>OY997272.1:151425164-160731786 GCA_963921465.1 Triticum timopheevii
AAAGATAAATACACATCTAAACAGAAGGTAGATGCAAGATTTATTACTAAACAGGGACAAAAACAAAAACACAAAGAAAATTGGGTTGCCTCCCAACTAGCGCTATCGTTTAACGCCCCTAGCTAGGGATAAAAGCGAAGATAGATCTAAGTAGTGCCATCTTTGGCACTTGGAAAGGAAAAATAGGATCTCCTTTCAATGGCATTCATTCTTATATTTAGGGTAAGCACATTGCCATTAATGGATGAAGTAGGATTAAGCACATTACGGAAATTTGCATCTAGGCTAGACTTCATTTCTTTGATAATTTCATTTTGATAAAAGCACAAGAGAGTAGTTGATTCAACCTTATCATTCATAGGGTGCCCAAATATGGTTTTCATTTTTTCATAAGTATCTATAGCATCCCCTTCAAGAAAACCTTCTTCAAAAATAGAATCTAAAACTTGTTTGAAAGAAGCAGGCAAGCCAACATAGAAACTTTTTAAGTAAACTTCAATTTGATATTGTGGCACATAGCTAGCCCGAATCCTTAATAACCTATCCCAAGCATCTTTTAAAGACTCATCAAGTAAATAGCGAAAAATTCCAGAGTCATCCTCATCAAAATTATTCAAGCTCTCATTGGTGACCCTGGTGGGTCTTTCCATAGCATCATTATTTATGAGCTTAGAGAGGATAGAGGGGTTATCCAAGGTTCTAGAACCTAGGAAAGATCCCTTAGTTCTTTTTGATTCGGCCATAGAAACGGGGAAGCAAATGGAAGAGAGGAGGAGATTGGGAAAGAGAGGGCGAATAAAACGGCAAGGGTGAAGTGGGGGAGGGGAAAATGAGAGGCAAATGGCAAATAATGTAAATGCAAGGGAGATGAGTTTGTGATGGGTACTTAGTATGTCTTGACCCGAGCGAAGACCTCCCCGGCAACGGCGCCAGAAATCCTTCTTGCTACGTCTTGAGCTTGCGTTGGTTTTCCTTGAAGAGGAAAGGGTTATGCAGCAATAATAGCGAAAGTATTTCCCTCAGTTTTTGAGAACCAAGGTATCAATCCAGTAGGAGGCTCCTCAAAAGTCCCACGCACCTACACAAACAAACAAAGAACTGGCAACCAACGCAATAAAGGGGTTGTCAATCCCTTCACGGTCACTTGCAAAAGTGAGATCTGATAGAGATAGTATGATAAGATAAACATTTTTTTGGTATTTTATAATATAGATGCAAAAAGTAAAGATGCAAATAAAAGTAGATTGGAAGCAAATATGATAAAGGATAGACCCGAGGACCATAGGTTTCACTAGAGGCTTCTCTCAAGATAGCATAAGTATTACGGTGGGTGAACAAATTACTATCGAGCAATTGATAGAAAAGCGAATAAATATGAGATTATCTAGGCATGATCATGTATATAGGCATCACGTCCGTGACAAGTAGACCGACTCCTACCTGCATCTACTACTATTACTCCACACATCGACCGACTCCTGCCTGCATCTAGAGTATTAAGTTCATAAGAACAGAGTAACGAATTAAGCAAGATGACATGGTGTAGAGGGATAAACTCATGCAATATGATATAAACCCCATCTTTTTATCCTCGATGACAACAATACAATACGTGCCTTGCAACCCCTGCTGTCATTGGGTAAGGACACCGCAAGATTGAACCCAAAGCTAAGCACTTCTCCCATGGCAAGAAAGATCAATCTAGTAGGCCAAACCAAACTGATAATTCGAAGAGACTTGCAAAGATAACTCAATCATACATAAAAGAATTCAGAGGAGATTCCAATATTTCTCATAGATAAACTTGATCATAAACCCACAATTCATGACCTCGACAAACACACCGCAAAAAGAGTTTACATCGAATAGATCTCCACAAGTGAGGGGGAGAACATTGTATTGATATCCAAAAAGAGAGAAGAAGCCATCTAGCTAATAACTATGGACCCGAAGGTCTATGGTAAACTACTCACAACTCATCGGAGGGGCTATGGTGTTGATGTAGAAGCCCTCCATGGTTGATTCCCCCTCCAGTAGAGCGCCGGCGAAGGCTCCAAGATGGGATCTCGTGGATACAGAAGGTTACGGTGGTGGAAATTGTGTTTCGTTGGCTCCCTGGATGTTTTCGGGGTACGTAGGCTTATATAGGAGGAAGAAGTATGTCGGTGGCCGCCCGAGGGGCCCACAAGACAGGGGGCGCGCCCTATAGGGGGGCGCGCCCTACCCTCTCGTGGCCGCCTTGGCTGCTTCTTGACTTGCACTTCAAGTCCTCTGGATCACGTTCGTTCCAAAAATCACTCTCCCGAAGGTTTCATTCCATTTGGACTCCGCTTGATATTCCTTTTCTTCGAAATACTGAAATAGGCACAAAAAACAGCAATACGGGCTGGGCCTCCGGTTAGTAGGTTAGTCCCAAAAATGATATAAATGTGTAAAATAAAGCCCGTAAACATCCAAAAGGGGTAATATAATAGCATGGAACAATCAAAAATTATAGATACATTGGAGACGTACCACAGACGGAGAGGAGTGGGAAACTTGACTAGTTCGGGTGCAGGGTGGGCCTACACTCGGCAGAGAATAACAGGAGGTCCGGAGTGGAGGGATGGCCTGGCCGTCGACGGGGTAGCGTTTCGCTGAGGAGCGCAAAACAACGCCGCTGGACACCGAAGGCTAGAGCAGGCGGTTCCGGCAGCGCTGGGGGACGAAGACGAGAGATTGAAGAAGAACGCCGATTGTTGGATGTAAATCCAACGCCTTCTTAGGCTTCGACCTACTGGCCCACATGTCAGCCAGTCCATTTGTTTTTTAGTCCATTTGGTGGGCTGCGTGAAACAATGATGTAGCATCTATGCAGCCCGTTTAAATCCCATTTGCATTTTTCTCGAAATCCGCGGACTTGCTGGGCTGGGTGAAAATATCATGTTGGGCTAGACGGAGAAATGTTATAAAAACATAAACATATGATTGCACGTCTATTACTGCATTGGTCAGTAAAATCTTTGCAAGCTTATGTACACAATCACTAGGATTTCACTTGCCAAGTTATATATAAACAATTATTATTATTATTTTGTAAGAACTTTCAACTTACGAAATAAAAAATATCATTTAAATTTGATTAGTTAATAGTACGTGGGGTATTATTATTTTTTAGGCTAGACATGGGACAGTTGAGTTGGTTCTAGGGAAAAAGTACTGGGAGAAAATTCAGTTTACATCAAAAAAGAAAGTGGGAGAAAATTCAAGGACCTGCTGGGTCCACCTGAGGAGGGGAATATGTTGGGAGGAAGGAGATTCAAAGCACGGCAGCCGAGTGAACTAGTTTTTTTTAACGGACAAGTGAACTAGTTACATACATAAGCAAATAGCCACTAAAAAAAAGCAATCAGGTTAATTGGTTCTTAAAAGAAATATTTCAGTCAAAACAGGTAATTACGACACATAGGCTAATGCATGAAACACTCAGATGATAAAGGTGCTTATAAATAGATAAAGTACAACATCTAGACCTTCCTAGCACGCTTGATCATGACGCTGCGGCTGTTCGTGTACTCGTCGGTTATGGGAAGCAGACACACCCTCATGTCCAAGATCTGCCTGTACATGTCGTAGCATGTGTAAGCGTCCTTGGCCGCGTAGGTTATGTAGGATAGATTCAGAGGTACCTCCCACATGTTCAGGTCATCTTCTTTCATGTTGGCGTATTAGGGGTCGATGATGGTCTCAGCAAGGTCAACCACGGAGTCCTTCTCCTGCCCGTTGCTGATGATCTTGTATTACTTCTGGATGTCTGCAAGCTTGTTGCACCAGATGGCCGAATCATCGCATTCTTCCTTCTCTCCACCGTAGCGAAGGTGCAGTCGGCGCCGTTGATGAAACGGGCGAATGCTCCAGAACCTGGTGTAGCCATAGGACCGAGGAGAGGCAAAGCTTCACCGAGTCCGTATTGTTGGTGTACATCACATTCAACTTGGTGCAGCCATAGGACTGAACGGCGAACTCAAAGGGGAACTCCTTACTGAAGTCCGTATCCAGCAGGCTCACCCCTCGGATCGCCATTGGAGTCTCTTCGAGTGAACGAGTGTGTAGGCGGCGGCGGCAGTTCGTTTTTCAGCTCTTGGGGAACTGGATTCAACAGTAAGCTGAGTGTGTACAGGCAACAACAGTTACTACCCCTCCCTCGTCCGCTGCACGCCCGACAGAAGAGGCACCCTCGGCGCATTCAAACGCCTCCATTAAGAAACCTACTCCGGCCACACGTTGGTTCACGAGCAGGTCTGTATTGGTACTGTAATAACAGGAGTTAGTGGTCACTTTACTTAAATTTAATTAGCTTTAATAGAAATTTATACTTAAAACTAGCAATGCATTGGCTCGTTCTATCAGTTCCATAGGATGAACATGCACAACAATTAGAATTATTATTCTCAGGACGCACACGATCAGCACATTTGTCGCACTTTCACAAAGATAATACTACCAAGTTTGGACTGTTTGTTATGGTTGTTGTCCTCTGCGTCATCATGCCGTGTTTCCCAGCTTGCAAGATTCAGAACCAACAACTAAGATCCAAATAATAAGTACAACAAAGATGCCTACACATCTCATTGATTCCCAGTTTGCAAGATTCGGAACCAACAAATAAGATCCAAATAATAAGTACAACAAAGATGCCTACAAATCTCATTGATTCCCAGCTTGTAAGATTCAGAACCAACAAATAAGATTCAAATAATTAGTACAACAAAGATGCCTACACATCTCATTGATTCCCAGCTTGCAAGATTCAGAACCAACCCATTAGAGCCTTTTGATAAAGTGAATATCGGGATTAAATCCATCTTGGCTAGCCATGTCATACAATCGAAGAACTTGGCGAATGCTCTTGACCGTCACAACATCTGAAGTTGAGTATTCCATTTTGCACAGCACAAACAAGGAGACAAGAGAGCATGATTTCGATTTAATAGTGGCCTCCTTGAACTCAACCTGCAGCTCCACTAGGATGAGGTCTGCCTGGAGTTCCATGATTCAATTCATGCACCATTTTCTGCAGTTCACCTGAAATGAAGCAAAGATTGCACATTCAGCTAGCAACAAGTACTTGCTCTCGTGAGCTGGCAGGTTCTTCTTTAGTAGTTGCACTAAAATTGAGGAACATTAAGGTTGGCTGTCCGGCTCACGTAAGGTGCAACTATAATTTTCTTATCCTTTTGTGCAGTTCCAGTAAAATAAAGTGCCATTGTGGTGACAATGACGGCTCCATCTTTCAAAGGCTAATAAAATATTGCACGAGATTACTAGCAGAACTTGATGGAGATTTTGGAAACTCCAATCACCATTTTGTGCAGTTCCACCAAAATTGAGAGATGTTGCCCACGTGACATTTTAGTTGAACTGCACAAGACACTCATTCCAAAAAAAAGTGTTTTGTGCAGTTCACCAAAAGGTCACAATAGCAACAAGGTGAAATGGATATCCCTATCTGCACAAAAAGATAGAAAGTAAATAGTTACTGGTCAATAAGAATATACGAACCATATACAAAATGAAAAGAAGCATTTTAATTATGTTCATACCAATCACGCAAGGACAGTAGAAATTTTAAAACGTCAGCAATGCTTCATGTTACCCGAAGCATTACAATCAACAATGAGATTCCTCAAATATGGGATTACTTTAATGGTGGCATTGCTTGTTTACCAGACATAATAAATCAAACAGCAGCTAAAGAGTTGGTTTAAGGGCTTGGGACCATGGGGACACCAGGACACTCAGCAGCGTAAAGGAGCAACTTACTTATCATACTAGGGAAAACAGCAGGAGTGCCATTTGTAACACAGTTTAATTGCATCTTATCACTGGAGGCATTAGATTAACAATAACACTGGTTAGGCATGTCCCTAATGTAACAGTTTGATCGCTTCATTTTACATGCGCCCTTACATGAACAACAGCAAAAGGTTGGTATAAGGACATGCGACAGTGGACGCATCAGCACAATCTACCTACAAGGAGGCATAAAGTGGTGATGTCGAGTTTGTTCATGCTATGTGAGGGTAGAAAACCTAATCCTGGAGACCTTGTACTATGTGAGGGCAGCAAATATAATCCTGGAGACCTTTTACTATGTGAGGGCAGCAAATCTAATTCTGGAGACCTTTTACTATGTGAGGGCAGCAAATCTAATCCTGGAGACCTTTTACTATGTGAGGGCAGAAAATCTAATCCTGGAGACCTTTTACTATCTCAGGGCAGCGAATCTAATCCTGCGACCTTTTACTATGTGATGGCAGCAAATCTAATCCTGGAAACCTTTTACTATGTGATGGCAGCAAATCTAATCCTGGACATACTGTGTTGACTTGTCCACCAGCCGCCACTTTCTATCCTTTTTTCAACCAATAATAGATCTGTTCCTTATCATGTTTGTACTACGTTTTCCCATTATTTCCCTTTTCAACCAAGAGACCGGTTGGGTATCCGGTCTCTACTACTTTCACCATATTATTTCCTCTTTGAATCAAGTCCTAGATTCATGCTACAACTTTCCCCCCTTTCTTCGTTGTTTGAACAAAGCCCTAGATTCAATTGCATGAAGTAGCTTTACCTCTAATAATACTAAAAATTTAGGTGGCTTTGGAAGAGCTGATGGGAGTAGAAAAAGATGCACATGCAGACACGTGGGGAGCTGGGGCAGTAGAGCAAGGCCGCTTTCGAAGAACTTATACCCGAGGGTCGCCGGGATGTCGGCGGCGGCAGGTCGGATCTGCG
Source organism: Triticum timopheevii (assembly GCA_963921465.1). Lineage (NCBI taxonomy): Eukaryota > Viridiplantae > Streptophyta > Magnoliopsida > Poales > Poaceae > Triticum > Triticum timopheevii. The sequence continues at coordinate 151,431,942 of OY997272.1, forward strand.
GACAATACGGCAAGGAGGAAGAAGGGTCAGAGGAGCTCCCGAGCCGGCGCTGTGTCAGAGAGAACGGCACGGGTAGAGGATCGGGCCCCTCCGGCAGCTGTGGGTTTCCTCCCACGGCGGAGATGACCGCGTGAACGATGCACCTTTTTGTCCTCTACACACACCGGCCGAAGGGATCCGGCCGGATCTTTGACCAGCGGTGAGAAGAGAGAAAATGTCGCTACCGCTGTCTTGTTTATATCTGGAGAGGATGACAGAATGAAGAGAGCAACCCTAGTAAAGCAAGCGCTCAGGCCCCTGCGTCCATATATAGTGGAGTGATTATCTTTTTTCTCTCCACAACAAGCGTTTCAATTTGTGTACGTGGCATTAAAGAAAAGAAACTCTCTATTTGCAGCTGCTCTAGCTCTCGCTCGGGCTGCGGCTCTGTTCTTGCTGTCGGTCGCGCTACTGCACTGCTCTTGCTTTCATTCGTGCTGCTGCTCTGCTCTTGCTCTCGCTTGCGCTGGTGCTGCTACTACACGACCTCCGGCAGCTACAGGAGTTGCTGCTTTAGCACTCACTCGCGGTGCTACTGCACGAATTGCTCTCTGCTAGTGTGTTCCCTGCTCGAGCGTCTGCTGATTGAGATCACTGCTTCTCTGCTACTAGTGTTCGAACGCCCTAAACATCTATTGCAATGCCCTGTTACTAGTTCAATCAGTTTCGACAGTAAAATTCAGTTTCAACTGTAAAGTTCATTTTCTTCAGTTAAGTTCAGAGTGAACAGTACTTGCAGCATCTGTCGGAGCGGCCGTGGCGCGGCTGATGCGTTTTACATCTAGCACTTTTTGGTGATGTATTTTACATCACCTATTGCAGATGATATTAGGGTCCCACTTCAGATTAACGTTCTCTGTCTTGTCCTGCTTCAGCCTCGTTGCCGTACACCTTAGCGGAGCTGCTCCAACGACGAAACCGTCCATCATTGCGGTGAAGTACCCTCGGCGCCATTTCCAGAGGCCTTGGATCTTCTTCCCCGCCTCCGACAGTCACACCAGCATCATCACCATCCTCCACGTCCAACCAAATGATGATCAAGTCCACAAGGCTATGCCAAAGAGGTTGTACACTCGTCGCATCACTTTGTTACTCAGCATTCATGTCAATCACTAAGGGATCCTTTGCTATGGAACTACTATTCGTGCAAATCTGTTAGAAGGAGTGGAGCAAAGCAAAAATGGAGGATTTTTTTCCTTTGGTGTCTCTTTCAAAGAAAAAACGTAGGAATTTTATTCACTTGGACGTCCTTTTAAAATTAATATGCATGAAGAACAGAACTAATTGCATTACTGGCATAATAAGATTCTTATTTTTTTTCATTTTCACGTGGTTTGACTTTAATTTGACCACGTTTCTCCATTCCTGTGTTCTTCCAATTCATGGGAACCAAACACCCAGGTTGACTGAAATCCTATGTTTCCAAATGCTCTGTTTTGCACGTGCATTCCTATCCTATTCCTGTGTTTTTCATGTCCCTGCGTTTATAGAATCCTCCAATTCTAATGATCCCTTACAGATTTACTTCATTTTCAGATAGGCGTCAAAGAAAACTCTGTGTGTTATGTCCTTCTCCTGTCGTGCCGTCATCCACCCCACCTGAGGTGCACCATCGACAGAAGCGTTCACTGCAGCAGAGATCCCCCTGTAGACTTTCTTTCGCCGCCTTGGATCATCTTCCCCGTTGCCGACAGCCATGCCAACTGCATTGCCATCATCGACTGAGCAGATGAACCTGAAAACTACACAGTTCCGGAAGGGGGGTCGCAGTTATAATATCTATGAATTATGCACCGCCATGGAGCCAGGCATCTTATATGTGAATTATCTCATGACATCTTTTTTTATTACATATTCCATTTGTCGACAATCTGTGTATATTGAACTACTCTTCATGTGTATCAGCCATTTGAGCCGGTTATGGAAAAATCTGGAGTGAAAACAAGGTCTTCAGAGCAGGCAATGGTACCTGTTGAAGCATATATCTCGATGGTTACAGGGAGCTCCTCAGAGGAGGATTCAGAGACTGATGACCAGTCCTATATCCCACCTGAGGTGTATGCTCTAAGTTGCAATGTTTATATTTCTCATATGATGCATATCGTGTCTTGCATTGCTTAGTTTAGACATCATATGCACAATATTGAATTCCATCTGCTTAGTTTAGAGATCATACATGCGAGTGCCAGCTGCTTAGTATATGAATCAATTATGTCAATTATAGCATGCCATCCTGTATACTTAGACAACATGTATGTGAATTATTTCATCCCAACCTATTTGAGAAAGACATCATATAGTTTTGTCATGTCATCCTATTTAGGTACTCATCATATGTTGAATTATGCCATTATATCATGTTAAGTTATCCATCATATATTTGAAACTGTGTCATGCTATCCTGTTTAGTTAGGCATCATATATGTGAAATTGTGTCATGTTGTCCTGTTTGGTTAGACAACATATATGTGAATTACCACATATGTCTATCATACAATGTCTGTACGTTCAATTTGTTTTCTTGTTTATCAGCCATTTGAATTGGAGGGGGTGATGGCAGTATCTAAGGGAGCAAAAACCCGATCTTCACAAAAGACAGTGCTACCCATCGGTGCAGATAGAACCATGGTTGTACTGGCCCACAAACTAGCCCCACCACACATAATCAAGACTCTTCCAGATTGCACACTTACACCGTTGGGCAGAGAACTAGCTACAACCCATCTAACCGCAACCCCAGCGGATAGTAACCCACTTCTAGTTGACAAAGCACCATGTCCACCATAGAGTACCCCACACGAGCAGTTTGTAAAGCTACTGCAGTGCCCAAAGCACAAAGACCCCCACAGCTAACCCAAACTCCACGTTTAAAGCAAAAGAGCAACTGTTCTCAGGTCAGATTCCGTAGCTATGGTCCATACTCCTTTGCTGTTGCATCACTGTATTTACTCATACCAACTACCTTCGAATTTGAAGGATCCAATTGAAACTCCAATGGCGCAACAGGTATGTTTTAAACCTATTTCTTCAACTGGATTGCTGTTCTAACTTCTTGCTCTATGTTGATTTCAGTTTAAGTTGTATAAACAGTTATGTTCTCATGTGATGCACATTACAAGTGCTGCCAATGTTGTGTAGGTTCTCACACTTATATTCTGTCTATGCTGCTGTGTCTTAAAAATATATGAGTTGAACTGTGTCTGTCTTGATTAGGGAACATTAACTAGAAGGATATGGACAATACAGTGACCATAGTGCATAGATATATGTTTGTTTCATGTTGTTATCATGTCCACCTTACTACTGAACCGGTTTACCAAAATGTATTTCGTATACTACAAGCTAAACCTGTGATGTGTCTGCTTGTTTCTCTTGTAGTATGCAAACAGAATATTGGAGAACAGCACCCCACTATGCAATGGTAGAGAAAGTAATGCAGATAAGGTTCAAGATAGTGAGACAACCCTGTTGGCCTCCAAGAAAGGTGATAAAAACGATCTTGTAGACAGTGAGAAAACCCCACAGTCCTGCGTTGATGTAGTGTTCGAGTTACTGGCCAGTACCGCTAGCACAAGCTCTTTGATCCCGCTACCTGAATCACTTCGGCTTCTTCAGTCTCAGCTACAAGCTAAAAGGCATCAGTCAGCTGTGCTACGGCAAGAAGCCGAAGGACTGAGGAAGTCCCTGCAGAATTCAGATGTGTACTTTCTTGTGCAATAGCAAGCGCTGGAGGATTTAAGCGCCAAACAAGAGAAAGTTAATAAGCTTGCTAAGCATCTTGCCAGCATTATGGGCACCCAGGATATTGTTTCTTGAACTCTTCTGAAGTGGTTTCAGTTCTGGACTTGTTTTGCTGCGGCGTTTATATGCTGCTTTGTTCCCTATATTTGCACTGGTGGCGAACTTTGATGCCCAGTGGACGTAATATGTGTAACAGTCGTGATAGCCTAGCATAAGTTGTTTGCTTATTTATTTCCTTGTTGTCTTGTTTATTTGTTTGCTTGTAGTCAGGGCAGTTCTTTTTCCGCAGTTTGCTAGTGGCTGCAATAACCTATTTTTTAAAACTAGGCCACAATAACCATGGGCTAATATTTACTCTAGTGACACTGGGCCTCCTACGGGCAGTAGAAACAGTGGGCCTTCTATGGGCCGTAGAAACAGTGGGCCTCCTACGGGCTGTAGAAACAATGGGCCTTCTACGGGCCGTAGAAACAATAGGCCTTCTACGGGTCGTATCATCAATGGGCCTTATACGGGCCGTATGATCGATTGGCCAAACATGGGCCGAACAGACTGCATTATGGCTGTAAACGGGCTAGAGTTGGAATCATCCGTTCATGGGCCGACCATAACGGGCCATCGTTAATAGGCCGTATTTGATGACGCTATGAAAACAGCCTAACGTATTAACGGACCACAGACGGGTCGACTGTAACCACGGGTTGAATTTGGCCCACAAGCAAAAAATGACAGTAACGGGACGTAAGTAAACGAATGCTGGAAATGAGCCCAAGAATAAATGGGCTCTGAAAAGGCCGAAATATAACATGGGCTGGAAATGGCCCAACGGAATAACGGGCCGTTAATGGGCATAAAGTGATACATTGTTCATTACGGGCCAGTTCCACCACGGGCCGTTAATGGGTGTAAAGTGATACACTGTTCATTACGGGCCAGTTTCACCATGGGACGTTAATAGGCCAAGAGTTACATAGGGCCTCATATGGGCCGAAAGACATCATGGGCCATACATGGGCCAGAAGTGAAAAAGGGCTAGAATCATATTAGATGGCCCAGATGACGATACTGGGCCTAATTCGGATTGGGCGTAACAGGCCCTGGGTTAGCGGGCTGTAAGCGCTATATGCGAATAGGCCGTTAACAGGCTTTCCATGGGCCGGCCCGCCACCTTTTGACCAAGTAAACGGGCCGGCCTTTTCACAGGAATGGGCCTCTGTTGGGCCGTGCCACGTGTCGACGTATCATAGGCGCCTTCTGTCCAATGAGTGGATGACATCTGTCCCAACAATGAGCCGACACGTGTTTCCTCCAGCCAATGATGATTTTACACGTGGAAAATCCCCATTGGTCGGGGCTGTTAATGGGTTATCGTATCCAAAACCCGACCCGATAGCTTAACGGCGTTCCGTTACAGTGGATGCCATGCGTCGATCACCCTTGACGAAACCACTTCTGTGACGCGCGATTTATCATCATGGAAGTGGACACTTCCGTGATGATAATTTTGGTAATGTCATGGAACACTTCTACGATAGCACAGGTATGACTATCTTGATTCTGTCATAAAATCGTCATGGATGTACATGCATGACAGAAAACACGACCTACTGTGACAAACACGTATCATCACGGAAGTGTATTTTTTTTATAGTGTATCCTGGACATCTTTTATAATTGTGAGCACTCATTAAAGTATGACATGCTAAAGAGTTGATGTTGAACAAGGAAGACAACGTAATGGGTTATGTTTTCTCACATATCAGTTAAAGTATATTGTCATGGATCATTCAAACATGTTGAGCTTGCCTTTCCCCCTCATGCTAGCCAAATTCCTTGCACCGAGTAGAGATACTACTTGTGCTTCCAAATATCCTTAAACCCAGTTTTGCCATGAGAGTCCACCATACCTACCTATGGATTGAGTAAGATCCTTCAAGTAAGTTGTCATGTTGCATGCAATAAAAAATTGCTCTCTAAATATGTATGACTTATTAATGTGGACAAAATAAGCTTTATACGATCGTGTGATATGGAAGTAATAAAAGCGACGGACTGCATAATAAAGGTTCATATCACAAGTGGCAATATAAAGTGACGTTCTTTTGCATTTAGATTTCGTGCATCCACCCAAAAAGCACATGAAAACCTCTGCTTCCCTCTGCGAAGGGCCTATCTTTTACTTTATGTCTTTTACATTATGCAAGAGTCAAGGTGATCTTCACCTCTCCCTTTTACATTTTATCCTTTGGCAAGCACCCCGTGTTGGAAAAATCATGATATATATATCCAATTGGATGTAAGTTAGCATGGACTATTATTGTTGACATTACCATTGAGGTAAAACGTTGGGAGGCAACACTATAAGCCCCTATCTTTCTCTGTGTCCGATTAAAACTCCATAACCATTAGTATTGTGTGAGTGTTAGCAATTGTGGAAGACTAAATGATAGTTTAGTATGTGGACTTGCTGAAAAGCTCTATTCTTGACTCTTTCCAATGTTATGATAAATTGCAATTGCTTCAGTGACTGAGATTATAGTTTGTTAGTTCTCAATGAAGCTTCTGAATCATACTTGACATTGTGAATGGATTGTTACTTGAGCATAAGAAATCATATGACAACATATATATATATATATATATATATATATATATATATATATATATATATATGTTGTTGTTGTTATAAGAATGATCACGCTGCCCTCATGTCCGTATTTTATTTTTATCGACACCTCTATCTCTAAACATGTGGACATATTTTTCGATATCAGCTTCCGCTTGAGGACAAGCGAGGTCTAAGCTTGGGGGAGTTGACATCATGCTTTTATATTGATATTTATTGCATTATGGGATGTTATTACACGTTATGTCACAATACTTATGGATATTCTCTCTTATTTTACAAGGTTTAACATGAAGAGGGAGAATGTCGACAGCTGGAGTTCTGGGCTGGAAAAGGAGCAAATATTGGAGACCTATTCTGCATAGCTCCAAAAGCCCTGAAACTCCACGAAAGTCACTTTTGGAAATAATGATAATTATTCAGCAAAAGAAATACCTGAGGGGGGCCACCCACCGTCCACGAGGGTGGGGGGCGCGCCCACCCTTATAGGGCGCGCCCCCTGCCTCGTGGGCCACCTGTCAGCCCTCCGGTGCCCATCTTCTGCTATATGAGGTCTTTTACCCTGGAAAAAATCATAAGCAAGCTTACAGGACGAAACTCCGCCGCCACGAGGTGGAACCTTGGTGGAACCAATCTAGGGCTCCGGCGGAGCTGTTCTGCCAGGGAAACTTCCCTCCGGGAGGGGGAAATCATCACCATCGTCATCACCAACGATCCTCCCATCGGGAGGGGGTCAATCTCCATCAACATCTTCACCAGCACCATCTCCTCTCAAACCCTAGTTCATCTCTTGTATCCAATCTTTGTACCCAAACCTTAGATTGGTACCTGTGGGTTGCTGGTAGTGTTGATTACCCCTTGTAGTTGATGCTAGTCGGTTTATTTGGTGGAAGATCATTTGTTCAGATCCTTAATGCATATTAATACTCCTCTGGTCATGAACATGAATATGCTTTGTGAGTAGTTACGTTTGTTCCTGAGGACACGGGTGAAGTCTTGCTATTAGTAGTCATGTGAATTTGGTATTCGTTCGATACTTTGATGAGATGTATGTTGTCTCTCCTCTAGTGGTGTTATGTGAACGTCGACTACATGACACTTCACCATTATTTGGGCCTAGAGGAAGGCATTGGGAAGTAATAAGTAGATGAAGGGTTGCTAGAGTGACAGAAGCTTAAACCATAGTTTATGCGTTGCTTCGTAAGGGGATGATTTGGATCCATATGTTTCATGCTATGGTTAGGTTTACCTTAATACTTCTTTTGTAGTTGCGGATGCTTGCAATGTGGGTTAATCATAAGTGGGATGCTTGTCCAAGAAAGGGCAGTACCCAAGCACCGGTCCACCCACATATCAAATTATCAAAGTAACGAACGCGAATCATATGAGCGTGATGAAAACTAGCTTGACGATAATTCCCATGTGTCCTCAGGAGCGCTTTTCTCATTATAAGAACTTGTCCACCTTGTTGCACCTTATTTACTTTCATTGCTTGTTACCCATTACAAATTATCTTATCACAAAACTATGTGTTACCAACAATTTCAGTGCTTGCAGAGAATACCTTACTGAAAACCGCTTGTCATTTCCTTCTACTCCTCGTTGGGTTTGACACTCTTACTTATCGAAAGGACTACGATAGATCCCCTACACTGTGGGTCATTAGCCGCCTGCACCACCTGCAGGCGAGTGTGGTGGGACCTTGCACAAGGAAGGTTTCGTCATCATGGAGCCTTCTTCTTGTGCACCATAAATGATGAAGAAGATGCATAACATGATGAAGCTGACGTGCTACTTGTTGTCTTGATTCACGCTGATGCGCCCCCTACCTGGCGCTCCAAAGATGTCAGCATGGAGCCGGCGATCTATGGGGCAAGGCAGCCCCTTTCCTTGTTCGACAAGGGGAAGCAATCAATGCAAAGAGCTAGGGCAGCAAGAAACACCATGGTTTTACCTAGGTTTGGACCGCTGAGAAGCGTAAAACCCTACTCCTGCTTTGGTGTATTGGGTGAACGGGGAACAAAGTACATGAAGCGCACTCCCCCGACAAGTCACTGGGAGAGGGTGGCCGCATGGTTACCTATACGTGAAGGTTGCAAAGGGTTCCAACCCCTGTAACAGTTTCCTTGGCCCTCCTTTTATAGACCAAGGGGTTACCATAGTGGCAAAAAGGTCATTACTGGGTGATTAGACTGATACAGAACTATCATACCTAACTCTGCTAGTTAGGATAAAAATGCATTAAATGCACTGCTAGGTGTCATGTGGAGGAGGAGCCCTGACAAGGCTGTCGCACCGCTTGCTCTATTAGCTTGACACCCCATTAGGACGGGCATCAATAATGGTAATCTTCCATCCCAGCAAGCTGACACATACAAGTTGTCTCCCCCTAACCACCCGCGGGCTCGACACCTCACTGATCAGCGACCAGCTGGCCAGACAGGTGGAGCATGTTTGGCGGCAAGCATGTGCCCGAGGGGCTTGGTGGGTCTCGTCTTCCTGGCTCGCTCTTGCTGGGGTTGGTTTCTTCTATTGTGAATTTGGTAGCTTGTTCCAAGCCTTGGTCTTCTTAGTGCACTCTTTGATCTTACGAAGAGCGGCTTCTCTGGTCTGGTTGTGTATGAGTTCGATCCTTGTCGGGAGAGCTGCAATATGCCTCTGCATAGGTCAGGGTAGCAACCGCCCATGTTTTCTGTACCGACAGTGAGTAGTTACTTTTGTTCTTGAGGACATGGGAGAAGTCTTGTCATAAGTAATCATGTGAATTTGATATTCGTTTAATATTTTGATGATATGTATGTTGTGATTCCCTTAATGGTGTTATGTGAATGTTGGCTACATGACACTTCACCATCTTTGGGCCTAAGGGAATGCTTTCTGGATTAGTTATTAGATGATGGGTTGCTAGAGTGATAGAAGCTTAAACCCTAGTTTATGCGATATTCTGTAAGGGGCTGATTTGGATCCATATGTTTAATGCTATGGTTAGATTTTATCTTAATTCTTCTTTCGTAGTTGCGGATGCTTGCGAGAGGGGTTAATCATAAGTGGGAGGCTTGTTCAAGTAAGAACAACACCCAAGCACCTGTACACCCACATATCAAATTATCAAAGTAGCGAACGCAAATCAAACAAACATGATGAAAGTGACTAGATAAATTTCCCGTGTGTCCTCAAGAACGCTTTGCTTACTATAAGAGATCGTTCCAGAATGTCCTTGGCTATAAAAAGGGTTGGGCTACCTTGCTGCACCTATTCTTACTATTTCTACTTGTTACAAATTATCTTGCTGTCAAACTACTTGTTACCGACAATTTCAGTGCTTGCAGAAATTACCTTGCTGAAAACCGCTTGTCATTTCCTTCTGCTCCTCGTTGGGTCCGACACTATTACCTATTGAGAGGACTATGATTGATCCCCTATACTTGTGGGTCATCAGTATGTTAGAGAAACTGCTAGCTAATCCTTATGTAGGAGATGGTAAGGTACATCCTGATATGCACTTAATCTATGTGGATAAAATTTGTGGATTGTTTAAGCTTGCAAGTTTATCCGAAGATGGAGTTAAGAAGAAGGTATTCCTTTTATCTTTGGAGGGAAAGGCATTGACATGGTATAGGCTATGTGATGATATTGGAACATGGGATTGGAACCGATTGAAATTGGAATTTCATCAGAAGTTTTATCCTATGCATCAGGTTCATCGTGATCGGAATTATATATATAATTTTTGGCCTCATGAAGGAGAAAGTATCGCTCAATCTTGGGGGAGGCTTAACTACATGATGCATACATGCCCCAATCATGAGCTCTCAAGAGAAATTAGTATTCAGAATTTTATGTCGTCTCTCTCATAATGATCGATTCATGCTCGATTCTTCTTCTGCTGGTTCTTTTATGAAGAAAACTATTGAATTCAAGTGGAATCTTTGTGAAAAAATTAAACACAAATCTAAATATTGAGAGTTCGACAAAGGTAAAGAGTCAGGTATAAATCTTGAGTTTGATTGTGTTAAGCCTTTTATGGAAATAGTTGCCTTTCATAAGTTTAGTGCTAAGTATGGACTTGACGCTGAGATAGTAGCTACATTTTGTGAACCTTTTGCAGCTCATGTTGATCTCCCTAAGGAGAAGTGGTTCAAATATCATCCCCCTATTAAAGAAATGATATAGGAACCCGTTATAGTTAAAAATGAAAGTATCATTTACAATGTTGATCTAGTAGTGCCTACTACTTATATTGAGAAACCTCCTTTTCCCGTTAGGATTAAGGAACATGCTAAAGCTACAACCATGGTTAATAAAAGTAATATTAGAACACCTAGACCCTCTAAACAAATTAAGGTTGAACCTAATATTGCAATGGTTAAAGATATATGTTGCTCGTCTTGAATCTATTTGCATGTTGCTTGCATATGCATCTCATCATGATTTTAAATTGCAACAAATGGATTTGAAAAGTGCATATCTTAATGGTTCTTTGAAGGAGTTGGTGTATGTAAAACAACCTCCGGGATTCAAGGATCCCAAGCTCCCCACTCGTGTGTACAAACTCAAAAAGGCGCTCTATGGCCAGCAAGCCCCACATGTGTGGTATGAGCACCTTACCGGGTTGTTGCAAGATCGTGGGTTTCAAATTGGGAAAATTGATGCCACTCTTTTTACTAAGAGGGTCAAAGGGGATTTATTCTTATGCCGACTATATGTTCATGATATTATTTTTGGTTCTCCTAATAAATCTTTCAATGATGAGTTTGCCGCACTAATGGCCGAGAAGTTTGAGATGTCTATGATGGGAGAGTTGAAGTTATTTCTTGGGTTCGAAGTCAAGAAAAGAAGGGAAGGAACTTTCATCAACCAAGCCAAGTATACCCAAGACATGCTCAAGAGATTCAAGCTAGATGATGTCAAGCCGGTCAAGTTTCCAATGCCACCAAATGCAAGCTTGACAATGATCCCAATGGTAAAGCGGTGGATCAAAAGGTATATCGCTCCATGATTGGATCCTTGCTTTACCTTTGTGCATCTAGACCGGATATCATGTTGAGTGTAGGAATTTGTGCATGATTTCAAGCCACACCTAAGGAAAGTCACTATGTGGTGGTCAAGCGAATCTTTCGATATTTGGCTCATACCCCAAACTTTGGCTTATGGTACCCCAAAGGAGCAAGCTTCGATCTCATGGGTTACTCGGACTCGGATTGGGCGGGAGATGTGTGGGGAGGAAGTCAACTTCTGTAGGGTGCCAATTCCTTGGTCGCTCTTTGGTGAGTTGGTCTTCCAAGAAGCAAAATTGTGTGTCTCTCTCGTCCACCGAGGCCGAATATGTAGCCGCCGCAAGTTGTTGTGCACAATTGCTATGGATGAGGCAAACTTTAAAGGATTATGGTGTCACTTGTGAAAAAGTGCCTCTTCTATGTGATAGTGAAAGTCCTATCAAGATCTCTCTCAATCCGATGCAACATAGCAAGACAAAGCATATTAAGATTCATCATCATTTCATTAGGGATCACATCAAGCATGGAGATATTGAGATCATCTACATCAACACTCAAGAGCAACTAGCGGATACCTTCACCAAGCCTCTAGATGAAGCAAGATTTCCCAAGTTAAGGCATGAGATAAGTATCATTGATTTGAGCAATGTGGCTTGAATCTAGGCACACCCCACCGCACTCATCATTATATCTTGTTCTAGATGTAGGCATGGACATAGGGGGAGTGTTGTTCTCTCAATGAACTCTCCCTCCCCCCATTATGCATAAATCGATCACATCTTTCACATTAGCCATTTTTATGGTACTTGTGCTTCAAAGATGAGTTTTGGTCATGGGCCCAAGGTTAAAATCTTCGCGATGCCATACCACTTGACTCAAACATAGGTGGCCTCGGTCACCGCCCTCTCCTTGAGAGGTGTGTTGTTTCCTTTTCCTCTAGTTGGATTGGTTTGTGTTTTTGTTGTGTTTGGCTTATAGTCTCTTCGTGGGTGCTGCTCTGGTTTTTGGTTGTGTTCTTCTTGTTGTGTTGCTCCCTCGGCTCGTCTCAGTGTTTGTTTTTTGTTGGAGCTAGGCTTGTCTTCTTCCGTCTCGTCGAGTTTGTGTTGGGCGGTACTACCGCTGAGTGGGGCAATAGTCTTAGCATTTATCAATTTTTGGCCAAATCGAGGCTTGAGTAGGATGTTGAAGGCTGCTAGACTAGTTGGATTGATGTTTGGTAGGAGTATTTTCGAATTTGGCACCCCCGGTAGTACCGGATCTTGCAGCGGATGTGGATTGACCATTGTCCTCTGCCTCGGGTGGTACTGCCGCTTTGGGCGTACTTCCGCCTGCTGGGAACGGTACTACTGCTCCGGGTGCAGGAATCCATTTTTCTCATACCAATGATTGATTTGTGTTGTTTTTCTGCTGGCTTATGCTCATTTTCTCTTTTTGCCTTCTTTGCTCGTGTGTGTGGTTCTAGGTGATCGCCCTTTGGAGCGCCTGTTCATTGTACCAACCCCAAGTGTTCTAGGGCTTAAAAGCGCTATCACTCTTCTGAGGCAGCTGTTGCATCCTCAAGTGTTCCCACACCTCGGCCTAAGAAGGAAATTGCAAACAAGCCCAAGCCGAAGGCCAAGTCTGTGACAGAGATAACTTCTAAGGAATTCTGGGAGAAGCGTCGGTGCAACCCGTATGATAAAGATCAAGAACCAGCTCTTGTCAACTGCCCTTTCTGGAACCATTTTCAGTGGGTTGTCTACTTTCATGTGATCAAAACAAAAAAGAATTTCTATGTTGATGTCCTCTCAATCGACATTACTCAATTGGAGAAGGATCGTGTCTACTTTGGCGAGGCACTGGAGATGTGTGCTCAGTTGAACATTCTCAAGCTCATGGAGTTTAACAAGGACTTTGATGCGAAAATGGTGGCTCAGTTTTATGCCACGGTCCACCTTGGCAATGATGAGGAAAGAACTTTGACTTGGATGAAAAATGGCAGACTTCTCTCAGTCAAATGGAAGGAGTTCATGGAACTATTGGGTGTTGAAGATCAAGGCATTGACAACCCAGTTGGCTTTCGTCCTCACAAGAATGAAACTTCTACTCACAAGCAAGCTCTCTGGTCCTACTGCGCAGTGAAGGTCAACCCCAAGACGAAGAAGACGTATGAGTTATCTCCATTAATGGACATCCTTCATCGCATCTTCAGGGACACTCTTTTCCCTTGCATTGGGAACCTAGATATGGTTCATTCGTACCTCGTGGATATGTTGCTATTTTGCCAGCATGAGAAGGACAACAACACGGGAGATTCCTTGGATATTTCTCAAGTCATGTGGTCAGAGCTCCTCTCTGCCATCTCTGAGCGCAAGTGCCCCATTTATGCCCCTTACCTAATGTTACTCACTAAGAAGGCATGGGCGCACACTTATCCTGGTGTCTTGTTGGAGACCGGTGAGATGGTCTCTGAGAAGATTAAGTGTCTAAGACAGAAGGAGCACTGGCGCACTCCGGTTCCGGATTCTGGGATTCCGTCAGGTGCCAACGAGGCTGAGGCTGAAGCTGATGATGAGGAGGACTATGAGCCCTCTAGAGTGGAGCCTTCGTAGGCCAAGAAGATCAAGTGCAAGATGAAGAAGTTATTCTGCATGGAGTCTCGCGGGTAGTATATGGTCCATGTGTCTGAGAAGAAGTCACACAGCCGTCACAAGGTCCTTATGCGCCACCTGGGTGCAGAGATTGCTAGTGGATCATAGGACAAGATCACATGTGAGGAGGAGTGGATTTCTCAGCACTGCCCCTGGGCGGATTCAGAGTCTGAGCAACCCACTACCGATGACGGAGCTGCGGGCGACCATGCAGGGATGTGATGATGGAGATCTTCGGCTTTGCCATCACCTGTGACCATAGCAGCACTCTTTTCCCTTTTGGTGTCTCGATGCCAAAGGGGGAGAGAGTTTAGGGATTTATCGAGTTGCGAGTATGTCTTATTTGCCTTGTATTTCTCTCTCACAAACTCTTTTCTCGGTCGTTTGCTTTGGTTTGGTTTGTGTCTGTGAGACTTTGTTACCTTGTCATATGGTGTGAGACATATGCTATCCTATCTTATGCTTATCTAATGCATGTCTAGTACTTTGGTAGTTTGTGAGTTGCATGCTTAACTTGATCCTATTATGCCCACTTACTACTCCTTGCATCCTAGCTTATATGTCTCTTATTTTAGATGCAAGTGTTGTCAGGCTATAAAATATAGGGGGAGTATTGATCCTAATGTGTGTACTTTGCCTTCCAAAGGCACTCCTAATTAAGTGCACACATCTAGGGGGAGCCTGTCTATATTTTGTAGTCTCTGGGGTTTGCTTATTTTCTTATTTTATCCCTATGCAAATCTCGTGTTGTCATCAATCCACCAAAAAGGGGGAGATTGTTAGGGCATGTCTCTCTCTAAGTGGTTTTGGTGATTGATGACAATGCATTTGCGGACTAATCGTATGCATTGAGCGTTTCAGTTATTCATTCTTTGGCATGAGACAATTCTTTCCCCTCGGAGCTCAAGGTGAAGACAGTGCAGTCTCTTTCGGTTTGGTTTTGGTGGACTTGAGTCGTAGGAGACAACGTACTATCAACAGGGGGTCCGTATCGGAAAGGATAGGGTGGAATCAGCACGTACACATCTATCTCGCACCCCCAGCTCCTTTCCTCTTCCTTGGAGTTTACTGTTATCGCGGAAGTGGCACTTGGGAGGAGCCAGCGGCAGTACCGCCGGGCCGGAGCGGCAGTACCGCTGACAGCCTCAAGCGGTAGTACCGCTGTTTCACATTGGTAGTACCGCTCGTGGCCATCATCAATAGTATGGCTCCTGCTCCGTGTTGGTACCTCCTCGATTCGAGGATGTCGCGTCACGTGTCGGGTTGGGCGGCATTAGGCGCAGTAGTACCACTTGCAAGCGGTAGTACCATCCTACCACCGCTTCTAGTGCCGGTCGGCGGCCCACTCTCTCCTGCCCCTTCTCTCTACTCTCTGTGCGCAGCCCCGGCGGTACTACCGCTGGGCCAAACGGCAGTGCCACTGCCTAGTGCGGTAGTACCGCTCCCTTGAGCGGTAGTACCGCTCTTTGCGGGCTGAGATGTGGCATAATGGTTGGATTTGATTCCCCACTATAAAAGGAGGTCTTCTTCCTCAAGAAGACCTACCTCTTTCCCCCAAGCTCCATTGTTGCTCCAAAGCTCATTTTCACCCGATCTCTCTCCCTAGCCAATCAAACTTGTTGATTTTCTAGGGATTGGTTGACAAGGCCCGGATCTACACTTCCACCAATAGAAATTTGATTCCCCCCACTAATCCCTTTCGGGTCTTGTTACTCTTGGGTGTTTGTGCACTCTAGACGGTTGAGGTCACCTCGGAGCCACATTCCATTGTGGTGAAGCTCCGTGGTATCGTTGGGAGCCTCCAATCAAGTTGTGGAGATAGCCCCAACCTTGTTTGTAACATTGCCACCTTCAAGGGTACCACTAGTGGAATCACGGCATCTCGCATTGTGTGAGGACGTGAGTAGAATACAGTGGCCCTAGTGGCTTCTTGGGGGGCATTGTACCTCCACACCACTCCAACGGAGACGTACTTTCCCTAAAGGGAAGGAACTTCGGTAACAAATCCTCGTCTCCACCGGCTCCACTTATGGTTATCTCTTCCCTTTACTTGTGCAAGCAATTATTGTGTTGTATCCTTTGCTTGCACTTGTTGTTATTGTTGTTTGCATCATATAGGTTGTTCGCCTAGTTGCACATCTAGACAACCTATTTGTTGCTAAACCTAATTTGTTAAGAAAAGCGAAAAATTGGTAGTTGCCTATTCACCCCCCCCCCCCCACTACAAAAAAAGACACATCCGTGACATTTTGGGCCGAACCAAATTTTTTTCTGTCATACATATGACACTTCTATGACGATAATTGTGACAAAACCCGGTATCATCATAGATGTGGTGGGCTCCTACTTCTATGACAAAAAATCATGACAGAAAATGGGCTTTTTGTCCTGGGCGGGCCGGAGACGCAGCTGCATGACATTCTTTGGGCCGTCCATGACGGAAAAAACCGTGGTAGAAGCGAGGGCGAGGAAAATTTCAGGGAGTTCCCGGTTACGGTGGGTGGTCGGGGCCGAGCGATGCGCGTTTCTCTCATACATGTACGCGCGTGTGTGCGAGGCGTTGGCTCTAACTGAACCCGAGCAAGGCGTTGGGCTCTAACTAGACCCGAGCGATTGCACTACAGGCTACGCGTTACTAAACCCAAGTAATCGATCGATGGCTATTAACTGAACCCGATCGAGCGATTCCTTCGATACTGCTACTAACTGAAGCCGATCGATGCTGCCTATCTGGATGAATAGTGAGCGTTGCGGGGGGGTTTGGATGAACAGTGAGCGGTGGGGGTGGATGAACAGGACCCCGTGGCGTTGCCTCGATCGAGCCAGTTGGGGCTGGATGAACAGGACCCCGTGGAGGACTGGATGAATAGGACGACCCCGTGGAGAGCTGGATGAACAGTAGACGGTGGAGGTGTGCCCATGGAGGGGTGGTTGAACAGTAGCCGGTGGAGTAGCGCGCGATGGAGGCTGGATGAATAGGAGTGCGTGCAGGCTGGAGGAGGTCAACGGTAGCCCGTGGAGACTGGAGGAGGTCGACGGTGGAGATGAACAGTATCCCGTGGAGTCCCGTTTTGCGGTACGCCACACCCCTCCCGATGAACAGGACCCCCGTTCCGACCGTAGCGCTCCAACACAAGTCCGTTTCGTCCGTTTTGTGGTACGCCACACCCCTCCCGATCAACAGGACCCCCGTTTCGACCGTAGGAGGTCCGTTTCCTCCGTTTTGCGGTATGCCAGACCCCTCCCAATGAACAGCATCCCGTTTCGAACGTGGCCGGTCGAACACAAGGTCGTTTCCTCCGTTCTGCGGTACGCCAGGCCTCTTTTCCATGGCTTGTTCCATCCAAGCCCTCCCGATGAACACGACGATGCATTCCGTTTCGACCTAGCCGGTTGGCTCCCCATGAACATGACGACGACACTGTTTCTCCGTTCTGACCCAGCCATGTACACGATCACTGGTCGTACGTATGCGCGAGTAGGCGTTCGAGAACGCGCCCGTATTTACACATACGTGGCCGTATTTTCTTTCTTGCACACTGGCTACTGTACGTACGTGTACATGCTACGTGCACACCTCTACTACGACACGTACGCGCCTCTACTACGACACGTGCGCGCCTCTACTACGACACGTGCACGCCACTACATCGACCAGTATATATGTATGTACACGTTCGCGACCAGAATGACAACGCTACGTACGCTTTGACCAGGTGGGTCCCGACTGACAGGCACTTCCTTGCGTGCGAAGATGTAGCTGGTGGGTCCCATCAGTCAGGGGGGCGAATCGTTTTTTTTACGCACTTCCTTGCGTGCGAAGTTGTAGCTGGTGGGTCCCAGCAGTCAGGGGGGCGAATCGTTTTTTTTCGGACGCACTTCCTTGCATGCGAAGATGTAGCTGGTGGGTCCCAGCAGTCAGGGGGGAAACGTTTTTTTCACAAAATACGGTGGCCCGTCCGGTGGGTCCCTGCTATCAGGTGGAGGAATCAGTATTTTCCGCGTAATAAGGAGGCACTTCCTTGCTGCGGCCATGGACCCAAATGTCAGCCTCTCCACGTACAGTCCACGTCCGATGCAAGTCGTTCCTTGACCACGTTGACCACGCCACGCTGAGAGCACCACGGAAGTGGACGACGACGAGGCCTAGGAAGGGGACGACGCGAAGCCCGGGAAGACACGGCAGAGGAAGCCCGCGCGGAGAGAAGTGCGAGGGTTCGCTGGTTCGGCTGCGGTATGAGGTTGCCGACGCCGCATGGCCTGGCCAGCGGTGGGAATAGTAGGGGCAGTGAGGCCTCCGCGGCAGCACAGCCGGCCACGGGAGGCAGGAGCATGAGGCATGACCGGCGCTGCTTTGGGCGGCTGGAGAAAGAAGACCAGAGGTTGAAGAAGCACTACGGCCGTTGGATGGACATCGTACGGTCACTGGAGCTAGAATCGTTCATATTGACTAAATTTGACAAAGGCCCCCGTCCCAGTCAACTTAGTAGGCCCGCAAGTTAGCCTCCCACCATGGTGGGCCCCACCTAGCAGGGGGAGTATTCATTTTTTTTGTGCGTAATAAGGAGGTACTTCCTTGCGTGCGAAGATATAGCTGGTGGGCCCAAGCTATCAGCGGCGGTAACATTTTTACGCAAAATACAAAGGCCCTTTTGGTGGGTCCCAGATGTCGGGTGGAGGAATCATTATTTTGCATGTAATAAGGAGGCATTTCCTTGTGTGCGGTCATGGACCCAGCTGTCAGCCTCTCCACGTACAGTCCACTTCAGATGCATGTCGGTCGTTGACCATGTTGACCAGACCGTGCCGAGAGCACCAGGGAGATGGACGACGACGAGGCCTAGGAAGGGAACGACATGGAGGCAGGGAAGACTCAGTAGTTGTTTCCCACGCGGAGGGGAGTACCACTGTACGAGGGTTTACTGGTTCGTCTGCCGTTGCCAGAGAATAACAGCAGGTGTGGGTGAGTAGAGGGATGGCTAGGCCAGCGATGAGAGTATGGTGGGGCAGTGAGGCCTGCGCGGCAGCACAGCCGGCCATGGGGAGGAGGGAGCAGGAAGTCCCGCCGGCGCTTGTTTGAGCGGCTGGAGCAGGAAGAGCAGAGATTGAAGAAGCACGACGGTCGTTGGACGGAAATCCAACAATCACTGCTTGTGCGTCAACCTTTTTTTTAGGACAACCTCAAATCTGTGGAAAATAGCATACAGCCCATCTGCCATTATTTTTAATAATTTACAACCCATTTGCTAATTCTTAAGGTTTTTTTGGAGCCCATATTCTTTTTGTTAGCATTACAGCCCATATTATGGCCACGGTTAAAAAATTATACGAAAATTTGCATATTTCGATGCGGTCCGAACTGTTTTTAATCCCGAAATTTTGAGTCACATTCAAAATGATTTTAAAAATAAATGTATATCAATATAAAATCCAACAAATTGTCCACGCATAAAAATAAATGCAATTTAAAATCTCGAAATGAAAAAAAGATATTTGAAACTAATTGTCGGTTTGATGTGTTTTAAAAATGTACAACTCATTTCTCATTACTGATAGGCCATTTTCTCGGCCAGCCGAATGAAGCTCTCCTCGTCTTGAAAGATTTGCAGCCAACAGGCCTGACAAAGGGACTTACTTGGCAAATCACAAAAAAACTGGGCTGTGGCCGTGGACCCAACTGTCAGCCTCTCCACGTACAGTACTCTTCCGATGGAAGTCAGTTGTTGACCACATTGACCACGCCGCGCCGAGAGCACTAAGGCGGTGGACGACGGTGAGGCCTAGGAAGGGGACAACGCGGAGCCGGGAAAGACGCGGCAGTGGATACCCACGCGGAGAGGAGTGCGAGGGTTCACTGGTTCGGCTGCGATGTGAGGCTGCCGTCACCGCAGAATAACAGGGGGGGTGGGTGAGTAGAGGGATGCCCTGGGCCAGTGGTGCGAGTAGTAGGGGGCAGTGAGGCCTGCGCGGCATCACAGTCGGCCACGAGAGGCAGGAGCACGCGGCACGACCGACGCTACTTTGGGCGGCTGGAGCAAGAAGACCAGAGGTTGAAGAAGCACTATGGCCTTTGGATGGACATCGTACGGTTACT
The DNA here is from genome assembly GCA_963921465.1 of Triticum timopheevii. Classification (NCBI taxonomy): domain Eukaryota; kingdom Viridiplantae; phylum Streptophyta; class Magnoliopsida; order Poales; family Poaceae; genus Triticum; species Triticum timopheevii. The sequence continues at coordinate 151,452,069 of OY997272.1, forward strand.
GGAGCTGGAATCATTCATATTGACTAAGCTGACAAAGCCCTCCGTCCTCGTCAACTTAGTAGGCCCACAAGTCAGCCACCCACTATGGTGGGTCCCAGCTAGCAAGGGGGTATTCATTTTTTGTGCATAATAAGGAGGCACTTCCTTGCGTGCGAAGATATAGCTGGTGGGTCCGACCTGTCAGCGGGGGAACGTTTTTTTTGCGAAATACAGATGCCCTTCCCACGTACAGTCCATGTACAGTGCGTAATAAGGAGGAACTTTCCTTGCGTGCGACCATGGACCTCATGGGTCCCAGCCGTCAGGCTCTCCATGTACAGTCCTCTTCCGATGAATCTCGTATGTTGACCACGCCACGCCGAGCGCACCGAGGCGGTGGATGGCGGCGAGCCCCAGACTGGAATGACTCGGAGATGGGGAAGACGCGGCAGTGGAGTCGCAGACGGAGAGGAGTGGGAAACTTGACTGGTTCGGGTGCGGGGTGGGCCTACACTCGGCAGAGAATACAGGAGGTGCGGAGTGGAGGGATGGCCTGGCCGTCGGCGGGGTCGCATTTCGCTGAGGAGCGCAAAACAACGCCGCTGGATGCCGAAGGCTGGAGCAGGTGGTCCCGGTAGCGCTGGGGGACGAAGACGAGAGATTGAAGAAGAATGTCGGCCGTTGGATGTAAATCGAGCGCCTTCTTAGGCTTCGACCTACTGGCCCACATGTCAGCCAGTCCATTTGTTTTTTAGTCCATTTGGTGGGCTGGGTGAAACAATGATGTAGCATCTATGCATCCCGTTTAAATCCCATTTGCATTTTTCTCGAAATCCGCGGGCTTGCTGGGCTGGGTGAAAATATCATGATGGGCTAGATGGAGAAATGTTATAAAAACATAAACACATGATTGCACGTCTATTACTGCATTGGTTAGTAAAATCTTTGCAAGCTTATGTACGCAATCACTAGGAGTTAACTTGCCAAGTTATATATAAACAATTATTATTATTATTTTGCAAGAACTTTCAACTTACGAAATAAAATATCATTTAAATTTGATGAGTTAATAGTACGTGGGGTATTATTATTTTTTAGGCTAGACGTGCGATAGTTGAGTTGGTTCTAAGGAAAAGTACTGGGAGAAAACTCAGTTTACATCAAAAAAGAAAGTGGGAGAAAATTCAGAGACCTGCTGGGTCCACCTGAGGAGGGGAATATGTTGGGAGGAAGGAGATTCAAAGCACAGCAGCCTAGTGACCTAGATTTTTTAATGGACAAGTGAACTAGTTACATACATAAGCAAATAGCCACTACAAAAGCAATCAGGTTAATGGGTTCTTAAAAGAAATATTTTGGACAAAACAGATAATTACAACACATAGGCTAATGCATGAAACACTCAGATGATAAAGGTGCTTATAAACAGATAAAGTACAACATCTAGACCTTCCTGGCACGCTTGATCATGACGCTGCGGCTGTCCGTGTACTCGTCGGTTACGGGAAGCAGACACGCCCTCATGTCCAAGATCTGCCTGGACATGTCGTAGCATGCATATGCGTCCTTGGCCACATAGGTTATGTAGGCTAGATTCAGAGATACCTCCCACGTGTTCAGGTCCTTGGTATCGTTGTCTTCTTTCATGTTGGCGTATCAGGGGTCGATGATGATCTCGGCGAGGTTAACCATGGAGTCCTTCTCCTACCCGTAGTTGATGATCTTGTATTGCTTCCGGATGTCGACAAGCTTGTTGCACCAGATGGCCGAATCATCGCGTTCTTCCTTCTCTCCATCGTAGCGAAGGTGCAGTCCGCGCTGCCGATGAAACAGGCGAATGCTCCAGAACCTCTGATGGCCCTACAGAAGTGGTAGATGAGAACCTCGTCCCGCACACATACCTGGGCGATGGCGATCTGCTGGTCCCTGTCAGGAGACGAATGGATGGGCACAAGGTCTAGTCCTGCAACCTTGGGCTTTCTCATCCTGTAGGTACTGCTTGAACTCAGCGAGGCAGATCTTGACTGAGTCCGGATCGTTGGTGTACATCACATTCAACTTGGTGCAGCCATAGGACTGAATGGCGAACTCAAAGGGGAACTCCTTGCTGAAGTCCATATCCAGCAGGCTCACCCCTCGGATTGACATTGGAGTCTCTTCGAGTGAACGAGTGTGTAGGCAGCGCCAGCAGTTCGTTTTTCAGCTCTTGGGAAACTGGATTCAATAATAAGCTGAGTGTGTATAGGCGACAGCAGTTACTACCCGCCCGGTAGAAGATGCACCATCGGTGCATTCAAACGCCTCCATTAACAATACTTCGGCCACACGTCGGTTCACGAGCGGGTCTGTATTGGTACTGTAATAACAGGAGTTAGTGGTCCCTTTACTTAAATTTAATTAGCTTTAATAGAAATTTATACTTAACAAGCAATGCATTGGCTCGTTCTATCAGTGCCACAGGATCAACATGCACAACAATTAGAATTATTATTCTCAGGACGCACACGATCAACACATTTGTCGCACTTTCACAAAGATAATACTACCAAGTTTGAACATTTTGTTATGGTTGTTGTCCTCTGCATCATCATGCCGTGTTTCCCAGCTTGCAAGATTCAGAACCAACAAATAAGATCCAAATAATAAGTACAACAAAGATGCCTACACATCTCATTGATTCCCAGCTTGCAAGATTCAGAACCAACAAATAAGATCCAGATAATAAGTACAACAAAGATGCCTACACATCTCATTGATTCCCAGCTTGCAAGATTCAGAACCAACAAATAAGATTCAAATAATAAGTACAACAAAGATGCCTACACATCTCATTGATTCCCAGCTTGCAAGATTCAGAACCAACCCATTAGAGCCTTTTGATAAAGTGAATATCGGGATTAAATCCATCTTGGCTAGCCATGTCATACAATCGAAGAACTTGGCGAATGCTCTTGACCGTCACAATATTTGTAGTTGAGTATTCCTGTTTGCACAGCACAAACAAGGATAGCATGATTTTGCTTTAATAGTGGCCTCCTTGAACTCAACCTGCAACTCCACTAGGATGAGGTCTTCCTGGAGTTCCATGATTCAATTCATGCGCCTTTTTCTGCAGTTCACCTGAAATGAAGCAAAGATTGCATCATTCAGCTAGTAAGAAGTACTTGCTCTCGTGAGCTGGCAAGGTTCTTCTTTAGTAGTTGCACTAAAATTGAGGAACATTAAGGTTGGTTGTCTGGCTCATGTAACGTGCAACTATAATTTTGTTATCCTTTTGTGCAGTTCCACTAAAATAAAGTGCCATTGTGGTGACAGTGATGGCTCCATCTTGCAAAGGCTAATAAAATGTTGCACGATATTACCAGCAGAACTTGACGGAGATTTTGGAAACTCCAATCACCATTTTGTGCAGTTCCACCAAAATTAAGAGATGTTGCCCACGTGACATTTTAGTTGAACTGCAGAAGACACTCATTCCAAAAAAAAGTGTTTTGTGCAGTTCACCAAAAGGTCACAATAGCAACAAGGTGAAATGGATATCCCTATCTGCACAAAAACATAGAAAGTAAACAGTTGCTGCTCAATAAGAATATATGAAACATATACAAAATGAAAAGAAGCATCTTAATTATTTTCACGGCAATCACGCAAGGACAGTAGAAATTTTAAAACGTCAGCAATGCTTCATGTTACCAGAAGCATTACGATCAACAATGAGATTCCTCAAATATGTGATTACTTTAATGGTGGCATTGCTTGTTTACCAGACACAGTAAATCAACAGCAGCTAAAGAGTTGGTTTAAGGGCATGGGACCGTGGGGACACCAGGACACTCAGCAGCGTAAAGGATCAACTTACTTATCATACTGGGGGAAACAGCAGGAGTGCCATTTGTAACACAGTTTAATTGCATCTTATCACTGGAGGCATTAGATTAACAATAACACTGGTTAGACATGTCCCTAAGGTAACAGTGTGATCGCTTCATTTTACATGTGCCCTTTCATTAAAAACAGCAAAAGGTTGGTATAAGGACATGCGACAGTGGACGCATCAGCACAATGTACCTACAAGGAGGCAAAAAGTGGTGATGCCGAGTTTGTTCATGTTATGTGAGGGCAGCAAACCTAATCCTGGAGACCTTGTACTATGTGAGGGCAACAAATCTAATCCTGCAGACCTTTTACTATGTGAGGGCGGCAAATCTAATCCTGGAGACCTTTTACTATGTGAGGGCAGCAAATCTAATCCTGGAGACCTTTTACTATTGGGCAGCAAATCTAATCCTGACACCTTTTACTATGTGAGGGCAGCAAATATAATCCTAGAGACCTTTTACTATGTGATGGCAGCAAATCTAATCCTGGACATACTCTGTTGACTTGTCCACCAGCCGCCACTTTCTATCCTTTTTTCAACCAATAATAGATTTGTTCCTTATCTAGTTTGTACTACGTTTTCCCATTATTTCCCTTTTCAACCAAGAGACCAGTTGGGTATCCGGTCTCTACTACTTTCACCATATTATTTCCTCTTTGAATCAAGTCCTAGATTCATGCTACAACTTTCCCCCCTTTCTTTATTGTTTGAACAAAGCCCTAGATTCAAATGCATGAAGTAGCTTTACCTCTAATAATACTAAAAATTTAGGTGGCTTTGGAAGAGCTGATGGGAGTAGAAAAAGATGCACATGCAGACACGTGGGTAGTTGGTGTAGTAGAGCAAGGCCACTTTCGAAGAACTTATACTAGAGGGTCGCCGGGATGTCAGCGGCGGTAGGTCGGATCTACGAACAATATGGCAGGGAGGAAGAAGGGTCGGAGGACCTCCCGAGCCGGTGCTGTGTCAGAGAGAACGGCACGGGCAGAGGATCGGCCCCTCCGGTAGCTGTGGGTTTCCTTCCTCGGCGGCGATGACCGCGTGAACGATGCACCTTTTAGTCCTCTACACACACCGGCCGAAGGGATCCGGCCGGATCTGTGACCAGCGGTGAGCAGAGAGAAAATGTTTCTACCACTGTCTTGTTTATATCTGGAGAGGATGAGAGGATGAAGAGAGCAACCCTAGTAAAGCAAGCGCTCAGGCCCCTGTGTACATATATAGTGGAGTGATTATCTTTTTTCTCTCCACAACAAGCGTTTCAATTTGTGTACGTGGCATTAAAGAAAAGAAACTCTCTATTTAAGGTGACTACTGTACGACTCCTACTTACTACTAGTAGTACTACAGTATCGTTCACTTGTGCTCCCCGCCCCTCCATTCATTGAACAACCCCACGGGTGAATAAACATACAGTAAATACTGTATTTATATAGAACGAACAAGCTCGAACTATTTTCGCCTAGTTAAAAGTTGAGGGCGGGGCTTTTCCCGGGCAGTACTCGCGGTAGTTTTCGGGTAGGCGGTTTGACAGAGAGGCGAGGAGGGTGAGCGAGTGGTGGATTCTCAAACATACTGCTGGAAAGGTCGGGCTGTGCGACTTGACAGCGCGTTACTACTGAAAAGACTTGTGATATGACCAATCACTATAGTCATGAATTACTGGCGCTCCGACGAGGGTGATGCCCCCCTTCCGTTCCATGCTCTAATCTGGTGCATGACACGTCGACCCGGATGTTGGCTCTCCCACATGTCGGAGTAGTAAGAAGGATCAAAGAATGATGCGGTATATACTAGTACTACTACTACTCAGGTCGGAGGAGTGCGAACCATGGCAGCCCAGTGAACCAGCAGTGGGAACCACGGTAGCCTAGTGAACCAGCAGTGCGAACCACGGTAGCCCGGTGAACCAGCAGTAGAAAACAATGTGGTGATATGGCCATAAAAAACAATGTGCTATGGTCCACACTGTAGCATGTACAGTAACACTCCTCTTTGTTTGGATCCCTGAGTTAGAGCTAGTTTGGGTTAAAATAGCCTCAAATTATCGAAACAAGAGGGGTTGGTTTGAGCTAGTTTACTCTCACCCAGCTAAAAAAACTAGCCTGGTGGAGAGGTTCTAATTGGGTTAGTTATCCTCGGGCCCACCAAAAGAGAACTAAAAAATCTCCCCTGCCCGCACCAGGTCACTCCCCCCCTCTCGCACGACTCCTCTCTATTCCCCATAGGGCCGCCCGCCCAAGCGTCGCTCGCCCTCTCTCTCCTCTGGCCGCCCTCTCCTTCTGGCCTCTGCCGCCCTACTCCGGCTGCCCTCTCCCTCCGGCCTTCGAAGGTCGCCCCGCTCCCCCTTCACCAGTCATTTTTCTCCCTCTATCATGTGTGGCGGCAGCACATCTACCAGGGAGGTCGAGAGAGGGGTGAGTTTGTTCGTTCCTTCTCTGTCTCACGGCCATATCATTGATCTTGCTCGCTCTAGCGCTAATTTTGATTTGGAAAAGTAGATCCTGATCAAACTTGGTATAGATTTGTGGTGCACGCATGGAATTGTTTGATGTTGCTTGAGGAGGTAATAAATCTTTCTAGAGGCCCAAAGATTCAGTTCACCTTTCTAGGTATTTCTTTCAGGCTTGCATTATTTCTAGAGGCCCAAATATTCAGTTCACCTTTCTAGGTATTTCAGTTTCAGGCTTGCATTATTTCTAGAGGCCCAAAGATTCAGTTCACTTTTTTAGGTATTTTAGTTACAGGCTTGCATTATTTATAGAGGCCCAAAGATTAAGTTCCCAATCGGCGGCAAGCGGCCCTGCTACCCATGCCGGTGTCGACCTCAACTCGCAAGGGCCGGTGTCGGAGGGGTTCCCGGGGCTTGGGCTCTACAGAGCCTTCCTCCAGAGCGACGATGGCGAGCTCCTCCCTTGGTGCATGAGGGGCTTCGGGCTCCCTCCCTATCATGAATGACTTCTGTGATGAGTTAGCTCATGCTTTGTTTCATGAAGTGTTTTTTTTGTGAAGCTTGATTGACGACTTGTATGTTTAAGTGGGATATCTCATTTGTATGGACAAAGTAAAAATTATCATGTTTTACATGCTTGGTTTGTAAAGATGGTTCGTTTATGTCAATTGTGAGCGGGAGGAGGCCACAGAAGAGCCGGTCACACCAAATCTGGCAGGAAATAGGGTCCAAAGTAGTCAAATGATTGAGAAAGAGCATTTATTGTTAATCTAACCCTGCCATCCATACACCTCTTTGGTTTAGAGTTAGTTCAGGGTTAGAATCTAACTCTAACCTCTAACTGAGTTAGAGTTCTCCTCGTCTTGGTTCATCACCATCATACTTTCCCCATTCCTGTGTTTTCAGTATCCTGCGAATCAAAGATGCCCTTTTTTGCGGGAAAAATCAAAGAGGCCCTTAGACTGGTTTAGGTCCGGTCATTTTTTATAAACGTGTTATGTCCAAAATTTAATGAACGTGCTCTGGTTTCTACGAAAATAATCTGGTTTCATGTAGTAACTCATTCATTTGTTTATTCTTCTACGGGGGGTTTGCATGTAATTCGTGAGGTCTGAAATGTAAAGTACCCCGGCATATGCTCCGAGTCATGCATGCACTACGACCCAGATGCTCTATGTCCCACATGTCGGTGAATGGGAGCACGTGGAAATAGCCTAGGAGTACATATAGGAGGATAAATGCGTGAAAAAATATGTACTGTGAAGCGTAGCTGCGGGTCGAAAAGGAGACCTAAAGTGATGACAGCTATAGGTCGCACACACCCAACTAGTGGTACTAGACATACGACTAATTTTTCCCTCAAAAAAAAGAGGCATGAGTGCTCAGTACTCCTATTCTATATAGACGAGTCCCATCTGACAACAGTGTCCGTGCTACAGCTAGATCTCCTCCCTCGTTTCTCTCTTCTAATTCTAAAGTCAGCCAACGCCCGGTGGGCGGGGTGGGTTTGCTCAACTACGGCCCCACCTCACAGTGAAAATGTTACCACTGGAATAAAAATGCTAAATACTCCCTCTGTTCCTAAATATAAGCCTTTTAGATACTATTTCAAATGGAATACAACATACATATGTATGTAGACATAGTTTAGAGTGTAGATTCACTCATTTTGCTCCATATGTAGTAGTCACCTGCTGGAATCTTTATTGAGACTTATATTTGGGAACGGAGGGAGTACTATACTAATAAAACATTAATGCCACGAGGCGATGCAGTGCTGGTTACAGGAGGCAAGAAGAAGAGATGCATCCATCGATGACGTCCACCTCCTCGACTCAGGGCGCCGGCCCACCGAACGTCGCCTAAATAGCAGCGGCTTTCGTGGCCAGGTCGACGTGCTTCTGAACAATGGCGTCCAAAGATTCTAGCCACTGGAAGAAGGCCAATGTCTTTCTGTCCTCGCTTTCCTTGTAGTGGCCTATGTAGATGATTTTGCTCGTAGACGTGGATGTGCAGGTCGACGGTTTCTTGCATGGCGAGGCGCTGCGCGGCGAGCGCGGCCTCGAGGTACACATTCTTCGTCGCGACCTCCGGCACCTGCAAGGCCACCAGGGCTTGAAAGAGTTCATCACCATGGAGGCCGAAGAGGGTGGCTGGCAATGAGGAGCCTGGGCGCGCAGGCTGGAGCAGTACGGCAAGGTCGTCCGCGCGCTTCTTGACGGAGGTGAACTTGCGGATGGAGTTGACCATCATGTCGTCCATGTGAGAGGTGAAGACGGCATCGGTGAGGGCTACGATGCCGGCGGTCGCCAGCACCGTCTGGAAACGCTGCGCGGTGCGGGGCCGCAGGCCGGCGCCTTGGATGATTTGGCACAGCCGATTGCCGCTCGCGTCCATCGCCTCCATAGGTGCTTGTGGCTTCTGGTCACTTGGTCTTGGATTGGAGTGAGCAGTGTTGCGCAGAGAATTGGGAGTAGATGGATTGGAGTGGTGGGGCGCCTTTATTATATGGGAGTCCAAACTCTGTTGCATTCACATCGTGCTGGCTCTATTCTGCTTCTCCAATTAATTCCCTCTGCATGTAATTGAGGATGCATCATTGACCGTTCAACGTCTCGGTAACCGCTACCCTCTCTGTTGGGGATATTACCACTAGGCGTAAACCGGCCTACTTGGGCCGGGTTAACTTCATTAGTGGTATAAGCAGATAAAGGCCCAAGGCCTATAGTCGGTTTAGAACGTGTAGCCGTAAACCGGCCTGATGTATGACTTGTATTGTAAGATAGGAATAGAAAGGTACCAACTGGAATACGAGTATGAACCGGTTGGGACTCTACGAACCGACGGGCGTCACCTGTGTATATAAGGGGACGACCCGGCGGCGGTTCAGGACAGACAACCAACAATTCGAGCCTAGGCGAAGCTTGTTTGCTCCCTAGCCATCGAGACCACATCAATTCCATCACAACTAGACATAGGCTTTTACCTTCATCGAAGGGGCCGAACTAGTATAAAACCCTCGTGTCTTTGTGTCCGCTTTAACCCCTTCAAGTAAACCCGTAGCGATGGCTCCACGACTAAGTCCCTTCGCTAGGACATCTGCCGTGACAAATCCACGACAGTTGGCGCCCATCGTGGGGCTATCGCACGATGGTTTGACGGTCTTGGAGGGCAAGCTCAAGGGACTCGAAGGCTATGTTGTGGGCCGGATGACCAAGAGTCGTCGCGGCAGGATCTACATCGACGATGCGGGATGGGGTCCCGAGGCCGATTCAATTGAGTACGGGTACCGGGTCCCCTTCGGCGGCATACACGTTTTCACTGGCAAGATCGGGGAGCCTGGGCCTGAGCCGGACATCTGCACCGACCTCATCGAGACGGCTCAGCGTGCGAGATCTACCCAGGTTAAACCGGCCATGAAGCGTGCCTTCGTTGGAGTCATCCACGGAGGAGAGCGTGAGGACGAATCAGAACATGGTAACGAGACCATCGTTTATTCCGGCGACGAGTCCTCGACCGGAGACACCGAATCGTTATACCAGTTGCAAGACGACCAGGTTAGGGGCTGTTCCGATGGCGACAGTATTCCGGACCCCCCAGGCCAGGTCAACCGGGCTGGAATATTCATGGCCGGCACCCAGGCAGCAAACCATTCTTCGACCGCCACAGCGATGCTTTCCGGATCAGCAGCGGCAGCAGGGGCAGGAGGCCTTATGCGCCCGCTGGTTCAAGTCCTATCCGACCTGTTTGATGCGCTGGCCATGCTTATGGCAGAAGCCAATCCGGCGGATCAGGAAGCCCATGATGCGGAGATTGCAAAGGTGAAGGAGCAGATCGTACAAGCCAAAGCGGATCTGGCGGCAGAGAAGGACAGGATGGCTGCAGAGCGGCCGCTTTGGACGCCCAGGCCTATAAGCTCATCCTTGACCAGAATGCATCACAGGAGGTTTTGAAGCGGAAGCACAGATCACGTCTGCCGTTAGGATTTGACCCCCGAAATCTCTTTCACACTCCAGGAGCAGGGCCCAGTAATCCGCCGCAGTATCTGGAGGCAAACCGGATTGAAGCACCAGGGCCAGGAGCGACGGTCCAGCCCCGCCTGATGGAACCCCCTCAGCAGAACATCGTGGCCCCTCTGCCGGTCCAGACACCCCCGGGTCATTATTCGAATCCTATGGACAACCTCATTGCGGCCGCTGCACGATTAGAGGCCATCCCGGTCGAAGGAGACTCCCCGCAAGCGATAGAGACGCGCCGGGTTAAGGAGCTTCTCCGGACTGCGCTGATTCAGCAGGAGGCATACTCATACAGCCGTGATCGGATTCATTCTATGCCCCGTCCGAGCCGGAGCTATAGCAGGCGCATGGATGAACCGGCCATATCAAGCAATGCGCGAGGCCGTGAAGTGGCCCGTGGCAATAACCCGGCAGGTGGTGTCGGCGATGCTCAGGATATGGTGGACCGAGCCCGGGCACAAAGGGAGGCCGAGTTAGCAGCAGAGGATAATGCAGGTTAGCTTACACCGGTTCGCTCTATCACCTTCGCCGGACCAGGAGTCACATCCGCTTTGGGAGTGCCTTGCTTAATCCTCGCTTTGCATAATGTGCGCCTGCCCAAAGATTTCAAGGGTCCACGCAAGGTGCCGAATTATACCGCTGATTTATCCCCTGAAGCGTGGGTAGAGAGTTATGAGATGGCCATGGAGATGCTGGACGTGGATGAGGCCGCGTGTGCAAAATACTTCACCATGATGCTTGAGGGCACGGCTCGTACTTGGTTGAAGAGCCTACCACCCAATTCTATCAGCTCATGGGCCCAGTTGCGGGCCCGGTTTATACGGAATTTTAAGGATACGTGTAAGCAGCCCAAGTCAATAGTAGACCTGGCGGCTTGTGTTCAGGAGGAAGGAGAATCAACGACGCGTTGGGTACGCCGCGTTTCAGAAATCTTGCACTCGTCTGACAGGATTAATGCTGACTCTGCGATCTTAACTCTGGAAGGCAACTGCCGGTTTGAGCCTTTAAAATTCAAATTGGGACGCATGAAGCGGTTCTGTAATGACATGGGAATCCTCATGGCCACTTTAGTGAAGTATGCTGATTCGGACAGTACCAAGGATCCCGAGCCTGATGATGATGAAGCAGGGAAGGGAAGGAAGAATAGCAACTCCAAACAACAGCAGCACAAACCGGCGGGTCATGGAAACGGAGGCAAGCGCAAGGCAGATGGTAGCATGGGTTTTGTGGCCAATACCAATGCACAGGACAGAGGGCAGCGCCACAGAGGTAAAGCGGCAAATCGTAATGGAGCTCCCAATCCCAATGCAAGCCGTTTGAATTATTTGTTGAATCAGCCTTGCCCAAAGCACGGGACGAAGGAGTCGCCGGCTAACCACCTTTGGAAGGATTGTTATATTATGCAGGAGTTTAAAAACTCTAATGCCTTCCTGTATGACCATGGGTCAGGTGGCGGTTCAGGATCCGGTTTACACGGTCCGGGTCACGATGGAGCTTCCGGTTCAGGTTTCAATCAGGGCGGTCACAATAACCAGAATAATCAGAACGGCCAGCAACAGCAGTCGGGTTATCAGAGCCAGCCAAAGCAGTTGAGCAATGGGCAATACCATGTCTTCACAACTAGCTTGGATAAGCGCGACCGAAAACTCCACAAGCGAGCGGTGAATTCTGTTGAACCGGCCTTACCATGCTACTTACGCTGGTCAGAGCAGCCCATCGTGTGGAGCAGAGAGGATCACCCGCCTCGGGTTGATAAGCCGGGCCAGCTAGTATTAGTGGTGGACCCTCAGGTGGGGGCTTATAAGTTCACCAAGGTGCTCATGGATGGAGGAAGCAGTATTAACATACTATATTATGAGACATTCCGGCGCATGGGACTAACAGACAAGGATCTCAGACCGTCGAATACGGTGTTCCATGGTGTTGTGCCAGGCAAATCTGCATATCCTGTTGGTAAGATAGCCCTAGATGTGGCTTTTGGGGACGAGCACGATTCTCGGACGGAAAAATTAACCTTTGAGGTGGTGAAGATCCGGAGCCCATATCACGCCTTGTTTGGGCGGCCCGCTTATGCCAAATTCATGGCGCAGCCTTGTTACATCTACTTACAGCTCAAGATGTCGGGTTACAAGGGGACGATAACGGTTCATGGGAACCGTAGGGTGGCTTTGGAATGTGAGGAAGGTGATGCGGCGTATGCAGAGTCAGTCTGTGCCGCGAAAGAGTTGAAATATTATAAGGATAATGTTGATCCGGCGGATATGACCTCTTTGAATAAACCAACTACAGAGCATGATTCAGATCTGAAGTTCAAATCGGCAGCTGAGACCAAGCTTGTTGACTTCGTGCCCGGCGATTCGTCCAAGCAGTTCACTATCAGTGCCAACCTGGATCCCAAATAGGAAAGCGCGCTCATCGAGTTCATCCGTGAGAATCGGGACATTTTTGCATGGAAGCCGTCTAACATGCCAGGTGTACCGAGGGAACACGCTGAGCACACTCTTAATGTGGATCCTAAATACAAACCGGTGAAACAGTTCCTCCGCCGGTTTAACGAAGAAAGACGCAAAGCCATTGGAGAGGAAGTAGCCAGGCTTTTAGCAGCTGGTTTTAATGTTGAGGTGTTCCATCCAGAGTGGCTTGCTAATCCGGTGCTGGTTCTTAAGAAAAACGGCACTTGGCGCATGTGTGTGGATTACACAGATCTCAACAAGGCCTGTCCGGCAGATCCTTTTGCCCTCCCCCGCATTGAACAGATCATTGATGCCACCGCAGGTTGTGAGCGTTTGAGTTTTTTGGATGCATACTCTGGTATCATCAGATCAAGATGGCAGTTAAGGACCAGGAGAAAACAGCATTTATTACTCCCTTTGGAGCCTTCTGCTATGTATCTATGCCCTTCGGGCTCAAGAGTGCCCAAGCCACCTATCAACGGTGTGTACAGAATTGCCTGCATAAACAGATCGGCTTCAATGTGCATGCTTATGTGGATGATATTGTGGTGAAGTCAAGACAGAAAGAGACGCTGGTGGATGATTTGAAGGAGACCTTTGACAACTTGCGAGTTTACAAGATGATGCTTAATCCGGCCAAGTGTGTCTTTGGTGTTCCAGCAGGCAAGTTACTGGGTTTCTTGGTGTCTAACAGAGGAATTGAGGCTAACCCGGAGAAGATTATGGCTATTACATCCCTAGCTAAACCGAAGTGTATCAACGATGTTCAGCGTTTGGCAGGCCGAATCGCTGCGCTGAGCCGGTTTATCACCCGCCTCGGAGAGAAGGCCATCCCTTTGTATCAAATGCTGAGGAAGACAGACAACTTCGTCTGGAGTCCGGCTGCTGATGAAGCATTCGAGGACTTGAAGCGGCAGTTAGCCAATCCGCCGGTTCTTGCAGCTCCGGTTGACAAGGATCCACTGTTATTATACGTAGCAGCTAATGCTCGGGCAGTTAGCGTGGCTATTGTGGTGGAACGCAAAGAGGCAGGCAAGGAATATCTGGTTCAGCAGCCGGTTTATTATATCAGCGAGGTGCTTATTGAATCCAAGCAAAGGTATCCGCATTGGCAGAAGTTGGTCTATGGTGTCTTTATGGCCAGCCGAAAATTGAAGCAGTATTTTCAAGGGCACCCCATCACGGTGGTCAGTTCAGCTCCCTTGGGTGATATCATACAGAACCGGGAGGCGACTGGCCGGATTGCCAAGTGGGCTATAGAGCTTGGGCCACACGGACTGAAGTATGTACCTCGGACGGCGGTGAAGTCTCAAGCACTTGTTGATTTCATCAATGACTGGACGGAGTTACAAGCGCCAGAGGAGAAGCCGGACCACACATATTGGACTATTCATTTTGATGGATCCAGGCAATTGGAAGGCTCGGGGGCTGGAGTTGTATTAACTGCCCCACGAGGTGATAAGTTATGTTATGTTCTCCGCTTAATGTTCCCTTGTACTAACAATGCAACTGAGTACGAAGCCTTGCTCCATGGTCTCCGGATGGCTAAAGAGATGAACTTAAGCCGGGTTAAGTGTTTCGGTGACTCGGACCTTGTGACTCAACAGGTGTCTGGCACTTGGGATTCTAAGGACCCGCTCATGGCTGCATATCGTCGGGAAGTGGATAATATCGCAGGTTGCTTCAAGGGTTATCAAGTGGATCATGTGGACCGTCGGAAGAATGAAGCGGCGGACGCTTTAAGCCGGTTAGGTTCTCAGCGCAAACTGGTCCCGCCCAATGTCTTTTTGGACGTGTTGCACAATCCGTCAGTAAAGCTCCCAGGTGAAGCGGATTTGGCTATTCCTGACCCGGAGGCTCAATTGGTGGCGGCATTACATGCTATTCCGGATTGGACGGTTCCTTATATTGCATACATGACCCGGGGGGAGTTGCCAGAAGATGAAGTTCTAGCAAGACAGATAGTCCGGCGATCCAAGTCCATGACGATTCTCAATGGTGAATTGCATCGTTGCAGTGTATCAGGGGCGTTTCAACATTGTGTTTCTCCTGAGGAAGGTTGTGAAATCTTAAAGGAAATCCATGAAGGGGATTGTGGACACCACGCCGGTTCAAAGTCTCTGGTGGCAAAGGCGTTTCGTCACGGTTTTTACTGGTTAACAGCACATGCTGATGCAGAGGACTTGGTTAAACGGTGCGATGGGATGTCAGAAATTTTCAAGGCGTGCGCATGTGCCGGCTCAAGAATTAAGGATGATTCCAATAACATGGCCATTTGCAACTTGGGAGCTGGATATGGTCGGACCTTTTAAAAGATCCAAGGATAAGAAAACTCACCTTTTGGTAGCAGTTGATAAATTTACCAAGTGGGTTAAAGCGGAGCCTGTCAGTAAGTGCGATGCAGCGACAGTGGTACAGTTCATCAAAAAGGTGATTTTCCGGTTTGGCTTTCCGCACAATATCATTACTGACAATGGTACCAATTTATCCAAGGGGGATATGAAGGAGTTCTGTGAACGTGAGCACATCCGACTTGACGTGTCATCAGTGGCGCACCCACAGTCCAATGGACAGGCAGAACGAGCTAATCAAGAGATCCTGCAAGGCATCAAACCCTGGCTTATGGTCCCATTGCAAAGGACACCAGGATGTTGGGTTGAAGAGCTACCATCTGTGCTCTGGAGTATCAATACTACGCCAAACCGGTCCACAGGATACACACCATTTTTTTATGGTCTATGGGGCAGAGGCAGTTCTCCCTAGTGATATCCGGCACGATTCGCCTCGTGTGGCGGCTTATGTTGAAGCGGGCAATTAGATGGCGCGGCAAGACGCTTTGGACCTATTGGACGAAGCGCGGGATCTAGCGGCTGCCCGGTCGGCGATTTACCAACAACGTCTTCGTCGCTATCACAGTCGCCGTGTTAGAACCAGAACTTTTCAAGAAGGAGATTTGGTGCTTCGGCTAATCCAGGACCAGACAGATATGCACAAGTTATCCACACCTTGGGAAGGACCTTTCGTGGTCAGCAAGAATCTGCACAATGGGTCGTACTATCTGATTGATATTCGAGAGCGTCAAGACTCACGTACATCAGAGGAGGAGACCAACAGGCCGTGGAACATAGCTCATCTTCGGCCTTACTATACTTGAGCCATCGGCTCTATCTATGTACATATCATGACAATGTATATATTATCTTTGATATATCAAACCGGAGCCTCAGCTAAAGCGGGGTCTCTGTCCTTATTATCATGCGAGGTTACACGGAGTGGTTCTGTTTAAAGCGGCCTCCGGTTTACCCCTTGACATATGTTTTTTATATATCACTGGGGGCCTTGGTCGTGTCCGAACCAACGAACACCCTTTGATAGGCGACAGCCACCAGATCATTTGGGGACATGGTCAAGTCTGAACCAGTCACGCCTCTTGGTCGGCCTAAGGCCACAAAAACACTTGGGGGCATGGTCGAACCCGAACCATTGTCACGCCTCTTGATCTGGCATATATGCCACGAGTCATTTGGGGACCTGGCTGACTTGAATCATTGTCACTCCTATTGGGGGCCTTGATCCTGTCCGACCATGGTAATACCATCTGAACATGCTCAGTATAGCATATTTTTGCCAACGGTTTTTATCATTGCCTTTGCTTCCAGGTTATTTTCATGGTTTGTTCGTTCTTTTGCTTTTGTTGGATTTCTTTTATATCAACAAGCATATTTTTCCGGTTCAAACTGATGGTTTTTGATCCCCCTTTAATCCGGAGGAGTCTGCCCGGTTTACCTTTTCCCTGATAACATCATGGAGTAACCAGGGGGCTCGTATTGATTCAATACGGTTTATACGGGAGCTATTTTCTCCTTTTTGACGGTAATGGTTTATAAAACCACCGCTTCAGGCTTGGCTAAGCTAGCTTTAGGCCCAAACATGGCAGGTATTTATGTATCATCTATTTGTTATATTACTAATGCACACATCAAGATCATAATCCGGCTGACGGTATAGCCGCCACCGAAGTTCAAATTTTTCTGATTGCAGGAAATAGGAATTAAAGTTTTTCAAGCAAAAGCTTCAGTACTTATGCACGAAAGCATATTCCAGGCAGAAGTTTTAACTATCCTATTACAAGGAAGCTTCATGCCCAAACAAAATCATTGTTCTTGTGGAAAGATGTTATAAATAGCTCTCCAGACCGGCTTCCGGTTCAAGCCTGCTCCTCATCTTCCGCCGCTTCAGCTTCCTCGTCTCTACCCATTGGCTGGAAATCAACAGTGGTCCAGTCGATTCCCATTAAAGCTTGGAAAACAGCCTCTTCATGGATCAGGGAAGACGGTTCAATATCAGGAGCATAAGTGTGCTTACGGATTGGAGGGATTAGATTCTCCGCTTCAACAGTTGGGGCAGGCACTCGCTTGTTTTGATCGTTATATTGCGCTTGATAATGCGTCAAATCTGCCTCTTCAGCTAGTTGGCAAGCCAGAGGGCGCACTGCACGGTTTATGGCCCTTAAATCTTCTTCGTTGAATTCAGAGCCATCTTCTTTCAGGCTGGGATAGCCTTGAGCTGCTTCCACAGGATCAAAATCGGGCACCCATGCCTTTGCCCGGATTAAGGCATTGATGGCTCCGGTTCGGGCAGCAGATTTTTTCAGCTCCTCAATCCGGGCTGGAAGCATTGACAACCGGCTAAGAGTGTCCTGGATTAAGGAGGGCGCCGGGTTGTTATGAGAAGCTGCGGTGATGATCCGTTGGGCTCCGGTATACAATTGTTCCACCAAGGTGTAGGCAGCTTTCAGTTTCATCTGCACATCATTTCCTAAGTGCCCAATACGTGTGCCTACAACAAGATTGGAATGGTCTCAAACCGGATTTACGCTGCAGCAGGTTCAAGTTATCACAGAAGTTAAAAGGAGCTTACCAAAGATTGCAGCAGTCATGGAGTGTATTTGCCACTGTACGGCCGTCAGTTCATCCACCACCGGTTTAAGGGCAGCTTCAGCATTTTCTGCTCTTTTGGTTAAACCGGCCTTCTCAGTGGCCCAATCAGCCCGCTCCTTCTTGAAGCTTTCTTTCAGCCGTTTTGCAATGCTCAAAGTGCTGGTTAGTTCTTGCTTTGACTTATCTGTTTCAGCTTGCTGGGTCTTCAAGGCCTCCTGCAAATCGGCAATCCGGTCCTCCTTGATTTTCACCTCAGCCTGCATACAGACAGCATTTAAGCTTTGCACAAGCGATCCAAGCAATTGAAGTATCAACCACATAACAAAGTTATATGCCTGATACTTGGGGGCTAATGTACCTTCAATTTTTGTACATTACTAGATTACAAAGTCCCAAGCTCAATACAAGTATTCAACTTGGCACTTGGGGGCTAATGGCTATTTGATCAAGTTATGTTCTAAGGACAGTTTTCTATTGGAGCCCCGGTTTACTTATGCTAAGCTAGACCGGCCCTTGAGGGTTATGCCGACGGGTTTCAAACATGTTCAGGATCAAGTCCCGGTTTGACCAAGGTTACAAACCGGCCCTTGAGGGCTACAAGGATGAAGGCAATGGCAGCAAGGAAAGAAGCAAGTTACCTCAAATTTGTCCCTCATCATTTTGACTAGGCCAGCTTCGCAGTCACGGCTCGTGTAAAGCTAGTTTAAATAGCCGGAGTGAAGATCTTGGGCGCTCAGAGCAGCGTATGTCTCTAGTTCAACATCCCATTTTCCTTTATTCAAAGCGGAAAAATCCTCTTTGATGGTATGCTTGGTAAGGGTGACAGGATTCCCGGGTTCAGAGCGGCCCACACCGGTAATCACAACATCATCGTCTTTGGACTCGCCGGTTTGTGTTGGCGCGGCCGGTTTGTCAGCAGAAGTGCGGGTTTTCTCAATCTGGACGGAACTGGCAGGCGGATCAGCGGAGGCTGGAGTATTAGTAAGCCCTTCTTCGGGAATAACATCGTCCTGCAACGGAGGATCATTGGGGATATCTTCAGAAGTAAACATTTCATGATCCGGTGCTTGGTTATGTTCGGGGGCTACATCTTCTTCAGCCGCTTTATCCAGGCGGACCTTCTTGCTTGGTTTTGGTTTGGCCCTGAAGGAAAAACAAAAAGTCAAGGA
Source organism: Triticum timopheevii (assembly GCA_963921465.1). Lineage (NCBI taxonomy): Eukaryota > Viridiplantae > Streptophyta > Magnoliopsida > Poales > Poaceae > Triticum > Triticum timopheevii. Next base: position 151,470,958 of record OY997272.1, read on the forward strand.
AAATTATAAGCCATTGTGCAGTACACTGGAAACATATGTTCAGTTTAACTTACCCAGCAACGGTTTTCAAAGGTGGTAGCTGAGTAGCCGACGATTCACCAGACGATGAATGAGAAGTGACCTGATAATCGGAGTCGGGTGGATTAAGAGGTTGACGGAAGAAACCCGCTTTAGGATTTAAATCAATAAAAAGGTTGGAGACCTCGGAGCGGTGTTTTCGAACCGGACTGTTCGGTAAACCGGCAGAAGTAACTACCTGGCCGCTGTGCCGGGTTGTGCGGCGAGCTTCGTGTTGCTGGGTCTTCATAAGAAAGTTGGGATCCAAATAAGCAAGAGGATGAGAAAATTTAACTTTCCGATTTGTCCGGCGAGATTTTGGCAAAGGCAAGATTTCTGAATCAGAAGAGAGAATAGTTACCTCAACGAATCCTGCATTGCTGGCTTCAGGGTCATCCTGACAAGAATCATCATCAATAAGGCGTGTAAAAAGCAAGCCAAGTGAATCAAGTTCTACCTCAAGATCCGGATTACCCACATCATCATCAATGGCTGGGTCAGATGAAGCGGTGGTCTTTCTCTTACGAGCTGGTTTCTTGATAACCTTGGTCTTGGGCCGGGTTGGCCGCCCTGCCTTCTCCGTTTTATCTTGTGAAAGTTTCTTGCTCCAAAATGGACTGTCACTCTGGATCAACAATAATTAAAGGTCAGACAGATAAAGCAGTAACAGGTTCAATAATAGAGCAAGTAAAATCTTACCGCTGGCGGTTCATTGGTGGTGCAGTAAGGAAGCAGACCGGTTTGAGCACAGAGGTGCTCCGGTTCATTCAACATCTTCTTTACAGATTCTGTGACCTCGTCGTCGGAGACCTGGATTTTGATATGTCGGAGTGGGTCATCGACACTGCCAGTGTATTCGCACATCAAACTGGGGCACCGGCTCGGAGGCAGAATGCTCCATGATATCCAGCAGCGTGCAAGGTCTATTCCTGTTAAACCGTTGGCCATGAAGGCCCGGAGCTTGGACAGTTGAGGAGCATATTTGATTCTCTCCTTGGCGCTTAGCCTTTGTGGAAAGGGGTGAGTGTTGCTGAGCCGTTCTGGACGGAAGCCAGTCAAGGGATTTTCATTGTCAGGAGATGTATCCTTGCAGTAAAACCAAGTGGCATTCCACTCCTTGGGGTGAGTGTGAAGTTTGACGTGGGGATAGGTGATTTCCTTCCTCTTCTGAATGGCCATACCGCCCAGTTCGGTATTAGGGCCGTCGGTGAATTCAGTGCGGCGGTTCAGATGAAAGAGATCTCTAAACAGCTCGACTGAAGGTTCCTCTTGAAGATATGCCTCAGAAAGCACTTGAAAATGACATAGATTGGTGACAGAGTTGGGGCCAATATCCTGTGGATGGAGCTGAAAATTGGCTAACACATCCCGATAAAATTTAGAGCCGGGCGGTTTGAAGCCCCGGGCCATGTGATCTGCGAAGACCACGACCTCTCCTTCCTGGGGTGTGGGAGGACATTCATCTCCAGGAACCCTCCAGTGGATTGTATCTATATCATCCAAAGCGCCGATCAGGACTAGCTCGTCCAACTGCGATTTTGGGACACGAGAGGGAACCCAATTGCACTCATACACCTGTTTGGCCATGGCGAGATCTACAAGAAATAGACGATCCGGTTCAAGAATACGCTGGGTAAAAGAAACTGTTGATCTAACTACGATAAACCGGAGGCATTACCTATAAACCGGACTTCTATAACACGGCATCATGTGGATTCTGGCGGTTCAACCAGGGGACTAATGATATATACCAGTTTAGCAATTTTTTCTATGGTAAAGTTAAACCACCTGACCTAAAGCATCAGAAGCAATTGAAGCTATGGATAACCAGGTATGCAGAAACAAGTTTCACAAAATCTTGTTACAGCCGCGGATCTACGGCAAGCTCACAAAAACAGGAAATATTTCGAAGAGTAAGGCGGAAACAGAAGTGAACCATTGAGCGGGTATGTGCGGGAGATCTATGAGCTTGGATGAGAAATAGCAAGCAGATGCTAAAGGGATCGCTACTAAGCACAGCAAGAGTTCGTAGATGCAGTCAAGGTCAGAGAACAGCTATGAACGCACGATGAACATAGCAAGAACAGGGAACCCTAAGAACAGATCTAGGTTAAGAAGGAGAGAGAACTTACCGGGAGCGGAGAAGATGCGGAAAGGCGCCGCAACACTCTGGTACGTTTAGGTTGATGCAGCGGCCCGAGACGAGGCAGAGGTTGACGGCGGTGGCGAAGCTCCAAAGCCGGCGACGTGAGGAAGAAGAAGAAGGGACGAAGGGAAGAGAAGGGAAATGACCCTTCGGCCTTATTTATAAGGCAACCGAGCTAGGTCAAGTGCGCGGATCCAGGAGCTATCATTAAAGAGGGCGTTATAAATTCCATGATGACGTCATGCCAGTTTACAGTAACCAAAACTGATGACGTCATGCCGGTTTACAGCAACCAAAAACGATGACGACATGGAGGTTTACCAATTACCAGAAGATGTCCGAGACGCAAGATTATGTGAAGGATTGACATGAACCAGTTCAAATCAATCTGGGGCCTAATGTTGGGGATATTACCACTAGGCATAAACCGGCCTACTTGGGCCGGGTTAACTTCATTAGTGGTATAAGCAGATAAAGGCCCAAGGCCTATAGTCGGTTTAGAACGTGTAGCCGTAAACCGGCCTGATGTATGACTTGTATTGTAAGATAGGAATAGAGAGGTACCAATTGGAATACGAGTATGAACCGGTTGGGACTCTACGAACCGACGGGCATCACCCGTGTATATAAGTGGATGACCCGGCGGCGGTTCAGGACAGACAACCAACAATTCGAGCCTAGGCGAAGCTTGTTTGCTCCCTAGCCATCGAGACCACATCAATTCCATCACAACTAGACGTAGGCTTTTACCTTCATCGAAGGGGCCGAACTAGTATAAAACCCTCGTGTCTTTGTGTCCGCTTTAACCCCTTCAAGTAAACCCGTAGCGATGGCTCCACGACTAAGTCCCTTCGCTAGGACATCTGCCGTGACAAATCCACGACACTCTCCCTCCTTGGCATTCAAGAACCTATGGACCCGTCGACGATGAGGTGCCTATGGTGACTTCGTAAATTTAAAGATGATAGTGTCGTGCGTGTGTGCGTTCATAGGGGTGAGTGTATGCGCGTGTATATGAGCGCTTGCATCTGTACTGTGTCAAAAAAAATGTAAATGCGTGTCAAAAAGAGACTAGTCAGTATACTCAATATTGTGCACCTCGGAGAGGAAAACGATAGAACTAGTACGTATTTATTTACGGTGCAGATTCACTCATTTTGCTCCATATGTACTCTGTCTCGGTGTAGTCTAGTCACTTGTTGAAATCTCTAGAAGGGAAAATACTTCTTTCTGGTTTATAGGGCTATACTAGCAAGTAGTTGTGCGTACTAGTACAATAGTGGGCTCACATAGCAATTTTGTCTCATGCAGGAGCCTGGCTATATGCGTGCTCCAATGTTCGTAACTGCAACGTTCGGTTTGCGCTTGGCTCTTCGCCTCTTCGAGAAAAGACGAACAATGATGTTACTACTACTGCTTCTACAGTGTCGAATCCACTGCTGCATGTCCGTCCACCGCGAGCGGGATGGATAGCTTGTTGTAGAAGTACTACCAAGCAAAAGCATGTCCTCATTTGCGAGCAACCGCGCGAATGGGCGAGGGAGAAGGCGTGTAGTAGTAAAATCAAGCTTCTCCTCATTGTACGAGTTGATGCGACACATCATAGCATTGGCCCCACATGCTTGCCTCTAAACTTGGCTGAAAGACCCGTAGTGTATAATATATTTGTTGCAACCTCTAACATTTACCCACCACAAATTAAAATATATGTGGCCGTATGCATCGTTCTGACGCAGAGGCCGAGGAGTCCCCCCTTTTTGAAAAAAACAAATTAAAATATATATTCCTGTCTTGACCAGATGAGCGTGCAAACTACAATCACCAGGGTGACAGGTAGGGCCAGAAGACTATTTTAATTTTTTTTAAAAACTTCGAGACAACCACATAGCATGGAGCCGACCCCAACGATTTTAAGCTTACACGCATTGTACACGCTATCCTAGACTACTCTACACATGAAACTGCCACACGAGCGTCCAGGCTACGCTTGGCTCTTTGCCTCTTTGGGAAGTCAAACAATGATGGAGTACTACTACACTGGAGGAGTACTACAGTACGCTTCTGGCCATCTGACACCGATTGAACTGCTGCATGTCCACCGCATGCGGGAGGGAGAGCGTGTAGCGAAAGCTTCTCCTAGTCTTGCCAGCCACCACGCTCATGGGCGAGGGAGGGACGCTCCTGCCTTTGCGTGTATGACAGGTGGGCCGACAGGTGGGTGGCCAACCTGTCATACAGCCAAAGGCAGGTGCAGTTAAGTCCGCGAGGGAGAGGATAATCAAACTTCTCGTTGATGTACGAGTTGATGCGACACATCAAAGCACTGCACTCGATATATTTCAATAATTGTGTTTACCGATGCACTAATTACAACGCATGCATGCATGCTGTGACTCTCCTTTTGATACTTGCATGTGTTGATTTAATGCACCTTGAAGTAGTATAAAATATGTGACGGTAAAGCTTTGTAATGCCTCGGCCCAAGTCGAGAGATGGTTGTGCACGAGGAGGGCAAGATCATGCAGACTGAACAGGACCCGACGATGGAGCTATCTAAGGTCTCGATGGACCTTACTGTGCTCCACTGCCCCTTGTGCCTCCACCCCTTGACACCTCTAGTGTATGAGGTTCAAATACACCTCGTCCGTTCGGCTGATTGAGCAAGGTGCAGGTTTCTTGATTGATGTGTTGTTCGATTGATTTCTGCAGTGCAAGGGATGGCACCTCGCCTGCATGGACTGCCGCGTCAAGCGCCCTGAGAACCAGCGGCAGTGCTAGAAGTGCGAGTGCAGCGGTGGCTTCGACGTGCGGAACACGGCGGTGGACTCCATCCTTTTGTCGGTGAGGGTAGAGTGCCCGCACGAAGGTTGTGGGCTCTACGTCACTTACCACAAGCTCGCCAATCACCAGAGCGTGTGTCCGCTCGCGCCCTGCAAATGCCCCGTGCCCGTCTGCGGCTACGAAGGCCCGCCGCCAGTGCTCTACCACCACATCAGCACCGCGCATCCCATGCTCGTGCATAGGATCTAGTACGGCAAGGTGCTCCAGCTGCAAGTGCCACTGTCGGAGCCATGGCTCTTGCTGTTCGCGGAGGAGGACGGCCGCGCGTTTTTCTTGGTCGGCGGCGTGCTCGACATCGGCGCGCCTATCGCCGTGTCGGTCGTCTGCATCAGAGCGGGGGCATCCCCACTGCCGCACTACATGGCCAAGCTGTGGGCGAATGGCTCGCCAGGGGAGCCAAAGGCACGACCGACGCCGTCAAGGTGGAAATGGAGGTGACAAGCAGCAAGGATCCCGGCGACGTCGACGTGCAGGAGCTGACCTTCTTCATAGTTCCGCCCAAGTTGCTGGCCGGGGCTAAGCTGGTGTCCCTCCACATTCAGCTTGACCAGCTCACGTCCTAAATGTTTCTACAGTGCCTTCTGTTTATCTTAGTAATATGCTAATATAGGGATTACCTCGGTCTACTTTAGCTTAAGAAATGGTGGGTTTTGGTGGCAATGCAGCAACTACTTCGACATCAGATCAGTAATTTCCAACAGTCGAATGGATATTTTGTGTCTTTTGGATATAAAGTTCCTTTGGGTAAGAAGTACTACTTGTCATCAAAATGGATAAAAGGAGATGGACGTAGACGTATTTTAGTTCTAGATACGTCCCTTTTTATCCATTTTGATGACAAGCACTCCCTCCGTTGCACAATACATGCCTTCCATTTGTCAAAATATAGATGTATCTAGACATGTTTTAGTATATAGGTACATCCATGATAGAGCCAATCGGATGGTTGAGAACACTACAATTCGTAGCTACAGATGTGTGTGTGACTCCCAGATGCAGAGGGCGGGGGTCATCATCCTCCTTTTCGAGAAAAAATAGACGCGTGTGTGAGAGGATGAGTGCGTGCGTGCACCTCTTCTCTTCTTGTATAACGTACTAACCTTAGAGTACAAGTTTTTGTGGGTGGCACGATGGCGTGCGAAAAGTCCCGAGAGATAGGGTTAATGCATCTGAAAAAAAGACTATCCTAGAGCTCGCCACACGGCTATTCCTGTCGAACGCCCCATTCACCGTAAGATATGCATACGACGGTGCCAGTTATTGCACCTACACAGCAGTACTCCCTCCTTTCCGGTTTATAGGGCTTAATTCAAAAATCTCACCAACATAGATGGTGAGTGGTGGAATTTTTTGTAGTTTTGCAAAAGCACCTAATTAATGCTCTTGTTTTTCTCAAAAAATTATGTTTATCAAAGCATGCATGCATAAAGTACATGCATTGGTCAATTTTCTCTTAATACTTGCATGCAATGATTTAATGCACCTTGGAATCTGAACATGTGATGGGGAACAACCAAAGTGAGCCTTATAAAATGGAAAAACTAAAATTTTGAGATAAGCCCTATAAACCGGAAAGGAGGGAGTAGAAAAAGAACTCCTCCATCCGGGAATAGTGCCGCACTTTGAAACTAGAACCGTCAATAAATTTTGAGCTTGCGTCTCATCACGTTCCAAATTACTCCACGCTATATTGAATTGCAAACCTGTTCACACCGATCACAACCTAAACGGTTTCCCACTTAGGAGCATATTAGTACCACGCTATATTGAATTGCAAACCTGTTCACACCAATCACAACCTAAACGGTTTCCCACTTAGGAGCGTATTAGTACTCGGTTAAAAATACTAGTATGCCAAGATGACTGCACATTCTTCCTCAACTCCTCATCCAAAAAAACAAACAAGTCATTCAGCATCCTTCCCTTGTGTCTGCCATGGCTAGCGTGAGTTCTGGGTCGAGAGATTGCCACCAGGGAGAGGCGAGCATGGAAGCGGAAGCACGAGAGATGTTCCGCCTCGCTGCGAGAGCAGCCGACATGTCCCGCCACGCGGAAGTAGCAGCACAGAGGTCCCGTTGCGCCGCTAAAGCAGCACGGAGGTCCCGCCGCACCGTCGATGCAGAAGATGCAGCAGACTGGTCCGGCCGCACCGCGGAAGCAGCAGAGATGTCCCGCTGCGCCGCGAATGCAGCAGAGATGTCCCGCCGCGCCGCGGCGGCCTGGGAAAATTTCTCGCGGGCAGGCGACGACTGTTACAGGCGCATGCATGCGATTGTCCATAGCTAGATGGATCAGATCTCCGGCTGGGCGAGGTTCCAGGACGACATGAAAGCCTTGTTTGAACAGGCTACCGGTGTTATCCAGCAACTATGGGAGGGCAATGAGAGGCTCCGGGCCAAGCGTGACCTGCTGAGGGCGAAGATCGTCCGAAGTGCAGACCAGCAGGAGGAGACCAGTGCCTTGTTGAAGAGGACAGATGTCATCGTCAAGAAACTTATGGACGAGAATGACATGCTCCGCAACGAGCGCCAAAGGCTGGTGGAGGAATCCGTGGATGTTCTCAAGCAGCATCTTGAGCACACGAAAGAGCTCATCACCGCTCGCCGTGGAGACTAGTGTCACACCCTAGCTAGTTCATGCATTAGAGTGTTGCATCATGTTTATTTCATTCATCAGAAACTCGAAATGGGGATGACAGAACCCCCAGCACCCCCTGAAACCAACTAGGGTTTACTAAAAATATTTCCAATGAACCTGAAATGCCCTTCTAAAATGTTCATCACCTCTGCCTTGGTCTTAAACCACTGCCAAAAGCGATGCACACATTTCTAGGTCATCCTAAGGTCACTGGATTAAATCATTAGTTATTTGAGTTTGGGCATTTAAATAATATAAAATATTTCAAATGCTCAAATAATCCCAAACTAAAATGTTCCATGCTAGATATATTCCAAATAGTGGCCATGTGCAGTTTGGTGATTTTTGGAGATGCCTAAGCATTTTTAATAATGCAACAAACGTACAGAAATAAAATAAAACAGAAATAAAAGGAAAAACCCCTTACCTGGCCAAACCCACGACCCGGCCCACATGGCGGCCCAGCACTGTGCTGGCCCGTGCCAGCCAGCTGCTTCGTCCCTGCCAGGCAGGCAGGGAGGTGACGCCGACGAGCGCGAGCTCGCCACGGCGCCACCTGCTTGCGGCTTCGCCGCTGGACGGGCTGGACGACCTCCACGTCGCGCTCCCAACCCCCTGGACATGTCCACTCTCCCCCTGCCTCTCTCCCTCGCTCCCCTCCGCCATGGCCGACGTTGCCGCAGCCATGCCTCCGTAGTTGTCGCGTCCACCATCGTCTCCGTGCCGCCCGACCATGTCCACGAGCTCCGCCACTGTCCTCTCCGTCGAGCAGGCCAAGCCCCGATCACTCGCGTGCCCCAAAGCCACTGCATCGACCTTGCCCGACTCCGCCACCGCCAGAGATCCCCTTCGCTGTCACCGTCGCAGGAGGCCGTCCCCGACCTCGCCGTCAGCTCCGTCGCAACCGTCGTGAGCCTAGCTACCTCTCTATCCTCTCCGTTCTCTCTCTCGAGCCCCGTAGCGACTGCATGTAGCCGACCCGCATGCGCCGCCGCCGAGCTCGTCGCCGACGAGGCTCTGGCCAGGCCACGGCCAAGTCACCTTGTCCACTAGTCCTACCGCACCCCCAGGAGCTCACCGCACTACTCCACGTGCCTCGCCGTGCCCCCTAGCGACAAGTCTGAGCTCGTACGAGCTCCGGCCGTCGCCAAACTCGTCGCCGGCGTCGTTTCCGGCGACCCCGAGCCTAACCACCACCACCAGTGGACGTGGCTCACTCCCTGCATCACGTAGATGTGCTCCGCCGTTGTTTTGGTCGCCGGAGCACAAAACCCGCACCGCACCGCCGCGTTTGGCCTCGCCGGCGGCTAAATGCCGGCGAGTTTGACCCTGCTGACCCCGTTTGACCATGGGTGGGCCGAGTTTGACCCCCCTGGGTCAATGACAAGGTGGGGCCCATCCCTGCTAATTAATTAGGATTAGTATTAACTAATAGTTAGTTAAACTAATGACACTGACACATGGGACCCACTGGTCAAGTTTGACCTGGACCATCCCGTTGACCACTGACGTCACCCTGGCGCAATGCTGACGTAGTAATTCAATTACTGGAATTATTCATATACAAGAAATTCCAGAAAATACCACGAACTTCAAAAATTCATAGAAATTAATCTGTAGCTCCAAATGCAAAGTGTTATATATGAAAAATGATCAGAAAAATCCAATCTATCCATCTATACTGGTTTCATGCATGTTTAAACAAGTTAACTTGCTGTTTAGTGCAGAACAAGTTAAAGCACTAATAAGGGCCATTTATGAGTTTGGAACTTGAATCTTTGATTCAAAATAGTTCAAACCCATCTAGTCTTAGTTGCATTAGCCCAATACACTCATTTTGCCATGTCTCATGCATGCATCATATTGTTGCATATTGTTTGGTGATGATTGTGTATCGGTGCTCTCTGGGGCAGGTTCTGCCCCCGAGGAGTATTGCGAATACCCTAACGAAGAGCAATACCAGTCCACGGACCCGCAAGGCAAGCAACCAACAATTTGATCATATCGATACAATCCCATGTTCTTGCTTCTGCTCTCTTTTACTGCATTAAGACAACGCGATTCAAACTGCTGTGTGCTACGGTAGTTGAACCCATTTCCTCTGCAAGACCTGTCATTGCCACAGTAACTAGATGAAACCCACTAGCATGTGTAGGAGTTGATTGAGCCATGTGTATGTGTTGTTCCTACCATGCTATGCCTGCTATGCGAGTCGTGTCAGGTCTGGTTCATCTGGGTGATGGGCTAGAGTGAAATAATCATGTCGGTAATGAGAGTGACATGTTGAACACGATTTGGTAAAGGTATCGATGAGAGGCCATGTAGGAGTACATGGTGGGTTGTTTCATTGAAGTCGTCCTTAAGCACTGAGATCTGTATGTGTGATTTAAGATTCAGCTACTACCATACATTGGGCCCTGAAATATGACCCCGCTCGACTTCTTATCCACCCTAGTCCTCTGTCCAGGAGTTGTAAGTAGTTTCTGGTGTTTGTAGTTTACTAGAGGTCGTGGATAGCGCTGACCCGCAGGGTGGGCTGTGATGCGGTAGGTACGTGGCCGGGTATACCGGGCACCCGTTAGGTGTCTTGGAACCCTGTACACATCGTTCGGGGCCGTATGTGGAAACTTCGGCCGGACTCCCTACGGATGGAACCTGAATAGGCGATAAACCTGGACTAGAGACTTAGGTGTTTAGGTAGGTCATGGTCTACACCCACATCGGCTTTTGCTTGAAGTCTGCCGAGCACATGTCGTGTGCAGACGCTAAGTGGTGGAAACATGTATGAAGAAGTACACCCCTACAGGGTTAACATCATCTATTCGAATAGCCACGTCTGTGGTAAAGGACTACTTGGTTGCCTATACAGCTCATAGACAAGTAAATGGATACTACTAAAAGCCTCAAGATAAGCGTGAGTGCCGAGGATGGCTCTTCCGTAGGATGACGGAGGTGGATCCTCGGTAGTGTATTGAAGTGGTGAGTAGTGGACTCGAGTGCGCAAAACCATTTCAAGCTGGAGTCTAGTAAGATAGCTTAGCCAAGAGTCAAAGATGGCTTGCTGCAATAACCCCACCATCCCATCTTGATAATGTGCATGTATGTAGGATCTGATGTAAGTCTTGCTGACTACCTTTGTACTCATGTTGCTTAATTTACGTTTTACAGAAGACGCTGCAACCCCTTCTGATGGATTCTTCATAGACGTCGATGTTAACGAGTAGGCTGAAGCCCAGGTGATGATCCTGAGCTCACGATGGGTAATGTAGTATAGTCAGGCTTTCCCAAGCCTCTTTTATTTTCTAGTTGTCTGTACTCAGACAAGTTACTTCCGCTGTTGGCTTGTATGTTTGTATGACTTGAATGCCGGGTCGTGTGACCCGTACTTATGTGTATGATATGTATGGCTCTCTGAGCCTTTAAATAAAGTACTTGTGTTGTAGAGTCATGTTGTGATGCCTTGTTGTATTTGCACATATCGAGCATATTGTGTGTATGATTGAAATGCTTTGAATGTGTGGGATCTGACTATCTAGTTGTTTATCCTTAGTAGCCTCTCTTACCGGGAAATGTCTCCTAGTGCTTCCACTGAGCCATGGTAGCTTGCTACTGCTCCGGAACACTTAGGCTGGCCGGCATGTGTCCTTCTTCGTTCCTGTGTCTGTCCCTTCAAGGAAATGTCACGCGATGAATACCGGAGTCCTGTTAGCCCGCTACAGCCCAGTTTACCGGAGTCCTGCTAGCCCTACATCCTGGATTCACTCGCTGATGACCGACACGGTCGTCGCTGGGTCATGTATGCATGTCCCTGTAAGTTAGTGCCACTTTGGGTTCACGACTAGCCATGTCAGCCCGGGCTCCTTATCATATGGATGCTAGCAACACTATCATATATGTGTGCCAAAAGGCGCAAACGGTCCTAGGCAAGGTATGGCAACACCCGTGGGAATACCATGCATGAGGCCATAAAGTGATATAAGGTGTTACATGCTAGATCGATGTGGCATTGAGTCGGGGTCCTGACAACTAGTTCCCGCGACCTGCAGCAACGCATCAAGAAAGTAGAGATCGGCGAGCCAGATCCTTTTCTTCCTTCTTCTTTTGCCCTTGTGTATTTCGGGCGTAGCCGCATGTGGTTTTTTTAATTATCTTTCTAATTATGTAAGACAATTAATCGTCCTTATATATTCATCAGTCTTGCTATAAGTCGCAGTAGATGCTATATAGGTCCGTCGGATCTTACATCAAGATCCGTGCTTTCAGGTTTTCTTTTTTCTCTCTTAAATCTCAGTCGAGTGAGACATAGCCACGCCATTAAACAGAGGCTCGGGCGCCATTAATGGAGACCTTGGGAGAGAGGTGGACGGCAGATGGAGGTCAAAGGGCTCTCCTCCCGATAAGCACACGCAGGGGTCTGATCGCACGCCTCTCGTACTCAAATAGCTACCCTGCACGGCGCCTCCTAGCTAATAAAAAATGGGGACGTGTGGCGGTACGTAAATGGTACTAGTAAGTAGAACGCCCACGGTTTCAATAATACTTGTGTTTCCGATTGTAACGTGACAGCACTTGTTCCAAAATGACTTTGTTGATTGTTAATGTGTGCGCCTTTGCAAATCAGACTGCAAAATTACCACAGCATGTTGGTGCCATGTCATGGCACCAAGCCAAGTTTCATTATTTTCATGCGTGTTTTGGATTTACAGGAATTAAAAAACTAAGTTTCTCAATGTTTCCAACCCAGCCATGATGCCCAGAATTTTGATTTCATTCCCATTTCTTGCATGGAACCTAGAAATTTACCCGAGGAGACACATGTGATTTTTCAACCAACTTTGGTGCACTAGAACATGTGCTTGTATTTCAAATTTGAATTATGCACACACAGGTGACACGTTCCCTCCCAGAACCACGAGCCTTCTTGAGAGAAGCTCCGATTTGCAAGAACCTTATACCAAAATTTGTTCCTATTTGGCCAAAAAAAATTACCGTGGCATGGTACTACCATGACAAGACACCATGCCAAGTTTCATGATTTTAAAACCAAGTTTCTCAATGTTCTCGACCGAGCCATGATCCCCAGATGTTTGAATTTTATTCTCATTTTTTGCATGGGACCTAGAAATTCACCCGAGGACACAAATGTGATTTTTAAACCAACTTTTGGTGCACGGGAGCATGTGCTTGTAGTTCAAATTTGAATTATGCACATTAAATGACCAAAAACTCAATTAATGTGTAAATAAGGCCAAACGAAGCCGGAATAATTCCAAAATTTAACAGGGCACTCATGTAGCTCTATGTTGCCTTTGTTAAGAAACTCAAGGGGGGCAGCGTATATCATTTCACACTCAAAGGTGGCATGTTCCCTCTTAGAACCACGAGCTTCCAAATCGGCCCAATTTTTTACCACAACATGTTAGTGCAATGACATGACACCATGCCAAGTTTCATGATTTCCAGGCGAGTTTTGGATTTACATGAATTTAAAATCTAAGTTTCTCGATGTTCTCGGCCGAGTCATGATGCCCAGATGTTTGAATTTCATTCTCATTTCTTCCATGGGACCTAGAAATTCAACCAAGGACACACATGTGATTTTTCAACCCACTTGGGTGCACCGGAGCATGTGTATGCAGTTCATATTTAGATTATGCACATTAAAAGTCCAGAATCTCAATTAATGTATAAAAAGGCCAAATGAACCCGAAATAATTCCAAAATGTAACAGGGCACTCATATAGTTCTATGTTGCCTCTGTAAAGAAAATCAGGGGGGAGGCAGCGTATATCGTTTCGCACACAAAGGTGACATGTTCCCTCTCGGAACCACGAGGCTTGTTGAGAGAATCTCCGGTTTTGCAAGAAGCTTATACCAAAACTTGTCCCAATTCAGCCAAAAATTATACATATGAAAATATGGCACTACCTAGACCAATAATGTACTATGATTTGGATTCAACATAAAATGGATACAAATACTTGAATTGGAGAGCGTATGGTACATGTAGTTCATAGTGAAATATGATTACTGCAATATGCATGTTTTTTGTTATCAATATAATATTTAAATTATTGTATAACTTGACAACAATCGTATTCAAATAAGGAAAATTGATTCAAATTTAGTCCATATGGTAGACGACAATATATATGTGTTGGGGAACGTAGTAATTTCAAAAAAAATCCTATGCACACGCAAGATCATGGTGATGGCATAGCAACGAGAGGGGAGAGTGTTCGTCCACGTACCCTCGTAGACCGTAAGCGGAAGCGTTAGCACAACGCGGTTGATGTATTCATACGTCTTCACGATCCGACCGATCCAAGCACCGAACGTACGGGTCCTCCGAGTTCAGCACACGTTCAGCTCAATGACGATCTCCGGCCTCCGATCCAGCAAAGCTCCGGAGATGAGTTCCGTCAGCACGACGGCGTGGTGACGATGATGATGTTCTACCGGCGCAGGGCTTCGCCTAAACTCCGCGACGATATGACCGAGGTGGAATATGGTGGAGGGGGGCACCGCACACGGCTAAGGAACGATCCGTAGATCAACTTGTGTGTCTATGGGGTGCCCCCTCGCCCCGTTAGATCCCGCCACGACGCTTTGTTTAGAACTGCACCAACTTACAGCTCCACCGTTTAATAAAAACACGTATCCGGTTTGCGATTTAGAATCGTCCGGATCAGTGTCAAAGCTTGCATCGACGTAACCATTTACGACTAGCTCTTTGTCACCTCCATATACGAGAAACATATCCTTAGTCCTTTTCAGGTATTTCAGGATGTTCTTGACCGATGTCCAGTGATCCACTCCTGGATTACTTTGGTACCTTACTGCCAAGCTTATTGCTAAGCATACGTCAGGTCTGGTACACAGCATTGCATACATGATAGAGCCTATGGCTGAAGCATAGGGAACATCTTTCATTTTCTCTCTGTCTTCTGCTGTGGTCGGGCATTGAGTTTGACTCAACTTCACACCTTGTAGCACAGGCAAGAATCCTTTCTTTGCCTGATCCATTTTGAACTTTTTCAAAATTTTGTCAAGGTATGTGCTTTGTGAAAGTCCTATTAAGCGTCTTGATCTATCTCTATAGATCTTGATGCCCAATATGTAAGCAGCTTCACCGAGGTCTTTCATTGAAAAACTTTTATTCAAGTATCCCTTTATGCTATCCAGAAATTCTATATCATTTCCAATTAATAATATGTCATCTACATACAAAATCAGAAATGCTACAGAGCTCCCACTCACTTTCTTGTAAATACAGGCTTCTCCAAAAGTCTGTATAAAACCATATGCTTTGATCACACTATCAAAACGTTTATTCCAACTCCGAGATGCTTGCACCAGTCCATAAATGGATCGCTGGAGCTTGCACACTTTGTTAGCACCTTTTAGATCAACAAAACCTTCTGGCTGCATCATATACAACTCTTCTTCCAGAAATCCATTCAAGAATGCAGTTTTGACATCCATTTGCCAAATTTCATAATCATGAAATGCGGCAATAGCTAACATGATTCGGACAGACTTAAGCATTGCTACGGGTGAGAAAGTCTCATCGTAGTCAACCCCTTGAACTTGTCGAAAACCTTTTGCAATAAGTCGAGCTTTATAGACAGTTACATTACCATCAGCGTCAGTCTTCTTCTTAAAGATCCATTTATTCTCAATGTCTTGCCGATCATCGGGCAAGTCAACCAAAGTCCACACTATGTTTTCATACATGGATCCCATCTCAGATTTCATGGCCTCTAGCCATTTTGCGGAATCTGGGCTCATCATCGCTTCCTCATAGTTCGTAGGTTCATCATGGTCAAGTAACATGACTTCCAGAATAGGATTACCGTACCACTCTGGTGCGGATCTTACTCTGGTAGACCTACGAGGTTCAGTAGAAACTTGATCTGAAGTTTCATGATCAATATCATTAGCTTCCTCACTAATTGGTGTAGTTGTCACAGGAACCGGTTCTTGTGATGAACTACTTTCCAATAAGGGAGTAGATACAGTTATCTCATCAAGTTCTACTTTCCTCCCACTCACTTCTTTCGGGAGAAACTCCTTCTCTAGAAAGGATCCATTCTCAGCAACGAATGTTTTGCCTTCGGATCTGTGATAGAAGGTGTACCCAACAGTCTCTTTTGGGTATCCTATGAAGACACATTTCTCCGATTTGGGTTCGAGCTTATCTGGTTGAAGTTTCTTTACATAAGCATCGCAGCCCCAAACTTTAAGAAACGACAACTTTGGTTTCTTGCCAAACCACAGTTCATAAGGCGTCGTCTCAACGGATTTTGATGGTGCCCTATTTAACGTGAATGCGGCCGTCTCTAAAGCATAACCCCAAAACGATAGCGGTAAATCAGTAAGAGACATCATAGATCTCACCATATCTAGTAAAGTACGATTACGACGTTCGGACACACCATTTCGTTGTGGTGTTCCAGGTGGCGTGAGTTGCGAAACTATTCCACATTGTTTCAAGTGTAGACCAAACTCGTAACTCAAATATTCTCCTCCACGATCAGATCGTAGAAACTTTATTTTCTTGTTACGATGATTTTCCACTTCACTCTGAAATTCTTTGAACTTTTCAAATGTTTCAGACCTGTGTTTCATTAAGTAGATATACCCATATCTGCTCAAATCATCTGTGAAGGTGAGAAAATAACGATACCCGCCGCGAGCCTCAACATTTATTGGACCACAAACATCAGTATGTATGATTTCCAACAAATCAGTTGCTCGCTCCATAGTTCCGGAGAACGGCGTTTTAGTCATCTTGCCCATAAGGCATGGTTCGCAAGTACCAAGTGATTCATAATCAAGTGATTCCAAAAGCCCATCGGTATGGAGTTTCTTCATGCGCTTTACATCGATATGACCCAAACGGCGGTGCCACAAATAAGTTGCACTATCGTTATCAACTCTGCATCTTTTGGTTTCAACACTATGAATATGTGTATCACTACTATCGAGATTCAATAAAAATAGACCACTCTTCAAGGGTGCATGACCATAAAAGATATTACTCATATAAATAGAACAACCATTATTCTCTGATTTAAATGAATAACCGTCTCGCATCAAACAAGATCCAGATATAATGTTCATGCTCAACGCTGGCACCAAATAACAATTATTCAGGTCTAAAACTAATCCCGAAGGTAGATGTAGAGGTAGCGTGCCGACCGCGATCACATCGACTTTGGAACCGTTTCCCACGCGCATCGTCACCTCGTCCTTGGCCAGTGCTCGCTTATTCCGTAGTCCCTGTTTCGAGTTGCAAATATTAGCAACAGAACCAGTATCAAAACCCAGGTGCTACTACGAGCTCTAGTTAGGTACACATCAATAACATGTATATCACATATACCTTTGTTCACTTTGCCATCCTTCTTATCCGCCAAATACTTGGGGCAGTTCCGCTTCCAGTGACCAGTCTGCTTGCAGTAGAAGCACTTAGTTTCAGGCTTAGGTCCAGACTTGGGTTTCTTCTCTTGAGCAGCAACTAGCTTGCCGTTCTTTTTGAAGTTCCCCTTCTTCTTCCCTTTGCCCTTTTTCTTGAAACTAGTGGTCTTGTTGACCATCAACACTTGATGCTCCTTCTTGATTTCTACCTCCGCAGCTTTTAGCATTGCGAAGAGCTCGGGAATAGTCTTCTTCATCCCTTGCATATTATAGTTCATCACAAAGCTCTTGTAGCTTGGTGGCAGTGATTGGAGAATTCTGTCAATGACGCTATCATCCGGAAGATTAACTCCTAGTTGAATCAAGTGATTATTATACCCAGACATTTTGAGTATATGCTCATTGACAGAACTATTCTCCTCCATCTTGCAGCTGTAGAACTTATTGGAGACTTCATATCTCTCAATCCGGGCATTTGCTTGAAATATTAACTTCAACTCCTGGAACATCTCATATGCTCCATGACGTTCAAAACGTCGTTGAAGACCCGGTTCTAAGCCGTAAAGCATGGCACACTGAACTATAGAGTAGTCATCAGCTTTGCTCTGCCAGACGTTCTTAACGTTGTCAGTTGCATCAGCAGCAGGCCTGGCACCCAGCGGTGCTTCCAGGACGTAACTTTTCTGTGCAGCTATGAGGATAATCCTCAGGTTACGGACCCAGTCCGTGTAATTGCTACCAACATCTTTCAACTTTGCTTTCTCAAGGAACGCATTAAAATT
This sequence comes from Triticum timopheevii, assembly GCA_963921465.1. Lineage (NCBI taxonomy): Eukaryota > Viridiplantae > Streptophyta > Magnoliopsida > Poales > Poaceae > Triticum > Triticum timopheevii. The sequence continues at coordinate 151,488,844 of OY997272.1, forward strand.
CAACGGAACAACAGCACGAGCCATCTATGTACAAACAAACATAGACAAGCAAAATACTATCAGGTACTAAGTTCATGATAAATTTAAGTTCAATTAATCATATTACTTAAGAACTCCCACTTAGACAGACATCTCTCTAGTCATCTAAGTGATCACGTGATCCAAATCAACTAAACCATAACCGATCATCACGTGAGATGGAGTAGTTTTCAATGGTGAACATCACTATGTTGATCATATCTACTATATGATTCACGCTCGACCTTTCGGTCTCCGTGTTCCAAGGCCATATCTGCATATGCTAGGCCTGTCAAGTTTAACCTGAGTATTCCGCGTGTGCAATACTGGCTTGCACCCGTTGTAGATGGACGTAGAGCTTATCACACCCGATCATCACATGGTGTCTGGGCACGACGAACTTTGGCAATGGTGCATACTCAGGGAGAACACTTCTTGATAATTTTAGTGAGAGATCATCTTAAAATGCTACCGTCAATCAAAGCAAGATAAGATGCATAAAGGATAAACATCACATGCAATCAATATAAGTGATATGATATGGCCATCATCATCTTGTGCTTGTCATCTCCATCTCCGAAGCACTGTCGTGATCACCATTGTCACCGGCGCGACACCTTGATCTCCATCGTAGCATCGTTGTCGTTTACGCCATCTATTGCTTCTACGACTATCGCTACCGCTTAGTGATAAAGTAAAGCAATTACAAGGCGTTTGCATTTCATACAATAAAGCGACAACTGTTGGGGAACGTAGTAATTTCAAAAAATTTCCTACGCACACGCAAGATCATGGTGATGGCATAGCAACGAGAGGGGAGAGTGTTGTCCACGTACCCTCATAGACCGTAAGCGGAAGCGTTGGCACAACGCGGTTGATGTAGTCGTACGTCTTCACGATCCGGCCGATCCAAGCACTGAACGTACGGGGCCTCCGAGTTCAGCACACGTTCAGCTCGATGATGATCTCCAGCCTCCGATCCAGCGAAGCTCCGGAGATGAGTTCCGTTAGCACGACGGTGTGGTGACGATGATGATGTTCTACCGGCGCAGGGCTTCGCCTGAACTCCGCAACGATATGACCGAGGTGAAATATGGTGGAGGGGGGCACCGCACACGGCTAAGGAACGATCCGTAGATCAACTTGTGTCATGGGGTGCCCCCTGCCCCCGTATATAAAGGAGCAAGGGGGAGGGGGCCGGCCAAGGGGAGGAGCCGCGCCCAAGGGGGAGAATCCTACTCCAAGTAGGATTTCCCCCTCTTTCCTAGTCCAAGTAGGAGAGGGGAAGGAAGGGGAGGAGAAGGAGAAGGAAGGAGAGGGAGGAGAAGAAGGAAAGGGGGGGCGGCCCCCTAGTCCAATTCGGTTTGGGCTAGGGGGGCCGGGCGCCCTACCTCCTCTGTTCCACCACTTGGCCCATCAGGCCCATTGCTTCTTCCTCGTATTCCCGTAACTCCCCGGTACCCCCGAAAATACCCGAATCACTCGGAACCTTTCCGAACTCCGAATATAGTCGTCCAATATATCGATCTTTACGTCTCGACCATTTCGAGACTCCTCGTCATGTCCCCGATCTCATATGGGACTCCGAACTCCTTCGGTACATCAAAACTCATAAACTCATAATATAACTGTCATCGAAACGTTAAGCGTGCGGACCCTACGGGTTCGAGAACTATGTAGACATGGCCTAGAACTATTCTCGGTCAATAACCAATAGCGGGACCTGGATGCCCATATTGGTTCCTACATATTCTACGAAGATCTTTATCGGTCAAACCGCATAACAACATACGTTGTTCCCTTTGTCATCGGTATGTTACTTGCCCAAGATTCGATCGTCGGTATCCAATACCTAGTTCAATCTCGTTACTGGCAAGTCTCTTTACTCGTTACGTAATGCATCATCCCGTAACCAACTCATTGGTTACATTGCTTGCAAGGCTTATAGTGATGTGCATTACCGAGAGGGCCCAAAGATACCTCTCCGACAATCGGAGTGACAAAACCTAATCTCGAAATACGCCAACTCAACATGTACCTTTAGAGACACCTGTAGTACTCCTTTATAATCACCCAGTTATGTTGTGACGTTTGGTAGTACCCAAAGTGTTCCTCCGGTAAACGGGAGTTGCATAATCTCATAGTTACAGGAACATGTATAAGTCATGAAGAAAGCAATAGCAACATACTAAACGATCAAGTGCTAGGCTAACGGAATGGGTCATGTCAATCACATCATTCTCCTAATGATGTGATCCCGTTTAATCAAATGACAACTCTTTTGTCCATGGCTAGGAAACATAACCATCTTTGATAAACGAGCTAGTCAAGTAGAGGCATACTAGTGACACTATGTTTGTCTATGTATTCACACATGTATTATGTTTCCGGTTAATAAAATTCTAGCATGAATAATAAACATTTATCATGATATAAGGAAATAAATAATAACTTTATTATTGCCTCTAGGGCATATTTCCTTCAGTCTCCCACTTGCACTAGAGTCAATAATCTAGTTCACATCTCCATGTGATTTAACATCAATATTCATATCTGGATATGATTAACACCCATAGTTCACATCGTCATATGACCAACACCCAAAGGGTTTACTAGAGTCAATAATCTAGTTCACATCGCTTATGTGATTAACACCCAAAGAGTACTAAGGTGTGATCATGTTTTGTTCGTGAGAAAAGCTTAGTCAACGGGTCTATCACATTTAGAGCCGTATGTATTTTGCAAATATTCTATGTCTACAATGCTCTGCACGGAGCTACTCTAGCTAATTGCTCCCACTTTCAATATGTATCCAGATTGAGACTTAGAGCCATCTGGATCAGTGTAAAAGTTTGCACCGATGTAACTTTTACAACGAACTCTTTTATCACCTCCATAATCGAGAAACATCTCCTTAGTCCTCACTAAGGATATTCTTGACCGCTGTCCAGTGATCTACTATTAGATCAAAATTGTATTCCTTTGCCAAACTCAGAGCAAGGTATACAATATGTCTGGTTCACAGCATAGCATACTTTATAGAACATATGACTGAGGCATAGGGAATGACTTTTCATTTTCTTTCTATTTTATGCCATGGTCGGGTCTTGAGTCTTACTCAATTTCACACCTTGCAACACAGGCAAGAACTCCTTCTTTGACTATTCCATTTTGAACTATTTCAAAAATTTATCAAGGTATGTATTCATTGAAAAATCTTATCAAGCATCTTGGTCTATCTATATAGATCTTGATGCTCAATGTGTAAGTAGCTTCACCGAGGTCTTTCTTTGAAAAACTCTTATTCAAATATCCTTTCATGCTTTGCAGAACAATTCTACATTATTTCCGATCAACAATATGTCATTCACATATACTTATCAGAAATGATGTAGTGCTCCCACTCACTTTCTTGTAACTACAGGCTTCACCGTAAGTCTGTACAAAACTATATGCTTTGATCAACTTATCAAAGCGTATATTCCAACTCTGAGATGCTTGCACCAGTCCATAGATGGATCGCTGGAGCTTGCACATTTTGTTAACACCTTTAGGATTGACAAAACCTTCTGGTTGCATCATATACAACTCTTCTTTAAGAAAACCTTTTAAGGAATGTAGTTTTGACATCCATTTGCCAAATTTCATAAAATGTGGCAATTGCTAACATGATTCGAACAGACTTTTAAGCATCGATACGAGTGAGAAAGTCTCATTGTATTCAACACCTTGAACTTTGTCAAAAACCTTTTTCGACAAGTCTAGCTTTGTAGATAGTAACACTACTATCAGCGTCCGTCTTCCTCTTGAAGATCCATTTATTTTCTATGGCTTGCCGATCATCGGGCAAGTCCACCAAAGTCCACACTTTGTTCTCATACATGGATCCCATCTCAGATTTCATGGCCTCAAACCATTTTGCGGAATCTGGGCTCATCATCGCTTCCTCATAGTTCGTAGGTTAATCATGGTCTAGTGACATGACTTTCAGAACAGGATTACCGTACCACTCTGGTGCGGACCGTACTCTGGAAGACCCACGAGGTTCTGTAGTAACTTGATCTGAAGTTTCATGATCATCATCATTAGCTTCCTCACTAATTGGTGTAGGAATCACTGGAACTGATTTCAGTGATGAACTATTTTCCAATTCGGGAGAAGGTACAATTACCTTATCAAGTTCTACTTTCCTCCCACTCACTTCTTTAGAGAGAAACTCCTTCTCTAGAAAGGATCCATTTTTAGCAACGAATATCTTGCCTTCGGATCTGTGATAGAAGGTGTACCCAACAATTTCCTTTGGGTATTCTATGAAGACGCACTTCTCCGATTTGGGTTCGAGCTTATCAGGATGAAACTTTTTCACATAAGCATCGCAGCCCCAAATTTTAAGACACGACAACTTGGGTTTCTTGCTAAACCACAGTTCATATGGTGTCGTCTCAACGGATTTAGATGGTGCCCTTTTAACGTGAATGTAGTTGTCTCTAATGCATAACCCCAAAACGACAATGGTAAATCAATAAGAGACATCATATATCGCACCATATCCAATAAAGTGCGGTTACGACGTTCGGACACACCATAACGTTGTGGTGTTCCAGGTGGCATGAGCCGTGAAACTATTCCACATTTGTTTTAATTGAAGACCAAACTCATAACTCAAATATTCGTCTCCGCGATCAGATCGCAAAAACTTTATTTTCTTGTTACGATGATTTTTCCACTTCACTCTGAAATTCTTTGAACCTTTCAACTATTTCAGACTTATGTTTCATCAAGTAGATATACCCATATCTGCTCAAATCATCTGTGAAGGTGAGAAAATAACAATACTTGCCACAAGCATCAACACTCATTGGATTGCATACATCGGTATGTATTATTTCCAATAAGTCAGTAGCTTGTTCCATTGTTCTGGAGAACGGAGTTTTAGTCATCTTGCCCAAAAGGCATGGTTCGCAAGCATCAAGTGATTCATAATCAAGTGATTCCAAAATCCCATCAGCATGGAGTTTCTTCATGCGCTTTACACCAATATGACCTAAACGGTAGTGCCACAAATAAGTTGCACTATCATTATTAACTTTGCATCTTTTGGTTTCAGTATTATGAATATGTGTATCACTACGATCGAGATCCAATGAACCATTTTCATTGGGTGTGTAACCATATAAGGTTTTATTCATGTAAACAGAACAACAGTTTAATCTCTTACTTAAATGAATAACCGTATTGCAATAAACACGATCAAATCATATTCATGCTCAACGCAAACACCAAATAACATTTATTTAGGTTCAACACTAATCCCGAAAGTATAGGGAGTGTGTGATGATGATCATATCAATCTTGAAACTACTTTCAACACACATCGTCACTTCACCCTTAACTAGTTTCTATTTATTCTGCAACTCCCGTTTCGAGTTACTACTCTTAGCAACTGAACCAGTACCAAATACCGAGGGGTTGCTATAAACACTAGTAAAGTACATATCAATAACATGTATATCAAATATACCTTTGTTCACTTTTCCATCCTTCTTATCCACCAAATATTTGGAGTAGTTCCACTTCCAATGACCATTTCCTTTGCAGTAAAAGCACTCAGTTTCAGGCTTTAGGTTCAGCTTTTGGGCTTCTTCACGGGAGTGACAACTTGTTTGCCATTCTACTTGAAGTTTCCCTTTCTTTCCCTTTGCCCTTTTCTTGAAACTAGTGGTCTTGTCAATCATCAACACTTGATGCTCTTTCTTGATTTCTACCTTCGTTGATTTCAACATCACGAAGAGCTCGGGAATCGTTTTCGTCATCCCTTGCATACTATAGTTCATCTCGAAGTTCTAGTAACTTAGTGATGGTGACTAGAGAATTCTGTCAATCACTATCTTATCTGGAAGATTAACTCCCACTTGATTCAAGCGATTGAAGTATCCAGACAATGTGAGCACATGCTCACTAGTTGAGCGATTCTCCTCCATCTTTTAGCTATAGAACTTGTTGGAGACTTCATATCTCTCAACTCGGGTATTTGCTTGAAATATTAACTTCAATTCCTGGAACATCTCATATGGTCCATGATGTTCAAAACATCTTTGAAGTCCCGATTCTAAGCCATAAAGCATGGTGCACAAAACTATCAAGTAGTCATCATATTTAGCTAGCCAAACGTTCATAACGTCTGCATCTGCTCCTGCAATAGGTCTTTCACCTAGCGGTGCATTAAGGACATAATTCTTCTGTGCAGCAATGAGGATAAACCTCAGATCGCGGATCCAATCCGCATCATTGCTACTAACATTTTTCAACACAATTTTCTCTAGGAACATATCAAAATAAACATATGAAAGCAACAACGCAAGCTATTGATCTTACAACATAATTTGCAAAATACTACCAGGACTAAGTTCATGATAAATTTAAGTTCAATTAATCATATTACTTAAGAACTCCCACTTAGACAGACATCTCTCTAGTCATCTAAGTGATCACGTGATCCAAATCAACTAAACCATAACCGATCATCACGTGATATGGAGTAGTTTTCAATGGTGAACATCACTATATTGATCATATCTACTATATGATTCACGCTCGACCTTTCGGTCTCCGTGCTCCGAGGCCATATCTGCATATGCTAGGCTCGTCAAGTTTAACCTGAGTATTCTGCGTGTGAAACTGGCTTGCACCCGTTGTAGATGGACGTAGAGCTTATCACACCCGATCATCACGTAGTGTCTGGGCACGACGAACTTTGGCAACGGTGCATACTCAGGGAGAACACTTCTTGATAATTTTTTAGTGAGAGATCATCTTAAAATGCTACCGTCAATCAAAGCAAGATAAGATGCATAAAGGATAAACATCACATGCAATCAATATAAGTGATATGATATGGCCATCATCATCTTGTGCTTGTGATCTCCATCTCCGAAGCACCATCATGATCACCATCGTCACCGGCGCGACACCTTGATCTCCATCGTAGCATCATTGTCGTTTACGCCATCTATTGCTTCTACGACTATCGCTACAGCTTAGTGATAAAGTAAAGCAATTACATGGCGTTTGCATTTCATACAATAAAGCGACAACCATATGGCTCCTGCCAGTTGCCGATAACTTCGGTTACAAAACATGATCATCTCATACAATAAATATAGCATCATGTCTTGGCCATATCACATCACAACATGCCCTGCAAAAACAAGTTAGACATCCTCTACTTTGTTGTTGCAAGTTTTACGTGGCTGCTACGGGCTTAAGCAAGAACCAATCTCACCTACGCATCAAAACCACAACGATAGTTTGTCAAGTTGATGTTGTTTTAACCTTCGCAAGGACCGGGCGTAGCCACACTCGGTTCAACTAAAGTGAGAGAGACAGACACCCGCCAGCCACCTTTAAGTACGAGTGCTCGTAACAGTGAAACCAGTCTCGCGTAAGCGTACGCGTAATGTCGGTCCGGGCCGCTTCATCTCACAATACCGCCGAACAAAAGTATGACATGCTGGTAAGCAGTATGACTTGTATCTCCCACAACTCACTTGTGTTCTACTCGTGCATATAACATCAACGCATAAAACCTAGGCTCGGATGCCACTGTTGGGGAACGTAGTAATTTCAAAAAAATTCCTACGCACACGCAAGATCATGGTGATGGCATAGCAACGAGAGGGGAGAGTGTTGTCCACGTACCCTCGTAGACCGTAAGCGGAAGCGTTAGCACAACACGGTTGATGTAGTCGTACGTCTTCACGATCCGACCGATCCAAGCACTGAACGTACGGGGCCTCCGAGTTCAGCACACGTTCAGCTCGATGACGATCTCCGGCCTCCGATCCAGCGAAGCTCCGGAGATGAGTTCCGTCAGCACGACGGCGTGGTGACGATGATGATGTTCTACCGGCGCAGGGCTTCGCCTAAACTCCGCGACGATATGACCGAGGTGGAATATGGTGGAGGGGGGCACCGCACACGGCTAAGGAACGATCCGTAGATCAACTTGTGTCATGGGGTGCCCCCCTGCCCCCGTATATAAAGGAGCAAGGGGGAGGGGGCCGGCCAAGGGGAGGAGCCGCGCCCAAGGTGGAGAATCCTACTCCAAGTAGGATTCCCCCCTCTTTCCTAGTCCAAGTAGGAGAGGGGAAGGAAGGGGAGGAGAAGGAAAAGGAAGGAGAGGGAGGAGAAGAAGGAAAGGGGGGCCGGCCCCCTAGTCCAATTCGGTTTGGGCTAGGGGGGCCGCGCGCCCTACCTAGCCCATGAGGCCCATTGCTTCTTCCTCGTATTCCCGTAACTCCCCAGTACCCCCGAAAATACCCGAATCACTCGGAACCTTTCCGAACTCCGAATATAGTCATCCAATATATCGATCTTTACGTCTCGACCATTTCGAGACTCCTCGTCATGTCCCCGATCTCATCCGGGACTCCGAACTCCTTCGATACATCAAAAATCATAAACTCATAATATAACTTTCATCGAAACGTTAAGCGTGTGGACCCTACGGGTTCGAGAACTATGTAGACATGGCCTAGAACTATTCTCGGTCAATAACCAATAGCGGGACCTGGATGCTCATATTGGTTCCTACATATTCTACGAAGATCTTTATTGGTCAAACCGCATAATAACATACGTTGTTCCCTTTGTCATCGGTATGTTACTTGCCCGAGATTCGATCGTCGGTATCCAATACCTAGTTCAATCTCGTTACTGGCAAGCCTCTTTACTCATTACATAATGCATCATCCCGTAACCAACTCATTGGTTACATTGCTTGCAAGGCTTATAGTGATGTGCATTACCGAGAGGGCCCAGAGATACCTCTCCGACAATCGGAGTGACAAAACCTAATCACAAAATACGCCAACTCAACATGTACCTTTGGAGACACCTGTAGTACTCCTTTATAATCACCCAGTTACGTTGTGACGTTTGGTAGTACCCAAAGTGTTCCTCCGGTAAACGGGAGTTGCATAATCTCATAGTTACAGGAACATGTATAAGTCATGAAGAAAGCAATAGCAACATACTAAATGATCAAGTGCTAGGCTAACAGAATGGGTCATGTCAATCACATCATTCTCCTAATGATGTGATCCCGTTTAATCAAATGACAACTCTTTTGTCCATGGCTAGGAAACATAACCATCTTTGATAAACGAGCTAGTCAAGTAGAGGCATACTAGTGACACTATGTTTGTCTATGTATTCACACATGTATTATGTTTCTGGTTAATACAATTCTAGCATGAATAATAAACATTTATCATGATATAAGGAAATAAATAATAACTTTATTATTGCCTCTAGGGCATATTTCCTTCAACAACCATATGGCTCCTGCCAGTTGCCGATAACTACGGTTACAACACATGATCATCTCATACAATAAAATATAGCATCACGTCTTGACCATATCACATCACAACATGCCCTGCAAAAACAAGTTAGACGTCCTCTAATTTGTTGTTGCAAATTTTACGTGGCTGCTACGGGCTTAGCAAGAACCGTTCTTACCTACGCATCAAAAACCACAACGATAGTTCGTCAAGTTGGTGCTGTTTTAACCTTCGCAAGGACCGGGCGTAGCCACACTCGATTCAGCTAAAGTGAGAGAGACAGACACCCACCAGCCACCTTTAAGCACGAGTACTCGTAATGGTGAAACCAGTCTCGCGTAAGCGTACGCGTAATGTCGGTCCGGGCCGCTTCATCTCACAATACCGCCGAACCAAAGTATGACATGCTGGTAAGCAGTATGACTTGTATCGCCCACAACTCACTTGTGTTCTACTCGTACATATAACATCAACGCATAAAACCTAGGCTCGGATGCCACTGTTGGGGAACGTAGTAATTTCAAAAAAATTCCTACGCACACGCAAGATCATGGTGATGGCATAGCAACGAGAGGGGAGAGTGTTCGTCCACGTACCCTCGTAGACCGTAAGCGGAAGCGTTAGCACAATGCGGTTGATGTAGTCGTACGTCTTCACGATCCGACCGATCCAAGCACCGAACGTACGGGGCCTCCGAGTTCAGCACACGTTCAGCTCGATGACGATCTCCGGCCTCCGATCCAGCAAAGCTACGGAGATGAGTTCCGTCAGCACGACAGCATGGTGACGATGATGATGTTCTACCGGCGCAGGGCTTCGCCTAAACTCCGCGACGATATGACCGAGGTGGAATATGGTGGAGGGGGGCACCGCACACGGCTAAGGAACGATCCGTAGATCAACTTGTGTGTCTATGGGGTGCCCCCCCCCCCCCCCCCGCCCCCGTATATAAAGGAGCAAGAGGGAGGCCGGCCGGCCCTTGGGGCGCGCCAAGGAGAGGGGGAGTCCTCCTCCTAGTGGGAGTAGGACTCCCCTTTCCTAGTCCAACTAGGAAGGAGGAAGGGGGGAGGAAAGAGGGGGAGAGGGAGAGGGAAAGAGGGGCCGCGCCCCCCTCCCCTAGTCCAATTCGGACTCCCCTTGGGAGGGGGCGCGCCACCTCCTGGGCTGCTGCCCTCTCTCTCCCCTCAGGCCCACTAAGGCCCAATACTTCCCCGGGGGGTTCTTGTAACCCCTCCGGCACTCCGGTTTTATCCGAAATCACCCGGAACACTTCCGGTGTCCGAATATAGTCGTCCAATATATCAATATTTATGTCTCGACCATTTCGAGACTCCTCGTCATGTCCGTGATCACATCCGGGACTTTGAACAAACTTCGGTACATCAAAACTTATAAACTCATAATAAAACTGTCATCGTAACGTTAAGCGTGCGGACCCTACGGGTTCGAGAACTATGTAGACATGACCTAGAACCATTCTCGGTCAATAACCAATAGCGGGACCTGGATGCCCATATTGGTTCCTACATATTCTACGAAGATCTTTATCTATCAAACCGCATAACAACATACGTTGTTCCCTTTGTCATCGGTATATTACTTGCCCGAGATTTGATCGTCGGTATCCAATACCTAGTTCAATCTCGTTACCGGCAAGTCTCTTTACTCGTTCTGTAATGCATCATCTCGTAACCAACTCATTGGTCACGTTGCTTGCAAGGCTTATAATGATGTGCATTACCGAGAGGGCCCAGAGATACCTCTCCGACGATCGGAGTGACAAAACCTAATCTCGAAATACGCCAACTCAACATGTACCTTCGGAGACACCTGTAGTACTCCTTTATAATCACCCAGTTACGTTGTGACGTTTGGTAGTACCCAAAGTGTTCCTCCGGTAAACGGGAGTTGCATAATTCTCATAGTTACAGGTACATGTATAAGTTATGAAGAAAGCAATAGCAGTATACTAAACGATCAAGTGCTAGGCTAACGGAATGGGTCATGTCAATCACATCATTCTTCTAATGATGTGATCCCACTAATCAAATGACAACACATGTCTATGGTTAGGAAACATAACCATCTTTGATTAATGAGCTAGTCAAGTAGAGGCATACTAGTGACTATAGTTTTGTCTATGTATTCACACATGTATCATGTTTCCGGTTAATACAATTCTAGCATGAATAATAAACATTTATCATGATATGAGGAAATAAATAATAACTGTATTATTGCCTCTAGGGCATATTTCCTTCAATATGTTCACATGGTGGAGTAAAATGTTCATATATGATGGAAGATCAAAATGTACGACTACATCAATTATAAACCGCAAGGTCACCTAACGATATATTCGAATTCAACATAGCGTGGATTCAAAAATTGAAATTCAAGATCCTGGCATTTGTAATCATATAAAAAGGGACATCACTCTTTCTTTTGGTGGGAATTGATTTGTTTTTGTTGTTGTTGAGGGAAGTGCGAATCGATTTGGTACTGCGCAGGATAATCTTGTTTTCCCATTTTTTTTACATTTTTCTTGTACTTTTTTCAATGGCATCTATAGCAATATAGTAAAAGGGGGCATGACTCTCTTGTGTCTTGTATGAATTGTTTTTTTACACGTTAAGTTTGTTCTGCCGAACAAGGAATCCGCACCTTGTTATCCCAAAATTTTCAAGCTCGGGTATCTTTTGTCTCACCTGCTTTGAAACTCCCGCCTCTTCAACCCGCGTTGCGCCTTGTTATCCCGAAATTTCAACGCGCGCGAGAACTCCATCCTCATCCGAAATCAGTCCCGCAGCCCAGACATGCGAAATCCTCCTTCTACCCCTCAGCCGGAAATGAAGCTCCACGTCGCGGTGTCAAAACCGGTGGGGGTACGCTGGTAACTTACCTACATTTTGGATAAGCGCGTCCCTAAGCTTGGCTCCCCCCTCCCCCTTCGCCCCTCCCCCCCCCCATTCGTACACCGAGGCCGCCAAAACCGCGAAACCCCACGCTCCTCCGTCGGCCTCCCGACCGCCGCCCAGCCGGAGACTCTTCCCCGACTATGTCGTCCACTGCAACAGCTCGCCGTCCCTCATCCACCGCACCGGATGAGGATCCATTGTCGATCTCGTTGTCCCGCCAGATCAGCTGCCCCGTCCTCCACCTCCAAGGAGCTGCCCCGATGTTCGCCTCGTCTATCGCGCCACCTCAATCCCCACAGCGCCGTCTTGACCTGCCCCACCGGAACCGCAGCACCCTCACCAATTCCTCCAATGAAGCCGAGGCCAGCTCGGCGCCGCCAAGGAGGTTCTGCACTCACTGCTGCATTTTATCTTTTATTCAATCTCACGGGGCTGCCGGTGCTCGATACCGAGCAGACATGGTGGGTCTCCATCGACAGCGCCGTCGCCGGCCACATCATCCATGGTGTCTCTCCCCCATGTCATTGCTTCCTCGGTGGCGACTTCCACAACGGCACTAGCTGCAGCTGTTGCGGCTCTGTTCTTGTTGTTGGTCGCGCTGTTCCACTGCTCTTGCTTTCGTTCGTGCTGCTGCTCTGCTCTTGCTCTCGCTTGCGCTACTGCTGCTGCTGCACGACCTCCGGCAGCTATAGGAGTTGCTGCTTTAGCACTCGCTCGCAGTGCTACTGCACGACTTGCTCTCTGCTAGTGCGTTCCCTGCTCGAGCATCTGCTGATTTAGATAACTGCTTTTCTGCTACTAGTGCTTGAACGCCCTAAACATCTATTGCAATGCTCTGGTACTAGTTCAATCAGTTTCGTCAGTAAAATTCAGTTTCGACTGTAAAGTTTATTTTCTTCAGTTAAGTTCAGAGTGAACAGTACTTACAGCATCTATCGGAGCGGCCGTGGTGCGGCTGATGCGTTTTACATCTAGCACTTTTTGGTGATGTATTTTCCATCATCTATTGCAGATGATATTAGGGCCCCACTTCAGATTAACGTTGTTTGTCTTGTCCTGCTTCAGCCTCGTCACCTTACACCTTAGCGGAGCTGCTCCAACGACGGAACCGTCCATCACAACGGAGCAGTACCCTCGACACCATTTCCAGAGGCCTTGGATCTTCTTCCCCACCTCCGACAGTCACACCAGCATCATCACCATCCTCCACGTCCAACCCAATGATGCTGAGGTCCACAAGGCTATGCCAAAGAGGTTGTACACTCATCGCATCACTTTTTTACTCTTCATTCATGTCGATCCCTCAGTGATCCTTTGCTATGGAACTACTATTCGTGCAAATCTGTTAGAAGGAGTGGAGCAAAGCAAAACTGGAGGATTTTTTTATTTGGTGTCTCTTTCGAAGAAAAAACGTAGGAATTTTATTCGCTTGGACGTCCTTTTAAAATTAATATGCATGAAGAACAGAACTAATTGCATTGCTGGCATAATAAATAAGATTCTTATTTTTTTCATTTTCATGTGGTTTGACTTTAATTTGACCATGTTTATCCATTCATGTGTTCTTCCAATTCATGTGAACCAAACACCCAGGTTGGCTGAAATCCTATGTTTCCAAATGCTCTGTTTTGCACGTGCATTCCTATCCTATTCCTGTGTTTTTCCTATCCCTGCATTTACAGAATCCTCCAATTCTAAGGATCCCTTACAGATTTACTTCATTTTCAGATAGGCGACAAAGAAAACTTTGTGTGTTATGTCCTGCTCCTGCCGTGTCGTCATCCACCCCACCTGAGGTGCACCATCGACAGAAGCGTTCACTGCAGCAGAGATCCCCCCTGCAGACTTTCTTTCGCCGCCTCAGATCATCTTCCCCGTTGCCAGCAGCCACGCCAACTGCATTACCATCATCGACTGAGCAGATGAACCTGAGGACTACACAGTTCCGGAAGAGAGGTCGCAGTCTTTCGTGTTTGCTTACGTTGTACATCGGTTATTATTACCTGCTACTTTATCGTTCAAACTTGAGTTTTGAAATGCCCATGGGTCCCATATCGAGCCAGCAACGAATAGTATATGTCTACTATCTGGTTCATCTGGGGTCTTCTATGTGGTTCATGTTGGGTGGGAAACAAACAATAGATGATCCATTGTCTATCTTTTTAAACTGAAGCTATAATCTACCTGCTATCATTAGTTTTGGATCCATCCACTCGTTTGCTACCATCAGTCTTGATTTTTGCATGCACCCCTTAGGCCTTACAAAATCTAACTATTTTTTTATTATGCATGTCAGATATTGTACACAATCGTACTGAACATGTAGAGAAAAAGAAAAGACCGTTGCGTGGGGATATAATGTCATGCAGACGCCGCTCCATGGTGGGCGAAGTGGGGCCCCCTCCTGCATTTCCAGATTGTATTCCAGAGGAAGATAACTGTTTAGATGGAGATTCAGAAGGAGCCGACCATGCCTGTTTACCACCTGAGGTGTTTGCTCTAACCTGGCATGCTGATGTTGGTCATATCATGCATATGGCGCCTTGCATTGCTTACATTATACATCTTATATTTCATCAGCTTAGTTTAGATTTTCTTTGTGTGAATGCCACATGTTTGGTTTCTATATCATACTCCCACCATTCCTAAATATTTGTCTTTTTAGAGATTTCAACAAGTGACTACATACGGAACAAAATGAGTGAATCTACACTCTAAAATATGTCTATATACATCCGTATGTGGTAGTCCATTTGAAATCTCTAAAAAGACAAATATTTAGGAATGGAGGGAGTATATAGGAATTATGCAATGCCATCTTCTTTAGCCAGGCATCATATACGTGAATCATGCAATGCCATCATGTTTAGCCAGTCATCGTATATGTGAATTGTATCGTGCCATATTTTTTTTCATAATGTATTCCATTTGTCAACAATGTTTATACATTCATCTACTCTTCCTGTGCATCAGCCATTTGAGTCGGTCATGGGAAAATCTGGAGTGAAAACAAGGTCTTCTGAGCAGTCAGTGCTACATGTCGATGCAGATTTCTTGCTGGTTACAGATAGCTCCTCAGAGGAGGATTTAGAGACAGATGACTAGCCGTATTCCCCCTCTCTCTCGAGGTGCATGCTCTAACTTGGCTGGGTTATATTGCTCATATCATGCATATGGTGTCTTGCATTGCCATGCCATCTACTTAGATTAGACATGCTTTGTGTGAATGCCTCCTATTTGCTTTCTATATCAGATATGTGAATTATGCAATGCCATGTTTTTCAGCCAGTGATCATATATGTGAATTATGCACCGCCATGGAGCCAGGCATCATATATGTGAATTATCTCATGCCATCTTTTTTTTCATTATGTATTCCATTTGTCGACAATCTGTGTATATTGAACTACTCTTCATGTGTATCAGCCATTTGAGCCGGTTATGGAAAAATCTGGAGTGAAAACAAGGACTTCAGACCAGGCAATGGTACCTGTTGAAGCATATATCTCGGTGGTTACAGGGAGCTCCTCAGAGGAGGATTCAGAGACAGATGACCAGTCATATATCCCACCTGAGGTGTATGCTCTAAGTTGCAATGTTTATATTTCTCATATGATGCATATGGTGTCTTGCATTGCTTAGTTTAGACATGCACAATATTGAATTCCATCTGCTTAGTTTAGAGATCATACATGCGAGTGCCAGCTGCTTAGTATATGAATCAATTATGTCAATTATATCATGCCATCCTGTATACTTAGACAACATATATGTGAATTATTTCATCCCAACCTATTTTAGAAAGACATCATATAGTTTTGTCATGTCATCCTGTTTAGGTACTCATCATATGTTGAATTATGCCATTATATCCTGTTAAGTTATCCATCATATATCTGAAACTGTATCATGCTATCATGTTTAGTTAGGCATCATATATGTGAAATTGTGTCTTGTTGTCCTGTTTGGTTAGACAACATATATGTGAATTACCACATCTGTCTGTCATACAATGTATGTATGTTCAATTTCTTTTCTTGTTTATCAGCCATTTGAATTGGAGGGGATGATGGCAGTATCTAAGGGAGCAAAAACCCGTGCTACCCGTCGATGCAGATAGAACCATGGTTGTACTAGCCCACAAACTAGACCCACCACACATAATCGAGACTCTTCCAGATTGCACACTTACACCGTTGGGAAGAGAACCAGCTACAACCCATCTAACCGCAACCCCAGCGGATAGGAACCCACTTCTAGTTGACAAAGCACCATGTCCACCACAGAGTACCCCCACACAAGCAGTTTGTAAAGCTACTGTAGTGCCCAAAGCACGAAGACCACCACAGCTAACCCAAACTCCACGTTTAAAGCACAAGAGCAATTGTTCTCACGTCAGATTCCGTAGCTATGCTCCACACTCCTTTGCTGTTGCATCACTGTATTTACTCATACCAACTACTTTCGAATTTGAAGGATCCAATTGAAACTTGAATGGCGCAACAGGTATGTTTTAAACCTATTTCTTTAACTGGATTGCTGTTCTAACTTCTTGCTCTATGTTGATTTCAGTTTAAGTTGTATAAACAGTTATGTTCTCATGTGATGCACATTACAAGTGCTGCCAATGTTGTGTAGGTTCTCACACTTATATTCTGTCTATGCTGCTGTGTCTTAAAAATATATGAGTTGAACTGTGTCTGTCTTGATTAGGGAACATTAACTAGAAGGATATGGACAATACAGTGACCATAGTGCATAGATATATGTTTGTTTCATGTTGTTATCATGTCCACCTTACTACTGAACCGGTTTACCAAAATGAGTTTCGTATACTACAAGATAAACCTGTGATGTGTCTGCTTGTTTCTCTTGTAGTATGCAAACAGAATATTGGAGAAGAACACCCCACTATGCAATGGTAGAGAAAGTAATGCAGATAAGGTTCAAGATAGTGAGACAACCCTGTTGGTCTCCAAGAAAGGTGATAAAAACGATCTTGTAGACAATGATAAAACCCCACAGTCCTGCGTTGATGTAGTGTTCGAGTTTCTGGCCAGTACCGCTGGCACAAGCTCTTCGAACTCGCTGCCTGAATCACTTCGGCTTCTTCAGTCTCAGCTACAAGCTGAAAGGCATCAGTCAGCTGTGCTGCGGCAAGAAGCCGAAGGACTGAGGAAGTCCCTGCAGAATTCAGATGCGTACTTTCTTGTGCAACAGCAAGCACTGGAGGATTTATGCGCCAAACAAGAGAAAGTTAATAAGCTTACTAAGCATCTTGCCAGCATTATGGTACCCAGGATATTGTTTCTTGAACTCTTCTGAAGTGGTTTCAGTTCTGGACTTGTTTTGCTGCGGCGTTTATATGCTGCTTTGTTCCCTATATTTGCACTGGTGGCGAACTTTGATGCCCAGTGGATGTAATATGTGTAATAGCCGTGATAGCCTAGCATAAGTTTCTTGCTTATTTATTTCCTTGTTGTCTTGTTTATTTGTTTGCTTGTAGCCAGTGCAGTTCTTTTTTCGCGGTTTGCTAGTGGCTGAAATAACCTATTTTTTAAAAGTAGGCCACAATAACCATGGGCTAATATTTACTCTAGTGACACTGGGCCTCCTACGGGCCATAGAAATAGTGGGCCTTCTACGGGCCATAGAAACAGTGGACCTTCTACGGGCCGTAGAAACAATGGGCCTTCTACGGGTCGTATCATCAATGGGCCTTATACGGGTCGTATGATCGATTGGCCAAACATGGGCCAAACAGGCCGCATTATGGCCGTAAACGGGCTAGAGTTGGAATCGTCCGTTCATGGGCCAACCATAACGGGCCATCGTTAATAGGCCGTATTTGATGACGCTATGAAAACGGCCCAACATATTAACGGTCCACAAACGGGCCGACTGTAACCACAGGCTGAATTTGGCCCACAAACAGAAAGTGACAGTAACGGGCCGTAAGTAAACGAATGCTAGAAATGAGCCCAAGAATAAGTGGGCTGTGAGAAGGCCGAAAGATAACATGGGCTGGAAATGGCCCAATGAAATAACGGGCCGTTAGTGGGTATAAAGTGATACACTGTTCATTACGGGCCAGTTTCACCACGGGCCGTTAATGGGTGTAAAGTGATACACTGTTCATTACGGGCCAGTTTCACCACGGGCCGTTAATAGGCCAAGAGTTACAAAGGGCCTCATATGGGCCGAAAGACGTCATGGGCCATACATGGGCCAGAAGTGAAAACGGGCTGGAATCATATTGGATGGCCTAAATGACGCTACTGGGCCTAATTCGGATAGGGCGTAACGGGCCTTGGGTTAGCGGGTTGTAAATGGGCTATATCCGAACAGGCCGTTAACAGGCTTTCTATGGGCCGGCCCGCCACCTTTTGACCAAGTCAAACGGGCTGACCTTTTCATAGGAATGGGCCTCTGTTGGGCCGTGCCACGTGTCGACGTATCATAGGCACCTTTTGTCCAATGAGTGGATGACATCTGTCCCAACGATGAGCCGACACGTGTTTCCTCTAGCCAATGATGATTTTACACGTGGAAAATCCCCATTGGTCGGGGCTGTTAACGGGTTATCGGATCCAAAACCCGACCCGATAGCTTAACGATGTTCTGCTACGGTGGATGCCACGTGTCGGTCACCCTTGACGAAAGCACTTCTGTGACGCGCGATTTATCGTCATGGAAGTGGACACTTCCGTGAAGATAATTTTGGTAAGTCATGGAACACTTCTACGACAGCACAGGTATGACTATCTTGATTCTGTCATAAAATCATCATGGATGTACATGCATGACAAAAAAACGCGACCTACTGTGACAAACACGTATCATCACGGAAGTGTATTTTTTTTTGTAGTGCCCCCTCTAGTAAACCATATCGATCGTTTCAACGTGTGTTCCATAGCACGGCCTTCCCAGCCACAAAATATGTGCCTCAAGTGCATAATTTTGCGCTTAAAATTCCAAGGGCAGTTGTGGGGGAAAAGGTACAAGGGTCAAGTGCCCGGCTCAACCAAGCCAAGGAAAAGATGTCTTTAGATTAAACATCACCAATAGGCACCATTCATGGCATGACCAGCATCAAGCTGATATCCTGCGGTGACTTCTCAAGACCCTCTTTCAAGGGCCCATCCACCGATAACTGCCCCTTCCGCCTATGAGAACTTAACAAAGAGCAAAGGCACAGACGTGCCACAGGACGCAGTAGGGATGTCAAACCACTCATGGAGGTCATGTGTAAACCTTTCCTCTAATAAATTTATTTTCAAAGTATCTATAAATAGATGCTTCGGAAGTTCGGATTGTACGGTTGGACGTCACGAATTCAAAGGAAATAAAAGACCATTTCTTACGGTCATACTGTTGTCGTTTGTGTCGCATAATGCCAAAGTAAACTAGTCCGATACACGCTTTATTTTTTCGATGCGATCGGCTAATAAACCGGGGGCTCGACTATAGGTTGTACCCCAAGCATCATTACGACACTATTTTTCGTTCCATGTGTTCTGCGTCTTGGATATTGCATTATATGAATCGGTTATGAATTATGTCTTTGGTCGATAATTGGGTTGTCCGCCTCCTGTGTTTGCCCTCTTACGTTCCACATTGTTCAGCTAGGAGGGTAAAGGAAGAACCACTATGATTGTACTTTCGGCTCGCCTGGTTAAGTACCTCAGTGGAGAAAGTCGAAAATTGACTGTCATAATAAGCGAGAACTGGTCGGTGATCCAATGACAAGTGTTAGACTAAAATTTGATGGAGGTTATTCTGTGTCAGGTGAAGGGTTTGCCATCATAGGAACCAAGTGATGATGGCATCATCCTCGGCACATCCGAATATCACACGCATTGGGGGCTAGTCACTAGCTCCCGCAGTTAAGCTCCTATGGCTAAGTGAAAGCACTAAAACCGCATAGTCTGATTGCCTTGTTTTCCTTACACATTGCCGCCTCCGGGCACTAAGATGTCGGCTAAGGGCTAAAGTGTTCAAAAGAAAACGCCCTTTGTAGTCTCTGCAAGGGGGTTGAAGCCGACGACTGGTAACTTTTAGTTTCAAATGGCCGCACAGGAGTCAAAATAAACAAACAAGGCTTTATATATAAGGCCAATAGTTGCGTTATTGAGCACAATAATTCAAAATAAACGGAAATAAAGTCATACTTAAATTACATCCTTTGAACATTGGGCCTCTATCGCCCGAGCACCATCCATCACAATGGGAAAATACTGCTCGGGGCGCCAGTGCTCCTTCCCAGGAGGCGGAGGTCCGATGGCCATTTCAGCTGGCTTGCCAATGCACCATGGTCTTGCCGAAGGCCATCCGAGCTCCCTCAATGCATACAGAGCACTTCCAGATGCCAGTCTGGGGTGCAGCGTCGCACAACCTCTGCACCAAGCCAAAGTAGCTACTCGGCAGCGGCTCTAAAAGCCACAACTTAACGCATAGGTCCTTCATCACCGGCTCTGCCATCCAATTCAACTCCATCAGCTGCTTCATTTGGTTGCTGAGAAGGGAAGGGTGTTCGGGCGCCTGAAACTGTGCCCAAAATAGCTGCTGCTCGGCACGGCCCTCCTAGGATGTGAAGTACTTGGCCGCATCTAACGCACTCCTCGGGAAGTCCACAAAAGCGCCTGGGGAACGCCATACTCGCGTGAGTAAAGCGAACCTGATACCACCAAAGGCACTTCACAGTAAGTGTGGCTTATCATCCGCAATAAGCTTGGCTTGGCAGAGTTCCTCCTGGCGGCCTCGCGCCTCCACCCGCGCTTCCTTGACCTCCGGATGCCGACGACTTGAGACATGTTGTTCAAAAACCCGGAGAGTCAGCCCAAAAATTTTGGGATCGGTTCTCGACGAAGAAAAACCAAATCATTGCATATCCTGACGCTGAGGCAATATCCTCTTTCAGGCACAGTATCTGCTACGAGTGGCTCGCTCGCCAGCTCAGCCAAGGTAAGCCAAAAACAATGTAGGCACTCACCTCTCTTGTGACCCGCTTTTTGCGTGGGCGAAGATAGTTGGTTAGCTCGTAGAAGCAACCACCCGGACAAACCCGGTACCTTAGAAGTCAGGGACGGAAATGGAAGCCATGGCGCAACAAGAACAAGCGCCGCATAACATCGGAGAAGCTGATGACACAACAGTAAATGCCAGATTCAGCATCTCCAAATCAGGACTGCAGAAGAAGCCCTCTAAAGGGCATAGGGATGGACCTACCACGTTAGATAAAATCCGGGATAGACACTGCCAGATTCATGGCACCTCAAATATGCCCGCCAACCACACCAACCGTAATTGTTGGGTAATCAAACAGGCCAGCAAGCTTACAATCGAGGAACAAGGCAAGAGCCCCTACAGCGAGGACGATGATGAGCCTCGCGAGCCAAACAATGGAGGCCAGAAGAATTTCCCTCCTGAGGTAAAAACCGTGAACATGATCTATGTCACACACATACCCAAGAAGAAACACAAGCATGCACTTCGGGATGTCTACGCCTTAGAGCCGGTGGCCCCGAAATATAACCCATGGTCGGCTTGCCCGATCACCTTCAACCGCTGAGACCATCCAACCAGTATCTGTCACGGTGGAATGGTAGTGCATGGATGGATACCACCTCACTAGAGTCCTTATGGACGAAGGTAGCAGCCTCAATCTTATTTACTCGCATACAACGAGGAAGATGGGAATTGATCCATCAATGATCAAACCCAGCAACACCACCTTTAAAGGAGTAATCCCAAGCGTCAAAGCACGTTGCTCGGGTAACTTCACTTTGGAAGTATTTTTCGGCTCGCCCGACAACTTCTGTAGCAAAGACTTGATCTTCGAAATCGTCCCTTTTCGCAGTGGCTATCACACACTTCTCGGTCGCACAGCGTTCGCTCGCTTCAACACCGTCCCCCACTACTCATATTTGAAGCTCAAAATGCCTAAACCTAAAGGCGTCATCACCTTAACGGCCACACTGAGCGCTTGCTACTAACTGAGGAGCACACAACAGCTTTGGTAGCTGAAGTACAGGCCGGCAAAGGGGCATCAAAGACCCGGGCTCACATCAAGGCGCAAGACGCACACAAACGAGTTCGAGCTTCAGCACCGCTTCCGGAGCCTCCAAGTGCTCACCCTAAATAGGGATACACTCCCCACAACACGGCGTCTTCAGCCACAAGATACGTACCTCGAGTACACCATTTAGCACTTAAGATTCCACGGGCTGCTGTGGGGGCAACAAAATTGAAGGGTCAAGTATTCGGCTCGACTGAACTATGGCCACATATGTCTTCGGACCATTACCAGAGCAAAGGCGTAGACGTGTAGTAGGGCGCAGTAGGGACGTCAAGCCACTCATAGAGGCCCTATGTAAACCCTTCCTCTGTCATTTATATTTTCAAAGTATCTGTAACAGTTGCTTCGGCAGTTTGAATCGTACGGTTGGACATCATACATTCATCGGAAATAAAGATAATTATTACAGTCCCATATATTGCAGACATTTTTGTGGCATATCTTTTTCTGCTCTTTCACGCCGAAACAACTCGTTCGATACATGTTTTAGATGTGATCGGTTAACAAACCGGGGGCTCGACTGTAAAACCTGCCCCAAGCATCATTCTGGCACCACCTTTATCCCACGTGCTCGACATCTTGGATATTGCATTATATGAATCGGCTTCAAATTATGTCTTTGGTTAATAGTTGGGTTTGCCCAGCTCCTGTGTTTTCCCTCTTACGTTCCACTTTGTTCGGCTAGGATGGTAAAGGAGAACCACTGCGATTGTACTTCTAGCTCGTCTGGTTAAGTACCTCAGTGGAGAAAGCCGAAAGCGAGAACTGGTCGGCGATCCGAAGACAAGTGCCAAACTAAAATCAATGGAGGTTATTCCGTGTTATACGAAGGGTTGCTGTCACAGAAACCAAGTGATGATGGTGTTAACCCCGGCATAGTCGAGCATCACGAACCACTGGGGGCTAATCACTAGCTCCCGCAGTCAGGCTCCTATGGTTTAGTGAAAGCACTAAAGCGGCATAGTCTGGTTGCCTTATTTCTCCTATACACTACCGCCTCCGGGCACCAAGACGTCGGCTAAGGGTTACAGTGTTAAGGAAGAAACACCCTTTGCAGTTTTTGCAAAGGGGTCAAAGCTGACGACCGGTAACTTTCAGTTCACAACGGCCGCACAGGAGTCAAAATAATTAAACAGCGCATAGTAAATCATGCCAACTGGTTGCAGTACAAAGCACCAAAAGTTTTAACTTGCTCAACGGCAGTACATTCACTCATAAATAACATCCTTAGGACACTTGGTCTCTATTGCCTAAGCACCATCCATCACGATGGGAAAATATAGCTCGGGACGCCTATGTTCCTTCCCAGCAGGCGGTGGTCTGGTGGCCATCTCAGCGGGCTCGATCTTCGGCCAATGCACCATAGTCTTGCCGATGGCCATCCGAGCTCCCTCAATGCATGTGGAGCGCTTCCAAACATCGATCCAGGGTGTGGCGTCGCACAGCTTTTGCACAAGGCCAAAATACCTGCTCGGCATCGCTTCGGAGGGCCACAGCTTGACACAGAGGTCCTTCATGGCCGTCTTTATCCTCCGATGCAACTCCATTAGCAGCTTCAGCTTGTTGTTGAGGAGGGAAGGGTGCTCGAGTGCCTGAAACTGCGCCCAAAATAGCCTTTGCTCGGTATTGCCCTCCTAGGACGCGAAGTACCTCGCCGCATCCGACGCACTCCTCGGGAGATCCACAAAGGCGCCTGGGGAACGCCATACTCGCGTGAGTAAAGCGAACCTGCTTCCCTGAGGCTAAACCAAGCAAGATCATTTGTTAGAAAATACGAGAAGATCATTTTAGAAAGTAGACATGAGAGATAAAAAAATTTGTTAACGAGATTCACCATTCGTGGCTAATCCCTGAGGCTAAACCAAGCAACCTCCTCCTTTTTCAGACAATAAAAGAAAAAAAACCAGCAATGCAAAGCCGGTGAATTGTGCACTTAAATGCCACATTCCAGATCTCACCCTCTTTTCATTTGGCATGATTAATGTTGGAGTACCACTGTGGAAGTGGCACTGAACGCAGTGTGCTCCGGTCTACTCCCTCCGTCCTTTAAAGAGAGTACTTCCAACTTTCTTGGAAAGTCAAAGTTTTTTATATTTGACCGTGTTTATATAATAATACATCAAAATTTATGCCATCAAATTAGTAGCATTAGATTCGTGATAAAATATACTTTCATCATATACCTATTTGATTTCACAAATATTGATATATTTTTGCACAAATTCGGTCAAACTTTGAGATAGTTTGACCCTCCAACAAAGCTGGAAGTACACTCTTTAAAGGACGGAGGGAGTACACGCACAGTGCGGCCTCTGGGTGATTAGCTGATGACCATTTATTTCCCCGGATGGCTGGATCTCTAATTGGTGGCCATTGTACTGGTGCCGCTGGATCTACGGCCACCGGGTCGCATCGAGCACAATCATACTGTTCATTGACACAACAAAGGGAAAGGAGAGAGGAGACCACACACAGTACATGTGCATGCAGTGATGGGAGTTAAGGCACAGCGCATGGTACAAATATTGGACTGGCCACCTAATTGGAGCTAGCTCTCCTCTCTTGATGGATCGATCTCCTCCTTGGATTGGATGCAACAATTGCGTTGTCCTTTGTTGCTGACAAATTTCCAAGGGCTATGGACCTATGGCATAGTACTAGTGTCTAGTAGTAGTACTAGGTGGTACTAGGAGAGATATGTTAGACACTAGTAGTAGTTACATGGAGGGAAAGAACATGAAAGTTAACTCAAGTTGTAACTTGTGAGCATGTACAGGGGCAACTTGTTGCTGTTCAGGTTTCAGAGATATAACTACCGACCTACTTGGGCAGTTAGAATTTAGAAACGCTCTGCCAGTTGTAGTACGGTAAACATGGATGAAAAAAAAAGATAGACACTTGTGAAATACTATTTCAATATGTTAGCTTCAAATGTGAGAATACATTCCCTAAAGAAAAGCGAGAGAACAGCATACATGTTTTGCAGGAAAAATGACATGGTAATTAAGCTAATCACACCTTCTAGTTATAACTGGCACATTCTGGTTTTTACCAGAGGCACAGAGCATGCAGATCTGCAAGTGCTTAATTTTACCAGAGGTAAGATGTACTTTGCACTGCAATCCAAGTCTCTCTCTCATCCTGCAGATGAATTGCCTCTGTCTCACCATTGCCAATGCAAAAGAAACAAAAGAAAACGATAAATTTCATTTGACTCTTGGATATAGTTTCCCACAAAGATCCAGCTCTTTCTCCAAAGTGGTCATAGAGAGAGAAGACTTGGAAAGGGGAGGCTGGACCAATGTATTAATTTTTTAGGTGTCCCAACAACAGGAGCAATATGGTCCTGCCTCCACACTGTAGCCTGCCTGCATGCATGCATGGGGTTGAGCAGATGGGCACGTTGCATGACGAAATTTTACTGTGCAAGCTAACCCCAAACCATCATTTTCTTGACATCCATAACATCCCCAAGTAGAAAATGCATGCTTGCAACTACCCACAGAACTACTCCCTCCGTTCGGAATTACTTGTCTCGAAAATGGATGTATCTAGAACTAGAATACGTCTAGATACATCCATTTCTGCGACAAGTAATTCCGAACGGAGGGAGTAGTATAATGTAATATTCTAATTCTTGGTTGGTATGACGATATCTATCTTCTGCAGTACAAATGCAGGCAGTCCAGCAGATGACCAGATGCTGGCCTAGCAGCTCATCTCAGATTTGGGAAGTCATGTGGTAGTTGGATAACTAAATTATAAATTAGGTTAAGGTGAACAAACTCGGAGATAATAGTAAAATGTTTTATCAGATATGATTTCCCTCTGTTGGGAAATGTAGGTCACACATGCTTTTTGAAAGTTTTATTTGGCCATAGCTTTTGTTAGAATATTCAATTTACGATTGGTTAAAAATTACAGCAATAGTATAAAATTCTATCAAATATGAACCCAAGAAAGTAATTTTTATAACAATTCCAATATAATTATTTACCAAATTTGAATTTGTATAACATATACAATATAATTGTTTATCAAAATTGAATTTTGTATAATTTTGAAAAAGCACACGCATGGCATGATTTGTCAGCAAAGGGAGTGGTATTTACCAGGAATTTTTCAATTAGCATTGCTTGTGAAAATTTAGGACGATGATATAATCTGGCTTTATTTCTCTCTTCCTCCTCAATACCAGAAATAAGTTACATTTTAGGCATCTCTTCAGTCAAACATTTTCTACTACACAAATATCTTTAACTATTAATTAAGATATGAAACTTGAAAATCATATGTACAATTTTTTTCTCAAAAATGTATTTCTAAAATCTTATAATTTTATTTGTTTTGACAATAAAATTAGTGCTCAAAGATAGACTGCCAATGTCTAAAACTTCACTTATTTATGATATGGAGGGAGAACATATAAAAACATCTTAGCCACATAATACATGCATGAAGTTCATTCAATGGAGAAAATCATTATTCCACATTTCATAAATGTACACATAGGAAAAAAAATACATGTACACTATTTTGGATGCTAAAGAGACTAGATTATAACTTGTCACAATCAACACATGCTTCTTGAGCCTGCCCCAGAGTGTAGTAGTGCCTGCCTGGTCCTGGCACCTTGGTGTGTACACAACCGCTAACGCAGTGTGGTACCACACAATAGAAAAAAAAAGGAACAAGTGTGACCAAAATTGCTTGCGACACACATGCACAGCTATCGGACGTGTCGCCATCATCTAAGACTCACGACTAATTGGGTGTGATCGATCCACAGGACCACAGGAGCTCCAGTTAATTCCCTCCTTAACCACACCCTAATTGACTAGGAGTACTAGTAATCCATGAAGTTTGCGTTAAAGCAAGTATTCACATGCATGCATGGCCGTACGTGTAGGCATTGTTCATGATCTAACCAACT
Organism: Triticum timopheevii; assembly: GCA_963921465.1. NCBI lineage: Eukaryota > Viridiplantae > Streptophyta > Magnoliopsida > Poales > Poaceae > Triticum > Triticum timopheevii. Next base: position 151,516,135 of record OY997272.1, read on the forward strand.
ATCAGGACATGGTAGCAGCGTCACCATGAGGAGCAGACCATCTTGTCAGAACAACTTGAAACGTCAAAATGTGGTTCAGACCCCCCAAAAAAAAAACATGTGCTGAGAGGAGCACTTGGTTGGAAGTGAAATTTAGGGGCTGTTTGGCAATCCACCAGCTCCCTCAAATTTAAGAATTTGGTGAGTACATGTTCACTCGCTTCGCAGTTTTCAACTAGAACTCCGCCAGCTCCGAGGCGGCAGCGTGGAGCAGAGGGACTCCGAACGGTCCCTTAGTATTCCATCTACTCTCTCTGTTCGAAATTACTTGTCACAAAAATGGATAAAAATGATGCATCTAAAACTAAAATACGTCTGGATACATCCATTTCTTCAATAAGTAATTGTTGACGGAGCAAAAGTGCCCTTCTACACGTACCCGAGCTCAAATGAGCTCGGGATAAACAGTAACTCGAAAAAACATTTTAAAAATGTTCAAAATATCTGAATTGTTTTTTAGGCAAACTTTGACAAATGTTCTAAGAGCTTGCAAAATTTGAGCTTGAAATCAATTTGTGGAAGTCATTGTAAGAGCATCTCCAGCCACGCCCCCAACAGGCCCTCCCGAGGCGTTTTTTCCGCGCCGACGCCGAAAAACCGCCCCAGTCGCGCTCCCCGGACACCGAATTCCGCCAGCTCGGCCCGTTTTTGCGCCTGGCGATCGCAGGCCGAACCCGACGCACTGGGGGCGCTCGTGGGCTCCGGCGCAAGGGAAAAGCGCTCCTGGGGCCACATTGTCAGGCGAAAAGTCAAGCCATCCGTCCAGATTCGCGTCCGACCCCCCGCGCTCGGCCACCACCCTGCGCTACCTTGCCGATCCCGGCGCCGTCCACCGCCCACCGCAGCTAGGTAGATTGTTTCCTGCCGAAAAAAAGAAGGGGTGTTGCCGAGGCAGCCTCTCCGCCACCGTCCGGGCACCTTTTCCGGCGTTCCGGCCGCGCAGGCCTGTACACCGGCGGGTTTGCACCCACCTCGGCCGCAAGGTGTTCGGTGATTTGCCCGGCCCGACGATGGACTCCGAAGATGAGGAGGCACTCGCAGCGTTGCTGGAGGAGGAAGCCGAAGCCGACATCTAGGAGCAGGAGCATCTCATGGTGCTCGCCGCCCTCGCCGGCCTCCTCGCGAGCAGTGAAAAACCACGGCGAGGTGGCTCGACGTCTGGGCGGGTGAAAGCAAAGAACCGACATCATCTGGAAGGCTACTGCATGCTCTACTCGGACTACTTCGCCGACGCTCCATTGCACGGTGAGAAAACATTTCGGCGCCGTTATCGGATGAGCCGAAAACTTTTCCTCAGGATTATGAATTCCATCCGGGAGTTTGACAGCTACTTCAAGTGCAAGATGGATTGCACCGGCACACTTGGATTTACCTCAATCCAGAAGTGCACGACAGCTATGAGGATGCTTGAGCTCCCGATGATTCACTCGACGACTATGGACGCATGGTCGAGTCCACCACCATTGAGTGTTTCTACAAGTTTTGCAGGGCAGTGGTGGCAGTGTTTGGACCGCAGTACTTGCGAACACCCAATGCGGAAGACACTGCTCGGATCCTAGCACAGAATGCAGCAAGAGGATTTCCTGGGATGCTTGGAAGCACTGACTGCATGCATTGGAAATAGAAGAACTATCCATTTGCTTGGCATGGGTTGTACAAAAGGCGCCAAAGGCGGTTGCAGTGTGGTACTTGAGGCAGTGGCCACACAGGACCTCTGGATTTGGCACTCTTTCTTTGGGATGCCAGGAACTCACAATGACATCAACGTCCTGCGGTGCTCCCCAGTCTTTGCCAAGCTTGTTGAAGGTCATTCTCCTTCGGTGAACTTCGAGGTCAATGGGTGGCAGTACAACAAGGGGTACTATCTAGCTGATGGCATCTATCCGAGATGGTCAACATTTGTGAAGACCATCTCAAACCCTGTGCCAAGAGGCAAGAACGCCTGGTTTGCGAAGGTTCAGGAGGCTTCCAGGAAGGATGTCGAGCGGGCATTTGGTGTGCTCCAATCTCGATTTGCTGTTGTCCGGTTCCCTGCTCAGACCTGGTCGAAAGATCAAATGTAGGAGATCATGACTTGTTGTGTCATCTTGCACAACATGATCATTGAGAGCGAGCTGGAAGAGCCAGTGTTTGACACTGAACCATATTACAGGCAGGGTCCTCTTGCCCAAGTTGATCACCAGCTACCGGCAAACTGGACTGACTACCTCAATATGCGTCAGGAGATCCGAAACCCACAGGTGCATCAAGAACTGCAACACGATTTGGTGGAGCACCTATGGAGGCTCAAGGGTGAGGCCGGGGCGACGCGGGAATGACGTTTGATGAAACTTGAGTTTTTATTTGTTAAACTATATAATTTGTATTGAACTATTTGTTGAACTATTTGATTTATGTGATGAAACACGTCGAACCATGCCGAACTATGTGATGAACTAATTAATTTTTTATTTGTATGCGAAAATTCACGCCGAAACACGCCGAACCGCGTCGAATATGGACCGATTCACGCAGATATCAGGCCATTTTTGGACACAATTGGACCGAACACTGGACCGAAATCGGCGCCTAGGGGCGACCTGGGGGCGATGGCCTGGTGCCCGACCGCTCCCAGCGTCGAGTTTACCGCCGGCTCATCCCCAGGCCGCTCTTTTGGCGCCCTGGGGAGCCGAACGGATGGAGATGCTCTAAAAAACAAAATTAGTGCTCCAAAATGCTTTCAAAAGTAGCATTTTCAGAGTACAGATCGAATTTTTCTTTTTTGGCACGACTTTCACAAATGTGATTTCATGATGAAACTTTGCAAGCTCTTAAAACATTTGTCAAAGTTTGCCCTAAAAATTCAAAAAAAATTAATCTTTTTCTGAATTTACTGTTCGTCCGAGAACATTTAAACTCGGGTGCAAAAACTTCACGTCCCAGACGGAGGGAGTATATCTTTATAACCATCGGGATATAAGAGGAATGCACCTAAGAAGCCTTTCTGATCGTGTGTTGGGTTTTGTTTCGTGGCAAAGGTGGTAGTAGGCTGGGCACGCAGAGTGGATCGAGGGGGCCGCGGTCAAGTCGTTTTCCAAGTGGAATCCAGTTATCCAAAGCATATATGGATCGTGCATGCTCCAGATCGATGCCAATCAAGATGCTTCTCGGCATTGGCTTCGCCATGTGCGATTTGGAGCTGCGTCCAGAGGGCAAGCATTTCTATCGGCTTTCTGGCCAACGTTCGGTTTGCTATCTAAAGCCTGTGCTTCATTATCTCTAGAATCAACAGTACGCGAACTTGGCATCACTCGTAAATGATTTTTTGAAACGAGGCAAAAGACTTGCCATTTCATTGATAGAAGAAGAGAATTGCCCCGTTAATTGGCAGAAAACCGGGCTAAAACCGATACAACTCAACCCATATGACATCGGCACCACCGGCCAACCTGGCCACCGACAAGAAACTCGGGGCTACAAAGAAGAAAGACATCCACCGAGGAGTCGCAAGCGTCATCGTCATCACCGGTTGCCTCGAACGGGCGACTCCGACCTCACCGTAGAGCTCCACCATCGAAGTCAACCCGCAAACAGCCGCCGAAGCCACGACGGCACATGCCAACAGATGGCCACACGCGCAAGCAACCGTCAGCTCCGACTTTGACGACGAGCTTTGAAAGGGAAATATGCAGGACTTGCGCCGAGCGTGCCCTCCATAACGGAAGGGCACCTCGGACACGCCGGGAAGAACCGACTACCGAAGTCCAAGCTGCGACCCGAGCTCCTCTCAACGCCATCATCGTTGCCAAAACAGAAATCAACGCCCCGCCTCAGCAAGCCACGCAGCGAAGATGCCGCCATCCACCAATCTCCAGTCGTAGCCGGCTCTGAGACGATGCCCCCAAGGAGGAGAAAGACGCGAAGACGCCCCCATCGCCCGATCCAGCTGATCTGAGGTTTTCCTCCGGAGCCAATGCCGTGGAGAGGAGGAGCACAGCTCCAAGACGACGCTTTCAAGAAAGGTAACGACACCCGCGGGCGCCGCCGTCGCCGGCTCCGATGAAGATCGGAACAAGGATTTCTCCCAGAGTTGTGCCACCATCAATCGCCACCGACCGCCGCCCACGCTCCACCATCCCAGCCGAGGTCGACCTCACTCTGACCGCGGGATCCCACGATCCACCGCGCCCAGAAACGCACCACCCCCTGGCCGTAGCCGCCAACCACCACCGCAGCACCGTCGCGGCCACCACCACCGCAGCAACCACCTGCATCGCAAGGAGCAGCAACCAGAACGGAGCACCGAGGCGCCAGATCCAGATCGAACCGCTCGAGCGAAGCATCTGAGCAGGAGCTGGCACTCCACACGCAGCACACCTCGCGCTACAGGGACGTCAAGCCCACCCACGCCCAGCAGTCGCTCCGCCCGCCGCGCGCCGGCCGCCGCCGCGCCCGCCGCCGGTCCGCGCCCCACACGCGCATCCGAAGTCGCCGCGCACACGCACGCCGCCTGCGCACGCCGTCCACGCCCAGGCCGCGCCAGGAGCTCGGACCGAAGCCGCATGCAACGACTAATTACCTCCACCGTTCCCCAAGAAAAAGGAAATATCAACAAGCCTTCTTTATACTACTTTTCCAAGCATTCAAAACATTTATCGAAGTTTGACAAAAAAATCAGAATTTTTAAAAATGTTTACTTTTTTTACTGTTCGCTTTGAGCTCAGATGAGCTCGGGAGCAGAAGTGGGCTTTAGACGAATTAAACCTTCTTATATGTGCTTGTGCGCATGAATCATTTTCTCTCCTCCCCTCCCTGTGAATCCGAGGATGATAGTGGTGATTTCCCTTTTCCCAGGCGAGATCATGGTGCCCATGGCCCTTAATCCACCGGTTCGACAATGGGTGGAGGTTGGGACCCCGCTGTTTTGGACCGTTGGTGGTAGGGCAAACAAGGGTTTTACGTTCTAGTTACCAGTTGGCGGTGTGGTGATGGAGCCACGTCGACAAGGAATAAGTCCTTCCGGCCTCGTCCTCGTTGCGATGGTGCGTTTGCCATTGTCGGGAGGCATGTAAAGGGTGGTGTATCCGCAAATTTGGTTCTCTAGATTGAGTTTTTCTTCTGCAGTTTGTCTCAGTGCCGATGTCCTACAGAGCGGATGACGCCCCGTGCGCAGGAGGATGAAGACTTCGCACCCCAATAGATATTTTTAATTTCTGTAAGGAAGCATTCTTAAAGGAACTGTGCTATTTGATATATTGTCTTGTGCCTTTTCTAAGAAAACGCCTTCTAAAAAAAGAATATGCAACCAACAAACCCCAATATGCGATGGAGAGATTGACCATGAAATTTGGTTCCATAGTTTTTTTTGTGAATCATAGAAGTTTTATTTCATATTTAAAGAGTTACAGTCGAGAGGCAAAAGACTTTACGTAGTAAATCGAATTCAGAGGTACTAGTCCTATCCATCTCATAAATAAGTAAATTCAGAGTACTAAACCATTTTGATCTTGACTTAAGATTGTGTCGGCAGGGGGCCGGGGGCCGGGGTAAGCTAGCGAGGGTGTGTACGTGCATGCATATGCGTCCGTGCATCATGGAGGGGTGGCCAGTGTCCTTGCTTTCGTGTGAACGTGCATGCACAGTCGCAGAATTTCCCAGATGCAGGCTTTGTGGTCCGTGTGAATAGTTTTGCAGATTCGCCGCGCCTTTACTCTCGTATATATGTATGCCGGACTAAAGGATATGCGCATGTATTCCGCCGAACTGTACATTTTTTTGCGCCGAACTGTACATGAATACGCAAAAATTCCAATTAGCATGCGTACGTACGTACATTAGCTGCTCGGCGATTGTACGGTGCTCTAAAGTGTCTATCTGATCTACTATGCGCTCGATCGTATTGTACGTAGTACGTGTGATAGGGATAGCCATTCTTGTTCTCCAAAAGGGAGTAGTGTAGACAGTATGCGCTCCATTTGATAGCTACTGCTCCACCGAAAGGAAATTGAGTGTGCCTCTTAAAACCAGCGTAGGATACTACAGAAAGAAGAAGAAAAATGTGGGTTATTTTGCTACTAGAATTTAAAGAGAGAAAAGTTGGATGCAAGATATAAATAAACGGAAAGTTAACTGGCAACCGGTCGCTGGGAGAAGGGTGGCAAGCGAACCCCTTTTGATGGTAGTTTTAGTTTCTGAGACGTGATCAAACGATGGCCGTTTTAAATGAAAATTGCCTTCTCTGTCAAAAATTGTCATGTCGCTCTAAAAAAAGCTGTCATCCCCTCAAACTAAAAATGCTGCCAAAATCGTTCGCAAATGCCACCCCCTCCTGGCGACCGTTCGCCAACTAAGGGGGTCCTAAATGAAACATTTTAAGGTAAAAAGCCTCTTGCTAAAAATGATGTAAATGAGTATTTGGGTTAAGGAATGGAACAATATTACGACTTGACTAACAAAACTTATTACATTAATTCATCCCATAACCTGAAGGTTAGGAGGGGGTGCGCTGAATCTCATTGACAAATATCAATGTAGTGTTGTGATTGCTTGTCCTGATATGAAATTTCTAACACATCTATGGCCTCTTTTGATTCACAGAATAGTAAAGATACATGATTAGAATGTCAAGTCATTCGAATCCTTTAGAATTTTAGTTTGTTTGATTGCATATGACAGGAAAAATAAAGGATTGTTTTCTAGAGGTCTGAGTGGGTGCTAGATTTCCTTAGGACAGAAATACTACAGAATCAATCTTACAAATCAAACAACCAACTTAGGAAAAAATCTTGATGATTCCCATCTTTCAAAATCCTATGAAAGTAATTTGAATCAAACAGGCTCCTAAGGGAGATCTCGTGCCAATGTTCCATGACTTGTTTAATGGCCAACTACAACTATTCCACCTAAACTTTGGAACAATAACGTTGTTGCCAAAGGAGGAGGCAGCGTGTATTGACTAGTTTAGACCGATATGTCTACTCACTGTGAGCTTTAAGATTTTTACTAAAGTTGGTACTAACCGACTGACACGGATTGCACATAGAGTGGTGCAACCAACTCATAGGGCTTTCATGCCGGGGCAGAAATATACTAGAGGGTGTGGTTGTCCTACATGAAACATTGCATGAAATCCACTGGAAGAAACTGAATGAGGTGGTTTTCAAAGTGGACTTCGAAAAGGCGTATGATAAGGTTAAATGGCCGTTCCTCCAGCAAGCCTTACGTATGAAGGGATTCGATGATTCCTGGAGGAAGCATGTCGATTCATTTGTACAAAAAGGCAGCGTCGGAATTAAAGTGAATAATGACATATGTCATTACTTCTAGACGCAAAAGGGTCTTATACAGGAGGACCCGATGTCTCCTATCTTGTTCAACATAGTGGCGGTTATGTTGGCAATACTCATAGGTAGAGCTAAGGAGGATAGCCAAGTAGGAGGACTAGTACCACATCTTGTATGGTGGGGTCTCCATACTATAATACGCTGACGGGGGGTCTCCATACTATAATACGTGGACGGTACTATTATTTTCATGGAACATGATCTGGCAAAGGCTAGAAATATGAAGTTGGTGTTATGTCTGTTCGAGCAGTTGTCGGGATTGAAGATTAATTTTAACAAAAGTGAATTGTTCTGCTTTGGGAGAGCCAAAGATGAACAAGAAGCTTATAGATAATAGTTCAGATGTGAACTGGGTACCCTACTGTTCAGTTATGTGGGCATACCAATTCACCATTACAAGCTTTGTAACAAGGAGTGGAAGTGTATTGAGGATTGATTTGAAAAAAAACTGAGGTGCTGGAAGGGTATAGCTTATGTTTTACTGTGGTCAGCTGGTACTGATAAACTCAGTGGTCACAAGTATGTCGATGTTCCTTTTGTCTTTCTTTGAAGTACCCGTAGGGGTACGGGAAAGGTTAGGCGTCTATCTATCACGATTCTTCTGGCAATGCGATGAAATAAAGAGAACAGACATGCTGACTAAGTGGGATATCATTTGTAGACCAAAGGATCAGGGTGGGCTCGGGATTGAGAATTTAGACGTAAAGAATAGATGTCTGCTCAGCAAATGGCTGTACACACTTTCTGTTGAGATCGAAGGCACGTGGGTACAAATCTTGCATAATAAGTACCTACAATCTAAGACCATGGCCCAGGTTACCTTAGACCCGATGATTCACCTTTCTGGAAGGGGTTAATGAGAACACAAGCAGCCTTCACCCATAGGACTAAATTCATCATTGGAAATAGTACTTCGACTAGATTCTAGAAGGATACTTGGCTAGGGGAGACGCCTTTAGCCACACAATATCCGTCTTTGTATAATATTGTACAACGTAAGGAAGCTTACGTTGCTACAATGTTACAATCTACTACTCTAAACATTCAATTCCGGGGATCTTTAGTAGGAGAGCGATGGGATGCATGGCTACATCTAGTGCGGAGGTTGACGGACATTCACCTCTCTGATGAGCTAGATTTTATTCACTGGGAACTATCCGTGAACGGAGTTTTCTCAGTGAAATCTATGTATGTAGACTTAATTGACTCTGGGCCGATTCTGAAAGATTAAAGTACCTTTAAGAATCAAAGTTTTCATGTGGTTTGTTCACAAGGAGGTGATTCTAACTAGGGATAACTTGGTAAAGCGAAGATGGGAGGGTAGTCAGCGATGTTGCTTTTGTGTTCAAGATGGAACTATTAAACACCTCTTTCTTGATTCATATAGCCTTTAATATCACCTCTCGAAATAGTATTCACACGTTATCTGAGACGCGGCTAAATGGAGTGGAGCCAAACACTGTGAGGCATATTCCGATAGGAGTATGCAAATTAATTGGGCTATATGAAACTGTAGAAATGATATGGTCTTTAACACACAACTTGTATTATTTTTTACAGGTTATCTACATGCCACTACTTGGATCCATACATGGTCGTTACTCACACCTGTGGAAACCAGGGGGCTTTTGGTTACTGATTCTACCCGATGGGAGATGGTAGCTCGGGATATCTACAACCGGTTTGGATACCAGTCCAATAATAGGCTATGTGTTTAGTCATCTCGTCTTATTTTTGCCGGTTGTGGCAACTATTACCTTATTTTACTTTTTAAGCCCCGAGTGAGCTTCTACTGTACCGCAGACCTTTTGGATATTTTGCTTAATAATATGACTGCATGCATCACTCTGATGCAGAGGCCGAGGATGATCCTCGTTTTCTAAAAAATGCTTTGATCTTGGTTTGAAAGAACGGTTCTTTGTATGAAAAATACCCAAATGAACATGGGTCTAGGGGCACTCTATTTGAATATCTTTTTGTAAAATAATAAAAGAATTCAGAAAATTCAAAATCTTTTTTGTGGCAAACACACGACCAGTATTCCTTTTCGCCGAGAAGAACACAGAAGTCGTTTCATCACGAAATATCATACGTGAGTGGAATATTTGCCATATCGCTGCGAAAAAAGTTTCAGAAATTTTTGTGTTTAAAAATAAAAAATAAAAGTAGAAGTCCATAGCGTGCGTCTAGAACCATGAACCAAAAATTGCCGTCCAGATCTTGTATATTTATATACGGATATTAAACAAGTTTCTGCGAAAAGTTTGCACTCCAGGCGAGTGCCTCGAAGAGCCGGGGCCAGCAGAGGTCGAGTACTACTCCAGTACACTGTTGAGTGAATTTAAATTAAGTCTGGTCTAGATGCATGTGCCCGCGTTTCCCCGAGTCGTCCGCTCCGGGCGACTGGGGGCGAAACCCTAGCCGCCCCCAGGTTTCCCCCGCCTCCCCTCCTCCTCCCCCGCCGCCGCCGGCAGCCGCCCGCGCGGCAGTAGGCGGCGGCGGGGCTTCCCCGCGCACCCGCCTCGACGTGGAGACGCCCCCTCCCCGCATCAGACGCCGCCGCCCGCCTCCTCAACTCCTGGTGGCCGCCGAACTGCCAGATCAGGCCGGAGCGGCCCTGGATCGGGGCTGGCTCCTCTCTGGCGGCTGGTGGGCCGGGGATCGCCGGATCCGCCCGGATCTGGCCGGCGCGGCCCTGCTTCGTCGCCCGGCTTGGGTGTTGCGGCGTGGTCTCCCTGGTGGCGGCGATGTGGGTCGTTCTCCGTGTCTTGATGGGATGTGCGCGGTGGGTGGATGCCGGGGCGACGGCCTCGGACGGCGTGGACGGCGTGGCCTCTCGACGGGCGACGGCCGTGGGAGCTGGTGGTCCGCGACTTCGGCTGTGCGGGCGGCGAGGTCTCGGTGGACGTCTACTACGGTGGGTCGGGGTGCCCCGTCACCCGGCGTGCCTGCTACGATGAAGTCCGACGCCTTCTCCGGCTGCGGGCGCTCCCCTGGCCAGGTCTTTGGCCGGGTGGTTGGGACGGGGGCGGGATCGGGGGAAACCTTTGGCCGTCGGCGGAGGCCACGACAATGGCGGCGCCTTGTGGGCGTCGGTTCCCTTCTTGGAGGCCTTGTCGAGGTCCTATCCTGTCTCTCACTGTGCTCTTCATTTGGGCGAAAGCTCTAGTTCCCCTTGCGGGCGACGGCGTCGTCCCTTCGTCGCGCTCCTTCTTGAAGGCGTCGCCTGGGGTCCCCGGAAGCACGGTGGGTGCTTCGTGGTGCGTGTGAGGTGTTTGGCGGCGGCAATGTGTGCGGCGATTTATCTATTCTACCGCTGATCTTCATCCTGTGGTAGCGCTCCATCTGCTTGGTGATGTTCTACCGTAGGTGGTGATCGTCATTCGGCGTCATGGTGGCGTTGATGGCGGAGGGCCTGCCAAGGATGGCACCTCAATCTGCTTGGAGATGGACCAGTGGAAGATGGTGGAGACGACACCTGTGAGTGCGTCAGACCGGTTTATGCCCCAGACCCGGTATGTGGCTAGGCTGGGGATTCCGGCTTTCGATGTTAGGTTTAGGTGAGTGGTCTGGGTAGGGGCCCAGCTAGCACCCCTTCATCATATGGATATGAGTAGCGGCATATGTTGCCTAGCTGGTGGATTCAGGCTTATTGTTGTAACACTTTGTAAGGTCCTCGGAAATAATCAATAAAGTGGCCGTATGCATCTTCCAGATGCAGAGGCCGGGGTCATCCTCCTTTTCTAAAAAAAGATGCATGTGCCCGAAGCAATAAACATACCAAGTCGTACACGTACGTTGGTTTGACCACACTAATGAACATGCAAAAGGCGAAGAGAAGAAAACAATACGTAATGATGGCGAGTAAACATTGGTTAAAAAGGCAGTATCACGGGGGTATCTACACGGGACGGAAAAAGCCCACTAGCTGACCACGACTGAAAAATACACGTATACACTACTACTACTACTAGGAGAAGTCGACGCCTTTTCATATCTCTCAAACACGTTTCGATATTCCATACTACCTGAGCATTCCGTCATCTCCTTATCAACGGATCGAGCGGCACAGAGGGTTTTGTCAATCGTATAAATTCGTGGACCAATTTGTCTGATATTCATGAAAGTTCAAAGTGAAATCTGTCTGCTGTAGAAACTAAATTCAGCTAATGGTAAAAAATACTCCCTCCGTCCAGAAATATTTGTCGAAGAAATGTATAAAAATAAATGTATTTAGAACTAAAATACATCTAGATACATTCATTCCTCCGATAAGTATTTCTGGACGGTGGGAGTAAATAGATTTCACTACAAATCTGTCATCATATTTACAAACATGGTGAATCTGACTTCCGAGATGGCAAGTTATGCTGTGGCCGGGTACATACCTGACTACTTGCATGAATTACACGGGGCGGTGGAGAAGAAATGTAGAAAAAACTTACCAGAAGCATGCACGTTCCACAGAGAAAAAGTTGGTTTTTAAAGTGGCATGATAGAGAAGAGAGAGAGAGAGGGAGAGAGCGAGCACCACTCGTGGGGTTAAAACCCCAAGAACTGCATTGGAGCAGCAGCACAAGGCGCAGAAGCTGCAGCAAGAAGAACAGCACCGAGAAGAAGTGCACTTCTCCCCCCCTCTCTCTCACTTCTAACTAGGAGCACGAGCACAGTAGCACGAGCAGCCAGGAAGCTACAGGCAAGAAGCAGCAGCAGCGGCAGCTTGCTCGCCACCGGCGGCGGCGGGCGGATCTGCCGTGGAGCCACGGCCGGGTCCTCCGGAGCCGGGAGCTGCCGTTCCGGAGCGCGTGGCGGCGAGATCTGAGGCGCCGCCGCCTTCTCGCAATCGGGAGTCGCGTTTCTTTCCCTAGCTCCCGCGGCCGCAAAGGCGGCGCATTCCCGCCGCCACCGCCGCCTGCTCCGGAAGGCTTCCCGGAGGCGGGGCCGGGGCTCTTGGATCGAGAGGCTCGAAAATTCGGAGTTCTCGGATCGAAAAGGACCGCGCGTTCGGGCCGGGTGCGGCGGAGGCAAGAGGTTTGGCTTGGCCGGTTTGGGGGAGGAGACAGCGATGGTGATGCTGTTTGGAAGCGCTCGTGATTTGGTGTAGAAACAGGAAAACGAAGCCTTCTTTCGTTTTCTCTGCTCCCTCGCCTCTCCGTCTCGTGGGCTCCTTTGTTGCCTTCTAGCTCGCTCGTCAAGTATGAATCTCTCGCCGTCCGCCGCCGCCGGCGGTGGCGGCCTGCCGGATCAGCCGGCGTCCCCGGAAGGTATTACTGTCTTGGCATTTCAGTTGGCAGTTTTCGCTTCTCTTGCTTTAAACCTCTGCAATCATGTGAGCCCCATCAACCTATCAATTTATTCTTCTTTGGGTGATTTATGCTTCTTGACAACATAACTGTCATGTTAATGTATCACTAATACACTTGATGACACTGTTTCCGGTTCTTTACAATCTGCCATTTAAATCTTTATAAAGAAATTAATATTTAATGGCGCAGAGTTTCTTGCCAAATTAGTTTCCCAGTGAAAGGTGCAAAAGTACTACTATTACTTGTCGGATGCAGGAACCATTTTCTTGAACTTGGATGCAGGATTGCTAGTGTTGTTAACTGAACTTTACATATCTTTTATGCCTTCTTCTCAGACGATTTTTCCCTTTTCAGTATCAGAAGAGCACAAGTGCCTAAACTCAGAGTTGTGGCACGCCTGTGCCGGCCCCCTCGTTTCTTTGCCTGCGGTCGGCAGTCGGGTGTTGTATTTTCCTCAAGGTCACAGTGAGCAGGTTACTATTCTTCCTCTCAGTAGAACGATTTGGACTGAGATGTTGTAGAATATCTACAAGTACCAGTAATGGTTGCAAAATTGATTTCATTTTCGCAAGTTCCCTTTTGAATTCCATGTCTTGCAGCAGTTCTTAGATGGTTCTGCCAGAACTGAAGATTTTAAGACACTAATGGACTCACATGGTTGAGTTTCTACCATAGGTATCGGCATCAACAAACAAGGAAATGGAGTCTCAGATCCCCAACTATCCGAACCTGCCTGCGCAGCTTATATGCCAACTGCATAATGTGACCATGCACGTAAGTTCCGATCGATATAACGAATCTGTTTCAAGACCCAAGTAGTACCAGCATCAGCGTTGTCTCATAAACGTTGCTGTATTTCTTCCTTCAGGCTGATGCAGAGACAGATGAGGTCTATGCACAAATGACGTTACAGCCACTCAGCCCAGTAATACAGGATTGCCAACCTAGTGCCATCTATCCATGTACTTCTGTTTGTAGCAAACTTATATTTTATCTTGATTTTGTTTGCAGCAAGAACTCAAGGACCCATTTCTACCTGCTGAATTGGGCAATGCTAGCAAACAACCAACGAACTATTTTTGCAAAACATTAACTGCAAGTGACACCAGTACGCATGGTGGATTCTCTGTTCCCCGCCGAGCAGCGGAGAAGGTGTTTCCTCCGCTGGTACGTGCTGTTCATCAGCAATTGTCAGCTGTATCTTTTGAACCACATGTTACATTTTCAGATCAACTGGACTGTATTTAATTATATATTTTCCTTTGGAAATTTTGTAGGATTTCACTCAGCAGCCTCCAGCACAGGAGTTGATGGCAAAAGACCTCCATGGCAATGAGTGGAAATTCCGTCATATCTTTCGAGGTTAGTTATTTTGTAGCTATTTTTGTTGGGTCTTCTTTGGTGAATTTTTGGTCATGTATAGTGTATATAGCCTTGTACATACCCTCATTTCATACAGCCTTGCTTGATGTAGCTCATGTAAGATTTCAAAAGCTAGTATATGATGTCAAATAACTTCAAATCAAATTGCTGGTGTAGGTCAACCAAAGCGGCATCTTCTGACGACAGGTTGGAGCGTCTTTATAAGTGCAAAGAGACTGGTTGCTGGAGACTCTGTCCTATTTATCTGGTACATCTGCTCTTCCAATTTGTTTATTTTTAGAACAGTCACTCAGTTCTCTCCGTACCATACTGTTCATAGCAGAGTTTTATGTTGATATTCATTTGTCTTTGGTTGATCAGGAATGACAATAATCAGCTGCTTCTAGGAATACGTCGAGCAAATAGGTCGCAAACGGTCATGCCATCATCAGTATTATCTAGTGACAGCATGCATATTGGTCTTCTCGCTGCAGCTGCTCATGCTGCATCAACAAATAGCCGGTTCACTATTTTCTATAATCCAAGGTAGAACACCTTTTTACATATGTCTGATCACTATCCTCTCAGATACTCAGCTTTGTCCACGTGTCCTGCAGAGCAAGCCCTTCAGAGTTTGTCATACCATTGGCTAAGTACGTAAAGGCTGTGTACCATACCCGTATATCTGTGGGCATGCGTTTCCGGATGCTTTTTGAGACAGAAGAATCCAGCGTTAGGAGGTATGTCAATCCTGTGTTTATCTCATATAATGATTGTGCGTACATCACATGGAGCTCTTTCCTTATCTTGATTTCACTTGACCAAACTATGTAATGTGGACAAGTCATTCTATGACTTATATCTGGTTCTTTGTGTAATGCTTTGTGTTATCTTTAGAGAAAGTATGTTTCAGAACTCCCTAAACTATCATAACTTCCTCACTTGACTCTGTTAAACTTGAGTCCGTTTCTATATGTATATCTATCTAGCTTGTTTTCTGCTTTGTCGTAGTGAGCTCCATGTTTTCAATAGTACGTGATATAAGTGGCCTAAACTGCCCATGTGTTCTTGTAGATACATGGGAACAATTACAGGAATAAGTGACCTTGATCCTGCTCGTTGGCCAAACTCACACTGGCGTTCTGTTAAGGTAGATCTTGTAATAATAGTTATCTGTTTGTTTGTCAGTAAAGGTAGACCTTTACTTGTGTACTAGTTCGATTTTAAGTTGATGGTATATTTTTACATTCTAGACGCCTTCTGCCATGTGCTTTAGAATTGAGCATGCAATCTTTTTTCTTGAACGATGCAGGTTGGATGGGACGAGTCAACTGCTGGAGAGAGGCAACCAAGGGTGTCTCTTTGGGAGATTGAGCCTCTGACGACTTACCCGATGTATTCATCTCCTTTCCCTATGCGACTGAAGCGGCCTTGGCCAACAGGATTGCCCTCCTTATATGGTACAAGTGATGATTGCATCTTTAGTCAATACCTTCAAACGATATCAGTGAACAATCAATGATTTATTCTTTACCGGTTCATTTTATAATGGTAAAAGTGATCTTACTTGTGATGGTTTTTGCAGGTGGAAAGGAGGATGACTTGACCTCTTCTCTCATGTGGCTTCGAGATGGGGCAAACCCAGGTTTCCAGTCATTCAATTTTGGTGGACTTGGTATGAGTCCTTGGATGCAGCCAAGGACGGATAGTTCCCTACTTGGTCTGCAACCTGACATGTACCAAGCAATGTCAGCAGCAGCTTTTCAGAACACGACAAAGCAAGTATCGCCTACACTGCTGCAGTTCCAGCAGCCTCAGAACATTGCTGGTAGATCTGCTCTTCTATCGAGTCAGATTCTGCAGCAAGTGCAGCCTCAGTTTCAGGATATGCACCACCGAAACATTAATGACAGTGCAATCCAAGGCCACAATCAGTCTGAGTACCTCCAGCAACAGCTTCAGCGCTGCCAATCCTTTATTGGGCAGAAATCGCCGCGGCCGCAGCAGCAAGAATCACACCACCAGCACCAGCAGCAACAGTCACAGTGCATGCAAACACCACAACATCAACAAATGCAAGAACAGAAGCACTCGCCTGACTTTCAGTCTGTACCAAATGGGTTGTCGGTTTTCTCCCAGCTTTCCTCCACCAATCAGTCTCCACCTTCCACATTGCAGACAGTTTCAGCGTTCTCACAGCAGCAGAACCTTCAAGACAGAAATATCAGCTCTCTTTCTCCATCGAATGTCCCGTCCATGCATGACACATTGAGACCATTTCCTTCAGAAGCAGGTTCGAACCTCCAAGGCATGCCAAGAACCACCCCTGTGCCTGTCTCTGACCCATGGTCGTCTAAGCGGGTTGCAATGGAGTCTGTGATCCCTTCTAGCTCTCATGTTAACTCGTCGCATATACAACAGTTGGATTCAGCGCCTTCTAATATACCACAAAGCTCCTCATTAGCACCATTGCCTGGAAGAGAGTGCTTGGTGGATCAAGATGGGAATTCTGATAATCAAAATCACCTCTTATTTGGTGTTAATATAGACTCTCAGTCACTTCTAATGCAAGGTGGCATTCCCAGCCTTCAGGAGGACAATGGTTGCATTGCAAGCCTTCAGGACGACAATGATTCGAGCACGATTCCATATTCCACGTGCAATTTCCTGAGCCCTTCTCAAAATGATTTTCCGTTGAATGAAGCACTAGCCAGTTCAGGCTGCTTAGATGAGTCAGGATATGCGTCATTTTCGGAAAATTCTGATCATGTAAATCAACCGGCTGCAGCGTTCGTGAAGGTGACCGAATTGATTTACCCACCTAATCGTACCAATAACATTTTTTTTCCATGAAAGCACTTTGAACTGACAAACCTTGTCATGTAGGTGTACAAATCTGGAGCCTTTGGAAGGTTGCTGGACATCACTAAGTTTAGCAGCTACCATGAACTTCGTAGCGAGGTAGGGCGCCTATTTGGCCTTGAAGGCCAGTTGGAGGACCCTGCAAGATCAGGCTGGCAGCTTGTATTTGTTGACCGAGAGGATGATATCCTTCTAGTTGGCGATGATCCGTGGCAGTAAGTTTTTAGGCCACAACTTCCCAAGAATCTTTTGCCACTGTTTCTGTGTCCACTCTTACATTCATGGATCATGTAATCTGCAGGGAATTCGTGAACAGCGTATCTTGCATAAAGATACTTACGCCACAGGAGGTGCAGCAGATGGGAAAGCAGGGCATCGACCTCCTGAGCTCGGCTCCTGCGAGGAGGCTCGGCAACAGTTGTGATAACTACGCCGGCAGGCAGGAATCGAGAAGCCTGAGCACCGTAATCGCGTCGGTGGGTTCTGTCGAGTTCTGAAGATATGGAGCCTGCTACCGTCCGCTTTAAGTATGTTTCTGCAGCTCGTCCTAGTCTTGTGAACTGGAACCAAAGCACATAGATCAAGTGTAGTGCAAAGCCGTCAGTGTTCTGATGTTTATGTCATGCATGTGTTATAGACCATTTTAGTAGTAACTATGACATATTTAGTATGCACGCCGACGCGGATTTGTTCCGCGGAATACCAATGCTGTTGATGTAGGGCCTCTAATATTAGACTCTTTACCAATGTTGCCTAATGTTTGTTTTGGTCATATTCTGTGCACTGATAGTGTTCTGGTTCCACAATGTAACTATTGACGATGTTAGCGAGGATAAGCCTTTATGCTGTGGTAAAACTCTCCACGTTTTAGTAGGAGTTTATTGCATGAAATTATGTTAGTGGCTAGTGAGCTAATCCTGATAAACTCTCCAAATTATAGTTGGAGTTAGTGACTAGTGAGCTAATCCTTCTACGTTCGACTTGAAATATATATTGCGTTCCCTGTGTTTATAAGCAACGTATGAGTTGAATGTTGTTGCTTTTAAGTTAATATTTCTATTATTATCATGACAGATACTAGTAATTAGAAGTGTTCTCAGTAACAGTAAGAAGTATCATGACAAGTAGCAGGTACTAGCAGTGCTGTTCCTCGGTAAAAAAGAGATCGATTCGATATGGTCCTGGGAAGCTCATGTAGATAGATCCAAGAGGGGGAAGTCACCTGATCCTTTAACAGTTGTACGTATAAGATGGGGAAGCCACCTGCAAAGGCATGGCATGTGCCTTTTGGGGTCCCTATCTGATTGACCATTTTTGAGTGCCCACCCATTGAATTGATTTTTTTTTGAAAGAAAGATGATTTCCTTCTCCTGGGGCCAGTGGTCTATCTGGAGGGTGAATGTGACGGCCTCTCAGCCTAATCACATATCAGTTTCTTCAGGCCCTGACGCCTGTTGTGATCTCGGTGCTCGCCGCAACGTTTCGACGTCGCGTCGCGGTCTCTTTTGGCGCTGCCAACGTGTTACAATTGGTTTGGTTTGGTTTTGGGTTTGTTTTGTTGCGGATTGCGACAAATTTAAAGTTGGATCGCAAAGGCGCGCGTGCACGAACGCACCCCACCGCCTTTTCGAAGATACGCGCATTTTCCTTGTCCCCATTGTGATTCCTCTCTGCTGATCCCCATCTCTTTCAGATCTTCGGCTGGGACCCGGACTCGCCTCCCAGATCATCTTTGCAATCTCGACTTGCCTTCGTCACAAGGTGGTGGAGCACTTCCCCCACATTTCTCCCGTGCCTTTTTCCAGATGTTTGCCGACGGTGGCAATGTGTCGAGACCGTCAGTTTCCCCGTGTGTTCTTCCTGGTGGCCACTAGGGTGATGGTTATCATCACCTCGTGTGATCCTGCGGCTGTACTGGTTTAAGGAAGCAGCTTGAATAGTACAGTAGTGCTTTCTGTCCATGCTGCTGCCTTGGACCATCAACTCGCTGTTAATTCTTCACCTTTTGTCATACTGTGAACCCACTGCATGCCTTTATCGGTGGATAAGTAGTACTATCCATGGACTTCCCCAGAAAGGAACATCAGTACCATCTACTGTGTGTGCAACCCAAAAGGGAGATTTATTGCAGGTGCAGCCAAGTTTGGTTCAAGCTGTGGCATACTATTTGTCTGGAGCTGGCCCCGATATCCCAATTAAGTAGGGCAAGACAGTACCTGCCAGATACACTCGTGAATTATGCCCCCAATGGGCAGCCGCGGAGGCCAACTCCACCGGACGATCCCAAACGGACGTCCAGTTTAACCGGATTTTGTCCTTTTGGGGCGGCGATGGGTTCGCCCGTGTGCGGTCATGTCCGTTCGGTCGTGCGTGCGCCCACCACACGGCCGCACCCCAAATCACGTATGCGTTAGGCATGATTTAAAAAACAGAAAAACGCAAATAAAATGACTAAAAAAAGGTAAATAAACGCAGTTTAAAAAACATAAAATTTAGTTAGGAGTCACGGCCACAAAACGGCCCAGTTTAGCAGTTCATTTAACGACCCAGTGCCATAATTAACATAAAAAGAAAATAAAAAACGCCGCCGCGCGCTCCTGCCGGGCCCGTCGATGCCATGGCCCTTGCCGTCTTCAGTGGCCGCCGGTGTCTTCGTCGTCGCTGACGAGGTCGACGTAGGCTGGCGGCGTCCAGAGGTGGGACGACGACGCGTGGTACACGGGGGCGGCCTGGAAGGCCGGAGGTGCCTGCACCACCTCCTTCCGTGGTGAGGCCTCCCGCTCCGGTGACCGCGGCGGCGTGGGGCACCAGTTCACGCCCCCACGGCGTCGGCCATGTCCGGACCGTGCACGACCAGCTCCACCACTGACCTACCAGGCCCGGGTGAAACGTGGCGACGGGCTCCTCCTCTAGCACCTCCTCCCTCCTCTCCTCCTCCTCGACGGCCACCATCTCCAGCCCGGGGAAGGCGACGTCGCCGGCGGCAGAGAGTGCCAGCGCCTCCTCCAAGCCGTCCCATTGGCGCTCGTCGTGCGTGTTCATAGAGTCATTCATGACACGCTGCATGAGCCGGGCCTCCTCCTCTGCTGTCATGCGAGGAGGTGGAGGTAGTGACGGAGACGGGGAAGGCGACGACGTGGGCGTGAGGCCGCGCACCCGCGTACGCCCGCGCACCTCTCGATGTGGCCGCCGCGGCCCCGACACCGTGCCGGCGAAGTAGGACGCGCGCCGCACGTCGTGCTCGTCCTGGAGCCACGTGTCCCATAGCACGAAATCGGGGGCGTACCTTCGTCGTAGTAGAGGTCGTCGGGGAGGAGGTGGCGGCGGCGCTCGATCTCATCGCGGCACACACGGCCGCCCATCGGCACCGGCGATATCGGGACCCGGTCGGCGCTGAGGTGCCAGTTGTTGGGGAGGTGGACGTCGCTCCACGGGACCGGCGTCCTCGTCTCCCAGTAGCGCCGGCACACGTTGGCGCTGAGGTACTGCCGGTCGCGCTTGCCGGCGGGCCTAGGGTCGATTGTCAAGGGGGGCGGCGCGGGGGCTCGACGGGAGGAGCGCGGCAGTGAGCGGGCTCCTCCTTCACGGAGCCGCGGCGGCGGCCCGAGGAGCCGGCCTCGCGGTCGTGCTTCCCTTTGCGGCCGTAGTTCCACAGGCCCATGGCTGCGAGGCGGCCGGCCGCGGGTTCGAGGCCTAGGGTTTGGAGGTGTCAGGTTTTGAGGAGGCCGCGGGGTGGAGTGGGGAGTGTGGACGACGACCGGTCCACGGCTTCCGCATTTAAGTACGACCGCGACTTTTCCCTGGGCGGATGACAGGCGGGCCCGGCCGCGCGTGCGCATTGATGTGGACGGGTGGGAGGTAGGTGGCCGCCTGCCACGCGGCCCCGACGCGGACGAGCGCGCAGGGGCGGAGACAAGGGGGGCGAGCAGGGGCTAGACCCCTGCCAATCGCTCGCCCCCCTCAACGGTTTTGTAGCAGGCTATGTACTGTACATCGCTAATGGCCGCAGCTAATTGCGTCATTAGCCCATATAAAAATTATTCATTGACCCAGCCACACCGAATATAGAAGACCAAAGCCCAATAGCCCATACATATGTCGGCGTACTGTTGTCGTGGCTCGCTATTGTTTTGCCTCTGCACAATGTGATCGATCCGATAGATTGATCTATACCCGTACTCTCCTGGACAACCTAGGGCGTTTGCCGCTGTCGCCGGCCGCCGCCGTGGCCCGTGGGTGTCGGCGTTTAACATTGCCGCGGTAGCCATCCAGTGGTCGCCACGATGACAATTTCGTCCACCAGTCTACACTATTGTCCGATGTCCGCGTACGACCAGATGCAGTCGGATCAGATCATAAGAATACAACTAGAGGCTGGTAACTACTATTAATTATTCTCTCCGGCCGGAAATACTTGTCATCAAAATAAATAAGAAGAGATGTATCTAAATGTATTTTAGTTCTAGATACATCTCCTTTTGTTCATTTTGATGACAAGTATTTTCGCATGGAGGGAGTATTACTCATATCTTCTTTCCACTTTTTGATCCATGGCATTGCACTTGTCTGGTCAATTTGCATTGCATTTGTGCATTTTTGGATCCATGGCATGAGTTATTTGACATGTCACAGTGGTGGTTTTATTTATTTATTTTGTAGTCTTTTCTAATGTTTTAAATAGCGGGCTATGGAAAATAGCAGCGGACCTCCAAATCAGCTATAGCGGGCTATTTGTGAAGGCGGCCATTTAGCGGCATCCTACTAAAAAGGCTATAGCGGGCTATAGTCGGCTATTTAAAACTATGACTCTTTTCTAGTCAACAACTGGCTCAATTACCATCAACTTGCCCATTTTCTAGCTGAATGTTTGCAACCATCTGGAGCTAAAAATCTTCTCTTCACTTGCCGATTTGACCGGTGGATAATTCCAAACAAGAACTACTACTTACATACACAATGGTTTATACATTTCTATGGTTGGTCATAAGTCTTCCGGTCTCAGCCACAACAACCGAACAAACTATTTTGTCTATGAAACTTGTTAAGACGCGTTTTTGAAACAAAATGAATATGATTTTCTTCGACATTGCATGATTGTCTATATTGGTAAGGAAAGCAATTCACATTATCAACTTGTTCAACGCTGGTGGTCATCACGGAGCTCAATTTAAGTTAACAGAAATGTAACATTCTCTTGTAGTTTCAAACAAATGTTTATATGATTTCTCACCAAAGCCACCGTGAGACCTAATATATTGTGATGTTCCATGACTTATACGAACATTAGCTTTTCGCCCCCTTCATGCTCAAATCCTGGCTCCGCCCCTGCGAGCGCGCGTCCGTTTGCTGTCCGCTGCGACCCAAAACTGGCGCATGTTTGCGTTCGAAATGGATCGGCCCGGACACAAAACGGACATGATGGGTCCGGGCCGTCGCGCGCTGGACCGACCGGTTTGTGTCTTTTACCTCAAACGGACGGAGCCGGACAGAATGGGATCACGCGGTGGAGTTGGCCTTATCATCCTTCTCTTCGCTTCCCTTGTAATGACATGGCCCGATGACTTGCCTGATTCATGGCTGCAAAGCATTGATTAGCTTCATTCAGTTCTCATGTATTCGTTAGTCAGCCACCAATAAATTACAGCAGATGTAATGGTATTCTAGAGTCGTGTTTTTTCTTTTCATTTCAAAAAAAAGTTGAAACCCCGGCTTCTGCTACTACCTCTCTCTCAGTTTACAGGGCGTGCGCGTACCCCTAGGTCGTCAATTTGACTAACCTAATACAAGTCATATATTACAAAAAATATACCAACATAAACTTCGGAGTTTCTACTTCCAAAAGATATAATTTTTGTGTTATATAGTTTATATTAGGATGATAAAATTGGCAACCTAGGTATACGCGCAGGACTTGTAAACTGAAGCGGAGGTAGTACAATAGATGCGTGCAATTATTTAAGAACCGCTAAAAAAGTCAATAATGGTGAATGCCATTACGCCCCACCATCTAGAACCAAGGTCACAGCCGATCCGTCCGCATGACCTACCAGGAGCATACACCTGGTGCAGCAGACTCAAAGCGTACACTACATGCACACGCTTCAGAAGCCACCACCACCATCGAATCGCTGACCCATCACTAGGAAAGAGGTCCTCGCTCGCTGCCACGACGCCAAATAGCACCACCGCCCTGCGCCCATCCATTAAGATGCATCCGTCGTCGAGACTCTGCTGCAACATGGCGCCGAGACCCAAAGACGTCGACGCGGCAGATGCCACGTCACTCCACCTCCTGACGACTTCAGCAAGCATTTACTCCGAAACGATGCCGTCATGTGGGAAGACGACACCAAAAGCGCCGCCGTTGTCCGATCTGGGAGACTCAAATGAAGGGTTTCCCCTCGGAACAATCCGAGCGAGGAGATGATGACTACAATAACAATGTCTTCAACAAGGTAACGGCACATAGACACCATCATCGCCCGCCAAGACCGAAGTCGAAACACGGTTTTCACCGGCGGCCACATCTCCCAACTCACGTCCGGCTAGATCGCCACCAAGTCGCGTAGATCGGCTCCACGCTAGCCCCCAACCGCGACGGCATACGACCACCGGCCATGTCGACATGAATGGGACAATAGAACTAGCCCTCCACAACGCTCTTACAACACCGCCGCCAGCAGCCACCACCGTCGGGCGCCATCGCCGGCAGCGAGCTGCCGCGCCGTGGAGGTCCAGATCGGGGGCTAACCTGGATGCTTAGCACCTGGTCATCCTAATCTAGTTGTGTATATTGTTCATGCATTGTTGACACCCACGACTAGTCAAGATGACCTCACGGGGGGGGGGGGGGGGATAGGGAGACCATATGTAAAATAGCCCTGGGACATTAGGTACTACTACCTCTGTTCCAAAATAATTGAAGTTATGGGTTTGTGTCAAGTCAAACTTATTTAATTTTGACCAAGTCTATATATAGGAAAATAACATCGATATTGATGGTGCGGCGTCGATATCGAGGATTAGAGCTAAGATCATCTCTAGCAGATCCTGGTAACAGGGCCATCGGGCAAAATAACCGCCGGTTTATGAGACGGAGGCAATTTTGCCGGCACGAATAGATCCCGCATATTGGACCATCTCCATTTTTTTGCACGATGCTGCAAACCGTAGCCCATTTCCACCATATCTATGGGAGACACCTCTCTTTTTGCCGGATCCCCTTTCCTTGGCGGGAACTCCATTTCTGCCCGCTTTTGTTCCCGCCCCACTCCCTGCCATCATCGCCACACCTCCCCACCGGTTCTTGCTACCCTAGCTGCCCCGCGCAGTCCGTTAGCTCCACTGCCCCGCGTACCACATCTATTCCACCAAGTTTGAGGGCAGGGGGGATGTGCCTATTTGTCTCCGCGAGCTCATGGCCGGCGCTGACCCCATCGATCCGCCCCGGGCTTGGTGCACAGCCTTGTAACCCGTGGATCCAATTTGTTCCGGTGCGAGCCTCAGAATAGGTGGGGGTCGCCTGCGGGTGTCGGTGGAACGGATCTCGACCAGTTTTGCTTCGGATGTATGGGGAGAAAAAATGGGTGGCTGGCTTTACTTCGACCGTTGGGGGAGAAGAAAGGGGCGGCAGGCTTTGCTTTGGCCAGCTGGGGAGAAGAAAGGGGTGGTCGACTTTGCTTCGTGGGAAGGTATGTTCAAAGACCGCGTATTTTGATTCAATTTTGATTAGTGAGGTTCGGGTGAAATTCACAGGCGTGAATTTTTTAGATGGATTGGAGTTTGTCCTCGCCGTCTTCATTAGATGATTCAGACATAGAAGAGATGATCCTCGATGACGATGTCGACAACCTAGTGTTACTGCATCTCATGGAGGAATTTGAGAAGGACCCGAAGAAAAAGCATCGCAGATCCATGGTTGGCCGGCTATACCTTCCCCGCAACCAAGCTCTCGGTGACAAGATGCTCATGAAGGACTACTTCGCCAAGGTACCGACATATTCGGCTTACCTATTTCGTAGGCGATATTGAATGCGTACATCTCTTTTCCTGCGCATTGTTGAAATTTGTGAACAGAATTGCGTTTTTCACTCGGCGTAGGAATGCCGCCGGTTTGCTTGGCTGATCGGATATCAAAAATATTAGCAACGATGAGAGTGATTGCATATGGTGTTCCCGCCGGCTACACGGATGAATATCTTCGTATTGGAGAAGATACCACCATTAAATGTGTCTGTGTCTTTGTGAAGACAATGATCCAGTTCTTTGGCCCGGAGTACCTTCGAGCTCCAAACAAGGGAGACACAAAGAATCTCATGGCAATGAACGAAGAAATGGGATGGCCGGTGTTGGTGTCCTGGATTAGGGGGGGCTAGCCATGCCGCTCGCTGGTCATGTGTCGGACCGAGGACCCAACGAAGATTGATAAATCGCTGGTCATGTGTAATCAAGATAAAGATCTCCTCGAGGCTTGGCATACACTTCAATGGTATTTAAAAGAACAACATGTTTATTCCTAGATTGTAACCGACCATGTGTAAACCCTAGATATCCCCAATGACAAGGACATTCCAACCATGGGCACCACACCACCAATCATCAGCCATTACTAGGGAAAAGCCTAGCAGTAGCACCGGTTTAGGTATAGCAGTAGCGCGGGGTTGCGCACTACTGATACGGTGCTACATCTAAAGTGTATCAGTAGCGTGTGTTTTCTGGCGCTACTGCTATACCTTCTTAGCAGTAGCGCTTTTGGTAGAGCGCTACTGGTAGTTACTAGTAGCGCGCCGCTCTACCCGCGCTACCACTATTATTATGTATTTATTTTTTGTTTTATGTCGTATTCATACGCCATTATACAAGTTTTCATATAGTAGCAATTTAAAGATTGTTTTTACATCAGAATGAGTTGTTACATCATTGGGTGAAAGAACCGTGGATTAGTTTCTTTCACCCAATGACATAATAACTCATCATCATCATCATCATCATCATCATCATCATCATCATCATCATCATCATCATCATCATAATATCATTAACAACTTATAGTCACAATACATCATTGTCATGTAACAACTCCTCATCATCATCATTTTCGTCCATGAGACATCATATAACAACTTGGTCACTAGTTATAATAACAACACCTCCTCCTCCTCCTCCTCCTCCTCCTCCTCCTCCTCATCATCATCATCATCATCATCATCATCATCATCATCATCATAGTACTCATAATCACTACTCCTCCTCCTCAGCATCACCATCAACTCCAACACATTGTATCACATAATAAAAACTTCTCATCATCATCATAGTCATATATAATCAACACTAACTAATTGTTCTTAATACCTAGGACCTACTCCTGCTACTCTCTCTCAGGTAAATAGCATAAAACATGTGTAGCACTCCTACTTCATCATATTGAACAATGCAGATGAACCTGTCTCCTAATTGTGGGCTGCGCTTCTGATTGCTGCCCCTAGTACTTCTCTGCTGTGACCCTTCACAATTTTGCTCTAGTGTTTGACTATTAAGAGTTTCTCGCTTCGAGAAATGATGAATGCACACATGTGCAATGCAGGATATCTTGGCCGTAAGCTAACCATTGTCATGCAACCTTTGGACTCGATCCAACGAGGCACAACACTCATCGGGAGTCCCTGTTGAAGAACATCGTAGTAACATACTTAGCAATAAAGTTTAGCTTAAAAAACAATGTATGCAAAAGATGCACTAAGGACACATAGTAAAAATCTTATCATCCTTCCTAAATAGATGTGACCGTAGTTCAGTACGCACACTAGTGGTCACACGTTTTGAGTACTAATATCTCAGAGTCCAAGAAAATAACCATTTTTGATAGTATCAAGATCCTCAAGCCATGAAACATAATGACTTATCTCCTCGCAGTTCAGTTCAACCTCGGGACAGTAGTAGGTGCTGTCTACCAAGCGTCAGACATGTTTGCTTGAATGGAAATAAGCTGTCAAAAGAAATTAGTTGTCAACTATTTTTAAATAAACAATATAAATTACTTAATAAATATGGCTGAGAAACTCACATAATGGTAGAACTGGAGGCGTCTGCACATCGACCCAGATGTCGATATTACCTTCAATTTCATCTTCCGGATGAATATCAAAGGTGATAAGCATATTAGGCTCAAATGCATATGCCTTGCATAGTGCTCCCCAATTTTTGCATTCAAAATGGGAGTAGTTCTCTGTATTGTATAATTTTACGGCAAAAGTATAACCATGCTTGGTCCTCAAGTGAACTTTGTTTACCCCCATACTTTCCATAGTACTGAACCAATCTGATCCAAGACATACATTCTTGCATGGCAGGGGATATGCTAGTAGAATTGTAAAAAATTAAAATTATAAGTTGAAGCAAAAGAAGCAGAAGTCATGCTTAATTAAAAAAAGACTTGTCATTGTGACTTACTGTATCCACTTCAAAGGTCTCATCCAGCTTGATGCTGAAGCGCCTACCACCAACTAGGTGAGGCCTGTCGCATAGGACAAACTCGTCTTTGCAGTATTCGCACATACTGAATTCCCTTTCGTCATTAGACATTTCCTATGTTCATATTTGAAACATTGAAAATCAGTCAAAGGCAACTACCAGGAAACTCAACACACATATCACTATTACTCAATATGCAACGGGTTGACTTTAGGTCTGTCGAGTCTTCCTTCCTAAACTCTTATCTCACGTATATGGTGGGCACTCCCTCTATGATATTGTGACCGTCGGTGATGGTCGCTACTCCTTCTTTCCCTAGTGCATAACAAAGGTTAGCACAAAGAGAAGAAGGAGAAGCGACCCCCACGATAACAGTCAGCATTCTTCTTCTATCATATATGGTGGACACTCCCTCACCGATTTTTCGACCGTCGATGATGGTCGCTACTCCTTCTTCCCCTAGTGCATAACAAAGGTCTAGCACAAGGAGAAGAAGGAAAAGCAACCCCCACGACAACAGTCGACATTCTTCTTCTCTCATATATGGTGGAAGACTCTCCCTCACTGATTTTATTACTGTCATGTATGGAGCCCCGACAGACTTAAATTCAACTCGAAATGTCATTTAATTCTCTTTCTAGCAAATCGGGGGCACTCGATATTTCCTACATATTCTAGCACAAGTCATGCTTAAATTCACGAAAAAATCCGGCATGACCTTTGCTAAAATTGGACATATCGAGCACCGGAAATTTGCTGGAACAGAAATGAATCAACACTCTGGCAAAACATAGGCCACTCAGAAATGAATCAACACTTCGAACATGATCATAAACTGGTGCTCATTGCATTTCAATGGTTCAATATTGACAAAAACATTTCAATATATGTTATAACCCAAACATTTCATTTGGTTAAGAAGCATAACTAAATACCCAAGTTCTATCTATTCAACACCGAGGAGTGGAGATGGAGGAGGTGGACTTTTAGCTCACCGACTTGGGTGTAGAGGAAGTAGAGGTAGCTCGGATGACGACCACTCCAAGGAGAGACGACTCTACAAAGCCTGCATATTTCACCGAGTAAAATTTTAATTATACCATCAAATCTCATATAACTTTCTTTGATGATAAAGTGATAATGACATAAATTCAACTAGTTCTATTAATTCAACTAGTTCAACTAAGCACTTACTAAAATAAACTAGTTCTATTACCTTTCTTACTAAAAATAAACTAGTTCTATAGTAAAATTTTAATTAGATCATCAAATCTCATATACCTAAATTTTCTTACTAAAAATAAACTAGTTCTATTAATTCAACTCGTTCAACTAAGCACTTACTATAAATAAAAATAATTAATTTTCTTACTAATTCAACTAGTTCTATTAAGCACTTCCTAAATAAACTATTTCTATTAAACACTTACTAAAAACAGTAAAGATAGAGAGGAGGGGAGGAGAGCGGTGGGAGGAGGGAGGAGGGGGTGGGAGGAGGAGGGGGAGGAGGGCTGCCGGCGGAGGGCTTGGCCGGAGGAGGAGGGAGGAGGGAGGAGGGGCGGCCGGAGGAGGAAGGAGGGGCGCGGTAGGGAGGAGGGAGGAGAGAGGAGGAGGAGGGAGGAGGGATGGAGGGACTACCTGATACGTCTCCAACGTATCTACTTTTCCAAACACTTTTGCCCTTGTTTTGGACTCTAACTTGCATGATTTGAATGAAACTAACCCGGACTGACGCTGTTTTCAGCAGAACTGCCATGATGTTGTTTTATGTGTAGAAAAGAAAAGTTCTCAGAATGTCCTGAAAATCCACGGAGGCACTTTTTGGAAAATATAAAAAATATTGGTGAAAGAATCAAGACCAGGGGGTCCACACCCTGTCCACGAGACAGGGGGCGCGCCCCCTCCCCCTGGGCGCGCCCCCTATCTTGTGGGCCCCCTGGACCTCCACCAACCTCAACTCCAACTCCATATATTCATGTTCGGGGAGAAAAAAATCAGAGAGAAAGTTTCATCGCGTTTTACGACACGGAGCCGCCGCCAAGCCCTAATCTCTCCCGGGTGGGCTGATCTGGAGTCCATTCGGGGCTCCGGAGAGGGGGATTCGTCGCTGTCGTCATCATCAACCATCCTCCATCACCAATTTCATGATGCTCACCGCCGTGCGTGAGTAATTCCATCGTAGGTATGCTGGACGGTGATGGGTTGGATGAGATTTACCATGTAATCAAGTTAGTTTTGTTAGGGTTTGATCCCTAGTATCCACTATGTTCTGAGATTGATGTTTCTATGACTTTGCTATGCTTAATGCTTGTCACTAGGGCCCGAGTGTCATGATTTCAGATCTGAACCTATTATGTTTTCATGAATATATGTGTGTTCTTGATCCTATCTTGCAAGTCTATAGTCACCTATTATGTGTTATGATCCGAAACCCCGAAGTGACAATAATCGGGATACTTCTCAGTGATGACCGTAGTTTGAGGAGTTCATGTATTCACTATGTGCTAATGCTTTGTTCCGGTTCTCTATTAAAAGGAGGCCTTAATATCCCTTAGTTTCTGCTAGGACCCCCCTTCCACGGGAGGGTAGGACAAAAGATGTCATGCAAGTTCTTTTCCATAAGCACGTATGTGTTATGACCGGCCAGGTCTATGGCCGCCGTGGGCCCGCTGGGCAGGCTTAAGGCCCAAGTTATCTTAGGTTTATTTTCAGATTATGGTTATATATACTAGTTGTAAAACTATTTTGAGAATCAAGCAATAAGACTATTCTATTGCCCGGCTCCCAGAGGAGCCGGAACCCTAAACCCTAGCCGCCTCCTGCTTGCGCCGCCGCCGCCAATCCGCAAGGACGGCGCCTCGCCGCCGGCCGCCGTGCTCCAGCCCTCGCCCACCTCCCTCCTTCCCCTATAGCCTACACCCTCGGAAGGGCAAAACCCTAGCTCCTAACACCTTGGTATCAGCTACCCGGGTTTCGACCATGTCTTCATCGCCTCCCAACCCGCCACCACCACAGCCGCCGCTGCCCAACGCCTCCCCCACCGCCGCTGCCACCGACTCCACCAACGCCGCCGCTGCGTCACCGGGCGCCACGGCCTCCCTATCGGCGCCGATCTCCCCCGCACCCGGCACCACGCCGGGCCAGGGCCAGCCGCAAACCCAGCAACCACCGCCGTCGCCTCCCCCAGCGCCGCCGCAGTTCACACCGGAGGCCATGGTCGGCGTGCTCAACGACTTGGTCGTCGCGGTCCAGGGCATCCGCCTCTACTTGGCTAGCCCGTACGGGCCGCCCCCGCAGCTCCATCCGACCGTGGCCGCGGGCCAGCAGCCACTGCCGTGGTACTTCGTACCCGCGGCCATCACCGGGGGCTATCCGGCGCTCCCCTCACCGGCGGCATCGACTCCGCCGTGGCCACAGTGGCCGCCACCGCCGCCTGCGGCGCCACCCGCGCCGCCAGCCGCCGCCCTGGGGCCGCAGTGGCCGACCTGGACCGCGCCGTCCGCGCCGTCCCCAGCCGCGCCGTCCCTTCCGACTGCCACCGTGCAGGTGCCACCACCACCACCGCCCAGCCCTAGCTTGGGCCGTTCCTCGCCGAGCGGCCTCTCGATCCAGGAGGTCCGCTTTCCATCTTCACCGTCTCCGCTGCCAGGCTGGCTCTACGGGACGTCATCTACACCGGCCTACACGGAGGCCAGGCCACCGTCGGGTTCCCAGTTGCAGCCCGAGGCGTCGGGCGCCACGGGGAACTATCCCGACCTCTCCACCATGGACCGAGCGCCATCCTCAGCCCTCCGCACCGCCAAGGCAGTGGGCCATGGCGCGCCACACCAGCAGCCGCCTCGGTTCGCGAAGATCGACTTCGCCACCTATGACGGTTCGGACGACCCGCTTAACTGGTTAAACCAGTGTGACCAATTCTTCCGGGGGCAGAGGACACCGGCGTCCGAGCGGACTTGGCTCACGTCCTACCACCTTCGGGGCGCCGCCCAGACCTGGTACTACGCTCTCGAGCAGGATGAGGGCGGCATGCCTCCCTGGGATCATTTTCGCGAGCTGTGTCTCCTTCGTTTCGGACCACCACGGCGCGGTAGCCGCTTGTCCGAGCTGGGCCGTCTACCCTTCACCTCCACGGTCCAGGATTTCGCCGACCGCTTCCAGGCTCTGGCGTGTCATGCACCGGGGGTGACGGCACTCCAGCGGGCGGAGCTCTTCGTCGGGGGCCTTCCCGACCACATCCGCGTGGACGTCGAGATGAGGGGGCCCCAGGACCTACAGACGGCCATGTACTACGCTAGGGCGTTCGAGCAGCGCGCCCAGGCCTTGACACGACCAGCCGTACCTCGGGGGGGAGGGGGGGGGGGGGGGGGGGGGGGGGGGGGGCGAGTGCTTCCGCGACCACCGTCGGCCGCGCCCGCTTCTTCAGCCGTCGCACCGGCGACCACTCCGACCGTGACGCGACCTTTCTGGCGCCTTTCGCAGGCCGAGCAGCTTGAGCGCCACCGCCTGGGGCTGTGCTTTAACTGTGATGCACCCTATGCCCCGGGCCATGTCTGCCCGCGCCTCTTCTACTTGGAGACCGTCGACGAGACGGAGGACGTTGTCACCAAGGAAGGACTCGGCGATCCAGCCGCCGAGGTCGCGCCGGCACCCGCACCTGCGCCGGCTACGGCCCTTGTCGTCTCCCTTCACGCATTGGCCGGCATCCGCAATGAGCGGACTATGCTTATCCCGGTCACGATCCACGGCGATACTCTGGTGGCCCTATTGGACACGGGTTCCACTCATAACTTCCTTCCGGAGTCTACTATGCGGTGACTTGCACTACAGCCCACGGGCGGGGAGCAGCTGAGCGTCACCGTTGCTAATGGTGACCGCCTTCGCTGCCATGGGCTCGCTCGAGACGTTCCCATCACTATCGGTGACGAGCACTTCATCATCACTTGTGCCGGCATCGATTTGGGTTGCTTCGACTTCATCCTCGGCGTCGACTTTTTGCGGACTCTCGGCCCCATCCTGTGAGACTTCGACGCCCTGACGATGACCTTCTGGCGCATGGGCCGCCACATCCGGTGGGAGGGCATTGGAGGCACCCCGGTGTCACCCCCACTCCAGCTCGCCGCGGCTACTGCGGAGGCCGAGCATCCGCTGCTGGATCACCTCCTACCGCAGCACGATGATCTTTTTGAGGAACCCCGGGGCCTTCCGCCGGCCCGGGTCTACGACCACCGTATTCATCTCCTGCCAGGGTCGGCTCCTGTGGCAGTACGGCCCTACCGGTACCCTCAGTTGCAGAAGGACGAGTTGGAGCGGCAGTGCACGCTCATGCTTGCCGCGGGCATTATCCGGATATCGACCTCACCCTTTACGGCACCGGTCCTCCTCGTTCGCAAGTCGGACGGCACCTGGCGCTTCTGCATCGACTACCACGCCCTTAATGCTCTCACACTTAAGGATAAATTTCCTATCCCGGTGGTCGATGAGCTTCTGGATGAGCTACATGGGGCGCGCTTCTTCACCAAGCTGGACCTCCGGTCGGGGTATCATCAGGTGCGCATGCATCCCGACGACATCGCCAAGACGGCGTTCCGGACTCATCACGGCCACTTCGAGTTTTTGGTGATGCCCTTTGGCCTCTCCAACGCCCCGGCGACATTCCAGGCCTTGATGAATGATGTCCTCCGACCCTACTTACGTCGGTTTGTGCTCGTTTTCTTTGATGACATTCTTATCTACAGCGCCTCTTGGGCGGAGCACCTCCAGCATGTGGCCATCGTCTTCAACGAGCTTCGGGTGCATCATCTTCATCTTAAGCGCTCGAAGTGCTCGTTTGGGACACCTTCAGTTGCTTACCTCGGCCACGTCATCTCGGCCGAGGGTGTGGCCATGGATGCCGACAAGGTGGCGGCCATCGCCGCCTGGCCGATCCCGCAGTCTCCGCGGGCTCTCCGCGGGTTTCTTGGCCTTGCGGGATACTACAGGAAGTTCATCCGGGAATTTGGCCTCATCGCGGCCCCGCTCACGCACCTCCTTCGTCGCGACGCCTTCTCTTGGGATGAGGAGGCCACTTCAGCATTCGAGGCCCTCAAGGGGGCCCTTACGACGGGACCCGTATTATAGATGCCGGATTTCGACCTTTCCTTCACCGTCGACTGCGACGCCTCCGGTGCGGGGTTTGGTGCGGTCCTGCATCAGGGCGATGGACCCCTCGCCTTCTTCAGCCGTCCCTTTGCTGCACGCCATCTAAAGTTGGCGGCGTATGAGCGTGAGCTGATTGGGTTGGTGCAGGCAGTACGCCACTAGCGGCCCTATCTTTGGGGTCGTTCTTTCCAGATCCGCACGGATCACTACAGCCTCAAGTTCATGCTGGATCAGAGGCTCTCGACGGTTCCTCAGCACCAGTGCATCAGTAAGCTCTTTGGCTTTGATTTCACTGTTGAGTATCGGCCAGGACGCCTTAACACCATCGCCGACGCCCTGTCCCGGCGTGACGCCGATGTGGACGACGGTGAGGCGGAGGGGGCGGCCTTCTGCATCATCACCGGGCCCTCATTCGCCCTCTACGCCGACATCTGCCGCGCGACCACGACTGCGGCCGACGCCCTCCTCTTGCAGCAGCAGCTAGCGGCAGGTGAGCTGGACGAGCCGTGGTGCCTTGCCGATGGCCTGCTTCTCCACGGGTGCCGCGTCTTCGTTCCAGCGCATGAGGATCTTCGTCAGCAGGTGCTGCGTCTCGCCCACTCGGTGGGCCATGAGGGCATGCAGAAGACGCTCCATCGACTCCGTGCCGACTTCTACATTCCAGGTGATCGTGCCCTGGTCCGTGATTGGGTACGGTCTTGTGTGACGTGCCAGCGCAACAAAACGGAGACACTGCGCCCAGCTAGCTTGCTTCAGCCCTTGGAGGTTCCATCTCAGGTCTGGGCATACATCTCCATGGATTTCATCGAGGGCCTTCCCAAGGTGGGCGGCAAATCCGTCATTCTCACAGTGGTCGACCGCTTCTCCAAGTATGCTCACTTCATCGCCCTGGGCCACCCATATTCAGCGCCATCTGTGGCCCGGGCCTTCTTCGATGGCATTGTCCGTCTCCACGAGTTTCCTTCTTCGATCGTCAGTGATCGGGATCCTGTCTTCACGGGCCATGTGTGGCGCAACCTTTTCCGGCTGACGGGCGTGAAGCTCCGCCTGAGCACTGCCTTCCACCCTCAGACGGACGGCCAGTCTGAGATCGTTAACAAGGTGATTGCCATGTATTTGCATTGTGTTACAGGTGATCGCCCTCGTGCATGGGTGGACTGGCTCTCGTGGGCGGAGTACTGCTACAACACCTCTTTTCACTCCGCCCTTCGTGCTACGCCCTTTGAGGTGGTTTATGGTCAACCGCCCCCGCCGATCCTGCCAGTGGATGCGGCCTCGGCACGGACCGAGGCGGTCGGGGCTCTTCTGAGGAGCCGTGATGAGATGCTTGCGGAGGTCCAGCAACGACTTCTCCAGGTCCAGCAGTTGGCCAAACGATACTATGATGGCCACCATCGCGAGGCGGAGTTCGCGGTGGGAGATTGGGTCTGGCTGCGTCTACTTCACCGCTCTACGCAGTCATTGGACCCCAGCGCACGGAAGAAGCTCGGTCCTCGGTATGCCGGTCCCATTGCTATCTTGGAACGCATTGGGAAAGTGGCGTATCATCTTCAGCTTCCGGCCGGCGCACGCATTCATGATGTCTTGCACGTCGGGCTGCTCAAGCCATTCCGCGGTGATCCACCCGCGGCACCGCCGGCCTTACCGCCGGCCTCGGACGAACGTCTCCTTCCTGCACCGGAGAAGGCGCTCAAGGCCCAGCTGCGACGAGGCGCCTGGTACGTGTTGATTCGGTGGGCTGGACTACCGGAGGAGGACGCTACTTGGGAGCAGCGCGAGGAGTTCCACCAGCACTACCCCGACTTTCAGCTCGAGGACGAGCTGTTTGCGCAGGCGGGGAGAGATGTTATGACCGGCCAGGTCTATGGTCGCCGTGGGCCCACTGGGCAGGCTTAAGGCCCAAGTTATCTTAGGTTTATTTTCAAATTATGGTTATATATACTAGTTGTAAAACTATTTTGAGAATCAAGCAATAAGACTATTCTATTGCCCGGCTCCCAGAGGAGCCGGAACCCTAAACCCTAGCCGCCTCCTGCTTGCGCCGCCGCCGCCAATCCGCAAGGACGGCGCCTCGCCGCTGGCCGCCGCGCTCCAGCCCTCGCCCACCTCCCTCCTTCCCCTATAGCCTACGCCCTCGGAAGGGCAAACCCTAGCTCCTAACAGTATGACTATTTACGGAATACATGCCTACATTACATTGATGAACTGGAGCTAGTTCTGTGTCACCCTATGTTATAGCTATTACATGAGGAATCACATCCGACATAATTATCCATCACTGATCCATTGCCTACGAGCTTTTCACATATTGTTCTTCGCTTATTTACTTTTCCGCTGTTACTGTTACAATCACTACAAAACCCAAAAACATTACTTTTGCTACCGTTACCTTTATTATCATACTACTTTGCTACTAAATACTTTGCTGCAGATACTAAGTTATCCAGGTGTGGTTGAATTGACAACTCAACTGCTAATACTCAAGAATATTCTTTGGCTCCCCTTGTGTCGAATCAATAAATTTGGGTTGAATACTTAACCCTCGAAAGCTGTTGCGATCCCCTACACTTGTGGGTTATCAAGACTAATTTTTGGCGCCGTTGCCGGGGAGCATAGCTCTATTCTCTGAGTCACTTAGGATTTATATCTGTTGATCACTATGAAGAACTTGAAAGATGACAGAACTACGATTTTGCCCTCAACTACGAGGGGAGGTAAGGAACTGCCATCTAGCTCTGCACTAGATCCTGCTTCTGTTATTAGTAAGCTTGCGACACCTAAACCTGCTACTGCTATGAATTCTGATATGTCGCATGTTATTGATGATGCCACTTCTGCTATGCATGATGAAACTACTTCTGTGCGTGCTACTACTTTGCCATTAGGTGAATTTCTTGATGAACAACTTGCTAGAGTTAGGGGGAACGAAATTATTGAAGATGCTATTATTGATGATAGTGATGATGAAAATTCTCCCAATGATTATGAATTGCCTGTTGTTCCTGAGGGTTATGTTATGAATGAAGAAGTTGCTAGAGCTATCTTTGCTTGCAATGATAGATATGATCTTAAGAAATTATTAGCTAAATGGAAGCAGCAGTCTCTTAATGCTAGAATGAAACCTGACCCTGCTTTTGCTGCTTCACCTATCTGTGTTACTGATAAGGATTATGAGTTCTCTGTTGATCCTGAAATTATTACTTTAGTAGAATCTGATCCTTTTTATGGCCTTGAATCTAAAACTGTCGTGGCACATCTTACCAAGTTGAATGATATAGCTACCCTGTTTACTCATGATGATAAATCTCGCTATTTTTATATCTCTAAGATATTTCCGTTCTCGTTAAAGGGTGATGCTAAGACTTGGTATAATTCTCTTGCTCCTGGTTGTGTGCGTAGTCCCCAGGATATGATTTATTACTTCTCTGCTAAATATTTTCCTGCTCATAAGAAACAAGCTGCCTTGCGGGAAATATATAATTTTGTGCAAATCAAAGAAGAGAGTCTCCCACAAGCTTGGGGGAGGCTTCTCCGGTTACTTAATGCTTTGCCTGATCATCCTCTCAAGAAAAATGAAATACTTGATATCTTTTATAATGGACTAACCGATGCTTCCAAGGACTACTTGGATAGTTGTGCTGGTTGTGTTTTCAGTGAAAGAACAGTCGACGAAGCTGAATTACTATTGAATAATATGTTGACTAATGAAAATAATTGGACTCTTCCTGAGCCAATTCCCGAGGCAATTCCTGAACCAATTGAATCAACTCCTGAGCCTATTCTTAAACCCACTCCGAAGAAGAGAGGTGTTTTATTTCTCATTCCTGAAGATATGCAAGAGGCAAAGAAATCGATGAAAGAAAAAGGTATTAAAGCTAAAGATATTAAGAATTTACCTCCTATTTAAGAAATACATGGTCTTAATATACCGCCTGTTGAAGAACCACATTGTCTTGATAACCCGACACAGGTAGTAAAGGTAAATTCTCTCTATAGATATGATAAAGTTGAAATCCCCTCTACTAAATTTCATAGCCCATGCTTAGATGAATTTGATGACTTTATGGCTAGACAAGAAAGTTTTAATGCTTATGTTGGTAGAGAGTTAAAGAATAATGCTTTCGAGGTAGGACATGTGAGCGATAATATGGCTAGAGTTAAAGGTGAACTCAAACTCATTAGCAAATATGCTTCTATGGTTGCTACTCAAGCTGAGCAAGTACTCAAAGCTCAAAATGATTTGCTTTATGAATTAAATAATAAAAATGACTTTGCTGTTAGAGTGGCTACTAAAACTGGTAGAATGACTCAGGAACCTTTGTATCCTGAAGGCCACCCTAAGAGAATCGAGCAAGATTCTCAGAGAAATAATTTAGAGGCACCTAGTTCTTCTAAAAAGAAGAAAAAGAAAAATGATAGAACTTTGCATGCTTCTAGTGAACCTACTGTAGACACACCTGAGAATCCCAATAATATTTCTATTTCTGATGCTGAAACACAATCAGGTGATGAACATGAACCTAGTGATAATGTTAATGATAATGTTCATGCTGATGCTCAACCTAGCAAAAACAATGAAGTAGAGATTGAACCTGCTATTGATCTTGATAACCCACAATCAAAGAATCAACGTTATGATAAGAGAGATTTTTTGCTAGGAAGCACGGTAGAGAAAGAGAACCATGGGTTCAGAAACCCATGCCCTTTCCTCCTAAACCATCCAAAACAAAGGATGATGAGGATTTTGAGCGCTTTGCTGAAATGATTAGACCTATTTTCTTATGTACGCGCTTAACTGATATGCTGAAAGTAAATCCTTATGCTAAGTATATGAAGGATATCATTACAAATAAAAGAAAGATACCGGAAGCTGAAATTTCCACCATGCTTGCTAATTACACTTTTAAGGGTGGAATACCAAATAAACTTGGAGATCCGGGGGTACCAACTATACCATGCTCCATTAAAAGAAATTATGTTAGAACTGCTTTATGTGATCTTGGAGCCGGTGTTAGTGTTATGCCTCTCTCTTTATATCATAGACTTGAATTGAGTAAGTTGACACCTACTGAAATATCTTTGCAAATGGCTGATAAATCAACTGCTATACCTGTCGGTATTTGTGAGGATGTGCCTGTTGTGGTTGCAAATGTCACTATCTTAACGGACTTTGTTTTCTTGATATTCCCGAGGACGATAGTATGTCGATTATCCTTGGTAGACCTTTTTTGAATACTGCAGGGGCTGTTATTGATTGCAACAAAGGCAATGTCACTTTTCATGTTAATGGTAATGAGCATATGGTACACTTTCCGAGGAAACAAATCTCAAGTTCATAGCATCAATTCTATTGGAAAAGTTCCAACTATTATTATTGGAGGTTTTGAATTTCTCTCCCTACTGTCAAGAAAAAGTATGCTATTCTTATTATTGGGGATGTTCATATCCCCGTTGAGGTAACTTAGTGTTATTCGAAATTTCTCCGGTTCCGTGTTATTCGGAATGAGTTTGTTAACAAGACTTGATCAACCTTGTTAGCGGATTCATTTTGATGATCATGAGATGGATGAAACTAGAAGGCACAACCTTCTGTACCCTCTTTTTACTTTCTGTTATTTAGAATAAATAAATAAAAAATAATATTATCTATCTGTTTTCTGAATTATCCGTGCATTAAAAAATATCCCAAAAATAAAAGTGCTCAAATGCCCTGCAAATTTAGTATGATTTTTTATGGAATATTTGAGGATTTTAGGCACTGAAATCACTTCAGGAGGGGCAAGCACCAGGCCACGAGAGTGGAGGGCGCGCCCCCTGTCTCGTGGGCCCCTGGTGGGCCCTCTCCACTTATGCCAGCACCCACACACTTCATCTTCTACCCAAAAAAATCCCCATCCAGCTCAAGCATGAGTTCTAGCTCATTTTGCTGTGATTTTCGATCTCCTTGCTCAAAGCTCCATTCACAAAACTGCTTTGGGAGGTTGTTGCTTGGTATATGACTCCTCCATTGGTCCAATAGTTTTTGTTCTAGTGCTTTATTCATTGCAAATTTTCCCTGCATAGGTGACCATGTTCTTGAGCTTGCATGTTAAATTTATGAGGTCCCAAGCAATTCTAATGCATGATATAGGCTCTAGGCACTTGTAGGAGTAGTTGCTACCAATCCTATTTAGTTTTATTCACTTTTATTTTGGAGTTACTAAAATTTCAGAATTATTTCAGAAAAAGAATTATGCTTAGAAGAATGTACCAAGGTGGTTCCTCGGTGAAGAAAGGGCCCAGGATTGCCATACGTGAGCAAGATGTTGAATTGCCGAGGGACGCGGATGTACGAGATTATGAGTGGCCATCCGATAATTTTATGGTCGAAGCAGGCTTTAAGGAGGAATTTGACGCGTTTGTACGTAATGCCGAGCTGGAGGACTTCTTACAAGATAAGTGTCCTCAGTACTATCAATTGACTGATTCCTTTGTGCGGAGGTTTAAATATAACTGTGCGCGTAATTCTCCTAGTGTCATATTTGATATATGTGATACATCTTATACCATGGACTTAGAGGATTTTACAACTGCTTGCAAACTCCTGCAGTGGGGTAATATTAATGATCCTCACAAATCTGAATTTAGAGATTTCCTTGCTAGTATTACTATGGGAGAATCCAAGGATATTGCACAAGCTAACATAGGGAGCATTCATTTTCCTGCTATACATTATTTTGCTCTCTTTATTGGTAGATGCATTAACGGTAAAGACGAAGCCTGTCACATGTGTGTCCCTGATCTTTGTGTCCTCTAGAG
This sequence comes from Triticum timopheevii, assembly GCA_963921465.1. Taxonomy (NCBI): domain Eukaryota; kingdom Viridiplantae; phylum Streptophyta; class Magnoliopsida; order Poales; family Poaceae; genus Triticum; species Triticum timopheevii. Next base: position 151,556,435 of record OY997272.1, read on the forward strand.
TGCTGTGTCAGGTTATAAAGGTTATAACTTGGGGGCAATAGTTGCACGTAGGTTGCAAAATAATAGCAGAAAGGGAGATTTATTTGGAGGAATTTATGCAACCCGTGTGGCTAATTATCTTGGTATAGCCCCACGAGAGGGAGATATGTTGATACCTCCTGTTTATTTGGATTATGAAGCTGTGGTCAATCATCAATTTCTAAGGAGGAATGAACAATTCCTCCAATATCGACTAATCTATGACAGACGCAACGTCGTCCATGTTACTCTTCTTGCTCCCCACCTTTTTGATTATCAGGCAAAAGGAAGATATGTTGTCACCAGGGAGGAAGCAGCTGAACACGAGGGGAGAGCGGAGGCAGCTCGCCAACACGCCGCAGCTCAGGAGGCGGTTGCCGCTGCATCTCAGTACGACCCCAGTTTCACTTACGGATATCAGCCAGGAGGTCCTTGGTACTAGACCAACTTAGGCCAAAATCCTAAGCTTGGGGGAGTACGTATTTCTCACCGACTTTACATTCATGTTCACACACTAGTCGTCAGTGCTCATACTCTTTCATTGTATTATCCATGCTAGTTTAATTTTCTTTTTCTAGCTTTCTTCTTGTGTGTTTGACAAACCTTAAGAAAAACAAAAAAAATTAGTAGTTTAATTTCCATGCCTATAGTAGAAATTAAAATGAAAACCCAAAAAGATTTCTAGTTCTTCTTCTTACTTGTTGGGAGCTTTCCCGTGTAAATAGTTTTCTTTTCTTTTCTTTCCTTGGGGGTCGAGAAGACCATATTGAAAATGTTTAGTGGCTCTCTTATGCATGATTGTTTATTTAACTTAGAGCCCATATTACTTGCTCTTCTCTCTTGAGTTGAATGCTTGCAGATTCCAGCTTAGTCCAATGCACGTGCACTCTTATTATTATACACATCGTTCGGTCGTGCAAGTGAAAGGCAATAATGACGATATATGATGGACTTATTGGGATGAGAAAAGCTGGTATGAACTCGACCTCTCTTGTTTTTGTAAATATGATGAGTTCATCGTTTCCGAGTCAGCTTATTATGAGGTAAACATATTTGCAATGACATTTAGAGATTATAGTTGCTTGTGCCATGCTTGATTAGCTATGAGTTATAATGGTTTACCTTGCGTGCCAACATGCTATTAGAATGATTATGATGTGATATGATGGGATGGTATCCTCCTTTAAATGAATTGAGTGACTCGACTTGGCACATGTTCACGCATGTAGTTGAAACAAATCAACATAGCGTTCATGATATTTATGTTCATGGTAGATTATATCCTACTCATGCTTGCACTCAGTGTGAATTAATTTTAATGCATGTTTATGACTGTTGTCGCTCTCTTAGTTGGTCGCTTCCCAGTCTTTTGCTAGCCTTCACCTGTACTAAGCGGGAATACTGCTTGTGCATCCAAACTCCTTAAACCCCAAAGTTGTTCCATATGAGTCCACTATACCTTCCTATATGTGGTATTTACCTGCCATTCCAAGTAAATTTGTATGTGCCAAACTCCAAACCTTCAAATGAAATTCTGTTTTGTATGCTCGAGCAGCTCATGTTTCAACTAGGGCTGCCTATATCTTCCATGCTAGGTGGGTTATTCTCAAGAGGAGTGGACTCCACTCCTCATTCACGAGAAAGGGCCAGTAACCAGGATGCCCAGTCCCATGATCCAAAAAGATCAAAGCAAATCAAAATAAGTAAACAAAACTCCCCCAGGGCTGTTGTTAGTTGGAGGCACTCGTTGTTTCGAGCAAGCCATGGATTGATGCTTGTTGGTGGTTGGGGGAGTATAAGCCTTTACCATTCTGTTTGGGAACTGCATGTAATGCATGTAGTATGGAAGATACAGCCATCTCATAGTTGTTGCATTGACAGCAAAAGTATGCCGCTCAAAATGTTATTCAATCTCTATTTTAAAATCGAGCTCTGGCACCTCTACAAATCCATGCTTCCCTCTGCGAAGGGAATATCTATTTACTTTTATGTTGAGTCATCACCCTTCTTATTAAAAAGCACCCGCTGGAGAGCACACTGTCATTTGCATTCATTACTATTGGTTTATATTGGGTATGACTTGACTGGATCTCTTTTACCATGAATTACAATGTTTAGTCAGTCCTTGATCTTTAAAGGTGCTCTGCATTTATGTTTTGCAGTCTCAGAAAGGGCTAGCGAGATACCATTTTGTTATATCATGTTATGATTGTTTTGAGAAAGTGTTGTCATCCGAGTTTTATTATTATGGCTCGCTAGCTGATTATGCTATTGATATGAGTAATTGTGAGACCTAAGTGTTATTGTGAGTATGGTTAGTTCATAATATTTGCTGAAACTTGAATGCTGGCTTTTCATGTTTACAACAACAAGAGCAAACAGAGTTTGTAAAAGTTTTTCTTTATCCCTTTCAGTTTATCAACTGAATTGCTTGAGGACAAGCAAAGGTTTAAGCTTGGGGGAGTTGATACGTCTCCAACGTATCTACTTTTCCAAACACTTTTGCCCTTGTTTGGACTCTAACTTGCATGATTTGAATGAAACTAACCTGGACTGACGTTGTTTTTAGTAGAACTGCCATGATGTTGTTTTATGTGTAGAAAAGAAAAGTTCTCGGAATGTCTTGAAAATCCACGGAGGCACTTTTTGGAAAATATAAAAAATATTGGCGAAAGAATCAAGACCAGGGGGCCCACACCCTGTCCACGAGACAGGGGGGTGCGCCCCCTATCTCATGGGCCCCCTGGACCTCCACGAACCTCAACTCCAACTCCATATATTCACGTTCGGGGAGAAAAAAATCAGAGAGAAAGTTTCATCGCGTTTTACGACACGGAGCCGCCGCCAAGCCCTAATCTCTCTTGGGAGGGCTGATCTGGAGTCCGTTCGGGGCTCCGGAGAGGGGGATTCGTCGCCGTCGTCATCATCAACCATCCTCCATCACCAGTTTCATGATGCTCACCGCCGTGCGTGAGTAATTCCATTGTAGGCTTGCTGGACGGTGATGGGTTGGATGAGATTTACCATGTAATCAAGTTAGTTTTGTTAGGGTTTGATCCCTAGTATCCACTATGTTCTGAGATTGATGTTGCTATGACTTTGCTATGCTTAATGCTTGTCACTAGGGCCCGAGTGCCATGATTTCAGATCTGAACCTATTATGTTTTCATGAATATATGTGTGTTCTTGATCCTATCTTGCAAGTCTATAGTCACCTATTATGTGTTATGATCCGACAACCCCGAAGTGACAATAATCGGGATACTTCTCGGTGATGACCGTAGTTTGAGGAGTTCATGTATTCACTATGTGCTAATGCTTTGTTCCGGCTCTCTATTAAAAGGAGGCCTTAATATCCCTTAGTTTTCGCTAGGACCCCGCTACCACGGGAGGATAGGACAAAAGATGTCATGCAAGTTCTTTTCCATAAGCACGTATGACTATTTACAGAATACATGCCTACATTACATTGATGAACTGGAGCTAGTTCTGTGTCACCCTATGTTATAGCTATTACATGAGGAATCGCATCCGGCATAATTATCCATCACTGATCCATTGCCTACGAGCTTTTCACATATTGTTCTTCGCTTATTTACTTTTCCGTTGTTACTGTTACAATCACAACAAAACCCAAAAACATTACTTTTGCTACCGTTACCTTTATTATCATACAACTTTGCTACTAAATACTTTGCTGCAGATACTAAGTTATCCAGGTGTGGTTGAATTGATAACTCAACTGCTAATACTCAAGAATATTCTTTGGCTCCCCTTGTGTCGGATCAATAAATTTGGGTTGAATACTTTACCCTCGAAAGCTGTTGCGATCCCCTACACTTGTGGGTTATCACTACCTTAGTGGAGGAGGAGCGGGAGCATTGGTGGCGGCTGGCAACGACGATGCTCGGGGAACGGCGGCGGCGGCGGACGAAAGGGGGTGCGGGGGAGAGTGAGAATGGAGAGGGAGAGTGGGGGCGACCGGTTGGGGAAGATAGGTGGCATATAGCAGTAGCGCATGTTAGGATAAAGCGCTACTGCTAAACTCCATAGCAGTAGCGCTTTTAACTAGAGACGCGCTACTGCTATGCCTGTAGCAGTAGCGCATTCTGCAAAACGCGCTACTACTAAGCTAAGGTTAAGCATGTAAAATAATCAAAAATACATTAGTCATCAATTATCTTTTTGTGTAGAATCGAAATTGTCAATAGGAATCTTCCCCGGTTTAAGAACCGGCAAAGATTCCTATTGCATCCACAGATCCTACACATAGAGTTCAATGAAGACCAAGTGGTTGTGAAGGTTTGAGAAGTAACATATTTAAGGTGGTAAACACCCTGTTCGCGGAGCGAGGTGGGACTAAACTTAGTTGCAACGGGTGGACTAAACTTAGCAGTAGCGAGTGTTGGCGAAAAGCGTTGCTGCTAAGTTCAATAGTAGCGCGTTTACAAAACCGGCGCTACTACTATTCCTAGTCTGGCAGCAACGTTGTGGCAATATTAGTAGTAGCGCTGTTTTTTCCTAACGCGCTACTGCTACATTGGTATCAGTAGCACGGTCTGAGTCCGCGCGCTACTGCTAAGTAGCAGTAGTGCCTTATTTTAAGCCACACTGCTGGTAAGATTCTGTGTATAAGGTTTTCCCTAGTAGTGAACGGTCCAATCACAAGAAGTCGCGCAATGCAAATACATGATCAGGTGAATGATAACTTAAGTCTATCAGTTGACCTTGAAAACATGGTTGTACCTTCACCTCCTTTGTTGTTGGTTGAACTTAGGTGCAACATCGAAGAAGGTCAAACACATTTCAGTCCACGCAAAACAATGTATTATGGAAAAGAAACAAAGTTAGGAATTCATGAAGAAATGAGTTGTCTGCTGAAGAAACATTGTCCGATTTTGATGAAATAATGTTTTGCATGAGTTTGGATATCTCGACTTGCGAAAGGTTCCCAGAACTCGAGTTTGCTGCTGAAGGAAACACTGTTCGATCAAGTGAACAATGTTTGGTCGGGAACTGCCAACCACCTCCAAAGAGAGTTTTCCAAAAGCTACCTCATTAAGTCTCTAAGCCATTTAGTCAAACCAAAGCTGGTTCTCTTTCACACCTATCCAGGGGGTTGTCCCGACTATAAATAGGCTAGGTCTTCCCTTCGTTGGGGAATTTTGCCATTTCTATCAAAGACCAAAGACATATATGTCAGTGTCAAAACCAACGGATCTTGGGTAGGGGGTCCCGAACTGTGCATCTAAGGCTAATGGTAACAGGAGGCAGGGGACACGATGTTTTACCCAGGTTCAGGCCCTCTCGATGGAGGTAATACCCTACTTCCTGCTTGATTGATCTTGATGATATGAGTATTGCAAGAGTTGATATACCACGAGATCGTAGAGGCTAAACCCTAGAAGCTAGCCTATGATTATGATTGTTGTTGATCATTATGATGATGATGATGTCCTACGGACTAAACCCTCCGGTTTATATAGACACCGGATGGGGCTAGGGTTACACAGAGTCGGTTACAGAAAAGGAAATCTACACATCCGAATATCCAAGCTTGCCTTCCACGCAAAGCAGAGTCCCATCCGGACACAGGACGAAGTCTTCAATCTTGTATCTTCATAGTCCAACAGTTTGGCCAAAGTATATAGTCCGGCTGTCCGAGGACCCCTTAATCTAGGACTCCCTTAGTAGCCCCTGAACCAGGCTTCAATGGCGATGAGTCCGGCGCGCATATTGTCTTCGGCATTGCAAGGCGGGTTCCTTCTTCGAATACTCCATAAGAGATTTAGAACACAAGGATCGTGTCCGGCTGTGCAAAACAAATTCCACATTCCACCATAGAGAGTATAATATTCCACAAATCTAATCTACAGACAACTTTTCGTATTGATGACCCACAAGTGTAGGGGTAAATCATAGTCCTTTCGATAAGTAAGAGTGTCGAACCCAATGAGGAGCAGAAGGAAATGATAAGCGGTTTTCGGTAAGGTTTTCTCTGCAAGCACTGAAATAGTAGGTAATAGAAAGTTTTGTGATAAGATAAATGGTAACGAGTAACAAGTAAATAAAGTAAATAAAGTGTAGCAAGGTGGCCCAATCCTTTATGTAGCAAAGGATAAGCCTGGACAATTTCTAATAATGAGAAAGGAGCTCCCGAGGACACATGGGAATTATCGTCAAGCTAGTTTTCATCACGTTCATATGATTCGCGTTCGGTACTTTGATAATTTGATATGTGGGTGGACCGGTACTTGGGTACTGCCCTAACTTGGACAAGCATCCCACTTATGATTAACCCCTATTGCAAGCGTCCGCAACTACAAAAGAAGTATTAAGGTAAACCTAACCACAACATTAAACAAATGGATCCATATCAGCCCCTAACGAAGCAACACATAAACTAGGGTTTAAGCTTCTGTCACTCTAGCAACCCATCATCTACTTATTACTTCCCCATGCCTTCCTCTAGGCCCAAATAATGGTGAAGTGTCATGTAGTCGACGTTCACATAACACCACTAGATGAAAAGACAACATACATCTCATCAAAATATCGAACGAATACCAAATTCACATGACTACTAATAGCAAGACTTCACCCATGTCCTCAGGAACAAACGTAACTACTCACAAAGCATATTCATGTTCATAATCAGAGGAGTAATAATATGCATAAAGAATCTGAACATATGATCTTCCACCAAGTAAACCAATTAGCATCAACTACAAAGAGTAATCAACACTACTGGCAACCCACAGGTACCAATTTGTGGTTTTGATACAAGATTGGATACAAGATATGAACTAGGGTTTTGACAGGAGATGGTGCTGGTGAAGATGTTGATGGAGATTGACCCCCTCTCGATGAGAGGATCGTTGGTGATGACGTTGGTGATGATTTCCCCCTCCCAGAGGGAAGTGTCCCCGGCAGAACAGCTCCGCCTGAGCCCTAGATTGATTCCTCCAAGGTTCCGTCTCGTGGCGGCGAAGTTTTGTCCCGTAAGCTTGCCCACAATTTTTTCCAGGGTAAAAGCGATGATATAGCAGAAGATGGACGCCGAAGGCCCACCAGGAGGCCTAGGAGATAGGGGCGCGCCTTATAGGGGGGGCCCTGTCTCCTGGACAGGGTGTGGTCCCCCTGGCATATTTCTTTCACTCAGAAATTCTTATTAATTCCAAAAAGTTGTTTCGTGGAGTTTCAGGACTTTTGGAGCTGTGCAGAATAGGTTTCCAACGTTTGCTCCTTTTCCAGCCAGAATTCCAGCTGCCGGCATTCCCCCTCTTCATGGTAAACCTTGTAAAATAAGAGAGAATAGCCATAAGTATTGAGATATAATGTGTAATAACAGCCCATAATGCAATAAATATTGATATAAAAGCATGATGCAAAATGGACATATCATGTATCATGTCATCACGCCATGGTTCGGTCATTATTCGAACCGTTTTCATAACCAGCCACTACACGCGCTGCGAGGCGGTTTTACTGGCACGTCTTGTCGAAGCAGAGATCGTGTCCCCCCTTATCACGGGATTGTGTGGGTAACCCAACCATGTTTGTTTAATATGACTCCTTGATTTTAGGCAAGTCCCGAACGGTCACGCAGGGGACGCTTGATATTCGCCCTCTTTATAAATGGGCCAAAGCCTGTCCTTTTCTTCCCACGCTCGATCCTTCCCCTCCCGCACCTCGAGTTCCAACACCCAAGGCTCAAGCTAAAGCACCTCGGTCATTCGACCATGTACGGATCCAATCAAGGCTGGTGGATGGCCTCCTCCGTCACAGAGGAGGATATCCGGAAGCTTAGGGAGGCCAGGTATCTCACCACCGAGGTTCCGTACAGGCTACCCGCTCCAGGGCAGGTCGTACCCACTCCCGAGCCCAACGAGAGTGTTGTCTTTATCTCCCACTTTCTCCGAGGTCTAGGTTTTAGCGTTGATCCCTTCGTAAGAGGGCTCATGTTCTATTACGGGCTAGATTTCCACGATCTAGCTCCGAATTCCGTTCTTCACATCTCGTCGTTTATCGTCGTGTGTGAAGCCTTCCTTCGCATCACCCCTCACTTCGGCCTATGGCTCAAGACCTTAAATGTGAGGCCGAGGGTGATCGACGGGCGTCACGCGGAGTGCGGAGGCGCAATAATAAGCAAAGGCGCCGACGCCCCATGGCCAAAGGGCTCTTTCATGGAGACTTCTGATTTATGGCAGCGGGAGTGGTTTTACATCACCGCTCCCTGAGGTACAAAGTGTGTGGCTGCTCCAGCGTTCCGCCTGGGCCCTCCACCCCAACTGGCGTCATGGGTCAACAAAGGGCTGGACTAGAGGCCGGCAAATGATGTGCCGACATTACAGAGACGCATCCGAGACCTTCTCAAGAGGGATATCAGTCTTGCCAGGATAATGCAAGTGATGCTGGTTCGTCGAGTCCTGCCCTGCCAACGTCGTCCTCTCCGTATGTGGGAGTTCAACCCGGAAGGACCGCGAACCGTTCAACAATTCTTTGGCATGACGCTCAAAGAGATGTACGAGTTATTCTTCAGATCACGAATAAAGTGTCCGGACACCACCGAGGACGTGGGTCTCAATTGTAACCGCCCGGATACTCTGGTAAATACTTCTGTTGCCGAACACACCATCCTTTATATTTATTATAACATCATTCTAAAAAATGTTCTCTACCAGGACTGGTTGAAGAAGGCGGATAGGATTAGGTGTCCGGCCCCTCTTCCCGAAGGCTCGCCGAATCCTTTATTGACCAGGATGCTTGACCGCGCACCATATCAGGTGCCATCAGGCGAAGATGAGGGGAGGAATAGAGAAGCCACAGACGGGCCTTATTTTTTACACATCCAGACTGGAGGAGTAGGTGCCTCCGCGAAGGAGGATAATCGGGGAGGGGAATCTAAAATCCCCTCTCCCCAAGGTAAGAAAAGGAGCGCCTCCGAGGATTTGGAAATGGAAGCTTCTAAACGAGGGAAGAAAACCTCGCAATGGGGCTAGTCCTCCACCGAACTGTAAGTGAAAGAGTACATTGATAAGCCTATCATGTTTCGTCTCTGAGAATAATGACCAAAACATATTCGTTGCAGTCCGGCTCGTAGCCCTTCTTCACAAAATTCGTCCTCGGGGGATCTTCCTCCAGAGATGATGGAGAGCGAGTCGCCTCCACCTGCCTCCCCGTCACATGGGGCGGACGACCCCGAAGTGTCGTCACGGAGGATTTCTCCAGATCCACCAAGGCCAGAAGTTGACACTTCGGCTGCCCAGAGTCTGAAGTATCCGGCTCCCAAGGAGAGCTTCAGGAGGAGTCCGGGATTGTCCGGTGCATAGCCGAACACACTAATGGGCCTTCTGGAGCGAGCGGCCGTCTCCGAGACGCATCGTGCTCTAATGGGCACGGTAGTAGAGAGGATTTCATCCATGAAAAGTGGTTTGAATGAAGCTTTTACAAGTCTACTGAGAGGCTTTGAGGTACGCAAAAAGTGTATTTTTGATGTTTCCGCACATGCTAAGTGTGCTCTATATAGATAGTAGCCCCTGATACTCTGGTTGCCATCAACATGGCGGACAGAGGATCATAATCTCTGTTAATAATTGCGCTGCTTTATGTTCAGGTGGCTGAGGGTTCGACAGCCGACCGATCTGCTGATTTTGCCGAACTAAAGCAATAGCTAGACGTGGCCGATGCCGACATCAGCTTGTTAACAAGCGGCTTGACGAGACCCAGGGTATGTATATTTGGCTTGTCAGTAAATCCTTTAAGAGGAGCATGATTATAATATGCTATTACTGCAGATGAGCTGGTGCCGTGGAGACCCTTCGGGCGGAGCTTGCCCGAGCCAAGGAGCAAGCCCGGATAAGTGATGAGGCCGCTCTGAAGGCGGTCGAGGAGTTAAAATCCGAACAGGCTGCTCTTCGCCAGATCGAAGAAAAGATAGATCAGATGGCTACAGAGCTGGAAGATGCCGCCAACCGCCGCGAGCTCCTTGAAAATGAAAATCAAGCAAAAGCAGCTGATCTGAAGAAGGCCCTAGAGGCAGCCAAGGAAACTCGCTCTGAAATGAGCGGGGTGAGGGAGGAGCTTCATGAAGCCGGAGATATCGTGGCTGGAAATCCCTATCTGTTGCGGATGAAATTCGGAGATCCAAAGTCTGCCCCTCTGGATTAGTTGTGGAGTGCGGCGGACGCATATGCGGACCTGGCAAAGAGTGCTGCTGATGCATCCGAGTTTTACAAAGATTGGAAGGACCATAAGGCTGAGAGGTTATTCTGGTCGCAGTTCAGTGCCCTGACGCGTCCGCTGCCATTAAATGAAAAGATGGCCGCATGGGCCAAACTCCACAGGTTGTCCGGGCTTGCTATGAGGTCTGTCGTGGATCATCTTTGGCCACAAGGGCCAAGGCCGGACAACTATTTTGGATTAGTGCAACAATTCCTTGGTGCTGTGTTGCATATCGATGCTGTGAAGAGGTCGGCGTGCATAGAGGGTGCGCAGATGGCTCTTGCCCATGTTAAAACATACTGGGCTAGGATGGAAGCCACCGCTATTGCAACCCGGAGCACGGCGGACGGCTAGGACCCGGCTGAGCACTATTTCGAAGAAGTGTTAGAAGGCGCCCGTTTAATAGAGGCTCAATGCTCAAAGAGTGCCATGTTCGAATGACATGTATCGCGATTGTAAAGACAATGCTATTTTTATTATAAAGGCTGTTTTTTATACTTTTGCCCGAAAGTATTATAATGCCTCCTGTGCGGCCGTTTATGTATATATATATATATCCTGAAAGTTTGCAGTCGTCGGCTTCAGTCCCCACGCACATAATGCGGGGGTGTTTGAAAAAACGCGTAGTCACACTTGATCCAACGTCTTGGTCCGTTAAGGAGGTGATAGCATGGCGAACCAGGCAATCGGACTATATAGCTTTAACACTTTCACTTAGCCATAGGAGTTTGACGGTGGGGCTACTATATAGCCCCTGGTACTTTCGCATTCAGCCGGATATGGTGCACATATGTATGTGACCAGGAAATCGGTCCTTCGTTAATGCGGAGGAATCGCGAAGATTCCGTTGGGTCATCGAGTGGTTGACCAGTCTCGCGCTGTATCATGACAGTCAGTTTTCGGCTTTCTCTACTGAGGTGCTCGTCCAGGTGAACCGGGGCACAATCGTAGTAGTTCTCCCGGTGCCGCCTTAGCCGATAGAACGGAACGTAAGGTAGCAAAACACGGAGCCGGGCAAACCCAACATTTGACCAAAGACATGATTCGGAGCCGATGCATATAAGGCCAAACTCGCGATGCCGAACACTCCCTAAGGTATTCGGACTTTATAATGTGTACTGGGCTGAATAACGCCCTTAACAATAAGCCCTGATTTTCCAGGTATGAGCAGTAGTCTGGTGTGACACAAGTGCCAAAAACACCAGTATCCCTCCCGGTTGTATGAAGTTTCCGGAGGGGAAGAAGCAACAAGAGATGTTAAAAAGGTTTACGCAGGGTCTTAATCTAAAAAGAAACCTTTGTGCGGGTCCCTGCTGCACGTCTGCACCTTTATCTCCGTTGTGCCATATCCTGGAAGGGAGTAGCACGATGGTCGTCTGTAAAAGAAGAAACCTAGGTGAGAGACTTCGTGCGAGGTGTTCGTTAGTCTGAATAGATCATGAAAATGTAATATGCTATTTTTATTGATAGGGTCGAGCCGAACTATGGGCTCTTTTTGCGAGCAGCCCCTAGCATCTTTTGTTGGGAAATCCCAACTGGGCTGTTACGTTAGGTGGAGCGCCGGACTCGTCTAACCGTGTCCGTGGTCTTGACAACCGGCCATTAGTCCTGGTTGGAGGGACCACTTAGTGTTCGGCTGCTAGGGCCGCCACATATTCTTCCGCGCGTAAGGAACGCTCCGTGTTTCCGCTAACTGTGATGACGCCGCGTGGACCGGGCATCTTAAGTTTGAGTTAGGCGTAGTGTGGTACTGCGTTAAAACGAGTGAAGGCCGTTCGTCCGAGTAATGCGTGATAGCCACTCCAGAATGGAGCGATGTCGAAGGTTAATTCCTCGCTTATGAAGTTGTCGGGGGAACCAAACACAACCTCTAGTACTAGAGAACCCGTACAGTGGGCCTCCATGCATGGTATTACTCCTTTAAAGGTAGTGTTACTTAGGCTGATCTTTGAAGGGTCTATCCCCATTTTGCAGACAGTGTCCTGATATATCAGGTTTAGACTACTGCCGCCGTCCATGAGGACTCGTGTGAGATGGAATCCGTCAATTATTGGGTCGAGCACCAAGGCAGCCGATCCTCCGTGCCGGACACTAGTCGGATGGTCCCTACGATCAAAGGTAATCGGGCAGGCCAACCAGGGATTAAATTTGGGGGCAACGGGCTCGATAGCGTATACGTCTCTGAGTGCGCGTTTGTGCGCTCTCCTTGGAATGTGAGTTGCATAAATCATATTTACTGTTTTGACTTCTGGTGGGAATGTTTTCTGTCCTCCAGTGTTCGGCTGATGAGGCTCATCCTCGTCCTCACTTGGCGTCTCCCTCCCCTTTTGTTCGGCGTTCAGCTTGCCGGCCTGTTTGAAAACCCAACACTCTCTGTGGGTGTGGTTTGCAGGCTTTTCAGGGGTGCCGTGAATCTCACACAATTTGTCTAGAATCTTGTTTAGGCTGGATGGTCCATCTCTACTGCCTTTAAATGGCTTCTTCCATTGACTAGGTCAAGAGCCCCTGAATCCGGCATTGACTGTCGTATTCCCTGGGCTGTCATTATTGTTTTGACGCTTGTTTTTGTTGCGTCGCGGCTTCCCATTACCATCCCTGACTTCGGATGTGCTTGGGTCGCTGGTGCCGCTACGGGACAGCCAGCTGTCCTCGCCCATGCAAAAGTGGGTCATAAGGCTTGATAAGGCTGCCATCGTCCTTGGTTTTTCTTGGCCGAGGTGTCTGGCAAGCCATTCATCCCGGATACTGTGTTTGAAGGCCGCTAGAGCCTCGGCGTCTGGGCAGTCGACTATTTGATTTTTCTTAGTAAGAAACCTGTTCCAGAGCTTTCGGGCTGACTCTCCGGGCTGTTGAATTATATGACTTAGGTCGTTAGCGTCCGGAGGCCAGACATAAGTCCCTTGAAAATTGGCCCTGAAAGCATCCTCGTACTCTTCCCAACTTCCAATTGAGTTTTCGGGAAGGCTTTTCAACCAGTGCCGAGCTGGTCCCTTTAATTTGAGGGGTAGATATTTGATGGCGTGGAGATCGTCTCTGCGAGCCATATGGATATGAAGGATAAAGTCCTCGATCTAGACCCCAGGGTCTGTAGTTCTGTCGCATGCCTCTATATTCATCGGTTTAAATCCTTACGGAAATTCATGATCCAGCACTTCATCGGTGAAGCACAGGGGGTGTGCGGCACTCCTGTATCTGGTCGTTTCATGGCATGCTGTCGATGGTTGTTCTGTTCGGTTCTAATTCCAGGCTGGTATTCGATCGATGTGATCGTTTTGGTAGTTCTGATCCTGTGCTGGAGCGCGCTTCCTAGATCCGTAGATGGATCTGGCCATACCGGACTTTCTGTCCAGGAGCTCACATAAATCGTGTGTTGACTTGTGGGCAGCATCATTAGCCGTCTTGTCACGGCCACATGGCGGTCGGTCTGTCTGATCGGTCATTTTCGGCTGGGTGGGCTTTACGGCCTCGTCATCGAATTCGCGCAGCAGCTTGCGCTTTGGATAGCTCTTTGTGTGGCGATCATCACCGTATTTTTCTCCAGTGTCGAGCACTTTGTTCCTCCAGCGGTTGAGTGTATCCTGTGCGGCCTTAAGCCTTTGCTTCTGCTTCTTTAGGCTCCTCACGGTGGCGATAATCCTTCTATGGAGGTTCTCTTGTTCCAAGAGTTTTTCTGGGACGATGAGTGCATCATCATCCGGGCTGTTCTCCTCTCTGGAGAAAGGTTGTTGAATTTTACCCTTGAGATCGGCGTTGTCTGACGTCGGCTTCGGACTGTTTTCACCGTCCCCTGGCTCATCCTATTCCATCGCTGGGTCCATGGGGTCGCCGTTTCATTTGGAGTCAACCGGGGTATTATTATTTTTTGCGCTATTGTCGCTGTTTTTACTGTGGCGGGATTTAGAGCGGCGTCTACGGCACCGCTTTGGTGGCTTATCGAGGGGATTATCCTTCGTAGTATCGTCACCATCGCCTTCTTTTGGTGTGTCCACCATGTATATATCGTATGATGAGGTGGCAGTCCAGCACCCAGTGGGCGGTGGTTCCTGTTCTTCTCCTATGTCATCGTAAATACTGTCGACGTCTTTGGAGTCGAAATCGAGCGTGTTGGTTAAGTCATCGATAGTGGCTATGAAGTGGGTGGTGGGTGGGTGACGAATTTCTTCGCCATCTGCTTCCAACTCGAGCCAGACATAGTTCGGCCAAGAATCTTCTGACAAGGACAGAGACCTTAATGAGTTTAGCACATCACCCAAGGGTGAGTGGTGAAAAATATCCGCGGCGGTGAACTCCATGATGGGTGCCCAATCTGATTCGATAGGCACGGACGCACATGGTTCGGATCCTGCAACAGGGGAAGAGTCCGGGGGTCCGATGTCACCAACCTCACAGGAGGTGGGATCAGTGTTCGGCTCCGACGCCAATGGGTGTGCGGCCTCCGTGGCGGGGTCCATCCACCCGTCCTCGGAAGGCACGATCTGCTCTGGGTTGATTCCCGGCGCCAACGCGGGTGCGATCTCCTGAATACTGTCCGACGGCATATCAAAGTCATGCCAATCATGACTGTTCAGCGCACCTGTCATGGGCTCGAATCCGTCGAAGATCAAGTCTCCGTGGATGTTGGCTGTATAGTTTAAGCTCCCAAACCTAACCTGACGGCTAGGGGCGTAGCTGTCGATCTGCTCCACATGGCCAAGCGAGTTGGCCCGCAGTACGAAGCCGCCGAATACGAAGATCTGTCTAGGAAGGAAAACCTCCCTGAGGGAGTCCTGGACTAGGGGGTGTCCGGACAGCCGGACTATCATCGTCCGCCGTACTCCAAGACTACGAAGATACAAGATTAAAGACTCTGTCCCGTGTCCGGATGGGACTTTCCTTGGCGTGGAAGGCAAGCTTGGCGATACGGATATGTAGATCTCCTACCATTGTAACCGACTCTGTGTAACCCTAGCCTCCTCCGGTGTCTATATAAACCGGAGGGCTTTAGTCCGTAGGACAACATACATTACAACAATCATACCATAGGCTAGCTTTAGGGTTTAGCCTCCTTGATCTCGTGGTAGATCCACTCTTGTACTACCCATATCATCAATATTAATCAAGCAGGACGTAGGGTTTTACCTCCATCAAGAGGGCCCGAACCTGGGTAAAACATCGTGTCCCTTGTCTCCTGTTACCATCCGCCTAGATGCACAGTTCGGGACCCCCTACCCGAGATCCGCCGGTTTTGACACCGACATTGATGCTTTCATTGAGAGTTCCTCTGTGTCGTCACCGATAGGCTCGATGGCATCTTCTGTCAACAACGCTGTCCAGGTTGAGACTTTTCTCCCCGGACAGATCTTCGTATTCGGCAGCTTCGCACTGCGGGCTAATTCCCTTGGCCATCTGGAGCAGATCGAAAGCTACGCCCCTGGCCATCAGGTCAGATTCGGAATCCTAAACTTCACAGCCGACATCCGCGGGGACTTGATCTTTGACGGGCTCGAGCCAAAGCCGAGCGCGCCGCACTGTTGCGATGGGCATGATCTAGCTCTGCCGCCGAACAGTGCCTTGGTGGCCGCACACGAATCTGCTTCGGCCTTTACTCCGGAGCCGATCGCCCAGATCGAGGATCGGTGGATGGACACCACCTCGGGGGCTTCAACTTCCATGGCGATGGAGCCGAACGCTAATCTTGTCCCTCGCGAAACTCGTGATTCCGAGGTGCCGGACTCCTTGCCGGACTCCGGACCTCCCACGCCCCTACCAATCGAATCGGATTGGGCGCCGGTTATGGAATTCACCGCCGCGGACATCTTCCAATACTCGCCCTTTGGCGACATCCTAAATTCGCTAAAGCATCTCTCGTTATCGGGAGAGTCCTGGCCGTACTATGATCAGGATGGTTGGGATACGGACGACGAAGAAATTCATGGCCCACCCACCACCCACTTTATAGCCACTGTCGATGATCTAACCGACATGCTAGACTATGACTACGAAGACATCGACGGTATATATGACGACGCCGGAGACGAACAAGAACCAGCGCCTACAGGGCACGGGAGGACCACCTCGTCACATGACGTATATATGGTGGATACCCCAAAAGAGAGCGATAACGAGGACCAACGGGCCGCGGCAGAAGATAAACCAGCCGACAAACAACCTAAACGGCGGCGCAGACGCCGCCCTAAGTCCCGCCTCGACAACAACAACGCTCCTAAGGACCCCGCAATACAGCAGGGCACACAAGTGGACGACGAAAATGCAGATAAGCAACCGTCCGAAGAGGACGAGTCAGATAATTAGTCCAGGCCCGGCGAAAATGAAAGTCCGGACGATCTCATGCCGGACACGCCGCCGGATAGTAAAAACCTTCGGAAAAGACTCGTCAACACTGCAAGAAGCTTGAAGAAGGAAAAACGGAAGCTCAAAACAGCGGAAGACACACTCAGGATGAGGTGGAGCAAAGTGCTCAAAACCGCGGATAAATACGGCAATAGCCACCAATCCAAGAGCTACCCGAAGCGCAAGCTGTTACCAGAATTTGACGAGGAGGCCACAGAGCCCCCACAGTCAAAACATGAAAAGGCCGCCTGGTTGGATAGACGGCCAGATGATAGGCCAAATTCTGAAAGCGGCATCGCACATAAACCGGCTAATGAACCTGGAAAGACAGATGGCCCAGCTAGGTCCATTTACGGGCCAAAGAAGAAGGCCCCAGGAAGCAAGGCAACACGTCAAGTGTCCGAAGATAGTGGCACACCCAAATACAGGGGCGCCGCACACCCACTATGTTTCACCAATGAGGTGCTGGACCATGAATTCCCAGCAGGATTTAAACCCATAAACATAGAGGCCTACGATGGAACAACAGACCCTGGAGTCTGGATAGAAGATTATATACTACACATACACATGGCCAGAGGAGATGATCTCCACGCCATAAAATACCTACCCCTCAAGCTCAAAGGGCCAGCCCGTCATTGGCTTAAAAGCCTCCCAGAAAACACAGTTGGAAGTTGGGAAGAGCTCGAGGACACGTTTAGAGCAAATTTTCAAGGGACTTATGTCCGCCCTCCGGATGCAGATGATCTAAGTCATATAACTCAACAGCCCGGAGAGTCAGCGCGCAAATTCTGGAATAGGTTCCTCACCAAAAAGAACTAAATAGTCGACTGTCCGGACGCCGAAGCCTTAGCAGCTTTTAAACATAACGTCCGAGGCGAATGGCTTGCCAGACACCTCGGCCAAGAGAAACCGAGGACAATGTCCGTGCTAACAAGCCTCATGACCCGCTTCTATGCGGGAGAGGATAGCTGGTTAGCAAGATGCAGCACCAGCGACCCAAGTACATCCGAGATAAGAGATGGAAACGGAAAATCACGGCGCAGAAAAGAGCAGCGCCGGAATAAAGAGAAAAGCCCAAAGAGCACGGCAGTCAACGCCGGATTCAAAAGCTCGCGGCCAAACAACAAAACACTGCCTCTTAAGGATGACAGCGATGAGCTGTCCAACTTAAACAAGATTTTGGGTCAGATATGTCAAATCCACAGTACCCCCAGAAGGCCTGCAAACCACAGCCATCGAGATTGTTGGGTTTTCAAACAGTCCGGCCGATTAAACGCCGAACACAAGCGGCTCGACGTGTCAAGCGAAGACGATAAACCCCACCAGCAGAGCTCCGGAAAGCAAAAGACTTTCCCACAAGAGGTCAAAGCAGTAAACTCACTTCATGTGATAATACGGAAAAATAGTGCGGCACCTTCTAAAAAGAGCCTTGCACGGTCCAACCCAGCAGACCATAGAGATTGGATATCAAAACCAATCACTTTCGACCACCTGGATTATTCCAGAAGCGTTCGAAACGCAGGACAGACTGCCCTGCTATTGGATCCCATAATCGACGGACTACAATTTACTAAAGTCCTGATGGACGGAGGCAGCGACTTAAACCTGCTATATGCAAACACAATCCGCAAGATGGGGATAGACCCTACTAAAATTCGACACAGCCGCACTTCCTTCAAAGGAGTGACGCCAGGCCCTTACGCCAAGTGCATAGGCTCCCTGTTACTAGAAGTTGTGTTCGGATCACCGAACAACTTCCGACGCGAAAAACTAATTTTTCATATCGTCCCATTTAAAAGTGGAGATCAAGCACTCTTGGGACGAGAGGCTTTTGTCCGTTTCAATGCCATACCACATTACGCGTCTCTTACACTCAAAATGCCCGGTCCACGCGGCATCATTTCAGTGCGAGGGTCACTGAAAGACCCCGGACACGGATAGACGAGTCCGGCATAAGTAGGCTAGGGGCTCCCTAGCCGCACACCCCTCCACAAGGGGCTGCACGCACAAACAACTGCGAGTTCATACAGGCCCCGCCTTACTCATTTATATTTCTTCTTTCACATATATCTTTTTCGCACGAGTTGTTTTCAAACTAAAGTTCCTCTCTTTTTACAGATGAACAACGTGCACACCCGTCCAGGATAACGGCACAACGGAGACACAGGCGCAGACGTGCAGTAGGGACCCGTTGCGAGGATTCTTTTCAGATTAAGACCCTGCGTAAACCTTTTGTACTGTCTCTTGTTGTTATTCTTCCTTGGTTTCTTCCTATAACCAAAGCAGAGCCTGACACCTTGGCATCGGCTGCGTCAGAGGACCATGCCCGTACCTGGACACTAGGGGCTTAGGGCATTGTTCTGCCCATTATTATAAAGACCGAACACCTTAGGGAGTGTTCGGCATCTCGAGTTAGGCATTATATGCATCAGCTCCGAATCATGTCTTTGGTCAAATGTTGGGTTTGCCCGGCTCCTGTGTTTTGCTGCCTTATGTTCCGTATCATCGGCTAACGCGGCACCAGGAGAACTACTGCGATTGTGCCCCAGTTCGGCTGGGCGAGCACCTCAGTAGAGAAAGCCGAAAACTGACTGTCATGATATAGCGAGAGACTGGTCAACCACTTGATCGACTACCGGAATGTTTAGAATTCCCCGCTTTGACGAAGGACCGTTTCCCGGTCAGGCACACACGTGCCCCGAACTCGGAGAAGCGCGGTGCCCCAAGGGGCTATATCGTAGCCCCACCCTCGAACTCCACTGGCTAAGTGAAAGTGATAAAGCATTATAGTCCGGATTGCCTCGTTTGCTACGTTACCACCTCCTTAACAGGACCGAGACGTCGGATTAAGTGTGAAAACGCACTATTTTTGTGAACACCCCCGCACCTTGTGCGTGGGGGCTGAAGCTGAAGACTGCAATCTTTCCGGTTATACAAATGTATACGTAAACGGCCGCATAGGAGATATTTTACTACTTGGGACGCACAAGTATAAAAAGCAGTTATAGCATAATCATTGTTTTACAAGCTAAAACGTTCATTTGAACGTGACATTTTTTGAGCACTGCGACTCTATTACACGAGCGCCACGCATAACTTCCCCAAAATAGTGCTCGGTGGGTAACCAGCTTTCGTCCGAACCCTGGGCGGCAATAGCGGTGGCATCCATCTCTGTCCAAAGTGTCTTCACATGGGCAAGATGTAACGCCTCGGATTCGATGTGCCAGGTGTCCGCCAGTTATTCGCCGTCGTTGCCATGTCATTTGCTTGCGTGTTGCATTTTGCCATGTCATCATCTGCATTTTATCATGCCATCATGTGCATCTCATTTGGCATACGTGTTCATCTCATGCATTCGAGCATTTTCCCCGTTGTCCGTTTTGCAATCCGGCGCTCCTATCTCACCCGGCGTCCCCTTCTTGTCTCCTTTCGTGTGCGGGTGTTAAACTTTCTCGGAATGGCCCGAGGTTTGCCAAGCGGCCTTGGTATAGCACCGGTAGACCGCCTATCAAGTTTCGTGCCATTTGGAGGTCGTTTGGTACTCCAACGGTTAACCGGGTAACCGCAAAAGCCCTCTTTGAGTTGCAGCCCAACACCCCTTCCAAAGTGGCCCAAAACCCATCCAAACCCCCTCCATGCTCTCGGTCTTTTGATCACGATCGCGTGGCCGAAAACCGCACCTCATTTGGACTCTCCTAGCTCCCTCTACCTATAAAAACGTCTTCCCCTCTCCATTTTCGGATCATTTTCCCCCCAAAACCCTAGCCCCGCTCCCTCTCCGCCGCCGGACGTGTCCGCCCGCGCCGGACACGTCCAGCCGCCACCTCACCCCGCCCAATCCCACGCTGCCACCTCAGCTCCGCCGCCACGTGTCGCCTCCTGATTCGCCGCCGCCCCGCGCCCACTTCCCCGCGCCGCCACCCGCGCGTCGGCCCGCCGGGGCCCAGGCGGGGCCCTGCCGGCCCGCGCGCCGCCCGCCGCCGCCCGGGCACCTCGCCCCGCCGCGCCGCCGCCGCGAGCTCCCTCCGGCGCCCCGCCGCCTCGCCGCCGGTCACCGCCGCCACCTCCCTCGCCGGCGTCGGCCGCGCCTGCCCCGCCGACCTCGCGCGCCGGCGCCGCCCCATCCGCCTCCGCCGCGAACGCGCCCGGCCGGCCCCGGATCCGCGTCGCCGCCCGCGCCCGTTGCCCGCCGCCGCCTCCAACGCCCGGCGTCGCCGCGCCTCGCCGGAGCGCGCCGCCCGGCCGCCTCGCGAGCTCCTCGCCGCGCCGCCTCGTCGCCCTCCGCCTCGACCCGGACCGGATCCGGCGAGATCCGGCCGGAGGAGCACCGGATCCGCCTCCCCGGCCCCGTCCCCGACAGCTCCGGTGGCCTCACTCCGGCGATCCTCGTAAACCGTGCACGGAGGTTGACTTTCCCCTTCCCCGTTTTCGCCCAAGTCCCCGATTCTGCAATAGTTTTCATGCCATGTTCATGCCATCACATCTCTGCATCCGTAGCTCCGTTTCGTGCGTATAATATGTCAAATTGTTCATCTCGACGAGTAGATCATTTCATTCCATTGCATCATTTTCATTTGAGCTCAGCTTGATGCCCGAAATGCTGTTGGAAGAGTGCATGTTGTTGTTAATCTGCTGAAACTGTTATAACTTGCTCATTTATCATTTTGCCATGATTGATGTGTGCATCCTATGAGGTTGAGCTCTACATGAATGTTGATCTATGCCATGCCATCTTTCCAGAGGTGCCAACCATGTATTTTTGTGAGTTGTGTGCTGAGTGTATCAAGCTTGTTAAGTAGGGTAGTTGCTGTTGCTGTTTTCCTGACAGATTCTGATATATTTTGTTGCTATGTTAACATGCTTCTACTAGTCATTTCGTGCATAATCTGGAGATATCCTATAAACATGTTTTGATCTACATGTCTTGCTCTATCCATTCATGCCCTTGGTTGCAATTATAGCCTGCTAGAACATGTTGTAATCTTGCTCTAAAGTTGCTTGATATTGTTGCTGTCAGCCTGTTTACATTAAGTTCAGTTGTTCTCATGTGTTTTTCTAGTGATCCATGCACCCTATGACCTTGTTCTTGCCATGCTTAGCTTCATAAACATGTCTTCTTGCTGTTGGTTGCCTTGCCATGCCATGTATTGCTCTTTAGTGAGTGGTTCAAGCTCACGAACATGCCTACTTATTGTTGTTCCTGCCATGTTTGAATCTGTAATATAACTTGCCATGTTTACATGGGTGCCATCTTATCTTCTGATCCTTTTTCGCTCATGGTCAGTAAGGGACTTTTGATCTATGCAATTAGTAGATTCATGCCATGCTTTTGTTTGTCATGATATGTTCCTGTAACATGTTGTTTGCTTGCTCTAAACATTGCAACCTGATGTTATTTCCTGATAAGTCTGAAACTGTTATTATTTGCAATCTTTCCATGTCGTTTGGAGCATGTTCTAGTGATTTCTGGAGATAGCTAAGTGTTCATGTTTTTTTATGCTTTACCAGTACTTCATGCCCATGCCTTTTGTTATCATGTTGGGGTGCTGTAGCTTATTGTTTTGATGCTTGTAAGATGCCTACTTGCTGTTATGGACAGATTGTTGTTATGTCTTGTATAGAGTGCATGTGTTGAACCGTTGCTCCGTTTTGAGTGTGCTCTATATGAAAATTGCTTGATTTTGCATGTAGCTTCATATTATAATGTTGCATCCTTGTTTTGAGGTGTTTGCTTGATGTTTGTACGCATTTTGCATCAATGCCATGTTTAACTTGTTTTGCTCATATCTTCTAGGCCGTAGCTCCAAATCTAATGAACTTTATATGTAACTTGACTAGAATTTCGTGTAGATCATCTTGGTGCATCTTAAATTGCTGTTTAACAGCTTGAACATAAGGATTATTCAGTTCTGGACCAATTTCGAAATTTGCATATGAGGACTTACCGGAATTGTTATATGTTGTTCCCGGCCTCATTTAAACTTGCCTTGATGTGTTGTTCTTGTTTGCATCATCTCTTGCCATGAGTAGCTTCATGTAGCCTTTGTCATGCATCATGCTTGTTGTGCATCATGTCTTCTTTATGTGTGGTGTGTTTACTATGTTGTGTGCTTCTTCTCGATAGTTCCCGTTTCGTTGCGATCGTGAGGATTCGTTCGTCTCCGTGTGGTTCGTCTTCATGGCTTCATCTTCTTCATGGACTCATTCTTCTTCCTAGCGGGATTTCAGGCAAGATGACCGCTACCCTGGATCTCACTACTATCATTGCTATGCTAGTTGCTTCGTTCTATCGCTATGCTGCGCTACCTATTACCTGTTTATCAAGCCATCCCATATTGCCATGAACCTCTAACCTTTGACACCATTCCTAGCAAACCATTGATTGGCTATGTTACCGCTTTGCTCAGCCCCTCTTATAGCGTTGCTAGCTGCAGGTGAAGTTGAAGATTTCTCCATGGTGGACAGGGTTATGTTGGGATATCACAATATCTCTTATATTATTAATGCATCTATATATTTGGTAAAGGGTGGAAGGCTCGGCCTTATGCCTGGTGTTTTGTTCCACTCTTGCCGCCCTAGTTTCCGTCATACCGGTGTTATGTTCCCGGATTTTGCGTTCCTAACACGGTCGGGTGATTTATGGGACCCCCCTGACAGTTCGCTTTGAATAAAACTTGTCCAGCAAGGCCCAACATTGGTTTTACCATTTGCCTCACCACCACCTATATTTCCCTTGGGAGTAATTAACCCAAGGGTCATCTTTATTCAGCCCCCCGGGGCCAATGCTTGTCTAAGTGTTGGTCCAAACTAGAGCCACTTGCAGCGCCACCTTGGGGAAACTTGAGGTCTGGTTCTAGTTGTACGTACTGCTCATCCGGTCGTGGCCTGAGACGAGATACGCGCGGCTACTATCAGGATGTTGGCACGCCGGGAGGCTTTGCTGGTCTTGTTTTACCATCGTCAAAATGTCTTGTAAACCGGGATTCCGAGACTGATCGGTTCTTCCTGGGAGAAGGTCTATTCCTTCGTCGATCGCAAGAGCTTGTCATGGGCTAAGTTGGGACACCCCTGCAGGGTATAAACTTTCGAGAGCCGTGCCCGCGGTTATGTGGCAGATGGGAATTTGTTAATGTCCGGTTGTAGATAACTTGACACCAGATCCGAATTAAAACGCATCAACCGCATGTGTAGCCGTGATGGTCTCTTCTCGGCGGAGTCCGGAAAGTGAACACGGTTTCTGTCTTATGTTTGACGTAAGTAGGTGTTCAGGATCACCTCTTGATCATTGCTAGCTTCACAACCGTTCCGCTTGTTTCTCTTCTCGCTCTCATTTGCGTATGTTAGCCACCATATCATGCTTAGTCGCTGCTGCAACCTCACCACTTTACCCCTTCCTTTCCCTTTAAGCTTTGCTAGTCTTGATACCCATGGCAATGGGATTGCTGAGTCCTCGTGGCTCACAGATTACTACAACAACAGTTGCAGGTATAGGTTATGCGATGATCTTGACGCGAGCGCAATGTTTGCTTGTTTTGGAGTTCTTCTTCTGCTTCTTCTTCGATCAGGGGATAGGTTCCAGGTCGGCAGCCTGGGCTAGCAGGGTGGATATTGTTTGAGTTTCTGTTTATGATTCATCCGTAGTCGGATGTTGTTCTTGTATGATGTATTGTTGTATTCGTGTGGCATTGTTTGCCTCTTGTATGTATCCCCATCTATTATGTAATGTTGATGTAATGATATCCACCTTGCAAAAGCATTCCTATATGCGGGTCTATCCTTGGTGGGACCTTCGAGTTCCTTTTGGATAGGGTCGCATATTGGGCGTGACACAAGAGCCATCCGCGCGCCTTCGATGCAGGCCGACCGCTTCATCTCCTTGATATGCGGCACCGCTCCAAGAAATTGCTGCAATAAGCCGAAATAGCTCGTCGCCTTGGGCCTCTCTGGCCAGACATGAGCCACGACGTCAGTCATGGCAAGTCCGGACAATCTATTTAGCTCGGCCCATTCGGCCAACCGATCGGTCAACGGCAGTGAACGATCCGGACTATGGAATTGAGACCAAAATAGCTCTTCCGTCTTGTGATCCTTCTGGCTCCGGAAGTTCTCAACGGCATCAGCCGCACTTGCCGCTAAGTCCATATACGGATCCTTCGGACCCCACAGCTGGCCAAGTTGAGCATACTTTTGATCCGTAAACCGGCGACGCAACAGAAAAGGCTTGCCAGCCACAATATCTTCGGCCTGGCGCAGCTCCTCCTTCATAGCCCGCATTGCAGAACGGGCATCCTTGGCCTCGGCGGTGGCCTTCCCCAGGTCTTCCCGCTCCGATAAGTGCTCCTTTTCAAGAGCCTCATTGCGGTTGGCAGCATCTCTTAATTTCACGGCCAATTCGGCCACCTTTTCCCTGCTTAGGCAGTGTGCAGCCTTTTCGGCTTTCAACTCCTCGGCCGCCCTCGAGGCAGCTGCATCACTCCTTCGGGCTTGCTCCTTAGCTTGAGCAAGTTCGGCCCGAAGGCTCTCCACAGCAGCAGCACCGTCTGTATCACAACATACAATTTATCAGAGGAGGGCTTTGACCCCCTTAAATAAAGCAACTGTGGAGAACTCATTTACCTTGCGACTCGTCAAGTCGCCGGTTGACAAGTGCGATGTCCGCATCCGCCACGTCAAGTTGCCGCATTAACTCGGCAAATCCAATAGTCCGGCTAGCCCTCGGACTATCCGCCACCTGCATAGAAACGGCGACATTCATTACTTGTGATTTTGATCCTCGGCACGCTGTCGTTTTCGACAACCTACCGAGTCTCAGGGGCTACTATCTATACAGGGTGCACTTTTATGTGCAAAACTGTCAAAAAAAGGTGCGTCATTCTTGCGTACCTCAAATCCCGCCAGCAAACTCTTAGCGGCATTACACAATCCGCTCTCGGCGGACGAAATCCTTCCAATCACCATACGCATCAAAGCATGGTGATCTTCTGAGATGGACGCCCTCTCAAGCAGATTCTTTAGTTCTCCTGGCCGGATACTAGTAGGCGCCGAACTCTCCGGCCCCTCCGGACTCTGGGATACTCTCCGTGACGATACTTCAGGCTCGTCTGCCCTATCTGACGGCGCAGCAAACGGAGGCGTTTCGCTCTCCATCATCTCCGAAAGAAGATCCCCCGAAGACGAACTCATCTGAGAAGGCTGCAAATCCGAACTGCAAGATAAAAATTTCGGTTATCCACAGAAGCACAAATGAGTATTTTATTACTAATGAACTCCCCTTTTCCTACTCACGGCTCGCTGGAGGGCTGATCCTTTAGAGACGATTGTACGTCCGGGTTCTCCCCGGACGCCGGACCCCCCGGTGAAGATTTCTTCCCTCGTTTAGGGGCTTTGGCCTCCGGATCTTCGGAGGCGGTCCTCTTCTCCCCCTAGAAGGAGGGGTTTTTGATTCCCCTCTCTTCAGACGCCCCTTTGGGCGAAATAATAGCTCCTCTATTTTCCACATCCCTCCCTTCTACGGGCGCGACCTCCAACATTCTGACCAGCACGGGCTCCAGTGCGGTCTCTGGGAGGGGAACCGGACACCTTATCAGCTTCGATCGCGCTACCCACTCCTGATGAAGAGTAATGGGTCAGGAGGCGAACTCTAGAAAAGCAGATAAACAGAACGTTCGGACTCTGAGCTATTTACCTGAGTATCCGGGCGATTGCAGCTTAGGCCTGCGTCCTCGGTCGATTCCGGACACGCTACCTGCGGTCCGAAGAACAACTTGTACATCTCCACGGGTGTCGCACCCATGAAGTGTTGGAGAATCCGAGGTCCCTCCGGATTGAACTCCCATAGACGGAGAGGACGACGTTTGCAGGGCAGAAGACGCCTGATTAGCATAACCTGCATCACCACAACCAGATTGATCTCCCTCGCCTAGAGGTCTCGAATCCGGCCTTGCAATGAGGGCACGTCTTCGGACGGTTCCCAATTGAGCCCCTGGTTGACCCATGACGCCAGTCGGCGTGGAGGTCCCGGGCGGAATGAAGGCGGCGGCTTTTGCTTGCTGCCCTTCGGAGCGGTGATATAGAACCACTCCTGCTGCCACAATCCGGGTTCCTCTTGGAAGGAACCCTCGGGCCACGGGGCATCGGCCCTTCTGCTTATGGCCCCCCCGCCGCACTCCGCTTGACGCCCCCCGATCATCTTCGGCTCCACATTAAAGGTCTTCAGCCACATGCCGAAGTGGGGAGTGACGCGGAGGAGGGCTTCGTAGACGATAATGAATGCGGAGATATGGAGGATGGACTCCGGAGCCAAGTCGTGAAAATCCAGCCCGTAGTAGAACATGAGCCCTCTCACGAAGGGGTCCGTCGGGAAGCCTAAACCCCGACGGACGTGGGATACGAAAACAACGTACTCACCGGGCTCGGGGGCGGGCACGGCCTGCCCTTGGGCAGGCAACCTATGCGAAATCTCGTAGGACAGGTACTTGGCCTCACGAAGCTTTAGCACGTCCTCCTCCGTGACGGAGGAGGGCATCCACTGACCCTGGAGGTCGGAGCCGGACATGGATGAGAATCCGAAGCGCTTGAATCTGGGGCTCTGGGTGTTGGAACTGGGAGCAAAGAGGAGATTCGATGCGAGATTGAAGAAAAGAAACGAGCCTTGTTCCTCTTATAAAGGGGGAAAATAGCAAGAGTCGTCCCCGTGACCGTTCGGGATTCACCTTCGATAGAGGAGGCGTGGCGACGGGCATGGTTGGGTTACCCACGCACGTATTGATGAGAATCCCGGAATAAGGGGAACACGATCTCTGCTTCGACAGGACGTGCCAAGGAAACCGCTTCGCTAAACGTGCTGAGGTGGTATAATAAAAAATAGAGGCTTGGAGGCGGTGTGATGTCATGCCGCATAAAACGTCAGCAGATTGGATTTATGTGCATTATTCTCTCTACGGTGGAATGTGGAATTTATTTTGCAGAGCTGGACAATATCCTGGTGTTCATGATCTTCTCTGGATTATTCAAGGGAGGAACCCGCCTTACAATGCCGAACATTATGCGCGCCGGACTTATCGTCATTGAAGCCTGGTTCAGGGGCTACTGAGGGAGTCATGGACTAGGGGGTGTCCGGACAGCCGGACTATCATCGTCCGCCGGACTCCAAGACTACGAAGATACAAGATTGAAGACTCCGTCCCGTGTCCGGATGGGACTTTCCTTGGCGTGGAAGGCAAGCTTGGCGATACGGATATGTAGATCTCCTACCATTGTAACCGACTCTGTGTAACCCTAGCCTCCTCCGGTGTCTATATAAACCGGAGGGCTTTAGTCCGTAGGACAACATACATTACAACAATCATACCATAGGCTAGCTTTAGGGTTTAGCCTCCTTGATCTCGTGGTAGATCCACTCTTGTACTACCCATATCATCAATATTAATCAAGCAGGACGTAGGGTTTTACCTCCATCAAGAGGGCCCGAACCTGGGTAAAACATCGTGTCCCTTGTCTCCTGTTACCATCCGCCTAGACGCATAGTTCGGGACCCCTTACCCGAGATCCGCCGGTTTTGACACCGACACTCCCCCTGGACCGCATCGTTGAAGATGATCAAAGGGGCCATCAAGCCTTACAGTGACGGCACAGTGGAACTCTCAATGAAAGCACCAATGTCGGTGTCAAAACCGGCGGATCTCGGGTAGGGGGTCCAGAACTGTGCATCTAAGGCTAATGGTAACAGGAGGCAAGGGACACGATGTTTTACCCAGGTTCGGGCCCTCTCGATGGAGGTAATACCCTACTTCCTGCTTGATTGATCTTGATGATATGAGTATTACGAGAGTTGATCTACCACGAGATCATAGAGGCTAAACCCTAGAAGCTAGCCTATGATTATATTTGTTGATGATGATGATGATGATGATGATGATGTCCTACGGACTAAACCCTCCGGTTTATATAGACGCCAGAGGGGGCTAGGGTTACACAGAGTCGGTTACAGAAAAGGAAATCTACACATCCGAATATCCAAGCTTGCCTTCCACGCAAAGGAGAGTCCCATCCGGATAATCTGATATTCAGAGCAAGGTTTACATGGTAGGATGAGTATCCTTTTAGCTAGATCTTTCCTTTTTAGTTTGGTTTTTCCCGTCCTACAGTCCAAAGCCAAAAAGGCGCAAAAAAGGTCCAAGCCTTTGTTTGCTGAGATCTAGTTGTTTGCTTTCCTCTTCGTGTTTGCACCAAGTTCTATCCAAAGTTGCTGTTGTTTTTCTTTGAGTCTTGTTGTTGTATATTTTGTGTTGCAAAAAAACCAAAAAAAGTGAGAGGAAAAAAAGAGTGAAAAAAAAACAAAAAAAGAGCAAAAAGAGAGAGAAGAGAAAGTGTTGAGCAAGTGTGCAATCATATTCAGTTTGGTGAGAAATTTCAGAAGTTGATGTGGCAAGTGTTGCAGCTCAAACATGGTGCAAGCATCTACAAAATTTTCTTGTTCATTTGGTTTGCATCGATTGGATCTTAGCACTAGCCCTCCTCATTTTACCCCACCCAGATCCACCTAGAAACCATCAGCTTCCTTCCTTTCATTCGCCCATCCATTCCTGATTTTCTACCACCGCACGGCCGCCAAGGAATCATTAGAATTTGGGTAAGCAAGAAGGTGAGTTGAGTGTTTTCCACATATATTTTTCTTTTTTCCACTTGTTTCCGAGAGTTAACATGACATGATCCAACTCGAGTGTACATGGACATCAACATGTGGAAGATGATCTCCCAAAAACTCACGCGACACTTGGTGAAATGATTGAGGAGAGTATAGCTGTAGCTAAGCGAAGGTTGTTCGGAGGCCATCTTCCTATCATAGGTAATGGGGATCAACATCAACACAGCCCTGCTGCCTCGCTGGCCGTTGACAACCGACAACATCAAGGAAACGAGGATCGCCATGATGGTCGTGGAAGAGCGGCAGGAGCTGCTGCCCATGGCGCCCCTGCTGTTGGGGCTGAACGGAGGCGTGGCGAATTTGCTGCCCCCATGAGGGTGGACTGCATGGAGGAGAAGCTCGCAGGGGAGGCCATGACCCCCACGGGTTAGCCTCTGATCACCGGCGACGAGCTACACATTATGGTGATGCCATCTCCCGTGAAGATCTCCCCGAGCATGGTGACAAAGATGAAGGCATGGGGGACTATGAACCCTACTCCCTGCCTCGCCGTGATGCTGTTTTTGTCGCAATGGTCATCATTATGACTGTCGTGATCAAGATGACCGTGACAACCAAGCGAGAGTGAAGCTACATGTGCCATCCTTCACGGGAAAAGAGGATCCGGATACATATATTGACTGGGAGGAGGAATGCGACCAAATCTTTCGCATCCATGGTTTTTCTAAATTCAAGAAAGTTGATCTTACTGTTATGGAGTTCTCTGGTTATGCTCTTACATGGTGGAATCAGCTGCAAGACGATTAGTTGATGTCGGGTAATAATCATATCTGTAGCTGGACTTTGATGAAGGACGTCATGATGCGCCGTTTTGTTCCATCATACTATGAGAAGCAATTGTACAAGCGGTTGCAGGGGCTAACTCAAGGTTCCCCCACTGTTGAGGAGTACTATAAAGAGATGGAGGTGCTGCTAATTCAGACAAGAACCCATGAAAGTGATGAGGCGAAGATGGCAAGATTTTTTACATGGGCTGAATGATGAAATAACAGATTTTGTGGAGATGTTTCCTTATGATACATTACAAGATGTGGTACATCAAGCTATAAGAGTTGAGAAGAAGAATATGCGTAATGGTCGTACTTGTGCTTTCCAAGGCCGCACCACCACACTCTCATGGTAGCGAACACAACAGCCATATGGTTCTCAGTTTGAGGGTGCACCACCTAGGCACCCACATGCCTCGACAACTTCCTCACTTGCTATTCGCAATCAAGATAAGAGGTCATCACTATAGTAGGAGTATCCTCTACTCCACCTCCAGAAAAGAGTTCTACATGCATCAGCGACATTCAATGCCACAAGTACAAAGGAAGAGGTCATATTTCTTCGGAATGTTCAAGCAAAAGAACTATGATCATCAGTGAACGAGGTGAATGGGAGTCCGAGAGTGACCCTAAAGGTGGCAATGATGAAATGGAAGAGGAGAAAGGTTGGGAAGTAGGAGGAACTATTTTATCTCATGAGGAACTTGATGGAGAAGCTTTGGTTGTATGTCGTTCACTTAACGCCCAGGTTGTGGTGGAGGAAAATGGGCAGCAGCATAATATTTTCCACACCCGTTGCCTTATCAACTCAAAGATATGTCGAGTGATTGTTGATAGTGGTAGCTGCAACAATATTGCAAGCACGGAGATGGTCGAGAAGCTTCAGTTGCAAACAAAACTTCACCCACACCCATACCACATGCAATGGCTGAATGATTGTGGCGCAATTAAGGTGATTAGCAGCATGAAATACCAATTTCAGTAGGGACATATCAGGATGGTGTTGAGTGTGATGTGGTGCCGATGGACGCTTGTCACTTGCTTCTTGGACGATCATGGTTGCGTGACCGTGATGTGTAGATCAGCAGGCGTGCAAATTGCTTTGTTTTGTCCATAGAGGAGAAAAGTTCACTTGGCTGCCCATGACACCCGAGGAGGTCTATCTTGATGAGACGAAAAGAAAAGGAAAGAAAAGGGAGAGAGTGATCATACATGATGAGTGAGCCACCAACATAGTGAGGGAGTGTTTCCACAGCCAAAAGCTCCACAGCTAAATATGACCAAGCCCCGGAAAAACAGGGATTAGTTATGACGGCTAGGAAAAGGGATATGCGGGAATTGAGAGAACCTAATACTCCATTCTTTGTACTCATGTACAAGGAAACTTTATTGGCTGCTAACGACTTACCCTCAACTCTTCCTAGTGTTATGTTTGATCTTTGCAGGCGTCTGAGGATGTGTTTCCCAAGGAGGTACGACCTGGTTTGCCATCGAAGCGAGGCATTATGCACCAAATCAACTTGGTTCTGGGTGCCCCACTACCGAACCGACCACCGTACCAAGCAAATCCAGAGGAGACGAAGGAAATTCATAGGCAAGTCGAAGATCTTATTAACAAAGGGTATGTAAGGAAAAGCCTTTCCCCTTGTGTTGTTCCCATTCTTTTAGTTCCAATGAAAGACGGAACCATGCGCATGTGTACTGATTGTAGATCCATTAACAACATAACTGTGAGATATCGACACCCTATTCCTAGGCTCAATGACATGCTTGATGAACTTTGTGGCTCCATCGTATTTTCCAAAATTGATTTGCGAAGTGGTTACCAACAAATAAGAATGAAAGAGGGTGACGAACTGCATTTAAGACAAAATTTGGCTTGTATGAATGATTGGTTATGCCTTTTGGATTAACAAATGCACCTAGTACTTTCATGAGATTGATGAATCATGTGCTTAGATCCTTCATTGGCCAGTTTGTCGTGGTTTACTTTGATGACATATTGATTTATAGCAAAACTTTGGAGGATCATGTTGGACATATAAAATGTGTGATTGCTGTCCTATAAGAGGAAAAGTTGTATGCTGACATGGAAAAGTGCACATTTTCCACAAACAAGGTTGTGTTTCTTGGCTTTGTAGTTTCAACAAAAGGTGTGGAGGTCGATGAAGAGAAGATCAAGGCTATTCGTGAGTGGATTCCTCCACAAAATGCCAAGTACATAGCTTCCTCGGACTTGCAGGTTTCTACCGCCGGTTCGTGAAGGATTTCAGCACCATTGCTGCACCCATGAATGAGTTAACAAAGAAAGACACTCCATTAAAATGGGGTGATGCCCAAGGCAAGTCCTTCCAAGAACTGAAGATGAGATTGACATCAGCCCCATTGCTTTCAGTTCCAAATTTTGGTAAGATATTTGAGATTGAATGTGATGCAAGTGGTGTTGGCATTGGTAGAGTTCTAATGCAATAAGGTAAACCCGTTGCCTACTTTGGTGAGAAAATTAATGGTCCAACTCTTAAGTATTCCGTCTATGATAAAAAATTCTATGCACTTGTTCGATCTTTGGAAACATGGCAACATTACTTGTGGACAAAAGAGTTTGTAATACATTCTGACCATGAATCTTTAAAACATCTAAAGGGCCAACTCAAGATGAACCGTAGACATGCAAAATGGAGTGAGTTCATAGAGTTTTTTCCTTATATTGTCAAGTACAAGAAAGGGAAGGATAACGTTGTTGCCGATGCATTGTCTAAGGCATCACCTTTTACTTTCCTAACTTGATGTTAAAATCCTTGGTTTAGAAAGTATCAAAAAATTGTATGCTAATGACTCATACTTTGCTGAACCATTTTCAAAGTGTAACAAGGGAAAGGGATGGGAGAAGTTTCATTTGCATGATGGATTTCTATTTTGAGCTAACAAATTGTGCATCCCAGATTGTTCTATTCGTTTGTAGCTCTTGCAGGAGGCTCGTGCTAGTGGTATCATGGGACATTTTGGAGCCAAGAAAACCGAAAGTGTGCTTGTTGATCACTTCTTTTGGCCGCGAATGAGATGTGACGTGGAACACTACGTGATGAGATGCGAGATTTGCCACAAAGCTAAGTCCCGCTTGACTCCTCGTGGTTTATATACTCCTCTATCTATTCTTAATACTCCATGGAAAGATACTTCTATGGATTTTGTTCTTGGTTTACCACAGACTAAGAGGGGGAGTGACTCAGTGTTTGTGGTAGTTGATCATTTTAGCAAAATCGCACATTTTATCCCATGTCAAAAGAGTGATGATGCTTCACACATTGCTGATCTATTTTTCAGGGAAGTTGTGCGGCTACATGGAGTACCACGCACGATTGTGTCAGACCCTGACACCAAATTTCTGAGCTATTTTGGAAGACCTTGTGGGGGAAACTTGGCACCAAGTTCCTATTTTCCACGACATGCCACCCACAAACTGATGGACAGACTGAAGTTGTCAACCGAATGTTGGCCATGATGCTACGAGCAGTCCTCAAGAAGAATTTGAAGATGTGGGAAGAGTGCCTACCTCATGTGGAGTTCACGTATAACAGGGTGGTACATTCGACCACTAAATTTTGCCCATCTGAACTTGTTTATGGATTCAAACCTATTGCTCCCATCGATCTTTTGCCTTTGCCACTCCAGGAATGAACCGTCCTTGATGCAAGTAAGCATGTTGATTTCGTCAAGAAACTTCATGCCCAGGCAAAAGATAACATTGAGAAAATGACTAAACAATATACGAAGCGGCTAAACAAGACCAGGAAGAAGCTTGTGTTCGAGCAAGGCGATTTGGTATGGGTACACCTTCGGAAGGACCATTTTCCCGAGCAACGCAAGTGCAAGTTGCAGCCACAAAGTGATGGACCATTTGTGGTGCTCGATAGGATCAACGACAATGCTTATAAGATCAATCTTCCTGAAGAATATGGTGTTAGCCCAACCTTCAATGTCTCCGATCTTTCCCCATAATTTGGGACTTTAGAGTCGAGGACGACTCCTTCTCAAGAGGGGAGGATGATGAGGACATCCCAACCATGGGCACCACACCACCAATCATCAACGGTCCAATCACAAGAAGTCGCACAATGCAAATACATGATCAGGTGAACGCTAACTTAAGTCTATCATTTGACCTTGAAAACATGGTTCTACCTTTACCTCCTTTGTTGTTGGTTGAACTCAGGTGCGATATCGAAGAAGGTGAAACACATTTTAGTCCGTGCAAAAAAATGTTTTATGGCGAAGAAACAAAGTTAGGAATTCATGAAGAAATGAGTTGTCTGCTGAAGAAACATTGTTCCGATTCTAACGAAACAATGTTTTGCACGAGTTTGGATATCCCGACTTGCAAAAGGTTCCCAGATCTCAAGTTTTCTGCTGAAGGAAACATTGTTCAACTCTAGTGAACAATGTTTGGTCGAGAACTGCCAACCTCCTCCAACAAGAGTTTTCCAGAAGATGCCTCATTAAGTCTCTAAGACATTTAGTCAAACCAACACTGGTACATCGAGGTGCTATACAAATGGTTTTTAACCCCTTTCCGCGACGGTGTTCTGAACCGTCGCCTAGTGAGTGACTATGATAGGGGGGTCCTTCCCACACGACCGAGAAACCGTCGGGGATATGCCCTCCTGGCACACAAACTCGACAAAATGAGGTCATGTGCGACCATCGAGCGATCAAATATGGTTATATGTACAATAGTGCTAAAAAATACAATTATACAGGGAAAATCATTTCTGGACGTAAGTACATCCCACACAGTTAGTCCCCACTAAACGTTTCCGTTTGTATATACATCCCACACAGTCGCTCCAAGGAAAACGTTTCCGTTTGCAGGTACATCACACACAATTTTCCCCATTAAATAGTTGGTGATAACATTGCCATTGCACATGATATTAGCAATTTTATCGTTTGCATCATTGAATGCATCACACATTGTGCGTAGAAGAAAGGCGAAGGTTGTCCATCACACACAGTTTTTATGTGGTAAACGTTGGCGCAAGGTGGCCTAATGCAAACAGTTTTCAAGAGGATGTTGTGTGTGATTGTTCATTTATCCAACACAGTTTATTCCTAGAAACGGTGTGCATTGCCTGAGGTCATCGCCCACGGTGTTTTCTCAATAACCGTTTGCAATACAAAAACCCAATTAGCAGGCTAATTGTCCATTAGCAAGCTAATTGCCATATTATTAATAATCCATTTATTAATCAAATTGACATTTCATATTAAGCACACAATATATTTCATTTCCATATTAAGGAAGCACGATTTCATAATTGAAATACATCAGAGTACAACATCATATAACTTCAGCACTCAGCTACCCCATTACACAACTGCACCACACCAAGTTTCACATGAAACATCTAGAACCTTTGGAAATTAGCATCATAGACGGTACATAGGCAGATGCATCTCATCTGGAAAACTGCGGAAGTGGAAGGAGAATATTGAGCCTTCATTGATGTTGAAGGTCTTTGCAACTTTAGGCCAGTGCCTGTGGATGATTGACCGTCCATCCTTCGTCCTCTTCAGGAACACTTCAATATTGAACCGTGGGTGTTGTATGAAAACCTTCCTCGCCTCCTAGCCATAGATGTGGTTTGAGAGGTAATCATCAGTGAACTGCTTTGGAAAGGCCTGAAAACAAGGATGTGCATAAATATCTTCTCTATATTGGAATCTAGATGACCCCCCGCTCGTTGCTGCAGGATTTTGTCAGAGACTTTGAAGTAACATTCGTGTATCAAAGAATAAAATAATTTGAATCAATAATTGGGTAGCGTTCACAAATAGGTAATTATTAAAAAAATTGGTGGTATAAATATGCACTGCATGAAAAACTATTAGCAGGTTGTAGCGTGAATCATATTCTTAGCATGAACTATTTGTTGTTGTTTCCAGATTTTTCCTTCTTCAGTTACCGCAAGATGGATATATGGTGTCCCACTCTTTTCATACCTGACAATGCATCCAATGGAAGAGAATAGATGGCCAGCAGACTGGGCTCGCAGGGTGTTGAGGCGCAGACTCACGTGAGTCGAAAACTTCAGTTCTTTTGTGATCTTCATCTTTTCGATAGCATCTGTGTATCTCTTTGTAGCTTCTCTTATTGAAACGGCAA
The DNA here is from genome assembly GCA_963921465.1 of Triticum timopheevii. Taxonomy (NCBI): domain Eukaryota; kingdom Viridiplantae; phylum Streptophyta; class Magnoliopsida; order Poales; family Poaceae; genus Triticum; species Triticum timopheevii. The sequence continues at coordinate 151,592,646 of OY997272.1, forward strand.
AAGAACATGCCAGAATATTATTTGAATATGGTGGTGACCTAGGGAAGATATGTGTATGTTGTCAATGAGGGTAAAAAGTGAAACGAATATAATATAAGAAACCAATTTTCAGTAGGCATACCTCTTGCATTAATTACCCATTCGTACTGGCGATTCTGGGGTCATTTTGTTACAAATATTGTTGCTTAGTGGTAGTACCAACAAATTGTTTGTCAAAACAGCGAACCTCCTGTAATCAATTGGTTATGCTTAGTCACAGTAATGCTAACGTCTTTGTACTTTATTGCTTCATCTCTACATACATTGTGAAATATTCTATAAATTAAATGGTGTATATATGGATTCAGGTATATAATCAAGGTAGCCAGTTGAGATGCCAACATGCTTTTCATTCTTCCTTCTCTTAAATAAAATCTACTGGCTAAACTGAAAGTTCAGTCATCCAAATCCTCAAATGCCACACTACTGTTTCTAGCATATGTTAGCACTGTTGCGCAAGGACACACTTGCATCATGTCATCTTTAAGTTTTAGGAAATGTATAATTCTCTTTTGGTATTATTAAAGATTAATCTTTTTTAGTTCAATCTTCTAAGAGATTTAGGTCCAGAGAAGATGTTATGTGGTGCCAGATCTGCATGATGCTTAAGAAGGCCACCCAGGAGGGGGAGGGGGCACGTCTGAAACTAAGTAAGGGGAAATACGCATGAAAACAATAGAAGGTATGCTAAGTAATTAATTTAAGAGATGAGAGATTTCATACCAAGGTGAGTAGCAAGAGATCTACAAATCAATGAAGCGAATGCAAGCAGCAACAGACTTTTCTGGATCGGCAAAATGAAGAAAGAAAGTTTAAGCATGATAGAAAATCCGTATCTGCATAAACCCTAAGTACTTATTTGTTATTGAATAATACCTCTTGTCATAGTATGATACAATACTAACAGATTCATGGATTGAAACCCCAAGTGATGGATTATATGAAACATTAACCTAGCAAAGTAAGACTTGAAAGCATAATCTTTTTTTTACCCAAAGGGCATAATTGTCGATTGTGTTTGTCAATGAACTATGAAAAAATATCTTCTGATGTTTCCTTGCTTAGTTCCTACCATGTATTAGATTTGTTGACTCCATAGATCTTCTCTAAGGAACACATACCAAGACGTGTATAATAGATAAATAAAGTACAATTTTTGTCAGTCAAACTAAATGAAATATATATAATACATATGACTAAAAGTATATGGCCAAAGGCAACAAATCTGCATATGGCTAACTGTTCACTGGCTGGACTGCTGAAGCATTGAAATTTTCTAAAGAGGACATAGGAGAGCCTGCATAACAATGAAGTAGCAAGAGACCTGTCACATCGAGCACCTTTGGATATGATGCACAAGCTGTAAGATTCAAAAACATAGTCTCGGTGATAGTAAAAACTGGGGGTGGTTGAGAATATGGAGCATCACCTACCAGAGTGGAGGCTGCCAGGCCGGTTCCGAGAGTAGGGCGCGAACAGGTTGACAATGATGGTAGTGCAGCTATGTAGGCATCCTTTTCAAGTCGAAGACAACCGCTTCCCAGGGGAGCAGGGATGAGAGACGATAAATGCTGTGGTTTTTTGTGCATTTGTGGCTGCCGTTTCAAGGGGGCGAGTGGAAGAAAGAGGGGCAGCAGAGCACAGAAGAGAGAGCGGCGGTGGCGAGCAGAAGAGAAGACGAAGGCTGGGCGTCGTACTGCTATTAAAAACAGGTCGGTTTACATGGGCCAGAACAAACAACTAGCTAAGCCAGCCACGGCTTGATTTTTAGATGGGCTAGCATCAACGATTGGCAGCTCAGGTTCGCTAGATGGGCACGTATGTCACAAAAAAGCTAGATGGGCACGTCTATTCTACAGTGAAGGAAAAGTCTAGATTGCACATATGTCAACCGTGAGGTGCGGTTGCAACTTGGCTGTCGATTATCCCGTGCACGCATGCGATGCAAGAGCGTGGGACGGGAGCGGTTCCTGGTTCATTCTGTATGTTGGTAACGGCAAGATGACATGGCATCATGCATGTTAAAAATTAGACTCATGTGAACACTGACGTGGCACGAAGGTGATGCATACAGTGTGCATGATGAGAGAATAGAGAGAAGTGGGGAGAAACTTCTTAAGAATGATAGATGGGGCAAAGGAATAAAAAAGGCAAGGTATAATAGTTAGTACCATCTTGTAGTGAACTGATGTCTTCTTCATTATGCAGACAAAGATCATATTGTTTTTTGTCGCTAATTTCTTTATCCTAACAATCTTTCTGAGTTTCTTGACATGATTGATATTCATGGGCAACTAATTTCCCCACATGCAAAAAGGGTCGAACAGTGGGTCAAAACCTCTGACAGCAGGACCTACATGTGCAAGGCCAAATTGTTAAAAACCTAAATATTAGAATGGTTCCTGCAATTGCACAATAATGTGTTATTAGACAACGGACCATGCATGTGCTAACCTTGATTGTAAACCTCAATGCTTCCCATTGTTTTCCTGTAACACATATAAGGTAGTTAGTCATTAGGTTAAGTGAGGGTTCGCATGCTATCAGTAAAATATGTTGACGAAAAATAAGCACATTACACATTCATCAAATTAATTAAAGCGACATGGAAAACCCATTTATCCAAACCAAGCATGATTAAGAACTAGGAAATATAACACTTGTATATGTTTCTCATGTATTAAGTGTAGCCAAATTCGATTTATTCCTCACATGCACAACAATACAAAATTCTACGCACAACAATTGGACATCGCATTGCAGAATTGAACCAAGCAGTTAACTAAACACCACAACAAATGAACCAAACATTAATTGAGAACCACATTGCACAATATAACATACTCCTAATAGAAGATCAGTTAATCAAACCAAGCATGCACAAACAACTTGGAAATATAGCAATTGTATTTGTTTCTCATGTATTTAGTACAACCAAATTCAATTTATTTCTCACATGGATACAATAACAGAATGCATCCACAAAAATTGAACATCGCATTGCATAATTGAACCAAACGTTAACTGAGTACCACATTGCACAATATAACATACTCCTAATAGAAGATCAGACAGTTAAGCAAACCAAGAATGCTTAACAACTCGGAAATATAGCAATTATATTTGTTTCTCATGTATTTAGTACAGCCAAATCCGATTTACTTCTCACATGGTATATAATAACAGAATGCACCCACAATTATTGAACATCACATTGTAGAATTGAACCAAACAATTAACTAAACACCACAACAAATGAACCAAATGTTAACTGAGCACCACATTGCACAATGTATAACATACTAGAAGATCGGATAGTTAACCAAACCAAGAATGCTTGACAACTTGGAAATATAGCAATTGTATTCATTTTTCATGTATTTTGTAAAGATAAATTTGATTTATTTCTCAGATGGAAGAAAATACAAAATTGCAGCTTGAAGAATTGAACATCACATTTGCAGAACTGAACCAAATAGTTAACTGAAGACGACAACTAATTAATCATACAGTTAATAAGTGAGCACCACATTCCACGACATATAGAACATATACACTAGAGCAACAGATTGCATACTACAATTAGATAGCACAATTCACTAAAATTTGTTAAGGAAAGGCAGGAGCAGCACATGCAACGGGTAAACCAAGCATGCTTAATCGGTGTAGCTAGCAAATGGCAAGGTGCTCCTCCAAGATCTGGGGGTCGACACGAATGGAAGCCATCGCGACCTCATCCGCGTGTGCGGCCGCGATTTGCTTCTCCGCTGCCAAATGCTCCTTGAGCTCCTGCCTATACTACGTGCACCATGGCTTAGGGCGGCACTTATTTGGTGGAGGGGTAGGTGATTTGGCTGGAAGGTGTCGCGTCGACGGTCGGGGCATGTGGGATGTGGAAGGGGGAGGAGGATGCGGGTCGGGTGTGGATTACCTGCCTGGATAGACAAGGCTGGGCAGCATGAAGGAGGGTCACCGGCGAGGAGGCGGCGTTGCAAGCAAGGAGTGAAGGTTTGAACTTGGAAAGGAAGGTGGAAACAGGGGAAACGTGGCTTTTGGTAAGGGGAGGGGGCGGGGAGGTAGATATTTCCACGGAAGCCGAAAATTTTGAATCGGTTCAGTGAAAAAACCGGCGCACAAAGTGTCATCAGACATCGTCCCTTATTCAGAACTGTGTACGATATGTGAACATCACAAACGATTCAGATAGCTTAACCCGTGTGTGATGAGTTTGCACGTCAAAAATTTTGGTTTGAATTTCCCTGGTTACAGTGTTCATCTATGTCATTGCATAATTTGGGTACACAAAGGAGACTACAACACACCCACTATTCTTAATCGAGCAAGTTCAGCAATTAAACAGAGCTAGCTGACCTACACATTACTCTAAAAAATTAGAGTCCGATTCTCTTAATTAAACAAAACAAAGAGTACTACTACTACGGCTGGAGCTCGTCGATCTCTGCCGCCTCCTCCATCTCCAGCTCGCGCCCAATGGTCTCCTAGGGAAGGGGCTCCATGGCATCCTTCACACCATACTCGGCAAGCATCGCGCCATCCGCACCCGCCATCTCTTTGGAAAAGGCCGCCATGAGTTGGCGTGGGCGGCTGATACATCTCAGACACATCTATAATTTTTGATTGTTCCATGCTATTATATTATCTATTTTGGATGTTTTATATGCATTAATATGCTATTTTATATTATTTTTGGGACTAACCTATTAACCTAGAGCCCAGTGCCAGTTTCTTTTTTTCCTTATTTTTGAGCTTCGCAGAAAAGGAATACACTAAAAAAATACACTTCTGTGATGATACGTGTTTGACACAGTAGGTCACATTTTCTGTCATGCATGTACATCCATGACGATTTTATGAAAGAATCAAGATAATGATACATGTGCTGTCGTAGAAGTGTTCCATGACATTACGAATATTATCATCACGGAAGTGTCCACTTCCATGATGAGTGCATCATAGAAGTGCTTTCGTCAAGGGTAACCGACATGTGGCATCCGCCGTAACGGGTCGCCGTTAAGCTATCGGGTTTCGGTTTGGACCTGATAACCCGTTAACAACCCGGACCAATGGGGATTTTCCACGTGTAAAATTCTCAATGGCCAGAGAATCTACGTGTCGGCTCACCATTGGGACAAATGTCATCCACTCATTTGAATGAAGGCGCCGATGATACATCGACACGTGGCACGACCCAACAGAGGCCCATTCGGGTGAAAAGGCCAGCCCATTTGACTTGGTCAAAAGGTAGCGGGTCAGCCCACAAAAACCCTGTTAACGGCATGTTCGCATATAGCCCATTTATAGCCCGCCAACTCATGACCCGTTACAACCTACCCAGATTAGGCCCAGTAGCGTCATCTGGGCCGTCCAATATGATTCCAGCCCTTGTAACTTCTGGCCCATTTATGGCCCATGACGTCTTTTGGCCCATAGGAGGCCCTTTGTAGCCCGGGATAAAACTGCCCATAATGAACAGTGCATCGCTTTATACCCATTAACGGCCCATTATTCCGTCGGCCGTTTCTATCCCGTGATAATTTTCGGCCTTCTAAGGGCCCATTTATTCTTGGGCTCATTTCCAGAATTTGGTTACTTCCAGTACGTTACTAGACTGTTTCTCTTGTGGGCCAAATTCAGCTCGTGGTTACAGTCGGCCCGTTTGTGGTCTGTTAACCCGTTGGGCTGTTTTCATAGCATCATCAAATACGGCCTATTAACGGCCCATTATGGTCAGCCCATAAAACAGAAGATTTCCACTCTAGCCCGTTTATGGCCCATTTTGCGGACTGTTATTGGTCCACGAATAGTATGGCCCATGTTTGGCAAAATGATTATACGGCCCGTAGAAGTCCCATAGATTAGATGGCCCGTAGAAGGCCCATGGATCCTACGGCCCATAGAAGGCCCATGGATCCTACGGCCCGTAGGAGGGCCATGGTCACTACAACAGGTAGCAGGACCATGGTTACAACAGTCCGTGTGTTGCCATGGTTATTGTGGCCTATTTATAAAAATAGGTTATTGTGGCCACTAGAAAAACGCGGAAAAAGAACTATAGTGACTACAAGCAAACAATTAAACAAGACAATAAGGAAATAAATAAGCAAGCAACTAACGCTAGACTATTACGGCTATTACACATATTACATCCACTAGGCATCAAAGTTCCCCACCAGTGCAAATATAGGGAACAAAAAGCAGCATATTACATACACTGGCCGTCTAAATTGGCCACAAGTGCAAATAAATGTGGCAGCAAAACAAGTCCATATCTGAAACAACTTCAGAAGAGCTCAAGAAATGTTATCCTGGGTATCCACCATGCTGGAAATAAGCTTAGCAAGCTTGTTAGCTTTCTCCTGTTTGGCGCTAAAATCCTCCAATGCTGGCTGTTGCACCAGAAAGTATGCATCTGAATGCTCCAGGGACTTCCCCAGTCCTTCGGATTCTTGTCGAAGCATAGCTGATCGATGTCTTTCAGCTTGTAGTTGAGACTCAAGAAACCAAACTAATTCAGACAGTGAGTTTGAATAGCTTGTGCCAACGGTAGTGGGCAGTGACTCAAACACTACACCAGGACAGGACTTTGGGGTTGTTTCACTGTCTTCAAGATAGTTTACCTTAGCTGTTTTATCACCTTTGGACTGATATGTCTCCAACGTATCTATAATTTATGAAGCAAGCATGCTATTTTATTGTCTGTTTTGAGTGATTACGGGCTTTATTATACACTTCTATATTACTTTTAGGACTAAGCTACTAACCGGAGGCCCAACCCATATTGTTGTTTTATTGCCTGTTTTAGTATTTCAAAGAAAAGGAATATCAAACAGAGTCCAAACGGAATGAAACCTTCGGGAGCGTGATTTTTGGAAAGGATATGATCCGGGAGACTTGGAGTTCAAGCCAGGGAAGGTTCGAGGAAGCCAGGAGATAGGAGGGCACACCCCCTGTCTCCTGGGCCCCTCGAGGCTCCCCCGACCGACTTCCTTCTCCTATATAAGTCCACGTACCCTAAAAACATCGAATATGAAGATAGATCAGGAGTTCTGCCACTGCAAGCCTCTATAGCCACCAAAAACCTCTCGGGAGCCCATTCCGACACCCTGCCTGAGGGGGGACCCTCACCGATGGCCATCTTCATCAACCCGGCACTCTCCATGACGAGGAGGGAGTTGTTCACCCTCGGGGCTGAGGGTATGTACCAGTAGCTATGTGTTTGATCTCTCTCTCTCTCTCGTGTTCTCTCTATTGGATGATCTTGATGTATCGAGAGCTTTGCTATTATAGTTGGATCTTATGATGTTTCTCGCCCTCTACTCTCTTGTGATGAATTGAGTTTTCCCTTTGAAGTTATCTTATCGGATTGAGTCTTTAAGGATTTGAGAACACTTGATGTATGTCTTGCCGTTCTTATCTGTGGTGACAATGGGATATCACATGATCCACTTGATGTATGTTTTGGTGATCAACTTGCGGGTTCCGCCCATGAACCTATGCATAGGGGTTGGCACACGTTTTCGTCTTGACTCTCCGGTAGAAACTTTGGGGCACTCTTTGAAGTACTTTGTGTTGGTTGAATAGATGAATATGAGATTGTGTGATGCATATCGTATAATCATGCCCACGGATACTTGAGGTGACAATGGAGTATCTAGGTGACATTAGGGTTTTGGTTGATTTGTATCTTAAGGTGTTATTCTAGTACGAACTCTTGAACAGATTGATCCGAAAGAATAACTTTGAGGTGGTTTCGTACCCTACCATAATCTCTTCGTTTGTTCTCCGCTATTAGTGGCTTTGGACTGACTCTTTGTTGCATGTTGAGGGATTGTTATATGATCTATTTATGTTATTATTGCTGAGACAACTTGCACGAGTGAAAGTATGAACCCTATGCCTTGTTTCCTATCATTGCAATACCGTTTACGCTCACTTTTATCATTAGTTACCTTGCTGTTTTTATAATTTCAGATTACAAAAACATATATCTACCATCCATATTGCACTTGTATCACCATCTCTTCGCCAAACTAGTGCACCTATACAATTTACCATTGTATTGGGTGTGCTGGGGACACAAGAGACTCTTTGTTATTTGGTTGCAGGGTTTCTTGAGAGACCATCTTCATCCTACGCCTCCCACGGATTGATAAACCTTAGGTCAGCCACTTGAGGGAAATTTGCTACTGTCCTACAAACCTCTGCACTTGGAGGCCCAACAACGTCTACAAGAAGAAGGTTGTGTAGTAGACATCAAGCTCTTTTTTGGCGCCGTTGCCGGGGAGGTGAGTGCTTGAAGGTATATCTTTAGATCTTGCAATCGAATCTTTTTGTTTCTTGTTTTATCACTAGTTTAGTTTATAAAAGAAAAACTACAAAAAAATGGAGTTAAGCTTGTCTCATACGCTTCATCTTTTTAATATCTTTCGTGAGTATGATGGAAAGGAAAATTGTGCTCAAGTGCTAGAAGAAGAATGCATTAAAATGCTTGGTACTAAATCTTTGAATGATGAGCATGATTGCAATGTTGTTAGTATGAACTCTTTGAATATCCATAGTACTAATGATGATTGCACTAGTTATGATGAAAATGTCTCTTATAAGAATGTTGATTTTTGTGGAGTAGATTGGGTTTGCAAGTACACACCAAATAGGGAAAATAGATATTGCAAGAGGCATAAGTATTTAGAAACTAAAGGTTTGCAAGAAAGTCTTGATGATTGTGTTGAAAGATTCAATATTTTTCGTGTCCTTGTGAACTTTGCAATGAACGTGGTCATTTAAATCTCCAATGCAAATTGTTTCATGATTGAATCGTGTCCAAAAATTGTGATAGCTTGATTACCCTTGGGCATCATAAAGAGCTTAGTCTTCTTTTGGGGTATGAAGAAATGAAACGTATAACTGAGGGTATTCCAAACTTTAATCTTGATAGATTTCTTGATTTTGATCTAGAGAAGATTTATATGTATTGTGCGGTGAATTGCATTGAAAATCCTTATATTGCCAATTACTTAAAGAAAAGAAAGCAAATAGAAGATGATGAGAATACTAATGAAAGGGAAGAGACTTCCCAATATCCTCCTATTATTTCTTATGATGAATCATGTAACGAGGAGGAGCTTTCTATTCAACCAATCTCATCTATAATGAGCTCAAAGAAGAAGGTTGAACCTACACACAATGTGAAAAGGAAAAGAAGGAGCAACAAAGGTAAAAAGGTATCTCTCTCGAATGATGTTGCTCCTACTACTCATTGTGGTGATGGTAATTGCTATACTATTGGTGCTATCCATACTATTAATGATGAGAGTGATTATGCTTATGATATGAAAAGGCCCAAGCTTGGGGAAGCTATGTTTGATGAGGATGACATATTTGAGAATATATTTGCTGAAATTAATGTTTGTCCCAAGCTTGGGGATGCTATGTTTAATGAAGATGATATTTTTTGCCTCCCAAGTTTTGATATGCAAAGTTGTTATGATGATAGCATGCCTCTTACCTATGATGATTATATTGATGAAAGTGGGTTTGGAAGAGTGTCAACTTTAGGAAGTAGTGATCCCACTATTTTGGAGGATGTTCAATCTTGTTGTGATGAATATGAAAGTGGATTTGGAAGAGTGTCAACTTTATTTAGCGATGATTCCACCATCTTGGAAGAGGTTTCAATCGATTATGATGAGAACAAAGTTGCTACTTATGATGATTATTGTGATGAAACTTATGCTATAAAAAGTAGTGATGATAAAACTTGTCATGATTATGATTACCCTTTTTCTGAACATTACTCTTTTAATGTGGAAACAATTTTTAGTGTTCAAGTCTCTTATGATACTCCCACTATTCTGAATGAGAAGAATTTTGCTTATGTGGAGAGTAGTAAATTTTCTATGCTTATAGATCATGAAAAGAATTCTTTAGGTGCTGGTTATATCGTTGAATTAATTCATGCTACTGAAAATTATTATGAGGGAGGAATATATGCTTGTAGGAATTGCAATAATGTCAAGTTTCCTCTCTATGTGTTGAAAATCTTGAAGCTATGCTTGTTTTACCTTCCTATGCTAGTTGATTATTGTTCCTATAAGTTGTTTGCTCACAAAATCCCTATGCATAGGAAGTGGGTTAGACTTAAATGTGCTAGTCATATGCTTCATGATGCTCCCGTTATGTTTCAATTCTTATCTTTTATGTGAGCATCATTGTCATCATCATGCCTAGCTAGAAAGGCATTAAAGAAAAGCGCTTGTTGGGAGACAACCCAATATTTGTCCTTACTGTTTTAGTGTGTACACATGATTATGCTACTGTAGTAATCATGTTTTATAGCTTTTGTTTCAATAAAGTTCCAAGTAAGACCATTAGGATAGCTTACGGTGATAGTTGTGTTGATCCTGCTGAAAATCAGAAACTTTTTCACCCAGTAAATTAGTTTTGTTAATTAACAGAAACGTGCTTATGATCTGATTCTTCTTGCTCTGGATTGGTACAGAAATTTATTAGGACTTCCTAATTTGGTAGGAGTTTTGGGGTTCCGGAAGTACACATTTGATACAGATTACTACAGACTGTTCTGTTTTTGACAGATTCTGTTTTCTATGTGTTGCTTGCTTATTTTGATGAATCTACGAGTAGTATCGGAGGGTATGAACCATAGATAAGGTGGAGTACAGTATATAATACACCAATATGAATTTAGAATGAGTTCATTACAGTACCTAAGTGGTGGTTTTATTTTCTTATACTAACGGAGCTTACGAGTTTTCTGTTGAGTTTTGTGTTGTGGAGTTTTCAAGTTTTGGGTAAAGATTCGATGGACTATGGAATAAGGAGTGGCAAGAGTCTAAGCTTGGGTATGCCCGAGGCACCCCAAGGTAATATTCAAGGACAACCAAGAGCCTAAGTTTGGGGATGCCCCGGATGGCATCCCCTCTTTCGTCTTCGTTCATCGGTAACTTTACTTGGAGCTATATTTTTATTCACCACATGATATGTGTTTTGCTTGGAGCATCATTTTATTTTGTTAGTATTTTCTTGCTGTTATTTAGAATAATGTTTTGCATCTTCATATTCAATAAAAATGTCAAGGATAGCCTCTACCATGCTTATTTTGCTAGTATACATGTTGCTGTTTGAAAACAGAAAGTTTACCGCTGTTGCAAAAATTCCCTAGAAAAGTCAGAGAATGGTATAATGATGAAACCTTTTGAATAATAATCTCTGATAAATTTACTATAGTGGGAATTTTCTCTCATAATTTTTGGAGTTAGGGAAGTATGGTGAATCTTGCATTCTTTATAGACTATACTGTTTTGGAAGATTGCTGTTATGGTTGCATTGTTTGCATATGTTTGCTTGTTTAATGATTCTATTTGAGGATAGGAGTGTTAAATATGCAGAGGCATTTAGTATGAAATGTTGAATAATAATTTTAGTGATTTGTTACAGTAGAAAATGATAAGGTTTTGCATTGGTTTAAACTAACCTATCTCACGAGTTCTTGTTGAGTTTTATGTGGATGAAGCTTTTGAGAAATAGAGAAAACATGATATGAGAGGAATTAAGGAGACACAAAAGCTCAAGCTTGGGGATGACCAAGGCACTCCAAGATAATATTTCAAGAAGTATCAAGCATCTAAGCTTGGGGATGCCCCGGTAGGCATCCCATCTTTCTTCTTCAACAACTATCGGTTAGTATCGATTGAGCCTAAGTTTTCGCTTCTTCACATGAGTTGTGATATCCTTGCAATGCCATTTTGTTTTGCTTTGCTTGCTGTTTGAATACAATACCAAGATCTGAAATTCTTAAATGAGAGAGAGAGTCTTCACATAGTTACATAATTATTTAGCTACTCATTGATCTTCACTTATATCTTTTTGGAGTAGTTTTTCATTTACTCGTGTGCTTCACTTATCCTATGAGTAAATTGTTGAATGAGTTGATTGTCATAAATCTAAAAATTATATATGTCTCATTTTCTTATCCCATGGGAAGTAATGACTTCACATCTAAGAAGTAGAGGTTGTAAATTTATTGAAGGTTAGCAAGCATTGTATTGGTCATTTGAACAATTCATGAAAGAATATTGAAGGAAGAGAGATTCCACATATAAATATACTATCCTAGACATCTTTTATAATTGTGAGCACTCATTAAGTATGACATGCTAAAGAGTTGATGTTGGACAAGGAAGACAATGTAATGGGTTATGTTTTCTCACATCTCAATTAAAGTATATTGTCATGGATCATTCAAACATGCTGAGCTTGCCTTTCCCCCTCTTGCTAGCCAAAATTCCTTGCGCCAAGTAGAGATACTACTTGTGCTTCCAAATATCCTTAAACCCAGTTTTGCCATGAGAGCCACCATACCTACCTATGGATTGAGTAAGATCCTTCAAGTAAGTTGTTATCGGTGCAAGCAATGAAAATTGCTCTCTAAATATGTACGATCTATTAGTGTGAAGAAAATAAGCTTTATACGATCTTGTTATGGAAGCAATAAAAGCGACGGACTGCATAATAAAGGTCCATCTGCAAGTGGCAATATAAAGTGACGTTCTTTCACATTAAGATTTTGTGCATCCAACCCTAAAAGCGCATGACAACCTCTGCTTCCCTCTGCGAAGGGCCTATCTTTTACTTTATGTCTTTTACTTTATGCAAGAGTCAAGGTGATCTTCACCTTTCCCTTTTTCATTTTATCCTTTGGTAAGCACCTCGTGTTGGGAAGATCCTGATATATATATCCAAATGGATGTAAGTTTGCATGAACTATTATTGTTGACATCACCCAAAGGTGAATACGTTGGGAGGCAACACTATAAGCCCCTATCTTTCTCGTGTCTGATTAAAACTTCATAACCATTAGTATTGCGTGAGTGTTAGCAATCATGGAAGACTATATGATAGTTGAGTACGTGGAGTTTGCTAAATCAAAGCTCTGACATAGACCCTTCCTGAAAATAAGATGAATTGTAATTGTTTGATGACTAAGAATGAAGTTTGGTAGTTTTCAAGAAAGTTTATGGTCTATGCTTTAACATGTGAGTTGCTTGTTACTTGTTCGTGAGAAGTTTTATGAAATGAACTACTGTTATGACATATAATCATGCTAGAAAGGGTGATTGAAATTATCACTGATCAAACATGTGCACCTTCTAGCATTCACACTTCATAAATTCTTTCTTTTATCATTTACCTACTCGAGGACGAGTAGGAATTAAGCTTGGGGATGCTGATACATCTCCAACGTATCTATAATTTATGAAGCATTCATGCTATTTTATTATCTATTTTGAATGATTACGGGCTTTATTATACACTTTTATATTACTTTTGGGACTAAGCCCATATTGTTGTTTTATTGCCTGTTTCAGTATTTCAAAGAAAAGGAATATCAAACAGAGTCCAAACGGAATGAAACCTTCGGGAGCGTGGTATTTGGAAAGGATATGATCCGGGAGACTTGGAGTTCAAGCTAGGGAAGGTTCGAGGAAGCCAGGAGATAGGAGGGTGCACCCCCTATCTCCTGGGCCCCTCGAGGCTCCCCCGACCGACTTCTTTCGCCTATATAAGTCCACGTACCCTAAAAACATCGAATACGAAGATAGATCGGGAGTTCTGCCACCGCAAGCCTCTGTAGCCACCAAAAACCTCTCGTGAGCCCGTTCCGGCACCCTGCCTGAGGGGGGATCCCTCACCGATGGCCATCTTCATCAACCCGACACTCTCCATGACGAGGAGGGAGTTGTTCACCCTCGGGGCTGAGGGTATGTACCAGTAGCTATGTGTTTGATCTCTCTCTCTCTCTCTCTCGTGTTCTCTCTATTGGATGATCTTGATGTATCGAGAGCTTTGCTATTATAGTTGGATCTTATGATGTTTCTCGCCCTCTACTCTCTTGTGATGAATTGAGTTTTCCCTTTGAAGTTATCTTATCGGATTGAGTCTTTAAGGATTTGAGAACACTTGATGTATGTCTTGCCGTGCTTATCTGTGGTGACAATGGGATATCACGTGATCCACTTGATGTATGTTTTGGTGATCAACTTGCGGGTTCCGCCCATGAACCTATGCATAGGGGTTGGCACACGTTTTTGTCTTGACTCTCCGGTAGAAACTTTGGGGCACTCTTTGAAGTACTTTGTGTTGGTTGAATAGATGAATATGAGATTGTGTGATGCATATCGTATAATCATGCCCACGGATACTTGAGGTGACAATGGAGTATCTAGGTGACATTAGGGTTTTGGTTGATTTGTATCTTAAGGTGTTATTCTAGTATGAACTCTTGAACAGATTGATCCGAAAGAATAACTTTGAGGTGGTTTCGTACCCTACCATAATCTCTTCGTTTGTTCTCCGCTATTAGTGGCTTTGGACTGACTCTTTGTTGCATGTTGAGGGATTGTTATATGATCTATTTATGTTATTATTGCTGAGACAACTTGCACGAGTGAAAGTATGAACCCTATGCCTTGTTTCCTATCATTGCAATACCGTTTACGCTCACTTTTATCATTAGTTACCTTGCTGTTTTTATAATTTCAGATTACAAAAACATATATCTACCATCCATATTGCACTTGTATCACCATCTCTTCGCCAAACTAGTGCACCTATACAATTTACCATTGTATTGGGTGTGCTGGGGACACAAGAGACTCTTTGTTATTTGGTTGCAGGGTTGCTTGAGAGACCATCTTCATCCTACGCCTCCCACGGATTGATAAACCTTAGGTCAGCCACTTGAGGGAAATTTGCTACTGTCCTACAAACCTCTGCACTTGGAGGCCCAACAACGTCTACAAGAAGAAGGTTGTGTAGTAGACATCAAGCTCTTTTTTGGCGCCGTTGCCGGGGAGGTGAGTGCTTGAAGGTATATCTTTAGATCTTGCAATCGAATCTTTTTGTTTCTTGTTTTATCACTAGTTTAGTTTATAAAAGAAAAACTACAAAAAAATGGAGTTAAGCTTGTCTCATACGCTTCATCTTTTTAATATCTTTCGTGAGTATGATGGAAAGGAAAATTGTGCTCAAGTGCTAGAAGAAGAATGCATTAAAATGCTTGGTACTAAATCTTTGAATGATGAGCATGATTGCAATGTTGTTAGTATGAACTCTTTGAATATCCATAGTACTAATGATGATTGCACTAGTTATGATGAAAATGTCTCTTATAAGAATGTTGATTTTTGTGGAGTAGATTGGGTTTGCAAGTACACACCAAATAGGGAAAATAGATATTGCAAGAGGCATAAGTATTTAGAAACTAAAGGTTTGCAAGAAAGTCTTGATGATTGTGTTGAAAGATTCAATATTTTTCGTGTCCTTGTGAACTTTGCAATGAACGTGGTCATTTAAATCTCCAATGCAAATTGTTTCATGATTGAATCGTGTCCAAAAATTGTGATAGCTTGATTACCCTTGGGCATCATAAAGAGCTTAGTCTTCTTTTGGGGTATGAAGAAATGAAACGTATAACTGAGGGTATTCCAAACTTTAATCTTGATAGATTTCTTGATTTTGATCTAGAGAAGATTTATATGTATTGTGCGGTGAATTGCATTGAAAATCCTTATATTGCCAATTACTTAAAGAAAAGAAAGCAAATAGAAGATGATGAGAATACTAATGAAAGGGAAGAGACTTCCCAATATCCTCCTATTATTTCTTATGATGAATCATGTAACGAGGAGGAGCTTTCTATTCAACCAATCTCATCTATAATGAGCTCAAAGAAGAAGGTTGAACCTACACACAATGTGAAAAGGAAAAGAAGGAGCAACAAAGGTAAAAAGGTATCTCTCTCGAATGATGTTGCTCCTACTACTCATTGTGGTGATGGTAATTGCTATACTATTGGTGCTATCCATACTATTAATGATGAGAGTGATTATGCTTATGATATGAAAAGGCCCAAGCTTGGGGAAGCTATGTTTGATGAGGATGACATATTTGAGAATATATTTGCTGAAATTAATGTTTGTCCCAAGCTTGGGGATGCTATGTTTAATGAAGATGATATTTTTTGCCTCCCAAGTTTTGATATGCAAAGTTGTTATGATGATAGCATGCCTCTTACCTATGATGATTATATTGATGAAAGTGGGTTTGGAAGAGTGTCAACTTTAGGAAGTAGTGATCCCACTATTTTGGAGGATGTTCAATCTTGTTGTGATGAATATGAAAGTGGATTTGGAAGAGTGTCAACTTTATTTAGCGATGATTCCACCATCTTGGAAGAGGTTTCAATCGATTATGATGAGAACAAAGTTGCTACTTATGATGATTATTGTGATGAAACTTATGCTATAAAAAGTAGTGATGATAAAACTTGTCATGATTATGATTACCCTTTTTCTGAACATTACTCTTTTAATGTGGAAACAATTTTTAGTGTTCAAGTCTCTTATGAT
The DNA here is from genome assembly GCA_963921465.1 of Triticum timopheevii. NCBI lineage: Eukaryota > Viridiplantae > Streptophyta > Magnoliopsida > Poales > Poaceae > Triticum > Triticum timopheevii. Next base: position 151,609,133 of record OY997272.1, read on the forward strand.
ACTCCCACTATTCTGAATGAGAAGAATTTTGCTTATGTGGAGAGTAGTAAATTTTCTATGCTTATAGATCATGAAAAGAATTCTTTAGGTGCTGGTTATATCGTTGAATTAATTCATGCTACTGAAAATTATTATGAGGGAGGAATATATGCTTGTAGGAATTGCAATAATGTCAAGTTTCCTCTCTATGTGTTGAAAATCTTGAAGCTATGCTTGTTTTACCTTCCTATGCTAGTTGATTATTGTTCCTATAAGTTGTTTGCTCACAAAATCCCTATGCATAGGAAGTGGGTTAGACTTAAATGTGCTAGTCATATGCTTCATGATGCTCCCGTTATGTTTCAATTCTTATCTTTTATGTGAGCATCATTGTCATCATCATGCCTAGCTAGAAAGGCATTAAAGAAAAGCGCTTGTTGGGAGACAACCCAATATTTGTCCTTACTGTTTTAGTGTGTACACATGATTATGCTACTGTAGTAATCATGTTTTATAGCTTTTGTTTCAATAAAGTTCCAAGTAAGACCATTAGGATAGCTTACGGTGATAGTTGTGTTGATCCTGCTGAAAATCAGAAACTTTTTCACCCAGTAAATTAGTTTTGTTAATTAACAGAAACGTGCTTATGATCTGATTCTTCTTGCTCTGGATTGGTACAGAAATTTATTAGGACTTCCTAATTTGGTAGGAGTTTTGGGGTTCCGGAAGTACACATTTGATACAGATTACTACAGACTGTTCTGTTTTTGACAGATTCTGTTTTCTATGTGTTGCTTGCTTATTTTGATGAATCTACGAGTAGTATCGGAGGGTATGAACCATAGATAAGGTGGAGTACAGTATATAATACACCAATATGAATTTAGAATGAGTTCATTACAGTACCTAAGTGGTGGTTTTATTTTCTTATACTAACGGAGCTTACGAGTTTTCTGTTGAGTTTTGTGTTGTGGAGTTTTCAAGTTTTGGGTAAAGATTCGATGGACTATGGAATAAGGAGTGGCAAGAGTCTAAGCTTGGGTATGCCCGAGGCACCCCAAGGTAATATTCAAGGACAACCAAGAGCCTAAGTTTGGGGATGCCCCGGATGGCATCCCCTCTTTCGTCTTCGTTCATCGGTAACTTTACTTGGAGCTATATTTTTATTCACCACATGATATGTGTTTTGCTTGGAGCATCATTTTATTTTGTTAGTATTTTCTTGCTGTTATTTAGAATAATGTTTTGCATCTTCATATTCAATAAAAATGTCAAGGATAGCCTCTACCATGCTTATTTTGCTAGTATACATGTTGCTGTTTGAAAACAGAAAGTTTACCGCTGTTGCAAAAATTCCCTAGAAAAGTCAGAGAATGGTATAATGATGAAACCTTTTGAATAATAATCTCTGATAAATTTACTATAGTGGGAATTTTCTCTCATAATTTTTGGAGTTAGGGAAGTATGGTGAATCTTGCATTCTTTATAGACTATACTGTTTTGGAAGATTGCTGTTATGGTTGCATTGTTTGCATATGTTTGCTTGTTTAATGATTCTATTTGAGGATAGGAGTGTTAAATATGCAGAGGCATTTAGTATGAAATGTTGAATAATAATTTTAGTGATTTGTTACAGTAGAAAATGATAAGGTTTTGCATTGGTTTAAACTAACCTATCTCACGAGTTCTTGTTGAGTTTTATGTGGATGAAGCTTTTGAGAAATAGAGAAAACATGATATGAGAGGAATTAAGGAGACACAAAAGCTCAAGCTTGGGGATGACCAAGGCACTCCAAGATAATATTTCAAGAAGTATCAAGCATCTAAGCTTGGGGATGCCCTGGTAGGCATCCCATCTTTCTTCTTCAACAACTATCGGTTAGTATCGATTGAGCCTAAGTTTTCGCTTCTTCACATGAGTTGTGATATCCTTGCAATGCCATTTTGTTTTGCTTTGCTTGCTGTTTGAATACAATACCAAGATCTGAAATTCTTAAATGAGAGAGAGAGTCTTCACATAGTTACATAATTATTTAGCTACTCATTGATCTTCACTTATATCTTTTTGGAGTAGTTTTTCATTTACTCGTGTGCTTCACTTATCCTATGAGTAAATTGTTGAATGAGTTGATTGTCATAAATCTAAAAATTATATATGTCTCATTTTCTTATCCCATGGGAAGTAATGACTTCACATCTAAGAAGTAGAGGTTGTAAATTTATTGAAGGTTAGCAAGCATTGTATTGGTCATTTGAACAATTCATGAAAGAATATTGAAGGAAGAGAGATTCCACATATAAATATACTATCCTAGACATCTTTTATAATTGTGAGCACTCATTAAGTATGACATGCTAAAGAGTTGATGTTGGACAAGGAAGACAATGTAATGGGTTATGTTTTCTCACATCTCAATTAAAGTATATTGTCATGGATCATTCAAACATGCTGAGCTTGCCTTTCCCCCTCTTGCTAGCCAAAATTCCTTGCGCCAAGTAGAGATACTACTTGTGCTTCCAAATATCCTTAAACCCAGTTTTGCCATGAGAGCCACCATACCTACCTATGGATTGAGTAAGATCCTTCAAGTAAGTTGTTATCGGTGCAAGCAATGAAAATTGCTCTCTAAATATGTACGATCTATTAGTGTGAAGAAAATAAGCTTTATACGATCTTGTTATGGAAGCAATAAAAGCGACGGACTGCATAATAAAGGTCCATCTGCAAGTGGCAATATAAAGTGACGTTCTTTCACATTAAGATTTTGTGCATCCAACCCTAAAAGCGCATGACAACCTCTGCTTCCCTCTGCGAAGGGCCTATCTTTTACTTTATGTCTTTTACTTTATGCAAGAGTCAAGGTGATCTTCACCTTTCCCTTTTTCATTTTATCCTTTGGTAAGCACCTCGTGTTGGGAAGATCCTGATATATATATCCAAATGGATGTAAGTTTGCATGAACTATTATTGTTGACATCACCCAAAGGTGAATACGTTGGGAGGCAACACTATAAGCCCCTATCTTTCTCGTGTCTGATTAAAACTTCATAACCATTAGTATTGCGTGAGTGTTAGCAATCATGGAAGACTATATGATAGTTGAGTACGTGGAGTTTGCTAAATCAAAGCTCTGACATAGACCCTTCCTGAAAATAAGATGAATTGTAATTGTTTGATGACTAAGAATGAAGTTTGGTAGTTTTCAAGAAAGTTTATGGTCTATGCTTTAACATGTGAGTTGCTTGTTACTTGTTCGTGAGAAGTTTTATGAAATGAACTACTGTTATGACATATAATCATGCTAGAAAGGGTGATTGAAATTATCACTGATCAAACATGTGCACCTTCTAGCATTCACACTTCATAAATTCTTTCTTTTATCATTTACCTACTCGAGGACGAGTAGGAATTAAGCTTGGGGATGCTGATACATCTCCAACGTATCTATAATTTATGAAGCATTCATGCTATTTTATTATCTATTTTGAATGATTACGGGCTTTATTATACACTTTTATATTACTTTTGGGACTAAGCCCATATTGTTGTTTTATTGCCTGTTTCAGTATTTCAAAGAAAAGGAATATCAAACAGAGTCCAAACGGAATGAAACCTTCGGGAGCGTGGTATTTGGAAAGGATATGATCCGGGAGACTTGGAGTTCAAGCTAGGGAAGGTTCGAGGAAGCCAGGAGATAGGAGGGTGCACCCCCTATCTCCTGGGCCCCTCGAGGCTCCCCCGACCGACTTCTTTCGCCTATATAAGTCCACGTACCCTAAAAACATCGAATACGAAGATAGATCGGGAGTTCTGCCACCGCAAGCCTCTGTAGCCACCAAAAACCTCTCGTGAGCCCGTTCCGGCACCCTGCCTGAGGGGGGATCCCTCACCGATGGCCATCTTCATCAACCCGACACTCTCCATGACGAGGAGGGAGTTGTTCACCCTCGGGGCTGAGGGTATGTACCAGTAGCTATGTGTTTGATCTCTCTCTCTCTCTCGTGTTCTCTCTATTGGATGATCTTGATGTATCGAGAGCTTTGCTATTATAGTTGGATCTTATGATGTTTCTCGCCCTCTACTCTCTTGTGATGAATTGAGTTTTCCCTTTGAAGTTATCTTATCGGATTGAGTCTTTAAGGATTTGAGAACACTTGATGTATGTCTTGCCGTGCTTATCTGTGGTGACAATGGGATATCACGTGATCCACTTGATGTATGTTTTGGTGATCAACTTGCGGGTTCCGCCCATGAACCTATGCATAGGGGTTGGCACACGTTTTTGTCTTGACTCTCCGGTAGAAACTTTGGGGCACTCTTTGAAGTACTTTGTGTTGGTTGAATAGATGAATATGAGATTGTGTGATGCATATCGTATAATCATGCCCACGGATACTTGAGGTGACAATGGAGTATCTAGGTGACATTAGGGTTTTGGTTGATTTGTATCTTAAGGTGTTATTCTAGTATGAACTCTTGAACAGATTGATCCGAAAGAATAACTTTGAGGTGGTTTCGTACCCTACCATAATCTCTTCGTTTGTTCTCCGCTATTAGTGGCTTTGGACTGACTCTTTGTTGCATGTTGAGGGATTGTTATATGATCTATTTATGTTATTATTGCTGAGACAACTTGCACGAGTGAAAGTATGAACCCTATGCCTTGTTTCCTATCATTGCAATACCGTTTACGCTCACTTTTATCATTAGTTACCTTGCTGTTTTTATAATTTCAGATTACAAAAACATATATCTACCATCCATATTGCACTTGTATCACCATCTCTTCGCCAAACTAGTGCACCTATACAATTTACCATTGTATTGGGTGTGCTGGGGACACAAGAGACTCTTTGTTATTTGGTTGCAGGGTTGCTTGAGAGACCATCTTCATCCTACGCCTCCCACGGATTGATAAACCTTAGGTCAGCCACTTGAGGGAAATTTGCTACTGTCCTACAAACCTCTGCACTTGGAGGCCCAACAACGTCTACAAGAAGAAGGTTGTGTAGTAGACATCAAGCTCTTTTTTGGCGCCGTTGCCGGGGAGGTGAGTGCTTGAAGGTATATCTTTAGATCTTGCAATCGAATCTTTTTGTTTCTTGTTTTATCACTAGTTTAGTTTATAAAAGAAAAACTACAAAAAAATGGAGTTAAGCTTGTCTCATACGCTTCATCTTTTTAATATCTTTCGTGAGTATGATGGAAAGGAAAATTGTGCTCAAGTGCTAGAAGAAGAATGCATTAAAATGCTTGGTACTAAATCTTTGAATGATGAGCATGATTGCAATGTTGTTAGTATGAACTCTTTGAATATCCATAGTACTAATGATGATTGCACTAGTTATGATGAAAATGTCTCTTATAAGAATGTTGATTTTTGTGGAGTAGATTGGGTTTGCAAGTACACACCAAATAGGGAAAATAGATATTGCAAGAGGCATAAGTATTTAGAAACTAAAGGTTTGCAAGAAAGTCTTGATGATTGTGTTGAAAGATTCAATATTTTTCGTGTCCTTGTGAACTTTGCAATGAACGTGGTCATTTAAATCTCCAATGCAAATTGTTTCATGATTGAATCGTGTCCAAAAATTGTGATAGCTTGATTACCCTTGGGCATCATAAAGAGCTTAGTCTTCTTTTGGGGTATGAAGAAATGAAACGTATAACTGAGGGTATTCCAAACTTTAATCTTGATAGATTTCTTGATTTTGATCTAGAGAAGATTTATATGTATTGTGCGGTGAATTGCATTGAAAATCCTTATATTGCCAATTACTTAAAGAAAAGAAAGCAAATAGAAGATGATGAGAATACTAATGAAAGGGAAGAGACTTCCCAATATCCTCCTATTATTTCTTATGATGAATCATGTAACGAGGAGGAGCTTTCTATTCAACCAATCTCATCTATAATGAGCTCAAAGAAGAAGGTTGAACCTACACACAATGTGAAAAGGAAAAGAAGGAGCAACAAAGGTAAAAAGGTATCTCTCTCGAATGATGTTGCTCCTACTACTCATTGTGGTGATGGTAATTGCTATACTATTGGTGCTATCCATACTATTAATGATGAGAGTGATTATGCTTATGATATGAAAAGGCCCAAGCTTGGGGAAGCTATGTTTGATGAGGATGACATATTTGAGAATATATTTGCTGAAATTAATGTTTGTCCCAAGCTTGGGGATGCTATGTTTAATGAAGATGATATTTTTTGCCTCCCAAGTTTTGATATGCAAAGTTGTTATGATGATAGCATGCCTCTTACCTATGATGATTATATTGATGAAAGTGGGTTTGGAAGAGTGTCAACTTTAGGAAGTAGTGATCCCACTATTTTGGAGGATGTTCAATCTTGTTGTGATGAATATGAAAGTGGATTTGGAAGAGTGTCAACTTTATTTAGCGATGATTCCACCATCTTGGAAGAGGTTTCAATCGATTATGATGAGAACAAAGTTGCTACTTATGATGATTATTGTGATGAAACTTATGCTATAAAAAGTAGTGATGATAAAACTTGTCATGATTATGATTACCCTTTTTCTGAACATTACTCTTTTAATGTGGAAACAATTTTTAGTGTTCAAGTCTCTTATGATACTCCCACTATTCTGAATGAGAAGAATTTTGCTTATGTGGAGAGTAGTAAATTTTCTATGCTTATAGATCATGAAAAGAATTCTTTAGGTGCTGGTTATATTGTTGAATTAATTCATGCTACTGAAAATTATTATGAGGGAGGAATATATGCTTGTAGGAATTGCAATAATGTCAAGTTTCCTCTCTATGTGTTGAAAATCTTGAAGCTATGCTTGTTTTACCTTCCTATGCTAGTTGATTATTGTTCCTATAAGTTGTTTGCTCACAAAATCCCTATGCATAGGAAGTGGGTTAGACTTAAATGTGCTAGTCATATGCTTCATGATGCTCCCGTTATGTTTCAATTCTTATCTTTTATGTGAGCATCATTGTCATCATCATGCCTAGCTAGAAAGGCATTAAAGAAAAGCGCTTGTTGGGAGACAACCCAATATTTGTCCTTACTGTTTTAGTGTGTACACATGATTATGCTACTGTAGTAATCATGTTTTATAGCTTTTGTTTCAATAAAGTTCCAAGTAAGACCATTAGGATAGCTTACGGTGATAGTTGTGTTGATCCTGCTGAAAATCAGAAACTTTTTCACCCAGTAAATTAGTTTTGTTAATTAACAGAAACGTGCTTATGATCTGATTCTTCTTGCTCTGGATTGGTACAGAAATTTATTAGGACTTCCTAATTTGGTAGGAGTTTTGGGGTTCCGGAAGTACACATTTGATACAGATTACTACAGACTGTTCTGTTTTTGACAGATTCTGTTTTCTATGTGTTGCTTGCTTATTTTGATGAATCTACGAGTAGTATCGGAGGGTATGAACCATAGATAAGGTGGAGTACAGTATATAATACACCAATATGAATTTAGAATGAGTTCATTACAGTACCTAAGTGGTGGTTTTATTTTCTTATACTAACGGAGCTTACGAGTTTTCTGTTGAGTTTTGTGTTGTGGAGTTTTCAAGTTTTGGGTAAAGATTCGATGGACTATGGAATAAGGAGTGGCAAGAGTCTAAGCTTGGGTATGCCCGAGGCACCCCAAGGTAATATTCAAGGACAACCAAGAGCCTAAGTTTGGGGATGCCCCGGATGGCATCCCCTCTTTCGTCTTCGTTCATCGGTAACTTTACTTGGAGCTATATTTTTATTCACCACATGATATGTGTTTTGCTTGGAGCATCATTTTATTTTGTTAGTATTTTCTTGCTGTTATTTAGAATAATGTTTTGCATCTTCATATTCAATAAAAATGTCAAGGATAGCCTCTACCATGCTTATTTTGCTAGTATACATGTTGCTGTTTGAAAACAGAAAGTTTACCGCTGTTGCAAAAATTCCCTAGAAAAGTCAGAGAATGGTATAATGATGAAACCTTTTGAATAATAATCTCTGATAAATTTACTATAGTGGGAATTTTCTCTCATAATTTTTGGAGTTAGGGAAGTATGGTGAATCTTGCATTCTTTATAGACTATACTGTTTTGGAAGATTGCTGTTATGGTTGCATTGTTTGCATATGTTTGCTTGTTTAATGATTCTATTTGAGGATAGGAGTGTTAAATATGCAGAGGCATTTAGTATGAAATGTTGAATAATAATTTTAGTGATTTGTTACAGTAGAAAATGATAAGGTTTTGCATTGGTTTAAACTAACCTATCTCACGAGTTCTTGTTGAGTTTTATGTGGATGAAGCTTTTGAGAAATAGAGAAAACATGATATGAGAGGAATTAAGGAGACACAAAAGCTCAAGCTTGGGGATGACCAAGGCACTCCAAGATAATATTTCAAGAAGTATCAAGCATCTAAGCTTGGGGATGCCCTGGTAGGCATCCCATCTTTCTTCTTCAACAACTATCGGTTAGTATCGATTGAGCCTAAGTTTTCGCTTCTTCACATGAGTTGTGATATCCTTGCAATGCCATTTTGTTTTGCTTTGCTTGCTGTTTGAATACAATACCAAGATCTGAAATTCTTAAATGAGAGAGAGAGTCTTCACATAGTTACATAATTATTTAGCTACTCATTGATCTTCACTTATATCTTTTTGGAGTAGTTTTTCATTTACTCGTGTGCTTCACTTATCCTATGAGTAAATTGTTGAATGAGTTGATTGTCATAAATCTAAAAATTATATATGTCTCATTTTCTTATCCCATGGGAAGTAATGACTTCACATCTAAGAAGTAGAGGTTGTAAATTTATTGAAGGTTAGCAAGCATTGTATTGGTCATTTGAACAATTCATGAAAGAATATTGAAGGAAGAGAGATTCCACATATAAATATACTATCCTAGACATCTTTTATAATTGTGAGCACTCATTAAGTATGACATGCTAAAGAGTTGATGTTGGACAAGGAAGACAATGTAATGGGTTATGTTTTCTCACATCTCAATTAAAGTATATTGTCATGGATCATTCAAACATGCTGAGCTTGCCTTTCCCCCTCTTGCTAGCCAAAATTCCTTGCGCCAAGTAGAGATACTACTTGTGCTTCCAAATATCCTTAAACCCAGTTTTGCCATGAGAGCCACCATACCTACCTATGGATTGAGTAAGATCCTTCAAGTAAGTTGTTATCGGTGCAAGCAATGAAAATTGCTCTCTAAATATGTACGATCTATTAGTGTGAAGAAAATAAGCTTTATACGATCTTGTTATGGAAGCAATAAAAGCGACGGACTGCATAATAAAGGTCCATCTGCAAGTGGCAATATAAAGTGACGTTCTTTCACATTAAGATTTTGTGCATCCAACCCTAAAAGCGCATGACAACCTCTGCTTCCCTCTGCGAAGGGCCTATCTTTTACTTTATGTCTTTTACTTTATGCAAGAGTCAAGGTGATCTTCACCTTTCCCTTTTTCATTTTATCCTTTGGTAAGCACCTCGTGTTGGGAAGATCCTGATATATATATCCAAATGGATGTAAGTTTGCATGAACTATTATTGTTGACATCACCCAAAGGTGAATACGTTGGGAGGCAACACTATAAGCCCCTATCTTTCTCGTGTCTGATTAAAACTTCATAACCATTAGTATTGCGTGAGTGTTAGCAATCATGGAAGACTATATGATAGTTGAGTACGTGGAGTTTGCTAAATCAAAGCTCTGACATAGACCCTTCCTGAAAATAAGATGAATTGTAATTGTTTGATGACTAAGAATGAAGTTTGGTAGTTTTCAAGAAAGTTTATGGTCTATGCTTTAACATGTGAGTTGCTTGTTACTTGTTCGTGAGAAGTTTTATGAAATGAACTACTGTTATGACATATAATCATGCTAGAAAGGGTGATTGAAATTATCACTGATCAAACATGTGCACCTTCTAGCATTCACACTTCATAAATTCTTTCTTTTATCATTTACCTACTCGAGGACGAGTAGGAATTAAGCTTGGGGATGCTGATACATCTCCAACGTATCTATAATTTATGAAGCATTCATGCTATTTTATTATCTATTTTGAATGATTACGGGCTTTATTATACACTTTTATATTACTTTTGGGACTAAGCCCATATTGTTGTTTTATTGCCTGTTTCAGTATTTCAAAGAAAAGGAATATCAAACAGAGTCCAAACGGAATGAAACCTTCGGGAGCGTGGTATTTGGAAAGGATATGATCCGGGAGACTTGGAGTTCAAGCTAGGGAAGGTTCGAGGAAGCCAGGAGATAGGAGGGTGCACCCCCTATCTCCTGGGCCCCTCGAGGCTCCCCCGACCGACTTCTTTCGCCTATATAAGTCCACGTACCCTAAAAACATCGAATACGAAGATAGATCGGGAGTTCTGCCACCACAAGCCTCTGTAGCCACCAAAAACCTCTCGTGAGCCCGTTCCGGCACCCTGCCTGAGGGGGGATCCCTCACCGATGGCCATCTTCATCAACCCGACACTCTCCATGACGAGGAGGGAGTTGTTCACCCTCGGGGCTGAGGGTATGTACCAGTAGCTATGTGTTTGATCTCTCTCTCTCTCTCTCTCGTGTTCTCTCTATTGGATGATCTTGATGTATCGAGAGCTTTGCTATTATAGTTGGATCTTATGATGTTTCTCGCCCTCTACTCTCTTGTGATGAATTGAGTTTTCCCTTTGAAGTTATCTTATCGGATTGAGTCTTTAAGGATTTGAGAACACTTGATGTATGTCTTGCCGTGCTTATCTGTGGTGACAATGGGATATCACGTGATCCACTTGATGTATGTTTTGGTGATCAACTTGCGGGTTCCGCCCATGAACCTATGCATAGGGGTTGGCACACGTTTTTGTCTTGACTCTCCGGTAGAAACTTTGGGGCACTCTTTGAAGTACTTTGTGTTGGTTGAATAGATGAATATGAGATTGTGTGATGCATATCGTATAATCATGCCCACGGATACTTGAGGTGACAATGGAGTATCTAGGTGACATTAGGGTTTTGGTTGATTTGTATCTTAAGGTGTTATTCTAGTATGAACTCTTGAACAGATTGATCCGAAAGAATAACTTTGAGGTGGTTTCGTACCCTACCATAATCTCTTCGTTTGTTCTCCGCTATTAGTGGCTTTGGACTGACTCTTTGTTGCATGTTGAGGGATTGTTATATGATCTATTTATGTTATTATTGCTGAGACAACTTGCACGAGTGAAAGTATGAACCCTATGCCTTGTTTCCTATCATTGCAATACCGTTTACGCTCACTTTTATCATTAGTTACCTTGCTGTTTTTATAATTTCAGATTACAAAAACATATATCTACCATCCATATTGCACTTGTATCACCATCTCTTCGCCAAACTAGTGCACCTATACAATTTACCATTGTATTGGGTGTGCTGGGGACACAAGAGACTCTTTGTTATTTGGTTGCAGGGTTGCTTGAGAGACCATCTTCATCCTACGCCTCCCACGGATTGATAAACCTTAGGTCAGCCACTTGAGGGAAATTTGCTACTGTCCTACAAACCTCTGCACTTGGAGGCCCAACAACGTCTACAAGAAGAAGGTTGTGTAGTAGACATCAAGCTCTTTTTTGGCGCCGTTGCCGGGGAGGTGAGTGCTTGAAGGTATATCTTTAGATCTTGCAATCGAATCTTTTTGTTTCTTGTTTTATCACTAGTTTAGTTTATAAAAGAAAAACTACAAAAAAATGGAGTTAAGCTTGTCTCATACGCTTCATCTTTTTAATATCTTTCGTGAGTATGATGGAAAGGAAAATTGTGCTCAAGTGCTAGAAGAAGAATGCATTAAAATGCTTGGTACTAAATCTTTGAATGATGAGCATGATTGCAATGTTGTTAGTATGAACTCTTTGAATATCCATAGTACTAATGATGATTGCACTAGTTATGATGAAAATGTCTCTTATAAGAATGTTGATTTTTGTGGAGTAGATTGGGTTTGCAAGTACACACCAAATAGGGAAAATAGATATTGCAAGAGGCATAAGTATTTAGAAACTAAAGGTTTGCAAGAAAGTCTTGATGATTGTGTTGAAAGATTCAATATTTTTCGTGTCCTTGTGAACTTTGCAATGAACGTGGTCATTTAAATCTCCAATGCAAATTGTTTCATGATTGAATCGTGTCCAAAAATTGTGATAGCTTGATTACCCTTGGGCATCATAAAGAGCTTAGTCTTCTTTTGGGGTATGAAGAAATGAAACGTATAACTGAGGGTATTCCAAACTTTAATCTTGATAGATTTCTTGATTTTGATCTAGAGAAGATTTATATGTATTGTGCGGTGAATTGCATTGAAAATCCTTATATTGCCAATTACTTAAAGAAAAGAAAGCAAATAGAAGATGATGAGAATACTAATGAAAGGGAAGAGACTTCCCAATATCCTCCTATTATTTCTTATGATGAATCATGTAACGAGGAGGAGCTTTCTATTCAACCAATCTCATCTATAATGAGCTCAAAGAAGAAGGTTGAACCTACACACAATGTGAAAAGGAAAAGAAGGAGCAACAAAGGTAAAAAGGTATCTCTCTCGAATGATGTTGCTCCTACTACTCATTGTGGTGATGGTAATTGCTATACTATTGGTGCTATCCATACTATTAATGATGAGAGTGATTATGCTTATGATATGAAAAGGCCCAAGCTTGGGGAAGCTATGTTTGATGAGGATGACATATTTGAGAATATATTTGCTGAAATTAATGTTTGTCCCAAGCTTGGGGATGCTATGTTTAATGAAGATGATATTTTTTGCCTCCCAAGTTTTGATATGCAAAGTTGTTATGATGATAGCATGCCTCTTACCTATGATGATTATATTGATGAAAGTGGGTTTGGAAGAGTGTCAACTTTAGGAAGTAGTGATCCCACTATTTTGGAGGATGTTCAATCTTGTTGTGATGAATATGAAAGTGGATTTGGAAGAGTGTCAACTTTATTTAGCGATGATTCCACCATCTTGGAAGAGGTTTCAATCGATTATGATGAGAACAAAGTTGCTACTTATGATGATTATTGTGATGAAACTTATGCTATAAAAAGTAGTGATGATAAAACTTGTCATGATTATGATTACCCTTTTTCTGAACATTACTCTTTTAATGTGGAAACAATTTTTAGTGTTCAAGTCTCTTATGATACTCCCACTATTCTGAATGAGAAGAATTTTGCTTATGTGGAGAGTAGTAAATTTTCTATGCTTATAGATCATGAAAAGAATTCTTTAGGTGCTGGTTATATCGTTGAATTAATTCATGCTACTGAAAATTATTATGAGGGAGGAATATATGCTTGTAGGAATTGCAATAATGTCAAGTTTCCTCTCTATGTGTTGAAAATCTTGAAGCTATGCTTGTTTTACCTTCCTATGCTAGTTGATTATTGTTCCTATAAGTTGTTTGCTCACAAAATCCCTATGCATAGGAAGTGGGTTAGACTTAAATGTGCTAGTCATATGCTTCATGATGCTCCCGTTATGTTTCAATTCTTATCTTTTATGTGAGCATCATTGTCATCATCATGCCTAGCTAGAAAGGCATTAAAGAAAAGCGCTTGTTGGGAGACAACCCAATATTTGTCCTTACTGTTTTAGTGTGTACACATGATTATGCTACTGTAGTAATCATGTTTTATAGCTTTTGTTTCAATAAAGTTCCAAGTAAGACCATTAGGATAGCTTACGGTGATAGTTGTGTTGATCCTGCTGAAAATCAGAAACTTTTTCACCCAGTAAATTAGTTTTGTTAATTAACAGAAACGTGCTTATGATCTGATTCTTCTTGCTCTGGATTGGTACAGAAATTTATTAGGACTTCCTAATTTGGTAGGAGTTTTGGGGTTCCGGAAGTACACATTTGATACAGATTACTACAGACTGTTCTGTTTTTGACAGATTCTGTTTTCTATGTGTTGCTTGCTTATTTTGATGAATCTACGAGTAGTATCGGAGGGTATGAACCATAGATAAGGTGGAGTACAGTATATAATACACCAATATGAATTTAGAATGAGTTCATTACAGTACCTAAGTGGTGGTTTTATTTTCTTATACTAACGGAGCTTACGAGTTTTCTGTTGAGTTTTGTGTTGTGGAGTTTTCAAGTTTTGGGTAAAGATTCGATGGACTATGGAATAAGGAGTGGCAAGAGTCTAAGCTTGGGTATGCCCGAGGCACCCCAAGGTAATATTCAAGGACAACCAAGAGCCTAAGTTTGGGGATGCCCCGGATGGCATCCCCTCTTTCGTCTTCGTTCATCGGTAACTTTACTTGGAGCTATATTTTTATTCACCACATGATATGTGTTTTGCTTGGAGCATCATTTTATTTTGTTAGTATTTTCTTGCTGTTATTTAGAATAATGTTTTGCATCTTCATATTCAATAAAAATGTCAAGGATAGCCTCTACCATGCTTATTTTGCTAGTATACATGTTGCTGTTTGAAAACAGAAAGTTTACCGCTGTTGCAAAAATTCCCTAGAAAAGTCAGAGAATGGTATAATGATGAAACCTTTTGAATAATAATCTCTGATAAATTTACTACAGTGGGAATTTTCTCTCATAATTTTTGGAGTTAGGGAAGTATGGTGAATCTTGCATTCTTTATAGACTATACTGTTTTGGAAGATTGCTGTTATGGTTGCATTGTTTGCATATGTTTGCTTGTTTAATGATTCTATTTGAGGATAGGAGTGTTAAATATGCAGAGGCATTTAGTATGAAATGTTGAATAATAATTTTAGTGATTTGTTACAGTAGAAAATGATAAGGTTTTGCATTGGTTTAAACTAACCTATCTCACGAGTTCTTGTTGAGTTTTATGTGGATGAAGCTTTTGAGAAATAGAGAAAACATGATATGAGAGGAATTAAGGAGACACAAAAGCTCAAGCTTGGGGATGACCAAGGCACTCCAAGATAATATTTCAAGAAGTATCAAGCATCTAAGCTTGGGGATGCCCCGGTAGGCATCCCATCTTTCTTCTTCAACAACTATCGGTTAGTATCGGTTGAGCCTAAGTTTTCGCTTCTTCACATGAGTTGTGCTATCCTTGCAATGCCATTTTGTTTTGCTTTGCTTGCTGTTTGAATACAATACCAAGATCTGAAATTCTTAAATGAGAGAGAGTCTTCACATAGTTACATAATTATTTAACTACTCATTGATCTTCACTTATATCTTTTTGGAGTAGTTTTTCATTTACTCGTGTGCTTCACTTATCCTATGAGTAAATTGTTGAATGAGTTGATTGTCATAAATCTGAAAATTATATATGTCTCATTTTCTTATCCCATGGGAAGTAATGACTTCACATCTAAGAAGTAGAGGTTGTAAATTTATTGAAGGTTAGCAAGCATTGTATTGGTCATTTGAACAATTCATGAAAGAATATTGAAGGAAGAGAGATTCCACATATAAATATACTATCCTAGACATCTTTTATAATTGTGAGCACTCATTAAGTATGACATGCTAAAGAGTTGATGTTGGACAAGGAAGACAACGTAATGGGTTATGTTTTCTCACATCTCAATTAAAGTATATTGTCATGGATCATTCAAACATGCTGAGCTTGCCTTTCCCCCTCTTGCTAGCCAAAATTCCTTGCGCCAAGTAGAGATACTACTTGTGCTTCCAAATATCCTTAAACCCAGTTTTGCCATGAGAGTCCACCATACCTACCTATGGATTGAGTAAGATCCTTCAAGTAAGTTGTTATCGGTGCAAGCAATGAAATTGCTCTCTAAATATGTACGATCTATTAGTGTGAAGAAAATAAGCTTTATACGATCTTGTTATGGAAGCAATAAAAGCGACGGACTGCATAATAAAGGTCCATCTGCAAGTGGCAATATAAAGTGACGTTCTTTCACATTAAGATTTTGTGCATCCAACCCTAAAAGCGCATGACAACCTCTGCTTCCCTCTGCGAAGGGCCTATCTTTTACTTTATGTCTTTTACTTTATGCAAGAGTCAAGGTGATCTTCACCTTTCCCTTTTTCATTTTATCCTTTGGTAAGCACCTCGTGTTGGGAAGATCCTGATATATATATCCAAATGGATGTAAGTTAGCATGAACTATTATTGTTGACATCACCCAAAGGTGAATACGTTGGGAGGCAACACTATAAGCCCCTATCTTTCTCGTGTCTGATTAAAACTTCATAACCATTAGTATTGCGTGAGTGTTAGCAATCATGGAAGACTATATGATAGTTGAGTATGTGGAGTTTGCTAAATCAAAGCTCTGACATAGACCCTTCCTGAAAATAAGATGAATTGTAATTGTTTGATGACTAAGAATGAAGTTTGGTAGTTTTCAAGAAAGTTTATGGTCTATGCTTTAACATGTGAGTTGCTTGTTACTTGTTCGTGAGAAGTTTTATGAAATGAACTACTGTTATGACATATAATCATGCTAGAAAGGGTGATTGAAATTATCACTGATCAAACATGTGCACCTTCTAGCATTCACACTTCATAAATTCTTTCTTTTATCATTTACCTACTCGAGGACGAGTAGGAATTAAGCTTGGGGATGCTGATACATCTCCAACGTATCTATAATTTATGAAGCATTCATGCTATTTTATTATCTATTTTGAATGATTACGGGCTTTATTATACACTTTTATATTACTTTTGGGACTAAGCCCATATTGTTGTTTTATTGCCTGTTTCAGTATTTCAAAGAAAAGGAATATCAAACAGAGTCCAAACGGAATGAAACCTTCGGGAGCGTGGTATTTGGAAAGGATATGATCCGGGAGACTTGGAGTTCAAGCTAGGGAAGGTTCGAGGAAGCCAGGAGATAGGTGGGTGCACCCCCTATCTCCTGGGCCCCTCGAGGCTCCCCCGACCGACTTCTTTCGCCTATATAAGTCCACGTACCCTAAAAACATCGAATACGAAGATAGATCGGGAGTTCTGCCACCGCAAGCCTCTGTAGCCACCAAAAACCTCTCGTGAGCCCGTTCCGGCACCCTGCCTGAGGGGGGATCCCTCACCGATGGCCATCTTCATCAACCCGACACTCTCCATGACGAGGAGGGAGTAGTTCACCCTCGGGGCTGAGGGTATGTACCAGTAGCTATGTGTTTGATCTCTCTCTCTCATGTTCTCTCTATTGCACGATCTTGATGTATCGCGAGCTTTGCTATTATAGTTGGATCTTATGATGTTTCTCACCCTCTACTCTCTTGTGATGAATTGAGTTTTCCCTTTGAAGTTATCTTATCGGATTGAGTCTTTAAGGATTTGAGAACACTTGATGTATGTCTTGCCGTGCTTATCTGTGGTGACAATGGGATATCACGTGATCCACTTGATGTATGTTTTAGTGATCAACATGCGGGTTCCGCCCATGAACCTATGCATAGGGGTTGGCACACGTTTTCGTCTTGACTCTCCGGTAGAAACTTTGGGGCACTATTTGAAGTACTTTGTATTGGTTGAATAGATGAATATGAGATTGTGTGATGCATATCGTATAATCATGCCCACGGATACTTGAGGTGACAATGGAGTATCTAGGTGACATTAGGGTTTTGGTTGATTTGTATCTTAAGGTGTTATTCTAGTACGAACTCTTGAATAGATTGATCCGAAAGAATAACTTTGAGGTGGTTTCGTACCCTACCATAATCTCTTCGTTTGTTCTCCGCTATTAGTGGCTTTGGAGTGACTCTTTGTTGCATGTTGAGGGATTGTTATATGATCTATCTATGTTATTATTGTTGAGAGAACTTGCACGAGTGAAAGTATGAACCCTATGCCTTGTTTCCTATCATTGCAATATCGTTTACGCTCACTATTATCATTAGTTACCTTGCTGTTTTTATAATTTCAGATTACAAAAACATATATCTACCATCCATATTTCACTTGTATCACCATCTCTTCGCCAAACTAGTGCACCTATACAATTTACCATCGTATTAGGTGTGTTGGGGACAAAAGATACTCTTTGTTATTTGGTTGCAGGGTTGCTTGAGAGAGACCATCTTCATCCTATGCCTCCCTCGGATTGATAAACCTTAGGTCATCCACTTGAGGGAAATTTGCTACTGTCCTACAAACCTCTACACTTGGAGGCCCAACAACGTCTACAAGAAGAAGGTTGTGTAGTAGACATCAGAGACCAACCAGGATGTCTCACTATCCTGAACCTTATCTGCATTACTTCCTGTCGTGAGGAACCACAACCACCTATGGGGCTACGAGCCCTTCTGGTTCGGGCGGGGGAAGGACACGTTGCACAGAGAGCAAAGAAGCGTAGCGCAGCGTGGCAGAGATCACACAGGCAGTTTTTACCCATGTTCGGGCCGCGGTGAAGTGTAAAACCCTACCGCTGCTTTGGTGGAAAAAGGTGGTGGGGAGTGAGGGAGTTCTGGAATAGGGGGTGAGGGAGTCCTGGACTAGGGGGTGTCCGGACAGCTGGATTATCATCGTCCGCCGGACTCCAAGACTACGAAGATACAAGATTGAAGACTCCGTCCCGTGTCCGGATGGGACTTTCCTTGGCGTGGAAGGCAAGCTTGGCGATACGGATATGTAGATCTCCTACCATTGTAACCGACTCTGTGTAACCCTAGCCCTCTCCGGTGTCTATATAAACCGGAGGGCTTTAGTCTGTAGGACACAACATACATTGCAACAATCATACCATAGGCTAGCTTCTAGGGTTTAGCCTCCTTGATCTCGTGGTAGATCCACTCTTGTACTACCCATATCATCAATATTAATCAAGCAGAACGTAGGGTTTTACCTCCATCAAGAGGGCCCGAACCTGGGTAAAACATCGTGTCCCTTGTCTCCTGTTACCATCCGCCTAGACGCGCAGTTCGGGACCCCCTACCCGAGATCCGCCGGTTTTGACACCGACATTGGTGCTTTCATTGAGAGTTCCTCTGTGTCATCACCGATAGGCTCGATGGCTTCTTCAATCAACAACGCTGTCCAGGGTGAGACTTTTCTCCCCGGACAGATCTTCGTATTCGGCGGCTTCACACTGCGGGCTAATTCACTTGGCCATCTGGAGCATATCGAAAGCTACGCCCCTGGCCGTCAGGTCAGGTTCGGGAGCCTAAACTTCACGGCCGACATCTGCGGGGACTTGATCTTCGACGGGCTCGAGCCACAGCCAAGCATGCCGCACTGTCACGATGGGCATGATCTAGCTCTGCCGCCGAACAGTGCCTTGGTGGCCGCACAAGAATCTGCTCCGGCCCTTAGTCCGGAGCCGATCGCCCAGATCGAGGACCGGTGGTTGGACACCGCCTCGGGGGCTACAACTTCCACGGCGATGGAGCCGAACACTAACCTTGTCCCTTGCGAAGCTTGTGACTCCGAGGTGCTGGACTCCCCGCCGGACTCCGGACCTCCCATGCCCCTGCCAATCGAATCTGATTGGGCGCCGGTTATGGAATTCACCGCCGCGGACATCTTCCAACACTCGCCCTTTGGAGACATCCTAAATTCCCTAAAACATCTCTCGCTATCCGGAGAGACCTGGCCGGACTATGGCCAGGACGGTTGGGATACGGACGACGAAGAAATTCAAAGCCCACCCGCCACCCACTTTGTAGCCACTGTCGACGATCTAACAGACATGCTAGACTACGACTCCGAGGACATTGACGGTATGGACAATGATGCCGGAGACGAACAAGAACCAGCGCCTACAGGGCAGTGGAAGACCACCTCGTCATATGACATATACATGGTGGACACCCCAAAAGAGGGGGACGGCGAAGAAGCAGCGGAGGCAGATTCCTCAAAGAAACAGCCCAAGCGCCGACGTTAGCGGCGCCGCTCTAAATCCCGCCACAGCAAGAATGGAGATTCAGGCACAGGAGATAATAATACCCCAGAGAGTGCCGAAGATAATCCCCTCCAGCAAGATTCAGCGCAGGAGGATGCAGAAGCAAGCCCTCACGAGAGGGCGGCAGACGAAGAGGTCGAGGATGATAATCATATACCTCCCTCCGAAGATGAGGCAAGTCTTAACGACGACGAATTCGTCGTGCCCGAGGATCCCGTCGAACAAGAGCATTTTAAACGCAGGCTTATCGCCACGGCAAATAGCCTAAAGAAAAAGCAGCAGCAGCTTCAAGCTGATCAGGACCTGCTGGCCGATCGATGGACCGAGGTCCTCGCGGCCGAAGAGTATGAACTCGAACGCCCTTCCAAAAGCTACCAAGATGCAAGTTGCTCCCCCGATTAGAGGAGGAAACATACATACCTTCATCGCCAGCGCACAATACGGCCGACCGACCACCCCGTGGCCGAGACAGAGAGGCATCTAGGCCCTCCACCAAGACCGTACCCCGACATTGCTCCAAAAGTACGAAGCCAAGAGGGAACGCGCCGGACTTGCGAGATATATTGGAGGACAAAGCAAGGCAATCCAGATCCATCTATGGATCACGTGGGCGCCCCACGACCCACGACGAATACCGTCGCGCCAGATACAATAACTCCGGCCGGGCCGAACACAGCAGACAACGCTCTCTCGAGCTACATCGTGATATTGCTCAATATAGAGGTGCCGCACACCCGCTATGCTTCACTGACAAAGTAATGGATCATCAAAGCCCTGAAGGGTTTAAACCCGTAAACATTGAATCCTACGATGGCACAACAGACCCCGTGGTTTGGATCGAAGATTATCTCCTTCACATCCATATGGCCCACGGCGACGATCTCCACGCCATCAAGTATCTCCCACTCAAGCTTAAAGGACCAGCTCGGCATTGGCTTAACAGCTTGCCCGCAGAGTCAATTGGGTGTTGGGAAGACCTGGAAGCCGCATTCCTCGACAACTTCCAGGGCACATATGTGCGACCACCAGACGCCGATGACCTAAGCCACATAATTCAACAGCCAGACGAATCGGCCAGACAATTCTGGACACGGTTCCTTACAAAGAAAAATCAAATCGTCGACTGTCCGGATGCAGAGGCCCTTGCAGCCTTCAAGCATAACATCCGCGACGAGTGGCTAGCCCGGCACCTAGGACAGGAAAAGCCGAAATCCATGGCAGCCCTCACATCATTAATGACCCGCTTCTGTGCGGGAGAGGATAGCTGGCTAGCTCGCAGCAACAACCTTAGTAAAAATTCTGGCAGTTCGGATACCAAGGACCATAATGGCAGGTCGCGTCGAAGCAAAAATAAACGCCGCATTAACGGCGACGACAAGGAGGATACGACAGTCAACGCCGGATTCCGAGGCTCTAAACCCGGTCAGCGGAAGAAGCCATTCAAAGGAACCACTCCGGGTCCATCCAATTTGGACCGAATACTCGACCGCTTATGCCAGATACATGGCACCCCTGAAATGCCAGCTAATCACACCAACAGAGATTGTTGGGTGTTCAAGCAGGCAGGCAAGTTAATTGCCGAAAACAATGACAAGGGGCTGCACAGTGACGACGAGGAAGAGACCCGACCGCCGAACAATAGAGGACAAAAGGGTTTCCCCCCACAAGTGCGGATGGTGAGCATGATATACGCAACCCATATACCCAAGAGGGAACGAAAGCGTGCACTAAGGGACGTATATGCGATGGATCCAGTCGCCCCTAAGTTCAATCCATGGTCCTCTTGCCCGATCACTTTTGATCGAAGAGATCATCCGACCAGTATCCGCCATGGCGGATTCGCCGCATTGGTTTTATACCCAATCGTCGATGGATTTCACCTCACGAGAGTCCTGATGGACGGCGGCAGTAGCCTGAACCTGCTTTATCAGGATACAGTGCGCAAGATGGGCATAGACCCCTCATGGATTAAACCTACAAAGACGACTTTCAAAGGCGTCATACCAGGTATTGAGGCCAATTGTACAGGCTCAGTCACACTAGAAGTGGTCTTCGGATCCCCGGACAATTTCCGGAGTGAGGAGTTAATCTTTGACATAGTCCCATTCCACAGCGGCTATCACGCCCTGCTCGGACGAACCGCATTTGCAAAGTTCAACGCGGTACCGCATTACGCATACCTCAAGCTCAACATGCCAGGCCCTCATGGAGTCATCACGGTCAATGGAAATATGGAACGCTCCCTCCGAATGGAGGAACACATAGCGGCTCTCGCGGCAGAAGTACAGAGCAGCCTTTTAAGGCAATATTCGAGTCCGGCCGTTAAACGGTCGGACACGGCCAAACGCGCCCGGAGCAACATCAACCAAGACCACCTGGCATGTTCCGAGCACGCGTAGCAATGCGGCCCCAACCCCAGCCCTTGCATAATTGCAAGACCAACCCTCCGTGTACATCATTACTCTCTGGAGATACCATGGGCCTAGGGGAAGGGGCACGACCACAACAGACCCAGAGTGCGGCTCGACCACACCAGGGGCTCACAAGTGTGTCACTCATTTTTGTTATTATTTTCTTTCTTTATGTACACAGGACTCCGTTCACCAAAGGCCCTGTCCGGTGATGAACCCGCCGAATTCACGATGCAACAGCCAGGGAAGAAAGAAGACTGTGATAAACACTCAGGTGGTCTCCATTACGAGCATTAAATTTGATTATATCCACCAGTCCGCAGCCCATCCCTGGAGGGGGACATGTTTGATTAGTCCAATCCCTTGCTTACCGCACTATTTGTATCATTCCGCACTCATAGCAGAATTCTTTAAATAAATAATGCAGCATTTTTTGCATGTTATTGCATTACTTTACACATATGTTCATTAATGACATCTCGCACCCGTATATTATTGGTATGGCCGAATACACCAGGGGCTTATGTTCCCCGCATTATGGTGTGATAAGTCCGAACACTTTCACAAGTGCGGCACCCCGAACTTATAGCATTATATGAATCGGCTCCGAATCATGTCTTGGGTCAATAGTTGGGTTTGCCCGGCTCCCACATTTTGGCGCCCTACGTTCCGTTCTGTCGGCTAAGGTGGCACTGGGAGAACCACTGCGATTGCGCCCCGGTTGAGCTGGGCGAGCGCCTCAGTGGAGAAAGCTAAAACTGACCGGCATGATAAGGCGAGAGACTGG
Organism: Triticum timopheevii; assembly: GCA_963921465.1. Lineage (NCBI taxonomy): Eukaryota > Viridiplantae > Streptophyta > Magnoliopsida > Poales > Poaceae > Triticum > Triticum timopheevii. Next base: position 151,632,187 of record OY997272.1, read on the forward strand.
TCGCTGTTCGAGAGGTCTTTTCGGGTCCCTAAAGACCCATGCCGCTTCAAGCGAAGTACCGGATAATGTCCGACGAAGGCGTGGATAGCGCCCCGAATTCGGTCGTCCGAATTCTATGGGTAAGTGAGAGTGTTCAAGCATTATAAGTCGGGTTGCGTTGTTCGTTGTGTTGAGCGCCTCCCTAGATGGACGCAAAAATGGGAACAAGAGTGCTCAAGTTTATCCCGAACACCCCAGCACTCGTGGCTTGGGGGCTGAAGCCAACGACTTGCCATCTCTCAGATTTTATAAACGGCCGCATAGAAGGTAATATTTTAAATTAAACAAGCGTTGCGTAGCGCATATGAACAAAGTTTTCAGCGCACAGGATAATACATAGCGAGTTTCACTCAATAATTACATCTCTGGGGCACTCATCCGCAATATTGCGGGCACCCTTCAGGACAGTCTTATAGTACATTTCGGGCGTACGATACTCCTTGCCCGCTGGCGGCGGGTCAGTACGAAGCTTCTCCGCTTCCAGCCTGCCCCAGTGCACCTTTGCGCGGGCAAGGGCCCGACGAGCACCTTCAATACAGGCAGAGCGCTTGATGACATCCACCCAGGGGCACGCATCCACCAGCCGCCGCACGAGGCTGAGGTAGCTCCCAGGCATGGCCTGTCCAGGCTACAGCCGGACTACAAGGCCCTTCATGGCCTCCTGAGCTACCTTGTGGAGTTCTACCAGCTACTTCAGCTGGTCGCTTGGGGCACCGGATGGCCGGCCTCAGCGTACTGAGACCACAAGACCTTCTCCGTTGAGCTCCCCTCCTCACCACGGTAGAATGCGGCAGCATCGGATAGACTGCGAGGTAGATCTGCAAACACCCCTGGAGAGCTCCGAATTCGGGTAAGTGTCAGGTAGTTCACATTAACATGCTTGCTTTGCATAAAAATGCCTTACCCGCCGCTATTTTCTTCATATCCTCAACCTCTTGAAGGGCCTTGCGGGCCTCGGCCTTGGCGGACTTGGCACTTTCGAGAGCCGAGGCGAGCTCGGACTCTCGAGTCTTTGAGTCGCGCTCCAAACTCTCATGCTTCTCCACGAGAGCCTGGAGCTCTTGCCGCACCTCCGCCACCTGTGCCTCCTGCTTTTCTCGCTCTGCCCGTTCCGCAGCCGCACTGTTTTCGGCCGCGGACACAGCCTCCTTCAAGGCTGCCACCTCGTTTGCGGCCCCTGCAGTACCCGTATTATCCTTGTTAATTTTATTGCAACCGAAATCCTTTTCTGTAAGGTAAAAATTCAAAGTGGTACTACTCACCTTCTTTGTCCTCAAGCTGCCTCTTGGCATGGCCGAGCTCTCGCTCGGACCGCTCGAGATCTTGCTTTAATGCACCAACCTCCGCAGTCAGTGCGGCAGAGGTCAGCAGCACAGCCTGCAAACCCATATTGACATAATTTATTAGCAACCTGCGAATATCTTTTTAGATCCTCAGTCCGGCTTTTCTTTCTGAACACCGAACCGAGCATCAGGGGCTACTGTCTATGCGGTATTACATTACACAATTTTAACTTCTTACCTCATAGCCTGTTAGAAGGCTACTTCAGGCTTCGGTTAGCCCGCTCTTGGCGAGCTGAACCTTCTGAATCACCGCACTCATAATAGTGCGGTGTTCTTCCTCGATGGAAGCGCCTTTGAGCGCCTCCAGCAAGTTGTCCGGCGCCTCCGGTTGGACGGAGGCCGCCGGCGTCAAGGTCTTGCCCTTCTTGCGAAGGGGCCGCTTGCCGGACTCCGGAACCGCTGCAGGTTCCGGCGTGGAGTCCGGCGCAAAGTCTGGGAGGCTGCCTTGCGGCGCCTCCGGAGCCTCCTCCTGATGGGTCCCTTTCTGGGATCCCACCTCGGCGTCCTCGTCGGCGCGGGGTGTGGAGGCAGTCGGAAGGGAATCCACATCCGACGGGGCCAACGACCCGCTCGATGAAGCGGGAAGATCATCATCGGCCTGACTGCGGGCAATATGCGGCATTAGTAGGACACTATGTGACACAAAAGAAATTGCAGATCATTCAGGGATCCGGATACTTACGATCTCGCCGGAGGCCTGGCCCTTGAAGGCCACTCCTCGCCGCCAACGTCGGTGTTGGCAGAGCTGTCCGGCGGAATAGTTCTCCCCCTCTTGGACCCTTTGGCCTCCCCTGTAGGGGAAGCCTTCCTCTTCCTCTCTCCCCCCTCCGGGAGAGAGTCTTCTTCCTCCTCCTTGTCTTCGGGGGAGGAGTCCGCTTCGTCGTCGGACGCCTGATAATGGGAACTCTTTCGAGTGCCCGTGGCCACCTTCTTGGCCTTCTTCTCTGGCACCACATGCGGTGCCGGAACCAGCAGCCCCGCTAGACGGGCATCCACTGGGTCTTCTGGCATGGGAGCCAGGCAGATGAGCTGCTCCGCCTTCTTCATCCATTCCTGTTAAAGGAAAAAGGGAGATTGAAACCCTCTTAGAATCAATCTATTTACAATAAGTGTCCTGTAATGGGGTAGAATCACTTACCTCGTCAGCCGGATGCTGCGAGTGAAATCCACGATCTTCCGTCGCGGATGCGGGGGCTTCGGCGCCCTTAAACAGCACCCTCCAGGCGCCTTCGTACGTCGTGTCGAAGAGCCCGCTCAACGCCTGGTGCTGTTCCGGATCGAACTCCCACAGATTGAATGCCGTTCTTGGCATGGGGGAATCCGGCGGACGAGCATGACTTGCACCACGTCGACAAGCCTGAGCTTCTTGTTCACCAGCTTCTGGATACAGGCTCGGAGTCCCGTTAGCTCCTTCGAATTACCCCACAACAAGCCCTTCTCTTTCCAGGAGGTGAGCTGCGTAGGGATACCAGATCTAAACTCGGGGGCCGCCGCCCACGTAGGGTCGCGCGGCTCGGTGATGTAGAACCACCCCGATTGCCACCCCTTGACGGAGTCCATGAAGGCCCCTTCGAACCAGAGGATGTTGGGCATCTTGCCCAACATGGCGCCTCCACACTCCGCCTGCGTGCCCTTCACTACCTTCGGCTTGACGTTGAAGGTCTTGAGCCACAAGCCGAAGTGGGGCCGGATGCAGAGGAGGGCCTCGCACACGACGATAAACGCCGAGATGTTGAGGATGAAGTTCGGCGCCAGATCGTGGAAATCCAGGCCGTAGTAGAACATGAGCCCCCGGACAAAGGGGTGAAGTGGAAAGCCCAGTCCACGGAGGAAGTGGGGAAGGAAAATGACCCTCTCATGGGGCCCGGGGGTAGGGATGAGCTGCCCCTCGTCGGGAGCCGGTGCGTGATGTCGCCGGAAAGGTATCCGGTGCTGCGCAGCTTTGTGATATGCTCCTCCTTAATGGTGGAAGCCAACTATTTGCCTCCCCCTCCGGACATGGTCGGAGAAGGTTGAGACGAGATGCGCAAACTTGGGCCCTGGAGCTTGAGTGCGCGGAGATGGATAAGCAAAGGAGGAAGAAGGCGTGGGTGAAAAGGTGAATCCTTATCCCTTATATATAGGCGGGCGAAGACTATGCGTCCCCCACCAGTCTGGTAAAACTTGCTTATCTCCCAAGCGCCACCATCAATGGCGAGGCTGGGTTACCCACGTCCGTATTGATGAGAATCCTGGAATAAGGGGAACACGATCTCTGCTTTGACAAGACGTGCCAAGGGAACCGCTTCGCTAAACGTGCTGAGGTGGTATAATATAAAACGATTCAAGTAAAGGCTTGGTAGTGGTGTGGCGTCATGCAGCAAAATACGTCAGCAGATTGAACTTGTGTACATTTTATTCTCTCTACGGTGGAATGTGGAATTTATTTTGCAGAGCCGGACTCTATCCTGGTGTTCATGATCTTCTCTGGATTATTCAAAGGAGGAACCCGCCTTGCAATGCCGAACATTATGCGCACCGGACTTATCGTCATTGAAGCCTGGTTCAGGGGCTACTGAGGGAGTCCTGGACTAGGGGGTGTACGGACAGCCGGGTTATCATCGTCCGCCGGACTCCAAGACTACAAAGATACAAGATTGAAGACTCCGTCCCGTGTCCGGATGGGACTTTCCTTGGCGTGGAAGGCAAGCTTGGCGATACGGATATGTAGATCTCCTACCATTGTAACCGACTCTGTGTAACCCTAGCCCTCTCCGGTGTCTATATAAACTGGAGGGCTTTAGTCTGTAGGACACAACATACATTGCAACAATCATACCATAGGCTAGCTTCTAGGGTTTAGCCTCCTTGATCTCGTGGTAGATCCACTCTTGTACTACCCATATCATCAATATTAATCAAGCAGGACGTATGGTTTTACCTCCATCAAGAGGGCCCGAACCTGTGTAAAACATCGTGTCCCTTGTCTCCTGTTACCATCCGCCTAGACGCGCAGTTCGGGACCCCCTACCCGAGATCCGCCGGTTTTGACACCGACATTGGTGCTTTCATTGAGAGTTCCTCTGTGTCATCACCGATAGGCTTGATGGCTTCTTCAATCAACAACGCAGTCCAGGGTGAGACTTTTCTCCCCGGGCAGATCTTCGTATTCGGCGGCTTCGCACTGCGGGCTAATTCACTTGGCCATCTGGAGCATATCGAAAGCTACGCCCCTGGCCGTCAGGTCAGGTTCGGGAGCCTAAACTTCACGGCCGACATCTGCGGGGACTTGATCTTCGACGGGCTCGAGCCACAGCCAAGCATGCCGCACTGTCACGATGGGCATGATCTAGCTCTGCCGCCGAACAGTGCCTTGGTGGCCGCACAAGAATCCGCTCCGGCCCTTAGTCCGGAGCCGATCGCCCAGATCGAGGACCGGTGGTTGGACACCGCCTCGGGGGATACAACTTCCACGGCGATGGAGCCGAACACTAACCTTGTCCCTTGCGAAGCTTGTGACTCCGAGGTGCCGGACTCCCCGCCGGACTCCGGACCTCCCATGCCCCTGCCAATCGAATCTGATTGGGCGCCGGTTATGGAATTCACCGCCGCGGACATCTTCCAACACTCGCCCTTTGGAGACATCCTAAATTCGCTAAAACATCTCTCGCTATCCGGAGAGACCTGGCCGGACTATGGCCAGGACGGTTGGGATACGGACGACGAAGAAATTCAAAGCCCACCCACCAGCCACTTTGTAGCCACTGTCGACGATCTAACAGACATGCTAGACTACGACTCCGAGGACATTGACGGTATGGACGATGATGCCGGAGACGAACAAGAACCAGCGCCTACAGGGCACTGGAAGACCACCTCGTCATATGACATATACATGGTGGACACCCCAAAAGAGGGGGACGGCGACGAAGTAGCGGAGGCAGATTCCTCAAAGAAACAGCCCAGCGCCGACGTTAGCGGCACCGCTCTAAATCCCGCCACAGCAAGAATGGAGATTCAGGCACAGGAGATAATAATACCCCAGAGAGTGCTGAAGATAATCCCCTCCAGCAAGATTCAGCGCAGGAGGATGCAGAAGCAAGCCCTCACGAGAGGGCGGCAGACGAAGAGGTCGAGGATGATAATCATATACCTCCCTCCGAAGATGAGGCAAGTCTTAACGACGACGAATTCGTCGTGCCCGAGGATCCCGTCGAACAAGAGCGTTTTAAACGCAGGCTTATCGCCACGGCAAATAGCCTAAAGAAAAAGCAGCAGCAGCTTCAAGCTGATCAGGACCTGCTGGCCGATCGATGGACCGAGGTCCTCGCGGCCGAATAGTATGAACTCGAACGCCCTTCCAAAAGCTACCAAGATGCAAGTTGCTCCCCCGATTAGAGGAGGAAACATACATACCTTCATCGCCAGCGCACAATACGGCCGACCGACCACCCCGTGGCCGAGACAGAGAGGCATCTAGGCCCTCCACCAAGACCGTACCCCGACATTGCTCCAGAAGTACGAAGCCAAGAGGGAACGCGCCGGACTTGCGAGATATATTGGAGGACAAAGCAAGGCAATCCAGATCCATCTATGGATCACGTGGGCGCCCCACGACCCAGGACGAATACCGTCGCGCCAGATACAATAACTCCGGCCGGGCCGAACATAGCAGACAACGCTCTCTCGAGCTACGTCATGATATTGCTCAATATAGAGGTGCCGCACACCCGCTATGCTTCACTGACAAAGTAATGGATCATCAAAGCCCTGAAGGGTTTAAACCCGTAAACATTGAATCCTATGATGGCACAACAGACCCCGCGGTTTGGATCGAAGATTATCTCCTTCACATCCATATGGCCCGCGGCGACGATCTCCACGCCATCAAGTATCTCCCACTCAAGCTTAAAGGACCAGCTCGGCATTGGCTTAACAGCTTGCCCGCAGAGTCAATTGGGTGTTGGGAAGACCTGGAAGCCGCATTCCTCGACAACTTCCAGGGCACATATGTGCGACCACCAGACACCGATGACCTAAGCCACATAATTCAACAGCCAGACGAATCGGCCAGACAATTCTGGACACGGTTCCTTACAAAGAAAAATCAAATTGTCGACTGTCCGGATGCAGAGGCCCTCGCAGCCTTCAAGCATAACATCCGCGACGAGTGGCTAGCCCGGCACCTAGGACAGGAAAAGCCGAAATCCATGGCAGCCCTCACATCATTAATGACCCGCTTCTGTGCGGGAGAGGATAGCTGGCTAGCTCGTAGCAACAACCTTAGTAAAAATTCTGGCAGTTCGGATACCAAGGACCACAATGGCAGGTCGCGTCGAAGCAAAAATAAACGCCGCATTAACGGCGACAACAAGGAGGATACGACAGTCAACGCCGGATTCCGAGGCTCTAAACCCGGTCAGCGGAAGAAGCCATTCAAAAGAACCACTCCGGGTCCGTCCAATTTGGACCGAATACTCGACCGCTTATGCCAGATACATGGCACCCCTGAAAAGCCAGCTAATCACACCAACAGAGATTGTTGGGTGTTCAAGAAGGCAGGCAAGTTAATTGCCGAAAACAATGACAAGGGGCTGCACAGTGACGACGAGGAAGAGACCCGACCGCCGAACAATAGAGGACAAAAGGTTTTCCCCCCACAAGTGCGGACGGTGAACATGATATACGCAACCCATATACCCAAGAGGGAACGAAAGCGTGCACTAAGGGACGTATATGCGATGGAGCCAGTCGCCCCTAAGTTCAATCCATGGTCCTCTTGCCCGATCACTTTCGATCGAAAAGATCATCCGACCAGTATCCGCCATGGCGGATTCGCCGCATTGGTTTTATACCCAATCGTCGATGGATTTCACCTCACGAGAGTCCTGATGGACGGCGGCAGTAGCCTGAACCTGCTTTATCAGGATACAGTGCGCAAGATGGGCATAGACCCCTCATGGATTAAACCTACAAAGACGACTTTCAAAGGCGTCATACCAGGTATTGAGGCCAATTGTATAGGCTCAGTCACACTGGAAGTGGTCTTCGGATCCCCGGACAATTTCCGGAGTGAGGAGTTGATCTTCGACATAGTCCCATTCCACAGCGGCTATCACGCCCTGCTCGGACGAACCGCGTTTGCAAAGTTCAACGCGGTACCGCATTACGCATACCTCAAGCTCAAGATGCCAGGCCCTCATGGAGTCATCACGGTCAATGGAAATATGGAACGCTCCCTCCGAACGGAGGAACACACAGCGGCTCTCGCGGCAGAAGTACATAGCAGCCTTTTAAGGCAATATTCGAGTCCGGCCGTTAAACGGTCGGACACGGCCAAACGCGCCCGGAGCAACATCAACCAAGACCACCTGGCATGTTCCGAGCACGCGTAGCAATGCGGCCCCAACCCCAGCCCTTGCATAATTGCAAGACCAACCCTCCGTGTACATCATTACTCTCTGGAGATACCATGGGCCTAGGGGAAGGGGCACGACCACAACAGGCCCAGAGTGCGGCTCGACCACACCAGGGGCTCCCAAGTGTGGCACTCCTTTTTGTTATTATTTTCTTTCTTTATGTACACAGGACTCCGTTCACCAAAGGCCCTGTCCGGTGATGAACCCGCCGAATTCACGATGCAACAGCCAGGGAAGAAAGAAGACTGTGATAAACACTCAGGTGGTCTCCATTACGAGCATTAAATTTGATTATATCCACCAGTCCGCAGCCCATCCCTGGAGGGGGACATGTTTGATTAGTCCAATCCCTTGCTTACCGCACTATTTGTATCATTCCGCACTCATAGCAGAATTCTTTAAATAAATAATGCAGCATTTTTTGCATGTTATTGCATTACTTTACACATATGTTCATTAATGACATCTCGCACCCGTATATTATTGGTACGGCCGAATACACCAGGGGCTTATGTTCCCCGCATTATGGTGTGATAAGTCCGAACACTTTCACAAGTGCGGCACCCCGAACTTATAGCATTATATGAATCGGCTCCGAATCATGTCTTGGGTCAATAGTTGGGTTTGCCCGGCTCCCACATTTTGGCGCCCTACGTTCCGTTCTGTCGGCTAAGGTGGCACTGGGAGAACCACTGCGATTGCGCCCCGGTTGAGCTGGGCGAGCGCCTCAGTGGAGAAAGCTAAAACTGACCGGCATGATAAGGCGAGAGACTGGTCGCTGTTCGAGAGGTCTTTTCGGGTCCCTAAAGACCCATGCTGCTTCAAGCGAAGTACCAGATAATGTCCGACGAAGGCGTGGATAGCGCCCCAAATTTGGTCGTCCGAATTCTATGGGTAAGTGAGAGTGTTCAAGCATTATAAGTCGGGTTGCGTTGTTCGTTGTGTTGAGCGCCTCCCTAGATGGACGCAAAAATGGGAACAAGAGTGCTCAAGTTTACCCCGAACACCCCAGCACTCGTGGCTTGGGGGCTGAAGCCAACGACTTGCCATCTCTCAGATTTTATAAACGGCCGCACAGAAGGTAATATTTTAAATTAAACAAGCGTTGCGTAGCGCATATGAACAAAGTTTTCAGCGCACAGGATAATACATAGCGAGTTTCACTCAATAATTACATCTCTGGGGCACTCATCCGCAATATTGCGGGCACCCTTCAGGACAGTCTTATAGTACATTTCGGGCGTACGATACTCTGAGCAGGCTCGTAAATGCTTCATTACATACCTCAAAGCCTCTGAGCAGGCTCGTAAATACCTCAAAGCCTCTGAGCAGGCTCGTAAATGCTTCATTCAAACCGCTTGTGGCGGATGAAATCTTCTTGAGCATTGTGCTCATTAATGAGCGGTGCTCCTCCGAGAGTGCAGCTCATTCCAGAAGGCCCGTCAGTATGTCCGGCCGGACACCGACCTGTGCTGGACCCATCTCATCGCCCCCCGTGGGAGCCGAACGCTCCGGGCTCACGGCGGCCGAAGGAGTAGCTTCTGGCTTCGGCAGACCCGGACTCCTCCGTGACGACACCTCAGGATCGCCCGCCTCATGAGGCGGAGAGGCTGGTGGGGTCTCACTCTCCATCATCTCCGAAGGGAGGTCCCCCGAAGACGAACTCTGTTGGGAAGAGCTGCTAGCCGGACTGCAAAGAATGGATCCTAGTTATTGTACTCGGAGAAGCAGTACCTTCGAATTTATGGTTAACTTACAGCTCGGTGGAGGGCTGGCCCGTTGGTGGGCATGACACGGTGAGGGCGCCCTTCGGGGCAGGGCCCCCTGGTGACGCTTTCTTCCCCTGTTTGGGCATCTCCGTCTCCGAGTCTTTGGAGGCCACCCTCTTCTTCCCGCGCGGGGAGGAGGCCTTAGATTCCGCTCCCCGACTATCCTCCTTTGGGGAGGAAGCAATTCCCCCAGTTTGGATGCATAGTGTGTGGAGTTCGGCTTCTCTGTTCTTCCCTTCGTCTTTCCCTGAGGGCATTTTGCTAAGCACCCGGCCAAGCATCTTGGCTATGGTAGGACTAGGCGAGCCTTCGGGAAGTGGCGCCGGACACCTGATTCTCCCTGCTTTGCTGATCCATTCCTGGCCACGAAGGATTTTAAGAATAATGATTATGATAAATATAAACGAAGTGTTCGGTTTCAGGGCGATTGCAGCTTAGGCCCGCATCCTCGGTGGTGTCCGGACACTTTACTTGTGGTCCGAAGAATAATTTACACATCCCTTCGAGCGTCAGGCCGAAGTAGTGCTGAATAGTCCGCGGACCCTCTAGATTGAATTCCCACATCCGGAGAGGCCGGCGTTTGCACGGCAACATCCGTCGGATCAACATTACCTGAATTATGCTGATGAGGTTAATGTCCCTCTCAAGAAGCTCCCAGATGCGGCTCTGCAGTGTGGGCACGTCACTAGCAGACCCCCAATCCCGTCCTACATTGGTCCATGATGTCAGTTGTGACGGAGGGCGCGAACGGAAGTCGTGGGCAGCCACCCATGTTGTGCCTCTGGGAGCCGTGATGTAAAACCACCTCCGCTGCCACAGATCGGATACCTCTGGGAAAGAACCCTCTGGCCATGGGGCATCGGCATTCCTGCTTATTATGGCACCTCCGCACTCCGCATGTCGCCCCTCAATCATCTTCAGCTTCACATTAAAGGTCTTGAGCCATAAGCCGAAGTGTGGAGTGACATGGAGAAAAGCCTCGCACACAGTGGTGAACGACGAGATATGGAGGATAGCGTCCGGAGCTAGATCATAAAAATCCAACCCGTAATAGAACATGAGCCCCCTCACAAAGGGATCAAGGGTGAGGCCCAAGCCGTGGAGGAAGTGAGAAACAAATACAACGCTCTCATTAGGCTCGAGAGTAGGGATGACCTGCCCTAGAGCAGGAATCCTGTGCTGGATGTCGGCAGTCAGATATCCGACCTCCCTAAGCCTCGCAATGTCCTCCTCTTTGATCGAGGAGGCCACCCACCGGCCTTGAAGGTTGGATCCGGACATATTGGAGGATCTGGGGTGTTTGAGTTTGGGTCTCGGGTGTTAGAATTCGAGATGCGAAAGGGTGCAAGGGTGGTGGAAAAGAGGTATAGGCCTCGGCCCCTTCATAAGGGGGGGTGAATATTAAGATTCCTCAGCGTGACCGCTCGAGACTTATCTAAAAACATGGAGTCATACCAACAGTTGTCATGGGGTTGCGCACGCCCGTATTGATGGAAAATCCCGTAATAAGAGGAACACGATCTCTGCTTTGGCAGGGTGTGCGAGTAAAACCGCCTCGCAACATGTATCGAGGTGGGCTAAGAAAAGCCGGTTCGTGTTGGGCCGGGCCACGATGCAAGGGCACGATGTACAAAGATTGACAGTAGATCATACTTATGCTATGCTCCCTACAGTGGTATGTGAAGGTCATCTTGCGGATCCGGACACGGTCTAAGTGTTCGATAATTACTTTGGAGTATTCGGAGATGGAACCCGCCTTGCAATGCCAAAGACAAAACTGCACGCCGGACTCATCGTCATTGAAGCCTGGTTCAGGGGCTACTGAGGGAGTTCTGTATTAGGGGGTATCAGGGTGGCCAGACTATATACTTTGTCCGGACTATTGAAGCGTGAAGATACAAGATTAAAGACTACGTCCCGTGTCCGGATGGGATTCTCCTTTGCGTGGAAGACAAGCTTGGTGATCCGGATATTATATTTCCTTCCTTGTAACCGACTCCATGTAAACCCTAGCCCTCTCCGTGTCTATATAAACCAGAGAGTTTAGTCCTTAGAGGGACGATCACAATCATAATCGTCATAGGCTAGCCTCTAGGGTTTAGCCTCTACGATCTCGTGGTAGATCAACTCTTGTACTACTCATATCATCAATATCAATCAAGCAGGAACTAGGGTTTTACCTCCATCGAGAGGGCCTGAACCTGGGTAAACATTGTGTCCCTTGCCTCCTGTTACCATTAGCCTAAGATGCACAGATCGGGACCCCCTACCCGAGATCCGCCGGTTTTGACACCGACATTGGTGCTTTCATTGAGAGTTCCTCTGTGTCGTTGCTATAAGGCTTGATGGCTCCTTCAATCGTCAACAACACGGTCTAGGGTGAGACTTTTCTCCCCGGACAAATCTTCGTGTTCGGCGGCTTCACACTGCGGGCCAATTCGCTTGGCCAGCTGGAGCAGATCGACAGCTACGCCCCTGGCCACCAGGTCAGGTTCGGAAACCTGAAGTACAGGTCCGATATCCGCGGAGACTTGATCTTCAACAGATTCGGGCCTGTGCTAGGAGCGCCGGACAGTCACGATGAGCACGACTTAGACCTGCTGTCGGACAATGCTCGGGATGTCGCCCCCGCGGTAGCCCCGGACCTAAATCTGGAGCAGACTGCGTTGCCTAAGGATGGGTGGATGGACCCCGCCCCGCAGGCCACACACTCATCAGCGGTAGAGCCGAACACATGCCTCACCCCCAAAGAAGCCTGTGACACCGGACCCCCGGACTCGTATCCGGCTGTAGGTTCTAGTCCGTGCGCTCCTGAGCCCGCCGAACCTGGTTGGGCTCCGACAGTGGAGTTCACCGCCGCGTACATCTTCCAGCACTTACCCTTTGGTGATGTGCTGAACTCCTTAAAATCCCTCTCTTTGTCAGGAGACTCTCGGCCGAACTATGCCCGGCTTGAATGGGAAGTAGGCGACGAAGGAATTCGTGGCCCACCCACCACCCACTTCTTAGCCACTGTCGACGATGTATCAGACATGCTTGACTTCAAAACTGATGATACCGACGGTATGGACGTCGGCGCAAGAGACGATTCAGAATCACTGGGGCGCTGGACTACCACATCGTCATACAATATATACATGGTGGATACGCCTAAGGAGGAGGACGGCGACAATCCGGAAGATAGAACTCCCGGGCAAAAGCCAAAACGACGGCGCCGACGCCGCTCCAAGTCCTGTAACAGTAAAAATAGTGATAAGAGTGCCAGAAAGATCGACACCCCAGTCAACTCCGAGGGCAACAACGACCATATGGACCCAGCAATGGAGCAGGGTGAGCCAGGTCACGCTGAACACAGCTCGGAGCAGACGCCCGATCACAATGATCCCGAGGGACGAATTCATCAAACCGCCCTAGGACAAGAACCCAGTCCGGATGATGATGCATTCATCATCTCGGAAACACGCTTGGAATGAGATAACCTCCATCGAAGGCTTATGTCCACTGCGAGGAGTCTAAAGAAGCAGAAGCAACGGCTAAAGGCCGCACAGGAAACGCTCAATCGCAGATGAAATAAAGTGCTAGACACTGAAGAAAAGTACATCGACGATCGGCATACAAAGAGCTACCCAAAACGCAAGCTGCTGCCAGAATTCGACGACGAGGCCGTTCCACCAAAGAATAACACGGCCAAGAGGCCGGACAAACCACTTCATAAGCGCAACAGAGCAGCTACCAACGCCGCACACGATTTATGCGAGCTCCTGGATAAGAAAAGCCAGCGCGGCCAGGTCCATCTACGGATCTAAAGGACACATCCCGGCGCAGGACTATGGTCACCAAAACGATCATACCGATCGGATACCAGTTCGGAATCAACACCGGACACAACAACAACCGACGGCATGCCACAATACGTCCAGATACAGAGGGGCTGCTCACCCCCTGTGCTTCATCGAAAAAGTACTGGACCACGAATTCCCACAGGGTTTTAAACCTGTGAACATAGAGGCATACAACGGAACGACAGACCCAGGGGTCTAGATCAAGGATTTTATCCTGCATATACACATGGCTCGTGGGGACGACCTCCACGCCATCAAATACCTTCCCCTCAAGTTGAAGGGGCCAGCTCGACACTGGTTGAAAAGCCTCCCTGAAAATTCAATTGGAAGTTGGGAGGAACTCAAGGACGCTTTCAGGGCCAATTTTCAAGGGACTTATGTCCGGCCTCCGGATGCGAACGACTTAAGTCACATAATCCAACAGCCCGGAGAGTCCGCCCGCAAGCTTTGGAACAGATTCCTCACTAAGAAAAATCAAATTGTCGATTGTCCGGATGCCGAAGCCTTAGCGGCCTTCAAACATAGCATCCGAGACGAGTGGCTCGCCAGACACCTCGGCCAAGAAAAGCAAAGGACAATTGCAGCCTTAACAAGCCTTATGACCTGCTTTTGCGCGGGTGAAGATAGCTAGTTGGCCCGTAATGGCACCAGCAACCCAAGCACATCCGAGATAAAGGATGGCAACGGGAAGCCACGGCGAAATAAAAACAAACGTCAAAACAAGGAAGAGAGCCCAGACAACACAACGGTCAACGCCGGATTCAGGGGCTCTCGACCCGGTCAGCAAAAGAAGCCATTTAAAGGTAGCAAAGAGGGACCGTCCGGTCTGAACAGAGTCCTGGACAGACTGTGCCAAATCCATGGTACCCCCGATTTAACCTGCGAACCACACCCACAGAGAATGCCGGGTCTTCAAGCAGGCCGGCAAATTAAATGCCGAACACAAGGGAAGGGAAACACCAAGCGAAGACGAGGATGAGCCTCGCCAGCCGAAGACTGGAGGAGAGAAAAAATTCCCACTAGAGGTAAAAACAGTAAACATGATCCACGTGACTCACACATACACGAGAAGGTACGAATGCACGCTCGGAGACGCATACGCTATAAAGCCCGTCGTACCCAAACTAAACCACTGGTCGGCCTGCCCGATCACCTTCGATCACAGGGACTGCCCGACTAGTATGTGGGACGGTGGATCAGCTGCCTTGGTGCTCGACCCAATAATCGACGGATACCATCTCACTCATGTCCTCATGGACGGCGGCAGTAGTCGCAATTTAATATACTAGGACACTACCCGCAGGATGGGGATAGGCCCATCCAGAATCAGACAAAGTAACACCACCTTAGAAGGGGTAATACCAGGCGTTGAAGCCTACGGCAGGGGCTCCGTCGTACTGGAGGTAACATTCGGTTCCCCAGGCAACTCCAGAAGCGAAGAACTACTCTTCACCATCGCCCCTTCCAAAGCGGCTATCACGCATTGCTTGGGAGAACGGCCTTCGCCCGCTTCAACGTGGTACCGCATTACACCTACCTCACACTCAAGATGCCCGGTCCACGAGGCGTTATCACCGTTAACGGAAACACAGAGCGCTCCGCACGAGCAGAGGAATACGCGACGACTCTAGCAGCTGGATTCTAAGCAGCCTCTAACACCAGAAAGCATGGCTGGTCGTTAAGACCTCGGACTCGGTTAGACGAGTCCGGCAGCCCGGATAAACCTGAGCTGGGGCGCCATATATGTAATCCCATAAAGGACACCAGGGGCTATAAATATTTAATAAAGCCCCACTTTTAGCTTGACCTTATTTACAGGCCAACGTTTCACACTTTAACTATCCATCGCACGCTCACGTTATGCTCTTCTACATGAGTTTTTCTTTTACAGACACAATTCGTGAGATACCCTTCCAGGAAACGGCACAACGGAGACAAAGGCGTAGACGTGCAGCAGGGCCCCGCTCAAAGATTTCTCTTTAGATTAAGCCCCTATGTAAACCTTTTTATTATCTCTTGTTGTTTACACATCCCATGGGTACTATACCCACATAGAGTACTGCCGTTATTGGCATTTCGCCACGACAGACTAATGCACGTGCCTGGACATACAGGGTACATGATGAAAGGGCATTCTTCAGCCCATTTTATGTTATAAAGTCCGAATACCTTCGGGAGTGTTCGGCGTCACGAGTTTGGCCTTATATGCATCAGCTCCAAATCATGTCTTTGGTCAAATGTTGGGTTTGCCCGGCTCCTGGTTTTGCCGCCTTACGTTCCATTCTTATCGGCTAAGGCGGCCAAAGGAGAACTACTACGATTGTGCCCTAGTTATTTCAGACGAGCACCTCAGTAGAGAAAGCCGAAAACTGACTGTCATGATACAGCGAGAGACTGTTCAACCACTCGAAGACCTATCAGACTCTTTAGGATTTCGCCGCAATAACAAAGGACCTTTTTCGGTCATGTACACACGCGCCCGTATTAGGATGCACGCGAAGGTACCAGTGGCTATATAGTAGCCCCATCGTCAAACTCCTAAGGCTAAGTGAAAGTGTTACAGCTATATAGTCTGGTTTCCTAGTTCGACGTGCGATAACCTCCTTAATGGACCAAGACGTTGGATCAAGTGTGATTACGCATATTTTTCTCGAATACCCCCGCATTGTATGCATGGGGGCTGAAGCCAACGACTACTAACTTTCAGATTACACATATACATAAAAATGGCCGCACAAGAGGCACAATAATACTTTCAGGCACAAAGTATAAATATAGCCCCATAATCAAAATAACATTGTTTCTACAATGACACGATTTGTTACTCGAACATGACATTCTTCGAGCTCAGAGCCTCTATCAAACGAGCACCTTCTGTTACCTGCTCCAAGTAGTGCTCGGCCGGATCCTGGCCTCCCGCCGGATTCTGGGTCGCAATGATGGTGGCATCCATATCTGTCCAATATGCTTTAACGCGGGTAAGAGCCATTCGTGCACCCTCTATGCACGTCGACCTTCTCATGGAATCGTTCTGAGATACGGCACCGAGGAATTGTTGCACCAAACCAAAATAACTGTCCAGCTTAGGACCCTTCGGCCAAAGATGGTCTATTACAGACCGCATTGCAAGCCCGGACAACCTATGAAGCTCAGCCACAATAGCCAGTTTCTCACTCAACGGCAATGGGCGCGCAAGAGCATTAAATTGTGACCAGAACAACTTCTCCACTTCTTTATCACCTTGATCCTCGAAAAACTTCGCCGCATCAGCTGTACTCTTCGCTAAGTCCGTATACGCGTCTGCAGGACTCCAGCGTCGATCCAGGGGAGCATACTTCGGATTCAAAAACTTCATCCGTAATAAGTAGGGGCTCCCAGCCGCGATTTTACCGGCCTGTCGAAGCTCCTCCCGCACATCCCTAATTTCGGTCCGCATCTCCTTTGCCGCATTAAGTGCCTTGTTCAGGTTAGCCAAATTAACCTGATTCTCCTTCTCAATGAGCTCATACCGGTCGGCGGATTTTTCAACTCCACAGCCATTTCGGCTATCTTGTCCTCGCTTCGGTGCTGAGTAGCCTGTTTGGCTCTCAACTCTTCGGCCGCCTTTAGGGCAGCCGCATTGCTAGCCCGAGCTTGTTCCTTGGCCTGGGCAATTTCTGCCCTCAGGGCTTCCACGGCAGCAGCACCGTCTGCAGTCCAAGCATATCGCATTAATATCATGCCCCCTCAAATTTTCCAATACAACATAATAAGGAAAGCAGAGCACATACCTTGTGACTCGTTCAGCCGCTCGTTCACCAGCATGATATCGGCATCAATAGCTCCAATCTGCCTCCTTAGTTTGGCAATTTCAACGGACTGGTCGGCCGCCGGATCCTTAGACACCTGCGCATATATTCCGTGCAATAATTACTTACACATTATGATCCTCCATTTGCCGCCTAGGGCGGGCAACCAGAGTCTCAGGGGCTACTATCCATATGGAGCACACCTAGCGTGTGCCTCACAGCCAAAAAATAATGTATTTTTCATTACATACCTCAAAGCCTCTGAGCAGGCTCGTAAATGCTTCATTCAAACCGCTTGTGGCGGATGAAATCTTCTTGAGCACTGTGCTCATTAATGAGCGGTGCTCCTCCGAGAGTGCAGCTCATTCCAGAAGGCCCGTCAGTATGTCCGGCCGGACACCGACCTGTGCTGGACCCATCTCATCGCCCCCCGTGGGAGCCGAACGCTCCGGGCTCACGGCGGCCGAAGGAGTAGCTTCTGGCTTCGGCAGACCCGGACTCCTCCGTGACGACACCTCAGGATCGCCCGCCTCATGAGGCGGAGAGGCTGGTGGGGTCTCACTCTCCATCATCTCCGAAGGGAGGTCCCCCGAAGACGAACTCTGTTGGGAAGAGCTGCTAGCCGGACTGCAAAGAATGGATCCTAGTTATTGTACTCGGAGAAGCAGTACCTTCGAATTTATGGTTAACTTACAGCTCGGTGGAGGGCTGGCCCGTTGGTGGGCATGACACGGTGAGGGCGCCCTTCGGGGCAGGGCCCCCTGGTGACGCTTTCTTCCCCTGTTTGGGCATCTCCGTCTCCGAGTCTTTGGAGGCCACCCTCTTCTTCCCGCGCGGGGAGGAGGCCTTAGATTCCGCTCCCCGACTATCCTCCTTTGGGGAGGAAGCAATTCCCCCAGTTTGGATGCATAGTGTGTGGAGTTCGGCTTCTCTGTTCTTCCCTTCGTCTTTCCCTGAGGGCATTTTGCTAAGCACCCGGCCAAGCATCTTGGCTATGGTAGGACTAGGCGAGCCTTCGGGAAGTGGCGCCGGACACCTGATTCTCCCTGCTTTGCTGAGCCATTCCTGGCCACGAAGGATTTTAAGAATAATGATTATGATAAATATAAATGAAGTGTTCGGTTTCAGGGCGATTGCAGCTTAGGCCCGCATCCTCGGTGGTGTCCGGACACTTTACTTGTGGCCCGAAGAATAATTTACACATCCCTTCGAGCGTCAGGCCGAAGTAGTGCTGAATAGTCCGCGAACCCTCTCGATTGAATTCCCACATCCGGAGAGGCCGGCGTTTGCACGGCAACATCCGTCGGATCAACATTACCTGAATTATGCTGATGAGGTTAATGTCCCTCTCAAGAAGCTCCCGGATGCGGCTCTGCAGTGTGGGCACGTCACTAGCAGACCCCCAATCTCGTCCTACATTGGTCCATGATGTCAGTTGTAATGGAGGGCGCGAACGGAAGTCGTGGGCAGCCACCCATGTTGTGCCTCTGGGAGCCGTGACGTAAAACCACCTCCGCTGCCACAGATCGGATACCTCTGGGAAAGAACCCTCTGGCCATGGGGCATCGGCATTCCTTCTTATTATGGCACCTCCGCACTCCGCATGTCGCCCCTCAATCATCTTCAGCTTCACATTAAAGGTCTTGAGCCATAAGCCGAAGTGTGGAGTGACATGGAGAAAAGCCTCGCACACAGTGGTGAACGACGAGATATGGAGGATAGCGTCCGGAGCTAGATCATGAAAATCCAACCCGTAATAGAACATGAGCCCCCTCACAAAGGGATCAAGGGTGAGGCCCAAGCCGTGAAGGAAGTGAGAAACAAATACAACGCTCTCATTAGGCTCGAGAGTAGGGATGACCTGCCCTAGAGCAGGAATCCTGTGCTGGATGTCGGCAGTCAGATATCCGACCTCCCTAAGCCTCGCAATGTCCTCCTCTTTGATCGAGGAGGCCACCCACCGGCCTTGAAGGTTGGATCCGGACATATTGGAGGATCTGGGGTGTTTGAGTTTGGGTCTCGGGTGTTAGAACTCGAGATGCGAAAGGGTGCAAGGGTGGTGGAAAAGAGGTATAGGCCTCGGCCCCTTCATAAGGGGGGGTGAATATTAAGATTCCTCAGCGTGACCGCTCGAGACTTATCTAAAAACATGGAGTCATACCAACAGTTGTCGTGGGGTTGCGCACGCCCGTATTGATGGAAAATCCCGTAATAAGAGGAACACGATCTCTGCTTTGGCAGGGTGTGCGAGTAAAACCGCCTCGCAACATGTATCGAGGTGGGCTAAGAAAAGCCGGTTCGTGTTGGGCCGGGCCACGATGCAAGGGCACGATGTACAAAGATTGACAGTAGATCATACTTATGCTATGCTCCCTACAGTGGTATGTGAAGGTCATCTTGCGGATCCGGACACGGTCTAAGTGTTTGATAATTACTTTGGAGTATTCGGAGATGGAACCCGCCTTGCAATGCCAAAGACAAAACTGCACGCCGGACTCATCGTCATTGAAGCCTGGTTCAGGGGCTACTGAGGGAGTTCTGTATTAGGGGGTATCAGGGTGGCCAGACTATATACTTTGTCCGGACTATTGAAGCGTGAAGATACAAGATTAAAGACTACGTCCCGTGTCCGGATGGGATTCTCCTTTGCGTGGAAGACAAGCTTGGTGATCCGGATATTATATTTCCTTCCTTGTAACCGACTCCATGTAAACCCTAGCCCTCTCCGTGTCTATATAAACCAGAGAGTTTAGTCATTAGAGGGACGATCACAATCATAATCGTCATAGGCTAGCCTCTAGGGTTTAGCCTCTACGATCTCGTGGTAGATCAACTCTTGTACTACTCATATCATCAATATCAATCAAGCAGGAACTAGGGTTTTACCTCCATCGAGAGGGCCCGAACCTGGGTAAACATTGTGTCCCCTGCCTCCTGTTACCATTAGCCTAAGACGCACAGATCGGGACCCCCTACCCGAGATCCGCCGGTTTTGACACCGGCAGGGGGCGCATCACACTTACCCGGCAGGGTTGCCTCGGAGCGGAAGTGGCTACGCGTGTTTGGATATGTGAGTGGCCGAACTTGCCAACCTCGCGAACCCTTTCTATGGTTGCCACGGGCCTCCTTTTATAGGTTAAGGGGTCCCAACAGGGGCAAATCAGTCTTTACGTACTGATTAGATAGCAAACAGTGCTATCATACCTAACTCTGTAGGCTGACAGAGCGCGTTAAATGCATCATCGAGTGTCACATCACAACATGCCTCGCAGCCCTTGTTGGGCTATTTTGGCAGCTTCGCGCCTGCTTGCTTGACACGTCTCAAGACGCGTGTCATATGGAGGTGTTCGCTGTAGGAAGTGGCTGCCATGTGGCGAAAAGCACCACTTAGTCACCTTGGGGCTTGACACCGCACTGGTCTATGACTTGCGTCGCTCGTGAGGTGGAGCAGTGGAGTGGTTTGCCTCCGCAAGTCCCAGCAGGGCCTGCCGGGACGATATGGAAATATGCTTCCGGGGCAAACCCAACCTCGCCAGGATCGCCTGCCCGACAAGGGAGGTTCTTTCCTTAGCGATATCTTGCTTCTCTGGCTCATCTTGGTCTTCTTGATTGGTACTTGGACCCTTTGA
This sequence comes from Triticum timopheevii, assembly GCA_963921465.1. Classification (NCBI taxonomy): domain Eukaryota; kingdom Viridiplantae; phylum Streptophyta; class Magnoliopsida; order Poales; family Poaceae; genus Triticum; species Triticum timopheevii. The sequence continues at coordinate 151,652,995 of OY997272.1, forward strand.
AGAATTGATCCTTTTTGCTAGGTTCGAACTTGGTGTTGTAATCTTTGCTCTTTGGCCTGTGCACGGTTTGGACAATGGACCAGGGTTTGTTGCACCGTTAGGAGCCCCCTGGTATATTCATGATCATTGCCTTAGATATCATCATAACTTTGCACTTTTCTATCAATTGCTCGGCAGTAATTTGTTCACCTACCGTATTATTTGCTATCTTGAGAAAAGCTGTCGGATTTCGGGTTCCGGCAGACCCTTGAGGTTTGAACACTGGGGTGCGCGCGGAGTGTCGGGGGTTGGGTGCGACATATGCCAAAGGATGGCTTATCATGGTGGGGGCGAGTAGAACATCGCCGGTGCCTGGAAACGGGATGAGGCGAAGACATGCTCGCCGGCGGATCTTACCCAGCTTCAGGGCTCTCCGAGGAGATAACACCCCTACTGCTGCTCTGAGGGGTCTCCGCATGATCACTAAGGCAAAGCGAATACAAAGGTGCTCCTAAGCTGTTTCTGGGAGAAGGAGAAGGCAAGGCTAGCTCTCTCCCTCCTTCGTGTTCTGTCTAATGCTACTAGATGCGAACCCTTTGCATGGGTGCCCTGGGGGGTTTATATAGGCCTACCCCCCAGGGTTACAATGGTAAATCCGGCTGGGCGCGGGTCCCAGCCGTCTGTCTCTCAGGTGCCATCTTCTCCGCTGACTCCTGGGGCCCGCCGACTGGCCTGGTACGAGGGCGTCAGCCCGTGCCCGCCACGAGCGGGCCTTGCCGGCTGCGGATTACTGTAGCCGTGCTTCTAATGACGCGGGCTTGGTCGTGGGGTCGTGGCGACAGTGCCGCCGCCTGACGGGCGATCACTATTGCCATTCCCCTGTCGCATATGGTTAGTGGCGCGTGGGGCCCGTGGGAGCGGCCGACCGGCTTCAGGGGGCCGACTCCCAACGGGTCCGACTCTCGGCGCGCCCGCCGTCTTCAATACTCTCTCTGACTGGTAGGCCTTGCCGTCTCTGGGCCGTATAAACAAGGGGTCGTGGGTACAGGGCCCCGCACCAGGGGCTGATGTCAGGGCTGGCATGCCAACAGTGCCACGCCAGGCGGAGATCTCCGTGAGTACGGCGTACTGTGGCCATGCTCGTCTTTAATTACCGGGTAGTTGGGAGTCGCGGGCCGACTCCCCATAGTCGGCTTCTTCGGAGTCGCCTCTAGGACTCGGCCGAGACGAGAGTCGCCTCAGGGACTCGGCTTGTCTCAGAGTCGCCTTCTGGGACTCGGCTCATCTTGGAGTCGCCTTCTGGGACTCGGCTCATCTTGGAGTCGCCTTCTGGGACTCGGCTTATCTTGGAGTCGCCTTCTGGGACTCGGCTTATCTTGGAGTCGCCTTCTGGGACTCGGCTTATCTTGGAGTCGCCGTAGGTACTTGAGGGGCGCAGTCTGCCCCGATGTCTTGAAAGGTTCTGGGACTCGGGTTAGCCTACCCGTGGCCCATTACTCCGAAAGTAGTCCCCGAAGCTGGTGAGGCTCCGAGGTTGATACGTCATGTGCCTCAGCAGTTTCATTCTTTAGATGGGGGGAAAGCAAGCTTTGATGGCCACCTTCCTCCAAGCCGTGTGGCTGGAGTCAGATTCGACGAGAGCCGGCATGCTCAAACCGACTGGCTGGAGTCGGATTCGTCGAGGGCCGTCTTGCACTTTGGGGAGTTTCGTATGTCGCGGCGGGAATCAGGCGGCGTGCCTGATACGCTTCCCGTGGTTGCCCGCCTTGGCCCCATCGTGTGGCGCCACGTGGCAAGGGCAGTCTGCCTGCCCACGCGCACGACGGGACTGGTCGTCAGGCGGGGCCCGCCACTACCGCGCCTCGGCGCGCGAACGGAGCCGTTGCGGCTGTGCGGGAGGTTGGGTTTCCCACGTCGTTACTGCGGGCAGTAACTTCGTGGGTAAATCGTGGGGGGCGTGGGGTCCTGCGCGCAGTTAATCCCACGCCGCCCCATCGGCTTCTCAGCCCGCAGGCCTATAAGTGGGCGGGGGGGGGGGGGGGGGGGGGGGGGGCTGGACGGGAAACACACGCGCCCATTCCTCCCTGCTCCCCCGCCTCCTCCTGCTTCTTCTTCCTCCAGCCGTCGCCGCACCATGCCGCACTGTTCCGTAGCGATGAGCTCTTCCTCTGCCGCCGCGGCTCCTACCGTGCGTTCTGGCGTTTGGGACGGCTCCGAAGTGGATGATGACGCCATCGAGCACCTTCGCAAGACGCGCTGGCTCCCCGGCGCGAACTTGGTGCGAGCCCGCGCCCCGCCGGCGGGGGAAATAAGGCCGGCGCCACAGGAGGGCGAGCGGGTTATATTCCGCTTGCACCTTATGCGCGGCCTGGGCCTGCCGGCGAGCGGCTTCCTCCGCTCCTTCTTGGAGTGCAACGGACTCCAGCCGCACTACCTCACCCCCAACACGGTGGTGCTGCTGGCCGCCTTCGCCACCCTGTGCGAGGGTTTCCTCGGCGTTCTCCCCACTATCGAGCTGTGGGGAGAGCTCTTTCAATCCAAGCTCAGCACGCATGTCGCCGGCGTGCCGGCTCAATGCGGCGCCTTCATCGCAATGCGCAAGTCGACCGCCGACAATCCATTACCCTCCATCGCGCTGATCAAGTCGGTGAAGATGTGGCAACGCTCGTAGTTCTACGTGAAGAACGTCGCCGAGGAGGGCAACTGGGGCAACCTGCCGCCCTATGAGGCCGGCGCGCCGGCTGGGAGGCTTCCCAGTTGGTCCCACCGGGCCCAGACGCTGACTCCCGCCGGCGCCGCCGCCATCGCGCGACTCCGGGTGCAGACGCAGTCGGAAGGCCTGGTCGGGGCCGACTTGCTGGCCGCCTTCATGGCGCGCTGAGTCCTCCCTATCCAAGGCTGACCTCATCTGATTAGTCAGATGAGCGGCCGCCGAGACCCAAGTCGGATGTGCACCTGGGACATGCCCCACGCGGAGGTGGCGAAGATGGTGAATCACATCGCGAACTGCGAGCTCGCAGAAGATTGGCAGTTCGGCAAAGAGCCGTACTGGCGTGCCAACCCCCCTCCTGCTGTAAGTCATATTTTTTTGCCTTCTGTTTTTCTTTGCAGCCGAATCCGACTTCTGATCTTCGGTTTTCTTCGAGTCAGAACCCTCTCATCCCGCCCGCAATCGGCGCCACTGGACAGCCCCGCGACTACGCTCCAGATCGAGCGGAGAGCGACGTCGAGGACCCCGACTTGGGGGCGGCGGCAATGGAGGCCGACACCGAAGGCGGAGTAAGGGGAGCGGAAGGTGGCCTCCGGCCCTCGGTGACCTTCGCCGACTGGCCGGAAGACGACACCGAAGAGGAAGTCGTCCAGCGCAGCCAACCCAAAGCCGGCCATCCGGGCGCGAGCTCTTCCGCCGGCTTGACTGGTCAAGTCGGCACGAAGAAGCGCTGGGCCGCGCCGAGTTCGCTCGGCGGTCAGCCGAAAAAGTTCAAGGGGGCGGCCGCCGCGACCAAGCGGGAGGAAGCGGTCGCGAAGGCCAACCGCTTCCGTAAGGAAGTGAAGAAGCCGCCGCTAGTCTCTGCGTAAGCCTTCGCCGCCTTTGTCTTGTTTTCTTTGACGAATTCTTTCCGAGTCTTTTTCATTCTGTCTTCTGCTTCAGGGCCCCTCTTTCTCTTGAGAGGGTCGCCGTCCCCTCTGTCATGGGGTCGGCCAAGACGTCCGCAAACACCCGGCGGATTGACCCTGCCGCCGACCTCCAGGAGGCGACGGAGCGCAATGCACGGGAGAAGCGCGACGAGGAAGAGGCCGACCGCTTGGAGAAGGCGGAGGCCGAGAAGGCGGCAGCCTCTGCGCAGAAGAAGCTGGCGGAGGCCGAAGCTGCCGCCGCGACCAAACAGCGGGCCAAGGAGGCCGCGCGCCGCCAATCGGCGTTGCTAGTCATCCCACTGAGCTCCGCACCGCCGCCCCCGGAGTTCACGGGGCAGACTAGAGAAGTCGGCGGGGAGCACTCCATCGTGGAGAGGGACGGAGGCAAGGCCACCGCGTCAGGCACAGCCTCGCCGCCACCGCCGCCTCCGCTGCATGGCAAGCAGCCGGCGGGCCCTTCCGTGCCGCCGGCTGAGGACGAGGCGGTGGTGAGGCTGCTTCTTCAAGTCGCCTCACCGGCGCGCCGCCGTCTTGCGAAGGCGGTCTCGGCGCCGCGCCCCTTGGAAGCCGGCGCCGCCAGCTCGGCCATTCCATATGCCGAGGCAACAAGTGCTGCGCCCACTGGATGGGTGCGAGGAGGCGGCGACGGTCCGCTGAACCGGGCGCTCCTAGATGTGCAGGCAAAGTTGCGAGCTGAAGGAGAAGCCATCCAGGGCTGTACCAGGGCGCATCTGGTGTCGCGGGCGTCTATCCGAGTACGTTTTTCTTTTTGACTTGCCTTTTCTCATTTTTCTCTGTGGGGACGCGCCAGCGCACCCACTGGGTGTAGTCCTCGAGTTTCGGGCCGGCTGCTGCGCAGAGGGCCCGGAACTCATTCTGGCGAGTTCCTCATTTTTGTTTTCGTCTGATTTTTATTGCAGGAGTACCACAACCTCCGCGTCACCGCCTACAACCGCAACGTTGAGCGGCTGGAGAAGCGCACTTCCGACTTGTCAGAGAGCCAGAGTAAGTTCTTCTTCTTTTCCGTGGGGGCGCGCTGGCGCACCCGCGGGCTGTAGTCCCCGAGATTCGGGCCGACTGCTGAGCAGTCGGGCCGGATCTTCCCGACGACCTTTGCGACTGATGATTTAATGTCTTTCTCTTTGTTTTTCAGAGGCCAACGCCGCTCTTCAGGAACAGTTGGGCGAAGTCAGCACGGCCCTTCGCGCCAAGGAGGAGGTGTGCGGCAAGCTAGCCAAAGAGCGCGACTTGCTGGCCGAGCAGTTGGCGGAGCAGAAGGAGCTGCTAAAGGCGGCCCAGGACAAGGCGGAGAAGAAAGAGACCGCCCTCCTGGCCGAGTTCGAGATGGAGCGCTCCTCCTGGACCGACAGGGAGGCGATGCTGACTTTCGTCTTCCACGAGATCGAGGACATTGTCGATGGTGAGTTTCTTTTCTTTCTTTCCTTAGGCTGCCGGCTGCAAGTTAGGCCGACTGCTGACTTTCTCTCTGCTTCTTTCTGTTTTGGACAGACTTCTTCCCTGGCCACTCGCAAGCGGTCAATCAAGCCATCGAGGCTGATCGCGAGACGCGGAGGGCGAATGGCGAGGAGATCGTGGCCAATGCCCCACTGACCATCGATGAATAGCTGCTGAGCATCGAGACCCGTCTGCGGCCGGCTCATCGGTTGCTGCGCCGTCTTCAACGTGCCGGGGCCCAGGCGATCTCCGCCCTGTGGCTAGGGGTGCCTGCTCTGTGCACCGCCAGTCGAACTGCCGACTGGCTGGAGGTCGCGGCCGGCCGTCTTGACGCTTGGAAGGGTTCCTCGGCCCAGGCTGGAGCGCGCCGGGCCTTGGAATTTGTCAAGGCTTGGTATCCAGGGCTGGACCTGGACCGGCTGGCCGCGTTTTGGTCAGAGGCCCAGGCAGAACTGGCGGGTGTGGAAGGCGCCCTCATCGAGCGCGCAGCGGCGATCGCGACTACACCGACACCAGCGTCTTCGTTCCCGAGCGGGCCGCTAACGGTGAGGAGGTGCCTCCGGAGTGGTTCGGGATGAACCCCGACTACGGCGGAGACTCGGCGGAGGTGATCGGCTCCAGCACCGAGGAGGAAGACGAGTCGAGGGACGAGGACGAGACGGAGGCGCCAGAAGACGGAGCGGGCGACCAGCCTCAGCTCGATCGCGCCTCCAGCAACAAGCCGCGTCCGACTGGGCCGACTGCCGATGGAGGCAACCAAGCCGAGACTGCCCAGCCGGCCGCCCCAGCGCCTGACACCGCCGTCTCCTCCGACCCGCCGACCCGCCGAACCTGTCTGCTGCTCCTTAGGCTGCCGTCTTGTCCTTACTTTATCTATTTTTCATAGTCTTTGAAGAACTTGTTAATTTGCACAATTCCACCCGCGGGGTGTATTTTGAACTTGGCCAGAGGCCTTTGCTTATGTAAATATCTATTTGCCTTCTATCTTTCCTTGCTTATTGCTCTTTTTGGCTTTTTCCTTTGCCGCCTTCCCATAGTCGCTGCTTTGCCAGACGGACAGCCGCTCCGCGGACTGCCGCAAGTCAACTGCTTGGCTACCTTAGGGAAGGCAAGTACTTCGCCTTTTTAGAGTTTTTTAACAAGTGGGACAGAAGGCGGAGAGCCGACTACTCGAGAGTCGGCTCTGCAGAGAGAAGCTGGGAGCCAGCTTGGGCTATGCATACGCTTTAGGTCCTTAGCCATTTTTCGTGTGTGCGCTCGTTCTTGCTTGTTCTCCACCTACCAACAGTCGCTCTGCGAGCTGCGGCTTTCGATAGGAGACGGCTTAAGCGCAGCACACTACTTGTCCGACTGCAGGAAGCATTTCATAGCGCAAGACGGCGAGTCCCCGGGCCGACTAGTCGAACCCGGTGCCAAGCGGCATAACAAAGAGTAGCATACTCGGAGGCATAATTCTTATCATACAGATAACGAAAAGGGCAGTCCCCGAGCTCGTCTCGGGGGCCCAAAGTCTCGGTACTTTTAACACAAAGGATAGCGTGGTACATACTGCATTAACTGTAAAATCTTCGGAGAAGATTTGCGTTCCATGGCTGTTCTGACTCCTTGCCGGAGTCATCCCTCTTGCGCGCTCGGGGCTTCTGAGTGTCGATTAGGTAGTAGGAGTCGTTGCCCAGCACTTTGCTGATGATGAAGGGACCTTCCCAGGGCGCCGACAACTTGTGCTGGCCGGCTGTTCGCTGAATCAGCCGGAGCACAAGGTCGCCCTCTTGAAACGATCTCGGCTCGACCTTTCGGTTGTAGTATCGGCGCAGACTCTGCTGGTAGATGCCGGACCGGCTGAGTGCCAACAGCCGGCCCTCTTCCAGTAGGTCAACACCGTCTTGGCGTGCTTCTTCAGCTTCCTCTTCGGTGTACATGGTGACTCGTGGAGAGTCGAACTCTATGTCCGTTGGGATGACGGCTTCAACACCGTAGACGAGGAAGAAAGGCGTGAAGCCGGTTGACTTGTTTGGAGTTGTGCGCAGACTCCAGAGGACGGCTGGTAGCTCCTCAACCCAACAGCCGGCCGAACTCTTGAGTGGTTCGACCAGTCGAGGCTTGATGCCGGACAGGATGAGGCCGTTTGCTCGCTCCACCTGGCCGTTTGACTGCGGATGGGCAACAGACGCTAAGTCCAGTCGGATGCCCTGCGTCACGTAGAAATGGGCCAAGGCGCCTTTGGCAAAGTTTGTGCCATTGTCGGTGATGATGCTGTGCGGTATGCCGTACCGCACCGTGATGTCGGCGATGAAGGTCACTGCAGTCGGGCCGTTCAACTTCTTAATGGGCTTTGCTTCTATCCACTTGGTGAACTTGTCCACTGCGACAAGCAGATGAGTTAGGCCGCCTCGGGCCGTCTTGAATGGTCCCACCATGTCCAGGCCCCATACTGCGAAGGGCCATGCGATGGGAATTGTCTTCAGCGCAGAGGCCGGCTGAAGTGGCTTGGAGCGGAACTTCTGGCACCCCTTGCATTTTTGGACTTACTCATTAGCCTCTTCCAGGGCAGTCGGCCAAAAGAAACCATGCCGAAAAGCATTGGCGACAAGTGCCTTGAAGCCGCATGGTGGCCGCACTCGCCCTGATGAATGTCTCTGAGAATTGCTTGGCCTTGTTCTGGCTCTACGCAGCGCTGGTAGACACCAGTGACACTGCGCCTGACCAGCTCTTTGTTGACTATGGTGTATGCTGCCGCTCGGTGTTGCACTTGCCGAGCCAAGATCTCATCAGTCGGCAGCTCTCTGTTTACGAGAAACTTGAGGATGGGCTGCGCCGACGAGGGTGCTGTTATTTCTTCAACCGCCACCACAGCGACTTGGACAAGGGTGGCTGGGCTGGGAGGCGGCGGGCTGGAGTCTGCGGCCGCTTGCTGGATTGACGGAGTCCCCGGGCCGACTGGCGCAGTCCCTGGGCCGACTGGCGCAGTCCCCGGGCCGGGTTCTGAAGTCCCCGGGCTGGCTTCGACTGTGATTTTCTTGGGGCCGTCTGCTAGGGCTCTTGATTCGGATCCGACTTCTTCGGGAGGAGCCGGCACAAAAATGGAGTCTGATTCTGGTGAAGGATTGATAGACGGCTTGAGGAGGCGCTGAAGAGCGACGCCGGAAGGTATTGCTTGACGGGTGGAGCCGACTCGTGCCAAGGCGTCTGCTTGATCATTGTCGTTTCTTGGCACGTGAAGGAACTCGCACCCCTCGAAGTATCCGCTGAGTTGGTGCACCAGGAAGCGGTAGCTCGCCATGTTTGCGTCTTTGGCATCCCAGTCGCCAGATGACTGCTGGACCACCAAATCGGAGTCTCTATAGCACAGGATCCAGCGAATGCCGAGCTCTTTGGCAAGCCGGAGCCCATGAATGAGTGCCTCGTATTCGGCGACATTGTTGGAGGCGGCGAAGTGGATCTGCAGCACATACTTGAGCTTGTCGCCTTTGGGGGAGGTGAGGACGACGCCGGCTCCCAGGCCGGTGCGCATCTTGGAGCCGTCGAAATGCATCCGCCAATGGGTGGAGTCGGGCGCTGGCGGCAGGTACTGGGTCTCGACCCAGTCGACGTGGAAGTCGGCCAGTGCTTGCGACTTGATGGCGGTGCGGGGCCAGATCTATGGCCCATTTGGCTACTCGGCCGGAGGCGTCTCGGCTTCCAATGATCTCGGCCAACGGAGCCGTGCAAACCACAGTGATTGGATGCTCTTGAAAGTAAGGCTTCAGCTTCTTGGCGGCAAAATGCACACCGTATCACGTCTTCTAGTAATGGGGGTAGTTCTGCTTGGAGGTCGACAGTACCTCGCTCAGGTAATATACCGGTCTCTGGACAGGGAGCGCCTTGCCTTCCTCTTTGCGTTCGACTATGATGACTGTGCTGACTACTCGGCGGGTGGCGGCGACGTACAGGATCATGGGCTCTTTAGGAGTCAGAGCCGCCAACATAGGGGGAGTAGTCAACATCTTCTTCAGTTGGAGAAATGCTTCATCCGCCTTGTGGTTCCACTCGAAAAAGGTGGTCTTCTTCATCAATTGATACAAAGGCAGAGCTTTTTCGCCCAGCCGACTGATGAATCGGCTGATGGACGCCAAGCAGCCGGTGAACTTCTGCACATCTATCAGTCGGCTGGGTACCTCCATCCTCTCGATGGCCTTGATCTTCACGGGGTTGCACTCTATGCCGCGTTCAGAGGCCAGGAAGCCAAGGAGTTGGCCGGCTGGTACTCCGAAAACGCACTTCTCAGGGTTGAGCTTGATCTGGAATCGGCGCAGGTTCTCAAAGGTCTCCTTGAGGTCTTCTAGCAGCGTCCCACGCTTCTCCGTCTTCACCACCACATCATCCACGTAGACGTGGGCATTCCTGCCGAGTTGCTTGAGGAGGCACTTCTTCATGCAACGCTGAAAGGTGGCGCCAGCATTCCTCAAGCCGAACGTCATTGTCAGGTAGCAGAAGGCTCTGAATGGTGTGATGAAGGCGGTCTTCAGTCTGTCTGCCAGTTTCAGCTTGATCTGGTGATATCCTGAATATGCATCTAAGAAACTCAACAGCTCGCATCCGGCTGTGGAGTCTATCACTTGGTCGATTCTTGGCAAGGCAAACGGATCCTTTGGGCAGGCTTTGTTGAGGCTTGTGTAGTCAATGCACATTCGCCACTGCTTGTTTTTATTCAGTACCAAAACCGGGTTTGCCAGCCACTCTGGAAAAAACACCTCCATGATGAAGCCGGCCCCAAGAAGCCGGGCTATCTCCTCTCCCACAACTCTTCTCTTCTCTTCTAACAGGCGGCGCAAGGGCTGCCTGACGGGTTTCACATCTGGCCTGACATGTAGCTTGTGCTCGGCAAATTCCATCGGTACACCTGGCATGTCTTTGGGGGACCATGCAAAGATGTCTCGATTCTCACGGAGGAAATCGACGAGCTCGCCTTCCTATTTACTGTCAAGGTTTGTACCCATGACAGCGTACCTCTCAGGGTGCTCTGGGTCCAAGGGTATCTTCTTGGTCTCTTTGGCTGGCTTAAACGAGCCCTCAGCTTCCGACTCCTTGGGGTCGGGCGACATCTCTGGCTGCTTTCCGGCCATTGCCACGACCCGGTCAAGGAGCCGCTTCTCAGCTGCGATCACCAGGGACTCGGCCAGCCGACTGCTCTCGGCCACGCAGCGGACGACTTCCTATAGTCGCTGGCTACGGTCAGAATTCCCTTGGAACTCGGCATCTTCATTTTGAGGTAGGCGTAGTGAGGAACGGCCATGAACTTGGCCAAGGCAGGTCGGCCAAGTAGTGCGTGGTATGGGCTTTCAAGGTCCATTACTTCGAACCAGACCGGCTCTCGGCGGAAATGATCTTTGTCTCCGAAGAGGACGTCTATCAGGATCTTGCCGATTGGTGAGCAGGAAAGGCCGGGTACAATACCATGGAACACAGTCCGGCTGCTCTGCAGCTGTCTTTGCTTGATTCCTAGCTTCTCCATGGTATCTTTGTACAGGATGTTGATGCCATTGCCTCCGTCTATAAGCACTCTCGAAAAGCGGGCGGCCCGCCTATCAGTGGCCAAGGTGGCACCTAGGACTAGGGCATAGGAGCCCGGATTCGGCATCACCTCCGGGTGATCCGCTCTGCTCCAACTGATAGGCTTCTCGGACCAATGCATGAACTCTGGAGTATTTGTTTCCACTGCATTTACTTCTTGCTGCTGCTGCCGTCTGCTGCGTCGATCATCAGCCACACTGGTGAACACGATGTAGGCTCCATGCTCTTCAGGGTACTCATCTTGCACTGCGCCGACTGGCCGAGCGGCCGGCTGCTAGGGCGGCGGTGGAGGCGGTGGCCCAGCAGGCGGCGGAGGAAGGAGGCCGTCTCCCTTGGCGATTCTGGTGAGCCAGTGGCACTTTCGGGTGGTATGATTTGATGGCTTCGCACCACTGTGGAACTTGCAGGGACCATCCAGAGTCTGCTCATAGGAAAAGGTCGGCAACCAATTGGACTTGCCGCCTTTCTGCCGTTTGGCCGGAGGCTGCCCCTCCGGCTGTTGATCTTCGACTGTCGCAACCCGCCGACTGTTGGAAGTCGGCGGTTGGGCCTTGCGCTTGTTGTTGCTCTGTTGTTGGCGCCGACTGGTGTCTCCAGCCGGGGTTCTGGGAGGCTGAGGGGCCACTTTGCCAGCCGCATTGACTTGAATCTCTGTCTTCATGCAGGAGTCGGCCGTGGCGTACTTGGTTGCTATGATCAGCAGTTCGTCGAGGGTTTCTAGCTCGTCGCAGAGGAGCCGGTGCTTGAGGAGGGTGCCTTCTCGGCAACCGGCGGTGAAGTACTCGATAGCCTGCACCTCGTGCACGCCCTCGCAGGAGTTCCGAAGCTCACCCCAGCGCGTGAGGTAGTCGCGTGTTGACTCATCAGGGCCTTGCACACACAAGCTGGCGCGGCTTGGGAGGTTGCTTGTACGTACTCGTGAAGTTGCGGATGAAGGCTTCGGTGAAGTCGACCTAGCTGTTGATGCTGCGGGGCTTCAGACTGTTCAACCATGTCCGGGCTGTGCCCTGGAGCATGAGTGGAACGTACTTCACGGCAACCCGCTTGTTGCCGTTCGCTATGCTGACGGCCGTGGAGTAATATATCAGCCAGTCTTCCGGCTTCATAGAGCCGGTGTACTTGGGTGTGTCTCGGGGGAGCGTGAACCCTTTGGGGAAGGGCTCGTCTCGGATGCGGGGCCCGAAGCAAGGCGGACCCAGCTCGTCTTCTTCTTCCAGCCCCAGGGATCAGTGGAGTCGGTCGATCCGATGGCGGGCGTCGTTTTCTCCGACTCCCTCTCGGCGGCCAAGGCAGCCTCCGAGAGTCGGATGCTTGACAGGCAGCGGGGAAACTCGCCGTTCTCTTTTGGGTGGGGGAGGCAGGTAGTCGTCCCGCCGCTCCACTGCTCTCGGACGGCCGTCTTGGTCACGCTCAATGGTGAGGCGAGTCCGACTGTGACTGGCAGCCGGCTCCTTCTCTTTCCTTCCACGGACTCCACCAGTCGGCGTCCGAGAAGTCGCGCCTTGATCTCGGCAGGAGGCAAGTCGTCATTCGGTTGCTGCGGCGCATCCGTGCGGCCGCCGGCCGCGTTCTGCGCAGCGACCGCGTCGAGGAGCTGCTGGTCTCGCTCCGTCATCATGCGGCGCTCTTCGCCCTTGAAGTTCTTCAACTCTTCAGTCGCCGCTTGGGCAGCGCGGATGTTCTCCGCAGGGGTGGCGTATACGGGGCGTTTAGCCCCGAACAAGTCGGCGACGGTCGCGCCGCGTTGCCGGACCGCACCTAGGCGGCTTGGCCCAGTCGGAGCCGGCGAGCCGCCCACGGCGCGATCCATCTCGCGCTGGTAGGCTTCTGACAAGCGCCTCATGCTCGCCAGCCTCTTGGCGCCTTCGATGATCTGAAGGCGGCGTTTCTCCAGTGTCTCGGCGTCTGCGTCCTCTGGAATGGGCGCCGTTAGGTCTTGCAGGGCCGCGGCGAGCTGGTCCTGAGCTTCTTCACCAGAGCGCTCATCGTGGCTGATGACGAGCACTTCCGTGACGGCGCTTCTTCCACTCTCCTCGTGAGGAAGCGGCTCGTCGTAGACCACCACATTGGTGGGGAAAGTGTCAAGTGACACGGCGTCGGAGCCGACCAGCATCGGGTCGGTGGAGCCTACGGACTCCAAGTCCACGGCAGGCTCGCCGGTGACGTGGAGTTGGTCAAGGAGGCCCGCGAGGAGACTCTCGGGGCCACCCGTGCCTGCGTCGGAAGCAGGCTCGTCGGAGAGTCGAACCTCGCCGACAAGTTCGGCGAGGCTGCTCGCTGCACAGGCGGCCTCAGCGCCACGCAGCACGTCGATGCAGACTCCATCTGGTGAGCCTGGCTGGCTGCACTCGCCAGGGAGGAAGAGGGTTCCCGTCCAGAACAAATCACCGGACGACGGTGCAATAGGCCCCACGGTGGGCGCCAAATGTCGGGGGTTGGGTGCGACATATGCCAAAGGATGGCTTATCAAGGTGGGGGCGAGTAGAACATCGCCGGTGCCTGGAAATGGGATGAGGCGAAGACATGCTTGCCGGCGGATCTTACCCAGCTTCAGGGCCCTCCGAGGAGATAACACCCCTATTGCTGCTCTGTGGGGTCTCCACATGATCACTAAGGCAAAGCGAATACAAGGGTGCTCCTAGAGCTATTTCTGGGAGAAGGAGAAGGCAAGGCTAGCTCTCTCCCTCCTTCGTGTTCTGTCTAATGCTACTGGATGCGAACCCTTTGCATGGGTGCCCTGGGGGGTTTATATAGGCCTACTCCCCAGGGTTACAATGGTAAATCCGGCTGGGTGCGGGTCCCAGCCGTCTGTCTCTCAGGTGCCATCTTCTCCGCCGACTCCTGGGGCCCGCTGACTGGCCTGGTACGAGGGCGTCAGCCCGTGCCCGCCGCGGGCGGGCCTTGCTGGCTGCGGATTACTGTAGCCATGCTTCTAATGACGTGGGCTTGGTCGTGGGGTCGTGGCGACAGTGCCGCCGCCTGACGGGCGATCACTATTGCCATTCCCCTGTCAATCTGGTTAATGGCGCGTGGGGCCCATGGGAGCGGCCGACCGGCTTCAGGGGGCCGACTCCCAACGGGTTCGACTCCCGGCGTGCCCGCCGTCTTCAATACTCTCTCTGACTGGTAGGCCTTGCCGTCTCTGGGCCGTATAGACAAGGCGTCGTGGGTACAGGGCCCCGCACCAGGAGCTGATGTCAGGGCTGGCATGGCAACAGTGCCGCGCCGGGCGGAGATCTCTGTGAGTACGGCGTACTGTGGCCATGCTCGTCTTTAATTACCGGGTAGTTGGGAGTCGTGGGCCGACTCCCCATAGTCGGCTTCTTCGGAGTCGCCTCTGGGACTCGGCCGAGACGAGAGTCGCCTCAGGGACCCGGCTTGTCTCGGAGTCGCCTTCTGGGACTTGGCTCATCTTGGAGTCGCCTTCTGGGACTCGGCTCATCTTGGAGTCGCCTTTTGGGACTCGGCTTATCTTGGAGTCGCCTTCTGGGACTCGGCTTATCCGCCTTCTGGGACTCGGCTTATCTTGGAGTCGTCGTAGGTACTTGAGGGGCGCCGTCTGCCCTGATGTCTTGAAAGGTTCTGGGACTCGGGTTAGCCTACCCGTGGCCCATTACTCTGACACAGAGATTTTGCCCTCTACCTACCTGCTCCTCGCCGACTTGCTAGGATCTAAACTACGGAAGGAACAACATAAGAGACACAGGGTTTGTACTGGTTCAGGCCACCATTGTGGTGTAATACCCTACTCCAGTGTGTGGTATAATGGATTGCCTCTTGGGCTGATGATGAACAATACAAGGAAGAACAGCCTCGCGAGGGTCTGTTCTTGGCTGGTGCGATGAACTGCTGGGGGAGTTCAGTCGCCCTCTCTACTGGTTTCTTGGTGAGGATTTCATCTTGCTCTAGCTCCTATACCTGCGTGTCCCTACCTTGTGGGTGGCTAGTCCTATTTATAGGCAAATGCCCTGGGCCTCTTCCCAAATATTGAGCGGGAAGGGCGCCAACAATTGGCCATTTTGAAGGGGAACATCGGGTACACTTATCCTGACTAAAGTTGGTCCTCGGCTGCCAAAGGCTCTGGTGGTGACGCCTGCTTGGGCTCCACAATGACTTCCTTCCTACCGTTGGGCTGGTCTTGGTCTCGTTGCACCGATATGGATGCCTTTACTTGATGCTCTCGCCTGCGCTTGCTCCCTTTGCACCAAAGAGGAAAGGAGGACACTGCACGGGCTGGAGCCCGACTGGCGCCCTTGGTCGTCATGGCTTGTGTCATGGGCACCTCGTGAGGTACCCCGCCTTGAACTCTCCGCCTCCTCGTGAGCCAGCCAGATGAGGCCGTGCCTGAGGAAGCTCCTTGTCGTCCGCCCCGCGAGGCTTGGCCCCTCGCGAGGGTCTTGAGCTTGTGTTGATGAAGATGGGCCGTGCTGGGCCCCCCTTTGAGCCATGCCGCAGGCCGCAGGCAGGCAAGTCTGGGGACGCCCGTTCCCAGAACGCCGACAGTAGCCCCCGGGCCCAAGGCGCGCCCGTACTTGGCCGAGCAGAGAGGCGAAAGGGCAAGTGCGAAGCGCCACGGGCCCTAACAGCCTGCGGCCTTGGGCGCCGCGTGACGGTTGATTGGACGTGGGCGTCTCCACTTCCCCATGATGCCTCGGCAACTGCATGAATTGACAAGTCCCTACATGCAAAGCGGGTCATGATTACCTGCGATCGTGGAGGTCAGCGGTTGGCCTCCTCTGGCTTTAAGTACGGCACGGCGCGTGCCCTTCCAGTCTATCTCTTCTTGCTTCTCCTTCTTCCCGGTCCTTGCTCCGTCTTGCTGCAATGGCTCCGATCCGCTAGTTCTCTGCGGCAGAGAAGGGAAAGGCTCCCCGAGAGGATCCTGACCCGCTTCCGCCGAAGAAACAGCTAGCCCTCTACCATCGGGGTGAGGGCGTCCATCAGGAAGTGTTGAGGCCCTGGTGCGAGCGGCCACCACCAGGGTTCCCGCTTCCCTTGTACGCCCACATCGAGGGCTCTGAAGGAGTCGATCCCGAACACCACGGGCGGCACCGCCGTTGGCGCCAGCGGGTCACAAAGGTGTGCGTCTTTCCCCCTGGAGTCCACGCCGAGGGCTCCTCCAAAGAGTTCGTGCTTCACGCCGCCATGCCTCCTCAGTCTTGGATTCGCCTTCCTCGTTTCTTCGCCTCCGTCATCCCGCAGGGGGAACTCCTGGGGCTCTGGCTGCAGCACGCCGGCTGCAGCACCCTCGCGACCGGGGCTGGGGTCGCGGTCGTTGCCCCGGGCGAGGTCTTCATGACTCGAGGCTGGGGCGAGATCGCCCGGGTCTGCAGGACAAGGGGCGCCCTCGTGATCCACCTGGAGTACGATGATGCTTCGGTGATGTTCTTCAAGGTCTTCGATGCGGACGGTCGCCGGCTGGAGTGCTGCCCTGGGAGAGGCGGTCGGGACCCCGCTACGGCGAGGCAGAGGCCGGCTAACCGCTCCCTTGGCAGCTCCTCAGGCGATGGAGGCGCCGAAGGATCCAGTGACTCCGCCGAGCTCTTCGCGACTCCAGAGACGAGCGACGACAGCTACGAGCCCTCCAGCCTGCGCCGCTCCCGGAGCAGGGCGGGCTCGTCAGGCCGTCGCCGCCTCTGATCTGGATGGGGTTGGCGCCGGTGCCGGACGGCCCACTGTTGATGATGGCGTCTGCTGCGATGGTTCCTGTAGTTAGGGCTCCTTAGGATACGCGTCTTTAGTTCCTGCGAGGAGCCAAGAATATACCCCATGGGGGCTTGTAAGGTGTCTGTAGCTCCGTTTGTCAATATGATCCCCATTGTGAAGCAGTGCGAAATGCTTATTCCGTCTTAGCTTAGTTTCTTCCTTTCGGACCTCACGAGGGCTTAGCGCTCTGCGCTGATAGGTCCCGGTCCCAAGGCGGCTTCAGCCGTCGCTGGTATGCCAGGTCGCGATGCTGTGGTCAAGGCCAGGAGGTGAGTGGCCCGGGGTCCAGTAAGAGCCCCAGAGTCGCGATGCTCAGGAGGTCCCCTTTAGCGCTCAAGCAGCCATCGTTCGGTGAGAAAGGAATGTGACGTTGCTAACACGGGATTGCATTGGATGCGGTGACGGTGCTGTGATAGCTAGTGTTTCCGGAGAGTGACTTATCTCAAGAATCAGGGACAGCTCCCTGGTTTGTCGCCGGGTCCATGCATCGGCAAGCGAGGGGTTGCTTGGCGAGGTCCTCGCGTGCCTCTCCCCTCTCGCCTTCGCTCCCCTTTCTGCTCTACATCCTCGGGTCTCGGCCTCCCGAGCGAGTCTCAGCCGTCGCTGGTATGCCAGGTCGCGATGCCGTGGTCAAGGCCAGAGGGCGAGGGCTGGAGAGCCGGTTGGAGCCCTGAGTCGCGATGCTCAGGTACCCCCCTTTAACGTGCAAGCGGTTTGCGCGGACGAGAATGAAGAAGACATCGTGAGGGCCTCGCCTGACGCTGCTCCTTGAAGAGATCCTGCAGGCTCATCATAGAAAGAACGAGAGTTCGCCGTGACAATCAACAGTCAGCCATTGGTTGCTCTAGAGAGGTGGTGAGGCACTGAGGGCTCGACGAGGTGGTGCTATGCGGGGCTGCCGCGGCCAGAGCTCGGCCATTCAGGTTTGTCGGCGTTGCAGGGATGGACCCATGCGCAAGAGTCGTGACGCTTGGGAGCAGCTCCATCAGTTGGTGTCAGTTGAGCGGGCAACTAGGTCAAGCATGTTAATCGCGGAGGAGTGAATTCATTCAAATAGATGCTGGGAAGGCGGACATCGCTGGGCCTGGCCCGAGCGACTTGGGGATTATGCAGCCCGAGGGGCGCCCCAAATCAATGTAGGCTAGGAACATGAAATAAAAGGGATACACGCCGCAGGGACGGACCCATGCGGCCTGGGAATGATGCAGCCCTGAGGGCGCTCCCAGCTGGAAACGAAACTTGAAAAATGTCACCTGATGATGTTGAAGACGAAGGGGTGTTGGTGTAGTAGACTCGATGGGTTGCGGGAGCCGATCCTCACGAGCCCCCAGGCCCTGGGGCCTCGGGAGGCTCCTGAGGCGCTGGTGGCTCCTCGCGGACCATCTCCATCTCCACCAGGGCTGCGGAACGCCTGACCTCTTGAGCCTCTAGGATGCCCCTCATGAGGCGCTGGTACGTGGCAACCGCGTTCGGCAAGCCATAAGGCATGCGAATGTAACTGCGGGGTGGACCTTCGCAGCGCCCCACTTGTGAGGGCCAGAGGTGCTCCTGAGAGGCGGCTTGGTTGAGCCCTGGTATGTCGATGCAGACGCGCAGCCCACCATCCTCGCCTGGATGGGGGGCCACAGCGGGTAAGCGGCGGCTGCCTCTCATGACTCTTGACTCCTGTAGCTCCTGAATGGCTTTGCTGATGAACTCCTGAGGGTTTGGCCCTCCTTGCCTTGCTCCTTCTTGAGGGAAACGTGCTTCAAAACATGCCTCCAAGTGGTGCCCAAGCGCCTCCCTCGTGACCTTGGCGAGGTCGGCGGCCCTCCAGGGGAGAGCCCCCGAGCCCTGCCTGAGGAGGGCGCCGGGCGCGCTTCCCGAAGGAGGTTCCCCCTGGGCAGGCGTGGGCCCTGAGGGGCCTACCTCCTGAGGGGCCGGGCCGGACGATGTCTTCTTCTTCTTGGGGGTGGTCTCGGGAAGCCTCCTGCTTCCGCGATCTGGGTCTTCCAGTGACGCGGCCTGAAAGGCTCGTTCCAGGGAGCACACCGCGTCTTTCTCTTCGCAGGGCACCGTGATGACTCCGCCACTTCCTGGCATCTTGAGGACGTTGTAGCCGTGGTGGGTTACAGCCATGAACTTGGCCAGCGCTGGGTACCCGAGGATGGCGTTGTATGGCAGGCGAATGTGGGCGACGTCGAAGTCGATGAGCTCGGTGCGGTAGTTGTCGCGTGCCCCGAAGGTGACAGGAAGGCGGACCTGGAGACTGTTGAATGTTTCCACGGACAGGACGTTGAGCCCTGCGCCGCCATCGATGAGGGTCCTGGTGACTAGCACGTTGCTGATGATTGGGGAGCAAAGCATTGGGAGGACTCCGGCTGTGGCTGCGCACTTGAGCTGATCCGCTGAGCTGAACGTGATGGTGCACGCCAACCACCTGAGAGGGAGCGTGGCCTCGAGCTTGGGGAGGACTGCATTTACCTCGCGGGCGAACTGCTTGAAGATACGTTGAGAGGCTGGGGCTTGAGCTCCGCCCAGGATGCAGGCGATCGCACGTGGCTCTTGGAAGCCCCCAGCCCCCTCGTCCTGATGATGGTCATCATTTCTCCTTGGCTGCGGCGGTAGTGGAGGGAGGCCTGTGTTGCCTTGCGGGCGATCCTCGCGAGGCTGATCCCTCTAGTCTCCCTCACGAGGCGGGTCCTGCCAGCGATCCTCGCGAGGTTGGTCGCGCCATCCTTGGCGAGGGCCGCGATCTTCCCAGCGTCCTGCGTTCCTTCCTCCTCCTCGGCCGTAGCCCCGGTCGCTGCGGTCGGGACGTCGGCCGATCCTTCCTTCACGCATGGCTCGGAGCTCTTGGCATTCATTGGTGTTGTGGGTGTGAAGGTCGTGGTACATGCAGTACCGGCTGCCCTTGGAAGATTCGGGCTGATCTCTGCCCCGCTTGGTGTCTGGTTCTGCCGCAAGCACGGTAGCCCCCTTGCGCTTCACATCCTTGGCCTTGGGTTTCTTCTCTTCTGGGTCTGCAGCAGGCAGCTCGAGGAGGGAGAGACGCCCTTCCTCAGCCCTGGCGCACTTGGTTGCCAAGTTGAACAGCTCCAAGGAAGTGCACAAGTCTTCATGCATCGCCAGCTCCTCCTTCATCTTGACGTCGCGCACGCCGTCGGAGAAGGCTGAGATGATGGCCTCCTCGGTCACCTAGGGAATCTTGAGGCGTGCGTTGTTGAAGCGCTGGATGTACTTCTGCAAGGTTTCTCCTGGTTGCTGCTTGATGAGGCGCATGTCGCTCACGGCGGGTGGCCGGTCACGTGTACCCTGGAAGTTGGCGATGAAGCGGGTGCGCATCTCGTCCCAGGAGGAGATCGTGCCTGGAGCTAGGTTCAGGAGCTAGGTGCGGGCCCCGTCCTTGAGCGCCATGGGAAACCAGTTCGCCATGACCTTCTCGTCTCCGTTGGCAGCTTCGACGCCCAGCTCGTAGAGCTGGAGGAACTCTGCGGGGTCAGCCGTACCGTCATAGCGAGGAGGTAGGTCTGGCTTGAACTTGCCGGGCCACGCCAAGCTGCGCAACTCGGTGGTGAAGGCGCGGCAGCCCGCCGTGGCCACGGGAGGCCTTGGGTGACGAAGAGCTTGGTCCTGGGAGCAGTGCGGGGTCTTGACGTGCTGGAGCAGGAGCGTGGTCGCGACGAGCTGGAGCAGGGAGTGCTCGGGCAGCTTCTCGCGGGCGAGGGACTTCTTGGCAGCTCTGCTCTTGCCGCGCTGGCGCCTGACAGAGCGGGTTCCGCCCAGGGGCCACACGCCTTGGGGCCAGGGCGCCTTCTTGAGGGGGAGGCGGCTGAGGCGCCCCCGAAGCTTCGTCGCCCGCGCAGGGCGGGGTGCGGTGCAGCGGGACGGACGGCGCAGGAGAGCCCCTAGCGGCACGGACGAGCTCGGCGACGCGGTCGAGCCATTCTTCGTAGACGTCGTTGACGGGATGGTAGCGCAGGAGCTCGTTTGCCGCGATAGAAGATAGTGGGTCATCAAGAAATTATGCATGATATTGCACCTGCTGAGATAGAAGATATTGATGTTACTATTAAGCTTGTCAATAGAGATACTATTTCACCAACTGGGATTGTTAGAGATGTCAAAGTCTTGTGTGGGAAAATTAAATACCCTACTTATTTTCTTGTTCTTGGTTCCCCACAAGATGACTTTTGTCCCATTATATTTTGTAGACCCTTCTTGAATACCGTTAATCCTAAATTAGACTACGAAAAGGATATTGTTACTATTGGTTTAGGGGATATGTCTCATGACTTTAATTTTGCTAAATTTCATAGACAACCCCATAATAAAGAATTGCCTAGTAAAGATGAAATTATTGGTCTTGCTTCTATTGCCGTGCCTCCTAATGATCCTTTAGAACATTATTTGCTAGACCATGAAAATGATATGTATATGAATGAAAGAGGGGAAATAGATGAAGTATTCTTTAACCAAGGACCTATTTTGAAACACAACTTGCCTGTTGAAATCCTAGGGGATCCTCCTCCGCCCAAGGAAGATCCCATGTTTGAGCTTAAACAATTATCTGATACTTTGAAGTATGCTTATCTTGATGAAAATAAGATATATCCTGTTATTATTAGTGCTAACCTTTCAGAGCATGAAGAAGAAAAAATATTGAAAACTCTGAAGAAGCATCGTGCTGCTATTGGATATACTCTTGATGATCTTAAGTGCATTAGTCCCACTCTATGCCAGCACAAAATAATACTGGAGAAAGATGCTAAACCAGTTGTTGATCATCAACGACGGTTAAATCCTAAGATGAAAGAAGTGGTAAGAAATGAAATACTAAAGCTTCTGGAGGCATGTATAATTTATCCTGATAGTCAGTGGGTAAGTCTTGTCCATTGTGTCCCTAAGAAGGGAGGTATTGTTGTTGTTCCTAATGATAAGGATGAATTGATCCCACAAAGAATTGTTACATGTTATAAAATGGTAATTGATATCCACAAATTAAATAAAGCTACTAGAAAAGATCATTACCCTCTACCTTTTATTGATCAAATGCGAAAAAGATTATCAAAACATATGCATTTTTGCTTTCTAGATGGTTATTCTGGTTTCTCTGAAATACCTGTGTCAAAAGAGGATCAGGAAAAGACCACTTTTACTTGCCCTTTCAGTACCTTTGCTTATAGACGTATGTCTTTTGGTTTATGCAATGCACCTGCTACTTCTCAAAGATGTATGACTGCTATATTCTCTGGCTTTTGTGAAAATATTGTTGAGGTTTTCATGGATGATTTCTCCGTTTACGGAACTTCTTTTGATGATTGCTTAAGCAACCTTGATCGAGTTTTGCAGAGATGTGAAGAAACTAATTTTATCTTGAATTGGTAGAAGTGCCACATTATGGTTGTCTTGGGGCATAAAATTTCTGAAAGAGGTATTGAAGTTGATAAAGCTAAAGTAGATGCTATTGAAAAGATGTCATATCCTAAAGACACCAAAGGTATAATAAGTTTCCTTGGTCATGCCGCTTTCTATAGGAAGTATATTAAAGATTTCTCTAAAATCTCTAGGTCTCTGACTGATCTCTTGCAAAAAGATATTCCTTTTGTTTTTATGATGATTGTGTAGAAGCATTTGAAATACTTAAGAAAGCCTTGATTTCTGCACCTATTGTTCAGCCACCTGATTGGAATTTACCCTTTGAAATCATGTGTGATGCTAGTGATTATGCTGTAGGTGTTGTTCTAGGACAAAGAGTAGACAAGAAATTAAATGTTATCCAATATGCTAGTAAAACTCTAGATAGTGCCCAGAGAAATTATGCTACTACTGAAAAAGAATTTTTAGCTATTGTGTTCGCTTGTGATAAGTTCAGACCTTATATTGTTGATTCCAAAGTAACTGTTTACACTAATCATGCTGCTATTAAATATCTTATGGAAAAGAAAGATGCTAAACCTAGACTTATTAGATGGGTTCTCTTGCTACAAGAATTTGACTTGCACATCATTGATAGAAAGGGAGCTGAGAACCCCGTTGCAGATAACTTGTCTAGGTTAGAAAATGTTCTTGATGACCCACTACCTATTGATGATAGCTTTCCTGGTGAACGATTAGATGTCATAAATGCTTCTCGTACTACTCCATTGTATGCTGATTATGCAAATTACATTGTTGCTAAATTTATACCACCTAGTTTCACATACCAGCAAAAGAAAAAGTTTTTCTATGATTTAATACATTACTTTCGGGATGACCCAAACCTTTATAAAGAAGGAGTAGATTGTGTTATTAGACGTTGTGTACCTGAGCATGAATAGGAACAGATCCTACGCAAGTGTCACTCCGAGGCTTACGGAGGACACCACGCTGGAGATAGAACTACACATAAGGTATTGCAATCCGGTTTTTATTGGACTACTCTTTTCAAAGATGCCCGTAAGTTTGTCTTGTCTTGTGATGAATGTCAAATAATTGGTAATATTAGTAGATGCAAGAAATACCTATGAATTATTCACTTGTTATTGAACCATTTGATGTTTGGGGCTTTGATTATGTGGGACCTTTTCCTTCCTCTAATGGGTATACACATATTTTAGTTGCTGTTGATTACGTTACTAAGTTGGTAGAAGCTATTCCAACTAGTAGTGCTGATCATAACACCTCTATTAAGATGCTTAAAGAAGTTATTTTTCCGAGGTTTGGAGTCCCTAGATATTTAATGACAGATGGTGGCTCACATTTTATTCATGGTGCTTTTCGTAAAATGCTTGCTATGTATGATGTTAATCATAGTTGCATCTCCACCCTCAGTCTAGCGGTCAAGTAGAATTGAGTAATAGATAAAATAAATTGATCTTGCAAAAGACTATTAACAGATCTAGAAAGAATTGGTCCATGAAACTTGATGATGCATTATGGGCCTATAGAACTGCATATAAAAATCCTATGGGTATGTCTCCATATAAAATGGTTTATGGAAAAGCATGTCATACCTCTCGAACTAGAACATAAGGCGTATTGGGCTATTAAAGAGCTCAATTATCATTTCAAACTTGCCGGTGAGGAGAGGCTATTTGACATTAGCTCACTTGATGAATGGAGAACCCATGCCTATGAGAATGCCAAATTGTTTAAAGAAAAAGTTAAAAGATGGCATGACAAAGGGATACAAAAGCGTGAGTTTAATGTAGGTGATTATGATTTGCTATACAACTCTCATTCAAGTTTTTTTCAGGAAAACTTCTCTCTAAATGGGAAGGTCCTTACATTATCGAGGAGGTCTATCGTTCCGCTGCCATCAAAATCAACAACGCCAGAGGCACAAATCCGAAGGTGGTGAACGGTTAGAGAATCAAACATTATATCTCAGGTAATCCCATAAATGTGAACAAATGTTATTGACACCGTAACCCAGGAGGAGTACATAAGGGACACTTTCTAGAAAGTTTTAGATTCCGAAAAGGAATAGGTATGTGGTACGGTAAGTAAACCGACTCCAAAATTGCTCAAAGAGCAATTTTTCTCCGTTTTGGAATATTTAAAATTAGGAAAATTAAAAGTAGTCAGAAAGAGACACGAGCCGTCCACAAGGGTGGAGGGCGCGCCCTACCCCCTGGGCGCGCCCCTGCCTCGTGGCCACCTCGTGTGCCTTCCAGACTCCTTTTTCTTGCACTATACTTCTTTGGTCGCTAAAAATTCATTATATAATCTCCCGAAGGTTTTGATCACCGTACCACGACAAAATCCTCTGCTTTGGTTTCGAGCTGTTTTTTCTGACAGATCTAGATCACCATGACGTCTTCAAGCGCCCCCAAGGACAAGTTTTTCGAGAAGGTCATCAACCCTTACCTCGCGGAGGTGCTGCAACACCCTCCAACCATTAAGATGCGTGAGGGGGTGCTGCACATTCACGATGTCAAGGGACCGAGGAGGACCAGAAGTGTGGAAACAAGACTCGAAGCAATGGAGCAACAAGTTTTCAAGTGCCAAGGGATGGTGGAGCGCGGACTCAACGCCAACCACATGATTCTCGCGGAGTTCACCAACGACCACATGCTGGATGCCAAGAACATTGGGGGGACCATTGCTACGTATTGAGCTTGCGTTGGTTTTCCTTGAAGAGGAAAGGGTGATGCAGCAATAGTAGCATAAGTATTTTCCTCAGCTTTTGAGAACCAAGGTATCAATCCAGTAGGAGGCTCCTCAAAAGTCCCACGCACATACACAAATAAACAAAGAACTCGCAACCAACGCAATAAAGGGGTTGTGAATCCCTTCACGGCCACTTGCGAAAGTGAGATCTGATAGAGATAATATGATAAGATAAATATATTTTTTGGTATTTTATAATATAGATGCAAAAAGTAAAGATGCAAATAAAATTAGATTGGAAGCAAATATGATAAGAGATAGACCCGGGGGCCATAGGTTTCACTAGAGGCTTCTCTCAGGATAGCATAAGTATTACGGTGGGTGAACAAATTATTGTCGAGCAATTGATAGAAAAGCAAATAATTATGAGATTATCTAGGCATGATCATGTATATAGGCATCACGTCCGCAACAAGTAGACCAACTCCTGCCTGCATCTACTACTGTTACTCCACACATCGACCGACTCCTGCCTGCATCTAGAGTATTAAGTTCATAAGAACAGAGTAACGCCTTAAGCAAGATGACATGATGTAGAGGTATAAACTCATGCAATATGATATAAACCCCATCTTTTTATCCTCGATGTCAACAATACAATACGTGCCTTGCAACCCTTTCTGTCACTGGGTAAGGACACCACAAGATTGAACCCAAAGCTAAGCACTTCTCCCATGGCAAGAAAGATCAATCTAGTAGGCCAAACCAAACTGATAATTCGAAGAGACTTGCAAAGATAACTCAATCATACATAAAAGAATTCAGAGGAGATTCAAATATTTCTCATAGATAAACTTGATCATAAACCCACAATTCATCGGATCTCGACAAACACACCGCAAAAAGAGTTTACATCGAATAGATCTCCACAAGAGAGGGGGAGAACATTGTATTGAGATCCAAAAAGAGAGAAGAAGCCATCTAGCTAATAACTATGGACCCGTAGGTCTGTGGTAAACTACTCACAACTCATCGGAGGGGCTATGGTGTTGATGTAGAAGCCCTCCGTGGTTGATTCCCCCTCCGACATAGCGCCGGCGAAGGCTCCAAGATGGGATCTTGCGGATACAGAAGGTTACGGCGGTGGAAATTGTGTTTCGTTGGCTCCCTGGATGTTTTCGGGGTACGTAGGCTTATATAGGAGGAATAAGTACGTCGGTGGCTGCCCGAGGGGCCCACGAGACAGGGGGCGCGCCCTACCCTCTCGTGTCCGCCTTGGCTGCTTCTTGACTTGCACTCCAAGTCCTGTGGATCACGTTTGTTCCAAAAATCACGCTCCCGAAGGTTTCATTCTATTTGGACTCTGTTTGATATTCCTTTTCTTCGAAATACTGAAATAGGCAAAAAATAGCAATAGGGGCTGGGCCTCCGGTTAGTTGGTTAGTCCCAAAAATGATATAAATATGTAAAATAAAGCCCATAAACATCCAAAAGGGGTAATATAATAGAATGGAACAATCAAAAATTATAGGTACGTTGAAGACGTATCAAGCATCCCCAAGCTTAATTCCTGCTTGTCCTCGAGTAGGTAAATGATAAAAACTGAATTTTTGATATGGAATGCTACCTAGCATAATTCTCAATGTAATTTTCTTTATTGTGGCATGAATGTTCAGATCCAAATGATCAAAAATAAATGTTCACATTGACATGAAAATGGTGATACTTCAAGCATACTAATCAAAGTAATCATGTCTTATCAAAATAACATGGCCAAAGAAAGTTATCCCTACAAAATCATATAGTCTGACAGTTGCTCTATCTTCATCACACAAAGTATTTAATCATGCACAACCCCGATGACAAGCCAAGCAGTTTGTTTCATACTTTAATAATCTCAAACTTTTTCAACTTTCACGCAATATATGAGCGTGAGCCATGGACATAGCACTATATGTGGAATAGAATGGTGGTTGTGGAGAAGACAAAAAAGGAGAAGATAGTCTCACATCAACTAGGCATATCAACGGGCTATGGAGATGCCCGTTAATAGATATCAATGTGAGTGAGTAGGGATTGCCATGCAACGGATGCACTAGAGCTATAAATATATGAAAGCTCAACAAAAGAAACTAAGTGGGTGTGCATCCAACGCGCTTGCTCACGAAGACCTAGGGCATTTTGAGGAAGCCCATCATTGGAATATACAAGCCAAGTTCTATAATGAAAAATTCCCACTAGTTTATGAAAGTGACAATATATGAGACTCTCTATCATGAAGATCATGGTGCTACTTTGAAGCACAAGTGTGGAAAAAGAGATAGTAGCATTGTCCCTTCTCTCTTTTTCTCTCATTTTATTTTTTTCCTTTTTCTTTTTCCTCTTTTTTTTCTTCCTTTTTTTCTTTGGCCTTTCTTTTTTTTGGCCTTTCTTTGTAAAGTCCGAAGTCTGATCCCGACTTGTGGGGGAATCATAGTCTCCATCATCCTTTCCTCACTGGAACAATGCTCTAATAATGAAGATCATCACGCTTTTAATGATTTACATCTCAAGAATTACAACTCAAAGCTAGAACAAGATATGACTCTATATGAATGCCTCCGGCGGTGTACCGGGATATGCAATGAATCAAGAGCGACATGTATGAAAATTATGAAGGTGGCCTTGCCACAAATACAATGTCAACTACATGATCATGCAAAGAGCAATATGACAAAAGTAATGCGTGTCATATGAACGGAACGGTGGAAAGTTGCATGGCAATATATCTCGGAATGGCTATGGAAATGCCATAATAGGTAGGTATGGTGGCTGTTTTGAGGAAGGTATATGGTGGGTGTATGGTACCGGCGAAAGTTGCACGACACAAGAGAGGCTAGCAATGGTGGAAGGGTGAGAGTGCGTATAATCCATGGACTCAACATTAGTCAAAAGAACTCATATACTTGTTGCAAAAATCTAGAAGTCATCAAAAACAAAAGCACTAAGCGCATGCTCCGAGGGGGATAGATTGGTAGGAAAAGACCATCGCTCGTCCCTGACCGCCACTCATAAGGAAGACAATCAATAAATAAAATTGTGCTCCAACTTCATCACAAAGCGGTTCACCATACGTGGATGCTACGGGAATCACAAACCTCAACACAAGTATTTTTCATAATCACCTCAACTAGCATGACTTTAATATCACTACCTCCATATCTCAAAACAATTATCAAGCATCAAATTGATCATAGCATCCAATTCACTTTCTATGATAGTTTTTATTATACCCAACTTGGATGCTCATCATTCTAGGACCAACTTTGTAACCATAGAAAATACCATGTTGTTCTAAAAGACTCTCAAAAAGATACAAGTGAAGCATGAGAGACTAGTAATTTCTTCAAAATTAATCCACTGTCGTGCTCTAAAAGATATAAGTGAAGCACTAGAGCAGAAACTATCAAGCTCAAAAAATATAAGTGAAGCACATAGAGTATTCTAGCAAATTCTAATCAAGTGGGATTCTCCCAAAAGGTGTGTACAGCAAGGATGATTGTGTTAAACTAAAAAGCAAAGACTAATATAATACACGACGCTCCAAGCAAAACACATATCATGTGGCGAATTAAAATATAGCTCCAAGTAAAGTTACCAATGAACGAAGACGAAAGAGGGGATGCCTTCCCGGGGCATCCCCAAGCTTAGGCTTTTGGCTATCATTGAATACCTTGGGGTGCCATGGGCATCCCCAATCTTAGGCTCTTGCCACTCCTTATTCCATAGTCCATAAAAGCTTTACCCAAATTTTGAAAACTTCACAACACAAAATTCAACAGGAAATCTTATAAGCTTCGTTAGTGAAAGAAAACAAAACCACCACATAAAGTACTGTAATGAACTCATTCTTTATTTATTTTGGTTTTAAACCTACTGTATTCCAACTTCTCTATGGTTTATAAACTGTTTTACTAGCCATAGATGCCTCAAAATAAGCAAACAACACACGAAAAACAGAATCTGTGAAAAACAGAATAGTCTGTAGCAATCTGTAACTAACGCAAACTTATGGAATCTAAAATTCCTACCAAAATAGGAAGTCCTGGAAAATTTGTCTATTGATAAGAAGCAAAAAGAATCAACACAAAAGCACGTTTGTGTGATTTAATAAAACTAAATTCGTGCGCGCAAAGTTTCTGTTTTTCAGCAGAATCAAATCAACTATCATCATAGGTTATCCTATAGGTTCTACTTGGCACAAACACTAATTAAAAGATAAAAACACATATAAACAGGAGGTAGATGCAAGATTTATTACTAAACAGGAACAAAAACAAAAAACACAAAAAAAATTGGGTTGCCTCCCAACTAGCGCTATCGTTTAACGCCCCTAGCTAGGCATAAAAGCGAAGATAGATCTAAGTAGTGCCATCTTTGGCACTAAATTCATAAGTAGCTCGCATGATAGATTCATAAGGTAATTTGACTTTCTTTATTGGAAAGTGCTCCATGCCTTTCTTTAATGGAAATTGGAATCTAATATTCCCTTCCTTCATATCAATAATCGCACCAATCGTTCTAAGGAAAGGTCTACCAAGAATAATAGGGCAAGAAAGATTGCAATCTATATCAAGAACAATAAAATCTACGGGCACCAAATTTCTATTTGCAACAATGAGAACAACATTGATCCTTCCCATTGGCTTTTTAATGGTGGAACCCGCAAGGTGCAAATTTAAAGAGCAATCATCAAGATCATGGAAACCTAGAATATCACATAAAGTTTTCGGAATCGTGGAAACACTAGCACCCAAATCACATAAAGCAAAACACTCATGATCTTTAATTCTAATCTTTATAGTAGGTTCCCACTCATCATTATGTTTTCTAGGTATAGAAACTTCCAAATTAAGTTTTTCATCATAAGATTGCATCAAGGCATCAACGATATGTCTGGTAAAAGCTTTATTTTGACTATAAGCATGAGGAGAATTAACAATGGATTACAACAAGGAAATACAACCTTCTAAAGAACAATTATCATAATAAAATTCCTTGAAATCCGAGATAGTGGGTTCAATGCTATTTAAAGTCATGACCTCTCCAATCCCACTTTTACCAAATTTAACATCAAGATCTAAATACTCTGAATTTTTGGGACGCCTTCTAGGTAAATTTGACTCATCTTCAGTCCCATAATTATAAAGATTCATATTGCAAAACAAAGATCTAATAGGAGACGCATCAATAACTTTAAGATCTTCATCATTATTTTCATGGAAACTAGAAGAACACGCCTTTATAAAGCTATCTTTCTTAGCACGGAATCTAGCGGTTCTTTCCTTGCACTCATCAATGGAAATTCTCATTGCTTTGAGGGACTCATTGATATCATGCTTAGGGGAAGAAGATCTAAGTTTAAGAGAATCAACATCAAGCGAAAGTCTATCAACGTTCCTAGCCAAATCATCAACTTTGAGAAATTTTTCTTCAAGCAAAGCATTAAAATTCTTTTGAGAAATCATAAACTCTTTCACACTATTCTCAAAATCAGAGGGCATCTTATTAAAATTACCATAAGAATTATTGTAGGAATTTCCATAATTATTAGAGGAATTACTAGGGAACGGTCTAGCATTAAAGTTTCCTCTATAAGCATTGTTTCCAAACCTATTCCTACCAACAAAATTCACATCCATAGATTCATTATTACTCTCAATCAAAGTAGACAAAGGCATATCATTGGGATCAAGAGGAGTCTTCTTAGTAGCAAACAATTTCATAAGTTCATCCATCTTTCCACTCAAAACATTGATTTCTTCTATAGCATGCACTTTTTTACTAGAAGATCTTTCGGTGTGCCACAGAGAATAATTAGCCATAATATTATTAAGAAGTTTTGTAGCATCTCCTAACGTGATTTCCATGAACATTCCTCCCGCAGCCGAATCTAAGAGGTTTCTAGAAGCAAAGTTCAAACCGGCATAAAATTTTTGTATGATCATCCATAAATTCAAACCATGAGTAGGGCAATTGCGAAGCATCAATTTCATTCTTTCCCAAGATTGGGCAACATGCTCATGATCAAGTTGTTTCAAATTCATAATATCGTTCCTAAGAGTGATAATCTTAGCGGGAGGAAAATACTTAGAGATAAAAGCATCTTTGCACTTGTTCCAAGAATCAATACTATTTTTAGGCAAAGACGAAAACCAAACTTTAGCACGTTCTCTAAGTGAAAACGAAAATAATTTCAATTTAACAATATTGTTATCCATATCTTTCTTCTTTTGCATATCACACAAATCAACAAAGTTGTTTAGATGAGTAGCGGCATCTTCACTAGGAAGGCCGGCGAATTGATCTTTCATAACAAGATTCAACAAAGCAGTATTGATTTCACAAGACTCAACATCATTAAGAGGAGCAATCGGAGTACTAAGGAAATCATTATTATTGCTATTCGAGAAATCACACAATTTGGTATTATCTTGCGCTATGGCAACAAGTAATCCAACACACAAGCAAACAGAAAAAAGGCAAGCGAAAGAGAGGAGGAGGAGATTGGGAAAGAGAGGGCGAATAAAATGGCAAGGGTGAAGTGGGGGAGAGAAAAACGAGAGGCAAATGGCAAATAATGTAAATGCGAGGGAGATGAGTTTGTGATGGGTACTTGGTATGTCTTGACTTGAGCGAAGACCTCCCTGGCAACGGCACCAGAAATCCTTCTTGCAACGTCTTGAGCTTGCGTTGGTTTTCCTTGAAGAGGAAAGGGTGATGCAGCAATAGTAGCATATGTATTTCCCTCAGGTTTTTGAGAACCAAGGTATCAATCCAGTAGGAGGCTCCTCAAAAGTCCCATGCACCTACACAAACAAACAAAGAACTCGCAACCAATGCAATAAAGGGGTTGTCAATCCCTTCACGGCCACTTGCGAAAGTGAGATCTGATAGAGATAGTATGATAAGATAAATATATTTTTGGTATTTTATAATATAGATGCAAAAAGTAAAGATGCAAATAAAAGTAGATTGGAAGCAAATATGATAAGAGATAGGCCTGGGGGCCATAGGTTTCACTAGAGGCTTCTCTCAGGATAGCATAAGTATTATGGTGGGTGAACAAATTACTGTCGAGCAATTGATAGAAAAGAGAATAATTATGAGATTATCTAGGCATGATCATGTATATAGGCATCACGTCCGCAACAAGTAGACCGACTCCTGCCTGCATCTACTACTATTACTCCACACATCGACCGACTCCTGCCTGCATCTAGAGTATTAAGTTCATAAGAACAGAGTAACGCCTTAAGCAAGATGACATGATGTAGAGGGATAAACTCATGCAATATGATATAAACCCCATCTTTTTATCCTCGATGGAAAAAATACAATACGTGCCTTGCAACCCTTTCTGTCACTGGGTAACGACACCACAAGATTGAACCCAAAGCTAAGCACTTCTCCCATGGCAAGAAAGATCAATCTAGTAGGCCAAACCAAACTGATAATTCGAAGAGACTTGCAAAGATAAGTCAATCATACATAAAAGAATTCAGAGGAGATTCAAATATTTCTCATAGATAAACATGATCACAAACCCACAATTCATCGGATCTCGACAAACACACCGCAAAAAGAGTTTACATCGAATAGATATCCACAAGAGAGGGGGAGAACATTGTATTGAGATCCAAAAAGAGAGAAGAAGCCATCTAGCTAATAGCTATGGACCCGTAGGTCTGTGGTAAACTACTCACAACTCATCGGATGGGCTATGGTGTTGATGTAGAAGCCCTCCGTGGTCAATTCCCCCTCCGGCAGAGCGCCAGCGAAGGCTCCAAGATGGGATCTCGCGGATACAGAAGGTTACAGCAGTGGAAATTGTGTTTCGTTGGCTCCCTGGATGTTTTCGGGGTACGTAGGCTTATATAGGAGGAAGAAGTATGTCGGTGGCCGCCCGAGGGGTCCACGAGATAGGGGGCGTGCCCTATGGGGGGGCACCCTACCCTCTCATGGCCACCTCGGCTGCTTCTTGACTTGCACTCCAAGTCCTCTGGATCACGTTCGTTCCAAAATCACGCTCCCGAAGGTTTCATTCCGTTTGGACTCCGTTTGATATTCCTTTTCTTCGAAATACTGAAATAGGCAAAAAAACAGCAATACGGGCTGGGCCTCCGGTTAGTAGGTTAGTCCCAAAAATGATATAAATGCATAAAATAAAGCCGATACACATCCAAAAGGGGTAATATAATAGCATGGAACAATCAAAAATTATAGATACATTGAAGACGTATCAACCATCTTCAAGCTTCAAGAGAAAATCGAGCACCTCCAAGCCCAGATATATGACCTGCAAAACTAAAACGGTGAGTATGAATATAGATTCAAGAGGATAAATTTGGCTGCAGATTTGAGGATCCCGGAGACTCGTTCATCCTTCTATGATGGTGAGCCTATGCCTTGGATGACGGACGATAAGCCTACATCATCAACAACTCCATCATAAGCACCTTCAAAGAAAGAATCATAAATACATGGGTATGGGCACTCCCCTTGGCAACTGCCAAGCTTGGGGGAGGTGCCCTGGTGTCGTATCACCATCAAACTTCATCATTATCGTTTTTCTTAGTTCAATCCATTTGGTTGTATCTTTATCTAGTAGAATAAAGTTTTATTATGATCTAGCTTTGAGTTTGGTTTTGATCTCTATCTATGTAATCGAGTCCGTGAGTTATATATTACAAAGATTAGTTTTGAGTTGGGGGCTTTGCTATCTTGCTATGATCTTGAGGGAATAAAAGAAAACAAAAACAAATAGAAGACCATATTGATCTTATGGAGAGTAATGACTTCACATATAAAGAGTGTGATGAATAAAAGTTGTTGAGAGTTCACAAATATAGTTTTGGTCATCATTGCAATCAATAGGAAGTAATAAAGAAAGAGAGGTTTTCACATATAAATATACTATCCTGGACATATTTTATTATTGTGAGCACTCATTAAAATATAACATGCTAAAAAGTTGATGTTGGACAAGGAAGACAACGTAATGGGTTATGTTTTCTTATATCTGAATAAATTATATTGTCATGGATCATCCAACATGTTGAGCTTGCCTTTCCCCCTCATGCTAGCCAAATTCTTTGCACCAAGTAGAGATACTACTTGTGCCTCCAAACACCTCTAAACCTAGTTTTGCCATGAGAGTCCACCATATCTACCTATGGATTGAGTAAGATCCTTCAAGTAAGTTGTCATCGGTGCAAGCAATAAAAATTGCTCTCTAAATATGTATGATCTATTAGTGTGAAGAAAATAAGCTTTATACGAGCTTGTGATATGGAAGAAATAAAAGCAATGGACTACATAATAAAGGTCCCTATCACAAGTGGCAATATAAAGTGACGTTCTTTTGCATTAAGATTTTGTGCATCCAACCATAAAAGCGCATGACAACCTCTGTTTCCCTCTGCAAAGGGCCTATCTTTTATTTATTTTTTACCTTCTACCTTCATACAAGAGTCATGGTGATCTTCACCTTTCCTTTTTACACTTTGTCCTTTGGCAATCACTATGTGTTGGAAAGGTCCGATATATATATCCACTTGGATATAGGTTTTCATAAAGTATTATTGTTGACATTACCCTTGAGGTAAAAGGTTGGGAGGTGAAACTATAAGCCCCTATCTTTCTCTGTGTCCGATTGAAACTTTATACCCATAAGTATCACGTGAGTGTTAGCAATTGTGAAAGACTAAATGATAGTTGAGTATGTGGACTTGCTGAAAAGCTCTTATATTGACTCTTTCCAATGTCATGATTAATTGCAATTGCCTCAATGATTGAGATTATAGTTTGTTAGTTTTCAAAGAAGTTTCTGATTCATACTTTACATTGTGAATAGATTGTTACTTTAGCATAAGAAATCATATGACAATATATATGTTGCTGTTCTAAAGATGATCATGATGCCCTCATCTCCGTATTTTATTTTATCGACACCTCTATCTCTAAGCATGTAGACATATTTTTCGATATCGGCTTTCGCTTGAGGACAAGCGAGGTCTAAGCTTGGGGGAGTTGATATGTACATTTTGCATCATGCTTTTATATCAACTAGCAAAGTGGCCCGCTCAATGCGCGGGCTAGAACTTTAAAAAATCATTAATGTGAGCATATTATTTGAATTGTTTGCAGAAACGGGACCAAATGTGTTGAACTTTGGAAATAGACTTTTGCAAACATAGTTTTTTATAGGTATATATTTTTTCTATCTAACATATAAATATATATGCCATCCATTTATCAATTACGTGCTTACTACGCATGTCGTACTAAATGTATTTTTTTGATGAATTGTTTTGGAAATTTTAGTTTATATTTCTTATGTTTTCTGGCATTTTTACCATGTTCCCTTTTATTTTTAACATAGGGATGTTTTCCGTGAATAGAGCTTCAAAACTGATTTTAGTGTAGCTGTTGTGATATGCACGTGAATTTTATAGTTCTGTACAAAAAAATATCAAATATCAATAAGATAAGGCAATTCTACTTACGGAAATCAAGATTTTTCTCTAGTAGCACTACTGTTAAGTACTTCACTCGTTGGATCGTACACAACTTGTTGAAACACTTGCATTATTGAATATAGATTGTTCTTCTCTATTTTCTAAGCTTCTTCTTTTGCTCAATTCTTTTAATATCTCTAGTGTCAAGGATAAAGATGTCATTGTTATTGCATTCCAAGATGGCATGTATAGCTCGAAAACTAAGGAGTCGAAACAAATGGGAGGCATCAAAATGGCACTTTGTAAGAGTGATACTAAATAGAAAATCTAAGAAAGGAGATAAAATATTATATTTCAAGATGGTGTGCATGTTTAACATACCGCGGGGCAAAACAAATAAGACACATTAAACTCAAACTTTGCACGTGTTACAAAAAAGTAGTGTTCACTAATGTGGTTGAACTATATTAAAAACATTGACTATGGAGTTGTATAAAAACTTAGCGTACTGAAATCCACACACTTTCGCCCTCTTCTCTTGCGCTTTCATTCTAAATTGAATGCTAATGTTCTTTGGACTTGCATGTCTTTTGTTTGAAAATGTGCTCTCTTCATACATTTGGCAGCGATGCGTTCCATTTGTTGGTTTTCTGTATGTACGTAGCTATGATGTGCTACATATGTAAGTAGCTATTGGAAATAAGAACTGAAGCAACATTACCTTCGTAGATTGAGCTCCATTAGTGCATGTGCATTGTTGTCGAACCTATACCTGCAATATATGTGAACCTATAACTCTATTGAGCAATGCTTCAGAAAGTAAGAAATAAGATATGTATATTTATTACTCCCTCCATTCCAAAATATAGTGCGCCCGCGCTTCCCGAGGTTCAACTTTGACCATAAATTTAACTAACGAGACCAATTGCGGCGGAAGAAAAAATTATATAATTGAAAACTTCTTTCGAATACGAATTCGCTGATATAATTTTTGCTCCCGCCGCAATCGGTCTTGGTAGTTAAATTTACGGTCAAAGTTGAAGCACGTGGATAAAGGAAGCACTACATTGTGGAATGGAGGGAGTATTATGTAAGGGGCGGATGTCCTATTATCTCTGTGCAAGTAGAAAGCTTATATTTTTATCTCACGTGTGTAGATATTAGTAGTAGTATGGAAGTGAAATTGACATAATGGATCAACAAAGAAGGAATTGGATAGAGTTGCGACACAAAGTTTGATCACCTG
Source organism: Triticum timopheevii (assembly GCA_963921465.1). NCBI lineage: Eukaryota > Viridiplantae > Streptophyta > Magnoliopsida > Poales > Poaceae > Triticum > Triticum timopheevii. Next base: position 151,689,142 of record OY997272.1, read on the forward strand.
TGCTGGTTCATCTCAAAGCTCGATGGCACCACAGATCGGGACAAAGTTGGAATTAGTAAAGTTATATGGCGGTTAGCTAGATCAGACGGGAAATTTGTGAACGAAAATATGTCTACCATGATATATCAGCACCAACCTTTCTTTCAATTAACTGACTTCTCGCTCTTGCCTTGAAAGAAAAACTGACTGCTAAAAAATTATATCAAAGATGCTCCATACCTTAGCAACATGAGACCAAGTCCCTCCCTTTCTGTGTTCAATTTGCGTGACGCTGTAGTTGGCCAGCATGGTATCATTGTGACATCCATGGCTGGAAGTCTGTTTCCTCGCATAGGCTGCTTGGGTCGTGTGCATCGATTACAGATTATTTTCGTAACTTAAATTAGAGAGGACAAACATAAAATGGCTTACAAGAGTGTGCCACAAACTATCAAATCCTTTGTACATCCAGACTCTGTGTGTGTGTGTGTGTGTGTGTGTGTGTGTGTGTGTGTGTGTGTGTGTTTTGCGGGTGAGACTCTCCGTGTGTTGGCGTGTCGAATTCTTGGCATGCTCCTGCACAATACTGGGCTACAAAATAATTGACTACTAAAAGGAGTAACAGAATATAGGTAGCTAAAACACAAGCGAACGTCACGTCCTTTATTCCCGACATCACACCTCAGATGCCACCTAGAAGAAATAGGGTGGGAACTTCATGTCTGAGAGGAGAAGGGTAGCTGCAAGTTTCGTCCCCGTTTCTCTCTTATCTAGCTACGTCTATCGCTCTGCTCTATATCCAGTAACATTTCCTCAGCCTTTGTAAACAGGCAAAAGGATCACATATATACAATGAGGCAGCACAGTTGACCATGATTTACAAATGGAACAAAACCATAAAATTTAATCAAAATAAGCATTTGGGGAACAAATTAACTCGCTAGGGAACATAATAAGTGCATCAATTATCTAGCCAGGAAAAAACTTTAACTGAAATTACTTAATACGAAAACAACATCCACGTATATGTTTAATGAACATTGTTATATAATTATATACGTGCACAGGATTAATGGATACAGACCTCATGTTTTGCATTGTTGTGATTTCAATCGAGTCATATCATGTTCGTGTTTGTGCATGCAGGCATTAGCTATGACATCTAGTCGCATGTTTGTGCATGCAGGCATTAGCTATGACATCTAGTCGCATGTTTGTGCATGCAGGCATTAGCTATGCATCCACGTGCTTACAGCTTTCTCTTGGTCGATATCATGTGTTGCAACCGTCAAGACTCACGTACGTATGCATCCAGGCATCGAGGTGCTTGCCTTTGGTAGATAATAAAGATGCATCCAGCTGCTTGTTCTTGCTTGTACGTTATATAATGCATCCTCTAGGCTCCAGCTGCTTGTTCTCGCTGTTAAGTTACCGTCTACCCCTGTCATAGCATCGGCAGCAGGGGTTTGGCCATGCAGGATGTAACAGCAAGTACGCAATGGTCTTCCGTGCCGGCAGCTGACAAAATCTTGTGAGCCCATGCAACAGTCCATAATAGGCCAGCTTGGCCATGGCACCCCCTCTGCCGTCGGCTGGAAATATAATAGCCATATCCGTTTTTTTTTGTTGAGAAGAGTTTAGGAATTGACATGGAGGAAATATTACAGAGTATAGATGTTCAATGGATCTCCATGGACTCTTGAAAAAAATCTTACCACTACAAAGATTTGAGATTGTGCATGTGTAACTTGCTGATGATGAATCTCAAGGATTCCCCTGGCGGCTGGCACATAGATCTGGGCGTGTACTTGCAGCATCATGTCTTCTCATCGAGATGCTGCCGATGTGCATGCATAATTGAAGCCCATCCACGTAAAATCAGTTAGAGCTTGAGGGGAAGACGGCGCCTTGAGCAGGCTTCAGCGTGGAGCTTTGCACCCGAGGATGAGAAAGAGACGTGAGGAAAAAATTACCAGGGTTGCAGGAATTACCTAGGGTTGGAGGAAGAGAGAGACGTGAGATATTTTTGTTTAGTTTTTTGGATAATATAGAGTGAAGATGACCAGATCAGAACCCAAAGTTTTAAACAATATGCAACATGTACGTAGCCTTTTTTCTTTTCTTTATAAAGCATGGCAAAAGCGGGTAATTATTTTAGTAAAATCTTATCTAATAATGGATATAAAGTATTAGGAGATGTTTATGGACTTATGCCCGTCCGTCCGTCCGTGTATTCCTTTATGCATTGCGTACCTATATCAAGGTAAGAATGCATGTATATATGTTTATAAAAAAGCATCTGAGCACACGTCACGCTAGTTTTTTTAAAGAGTCCTAGGATAGCAAGGGAAGACATAACCACCACGTATTGCTAGTTTTATTGTAGGAAAGTCCTATGTTGTCTTTGTTAATCTATTATAATAATAAGGGAATATGAATAAAACGTAATTTTAGATGTGATAGGTGCAACTTCTTTTTGTTATACCAAGGCCAGTTTTCATGTACGTAATGGCAATGGTGGGTAAAATTTTTCACTTAAATCGAACGGCTATTAATCTTTAATCCACCAAATAGATGGTTAGATCTTTCTAATTATTGTGGGATTTTTAATTTTAATATATTTCTCTTTTTTCTGGTTAACCCGTCAATTACTTTTTATATATAAATAGATATTTATTGCATTATGGGCTGTTACTACACATTATGTCACAATACTTATGCCTTTTCTCTCTTATTTCATAAGGTTTAAATGAAGAGGGAGAATGCCGGCAGCTGGAATTCTAGGCTAGAAAAGGAGCAAATATTAGAGAGCTATTCTGCACAACTCCAAAAGTCCTGAAAGTCCATGAAAGTAAATTTTGAAATATATTAAAAATATTGGGTGAAGAAAGCACTAGAAGGGGGCCACCCACCAGCCACGAGGGTGGAGGGCGTGCCCCTACCTCGTGGGCGACCTAGCAGGCCCCCGATGCCCATCTTCTGCTATATGGTGTCTTTTGCCCTGGAAAAAATCATAAGGAAGCTTTCGGAATGAAGCGCCGTCGTCTCGAGGCGGAACTTGGGCAGGACCAATCTAGGGCTCCGGCGGAGCTGTTCCGCCGGGGAAACATCCCTCTGGGAGGGGGAAATTATCGCCACCGTCATCACCATTGATCCTCTCGTCGAGAGGGGGGCAATCTCCATCAACATTTACACCAGCACCATCTCCTCTCAAACCCTAGTTCATCTCTTGTATCTGATCTTTGTCTCAAAACCTCAAATTGGTACCTGTGGGTTGCTAGTAGTGTTGATTACTCCTTGTAGTTGATGCTAGTTGGTTTACTCGGTGGAAGATCATATGTTCAGATCCTTAATGCTATTCAATACCCCTCTGATTATGAACATGAATATGATTTGTGAGTAGCTACGTTTGTTCCCGAGGACATGGGAGAAGTCTTGTTATAAGTAATCATGTCAATTTGGTATTTGTTCGATATTTTGATGAGATGTATGTTGTCTCTCCTCTGGTGGTGTTATGTGAACGTCGACTACACACTACTAGGGAAAAGCCTATACACAGAATCTTACCAGCAGCGCTCTTCAAAATACCACGCTACTGCTACTTAGCAGCAGCGCGTGTCTGCCAAACGCGCTACTGACTTGTAAGTAGCAGTAGCGCGTTTGTAGCCTACAGCGCTACTGCTATAGTTGCCATGACCTTGGCCCCCCCGCTAGCTATAGCAGTAGCGCCGTTTACTGTAGAGCGCTACTGCTACTTAGGTTAGCTGTAGCGCGTTTTGTCAAATGCGCTACAACTATCCCTACCTTATCCCCACGGAGGACCGGCCCTTCTCACTCACACTCTCACTCTCGCCCGCGTCAACCGTCGTCGTCCGTCGCCGCCGCCGCCGCCGCCTTCGTTCGTCCGCCGCCGAGGTACTCCCCTCCTTCCGTCCCTCCTCCATCCTCCTCGCACATCCTCCCTCCGCCTGCGGCCTCCCCTCCCTCCTCCGCCGCCGCCGTCCTCCCTCCGCCTGCGGCCGCCCCTCCTCCCTCCTCCACCGGCAGCCCTCCTCCCACCACCCTCGACCTCACCGCCCCTAGCTACCTCTCCGTCGCCCCCCACCCCCTGCCACTAGTTAGTACTAGATTTAGTAGTAGTAGATGTTAATTTAGGGTTAGCTAGTACTAGATGTTAATTTAGTAGTAGTAGATGTTAATTTAGCTTAGTTAGTACTAGATTTTTAGTAGTAGTAGTAGTGGTAGTTGAACTACTTTAATTGTAGTTGAACTAATTTAGTAAGTAAATTAATAAACTAGTTGAACTAGTTGAATTAACAGAACTAATCTATTTTTAGTAAGATAATTAATATAACTAGTTGAACTACTTTATTTTTAGAAAGAACTAGTTTTTTTCTATTTATAGTAAGTTTATATTTAGTAAGAACTAGTTGAATTAATAAAACTAGTTGAACATGTTTTGTTGCTAGTGATAACTTATATGGTTTCAGGTGACCTCCGTCGTCCCCGTCACCGACCCCCTCTGACATCCCCGCCGTCATCCCAGTCACCGACGTACCCCCTCCGACATCGAGGTGAGACCAGCCAAATATCCTTGTATATCTTGTGTTGTTGCTCAAATAGGATATGTGGTTGCCCAAGTGGCCGTTCATGTTCAGTTTACATCTCCGAGTGGCCTATGTTTTGCCGGAGTGTTGATTAATTTCCGTTCCGGCAAATTTCAGGCGCTCGATATGTCCTTTTTTAGCAAAGGTCATGCCGGATTTTGTCGTGAATTCTGACATGACTTGTGCTAGAATATGTACAAGTTTAATCTTTGAATTATGATTGTAGGAAATGTCGTACTCGGACGACGACGGTCTCCCGGGGGAGTGTAGCTGGTGCCGCGACGATCGAGGTATGTGCGACAGGTTCGTTTGGCTGGACGACGATTGGCGCTTCAGCATTAAGCTCGAGGAGACCTGCGATGTTCATACGGTACGCAACGACGACAATAGTTTTTTTCTCCATTAAGCATGACTTCAACTATTTCAACGTCTAATTTTCATATTTTACAATTCGACTAGCTTATCCCATGCCATGCAAGACAATATGTCTTGGAGAGGATGGGGTTTGAAGACCATGAAAATTTCGAAACAAAGAAAATACACCTAAGGACCCATCATGATATGGATTTTGAAGTAAATCTGTACAATGCTCAGAGCGTAACCCATTTTGGTTGCCAAAATTGGGAAGCACTTTGCAAAATGTATGGTTTTGATTAGGGTATGATTATCACCATGGATCTTGCTGATCCTGACAGTGAGGAAGACAATATGGACGTTTGGGTCCTTGTTGATACGCTTCCGATTGTACCGCTATGTGAGTTTCTCAAACATAGTTATTAACTAATTTATATTTTTTTCAAAATAATTGATAGCTTATTTCCATTGACAGCTTATTTTGATTCTTCAAAGACTGTGCGGAAGATGGTAGATAAAACCCACTACACCGAAGGCACCCAATTAACGTATAAGGAGAAAAATCATCTGATCGCATTTTGTACTCTTCTTGAGAATTACAATGCCTATTATCGAACTCCTCCAAATTATGGTGAATACGTGCCACTAGTGCATGTGTTGAACAACGATAACTTCTCTGGAGATACCCTGGTAAGATTTTTTACTATTACGACATTCGTGCATTTTTTGCATACTTCTAAAACTAGTACATCATTGCTAACTATGAAGTTATTATTATGTTTTTCAACAGAAACTCCCGATGGATTGTGTGCCTCATCTCATGTCTCTGCATGGTCGCCTCTCAGTTCTGAACATACTGCCAGGTAAATCTACGGAGCTCACCTGTGCATATCGGATTTCTAAAACCCGTGAACACATGATCATCAGAGAATGGAAGAAATGTATGAACATTCGCAAGGAGGTTCTTGGAAGTAACATTCAGCGAAAGGCAAGAATGGGAGACAGGCTAATCTCCATTCTCCATAATGGAGAGTCAGGGGCTATCTTGTTTTTTGTTATTTTACCTTAGAAAATGTAGTAGGTCTTAATCGAATGTAATAGGTCCTATGAGGTACAATATGTTTATTATGTGGTAATGTGTTAGAGTTGATAATGATGATCTTGAGGAGGTGTTATGTGATGTCAATGATGAAAACGATGATATTGAGGAGGTGTTATATGACAATGATGTATTATGATGCTAAGTTGTTAATGATATGATGATGATGATGATATTATTATATCATTGGGTGAAAGAACCGCGGATTAGTTTCAAGTGGATGGACATCCACTTGAAACTAGTCCACGGTTCTTTCACCCCATGATGTAATAACTCATTATGATGTAAAAACAATCTCTAAATTCCTGTTGTATGAAAACTTGTGTAAAGGTGTATGAATACAACATGAAAAAGAAAAGAAATAAAATACTAAATAATAGTAGTAGCGCGGGTTAGGAGAAGCGCTACTACTAATTAACAGTAGCGATGTTCTAAAGAACCGCTGCTACTAAGTCAATTTAGTAGTAGCGTGGGTCAAGACGCGCTATTGCTAAGCATTAGCTGTAGCACCTTATCAGTAGCGCTCCTGCCCGCGCTACTGATAGGCCCAAAACCCGCGCTGCTGCTAGGCTTTTCCCTAGTAGTGACACGATACTTCACCATGATTTGGGCCTAGGGGAAGTCATTAGGAATTAATAAGTAGATGATGGGTTGCTAGAGTGACAGAAGCTTAAACCCTAGTTTATGCGTTGCTTCGTAAGGGGCTGATTTGGATCCATATGTTTCACGCTATGGTTAGGTTTACCTTAATTCTTCGTTCATAGTTGCGGATGCTTGCGAGAGGTGTTAATATAAGTGGGATGCTTGTCCATGGAAGGGCAGTACCCAAGCACTGATCCACCCACATATAAAATTATCAAAGTAATGAACGCGAATCATATGAGCATTATGAAAACTAGCTTGACGATAATTCCCATGATACATTCACACGTGGCATGGCCCAATAGAGGCCCATTTAGGTGAAAAGGCCGGCCCGTTTGACTTGGTTAAAAGGTAGCAGGCCGGCCCATAGAAAGCCTGTTAACGACATGTTCGCATATAGCCCATTTACAACCCGCTAACTCACGACCCGTTACGACCTACCCAGATTAGGCCGAGTAATGTCATATGGGCCATCCAATATGGTTCCATCCCGTTGTAACTTCCGGCCCATTTATGGCCCATGACGTCTTTTGGCCCATAGGAGGCCCTTTGTAGCCCTAGTTGAAACTGCCCACAATGAATAGTGTATCTCTTTATACCCATTAACTGCCCATTATTTCGTCGGCCGTTTCTAGCCCAGAATTCGGTTACTTACGTGCATTACTGGCATGTTCCGCTTGTGGGCCAAATTCAGCATGTGGTTATAGTCGGCCCGTTAACCGTTGGGCTGTTTTGATAACGTCATCAAATACAGCCTATTAACGGCCCATTATGGTCGGGCCATAAAACAAACGATTTTCCACTCTAGCCCGTTTACGGCCCATTTTGCGGACTGTTATTGGTCCATGATTAGTACGGCCCACATTTGGCGAAATGATTATACGACCCATAGAAGGCCCATAGATTAGATGGCCCATAGAAGGCCCATGGATCCTACGACTCGTAGGAGGGCCATGGTCACTACAACAGGTAGCAGGACCATGGTTACAACAGTCCGTGTGTTGCCATGGTTATTGTGGCCTAGTTATAAAAATGGGTTATTGTGGCCACTAGAAAAATGCGAAAAAAGAACTATAGTGACTACAAGCAAACAACTAAACAAGACAATAAGGAAATAAATAAGAAAGCAACTAATGCTACGCTATTACAGCTATTACACATATTACATCCACTGGGCATCATAGTTCGCCACCAGTGCAAATATAGGGAACAAAAAGTAGCATATTACATACACTGTTCGTCTAAATTGGCCCCCAGTGCAAATAAACACGGCAGCAAAAGAAGTCCATAACTGAAACAACTTCAGAAGAGCTCAAGAAACGTTATCCTGGGTATCCACCATGCTGGCAATAAGCTTAGCAAGCTTATTAGGTTTCTCCTGTTTGGCGCTAAAATCCTCCAACGCTTGCTGTTGCACCAGAAAGTATGCATCTGAATGCTCCAGGGACTTCCCCAGTCCTTCGGCTTCTTGTCACAGCACAGTTGATCGATGTCTTTCAGCTTGTACTTGAGACTCAAGAAACCAAACTGAATCAGAGAGTGAGTTTGAATGGCTTGTGCCAGTGGTAGTGGGCAGTAACTCAAACACTAGACCAAGACAGGACTTTGGGGTTGTTTCACTTGCTTCAAGATAGTTTTCCTTAGATGTTTTATCAGCTTTGTTGGAGACCAACAAGGATGTCTCACTATCCTGAACCTTATCTGCATTATTTCCTGTCGTGGGGAACCACAACCACCTATGGGGCTACGAGCCCCTTCTGGTTCGGCTAGGGGATGGATACGCTGCACAAAGAGCAGAGAAGTGTAGCGCAGCGTGGCAAGGATCACATGGGCAGTTTTTACCCAGGTTCGGGTCGCCGCGAAGCATAAAACCCTACTCCTGCTTTGGTGGAAAAAGGTGGTGGGGGCGCAGCACACTTGCCCGGCAGGGTTGACTCAGAGCGGAAGTGGCTACGCGTGTATGGATATGTGAGGGGCCGAACTTGCCAACCTCGCGAACCCTTTCTACGGTTGCCACGGGCCTCCTTTTATAGGTTAAGGGGTCACCACAGTGGCAATTCAGTCTTTATGTACTCATTAGATAGCAAACAGTGCTATCATACCTAACTCTGCAGGCTGACAGAGCGCGTTAAATGCGTCGTTGAGTGTCACATCACAGCGCGCCCGGCAGCCCTTGCTAGGCTGTTTTGCCAGCTTTGCGCCTTCTTGCTTGACACGTCTTAGGACGAGTGTCATACGGAGGTGTTCGCTGTAGGAAGTGGCTGCCATGTGGTGAAAAGCAGCCACTTTGTCACCTTCGGGCTTGACACCGCACTGATCTACACTACAAAAAAAATACACTTCCGTGATGATACGTGTTTGTCACAGTAGGTCGCGTTTTATGTCATGCATGTACATCCATGACAAATTTATGACAGAATCAAGATAGTCATACCTGTGCTGTCGTAGAAGTGTTCCATGACATTACCAAAATTATCATCACGGAAGTGTCCACTTCCATGACGATAAATTGCGCGTCACAGAACTGCTTTCGTCAAGGGTGACCGACACGTGGCATCCACCGTAACGGAACACCGTTAAGCTATCGGGTTGGGTTTTGGATCCGATAACCCGTTAACAGCCCCGACCAATGGGGATTTTCCACGTGTAAAATCATCATTGGCTGGAGCAAACACGTGTCGGCTCACCATTGGGACAGATGTCATCCGCTCATTGGACCGAAGGCGCCTATGATACGGGGACACGTGGCACGGCCCAACAGAGGCCCATTCCGGTGAAAAGGCCGACCCGTTTGACTTGGTCAAAAGGTGGCGGGCCGGCCCACGGAAAGCCTGTTAACGGCCTGTTCGCTTATAGCTCATTTACAACCCGCTAACCGAGGGCCCGTTACGCCCTATCCGAATTAGGCCCAGTAGCGTCATCTGGGCCGTCCAATATGATTCATCCCGTTTTAACTTCTGGCCCATGTGTGACCCATGACTTCTTTCGGCCCATATGAGGACCTTTGTAACTCTTGGCCCATTAACGACCCATGGTGAAACTGGCCTGTAATGAATAGTGTATCACTTTATACCCATTAATGGCCCGTTATTCCATTGGGCCGTTTCCAGCCCAAGTCATCTTTGAGCCTTCTCAGGGCCCATTGATTCTTGGGCTCATTTGCAGCATTCGGTTACATACGGCTCGTTACTGTCATTTTCTGCTTGTGGGTCAAATTCAGCCCGTCGTTGCAGTCGGCTCGTTTGCGGACCGTCAATACGTTGGGCCGTTTTCATGTAAAAAAACCCGTTGGGCTGTTTTCATAGAGTTATCAAATACGGCCTATTAACGGCCCGTTATGGTCCACGAATAGTACGGCCCATGATTGGCGAAATGATGATACGCCCCGTAGAAGGCCCATGGATCCTACGGCCCGTATGAGGCCCATGGATAGTATGGACCATAGAAGGCCCATGGACCCTACGGCCCGTAGAAGGCCCATTGATCCCTAAGGCCCGTATAGAAGGCCGGTGGATCCTACGGCCCGTATAGAAGGCCAATGTTCCTATGGCCGAACGAAGGCCCATGGATCATACGGCCTGCAGGAGGCCCATGGTTACAACAGTCCATGTGTTGCCATGATTATTTTGGCCTAGTTACCAAAAATAGGCTATTGTGGCCACTAGAAAAACACAGAAAAAGAACTGCAGTGACTACAAGCAAACAACTAAACAAGACAATAAGGAAATAAATAAGCAAGCAATTAAGGCTAGCCTATTACCGCTATTACACATATTACATCCACTGGGCATCAAAGTTCGCCACCAGTGCAAATATAGGGAACTAAGCAGCATATTACATACACTTGGCCGTCAAAATTGGACACCAGTGCAAATAAACCCGGCAGCAAAACAAGAGCATAACTGAAACAACTTCAGAAGAGTTCAAGAAACGTTATCCTGGGTATCCACCATGCTGGCAATAAGCTTAGCCAGTTGATTAGCTTTGTCTTGTTTGGCGCTAAAATCCTCCAACGCTTGCTGTTGCACCAAAAAGTATGCATCTGAATGCTCCAGGGACTTCCGCAGTCCTTCCTCTTCTTGTCGCAGCACAGCTGATCGATGTCTTTCAACTTGTAGTTGAGACTCAAGAAACTGAACTGATTCAGACAGTGAGTTTGAATAGCTTGTGCAAGCGGTAGTGGCCAGTAACTCGAACACTAAACAAAGACAGGACTTTGGGGTTGTCTCGCTGTCTTCAAGATAGTCTTCCTTAGCTGTTTTTTCAGCTTTATTGGAGACCAACAAGGATGTGTCACTATCCTGAACCTTATCTGCATTACTTCCTTTACCATTGTTTAATAAGGCACTCTTCCCCAATATTCTGTCAGCATTCTAAAAGAAGAAACAAGCAGACACATAACAAGTTTAGCATGTACTAGTATATGAAACTCATTTCGGTGAACTAGTTCATTAGTAAGGTGGAAAGGATAATACTACCAAGTCTTCTATTGCCAAGTACTAGTACATAATAAAAGCATCAAACAAACATATATCTATGTCCTATGGTCACTGCATTGTCTTGCCAAATCAAAATAGAGACACGGTTCAAATCATATCAGTTCAAGACAAAGCAGCAGTGAAAGAATACAAAGCGTGGGAAACTACACGGCACAACAAGATTTTAGATGGGTACCATGGGTCTACATGTACAACAACACTATTGGCTCTGTTGTGATGCTATTAATGTGCATGATATGAAAGTCAACTGTATACACAATTGAAATTGAAATCAACAGAGTTATTGATATGAGCAAACCTGTTAAAGAAACATGCGTGAACATACCTGCTGTGCCATTGGAGTTTCGATTGGATGCTTCAATTTAAAAAGAAGTTCGTATCAGTAAATACAGTGATACAAGAGCAAAGCAATCATAGTTAAAAAAGGCGCGCCTAGGCTCTAGGCGTTGGCAAAACGCATTACGCATAACTACGCATAATCTGTGCATAACTGCGCATAAGCATGCGCTTTGGTCAGTAAAGCGCAAGGCGGTGGCAAAACACACAATTAACGCCTAGCGCTTTTTGAACTATGATAGCTATGGAATCTTAAATTAGAACAGTTGGTCTTCAGGTTTAGGCACTTGTTCTACATGAACAGAGTACAGTAAGACGCAAGAATAAAATGCTTAAAAATAGAAAATGAGCTCATAGACCTTACCACATTCTTGGTTCGGTACCAGTACAGAACAAGGCGTTCCCAGTCATCGTCCAGTAAATGTGTCTCAGGAGAACGTAAGGGAATTTGATGAGTTTCTTTGCCGGTGAAGTACGTTTTCTTTAGGTAATTCGAATGGCGAAAAGGGGACGATGGGAGGGGGTGAAGCATGACTTAGGGACGCTCTTGTCCAAAATGTAGGGTGTGTTACAAAAGTACCCCCCACCGATTAGAACTAGCGGCCCTTTCAGCTCAGGGTTAGAAGGGGGATTTCGCGTGTCGGGAGCTGGAGGGAGTTTTCGCGCGCGTTGTAATTTCGGGATAGCAAGGCGCGGGTTGTGAAGGCGTCAGTTTTGGGAGCACGATATCTGAATTTTCAGGATATAAGAAGACGCGGGTTGAATTATAGGGACAAGCCTAACGTGTAGTAATATTGTACTTTTTTTGACTCCATAGTAATATTGTACTTGTACGTACCAAATCAATTCGTACTTCCCTCAACCAAAAAGAAAACAAAAAAAAATAAAACTATTCACACCACACAAAGAGAGTCTTGCCCCGTTTTACTATACAAATTCTATTCAAAGCTACTCCCTCCTTCCATCTATATAGGGCCTAATGCGTTTTTCGATGCTAACTTTGACCAAATATTAGAGCAATGATATATGACTTGCAACTTACACAAAGCACACTGTTAACTTGGTCTGTGAAAGGTTCTTTCAATGATATAATTTTCACATTGTGCATGTCATGTACTATTAATCTTGTCAATAGTCAAAGGCGGTCTTAAAATTCTCATTATGCCCTATATAGATGGAAGGAGGGAGTATGAACCCATGTTATGTCCGATTATTTTTTTTCGCTTTGCTGTATAATGCATGTAACCTACTCATACCAACATTTTAGTGCATTCCAAATGTCTATACTACCGCTGCAATTTGAACTAAATTTGAATTTGTTTCTCTATTTCAATAAGAATCTACAATCATGATTGTTGCCAACTTCAACCATCATAATTTCATTGCTATCCGCCAGATATAAATCGGACGGCCTATAATGCAGGATGGCAGGCACACCATTATCAACAACTCCGTTTTTTATAAGAGTAGAGATAAAATATATTAAATGGAGTATAACATGTTCATAAACACACCATGTGTATCACCGTTATAATATATTCACACATACATCGGTTTAAAACACTATGATAAATTCTTCAAATATCCGAATTCGCTTTTTATAATGAAGTATATATGATCTCTATTCGTCTTTTACCCACACAACCCTCTTATCTTTGTAGCTAGCACTAACTTTCTCTTGTGCATGCACACACCCGCATCCCTCTCACCCTCCCTCAGCATTCTCTAGCTCCATCACGCAAATTCGTCTTTTCACTTTAGGTCGTTCACCCACGGTGTGTGTAGGCCCCCAGCTCCTTCTTTATGGCACACATCGATCGATATGCCTCTCTAGCCAGGTGTGCCTAGCACAAACACAAGCTTCCCCTCTTCTCTTGTCACCGTCCATGCCTCACTCCCACCACTCTTTTCATCGTTCTCGTACTCGCACACTCCTCCCCGCTCGATATAGTATGCCTCTCGTACCACCTCCTACATGCATCCCTCTATCTCTATCTTTCTCCTCGTGCCTCGTTTGCTTCTAACACACACATGCATGTATACCGATCGATCTCCCAACATGTACCAAGATCGACTTTAACTACCCCCCCCCATCGATCGACGTACCTCACAAGTTATGTCTCTCCTTTCTCTAACAAAGGGCAATTGATCTTCCTATGTAGTTATGTCTGCTTACCACAACCACATCGTCCCCCCCTCATCTTTCGTGCATGCATCCTGACCCGTCTCTCACACGCACGTGCACAGACAACAAGCAGCCAGCTCCTCTCTTACTGATATTGCGGGCGTGCCCTCCGTTTGTCTAGCAAGCCAATCCCACCATTTGTTAGAAGCAACTCCACTACCACCCCCTCCAACACTCTAGCTCTGTCTCTCTCCCAACCTTATTCCTCTCATGCACATATGCATGGATGCCGATCGATCTCCCTTAATACATGAGGCAGATCGATCTCCTTAATACATGAGGTAGGCCTCTCTCCTCCTCCACACATATACCAGCCATTGTAGCTCTATAGTTAATTGGGCCTCCCTCTTCCCCTACCACACACCGATAGTCGAGCGCTGCAGGTAGGTATCCATGCCACAAAGACAAACTGCACAAGTCCCCTCTCACGTTCTAGTGGGCCAACCACTCTATATCTTTGACGTGGGCACACACACAAATTCGATGGCACTCTTTATCGATCGCGCGCGCACACACACACATCATCCCTCTTTTCGATTCTATGGACACCTCAAGCCGGTGATACCTCCACTCTCTTCTCGTGGATCGCCCCCTCTATATATATATATATATATATATATATATATATATATATATATATATATATATATATATATATCCAGGACTCTATTCCACACAGATTGCATATGTTACATTTTTTGATTGACCCCCCCCCCCCAAAAAAACTGTCAAGAACCCACACACTATATCTCTCTAGGTTTGTATCTCTCTCACACAACCCCCCGTAGGTGGTGTACGTATACAAGAAGAGAATAGGTGCATTGTGCACGTACTCATGCTTCGTGCCCAGCCACACCCGCGCGGGTACACGGTGGAGCTCATTTCTTTACGAAATGGCAGCCCACGTGCTAATTTGAACGCCTGTAGCGGTTGTTTACCTAGGGAGGTCGTGTACCACGCCTGCACGAAACAAAGTTCGAATTGACGCATTGCCGCATTATTTTTAAATAAAGTTATAGCGCTCAATGGCACGTACACAGAATATAAAACGATTTTTATGGAGAAAAAGGTAGTCCGCTCACTATATACAATGGAGCCTTGCGTGCCTAGTTTTTCGCTCTTTAGAGTATCTCACACAAGGCTGCGGTGGCCTCTCTCTCTCACTGTTGGTCACTGATCCGGCCGCATCCCGTCCGCCGGGGGAAAGGGAGTGCGGTGGCCTCTCTCTCTCTCACCGTTGGTCACTGATCCGGCCATATCCCGTCCGCCGGGGGAAAGGGAGGAAGTGCATCATTTCTCCATTCGACGGCGCCGAGGCAGCACGTCCCGATCTGTGGTACATGCCGTTCTCTCTGACCAAGCTCCGGCGCGGCAGGGCCTACGCCACCTGCTCACAGATTCCGCCCGCCGCCGCTCACCTAGTTACATCCCAACGACCTCCAGGTATCCCCTCCGGCCTTGCTTCACTGCCCGTCTTCCCACGTCGCTGCATGTGGATCTTCCATAGTTCTTTGCCCAAAACGTAGCTCGTCTAGCGTACTTTCCATATTGCATTCTCGTCCTCACACCGTTTTAGACAAACACAACTGTGTTGTTATCTTCCCTTAGGGCAAGGAATATGCTTCTTTTTTGTCGTCGCATGTGTCATCAACTGTTATTGGCCAGTAATTGTTTCCTTTCTACCTCTTTTTTACAAACAGGGCTATCCATTTCATCTCGTTGCTATTGCGACCTTTTGGTGAACTGCACAAATCACTTTTTTCTTAAGAGTGTTTTGTGCAGTTGTACTAAAATGTCACATGGGAAACGTCTCTACATTTCAGTGCGACTGCACAAAGGGAGATTGGTTTTGCTCTATCCTCCTCATCCAACTCTGAGCCTAATCTTCTCCAACTAGTTAGTCTTAAAAGAGACTGCAAAGGTGACCGACTTCTATTTATGTGTTTATTGTTTCATCAGCAGTCCTCTATTATCGTAATCACACTTAATATCTTTGGAACAGGGATGCTCAGCTCTATTTTAGTGGAACTGCACAAAATGATCGGAATGTTGCATGCTCCAGACAGCTACTTTTTTCCCAACATGCCTTGTTGATTTAGACAGAGCTGGGGGGACGTTGCTGCCAATGAAAGCATGGATCAATTTTAATTTAACACCTTCTCACAACTCTGTCTTCAGTTGTGATGTAATTATTAGATCTGGTTTGCTAATAATTGACATGCATTAGCAAGGAAGTTAGTTTTTTATTGTTTCCGAAAGAGCATCGATGGCAAGACACGCGAAACAGAAGCTGAAAGCTCACACCATTGTACAATTTCATGTCTCGCTGGAAAATTATTTGTATAGTATGTCAATTATGTAAACAAATGATGGAAGCTTGATAGCATTGCCAGAAGCCTCTTCATCATCCGGGTTCATGTGCCATGCACAAAATTATACTCCTTCGTTCCTAAATATTTGTCTTTTTACAAATTTCAAACGGGAATATTTTAGAGTGTAGATTCACTCATTTTGCTTCATATGTGTACTCCCTCCGTTCCTAAATATTCTATTTGTCTTTCTAGAGATTTCAACAAGTGACTACATACGGAGCAAAATGAGAGAATCTACACTCTAAAATATGTATATACATCCGTATGTGCTAGTCCATTTGAAATCTCTAAAAAGACAAATATTTGAGTAGTCACTCGTTGAAATCTCTAGAAAGACAAATATACTCCGGAGTATATTTAAGAACCGAGGGGGTAGTGCACAACCGCATGGGAGACTCAGCCCGGTCATTGCGCCGCATTAATATTGAGTAATGAGCAGTCAAATCGTAAGCCCCACCTTTCCCACTGTAAGTTGCTCTGAAGAAGCAACCATCAATACGCTCTTCTTTGAATCCGCTCATACTACTCCATCCGTCACTGTTTATATAGCGCGCTTCAGAAAAAAGAAAAAAGATCTGTGGGACCAAGGCGACTAGCGATCGGCCTGAAAAATAGCATTGGTAGTTATAGCACGACGTCTATTACTAGTAGAGGGAATAATGCGTACACACATGCATGCAGTGCTTCCACCCCGGGTACACACATGCATGCACTTACTCCATTCCGTAGTTACATGGAGAGAAAATTGTGGACTTGATTGCGGTTACCACGCCCTAATTAATTGAGCATTAAACCAAACACGTCTAAAGTCTCTCTGGTGGTGGAAATGCATTGAGAGAAATGCAGCATAATGAAGCGCGCCCTGTAAACTGTGACGGAGGGAGGAGTAGTATGAAGGTTCAAAACCAAGTACGCGTATGGCCAGTCGGTCAACGCACCTCCTCTTGGCATATCACTGACAAGTTGGACAGGAGTGTGAGCAAACCGATCTCAATTGACCACAAAGAGCCAACCCGCCGTTCCTTGAGAGAGACGAGGAGCGAGAACACACAGACGGGTTCGCATGGAGGCCAAGATATATTCGAGCATGGTTGGTTGATCGATATCATTCATTACATGTTGCCATGTTGGGCTGCCGTTTTCCGCCCTTCTCCGGAATAAACGTGTACTTTATCAGAGATAAAAAGAAATAAGAGTACAAACGCTCCACCATGCGGTTCTAGTAGTAGTACTACTCATACTACTGCGCTTGGCTCTTCGCCTCTTCGTGAAGTCGAACAATGATGGTACTCCGCATGTTGGGTACTACAGTGTATGCCTCTGACAATCTGACACCGAATGGACTGATGCATGTCCACCGAGGGTAGGTTGCATTAGTCAAAAGGCGTAAGCGAGCTTCTGCTTGTCCTGCAAGCTTCTCCTCGTTCTGCGAGTTGACGGGACACACCAAAAAGTAGTGCTAGTCCATACTCCCTCCTTTCCGGTTAATATGGCTCAATCCTTTTTGCGGGTAAATGAGAGAGCTTTATTCATATATAAGCATTCTTAGGACGATCGGCCAAGACACTGGTCACTAGGAAGCGAGGTACCCTGCAAAAAAAGAAGTAGGAAGCGAGGTGTTTCATCAAGCCAGCTCTCGGCCACATTCAAAGTGCAGCAAGCACGGTTCGCACGAAGATGCGCCGCAAGGTTTGCTGACCTGTTTACATGCTGAATAACCAAAAAAGAGGAAATATTACCGAGCGCTACTATTTGTAACAGGATATGAGCCAGAATTAAGCGAGAATTGTGGCGAGTGTTCCATGCAATCAACTTCCATTATCACATGCGAGAACCCTCGAAGATAACCAAATGTGTTGAAGATTGCTTTATCGCATTTTCAAATTATAATAAGAGTGCAGACGCTCCTCCATCCGGTTCCTAGTACTAGTATAGTACGTACCTTTATAGACTATATTAGTAAACTTTGCGCTTGGCTGTTCGCCTATTCGGGAAGTCGAACAATAGTAGCACTAGTAGTATAGTGTATGCTTCTAGCAATCTGACACCAAATTAACTGTTGCACGTCCACTGCCTGAGCGAGGGAGAGCTTGCATTAGTTAAAAGCTTCTCCTTGTCCTGTGAGCCACCACGCGCAAGTAATGCTAGTCCATACTGCCTCCTCTCCGGTTAATATAGATTAATTTCAAACGAGATAAATACACTGTCTGTCACTGTATATTTGTAAAAATACGGTCAGTGGACTTCATAATACGCTCATTGCGCTCAATATATATATTTTCCGGTGTTTATACGGTCACTAGCTCACCCTGACTGAGTATGTGTGTGCATGCACGTGTAGGTTGAGAACTTAGCGTGATCGTGTGTGTTCCGTCGTGTGCTCGGACATGCATGCATTAGGGCATCACGCGCGTTTTTGCGTCCATGTGTACATGTGACTGTTGCATACACGTTGGGGGAGTACGTGTAGGGGCACTAAGGAGCAGTCAAATCACACAGTAAATCATGTCTGTCGTGTTTGTGTCTCACCCTCCTCCACGGCTCGACCCCACATGGTCGCTCGGCATGCCACTCACCGTAAACCGAGTATACGATAACTTTCCCGCCTACTTGTCAATGGATCGTGCCATGGAGTACTACTAGCACTACTGGAAGATATTGACGAGTTGGGGGAGGACAGCTAGCTGTAGCACGGACTCCCAAAAACTTTTTACATGCATGTTGTAGCCGGCTATTGCGACCTTTGAACGCGGAGCAGCCGCGTGCACCCGGAAGCGGCGTGGGAGACGCTATCTCGGCCAGCGCGCCGCTTCAATGCCGGCGCCAGTGAGAGGTCGCGTCTGCTCTGGCCGGGCATGAACGCGTCACTGACCGTTTCGGGCGGGAAGCACGCTCGGGTGATGAAGACAGTTC
Organism: Triticum timopheevii; assembly: GCA_963921465.1. Classification (NCBI taxonomy): domain Eukaryota; kingdom Viridiplantae; phylum Streptophyta; class Magnoliopsida; order Poales; family Poaceae; genus Triticum; species Triticum timopheevii. The sequence goes on from OY997272.1 coordinate 151,708,128, forward strand.
GAGTTGGTCAGGACCGGCCGTGGCAGCAGTCCGGACGTGCGCAAACAAGAGATGATGTACGTTAATATTGCTTTAAAAAGTAAATAATGTGCCAGTTGGACAAATATGATTGGAGATGGAGATGGAAATGGAATTTTACGTAAACACGGATATGCATGTCTATGTCTATGTGTGTGTGCGCGACGACTCTCGCGACCTGGAAGCGGGGCCATGTTGTTGATCGAGTTTTCTTTCTTGGTACGTTAGAAAATAGTTTGTCCAATTCACATCTAGATGTTATTTAAGGATATCACATCTAAGCTCCCACAAGTATATAATGTAGCAACAAGAAACAAAAAAAGAACTAGGACAGAGTGGACATCAACTTAGATGTGACATAACTATGTCACATCTAGATTGTCCTAGACAGACCCTTAAAAAATTGTCCGCCAGTTTTCGTTTCTTTTTTCCAAGAACGCGCGTATTCTATTTAAAACCACTGCTATGGAGAGATTTTTTTACTCCATTATAGCCTCTTGTTTGATAGAGTTTCTCGCGTCTCGCTCTCTCACACTCTCCATATCAAAACAAGATGACAGTGTCCAGTCTATCTCTCTCCTCACCGATGGTCACAGATCCGGCCGAATCCCGTCCGCTGCGGGAGGTGAGGAGGTGCAGCGTTGACGTTGTCCCCGTCGGCGACGGGGGGAGCCAATGCGCACTGTCCTCTCGGAGCCGGCGCTGGCGCGGACGAACATCCTCCGCACCCTTGTTCGCTGCCGTCGTGTGGGCAGATCGCGCCCGCCCCCCTAAATGACATCTCGCCCACCTGAGGTATAACTTCTCGTACTGGTCCAGCTCCCCAGGTCGCTGCGTGCGGGTTTTCTTCTATGTGACTACTCCCCAGCTCCCCATGCATAGTAGCTAGGGTTCGTCGGCTGGTCCAACATCACCTACTAGTATTATTATACTCGGTGGAGGTATACATGTTGTTTCGACAAAAAGTACATGGTGGTTGTGCGGTCATTGTCCATATGGTGGTAGTACTATCACTGGTTAAATGAAGAAATGCTTCTTTTCTCGGATATCCTGGTTTAGTTCCCATCAAGATATAATTATGATGCTTCTGTTTGTTGGTGTACTTTTCATTAACCCTTTTTTATATTTTTGGAAACAGCGATGCGTGTCTCCATACCCGGGCATGTCTTCCTCAATTTAAGTGGAACTGCACAAAATTGGATAGCCATTGTTGTTCCGCCTGAATGTCCTCTGCCACGTGGTTCTTCCTTCCTCGAGCTTGATTACTGAGAAGAAACAGACCACAGTGAGGATTTGTCAAACTTCATAGGTGCCTCACCCAAACTTGATGCCAAATTGATGATGCATCACCATGATGACCTATCGATGCTCATGGTCGCGCCTCATGGTTGCGTCGGCTGGTGAAGCTGATCGATTTTCAATGAAAAACAAGCTGTCTTCCATCAGTGCTCTTTGCTTGTTACGCACAAAGATGATATCCTTCGTCAGTTCACCTTGGTTGCGTTGGAGACGCAGTCGTCTTTCACGTTGGTGCAATTTTATCACACAATTGGCTATGAACCAAATGTTTCCTCGAAGAAGGATCGATGTTGGTACTAAGAGCATAAGTTTTGTATTGATTTCTAAGCCTTCTCATAACTTTGTCTCCAGCTCCTCTGTAATTTTATTTGTCCAACTATTAACTTTGATTTAAAAAATGGTGTGGACTAAAAACCCGGATGGACGTAGTAGCCCTCCATTTTTATTTACTCTGCATATTAGATTTGACTGAAGTCAAACTTTGTAATACTCTCAAACCTTTCCGATAATTGAAATTAAAATTCTTTATTTGTACACACTCTCACACGTTTCCGATAATTTGGCGCATGTGTGGTTGTTCACTTAAGGGAGGGTAGTGTACCAAACGTGTAGGACAGGAAGTGCGACCAGGACGCGTGGGCATGGATCGTTAGTTCATCGGAAGTAGTACTAGTTTTCTTCACTGTACATTAAATAAAGAGTTTCGTTTCGTACTTACACAATTTAAAACGATTGTTACGGAGAGAATAAGAAAATCACTCCACTATATATTAGTCGTATACACACGAGAGTACTATATGGACGCAGCTTCATTGACTTAGTGCACCTGCCTTTGGGTTTATGATAGGTGGGCCCAAAATGTGGCTGGCTCACCTGTCATACAGCCAAAAGCAGATGGAGTGAAGGCACCAGATCTCAGTCCGTACTACATTAGTACTCCTGTCATACAGCCAAAACAGATGGAATGAAGGCACCGGAGTATATATATAAGCGGGAGCCTCAGCGCTTGTTCGCTAGGGTTTGCATTCTCCACAAGCTCGTCGTAATACATATATGTTACACGGTGGAGGCTCAGCGTTCATTTGCTAGGGTTTGCTATATTCACAGTCTCTCACCCTCTCTTCACCAGATCTAAACAAGACTGCGTTGGCCTCTTGTCTTTCTCCCCCCTCACAGCTGGTGAAGGAGGCGTCCGTATCCCGTCGCACCGGGAAGGGGAGGAGGTGCAGCTTAACTCTATCGCCTTCGGCGAGGGAGGCAATCCACTGCCGGCTGTGCTGTTCTCTTTCACCCAGCGCCTGTGCGGGAGGGCCACCGACCCCTTGTTCCTTGCTGCCGTACGTAGTGTGGGCAGATCCGGCCTCCCGCCACACGCCTTCCCACATCCCGACGACCCTAAGGTATAAGTTTCTTTGAAACTGTCATTGCTCTAGCTGCATGTGGATCTTTTTTGATCTGTAGTCGAATCTAGGTCTTGGTTCAAAGAGGAAAGAAAGGTGCGGTGGGGTGGAGCATGAATCTAGGACGTGGTTCAATGAGGAAAGGAGGGAGGAAAAGTAGTATAGACTGGCTATCCAGCCGCTTTGTTGGTCGAAAAGGGAAAAAGGGGGTAACCCAGTACACACATCTGTAAGGAACCGATCTCTTTGTTCAAAAGGGAAAGAAACTGGGGGGGGGGGGTTGGGTAGTTTGTGCAGGACTATATTTGCTGCCCTCACATAGGAAAAAAGTTCAAAGAGAACAAATATGGGACCAACACAGATATGCTGCTTGGCTACATACTCTGCATCACCCATTTATACGTGTGGACACACATGGTGCTAGCATGTCCCATACAGCTATTTTGCTGCTGTTAATCTAAGAATGCCGCCGGAAAATTGAAGCAATGCCACTGTTAAAAGTAAATTACATTTTTTAATGAATGTTGTTTCAAGAGAGTGTCTCTGTTAATATGAATCAATGCTACCATTTTAGAAATGCTACTATCCTACTTTGTTTTCCATCCAAGATAAGTTAGATGCTTCTTTCTGTAACCGTTTGTTTCATCCTCCTTTATCGGCAAGTAAGTGTTTCCTTTTTTGCCTCTGTTAAAACAGGGGTATCGATTCAACTTGTTGCTATTGCGACATTTTACTTCGCTACTCGAAACACTTATGTTTTAAGAGTGTTTTGTGCAGTTCAACTTGAATGTCACACCGGTGACTTTGCTTAATTTTGGTGGAACTGCACAAAAGGAGATCGAGATTTGTTTCCAGTGTTCCTGTCGAGTTGTTTCAAATCTTGGTCTCTACCACATGATATCTATTCAACTTGTTGCTATTGCGACATTTTGCTTCGCTACGCGAAACACTTTGCTTGATTTCAGTGCATTGTTTTAGGAACGGTACTTTTCTGCTTTGTCGTTCTTTATACATGTTGAACCAAGGCATTGTTAAGATAATGTCTCAGTCAATATGAATGAATCACACTGATGGAGAATTGCTCCTCTCCTGCTTTGTTTCCCATTAAGACAAGTCATCAACCGTTATTTCTCAGTAATTGTTTCCCTTATACCTATTCTTGCTTACAGGATATCAAAATTAAAGCTCGGTTTTATTCCGACTTTGATTTTAGTTGAACTGCACAAAAGGAGCCAATGTGTCCAAGGCAAACTGCTGCGTTACTAGGTCCAGTTGGTCATTCCACTTTGCAGAAAGAAGCAGTCACTGGATGCGGTACATTACAGAAGGAACGATCGAGAAGCTTTACAGAGTATTATTAGACACCGGTGACATGACGAGTCTGCAGAGACCATTGGCAATTTAACAACACGTGGAGTGCCCTGGGCAAGAAGTGCCCAAACAAGTACAAGAAGCTAAGACAGGACACGATCATAGGCATTACATATTTTGAAGGGGAGGAGCTTGTCAAAGTTTAATCATTGATGTTAGCAAGAAGACGTTAGTTTAATATATTGGAATTCGAAAACCTTGTCTTGCTCATTGATGTTAGCAAGAAGACGTTAGTCTAATATATTGGAATTGGAAAACCTTGTCAAAATTTGCTCATTGATGTTAGATAGAAGACATGCATTTGATATTTTTGAGTGGGACGCCCTTGCTGTGAGCAGTGTCGAGTGTTTTCTCCTATTCCTGTGTTTAGTTTAGAAGTAAATAGTTACTCTGCTGAGATATTCCTGTGTTAAGAGTTTGTTCTAAATATTGTCTATGTAATGCCAGGCCTTGTGTTTGATTGCAAAGTTGAGCTTGGAATGTTGTGGCTTGCGGCATCATGAGCTGTTCACCGTGCCTCCTGAGAATTATGCTTCATATTGTTTTGCATGTCAATCTAATGCCAGTGATTTGCTTGTTAAGAAGATCATCCTCTTCTGTTGTTTCCGTGCGTAAGAAGTTCATCGTCTGATGTTTCATTCATAGCCTATACGACATGTCGGGTAGGTTAGACGTGAAACCATATGATCTTTCGACCAACGCATGATATTAGGCCGTGATTGGATCATCGTTTTCCAACCAAAACCGCTTGTAAAACTGACGCTTGTAAATTAAAGCAGATGGTCTCGGGCGAAGGCACTTGGTTGGTCGATTTCGACTAGTAAAATATCGGAAGTACTTCACACACGATAAAAATGCTGAATGACACTCGGACGATTGCTAATCCAGTCGTTAGCTGCTATTTTAGCCTTGCCCATGGATGGCATGATACGCACGTCGTGCATGTATCGTCTGGTAATGTCGTCCATATAGCAATGCTCGTAAAATATACACTGGTCTCTCAAATTACACGCGGAACCCGCTGGTTTTACTTACAGACCTCGGGCCTTCCGATGACGAGTAAATTACACTTGTATGTTAATACAGGTTTGAAATAAACCAGAGCTCCCAAGCGCGGCCTTACTGTTTCATGCCGTCTCAGTTTCTCGAAGGTGCTCATAGGTGTCCGATGATCTTGGCTTCCTGAATGAGCAGCGGGTGCTGTATCAGACCTCCGTAGGGCCCGCGAGGCCCTCTCTGTTGTTCTTTGAGTTGCTGCGCTCGCCGTGGCGCCGAGCATTGTTAACATGGTCAACGAACATGAGGATTCAGGAGATGACTTTATTTTGACTAGATGACACTAGGGACCCACTAGGGCCATAGCCGTACGTACGCAAGTGCCTCCTTATTATGTACAACTATATTTTTTTTGCTTTCTCCTGGTTTCCTGACATCACGGTCCCACACCATTATCAACCTATGTAGTCAATATAAACGAGAGAATTGCACATGGTGCGGCCGACAGCTGGGACCAAGCAGCTCGAGCAGTATTTGTGTTTTTGAGGCGTGAGCACTGCAGAGTTTTTCTTGGCGATGATTTCGTTGTTGTTCAGAGAAAAGCAGGGTATTAACTGGGCGGGCTGTGGCCCGTTTAGCCCAGGTACTACTTTTTTCAAGATGAAAATGGCTAGCCTAGCTATACGTCTTTTTGAGGAATACCATGGCAAGGTCAACTTGTTATTCTCCGCCCCACTGTGCTGCAAATCTTTCCTAGGAGGGATGCATTAGGCTTAACAGGAAAATGGGCTTTATAAATAATAAATGGGATGTAATTATAAAAACTGGGCAGTAACTATAAAAAAAATGCACCAAACACGAAATTAGTTTATAAAATATTATTTATGGATTTTGAAAATCTTAAATTTTCATTGTTGCGCGTGCAATGTTTCGTTGGATTTTTATGTAATACAAATTTATATTTAATCTGAATAGAAATTTTGGGATAAAAATATTTCGGATCCCATCAAAATGTGGGAAATTTTATTGAATTCTGTCTTCAACGGTTGGTTGAAATTATTAATCGTTGTCCGAGCTAGAAAATGGGCTGTACTTTTAACAAACTGTAAATGGGCTGTTGTAAATTCCATTAGAATTCAAAAATGGGTTGTACATTCTTACAAAATGCAAATGAGCTATAAGTTCTCTGCCACACACTTGTGGGCCTACTAAGTGACGCATCCCCTAAAAAAATAAGTTGACGCGTATGCAAGGCTTTGTCAACTTATTATAGTCAACACACGGTTCTAGCAGCAGTGGCCGTTGGATGTCTATCCAACAGATGTCGTGCTTCTCTTCAATCTAGGATATTCTTAGCTTCGGCCAACCAAAAAATGATTCCTCCCCCTGACATCTGGGGCGCACCATTTCGGAGGCTGACCTGTGGGTCTACTAAGTTGGAGCGTACCAAGGGCTTTGTCAACTTAGTCAATATAAACAATTCTAGCTTCAGTGATCGTACGATGTCCATACAACGACCGTAGTGCTTCTTCAACCTCTGGTCTTCTTGGTCCAGCCGCCCAAAGCAGCGCCGGTCGTGCCACCTGCTCCTGCCTCCCGTGGCAGGCTATGCTGCCGCAGAGGCCTCACCGCCCCCATACTACTCCCACCGCGGGCCAGACCATCCCTCCACTCACCCACACCCCCTGTTATTCTGCGGCGACGGCAGCCTCACACCGCAGCCGAACCAGTGAACCCCCGTACTCCTCTCCGCGCGGGCTTCCACTGCTGCGTCTTCCCCGGCTCCGCGTCGTCCCCTTCCTACACGTCGCCGTCGTCCACCGCCCTGGTGCTCTCGGCGCGGTGTGGTCAACGTGGTCAACGACCGACTTCCATTGGAAGAGTACTGTACGTGGAGAGGCTGACAGCTGGGTCCACGGCGGCCGCAAGGAAGTGCCTCCTTATTACACGCAAAATAATTATTCCTCCACCTGACAGTAGGGACCCGCCGGACGGGCCACCTTATTTCACGAAAAAAACGTTTCCCCCCTGACTGCTGGTACCCACCGGACGGGCCACCATATTTCGCAAAAAAAACGTTCCCCCCGCTGTCAGCTCGGACCCATCGGAAGTGCCTCTTTATTACGTACAAAAAAATGAATACTCCCCCTGCTAGCTGGGACTCACCTTGGTGGGAAGCTGACTTGTGGGCCTACTAAGTTGACGGGGGACAGAGGGCTTTATAAACTTAGTCAATATGAACGATTCTAGCTCTAGTGACCGTACGATGTCCATCCAACGGTCGTAGTGCTTCTTCAACCTCTGGTCTTCTTGCTCCAGCCTCCCAAAGCAGCGCCGGTCGTGCCGCCTTCTCCTGCCTCCCGTGGCCAGCTGTGCTGCCGCGGAGGCCTCACCGCCTCCATACTACTCCCACCGCTGGCCAGGCCATCCCTCCACTCCACTCACCCACACCCCCTGTTATTCTGCGGCGATGGCAGCGCAGCCGAACCAGTGAACCCTCATACTCCTCTCCGCATGGGCATCCACTGCCGCTTCTTCCCCGGCTCCGCGCTATCCCCTTCCTAGGCCTTGCCTCCGTCCACCGCCGTGGTGCTGTCGGCCCAGCGTGGTCAATGTGGTCAATGACTGAATTCCATTGGAAGAATACTGTACGTGAAGAGGCTGACAGCTGTGTCCACGACAGCCGCAAGGCAGTGCCTCCTTATTATGCGGAAAATAATTATTCCTCCACCTGATAGAAGGGACCCACCGGACGGACCACCAGTATTTCGCGAAAAAAACGTTCCCCCCGCTGTCAGCTCGGACCCACCGGAAGTGTCTCCTTATTATGCACAAAAAAATGAATACTCCCCCGGCTAGCTGGGACCCACCTTGGTGGGAGGCTGTCTTGTGGGCCTACTAAGTTGATGGGGCCAAAGGGCTTTGTCAACTTAGTCAATATGAACGATTCTAGCTCCAGTGACCGTACGATGTCCATCCAACGGCCGTAATGCTTCTTCAACCTCTGGTCTTCTTGCTCCAGCCGCCCAAAGCAACGCCGGTCGTGCCGCATGCTCCTGCCTCCCGTGGTCGGCTGTGCTGCCGCGGAGGCCTCACCGCCCCTTACTATTCCCACCGCTGGCCAGGCCCTGTGGCGACGGCAGCCTCACACCGCAGCCGAACCAGTGAACCCTCGTACTCCTCTCCGCGCGGGCTTCCACTGCCGCGTCTTCCCCGGCTCCGTGTCGTCCCCTTCCTAGGCCTCGTCGTCGTTCACCGCCGTGGTGCTCTCCACGCGGCATGGTAAACGTGGTCAAGGAACGACTTACATCGGAAGAGTACTGTACATGGAGAGGCTGACAGCTGGGTCCATGGCCACAGCCCAGTTTTTTGTGATTTACCAATTAAGTCGCTTTGTCAGGCCTGTTGGGCTGCAAATCTTTCAAGACGAGGAGAGCTTTTCATTCGGCTGGCCGAGAAAATGGCCCATCAGTAATGAGAAATGGGCTGTACATTTTTAAAACACATTAAACCGGCAATTAGTTTCAAATATTTTTTTTTCATTTCAAGATTTTAAATTACATTAATTTTTATGCGTGGAGAATTTGTTGGATTTTATGTTGATATACATTTATTTTTAAAAGCAGTTTGAATGTGAGTCGAAATTTCGGGATTAAAAACAGTTCGGACCGCACCAAAATGTGCAAAATTTCGTATAATTTTTTAACTGTGGCCACAATATGGGCTGTAATGCTAACAAAAAGAATATGGGTTCCGAAGAAAACCTTAAGAATTAGCAAATGGGCTGTAAATTATTAGAAATAATGGCAGATGGGTTGTATGCTGTTTTCCACAGATTTCAGGCTTTCCTAAAAAAAGGTTGACGCAGAAGTAGTGACGGTTGGATGTCCATCCAACGGCCGTCGTGCTTCTTCAATCTCTGCTCTTCCTGCTCCAGCCGCTCAAACCAGCGCCGGCGGGACTGCCTGCTCCCTCCTCTCCGCGGCCGGCTGTGCTACTGCGCAGGCCTCACCGCCCCACCGTACTCCCATCACTGGCCTAGCCATCCCTCTACTCACCCACACCTGCTGTTATTCTCTGGCGACGGCAGACGAACCAGTAAACCCTCATTCAGTCGTACTCCCCTCTGCGTGGGAAACAACTGTTGAGTCTTCCCTACCTCCGTGTCATTCCCTTCCTAGGCCTCACCGTCATCCACTGCCCTGGTGCTCTCGGCGCGGCCTGGTCAACATGGTCAACGACCGACATGCATCTGAAGTGGACTGTACGTGGAGAGGCCGACAGCTGGGTCCACGGCCGCACGCAAGGAAATGCCTCCTTATTACGCGCAAAATAATGATTCATCCACCTGACATCAGGGACCCACCGAAAAGGCCTTAGTATTTCACAAAAAAAAGGTTACCGCCGCTAACAGCTCGGACCCACCAGCTATATCTTCGCACGCAAGGAAGTGCCTCCTTATTACGCACAAAAAAAATGAATACTCCCCCTGTTAGCTGGGACCTAGTATAGTGGCAGGCTGACTTGTGGGCCTACTAAGTTGATGGGGACGCAGGGCTTTGTCAACTTAGTCAATATGCACGATTCTAGATCCAGTGACCGTACGATGTCCATCCAACGGCCGTAGTGCTTCTTCAACCTCTGGTCTTCTTGCTCCAGCCGCCCAAACCAGCACCGGTCGTGCCTCGTGCTCCTGCCTCCCGTGGCCGGCTCCGATGCGGCGGAGGCCTCACCGCCCCCTACTACTCCCACCGCTGGCCAGGCCATCCCTCTACTCACCCACACCCCCTGTTATTCGGCGGCGACGGCATCCTCACACTGCAGCGAACCAGTGAACCCTCGTACTCCTCTACACGTGGGCATCCACTGCCGCGTCTTCCCCGGCTCCGCGTTGTCCCCTTCCTAGGCCTCACCGTCGTCCACCGCCCTGGTGCTCTCGGTGCGGCATGGTCAACGTGGTCAAGGTATGGCTTCCATCGGACGTGGACTATACGTGGAGAGGCTGACAGCTGGGTCCACGGCCGCAGCAAGGAAGTGCCTCCTTATTACGCGCAAAATAATTTTTCCTCCACCTGACAGCGGGGACCCACCGGATGGGCCACCATATTTCACGAAAAAACGTTTTCCCCCTGACTGCTAGGACCCACCAGCTACACCTTCGCACGCAAGGAAGTGCGCCCGGGCAAAAAAAAAACGATTCACCCCCTGACCGCTAGGACCCACCAGCTACATCTTCGCACGCAAGGAAGTGTGTCCGGGCAAAAAAAAACGATTCGCCCCTGACTGCTGGGACCCACCAGCTACATCTTCGCACGCAAGGAAGTGCCTGACAGTCGGGACCCACCTGGTCGAAGCGTACGTAGCATTGTCATTCTGGCCGCGAACGTGTACGTACATATATACTGGTGGATGTAGAGGCGCGCATGTGTCGTAGTAGAGGCGCGCATGTAGCATTTACACGTACGTACAGTAGCCTGGGTGCAAGAAAGAAAATACGGCCACGTACGTACATATGGGCAGGGTCTCTAATGCCTATCGCGCATACATACATGGATGGGTCGGAACGGAGAAACAGCGTCGTCGTCGTGTTCATTGGGAGCCAACTGGCTGGGTCGAAACGGAATGCGTGGTCGTGTTCATCGGGAGGGCTTGGACGGAACAGGCGATGGAAATGAGGCCGGGCGTACCGCACAACGAAGGAAACGGCCTTGTGTTCGACCGGCCACATTCGAAACGGGGTCCTGTTGATCGGGAGGGGCCTGGCGTACCGCAAAACGGAGGAAACGGACCTCCTACGTTCGAAACGGTGGTCCTGTTGATCGGGAGGGGTGTGACGTACCGCAAAACGGAGGAAACGGACCTCCTCCAGCCTCCACGGGCTACCGTCGACCTCCTCCAGCCTCCACGGGATCCTGTTCATCCAGCCTCCACCGCGCGCTACTCCACCGGCTACTGTTCAACCACCCCTCCACGGGCACCCCTCCACCGTCTACTGTTTATCCAGCCCTCCACACCACGGGGTCCTGTTCAACCACCCCTCCACAGTCTACTGTTCATCCAGCCCTCCACACCACGGGTTCCTGTTCATCCAGAGGCAACGCCACCGCTAACTGTTCATCCAACCCCCCCCCCCCCCCCGCAACGCTCACTGTTCATCCCAGAGGCAGCATCAATCGGCTTTAGTTAGCAGTAGTAGTGAAGGAACCGCTCCATCGGGTTCGGTTAACAGCCATCGATCGATCGGTCGGGTTCAGTAACGCGTAGCCTGCAGTGCTATCGCTCGGGTTCAGTTAGAGCCCAACGCCTCGCTCGGGTTCAGTTAGAGCCAACGCCTCGCACACACGTGCATACGTACGAGAGAAACGCGCATCGCTCTCCCACCATAACCGGCAACTTCCCGAAATTTTCCTCCCCCTCGCTTCTATCACGGTTTTTTCCATCATGGACGGCCCAAAGAATGTCATGCAGCTGCATCTCCGGCCCGCCCCGGACGAAAAGCCCATTTTCTGTCATGATTTTTTTGTCATAGAAGTAGGAGCACACCACATCTATGATGATACCGGGTTTTGTCACAATTATTGTCATAGAAGTGTCATGTGTATGACAGAAAAATTTTCGTTCGGCCCAAAATGTCACGGATGTGTCTTTTTTTTGTAGTGCTATGACTTGCGTTGCTCGTGAGGTGGAGCGGTGGAGTGGCTTGCCTCCGCAAGTCCCAGTAGGGCCTGCCAGGATGATCTGGAAGTATGCTTCCGGGGCAAACCCAACCTCGCTAGGCTCGCCTGCCCAACAAGAGAGGTTCTTTCCTTAGTGGTATCTTGCTTCTCTGGCTCATCTTGATTTTATTGATCGGCACTTGGACCCTTTGACGAATTGATCCTTCTTGCTTGGTTCGAACTTGGTGTTGTAATCTTTGCTCTTGGGCCTGTGCACGGTCTGGACAACGGACCAGGGTTTGTTGCACCGTTAGGAGCCCTCGGGCTTCGTACAAATGCGCCGCTGGGGGTCGTCGGGGTAGGCCCTAACTAGTGCATAGACAGGAGTGCAAGAATGGCTCTACCCTTTGAGATCTTCTTTGCTTCTTCCTTAACTTGAATTCGGGTCAGTTTCCGGTTCTCCCCCGCACCGTGTAACGCCAATCTTGGTGGGGCTATCCTTGTAATGGCCCGTGAATGACTTTAACGCACGGGCGGGTAACTGCCAATTCACTCTTCCCACCACGCCCTTTTCCTCAGCCAGGTATGCCGCATGCACTGACTGGGGTAGGTAATGGAGGCGTATGGTGCGGAAGAGCATCAAGGCAGGGGCCCGGTATTCTTGGATTGGCAGAGGAGGATGGCGGTTATCCACCAGGGAATCTGCCCCCAGCCCCAGCTCACTTATAAAAGGAGGAGCGGGGGAGGAACGTAGGCATTCATCCACATCCCTCTCTTCCTCCATCTTAAGGAGGACCGGGGGAGGAACGGAGGCATTCATCCACATCCCTCTCTTCCTTCATATTTTGCTTCATCTTGGGTATGCTGGAAGGGAGAGCTCGGGCCAGGTCCCAGGCCCTAGTTAGAGCTTTGTGCGGGCCTCAGGGGACTGTGGCCTAACCCCTTTCTTCTTGTGGTACCGAAGGGAGGTAGCAGAGTTGGTCCACCATTGAAGAGGGCGGACCCTATCTCCCTGCGCACCGCCTGTCCGGGGCACGAGAGAGACCCCAATCTAATGCAGGTTTCCTTAATGAGCGGTGGCTTCACATCGTCGGGCCATCGGGGACGACCATGATCTCTGTGAGATCACCAGGAGCGCATGGTGTCCGCATCGGCAGGCGTAGCGGGAGCTTCAGGCGACAGTGGTGCAGAAGGTGGCGGCAACCACAACGCGTCAAGAACGGGGGTGATACGCGTCTCCAACACATCTATATTTTTTTATTGTTCCATGCTATTATATTATATGTTTTGGATGTTTTATATGCATTAATATGATATTTTATATTATTTTTGGGACAAACCTATTAACCTAGAGCCCAGTGCTAGTTCCTATTTTCCCCCTGTTTTTGAGTTTCGTAGAAAATGAATACCAAAGGGAGTCCAAACAGAGTGAAACCTTCACGATGATTTTTCTTGGACCAGAAGACAACTAGGAGACTTGAGATGAAGTCAGAGGAGCCACGAGGCGGTCACAAGGACAGAGGGTGCACCCAAGGGGGTAGGGCGCGCTCCCCACCCTTGCAGCCCCCCTCCCCCGTAATACTCCTGACCTAATTCTTTTGCTTATATATTCCCCAACCACTAGAGGCATCCATGAAAACACTTTTTCACCACCGCAACCTTCTGTACCCGTGAGACCCCATCCAGGGACCTTTTCCAGTACCCCGCCAGAGGGGGATTCAATCACGGAGGGCTTCTACATCAACTCCATTGCCCTTCCGATGAAGCGTGAGTAGTTTAACATAGACCTACGGGTCCATAGCTAGTAGCTAGATGGCTTCTTCTCACTCTCTGATTCTGAATACCATGTTCACCTCGATGTTCTTGGAGATCTATTCGATGTAATACCTTTTTTGCGGTGTGTTTGCGGAGATCTGGTGAATTGTGGGTTTATGATCAACTTATCTAAGAATATTCTTTTAATCTTCTTTGAATTATTATATGCATGATTTGATACCTTTGTAATTGTCTTTGAACTATCGGCATGGTTTGGCCAACTAGATTGGTTTTTCTTGCAATGGGAGAAGTGCTTAGATTTGGGTTTAATCTTGTGGTGTCCTTTCCTAGTGACAGTAGGGCAGCAAGGCACGTGTTGTATTGTTCCAATCAAGGATAAAAAGATGGGGTTTCATCATATTGCTTGAGTTAATTCCTCTACATCATTTCATCTTAGTTAATGCGTTACTCCGTTCTTAATGAACTTAATACTCTAGATGCATGCTGGATAACACTCGATGTGTGTAGTAATAGTAGTAGATGCAGAATCGTTTCAATCTACTTGACACGGACGTGATGCGTATATTCATGATCATTGCCTTAGATATCGTCATAACTTTGTGCTTTTCTATCAATTGCTCGGCAGTAATTTGTTCACCCACCATATTATTTGCTATCTTGAGAAAGCTTCTAGTGAAACCTTTGGCCCCTGGGTCTATTTTCCATCATATAAGTTTCCGAGCTACAATATTAGTTTCTGATCTACTATTCCTGCTTCTTTTACTTTCCGATCTATAAACCAGCAATACCAAAAATATTTACTTTATCATTTATCTATCTCTATCAGATCTCACTTTTGCAAGTAACTGCAAAGGGATTGGCAACCTCTTTATCACATTGGGTGCGAGTTTGTTTGATTGTTTGTGCAGGTATTCGGTGATTTGTGCGTTGTCTCCTACTGGATTGATACCTTTGTTATCAAATTGAGGAAAATACTTATCTCTACTTTGCTGCATCACCCTTTCCTCTTCAAGGGAAAAACCAACACAATCTCAAGAAGTAGCAGGACGAATTTCTAGCGTCGTTGCCGGGGAGATCTACGCCAAGTCAAGACATACCAATTACCCATCAAAACTCTCATTTCTTGCATTACTTTATTCTCCATTCGCCTCTTGTTTTCCTCTCCCCCACTTCTAAAACCATTTTAAAAAAGATTCGCCCTTTTCTTCGACTTCTTTCTATTCGATCTTTTATTTGCTTGTGTTACCATGTGCCTTCCTTTTGCTTGCATCTTTGCTTGCTAAAAGTTTATGGATCCTCATCCACTTTCTAATCTTCTTAAGAGATCAAATTATGATGAACCAATTGCTAGTGAGTTGAGTGCACTAGATTATCTTTATGAGGTTTTGCTTGAAATTCGTGAATCTGAAAATTGTGATGAAGTGTTGAAACAAGACAATTATGAAGTGATTCACGATAGATCTTTGAATGAGAAGCATGATTGCAATGATGTTATTATAAATTCTATTAATGTCAGTTATGTTAATGATATGCTAGCTGTCAGATTTCGGGTTCCGCAAACCCTTGAGAGGTTCGAACTCTGGGGTGTGTGTGCAGAGATCTCAACCTACCAGCCTGCCAACTCGCGAATCTCATAGCCAAGCGCGTCGAGCTCGAAGGGAAAGGAAGACACGACACTTTACCCAGGTTCGGGCCACCTTGCGGTGTAAAACCCTACTCCTACTTTGTGGTGGATTTGCCTCGAGGGGCTGGGGAAGAATTAGTACAGTGGTAGGACAACCTCGGGAGGTGTGTTCTTGAGCTGGTGGGAGAGGATGATCTCCAAGATTCGGATCCTTCTCTATGGTGGTGGCTAGGTCCTAATTATAGTGGCCTTGGTCCTCTTCCCAAATGTAGGTGGAAGGGATCCCATAACGGTCAAATTTGAAGGGAGACAACAAGTACGCCCTATCCTGACGAAGTGGTCACCACCTGAAAAAGCCTCTGATCGTGACGCTGCAGTGGACCTGGCGATGACCTCCATCCTGTCATCCTGGCAGTCTTGGTCATGTTGCACCGGAATGGAAACCTTTGGTTGATTCCTCGGGACTCTGCGCCTGCTGCTTGCCTCCTTTGCACCAAAGAGGAAACTGGTACTCTGTGTCCGCTGGTGCTTGCCTGGCGCCCGCCTGGCCCTGGTCATCATAGCTCACGTCAGCTGAACTTCGCGAGGTGCGCCTTGCATAGAAATCTCTGCTCCTCGGGAGCCAGCCTGCGGGGGCCGATCCCCTTGGAGGTCTTGGTGTCGTCCGCCTCGCGAGGGTCTTGAGTTGTTGATGCTGATGCTGGGCCGTACCAGGCCATTGATGGATCCATGCCATGGGCCGCAGGCAGGCAAGTCTGGGTACCCCCGTATCCAGAACGCCGACATATGCAAAACCCCAAGCTTGGGGATGCTTGTTTTTCTATGTCGACTACTTATTGCAATGATCATGATTGGGGTGATTCTTTGTATGATCTTGAAAATTTATTTAAGCCCCATGATGAGTATGAGATTGATACTAGTGTTTGCAATAATATTGAAAGTGGATGTGGAAGAATGTCAACTTTAGATCCCACATATTTGGAGAATGTTCAATCTTATGAAATTTTTGATAAAAGTGGGTTTGGAGAGGTCATGACTTTAGTTAATGTTGATCCCACTATTTTGGAAGAGTGTCAACTTCGCACGCATGTGGATCGTGTTGAGAATATGTTGTCTCATAGCTATTTTATTGAATTTTCTTATGACCCTACATGTAATTATTATGAGAGAGGAAAATATGGTTGTAGAAATTTTCATGTTACTAAATTACCTCTCTTCATGTTGAGATTGATATCGTCTCTTTCTTCTTCCTTGCATATTCTAGCTTTTGCTTGCCTTGATAATTTGTTTGCTTATAAAATGCCTATGCGTAAGAAGTATGTTAGACTTAGATGTGTTTGACATGTGCAATATGATGCTCTCTTTGTGCTTCAGTTCTTCTCTTTTTGTGAGCATCATTGAAATTATCAATGCCTAGCTAAAAAGGCTTTAAAGAATAGCGCTTGTTAGGAGACAACCCAATTTTATTTTTCTTCTTTGCTTGTTGTTCCTATTTTGCTTTGAATAATTCATCTAGCCTCTGGCTAGATGTGGTTTTGTGTCTTAATTAGTGTTTGTGCCAAGTAGGACCTTTGGGATAGCTTATGGTGATGGTTATTTTAATCTTGCTGAGAAACAGAAACTTTTACGCCTAGGAAAATAATTTTCACAACTCATAGAAGCGTGCTTTTGATCTGATTATTTATGAACTGGATTGGTACAAAAAAATTCCAGGCTGTCCTAATTTTTAACAACTTTTGGAGTTACAGAAGTATTCGAAGTTTCCAGATTGCTACAGACTGTTTTGTTTTTGACAGATTCTGTTTTGATTGTGTTGGTTACTTATTTTGATGAATCTATGGGTAGTATCGGGGGGGGGGGGGAGGGTATGAATCATGGAAAAGTTGGAATACAGTAGATATTAGACCAATATAAATAAAGAATGAGTTCAAAACAGTAACATAAAGTGTTGATTTATTTTCTTAGGAGCTTATGAGTTTTTCTGTTGAGTTTTATGTTGTGAAGTTTTCAAGTTTTGGGTAAGGATTTGATGGACTATGGAATAAGGAGTGGCAAGAGCCTAAGCTTGGGGATGCCCAAGACACGCCAAGGTAATATTCAAGGACAACCAAGAGCCTAAGCTTGGGGATCCCTGGAAGGCATCCCCTCATTCGTCTTCGTCTATCGGTAACTTTACTTGAGGCTATATTTTTATTCACCACATGATATGTGTTTTGCTTGGAGCGTCTTGTATGATTTGAGTCTTTGCTTTTTATTTTGCCACAATCATCCTTGCTGTTCACACATTTTGACAGGGACACGCATGAATCATGATTTATTAGAATACTCTATGTGCTTCACTTATATCTTTTGAGCTAGGCAATATTGCTCTAGTGCTTCACTTATATCTTTTTAGAGCACGGCGGTGGTTTTATTTTATAGAAATTGATGAACTCTCATGCTTCACTTATATTATTTTGAGAGTCTTTAAACAACATGGTAATTTGCTTTTGTTATAAATTTAGTCCTAATTTGATAGGCATCCAAGAGGGATATAATAAAAACTTTCATATAAAGTGCATTGAATACTATGAGAAGTTTGATTGGCGGTCGGGGATGAGCGATGGTCTTCTCCTACAAATCTATCCCCCTAGGAGCATGCGCGTAGTAGTTTGTTTCGATGACTAATAGATTTTTGCAATAAGTATGTGAGTTCTTTATTACTAATGTTGAGTCCATGGATTATACGCACCCTCACCCTTCCACCATTGCTTGCCTCTCTTGTGCCGCGGAACTTTCGCTGGCACCATACACCCACAATATACCTTCCTCAAAACAGCCACCATACCTACCTATTATGGCATTTCCATAGCCATTTCAAGATATATTGCCATGCAAATTTCCACCGTTCCGTTATTATGACACGCATCAACATTGTCATATTGCTTTGCATGATCATGTAGTTGACATCGTATTTGTGGCAAATCCACCTTTCATAATTATTTCATACATGTCACTCTTGACTCATTGCACATCCCAATACACCGCCAGAGGCATTCACATAGAGTCATATTTTTGTTCTAAGTATTGAGTTGTAAGTAAATAGAAGTGTGATGGTCATCATTATTAGAGCATTGTCCCATGTGAGGAAATAAATAAAAGAGGCCAAAGAAGCCAAAGAAAAAAAAGAGAAAAAAATGAGAGAAAAAGAGAGAAGGGCAATGTTACTATCCTTTTTCCACACTTGTGATTCAAAGTAGCACCATGGTCTTCATGATAGAGAGTCTCCTATGTTGCCACTTTCATATACTAGTGGGAATTTTTTCAATATAGAACTTGTCTTGTATATTCAAATGATGGGCTTCCTTAAATTGCCCTAGGTCTTCATGAGCAAGCAAGTTGGATGCACACCCACTTAGTTTTTTCTTTTTGACCTTTCACAAACTTATAGCTCTAGTGCATCCGTTGCATGGCAATCCCTACTCACTCACATTGATATCTATTGATGGGCATCTCCATAGCCCATTGATATGCCTAGTTGATATGAGAGTCTCCCTCTTTTTGTCCTCTCCACAACCACCATATTCTATTCCACCTATAGTGCTATGTTCATGACTCACGCTCATGTATTGCGTGAAAGTTGAAAAGGTTTGAGAACATAAAAAGGATGAAACAATTGCTTGTATTATCATTGGGGTTGTGAATGATTTGAATATTTAGTGTGATGAAGATGGAGCATAGCCAGACTATATGATTTCGTAAGGATAAGCTTTCTTTGGCCATGTTATTTTGAGAAGACATAACTGCCTTGTTAGTATGCTTGAAGTATTATTGTTTTTATGACAATATTAAAATTTTGTTTTGAATCTTATGGATCTGAACATTCATGCCACAATAAATAAAATTACATGGATAAATATGTTACGTCCCATTCCAAATCAAAAATTTTGTTTTTATCATTTACCTACTCGAGGACGAGCATGAATTGAGCTTGGGGATGCTTGATACGTCTCCAATGTATCTGTAATTTTTGATTGTCCAATGCTATTATATTATCTGATTTGGATATTTTATATGCATTAATATGCTATTTTATATTATGTTTGGGACTAACCTATTAACCTAGAGCCCAGTGCCAGTTCCTATTTTTTTTCCCTTTTTGAGTTTCGCAGAAAAGGAATACGAAACGGATTCCAAACGGAGTGAAACCTTCGCGATCACTTTTCTTGGACTAAAAGATGACCATGAGACTTGGAAATGAAGTCGGAGGAGCCATGAGGCAGCCACAAGGACGGAGGGCGCGCCTAGGGGGGTAGGGCGCGCCCCCACCCGTGTGCCCTCCCCCCCACCCCCGTGCCCCTCCTGACCTAATTCTTTCGCCTATATGTTCCCATATATCCCCAAACCACCAGAGGCATCCACGAAAACACTTTTCCGCCATCGAAACCTTCTATAGCCGTGAGATCCCATCTAGGGACCTTTTCTGGCACCCTGCCAGAGGGGGGTTCAATCACGGAGGGCTTCTACATCAACTCTATTGCCCTTACGATGAAGCGTAAGTAGTTTACCATAGACATACTGGTCGATAGCTAGTAGCTAGATGGCTTCTTCTCTCTCTTTCATTCTCAATACCATGTTCTCCTCGATGTTCTTGGAGATCTATTCGATGTTATACTTTTTTTGTGGTGTCTTTGCCGAGATCCGATGAATTGTGGATTTATGATCAGCTTATCTATGAATATTATTTGAATCTTCTCTGAATTCTTATATGCATGATTTGATATCTTTGTAATTCTCTTTGAACTATCCGTTTGGTTTGGCCAACTAGATTGGTTTTTCTTGAAATGGGAGAAGTGCTTAGCTTTGGGTACAATCTTGTGGTGTCCTTTCCCAGTGACAGTAGGGGCAGGAATGCACGTATTGTATTGTTGCCATCGAGGATAAAAAGATGGGGTTTTCATCATATTGCTTGAGTTAATTCCTCTACATCATGTAATCTTACTTAATGCATTACTCCGTTCTTTATGAACTTAATACTCTAGATGCATGCTAGATAGCGGTCGATGTGTGGAGTAATAGTAGTAGATGCAGAATTGTTTCGATCTACTTGAAACGGGCGTGATGCCTAAATTCATGATCATTGCCTTAGATATCATAACCTTGCAATTTTCTATCACTTGCTCGGCAGTAATTTGTTCACCCACCGTATTATTTGCTATCTTGAGAGAAGCTTCTAGTGAAACATTTGGCCCTCGGGTCTATTTTCCATCATCTAAGTTTTTGACCTACAATATTAGTTTCCAACCTACTATTCTTGCAATCTTTTACTTTCCAGTCTATAAACCAAAAACACAAAAAATATTTACTTTATCGTTTATATATCTCTATCAGATCTCACTTTTGCAAGTAACCGTGAAGGGATTGACAACCCCTTTATCGTGTTGGGTGCAAATTTGTTTGATTATTTGTGCAGGTATTTGGTGATTTGTGCATTGTCTCCTACTGGATTGATACCTTGGTTCTCAAACTGAGGGAAATACTTATCTCTACTTTGCTACATCACCCTTTTCTCTTCAAGGGAAAAACCAACGCAAGCTCAAGAATCAGCAGGGGGCGATCGTTCTAACGAGTTGTGTTTGCTGGTGACTCCGTCATCTCTGTCTGGGCTTTCGGCAACGCCACCATGCCTGCCGTTCGGTTTCTTCCTCCTGGTTTGGGGATGGCGTCACTCTGATCCTAGGGAGGCGCTGAATCCCAGCTGGGCCTTCCCTCCGCCTTCTTCATCCCTTCCTGTAGTTTCAAAGAAGGAGAGGAAAAAGTGAAGGCATTGCGGGCATTTTATCTTTTTTCAATCTTAAATCTGTAGGCACTTGCCAAATTTTAGTTCAAATAATGTAATCTCTCGAATCAATGTTTGTGTTCTGTAAAGTCTGTACTTGTTTGATCTGCATGTTAATGAAAAAGATGAACCTTGCCGGGGACTCG
Source organism: Triticum timopheevii (assembly GCA_963921465.1). Classification (NCBI taxonomy): domain Eukaryota; kingdom Viridiplantae; phylum Streptophyta; class Magnoliopsida; order Poales; family Poaceae; genus Triticum; species Triticum timopheevii. Next base: position 151,729,232 of record OY997272.1, read on the forward strand.
TGCATGTATATGTCCATGAAGATGTGGGATGCCTCTATATTTGTAAATAAACGAGTTCCCCCGGCAGGCTATCCTGTCGGTACCCTCTGTTTTGTTGCCGGGGGGTAGGCCTATCGGGCACAAACTGTAAAGAGGGACCAGCCCCCTGCCGGTCCTTATCCATCAAAGGCCACTATGACCACCGTGACCGACGCAGCGTTCGAGTCAAAGGGTGGGAGCACCTAAGCTTCAAAGGGTAGCAGGGTTTTCTTATGCACAAGTTTTCACTTACAAATCACGTATGGATAAGAGGAAGAACTTCTTTGGCTTGCCGGAGACTGCAATGTTGGCTTGTCTTCTCATCTCCTCTTGGGAACTTAGTCCATGGTAGGAGCCTGCAGTTTATGCGAATGAAAATGATGTCAGATGCGATCTTATCTACATGAACATGCGATGCTCATGATATGCTTATGCAGGCATGCAACTTGTCGGGGGCCCCCAACGCTTCATTTATTTCTCTGTTGCTCAGGGTCTGCGCCTGGCTTTGTACAAGGGGTTACATGCAACTGAGGCAAGTTCTATACAAAAGGGTGGCTACCGGGCAGGGCCCAACAGCCGCGCCTTTCGGGTAGAAATTACGGAGATGCTCAATATTCCATGAGTTTTGCAATTGAATGCCATCTCCGGTCTCCAAATGGATTGCGCCAGGTATGGTGACTCGTACTACCCGGTAAGGGCCTTCCCACTTTGGCGACAACTTGTTTGTACCCTTGGCGGACTGAACGCACCTAAGGACAAGGTTGCCTTCCTCAAAACATAGGGTATGAACCCTGCGGCTATGATAGCGACTCAGGGCTTGCTGGTAGAATGCAACACGTGTAGCAGCTCGGAGATGGTTCTCCCCGAGAAGCACAGCGTCATCATGCCGGTGATGTTCCTGCGCTACTTCATCATAGGCAAGTACTCGAGGTGACTCATGAATGAGTACCATGGGGATAACTGCTTCTGCCCCATAAACTAGGGAGAAGGGAGTCTACCTGGTAGCTCGATTTGGTGTCGTTCTGAGGGACCAAAGAACCATCGGCAGCTCATTGATCCACTGCCTTCCGCACTTCAGCATCTTATCAAACGTTCTTGTCTTGAGGCCCCGCGGCACTTCAGCGTTCGCCCTCTCAGCTTGTCCATTGCTTTTGAATGTGCAATAGAGGCAAATGAGATCTTGCTTCTGAGGGCATGAACATATTGCATGAAGGCGCGGCTCATGAACTGAGTGTCGTTGTCAGTGATGATCTGGGCAGGGACCCCGAAGCGGCACACCAGATCTTTCAAGAACTTGATAGTTGACTGAGCAGTCACCTTTTTCACGGCAGCTACTTCCAGCCACTTTGTAAACTTGTCGATTGCAACAAACAAGAATTCAAACCCCCGGAAGCTCGGGGGAAAGGGCCGAGGATATCAAGCCCCTAGACCGAAAACAACCATGACAAAGGGATTGTCTGAAGTGCTTGGGCAGGCAACTGGATATTCTTGGAATGGAACTGGTAGGCTTCACACTTGGTGACTAGCTCAACCGCATCTTGGAGGGCTGTGTGCCAACAGAATCCTTTCCGGAATGCTTTCCCAACTAAAGCCCTTGATCCAATGTGGGAGCCACACATGCCTTTGTGTATCTCTGCCAATAGTTCCTTTCCTTCTTCCCTGCAAATGCACTTCAATTTCACACCGTTGGGCCTTCTGTTGTATAGAGTACCATCGACAAATTGATATATACTGGCCCTCCAGGCTACTCTTTCCACTTATTCTTGCTCTTTGGGAAGTTCTCCAGTTTGGAGGAAATGGACTATGTGCCTTGCCCAAGTTGGAGCCTGATGCTCGTCAACAAGGACTAGCGTCACCTCTTCATTCGTGGGGGTGCATCCCTCGACCGCGGGGACCAGTCCCGGTAGCAGGGTGCAGCTCGGCAATCGAAGGAGAGTTGTTTTTGGTAGGGTCCCTTCCAGGAACCCCGAGGGGTTCTACTGGGAGAGGCTTACCGAAGTCCAATTTCCTCCTCTTTCTGGCCATTGTTGTTGGGGATACAGAGGGCTGAGTAAGACGAAGAAGAAAAGTTCCTAGTTCCACAGTTAGCTTCTGTGCAATGCACTTTGAAAGATGATTAGCAATGTTTTTTTCCACACGGGGCACGTGCTCTCTTTGCAATCTGTTAAAGCGCTCCTCCAATCTTTTCACTTCCTCGACGTATGCCTCCATCAATGGACTTTGGTAATCCTTGTTGACTTGTCTCACCACAAGCTGTGTTCTCCTCAAATGATCAGCTTCTTAATCCCCAATTCTGTGGCAATCCTGAGCCCGACAAGGAGCCCTTCATACTCTGCTATATTGTTGGTCGCCTCCTCCCGGGAAAATGCATCTGGACAATGTACTTCAGGTGCTCCCTAGTGGGAGCAACGAGAAGCACACAAGCCCCTGCACCTTGTAGGGAGAAGGCACCATCGAAATACATGATCCATTCTTGGGGTGATTCCTTGCCGGGAATAACTGTTTCCAGCACTTCCTCATCAGGGGTTGGCGTCCATTCTGCAATAAACTCTCCCAATGCCCTGCTTTGAATTGTCTACATGCTTTCAAACTTCAAGCCAAATCTAGATAACTCCAGTGCCCATTCCACTATCCTGCCAATAGCCTCTGGGTTCCCGAGTATCCTTTGCAACGGAAAGCGTGTGACAACCGTGATCTCATGGGCTTGGAAGTAGTGGCGCAGTTTCCTTGAGGCCATGACGAGGTCAAAACTCAATTTTTTGCACGCCAGAATACCTCGTTCTAGCCCCCTACAACAGGGAGCTGACAGAGTATACTGGGCGCTGCACCACTTTCTTCCTTGCCACATCCTTGGGCTGCCTTTGCTGCGTGCTTCTCTTTGTCCTGATTCACATCTGACCTTGCTGGGCTATTCTTTCTTTCTACTCTTGGTGGTACATCTGCTGAGGTTGCGGTTTCCTCCACTTCCCACTGTGCCACCAGTGCTACACTGACCACCTGATTAGTTGCTGCCAGATACAGTAGCGATGTCTCTTGAGGTTTGGGTACAACCAAGGTGGGCACAAAAGACAAATAGGTCTTCAGATCTTGCAATGCTGCATCTGCTTTCAGTGTCCACTTGATATGTCCTGCCTTCTTCAAAAATTTGAAGAACGGCAAGGCGCTTGGCAGACTTGGAGATGATTCTGCTAAGCGCGACAACACATCCTGTCAGGCGCCTCACATCCTTAACTATCTTGGGTGCCTGAATCTGCTTGATGGCCTTGATCTTATCTGGGTTGGCCTCGATCCTGCGGTGGGACACAAAGAAACCAAGCAGCTTGCCGGCGGGAACGCCAAACACACACTTCTCTGGGTTTAGCTTCAAGTTGATCTTGCGCAGATTAGCAAATGTCTCTTCCAAATCCTGGATGAGGGTCGATTGTCCTTGGTCTGGAACACTATATCATCCATGTAGGCTTCAATGTTCCTGCGCAACTATGGCTCGAAACCAGTTTGGACTGCTCTTGCGAAAGTTGACCCGACACTCTTCAACCCAAAAGGCATGTGCATAAAGCAGTATGTTCCACATGGGGTGATAAAGGAGGTCTTCTCTTCGTCTTCCTTGGACATGAATATCTGATGGTACCCAGAGTATGCATCCAGAAAGGAGAGAAAATCACACCCAGAAGTGAAATCCACAATCTGGTCAATGCGCGGCAAGGGGAATGGGTCCTTCGGGCATGCCTTGTTCAAACCCTTGAAATCTATGCACAACCTCCATTTCCCATTAGCCTTGCGCATAACCACTGGGTTTGCTAACCATGTTGGATGTAGCACTCCTCTGACCAAACCAGCTGCCTCAAGTTTCTTGATCTCTTCGGCAATGAACTGCTGCCGCTCCAAGGCCTGCTTCTGCACCTTCTGCTTGACGGGTCAGGCATGTGGGCAGACAGCAAGGTGGTGCTCGATTACCTCCCTGGGAACACCAGGGATACCAGATGGTTGCCAAGCAAAGACATCAAAATTCGCCCGCGGGAAGGCAACGAGCGTGCTTTCCTATTTGTCATCGAGGGTGGCACTGATGGTAAAAGTACCATCAGTACCAGCCAGCCCTGCTAGGACCTTTTTCACATGGGGTGCAGCAGCCTTGGTCCTCTTGCCGTTGGAACTCTCCAGCACATTGATATGTCTCCAACGTATCTATAATTTTTGATTGTTCCATGCTATTATATTACCCCTTTTGGATGTTTATGGGCTTTATTTTACATATTTATATCATTTTTTTGGGACTAACCTACTAACCGGAGGCCCAACCCGTATTGCTGTTTTTTTTGCCTATTTCAGTATTTCAAAGAAAAGGAATATCAAATGGAGTCCAAACGGAATGAAACCTTCGGGAGCGTGATTTTTGGAACGAACGTGATCTGGAGAACTTGGAGTGCAAGTTAAGAAGCAAACGAGGCGGCCAAGAGATAGGAGGGCGCGCCCACCCCTCCTAGGCACACCCCCTATCTCCTGGGCCCCACGAGCGGCCACCGACGTACTTCTTCCTCCTATATATACCTACGTACCCCGAAAACATCCAAGGAGCCAACGAAAAACAATTTCCACTGCCGTAACCTTCTGTATCCGCGAGATCCCATCTTGGAGCCTTCGTCGACGCTTCGCCGGAGGGGGGATCGACCATGGAGGGATTCTACATCAACACCATAGCCCCTCCGATGAGTTGTGAGTAGTTTACCACAGACCTTCGGGTCCATAGTTATTAGCTAGATGGCTTCTTCTCTCGTTTTGAATTTCAATACAATGTTCTCCCCCTCTCTTGTGGAGATCTATTCAATGTAAACTCTTTTTGCAGTGTGTTTGTCGAGATCTGATGAATTGTGGGTTTATGATCAAGTTTATCTATGAGATATATTTGAATCTCCTCTGAATTCTTTTATGTATGATTGAGTTATCTTTACAAGTCTCTTCGAATTATCAGTTTGGTTTGGCCTACTAGATTGATCTTTCTTGCCATGGGAGAAGTGCCTAGCTTTGGGTTCAATCTTGCGGTGTCCTTACCCAGTGACAGAAAGGGTTGCAAGGCACGTATTGTATTGTTGCCATCGAGGATAAAAAGATGGGGTTTATATCATATTGCATGAGTTTATCCCTCTACGTCATGTCATCTTTCTTAATGCGTTACTCTGTTCTTATCAACTTAATATTCTAGATGCATGCTGGATAGCTGTCGATGTGTGGAGTAATAGTAGTAGATGCAGGCAGGAGTCCGTCTACTTGTCGCAGACGTGATGCCTATATACATGATCATGCCTAGATAATCTCATAATTATTCGCTTTTCTATCAGTTGCTCGACAGTAATTTGTTCACCCACCGCAATACTTATGCTATCTTGAGAGAAGCCACCAGTGAAACCTATGGCCCCCGGGTATATCTTTTATCATATAAGCTTTAAATCTACTTTTATTTGCATCTTTACTTTTTGCATATATATTATAAAATACCAAAAATATATTTATCTTATCATACTATCTCTATCATATCTCACTTTCGCAAGTGGTCGTGAAGGGATTGACAACCCCTTTATTGCGTTGGTTGCGAGTTCTTTGTTTGTTTGTGTAGGTGCATGGGACTTTTGAGGAGCCTCCTACTGGATTGATACCTTGGTTCTCAAAACCGAGGGAAATACTTATGCTACCATTGCTGCATCACCCTTTCCTCTTCAAGGAAAACTAACGCAAGCTCAAGACGTAGCAAGAAGGATTTCTGGCGTCGTTGCCAGGGAGGTCTTCGCTCAAGTCAAGACATACCAAGTACCCATCACAAACTCATCTCCCTTGCATTTACATTATTTTCCATTTGCCTCTCGTTTTCCTCTCCCCCACCTCACCATTGCCGTTTTATTTGCCCTCTCTTTCCCAATCTTCTCTCTCTTTTTCGCTTGCCTTTTTTCTGTTTGCTTGTGTGCCTGTTTGTCCTTATGGCTTTGCCTAAGAGTACCGACCTCCTTCTTAGAAGGTTGGAAGAGATTGAATCAAATATTAGAAGCTTTATGAGCATAATAATTTGAGCATAATAATTTCTTCAGAAAAGAGTTTAAAGAACAAAAAGGTTTTTTGGGTTTATGAATAAGGAGCTTGATTATATGAATAAAGAATTTTATGGTGTGAACTCAAATTACCCGGCTTGAGAAGGCTATAGCCCAAATTTCTGATAAGCAAGCTACCTTAGTCAATAAGATGGCTGCCAAACCAGAAAAGTTCAATGAAATTAATGATGAAGATCTTAAAGTTATTGATGTGTCTCCTATTAGATCTCTGTTTTGCAATATGAATCTTGATAATAATGGGACTGGAGATGAGTCAACTTTAGTTAGAAGGTGTCCCAATAATTCGGAGTTTTTAGATCTTGATGCTAAATTTGGTAAAAGTGGGATTGGAGAGGCCATGACTTTAAATAGTATTGAACCCGCTATCTCGGATTTCAAGGTATTTGATTATGATAATTGTTCTTTAGAAGGTTGGATTTCCTTGTTGCAATCCGTTGTTAATTCTCCTGATGCTTATAATCAAAATAAAGCTTTTACCAAACATATCGTTGATGCCTTGATGCAATCTTATGATGAAAAACTTAATTTTGAAGTTTCTATACCTAGAAAACTTAATGATGAGTGGGAACCTACTATAAAGATTAGAATTAAAGACGATGGAACCTAGTGTTTCCACGATTCCGAAAACTTTATGTGATATTCTAGGTTTCCATGATCTTGATGATTGCTCTTTAAATTTGCACCTTGCGGATTCCACAATTAAAAAGCTCATGGGAAGGATCAATGATGTTCTCATTGTTGCAAATAGAAATTTGGTGCCCGTGGATTTTATCGTTCTTGATATTGATTGCAATATTTCTTGCCCTATTATTCTTGGTAGACCTTTCCTTAGAATGATTGGCGTGATTATTGATATGAAGGAAGGGAATATTAGATTCCAATTTCCATTAAAGAAAGGCATGAAAAACTTTCCAAGAAATAAAGTCAAATTACCTTATGAATCTATCATGCGATCTACTTATGAATTGAGTGCCAAATATGGCACTACTTAGATCTATCTTCGCTTTTATGCCTAGCTAGGGGCGTTAAACGATCGCGCTAGTTGGGAGGCAACCCAATTTTATTTATGTTTTTTGTTTTAGTTTCTGTTTAGTAATAAATTTTGCATCTACCTTCTGTTTAGATGTGTTTTTATGTTTTAATTAGTGTTTGTGCCAAGTAGAACCTATAGGATTACCTATGGTGATAGTTAATTTGATTCTGCTGAAAAACAGAAACTTTGCACGCACGAATTTAGTTTTTTAAAATCACAGAAACGTGATTTTGCGTTGATTATTTTTTCTGATGATCAATGGACAAAATTTCCAGGACTTCCTATTTTGGTAGGATTTTTAGATTCCAGAAGTTTGCGTTAATTACAGATTTCTACAGACTGTTCTGTTTTTGACAGATTCTGTTTTTCGTGTGTTGTTTGCTTATTTTGATGCATCTATGGCTAGTATTAAGTGGTATGAACCATAGAGAACTTGGAATACAGTAGGTTTAACTCCAAAATAAATAAATAATGAGTTCATTACAATAACTTATGTGGTGGTTTTGTTTCTATCACTAACGGAGCTTATAAGATTTGCTGTTGAGTTTTGTGTTGTGAAGTTTTCAAGTTTTGGGTAAAGCTTCGATGGACTATGGAATAAGGAGTGGCAAGAGCCTAAGCTTGGGGATGCCCATGGCATCCCAAGATATTCAAGAATAGCCAAAGCCTAACCTTGGGGATGCCCCGGGAAGGCATCCCCTCTGTCGTCTTCGTTCATTGGTAACTTTACTTGGAGCTGTATTTTTATTCGCCACATGATATGTGTCTTGCTTGGAGCGTCGTGTATTATATTAGCCTTTTCTTTTTAGTTTACCACAATCATCCTTGATGTACACACCTTTTGGGAGAAGCCCACTTGATTGAATTTGCTAGAATACTCTATGTGCTTCACTTATATCTTTTGAGCTTGATAGTTTTTGCTCTAGTACTTCACTTATATCTTTTAGAGCACGGAGGTGGCTTAATTTTGTAGAAATTGATAGTCTATCATGCTTCACTTATATTATTTTGAGAGTCATTAGAACAGTATGGTATTTGCTATGGTTATAAATTGGTCCTAGAATGGTAGGCATCCAAGTTGGGTATAATAAAAACTATCATAGGAAGTGAATTGGATGCTATGATCAATTTGATACTTGATGATTGTTTTGAGATATGGAGGTAGTGATATTAAAAGTCATGCTAGTTGGGTGATTATGAATTTAAAGAATGCTTGTGTTGAAGTTTGTGATTCTCGTAGCATGCACATATGGTGAACCTCTTTGTGATGAAGTTGGAGCACAATTTTATTTATTTATTGTCTTACTTATGAGTGGCGGTCGGGGACGAGCGATGGTCTTTTCCAACAATCTATCCCCCTAGGAGCATGCGCGTAATACTTTGTTTTTGATGACTTTAGATTTTTGCAATAAGTATATGAGTTCTTTTGACTAATGTTGAGTCCATGGATTATACGCACTCTCTCCCTTCCACCATTGTTAGCCTCTTGTGCCGCGCAACTTTCGCCGGTACCATACACCCACCATATACCTTCCTCCAAACAGTGTCCATACCTACCTATTATGGCATTTCCATAGCCATTCCGAGATACATTGCCATGCAACTTTCCATCGTTCTGTTTATATGACACGCATCATCATTGTCATATTGCTCTGCATGATCATGTAGTTGACATCGTATTTGTGGCAAGGCCAGCTTCATAATTTTCATACATGTCACTCTTGATTCATTGCATATCCCGGTACATCGCCGGAGGCATTCATATAGAGTCATTTTTTGTTCTAGTCTTGAGTTGTAAATCAATAAAAGTGTGATGATTTTCATTATTGGAGCATTGTCCCAGTGAGGAAAGGATGATGGAGACTATGATTCCCCCACAAGTCGGGATGAGACTTCGGACATTATAAAAGAAAAAAAAAAGAGAAAGGCCAAAAAGAAAAAGAAAAAAAGAAAGGCCAAAGAAAAAAATAAAAAAGGAAAAAAAATAAAAGAAAAAATGTGAGAAAAAGAGAGAAGGGACAATGCTACTATCCTTTTACCACACTTGTGCTTAAAAGTAGCACCATGATCTTCATGATAGAGAGTCTCCTATGTTGTCACTTTCATATACTAGTGGGAATTTTTTCATTATAGAACTTGGCTTGTATATTCCAATGATGGGCTTCCTCAAAATGCCCTAGGTCTTCATGAGCAAGCGAGTTGGATGCACACCCACTTAGTTTCTTTTGTTGAGCTTTCATACATTTATAGCTCTAGTGCATCCGTTGCATGGCAATCCCTACTCACTAACATTGATATCTATTAATGGGCATATCCATAGCCCATTGATACGCCTAGTTGATGTGAGACTATCTTCTCCTTTTTTGCCTTCTCCACAACCACCATTCTATTCCATATATAGTGCTATGTCCATGGCTCACGCTCATGTATTGCGTGAAAGTTGAAAAAGTTTGAGATTACTAAAGTATGAAACAATTGCTTGGCTTGTCATCAGGGTTGTGCATGATAAAATACTTTGTGTGATGAAGATAGAGCAACAGCCAGTCTATATGATTTTGTAGGGATAACTTTCTTTAGCCATGTTATTTTGAGAAGACATGATTGCTTTGATTAGTATGCTTGAAGTATTACTATTTCTTATGTCAATATAAACTTTTATTTTGAATCATTTGGATCTGAACATTCAAGCCACAATAAAGAAAATTACATTGAGAATTATGCTAGGTAGCATTCCACATGAAAAATTCTGTTTTTATCATTTCCCTACTCGAGGACGAGCAGGAATTAAGCTTGGGGATGCTTGATACGTCTCCAACGTATCTATAATTTTTTATTGTTCCATGCTATTATATTACCCCTTTTGGATGTTTATGGGCTTTATTTTACATATTTATATCATTTTTTGGGGCTAACCTACTAACCGGAGGCCCAACCCGTATTGCTGTTTTTTTTGCCTATTTCAGTATTTCAAAGAAAAGGAATATCAAACGGAGTATGTCGTGGATTTGTCACGGCAGATGTCCTAGTGAAAGGACTTAGTCGTGGAGCCATCGCTACGGGTTTACTTGAAGGGGTTAAAGCGGACACAAAGACACGAGGGTTTTATACTAGTTCGGCCCTTTCGATGAAGGTAAAAGCCTACGTCTAGTTGTGATGGAATTGATATGGTCTCGATGGCTAGGGAGCAAACAAGCTTCGCCTAGGCTCGAGTTATGGTTGTCTGTCCTGAACCGCCGCCGGGTCGTCCCCTTATATACACGGGTGACGCCCGTCGGTCCATAGGGTCCCAACCGGTTCATACTCGTATCCCGGTTGGTATCTTCCTATTCCTAACTTACAATACAAGTATACATCAGGCCGGTTTACGACTACAGGTTCTAAACCGACTATAGGCCTTGGGCCTTCATCTGCTTATACCACTAATGAAGTTAATCCGGCCCAAGTAGGCCGGTTTACGCCTAGTGGTAATATCCCCAACAGAGTCCAAACGGAATGAAACCTTCGGGGCGTGATTTTTGGAACGAACGTGATCCGGAGAACTTGAAGTGCAAGTCAAGAAGCAAACAAGGCAGCCAGGAGATAGGAGGGCGCGCCCACCCCTCCTGGGGGCGCCCCCTGTCTCCTAGGCCCCACGAGCGGCCACCGATGTACTTCTTCCTCCTATATATACCTATGTACCCCGAAAACATCCAGGGAGCCAATGAAAACAATTTCCACCGCCGTAACCTTCTGTATCCGCGAGATCCCATCTTGGAGCCTTCGTCGGCGCTCTGCCAAAGGGTGAATCAACCATGGAGGGATTCTACATCAACACCATAGCCCCTCCGATGAGTTGTGAGTAGTTTACCAGAGACCTTCAGGTCCATAGTTATTAGCTAGATGGTTTCTTCTCTCTTTTTGGATTTCAATACAATGTTCTCCCCCTCTCTTGTGGAGATCTATTCGATGTAAACTCTTTTTGCAGTGTGTTTGTCGAGATCCAGTGAATTGTGGGTTTATGATCAAGTTTATCTATGAGAAATATTTGAATCTCCTCTGAATTCTTTTATGTATGATTGAGTTATCTTTGCAAGTCTCTTCGAATTATCAGTTTGGTTTGGCCTACTAGATTGATCTTTCTTGCCATGGGAGAAGTGCTTAGCTTTGGGTTCAATCTTGCGGTGTCCTTACCCAGTGACAGAAAGGGTTGCAAGGCACGTATTGTATTATTGCCATCGAGGATAAAAAGATTGGGTTTATATAATATTGCATGAGTTTATCCCTCTGTATCATGTCATCTTTCTTAATGCGTTACTCTGTTCCTATGAACTTAATATTCTAGATGCATGCTGGATAGAGGTTAATGTGTGGAGTAATAGTAGTAGATGCAGACAGGAGTCAGTCTACTTGTCGCGGACGTGATGCCTATATACATGATCATGCCTAGATAATCTCATAATTATTCTCTTTTCTATCAATTGCTCAATAGTAATTTGTTCACCCACCGTAATACTTATGCTATCTTGAGAGAAGCCACTAGTGAAACCAATGCCCCACGGTCTATATTTTATCATATAAGCTTTCAATCTACTTTTATTTGCATCTTTACTTTTTGAATCTATATTATAAAATACCAAAAACGTATTTATCTTATCATACTATCTCTATCAGATCTCACTTTCGCAAGTGGTCGTGAAGGGATTGACAACCCCTTTATTGGTTGCGAGTTCTTTGTTTGTTTGTGTAGGTGTGTGGGACTTTTGAGGAGCCTCCTACTGGATTGATACCTCGGTTCTCAAAACTGAGGGAAATACTTATGCTACTATTGCTGCATCACCCTTTCCTCTTCAAGGAAAACCAACGCAAGCTCAAGACATAGCACACATCATCAACAGTTGTCGTGCACTCCGTACATGCATGCTTCCCGGATTTCCTATCGGTGTCTTTACCATCTTTCTTCTTTCCTTTGCTTTCCTTGGTGGGCACTGTGGCTTTGGTGGCCTCTACTGCGATTGTGTCCCGGTACATCTTATCCACACATATCATCGCGTCTTTCCTATCTGATGGAATGGAAATGACGCCCATTGGCCCTGGCATCTTCAAGGTGTTGTAGGCATAGTGGGATGCCACCATGAATTTGGACAGGGCTGGGGGCCCAAGGATTCCATTGTACGGCAGGGGGAGGTCGACCACAACAAACACAATCTTCTCAGTTCGGTAGTTTAACCCCTCCTCCCCCCCCAAATGTCACAGACAATGTGATCTTTCCCTTAGGACGACTCTTGCCGGGATTGACTCCTTGAAACGTGCGCGTGGCCTTAAGCTCTTCCTATGCTATTTGGAGCCTGCTGAGAACTTGTGGGGAAATCGGATTCAACCCAACCCTGTCATCAACCAGCATCTTTGTAACCTTGAGGTTGCAGATCGTTGGTGAAACCAACAATGGTAAGCACCCTACCACAGTGATGCGGTTAGGGTGATCCTCTTCATCAAAGATGATGGGCATGCCTAACCATTTGAGCGGTTTCCGAGAACCTGCTGCTGGCTCCATGTCATTGACTTCGCACGCCCACTGTTTAAGTTGGCAGTGAGAGGAGTGCAAAGATGCACCCCCGTCAATGCACAGGGCATTAGTGGCCTTCTGGAATTCCTGCTCACTGATTTCCTCTTCATCCCCTGCATTACTTTCATCATTGCAATCTCCCTTTTATCAGCCCCTGGCGGGTTTCCCTTGGTTCCGAAAGGCCTTGCCGGGGCGATTTGCTTCACCGCCCTGGCCCTTTCCGCTAGTGTCGTTCTGATCTTTTTCTTTATCATGCTTCTCATAATCAGCCCTCTGCTTCTTGACGAGCTGCTCAACCTGATGACATTCTTGGTGATTGTGGCCCTTGGTCCGATGAATCTTGCAGTATGGTCCATCACCTTTCCCAGCCTTCTCGGCAGCCGCAGCCTCCCGGCAGTTAGCGCACGTGGCAGCTTCCCTGCTAGGGCGTTGGCTTTAGCCTTCTTGCTGGTACTAGGCGTGCCCGATCTCTCAACTGTCAACACTTTCTTATCCTTGCGATTCCTATTCTTCTTCCTCTGACTGGTGGACTCGTCTTCATCCTCTGGGTCGATGTCGACGCAATCTTCCTCTCCAGGGAGCTTCCTCCCCTCTTCCACCCGAGCACACTTGTCCACCAAGGTATACAACTCCTTCACAGTCTTGGGCAACTATCACAGTTGGAATGTATCTTATGGTTGTGTACATTGGATTGGAAGGCAGCTATCACAGTTGCTGCGTGGATATATGGGATGTTTCTGTGGACTCAGCTGAACCTTTGCAAGTACTTTCGCAGGGTCTCTCCTTCTTTCTGCTGGAGAAGCTGCAAATCACTGGGTCGTCCTGGTTCTTGATGGCCGCCCATGCAGGCACCAATGAACTCATGGCACAGGTCAGCCCAAGTTGAAATGGAGTTCTCCGGCAGGTGCATCAGCCAAGACCTCGCATTTGACTTGAGTGCCAAAGGGAAGTAGTTGGCGAACACCTTCTCAGCTCTTCCCCCGGCAGCCTGAACATCGATAGTGTAGGTGCTCAAGAACTCTGCTAGGTTCAGGTCGCATCATACTTCTCTAGTATCTCTGGCTTGAACGTGCGAGCGGACAGCCAACGGACATTGTCGCAGCTCACGGGTGAAGGCAGGGCACCCGACCTCGAATGGTAGGCACGCGCCATCTTCGAGCGGGGGCTCGCTGATGTCAGTGCCGTTGCACCCATTGGGCTGGCAGTGGTCGTCGCGGCGCCGCTCCACGATGGTGCACGCACCTTCCCTCCGCCTGTCCTCTGGGGCTTGCCGTTGACCTTGACGTGCTTGAGGGTCGGAGAAGGCCATCAAGACGTCGTCAGGCTCTTGGTTATGTGGCTCCCTTACTGCTTGCCGAGGTGGGGACTGCACCATGGGGGCGGCCCCTTCCGTACGGCCAGCCGCACGAGCCGCTATCTTTGCCTAGGGAGGCCGTGGTGGGCCAGCTTGCTGTGATCCTCCCACCTTGGTGAAACTAATCAGACTTTGGATGGTGGCCCACCACTCATCCATCTGATCGGCTGGCGGCGGAAATCTTAATAGCAGCTGGGCCTGCGCCATGGCCTCCGAGGTAGTGCTTGGCATAGGTGATGATCACGCAGACCGCAGTGTCGCTCGGCTCCTGATGGTGCCAGTGGCGACCGCGTCGTGCCCTCACTGTTGCGAACAAGCCACTGGGATGGCATGGTGGCGCGGTGGAGGGGCTTGAGGGACAGCGACTCCGTTGGGCACAGTGGTTGGGTCTGCTTGTTTCGGGGGTGGCGTGTGCCCTGCGGTCGTGCCCATGGCGGGGGCGGCCGAGGGTTGCGATTCACCCCAGAACTTGCGCCACCTGTCACATCCCTAGTTCTGGTCTGCTCTGGGTTAGCTAGTCTTGTGTTGCATCATGCTTAAATTTCTCTTAAACCTGAAATGGGGATCAACAAACCCCAACAACCTCCCCCCCCCCCCCCCGAAAATACCAGGTTCAACTGAAAAACATTTCAATGAACCCAAAATGCCCTTCACAAAAGTTCGTCATTTTTGAATTGGTCTAGAACCCCTCCCAAAAATGGTGCAACTTTTTCTAGGCCATTCTGAGTTTTTGAATTAAATCATATAGTATTTGCATTTGGGCATTTAATTGCTAAATAATATTTTAAATGCTCAAATAATCACAAACTGAAATTTTTGCTGTTGGAAATATTCCAAATAGTGACATTGAGGAGTTTCATGATTTTTGGAAATGCCCTAGCATTTTTAATAAAGCCAAACACAATTACAGAATATAGAAAAATGGAAATAAAAGAGAGAGAGAGAGTTACCTGGCCTTACCTGGCTAGCCCAGGTCCTGTGCAGCCCAGGTCCTGTGCAGCCCAGGTCCTGTGCAGCCCAGGTCCTGTGCAGCCCACCTGTCCACCTCCTCCTGTCGTCTTCCTCCCTGCCAAGAGGACGGCCGCGTGCCCGACACGCGCGCACCGCCGTGCGGCCACCTCCTCCCTCCCTACCTGCCTGTCCCTCTGCCGACGTGTCTGGACAGCGCCACGTTCACCCTGGACCGCCTTGGCCTCTCACTCGTCCTCTCCCGTGCCTCTCTTCTCCTCTGCTCTCCTTCTCCCGCTGTGCCGAACACCCCGCTGCACGCCGACGAGCACCACTGTAGCCACCGCGCACGGCTCGCCTCGTCGTCCGACCCTCTAGCTCCGCGTCGACGCCGTGGAGCTTCACGCCAAGGCACGCGACTGCGGAAGGCCTGTAACATCGCCGTCATCACCATCTTCAACATCGGGTGCCGCCGATCTTCACCGTCGATTCGCTGGCCCCAAGTCCTCCTCGAGCCCGCCGACCCCGCCTACGTGTTCGCTGTGAGCTTCCAGCCACTTCCCCCTAACCCCGTGGTGTTTTTCTCGTCGGAGCCGTCTTTTCCATCGGAGCCGAAGCTCGCCGCCGCCGTGCGTTATCGCTGTCATGGCCACAGCTGCCGCCGCCCGTTTTTGAGCAGTCTCCATGCTCACCGTGCTCCTAGGAGCCAAACATGCTCACTAACCCCACCTGTCGTGCCCCTTAACGCTGAACCCGAGCTCGCCTGAGCTCTGACCGCCGCCTAGGTCCTCGCCGCCGCCGCCACAGTGCACCCCAGCTGCTGTCGCTCGTTGCTTTGGACGCGGGAGAGCCTGGGTTTCGCTTTCACACCCTCTGCCGTCGATTTGGTCGCCGGAGGAGCGTTTCCGACGACCTCCGCCGTATCTGGCGTCACCAGCGACGAGCCGCGAGTCAACCCCAGTGAGTTTGACCCCGTTGACCTGGTTTGACCTCCCCAATTCACTGACATGTGGGCCCAGCCCCTGGGTTAATTAGTTTACCTTGTTAATTAGCACTAACAGCCCTGTTAACCAGTTAAGACGCTGACGTGTGGGTCCCAGCCGTCAGGTTTGACCGTGGCCGACTGTGTTGACTTGCCGACATCACAGTGACGTCATGCTGATGCGATAATCCTTTTCTGGATTTGATTTATTTCTAAATAACCAGGAAAATCTAGAAAATGAATTAAACTTCTAAAATTCATATAAATTCAACCGTAACTCAGAATGAAATAATTTATATATGAAAAACGATCAAAAAATCCAATCTATCCATCTGTACCATTTTCATGCATGTTTGAATAACTTAAAGCTGTTGTATACAACAATTTGAATAAATGGCATTTGAAATGCCTTATGTGGAGTTTGAATTTGAACCTAGGGTTCAAACCAACTCCATTTAAATCATTGCTAGCTCCATTAGCTCAAACCACATCATATTGCCATGTCATCGTCATGCATCATATTGTGCATTGCATTGATTGTGTTCTTCATTGTTTGCCGGTAATTGCCCCCTCTCAGTAGATGACCTACCGACGATGTGATCAATGACACCGATGAAGAACTATACTATCTTCAGAAGTGTCAGGCAAGCAAAACCCCCTTGTTCGTTCTGATACAATCCCACTCTCTCGCTCCTGCTCTCTTTTACTGCATTAGGACAACAACGATTCAACTGTTACATGATGCGGTAGTTGAACCCCTTTCATCTGCATGACCTGTCATTTCCACAGTAAATAGATGAAACCCACTAGCATGAGTAGGAGTTGTTTGAGCCCTGATGTGCCTACTCATTCATGCTTGTTTGTCATGCCTGCTACTGCTTAGGGTTGAGTCAGGTCTGATTCATCAGGAATGAATTGGAAATGGTGATGAACATGTCCTACTGTGTGTGAGCTAAGTGTGTGAACACGATTTGGTAAAGGTAGCAGTGAGAGGCCATGTAGGAGTACATGGTGGGTTGTCTCATGGAAACCGTCCTCAGGAACTGAGTTCTGTGTTTGTGATCCATGAACAGTTACTACCACACATTGGGTTCTGGTAACTCGACCTCTCTCGACTTATTAATCAGCATGATCTCTGTCCAGGAGTTGCAACTAGTTTCTGGTGTTTGTAGGTAGTGCTAGTAGTCTACCAAGTGGCACCCGGTACAGGTGGGCTTGGGAAAGACTAGGTGCAGTGGCACGGTGTACCAAGTGGCACCCGGATGGTGGGCTTGGGAACCCTGCTCACATCGTTTGGGGCCATGAGCGACACCCCGGCCGAATCTCCTTGCGGATGGAACCCAAATAGGCGATAAACCTGGACTAGAGACTTGCGTGGTTAGTCAGGTCGTGGCCGACTCCCTCGCCAGGCTTCCGCTTGAAGTTTGTTGAGATACACGATGTGTACATGGTGGTAAGTGGCGAGAGCGTGTGTGAAGAAGTACACCCCTACAGGATTAACATGATCT
Organism: Triticum timopheevii; assembly: GCA_963921465.1. Lineage (NCBI taxonomy): Eukaryota > Viridiplantae > Streptophyta > Magnoliopsida > Poales > Poaceae > Triticum > Triticum timopheevii. The sequence continues at coordinate 151,746,712 of OY997272.1, forward strand.
ATTCGAATAGCCGTGTCCGCGGTAAAGGACTTCTGGGTTGCCTGTACAGTTCATAGATAACTTGAAGTGGATACTCTAAAATGCGCAAGATAAGCGTGAGTGCTATGGATGGCGTTCTCATAGGTAGACGGGACCGGATCCATAGTGGTGTATTGATTGGTGAATATGTGGACTCGTGTGCGCCACCTCAAAAGAGTTACTTGCAGTCATAGTTCAGGATAGCCACCGAGTCAAAGCTGGCTTGCTGCAGTTAAACTCCACCACCCCCTTTGTTGATAATGATGCATATGTAGTTAGTTCTGATGTAAGTCTTGCTGGGTACATTTGTACTCACATTTTCTTAATTTATGTTTTGCAGAGAGACTTCAGTCTCGCTAGTAGTTCCGCATGGATTTCGATGTTTAGCTTGTTACCTCAGCTACGATCTTGTGCCCTCGGCAGGATCTGGTAGATAGTCAGGCTTCTCAGCCATTTTCATTTGTAGAAGTCTGTACTCAGACATGTTAAGCTTCCGCTTGTGATTTGACTTGTGTGCTCTGAATGTTGGGTCATGAGACCCATGTTTGTAATATCTCGCTCCTCGGAGCCTATTGAATAAAATACTTGAGTTGTAGAGCCATGTTGTGATGCCATGTTGTATTTGCACATATCGAGCATATTGTGTGTATGTTATTGAAATGCTTGGTATGTGTGGGATCTGACTATCTAGTTGTTTATCCTTGGTAGCCTCTCTTACGGAGAAATGTCTCCTAGTGCTTCCACTGAGCCTTGGTAGCTTGCTACTGCTCCAGAATACTTAGGCTAGCCGACATGTGTCCTTCTACGTTCCCGTGTCTGACCCTTCGGGGAAATGTCACGCGGTGTCTACCGGAATCCTGTTAGCCTGCTATAGCCCGGTTTACCAGAGTCCTGCTAGCCCAGTTGCTACAGCCCGGAATCACTCACTGATGACTGACACGTTCGTTGCTGGGTCATGTATGCCTGTCCCTATAAGTTAGTGCCACTTTGGGTTCACGACTAGCCATGTCAGCCCAGGCTCCTTGTCATATGGATGCTAGCGACACTATCATATATGTGTGCCAAAAGGCGCAAACGGTCCCGGGCCTGGTAAGGCGACACCGTGGGAATACCGTGCGTGAGGCTGCAAAGTGATATGAGGTGTTACATGCTAGATCGGTGTGCCATTGAGTCGGGGTCCTGACACCACCACTATGACTGTGCCCTTCGGTGAGGAGAGGGAGTGCAGACAAAATAATCCCCCCATCTGTACCTCGAGGAGCGTGGCCGCTAGGATGTTGCTGATGATGTCCTTCCCAAGTGCCTCCCGCTTCTTTTTCGGCCACGGGAGCGGTCGTGTCAACGCCGCCTGCGTCAACCACATCTCCCGTAGTGTCCACATCCTCACACGTCCTCGCATTTCCCGCGATGTTTGCAATCGCGGGTGGTGGAGCCCTCAAGGTGGACGGGCGATTCGCATCTCTGGGCTTCTTCTTAGGTGCCATAGTCGACGATGTCGTCGATGATGAAAATGGCAATGAAGATGACACGCTACCGACGCTCTCAGGTTCGCGCAAGTGACCCCCCCTACCTGGCACGCCAAAGATGTCATGGGGAACCACGACCACCTATGGGGATACGATCCCCTTCTGATTCGGGGGGGGGGGGGGGGGATGGACACATTGCGCAAAGAACAGTGAAGCATAGCGCAGCGCGGCAGAGATCACACGGGTAGTTTTTACCCAGGTTCGGGCCGCCGCGAGGCATAAAACCCTACTCCTACTTTGGTGGATTGATGGTGGAAAAAGGTGGTGGTGGGCGCAGCACACTTGCCCGGCTGGGTTGCCTCAAAGTGGAAGTGGCTACGCGCATATGGATATGTGAGGGGCCGAACTTGCCAACCTCGCGAACCCTTTCTACGGTTGCCATGGGCCTCCTTTTATAGGTTAAGGGGTCACCACAGTGGCAAATCAGTCTTTATGTACTGATTAGATAGCAAATAGTGATATCATAACTAACTTTGCAGGCTGACAGAGTGCATTAAATGCGTTGTTGAGTGTCACATCACAGCGTGCCCGGCAGCCCTTGCCGGGTTGTTTTGCCAGCTTTGCGCTTGCTTGCTTGACATGTGTCAGGACGAGTGTCATATGGAGGTGTTCGCTGTAGGAAGTGGCTGCCATGTGGCGAAAATTAGCCACTTAGTCACCTTGGGGCTTGACACCGCACTGATCTATGACATGTGTCGCTCGTGAGGTGGAGCTCTGAAGTGGCTTGCCTCCGCAAGCCCCAGCAGGGCTTGCCAGGACGATGTGGAAGTATGCTTCCGGGGCAAACCCAACCTCGCCAGGCTCGCCTACCTGGCAAGGGAGGTTTTTTCCTTAGTGATATCTTGCTTCTCTGGCTCATCTTGGTCTTCTTGATCTGCACTTGGACCCTTCAAAGAATTTATCCTTCTTGCTCGGTTCGAACTTGGTGCTCTAATCATTGATCTTGGGCATGTGCACGGTCTAGGCAACGGACCCAAGGCTTGTTGCATCGACACTTCCTTTACCATTGCTTAATAAGGCACTCTTCGCCAATATTCTATCAACATTCTAAAAGAAGAAACAAGCAGACACATAACAGGTTTAGCATGTACTAGTATATGAAACTCATTCCGGTGAACCAGTTCATTAGTAAGGTGGACAGGATTAAACTACCAATTCTTCTATTGACAATTAGTACATAATAAAAGCATCAAACAAACATATATCTATCTCCTATGGTCACTGCATTGTCTTGCCAAATCAAAATAGAGACATGGTTCAAATCATATCAGTTCAAGACAAAGCAGCACTGAAAGAATATAAAGCATGGGAAACTACAGGGCACAACAAGATTTCAGATGGGTACCACGGGTCTACATGTACAACAACACTACTGGCTCTGTTGTGATGCTCGTAATGTGCATGATATGAGAAGTCAACTGTATACTTAATTGTAATTGAAATCAACAGAGCTATTCATAAGAGCAAACAAGTTAAAGAAACATGCGTAAACATACCTGTTGTGCCATTGGAGTTTCGATTGGATCCTTCAATTTAAAAATAAGTTTGTATGAGTAAATACAGTGATACAAGAGCAAAGCAATATGCACGATAGCAATGGAATCTTAAATGAGAATAGTTGTTCTTAAGGTTTAAGCACTTGTTCTACATGAACAGAGTACAGTAAGACACATGCATATAGTACTTAAAATTAAAAAATGAGCTAGTAGACCTTAAGGGAATTTGATGAGTTTGTTTGCCAGTGAAGCACGTTTTCTTCAGGTAATTCCGATACTACCACCAAGCATCTTGAAGATAGCAGAGGTACTAGCACAGGTTACCTCATTCTGAGTTTCCAAATCGGTCCTTCTCGATAGAGAAAAATGGGAAAATTTGTTGTATTATAATCATCATGGATGTAGAATGTATGGGACAAAGCAAAGTAATTGCGATGAATAACATTACTTACACATAACTCCTGGACAAACACCTGCAACTGGCATTTTCCTTCATCTTCAGTATAATATTTCTATCATGGGAAGATACACACATAGGATTTAACAACACCAAACGTGATAGATGCTAAACTACGAATGGCTTGTTGTGCTTCCTCCATAGGAATAGGTGTACTAACTGGTGGAGTTAGGGTTCGCGTGGTAGTACTGACGCTTTGGGCACTCGAGCTGCCTTACTAACTACTCTTGTTTGGGAGCTCTGTGGTGGAGATGGTGTTGTGTCAACAGGAACTGGGTCACTATCTGTTGGGGTTGGGGTTAGATTGGGTGAAGCTGGTTCTCTATCCATCGCAGTAGGTGTACAATCTACGAGAGTCTGGGTTATCCGTGGTAGGGATGGTTCTCGTGCATGTACAACCGGGGTGCTATCTCCACCAAGAGGTAGCACTGTTTTATTTGAAGACCGTTTTTTTACTCTGCTAGATACTGCCATCACCCGCTCCAATTCAAATGGCTGATAAACAGGAAATATAGTTGAATATAAAAACATTGTATGAGAGATCACTACAAAAAATATACACTTCCGTGATGATACGTGTTTGTCACAGTAGGTCGCGTTTTTTGTCATGCATGTACATCCATGACAAATTTATGGCAGAATCAAGATAGTCATACATGTGCTGTCGTAGAAGTGTTCCATGACATTACCAAAATTATCATCACGGAAGTGTCCACTTCCATGATGATAAATCGCGCGTCACAGAAGTACTTTCGTCAAGGGTGACCGACACGTGGCATCCACCGTAACGGAACGCCGTTAAACTATAGGCTCGTGTTTTGGATCCGATAACCCGTTAACAGCCCCGACCAATGGGGATTTTCCACATGTAAAATCATCATTGGCTAGAGGAAACACGTGTCGGCTCACCGTTGGGATAGATGTCATCCGCTCATTGGACCGAAGGCGCCTATGATACGTCGACACATGGCACGGCCCAACAGAGGCCCATTCCTGTGAAAAGGTCGGCCCGTTTGACTTGGTCAAAAGGTGGCGGGCCGGCCCCCGGAAAGCCTGTTAACGGCCTATTCGCATATAGCCCATTTACAGCCCGCTAACCCAGGGCACGTTACGCCCTATCCGAATTAGGCCCAGTAGTGTGATCTGGGCCGTCCAATATTATTTAGCCCGTTTTAACTTCCGGCCCATGTGTGGCCCATGACTTCTTTTGGCCCATATGAGGACCTTTGTAACTCTTGGCCCATTAACGGCCCATGGTGAAACTGGCCCGTAATGAACAGTGTATCACTTTATACCCATTAACGGCCCGTTATTCCATTGGGCCGTTTCTAGCCCAAGTTATCTTTCGGCCTTCTCAAGGCCCATTGATTCTTGGGCTCACTTGCAGCATTCGGTTACATACGGCCCGTTACTATCATTTTCTGCTTGTGGGCCAAATTCAGCCTGTCATTACAGTCGGCCCGTTTGCGGACCGTTAATACGTTGGGCCGTTTTCATGTCAAAAAACCCCGTTGGGCTGTTTTCATAGAGTTATCAAATACGGCCTATTAACGGCCCATTATGGTCCATGAATAATACGGCCCATGATTGGCGAAATGATGATACGCCCCGTAGAAGGCCCATGGATCCTACGGCCCGTATGAGGCCCATGGATAGTACGATCCGTAGAAGGCCCATGGATCATACGGCCCGTAGAAGGCCCATGGACCCTACGGCCCGTAGAAGGCCCATTGATCCCTAAGGCCCGTATAGAAGGCCGATGGATCCTACGGCCCGTATAGAAGGCCAATGGTCCTACGGCCGAACGAAGGCCCATGGATCATACGGCCTGCAGGAGGCCCATGGTTACAACAGTCCGTGTGTTGCCATGATTATTTTGGCCTAGTTACCAAAAATAGGCTATTGTGGCCACTAGAAAAACACAGAAAAATAACTGCAGTGATACAAGCAAACAACTAAATGAGACAATAAGGAAATAAATAAGCAAGCAATTAAGGCTAGCCTATTACCGCTAGTACACATGTTACATCCACTGGGCATCAAAGTTCGCCACCAGTGCAAATATAGGGAACAAAGCAGCATATTACATACACATGGCCGTCAAAATTGGCCACTAGTGCAAATAAACGCGGCAGCAAAACAAGGGCATAACTGAAACAACTTCAGAAGAGCTCAAGAAACGTTATCCTGGGTATCCACCATGCTGGCAATAAGCTTAGCAAGCTGATTAGCTTTGTCCTGTTTGGCGCTAAAATCCTCCAACGCTTGTTGTGGCACCAGAAAGTATGCATCTGAATGCTCCAAGGACTTCCGCAGTCCTTCCGCTTCTTGTCGCAGCACAGCTGATCGATGTCTTTCAGCTTGTATGATACTCAAGAAACCGAACTGATTCATACAATGAGTTTGAATAGCTTGTTCAAGCGGTAGTGGCCAGTAACTCGAACACTAAACCAAGACAGGACTTTGGGGTTGTCTCGCTGTCTTCAAGATAGTCTTCCTTAGCTGTTTTATCAGCTTTGTTGGAGACCAACAAGGATGTGTCACTATCCTGAACCTTATCTGCATTACTTCCTTTACCATTGCTTAAAAAGGCACTCTTCCCCAATATTCTGTCAGCATTCTAAAAGAAGAAACAAGCAGACACATAACAAGTTTAGCATGTACTAGTATATGAAACTCATTTCGGTGATCCAGTTAATTAGTAAGGTGGACAGGATTAAACTACCAAGTCTTCTATTGCCAAGTACTAGTACATAATAAAAGCATCAAACAAACATATATCTATGTCCTATGGTCACTGCATTGTCTTGCCAAATCAAAATAGAGACACGGTTCAAATCATATTAGTTCAAGACAAAGCAGCAGTGAAAGAATACAAAGCGTGGGAAACTACACGGGACAACAAGATTTCAGATGGGTACCACGGGTCTACATGTACAACAACACTATTGGCTCTATTGTGATGCTAGTAATGTGCATGATATGAAAGTCAACTGTATACATAATTGAAATTGAAATCAAAAGAGCTATTGATAAGAGAAAACCTGTTAAAGAAACATGCGTGAACATACCTGCCGTGCCATTGGAGTTTCGATTGGATCCTTCAATTTAAAAATAAGTTTGTATGAGTAAATACAATGATACAAGAGAAAAGCAATCATAGTTTAAAAAGGCGCGCCTAAGCGAGCACTTAAGCGCGCCTAGGCTCTAGGCGTTGGCAAAACACATTGCGCATAACTACGCTTAATCTATGCATAACTGCGCATAAGCATGCGCTTTGGTCAATAAAGTACAAGGCGGTGGCAAAACGCACAATTAACTCCTAGCGCTTTTTTGAACTATCATAGCAATGGAATCTTAAATTAGAATAGTTGTTCTTCAGGTTTAGGCACTTGTTCTACATGAACAGAGTACAGTAAGATGCAAGAATATAATACTTAAAAATAGAAAATTAGCTCATAGACCTTACCACATTTTTGGTTCGGGACCAGTACAGAACAAGGCGTTCCCAGTCATCGTACAGTAAATGTGTCTCAGGAGAACGTAAGGGAATTTGATGAGTTTCTTTGCCGGTGAAGTACGTTTTCTTCAGGTAATTCCGATACTGCCACCAAGCATTCTTGAAGATAGCAGAGGTATTAGCACATGTTACCTCATCCTGAGTTTCCAAATCGGTCCTTCTCTATAGAGAAAAATGGGAAAATTTGTTGTATTATAACCATCATGGAGGTAGGGTGTATGGGATGAAGCAAACTAATTGCCATGAATAACATTACTTACACATAACTCCTGGACAAACACCTGCAACTGGCATTTTCCTTCATCTTCAGTATAATATTTCCAAGATGGGAAGATACGCACATACGATTTAACAACATCAAATGCGATAGATGCTAAACTACGACTGGCTGGTTGTGCTTCCTCCACGGGAATAGGCGTACTAACTGGTGGAGTTGGGGTTTGCCGTGATAGTACTGGCCCTTTGGGCACTGGAGCTGCCTTACTAACTGCTCTTGTTTGGGAGCTCTGTGGTGGAGATGGTGCTGTGTCAATAGGAACTGGGTTACTATCGGCTGGGGTTGGGGTTAGATTGGGTGAAGCTGGTTCTCTGTCCATCGCAGTGGGGGTACAATCTGCGAGAGTTTGTGTTATGTGTGGTAGGGCTGGTTCTTGTGCATGTACAACCGGGGTGCTATCTCCACCAATAGGTAGCACTGTTTTATTTGAAGACCGTGTTTTTATTCCAATAGATACTGACATCACCCGCTCCAATTCAAATGGCTGATAAACAGGAAACATAGTTGAATGTACAGACATTGTATGAGAGACAGATGCAATAGATAGTGTGGAAAAAAGAGGGCATGAAATAGTTGACATGTATATTGTTTAACTAAAATGGATAGCATGACATAATTTCACATATATGATGTCCATCTAAACTGGATAGCATAGCATAACATAATTCAAAGATATGATGAATAACCAAACAGGATCGCATGACATAATTCACTTACATGTTATCTAAGTAATCATGATTGCATCATTTAATTCACACTGTGATTTATATGCTGAACAGAGCGCATTCGATATGATGTCTGAACTAAGAACATAGTGTTGAATATTGTGTATATGATGTATAAACTATGCAATGCAAGACACCGTATGCATGATATGAGCAGTATAACCATGCCAAGTTAGAGCATACACCTCAGTAGGGGAATAGGACTGGTCATCTGTCTCTGAATCCATCTCTGAGGAGCTATCGGGACCCAACAAGAGATCTGCTTCGACAAGTAGCACTGTCTGTTCTGAAGGCCTTGTTTTCACTCCAGATTTTTCCATCTCCCACCCAAATGGCTGATTCACAGGAACAGTAGTTTAATGTACAAACATTGTCGACAAATGGAAATGTAATGAAGAAAAGGATGGGCAAGATATCATTCAAATATATGATGCCTAGTTAAACAGGATGGCATTGCACATTTCACATATATTATGGATGGCTAAAAGGCATGAGACTGCATAATTCCCATATATGATATAGAAACTAAACAGGTGGCATTACAGAACATGTCTAAACTAAGCAGATGACATATATGATGTCTAAAGTAGGCACTGCAAGGCAACATATGCATGATATGACTAACCTCATCATGCCAAGGTAGAGCAAACACCTTGGGGGGTAAATAGGAGTGGTCAGCGGCGTCTGAATCCGCCTCAGAACAGATATCTTCCTCTGGATTACAATCTGGAGAGGGGTGGGGAGGGTTTGCCATTGAACCCACCATGGAGCGATGTCTGCATGACATTGTATTGCCGCGCGAAACTCTTCTCTTTTTCTCTACATGTTCAGCATGACTGTGTACAATATCTGACATGCATACGAAAAAATATGGTGAGATTATGTAAGGAGGGCATGCAGAAATTTAGAGTGATGGTAACAACCAGTGGATCGACATTTTTCTGTTGAACCAAAATAGCCCTAATGGATCGACGTGAATGTATAGTAATAAGTGATGCAACAAGTGTACAACCTCTTTGCCGTAGCTGTGTCGCTGAAGCAGTTGAGGCAGAGGTGGCTGTCGAAGGTGTGGAGGAAGATCTGAGGAATCTGTAGACGGTGTCCAGGGCACTGCTCTGTTGTGATGGATCGTTCTGTCATTGGAGCAGCTCCGGTGAGCCGTAAGACGTCAAGGCTGAAGCAGCACAAGACATACATCGTCAATCTCAAGTGGGATTCTAATAGCATCTCCAATAGATGATGTAAAATGGATGTAAAATTAACATCACCAATAACCACCTGACTACAACAGATGAGGTAAAAACTGTTGACTCTGAACTTAACTGTCGAAACTCAAATTAACTGTGGAATCTGAATGCTACTGTCAAAACTGAACGCAATGGTAGCAGAGAGGCACTTGACATGTAGTTTAGGGAGGTCCTACAGTTCATCTTCAACCTGCACCCTCCTGAGCCGCCAGCCACCACCGGCCAAACCGCTGGCCCCAGCGCCGCCTCGCCGCCCCGAAACAACTCGCCACCGCCGCCCCGGCCAGCCCTCTAGGCCCCCCGCCCCCACCCTGAACCCTAAGATAGATAGTGGGGTACCTCTTCGGCGAGCCCCTGTCCCCGCTGCGGGTGGTTCTTCCTTAACTCCGGCGAGCCCCCTCCCCCCCCACAACCCCTGAAAATTGGCTGACCCAAAAGTCGATTCAGTCAACTGAAGTGTGGCTTAATCGGAGCAGAGCAGCAGCACGAGCAGGGGGAGAGCAGCAGTAGCAGCGGGGCGAGCGAGCAATCGAGCGAGAGCCAGAGCAGCAACAGCGTGAGCGAGCGAGCGAGCGAGAGCCGGAGCAGCAGCAGCAGATCCAGTTGGTATGGACGCCGTCGCCGAAGGGGCCTCGCACTGGGGGAGAGCCGCCGTGGAGATGTCGCCCGCGGCACCGGCTTCAAGGTAGCCGCTCCATGGGGGTGCGGGATGGAGCACCGTCGGTGCCGGGAGGTCGAGTTAAGGAGAAGGTGCGATGCGATGAGTGTACAACCTCTTTGGTGGCGCCGAGTAGGCCTCGGCTTCGTCTGAGGACTCGGTGAGGATGCTGCGGTTCCGGTGGAGCAGGTTAAGGCGGCGCTCTGGGGATGGAGCAGCCGCGATAGACGAGGCGATCGTCGGTGCAGCTCCTTGGAGGTGGAGGACGGGGCGGCTGAACCGGTGGGATGACGAGATGGACGACGGATCCTCATCCGGGGAGGTGGACGAGGGACGTCGAGCTGTTGCGGTGGACGACGTCGTCGGGGAAGAGGCTCCAGCTAGGCAGTGGTGACGTGGCGGACGGAGGAGGGTGGGGTTTCGCGGCTGGAGCGGAGAGGTTATGGCGGCCTGGGATTTCGAATGGCTAAAAGGGGACGATGGGAGGGGGTGAAGCATGACCTAGGGATGCGCTTGTCCAAAATGTAGGGTGTGTTACAAAAGTACCCCCCACCGATTTGAACTAGCGGCCCTTTTGGCTCAGGGTTAGAAGGGGGATTTCGGGTGTCGGGATTTGGCAGCTGGAGGGAGTTTTCGCACTTTGTAATTTCGGGATAGCAAGGCGCGGGTTGTGAAGGCGCCAGTTTTGGGAGCACGATATCTGAATTTTCGGGATATAACAAGACGCGGGTTGAATTTTAGGGACAAGCCTAACATTTAGTAATATTGTACTTGTATGTACCAAATCAATTCGCACTTCCCTCAACCAAAAAGAAAACGAAAAAAATAAAACTACTCACACCACACAAAGAGAGAGTCTTGCCCCTTTTTACTATACAAATGCTATTCAAAGCTAATCCCTCCTTCCATCTATATAGGGCCTAATGCGTTTTTCGATGCTAACTTTGACCAAATATTAGAGCAATGATATATGACATGCAACTTACACAAAGCACACCATTAACTTCGTCTGTGAAAGGTTCTTTCAATGATATAATTTTCACATTGTGCATGTCATGTACTATTAATCTTGTCAATAGTCAAAGGCGGTCTTAAAAATCTCATTACGCCCTATATAGATGGAAGGAGGGAGTATGAATCCATGTTATGTCCGATTAATGTTTTTCGCTTGCTGTATAATGCATGTAACCTACTCATACCAACATTTTAGTGAATTCCAAATGTCTATACTACCGCTGCAATTCAAACTAAATTTGAATTTGTTTCTCTATTTCAATAAGAATCTACAATCATGATTGTTGCCAACTTCAACCATCATTCGTGTATTACCTTAATAACACACCACATGATTACTATAGAGATAGATATGAACTATGTGTACTACATGAACTCGAATTCTATTTTTTGAATACACTTAATGTTGATTCCAAATAATAGTACATTTGATGTACTAACTATATATTCATAATCTAAACCATGTTCCATACGTACACCGTGTTTATCACACAAAGTATAGTGCCCCGCCCCCTACATTATGACAAGTATTTAGACCTGAGTTGCAAAAGCCACACATTAGCCCAAATTATAATCAATATTCTACATTATGATATCTTCTTCAAGTATCCGTATCCACCTTTTTATAATGAATTATGATCTTTGTTCGTCTTTTACACCTTCACGATCCTCTTCTATTTGTAGCTAGCTAGCGCTAACTTTCTATCGTGCATGCACACGCCCGCCCCCCCTCACACACCCTTAGCGTCCTCTCCATCGCGCACGTTCATTATTTCTCTTTAGGTCGTCCACCAGCGGTGTGTGTAGGCCCCCGGCTCCTTATTTCTGGCACACTTGGCTTGATAGGTATATCGATCGATCTCCCTCAATACATAGCTAGGTCTCTCTCCTTCCCCAGACATATACTAGTCGACTGGTCTCTACCCCCCCCCCCCCCCACACACACCGATAGTCGAACGTTGTAGGTAGGTATCCATGCCACGGAGAAGAACTGCACCTCTGCCCTCTCAAATTCCAGTAGGCCAGCCGCCCTGTATCTTTGACATGGGCAAACACAAATTCGATGCCACTCTTTATCGATCGCGCAGCCACACACTTCATCTCTGTTTTCAATTCTATCGATATCTCACGTCCATGACTCCGTTTCACACACATTGCATATGTTACATTTTTCTGATTGAGATATCATCAACACATTGCCTCTGTTTCGCACAAACCATCTCTCTCACACCCACCCACGTACGTACCTGCACCTAAAGAAGAAGTGCACGCAGGACGCACGTACTCACGTCTCGTTCCCGGCCACACCTGCGCGTGTACATGGTGGAGTTCGTTTCTGTACGAAATGGCAGCCCACGTGATAATTTGACGCATGTAGCAGTTGTTTGCTCGAAGGAGGGTCGGGTACCACGCCTAGAATATAAAACGATTGCCATGGGGAAATGGAAAAATGGGTTTGTCTCTCATGAGTCTCGTCACACAATCTCACACAAGGCCGCCGTGGCCTCTCTCTCAGTGTTGGTCAGTGATCCGGCCGCATCCCGTCCGCCGGCGGAAAGGGAGGATGTGCATCGTCTCTCTGTTCGACGGTGTTGAGGCAGCTCGTCCCGATCTGCGGTACCCGTTGTTCTCTCTGACCAAGCTCCAGTGCGGTAGGGCCTTCGCCACTTGCTCGCTGCCGCAGTATGGGCAGATCCCGGCCGCCGACGCCCTCCTAGTAACATCCCGACGACCCTCAGGTACAGCTTCCTCCGGCCTTGCTCCACTGGCCATCTTCCCACGTTGCTGCATGTGGATCTTCTTTAGTTGTTTGCTTAAATCGTATCTCGGCCGGCGTACTTTCCATCTTGCAATCTCGTCCTCAAACCATTGTTGATAAACCACCATGTGCTATCTTTCCCTTTTTACATGGAACATGCTTCTTTTTTGTCGGCGTATGTGTCTTCAACTCGTGTTATTGGGCAGTAATTGTTTCCTTTTGACCTCCTTTTGCAAACAGGGCTATCCATTTTCACCTCGTTGCTATTGCGACCATTTGGTGAACTGCACAAATCACTTTTCTGAAGAGTGTTTTGTGCAGTTCCGCCAAAATGTCACACGGGCAACGTTTTTACATTTCTGTGGGACTGCGGAAAGGGACATTGGTTTTGCTATCCTCCTCATCCAACTCCGTGCCTAATCTTCTCCAACAAGAAGTTAGTCCTAAAGAGAGATCGTAGAGGTGATCGGCTTCTATTTCTTTGTGTTATGTTTCATCATCTAGTTCCACTATTATTGTAGTCAGACTGACTGGATATCTTTGCAAACAGGGATGGTCCGCCCGATTTTAGTGGAGCTGCACAAAATGATCGGATTGTGGTGTCCTTCATACACCTCTTTTTTGGCTACAGAACTGGGTGAAACTAGCTGCCAAGCAATGAACACTATGCCAAGGAAATGGAGCCATGCCTACGAACAGCATCGATCAATTATTTTTTTTCTTTATTTGTACACCTTCTCACAACTTTGTCTTCAATTGTGATGTGAATATTGGCGCTGATCCGCGAACCATTGAGATGCATTAGCCATGGTAGTTTAATTTGTAATTGATGGAATGTTGTAACGAGATAATCTCGAGGCAAGACACATGAATCCTAAGTTGAAACCTTTTTTTCCTGCGGGAACCAGAGTTGAAACCTTCATAGCATCACAATACAATTTCATCAAAATTATGCGTACATATAAACAAATCTTGAAGGATTGATTGCAATGCCAGAAAAAAATTCAACTTCATTTCGCCGACATGTTGGACATCCTTCATCCGGCTCCACCTGCCATGCAGCAATATTAAGTGCACAACACAACTTCAGGGAAAGATTCACCCCGGTCATTGCGCCGCAGTAGTAATGACTAGTGAGCAGTCAAATCACAGAGCCCCACCTTCGCCACAGTAAGTTGCTCGGACGAAGCAACCATCATTTCTCTGTTCCTTGAATCCGCTGGTACTCCCATATTCGCACAGTAAAGTTGCTCAGGCGAATCCACCATCACTATATCTGCTCACATGTGATGACCACAGGAGCTATCCATTCAGATTGCATGTTAAAAAAATAAAGGTCGACAACTAATGCGGCAAACTTTCAAAAAAAAACTAATGCGGCACCTCGGGCCAACGCGGCCAGATCGCATTTTGCACGAGAAATTACACACCATGTTTCGTTGACATGTGGTCCCGTTCCAACATAACAGTGAGACGACGGCGAGTAGTAGGAGTATTTCTGAACCAACGTGTAGGCCGGGGCGCCCCTTCGTGAACCGCGGCAAACTGGCAACCGTCCACCGACTCTTCGACTTTCCCTCTCGATTTCGAACTACTGTCGCATGCTCTTCCTCTCCCTCCTCCATTTTCCTTCAGCCCTTCACGCTTTCTTCTACCATTGTTCGATCGTCTTCTCCATGGAGGGAACAGGACGGAAACGACCCCGTTATCTTGCCCCGATCTGAAAGATGACGTGGTGGAGGAACTCATTGATCGGTGCGACGTCATCACCTCGGCTAGCATGGCAGGTTTGTTCAAGCCCATTCTTGACTCAACTAATAACACCGTTACAAGGAACCCAAGAGTCAAGGAATGGTTTGATCTCCCCTATCTTCTTCGCCGTGACCCTGATGACTGGCGCCGTCATGATGGAGGCCTCGCCCTGTGCAAGTTGATGCCGCTTGATAATGATACGTATGATGTTAAGATGCCATCGCTTGAGGGCAAGGCCTGGGCAGGCGCAAATGGAGATTGGGTTGTTTACATTGGGTCCAACTACGAGTGGGAACTTGTGAATGTGTACACTCGTGACCGGGTTCCACTTCCAAAAATCTCAGCAGACTGCCCAGAGGTTGAGCACACCGGTATTGTACGCACGTTCAAAAACAATCATGGTAACTGTCTTCTAAGGAAGATAGCAATTTCTCGAGTTCCCACCCGCTCTTGGAATTACAACAACTATGAAGTTGTGGCTATCTTCGACAAGCTTGTTGCCATCGTTGCTGGTTTGACTCGATGGACATTGCTCAAAAATCAGTTTCTGTACACGAATGAGTACTGTGATGCAATTGAATACGAGGGCCTTGTGTTTGCTGCCACCACTCGTGGCACTGTTTTTGCATGGAATCGTTATGATTTCGGTATGTTTGTCTTCCACCGTAATTATAATTGTTTCATCCACATGCATGCGGGTTAGCAAGTTTCCGTTTACTAATTAACCTTCTTCTTGTGTTTCCAAGGTCCTGTGAAAATTCCACCACCTATACTTGAAATTTTTTATAACCAAGGGGGAGATGACGATGGTGATGATCATGAGCATGAGGACGTGCAGCGCCCATATACTCGTTGGCGCCTGGCAACTAATTCCGATAGATCACCTCTTCTCGTGTGTATACAGCCGACTGATGATGTTACTGCTAAGGAAGCAGGTGTAGTCTCCCATGGTCGCACTCTCCGGACCTATTCCAACACCTGTTGCATGGTATTTGGGATGGATACTAGTGTGCTAGCGCCAACACCTTCTCCCTGGTACAGAATTGATAGTCTTGGAGAAAAATCGCTCTTCCTTGGACAAAACTATCCGATGATGGTGAAAGGCGATCCAACTGCTGTTGACACAACATTACTAGCACCATTTATGAGAAGCAACTGTGTCTATACCTCGGACATTAGCGTGGTTCCCTACCCTGGTACTGATATAGTAGGCCGCTTCAGCCTGGATGATCAGTCCTGCGTTGGTCTCGAGATCGACAATAGATGCCCCATCCCAGAGAATCACTTGTGGTTCAAAGCAAGCGTTTCCAACGCCGAGGAATGGTTGAGTTGAAGTTCATTTCATTGCTTTTTATTTGTTGTGTGGTGAAAACTTTAGTATTTATAATGCATCCTCGTTGTCGATGTGGGTTGATGACCTGTTGTATGTAATAGAATGATATGCCTGTGATAAACTTACTAAATTTATGAATGGCTTTCGAGTTGCTTCTGTCAATGAGTGGTGCGACGAGGCAAAAAACTATTTTCCGAATACATAATTGTACGTGCATTGTAACAGGTTATCGGATGAGGCC
The DNA here is from genome assembly GCA_963921465.1 of Triticum timopheevii. Classification (NCBI taxonomy): domain Eukaryota; kingdom Viridiplantae; phylum Streptophyta; class Magnoliopsida; order Poales; family Poaceae; genus Triticum; species Triticum timopheevii. The sequence continues at coordinate 151,762,735 of OY997272.1, forward strand.
AATCATCAACAATAGTAGTACACTATTTGTACTAGCTTCACATGCTTCGCGCGTCGTGCGGGTGTTTTTACTGTAGCCATATTGTACTATGTAACCAGCACCTCAAATCCTCGATACTAGTAGTACTATATAGTAAGTAGTATGAGTAGTAGGGTGGCATGGGCCAGAACAAGCATTCACGTCTAGGAGTACGGCACACGCCACCAGCACGACTTCCATCTGACACCATATTTCTTGGAGTCCGTGCTAGAGCAATCTCTTCAACCTCATCGTTTCTCTAACTCAGCCATCGCGCGGCGGGCGAGGTGGGGGTTTGCCGATAGTCGGTTTCCTCCACTGCGGTCCCACTTGTAAGGCCAACTCCAACGCTCTATCAATGTATGGATGTACTCTTCTTTCCAATACAAAAACTTGCATCCATTCTACTCCCTCCGTTCTACACCTCCGTCCTGGTTTATAGGTCCCCTTTGTAGTTTGTGTCAAATTTTGACTAAAGATTTAACTAACAAAATGTTAATGCACGTGAAGAAAAATTATCTCATTGGATTCGTATTCGAACATAGTTTTCAAAAATATAATGTTTTGTGACATGCGTAAACATTTGTTTTACTTTAATCTATGGTCCAAATTTGGCACGAAATATAATGGGGACCAATAAACCCGGACGGAGGTAGTATTTGTCAAAATATATATGTATCTAGATATGTTTTAGTATATAGGCACATCCATTTTTGGACAAATGGAAGTCAAGTATTTTGGAACGGAGGGAGTACACAATAAATTTTTTAAGTTAGCACAATTAGTCTAATCCGAGAGCACAACCGAAGATTTGGTCGGGTTCTTCCTCCTTTTGCCGACACGTGGGACATCCAGCATCCAAGTCGTGTCATGAAAGAAAATAGAGTGGTACGGAGTAGTTGATAAGTTGAAGCCACGAGATGTGCATCTTGGGTTAAACTGTAAATAGAATCTTACTAATCTTGAGTACTAGTAACTCCAAAAGCGGCCACCGAAGATCTTTCTTGGATTTGTTTTTCATCACCAGCACGTCGAGGTGAAAGATGTGCAGGTTCAGTGGGTCCTCTTGCGTTTTCATTGACATGTGGGGCCGCATGTGAGCAAACAGACGATGGGCTCCGCGCGTCCGCTGGCTGGCTGAGAAGAGAGATAGAGGAGGGCTGAGCACCGACTGCAGGAAATTTGTTCTACATAACCAGCACCTTGATATTCGCATGTGGTTGTTTCTAGAATAAAAAAAGGAGGTACCTGTAGCCTAAGGTTAGTAGGTGACCTTGCGCTTGGCTCTTTGCCTCTTCCGGAAGTCGATGATTCCACAGTAGTGCTTCTGGCAATCTGACACCAAATGAACTGCTGCATGTCCACCGCTTGTAAGAAAAAGTTTCTCCTCGTGCTGCGAGCCGCCGCGCACGCGTTGGCGAGGGAGAAGGCGTAATCAAGCTTCTCGTCGTTCTGCGAGTTGACGGGACACATCAAAGTTATTTACTAGTAGTACGTACTCTCTCCAAAAAAGGGCTGACCATGTCATTGCTAGCATCCCGTGCTCCGTCGTTGAGTACGTGCACTATTCACGTGCCATCGAGGAGAAAAAATATTGCGTAGGTGCCATCGAAGTGCATGACTCACTTACGGAAAAGGGTTTCCCCCCGCTTCGCCCCCCCCCCCCCCCGCATGACTCACTTACGCACTGCTTATCTGATTATCTCCATTTTCTTGCATGACACGTGCACCTTGATGCTAGATGTCTCGTGTGTTGGGAAAAGGATGAACAAAGCTCACGTAAAAGAAAAGAGTTGAAAAGCATAGATTCCCGATGAGCGAGGAGGAGCAAGGAACCTCGCGGTGGAGCGTCTGCAAGGAACCTTGCGCGTTTTCCCCCGTGTTTTGCCGCCTGCCCACCTATAAACAACTAAAAGAACATGAACTTTTTGCTAACCACTAGAAACGGTACATCAGGATGCTAAGTTGAAGATGTTTTATACTCCCTCCGTTCCCAAATATAAGTCTTTTTAGATATTTCAGTAAGGGACTACATACGAAACAGAATGAGTGAATCTACACTGTAAAATATGTACACAAGCAAACACACTAACTCCATCCGATCCAACTCATGCACATACGCGCACAACATGGAGCACACAACGCACGTACACAAGACGTGCATGCACACACGCTCGCCCGCAGAATGCATGTGAATAACACATGCATGCGCACACACTCAGCTGCATGGAGGCGTGCGCCATCCCCGGCGACGTCCGGTTCGTCGTGCTACGGCGAAGCTCGCACTCAACGGCGCATACGCATCTCTTGCAGCACCTCTTCGCCGTCGTTGCTCAACTACTAGTCGGAGACGAAGACGACCGCAGCCTCGGCCTTAGAGCTAGCACCGATGGAAAAACACGCACGCTGCACGCACACGAGCACATACGGAGTGCCCACGACGTGGTGGTGGTGCTTTCCCAGTCGCCTCTACTCCTTGTGCGCACGTTGTCTATCAAGGCGGCTGCATGCTAATGATGATGTGGGTGAGATCTTCTAGGACTCAGATGATGACGAGGAAAATTATGAGACACAAGGTGACATACACCGTCAAGGTCCACGGTCAAGGGGGTGCTAGCAAGTGCTTAGATGTGCTTAGAGCAAGTACAATAGAGCTGAGTCAGCGGGCTATAAGGAATAAACAGTAGTATATTTCTGTTTAGTTGGAGGAAAGATAAGAGGAGAGAGAAGGTAAGCGAGCTCTTCATGAAGATCCAGCTCTAGCACGTGCTTCTAGGAACTTTGTAGTACATGTTGACTATAAGATGGGTTGTAGGCTTATAGCCAGCAACTGGCTATACTATTAATGCTCTTTAGATGAGGTGCTAATTGCATTAAATGGCTTAGTAACTCAAGTCTTCAATGCATAGGTGCTTAGTTTATTGGTGCCACATCATATTTTATGCCTACGTGGCAGGCTTAGCAGCTATACATGGTGGAGCACTGGGAGAGGCCAAGGCTGGTCATAGTGGGGAGTAACTTGTACTGTAACATATTTCTATGTTACTCTAAACATCTCTATAAACCGGAAAGGAGGTAGTAGTAACATAGACTAGTGTCATATGCAGAGTATGGGAGCACATGATATTTCCCCGTCTGGACCGAGCCCAAGTTGGCTTCTCACCTTCTTGTCCCAACAAAAACCCCTCCCCCCTCCCGCGCGCGCTTCCCGCCCGGCGCCAGCTGAGCCCGCCGCTCCACATTGATGGCAAGTCAGGGCGACGCGACCTCTCACTGCTTCCGCCGTTGAAGCGGCGCGCCGACCGAGGGCCCCGCCCGCTGCACGCCCGGCATTTTAGACTACACAGTGTACTATAATTAGATGACATAAGTAGGCTATAAGGATTTAAATATAGTATTTGTTCTTAGTTGAAGGAGAGAGAAGAGGAGAGGGAAGAGAAGCGTATTGTAAACATGTAGCCGGTTGTACTCCAACATACTCTACTTTGTGAGACAAAAGGTGGGGCCATTATTAATGATATTGTATTTATACTAAAGGGATTAACGGACACCTTAATTACTCCGTTTTTTAGACAAACCTTGGTGGGGCTATAATAGACTTTTTTTTGAGCTATTATTGACTTGGACGTGGGGTTTTGGGGCCAAAGGCCTACTATTATACTCCGACCTGACATGCTCTACCCTAGCCGCCGCTGTATCATATGGTTTCGCACCGTTCCAGATCTTAGCGCCGCCACACAATTCTTCTCCAGCCCTCCTTCCGGCATGCACCGTGAGAAGGGACAACAGTCCTCCGAAGCCCACCTTTTGTGATCCTGTACGGGAGAGGGGCGATCAGGTTTTTGGGGAGCACACTCCTGTGACTGCTGCCAGTGATGACTTCCTCAATGACAGCCTTCTTCCCCGACCTCGATAACCACTTCATCAATGACACGAGTGACAACATCAACCACATCGATTCTGCTCCTGCTGTACAGTATGTGATTTTGTCCTCCTGGTTTAGTCCACATCATTACTTTGATGTTTGCAATTGTCGTCATGATCTATTTACTGCTGATTCGGATTAAATCTCATACTAAATTGCTCATATATTCAACAATCCAATCCAAAAACCTGATCACAGGCAATTTACTCCGAGTGGTTTTGCTGCGCTTTTGAAGCCGCCTACTTTTAAGGGGGTGCAATATAAAAGGTGGCGCACAAGAGCAGTATATTGGTTTCAGATCATGTACTCCTATGACGCCACTAAGGGTAAGCCTGAGGGCGATCTTAATCCTACACAGCAGGAAGCTTTTCAGAACATGGATACCCTCTTCAAAGCTGCCCTGCTGAGTGTTCTTGACGATTCCATTGTGGATTCGTATATGTTGTTTGACAGCGGCAAAGACATGTGGGCTGCGCTCGAGGCCACATTTGGGCCCTCGAGCACTGGCAACGAGTTGTACGTCATGGAGCAATTCTGTGACTACAAGATGACTGATGAGCGCTCTGTTGTTCAGCAGACTCGTGAGATACAGTCACTCTCTAAGGAACTTGAGTACTTTAAGTGTGTGTTGCCGGACAAATTTGTTGCTGGGACCATCATTGCCAAGCTTCCACCTTCGTGGAACGATTTTGCTACTTCTCTGAAAAACAAGAGACATGAGTTTTCTGTTTTGGATCTCATTAGCACTCTTGATTTTGAGGAGAAGGCGAGATCAAAAGACACACGTGCTTGGGTCGCCGAGGGAGCTTCTAGTGCCCACATGGTACACGAGAAGAACTTCCAGCCCAACCTGCCCCAAAACAACAAGAACAAATCTCAGGGGAAAGGCAAGTTTGATGCAAAGAACAAGCCGTCACATTCTACCAACTTCAAGAAGAATTCTCATAATGGGAAGGGATACAAACCTCAATTTTGGTAGCACCGCACAAAATTTATATGGCTGCATCTACCTGCTGTCAGCTAACCTCATGGTGCTCCAGGTATTCCTACATTCGTAACTAGGTACAATGACCACCGCAAGATATTGATATGTGCTATTGTTTTGCAACACCATTTAAGTATAGCTACTGTTTTCCTATCTTTTCAGATTCAGGACAATGAATAGGACATCAGGGGAACTGTACAATATGGACCCATGTTGAGCCATCTCTATTACCTCATGTGTTTGCTGCAAATGTGTCAGCATCAATTGCAAGATGAGGCAGCTAGATAGATGTGGAGTTGCCAACATGCTCAAAGTGCTCGCAACATTGAGAAGAACCAAGCATGCCCAGGAAATTAATGCGTGCGCAGGGAGGCCCTTTGCTCAGAGAAGCATCGACCGATTTTCTTTATTTCCACACCTTCTCAAGGTTTTGTATATTGGTTATTGTATGGTGAAGCACTGAGATGCATAGACATGCTGAACTTTTATTCTTCTGAATGTTATTTTAATGTGAGTGTCTGCAACCAGTACCGCATCCTCTAATTTGGTGGATGCACACAGAGAAAATAAATCTCCTTAATTTACTCCATAACCACCCTATTAAATAGGCCTAGTAACAAACCAAGCGCATGCAGTGGCCGGCGGGCACATGCATCCTGCATGCCTGGCCAGTCATGCAACAACGCAAAAGAAGAGAGCGGTTCTTGGGAAAAAGCGAGTAGTTAGTGCAGCGGGCCTTATAAACACGAACAGCTCGCTCTCCCGCTTCCGTCTCCCCACCCAATTCCCCCCACTCCCCAATCTTCCTCACTCGTCCAGAAAACCCCGCTCACCTTCTTCCTCACTCATACAGAAAACGCCTGCTCCTCTTCTTCCACTCCTACAGAAATCCCCAGCCCTCCTTCTTCCCCACTCGCACTGCCACTAGGCTCGTCTCTGGCTACTCTGCTCAAACCCGTGAGCTCGGTGCAACGCCCACAAGGAAAATGGAGTCGGCTGGCCCCAACGCCAAGAAGATGAGGCTCCCGCTAGCGGCGATGCCGGTTGTAGATCCCGCACCCGGTAGCGCGGGGAGAAGCGGCGAGCCCCCACCCCCACCCGGATCTGAGGAACCGGTAGAATCTCCGGTGGATCGCATCAGCGATCTCCCGGACGTCATCCTTGAGGAGATCATCTCGCTTCTCCCCACCAAGGATTGCTGCCACACACAAGTCCTCTCAACTCGGTGGCGCCCTCTATGGCGCACCGCGCCCCTCAATCTCGACTGTCGTCAGATATCTGTCCTTCCTGAATTTGATCTCATCAGAGCCATCGTCTCTTCTCACCAGCAGGGCCCTGTTCAATGCCTCTACATCCCGACAAGCTACCTGCTGTCCATACCCGGCAAGGTGGACGCTTGGCTGACATCCCCTGAATTCGGAAAACTCCATCAGTTTGAGTTCTACCATTACCACGAAAGTTTCATACCACGAACATACCAAGAATTCGTGCCCACACCAGCGTTGTCCATCTCGCGGTTTTCCTCCTCTCTCCACACCGCCACCTTCGCCTGGTGCCATCTACCAGACGATCTGGTACAAATGCTTTGACTCCCACTGCTAAAAAAACTTTCGCTTGTGGTGGTTTATCTGTCGGAGGCCTCACTGCACAGCATCATCCACTCCAGTTGCACTGCCCTAGAGCGCTTGCTGATTGTTTTGGGAATAGAAATCGGTATCAGCTATCTCCAAATAAAGTCGCCTCACCTTAAAAGCATTGGAATTTGTTTTGAAGGACAATAGCTCATCATCGAAGATGCCCCTTCACTTGAAAGGTTGCTCCTTCATAATTGTTATACACCTTCAGAAATAACTGTCGTCTCTGCGCCCAAACTGGAGACCTTGGGTGTAATTCGTGACCCGTTTAATAATCACAAGGAGTTGGTGTTTGGCTCCTCGCCTTTTCAGGTACCGTATATTATCATATACACATTTGTAATCATATGCTGCATTTTTCATTTATGCGCATAAGTTTTATATCATCTTAGAGTACACTTTGGGTACTAATATTATGTTATATGCTTAATGAAGAGTTCGTACATTGATAGCCTATCAATGCTGCTGGATTCTGTCAAGATCATATATATCAGAATGTATAGTTTTGATCTAGACATAATTATTGGCTTGCTGCGATGCTTTCGATCTCTGGAGAATTTATACATAGAGGTGATGATTTCATGCACATTGAAAGCCCGTATATATTGTACTCAAATTAACTGTTCATTTGTCGTTCTTTCGACATACTCTTTTTTTAGACCTTAAATGTTTTCAATCTTCATGTCTACTTAGGCAGAACCACATGGACAAAAACATATAACCAATCGTTGGCGTAATAAGCACAAGGATTTTCTCAGTTCTCATGACATCGTTTGAGGACAATAATGATGGGACGATATGCATCCAACCAGGCAAACAGAAGCTTTGTCACATTCTTCCTGTTGAATGCGAGGTTACTATTGTCCATGAGGCTTAATTTTTATAGCAAGAGATTTCTCACGGACGAACATGTTGAACAGCAAAAAGAGAAGTTTCAGGTGGACAAATGGGCTTCTAAACATGCTCGGCTTCTATTTACAACAAGTTGTAGACATCCTAAAATAATTTTTTTGCACAGGATGTTTATTTTATGGATCAGACCGATCCATTTGTTTGTGACTGCAAAAAAGAGTGGTTGGGTTAGATGGTACTGTCATGTTCAATCTGGGTTTTGTCTAAAAATTTGATGAACAATTAATCCTTGGGCTTTTTGTACCATTTGTATGCTTGACTTGCATGTTGTTGCCCTCGTACTCCCCTCCACCTGCCACTACACTGCCGCATCTTCCATGGCTGTTGTTCGTTCCCGTCTGAGGCCTTGCCGTCGTTCTCCGCCTTGATTAGCTCGCTATGCTTGCCGCCGTCTGGTGTTGTCAACATGGTCAACAACCAAGAGGAATCAGGAGATGACTGTACGTGGAGAGGCTGACAGTAGGGACCCACCAGGGTCATTGCATTTCGCAAGCAGGTGCCTCGTTATTACAAGCCAAAACAATATTTCCTCCTAATTGTTTGACAACTAGGTTCCACGCCATTGTCAATGTAGTCAATAAACGAGAAAATTACACAACGAGCGGATAACACCAGGGACCCAGCAGCTCGCCCAGTTGTTTTTCAGTTTCATAGACGGAGCTCAACTGCGCGATGTGCGGGGGCTGCGGCCCATCTAGCCCACGCTTACGCTTTTATTAATCACATGACGAGCCCAGTTGATATTTTTTTCTTTCTGAAATTGGCTAGCCCAGTTCTTTTTTTGGAGAATACCAAAACCAAGGCCTACTTGCTTTTCTCAGCCCTGCTGGGCTGCAAATCTTTCAAGACGAGGAGGGATAAGAAATGGGCTTCCCTAGGAAACGGGCTATAAGTTGTAAGAAATGGGCTGTAAATTTTAAAACCAAAGCCAACCGGTAATTGCATTAAAATATCATTTTTTTCAGGATTTCTCTACTCTCTACTCTTATAAAAACCAAAGCCAACTGGCAATTACATTAAAATATCATCTTTTCACCCACAAGATAAACTACTCATACAAATGCATATTCATGTTCCGTGCAACGAACGAGCATCTTGCTAGTTAAGATTCTAAATTTCATTCATTTTTTTGCGAAGAATTGTTTTTTGAATTTTGTTTTGATATAATTTTTTGAAAACTATTTTTAACGTGACTTGAAATTTCGTGATTAAAAAGTTCGGACCCCACCGAAATATGCAAAATTTTGTTGAATTTTTTAGCAGTGCCCAGAATATATGGTCTGTAATGCTAATAAAAAGAATATGGGCTTCAAATATCCTTAAGAATTAGCAAATGGGATGTAAATTATTGAAAATAATGTCTAATGGGCTGTATGTTGTTTTCCACAGATTTGGAGGCTGACTTCTGGGCCTACTAGGTTGACGATGACGCTGTCCTAAATTTTTTTTGACGCGTACGCAAGGCTTTGTCAACTTAGTCAACACACAGTAGTGACTGTTGGATGTCCATCCAACGGCCGCCGTGCTTCTTCAATCTCTGATCTTCCTGCTCCAGCCGCCCAAACCAGCGCCAGCGGGACTGCCTGCTCCCTCCTCCCGTGGCTGGATGTGCTGCCGCCAGGCCATCCCTCTAACCACCCACACATCCTGTTATTTTCCGGCGACGTCAGCCTCACCCCGCAGCCGACCAGTCAGCGCTCGTTCTCCCCTCCGCGTAGGCATCCGCTGCGGTGGCTTCACCGGCTCCGGGTGGTTCGCTTCCTGGGCCCCACCCTCGTCCACCGCGTTTGTGCTCTTGGCACGGCGAGGTCAACATGGTCAACAAACAACAGCCATCGGAAGAGGCTGACAGTAGGGGCCCACCCAGGAAAATGCCTCCTTATTACACGCAAAATAATGATTCCTCCACCTGATAGCTGGGACCCATCGGAAGGGTCTCTGTATTTCGCGAAAAAAACGTTACCCCCGCTGTCAGCTCGGACACACCGGAAATGCCTCCTTATTACGCACAAAAAAATGAATACTCCCCCTGCTAGCTGGGACTCACCTTGGTGGGAGGCTGACTTGTGGGCCTACTAAGTTGACGGGGACGAAGGGGTTTGTCAACTTAGTCAATATGCACGATTCTAGCTTGACTGACCGTACGATGTCCATCCAACGGCCGTTGTGCTTCTTCAACCTCTGGTCTTCTTGCTCCAGCCGCCCAAAGCAGTGCCGGTCGTGCCGCCTGCTCCTGCCTCCCGTGGCCGGCTGTGCTGCCGCGGAGGCCTCACCACCCCCCTACTACTCCCACCGCTGGCCAGGCCATCCCTCCACTCCACTCACCCACACCCCCTGTTATTCTGCGGCGATGGCAGCGCAGCCGAACCAGTGAACCCTCGTACTCCTCTCCGCGTGGGCATCCACTTCCGCGTATTCCCCGGCTCCGCGTCGTCCCCTTCCTAGGCCTCGCCGTCGTCCACCGCCGTGGTGCTCTCGGCGCGGCATGGTCAATGTGGTCAACGACCGAATTCCATCGGAAGAATACTGTACGTGGAGAGGCTGATAGCTGGGTCCATGGCAGCCGCATGGAAGTGCCTCCTTATTACGCGGAAAATAATTATTCCTCCACCTGACAGCAGGGACCCAACGGACGGGCCACCAGTATTTCGCGAAAAAAACGTTTGCCCCTGATTGCTGGGACCCACCCGACGGGCCACCGTATTTCGCGAAAAAAACGTTCCCCCTGCTGTCAGCTCGGACCCACCGGAACTGCCTCCTTATTACGCACAAAAAAATGAATACCCCCCCAGCTAGCTGGGACCCACCTTAGTGGGAGGCTGACTTGTGGGCCTACTAAGTTGACGGGGATGGAGGGCTTTGTCAACTTAGTCAATATAAACGATTCTAGCTCCAGTGACCGTACGATGTCCATCCAACGGCTGTAGTGCTTATTCAACCTCTGGTCTTCTTGCTCCAGCCGCCCAAAGCAGTGCCGGTTGTGCCGCATGCTCCTGCCTCCTATGGCCAGATGTGCTGCCGCGGAGGCCTCACCGCCCCCTACTATTCCCACCGCTGGCCAGGCCCTGCGGCGACCGCAGCCTCACAATGCAGCCGAACCAGTGAACCCTCGTACTCCTGTCGGCGCGGGCTTCCACTGCTGCGTCTTCCCCGGCTCCCCGTCGTCCCCTTCCTAGGCCTCGCCGTCGTCTACCACCCTGGTGCTCTCGGCGCGACGTTGTCAACATGGTCAAGGAACGATTTCCATCGGACGTGGACTGTATGTGGAGAGGCTGACAGTTGGGTCCAAGGCCGCAGCAAGGAAGTGCCTCCTTATTACGCGGAAAATAATTATTCCTCCACCTGATAGCGGGGATCCACCAGACGGGCCACCGTATTTTGCGAAAAAAACGTTTCCCCCCTGACTGCTGGGACCCACCAGCTACACCTTCGCACGCAAGGAAGTGCGCCCGGGCCAAAAAAAAACTGATTCGCCCCTCTGACTGCTGGGACCCACCAGCTACATTTTCGCACGCAAGGAAGTGCCTGACAGTCGGGACCCACCTGGTCGAAGCGTACGTAGCGTTGTCATTCTGGTCGCGAACGTGTACATACATACTGGTCGTTGTAGAGGCGCGCACGTGTCGTAGTAGAGGCGCGCATGTAGCATGTACACGTACGTACAGCGGCCAGGGTGCAAGAAAGAAAATACGGCCACGTATGTGTACATACGGGCGGGGTCTCGAACGCCTACTCTCGTATACGTACATGGCTGGGTCGGAACGGAGAAACAACGTCGTCGTCGTGTTCATGGGGAGCCAACCGGCTGGGTCAGAACGGAATGCGTGGCCGTGTTCATCGGGAGGGCTTGGACGGAACAGGCGATGGAAACGAGGCCTGGCGTACCGCAGAACGGAGGAAACGGACCTCCTACGTTCGGAACGGGGTCCTGTTGATCGGGAGGGGTGTGGCATACCGCAAGACGGAGGAAACAGACCTCCTACGGTCGAAACGGGGGTCATGTTGATCGGGAGGGGTGTGTCATACCGCAAACCGGAGGAAATGGACCTCCTACGGTCGAAACGGGGATCCTGTTGATCGGGAGGGGTGTGGCGTACCGCAAAACGAAGGAAACGGACCTCCTACGGTCTAAACGGGGGTCCTGTTGATCGGGAGGGGTGTGGCGTACCCCAAAATGGACAAAATGGACTTGTGTTGGAGCGCTACGGTTAAACCGGGGGTCCTGTTCATCGGGAGGGGTGTGGCGTACCGCAAAACGGGACTCCACGGGATACTGTTCATCTCCACTGTCGACCTCCTCCAGCCTCCACGGGCTCCTGTTCATCCAGCCTCCACCGCGCGCTACTCCACCGGCTACTGTTCATCCAGCCCTCCACGGGCACCCCTCCACCGTCTATTGTTCATCCAGTCCTCCACACCACGGGGTCCTGTTCAACCACCCCTCCACCGTCTACTGTTCATCCAGCCCTCCACACCACGGGTTCCTATTCATCCAGAGGCAACGCCACCGCTCACTGTTCATCCAACCCCCCCCCCCCCCCGCAATGCTCACTGTTCATCCAATCGATCGGCTTCAGTTAGCAGCTGTAGCGAAGGAATCGCTCCATCAGGTTTAGTTAACAGCCATCGATCGATCGCTCGGGTTCAGTAACGCGTAGCCTGCAGTGCAATCGCTCGGGTTCAGTTAGAGCCCAACGCCTCGCTCGGGTTCAGTTAGGGCCAACGCCTCGCACACACACACGCGTACCTGTACGAGAGAAACGCGCATCGCCCCACCCCCGACCTCCCACCGTAACCGGCAACTCCCCGAAATTTTCCTCCCCCTCGCTTCTACCATGATTTTTTCCGTCATGGACGGCCCAAAGAATGTCATGCAGCTGCATCTCTGGCCCGCCCAGGACGAAAAGCCCATTTTCTGTCATGATTTTTTGTCATAGAAGTTGGAGCCCACTACATCTATGATGATACCGGGTTTTGTCACAATTATCGTCATAGAAGTGTCATATGTATGACAGAAAAAAATTCATTCGGCCCAAAATGTCACGGATGTGTCTTTCTTTTGTTGTGGATAGATGCAATAGGTAGCTAGTGTGGAAAAAACAGGGTATGAAATAGTTTACATGTATATTGTTTAGCTAAAAAGGATAGCATGAAATAGATTACATGGATTTGGTAACTAGAGGGAGTTTTCGCACGTGTTGTAATTTCGGGATAGCAAGGCGCGGGTTGTGAAGGAATGAGTTTTGGGAACATGATATCTGAATTTTCGGGATATAACAAGGCGCGGGTTAAATTTTTGGGACAAGCATAATGTGTAATATTGTACGTACCAAATCAATTCGCACTTCCCTCAACAAAAAATATGAAAAAATAAAACTATCAACACCACACAAAGAGAGAGTCTTGTCCCGTTTTACTGTACAAATGCTATTCAAAGCTATGAATCCATGTTATGTCCAATTAAATTTTTTCGCTGGCTGTATAATGCATGTAACCTACTCATACCAACATTTTAGTACATTCCAAATGTCTATACTACCGCTGCAATTCGAACTAAATTTGAATTCGGTTCTCGCATTGAATAAGAATCTACAATCATGATTGTTGCCAAGTTAAACCATCATTCGTGTATTACCTTAACAACACACCACATGATTACTATAGAGATAGATATGAACTATGTGTACTATATGAACTCGAATTCAAATTTTTGAATACACTTGATGTTGATTACAAATAATAGTACATTTGATGTACTAACTAGATATTCATAATCTAAACCATGTTACATACCTACACCTTGTTTATCACACAAAGTATAGTGCCCCGCCCCCTACATTATGACAAGTATTTAGCCCTGAGTTGTAAAAGCCACACATTATCCCAAGTTATAATCAATGTTCTATATATTATATGTAGTATAACGTTTTCATAACCACACCATGTGGATCACCATTATATATATTCATTCATGCATGCTTTGGTTTAAAACACTATGATATCTTCTTCAAATATCCGAATCCACTTTTTTAAAATGAATTATGATCTTTGTTCGTCTTTTACACCATCACAAACCGCTTCTCTTTGTAGCTAGCTAGCATTAACTTTCTATCATGAATGCACACGCCCGCCCCCCTCTCACCCTCCCTTAGCGTCCCCTCCATCGCGCACATTCGTTATTTCTCTTTAGGTCGTTCATCCATGGTGTGTGTAGGGCCCCCGGCTCCTTCTTTCCAGCATACAACGGTCGATATACCTCTCTAGCCGAGTGTGCCTACCACAAACACACACTTCCCCTCTTATCTTCTCACCGTCCATGACCCCCTATGTCCAATACGGTTCCATGCAGGTGCACACTCCCGCCCCTCTTTTCATCAATCTCATACTCGCACACTCCTCCCCCCTCGACATAGTAGGCCTCTCGCACCACCTCCTATCCGCACCCCTCTCCCCCTATCCGTCTCTCCGGACCTTATTTGCTTCTAACACATGCATGCATGTATACATACCGATCTCCCTACATATAGCTAGGTCGACTATAATTCTTTTTCCCCACGCACCTATCGACTTACCTCACTAGTTATGTCTCTCCCTTTCTCGGACACATGATGATTGATCTTCCTATGTAGTTACGTCCGGTTACCACAACCATATCGTCCCCCCTCATCATCCTTGCATACCTCCCAACTCGTCTCTCAGACGCACGTGCATAGACAGGTAGACATCCCCTCTCTTATTGATATTGCACTCGTACCCTCTGTTTGTCTAGCAGCCTCACCCACCATTTGTGAGAAGCAACTCCACCACCAACCCTCCGACACTCTACCGTTGTCTTTATCCGAACCATATTCCTCTGCTACACATATGCATGGATGTCGATCGATCTCCCTCGATACATAGCTAGGTCTCTCTCCTTCTCCGTACATATACTAGTTGATCACCTCTCTATAGTTAGGTCTCTGCCCCCTCCGCCCCCTCACACACACAGACCGATAGCCGAACGTTGTAGGTAGGTATCCATGCCATAGAGAAAAACTACACCTCTGCCCTCTCACATTCCAGTAGGCCAGCCGCATTGTATCTTTGATGTGGGAAAACACAAATTCGATGGCACTCTTTATCAATCGCGCACCCACAAACTTCATCCCTGTTTTCAATTCTATTGATACCTCACGCCGATGATTCCTCCACTCTCATCTCGTGGATCGCTTCCTCTATATATGATATATCCATGACTCTATTTCACACACATTGCATATATTACGTTTTTTGTTTGACATATCATTGACACATTGCCTCTGTTTCGCACAAACCATCTCTCTCACACCCACCCGTGTGCGTACCTACACCTAAAGAAGAGGTACACGCATGACGCATGTACTCACGTCTCGTTCCCTATCACACCCTCGCGGGTACATGCTAGAGTTCATTTCTATACGAAAAGGCAGCCCATGTGATAATTTGATGCGTGTAGCAGTTGTTTACTTGAAGGAGGGTCATGTACCACGCGTAGACGGAACAATGATTGACTTGATGCATTAGTATTAAATAAAGTTATATTCCTCAATGGCACGTACAGAATATAAAATGATTGTCATTGGGAAAAGGGGAAAATCTGCTCCACTATATACAATGGAGCCTGCCTGCCAGGGTTTTCTCTCGTCACACTATCTCACATAAGGCGGCGGTGGCCTCTCTCTCTCACCGTTAGTCACTGATCCGGCCGCATCCCATCCTCCGACGGAAAGGGAAAATGTGCATATTTTCTTTGCTCGACGGCGTTGAGGCATTACGTCCCGATCTGCGGTACCAGTTGTTCTCTCTGACCAAGCTCCGGCATGGTAGGGCCTTCGCCACTTCCTCGCTGCCGCAGTATGGCAGATCCCGGTCGCCGTCGCCCTCCTAGTTACATCCCGATGATCCTCAGGTACAGCTTCCTACAGCTGGCTCCACTACCCATCTTCCCATGTTGCTGCATGAAAATCCTGCATGTGGATCTTCTTTAGTAGTTTGCTTAAAACATATCTCGGCCGTCGTACTTTCCATCTTGCAATCTCGTCCTCAAACCGTTTTTGATAAACCACCATGCTGCTATCTTTCCCTTACTACATGGAATATGCTTCTTTTCATCAGCATATGTGTCTTCAACTTGTGTTATTGGGCAGTAATTGTTTCCTTTCTACCTCCTTTTGCAAATAGGTCTATCCATTTCACATCATTGCTATTGCGACCTTTTGGTGAACTACACAAGTCATTTTTTTCTTAAGAGCGTTTTGTGCAGTTCCGCCAAAATGTCGCACAAGGCAATGTTCTTACATTTCCGTGGGACTGCAGAAAGGGAGATTGGTTTTGCTATCCTCCTCATCCAACTCCGTGCCTAATATTCTCCAACAAGTAGTTAGTCCTAAAGAGAGATCGCAGAGGTGATCGACTTCTATTTGTGTGTGTTATGTTTCATCATCTAGTTCCACTATTATTGTAATCACACTGGCTGAATATCTTTGCAAACAGGGATGATCAGCTCGATTTTAGTGGACCTACACAAAATTATCGGATTGTGATGTCCTCCATACACCTCTTTTTTCGCTACAGAGCTGGGTGAAACTAGCTGCCAACCAATGAACACCGTGCCCAGGAAACGGAGCCATGCCAATGAACAACATCGATCAACTATATATTTTTATTTATTTATACACCTTCTCACAACTTTGTCTTCAGTTGTGATGTGAATATTGGCGTTGATCTATGAACCATTGAGATGCATTAGTAGCCATGGTAGTTTCATTTATATTTGATGGAATGTTGTAACGAGACAATCTTGAGGCAAGAGGACATAGGAATCCTAAGTTGAAACCTTTCTTTTCTGCGGGAACCAAAGTTGAAACCTTCATAGCATCACAGTAAAAATTTCATTATGCTGGAAAATTATGCGTACATATAAACAAATCCTGAAGGATTGATAACAATGTCATAAACAATCCAACTTCAATTTGCCAACGTGTGGGACATCCTTCATCCGGCTCCACCTGCCATGCAACAATACTGAATGCACAAATGCAGGGAAGATTCACCCCAGTCGTTGCGCCACAGTAATAATGACTAGTGAGCAGTCAAATCACAGAGCCTCACCTTCGCCATAGTAAGTTGCTCAGATGAAGCAACCATCATTTCTCTCTTCGTTGAATCCGCTGGTACTCCAATATTCCCAGAGTAATAAGTTGCTCGGGTGAAGCAACCATCACTTCACCTTTCCCATAGTAAGTACTACCTCCTTTTTTTTATTCTAGAAACAACCACACGTGAATATTGGATGGTAGCAACATAGCAATTGAATCAAAAATCTATACCAACCAATGAACTACTACTAACGCTGAGCGTTTGATAGTATCATGTACTCCGTCTGTCCATGTATATAGTTCTTAATGCATGTTCCGAGACTAACTTTGGCCCTGTTTGGATCCATGGGTTAGAGTTAGTTCGAGCTAGTTGGTCTCAAATAGCCCTAAAGTATCCAAACGTGAGGGTTAATTGGAGCAAGTTGCACCAAACCCACCAAAAAAACTATCCCACCCAAGAGGTGCTAATTGGAGATAGTTCTCATTGGGCCCACTGAAAAATCACTTTGCTCTCTCTATCCCGCCAGCCAAGTGGTGCTAATTGGAGCTAGTTCTCGTGGGGCCCACTGAAAAATCACTTTTCTCTCTCCATCAAGTACATTTATTGTCAATCTAACCCTATCATCCAAACACCTCTTCGGTTAGAGTTAGTTCAGGGTTTGTCATGAGTTAGTCTAACCTCTAGCTAAGTTAGAGTATCCAAACAGGAGCAGTATAGGACATGCAAGTTGCTCAAAGAATACCGTCAAATTTGTACGTGAAAGGATTTTTTAAACGGAACGTGAAAGGATCTTCGAATGATATAATTTTCAAATTATATAAAATATTATCAATAGTCAAAGGCAACCTCAAAGAATACATTAGGCCCTATATAAAATCTTCTCAGTAGTCAAAACCAAGTGTTGCTACTACAACAAACAAGTTCAAAACGAGAAACTGGACCCACTCACAGCACGGCACACCTGTGTTGTTTGGTCTGCCGGTCAAAGCGCTTCCTCTTCTTGGCATAACAATAGAGTACAACAATTTTTTTAGAATGCTCTTGGCATGCCGCTAACATGTGATGAGTTAACCAACCTCAATAGACGACAAAATCACCAGCCCGCCGCACTTTGAGAGAGATGAGGAGTGAGAAGCGACATGGGCTGGTGGATTACTAGAGCTAGGTGTCGCACGGAGGCCAAGAAATATGGTGATAGCGTCGGTTGGCCATGTATGATGTAACTACACTGGGCTGCCGTGTTTCAGACTCTTCCAGTCTACTATGGAGAAGATTGGGTAGATTTTATATCACCGAATAAAATATTAAAGAGTCCAGACGTGCCACCGCGAGGTTTGTTGCTCTTTCTCAGTTGTAGGAAAGCGTTCTTCTAAGTTTTGCTGACACGGGGACATCCAGCATCCAGGTCCACGTGTCATGCAAGAAACTGGAGTTAAGTATAGTAGGAGAGACTCACCAACGGTCACGAACGTACGTGGAGTACGTGCGGGAATCACCCAAAAAAGGAATACGAGCACAAAGAGAAGAAGTGCAGGCACCAATGCATGTACTCTTTGCTTTTTCCCTAATATTCACGCGAGGGTACAAGATGAGCTCATTTCTGTACGAAGAGACAACTCACCAGAGAATTTGGCGAGTGTAGTAGTTGTTCATGGGAACTAGGCGTGGACGAATCAAAGTTCGATCTTGACACGGTGGCACATTTTTTATAAATTAAGTTATTCTATTCGATGGCACGTATGCAACATTATTTTCTCAATGGAAAGTGAACTGTGCATGCACCGAATGACGGAGCACGGGATGGTAACCATGGACATGGTCAACCCTTTTTGGAGACTAATGCACTACTTTTGATGTGTCTCATCAACTCGCAAAGGAGGAGAAGCTTTGCTTACTACTAGTACAACCTCTCCCTCGCTCATGTGTGCGCGATGGCTCGCAGGACAAGAAGAAGCTTTTGATTTAAGATAGTGCGCTTAATATAGGCGGCGGACGCGCAATAGTTCATTTGGTGTCAGATTGCCAAAAGTATATATACTGTAGTACCATCATCATTGTTCGACTTCCAGAAGAGGCAAAGAGCCAAGCACACGGTCACCTACTCACAGTATAACCAGCCGTGTTTGCAGGAATTTTTTAATGTAGTACAATCTTAGTGGATTGCTCCAGTGGTCATCACACATGAGCCAATCGATTTGCAGCCTTCCGCGCTCCATTTTGCCTTGCGTTCCTTCCTCCGTCCAGCATGCTGACAAGTGGGCCCCATGCTCATGTATGCCAACGTAGTAGTCAATTATTTTGCTAGAGTCAGCTATCACACCCTTTTGATGCCACGTAGTAGTCAATTATTTACCCACTAGAAACAAGTTAGACTTGTTCGTTTAAACCGTCTCCCTAGGTGTTTGGAGAGGAATTGGTTGTCGCGAGGCGGTTCTATAGGTGGGCAGGCGGCAAAAAACAGGGGAAAACACGCAAACCAGCTAGACTAGGTGTTTGGAGAGGAATTGGCCGTCACAAGGCGGTTCTATGGTGCGCGTACTCAATGACGGAGCACAGGATGGAAGCCATGGACATGGTCGGCCCTTTTTGGAGAGAGTACTAAATAACTTTGATGTGTCCCGTAAAGTCGCAGAACGACGAGCAACTTGCTTACTACGCCTTCTCCCTGGCCAACACGTGTGTGGTGGCTCGCAGCACAAGGAGAAACTTTTCCTTACAAGCGGTTGACATGCAGCAGTTCATTTGGTCTTAGATTGCTAGAAGTACTACTGTAGTACCATCATTATTGTTTGACTTCCGGAAGAGGAGAAGAGCCAAGCGCAAGGTCACCTACTAACCTAGTACAATATACTATAGCCAAAGTTGGTCCACCTTTTTAGAGCATGGTAAATTCATATAGGCAGCTCTTGCAGCGGCACATCATTTGGAGCAAGTACTCTCTTCGTAGGAACTTAAAATGCAGGAATAGGAAAAACAAAGGATTGGAGTGGCATGTCCACTTGAATCCCATAGCATTATCACAATGTTCTCCTAAAAAACGCCAGAGTGTTTGAAACAAGAAAAACAAAGGAAGTGAAAAAAAGTTGGAGTGGATGCTCGATTGCCAATTAACACATGATTACATGGGAAAAAATCCTATAGCATTCTATCCTATGAATCAAACGACCAATCTCGAAAAATTATGAGGGGAATCTCTCCAACAGTCTTCCTCGGCTCGCACCTAGCATCATGGTGGTTGAATTTGGCGTCATTCATCTCGTACAAGTGGCATCTCAGATCTGGACACAAGGTGACATACACCGTCAAGGATAATGTTGTCCTCAAAGACGGACGTACACAGTCAAGGTCCACGGTCAAGGGTAAGGGCGGACGTGACCTCTCACTTCATCCGCCATTTGAAGCGGCACACTGGCCGAGGTCACCGTCCACTACACTCCCAGTTGTACCCGCCTCCTCGCCGCATTCAAAAACCTACATTTACTAGCAAGATGCCCATGTGTTGCACAGAACATCAAGATGCATTTGTATGAGTAGTTTATCTTGTGGAAGAAAAGGATGAACGAGGGAAGGCCTTATTTGCAAATGTGGAGAGGGGTGTGGGTATCTTTTTGCAAAATTGCCATAGTTTCCTTCCTATCCGTCAGATATAAATCGGACGACATATATTGCAGGATGGCATGCACACCATCATCACCAACTCTGTTTCTTATAAGGGTAGAGATAGAGAAACCCGCGTGGAATGCGAGAAACCCACTCCAGCCACACATGTCCGTTCAGGAGCAGGACGCCAGCCAAGCTCCTCCTTCCACCATTTTGTCCACTCTTTCGGCGGCATCCGACGAGCAGGAAGAGCAGTTCTCAGACATAAAAGTCGTCTGGGTGGCCCGCGAGCCCGTCATTTACGAGCGAGGCAGCTCGCTGCTCCACCTACCTCGCCCAGCCCATCGGAGGTAGTTGCCGCACTAAGCCAGCGTGTGGTTCCGCAACTGGCCGCTCCAATATAGCTCGAGGAAGACTGTCGACTTGCGCCACACCGGCTTGTCGGTGAGCACGCGACACGGGCATCGTCGCTGCCTTTGACGCCGCCGTGTCGTACAACGCCTCCAGTGCATGCGACTACGCCATCCGCCATCGACGCACGCATAGCCACGCCTTGCAGGCAGATAAAGAAGCCGTTGTGTATGTCGACGAGTGACGTGGCTACGCGGATGTCAACAAGGTAACGGCCAGCACGTCCCCGCCCGCCGCCATTCGAGGAGAAGTAGAACATGGGAGGTTGCCGTTGATTGTATCCCAAGAAGGCCACCATCGAGGAGATACCGGCGTAAATAGTCGGTGGCTTGCATGATTCTTCTTCAGTCGGATGCTGGAGGAGGACAAAGAGATCGGACAGCGACCATTTAAATTAGGTATATTAATTCTACCAGGCTGGTTGTAATGGGAGTATCATAAGTAGTATCATGCATGCCAACTAGGAAAATTTGATGAGGTGGCGTAGAATTAAATGAAGAAAGAGAGGGTTGAGCATCATATTATGATACCGTATGGAATTAAGTTACTCCCAGTGTGGTTAGTATTAGATCTTGTTTGGTTCAGCCTCCTCCCAAGGGGTTTGGAGAGGAATGGCGGGGAATTTGGCTTGTACATGATTTAATCCCCCACAATCCCTGTTAACCCCTGTTAAAACCCCTTGAACCGCACATGCCCTTAAGGTAAAAATGACCGAGATTACAGAGGACAGGGTATAAACTTCAAGGATTTAAAGGTGATGGTTTGTTTCCGACTAGCTAACATCAAGGTTTATACTCCCTCCGTCCCAAAATAAGTGTCTCAACTTTATACTAACTCTAATACAAAGTTGTACTAAGCTTTAGACACTTATTTTGGGACGGAGGGAGTAAATCGGACTTCACTCTCCCGTCACGCACAAGCCCGGTTACACTCATGGTGGAGCGCCTTTGCACACGAAAAGGCAAGTAACATGAAAATTTGAGACATCTAGTAGTCCACTTAGTGTGGGGTCCGGGACCAAATGTCAGCTATACCAAGTGCGACCTGAACGCGGTAGCGCGGTTATTGATTGAGTTTCTTTTTACTGGTACTTTAAATGAAAAAAAATATTGCTGCGCACGTATACAATTTAAAACGATCGCTATGGAGGGAAAACAATTACTAGTCCACTAGTCCACTTTGGGACTTGCTTGTTAGGGTTGTTCTTTTCTTCTCACTCTCTCACCCTATCCGGATCTAAACAAGATCGTGGTGTCCACCCTCTCTCTCTCTCTCTCTCTCTCTCTCTCTCTCTCTCTCTCTTTCTCTTCTCTCGGTTGACACAGATCCGGCCGGATACCTTCCGCTGGTGGTCACCAGTGGCGAGGGAGGAAGCCGACGCGCACCGTATTCTTTGACCTAGCACCGGCGTGGGAGGTCCTCCGCACCCTTGCTCCCCACCGTCGAGTTGGCATATCCCGCCGCCTGCCTCGCCACATCCCGCCGACCGGAGGTATAATTTTTTTTAGAACGGGCCTTGTTCTAATGGCCCAGCTGCCCACGTTGCTGCATCCCTTTTTTTCATCAAGTTAGGATTGCTCCGCATGTCACTCCACCCTGCATGGGGATATTCTTCTAGTATTACAAAGCTCTCCATGTAGCTAGCTCCGTCGGCTTGTCAAACACTCAAACACCACCTAAATTTTTACTATTAGAGGGAAAAAGGTACTGCAGATACTGGCTAACAAACCGATCTCTTGGTTGGATAGGGAAATAAAGATGTTGGCCTGACCGGTCTCTTGGTCGAAAAAGGACAGAAAGTGGGGGGGTGTTGGGTCGACAATGAAACCCGTGAATGAGCACGTCTAGATTTCTTGTGGTCACGTAGGAAAGGTCACTGACGAGAACAAAAAATGCACAAATCCAGACATGCTTTGCATGTTTGCCGCACTCGGCAACACCTCTACCTCACCACTTTATGCCACAATGGATGTAAAACGTGCTTGTGCCTCCCTTGTCGCTATGCCCTTACTTCTGCTATTAATCTAGCATCACAGGTAAAATGAAACAATGCCACTGTTAATGTGATGTCACTGTTAAGTAATGCTACTGTCAATCTATTGCCATTGATAAAATGAATCAATGCCACCACCATTTTATGAAATGCTTCTGTCTTGCTTTATTACTCATAAAGAGTGGTTTGGGCCATTACACTAAACTCTCACACCGGTAACATAGCTGCATCTCTTTGAACTGCACAAAATTTAATTGCACAACGGTTGACACGATGATGTGTTTCTCCTTTCCGTATCACCCTTCGTTAGAATGATCGTTTTTGTTAACCGTGCACATCGTACTAATCAAGTGCTACTCCCAAACTCTCATCACATAGTCATAATGCAATTGTTATGCATGTTAATGTAAGCCCCCATTAATCTACTGCCTATGTTGATTTGATGTGATGGCACTTCTTAGATAATGGCACCTTTTCATACTGTCACTGTAATGCCATTGATAACATATGAGATGCTGCTGTTAATCATATGCCGCTGCAAAAAATGACACTTCTTAAATAACCCTGTTACATATTTATGCAAGCAGGGTTGTCTATCTCCATATGGTGTATATTTGTGCAAACAGAAGCAAAAATATCAATTTTAGTGGAACCTATTGTTAGTTGACCTCACGGTGCTCCAGGTATTCCTACATTCTTAACTAGGTAGAATGACCAATGCAAGATGAAATAAGCTTATTCTTACATTGACCGATGAGGAGCCATAATTAAGCTGGAGGCGTCTCTTATTTTCTTTCGAATGGGCAATAAGATGGAGAGCTGGAGAATGTCTCTAATGGGCTGCCTCTAGTGTTAAGGCCCTCCAGTACGAAACACGGGCAGCCGACTGGGCCGATACAAAAGCCTATCCATCTTAAAGCCCATTTGTTTTTGTTTTTTGTGAGGAGAAGCCCATATTTCTTGAAGAGGGGGCGATCCCAGAAAAAACCCTCCTTCCTCCTCGCTTCCACTTATAGTGTAGCTCGAAAATCTCAAAAAAACTTATACTGCAGCTCGCTGGACTGTCCCGCTTCTGTCGCCCCCCAATTCCTCCCGCTCCCCATCTTCCTCACTCGTACAGAAAACCCCTGCTCACCTTCTTCCTCACTCGTACAGAAAACTCATGCTCCTCTTCTTCCACGCCTACAGTAAACCCCATCCATCCTTCTTGCCCACTCGCACTGCCACTAGGCTCGTCTCTGGCTACTCTACTCAAAACCGTGAGCTCGGCGCGACGCCCGCAAGGAAAATGGAGTCGGCTGGCCCCATTGCCAAGAAGATGAGGCTCCCGCCAGCGGCGACGCCGGTTGTAAATCCGGCACTCAGCAGCACGGGGAGAAGTGGCAAGCCCCCCCCCTCACCCGGATCTGAGGAACCTGTAGAATCTCCGGTGGACCGCATCAGCGATCTCCCGAGCGACATCCTTGGGGAGATCATCTCGTTTCTCCCCACCAAGGATTACTGCCACACACAAGTCCTCTCAAGTCGGTGGCGCCCTTTATGGCGCACTACGCCCCTCAATCTCGATTGTTGTCAGATATCTGTGCTTCCTGAATTTGATCTCCTCACAGCCATTGTCTCCTCTCACCAGCATGACCCCGTTCAACGCCTCTGCATCCTGACATGCTACCTGTTGTCCATACCCCTGCATGATGGATTCTTGGCTGACATCCCCTGAATTCAAAAAACTCCAACAGTTTGAGTTCTACCATTACCGTGAAAGTTTCATACCACGAACCGAACACCAAGAATTTGTGCTCACACCACTGTTGTCCATCTCGTGGTTTTCCTCCTCTCTCCACACCGTCACCTTCTCCCGGTGCCATCTACCAGACGATCTGGTAGAAATGCTCCGACTAACACTACTCAAAAAAACTTTTGCTTGTGGTGGTTATCTGTTGGAGCCCACACTACACAGCATCATCTACTCCAGTTGCCCTATCCTAGAGCACTTGTTGTTTGTTTTGGGAATAGAAATCCCTATCAGTTGTCTCCAAATAAAGTCGCCTCACCTTAAAAGCATTGGAATTTTTTTGAAGAATAGCAGCTCATCATCGAAGATGCCCCTTCACTTCAAAGGTTGCTCCTTCATTATTGTTATAAACCTTCGCAAATAGTTGTCGTCTCTGCGCCCAAACTGGAGACCTTGGTTGTAATTCATGATCCGTTTAATGATCACGACAAGTTGGTGTTTGGCTCCTCACTTTTCAGGTACCGTTTATTATCATCTACACATTTGTAATCATAAGCTGCATTTTTTATTTGTGAGCATAAGTTTTATATCATCTTGGAGTACACTTTGGGTACTAATATTATGTTATATGCTCAGTGAAGAGTTTGTCCATGGATAGCCTATCAATGTTGCTGGATTCTGTCAGCATCTTATATATCGGAATGTTTAGTTATGATCTTAACATAATTATTAGCTTGCTATGATGCTTTTGATGTCTGGAGAATTTATATATAAAGGTGATGATTTCAAGCACATTGAAAGCCCGTATATATTGTACTAGAATTAACCGTTCAACTGTCGCTCTTTTGACATACTCTTTTTTCAGACCTTAACTGTTTTCAATCTTCATGTCTACTTAGGCACTAACACATGGAGAAGAACATATAACCAATCGATGGCAATAAGCACCGGGATTTTCTCAGTTCTCACATTTGTTTGAGGACAATAACGATGGAAGGATATGCATTCAACCAGGAAAACAGAAGCTTTGTCACATTCTTCATGTTGAATGCAAGGTTAGTATTGTCCATGAGGCTTAAGTTTTTCAATAAGAGATTTCTCACAGACTGACATGTTAAACAGTAAGAAAAGAAGTTTCAGGTGGACAAATGGGCTTCTGAATGTGCTCGGCTTCTATTTACAACAACTTGTAGTCATCCTCCAATAATTTTTTTGCACGGGATGTTGATTTTATGGATCAGACCGATCCATTTGTTTGTGACTGCGAAAAACAGTGGTTGGGTTAGATGTTATTGCCATGTTCAATCTGGGTTTTTTCTAAATTTGATGAACAGTTAATCCTTGGGCTTTTTGTACCGCTTGTAATCTTGAGTTACATGTAGTTGCTCCCGTACTCCCCTCCGCCACTACACTTCCACATATTCCACGGCTCCTGTTCATTCCCGTTCGAGGCCTCGTTGTCGTTGTCCGCCTTGGTTCGCTCATTGTGCCTGCCGTCGTCTGGCATTGCCAACATGGTCAACAACAGAGAGGAATCAGGAGATGACTGTATGTCGAGAGGCTAATAGTAGGGACCCACCAGGGGCATTGCATTATGCAAGCAGGTGCCTCATTATTACAAGCCAAAAAAATACTTCATCCTAATTGTTTGACAACTAGGTCCCACGCCATTGTCAATGTAGTCAATAAACGAGAAAATTACACAACGAGCAGATAACACCAGGTACCCAACAGCTCGCCTGTCGTGGGAAACGAACACCTATGGGGCAAGGGCCCCTTTCGGTCCGGCAAGGGAGCGGAGAGCGCACAAAGAGCAGATCGAGGCGAAGCACGCGAGGGATTTCACCCAGCTTCGGAGCTCTTCGAAGAGATAAAACTCCTACTGCTGCTTTGTGTTTATATTTTGTTCTTGCTCGAGAGTGTAGGTGTGTTGTAGTTTCGAATGAGTCGAACCCCTTCTACGTGCGCATGGGCCTCCTTTTTATAGGCTAAAGGGGTCACCAATAGGTGGCAACGCAGAGAGAGGGGTAAAAAAGTAAAAAGAGGGGTTGGTACAACCGCTATCTACAGTCCCCCCTACCTAACTCTGACGGCAAGGGACAAGGGCATTTAATGCCCGTCCGGTCGCCCAAACAGTGCAAGAAACGACCGTCAGGGGCGCCACCGATCGCCACGATGGCCTTCTCGTCATCTCCACTCGCCACCTCGCACCGCTTGGCTGCACAGCTATCGCCACGTGCACCAGGAACGATCCTGTGGCGACACGTCGTCGGACGCGCTGGAGCGTGGGCGCAGAGTGGTGGCTTCGCCGCGGCAAGCGCCTTGCTGCAGTCGCTGTCTTGTCGCACCCGCAAGCTTGCCGCTCGCCGGGTCTTGCCGGGACACGCGGTGCGTCGCGGCAAGTCTCTTGAAATGCCTTGGTTGGCCTTCCCGGCAAGCTCCTCTTGCCGGAGTCTTGTCCTTCCCGGCAAGCTCCTCTTGCCGGGGCTCTGTCTTCTCAGTTAAACACTTTGTTCTTGAATGGCATCAATAGGAATGGCAGAGGATCTTGGCGGACGCCCGGGAAGCCTTGCCGCGGGACGCTGCGACTGCCCGTGCACAAGTTCGGGATACTAAGGTACCCCTACTTTAGTACACCGACAGGAGCCCCCGGGCCTGGGCCATAGACGGTGCCGAGCGCTGTTGGGCCAGGCCCAAAACAGGGCACGGGCACACGCGGCCTGGGTCCACACCAAATCTAACTCCGTATCCGCCGCGCCTTCCCGTAACGGCACGCGTCAAACGCGGCATCGTGGGAGAGGTCGTCGGCAATTCTTAAATCAAGAAAGGCGTAACGTTCGCCTCTCCCCTTTATAAGCAGAGGAAACAGGGGCCGTTCCCCCACCTTCGCCACTTGCGGTTTCTTCCTCAGAAAGCTCCGCCGCTCCCCTCCGCTTCCCAAGCCGAAAGAGAGCAGCGCTCCGCCGCCCGTCGCCGCCGTCGCCCCCAACGCTTCCGCGCTCCCCCGCCGCTTCCGCGATGGCTCCGAAGACCGGCAAGAGCACGAAGTCGGCCGAGGCGTTGCGGCTTGAGGCGCTGCGCAAGGAGCGAGTGCTTTCCCCCCCCCCCCCCCCCCAAGCTCACCCCGAAGGCGCTGCGGGAGGAGTTCTACCTCTTCTGGTCGACGGAGACGCGAGCGCATCCGCGCACGTCGGTGCTCTCCGCCGAAGCTTCTACTTCAAAGTGGTGCCCAAAAGGGTACCATTTCTTTCCAGTGTTCTTCTACTGCGGGCTCTGCCCACCTTTTTCTGATTTCTTCTGCGATATCATGAATACCTACGGGTTTCATCTTCTTGACTTCACCCCCAACGCCGTTCTGACAATGGCGGTTTTCGCACACCTCTGCGAGAACTTCGTTGGCATCCACCCAAATGTTGCTCCTTTTCGCCACTATTTCATCCCCCGAGCCGAGAAAGGAGAGCCCTTGGCTGGCGGGATCGCCTGGATATCACGATTCGGCATGAAGGAGGTGTATCTGGAGGGCGAGCTCCGCAGCAAGTGGGATGAGTGGAGGGCGGAGTGGTGCTGGATTGTTGACGCCAATCCGTAGTCATTCACCAACTTGCGCTAGACCCGGGTAGTGCGCGGCGGCGACTGGAGCGCTCTGTCGCCGGACGATGCCAAGCTGAAGATCGCCACCACCCGAATCCTGCGGCTCAGGCTTGCCGGGCTCACAGTAGGGGCCGTTGGCGCGGATTTCCTTCGTCATTGCATCGCCCCTCTGTAGGAGAGGAGGAGGCCCGCCTGGCTATTTGGCGGCCCGGCGGATATCATGAAGCTACGTCCAGGCCTCAACTTCAACTTCACAGTTCTGGAGCTTGACGGGATGCTCAAGGAGCTGTTCAAGCATGACGCCAACCATCCGGAGTGGTTCAGGCTGCCGCAGGGCGTCATCCCACTGTGCAACAACTCCCAGCGTGATCGCATCCGTGCAATGATGCCGGAGTGCGACTCGCACGGGATTATCCAAACTTGGATGGAGCCCGCTGACGATGTCGTGCGGCAATTCTTTGACGGCTTGGCGGAGGTAGCAGTCCGCGTCGATGAGCAGAGGCTCCTCACCCGCGACACCACCGACGACGAGATGCGGTACATCGCCACCAGGGCCGAAGAGGCGGCGGCAGCCGCCGCCGCGGGCGAGTTTGGCTTCACGTTGGAGGAGGCAGAGGCGGCCGAGGCGGCAAGCCTTGCCGACCGAGAGGACCTTGGCGGGGAGGTCGCTGGCGAGGAGGAGCCCGAAGCTGAGGCAAGCGAGCCTGCCGGGGGCGCAAGTGGCCAACCATCTTCAAGCAGCTTGCCGCAGACGGGGCCCTCAGCGCAGCCCCCAGTTCAAACAAGGAGGCGTCTTCGTAGGGCCGGAGACACAACAGGGCAGAATACGGGCCAACAGCCGCAGCGCCGTGGGGCACGCTCCACCGCGGCAAGTACCATTGCCGCGGGAGCCTCTCATGCTACGCCGGCAACTGGGGCTGGGTCTTCTCGAGCCGCCACGCCTGATCTTGCCGCAGCCCCCAGCAAACGTCCGAGGGAGCCTACTCCTCCGCCACACCGCGCAGAAAGGGTACCAGACTTCGACCTCTCCGTGCTGAGCTCCGACGAGGAGGAAGAAGAGGAGGAGGAGTAAGGCTTTCTCCTTGTTGTACTTGTATTTCTTCAATCTTTGTTGTTTCTTGTCTTGCATCTGATCTGCTTCCCTCTGAATCCTTGTTCCATTTCAGGACTCTGGCCGAGAGAGCGGCGAAGAGGGCCAAGGTCCCCGTGGTTGTCATCGAGGACGATCCTGCTGTGATGGCAGAGGACACGTCCGAGACTACCTTGACGAACCCGGTACCATCACCTCGAAGCAGCCCCCAGCACAGCCCCCAGCGTAAGTATTTGTTCACTTCCTGTTGTGGGGCGCGCATGGGTGTTTTCTCCTTGCTGACATCTTGGTCATTAACTTGCTTGTGCAGGAGTAGAACAGGCCCATCAGGAGCAACCGGAAGCTGCTTCGGAGGTGCAATCTGCTTCAACTACGCCGCCAAGGGGCGACTCTCCGACAAGGGAGCGCTCTCCGGCAAGGGAGCGGTCCCCGGCAAGGGGCAGTTCCCCGGCAAGGGATGGGACTAGTGAGCCTTCGGTGGTGGAGCCCATGGTCACGGAGCCCAGCACAGGTAACCCTCCTTGTCGGAAATTTTCCCTTGGGTTTTTCTTCTTCTGATCTTCTTTTTTGGATATTTGCTTGACTTTTCCTTCCTCTTCCTGTCCTTAGATCCCCCTCTCACAGACCCGATGGAGACTAAGGCCATCGGCGAGGAGGACGCACACAGCAACACTGAAGATGTCACCGCTGACGAGGAAGAGGCCGGCGCTGATGAACCCGCCGGCGAAGAAGCCGCTAAAGCTGCTGGCGCAGAAGCTGGCGGGGGGTCCGGCGATCGCACTGACGACCCGGAGGACGCAGGAGCGCAAGGCGCTACACCGACCGCCGACCCCTCCGTCGCTGATGCAGCACCGGGCCCCGAGGAGCCACAGCCCGGCGCTTACTTGAAGGCTGGCGAGGGTGTCTTCATCAGGCTTCCCTGGGCGTCGAGCTCCAGGGCGCCGGTCGAAGGAGAGGAGTTTGACGGGGAAGTACTCGCCTCTGCTGGGCTGGCAGTGGTTGACATGCCAAGCAGCAGCAGCGGCGAGTCCGAGGAGGAGCAGTTGCTCCGGAAGTTGGTGTCACTCTACCGCGCCCGGCAAGCGAAGTTGGAGTCCCGGGAAGCGCTTGTCACGCAGGCGGGAGTTGACATAGAGAAGCATGCGGAGGAGCTCCAGAACCGCAACCAGGAGGCCCTCCGGTCCATTGCTGAGGAGAGGGCGCATCTCGTCGAGGCGAAGAAGGCGTTCATCCTTGAAAAGGCTGAAGCCGAAGAGCAGTAGAGGCTCGCCACCGAGGAGCTGTCCAGGCGGGAAGGTGAGCTGACGCAGAAAAAGGTAAACTTGGAAAGCCACGAGGAGGAGCTCGCCGTCCGGGAACAATCACTTGGCGGGGCACTCAAGGAAGCGAAGGATGTTGCCGCAGCTGCCGAGGCCGCCAAGAAGGAATTGGAAGTGAAGGTGACGCAGCTGGAGGCTGATATGAAAGGGAAGAATGAAGAGCTTGCCGCACTCTAGCGCGAACGCGAGAAGGATGCCCTTGCTCATGGCGATCTGCAAGTTCAACTCGCCGATAAGGTCAAGGAACTGAACGCCGTCAAGGACTTAACTGCTGATCTGGAGCTGAAACTGGCCACACTGACGGAGACGCTGGACGGGGCCAAGAGGCGAGAGGACGATTTGAAGAAAGAGATCAAGGGCAACGAGGAGCTGCTGACGAGGGCCGCTGAGACTCAAAACACCTTCAAGGCTACGGTGGAGCTCTAGACAGAGGGCCTCGTCAACATTGCTGCAGTCATTGATGAAGAGCTAGCGGAACTGGACTTGGCAGGCTTCGGGTACTCCTCCGACGAGAATCTCCAGCCCAGCGCCAAGCTTACTCTTTTCTTCAAGGGTGTGGTGACGGCTCTCCAGCAACTCCGAGAAAGAATCCCAAAGAAGCTGGCTGACGAGTTGCGCGCAATCTGCGCCAAGGTCTTGGAGAAGGTGTTGGTGAAGATACTCTTCCGCAATCCGGGCCTTGACCTCACGCACGTCCTCAAGAAGCTGTCGACGGGTGCTGATCTCGAAGAGCTCAAAGCCATTGTCGCACCCATTGTGGACAAGGTGAATGAAGTCAGGAGGATCGATGGCGAGTGCGTGGATTAGGCCACTCTTCTTCTCCTTTCCTTGTCGCTGTTATTTAAGTTATGAGAACAATTTAGTCAGTGCCGCAACAAGTCACTTTTGTAATATAACTTTATTCTGGGCAATGCTTGCTACGTTATCTCTTTTACTTGATTCTTTTCTTTGTATGTTTTTACCCTACGCTTTTAGGGGACTTGCCGGCGCAGGCACGCTTGCCGCGAGCGCTGAGTGCGGAACATCAGCAACCCGCTGGCAGTACCGCCTCCGGCAAGAAACCTTGCCGCAACTAGTTGCAGCACACTTAAGTTGTTGAGTGGACTCGAAACAAAGTAAGGGCGCAACTAGCTACGAGGAGGTTCCTCCGCGCACAGGATTTCCATACGAAGCACAGTCGTTCAAGGAAGATAACTTAAAAATTTTAAGAACTGATCATGCTCAGACTTTGGCAACTTAGCTTTTCTGTTTGTCGTCTGTGTCCCGGCAAGGCCAAACTTCTTTGAACGACGCCCGGTCCACACCTTTATCCTCTCCTTCCCCCCCCCCCCCCCCCCCGTGAACTTGTGGGCGAAGGAACCTTCCTTTTGAGAAAAAAGAAAGAAGAGAAAATAATGATATGGGGCCTTAAGGCTCGTTATTGCTTACCGGGGCGAGTGCTGCACAAAGTGTCAGATAAAGCATGCAAAAAAAAGAAAGAATGCGTGAAATTTGACAAGATGTGCGAAGCACATGAACTTTATTTATGCACGGGGTCTGCGCCCGGCTTTGTACAAAGGGTTACATGCAACAGCGGCAAGGCTTGTACAAAAGGTGGTTGCCGGAACAGGTTCCGGCAACCGCGCCTTATGGGTAAAACTTACGAAGATGCTCTATGTTCCAGGAATTGCTCACCGGAAAGCCATCTTCTGTCTCAAGGCGGACAGCGCCGGGCCTAGTGACTCGCTTTACCCGATAAGGGCCTTCCCACTTCGGCGTCAACTTGTTGGAATTCTTGGCGGATTGAACGCGCCGAAGAACAAGGTTGCCTTCCTCGAAACTTCTGGCATTAACTTTGCGGCTATGGTAGCGACGCAAAGCTTGCTGGTAGCGAGCAGCTCGTACAGCAGCCTGAAGATGATCTTCCTCGAGGAGCAGCGCGTCATCTTGCCGCAGCTGCTCTTGCTCAAGCTCATCATAAGCGAGCACCCGAGGCGATCCGTATACGAGTTCCGTGGGGAGAACTACTTCTGCTCCGTAGACTAGAGCAAAAGGTGTCTGGCCAGTGGCTCGATTTGGCGTCATCCTGATCGACCAAAGAACCACCGGTAGCTCCTCGATCCAGTTTCTTCCGCACTTGTGCAGCCTGTTGAAAGTCCTGGTCTTGAGCCCGCGCAGCACTTCAGCGTTTGCCCTCTCCGCTTGACCGTTGCTTCTCGGGTGAGCAACAGAAGCGAAGCAAATCTTGGCGCCAAGATCTTGGACGTACTGCATGAAGGTGTGGCTTGTGAATTGTGTGCCATTGTCGGTGATGATCCTGTTAGGGACTCCGAAACGGCAAACAATTGACCTGAAGAACTTGACTGCTGACTGTGTTGTCACCTTCCTCACTGCTTCCACTTCAGGCCACTTTGTGAACTTGTCGATTGCAACGTACAAGTACTCAAAGCCCCCGACAACTCGGGGAAAGGGGCCGAGGATGTCGAGCCCCCAGACCGAAAATGGCCAGGATAAAGGGATTGTTTGGACAGCTTGAGCCGGTTGATGTATCTGCTTGGAGTGGAACTGGCACATTTCACACTTGGTTACTTGTGCAGTTGCATCTTGGAGGGCTGTCGGCCAGAAGAAACCTTGCCGGAAGGCCTTGCCGGCAAGTGCTCTTGCGCCAATGTGGTGACCACATATGCCTCCATGTATCTCCGCCAACAGCTCCTGTCCATCTTCCCGGGAAATGCACTTTAATTTCACTCCGTTGAATCTTCTTCTGTACAGTATGTCATCGACAAACTGGTACATACTTGATTGCCGGGATACTCTCTCCGCTTCTTCTTGTTCTTCGGGAAGTTCTCCTGTTTGAAGGAAATGGATGATCTGCTGTGCCCATGCCGGAGCTTGTGGCTCAACGACAAGGACTAAAGGCGCAAATGCTGCTGCGGGGAACATCTGCTTCCACGGCAAGAATCTGCGATTCAGCCAGAGCGTGATGCTCCCCGGCAAGCGTGTCGGGACACAACTTGTCAGGAGCGTCTTCTTCAACGAAACAAACCCTAGGGCTTGTCGGAGCAGACTACCCCTCAGCACTCTTTGTGTTGATCTTGGGGACCTTCTTGACGGCGGCTTCGGGGAGCTCTGCCAGAAAGTAGTCGCCAGTAACCAACTTCCTCTTCTTGCTCTATCCAGTTGATGGTGTTACAGATGGTTGAGTCAGCTTGAGCACAAAAATTCCTGGTTCCACAGGTAACTTGAGTGCGGCGCACTTTGACAGGCCGTCTGCAATGTCGTTCTGAGCTCTCGGAACATGTTCCATCTGCAGGCCATCAAAATGTTCTTCTAGCTTCCTCACTTCATCAATGTAGGCTTCCATCAACGGGCTTTGATAATCTTTGTTCACTTGACGGACGACAAGCTGCGAGTCCCCCCTGACAATATGCTTCTTGATCCCAAGGTCCACGGCGATCCTGAGTCCGGCAAGCAAGCCTTCATACTCTGCAGTATTGTTTGTTGCTTGCTCCTTGGGAAAGTGCATCTGGACCACGTACTTGAGGTGCTCTCCGGTGGGTGCGACGAGTAGTACGCCCGCACCGGCGCCTTGCAGCGAGAAGGCACCGTCAAAGTACATGATCCATTCCTTGTTTGCCTCCTTGACGGGGATGCTCGTCTCCGGAGTTTCTTCATCAGGTGTTGGCGTCCATTCTGCTATAAATTCTGACAATGCTCGGCTCTGGATAGTTGAGGTACTCTCAAACTTGAGGCCAAAGCTTGACAATTCCAGTGCCCACTCGACAATCCTGCCTGTTGCTTCTGGGTTCTGCAATATCCTCTTCAACAGAAAGCGAGTAACGACGGTGATCTCATGTGCTTGAAAGTAATGGCGCGGCTTTCTCGAGGCCATGAGAAGGCCGAAAAGTAACTTCTGCACTCCAGAGTACCTTGACCTAGCCCCCTGTAGAAGGGAACTGACAAAATAAACTGGGCGCTGCACCATCTTCTTCTGCTTCTCTTCCTCTGGCTGCACAGATCTATCCTTGTCGGGACCAGAGCTTGTCGGGGAAACCCCTGCTTGTCGCTAGATGTGCTTGCCGCGGCCGCTAGCTCATCATCTGCCTCCCTCTCCGCTACCAACACAGCACTAACCACTTGACTGGTTGCCGCTAGGTATAGCAGCAACTTCTCTCGTGGCTTAGGTGCGACAAGTATTGGAGTGGAGGACAAATATTTCTTCAAGTCTTGCAGCGCAGCCTCCGCTTCTGGAGTCCATTTCATTGGACCTGCCTTTTTCAAAATTTTGAAAAACGGCAGGACGCGTTCAGCAGACTTGGAAATGAACCTGCTGAGAGCAGCAACGCAGCCGGCAAGCCTTCGTACATCTTTGACGCGCTTCGGTGCTTTGATCTGCTCAATGGCCTTGATCTTGTCGGGATTGGCTTCAATCCCCCTCTGGGATACAAAGAACCCGAGAAGCTTGCCGGAAGGAACTCCGAACACGCACTTCTCGGGGTTCAACTTGAGATTGATCTTGCGCAGATTTGTGAAGGTTTTGTCCAAATCTTGGATCAACGTTTCTCTGTCCTTGCTCTTGACCACTATGTCATCCATGTAAGCTTCTACATTCCTGTGCAACTGTGGCTCAAAAGCATGACTGAATACTCTTGCAAATGTTGAACCAGCATTCTTTAGTCCGAAAGGCATCCGTACAAAGCAGTACGTGCCACATGGAGTAATGAATGCGGTTTTCTCTTCATCCTCTTCTGCCATGAGGATCTGATGATATCCTGAGTATGCATCAAGGAATGAAAGCAGATCACATCCTGCCGTGGAGTCGACAATCTGGTCAATGCGCGGCAAGGGAAATGGATCCTTGGGACAAGCTTCATTAACATCAGTCAAGTCAATACAAAGCCTCCACTTCCCGTTCGCTTTGCGCACGACTACTGGATTGGCTAACCACGTTGGATGGAGTACTCCTCGGACCAGGCCTGCTGCTTCCAATTTCTTGATCTCTTCTGCAATGAACTCTTGACGTTCCACCGCTTGCTTCCTGACTCTTTGCTTGACGGGCCGCGCGTGAGGGAAGACGGCAAGGTGGTGCTCAATTACTTTCCTGGGAACACCGGGGATGTCAGATGGTTGCCATGCAAACACATCGACATTCGCCCGCAGGAAAGCAACGAGTGCGCTTTCCTATTTAGGGTCAAGCGTGGCACTGATGGTGAAGGTACCACCAGTGCCGTCCTCCTTGGCGGCCACTTTCTTGGTCTCTGGTGAAGCTATCTTTGCCTTCTTGCACTTGCCGGTGGAGCTCGATGGTGCGTCCTCGATGGTAGCGCAGCACTCCGAAGAGGTGCGCTTGCCGGAGTGGGCATCAGAGCTACTCTTGCCGGACTTGGTCTTCTTCTTCCCCCCGGGAGCTTCAGCGGCAAGTGGTTTGCGTTCTGCTGCGGCTGCTGCTTCCCGGTAGATCTTGTCGGTACAGATAAGTGCATCTTTCTTGTCGCCAGGGACAGAAATAACACTTATCGGACCAGGCATCTTGAGCACGCTATAGGCGTAGTGAGAGGCTGCCATGAACTTGGCGAGCGCTGGACGGCCAAGTATCCCATTGTATGGCAATGGGAAATCAGCCACGTCAAAGGTGACCTTCTCTGTCCTGAAGTTCAGCTCGCTGCCAAATGTCACTGCAGTGTAATCTTCCTCTTCGGCTTGCTCCTTCCCGGATTTATTCCTTGAAAGGTACCAGTCTCTTCGAGCTCACTGTCGGGGATCTGGAGCTTCTTGAGCACCGCGGAAGAGATCAGATTCAGGCCGGCCCCGCCGTCAACCAGCATCTTCGTGACCTTGAGGTTGCGGATAATTGGCGAAACCAACATCGGCAAGCACCCGACCACAGTTATGCGATCAGGGTGATCCTCAACGTCAAAGACGATGGGCGTGCTGGACCACTTCAGGGGCTTGCACGACTCAACGGACGGTTCTGCTGCATTTACTTCCCGCACCCAATGTTTGAGTTGGCGGTGCGAGGTATGCAGAGAAGCACCGCCGTCGACGCACAAAACCTCCGTTGCCTTCTGAAACTCCTGCTCGTCGGCCTCATCCTCAGCAATCTCTTCATCTTCGTCCTCATCTTCGTCCTTGTCGCGGCCGCGGTGAGGCCCTCCTCCTTGCTGCTGCTTGGCCTTGCCGCGGCGCCCTCCCCGGGCGGGACGCTTCTTGCCGGATCCTCCCCCACCTTCCTGGGCCTTCTCCTTGTCGCGGCGCTTATACTCAGCTTTCTGCAGTTCTACGAGCTGCTCAACCTTCTTGCAGGCCTAGAGGTCATGGCCCTTGGTGCGGTGGATCTTGCAGTACTGCTTGCCGGAGCCATCCTGCTTGTCGGCGGCCACCACAGCCTCACCGGAGTCACCAGCTTTGGCCTTCTCGGCGCCACCTCCATTGCCGGACTGCTCGACAACTAGCACATCCTTGGCTTTCCTCTTTCTGTTATTCCGCCTCCGGTTCTTCTTTGCCGGGGCGGCATCCTCACTGTCAGACCCTTCTGCTCCTGCGTTCTCTCCGGGAAGTTTCCTCCCCTCTTCAGCACGTGCACATTTGTCGGCCAGAGCATACAACTCGCTGACATCTCTGATTTTGCACATCGCCATCTCCTCCCTCATCCTGCGGTTATGCACGTTCTGATGGAACGCGCTGATAACCGCGACAGGGTGGACATCTGGGATGTTGCGCTGCACTTGGCTGAATCTTTGTATATATTTGCGCAGGGGTTCTCCTTCCTTCTGGGCGAGCAGATGAAGATCGCTCTCCTGGCCATGGGGTTTGTGGCCTCCTGTGAAGGCGCCGACAAACTGATGGCACAGGTCCGCCCACGAAGAGATGGAGTTGTCCGGCAAGTGCATGAGCCAAGATCTGACGTTGGGCTTGAGCACCAGCGGGAAGTAGTTGGCGAGGATCTTCTCGTCGCGCCCCCGGCATCCTGCACCGCGATGGTGTAGACGCTGAGGAACTCCGACGGATGTATCCTGCCATCGTACTTCTCGGGTACATCTGGCTTGAAGTTCTTGGTACTGGGCCACTGGACCTGCCACAGCTCACGGGTGAACGCAGGGCAACCTACCGCATACAGCAAGTCACCTGGTTCCCCTGGCGCACGCATATCAACAGTGGGCCCAGCGCGCTGGTCTGACTGACGGCGCGCTTCTCTTCGGCGCTCGATGCGAGTACGAGCGTCTTCTTGTTGTCGTTCTTGGAGAACTTGGCGCTGATCGCGACGAGCTCGCGGGTCCGACGACGCAGTGGAATCGGTGTCGAGGTTAGCCCGGCGAATCGGCGATCTTGGCCTTCGGGGCGGGGAGTGCACGGTGGTGGCACCCCCAGCGGTCTTGTCGGCGTCGGCTTGCGCCTGGGCGTCTTGCCGGGGCTTCGATGTGCTCGGTTGCCGGGGCTTGTCGCCGTTGGTGAAGCCGATGAGGCTCTGAAAGGTGGCCCTCCAGTCGTCGATCTTGTCTGGCGCTGGAGGGTAATCTAGAAGCAGCTGGGCTCGTGCCAGCGTTTCCTCTGGAGTCTTGGGCAGTGGCGGCGAACGACGCGAGGAGCGAGATATGCTCAGACTTCTAACAGTGTTAGAAGGAGCAACATCTCGTCCAGGCGACCGTACTGCGCTCGTGCCAACATGTTGACGTGCATGTTGCCCTTGAGCGTCCCGCGATCCACCAGCTCGGCCTTGCTCCAATGCGAGTACGGTGCTAGGAGCACCATGGCGTTGTCGATCCTACACCTCCTGGGAGGGGTGCGGTGTATGTACAGACGCCGAAGCTTGCGGGGCCTTGTCCTTGGACCTGGTGATGACGTGAGTCCCCCCGTCGGCGCCCGCTCCTCCGCCGGCGTCCACCCCACCGCCCGTTTGCTCCGGTGGCGGTAGGATCGACGTGGA
Organism: Triticum timopheevii; assembly: GCA_963921465.1. Classification (NCBI taxonomy): domain Eukaryota; kingdom Viridiplantae; phylum Streptophyta; class Magnoliopsida; order Poales; family Poaceae; genus Triticum; species Triticum timopheevii. The sequence goes on from OY997272.1 coordinate 151,800,965, forward strand.
CAGAGCGGCCACCTCCGAAGCTTTCTTCTTCGGTGGCATATCGACGAAGATGTTGATGTAGCCCGCACGAACGCCGGATCAGGTTCGCACAACCTCGACACACCCCTGCCTGGCGCGCCAAAGATGTCGTGGGAAACGAACACCTATGGGGCAGGGCCCCTTTCGGTCCGGCAAGGGAGCGGAGAGCGCACGAAGAGCAGATCGAGGTGAAGCACGCGAGGGATTTTACCCAGCTTCGGAGCTCTCCGGAGAGATAAAACTCCTACTGCTGCTTTGTGTTTATATTTTGTTCTTGCTCGAGAGCATAGGTGTGTTGTAGTTTCGAATGAGTCGAACCCCTTCTACGTGCGCATGGGCCTCCTTTTTATAGGCTAAAGGGGTCACCGACAGGTGGCAACGCAGAGAGAGGGGTAAAAAAGTAAAAAGAGGGGTTGGTACAACCGCTATCTACAGTCCCCCCTACCTAACTCTGACGGCAGGGGACAAGGGCATTTAATGCCCGTCCGGTCGCCCAAACAGTGCAAGAAACGACCGTTAGGGGCGCCACCGATCGCCACGATGGCCTTCTCGTCATCTCCACTCGCCACCTCGCACCGCTTGGCTGCACAGCTACTCGCCACGTGCACCAGGAACGATCCTGTGGCGACACGTCGTCGGACGCGCTGGAGCGTGGGCGTAGAGTGGTGGCTTCGCCGCGGCAAGCGCCTTGCCGCAGTCGCTGTCCTGTCGCACCCGCAAGCTTGCCGCTCGCCGAGTCTTGCCGGGACGCGCTGTGCGTCGCGGCAAGTCTCTTGAAATGCCTTGGTTGGCCTTCCCGGCAAGCTCCTCTTGCCGGGGTCTTGTCCTTCCCGGCAAGCTCCTCTTGTCGGGGCTCTGTCTTCTCAGTTAAACACTTTGTTCTTGAATGGCATCAATAGGAATGGCAGAGGATCTTGGCGGACGCCCGGCAAGCCTTGCCGCGGGACGCTGCGACTGCCCGTGCACAAGTTCGGGATACTAAGGTACCCCTACTTTAGTACACCGACATCCCCCAGACCCAGTTGTTTTTTAGTTTTAGAGACGGAGCTCAACTGCGTGCTATGCGGGGGCTGGGGCCCATCTAGCCCACGCTTACACTTTTATTTAAGCACATGACGATCCCACTTGATATCTTTTTTCTTTCTGAAAATGGCTAGCCCATTTTTTTGGAGAATACCCAATCGAGGCCTACTTGCTTTTCTCAGCCCTGCTGGGCTGCAAATCTTTCAAGACATAGAGGGATGTAAGTAGTAAGAAATGGGCTTCCCCAAAAAATAGGCTATAAGTAGTAAGAAATGGGCTGTAAATTTTTAAACCAAAGTCAACTGGCAATTACATTCAAATATCATTTTTTTTATTTCTCCACTCTTATGAAAAGTAGAGTTGGTGATGATGGTGTGCCTGCCATCCTGCACTATAGGCCGTCCGATCTATATCTAACGGATAGGAAGGAAACTATGACAATTTACCCGCACTCCTCTCCACATTTGCAGATAAGGCCTTCCCTCGTTCATCCTTTTCTCCCACAAGATAAACTACTCATACAAATGCATCTTGATGTTCCGTGCAACGCACGGGCATCTTTCTAGTAAATATTTTAAATTTCATTCATTTTTTGTGGAGAATTTTTTTGAATTTTATTTTGATATAAGTTATTAAAAATTAGTTTTAACGTGACTCGAAATTTCGTGATTAAAAGAGTTCTGACCCCACCGAAATGTGCAAAATTTCATTGAATTTTTTAGCAGTGCCCAGAATATGGTCTGTAATGCTAATAAAAAGAATATGGGCTTCAAAATATCCTTAAGAATTAGCAAATGGGCTATAAATTATTGAAAATAATGGCTAATGGGTTGTATGCTATTTTCCACAGATTTGGAGGCTAACTTCTGGGCCTACTAGGTTGACGATGACGCCGTCCTAAAAAAAATTTGATGCATACGCAAGACTTTGTTAACTTAATTAACACAGAGCAGTGACTGTTGGATGCCCATCCAACGGCCGTCGTGCTTCTTCAATCTCCAATCTTTGTGCTCCAGCCGCCCAAACCAGCGCTGGCGGGACTGTCTGCTCCCTCCTCTCATGGCCGGCTGTGCTGCTGCCAGGCCATCCCTCTACCCGCCAGCACATCCTATTATTTTCTGGTGACGTCAGCCTCATCCCGCAGCCGACCAGTCAGCCCTCGTACTCCCCTCAGCGTGGGCATCCGCTGTTGTGGCTTCTCCGGCTCCAGGTTGTTCCCTTCCTGGACCTCGCCCTCGTCCACTGTGTTTGTGCTCTCGGCGCGGCGTGGTCAACATGGTTAACAAATAACAACCATAGGAAGAGGGTTGTAAGTGGAGAGGCTGACAGTAGGGACCCACACAAGCAAGTGCCTCCTTATTACACGAAAACATTGGGGCTTCTCCGGGTCGTTCCAGTCCGGGCCCTCACCTTCGTCCACCGCCCTGGTGCTCTCAGCGATGTGGTCAACATGGTCAACGAACGGCATCCATCAGAAGAGGACTGTACGTGGAGAGGCTGACAGCTGGGTCCATTGCCGCACGCAAGTAAGTGGCTCCTTATTACATGCAAAATAATGGTTCCTCCACCTGATAGCTTGGACCCACCAGAAGGGCCTTCGTATTTCACGAAAAAACGTTCCTCCCGCTGACAGCTTAGACTCACCAGCTATATCTTCGCACGCAAGGAAGTGCCTCCTTATTACGCACAAAAAATGAATAATCCCCTTGCTAGGTGGGACCCACCATAGTGGGAGGCTGACTTGTGGGCCTACTAAGTTGATCCGGACGGAGGGCTTTGTCAACTTAGTCAATATGAATGATTCTAGCTCCAGTGATCGTACGATGTCCATCCAACGGCCGTACTGGTTCTTCAACCTCTGGTCTTCTTGCTCCAGCCGCCCAAACCAGTGCCAGTCGTGCCGCTTGCTCCTGCCTCCCATGGCCGTATCTGCTACCACGAATGCCTCACCGCCCCACCCTACTCAAACCTATGGCCAGTCCATCCCTCTACTCACCCACAACCCCTGTTATTCTGCGGCGACAACAGCCTCACACCGCAGCCAAACCAGTCAACCCTCGTACACCTCTCCGCATGGGAATCCACTGCCGCATCAACCCCGGCTCCGCGTCGTCCCCTTCCTAGGCCTCGCTGTCGTCCGTCGCCTTGGTGCTCTCGGCGCGGTGTGGTCAATGTGGTCAAGGAACGACTTCCATCAGAAGAGTACTGTACGTGGAGAGGCTGACAGCTGGGTCCACGGCTGCAGCAAGGCAGTGCCTCCTTATTACGCGCAAAATAATGATTCCTCCACCAGACAGCAGGGACCCACCGGACAGACCATCGTATTTTGCAAAAAAAAAACAATCCCCCCTGACTGTTGGGATCCACCAGCTACATCTTCGCACGCAATGAAGTGCATCCATATTACGGGCAAAGGATATGATTCTCCCCCTGACAGCTGGGACCCACTAGTTATATCTTTGCACGCAAGGAAGTGCCTCTTTACCTCCCTGACAGTTGGGACCCACCCGGTTGAACCCTATGTAGGGTTTTCTATCTGATCACTAACGTGTACGTACATACTGGTCGATCGGTCTGTCTGCAGGCTGCAACAATGAACCGTGGCTGAGTCAGGAAGGGCACGTATTGTAGTAGAGGTGCGGATATAGCATGTCATGCAGTCCCGTCTATATCGTGTACATGTATGTACAGCCTTGCTGCAAGAAAGTAAATATGGCCATGTACATACATACGGGCGGGCTCTCAAACGCCTACTTGCGCATACGTATGGCCAGGCCTCGTGTACATGGAGAGGTAGCGGAGAGCAGCGACGGCGTCATGTTCATCAATAGCCAACCGGCTGGGTCAGAACAGAGAAACTGCATCATGTTCATCGGGAGGCAACGGAATGTGTCATGTTCATCGGGAGCCAACCGGCTTGGACGAAACAACCAAAACAAGGCCTTGCGTACCGCAGAACGGAGGAAACGGCCTTCTGTTCGACCGCCTATGGTCGAAACGGGATCCTATTCACCGGGAGGAGTCTGGCGTACCGCAAAACGAAGGAAACGGACTTCTCCTCGACCTCCTATGGTCGAAACGGGGTCCTATTGATCGGGAGGGGTGTGGCGTACCACAAAACGGAGGAAACAAACTTCTCTTCAACCTCCTACGGTCGAAATGGCGGTCCTGTTCATCGGGAGGGGTGTGGCGTACCGCAAAATGAGACTCCACGGGCTACTATTCATCCACAGTCTACTGGCTCGCTCCAGCCTCATGGGCTACTGTTCATCCACCGTCGACCTCCTCTAGCCTCCACATGCGAGTGTTCATCCATGATATCTCCGTCCTACCTCCACCAGCTATTGTTCATCCACGGGCTCCTGTTCATCCAGCCTCCACCGGCTACTGTTCAACAAGCCCTCCACGAGGTATTGTTCATCCAGTCCTCCACCGACTACTGTTCAACCAGCCCTCCACGGGGTCTTGTTCATCCGCCCCAACCGGCTCAATCGGGGTCCTGTTCATCCATCGGCAACAGCGTCTACTACCACGGGGTCCTGTTCCTCCAACCCCCACCGGAACTGTTCGTCCAACCCCCAACAATGTTCACAGTTCATCAAGAGGCAGGATGTTCGATCGGCTTCTGTTAGCAGTAGTAGTGAAGGAATCGCTCGATCGGGTTCAGTTAACAGCCAGGGATCGATTGATCGCTCGGGTTCAGTAATGCGTATCCAGTGCAATCGCTCTGGTTCAGTAGGTGCATGCCTCGCTCGGGTTCAGTTAGAGCCCAACACCTCACACCCATGCGCGTACGTGTATGAGAGAAACGCGCAATCCCTCCATGCATCGGTCGGCCCCGACCACCCACCGTAACCGGGAACTCCGTGATATTTTCCTCACCCTCGCTTCTACCACGGTTTTTTCGTCATGGAAAACCCAAAGAATGTCATGAAGCTGCGTATCCGGCTTGCCCAGGATGAAAAGCCCATTTTCTGTCATGATTTTTTTGTCGTAGAAGTAGGCGCCCACCACATCTATGATGATACTGGGTTTTGTCACAATTATCGTTATAGAAGTGTCATAAGCATGACATTTTTTTCGTTCGGCCCAAAATGTCACGGATGTATTTTTTTTTTTGTAGTGATACTAAACGGAGTCCAAACAGAATAAAACTTCACAATGATTTTTCTTGGACCAGAAGACACCCAGGAGACTTGGAGTGCAAGTCAGAAGAGCCACGAGGTGGAGACAGGGGTGGAGGGCGCGCCCCCAACCTTGCGGGCCCCTCGGTACCCCCTGACCTAGATCTTCCTCCTATATATTTGCAAATATTCCCAAACCACAAGAAGCATCCATGAAAAACACTTTTCCACCGCCGCAACCTTCTGTTCCTGTGAGATCCCATCTAGGGGCCTTTTCTGGCATCCTTCCGGAGGGGGATTCGATCATGGAAGGCATGTACATCAACTCTATTGCCCTTCCGATGAAGCGTGAGTAGTCCACCTCAGACCTACGGATCCATATCTAGTAGCTAGATGGCTTCTCTCTCTTTGATTCTCAATACCATGTTCTCCTCGATGTTCTTGGAGATCTATTCAATGTAATACTTTTTTGCGGTGTGTTTGTCGAGATCCGATGAATTGTGGATTTATGATCAGCTTATCTATGAATATTATTTGAATCTACTCTGAATTCTTATATGCTTGATTTGGTATTTTGTATTTCTCTTTGAATTATTGGTTTGGTTTGGCCAACTAGATTGGTTTTTCTTGCAATGGGAGAGGTGTTAGCTTTGGATTCAATCTTGTGGTGTCCTCACCTAGTGACATAGTAGGGGTAGTGAGGCACGTATTGTATTGTTGCCATCAAGGATGAAAAGATGGGGTTTACATCATATTGCTTGAGTTTATTCCACTACATCATGTCATCTTACTTAATGCGTTACTCCGTTCTTTATGAACTTAATACTCAAGATGCATGCAGGATAGCGCTCGATGTGTGGAGTAATAGTAGTAGATGTAGGCAGGAGTCGGTCTACTTGATACAGACGTGATGCCTATATTGCATAATCATTGCCTTGGATATCATCATAACTTTCTGCTTTTCTATCAGTTGCTCGACAGTAATTTGTTCACCCATTGTATTATTTGCTTTCATTAGAGAAGCCTTTAGTGAAACCTATGCCCCCCGGGTCTATTTTCCATCTTATTAGTTTCTGATCTAATATTTTCCATCATATTAGTTTACGATCTACTATTCTGCAATCTTTTATTTTCATATATATAAACAAAAAAACCCAAAAATATTTTATCTTTTGTTTATCTATCTCTATCATATCTCACTTTTACAAGTAACCGTGATGGGATTGACAACCCCTTTATCATGTTGGGTGCAAGTTGTTTGATTGTTTGTGTAGGTAATGGTGATTTGTGCGTTCTCCTACCAGATTGATACCTTTGTTCTCAAACTGAGGGAAATACTTATCTCTACTATGCTGCATCACCCTTTCCTCTTCAAGGGAAAAACCAACACAATCTTAAGAAGTAGCAGGAAGAATTTTGGCGTCGTTGTCGAGGAGATCTACACCAAGTCAAGACATACATTACAAAAAAATACACTTCCGTGATGATACGTGTTTGTCACAGTAGGTCACGTTTTTGTCATGCTTGTACATCAATGACGATTTTATGATAGAATCAAGATAATCATACCTGTGCTGTCGTAGAAGTGTTCCATGGCATTACCAAAATTATCATCACAGAAGTGTCCACTTTCATGACGATAAATCGTGCATCATAGAAGTGCTTTCGTCAAGGGTGACCGACACGTGGCATCCACCGTAACGGGTCGCCGTTAAGCTATCGGGTCCGGTTTTTGACCCGATAACCCATTAACAGCCCGGACCAATGGCGATTTTCCACGTGTAAAATTCTCATTGGCCGAAGGAAACACGTGTCAGCTCGTCATTGGGTCCGATAGGCGCCTATGAGATGTCGACACATGCGAAGGCCCAACACTGGCCCATTTAGCTTACAAAGGCCAACCCGTTTGACTTGGTCAAAAGTTAGCGGGCCGGCCCATGAAAAGCCTGTTAACGGTCTGTTCGCATATAGCCCATTTTACGGCCCGGTAACTCACGACCCGTTAGGGCCTTCCCAAAATCGGCCCAACAATGTCATGTGGGCCGTCGAATATAACACCATCTCATTTCACTTTCATCCCATGTATGGCCCACGACGTCTTTCGGCCCATATGAGGCCTTCCGTATCTTTAGGCCCTTCAGTGGCCCACAGTGACTCTGGCCCATAATGAACAGTAAATTTCATTGTACCCATTAAGGGCCCATGATTTCCATGGGCCCGTGTTAGCTTTCGGCCTACTAACGGCCCATACGTCCTTGGGCTCCTTTCCGGCCCTCGATTACTTCCGGCCCGTTAGTGGCATGTTCCCCTAATGGGCCAAATTTGGCCCGTGGTTAGAATCGGCCCGTTTGTGGCATGTTAACCCGTTGCGCCGTTTCCAGCCCGTCCTATATTCTAGCCCATTAACGACCCGTTATGCTTGTAACGGATTAAGCCTTTGCTGTCTTCCGTCCTGTTAACGGCCCGTTATCGTGCTGGCCCAATACCAATAATGCCCGTTTACGGCCCATGTGGACCCACTTATCTGACAGCCCGAGGCCCACCGATTCTATGGCCAGTTGGAGGCCCATTTATCCAATGGCCCGTTGGAGGCCCATTTATCCAATGTCCCGTAGTAGGTGAGGGAGTCCTGGATTAGGGGGTATCCGGACAGCCGGACTATATACATCGTACGGACTATTGAAGCGTGAAGATACAAGACTCAAGACTTCGGCCCCTGTCCATATGGGACTCTCCTTTGCGTGGAAGGCAAGCTTGGCGATCCGGATATAGTGTTTCCTTCCTTGTAACCGATTCTATGTAAACCCTAGCCCTCTCGGGTGTCTATATAAACCAGAGAGGCTGGTCCTTAGAAGGCCGATCACAATTACAATCATACCATCATAGGCTAGCTCTTAGGGTTTAGCCTCTATGATCTCGTGGTAGATCTACTCTTGTACTACTCATATCTTCAATATTAATAAAGAAGAAAGTAGGGTTTTACCTTCATCGAGAGGGCCCGAACCTGGGTAAACATTGTGTCCCTTGCTTCCTGTTACCATCAGCCTAGACGCGCAGATCAGGACCCCCTACCCGATATCCGCCGGTTTTGACACTGACATTGGTGCTTTCATTGAGAGTTCCTCTGTGTCGTCGCTGCAATGCTTGATGGCTCCTTCAATCATCATCAACAACACGGTCTAGGGTGAGACTTTTCTCCCCGGACAGATCTTCGTGTTCGGCGGCTTCGCACTGCAGGCCAATTCACTTGGCCATTTGGAGCAGATCGACAGCTACGCCCCTGGCCACCGGGTCAGGTTCGGAAACTTGAATTACACGGCCGACGTTCGTGGAGACTTGATCTTCGGCGGATTCGGGCCTGTGCTTGAAGCACCGAACAGTCGCGACGAGCACGGCTAGACCTGCTGTCGGACAATGCTCGGGATACCACCCCTGCCATAGCCCCGGACCTAAATCCGGAGCAGGCTGCGTCGCCTGAGGACGGAGGGATGGGCCCCGCCCTGCAGGCTGCACACTCATCGGCGGTGGAGCCGAACACAGGTCCCGCCTCTGTGGAAACATGTGACTCTGGGCAACCGGACTCATATCCAATTGTTGGTTCCAGTCCGCGCACTCTCGAGCCAACCAAGCCAGGTTGGGCTCTGATAATGGAGTTTACCGCGGCGGATATCTTCCAGGACTCGCCCTTCGGCGACATACTGAACTCGTTAAAGTCTCTCTCTTTGTCAGGAAGCTCTAGACCAAACTATGTCCGGCCTGAGTGGGGAGCGGACGACGAAGGAATTCGTGGCCCACCCACCACCCACGTCATTGCCACGGTTGATGGTTTAACCGACGTGCTTGACTTTGACTCCAAAGGCATCGACGGTATGGACGAGGATGCAGGAGAAGATTCAGAATCTCTAGGGTGCCGGACTTCTGCCTCGTCACACGACATATACATGGTGGATACGCCCAAGGAGGACGACGGCGACAATCCGGAAGATAAAACCCCCGGGCAAAAGCCAAAGCAACGGCGCAGACGCCGTCCCAAGTCCAGCAACAGTAAAAATAGCAGCAAGAGCGCCAGAAGGATCGATACTCCGGTCAACCCCGGAGGTAACAACGACCATACGGTACCAGTGATGGAGCAGGACGAGCCAGGTCATGCCGAACACAGTTCAGAGCAGACGCCCGATGACAATGATCCTGAGGGACGAGTTCACCAAACCGCCCCAGGACAAGAACATAGGCCGGACGATGATGCATTCATCATTCCAGAAGAACGTGTGGAACAAGATAACCTCCACAGAAAGCTTATGCCACAGCGAGAAGTCTAAAGAAGCAGAAGCAATGGCTCAAAGCCACACAGGAAATGCTCAACCGCAGATGGAATAAAGTGCTAGACACTGAAGAAACATATGGCGACGATCGCCATACAAAGAGCTATCCAAAACGCAAGCTACTGCCAGAATTCGACGACGGGGCCGTTCCACAAAAGACTAATACGACCAGGAGGCCCAACGTACCGCTCCACAACCACAACAGAACGGCCACCGACGTCGCGCATGATCTACGTGAGCACTTGGATAAGAAGGCTGGCGCAGCTAGGTCCATCTACGGATCTAAAGGACACACCCCGGCGAGGGACTATGGTCACCAAAACGATTATGCTAATCAAATACCAGTTCGGAATAAACACCGGACACAACAACAGCCGACGGCATGCCACCGCACGTCCAGATATAGAGGGGCTACTCACCCCCTATGCTTTACCGAAGAAGTACTGGACCATGAATTTCCACAGGGCTTTAAACCTGAGAACATAGAGGCATACAACAGAATGACAGACCCAGGGGTCTGATCGAGGACTTTATCCTGCATATACATATGGCTCGTGGGGATGACCTCCACGCCATCAAATACCTTCCCCTCAAACTAAAGGAACCAGCTCGACACTGGTTGAAGAGCCTCCCCGAAAATTCAATTGGGAGTTGGGAGGAACTCGAGGACGCCTTCAGGGCCAATTTTCAAGGGACTTATGTCCGGTCTCCGGATGCTGACGATTTAAGTCACATAATCTAACAGCCCGAAGAGTCCACCCGCAAGCTTTGGAACAGATTCCTCACTAAGAAGAATCAAACTGTCGACTATCCGGACGCCGAAGCGTTAGCGGTATTCAAACATAGCACCCGCGATGAGTGGCTAGCCAGACACCTCGGCCAAGAAAAGCCAAGGACAATGGCATCCCTAACAAGCCTTATGACCCGCTTTTGCGCGGGTGAAGATAGCTGGCTAGCCCGTAAAAGCACCAGCGACCCCAGCACATCCAAAATAAGGGATGGCAACGGGAAGCCACAGCGTAATAGAAACAAACGTCAAAACAAGGAAGAGAGCCCGGATAACACAACGGTTAATGCCGGATTCAGGGGCTCTCGACCTGATCAGCAAAAGAAGCCATTTAAAGGCTGTAAAGAGGGACCATCCAGACTGAATAGAATCCTAGACAGGCTCTGCCAAATTCATGGCACCCCTGACAAACCTGCAAAATACACGCACAGAGAGTGCTGGGTCTTCAAGCAGGCCGGCAAATTAAATGCCGAACACAAGGGAAGGGAAACACCAAGTGAGGACGAGGATGAACCTCGCTAGCCGAACACTGGGGGACACAAAAAATTCCCGCCAGAGGTTAAAATAGTGAACATGATCCACGCAAATCGCACATCCATGAGAAGGCACGAACGCGCGCATAGAGACGCGCGAGATATAGAGCCCACACCTAACTACTGGATGCCTTATCCGATCACTTTCGACCACTTGGACGGCCGAACTAGTATTCGGCGCGGAGGATCAAAGGCCTTGGTGCTTGACCCAATAATCGATGGACACCGTCTTACCCGTGTCCTCATGGACGGCGGCAGTAGTCTCAATTTAATATATGAGGACACTGTCCGCAGGATGGGGATAAACCCATCCAGAATTAGCCAAAGCAACACCGCCTTTGAAGGGGTGATACCAGGCGTTGAAGCCTACGGCAGGGGCTCCGTCGTACTGGAGGTAACATTTGGCTCCCCAGGCAATTCCAGAAGCGAAGAACTACTATTCACCATCGCACCCTTCCAAAGCGGCTATCATGCATTGCTTGGAAGAACGGCCTTCGCCCGCTTCAACCATTGCCGCACTATGGCTACCTTATACTCAAGATGCCCGGTCCACGAGGCGTCATCACCGTTAACGGAATCACAGAGCGCTCTACACACGCAGAGGAACACGCGACGGCCCTAGCAGCCGGACTATAAGCGGCCTCCAATATCAGAAAACATGACTGGTCATTAAGACCACATACACGGTTAGACGAGTCCGGTAGCCCCGACAAAATTGAACCAGGGCACCGTATATGTAATCCCATAGCGGACACCAGGGGCTATAAATATTTAATACAGCCCCACACTTGGCTCAACCTTATTGGCATGCCAACATCTTACACTTTTATTATCCATCGCATACTTACGTTGTACTCTCCTATGAGTCTCTTTTTCACGGACAACGTTCGCGCGATACCCTTCCAGGATACGGCACAACGGAGACAAAGGCGCAGACGTGCAGCAGGGCCCCGCTCAACAGGTTTCTTCTTAGATTAAGACCCTGTGTAAACCTTTTCTATTGCCTCTTGTTGTTTAACCATCCCATGGGTTCCATACCCACAGAGGATACTGTCGTTATTAGCATTTCGCCACGACAGATTAACACACATACCTGGAAACACAGGGTTTATAATGAATGGGCATTCTTGAGCTCATCATCTGTTATAAAGTCCGAATAACTGCGGGAGTGTTTGGCGTCACGAGTTTGGCCTTATATGCATCAGCTCTGAATCATGTCTTTGGTCAAATGTTGGGTTTGCTTGGCTCCTGGGTTTGCCGCCTTATGTTCCGTTATTATCGGCTAAGGTGGCCAAAGGAGAACTACTGCGATTGTGCCCTGGTTATTCTGGATGAGCCCCTCAGTAGAGAAAGCCAAAAACTGACTGTCATGATGCAGCGAGAGACTGTTCAACCACTCGAAGACTCACCGAAATCTTTAGAATTCCTCTGCATTAATGAGGGGCCATTTCCTGGTCATGTACATATGCGCCCGTATTCGGATGCACGCGAAGGTACCAGGGGCTACATAGTAGCCCCAACGTTAGACTCCCATGGCTAAGCGAAAGTGTTACAACTATATAGTCCGATTGCCTAGTTCGATGTGCGATCACCTCCTTAATTGACCAAGATGTTGGATCAAGTGTGATTAAGCATATTTTTCGCGAACACCCCCGCATTATATGCGTGGGGGCTGAAGCCAACGACTGCTAACTTTCAGATTACATATTTATATATACATATATATAAATGGCTGCACAGGGGACACAATCATGTTTTCAGGCAAACAGTATAAATATAGCCTCATAATCAAAATAAACATTGTTTTTATAGTGATTCGATTCATCACTCGAACAAGACATTCTTCGAGCTCTGCACCTCTATTAGGCGGGCACCTTCTGTGACCTGCGCCAAGTAGTGCTCGGCCGGATATTGGCCTCCCACCGGATCCTGGGTCGCTATAATGGTGGCCTCCATATCCGTCCAATAGGCTTTAACGCGGGCAAGAGCCATTCGTGCAACCTCTATGCACGCCGACCTCCTCATCGCGTCGATCCGAGGCACGGCCCCAAGGAATTGTTGCACCAAGCCAAAGTAACTGTCCGACTTAGGCCCCTTCGGCCAAAGATGGTCTATTACAGACCGCATTGCAAGCCCGGACAGCCTGTGAAGCTCCGCTACAGCAGCCATCTTGTCGCTTAACGGCAGCGGGTGAGTGGGAGCATTGAATTGCGACCAGAAAAGCTTCTCCAATTCCTTATCACCCTGATCCTTGAAGAACCTGGCAGCGTCAGCTGTACTCTTTGCAAAATCAGCATACGCGTCCGCAGGACTCCAACGTCCATCCAGGGGAGCGTACTTCAGATTGAAAAACTTCGTCCGCAGCAAGTAGGAGCCCCCAGCCGCAATTTTACCGGCCTGTTGAAGCTCCTCCCGCGCACCCCTGAGCTCGGTCCGTATCTCCTTGGTGGCATTCAGTGCCTTGTTCAGATCGGCCGAACTATCCTTATGCTCCTTTTTAAGGAGCTCATACTGGTCAGCAGCATTTTTTAACTCCAAAGCCATTTCGGCTATCTTTTCCTTGCTTCGGCGATGAGCAACCTGTTAGGCTCTCAATTCCTCGGCCGCCTTTAGGCATCCGCATTGCTAACCCGAGCTTGTTCCTTGGCCTGGGCAAGTTCCGCCCTCACGGCTTCCACGGCAGCAGCACCATCTGCAGTCCAAACATATTACATTAATATCATGTCACCTTCATATTTTCCTATACAAAGTAAGGTAGAGCACATACCTTGTGATTTGTCCAGCCGCTCATAGCGTGATATCGGCATCAATCGATCGAATCTGCCTCGTTAGTTCGGCAACTTCAACGGACTGGTCGGCGGCCGGACCCACAGGTACCTACGCGTATTTACAGCACAATCATTGGTTTATGATCCCCCGTTTGCCGCCTAGGGCGGGCAACCAGGGTCTCAGGGGCTACTATCTACATGGAGCACACCTAGTGCATGCCTCACAACGAAAAATTAGTGTATTCTTCACTACATACCTCAAAGCCTCTGAGCAGGCTTGTAAATGCTTCATTCAAGCCGCTTGTAGCGGATGAAATCTTCTCGAGCACCATGCTCATTAATGAGCGGTGCTCCTCCGAGAGCGCAGCTCGCTCCAGTAAGCCTGTCAGTACGTCCGGTTGGACATTGAACTGTGCCGGACCCTTCCCATCGCCCCTCGTGGGAGCCAAACTCTCCGGGCTCAGGGCGGCTGACGCATTGGCTTCTGGCTTCGGCAGATCCGAACACCTCCGTGACGACACCTCGATATCGCCCGCTTCATGAGTCAGAGAGGTGGGTGGGGTCTCGCTCTCCATCATCTCCGGAGGAAGATCCCCCGAAGACGAACTCTGTTGAGAAGAGCTGCTAGTCGGACTGCAAAACATGAATCCTGGTTATGGATCTCGGAGGAACACAGTACCTTCGAATTAACGATTTACTTATAGCTCGGTGGAGGGCTGGCCCGTTGGTGGGCATGATGCGGTGAGGGTGCCCGTCGGGGCAGAGCCCCCTGGTGATACCTTTTTCCCTTGCTTGGGCATCTCCATCTCCAACTCTTCGGAGGCAGCCCTCTTCTTCCCGCGCGGGTAGGAGGCCTTAGCCTCCCCTTCCCGACTATCCTCCTTAGGGGAGGTAACAATTCCCCCGGTTCGGATGCGTAGCGTGTGGAGTTTGCTTTCTTCGTTCTTCCCCTTGTCTTTCCCTGAGGGCATTCTGCTGAGTACCCGGTCAAGCATCTTAGCCGTGGTGGGACCAGGCGAGCCTTCGGGAAGTGGCGTCGGACACCTGATTCTCTCCGCCTTGCTGAGCCATTCCTGGCCACGGAGGATTTTTTGAATAAACAATTATGACAAATACAAAACAAGGTGTCTGGTATCAAGGTTACTTACTTGGGTATCTAGGCGATTGCAGCTTAGGCCAGCATCCTCGGTGGTGTCCGGACACTCTACTTTCGGTCCAAAGAATAATTTGCACATTCCTTCGACCTTCAAGCCGAATAAGTGCTTAATAGTCCGCGGACCCTCTGGATTGAACTCCCACATCTGGAGAGGCCGGCGTTGGCACGGCAACATCCGTCGGATTAACATCACTTGCATTATGCTGACAAGGTTAATGTCCCTCTCAAGAAGCTCCCAAATGCGATTCTGCAGTACTGGTACATCGCCAGCGGGCCCCCAATTCCGTCCTACGTTGGTCCAAGATGCTAGTTGTGACGGAGGGCCTGCGCAGAACTCGGGAGCGGCTGCCCACTTTGTGCCTCTAGGACCTGTGGCATAAAACCACCTCCGCTGCCAAACATCGGATACTTCTGGGAAAGAACCCTCTGGCCATGGGGCATCGGCGTTCCTGCTTATTATGGCACCTCCACACTCCACATGTCGCCCCTCGATCATCTTCGGCTTCACATTAAAGGTCTTGAGCCATAAGCCGAAGTGTGGGGTGACATGGAGGAAGGCCTCACACACTATAATAAACGACGAGATATGGAGGATGGCATCCGGAGCCAGATCATGAAAATCCAACCCATAATAGAACATGAGCCCCCTCACAAAAGGATCGAGGGTGAGGCCCAAGCCACGGAGGAAGTGAGGAACAAACACGACGCACTCACTGGGCTCCGGTGTAGGGATGACCTGCGCTAGAGCAGGAAGCCTGTGCTGGATGTCGGCGGTCAGATATCCGACCTCCCTAAGCTTCGCGATGTCTTCCTTTTGAATCGAGGAAGCCACCCACCGGCCTTGAGGGTTGGATCCGGACATATTGGAGGATCTGGGGTGTTGGAGCTTAGGTCTTGGGTGTTAGAACTCGAGGTGCGAGGAGGCGTGAGGAAGGTGGAAAAGAGGCATAGGCCTCAACCCCTTTATAAAGGGGGTGAATAGTCCTCGGCATGGCCACTTGAGACTTATCCAAAAATACACGGAGTCACACCAGCGGTCGTCGTGGGATTACGCAGGCCCATATTGATGGAAAATCCCATAATAGGAGGAACATGATCTCTGCTTTGGCAGGACGTGCCAATAAAACTGCCTCGCAACGCGAGTCGAGGTGGGGTAAGAAACGCAGGTTCGTGTTGGACCAGGCCACGATATAAGGGCACGACGTACGAAGATTGCCATCAGATCAGATTTACGCTATGTTCCCTACAATGGTAGGTGAAGATCATCTTGCAGATATGGACACGGTCTAAGTGTTCAATAATTACTTTGGAGTACTCGGAGAAGGAACCCGCCTTGCAATGCCGAAGACAAGACTGCGCGCCGGACTCATCGTCATTGAAGCCTGGTTCAGGGGCTACTGAGGGAGTCCTGGATTAGGGGGTATCCGGACAGCCGGACTATATACATTGTCCGGGCTATTGAAGTGTGAAGATACAAGACTCAAGACTTCGGCCCGTGTCCGGATGGGACTCTCCTTTGCATGGAAGGCAAGCTTGGCGATCCGGATATAGTGTTTCCTTCCTTGTAACCGACTCTATGTAAACCCTAGCCCTCTCCGGTGTCTATATAAACCGGAGAGGCTGGTCCTTAGAAGGCCGATCACAATTACAATCATACCATCATAGGCTAGCTCTTAGGGTTTAGCCTCTACGATCTCGTGGTAGATCTACTCTTGTACTACTCATATCTTCAATATTAATCAAGCAGGAAGTAGGGTTTTACATTCATTGAGAGGGCCTGAACCTAAGTAAACATTGTGTCCCTTGCTTCCTATTACCATCAGCCTAAACGCACAGATCGGGACCCCTACCCGAGATCCACCGGTTTTGACACCGACAGTAGGCCCATGGATCCTATGGCCTATAGCAGGCTCAAGGTTACCACGGTCCGTATGTGGACCATGGTTGTTCTGGCCACTAGCAAACCAGGGAAAAAGAAGACTAGGAAAATAATAAGCCCGAAACTAATGCTGGGCTATTAAGGCGATTGCACAGATTACATCCACTGGGCATCAAAGTTCGCCACCAGTGCAAATATAGGGAACACCCTACACTATACAAAAATGGCTTGTTGTTTTCTTCAGCCGGTGGCTACACGTTAAGAACAAATTTTGTATCGCAACAAAACAAATTACAACCATAAAATAAAAGGAAGGTTGGCATGAAAGTTAATAGTCTGACAGATAAATGCACCACCATAAGTTCAGAAGCTGAGTTCATTTGACCTGACTGATACGTTTTCATGTTGTACTATCCGATGGAGCACCATAACCTTCGTCTTCATTTCTCCTAGGCTCCTGAACAACATAGCAAATGTCTGATAGTCTGGTTTCAAAACCATGCATATCTTGACAACATCAAACAATGGTTGTCCTTGTTTCACAAAGGGTCTCTGTTAGGGAATGGACTTGTGTCTGGAGCGCAGATATAACATTCATCATGAGGCAGTTTGGACTAGATTGCCTTAACAACCAACCCAGTATTATGCAGGAACGTGCTTTTGGCACTGTTAGTGTACAAGTATTGACCCACTGCAGCAAGAGGTGACATTGCAGTTATAGTTGCCTCGTCACCTTCAGAAGGTGGCGGTTCCACCATTTTTTCCATAGCTTGCTGAAAGTTGAGTTTTTACATTAGTACTACCAGAATAGAAGATATTAAGGAGGCAGCAAAATTGAACAAAATAGCTTTGGTCTATATACAAAACTTATTTTGGTGAACCCGTGTAAAATATTAGTTGTATTTTAGTACAAAGTACATAATAAAACTAGGTACAAACATATGACTATGTACCGTGGCTAATGTATTGTGTTTCTTCACATTGGATTGACAGTAAGGATAAAGAGACAAAGTTTATAATACAGTAAGCATAGTATGACATCATTCATATCACAAAACAACTGAGAATAGACAAACAGGTAATTGTAACATTGTGTGGGCAAGTCCAGCACGGAACTAGATTACAGATCAAGATCAAAGGAATATCACTCCTCTCTTTTAAACCTTGTAAGGTGCAATGATACGCTAAGACAATTGTGTATAAAATTAAAAAGAGTAATAGACATTGGCTGCAAACCATGCAGTTCAATGCACGAGTCAGAGTAAGTAGTCATAAAGGCATGATGATTAAGGACTTACAACAGCGGTTTTGACTGGTGTAGTCATGCCCTTCGTCTTGCTGGTGTGACAGTCCTTGAAGATATCCACAACATTTGGTTCAGGTACTTTTTGGTCCTTGCGGGCTTTCCTCTGCATTTGGAACAAGTCAATATAGATCTAATATTATGGCACAGTGAAAAGAGTGAAACAGCAGCTAATTACAAGAGCCTCGCAGTGCGCAATATAACTACAAGATCCCGTCGTCTGTTGGAATTTCACTTTCATATGGTTGGCCTTGTTCTTTGAACAGTTCACCTACAAGAAGATAGATTTGTGAGGCACATGCCTAAATAGGAGTTCAACATGTGATCTGATCACATACATATAACGTACTTGATACTTTGGATGAGACCAGTGTTTAACGAGGCCTCTCCAGTCTTCATTCGATATATGTTCCACTTGAGATGTTTGGGCAAGTTCACTGTTAGCCTTGCCTTCAAAGTGAGTTTTCCTCAAGTTATACCGATACTGTCATAGAGCAGACTTGAAAACATGGGTGCAAGCTTTTCTGGTTTCATCATCTTGGTTATCCAAATTGAACCTCACCTGTTGAAAATTATGTGAGTCTCATTATCAGCAACCTAGAAAGTATGGGACAGAGCAAGATGATATTACTAGTTTCCATACATAACCATACTTACAGATAAATGGTTGAGGAAGGTGTTGAACTGGGTTTCGTCTTTCTCATTCTTGTACTGAATCCATGTTGGGAGGACACGTGCATGACACCTAACGGCAACCGCTGCCTCTGATACTAACTTGGCTGACTCTGTAGCATCACGTGGCCTTTTTAAACCCGCCTTAAAACAGGTCTCCATTCTTCCTCCTCTAGATTTAGTTAACCTATCAAGCATTATCCCTGATGTTTGTTTCCTCTTGTGCCTAGGTGCTAGTCCAACAATGAACATAGGAAGTGTTAGTGTACATCAAACTGTGAGACTACATATAAAGAAGCATGCAACTATAACTTGACTCCAGCAACTACCTTCTAGTTGTTGAAGCTCACAAGGTTCACTTGATCTTGCCAACTCGTCTTGTGCCAAGAGTGCTTGGGAAGTAGTGTCAGGTGGCAAGGGAGCTTGGGAACGTGCTGCTAGCTCAGTTGACGCAAGAGTAACTCGTGCAGCTGGTGGTACTGTGGAAGGGGTTGCAACAATTAGGGTTGTCTTTGGTTGTTTGGTGGCAGCTATTTGTTTTTGTTTGGCTAGTTTTGCAGCTCGTGTAGCACGGGATACCACGTTTGTACAATTTTCCACTGGATTTTGACCTTCTATTGCACCATCAGTACCAGCAGAATCTGCATTATTCAACCGCTTCTGTTTTTGTGTGTCCTTAGTACTAACACTATCCCCTGTCATTTCGTCTTCCTTCCTATTTCTCTCTGTCATGTTAAGTCAAGCCGACAAGAAAAAGAATAAAAAATTAGTTCTTCAGAACAAATTGATGCGTGATACATACGGACTGAACTTTGATGTAGACAACCACATGATAGGAGGATGTAATATGTACGAAAAATAGGACATCATGAGATAATAAGAACTATGATGAGTAAACTAAGCATAAGGCATTTCAATAAATTAGAGGCAATGCAATTGAAGGTAGACACCATATGAAAGATTCTACAAATATCGCTCTGCCAAGTTAACAGTTTCTCGTCATAACTGGCGTTTAAAAAATGTGAAGCAGTACAAGAAATAAATCATATGCAAGATGCAAACAACATCACACTACTAAGTTAAAGGTCTCTCGTCATTAGTGCCATTTAGCATTGTGTATTCACAGCTTATGATGTGTAAACTAAGCAGAAGGCATTTCAACAAATTAGAAGCAATGAAAGCTATACACCATATGTAAGACGCAACGAATATCACTCTACCAAGTTAAGACTGTCTCGTGATTAGTGCCATTTCAGCAAATTAGTAGTACAAGCTAGAATATAATGCAAGATGTAAACTATATCATACTCCCAAGTTAAATGTGTCTTGTGAAACATGATTGTTGCAGGTTACACAACAGTAGTACTTTGATGTAAGAACATGATGTATTTTCTAGAAACAGGAATAGGTACCATATGAGGATGGAATATGTACAAAAAACAGGACGGCATGGCATATTCACAACTAATTGTGTAAACTAAGCGGAAGTAATTTAATTAAATTACAAGCAATAGAAGTCAGACACCGTATGCAACATGCATGCAAGACAATATCACACTGCCAAATTAGAGAAAGCACCTTGGATGCCGCTTTCACGGGAAGACCGCCATCAATCCCTGCCTTATTTTTTCCTTCCTTTTTCTTAATTGCATTGCCTTGTCAAGTCAATCCCACAAGAAAAATGAATACAAAAATCACTTTTCAGAACTCATTGATGCAGGATGCTGATGAGCACTACTTTAATGTAAGGCGACTGCATGATAGGATGATCGAATGTGTAAGAAAAAAGGACAGCGTTGCATATTCACAGCTATGATGTGTAAACTAAGCAGAAGGCATTTCAACAAATTGGAAGCAATGAAAGCTAGACACCATATGAAAGATGCAACGAATATCACTCTACCAAGTTAAAATTGTCTCGTCATAAGTGCCATTTCAACAAATTAGAAGTACTACAAGCTAGAAAAGAATGCGAGATGTAACCTATGTCACACTCCCAAGTCAAACATGTCTTATGATATGTGATTGTTGTAGGTTACCCAACCGTAGTGCTTTGATGTAAGAACATGGTGTGATAGAAAGATATTGTATGTTTTAGAAACAGGAACACATGTCTGATTCACTAGTATAATGTGTAAAGTAAGCACATCGAATTCAACAAAATTAGAAGCAATACAAGCTAGACATCATACATGACATGCAACCACATATAACAGTGCCAAGTTAGAGGGAGCACCTGTGATGGTGCACTAGGGGAGACGTGCTCATCATCAACACAACTATGTTGAGTGTCTATGCATGTGTTGTCTTCCAAATCTTCTTGTGGGGGTGGCAGAGTAGAATCTGTAGAGGCCCTCTATTTGGAAGGAGCACCTTTATCCACTGCCTTGCTAATTTCCTTACGCTTTATTGATTTTGAATTGTCAAGTAAAACCAACAAGAAAAAGCAATAAAATTCACTCTTCAGAACTCATTCATGCATGATACTGACAATCACTAATTTGATGTAAGGCAAAAGCATGATACCGGGATGGAATATGTATGAAAAATAGGACGGCATGGCATATTCACAATTTTTTGTGTAAACCAAGCAGAAGCCATTTCAACAAATAAGAAGCAATGCAAGCTAGACACCACATGAAAGATGCAACCAATATGACTCTGCCAAGTTAAAAGCGTCCCATCATAAATGGCATTTCAACAAATTAGAAGCAACGCATTCTATAAATCATATGAAAGATGCAACTAATATTGCACTGCATATACTAAAGGTGTCTCATCATATTGATTGATGAGGGATACAAAAAATAGTTTATATAAGGGCATGCTTAATAGACAGATGTACTACTAAAAACAGGAAGGCATGTCACATTAACAGGTATAATGTATAAACTAAGCAGAATAGCACATGCAATTTAACCAGATTGGAAGAATTACAATCTAGACACCATATGCAACATGCAACCACATATGACGCTGCCAAGTTAGAGCAAGCACCTGCGATGCTAGTGTAGGGGAAATGCGGTATTCAACTACAGAGCTACGTTCACTATCTTCATCTAGCCATGTTGTTTCTTGAGAATCATGTGGGTAGAATGACGCTGCATTCTTTAAATAAGGATCTTTCTCACAGTAGTCCACTGGCATGACTGCCTCATCATAAGTGATTGATGAGGGATACACAAGAACATTAGTTTGATGTAAGAACATGGTTAATGGACAGATGTACTAGTATGTAGCAAAAACAGGAAGGCATGTCATATTCAAAGGTATAATGTGTAAGCTAAGCAGATGATATTTAACCAAATTGGAAGCAATACAAGCTAGACATCTGGCTGGAGTGGTGAGCATGATCATCTAGGACCTGAGAGCCTGGTGGGAGGCGGGCTGCTTCACCACCATCCTGGATTTTTAGTTGGCTTCCAGGTGATGCATGTCTCTGATGGGCTTGTCACTGGCTCGGCCAGTGCCCTGACTAGCTATTTGTCTTCTGGTGCTCCCGAGATGGTGGTTCATGTAAAAAATATCTTTCCTTATCTTAATAAAGACCGAATTCGGCCTTTCGAATACAAGCTAGACACCATATGCAACATGCAACCACATATGACACCACAAAGTTAAAGCAAGCACCTGGGATGGTGGTTCAGGGAGAGTGAGATTATCAACTCCAGAGCTACGTTTACCGTCTCCATCTACTGACACTACACCCTTTATAGCGCTGAAACGTGTCTTGCCTAAGCCCAAAGCAAGTAGGAGCGACTTCTCTCTTTTCTTTTCTGCTTCTATCAAGGCAGAGTCTGAAATACCATTGCATAAAAATACAATAGTGAGAGTATGGGTGAATTGTGTGTATACTTAGTGCACAATAAAAATAGCAGATAGCAAGTGGCTAGAAAATAAATGACAGGAGACATATGATAGCTCCACAACATTGCATGGCAAACAAAATTAGATTCTACTCCGTATGATTTTGTAATATATGAGCACAGGGATGGCTGGGAAATGCAGGTACTCCTCCACCACACCACCACATGTGGTCCTATCAAAATAACAGTCGACTGAAAATAAATAGGTCAGTCGATTTTTTTATGAACCGTCCGATCTATAAGGAATAGGCAGATAGCCTTCGTCTACCTCCCGCCAGTCACTATTGACGATCTTTCACAAACAGCTAGCGATCACTCGCCCAGACCTCTGCCTCCGTCGCCCCGCCCTCCTCTCGACCTCACACCACCGCCGTGCTTGGTAGCAGCCCCCCGGCCATCCTTTTAAGCCCGTCCAACCTCCAGATCGGGCGCCAGCAGCTCTAGGCCCCACACGTCCCTAAGATAAACACCGAGGTGTTGCTCCCCCGACATAAGGCAGACTAGCGCCTGTTACGCCTCGTGTCGGTGTCAAAACCGGCAGATCTCGGGTAGGGGGTCCCGAACTGTGCGTCTAGGCAGATGGTAACAGGAGACAAGGGACACGATGTTTTTACCCAGGTTCGGGCCCTCTCGATGGAGGTAAAACCCTACTCCTGCTTGATTGATATTGATGATATGGGTAGTACAAGAGTGGATCTACCACGAGATCAAGGAGGCTAAACCCTAGAACATAGCCTATGGTATGATTGTTGTTATGTCCTATGGACTAAAACCCTCCGGTTTATATAGACACCGGAGAGGGCTAGGGCTACACAGAGTTGGTTACAATGGTAGGAGATCTACATATCCGTATCGCCAAGCTTGCCTTCCACGCCAAGGAAAGTCCCATCCGGACACGGGACGAAGTCTTCAATCTTGTATCTTCATAGTCTTGGAGTCCGGCCGATGATGATAGTTCGGCTATCCGGACACCCCCTAGTCCGGGACTCCCTCAGTAGCCCCTGAACCAGGCTTCAATGACGACGAGTCCGGCGCGCATATTGTCTTCGGCATTGCAAGGCGGGTTCCTCCTCCGAATAATTCATAGAAGATTGTGAACACCAGGATAGTGTCCGGCTCTGTAAAATAAATTCCACATACCACCGTAGAGAGAATAGTATTTACGCAAGTTCAATCTGCTGACGTATTTTATGGCATGACGTCACACCACAACCAAGCTTTTACTCGTTTTTATTACACCACCTCATCGCATTTAGCGAAGCGGTTTCCTTGGCACATCTTGTCGAAGCAGAGATCGTGTTCCCCTTATTCCAGGATTCCCATCAATACGAACGTGGGTAACCCAGCCGCGCCATTGATTGCGGCGCTTGGGAGATAAGCGAGTTTTACCAGGCCAGTAGGGACGCATAGTTTCATCCGCCCATATATAAGGGGATAAGGATCCACCTTTTTTACCTACGCCTTCTTCCTCCTTTGCTTATCCATCTCCGCGCACTCGAGCTCCAGCGCCCAAGTCCGCACATCTCACCTCGACCTTCTCCAGCCATGTCCGAAGCGGGAGGCAAGTGGATGGCCTCCTCCGTTACGGAGGGGCACATCGAGAAGCTGCGCAGCGCCGGATATCTGTCCAGCGACATCGCTGTAACATCCCAAAATTCTAAATTTTGGAATGTTATATAAATAGATAGATTTGATTGTTTGTTTGACTGTTATGTGATTGATTGAGTGAAATTCGAAACTTTTTGAAAGATAATGAGAGGGAATAAAAGGACTTTCCCAAACGTTCATTTTTTTTGCTTTTATGATCTTCGTAAATTCAAATTCTTTTCATCTCAAAACCCTGGAGAGAAGATGACATGACTTCTTCCATTTATTTAAATGACAAGGGGTGTTGAAAATATTTGAATTTCATTTGGAAAATATTTCCAATTCTAGAACTCTATGCAACTCAATGATTTCCACGAGCGAAGATAAAATGACTTCTTCAAAACATATGAAATATGAGTTGGGAGTTTCCAATAATTAAATTCAAGGTTCTTTTGAATTTATTTTTCAATTTGGAGTTATTTGAGTTTTATTCAAATTATTTTTCTCCAAAAATAAAATATATGGAAAATAGGGTAACATGATTCCCTACATCAGAAAATTGGAGAGAAATAAATTTGAATTAATTTTGGTATTTTAAAAATGATTTTTATTGAATATTACTAGGGCAGAAGCACTCTTTGCTTTATTTGAATTTGTGAGTACTTTATTTGACTCTAGAAAAATGTTCAGATTGTAGAAAATCTTTTTCTGAAAATTTTGATATATTATAAGTCTATATAATATTTTAATTTATTTTGTTTCTATTATTTTTGTTTGCTGTCTGCAAAATGTTTTTTTTTTGAAAAAAATGTTTCCCTCCCCGACTGGGCCGGCCCAGCTAGCCAGCCAGGTCGCGGCCCAGCCCACGTCACGCCGCCACCGACCTCTCGCAGGAGACCGAGCCCCGCACGCCGTCCGCCGCCGCCGTGGCCGACCCGGCCACCTCCGCGCCGCCTTGCCCCCTCCTCCACGCAACCCCACGCCCCCCCCCCCCTCTATATAAGCACGCGCCGCCGCCGCTTCCTCCTCTCTGATGCGCCGCCGCCGCCCTCGCATCTCGCTGCCGCCGGCGAGATCCGCCAGAACTGCTTCGCCGCCTGCTGCTCGCCGCCACCCCGCGCCGCTAGCTGACGCCCCCAGCGCCGCCGTAGTCTGGATCCGCCGCCCCGCGACGCGCTCGCCATAGCCTCCGCCCATCGCCGCCAACCCCAGAGCCGCCGGAATCGATCCGCCGCCGCCGGACTCGCTAACCGCCGCCGCCGGTTTCGCCGTAAACCGCCCCGACCGGTAAAACCACTAAAACCGATCGGTTTTGTTTGCGGTTCTTTTCAGAAAACCCGGTTTTTCTAAAATCTAGTTATTTAACGAACGTTCTCCGGTTAGATCTCCTTAGTGAACGGTTTCCGTTAGTTAGCGTTCGGCAGCGAACGTTCGCTTTTTAGTCTTTTCCTTTTCTTTTTAATTTCTGTCCAGGGACCTATCTGTAGTAGTTTCTTTTACAAATTAGTCCCTGATTTTCAAACGACCACATCTTTTTACTCGTTTATCCAAATCCAACGAAACCAACGCCTACTTCTTCGTTATGATCTCCTCTATCCAGTAAAACAACTTAACCATGTTTTTGAAAGTTTAAACTTTGAGTTAGATCAGATTTGATTTGAACTTCGTTTGATCATAACTTGAGTTTAAAACTCCGTTTGAGTTGATTCTTTTTGCAAATCGAAGCTCTTGAACCTAAACTTTATGATAAGGCCAAATTCACTTAATTTTGGTACTATTAGAAATTGTTTTATGTTGCAAGAGTTATTTGATTGATCTGGATGTTTTCCGAATTGTGTTCTTCGTTCTTTCCGATCTTTTGAGTGATTGCTTATGTGTGGTTACTATTGCTTGCTCACGATAGATTGACCGGAGTGTGACGAGTAGAACTATCAAGAGTTTTGAGTGCGAATCATCTTCATCAACATTGCAGGCAAGTTCACACTTTGATCATACTTCCTTATTACACAGTTTTTATGCATTAGATCAATCCTCAAACATTGCATGATTAGGATCTAATTAAATTGTGGGATGGGAAGTAGATGAGGTAGTACCTATTACCTGTTTTACTTATGAAACCTTTGGGAGTTACTTCTGCGTTTGCTTATTATGCCATGCTATGCTAGTAGACGTGGATTGGGTGAGTGAATTTCCATGACAGATGTGAGATTGTTAATTAATGGTTTATTTAAGGTGGCAACTTAAACACACATCTGGGTGGATTGAGGCACCTGGGGTATCCAATGATTGCCTGTTTTTTTGGAAATCCCGGGGTTACCGTGTGATTTTCCTATGGACCGCCACCCAGGCTCAAAGGGATCATAAGATAATTCATGCTAGTAACTTCGTGTGCAGCCACAAGCCATTATGGGCTCTGGCATAGTTGACTAAGTCGTGCGAACTCTTATAGTGGTAGACTAGCAGATGTAGGGGATGTAGGTGTACCGGTCTACCCATCGTAAGGTGCTAGCGCTTCTGAAAGACTATGTCTCGGTCATCCGTTTCTCAAACACCCTGTAGTGCGAGAAACCAAACAGAGGCGATCGAGTCTTGTGGGGAAAAGTGCGCAAACCTCTGCAGAGTGTACAAACTAATCATGATTAGCCGTGTCCCTGGTTATGGACATCTTGAGTATCTAGTACTTGAATATCATGTGAATCTCGACATGTTACTCTAATTTAATATTGTTGGGTTTGTTAATGATTATTTTTAATTGGGATTGAGGATGCTGTCAACCATTCTCAATGTTTAACAACCACCATGATAGTTAAATAAATTTATTCCTTTGCAGTAGGGAAAAATTGGCTTTTCGCAAAAACATTATAACCATAGAGCCTCCACCAGCCATATATGCATGTAGTGATAGACTTTATTCATCATTACTCTATGGTGTGAATTTGCCAGTACATTCAATGTACTGACCCTTTGTGACTGCAACGTCTCATGTTGCAGGATCTTACGACGAGTAAGTGTTACGTTAGGGTTACGATTTCCTATACTCAACTTTGCCGTTGGTGTTGATGGGAATCCACAACCTTGTTGCTTCCGCTATTTTGGATTGAGGTAATAGTATTTACGTTACTTTATACATGTGATTTACCTCTGTTATAAATCCTCGAGTACTGTGTGTGTCAGCATACCGATCCAGGGATGACACGTAAGCACAGAGACTTGACCGTCTGAGGTCGGGTCGCTACAATCGCGCATCGGCTCCCCGACGAGGGGCAGCTCATCCCCACCCCCAGGCCCCATGAGAGGGTGGTATTCCTTCCCCATTTCCTCCGCGGACTGGGCTTCCCACTCCACCCCTTTGTCCGGGGGCTCATGTTCTACTACAGCCTGGATTTCCATGATCTGGCCCCAAATTTTATCCTCAATATCTCGGCGTTTATCGTCGTGTGCGAGGCCTTCCTCTGCATCCAGCCCCACTTCGGCTTGTGGCTAAAGACCTTCAACGTCAAGCCGAAGGTTGTGAAGGGCAGCCAAGCGGAGTGCGGAGGCGCCGTGGTGGGCAAAATGCCCAATGTCACTTGTCTCGAGGGTGCCTTCGTGGAATCCATCAAAGGGTGGCAATCGGGGTGGTTCTACATCACCGAGCCGCGTGACCCTAAATGGGCAGCGGCCCCCGAATTCAGATCTGGCATCCCCATGCAGCTCACCTCCTGGAAAGAGAAGGGCTTGCTATGGGGTAGTTCGGAAGAGCTGACCGGACTCCAGTCCTGTCTCCAGACTCTGGTGAACAAGAAGCTCAAGCTTGTCAACGTGATCCAGGTCATGCTCGTCCGCCGGATTCTCCTTTGCCAGCAACGGGACTTCAATTTGTGGGAGTTTGATCTGGCACAGCACCGGACCTTGAGCGGGCTCTTTGACACTACGTACGAAGCTTCCTGGAGGGTGCTGTTCAAGGGCGTCGAAGCTCCCGCATCCGCTACCGAAGATCGCAGATTCAGCACGCAGCGTCCAGCTGGCGAGGTAAGCTATGTTATCCTTTATGGGACACTTGCTTTTCATAGTTTAACTCTATGCGGGATCTAAACTCCCAATACCTTTAACAGGCCTGGCAGAAGACATCCGGACAGTTAACTGTCCGGCTCCCCTTCCGGAGGACCCAGCGGATGCCCGTTTGATAGGGCTGCTGGTCCTGGCACTTTACATAGTGCCAGAGAAGAAGGCCAAGAAGAAGGCCACGGGAACCCGAAGGAGTTCCCGGCGTCAGGTGGTATCAGACTCATCGTCCGATGACTCCGAGGCGGACTCCTCCCACGAGGACGAGGAGGAGAAGAAAGAGGCCTCTCCCCCAGCGGGGGGAGAGAAGAAGAGGAAGGCCTCCCCAACGAGGGAGGCCGAAGGGTCCAAGAGGGGAAGGACCCTTCCCCCGGACTGTTCCGCCAACGTCGGCGACGGTGACGAGGAGTGGCCCTCAAGGGCCAAGCCCCTGGCGAGATCGTAAGTATCCGCACTCGTAGATGATTTATAATTTTTCTTTTTGTCGCATGGTGTCTTTCTAATGCCGCATACAACCCTGTAGTCCGCCCAAGGACGATCTTCCCGCTTCGTCGAGCGGGTCCTTGGGCACGTCAGATATGGATTCTCTTCCGACCGCCTCCACCCCCGTGACGCTGATGACGCCGAGGTGGGATCCCGGGAAGGGACCCACTAGGAGGAGGAGGCCCCGGAGGTGCCGCAGGGCAACCTCCGGAACTTTGCACCGGACTCCGCACCGGAACTTGTAGTGGTTCCGGAGTCCGGCGGGCGGCCCCTTCGTAAGAAGGGCAAGACCGTGACACCGGCGGCCTCCGTCCAACTGGAGGGGCCGGATAACTTGCTGGAGACGCTCAACGGCGCTTCCATCAAAGAAGAACACAACACTGTCATGAGTGCGGTGATTCAGAAGGTTCAGCTCGCCAAGAGCGGGCTGATCGAAGCCTGCAGTAGCCTTCTAACAGGCTTTGAGGTAAGAATTTTAAGATATGTAATATAATACCGCATAGGCAGTAGCCCCTGGTGCTCGGTTCGGTGTTCGGAAACAAAAGCCGGACTGAGGATCTAAAAAGATATAGGCATGAGTCTTAAAAAATATGTCAATATGGGATTGCAGGCTGCGCTGCTGACCTCTGCCGCATTGACTACGGAGGTCAATACTTTGAAGCAAAGCCTCGAGCGGTCCGAGAGCGAGCTCGGCCGTGCCAAGAAGTAGCTCGAGGACAAGGAAGGTGAGTAACACCTTATTAAAGTTGTACCTTACAGAAAAGGATTTGGTTGCAAGAGGAATGACAAGGATAACGTGGGTACTCCAGGGGCCACGAACGAGGTGGCGACCCTGAAGGAGGCGGTGTCCGCGGCCGAACACAATGCGGCCGCGGAACGAGCCGAGCGAGAGAAGCAGGAGGCGCGGGTGGCGGAGGTACAGCAAGAGCTCCAGGCTCTCGTGGAAAAGCACGAGAGTTTGGAGCGTGACTCGAAGACTTGAGAGTCCGAGCTTGCGTCGGCTCTTGAGAGGGCGAAAGCCGCTAAGGCCGATGCCCACAAGGCCCTCCAGGAGATCGAGGATTTGAAGAAAATGGCGGCGGGTAAGGCATTCTTCATGCAAAGCAAGCATGTTAAAGTGAATTACCTGTTACTTACCCGAATTCGGAGCTCTCCGGGAGCGTTCGCAGATCTGCCCAGCAGCGTGTCCGAAGCTGACACTTTCTACAAAGCCGAGGAGGGGAGCTCGACAGAGAAGGTATTCTGGTCTCAGTATGCTGAGGCCGGACATCCGGTGCCCCTTAGCGACCAGCTGAACCAGCTGGTCGAGCTCCACAAGGTGGCCGAACAGGCCATGAAGGGCCTTATAGTTCGGCTGTGGCCCAAGGAGGCCATGCCTAGGAGCTACTTCGGCCTAGTGCGGCGGCTGGTGGATGCGTGTCCCTGGGTTGAAGTCGTCAAGCACTCCGCCTGCATTGAAGGTGCCCGTCGGGCCCTTGCCTGTGCTAAAGTGCACTGGGGCAGGATGGATGCTGAGAAGCTTGTGACGGACGCGCCACCGCCGGGCAAGGAGTATCGCACACCCGAGATGTATTATAAGGGTGTCCTGAAGGGCGCCCGCATTATTGCGGGTGAGTGCTCCAAAGATGTAATATTTGAGTAGACTCGCATTTTGTTATCCTGTGCGCTGAAAACTTTGTTCATATGCACTAAGCAATGCTTGTTAATTTAAAATATTACCTTCTGTGCAGCCGTTTATCAAATCTGAGAGATGGCAAGTCGTCGGCTTCAGCCCCCATGCCACGAGTGCTGGGGTGTTCGGGATAAACTTGAGCGCTCTTGTTCCCATTTTTGGGTCCATCTAGGGAGGCGCTCAACACAAAGAACAAGGCAACCGGACTTATAATGCTTGAACACTCTCACTTAGCCATAGAATTCTATAATTTTAAATTTCGGCGAAGCCCCTAGTGTTCGGAAGACCAAATTCGGGGTGCTATCCACGCCTGGGCCGGACAAAGCCGGTTCCTCGCTCTAAGCGGCATGAGTCTTTAGGGACTCGAAAAAACCTCTCGAACAGCGATCGGCTCTCGCCTCATCATGACGGTCAGTTTTAGCTTTCTCCACTGAGGCGCTCGCCCAGCTCAACTGGGGCGCAATCGCAGTGGTTCTCCCAGCGCTACCTTAGCCGATACAACGGAACGTAAGGTACCAAAACATGGGAGCCGGGCAAACCCAACTATTGACCCAAGACATGATTCGGAGCCGATGCATATAATGCTATAAGTTCGGGGTGCCGCACTTGTGAAAGTGTTCGGATTTATCACACCATAATGTGGGGAACTTAAGCCCCTGGTGTATTTAGCCGTACCAAAGTGTACGGATGCAACATGTCATAAATGAACATATGTGTAAGAAAGGATTGCAATTATAAGCAAAAAAGCGATGCATTGTTTATTCAAGAAATACTGCCATGAATGCATAATGATACAAATAGTGCGGTAAGCAAGGGATGGACTATTAAACATGTCCCCCTCCAGGGGTAGGCTGCGGAATGGTGTATAAAACAGATTTAATGCTCGTAATGGAGACCACCTGGATAATCGTTGTAGCCTTTCTCCTTCCCTGGCTGTTGCATCGTGAGTTCGGTAGGTCTACTGCCGGACAGGGCCTCTGGTGAACGGAGTCCTGTGGGTAAGAAAAAAGAAAAAGGAAAAAAAAGAATGACACACTTGGGAGCCCCTGGTGTGGTTAAGCCGCATTCTGGGCCTGCCGTGGTCGTGCCCCTCCCCCTATGCCCATGGTATCTCCAGGGCGTAATGATGTACGCGAGGGACCAGTCTTGCGATTTTGCAAGGGCTGGGGTTGGGGCCACATTGCTACGCATGCTCGGAACGTGCCAGATGGTATTGTTGTAGGTTACTCCGGGTGCGTTTAGCCGTGTCCGGTCGCTTAACGGCCGGACTCAAGAATTGCCTTAAGAGGCTATTCTGTACTTCTGCCGCGAGAGCCGCTGTGTGTTCCTCCTTTCGGAGGGAGCGTTCGGTGTTTCCGTTGACCGTGATGACTCCTCGAGGGCCTGGCATTTTGAGCTTGAGGTATGTGTAGTGCAGCACCGCGTTGAACTTTGCAAACGCGGTCCGTCCGATCAGAGCATGATAGCTGCTACGAAACGGAACTATGTCGAAGATTAACTCCTCGCTTCGGAAGTTATCCGGGGATCTGAAGACCACCTCCAGTGTAACTGAGCCTGTACAATTGGCCTCTACACCTGGTATGACGCCTTTAAAGGTCGTTTTTGTGGGTTTAATCCTTGAGGGGTCTATGCCCATCTTGCGCACTGTGTCCTGATAAAGCAGGTTCAAGCTGCTGCTGCCGTCCATCAGGACTCTGGTGAGGTGAAATCCATCGACGATTGGGTCTAAAACCAATGCGGCGAATCCGCCATGGCGGATGCTGGTGGGGTGGTCCCTTCGATCAAAAGTGATCGGGCAGGAGGACCATGGGTTGAACTTCGGGGCGACTGGCTCCATCGCGTATACGTCCCTGAGTGCACGCTTCCGCTCCCTCTTGGGTATGTGGGTTGCGTATATCATGTTCACCATCCGCACTTGTGGGAGGAAACCCTTCTGTCCTCTATTGTTCGGTGGTCGGGTCTCTTCCTCGTCATCGCTATGCAGCCCCTTATCATTGTTTTTGGCAATTAGCTTGACTGCCTGCTTGAATACCCAACAGTCCCTGTTGGTGTGATTAGCTGGCTTTTCGTGGGTGCCGTGTATCTGGCACGAGCGGTCGAGTATTCGGTCCAAATTGGACGGACCCGGAGTAGTTCTTTTGAATGGCTTTTTCCGCTGACCGGGTTTGGAGCCTCTGAATCCGGCGTTGACTGCCATATCCTCAGTGTTATCGCCGTTAACGCGGCGTTTGTTCTTGTTGCGACGTGACCTGCCATTGCGGTCCTTGGTATCCGGACTGCCAGAAATTTTGCTGAGGTTGTTGCTGCGGGCTAGCCAGCTGTCCTCTCCCGCACAGAAGCGGGTCATGAGTGATGTGAGGGCTGCCATGGATTTTGGCTTTTCCTGTCCTAGGTGCCGGGTGAGCCACTTGTCGCGGATTTTATGTTTGAAGGCTGCGAGGGCCTCTGCATCCGGACAGTCGACGATTTGATTTTTCTTTGTTAAGAACCGTGTCCAGAATTGTCTGGCCGATTCGTCTGGCTGCTGAATTATGTGGCTTAGGTCATTGGCGTCAGGTGGTCGCACATATGTGCCCTGGAAGTTGTCAAGGAATGCGGCTTCCAGGTCCTCCCAACACCCAATTGATTCTGCTGGCAAGCTGTTAAGCCAATGTCGAGCTGGTCCTTTAACCTTGAGTGGGAGATATTTGATGGCGTGAAGATCGTCACCGCGGGCCATGTGGATATGAAGGAGATAGTCTTTGATCCAAACCGCAGGGTCTGTTGTGCCATCGTAGGATTCAATGTTCACGGGTTTGAACCCTTCGGGGATTTGATGATCCATTACTTCATCTGTGAAGCATAGTGGGTGTGCGGCGCCTCTATATTGGGCTATATCACGACGTAGCTCAAGCGAGCTTTGTCTACTGTGTTCGGCCCGGCCGGAGTTGCTGTATCGGGCGCGACGGTCATCGTCGTGCATCGTGGGGCGCCCACGCGATCCGTAGATCGATCTTGATTGTCTTGCCTTATCCTCCAGTATGTCTTGCAAGTCCGGCGCATTCCCCGTGGCTTCGTACTTTTCGAGTGGTGCCGGGTACGGTTCTAGTGGAGGGCCTAGAGGCCTCTCTGTCACGGCCACGAGGTGGTCGGTCAGCCGTATTGTGCGCTAGTGATGCAGGTTTATATGCCTCCTCCTCTAATCGGGGGAGCAGCTTGTGTTTGGGGTAGCTTTTTTCGAGGGGCGTTCGAGTACATGCTCTTTGGCCGCAAGGACTTCAGTCCATCTGTCGGCTAGTAGATCTTGATCAGCTCTAAGCTGTTGCTGCTTTTTCTTGAGGCTGCTTGCCGTGGCCATAAGCCTGCGTTTAAAACGCTCTTGTTCGACGGGATCCTCAGGCACGACGAATTCGTCATCGTCGAGGCTTGCCTCGTCTCCAGAGGGAGGCATGTAATTATCATCCTCTACCTCTTTGTCTGCCGCTCTCTCATGAGGGCTGGTTTTTCCGTCCTCCTATGCTGAATCTTGCTAGAGGGGGTTGTCTTCGGCACTGTCTGGGGTGTTATTATCTCCGGTGCCGGAATCTTCATTCTTGTTGTGGCGGGATTTAGAGCGGCGCCGCTGACGCCGGCGCTTAGGCTGTTTCTTGGAGGGGTCTTCCTCCGCTGTTCCCTCGCCATTCCCATCCTTTGGGATATCCACCATGTATAGGTCATATGACGAGGTGGCTTTCCAGTGCCCAGTAGGCGCTGGTTCTTGGTTGTCTCCGGCATCGTTGTCCATACCGTCGATGTCATCGGAGTCGAAGTCTAGCATGTCGGTTAGATCGTCGACAGTGGCTACTAAGTGGGTGGTGGGTGGGCTTTGAATTTATTCGTCGTCCGCATCCCAACCATCCTGACCGCAGTTTGGCTAGGGCTCTCCTGATAACGAGAGATACTTTAGCGAATTCAGGATGTCACCGAAAGGTGAGTGTTGAAAGATGTCCGCAGCGGTGAACTCCATGATCGGTGCCCAACCAGATTCGATTGGTAGGGGCGCGAGGGGTTCGGAGTCCGGTGAGGAGTCCGGCACCTCGGAGTCATGAGCTTCACGAGGGACAAGGTCAGTATTCGGCTCCATCGCCGTAGAGGTAGCAGGCACCGAGGCGGCGTCTAGCCACCCGTCCTCGATCTGCGCAGCCGGCTCCGAGTTAAGGATTGGAGTGGACCCATGTGCGGCCTCTAGGGCACTGTCCGACAGCAGAGCTGAATCATGCCCATCGTGACAGTGCGGCGCGCTCGGCTGTGGCTCGAATCCATCGAAGATCAACTCTCCGCGGATGTCAGTCGTGAAGTTCAGACTTCCAAATCTGACCTGACGGCCAGGGGTGTAGCTTTCGATCTGCTCCAGATGGCCAAGCGAATTGGCCCGCAGTGCAAAGCCGCCGAATACGAAGATCTGTCCGGGGAGAAAAGTCTCACCCTGGACTACATCGTTGTTGCTGATGATCGAAGGAGCCATCAAGCCTATCGGTGATGACACAGAGGAACTCTCAATGAAAGCACCAATGTCGGTGTCAAAACCGGCGGATCTCGGGTAGGGGGTCCTGAAATGTGCGTCTAGGCGGATGGTAACAGGAGACAAGGGACACGATGTTTTTACCCAGGTTCGGGCCCTCTCGATGGAGGTAAAACCCTACTCCTGCTTGATTGATATTGATGATATGGGTAGTACAAGAGTGGATCTACCACGAGATCAAGGAGGCTAAACCCTAGAAGCTAGCCTATGGTATAATTGTTATGTCCTATGGACTAAAACCCTCCGGTTTATATAGACACCGGAGAGGGCTAGGGTTACACAGAGTCGGTTACAATGGTAGGAGATCTACATATCCGTATCGCCAAGCTTGCCTTCCACGCCAAGGAAAGTCCCATCCGGACACGGGACGAAGTCTTCAATCTTGTATCTTCATAGTCTTGGAGTCCGGCCGACGATGATAGTTCGGCTATCCGGACACCCCCTAGTCCGGGACTCCCTCACCTGGGAATGCTTCCTTTAATTGTGAATCAACTGACTAGGAATTCAAAATCCAGGGGGGGCGACGGACCTCTAGCTAAGGTGAAATAGTATATGAGGAGAAACCTTGTGCATCGTGAGTTACTAGGAACATATAGTATGAAGAAGAAGTAGTCAATTAGTGTCTTCAATGGGAGAATACCGTGCAAGCAGACAAGTAAGATTTGCACGAATAAGGGAAGAGGAGTACCATTTCTGTTTGCTAGTGCTGGGTCATTCGGATGTCGTGGCAATTTTCTTTGTTTTACCTGGGGAACCGATGTTTTGGAGGAGGGTCGATCCTTGGACGAACCCATGGCCAAATTGTTGACTGTGTTGCGGTTGTCGTTTGTCAATGACGGGAAGCAGATCTGAAAGGTCGAAGGACGGTGTAGCGGGAACAGCTCCGGTGCAGTGGATGGTGGCGAAGTTGGAGCGGCATCAGTGAGGCGCATGACGACGTGGTTGAACTGGCTCAGGTACGGATAGCTCGGCCTCGGCTTCAACTAGTAGCCGTGGAGGGCATTGCGGTTGCGGTTGCGGTGGACGACGACATCGGGGTATCGGCTCCGGCGTGATCGAGGAGGGCGGTGGTTGATGGGTGGGATGGGATGGCAGACGGAGGACGCTGGGATTTCGCGGCTGGTGGGGAGGTAGTTTTGGCGCCCACAAAGTACGGATGGGGAATCGGACGGGGGCGGGGCGGAGGGAGCTAAGGGAGAACCATGTTTCGGTCTGGGACGCGCTTGTTTTTGTTTTTTTGTTTGAACAGATGGGACGCGCTTGTTTGAATTTTGGGGGAAGTACAAACTTTGCCCCCTCTTAAATTTCAGACCTACTGCAGGTCGGGGTAGGATGGTAATCCCAGGTGTCCCAAATAGTGGGCGGGAGCGATTTCGGCCACGTGCATGTGTGCTTAGGAGGCCATTGTGTATGAATGTTTTTCGGAGGTGGTTGCATGGCGTCTAGATGAAGCTATAAACCTACTCCGATTTAGACCTTTGGACGTCGGGCCGGTAGGTTTCATGGGTCAGAGTTAGCAAAGTAATTTTCTTCTACCAAACATTGGTCTCACGTCGTTTTGGGCGAGTAGCGGCTCTTTTGGCGCTTCATTTGAAATTTTGAAATAGAAGCATTTGCGTTTAGAGTACTCCCTCCGTTTTTATTTACTCTGCATATTAGAGTTGACTCAAGTCAAATTTCATAAAGTTTGACCAAGTTTATAAAAAATAGTATAAACATTTATCATAACAAATCTATATGATGTGAAAGTATATTCCATAATAAATCTATTTTTATTAGTTTGTTATTGCTTATTTTAATATATTTTTTATAAACTTGGTCAGAGTTTATAAAGCTTGACTTTTACCAAAGCTAATATGCGGACTAAATAAAAACAGAGGGAGTACTCTTGAACTTTGAGGATTGACCTAAATAGACAACGTTAAATTTGACCTTGTATGTTTGAAAATCTCATTAAATTATGCGCTTCTTTTTGAAATTTTGACACTTGAAAATCCTATAACTACGATTATTTCTGAATGGAGGAGCTAAATTTGAATCTATTTTGTACACAACTATATATGCTATTGTGTACAAAAGCAGAGCAAAGATTGGTGCCCCATAATTTAGGTATGATTTACAAATGCCATGATATCGAATTCATATAATTGAATGGACTTCGTGTGGAATTCGAATTTTTTAATCCACCTTAAGTTGAATTCAAATATATGCTAGTTCATAGCTAACTATTTATAATGTTCGTTGTGTAACTTTTGTATGTATAATGTGCTTTACACACACAACATGAACTATACTCACATTTATATTCGATTGCTAAAGCTATGCATTGTCTGGTGTTTAAAATACTAACTCTGTGGATCAATTATGTCGAATAATGACATAGACATGCTCAAATTCGATAGAATATAGATGTCTGATGGATCAATGGCCATTCCTTACGCGAATTGGAAATATCATGATCCCATCCTAATATTTGGATACAATTTATATTTTAAGTCAATGTGTACATCAGTCTTTTATGTGTAGTTTCACTCTCCATAGGCCCCTCCTCACACACACACACACTGACTTTCTCTCTCACACATATGCGCACACGGTGTATATCCATCGGTGGTCTCTCACACACACACTCTCCCGAGGTGTCTTTCTCGCAGACATGCTCTCTATATAACCCTCCCTCACTCTCGTAACAATTTACAACTGTTTTCACTAACCTTTTCACAAGCACTCTTCCTCTCACAAGCATACACACGCATAAACCTCATCGACCCTTCTATATACATATACCTGCCTACGTGTCTCCCGCACACACATTATCTTTAGGCCTGTCTCTCACGCATTGTCTCCAACTCTCTCCCTAATTGACGAGTATGATTCAACAGAGAATTCTTTAGGATGCCCCTTCAAGTTAGGTTGGATGAATAGTAATATCAGAGAAAAAGGGGTTACC
This sequence comes from Triticum timopheevii, assembly GCA_963921465.1. Lineage (NCBI taxonomy): Eukaryota > Viridiplantae > Streptophyta > Magnoliopsida > Poales > Poaceae > Triticum > Triticum timopheevii. The sequence continues at coordinate 151,838,692 of OY997272.1, forward strand.
TTAGTCCGAGGACCTAGGGTTACAAATCCTAGCCGGCTTTGTCAGTGGACACAGAGTCCTTCACGACTCTGCTATCTTTGTCTTGTACGACTAGTCCTCCATGGGTCTCCCTAAATGCGTCACGGACCGACCAATGTGGTGCAGGACGAAACCGAGCCAAGGGCCTCACCTCGACCCACCGGACCTCACGCGATGACACACCCTAAGCCCCCAGGTCTTGTTATCTTCTCGCACCCACACATACCAACACAGACACCACACAAAATATTTTCTCCCCATGTCTCTATACCCTCCCCCCTTGCATATACACACTCGAGGGCATCTCTCGCCGTGACATCCTATTCGTCTCTCTCCCTATATAGACCTCTCATTTCTCGTGCTATCTCTCCCACGCTCCCCCCGGTGCCGCCGACCCCTCTATCCATTCCTCTCTCGGATACATAATACAGACACATGCCTCTCTAGGCCCTGCCAAATACATCAACTACACATTCACACATGTTACATCACGTACCCCATTGGTCTAAAAAGCCCTCTCTTCACGTTTATTTCGCATACAACATTCCTTTTGAATAAAACCACACAAAGTGTGGCCAAAAAATTATTTTAGAATTTCTACATATATACAACATACATAGTTATATGGAGGAGTATGAACGTTAATTTGCATTGCATGGTGCCCCCAATGATATTTATTCCGCACTGTGAATTTTTATATTTTTTTACTATATATAAATTATTCATAATAAATAGAAACGATGGGCATCTCTCTCTCCATCGCATACACCCCCTCTATGCCCCTTTCACGTAAGCACACAAACTATCTCCAGGTCCTCTAAAAGTACGCTCTGAGCACATTCACGCATTCATCTTTCTCTTGCGATATATACAATGACGATCATTGTATTTGAAGCGAAAGCACGATACGTACATTGGACTTCAGAATCCACTCATTACGGTCACCATTTATGTTTTCTGGTTATTATACAGTCACGGGCTCACCGTACAGCTCTATATTTGCTAAAGACACGACTAGTTGACCAGTTAAAAACACTCGACGTGGCACCTCTAGTGTTACATCACATTAGCTCGCTACCATTGGGCCCACCTGTCGGCGTGTATAAGAATGAAAACAAACAATAAATAATATTGGACGGTCGTTCGAAATCATGACCACGGGCACAGCGGACAAGGTGGCCTTGTATTGGTATGCTGAGCCGTCTGTTTTAACACACAGGAGCTGGTGTGGTGATTATACACACACGCACGCATGCACATGAACTGCATGCACGCAACACTCACACGAACACATGCAGCCACACACGCACGCAATACTCACACGTACACACAGCCACGCACGCACGCAACACACACATGCACACACGCACGCATGCATGCACACACCACACGACCAGCACACACTCTCACGCTCAAGTGCTAAACCTACATGTGCATGCGCACAAATTAGGCCCTGACAGACACATACACAACCAGGTGGTTCCCGCGCATGGGTTGGAGTCTTGTCGCGCCTGCGTAAATTTGTGTTTATCTGACCTTTTTCCTATGCGAACTAAAATGTTGGACCCACAAGGAACGTGGTCAATTTAACTAGTCAACATAGTGCCATGCAGACTATTTGGCCGTTCAACGGAGTGCAATCCGATGCTCAACGGTGAGCAAGTGACCGTATAATCAGCGCAAAACATATATAGTGACCATAATGAGCGTGTTCTAAAGTCCGGTGACTGTATTACGCTTTTCGCTTGAAATACACTGACCGCTCGTGTATTTATCTCTTCTCTCGCTCTCTCTGTGGAGCCGAGTAGGCCAACGTGCCAGTGCCTAAATTGGGGCACGCCACCCCATTATTATTGTACTGGTTTCGTAAGAGCGAACAACCATTCACGTCTATTGTACAAACTGTAGATATGAGTTACAAATGCTATGAAGACGAATACAAATATTTGAATCCACTTTATGCCCAATTTCTCTCTGTAGGCCCTCCAAAAGTACATCTCTACACGTTCTCGCATGTTATATCTAACAACTATGCAATACATCACTACTACTACACTCTAACACAATAAATCATATGTGTTTTTAGTTTTACTAGATCTCATATTGTTACTTAATTATTCAGTTTGCATACATTAAAATTTCCTTTGAAATGTATGGCTAGTATCATCTACCGCGCGGGAAACATCCCGCCCTTGCCTGTTTAATCGGGTTTGCATCGATGGATCGTGCGAAATAGCAAAACTATAGTAGTACTAATGTACAAGTAACAGTTCACTCGGCCGCCGTGTCATGTACTCTTCCATCATAAGAGTGGAGTTCTCACCTTCATAAATGTTCTAGTCCCTTTCACCAACATGTGGGACATCAAGCAACCGGGTCCACATGCCATACCGATATAACAGTGCAGAGCAGCAGGGGTGAAGCACCCCGGTCATGACGTCGAGCAATGAGACGTCAAATCACAAAGCCGCACTTTTCCCGCAATTAAGTTGGAGGGACGAAGTAATCTCTACTCCTATAAAAGACTCAGTTGGTGATGATGGTGTGTCTGCCATCCGCCATTTCTGACCATTAGATCTGCATCTAATGGTTGTGATGTAAGTTGTGGCCTTTTTGCAACAATTCCCACTTCTTTGCTCCAGTTTACAAAAAAAACCTTAGTATCTTGAAACCAACCACATTCCTTCTTACCTCATCAAAACATCCCAAAGAATATATTTGGAGTGAAACATAGGATATTTTTAGTGATATGTATATCAAAACTAAACTATTTTCTTTCAAATTTGTGAATATGTATTATTCTACTTTGGATCTGTTGCAATGGACGGGCTCATTGCTATAGTGATATATCTCTTGCATCGTCACAACGAACATCTGTTGTACTTGTCTGGGCCTGATGCTCGCAACGCGATGACCTAAGTTCGAATTCTGTCCTAAAGTTTAGTTTTTTATATTTTTTAGTATATACTTATTTCGCTACTATACTGATAGTGGAACCCATAGAGTACTTAGAATACAAGATTAAGGATGGATTTGTTTCTTTTTAACTTTCTATACGAATATGTAGCCAGCCTACAAGTCATGTACACACTGTATTGACAGTGGGACCCACAGAGTACTTAGTATACAAGATTTCTTGGTTTGCATGCGAGTTTAACGCGGGCGTTTGATGGAGGCAAGGAGGCATGTTCAACCGGGCGTGTAGCAGGCGGTGCACTACCATTTGATTTGACAGCTACTAGTAAATCAGGATAGTTCCTGATACGGCTTTAATGCAGACGAGGGAGAGGGTTACGGTTTCCGAAATGTTGAACGACCAATGATGCATCCTCCTTCAATTAGCATGTTGAATGCATGATAGAAGTAATGGTAGGAGGACAGGGGAAAGAGGCAGCACGATGTGAATGCAACGCAGTTTGCACACATATAAAGGTGCCCCTCCAGTCCAATGCATCTAGCACATCGTATGCACCTAAGCACCTACACTAAATGCAAAAGTACTCACTCCAGACACATGGCGGCGATGCATGCGAGTGGCCAGCGACTGTGCCAGATGGTCCACGACACCGGCCTGCGGCATGGCACCGAGGATCGTCTCCAGATGGTGTTGGCGACCGGCTAGTTCATGGCCATCGTTGATGCCAGTTACGACTCTCAGTTGGACCAGATAATCGTTCCCACCATCAACAAGTTCACTATCATCAAGAAGCTCATGGACGACATCACCTTACTCGTCCAGCCTGCATGCCCAGGATCCTCATTGCCTGTCACCCTAATCGGCCTCCATGGGGTGAACCTCTTTCAAGCACTGGTGGCCCTGCGACAACCCACCGACGCAACGAAGAATGTCCACCTTGAGGTCGCGCTCGCTGCGAGGCGCCTCACCCTGCAAGAATTTGTCGACCTACACATCCACGTGTACAAGGAAGTCATGTACATAGGTATCTACAAGGCCGGTGAGGACGCTACGATGTTGGCCTTCCTCAACCGGCTGGAATCGTTGAACGCCTTTGCTAAGAAGCACCTTGACCTTGCCACAAAAGTCGCAGCTGCTAAGCCGCCGGTCGGTGGCCCGACGCACTTTGTCGAGGAGGAGGAGGTCGTATCTTGATGGATGCATCTTTCTTCTTGCCTCTTGTAACCACCACTGTGATCGCATCATCGTGGCCTTAATTCTTATTGTGCTATTGCGGTCTCATTCCAGTCAATACAGACATGTGCGATCCCTTTGCTCACATTTGGAGGCAATTATATGCATCACTGTAACTAGTACTCCATCCGTCAATTTATAAGTTGTGGTTACTGTCGGTGTCAAAACCGGTGGATCTTGGGTAGGGGGTCCCGAACTGTGCATCTAGGGTTGATGGTAATAGGAGAAGGGGGACACAATGTTTACCCAAGTTCAGGCCCTCTCTATGGAGGTAATACCCTACTTCCTGCTTGATTGATCTTGATGAATATGAGTATTACAAGAGTTGATCCACCACGAGATCGTAATGGCTAAAACCCCAGAAGTCTAGCATGTATGATTATGATTCTGCCCTACGGACTAATCCCTCAAGTTTATATAGACACCGGAGAGGTCTAGGGTTGTACAAAGTCGGTTACAGAGAAAGGAATCTACATATCCGAACGCCAAGCTTGCCTTCCACGCCAAGGAGAGTCCCATCCGGACACGGGACGAAGTCTTCTGTCTAATATCTTAATAGCCCATCAGTCCGGCCCACGCTATACAGTCCAGACGATCGAGGACCCCTTAATCCAGGACTCCCTCAGTAGCCCCCGAACCAGTCTTTCAATGACGATGAGTCCGGTGCACAGATTGTCTTTGGCATTGCAAGGCAGATTCCTCCTCTGATTACTTCAAAGTACCTGACTTAAAGAGTAGTATCCGACTTTCCATTTAATGTTGCACCCATCGGCTTTCGCACCTTCATGACTTTAGCTTCCACGTGTCGAGCGAATACGAGAGATCGGGGTATTTTTGCACGTACCACCCTGACCATATAAGAAAGTCGTCTATTTAAAGTGATGGATCATCAAATCAATTCCACACCAAGCGAGGAATCCTCAGAGCTAGCAGAAACCATTCCAACATGGCTAGTGCTCCCAGCTCTTCCTCCCGTCCCCACGGCCCCAAAAAAGGCTATTGGGAAAAGTGCTCCATATCCCACAGTCAACTAGTGAAGCTGCAGACACAGCGATTTCTTCCCCCCGCGGATCTAGTCCCCGTTCGAGCCGGCTTGGCTTCCTTCAACGGCGGGGCTCAGGCGGAGAATTTCCCCAATCCATCCAGGGGGAACGAGTATGCTTTGTTCCCTACTTGTTGAGAGGCATCGGATTTCCAGTCCATCCGTTCCTTCGAGGGCTTCTAGAGTATTATGGCCTCCAACTGCACAATTTCACTCCTGCCTCCATCCTGCACATCGCAGGTTACGTTGCTCTTTGTGAGCTATTCCTGGGTTGCGAGGCCCATTTCGAATTATGGAGGAAACTATTCTGCCTCGTCCCTTGTAATCAAGAGGGATCAATATTTCAAGTGGGCGGCGCCTAGGTATGGCGCATCGCCGGGATCGGATACCACTGCAAAAAAAAATACACTTCTGTGATGATACGTGTTTGTCACAGTAGGTCCCTTTTTTGTCATGCATGTACATCCATGACGATTTTATGACAGAATCAAGATAGTCATACATGTGCTGTCGTAGAAGTGTTCCATGACATTACCAAAATTATCATCATGGAAGTGTCTACTTCCAAGACGATAAATCGCGCGTCACTGAAGTGCTTTCGTCAAGGGTGACCAACACGTGGCATCCACTGTAACAGAATGCTGTTAAGCTATCGGGTCGGGTTTTGGATCCGATAACCCGTTAACAGCCCGGACCAATGGAAAATTTCCACGTGTAAAATTCTGATTGGCCGGAGGGAACACCTGTCAGCTCGTTATTGGGCCAGATGTCGCCCGTCCATTGGAGGAGACATGCCTATGATACATCGACACGTGGATGGGCCCAACAGAGGCCCATATAGGTTAAAAAGGCCGGCCCAGTCAAAGGCCTGTAGTACTTAATCAGGTACTAGTGGGCCAACCCAATAACGGCCTGCTTAATAAAGGCCCATTTACGGCCCGAAGCCAGATCTGGCCTGTTAATTATTCGCCCAATATTTGGGTCCATTTACGGCCCGAAGCCAGATCTGGCCCGTTAATCGCCGAATATTTGGGCCCAACTACAGCCCTGTGACTTTCGGCCTGTTAGAGGCCCGATGTAGACATGGGCCCATTTCAGCCTAGTGTGACTTTCGGCCTGGGAATGGCCTGTGCTGCCCATGGGCCATATATGGTCCAACGGGACATCGGGCCCACTAACGGCTTGTGCTAAAGGTGGCAATAGTTAAGCCCACATGACTTTGGGCCTGTTAAAGGCATGTCGCATAATTCGGCCCGTTGATGCCTGTACTAAGCTTTCGGCCTCTTAAAGTCCCATGATATCAGTGGGCCAACTAAGGCCCGAGATATGTTTCCGCCTGGTAATGGCCCGTGAGCTAACTGGGCCCAAAAAGGCCCGGTCTACATTTCAGCTTGCTGAAGGCCCGTCGACGACTAGTGAAAATTGAGGCCCAACATGCATTTCGGCCTGCTAAAGGCCCGTGCTTTCATCTGGGCCGTAATAGGCCAGTACAATATTCAGCCTGTTAATGGCCCAACGCTACCTGGGCCAAACTAAGCGCTGGGTCAACAAAAGGCCCAACTAAAATATAGGTCGGTATAAGTTGTGGGCCTGGCGCAATGTGTGAAGGTCCCAATCATTCGGGCCCAAGAAAGACATAGGCCGGCCCAATTGTGGCCCGCTAAAAACCAGGTCTGTTAGAGTTGAATGTTTCGGCCCGGTCGACTACATCTGATTTTTTTTCAGATAGCGAATGATGGCAGTAACTAGTAGGAGTTAAGAACAAACCTACTCTATACAATAAAGAAATTACGGCATGGTAACTAAGATAAAACCTACACTATACAATAAAGGATTTAAGGTATATTACATCCACTGGGCATCGAAGTTCGCCACCAGTGATCATAAAGCGCAATGAGGAAGCAGATTACAAAAACTGGGCACCATTTCAGCGTAAAAAAAATACTAAACCGAGACCACTTCCAAGACAGTTCAATAAAGGTTAGCCTTGCGGGGGAACTGCTGCGCAAGCTGCTGAGCAAGGCTGTGAGACCGGCCTAGCATGTCGGTCATAGCTTCCAGGTGTAGTTGTTTAGCGATGAGGTTCTCATTGGTGTTCTCCGCAATCTTTCTTAGAGATAGGACTTCAAGTCGAAGTTGAGTTGCAGAATGCCTTTCTGCTAGAACCTGGGACTTAAGAAGTCGAGCTGATTGAGACAACAAATTCTGTGAGCTTGTCTAACTACTAGTCTCAAGTAACTTGAACGCTGCATCAAGACAAGACTTTGGGGTTGTCTCGCTATCTTCAAGATGTTTTGCCTTCTTTGCTGCAATATATGTTGGGTTTGTCTCACAGCCTTCAGCAGACTTGTGCATGCCATCATGCATATCACCCTGAAACAAAGCAGAGAGATGACAGGTTTTGCACGTGTATAAATAAAGATGATAACTGTGCTGTCAATTCCATCCAATTTCAAATTAGAAAATAAAGAGTAAGTTCAATATATCAATAGCATAATTTGGCATTGTTCATAATGCGGGGAGCTTCACCACACTACTAGATTACCATGTCAATATTATTTTTCATAGATGAAGGGCAAAGAAAATAATTGTATCTATTTTGGTTAATGTGCACGGCATGTTGTTCATATCATCAGCCACATCAGTAAGATAAAACAAGAGATGACAAGGTGCAAACGTGGGCAGCTTCACCACACACTGGATTATAGATCCACAAAAACAAGCATACATGCAGGCAGTATTAAGTAATGTGCATGGTATGAATAAGGAATTTGGTTTTACAAGTAAAACTTAGAACTTACGGTTCTTGCGAACATGCATTTTGGTAGAAACAGCAAACTAAACAGCAGTAAACGATAGGGAGCATGAGCAAATTAAACAGCAGTTGAGGATAAAGGCTTTAGAAGGACTGACATACATTAACAGTTAACACCGGCTTTATAATGCCCTTCTCCATGTCAAGGGAAGGATAACTCAAGAATTTCAGCACAGAATCTTCTTCATAAGCATTGCCTATGCTCTACATTTTGTAGAGAGTAATTATAGATATGATAATACTGGAAGGGATAGAGGATAATGAAGATAAGATGCAGATTGATGCTACATAATCAACTACCAATCCCTGGAAGTATAAGCATTACAGGACAAAATGTACTGACAAGAGCAATGGGCTACACTTCTGCACTGGCATTGTCTGTGTATTCTACTTGTTGGTAAGATTAAAGATAGATCTGATCTTTTTTAGTAAATGGTGGGCGAGGGAGATAAGATGCAGAATGCTACACAATGAACCAATCCCTCTTCCCATAATACAAGAGTGTTTTGAACACTAGTGTACTATACAAAACGTTCTTATATTATGGGACGGAGGGAGTAGCTATTAATGTAAGTACAGTGATAGACCACATTTAGTCCTTACAAGAGAACTGCAGAGCTAAACCTCTTCAAAAGTACTGGGTTGATTCTAAATTTATGTAAGAGTCCATACAGATCTTATAATGTCCACCAAATGGACGATTACAAGGCTAACATGTGCAGTGATGCTACATAATCAAACAGCTATGAAAGTAAGTATGGTCATACAGGGCAAGAGGTACTCACAAGAGCAATGCAGTGTGCAGTATAGTTGCGAGATTCTGTGGTCCCTTGAGAACTAATGTTTTTCTGCTAACAGTTTTTGTACAAGTGAGACATTAAGGCAAATGCTTAAATGTAGTTCAAATTGTGATGTGATATCATAGACAGTACCTTACGCTGCAGCCGAGACCAATGTGTAACAAGATTATTCCAGTCACCGTCGGATAAATGTAGCACCGGAGACTTTACAGGAATTTCGTTCAGAGGCTTGCCATCGAAGTGTGCTTGCCTCAGGTAGGAACGATACTTCATCAATGAGTGCTTGAAAAGCGCAACCAACCCTTGCTCGTCTTCACAATCTAGTTTGCTCCTCGCCTATTTAAAAGAGTGAAATCTTGGGTCTTCTGTCAGCAGAAACATATGCAGTAATGACCATGAATAACATTAGTACATTACTTACGCGTAAGTTGCGGAGGAAGACTAGAAATTGTTCTATGTCTGCGGTATAATATTTCCATGAAGGAAAGATGTGCACAAAGTTCCTGACAACAATATAAGCTTCGTCTTCTAAATTGGGAAGAAATGGAATAGGGGTCCTATTTGCTACAATTGGGGCTCTCTTTGGATCGAAAAGGGATTTGGCAAATGGATTTGGTGTACTCTTTGCTGGAATGGGGGTTTTGCGTCATAGAGCTGGTGCTATGTGAATTGGCATAATCATACCAGTTGCTGTAGTTGGGGTCTGCTGAGTTGGGGCATCAGAAATGACCAGTGTAGTAGGGCTAGAGTCTGCTAGAGTTGGGGTGTTTTGTGGGTCTGGTGATATTGCAACTACACCTAATGGGCTATTTGATTTATCAGGTACCACTACCTTTTCCAAATACTTTGCTTGTGCTCCTCCATGATCAGCAATCGCCCTCTTCCTTTTGAATGTCTGATACACAAGAACAACATTTGAATGGATCAATATGGTATGATGACAGATGGAATATGTACTGAAAATGGATAGGCAGGGCGTATTCACATACACGATGTGTAAACTAAGCTAATGGCAGTTCAACAAAGTAGAAGCAATGCAAAGCATCAGTTGCAAGATATGTGTGACCAATGTAACCTTGGAAAGTTAGAACAAGCACCTTGATGGGTGAATAAGATAGGGCATCTTCCTCTGACTCCTCCACTAGGGAGCTACATTGACTTAGGTCTCCCTCTAGCTCAGAATCATTGTTAGGATTATATTCTGAGCATGAATCTGTAGGTGGAGAGCGTTTGCATTGCATTGCATCCAGACTTGATTTCAGTCCCTTAATGCCAAGTTTGACAGCCATGGCATTGTTCTGCTTTATTCTTTTCATGCACGCAAGCTCATAATCATTATGATGCTGTTCAGAATCTAAGATTCATGAAAACATAAAAAGTAGTTAGAATATCTATGGAATGCATTGCGGATTCAACTCGAAGAGTGTCTCCCTATAAACCCCTGCATATGCAAGTTCACCCCCCAACCGTGTTGACCAAACCACACACAGAAATACAAACCCCTTATGTCTCTATAACAGGTAGACACACATTTCAAAACTAAAGTAGGAACATTAGAATCATATGAAATTCGTATTTGAACAAATAAACTAAGGAATTATGAGTGGAATAATGTTTAGCTTCAAGGGTGGAGTGTTGGTAGTGCAACACAAAGCAAGTAGGCAGATTGTATTCCATGTAAAAGATCAAAACCTATGTAAAAGCTGGAAATGACACTTTCTTTCTATACAATGCAGTGTTCCTTGCCCACACATGATGGAAGAGATCACATAGAGAAATACTATTCACTCATGTCTACAGTTCCAGTATTTAGAAACAAGGTGGTCCACCCTAAAAGAATATTGACAAAGAATATGACAAGGCAAGCATAGATGTAGTGAATCAATCATTTACTTGTGAGCTTACTAGGACAAGTATGAGAATTGTAACTGCAGTAAGAGACCGTCCAAAATCTGAATGAATAAGTTTGTCTAGCACTTATTGTTTGCAACTAATCGACGTGAATAATTGGATATTATATCAAATGAGTAAGAAAGACAAGTAAAATTGTCAACAAACCTGGCTTGCAGTAGTAATCTGGGTCAATGTCACTATGACCAACAATCCAAAATGACTAGTGTCTGTTCCGAGGGCCGTAATTTTGAAAATCCTGTGAACTTTACAGGTACTAAAGATTACCGAAATACATCTAAACCATTAAGTGTAGGTAGCACAGAGCACACAACAAACCCTAATGACAGTCCTGCCTAAAGAGTAATGAATCAATTAGAAAATGGGTGATGAGGAGTGGCTACTGAGTGTTGAGGACATATCTCAAGATAAATCGGGTTGGCTTGGTGGGTGCTACATGCCTGAGACCTGAACAGACTGGGAAGGTAGGCATGACGGCACGCCCAGGCAGCGGTGACGCTGTTGGGGGAGCGGCTCCTGACCTCCTGTTAATCCGGCGTCTCCTCCTAGAGTCATGTCGTCCGGGGACGGCAAGTCGCCGGTGAGGAAGGTGGTTGGGGGCGAGTAGAGATCGGAAGCGCGTAGCAGAACAGAGGGGAATCGAGGCCTGGGACGACCCAAAATCCCAGGGTGGGCTGGCCCACCGTGGGCACCCTGTAGAGATACACACCCGAGCGGTGAACATGCATTTTCAAAACTAATTTAGGAACATTTAGCTGACCAATTAAACGACTCTGTTTTAATAATATCAGATTCGTATTTGAACAACTAAGCTTGTTTAGCTTGATGGGTGGAGCAGTGTTATTATGACACGAAGCACGTATTCTGATCGTATAGTGATCATAAAAGAGGGAAACTCTAAGCATATTTTTTTAGCAAAAGAGGGTTTCCCCTCCGATTTCTATTAAAGAAACCACCACGGAACCAACATGATCAATTAAACACTAAGCATGATCAATTAAACCGTATTATGACTGTGCCATGGCAGATTTGAAGCTGCAAACCGGAGAAATGTTATTTAGCATCCATTGTTTGCTTCGAACTAAGAACTAAATTCTAAGAGCTGAAAAGAAAGCAGAGTAACCAAGTTAATATCTATTTTCTGGTTGAGATCAAAAAGTTGAGGAGATATGAAGTACCACCTCTCTCGCGGCGCCGTGTAGGCATCGGGGGTGCGATGGCTATTAGTGGCATTGAAGTAGATCTGTGACGATAGACGGGTGCATCGGGGAATAAGTCCCGTTGCGGTGGAAGAGAAGGTCGTGTGAGCGACCCCGGCAAAGAGGACAATGGCGCCGATGAAGCGAGAGGACGCGATGCAAGGCTATTGGTCCGTTGCCGTGGATGAGAAACGTCCATCTCTAGCAGTGGACGACGCGGCCTTGGTAGGTGCTCCGGCATGGTGGAGGATGGTGGCGATGGATGTGGTGGAGAACGGCGGCGATGGATGGGGTGGCGGACGGAGGCTGGTGTGGGGATGGTGTTCTAGCACGGACGGTGTATGAATGGGAAAATGGAGGGAGAGGTACGGGGAACCATGTTTTTGGGATGCGCCTGTCTGAAATATGGGAAAGTTACGAACTTAGCCCTCGTTTAAAATTTGGACGTCGCGTCGGTTGGGTATAGGACGGTAATCTCGCATCTCGACAATATTTGCCCAGAGCGATTTTGGGCGAGGAGAGGGTGGTTGGCGCCCATGGTTGGCGCCCACGATGTATGAACGGGGCTGACAGCTAGGGCGGTTGTGTCACATCTGAGTGAAGTTACAAACCTGCCCCTATTGAAAATATTTACCTACATCGATTTCAGCCGAGTCGAGTTTGTTTTGCCGCCCACCGTGTATGAATGGGGAATGGAGGGAGAAACAAAGGTCTTTCGGATGATCTTGAATCAAATGTGTTTTGCCACCATGTTTTGTGCCCACCGTGTCAGAATGGGCTCAGAGGCGGTCGTTGACGGTGTCCTGGACTAGGGGTACTCACCACGTCGTCTCCCGATCAGTTGGATTGGGCCGAGGATCCCCATGGCCGTATACTCATGGGCCAGTTCGGACAACCCCTGCCGCATACAAGGAAGACTCCACAGGACTTGGCGCACAAGACGAGGACTCTCCTAAACCCTAGGCCTCTAGTGTCTTATATAAACCGAGGTCAGGCTAGTCAATAGACAATCGCATATTCATTATTATCATCTCATGGTAGATACATGTACTCTGTACTATACCCCATATGAATAAAATCAAAAGCAGGACGTAGGGTTTTACCTCCATCAAGAGGGCCCGAACCTAGGTAAAATCCCGTGTCCATGTTACCATCATTCCAAGACGCCTGGCTTAGGACCCCTACTACGAGATACGCCGGATATTGAACCGACATTGGTGCTTTCATTGAGAGCCTGCTGGGTGATCGTCACGGATCGATGCGATGATCAGGTGATATTCTTTCAGTTAGATCTGTTCCACATAAATTATATTTTTTCTGCAAATTATTGTCGCTGCCTTGGGTTATTCGTCCGCAGCGCCAGACAGAGATCAAGGACTTTTATGGCCGTGACCGGCGTCCTGCGATGCGCCAAATCCCAAGTCTCAACCTACCATGGCCACCGTGAACATGTGTAGGCGGCAGCCGAACATGGAGCAAAGTCGCATAGCAATCATGCTCGTGCAAGCGGCAGCCAAGGAGATTCGCTTTCCCCCCTTTTTTTTATTCGGCCAACTGCCTCCCAGAAGTGGCGGCCGATGTGAAGCTCCAATCGGAGCACCAGGGTTTGGGTCCCGTATTGATCTCCAGTGCAATACCAAATCCGGCAGCCATACTCAATTCGGCCTCTAGCAACCACGCATCCATCCAGGCGCATCCGGACGGAGCGATAATATGATAACTAGCCCAACGTCGCTGATCATACATGGCGGTCTGCTCTTGAATACTTGCAAGATGCCAAACTACGTCGTATCAATTGGAATATGATGTCTGATTGCTGCATCTTCCGCTGGTGTCTCGTAAATTATCAGGTGTTATTCTTCCTAATAATTACGTACAATTAATTTTTTATGCAAGTATATTTCTTGTTTGTTTGTACCGTGTCTTGTGTACATAGATCACGGTACAACCTATATAATGGTCGAACCAATTTTTTGCTCGCGGTCCGTTCGGGACCCGGGCTGCTCTGTGAGGTTGGACTTCGTCATGCCTTCATGATAATCAACCTCGACTACGCTCACATTGCCACTTCGGAGAGCCGTCGTCGTCCCGTCTGCGTCGACCAAACCATGCAATCGCCTTGGCATCCGTCCCTATTCCGGCATCTCCGCACTGCCACTCCACCACACCCTGCCGATGACTCCATATTCCTTTCATTATTTATTTCACTTAAATCAATTAAGTAGAATATTTTTAATTATTTCTTTGTTATTACTTTCGGGGTTGCACAATTTTATGTGTGCAGGTAATCAACTTTGACTGCGTCACGCGGTCACCTTGGCGTCACTTTGCCGACCTACTCCACTACCTCGGCTGAACCGGGGGCTTCACTGCCTCACCACATCGGTTGAGCCGTTTCACTACTTCGGAGTGCCGAGCTCCTTGCTCGGACACCTCGGGCTTAGGGGCTGGTACCTCGGCCAGCCCGAGGACTACGTCTTCGTCCCGCCACAAACCCGGACTGTGTCATCAACGTCGAGCACATTGACCAGCTAAGTTGCTCTCATGCTCAAAAACTTTCAGTTTTAAAGTTTGTTCGGTTCGACAAAGCATTATACCTTTTTGGCAAAAAAGTTGCTTGTGAAACACTTCCTTGTCGAAACATTGTTTGTGACACACAAATTCAAATACCCCGTTTACTTGGGGGCTCCCTTGCTGGAGCTTTTCCTCTTGCATATGATTATACTTGTACGGCTTCGTTCCTTTTTCGTGTATTACGCCACAATATGCACCATATTGACCTAAGTGATTTGCAAGCTGGGTTGCCTTGCTCCTGTGTTTACCCCTACGTTCCCGATAGTTTGGCTAGGGAGTAAAGGGAGCACCTCTGCGATTGTCACGATCGGGTCACCCGAGCCAGACCTCAGACTGGGTGAAGCCGAAAGCTAGCGCTCTTACTGTTTTCAATAATGGTCGGCACACAACGGAACTCATGAGTACAAAAAATCTATTGCCCAAGTCTCATAGTGAGCAACCGAAGAAAGGTATCAGTGGGGGTACTATTTTCTTCGAAGATGCTTCTTACACTTTGTCGGTAATATAGCATAAGTTCCCTGAGCGCGCTTTGTCTGTTACAGCCTTAGGGCCTGATTGCCTGGTTATCGGAAACACCGTCGATATTCTCGACAGGTGGAGTACATAACACTTTTAGGCCCTTGGCCGAAGAGGGAGAAGTCGACGGTCAGTTAAGATGCGTTTAAAGTTCGGGTGAACACAAATATGATATAAGTACTTCGGTACATACAGTCATTATACATAAAATTCTTTTACCCAAGTCACTCGGGGGCTCTTAAATTTATGTGAGCTGTTTTGTAATAAGTGTTCTTCTTCTTAGTCGTTGCAAAGTCTTTTTTCTATCACTCCTTTTTTCGACGCGAGCGTGTGGTCAATAGCTGGGGAGCCTAATTTCTCTCTCAAAGCCGCTAAAGTTTGCTAAACTGGCCTAACAAGGAGTACTCCGCCTTCGGGATAGGAGGTCGAAGCCGTAGGCTGACCCGCTTAAAGTCTTGAGATAGGATGCGTCATGTTAAAGCACGACAGAAGCACAATTTTTTTTCTCAGACCAATTTTCTGATTGGCACCGAACAATTGATCTAGTTCGGACGTCGAGTTTTTATTGACATTTTTGCTTTTCCAATCCTATGGCACTTTTCAACTATTTGTGTGTTTTCCGCATAAGTCTCGCAGTGCAACGTCGGACACCTTTAGGGATTCAGCAAAAACTCTCGGATCTTGCTATATATGCATCAGTTTCGAATTGTGTCTTCGGTAGATAGTTGGGTTGCCCGGCTCCTGTGCTTGCCTCCTACATTTCGCTTTGTTCGGTTAGGTGTGCAAAAGGAGAACCACTATGATTGTGCTTCCAGCTCGCATGGTTAAGTACCTCGGTGGAGAAAGCCGAAAACTGACTTTCACAATAAGTGTGAACTGGTCAGCGATCCGATGACTATGTTAAATGACAGGCCATTCATCACATTGGCCGAAGTGTTAACAACTTCCTTATGTTAAACAATAATATAACACGCCTCTCTGCGTACCTTTGTTTATAAAACCGTATGGCCGGATTGCCTTGTTTGCCGTAAGTCTTTGCCCTCATAAAGGCTTTATAAAGTAGGACAAACACTCCTCGGCTGCTGGCCGAGGAGGTTGAAGTTGTTGGTCGGTCAACAAAGTTTTGTACAATGCGGATCCGAGCATTAATGACGTAAAGTACTTGGATACATAGCGTCATTACACATAATTTATGATTTTACTATGGATATCGATCCTTAATTCAGCCACCCGTGTCCGCATTAAGGCTCGGGGGCTACTGGGCTTCGGGATTATCATTACTTGTAAATATTAAAGAGGCACATCGATCCCCTGATCTAGTGTTGCCACCCGACCAGTGTCTCGGGGGCTACTGCATTGCATATTCAATGCAGAAAATTTTAAGTGCAATACAGTTTTCGAGGAGATTATAATCCTCGGGTTGGTCGGCCGCACCCAACCTAAGTCTTGATGACTGAGCATGCCACTTTTTATGTCCCAAAGTATTCTGCCGAGCTAGGACTTGATCTTCAGGCTGATTTTGCGAATCAACCTGAGTCTCAGGGGCTACTGGGATCAGCGGTCTTATGTCATCCTTCAGGTGCACGTCGGGTTTTAGACCGATACACACACCTTGAGGGCTACTGGCTGTATATCTTGGCAGAGAATAAATTGCACCGATCAAAAAATCAGCCCGCGGTCGGGGTGGTGCACCACCCCGGAAGTAGTCCGGCATAAAGCTCAGACACTAGTGGCTGGCTCCGTAGAGGGCATTTCCAGCATTAAGCTCGGCTAAACTCCTTCAACTTTTTTGAACCAAGGTGATCTATGACACCTCGAATGTAGTCCGGTGTTGGAGCTTGGACATAGTCCGACGTTGGAGCTTGGACATAGTCCAGCGTTGGAGCTCGGATACAGTCCAGCATTGGAGCTTGGACATAGTCCGGCATTGGAGCTCGGAAGCGGTCCGGCGTTGGTGCTCGGCTGCTAAAGATACCTCGAATGCAGTCCGGCGTTGGAGCTCGGACGCAAGAGGACACTGCTGCCCGGGGGCAACTTCAAACCTGAGGTGTGGCATAAAAATAACAAGGCATTGATAAAGGCCGGAAACTTAAAGGGGCTCCTTGGATACCTGACGTGTAAACTCTTCGGATTCACTTTGGCGATCCTCAAGATCGAAGATGGAAAGATTTGTTGAATGAGTTTTCAAGACCGATGACAGAAGATGATGAATACTTTGGAAGAATTGAGGAGCGTCCCCAACTTGAAGACCGGTTCAGGGGGTTACTCACGGTGTCCTGGACTAGGGGGTACTCACCACGTCGTCTCGTGATCAGTTGGATTGGGCCGAGGACCCCCATGGCTGTATACTCATGGGCTAGTTTAGACAATCCCTGCCGCATACAAGGAAGACTCCATAGGACTTGGCTCCCAAGACGAGGACTCTCCTAAACCCTAGGCCTCAGGTGTCTTATATAAACTGAGGCCAGTCTAGTCAATAGACAATCTCATATTCATTATTATCATCTCGTGGTAGATACGTGTACTCTGTACTATACCCCATATGAATACAATCAAAAGCAGGACGTAGGGTTTTACCTCCATCAAGAGGGCCCGAACCTGGGTAAAATCTCGTGTCAACGTTACCATCGTTCCAAGACACCTAGCTTAGGACCCCTACAACGAGATACGCCAGATTGGAATCGACAGTCGTGTCACGTCTAATTGAAGTTACTAACCTACCCCTAGAGCAGTGGAAATCGGGCCGATGGATTGTCCTTGTAATGGGTAGACAGTAATTTTCATCTCCCAAACACTTGGCTTCGGGCAGCCGACGTGGGAGTGGACATTTTACCGCTTCTTTCAAATTTTGGGACAATAAGCATCCACGTTTACCCTAGCAACTAAATTCGAAACCATTTTGTATTCCTATATGAATCTTTATAAATCATTCTTTGTGTTTTTATATATCTTCAAAAGGATGAAAAAGATGTATTCCACTGTCATATATGAATATGGTTTACATGCCAATACTCAAATTCAGAAGCTAGAATCCAGTTTAAGGTGAATTCCAATATTTGGAACACTTCATGTCCAATTCAAATGTCACACGCAGCATAATGTGTACTCCCATTTAGATATGTACACAAGCGATGTATCAAGATTCAAATACCAAGTCAACCAACCAAGAATGTACAGAACTAACAGACATATAAACACTTATAGAGTATATGGATCAATAATATCAACTAGCATACATAAGCCAGGCCGCTGTACTTTTTTTTGCTACAATAGCATCCTTTTTTTAGCCAGCATCTTGGCCCTTTCTGATGCGTGCCACTTATGGTCCATCTATACTACTATTATTGCTGAATGCACATTCAGCCTGATTGGCATATTTGTAGGTCTAGCACAACAATCCAAATGAAATGTCTCCGAGTCTTATCAATTAATACAGACTTGTGCTCAAATAAAATTACAAACCAAAAGACAAAAAACAAAAAACAATTATTACATGATCTCTAAAACAAATGGTTTGATTGATTACATGAACAAACAACACAAAGGTTATTCAACGATGGAAAGAACATTTCACCTATGATTTACCAAGTGGGAATTTAATTTCCTTTTTTCCTTCAAGACCTTAACAATGTGGTCAGTGTCAGCTTCCTTCGTTTTGTAATCCACCAAATATTTAATGGTTGTCTTGAGTACTGCTTGTGATTGTGCTATTTGCTTCCTCAACATGTCAACTTCATCTCTAAGTGCAGAAGCAGAATCTCTTTCTACCACTAGTTTAGCCTCTAGAGCATCAGCAGTTGGCAATTCATAATGCACGATTGGGCCGGTGCCACTGCTGTGGGATGATGCAACGTCCATGGGGACCTCGCTCTTTGATCATCGGCTAACCTGTTTTGCCATTAAAGTTCCGATTGGATTCAGAAAAGTTGAAGTTAGCAAAACATCTCAATTGGGAGTTATAACAGCAAACCAGTTAAACAAACAAGGAATTAAAGAGTTTCAGTTAGATGCTGAAAAGTAGTTATTAACATCATTGTAACACGATGTTGCAGCAGCAAAGCAGTTAAACAAATGAGTAGCTATTTAAGTTAAGGTAAACAGGTAATTCTTAATAGTAAGTATCAAACACATAGATAGGCGCAGTCTACAATAGGATTAACAGGCTGTGGCATTATGTAATCAGTAGCAAACTAAGTTAAGCCAAGCAACATAATTGAACAATTTTGCAATAAGTGGCTAACTAAAATTTCAAGAAGCAGGTAACTGAACTTATGCTAGTTCTTTGTACAGGTACACTACAACTTCTTTTTCGCTTACAAGGTTGTTCGAAGGAGTCCATGGCATCAATTGCTTGGATACGCAGTCCCAATACTTCTTTCTTCCCACACTGCATTGGTAAGTCGAATGGTTAATCTGGTAAGATGGTGCGTCCTTCATATGTTATATGAGGACTGATGTCTACTACACAACCTTCTTCTTGTAGACGTTGTTGGGCCTGCAAGTGCACAGGTTTGTAGGACAGTAGAAAATTACCCTCAAGTGGATGACCTAAGGTTTATCAATCCGTGGGAGGCGTAGGATGAAGATGGTCTCTCTCAAACAACCCAGCAACCAAATAACAAAGAGTCTCTTGTGTCCCCAACACACCCAATACAATGGCAAATTGTATAGGTGCACTAGTTCGGCGAAGAGATGGTGATACAAGTGCAATATGGATAGTAGATATAGGTTTTTGTAATCTGAAATAATAAAAACAGCAAGGTAACTAAAGGTAAAAGTGAGCGTAAACGGTAATGCAATGATAGGAAACAAGGCCTAGGGTTCATACTTTCACTAGTGCAAGTTCTCTCAAAAATAATAACATAGATAGATCATATAACAAGCCCTCAACATGCAACAAAGAGTCACTCCAAAGCCACTAATAGCGGAGAACAAACGTAGGGATTATGGTAGGGTACGAAACCACCTCAAAGTTATTCTTTCGGATCGATCTATTCAAGAGTTCGTACTAGAATAACACCTAAAGACACAAATCAACCAAAACCCTAATGTCCCCTAGATACTCCATTGTCACCTCAAGTATCCGTGGGCATGATTATACGATATGCATCACACAATCTCAGATTCATCCAACCAACACAAAGTACTTCAAAGAGTGCCCCAAAGTTTCTACCGGAGAGTGAAGAACGTGTGCCAACCCCTATGCATAGGTTCATGGGCGGAACCCGCAAGTTGGTCACCAAAACATACATCAAGAGGCACGTGATATCCCATTGTCACCACAGATAAACATGGCAAGACATACATCAAGTGTTCTCATAAAAGACTCAATCCGATAAGATAACTTCAAAGGGGAAACTCAATTCATCACAAGAGAGTAGAGGGGGAGAAACATCATAAGATCCAACTACAATAGCAAAGCTCGGGATACATCAAGATCGTGCCATAGAGGGAACACGAGAGAGAGAGATATCAAACACATTGCTACTGGTACATACCCTCAGCCCCGAGGGTGAACTACTCCCTCCTCGTCATGGAGAGCTCCAGGATGATGAAGATGGCCGTCGGTGATGGATTCCCCCTCTGGAAGGGTGCCGGAACGGGCTCCCGAGAGGTTTTTGGTGGCTACAGAGGCTTGCGGCGGAGGAACTCCCGATCTATCTTGTTTTCTGATGGTTTTAGGGTACGTAGGCATATATAGGCGAAAGAAGTCGGTCGGGAGGTGCTCGGGGGGTCCACGAGACAAGGAGCCGCGCCCTGTAGGGGGGGCCCCCTATCTCCTGGGCTCCTCGAGGGTCTTCTGACTTGATCTCCAAGCCTCCCGGATGATATTCTTCCAAAAAATCATGATGCCGAAGGTTTCATTCCGTTTGGACTCTGTTTGATATTCCTTTTCTTCGAAATACTGAAACAGGCAATAAAACAGCAATACGGGTTGGGTCTCTGGTTAATAGGTTAGTCCCAAAAGTAAAATAAAAGTGTATAATAAAGCCCGTAAACATCCAAAAAGGGGTAATATAATAGCATGGAACAATCAAAAATTATAGATACGTTGGAGACGTATCAAACATCCCCAAGCTTAATTCCTGCTCGTCCTCGAGTAGGTAAATGATAAAAACAGAATTTTTGATGTGGAATGCTACCTAGCATAATTCTCAATGTAATTTTCTCTGTTGTGGCATGAATGTTCAGATCCAAATGATTCAAAATAAAAGTTCATATTGATAAAAGAAATAGTAACACTTCAAGCATACTAATCAAAGTAATCATGTCTTCTCAAAATAACATGGCCAAAGAAAGTTATCCCTACGAGATCATATAGTCTAGCTGTTGCTCTATCTTCATCACACAAAGTATTTAATCATGCACAACCTCGATGACAAGCCAAGCAATTGTTTCACACTTTAGTAATCTCAAACTTTTTCAACTTTCACGCAATACATGAGCGTGAGCCATGGACATAGCACTATATGTGGAATAGAATGGTGGTTGTGGAGAAGACAAAAAGGAGAAGATAGTCTCACATCAACTAGGCGTATCAACGGGCTATGGATATGCCCATTAATAGATATCGATGTGAGTGAGTAGGGATTGCCATGCAACGGATGCACTAGAGCTATAAATATATGAAAGCTCAACAAAAGAAACTAAGTGGGTGTGCATCCAACTCGCTTGCTCACGAAGACCTAGGGCATTTTGAGGAAGCCCACCATTGGAATATACAAGCCAAGTTCTATAATGAAAAATTCCCACTAGTATATGAAGGTGACAACATATGAGACTCTCTAACATGAAGGTCATGGTGCTATTTTGAAGCACAAGTGTGGAAAAAGATATAGTAGCATTGTCCCTTCTCTCTTTTTCTCTCATTTAATTTTTTTTCTCTTTTCTTTTTTTTCTTTTTTTTCTTTGGCCCCTTTTTTTATTTTTGGCCTTTCTCTTTTTTTTCTTTTTTCTTTTTTTTCTTTCTTTTGGAAAGTCCGTAGTCTCATCCCGACTTGTGGGGGAATCCTAGTCTTCATCATCCTTTCCTCACTAGGACAATGCTCTAATACTGAAGATCATCACACTTTTATGGATTTACAACTCAAAGCTTGAAAAGATATGACTCTATATGAATGCCTCCGGCGGTGTACCGGGATATGCAATGAATCAAGAGCGACATGTATGAAAATTATGAAGGTGGCTTAGCCACAAATACAATGTCAACTACATGATCATGCAAAAAGCAATATGACAAAAGTAATGCGTGTCATATGAACGAAACGGTGGAAAGTTGAATGGCAATATATCTCGTAATGGCTATGGAAATGCCATAATAGGTAGGTATGGTGGCTGTTTTGAGAAAGGTAAATGGTGGGTATATTGTACTGGTGAAAGTTGCGCGGTACAAGAGAGGCTAGCAATGGTGGAAGGGTGAAAGAGTGCGTATAATCCATGGACTCAACATTAATCAAAAGAACTCATATACTTGTTGCAAAAATTTAGAAGTCATCAAAAACCAAAGCACTACGCGCATGCTCCTAGGGGGATAGATTGGTAGGAAAAGACCATCGCTCGTCCCCGGCCGCCACTCATAAGGAAGACAATCAATAAATAAAATTGTGCTCCAACTTCATCACAAAGAGGTTCACCATACGTGCATGCTACGGGAATCACAAGCTTCAACACAAGCATTCTTTAAATTCATAATCACCCAAATAGCATGACTTTAATATCACTACCTCCATATCTCAAAACAATTATCAAGCATCAAGTTGATCATAGCATCCAATTCACTTTCTATGGTAGTTTTTATTATACCCAACTTGGATGCTCATCATTCTAGGACCAACTTTATGATCATAGAAAATACCATGTTGTTCTAAAAGACTCTCAATATAAGTGAATCATGCATGAGAGACTAGCAATTTCTTCAAAATTAAGACACCACCGTGCTCTAAAAGATATCAGTGATGCACTAGAGCAAATGACAAACTACTCCGAAAGATATAAGTGAAGATCAATGAGTAGTCGAATAATTGTGCAACTATGTGAAGACTCTCTCTCATTTAAGAATTTCAGATCTTGGTATCTTATTCAAACAGCAAGCAAAATAAAATAAAATGACATTGCAAGGAAAGCACAACTCATGTGAAGAAGCAAAAACTTAGGCTCAACAGATACTAACCGATAGTTGTTGAAGAAGAAAGATGGGATGCCTACCGGGGCATCCCCAAGCTTAGATGCTTGAGACTTCTTGAAATATTATCTTGGGGTGCCTTGGGCATCCCCAAGCTTGAATTTTTGTGTCTCCTTAATTCCTCTCATATCATGGTTTCTCTATTTCTCAAAAGCTTCATCCACACCAAACTCAACAAGAACTCGTGAGATAGGTTAGTATAAACCAATGCAAAACCTTATCATTTTCTACTGTAACAAATCACTAAAATTATTATTCAACATTGCATACCAAATTCCTCTGCATATTTAATATTCCTATCCTCAAATAGAATCATTAAACAAGCAAACCTATGCAAACAATGCAACCATAACAGCAATCTGCCAAAACAGTACAGTCTGTAAAGAATGCAAGATTCGTCATACTTCCATAACTCCAAAAATTATGAAATAAAACTCCCACTGAAATAAATTTATCATAGCTCATTATGCAAAAAGATTCAACATTATACCATTCTCTGACTTTTCTAGGGAATTTTTGCAACAGCGGTAAACTTTCTGTTTACAAACAGCAACATGTATACTAGCAAAATAAGCATGGCAAAGGCTATCCTTGACTTTTTTATTGAAACTAAAGATGAAAAACACTATTATAAATAACAGCAAGCAAATACTAACAAAAGAAAATGACGCTCCAAGCAAAACACATATCATGTGGTGAATAAAAATATATCTCCAAGTAAAGTTACCGATGAACGAAGATGAAAGAGGGGATGCCATCCGGGGCATCCCCAAGCTTAGGCTCGTGGTTGTCCTTGAATATTACCTTGGGGTGCCTTGGGAATCCCCAAGCTTAGGCTCTTGCCACTCTTTATTCCATAGTCCATTGAATCTTTACCCAAAACTTCAAAACTCCACAACACAAAACTCAACAGAAAACTCGTAAGCTCCGTTAGTATAAGAAAATAAAACCACCACTTAGGTACTGTGATGAACTCATTATAAATTCATATTGGTGTAATATCTACTGTATTCCAACTTATCTATGGTTCATACCCTCCGATACTACTCATAGATTCATCAAAATAAGCAAACAACACATAGAAAACAGAATCTGTCAAAAACAGAACAGTCTGTAGTAATCTGTATCAAACGTATACTTCTGGAACTACAAAACTTCTACCAAATTAGGAAGACCTGAGAAATTTGTGTACCAATCCAGAGCAAAAATAATCATATCAAGAGCACGTTTCTGTGAATTAGCAAAACTAATTTACTGGATGCAAAAGTTTCTGATTTTCAGCAGGATCAACACAACTATCACCGTAAGCTATCCTAAAGGTCTTACTTGGCACTTTATCAAAACAAAAGATATAGAACATGATTACTACAGTAGCATAATCATGTGAACACACAAAAACAGTAAGGATAAATATTGGGTTGTCTCCCAACAAGCGCTTTTCTTTAATGCCTTTTTAGCTAGGCATGATGATGACAATGATGCTCACATAAAAGATAAGAATTGAAACCTAACGGGAGCATCATGAAGCATATGACTAGTACATTTAAGTCTAACCCACTTCCTATGAATAGGGATTTTTTGAGCAAACAACTTATGGGAACTATAATCAACAAGCATAACTTCAAAACTTGAAGCACATAGAGAGAAAACTTGACATTATTGCAATTCCTACAAGCATAAGTTCCTCTCTCATAATAATTTTCAGTAGAATCATGAATTAATTCAACAATATAACCAGCACCTAAAGCTATCTTTTCATGATCTACTTGCATAGAAAATTTACTACTCTCCACATAAGCAAATTTCTTCTCATGAATAGTAGTGGGAGCAAACTGAACAAAATAATTATCATGTGAGGAATAATCCAATTGAAAACTAAAATCATGATGACAAGTTTCATGGTTATACTTATTCTTAATAGCATACAAGTCATCACAATAATCATCATAGATAGGAACTTTATTCTCATAATCAATTGGAACCTCTTCCGAAATAGTGGAATCATCACTAAATAAAGTTGACACTCTTCCATATCCACTTTCATATTCATCACAATAAGGTTCAACATCCTCCAAAATAGTGGGATCACTACTTCCTAAAGTTGACACTCTTCCAAACCCACTTTCATCAATATAATCATAATAAATAGGAGGCATGCTTTCATCATAATAAATTTGCTCATCAAAACTTGGGAGACAAAAAATATCATCTTCCTCAAACATAGCCTCCCCAAGCTTGTGGCTTTGCTTACCATTAGCATCATGGATATTCAAGGAATTCAAACTAACAACATTGAAATCATGCTCATCATTCAAAGATTTAGTACCAAGCATTTTAATGCATTCTTCTTCTAGCACTTGAGCACAATTTTCCTTTCCGTCAAACTCACGAAAGATATTAAAAAGACGAAGCGTATGAGACAAATTCAAATCCATTTTTTTGTAGTTTTCTTTTATAGACTAAACTAGTGATAAAGCAAGAAACAAAAAGATTCGATTGCAAGATCTAAAGATATACCTTCAAGCACTCACCTCCCCGGCAACGGTGCCAGAAAAGAGCTTGATGTCTACTACACAACCTTCTTCTTGTAGACGTTGTTGGGCCTGCAAGTGCACAGGTTTGTAGGACAGTAGCAAATTTCCTTCAAGTGGATGACCTAAGGTTTATCAATCCGTGGGAGGCGTAGGATGAAGATGGTCTCTCTCAAACAACCCTGCAACCAAATAACAAAGAGTCTCTTGTGTCCCCAACACACCCAATACAATGGCAAATTGTATAGGTGCACTAGTTCGGCGAAGAGATGGTGATACAAGTGCAATATGGATAGTAGATATAGGTTTTTGTAATCTGAAATAATAAAAACAGCAAGGTAACTAAAGGTAAAAGTGAGCGTAAACGGTAATGCAATGATAGGAAACAAGGCATAGGGTTCATACTTTCACTAGTGCAAATTCTCTCAACAATAATAACATAGATAGATCATATAACAAGCCCTCAACATGCAACAAAGAGTCACTCCAAAGCCACTAATAGCGGAGAACAAATGTAGAGATTATGGTAGGGTATGAAACCACCTCAAAGTTATTCTTTCGGATCGATCTATTCAAGAGTTCGTACTAGAATAACACCTTAAGACAGAAATCAACCAAAACCCTAATGTCACCTAGATACTCCATTGTCACCTCAAGTATCCGTGGGCATTATTATACAATATGCATCACACAATCTCAGATTCATCCAACCAACACAAAGTACTTCAAAGAGTGCCCCAAAGTTTCTACCGGAGAGTCAAGGACGTGTGACAACCCCTATGCATAGGTTCATGGGCGGAACCCGCAAGTTGGTCACCAAAACATACATCAAGAGGCACGTGATATCCCATTGTCACCATAGATAAACACGACAAGACATACATCAAGTGTTCTCATAAAAGACTCAATCCGATAAGATAACTTCAAAGGGGAAACTCAATTCATCACAAGAGAGTAGAGGGGGAGAAACATCCTAAGATCCAACTACAATAGCAAAGCTCGGGATACATCAAGATCATGCCATAGAGGGAACACGAGAGAGAACACGAGAGAGATAGATCAAACACATAGCTACTGGAACATACCCTCAGTCCCGAGGGTGAACTACTCCCTCCTCGTCATGGAGAGCGCCGGGATGATGAAGATGGCCACCGGTGATGGATTCCCCCTCCGGCAGGGTGCCGGAACGGGCTCCCGAGAGGTTTTTGGTAGCTACGGAGGCTTGCGGTGGCGGAACTCCCGATCTATCTTGATTTCTGATGGTTTTAGGGTATGTAGGCATATATAGGCGAAAGAAGTCGGCCGGGAGGTGCTCGAGGGGTCCACGAGACAGGGGGCTGCGCCCTGTAGGGGGGCGCGCCCCCTATCTCCTGGGCTCCTCGAGGGTCTTCTGACTTGATCTCCAAGCCTCCTGGATGATATTCTTCCAAAAAATCACGATGCCGAAGGTTTCATTCCGTTTGGACTCCATTTGATATTCCTTTTCTTCGAAATACTGAAACAGGCAATAAAACAGCAATATGGGTTGGGCCTCCGGTTAATAGGTTAGTCCCAAAAGTAATATAAAAGTGTATAATAAAGCCCATAAACATCCAAAAGGGGTAATATAATAGCATGGAATGTTCAAAAATTATAGATACGTTGGAGACGTATGAAGGACGTGTAGTCAGACTAGTTGTAGCCACACACATCACACTGGCTTTTACTGTATATTTCATGCGATTACTTTTGGCATATCGAGATCTAAGCAATCTACAATAGGATGAAAAGACTGGCATCATTCACATTATTGGCAAACTTAGTTCATAGAAACAAGCAATTCAACCATTCTATGGGTAAATCAAAAGCGCCACTAGAATATTTTTCACTACCCAATCATACACGCAAAAAGGGTCGACGCCACCCTAGGGGCTGGTATGGGCGGCCGCCTCAGGTGGCTGGGAAGTGTGCACCTAGTTTGATTCGTCCAGGTTGGCCCAGGCTAGTTTTTCGTCCCAACGCACGAGCAGACAATGTAAAAAATGAAGAAAAATGTTTCGATTTGGATGGGCCAATAACATAAGTGCAAGGCAGGCCCTATAGCAGGCTCGCGGCCCAAACGAGCGCCTCCCATATTGATTGACAGCAGGAAAAATCCCAATTCATTTGCTCTAGCCTCCAGTCTGGTTCGCTCGTAACCTAGCCGCCGCTGGACAGACCGACACAGCACTTCCTCGCGCCCTCGTTGGAGGGCGGTCGCCGGGCTTCAAGCGAACGAAAGGACAAGAAGATGAAGATACAACCCTGGGTGTAGCCTGCGTGGGAGGCAGTGGTGGTAGCACGGGCATGGCATCGAGCTTGCGCAAACAAACAGTCGCAGCTTGCAAGAGTAGCATGCGCAACGAGCAGGTACATCACATTCCTGATTATATCTAATTCAACTCTTCAATTTCTGGCCAATAGTTAAACCTGACGGTGTTGTAAAACTGCTTGTATGTAGGGCATCTATGAGAAAATGAAACCAATTTCTACTTATTTTATAACTCCCCCAATCAATACTGAACTGACTGAATCTGATGTATCTAATAAAGTTTCCGGTGCAAACATACAAGCTCATGTTGTTCTTGAGCCTGAAGTGTCTAATGAACAGACTGCTAATGAAGGATTTGATGCAAACATTTTGCATGCTCCTAGTGATGAACATATAGTGTCTAATGAGGGATCTAATGCAAGCATTTTGCAAGCTCATTGAAGGATTTAGTGTCTAATGATGATCTGCTATGTTGAGAGAGACAGAGATTTGTCGGCATTGATGACAAGCAAATTATAGTGCATTTTCATAGCTTGAGGAAACGTCGAGGCCATCTACCAGAAAGTCCCCGTATCATGACAACATAGCATAAATACTTTTCTAAGCTGTTGTTTGAAACTATTAGCATACTTGTGCAGGATAGATATATTGATATGCAGTTTGCGCACTGGTTATAGGTGCAATTACACACTGATATTTTCAGCCAGAGAACGAATAATTCAAGCAGGTACAGACCATGTTTGTAGTCCTTGTACACCATGTCGCATTTTGTGTTTTTGGTGCTTGCATCATTTAGTGTTTATAATCTGAACTACTTTGTATCATTAGCTGGTTTTCAAAGTGCATGTAGCTTCACATTTCTCAAGTTATGTTGATTTCCAGAGTGCAAGTGCCTTCATATTTTTTTAACTTAAATGTTCGCCCCTGGTAACTTGAATTCGTGGATCCGCCACTTCACACAAATCATACACGAATGCCAGTACGAATTAAATGAAATGCATGGACTTACGCTAGCTCGTTGTACAGGCTCACTGCAGCTCTGCTTGCGCTTGGGATGTTCCATGTACAAGTCCATGTTACCACTTGCTTGGATGTGCAAGCCTTGTGCTCCTTGCATCCCCCTCTGCATTTTTGACACGGCAAATGGTTGATCAAATAAGAGGAATCGACCTTGATGTTGTACCGGAGAACGGATACTTACAAGGTTATACGAGTGTGCAGGATATGTACCAGATCCCGTAGCGCCATCATGCTTCGCTAAAAAATGGATTTGCTTGTTTCAGATGATATCTCCAGAAGAAATAAGAGTTAAAGTCAGAGTTGCATAGGCGTGTAAGCTAAGAGAGCAGTGAAAGGATATCCAAATATTGTCGGAATAGTGCACAAGGGAGTGATGTGTGGATACCTAGTTCGGGCCGGCATTTGGGCATGCTCTCCTAGCTAGAGTGCGGGTCACTTCAGAGCCTTTAAGGGTGATGCGCTGGTGTTGGCTGGCCGCGCACGGATGCAGATCTTGAGTGGCAGCAGAGCGCTACGATGCGGTGGACGAGACCGTTGGTGAAGCCCCGACGGCCTTGGGGGGCGGAGGTGCGACAATGTGCTCGGTGAAGTAGCCCCGGTGGGCTGGGAGACAGCGTCGGTGAAGCACACCTGATGTGGTGGAAGTCGGTGTCTATGAGGCACGTCGGTTGCGGCAGCCGACATTGTCGGTGGACCACCTGGTGCGGTGGATGAGAGCGTAGATGAGGTAGCTCCGGTGCGGTGGTGAAGCGCGACCGTCGTCTTCGTCATCGTCGTCTGACACAGAGGTGGGGAAAGAGACGAGACGAGGGGCGATTTGAACTTTGCTTGGGTTGGCGGCGAATTAGGGATTTGAGCAATCTGGGCGCGGAAGGGGATGTTGGAGAAGAGAGATTTTGCAGGGCTGGAATTGGGGCCGCCAGATATTTAAATTCGAAACATGGAAGCGCGAACTTATTTTTTCGTCGTCCTTTTTTAGGGGAGTGGGGGAGTGGGGGAGGGAGGGAGGGGTGGGTGGCTGGGTGCTATGCATCCGTTCGACACACGCGACCACCCCGACACGACCCTGGTCTGCCTGGTGTGCCTACATTTGAGAATGCAAATGAATCTTCTTTCATTTGCAAAAGAATCTGTATGTATTACCATGCCCATGTTTTCCTTGCAATAATTAGTCATTCGAAACGAGATACTCCCTCTGTTCACTTTTGTAAGTCATTTCAGACAACTTAAAAAATTGTTTTGCACATTGTCTGAAATGTCGTCAAGGTCTTATAAAAGTGAACAGAGGGAGTACTATAAATTAATTAATGAGGAGTTATTTGAAAAAAAATCGAAATGGTGTCCACGGTATCCATGCTAACGTGGATTAGAGTGTGTGTCACATAATTAGTTATTTGAATTAGAGTCTGTGTCATGTAGCGATCTCCAATTCTAACGTGGATTTCGCATTTCACTATATCCATGCTACTTTTTTTAATACAAATTCATATGTATATGATGAACACCATGGTAGTGAGAAAACTTTTGGATGGATTCAAACATATGACCTACAAAATAGCACAACAAATTGAGTCAATGTCAACTTTTCGAAACTTAGTATGGCACGAATTACGAAATAATTACCCGTATGCATGGTCCTCAGTTCAAATCTTACAATGTACACCGAATTGAAACATCGATATTAAGTCTCGTGCTATGTACATTCAAATGTTGTTTTTAGCGCCCCCCCCCCCACACACACACACACTACATACTTCCTGTATCAGTCAATCTTCCTCTCCTAACCACCTTAGGAAGCTATCGGTTTCCAACACACGTTCATTCTTTCTCTCCATGTTTCGATCTCTAAGTCTCTCAACTACACAACCCCTTTTTCCACTCTGTTACCAAATGTATTTACCTCACACACCCGCCATTGCACCCCATGCCGAGCTCTCTCTCTCTCTCTCTCTCTCTCTCTCTCTCTCTCTCTTTCCCTCTCCCTCTCACCCTCTCGCGCTAAATACATGCATTGCCTATCTAGCCCCCCCCCCAACCTCTCGTGTGCACGCACGCACATTGTCTATCTAGGTCACTCCCTCGAGACTATCTCACTCTTTCTTCCGCACGGCAGGACACACTCGTTCAATCTCGCTCTCTTTATCTGAGTCTCGTTTAACCTCGTTTTCTTTCACACACAAATGATATATCTCCCTGTTCGGGCCTCGATTGACACAGTCTAGACTCTCTCATGCAGATTGTCTATCTAGGTCAGTCCATCCAAGCCGCCCCCACTCTTTCGACCTCATGGCGGGCCACGCTCGCTCAATCTCTCTCTCTCTATATATATATATATATATATATTATATATCCCTCTCTCTCTCTCTCTTTGTATGTCTCGATTGACCTCGCTCTTTCTCGGACAAAAACGATATATCACCATGTTTGATCCCAATTCGACCTATTCACATTGTATACTCTCTCACGCACATTGTCTATCTAGGTCACTCTCTCCAACCCGTCTCACTCTTTCGATCCCTCGACGACCCTATGTGATCGATAGACCTTGCTTCCTCCCACGCACAAAATATATCTACACGTCTGTGATTGGATCCTTTCTCAAGCTCTATCTTACAACCCTCACCCTTGCCAAAAGCTCAATCGGACAATATCTCTCCAAAGCATATATATCTGTTCAATGAATGTCAGACCACACTCACTTTGTCTCTCTATCTATATGTCTCTCGATTGACCTCGCTTTCTCACGCTATGTCTTCCACGCATTGAAGGTACCTCTCCATCCCTCGCAAAGCCGGAGCTATTTACATTGCGAGGGGCACTCCAACCTTGGATTAATTTATGTAGGCATTTATTCACGCGGCTCCCACAACTCCCAACTACTACAAACACCGTTGCAACCCTCGCAACTCTCCTAATTGATTTCCCTATGGCTCGGTCATCGCTCTCTCACACGTCCTTTCTCGCCTTCAACGTCGCACCATGGTATTATTGCAAAAAACTCAGTTGTTCTATTTAATTATTATAAATAAGCTACAAACTACACACCGATAGTCCACTTGGAATGGAACAAATTTCGACCCACAAACTAAAGTGCTACAAACTACACACCGAGGGGCCCACATGTCATGAAACAAATTTGGACCCATATACAAATTAAAAAAGAAAGTACGAGGATCGAACATGCGACCAAGGCCTTCAAGCCGCATGCCAATAGGCAACATACGTAGAACAGCAATGTTTGTTGTACCCCCCCCCCCTTTGTTCACATAATGTTTTTATATTACCACAGCCTATTTAATGGATAAATGTAATATTATTTTTAGTACTATTCGCCTTCACTTACTGGTGGGTTCCATGTGTGCTCTCTCTCCTCCCCTTTTGCGTTTAGACGCACGGGCAAACACGAAGAACTCGCGGGCGATGTTGCCGTTGACCATATTTGGACGCGTTCACAAGTTACGGCACCAGTTTCACGTACTAGCAGCACTAGTCAGTGTGTACGTGCAATGCACGTTAATTTGGAAGTATATTAAGTGCATGCGGATATTAAGTAGGATATTATTTGCGTGTTATTATGTGATTAACACTATTTTTGGCATGAAATTAACTGCACACTAAACGTGTTGAGCGCTCGACATTGAAGCAGTCTAGGTCGTTGGATGACAAGGAATACATGTGGCTTGATGACGTTTTATATTTAATTTGATACGGCTCTAGCAGAACATTCAATCGATCAAACCATATATTTCGTTCAGTCTGACTCCGACTTTAAATCATACGACGATCGATATAAAATAAACGGAAATGATAAACGTTCGGATTTTAAGCATGGCAATCCGAACGTTTTTCATGGCAAATTTAGATTATGTGGCAGCGGCGGGGGCGTCTTGCAGTGGGAAGCGGCTCCTCTGCCGTGCTCTGTGTGTCGTCGGGCCACTGACCGACGGCGACGGCGGCGTCTTGCGCCGCTGTTGGCGTACTCCTGGATGTTGGCCTAGCTTCAAGGAAGGCCAAAATGTTCTGGACTTTGGAGTGAGTCAACTGGCGGCAGGAGGCGACTTGCGTTGGTGCAAGGAAGCGGTCGACGACGGCCATCCATGCCGCTGAGGGGGGCACTGGCACCCGCGGGGGGCAGGCGCTGTCAACGGCGAGACGGAGACATTCGTGTGAACGGGCACTGGCACGGGCGCGCAT
This sequence comes from Triticum timopheevii, assembly GCA_963921465.1. NCBI lineage: Eukaryota > Viridiplantae > Streptophyta > Magnoliopsida > Poales > Poaceae > Triticum > Triticum timopheevii. Next base: position 151,871,934 of record OY997272.1, read on the forward strand.
GTTAGTGCACGCGTAGGCGCATGCGCTGGCAGGTGCACGGGCACCGGCACGGGCGTGCGCATCAGTCCACGCGCAGGCGCATGCGCTGGCAGGTGCACGGGCGCATGAAAGTCGGCAGGGACCTCGTGGAACCCTGTGGGATCAAGCTTGGCAACAATGTGCGGCTCCCAGGTCATCAATGCCATGGGGATGGGCGCTGGCGCAGGGGTGATGGGAGCCGGAACGGGAGCGGGGACAGGCGCGGCGTCTTCCCGCAAGGCCAGTTCAAGCTCATCCCAAAGCGCCTTGTGTTCTTGAACTCCGGCTGGGTGTCTTCCTCAGGAAACTGGAAGACTAAGGGCAGACCATCGTGATGCGGCATGGCGTACGTTTAGGTCAGGCTAGTTGGAGGTAGACGACAGGAGAATCGGAGAGGAAGAGAGAAGATTGTAGTGATACCAGGTAGTGCGGGTTGATTTTAAACTGCGGCACCGGCGACATTAAAAGTGGGAGCAGTTGGGACGAAGGAGGGCGGCAGAGCCTGGTCAAAGGGCTCGCCTCCCGGTGAGCCTGCACAGCGGTCTGCTCGCACGCCTCCCTGTCAGCCGGCGTAGCGGTCTGCTCGCACGCCTCCCTGTCAGCCGGCGTAGCGGTCTGCTCACACGCCTCCCGTCGACTCACACACTTGCTCGGACAGCAGCAGCCAATGAGAAGCGGGACTCATGGCGGCAGGTAAACGCCCACGGTTTCAATAGTGAAAGTGTTCGCCTTAACATGATAGTTCTTTGTTCCAAAATACCTTGGCTCTTCATTTGTGCAACTTGTCATAAGCAGCTTGTCTCAAATTGAAGAAAAGAACTTACGAAGTAATATTTGTGCCATATCACGTGACCATGCTCAGTTTCAAGAATTTATGCTCACTTTTGGATTTTCTGAAATTTAAGATCCAGGATTCGAAACAATATCATAACTTGCATCATGCAATAAATTTTCAAGCCGTACATCTGTCCTGTTGTATTTCTTAAGAAAGGATTTGGTCAAATATTTTGCTTAGTTAGACTTCAGACAAGTTATATATGCAGAGTAAAAGGATAATCCCTTCGTACCAGTGCATTGCCTGATATATTAACTCAAGTACTAGGCACGAGCAAATGGGCTCAATTCTGTGCTCATCCTGGTGTAGTAGTAGTAGTAGTACTAGGCAATGCAGTTGACAGGTGACCTTAACGAGCGGCGACCGAGGGAATTGAACTGTGCTCGGCACGGTAGGTAACGTTGTCTAGTTACTAAAGCACCCCTCCGTTGTTCATCGGTAGTCATTATGGACTGGGGACATGAGGGGAATTTCCTAGGGCTGGAATTCTGGCCGCCAGATATTTCGACTCGAAACACTGAGGCTCGATTGGTTGGGGTTGCCTAATGTGCATACCATGCACGCCACCGAAGGACACGAGCCCGAGTTTTTTTTTTATTTTTTTAGGATCAACACGAGCCAAGGTCTGGCTGGTACGCCGTTGGGTCCTACCATTCGAGAATACGAAAGGAACCTTTTAAATTGCCGAACGAATCTATGTGTATTACAATGCCCGTATTTTCCTTGCAAATACTAATCTCAACGTGGTAATTGATTTATGATGAGTTGCTAAATTAGAGTGAGTTTGTGATATAGTGATCTCAACGTGGATTTCACATTTCATGGTATCCCTAGTAAGTTTTCCAATGCAAATTCAAACTTAAAAGATGAACAATATGGAGGTGAGAAAACTTTGTATGTATCAAGCATATGACCACACACACACAGAGAGAGACACACACGCGCGAACACAACAACAATCCAATAAGTATAGTGCATCTATTTTTCCAAACCATGCATGTATGACACGAATTCAAAAATACTCCTTCTATTCCTAAATATTAGCCTTTTAGAGAGTTCAATAGGTGACTACATACGGAGCAAAATGAGTGAATCTAGACTCTAAAATATGTCTATATACATCTGTATGTGCCAGTCCATTTGAAATCTCTAAAAAGACTAATATTTAGGAACGAAGGGAGTAAAATGTAAGACATGCATGGTCCTCAGTTCAATATTTAAAATGAACATGAAACTGAAACATGAATATTAAGTCTAGTACTACAGTACATGCAAATGTTGTGTTTAGGCGGAGCTATGATTGTCGGGGGTCAACCCCTCAACCTTAGATAAAATTGTGAAGCTCTGTTTAGGGTTGTTTATATTATATTTGTCCCCACCCTACCAACCACCGGTTGGTTGTGCACCCCCCACCCCTCCTCCCCGGGAAAATATCATGTGCCCCCATACCTTAGATGCTATATGCCGATACGAGTTGCTTGGAGCTTGTAGATCTGAGATATAGAAGCTCACATGATGTGTCTTAATATTTTTACAGGAAATCTTGATGAGTTTGAGAATTGCACACAATTTGTACAAAAACTACTCAGATGCCCTTGGATCCCATATCCAACAACCTCGAAGCTCGTATCACCGTAGCATCTAAGATGAAGGAGGACATCATATTCCCCTGTATGTAAGAATATCATGTGCTACCACACCTTAGATGCTTTAGTGATACAAGCTCTTCGGAGCCATTGGATTTGTGACCCAACACCTCCTCGGTGGTTCAAATGGTTTTTTTGCAGAAAAGCCCCCAAAGAGTTCGGTCACTTCTTACAAGCGCAAAGACTGCTCAGATGCCATTGGATCTCAGATCAAATGACCTCGAAGCTCGTATCACCGTAGCATCCAAGCTGCGATAGCACCTTATGTTTTCTCGCACGAGAGAATATGAGGTGCTCCCGCACCGTAGATTCTATGGTGATACGAGTTCACTAAGATCTAACGGCCCATAGTAGGAGGTTTGAATGTTTTTGCAATATACGGCTGAGAGAGTTTGGGAAATGCGCAGAAAGTAGAAGTACTATGCATGTGCCATCTGATCACTGATCATACGACCTAGATGCGCATATCACCGTAGCGGGCAATTAAGCTACGGGGAGCACCGAATATGAGCAACAAGGGACCGTTGGATCAAAGATGCAGCGGCACACACGAGGCCTGAATGTTTTATTTGCAAAAAACCTTTGGAGAGTTTGGAAATTGTGCATAATTACAAAGACTAATCCCAAGCCATTGGATCTCACTTCCAACGGTGTAAAAACTCGTATCACCATAGCATCTAAGCTGCGGGGTGGATGTGATATTCTATGTCGCTGTCATTTTTTTCGTAAACTTGCAAAATATGTGTAGCTTGTGCCGTTACTTGTCTAACCGCGCAAAGTGTTTGTTCAAAAAAAACATCCTACACTGAAATATCGGAACAACACACGGGGGTCCCACTTGTCATTAATCAAATTTGGACCTAAAACTAACAAATCTGAAAGATGAGATTCGAACTGGAAACCTGGACTACAAAGCGTAAGCCGATAGCCTGAAACAACAATGGTTGTTGGCTTTGTCCCATAACTTGATTTTATACAGTATTACGTTGAGTAGAGTAGAGGGAGTGCCTCGTCAACACGTGCATGACTGTTGACTCGCTTACTGGTGGGTCCCAGTTCTACGATCTCAGTCTCTCCTCTCTCCATCGTATAACCTTTGCACGGGCACAAACGAAGAGCGCCACTAGCTTGCCGTGGTGTCATTACAACTAAAAAAAGATTGGAAAATAAAAGAATCGCCTAGAACAAGAGACGTTGTGGCTGGTCGAGACGGAGCTAACCACATCTATCCTCCGTGCCATGTTTGCATGATGAAGTTGTGTGGCCAGTGGGGTGTTTTCGACCGACTGGCTGGGTCCCGAGGTCAAACCATAGGTACTACGTCTGATACAGTATATTTTTACACGCACATTTTTCCTCCGTGCCGAGACGTTGCACACCTTACCGCGTGGTTTCGGGGTCCTCTCGGGTGGTGCATGCATATATTCTTCCTGACGTGGGATGCCCTACCGCGCGTTTTCTGGGTCCCCCTCAGTCGTAGCACCGAAGCAAGTAAATGAGTCATCAAATCACGAAAGACCACCTTTCCCGCCGAGTACATCAGTGAAGCACGGTGGCTAGCTAGTTGGGCTAGTTTGACTGATTAGCTAGGCTGCAGCCACATTTGTTTTTTTCACCCCTTTTTTTATCTACTTGCTGGCAGGTAAATTTAAATATGCACCACGACGTTGCTCTGGTGTTTGGGTGCGGCAGGATTTTTAATTTTTTGGTTGACGGGAGCTGGCGCTGCGGGATTTTTAATTTTTTGATTGATGGGAGCAGGCGCGGTGATACGTCTCCAACGTATCTATAATTTTTGATTGCTCCATGCTACTTTATCTACTGTTTTGGACTATATTGGGCTTTATTTTCCACTTTTATATTAATTTTGGGACTAACCTATTAACCGGAGGCCCAGCCCAGAATTGCTGTTTTTTGCCTTTTTCAGTATTTCGAAGAAACAGACTATCAAACGGAGTCCAAACGGAATGAAACCTTTGGGATCGTGATTTTCCAACCGAACGTGATCCAGGAGACTTGGACCCTACTCCAAGAAGCTTCCGAGGAGTTCACGAGGGTGGAGGGCGCGCCCCTACCTCGTGGGCCCCTCGGAGCTCCACCGATGTACTCCTTCCTCCTATATATACCTATGTATCCCCGAACGATCAGAACAGGAGCCAAAAACCTAATTCCACTGCCGCAACCTTCTGTATCCACGAGATCCCATCTTGGGGCCTGTTCCGGAGCTCCGTCGGAGGGGGCATCCACCATGGAGGTCTTCTACATCATCACCATAGCCCCTCCGATGAAGTGTGAGTAGTTTACTTCAGACCTTCGGGTCCATAGCTAGTAGCTAGATGGCTTCTTCTCTCTTTTTGGATCTCAATACAATTTTCTCCCCCTCTCTCGTGGAGATCTATTTGATGTAATCTTCTTTTTGCGGTGTGTTTGTTGAGACCGATGAATTGTGGGTTTATGATCTAGTATTATCTATGGAAAATATTTGATTCTTCTCTGAATTCTTTTATGTATGATTGAGTTATCTTTGCAAGTCTCTTTGAATTATCTTTTTGGTTTGGCCAACTAGATTGGTAGTTCTTGCAATGGGAGAAGTGCTTAGCTTTGGGTTCAATCTTGCGGTGTCGTTACTCAGTGACAGAAAGAGTTGCAAGGCACGTATTGTATTGTTGCCATCGAGAATAACAAGATGGGGTTTTTTCATATTGCATGAATATATCCCTCTACATCATGCCATCTTGCTTACGGCATTACTCTGTTTTTAACTTAATACTCTAGATGCATGCTGGATAGCGGTCGATGAGTGGAGTAATAGTAGTAGATGCAGAATCGTTTCGATCTACTTGTTTTGGACGTGATTCCCCGCTCCTCGGCTGGCTCCCTCCACCTTCCCGTAGATTGCATTGCCTTTCAGCCGTTTCGCCCCCTTTGCTTCCTCTCCCCATTGCTTCTACCTGGTGCCATGGCGGCGCAGTAGATCACGGAGTCCGAGGTGAGGCGCCTGACATAGGAGCTCCAGGCCAAGGATGTGGAGCTCAGGGCCAAGGATGTGGAGCTCCGTGAGCTCAAGGGGGATAGGAGTGCCATGCTCCTCCGTTATGTGCGGGAGTTCATGGAGCTTCAAAAGCGGCAGGCGTCCACCACAAAGATGCTCGAGGCGTTGGCGGCATTGCTGCAGAAAGCAGGAGATACGATAGGCCGTTAGGGGAGCTGGCTGAAGCATGAGCGGGCCGATCATGACAAGGTCCAGGATCGCCTCAGTCACTTGGTGAACCAAGTTGCCACACATGTGTTGCGGCTGCGCTATGCCTACCGTCGTGCCAGCGTGACCATGCTGGCTGTCGGGCTAAACTTGTTCGACCACCCGGTCGACTTCAACGAGCTGCGGCTTCCTGACCTGGTCTCCTTCTTCACCTATATCTCTGAGGATCTGATCCGTCTCCGTGTGATGGTGGGGGCTGAGCTGGACAAGGAGGGGTTGCAGGCTGCCGTCACCATTGTCGGGCGAATCCTTTCAGGGCTCCGTCACCGGAATCCATTCGTGCCATTGGACGCCGTCTTTGATGAGCTGGCTCCCGTCGACCGGGAGCGGGCTCTACGGGCGGTTGCACCCTGCATCACCAATGTCGTGCGCCTCGAGAAGCAGAGGGACTTCGGTGGTGTGTAGGCGCCCTCTGCATGGGCATGTCCATGTCTCACGCAACATGACCGTTGGATCAAAGTCAGACGGTGCAGATCAGTCACTGTAGCACAAAGCGTGTGGGTGCGTTTGGTTGCATTCTCATCTCAATATAGTTGTTTCCTCTTCATGTATTTTTGTAAACCTACTAGTGTGGACTCATGCACCCTTCATGCACTTTGTCAAACACCAAAAAGTGGGTCGAGAAGGGAACTTTTGCTCCCATGCCGTGCACCCTTCATACACCCTGTCTAACACTATTCGTGCTTCATATGGTTCATGTTTCGTGGAGTACTGTAGCACCGTACTCTCTGTGCGCTGTAGACCTAGTTCTGTTAACATTGATCTCACCTTTCATTCTCGACCGGACAGTCGAAAAAGCGGTACTATGTTACTACATTACTGTTCATATAGTTGACATGCGCACAACATCATTTGTTATCGTCATATCTTACTACACTAGCAACAAGATTATGTAGTACTAACATATGAACCACTGCACATGCCTAGTAGTAGGAGCACTGTGTATGTTCAAGTGGGTGCAATGTTTCGCACTCCTCCGTCGTAAGAGTGGAAACGCTTGCTGTAATCATTTCTTTCTTCAAAAAACAGTGGACACGCTCTACCGTGCGGATCCTCCTCCAGCCATGCACTAAATTACTCACTTTCGCCGACGTGTGGGACAACCAGCACCTGGGTTCACCAACCATGCACTAAATTACTCCGTAGTATAGTGACGGTAGACTACCCCGATCGAAGCGCCACGGTAATGCCCAATGAGCCGTCAAATCACAAAACCCCCTCCTTTCCAGCAGTAAGTTGGACGGACGAAGCAACCATCATTTAACTCTTCTCTCTCAGCTTCCTCTCTTGAAGAAAACCCCCACTCGCTTCGCTTCTCCCTCATCTTGTTCCTCCTTTCACTCTTCTCTCTCAGCTTCCTCTCTTGGATGGACGCTGGAGCACTGGTCGACGTGATGTCTATGGCTCTGGCCAAAACCGTCGAGGCTCATGGTACAAAGAAGCGTAAGCACCCCGCCGAGACTACCACAGACAAGCTCAAAGCCATCGCCCTGTCCAGGCCCCCCTCTCCGGGATCCCTCATTAAGCAAGTCCAAGTAATGTATTTTTTTGACGATCTTTTTCTCGATCTTGATCGTGTTTTTTCATCTAACACGCAGTACTAGTACTGGTAGTACAACTTTCTAGGTTATCTTGCATGTGATTTTAGTGTGCCAAATGACGGTTCTAAATTCCTCTTTTGACCAAAACATGCGAGAGGTTGACACTGATTTCTTATAGATTACTTTCAACTACTCCCTCTACCCCAAACTTCTTGTCTTAGATTTGTCTAGATACGGATTTATCTAATACTAAAATGTGACTTGATACATCCGTATCTAGACAAATCTAAGACAAGAATTTTGGGACGGAGCAAGTACTTTATGAACATCAATGCTACCTTTAAAGAGGGTATATTTGCCTCAGTAACTTGTGTTAAGGATATTGCAAGTAATCCCTCTGCTCTCATGCCTTTGAAGACATGTTCTAGTGTCTTTGTTCACTCATTTCTGTGTGTATATGTAGTCATATATGGAGTATAATATCGAAAATCATCTTATATTTCTGAATGGAGGAAGTAATAAAATATGGTTTCTGTTTGAATTAGAACCAGGTCCGCGGTGGAGATGAAGTTCTCGAAGTCATGCCTTGTGAACTGGAAGACCTGAGGATCAGTTCTACTGCTAAACTATCCAGCTGCTATGTCCTTGTCGCCACGTGTCCTGAACTAGTGTTTTCTTGTAGCATTGTTGTCAGGCGTGTTCTCGAGGCTGTACTTGACCACAACAGTTTCCTGGCTGTGCCTTCAATTGCGAAGGGTGTGGTTCTTGTAAAGCTTCCCAACAAATCTGATGCGTCCTATCTTCATCATCATGTTTATGAGTGGATAGACCACTCTGTTAGGTTCTCCAAGGTTGACGAGATGGTGATGGTGCATGTAGACATCTCTCACGAAGTCCATGGCCTAGTCAGTTATGCGGGGTTCATCCCGTAGGTTGGTGGCAAGAAATAGTCTGCAGAGTTTAATTAGTGCAACTTTGCTTGTCTGTAGTAAGTACTATTGTTTAGTACTTGATTTGTGTTTGTGAACCCTGTATTGTTTATTAGTACTACCACTTTTGGTGTGTGGTTAGTCCTTAGAACGGTCTATGTTAATGTCTGTCCACTCAATTCAGTTTGTATATTTTGAAGTATCCAGATCATCTTTTTTGTGAGGATGGTTTATCAATTATGGTTACACTCCAATATTTGTATGCATTGCAGGGTTTATCGCACCCACCAGGATTTCTAGTCCCATGGATGTTCGGTCCATACAATTTGTCACGACCTTTGGACTGTCCTGCTTGTGGGAGTAGGCGGGGCCCCTGCATGCCACCCATAGTTGGACGATCAATCTTCTGTTTAGTACTTCAACATAGTGATTTCCTGGTAAGGATTCACTCATGTCACATCAAGTAAATCTTATTGATTTACTGTCTAAATCTTATTGATTTAATGTCATGTTTTCTTTCTTTTCCTGCAATTTTACGATGCAGGTTTTGCCATGTGACATTCATCACAGAACAAACCGTTTGGTTTGCTCTACGATGGCTATTTTTGCAGGTTTCACTTCTTATGTCGTGTCAGTAACGAAGGCACTGTCCATCACTTATATTGCTGGAAAAAATTGGATCAGTCTGTTGTCTGAGTACAAGCTGAATCCCTATGATGAACTGCAGTTTGATTTAACAAAAATGCCACAATTAGTCCTTCTCGCGTTTAAAAGAAATGAAGAAATAAACTGGATCATGGTCACGGATCCTAGTCAAGTTAGAAAGTTGATCATAGTAGACCAGACACGATCGTCATTGTCTCGCACATCGGTACCACCTTCAGCAACGGATGGAGCATCGGCAGTTGCTCTAGCACTGACAATGGCAGCAGACTAGTCTGATCCAGCTGAGGATTGGGAACCGACCGTGTCAGCGGATCAGTCTGATCTACCGGAGGATCGGGCATCGACACCGTCACCTACCACTACAAAAAAATACACTTCCGTGATGATATGTGTTTGTCACAGTAGGTCGCATTTTTTGTCATGCATGTACATCCATGACAAATTTATGACAGAATCAAGATAGTCATACCTGTGCTGTCATAGAAGTGTTCCATGACATTACCAAAATTATCATCATGGAAGTGTCCACTTCCATGATGATAAATCAAGCGTCACAGAAGTGCTTTCGTCAAGGGTGACTGACACATGGCATCCACCATAACGGAACGCTATTAAGCTATCAGGTCGGGTTTTGGATCCGATAACCCGTTAACAGCCCCGACCAATGGGGATTTTCCACGTGTAAAATCGTCATTGGCTGGAGGAAACACGTGTCGGCTCACCATTGGGACAGATGTCATCCACTCATTGGACAGAAGGCGCCTATGATACGTCGACACGTGGCACGGCCCAACAGAGGCCCATTCCTGTGAAAAGGCCGGCCCATTTGACTTGGTCAAAAGGTGGCGGTCCGGCCCATGGAAAGCCTGTTAACGGCCTGTTCGCATATAGCCCATTTACAGCCCGCTAACCCAAGGCCCGTTACGCCCTATCCGAATTAGGCCCAGTAGCGTCATCTGGGCCATCCAATATGATTCCAGCCCGTTTTCACTTCTGGACCATGTATGGCCCATGACGTCTTTCGGCCCATATGAGGCCCTATGTAACTCTTGGTCTATTAACAGCCCGTGGTGAAACTAGCCCGCAATGAATAGTGTATCACTTTACACCCACTAACGGCCCGTGGTGAAACTGGCCCGTAATGAAGAGTATATCACTTTATACCCATTAAGGGCCCGTTATTCAGTTGGGCCATTTCCAGCAAATGTTATCTTTCGGCCTTCTCAGAGCCCATTTAGTCTTGGGCTCATTTCCAGCATTCGTTTACTTACGGCCTGTTACTGTCATTTTCTGGTTGTGGGCCAAATTCAGCCTGTGGTTACATTGGCCCGTTTGTGGTCCATTAATACGTTGGGCCGTTTTCATAGCATCATCAAATATGGCCTATTAACGATGGCCCGTTATGGTCATATGGCCCGTATAAGGACCATTGATGATATGACCCGTAGAAGGCCCATTGTTTCTACGGCCCGTAGAAGGCCCCTTGTTTCTACGGCCCGTAGAAGGCCCGTTGTTTCTACGGCCCGTAGAAGTCCTACTGTTTCTATGGCCCGTAGAAGGCCCACTGTTTCTACGGCCCGTAGGAGGCCCAGTGTCACTACAGTAAATATTAGCCCATGGTTATTGTGGCCTAGTTTTAAAAATAACTGCACTGACTACAAGCAAACAAATAAACAAGACAACAAGGAAATAAATAAGTAAGGAACTTATGCTAGGCTATCACGGCTGTTACACATATTACATCCACTGGGCATCAAAGTTCACCACCAGTGCAAATATAGGGAACAAAGCAGCATATCATATGCATTGGTTGTCAAAGTTGGCGACCAGCGCAAATAAACGCCACAGCAAAACAAATCCAGAACTGAAACCACTTCAGAAGATCTCAAGAAACAATATCCTTGGTACCCATAATGCTGGCAAGATGCTTAGCAAGCTTATTAACTTTCTCTTGTTTGGCGCTTAAATCCTCCAGCGCTTGCTGTTGCACCAGAAAATATGCATCTGAATTCTGTAGGGACTTCCTCAGTCCTTCAGCTTCCTGTCACAGCACATCTGATCGATGTATTTCAACTTGAAGTTGAGACTCAAGAAGACAAACTGATTCAGGCAGCGAGTTCGAAGAGCTTGTGCCAGCAGAAGTGGCCAGTAACTCGAACACTACATCAAGACAGGACTTTTGGGTTCCCTCACTGTCGTCAAGATAGTTTTTATCAGCTTTCTTGGAGACCAACAGGGATGTCTCACTATCTTGAACCTTATCTGCATTACTTCCTTTACCATTGGATAACGCGGTACTGTTCTCCAATATTTTGTCCGCATTCTAAAAGAGAAACAAGCAGACACATCACATGTTTACCATGTTGTATATGAAACTCATTTTGGTAAATGAGTTCAGTAGTAAAGTGGACAGGATAACAGCATGAAACAAACATATATCTATGTGCCATGGTCACTTTATGGTCTATATCATTCTAGTTTTTATTGCCAAATCAAGATAGAGGCACAGTTCAAATAATATTTGTTCAAGACAAAGCAGAATAGACAGAATATAAGTGTGGGTAACTATAGAGCAATAACAACACTTGTAATGTGCATGACATGAGAACATAACTGTTTATTCAATTGAAACTGAAATCAACATAGATCAGGTTACAACAGGAAACCAGTTAAAGAAACAGGTTTAAAGCATACCTGTTGCGCCATTGGAGTTTCAATTCCATCCTTCAAATTTGAAAATAGTTGGTATGAGTAAATACAGTAATGCAAGAGCAAAGGAGTATGAACCATAGCTATAGAACCTGACCTGAGAACAAATCTTCTTCTCCTTTAAGCATTGAGTTGGGATTCGGAGTGGTGGTCCTCGTGCTTTGGGCACTATGGTTCCCTTACTAACCGCTCGTGTTTGGGTCCTCTGTGGTGGAGACGGTGCTGTGTCAACTAGAACTGGGTTACTATCTGCCGGGGTTGGGGTTAGAAGGGGTGTAGCTGGTTCTCTGTCCAACTGGGTAGGGGTACAATCTGCGAGAGTCTGGGTTATGTGTGGTGGATCTGGTCCTTGGGCAAGTACAACCTTGGTTCTATCTGCATCAACTGGTAGCACTATCTTTTCTGAAGACCGTGTTGTTACTCCCTTAGATACTGCCATCACGCTCTCCAATTCAAATGGCTGATAAACAAGAAAATTATTGAAAGTATAGACATTGTATGATAGACAGGTGCAATGGATAGTGGGGAATAAAAGAGGGCATGAAATAATTCATATTTATGTTGTCTAACCAAACAGGATAGCATGACACAATTTCACATATATGATGGCTAACTAAACAGGATAGCATGACACAATTTCACATTATGATGGCTAACTAAAAAAGATGGAAATACATAGTTCAAAATATGAGACTATGTAAACAGGATGACATGACATAACTATATAATGTGTTTATTAAATAGGTTGGCATGCCATAATTCACATACATTCATGGATAGAATGCCATAATTCTAAATATGATGACTGTAAACACGAAACTGGATGAGATGATATAACTATATGATGTCTTTATTAAATGGGTTGCCATGCCATAATTCAGATAGATGATGTGTATGTACTATGTAAACATGATGGTATGATATAATTCAAATATATGATTTATATAGTAAGCAAGTAAGCAGATGGCAATCTATATATGATGTAAAAGCTAAGCAATGCAAGACAACATGCATGACATGGGTAATATAACCCTGCCAAGTTTGAGCATAGACCTTAGGGGGGAAATAGGACTGGTTATCAGTCTCTGAATCCTCCTCTGAGGAGCTCTCTGTAGCCAGCAAGATGTCTGCTTCAGCAGGTAGCATTGTCTGCTCTGAATACCTTGTTTTCACTCCAGATACTTCCATCACCGCTTCAAATGGCTGATGCGTAGGAAGAGTAGTTGAATATTCAAACGTTGTCGACAAATGGAACACGCAATACAAAAAAATGATAGCATGATATAATTCACATACATGATGATTGGCTAAACAGCATGGCATTGCATAATTCACATATATAATGCCTTTGCAGCAAGATAGCATTGTATAATTTGCATATATAATGTCTTGCAACAAGATGGCAATGCATAATTCACATATATGGTAATTAGACACTGAACAGGTGGCACTCACACAAAGCATGTCTAAACTAATCAAATGGCATAGCAATGCGAGACACCATACGCACGATATGAGCAACATAACCCTGCCAAATTAGAGCATACACCTCGGGGGGAATAGGACTGGTCATCTGTCTCTGAATCCTCCTCTGAGGAGCTATCCCTAACCAGCGAGATATGCGCTTCGTCAGATAGCATAGTATGCTCAGAAGACCTTGTTTTCACTCCAGAATTTGCCATCACCATGTCAAATGGCTGATGCACATGAAGAGTAGTTGAATGTACTAACATTGTTGACGAATGTAATATGTAACGGAAAAAAAAGGATGGCCTGATATAATTTACATATAAGATGACTGGCTAAGCAGGATGGCATTGCAAAATTCACATATATGATGCTTGGCTAAACAAGGTGGCGTTGCATAATTCACATAAACGATGAATAAACTAAACAGATGGCATTCGCACAAAGGATGTCTAAACTAAGCAGATGACATATTTGATGTATAAAGTAAGTAACGCAAGACACCATATGCATGATATAACCAACATCAGCATGCCAAGTTAGAGAGAAGACCTCAGGGGTTAAATAGGAGTTATCTTCTCCTTCTGAATCCCCCTCAGAACAGATACCTTCCTCTCGATTACAATCCGAAATGCATGGAGGGGGGCTGCCTTTGCGCCTACCATGGAGCGAAGTCTGCATGAAATTATATTGCCACACAAGGCTCGTCTCTTTTGCTCTACATGTTCAGTTCCATTGTTTACAATAACTGTCATGCATAGGAATAAAACATAGTGAGATTATGTAAGGAGTGCATGCAGAAATCCAGAGTGTTGGTAGCAACCTGTGGATAGACCCAAAACCAATAATAGCAGGCAGATAATGGCTTCGGTTAATAAATATAGATAATGGCTTCTTTACTGTTTGTTTCCCACCCAACATGAAACTCATAGTAGACACCGGAGATTAACCATATAGTAGATAGATACTATTGATAGCGGCCCCGATATGTACCCCACAACCATTTAAAAACTCAAGTTTGACCATTAGTTTGGAGCTGACTCAGAGTCTAATCGGTGAACAGGACGATAAAGTAGCATGTAATATTAAGCAATGCATAACGTAAGCAGACAAGAAAGAGTGCGACCTCTCTTGCGGACCCGTGTAGTCCTCGAGGTCATCTGCTCGGTTGATGATGGTAATGCAGTTTTCATGGCTGCCAGTGGCGGGGAAGAAGATCTGAGGCGAAAGACAGTCTGGAGGCCGGATCCCTACTGTGCTGGACCCTTCTGTCGTTGGAGCAGCTGAGCTGGGGTGGACGACGGTGCAGCAGGAGCGGGACAAACCACGCAAGGTTTTCTTTGACAACTATTTGTAAGAGAAGTAATTCTGTAAGGGCTCGTTTGAATTGGAGGATTCCAACAATGCAGGGGTAGGAAATAGACAGGAATAGGATAGGAATGCACGTGCAAAACAGAGAATTTAAAAACACAGGATTTCTACCAATCTGGGTGTTTGAGTCACAACAATTGGAAGATCACAGGATGCAAAGAAGCATGGTGAGATTAAGTCAAACCACAAGAAAATGTACAGTTATAATGCTATTATGCTACTATCTCTTAGTCTTGTGCTTCATGAATAGGAATTTGAAAAGGAGGACAAGTGAAAATTAAAATTCCTATGTTTTTTCTTTCAAGGAGACACTAAAGGAACAAATCCGTGTGCTCAGTGGACAATATATATAACATGTAGAGTAAAAAAGAGATGCAACAAGTGTACAACCTCTTTGGCGAAGCCATGCCGATCTCAGCGTGATTGGGTTCGCCGGTGAGGATGGTCCGGCTGACTTTGCTGTCCGAGGAGGGGAAGAAGATCTTAGGCATCTGGAGATGGAGCCTGAGGTACTGCTCTGCTGTGATGGAGGGTTTCGTCGTTGGAGCAGCTCTGGTGAGTTGTACGACGCTGAGGCTGAAGCAGGACAAGAGAGACAACGAACAATGTTAACCTGAGTGGAATTCTAAAAGCATCTCCAATACATGACGTAAAATACATAACCACAAAGTGCTAGATGTAAAATACATCTGCCGCTCGAAACTGAACTTAACTGTCGAAACTGAACCTAACTGTCAAAACTGAATTTTGCTGTTGAAACTGAACGCACTAGCAAGGTGAGGCTACACGTCGGTCGACTGACTTTTTCATCTCTGGTCAGTCGATTTTGCAGCCGTTGGATACGAAATCAAGGGCCTGCGGTTCATCTTCAACCTCCACCCCCCTGAGCCGCCAGCCACCACCGGCCAAACAGCAGCCCCCTGCCGCCCGCGGCCGGTAGTGCGCCGCCCCGCCTGCCCCGAAAACACTCCCCACCGCCGGTCCGCTGCCGCCCTGACCATCCCTCTAGCCCCCCCCCCCCATGCCGAGCTTTTTCTCCGGCGATCCCCACGCCGCTGCCCCGCCAACGCCCCGCCACCGTCGGCGACCACTGCCCCCATCCTGAACCCTAAGATAGATAGTGGGGTACCTCTCCGGCGAGCCCCCCTCCCCGCTGCGGCCAGTTGTTCCTTCACCCCGACGAGCCCACCCCTTGAAAATCGACTGACCCAAAATTCGATTCAGTCGACTGAAGTGTAGCCAAATCGGAGCAGCATCGCAAGCAAGAGCAAGAGCGAGAGCAGCAGCGCGAGCAAGAGCAATAGCAAGAGCAGACCAGGCAGGGGACCGAGAGCAAGAGCAGAGCAGCAGCGTGAGCGAGAGCTAAAGCAGCAGCAACTCCTACTGATGTGGACGTCGCCACCGAGGGAGCGATGCCGTGGAGGAAGTGGCCGACGACGCCGCCGTGGATGGAGCCGGGCCGTGTCGGCTCGGGATCGAGCGCCGGCGGCACCGTGAGATCGAATCAAGAAGAAAATGCGGTGATTAGTGTACAACCTCTTTGGTGGCGCCGATTAGGCTGCAGCTTCATCCGAGGAAACGGTGATGATGATGCTCTTCCGGTGGTGCAGGTGAAGACAGCGGTGTGGGAACGGAGGTGGTGCGAAAGACGAGGGGAACGTCAGGGCAGCTCCTTGGAGGTGGAGGACGGGTTGGCTGGACCGGCGGGACGATGAGATCGACGACGGATCCTCATCCGGTATGGTGGATGAGGGACGTCGAGGTGTTGCTGTGGACGACGTCGTCGGGGAAGAGGCTCCGGCTGGGTGGCGGACGGAGCAGGGTGTGGGGTTTCTTTGCGGGTTTTCACGGCCTTTGTGAACGAATGGATGGGCGGATGGGATGGCAGTGGGGAACCATGCTTAGATACGCGCTTGTCCGAAATGTGGGGTAAGTTATGAAAGTAACCCCGCCGATTTGAGGCGGTTCTTTCGGTTCAGGGGTACCACGGGCATTTCGCGTGTCGGGATTTCACAGGAGGTGGGAGTTTCCGCACGCGTTGTAATTTCGGACTAGCAAGGCGCGGGTTGAGATGGAGGGAGTTGTCGAAGCACAATGAGACAAAGACATATCTTAAATATTTCGGGCTAACAAGGCGCGGGTTGAAATTTCTGGACAAGCCTAACGTGTACTGTACCAAATCAATGCACACTACAAATGTCATTCAAAACTTTGAATTCATGTTATGTTCAATAAAATATTTCGCTACGTGTATAATGCATGCAACCTACTACTCAAATGAATGTTTTAGTGCATTCCAAACGTATATACTACCACTTCAATATGAACTAAATTCGAATAAGATCTACAGTAATGATTGTTGTGAAGTCAAAGCATTTGAATTCGTTTCTCTGTTTTCATAAGATCTACAATCATCATTATTGTCAAGTTAAACCATCGTTTGTGTATTATCTTCACAGCACACCACATGATTAGTCTCGAGTTACATATGAACTATGTGTACTATATGAACTCGAACTAGATTTTTTGAATCCACTTTATTTTGATTTCAAATCACATTACATTTCTAGCTCTAGCTAGATCTTCATAATCTAAACCATGTCTCATATGTATAATGTGTTTATCACATTATGTATGGTGCCCCGCCCCCTATGCCTACAAGTATTTAGATGTGAGTTGCAAACACCACACATTACCACAAATTCAAATAAAATGTGAGAATGTTCAATATATAGTATTGTTTAGATTGCTCGATATTTAGTTGTAAGCTGCAAACGCCGCAAATTATCACAAATTCAAATAAAATGTGAGATTGTTTGATGTATAGTATGGTTTAGATTGTTCGGCATTTAGCTGTGAGTTGCAAACGCCATGCATTATCACATTATGGTATAACATGTGCACAGCACGTGTATCACCGCTATATTCATGCATGCAATGTTTAAAACACTATGATCTCCTATTGAAATATATGAATCCGCTTTCATATCAAATTATGATCTTTGTTAGTCTCTTACACCCACACAATCCTCTAACCTTTGTATCTACCACTAACTTTCTCTCGTGCATGCACACGCCCTCCTCGCCCTCCCCCTCCCTCGGCATTCTATCCACCGGGCACATTCATTTTTTCCTTTAGGTCGTTCTCCCGGAGTCTCCACAACTCATTTCCAACACACACCGATCGATAAACCTCTCCAGCGATGCCTGCCTACAGCATACACACACAGCTTCATCTCCTCCTTTATGTGTCCTTTCCTCGTGTCCCTCATATGGTCAGACACACGTGTAAACTCTCACCCCTCTTTTCATCGATCACACAACCGCACACTCCTCCCCCTATCTAGCTAGTAGTTTGGCCTCTCGCACCACCTCCTAGCTCCATTCTCTCTGTCTATCCATCTCGCTGGGCCTTATTTTCCTCTAACAAATGGACGTACACCGACCGATCTCTCGCTATACATATAGCTAGCTAGGTCCTTATGAATCGTTTTTACCCACACATCGATCGATCTACCTCATTAGTTGTGTCTCTCCCTTCCTCCGACAAACAACAATTGATCTACCGATCTAGTTAGGTTTGCTTACCAAACACATGGTTCCCCTTCATCATCCATGGATGCGTCCCGACAGATCTATCACGCACAGGCACACACAGAAACACATCCCCACTCTTATTGATAACATTGCAGTTCCACCCTCAGTTTGTCTAGTAGGCCTCTCCCAACATCTCCGAGAAGCAACTCCATCACCCATCCAGCACTCTACCCCTCTCCCTCCCTCTCCCTCCCTCTCTCTCTCCTCTCTCTCTCTGTCCCATCATATTTCCCGTCCTTCAGTTATGTATGGATGTCGACCGATCTCCCTCAAGACATAGCTGGGTCTCTCCCTCTCAACACATATACGAGTCGTTCTACCTCTATAGTTAGGCCTCTGCCTACCCCTCCCCCCACCCCCTCCCCCCCACACACACTGATACATCAAGCGCTCTAGTCATGTCTCCATGCCACACACAAACTTTACATGTGCCCTCTAACGTTCCGGTAGGCCAGTCGCCCTATATCTTTGACTTGCACACACACACACACACAATTTCGATGGTTCTCTTCATCGATCTCGCACTCACCCACTTGATCCTCTCTTCGACTCTATCGATAGCTATGACCCCTCCCTCTCTTCTCGTGGATTGTTCGACCCTCTATGTATGATATGGATAGGCCTCCATTTCACACACATTGCATGCAAAATTTTGTTTGAGATGTCATCGACACATATTCCCATAAATAATTCACGAAATCAACCCCCCACCCCACCCCCACCCCCCACCACAAAACAAAAAACACTCACGAACGCGGTTTGTATCTCTCGCACACATCCACATAGGTGGGGAACGTGCACGAAGAGAAGAGGTGCATGCATGGCGCACGTACTCCCATCTCTTTCCCAACCACACCCGCGTGGGTACACGGTGGAGCTCATTTCTGTAGAAAAAGGCAGCCCACGTGGTAATTTGGCACGTGTACTGGTTGTCCACTTGGTGGAGGGAGGATCGTCTACCACGAGTGAACAAACAAATTGCGACTTGACGCGTTATGTTAAATTAAAAAAAGAGGCAAACCATGTGGGGCCTACCTTAGAGGCAAGGCTCTATACACTGGAGTACTTTTGATGTGTCCCGTCAACTTGCAGGACGAGGAGAAGCTTGCTTAGTACGCCGTCTCCCCCGCCCACGGGCGCGGTGGCTCGCAGGATGAGGTGAAGCTTGCTCCTCCCTCACCCATGCGCGCGGTGGCTTGCAGGACGAGGAGAAAAATTTACTACTCCCTCCGTTTACTCCTCGTCCCTACTACCTTGGTTATGGAGATTATATCATATTGTTTGGAATATATATGTCCTTTAGTAGATTTCGATATGAACTACTAGTACATACTCCAAACACTGATGTATATAGACGTATTTTAGAGTGTACATTCACTCATTTTGCTCCGTATGTAGTAGCACTCTTCCTCGCCCCTCGACCCTCGCCCACATGGTGGACGTGCAACAATTCATTCGGTCTCATATAGCCAGAACGATATATACTCCACTACCATTATTGCTCGACTTCCCGAAGAGGCGAAGAGCCAATCGCAAGGTTAATATTTTGGAGATGCCAAGCGCAAGGTTATAGGAGAACGAGTAGTAGGTGCCGCGTCATTTATAAATATATTTTTTTCTTCAGTGGCACGTACGCAATATGATAGGTTCATATGGAGAGAAAAGGAAACCGCTCCACTATATACATAGTCAGGACGGGCCAGCCTACACGGTTGCTTGCTGGGGTTGCTCTCTTCACACTCTCTCGCACAAAACGACTGTGGCCACATCTCTAACATCCCGGCGGATCACGTCCGCTTGGGGAAGGGGTGGATGCTTAGTTTAGATGTGGTGGCCGTCACCGACGGCGAAAACCCATTGTCGGTACGTCCCAATCAGGGGTCCCCGCCGTTCTCTCTCACAAAGCCGGTGAGGTTGCCTTCGTCCCTTGCTCACTGCCGCGACACGGGCAGTTGCCACCTCCCGCCGCCCTCCTCAAGGTTGAGCTACGTCCCTCAGGTACAACTCCCTTTACAGCTGGCTTGCACCACTACTCCAGCTGCCCACATCACTCCCTGTGGATATTTCTCTACTTCTTTGCCCCGCACATACCTGATACCTCTACTGGCTTCTACGTACTGTATTTGTGATGAGTTTATGTCTCATCAACTAGTCCTAGTAATATTATTCTAATCACGCTTCTTCAATTTCTTTGCCACAGGGATGCTCATCTCGATTTTGGTGAAACTGCACAAAATGATCCGATGGTCAAAAGGTTGCAAACTTCATTTATTAGGAAGCTCGAACGTTGCTAGAAAATTGAAGCCTGGTCAGGGTTCATGGTTCAAGGGCTAGGGACTGCATGGATCATTTTTTTCTTTAGCTGCCTCTGTTCCAAAATAAGTGTCAACTTTAGTAGTAGTACAACTTTGTACTAAAGTTTGCACAAAGTTGAGACACTTATTTTGGAACGGAGGGAGTGCATATTTGCTATGATCTGTAAATCATTGAGATGCAATAGCATGCATGTTAGTCTCCTTTGTATTTGATGAAATGTTGCAACGGGCAACCTTGGACGCAAGATACATGTAACAGGAGCTGGAAGCTTCATAGCATTGTACAAATTAATCTCACTGATAAATTACAGTACGTACTAGTACTATACTAGTACTTCTTTCGTTCCTAAATATAAGTCTTTGTAGAGATTTCACCATTAACCACATGCGGATGTATATAGATGCATTTTAAGTGTAGATTCATTCATTTTGTTCCGTATGTAGTTCACCTAGTGGAATCTCTACAAAGGCTTATCTACTAGTAATAGCTAGCCCCCACTACTAGGAATTCTCTATCCTCTCCTTGAGCCACATCATCAAAATTGACGTAGCCGTTAGATGAAGTAAATTAGTCATAATAGTCGTCTGATCTAGACGTTGAGAGGCTCCGCACTAAGCCACATGCAAGCATGCAGAAATGCCGTGGCACATGCATGTGAGTGGGTTTTAAATCACATCAACATGTCTGCATGCAAGCATGCACCGGTAGCATGCATGTAAGTGAGCTTTTAAGTCCCATTAACATGTCAAAAAGAAAAATATAATCCCATTATGCAGTAGGAGTTGGCTGATCTTTTTTCCTTACGTGGGATGATCTAAATGATGATGGGAGCTTATTTAGTTTGGCTACCACATTTGTCATGCAGTTATAGATTATTTTTTTAGTTCTATGAAATTGATAATTTTGCGCAGAGAGATATACCGCTGTTCCACGGCAACGAGCAGGGACTCATCTAGTAATATTTAGGAACGGAGGGAGTACTATGTAAAGAGTTAGGTGTCGCACGGTGATAGTGTGAGGTGGGCCATGTAATCACTGAGCCTGCGTGTTTTCACTGCTCTTGCACTCCACCGCTGTAAGAATGGAGAAAATTGTAATCTACTACCTCCTTTCGCCGAAAGCGTGGGACATCCAGCAGTCCTACCACCTCAGTAATAAAGACCAATGAGCTGTCAAATAACATAGACCCAGCAGTAAGTTGGACAGACAAAGCAACCATCACTCTTGCGCTAGTGAGAGGTCGCGTCCGCTCTGCCAAGGCATGAATGCGGCACTGATTCTTTGCAGCGGCGCTGACCGTTTCGGGCGGGAAGCGTGCGCGGGCGATGGAGGGGCTTTGGGTGGGCCAGGCTGGTCAGGAGCGGGCGTGGCAGCTGTCCGCATGTCCCTACCGGACACACCCGGAAACGAGAGGATGCACCGACTCTCGCGGCTAAAATCGTACACTACACACCATATCTCTGTAGGAGTAGGTCGATTTGTCGCACTCTCTAACACACGCATGTTGTTAAACACACACACGCACATGCACGCACCTTGGTCTCGTTGCACCTTCTAACGTGACTTATTACACCTAGACGGAGGGAGTAGTAAGTATACGAGATACGGTGGCACACTGACTTAAGTCGAATACAAGTGCCCAAAATTTTTGTCCATGTTATAATAAGGATTCACTTAAAATAGTACGTGAGCGAACAGAGGGATCAATTGGACAGTGTTCCCGAGCAGTAGCGAGATGTGTGAGGTAGTAAGATACACCGCTGGCGCTTTTAATTTTTCGTATTAATTTGTTTGTTTCACCCTCTGACTGGTGCGACCCAATGTACTACGTGGAGAGAGGTAAGGTGACTAAGGCTGCATTATTTTTGCACCACTGTGGATAGTCTTACCACCAAAGCCACATGACACGATTATGATTGAAATCCTAATGACTCCCACACACACACACAAAAACACGGCATGTCTGTCACACGAATGCAGGAATGTATAAAAGGTTATTTTCCTCTCGTTGAACATAACGGGAGGGTTGTGTACCTGGTTAGCCTATTCGCTCATCAAACTTGAGGTCTCGGGTTCGATAACTACACTTGAGCATAATTTTTGCCAGGAGGATTCTTTGACTGGTCAAAATGTTTTCTAGGGTTTGCACGCTTCACACTCTCTCTCCAGTATATATATACACGCTGGAGCCTCAACGCTTGTAGTTGCTCTCTTCACACTCTCTTGCCCTCTCTTGCTGGAGCCTCAGCGCTTGTAGTTGCTCTCTTCACACTCTCTCGCCCTCTCCAGATCTAAACAATACTTCATTGGCCTCTCTCTCCCCTCACTGCTGCTCAAAGAGCCGGCAGGATCCGTCCGCCGGGAAGGGAAGGAGGCTTAACGCTGTCGCCGTCGGCGAGGGAGGGAATCCACTACTGGCGCTGCTGTTCACTTTCCACCCAACGGTGGCGCGGGAGGGCCTCCGACCCCTTCTTCTTCGCCGTCGTCCCATCGCCCACCGAACCACGCCCCAAGAACCTTAAGGTATATTTTACTTACTCCACATGCATTGCTCTAGCTGCATGTATACCATGAATCTAGGATGTGGTTCAAAGAGGAAAGGAGTGGGGGAAAGTAGTGGGAAAAGTTGTATATAACATGAATCTAGGACGTGGTTCAAAGAGGAAATGAAGGGGGAAAGTTGTATAGCATGAATCTAGGACGTGGTTCAAAGAGGAAAGGAATGGGGGAAAGTAGTGGGGAAAGTTGTATCGCATAAATCTAGGACGTGGTTCAAAGAGGAAAGGAAGGGGCGAAAGTACTAGTTCAAAAAGGAAAGGAAGGGATAAGGCTGTAGAGTTTGAGCAGGACTAGATTTGTTGCGCTCACATAGGGAAAGGTGTCTAAAGATAACAAAACTGGGACCAACACAAATATGCTCCTTGGTTGTTTGTTCTTTGTTGCAACAGACTGTGCATGACCACAGTACATCGGTAGATGCACATGGTGCTAGTGCGTCCACTGTCTCATGCAACTCATTAGCTGTTGTTAATCTATGGCCATGTTTAGTTAAAAACTCCCTAGTCCCTACCTGCTTGGTTCCAGGGACTAAACATGGACTAGAGGTTATTAAATGACATGATAAAAGACCATGTTACCCCTAGTAATGAACTAATAGAAACAAGGTGCAATGCGTGGCAGGGGCAACTGTTGGAAAAAGTCCCAAAAAGACTCCCTCGGGGTCTTCTTTCTTTAGTCCCAAATGCCACCGTTTGAGAAATGCTAATGTCTTGCTTTCTTTCCCATTTAGATAAGGTAGATGCTTCTTTTTGTTGGCTTCTGTGTCATCCACCGTTATTTACCACTAATTGTTTCCTTTGCACCTCTATGTAAACAGGGTTATCTACTTCACCTTGTTGCCATTGTGACCTTTTGTTGCACTGCACGAAACACTTTTGTTTTAAGAGTGTTTTGTGCAGTTCAACCAAAATGTCACACCGACAACGTTGCTTGATTGCTTGATCTTAGTGGAACTGCACAAGAGGAGATCTTACTTCCTATCCGTTAAGGCGAATTTGGTTCAGATCTTCTTCTTGTGAGTTGTTTGAATTCCGCATCATGAGAGGTCAGTACTAGCCTTCTTTCACATGATTTTGCAGTGTGCTTTCATATGTTGTGCTACTTGTATGATAATGTTTCTTGATTTTAGTGAACTGCACAAATGGAGACAAGACTTCCAATCTGTATGTGCACCGTAATATCCCATTGAGGTAAGATAAGGATATTTCACAACTGTTGGCCTGTATTTTGCCACTTTCATCAGAAAATTAAGTTTAGTACTATACTTGTGCTCCCTAATTGACATGCCAAATCTTACATTGAAGGCGAAGCTTGTCTGTTATTGAACCAAGTGATGATTGGGAAGAACAAGCGGAAGAAAAACAAAAATCAACTCCTGGTGCTGTAATGAAGCACTGGAACTGTGATGACACAAGTAATGATATAGTTTTGCATCTTAATTTATTGCTATGGCTGGAATGAGCAATTGTTTTGCCACTGATTTGATGCCATACGTAATTATCTCTACTTGTGCAAACAGGGATCTTCTTTGAAGATAGCATATATTTTAGTGGAACTGCACAAGAAGATGTTGGAAACATTAAACTAATCGAGGAGTATATAGTAAGCATGGCCACCCCCGTAGATAGCAACAGATGGTTCCCGAGAAGTGCTTCATCTGTATGCTCTACACAATCAGCCTCCTGACAAATGTTGGTACTCACCCACTGATTTCATCCATATGATTGAGCTTTGTCATCTCTATTGGTGTTGTGCTACTGTTTAAATACTGTCATGAAAAAGTGGTATTGTCCTTGAGAAGTGCTTTATCTGTGCTGTTTTAAATATTTCCTTTCCTTTTTCTGAGCAAACAGGGATCATCTTCCTCTCAAGAAGAATATGGAGTACGTGAAGTGACTAGTTCCGATTATGCCAGGATGAAGAAGCCCTGTCTATCTTCTCATCAGAAGGAGCAGTTGAAGGATGGTTACATTACTCCCCACAAGACCAAACTAACTTCAGCTCAGAAGGACTGAAAACCTCCATTTTTTTGTTGTGATGCGCGAGTACAATGTTGTTCTAGGATTCTTTCTGGTGAGTTCCATTTTTCTAAAAGTGTGCTCTACATGGACCATGTATGTGCCTGTTGAAACTGTCAATTCATAGTACAGTTTGCTTTATACTAATCACTTTTTTGTATTTGTGCAAATAGGGGCGCTCAGCTTGATTTCAACAGGAACTGCACAAAATGCTCATGAATACATCGAATCATTCATTTCCACCATAAGAAAGGAGGTGCCCATAAGTTCAAGGAGTTGCAACATACAAGGGCGAAATGATACAAGCTACGCGCGAATTTGGTTGATTTTGGTGGAACTGCACAAAAAGAACAGTTGGTTTATTTAGCACGAGGTGCCATGTCAATGTTCGAACTGATGGCAAACCCTTCCCATTCCACAATCATAGGCATTTGATATTTTGGAATGGGACAACCTTGTCAAATTTTGCTCATTGATTTTAGCAAGATATGTGTTTGATATTTTTGAATGGGATGCCCTTTGCTGTCAGCAGGGGCGATCAATTTTTTCTATATTCTTTAGTTGTGAAGTAAATATTGCCTCTGACATGTGAGTCGCTGAGATGCATAATCATCGATTGTTTTGAATGTTCTCTATGAATTGCCAGGCCTGTGTGTTTGATTGCAATGTATAGAAATGCTAAAAAGATGCTCAAACTCTTTGTACTCCTTCTGTTCCTTTTTACTTCGCACATTGTGAAAGTGCATACTTTTTTGTATAAGATTGGTCAAAGTAGAGATACTTTGACTGCAGACAAAAGTTGTATGCAGACTAGAAAGGACCGGAGGGAGTACATGTGAAACTTCTGCAAACATGGTGATCACCCTGGGAATAATGCTAGTACGTATTGTTTTGCATGTTCATCCAATGCCAGTGATACAGGAATTCGAACTAATCGAAATAAATTCATTCATACACGGTCGGATTTCATATAAACATGTCGGATTTCCTTACATTTAATACATTCTTTAACTAAAAAGGGGTGTTTGTGGCCGCATGCATCTCCCAGATGCAGAGGCCGGGGGTCATCCTCCTTTTCGAAAAAAAAACTAAAAAGGGGTGTGCTGGAGGTATAATTAATTAACCGAAGCTACCCACCTGTGTCCCGCTGAGCCGAACAGAAGCTTCGGTGACTTAACTGCAGGTGCAGTTGCATAACTGACATGTGGCCTGTTGGGCCCATGTGTCAGTCAGCCAACTGCACCAGCAGTTAAGTAGAAGCAGTGTTCTTCTCCAGCGCAGCTCTCCGACTCCACGTCGCCTCCAAGAAGCTAACCGGCTGTCAATGGTCAACCCGCCTAGCTTGGCTTCAACCGGAGGGTAGCAGCGGTGGCCTTACTTGGACCCGAGCGGCGGCAACCTACCGTGTTCTACTCTTCCTCGTTTTCTGTGTGGTGCGGCCTTGTTGGCAGCGGGGCGGGGCCTCGGCGGAGCCGACGATGTCCTCTGTCTCGTTGCCGGCGGGCGGCACCTCAGCGGAGCGGTGGAAATCCTCCCCCACGTTGCCGGCAGGGTGGGGCCTCGGCTGAGCCGGCGATGTCCTCTGCCTCGTTGTTGGCGGGGCAGGGCCTCGGTGGAGCCGGTGGTGTCCTCTGCCTCGTTGTTGGCGCTGCGGGGCCTCAGCGGAGCCGGCGGTATCCTCTGCCTCGTTGTTGGCACCGCGGGGCGTCGGCGGAGCAGGGCGTCGTCAACGCCAGCGGAGTGGGGACTCGTCGGAGCCGGCATTGTCCTCTGCCTCGTCCTCGATCTCGCCAAACAGCTCCTCGCCCGCTTCATCGCCCTCTTTGCTAGCCTCTTTGTAGGCGGCCGCAGCCTCCACCACCCGCATGCGGTACCGCTAGCACTCAAGGCGGCCCTTGCGGGCGGAGCGGTACGAGTCGAGCAGTGCCTCCTGCTCCGCCCGCTCCGCGGCGATCTGCTCCTCCGCCTGCAGGTGCTCCTGGAGGAGATGGTGGTTGTAGGCGGCGTCAGCCTGCGCCTCCCGAAACTGCTCCTCACGCATCTGCCTCACCCTGTCCATATATTGGGAACGGGCCTTGCCGATGGTCATGGTGCAATGCACCAGCAAGGATGGCGCGGAGGAGGGGGTTGGCGCCGGATCGTCTACCACCATGTTCTCCATTGGGACGTCGTCGTCCTCCGGCTGCCTGCCGGCCAGCCGATTGGCAGCAATGGCTGCCATCTCCTTGTGGTCCGTCGTCCGCCCGTCCCGAAGAGCGCTGGAGCGCAAGGAAGCCATGGTGGGCAGTAGTGGTGTGGACAGGAGAAAGGGAACGGATGGGGATGACTGCGGCTATGGCCGGCGCAGCAGTTTATATAGCAATGGTGGGTGGGAGGAGGGACGGACGTGTGGCGCCAGAGTAGCCGCCTCGGCAACTGCGTATCATTAATGTGTGCGGCAGATGGACGGACGGACGGCACTTGTGTCGTTTGAAGGCGGAGCAACCGCCTGCACCGGGAAGCGGGGCGGCCGGCGCTGACTGTTTCGGGCGGAAAGCGCACGCGGGCGAGGAGATGACATTACTTGGATAGGATGACAATGGGGACCCACCAGGTCCATAGCCTCACGTACGCAAGTGCCTCCTTATTATATATATATATATATATATATATATATATATATATAACTATAATTTATTTTGCTTCCTCCTGGTTTCCTGACATCACGGTCCCACACCATTGTCAACCTATGTACTCCCTCCTTTCCGGTTTATAGGGCTTATCTCAAAATTTTAGTTTTTCCATTTTATAAGGCTCAATTTGGTTGTTTTCCATAACATGTTCAGATTCCAAGGTGCATTAAATCATTGCATGCAAGTATTAAGAGAAAATTGACCAATGCATGTACTTTATGCATGCATGCATTGCAATTAATGCAATGATAAACATAATTTTTTGAGGACAACAAGAGATTTAATTAGGAGATTTTGCAAAACTACAAAAAGTATTCCACCACTCGCCATCTACCTTGATTGGTGAGATCTTTGAATTGAGCATTATAAACCGGAAAGGAGGGAGTAGTCAATAAACAAGAGAATTGCACAAGAAGCGGCCGACAGCTGGGACCAAGCAGCTCGAGCAGTATTTGTGTTTTTGAGGTGTGAGCACTGCAGAGTTTTTCGATGTTTACCCCGGATATTAATTTTTCTCCTCTGAACAACAACGAAAACATCGCTGCAGGTATTAACTGGGCGGGTTGTGGCCCGTCTAGCCCAGGCCAGATATCCAGCCCAGATATTAATTTTTTTCAAGCTGAAAATGCCTAGCACAGCTATACTTTTTTTAGGAATACCCAGGCAAGGTCAAGTTGTTATTCTCCGCCCCGCTGGGCTGCAAATCTTTCCTAGGAGGGATGCATTAGGCTTAACAAGAAAATGGGCTTTAAGAAATAATAAATGGGATGTAATTATAAAAACTGGGTAGTAACTATAAAAAAATACACCAAACAGTGATTACTTTATAAAATATTATTTTTGGAATATTGAAAATTTTAATTTCATTAATTGTTGCGAGCGCAATGTTTCGTTGGATTTTTATGCAATATAAATTTATATTGAAATTGTATTTAATCTGACTAGAAATTTCGGGATAAAAATATTTGGATCCCATCAAAATGTGGGAAATTTTATTGAATTCTGTTTTGAACGGTTGGTTGAAATGGGCTGTACTTTTAACAAACTGTAAATGGGCTGTAGTAAATTCCATTAGAAATCAAAAATGGGCTACACATTCTTACAAATCTCAAATGGGCTATAAGTTCTCTGCCACATACTTCTGGCCTTACTAAGTTGACGCGTCCCCTAAAAAAACAGAGTTGACGCGTATGCAAGGCTTTGTCAACTTATAGTCAACACACGGTTCTAGCAGCAGTGGCTGTTGGATGTCCATCCAACGGATGCCGTGCTTCTTCTTCCATCTCGGATATTCTAGCTTCACCCGCCCAAAAAATGATTCATCCCCTGACATCTGGGGCGCACCGTTTCGGAAGCTGACCTATGGGCCTACTAAGTTGACGTACCAAGGGCTTTGTCAACTTAGCCAATATAAACGATTCTAGCTGCAGTGACCGTACGATGTCCATCCAACGGCCGTCGTGCTTCTTCAACCTCTGGTCTTCTTGCTCCAGCCGCCCAAAGCAGCATCGGTCGTGCCGCCTGCTCCTACCTCCTGTGGCCGGCTGTGCTGCCGCGGAGGCCTCACCGCCCCCTACTACTCCCACCGCTGCCAGGCCATCCCTCCACTCACCCACACCCCCTGTTATTCTGCGGCGACAGCAGCGCAGCCGAACCAGTGAACCCTCGTACTCCTCTCCGCGTGTGCATCAACTGCCGCGTCTTCCTCGGCTCCGCGTCGTCCCCTTC
Source organism: Triticum timopheevii (assembly GCA_963921465.1). Lineage (NCBI taxonomy): Eukaryota > Viridiplantae > Streptophyta > Magnoliopsida > Poales > Poaceae > Triticum > Triticum timopheevii. Next base: position 151,901,265 of record OY997272.1, read on the forward strand.
CTAGGCCTCGCCGTCGTCCACCGCCGTGGTGCTCTCAGCACGGCGTGGCCAACGTGGTCAAGGAACGACTTCCATCGGACGTGGACTGTACGTGGAGAGGCTGACAGCTGGGTCCACAGCAGCCGCAAGGAAGTGCCTCCTTATTACGTGCAAAATAATTATTCCTCCACCTGACAGCGGGGACCCACCGGACGGGACACCGTATTTCACGAAAAAAATGATTCGCCCCCTGACTGCTGGGACCCATGAGCTACATCTTCGCACGCAAGGAAGTGCGTCCGGAAAAAAAACGATTTGCCCCCCTGACTGCTGGGACCCACCAGCTACATCTTCGCACGCAAGGAAGTGCGTCCGGAAAAAAAATGATTCGCCCCCCGACTGCTGGGACCCACCAGCTACACCTTCGCACGCAAGGTAGTGCGTCCGGGCAAAAAAAAATGCGCCCCCCTAACTGCTGGGACCCAGCAGCTACACCTTCGCACGCAAGGAAGTGTGTTCAGGCAAAAAAACGATTCGCCCCCCTTACTGCTGGGACCCAGCAGCTACACCTTCGCACGCAACGAAGTGCGTCCGGACAAAAAAAAACAAAACGATTCGCCCCCCTGACTGCTGGGACCCACCAGCTACATCTTCGCAGGCAAGGAAGTGCCTGACAGTCGGGACCCACCTGGCGAAGCGTACGTAGCGTTGTCATCCTGGTCGTGAACGTGTACGTACATACTAGAGGATGTAGAGGTGCACACGTGTCGTAGTAGAGACGCGCACGTAGCATGTACATTTACGTACAGCGACCAGTGTGCAAGAAAGAAAATACGGCCACGTACGTACATACGGGCGGGGTCTCGAACACCTACTTGCGCATACATATGGCTAGGACTCGTATACATGGCTGGGTCGGAACGGAGAAATAGCATCGTCGTCGTGTTCATTGGGAGCCAACCGGCTGGGTCGGAACGGAATGCGTCGTCGTGTTCATCGGGACGGCTTGGACGGAATAGGCGATGGAAACGAGGCCTGGTGTATCGCAGAACAGAGGAAACGGCCTTGTGTTCGACCGGCCACGTTCGAAACGGGATCCTATTCATCTCCACCGTCGACCTCCTCCAGCCTCCACGGGCTACCGTCGACCTCCTCCAGCCTCCACGGGCTCCTGTTCATCCAGCCTCCACCGCGTGCTACTCCACCGGCTACTGTTCAACCACCACTCCATCGTCTACTGTTCATCCAGCCCTCCACCATCTACTGTTCATCAAGCCCTCCACACCACGGGGTCCTGTTCAACCACCCCTCCACGGCCACCCCTCCACCATCTACTGTTCATCCAGCCCTCCACACCACGAGGTCCTCTTCATCCAGAGGCAACGCCACCGCTCACTGTTCATCCAACCCCCCCCCCCCCCTCCCCCGCAACGCTCACTGTTCATCCAATCGATCGGCTTCAGTTAGCAGCATTAGCGAAGGAATCGCTCCATCGGGTTCAGTTAACAGCCATCGATCGATCGCTCGGGTTCAGTAATGCGTAGCCTACAGTGCAATCGCTCGGGTTCAGTTAGAGCCCAACGCCTCGCTCGGGTTCAGTTAGAGCCAACGCCTCGCACGTGTACGAGAGAAACGAGCATCGCTCCGCCCCCGACCTCCCACCGTAACCGGCAACTCCCCGAAATTTTCCTCCCCCTCGCTTCTACCACGGTTTTTTTCCATCATGAAAGGCCCAAAGAATGTCATGCAACTGCGTCTCCGGCCCGCCCAGGACGAAAAGCCCATTTTCTGTCATGATTTTTTGTCATAGAAGTAGGAGCCCACCACATCTATGATGATACCGGGTTTTGTCACAATTATCGTCATAGAAGTGTCATATGTATGACAGAAAAAGTTTTCGTTCGGCCCAAAATGTCACGGATATGTCTTTTTTTGTAGTGTACTCCGACACCGGCACCAGCTCTACAAGGAGCACCATCTCCGGCAGCAGCTGCGGCTTCGGCACATGCACCAACATTGGCACTTGCATCTGCTCCAGCCCGTGCAGCGGCAACCGAACGAGCAGTTGCACCGGTAACAGACTGGGCTGCAGTTCGCACTTCATATACCAAAGTCCTTACAAAAACCGACATGTCCACCTTCTTGGTAAGCATTGGCCGCCCAAGTGCTTCGTTCTTTTTTCTTTCCATGTTGTTTCACATGATTCTCTGTGTTGATCTAACTGTTTGGGTATGTCTTCTTGTTTTCAAACAGAGAATTCCTAGAGCAACGAGGGAGTCGTTCAACAATTCAAGCGACCGCGGCCAAGTTTCTCTTACCATGCGCAGCCTTGGTGTGAATGAACCTGCTCAATATACTGTAAGTACAAAGGATGGTCACATGATGATTGATGCTAAAGGATGGTCAAGGTTCAAATCTAAATCATATCTTGCGGTAGGGGATGATGTCAAAATTGAACTTTCTCGGCAAGGAGAGCTAGTCCAAATCAACTTTGAAATTCTTCAGTAGCAGCACGCAACTGCCGAACTGATCTATCCTCCGAGATATTTTGATGTAATAATCTAGCATGGTGAAACAAGTGTCTTATGTGTATAAGTAGTACGACAGTATTATTTATCACATGGTATATTGTTGATAGAATTGCAACTCTCATTGCTGGTTAGGAACTGTCATTTGATTTCATTCCAACGGTTGTCGTGCTTTATTCAATTTTGTGTATTCGCCTTGCGACAGCATCTAAAACCAGCGACGTACCGATCGCTTGCAATATGAAAAGCGCTGAGGTAGAACACATGGGCCCCCAAACATGCAGGGTGGGCCTGTGGCCCAAAGTCCAGAACCGTGAGCCTGTCTGAGTATTATATTCTCAGCTGAACCCCCATAAAAAAAGCTGAACCCCCATAATGCCCGTGCGTTGCATGTAACATCAAGATGCATTTGTATGAGTATTTTATCTTGTGAGAGAAAAGGATGAACGAGGGAAGGCCTTATTTGCAAATGTGGAGAGGTGTGTGGGTACCTTTTTGCAAAATTGCCATAGTTTCCTTCCTATCCGTCAGATATAAACCGGACGGCCTATATTGCAGGATGGCAGGCACACCATCATCACCAACTCGTCTATACTGTGTTAAAAACAACTCTGTTTTTATAATTATATATGTTATATATGTTCCCCTTGATTTTTCTTATGTATAAAGTTGTGATATAAAAGATTTGTATATTTCTTTACAGAGGGAGTATCTCTCTGTCAAAAATATATTTATGTGTAACTAGTTACTCCTGTCTTTCTACTTCCTTTCATTGATATGTGGGGCATCCGGCAACGGGGTCCACGTGCCATATGCACAAATTAGAGTGCACGACTGCACGGTAGACACACCCCGGTCGTAGCGCCGCAGTAATGCCCAATGAGCCGTCAAATCACAACCCCCCCCCCTTCCAGCTTTAGCAGTAAGCTGGATGGACGAAGCTGCCATATTTCACTGGGCCTGAATCCCCTTCTCCCTCGTCTGCTTGTTCAGAGAAAACCCCCTCTCAACGATTGCATAGGGTTTTCTCATGGAGAACCAGGTACGAATTCTTCATCCATCCTCAATAAATCCAAGTCCCTTGGTCGCAGGTAATCCTAGGATGGCAGCCGCCGCCGTTGATGCATTTTTCTTCCTACTGAATCTAGTGTGTTTCATTTGCAGTGCCCAAAGTGCGAGGACCCTACAGGTTTCTGCGCCCTCGGCAAGAAACCACACTTTTTCCTTCTCATCCTAACACAGGATTTTAAAACGCGCACAGTATGTTCCTAGAATCCTCTTTTCTATCCGGGAGGGTGGGGTTTTTTTGAACCTATTGTCGACTAATTTGGAAATTTGGATTGCTATATTTGGATAAAAGGTACTACTAGTACAATGGTCAACACTGACGTGAAGGAGGAAGTTATTTCTAGATTTGGATAGGGAATACATTGTGTTCTCATATTATTTTTCCTGCAGTGCATTATTTGCTCTGCCAAAATACATGTACTCAAGATGCTCGGCCTTGCCATAACTGAATACACTAGTTTAATGGTCACAGTGAAGACAAACCATGGATATAAGTTCCGAGTTGGGTTCATGAACCAAGAAGATCGCTGCTTTTTTTATGGCCGAACTTGGATAAACTTTCTCAAGTGTTACGGACTGAAAGTTGGCGCACGAATGTTGATGGAAATAGCAGAACCTGGTCTCATCTTCACTGTGATCTTCCACCCCGACTTCGTTCCAATTGTTCGTCCATGTTAGTTTTGTATCTGGTTCTTGCTTGTTAACTAATCACAATTTAACTTTAGAAGTAGCAACGGATCTCTCACGAAGATGCTACTTCTAACTAATATTTTCTTATAATTGGTGGCATGTGTAGGTTTTTTCAGAGTTAAGCAGGCTACTCGTTTGTTATTCTGTAATAACTCGGCTGTTACTGATGGCACTGAAATTGACTGGGACGACATCCACAAGTTCCTACACTTTATTGATCGTCTTGAGGTCCTTGTGGGGCGTTTCAATGGTGGAAGGCCACGTGGGATATGTGTGCCACTACTGCACTCGTTGAACAGGTCCAACTGTGTCGAGAAACTTACGGTACGAGTTGTTTTCTGTTATATATGTTGCTCATAAGCTATTGCTTATACACAGTTTTATAGTTGTGATCTTCTTGAAACAGAAACTGCCCAGTTCTATTTTTCTATACAGATGCCTGACCATGGTCGGGTCAGACTTGTGCTTGGTCACAACATGATGTTTATGTCGACCTACTCCATTCCCCTTGGAGGTGAAAAGATACTTATTCATGGGTGGTCTCAAATAATGAAGGCCCGTCCATCTTGGAGAATAGGACAGAAGATTATGTTCATGCTTTTCCATGGCTCTAAAGCGAATATCCTATTTATTGACCACATTGCGAGATGAAGCCGCTTTCAGAAGGTTGTGGATGCGCGGGGTGGTGCCTGGGCCTTGTCCTGGGGCTTGGCGGCCTCACCCTTTGTTAACTGTAGGCAAAGTAGCACTGTTCGAGGCGTGTTTTTTATAGTTGAACCTATATAAGTACTCATACTGCTTTCAGCTTTGGTTGTTAAGTGCCCCTGCTGGTTTCAGTTAAGGTTGTTAACTACTCCTGCTACTTTTACAGTCTATCGTGTTTCTTCAGTCCTGTCTTCCTCCAGCCGCCAAAACCAAACCAGCGCCGGCAGGGCCGCCTGCTTCCGCCTCCCACGGCTGGCTGCGCCTCAATGCACGCATCACCGTCCCACCGTCTCCTAAATCGTTAACGCCGACGTCCTCCGCGCGCTTTGGTGCACTCACCGCGGAGCCGCCCTCTCGCGTTGTCAACATGGTCAACAAACAACAGGAATCGGCAAAAGTACGTGGAGAGGATGACAGTAGGGGCCCACCATGTCAGCGTATGGAAAAATAAAATGCTTCCTCCTAGTGTTTTCCTGACATCTGGGACCCACGACATTGTGAGCGTATATAGCCAATAGACAAGAGAACAACACAAAATCGGCTGACACCTGGGACGTAGCTGCTCGAGCAGTATTTTTTTTGTTGTTGTTGAGAGGAGCAGGGTTTGAACTGGGTTGTGGCCCGTCTAGCCCGGGCTTATATTTTATGTTCACCATGTGACCAGCCCATCTATTTTTTCTTTGTAAAAATGAGCCCAGTTTATTTTTTCTGAAGAATATCCAATCCAGGCCTAATTATTTTTCTACGCCCTGATGGGCTGCAACTCTTTCAAGACGCCTGCAAATCTTGAAAGTAATATGAAATGGGTTGTAAATATAAAAACAGATGACAAATTGGCAATTACTTTATAATTTCTGAATTTTTTCACATTTTCAGAATCCTATTTCACTGGGCATTAACCTAATTTAAATATATCTTCAAAGTACTTTAAATCTGGCTCGACATTTCGGCATTAAAAATAGTTTGGAACCCACAGAAATATGCGAAATTGTCCCTGGCCAACCAAAAAACGACTGCAACAAATTGCATAAGAAGTTGCAATGAGCTATATATAAATTATTAAAAAAAGAGGGACTGGTCTGACTTGTGGGCCTGTTAAGTTGACGCGTATGCAAGATTTTTTTAGTTATTATATACGTCAACAAATGATTCTAGCAGACGTAACCGTTGGATGTCAATCCAACGGCCGTCATGTTTCTTCAATCTTTGATCTTCTTGCTCCAGCCGCCAAAGCAGCACCGGCGAGACCGCCTGCTCCCGCCTCTCATGGTCGGCTGTTCTGCCGCACAGGCCTCACCACCCCCTACTACTCCATCATTGGCCAGGGCATCCCTCTACTCACCCACACCCCCTGTTATTCTGCGGCGACGACAGCCTCACACCACAGCCGAACCAGTGAACCCTCTTACTCCTCTTCGCGTGGGCTTCCACTGCCACGTCTTCCCCGGCTCCGCGTCGTCCCCTTCCTAGGCCTTGCCGTCGTCCACCACTGTGGTGCTCTCGGCGCGGCTTGGTCAATGTGGTCAACGACCGACTTCCATCGGAAGAGTACTGTACGTGGAGAGGCTGACAGCTGGGTCCACGGCAGCAGGAAGGAAGCGCCTCCTTATTACGCGAAAAATAATTATTCCTCCACCTGACAGCAGGGACCCACCATACGGGCCACCAGTATTTCGTGAAAAAAAACGTTTCCCCCTGACTGCTGGGACCCACCGGACGGGCCACCGTATTTCGTGAAAAAATGTTCCCCCCGCTGTCAGCTTGGACCCACCAGAAGTGCCTCCTTATTACGCACAAAAAAATGAATATTCCCCCTGCTAGCTGGGACCCACCTTGGTGGGAGGCTGACTTGTGGGCCTACTAAGTTGACTGGGACGGAGGCCTTTGTCAACTTTAGTCAATATGAACAATTCTAGCTCTAGTGACCGTACGATGTCCATCCAACGGCCGTAGTGCTTCTTCAACCTCTGGTATTCTTGCTCCAGCCGCCCAAAGCAGCGCCGGTCGTGCTGCATGCTCCTGCCTCTCGTGGCCGGCTGTGATGCCGCGGAGGCCTCACCGCCCCCCTACTACTCCCACTGTTGGCCAGGCCATCCCTCTACTCACCCACACCCCCTGTTATTCTACGGCGACGGCACCCTCACACCGCAGCCAAACCAGTGAACCCTCATACTCCTCTATGCGTGGGCATCCACTGACGCATCTTCCCCGGCTCCACGTCGTCCCCTTACTAGGCCTCGCCGTCATCCACCTCCCTGGTGCTCTCGGTGCAGCATGGTCAACGTGGTCAAGGAACGACTTCCATCGGACGAGGACTATACGTGGAGAGGCTGACAGCTGGGTCCACGGCCGCAGCAAAGAAGTGCCTCCTTATTACGCGGAAAATAATGATTCCTCCACCTGACAGCAAGGACCCACCAGATGGGCCACCGTATTTCGCGAAAAAAATGTTTCCCCCTGACTGCTGGGACCCACCAGCTACATCTTCGCACGCAAGGAAGTGCGTCCGGGCAAAAAAAACGATTCGCCCCCCTGACTGATGGGACCCACCAGCTACATATTCGCACGCAAGGAAGTGCCTGACAGTCGGGACCCACCTGGTCAAAGCGTACGTAGCGTTGTCATTCTGGTCGCGAACGTGTACGTACATACTGGAGGATGTAGAGGTGCGCACGTGTCGTAGTAGAGACGCGCACGTAGCATGTACATTTACGTACAGCGACCAGTGTGCAAGAAAGAAAATACGGCCACGTACGTACATATGGGTGGGGTCTCGAACACCTACTTGCGCATACGTACGGCCAGGGCTCGTATACATGGCTGGGTCGGAACAGAGAAATAGAATCGTCGTCGTGTTCATTGGGAGCCAACCGGCTGGGTCGGAACGGAATGCGTCGTCGTGTTCATCGAGACGGCTTGGACGGAATAGGCGATGGAAATGAGGCCTGGTGTATCGCAGAACAGAGGAAACGGCCTTGTGTTCGACTGGCCACGTTCAAAACGGGATCCTGTTCATCGAGAGGGGTCTAGTGTACCACAAAACGGAGGAAACGGACTTGTGTTGGACCTCCTACAGTCGAAACGGGGTCCTGTTGATCGGGAGGGGTGTGGCATACCACAAAACGGACGAAAAGGACTTGTGTTGGAGCACTACGGTCGAAACGGGGGTCATGTTCATTGGGAGGGGTGTGGCATACTGCAAAACGGGACTCCACGGGATACTGTTCATCTCCATCGTCGACCTCCTCCAGCCTCCACGGGCTACTGTTCATCCACCGTCGACCTCCTCCAGCCTCCACCTGTGACTATTCATCCACGGGCTCCTGTTCATCCAGCCTCCACCGCGCGCTAGTCCACCGGCTACTGTTCAACCAACCCTCCACGGGCTACTTTTCATCCACCCCTCCACCATCTACTATTCATCCAGCCCTCCACGGGGTCGTCCTGTTCATCCAGCCCTCCACGGGGTCCTGTTCGTCCAGCCCCAACCGGCTCGATCGATCGGGGTCCTGTTCATCCACCCCCACCGCTCACTGTTCATCCAACCCCCCCCCCCCCCCCCCCCCGCAATGCTCACTGTTCATCCAGAGACAGCATCGATCGGCTTCAGTTAGCAGCAGTAGCGAAGGAATCGCCCTATCACTCGGGTTTAGTAACATGTAGCCTGCAGTGCAATTGCTCGGGTTCAGTTAGGCGACGCCTCACTCAGGTTCAGTTAGAGTCCAACGCCTCGCACACACGCGCGTATGTGTACAAGAGAAACGTGCATCGCTCGGCCCCCGACCACCCACCATAACCGGGAACTCCTCAAAATTTTCCTCGCCCTCGCTTCTACCACGGTTTTTTCCGTCATGGACGGCCAAAGAATGTCATGCAGCTGCGTCTCCCGCCCGCCCAGGACGAAAAGCCCATTTTCTGTCATGATTTTTTGTCATAGAAGTAGGATCCCACCACATCTATGATGATACTAGGTTTTGTCACAATCATCGTCATAGAAGTGTCATAAGTATGACAGGAAAAAAATTCGTTCGGCCCAAAATGTCACGAATGTGTCTTTTTTTGTAGTGTACCTATCCGGCACGCTAAAGAAGGCATCCAAAGAGTGGCCTTCCGAATGGTTCAACATTGAGGACTTCTCCCTTCCAAACCCAGTCCGAATGGGTCTTCCCGAATTTTCAAGTGCTCCGTTGAAGAAACGCCAAAGCTGGCGCCCTCGGAGCCTCGGGGTGGAAGATAGCACGGAAGTTCGTTATTTGATGAGCAAGATAAAGATGCTCGCCCAGTCCGGATTGTCAATTGTCGAGGTTTTGGCGACATCCATAGTACGAGGGGTCAAACCAGTACAATACAGAGGGCATCCCATGTGGCACTATAACGGAGAATATGCCACCACCCGCTGCGGTCGGAAGGGTCCAGATACCCCCGCCGCTTTTGCCAAAATACTGGTCGAACTATACAAAGGGGAGAAAGAAGAATTCATTCATATCAAGCGTCGAGATGGACTTTCCATGTACAATCCTCCCAGCTGGGTGAGTTCTGCTACGTCTTGATCTTGCGTTGGTTTTCCTCGAAGAGGAGAGGGTGATGCACCAAGTGTAGCGTAAGTATTTCCCTCAGTTTTGAGAACCAAGGTATCAATCCAGTAGGAGGCTCCTCAAAAGTCCCACGCACCTACACAAACAAACTGAGAACTCGCAACCAACACAATAAAGGGGTTGTCAATCCCTTCACGGCCACTTGCGAAAGTGAGATCTAATAAAGATAGTATGATAAGATAAATATATTTTTGGTATTTTATAATATAGATGCAAAAAGTAAAGATGCAAATAAAAGTAGATTGAAAGCAAATATGATAAGAGATAGACCCGGGGGCATAGGTTTCACTAGTGGCTTCTCTCAAGATAGCATAAGTATTACGGTGGGTGAACAAATTACTGTCGAGCAATTGATAGAAAAGCGCATAGTTATGAGATTATCTAGGCATGATCATGTATATAGGCATCACGTCCATAACAAGTAGACCGACTCCTGCCTGCATCTACTACTATTACTCCACACATCGACCGCTATCCAGCATGTATCTAGAGTATTAAGTTCATAAAAACAGAGTGACGCATTAAGCAAGATGACATGATGTAGAGGGATAAACTCATGCAATATGATATAAACCCCATCTTGTTATCCTCGATGGAAACAATACAATACGTGCCTTGCAACCCTTTCTGTCACTGGGTAAGGACACCACAAGATTGAACCCAAAGCTAAGCACTTCTCCCATGGCAAGAAAGACCAATCTAGTAGGCCAAACCAAACTGATAATTCGAAGAGACTTGCAAAGATAACTCAATCATACATAAAAGAATTCAGAGAAGATTCAAATATTATTCATAGATAAACTTGATCATAAACCCACAATTCATCGGATCTCGACAAACACACCGCAAAAAGAGTTTACATCGAATAGATCTCCACAAGAGAGGGGGAGAACATTGTATTGAGATCCAAAAAGAGAGAAGAAGCCATCTAGCTAATAACTACGGACCCGTTGGTCTGTGGTAAACTACTCACAACTCATCGGAGGGGCAAGGATGTTGATGTAGAAGCCCTCCATGGTCGATTCCCCCTCCGGCAGAGTGCCGACGAAGGCTCCAAGATGGGATCTCGCAGATACAGAATGTTTTCGGGGTACGTAGGTATATATAGGAGGAAGAAGTACGTCGGTGGCCGCCCGAGGGGCCCACGAGACAGGGGGCGCGCCCTACAGGGGGGGTGCAGCCTCCTATCTCGTGCAGCCCTCGGCTGCTTTTTGACTTGCACTCCAAGCTCTCCGGATCACGTTCGTTCCAAAAATCACGCTCCCGAAGGTTTCATTCCGTTTGGACTCCGTTTGATATTCCTTTTCTTCGAAATACTGAAATAGGCAAAAAAAACAGCAATACGGGCTAGGCCTCCGGTTAGTAGGTTAGTCCCAAAAATGATATAAATGTGTAAAATAAAGCCCATAAACATCCAAAAGGGGTAATATAATAGCATGGAACAATCAAAAATTATAGATATGTTGGAGAAGTATCAAGCATCCCCAAGCTTAATTCCTGCTCGTCCTCGAGTAGGTAAATGATAAAAAAAAGAAAATTTTTGATGTGGAATGCTACCTAGCATAATTCTCAATGTAATTTTCTTTACTGTGGCATGAATGTTCAGATCCAAATGATTCAAAATAAAAGCTTATAAAACATAAAAATAATAATGCTTCAAAGCATACTAACAAATAATCATGTCCTATCAAAATAACATAGCCAAAGAAAGCTTATCCCTACAAAATCATATGGTTAGGCCATGCTTCATTTTCATTACACAAAATACTCCCATCATGCACAACCCTGATGACGAGCCGAGCAATTGTTTCATACTTTTGAACGCGCTTCAGCTTTTTCAACTCTTGTGCAATACATGAGCGTAAGCCACGGACATAACACTATGGTGGTATATGGTGGTCGTTGTGAGAAAAAAAAAGGGAGAAGATAGTCTCACATCAACTAGGCGTATCAACGGGCTATATAGAGGTGCCCATCAATAGATATCAATGTGAGTGAGTAGGGATTGCCATGCAATGGATGCACTAGAGCTATAAATATATGAAAGCTCAACAAAAGAAACTAAGTGGGTGTGCATCCAACTTGCTTGCTCATGAAGACCTCGGGCATTTTGAGGAAGCCCATCATTGGAATATACAAGCCAAGTTCTATAATGAAAAATTTCCACTAAGTATATGAAAGTGACAACATAGGAGACTCTCTATCATGAAGATCATGGTGCTATTTTGAAGCACAAGTGTGGAAAAAGAGATAGTAGCATTGTAATTTCTCTCTTTTTCTCTCATTTTATTAATTTTTCTTTTTTTTTCTTTCTTCTTTTTTTTCTTTTTTTTCTTTGGCCTTTCTTTTTTTTCTTTTTCACCTTTCTCTTTTTTTTCTTTTTTTTTCTTTCTTTTTGTAAAGTCCGAAGTCTCATCCCGACTTGTGGGGGAATCATAGCCTTCATCATCCTTTCCTCACTAGGACAATGCTCTAATAATGAATATCATCACACTTTTATGGATTTACAACTCAAGAATTACAACTCAAAGCTAGAACAAGATATGACTCTATATGAATGCCTCTGGTGGTGTACCGGGATATGCAATGAATCAAGAGCGACACGTATGAAAATTATGAAGGTGGCCTTGCCATAAATACGATGTCAACTACATGATCATGCAAAGAGCAATATGACAATAATGAAACGTGTCATAATAAACGGAACGGTGGAAAGTTGCATAGCAATATATCTCGGAATGGCTATATAAATGCCATAATAGGTAGGTATGGTGGCTGTTTTGAGGAAGGTAAATAAGGGGTTTATGATACCGGCGAAAGTTGCGCCGTAATATAAAGGCTAGCAACGTAAAAATGATGAGTGTGCCTATGTCCATGGACTCACATTAGTCAAAAGAGAACTCATATACTTATTGCAAAAGCCTACTTAGCCCTCGAAGCAAAGTACTACTACGCATGCCCCAAGAGGGATAGATTGGTAGGAAAAGACCATCGCCCGTCCCCAACTGGCAATCATAAGGAAGACACTCAAAAGAGCACCTCATGCAACAAATTTGTCACACAACTTTTACCATACGTGCATGCTACGGGACTTGCCAACTTCAACAAAAGTATTTCTAAATTTCATAATTACCCACTAGCATGACACTAACATTACTACCTTTATATCTCAAAACAATTATCAAGCATCAAGTTGATCATAGCATCCAATTCTTTTTCTATGATAGTTTTTATTATACCCAACTTGGATGCTCATCATTCTAGGACCAACTTTATGACCAAAGCAAATACCATGTTGTTCTAAAAGACTCTCAAAAAGATATAAGTGAAGCATGAGAGACTAGCAATTTCTTCAAAACTAAGACACCACCGTGCTCTAAAAAATATAAGTGAAGCACTAGAGCAAAAACTATCAAGCTCAAAAGATATAAGTGAAGCACATAGAGTATTCTAGCAAATTCTAATCAAATAGGCTTCTCCCAAAAGGTGTGTACAGAAAGGATGATTGTGGTAAACTAAAAAGCAAAGACTAATATAATACACGACGCTCCAAGCAAAACACATATCATGTGGCGAATAAAAATATAGCTCCAAGTAAAGTTACCAATGAACGAAGACGAAAGAGGGGATGCCTTCCCGGGGCATCCCCAAGCTTAGGCTTTTGGCTATTCTGAAATATCTTGGGGTGCCATGGGCATCCCCAATCTTAGGCTCTTGCCACTTCTTATTCCATAGTCCATAAAAGCTTTACCCAAAACTTGAAAACTTCACAACACAAAACTCAACAGGAAATCTTATGAGCTCCGTTAGTGAAAGAAAACAAAACCACCACATAAGGTACTGCAATGAAGTCATTATTTATTTATTTTGGTGTTAAACCTACTGTATTCCAACTTCCTTATGGTTTATAAACTAATTTACTAGCCATAGATGCATTGAAACAGGCAAACAACACACGAAAAATAGAATCTGTCAAAAACAGAACAGTCTGTAGCAATCTGTAACTAACGCAAACTTCTGGAACTCTAAAAATCCTACAAAAGTAGGAAGTCTTGGACAATTTGTTTATTGAACATCAGAAAAACGAATCAACGCAAAAGCACGTTCCTGTGATTTAACAAAATTATATTTGTGCGTGCAAAGTTTCTGTTTTTCAGCAGAACCAAATCAACTATCATCGTAGGTTATCCTATAGGTTCTACTTGGCACAGACACTAATTAAAAGATAAAAACACATCTAAACAGAAGGTAGATGCAAGATTTATTAATAACAGCAAGGAAAAATATTGGGTTGCCTCCAACAAGCGCTTTTTTTAAAGCCTTTTTAGCTAGGCATTGAGATTTCAATGATGCTCACATGAAAGACAAGAATTGAAGCACAAAGAGAGCATCATAAAACACGTGACAAACACATCTAAGTCTAACATACTTCCTATGCATAGGCATATTATAAGCAAACAAATTTGCAAGGCAAGCAAAAACTAGTATACGCAAGGAAGAAGAAAGAGACGGTAGCAATCTCAACATGACGAGAGGTGATTTAATAAGATCAAAATTTCCACGACCATATTTTCCTCTCTCATAATAATTACATGTAGGATAATAGGCAAATTCAACAAAATAGATATCACAAAACATATTCTCAACATGATCCACATGCATGCAAAGTTGACACTCTTCCAAGATAATGGGATTAACATTAACTAAAGTCATGACCTTTCCGAACCCAGTTTCAATATTATTGCAAACACTATTATCAATCTCATATTCATCATGGGGCTTAAATAAATTTTCAAGGTTATAAGAAGAATCACCCCAATCATGATCATTGAAACAAGTAGTAGACATAGCAAAACTAGCATCCCCAAGCTTATGGTTTTGCATATTATTAGCACAATTGACATCAAGAGAATTTATAGGAAAATCATTGCAATCATGCTTTTTATTCAAGGAGTTATCGTGAATCTCTTTGTAAATTTCTTCATCGTAATTTTCAGATTCATAAATTTTGAGCAAAGCTTCATAAAGATAATCTAGTGCACAAAACTCACTAGCAATTGGTTCATCATAATTGGATCTCGTAAAAAGATTAGCAAGCGGATGAGGATCCATAGATCTTAGGTTCTCTGTTTAGCAATAAATAAGCATCTATTCCAACCAAACGAGCAAACAAAAGGGCAAGCGAAAGAGAGGAGGAGATTGGTAAAGAGAGGGTGAATAAAACGGCAAGGGTGAAGTGGGGGCGAGGAAAACGAGAGGCAAATGGCAAATAATGTAAATGCGAGGGAGATGGGTTTGTGATGGGTACTTGGTATGTCTTGACTTGAGCGAAGACCTCCCCGGCAACGGCGCCAGAAATCCTTCTTGCTACGTCTTGAGCTTGCGTTGGTTTTCCTCAAAGAGGAGAGGGTGATGCAGCAAGTGTAGCGTAAGTATTTTCCTCAGTTTTGAGAACCAAGGTCTCAATCTAGTAGGAGGCTCCTCAAAAGTCCCACGCACCTACACAAACAAAGTGAGAACTCGCAACCAACGCAATAAAGGGGTTGTCAATCCCTTCACGGCCACTTGCGAAAGTGAGATCTAATAAAGATAGTATGATAAGATAAATATATTTTTGGTATTTTATAATATAGATGCAAAAAGTAAAGATGCAAATAAAAGTAGATTGAAAGCAAATATGATAAGAGATAGACCCGGGGGCCATAGGTTTCACTAGTGGCTTCTCTCAAGATAGCATAAGTATTACGGTGGGTGAACAAATTACTGTCGAGCAATTGATAGAAAAATGCATAGTTATGAGATTATCTAGGCATGATCATGTATATAGGCATCACGTCCATAACAAGTAGACTGACTCCTGCCTGCATCTACTACTATTAGTCCACACATCGACCGCTATCCAACATGCATCTAGAGTATTAAGTTCATAAGAACAGAGTAACGCATTAAGCAAGATGACATGATGTAGAGGGTTAAACTCATGCAATATGATATAAACCCCATCTTGTTATCCTCGATGGAAACAATACAATACGTGCCTTGCAACCCTTTCTGTCACTGGGTAAGGACACCACAAGATTGAACCCAAAGCTAAGCACTTCTCCCATGGCAAGAAAGACCAATCTAGTAGGCCAAACCAAACTGATAATTCGAAGAGACTTGCAAAGATAACTCAATCATACATAAAAGAATTCAGAGAAGATTCAAATATTATTCATAGATAAACTTGATCATAAACCCACAATTCATCGGATCTCGACAAACACACCGCAAAAAGAGTTTACATCGAATAGATCTCCACAAGAGAGGGGGAGAACATTGTATTGAGATCCAAAAAGAGAGAAGAAGCCATCTAGCTAATAACTACGGACCCGTTGGTCTGTGGTAAACTACTCACAACTAATCGGAGGGGCAAGGATGTTGATGTAGAAGCCCTCCGTGGTCGATTCCCCCTCCGGCAGAGTGCCGGCGAAGGCTCCAAGATGGGATCTCGCAGATACAGAAGGTTACGGTGGTGGAAATTGTGTTTCGTGGTGTCCCTGGATGTTTTCGGGGTACGTATGTATATATAGGAGGAAGAAGTACGTCGGTGGCCGCCCGAGGGGCCCACGAGACAGGGGGCGCGGCCTCCTATCTCGTGGAGCCCTCGGCTGCTTCTTGACTTGCACTCCAAGCTCTCCGGATCACGTTCGTTCCAAAAATCACGCTCCCAAAGGTTTCATTCCGTTTGGACTCCATTTGATATTCCTTTTCTTCGAAATACTGAAATAGGCAAAAAAACAGCAATACGGGCTGGGCCTCCGGTTAGTAGGTTAGTCCCAAAATGATATAAATGTGTAAAATAAAGCCCATAAACATCCAAAAGGGGTAATATAATAGCATGGAACAATCAAAAATTATAGATACGTTGGAGACGTATCAAGTTCCAATCCCACTACTCTACTCAATCTGTTCCCTGAGTCAGGATTTATGGACATTAATTCGTCCATTTGTAACAGGAATGGCGGAAGATCACCAAGGGGCTCCACAGCCCCGCACCACAGCCAGAAGACCACAATCAGGACCTTGACCCTGGATTCAAAGAGGATCCAGACATATTCGTGGAGCTCGAGGATGGAGTGTTTTACCAGGCGAGCCATGACGGCGTGGAAGTGGCCATCACCGTCAACTATCCCGGTCTTCCCCCTGCCTCACATGTAAGTAATCAGGAGACGTCTCCTTCGAAAGAACTTCCTCATTCTGCCTCACCCACCGCACTATCTCGTGCTCCAAAGGGGAGGCGATCGGTGAGCCACGCTGCACCTGAGGCGACTCACAAGAGAGCGGCGCCTACGCCGGCCAGGCCTTCGAAGAGGAAGGCAAATGAAAACACGGCCGAGCCTTCATCAAAGAGGTATGGTTTTAAATACGCTCCTCAGCTATCATGTTAAAGTGTGACACTGTCCGTTGTGTCTAATCTAGAAAATCGTATGCCGGACTATGTCCGGGATCCTGCGGGTCATGCCTCCACCAGCCAGATTCCAGACCCCGTCTCAAGGACCGAGGCTGACGCGTGAGTGACACCGGATTGTCTTTATGCAGAGGATTCAGATGATGTATCCGTCACAAACTCTGAAGTGGAAAGCGCCATGAATCATTGGCGCCGGCGGGCCGCTCTTCGCGACCCCGGTTCAGAAGAGGCATTCAATGCCTTCAACTCAGCTGACGCATACATCCGAGCTGCTCAAGATGGGCTTACCAGAGCCATAGACCAGTATTTGAAAGATATGCGGGTAAGTACACATTTGTACAATTCTGATAATCATATACCAGTAGCCCCCGAGACTTGAAACAGTTGGTACAACTGATTTAAGGATCATTGTATGACCAGGTACTCACAGAGAAGAACAACCTATTGTCTCAAGAGCTGGAAAAGTGTCAAACACAGCTAGCTGCTGCTACCACCGAACTGGAGAAATCCAAGAAGGTAGTGTCTGGTAATGTTCCCCTCTATCAAGAAAACATAATCATATACCAGGACTATTAATACAGGTGCATATCTTATGGCGAAGTCGTTAGATCATCCAGGAGAGGCACCGGAAGTTGCATAAGCGGGTGGTCCAGAAGCTAAAAGGCAACTGGCCGCAGGCAAACGTATACTAACGCGGGTCAGGGAGGAGAAAAACAAACTCCAGGATTCCAACACCCAGCTGGGCGTAGAACTAAAAGATGTTCGGGCCCAGCTGGCTGACTTCGTAAAGGAAAATAAGAGGCTATGAGGCGGCATATGTAGTATGTGTTCAAACTTACCTTCGCGTAGTTCGGCAAGGAAAGGAACTGACAGAGTTATGTCTGTAGGTATGCTGACCGGCCATCATGAAGAGGAGATGTCCGAATCTTCGAGCGATCTGCTACAAGAGCTGTCGCAAATGCACGAGAGAGCTCGGCAGGTGATGCAAAGTATTGCCAAGGCCTTATGGCCATCCGACTCCCCTCCATGAAGTATGGAGGAGCTTGCACAGCTATTCAAGGGAGCGCGGTGACGCTTCTAATTATGGAAGATATCGGCCTGCCAGGAAGGTGCGCGAGAGGCCTGGGCCATGGTGAAAACACAGTATACCAAGCTCGATCCGAATTACATGGCCCGGGTCGTACCTTAAGGGTCAGATGGAAAAGAAATTCCGTTAGTTTGGTATATGACCAGGTATAAGTAGCCACCAAGTATTCCCAACAGGATTGTAAGCTAGATAGCCTGTTAGATGGCATAGAGGAAGAAGTTTTTGAGTCCAAGTGATTATGTACTTCAATGGAAAAATTTGTCCCTAGCCAGATTGTAAAATGATTGTCATGGCGGACCTTTTCGCTTCGACCTCTAGACCCGAAGGTGCGGAGTGTTTCCGAATACCCGCTCAGTAATATAGACCGGGGTATGAGTGGAAACCAGACGTAGGGGTCATAGTTGCTTGAACAGACAAGTATCTGGCTAGCTATGTTATATTACATTTTGATCATAAGAAACATCTTCCAGAGAGAATAGTCTCGTTAAGGGTTCCTTTCCCTGGGCCAGCATGCGTTAACATGCATGTCCGAACTGTTATTGAAAAATCACAGCATACGTAACATCTGGGGGTTCATAGTGTACGAGTAAAAAACATCTTTAGTCCGCCGACCGACAAATCTGAAAATTTTGCCATATTTCAATATTGTTATGATAATTATGCTTCTAATGCCTATGTTAAACCATATATTGAGGACTTCTCCGCTGTCCAAGAAGAGAGTAATATTTTGCAAGAAGCTATGGAAGAAGAAATTGATGAAACAGTGAGCTCATTGGATGAAAAAGATGATGAGGAGAGCGAAGAATAAAAGGGGGAAGAGCGGATTAGCTACCCGTGCCCACCTTCTAATGAGAGTAACCCTCCAACTCATACATTATTTAATTCCCCTTCGTGCTTACCGAAGGATGATTGCTATGATCCCTTGAATTTGTTTGAAATATCCCTTTTTGATGATGCTTGCTATGCTTGTGGCCAAGATGCCAATATGAATTATGCTTATGGAGATGAACTTGCTATAGTTCCTTATGTTAAACATGAGATTGTTGCTATTGCACCCATGTATGATAGTCCTATTATCTTTTTGAATTCTCCCTACCACACTTTATCGGAGAAGTTTGTGCTTATTAAGGATTACATTGATGGGTTGCCTTTTACCGTTGCACATGATTATTTTGATGAATGTGATATGAATGTGCTTGCTGCTCCTACTTGCAATTATTATGAGAGAGGAACTTTATCTCCACCTCTCTATGTTTCCAACACGATAGAATTGCAAGAAACTGCTTATACTATGCATTGGCCTTTACTATGTGTGCATGAATTGTTATTTTATGACATGCCGATGAATAGGAAGAGAGTTACTTCGTTGTTGCTTGATATATGTTAATTTGTGCTCACTACTAAATTAAAAATCATTGTTAATTAAAATTGGCTTTGATATACCTTGGGATCCGGGTGGATTCATTACTTGAGCACTAAATGCCTAGCTTAATGGCTTTAAAGAAAGCGCTGCCAAGGAGACAACCCGGAAGTTTTAGAGAGTCATTCATTTCTGTTGAGTGCTTTCATATAGTTTAAAAACAAAAAAAATAAAGAGGGGAACATAAAAACTTTTCAAAGAGGAAAGTGAAAGTGAGAAAGACAAGCATTGTTGAAGTGGGAGCTAGCCTTGAACTTTGTTCATGCTCACGGAAACTTTGTGAATCTTTATTACAGAAACTTTTCAACAAAAATAAGTATCCCCTTGTATATTTCCATTGTATTATAAAAATAATGTGCTAAGGTTTGCCTTTAGGATGTTTACAATGCTTGTTGGTTTGTACGGTGCAGGACAGAAACTTTGGCTGTAGTGCGCGATTTTACATTTTTAACTGGAACGTCAATTGGTTCTGATTCCTTTTGTAATGTCTTGATATACAACTTGTTTATCTGTCCTAATTTTGGTAGAATTTTTGGGGTAACATAAGTATGGTGGATGTTCATATTGCTACAGACTGTTCTGTTTTTGACAGATTCTGTTTTTGATGCATAGTTTGCTTGTTTTGATGAATCTATAAATTTATATTAGTGGATTAAGCCATGGAAAAGTTATATTACAGTAGACACAGCGCAAAAAACAAAATATGAATTGGTTTGCAACAGTACTTAGAGTGGTGATTTGCTTTATTATACTAATGGATCTTACTGAGTTTTCTGTTGAAGTTTTGTGTGGATGAAGTGTCTAAGCGAGGATGTCTCGATATGAGGAAAAGGAAGAGAGGCAAGAGCTCAAGTTTGGGGATGCCCGAGGCACCCCATGTAAATATTCAAGGATACTCCAGTGTCTAAGCTTGGGGATGCCCCGGAAGGCATCCCCTCTTTCTTCAACAAGTATCGGTATGTTTTCGTATTCGTTTCGTTTATGCATTATGTGCAAGTCTTGGAGCGTCTTTTGCATTTAGTTTTCACTTGTCTTTTATGCACCATGCTGGTATGAGATAGTCCTTGGTTGATTTATAGAATTCTCATTGCACTTCACTTAAATCTTTTGAGTGTGGCTTTATAGAATGCTTCATGTGCTTCACTTATATCATTTGAAGTTGGATTGCCTGTTTCTCTTCACATAGAAAACCGCTATTTGTAGAATGCTCTTTTGCTTCACTTATATTTGTTAGAGCGTGGGCATATATTTTGTAGAAAGAATTAAACTCTCTTGCTTCACTTATATCAATTTAGAGAGATGATAGGAATTGGTCATTCACATGGTTAGTCATAAAATCCTACATAAACTTGTAGATCGCTGAATATGATATGTTTGATTCCTTGCAATAGTTTTGCGATATAAAGATGGTGATATTAGAGTCATGCTAGTGTGTGGTTGTGGATTGTAGAGACACTTGTGTCGAGGTTTGCAAGTCCCGTAGCATGCACGTATGGTAACCGTTGTGTGACAAATTTGAAGCATGGGGTGTTTCTTTGATTGTCTTCCTTATGAGTGGCGGTCGGGGACGAGCGATGATCTTTTCCTACCAATCTATCCCCCTAGGGGCATGCGTAGTAGTACTTTGCTTCGAGGGCTAATAAACTTTTGCAATAAGTATATGAGTTCTTTATGACTAATGTGAGTCCATGGATTATACGCACTTTTACCTTTCCATCATTGCTAGCCTCTTCGGTACCGTGCATTGCCCTTTCTCACCTCGAGAGTTGGTGCAAACTTCGCCGGTGCATCCAAACCTCGTGATATGATACGCTCTATCACACATAATCCTCCTTATATCTTCCTCAAAACAGCCACCATACCTACCTATCATGGCATTTCCATAGTCATTCCTAGATATATTGCCATGCAACTTCCATCATCATCATATACATGACTTGAGCATTTATTTTCATATTTCTTTGCATGATCGTAAGATAGCTAGCATGACGTTTTCATGGCGTGTCCTTTTTTTGATGTCATTGCTACGCTAGATCATTGCACATCCCGGTACACCGCCAGAAGCATTCATATAGAGTCATATCTTTGTTCTAGTATCGAGTTGTAATATTGAGTTGTAAGTAAATAAAAGTGTGATGCTCATCATTATAGAACATTGCCCCATAGAAAAGAAAAGGAAAAAAAAGAAAAAAAGGAAAGGCCAAAGAAGCCTAAATAAAAAGGGGGCCGAAGAAGCCCACCAAAAAGAAAAAAAGAAAAAAAGAAAAAAGAAAAAAAGAAAAAGAAAAGGGGCAATTTTACTATCCTTTTTCCACACTTGTGCTTCAGAGTAGCACCATGTTCTTCATATAGAGAGTCTCCTATGTTTTCACTTTCATATACTAGTGGGAATTTTTCATTATAGAACTAGGCTTGTATATTCCAATGATGGGCTTCCTCAAATGCCCTAGGTCTTCATGAGCAAGCAAGTTGGATGCACACCCACTTAGTTTTCAGTTTGAGCTTTCATACACTTATAGCTCTTAGTGCATCTGTTGCATGGCAATCCCTACTCCTCGCATTGACAGCAATTGATGGGCATCTCCATAGCCCGTTGATTAGCCGCGTCGATGTGAGACTTTCTCCTTTTTTGTCTTCTCCACATAACCTCCACCATCATATTCTATTCCACCTATAGTGCTATATCCATGGCTTGCGCTCATGTATTGCGTAAGGGTTGAAAAAGCTGAAGCGCGTTAAAAAGATGAACCAATTGCTCGGCTTGTCATCGGGGTTGTGCATGATGGGAGCATTTTGTGTGACGAAAATGAAGCATGGCCAAACTATATGATTTTGTAGCGATAAGCTTGCTTTGGCCTTGTTGTTTTCAAAAGACATGATTGCTTTATTGGTACGCTCGAAGTATTATTGTTTTTTATGTCAAATGATACATTATTGCCTTGAATCACTCGTGTCTTAATATTCATGCCATGATTAGACATATGATCAAGATTATGCTAGGTACCATTCCACATCAAAAATTATCTTTTTTTATCATTTACCTACTCGAGGACGAGCAGGAATTAAGCTTGGGGATGCTGATATGTCTCCGTCGTATCTATAATTTTTGATTGTTCCATGCCAATATTCTACAACTTTCATATACTTTTGGCAACTTTTTATACTATTTTTTGGGACTAACATATTGATCCAGTGCCCAGTGCCAGTTCCTGTTTGTTGCATGTTTTATGTTTCACAGAAAACCAATATCAAATGGAATCCAAACGGGATAAAAACGGACGGAGAATTATTTTGGAATATTTGGGATTTTCCGGAGGAAAAATCAACGTGAAACGGTGTCCGGGGGTGGCCACAAGACAGGGGGGCGCGCCCTCCCCCCTGGGCGTGCCCTGGACTCTCGTGGGCCACCCGTAAGGCAGTTGACACTCTTCTATTGCCGCAAGAAAGCTAATTTTACGAGAAAATCTGGGCGAAAGATTCACCCCAATCGGAGTTACGGATCTCCGGATATTAAAGAAACGATGAAGGGGTAGAATCTGAGAACGTAGAAACAGAGAGATAGATCCAATCTCGGAGGGGCTCTCGCCCCTCCCAAGCCATGGGAGCCAAGGACCAGAGGGAAAACCCTTCTCCCATCTAGGGAGGAGGTGAAGGAAGAAGAAGAAGGGGGCCTCTCTCCCCCTTGCTTCTGATGGCGTCGGAGCGCTGCTGGGGGCCATCATCATCACCGCGATCTTCACCAACACCTCCATCATCTTCACCAACATCTCCATCACCTTCCCCCTTCTATATCCAGCGGTCCACTCTCCCGCAACCCGTTGTACCCTCTACTTGAACATGGTGCTTTATGCTTCATATTATTTTCCAATGATGTGTTGCCATCCTATGATGTCTGAGTAGATCTCCGTTGTCCTATCGGTGATTGATGCATTGCTATGATTGGTTTGAGTTGCATGTTTTATTATTGGTGTTGTCCTATGTTGCCCTCCGTGTCGCGCAAGCGTGAGCGATTCCCGCTGTAGGGTGTTGCAATGCGTTCATGATTCGCTTATAGTGGGTTGCGTGAGTGACTGAAACACAAACCCGAGTAAGGGGATTGTTGCGTATGGGATAAAGGGGACTTGATACTTTAATGCTATGGTTGGGTTTTACCTTAATGAATCTTTAGTATTTGCGGATGCTTGCTAGAGTTCCAATCATAAGTGCATATGATCCAAGTAGAGAAAGTATGTTAGCTTATACCTCTCCCTCAAATAGAATTGCAATAGAGATTACCGGTCTAGTAACATAGTCAATTGCTTAGGGACAATTTCACAACTCCTACCACCACTTTTCCACACTCGCTATATTTACTTTATTGCATCTTTATCTAAACAGCCCCTAGTTTATGTTTATGTGCTCTTTATTATCTTGCAAACCTATCCTATCACACCTACAAAGTACCTCTAGTTTCATACTTGTTCTGGGTAAAGCAAACGTCAAGCGTGCGTAGAGTCGTATCAGTGGCCGATAGGACTTGAGAGAGTATTTGTTCTATCTTTAGCTCCTCGTTGGGTTCGACACTCTTACTTATCGAAAGAGGCTACAACTATCCCGTATACTTGCGGGTTATCAAGCCCCCAGAACACGAAAGGCCAAGTGATGGGGATTGTTTATAGAGCGGTGGGTGGCATATGGCTTTGGTTGGCAAAAAGCTGGCATCCGACGCAATGTTGGACAAGATCCTGTGCATCTGCTCGGGCCGTCGGCCATTAGAAACCTGTACGGAAGGCCTTGCTTACGAGGGCCCGAGCCGTGGCGTGGTGACCACCGAGGCCGGCATGAATTTCAGACAAGATCTGCCGCCCTTCTTCCTCGGAGATACATCTTTGAAGTACTCCGGTAGCGCTTTTCTTGTAGAGTTCTCCGTCGTGAACCTTGTAGGCTTTAGAGTGTCAGACAATGCAGCGTGCCTCATTCTAATCCTCAGGGAGTTCTCGCCTATTAAGGTAGGCCAAGAAGGGTTCGGTCCATGGGGCAATGACTGCCATGATGAGATGGGCCGACGGTGTAATTTTGGTGGCTGAGCCCCCAATGTTATCGATGTGTTCGGAATGTGGGGTTATAGTCGGATCCGGATTGGTGTTTCCGCTCTCCCACTGCCATACCATGGATGGCTTGAAAATCCTTTCCAAAAAGATGTTAGGTGGGACGGGGTCGTGCTTGGCACTGATGCGAGCAAGGACATCCGCCGCTTGATTACTTTCTCGAGCCACATGGTGAAACTCAAACCCCTCGAACCGAGCCGATATTTTGAGAACGGCATTACGGTAAGCCGCCATCTTCGGATCTTTGGCATAGAAATCTCCATTTATTTGAGATATTGCGAGGTTTGAATCCCCACGCACCTCCAGGCATTGTATGCCCATGGAGACGGCCATCCGAAGACCATGCAATAAGGCCTCGTACTCGGATGCATTGTTGGAGTACTGCAACGTCTTGAGCTTGCGTTGGTTTTCCTTGAAGAGGAAAGGGTGATGCAGCAATAGTAGCGTAAGTATTTCCCTCAGTTTTTGAGAACCAAGGTATCAATCCAGTAGGAGGCTCCTCAAAAGTCCCACGCACCAACACAAACAAATAAAGAACTCGCAACCAACGCAATAAAGGGGTTGTCAATCCCTTCACGGCCACTTGCGAAAGTGAGATCTAATAGACATAGTATGATAAGATAAATATATTTTTGGTATTTTATAATATAGATGCAAAAAGTAAAGATGCAAATAAAAGTAGATTGGAAGCAAATATGATAAGAGATAGACCTGGGGGCCATAGGTTTCACTAGAGGCTTCTCTCAAGATAGCATAAGTATTACGGTGGGTGAACAAATTACTGTCGAGCAATTGATAGAAAAGCGAATAATTATGAGATTATCTAGGCATGATCATGTATATAGGCATCACGTTCGTGACAAGTAGACCGACTCCTGCCAGCATCTACTACTATTACTCCACACATCGACCGACTCCTGCCTGCATCTAGAGTATTAAGTTCATAAAGAACAGAGTAACGCCTTAAGAAAGATGACATGATGTAGAGGTATAAATTCATGCAATATGATATAAACCCCATCTTTTTATCCTCGATGGCAACAATACAATACGTGCCTTGCAACCCTTTCTGTCACTGGGTAAGGACACCGCAAGATTGAACCCAAAGCTAAGCACTTCTCCCATGGCAAGAAAGACCAATCTAGTAGGCCAAACCAAACTGATAATTCGAAGAGACTTGCAAAGATAACTCAATCATACATAAAAGAATTCAGAGAAGATTCAAATATTATTCATAGATAAACTTGATCATAAACCCACAATTCATCGGATCTCGACAAACACACCGCAAAAAGAGTTTACATCGAATAGATCTCCACAAGAGAGGGGGAGAACATTGTATTGAGATCCAAAAGAGAGAAGAAGCCATCTAGCTAATAACTATGGACCCGTAGGTCTGTGGTAAACTACTCACAACTCATCGGAGGGGCTATGGTGTTGATGTAGAAGCCCTCCGTGATCGATTCCCCCTCCGGCAGAGCGCCAATGAAGGCTCCAAGATGGGATCTTGCGGATACAGAAGGTTGCGGCGGTGGAAATTGTGTTTCGTTGGCTCCCTGGATGTTTTCGGGGTACGTAGGCTTATATAGGAGGAAGAAGTACGTCGGTGGCCGCCCGAGGGGCCCACGAGACAGGGGGCGCGCCCTATAGGGGGGGGCGCCCTACCCTCTCATTGCCGCCTCGACTGCTTCTTGACTTGCACTCCAAGTCCTCTAGATCACGTTCGTTCCAAAAACCATGCTCCCGAAGGTTTCATTCCATTTGGACTCTGTTTGATATTCCTTTTCTTCGAAATACTAAAATAGGCAACAAAAAAACAGCAATACGGGTTGGGCCTCCGGTTAGTAGGTTAGTCCCAAAAATGATATAAATGTGTAAAATAAAGCCCATAAACATCCAAAAGGAGTAATATAATAGCATGGAACAATCAAAAATTATAGATACGTTGGAGACGTAGCAAGCATCCCCAAGCTTAATTCCTGCTCGTCCTTGAGTAGGTAAATGATAAAAACAGAATTTTTGATGTGGAATGCTACCTAGCATAAGTCTCAATGTATTTTTCTTTATTGTGGCATGAATGTTTAGATCTCAATGGTACAAAATAAAAGTTCATATTGACATGAAAATGGTGATACTTCAAGCATACTAATCAAAGTAATCATGTCTTCTCAAAATAACATGGCCAAAGAAAGTTATCCCTACAAAATCATATAGTCTGGCTACTGCTCTATCTTCATCACACAAAGTATTTAATCATGCACAACCCCGATGACAAGCCAAGCATTTGTTTCATACTTTATAATCTCAAACTTTTTCAACTTTCACGCAATATATGAGCATGAGCCATGGACATAGCACTATATGTGGAATAGAATGGTGGTTGTGGAGAAGATAAAAAGGAGAAGATAGTCTCACATCAACTAGGTTATCAATGGGCTATGGAGATGCCCATTAATAGATATCAATGTGAGTGAGTAGGGATTGCCATGCAACGGATGCACTAGAGCTATAAATATATGAAAGCTCAACAAAAGAAACTAAGTGGGTGTGCATCCAACTCGCTTGCTCACGAAGACCTAGGGCAATTTGACGAATCCCATCATTGGAATATACAAGCCAAGTTCTATAATGAAAAATTCCCACTAGTATATGAAAGTGACAACATATGAGACTCTCTATCATGAAGATCATGGAGCTACTTTAAAGCACAAGTGTGGAAAAAGAGTTAGTAGCATTGTCCCTTCTCTCTTTTTCTCTCATTTTATTATTTTTTTTTGTTTTTCTTTTTCTCCTTTTTTTCTTTCTTCTCTTTTTTTCTTTGGCCTTTCTTTTTGTTTCTTTTTGGCCTTTCTCTTTCTTTTCCTTTTTCTTTCTTTTTGTAAAGTCCGAAGTCTCACCCTGACTTGTGTGGGAATCATAGTCTACATCATCCTTTCCTCACTAGGACAATGCTCTAATAATGAAGATCATCACAGTTTTATGGATTTACTACTCAAGAATTACATCTCAAAGCTAGAACAAGATATGACTATATGAATGCCTCCGGCGGTGTACCGGGATATGCAATGAATCAAGAGCGACATGTATGAAAATTATGAAGGTGGCCTTGCCACAAATACGATGTCAACTACATGATCATGCAAAGAGCAATATGACAGAAGTAATGCATGTCATATGAACGGAACTGTGGAAACTTGCATGGCAATATATCTCGGAATGTCTATGGAAATGCCATAATAGGTATGTATGGTGGCTGTTTTGAGGAAGGTATATGGTGGGTGTATGGTACCGGCAAAAGTTGCGAGGCACAAGAGAGGCTAGCAATGGTGGAAGGGTGAGGGTGCGTATAATCCATGGACTCAACATTAGTCAAAAGAACTCATATACTTGTTGCAAAAATATAGAAGTCATCAAAAACAAACCACTACGCGCATGCTCCTAGGGGGATAGATTGGTAGGAAAAGACCATCGCTCGTCCCCGACCGCCACTCATAAGGAAGACACTCGATAAATAAAATTGTGTTCCAACTTCATCACAAATCGGTTCACCATACGTGCATGCTACGGGAATCACAACCCTCAACACAAGTATTTTTTCATAATCACCTCAAATAGCATGACTTTAATATCACTACCTCCATATCTCAAAACAATTATCAAGTATCAAATTGATCATAGCATCCAATTCACTTTCTATGATAGTTTTTATTATACCCAACTTGGATGCTCATCATTCTAGGACCAACTTTGTAACCAAAGCAAATACCATGCTGTTCTAAAAGACTCTCAAAATAATATAAGTGAAGCATGAGAGACTATCAATTTCTTCAAAATTAATCCACCGCCGTGCTCTAAAAGATATAAGTGAAGCACTAGAGCAAAAACTATCAAGGTCAAAAGATATAAGTGAAGCACATAGAGTATTCTAGCATATTCTAATCAAGTAGGCTTCTCCCAAAAGGTGTGTACAGAAAGGATGATTGTGATAAACTAAAAAGCAAAGACTAATACAATACACGACGCTCCAAGCAAAACACATATCATGTGGCGAATAAAAATATAGCTCCAATAAAAGTTACCAATGAACGAAGACGAAAGAGGGGATGCCTTCCCGGGGCATCCCCAAGCTTAGGCTTTAGGCTATCCTTGAATATCTTGGGGTGCCATGGGCATCCCCAAGCTTAGGCTCTTGCCACTCCTTATTCCATAGTCCATAAAAGCTTTACCCAAAACTTGAAAACTTCACAACACAAAACTCAACAGGAAATCTTATAAGCTCCGTTAGTGAAAGAAAACAAAACCACCACATAAGTTACTGTAATGAACTCATTCTTTATTTATTTTGGTATTAACCCTACTGTATTCCAACTTCTCTATGGTTTATAAACTATTTTACTAGCCATAGATGCATCAAAATAAGCAAACAACACACGAAAAACAGAATCTGTCAAAAACAGAACAGTCTGTAGCAATCTGTAACTAACGCAAACTTCTGGAACTCTAAAAATCCTACCAACATAGGAAGTCCTGGACAATTTGTCTATTGATCAGAATCAAAAAGAATCAACGCAAAAGCATGTTTCTGTGATTTAACAAAACTAAATTCGTGTGCGCAAAGTTTCTGTTTTTCAGCAGAATCAAATCAACTATCCTCATAGGTTATCCTATAGGTTCTACTTGGCACAAACACTAAATAAAAGATAAAAACACATCTAAACAGAAGGTATATGCAAGATTTATTACTAAACAGGAACAAAAACAAAAAACACAAAGAAAATTGGGTTGCCTCCCAACTAGCGCTATCGTTTAACGCCCCTAGCTAGGCATTGATAATTTTATGATGCTCACATGAAAGACAAGAATTGAAGCGCAAAGAGAGCATCATCAAACACGTGACAAACACATCTAAGTCTAACATACTTCCTATGCATAGGCATATTATAAGCAAACAAATTTGCAAGGTAAGCAAAAACTAGCATATGCAAGGAAGAAGAAAGAGACGATAGCAATCTCAACATGATGAGAGGTAATTTATTAACATGAAAATTTCTACAACCATATTTTCCTCTCTCATAATAATTACATGTAGGATCATAAGCAAATTCAACAAAATAGCTATCACACAACATATTCTCAATACGATCCACATGCATGCAAAGTTGACACTTCCAAGATAGTGGGATAAACATTAACTAAAGTCATGACCTCTCCAAACCCACTTTTATCAAAAATGCCATAAGATTGAAGATTCTCCAAATATGTGGGATCTAAAGTTGGCACTCTTCCAAACCAATTTCAATATTATTGCAAACATGATTATCAATCTCATATTCATCATGGGGCTTAAATAAATTTTCAAGATTATAAGAAGAATCACCCCAATCATGATTATTGCAACAAGTAGTAGACATAGCAAAACTAGCATCCCCAAGCTTAGGGTTTTGCGTATTATTAGCACAATTGACATCAAGAGAATTTATAGTGAAATCATTGCAATCATTTATCGTAGGAACTAGCAAGTGTGGGTGCAATAGCAACGATCTCATGTTTAACATACGGAACTATAGCAAATTCGTCTTCATAAATATTGGCATCATGGCCACAAGAATAGAAAGCAGCATGTTCATCAAGGGATATTTCAACCAAATCATCGGAATCATCATTATCTATAGATTCATGCATATCATTATTTTCTTCCAAAGCAACGGTCATTCTTTCAATAAATTCTTGGACATAGACATTATGAGCAAAGTTTTCATTGCAATATTTAAGTATGACGGAATTTTCAGATTTGTTGAGAGTAAAATCATACTTTTCAATCAAAGAAGCAACTTCATGAGCACCCTTAAAAACGACAAATTCTTCAATTTGTTTGATATCATAGTAACTATAAACACCCTTTGCATAAGAAGATAAGATTTCATTGGGAAGGTGTTTTTTTAGGGTTCTTAGAGCAACAAGTAAAATCACAAATTTCACAAAGATTCCAAGCATAGCATAGCAAACTATTTATATGATACCATAAGAGCTTCCCCTTTTCAGACAAACAATGACGCACAAAATGAGCATGCTCATCTAAAGATTTCCCATCAACTAGGCTAGTTGGGGTTTCAGCACGAGCGCATAAGGATCGAAGATGGTCCAAGTAGAACACTTTAAGTGGATCCATAACAATAGATTTTTAGCAAGCAAAGATGCAAGCACATAGAAGGCACATGGCAACACAAGCAAACGAACGAGACGAACGGAAGAGGGGCGAATAAAACGGCAAGGGTAAAGTGGGGGAGAGGAAAACGAGAGGCAAATGGAAAATAATGTAAATTCGAGGGAGATGAGTTTGTGATGGGTACTTGGTATGTCTTGACTTGAGCGAAGACCTCCCCGGCAACGGCGCCAGAAATCCTTCTTGCTACGTCTTGAGCTTGCGTTGGTTTTCCTTGAAGAGGAAAGGGTGATGCAGCAATAGTAGCGTAAGTATTTCCCTCAGTTTTTGAGAACCAAGGTATCAATCCAGTAGGAGGCTCCTCAAAAGTCCCACGCACCTACACAAACAAATAAAGAACTCGCAACCAACGCAATAAAGGGGTTGTCAATCCCTTCACGGCCACTTGCGAAAGTGAGATCTAATAGACATAGTATGATAAGATAAATATATTTTTCGTATTTTATACTAATATAGATGCAAAAAGTAAAGATGCAAATAAAAGTAGATTGGAAGCAAATATGATAAGAGATAGACCCGGGGGCCATAGGTTTCACTAGAGGCTTCTCTCAAGATAGCATAAGTATTACGGTGGGTGAACAAATTACTAACGAGCAATTGATAGAAAAGCGAATAATTATGAGATTATCTAGGCATGATCATGTATATAGGCATCACGTCCGTGACAAGTAGACCGACTCCTGCCTGCATCTACTACTATTACTCCACACATCGATCGACTCCTGTCTGCATCTAGAGTATTAAGTTCATAAAGAACAAAGTAACACCTTAAGAAAGATGACATGATGTAGAGGGATAAATTCATGCAATATGATATAAACC
Organism: Triticum timopheevii; assembly: GCA_963921465.1. Taxonomy (NCBI): domain Eukaryota; kingdom Viridiplantae; phylum Streptophyta; class Magnoliopsida; order Poales; family Poaceae; genus Triticum; species Triticum timopheevii. Next base: position 151,932,919 of record OY997272.1, read on the forward strand.
CCATCTTTTTATCCTCGATGGCAACAATACAATACGTGTCTTGCAACCCTTTCTGTCACTGGGTAAGGACACCGCAAGATTGAACCCAAAGTTAAGCACTTCTCCCATGGCAAGAAAGATCAATCTAGTAGGCCAAACCAAACTGATAATTCGAAGAGACTTGCAAAGATAACTCAATCATACATAAAAGAATTCAGAGGAGATTCAAATATTTCTCATGGATAAACTTGATCATAAACCCACAATTCATCGGATCTCGACAAACACACCGCAAAAAGAGTTTACATCGAATAGATCTCCACAAGAGAAGGGGAGAACATTGTATTGAGATCCAAAAAGAGAGAAGAAGCCATCTAGCTAATAACTATGGACCCGAAGGTCTTTTGTAAAATACTCACCACTCATCGGAGGGGCTATGGTGTTGATGTAGAAGCCCTCCGTGGTCGATTGCCCCTCCGGCGGAGCACCGGCGAAGACTACAAGATGGGATCTCGCAGATACAGAAGGTTACGGCAGTGGAAATTGTGTTTCGTTGGCTCCCTGGATGTTTTTGGGGTACGTAGGCTTATATAGGAGGAAGAAGTACATCGGTGGCCACCCGAGGGGCCCACGAGACAGGGGGCGCGCCCTACCCTCTCGTGGCGGCCTCGGCTGCTTCTTGACTTGCACTCCAAGTCCTCTGGATCACGTTCGTTCCAAAATCACGCTCCCGAAGGTTTCATTCCGTTTGGACTCCGTCTGATATTTCTGTTCTTCGAAATACTGAAATGGGCAAAAAAAAACAGCAATACGGGTTGGGCCTCCGGTTAGTAGGTTAGTCCCAAAAATGATATAAATGTGTAAATAAAGCCCATAAACATCCAAAAGGGGTAATATAATAGCATGGAACAATCAAAAAATTTAGATATGTTGGAGACGTATCAAGTACGTACTAAACTGTATCTCTAATAGGGGATGTTAGGACAATGCCTGCTCCTAAGCCTGCCAGCATTTTGGAGCCGTCGAAGTGCATGACCCAGTTGGAATATGTGTTGTACTCTTTAGGGAGTTCGGCCTCTATCCATTCGGTGACGAAGTCGGCCAGTACTTGGGATTTAGTGGCCCGGCGCGGTCTGTATGTTATATCGAATGGGAGGAGCTCAATGGCCCACTTGGCAATCCGGCCCGTGGCATCACGGTTGTTTATTATGTCATTGAGTGGTACCTCGGAGGCCACCGTTACTAAGAACTCTTGAAAGTAGTGTCGTAGCTTCCGTCATGCCATGAAGACCGCATATGCTATTTTTTGGTAATGAGGGTACCGGGATTTGCATAGTGTGAGGACAGTGGATACGTAGTATACCGGCTTTTGAAGCCGGAATTTGTGTCCGTCCTCTTCTTGTTCGACGACGAGCACCGCACTAGCGACTTGGTGTGTTGCCGATATGTATAATAACATGGGTTCGCCGATGTTCGGTGCGGCCAGGATTGGGTTTCTCGCTAGAAGAGCCTTTATTTCTTCCAGTCCGGCCGTTGCCGCGTCCGTCCACTCGAAGTGATCGGTGCGTCGGAGAAGGCGATAGAGTGGCAATGCCTTTTCTCCTAGTCTAGAGATAAAGCGGCTTAAAGCTGCCACACATTCGGATAGTTTTTGGGCTTGTTTAAGGTCTGTTGGCGTGGCCAACTGTGACAAAGCTCAGATTTTAGCCGGGTTCGCCTCAATTCCCCTATTGGAAACGATGAAGCCCAGCAGTTTTCGAGCGGGAACGCCGAAAACACACTTTTCTGGATTGAGCTTGATGTCATATGTATGGAGGTTGTCGAATGTGAGATGCAGATCGTCTATTAATGACTCGACATTCCTAGTTTTGATGACTACGTCATCCGCATATGCTTCAACTGTCTTGCCGATTTGTTTCTCTAGGCATGTTTGAATCATGCGTTGGTAGGTGGCACCGGCGTTTTTGAGCCCGAAGGGCATAGTGTTGAAGCAGAAAGGCCCGTATGGGGTAATAAATGTCGTTGCGGCTTGATCGGACTCCTTCATCTTGATTTGATGGTATCCAGAGTATGCGCCGAGGAAACACAGTGAGTCGTGTCCTGCGATAGCATCGATAGTCTGATCGATGCGGGGGAGGGGGAAGGGATCCTTAGGGTAGGTCTTGTTGAGGTCTTTGAAATCGACACATAGGCGCCAGGAATTATCCTTCTTTGGTACCATCACCAGGTTTGCTAGCCAGTCTGGGTGTTTTATTTCTTTGATGAATCCGGCCTCGAGTAACTTGGCTAGCTCCTCCCCCATAGCTTGTCATTTGGGTTCTAAAAAACGCCGCAGTGTTTGCTTGACCGGCTTATATCCCTTCAATATATTGAGGCTGTGTTCAGCCAGCCTACATGGGATCCCTGGCATATCAGAAGGGTGCTAGGAGAATATGTCCCAGTTTTCGCGTAGGAACGGTCGCAGTGCAGCGTCAACCGTTGGGTCCAGCTGTGCCCCGATGCACTACTGGAATCAGAGGATTTGCCATCAGCCCTCTCTTTGTCGTCTGCTAGCGGATGGCAAAGGAGGTCTTTGCTGTCCGTTTCCAAAAAACAGACGGCAAAGAATAGGCTGATGGCAAATATGGCAAAAAACAGACGGCAAAGAACAGGCTGTCCGTTTCCCATCAACGAGGCCCCTTCTTCGTTGGCGCGTGTTGCAAGGTCTTCCATTGCACACGCACCTCTCCGCCGAGCATTGCTGGACAGTATGTCGACACCACTGGGCCCTTCTTCGTCGACTGCGGTGCCCAGCAGGGGACGAGGTAAGAAGAAGAGAGGAGGTGGAGCATGTGGTCGCGGGAGAGGAGGTAGGGTGACTCTTACGGCGCCTTCCTCGCCGCCACCCCCAGCTGTTTCACCCGAGCACGTGACTGCTAGGGTGGACTCGTCCGAGGAGGAGGCTACACGGACTCCGGTCCACGAGCCTCTGGTCCACGGGTCTTCGGCCCACGAGCCTCGGGTCGACGGGCCTTCGGCCCACGAGCCTCCGGTCGACGGGCCTTCGGCCAACGAGAGTTGGGCCCACGAGACCCCGGAGGAGCACACGTCTGGATGGGGTACCTGGTCGGGTCAGCCTGAGGAGCCGAGTGGCCATGCTGATGATGGCGGGGAGCCGAGTGGCCATGCTGATGATGACGGGGAGCCGACTGATATTGAGGAGGAGGGGGGCAACGTCTACCAGCATGGTGCTACACAGCTCCCGTCCGTTCCGGCGACCCGCGAGCAGAGGTGGTTGATTTTCCCTGATGGGGAGAGGTCAGTGCATTTAATCTTTTTGTACCTTCTGCATTCACGTTTCTTCAAATAACTAATGTGTTGGCCTTGTCATGCTGCAGGGGTTGGGACCACCATGAAAGTGTCCGCCGGCCCAACTCCGTCCTTGGAGTTCTGATTCGGCAAAACTTCCCGGGGTTTGTCACATTGCCTGGTGAGGGTCGGCTTCCAGAGGTTGGATTGAGTTGGGAGCACTACTTGGCTGCCCCGGCCCCGCCTGGTGAGATTATCGACGATGTCTTGTGCAAGACGAGGGCAGACGTGGTGATCAAAAAGTTCTGGGTAATTTCTCCTTTACACAATTAAAAATCTTGAACTAGCTAGTTATTAATTGTACTAATCAATATTGTCTCATTTGATTGCAGACATTCTACAGGTGTGAGGAGGGATACGAGGAGGAGGAGGCAGATGTTATCGACAGGGAGTGCAAGCGCCTACTTCAGAACTTACGGCATGAGGTTCGGGTGCAGGCTGTTCGAGAATACTACGCCGGGCGTGGTATCAAGAAGCCCAAGCAGGAGTGCCGCGATAAGTTCTTGAGTAAGGAGCAGTACATGAAGGTAATTCTTAAGGCCTTGTACTTACTTCCTTCATTTAGTAATTCATAGCCGTAGCGCTCAAGTTTCTATTTGCTAACTTAGGCCCCTCCGAGATGGTGTGCGGATCGGATGGATTGTTGGGAGGTGTTGGTCAATGCGTGGTGCTCAAAACAATGGCGGGCCACCCACAACGAGGCCAAGGACAAACGTGCCCAAATGGAAGGTGTGCCACACCACCAAGGCAGCTCCAACTTATTTCAGTATGGGTGGAACTGGGTATGTGGTTTGCTTCATGATTCATGCAATTCATTCATCATGCTAGCTTTAGCCCTTTAATTACTAATTTACTTTGTTTCTCTCTTTCAGGCACGCTACAATAAGGCGGATAAGGTGCCAGAGGTGTACGACCTATATGCCATGGCCCACACTGACTCTTACAAGAAAGTCAAGGCATTCTCTGCGTCTGACCTCGATGATCCAAAGAACTTCACCAACATCTCCGCCCACGACAAGCTCGTGCAATATAGAGATCAGGGGAAGGCGAGGAAAGGGGAGGACTTTAACCCGAGCCATTCCCATTGATACAGAGCTGCTGATGATATCTGGTGGCGGGAGGTCCCATGGCTCCATAGCCATGGGAGATGGACTTATCCATTGTCCTAGCACTCTCCCGGAGATCAAGGCGCGCTAGTCGAGCTCCGCTCCTGAGATAAGGCCTCGTGAACGGCCAGTCCAACTCGCCTTCAAGGTTAGTTATAACTACTCAGCTATCTTTCTCCATTACATTGTGTGCGCTTCCATCAATGATTACAAATGGTCATGTGAGTGGTGTTGCAGGCTGCTATACAAAGTGAGAGAGATAGAACGGAGAAACTTCTGGCGGAGGCGGCAAAGAGGCAGCGGGAGTTGGAGGAGAGGACGACAAAGATGTTGGAGGAGGAGAGGGCACGGAATGACATGTAGGCAAGGGCCATGTACGAGCTCCTTGTGGTAAGTTTCTTCTGCAGATTACTTGCTAGTCTTAACATTTGAGTCTCATTACTAACTAGTATGACTCTGTTGTGAAAACAAAATGTGCAGTCTGTGTGCGAGAAGTCCGGTCAGACCGCTCCGCCGATGTCAGTGATTGCTCCTGGGAGCACGGTGAGTTTAATTAGAATGGACATTACTTGCTAGTCTTAACATTTGAGTGTCATAATGCTAACAAGACATTGGAAATGATCTTTGGTGCAGCTTAACTCCAGAAACGCATCGCATGATCCTTCTCCAGCTACCGGCGCGAGCCAGCCCGCTCGTACACCTCCCTGATCACGGTAAGTTTCTCTAGTGTTTTGCTTAACAAATGCATAAAGACCTAGACTTAGCTTTATTTCCTCCAATATGCTTACCATAATGACCTAGAGTTAGCTTCTTTTCCTCTAAAATGACTTAATATGCTTACTGACCTCATAAACCATCCATTCTACCTAAGTTAGCTCTAAAACGATATGTACTTAGGTTACTTATGTCAAAAATTGCATAATTAGCTTAGTTAGCTCATAAACGATCCATTTTACCTAAGTTAGCTCTACAATGACTCATTTTACCTTAGTTAGCTTACAAGTGATCCAATTTATCAAAGTTAGCTCTAAAATGACCCATTTTACGTAGATTAGCTCCTAAATGATCCATTTTACCTACGTTAGCTTTAAAATGACCCATTTCACCTAGGTTAGCTCCAAAATGACCCATTTCACCTAGGTTAGCTCCAAAATGACCCATTTCACCTAAATTTGCTCCTAAACGATCAATTTCACCTAAGTTACCTAAAAACGATCCATTTCACCTAAATTAGCTCTTAAATGATCCATTTCACCAAAGTTAGCTCAAAAACAATCCATTTCACCTTAGTTAGCTCAAAAACGTGGCATTTCACCTTAGTTAGGTCATAAACGACCCATTTCAACTAAGTTAGCTCATTAAAGCTCATAAATGATCCATTTCACCTAAGTTAGCTCAAAAACGGTCCATTTCACCTTAGTTAGCTCAAAAACGTAGCATTTCACCTTAGTTAAGTCATAAACGACCCATTTCAACTAAGTTAGCTCATAAAAGCTCATAAATGATCCATTTCACCTAAGTTAGCTCAAAAATGATCCATTTCACCTTACTTAGCTCAAAAACGATGCCCTTCACCTTAGTTAGCTCATAAACGACCCATTTCAACTAAGTTAGCTCATAAATGATCCATTTCAACTAAGTTAGCTCATAAACAACCCATTTCAGCTTTGTTAGCTCATATATGATCCATTTCACCTAAGTTAGCTCATAAATGACATATACTTCTTGTTCTAGTCTTCTTCTTGTTCTAGTCACCTATTTCTAACTTTCTTATTTACCATTTTGCAGATTTCATTCACTTCATGGAAGCTAGCTTGCTATGATGGAGTGCTTGCTTTTCCTTTGATGAAACTTTGCATTGTATCTAGCTTGCTATGATGGAACTTGCTTATGTATGAACAATGTGTATGGATGGAACTTGCTTATGTATGAACAATGTGTATGGATGAAACTGATGTGATATGTGATATGAAACTTATGTGCTGGATATGTGATATGAAACTTATGCACTGGATATGTGATATATATTTGCTGTGAAAATTGTTGGATTAAGAAAACAAAAAAAAAGACAATATGCAGGCTCTTTGCCGTCTGCCACCGACGGCAAAGGGATCTTTGCCATCAGCAGCGGACGGCAAAGAGGCCACGTGGCAGGCAACTGTGCTTCCTGGGAGGCTGACCAATTTGGTCAGTTTGCCTACAGTGGCTGACGGCAAAGGCTTTGCCGTCCGCAGCGCACGGCAAAGGCCTGCCGTTAACCACCTAACGGGGTAATAGCGCATTTATTGTCGTCCGCCTTCTTTGCCGTCCGCTGCTGATGGCAAAGGCCCCTTTGTCGTCAGCTACTCGAAGCAGACGGCAACGTAGCTCTTAGCCGTCCCCTACTTTGTCGTCCCCTTTTGCCGTCCGCGACTGACAGCAAAGGTCTTTGCCATCCGCCATCCATGCCTTTGTCGTCCGCCATGGCAGATGGCAAAGTAGCTGATTCCTGTAGTGATGGATGTTGTCTTCTTGGGGTCCATCGGGTGGACTTGGAATTTGACTATTTCTTCTGTTGGTTTAAAGGAGGTGGATTTGGATCGCTTGTCTAGGATCACGTCGTCCCTATCCACCGTGCAGTGCAATGTGGTTAACTCTTCGGCCACGAGGGCTTCAGACAATGCCTCGAGGGCTAGGGTTGCGGTTTCGTTTTCGGCGCGGAGTGCTATACCTGGATCACTGGCAAGAGTGATAATACCATTGGGCCCGGGCATCTTGAGCTTCATGTACCCATAATGGGGTATAGCTTGGAAGTATGCAAATGCATCTCGCCCTAATAAGGCGTGATATCCACTGTTGAAAGGGGCCACTTGAAAGGTTATCTCTTCAGACCTGTAATTCTCCGGCGTGCCGAATACCACATCGGGTGTGATTTTTCCTGCGCATTGCGCCTCCCGACTGGGAATGATTCCTCAGAAGCTCGTGCTACTTTGCTCAATGCGGCTCCTATCTATTTCCATTTTGTTGAGAGTTTCCTCATAAATGAGGTTTAGTCCGTTGTCGCCGTCCATGAGCACTTTGGTAAGAAGAAAGCCGTCCACGATCGGACTGAGGACCAATGCGGCTGGTGCCCGAACTGTCCCGAATTCTGGTTTGTCACTGGCATTGAAAGTTATGGCCGTGTCGTTCCAGGGGTTTATTGTTGTGACTTGGCAGACTTCAGCGAGGCCGTGGAGTGCCCTTTTGCGCCTATTGTTTGAGGCAAAAGTCTCGAAGACTGTCAATACTCTAAGGTTGTCATCTTCCATGGGGTGTTGCTCTCCGGTATTTTTGGTGAGGAGATCCTCGCCGCTCTTGGCCACTTGCCGGAGTATCCAACATGCTCTAAGGCTGTGGTTTGGTACGGTATCCGGTGTTGTGTGTATTTTGCATGGCCTATCGAGCCATCCCTCCAGAATGGTTCCGCACCCCGTAATGGGCTTCGATTTCTTTACTATTGGATCGGGCGACCGATGAGGGTGCATCCTTTTTGTCCAGACGAGGGGTTGAGTGGAAACAGGTGGCTCCCAAGAAGCTGCCTGAGTTTTCCAGGCGCTTTCCATTGCGAAGTACTTCTGTACTATGGTTGCCAAGTAAGCGAAGTGTAATACATGATGGTGGTTGATGGCATTGAGGATACCCTCGTCCGTGTAATTGTTGCAGAATAATGAAATTGCGTCTTCATCGCGGCAGTCTTTGATCTTGTCTTTGACAAGGAGGAATCTGGCCCAAAGTGATGGACCGTTTCTTGAGACTGCTGTCTGATGTGCATAAGATCGCATGTATCTGGGCGGGTGGGTGGATTTAAGTCCGAACCCTGACCTAATTTGGGATCCGGAGTTTGAGAAACTTCCGAGCTTAACAGTTCGGGCTCCGGGATATCAACCAATTTTTCAGGTCCACAGTACGACTGTAGGTTCGGAGTACGGGGCATGTCTTCCCGCGGGCGGGTATCCGGTTCTATGAGCTCGGAGATCCAAACATAGTTCATCCTCGATATGGAGGAAGAGTTGTTGTATTGCTCCTCCACTACCGCCATCTGATGGGTGATCGGTGGAGATTCAATTTCGCTCTGATCAGGTTTAAGCCTAATTCGATAGTAGTCTGTAGCGACCCCCAAGGAGGCGATGCAATCCAGGAGTTCGTTTAAAGACGACAACTCCGCCGGATCCATCTATTTGGAGTATTCGTAGTTGACGCGGAGGTGATTTACGATGACCTGAGAAGTCAACGTCGGCCCAACGGCCGAACAAGCGGTCATGGTGAAGCCGCCCAGCCGGAGGGTTTGGCATGATGTCAGGGCTCCTCCGGAGGTGATATTGTCCTTGATAACAAGGCGAGCCATCAATCCTATCTTCGACGCCATAGCGGAACTCTCAATGAAAGCACCAATGTCGGTGTCAAAACTGGCGGATCTCGGGTAGGTGGTCCCGAACTGTGCGTCTAGGGTTGATGGTAACAGGAGACGGGGGATACGATGTTTACCCAGGTTCGGGCCCTCTCTATGGTGGTAATACCCTACTTCCTGCTTGATTGATCTTTATGAATATGAGTATTACAAGAGTTGATCTACCACGAGATCGTAATGGCTAAAACCCTAGAAATCTAGCCTGTATGATTATGATTCTTCCCTACGGACTAATCCCTCCAGTTTATATAGACACTGGAGGGGGCTAGGGTTGTACAAAGTCGGTTACAGAGAAAGGAATCTACATATCCGGAGGCCAAGCTTGCCTTCCACGCCAAGGAGAGTCCCATCCGGACACGGGACGAAGTCTTCTGTCTCATATCTTAATAGCCCATCAGTCCGGCCCATGCTATACAGTCCGGACGGCCGAGGACCCCTTAATCCAGGACTCCCTCAGTTACCTTTTCCATCAACTTCGTGCAATACACAGGCATCTTGCTAGTAATAATGCTAAAAAAAGAAGTTGGAGGGACGAAAACCATCATTTCACTTGTTGCTGAATCCGCTTCTCCCTCATCTTCTTCAAGTTAACCACGTGTTGCTTCTGTCATTGTTCTGCCTCATGTGGTACACGGATCGGCTTGGTAAAGCACTGACACGTGGGACCGCATGTTAGCAAACCGCCAGGCCAACGTCCTCTAAAAATAAGAAACCTCCCCCGCCATCCGCGCGGCAAAATCACCTCCTTTTTACTAATCTTGATACTATAAATTTTTAGGTCAATATTGAAGGAAATATGCCCTAGAGGCAATAATAAAGTTATTATTTATTTCCTCATATCATGATAAATGTTTATTATTCATGCTAGAATTGTATTAACCGGAAACATGATACATGTGTGAATACATAGACAAAACTATAGTCACTAGTATGCCTCTACTTGACTAGCTCATTAATCAAAAATGGTTATGGTTATACATGTGTTGTCATTTGATTAGTGGGATCACATCATTAGAAGAATGATGTGATTGACATGACCCATTCCATTAGCCTAGCACTTGATCGTTTAGTATACTGCTATTGCTTTCTTCATGACTTATACATGTTCCTGTAACTATGAGAATTATGCAACTCCCGTTTACCGGAGGAACACTTTGGGTACTACCAAACATCACAACGTAACTGGGTGATTATAAAGGAGTACTACAGGTGTCTCCGAAGGTACATGTTGAGTTGGCGTATTTCGAGATTAGGTTTTGTCACTCCGATTGTCGGAGAGGTATCTCTGGGCCCTCTCGGTAATGCACATCACTATAAGCCTTGCAAGCAATGTAGCTAATGAGTTAGTTACGGAATGATGCATTACGTAACGAGTAAAGAGACTTGCCGGTAACGAGATTGAACTAGGTATTGGATACCGACGATCGAATCTCGGGCAAGTAACATACCGATGACAAAGGGAACAACGTATGTTGTTATGTGGTTTGACCGATAAAGATCTTCGTAGAATATGTAGGAACCAATATGGGCATCCAGGTCCCACTATTGGTTATTGACCGAGAATGGTTCTAGGTCATGTCTACATAGTTCTCGAACTCGTAGGGTCCGCACGCTTAACGTTATGATGACAGTTTTATTATGAGTTTATAAGTTTTGATGTACCAAAGTTTGTTCGGAGTCCCGGATGTGATCACGGACATGACGAGGAGTCTCGAAATGGTCGAGACATAAAGATTGATATATTGGAAGCCTATGTTTGGACATCGGAATGGTTCCGGGTGAAATCGGGATTTTATCGGAACACCGGGGGGTTACCGGAACCCTCCCAGGGGATAATGGGCCTTAGTGGGCCAAGAGGGAGAAGAGGAGAGCCGGCCAGGGCAGGCCGCGCGCCCCCTCCCCCCCTAGTCCGAATAGGACAAGGAAGGGGGGCGGCGCCCCCATTTCCTCTTTCCCCTCCCCCCTTTCCTTCTCCACCAAGGCAAGAGGGGGGAGTCCTACTCCCGGTGGGAGTAGGACTCCTCCAGGCGCACCCCTAGGGGGCAGGCCGCACCTTCCCCCTCCCTTCTTTATATACGGGGGCGGGGGGCACCCCATAGACACACAAGTTGATCTACGGATCATTCCTTAGCCGTGTACGGTGCCCCCCTCCACCATATTCCACCTCGGTCATATCGTCGCGGAGTTTAGGCGAAGCCCTGCGCCGGTAGAACATCATCATCGTCACCATGCCGTCGTGCTGACGAAACTCATCTCCGGAGCTCTGCTGGATCGGAGGCCGGAGATCGTCATCGAGCTGAATGTGTGCTGAACTCGGAGGCTCCGTACGTTTGGTGCTTGGATCGGTCGGATCGTGAAGACGTACGACTACATCAACCGCGTTGTGCTAACGCTTCCGCTTATGGTCTACGAGGGTACATGGACGAACACTCTCCCCTCTCGTTGCTATACCATCACAATGATCTTGCATGTGCATAGGAAAATTTTTGAAATTACTACGTTCCCCAACAGTGGCATCCGAGCCTAGGTTTTATGCGTTGATGTTATATGCACGAGTAGAACACAAGTGAGTTGTGGGTGATACAAGTCATACTGCTTACCGGCATGTCATACTTTGGTTCAGCGGTATTGTTGGATGAAGCGGCCCGGACTGACATTACGCGTACGCTTACGCGAGACTGGTTTTACCGCCGTGCTTTGCACACAGGTGACTAGCGGGTGTCTGTTTCTCCAACTTTAGTTGAACCGAGTGTGGCTACGCCCGGTCCTTGCGAAGGTTAAAACAGCACCAACTTGACGAACTATCGTTGTGGTTTTTGATGCGTAGGTAAGAATGGTTCTTGCTAAGCCCGTAGCAGCCACGTAAAATTTGCAACAACAAAGTAGAGGATGTCTAACTTGTTTTTGCAGGGCATGTTGTGATGTGATATGGTCAAGACGTGATGCTATATTTTATTATATGAGATGATCATGTTTTGTAACCGAAGTTATCGGCAACTGGCAGGAGCCATATGGTTGTCGCTTTATTGTATGAAATGCAAACACCCTGTAATTGCTTTACTTTATCACTAAGCGGTAGCGATAGTCGTAGAAGCAATAGATGGCGTAACGACAACGATGCTACGATGGAGATCAAGGTGTTGCGCCGGTGACGATGGTGATCATGACGGTGCTTCAAAGATGGAGATCACAAGCCCAAGATGATGATGGCCATATCATATCACTTATATTGATTGCATGTGATGTTTATCCTTTATGCATCTTATCTTGCTTTGTTTGACAGTAGCATTTTAAGATGATCTCTCACTAATTATCAAGAAGTGTTCTCCCTGAGTATGCACCATTGCGAAAGTTCTTCGTGCTGAGACACCACGTGATGATCGGGTGTGATAGGCTCTACGTTCAAATACAACGGGTGCAAAACAGTTGCACACGCGGAATACTCAGGTTATACTTGACGAGCCTAGCATATACAGATATGGCCTCGGAACACGGAGACCGAAAGGTCGAGCGTGAATCATATAGTAGATATGATCAACATAGTGATGTTCACCATTGAAACTACTCCATCTCACGTGATGATCGGACATGGTTTAGTTGATTTGGATCACGTGATCACTTAGATAAACTAGAGAGATGTCTGTCTAAGTGGGAGTTCTTAAGTAATATGATTAATTGAACTTAAATTTATCATGAACTTAGTACCTGATAGTATTTTGCTTGTCTATGTTTGTTTGTAGATAGATGGCTCGTGTTGTTGTTCCGTTGAATTTTAATGCGTTCCTTGAGAAAGCAAAGTTGAAAGATGATGGTAGCAATTACACGGACTGGGTCCGTAACCTGAGGATTATCCTCATTGCTGCACAGAAAAGTTACGTCCTGGAAGCACCGCTGGGTGCCAGGCCTGCTGCTGATGCAACTGACGACGTTAAGAACGTCTGGCAGAGCAAAGCTGATGACTACTCGATAGTTCGGTGTGCCATGCTTTACGGCTTAAAACCAGGTCTTCAACGACATTTTGAATGTCATGGAGCATATGAGATGTTCCAGGATTTGAAGTTAATATTTCAAGCAAATGCCTGGATTGAGAGATATGAAGTCTCCAATAAGTTCTATAGCTGCAAGATGGAGGAGAATAGTTCTGTCAGTGAACACATAATCAAAATGTCTGGGTATAATAATCACTTGATTCAACTGGGAGTTAATCTTCCTGATGATAGTGTCATTGACAGAATTCTCCAATCACTGCCACCAAGCTACAAGAGCTTCGTGATGAACTATAATATGCAAGGGATGAACAAGACTATTCCTGAGCTCTTCGCAATGCTGAAAGCTGCGGAGGTAGAAATCAAGTAGGAGCATCAAGTGTTGATGGTTAACAAAACCACCAGTTTCAAGAAGAAGGGCAAAGGGAAGAAGAAGGGGAACTTCAAAAAGAATGGCAAGCAAGTTGCTGCTCAAGAGAAGAAACCCAAGTCTGGACCTAAGCCTGAAACTGAGTGCTTCTACTGCAAGCAGACTGGACACTGGAAGCGGAACTGCCCCAAGTATTTGGCGGATAAGAAGGATGGCAAAGTGAACAAAGGTATATGTAATATACATGTCACTGTTAAGTACCTTACTAATGCTCGCAGTAGCACCTGGGTATTTGATACCGGTTCTGTTGCTAATATTTGCAACTCGAAACAGGGACTACGGATTAAGCGAAGATTGGCTAAGGACGAGGTGACGATGCGCGTGGGAAATGGTTCCAAAGTCGATGTGATCGCGGTCGGCACGCTACCTCTACATCTACCATCGGGATTAGTTTTAGACCTAAATAATTGTTATTTGGTGCCAGCGTTGAGCATGAACATTATATCTGGATCTTGTTTGATGCGAGACGGTTATTCATTTAAATCAGAGAATAATGGTTGTTCTATTTATATGAGTAATATCTTTTATGGTCATGCACCCTTGAAGAATGGTCTATTTTTATTGAATCTCGATAGTAGTGATACACATATTCATAGTATTGAAACCAAAAGATGCAGAGTTGATAACGATAGTGCAACTTATTTGTTGCACTGCCGTTTAGGTCATATCGGTGTAAAGCGCATGAAGAAACTCCATACTGATGGGCTTTTGGAATCACTTGATTATGAATCACTTGGTACTTGCGAACCGTGCCTTATGGGCAAGATGACTAAAACGCCGTTCTCCGGAACTATGGAGCGAGCAACTGATTTATTGGAAATCATACATACTAATGTATGTGGTCCAATGAATGTTGAGGCTCGCGGTGGGTATCATTATTTTCTCACCTTCACAGATGATTTGAGCAGATATGGGTATATCTACTTAATGAAACACAAGTCTGAAACATTTGAAAAGTTCAAAGAATTTCAGAGTGAAGTGGAAAATCATCGTGACAAGAAAATAAAGTTTCTACGATCTGATCGTGGAGGAGAATATTTGAGTTACGAGTTTGGTCTACACTTGAAACAATGCGGGATAGTTTCGCAACTCACGCCACCCGGAACACCACAACGAAATGGTGTGTCCGAACGTCGCAATCGTACTTTACTTGATATGGTGCGATCTATGATGTCTCTTACCGATTTACCGCTATCGTTTTGGGGTTATGCTTTAGAGACGGCCGCATTCATGTTAAATAGGGCACCATCAAAATCCGTTGAGATGACGCCTTATGAACTGTGGTTTGGCAAGAAACCAAAGTTGTCGTTTCTTAAAGTTTGGGGCTGCGATGCTTATGTGAAGAAACTTCAACCAGATAAGCTCGAACCCAAATCGGAGAAATGTGTCTTCATAGGATACCCAAAGGAGACTATTGGGTACACCTTCTATCACAGATCTGAGGGCAAAATTTTCGTTGCTAAAATCGGATCCTTTCTAGAGAAGGAGTTTCTCTCGAAAGAAGTGAGTGGGAGGAAAGTAGAACTTGATGAGATAATTGTATCTACTCCCTTATTGGAAAGTAGTTCATCACAAGAACCGGTTCCTGTGACAAATACACCAATTAGTGAGGAAGCTAATGATATTGATCATGAAACTTCAGATCAAGTTTCTACTGAACCTCGTAGGTCTACCAGAGTAAGATCCGCACCAAAGTGGTACGGTAATCCTATTATGGAAGTCATGTTACTTGACCATGATGAACCTACGAACTATGAGGAAGCGATGATGAGCCCAGATTCCGCAAGATGGCTAGAGGCCATGAAATCTGAGATGGGATCCATGTATGAAAACAAAGTTTGGACTTTGGTTGACTTGCCCGATGATCGGCAAGCCATTGAGAATAAATGGATCTTTAAGAAGAAGACTGACGCTGATGGTAATGTAACTGTCTATAAAGCTTGACTTGTTGCGAAAGGTTTTCGACAAGTTCAAGGGGTTGACTACGATGAGACTTTCTCACCCGTAGCGATGCTTAAGTCTGTCCGAATCATGTTAGCTATTGCTGCATTTCATGATTATGAAATTTGGCAGATGGATGTCAAAACTGCATTCTTGAATGGATTTCTAGAAGAAGAGTTGTATATGATGCAGCCAGAAGGGTTTGTTGATCCAAAAGGTGCTAACAAAGTGTGCAAGCTCCAGCGATCCATTTATGGACTGGTGCAAGCATCTCGGAGTTGGAATAAACATTTTGATAGTGTGATCAAAGCATATGGTTTTATACAGACTTTTGGAGAAGCCTGTATTTACAAGAAAGTGAGTGGGAGCTCTGTAGCATTTCTGATTTTATATGTAGATGACATATTATTAATTGGAAATGATATAGAATTTCTGGATAGCATAAAGGGATACTTGAATAAAAGTTTTTTCAATGAAAGACCTCGGTGAAGCTGCTTACATATTGGGCATCAAGATCTATAGAGATAGATCAAGACGCTTAATAGGACATTCACAAAGCACATACCTTGACAAAATTTTGAAAAAGTTCAAAATGGATCAGGCAAAGAAAGGACTCTTGCCCGTGCTACAAGGTGTGAAGTTGAGTCAAACTCAATGCCCGACCACAGCAGAAGATAGAGAGAAAATGAAAGATGTTCCCTATGCTTCAGCCATAGGCTCTATCATGTATGCAATGCTGTGTACCAGACCAGACGTATGCTTAGCAATAAGCTTGGCAGGAAGGTACCAAACTAATCCAGGAGTGGATCACTGGACAGCGGTCAAGAACATCCTGAAATACCTGAAAAGGACTAAGGATATGTTTCTCGTATATGGAGGTGACAAAGAGCTAGTCATAAATGGTTACGTCGATGCAAGCTTTGATACTGATCCGGACGATTCTAAATCGCAAACCGGATACGTGTTTATATTAAACGGTGGAGCTGTAAGTTGGTGCAGTTCTAAACAAAGCGTCGTGGCGGGATCCACATGTGAAACGGAGTACATAGCTGCTTCTGAAGCAGCAAATGAAGGAGTCTGGATGAAGGAGTTCATTTCCGATCTAGGTGTCATACCTAGTGCATCGGGACCAATGAATATCTTCTATGACAATACTGGTGCAATTGCCTTGGCAAAGGAATCCAGATTTCACAAGAGGACCAAGCACATCAAGAGACGCTTCAATTCCATTCGGGGCCAAGTCCAAGTGGGAGACATAGAGATTTGCAAGATACATACGGATCTGAATGTTGCAGACCCGTTGACTAAGCCTCTCTCACGAGCAAAACATGATCAGCACCAAGACTCCATGGGTGTTAGAATCATTACTATGTAATCTAGATTATTGACTCTAGTGCAAGTGGGAGACTGAAGGAAATATGCCCTAGAGGCAATAATAAAGTTATTATTTATTTCCTCATATCATGATAAATGTTTATTATTCATGCTAGAATTGTATTAACCGGAAACATGATACATGTGTGAATACATAGACAAAACTATAGTCACTAGTATGCCTCTACTTGACTAGCTCATTAATCAAAGATGGTTATGTTTCCTAACCATAGACATGTGTTGTCATTTTATTAGTGGGATCACATCATTAGAAGAATGATGTGATTGACATGACCCATTCCGTTAGCCTAGCACTTGATCGTTTAGTATACTGCTATTGCTTTCTTCATGACTTATACATGTTCCTGTAACTATGAGAATTATGCAACTCCCGTTTACCGGAGGAACACTTTGGGTACTACCAAACGTCACAACGTAACTGGGTGATTATAAAGGAGTACTGCAGGTGTCTTCGAAGGTACATGTTGAGTTGGCGTATTTCGAGATTAGGTTTTGTCACTCCGATTGTCAGAGAGGTATCTCTGGGCCCTCTCGGTAATGCACATCACTATAAGCCTTGCAAGCAATGTAGCTAATGAGTTAGTTACGGGATGATGCATTACGTAACGAGTAAAGAGACTTGCTGGTAACGAGATTGAACTAGGTATTGGATACCGATGATCGAATCTCGGGCAAGTAACATACCGATGACAAAGGGAACAACGTATGTTGTTATGCGGTTTGACCGATAAAGATCTTCGTAGAATATGTAGGAACCAATATGGGCATCCAGGTCCCGCTATTGGTTATTGACCGAGAATGGTTCTAGGTCATGTATACATAGTTCTCGAACCCGTAGGGTCCGCACGCTTAACGTTACGATGACAGTTTTATTATGAGTTTATAAGTTCTGATGTACCGAAGTTTGTTCAGAGTCCCAGATGTGATCACGGACATGACGAGGAGTCTCGAAATGGTCGAGACATAAAGATTGATATATTGGAAGCCTATGTTTGGACATCGGAATGGTTCCGGGTGAAATCGGGATTTTACCGGAACACCGGGGGGTTACCGGAACCCTCCCGGGGAATAATGGGCCTTAGTGGGCCAAGAGGGAGAAGAGAAGGGCCGGCCAGGGCAGGCCGCGTGCCCCCTCCCCCCTAGTCCGAATAGGACAAGGAAGGGGGGGGCGGCGCCCCCCTTTCCTCTTTCCCCTCCCCCCTTTCCTTCTCCACCAAGGCAAGAGGGGGAGTCCTACTCCCGGTGGGAGTAGGACTCCTCCAGGCGCACCCCTAGGGGGTCGGCCGCACCTTCCCCCTCCCTCCTTTATATACGGGGGCGGGGGGCACCCCATAGACACACAAGTTGATCTACGGATCATTCCTTAGCCGTGTGCGGTGCCCCCCTCCACCATATTCCACCTCGGTCATATCGTCGCGGAGTTTAGGCGAAGCCCTGCGCCGGTAGAACATCATCATCGTCACCACGCCGTCGTGCTGACGGAACTCATCTCCGGAGCTCTACTGGATCGGAGGTCGGAGATCGTCATCGAGCTGAACATGTGCTGAACTCGGAGGCTCCGTACGTTCGGTGCTTGGATCGGTCGGATCGTGAAGACGTACGACTACATCAACCGCGTTGTGCTAACGCTTCCGCTTACGGTCTACGAGGGTACGTGGACGAACACTCTCCCCTCTCGTTGCTATACCATCACCATGATCTTGCGTGTGCATAGGAAATTTTTTGAAATTACTACGTTCCCCAACAAATATAACCGAGATTTGTATAGATAGCACACAGGAGAAAAACCAAGTGGTACGGTTAAGGGCATCCATATTGTGTAGCCAAATGTGAAAATAGCTTTTGGCATCTATAGGAACCATTGTGGATGGTGCTGCCAAAGCCAAGAAGATGGAACCGAAGCTCCCTAATTGATTGATTGAAGGAATAGAAAAATGCAACATCTCTCCTCTTTCTCCCGTGCTTGGACACATGTACAATATAGAGCATAGAGTCTACTCCCCTGTCCCTTCTATCACATATCACAAAGCATTGAGGCGTCAAATCATAAAGCACGAACGAAGCAACCATCATTTCACTCTTCGCTGACTCCGCTTCTCCATCGTCTTCTTCGAGAAACCACCTTACCACACTAAGCTGGACGGACGATGCTTTTGTGTAGTACTAGTACATTTACGTGTCCTTTGGTTGAATGGACTTCCTGGGTGCAATTAAGGCGGTCATATCGGCTTGCAGACGGCACTTGCGAACGACTTAACGTGGTCTCCCTAAATAGTGTTCTTCGTCGAACGCACTTCGCCAAACCACAGCGTTTGAGATATCGTCGTCGTCACCGCTATGGGGAAGGAAGTCATTTTGCAAAAAAGGGGAGGGGGAAGTCAAATAGTTACTACCTCCATTTTTTTACACAAGGCCAGTATGTCAAAATTACAATTTGCAGAAGGCCACTAACACTAATCGAGGCAAAATTGATGGCGTTTTCCTTGTACTAGCAACCAAGGACATTAATATACCCTTGCATGCATGCGGAAGTGAGATTGGTTTGCATGGCACTGCATTAATCAAGCGATGAGGAGTGAGATGGTTATCTCTTTGGGCGTAGGAGAAAAAAATAGGCATTAATTGACACATCGAACGAGGATTTGTATTGATCAATCCCGCGAAGAAAAATCTCACCTTTCTTTTTAACACAAGTAGTACTCCTATGTACGTACTTGTATGTTGTTTGGGTCTAGGGCTTGCA
This sequence comes from Triticum timopheevii, assembly GCA_963921465.1. Taxonomy (NCBI): domain Eukaryota; kingdom Viridiplantae; phylum Streptophyta; class Magnoliopsida; order Poales; family Poaceae; genus Triticum; species Triticum timopheevii. The sequence continues at coordinate 151,952,273 of OY997272.1, forward strand.
TTGTCATACTTCGACACACATTTTTTCCAAGCTTTCCTAAAGTTTTCAAAATGAAAAGGAGGTACACTTGCGCACGGCTGTCACGGTCGCACCGCACCCTCACCCAGCCGCTCCTGCACGCCGCAAACCCAACCAAGGGAACGCACCCTCACTGACACGTGCTACCGCATGTGATCAAACCAATCTCAGCCATACTACCGCTGACACATAATTTTTGTTCATACAGTATGTTTATCCAATAGCATGTTGGGGAAGATTCATACGGCCCGTGCGGTGGTCTGTTGGGGAAGAAGAAGGGTTAGGAGACATAGGATATTCATCCAACCGCCTGAAATGCTCGAGTGACCCAAATGATGAAAGTCAGGCGACTCGCATAAATATATGTTTTTACATAGCAAAAGATCCCTAAAAACAACAACATAAAGAAACACTATCAATGCTCGCGGAACAAGATGGCCTCGTCGTCTTTGGCTGCCGGCGCAAACTAGCCGTAGCTGCCGACGTTTGGCTCCGCACCATGGTTGTCCTTGGCCTCTAGCTACTCGTTCACGCAGAGCATGCGGGCGCTCTGCACAGATGCGAGCACCGCCCGGTTCAAGTCCAGGACGTCTGGTTCCGCCTGCAGGAGGGCCTCGATGGCAGCGGCGTCCGTGCGCTCCGCGTCAAGTTGAGCCTCCGTCGCCCGGTTCACATCCACGACATCCGGTTCCGCCTGTAGGAGGGCCTCGATGGCAGCGGCATACGCGCGCTCTGCGTTGAGTTGAGCCTCCGCCTCCCGGTCCTTCTTTAGTATCGCCAGGTTGAACCGCTGGTCCGCCTGCACCATGGGGAACCTAGACGCCAGCACGAAGTCGACGTCCATCGTCTCATATGCATCCGGGGCCTTCTGCACTGTGACCTCCGCCATGAACATTGGATCAGCTTCCTCCTCCTCGGAGCTTGGCTCCAGAGAACTCGGGGATTGGCCCGCCACAAAGCGAGCTTGGAACGGAGGTCTGTGGCGCCGACCGCCGCCGCAATTTCTGCGCGGCGCTCCGGCGTCAGCATCTTGTAGTACGTGATCTTGCGGCGCATCATGTCTTTCTGGTGAACTAGGAGACGCTTGATGCGGGCTAGGGGGTCAAAAGGTGGGGGAATGGGTTGGAGAGGAGGTGTGGTTTTGGGGCAGTGGTTGGCGTAGGCCGAGCAGCGAAGGTTCTGGTGTGAATAGTGGTTCCGGTGATGACCGGTCAATCGGTTTTGACTGTACATCACTCTTGTCGCGTTCGCGTTGCACCCCGGCACGCTGGACCCGCCACGTCGCTCAACGAATGGAACGCGCTTCGTCTTGCGTTTTCGCTCGCTTTTGGGACCGCAGTTGAGAGCAAACTGACGTCCCTCCCCCTCCCCCGCCCGCGTCATTTATACTACTACTACTACCTCTGTCCTGGTTTATTGGTCTCCATTGTAATCTGTGCCAAAGTTTGACTATAAATTAACTAACAAAATATTCATGCATGTCATAAAAAATTATATCATTAAAAATTATGTTCAAATATGAATCAAATGATATAATTTTATTGACATGCACTAACATTCCATCAGTTAAATTTTTGGTAAAACATTAGCACAAATTACAAAGAGGACTAATAAACCAGGAAGGAGGTAGTAGAAGAGAGAGAGGTCGGCCGAGTGTTACTAGTACTCCCTCCGTTTTATGCGGAGTAAATAAAAACAAAGGGAGTATAGTACTAGTACTATGAGCACTACATACTCTAATGCAGATGTTGTATTGTCAGTACTCCACTAGTACTATTGTACAGGGAGCTTAAAAAAAGTTACTATTGGACTGGCTATACGTGGTGAAATCCTAGTAGGAAGAGCATGCGCGAGAACAAGCACGTTCACGTGTTTTAAAACAAATTGGAAACCATCTCTGTTTGAATACAAATCTAGGAGTACGTATGAATCTAACAATATTGATTGGGTGTTGTTGAATGTTGATACTTTTTTCTATAAGTTTGATCAAAGCAGAGATACTTTGACTACACATAAAACTTATATGTAAACTAGAAAGGATCGGAGGGAGTATATTGTATGTTTAAAAGCGAAACGAACATTGAATACCCTTTATATATGATTTGCTGATACTATGATCACCGGTTCAAAATTTTGAATCCGCCTAAGGTATCACACATGCACCCACTCGTTCTCTCTTGGTTTCATCTTAGGTTCTGGAGATCGATTGAAAGAGGACTAGGTGGGTACAATACGTTCGTTTCGCTTTTGAACGTACAATATACTCCCTCCGATCCCCACAGACCCCCCCCCCCCCCCGGGTCATTTCTATCATAGAAACTCACCAAATCTTTATCTCCTTGCACGACACGCACTTGATCTCTCAACATCAATCGTTGTCGTGAAGATGTGTCGGGGCATGAACCGAATGGGATGTCAAAACTAAGATGGGAAGCGAGACGTAGTGGAAGCAAAGTGAAACTTTAAACAAACCATTTGTGTGTATGCATGTCAGACAAATTACAACATTGGAAATACAAGCATGGTCTAGGCCCACATGCCAATGATACTCGGTGGAATGTTCAAATGAGGCATGCGGAAGGATGGACTCGGCCGGAGGGCGGCATGATCGATGGAGAAGAGGGTTGGAGAGGAATGAGAAATAAGCAACGCCACATGATTATACTTGAACGGCTCAAATAAACAATAAGTTATCTCGTTTTCCCTTCCGTCTTGGTCACGGAGTAAGATACACCCTCCATTTTTTATTTACTCAGCATATTAGGTTCGATTGAAGTCAAACTTCATAAAATTTGACCGATTTTTTAGTAAAACTATGAACATTTACAATAGCAAATCTATATGATGTGAAAGTATATTAAATAATGAATTTAGTGGTATTAATTTGTTATTGTATATGTTATTATTTCTGTCTATAAACTTTGTCAAAGTTTACAAAGTTTGACTTTGAGCAAAGCTAAAATGCGGAGTAAATAAAAACAAAGGGAGTACGCAGGGACTAGTATAGTTACTACTGCCGGAACATGGTAAGTTGGACCCCTAAATGCGGGCACGGACCGGGCACACCTCAATTATTCCTTCAAACAGTCAGACACCTACAATAGCACACCATCTGGCTACTTAATCAAGTGTTACACTTCATTAGTTGAAAAGGAAAAGGGCGGTACCATACCCAAAACCACCACACTTGGGGTTAGGGTAACAACTTGGTATTGTACCATATTTGAACCAGGGCACAAAAACCACCTGTTTTGCGCCTAATGCGCAACGTGAAGCACTAACGCTCGAATTTGGCCAGGAAAACAGGGAAACAGACATGTGGGGCAAGCTATTGGGAACTCAGAGGAGAGATGATCGTGTCACCAACCGGCCAGACTCCTACCAAGATTCGCAGTAGGCCAAGATGGTATCCATACTTCAAGATGAGCACTGACAATATGTAGTTCATGCCTTGATATGGTGTTATTGTTCTGCTGTAGCCATAACACCATCTTGTAATGCAATTTCAGGATTGCATTGGGACAATAGATGGTACTCATGTCACTACCAGAGTGCCGAGGTCACAATCTGCAGCATATAGAGGGAGGAAGCACTACACAAGCCAGAATGTGCTTGTTGTTATTGACTTCGATCTGAAGTTCACATATGTGCTGGTTGGCTGGGAAGGATCAGCACATGATGCTAACATCCTAAGTGACAACATGTGTAGACCCGATGGCGTCAACATACTAGATGGCAGGTTCTACCTAGGAGATGTTGGCTATGCATGTCGGCCAGGTGTTCTTCCACCCTTCAGGAAAACCAAGTACCATCTGAACGAGTTCTCTGGTAGGAACTATCCTAGGACTCCTCGGGAACTGTTCAATCTCAGACATTCCAGCCTTAGAGTAACGGTTGAGAGGGATTTGGAGCTCTAAAGAATAGGTTTAAGATCCTGGATCAGAAGCCATTCCACCCTTACCCTACCTAGGTTACTTGCATGTTGCATCATTCACAACTAGATCCTACAATGGGGAGCAGATGGACTTGTGCCGAAGGAGGACGATGTGACGTCGCCTGATGTGATCGGCAACGGCCATGGTGTGAAGGCGTTTGACAACTAAGCATGTAAGAACAAAAGGTTGGAGTGGGCTTAGGCAATGTGGGATAACAGAGGTCAGACAAGGATCTAAAGAAGAAGAAGCAGCACAACAGCAACAGCAGCAACAGAAGGTTAGCATCGTTGAACTTTTCCCTATTCAGCCATATTGGTTGTTAATAACGTGTACTGCCATTTGCTAGTAGTTAGGACAAGACAATGTTTAGTGTGTGTGGTAAGGTCACCACTAGTAAGAAATGATGATCACATCTTTAACCGTTTGCAACCAAACAACGTGTTGTTTGTCTAACAAAGGCGACACATGCAACCAAAGAACGTGCTAGAAATCGCTCCCCTCATGCACGGAGCCTAATGCAGGCAATCAAATTACATGCACATGTTGGTTTTTAGCCTGCATTAGCTTAAACAAGCCCAACCGGGACAAGTATGCAAAATGCCCTAAAACAGAGATGTGAACCAAATGCATCCTAAGAACTAGAACCGCATCGGTGGATTCTGTTGAGTTCTGAAGATATAGAGCCCACCAGCCCTCTGCTCTTGGCTGGCCAGTTAATTCCGGACGAAGATAGTATGTTTCTGCAGCTCGTCCTAGTTTTGTGAACTGGAACCAAAGCACATAGATCAAGTTTAGCTAAAGTTGTCGGCGTTCTGATAACCTTCTTAATAGTACCTAGACATATATGGTATGGACGCCAACACTTTGTTTTGCGAATACCAATGTTGTTGGTGTAGGGCATCTAATATAACTCATTTACTCGTGTTGCCTAATGCTTGTTTTGTTCGTATTCTATGTAAGGATGTAAACTGGTCCATTTAAGCCCCCACTTATAGTCTAACAGTTCAATAAAGTTATTTTTATGGGGAAATGAACTATCGAGCTAGCTAAAACTAACTACATGAGATTTACGGGCGCCGTTTATTTGCCATCTACATCCGGATAAGCCTTTATGCAGTGGTAAAACTCCACTCCCTCTGTTAGGCGTGTTAGTCTTTAGCACAAAAATTAGCGTACGTGGATTGTTATTTGACCCATCGTACAGGTAGTAAACAGGGAGGCGACCACGATTCAAAAAAATGGTGGGAGGCATCCACGATCTTCTTTCCAATTAAATAGGGATCGTTGGCTGTAATTGATTGAGAGAGGAAGGCATGTGCGCCTTAGATTATGGGATTGCATGCAGAAACTTAAACGCCTAAAATTTTGGGAAGGAGGGAGTACATTTTAGTAGGAGATTATTACATGATATTATGTTAGATGGTGTTAGTGAACCAACTACATCCCACTTGCAAATTTATTGCATTCCCAATGTTAAGCAACTATAGCATTTACCCGTGCCGTTCTCAGTAAGAAAAGGTACTAGCATGACAAGTATTACCTCTGTTTTAAAATATAAGATGTTCACATGAGGCCTATCAAAACGTTTTATATTTTGAAACAGAGGTGGTAGCAATTTGCAATATTGTTCTCAGTAGAAAGAGGTTTGATATGGGCTAGCCTCATGTGCCTTTTGGGTCCCCATCTGACTGACCATTTTGAGTGCCCACTCAATGAATTAATGGCTGAAATGAAAATGATCTCCTTTTCCTGAGGCCAGTGGTCTAGAGGGTGAATGTGACGCCTCTCAACCGATCACATATCAGTTTCTTCAAGCCCTCATGCCTGTTATGATCCTAGTGCTTGCCCCAGCGTTTCAACATCATGTCTACAATTGGCTTGGTTTGGTTTGGTTTTGGGTTTTTTTGGTTGTAGATTGCGACAAATTTAAAGTTGGATCGCAAAGGCGCATATGCACACCACCACCGCTTTTCGAAGATACGTGCATTTTCCTTGGCCCCATTCTGATTTCTCTCTGGTGATTCCCATCTCTTTCAGATCTTCAGTTGAGACCCGGATTTGGATCCCAGAACACTTCTTGCAACCTTGGCTGGTTTTCTCCACAATGGGGAACTGAAATCTGTGCTGCCTCCAGATGTTTGCCGACAGTTGTACTGTGTCGGTTTCCCCAATTCTTCCCGGCCACTAGGCTCCTTCCAGACGTTTGCCGACAGTTGATCTGTGGCTGAATAGTGCTTTCTGCTGGAGATGCAGATGGACCATGAAATTGCTGTTAATTCTGCTCCTTTTGTCATACATACTAGGATGAATTATGAACCCACTGCATGCATTTATTTGTGGACGAGTGCTATCTACGGACTTGCCCAGAAAAGAAACAGCAGTACCATCCACTGTGTGTGCAAACCAAAAGGGAGATCCATTCATTGCAGGAGTAGCCTAGTTTGGTTCAAAACTGAAACATACTGTTTGTCTGAAGCTGGTCCCAAGTTGCTTGCTATGACAAACAGTACATGCAAGATATACTCAGGAATACATATGCCTCCAATGGGAAGAGGCCCCAGATCCTCTTGAGGAATCGGCAGGAAGAAAACAATCATAGTAGAAAGAAACTATCACATACAGCTTCCTTCAGTAGATCAGCCACAGTCCTCACCATTCTCTTCGCTTCCCTTAACTGATAAATAGCATGATGCCCTTGCCTTCGTTGTCAGCGATGTCATCAGCACCCTGTGCCTTAGCAGCGATCAGCGCAGCCTGCAACAAAATCCAGGATTTCAATTTCGTAGCCGCAAATTGCTGTAAACTAAGTCCTAAATGGTTACAAACCATCAGTTATCTTCATTCAGTTCTGAGGTACTCATTGGTCAGCTACCAACAAATTAAAGTACATGGAGTGGTATACAATACTTAATTCAATTAGCTAACCTGGATGGTAAGCGCCAAGTTATCCTAATCTAGTAGTATTGTATACTGCTGTCTCATTTTCGACGCCGGGTCAAAATGACCTCATAGAGGAAAGGAGGGAGATGATAAGTAAATTAGGCCCAAGATAATAGCAACCATGTATTCAGACTGCAACGATAAGATCCTCAATTGGCTTACTCTCTAGTCTCTACACATCTCCCCTAACTACCTCACACACACCCTAAAGACCATGATTGAAATATTTCCTTAATTGGCTTGCTTTCCTTAACTGACTTGCTACAAAAAAATAAGATCCATTTGGAATGTGAGTTCAACTGAGTTAATTCAAGTTCAAGGCCAAGGAAACATAAATAAGTGGGAATGTCTTTAGCATAAGATCTGTAAGAAACTTATAACAATTTCTTAGGCAATTAATAAGTTTTAGCATGCAGTGCACAACAGCGTGAATATACAAACTTACTTTTACAAAACTGAAGCTCCCAAGGCACATACTGAAGAGCAACCTGATCTTGTACCTATTATCTCATATAAGCGTCATACCAATATATTTGTTGAGCTCAAGCTTTTACCAGATCTCAAGAAATACCAATAGAACATGTGTTGTTAGACAAAAGAGGAGTCGATGTAGTAACAGAAAGACAAAAATCCTCAAGTAACCACCGTAATCAAGTCACCTCTGTCACAAGAACCATAGCTTGCAACCTCGGCCTCTGCTCAAACGGGAAATTGCAATATGTTTCTTTGTCTTCCTGGCAATGAGAAACTAACGAGAAACTAACTAAGAAAAGACACATTAAGCAGAAAGTGGCCAGAGATTCGAAAGATTTGTAGAACCCGAAGGAGGTGACCCAGAACGCGAACTTGATAGGAGATGCTAGATAGACAAGGCAACTAACAAGATGACGGCAGTGAGTCAGACCATAAAGAGGCTCGCCATCAGAAGCTCGGCGGTGAACATTAAGATAACTGAATCTGTTTACCAAGTTTACAACCCTAACACTTTAGAGCATCTACAACCAGAACGTACTCCCTCCATTCCAAATTATAAGATCTTATAAAAGAAAATGAGAATCGGATGTATATAGACGCGTTTTAGTGTGTTTGTTCACTCATTTCAGTCTATGTAGACCATATTGAAATATCCAAAACATCTTATAATTTAGAACGGAGGTAGTACTAATTTGAGCCCCTATATATCCTCGGACGTGTCCGGTCACCCCTCAAATGTCCGCGTCCACAGCCGTCCCCCTCATATGCAAACCCCCAAATCCATGCAATGCATGCAACGTGAAAATAGCAAGACGTAGATCAACATATAAATAGGACAGGACATACCAAGCTCGACATAGCAAGACATAGATTGTTCGATAGCATGTTCAACATAGCTACATAGCAAAATACGTTAGCAAACTACTAGTAGATACGGAGGGGATGCCAGACTTATCGCTAGTTTGGTTACTGTCCTCAGCTTCATGCCTGGACTAAATCCTCAGCCTGAGATGTTGATGATTTTTTGCCTGGTCAGGCAGTCCTGATGGAGAGATGTTTGGTTGGTGCCCTGAGCCTGTATATGTATTAGCCTGGTATATGTATTATTAAGAGTGTATAAACACCATCAGGAGACCATTACGCCAACCAAGCCCACCAGTCCACCGAGCATTTCCTTAGGAAATAAACCAAGCAGAACAAAAATAGGAAAAGAAAAAGCAGTTGCTTCGTCCAGATCGCCTGATCCCCTCAACACCGGAACTTGCCACTCCATTAACGTAGCATCTCTCCTTGAATACCCCCTCCACCTCACATCAATGGGGCAATACGTGGCGACCATGGCGGATATGCAGAATCTTTGTTCCCATGGCTATGGCTGCCGAATATTCATGGTTGACGACAAGCCAGAGCTCACGCCTCGTCGGCAGAGAGGGCAGAGCTTCTGCTCGACCATGCGGATGTGCGGAGGGCGCGAGAGGCTCGCGCACTTCCAGGGCCCAAGATTACGGATGCAAAGGAAGAGCGCGCCATTGAACGACGGTGCCGATGGCGACAAGGCATGGTGCCATTAGCAATGATGCTCGTGATTAATGCCAGGCAGTTGCTGCAGCGCCCCCAGGCACTCGATTCCGCTCGCCTGGGTGCTCCAGTCCAGGCATGCAATCGATTCCCCAGATCACCAAGCAAACAATGCGCAGGCGGTTCCATGCGCTCTCCAGGCGAGGCACTTCAACTCGAGGACAGAGAACCAAACACGCTCTTAACCACTTCCTCGTTGGTCGCTTCCATTTGGGGTCTCGGAAGCAGCGGTTGTAGTCTTCGGCGTAGGGAGTCATCGCCGTTGTTGGTTGTTTCGCTGTCAGATGAAGAGGAGAAACGGATCCCGGCCAGACACCTAGCGGCGCGGGCCTACTCCTTAGGGAGTCGGGCGGCTCTTGCCACAGCCGCTGCCTTCTGCTTCGCGAGGCGCTCGGACTTCTCGATGCCAATCCGGAGCGCCTTCACATTTTTGTGACAGCGGCGGCGGCGAGTGTCCATCTCCACCAAGGTGAAGGACCGGCGGATGCGTCGCGGAGGAGATCGGCGGGAGGGCTCGGGCGCGGATCTGCACAACCAACACCCATGCCTGCTGAAGGCCTGCGCGGCCCTCTGCCTTGCATGGCGAGCGACCCGCGCCTCCAACTCAGGCAGCCATGGCAGCAGGCTCTGCAGTGCGGGCACGAGCACCCAGCGTCGCTCGGGAGAAGCAAGGGCTAGAGGTGCCAGGCACCACTAATCGCCCCGCCACATGACAAGGGAGGGCACGGACAACGATGTGCGGCTTCAGGCCAATGCGGAGCTGCCCCTTCGGGCCACCGAGGCCGCGGAGCTTGAGTTCCCACCCTTATCCATCCACGAACGGCGAAGGGCAATGCGGATGATGTGCTACTCGTCGTCCGGAGCGAAGGAGCTAGATTCCTCCTTGAGCGCCCCCAGACGATGGAGTCCGACTCGTTGCCGGATCCACTGCTGGAGTTGGACATGGTGTGGGGAGGGGAGGGGACGCGGAGTGATGGAACTACGGAAGGAGACATGCAATGGAGCGAAGCAGTCAAGAATGGACTCTAGACTAGGGTTTTGTCCGGGGTGGGGTATTTGTGGGGTCAGACTAGGCCGGTCCAACGTGGGGGCCGCGTCTGGACCGCCCCACATTCGGACTAGGTATGGGGGGTGCCGGTCAGGTCGGACGTTTGGGCTTGGTATAGGCGAGCGGTTGGGTGGCGAACTCGTGACCAGGCAGTGACCGGGTTGTCCCCCGAATGTTAAGCGGGGGTTTGAGGAGCCCAGTTCTAGATGCTCTAAGGATGCCCCCTGAGGCATACCACAAAAGACCATGAACTAAAAGGAGGTGCAAGCGATATTAAAGCGGAGTTGGTACGTGCTCCTCACCTCCTCCCTCGGCCCCTTACATTGGTTTTTCCTCTTCATGCCCTCCTTGGTTTGGAATAATCAAAACCACATCGATACTTTCCTTTCCTTGTCCTATTGGAAACCATATCATGCATTAACTCAATCAAATCTTACCATAACCATGTCCCGCATCAACTCAATCAAATCAAATCTTATCAAAACCTGAACTAAATCAAAACTTTCCTTGACTTCCCTTACCCTTACCCAGCTAAAATCAAATCTTAACAACACCTCGACTAAATCAAATCTTTCCTTACCATCCCCTACCCATACTCAAATCAAATCAAATCTTACAAAAATCTAGAATATGATGGGCATAAGGGCATGTACAATGGTTCTATCTTAGTAATGCCACGTAGGATAAATGATGAGGTGGAGGAGAGAGAAATCGTAAGAGAAGACTTGCCTTCTCTTATTTAAGAGAAGACAAGAGATGATCTCTTAGCACAATATGTCTCACCACATTTTTAGGAATAGCTGGTTATTGAAGATAAGGCTAAGAGATGACCCATTGTAGACATGTTTTTTTGTCATCTCTAAATTACATGCAAAATTTAAGATAAGACTATCTTATCAACCATTGTACATGCCCTAAGGTATATGTCGAACATGATTGTGAACCAGTATAACATGTATGCCCAGTTGCAACACATGGGCAAGTAGCTAGTAGTATTCAGTGTAGCACTAGAGGAAGCTCTATTAAACCAGCACCATGCAGATGAGTCTCCTATACGTGTATCTATGTGAGTGCCTTCAGAAGAGAGACATGGAGCACACTCACAAAGAGTTGGGCATGTCGTGGCTCAAACTCCTTGCAGAGCCACATCAAGAACTCGGAAATTTGTTGGAACTCCAGGTCAACACAAACAACCACGCAACAAAAGCATGTGTGACAACAAACAATGCAAAGATAATCCAACTGACGCTGAATAGCAGGACTCTAAGCGTAGAACTCATCAACAGCGGCATCATCCTGCTGAAGTTTTGCCCCTGCGGACTGGTAAATGGCATCACCAGACTGTTGGTACCGCTGACGAAGGTGAGTCTATATGATGAAGGTCGAAAGAGTCCCACAATCTCATCATGAGAAAACTAAGGCAGGACATTCGCGACGAAGACGGCCACAACACGAGCAAGAGCATCACCATCAAGCCACTGAGTGTAGGCAGTTAACTGGTGGCAGTAAGAGTCCACAGCCTCCACTAAGACTAGACAGTCAATTGATCACTGATCACGGCAAGAGTTTGAATATTTTTCATAGTTAGGAAAATCTAACGAGGGGCGTGCGCATCCTCACCCTCTCGTGCGGCGGGGCGCTGAGATCCATGCATGCGCAACGCGTGGTTCAGCGAAACAGAAGTAGCACACACATCAAGCCCACAGGATGCTTAGTATCTAGCATTGTCTTCTCTGGCGCTCTTCTATCCCCCCCCCCCTCTCCTCTATCCCTTTATTTCTTCAGCAAGATCGCTCCTCCATACCAGAGGTAGCTCGTGTCGCTCCTTGCCGCGGGCCTGCTCTGATGCGAGCACGCCTCGGCTTCCAGTGAGCGCACCCGCATCCACGCTCCTTTCTCTCTGTTTTGCATCACTGTTTTTTTCGGTGTTTTTTTACAGACTTCATGGGGTGATCTGAATCACCCGCTAGCTAGACGATGAAGGGATAGAATGGGGCCTGGGACTCCAGGAGGTGCCATGGGATCTCTCAGTCACATGTATGCGAGCGCTAGGGATTTTCGACAAGGGGAGGGCACGGGCACAAGAATGGCAAGGTCGGCAACCAGTATGGCAACTGATACACCAAATCTGGAAAGTAGAGACAACTATTTTGGAAATTACGTGTACAACAAATTCATTTTTGGTAACTTGACACAATTAATTTGGAAATTAGTACAACCAATCTGGCAGTTAGAGATAACTAATCTGGAAACTAGATGTAGGTGAGTACATCGAATCCATCTTCGACAACTTGAGACAATTAATTTGGAAACCGATACAGCAAATCTAGCAATTAAAGACAACTAATTTGGAAACTAGGTGTAGGTGAGTATAGCAAATCCATCTTTGGCAACTTGAGGCAATTAATTTGGAAACTGATGAAGCTGTTATGGTAACCAAGGGAAATAGGCATGTACAACAGATCTCATCTCCGTAATTTTTCGCACAATTAATTTGACAAATTAATACTACTAATCTGGCAACAACAACAACAACAACAACAAAGCCTTTAGTCCCAAACAAGTTGGGGTAGGCTAAAGGTGAAACCCATAAGATCTCGCGACCAACTTGGCTCTAACACATGGATAGCAAGCTTCCACGCACCCCTGTCCATAGCTAGTTCTTTGGTGATACTCCAACCCTTCAGGTCTCTCTTAACGAACTCCTGCCATGTCAAATTCGGTCTACCCCGACCTCTCTTGACATTCTGCGCCCGCTTTAGCCGTCCGCCATGCACTGGAGCTTCTGGAGGCCTGCGCTGAATATGCCCAAACCATCTCTTCAATTGGTGCTACCCCAACTCTATCTCGTATATCATCATTCCGGACTCGATCCTTCCTCGTGTGGCCGCACATCCATCTCAACATACGCATCTCCGCCACAGCTAACTGTTGAACATGTCGCCTTTTAGTCGGCCAACACTCAGCGCCATACAACATTGCGGGTCGAACCGCCGTCCTGTAGAACTTGCCTTTTAGCTTTTGTGGCACTCTCTTGTCACAGAGAATGCCAGAAGCTTGGCGCCACCTCATCCATCCGGCTTTCAATGGCTCAAATCTTCATCAATACTCCCATCCTCCTGCGGCATTGACCCCAAATATCGAAAGGTGCCCTTCTGAGGCACCACCTACCCATCAAGGCTAACCTCCTCCTCGCACCTAGTAGTACTGAAACCGCACATCATGTACTCGGTTTTAGTTCTACTAAGCCTAAACCCTTTCGATTCCACGGTTTGTCGCCATAACTCTAACTTCCTATTTACCCCCGTCCGACTTGTCAACTAGCACCACATCATCCGCAAAGAGCATACACCATGGGATATCTCGTATATCCCTTGTGACCTCATCCATAGCAAAGGTAAAAAGATAAGGGCTCAAAGCTGACCCCTGATGCAGTCCTGTCTTATTCGGGAAGTCATCAGCGTCGACATCACTTGTTCGAACACTTTTCACAACATTATCATACATGTCCTTGATGAGGGTAATGAAATTTGCTGGGACTTTGTGTTTCTCCAAGGCCCACCACATGACATTCCGCGATATCTTATCATAGGCCTTCTCCAAGTCAATGAACACCATATGCAAGTCCTTCTTTTGCTCCCTGTATCTCTCCATTAGTTGTCGTACCAAGAATATGGCTTCCATGGTCGATCTCCCAAGCATGAAACCAAACTGGCAACTAGACTTAATACATCCACTGCTGAATCATGCATTGCGTGAATATTAGATCTTGTTTTACTCGACCAGAGACTTTTTTGTCCTTTTTTTGTCTCTCCTTGGCGTTTTCTGGGGGCAGCTATACAGCGCCTATATCTCGTGTGGATTTCAGGACTAGTGTTTTTTTTGGGGAGAAGAAGCACATGATAGGGATGAAAGCAGCAGGAGAGGTGGGGTAGTCGTGACCCGTTAGTGTTTGGGGTCGGAATTAGGATGCATGTGCGCACCAGCCTACGGCCCTACCGGCTACCACCCTCTTCTGTCTTCGCCATGTGCTCGCATTTAAGGGTCGTGGTTGGTGCGTGTAGCAGCCACCACATGGTAGAACCTACGTGCGGCACCGCTGCCTAGTCAAGTCCTTGATAGTTAACATTTTGATCTTAGGCAGCATGCAACATCATCAGCAACCTTAGCAGCATGAGCGATAGCCTTATCAACAACAGTCATAGGGAGTGGTGAAGATTCCACGGGAGCAACAGGGCACAACAGATAAGAACTCTCGCCAGAGTATGCCCAGAGACGCAGACCAAGCAAATGAATGCCCATGTCGGAAATGAAGTCAGTGCAGTTAACACCGTCAAAAATCAACGGGTAGCAAGGGATGGAAAGGAAGCCCGGTGACAAAGAAATTGCCTTCTTTTTACAATGCTCAAAGGGAACCAAGCAAAATCACATGATGTCGACAAGCATGGAACAGAGCAAGAACCGACCCACCAAGCAGCGACAGAGGCGCCGTTGAAAATCGGCAACCAGGGGCACTGACAGCCAGCTCCTGACAACAACAGTAGGATCATCGCGAAGTGAGGAAGACAGGTGACGGGGCGCGGATGCTTCGCTCTGGGACAGTGGCGGCTAGGGTGGGTTGGCGGCTGACGAGCGAGACACGTGGCGGGGCAGGCATGCTTCGATGTGGGGCAGCGGTAGCCAGTTCCTCGGGCGGGTGGATTTCCATAATTTGTTGTACCTTGAGCCAATGGAGAGAAATTCTAACCATAATGAACTTTTGTAAGTAAATTTCCAAATCCAACCACCAGTGTAGCCACCAAACTTAGAAGTAACCTTTCAAGAGCCCTTGAAAAAGGTAAATGTAACAATAATTTAGTATCCAACTGAATAGCATAATTTTACTTTTAGACTATTGTATTACAAAGCAAATTATATTATTACCAAATTACAACCATCAAAGCAGAATATATGTTGCGTTACATACTTGTTTGTTACTATAGTTATGGCGGCAATATTTTCCACTAAATACTCCTATTAACATTCTTTGGGTGCTGATGTGAGTTGGGCATACTACTGAGTCAATCTCTTTTTAAAAACTAGGTCATTAAATGCTTTTTATCCCATAGCTTGTAGCTAAATGACAAAAATGTACCAAACTGGACGTACAATAGAAGATAAATAAAACATAATAATGAATGGTTCATTAAGTCATGATACCATTAAAAAAGAGAAAAATGACTCATGATTACCAGAGCATCTCTACCATCAACTAACTTCCTTATAAATAACTAAACTAAGAAGCTATTTACATGCTCTACTATCAACAACAACAACAACAACAACAACAACAAAAACCTTTAGTCCCCTTAGAAGACATAAATATTTCCCCTTAAAGCATAAATTAGTGGAAAGTTTATAGCATAAGATCTGTTGTTAAATATTATGCAAGGAGAAACTCGGTAGAATCAACAAATATTAGCATGCAGTGCAGTATGGTGTGAATACACAAGCTTATGTCATGTAATCTGCTATGAGATGCTATATTCCATCAGTGAGAAAGAGTAGTACTATCCGACACTGGAAAGATATAATGTGAAATGATGACAAAATAAAATAAGTATGGATAAACCATAAAGAAAGTATGGACAAGATTTTAAAAATTGTGATGTACCTAAGCCACTGGAGAGAAGTTCTGACCACAATGGGCTTCTGTGAGCATATTACTAAATTCCACCACCAGTTCTAGAAGTTTTGCAAAGAAAGTGTGTTCAGCTATAATTTGATGTATCCAACAGAATAGCACTATTTTACTTTTCAAATACTCTGTTGCAAAACAAATGATATTATACTAGATTGCCACCTTCGTCCAAAATATATGTACGTTAGAAGTTTGTCGCGTTGGTATATATATATACTTGTCACTTGTTTTGGAGGCAATATTTTCTTCCACTTAATGTCCGTTTTTTTTAGTACTGACGTTTGAGTTTGGGCCAAACTATGTTAAAAGCTAGGCCATTAAATCCATGTTCCGTGTGCTTAGAGCTAAATGACAAAGAAAAAATACCAAAAGGTATAAATGAGCTGAAGTCATGATTACGTCAAAAGAAGAAAGAAACAACTCATGATTACCAATCCACCTGTACCATTAATTAACTCCCTTAATAACTAGACTAAGTTAATTTCGTGCTCTATTCTCAACAGCAATAAATACTACAATTAATCTACAACCATATATAGGAGACAATAAATAGTTTCCCCTAAAAGTAAATTATAGCATATATTGTGTAACAGAGGTGTATGTGTAATTGTATTAGCTATTGCTAGCTGAGAGCCTAAGAGGAATGTATGATTTACCTGGAAATGATGAGTTCTAGAGATGAAGAATATTGAAATGACACTGTCCATGGACACGCTTCGTCAAGTTCAACCTCATTAATCCTTTTTGAGGCGCACAAACACCCCACTGAACCAAAATCCAGATTCTCCTGGTTGCAACATTTAATAACCGAGTACCTATTTTTTAACATGTTAACATAAAATCCGTTAGAACTTAGAACCACTTCAACATTGATTTTTTTTATTTTGTAAAAGGAAGCATGTGCATGGACCACAAAAAATGAAAATTTGGAATGCAAGAGAGGTCATTAACATTGTCTTGACAAGTCAACAAGACGGATCTTCTCAGCCCTCTGTCCACTAGATTATTACTAAGGACAAAGACTACAACAACACTTTTGGCTTCATATTATGCCATAAAATAACATGGAAATCACTTCCTATGTGGTCCCTAGAAGATACAAATGTTACAAGTATCTAGGCAATAAATTTGTGTATTAATGTGCTCAAAGAATGTTATGAGCATAATTCCAAAACTCATATATTGCTTTAGTGTGCTCACAAGATTCCATTGGCATAGTTTCAAAGAGGTAAATAGCCAAGTGACACAATTTCATGTTCTACTCGCCAAACCATTTTATGCAAGGAACACGTACATCTAATCAATAATGTTAGTTGTATAGGAATCATCTTGATTGCTTAGCCATAGATTAATTTGTCTAATTATTCAAAGAAAATTAGTTTTTTCTAGCATAATACAATAGCGAATTATGACTCTTGCTAAAGGACAGTTAAGAACACTGCATAACAAGTTCTGAAAAGTAAGCTCGTCATTCTATCAAGAAGACGGGAAGCATAAGGAATAACAACAAGTCAAGGAACTCATTGTCCCTGAAGACCGATACAGGTAATACGGCTATGTTTATAGTTTTCATATAATATGCGTTGAAAGCTTCACAAAACTGTCTAGAAGCTCCCACCTTGATTGCCCTTGTGGAAGTGGGCTTGCAGTTGTGGTAGCTTTTGGATAGATGAACCATTATGGACACCTTGAACCTGAGCATTTTGCTGCTGCTGTAGGTGTGGTGGTGGATTTGCTGTCTGCACATGCTGAGCAGCAGGTTGTTGCGCTACAAGAGTAGCATTTACAGCTAAATTTTGATTCTCCAGCACTGACTCATGCTGGACTTGAGGTTTCGCCTTCTGCTTACAGTTATTGTCTCTAGGCTGATAAGTTGTGCTTGATGAACCATAGTCATAGGCATTCATCTGTTGAAACTTCTGGAGGACTTCTTGAACAGGAGGCGGCCCAGGTAGCTTAACATGCATGCACTTGCAATTAGGTCCATTAAGGCAAAAGCCCACACTAAACCTGCAATTCAGATTGGAAGGAAGACAGTTTATGTTAAAGTTTAGACAGCACTCTTTACAACAGCTACACTGAAGATTGAAATGGGCTTAAATGCCAAGTCAAACAGTACATTATATGATCTAGTGGGTAGCACAGGAGACAGAACTTTGAGTAACAATATGAATCGTCACAGAAGTTAAAGATTCCATCAATCACTAATTAAACAATACGAAAACCAGTTTAATTGAAGGCGCCAAAAAATAACAAACTGAATCAGCTAAATTAAAACCTACCAATTATGTTCTATTATGTGATAATTGTTAAATCCATCATAGTTGGTTACTCCAGAAATTCAAACAGTATGGGCACCTAGAATGCACAAATACGGATACGTGTATCAGTATCGGACCGATGCAGATACGTGAATTCACCATTTTGGAAAAGTTTTACTTTTCTTTCTAATTCACCAAAATACTGAGCTGGTAGGTCGAAGTCCATAGGAGAGGATCAGAACACTACTAACACTGTAACATGACTCCACAATGGTGCCCTTAGGTTGGTAGGTTCAGCAGGAGGAGCCATCTCGAGGAGAGTATAAGAGGAGATGAGATCAAAAGAAGAGAAAGGAGAAGAGGAGCAGCTCGTTGTCTGCTTGCCGCCGGTCTGCCATCGCTGGGCGAGCAGACGCCGCTTGCTGTGGAGCTCGGGAGGAAAGCAGCAAGGAGGGAAAATATGAGGCGTCAGGGGACTAGGGTTGTACCGCTACTTACCTCTTAACTGGGCTGGACCATATCCGAAACGCACTGGCCGAGTATCCATGAAGTATCGGCATTGTTTTAAATCATCTATTCCCTGATACTCAGGGGATACATATCCAGGACATATTGGAGCAGTATCCGTTTCGGATACGGTGTCCGTTGCGGGTTCACTGCAAATACATAAACACCAATGTTTTTATGGCATAACGCGTTTTATGGCGACCAACCCCCCTTATTCCGTATGGTGTGGTGACACCATAGACACAACCTAACTTTGTATGATTGCTAATTAAATCACAACTTCATAGACATAACCTAACTCTGTAGCCGATCTGGAGGGGAAAGGGGGTGGAGGAAGGAGGGGAAAGGGGGTGGCGCGAGGAGGGGAAAGTGGGGTGGCCGGAGAAAAGGAAAAGGGGTCGCAGGAGGAGGGGATCGTGGCAGGGGTGGAGCCGTGGAGGGGAGGTAGTGCGGAGGCTGGAGCTCCTTCCCTCCCTGCCTCTCTCTCTCTCTCTGTGTTTCTCTCCCTATCTCTCAGCCTCTGTAAACTTCGCAGGAATGTCAAAAAAAACTTCGCAGGACTAAAATAAAAGTGATTTGAGATGAAGATATATTCCTCACATTATGCACTCCGGGATCTCCTCGTCGGAGCCGGATCCAGCGCCGACGGAGTCGAGGTAGTCCTCGATGTCGAAGCGGAGGCTACCCTCGTCGCCGTCCATTTGGATGCTGCCGCTGCCAGGGCCATGGGACGGCCCTCCAGCGGCGGGGATGGGGGCTTCGAAGGGCCAGGCCGAGGATTCGGTACCAGCGCCGGCCGCGTCGAGGCCGTCCTCGAAGTCGAAGCGGAGGCTGTCCTCGTCGCCGTCCATTTCGATGCTTCCGTGGCCGCGGCCACGGGACGGCCCTCCCACGGCGAGGATGGGGGCTTCGGAGGACGCGGAGCCGGATCCAACGCTGAAGGCGTCGATGTCTTCCTCGAAGTCGAAGCGGAGGCTACCGTCGCCGTCGCCGCCGTCCATTTGGATCGAGGGAGGGTGGGTGGGAGGGGCTAGCTAGGGTTTGGGCGCTGAGAAATTTGTGTCTGGTCGGAAAACGTTTCGACCCAGATCCAGCCGACTGATTGAAGCGCTGCGTCGGCCGCACTGCGAGCCGTCGGATCGTGCACTCACTGATCGTGGGTCCCGTCGGATCGTGCACTTGGGTCAGGGCAACTCCAACGCACGATCCGGACATCCATTTCGTCCGGATTTCGTCTATCTAGGTGGCAAAGGTACACGTCTATTCGCTTACCGTCGTGCGGCCCTCGGTACGCCCAACCAGCCCGCCACATGCCAAACTGTCCTATTATTTGGACTTCAAATTTAACACAAAAAATACCCAAATAAACATTGTAAATAATATAAAAACAATTAAACGTCCACAGTAGTCAGGTTCAATACATCAATATAAACATAAACTTAAGCATTAAAAAAACTATATGAGGATTGTCGCCGCCGATGCCGCCATCGTCTTCCGTAGTCGCCGTCCTACTCATCGTCGTCGTCGCCGCCGGTGAGGTCGACGTATGAAGGCGGCTGCCAAAGGTGGGCTGGCGGCCCCTGCCAGGCGGGAGGCATCTGTTGTGGTGCCTGCACAACCTCTTCTCATGGCGGGAAAGGTGACCACGGGCCGGCGTCCACCTCAGGCATGCACGACACGGTCTTTGTCCACGTCCGAGACTGCCCGACCAAGGCCGGGTTCCATCCCGTCGGCTCCTCCTCCCTCGGCGCCTCTGCCCGGACGTCCTCCATGGCCTCCTCCTTGACGTAGGCGTCAAGCTTTGGGAAGGCGACGTCGCCGGCCGCTGACAGGGCCATCATCTCCTCGGTGCCCTACCATTGGCTCTCGTCGTGGGTGTGTTGGGAGTCCTCCATCACCTGCCTCATGAGGTCCTCCTCCTCCTCGGTCGTCATTGGCACGGGCGATGGCGGGGATGGAGATGGCGACGACATAGGAGTGAGACCGTGAACCAGCCTGCGCCCGCGGGGGTTGGGCGGCCTGGGAGCGCGCGCGGCGGTCAGAGTGCTACCGCGGCGGGCTCGGAGAACGGCCGACAAAGAAAGATTAACGGTGGATGTCGTGCTCGTCGTGGAGCCATGTATCCTAGAAAGGGGAGTCGATGGCGTACCTCCAGTCGTCGATGTGGTCCGGCGGCAGGCGCAGTGTTGATTGATCTCCTCCCAGCAGGCGCGGTCGCTCACCGGGATCGGGAGAATGGGCACCCGATCTATGGAGAGGTGCCAATTGTTAGGGAGGGGCACGTCGCTCCACAGCAGCGGCGTGCGCATCTCCTAGTACCTCTTGCATATCTCCGCCTTGGCGTATGACCGCTGATGTGGTGCGGCGCCGTCCGATATGGAATGCATGTGGAGGTGGAGGTGGAGGTAGAGGCGGAGTGGTGGAACAGCGACGGCGGCCGGACGACGACTCGACCTCGTGGTTGTGCCTTGTCTTGTGGCCGGGGAACCAGCCGCCAACCATTGTCGCCGGCGGGAAGGTGGATGAGCGGCGAGCTAGGGTTTGATTGTCGGGGCTCGAGGAGGCATGCATCGCGGGAGTGGAAGTGTGAACTCCCACCGGTCCACGACTTCCGCATTAAAAAGGACGGTGCCCGCTTGGCCGGGATGGCTGCCAGGTGGGTCCGCACGCGCGTGCGCCATAAATGTGGACGGTGGGAGGTAGGTGGGCGGCTGCCACGCGGGCCCGAGGCGGACACAGAGCGGGCGCGTGGGCGTCCGTTCGTCGTCTGTGTGGACGCAAACCAGACGTAGCTTTGCGCCAGAAATGGGGCGGGTCGGACACCAACAGATAGAAAATGCGGATGCAGACGTGCATTAGGTTGTGTCGTTTGTCAGTTTGGATCCAAACGGACATACACGGACTGGATGGGGTCGTCTGTTAGAGTTGCCCTTGTAACGCGTGCGAGCCCACCTATCAGCTCAAGTTTTTTTTCCTTGGAAGCTGGTTTGAGGTAGTTTTCTTTCCTGCAGAAATAGCTTCTCTTTTCTTTTGCGAGTAGCTGAAATAGCTTCTCTAAAATGCCTCACTGAAACTCTTCTTGTGAAATAATTATAGGAAAATTGCATGTAAATACTATCATGTTATCTTGTAGGAACACTATGTAATTTTTTGATGTGTTTGGCATACATGTGAGCAAGGAAGAAAAAATATAAATATCAAGAAATGCTAAGTGAGATAACAGCAAGGTCCTCCCAACAAAAGCAGCCAGAATAAAAATTAATCATCAAGAAAAAACGCTTAAATCATTTGCATCATGTATTGCACTCATATTAGTTTCATCTATGAGTGCACTGACACGAGAAGTACTCTCCTCATGAACATAGGAGCTGTGCTCAGCCATGTTAAGGCACAGTTCTTTTGCCAGAATCTGGGGATTCTCCCAGAATCCATCCCTACTCAGCTTCTCCCAAAATCTTTGAGCCCCATTTGTTTTACAATCCAATTCTTTTGCCAATATAGGATTGTAAAACAAATTAGCCTCAAAGATTCTGGGAAAAGCTGGATGGGGGTCGGATTCTGAGAGAATCCCCAGATTCTGGCAAAAAAACTGGGCCTAAAGTGCTCAGGATATAATTTACTGTCATGGACGTAGTCATGAGACACGTGCATGTAATAGCTATCATCTTTTGCATCTCGACTTTGTATCATGTTATGCCAAAGAGGATTCGTCATTTTATTGAGAACACTAAAAATCCTTTCAATGTTTGTAAAGGTCCGGTCGCCGCCTTCAAGGGCACCACTAGTGCAATCACGTCATCTAGCATTGTGTGAGGGCGCGAGGAGAATACGGTGGCCCTAGTGGCTTCTTGGGGAGCATTGTGCCTCCACACCGCTCCAACGGAGACGTACTTCCCCTCAAAGGGAAGGAACTTCGGTAACGCATCCTTGTCTCCACCAACTCCACTTGTGGTTATTTCTTACCTTCACTTGTTTTCCATATCTTGCTTGCTTGTGTTGCTTGTGCTGTTTGCATCATATAGGTTGCTCACCTAGTCGCATATCTAGCCAACATATTTGTTGTAAACCCTTATTTGTTAAGAAAAGTAAAATTTGGTTAGTTGCCTATTCACCCCCTCTAGTCAACAATACCGATCCTTTCAATTGGTATCAGAGCCTCGTCTCTTTTTAAGGGTTTCACCACCCGAAGAGTATGGTTGACACCGGGGAGGAAGTTCCCGAGGCCGTGGAGTTGACTTCAATCACACGAGACAACTTAAATGAAGCTATGGCTTCACTTAAGACGTCTATGACGACCAAAGTCAAATCCATGCTTAAAGAATTGCTTGAGGGGCTGAAAGCTACTCCCAATCCTTTGCTTGTGGTTAATCCCACCGCATTAGAGTAGGAGGCCAATTCCGGCAAGGAAGCGACTAAAGGTACTCAAACTTCTTCCCCTCACAACAAGAATGGGATGGGAACCTTTGCCTCGGTTCCCCCTCCCTCGGTCTATGGAGGAACGATACCTACACCTCATATTAATCATCTGATCCTCCTCCTAAGCTTGTTAAGGGTGATTTTGCTAATTGGTTTTTTTGCATCAAGTCTCATTTGAATCACAGCTCAACAAATCTTTGGAGAATCATTGAGCAGGCTTCTACCTGCATGATCCAAACAAATTCACCCAAAGAGAAGAGGCAAACAATCAATACAATCCTTCCGCCTTGTTCATCCTTCAAGCCGCGGTTCCTCCCAAAGATCTATCTCACTTGCGCCCCTTCAGTCGTGCAAAGGATTGTTGGGAGCACACCATATCATTATACAAGGGGATCTCAAGCATCAAACGGTCCAACTTTGAAGTGGTCCTTGATGAGGCCGATGAATTTGTGATGCTAGAAGATGAGGATCCTTGTGATCTCTACCAGAGGGTGGCAACTCTTGCAGTTGCTCTCCAAGATCATGGGAGCAAGGATACGGATGACAATTGGATCAATCACAAGTTTCTTAAGGCATCATGCCTTTCAACAAGGCCATGTCCTCCGTGATTCGTCAAAGACCAGACTTCCACACCTTGTCCTCAAGTGAAGTGGTGGATGAGTTTATTGCCATGAACATCATGAACAAGACCGCCGACAATGCTCTTGCCCGTGTTCGGTCAAAGAAAAGCTCACCCGCCCTTGCCAAGGCCATTCCGGAAGAAGAAGAAGAAGAAGAAGAAGAAGAAGAAGAAGAAGAAGAAGAAGAAGAAGAAGAAGAAGAAGAAGAAGAAGAGGTGAGTTGCCCCAAAGACACCAAATATCACTATTGCAGGTTGGTCCAAACGCGACAGTCCAATCAGAGACCCTTCGACAAAACTGTGTGTGATGCATTAATCACAAATGGTGATGTAATAAAATCGTTAAAAAAGATGCAAAACGTTTGCGATGGCGGTGACATCAAACACGGTTCAAATTTTAGTTGCGTGTGCGATGCGGGGCATACAGTTGATCCATACGAACTGTTTGCGATGAGACAGAACAACAAAAATGGGCAGCTAGATCAAGGTGTATGCAATATACGACATACAGTTCACTAGGATGAACTATGTGTGATTAGGCAACACAATAGAAACGGTCAGCCAAATCAAGGTGTGTGCGATGGAGGGCATACAGTTCATTCGGATGAATTGTTTGCGATGAGCCAACATAACAGAAACAGTTCAACTAAACAAGATGTGTGTGATACACGGCAAACAGGTCCGTAATCAGAAATGTGTGCGAAGACCATACGATTGCTGCTAATAAGTCGTGTGATTTGCTCTGTCTACAGAAGAATAATATAACTGAAATAAACATCCAATTACATAAGTGACTATATAGATCATTCGCACACAACCTCAATAAACAATTGCATGCATTCTAAACTAGGAGAAATGATCGTCTAGTCATCTACTCCTTGTGACTCTCCCGCCACTGCTCTATGGCTCGATTCCTCGCCTGGGGTAGGAAGAAGACACTCCCTCATGTCAACGATATGCCTGTACATCTCGTAGCTTGTGTATGCGTCCTTGGTCGTGTACTTGACGTGTTGTTCATCCAGTCTCTGATGCCAGACACTGTGCCAGGCGTTCTTGTCCTTCTTGCTCTCATCCATCATCTTCATGTAGAAGGGGTCGATGATGGCCGAGGCGAGGTCAACCAGGGAGTTATGTTTGCTGTTGTCGCTGCCGCAGACCTTGTAGTGGTCCTGGATGTTGACAAGATTCTAGCATTTCAAGCCCAAAACCTTGAGCGCTTTTAGATCGTTGGTGGTGTCCACCATAGCGAAACTGCAGTCGGGGTTGTTGATAAACCTGGAGAAACGCTTGCAAGGCCTTGTGGCAAGGTGGTAGTGGTACACGAGAACGTCATGTAGCATGCACAGCTGGGCGAGGACAACCTTCTGATCGTGCCCGGCATGATCGATGGTGTACTCGAGGTCGAAGCCGACCACTTGGTACTTGTCCTCAGCAAGCAACTGCTCCATAGTTTGGATGGAGCTCTCCACCGAGACCGTCTCGTTCGAGTACACCACTGAAAGGGCCTTCCCCCTCACATGGGTGTCCACTACGTGATGCGTGGTGAACTGCCCGCCGTTGTTGCCGTCGGCCGGTGGGAGCGCCATTGGAGCCACGGGGAGCACCATTGGAACCGCTGGATGTCCTCTTTGTATGTGTCATCGTGGTGTGCTTATTGTGTCGTGTAGCGCGAGAGATGAAGGTAAAGGCCGCAGGAATAAATGGGGACGGGCGGCCTGGATTCTCGGTGCATCCGCATGGCAGCTTTTGCAGCGGGTAACTGCATCGTGGTGCCGCGCCTGCGCAACCGCATGCATACGAACGTATACAATCGTGCTCCGACCCCAAACACTGGCAGCGCGCATGGAGGAACGAGGACAGAGCACCCGGAGGGACGCGAGCAGAGCGTGCCGCGGCCGCCTCAACTACGAGCAACCACACGCATAGAGCAGTTGAACACACAGGAAATGGTCGTCAAACCGGCCGATAGTTGCGTCGCTATGTAGAGAGCAGCCGTGTGCTACTAGCTCCGTCTTGGTCTATTAGTCCCCTTTATGTTCTATGCCATATTTTGACTTTAAATTTAACCAACAAAATGTTAATGCATGTTATAAAAATTATATAATTGGAAACTATGTTCAAATACGAATCCAACGATATAATATCTGGCGACATGCATTTGTATTTTATTAGTTAAATATCCAGTTAAAATTTGGCACAAAAATACATAGACAACTTATGTACCAGACCGGGGGTAGTAGGTAATTTAATCACAAACATTTTTTTCTTAACTTATTTCACTGGTACAACGAGGTGCTATACAAACAGTTTTTAACCCCTTTCCGCGACGGTGTTCGGAATCGTCGCCAAGTGAGTGAATGTGATATGGGGGTCCTTCCCACACGACCCAGAAATCATCGGGGATATGCCCTCCTGGCACATGCTCGGCAAAATGAGGTCGTGTGCGATCGGCGAGCGCTCAAATACGGTTATACGTACAGTGGTGCTAACAAAAATACAATTATACACGCGAAATTGTTTCCGGTCGTAAGTACATCCCACACAGTCAGTCCCCGCTAAATGTTTCCGTTCGTATGTACATTCCACGCAATCAATCCAAGGAATACGTTTCCATTAGTATGTACATCTCACACAGTTAATCCAAGAAGTACATATCGCACGCGTTCTTCTATGACCAAACGTTTGCGATGCGCACAACATCACAAACAGTCCATATTTTTGAAGCGTGTGTGATAAGGTGACCATCAGAAACATTAATAAGAAAGAACTGTGTGCGATGCTGTTGTCAATCGCACACGTTTTTTCTTGGCTGATTGTGTGTGCAGTGGAGATTGATCGCACACGTAATGGATCCTAGAAACGTGTCCGATCTCCACGTCTATCGCAGACGTTTCGCTTTCGCAAATCATGTGCAGTGTAATCCCTAATTAATTCCTAATTAATCCCCAATTTAAAAATCACATGTTTTGAATTTGAAAGTAGGCAATCACTTATTTCATATCCAACCATGTTTATTACAAATATAAGTTCAACCACGAATGCATAATTCGATGCACGGGGTACATATACTGAAGAACTACAGAAGCACCAAGTAAAGAATGATGAACCAGGTTGTACTAAAGACTGTAAAGAGAGAGGCGAAAGACATTCTGGTTGCTGGAGAAGGTGAAGCGAAATGCCCATATTGTGCCCTCCTCCATGTGTAATGCGCACACGACTCTAGGACAACCCCTTGTGATGGCTGCCCGTCCATCCTTCACTGTCTTCATTACGACTTCTCGATGCTCACTGTAGTCTGGATGAAATACTTTAACCTTCATTGCGTGTCCACCATCATGTAATTTGCGAGGTAATCTTGAGTGAACTACTTCGGGAACCACTACGAACGAAAAAGTTTCAGACATTGTTGTCTAACAACTCATTATGGGCAGTAAAAAGAGAAGGTTGCAGAGTTTGCAGTTACCATCCTACAACTCACTGTTGTGTTGGATAGAGCATAAACAAATAATTTGTTTGCCACCATTCGTATCTTTTTGCTATTAATCCTTATCACTTTCCTCACTTGATGCTTGTTCATGAATATCTCATTGCCACATACGCAAAAACGGTTGATGCGTGGATCCTTGTCAAGGGCATATGTATCTACAAGCAACAAGTCAATATTAGAAGCTAATAAGTGTCCAGGACTAGATCTATATGCACTACATTATGGAACGACGGGGGGAGTACAAGCCGAGGGATGAAACTAACCTCGGTGAAAATGGTGGCCACTCCTGTTGTTGTCCTGCATAAGTAGTGGAAAGGCATGATAAGTACAGCAACCTTAACATCAAACAAATATAGCAAAGGTAAAAGACATCATTGTGGGAGTCCTAGACTAGGGGGTCCTCGGGCGTCCGGTCTACTGGATATGGGCCGGACTGATGGGCCGTCGAGATACAAGATAGAAGATCACCTCTCGTGTCCTGTAGGGACTCCCGTATGCGTGGATGGCAAGTATAGGTGTCCAGATATGTTATTCCTTTCTGTAAAACCGACTTTGTACAACCCTAAGCCCCTCTAGTGTCTATATAAACCGGAGGATTAGATCGGAGGCATGACGACAACATTGCTAGGCTAGCTAATCTAGGGTTAGCCAACTCGATCTCGTGGTAGATCAACTCTTGTAACCCCTATACCCTTTGAATATAATCAAGCAGGAGTAGGGTTTTACCTCCATTAAGAGGGCCCAAACTTGGGTAAACACTGTGTCCTTTGTTCATAGTTGCCATCGGTCTTCAGACATACAGCTTGGCCCCCCTACCCGTGATCAGCCGGTTTTGACACCGACATTGGTGCTTTCATTGAGAGCTTCGCTGTATCGTCGACAGAAGGATTGATGGCTCACCTCTTCATCAACAATGATGCTGCGTCCAGGGAAACCTTTCTTCCGGGACAGGTCTTTGTGTTAGGTGGCTTTGTTCTTCATGCCAACTCAATCGACCGCCTCGAGCAGGTCGACAGTTATGAGCCGGGCCAACAGATCAGGTTTGGAAACCTGAACTATGTCGCTGACATCCGAGGAGATCTGGTCTTCGATGGGTTCGCGGCCTCGGCTGCTGCTCTGTGCCCCCGCCAAGAAGGCTCTTCGGATCCCCTGTCAGATCCTGTTCAGGGGTCAACGCTCATACCTACCCCGACCTTAGATCCGGGGCAGGTCTCATTGTTCGAAGACGAGAGCGTGAGCCCCGCCGGACCTCTTCCCCTTGTGGAACTCCCGAACGAAGACCCAGATGCAATCTTAGACTTAGCTCTGGGCAACCACCCCGAACTGTCGAGGTCTGCACTCATTGGGTCCAATCAGGTGTCCCATGCCGAACTCAGCCCTGCAGATCCACAGTTTCCGGTCCTACTTCCGCTCCTAGATGAAACATTGGGATTGATGCAGGCTCTCGCCATCACCGGAGCTTTATCTCCGAACTGTACCCAACTCGGGCTGGAGGTTGAGAGGGGGGAATTTTACACCCCACCCACCACCCACTTAGTAGCCACTGTCGAGGATGTAACCGACATGCTAGACTATGCGTCCGAAGACATCGACGGTATGGACGACGATGCAGACGCCGAACCGAGCCAAGTCCCACCCATCACGGGGCGTTGGACGGCTACTTCAACCTATGATGTATACATGGTGGACACCCCTGATAAAAAGGATGGCGAGGATAATCGTAACCCTAATGAGGATAAACCCATCGACAAACCACCAAAGCGCCGACGTCAGCGGCGCCGCTCACGGTCGCGTCGGGCAAAGGATAGTAACACCGGCACTGGAGACAATGAGACTCCGGATGATGCCAAAGATCCTGAATACCCCATCGAGCCCACATCCGAACAGGACGAGAGGGAAGAGGGTGAATATAGTCCCGAACACGCTGATCACTCAGATTCAGAAGAAAGCAACTATATGCCATAATCCGAAGAGGAAGTTAGCCTCAGCGATGAAGACTTCATCGTCCCAGAGGAACCCCTCGAACAAGAACGCTTCAAGCAATAGCTCATCGCCATAGCCCGGAGCCTGAAAAAGAAACAGCAGCAGCTCAAAGCTGAACAAGACAAGCTTAATGAAAGATGGACTAAGGTCCTGGCCGCTGAGGAATACGGCCACGAGCGACCTGTCAAAAGCTACCCTAAACGCAAGCTGTTGTCACAATTCGACGGTGAAGCCCTTGAGCCAATATGGTCAAAATACAATCAGGCAGATCGACCAGACCGACCACCACGTAGGCAGGATAAAGCGACATATCAAGCCGAACACCAACCGGCACCCCCTCGCCGAAGAGGCAGGGAGACAACAGCCGCGGGATACACATATGACTTGCAATGTGACCTAGCCAATAAAGCTGGTTAGACTAGATCAATCTACGGATCAAGGGCCCGTGCCTCGGCGCGAGACAACGACTACGAAGCCCGGTGTGACGACCATTACTATACTCGGGATCAGAACCGAACTCAGATGTCACCCGATCTCTGCCGCGATATTGCATGATATAGAGGGGACGCGCACCCTTTATGCTTCACCAATGACGTCATGCAGCACCAATTTCCGGAAGGGTTTAAACCAGTAAACATCGAACAGTACGATGGAACGATAGATCCGGCCGTCTTGTTTGGAGATTTTCTTCTCCACATCCACATGGCTCGAGGAGATAATCTCCACGCCATTGAATATCTTCCTCTAAAGCTGAAAGGACCAGCACGACACTGGCTAAACAGCCTCCCAGAAAACTCCATTGGAACCTGGGAAGATTTGGAAGATGCTTTTTGGGCCAACTTTTAGGGCACTTATGCCCGGCCACCAGATGCTGACGACTTGAGTCACATAATCCAGCAACCGGGCGAATCAGCTCGCAAACTTTGGAATCAGTTCTTAACTAAAAAGAACCAGATCGTGGATTGTCCGGACGCCGAAGCCTTAGCGGCCTTCGAACACAGCATTCGGGACGAATGGCTCGCTCAACACCTCGGGCAGGAAAAACCGAAGACCATGGCGGCCTTAACCGCACTTATGACCCGCTTCTGTGCGGGCGAGGATATCTGGTTCGCTCGTAGATGCAACAGCTCAGGCGACCCCGACACTTCTGAGGCGAGGGACGGCAATGGAAAACCTCGCTGCAACAAAAACAAACGCCAGAACTGTTGAGGAACGTAGTAATTTCAAAAAATTCCCTACGCACACGCAAGATCATGGTGATGCATAGCAACGAGAGGGGAGAGTGTTGTCCACGTACCCTCATAGACCGTAAGCGGAAGCGTTATGACAACGCGGTTGATGTAGTCGTACGTCTTCATGATCCGACCGATCCAAGCACCGAACGTACGGCACCTCCGAGTTCAGCACACGTTCAGCACGATGACGATCCCCGGACTCCGATCTAGCAGGGTGTCGGGGATGAGATCTGTCAGCACGACGACGTGCTGACGATGATGATGTTCTACCGACGCAGGGCTTCGCCTAAGCACCGCAATGATATGACCGAGGTGGAATATGGTGGAGGGGGGCACCGCACACGGCTAAGGAACGATCACGAAGATCAACTTGTGTGTCTAGAGGTGCCCCCCTGCCCCCGTATATAAAGGAGGGAGGGGGAAGGTGGGGCCGGCCCCTAGGGGTGCGCCTGGAGGAGTCCTACTCCCACCGGGAGTAGGACTCCCCCCCTCTTGCCTTGGTGGAGAAGGAAAGGGGGAGGGGAAAGAGGAAAGGGGGGCGCCCCCCCTTCCTTATCCTATTCAGACTAGGGGGGGAGGTGGCGCGGCCTGCCCTGGCCGGCCCTCCTCTTCTCCCTCATGGCCCATGTAGGCCCATTAACCCCCGGGAGGGTTCCAGTAACCCCCCGGTACTCTGGTAAAATCCCGATTTCACCCGGAACGATTCCGATATCCAAATATAGGCTTCCAATATATCAATCTTTATGTCTTGACCATTTTGAGACTCCTCGTCATGTCCGTGATCACATCCGGGACTCCGAACAACCTTCGGTACATCAAAACTTATAAACTCATAATAAAACTATCATCGTAACGTTAAGCGTGCGGACCCTACGGGTTCGAGAACTATGTAGACATGACCTAGAACTATTCTTGGTCAATAACCAATAGCGGAACCTGGATGCTCATATTGGTTCCTACATATTCTACGAAGATCTTTATCGGTCAAACCGCATAACAACATACGTTGTTCCCTTTGTCATCGGTATGTTACTTGCCCGAGATTCGATCGTCGGTATCCAATACCTAGTTCAATCTCGTTACCGGCAAGTCTCTTTACTCATTACGTAATGCATCATTCTATAACTAATTCATTAGCTTGCTTGCAAGGCTTATAGTGATGTGCATTACCGAGATGGCCCAGAGATACCTCTCCGACAATCGGAGTGACAAAACCTAATCTTGAAATACGCCAACTCAACATGTACCTTTGGAGACACCTGTAGAGCTCCTTTATAATCACCCAGCTACGTTGTGACGTTTGGTAGCACACAAAGTGTTCCTCCGGTAAACGGGAGTTGCATAATCTCATAGTTATAGGAACTTTGTATAAGTCATGAAAAAGCAATAGCAACATACTAAACGATCAAGTGCTAAGCTAACAGAATGAGTCAAGTCAATCACATCATTCTCCTAATGATGTGATCCCGTTAATCAAATGACAACACATGTCTATGGCTAGGAAACATAACCATCTTTGATCAATGAGCTAGTCAAGTAGAGGCATACTAGTGACATTATGTTTGTCTATGTATTCACACATGTATCATGTTTCCGGTTAATACAATTCTAGCATGAATAATAAACATTTATCATGATACGAGGAAATAAATAATAACTTTATTATTGCCTCTAGGGCATATTTCCTTCAGTCTCCCACTTGCACTAGAGTCAATAATCTAGATTACACAGTAATGATTCTAACACCATGGAGTCTTGGTGCTGATCATGTTTTGCTCGTGGAAGAGGCTTAGTCAATGGGTCTGCAACATTCAGATCCGTATGTATCTTGCAAATCTCTATGTCTCCCACCTGGACTTGGTCCCGGATGGAATTGAAGCGTCTCTTGATGTGCTTGGTCCTCTTGTGAAATCTGGATTCCTTTGCCAAGGCAATTGCACCAGTATTGTCACAGAAGATCTTCATTGGTCCCGATGCACTAGGTATGACACCTAGATCGGAAATGAACTCCTTCATCCAGACTCCTTCATTTGCTGCTTCCGAAGCAGCTATGTACTCCGCTTCGCATGTAGATCCCGCCATGACGCTTTGTTTAGAACTGCACCAACTTACAGCTCCACCGTTTAATAAAAACACGTATCCGGTTTGCGATTTAGAATCGTCCGGATCAGTGTCAAAGCTTGCATCGACGTAACCATTTACGACTAGCTCTTTGTCACCTCCATAAACGAGGAACATATCCTTAGTCCTTTTCAGGTATTTCAGGATGTTCTTGACCGCTGTCCAGTGATCCACTCCTGGATTACTTTGGTACCTCCCTGCTAAGCTTATTGCTAAGCATACGTCAGGTCTGGTACACAACATTGCATACATGATAGAGCCTGTGGCTGAAGCATAGGGAACATCTTTCATTTTCTCTCTATCTTCTGCTGTGGTCGGGCATTGAGTCTGACTCAACTTCACACCTTGTAATACAGGCAAGAACCCTTTCTTTGCCTGATCCATTTTGAACTTTTTCAAAACATTATCAAGGTATGTGCTTTGTGAAAGTCCAATTAAGCGTCTTGATCTATCTCTATAGATCTTGATGCCCAATATGTAATCAGCTTCACCGAGGTCTTTCATAGAAAAACTTTTATTCAAGTATCCCTTTATGCTATCCAGAAATTCTATATCATTTCCAATTAATAATATGTCATCTACATATAATATCAGAAATGCTACAGAGCTCCCACTCACTTTCTTGTAAGTACAGGCTTCTCCAAAAGTCTGTATAAAACCATATGCTTTGATCACACTATCAAAGCGTTTATTCCAAGTACGAGATGCTTGCACCAGTCCATAAATGGATCGCTGGAGCTTGCACACTTTGTTAGTGCCTTTTGGATCAACAAAACCTTCTGGTTGCATCATATACAACTCTTCTTCCAGAAATCCATTCAAGAATGCAGTTTTGACATCCATTTGCCAAATTTCATAATCATAAAATGCAGCAATTGCTAACATGATTCGGACAGACTTAAGCATCGCTACGGGTGAGAAAGTCTCATCGTAGTCAATCCCTTGAACTTGTCGAAAACCTTTTGCAACAAGTCAAGCTTTGTAGATAGTTACATTACCATCAGCGTCAGTCTTCTTCTTAAAAATCCATTTATTCTCAATGGCTTGCCGATCATCGGGCAAGTCAACCAAAGTCCATACTTTGTTCTCATACATGGATCCCATCTTAGATTTCATGGCTTCTAGCCATTTTGCGGAATCTGGGCTCATCATCGCTTCCTCATAGTTCGTAGGTTCACCATGGTCAAGTAACATGACTTACTGAATAGGATTACCATACCACTCTAGTGCGGATCTTACTCTGGTAGACCTACGAGGTTCAGTAGAAACTTGATCTGAAGTTTCATGATTAAAATCATTAGCTTCCTCACTAATTGGTGTAGTTGTCACAGGAACCGGTTCTTGTTATGGACTACTTTCCAATAAGGGAGCAGGTATAGTTACCTCATCAAGTTCTACTTTCCTCCCACTCACTTTTTTCGAGATAAACTCCTCTAGAAAGGATCCAAATTTAGCAACGAAAATCTTGCCCTCAGATCTATGATAGAAGGTGTACCCAATAGTCTCTTTTGGGTATCCTATGAAGACACATTTCTCCGATTTGGGTTCGAGCTTATCTGGTTGAAGTTTCTTCACATAAGCATCGCAGCCCCAAACTTTAAGAAACAACAACTTTGGTTTCTTGCCAAACCACAGTTCATAAGGCGTCGTCTCAACGGATTCTGATGGTGCCCTATTTAACGTGAATGCGGCTGTCTCTAGAGCATAACCCCAAAATGATAGCGGTAAATCAGTAAGAGACATCATAGATCGCACCATATCTAGTAAAGTACGATTACGACATTCGGACACACCATTTTGTTGTGGTGTTCCGGGTGGCGTGAGTTGCGAAACTATTCCACATTGTTTCAAATGTAAACCAAACTCGTAACTCAAATATTCTCCTCCACGATCAGATCGTAGAAATTTTATTTTCTTGTTACGATGATTTTCCACTTCACTCTGAAATTTTTTGAACTTTTCAAATGTTTCAGACTTGTGTTTCATTAAGTAGATATACCCATATCTGCTCAAATCATCTGTGAAGGTGAGAAAATAACGATACCCGCCGCGAGCCTCAATATTCATTGGACCACATACATCAGTATGTATGATTTCCAAGAAATCAGTTGCTCGCTCCATAGTTCCGGAGAACGACGTTTTAGTCATCTTGCCCATGAGGCACGGTTCGCAAGTACCAAGTGATTCATAATCAAGTGATTCCAAAAGTCCATCAGTATGGAGTTTCTTCATGCGTTTTACACCAATATGACCTAAACGGCAGTGCCACAAATAAGTTGCACTATCATTATCAACTCTGCATCTTTTGGATTCCACATTATGAATATGTGTATCACTACTATCGAGATTCAATAAAAATAGACCACTCTTCAAGGGTGCATGACCATAAAAGATATTACTCATATAAATAGAACAACCATTATTCTCTGATTTAAATGAATAAACGTCTCGCATCAAACAAGATCCAGATATAATGTTCATGCTCAACGCTGGCACCAAATAACAATTATTTAGGTCTAAAACTAATCTCGACGGTAGATGTAGAGGTAGCGTGCCGACCGCGATCACATCGACTTTGGAACCATTTCCCCCGCGCATCGTCACCTCGTCCTTAGCCAATCTTCGCTTAATCCGTAGTCCCTGTTTTGAGTTACAAATATTAGCAACAGAACCAATATCAAATACCCAGGTACTACTGCGAGCATTAGTAAGGTACACATCAATAACATGTATATCACATATACCTTTGTTCACTTTGCCATCCTTCTTATCCGCCAAATACTTGGGGCAGTTCTGCTTCCAGTGACCAGTCTGCTTGCAGTAGAAGCACTCAGTCTCAGGCTTAGGTCCAGACTTGGGTTTCTTCTCTTGAGCAGCAACTTGTTTGCTGTTTTTCTTGAAGTTCCCCTTCTTCTTCCCTTTGCCCTTTTTCTTGAAACTGGTGGTCTTATTAACCATCAACACTTGGTGCTCCTTCTTGATTTCTACCTCCGCAGCTTTTAGCATTGCGAAGAGCTCGGGAATAGTCTTGTCCATCCCTTGCATATTATAGTTCATCACGAAGCTCTTGTAGCTTGGTGGCAGTGATTGAAGAATTCTGTCAATGACACTATCATCAGGAAGATTAACTCCCAGTTGAATCAAGTGATTATTATACCCAGACATTTTGAGTATGTGTTCACTGACAGAACTATTCTCCTCCATCTTACAGCTATAGAACTTATTGGAGACTTCATATCTCTCAATCCGGGCATTTGCTTGAAATATTAACTTCAACTCCTGGAACATCTCATATGCTCCATGACGTTCAAAACGTCGTTGAAGACCCGGTTCCAAGCCGTAAAGCATGGCACACTGAACTACCGAGTAGTCATCAGCTTTGCTCTGCCAGATGTTCTTAACGTCGTCAGTTGCATCAGCAGCAGGCCTGGCACCGAGCGGTGCTTCCAGGACGTAATTCTTCTATGCAGCAATGAGGATAATCCTCAGGTTACGGACCCAGTCCGTGTAATTGCTACCATCATCTTTCAACTTTGCTTTCTCAAGGAACGCATTAAAATTCAACGGAACAACAGCACGAGCCATCTATCTACAACAAACATAGACAAGCAAAATACTATCAGGTACTAAGTTCATGATAAATTTAAGTTCAATTAATCATATTACTTAAGAACTCCCACTTAGATAGACATCTCTCTAGTCATCTAAGTGATCACGTGATCCAAATAAACTAAACCATGTCCAATCATCACGTGAGATGGAGTAGTTTTCAATGGTGAACATCACTATGTTGATCATATCTACTATATGATTCACGCTCGACCTTTCGGTCTCCGTGTTCCGAGGCCATATCTATATATGCTAGGCTCGTCAAGTTTAACCTGAGTATTCCGCATGTGCAACTGTTTTGCACCCGTTGTATTTGAACGTAGAGCCTATCACACCCGACCATCACGTGGTGTCTCAGCACGAAGAACTTTCACAATGGTGCATACTCAGGGAGAACACTTCTTGATAATTTTAGTGAGAGATCATCTTAAAATGCCACCGTCAATCAAAGCAAGATAAGATGCATAAAGGATAAACATCACATGCAATCAATATAAGTGATATGATATGGCCATCATCGTCTTGTGCTTGTGATCTCCATCTCTGAAGCACCGTCGTGATCACCATCGTCACCGGCGCGACACCTTGATCTCCATCGTAGCATCGTTGTTATTACGTCATCTATTGCTTCTACGACTATCGCTACCGCTTAGTGATAAAGTAAAGCAATTACAGGGCGTTTGCATTTCATACAATAAAGCGACAACCATATGGCTCCTGCCAGTTGCCGATAACTTCGGTTACAAAACATGATCATCTCATACAATAAAATATAGCATCACGTCTTGACCATATCACATCACAACATGCCCTGCAAAAACAAGTTAGACGTCCTCTACTTTGTTGTTGCAAATTTTACGTGGCTGCTACGGGCTGAGCAAGAACCGTTCTTACCTACGCATCAAAACCACAACGATAGTTTGTCAAGTTAGTGCTGTTTTAACCTTCGCAAGGACCGGGCGCAGCCATACTCGGTTCAACTAAAGTTGGAGAAACAGACACCCGCTAGTCACCTATGTGCAAAGCACGGCGGTAAAACCAGTCTCGCATAATCATACGCGTAATGTCGGTCCGGGCCACTTCATCCAACAATACCGCCGAACCAAAGTATGACATGCTGGTAAGCAGTATGACTTGTATCGCCCACAACTCACTTGTGTTCTACTCGTGCGTATAACATCAACGCATAAAACCTGGCTCTGATACCACTGTTGAGGAACGTAGTAATTTCAAAAAATTTCGTACGCACATGCAAGATCATGGTGATGCATAGCAACGAGAGGGGAGAGTGTTGTCCATGTACCCTCATAGGCCGTAAGCGGAGGCGTTATGACAACGCAGTTGATGTAGTCGTATGTCTTCACGATCCGATCAATCCAAGCACCGAACGTACGGCACCTCCGAGTTCAGCACACGTTCAGCTCGATGACGATCCCCGGACTCCGTCCAGCAGGGTGTCGGGGATGAGTTCCGTCAACACGACAACATGGTGACGATGATGATGTTCTACCGATGCAGGGCTTCGCCTAAGCACCGCAACGATATGACCTAGGTGGAATATGGTGGAGGGGGGCACCGCACACGGCTAAGGAACAATCACGAAGATCAACTTGTGTGTTTAGAGGTGCCCCCTGCCCCCGTATATAATGGAGGGAGGGGGGAGGTGCGGCCGGCCCCTAGGGGTGCGCCTGGAGGAGTCCTACTCCCACCGGGAGTAGGACTCCCCCCTCTTGCCTTGGTGGAGAAGGAAAGGGGGGAGGGGAAAGAGGAAAGGGGGGCGTCGCCCCCCTTCCTTGTCCTATTCGGACTAGGGGGGAGGTGGCGCGCGGCCTGCCATGGCCGGCCCTCCTCTTCTCCCTCATGGCCCATGTAGGCCCATTTACCCCCGGGAGGGTAAAATCCCGATTTCACCCGGAACGATTCCGATATCCAAACATAGGCTTCCAACATATCAATCTTTATGTCTCGACCATTTCGAGACTCCTCGTCGTGTCCGTCATCACATCCGGGACTCCAAACAACCTTCGGCACATCAAAACTTATAAACTCATAATAAAGCTGTCATCGTAATGTTAAGCGTGCGGACCCTACGGGTTCGAGAACTATGTAGACATGACCTAGAACTATTCTTGGTCAATAACCAATAGCGGAACCTGGATGCTCATATTGGTTCCTACATATTCTACGAAGATCTTTATCGGTCAAACCGCATAACAACATACGTTGTTCCCTTTGTCATCGGTATGTTACTTGCCCGAGATTCGATCATCGGTATCCAATACCTAGTTTAATCTTGTTACCGGCAAGTCTCTTTACTCGTTACGTAATGCATCATTCCGTAATTAATTCATTAGCTACATTGCTTGCAAGTCTTATAGTGATGTGCATTACCGAGAGGGCCCAGAGATACCTCTCCGACAATCGGAGTGACAAAACCTAATCTTGAAATACGCCAACTCAACATGTACCTTCGGAGACACCTATAGAGCTCCTTTATAATCACCCAGTTACGTTGTGACGTTTGGTAGCACACAAAGTGTTCCTCCGGTAAACGGGAGTTGCATAATCTCATAGTTATAGGAACTTTGTATAAGTCATGAAGAAAGCAATAGCAACATACTAAACGATCAAGTGCTAAGCTAACGGAATGGGTCAAGTCAATCACATCATTCTCCTAATGATGTGATCCCGTTAATCAAATGACAACACATGTCTATGGCTAGGAAACATAACCATCTTTGATTAATGAGCTAGTCAAGTAGAGGCATACTAGTGACATTATGTTTGTCTATGTATTCACACATGTATCATGTTTCCGGTTAATACAATTCTAGCATGAATAATAAACATTTATCATGATATGAGGAAATAAATAACTTTATTATTGCCTCTAGGGCATATTTCCTTCAAGAACAACAACGACGATGCAGATGATACATCAGTCAATGCCGGATTTAGCAATTCTAAGTCCGGTCAGCGGAAGAAACCTTTCAAAGGCAACAGAGACGGACCATCCAGCTTGGATAAAATCCTCGAGAGGTTCTATCAGATTCATGGCACACTTGATAAGCCTGCAAACCACACCAACAGGAATTGTTGGGTTTTCAAGCAGGCCGGTAAGATATATACCGAACACAAGGGAAAGGGACCTCCAAGCGAAGACGATGATGAGCCCCGTCAGGTGAACACCAGGGGTTAGAAGCAATTTCCCCTCGAGGTGAAAACAGTGAACATGATCTATGTCACTGATATCCCGAAAAGGGAGCGCAAGCGCGCACTAAGGGACGTCTATGCTGTAGAGCCTGTCGCCCCCAAGTTTAACCCATGGTCAGCCTGTCCGATCACTTTTGATCGCAGGGATCACCCAACCAGTATCCGTCATGGGGGTTCATCCACCCTGGTACTTGATCCAGTTATTGACGGATATCACCTCACTAGAGTCCTTATGGACGGGGCAGCAGTCTCAACCTGATCTATCAAGACACTGTCCGTAAGATGGGCATTGACCCATCAAGAATCGACCCAGTAACACTACCTTTAAAGGCGTGATACCGCGCGTGGAGGCCCATTGAACGGGCTCACTTACACTAGAGGTAGTATTCGGCTCCCAGACAACTTTTGCAGCGAAGAGTTAATCTTCGACATCGTCCCTTTCCGCAATGGCTACCATGCACTGCTGGGACGAACTGCTTTCGCCCGCTTCAATGCAGTCCCGCACTACGCTTATTTAAAGCTTAAGATGCCCGGACCTCGTGGCGTTATTACAGTCAATGGTAATATGGAGCGCTCCCTCTGTATTGAAGTACACACCGCGGCCCTCGTAGACGAAGTGTATGGCGGCCTTATCAAGCCGAATAGTTCATCAGCCAACAAAGCCAATGATGTATCCAAACGAGTCTTGTCGTGGAATTGTCACGTCAGATGTCCTCGTGAAAGGACTTAGTTGTGGATTCATCGCAACTAGGAAGCTTGAAGGGGTTAATCGGGACAAAGGACACGAGAGGTTTATACTAGTTCGGCCCCTTACGGTGAAGGTAAGGCCTATGTCTAGTTGGGTTGGTATTGATGTTTCGATGACCGGGGAGCAAGATACGCTATGCCCGGCTCTCGATGAGTTGTTTCTTGCCCTAAGCCGCCAGCAGGTCATCCCCTCATATACACGGGTTGACGCCCTGTGGCTTACAGAGTCCCGGCCGGCTTATAAACAGTGTCCGGCTCGGTGACTAGTCAAGTCTACCTTATGATACAAGTCATGCCATTATGGCGGTTTACTACAACGGGCCTTAAGTCGCCTGTGGGCTTTAAGCCCTTTATTGAACCGCCATCTTCATGCTTGGTCTTGGGCTTCTTTCTGGTGAGTCCTCTTTGCGTAACCCAGCCCCTCCTGGGCGGCTTACACAAATAGTTTACCCCAACATTAGGCCCCAGATTGATTTGAACCTGTTCATGTCAATCTTAAAATACCTTAAAACATAAATCTTTAGTCTTTTGACTATGTAGAAGGTTTTCTTTAACCCGCCATGACGTCATCTTTTGGATCCGTGTTAACCCGCCGTGACGTCATCTTTTCTTAAATTCCTTTTTTATTCCACCATATCCTCCAACGGATCTCTGTCTTTATTGACTGCTTCAAAAATCGAGGCGTCGGGGCCGCTAGATAATAACTCTTATCTCCTCGTTTGTCGCGCCGTCTTAGTTATCCTTTCCTTATAAATAAGTGCGACCTAGGTCTTCCCATTCTCGTTCTTCTAGTCGTCTTCTTCCTCTCGCTGCTTCT
Organism: Triticum timopheevii; assembly: GCA_963921465.1. NCBI lineage: Eukaryota > Viridiplantae > Streptophyta > Magnoliopsida > Poales > Poaceae > Triticum > Triticum timopheevii. The sequence continues at coordinate 151,992,961 of OY997272.1, forward strand.
CTGTCGCTCGAGCTCTGCCGCCGCCACCGTCGCAGATCTCGTCTTCACCAACTCTGGCCGCTGCATCAACTTGGTTTGACCAGAGAAACACGATGACCTTCCGCTGCAACCCTGCATCCGTAAGTCTCCTCTTTCCTGCTTCGTAGATCCACATTAGGACCTTCGAGTTCTTCGCGTTCTTCGCTGTTTAGCAGTTCCCTTTCATAGATTCCATCACCCCCGCTTTTCTTGATCTTGGAGATGGTAAAAACCGATGCGGTAGATTTTCCGCACCTACTTTGGACGCAAATAGATCCCTTTCTGCTACACAGAGGCCCCATTCGAGCTCTTGAGCTTCATCTGCGTTAATCTTAGGTCTAGAAAATTTTCTTGTCAGAACTGCTTTTTGATCTCAAATAACAGTAGCAGATTATGAAACTTGTTTGTTTCACTCGGAAAACTACTTCTGTCAAATACCCTTAAACACAACTGTCCATGTAGCCGGCTTAAATAAATGACACTGAACTGTGAACCTTGCTTGCTTCTCATGACCTTAAGAAATTTGAACTGCTTTTGATACTTGTGGCGGCTTGAATACTGTTGCATAGTTATCCTTATATCATTAGGCCCCTTCTTAAGCCGCCACCTTGAATAATGAAGATATTTCTCCCGAGTTAAAATTGAACCGGAACTTCTTATTTTGTCGTAGGCCAACTGTTGTCATGGCACCTAAGGCAACCAAGGCCCCTGTGACCTGCAATTGGGTCCCATCCATAGTCACAAAGAGTAAACTGTCTGAATTTGTGAAGTCTGGCCATCTGCCAAAAAAGGAGGTTATGTCTTATTGTGCCCCTGACCCGTCTGAAGAGAGGCCTCAACCCAAAGAAGGGGAGGTGATAATTTTTACGGATCACATGAATCGGGGATTTGCCCCTCCCGGCTCAAAATTCTTCAGGGAAGTTTTGAATTTCTTTGATCTTAGACCTCAAGACATTGGACCCAATTCCGTGTCAAATATTTGCAATTTCCAAGTCTTCTGTGAGGTGTACCTGGGAGAGGAGCTAAGTCTGCTTTTGTTCAGAGAACTTTTCTACTTGAACCAGTAGAATGAACGTGCCAACGGGCCTAGTCTTGAGCTTGGCGGCATCTCAATTCAACGGCGGAGGGATTGCCTTTTTCCTTACACTGAATTGCCGAGTCATCCAAAAGATTGGAATCAGACTTGGTTCTATTGTCAGGACACTTCACCGGCTAATGAGAGCCCTCTGCCCGGCTTCCGCGCCTTGCGCCTTGAGTCCAACCATCCGCTGGCGGATAAATTGACTGCTGTCGAGCGTCTGCCTCTCAATCCCACCATCAAGAAGATCAAAGCTCTTTTAGGAAACGGTTTAAACGGCATTGATCTGGTCCGAGTCTGGGTCACCTGGCGGGTACTTCCATTAAGCCGCTGTTCCGGCTTAATGTGTACTTACACGGGCGAGAAGGATGATCCACTGCGTCATAGTCCTGACGACTTACCAGATGATGTGGTAGATGCTACAACCCAGGGCACTGTAACTAGTAATGCCTTCGGCTTACTTCCCTTCTGCAAGAAGAACCCGACCCCTGTAGTGAGTTATCAATCTTAATAAATATTCTTTATCATGTTATACCTTATTTGTACTCATAATTCCTTATCTTTTTCCACAGGCCGATGATAACTTCTGGAAGGTCAAGTATGACCATGAGGCTGCCAAACAAGCCAGGACAGCCAAAAAGACTGAAAGGAAAGCCGCCAAGACTGGAACCTCAAATAAGAAGAAACCCAGCGCCTCCGATTTATTCAAATTGGATGATACTTCTTCGGATGATGAAGAGGTAATCCTTTAACTTCCTTAACTCCCTTGTCGTTATTTTACTAACATTCTATCCATTCAGGAGGACACAGGGAAGGGTCAAGCAGTTGACGAAGAGGTAACTATAATCTCCTCTGACTCAGAGCCTTTGCCAAAGCAAAAAATCCGAAGGGTGACCCGGAAAGTAAGATTTTCACATCCTCTAGCTTATCAAGATCCTCAATTTCTTTTGAAGCAACAACAACTTGAAAACCGGAGGCAGACTCGGGCCAATCAAGACGCAGAACTCTCCTCCGGCTTACCCGATGTAACTAGGAAGCGTCGGACCGAGGTTAGCTCTGATATACGTTCTGTTTTACCTTTGGCGGGTTTGATTCGCCGACCTCTCAATTCATATGACTCCAATTATCAGGATACCTCTCCTTCCTCCAGCGAGTCTATGCAATCAAACATGTCGGCTTTCAAAATGGCTCCCGGGTAATGTAACCTTATTTACTTTAGGTTTTACTTTACTTATGCTTTAATATTCATCCTTCTACCTTTATTGACAACATGCAAGTAAAGCCCAGCAAGAGGGCAAGGAAGAATAAGCCGTCCCAAGACCCGGTTGTCACTGAACCGGCGCTTGACTTGTCCGCTCCTGACAGCTCCACCCATCAGCCGCCGCCTGAACCGGCTTCTGATATTCCGGTGCCAACCTCTGACCCGCCTGCCGAAGATGCTATCCACAACTCTAATAACCCGGAAGCTCCTAGCCCGGCCAAGACGACTGACCTGGAAGTTGAATTTCTGAAAAGTCAATTTGTTGAACCGGGGCGGCCTACTGTTCTTGCCAAATGCACTGCCAAGGAAGAACTTGCCGAACGCCGAAAAGCCAAGCAGGACATCACTGACTATACTCACTTAAGCATTGGTGATATAGTCTCGGGCTATCTGAACCAAGTGCATAATATTCGTAACCTGGAAATTGACATGGTGAAACAAATACAACACAAATCTGAGGTATAACTTATGCTATTTTCCTGAATCTTACTTACTGTACCAGCCCCCAAGTCTATTGCTTATGAATGAATATGCTGTAGACTTAGAAATCTGCTTTACTGTTAGTTTATCCGGTTTCAATAGAATATATTTAACCCGGTTATAGCATGATAGTTTTGAATTTGCGATACACATTAGCCCCCAAGTGTCAAGTATCTTTACTTGTAAAGTGCTTGAGACTTAATATGCATGACCCGGCAGGGTAGGTTAGAAATTCTTAAGCATACATTAGCCCCCAAGTGCCAAGTATCTTTACTTGTAAAATGCTTGGGACTTAAATGTTATCTGACCATGATCCTTACCATAATCTGATATCAATGCATGCCACCATAAGTCAATTTGAGTCGGAACTTGCTGACCTGAAGAGCCGGCTGAAAACCCAAGAACTTGAAACTCAGAAGGCCAACTCCAAATTTGAATTCAGTGTCTCTGAAAATGAGAAGTTGAAGAAAATTTTTGAGTCAGAGAAGAAAGCCTAAGCTGATGAGAAGGCTTCACTGGTGACTCGGGCCAAGACGGCAGAAGCATCTCTTGCAGAGGCAACAACCGAGCTGTCCGACTTAAAACGGCAGATATCCCAAATGGTCTCAGCCATCTTCAGTAAGTTACTGTGCAAAACCTCAAACATTGTAATCTTCCAATGACTATTGTAATAGTTACCTCCGGCTCATTGTTATGCTTGTGAACACACAGACCCCAGGAGTACCAACCTCAAGCAAAACATGCCGATCAAGCTTAAGGCGGTTTACACTTTAGTGGAACAGCTGTACTCCGGGTCACAACGTGCCTTGGCCGTTGTAGCCTTATCAAATACCACTCCCCGCCTCCTGCAAGATGTGCTGAAGCATCTCGCAGTGTTACCTCAACGAATTCAGGATTTAAGGCAGGCATCTTAAAGAGCCAGAGCCGTGGCCGCATTAAGCTGGGCAAAGGCATGGATGCTAGAGCTTGACCTGGCTGACCTTTCTCTTGGATATCCGAGCCTGAAGGAGGATGGTACTGTATTTGATGATCATGATTTCACCGCCTGTGTCAAAGTCGTACGTCCCTTGGCTACCCTTATTGGGAATGATACTGATCTTACTAAGTATTCGCCGGGCTATGACAGCGAGAACCGGAGAATTCCAAACATTCCATATGACCAAGTCAGCCTGATCCCTCCAACGCATAAGCATACTTTTGCCCCTGAAGTGGACTCGGCCGGTTTAATAGATGATGAGGCTGAGTTTGAAGCCTTGAGTGGCATTGACTGGGCCTCGTCAACCTTCCAGGACAAAGCAACCGACGGAGAGGCGGAGAAGGATAACCCGGAGTCTTTGAGCCCGCCGAAGGAGTGAACCGCCAGGCGTCTTAGAACTTTTGCAAAAAACAATGCTTCATTTATTCAGACTCAGGAAGTCTTGTAATAGGGTAGTAAAAAACTTCTCAATGTTTGTCATGCCTTTGCGCATGTTCCTGGTGCTTAATACTTTCGTAAGCTGCCATCACTATATTTTTCTGGCTTATGTTGACCGTTTATTTCCTTGATGTTTAACTTGCTTTGCCTTATCCTGCACATAAAACAAGCAAAATTTCTTTGGTAGTTTATCGCGTCGGGGGTTTACATAGAGTATTGATAACCCGAAACACGAACCCAAAGATATCTTGTACAGGCCGGTTTATGATTATATTTGTTAAATATAATCACAATAGCATACCTGCGATCCCTTTGATAATCTTCCTGGCTCATATGATGCTTTACCTGGCACTTAAGAACCTGGGGTAATCAATATTAAACCGGAAGAAAAAACCATCTTATAATGTTTTCAAGAAGGTCTCAAGATAATCAAAATAATTTATCCTTTTGTTGGATGGTGAACAACATTTACAGGCTTCTGATTCGAATACGATCAGTAAACCGTTCCAAAGGGGTTAAGCTAAGATTCGGATACGATCATATAACCCTCAGTGGCTTTGGCGATGCCGATCAAGTGGGTATCGACAGCTATGTTCTCTTTGGTTCGAATATGACCTATGTTTGAACAGGAAGCCCCCAAGTGACCATAAGAGTTGTTTAATGACGCTGATTCGAATACGATCCACGTCAGACCCAAAGGGGTTAAGCTGTGATTCAAATATGATCAAGAAGCCCCCAAGTGGGTTTGGCAATATGCCGATCAAGTGGGTATCGACAACTATGTTCTCTTTGGTTCGAATATGACCTATGTTTGAACAGGAAGCCCCTAAGTGACCATGGCTAGATTCAGATATGATCATAAGCCAGACCAAAGGAAAAGCCGGATTCAAATGTGATCCGCTCCCTGTTGGTTGTTTCCACCACCTGATAAAGAAGACACATAAACCTTTGAGGGTAAAAAGGACAGAGGTCTTGCTTTATTTTTTTATATAATATATACATTGTCAAAAAAATATACATCATGAGAGCCGGTGGCTTAAGTGTAGTAAGGCCAGAGATGAGCAATATTCCACGGCCGGCGGGTCTCCTCCTCCGATTTACGTGAGTCTTTGTGCTCTCGAACATCAATGAGGTAGTATGATCCGTTGTGCAAATTCTTGCTAACCACAAAGGGTCCTTCCCAAGGTGGGGATGGCTTGTGCATGTCAGACTGATCCTGGATGAGCTGGAGCACCAAATCGCCTTCCTGAAAGGTCCTGCTCCTAACCCGGCGGCTGTGATAGCGGCGCAGGTCTTGTTGATAAATCGCTGAGCGGGCTATTGCCAAGTCTCGCTCCTCATCCAACCAGTCAAGTGCATCCTGACGAGCTTTTCCGTTGTCAGCCTCAACATAAGCCGCCACGCGGGGTGAATCGTGTCGGATGTCACTTGGCAGGACCGCCTCCGCACCATACACCATAAAAAAAGGTGTGTAGCCTATAGATCTGTTAGGCGTAGTGTTGATGCTCCATAACACGGAAGGTAACTCCTCCACCCAACAACCCGGAGTCCACTGTAAGGGGACAAAGAGCCGGGGTTTGATACCCTTCAAGATCTCTTGATTAGCTCTTTCTGCTTGACCATTGGATTGAGGATGAGCAACAGCCGAAACATCAAGCCAGATATGCTTTCGTTGACAGAACTCTTCCATGGCACCCTTGGAGAGATTAGTGCCATTATCAGTTATAATGCTGTGTGGGAAACCAAAACGAAAGATCACCTTTTTCATGAATTGAACCGCCGTGGCTGCATCACACTTACTGACTGGCTGTGCCTCAACCCACTTTGTAAACTTATCCACTGCCACCAGGAGATGTGTCTTTTTATCCTTAGACCTCTTGAAAGGCCCAACCATGTCAAGCCCCCAGACTGCAAACGGCCAAGTGATTGGGATCATCCTCTAGTCTTGAGCCGGCACATGAGCTCGTCGTGAGAACTTTTGACAACCGTCACATTTACTGACCAGATCCTCCGCATCAGCATGAGCCGTCAGCCAGTAGAAACCATGACGAAAAGCTTTGGCTACCAGAGATTTTGACCCGGCATGATGGCCACAATCCCCTTCATGGATCTCACGAAGTATTTCTTGGCCTTCTGCAGGTGACACACAGCGTTGAAACGCCCTAGTGACACTTAGGTGATGTAACTCGCCGTTAACAATCGTCATAGATTTGGAGCGCCTGACAATTTGTTTTGCCAAGGTCTCATCCTCAGGTAATTCTCCCCGGGTCATATAAGCCAAATATGGCACTGTCCAATCCGGGATAACGTGAAGAGCTGCCACCAGCTACGCCTCCGGGTCTGGCACCGCTAGTTCTTCCTCGGTAGGCACCTTGACAGAAGGGTTATGTAAAATATCAAGAAAGGTGTTAGGCGGCACCGGCTTACGTTGAGATCCCAACCGGCTTAAAGCATCAGCCGCCTCATTCTTCCTTCGATCAATGTGCTCCACTTGATAACCCCTGAAGTGACCAGCCACAACATCTACTTCACGACGGTAAGCCGCCATAAGGGGATCCTTAGAATCCCACTTGCCTGACACCTGCTGAGCGACGAGATCTGAGTCGCCCAAGCACCTTACCCGACTTAAGTTCATCTCCTTGGCCATCCAGAGACCATGGAGTAAGGCCTCATATTTAGCTGCATTGTTAGTACATGGAAACATAAGCCGGAGTACATAACAAAATTTGTCACCTCAAGGGGAAGTTAAAACAACTCCAGCCCCCGAGCCTTCTAGCTGCCTGGACCCGTCAAAGTGAATAGTCCAATATGTGTTATCTGGCTTCTCCTCAGGTGCCTGTAACTCCGTCCAATCATTGATAAAGGCCACCAAGGCCTGAGACTTAATAGCAGTACGTGGCATGTACTTCAAATCATGAGGCCCAAGCTCGATGGCCCACTTGGCGACTCGTCCTGTGGCCTCCCTATTCTGGATGATATCTCCCAAAGGGGCAGAACTTACCACAGTTATAGGATGACTTTGAAAGTACTGTTTCAACTTCCGGTTGGCCATAAACACTCCGTAAACGAGTTTCTGCCAATGTGGATACCTTTGTTTAGATTCAATGAGCACCTCACTGATGCAGTAAACCGGCCGTTGAACCGGATGCTCCTTGCCAGCTTCCTTACGCTCCACCACGATGGCAACACTGATGGCTCGTGAATTGGCAGCCACGTATAATAGCAACGGCTCTTTATCAATGGGAGCCGCAAGAACCGGTGGTTCAGATAACTGTCTCTTCAAGTCCTCAAAGGCAACATCGGCAACATCACTCCAGACAAAAGTGTCTGTCTTCTTCATCATCTGATATAGCGGTAGGGCCTTCTCACCTAACCGGCTTATGAATCGGCTTAAAGCGGCAACACGACCCGCCAGTCGCTGAACATCATTGATGCAGGCTGGTTTAGCCAGAGAGGTAATTGCCTTAATCTTCTCCGGATTAGCTTCAATGCCTCTGTTTGATACCAGAAAACCCAAAAGCTTGCCTGCGGGTACACCAAATACACACTTGGCCGGGTTAAGCATCATTTTATAAACCCGGAGATTATCAAAGGTTTCTTTAAGTCAGATATTAAGGTTTCCTTTTCTCTGGACTTCCCCACGATGTCATCTACATAAGCATGAACATTACGCCCGATTTGATCGTGTAGACAGTTCTGCACACATCACTGATAAGTCGCCTAAGCACTCTTGAGTCCAAATGGCATAGATACATAACAGAAGGCCCCAAACGGAGTGATGAAAGCCATCTTCTCCTGGTCCTTAACTGCCATTTTGATCTGATGATAACCAGAGTAATCATCCAAAAAGCTCAAACATTCACAACCCGCTGTAGCATCAATGATTTGACAATACCGGGGAGAGCAAAGGGATCAGCCGGACAAGCCTTGTTTAAGTCCGCGTAGTCCACACACATCCGCCAGGTGCCTTTCTTCTTGAGGACAAGCACTGTCGTGGTTCTAAGTCTGACAGTAGAGTGGGGGGTAGGTATGGAGAGGCAAGGTCCTAGCTATGGATAGGTTGTAAACACAAGCGATGTACGAGTTCGGGCCCTTCTCGGAGGAAGTAAAAGCCCTACGTCTCGGAGCCCTGAGGCGGTCGAGTGGATTATGTGTATAGGTGTTACAAGAGTGCGAACCCTTCTGCCTGTGGAGGGGGGTGGCTTATATAGAGTGCGCCAGGACCCCTGCTAGCCCACGTAATGAAGGGGTTTAAGTACATTAAGTCTGGGACGTTACTGGTAACGCCCCACATAAAGTTCCTTAACTATCATTAAGTCTATTCAATTACAGGCCGTTGCAGTGCAGAGTGCCTTCTGACCTTCTGGTGGTCGAGTGTATCTTCATGGTCGAGTGAGTCTCCATGGTCGAGTCCTTCTAGTTAGTCGAGTGGGTTCTTCGTTGGTCGACTGGAAGGTGATCTCTTCTAAGGGTGTCCTTGGGTAGGACATCTAGGTCAGGCCTATGACCCTACCCTAGGTACATGAATCCATCATTAGCCCCCGAATGGATTGAGGCTTGAATGAGGAAGGAGTTGATGCTATTTCCGATTGATTTTTGGTATACTGGCTATGCGTCGTTCGTGACCAAGATCTTCTTTGTTGATAACGAGCAACTTTTCTTCAGTCGACTCGATCCATTCTTGTCTTTCGTTGAGTGATCTTTTAGACTTTGCCAGTTCCCGAGCGACGGATCGCAGGAAATCTCGCGTCTGACAGACCGACCTGCCGCTCGCGGATTCCACGGGATACGAAATTTGGGGAAGCGCGCGAAGCGGAACGAACCGCGGCGCTCGGACGGGACAGGACATAGACGCCTCGATCTCCGCGCCGCTTTTTCCGCCACGTATCGTGTCAATGCAACTGTTTCGGGATATGATTAGATTGACCAGGTCCACCTATCATCCACTCGGAAGGGATGTTATAAATGCGACTAGTGAGGGTTTCTGAACAATGCTCCATTCTTTCTCCTCTGCTCTCCTCGTCTCCGCCCAACGCACCCGCTTTCGCCTCCGCAAAGCTCTTCTTCGCGCACCTCGCCGGCAGCCATGGGCAAGGAGAAGACGGCGGTGCTGGAGCGCGCAAAGAAGGCGTCGGCGGCGGAGAAGGCGTCGGCGGCGGGGAAGGCGAAGGAGAGATCCACCAGCCGCAGCGGGTCTTCGTCGAGATCCCGCCTGCCGAAGGGCTGGGTCCACGGAGATTGGATCCAGTCGACCATCAGGGAGAAGGATCTCCTCGACATGGCCGATGACGGGCTGATCCCCCACGGCGTCGCAAGAGTTCCAGGAAAAGAGAGGCAACCCCAGCCGGAAGAGGGTGAGTGTGTGCTCCTGGCTACTCATGTCGATCGAGGATTTTCTCTGCCACCGAGCGTTTTCTTTCGTGGTTTTTTGAACTTCTTTGGAGCCCAACTCCACCACTTTACTCCGAACTCCATGGCGTATCTTGCTGCGTTTGTATCCATGTGCGAGAGCTTCCTGGGCTGTAGACCGCACTGGGGCTTGTTCAAGCACATCTTCACGTGTCGTTCTCAGACCGTGAAGAAGGCGAGTCCAGGCGATGAGAAAACCCAAGTTGTCCAAATGTGCGGGGGCCTGGGAATTCAAGTGAGGAATAAAAGCACATTCCCAGCTATGACGTTTCCCGAGTCGGTCAGGGGCTGGCAGTCGACCTGGTTCTACTGCCAGAATGAGCCGACGCCGGGGCAGTCGAGTGGACTCCCTCCATTCACCATGAGCCGAGTGAACAAGCCCTCCTCTCTGAAGGTGGTTCCGGAGGAGAGAGCCGATGTGAAGATGTTGATGGATCGTGTGGTGCAGTTGGTTCGGGACGGCGTGACTGGCATGGACCTTCTGGAGGTTTTCCTTCGGCAGCGTATCCAGCCTCTTCAGTTCCGGAGCCATTGCATGTGGTTGTACTGCGGAACTGAAGACGAGACTCGAGTCCACCCGGAAGCAGTCGACGACGCCACGGTGGAAAGATGGATGGCCGCGGTCACTGGGAACAAGGATAATCCCCGTGGATCCAGGAGGATTCCTCCACTCGACCATCACAGCGTTCCAGATAAGGTATATTTGCTCTGCCTTCCATTGTATATTTGTCGAATTTGTTTCTGTATGCTCTGCAACTTGGTCGATTGATCTCTGTCTTGACGTCTTCCAGGCCCTTACTGAGCTATATTCGATGCCCAATGGAGCTCAGGCTCCGACTGAGGAGGGAGAAGCCAGCGGGGGCGAGAGCCAGGATGAGTGGGATTCAGACGCTGTCGAAGATGACGACGATGACGACGACGAAGAAGAGGAGGAGGAGGAGGTTGCACCACCGCGCTTGGAAAGGCGGTCGAAACTTGTCCATGACCCCACGACTGAACGCAGTAAGGGGGTTGCGACTGCCCCGCAGTCGACCAAACGCCCTCGGACCGCTTCTCCGGTGCCGAGTGAAAAGGCGCCGAAGCAGTCGAAGGTGGCCCCTTCAAAGCCAACCAAGCTCCTGCCGAAGATGAAGGTGTCCATCCCCACCATATCAGGGTAAACATGTTGCTTAAGTTCGCTTGTTTTGTATAAGCTTTATCTCTGGTTGATACTTGAGTTAGTCGACTGATTCTTTGGAACTTCAGTGCTGCAACTTCTGAGACCTCAGGCAAGGCTGACGACCATGAGATGGAGGACGCAGCAACCTCAAATCCTGGTACTATACTCTCAATTCTGTCCTTAGTCGACTGACTCATGATTTCTAACTTTGATTCTTTTTCTGAAGCTCCACCCAATGACATTATCACCCTTCCTGAAGATGATGATGATGAGGATGAAGAACCGCTGAGGCACAGGAGGAGCAGGAAGGCGTCTACTGGTAAGGCAACCCAGGATGCGACGGCGCCCGAGACTGTGGTCACGGAGGGCGAGAACCCCACTCGACACACCGTGTCTTTCGCGGTGCCGTTGACGAGTGCTCATCCCACTTCGTCGAGTGCTGCACAACCTTCGCTCTTCACAACACATCACGTCCCAGAGGACCAAGCCAGCGCTGCTAAGGAGGCGATACGCCAAGCGGGGATCATGATGGAGCAGGTGAAGATCATCCGGGATGCAAGCCAAGCAGCTTATGACGCTAGCTCCGCCCTTCAAAGCAATGTTCAGGTCAGTCGACCACCGCCTGTTCTGTTAGGATATGCTATCAAAACTTTTTCTTTCTGAAATCCATAGCAATCACCCAGTGGGTGTGTCGATAAAAAACTCTGTGTTAGCGGGGGCACGCTGAGTGCATCCGCTGGGTGTAGTCCCCAAGGCTAAGGTCGACTGCTGGCAGTCGGCCTTAGGCTTTATAAGTAAAGGATTTTCGTCATTCGACTGGGGCGAATGAGTTTCCGAAACCACATCCCGCGGTCGAGTCAACAATTTGATCTATGCGAGGGAGAGGAAAATGATCTTTCGGGCAGGCCCGATTGATGTGCTTGAAGTCAATGCACACGCGGAGTGAGTTGTCCTTCTTGGGAACCATGACGACATTAGCGAGCCACTCGGAGTGGTATATCTCTTGGATAAATCCTGCCGCCAACAGTCGAGCCACTTCCTCACCAATAGCTTTTCTCTTCTGGACGGCGGACCACCGAAGATGCTCTTTGACTGGTTTTGCTGATTTATCGACTCTGAGGCGATGCTCAGCCAGTCCCCTGGGAACACCTGGCATGTCAGCTGGCTTCCATGCAAAAATGTCCCAGTTCTCACGGAGGAACTGGATGAGCGCTTCTTCCTATTTCGGGTCGAGTGTCGTGGAGATGTGGGTCGGGGCTGCATTGGGGTCGGTCGGGTGAATGTGAACAGGCTTCGTCTCACCAGACGACTGAAATGCAGATTCTGTGGCTGGTTTCTTGGATCGCAACAAATCACTCGGATCGGCGTTTTGCTTGTATTCTTCGAACTCGACCGCTGTCACCTGGGAATCGGCAATCTTCGAGCCCTTCTGAAAGCACTCTTCTGCCTTTTTCCGATCGCCAGTGACAGTGATCACTCCTTTGGGACCTGGCATTTTTAGTTTGAGGTACACGTAACATGGTCGAGCCATGAACCGTGCATAGGCGGGCCTCCCCAAAATGGCGTGGTACGCGCTCTGAAAATCCACAACCTCAAAGGTCAACTTTTCCTTGCGAAAATGCTTTGAGTCGCCAAAAACCACGTCCAGAGCTATTTGGCCGAGTGAGTCGGCTTTCTTCCCTGGTATGACTCCGTGGAAACTCATGTTGCTGGTGCTCAGTCGGGACATCGGGATGCCCATTCCTTTCAGTGTGTCTGCATACAACAAGTTCAGCCCACTACCACCGTCCATCAGCACTTTCGTCAGTCGAGTGCCTTCAACAACTGGATCGACCACCAAAGCTTGCCTCCCAGGGGTGGCAATATGAGTCGGGTGATCAGATTGGTCGAATGTGATGGGTGTTTGGGACCATCTCAGATAACCTGGTTTTGCTGGGGCAACCATATTCACCTCACGGTTAATGACTTTCAGTCGACTCTTGCTTTCCACATCCGCGAAGATCATCAGAGTGGAGTTGACATGCGGATATTCTTCCTCACTGTCCTCTTTGTCTCCGGCCTTGTCTGACTCCTTCTCCTTGTCCTTAGACTGTTTTCCCTGAAACTGCTGGATCAGGAGTCGACACTGGCGAGTGGTGTGCTTTGGGTAAATGATGTTGCCCTCTTCATCTTTCTTCATGTGGATGTGGCATGGCATATCCATCACGTCGTTTCCTTCTTTATCCTTTACTTTCTTAGGATTCCAGGATCCTTTTGGCTTCCCTTTGAACTTTCCCTGAGTCACGGCCAGGGCCTCTCCAGGAGCTGCTGGCTCGGCTTTCCGCTTCTGTTTCCGACTGGAATTTCCCTTCTCCGACTGACTTGGCTTATTCTTGCCGCTTTGGAGTCGGTCCTCTTCCTCGCCATTGGCGTACTTGGTAGCAATCTCCATCATTCGACTCAGGGTCATGTCCCCGGTTCGACCAAACTTCAGACTCAATTCCCTGTTCTTGACGCCATCTTTGAAGGCGCAAACCGCTTGATGATCAGACACATTTTCCACAGTATGGTGCAGAGTGATCCACCTCTGAATGTACTCTCTGAGAGTCTCATTGGTCTTCTGCACACAAACTTGCAGCTCTGTCAAACCAGCTGGTCGCTTGCAAGTTCCTTCAAAAGTTCTGACGAACACTCGGGACAAATCTTCCCAAGTGTAAATACTGCTAGGAGGTAACTGATTCAACCACGCTCTGGCTGAACCTTCCAGCATGAGGGGCAAATGCTTCATGGCCACCTCGTCATTCCCACCACCAATCTGAACAACCACTCGGTAGTCCTCAAGCCAAGTTTCAGGCTTGGACTCCCCAGTGAATTTGCTGACTCCTGTCGCCAACCTGAAATTGGGGGGAATCACTGCGGCTCTGATAGCCCTGCTAAAACACTCTGGACCAGAAACGTGCACTCGACTGCTCGTGGGTGCATCTCTCTCGGGTCCACCTCGATGGGCTCTGTTCCGGTCGACCAAGCCTTGCACGATAATGGATCGCGCGTCGAAGCCTGGTTCCCTGGGGTCGACTGGAACTCTTCGCCCCGCACTGAACTGACGCCTGTCATCCTGTCGCCGAGGAGCGTAAGACCCTTCCCTCGGAGGGGAAACGGGCACTCGACGCCTGTCATCTCGGTCGTGTCGGTCTCCATACTGATCTCGCTGGTTGTCGCGCCCTTCCCGCCGCGGAGGCGATCTGGGACTGTGAGCCGACTGAACCATATTCGCAGCGACAGATCGACTGTGAATTCTGTTGCACGACTGCGACACGGCTGAGTTCTGGTCCCCTGCTGCTCGGAGCAAATCTCTGATCTGCATCAAGCCTCTCCCAGCTTCCGACTGTGAAGGCTGGATGGACTCTGCTATACGGGTTGCAGCTGCTAAATTCTGAATTGGCGTGCGGTATACCTGAGTCGGCGGGAAGAGTCGACGTCGACTGGCTTCGGGAACTCATCGCCGCGCGCGCTCGTCGAGTGCTCGCTGAAGGTTCTCCAGACGAGCGCGTTCAGCCACATTGGCCAAACGTGCCTCCTCCAAGGCGCGAGCCTCGGGGGTTTCTCCCGCAATGGGAGTATGCAGGGCATCCATGTTCCTGCAGCGAAGCTCTTCTCTCTGCAGAGAGTCGAGTGTCTCGGGCTGGTACTCTTCGTGGTCTTGTGCGGGGTCACCTCCACCGCCCGCTCCGCCACCATGGGCGAAGCCGGGAGGACTGCGGGGCCCGTCGACCATGAGAATTTCCGCCGCTGGCTCACTGCTATCGCATTCGGATGCAGTCTCTACGGAGCCAGTCGACAGATCGAACAGGCCGTAGAGAGATTCGTCGGGCTCAATTGCCGCAACTTGTGCGATGACCGTCTGGCGAGCCACCGTGTGCTTCACCCACCGCTGAAGCCTCGACCGACCAGAGCGCTTGCGCTGGTGGGAGACCGGACGGGTGACCGATAAAGGAGTCGACCGATAGGGGGCCGACGGTTGCCATAGCAGAACGCCGCGGACACATGCGCGAAAATGCGTCGCACCGCGGACGGGGAGCGCATCAACGTCGAGTGGAGCCTCCTGGAGCCACGCGGAATCGTCGGCAACAAAGGTGAGAGCGCCAAGACGGATCTCGCGCCCCTTGACCAAAACCCCAGCAGTCATCATGATGAAAGTACTCGGAAATACTGCAACTTCTCCACAAAATCGCTAAAACACCGGCCCCAAGGTGGGCGCCAACTGTCGTGGTTCTAAGTCTGACAGTAGAGTGGGGGGTAGGTATGGAAAGGCAAGGTCCTAGCTATGGAGAGGTTGTAAACACAAGCGATGTACGAGTTCGGGCCCTTCTCGGAGGAAGTAAAAGCCCTACGTCTCGGAGCCCTGAGGCGGTCGAGTGGATTATGTGTATAGGTGTTACAAGAGTGCGAACCCTTCTGCCTGTGGAGGGGGGTGGCTTATATAGAGTGCGCCAGGACCCCTGCCAGCCCACGTAATGAAGGGGTTTAAGTACATTAAGTCTGGGGCGTTACTGGTAACGCCCCACATAAAGTGCCTTAACTATCATTAAGTCTATTCAATTACAGGCCGTTGCAGTGCAGAGTGCCTTCTGACCTTCTGGTGGTCGAGTGTATCTTCATGGTCGAGTGAGTCTCCATGGTCGAGTCCTTCTAGTCAGTCGAGTGGGTTCTTCGTTGGTCGACTAGAAGGTGATCTCTTCTAAGGGTGTCCTTGGGTAGGACATCTAGGTCAGGCCTATGACCCTACCCTAGGTACATGAATCCATCAAGCACCGGGTTAGCCAACCACTCCGGGTGAAAAACTTCAATAATAAACCCGGCCACTAAGAGCCGGGCGACTTCCTCTCCAATAGCTTTCCGTCTCTCTTTGTTAAAACGTCGAAGAAACTGCCTGACCGGCTTATACTTCGGATCAATATTGAGAGTGTGCTCAGCGAGTTCCCTCGGTACACCCGGCATGTCAGAAGGTTTCCATGCAAAGATGTCCCGGTTCTCACGGATGAACTCGATGAGCGCGCTTTCCTATTTGGGATCCAAATTGCTGCTGATGCTGAATTGCTTAGAAGAGTCACCTGGGGTAAAGTCAACAAGCTTCGTCTTGGCGGACAATTTAAACTTCAACGCCGGGTCATGCTCTGTAGTTGGTTTCTTCAGGGAGGTCATATCTGCTGGGTCAACATTATCTTGATAAAATTTGAGCTCTTCCGCTACACAGGCAGACTCAGCATAAGCCCGCGTCGCCTTCTTCACATTCCAACGCTACCTTCCGACTTCCATGCACAGTGATGGTGCCCTTGTGACCCGGCATTTTGAGCTGCAAATAAACATAACATGGCCGTGCCATGAACTTAGCATAAGCCGGCCGCCCAAACAGAGCATGATATGGGCTCCTGATTTTGACCACCTCAAACGTCAACTTCTCAGCCCTGGAGTCATATTCATCTCCGAAGGCCACCTCCAGCTCAATCTTGCCAACTGGGTAAGCCGACTTACCAGGAACCACTCCATGGAAAATAGTGTTGGATGTCCTCGGATTCTTATCAGTTAACCCCATGCGTCGAAAGGTCTCATAATAGAGGATATTGATGCTACTACCTCCGTCCATGAGTACCTTAGTGAATTTATATCCACCAACCTGAGGTGCTACCACCAAGGCCAACTGGCCCGGATTATCGACCCATGATGGGTGATCTTCTCTGCTCCATACAATGGGCTGTTCTGACCACCTCAAGTAACGAGGAACTACCGGCTCGACAGAATTCATGGCCCTCTTATGAAACTTTTGGTCGCGTTTGCATAAGCTAGTGGTAAACACGTGGTACTGCCCACCATTCAACTGCTTCGGATTGCTTTGATAACCCGACTGCTGCTGCTGCTGCTGCTCTCCTGGACCAGATTGCTGTTGATTATAGCCGCCCTAACGTCCCTGAAAGCCGAAACCTGAACCGCCGCCCGGGCCATGAAAGCCGCCAGCCCCTGAGCCGCCACCTGACCCATTATTGCCATCAAAGGTGTTGGAATTCTCAAACGCTTTCATAATCGCGCAATCTTTCCACAGGTGTGTGGCGGGCCGCTCCCTGGTGCCGTGTCTCGGGCATGGCTCATTGAGTAGTTGCTCAAGAGATGGGCCTGACCCACCGGATCGAGGCGGCTTACCCTTACGTCTCTGATTGTTACCTTGCGCATTGGCGTTGGCCACAAATTCCGGGTTGCCATCCGCCTTATGCTTATTGCCTCCTTGATTCATCGCGTTATGCTGCTGACCCTTTCCATTGCCGTTCTTCTTTCCCTTTCCGGTCTTTTCCTCATCAGACGCGGGATCCTTGGTACTATCAGAATTGGCATATTTGACTAAAGCCGCCATCAGCGTACCCATATCATTGCAATCACGTTTAAGGCGCCCCAGTTTCTGCCTCAGCGGCTCAAAACGGCAATTCTTCTCCAACATGAGGACTGCAGAGCCGGCATCCATCTTGTCAGATGAATGTATTATCTCCTTGACCCGGCGTAACCAATGAGTCGTAGATTCACCTTCCTCCTGTTTACAATTTGTCAAGTCCACAATTGACATAGACTGCTTACAAGTGTCTTTGAAGTTCGGGATGAAACGGGCTTTCAATTCTGCCCATGAACCAATGAAATTGGGTGGCAAACCCTTCAACCAGGATCGGGCTGTTCCATCTAACATCATGGTGAAGTACTTAGCCATTGCCGCGTCGCTGACTTCCAATAACTCCATGGCCATCTCGTAACTTTCGATCCAAGCTCCGGGCTGTAAGTCGGCCGTGTAATTCAGAACCTTTCGAGGTCCCTTGAAGTCCTTGGGTAGGCGCATGTTACGCAGAGCTGGTACTAGACAAGGAACACCGCCAGTTCTAGTGGCTACTCCCGCCTCAACGGAAGTCGTTGGATACTCTGGGAAATCTTGATGTGCCGTCTGTTGAGCCGCTAGCTGAGCCGCCCGCTCGTTCTCCTGACGTACTCGGTCTTGCACCGGATTATAGCCACCGGGCTGGTTCCGGCGTTGGGCGTTGCTTGACAAAGCTTCAGACTCCATGTGCCTGCTGTAACTCGGGCTCCGGTTCTGACGAGGCAGCGCTAACCAAGGCGGAGGAGTTGAATGAATCCTGTCCCGGCTGTAAGAATAGGTCTCTTGCTGAGCTAAGGCTGTCTGGAGAAGTTCCCTGACCCTCCGAGTCTCCACTGCTGTCGGGTCATCACCGTCCGTGGGAAGAGCCGCCAAACACGCTGAAGCCGCGATTAAGTTCTCCATAGGGTTGGAAAAGTGACCCGGTGGTATCGGCACATAACGTGGCGGTGCCATGCTCACATGAGGAGGTGCCATCTCCCGAGGCTGAGCCGGCCCTCCTGTTCCGGCTGTCATAAACTGATTGGTCTCTGGCGGGTTACTTGGGCCGGCTCCGGGTGTAGCAAAAAGAACCCGAGGGTCGTAATTCGGAGGTAAACGGGACTAAGTTTTCTGATGTCTCCTCCTCATCACCTCATTGGACGCGTTTAAGCTCATCGTGAGCTGGTAAGCTTCTAACTGTAGCCGCTGCGCCCGGGCATTTAGAGCCGCCCGCTCTATGGCTAATCTAGTGTCCTCAGCTGCCAAGGCCTCCTTGGCCTGAGCTATTTCCTCACGCACCCGTGCCACCTCCGCGTCATGCTCATCTTTATTCGCAGGAATAACCGTTGCGGTTAATAGGGTTGTAAGCTTGTCCATGAGATCTATCAGCACCTGAGCCGGCGGGCGCACGGGGCCACCTGCCCCGGCTGCTCCTACCCCTGACATTATTGCTGCAGCAGCTGTAGAGTTTGAGCCAGGCTGAGTCCTAGCCATAAAGACTCCTGCCCATCTTGGCGGCTCACAGGGTCCGGAATACTGGTGCCATCGGAACAGCCCCCGAGCACGCCGTCTTGCATTTGGTACAACGGATCTGTTGAACCGGCAGACGAATCACTGTCTGAGAGGACGGCCGTCTCACCCCCATCTCCAGATCCTTCAGAGAGTTCCTCTCCATGGATGCAGCCCAGGAAGGCACGCTTCATAACAGGTTGAATCCGGGTCTTCCTCGCACGCTGAGCCGTCTCGACGAGGTCGGTGCAGTTGTCCAGCTCAGGGCCCGGCTCACCGATCCGGCCGATGAAGACGTGGATTCCGCCGAAGGGGACCCGGTACCCGTACTCAATTGAGCCGGCGTCGGGACCCCAGCCTTCATCGTCGATGTAGATCTTGCAGCGACAACTCTTGGTCATCTGGCCCACTATGTATCCCTTGAGCCCTTCGAAGTTGCCCTTCAAGAACTCAAATCCACCGTGCGCTGGCCCCATGGTGGGCGCCAACTGTCGTGGAATTGTCACGTCAGATGTCCTCGTGAAAGGACTTAGTTATGGAGCCATCGCAACTAGGAAGCTTGAAGGGGTTAATCGGGACAAAGGACATGAGAGGTTTATACTAGTTCGGCCCCTAACGGTGAAGGTAAGGCCTACGTCTAGTTGGGTTGGTATTGATGTTTCGATGACCGGGGAGCAAGATACGCTATGCCCGGATCTCGATGAGTTGTTTCTTGCCCTAAGCCGCCAGCAGGTCGTCCCCTTATATACACGGGTTGACGCCCTGTGGCTTACAGAGTCCCGGCCGACTTATAAATAGTGTCCGGCTCGGTGACTAGTCAAGTCTACCTTATGATACAAGTCATGCCATTATGGCGGTTTACTACAACGGGCCTTAAGTCGCCTGTGGGCTTTAAGCCCTTTATTGAACCGCCATCTTCATGCTTGGTCTTGGGATTCTTTCTGGTGAGTCCTCTTTGCGTAACCCGGCCCCTCCTGGGCGGCTTACACAAATAGTTATATCCCCAACAAGTCCGGTCCGCACTTGATAGCGATAAATCAACGGATTCAGACCTTGATTAGCAGTTCGGCCTCCGCCGATTGCCCTATCAGGTTGCGGCCTGCTTACTGCGCGTACATAACTATGCACTAAAAAACCCTATGCGGCACCGGAGGCACTCTACAGAAAAGGTCCATTGTACGGCTTGACCCCATCTAGACCACATATATCTTTTTTCTCACTACAGGTTCATCAAGAGCCCTACTTTCTATATGATGGTTTCAGGAGATCCTTTTAAGGCTAGCGTTCCCCAACCATCAAATAATCCTATTAAAGGACTTGTTACAAAGGAGAAATGGCACAGACGTGCGACAGGGCATCACTGGAGTTTTTTGAACTACTATCTTTAGGCCCTATGTTAGACTTTCCCTTATGTAAAACCTTTTTTTCTTTAGGCATGTAACATGACCTTAATATTGAACGACATTGTCTGTCGAAACACACCTTGACGTATCAATAAGGATATAAAGGAAGCAGATGATTATCACCTTCTTGGTTGGATTCTTGTATTATCTTGTCATTTGTGTTCCCCCTCACGTTCGACTGACATATGTGGTTTGGCACGCCTTCACACCAGGGGCTGTATTCGGCCCCGCAAAACTCTTAAGTCCGAACACCTATAGGGAACTCTTCGGCTTCCCAGATATTGCATTATATGCATCGGTTCCGAATCATGTCTTTGGTCTATAGTTGGGTTGCCCGGCTCCTGTGTTTGCCACCTTACGTTCCACAAGTTCGGCTAAGGTAGTAAAGGGAGAACTACTACGATTGTATTTCCGGTTCGTCCGGTTAAGTACCCCAGTAGAGAAAGCCGAAAACTGACTGTCATGATAGGTGAGAGCGGGTCAGCAATCCGGTGACTTAGTGTTATACTACAAATCGTTCACGATTTATGTCGTGTTATACGAGGGGCTGGGCTTTCGACCAGCCGTGTTGCAAAGGCGCTGCACTCCGGATTGCCGTTCATGCAACAAGGGGCTAGTACTTAGCGCCACCAATGGACTCTTATGGCTAAGTGAAAGTGCTAAAGCCGCATAGTTTGATTTCCTAGTTCACCTCGCAAGCCGCCTCCTACATCGGACCAAGACGTTGGATGAAGTACGGTCATGCATTCCTGAACACCCCTGTAATATTTACGTGGGGGCAGAAGCCGATGACTGGTAAACCTTTAGACTTATAAACGACCAAACAGGAGGACAAACTGGACTCAACTATTCAAATATGATGTCCTTTGAGCACTGGCCCTCTACAATGCGGGCTCCCTCGAGGACCTTGTCGAAGTACTTCTCCGTCCACTGATGATCATTGCCTTCAGGTGGCCCTGTGGTGGCAATCTCAGTGGCCTTCATCTTCGCCCACTGAACCTTGACGCGGGCGAAGGCCATCTGGGCACCTTTTATGCAGGACGGCCGCTTGAGGGCATCGATCCGAGGAAGCGCATCCACCAGCCGCTTCACGAGCCTGAAGTGGCTGCTAGGTATGGAATCGACAGGCCATAGGCGGACTATTACATCCTTCATGGCCAGTCCGGCCACCCCGTGCAGCTCGAACAACTGCTTCAGCTGGTCACTAAGGGGCACTGGATGTTCTGGCGCAAGGTACTGCGACCAGAACAACTTCTCCATCGAGCTCCCCTCTCCAGCTCGGAAGAATTCAGCGGCATCCGCAATACTCCTCGGCATATCCGCAAAGGCGCCTGGAGAACTCCAAACTCGGGTTAGCAAAATATATCTCTTACTAGTAAATCTACTCTGCATGATAAAGGCCTTACCAGCCGCAATCTGCCTGGCCTCTTGGATCTCCTAGCGAGCGCCCTGGGCTTCAACCCGGGCTTCCTTCATGCTCTCAAGAGCTTTTGTGAGCTCGGAGGCCTGTTCTGAACTCTTCTGCTCCAAGGACTCACACTTGGCGATGGCGTCCTTGAGCTCCTGTTCGACCTCCCCCACCCGCGCCTCATGTCTTCAGCGGGTGGTTTGCTCCACCTCCAAATCCTTGGCCGCTTTGTCCGCGGCCGCCTTGCTCACCTCTGCCTCCTTCTGGGCTTGGGCGAGGGCGCTCTTGAGGGACTCGACCTCGGCTGCGCCAACTGTGAGTATATTTATAACATTTTTAGTTAGTTTAAACGACTAACACACATATAACTTTCGAGTATGTAGTAGTTCTGCATACCTTGGGTTTCGTTAAACCGCATGTTGATGTGGTAGAATTCCTCATCGGATAGCCGAAGCTTCCAATTGAGCTCGGCAATTTCTGCGGCCTGGGCAGTAGCCGCCAGCATAGAAGCCTGTCCAACAACATATATGGCGCAATATGTACTTGTTTTTGAGCCTTTGTTCGGATTGTTCTAATCGAAACAGAGTCTCAGGGGCTACTGTCTGTACATGGGTTTCGCCACACACACACACACACACACACACACACACACACACAACACACACACACATACATATATATATATATATATATATATATATATATATATATATATATATATATATATATATACACTAGATGATACCCCGCGCGTTGCGGCAGGAACTATAAATGAGAATGGTTGCTTACACCACAAACTAACAATCTGGATTAGCAAATAAGAAAAAGTATGTAGTAAGTATTGTGACTGCTAATTGAAAATTTGAATAGTAGTTCCAAATGGAGCAATATTTAGTGATTAGTCATAGACTCAAAAACCTAAAAAAGGTTATGTCCCTTTACACCTATATAAAGGGTGCACACATGGTTTTAACAATAGTCTGAATTGGTATCATTTTATCTATCAATATATGCGTCAAAACTTTGAAATCTTAATTTAATGATACCAGACTAATAAGACATTTCATAGAATATAGTTTAAAGAAGTCCAAAGGAAGGTACAAAACTAATTTCATCTTGTGAATATAATAGATAATTTTTGTACTTTCTTCATGCCTCAAATAAAAGTGCATCTTGCCCTCTTGAAAATCAATCAATTCAAATAAAGATGGCCAAGTAATCATGTACAGAAATACATTGTCTATCACAAATTATCATAAGTCAGTTAACGCACAGAGGACAGAAAAGATGCACACAACAAAATGTCATGAAGAGTGATAAAAGGTGTTTAATGCATATCGTAGAAGTGTATTGAAACGTTCAGAAGGCAAAAAGTTATAGAAATAGTATGTGGTTTAAATTGGTATGAGTACAATATATTAATAACATCAGTGCAGGGGGTCATAGTCCGAAGTGAAACATGGTGATATTCTAGCTGCAAATTATTTGGGAAATGAGCAATCAAATGCCTATCAGAATACTTTGATTGTATGAAAGGGAAAACCTAATCAATTAATATTGGGCAAGCAAAATTAAATGGTTAATATTGGACAGTGAAAACACAAAAAAAATGCTAATCAGTTTGCTTGTACATGACTCTTGAAACTAAGAACTCGGAAAATCACAGACCATTACTTCAGCTAAGGAATTGAACATTGCTTTTTCTCAAAATAACAATTATAATATGTTCCAAATAAAGTCAATCGCATGTTTCTCGTTTCACAACCTTAGAAATGAGAGTTACCAGTTTTGGAAAAGTAAACATTATTGCTAAACTAAAGATGTAGAACAAAATAGTTCTGGAGTAACCAAAGGTGAACTATATGAAATGATACAGAGTAATTAAAGGAGGAAGACACATTGGCTGCATTTGTGGATTGGAATTAGAAACTAATGTGAAATCACAAAGGGGCTTCTCTCTTTGGATCCTCTTTGGGTTGTGTTCGGACTCCGGGTCCGAACTATCCGAGAGGACCACCCTCCCCTTCTTTGGCATCGCCCCCTCCAGGTTTTTGGAGGTTGTCCTCTTTTCCCTCCTCGTCTTGAGGGGGGGAGTCGCTCTCCACTTCCTCCTCCTCTTCGCCCTCATCTTCCTCGTGAGAGGAGACAACCTTGATCTCTCCGGACACTGCCTCTGGAGGGCCTTTGCGATGGGGCCCGTCCTTGGGCCCCTTGCCCTTCTTCTTGGTCTTCTTCTCCAACGCCTGATAAGGCGCCGAGACCAGCATCTCCTCCAGCTCAGGAGTGACTGGGTCTTCAGGCAACAGAGCTGGACTCTTAATCCGCTCCGACTTATTGGTCCAACCCTGCAAAAAAGATGGGCTGATGAGTTCTATGTGGATCGAATACATATGAACTAGACATATCTTTGGAAAGTTAAATACTTACTGGAGTCGCTGGATTCTTGGCATTTAGGCCAATGTCTTCGGTCTCCACGGGCCAGCTCTTCTGCGCCTTGAAGAGCAGCTTCCACATTCCCTCGTGCGTGGTGTCGAGGAAATGCTGCAGAGTCCGCGGCACTCCGGATAGAACTCCCACATGGGGGAAGCCCGACGCTGGCATGGGAGAATGCGGCGGAAGGGCATAATTTGAACCACGTTGGTTAAACCAATGCTTTTGCTCAATACGTTGGTGATATGCATCTGTAGCGTCTGCACCTCCGTTTGAGAGCCCCAGTCGTGGCCCTTCGTGGTCCAGGAGACGAGCCTCATGGGGGGTCCGGATCTGAATTCTGGGATCGGCGCCCACTTAGTGCGGCGCGACTCAGTGATGTAAAACCACTCCTATTGCCAGATCTTCATGGTCTCCACAAAGGCCCCTTTGGGCCACATGGTGTTGGGAAGCTTGCTAATCATAGCTCCACTGCAGTACGCGTGCTTCCCGCCGACCACCTTCGGCTTCACATTGAAGACCTTGAGCCACAGGCCGAAGTGTGGGTGGATACGGAGGAGCGCCTCACACACGACGATGAACGCTGAGATGTGGAGGAAAGAGTTCGGGGCTAGATCATGGAAATCTAGCCCATAGTTGAACATGAGTCTGCGAACAAAGGGGTGGAGTGGAAAACCTAACCCTCTAAGGAAATGGGGGAGGAAGACCACCCTTCGTCGGGCTCCGTAGTGGGAATGACTTGACCCTTGGGGAGGGGGGCTGTGCGCGATGTTGGCGGCGAGGTATCTGATACGTCTCCAACGTATCTACTTTTCCAAACACTTTTGCCCTTGTTTTGGACTCTAACTTGCATGATTTGAATGAAACTAACCCGGGCTGACGCTGTTTTCAGCAGAACTGCCATGATGTTGTTTATTGTGCAGAAAACAAAACTTCTCGGAATGACCTGAAAATCCACGGAGATAAGTTTTGGAAAATATAAAAAATACTGGCAGAAGATGAAGACCAGGGGGCCCACACCCTGTCCACAAGGGTGGGGGGTGCGCCCTCCCCCCTGGGCATGCCCCCCTATCTCGTGGGCCCCCTGGAGCTCCGCCGACCTCAACTCCAACTTTATATATTCCGTCTCGCGGAGAAAAAAGTCAGAGAGAAAGTTTCATCGCGTTTTACGATATGGAGCCGCCGCCAAGCCCTAATCTCTCTTGGGAGGGCTGGTCTGGAGTCCGTTTGGGGCTCCGGAGAGGGGGATTCATCGCCGTCGTCATCATCAACCATCCCCCATCACCAATTTCATGATGCTCACTACTGTGCGTGAGTAATTCCATCGTAGGCTTGCTGGACGGTGATGGGTTGGATGAGATTTACCATGTAATCAAGTTAGTTTTGTTAGGGTTTGATCCCTAGTATCCACTATATATGTTCTGAGATTGATGTTGCTATGACTTTGCTATGCTTAATGCTTGTCACTAGGGCCCAAGTGCCATGATTTCAGATCTGAACCTATTATGTTTTCATGAATATATGTGAGTTCTTGATCCTATCTTGCAATTATATATTCACTTATTATGTGTTATGATCCGACAACCCCGAAGTGACAATAACCGGGATACTTCTCGGTGATGACCATAGTTTGAGGAGTTCATGTATTCACTATGTGCTAATGCTTTGTTTCGGTTCTCTATTAAAAGGAGGCCTTAATATCCCTTAGTTTCCACTTGGACCCTGCTGTCACGGGAGGGTAGGACAAAAGATGTCATGCAAGTTCTTTTCCATAAGCACGTATGACTATATTCGGAATACATGCCTACATTACATTGATGAATTGGAGCTAGTTCTGTGTCACCCTATGTTATAGCTATTACATGAGGAATCGCATCCGACATAATTATCCATCACTGATCCAATGCCTACGAGCTTTTCACATCTTGTGCTTCGCTTATTTACTTTTTCGTTGCTACTGTTACAATTACTACAAAACTGTTATCTTTACTTTTTCCACTGTTACCATTACTATCATACCACTTTGCTACTAAATACTTTGCTGCAGATACTAAGTTATCCAGGTGTGGTTGAATTGAAAACTCAACTGCTAAAACTTAAGAATATTCTTTGGCTCCCCTTGTGTCGAATCAATAAATTTGGGTTGAATACTCTACCCTCAAAAGCTGTTGCGATCCCCTGCACTTGTGGGTTATCAAGACTAATTTCTGGCGCTGTTGCCGGGGAGCATAGCTCTATTTTTTGAGTTACTTGTGATTTATATCTGTTGATCACTATGAGGAACTTGAAAGACGAAAGAACCAAGATTTTTCCCTCAACTACGAGGGGAGGTAAGGAACTGCCATCTAGCTCTGCACTAGATTCTCCTTCTGTTATGAGTAAGTTTGCGACACCTAAACCTGCTACTGCTATAATTCTGATATGTCGCATGTTATTGATGATGCCACTTCTGCTATGGATGATACTTATGATGAAACTACTTCTATGTGTGATACTACTGTGCCATTAGGTGAATTTCTTGATGAACAACTTGCTAGGGTTAGAGAAATGAAATTATTGAAGATGCTATTATTGATGATAGTGATGATGAAAGTTCTCCCCCTGATTATGAATTACCTGTTGTTCCTGAAGGTTATGTTATGAATGAGGAAGCTGCTAGAGCTATCTTTGATTTGCAAAGATAGATATGATCTTAAGAAATTATTAGCTAAATGGAAGCAGCAATCTCTTAATGGCAGAATGAAACCTGACCCTGCTTTTGCTACTTCACCTATCTGTGTTACTGATAAGGATTATGAATTCTCTGTTGATCCTGAGATTATCACTTTGGTTGAATCTGATCCTTTTTATGGCCTTGAATCTGAAACTGTTGTGGCACATCTTACCTAGTTGAATGATATAGCCACCCAGTTTACTAATGATGAGAAGTCTCGCTATTATTATATCCTTAAGATATTCCCGTTCTCATTAAAGGGTGATGCTAAGACTTGGTTTAATTCTCTTGATCCTGGTTGTGTGCGTAGTCCCCGGGATATGATTTATTACTTCTTTGCTGAATATTTTCCTGCTCATAAGAAACAAGCTGCCTTGCGGGGAATATATAATTTTGTGCAAATCAAAGAAGAGAGTCTCCCACAAGCTTGGCGGAGGCTTCTCCGGTTACTTAATGCTTTGCCTGATCATCCTCTTAAGAAAAATGAAATACTTGATATCTTTTATAATGGACTAACCGATGCTTCCAAGGACCACTTGGATAGTTGTGTTGGTTGTGTTTTCAGGGAAAGAACAGTTGATGAAGCTGAATTACTGTTGAATAATATGTTGACTAATGAAAATAATTGGACTCTCCCTAAGCCAATTCCTGAGGCAATTCTTGAACCAATTGAGCCAACTCCTGAGCCTGTTCCTAAACCTACTCCTAAGAAGAGGGGTGTTCTATTTCTCAGTCCCGAAGATATGCAAGAGGCAAAGAAATCAATGAAAGAAAAAGGTATTAAAGCTGAAGATGTTAAGAATTTATCACCTATTGAAGAAGTACATGGTCTCAATCTACCGCCTATTGAAGAAACACATTGTCTTGATAACCCGACACAGGTAGTGAAGGTAAATTCTCTCTATAGATATGATAAAGTTGAAATTCCCTCTACTAAATTTCATAGCCCATGCTTAGATGAATTTGATGACTTTATGGCTAGACAAGAAAGTTCTAATGCTTATGTTGGTAGAGAATTAAAGAATAATGCTTTCGAGATAGGACGCTTAAGTGATTATATGGCTAGAGTTAAAGATGAACTTAAACCCATTAGCAAATATGCTTCTATGGTTACCACTCAAGCTGAGCAAGTACTTAAAGCTCAAAATGATTTACTCGATGAATTAAATAATAAACATGATTTTGCTGTTGGAGTGGCTACTAGAACTGGTAGAATGACTTAGGAACCTTTGTATCCTGAAGGCCACCCTAAGAGAATCGAGCAGGATTCTCAGAGAAATAATTTAGAGGCACCTAGTTCTTCTGGAAAGAAGAAAAAGAAAAATGATAGGACTTTGCATGCTTCTAGTGAACCTGTTTGTAGACACACCTGAGAATCCCAATGATATTTCTATCTCTGATGCTGAAACACAATCAGGTGATGAACATGAACCTAGTGATAATGTTAATGATAATGTTCATGTTGATGCTCAACCTAGCAATACCAATGAAGTAGAGGTTGAACCTGCTGTTGATCTTAATAACCCACAATCAAAGAATCAACGTTATGATAAGAGAGATTTTTTTGCTAGGAAGCATGGTAGGGAAAGAGAACCATGGGTTCAGAAACCCATGCCCTTTCCTCCTAAACCATCCAAGACAAGGATGATGAGGATTTTGAGCGCTTTGCTGAAATGATTAGACCTATCTTCTTACGTATGCGCGTGACTGATATGCTTAAGTTAAATCCTTATGCTAAGTATATGAAGGATATCATTACAAATAAAAGAAAGATACCGGAAGCTGAAATTTCCACCATGCTTGCTAATTACACTTTTAAGAGATCCAGGGGTACCAACTATACCATGCTCCATTAAAAGAAACTATGTTAAAACTGCTTTATGTGATCTTGGAGCCGGTGTTAGTGTTATGCCTCTCTCTTTATATCGTAGAATTGAATTGAATAAGTTGACACCTACTGAAATATCTTTGCAAATGGCCGATAAATCAACTGCTATACCTGTCGGTATTTGTGAGGATGTGCCTGTTGTGGTTGCAAATGTCACTATCTTAACGGACTTTGTTATTCTTGATATTCCTGAGGACGATAGTATGTCGATTATCCTTGGTAGACCCTTTTTGAATACTGCAGGGACTATTATTGATTGCAACAAAGGCAATGTCACTTTTCATGTTAATGGTAATGAGCATACGGTACACTTTCCGAGGAAACAATCTCAAGTTCATAGCATCAATTCTATTGGAAAAGTTCCAACTATTATTATTGGAGGTTTTGAAAGATGGATGAAACTAGAAGGCACAACCTTATGTACCCTCTTTTTACTTTATGTTATTTAAAATAAATAAAGTAAAAATAGTATTATCTGTCTGTTTTCTGAATTATCCGCGTAATAAAAAATATCCCGAAAATAAAAGTGCTCAAAATGCCCTGCAAATTTAGTATGATTTTTTATGGAATATTTGAGGATTTTAGGCATTGAAAACACTGCAGGAGGGGCAAGCACCTGGCCACGAGGGTGGAGGGCGCGCCCACACCCCCTGGGCGTGCCCCCCTGTCTTGTGGGCCCAGGGTGGCCCCTTCCACTTATTCCTGCACCCACACACTCCATCTTCCCAAAAAAAATCCTCATCCAGCTCAAGCACGAGTTCTAGCTCGTTTTGCTGCGATTTTCGATCTCCTTGCTCAAAGCTCCATTCACAAAACTGCTTTGGGAGATTGTTGCTTGGTATGTGACTCTCCATTGGTCCAAATAGTTTTTGTTCTAGTGCTTTATTCATTGCAAATTTTTGCTGCATAGGTGACCCTGTTCTTGAGCTTGCATGTTAAATTTATGAGGTCCCAAGTAATTCTAATGCATGATATAGGCTCTAGGCACTTGTAGGAGTAGTTGCTACCAATCTTGTTCAGTTTTATCCACTTTTATTTTGAAGTTACTAAAATTTCAGAAATTTTCAGAAAATTTTAAGGAGATTTTTGAGGGGCTCTTCTAGCCAAGGCTCCCAGGAAAAACAAGCTAAATAGAAGGAAAATGCGAAGTATAATCTTCCTCGCGTAGCGGAAGTACGGCCGTGTGAATGGCCATGCGACGATTTCTTAAGAGAAGCCGGTATTTATGAAGACTTTTATTCCTTGGTTGAAAATGCTGGCCTCACCGACTTCCTCCATGACCGGATCAATCAGTATCTCTTACTCACCAATACTTTCGTGCAAAACTTTTATTATTATCCCAAGAAGTCACCACCTTCAGTATCATTTCATTTATATGATGAATTCAGGGAAATGTCTTTACGTAATTTTTGCACGGCATGTAGGATACCCTTTGAGGGAAAATTAAAGGAACCACATCGTAAAGATGTGGATGGCTTTGTTAACACTATCACTATAGGGGATCCAAAGAAGGGTTCCGATGCGAGAATCTCTAGCATACACTTTCCTGTTTTACGCTACTTTGCCATATTTGCTAGTAGATACTTAATTGGTCGTGGAAATAGTGGAAACTTCAATGTTCCTGATATTATTATTCTTCACCATGCCTTGTTTGGAGATAATAGTTTTAGTATGGGTGTCGTTATTGCTAAACGGCTAAGCTTGAATCGTACGGAAGGCCCCATCTTTGGAGGTATCTATGCTGCACGTCTTGCTAGACATTTTGAGATACCTATTAGGCACCTTGACAAAGAGGAGACACAATTGCCTCCTTACATTTTAGATTACAAGAGCATGGTAGCACATGAGTTTATTTGACAACGAAGATAAGATGCTCCTGTATAACTTGAGATTTAATAAGAAACACAATGAGACTATTATTCTGCCTGCACCTTTGTTGTTTGATTTGACTGCAGTTAATTATCTTGTCACGCCGGAAGAGGTGTACGCTCATCGAGGCCAAGCATCCACTCCTGAGCCTGAGCCGGAACCTTCACTGGACCCTTATCGTGCATCATCTTACCAGTGGGATCCGGAGGAGATGGCCAGCCCGTGGTATCCTGATTACACCCCTCAGTACACCAGCGAGAGTAGCCGCGGTCCTTGGCATTAGACCAACTTAGGCCAAAAGCCTAAGCTTGGGGGAGTATGTATTTTCTCACCGACTTTACATTCATGTTCACACACTATTCTAGTCGTCGGTGCTCATACTCTTTCATTGTATTATCCATGTTAGTTTAATTTTCTTTTTCTAGCTTTCTTCTTGTGTGTTTGATAAAACTTAAGAAAAACCAAAAAAATTAGTTAGTTTAATTTCCATGCTTGTAGTATAAATTAAAATGAAAACCCCAAAAGATTTCTCGTTCTTCTTTTACTTGTTGGGAGCTTTCCCATGTAAATAGTTTTATTTTCTTTTCCTTTCTTTGGGGGTCGAAAGTAGAAGACCATATTGAAAATGTTTAGTGGCTCTCATATGCATGATTGTTTATTTAACTTAGAGCGCATATTATCTTGTCTTCTCTCTTGAGTTGAATGCTTGCAGATTCCAGCTTAGTCCAATGCACGTGCACTATTATTATTATACACATTGTTCGGTCGTGCAAGTGAAAGGCAATAATGACGATATATGATGGATTGATTGGGATGAGAGAAGCTGGTATGAACTCGACCTCTCTTGTTTTTGTAAATATGATGAGTTCAACGTTCCTGATTCAGCTTATTATAAAGTAAACATATTTGCAATGACATTTAGAGATTATAGTTGCTTGTGCCATGCTTGATTAGCTATGAGTTATAATGGTTTACCTTGCGTGCCAACATGCTATTAAAATGATTATGATGTGGTATGATGGGATGGTATCCTCCTTTGAACAAATTGAGTGACTCGACTTGGCACATGTTCACGCATGTAGTTGAAACAAATCAACATAGCCTTCATGATATTTATGTTCATGGTGGATTATATCCTACTCATGTTTGTGTTCGGTGTGAATTAATTTTAATGCATGTTCATGACTGTTGTCGCTCTCTCAGCTGGTCGCTTCCCAGTCTTTTGCTAGCCTTCACCTGTACTAAGCAGGAATACTGCTTGTGCATCCAAACTCCTTAAACCCCAAAGTTGTTCCATATGAGTCCACGATACCTTCCTATATGCGGTATCTACCTGCCATTCCAAGTAAATTTGTATGTGCCAAACTCCAAACCTTCAAATGAAATTCTGTTTTGTATGCTCGAGCAGCTCATGTTTCAACTAGGGCTGCCTGTATCTTCCATGCTAGGTGGGTTATTCTCAAGAGGAGTGGACTCCGCTCCTCATTCACGAGAAAGGGCCGGTAACCGGGATGCCCAGTCCCATGATCCAAAAAGATCAAAGCAAATCAATATAATTAAACAAAACTCCCCTAGGGCTGTTGTTAGTTGGAGGCACTCGTTGTTTCGAGCAAGCCATGGACTGATGCTTGTTGGTGGTGGGGGAGTATAAACTTTTACCATTCTGTTTGGGAACAGCCTATAATGCATGTAGTATGGAAGATATAGCCATCTGATAGTTGTTGCGTTGACACTGAAAGTATGCCGCTCAAAATGTTATTCCTCACTATTTTAAAATCGAGCTCTGGCACCTCTACAAATCACTGCTTCCCTCTACGAAGGGCCTATCTATTTGCTTTTATGTTGAGTCATCACCTTCTTATTAAAAAGCACCCGCTGGAGAGCACACTGTCATTTGCATTCATTACTATTGGTTTATATTGGGTATGCCTTGATTGGATCTCTTTTACCATGAATTACAATGTTTAGTCAGTCCTTGATCTTTAAAGGTGCTCTACATTTATGTTTTGCAGTCTCAGAAAGGGCTAGCGAGATACCATTTTGTTATATCATATTATGATTGTTTTGAGAAAGTGTTGTCATCCGAGTTTTATTATTATGGCTCGCTAGCTGATTATGCTATTGATATGAGTAATTGTGATACCTAAGTGTTATTGTGAGTATGGTTAGTTCATAATACTTGCTGAAACTTGAATGCTGGCTTTACATATTTACAACAACAAGAGCAAATAGAGTTTGTAAAAGTTTTTCTTTATCACTTTCAGTTTATCAACTGAATTGCTTGAGGACAAGCAAAGGTTTAAGCTTGGGGGAGTTGATACGTCTCCAACGTATCTACTTTTCCAAACACTTTTGCCCTTGTTTTGGACTCTAACTTGCATGATTTGAATGAAACTAACCCGGACTGACGCTGTTTTCAGCAGAACTGCCATGATGTTGTTTATTGTGCAGAAAACAGAACTTCTTGGAATGACCTGAAAATCCACAGAGATAAGTTTTGGAAAATATAAAAAATACTGGCAAAAGATGAAGACCAGGGGGCCCACACCCTGTCCACGAGGGTGGGGGGTGCGCCCTCCCCCCGGGCGCGCCCCCTATCTCGTGGGCCCCTATCACGCCCAATATGCGACCCTATCCAAAAGGAACTCGAAGGTCCCACCAAGGATAGACCCGCATATTGAAACGCTTTTGCAAGGTGGATATCATTACATCAACATTACATAATAGATGGGGATACATACAAAACATACAATGTCACATGAATACAACAATACAACATACAAGAACAACATCCGACTACGAATGAATCATAAACAGAAACTCAAACAATATCCACCCTGCTAGCCCAGGCTGCCGACCTGGAACCTATCCCCTGATCGAAGAAGCAGAAGAAGAAACTCCAAAACAAGTAACATTGCTCTCGCGTCATGATCATCGCATAACCTGTACCTGCAACTGTTGTTGTAGTAATCTGTGAGCCACGAGGACTCAGCAATCCCATTACCATGGGTATCAAGACTAGCAAAGCTTAATGGGTAAGGAAGGGGTAAAGTGGTGAGGTTGCAGCAGCGACTAGGCATATAAGGTGGCTAACATACGCAAATGAGAGCGAGAAGAGAAACAAGCGGAACGGTCGTGAAGCTAGCAATGATCAAGAGGTGATCCTGAACTCCTACTTACGTCAATCATAACACAGAAACCGTGTTCACTTCCCGGACTCCGCCGAGAAGAGACCATCACGGCTACACACACGGTTGATGCGTTTTAATTCGGACCTGGTGTCAAGTTATCTACAACCGGACATTAACAAATTCCCATCTGCCACATAACCGCGGGCACGGCTCTCGAAAGTTTGAACCCTGCAGGGGTGTCCCAACTTAGCCCATGACAAGCTCTCGCGATCAATGAAGGAATAGACCTTCTCCCAGGAAAACCCGATCAGTCTCGGAATCCCGGTTTACAATACATTTCGACAATGGTAAAACAAGACCAGCAAAGCCGCCCGATGCGCCGACAATCCTGATAGGAGCTGCACATATCTCGTTCTCAGGGCAACACCGGATGAGCACTCCGTACAACTAAAACCAGACCTCAAGTTTCCTTGAGGGGGTGCTGCAAAGGACTCTAGTTCGGACCAGCACTTAGACAAGCACTAGCCCGGGGGGGGGGGGGCTAAAATAAAGATGACCCTTGGGTTGGCCGACCCAAGGGAAGGGTATAGGTGGTGGTGAGGCAAATGGTAAAACCAAGGTTGGGCCTTGCTGGACAAGTTTTATTCAAAGCGAACTATCAGGGGGGTCCCATAAATCACCCGGCCGCGTTAGGAACGCAAAAATCCGGGAACATAACACCGGTATAACGGAAACTAGGGCGGCAATAGTGGAACAAAACACCAGACATAAGGCCGAGCCTTCCACCCTTTACCAAATATATAGATGCATTAATAATATAAGAGATATTGTGATATCCCAACATAACCCTGTCCACCATGGAGAAATCTTCACTTCACCTGCAACTAACAACGCTATAAGAGGGGCTGAGCAAAGCAGTAACATAGACAATCAATGGTTCGCTAGGAAGGTGTCAAAGGTTAGAGGTTCATGGCAATTTGGGAGGCTTGAAGAGCAATGATAGGTAACGCAGCATAGCGATAGAACGAAGCAACTAGCATAGCAATGATAGTAGTGAGATCCAGGGTAGCGGTCATCTTTCCTGAAATCCCGCAAGGAAGAAGAACGAGTCCATGAAGAAGATGAAGCCACGAAGACGAACCACACGTAGACGAACGAATCCTCACGATCGCAACGAAATGGGAACTATCGAGAAGAAGCACACAACATGGTAAACACGCCACACATGAACAAGGCATGATGCACAACCAAGCATGATGCATGACAAAACTAGATGAAGCTACTCATGGCAAGAGATGATGCAAACAAGAACAACATACCAAGGCAAGTTTAAATGAGTCCGGAAACAACATATAACAATTCCGGTAAGTCCTCATATGCAAATTTCGAAATTGGTCCAGAACTGAATAAACCTTATGTTCAAGTTGTTAAACAGCAAGTTAAGATGCACCAAGATGATCTACACGAAATTCTAGTCAAGTTACATATAAAGTTCATTAGATTCGGAGCTACGGGCTAGAAGATATGAGCAAAACAAATTAAACATGGCATTGATGCAAAATGCATACAAACATCAAGCAAACACCTCCAAAACAAGGATGCGACATGATAATATGAAACTACATGCAAAATCAAGCAAGATTCATATAGAGCACACTCGAAACGGAGCAACGGTGCAACACATACACTCTACACAAGTCATAGCAACAATCTGTCCATAACAGCAACTAGGCATCTTACAAGCATCAAAACAACAAGCTACAGCACCCCAACATAATAACAAAAGGCATGGGCATGATGTACAGGTAAAGCATAACAAGACATGAACACTGAGCTATCTCCAGAAACAACTAGAACATGCTCAAAAGGACATGGTAAGATTGCAAATAATAACAGTTTCAGACTTATCAGGAAATAACATCAGGTTGCAATGTTTAGAGCTATAAAACAACATGTTACAGGAACATATCATGGCAAACAAAGGCATGGCATGAATCTACTAATTGCATAGATCAAAAGTCCCTTACTGACCATGAGCCAAAAAGGATCAGAAAATATGATGGCACCCATGTAAACATGGCAAGTTATATTACAGATTCAAACATGGCAGAAACAACAATAAGTAGGCATGTTGGTGAGCTTGAACCACTCACCACAGAGAAATACATGGCATGGCAAGGCAACCAACAGTAAGAAGACATGTTTATGAAGCTAAGCATGGCAATAGAAAGGTCATAGGGTGCATGGAACACTAGCAAAACACATGGGAACAAGTGAACTTAATGTTAACAGGCTGATAGCAACATCTTCAAGCGACTTTGGAGCAAGATATGAACAATCTACAGCAAGCTATAAATGCAACCAGGGGCATGGATGGATAGGGCATAACATGTAGATCAAAACATGTTTATAGAACATCTCCAGATTATGCATAGAATGATTAGTAGCAACATGTTAACATAGCAACAAAATATAACAGAATCTGTCAGGAAAACAACAACAGCAAGAACCCTACTTAACAAGCTTGATGCACTCACTACACAAGTCACAAAAATACATGGGTAGCACCACTGGAAAGATGGCATGGCATAGATCAACATACATGTAGACATCAACCTCATAGGATGCACACATCAATCATGGCAAAAATGACAAATGAGCAAGTTATAACAGTTTCAGCAGGTTAACATCAACATGCACTCTTCCAACAGCATTACGGGCATCAAGACGAGCTCAAATGAAAATGATGCAATGGAATGAAATGAAGTACTCGTTGAGACGAACAATTTGATATATTACACGCACAAAACGGAGCTACGTGTGCATGGAGTTATAGCAGGTCAAAATATGCAACATTTTATGAGTTTTTGGGGACTTAGCAGTTTTCTGAAGAAAAAAAACAGATCGAGCGCAATATAGTAATATGTCGCCTGGGCGGGGAATAGGGGGTATCTCACCACGGGCTTCGGCCCAGAGAGGAAGGAGACAGGCCGGGGCGCGCTGGGCCGGGTCGCTGGGCCGCTGGGCCGGAGCGGGACCGAGGCCCACGCGGGGGCCACGCGAGGTCAACGCGGCGGCGGATCGGGGCTCCTCCCGATCGGCCAAGGCCGCGCCGGCGAGGCACGACGGGCACCGGCCGGGGAGTGCGGGCGACGAGGCCGGCTGGGATGGAGGCGGCGAGGTCGGCGGCGACCGGCGGCGGCGGGGCGCGGTGCGAGGGACGAGCGCGGGCGGCGGAGGGCCTCCGGTGGCCGGCGGGGCGCGGCGGCCGGAGCGCGGGGAGGCGCCGGCGCGAGGGACGCGGCGGCGGGGCTCCCAGCGCGGCGGCGCGGCGCCGGCGATGGACGGCGGCGCGGGAGGCCGGCGACCGGGCGGGAGCGGCTGCGGCGGCCGGATCGGGCCGGGCGGCGGCGGATCTGGGCCCGCGAGGGCCAGGAGCGGGCCGAGCAGGGCGGCGGCGCAGGCCACGCGGCGGCTCCCGATTTGCCGGGGGTGTGGCTGCGGACGCGTCCGGCTCCGTCCGGACGTGTCCGGCGGCGCGGAGAGGAGCGGGGCTAGGGTTAGGGTGGAAATGAACCGGGATTTTTGGAGGGGGAGACTTATTTATAGGTAGAGGGAGCTAGGAGAGTCCGAATGAGGAGCGGTTTTCGGCCACGCGATCGTGATCGAACGACCGAGAGCATGGAGGGGAGTTAGATGGGTTTTGGGCCAGTTTGGAGGGGGTGTTGGGCTGCAACAAAAGAGGCTTTTACGGTTACCCGGTTAACCGTTGGAGTATCAAACGACCTCCAAATGGCACGAAACTTGACAGGCGGTCTATCGGTGCTATACCAAGGCCGCTTGGCAAACCTCGGGCCATTCCGAGAACGTTTAACACCCGCACATGAGAAGAGGTAAAAAGGGAACGCCGGATGACATAGGAGTGCCGGATTGCAAAACGGACAACGGAGAAAATGCTCGGATGCATGAGACGAACACGTATGCAAAATGAAATGCACATGATGACATGACAATATGCAACACGCAAGCAATTGACATGGCAACAACGGCGAATGACTGGCAGACACCTGGCGCATCGAATCCGGGGCGTTACAGCCCCCTGGAGCTCCGCAGACCTCAACTCCAACTCTATATATTCCGTCTGGCGGAGAAAAAAATTAGAGAGAAAGTTTCATCGCGTTTTACGATACGGAGCCGCCGCCAAGACCTAATCTCTCTCGGGAGGGCTGATCTGGAGTCCGTTCGGGGTTCCAGAGAGGGGATTCATCACCGTTGTCATCATCAACCATCCTCCATCACCAATTTCATCATGCTCACCGCCGTGCGTGAGTAATTCCATCGTAGGCTTGCTGGACGGTGATGGGTTGGATGAGATTTACCATGTAATCAAGTTAGTTTTGTTAGGGTTTGATCCCTAGTATCCACTATGTTATGAGATTGATGTTGCTATGACTTTGCTATGCTTAATGCTTGTTACTAGGGCCCGAGTGCCATGATTTCAGATCTGAACCTATTATGTTTTCATGAATATATGTGAGTTCTTGATCCTATCTTGCAAGTCTATAGTCACCTATTATGTGTTATGATCCGACAACCCCGAAGTGACAATAATCGGGATACTTCTCGATGATGACCATAGTTTGAGGAGTTCATGTATTCACTATGTGCTAATGCTTTGTTCCGGTTCTCTATTAAAAGGAGGCCTTAATATCCCTTAGTTTCCACTTGGACCCCGCTGTCACGGGAGGGTAGGACAAAAGTTGTCATGCAAGTTCTTTTCCATAAGCACGTATGACTATATTCGGAATACATGCCTACATTACATTGATGAATTGGAGCTAGTTCTGTGTCACCCTATGTTATAGCTATTACATGAGGAATCGCATCCGACATAATTATCCATCACTGATCCAATGCCTACGAGCTTTTCACATCTTGTGCTTCGCTTATTTACTTTTCTGTTGCTACTGTTACAATTACTACAAAACTGTTATTTTTACTTTTGCCACTGTTACCATTACTATCATACCACTTTGCTACTAAATACTTTGCTGCAGATACTAAGTTATCCAGGTGTGGTTGAATTGACAACCCAACTGCTAATACTTACGAATATTCTTTGGCTCCCCTTGTGTCGAATCAATAAATTTGGGTTGAATACTCTACCCTCGAAAGTTGTTGCGATCCCCTACACTTGTGGGTTATCAGTATCCCGCACTCCGGAGTTCTTTTATCTCCTTCTTTGTGACGGAGGAGGCCTCCCACTTGCCTTTGGAGCCAGATCCGGCTATGGTTGGAGGAGCTGGTGGTGGTGAGGAAGACGGAAAATTTTTGGGCATTGAGAGCTTGGAAGATTGGAAGGCTGAGGAGATGTGAAGGCGTGGGGGAGAAAGTAAAGATTCATTGCCCTCTTATAGGCGGTAAAAATGCCATCTGCCCCCCACTCGTGCCTTGAACCTCGCCTATTCCTGATAAAAGCGTGCGTCGTAAATGGTTGGATTACCCAAATTCTATTGATGAGCAATCCTGTATTAAGTGGGCATGATCTCTGTTTTGACAGGACGATCCAATGGTGCTTGGCCTCGAAGCATGGAATGCGAGGCGTGAAAACAGTTCAAAATGTCGAAAGGTCAAGTCTGACGCTTCGCCGAAAAAAGTTGTCAGTAAAGGGCACTGTTCTTATTTTTTGTATATCCTGCCTTCGCGGCTAAGGGTTGTGTTCATTATGAAAAGCCGGATACAATTCTTTTACGTAGGGAAGCCGATGTGTACTATTCATGGAACCCACCTTGCAATGCCGAAGACTATATGCATGCCGAACACATCATCATTGAAGACTGGTTCAGGGGCTACTGAGGGAGTCCTGGACTAGGGGGTCCTCGGGCGTCCGGTCTATTGGATATGGGCCGGACTGATGGGCCGTCGAGATACAAGATAGAAGATCACCTCTCGGTACCGTTAGGGACTCTCGTATGCGTGGATGGAAAGTATAGGTGTCCGGATATGTTATTCCTTTCTGTAAAACTGACTTTGTACAACCCTAACCCCCTCCGGTGTCTATATAAACCGGAGGGTTAGATCGGAGGCAGGACGACAGTCACTACAAAAAAAAGACACATCCGTGACATTTTGGGCCGAACGATTTTTTTCCTGTCATACTTATGGCACTTCTATGACGATAATTGTGACAAAACCCGGTATCATCATAGATGTGGTGGGCTCCTACTTTTATGACAAAAAAACATGACAGAAAATAGGCTTTTCGTCCTGGGCGGGCCAGAGACGCAGCTGCATGACATTCTTTGGGCCGTCCATGACGGAAAAAACTGTGGTAGAAGCGAGGGTGAGGAAAATATCGGGGAGTTCCCGGTTACGGTGGGTGGTCGGGGGCCGGGAGATGCGCGTTTCTCTCGTATCATACGCGCGTGGGTGCGAGTGTTGGGCTCTAACTGAACCCGAGCGAGGCGTCACCTAACTGAACCCGAGCGATTGCACTGCAGGCTACACATTACTGAACCCGAGCGATCGAGCGATTCCTTCGCTACTACTGCTAACTGAAGCCGATCGATGCTGCCTGTGGATGAACAGTGAGCATTGCTGGGGGGGTTGGATGAATAGTTCCCGGTGGGTGTTGGATGAACAGGCCCCCGTGGTGTTGCCGCTGGATGAATAGGACCCCAATCGATCGAGCCGGTTGGGCGTGGATGAACAGGACCCCGTGGAGGGCTGGATGAACGTGACGACCCCGTGGAGGGCTGGTTGAACAGTAGCCGGTGGAGGGCTGGATGAACAGTAGCCCGTGGAGGGGTGGTTGAACAGGACCCCGTGGAGAGGGCTGGTTGAACAGTAGTCGGTGGAGTGTCACGCGGTGGAGGCTGTATGAACAGGAGGCCGTGGATGAACAGTCGCAGGTGGAGGCTGGAGGAGGTCGATTGTGGATGAACAGTAGCTCGTGGAGGCTGGAGGAGGTCGATAGTGGAGATGAACAATATCCCATGGAGTCCCATTTTGCAGTACGCCACACCCCTCCCGATGAACAGGACCCCCGTTTCGACCATAGCACTCCAACACAAGTCTGTTTCCTCCATTTTGTGGTATGCCACACCCCTCCCGATCAACAGGAGCCCGTTTTGACCGTAGGAGGTCCAACAAAAGTCCGTTTCCTCCGTTTTGTGGTACGCCGGACCCCTCCCGATGAACATGATTCCATTTTGACCGCGGCCAGTTGAACACAAGGCCATTTCCTCCGTTCTGCGGTACGCCAGGCCTCATTTCCACCGGCTGCTCCGTCCAAGCCGGTTGGCTCCCACTCGTTCCGTTGCCTCCTGCTGAACACGATGCATTCCGTTGCCTCCCCATGAACATGACGATGACGTAATTTGTCCGTTCCGACCCAGCCATGTACAGAGCCCTGTCCGTACGTATGCGCGAGTGACGTTCGAGACCCCGCCCGTATGTACGTACGTGTCCGTATTTTCTTTCTTGCACCCTGGCCGCTGTACGTACGTGTACGTGCTACGTGCGCGCGTATACTACGACACATGTGTGCCTCTACATTGACCAGTATGTATGTACACATTCGTGACCAGAATGACAATGCTACGTACGCTTCGACCAGGTGGGCCCGACTGTCAGGCACTCCTTGCGTGTGAAGATGTAGCTGGTGGGTCCCAGCAGTCAGGGGGCGAATCATTTTTTTGCCCATAATATGGACGCACTTCCTTGCGTGCGAAGATGTAGCTGGTAGGTCCCAGCAGTCAGGGGGGAAACATTTTTTCGCGAAATACGATGCTCCATCCGGTGGGTCCCTGCTGTCAGGTGGAGGAATCATTATTTTCCGCGTAATAAGGAGGCACTTCCTTGCTGCGGCCGTGGACCCAGTTGTGAGCCTCTCCACGTATAGTGCTCTTTTGATGGAAGTCGTTCCTTGACCACGTTGACCACGCCATGTCGAGAGCACCAGGGCGGTGGATGACGGCGAGGCCTAGGAAGGGGACGACGCGGAGTCGGGGAAGACGCGACAGTGGATGCCCACGTGGAGAGGAGTACGAGGGTTCACTGGTTCGGCTTCGGTGTGAGGCTGTCGTCGCCGCAGAATAACAGGGGGTGTGGGTGAGTGGAGGGATGGCCTGGCCAGCGGTGCGAGTAGTAGGGGGCGGTGAGGCCTCCGCCGCAGCACAGCCGACCACGGGAGGCAGGAGCAGGCGGCACGACCGACACTACTTTGGGCGGCTCGAGCAAGAAGACCAGAGGTTGAAGAAGCACTATGGCCGTTGGATGGACATCATATGGTCACTGGAGCTAGAACCGTTCATATTGACTAAGTTGACAAAGCCCTCCGTCCCCGTCAACTTAGTAGGCCCACAAGTCAGCATCCCACTATGCTGGGTCCCAGCTAGCAGGGGGAGTATTCATTTTTTTGTGCGTAATAAAGAGGCACTTCCTTGCGTGCGAAGATATAGCCGGTGGGTCCGACCTGTCAGTGGGGGGAACATTTTTTTCGCGAAATACAAAGGGCCTTCCGGTGGGTCCTAGATGTCAGATGGAGGAATCATTATTTTGCGCATAATAAGGAGGCATTTCCTTGTGTGTGGCCGTGGACCCAACTGTCAGCCTCTCCACATACAGTCCACGTCCAATGGAAGTCGTTCCTTGACCACGTTGACCACACCGCGCCGAGAGCACCAGGGCAGTGGACGACGGCGAGGCCTAGGAAGGGGATGACGCAGAGTCGGGGAAGACGCGACAGTGGATGCCCACGCGGAGAGGAGTACGAGGGTTAACTGGTTCGGCTGCGATGTGAGGCTGCCGTCGCTGTAGGGCCTGGCTAGCGGTGGCAGTAGTAGGGGGCGGTGAGGCCTCAACGGCAGCACAACCGGCCACTGGAGGCAGGAGCAGGTGATATGTCTCCAACGTATCTATAATTTTTGATTGTTCCATGCTATTATATTACCCGTTTTGGATGTTTATGGGCTTTACTTTACACATTTATATCATTTTTGGTACTAACCTACTAACCGGAGGCCCAGCCCGTATTGCTGTTTTTTTGCCTATTTCAGTATTTCGAAGAAAAGGAATATCAAACGGAGTCAAATGGAATGAAACCTTCGGGAGCGTGATTTTTGGAACGAACATGATCCAGAGGACTTGGAGTGCAAGCCAAGAAGCAGCCGAGGCGACCACGAGGGTGGAGGGCGCGCCCACCCCTACAGGGCACGCCCCCTATCTCGTGGGCCCCTTGGGCGGCCACCGACCTACTTCTTCCTCCTATATACACCCACGTACCCCAAAAACATCAGGGGAGCCAACGAGAAACAATTTCCACTGCCGTAACCTTCTGTATCCGCGAGATCCCATCTTGGAGCCTTCGCCGGCGCTCCGCCGGAGGGGTAATCGACCACGGAGGACTTCTACATCAACACCATAGCCCCTCCGATGAGTTGTGAGTAGTTTACCACAGACCTTTGGGTCCATAGTTATTAGCTAGATGGCTTCTTCTCTCTTTTTGGATCTCAATACCATGTTCTCCTCGATCTTCTTGGAGATCTATTCGATGTAACTCTTTTTGCGGTGTGTTTGTCGAGATCCGATGAATTGTGGGTTTATGATCAAGTTTATCTATGAGAAATATTTGAATCTCCTCTGAATTCTTTTATGTATGATTGAGTTATCTTTGCAAGTCTATTCGAATTATCAGTTTGGTTTGGCCTACTAGATTGATCTTTCTTGCAATGGGAGAAGTGCTTAGCTTTGGGTTCAATCTTGTGGTGTCCTTTCCCAGTGACAGTAGGGGCAGCAAGGCACGTATTGTATTGTTGCCATCGAGGATAAAAAGATGGGGTTTATACCATATTGCATGAGTTTATCCCTCTACATCATGTCATCTTTCTTAATGCGTTACTCTGTTCTTATGAACTTAATACTCTAGATGCATGCTGGATAGCGGTCGATGTGTGGAGTAATAGTAGTAGATGCAGGTAGGAGTCGGTCTACTTGTCGCGGACGTGATGCCTATATACATGATCAAGCCTAGATAATCTCATAATTATTCGCTTTTCTATCAATTGCTCGACAGTAATTTGTTCACCCACCGTAATACTTATGCTATCTTGAGAGAAGCCACTAGTGAAACCTATGTCCCCCGGGTCTATCTTTTATCATATAAGCTTTCAATCTACTTTTATTTGCATCTTTACTTAGTCAATCTATATTATAAAATACCAAAAATATATTTATCTTATCATACTATCTCTATCAGATCTCACTTTCGCAAGTGGCCGTGAAGGGATTGACAACCCCTTTATTTCCTTGGTTGCGAGTTCTTTGTTTGTTTGTGTAGGTGCGTGGGACTTTTGAGGAGCCTCCTACTGGATTGATACCTTGGTTCTCAAAAACTAAGGGAAATACTTAAGCTACTATTGCTGCATCACCCTTTCCTCTTCAAGGAAAAACCAACGCAAGCTCAAGATGTAGTAGCAGGCGGTCTCGTCGGCGCTGGTTTGGGCGGATGGTGCAAGAAGAGCAGCGATTGAAGAAGCAGTAGGACTGTTCGATTCAAATCCAACAGTTACTCACTACAAAAAAATACACTTCCGTGATGATACGTGTTTGTCACAGTAGGTCGCGTTTTTTGTCATGCATGTACATCCATGACGATTTTATGACAAAATCAAGATAGTCATACCTGTGCTATCGTAGAAGTTTTCCATGACATTACCAAAATTATCATCATGGAAATGTCCACTTCCATGACGATAAAGTGCGCGTCACAGAAGTTCTTTCGTCAAGGGTGACCGACACATGGCATCCACCATAACGGAACACTGTTAAGCTATTGGGTCCGGTTTTGGATCCGATAACCCATTAACAGCCCCGACCAATGGGGATTTTCCACGTGTAAAATCATCATTGGCTGGAGGAAACACGTGTCGGCTCATCAGTGGGACAGATGTCATCCACTCATTGGACAGAAGGCACCTATGATACATCGACACGTGGCATGGCTCAACAGAGGCCCATTTCTGTGAAAAGGCCAACCCATTTGACCTGGTCAAAAGGTGGCGGGCCGGCCAACTGAAAGCCTGTTAACGGCCTGTTCGCATATAGCCCATTTACAGCCCACTAACCTAGGGCCCGTTACGACCTATCCAAAT
Organism: Triticum timopheevii; assembly: GCA_963921465.1. Lineage (NCBI taxonomy): Eukaryota > Viridiplantae > Streptophyta > Magnoliopsida > Poales > Poaceae > Triticum > Triticum timopheevii. The sequence goes on from OY997272.1 coordinate 152,037,651, forward strand.
TAGGCATAGTAGTGTCATATGGGCCGTCCAATATGATTCCAGCCCGTTTTAACTTCCAGCCCATGTATGGCCCATGACGTCTTTCGACCCATATGAGGCCCTTTGTAACTCTTGGCCCATTAACGGCCCGTGGTGAAATTGGCCCGTAATAAATAGTGTATCACTTTATACCCATTAACGGCCCATTATTCCATTGGGTCATTTCCATCCCATGTTATCTTTCGGCCTTCTTAGGGCCCATTTATTCTTGGGCTCATTTCCAGCATTCGGTTACTTACGGCCCGTTACTGTCATTTTCTGCTTGTGGCCCAAATTCAGCCCGTTGTTACAGTTGGCTCATTTGTGGCCCGTTAATATGTTGGGCCGTTTTCATAGCGTCATCAAATATGGCCTATTAACGACGGCCCGTTATGGTCGGCCCATGAACGGACGATTCCAACTTTAGCTCGTTTACGGCCATAATGCTGTCTGTTATTGGCCCATGTTTGGCCAATCAATCATACGACCCATATAAGGCCCATTGATGATACGACCCGTAGAAGGCCCATTGTTTCTACGGCCCGTAGAAGGCCCATTGTTTCTACGGCCGGTAGGAGGCCCAATGTCACTACAGTAAATATGTAGCCCATGGTTATTGTGGCCTAGTTTAAAAAAATAGGTTATTGCGGCCACTAGCAAACCGCGGAAAAAGAACTGCACTGACTACAAGCAAACAAATAAATAAGACAACAAGGAAATAAATAAGCAAGCAACTAACGCTAGGCTATCACGGCTATTACACATATTACATCCAGTGGGCATCAAAGTTCGCTACCAGTGCAAATATAGGGAACAAAGCAGCATATCATATACACTGGTTGTCAAAGTTGGTGACCAGCGCAAATAAACGCCACAACAAAACAAATCCAGAATTGAAACCACTTCAGAAGATCTCAAGAAACAATATCCTGGGTACCCATAATGCTGGCAAGATGCTTAGCAAGCTTATTAACTTTCTCTTGTTTGGTGGTTAAATCCTTCAGCGCTTGCTGTTGCACCAGGAAGTATGCATCTGAATTCTGCAGGGACTTCCTCAGTCCTTCAGCTTCCTATCGCAGCACATCTGATCGATGTCTTTCAACTTGAAGTTGAGACTCAAGAAGACGAACTGATTCAGGCAGCAAGTTCGAAGAGCTTGTGCCAGCAGTAGTGGCCACTAACTCGAACACTACATCAAGACAGGACTTTCGGGTTCTCTCACTGTCGTCAAGATAGTTTTTATCAGCTTTCTTACAGACCAACAGGGATGTCTCACTATCTTGAACCTTATCTGCATTACTTCCTTTACTATTGCATAACGCGGTACTGTTCTCCAATATTTTGTCCGCATTCTAAAAGAGAAACAAGCAGACACATCACAGGTTTACCATGTTGTATATGAAACTCATTTTGGTAAATGAGTTCAGTAGTAAAGTGGACAGGATAACATCATGAAACAAACATATATCTATGTACCATGGTCACTTTATGGTCTATATCATTCTAGTTTTTGTTGCCAAATCAAGATAGTGACACAGTTCAAACAATATTTGTTCAAGACAAAGAAGAATAGACAGAATATAAGTGTGGGAAACTATAGAGCAATAGCAACACTTGTAATGTGCATGACATGAGAACATAACTGTTTATTCAATTGAAACTGAAATCAACATATAGCAGGTTACAATAGCAAACCAGTTAAAGAAACAGGTTTAAAACATACCTATTGCGCCATTGGAGTTTCAATTCCATCCTTCAAATTTGAAAATAGTTGGTATGAGTAAATACAGTAATGCAAGAGCAAAGGAGTATGAACCATAGCTACAGAACCTGACCTGAGAACAAATCTTCTTCTCCTTTAAGCGTTGAGTTGGGATTCAGAGTGGCGATCTCGTGCTTTGGGCACTGCAGTTCCCTTACTAACTGCTCGTGTTTGGGTGCTCTGTGGTGGAGACGGTGCTATGTCAACTGGAACTGGGTTACTTTCTGTCGGGGTTGGGGTTAGAAGGGGTGTAGCTGGTTCTCTGTCCAACTGGGTAGGGGTACAATCTGTGAGAGTCTGGGTTATGTGTGGTGGATCTAGTCCTTGGGCAAGTACAGCAGTGGTTCTATCTGCATCAACTGGTAGCACTATCTTTTCTGAAGACCGTGTTGTTACTCCCTTAGATACTGCCATCACCTCTCCCATTCAAATGGCTGATAAACAAGAAAAGTAATTGAAAGTATAGACATTATATGATAGACAGGTGCAATGGATAGTGGGGAATAAAAGAGGGCATGAAATAATTCACATTTATGTTGTCTAACCAAACAGGATAGCATGACACAATTTCACATATATGATGGCTAACTAAACAGGATAGCATGACACAATTTCACATTATGATGGCTAACTAAAAAAGATGGAAAGACATAGTTCAAAATATGAGACTATGTAAACAGGATGACATGACATAACTATATAATGTGTTTATTAAATAGGTTGGCATGCCATAATTCACATACATTCACGGTTAGAATGCCATAATTCAAAATATGATGATTGTAAACACTAAACAGGATGAGATGATATAACTATATGATGTCTTTATTAAATGGGTTGCCATGCCATAATTTAGATAGATGATGTGTATGTACTATGTAAACATGATGGCATGATATAATTCAAATATATGATTTATATAGTAAGCAAGTAAGTAGATGGCAATCCATATATGATGTAAAAACTAAGCAATGCAAGACAACATGCATGACATGGGTAATATAACCCTGCCAAGTTTGAGCGTAGACCTCAGGGGGGAAATAGGACTGATCATCAGTCTCTGAATCCTCCTCTGAGGAGCTCTCTGTAACCAGCAAGATGTCTGCTTCAGTAGGTAGCATTGTCTGCTCTGAATACCTTGTTTTCACTCCAGATACTTCCATCACCTCTTCAAATGGCTGATGCACAGGAAGAGTAGTTGAATATACAAATGTTGTCGACAAATGGAACACGTAATACAAAATAATGATAGCATGATATAATTCACATACATGATGATTGGCTAAACAACATGGCATTGCATAATTCACATATATAATGCCTTTGCAACAAGATAGCATTGCATAATTCACATATATAATGTCTTGCAAAAAGATGGCAATGCATAATTCACATATATGGTAATTAGACACTGAACAGGTGACATTCACACAAAGCATGTCTAAACTAATCAAATGACATAGCAATGTCAGACACCATACGCACGATATGAGCAACATAACCCTGCCAAGTTTAGAGCATACACCTCGGAGGGGGGGGGATAGGACTGGTCATCTGTCTCTGAATCCTCCTCTGAGGAGCTATCCGTAACCAACGACATATGCGCTTCGTCAGATAGCATAGTCTGCTCTGAAGACCTTGTTTTCACTCCAGAATTTTCCATCACCGTGTCAAATGGCTGATGCACATGAAGAGCAGTTGAATGTACTAACATTGTTGACAAATGTAATATGTAACGAAAAAAAGGATGGCCTGATATAATTTACATATAAGATGACTAGCTAAGCAGGATGGCATTGCAAAATTCACATATATGATGCCCGGCTAAACAAGATGGCGTTGCATAATTCACATAAACGATGAATAAACTAAACAAATGGAATTTGCACAAAGGATGTCTAAACTAAGTAGATGACATGTTTGATGCATAAAGTAAGCAATGCAAGGCACCATATGCATGATATAACCAACATCAGCATGCCAAGTTAGAGCGAAGACCTCAGGGGGTAAATAGGAGTTGTCTTCTCCTTCTGAATCCCCCTCAGAAAAGATATCTACCTCTCGATTACAATCCGAAATGCGTGGAGGGGGGGGGTGCCTTTGCGCCTACCATGGAGCGATGTCTACATGAAGTTTTATTGCCATGCAAGGCTCGTCTCTTTTGCTCTAAATGTTCAGTTCCATTGTTTACAATAACTGTCATGCATAGGAATAAAACATAGTGAGATTATGTAAGGAGTGCATGCATAAATCCAGAGTGATGGTAGCAACCTATGGATAGACCCAAAACCAATAATAGCAGGCAGATAATGGTTTCAGTTAAAAAATACAGATAATGGCTTCTTTACTGTTTGTTTCCCACCCAACATGAAACTCATAGTAGACACCGGAGATTAACCAAATAGTAGATAGATACTATTGATTGCGGCCCCGATATGTACCCCACAACCATTTAAAAACTTAAGTTTGACCATTAGTTTGGAGCTGACTCAGAGTCTAATCGGTGAACAGAATGATAAAGTAGCATGTAATATTAAGCGATGGATAACATAAGCAGACACGAAAGAGTGCGACCTCTCTTGCGGACCCGTGTAGTCCTCGAGGTCATCTGCTCGATTAATGATGGTAATGCAGTTTTCATGGCTATTGGCGGCAGGGAAGAAGATCTGAGGCGGCGAAAGACAGTCTAGAAGCCGGATCCCTACTGTGTTGGACCCTTCTATCGTTGGAGCAGCTGAGCTGGGTTGGATGATGACACAACATGAGCGGGACAAACCACGCAAGGTTTTCTTTGAAAACTATCTGTAAGAGAAGTAATTCTGTAAGGGCTCTGTCGGTGTCAAAACCGGCGGATCTCGGGTAGGGGGGTCCCGAACTGTGCGTCTAGGCGGATGGTAACAGGAGACAAGGGACACGATGTTTTTACCCAGGTTCGGGCTCTCTCGATGGAGGTAAAACCCTACTCCTGCTTGATTGATATTGATGATATGGGTAGTACAAGAGTAGATCTACCATGAGATCAAGGAGGCTAAACCATAGAAGCTAGCCTATGGTATGATTGTTATATGTCCTATGGACTAAAACCCTCTGGTTTATATAGACATCGGAGAGGGCTAGGGTTACACAGAGTCGGTTACAATGGTACGAGATCTACATATCCGTATCGCCAAGCTTGCCTTCCACGCCAAGGAAAGTCCCATCCGGACACGGGACGAAGTCTTCAATCTTGTATCTTCATAGTCTTGGAGTCCGGCCAATGATGATAGTTCGGCTATCCGGACACCCACTAGTCCAGGACTCCCTCAGTAGCCCCCGAACCAGGCTTCAATGACGACGAGTCCGGCACGCATATTGTCTTCGGCATTGCAAGGCGGGTTCTCCTCCAAATTCCACATGCTTACCGAATAGTGTACGGCTTCCTTATAAATGCTGCGCTCCTTGGCTTCCACGTCCAATAATGGCCCTCTTCCACGTGTCGTATGAATGCGAAAAGCCAGGGTATTCTTACACTTTACCCCCTAGCTACGCGAATAAACTGCCTATAAGAGAGGCGAGGATCCAGATCCGAATCACACCATCCTCCTTCCGCGAGTATTCATCGAAGCGCTTCTGACAAAAATCCACTCCATCATGGACAGTCGACGCGGCTCCTCCTCTCGCGCTCCCAGCCCTCAGCCAGGAGATTGGGGGAGATGTTCAGTCCCGCATAGCGAGCTGGTGATGCTCTAAGCAGAGGGATATCTTCCCCCAGCCTTCGTGGTTCCGGTTCGAGCCAGACTGGCCACCTACAAGGGCGGAAAGCAGGCGGAGAGCGTCCCCAATACCTCCAAAGGAGAGCGGGTATGCTTCGTCCCTTATCTAATAAGGGGACTCGGATTTCCCATACATCCGTTTCTCCGGGGGCTCCTGGAGTTCTATGGGCTCCAGCTTCACCACCTCACGCCTGCCTCCATTCTGCACATCGCGGGCTTCGTGGCCCTTTGCCGGCTGTTCTTGGGCATCGAGGCCCATTTCGCGCTATGGAAGAGATTATTTTGCCTCGTACCCCGTTCTCACGAGGGGTCAATATACCAAGTGGGCGGAGCCGAAATATGGCGCATCGCCCGGACCGGATATCTATTCGGAACCCCGAAGAAGGCGTCCGAAGACTGGCCTTCGGAATGGTTTTACATGGAGGACGCCCCACTGCCGGACCCCGTTCGGATCGGCCTCCCGGAGTTCAGCAACGCTCCTCTAAAGAAACACCTGAGTTGGCGCCCGCGGAGCCCTCAACGGGAGAATGATGGGGACGTTCAATGTCTGATGGGCCGAATAAGGTTATTGGCTCATTCCGGATTGACTATGATTGGAGTCATGGCCACATGCATCATGCGAGGGGTGCAGCCGCTTCAATACAGGGGCCACCCCATGTGGGATTTCAATGGGGAGGATGACGCCACCCGTCATGGCCGCAAGGGGCCAGGATCGGTTGCTGATCTGGTGAAGATCCTGTCTGGCTTGTACAAGGGGGAGAAGGAGGACTTCCTCCGCGCGAGTCCATTGAATGGATTTTCGATGAACAACCCTCGAAGCTGGGTAAGCGGACGTTTGTCTATCCGATCCTTGTTCCCAAAGTTAAGTGTCTCACTTTGTGATTTTGACGCAGGAACTGCGCCGGGCCGTAGAGGACATACACAGCCCGGCTCCACAACCAAAGGATCCGGAACGATCGCTTGATCCGGCCTCTGAAGAGGATCCGGATATAAAGGTGGAGCTGATCGACGGGGTGTTCCACCAACTTAGTATGGATAATGCTTTGGTCGCCATTACGGCCGACTACCCCGGTTTATCTCCGGCTTCCCAGGTAACTGTGACTGGAGTCCTAATACCACGACTCATCCATGCTTATTTCTGACCACCGTATACTAATGGTACTCCGCAGGAGGTGCCTTTGAGGTGGGAAGCCGAACCTGCGGCGGCTGACCAACAAGGGGCAGCTCGGCCCAGCAGGCGGAAAAGGAGTGCGGCACGAATCGAGACGTCACCGCAATGGTATGATGCGCCCCCATGTTTCCGGAAAAGATTCCTGGAAGGCCTACTAACGCTTGTGGTTTTCTCAGGAGAAAGAGCGCTTGCCGGACTGTGCCCGGAGAGGTTGCCGATCCCGCCTCCACCAGCTAGGCTCCAACACCAGGTTCGGAGGGGGAGGCGAACGCAAGGCGCGCGTCGGGTGCTCCTCCAACGGAGGACGCCGATAGGTTGTCCGCCACCAGATCTGAGGTGGAGAGCGCCATGAATCATAGGCGTCGCCGGACAGTTCTGCGCGACACATGCTTCTCCCCCGAGGCGTTAAATGCCTTTAATTCGGGTGATGCGCACCTCCGTGCTGCTCAAGATGGACTAGCCAGAGCCACGGAGCAGTATGTAAAAGACATACGGGTGAGTAATTTTGACAGTTATATATGCCAGTAGCCCCCGAGACTTAAAATAGTTAGAATAACTGATTTAAGGATCATTTGTTGTGCAGGATCTTACGGAGAAGAATACCCACCTATCCCAGGAGCTGCAAGAGTGCAAGGCCCAACTTGAGGCCGCACTAGCCGCCGCAGGGGGATCCACAAAGACCCCCTCTGGTAATACATACTTCAAGAGATAAGTAATTTGCAAAGCGCGGCGCGTGTATAAGTCTGACAATAATATTGCATATGGTGCCGGACTAGATCTGGACAGGCAGCAGCTACTACGCCAGCTAAAGGCCAGCGAGAAGGTGCTGACAAGGGTGCGGCAGGAGAAGAATAACCTCCAAGATGCCAACACTCAGCTGGGCGAGGAACTAAAAGATGTTCGGGTCCAGCTGTCTTACTCCGTGAAGGAGAATCTGCGGCTTCGTCGCGGCATTTACAGTAAGTGCTTGAATGAACTTTTGGAAACAAGAGTTCGGCAAGGAAGTCGATTAACCAGAATATGTCTGTACGTATGCTCACAGGCCGTCCTGCAGAGGAAATGCCCGGTTCAACGGGTGACCAGTTCCCGAGATGTTGTAGCTGCACGAACGAGTTCGGCAGGTGATGAGTGGCATTGCCCAGGCCTTATGGCCGTCCGTCTCCCTGCCCGAGGGTCTTGGGGGGCTTGCGGAGAAGCTTCAGGGAGCTTGGCGGTGTTTCCGTCTGTGGAAGATATCAGCCTGCCATCAAGGCACCAGGGAGGCCTGTGCCATGGTGAAGACGAGGTACACGAAGGCCGACCCGAACCACTTGGCCGAGGTCGGGCCTGTGGGGCCCGATGGGAAGGAGATCCCTGTGAGCTTAATGTACGACCAAGTAGAGTTGGCCGCAAAGTATTCCCAGCGGGACTGTAAACTAGACAACCTGCTAGATGGTATTGAAGAGGAATACAGTCAGTCAAGTTGACTATGTAATTTAAAATGACATGTAAAATGCCTTCTAGCCGGATTGTAGATCGTTTGTCATTGCGGACCTTTTCGCTTCAAGACCCGACAGTCTGGAGTGTGTCCGAATACCCTCGCGGTTATAGAAAAACCGGGGCATGCGTGGAGACCAGGCGTAGGGGTCATTAGTGCTTTATCAGACAAGTGCCCAACTAGTTATGTTATATTACATGGTTAGTAAGAAACATCTTCCAGGGAGAATAGTTCCGTTAGGGGTTCCTTTCCCTGGGGGGGGGGGGGGGCGCATGCCCTAAAGTGCATGTCCGGACTGCGAAAAAAGCAGGAGAGCATCTGGGGGTAGATAAATAAATAAGTAAGAAATCATCTTTTAAGTCATCGACCAAATATTCCCTTAAGAACGCTAGCTTTCGGCTTCACCCAGTCTGAGGTACACATCCGGCTGACCTGGCAGTAACAATCGCAGAGGTGCTCCCTTTACCTCCTAGCCGAACAATCGGGAACGTAGGGGTAAGCACAGGAGCCAGGCAACCCAGCTTGGCCAAAACTTAAGTCATATTGATGCATATAATGGTGAATAAAAGGTACATGCGGAAGTGTGACACATGTGTTGGGCATGAAGCCCGTATAAATAAGCTTCTGTTAAAGAAGCCCCCAGGTATAATGAGTGCGAGCAGCACGTCAAGTGTGTGTGAACAATGCGTAGATCAGCCTTTAAAGGCTTTAAGGAAAAAGGAGGGAGAAAGGGAGAAACAAAAGACAACTAAAGTATAAAATGTGGACGGAGGAAGAAGACGAACTCTGAGTTCGGTGCTAGGCGTAGAATCTTCGGAGACGGGCTGCGTTCCATGGGTTCGGCTCGAGTTGGTTGTCCGATGTGTTTCGCAGACAGTATGCTTCGCCGGTCAGGACTTGGTCGATGATGAAGGGACCTTCCCATTTGGGCTTGAGTTTGTCCTTTTTCTTGTCCGGCAGGCGTAGAACGAGTTCGCCAACATTGTAAGTTTTGGCCCGTACTTCTCTGCTTTGATATCTTCGAGCCTGCTGTTGATAGAATGCGGAACGAGCTTTTGCCACGTCGCGCTACTCCTCTAAGGTGTCCAAACTGTCCTGCCGATCCAGCTCGGCTTCTCTTTCTTCGTACATGCGCACGCGAGGTGAGTCATGAATTATGTCGCAGGGCAAGACTGCCTCTGCGCCGTACACCATGAAAAATGGTGTGAATCCGGTAGTACGATTTGGCGTGGTCCGCAGTCCCCAGAGTACGGAGTCGAGCTCCTCTACCCAGTGCATGTTAGATTCCTTGAGGGACCGCACTAGTCTGGGTTTAATGCCGCTCATGATTAGACCATTTGCTCGCTTGACTTGACCGTTAGTTTGAGGGTGATAGACTGAAGCGTAGTCGAGCTTAATGCCCATGTTTTTGCACCAGAGTTTAACCTCGTCGGCCGTGAAGTTTGTGCCGTTATCAGTGATGATGCTGTGGGGGATACCATAACGGTGTACTACCCCTGATATGAAGTCTATCACAGGTCCGAATTCAGCCGTTTTAACTGGCTTGGCCTCTACCATTTGGTGAATTTATCCACCATGACCAATAGGTATTTTTGCTTGTGGGTTCCTCCTTTAAGGGGTCCAACCATGTCAAGCCCCCAGACCGCGAACGGCCAGGTGATGGGTATAGTTTTCAGGGCGGTGGGTGGCATGTGGCTTTGGTTAGCAAAGAGCTGGCAACCGATGCATCGTTGAACTAAATCCTGAGCGTCTGTCCGGGCCGTTGGCCAATAAAATCCTGTACGGAAGGCCTTGCTTACAAGGGCCCGGGCTGCGGCGTGATGCCCACTGAGTCTGACGTGAATTTCAGCCAGAAGATTTTTCCCTTCCTCTTCGGAGATGCACCTTTGAAGGACTCCGGTTGTGCTTTTCTTATAGAGCTCTCCCTCATGGACCTTATAGGCTTTAGAGCGTTGTACTATGCAGCGGGCCTCGTTTGGTCCTCGAGAAGTTCCTGCTTAGTTAGGTAAGCTAGGAATGGCTCGGTCCACGGGGCAATGACTGCCATTATTTCATGGGCTGAAGGTGTTGTTTCATTGGCAGAACCGCCGATTGTGTCAGAGCGTGCGGTGTTGGGTAGTGCGGCTGGGTCCGGATTGTTATGTCCGGACTACCCTTCCCATAGAACGGATGGCTTGAAAAGCCGTTCCAGGAAGATGTTGGGGGGGACGGCATCGCGTTTTGTGCCGATGTGTGCCAATACGTCCGCCGCTTGATTATTATCCCGGGCTATATGGTGAAATTCGAGCCCTTCAAACCGAGCTGACATTTTCAAAACGGCGTTATGATAAGCTGCCATTTTTGGATCCTTGGCGTCGAAGTCTCCATTTATTTGGGATATCGTGAGGTTCGAATTCCCTCGCACCTCTAGGCGTTTAATGCCCATGGAGATCGCCATCCGGAGGCCATGTAGAAGGGCCTCGTATTCGGCTACGTTGTTGGAGTCCATGTACATTATCTGAAGTACGTATTGGACTGTGTCCCCGGTTGGGGACGTCAGGACGACGCCAGCCCCCAGGCCGGCCAACATTTTGGAGCCGTCGAAGTGCATGATCCAGTTAGAATATGCGCCATACTCTTTAGGGAGTTCGGCTTCAGTCCATTCGGCGATGTAGTCAACCAAAACTTGCGACTTGATGGCCCGCCATGGTTTATAGGTTATGTCGAATGGTAGGAGCTCGATGGCCCATTTTGCAATCCTACCGGTCGCGTCGCGGTTGTTTATAATGTCATTGAGAGGTACTTCGGAGGCTACTGTTATCGAACACTCTTGAAAGTATTGTTGGAGCTTCCGGGATGCCATGAACACTGCATACGCTATCTTTTGATAATGCAGATACCGGGATTTGCATGGAGTTAAGATAGTGGAAACGTAGTACACTGGTTTTTGAAGAGGGAACTTATGTCCGTCCGCTTCTCGTTCGACGACGAGTACCGCGCTTACAACTTGATGAGTTGCCGCGATATATAATAGCATTGGTTCGCCCAAGTTGGGCGTGGCCAGGACCAGATTTGTTGCCAATATGGCCTTTATTTCTTCGAGTCTGACCGTGGCGGCATCCGTCCATTCGAAGTGTTCGGTGCGCCGGAGGAGGCGATAAAGGGGTAATGCCTTTTCTCCCAAGCGGGAAATGAAGCGGCTTAGAGCCGCCACGCATCCAGTTAATTTTTGTATTTGCTTGAGGTCTTTTGGGATATCCAATTGTGATAGAGCTCAGATCTTGGCTGGGTTTGCTTCAATTCCTCTACCGGATACAATGAAGCCCAAGAGCTTTCCGGCTGGTACGCCAAAAATGCATTTTTCCGGGTTGAGCTTAATGTCGTATGCTCGGAGGTTGTCAAATGTGAGCCTCAAATCATCTACTAGAGTTTCGACGTGTTTAGACTTGACGACCACATCGTCTACGTATGCCTCCACTATTTTGCCGATCAAGGTTGCCAGACATGCCGGAATCATGCGCTGATATGTTGCGCCGGCGTTTTTGAGCCCGAAGGGCATTGTGTTGAAGCAGAATGGTCCGTATGGAGTGATGAATGCCGTTGCGGCTTGATCTGGCTCTGCCATCTTGATTTGATGGTAGCCGGAGTATGCGTCTAGGAAGCACAATGAATCGTGTCCTGCGGTAGCATCTATAATTTGATCGATGCGGGGAAGGGGGAAAGGATCCTTTGGACAAGCCTTGTTAAGGTCCTTGAAATCGACACACAGGCGCCAGGATTTGTCCTTCTTTGGTACCATTACCAGGTTTGCTAGCCAGTCCGGATGTTTTATGTCTCTGATGAATCCGGCTTCTAATAGTTTGGCTAGCTCCTCTCCCATTGCCTGTCTTTTGGGTTCGGAAAATCGTCGAAGAGCCTGTTTGACCGGCTTGAATCCTTTTAGGATATTTAGGCTGTGCTCTGCCAATCTGCGTGGGATTCCTGGCATGTCTGAAGGGTGCCAGGCAAAAATGTCCCAATTTTCCCGAAGGAATTCGCGTAGTGCGGCGTCTACATCAGGGTTTAATTGTGCCCCAATGGAGGCCGTCTTTGTGGGGTCCATTGGATGGACTTGGAATTTGACTATTTCGTCCGCCGGCTTGAAAGAGGTGGACTTGGATCTTTTATCGAGTATCACGTCGTCCCTGTTCACCGTGGAGCGCAGCGTAGTGAGTTCCTCGGCCGCTAGGGCTTCGGATAGTGCCTCTAGGGCTAGTGCGGCTGTCTTATTTTCGGCGGGGAGTGCTATGTCCGGATCACTAACAAGAGTGATGATTCCATTGGGCCCGGGCATTTTGAGCTTCATGTACCCGTAATGGGGTATAGCTTTAAAAATTGTGAATGCCTCTTGCCCTAATAAAGCGTGATATCCGCTACTGAACGGGGCCACTTGGAACGTGACCTCCTCGGACCTGTAATTGTCCAGCGAGCCGAACACCACATCCAGTGTAATTTTTCCTGTGCAGCGTGCTTCCCGACTAGGGATTATTCCTCTAAAGGTTGTGCTGCTTCGCTCAATGCGGCTCCAATCTATTTCCATTTTTCGAAGGGTTTCCTCGTAGATGAGGTTTAATCCGCTGTCGCCATCCATGAGTACCTTAGTAAGGCGAAAGCCGTCCACTATTGGACTGAGTACCAATGCGGCTGGTGCTCGAGCTGTTCGGAATTTAGGTTCGTCACTGGCGTTGAAGGTAATAGCCGTGTCGCTCCATGGATTTATTATTGCTACTTGGTACACTTCGGCGAGGCTATGGAGTGTTTGTTTCCGCATATTATTTGATGCGAAAGTCTCGAAGATTGTTAATACCGTACTAGTACTGCTGGGCTGGTTCTCTGGGGCTAGAAGCTCTTCGCCACATTTGGCCACCTGCCGTAGTATCCAACATGCTCGAAGGCTATGCGTTGGAGTGGAGCCCTCTATGCTATGAATTTTGCAAGGTTCATTGAGCCATCCCTCCAGTACGGTTCCGTTCCCTTTAGGTTTTTTTTTTGCTTTTTGGTTTTTAACCCAGGTGCATGAATATGATGCACCCTTTTATTTCGGACTAGGATTGTGATCGGAGCTGGATTGTCCCAAAATTTGGTTTCGGTTTTCCAGGCGCTCTCCATCGCACAGTACTTTTGTACTATGATCGCTAGGTCGGTGAAGCGTGTAATTTCGCGACGACTTATGGCGTTCATGATTCCTTTGTCCGCGCAATTATTCCAGAAATTGAAATTGCGCTTTCCTCACGACAGTCCTTTATCCTGTCCATAACCAGGAGGAATCTGGCCCAGTAATGATGTACTGTTTCAGCGGGCTCTTGCCGGATTCGGGATAGATCGCTTGTGTTTGGGTGGGCGGGTGGAATTAAATTCGGAACCGCGTCCAATCTGAGACTCAGGGGCTGGAAAGTTTCTGAACTTGGAAGTTCGGCTTGTTGGATGTTATCCAACGAATCCGGCCCGCTGCCTGACTTTAGGTTCAGGGCTTGATCGGCGTCCGTCCCTCCGCGGGAATCTGGCATGGAGGGGTCGGGAATTCAGACACAGCTTGTCCTTAATGTAGAAAAAGAGTCGCCGTGCTGTTCCTCCACCACAGCAACGTGGTGGGTAGCCTTGGGAGAGTTGATCTCTCTCAGATCGGTTTTAGGCCCGATCTGATCATAGTCTGTAGCGACTCCCAGGGCGGCGATGTGATCCAAGAGCTCGTTTATGAAAGAGAGCTCCATCGGATCTAGCTGCTCAGCGAGTTCCGAGTTGACATGAAGATTGCTTTTGATGACCTTAGAGGTCATCGTCGGCGCGGCGGCCGAACAGGCGGTCATAAGAAAACCACCTAGCCGGATAGTTTGGCCGATGGCCAAAGCTCCTTTGGCGACGGTACCGTCTTTAAAGACGGGATGAGGCATCCTCCCTAATGGCGACAACACAGAGGAACTCTCAATGAAAGCACCAATGTCGGTGTCAAAACCGGCGGATCTCGGGTAGGGGGTCCTGAACTGTGCGTCTAGGCGGATGGTAACAGGAGACAAGGGACATGATGTTTTTACCCAGGTTCGGGCCCTCTCGATGGAGGTAAAACCCTACTCCTGCTTGATTGATATTGATGATATGGGTAGTACAAGAGTAGATCTACCACGAGATCAAGGAGGCTAAACCCTAGAAGCTAGCCTATGGTATGATTGTTATATGTCCTATGGACTAAAACCCTCCGGTTTATATAGACACCGGAGAGGGCTAGGGTTACACAGAGTCGGTTACAATGGTAGGAGATCTACATATCCGTATCGCCAAGCTTGCCTTCCACGCCAAGGAAAGTCCCATCCGGACACGGGACGAAGTCTTCAATCTTGTATCTTCATAGTCTTGGAGTCCGGCCAATGATGATAGTTCGGCTATCCGGACACCCCCTAGTCCAGGACTCCCTCAGGCTCGTTTGAATTGGAGGATTCCAATAATGCAGGGATAGGAAATAGACTGGAATAGGATAGAAATGCACGTGCAAAACAGAGAATTTAAAAACACAGGATTTCTGCCAATCTGGGTGTTTGATTCACAACAATTGGAAGATCACAGGATGCAAAGAAGCATGGTGAGATTAAGTCAAACCACAAGAAAATGTACGGTTATAATGCTATTATGCTACTATCTGTTAGTCTTGTGCTTCATGAATAGGAATTTGAAAAGGAGGACAAGTGAAAATTAAAATTCCTACGTTTTTTCTTTCAAGGAGACACTAAAGGAACAAATCCTACAGTTTTCCTTTGCTCCATTCCTTTGAACCAAATTCATGAATGGTAGTACCATAGGAAACTTTCCAATTCCTATGTTTTTCATTCACTTTTCTTTCAAGCATTGACGATTCTAGTAGGCAGGCTTGAGCAAGGAAAAGCCTAAACAAAAAAATGTTTTTGTGCTACTTCTATTACTTTGGACCCAGGCCACTGCCCTACTAGCTCAACTCCCAGGGCCATCGACAAATGCATAGCTCAAACGCGTAGAGATAAATAATGATGGTGTTCAAGAGAGTCTATCACGGATAGCTAAGTTTTCTGGTACCTCAGTGCTTGTCATATAGTAGGATAAAATAATCGTATTTCCCATTACTACGTGTGCTCAGTGGATAATATATATAACATGTAGAGTAAAAAAGAGATGCAACAAGTGTACAACCGCTTTGGCGAAGCCATGTCGATCTCATCGCGATCGGGTTGGCCGGTGAGGATGCTCTGGCTGACTTGGTTGTCGGAGGAGGGGAAGAAGATCTTAGGCGTCTGGAGATGGAGCCCGAGGTACTGCTCCACTGTGATGGAGGGTTTCGTCGTTGGAGCAGCTCCGGTGAGTTGTACGACGCCGAGGCTGAAGCAGGACAAGAGAGACAATGTTAACCTGAGTGGAATTCTAATAGCATCTCCAATAGATGATGTAAAATACATAACCACAAAGTGCTAGATGTAAAATACATCAATGGCTCATCTCTGAGCTTAATTGTTGAAACTGAATTTAACTGTCGAAACTGAACTTAACTGTCGAAACTGAATTTTGCTGTCGAAACTGAATTTTATTGTCGAAACTGAACGCACTAGCAAGGTGAGGCTACACGTCAGTCGACTGACTTTTTCATCTCTGGTCAGTCGATTTTGCAGCCGTTGGATACCAAATCAAGGGCCTGTAGTTCATCTTCAACCTCCACCCCCCTAGGCCGCCAGCCACCACCGGCCAAACAGCCACCCAGCCCGCCCCAAAAACACTCCCCATCGCTGGTCCACCGCCGCCCCAGCCATCCCTCTAGGCCCCCCACGCCAAGCTTTTTCTCCGGCGATCCCCACGCCACCGCCCCACCACCACCGGCGACCACCGCCCCCACCCTGAACCCTAAGATAGATAGTGGGGTACCTCTCCGGCAAGCCCCCCTCCCCGCTGCGGCTGGTTCTTCCTTCACCCCAGTGAGCCCCCCACCCCCTGAAAATCGACTGACCCAAAAGTCGATTCAGTTGACTGAAGTGTAGCTAAATCGGAGCAGCATCACAATCAAGAGCAAGAGCAAGAGCAGCAGCGCGAGCAAGAGCAATAGCAAGAGCAGACCAGGCAGGGGACCGAGAGCAAGAGCAGAGCAGCAGCAGCTCCTACTGATGTGGACATCGCCGCCGAGGGAGCGACGCCGTGGAGGAAGTGGCCGGCGACGCCGCCGTGGATGGAGCCACGCCGTGTCGGCTCAGGACCGAGCATCGGCAGCACCGTGAGATCGAATCAAGAAGAAAATGCGGCGATTAGTGTACAACCTCTTTGGTGGTGCCGATTAGGCCGCAACTTCATCCGAGGAAACGGTGATGATGATGCTCTTCCGGTGGTGCAGGTGAAGACGGTGGTGTGGGAATTTAGGTGGCGCAAAAGACGAGGGGAACATCGGGGCAGCTCCTTGGGGGTGGAGGATGGGGTGGCTGAACCGGCGGGACGACGAGATCGACGACGGATCCTCATCCGGTACGGTGGATGAGGGACGTCGAGGTGTTGCTGTGGACGACGTCATCGGGGAAGAGGCTCCGGCTGGGTGGCGGACGGAGGAGGGTGTGGTGCTTCGTCGTGGGTTTTCACGGCCTCGGTGTATGAATGGGTAGGCGGATGGGATGGGAGTGGGGAACCATGGCTTAGGGACGCGCTTGTCTGAAATGTGGGGTAAGTTACGAAAGTACCCCCACCGATTTGAGGCGGTTCTTTCAGTTCAGGGTTACCACGGGCATTTCGTGTGTTAGGATTTCACAGGAGGTGGGAGTTTTCGCGTGCGTTGTAATTTCGGAATAGCAAGGCGCGGGTTGAGATGGAGGGAGTTGTCGGAGCCCAACAAGACAAAGATATATCTTAAATATTTCGGGCTAACAAGGCGCGGGTTGAAATTTCCGGACAAGCCTAACATGTACTGTACCAAATCAATTCGCACTACAAATGTCATTCAACACTTTGAATTCATGTTATGTTCAATTAAAATATTTTGCTACGTGTATAATGCATGCAACCTACTACTCAAATGAACGTTTTAGTGCATTCCAAACGTATATACTACCGCTTCAATATGAACTAAATTTGAATTCGTTTCTCTATTTGAATAAGATCTACAGTAATGATTGTTGAAGTCAAAGCATTTGAATTTGTTTCTCTATTTTAATAAGACCTACAATCATCATTATTGTCAAGTTAAACCATTGTTTGTGTATTATCTTCACAGCACACCACATGATTAGTCACGAGTTATATATGAATTATGTGTACTATATGAACTCGAACTCGATTTTTTGAATCCACTTTATGTTGATTTCAAATCACATTACATTTCTAGCTCTAGCTAGATCTTCATAATCTAAACCATGTCTCATATGTATAATGTGTTTATCACATTATGTATGGTGCCCCGCCCCCTACGGCTACAAGTATTTAGATGTGAGTTGCAAACACCACACATTACCACAAATTCAAATAAAATGTGAGAATGTTCGATATATAGTATTGTTTAGATTGCTCGATATTTAGTTGTAAGCTTCAAACGCCACACATTATCACAAATTCAAATAAAATGTGAGATTGTTTGATGTATAGTATGGTTTAGATTGTTCGACATTTAGCTGTGAGTTGCAAACGCCATGCATTATCACATTATGGTATAACATGTGCACAACACGCGTATCACCGCTATATTCATGCATGCATATGTTTAAAACACTATGATCTCCTATTCAAATATATGAATCCACTTTCATATCAAATTATGATCTTTGTTAGTCTCTTACACCCACACAATCCTCTAACCTTTGTAGCTACCACTAACTTTCTTTCGTGCATGCACACGCCCTCCTCGCCCTCCCCCTCCCTCAGCATTCTATCTACCGGGTACATTCATTTTTTTTTCTTTAGGTCATTCTCCCAGAGTCTCCACAACTCCTTTCCGACACACACCGATCGATAAACCTCTCTAGCGACGCCTGCCTACAACATACACACGCACCTTCAATCTCCTCCTTTATGTGTCCTTGCCTTGTGTCTCTCATACGGTCCCACACACATGTAAACTCCCGCCCCTCTTTTCATCGATCTCACAACCGCACACTCCTCCCCCTATTTAGCTAGTAGTTGGGCCTCTCGCACCACCTCCTAGCTCCATTCTCTCTGTCTATCCGTCTCGTTGGGCCTTATTTGCCTCTAAGAAATGGACGTACACCGACCGATCTACCTCTATACATATAGCTAGCTAGGTCCTTATAACTCATTTTTACCCACGTGTCGATCGATCTACCTCATTAGTTATGTCTCTCCCTTCCTCCGACAAACAACAATTGATCTACCCATCTAGTTAGGTTTGCTTACCAAACACATGGTTCCCCTTCATCATCCATGGATGCGTCCCGACAGATTTATCACGCACAGGCACACACAGAAACACATCCCCACTCTTATTGATAACATTGCAGTTCCACCCTCAGTTTGTCTAGTAGGCCTCTCCCACCATCTTCGAGAAGCAACTCCATCACCCATCCAGCACTCTACCCCTCTCCCTCCCTCTCTCTCTCCTCTCTCTCTCTCTCTCTGTCCCATCATATTTCCTGTTCTTTAGTTATGTATGGATGTCGACCGATCTCCCTCAAGACAAAGCTGGGTCTCTCCTTCTCAACACATATACGAGTCGTTCTACCTCTATAGTTAGGCCTCTGCCTACCCCTCCCCCCACCCCCCTCCCCCCCCACACCGATACATTGAGTGCTCTAGTCACGTCTCCCCGCCACACACAAACTTGACCTATGCCCTCTGACGTTCCGGTAGGTCAGTCGCCCTATATCTTTGACTTGCACACACACACAATTTCGATGGCTCTCTTCATCGATCTCGCACCCACCCACTTGATCCTCTCTTTGACTCTATCGATATCTAGGACCCCTCCCTCTCTTCTCGTGGATCGCCCGACCCTCTATATATGATATGGATAGGCCTCCATTACACACACATTGCATGCAAAATTTTGTTTGAGATGTCATCGACACATATTCCCACAAATACATTAATGAAATCAACCCCCACCCCCACCCCCACCCCAAAACAAAAAACACTCACGAATGCGGTTTGTATCTCAAAGAGAAGAGGTGCATGCACGATGCACGTACTCCCATCTCTTTCCCAACCACACCCGCGCGAGTACACGGTGGAGCTCATTTCTGTACGAAAAGGCAGCCCACGTGGTAATTTGGCACGTGTACTAGTTGTCCACTTGGTGGAGGGAGGATCGTCTACCATGGGTGAACAAACAAATTGCGACTTGACGCGTTATGTTAAAAAAGAGTCAAACCATGTGGGGCCTACCTTAGAGGCAAGGCTCTTTACACTGGAGTACTTTTGATGTGTCCTGTCAACTCGTAGAACGAGGAGAAGCTTGCTTAGTACGCCGTCTCCCCCGCCCACGGGCGCGGTGGCTCGCAGGATGAGGTGAAGCTTGCTTAGTAGTGTACGCCTTACGCCCGCTCCCTCGCCCACGTGCACGGTGGCTTACAGGACGAGGAGAAAAATTTACTACTCCCTCCGTTTACTCCTCGTCCCTACTACCTTGGTTATAGAGATTATATCATATTGTTTGGAATATATATGTCCTTTAGTAGATTTCAATATGAACTCTAGTACATACTCCAAATACTGATGTATATAGACGTATTTTAGAGTGTAGATTCACTTATTTTGCTCCGTATGTAGCACTCTCCCTCGCCCCTCGACCCTCGTCCACCTGGTGGACGTGCAGCAATTCATTCGGTCTCATATAGCCAGAACGGTATATACTGCACTACCATTATTGCTCGACTTCCCGAAGAAGCGAAGAGCCAATCACAAGGTTAATATTTTGGAGATGCCAAGCGGAAGGTTATAGGAGAACAAGTAGTAGGTGCTGCGTAATTTATAAATAAAGTTTTTTCTTTAGTGGCACGCACGCAATATGATAGGTTCATATGGAGAGAAAAGGAAACCGCTGCACTATATACATAGTCAGGACGGGCCAGCCTACATGGTTGCTTGCTGGGGTTGCTCTCTTCACACTCTCTTGCATAAAACAACTGTGGCCACATCTCTAACATCCCGGCGGATCATGTACGCCGGGGGAAGGGGTGGATGCTTAGTGTAGATGTGGTCGCCGTTGCCGACGGCGAAAACCCATTGTCGGCATGTCCCGATCAGGGGTCCCTGCCGTTCTCTCTCACAAAGCCGGTGAGGTTGCCTTCGTCCCTTGCTCACTACCGCGACGTGGGCAGTTGCCGCCTCCCGCTGACCTCCTCAAGGTTGAGCTATGTCCCGACATCCCTCAGGTACAACTCCCTTTACAGCCGGCTTGCACCACTGCTCCATCTGCCCACATCACTCCATGTGGATATTTCTCTACTTCTTTTCCCCGCACATACCTCTACTGGCTTCTATGTACTATATTTGTGATGAGTTTATGTCTCATCAACTAGTCCCAGTAATCTTATTCTAATCACGCTTCTTCAATTTCTTTGCCACAGGGATGCTCATCTCGATTTTGGTGAAACTGCACAAAATGATCAGATGGTCAAAAGGTTGCAAACTTCATTTCTTAGGAAGCTTGAACGTTGCCAGCAAATTGAAGCCTGGTTAGGGTTCACTGTTCAAGGGCTAGGGACTGCATGGATCGTCGTTTTCTTTAGCTGCCTCTATTCCAAAATAAGTGTCAACTTTAGTAGTAGTACAACTTTGTACTAAAGTTTGCATAAAGTTGAGACACTTATTTTGGAACGGAGGGAGTACATATTTGCTATGATCTGTCAATCATTGAGATGCAATAGCATGCATGTTAGTCTCCTTTGTATTTGATGAAATGTTGCAATAGGCAATCTTGGACGCAAGATACATGTAACATAGGCTGGAAGCTTCATAGCATTGTACAAATTTATCTTGCTGATAAATTATAGTACGTACTATACTAGTACTTCCCTCGTTCCTAAATATAAGTCTTTGTAGAGATTTCACCATGAACCACATGCGGATGTATATAGATGCATTTTAAGTGTAGATTCATTCATTTTGTTCAGTATGTAGTTCACCTAGTGGAATCTCTACAAAGACTTATCTACTAGTAATAGCTAGCCCCACTACTAGGAATTCTCTATCCTCTCCTTGAGCCACATCATCAAAATTAATGTAGCCGTTAGATGAACTAAATTAGTCCATAATAGCCATATGATCTAGACGTTGAGAGGCTCCGCACTAAGCCACATGCAAGCATGCAGAAATACCGTGGCATGCATGTGAGTGGGTTTTAAATCACATCAACATGTCTGCATGAAAGCATGCACTGGTAGCATGCATGTAAGTGAGCTTTTAAGTCCCATTAACATGTCAAAAAGAAAAATATAATCCCATTATGCAGTAGGAGTTGGCTGATCTTTTTTCCTTACGTGGGATGATCTAAATGATGATGGGAGTTTTTTTAGTTTGGCTACCACATTTGTCATGCGGTTATAGAGTTTTTTTTAGTTCTATGAAATCGATAATTTTACGCAGAGAGATATACGGTTGCTCCGCGGCAACGCGCGGGGACTCATCTAGTATTTAGGAACAAAGGGAGTACTATGTAAAGAGTTAGGTGTTGCACAGTGTCCAGAAAATATGGTGATAGTGTGAGGTGGGCCATGTAATCACTGAGCCTGCGAGTTTTCACTGCTCTTTAAGTCCTCCGCTGTAAGAATGGAGAAAATTGTAATCTAGTAGTACCTCCTTTCACCGAAAGCGTGGGACATCCAGCAGTCCTAGCACCTCAGTAATAAAGACCAATGAGCCGTCAAATCACATAGACCCAGCAGTAAGTTGGACGGACGAAGCAACCATCACTCTTGCACTAGTGAGAGGTCGCGTCCGCTCTGCCCAGGCATGAATGCAGCACCGATTTTTTGGAGCGGCGCTGACCGTTTCAAGCGGGAAGCGCACGCGGGCGAAGGAGGGGCTTTGGGTGGGCCAGGCTGGTCAGGAGCGGGCGCGGCAGCTGTCCGCCTGTCCCTACTGGACGCCCAGAAACGAGAGGATGCACCGACTCTCGCGGCTAAAATTTTACACTACACACCATCTCTCTGTAGGAGTAGGTCGATCTGTCGCTCTCTCTAACACACACATGCTGTTAAACACACACGCACACACACACACACGCATGCACCTTGGTCCCGCTGCACCTTCTAACGTGACTTATTACACCTAGACGGAGGGAGTAGTAAGTACGAGATACGGTGGCACACTGACTTAGGTCGAATAGAAGTGCCCAAAATTGTGTGCATGTTATAATAAGGATTCACTTAAAAGAGTACGTGAGTGAACAGACGGATCAATTGGACAGTGTTCCCGAGCAGTACCAAGATGTGTGAGGTAAGATACACCGCTGGCGCTTTTAATTTTTCTTATTAATTTGTTTGTTTCACCCTCTGACTGGTGGGACCCAACGTACTACATGGAGAGAGGTAAGGTGACTAAGGCTGCATTATTTCTGCACCACTATGGATAGTCTTACCACCAAAGCCACGTGACACGATTATGATTTAAATCCCGATGACTCCCACACACACAAAAAACACGGCATGCTTGTCACACGAATGCAGGAATGTATAAAAGGTTATTTTCCTCTCATTGAACATAACGGGAGGGTTGTCTAGCTGGTTGTTTTCTAGGGTTTGCATGCTTCACACTCTCTCTCCAGTATATATATACACGCTGGAGCCTCAGCGCTTGTAGTTGCTCTCTTCACACTCTCTCACCCTCTCCAGATCTAAAAAAGACTTCGTTGGCCTCTCTCTCCCCTCACTGCTGGTCAAAGAGCCGGCAGGATCTGTCCCCGGGAAGGGAAGGAGGCTTAACGCTGTCTCCCTCGGCAAGGGAGGGAATCCACTACCAGCGCAGCTGTTCACTTTCACCCAGCAGCGGTGCGGGAGGGCCTCCGACCCCTTCTTCTTTGCCGCCGTACCGTCGCCCACTGAACCACGCCCCAAGAACCTTAAGGTATAATTTACTTATTCCACATGCATTGCTCTAGCTGCATGTATACCATGAATCTAGGACATGATTCAAAGAGGAAAGGAGTGGGGGAAAGTAGTGGGAAAAGTTGTATAGCATGAATCTAGGACGTGGTTCAAATAGTAAAGGAAGGGGGAAAGTAGTGGGGAAAGTTGTATAGCATGAATCTAGGACGTGGTTCAAAGAGGAAAGGAATGGGGGAAAGTAGTGGGGAAAGTTGTATCGCATAAATCTAGGACGTGGTTCAAAGAGGAAAGGAAGGGGCGAAAGTACTAGTACAGACTGGCTATCCAGCACCTACGTTGGTCGAAAAGGGAAAACAATGACAAACACAGTATGCACATATGTGACAAACTAATCTTTTGTTTTGGGGGACAAGGCTGTAGAGTTTGAGCAGGACTAGATTTGCTGCGCTCACATAGGGAAAGGTGTCTAAAGATAACAAAACTGGGACCAACACAAATATGCTCCTTGGTTGTTTGTTGTTTGTTGCAACAGACTGTGCATGACCACAGTACATTGATAGATGCACATGGTGCTGCTGCGTCCACTGTCCCGTGCAACTCCTAAGGCCCTGTTTGGTTAAAAACTCCCTAGTCCCTACCTTCTTGGTTCCAGGGACTAAACATGGACTAGAGGTTATTAAATGACATGCTAAAAGACCATGTTACCCCTAGTAATGAACTAACAGAGACAAGGTGCGATGCGTGGCAGGGGCAACTGTTGGAAAAAGTCCCAAAAAGACTCCCTCAGGGTCTTCTTTCTTTAGTCCCAAATGCCCACTTTTAGTCCCTAAAAGTCCCTCCTGTTTGGTTTAGATGGGACTGACACAGAGTTTTTTTAGTCCCTACACCAAAATGTCCCTGTAAACAAACACCCTCTAATAATGCCACTGGAAAATTGATGCAATGCCACAGTTAAAAGCAAATTGCATGTTTAACGAATTTTATTGTTAATATAATCTCTATGTTAATATTAATCAATGACACCGTTTGAGAAATGCTACTGTCTTGCTTTCTTTCACATTTAGATAAGGTAGATGCTTCTTTTTGTTAGCTTCAAGTTGTTTCCTTTGCACCTCTGTGTAAACAGGGTTATCCACTTCACCTCGTTGCCATTGTGACCTTTTGTTGCACTGCACAAAACACTTTTGTTTTAAGAGTGTTTTGTGCAGTTCAACCAAAATGTCACACTAACAACGTTGCTTGATTGCTTGATCTTAGTGGAACTGCACAAGAGGAGATCTTACTTCCTATCAGTGTTGGCAAATTTGGTTCAGATCTTCTTCTTGTGAGTTGTTTGAATTCCGCATCATGAGAGGTTAGTACTAGCCTTCTTTCACATGATTCTGCAGTGTGATTTCATATGTTGTGCTACTTGTACGGTAATGTTGCTTGATTTTAGTGAACTGCACAAATGGAGACAAGACTTCCAATCTGTATGTGCACCGTAATATCCCATTGAGGTAAGATAAGGATATTTCACAACTGCTGGCCTGTATTTTTCCACTTTCATCAGAAAATTAATGTCATTGTTTAGTGCTATACTTGTGCTCCCTAATTGACATGCCAAATCTTACATTGAAGGCGAAGCTTGTCTGTTATTGAACCAAGTGATGAAGGGGAAGAACAAGCGGAAGAAAAACAAAAATCAACTCCCGGTGCTGTAATGAAGCAGTGGAACTGTGATGACACAAGTAATGATATAGTTTTGCATCTTAATTTATTGCTATCGCTAGAACGAGCAATTGTTTTGCCACTGATTTGATGCCACTCTTAATGTAATACGTAATTATCTCTACTTGTGCAAACATGGATCTTCTTTGAAGATACCATATATTTTAGTGGAACTGCACAAGAAGATGTTGGAAACATTAAACTAATCGAGGAGTATATAGTAAGCATGGCCACCACAGTAGATAGCAACAGATGGTTCCAGAGAAGTGCTTCATCTGTACGCTCTACATAATAAGCCTCCTGACAAAGGTTGGTACTTGCCCACTAATTTCATCCATATGATTGAGCGTTGTCATCTCTATTGGTGTTGTGCTACTGTTTAGATACTGTCATGAAAAAGTGGTATTGTCCTTGAGAAGTGCTTCATCTGTGTTGTTTTAAATATTTCCTTTCCTTTTTTTCGAGCAAACAGGGATGCTAGCATTTAGTTGTCCTCTTGTCTTTGCACAACAGGATCATCTTCCTCTGAAGAAGAATATGGAGTACGTGAAGTGACTAGTTCCGATTATGCCAGGATGAAGAAGCCCTGTCTATCTTCTCATCAGAAGGAGCAGTTGAAGGATGGTTACATTACTCCCCACAAGACCAAACTAACTTTAGCTCAGAAGGACTGACAAATCTCCATTTTTTTGTTGTGATGCGCGAGTACAATGTTGTTCTAGGATTCTTTCTGGTGAGTTCCATTTTTCTAAAAGTGTGCTCTACATAGACCATGTAGGTGCCTGTTCAAACTTTCAATTCATAGTACAATTTGCTTTATACTAATCACTTTTTTGTATTTGTGCAAACAGGGGTGCTCAGCTTGATTTCAATGGGAACTGCACAAAATGTTTATGAATACATCGAATCATTCATTTCCACCACAAGAAAGGAGGTGCCGATAAGTTCAAGGCGTTGCAACATATAAGGGTGAAATCATACAAGCTACGCGCGAATTTGGTTGATTTTGGTGGAACTGCACAAAAAGAACAGCTGGTTTATTTAGCACGAGGTGCCATGTCAATGTCCGAACTGATGGCAAGCCCTGCCCATTCCACAATCATAGGCATTTGATATTTTGGAATTGGACAACCTTGTCAAATTTTGCTCATTGATTTTAGCAAGAAGACATGCGTTTGATATTTTTGAATGGGACGCCCTTTGTTGTCAGCAGCGTCAATCAATTTTTTCTTTATTCTTTAGTTGTGAAGTAAATATAGCCTATGACATGTGAGTCGCTGAGATGCATAATCATCGATTATTTTGAATGTTCTCTATGAATTGCCAGCCCTGTGTGTTTGATTGCAATGTACAGAAACGCTAAAAAGCTGCTCAAACTCTTTATACTCCTTCTGTTCCTTTTTCCTTTGCACATTCTGAAAGTGCATACTTTTTTCTATAAGATTGGTCAAAGTAGAGATACTTTGACTGCAGACAAAACTTGTATGCAGACTAGAAAGGACCGGAGGGAGTACATGTGAAACTGCTGCAAACGAGGTGATCACCCTGGGAATAATGCTAGTACATATTGTTTTGCATGTTCATCCAATGCCAGTGATACAGGAATTCGAACTAATCGAAATAAATTCATTCATACACGGTTGGATTTCATATAAACATGCCGGATTTCATTACATTTCATACCTTCTTCAACTAAAAAGGGGTGCGCTGGAGGTATAATTAATTAACCGAAGCTACCCACCTGTGTCCCGCTGAGCCGAACAGAAGCATTAGTGACTTAACTGCAGGTGCAGTTGCATAACTGACATGTGGCCTATTGGGCCCATGTGTCAGTCAGCCAACTGCACCAGCATTTAACTAGAAGCAGCGTTCTTCTCCAACACAGCTCTCCGACTCCACGTCACTGCCAAGAAGCTAACCGGCCGTCAATGGTCAACCCGCCTAGCTTGGCTTCAACCGGAGGGTAGCAGCGGTGGCCTTACTTGGACCCGAGTGGCGGTGACCTATCGTATTCTGCTCTTCTTTGTTTTCTATGTGGCATGGCCTCGTTGGCAGCGGGGCGGGGCCTCGGCGGAGCCGGCAATGTCCTCTGTCTCGTTGCCGGCGGGCGGCGCCTCGGCGGAGCAGTGGAAATCCTCCCCCTCGTTGCCAGCAGGGTGGGGCCTCGGCTGAGCCAGCAATGTCCTCTGCCTCATTGTTGGCGGGGCGGGGCCTCGGCGGAGCCGGCGGTGTCATATGCCTCGTTGTTGGCACCGCGGGGGATCGGCGGAGCAGGGCCTCGTCGACGCCAGTGGAGTGGGGACTCGTCGGAGCCGGCATTGTCCTCTGCCTCATCCTTGGTCTCGCCAAACAGCGCCTCACACGCTTCATCGCCCTCTTTGTAGGCGGCCGCAGCCTCCGCACCCGCATGCGGTACCGCCAGCGCTCGAGGCGGCCCTCGCGGGCGGAACGGTACGAGTCGAGCAGTGCCTCCTGCTCTGCCCGCTCCTCCGCGTGCAGGTGTTCCTGGAGGAGATGGTGGTTGTAGGCGGCGTCAGCCTACGCCTCCCAGAACTGCTCCTCACGCATCTGCCTCACCGTGTCCATATATTGGGCACGGGCCTCGCCGATGGTCATGGTGCAATGCATCGGCGAGGATGGCGTGGAGGAAGGGGTTAGCACCGGTTCGTCGACTACCATGTTCTCCATTGGGACATCATTGTCCTCCGGCTGCCTGCCGGCCAGCCGGTCGTAGCAATGGTTGCCATCTCCTTGTGGTCCGTCGTCCGCCCGTCCCGAAGAGCGCTGGAGCGTGAGGAAGCCATGGTGGGTAGTAGTGGTGTGGACAGGAGAAAGGGAACGGATGCGGATGACTGCGGCTATGGCCGGCGCAGCAGTTTATATAGCAATGGTGGGCGGTGGAGGGACGGACGTGTGGCGCCGGAGTAGCCGCCACGGCAATCGCGTATCATTAATGTGGGCGGCAGATGGACGGATGGACGACACTTGTGTCATTTGAAGGCGGAGCAATTGTCTGCACTGGGAAGCGTGGCGGGCGGTGCTGACTGTTTCGGGCGGAAAGCACGCGCGGGCGAGGAGATGACTTTACTTGGAGAGGATGACAATGGGGACCCACCAGGGCCATAGCCTCACGTACGCAAGTGCCTCCTTATTATATAAAACTATAATTTTTTTTGCTTCCTCCTGGTTTGCTAACATCACGGTCCCACACCACTATCAACCTATGTAGTCAATAAACGAGAGAATTGCACAAGAAGCGGCCGACAGCTGGGACCAAGCAGCTCGAGCAGTATTTGTGTTTTTGAGGTGTGAGCACTGAAGAGTTTTTCAATGTTTAGCCGAAATATTAATTTTTTTCCTCTAAACAACAACGAAAACATCGCTGCAGGTATTAACTGGGCGGGCCGTGGTCCTTCTAGCCCAGGCCAGATATCCAGCCCAGATATTAATTTTTTTCAAGCTGAAAATGGCTAGCCCAGCTATACTTTTTTAGGAATACCCAGGCAAGGTCAAGTTGTTATTCTCCGCCCCGCTGGGCTGCAAATTTTCCTAGGAGGGATGCATTAGGCTTAACAAGAAAATGAGGTTTAAGAAATAATTAATGGGATGTAATTATAAAAACTAGGCAATAACTCTAAAAAATGCACCAAACACGCAATTACTTTATAAAATATTATTTTTGGATATTGAAAATTTTAATTTCATTAATTGTTGCGAGCGTAATGTTTTGTTGTATTTTTACGTAATATAAATTTATATTGAAATTGTATTTAATCTGACTAAAAATTTCAGGATAAAAATATTTCGGATCCTGTCAAATTGTGGGAAATTTTATTGAATTCTGTTTTGAACGGTTGGTTGAAATGGGCTGTACTTTTAACAAACTGTAAATGGGTTGTAGTAAATTCCATTAGAATTCAAAAATGGGCTGCACATTCTTACAAATCTCAAATGGGCTATAAGTTCTCTGCCACACACTTGTGGCCTTACTAAGTTGACGCGTTCCCTAAAAAGAAAGAGAGTTGACGCGTATGCAAGGCTTTGTTAACTTATAGTCAACACACGGTTCTAGCAGCAGTGGCCGTTGGATGTCCATCCAACGGATGCCGTGCTTCTTCTTCAATCTCGGAAGCTGACCTGTGGGCCTACTAAGTTGATGCGTACCAAGGGCTTTGTCAACTTAGTTAATATAAACGATTCTAGTTGCAGTGACTGTACGATGTCCATCCAGCGGCCATCATGCTTCTTCAACCTCTGGTCTTCTTGCTCCAGCCGCCCAAAGCAGCGCCGGTCGTGCCGCCTGCTCCTGCCTCCCGTGGCTGGCTGTGCTGCCGCGGAGGCCTCACCGCCCCCTACTACTCCCACCGCGGGCCAGGCCATCCCTCCACTCACTCACACCCCCTGTTATTCTGCGGCGACGACAGCCTCACACTGCAGCCGAACCAGTGAACCCTCGTACTCCTCTCCGCGTGGGCATCCACTGCCGCGTCTTCCCCGGCTCCGCGTCGTCCCCTTCCTAGGCCTCGCCGTTGTCCACCGCCGTGGTGCTCTTGGTGTGGCATGGTCAACATGGTCAAGGAATGACTTCCATCGGACGTGGACTATACGTGGAGAGACTGACAGCTGGGTCCATGGGCGTAGTAAGGAAGTGCCTCCTTATTATGTGGAAAATAATGATTCCTCCACCTGATAGCTGGGACCCACCAGACGTGCCATTGTATTTCGCGAAAAAAATGTTCCCCCCCTGACTGCTGGGACCCACCACCTACATCTTTGCATGCAAGGAAGTGCGTCCGAGAAAAAACGATTCGCCCCCCCGACTGCTAGGACCCACCAGCTACATCTTCTTATGTAAGGAAGTGCGTCCGGGCAAAAAAAATGATTCGCTCCCCTGACTACTGGGACCCACCATCAACATCTTTGCACGCAAGGAAGTACCTGACAGTCGGGACCCACCTGGTCAAAGCGTATGTAGCGTTGTTATTCTGGTCGCGAACGTGTACGCACATGCTGGTGGATGTAGAGGCGCGCACGTGTCGTAGTAGAGGCGCACACGTAGCATGTACACGTACGTACAACGGCCAGTGTGCAAGAAAGTAAATACGGCCACGTACGTACATACGGGCGGGGTCTCGAACGCCTACTCGCGCATACGTACGGCCATGGTTGATGTACATGGCTGGGTCGGAATGGAGAAACAGTGTCGTCGTCGTGTTCATGAGGAGCCAACCGGCTGAGTCGAAACGGAATGCGTCCTCGTGTTCATCGGGAGGGCTTGGACAGAACAGGCGATGGAAACGAGGCCTGGCGTACCGCAGAACGGTGGTAACGGCCTTGTGTTCGACCGGCCACGTTCGAAACGGGATCCTATTCATCAGGAGGGGTCTGGCGTACCGCAAAACGGAGGAAACGGACTTGTGTTGGACCTCCTACGGCCGAAACAGGGTCCTGTTAATCGGGAGGGGTGTGGCGTACCGCAAAACAGATGAAACAGACTTTTGTTGGAGCGCTGCGGTTGAAACGGGGGTCCTGTTCATCGGGAGGGGTGTGGCGTACTGCAAAACAGGACTCCACGGGATACTATTCATCTCCACTGTCGACCTTCTCCAGTCTCCACGGGCTACTGTTCATCCACCATCGACCTCTTCCAGCCTCCACCTGCGACTGTTCATCCAAGGTCTCCTGTTTATCCAGCCTCCACCATGCGCTACTCCACCGGCTACTGTTCAACCACCCCTCTCCACGGGCTCCTGTTCAACCACCCCTCCACGAGCCACTGTCCATCCACCCCTCCATCGTCTACTGTTCATCCAGCCCTCCACGGGGTCGTCCTGTTCATCCAGCCCTCCACGGGGTCCTGTTCATCTAACCCCAACCGGCTCGATCGATCGGGGTCCTGTTCATCCAGAGGCAACACCACGGGGTCCTGTTCATCCACCCCCACCGCTCACTGTTCATCCAAACCCCCCCGCAACGCTCATTGTTCATCCAGAGGCAGCATCGATCGGCTTCAGTTAGAAGCAGTAGTGAAGGAATCGCTCGATCGCTCGGGTTCAGTAACGCGTAGCCTGCAGTGCAATCGCTCGGGTTCAGTTAGGCGACACCTCGCTCGTGTTCAGTTAGAGCCCAACACCTCTACCACCCACCGTAACCGGGAACTCCCCGAAATTTTCCTCGCCCTCGCTTCTACCACGGTTTTTTCCGTCATGGACGGCCCAAAGAATGTCATGCATTTGCGTCTCCGGCCCGCCCAGGACGAAAAGCCCATTTTCTGTTATGATTTTTTTGTCATAGAAGTAGGAGCCCACCACATCTATGATGATACCGGGTTTTGTCACAATTATCGTCATAGAAGCGTCATAAGTATGACAGAAAAAAAATTTGTTCGGCCCAAAATGTCACGGATGTGTCGTTTTTTTGTAGTGACTGCTGCTAGAATTGTTTGTTGACTAACTTGACAAGCCCTGCGTACGCGTCAACTTAGTAGGCCCACAGGTCAGCCTCCCAACCGGTGCGCCCCAGATGTCAGTGGGAGGAATCATTTTTTTCGCGTAATAAGGAGGCAGTTGATTGCGCGCGGCCAGGCCAGCGGAGGGAGTAGGGTGGGCCGGTGAAGCCTGCACGGCATCACAACGGGCCACAAGAGGAGGGAGCAGGCAGTCCCGCCAACGCTAGTTTAGGCGGCTGGAGCAGGAAGATCAGAGATTGAAGAAGCACGTCGACCGTTGGATGGACATCCAACAGTCACTGCTTCTAGAATCGTGTCTTGACTGACAAAGCCTTGCGTAAACAAGTCAGCCTCGAAATCTGTGGCGTGTACAGCCCATTTGCTATTATTTTTATAATTTTTACTCATTTTCTAATTCATATGGAATTTATTCCAGCCCATTTTCCATTTTTAGAATTGTTGTCCATTTTCTAGTCAGTACCAGGGTTTAAAATTTTAACTAAATATGTGCGAAATTTTGAAAATTCACAAATTTTTGCTGGGGAACAAAATATTCTTAATCCAAAAATTAGTAGCCATACTAAAACAAATTTAAAAATAAATTAGTACTATGTCATGTTAAATCCAATGAAATACTCCCTCCGTCCCAAAATTCCTGTCTTAGATTTGTCTAAATACGGATGTATCAAGTCACGTTTTGGTATTAGATACATCCGTATCTAGACTAATCTAAGACAAGAATTTTGGGACAGAGGGAGTATAAAATATTAGTGAAGAACAAAAACAAAAAAAGAAACTAATATCCCATTTGCTATAATTTTTTTGGAATTTTCAACCCCTTTGATATTACTTTTAACAGACACTGACCATACTGTTTGGCCAGGCCGGAATACATCCCTCCTCGTCTTGAAAGATTTGCAGCCCAGTAAGTCGGAGAAAACAAATAGGCCTGCTTGGGTATTCTTCGAAAAGAAATATTGGGAGACCTATTTTCCCAAAGAAAAAACTGTTGGGCTGGTCATGTTGTTAGACGGGCCACAGGGACCACACAACCCAGTTTATAGCCTGCTCCTCCGAATTACTACTCAAAAAAAAATTGTGCAATTCTGTTGTTCATTGACTATACGTTGAAAATGATGTGGGTCCCAGATATCAGCAGGGTGGATTAGAGTAAAAAAATGAGGGGTGCATCTGAGTAGTAAAAGAGGCGCTTGCTTGTGTTCGGGAGTGGACCTGGTGGGTCCGTACTATCATACTCACAACTACAATCCTCTCCCGATTCACTATGTTGACAGCCGTTTCAAAAAAAACAATGTTGCCAGGGCCGGACGCAGCGCCGCGGCGAGCGCACCAATGCGGAGGATAAAGTGTTGTGGCCAATGTGCTGGGCTGGGTTGGACATTCTTATTGAAAAATAAAAATGGACCGGAACTATTTACGATGTTGACTATGATTTGCATGGGTCCGCTGGTTGCAGGAAGAAAATGCTGGGAGAAAGAAGACTGGTCGCTATCTTTGCCTAAGAATAATATCGACTGAATGTAACGACACTATCATAGGAAATAATATCCTCCTGTTAAATCGTGAATTTAAAGAACTGGTGCATGAGCATTTAGCTTTATTTATTTATTTACTTATTTATGTTTAGGGGACCATGAGCATGTACCTGGGCCGGATTCATGTGAGAGCCTCCCTTCCAGTTAATTATGGGCTCCTCTATTGGGCCTTCATCAGTGGGCTGCATGTTATCAACAAGTGGAAAATATGTTCCATACGAAAAATAGTATGCACTACGTAGGTACGAGGCACTAAAGGATGGGACCATGCAACGACTTCCAAAACATTGTGTTTGTCATTCTAACAACACATTTAGTCAACCAACAGATGAAATATACTACTGATTGTACATTGAAAACAGCAGCAGCAGCAACCAGGGCTGGGGGTGCAACAGAAGCAGTAAGCAGGCCAGAAGAGTAAAGACGCAACTCTCTCTTCCAAACCAAACATCAGCCATCTTTACAAAAGGGCTACCAAAAAAAACAAGTGTATGCATCAAACTAAATAAAGATCCTATTACACCAAGTGTACGCATCTAACTACCTGGCTCAGTTAGACGTTACTATTTATTAAGCTATGGAGATTGGCTGACGGCTTGAACCAGATGGGTGCCTGACGGGGGAAACTCCAGCCAGCAGGTCGAAGTCTGATACTTGCGAACCGCTCTCCTACTTTGGGCTGCAGAGCGTGGCGGCACATATCAGGGTATGGTGCATGCAGAGACGCATGGTACGCTGTGTACACACAGTTTTGTCTGATGAACGAAACCGCGCTGCCACCATGACCCTTGCTGCCGACTATCTCCTGGTTAATCAGATAATTCAGTTCGACAAACAGAGAGCGTGTACCAAGGCTACTTACCAGCCTCCAGTCAAAAATTCCTGAAGGCCCAGAGAAGCTGGGATCCTGCTCAAAGACCTTCACTACAAAAAAAAGACACATTCGTGACATTTTGGGCCGAACGAAAAAAAATTCTGTCATACATATGACACTTCTATGACGATAATTGCGACAAAACCCGGTATCATCATAGATGTGGTGGGCTCCTACTTCTATGACAAAAAATCGTGACAGAAAATGGGCTTTTCGTCCTGGCAGGCCGGAGACGCAGCTGCATGACGTTCTTTGGGCCGTCCATGGCGGAAAAAACCATGGTAGAAGCGAGGGCGAGAAATTTTTTGGGGAGTTCCCGGTTACGGTGGGTGGTCGGGGGCCGAGCGATGCGCGTTTCTCTCATACACGTACGCGCGTGTGTGCAAGGCGTTGGCTCTAACTGAACCCGAGCGAGGCGTTGGGCTCTAACTATTGCACTGCAGGCTACGCGTTACTGAACCCGAGCGATCGATCGATGGCTGTTAACTGAACCCGATCGAGTGATTCCTTCGCTACTGCTGCTAACTGAAGCCAATCGAATGGATGAACAGTGAGCATTGCGGGGGGGGGGGGGGTTGGATGAACAGTGAGCGGTTGGGGTGGATGAACAGGACCCCGTGGCGTTGCCTCTGGATGAACAGGACGACCCCGTGGAGGGCTGGATGAATAGTAGACGGTGAAGGGTGCCCGTGGAGGGCTGATTGAATAGTAGCCGGTGGAGTAGCGCGCGGTGGAGGCTAGATGAACAGGAGCCCGTGGAGGCTGGAGGGGGTCGACGGTAGCCCGTGGAGGCTGGAGGAGGTCGACGGTGGAGATGAACAGTATCCCGTGGAGTCCCGTTTTGCGATACGCCACACCCCTCCTGATGAGCAGGACCCCCATTTCGACCGTAGCGCTCCAACACAAGTCCGTTTTGTCCGTTTTGCGGTACGCCACCCCCTGCTGATCAACAGGACCCCCGTTTCGACCGTAGGAGATCCGTTTCCTCCGTTTTGCGGTACCCGGACCCCTCCCGATGACCAGGTTCCCGTTTCGAACGTGGACGATCGAACACAAGGTCGTTTCCTCTGTTCTGTGGTACGCCAGGCCTCATTTCCATCACCTGTTCCGTCCAAGCCGGTTGGCTCCCACGCGTTCCGTTGCCTCCCAATGAACACGACGTATTTCGTTGCCTCCCCATGAACATGACGCATTCCGTTGCCTCCCCATGAACACGATGACGACGCGGTTTCTCCATTCTGACCCAGCCATGTACACGAGCCCTGGCCTTACGTATGCGGGAGTAGGCGTTCGAGACCCCGCCCGTATGTACGTACGTGGTTGTATTTTCTTTCATACACCCTGGCCATTGTACGTATGTGTACATGCTACGTGCGCGCCTCTACTATGACACGTGCGCACAAATGAGAATCATATCCACAAGATAGGCATGCACCTGGCCCATGTCACCAATGCGCGGGAAGAGGGTGTTGCGGAAGAGCCGATGCATGATGTCAAGGAAAGAGTTCAGCACCCACACCTTCTTCTTGCTAGCAAGTGTCTTCTCAACAAGGAAGGGCAGGAGCTTGTTCTTGTTGGCAGGCTCAAAGTTGGCGTGAGGGCAAACTCCAACGGGCGTGTCGAGCCCCGCTTCTGGAATGTGAAGCAAAACCATGAAATCCTTCCACTTAGCAGTCATCCGTTGACCATTGGTCATCCATGTCATGGTCCTTGCTTCATCGAAATCGAAGTGGACCGAAGCAAAGAACTGAGCCACAATGTCTGGGTCAAAGTCTAGGTGAAAGGTAAGCATGTGCTCAATGCCGAACTGCTCCAC
Source organism: Triticum timopheevii (assembly GCA_963921465.1). Classification (NCBI taxonomy): domain Eukaryota; kingdom Viridiplantae; phylum Streptophyta; class Magnoliopsida; order Poales; family Poaceae; genus Triticum; species Triticum timopheevii. The sequence continues at coordinate 152,073,240 of OY997272.1, forward strand.
CAGATCCAAAGCCTCTCCAAAATATCCATGGTGCTTGTCCTGCCTCATGTGATTCATATCAATCCAGTGCACTTCCATATAGACGTTCTACTTGGCCTTGATCACATCCAGATAGATAAGGTTCTGCTTCTTGGTCCAGAACAGATCATTCCCTCTGAAGTTGGCACGGGGATTCACATAGGGGTTGATCTTCCTTCGAACAATGAACTCGGCCAGAGGTATCTCATCCATGCCCATGGTGGACTCCTTCTGCTTGGTGGCGGTGTGCTTGGTTTTGCGTTGGGAGGCATTGGAGCCCTCTGGAGCTTCATCTTGGTTGTGTAGCCGCTTTGACCCTGTGTCACGGCTGGGATTCGAGCGGCAAACATGGGAACCAGAGCCACCACCTAGACACAAAGCACAAGAACACACACGAAAAACAAGAAGGATCAATGCAAAGGCCAAGGCTGAAGCCAAAAGAAACAAGTAAGCAAGAGATTTGGAGAGATAAAATAGCTAAATTTGCCTCTACAGCAGTACCGGACCGGCGTACGGTGTAAAAAAATTACATCCACGCCAGCCGCGGTAGTACCATGCCGGGGTGGCACGGTAGTACCACTCCTGGAGCAGAAGTAATTTTTACTTCCGCGCTCCGAGCGGTAGTACCGCGCGAAGCAGGCTACGAGCGTGGATGCGGTAGTACCGCTCCAGGTGGAGCGGTAGTACGGCACGAATCAAAGACGCCACAGTAACCACGGATCTGGATCTAAAACATCCGCAAAACTAGATCGGTACTACCGTTGATCAAACTGAACTATTGTGTCAATCCAAAAAGCATGCTTACTGCACTACCACTCTCCTACAAATCCCTCTTGCACAGATTTAGCCAAAAATCTCATGAAAACCACATGCATCTCCCCAAGACCTAGAAGCACAAGAATGGAAGAAAATAAGAGGAACTTGGGGGGAAAACCTTGGTCCATGGCAAGGGGGCGAGGTGGGGAACGATCCCACCAGTCAGAATCCGAGGAGAGCGGCCGGAGATGGAGATTCGGCGAGGGCCTCTAGCGCCATTCTTGGGCAAGAGAGAGAGAGAGAGATGGGGTGGGGGAAAGAGATAATGGGTATGGGGGAGTTGGAAACCCCCCTATCCTGCTCTTAACCCCCACCTGCTCGTGACAGTGCGGTAGTACCGCCCGGGCGGAAGTACCGCTCACTGGGCGGTAGTACCGCTCTTCCAGCGGCAGTAAAAAATTACTATCGCGATGGAAGCGGTAGTACCGTGCGCCAGGGATGCAACTGTGCACGCACAGAGCAAGTAACTCCTACGGTAGTACCGTGGCAGGCCACGGTAGTACCGTACCCCCAGGAAAATGCAAGTTTCGCATGAGAGAGAGGGAAACGACATTTGCAAATCAACCTTCAAGACACCGAACAACCAAGAGGCAAGCCCCAATGACGACACTCGCACGGCACAAAGAGAAGGCAAAGGACAACGAAGACTAAAACACGAACCACAACTCTCAGGAAGAGAGGGCGGTGGCCAGAGCCACCTATGTATGAGTCAATTGGTATGGCACCGCAAAGAATTATCCTTGGGCCCATGACCAAGACTCGTCTTTGAAGCACAAGTACCATAAAAAATGGCTAATGTGAAAGAGTTGATCAATTTATGCTTAATGGGGGGAGGGAAAGTTCATTGAGAGAACAACACTTCCCCTATGTCCATGCCTACATCTAAACAAGATAGCATGATGAGTATGGTGGGGTGTGCAAGGGTTCAAACCACATTGTTCGAATCAATGATATTTTGCTCATGCCTTAACTCGCGAAACGTTGCTTCATCCAAGGGCTTCGTGAAAATATCTACAAGGTTATCATGAGTGTTGACTTACTTGAGTTTGATCTCCCCTCGCCTAATGTGATCCTGGATGAAGTGATACCGAATCTCTATATGCTTCGCCTTGAAGTGTTGCCGAGAGAGATCTTGATGGCACTTTCAATGTCACACCAAAGAGGCACTTCGTCACAAGTGACGCCGTAATCCTTCAAAGTTTGCCTCATGCATAGAAGTTGAGCACAACAACTACCGGCAGCCACATACTCCGCTTCAGTGGACGAGAGAGATACACAACTTTGCTTCTTAGAAGACCAACTCACTAAAGAGTAACCAAGCAATTGGCACCCTCCGGAGGTGGACTTCCTATCCACTTTGTCTCCCGCCCAGTCTGAGTCTGTATAGCCCAAAAGATCAAAGTTGGATCCTCTTGGGTACCATAAGCCAAAGTTTGGGGTATGAGCCAAATATCGAAAGATTCACTTGGCCGCCACAAATTGGCTTTCCTTAGGTGCGGCTTGAAACCGTGCACAAATTCCCACACTCAACATGATATTCGGTCTAGATGCACAAAGGTAAAGCAAGGATCCAATCATGGAGCGATATACCTTTTGATCCACCGCTTTACCATTGGGATCAATGTCAAGTTGGCATTTGACGGGCATTGGAGTGGAGGCCGGCTTGACATCACTTAGCTTGAATCTCTTGAGCATGTCTTGAGTGTATTTGGCTTGGTTGATGAAGGTTCCTTCTCTTATTTGCTTGATTTCAAACCCGAGAAAGAACTTCAACTCTCCCATCAAATACATCTTGAACTTTGAGGTCATGAGAGCGGCAAATTCTTCATTGAAAGCTTTGTTAGGGGAACCAAAGATAATATCATCAAAATTTAGTTGGCACACAAACAACTCCCCTTTGAGCTTATTAGTAAAAAGAGTGGGGTCGAGTTTCCCAATTTCGAACCCACAATCTTGTAACAACTCAGTAAGATGCTCATACCACGCACGTGGGGCTTGTTTAAGGCCATAGAGAGCATTGTTGAGTTGGTACACATGATCGAGGAAATAAGGATCCTCGAACCCCGGGGGTTGTTTGACATACACCAACTCAATAATGGGACCATTAAGAAAAGCACTCTTCACATCCATTTGTTGCAACTTGAAATTATGATGATAAGCATAAGCAATCAACAAACGAATAGATTCAAGGCGAGCAACGGGAGCAAAGGTTTCACCGTAGTCGATACCCTCGACTTGGGAGTAGCCTCGTGCCACCAAACGAGCCTTGTTGCGAACAATGATCACATGAGCATCTTGCTTGTTCTTGAATATCCACTTGGTTCCAATGACATTATGATTCCTGGTTGGCCTTGGCACTAATTTCCACACTTGGTTGTACTCGAAGTTGTGGATTTCTTCATGCATGGCATCGAGCCAATCTGGATCCTCGAGCGCCTCATAGACCTTTTGGGGTTCGACACAAGAAACAAACGCATGATGTTCACAATAGTTTGCTAATTGTCTACGAGTGCTTACCCCCTTTCTTAGGCTTCCAACCACATTCTCCATGAGATGACCTTTGGTGGTGAGCTTGGAAGCGATCTTCGCGGCACGACGCTCTAATTCCTCCTCGGATGCGAAAAGAGGAGGGGTAACTTGATCATCTTGAGCGCCGTCTTGAGCTTTGAGCTTGCTCTTGATCTTGAACTTGCTCGAAAGGGAGAACTTGACCTTGGGCACCACTTGGTGGTTCACCACCATCTTGAGGTTGATATTTCCCTTGATCTTATTCACGAGGTTGAGGGCCTTCACTTTGTTCTTCGGAAGCGTGTGGGTCTTGGGTTGGTGATGGCTCCACTTGAGTGGAGCATTGTCCTTCTCCTTTGGCCACAAGGGGTTCGTGGAGAATGTGGTTGAGTACATCTCGGGCATACGGTACTCCTTGCCCGCTGGCGGCGCGTCAGTGATTAGCCTCTCCGCATCCAGCCTGCCCCAATGCACCTTTGCGCGGGCAAGGGCCCGACGGGCACCTTCAATATAGGTGGAGCGCTTGATGACCTCCACCCAGGGGCACGCATCCACCAGCCGCCGCACGAGGCCGAAGTAGCTCCCAGGCATGGCCTCTCCAGGCCACAGCCGGACTATGACGCCCTTCATGGCCTGCTCGGCTACCTTGTGGAGCTCGACCAGCTGCTTCAGCTGGTCGCTAGGGGGCACCGGATGTCCGGCCTCAGCGTACTGAGACCAGAAGACCTTCTTCATTAAGCTTCCCTCCTCGCCGCAGTAGAATGCGGCGGCATCAGACACGCTGCGAGGCAGATCTGCAAACGCCCCTGGAGAGCTCCGAATTCGGGTAAGTAACAGGTAATTTACATTAACATGCTTGCTTTGCATGAAAAATGCCTTACCCGCCGCTATTTTCTTCACATCCTCAACCTCCTGGAGGGCCTTACGGGCCTCGGCCTTAGCGGCTTTGGCACTTTCAAGATCCGAGGCAAGCTCGGACTCTCGAGTCTTCGAGTCGCGCTCCAAACTCTCATGCTTTTCCATGAGAGCCTGGAGCTCTTGCCGCACCTCCGCCACCCGCGCCTCCTGCTTCTCTTGCTCCGCTCGTTCCGCGGCCGCATTGTGTTCGGCCGCAGACACGGCCTCCTTCAGGGTCGCCACCTCGTTCGTGGCCCCTGCAGTACCCACGTTATCCTCGTTATTTCTATTGCAACCAAAATCCTTTTCTGTAAGGTACAAATTTTAAAGTGGTGTTACTCACCTTCTTTGTCCTTGAGCTGCTTCTTGGCAAGGCCGAGCTCTTGCTCGGACCGCTCGAGGTCCTGCTTCAAAGCACCGACCTCTGCAGTTAGTGCGGCAGAGGTCAGCAGCGCATCCTGCAAACCCATATTGACATAATTTTTAGTACTCCTGCGTATATCTTTTTTAGATCCTCAGTCCGGTTTTTCTTTCCGAACACCGAACCGAGCATCAGGGGCTACTGTCTATGCGGTATTACATTACATATTTTAAAGTTCTTACCTCAAAGCCTGTTAGAAGGCTACTGCAGGCTTCGGTCGGCCCGCTCTTGGCAAGCTGAACCTTCTGAATCACCGCACTCATAATAGTGCCGTGTTCTTCCTCGATGGAAGCGCCATTGAGCGCCTCCAACAAGTTGTCCGGCGCCTCCGGTTGGACGGAGGCTGCCGGTGTCACGGTCTTGCCCTTCTTGCGAAGGGGCCGCCTGCCGGACTCCCGAACCACTGCGGGTTCCGGTATAGAGTCCGGCGCAAAGTCCGGGAGGCTGCCTTGCAGCACCTCCGGAGCCTCCTCCTGATGGGTCCCCTCCTGGGATCCCACCTCGGCGTCGTCAGCACCAGGGGTGGAGGCGGTCGGAATGGAATCCACGTCCGACGGAGCCAAGGACCCGCTCGACAAAGCGGGAAGATCATCATCGGCCGGGCTACAGGTAGTGTGCGGCATTAGAAGGACACTATGTGACACAAAGGAGATATTATAAACCATTCAGGATTCCGGATACTTACGATCTTGTCGGAGGCCTGGCCCTTGAGGGCCACTCTTCGTCGCCAACGTTGGCGTTGGCGGAGCTGTCCGGAGGAAGGGTCCTTCCCCTCTTGGACCCTTCGGCCTCCCCCGTCGGGGAAGCCTTCCTCTTCCTCTCTCCCTCCTCCGGGAGAGAGTCCTCTTTCTCCTCCTCGTCTTCGGGGGAGGAGTCCGCCTCGGAGCCATCGTACGATGAGTCCGATATCACCTGGCGCCGGGAACTTCTTCGAGTTCCCGTGGCCTTCTTCTTGGCCTTCTTCTCCGGCACCACGTAAAGTGCCGGGACCAGCAGCCCCGTTAAACGGGCGTCCGCTGGGTCTTCGGGAAGGGGAGCCGGACGGTCTACCTGTCCGGACGTCCTCTGCCAGTCCTGTCAAAGGCATTGGGAGTTTTAAATCCCACATAGAGTCAAACTATGAAAGAAAACAACTGTCCCATAGAGGATAACAAAGCTTACCTCGCCGGCCGGGCGCTTGGTGTTGAATCCGCGATCTTCAGTCGCGGACGCGGGGGCTTCTCCGCCCTTGAACAGCACCCTCCAGGCAGCTTTGTACGTCATGTCGAAGAGCCCGCTCAGGGTTCGGTGCTGTGCCGGATCGAACTCCCACAAATTGAAGGCCCGTTGTTGGCAAGGGAGAATCCGGCGGACGAGCATGACTTGGATCACATTGACAAGCCTAAGCTTCTTGTTCACCAGGGTCTGGAGACAGGACTGGAGTCCTGTCAGCTCCTCCGAACTACCCCATAGCAAGCCCTTCTCTTTCTAGGAGGTGAGCTGCATAGGGATACCAGATCTGAACTCGGGGGCCGCTGCCCATTTAGGGTCGCGTGGCTCGGTGATGTAGAACCACCCCGATTGCCATCCCTTGATGGACTCCATGAAGGCCCCCTCGAGCCAGGTGACGTTGGGCATTTTTCCCACCATGGCGCCTCCACACTCTTCTTGAGCGCCCTTCACCACCTTCGGCTTGACATTGAAGGTCTTGAGGCACAAGCCGAAGTGAGGCCGGATGCAGAGGAAGGCCTCGCACACGACGATAAACGCCGAGATGTTGAGGATGAAGTTTGGCGCCAGATCGTGGAAGTCCAGGTCGTAGTAGTACATGAGCCCCCGGACAAAGGGATGAAGTGGGAAGCCCAGTCCGTGGAGGAAGTGGGGGAGGAATACAACCCTCTCATGGGGCCTGGGGGTGGGAATGAGCTGCCCCTCGTCGGGCAGCCGGTGCGCGATGTCGCCGGAAAGATATCCGGCGCTGCGCAGCTTTGCGATGTGCTCCTCCGTAACGGAGGAGGCCAACCATTTGCCTCCCGCTCCAGACATGGTCGGAGAAGGTCAAGATGACATGCGCGGACTTGGGCGCTGGAGCTCGAGTGCGCGGAGATGGATAAGCAAAGGAGGAAGAAGGCGTAGGTAAAAAGGTGGATCCTTATCCCCTTATATATGGGCGGACGAAGACTATGCGTCCCCACCGGCCTGGTAAAACTCGCTTATCTCCCAAGTGCCACCATCAATGGCGCGGTTGGGTTACCCACGTCCGTATTGATGAGAATCCCGGAATAAGGGGAACACGATCTCTGCTTCGACAAGACGTGGCAAGGAAACCGCTTCGCCAAACGCGCTGAGGTGGTATAATAAAAAACGATTCAAGTAAAGGCTTGGTGGTGGTATGACGTCATGCCACAAAATACGTCAGCGGATTGAACTTATTTTGCAGAGCCGGACACTATCCTGTTGTTCACAATCTTCTATGAATTATTCGGAGGAGGAACCCGCCTTGCAATGCCGAACAATATGCGCACCGGACTCATCGTCATTGAAGCCTGCTTCAGGGGCTACTGAGGGAGTCCTGGACTAGGGGGTGTCCGGATAGCCAGACTATCATCGTCAGCCGGACTCCAAGATTATGAAGATACAAGATTGAAGACTTTGTCCCGTGTCCGGATGGGAATTTCCTTGGCGTGGAAGGCAAGCTTGGCAATACGGATATGTAGATCTCCTACCATTGTAACCGACTCTGTGTAACCCTAGCCCTCCCCGGTGTCTATATAAACTGGAGGATTTTAGTCCGTAGGACAACACAACCATTACAACAATCATACCATAGGCTAGCTTCTAGGGTTTAGCCTCCTTGATCTCGTGGTAGATCCACTCTTGTACTACCCATATCATCAATATCAATCAAGCAGGAGTAGGGTTTTACCTCCATCGAGAGGGCCCGAACCTGGGTAAAAACATCGTGTCCCTTGTCTCTTGTTACCATCCGCCTAGACGCACAGTTCGGGACCCCCTACTCGAGATCCGCCGGTTTTGACACCGACAGGTAGGATATGACCAACACCCATTCTTCTTATGGCCTGGGGAGGAATTTCATCACCTACATCACAAGTACCACTTTCTTTGCTCCACTTGGGAGCCATTATTCTTGTCAAACTCCACGTTACACGTCTCCTCAATGAGTCCGGTGGAATTGTTGAGGACACGGTAAGCATGAGAGTTTGTAGCATAAACAACAAATATGCCCTCATGAGCTCTAGCCTCAAATTTAGACAAACGAACACCTTTCTTGAGAATGAAACACTTACACCCGAACACCCGGAAGTACTTGATGTTGGGCTTGCTACCGGTGAGTATTTCGTAGGGTGTCTTGTTCAAGCCTTTGCGGAGATAGAGCCGATTGGATGCATGACATGCGGTGTTGATGGCTTCAGCCCAAAAGTTGTAAGGAGACTTGAACTCCGCCATCATGGTCCTTGCCGCATCCATCAACGTCCGGTTCTTCTTCTCCACGACACCCTTCTGTTGAGGGGTGTAAGGTGCAGAGTATTGATGCTTGATCCCCTCGTCACTAAGAAACTCATCCAAGGTGTAGTTCTTGAACTCAGTGCCGTTGTCACTTCTTATTTTCAAGATCTTTGCATCATGTTGACGTTGAGCTTCATTTGCAAAGTCGATGACGGTTTGTTGGGTCTCGCTCTTCCTCTTGAAGAAATATACCCAAGTATATCTTGAATAATCATCCACAATCACCAAGCAATACTTTCTACCCCCAAGACTATCAAATGGTGGAGGCCCAAAGAGATCCATGTGGAGGAGCTCCAAGGGTCTCTTCGAGTAGATGATAGTCGTGGGAGGGTGAGCCTTCTCATGTAGTTTTCCTTCGATACAAGCACTGCAAGCACGATCTTTGGCAAAACTAACATTTGTTAGTCCACGGACATGGTCCCCCTTGAGAATACTTTGCAAAGATCTCATATTGACGTGGGCTAAACGGCGATGCCAAAGCCACCCCACATCAACTTTAGCCATTAGGCATGTTGCGGTCTTAGTGGGTCGCTCCGAAAAGTTAATCACATAAAGATTGTTCTCGACATGCCCAACAAAGGCTACTTTAAGAGTCTTGCTCCACAAGAGGGCCACGGTATCAATATCAAAGAATGTGGCAAAGCCCATTAGTGCAAGTTGACGAACGAAAAGTAGATTGTATGCAAGGGACTCAACAAGCATGACTTTCTCGATCGTGAGATCATGAGAAATGACAACCTTGCCAAGACCCAATACCTTAGAAGACGAGGCATCACCCCACTCGACGTTGGTGGGCATAAATGGGATCTTGTGCATGTCCACCACCAAGACCTTGCTTCCGGTCATATGATTTGTGGCTCCACTATCGAGCAACCATGATCCCCCACCGGAAGCAAACACCTACAAGAGATCAATGCTTGGTTTTAGGTACCCATTTTGTAATGGGTCCTTTGATGTTACTAACAAGGGTCTTAGGAACCCAAACATACCATTCAATGTACTCATAAGGAGAACCAACAAATTTAGCATAAACATGCCCGTCACTAGCACGGCACAATACATAAGAAGGGTTAAAGTCGTCGGCTTTGTTGGAAGGGGTGGCATTGCCCTTTTTGACATCACCACCCTTCACATTGTTCTTCTTCTCCTTTGGAGCACCCTCTCCATCCTTCACAAACGTTTGCTTGAGAGGGGGAGGTCGTTTGGTCTTGTCGTTCTTCTTCTTGTTCTTGGACTTGGGTGCGAACCCAACTCCCTCCTTGGCCACAACTTCCTTTTGATTGCTCAAAAGGTCATTGAGGTTCTTCTCACCTTGTATGCACGTCACAAGGCCTCTCTCAAGTTGTTCTTTCAACTTGGCATTCTCCTCCACAAGATGCACATGCTCACAACACGGGTTAGCAGCATTTGCATTATCAATTAAAACCATATGAGGAAAGGTGGCTTTATCCTTGGTTAGCTCCACTTGTAGTTGATCATGAGACTCCTTGAGGTTAGCATGAGCACCCTTCAAGACCTTGTGGGCCTTGTCTAGTATATCAAACTCCTCCTTGAGTCTAGCATGGTCAACCCCAAGTTTAGCCTTCTCGGAATTTAGCACACGAGACACAACAAGAGCATGATCAAGATCTTTCTGTAATTTAGCATGGTCATCATTGTGTGACTCCTCAAGAGCCAAACGATGCCCATTGTCAGGACCGGATTTTCGGGATATTAATTTCCCAGAAAATGGTCCTTGTGCTCACCAGCCCCAGGATTACTGTTAGCTGATGAGGCACCAACTTGATACAGACATTCCAAGCAAAATACAAAATATGTAGTACAACACCATTCTGGCCTATGAGTACAACAAATGGTTTCTAGTGGCTGATGGCGGAAGCGGTTTGTGGTCTTTCAGCGTCTATGAGACTCCATTTCCCACAGGAACAGCTGACCAGGTTAACTCCTATCTTCGCGAGGCTGCTATCACCATTGCTTAGGTTTCGGGGCTGTCATCGCAACGCTCCTCTCCAAGCAAGAAATCTGGCCAAGACAATAGCCAGGGACAAGCCAGTGAGTACTTTGAATGTACTCGCAAACATTATGAACACAGGTATAATATAACAAAATGATATTCATGCACTGAAATATTCTATGATCACAACGTCAGTCATAAAAATAAAATCCATGGTGCACGTAGACAAGTTATTCATATAAAACATAACTATGCAATCAGAGAGTAGAAATAGAATGCATCGATCGGGTGTCTGAAGCGACGCCTTGAAAGTACAATAACATAAAGCATCCCTCAGTCGAGCGTCTGAGCGACACCACATAAAGGGCTTATAAAGTAAATAAATAACAGCATGCCACAGTCGGGCGTTTGAGCGACACCACATAAAGGACTTATAAGTGAAACAAGTAACGAACATGCCACAGTCGGGTGTCCGTGCGACACCACATAAAGGGCTTATAAAGTAAATAAATAACAAGCATGCCACAGTCGGGCGTCTCAACGACACCACATAAAGGGCTTATAAGAAAATAATCATAATGAATATCCAGGAGGTAGAACCGTCCCAGGGATACTCAATAATCCAATTAATATAATGGGTTAGTCCATAATAATAATAATAATCATAATTATCACAAGTCACAAGTCATGATCCATGTTCTGGTTTAGCAGTTTCTCCTCCGAAGACCGACACTAAGACCGACACTTGACCCATCCCAGACTGTAGTCCTTAACCATGGACACGACTATTCGAATAGATTTAATCTCTGCAGAGGGTGTACTCTTTACCCACGAGTAACGGATTCCTTTAATCCATTGGGACTAATTCCATTTACAGTCTTTTAACTGAAAACACACCTGACCCGCACACACCAGCTTAACTTATCGGTGTCTGGAATCACCCACGACACATGTCAAGCAAAACTCTAAGTGGGGAGGCTACAACCTCGAATAGCATGGGATCAATTTATACCGCACGCTACTAAGGGGTGCCCCCCTCTCGGTCCCAATCGGAAACACCCATGCCCCCGGACCAGGTGGCCCTGCCTACCGGATGCAGCCGATATCTTCCACCATGGCCTCTCTGTACGGTGTGTGCGAATAAAGGGGTTGACAATTTACTGAACTGTACCCTACTTGCGACAGGGACAAGTGGTAGTACGAAACAAGTATGGGGGTTACTGGAACAAGACTCGATCTACGGTCGACTTAGGAAGGTTTAAATATTCCCTGCATGATTAGCATAACAAATATATTTCATCCAACAGACAGAATCACCACTCATCATACCCCATCACGCCATACCGGACACACTCATCTCGACGAGGAACTAGGGACAAGCTCATGTCTACCCAAGACAGATACTTCCCGGCTTCCTTCCGGTAGGCACGAAAGGCATACGAGGATGATCACTATCACAAGCATGTCCATTTCCAACATCAAAGAATCTTCATTATGCACTCATGCGTATGATTGTATCATCACATAAAATATCTAATGCTCCATGTCAAGTGGTGTGGTAACCGTATCAAACAACACACGATAATATTATGTCGGGGTTCAGAATGCTTGCCTTCAAGTTGTGGAGAGGCAGGGTGCATTCCAAAACTTTTGAAAGTTTTTCTTCTCTCTCCAACAAATCCTATTTTTGAAAATATTCAAATTAATACATAGTTTCAAAACAGTGCAAAAAATTTGTTTGAAATTTTTTCAAATAAATATGAAAATAAACTAGACAAAATTTGAGAAAGGTAGGAAAAAGAATCAACTCATTTGGAGTTATATTTAAAAGGTTATAGCCAGTCAAAGTTTAGTCAACTTTCTGTTTTTAAATAAAACAGAAAAAGAAGAAAAGGAAAAAAAGTTTCGAATAAAAGAACACGTAGGAGACGTACTCTGGGATTACGCCTCCACTTACGCCAGTGTGGACCAGCGCTGGGTCACTGACAGTGGGTCTAGGGGGGCCCACTTGTCAGGTTTGACCGGTCGCCCCCGCCCCCTTCCTCCTCTGGCTGAACAGAGGCGGGGCTCCGTGTTGGAAATATGCCCTAGAGGCAATAATAAAATGGTTATTATTATATTTCTTTGTTCATGATAATTGTCTATTGTTCATGCTACAATTGTATTATCTGGAAATTGTAATACATGTGTGAATACATAGACCACAACAAGTCCCTAGTGAGCCTCTAGTTGACTAGCTCGTTGATCAACAGATAGTCATGGTTTCCTGACTATGGACATTGGATGTCATTGATAACGGGATCACATCATTAGGAGAATGATGTGATGGACAAGACCCAATCATAAGCATAGCACAAAGATCGTGTAGTTCATTTCGCTAGAGCTTTTCCAAATGTCAAGTATCATTTCCTTAGAACATGAGATTGTGCAACTCCCAAATACCGTAGGAGTGCTTTGGGTGTGCCAAACGTCACAACGTAACTGGGTGACTATAAAGGTGCTGTCGGGGGTTGGGTGCGACATATGCCAAAGGATGGCTTATCATGGTGGGGGCGAGTAGAACGTCGCCGGTGCCTGGAAACGGGATGAGGCGAAGACATGCACGCCGGCGGATCTTACCCAGCTTCAGGGCTCTCCGAGGAGATAATACCCCTACTGCTACTCTGCGGGGTCTCCGCATGATCACTAAGGCAAAGTGAATACAAGCTTGCTCCTAGAGCTGTTTCTGGAGGTAGGAGAGGGCACGGCCAGCACTCTCCTTCCCTTGTGGTCTGTCTAATACTAGTGAATTCGAACCCTTTGCATGGGTGCCCGGGGGGTTTATATAGGCCTACCCCCCAGGGTTACAATGGTAAAACCGGCTGGGTGCGGGTCCCAGCCGTCTGTCTCTCAGGTGCCGTCTTCTTCGCTGACTCCTGGGGCCCGCCGACTGGCCTGGTACAAGGGCGTCAGCCCGTGTCCGCCGCGGGCGGGTCTTGTCGGCTGTAGATTACTGTAGCCGTGCTTCTAATGACGCAGGCTTGGTCATGGGGTCATGGCAACAGTGTCGCCGCCTGACGGGCGATCACTGTTGCCATTCCTCTGCCGCGTCTGGTTAATGGCGTGTGGGGCCCGTGGGAGGGGCTGGCCGACTCCAGGGGGCCGACTCCCAACGGGCCCGACTCTCGGCGCTCTCGCCGTCTTCAATACTCTCGCTGACTGGTAGGCCCCGCCGTCTCCGGGCCGTTCAGACAGGTGGTCGTGGGCACAGGGCCCCACCCCAAGGGATGATGTCAGGGCCGGCATGGCAACAGTGCCGCGCCGGGCGGAGATCTCCGCAGGTACGGCGCACTGTGGCCATGCCCGTCTTTAATTATCGGGGTGGTGGGAAGTCACGGGCCGACTCCCCATAGTCGGCTTTCTTGGAGTCGCCTCTGGGACTCGGCTTGAATGAGAGTTGCCTCTGGGACTTGGCTTAAATGAGAGTCGCCTCTGGGACTCGGCTTAACTGTAAGTCGCCTCTAGTGACTCGGCTCATCTTGGAGTCGCCTCTGGGGACTTGGCTTGTCTTCGAGTCGCCGCAGGTACTTGAGGGGCGCAGTCTGCCCCGATGTCTTGAAAGGTTCTGGGGCTCGGGTTAGCCTACCCGTGGCCCATTACTCCAACAGTAGTCCCCGAAGCTGGTGAGGCTCCGAGGGTGATACGTCGTGCGCCTCAACAGTTTCATTCTTCAGGCGGGGGAATGCAGGCTTTGATGGCCGTCTTCTTCCAGGCCGACTGGCTGGAGTCGGATTCGCTGAGGGCCGTCATGCTCAAGCCGACTAGCTGGAGTCGGATTCACCGAGGGCCGTCTTGCCCCTCGAGGTGTTTCGAACGTCGCGGCGGGAACCAGGCGGCGTGCCTGATAAGCTTCCCGTGGTCTCCCGCCGCGTCCCCGTCGCACGGCGCCACGTGGCAGGGGCAGTCTGCCTGCCCATGCGCGCGACGGGACGGGCCGTCAAGCGAGGCCCGCCACTACCGCGCCTCGGCACGCGAACGGATCCGCTGCGGCCGTGCGGGCGGTTGGGTTCCCCATGTCGTTACTGCGCGCAGTAACTTCGTGGGGTTAATCGTGGGGGGCATGGGGGCTCGTGCGCAGTTAATCCCACGTCGCCCCATCGGCTTCTCAGCCTACGGGCATATAAATAGGCGGGGTGAGCGGGACGGCGAAGCGCGCGCTCGTTCTTCCCTGCTTCCCCTGCTTCCTCTTGCCTCTTCTTGTTCCCGCCTTCGCCGCACCACGCCACACCGGACCGCAGCGATGAGCTCTTCCTCCGCCGCGGCTCCTATCGTTCGCTCCGGCGTGTGGGATGGCTCTAGGGTGGATGATGACGCCATCGAGCACCTCCGCAGGATGCGCCGGCTCCCCGACGCGCACCTGGTGCGAGCCCGCGCCGCGCCGGAGGGGGAGATAAGGCTGGCACCGGAAGAGGGCGAGCGGGTCATATTCCGCTCGCACCTCATGTGCGGCATGGGCCTGCCGGCGAGCGGCTTCCTCCGCTCTTTCTTGGAGTTCAACGGACTCCAGCCGCACCACCTCACCCCAAACACGATGGTGCTGTTGGCCGCCTTCGCCACCCTGTGCGAGGGTTTCCTCGGCGTTCTCCCCACCCTCGAGCTGTGGGGAGAGTTCTTCCAATGAAAGCTCGGCACACACGTCACCGGCATACCGGCTCAGTGCGGCGCCTTCATCGCCATGCGCAGGTCGACCGCCGACAACCCCTTTCCCTCCATCGCGTTAATCAAGTCGGTGAAGATGTGGCTGCGATCGTACTTCTATGTGAAGAACGTCGCCACTGACGGCAACTGGGTTAACTTGCGGCACTACAAAGCCGGCGCGCCGGCTGGGAGGCTCCCCAGCTGGTCCAATCGGGTCAAGTCGCTGACTCCTGCCGGTGTCGCCGCCGTCGCGCGACTCCGAGTGCTGACGCAGTCGAAAGGCCTGGTTGGAGCCGACTTGCTGGCCGCCTTCGTGGCGCGCCGAGTCCTCCCACTCCAAGGCCGGCCTCATCTGATCTGTCAGATGAGCGACCGCCGGGACCCGAGCCGGATGAGCACCTGGGCCATGCCTCACGCGGAGGTGGCGAACATGGTGAACCACATCGCGAACTGCGAGCTCGCGGAAGACTGGCAGTTCGGCAAGGAGCTGTACTCACGCGCCAACCCTCCGCCTGCGGTAAGTCAGATCCTTGCTCTTTTGTTTGTCTTTATAGCCGAATCCAACTTCTGATCTTCTTGTTTCTTCGAGTCAGAACCCCCTCATCCAGCCTGCAGCCGGCGCCACGGGGCCGCCCCGCGAGTTCGCTCCAGACCGAGCGGAGAGCGACATCGATGACCCCGACTTGGGGGCGGCGGCGATGGAGGCCGACGCCGAAGGCGGAGGAGGAGGAGCGGAAGGCGGCTTCCGACCCTCGGCGACTAAGGGAGTCCTGGACTAGGGGGTGTCCGGACAGCCGGACTATCATCGTCAGCCGGACTCCAAGACTATGAAGATACAAGATTGAAGACTTTGTCCCGTGTCTGGATGGGACTTTCCTTGGCGTGGAAGGCAAGCTTGGCGATACGGATATGTAGATCTCCTACCATTGTAACCGACTCTGTGTAACCCTAGCCCTCTCCGGTGTCTATATAAACCGGAGGGTTTTAGTCCGTAGGACACACAACCATTACAACAATCATACCATAGGCTAGCTTCTAGGGTTTAGCCTCCTTGATCTCGTGGTAGATCCACTCTTGTACTACCCATATCATCAATATCAATCAAGTAGGAGTAGGGTTTTACCTCCATCGAGAGGGCCCGAACCTGGGTAAAAACATCGTGTCCCTTGTCTCCTGTTACCATCCGCCTAGATGCATAGTTCGGGACCCCCTACCCGAGATCCGCCGGTTTTGACACCGACATTGGTGCTTTCATTGAGAGTTCCTCTGTGCCGTCACCGATAGGAAGGACGCCTCTTCCCGTCTTTAAAGACGGTATCTTCGCCAAAGGAGCCTTGGCCGCTGGCCAAACTATCCGGCTGGGTGGTTTTCTCATGACCGCCTGTTCGGCCACCGCTTCGACGACGACCTCTCAGGTCGTCAAAAGCAATCTTCGCGTCAACTCGGAATTCGCCGAGCAGTTGGATCCAATAGAGCTTTCATCCGTAAACGAGCTCTTGGATCGCATCGCCGCCCTGGGAGTCGCTACAGACTACAATCAGATTGGGCTTAAAACCGATCTGAGAGAGATTAACTCTCCCTAGATTACCCACCACGTTGCGGTGGTAGAGGAACAACGCGGCGAATCTTCTCCTATATTGAAAACTAGTCATGTCCGGGCTTCCGAACCCTCCTTGCCGGATTCCCGCAGGGGGACGGACTTCGATCAAGCGCTGAACCTAAAGTCATGCGTCGGACCGGACTCGTTGGACAACGTCCAACAACCCAAGCTTCCAAATTCGGAAACTTCTCGGCCCTTGAGCCTCGAGATGGGTAGGATTCCGGACTTAATTACACCCACCCACCCAGACATATGCGATCTATCTCAAATCCGGCGAGAGCCCGCTGAAACAGTACATCATTACTGGGCCAGATTCCTCCTGGTTATTGACAGGATAAAGGACTGCCGAGAGGAAAATGCAATCTCAATTTTCTACAATAATTGCACGGACGAGGGAATCTTGAACGCCGTCAGTCGCCGTGAAATTACACGCTTCTCCGACCTAGCGTCCATAGTACGAAAGTACTGTGCGATGGAGAGTTTCCGGAAAACCGAAACTAAGTTTTGGGACAATCCGGCCCCGAATACAATGCTAGTCCGTAACAAAAGGGTGCAGCGCATTCAGGCACCAGGCACAAAAACCAAAAAGAAAAAACCCCATAAAGGCCAAGGAACCATACTGGAGGGATGGCTCAGCGGAACCTGTAAAATTCACAGTACAGAAGGCGCCACCCCAACACATAGCCTTCGAGCATGTTGGATATTGCGGCAGGTGGCCAAAAGTGGCGAGGAGCTTCTAGCCCCGGAAAACCACTCCAACAGCACCAGTATGGTGTCAACAGTCTTCGAGACTTTCGCATCAAATAATGTGCAAAAACAAACAATCCGCAGCCTCGCCGAAGTCTACCAAGTAGCAACAACAAATCCATGGGGCGACACGGCCATCACCTTCAACGCCAGCGACGAACCTAAATTCTGAACAGCCCGAGCACCAGCCGCATTGGTCCTCAGTCCAATAGTGGACGGCTTTCGTCTTACCAAGGTACTCATGGATGGCGGCAGCGGACTAAACCTCATCTACGAGGAAACTCTTCAAAAAATGGAAATAGACTGGAGCCGCATTGAGCGAAGCAGCACAACCTTTAGAGGAATAATCCCTAGCCGGGAAGCGTGCTGCACAGGAAAAATCACACTTGATGTGGTGTTCGGCTCGCCGGACAATTACAGGTCCGAAGAGGTCACGTTCCAAGTGGCCCCGTTCAGCAGCGGATATCACGCTATATTAGGACGGGAGGCATTCACAATTTTTCAAGCCATACCCCATTACGGGTACATGAAGCTTAAGATGCCTGGGCCCGGTGGAACAATCACTCTCGCTAGTGATCCGGACATAGCACTCCGCGCCGAAAACAAGACAGCCGCATTAGCCCTGGAGGCACTATCCGAAGCCCTAGCGGCAGAAGAACTCACGGCGCTGCGCTCTACGGTGAATAGGGACGATGTGATACTCGATAAAAGATCCAAGTCCACCTCTTTCAAACCAGCGGACGAAATAGTCAAATTCCAGGTCCACCCAACGGACCCAACAAAGACGGCCTCCATCAGGGCACAGTTGAACCCTGATGTAGATGCCGCACTGCGAGAATTCCTTTGGGAAAATTGGGACATCTTCGCCTGGCACCCTTCAGATATGCCAGGAATCCCACGCAGATTGGCAGAACACAGCCTAAACATCCTAAAAGGATTCAAGCCAGTCAAATAGGCTCTTCGGCGATTTTCCGAACCCAAAAGACAGGCAATGGGAGAAGAGCTAGCCAAACTACTGGAAGCCGGATTCATCAGAGACATCAAACATCCGGACTGGCTAGCAAACCTGGTAATGGTACCAAAGAAGGACAAATCTTGGCGCCTATGTGTCGACTTTAAAGACCTCAACAAGGCCTGCCCAAAGGATCCCTTCCCCCTCCCCCGCATCGACCAAATAATCGATGCTACTGCAGGGCACGATTCATTGTGCTTCCTTGACGCATACTCCGGCTACCATCAAATCAAGATGGCGGAAGCGGACCAAGCCGCAACGGCATTCATTACTCCATATGGACCATTCTGCTTCAACACGATGCCCTTCGGACTCAAAAACGCCGGCGCAACATATCAGCGCATGATTCAGACATGTCTGGCTACCCAGATCGGCAAAATAGTAGAGGCATACGTAGACGACGTAGTCGTCAAAATCAAACACGTCGAGACTCTGGTAGACGATTTGAGGCTCACATTCGACAACCTCCGAGCATATGACATTAAGCTGAATCCGAAAAAATGCGTTTTTGGCGTACCAGTCGAAAAGCTCCTGGGCTTCATCGTATCCGGTAGAGGAATTGAAGCAAACCCAGCCAAGATCCGAGCTCTGTCACAGCTGGATATTCCAAAAGACCTCAAACAAATACAAAATTGACTGGATGCGTGGCGGCTCTAAGCCGCTTTATCTCCCGTTTGGGAGAAAAGGCATTGCCCCTATATCGCCTCCTCAGGCGCACCGAACACTTCGAGTGGACGGATGCCGCCACTGCCGGACTCGAAGAAATAAAAGCCATATTGGCAACAAATTCGGTCCTGGCTACGCCTAACCTGGGCGAACCAATGTTGTTATACATCGCAGCAACACATCAAGTTGTAAGCGCGGTACTCGTCGTCGAACGAGAAACAGAAGGGCATAAATTCCCTCTTCAGAAACCAGTGTACTACGTATCCACTGTCTTAACTCCCTGCAAGTCCCGTTACCCGCACTATAAAAAGATAGCGTATGCGGTGTTCATGGCATCCCGGAAGCTCCGACACTACTTTCAAGAGTGTTCGAACAGTGGCCTCCGAAGTGCCCCTCAACGACATTATAAACAACCGCGACGCAACGGGCAGGATTGCAAAATGGGCCATTGAGCTCTTACCATTCGATATAACTTATAAACCTCGGCGAGCTATAAAGTCGCAAGTCTTGGCTGACTTTGTCGCCGAATGGACTGAAGCCGAATTCCCTAAAGAGTACGGCGCATACTCCAATTGGATTATGCATTCCGACGGCTCCAAAATGTTGGCCGGCTTGGGGGCCGGCGTCGTATTGACATCCCCAACCGGGGACACAGTCCAATACGTACTTCAGATAATGTACACGGACTCCAACAATGCAGCCGAATACGAGGCCCTCCTACATGGCCTCCGGATGGCAATCTCCATGGGCATTCAATGCCTAGAGGTGCGCGGGGATTCAAACCTTGCAATATCCCAAGTAAATGGAGACTTTGACGCCAAGGATCCGAAAATGGCAGCCTATCGTAATGCTGTCCTAAAAATGTCAGCTCGGTTCGAAGGACTCGAATTCCACCACGTAGCCCGAGATAATAACCAAGCAGCCGACGTATTGGCACGCATCGGCGCAAAACGCGACGCTGTCCCTCCAAACATCTTCCTGGAACGGCTCTTTAAGCCATCCGTACTATGGGAAGAAGAGTCCAGAAATAACAACCCGGAGGCAGCCGCACCACACAATATAGAACAATCTGACATAATCGGCGATTCAGCCGATGAAATAACACCCTCAGCCCACGAAATAATGGCAGTAATCGCCCCGTGGACAGAGCCATTCCTAGCCTACTTACTCAGGCAGGAACTTCCTGAAGACCAAAATGAGGCCCGCTGCATAGTCCGGCGATCTAAAGCCTACAAGGTCCATGAGGGAGAGCTCTATAAGAAAAGTACAACCGGAGTCCTTCAACGGTGTATCTCCGAAGAGGAAGGGCGAAACCTTCTGGCTGAAGTTCACGCCGGACTAGGCGGACACCACGCCGCAGCTCGGGCCCTTGTAGGCAAAGCATTCCATACAGGATTTTATTGGCCGACGGCCCGGGCAGATGCTCAGGACTTAGTCCAAAGGTGCGTCGGTTGTCAGCTCTTTGCTAATCAGAGCCATATGCCACCCACCGCTCTCAAAACTATACCCATTACCTGGCCGTTCGCGGTCTGGGGGCTTGACATGGTCGGACCCCCTTAAAGGGGGAACCCACAAGCAAAGGTACCTATTGGTCATGGTGGACAAATTCACCAAATGGATAGAGGCCAAGCCAGTTAAAATGGCAGAGTCCGGACCAGTGATAGACTTCATATCCGGGGTAGTACAACGTTATGGTGTCCCCCATAGCATCATTACCGATAACGGCACGAACTTCACGGCCGACGAGGTCAAATTATGGTGCAAAAATATGGGCATTAAGCTCGATTACACTTCAGTCTATCATCCTCAAACCAACGGTCAAGTGGAACGAGCAAATGGTCTAATAATGAGTGGCATTAAACCCAGACTAGTGCGGTCCCTTACAAAATCCGACACGCACTGGGTAGAGGAGCTCGACTCCGAACTCTGGGGGCTGCGGACAACGCCCAACCGTACTACCGGATTCACACCATTTTTTATGGTATACGGCGCAGAGGCAGTTTTGCCCTGCGACATCATTCATGACTCACCTCGAGTGCGCATGTACGAAGAAAGAGAAGCCGAGCTGGATCGGCAGGACAGCTTGGACACATTGGAGGAAGAACGCGACGTCGCCAAGGCTCGTTCCGCATTCTATCAGTAGCAGGCTCGAAGATATCAAAGCAGAGAAGTACGGGCTAAGACTTACAATGTTGGCGAACTAGTTCTACGCCTGCCGGACAAGAAAAAGGACAAGCTCAAGCCCAAATGGGAAGGCCCCTTCATTATCGATCAAGTCCTGACCGGCGGAGCGTACCGTCTGCAAAATGCGTCGGACAACCGACTCGAGCCGAACCCATGGAACGCAGCCCGCCTCCGAAGATTCTACGCCTAGCGCCGGACTAAGAGTTCGTCTCCTTCCCCCGTCCAAATTTTTACACTTCAGCTGTCTTTTGTTTCTCTTTTTTCTCTCACCCCTTTTCATAAAAGCCCTTAAAGGCCTACTTGCGCATTGTTCGCACACAATTGATGTGCTATCCGCACTCATTATACCTGGGGGCTTCTTTACCAGAAGCTGACTTACAAGGGCTTCATGCCCAGCACATGTGTCAAACTTCCACGTGTACCTTTTATTCATCATTATATGCATCGATATGACTTAAGTTTTGGCCAAGCTGGGTTGCCTGGCTCCTGTGTTTACCCCTACATTCCCGATTGTTCGGCTAGGAGGTAAAGGGAGCACCTCTGTGATTCTTACTGTCGAGTCAGCCGGATGTGTACCTCAGACTGGGTGAAGCCGAAAGCTAGTGTTCTTAAGGGAATATTCGGTGGTGACTTGAAAGATGATTTTTTACCTATTTATTTATCTGCCCCCAGATGTTTTCCTGCTCTTTTCGCAGTCCGGGCATGCACTTTAGGGCATGCCTCCCAGGGAAAGGAACCCTTAACGGAACTATTCTCCCTGGAAGATGTTTCTTACTAACCATGTAATATAACATAACTAGTTGGGCACTTGTCTGATAAAGCACTAATGACCCCTACGCCTGGTCTCCACGCATGCCCCGGTTGTTTCTTAACCGAGAAGGTATTCGGACACACTCTGGACTCTAGGGTCCCGAGGTTGAAGCGAAAAGGTTGGCAAAGACAAACGATCTACAATCTGGCTAGAAGGCATTTTACATGTCATTTTAAATACATTGTCAAATCAACTGACTGTATTCCTCCTCAATCCCGTCTAACAGGCTGTCTAATTTACAGTCCCGTTGGGAATATTTAGCGGCCAACTCTACTTGGCTGTACACTAAACTCACAGGGATCTCCATCCCGTCGGGCCCCACAGGTCCGACCTCGGCCATGTGGTTGGGATCCACCTTCTTGTACCGCGTCTTCACCATGGCCCAGGCCTCCCTGGCACCTTGGCGGCAGGCTGAAATCTTCCATAAACGGAAGTGCTGCCACGCTCCCTGAAGCTTCTCCGCAAGCTCTCCAAGGCCCTCGGGCAGGGAGAGGGACGGCCATAAAGCCTGGACGACGCCGCTCATCGCCTGCCGAACTCGTTCGAGCAGTTGCACCAGCTCGGGAAGTTGATCACCCGTTGATACGGGCATCTCCTCCGCAGGGCGACCTGTGAGCACACCTACAGACATATTTTTGTCAATTGACTTCCTCGCCGAACTCTTCTTTTCAAAGGAGCTCGCTCAAGCACTTATTATAGATGCCGCGACGAAGCCGCTGATTCTCCTTCACAGAGCCAAACGGCTCAGCCCGAACACCTTTAAGCTCTTCTCCAAGCTGGGCGTGGGCATCCTGGAGTTTGTTCCTTTCCAGCTGGACCTTCATTAGCACCCTCTCGCCGGCCTTCAGCTGGCGCAATAGGTCTTGCTTGTCCAGATCTAGTCCAGCAACACCTGCAATGTCATTGTCAGACTTACACGCACGCCGCACACCGATTATCTTCTTGAAATAATGTGTTACCAGGAGGGGTCTCTTTGTTTCCTCCTGCGGGAGCTAGTGCGGCCTCGAGTTGGGCCTTGCACTCTTCTAGATCCTGGGACAACTGGGTATTCTTCTTTGTAAGATCCTGCATATCAAATGATCCTTAAATCAGTTAACTAACTACTTTAAGTCTCGGGGGCTACTGGCATATACAACTATTAACATCTCTTACCCGTATGTCCTTTACATACTGCTCCGCGGCTCTGGTCAAACCATCTTGAGCAGCACGGAGGTGCGCGTCCCCCGCGTTAAAGGCATTCAACGCCTCAGAGGAGAAACACGCGTCACGAAAAACTGTCCGGCGGCGCCTATGATTCATGGCGCTTGAGGGAGTCCTGGACTAGGGGGTGTCCGGACAGCCGGACTATCATCGTCAGCCGGACTCCAAGACTATGAAGATACAAGATTGAAGACTTTGTCCCGTGTCCGGATGGGACTTTCCTTGGCGTGGAAGGCAAGCTTAGCGATACAGATATGTAGATCTCCTACCATTGTAACCGACTCTGTGTAACCCTAGCCCTCTCCGGTGTCTATATAAACCGGAGGGTTTTAGTCCGTAGGACAACACAACCATTACAACAATCATACCATAGGCTAGCTTCTAGGGTTTAGCCTCCTTGATCTCGTGGTAGATCCACTCTTGTACTACCCATATCATCAATATCAATCAAGTAGGAGTAGGGTTTTACCTCCATCGAGAGGGCCCGAACCTGGGTAAAAACATCGTGTCCCTTGTCTCCTGTTACCATCCGCCTAGACGCACAGTTCGGGACCCCCTACCCGAGATCCGCCGGTTTTGACACCAACATTGGTGCTTTCATTGAGAGTTCCTCTGTGTCGTCACCGATAGGCTTGATGGCTTCTTCAATCAACAACAACGCCGTCCAGGGTGAGACTTTTCTCCCCGGGCAGATCTTTGTGTTCGGCGGCTTCGCACTGCGGGCCAATTCGCTTGGCCATCTGGAGCAGATCGAAAGCTATGCCCCTGGTCATCAGATCAGGTTTGGAAGCCAAAACTTCACGGCCGACATCCGCGGAGACTTGATCTTCGATGGATTCGAGCCACAGCCGAGCGTGCCGCGCTGTCACGATGGGCATGATTTAGCTGTGCCGCCGAATAGTGCCCTGGAGGCCGCACACGAGTCCGCTCTGACCCATAGTTCGGAGCAGACCGGGCAGATCGAGGATAGGTGGCTGGACACCGCCTCGGAAGCTGCAACTTCTATGGTGATGGAGCCGAATACCGACCTTGTCCCTTATAAAGCTCGTGACTCCGAGGCGCCGGACTCCTTGCCGGACTCCGAACCTCCTGCGCCCCTGCCAATCGAATCCGATTGGGCGCCGATCATGGAGTTCACCGCCGCGGACATCTTTCAGCACTCACCCTTTGGTGACATCCTAAATTCGCTAAAGCATCTCTTGCTATCAGGAGAGCCCTAGCCGGACTGCGGTCCGGACGGTTGGGATGCGGACGACGAAGAAATTCAAAGCCCACCCACCACCCACTTTGTAGCCACTGTCGATGACCTAACCGACATGCTAGACTATGACTCTGAAGACATCGATGGTATGGACGACGATGCCGGAGACTACCAAGAACCAGCGCCCATCGAGCACTGGAAGGCCACCCCAACCCATGATGTATATATCGTGGACACCCCAAAGGGAAGCAATAACGAGGAACAATGGGACGCGGCAAAGGGTAATCCCGCCGACAAACAACCAAAACGGCGACGCAGACGCCGCCCTAAGTCCCGCCTCGACAAAAACAACACTCCTAATGACCCAGCAATAGAGCAGGACAAGCCAGTGGACGACGAACATGCAACCAAGCAACCATCCGAACAAGATGTATCAGATAATCACTCCACGCCCGGCGAAAACAACAGTCCAGAAGATCTCACGCCGGACACACCAACGGAGCATAAGAACCTTCACAAAAGACTCGTCGCCACTGCAAGAAGTCTGAAGAAGGAAAAACGGAAGCTCAAAACAGCGGAAGACATACTCAGAATGAGGTGGAGCAAAGTACTCAAGACCGCGGACAAATATGGCAATGGCCACCAAACAAAGAGCTACCCGAAGCGCAAGCTGCTGCCAGAATTCGACGAGGAGGCCGTAGAGCCCCCACAGTCAAAAATCAAAGAGGCCGCCTGGCCGGATAGACGACCAGATGACGGGCCAAAAGCGATAAGCGGCGCCGCACACAAGCCGACTCCTGATCCTCGGAAAACAGATGGCCCGGTCAGGTCCATTTATGGGCCAAAAAAGAGGGCCCCAGGAAGCAACACAACACGCCAAGTGTTCGAAGGCAACGGCACACCCAAATACAGGGGCGCCGCACACCCACTATGTTTCACCGATGAGGTGCTGGATCATGAATTTCCAGCGGGGTTCAAACCCGTAAACATAGAGGCATACGACGGAACAACAGACCCTGGAGTCTGGATTGAGGATTACATCCTCCACATACACATGGCTAGAGGAGATGATCTCCACGCCATAAAATATCTACCCCTCAAGCTCAAAGGGCCAGCTCGGCATTGGCTCAAAAGCCTCCCAGAAAATACTATTGGAAGCTGGGAAGAGCTTGAGGATGCGTTTAGAGCAAATTTTCAAGGGACTTATGTCCGCCCTCCGGATGCAGACGATTTAAGTCACATAACTCAACAGCCCGGAGAGTCAGCGCGCAAATTCTGGAACAGGTTCCTCACCAAAAAGAACCAAATAGTCGACTATCCGGACACTGAAGCCTTTGCAGCTTTTAAACATAATGTCCGAGACGAATGGCTCGCCACACACCTCGGCCAAGAGAAGCCGAGAACAATGGTCGTGCTAACAAGCCTCATGACCTGCTTTTGTGCGGGGGAAGACAGCTGGCTAGCAAGATGCAGCACCAGCGACCCGAGTACATCCGAGATCAGGGATGGAAACGGAAAATCACGGCGCAGAAAGGATCAGCGCCGAAATAAGGAAAAAAGCCCAAAGAACACGGCGGTCAATGCCGGATTCAAAAGCTCGCGGCTGAACAACAAAACACTGCCTCTTAAGGACAACAGTGATGAGCTATCAAACTTAAACAAAATTTTGGATCGGATATGTCAAATCTACAGTACTTTCGGAAGGCCTGCAAACCACACCCACCGAGATTGTTGGGTTTTCAAACAGTCCGGCCGACTCAACGCCGAACACAAGGGGCTCGATGCGCCAAGCGAGGATGATGACAAACCCCACCAGCAGAGCGCCGGAAAACAAAAGACTTTCCCACAAGAGGTCAAAACAGTAAACTCACTTCATGTGATAATGCGGAACAACAGTGCGGCACCCGCCAAATTAGGTATCGCACGGTCCACCCCAGCGGAACCTCGAGGTTGGATGTCAAAACCAATTATGTTCGATCACCTGGACTATTCCAGAAGTATTCGAAACGCAGGATGGACTGCTCTGATATTGGATCCTATAATCGACAGACTACAATTTACACAAGTCCTGATGGACGGCAGCAGTGATTTAAACCTGCTCTATCCGGACACAATCCGCAAGTTGGGGATAGACCTTAATAACGTCCGACATAGCCACACTTCCTTCAAAGGAGTGACGCCAGGCCGCTACGCTAAGTGCACGGGCTCCTTACTACTAGAAGTTGTGTTCGGGTCATCCGACAACTTCCGACGCGAAAAGCTAATCTTTCATATCGCCCCATTCAAAAGTAGCCATCAGGCACTGTTGGGACGTGAAGCTTTTGTCCGCTTTAATGCAATACCACATTACACGTCTCTTACACTTAAAATGCCCGGTCCACGCGGCATCGTCTCATTAAAAGGTCGTTCAAGACCCCGGACACGGTTAGACGAGTCCGGCATAAATAAGCTAGGGGCTCCCTAGCCGCACACCCCTTTACAAGGGGCTGTACGTATGAGCTAATATAAGCTCAGCTTTATTCATTCATTCATATTTAGATTTTTAATTCATTTTTTGCATGATTACTTTTCAAACTAAGTTCCTCACTTTTACAGATGACCAACGTGTACGCCCGTCCAGGATATAGCACAATGGAGACACAGGCGCAGACGTGCAGTAGGGACCCGTGGCAAGGATTCTTTTCAGATTAAGACCCTGTGTAAACCTTTTTTACTGTCTCTTGTTGATATATATCCCCTGGTTTCTCATTATAACCAGAGAGGAGACTGACGTTTTGGCATCGGCCGCGTCAGAAGGACCTTGCGTGTACCTGGACACTAGGGGCTTAGGGCATTGTTCTGCCTGCTATCATAAAGACCGAATACCTTAGGGAGTGTTCGGCGTCTCGAGTTAGGCCTTATATGCATCAGCTCCGAATCATGTCTTTGGTCAAATGTTGGGTTTGCCCGGCTCCTGTGTTTTGCTGCCTTATGTTCCGTATCATCGGCTAACGCGGCACCTGGAGAACTACTGCGATTGTGCCCCGGTTCGGCTGGGCGAGCACCTCAGTAGAGAAAGCCAAAAACTGACTGTCATGATACAGCGCGAGATTGGTCAACCACTCGATCGACTACCGGAATGTTTAGAATTCCTCCGCTTTGACGAAGGACCGTTTCCCGGTCAGGCACATACGCACCCCGAATTCGGAGAGCGCGGTGCCCCTAGGGGCTATATCGTAGCCCCACCCTCGAACTCCTATGGCTATGTGAAAGTGATAAAGCATTATAGTCCGGTTGCCTCGTTTGCTACACTACCACCTCCTTCACAGGACCGAGACGTCGGATTAAGTGTGAAAATGCGCTATCTTTGCGAACACCCCCGCACCTTGTGCGTGGGGGCTGAAGCCGACGACTGCCATCTTTTAGGTTATACATACGTATACATAAACGGCCGCACAGGAGATATTAGAATACTTGACCGCACAAGTATAAAAAGCGCTTATATTATAAACATCGTTTTACAAACCACAATGTTCATTTGAACACGACATTTTTCGAGCACTGCGACTCTATTACACGAGCACCGCGCAGAACTTCTCCAAAATAGTGCTCGGCGGGTAATCGGCTCTCGTCCGAACCCTGGGTCGCAACAGCAGTGGCATCCATCTCTGTCCAATGTGTCTTCACACGGGCGAGGGCCATCCGCGCACCCTCTATGCAGGCCGACCGCTTCATCGCCTTGATATGCGGCACCGCCCCAAGAAATTGCTGCAATAAGCCAAAATAACTCCTCGGCTTGGGCCTCTCCGGCCAGACATGAGTCACGATATCCGTCATGGAAAGTCCGGACAATCTGTTCAGCTCAGCCCACTCGGCCAACCGATCGGTCAGCAGAAGTGAACGCTCCGGACTATGGAATTGAGACCAAAACAGCTCTTATGTCTTGTGATCCTTCTGACTTTGGAAGTGCACAACGACATCTGCCGCACTCGCCGCTAAGTCCATATAAGGATCCTCCGGGCCCCACAGCTGGCCAAGCTGAGCATACTTTGGGTCCGTAAACCTTCGGCGCAGCAGGAAGGGCTTGCCAGCCACAATGTCTCCGGCCTGGCGCAGCTCCTCCTTTATAGCCCACATTGCAGAACGGGCATCCTTGGCTTCGGCGGTGGCCTTTCCCAGGTCTTCTCACTCCACTAGGCGCTCCTTTTCAAGAACCTCATTGCGGTCGGTAGCATCTTTGAACTTCACGGCCATTTCGGCCATCTCCTCCCTGCTTCAGCAGTGTGCAGCCCTTTCGGCTTCTAGTTCTTCGGCCGCCCTCGAGGCAGCCGCATCACTCCTTCTGGCTTGCTCCTTGGCTTGAGAAAGTTCTGCCCGAAGGCTCTCCACAGCAGTGGCACCATCTGCGTCAAAGCACACATATTGTAAGGAGTGGGCTTCGGCTCCCTTACTAGGTGACCACGGAGAAGAAATCTACCTTGCGACTCATCAAGTCGCCTGTTGACTAGCGCGATGTCGGCATCCGCAACATCGAGTTGCCGCTTTAGTTCGGCAACTCCATCAGTCCGGCTAGCCACCGAACTATCCGCCACCTACTTAGGAAAGGCGAAAATCAATACCTGGGATTTTTGATCCTCGGCACGCTGTTGTTCTCGACACCCTACCGAGTCTCAGGGGCTACTATCTACACAGGGTGCACTTTATGTGTAAAACTGTCAAAGGGTATGTCATTTTTACGTACCTCAAACCCCGCCAGCAAACTTCTGACGGCATCACGCAATCCGCCTTCGGCGGATGAAATTCTTTCAATCACCGTACTCATTAGTGTACGGTGGCCTTCTGAGATGGACGCCCTCTCAAGCAGATCCTTCAACTCCCCCGGCCACACACCAGTTGGTGCCGAACTATCCGTCCCTGCCGGACTCGGGGATACCCTCCGTGATGACACTTCAGGCTCGTCCGCCCATCCGATGGCGCGGCAGATGGAGGCGTCTCGCTCTCCATCATCTCCGGACGGAGTTCCCCTGAAGACGAGCTCATCTGAGAAGGGCGGAGATCTGAACTACAAGGTAAAAGCTTAAGTTATCCTCAGAAGCACGAATAGGGATGTCCCTTATTACAAAACTCCCTTTTTTCTACTTACGGCTCGCTGGAGGGCTGATTCTTTAGGGGAGACTGTGCGGCCGGAGCCTCTCCGGACGCAGGACCCTCCGGTGAAGATTTCTTCCCCCGCTTCGGGGCTTTGGCCTCCGGGTTATCGGAAGCGGTTCTCTTCTCCCCTTGGAAGGAGGGATTCTCGATCCCCCCCTTCCTCACAAGCCTCCTTGGTTGAGGCGGTAGCTCCCCTGTTCTCCCCTTTGCCTTCCTCTGAAGGCGCAACCTCCAGCATCCTTACCAGCACGGGATCCGGCGCGGTCTCTGGGAGGGGGGCCGGACACCGTATCAGTTTTGCTTGCGCCATCCACTCCTGTTTAAAGGGCAGTTGGTCAAAAGTCGAATCATACAAAGGCAAACAAACGGTATGTCCGGACACAGAGCTACTTACTTGGGTATCCGAACGATTGCAGCTTAGGCCGGTGTACTCGGTCAATTCCGGACACACCTCTTGTGATCCGAAGAACAATTTGTACATCTCCACGGGCGTCGTGCCCATGAAGTGTTGGAGAATCCGCGGTCCCTCCGGATTAAATTCCCACAGCCGGAGAGGACGGCGTTTGCAGGGCAGGAGACGCCTAATCAGCATAACCTGCATCACCACGACCAGATCGATCTCCCTTGCTTGAAGGTCTCGAATCCGGCCCTGCAATAGGGGCACGTCCTTGGACGGCCCCCAGTTGAGCCCTTGGTTGACCCATGACATCAATCGTCGTGGGGGTCCCGAGCGGAATACGGGCGGCGGCTTCTGCCTGCTGCCCCTGGGAGCGGTAATATAAAACCACTCCTGTTGCCACAAGCCGAGCTCCTCTTGGAAGGAGCCCTCGGGCCATGGAGCATCGGCCCTCCTGCTTACGGCCGCCCCGCCACACTCTGCTTGACGCCCCTCGATCATCTTCGGCTTCATATCGAAGGTCTTCAGCCACAAGCCGAAGTGAGGGGCAACGCGGAGGAAGGCTTCACAGACGACGATGAACGAAGAAATATGGAGGATGGACTCCGGAGCCAAGTCGTGGAATTCCAACCCATAATAAAACATGAGCCCTCTCACAAAAGGATCCATCGGGAAGCCTAAGCCCCGACGGAGGTGGGATACAAAAACGACCTACTCGCCGGGCTCGGGGGTGGGGATGACTTGCCCTTCGGCGGGCAACCTGTGCAAAATCTCGTAAGTCAGGTACTTGGCCTCTCGCAGCTTTAGCATGTCCTCCTCCGTGACGGAGGAGGGCATCCACCAGCCCTGTAGGTCGGAGTCGGACATTGTTGGAGGTCCGAAGCGCTCGAATCTGGGGCTCTGGGTGTTGGAACTTGGGGCAAGGAGAAGATTTGATGGAGGATTGAAGAAAAGAAACGAGCCTTGGTCCTATTATAAAGAAGGAGAATACCAAGAGCCGTCTCCGTGACCGTTTAGAACCCGCCTTCGATGGAGGAAGCGTGGCGACGGGCGCGGTTGGATTACCCACGTCCGTATTGATGGGAATCCCGAAATAAGGGGAACACGATCTCTGCTTCGACAAGACGTGCCAAGGAAACCGCTTCGCTAAACGCGCTGAGGTGGTATAATAAAAAACGATTCAAGTAAAAGCTTGGTAGTGGCGTAACATCATGCCACAAAATATGTCAGCAGAGTGAACTTGTGTACATATTATTCTCTCTACGGTGGAATGTGGAAATTATTTTGCAGAGCCGGACACTGCCCTGGTGTTCACAATCTTCTATGAATTATTTGGAGGAACCCGCCTTGCAATGCCGAACAATATGCGCGCCGGACTCATCGTCATTGAAGCCTGGTTCAGGGGCTACTGAGGGAGTCCTGGACTAGGGGGTGTCCGGACAGCCGGACTATCATTGTCAGCCGGACTCCAAGACTATGAAGATACAAGATTGAAGACTTCGTCCCGTGTCCGGATGGGACTTTCCTTGGCGTGGAAGGCAAGCTTGGCGATACGGATATGTAGATCTCCTACCATTGTAACCGACTCTGTGTAACCCTAGCCCTCTCCGGTGTCTATATAAACCGGAGGGTTTTAGTCCGTAGGACAACACAACCATTACAACAATCATACCATAGGCTAGCTTCTAGGGTTTAGCCTCCTTGATCTCGTGGTAGATCCACTCTTGTACTACCCATATCATCAATATCAATCAAGCAGGAGTAGGGTTTTACCTCCATCGAGAGGGCCCGAACCTGGGTAAAAACATCGTGTCCCTTGTCTCCTGTTACCATCCGCCTAGACGCACAGTTCGGGACCCCCTACCCGAGATACGCCGGTTTTGACACCGACAGCGCTCTCCACCTCAGACCTAGTGGCGGACAGTCTGTCGGCATCCTCTGTTGGAGGAGTATCCGGCTCGCGCCTTGCGCTCGCCTCCCCCTGCAGACCAGGTGTTGGAGCCTGGCTGGCAGAGGTTTGGTTGGCAACCTCTACGCCCACAATCCGGCGGGCACTCTTTCTCCTGCAAAGGTCATGAGCATTCAAACACTTCCTAGGAACTTCGTCCTAAATAACAACCGCGAGCTTTACCGTTGTGGCGACGTTTCGATCCGCGCCGCACTCCTCTTCCGCTTGCTGGGCCGGACTGACCCTTGTTGGCCAGCCGCCGCGGGTTCGGCTTCCTGCCTTGAAGGTACCTCCTGCGGGACACCATTGTATACGGTGGTCAGAAATGCGCAAGAACGAAAATAATGGTGTTAGGACTTCAGTCACAATCACCTGGGGAGCCGGAGATAGGCCGGGGTAGTCAGCCGTAATGGCGACTAGAGCATTATCCATGCTGAGCTGGTAAAACACCCCGTCAATTAGCTCCACCTTTATGTCCGAATCCTCTTCGGAGGACGGATCAAGGGATCTTTCTGGATCCTCGGGCTGTGGAGCCGGGCTATGTATGCTCTCCACAGTCTGGCGCAGATCCTGCGTCAAAACCGTAAAGTAAGGTATTTAACTTTGAAAGCGTGGGTCAGATAAATGAACATCCTCTTACCCAGCTTCGAGGGTTGTTCATGGAGAACCCATTCAATGGGCTCGTCTGGAGAAAGTCCTCCTTCTCCCCCTTGTATAGGTCGGACAGAATCTTCACCAGATCTTCGGCCGATCCCGGCCCTTGGCGGCCATGACAAGTGGCATCATTCTCTCCATTGAAATCCCACATGGGGTGGCCCCTGTATTGCAGTGGCTGCACCCCCCGCATAATGCACGTGGTCATGACTCCAATCGTGGTCAGTCCGGAATGGGCCAGTAACCTTATCCGGCCCATCAAATAATGGACGCTCTTGTCTTCCTCCAGCTGGGGGCTCCGCGGGCGCCAACTCAGGCGTTTCTTCAGAGGAGCATTGCTGAACTCCGGGAGGCCGATCCGAACAGGGTCCGGCAGCGGAGCGTCTTCTACGTAAAACCATTCTGAAGGCCAGTCTTCAGACGCCTTCTTAGGGGCTCTGGATGGATATCCGGTCCCGGCGATGCGCCATATTTCAGCACCGCCCACTTGATATATGGACCCCTCGTGAGAGCGGGGTACGAGGCAGAATAACCTCTTCCACAGCGCAAAATGGGGCTTGATGCCCAGGAATAGCTCGCAAAGAGCTACGAAGCCCGCAATATGCAGAATCGAGGCGGGCGTGAGGTGATGGAGCTGGAGTCCGTAGAACTCCAGAAGCCCGCGGAGGAACGGATGTACAGGAGATCCAAGTCCCCTTATTAGGTAGGGGACGAAGCATACCCGCTCCCCTTTGTTGGGACTTGGGGTGGCCTCCGCTTGCTTCCCACCTTTGTAGGTGGCCAGCCCGGCTCGAACCGGAACCATAAAGGCCGGAGGAAGATATCCCTCCGCTTGGAGCGTCACTAGCTCGTTGTGCGGGACAGAACATCTCCCCCAATCTCCTGGCAGAGGGCTGGGAGCGTGAGAGGAGGAGCTGCGTTGACGGTCCATGATGGAATGGATTTTTGGTCAAAAGCGCTCTGATGAGTACTCGCGGAAGGAAGATGGTGTGATTTGGATCTGGATTCTGGCCTCTCTTATGGGAAGATTATTTGCGCAGCTAGGGGGTAAAACATAAAAGATACCCTGGCTTTTCGCATTCGTGCGATGCGTGGAAGAAGGCCATTATTGGGCGTGGAAGCCAAGGAGCGCAACGTTTACCAAAGAGCCGGACACTATTCGGCAGGCACATGGAACTTAAAGGAGAACCCGCCTTGCAATGCCGAAGACTATATACGCGCTGGACTTATCGTCATTGAAGCCTCGTTCGGGGGCTACTGAGGGAGTCCTGGACTAGGGGTGTCCGGACAGCCGGACTATCATCGTCAGCCGGACTCCAAGACTATGAAGATACAAGATTGAAGACTTCGTCCCGTGTCCGGATGGGACTTTCCTTGGCGTGGAAGGCAAGCTTGGCGATACGGATATGTAGATCTCCCGCCATTGTAACCGACTCTGTGTAACCCTAGCCCTCTCCGGTGTCTATATAAACAGAAGGGTTTTAGTCCGTAGGACACACAACCATTACAACAATCATACCATAGGCTAGCTTCTAGGGTTTAGCCTCCTTGATCTCGTGGTAGATCCACTCTTGTACTACCCATATCATCAATATCAATCAAGCAGGAGTAGGGTTTTACCTCCATCGAGAGGGCCCGAACCTGGGTAAAAACATCGTGTCCCTTGTCTCCTGTTACCATCTGCCTAGACGCACAGTTCGGGACCCCCTGCCCGAGATCCGCCGGTTTTGACACCGACAGCGACCTTCGCCGACTGGCCAGAGGACGAGGCCGCCGGCGAAGTTGTCCCGCGTCGCCAATCGAAAGCCGGCCATCCAGGCGCGAGTTCTTCCGCCGGCTTGGCCGGTCAAGTCGGCGTGAAGAAGCGCCAGGCCGCGCCGAGTTCGCTCAGTGGTCGGCCGAAAAAGTTCAAGGGGGCGGCCACCGCAACTAAGCGGGAGGAGGCGATCGCGAAGGCCAACCGCTTCCGCAAGGAAGTGAAGAAGCCGCCGCTAGTCTCCGCGTAAGTGTTGACTGCCTTTGTCTTGTTTTCTTTGACGGATCTTTTCTGAGCCTTTTTCATTCTGTTTTTTGCTTCAGGGCCCCTCTTTCTCTAGAGAGGGTCGCCATCCCCTCTGTCATGGGGTCGGCCGAGACGTCCGCCAGCACCCGGCGGATTGACCCCGCCGCCGACCTCCGGGAGGCCACGGAGTGCAACGCGCGGAAGAAGTGCGACGAGGAAGAGGCCGGCCGTCTGGAGAAGGCGGAGGCCAAGAAAGCGGCGGCCTCCACCCAGAAGAAGCTGGAGGAGGCCGAAGCCGCCGCCGCAGCAAAACAGCGGGCGGAAGAGACCGCGCGCCGCTAGTCGGCACTGCTTGTCGTCCCGCTGAACTCTGCGCCGCCGCCCCCGGAGTTCACGGGGCAGACTGGAGAAGTCTGCGGGGAGCACTCCATCGTGGAGAAGGGCGGTGGCGAGGCCTCCGCGTCGGGCACGTCCTCGCCGCCACCGCTGCCTCCGCCGCATGGCAAGCAGCCAGCGGGCCCTCCAGTGCCGCCGGCTGAGGACAAGGCGGTGGCGAGGCTGCTTCTTCAAGTCGACTCACCAGGGCGCCGCCGCCTTGCGAAGGCGGTCTCGGCGCCACGCCCCTTGGAAGCCGGCGCCGCCAGCTCGGCCATTCCAGATGCTGAGGCATCAAGTGCTGCGCCTACTGGATGGGTGCGAGGAGGCGGCGACGGTCCGCTGAACCAGGCGCTCCTGGACGTGCAGGCAAAGCTGCGAGCTGAGGGCGAGGCCATCCAAGGCTGTACCAGGGCGCATCTGGCGTCGCGAGCGTCTATCCGGGTACGTTTTTCTTTTTTGACTTTGTCTCTTCTCGTTCTTCTCTGTGGGGGCGCGCCAGCGCACCCACTGGGTGTAGTCCCCGAGTTTCGGGCCGGCTGCTGCGCAGGCGGCCCGGAACTCAATCTGGCGAGTTCCTCATTTTTGTCTTTGTCCGATTTTTTTTCGCAGGAGTATCACAACCTCCGCGTCACCGCCTTCAACCGTAACGTTGAGCGGCTGGAGAAGCGGACTGCCAGCTTGTCGGAGAGCCGGAGTAAGTTCTTCTTCTTTTTCGCGGGGGCACGCTGGCGCACCCGCGGGCTGTAGTCCCCGAGATTCGGGCCGACTGCTGAGCAGTCGGGCCAGATCTTCCTGGCGACCTTTGTTGTTGACGACTTAACGTCTTTTCTCTTTGTTTTTCAGAGGCCAATGCCGCTCTTCAGGAACGGTTAGGCGAAGTCAGCATGGCCCTTTGCGCCAAGGAGGAGGAGTGCGGCAAGCTCGCCAAAGAGCGCGACTTGCTGGCCGAGCAGTTGGCGGAGCAGAAGGAGCTGCTCAAGGCGGCTCAGGACGAGGCGGGGAAGAAAGAGACTGCTCTCCTGGCCGAGTTCGAGATGGAGCGCTCTTCCTGAACTGACAGGGAGGCGATGCTGACTTCCGGCTTCCACGAGATCGAGGACATTATCGATGGTGAGTTTCTTTGCTTTCTTTCCTTGAGCTGCCGACTGTAAGTCAGGCCGACTGCTGATTTTCTCTTTTGCTTCTTTCTGTTTTGGGCAGACTTCCTCCCTGGCCACTCGCAAGCGGTCAATTGAGCCATCGAGGCTGATCGCGAGGCGCGGAGGGCGAACGGTGAGGAGATCGCCGCCAACGCCCCCCTGACCGTCGATGAGCAGCTCCTGAGCATCGAGACCCGTCTGCGGCCGGCCCACCAGCTGCTGCGCCGGCTTCAACGCGCCGAGGCCCAAGCGATCTCTGCCCTGTGGCCAGGCATGCCGGCTCTGCGCACTGCCAGTCGGACTGCCGACTGGCTGGAGGTCGCGGCCAGCCGTCTTGAGGCTTGGAAGGGTTCCTCGGCCCGGGCTGGAGCGCGTCGGGCCTTGGAATTCGTCAAGGCTTGGTATCCAGGGCTGGACCTGGACCGGCTGGCCGCGTTCCGTCAGACGCCCAGGCAGAACTGGCGGCTGTGGAAGGCGCCCTCATCGAGCGTGCGGTGGAGATCGCCGACTACACCGACACCAGCGCCTTCGTTCCCGAGCGGGCCGCGAACGGCGAGGAGGTTCCTCCGGAGTGGTTCGGGATGAACCCCGACTACGACGAGGACTCGGCGGAGGTGATCGGCTCCAGCACCGAGGAGGAAGATGAAGCGGGGGACGGAGACGAGACGGAGGCGCCAGAAGACAGAGCGGACGACTAGCCTCAGCTCGATCGCGCCTCCAGCAACGAGCCGCGTCCGACCGGGCCGACTGCCGCCGGAGACGATCAAGTCGAGACTGCCCAGCTGGCCGCTCCAGCGCCTGATACCGCCGTCTCCGCCGACCCTCCGAACCCGTCTGCCGCTCCTTAGGCTGTCATCTTGTCTTTACTTTGTCTGCTTTCATAGTCTTTGAAGAACTTGTTAATTTGCACAATTCCACCCGCGGGGTGTATCTTGAACTTGGCCAGAGGCCTTTGCTATGTAAATATCTATCTGCCTTCTATCTTTCCTTGCTTATTGCTCTTTTTGACTTTTTCCTTTGCCGCCTTTCCATAGTCGCCGCTTTGCCAGGCGAACAGCCGCTCCGCGGACTGCCGCAGGTCAAATGCTTGGCTACTTTAGGGAAGGCAAGTACTTGGCCTTTTTAGAGTTTTTTAACAAGTTGGATAGAAGGCAGCGAGCCGACTATTCGAGAGTCAGTTCTGCAGAGAGAGACTGGAAGCCGGCTTGGGCTATACATATGCTTTGAGTCCATTTTTTCGTGTGCGCGCTCGTTCTTGCTTACTCTCTGCCTACCAATAGTCGCTCTGCGAGCTGCGGCTTTCGACAGGAGACGGCTTAAGCGCAGCACACTACTCGTCCGACTGCAGGAAGCATTTCATAGCGCAAGACGGCGAGTCCCCGGGCCGACTAGTCGAACCCGGTGCCAAGCGGCATAACAAAGAGTAGCATACTCGGAGGCATAATTCTTATCATACAGATAACAAAAAGGGCAGTCCCCGAGCTCGTCTCGGGGGCCCAAAGTCTCGGTACTTTAATACAAAGGATAGCGTGGTACATACTGCATTAACTGTAAAATCTTCGGAGAAGATTTGCGTTCCATGGCCGTTCTGACTCCTTGCCGGAGTCGTCCCTCTTGCGCGCTCGAGGCTTCTGAGCGTTGATTAGGTAGTAGGAGCCGTTGCCCAGCACTTTGCTGATGATGAAGGGGCCTTCCCAAGGCGCCGACAACTTGTGCTGGCCGGCTGTTCACTGAGTCAGCCAGAGCACAAGGTCTCCCTCTTGAAACGATCTCGGCCTGACCTTCCGGTTGTAGTATCGGCGCAGACTCTGCTGGTAGATGCCAGACCGGCTGAGTGCCAACAGCCGGCCCTCTTCCAGCAGGTCGATGCCGTCTTGACGTGCTTCTTCAGCTTCCTCTTCGGTGTACATGGTGACTCGTGGAGAGTCGAACTCTATGTCCGTCGGGATGACGGCTTCGGCATCGTAGACGAGGAAGAAAGGCGTGAAGCCGGTTGACTTGTTTGGAGTCGTGCGCAGACTCCAGAGGACAGCTGGCAGGTCCTCAAGCCAACAGCCGGCCGAACGCTCGAGTGGTTCGACCAGTCGAGGCTTGATGCCGGACAGGATGAGGCCGTTTGCTCGCTCCACCTAGCCGTTCGATTGCGGGTGGGCAACGGACGCTAAGTCCAGTCGGATGCCCTGCGTTGCGCAAAAATGGGCCAAGGCGCCTTTGGCAAAATTTGTGCCATTGTCGGTGATGATGCTGTGCGGTATGCCGTACCGCACTGCGATGTCGGCGATGAAAGTCACTGCAGTCGGACTGTTCAACTTCTTGATGGACTTTGCTTATATCCACTTGGTGAACTTGTCCACCGCGACAAGCAGATGAGTTAGGCCGCCTCGGGCCGTCTTGAATGGTCCCACCATGTCCAGGCCCCAAACTGCAAAGGGCCAGGCAATGGGGATTGTCTTCAGCGCGGAAGCCGGCTGAAGTGGCTTGGAGCGGAACTTCTGGCACCCCTTGCATTTTTGGACTAACTCTTTAGCCTCTTCTAGGGCAGTCGGCCAGAAGAAACCGTGCCGAAAGGCTTTGGCGACGAGTGCTCTTGAAGCTGCATGGTGGCCGCACTCGCCCTGATGGATGTCTCTGAGAATTGCTTAGCCTTGCTCTGGCTCCACGCAGCGCTGGTAGACACCAGTAACGCTGCGCCTGACCAGCTCTCTGTTGATTATGGTGTAGGCTGCCGCTCGGCATTGCACTTGCCGAGCCGAGATTTCATCAGTTGGCAGCTCTCTGTTTACTAGAAACTTGAGGATGGGCTGCGCCCATGAGGGTGCTGCTATTTCTTCGACCGCCGCCACTGCGACTTGGACAAGGGCGGCTGGGCTGGGAGGAGGCGGGCTGGAATCTGTGGCCTCTTGCTGGATTGACGAAGTCCCCGGGCCGACTGGCACAGTCCCCGGGTCGGGTTCTGAAGTCCCCGGGCTGGCTTCAACTGTGATTTTCTTGGGGCCGTCTGCTGGGGTTCTTGAGTCGGATCCGACTTCTTCGGGGGGAGCTGGCACGAAGATGGAGTCTGATTCTAGCGAAGGCTTGACAAACGGCTTAAGGAGGCACTGAAGAGCGACACCGGATGGTATTGCCTGGCGGGTGGAGCCGACTCGTGCCAAGGCGTCTGCTTGGTCGTTGTCATTCCTTGGAACATGAAGGAACTCGCACCCCTCGAAGTATCCGCTGAGTTGCTGCACCAGGAAGCGGTAGCTCGCCATGTTTGCATCTTTGGCGTCCCAATCGCCAGATGACTGCTGGACCACTAAATTGGAGTCGCCATAGCACAGGATCCGGCGAATGCCGAGTTCTTTGGCAAGCCGGAGCCCGTGAATGAGCGCCTCGTATTCGGCGACGTTGTTGGAGGCGGCGAAGTGGATCTGCAGTGCGTACTTGAGCTTGTCGCCTTTAGGGGAGGTGAGGACGACGCCGGCTCCCAGGCCGGTGCGCATCTTGGAGCCGTCAAAATGCATCAGCCAATGGCTGGAGTCGGGCACTGGCGGCAGGTACTGGGTCTCGGCCTAGTCGACGAGGAAGTCGGCCAGTGCTTGCGACTTGATGGCGCTGAGGGGCTGGTAGTAGATGGTGTAGGGAGCCAGATCTATGGCCCATTTGGCTACTCGGCCAGAAGCGTCTCGGCTCCCAATGGTCTCGGCCAGCGGGGCTGTGCAAACCACAGTGATTGGATGCTCTTGAAAGTAAGGCTTCAGCTTCTTGGCGGCAAAATACACACCGTAGCACATCTTCTGGTAGTGGGGGTAGTTTTGCTTGGAGGTCGACAGTACCTCGCTCAGGTAATACACCGGTCTCTGGAAAGGGAGCGCTTTGCCTTCCTCCTTGCGTTCGACTACAATGACTGTGTTGACTACTCGGCTGGTGGCGGCAATGTATAGGAGCATGCGCTCTTTAGGAGTCAGAGCCGCCAGCACAGGAGGAGTAGTCAACATCTTCTTCAGCTGGAGAAATGCTTCATCTGCCTTGTGGTTCCACTCAAAAAAGGTGATCTTCTTCATCAATTGATACAAAGGGAGAGCTTTCTCGCCCAGCCGACTGATGAATCGGCTGATGGACGCCAAGCAGCCGGTGAACTTCTGCACATCTAACAGTCGGCTGGGTACCTCCATCCTCTCGATGGCCTTGATCTTCACGGGGTTGCACTCTATGCCGCGTTCAGAGACCAGGAAGCCAAGGAGTTGGCCGGCTGGTACTCCGAAAACGCACTTCTCAGGGTTGAGCTTGATCTGGAATCGACGCAGGTTCTCAAAGGTCTCCTTGAGGTCTTCTAGCAGCATCCCACGCTTCTCCGTCTTCACCACCACATCATCCACGTAGACGTGGGCATTTCTTCCGAGTTGCTTAAGGAGGCACTTCTGCATGCAACGCTGAAAGGTGGCGCTGGCGTTCCTCAAGCTGAACGTCATGGTCAGGTAGCAGAAGGCTCCGAACGGCATGATGATGGCAGTCTTCAGTATGTCTGTCGGGTTCAGCTTGCTCTGGTGATATCCTGAATATGCATCTAAGAAACTCAACAGCTCGCATCCGGCTGTGGAGTCTATCACCTGATCGATTCTCGGCAGGGCAAATGGGTCCTTCGGGCAAGCTTTGTTGAGGCTTGTGTAATCAATGCACATCCGCCACTGCTTGTTTTTCTTCAGTACAAAGACCGGGTTTGCCAACCACTCTGGAAAAAACACCTCCATAATGAAGCCGGCCGCCAGGAGCCGGGCTATCTCTTCTCCAACAACTCTTCTCTTCTCTTCTGACAGGCGGCGCAAGGGCTGCCTGACGGGCTTCACATCAGGTATGACCTGTAACTTGTGCTCGGCGAATTCCTTCGGTACACCTGGCATGTCTTTAGGGGACCATGCGAAGATGTCTCGATTCTCACGGAGGAAATCGACGAGCTCGCCTTCCTATTTGCTCTCAAGGTTTGTACCCACGACAGCGTACCTCTCTGGGTGCTCCGGGTCCAAGGGTATCTTCTTGGTCTCTTTGGCCGGCTTGAACGAACCTTCAGCTTCCGACTCCTTGGGATCGGGCGACATCTCTGGCTGCTTTCCATCCATCGCCACGTCCAGATCAAGGAGCCGCTTCTCAGCTGTGATCACCAGGGACTCAGCCAGCCGACTGCTCTCCGCCGCACAAGCGGACGACTTCCTATAGTCGCCAGCGATGGTCAGGATCCCCTTGGAACTCGGCATCTTCATCTTGAGATAGGCATAGTGAGGAACTGCCATGAACTTGGCCAGTGCAGGTCGGCCAAGCAGTGCATGGTATGGGCTTTCAAGGTCCACTACTTCAAACCAGACTGGCTCTCGGTGGAAATGATCTTTGTCTCCGAAGAGGACGTCTATCAGGATCTTGCCAATTGGTGAGTAGGAAAGGCCAGGTACAATACCATGGAACACAGTCCGGCTGCTCTGCAGCCGTCTCTGCTTGATTCCTAGCTTCTCCATAGTGTCTTTGTACAGGATGTTGATGTTACTGCCTCCGTCTATCAGTACTCTCTAAAAGCGGGCGGCCCGCCTATCAGTGGCCAAGGTGGCACCTAGGACCAGGGCATAGGAGCCCGGATTCGGCATCACCTCTGGGTGATCCGCTCTGCTCCAGCTGATAGGCTTCTCGGACCAATGTGTGAACTCTGGAGTACTTGATGCCACAGCGTTCACCTCTTGCTGTTGCATCCGTCTACTGCGTCGATCATCAGCCACACTGGTGAACACCACATAGGCTCCATGCTCTTCCGGGTACTCGTCTTGTACTGCGCCGACTGGCCGTGCAGCCGACTGCTGGGGCGGCGGTGGAGGCGGCGGCCCAGCAGGCGGGGGAGGAAGGAGGCCGTCTCCCTTAGCGATTCTGGTAAGCCAGTGGCACTTTCGGGTGGTGTGGTTTGACGGCTTCGCGCCACTATAGAACTTGCAGGGTCCATCCACGGTCTGCTCGTAAGAGAAGGATTGCAACCAGTTGGACTTGCCGCCTTTCTGTCGCTTGGCCGGAGGCTGCCCCTCCGGCTGCTGATCTTCGACTGTCGCAACCTGCCGACTGCTGGAAGTCGGCTGTTGGGCATTGCCTTTGTTGTCGTTCTGTTGTTGTCACCGATTGGTGTCTCCAGCCGGAGTTCTGGGAGCCTGAGGGGCCACTTTGCCAGCCGCATTAACTTGAATCTCCGTTTTCATGGAGGAGTCGGCGGTGGCGTACTTGTCTGCTATGACCAGCAATTCGTCGAGGGTTTCTGGCTCGTCACAGAGGAGCTTGTGCTTGAGGAGGGTGCCTTCTCGGCACCCAGCGGTGAAGTACTCGATAGCCTGCACCTCGTGCACGCCCTCGCAGGAGTTCCGAAGCTCGCCCCAGCGCGTGAGGTAGTCGCGTGTTGACTCGTCAGGGCCTTGCACGCATAAGGAAAGCTGGCGCGGCTTGGGAGGTCGCTTGTATGTGAAGGAAATATGCCCTAGAGGCAATAATATAGTTATTATTTATTTCCTTATTTCATGATAAATGTTTATTATTCATGCTAGAATTGTATTAACCGGAAACATAATACATGTGTGAATATATAGACAAACAGAGTGTCACTAGTATGCCTCTACTTGACTAGCTTGTTAATCAAAGGTGGTTATGTTTCCTAACCATGGACAAAGAGTTGTTATTTGATTAACGGGATCACATCATTAGTTGAATGATCTTATTGACATGACCCATTCCGTTAGCTTAGCACCCGATCGTTTAGTATGTTGCTATTGCTTTCTTCATGACTTATACATGTTCCTATGACTATGAGGTTATGCAACTCCCGTTTACCGGAGGAACACTTTGTGTGCTACCAAACGTCACAACGTAACTGGGTGATTATAAAGGTGCTCTACAGGTGTCTCCGAAGGTACTTGTTGGGTTGGCGTATTTCGAGATTAGGATTTGTCACTCCGAATGTCGGAGAGGTATCTCTAGGCCCTCTCGGTAATGCACATCACTTAAGCCTTGAAAGCATTACAACTAATGAGTTAGTTGCGAGATGATGTATTACGGAACGAGTAAAGAGACTTGCCGGTAACGAGATTGAACTAGGTATTGGATACCGACGATCGAATCTCGGGCAAGTAACATACCGATGACAAAGGGAACAACGTATGTTGTTATGCGGTCTGACCGATAAAGATCTTCGTAGAATATGTAGGAACCAATATGGGCATCCAGGTCCCGCTATTGGTTATTGACCGGAGACGTGTCTCGGTCATGTCTACATTGTTCTCGAACCGTAGGGTCCACACGCTTAAGGTTTCGATGACAGTTATATTATGAGTTTATGAGTTTTGATGTACCTAAGGAGTTCGGAGTCCCGGATGAGATCGAGGACATGACGAGGAGTCTCGAAATGGTCGAGACGTAAAGATTGATATATTGGACGACTATATTCGGAGTTCGGAAAGGTTCCGAGTGATTCGGGTATTTTTCGGAGTACCGGAGAGTTACGGGAATTCGCCGGGGAGAAGTATTGGGCCTTATTGGGCCCTGCGGGAAAGAGAGAGGGGCTGCCTAGGGCAGGCCGCGCGCCCCCCCATGGCCTAGTCCGAATTGGAGTAGGGGGAGG
The DNA here is from genome assembly GCA_963921465.1 of Triticum timopheevii. Classification (NCBI taxonomy): domain Eukaryota; kingdom Viridiplantae; phylum Streptophyta; class Magnoliopsida; order Poales; family Poaceae; genus Triticum; species Triticum timopheevii. The sequence goes on from OY997272.1 coordinate 152,116,722, forward strand.
GGCCGCACCCCCTCCTTCCTTCCCTTCTCTCTTCCCCTTCCTTGTCTCCTACTCCTACTACTTGGAAGGTCTCCTAGTTGGACTAGGAAAGGGGGAATCCTACTCCCGGTGGGAGTAGGACTCCCCTAGGGCGCGCCATAGAGAGGGCCGGCCCTCCCCTCCTCCACTCCTTTATATACGGGGGCAGGGGGCACCCCATAGACACACAAGTTGATCTACAGATCGTTCCTTAGCCGTGTGCGGTGCCCCCTTCCACCATATTCCACCTCGGTCATATCGTCGCGAAGTTTAGGCGAAGCCCTGCGCCGGTAGAACATCATCATCGTCACCATGCCGTCGTGCTGACGGAACTCATCTCCGGAGCTCGGCTGGATCGGAGGCCGGAGATCGTCATCGAGCTGAACGTGTGCTGAACTCGGAGGCTCCGTACGTTCGGTGCTTGGATCGGTCGGATCGTGAAGACGTACGACTACATCAACCGCGTTGTGATAACGCTTCTTCTTACGGTCTACGAGGGTACGTGGACGAACACTCTTCCCTCTCGTTGCTATGCCATCACCATGATCTTGCGTGTGCGTAGGAAATTTTTTGAAATTACTACGTTCCCCAACAGTATGTGCTTGTGAAGTTGCGGATGAAGGCCTCGATGAAGTCAACCCAGCTGTTGATGCTACGGGGCTTCAGACTGTTCAACCATGTCCGGGCCGTACCCTGGAGCATGAGTGGAACATACTTCACGGCAACTCGCTTGTTGCCGTTCGCTATGTTGACGGCCGTGGAGTAATCAACTAGCCAGTCTTCCGGCTTCACGGCGTAGGTGTAGTTGGGTGTGTCTCGGGGGAGCGTGAATCCTTTGGGAAAGGGCTCGTCTCGGATGCGGGGTCCAAAGCAAGGCGGACCCAGCTCATCTTCTTCTTCCAGCACCAGGGATCGGTGGAGTCGGTCGATCCGGTGGCGAGCGTCGTTTTCTCCGACTCCCTCTCGGCGGCCAAGGCGGCCACCAAGAGTCGGATGCTCAACAGGCGGCGGGGAAACTCGTCGTTCTCTTCTTGGAGGGGGAGGCAGGTAGTCGTCCTGCCGCTCCACTGCTCTCGGACGGCCGTCTTGGTCGCGCTCAATGGTGATGCGAGTCCAACTGCGACTGACAGCCGGCTCTTTGTCTTTCCTTCCGCGGACTCCACCAGTCGTCATCCGAGACGTCGCGCCCTGATCTCGGCCGGGAGGCAAGTCGTCGTTTGGCTGCTGTGGCGCCTTAGTGCGGCCGCCGGCCGCGTTCTGCGCAGCAATCGCGTCGAGGAGCTACTGGACTCACTCCATCATCATGCGGCGCTCTTCGCCTTCGAAGTTCTTCAGCTCGTCGGTCGCCGCTTGGGCGGCGCAGATGTTCTCCGCAGGGGTGGCGTATACGGGGCGATTGGCCCCGAACAAGTCGGCGATGGTCGCGCCGCGTTGTCGGACCGCGCCTAGGCGGCTAGGCCCAGTCGGAGCCGGCGAGCCGCCCACGGCGCAATCCATTTCGCGCTGGTAGGCTTCTGACAAGCGCCTCATGCTCGCCAGCTTCTTGGCGCCTTCGATGATCTGAAGGCGACGTGTCTCCAGCGTCTCGGCATCTGCGTCCTCTGGAATGGGCGCAGTCAGGCCTTGCAGAGCCGCGTCGAGCGGGTCCTGAGCTCCCTCACTGGAGCGCTCATCGTGACTGATGACGAGCACCTCCGTGACGGCGCTTCCGCCGCCCTCCTCGTGAGGTAGCGGCTCGTCATAGACCACCACGTTGGTGGGGAAAGTGTCAAGCGACACGGGGTCGGAGTCGACCAGCATCGGGTCGGTGGAGCCTACGGACTCCAAGTCCACGGCAGGCTCGCCGGTGACGTGGAGTTGGTCGAGGAGGCCCGCGAGGAGGCTTTCGGGGCCACCCGTGCCTGCGTCGGACGCAGGCTCGTCGGAGAGGCGAACCTCGCCGACAAGTTCGGCGAGGCAGCTCGCTACACAAGCGGCCTCAGCGACGCGCAGCGCGTCGATGCAAACTCCGTCTGGCGAGCCTGGCTGGCTGCGCTCGCCAGGGAGGAAGAGGGTTCCCGTCCAGAACAGATCTCCGGACGACGGTGCACGAGGCCCCATGGTGGGCGCCAAATGTCGGGGGTTGGGTGCAACATATGCCAAAGGATGGCTTATCATGGTGGGGGCGAGTAGAACGTCGCCGGTGCCTGAAAACGGGATGAGGCGAAGACATGCATGCCGGCGGATCTTACCCAGCTTCAGGGATCTCCGAGGAGATAATACCCCTACTGCTGCTCTGCGGGGTCTCCGCATGATCACTAAGGCAAAGTGAATACAAGCTTGCTCCTAGAGCTGTTTCTGGAGGTAGGAGAGGGCACGGCCAGCTCTCTCCTTCCCTTGTGGTCTGTCTAATACTAGTGAATGCGAACCCTTTGCACGGGTGACCTGGGGGGTTTATATAGGCCTACCCCGCAGGATTACAATGGTAAAACCGGCTGGGTGCGGGTCCCAGCCATCTGTCTCTCAGGCGCCGTCTTCTTCGCCGACTCCTGGGGCCCGCCGACTTGCCTGGTACGAGGGCGTCAGCCCGTGTCCGCCGCGGGCGGGTCTTGCCGGCTGCAGATTACTGTAGCCGTGCTTCTAATGATGCCGGCTTGGTCATGGGGTCATGGCAACAGTGCCGCCGCCTGACGGGCGATCACTATTGCCATTCCCCTGTCGCGTCTGGTTAATGGTGTGTGGGGCCTGTGAGAGGGGCTGGCCGACTCCAGGGGGCCGACTCCCAACGGGCCTGACTCTCGGCGCTCTCGCCGTCTTCAATACTCTCGCTGACTGGTAGGCCCCGCTGTCTCCGGGCCGTTCAGACAGGTGGTCGTGGGCACAGGGCCCTGCCCCAAGGGATGATGTCAGGGCCGGCATGGCAACAGTGCCGCGCCGGGCGGATATCTCTGTAGGTACGGCGCACTGTGGCCATGCCCGTCTTTAATTATCAGGGTGGTGGGAAGTCGCAGGCCGACTCCCCATAGTCGGCTTTCTTGGAGTCGCCTCTGGGACTCGGCTTGAATGAGAGTCGCCTCTGGGACTCGGCTTAAATGAGAGTCGCCTCTGGGACTCGGCTTAACTGGAAGTCGCCTCTGGTGACTCGGCTCATCTTGGAGTCGCCTCTGGGGACTCGACTTGTCTTGGAGTCGCCGCAGGTACTTGAGGGGCGCAGTCTGCCCCGATGTCTTGAAAGGTTCTAGGGCTCGGGTTAGCCTACCCGTGGCCCATTACTCCGACAGGTGCACTACGGGTATCTCCGAAAGTGTCTGTTGGGTTGGCACGAATCGAGACTGGGATTTGTCACTCCGTATGACGGAGAGGTATCTCTGGGCCCACTCGGTAATGCATCATCATAATGAGCTCAATGTGACCAAGTGTCTGGTCACGGTATCATGCATTATGGTACGAGTAAAGTGACTTGCCCGTAACGAGATTGAACGAGGTATTGGGATACCGACGATCGAGTCTCGGGCAAGTAATGTACCGATTGACAAAGGGAATTGTATACGGGATTGATTGAATCCTCGACATCGTGGTTCATCCGATGAGATCATCGAGGAGCATGTGGGAGCCAACATGGGTATCCAGCTCCCGATGTTGGTTATTTACCGGAGAGGCGTCTCGGTCATGTCTGCATGTCTCCCGCGCCCGTAGGGTCTACACACATAAGGTTCGGTGACGCTAGGGTTGTAGAGATATGAGTATGCAGTAACCCTAAAGTTGTTCAGAGTCCCGGATGAGATCTCGGACGTCACAAGGAGTTCCAGAATAATCCAGAGGTGAAGAATTATATATAGGAAGTGCAGTTTCGGCCATCGGGAAAGTTTTAGGGGTCACCGGTACTATACCGGGACCACCGGAAGGGTCCAGGGGGTCCACCGGGTGGGGCCACCTATCCCGGAGGGCCCCATGGGCTGAAGTGGGGAGGGGAACCTGCCCCTGGTGGGCTGGTGCGCCCCCCCCCTTGGGCCCCCCTGCGCCTAGGGTTGGAAACCCTAGGGGTGGGGGGCGCCTCCACTTGCCTTGGGGGGCAAGCCACCCCCTTGGCCGCCGCCCCCCCCTTGGAGATTGCATCTCCTAGGGCCGGCGCCCCCAGGGGGCCTATATAAAGAGGGGGGAGGGAGGGCAGCCACACCAAGTCCCTGGCACCTCCCTCTCCCCACGCACCACCTCCCCCTCTCGCAGAAGCTTGGCGAGGCCCTGCCGTGATTGCTGCTGCATCCACCACCACGCCGTCGTGCTACTGGATCTTCATCAACCTCTCCTTCCCCCTTGCTGGATCAAGAAGGAGGAGATGTCTTCTAAACCGTACGTGTGTTGAATGCGGAGGTGTCGTCCGTTCGATGCTAGGATCTCCGTTGATTTGGATCACGACGAGTACGACTCCCTCAACCCCGTTCTCTTGAACGCTTCCGCACGCGATCTACAAGGGTATGTAGATGCACTCCTCTCTCTCGTTGCTAGATGACTCCATAGATTGATCTTGGTGAACGTAGGAAATTTTTTATTTTATGCAACATTCCCCAACAGTGGCATCATGAGCTAGGTCTATGCGTAGTTACTATGCACGAGTAGAACACAAACTTGTTGTGGGTGTAGATGTTGTCAATTTTCTTGCCACTACTAGTCTTATCTTGCTTTGGCAGCATCGTGGGATGAAGCGGCCTGGACCGACCTTACACGTACGCTTACGTGAGACAGGTTCCACCGACTGACATGCACTAGTTGCATAAGGTGGCTATCGGGTGTCTGTCTCTCCCACTTTAGTTGGAGCGGATTCGATGAAAAGGGCCCTTATGAAGCGTAAATAGAAATTGGCATATCAAGTTGTGGTTTTACGTAGGTAAGAAACGTTCTTGCTAGAAACCTATAGAAGCCACGTAAAAACTTGCAACAACAATTAGAGGACGTCTAACTTGTTTTTGCAGCAAGTGCTATGTGATGTGATATGGCCAAAGGATGTGATGAATGATATATGTGATGTATGAGATGATCATGTTCTTGTAATAGGAATCACGACTTGCATGTCAATGAGTATGACAACCGGCAGGAGCCATAGGAGTTCTCTTTATTTTTGTATGACCTGCGTGTCATTGAAGAACGCCATGTAAATTACTTTACTTTATTGCTAAACGCGTTAGCCATAGAAGTAGAAGTAGTCGTTGGCGTGACAACTTCATGAAGACACGATGATGGAGATCATGATGATGGAGACCATGGTGTCATGCCGGTGACGAAGATGATCATGGCGCCCCGAAGATGGAGATCAAAGGAGCAATATGATATTGGCCATATCATGTCACTATTTGATTGCATGTGATGTTTATCATGTTTTACATCTTATTTGCTTAGAACGACGGTAGCTTAAATAAGATGATCCCTTGAAATAATTTCAAGAAAAGTGTTCCCCCTAACTGTGCACCGTTGCGAAGGTTCGTTGTTTCGAAGCACCACGTGATGATCGGGTGTGATAGATCCTAACGTTCGAATACAACGGGTGTAAGCCAGATTTACACACGCAATACACTTAGGTTGACTTGATGAGCCTAGCATGTACAGACATGGCCTCGAAACACGGAACACCGAAAGGTCGAGCATGAGTCATATAGAAGATACGATCAACATGAAGATGTTCACCGATGATGACTAGTCTGTCTCACGTGATGATCGGACACGACCTAGTTGACTCGGATCATGTTTCACTTAGATGACTAGAGGGATATCTGTCTAAGTGGGAGTTCGTTGAATAATTTGATTAGATGAACTTAATTATCATGAACTTAGTCTAAAAACCTTTGCAAAATATCTTGTAGATCAAATGGCCAACGCTCATGTCCACCTCAACTTCAACGCATTCCTAGAGAAAACCAAGCTGAAATATGATGGCAGCAACTATACGGACTGGGTCCGGAACCTGAGGATCATCCTCATAGCTGCCAAGAAAGATTATGTCCTAGAAGCGCCGCTAGGTGAAGCACCAATCCCAGAGAACCAAGACGTTATGAACGCTTGGCAGTCTCGTGCTGATGATTACTCCCTCGTTCAGTGCGGCATGCTTTACAGCTTAGAACCGGGGCTCCAAAAGCGTTTTGAGCAACACGGAGCATATGAGATGTTCGAAGAGCTGAAAATGGTTTTCCAAGCTCATGCCTGGGTCGAGAGACATGAAGTCTCCGACAAGTTCTTCAGCTGTAAGATGGAGGAAAATAGTTCTGTTAGTGAGCACATACTCAAGATGTCTGGGTTGCACAACCGCTTGACTCAGCTAGGAGTTAATCTCCCGGATGACGCGGTCATTGATAGAATCCTTCAGTCGCTCCCACCAAGCTACAAGAGCTTTGTGATGAACTTCAATATGCAGGGGATGGAAAAGACCATTCCTGAGGTATATTCAATGCTGAAATCAGCAGAGGTAGAGATCAAAAAGGAACATCAAGTGTTGATGGTGAATAAAACCACTAAGTTCAAGAAAGCCAAGGGTAAGAAGAACTTCAAGAAGGACGGCAAGGGAGTTGCCGCGCCCGGTAAGCCAGTTGCCGGGAAGAAGTCAAACAATGGACCCAAGCCTGAGACTGAGTGCTTTTATTGCAAGGGAAGTGGTCACTGGAAGCGGAACTGCCCCAAGTACTTAGCGGACAAGAAGGCCGGCAAAACCAAAGGTATATGTGATATACATGTAATCGATGTGTACCTTACCAGTGCTCATAGTAGCTCCTGGGTATTTGATACCGGTGCGGTTGCTCATATTTGTAACTCAAAGCAGGAGCTGTGGAATAAGCGGAGACTGGCGAAGGACGAGGTGACGATGCACGTCGGGAATGGTTCCAAGGTTGATGTGATCGCTGTCGGCACGCTACCTCTACATTTACCTACTGGATTAGTTTTAAACCTCAATAATTGTTATTTAGTGCCAGCTTTGAGCATGAACACTATATCAGGATCTCGTTTAATTCGAGATGGATACTCATTTAAATCCAAGAATAATGGTTGTTCTATTTATATGAGAGCTATGTTTTATGGTCATGCCCCGCTGGTGAATGGTTTACTCTTAATGAATCTCGAGCGTAATGTTACACATATTCATAGTGTGAATACCAAAAGATGTAAAGTTGATAACGATAGTCCCACATACTTGTGGCACTGCTGCCTTGGTCACATTGGTGTCAACCGCATGAAGAAGCTCCATGCTGATGGACTTTTAGAGTCTCTAGATTATGAATTGTTTGACACATGTGAACCATGCCTCATGGGAAAAATGACCAAGACTCCATTCTTCGGAACAATGGAGCGAGCAGCCAACTTATTGGAGATCATACATACTGATGTGTGCAGTCCAATGAGTGTTGAGGCTCGCGGAGGATATCGTTATGTTCTCACTCTCACTAATGACTTGAGTAGATATGGGTATGTCTACTTGATGAAACACAAGTCTGAGACCTTTGAAAAGTTCAAGGAATTTCAGAATGAGGTAGACAATCAACGTGACCGAAAGATAAAGTTCTTACGATCAGATCATGGGGGAGAATATTTAAGTCACGAATTTGGTACGCACTTAAGGAAATGTGGAATCATTTCACAACTCACGCCGCCTGGAACACCTCAGCGTAACGGTGTGTCCAAACATCGTAATCACACTCTATTGGATATGGTGCGATCTATGATGTCACTTACCGATTTACCGCTATCATTTTGGGGATACGCTCTAGAGACAGCTACATTCACTTTAAATAGGGCACCGTCTAAATCCGTTGAGACGACACTGTATGAATTATGGTTTGGGAAGAAACCTAAGCTGTCGTTTCTAAAAGTTTGGGGATGCGATGCTTATGTCAAGAAACTTCAACCTGAAAAGCTCGAACCCAAGTCAGAAAAATGCGTCTTCATAGGATACTCTAAGGAAACCATTGGGTATACCTTCTACTTAAGATCCGAGGGCAAGATCTTCGTTGCCAAGAACGGGTCCTTTCTGGAGAAAGAGTTTCTCTCGAGAGAAGTAAGTGGGAGGAAAGTGGAACTTGATGAAGTACTACCTCTTGAACCGATAAGTAGTGTAGCTCGGGAAGATGTTCCTGTGGTGCCTGCACCAACAAGAGAGGAAACTAATGATGATGATCAAGGTACTTCGGATCAAGTTACTACTGAACTTCGTAGGTCCACGAGGACACATTCCACACCAGAGTGGTATGGCAACCCTGTCCTGGAAATCATGTTGTTAGACAATGGTGAACCTTCGAACTATGAAGAAGCAATGGCGGGCCCAGATTCCAACAAATGGCTTGAAGCCATGCAATCCAAGATAGGATCCATGTATGAAAACAAAGTATGGACTTTGACAGACTTGCCCGATGATCGGCGAGCAATAGAAAACAAATGGATCTTTAAGAAGAAGACGGACGCGGATGGAAATGTTACCATCTATAAAGCTCGACTTGTCGCTAAGGGTTATCGACAAGTTCAAGGGATTGACTATGATGAGACATTCTCTCCCGTAGCAAAGCTGAAGTCCGTCCGAATCATGTTAGTGATTGCCGCATACTATGATTATGAGATATGGCAAATGGACGTCAAAACGGCATTCCTTAACGGTCATCTTAAGGAAGAACTGTATATGATGCAGCCGAAAGGTTTTGTCGACCCTAAGAATGCTAACAAGGTATGCAAGCTCCAGCGCTCCATCTATGGGCTGGTGCAAGCATCTCGGAGTTGGAACATTCGCTTTAATGAAATGATCAAAGCGTTTGGGTTTATGCAGACTTATGGAGAAGCCTACGTTTACAAGAAAGTGAGTGGGAGCTCTGTAGCATTTCTCATATTATATGTGGATGACATACTTTTGATGGGAAATGATATAGAACTTTTGGACAGCATTAAGGCCTACTTGAATAAGTGTTTTTCAATGAAGGACCTTGGAGAAGCTTCTTACATATTAGGCATCAAGATCTATAGAGATAGATCAAGACGCCTCATAGGTCTTTCACAAAGCACATACCTTGATAAGATATTGAAGAAGTTCAATATGGATCAGTCCAAGAAGGGGTTCTTTCCTGTGTTGCAAGGTGTGAAATTGAGCTCGGCTCAATGTCCGACCACGGCGGAAGATAGAGAAAAGATGAGTGTCGTCCCCTATGCCTCAGCCATAGGGTCTATCATGTATGCCATGACCTGTACCAGACCTGATATAAACCTTGCCGTAAGTTTGGTAGGAAGGTACCAAAGTAATCCCGGCATGGAACACTGGACAGCGGTCAAGAACATCCTTAAGTACCTGAAAAGGACTAAGGATATGTTTCTCGTATATGGAGGTGATGAAGAGCTCGTCATAAAGGGTTACGTCGACGCTAGCTTCGACATAGATCTGGATGACTCTAAGTCACAAACCGGATACGTGTATGTTTTGAATGGTGGGGCAGTAAGCTGGTGCAGTTGCAAGCAGAGCGTCGTGGCGGGATCTACATGTGAAGCGGAGAACATGGCAGCCTCGGAGGCAGCGCATGAAGCTATCTAGGTGAAGGAGTTCATCACCGACCTAGGAGTCATACCCAATGTGTCGGGGCTGATCACACTCTTCTGTGACAACACTGGAGCTATTGCACTTGCCAAGGAGCCCAGGTTTCACAAGAAGATCGGGCACATCAAGCGTCACTTCAACTCCATTCGTGAAAATGTTCAAGATGGAGACATAGATATTTGTAAAGTACATACGGACCTGAATGTAGCAGATCCATTGACTAAACCTCTCCCTAGAGCAAAATATGATCAATACCAGAACGCAATGGGTGTTCGATACATCACAATGTAACTAGATTATTGACTCTAGTGCAAGTAGGAAACTGTTGGAAATATGCCCTAGAGGCAATAATAAAATGGTTATTATTATATTTCTTTGTTCATGATAATTGTCTATTGTTATGCTATAATTGTATTATCCGGAAATCGTAATACATGTGTGAATACATAGACCACAACAAGTCCCTAGTGAGCCTCTAGTTGACTAGCTCGTTGATCAACAGATAGTCATGGTTTCCTGACTATGGACATTGGATGTCATTGATAACGGGATCACATCATTAGGAGAATGATGTGATGGAAAAGACCCAATCATAAGCATAGCACAAAGATCGTGTAGTTCGTTTCGCTAGAGCTTTTCCAAATGCAAGTATCATTTCCTTAGACCATGAGATTGTGCAACTCCCGGATACCGTAGGAGTGCTTTGGGTGTGCCAAACGTCACAACGTAACTGGGTGACCATAAAGGTGCACTACGGGTATCTCCGAAAGTGTCTATTGGGTTGGCACGAATCGAGACTGGGATTTGTCACTCCGTATGACAGAGAGGTATCTCTGGGCCCACTCGGTAATGCATCATCATAATGAGCTCAATGTGACCAAGTGTCTGGTCACGGGATCATGCATTATGGTACGAGTAAAGTGACTTGCCGGTAACGAGATTGAACGAGGTATTGGGATACCGACGATCGAGTCTCGGGCAAGTAACGTACCGATTGACAAAGGGAATTTTATACGGGATTGATTTAATCCTCGACATCGTGGTTCATCCGATGAGATCATCGAGGAGCATGTGGGAGCCAACATGGGTATCCAGATCCCACTGTTGGTTATTGACCGGAGAGGCGTCTCGGTCATGTCTGCATGTCTCCCGAACCCGTAGGGTCTACACACTTAAGGTTCGGTGATGCTAGGGTTGTAGAGATATCAGTATGCAGTAACCCGAAAGTTGTTCGGAGTCCCGGATGAGATCCCGGACGTCACGAGGAGTTCCGGAATGGTCCGGAGGTGAAGAATTATATATAGGAAGTGCAGTTTCGGCCATCGGGAAAGTTTCGGGGGTCACCGGTATTGTACCGGGACCACCAGAAGGGTCCCGGGGGTCCACCGGGTGGGGCCACCTATCCCGGAGGGCCCCATGGGCTGAAGTGGGGAGGGGAACCAGCCTCTGGTGGGTTGGTGCACCCCCCTTGGGCCCCCCTGCGCCTAGGGTTGGAAACCCTAGGGGTGGGGGGCGCCTCCACTTGCCTTGGGGGGCAAGCCACCCCCTTGGCCGCCGCCCCCCTTGGAGATTGCATATCCTAGGGCCGGCGCCCCCCAGGGGGGCTATATAAAGAGGGGGGAGGGAGGGCAGCCACACCAAGTCCCTGGCGCCTCCCTCTCCCCACGCACCACCTCTCCCTCTCACAGAAGCTTGGCGAAGCTCTGCCGTGATCGCTGCTGCATCCACCACCACGCCGTCGTGCTGCTGGATCTTCATCAACCTCTCCTTCCCCCTTGATGGATCAATAAGGAGGAGACGTCTTCTAAACCGTACGTGTGTTGAACACGGAGGTGCCGTCCGTTCGGTGCTAGGATCTCCGGTGATTTGGATCACGACGAGTACAACTCCCTCAACCCCGTTCTCTTGAACGCTTTCGCGTGCGATCTACAAGGGTTTGTAGATGCACTCCTCTCTCTCGTTGCTAGATGACTCCATAGATGATCTTGGTGAACGTAGGAATTTTTTTATTTTATGCAACGTTCCCCAACACTCCGGCGATCGACGCCGGCGATTGGTGGCTCCTCGCGGGCTCCGGAGGGCAGGGATGGATCCGCCAGTCCAGGGCGGTCCTCCTGATGGTCGCTAGGTTGGTGGGGGTGGAGGGAGTCACCGACGGCGAGCTCCGCAGCGAACGACAGCTTCAGGGGAATTGGGGCTTTGCGCTACCGTGGCTCTCCATCGAAGCTGAGGGTTTGGGCGGCTCCGCAAGCTCGAGAGGAGTTGGACGGTGGTACTGGATGGACTGGGAGGCTCTGGTTGCGGCGAGCGAGACCGGAATGTGGCAGCGGCCGAGCTGACCGGAGATGGGGAAGACGGCCTTCCTCCGTCGATTGTGGGTTAGGGGAGCTCCAGAGGGTTGGCTTGAGGTTGTCTGAGGGCCTAGGCGAGCTCGGGGGTCCATTTATAGGCGGCCAAGGTCGGTTCCGCGGTGGCCGGGGATAAGCTCGACGGCGAACCGCCGTTCTGTAGCCAGGGGGCGCGTGGCGATGGCTGGCGTGGTCTGGCAGGGCGAGGGGATGAGCTCAAGCTGTTCAGGGCGAGCTGGCGCGTGGCTATGGCTCGGGCGTCGCCGTCCAGGGCAGGGGCCTGCTGTGGCCGGCCGCTAGGGCCACGGCCGACCTGACGGTGGCGCTGTGGGGCTCCAGGGGCAGCTCTGTGGCAAGGGAGGTGTCGGGGCGTGTTGGCTGCGAGTGAGGAGGGGCCAGAACGAGCACGGAGGGGCGGCAGTGGGACGCGACGACTCGGTGCGCACGCGTGCAAAACGTGCACTCTGGGCGTGCCCAGAGCACGCAAGCTGCGTGTTCGGCAAAATGCCACGGCATGTCAGAGGGCTCCAAATCACATGAGGTTTAGCAGGTCTAGGTTAGGGTCATCTGGGAGCTTAGTGGACAAGCTGGTTAGGCAATTAGGGCAACTTCATAATGCAAGTCCATAAGCATGCCAAAACCGCCCATGCTCCTAACCTGTTTGATGAAATGCCAAGTGCATCTAGGCATCTCTTGGGGTGGCCAAAAACTCCAGACCAGTGTCTCTTTAGGTGTAGGTGATGGTGGCAAGGTTAGTTGGTCAAGACTAGAAACTTGATAGTGCATGCATTTGAGAAAACCAATTCTGGACAGAAACTAGAGGCTATCACTGCATGCACCAAATATACTCCACTGGGTCCACTCTCCTGGACTTAAGGGTTTTGCAGGGTGGTTAATAAGCAGGAGAAAGATCATGGGCATTAGAGCAACAAAAATTAGAGTTGCTGTAGAAAAAGCCAATCTGGACCAGAGAGCAAAAGAGGATGTTTTGCTCAAAATTTTCAAATAACACCAGTGGATTTTTGCACAAAGATGAATAACATACTCCTACTGACATCCCCTAATTTTGGTGGAAGTTTTAAAGAAATATTTAAATAGGTTCTAGTGCAAAAGTGCAACTGGACCAGATTTGAAAACTTGGGGTAAAGCTCAAAATCTCCAAATGCTAAAAGATATTTTTGCATAAAAGTGATTTAGGGACATCATATGTCATCCCCAAATTTTGGTGGGATTTTTGAATAAATTTATCAAAGGGTTGTAGTGCAAAAGAGGCTCTAAAGCTTATAAAAATCATTTTTAAAGAAACAGAGCTCAGGAGAAAATAATTATGCAAATAAATCCACTGATAAAAGAATTGTTTTATTGAGAGAGTATATAAGTCCAACAATACTTTTGAAAAGTTTTTACTTGGGGTGAAAACTCCGCAATATCAAAGAAAAGAGAGGTTCTAAAATCAAAAGATAAATCCAAAAAAAATAATTTCCTGGCAAAATTTTGATAAACAAAACATGGTTAAATTTTTGGGGTGTTACAACACTACCCCCCTTAACAAAAATCTCGTCCTCGAGATTTGCTAAGGTTTGTTTTGAAAATATTATTCCTATTAGCTGAAACCAAAAGGTTTACTCATAGCACAAACTTTGAGTCGTCAGGGTTGGTAGCTACGCCCGGGTTAAAAATGCAATCACACACCAACATACTTATGCGTGGCTACTATTTAAAATAGGGGCACACGAGCAAACAACATTTAATTACGGTGATATAGGATCACACAGTTACAAGGCAAGGACATACTAAGACCCGGTACTACTCGAGCGACTCAGTCTACCTCGTTAATATCTAAGCGGGCGTGCCTTGTGGACGTCAAGGTTTCTCCGCGGTTTTCACCGTCGGGATTAGCTAGAGGGGGTTGAGGGGCTGTATGGTCGGGGTAGCGGTGATGACCCTCGCGGGGGTTGTTGGCCACAATCCCGTTGGAGCGTGTTCCCAAAAGGCGACGAAGCACTTCTAGGGACATTAAAGTATTTTGGTCGATGACTTGGGGAGACCTCAAGGACTCAATCGGTTGTCCGAACAGCATGACTGGGTTGTCGGTGCCAGGCTCATCTTCTCCTCTCGCCAGGGCTCGGCGAACCAGTTCTCCACGAGCTGCGATCAGATCAAGGGTGATTTGATCGAACAGTTCCTCTAGTGCACTTACATAGCGCACCAGATGCAACAATGCAGGATCCATCTCGTGATTTCCGTTGGCAACCTGGGGTGGCCTACCATACCTGTCACGGTTGGGGTAGTAGTAGAACGAGCGACAGTTAACTCTGGGCGACAAGTGCCGGAGTTGAACTACAGCCTCTCGAGCAGCTAGTTGGATAGCTTGTGGCTCAAAGGAAGTTGTCCTTCCGGTGAAGCTGTAGGGGCGTTCGGGAGATAGACCCCTATCATAGACGTGTACGGTGGCCCAGAATTGACGGCTCTCACCGCTCATGGGTCCTTGGTACACAACATATTCTGGGGGCTCTTCTACTGCAAAGGCATGGTGGGTGAGGTTTCCTAGCACGGTCACAAAACCTCCAAGGTTGGTTGCTGTGGTCTCATTGTGAACAATGGGGCCAGGCATTATAGCTTGGTTTGGGAAAGAGGCTGTGTTGTGCTGTGTTGAGGCTAGCGTGCCCTTTTTATAGAAAAAGGGGACGGAGTCTTCCTTCGCACGCATGCGAATGAGACAATTTAGGTGTCGGTCACTGGCGCGTGATCGACAGGCTAGGCTGATAGGTTGGGCACCGACTGCCAAAAGGTGTCGGGGTCACTGTGTGGCCATCTTGCACAAGAATCTTGGCCGGGGTTAGGTTAAGGTCTGGTGGGTTGGTTAACCTAGGTTAATTGAGCTAGCTAAGATAGGATTAGCCAATGGTCAGCCTGGCTCTGATACCAAGTTTGTCCGGACCGGATTTTTGGGATATTAATTTCCCAGAAAATGGTCCTTGTGCTCACCAGCCCCAAGATTACTGGTAGCTGATGAGGCACGAACTTGATGTAGACATTCCAAGCAAAATACAAAATATGTAGTACAAGACCATTCTGGCCTATGAGTACAACAAATGGTTTCTAGTGGCTGATGGCGGAAGCGGTTTGTGGTCTTTCAGCGTCTATGGGACTCCATTTCCCACAGGAATGGCTGACCAGGTTAACTCCTATCTTCGCGAGGCTGCTATCACCATTGCTTAGGTTCCGGGGCTGTCATCGCAACGCTCCTCTCCAAGCAAGAAATCTGGCCAAGACAATAGCCAGGGACAAGCCAATGAGTACCTTGAATGTACTCGCAAACATTATGAACACGGGTATAATATAACAAAATGATATTCATGCACTGAAATATTCTATGATCACAACGTCAGTCATAAAAATAAAATCCATGGTGCACATAGACAAGTTATTCATATAAAACATAACTATGCATCAGAGAGTAGAAATAGAATGCACCGATCGGGTGTCTGAAGCGACGCCTCGAAAGTACAATAACATAAAGCATCCCTCAGTCGGGCGTCTGAGCGACACCACATAAAGGGCTTATAAAGTAAATAAATAACAGCATGCCACAGTCGGGCGTCTGAGCGACACCACATAAAGGGCTTATAAGTGAAACAAGTAACGAACATGCCACAGTTGGGCGTCTGTGCGACAGCACATAAAGGGATTATAAAGTAAATAAATAACAAGCATGCCACAGTCGGGCGTCTCAGCGACACCACATAAAGGTCTTATAAGAAAATAATCACAATGAATATCCAGGAGGTAGAACCGTCCCAGGGATACTCAATAATCCAATTAATATAATGGGTTAGTCCATAATAATAATAATCATAATTATCACAAGTCACAAGTCATGATCCATGTTCTGGTTTAGCAGTTTCTCCTCCGAAGACCGACACTAAGACCGGCACTTGACCCATCCCAGACTGTAGTCCTTAACCATGGACACGGCTATTCGAATAGATTTAATCTCTGTAAAGGGTGTACTCTTTACCCACGAGTAACGGATTCCTTTAGTCCATCGGGACTAATTCCATTTACAGTCTTTTAATTGAAAACACACCTGACCCGCACACACCAGCTTAACTTACCGGTGTTTGGAATCACCCACGACACCTGTCAAGCAAAACTCTAAGTGGGGAGGCTACAACCTCGATTAGCATGGGATCAATTTATACCGCGCGCTACTAAGGGGTGCCCTCCTCTTGGTCCCAACCGGAAACACCCATGCCCACGGACCAGGTGGCCTGCCTACCGGATGCAGCCGGTATCTTCCACCATGGCCTCTCTGTATGGTGTGTGTGCCAAGAAAGGGGTTGACAATTTACTGAACTGTACCCTACCTGTGGTAGTGACAAGTGGTAGTACGAAACAAGTATGGGGGTTACTGGAACAATACTCGATCTACGGTCGACTCAGGAGGTTTAAATATTCCCTGCATGATTGGCATAACAAATATATTTCATCCAACAGACAGAATCACCACTCATCATACCCCATCATGCCATACCGGACACACTCGTCTCGACGAGGAACTAGGGACAAGCTCATGTTTACCCAAGACAGAGACTTTCCCGGCTTCCTTCCGGTAGGCACGAAAGGCATACGAGGATGATCACTATCACAAGCATGTCCATTTCCAAGAGCAAAGAATCTTCATTATGCAGTCATGCGTATGATTGTATCATCACATAAAATATCGAATGCTCCATGTCAAGTGGTGTGGTAACCGTATCAAACAACACACGATAATATTATGCCGGGGTTCAGAATGCTTGCCTTCAAGTTGTGGAGAGGCAGGGTGCATTCCAAAACTTTTGAAAGTTTTTCTCCCCTCTCCAACAAATCCTATTTTTGAAAATATTCAAATTAATTGTGACGCCCCCGATTCAATCGTACACTAATCATGCACGCAAATGTGTACGATCAAGATCAGGGACTCACGGGAAGATATCACAACACAACTCTAAAACATAAATAAGTCATACAAGCATCATAATACAAGCCAGGGGCCTCGAGGGCTCGAATACAAGTGCTCGATCATAGACGAGTCAGCGGAAGCAACAATATCTGAGTACAGACATAAGTTAAACAAGTTTGCCTTAAGAAGGCTAGCACAAACTAGGATACAGATCGAAAGAGGCGCATGCCTCCTGCCTGGGATCCTCCTAAACTACTCCTGGTCGTCGTCAGTGGCCTGCACGTAGTAGTAGGCACCTCCAGTGTAGTAGGAGTCATCGACGGTGGCATCTGGCTCCTGGGCTCCAGCATCTGGTTGCGACAACCAGAAAGAAAGGAAAGGGGGAAAAGGGGGGAGAAAGCAACCGTGAGTACTCATCCAAAGTACTCGCAAGCAAGGAGCTACACTACATATGCATGGGTATATGTGTAAAGGGCCATATCAGTGGACTGAACTGCAGAATGCCAAAATAAGAGGGGGATAGTTAATCCTGTCGAAGACTACGCTTCTGGCAGCCTCCGTCTTGTAGCATGTAGAAGAGAGTAGATTGAAGTCCTCCAAGTAGCATCGCATGGCATAATCCTACCCAGCGATCCTCCCCTCGTCACCCTGTTAGAGAGCGATCACCGGGTTGTATCTGGCACTTGGAAGGGTGTGTTTTATTAAGTATCCGGTTCTAGTTGTCATAAGGTCAAGGTACAACTCCAAGTCGTCCTGCTACCGAAGATCACGGCTATTCGAATAGATTAACTTCCCTGCAGGGGTGCACCACATAACCCAACACGCTCGATCCCGTTTGGCCGGACACACTTTTCGGGGTCATGCCCGGCCGTGGAAGATCAACACGTCGCAGCCCCACCTAGGCACAACAGAGAGGTCAGCACGCCGGTCTAAACCTAAGCGCACAGGGGTCTGGGCCCATCGCCCTTAGCACACCCGCACATTGCGTACGCGGCCGGAAGCAGAACTAGCCCCCTTAATACAAGAGCAGGCTTACGTTCCAATCCGGCGCGCGCCACTCAGTCGCTGACATCACGAAGTGCTTCGGCTGATACCACGACGTCGAGTGCCCATAACTATTCCCGCGTAGTTGGTTAGTGCGTATAGGCCAGTAGCCAGACTCAGATCAAATACCAAGATCTCGTTAAGCGTGTTAAGTATCCGCGAACGCCGAACAGGGCCAGGCCCACCTGTCTCCTAGGTGGTCTCAACCTGCCCTGTCGCTCCGCCACAAAGTAACAGTCGGGGGCCGTCGGGAACCCAGGCCCACCTCTACCGGGATGGAGCCACCTGTCCTTTCAGCCCCCACATCGGAATCACTTGCGGGTACTCAACGAGCTGACCCGACTTTAGTCACCATCTGTATAGTATGTATGTATGTATTGTATATACCCATGATCACCTCCCGAGTGATCACGGCCCAATAGTATAGCAAGGCAGACTGACAAGAATGTAGGGCCAATGATGATAAACTAGCATCCTATACTAAGCATTTAGGATTGCGGGTAGGGTATCAATAACTGTAGCAACAATGACAGGCTATGCAACAGAATAGGAGTAACCGAATAGTAACATGCTACACTACTCTAATGCAAGCAGTATAGAGAAGAATAGGCGATATCTGGTGATCAAGGGGGGGGCTTGCCTGGTTGCTCTGGCAAGAGAGAAGGGTCGTCAACACCGTAGTCGTACTGAGTAGCAGCGGCGTCGGTCTCGGCGTCTAGCGAGAGAAGAGGGGGAAGAAACAATAAATACAATGCAAACAGATGCATAACAATGCATGACAAAGCAAGCGTGATGCTAGGCGTGCCCTAACGCGGTATGAGGTGATACCGGTGAAGGGGGAAAACAACCGGGAAAGTACCCCCGGTGTTACGCGTTTTCGGACAGGTGAACCGGAGGGGAAAAGTTGCGTGTTCGCTATGCTAGGGATGTGTGGCGGACGAACGGGTTGCGTATCCGGATTCATCTCGTCGTTCTGAGCAACTTTCATGTACAAAGTTTTTTCATCTGGGCTACGATTTATTTTATATGAATTTAAAACGGATTTAATCATTTTCAGGAATTAACAGATTTAATTTAAACCAAAATTAGGTTTACTACATCAGCATGACATCAGCGGTCAACCGTGACTGTTGACCGGTCAAACTGATAGGTGGGGCCCGTTCGTCATTGTCTTAGACTAACCAAGCAAGTTTAATTAGTTTAATTAAGTCATTAGGTTAATTTAACAGATTTAATTAAGTTAATTAATTAAATAATTAAAGAATTAATTAATATTTTTCTAATTAATTTTCTAATTCTTTTTTTTAATGGGGGCGTGGGGCCCAGTTGTCAATGGCACAGGGGGTTAAACGGGTGGGCTACCGGGTGTGGGTGCACGGGCGCCTGGACCCGAGGGCGCGCGGGCGCTTGGATCCGGGGGCGCGCGAGCGCGAGCGCCGGGGGCCAGGGGCCAGCGCACGCATTCGAGGGGGTGGACCGGCAGCCATGGCTCTTGGCCGGCCGACCGCGGGCACCACGGCGCCGGGCAGCAGCAGTTACGGCAGGGGGTGGGGCACTAATAGCAGCTTTAGCCGGCATCGACGTCAGCGGCGGAGGCAGGCTTGGCGAGCGGAGGCAGGGCGTGGGCATGCGGGCGCAGGTGGCGGCGGCAGTTGCACGGGGTGCAGAGAGCCGCAGGGGGGGTCGTCGGGCGCGGCTAATTATGCGGTGAGCACGCGCTGGCGCGGCAAAGGACGGCACCGGTGCGCATGCAGGACAGGGTAGAAAGGGGAGGGCGTGGCCCTCACCGACGTTGGCGGGCAGGGGATCGGCGTGGCTCGGTGGAGCCATCGAGGGGGAGACGAGGATGGGGCGACAGACGAGGCAGAGGAGCTCCAGGCGGCGGCGACGAGTAGCGACGGCGGGTGGTCCAGCGATGGGGAGGCCTACGAAGAGGCGGGCGACGGGGAGCACCGGTGACGACGGGGCGGCGAGGTGCGACGGGGATGGCGACGTGCGCCGACGAGGTCGGGGGCACGGTTGCCCCTATCTCGATCCATGGGGAGAGGAGCGAGTAGGGAGTGGGGGGGAGTGTCGGTTAGGGTCCCCCCCCCCTCGTGGGGATAAGGCAGGGGCGGGTCGGCCGGCTGGGCCAGGTGGGCCGGCCTAGCCGGTGAGCTGGGCCGTCTAGCCTAGTTGGCCAGGGGGCCTTTTTATCTTTTTTTTGTTTTGTTTTGTTTTCTATTTTTGTAGTTTCTTTTCTTTTTATTTATTTTCTTTCCTGTTTAAAATCATTTTAAATTATCTAGGCACTTTATAAAAATGTGTTTATTATACCATATTTACTTAAGCAAAATATGGCACCTCCCAAACATTTTTGTTTTAACTTTCGAAAACTTTTATTGTTGACATTAATTTGAATCTGAATTTTGAAACGGTTTCGAATCATCGCGAGGTTAACAACAGTGATCGTGTTGACGTGGCATCATTAGCGTGGGATTACTGTAGCTTAATTATCCGGTCGTCACAAATCTCCTCCACTACAAGAAATCTCGTCCCGAGATTTAAGAGGGGGACTAGGGGAAAGGTCTGGTTACGAAATCCTAACGAATCTTCTCGTCTTTGGTTGCTCTTCTCAAAGAGACAGGTCCAATACGTTGATGTCTTCATTCCTTTGCTTCCGGTCATCATGATGAAGTCGACATCCTTTCTTCGGGATCTTCATCGTACTTACGAATAGGTAACAGGGCAGATCGGCAACGAGAGAATGCTATCAGGGTAATAATCTAGGATTAACCCATGAATGAGTATATGAGTACCTCTCGAGTTGAAAAAATAAAACACATCGAGAGTGAGGTCGAAGGTACAATAAGAGGTTCCAAGCAGATAGATAGTTGCTCGAAGTCTGAACCAGAGTGAGAAAGGGGTTCAGAGTAGCGAGAGTAAGTATAGCGTCTGATACCAGAATAGAGCACTCAGAAGGTGGCCCGTGAATTAAATACAAAGCCAAGCATGGGGAATAACCATTAGAAACAGGATTGTACATGTGAGTCAGGTTTCGATCCTGGTGAAACTGTGGGTTATGGGCCCACCATGTGGGTTAAAAGTAGGAAGGGCGATGACGTCTTGCACGATCATGTAAGCAAGGCATGTCAGAGGATAGCCTATCAGTTATGTTGACTGCATCGCTGGTACCAAGGGCGAGGGACGAAAAGAACCATCTTCCTGCTTGTTGAACGAGGCGGACCAATAGGCAAAGTTGTCGTCCATCGGTGGTTACCGGAATGTCATCAACAATAGTAACAGGGTCTTACAGACAGAATTGTACACCGAGGTGTTTACAAAAGCAGGAGAATATTACTGCTTAGATCATATAGATCATAAGAAAGGTTAAACCAAACAATGGAAAGGAAAATATGATTATCAGATTTAAATAGAACAATGGAAAGGAAAATGTGTTTAAACACATATTTTAAGGGTATATCCTTCCCAAGGACAAGTAGAGCATGATATCCATGACAGGATATAACATAGAAAACCATTTAGGTTAGGGGAGAGGAACTTTATGACATCACCGAAACAACGGTGTTTGACACATTGTTAAAGGAAATTTAGCATGGTGCTTCAAATGTTCTTATCGATGATCAGAGTACCACAGACATGCTTCGAGATAGCATTGACATGGTCTTTAAGCAAAGGTCAGACTTTGGACACACAAAGGATACATCAGGAACAACTTATAGAATAAGTCTTACAATTTCCTCATGGAAGAATGGCTAACCTTGCTAAAAAGGAAACTATAACAATAGGTCCCCCGGACAGGTGTGTTAAACATGGCACCACCTTACCGGGTCTTATAAAGACCAATGTTATAACTCTTGAAATATGTTCCAACCATCATATCTGACCGAGATTCAGATCTGATTGGTGTCAGGATACCTCAGACTCGGGATGTCTGAGAAGAAAAGGTGCAACACCAATTGATGGGATGACGTTGTAAGATTCTCGGCAAATGAACTATGGAAGTGAGTTCCGAAACAAGAGTTCATCAGTAAACCCAGGAGAGGATGAAGAGGTGGCTGATGGACACAGCAACAATTCATCGAGAATTTCAAAGGATGGATTTCCACAGTTATGTGAGCAAGGAGATAACATTTGTCAGATCAAATGATATAATGAGATATGCTCGAGGAAGACATACCCAATTAAACATCAGTTGAAAGGTGCACCCGAAATATGGGCTAGGTAGCACGATCAATGTTCGAATGATGATTCAATAAGCCATAGACGTAGAATGAAACTATAGACCAATAACTTCAAAGCAATAGGGTTGCTAGAAGTTTAGAATTTACACATCACAGACCATTTGTCGGTATTTCGGTTAGAAACAACACTGGACCAAGAAAAGAATGGTGATGGTAATAAGTATCACTTGTATCAAGAATTCTTAAGGGTGGTGAATTTCTCGCAACATTCTTGGCATAAAAGATGGTAATATTCCAAGGTCATTAAGAACAAATGTTGGATAGCAAGGAACTCAAGGTATAATACAAAACACGATCATGTTTGTGTTGGAGGTAAGGCAATAAAGTGGCCGATGATAAGACAAATCATCGAGGCAAGGATGGTATTCTCATCATGAATCCGATTGATATCCTGGAAGAGCTCATAAGGTTGATGATGATCACGACACATTTGTCGAGAGGTTACACGAAGATGTAATCGATCGACGATGACATCAAGTCAAACAAATGATGAAGCGAAAGGTTATTGGAACCATGGTTAGGACACAAACTCGAAATCAAGTTTGTTGTTCAAGGAGAGATGATATGACGACAAAAATCGATGCAAGCTTAGTTCATCATTGAAAGTTGTGCTTCGGGAATAAGGACCAGGTAGCACAGTTAAAAAGTTGCACGATAAGGATATAGCCGATCAAGCTAGGAATGGCTTGATCGGGTACAAACTCGTACTTAAGGAAGATTACTAAGAGTACTTGAACCATAGTGCGGACTCAGTTCAGTTATCGGTGTCTTTGAGTGTTTAATAACTCAGAGCCCATGAAAAATTATAATCAGTGAGAATGTAGTACTTGATGAAGAACTCATAAGAAGTTATGCAGTTCCAAGATAATCTCGAGATACCAGGGGGTAATACTCGATGACAGTCCAAAGTAGAGCTTGGACTGGGGTATTGCTCTATAGAAGGTAAGTGCTTAAACATGCACGAGAAATGGTATTTAAAGGAGATCATGGTCGGAACCACGATTGCAAAAGGCCAGATCCCAGATATAAGATGTACTTATACCAAGGGAATAATTAATTTAAGAGAAGCTTTAATGATAAGATCTACATCGTTCCCATGGGCATGAACACAAAGTTCAAGGTCGACTCCCACTCTATAATGCATAACCTTCCATTCACTTCTCGTTCTCAAAGAAGTTGTATGGTAGAAAATTATCTGCTAAACACTAGAAGGGTTGACTTGTCAAAACCTTCCGGTTCATACAATTTTTAAGGAAGGTATAGGTTCAACCCATAAGGGAATCTTAGGAACATATACCACAAACTTCAGGAGTAAATGACACAAGCTCAATAGCAGAGCATGGTTGACAAAGCAGAGGATACAATTTTCCAAATGCGGTATATATCCTAGGAAAGGCTCAAGGTTATTGAATATGAAGGACATTGTCGGATAAAATCCAACAAAGGATCTGGGGTGAGTATCGACACACAACCAGAGGAAGAAGCAAGGCAAAGACATTGGATTATAGAAACAACTGAATAACTTAGAGCTCAATTGCTAAGGAATTATGATTTACAAAGCGAAGGATCAGAAGTAATGCTCTGATTAGGGATGGATAAGTTGAATAGCCTTAGGGTACAATCAACGGCAATTGGATTGGTCGAGAACCAATACCAGTTAAAAGAATGGCAGCTCAGTCGGAAAGGTAATTTATAAGGATCAATGATGATTGCGCGTATTCGCAAACATATTGAGTCAACAGACTCAAAATGATAATGACAAGGGATGCCATTAAGATTACGAGACTTATGGGATTAACCATAATGCAAGTAAGCAAGGATTTCAAGAGCAATAGGCTGCTCAGGATTTTTGGAAGATCGGGTGGTATTTGAATGTATTTTTGTGAAACACATGAACAACTTTGGACAAACGGATACTCGGCAAGCGCGAGTAATTATCCGTAGGGGTATTCATGCAGCAAGGAACTGCAGGGCAGTAAGCATAAAGAATTCTCGGAATATCAAAGAGTATTTCAGGACATCTTGTAATAACAAGAGCAACTGGGGATGACAATATGAACGATAGGTGTAAGTAGTTATCCAGAGGGATTTATCGATAGAAGTGAATTGCAAAAGCGATGGCACATAGTCTCGAGAGCACATCATAGAGAATCTTCAGAATCTTCTGGTGCAACAGGTGGTCATCGGTAACAAGGGGCTCTCCGGGAGAAAGTACTTGCGAGAACCTAAAGTTAGTTTTGTTTTTAGCAGAATCATTTAACTCGAATAGAAGAGAGCTCAGAGTCCCAGAGTAAAGATCGAGGAGTAAAAGATCCTACTACCACCCAATGGCGACATGGGCCCATAGGCCACACAGCCATGTTAGCAAAAGGTTTGTAGTGACTAGACTCAACTTCGGCCAAGGAGTGTGGAAGAGGGATTCCTACAGGCAGTCGGCTCTGATACCAACTTGTGACGCCCCTGATTCAATCGTACACTAATCATGCACGCAAATGTGTACGATCAAGATCAGGAACTCACGGGAAGATATCACAACACAACTCTAAAACATAAATAAGTCATACAAGCATCATAATACAAGCTAGGGGCCTCGAGGGCTCGAATACAAGTGCTCGATCATAGACGAGTCAGCGGAAGCAACAATATCTGAGTACAGACATAAGTTAAACAAGTTTGCCTTAAGAAGGCTAGCACAAACTGGGATACAGATCGAAAGAGGCGCAGGCCTCCTGCCTGGGATCCTCCTAAACTACTCCTGGTCGTCGTCAACGGCCTGCACGTAGTAGTAGGCACCTCCAGTGTAGTAGGAGTCGTCGACGGTGGCATCTGGCTCCTGGGCTCCAGCATCTGGTTGCGACAACCAGAAAGAAAGGAAAGGGGGAAAAGGGGGGAGAAAGCAACCATGAGTACTCATCCAAAGTACTCGCAAGCAAGGAGCTACACTACATATGCATGGGTATATGTGTAAAGGGCCATATCAGTGGACTGAAATGCAGAATGCCAGAATAAGAGGGGGATAGCTAATCCTGTCGAAGACTACGCTTCTGGCAGCCTCCGTCTTGCAGCATGTAGAAGAGAGTAGATTGAAGTCCTCCAAGTAGCATCGCATAGCATAATCCTACCCGGCGATCCTCCCCTCGTCGCCCTGTTAGAGAGTGATCACCGGGTTGTATCTGGCACTTGGAAGGGTGTGTTTTATTAAGTATCCGGTTCTAGTTGTCATAAGGTCAAGGTACAACTCCAAGTCGTCCTATTACCAAAGATCACGGCTATTCCAATAGATTAACTTCCCTGCAGGGGTGCACCACATAACCCAACACGCTCGATCCCATTTGGCCGGACACACTTTTCGGGGTCATGCCCGGCCGCGGAAGATCAACACGTCGCAGCCCCACCTAGGCACAACAGAGAGGTCAGAACGCCGGTCTAAACCTAAGCGCACAGGGGTCTAGGCCCATCGCCCTTGGCACACCTGCACGTTGCGTACGCGGCCGGAAGCAGAACTAGCCCCCTTAATACAAGAGCAGGCTTATGTTCCAATCCGGCGCGCGCCACTCAGTCGCTGACGTCACAAAGTGCTTCGGCTGATACCACGACGTCGAGTGCCCATAATTGTTCCCGCGTAGTTGGTTAGTGCGTATAGGCCAGTAGCCAGACTCAGATCAAATACCAAGATCTCGTTAAGCGTGTTAAGTATCCGCGAACGCCGAACAGGGCCAGGCCCACCTGTCTCCTAGGTGGTCTCAACCTGCCCTGTCGCTCCGCCACAAAGTAACAGTCGGGGGCCATCGGGAACCCAGGCCTACCTCTACCGGGATGGAGCCACCTGTCCTTTCAGCCCCCACATCGGAATCACTTGCGGGTACTCAACGAGCTGACCCGACTTTAGTCACCATCTGTATAGTATGTATGTATGTATTGTATATACCCGTGATCACCTCCCGAGTGATCACGGCCCAATAGTATAACAAGGCAGACTGATAAGAATGTAGGGCCAATGATGATAAACTAGCATCCTATACTAAGCATTTAGGATTGCGGGTAGGGTATCAATGACTGTAGCAACAATGACAGGCTATGCAACAGAATAGGAGTAACCGAATAGTAACATGCTACACTACTCTAATGCAAGCAGTATAGAGAAGAATAGGCGATATCTGGTGATCAAGGGGGGGGCTTGCCTGGTTGCTCTGGCAAGAGATAGGGGTCGTCAACACCGTAGTCATACTGAGTAGCAGCGGCGTCGGTCTCGGCGTCTAGCGAGAGAAGAGGGGGAAGAAACAATAAATACAATGCAAACAGATGCATAACAATGCATGACAAAGCAAAGCGTGATGCTAGGCATGCCCTAACGTGGTATGAGGTGATACCGGTGAAGGGGGAAAACAACCGGGAAAGTACCCCCGGTGTTACGCGTTTTCGGACAGGTGAACTGGAGGGGAAAAGTTGCGTGTTTGCTATGCTAGGGATGTGTGGCGGACGAACGGGTTGCGTATCCGGATTCGTCTCGTTGTTCTGAGCAGCTTTCATGTACAAAGTTTTTTTCATCTGGGCTACGGTTTATTTTATATGAATTTAAAAAGGATTTAATCATTTTCAGGAATTAACAGATTTAATTTAAACCAAAATTAGGTTTACTACATCAGCATGACATCAGCGATCAACTGTGACTGTTGACCGGTCAAACTGACAGGTGGGGCCCGTTCGTCATTGTCTTAGACTAACCAAGCAAGTTTAATTAGTTTAATTAAGTCATTAGGTTAATTTAACAGATTTAATTAAGTTAATTAATTATCTAATTAAATAATTAATTAATATTTTTCTAATTAATTTTCTAATTCTTTTTTTAATGGGGGCGTGGGGCCCAGTTATCAATGGCACAGGGGGTTAAATGGGTGGGCTACCGGGTGTGGGTGCACGGGCGCCTGGACCCGAGGGCGCGCGGGCGCTTGGATCCGGGGGCGCGCGAGCGCGAGCGCCGGCGGCCAGGGGCCAGCGCACGCTTTCGAGGGGGTAGACCGGCAGCCATGGCTCTTGGCCGGCCGACCGCGGGCACCACGGCGCCGGGCAGCAGCAGTTACGGCAGGGGGTGGGGCACTAATAGTAGCTTTAGCCGGCATCGACGTCAGCGTCGGAGGCAGGCTTGGCGAGCGGAGGCAGGGCGTGGGCGTGCGGGCGCAGGTGGCGACGGCAGTTGCACGGGGTGCAGAGAGCCGCGGGGGGGGGGGGGGTTATCGGGCGCGGCTAATTACGCGGTGAGCATGCGCTGGCGCGGCGAAGGACGGCACCGGTGCGCATGCAGGATAGGGGAGAAAGGGGAGGGCGTGGCCCTCACCGACGTTGGCGGGCAGGGGATCGGCGTGGCTCGGTGGAGCCGTCGAGGGGGAGACGAGGACGGGGCGACAGACGAGGCAGAGGAGCTCCAGGCGGCGGCGACGAGTAGCGACGGCGGGTGGTCCAGCGATGGGGAGGCCTACGAAGAGGCGGGCGACGGGGAGCACCGGCGACGACGGGGCGGCGAGGTGCGACGGGGATGGCGACGTGCGCCGACGAGGTCGGGGGCACGGTTGCCCCGATCTCGATCCAGACGGGGTGGGGAGAGGAGCGAGTGGGGAGTGTGGGGAGTGGGGGAGTGTCGGTTAGGGTCCCCCCCTCGTGGGGATAAGGCAGGGGCGGGTCGGCCGGCTGGGCCAGGTGGGCCGGCCTGGCCGGTGAGCTGGGCCGTCTAGCCCAGTTGGCCAGGGGGCCTTTTTATCTTTTTTGTTTTGTTTTGTTTTCTGTTTTTGTAGTTTCTTTTCTTTTTATTTATTTTCTTTCCTGTTTTAAATCATTTTAAATTATCTACGCACTTTATAAAAATGTGTTTATTACACCATATTTACTTAAGCAAAATATGGCACCTCCCGAACATTTTTGTTTTAACTTTCGAAAACTTTTATTGTTGACATTAATTTGAATCTGAATTTTGAAACGGTTTCGAATCATCGCGAGGTTAACAACAGTGATCGTCTTGACGTGGCATCATTAGCGTGGGATTACGTAGCTTAATTATCCGGTCGTCACATTAATACATAGTTTAGAAATAGTGCAAAAAAGTTGTTTGAAATTTTTTCAAATAAATATGAAAATAAACTAGACAAAATTTGCGAAAGGTAGGAAAAAGAATCAACTCATTTGGAGTTATATTTAAAAGGTTATAGCCAGTCAAAGTTTAGTCAACTTTCTGTTATTAAATAAAACAGAAAAAGAAGAAAAGGAAAAAAGGTTTCAAATAAAAGAACTCGTAGGAGACGTACTATGGGATTACGCCTCCACTTACGCCAGCATGGACCGGCGCTGGGTCACTGACAGTGGGTCCAGGGGGCCCACTTTTCAGGTTTGACCAGTCGATCCCGCCTCCTTCCTCCTCTGGCCGAACAGAGGCGGGGCTCCGGCGATCAACGTCGGCGATTGGTGGCTCCTCGCAGGCTCCGGAGGGCAGGGATGGATCCGCCAGTCCAGGGTGGTCCTCCCGGTGGTCTCTAGGTTGGTGGGGGTGGAGGGAGTCGCCGGCGGCGAGCTCCATGGCGGACGACAGCTTCGGGGGAATTGGGGCTTCACGCTATGGTGGCTCTCCGTCGAAGCTGAGGGTTTGGGCGGCTCCACAAGGTCGATAGGAGTTGGACGGTGGTACTGGATGGGCTGGGGAGGCTCTGGTTGCGACGAGCGGGACCGGAACGTGGCGGCGGCCGAGCTGACCGGAGATGGGGAAGACGGCCTTCCTCCGTCGATTGCGGGTTAGGGGAGCACCAGAGGGTTGGCTTGAGGTTGCCTGGGGGCCTAGGCGACCTTGGGGGTCCTTTTATAGGCGGCCAAGGTCGGTTCCGCGGCGGCCGGGGATAAGCTCGACAGCGAACCGCTGTTCTGTAGCCAGGGGGCGCGTGGCGATGG
Organism: Triticum timopheevii; assembly: GCA_963921465.1. Classification (NCBI taxonomy): domain Eukaryota; kingdom Viridiplantae; phylum Streptophyta; class Magnoliopsida; order Poales; family Poaceae; genus Triticum; species Triticum timopheevii. Next base: position 152,145,783 of record OY997272.1, read on the forward strand.
CTGGCGGGGTCTGGCAGGGTGAGGGGATGAGCTCGAGCTGTTCAGGGCGAGCTGGCGCGCGGCTGTGGCTCGGGCGGCGCCGTCCAGGGCAGGGGCCTGCTGTGGCCGGCCGCTAGCGGCCACGGCCAACTTGACGGTGGCGCTGTGGGGCTTCAGGGGCGGCTCTGCAGCGAGGGAGGAGTCGGGGCGTGTTGGCTGCGAGTGGGGAGGGGCCAGAACGAGTGCGGAGGGGCGGCAGTGGGACGCGGCGACTCAGTGTGCGCGCGTGCAAAACGTGCGCTCTGGGCGCGCCCAGAGCACGCACGCTGCGTGTTCGGCAAAATGCCACGGCATGTCAGAGGGCTCCAAATCACATGAGGTTTAGCAGGTCTAGGTTAGGGTCATCTAGGAGCTTAGTGGACAAGCTGGTTAGGCAATTAGGGCAACTTCATAATGCAAGTTCATAAGCATGCCAAAACTGGCCATGCTCCTAACCTGTTCGATGAAATGCCAAGTGCATCTAGGCATCTCTTGGGGTGGCCAAAAACTCCAGACCAGTGTCTCTTTAGGTGTGGTCAAGACTAGAAACTTGATAGTGCATGCATCTGAGAAAACCAATTCTAGACAGAAACTAGAGGCTATCATTGCATGCACCAAATATACTCCAATGGGTCCACTCTCCTGGACTTAAGGGTTTTGTAGGGTGGTTAATAAGTAGGAGAAAGATCATGGGCATTAGAGCAACAAAAATTAGAGTTGCTGTAGAAAAAGCCAATCTGGACCAGAGAGCAAAAGGGGATGGTTTGCTCAAAATTTTCAAATAATACCAGTGGATTTTTGCACAAAGATGAATAATATACTCCTACTGACATCCCCTAATTTTGGTGGAAGTTTTAAAGAAATATTTAAATAGGTTGTATTGCAAAAGTGCAACTGGACCAGATTTGAAAACTTGCGGTAAAGCTCAAAATCTCCAAATGCTAAAAAATCTTTTTGCATAAAAGTGATTTAGGGACATCATATGTCATCCCCAAATTTTTGGTGGGATTTTTAAATAAATTTATCAAAGGGTTGTAGTGCAAAAGAGGCTCTAAAGCTTATAAAAATCATTTTTAAAGAAACAGAGCTCAGGGGAAAATAATTATGCAAATAAATCCACTGATAAAAGTATTGTTTTATTGAGAGAGTATATAAGTCGAACAATACTTTTGAAAAGTTTTTACTTGGGGTGAAAACTCCACAATATCAAAGAAAAGAGAGGTTCTAAAATCAAAAGATAAATCCAAAAAAAATTTAATTTCCTGGCAAAATTTTGATAAACAAAACATGGTTAAATTTTTGGGGTGTTACACCCATGCTCTTCCTCAAGAGCATTAGAGAGATCTGATATATCATCGGCATAGTCACGACTATGACCTTCCATCTTAAAGATGGTTTCTTCATGAGCCTCGATCATGTCAATGGCTTCACCAAGTTGTTCCAAGAGAGCAACGAAGTGCTTCTTGGATTTGCCCTTGAGCTTACTCATAAAAGACTCAAATTCATTAACCTCCTCATTAGACCCCTCACTTTCATCAATGCAATCTGTTAAGGAGGGATTAGTAATGATGGTGGTTTTTATGTTGGGTGTTACCTTGTTGGTGGCTTTAGCCATGAGGCACTTGGCGGTGATGTTCTCGTTGGGTGATTCGAAGAGGGACACCCGTGGAGTTGTGGCAATGGCAACGGAGGCCATGGCCATGGCTTCACTATCTTCATCATCATCATCATCCTCATGGTATTCTTCTTGAACCACCAACCCTCTAGTTGGAGTCTTTTTGGTGAAATTGTTCTTGTTGGGGAAAGACTTGGCTTTGTCTTTTCGGATGAGCTTGCCACCATTGTCTTCCCTCTTCTCGTAAGGGCACTCCGCAACAAAATGGCTCACATTGCCACAATTGTAACATGTTCTCACACATTGCTTGCCCTTGAAGCTACTTGAGTTATTCTTGTTGAAGTTTGGCCTTGTGTTCTTCTTGCTCCAAAATTGCCTTGAAGCAAGAGCCATGCGTTCATGATAATCATACTTAGTATCTTCGGGGTTGCTCTCATCTTCTTCCTCATCATCCTCTTCTTCCACGCAGACCTTGGCCTTCAAGGCAAGGTTGGGCTTCTTTGATCTTTGAGAATGTAGCACCGCATTGTTGGCGGTCTTGTACAAGATGCTCATAGCTAGCCACGAACTCATCCAACACTTCACTTGAGGACAAGGTGTGAAAGTCCGGCCTTTGACGAATGACGAAGGACATGGCCTTGTGGTAAGGCATCATGGCCTTGAGAAATTTGCGCTTGATCCAATTGTCATCCGTATCCTTGCTCCCATGATCTTGGAGTGAGACCGCGAGAGTAGTTAATCTCCGATAGAGCTCACGAGGTTCTTCATCTTCTTTCATTGCAAACTCATCGGCTTCATCTTGCACTACTTCATAGTTGAAGCGTTGAATGCTTGCGCTTCCCCTATAGAGAGAAACAACATGCCGCCATGCATCCTTGGCCACGGTGAAGGGTCAGAGATGAGCAATATCTTCGGGTGGAATTGCATCTTGGATGATGAAGAGAGCATTCTCATTGAATTGATTATCCATGGCTTCTCTAGGGGTGAAGTTGCTTCAGTCATGCGGATAAAAACCTTCTTCAATGATTCTCCAAAGGTTAGTATTAACATGGTTAAAATGACGCTTAAAGCGATAAACCCAAGAATCAAAGTCCTCATTTTTTACAATCTTAGGGGGAGGACCAGCATGATTCAAATGAGTGGAAGGAATCAGTCCACCATAAGTAAGTGGAGGTTCCACATGGGCAAAGATGTCATTGCCATTTTTACCACTAGAAGAAGGAGCCTTTTCACTAGTAGTTTCCCCCTTGTCGGAGTTAGCATCCGTCACCTTGTTAGTGGGATCACCCACTTTCATCGGTGCGGCAGATAGTTTAAGCCCTTCTAAGAATTTATTAAACATGCTTTCAACCTCGGTCGTCATGCAGGTTTTCAATGTGTCCAAAGCCACATTAAATTCCTCACGAGAGACCGCGGTTCCCCCATCGGCCGTAGACGAGATCGGATTCACACCGGAGTGCTCGTCCTCATCGTCTACGGTGTCAACCATACTCTTCGGATGGCAAAGTCCTTCATAAAGAGACGAGGCTCTGATACCAATTGAAAGGATCGATATAGTTGACTAGAGGGAGGTGAATAGGCAACTAACAATTTTTAGCTTTTCTTTACCAAATTAAACTTTGCATCAATGTAGGTTGTCTAGATATGCAACTAGGTGAGCAACCTATATGATGCAACAAAAATAAGCACACAAGCAAGCAAAGGATAGAACACAATGTATCTTGCACAAGTAAAGGTAAGAGATAACCAAGAGTGGAACCGATGAAGACGAGGATGTGTTACCGAAGTTCCTTCCCTTTGAGGGGAAGTACGTCTCCGTTGGAGTGGTGTGGAGGCACAATGCTCCCCAAGAAGCCACTAGGGCCACCGTATTCTCCTCATGCCCTCACACAATGCGAGATGCCATGATTCCACTATTGGTGCCCTTGGAGGCGGCGACCGAACCTTTACAAACAAGGTTGGGGCAATCTCCACAACTTAATTGGAGGATCCCAACGACACCACAAAGCTTCACCACAATGGACTATGGCTCCGCGGTGACCTCAACCGTCTTGGGTGCTCAAACACCGAGTAACAAGATCCGCAAGGGATTAGTGGGGGGAATCAAATTTCTCTTGGTGGAAGTGTAGATCGGGGCCTTTTCAACCAATCCCTAGAAAATCAACAAGTTTGATTGGCTAGGGAAAGAGATTGGACGAAAATGGAGCTTGGAGCAACAATGGAGCTTGGGGATGGAAGAGGTGGTCAACTCGGAGAAGAAGACACCCCTTTTATAGTGGAAGAACAAATCCAACTGTTATCCACCAACTCAACCCGCGACACGCGGTACTACCGCAACAGCCAATCGGTACTACCGCACAGGCTGCGGTACTTCCACGGAGGACCGCGGTACTACCGCTGGCCAAGCAGGGGCCAGGACTAGCCCTGAAGTGCAAGACAAGGAGCGGTAGAACTGCTGGCGCCGTACTACCGCGACCCCTTGCGGTACTACCACAAGGCAGGGATAGTTTACATCTGTGACAACTTCCGCTGAGTTTAGGTCCACGCAAAAGTCCGACACGGTACTACCGCGCGCTTGGCGCGGTACTACTATGTAGGGCGCGGATGTAAAACATTACATCCGCCCCTACTTCTGCTCATGCCGTTGAGCCTGGCCAGAGCTCATGGTACTACCGCGCCCAAGGCGCGGTACTACCGCGTAGGGAGCGGATGCAAAAAATTACATCTGCCCCTACTACCGCTTGAGCATCTGCGCCTGGCCTGAGGCCACAGTACTACCGTTCCCAAGGAGCGGTACTACCATTGGCACCTACGGTACTTCCATGCAGGAGCCCGTTACTACCGCAAGTGATAGCGGTAGTACCGCTCTGGGGAGCAGTACTACCGCCTGTCTTAGTTCAGCAACACTAGGAGTCCTTCATTTTGCCTAGACATGGAAAGACGGAGGATGCTCCAAAGAGCCAAAGGAAAGGTGGTGCAAAAGGAACATGTGTACGTGAGATTCCACCCAAACCTTTCCAACGCGGAACCCCTCTTAATAGTACGGCTTTCCTACGACTCAAATCCACCAAAAAGAAACGTAGAGAAACGCCATCTTCAATAGTCTTCAAGGGGCACCAAATCGTCTTGTGTTTAGACATGAGATGTCTGAAAAGCTCAATGCACACGATTAGTCCGCAAAATCATTGCCATCAATTACCAAAACTACTAAGGGATAAATATGCCCTTACAGACATGGAGATGAGGAGGGAGGCCTGGCTCGAGGGACGGGTTGATGTTTCGAACAATGAAGGTGAGCAGAGATCTTGGTCAAGGCTGCGGAAAGTGGATGTCCCCTCAAAGGTCAAGATTTTTTTATGGCGACTAGCTCAAAACTCCATGCCAACTGCTGGTTTGTTACACGATAGAATATGTCGACAACGACCTCCTGTAAGCTATGTGGGGCGGAGGACTCTTGGCAACACTCACTTCTACATTGCAGTGTTGCAAGATGTGTTTGGGCTCTTCAGGACCCTAATCTATTTGAAGTTCTCAATAACACCCATGAACCGGATGCAAAGAGATGGATTTTTGCAATCATAGAGATGCTTTCTCCCTCCGAATTCACCCAGGTTTTGGTGACTTTATGGGCTATCTGGTATACTAGAAGTCAAGCCACTCATGAGAATATTTTCCGAAGTCCTATGTCGACACACAATTTCATCATGAAGTATCTCCGCGAGTTACAGGACTGTAAACCACCACAGCTACCTCGGCAGGTCGCTGCAGGCCCATCTTGAAACCGGACAAGATGGATCCCTCCTACGCCCGGGGTGGCCAAACTGAGAGTGGACGGTGCAGTTACTAGAGATTTAAATGAAGGATCTTTTAGTGCGTTTGCAGAAACTCAGAGGGTATGTTTTTGGGAGCCTCATGTATGAAGTATAGCGGGATGACCGATCCCGCCACTCTGGAGGCGTTTGCATTCAGTGGCGGATCCAGGAATTCAACTTTGGGTGTTCAATCTTTTTTCCACCCTAACTGTTATGGTGCTGCTAGAAGAAGGGCGCGAGAGGGCCGGCCGGGGCCTTTTTGCCCACGGCCGGGCAAGAGGGAAGGGATTTCCTTCTTAATTCTTTCTTGATTAGATTGATACATCTCCTCTCTTTATATGGAGCGCCGGGCGTGGCGGAGGCCGCCAGGAGCGGCGGCTGCCGCTGCAGCCAGGGCTGGGAGGTGGTCGCGATGGATGGCAGCTGCAGCGGTTGCTGCAGTTGCACGGCGAGCGCGGCGAAGGCCGCCTGGTGCGGCGGCTGCCACGGCAGCCATGGCGGCGCGAGAGCGGTGATGGGCGCTGGAGGCGTCCCAGCGAACGCCACGGAGGTCCATGGATGCGGCGAGTACCACGGCAGGGCCGGCGGCGGCCCGTAGGGGCTGGCCAGGTACAACCGAATCCCCTGGACGGCTGTGACAAGGTCGTTGAGGACCCCGGTGATCTCCGAGGTGTAGGCGGCGGCCGGTGGTGCGGTGGAGGGCCCCGGCATCTGGGTGGTGGCGGCGCCGGAGGATGCGACCAGCGGCACGGCCGGGGAAGAGGGAAGTGATTTCCTTCTTAATTCTTGCTTGATTAGAATGATACATCTCCTCTCTTTATATAGAGAGGTTTACTTGACTCCCAAGCAAAGCTTACTTGACCCCTAAGCAAGCGACCCTTATCTCTAATTAACCCTAAGACTAACGGGCCCATTAGGCCCATTACGTACTCTAACACTAACAAAGAAGTCCATTGATCCACGACAATACAAATTGTTCACAACAGTAACAAGAAGAAAATTACCAAGAGCTATATATCTCTAAAACCAAAGATAATTCATTAGATTCTCAAAAGAAAGATAATTCATCCGCTTTTTTTACTAATGAAATCAATCTGAAGATAATTCATTTGTTGTTTCTAAATCAACAATCTTCCTCTTTACTAATATGGTCACGTTTAGAGCTGTATATCTCTAAATTCAAACATAAGCTACACATGTACCGGTCAACGAATGAAATTCCAGATTGGAACTTTGGACTGAGCTTTTTTAGGGGTACTTGGACTGTGCTTAGAGCATCTACAATCGGGCATCCGAAACCCGCCTCAAACATCCGGGTGCGGCCGTCACATCGGACTGATGCCGGGTCTCACATGAAAACACTTCGAAACCAGACGGTCCGAAGCTCGTCTCTTACGTCGCCGCGTGCGTTGCTCCGACGGGTGGCGTAGTGCCCTAGCCCGACTATTTAAGCTGACCGCCGGTACTGAAACCCTACCCATCCACATTCCCCCCTCCCGTCCACCGCCGCCGCTACTTTCCACTCGCCGTCGACACCGTGGACATCTCCGACAACGAGGCGTAGTTAGCTAGCGTGTGCGTAGTCTGTAGGATTTATTTTGCATGGTTTGTATGGATTTAGGCGATTAAATATGAGAGACTCGGATGCATAGCACCATGTATGAGGCGTGACCGGTCACTGTCCGCGGACGGGCCCGGTTGCACCTGCAGGCGTTTAAGGGGTCGGATTTACCAAGTCCGGCTATAGATGCTCTCAGTATCTCTCGTGCGTGAAGGTAGAGGTGGCTCGTTGCTGCTCTTGGGCTACTGGTTGTTTAGGTGTGGTTAGTAGCCGATGAGTTAATATTGGTCTGTTTGCCACATGAGAGCTGTTGTGTAGCCTCTCAAAGTATGCTACTCTTAGTATTTTTTCGCCATTTATTTATATATAGGAGTTTTGTGCAGCAAAATTTGGGTGTACATCTGTACACCCTTGACCCATACTGGATCCGCCCCTGTTTGCATTCCGTGAAGCCCTGGCGCTGGCAGCATATCTCTAGTTGACTAGAGTGGTGATTGCATCTGACTGCCAAGGTGTAGTTTGAGATATTCAGGACCAAATGGGAAGAATGTATGCATCGATAGTTAGGGAGATCAATGAGATAGCTCCATATTTTCAGCAGTGCTCCTTCATTTTTGAAGGACGAGATTCAAATGCCGAGGCACACAACCTTGCTAAACATGCTTTTGGTTTGGGGCCCGGGCGCCATTTGTGGCTTATAAACCCGCCAGACATCGATTGTATTCCTATGAACATTGATTGAATAAAGCAAGCGTGTTTAGATTAAACAAAATGCTATATGAAGAGGGACCCCTAAAAAAGAGCTATATGAAGAGGGAAGAAGAAAGAAGAGGTCGTCGATTTATTCTTGAACATTTAGCAGACGATGTAAGCGTTGTCTAATCTTAAAAGCTAGCCATGAAGGCTTTTCCCTCGAAAAAAGAACCTAGACCATTTCCCCTTGTTCTCTGTAATTTTCCTCCTCCCTCCCCCTCTCGTGTATCTAGAACCTTACCAGAGAGACAAACCCTGGCGCGTATGTAACAATTGATATCAGGAGTCGATTCGTTCATCTTCAATTCGGGCGTGATATGTCAGTCTGATTGAGGTGAGCGGCAGATTCGTCTGCCGCTGTAAACCTATCATTCGGCAGGAACCGCCGCTTCGATTGGGTGATCTGGCGCCCTATATACTTTGGGCCCTAAATACTTCCACCATCCGAAAATACTTGTTGAAAAAATGAATAAAAAAATCGAAGGGACTTGGATAAAATACTTGACGACGGTCAGTTTCCAGCACAGTCCACCGCCAACTTCCCTCTTTCCCTTTCTCAAAAAAAAAAAAAAAAAGAAAAACTTCCCTCTTTCCCCTTCTCCCCTCTCCAAAACCTCCATCTCAGAGGAAAAAGGTAACCTCCTCGCCGCCGGCCAATCGGGCATTCGCCATGGCCTACCTCCCGCCCCACCGGCGCCACTCCAGCAGCTCCGAGCCCGCCCCAACCCCTTTCCCTCCCATCTCCTCCCTCCAGTCCCTCTCCATCTCCTCCCCTCGCGGTCGCGGGCGTCACCACCTCCGCCCGTCCAACAACAAGATCATCCACGCCGCGGGCTGCGTGTCTCGCTGGTCCCCGCTCCCGCCCTTCCCCCCCGGCTCCGACGACGCCGAATCTTTCCGCCTCGTTCCCTTCCCCTGCGATCCCATCGAGCGCAAGACCGGCGCCAAGCCCCTCGTCCTCGCCCTCCCCCCCCCCCCCCCCCCCCCCCCCCCCCCCCCCCCAAAACTCCTCCGACTCCACGGAGGTCGCGGTCGCGGCCATCGTCGAGAGGTTCTTGCCGGATCTCCTGGCCGCGGTGGAGAGGGCGAGGGCGACGGCGCACGATGCGCCCACGGAAGACGAGGAGGTGAAGCTGAGCCTCGTGGCAAGGGTGGGCAAGGTCCTGTTCCAACCGTGAGTCTTCTCCTACATTTGTCCGTCCCACCATTCCATTTCTTAAGCCTGTGCTTCGTGTCACATCACATTGTGATTAATGCGCAAAGAGCTGCTTTCTCTGGGTGATGTTGTGTAGCGGACCTAGGGGCGGACCCGTCTCCCTGGACTCAGTTCGCGACGCAGCAAAAGCAGGGGCAGAAGGATTGAAGAGCCAGGTCCGTAAGTCGTTCTATACGAATTTGCCCGGCAAGTGTGTGGATGAGATTGGGATGTATATTGGGAAGCTGACCGATCTGAAGTTCGATTCATCAAAAAAGCACTACCATGTCAAGGTTTGGATGTCCTAACAGTTTGAGAGTTATAGCTGGTTATTTTTCAGATGAGTGTGAACTGACTTTGGGGCCTGTAAATACCCGATAGGTGTTTGACAAGCAGCGAAGTGATTCCACGATGTCTTGCAAATGCACTGTGCAAGAGGATGGGAAGCTTGTGATTCACAAGGTCTGTATAGTATTACATTTCTGTCATTTCTTTTGGTTTTCAGAACTCAGCGTGACAGTTAACGTTTAGCGCTAACACAGTATGAAATATTTGGATTGTGCAAGTTTTGTTCTTTTACGCCTGACAATTAAGAAGCCCTAAGACTGTCGAGATAAGTAATCTATAAGTTGGTATTCATTGAGACGATGTATGCTGCTAACTTTTAGCCATCAATTATCATGCTTGTCTTTGCTCAAAGGAATTTTTGGGCGATTCCGATGAATGAATGCGTAAATATAATCAGTTTGTATACACAATATCATTCAGTATAGGTGTACCACTGTATGTGGTCTTCTGATTGCCACTCAAGTGGGCGGTGTTTCCTTCTTTCTCTAAAGCAGCTGTGTCTCTTGTTTGTGGTCTATAACTTGGACAATTAGCTCTGAACTTAGTATGTTTTTTAACTCAAAAACTGCAGCAATAAAACTCAGTGTGACAGCATTGTTATGGAAAAGCAACTATGTTTGCTTGAAATGAGTTGAATCGAGATTGTTTCACTGGCAGATGTAGGCTATAGTCGATGCGATTATTATTCTTTTTTGCCTTGTTTCTTTTCATTCTACTGCTGATACTGTTGGGCATAACATTTTCCCTTAGACAGGTGAGGAGATGTGCAAAATTTCATTTATACCATGTATAAGGCCAGTTGGTTAGGTTATAATATGTTACCCACATACTGTGGCTTGTGCTAAATTGCTCAGATATACTCCCGTCAAAAAAAAAAATTGCTCAGATATACTATTCATTACAAGCCGCCAGCTAACAATGGTTTTCTTTCTCATTAGTCTCCACTGTTACTTCTCGTGCAGGTTGAATTGAACCAGATACGGCAGCTGGTGGAGGACATATCCTGCCTGTCCAAAGATTTTGATTTAAGGCTGATGTTGAGTACAAAAAGGATCCTGAAGAACAAAGACGTGAGTTCATATTAGAACTACCTTGAGCCTTTCTGTTATGATCTTATCTGCTGCAGACTCATCTGATATCACTTGCAGCCTGAAGTGGAAAATGCCATAAAGAGCTTAGTGTCTTCAGCTATTGTTGATCCTGATGCCAAAGGGGGACTTAAATGGCCACTTGGGAATGAGTCGATTGGTGAGAGGTTCAGCATAGTTGGGGTGTGGCATACAAGCTATAGTGCTTTCAGGAATAAAACCTTAAGGTTGAAGCTCAGGTGTGCTGACCGGTTTGACCACCGGAGCTCCACTGGCGAGATTTCCAATGAAGTTACCTTCAAACTAACTGGCATATCTGAGAGACTGCAGGTTACTACACGATAAATCAATTCAAAGATAATATGTTTTTTGACGTGTTTTCATAAGATAATATAATTTTTTTTATTTGTGATGTTCCTGAGCAAATTATTTGGTTTAATGTGGTAGGGGAACTTTTGGTCTATGGGTGTATATACACCCTATATGGGAAAAAATATTAGTAATTAAATAAGAAGTGAAAAAATCTGAAAATATTTTTGAATTAAAGCTGACCTTCCATTGTACTTATAAGAAAAAATCCATAAAAAGATAAGAACTTTTTGACTTCTTTTCAGAAAAAACAAAAGTTTTGGCAAGAATAGTGTGAATAGTGACCTATAATAGCAAATAATTTTTGTTTTCTTGCCCTGAAGTCAACGCTGGGTTTTTGTTCGCAGAAATTTATATACTAGTGCAAAAGAATGTCAAGTTTATTCCAAAAAAACTTCTAAACTTTTTTGACCTTTTTGTAATTATTAAAAAAATAATCTCATATAGGGTGTATATACACCCAGGAACTGAAGGGTATTTCCCGTTGCATGTGTGACTTACCTGCATTTTATACTGGCTTTGCTTGACCTGATGTCCAAACAACAATCCTCTTGTGTCTATTTCATAGGCATGTAATGTGCACACCTAATATCCTGTTTTAGTGCTGACATTTGCGTACTCTCAATTGGAATTATCATATCATGTGCACACCTAATATTTTGTTCTCCTACCAACATACGAGTACTCGGAATTAGAATTATCGCTGTTGTGTTTTCTAACCGACTGGATTGAACAACACAATGACTCTGTCTCCTTAATCATTTACCAGGATGGGAATGAAGAGGTGGACACTCTGAAGGGGATGCTGGAGTCTGCGGTGCAGATGATCTGGGACACTGTTTTGAGCTACAATACCTAGCCATGAGCTTGGGTAATGCTGACATACGGAGGTAGTACATTGCATTGTCATTGTGTGCCATACAGTTGTTTGATGATGCTTTGGCCTTCCTTGCTAGTAAGAGTAGTTGCTACTGCAATGGGTGTGGGTTTGCAGACCCGCTGTGTATATAGAGTTGTAGTAGTATTTAGTAGTGAATTATTGAATTGCCATGCTGGTTAACTGCACGGGAATGTGGTGTGTGCTACCTCCTACCTGCTGAGTTGCAGTTTTCAGATTGTTCGCATTTCAGTTTTCGTTCTCCACCTTCCCTTGGCAACCTAGATGGAGATATGCGCCTTCACGAATGAACTAGATGGATATGTTTGCCCCACTGCCTTAGATTGCTGGCGGTGCCTGGTAACAACATATAGTCTCCCCTTGCGAAACAACATATAGGTTATTATTAGGCTGTGCTGTTTAAACAAATTAAGGAGAGCTATAAGCATGGCACATTAGGTTGTAAACCTGGTATTACAGGCAACATAGCATCTTTGTTAACATCCAATAATCTGCCAATACCAAACAGCTAAGCAAGCATGGAAGGCATCAAACTTACAAATCAATGGAATACAGTGACTAATTTGATGGGCTTGTAAAAAACGCTCTTGTATTATGGGACGGAGGCATCATAAAGGTAGGCTGATTTCACATAAGCTCAACATATACACATGATTTTGGCAACAAAAAAACACAGGACACCATTGGTTGTTTTATTTTCCATTATGCACAGCCACACATGTGGAGCTATCACAGGTAAGATTTCAATATGATGATTGTCTTGTAATGAACCACTATGATGAAATAAAAGATCATGTCTACGATCTGGTATGTAAACACTAAACGGAACATAAGAATATCAACTGCATATCGCAACAATATGTGATTCTTGCATGTCGAAATACTCGAAATTTCTAGATACCCCGAAGGTAGATTTTGCCGTCTTTCCTGTAAATAACTCGTTGGACACATCAGATGCAATCAACGACAACGTTCTAAGACTTAACCACTGGATGCTATCTACCTTCTAGTTCCCTTTTGCAAGCATCAGCGATGCACCTAGTGATGCTATATCTATCACAACCATTACCTGTTCTTTCAGTAACTTTCTTAGGAGTCTGCTGAAACAGGTATAAGACATGAGTTCATGTGATCAAAGAACGCGGATACAATATCAAATGCCAGTAAGAAATACCAGATATCAAATGCCAGTAAGAAATGACATAAAATTCAGTTCAGTAAATGGCAAGGATCGGTGAGGCCGTGAGGGAACTCTTAGCGAGAAGAAGGGAAAACACGGGAGAAGGGAGAAAAGCATCACACCCAACAGGATTTTGTAAACGCATACAATTTGTGAGTGGAAGCTTTATTAAATTTCAACATACGGTGGAGGAAGGGATAGAAGCATCACAAGGAAAGTGTAACTGTGGACGCACACAAGAACAGAAGGCGGGCTACTACTCCCCACACTGAACTGCTCGTACACAAATGTTAAGAACAGAAGATGACACTGAACTGCCATTCATTACCTTGCGGATATCGTGGTCTGACAGATTATCTGCCGACTTTGCTCCTGAGCCGAAGAATCCCCTGCCAAGGGGGCTGTATGCCACTATGCCGATGCCAAGCTCCCTGTAGAACGAACGACATATAAATGTGTTGACAATTGCAGGGTAAGAACTAAGAAGAGAACAATATAACTATGCAGGAGTATGTCTGAATTGAAATGAAATGGTTAGGACCTGCAGGTAGGGATGACTTCCTCTTCAGAGTCTCTGGTCCAGAGCGACCACTCGAGCTGCACGGCGGTGATGGGATGGACGGCGTGGGCTCTTCTTATGGTGGAAGCGGCTGCTCTCATCAAATTTTAAACATGTGCTCTGAAATTACCTATAAGTGGAAGAGGGCGCGTTATCTCAAAACATATCTTGTGGATGGCCTAAATCACTCATGGTACCATTATGAATGTACAAGCCATGTGCAGTAAATATTTCAAGGGGGAATGATTCCCAGCCTAGACCGCACCGGCATGGCCGTTTTTTTTAAAGCCCAAATTCGACGAAGTTCAGTAAATTTGGACAAATATAGGTGATTTTCATTAATATTTGACAAATTTTTACATAGATAAAAAACTACTCCTAATTCATGCCGAGGAGTTTGTAGAAGGCGGGTGTAGTCGTCGTCGCCGCTCGGCGGCCTGTCCTTTGGGGCGTCGTCCTTACTGCAACCCTGCCCTGGGTCGCCGCTGCGGACCGACTGACTCGGCACAGCAACCTCGTCGTTGCTGTCGGAGAGCACGACGCCGCCGCCCTCGTCGCGGCCGCGGCTCCGCGCGACGATCTCTTCCAGAGTGCGGCGCTGGCGCTCCATCTCCTCCCTCATGTGGTCCTGGCGCGACCATAGGAAGCCGCTCTCTAGGTCGGCAACCATGGCCTCGTGCTCCTTCACGGGGAGGAGCTCCGCCGACTCCTTCTTCGGCTTGACCAGGCGGGAGGGGGGAGGGAAAGAGAAGCGGCCGCCGTCGTTGATGACGAGAGCGCCGCCGTGGGTGCACCGATAGACCAGTGTCTCCTGTGGCTCGGACTTGGCGGGAAGGAGTGGCGTCGACCCGGAGGAGCGAGAGCCTGAGGACGACGAGGACGGCATGTCCATGCGCCTCGGCGTCCAGGAGCTGCCGCGGCGGCGAGAGAAGGAGGGCGCCGGGTACTCGAGCGGCGGCTCATTGCCGCCCTCGGTGTGCGCGAGCACGGCGAAGAGAGTCCGCCCGGCGCGCCTCACCATAAATGACAACCCTCCGCGTTGTGGCGGCCCCCTGGCGCCGGGGCACCGTTGGTGAACGCCAACTGCTCGGCTCGGCGCCGCTCGAAGTAGGCGGTCCAGAGTGGCTGGTTGTCCGCCGTGTACCGTGGCTGCTGGCATGCCTGCTCCGGCATGTTCGCCTTGATCGCGGCAATCTTGGCGATGCAATCCGTGCCGCAGGGCGCCAAAAGCACAAGGACGCCGCCCGCGCTCAGCCGCCATGCGCCGGGCACGCGCATGTCAGGCGATGTTAGGTTGCTGGCCTCCTGTAGAAGGCGCGCCTCCCAGTCGTGCAGCCAGCGGCGGCCGAAGCCGTTGGCCGCCGCTCCATCGCTGAGGAACCTCTCCGCCATGGGCGAGTGCTTGACGGTGAAGGAGAGAGGGCGAGAGCAAGGACGGTGAAGGAGAGAAGGTGGTCGGCGCTGGAGGCAGGCGAGAGAGAGAGATGGCTGTGGCGAGTGTGCGGCGAGCGGCGACGAAGGCCGGCTTTTATAGTGGTGAGGGGGCGGTAGCTGTGTGGACGCGTGGCGGGAAAGGGCGGGACGCGCGGCGGCTCACCATCACTGCGCCCCCGTTAATCAATGAAAGGCTGACCGGCAGCAGCCTTGGCATTGAATCGTGCGGGAGGCGAGGCGAGGCGATGGGGACGACGATGCCTAATCGCTGACTCGGCGGGCACACGGGGTGGGAATCTGGCGCGGGAAGTTTTGGCTCCATTTTCTTTCCCCCGGCGCCCCCGATCGGCCCACCGCGCTGGGTTCGGCCTGGGTCCTCTGACGCCAATTTCGGCCCAAACCACCGAATTTTGGGCTCCTGAGGTCGCGACTGGGCGGTTTTTTTGGCGCTGGCGCTAAAAAACGTGCCCCGGGGCTGGTGGAGATGCTCTTAGCCTTGTGATTTATTTTTTGGATTTAAGTTTGATTCGCAATCTGACACATGATTTCGGTTCAAATTTCTTTTTGAAAAGAAGGATTGGCCCTTCATCAAAATGATGTACAACCATATTATCAAAGTAGCCATCAAGTACGTAATTCAATACAAGTTTGCAAATCAAGCTTAATTTTTTTTTTGCCAAAACCGACAAAATAAGAACAAGATGACTAAACACTTATCCTATTATTGGACTACTATTTAAACAAGTTGTAAGTATCACATGTTACCGTCTCCCATGGTTGCACTTATACGCCACATGCTACTTGACTTGGATCCAACCAGTTGCCCGGTAGATGACATGCAGAAAAATTATGATGTTTTGTCTTAACAATTATGCCATTCCATATAGTTCAAAGTAATGCACACACTCCGACTCGAATATGCGTCGCTATTTTAGACTCTATCCCATTTAGCCATGTCCCGAATGAAGTGGCAATGCTATTAGGAGGACTGCCATTAAACGACACATGTATTGTGCGCCACAATAACTTGACTAGTGGGCATTTGAGAAAAAAAAGATATTAGATGGATTCATCTTGATCACAAAAACAACACAGTTTACTATCCTCCCAACTACGCTTTGCTAAGTTGTCCTTATTTAAGATCATTTCCTTGATTTCTCTTTGATTCGAAGGGTTCGGAAATTTTTCATATGCTAGTCCTTTATTTCAAAGGACTGCATTTTGTTTCTAAAGTTTTTTTTTGTACTACATTTTATAGGAATTTTAGCATCCACTCAAACCCCTTGGAAAAAGATAATTTTTATTTTTTTATGATGCAATCAAACAAATCAAAATTATGTAATATTCAAATGTGTATGACACTGTAATCCTATGTTTTTTAGCAGAGTCATCGTAATTGACGAATTGTCATAATAACTGCCGATATGACAATTATGTCAAAACAAAATAACAGTCTACCAGAGTTGTCATACCTCTCGAAATTGCCATAATTTATGAAGCATCCTCCATATCTGGCGTCCCCGTCTCCATATTTGATGCATCGAAGCCAACTTTAGAGTGCACTCCATATGACAGTTCGTTTGTGTTGTGAAGGAAACATCACCCCCCACCCCCCACCCCCATCTCACGTGGGGATGGGAGAGAGATTGTGGCAAAATATGTCTCATTGTCGACTGAGTCCTACGATATGGAGGCAGTCAATATGGAGGTTCTGAGTATGTGCATCATCTTGGCAACCTCCAAAAAGCATATGGAGGTCGCTCCACATAGGCTGCCAACGTGCCGGATCTGCTACATTTGCTCCGAGGATAGTAGGGATATACTAGCTTTTATTGATCACTAGAAGTTAAAAAAAGTACCAATACACCATATCAAAATAGCATCAAACAAACAACAGAAAAAACAGGGATGCAACGCCAAACGGTAGAACAAGGTAAAGGAAAGCTACTACATGAAAGTCTCGACCATCAGCGCTCCAGACCACGACTACCTCGACACCTCAATATCGATATTAATGGCTACGTCTACAACAACTCATCGGCAACAATTCCAATCAATATCCTATGTGTCGTCACTAGCGTCCACGCCACTCCTGCCGTGACCACGGGAGGGAAGGAGAGACAAGGAAGGCACAAGAAGGGGACGTAGTCACTACCCTAGATGTCGACCCATTAGAAATGCAATTGATGATGGCGTAGCGGAGAAGACAACATAAGCGCAATACTTCGAATTCCGTCGTAATCATTCGCTTCACTTCTGCTATGATTGAGGGGAAATGTTAGAATACATACACATTGAAGATTACGAACTAGAGATAAATCAAAATATTGTAGAGATAAAACATCTTCTTGTACCACAAGTCTCTAGGCTTCTTATCCTCCAAGTTTGTACTTCTATATATGTCCCATACGACTATAAGATCAATACAATACAAATAATCAATGTTCAAATATTTTCTACATGTTTTACCCAGTGTTTTTTTAGCACACTGTTTTATCCTCTGTTTGTATATATAATCACCAACAATGCATCCTTCCCTTTTTTTGCGAGACTAACCAACCATCCAATGCTCTTATACTTTTGTAGTGCAATCGTGGTCCCAATGCTTGTAAACTGCTCCTTCCGTCCCATAATATAAGAGCATTTAGTGTCAAAACGCTCTTATATTATGGGACAGAGGGAGTAATACAAACATTATTCATGATCATTTTCATGAAAACTTGATCATGTTTACACAAAAAAGTTGTGAACTATGCCATAATAAAGTTCCGGCGAGCGCAGTGAGGGACGACACATCAGTGGTGTTGCTGGACGAGTCAGAGTAAACCTGGGCAAACGTCGGGCCGGGCTTGTAAAAGCCCGACCTTCATTTCTCAAGCCCGAGCCCGGCCTGAAGCCCGAAATACTCCATATTTTCAAGCCCGAGCCCGGCTCGAAATCAAGCCCAAAGCCCGAAAGCCCGGCCCGAATGCTGTTTTTTAGTACGCGCATGTGCAAGCCCGGCCCGAAGACCGAAAGCCCAGCCCGAAATACCGAAAAAATGAAGCCCGAGCCCGGCCCGAACTATCTTTCGGGCTGCAAAACAAAGCCCGAGCCCGGCCCGGCCCGGGTTTTTCGGGCCGGGCTCGGGCCGGGTCGTCGGGCCGGGCTGCCCATGCCCGGGTTTAAGTCAGAGGTTGATGGGTGAGGGTGAGGGGCGGGGGCTGGTGGGTTGCCGGTTAGAATTTGACGTGCCGAGGACGGTTGTAGGCCGGCTGAAGCGAATGCTCTGCCATGTTGGGGTTACGAGGCGGTGCGTGCCAGTGCTCGCCTGCCAAGTGGGAAGGAGCGGGTGGTTGGGCAGGTGTCAGGTGCAGTTCTAGGAAGAAGATGAACAATGCATCTAGTAGGAGGGGGGTGGCCAACAAAAGTTGGATTGAACGAAATCGACGGAAAGCAAAAAAAAAAACCGTCGAGTAGGTGGTCTTTTTAAAATTATGCAATTGAAAATTTAATGAGTTCCGCTTCGGTACAACCCCCTCACAAAACTTATAAAGGGCAGTAGGGTCATTTCACAAATTATACCCACTTTCGTATGTATCTGGACGTATACGCCGTATGTTTTCGCAGAGGATCCGATACTGGCCCGGCCCACTAACAGGAACCGAGCGGCATAACTCAAAATCACAAAAATAGAATACGCGCTGACAGGGATTCAAACTTGCGACCAGAGCGTTGTGTAATAGTGCTGCTAGCCACTCGACCAGCCACCTACCTGATACGTGAACAAGCGCACGTATTTTATAAACATTTAGAAGCGGCACATTTAATTTTCGAACGCTTCACTGAAAATTGTGAATTTTTTAATAACGAATACTTTTTAGATTCTGTGATTTTTATTTGAAAACATAAACATTTTCGAAATTCCAGAACAAAATTGAAAACACGAACATTTTTTGAAATCCATGAACTTTTTTTAATGTACAATTTTTTTCTAAATCTGTGAAAAATATTAGAAAATGACAACATTCTTTTGAAAATTTGGAGCACATTTTGAAATTACGAACACATTAAAAAATGAGAACAAAAATCAAGATTCTGATTTTTTTAAGTGTTCACATAAGCAAATTCCAAAGGAAACATAAATCAGAAAAGAAACAAAAATGTGAAAAATAGAAACAAAATTATAGCTGACAAAATACAACAAATCGGTTTAGGAACCTTTTAGATAGTTCCCAAAACAAGCCAGGAACCTTCCAGAAGATTCACAATATTGTGGCTCGAACGCTCAGATGGGCCGGCCCATTCAACGATTGTGTGTGTGATCCCCGTTTTTTGGCACAACATGTGGCAAATAGAATATTCCGTCCGTTCGGGGAGTGACATCAAATAGACGGCACCATGCACAGAAGGCCGTCTGACTCAGCCACCCCATTGTCGCGCCCGGAAATAGGAAAAAACTCACTTGAAAAAGAATGGCAGTACATGGGATCAAACAATGTAACTCCCACTGCTGACCACTTGTCGCTAGCCACACGAGCTGAAAGGCTTCCGTATCTAACTAGGTAATGCGGACTATAAGAACCATCCATCGGTTTACTTAGAGAACCAGTCTTTTTCCCAATATTTCTTTTATTTTTTAATTTGCTATTTGTTTCTTTTTCATTTTTTGTTTTTGTTTTATTTTTTCTTTTCCAAAAACTGCTCATGCTTTCAAAATTTTGTTCACTTTTTAAAATTTTGTTCATAGTATTAGCATTTTAAAAAATTGTATGATTTTTTTAAAAAAAGTTCGTGCCTTTCAAAATTTCTCAGAATGCCAAAACACAAATGTTTTCTTAAAAGCGCGAACAAAATTTAAAAGCACGTTAAAAGCCCAAAAGGCCCCGTTTGGAAGCACGTTCTTTTCGATTAATTTTGCATTTTCTCGAGTTTCTTGGTAAAAAAAGGCCAAAAAATGGCCAGACATGTCGAGTTCAAACATGGATGGATGCCTACCAAGGCATGCCAACCTGCTCGTAAAAGTTGGAGTCATGTCAAAAATGTTCAAAAATAGATCATATTCAGTGTAGCAATGTAGGGTGTCCAGGTAGAACATAATGCTCCGTCTGAGAGCATGTTCAACGGAGGGTATTCGGGTTTGCCAGAAGGTTTCGTCAGAGAGCATGTTGTTTCTCGACATCCTTGAAATGGACTCAATTTTATTGACGGTCTTGTATGACCAATTCAAGTCACCACGCCAAGTTATTTTGGTTTTCGATAAATTTTGCATATTTTGGAGTTTTTTCGATTAAAAAAGACTAATAAATGGTCAGCGTCGCAACTTGCATACGGTGTCAAAAATTGTTCAACCTTGACGTGAATGCCTACGATGGGCATTGCCCACCATCTTGCAAAAGTTTGGGTCGTTAGAAGCATATCAAAAAATATACCATGTTCGACAAAGGGTGTTCGAGTAGAGACCAGAAGGGTCCATTTGAAAGCATGTTGTTTTTTAACATCCATCAAATGACCCCATTTTTTCCCACAAGTTTCTATGACCAATTCAAGGCATCATGGCAAGTTATTTGGATTTTGATAAATTTTGTATTTTTTGAAGTTTTCTCAGTCAAAAAGGACAGATAAATGGCTAGATGTGTCGCAACGTGCAAACTTTATCTGAAGTCATTCAAACCCGATATTCATGTCCGGCTGCTGCAAGAAGTTGGAGTCACTTATTCATATATCAAAATAACCACCAGTTGGGGTGCATCCATGAGCATGCAGTTTTGGTAATTTGAATGTTAATTGCAATTTCTGTCATTATTAATCAACATGAACAAATTGTCTGTGAAACTTTTGCAAGGTTGAACACTTTTTTCAAAATTATTAACAAACTCTGAATAATTGATGAAAATTTTGTACATGAATAGAAAACTACATACATTTTAAAATCTATGAACTTTTATTAAAACGCAAACATTTCTTAAATTTCTGAACAAAAACTATAAAAAGCATGATCATTTTTTAAATTCCAGAACACTTTTTAAAATTGTAAAGAATATTTGAAAACAAGAACATTATTTCAACTTTTAAAACTTATTTCAAAAAGAGTAACAAAGTTTTAAAAGGAGAAAAATAAACTACCAAGAAAAACAAAACATAAAAATAGAAAAGAAAATGCTTAAGCCGTGGTCCAACTAGCGACGTCATCTCTGCTGTCGGGCGCTTGCTGGGAGAAAACCTTATTTGACATCTATTGCATTAAATAGTCATCGTTTCTCACAAACCCTCTAATATAGGACGTTTGCTGGGAGAAAACCTTATTTGACATTTATTTGCTGTTGGGCGCCTGCTGGTCCTCTAATATAGGACGTCGCTTCTGCATGCGAAAAAAAATATATTTCAAAGTGTGAAAAAATTTCAAACAAAAATCTGGCGCATACATCTCGACATTATATGTGTGCATGCAAGTTTCGGAGAAAATCGACAAATTGGATAAGCTCGGGAGCCAAATTTTTTGTGGCTCCCAGGCATCACGGATGAGTTCAATGAATATCCAATTTGGCTCCCGAGCTTATCTACACCTTGAGAACAGTAAATTAAAATACACTAGAAAAATAAAAAAAATAATTTTTTTTATGTGGTGAAAGATGCTTCAGTGCGCAATGCCCATCCCAACTTTCAGCTCATTCGGACATTTGAATAGCTCTCAGGAAAAAAAAATCAGGCCCGAACTGTGCAAAACAGTAAACTTTTTCACAGACCCCAAATTTGTCTTTTTTTCTGCTCGTTAGATGTTCAAATGCGCCGATATTTTTCACGGACATTCGGACATAAGAATTCACAATGTGTAATACTCCTATGTCTATTAGTACCCTATATACCATCTGAACCAGAATGTTCATTGAAAGAATAGATACTTATTGTAGTCAATACATCTCCATTAGGACGGAGAGCTGCCAAGTGAATTCTTATAAGGTGTTGCACGGTTAGCTTAATTTCAAGTAAGTCATCAAAGGGATTGGAGCGAGCCTATCAAGTCTTTATATTTTGTCCTTCAGTATGGGGTTTATATATGACCTTGAAATGGAATGTATGAACAGCAACGACTGAAGGCTCAATGTTTTAGAGTACTGTACTTGGCTATGATTCTGATAAAATTTTATTCGACCGTATAGTACTTCCTTTATAATCATTTTTCTACCGATTTTGATCAGTTTTATAGGACATTGTACGAAATAAATGAAATGTTGAATTAAGAAACACATACCATTTCTTCAGCAGATGAGCTGGATGTTAATGGCATGCAAAATTAAACAAGATATGTTTAAATTGCCCAAGAGCATTGACGTGTGGTAAGTTTTTGATTTTATAAATTTCTATGTTTAAATTCCTAATGCTCCATCTTTATTTAGTAAACTGTAAATAAGAAATAAGTGCTACCTACACACACAGAAAAAAAAAACAATAAGTGCTTACCATGTTCTGATGCCTCTGTACATATATATAGCACAGCAGTTGTGTCCACCAGCCCATCCATCTAGCTGCAAATAGATCCTCAACAGATCATACATGATGCAGCGAAGGTTCGGCAGCCAGATGAAAGCAAAGGCAGCAACCGTGCTGCTCCTTGTCCTCCTCGTATGCCACGCGTTATCCGCAGAATGTAAGTGCATATCATTTGCGTGAGTTAGTAACTGATGGTTATGGTCGCCGTTTCAAGTACATTTCTGATGCAATGTATTGGTGCAGGTGGTGAGGTGGGGGGATCAGGCGGCGGTCGTCAGGAATTCGAGATCCAAGGCCGCGGCGGCGCCGGCGAGGTCAGCCTTGACCTGTGCCGGCCAAACTTTTGCGGAGGTGGTTCTCAAGGCGATAACTGCTGGTGCTGTGAACCACTGGGGTCTTGCAGCTATGGGTCGCTGCAGGATTGCCTCGCGAACTGCCCCTCATCCCCATAGACACCCTGCGGTTCCTCGATACAGACCACAGAGCGATGCGAGTTTAATTGGCTGGATGATGCGAAACTTTCACTTTGAAAGAGACGTCCAGGCTAGAAATAGACAGCACAATTCTGGTGCATGTCCGACAGATGATCAATAAGAGAGTTACCTTTTGGTCAACCGGTTCGCCATCCTTTGTCAAGTCAAGATGTCCATAAGTAGACATGGGGGTATTCATACATTTGCATTCTTGCATGTTGAACATTTTGAATAAGTCCTTGGTATACTTTGTTTGAGAGATAAAGGTTTCCTCCTTAGTTTGCTTGATTTCAAACTAAGAAAGAACTTGAGTTCACTCATCATAGACATCTCAAACTTCTCCGACATAAGTTTTCTAAACTTCTCACTAAAATGAGGGTTAGTTGATCCAAATATGATATCATCAACATAAATTTGGCACACAAATAATTCTCCATTGACCCTTTTGGTAAAGAGTGTAGAATCAATTTTACCAATTTCAAACCCATTATTGAGAAGAAACTTAGTCAAGCATTTATACCAAGCTCTAGGAGCTTGCTTAAGACCATAAAGAGCTTTGTGAAGTTTGTAAACATGATTGAGTTTCTTAGGATTAACAAAGTCGGGAGGTTGTTTAACATAAACTTCCTCCTCAATTTCACCAATAAGAAAAGCACTTTTGATGTCCATTTGATATAAGGTAATGTCATGATGATTGGCATAGGCAAGTAAGATGCGAATGGAATCAAGTCTAGTAACGGAGGCATAAGTCTCACTGTAGTCCATACCTTCGACTTGAGTGTAGGCTTGAGCAACGAGACGAGCCTTATTGCGTACAACTTGTACATCTTCATCTTGCTTGTTTCGAAATACCCATTTGGTTCCAATGACATTGTGCTTCTCATCGGGCTTATCAACTAACGTCCATACTTGGTTCCTCTCAAAGTTGTGTAGCTCTTCGTGCATCGCATTTATCCAATCCAGATCTTCCAATGCTTCTTCAACCTTCATAGGTTCAATGCTAGAAATGAATGAGTAATGTTCACAAAAGTTAGCCAAACGAGTTTAAGAGCGAGTAATTCTCCCGGTTTGAATGTCATCAAAGATTTGTTCGACAGGATGATCTCTTGAGACTCTTGCTTGAACTCGTGATAGTTTTTGTTTGGGTCGGGATGGAATATCCTCTTCATTATCTTGTTCTTCTTCTTGTCTGTCTTCGTTGTTGTTGGCGTGATCGTTCTCCCATGGAGGTGGAGAAGGAGGTCATCGAGGTTCAGCTTGTTGTACATCCTCGTTCTCAACGTCTTGACGTGTCCCACTTGT
The DNA here is from genome assembly GCA_963921465.1 of Triticum timopheevii. Classification (NCBI taxonomy): domain Eukaryota; kingdom Viridiplantae; phylum Streptophyta; class Magnoliopsida; order Poales; family Poaceae; genus Triticum; species Triticum timopheevii. The sequence continues at coordinate 152,169,858 of OY997272.1, forward strand.
GGATGCCTCCAACTCAACTCGTGGTTCACCTTGGCGTGAGGTTGAGGCTTCCACTTGGACAGACGAGGTGCTCTCCTTCACCTCCGTTGGGCGAATCTTGCCGATAGACAAGTCTTGAATTGCTTCCGAAGGATCTTTGTCACCTACATCAATTGGCAATTTCTCTACTTGCGAGCCGTTAGATTCATCAAACTTCACATCTACCGTATCTTCAACCTTTCGGGTGAAATCGTTGTAGACATGGTAAGTGGAGAGTTTGAGCCATAACCGGGTAGAAAACCTTCATGAGACTTAGGAGCAAATTTCGAACGACGATGCTTGTCAAGAATGTAACACTTTGAGCCGAATACCCGAAAGTATCCACCTAGGGGTTTGTTACCAATGAAGAGCTCGTATGCCATCTTGCCGAGTAGCTTGTGAAGATATAGACGATTCTTTGCATGACAAGCTGTCTCAACCGCTTCTGCCCAAAAGTGTTTTGGCGTCTTGTACTCATCAAGCATTGTTCTTCCATTTCGATGAGCGTCCGGTTCTTCCTCTCAACAACTCCATTTTGTTGAGGTGTGTACGTAGCCGAGAACTCATGTGAGATCCCTTCTTCGTCAAGAAAGGTGTCCACATTGGCGTTCTTGAACTCCATTCCGTTGTCGCTACAAACCTTCTTGATCTTCACCTCAAATTGGTTTTGGGCCTTCCTAGCAAAGTTTTGGAAGATCTTTTGAACCTGCAATTTATCGTCGAGAAAGAACACCCACCTAAATCTTGAAAAATCATCAACGATGACTAGTCCAAACGAGTTACCACCGAGACTCTTGTAGGCGTTGGGACCGAAAAGATCCATGTGAAGGAGCTCGAGCGGTCTCCTCGTGGTCATGATTTTCTTCACGGGGTGGCTTCCTCCAACCTGTTTTCTTGCTTGGCAATCGCTGCAAAGTCTATCCTTATCAAATATGACATCTTTAACACCAAGGATATGATCACCTTTAATAAGCTTGTCAAGGTTTCGCATGCCCACATGACCTAACCGTCTATGCCACAACCAGCCTTTGGAAGATTTAGCAATTAAGCAAGTTTTAGGTTGAGCCTTTTTAGTGAAGTCAACAATGTATAGATCACCTCTATGTATGCCGGTAAAGACAATTTTATGATTATCTCTTTAAAACTCTTGGCAATCTACTTTAGTGAATAGGACACTGAAACCAAAGTCAGCTAGCCAAGAGATTCAACGAGCATAACATTTTGTATGGAGCTGTCATGTGAGATGGCCACCTTACCGAGGCCAACCACCTTACCCTTTGAGCTATCACCGAAAGTGACATACTTTCGAGGGCTGTTGTTTTCAGCAAGCTCACGAAACATATCTTTATCTCTGGTCATGTGATCGGTACATCCACTATCAAGGACCCATTCCTTTCCACCAGCCATGTAGCCGCAAAGATTAGCCATAAGACCAAAGTGTCTTATAGACTCTTCAAGATCAAAGTCATTATCATCATCCTCATCATAGTATCCATGTTCAACATCATCTTGCAAATGATCATTTCCTAGAGAAAATGATTCATTAGATATATGCTTTTGACACTGTTCATCTATATGAATTCTAATAGCTTTGGAAATAATATTGTTAATGATTCCAACATCTCCTTTGGCACGCATAAGATTGGTAACCTCAAATAAACATTCTCCAAACTTAGGATCATTGGGATTCATCTTATTCAAAGCAATAGACTTGTGAAGAATCTCATCTAAGTTTTTCAAGGAATAGTCAGGAAATCATTCCTCAAGAAATCTCCATATAGTATAAGCACAATCAGGAGTATGCAAGTGACCAATCAAATTTCTAGGCAATCCTCTAGTGATAAGATTGATAGTTCTAAGATTGCAAATCATGTCAAGAGACTCATTATGGGTAGTGTCGTGGAATAGTCTCGACAGATGTCCTAGCGAAAGGACTTAGTCGTGGAGCCATAGAAACTTGGTTAGCTTAAAGGGGTTAAACGGGACAAAGGACACGGGAGTTTATACTGGTTCGGCCCCTTGCGGTGAAGGTAAAGCCTACTCCAGTTTCGAGGTGGTATTGCTTATGTCTTGATTACTAGGGAGCGAATCTGCTTGACCTAGCTTTCGATCTGTTGTTTCTTGCCTTGAACCGCCACCGGGTCGTCCCTTTATATAAAAAGGTTGACGCCCAGCGGCTCTCAAAGTCCTGGCCGGCTCATAAATAACGTGTCCGACTCGATGACTATCTATTCATGCCTTACAATACAAGTCTTACACATAAGGCAGTTTATTTCTACGGGCCTTAAGTCGCCCTTGGGCCTTGGGCCCTTATCTTGAACCGCCATCTTCAATATCCTCGTGGGCTTCATATGATGAATCGCCATAGGTATAACCCGACCCCTCCTGGGCGGGTCATACCTAATAGTTATATCCCCAACATTAGGCCCCAGGTTGATTTGAACCTGTTCATGTCAATCTTCAACACTTAGAAAAATCCTCCCTTCTCTATCTGTGCGAGAATTCATAACCCGCCATGACATCATCTCCTAGAATCGCGATAACCCGCCATGATGTCACCTGTCATTAATTTACACAATATCCAATATATCTCAATGGATCTTTTATATTTAATAACCATCCCGAGAATCGAGGCACCTGGGCACCTGATGTTGGAAATATGCCCTACAGGCAATAATAAATTAGTTATTATTACTATATTTCCTTGTTCATGATAATCGTTTATTATCCATGCTATAATTGTATTGATAGGAAACTCAGATACATGTGTGGATACATAGACAACACTATGTCCCTAGTAAGCCTCTAATTGACTAGCTCGTTGATCAATAGATGGTTACGGTTTCCTGACCATGGACATTGGATGTCGTTGATAATGGGATCACATCATTAGGAGAATGATGTGATGGACAAGACCCAATCCTAAGCCTAGCACAAAGATCGTAGTTCGTATGCTAAAGCTTTTCTAATGTCAAGTATCATTTCCTTAGACCATGAGATTGTGCAACTCCAGGATACCGTAGGAATGCTTTGGGTGTACCAAACGTCACAACGTAACTGGGTGGCTATAAAGGTGCACTACAGGTATCTCTGAAAGTGTCTTTTGGGTTGGCACGAATCGAGACTGGGATTTGTCACTCCGGTAAATGGAGAGGTATCTCTGGGCCCACTCGGTAAGACATCATCATAATGTGCACAATGTGACCAAGGGGTTGATCACGGGATGATGTGTTACGGAACGAGTAAAGAGACTTGCCGGTAACGAGATTGAACAAGGTATCGGTATACCGACGATCGAATCTCGGGCAAGTACTATACCGCTAGACAAAGGGAATTGCATACGAGATCGATTGAGTCCTTGACATCGTGGTTCATCCGATGAGATCATCGTGGAACATGTGGGAGCCAACATGGGTATCCAGATCCCGCTGTTGGTTATTGGCCGGAGAACGTCTCGGTCATGTCTGCATGGTTCCCGAACCCGTAGGGTCTACACACTTAAGGTTCGATGACGCTAGGGTTATAAAGGAAGTTTGTATGTGGTTACCGAATGTTGTTCGGAGTCCCGGATGAGATCCCGGATGTCACGAGGAGTCCCGGAATGGTCCGGAGGTAAAGATTTATATACGGGAAGTCCTATTTTGGCCACCGGAAAATGTTCGGGATTTTTCGGTATTGTACCGGGAAGGTTCTAGAAGGTTCCGGAGTGGGGCCCACCTGCATGGGGGACCCACATGAACGTGGGTAGTGGGGGCAAGGTCCCACACCCCTGGTCAAGGCGCACCAAGATCCCCCCTTAGAAGGAATAAGATCATATCCCGAAGGGATAAGATCAAGATCCCTAAAAAAGGGGGGATAACAATCGGTGGGGAAGGAAATGATGGGATTTCTTTCCTCCCACCTTTGCCAACGCCCCAATGGACTTGGAGGGCAAGAAACCAGCCCCCTCCACCCCTATATATAGTGGGGAGGCGCATGGGAGCTTCACCCTTCCCCTGGCGCAGCCCTCCGCCTCTCCCAAGTACTCCTCCTCTCTCGCGGTGCTTGGCGAAGCCCTGCAGGATTGCCACGCTCCTCCACCATCACCACGCTATTGTGCTGCTGCTGGATGGAGTCTTCCTCAACCTCTCCCTCTCTCCTTGCTGGATCAAGGCATGGGAGATGTCACCGGGCTGTACGTGTGTTGAATGCGGAGGTGCCGTCCGTTCGGCACTAGGATCTCCGGTGATTTGGATCACGACGAGTACGACTCCTTCAACCCCGTTCTCTTGAACGCTTCCGCTTAGCGATCTACAAGGGTATGTAGATGCACTCTCCTTCCCCTCGTTGCTGGTTTCTCCATAGATAGATCTTGGTGACACGTAGGAAAATTTTGAATTTCTGCTACGTTCCCCAACAGTGGCATCATGAGCTAGGTTTATTGCGTAGATTCTTTGCACGAATAGAACACAAAGTAGTTGTGGGCGTTGATGTTGTTCAATATGCTTACCGTTACTAGTCCAATCTTGATTCGGCGGCATCGTGGGATGAAGCGGCCCGGACCGACCTTACACATACTCTTACGTGAGACAGGTTCCACCGATTGACATGCACTTGTTGCATAAGGTGGCTAGCGGGTGCCAGTCTCTCCCACTTTAGTCAGATCGGATTCGATGGAAAGGGTCCTTATGAAGGGTAAACAGCAATTGACATATCACGTTGTGGTTTTTGCGTAGGTAAGAAACGTTCTTGCTAGAAACCCATAGCAGCCACGTAAAACATGCAAACAACAATTAGAGGATGTCTAACTTGTTTTTGCAGGGTATGCTATGTGATGTGATATGGCCAAGAAGAATGTGATGAATGATATGTGATGTATGAGATTGATCATGTTCTTGTAATAGGAATCACGACTTGCATGTCGATGAGTATGACAACCGGTAGGAGCCATAGGAGTTGTCTTTATTTATTGCATGACCCGCGTGTCATTGAACAACGCCATGTAATTACTTTACTTTATTGCTAACCGGTATCCATAGTAGTAGAAGTAATAAGTTGGTGAGAAAACTTCATGGAGACACGATGATGGAGATCATGATGATGGAGATCATGGTGTCATGCCGGTGACGATGATGATCATGGAGCCCCGAAGATGGAGATCAAAAGGAGCAATATGATATTGGCCATATCATGTCACTTTTTGATTGCATGTGATGTTTATCATGTTTATGCATCTTATTTGCTTAGAACGACGGTAGTAAATAAGATGATCCCTCATTAAAATTTCAAGAAAGTGTTCCCCCTAACTGTGCACCGTTGCGAAAGTTCGTCGTTTCGAAGCACCACGTGATGATCGGGTGTGATAGATTTTTACGTTCACATACAACGGGTGTAAGCCAGATTTACACACGCGAAACACTTAGGTTGACTTGACGAGCCTAGCATGTACAGACATGGCCTCGGAACACAAGAGACCGAAAGGTCGAGCATGAGTCGTATAGTAGATACGATCAACATGAAGATGTTCACCGATGATGACTAGTCCGTCTCACGTGATGATCGGACACGGCCTAGTTGACTCGGATCATGTAATCACTTAGATGACTAGAGGGATGTCTATCTGAGTGGGAGTTCATAATATGAACTTAATTATCCTAAACATCGTCAAAAGATCTTTGCAAATTATGTCGTAAGCTCGCGCTTTAGTTCCACTGTTTAGATATGTTCCTAGAGAAAATATAGTTGAAAGTTGACAGTAGCGATTATGCGGACAGTAGAAAGCTTATGTCCTTAATGCACCGCTCAGTGTGCTGAACCCCAAACGTCATTTGTGGATGTTGCGAACATCGGACATACACGTTTTGATAACTACGTGATAGTTCAGTTAAACGGTTTAGAGTTGAGGCACCAAAGGCGTTTTCGAAACGTCGCAGAACATATGAGATGTTTTCGAGGGCTGAAATTGGGATTTCAGGCTCGTGCCCACGTCAAGAGGTATAAGACCTCCGACAATTTTCTTAGCCTGCAAACTAAGGGAGAAAAGCTTAATCGTTGAGCTTGTGCTCAGATTGTCTGAGTGCAACAATCACTTGAATCGAGTGGGAGTTGATCTTCCAGATGAGATAGTGATGTTTCTCCAAAGTCATTGCCACCAAGCTGCTAGAGCTTCGTGATGAACTATAACATATCAGGGATAGATATGATGATCCTTGAGGTATTCACGATGTTTGACACCGTGAAAGTAGAAATCAAGAATAAGCATCAATTGTTGATGGTTGGTGAAACCACTAGTTTCAAGAAGGGCAAGGGCAAGAAGGGATACTTCATGAAACGGCAAATCAGCTGCTGCTCCAGTGAAGAAACCCAAGGTTGAACCCAAACCCGAGACTAAGTGCTTCTGTGATAAGGGGAATCGTCACTAGAGCGGAATTACCCTATATACTTGGTAGATGAGAAGGCTGGCAAGGTCGATAGAAATATATTGGATATACATTATGTTAATGTGTACTTTACTAGTACTCCTAGTAGCACCAGGGTATTAGATACCGGTTCGGTTGCTAAGTGTTAGTAACTTGAAATAAAAGAGCTACGGAATAAACGGAGACTAGCTAAAGGTGAGCTGACGATATGTGTTGGAAGTATTTCCAAGTTTGATGTGATCAAACATCGCATGCTCCCTCTACCATCAAGATTAGTATTAAACCTGAATAATTGTCATTTGGTGTTTGCATTGAGCATAGACATGATTGGATTATGTCTATCGCAATACGGTTATTCATTTAAGGAGAATAATGGTTACTCTATTTATTTGAATAATACCTTCAATGGTCTTGCACCTGAAACGAATGGTTTATTGAATCTCGATCGTAGTGATACACATTTTCATGCGAAAATATATAAGATAGCAATGATAGTACCACTTACTTATGGCACTGCCATGTAAGTCATATTGGTTTAAAACGCATGAAGAAGCTCCATTTGATGGATCTTTGGACTCACTCATTTTGAAAAGTTTGAGACATGCGAACCACGTCTATTGGTGTATACGCATGAAGAAACTCCATGCAGGTGGATCGTTTGGACTCACTTGATTTTGAATCACTTGAGACATGCAAATCATACCACATGGGCAAGATGACTGAAAGCCTCGTTTTTCAGTAAAATGGAACAAGAAAGCAACTTGTTGGAAGTAATACATTTTGATGTGTGCAGTCCAATGAGTGCTGAGGCACGCAGTGGATATCATTATGTTCTTACTTCACGGATGATTTGAGTATATTTACTTGATGAAACACAAGTCTGAATTATTGAATGGTTCAAGTAATTTCAGAGTGAAGTTGAAGATCATCGTGACAAGAGGATAAAATTTCTATGATATGATCATAGAGATGAGTATCTGAGTTACGAGCTTTGGCACACAATTAAGACATTGTGGAAATTGTTTCACAATTAATACCGCCTGGAACACCATAGTGTGATGGTGTGTCCGAACATCATAGTTGCACCCTATTGGATATGGTGCGTACCATGATGTCTCTTATCGAATTACCAGTATCGTTCATGGTTTAGGCATTAGAGACAACCACACTCACTTTAATGGGGCACCACGTAATTTCGTTGAGACGACACCGTTTGAACTGTGGTTTGGAGAAACCTAAGTTGTCGTTTCTTAAAAGTTTGGGGCTGCGAGGCTTATGTGAAAAAGTTTCAGGTTGATAAACTCGAACCCAAAGCGGATAAAATGCATCTTCATAGGACACCCAAAACAGTTGGATATACCTCCTAATTCAGATCCGAAAGCAATAGGGATTGTTTCTTGAATCGGGTCCTTTCTCGAGGAAAAGTTTGTCTCGGAAAGTTGAGTGGGAGGATGGTGGAGACTTGATATGGTTATTGAACCGTCACTATAACTAGTGTGTAGCAGGGCACAGGAAGTTGTTCCTGTGGCACCTACACCAATTGAAGTAGAAGCTTATGATAGTGATCATGAAACTTCGGATCAAGTCACTACCGTACCTCGTAGGGTGACAAGGATGCGTACTACTTTAGAGTGGTACAGTAATCCTGTCTTGAAGGTCATGTTGCTAGACAACAATGAACCTACGAGCTATGGAGAAGCGATGGTGGGCCCAAATTCGACAAATGGTTAGAAGCCATGAAATCCGAGATAGGATCTATGTATCAGAACAAAGCATGGACATTGGTGGACTTGCCCAATGATCGGCAAGCCATTGAGATAAATGGATCTTTAAGAAGAAGACGGACATGGATGGTAATGTCACCATCTATGAAGCTCGACTTGTGGCGAAGAGTTTTTCACAAGTTCAAAGAGTTGACTACGATGAGATTTTCTCATCCGTAGCGATGCTTAAGTCCGTCGGAATCATGTTAGCATTAGCTGCATTTATGAAATCTGGCAGATGGATGTCAAAATGAGTTTCCATACCAGTTTTCATAAGGAAAGATTGTATATGATACAATCAGAAAGGTTTTGTCGATCCTAAGGATGCTAAAAGGTGTGCTAGCTCTAGCGATCCTTCTAAGGACTGGAGTAAGCATCTCGGAGTTGGAATATGCACTTTGATAAGATGATCAAAGATTTTTGGTTTATACAAAGTTTATGAGAAACTTGTATTTCCAAAGAAGTGAGTGGGAGCACTATAGAATTTCTGATAAGTATATGTTGTGAACATATTGTTGATCAGAAATGATGTAGAATTTCTAGAAAGCGTATAGGGTTATTTGAAAAGTGTTTTTCAATGGAAAACCTGGATTAGGCTACTTGAACAATAAGCATCAAGATCTATAAGATAGATCAAAATGCTTAATAGTACTTTCAAATGAGCACATACCTTGACATGATCTTGAAGGTGTTCAAGATGGATCCGTCAAAGAAGGAGTTCTTGCCTGAGTTGTAAGGTATGATGTTAAGACTTAAAGCTCGACCACGGCAGAAGAAAGAGGAAGGACGAAGGTCGTCCCCTATGCTTTTGTCATAGGCTCTATACTGTATGCCATGCTGAGTACCGCACCTGATGTGTGCCTTGCCACATGTCTGGCTAGATGGTACAAAGGTGATCAAGGAGTCGATCACTAGATGGCGGTCAATATTATCCTTAGAGGAATAAGGATATGTTTCTCGGTTATGGAGGTGATAAAGAGTTCAACGTAAAGAGTTACGTCGATGCAAGCTTTAACACCTATCCGAATGACTCTGAGTAGCAAACCGGATACATATAGTGGAGCAACCATTTGGAATAGCTCCAAGTGGAGCGTGGAAGCAACATTTACAATATGACCTAGAAATTTGTGAAGTACATACGGATCTGAATGTTGCAGACCCGTTGACTAAAACCTCTCTTACAAGAAAAACATGATCAAACCCCAGAACTCATTGAGTCTTAATCACATGATGATGTGAACTAGTTTAGTGACACTAGTAAACTCTTGGGTGTTGGTCACATGACGATGTGACGTGTGAGTGTTAATCACATGGCAATGTGAACTAGATTATTGACTCTAGTGCAAGTGGGAGACTGTTGGAAATATGCCCTAGAGGCAATAATAAATTAGTTATTATTACTATATTTCCTTGTTCATGATAATCGTTTATTATCCATGCTATAATTGTACTGATAGGAAACTCAGATACATGTGTGGATACATAGACAACACTATGTCCCTAGTAAGCCTCTAATTGACTAGCTCGTTGATCAATAGATGGTTACGGTTTCCTGACCATGGACATTGGATGTCGTTGATAATGGGATCACATCATTAGGAGAATGATGTGATGGACAAGACCCAATCCTAAGCCTAGCACAAAGATCGTAGTTCGTATGCTAAAGCTTTTCTAATGTCAAGTATCATTTCCTTAGACCATGAGATTGTGCAACTCCTGGATACTGTAGGAATGCTTTGGGTGTACCAAACGTCACAACGTAACTGGGTGGCTATAAAGGTGCACTACAGGTATCTCTGAAAGTGTCTTTTGGGTTGGCACGAATCAAGACTGGGATTTGTCACTCCGGTAAACGGAGAGTTATCTCTGGGCCCACTCGGTAAGACATCATCATAATGTGCACAATGTGACCAAGGGGTTGATCATGGGATGATGTGTTACGGAACGAGTAAAGAGACTTGCCGGTAATGAGATTGAACAAGGTATCGGTATACCGACGATCGAATCTCGGGCAAGTACTATACCGCTAGACAAAGGGAATTGTATACGGGATCGATTGAGTCCTTGACATCGTGGTTCATCCGATGAGATCATCGTGGAACATGTGGGAGCCAACATGGGTATCCAGATCCCGCTGTTGGTTATTGGCCGAAGAACGTCTTGGTCATGTCTGCATGGTTCCCGAACCCGTAGGGTCTACACACTTAAGGTTCGATGACGCTAGGGTTATAAAGGAAGTTTGTATGTGGTTACCGAATGTTGTTCGGAGTCCCGGATGAGATCCCGGACGTCACGAGGAGTTCCGGAATGGTCAGGAGGTAAAGATTTATATATGGGAAGTCCTATTTTGGCCACCGGAAAATGTTCGGGATTTTTCGGTATCGTACCGGGAAGGTTCTAGAAGGTTCCGGAGTGGGGCCCACCTGCATGGGGGACCCACATGAACGTGGGTAGTGGGGGAAAGGCCCCACACCCCTGGTCAAGGCGCACCAAGATCCCCCCTTAGAAGGAATAAGATCATTATCCCGAAGGGATAAGATCAAGATCCCTAAAAAGGGGGGATAACAATCGGTGGGGAAGGAAATGATGGGATTTCTTTCCTCCCACCTTTGCCAACGCCCCAATGGACTTGGAGGGCAAGAAACCAGCCCCCTCCACCCCTATATATAGTGGGGAGGCGCATGGGAGCTTCACCCTTCCCCTGGCTCAGCCCTCCGCCTCTCCCAAGTACTCCTCCTCTCTCGCGGTGCTTGGCGAAGCCCTGCAGGATTGCCACGCTCCTCCACCACCACCACGCCGTTGTGCTGCTGCTGGATGGAGTCTTCCTCAACCTCTCCCTCTCTCCTTGCTGGATCAAGGCATGGGAGACGTCACCGGGCTGTACGTGTGTTGAACGCGGAGGTGCCGTCTGTTCGGTACTAGGATCTTCGGTGATTTGGATCACGACGAGTACGACTCCTTCAACCCCGTTTTCTTGAACGCTTCCGCTTAGCGATCTACAAGGGTATGTAGATGCACTCTCCTTCCCCTCGTTGCTGGTTCCTCCATAGATAGATCTTGGTGACACGTAGGAAAATTTTGAATTTCTGCTACGTTCCCCAACACCTGGATAACCATGTTTTGGCCTCCTCGTTTTTCGTGCCCACTTATTAGCCTTCTCCTTATAAATAGTCACGAACATCCTCTTCTTATTTCCCCTCTTTCCTTCATCTTCCTCCTCTTGCTACTCTCCTATCACTCGAGCTCCGCCGCTGCCGTGAAGTACACCGTCATCCTCGTCCTTGTCCGTGCTACGTCTTGAGCTTGCGTTGGTTTTCCTTGAAGAGGAAAGTGTGGTGCAGCAAGATAGCGTATGTATTTCCCACAGCTTTGAGAACCAAGGTATCAATCCAGTAGGAGGCTCCTCAAAACTCCCACGCACCTACACAAACAAACAAGAACCTTGCAACCAACGCAATAAAGGGGTTGTCAATCCCTTCACGGCCACTTGCGAAAGTGAGATCTGATAGAGATAATATGATAAGATAAATATTTTTGGTATTTTTATGATATAGATTGGAAAGTAAAAGATGCAAATAAAAGTAGATGGAAAACTTATATGATAAAAGATAGACCCGGGGGCCATAGGTTTCACTAGTGGCTTCTCTCAAGATAGCATAAGTATTACGGTGGGTGAACAAATTACTGTTGAGCAATTGATAGAAAAGCGCATAGTTATGAGATTATCTACACATGATCATGTATATAGGCATCACATCCGTGAAAAGTAGACCGAAATGATTCTGCATCTACTACTATTACTCCACACATCGACCGACTCCTGCCTGCATCTAGAGTATTAAGTTCATGAAGAACAAAGTAACACATTAAGAAAGATAACATGATGTAGAGGGATAAACTCATGCAATATGATATAAACCCCATCTTTTTTATCCTCAATGGCAACAATACAATACGTGCCTTGCTGCCCCTGCTGTCACCGAGTAAGGACACCGCAAGATTGAACCCAAATCTAAGCACTTCTCCCATTGTAAGAAAGATCAATCTAGTAGGCCAAACCAAACTGATAATTCGAAGAGACTTGCAAAGATAACTTAATCACACATAAAAGAATTCAGAGGAGATTCAAATACTTCTCATAGATAAACCAACAATTCATCGGATCTCGACAAACACACCGCAAAAAGAGTTACATCAAATAGATCTCCAAGAAGATCGAGGAGAACTTTGTATTGAGAATCAAAGAGAGAGAAGAAGCCATCTAGCTAATAACTATGGACCCGAAGGTCTGTGGTAAACTACTCACAACTTATCGGAGAGGCCTTGGAGATGATGTAGAGGTCCTCCGTGGTCGACTCCCCCTCCGGCGGAGCGCCGGCGAAGGCTCCAAGATGGGATCTCGCGGATACAGAAGGTTGCGGCGGTGGAATTAGGTTTTTGTGGTGCTCTCGGATGTTTTTGAGGTACGTGGGTATATATAGGAGGAACAAGTAGGTCGATGGACGCTCGAGGGGCCCATGTGGGTGGGGGGCGCGCCAGGCACCCTCGTGGCCTCCTCGTCTGTTGCTTGACTTCCACTTTAAGTCCCCTGGATTGTGTTTGTTCCAAAAAGATCGCTCCTGAAGGTTTCATTCCGTTTGGACTCCGTTTGATATTCCTTTTCTTTGAAACACTGAAATAGGAAAAAAACAGCAATTCGGGCTGGGCCTCCAGTTAGTAGGTTAGTCCCAAAAATGATATAAAAGTGTAAAGTAAAGCCCAAAAACATCCACAACGGGTAATATAATAGCATGGAACAATAAAAAATTATAGATATGTTGGAGACGTATCAAGCATTCCCAAGCTTAATTCCTGCTCATCCTCGAGTAGGTAAATGATAAAAACAGAATTTTTGATGTGGAATGCTACCTAGCATAATTCTGAATGTAATTTTCTTTATTGTGGCATGAATGTTCAGATCCAAATTATTCAAAATAAAAGTTCATATTGACATAAGAAATAGTAATACTTCAAGCATACTAATCAAAGGAATCATGTCTTCTCAAAATAACATGGCTAAAGAAAGTTCATCCCTACAAAATCCTATAGTTTGGTTATGCTCCATTTTCATCACACAAGAATGCTCTCATCTTGCACACCCCCGATGACAAGCCAATCAATTGTTTCATACTTTAGCAATCTCAAACTTTTCCATCTTCCACGCAACATATGAGCGTGAGCCATGGATATAGCACTATGGGTGGAATAGAATATGATGATGGAGGTTGTGTGGAGAAGACAAAAAGGAAGAAAGTCTCATGTTAACGAGGCTAATCAACGGGCTATGGAGATGCCCATCAATTGATGTCAACATGAGGAGTAGGGATTGCCATGCAACGGATGCACTAGAGCTATAAATGTATGAAAGCTCAACAAAAGAAACTAAGTGGGTGTGCATCCAACTTGCTTGCTCACGAAGACCTAGGGCATTTTGAGGAAGCCCATCGTTGGAATATACAAGCCAAGTTCCATAATTAAAAATTCCCACTAGTATATGAAAGTGACAACAAATGAGAAGTAGGGATTGGCATGCAACGGATGCACTAGAGCTATAAATGTATGAAAGAATTATGAACGGTGGCTTTGCCACAAATACAATGTCAACTACATGATCATGCAAAGCAATATGACAATGATGATGCGTGTCATCATAAACCGAATGGTGGAAAGTTGCATGGCAATATATCTCGGAATGTCTATGGAAATGCCATAAAAGGTAGGTATGGTGGCTGTTTTGAGGAAGATATAAGGAGGTTTATGTGTGATAGAGTGTATCGTATCACGGGGTTTGGATGCACCGGCGAAGTTTGCACCAACTCTCAAGGTGAGAAAGGGAAATGCACGGTACCGAGGAGGCTAGCAATGATGGAAAGGTAAGAGTGCGTATAATCCATGGACTCAACATTAGTCATAAAGAACTCATATACTTATTGCAAAAATCTACAAGTCATCAAAAACCAAGCACTGCGCGCATGCTCCTAAGGGGATAGATTGGTAGGAAAAGACCATCACTCGTCCCCGACCGCCACTCATAAGGATGACAATCTAAGAACACCTCATATTTCAAATGTGTTACACAACGGTTACCATACGTGCATGCTACCTGACTTGCCAACTTCAACACAAGTATTCTTTAAATTCACAATTACCCAACTAGCATGACTCTAATATCACCACCTCTATATCTCAAAACAATTATCAAGCGTCAATCTGATCATAGCATGCAATTCACTTCCTATGATAGTTTTTATTATACCCAACTTGGATGCCCATCATTCTAGGACCAATTTTATAACCATAGAAAATACCATGCTGTTATAAAAGAATCTCAAAATAATATAAGTGAAGCATGAGAGATCAATAATTTCTACAAAATTAAACCACCGCCATGCTCTAAAAGGTATAAGTGAAGCACTAGAGCAAAACTATCTAGCTCAAAAGATATAAGTGAAGCACATAGAGTATTCTAATAAATTCCACATCATGTGGATTTCTAACAAAAGGTGTGTACAACAAGGATTATTGTGGTAATCTAAAAAGCAAAGACTCATATTATACAAGACGCTCCAAGCAAAACACATATCATGTGGCGAATAAAAATATAGCTCCAAGTAAAGTTACCGATAGACGAAGACTAAAGAGGGGATGCCTTCCGGGGCATCCCCAAGATTAGGCTTTTGGTTATCCTTGAATATCTTGGGGTGCCATGGGCATCTCCAAGCTTAGGCTCTTGCTACTCCTTATTCCATAGTCCATCAAATCCTTACCCAAAACTTGAAAACTTCACAACACAAAACTCAACAGGAAATCTCATAAGCTCTGTTAGTGCAAGAAAGAAAAACCACCACATAAGGTAATATAATGAACTCATTCTTTATTTATATTGGTGTTCAACCTACTGTATTCCAACTTCTCTATGGTTCATGCCCACCAATACTAGCCATAGATGCATCAAAATAAGCAAACAACACACAAAAAAACAGAATCTGTCAAAAACAGAACAGTCTGTAGAAATCTGTAACTCTCGAATACTTCTGGACCTCTAAAAATCCTACCAAAATATGAAGTCCTGTGAAATTTGTCTGTTGATCTGCAGCAAAAATAATCAACGCAAAATCACGTTTCTCTGAATTACTAAAATTATTTTCGTTCACGCAAGAGTTTCTATTTTTCAGCAGAATCAAATTAACTATCACCGTAGGTTATCCTATAGGTTCTACTTGGGACAAACACTAATTAAAAACATGAAGACACATCTAAACAGAAGCTAGATGAAATATTTATTACTAAGCAGAAGCAAAAAAGCAAAAAATAAAAATAAAATTGGGTTGCCTCCCAACTAGCGCTATCGTTTAACGCCCCTAGCTTGGCATAAAAGCGAGAATAGATCTAAGTAGTGCCATCTTTGGCATTCAATTCATAAGTAGCTCGCATGATAGATTCATAAGGTAATTTAACTTTCTTTCTTGTAAAGTGTTCCATGCCTGTCCTTAATGGAAATTGGAATCTAATATTACCTTCCTTCATATCAATAATTGCACCAGTCGTTCTAAGGAAAGGTCTACCAAGAATAATAGGACATGAAAGATTGAAATCTATATCAAGAGCGATAAAATCTACGGGCACATAATTCCTATTTGTAACAATAAGAACATCATTGATCCTTTCCATAGGTTTCTTAATGGTGGAATCCGCAAGGTGCAAATTTAAAGAGCAATCATCAAAATCATGGAAACCTAGCACATCACATAAAGTTTTCGGAATCGTGGAAACACTAGCACCCAAATCACATAAAGCATATCACTCATGATCTTTAATTTTAATCTTTATGGTAGGTTCCCACTCATCATAAAGTTTTCTAGGTATAGAAACTTCCAACTCAAGTTTTTCCTCATAAGATTGCATCAAGGCATCAACAATATGTTTGGTAAAAGCTTTATTTTGACTATAAGCATGGGGAGAATTCAACACGGATTGCATCAAGGAAATACAATCTATTAAAGAAAAATTATCATAATTAAATTCCTTGAAATCCAAGATAGTGGGTTCAATGCTATTTAAAGTCTTGACCTCTCCCATCCCACTTTTACCAAGTTTAACATCAAGATCTAAAAACTCCGAATCATTGGGACGCCTTCTAACTAAAAAAGTTGACTCATCTCCGGTCCCATCATTATTAAGATTCATATTGCAAAACAAGGATTTAATAGGGGACACATCAATACCTTTTAGATCTTCATCATTATTTTCATGGAAGCTAGAAGAACATGCTTTTACAAAGCAATCTTTCTTAGCACGCAACCTAGCGGCTCTTTCTTTGCACTCATCAATGGAAATTTCTCATGGCTTTGAGAGACTCATTGATATCATGCTTAGGAGGAATAGATCTAAGTTTCAAAGAATCAACATCAAGCAAAAGCCTATCAATGTTCCTAGCCAAATCATCAACTTTGAGCAATTTTTCTTCAAGCAAAGCAATAAAATTCTTTTGAGAGATCAATTCTTTAACACTATTCTCAAAATCAGAGGGCATCTTATTAAAATTTCCATAAGAATTATTGTAGGAATTTCCATAATTATTAGAGGAATTACTAGGAACGGTCTAGGATTAAAGTTTCCTCTATAAGCATTGTTACCAAAATTATTCCTACCAACAAAATTCACATCCATAGATTCATTATTATTCTCAATCAAAGTAGACAAAGGCATATCATTAGGATCAATAGGAGCACTCTTAGTAGCACTTTCATAAGTTCATCCATCTTTCCACTCAAAACATTAATTTCTTCTATAGCATGCACTTTTTTACTAGTAGATCTTTCGGTGTGCCATTGAGAGTAATTAGCCATAATGTTATCAAGGAGTTTAGTAGCTTCTCCTAAGGTGATTTCCATAAAAGTGCCTCCCGCGGCCGAATCTAAAAGATTTCTAGAAGCAAAATTCAATCCGGCATAAATTATTGTATGATCATCTATAAATTCAAACCATGAGTAGGGCAATCACGAATCATTAATTTCATTCTTTCCCAGGATTGGGCAACATGCTCATGATCAAGTTGTTTAAAATTCATAATATCGTCCTAAGAGAGATGATCTTAGCGGGAGGAAAATACTTAGAGATAAAAGCATCTTTGCACTTATTCCATGAATCAATACTATTCTTAGGCAAAGACGAAAACCAAGTTTTAGCACGATCTCTAAGTGAAAATGGAAATAACTTCAATTGAACAATATCATTATCCATATCTTTCTTCTTTTGCATATCACACAAATCAACAAAGTTGTTTAGATGAGTAGCGGCATCTTCACTAGGAAGGCCGGAGAATTGATCTTTCATAACAAGATTCAACAAAGCAGCATTGATTTCACAAGACTCAACATCATTAAGAGGAACAATTGGAGTGCTAAGGAAATCATTATTATTGGTATTGGAAAAGTCACAAAATTTGGTATTATCTTGCGCCATCGTGACAAGCAATCCAACACACAAGCAAACAAAAAGGCAAGCAAAAGAGAGAGGAGATTGGGAAAGAGAGGGCGAATAAAACGGCAAGGGTGAAGTGGGGGATAGGAAAACGAGAGGCAAATGGAAAATAATGTAATGCGAGGGAGATGAGTTTGTGATGGGTACTTGGTATGTCTTGACTTGAGGGAAGACCTCCCCGACAACGGTGCAAAAAATCCTTCTTGCTATGTCTTGAGCTTGCGTTGGTTTTCCTTGAAGAGGAAAGGGTGATGCAGCAAAGTAGCGTAAGTATTTCCCTCAGTTTTTGAGAACCAAGGTATCAATCCAGTAGGAGGCTCCTCAAAAGTCCCACGCACCTACACAAACAAACAAGAACCTCGCAACCAACGCAATAAAGGGGTTGTCAATCCATTCACGGCCACTTGCGAAAGTGAGATCTGATAGAGATAATATGATAATATAATTTTTTTGGGTATTTTTATGATATAGATTGGAAAGTATAAGATGCAAATAAAAGTAGATGGAAAAATTATATGATGAAAGATAGACCCGGGGGCCATAGGTTTCACTAGTGGTTTCTCTCAAGATAGCATAAGTATTACGGTGGGTGAACAAATTACTGTCGAGCAATTGATAGAAAAGCGCATAGTTATGAGATTATCTAGGCATGATCATGTATATAGGCATCATGTCCGTGAGAAGTAGACCGAAACGATTCTGCATATACTACTATTACTCTACACATCGACTGCCTCCTGCCTGCATCTAGAGTATTAAGTTCATGAATAACAGAGTAACACATTAAGAAAGATGACATGATGTAGAGGGATAAACTCATGCAATATGATATAAACCCCATCTTTTTATCCTCGATGGCAACAATACAATACGTGCCTTGCTTCCCCTGCTGTCACTGGGTAAGGACACCGCAAGATTGAACCCAAATCTAAGCACTTCTCCCATTGCAAGAAAGATCAATCTAGTAGGCCAAACCAAAATGATAATTCGAAGAGACTTGCAAAGATAAATTAATCACACATAAAAGAATTCAGAGGAGATTCAAATACTTCTCATAGATAAACTTGATCATAAACCCACAATTCATCGGACCTCGACAAACACACCGCAAAAAGAGTTACATCGAATAGATCTCCAAGAAGATCGAGGAGAACTTTGTATTGAGAATCAAAGAGAGAGAAGAAGCCATCTAGCTAATAACTATGGACCCGAAGGTCTGTGGTAAGCTACTCACAACTCATCGGAGAGGCCTTGGAGATGATGTAGAGGCCCTCCCTGGTAGATTCCCCCTCCAGCGGAGCGCTGGCGAAGGCTCCAAGATGGGATCTCGTGGATACAGAAGGTTGCGGCGGTGGAATTAGGTTTTCGTGGTGCTCTGGGATGTTTTCGGGGTACGTGGGTATATATAGGAGGAAGAAGTAGGTCGGTGGACGCTCGAGGGGCCCATGAGGGTGGGGGGCGCGCCCACCCCTAAGGGGGCGCCAGGCACCCTCGTGGCCGCCTCGTCGGTTGCTTGACTTCCACTCCAAGTCCCCTGGATTCCGTTTGTTCCAAAAAGATCGCTCCTGAAGGTTTCATTCCGTTTGGACTCCGTTTGATATTCCTTTTCTTCGAAACACTGAAATAGGCAAAAAACCAGCAATTCGGGCTGGGCCTCCGGTTAGTAGGTTAGTCCCAAAAATGATGTAAAATTGTAAAGTAAAGCCCATAAACATCCAAAACGGGTAATATAATAGCATTGAACAATAAAAAATTATAGATACGTTGGAGACGTATCAGGCCGCTGCATCAACCTGAATGGACCAGAGATTGGCAGCGCTCCACCACAGTTCACCGGCCTCTGTAAGCGCTCCTCTTTCCATGCTCCATATCGCATTAGGGTTTCAACAGTTCCTCGTGTTCTTCGCGGTTGCTTGTAGTTCTTCAACCCTAGCACCCTTTAGATCTGAAAACAGCATATAACTTGCGCGGTAGTAGTTTTGTCCCTGCTTTCAATGCCAGCGGACCCTTTTTCCTTGATATAAGATCCCCTCAGAACCTATGAAGTCCCTTATCCTACTTTTAGGTTTTGATTTATTTTCTTTTTCCACACAGCGCCAGATCCAAATTTATAATTGTAATCTGTAAAACTTGTTTGTCTAGGACTTAGTAAAATTTTCTTCCTGATAAACCAACTCGATCATGGCAGCTTATATCACCGGAAGTAGTTAAATTCAATGCTCAACAGATTTCTCCTTTGATAGACATCAAACTACTCATGGCGGCTTATATAGCTTGCTGTAACTAGTCATATACCATTAGGCCCCTTTTTAAGCGGCCATTCTGAATGTGTACTGTAATACTTTCCCACCGGCTTAATTTTGAACCGGCAAACTTTGTTCTTTTCATTTTTAGGCTTCTTTCTTCGCAATGGACCCAAAGACAGCCACTTCCTGTAACTGGGTTCCCTCCATAGTCACTGAGAACACCCTCCAGGACTTTGTGAAAACCGGCTATTTGCCCAAGAAGACTGTCATGCACTATCGCGCCCCCAAGCTAGAAGAAGAGAAACCTCAACCAAAAGATGATGAAGTCATTGTCTTTACCGATCACATGAACCGGGGCTTCTCACCGCCCGGCTCTAAATTCTTCCGGGACGTTTTGCACTTTTTCAACCTTCATCCTCAAGACATCGGACCCAATTCAGTGTCAAATATATGCAACTTCCAAGTGTTCTGTGAGGTCTACCTTCAAGAGGAGCCCAGTGTGGAGCTATTCAGAGAGTAATTCTATTTGAACCGCCAGAACGAGTACTCAAACGGACCTAGTCTGGAGCTTGGTGGCATCTCAATTCAGCGCAGGAGAGACGCTATCTTCCCTCATGCCCGCCTGCCGAGTCACCTCAAGGACTGGAACCAGACATGGTTCTATTGCAAGGATACTTCTCCGGCTGATGAGAACCGGCTGCCCGGCTTTCGCGCCCTGCGTCTTGAATTAAATCATCCTCTCCCTGACAAGCTGACAGCTGCTGAATGCAAGAAACTCGCCCTACCATTGCCAAGGTCAAGGCTCTGTTGGGAAACGGCCTGACTGGCATTGACTTGGTTCGATGCTGGGTTTCATGGCGGGTCATTCCACTGAGTTGCTGAGCCGGCTTAATGTGCACTTACACTGGTGCCAAAAAGGATCCACTATGCCACAGTCCTGAAGATTTATCTGAGGACGCCATCAATGAAATGACAAAGTCTCTTCTGCATGAAAACCCGATGGATTGCAGTAAAGTGGGTCTAAGCCCTTTCTGCGCATCTAACTCGGCGCCAGGAGTAAGTTTTTAAATTACTTACTTTAACTTCATCCTTAAATATTTTGTTTAACTCAACTTTGATGATTTCGCAGGCTGATGATGAATTTTGGGAGAAAGAATGTGATCGTGAAGCTGCGAAAAGGGCCAGGAAGGCCAAGAAAGCCGCCAAGAGAACCACCAAGAAGAGGGGAAAGAAGCTCAGTGCTTCTGAGCTGCTTGAGCTGGATGACACCTTTGAGTCGGAGGTAGCCCTTGATTCTCTTGGCTCCTTTTTCAACCATCTTATTGACATTGATTATCACCAGGATGACACGGGAACGAGTCAGGCGGTTGAAGAAGAGGTAACTATCATTTCCTCCGACTCCGAGCCCTTGCCAAGAAAAAAAATTCGAAGAGTAACCTGGAAGTAAGCTTTTCACACCCCTTAGCTCATATGGATCCTCACTTTCTTTTGAAGCAACAGCAGCACCAGAGCCGGCGACAGACTCGGACTAGCAGGGATGAAGAATTATCCTCCGGCTTACCGAACACTCCGAGGAAGAGTCAAAACAAGGTCACCCCTAACTTAAACTCTTTTTATCCTCTGGCAGGTCTCATGTGCCAACCACTTAATTCTTCTGACTCAAATTATCAGGAAACGTCTCATTCCTCCTCCGGCGACTCAACTCAATCTCATATGCCGGCTTTCAAGACTGCTCCTGGGTAATATCAATTACTTATTCTCTCATTATGCTTCTTGATACTTACACTGACCTTTCATGACTTATGCAGTGGAAAAGCCAAGCCCAGTAAGAAGGCAACGGTGAATAAGCCGGTCGAAGATCCGAAAGTCAGTGAACCAGAGCAACAAACTGTAGCGCCTGAAGCCTCTGTTCCTCAATCATCTGAGCCGGCTCTTGATATTCCACCAGTGACTCCTGACCCGACTATCGATCAAGCCAATGATGACCCTTTGAATCCTGAAGCCTCAAGCCCTGTTAAGACGGCTGACGCACAAGATAATGATGTAGTGATCACCAATACCGGCTTTAGAGAATCAGGAAGACCCACTGTCCTGGCTAAGCACTCTACCAAGGAAGAACACATTGAATAGCGCAAAGTGCGATTTAATGTTGCTGACTACTCCCAGTTAAGCATTGGCGAAGTGTATTCTGGTTATCTCAGTCAAGTACACAGCAGCTGTGAACTTGATGTTGACATGGTGAAGCAAATGCACCAAAAGTTTGAGGTATGACCTCTTCCTTTACTGAATTATACACATCATGTTAGCCCCCAAGTCTACTATTTATGATGAATATGCTGTAGACTTAGATTAATCATAAGCATAAATAATACCCTTTGTCAGACTCCTTCAGAATCCGGCTTAAAATATCCGGTTTAAAGTAGAGTTTGTAATGACTACTGCCGAATCCCTAGCCCCCAAGGGTCCGTTTAATCAGCATGAATGAGCCGGTCCTTTATACTCTTGTGTAAAAAGCAGTACTTACTTGTGTAGCTCTCATGAGCCGGCTGTGGCTGTTTGTAGCATAAACGGGTCATTGTAATAAAGACAAGTAATATGCATTAGCCGCCAACTGCCAAGTACTCTTGCTCGCAAAGTGCTTGGGACTTATTCACATAAGCCGTCACATAAATAAAGTATTCGACAGACATTAGCCCCCAAGTGCCAAGTGTTGTTGCTTGCAAAAGGCTTGGCACTTAATATTTTGAACTAACGTTGAATTATGATTCTGATCCGGTGTATGTACAGACAACCACTGCTCAACTTCAATTAGAGTTGTCTGACTTGAAGACTCGTCTGGAGCTGCAAGATGCTGAGACCCAGAAGGCGAACTCAAAGTTTGAATTCAGCATGGCTGAGGCAGAAAAACTGAAAGCCGGCTTTGAAATTGAAAAAACTGCCTGGGCTGAAGAGAAGATTGCCTTGACACAGCGGGCTAAAAAGGCAGAGGCGGCTCTCCAAGAAGTGACCACTGAACTGTTGGGGAACGTAGTAATTTCAAAAAATTTCCTACATGCAAGATCATGGTGATGCATAGCAATGAGAGGGGAGAGTATCGTCCACATACCCTCGTAGACCGAAAGCGGAAGCGTTAGCACAACGTGGTTGATGTAGTCGTATTTTTTTCACGATCCGACCGATCAAGTACCAAACGTACGGCACCTCCGAGTTCAACACACGTTCAGCTCGATGACGTCCCACGAACTCCGATCCAGCAGAGCTTTGCGGGAGAGTTCCGTCAGCACGACGGCGTGATGACGGTGTTGATGATGCTACCGACGCGGGGCTTCGCCTAAGCACCACTACGATATAACCGAGGTGGAATATGGTGGAGGGGGGCACCGCACACGGCTAAGAGATCAAATCAATTGTTGTGCCTAGAGGTGCCCCCTTGCCCCCGTATATAATGGATCAAGGGGGAGGGGCGGACGGCCAGGAGGAGGCGTGCCAGGGAGGAGTCCTACTCCCACCGAGAGTAGGACTCCCTCTTTTCCTAGTTGGAGTAGGAGGGGGAAGGAAGGGAGAGAGGAGAGGAAGGAAAGGGGGGCGCCGCCCCCCTCCTTGTCCTATTCGGACTAGAGGGTGAGGGGCGCGCGGCCTGCCTTGGCCACCCCTCCTCTTCTCCACTTAGGGCCCATCATGCCCAATAAACCCCCGGGGGGTTCCGATAACCCCCCGGTACTCCGGTATATGCCCGAACCCATCCGAAATCATTCCGGTGTCCGAACATAGTCATCCAATATATCGATCTTTACGTCTCGACCATTTCGAGACTCCTCTTCATGTCCGTGATCATATCCGGGACTCCGAACTACCTTCAGTATATCAAAACACAAAAACTCATAATACCGATCGCCACCGAACTTTAAGCGTGTGGACCCTATGGGTTCGAGAACTATGTAGACATGACCGAGACACGTCTTCGGTCAATAACCAATAGAGGAACTTGGATGCTTATATTGGCTCCTACATATTCTACGAAGATCTTTATCGGTCGAACCGCATAACAACATACATTGTTCCCTTTGTCATTGGTATGTTACTTGCCCGAGATTCGATCGTTGGTATCTCAATACCTAGTTCAATCTCGTTACCGGCAAGTCTCTTTACTCCTTACGTAATGCATCATCCCGCAACTAACTCATTAGCAACATTGCTTGCAAGGCTTATAGTGATGTGCATTACTAAGAGGGCCCAGAGATACCTCTCCGACAATCGGAGTGACAAATCCCAATCTTGAAATACGCCAACTCAACACGTACCTTCGGAGACACCTGCAGAGCTCCTTTATAATCACCCAGTTATGTTGTGACGTTTGGTAGCACACAAAGTGTTCCTCCGGTAAACGGGAGTTGCATAATCTCATAGTCATAGGAACATGTATAAGTCATGAAGAAAGCAATAGCAACATACTAAACGATCAAGTGCTAAGCTGATGGAATGGGTCAAGTCAATCACATCATTCTCCTAATGATGTGATCCCGTTAATCAAATGACAACTCATGTCTATGGCTAGGAAACTCAACCATCTTTGATCAACGAGCTAGTCAAGTAGAGGCAAACTAGTGACACTATATTTGTCTATGTATTCGCACATGTATTATGTTTTCTGTTAATACAATTCTAGCATGAATAATAAACATTTATCATGATATGAGGAAATAAGTAATAACTTTATTATTGCCTCTAGGGCATATTTCCTTCAGTCTCCCACTTGCACTAGAGTCAATAATCTAGATTACACAGTAATGATTCTAACATCCATGGAGCCTTGGTGCTGATCATGTTTTGCTCGTGGAAGAGGCTTAGTCAACGGGTCTGCGACATTCAGATCCGTATGTATCTTGCAAATCTCTATGTCTCCCACCTGGACTTGGTCCTGGATGGAATTGAAGCGTCTCTTGATGTGCTTGGTTCTCTTGTGAAATCTGGATTCCTTTGCCAAGGTAATTGCACCAGTATTGTCACAAAAGATTTTCATTGGACCCGTTGCACTAGGTATGACACCTAGATCGGATATGAACTCCTTCATCCAGACTCCTGCATTTGCTGCTTCCGAAGCAGCTATGTATTCCGCTTCACATGTAGATCCCGCTACGACGCTTTTTTTAGAACTGCACAACCTGACAGCTCCACCGTTCAATATAAACACGTATCCGGTTTGCGATTTAGAATCGTCCGGATCAGTGTCAAAGCTTGCATCGACGTAACCATTTACAACTAGCTCTTTGTCACCTCCATAAACGAGAAACATATCCTTAGTCCTTTTCAGGTATTTCAGGATATTCTTGACCGCTGTCCAGTGATCCACTCCTGGATTACTTTGGTACCTCCCTGCTAAGCTAATAGCTAGGCACACATCAGGTCTGGTACATAGCATTGCATACATGATAGAGCCTATGGCTGAAGCATAGGGAACATCTTTCATTTTCTCTCTATCTTCTACAGTGGTCGGGCATTGAGTCTGAGTCAACTTCACACCTTGTAATACAGGCAAGAACCCTTTCTTTGCTTGATCCATTTTGAACCTTTTCAAAACTTTATCAAGGTATGTGCTTTGTGAAAGTCCAATTAAGCATCTTGATCTATCTCTATAGATATTGATTCCCAATATGTAAGCAGCTTCACCGAGGTCTTTCATTGAAAAACTTTTATTCAAGTATCCTTTTATGCTATCCAGAAATTCTATATCATTTCCAATCAACAATATGTCGTCTACATATAATACCAGAAATGCTACAGAGCTCCACTCACTTTCTTGTAAATACAGGCTTCTCCAAAAGTCTGCATAAAACCATATGCTTTGATCACTCTATCAAAGCGTTTATTCCAACTCCGAGAGGCTTGCACCAGTCCATAAATGGATCGCTGGAGCTTGCACACTTTGTTAGCACCTTTTGGATCGACAAAACCTTCTGGTTGCATCATATACAACTCTTCTTCCAGAAATCCATTCAGGAATGCAGTTTTGACATCCATTTGCCAAATTTCATAATCATAAAATGCGGCAATTGCTAACATGATTCAGACAGACTTAAGCATCGCTACGGGTGAGAAAGTCTCATCGTAGTCAACCCCTTGAACTTGTCGAAAACCTTTCGCACCAAGTCGAGCTTTGTAGACAGTAACATTACCATTAGCGTCAGTCTTCTTCTTAAAGATCCATTTATTCTCGATGGCTTGCCGATCATTGGGCAAGTCAACCAAAGTCCATACTTTGTTCTCATACATGGATGCCATCTCAGATTTCATGGCTTTAAGCCATTTTGCGGAATCTGGGCTCATCATCGCTTCCTCATAGTTCGTAGGTTCGCCATGGTCAAGTAACATGACTTCCAGAATAGGATTACCGTACCACTCAGGTGCGGATCTTACTCTGGTTGACCTACGAGGTTCCGTAGTAACTTGATCTGAAGTTTCATGATCAATATCATTAGCTTCCTCACTAATTGGTGTAGGCATCACAGGAACCGGTTTCTATGATGAACTACTTTCCAATAAGGGAGTAGGTACAGTTACCTCATCAAGTTCTACTTTCCTCCCACTCACTTCTTTCAAGAGAAACTCCTTCTCTAGAAAGGATCCAAATTTAGCAACAAAAGTCTTGCCTTCGGATTTGTGATAGAAGGTGTACCCAATAGTCTCTTTTGGGTATCCTATGAAGACACATTTCTCCGATTTGAGTTCGAGCTTATCAAGTTAAAGTTTCTTTACATAAGCATCACAGCCCCAATCTTTAAGTAACGACAACTTTGGTTTCTTGCCAAACCACAGTTCATAAGGCGTCGTCTCAACGGATTTTGATGGTGCCCTATTTAACGTGAATGCAGCCGTCTCTAAAGCATAACCCCAAAACGATAGCGGTAAATCAGTAAGAGACATCATTGATCACACCATATCTAGTAAAGTACGATTATGATGTTCGGACACACCATTACGTTGTGGTGTTCCGGGTGGCATTAGTTGCGAAACTATTCCGCATTGTTTCAAATGTAGACCAAACTCGTAACACAAATATTCTCCTCCACGATCAGATCGTAGAAATTTTATTTTCTTGTTACGATGATTTTCCACTTCACTCTGAAATTCTTTGAACTTTTCAAATGTTTCAGACTTATGTTTCATTAAGTAGATATACCCATATCTGCTCAAATCATCAGTGAAGGTGAGAAAATAACGATACCCGCCGCGAGCCTCAATACTCATCGGACCACATACATCAGTATGTATGATTTCCAATAAATCTGTTGCTCGCTCCATAGTTCTGGAGAACGGTGTTTTAGTCATCTTGCCCATGAGGCACGATTCGCAAGTACCAAGTGATTCATAATCAAGTGATTCCAAAAGTCTATCAGTATGGACTTTCTTCATGCTCTTTACACCGATATGACCCAAACGGCAGTGCCACAAATAAGTTGCACTATAATTATCAACTCTGCATCTTTTTGCTTCAACATTATGAATATGTGTATCACTACTATCGAGATTCAATAAAAATAGACCACTCTTCAAGGGTGCATGACCATAAAAGATATTACTCATATAAATAGAACAACCATTATTCTCTGATTTAAATGAATAACCGTCTCGCATCAAATAAGATCTAGATATAATGTCCATGCTTAACGCTGGCACCAAATAACAATTATTCAGGTCTAAACTAATCCCAAAGGTAGATGTAGAGGTAGCGTGCCGACCGCGATCACATCGACTTTGGAACCATTTCCCACGCACATCGTCACCTCGTCCTTAGCCAATCTTCGCTTAATCCGTAGTCCCTGTTTCGAGTTGCAAATATTAGCAACAGAACCAGTATCAAATACCTAGGTACTACTGTGAGCATTAGTAAGGTACACATCAATAACATGTATATCACATATACCTTTGTTCACTTTGCCATCCTTCTTATCTGCCAAATACTTGGGGCAGTTCCGCTTCCAGTGATCAGTCTGCTTGCAGTAGAAGCACTCAGTCTCAGGCTTAGGTCCAGACTTGGGTTTCTTCTCTTGAGCAGCAACTTGTTTGCCGTTCTTCTTGAAGTTACCCTTCTTCTTCCCTTTACCCTTTTTCTTAAAACTAGTGGTCTTGTTGACCATCAACACTTGATGCTCCTTTTTGATTTCTACCTCCGCAGCCTTTAGCATTGCGAAGAGCTCGGGAATAGTCTTGTTCATCCCTTCCATATTATATTTCATCATGAAGCTCGTGTAGCTTGGTGGCAGTGATTGAAGAATTCTGTCAATGACACTATCATCAGGAAGATTAACTCCCAGTTGAATCAAGTGATTATTATACCCAGACATTTTGAGTATATGTTCACTGACAGAACTATTCTCTTCCATCTTGCAGCTATAGAATTTATTGGGGACTTCATATCTCTCAATCCGGGCATTTGCTTGAAATATTAACTTCAACTCCTGGAACATCTCATATGCTCCATGACGTTCAAAACGTCGTTGAAGTCCTGGTTCAAAGCCGTAAAGCATGGCACACTGAACTATCGAGTAGTCATCAGTTTTGCTCTGCCAGACGTTCTTAACATTGTCAATTGCATCTGCAGCAGGCCTGGCACCCAGTGGTGCTTCGAAGACGTAATTCTTCTGTGCAGCAATGAGGATAATCCTCAAGTTACGGACCTAGTCTGTGTAATTGCTACCATCATCTTTCAACTTAGCTTTCTCAAGGAACGCATTAAAATTCAACGAAACAACAGCAAGAGCCATCTATCTACAACAAACATAGACAAGCAAAATACTATCAGGTACTAAGTTCATGATAAATTAAAGTTCAATTAATCATATTACTTAAGAACTCCCACTTAGATAGACATCCCTCTAATCATCTAAGTGATCACGTGATCCAAATCAACTGAACATGTCCGATCATCATGTGAGATGGAGTAGTTTTCAATGGTGAACATCACTATGTTGATCATATCTACTATATGATTCATGCTTGACCTTTCGGTCTGTGACGCCCCCGATTCGACCGTAAACTAATCATACACGCAAATGTGTACGATCAAGATCAGGGACTCATGGGAAGATATCACAAGACAACTCTAGACACAAATCAAAATAATACAAGCTTTATATTACAAGCCAGGGGCCTCGAGGGCTCGAATACAAGCTCGATACACAAGAGTCAGCGGAAGCAACAATATCTGAGTACAGACATTAGTTAAACAACACTGCCTTAAGAAGGCAAACACAAAAGCAACAACGATCGAAGAGGCAAGGCCTCCTGCCTGGGACCTCCTAACTACTCCTGGTCGTCGGCGGTCTTCACGTAGCAGTATCCGTTGACGGTGGCATCTGGCTCCATGGATCCACCATCTGGTTGCATCAACCGGAAAGAAGAAAGAAGGGGGAAAAGGGGTAGCAAAGCAACCGTGAGTACTCATCCAAAGTACTCGCAAGCATCAGATCTATACTCAGTATGCATTGGTATCTAATGGAAGGGTTGTATCTATGGACTGAACTGTAGAATGCCAGAATAGAGGGGGAAGGCCTAGCCTATCGAAGACTAGCATCTTCACACAGCTCCGAGCATCTTGCAGCATGTATAAGAGTAAAGAATAGCAGTTTATATTTAACAAGCATGTTGTAACATTAATGCCCAGAGATCCTTCCTCGACTCCCTGCGAGAAAGCAATCCCGGAGCCACATATCTCAAGTATCCATTTGTAGTTGTATAAGATCAGGATATAAGTCTGAACGTCCGTTACCGTGGACACGGCTATTAATAGATAATCTTCCCTGCAGGGGTGCACCACGTTTTCCAACACGCTCGATCACTCTGGCCGGACACACCTTTCTGGGGTCAATGCCCGGCCTCGGAAGATCAACACGTCACAGCCCTACCTAGACTCAGCAGAGAGGTCCCCGTCGGTCTACATCCTAAGCACTTCGGGGTCTAGGCCATCGCCCGTTTCACTCCGGGTCGTTACGTGCAGGGCGATACAGGCCACCTCCACTGGGGCGCCGACCGAGCCGTGCCGCAATGCTGAACTGGACGTCTGACAAAGCTTCGGCTGATACTGCGACGTCGAGGCCCATAACTATTCTCACGTGGTGGTTGGTGCATAAAGGCCAAAGGCCAACTCAGAACAAATACCCAAACCATAGTGTATTATTAGCTTGCGGAGACAAGCAGAGACTCACGATCGAAAGTGACCCCGTCGCCCCGTCTCGTGGACTTACGACAAGGGCCTAGAATGCCCGGCCGTGCCACGTAACCATCTTGCGGGTGCTCTCCGGGCCCGCCCGACTTTCACCAAGGTCCCAAGTAAAGTCAAGGTAACCGTGTGTCCAAACATCAAGGGGAAAACCCGAGGATTCACCCCCGGTGGATTCCACTCAATGTAATCATCAAGGTGAACGTAAGAGGGATCACCCTTGAGGTTCACACTTGAGGTGTTGAACGACAGAGCCATATCAGGAATGGTGAAAGAGGAAATCACCCTCGATGACCACGGCCGAATAGCTACACTACAGAATTATCATCAGGAGTGCGTTATGAGGGATCACCATCGGCACTCGATAGTAGCTCTGCAGAGTCGAGCAACAAAAGGGGCGTGATGTGATATGAGGTGTCGGGCTTTGGTCATCGATCAAGGCGTCGATGATGAAGCAGGGGCAACAAGGACAAGGTGGGGGTCACTGATGGATCACTAACCAACCTATACTAAGCAGTTTAGGATAAGCAGGTAGGTAACAATAGCAGGTACAAAAGCAGGCTATGCATCAGAATAGGAGGAAACAATAACAGTAGCAAAATCTAATGCAAGCATGTGAGAATAGAATGGGCGATATCGGGATGATCAAAGGGGGGGCTTGCCTAGTTGCTTAGACAAGAAGGAGGGTCGTCGGTGACGTAGTTGATCACAGTGGCATCAGCAGCGGTCACGGGGTCTACCGAAGAGAAGAGGGGGAAGAAACAGTAAATACACACAAATATATGCACAACATGAATATAAGCGGGGCTAGAGGTGTTCTAACGCAGTGCTAGGCGTTATTGGCGAAGGGGGAAACATCCGGGAAAGTTTTCCCGGTTCCGGACGTCTGTCAGACAGATGAACCGGAGGAAAAGTTGCATGTTTGCTATTCTAGGGATGTGTGGCGGGCGAACAGACCGCGTATTCGGACTTGTCTCGTCGTTCTGAGCAACTTTCATGTACAAAGTTTTTCGATCCGAGTTACGGTTTATTTTAGAAGATTTTTCAAAGTTTTAAAATGGTTTTCGAAATTAACAGAGTTAACTTAAATAGATAAAAGCCATTACTGTGTCGGCATGACATCAGCATGATGTCATCAGTCAACAGCCTGTTTGACTGGTCAAACTAGCACATGGGTCCCGGTTGTCATTGACTAACACTAATTAACAGTTTAATTAGTTAATAAGTTAATTAGGTTAATTAACAGGATTAATTAAGTTAATTAATTAATTAATTACTTTTAATTATTATTATTTTTAATTTTTATTTATACATATTTCTTTTTGTTCTCGTTTTTTTAACAGGGGCATGGGTCCCTAATGTCAGTGGCCCAGGGGGCCTTAGCGGGACGGGCGAAACGGGTGCGTGCGAAACGGGTGTGAGCGTGGGCGCCCGAGGCCACCAGGGGGCGGCGACGCCGGCCACGGCAGAGGCCGGCCGCGGCGCGGCCAGCGTACGGGTTGCGCGTGGCGGGCACAGGACGGGGACGACAGCACGCGACGAGCGCGGCAGGAGGTAGCCAAGGGGCCTGCACGCTCGGGACAGGCGGCAAGCGCAGCGGCGCAAGAGAGGGCGCGGTGATCGCGAGCTCCTCGGGAGCTCGGGCGTGACGGCGGGGCGACCTACGACGACGAGGGAGGGGGGGGGGGGGAAGGAGAGGGGGAAACAGAGGAGGGGGCCTCACCGGGCCCTGTAGATGTGCAAAAATGTGCGCGAGGAGGAGTCGGGGACGGCGAGCAATGGGCGGCGCCGGCGATGGGTGGCGACGTCAGCCTCGGGGCGCCACGGGTGTCGGAGGAGGGAGCCTCACCGGGCCCTGTAGATGTGCAAAAATGTGCGCGAGGAGTCGGGGACGGCGAGCAACGGGCGGCACCGGCGATGGGTGGCGACGTCGGCCTCGGGGCGCCACGGGTGTCGGAGGAGAGGCGGGGAGGCGACGGTGACGAGGCCAGCACGTCGAGGCGTGAGCCGCAGCGGCGGCGGGGCGGCACCGGGAACGGGCGCCGGCGTCGGGAGCGCCACGGGGTGACGGAGGAGAGGCGGGGTCGGGGGGGTCGAGCGCCCCCGATCCAGATCGGGTCGTGGGGGGGGAATGGGGATCGTGGGGAGAGGGGCTAGGGTTTGGTGTGGACCGGGAGGGGGTTAAGGGGAGTGGGGTGGGCCGGCCTAGTCGGCCTGGTGGCCGGCTGGGCCGGTTGGCCTAGTGGGGGGGGGGGGCTTTTCTTTTCTTTTTTGAAACTTCTTTGTTTTCTTTTAAATTCAAAAGGCAAAACAGTTTTATAAAATACCAAGCTTGAACCTAAATTATTATTATAATTTAGACTACTGCCACAATTAGTTTGGTAGTTAAATAAATTAGCTCAGCATCTTTATAAAACAAAAGGCATTTAAACAATGTCTTAACCATTGTTTTTAATTTGTTTAGGGCATTTAAACACTTTCCAAAAATGTTGGTTCACCACCAATATTGCCAAAAGGATATTTGCCACATGATGAACATTTTAGTTTTCATGTTTGGCAATTTGAATTTTGGACTTTGATTTTGGATTGCGATTTGGATCAATCGAGGATTCACAACAGTAAGAGTGGTGACGTGGCACTATTAACTTGGGATTACTGTAGCTTAATTATCCGAGCGTCACACGGTCTCAGTGTCCCGAGGCCATATCTGTATATGCTAGGCTCATCAAGTTTAACCTGAGTATTCCTCGTGTGCAACTGTTTTGCACCCGTTGTATTTGAATGTAGGTCCTATCACACCCGATCATCATGTGGTGTCTCAGCATGAAGAACTTTCGCAACGGTGCATACTCAGGGAGGACACTTATACCTTGAAATTTAGTGAGAGATCATCTTATAGTGCTATCGTCAATCAAAGCAAAATAAGATGCATGAAGGATATAGATCACATGCAATCAATATAGGTGATATGATATGGACATCATCATCTTGTGCTTGTGATCACCATCTCCGAAGCACCGTCATGATCACCATCGTCACCGGCGCGACACCTTGATCTTCATCGTAGCATCGTTGTCGTTTCGCCACCTCTTGCTTCTACGACTATTGCTACCGCTTAGTGATAAAGTAAAGCAATTACAGGGCGATTGCATTGCATACAATAAAGCGACAACCATATGGCTCCTGCCAGTTGCCAATAACTTAGTTACAAAACATGATCATCTCATACAATAAAATTTAGCATCATGTTTTGACCATATCACATCACAACATGCACTGCAAAACAAGTTAGACGTCCTCTACTTTGTTGTTGCAAGTTTTTACGTGGCTGCTACGGGCTGACCAAGAACCGTTCTTACCTACGCATCAAAACCACAATGATAGTTTGTCAAGTTAGTGTTGTTTTAACCTTCTCAAGGACCGGGCGTAGCCGTACTAGGTTCAACTAAAGTTGGAGAAACTGACACCCCCCAGCCACCTATGTGCAAAGCACGTCGGTAGAACCAGTCACGCTTAAGCGTACACGTAATGTCGGTCCGGGCCGCTTCATCCAACAATACCGCCGAACCAAAGTATGACATGCTGGTAAGCAGTATGACTTGTATCGCCCACAACTCACTTGTGTTCTACTCGTGCATATAACATCTACGCATAAAACCTGGCTCGGATGCCACTGTTGGGGAACGTAGTAATTTAAAAAAATTCCTACGCGCACGCAAGATCATGGTGATGCATAGCAACAAGAGGGGAGAGTATCATCCACGTACCTTCTATGTCTTGAGCTTGCGTTGGTTTTCCTTGAAGAGGAAAGGGTGATGCAGCAATAGTAGCATAAGTATTTCCCTCAGTTTTTGAGAACCAAGGTATCAATTCAGTAGGAGGCTCCTCAAAAGTCTCACGCACCTACACAAACAAACCAAGAACTCGCAACCAACGCGATAAAGAGCTTGTCAATCCCTTCACGGCCACTTGCGAAAGTGAGATCTGATAGAGATAGTATGATAAGATAAATATGTTCTTGGTATTTTATTATATAGATGCAAAAAGTAAAGATGCAAATAAAAGTAGATTGGAAGCAAATATGATAAGAGATAGACCCGGGGGCCATAGGTTTCACTAGAGGCTTCTCTCGAGATAGCATAAGTATTACGGTGGGTGAACAAATTACTGTCGAGCAATTGATAGAAAAGCGAATAATTATGAGATTATCTAGGCATGATCATGTATATAGGCATCACGTCCACAACAAGTAGACCAACTCCTGCCTGCATCTACTACTATTACTCCACACATCGACCGACTCCTTCCTGCATCTAGAGTATTAAGTTCACAAAGAACATAGTAACACATTAAGCAAGATGACATGATGTAGAGGGATAAACTCATGCGATATGATATAAACCCCATCTTTTTATCCACGATGGCAACAATACAACACGTGCCTTGCAACCCTTTCTATCACTGGGTAAGGACACCGCAAGATTGAACCCAAAGCTAAGCACTTCTCCCATGGCAAGAAAGATCAATCTAGTAGGCCAAACCAAACTGATAATTCGAAGAGACTTGGAAAGATAACTCAATCATACATAAAAGAATTCAGAGGAGATTCAAATATTTCTCATAGATAAACTTGATCATAAACCCACAATTCATCGGATCTTGACAAACACACCGCAAAA
This sequence comes from Triticum timopheevii, assembly GCA_963921465.1. Taxonomy (NCBI): domain Eukaryota; kingdom Viridiplantae; phylum Streptophyta; class Magnoliopsida; order Poales; family Poaceae; genus Triticum; species Triticum timopheevii. Next base: position 152,204,700 of record OY997272.1, read on the forward strand.
AGAGATTACATCGAATAGATCTCCACATGACAGGGGGAGAACATTGTATTGAGATCCAAAAAGATAGAAGAAGCCATCTAGCTAATAACTATGGACCCGAAGGTCTGTGATAAACTACTCACAACTCATAGGAAGGGCTATGGTGTTGATGTAGAAGCCCTCCATGGTCGATTCCCCCTCCGGCAGAGCGCTGGCGGAGGCTCAAAGATGGGATCTCGCGGATACAGAAGGTTACGGCGGTGGAAATTGTGTTTCGGGTGCTCCCTGGATGTTTTCGGGGTAAGTAGGCTTATATAGGAGGAAGAAGTACGTCGGTGGCTGCCCGAGGGGCCCACGAGGCAGGGGGCGCGCCCTCCTATCTCGTGGAGGCCTCGGCTGCTTCTTGACTTGCACTCCAAGTCCTCTGGATCACGTTTGTTCCAAAAATCACGCTCCCGAAGGTTTCATTCCGTTTGGACACCGTTTGATATTCCGTTTCTTCGAAATACTGAAATAGGCAAAAAAAACCAGCAATACGGGCTGGGCCTCCGGTTAGTAGGTTAGTCCCAAAAATGATAACAATGTGTAAAATAAAGCCCATAAACATCCAAAAGGGGTAATATAATAGCATGGAACAATCAAAAATTATAGATACGTTGGAGACGTATCAAGCATCCCCAAGCTTAATTCCTGCTCGTCCTCGAGTAGGTAAATGATAAAAAAGAAATTTTTGATGTGGAATGCTACCTAGCATAATTCTCAATGTAATTTTCTTTAATGTGGCATGAATGTTCAGATCCAAATGATTCAAGATAAAAGCTTATAAAACATAAAAATAATAATACTTCGAAGCATACTAACAAATAATCATGTCCTATCAAAATATCATAGCCAAAGAAAGCTTATCCCTACAAAATAATATAGTTAGGCCATGCTTCATTTCCATTACACAAAATACTCCCATCATGTACAACCCCGATGATGAGCCGAGCAATTGGTTCATACTTTTTAACGCGCTTCAGCTTTTTTTCCAACTCTTATGCAATACATGAGCGCAAGCCATGGACATAGCACTATGGTGGTAAATGGTGGTGGTTGTAAGGACAAAAAGGGAGAAGATAATCTCACATCAACTAGGCGTATCTACGGGCTATGGAGATGCCCATCAATAGATATCAATGTGAGTGAGTAGGGATTGCCATGCAACGGATGCACTAGAGCTATAAATATATGAAAGCTCAACAGAAAGAAACTAAGTGGGTGTGCATCCAACTTGCTTGCTCACGAAGACCTAGGGCATTTTGAGGAAGCCCATCATTGGAATATACAAGCCAAGTTCTATAATGAAAAATTCCCACTAGTATATGAAAGTGACAATATATGAGACTCTCTATCATGAAGATCATAGTGCTACTTTGAAGCACAAGTGTGGAAAAGGAGACAGTAGCATTGTCCCTTCTCTCTTTTTTCTCTCATTTTATTTTTTTTTCTTTTCTTTTTTTCTTTCTCTTTCTTTTTTTCTTTGGCCTCTTTTTTTTTTCTTTTTGGCCTTTCTCCCTTTTTTTCTTTCTTTTTTTAGTCCGAAGTCTCATCGCGACTTGTGGGGGAATCATAGTCTTCATCATCCCTTCCTCACTAGGACAATGCTCTAATAATGAAGATCATCACACTTGTATGGATTCACAACTCAAGAATTACAACTCAAAGCTAGAACAAGATATGAATCTATATGAATGCCTCTGGCAGTGTACCGGGATATGCAATGAATCAAGAGCGACATGTATGAAAATTATGAAGGTGGCCTTGCCACAAATATGATGTCAACTACATGATCATGCAAAGAGCAATATGACAATGGTGAAACGTGTCGTAATAAACGGAACGGTGGAAAGTTGCATGGCAATATATCTCGGAATGGCTATGGAAATGCCATAATAGGTATGTATGGTGGCTGTTTTGAGGAAGGTAAATAATGGGTTCAATACCGGCAAGAGTTGCGCGATAATAAGAAAGGCTAGCAAAGTGGACGGATGAGTGTGCGTATATCCGTGGACTCACATTAGTCATAAAGAACTCATATACTTATTGCAAAAGTCTACTTAGCCCTCGAAGCAAAGTACTACTATGCATTCCCCAAGAGTGATAGATTGGTAGGAAAAGACCATCGCTCGTCCCCGACTGCCAATCATAAGGAAGACAATCAAAAGAGCACCTCATGCAACAAATTTGTCCCACAACTTTTACCATACATGCATGCTACGGGACTTGCCAACTTCAACAAAAGTATTTCTCAATTTCATAATTATCCACTAGAATGACCCTAACATTACTACCTTTATATCTCAAAACAATTATCAAGCAACAAATTGATCATAGCACCCAATTCTCTTCTATGATAGTTTTTATTATACCCAACTTGGATGCTCATCATTCTAGGACCAAATTTGTAACCAAAGCAAATACCATGCTGTTCTAAAAGACTCTCAAAATAATATGAGTGAAGCATGAGAGACTAGCAATTTCTTCAAAATTAAGTTACCACCGTGCTCTAAAAGATATAAGTAAAGCACTAGAGCAAAAACTATCAATCTCAAAAGATATAAGTGAAGCACATAGAGTATTCTAGCAAATTCTAATCAAGTAGGCTTCTCCCAAAAGGTGTGTACAGCTAGGATGATTGTGGTAAACTAAAAAGCAAAGACTAATATAATACACGACGCTCCAAGCAAAACACCTATCATGTGGCGAATAAAAATATAGCTCCAAGTAAAGTTACCAATGAACGAAGACGAAAGAGGGGATGCCTTCCCGGGGCATCCCCAAGCTTAGGCTTTTGGATATCCTTGAATATCTTGGGGTGCCATGGGCATCCCCAAGCTTAGGGTCTTGCCACTCCTTATTCCATAGTCCATAAAAGCTTTACCCAAAACTTGAAAACTTCACAACACAAAACTCAACAGGAAATCTTATAAGCTCCGTTAGTGAAAGAAAACAAAACCACCACATAAGGTACTGTAATGAACTCATTATTTATTTATTTTGGTGTTAAACCTACTGTGTTCCAACTTCTCTATGGTTTATAAACTATTTTACTAGCCATAGATGCATCAAAATAAGCAAACAACACACGAAAAACATAATCTCTCAAAAACAGAACAGTCTGTAGCAATCTGTAACTAACGAAAACTTCTGGAACTCTAAAACTCCTAACAAAGTAGGAAGTCTTGTAAAATTTTTTTATTGATCAGCAGAAAAAATAATCAACGCAAAAGCACGTTTCTGTGATTAAACAAAATTAAATTCATGCGTGTAAAGTTTCTATTTTTTAGCAGAATCAAATCAACTATCATCATAGGTTATCCTATAGGTTCTACTTGGCACAAACACTAATTAAAAGATAAAAAACACATATAAATAGAGAGTAGATGCAAGATTTATTACTAAACAGGAACAAAAACAAAAAACACGAAGAAAATTGGGTTGCCTCCCAACTAGCGCTATCGTTTAACACCCCTAGCTAGGCATAAAAGCGAAGATAGATCTAAGTAGTGCCATCTTTGGCACTAGATTCATAAGTAGCTCGCATGATAGATTCATAAGGTAATTTGACTTCCTTTCTTGGAAAGTGCTCCATGCCTTTCTTTAATGGAAATTGGAATCTAATATTCCCTTCCTTCATATCAATAATCGCACCAATCGTTCTAAGGAAAGGTCTACCAAGAATAATAGGGCAAGAAAGATTGCAATCTATATCAAGAACGATAAATTTCTATTTGCAATGATGAGAACATCATTGATCCTTCCCATTGGCTTTTTAATGGTGGAATCCGCAAGGTGCAAATTTAAAGAGCAATCATCAAGATCATGGAAACCTAGAATATCACATAAAGTTTTCGGAATCGTGGAAACACTAGCACCCAAATCACACAAAGCAAAACACTCATGATCTTTAATTCTAATCTTTATAGTGGATTCCCACTCATCATTAAGTTTTCTAGGTATAGAAACTTCCAAATTAAGTTTTTCATCATAAGATTGCATCAAGGCATCAACGATATGTTTGGTAAAAGCTTTATTTTGACTATAAGCATGAGGGGAATTAATAACTGATTGCAACAAGGAAATACAACCTTCTAAAGAACAATTATCATAATAAAATTCCTTGAAATCCAAGATAGTGGGTTCAATGCTATTTAAAGTCATGACCTCTCCAATCCCACTTTTACCAAATTTATCATCAAGATCTAAAAACTCCGAATTCTTGGGACGCCTTCTAGGCAAAGTTGACTCATCTTCAGTCCCATTATTATCAAGATTCATATTGCAAAACAAAGATCTAATAGGAGACACATCAATAACTTTAAGATCCTCATCATTATTTTCGTGGTAACTAGAAGAACACGCCTTTATAAAGCTATCTTTCTTAGCACACAGTCTAGCGGTTCTTTCTTTGCACTCATCAATGGAAATTCTCATTTCTTTGAGAGATTCATTGATATCATGCTTAGGAGAAGAAGATCCAAGTTTAAGAGAATCAACATCAAGCAAAAGTCTATCAATGTTCCTAGCCAAATCATCAACTTCAAGCAATTTTTCTTCAAGCAAGGCATTAAAATTCTTTTGAGAAATCATAAATTCTTTCACACTATTCTCAAAATCAGAGGGCATCTTATTAAAATTACCATAAGATTTATTGTAGGAATTTCCATAACTATTAGAGGAATTACTAGGGAACAGTCTAGAATTAAAATTTCCTCTATAAGCATTGTTTCCAAAACTATTCCTACCAACAAAATTCACATCCATAGATTCATTATTATTCTCAATCAAAGTAGACAAAGGCATATCATTGGGATCAAGAGGAGTATTCTTAGTAGCAAACAATTTCATAAGTTCATCCATCTTTCCACTCAAAACATTGATTTCTTCTATAGCATGCACTTTTTTACTAGAAGATCTTTCGGTGTGCCATTGAGAATAATTTGCCATAATATTGTCAAGAAGTTTTGTAGGATCTCCTAACGTGATTTCCATAAATGTGCCTCCCGCGTCCGAATCTAAGAGATTTCTAGAAGCAAAGTTCAAACCAGCATAAAAAATTTGTATGATCATCCATAAATTCAAACCATGAGTAGGGCAATTGCGAATCATCAATTTCATTCTTTCCCAAGATTGGGCAACATGCTCATGATCAAGTTGTTTAAAATTCATAATATCGTTCCTAAGAGTGATGATCTTAGCGGGAGGAAAATACTTAGAGATAAAAGCATCTTTGCAATTGTTCCAAGAATCAATAGTATTTTTAGGCAAAGACGAAAACAAAACTTTAGCACGATCTCTAAGTGAAAATGGAAATAACTTCAATTTAACAATATCATTATCTGTATCTTTCTTCTTTTGCATATCACACAAATCAACAAAGTTGTTTAGATGAGTAGCGGCATCTTCACTAGGAAGGCCGGCGAATTGATCTTTCATAACAAGATTCAGCAAAGCAGTATTGATTTCACAAGACTCAACATCATTAAGAGGAGCAATCGGAGTGCTAAGGAAATCATTATTATTGGTATTCGAGAAATCACACAATTTGGTATTATCTTGTGCCATGGCAACAAGTAATCCAACACACAAGCAAACAGAAAAAAGGCAAGCGAAAAGAGAGGAGGAGATTGGGAAAGAGAGGGCAAATAAAACGGCAAGGGTGAAGTGGGGGAGAGGAAAACGAGAGGCAAATGGCAAATAATGTAAAAGCGAGGGAGATGAGTTTGTGATGGGTACTTGGTATGTCTTGACTTGAGCGAAGACCTCCCTAGCAACGGCGCCAGAAATCCTTCTTGCTACGTCTTGAGCTTGGGTTGGTTTTCCTTGAAGAGGAAAGGATGATGTAGCAATAGTAGCGTAAGTATTTCCCTCAGTTTTTGAGAACCAAGGTATCAATCCAGTAGGAGGCTCCTCAAAAGTCCCACGCACCTACACAAACAAACCAAGAACTCGCAACCAACGCGATAAAGGGGTTGTCAATCCCTTCACGGCCACTTGCGAAAGTGAGATCTGATAGAGATAGTATGATAAGATAAATATATTTTTGGTATTTTATAATATAGATGCAAAAAGTAAAGATGCAAATAAAAGTAGATTGGAAGCAAATATGATAAGAGATAGACCGGGGGCCATAGGTTTCACTAGAGGTTTCTCTCGAGATAGCATAAATATTACGATGGGTAAACAAATTACTGTCGAGCAATTGATAGAAAAGCAAATAATTATGAGATTATCTAGGCATGATCATGTATATAGGCATCACGTCCGCAATAAGTAGACCGACTACTGCCTGCATCTACTACTATTACTCCACACATCGACCGACTCCTGCCTGCATCTAGAGTAATAAGTTCACAAAGAATAGAGTAACGCATTAAGCAAGATGACATGATGTAGAGGGATAAACTCATGCAATATGATATAAACCCCATCTTTTTATCCTCGATGGCAACAATACAATACGTGCCTTGCAACCCTTTTTGTCACTGGGTAAGGACACCGCAAGATTGAACCCAAAGCTAAGCACTTCTCCCATGGCAAGAAAGATCAATCTAGTAGGCCAAACCAAACTGATAATTTGAAGAGACTTGCAAAGGTAACTCAATCACACATTAAAGAATTCAGAGGAGATTCAAATATTTTTCATAGATAAACTTGATCATAAACCACAATTCATCGGATCTCGACAAACACACCGCAAAAAGATATTACATCGAATGGATCTCCACAAGAGAGGGGGAGAACATTGTATTGAGATCCAAAAAGAGAGAAGAAGCCATCTAGCTAATAACTATGGACCCGAAGGTCTGTGATAAACTACTCACAACTCATCGGAAGGGCTATGGTGTTGATGTAGAAGCCCTCCGTGGTCGATTCCCCCTCCGGCGGAGCGCCAGCGGAGGCTCCAAGATGGGATCTCGCGGATACAGAAGGTTACGGTGGTGGAAATTATGTTTTGGGTGCTCCCTGGATGTTTTCAGGGTAAGTAGGCTTATACAGGAGGAAGAAGTACGTCGGTGGCCGCCCGAGGGGCCCACGAGACAGGGGCGCGCCCTCCTATCTCGTGGAGGCCTCGGCTGCTTCTTGACTTGCACTCCAAGTCCTCTGGATCACGTTCGTTCCAAAAATCACGCTCCCGAAGGTTTCATTCCATTTGGACTCCGTTTGATCTTCCTTTTCTTCGAAATACTGAAATAGGCAAAAAAAATAGCAATACGGGCTGGGCCTCCGGTTAGTAGGTTAGTCCCAAAAATGATAACAATGTGTAAAATAAAGCCCATAAACATCCAAAAGGGGTATATAATAGCATGGAACAATCAAAAATTATAGATACGTTGGAGACGTATCAGTACCCTCGTAGACCGAAAGCGGAAGCGTTAGCACAGCGCGGTTGATGTAGTCGTACGTCTTCGCGATCCGACCGATCAAGTACCAAACGGACGACACCTCCGAGTTCAGCACACGTTCAGCTCGATGATGTCCCACGAACTCCAATCCAGCAGAGCTTTGCAGGAGAGTTCCGTCAGCACAACGGCATGATGACGGTGTTGATGATGCTACCGACGCAGGGCTTCGCCTAAGCACTGCTACGATATTACCGAGGTGAAATATGGTGGAGGGGGCACCGCACACGACTAAGAGATCAAATCAATTGTTGTGCCTAGAGGTGCCCCCTTGCCCCCATATATAAAGAATCAAGGGGGAGGGGGCGGCCGTCCAGGAGGAGGCGCGCCAGGGAGGAGTCCTACTCCCACCGGGAGTAGGACTCCCTCTTTTCCAAGTTGGAGTAGGACGTGGAAGGAAGGGAGAGAGGAGAGGACGGAAAGGGGGGCGCCCCCTCCTTGTCCTATTCGGACTAGAGGGGGAGGGGGCGCGTGGCCTGCCCTGGCCGCCCCTCCTCTTCTCCACCTAGGGCCCATGAGGCCCAATAAACCCCTCGGGGGGTTCCGGTAACCCCCCGGTACTCCGGTATATGCCCGAAACCATCCGAAACCATTCCCATGTCCGAACATAGTCATCCAATATATCAATCTTTACATCTCGACCACTTCGAGACTCCTCTTCATGTCCGTGATCATATCCGGGACTCCGAACTACCTTCGGTACATCAAAACACAAAAACTCATAATACCGATCGTCACCGAACTTTAAGCATGCGGACCCTTCGGGTTCGAGAACTATGTAGACATGACCGAGACACGTCTCTGGTCAATAACCAATAGCGGAACCTGGATGCTCATATTGGCTCCTACATATTCTACGAAGATCTTTATCGGTCAAACCGCATAACAACATACGTTGTTCCCTTTGTCATCAGTATGTTACTTGCCCGAGATTCGATTGTCGGTATATCAATACCTAGTTCAATCTCGTTACTGGCAAGTCTCTTTACTTGTTATGTAATGCATCATCCAACAACTAAATCATTAGATACATTGCTTGCAAGGCTTATAGTGATGTGCATTACCGAGAGGGCCCAGAGATACCTCTCCGACAATCGGAGTGAAAAATCCCAATCTTGAAATACGCCAACTCAACATGTACCTTCAGAGACACCTGTAGAGCTCCTTTTCATGAAGCCCCACTCTCTTGGTTGATGTGTTAAGGAAGCTTTCCATTCTTCCTGAGAGGTTTAGTGAGATGAAGCGATCATCTACAAGAGCCGGAGCCGTGACTGAAGCCGGGCCAAAGCATGGTTACGGGAGCTAGACCCGGCCGATATCTCTATCGGGCATCCAAGCTTTAAGGAAGACGACACCCCGTTTGAATAGAAAGACTTTGCTGCTTGCGTGAAGAACATACGTCCTTTGGCCAGTCTGATTGCCAATGAAACAGACCTTACCAAGTACCAACCGACTTATGACTTGGAAAATCAGAAGGTGCCAATGCCGTCTTACAAAGTGAAGGACCTTATCCCCACAATCCGTAAGCACACTTTTGCTCCTGAAGTTGACCTGTCCAAGCTTATAGATGATGAAGCTAAGTTCCAAGCTTTGAATGGCATTGACTGATCATCACCAACCTTCTAGGAAGTAGAACAGGACGAAGAAGCAGAGAGGGATGATCCGGAAGCGTCAGGCCATCAGAATCAAGAAGATTGATCCGCTGGGCGGTTCATATTTGTGACCTTCTAAAAAATAGTGAATCACTTGGACTCCTGGAGTCATGTAATAGGGTAGCAATAACTTTGCTCTGCCGTGCCATCGTGCACGTTCATGTTGTGCCCAACGCTGTTAAGCTGCCACTTGATAGTTATCCTTTTAGATTTGTCATGATGTTTGAGTGGTGTAGATGAAAATCTCGAATTATCCTGCACACAAGTTGATCAAAAGAGCCCTTGGCAGTTTACCGCAAGGCGGGTCATAATACCTCACATATAACTACTGATGTTTAAAACAATTATAGATAAGGCTAGTTTAACCAGATTTTAGACATAATAGCAATATCATACCTGTGATATTGATCGTACTACCGGTTTACGATACCTATGCAGTAAGGGTGAGCACCCAAAGCTTTAGGATCCAACACTTCCAAGTGCTTGATATCATCATGTATGGGCGACTTGTCGCCTCTCATTAAGCCGGGTAATAGAAACCACAGGTAAACTTCAAATATGAGCTGTGAGAGTGAAGGCTGCATGGCCGGAATCACTTTAAACAAAAAAGCAAGATAACATCAAGAAGACCCGGAAAAATCTTTAAAAAAATCAAGTCAAATGAGAAAAAGCAAGGCTATGCTTCGGATACGAGCAGGAAGCTGGACCAAAAGGGTTAATAGCTATGATTCGAATACGATCAAGAAGCCCCCAAATGGTTTTTGGCATTGCACCGATCAAAGGGGTACCGATAGCTATGATTCGAATACGGTCAGGAAGCCCTCCAGTGACCATAATGATCAATGGCTATGATTCGAATACGATCAAGAGCCGGACCAAGAGGGTTAATGGCTATGATACGAATACGACCAAGCCCCCAAGTGGTTTGTGACGTTTAACGGCTGTGGGTCGAATACGACCAGGAAGCCGGACCAAAAGGGTTAACGGCTATGATTCGAATACGACCAAGACCCCAAGTGATCAAAGTGTTTTTACGGCTATGGTTTGAATACGACCAGGAAGCCGGACCAAGAGGGTGAACGGCAATGGTTCGAATACGACCAAGCCCCCAAATGATCAAAGTGTTTAATGGCTATGGTTCGAATACGACCAGGAAGCCGGACCAAGAGGGTTAACGACATTGATTCGAATACGACCAAGCCCCCCAAATGATCAAAGTGTTTAACGGCTATGGTTTGAATATGACCAGGAAGCCGGACCAAGAGGGTTAACGACAATGATTCGAATACGACCAAGCCCCCAAATGATCAAAGTGTTTAACGGCTATGGTTCGAATACAACCAGGAAGCCGGACCAAGAGGGTTAACGGCAATGATTCGAATATGACCAAGCCCCCAAATGATAAAAGTGTTTAACGGCTATGGTTCGAATACGACCAGGAAGCCGGACCAAGAGGGTTAACGACAATGATTTGAATACGATCAAGCCTTGTAGTGATCTTAAAATTATGATGAAGAAGACTCATTATTGAAGATGAAAGAGGCCCTGCTTTATTATAGTCATCATAATATATACATCATCAAAATATGTACATCAGAAGAGCCGGTGGCTCAAGTGTAGTAAGGCCGAAGATGAGCAATATTCCACGGCCGGCGGGTCTCCTCCTCCGACTTATGTGAGTCTTTGTGCTCTCGAATATCGATAAGATAGTATGACCCATTGTTCAATTTCTTGCTGACCACAAAGGGCCCTTCCCAAGGTGGGGATAACTTGTGCATGTCAGTTTGATCCTGGATGAGCCGGAGCACCAAATCACCTTCTTGAAAGGTTCTGGACTTAACTCGGCGGTTGTGGTAACGACACAGATCTTGTTGGTAAATCACCGATCGAGCCGCCGCAAGGTGAAGCTCCTCATCTAACAGGTCAAGTGCATCCTAACGTGCTTGTTCATTATCAGCTTCAACGTAAGCCGCCACGCGGGGCGAGTCGTGACGAATGTCACTAGGGAGAACCGCCTCTGCTCCGTAAACCATGAAGAAAGGCATGTAACCCGTAGATCTTTTGGGGGTAGTATTGATACTCCATAGCACTAAAGGTAACTCCTCCACCCAACAACCTAGCGTCCTTTGCAAAGGAACCATAAGCAGGGGCTTGATGCCTCTCAAAATTTCTTGATTGGCTCTTTCAGCTTGACCATTAGTTTGAGGGTGAGCTACTAACGACACATCAAGCCGAATATGCTCACGTTGACAAATCTCTTTCATAGCACCTTTGGACAGATTAGTGCCATTATCAGTTATGATGCTGTGGGGAAAGCCAAAGTGAAAATCACCTTTTTAATGAATTGAACCGCCGTTGCTGCGTCACACTTACTAATCGGCTCTACTTCGACCCACTTTGTGAATTTTTCAACCGCCACCAAAAGGTGGGTCTTATTATCCTTGGACCTTTTAAAAGGCCCAACCATATCGAGCCCCCAGACTGCAAATGGCCAAGTAATTAGAATCATCCCTCAATTCTTGAGCCGGCACGTGAGCTCACCGTGAAAACTTCTGACAACCATCACATTTACTGACCAAATCCTCCGCATCAGCATGAGCCATTAGCCAATAAAATCCATGACGAAAGGCTTTGGCCACAAGGGAATTTGAACCGGCATGATGACCACAATCCCCTTCATGAATCTCAGGAAGAATCTCACGGCCCTCCTCAGGAGAAACGCAACACTGAAACGCCCCAGTGACACTGCGATGGTGCAACTCGCCATTGGCAATTGTCATTGACTTAGACCGTTGGGTTATCTGTCTGGCCAAAGTTTCATCCTCAGGTAACTCGCCCTGGGTCATGTAAGCCAAATATGGTACGGTCCAATCTGGGATAGCGTCCGCCACCAATTGTGCCTCCGGGTTAGGAATAGCCAGATCTTCCTCTGTAGGCAATTTGATAGAAGGGTTATGTAGAATATCCAAGAAAATGTTAGGTGGCACCGGCTTACGCTGAGACCCCAACCGTCTTAAGGCGTCAGCCGCCTCATTTTTCCTGCGATCAATGTGTTCCACTTGATAATCCTTGAAGTGCCCAGCAATAGCATTAACTTTGCGGTGATAAGCCGCCATGAGTGGATCCTTAGAATCCCATGTGCCTGAGACTTGTTGATCCACCAAGTCTGAGTCGCCAAAACATCTCACCCGGCTTAAGTTCATCTCCTTAGCCATCCGAAGACCATGGACCAAGGCTTCATACTCAGCTGCATTGTTAGTACAAGGAAACATCAACCTTAGAACATAACAAAACTTGTCACCTCGAGGGGAAGCTAAGACAACTCCAGCCCCCGATCCCTCCAATTGCCTGGACCCATCAAAGTGAATAGTCCAATATGTGTTATCTGGATTCTTTTCAGGCATCTGCAGCTCTGCCAGTCGTTGATGAAATCCACCAGTGCTTGAGACTTGATGGTAGTACGAGGTGTGTACTTCAAACCATGAGGTCCAAGCTCAATGGCCCACTTGGCTACCCACCATGTGGCTTCTCTGTTTTGAATAATATCCCCTAAGGGAGCAGAACTGACCACGGTGATGGGATGACCCAGAAAATATTGTTTAAGCTTTCAGCTGGCCATGAACACCCCATAAACGAGCTTCTGCCAATGTGGATATACCTCTGCTTGGACTCAATAAGCACCTCACTGACATAGTAAACCGGTCGTTGAACTGGATATTCCTTGCCAGCTTCTTTCGGTTCCACCACAACAGCTACACTGACAGCCCGGGCGTTAGCAGCCACATATAACAACAATGGCTCCTTATCAATGGGAGTAGCAAGGACTGGTGGCTTAGCCAGCTGGTTCTACAAAGCTTCAAACGCGTTGTTAGCAGCATCACTCCAGACAAAATTATCTGTTTTCTTCATCATCTGGTATAGTGGTATGGCCTTCTCACCCAACCGGCTTATGAACTGGCTTAAGGTAGCAATACGACTCGCCAAACGCTGAACATCATTGATACATGCCGGCTTTGCCAGGGAGGTGATGGCCTTGATCTTCTCCAGGTTAGCCTCAATGCCTCTGTTAGAAACCAGAAAACCCAAAAGCTTGCCTGCTTGGATGAGTTCATGGCATCATCAAAACCCAAAAGCACACCAAAAATACACTTGGCCGGGTTAAGCATCATCTTGTAGACCCGGAGATTGTCGAAGGTTTCCTTCAAATCATCTATCAAAGTTTCCTTCTCTCTGGATTTCACCACAATATCATCCACATAAGCCTGAACATTGCACCCAATCTGACCTTGGAGATAGTTCTGCACACATCGCTGATAAGTCGCCTAGGCACTCTTGAGCCCGAAAGGCATAGACACATAGCAGAAGGCTCCAAAGGGAGTGATGAAAGTTGTCTTCTCCTGGTCCTTAACTGCCATCTTGATCTGATGATAACCAGAATAAGCATTCAGGAAACTCAAACACTCACAACCCACTGTAGCATCAATGATTTGGTCAATATGAGGGAGAGCAAAAGGATCAGCCAGAAAAGCCTTGTTTAAGTCCGTGTAGTCCACACACATACGCCAAGTGCCGTTCTTCTTAAGCACCAGCACCGGATTAGCCAACCACTCCAGATGAAACACTTCAACTATGAACCCAGCCGCCAAGAGCCGGGCCACTTCATCACCAATGGACTTATGCCTCTCCTCATTGAAGCGGCGAAGGAATTGCTTGACCGGCTTAAATTTCAGATCAATATTGAGAGTGTGCTCAGCGAGTTCCCTCGGTACACCTAGCATATTAGAAGGTTTCCATGCAAAGATGTCCTGGTTCTCACGGATGAACTTGATGAGCGCGCTTTCCTATTTTGGATCCAAGTTAGCACTGATACTGAACTGCTTGGATGAGTTGCCAGGAACAAAATCAACTAGCTTGGTGTCATCGGCCGAATTAAACTTTAGCACCGAATCATGCTCTGTAGTTGGCTTTTTCAAAGACGTCATATCCGCCGGATCAACATTGTCTTTGTAAAATTTCAACTCCTCCGTTTCACAGTCAGACTCAGCATAAGCAACATCACTTTCTTCACACTCCAAAGCTATCTTCCTGCTTTCATGCACCGTGATGGTTCCCTTATAACCCGGCATCTTGAGCTGCAAGTAAACATAACAAGGTTGTGCCATGAACTTAGCATAAGCCGGTCGTCCAAACAAAGCATGGTATGGGCTTCTGATCTTGACCACTTCAAATGTTAATTTCTTGGCCCTGGAATCGTGCTCATCACCAAAGGCCACCTCCAGCTCAATTTTGCCGACAGGGTATGCTGATTTACCAGGCACCACTCCATGGAAAACAATATTAGACGACTTAAGATTCTTATCGGTTAACCCCATGCGATGGAAGGTTTCATAATAAAGGACATTAATACTGCTTCCCCCATCCATGAGTACTTTAGTGAACTTATATCCACCAACTTGAGGCGCCACCACCAAAGCCAAGTGACCCGGGTTATCAACCCGGGGCGGGTGATCCGCTCGACTCCACATAATAGGCTGCTCAGACCATCGCAAGTATTGGGGAACTATCGGCTCAATGGCATTCACAGCCCGCTTATGGATCTTCTGGTACCGCTTGCATAAACTTGTGGTGAAAACGTGATACTTCTCACTATTCAACTGCTTTGGATTACTTTGATATCCAGATTGCTGCTGTTGCTGACCCCCTGGTCAGATTGTTGATTGTAACCACTCTAATTACCTTGATTATAACCACCCTGATTACTTTGGTGGCCCTCAAAACCGGAAATATAACCGCCACCTCCATAACTCGGGCCATGAGAACCGCCGCCGCCTGAGCCGCCGCCCGGCCCATGATTGCTGTGAGACGAGTTAGAATTTTTGGAAGCCCTCATAATGGAACAATCTTTCCAAAGGTGAGTAGCTCGTTTCTCCTGCGTGCCATGCTTTGGACAGGGCTCGTTCAGCTGCTCAAGAGTAGGACCTGATCCACCGGTCCGAGGAGGCGGCCTCCCCTTACGACCCTGATTATTGCTCTGTGCATTGGTGTTAGCCACAAACTCTGAGTTACCATCAGCCTTGCGTTTACCGTTGCCCCCCTGATTAGCCGGGTTATGCTGCTGACCCTTCGCGTTGCCATTCTTCTTTCCCTTCCCGGCTTGTCATCATCAGACTCGGGGTCCTTGGTACTATCAGAGTCGGCATATTTGATTAGAGCCACCATCAGCTGCCCCATATCATTACAATCGCGCTTGAGCCGCCCCAGCTTCTGTTTAAGAGGCAAAAAAGGCCAATTTTTCTCCAACATTAAGACCGTAGAGCCGGCATTCATGTTATCAGATGAACGTATGATAGCTTTGACCCGGCGCACCCAATGGGTCGTTGATTCACCCTCCTCTTGGGCGCAAGTAGCCAAGTCCACAATCGACATGGGTTGTTTGCATGTGTATTTAAAGTTCTGAATAAACCGGGCCTTTAGCTCAGCCCATGACCCGATGGAATTAACCAGCAGCCCTTTTAACCAAGTACGGGCTGTTCCATCCAGCACCATGGTGAAGTACTTAGCACACGTGGCGTCACTGACCTCCAACAATTCCACGGCCATCTCATAACTTTGAATCCACGCCTCAGGGTAAGTCGGCTGTGTAATTAGGCACCTTACGAGGTCCTTTGAAATCCTTGGGCAAATGCTCATTACGCAGAGCCGACACCAAATAGGGTACACCTATAGATCTAGAGGTCATGCCTGCCTCAATCGAAGTCGTTGGATAAACCGGAAGGGGCTGGTGAGCCGCCCGCTGAGCCGCTTGCTCAGCCTCTTGATGCACTCTGTCCTGATCGACCAAATTATGAGCTCCATCATGCGCCGGGTCATGCCCACGTGGCTGCTCACGGCGCTTGGCGTTGCTTGAAACGGCTGGTAAGTCCATGTGCCTACTATAACTCTGGCTTGGGCGAGGGGTCGAGTGAATCCTATCTCGACTGTAAGAATATGCCTCCTGCTGCACCAATGCTGTCTGAAGAAGCTCTCTAGCCTTTTGTGTTTCAACCGCTGCTGGATACTCGCCATCCACTGGGGGAGCCGCCAATCGTGTCGCCGCAGCAATCATGTTTTCCAAGGGATTGGAATAATGACCCGGTGGTGTTGGGACATGTTGAGGCAGAGCGCTGTTCAGACGAGGGGGTTCCGTCATGCGTGGCTGAACCGGCGTTCCAACTCCGGGTGCTGCAGCCCGGTTTATCTCCGGCGGGTTACTGGTCCCCGCTCCAAGCATGCGAAAAAGGTTTCTTGCCTCATAAACCGGAGGTAGACGAGACTAGTGCCTCCTCCTCATGATTTCATTTGAAGCATTTTGATCCATCGTAAGCCGGAAAGCCTCTGACTGAATTCGTTGGGCCTGAGCATCCAGAGTAGCCCGTTCTGTGGCTATCCTGACGTCCTCTGCCGCCAGGTCTTCCTTGGCTAGTGCTACCTCATCACGTAACTTTGCAACCTCCGCATCATGCTGAGCTTGATTCGCCGGGTTGACCTATGCTATCAACAGATCTGTCAATTTATCCATTAAAGCCATCAAAACCTGAGTCGGCGGGCGTGCAGGGCCTCCTGCTCCAGCCGTCGTCGCCGCTGCTGACCCGGAGATCATTGCCCTTGCAGTTGAAGAATTCTGACCAGGCTATGTACTGCCATGAAGATCCCAACCCTGTTCGGTGGCTCATAGGGGTCCGGAATACTGTCACCATTGGAATAGCCCCCAAGCCTGCAATCTTGCAGTTGATACAATGAAGTAGTCTCGCCCGCGGACGACTCACCATCAGAGTAGATGGCCGTCTCACCGCCAGACATAGAACCTTCGTCAAGTTCCGCTCCATGGATGCATCCTACGAAGGCACGTTTCACGGCGGGCTGAGCTCGGGCGGGTCTCGCACGCTGAGCCATCTCGATGATGTCGGTGCAGATGTCTGGCTTAGGGCCTGGCTCGCTGATCTTGCCGATGAAGACGTGGATTCCACCAAAGGGGACCCGATACCCGTACTCAATTGAGCCGGCCTTGGGGCCCCAGCCTGCTTCATCGATGTAGAGCTTGCCACGACGACTCTTGGTCATCTGGCCCACGACGTATCACTTGAGCCCTTTGAAGCTTCCCTTTAAGAACTCGAAACCACCGTGCGCTGGCCCCACGGTGGGCACCAACTGTTGTGGAATAGTCATGGCAGATGTCCTAGCAAAAGGACTTAGTCATGGAGCCATAGCAACTAGGTTAGCTTAAAGGGGTTAAATGGGACAAAGGACACAGGAGTTTATACTGGTTCGGCCCCTTGCGCTGAAGGTAAAGGCCTACTCCAGTTTCGAGGTGGTATTGCTTATGTCTCGATTAGTAGGGAGCGAATCTGCTTGATCTAGCTTTTGATCTGTTGTTTCTTGCCTTGAACCGCCGCCTGGTCGTCCCTTTATATACACAGGTTGACGCCCAGCAGCTCTCGGAGTCCCGGCCGGCTCATAAACAACGTGTCCGGCTCGGTGACTATCTATTCATGCCTTATGAGGGAGTCCTGGACTAGGGGGTGTCCGGACAGCCGGGCTATCATTATCCGCCGGACTCCAAGACTATGAAGATACAAGATTGAAGACTCCGTCCCGTGTCCAGATGGGACTTTCCTTGGCGTGGAAGGCAAGCTTGGCGATACGGATATGTAGATCTCCTACCATTGTAACCGACTCTGTGTAACCCTAGCCTCCTCCGGTGTCTATATAAACCGGAGGGCTTTAGTCCGTAGGACAACATACATTACAAGAATCATACCATAGGCTAGCTTCTAGGGTTTAGCCTCCTTGATCTCGTGGTAGATCCACTCTTGTACTACCCATATCATCAATATTAATCAAGCAGGACGTAGGGTTTTACCTCCATCAAGAGGGCCCGAACCTGGGTAAAAACATCGTGTCCCTCGTCTCCTGTTACCATCCGCCTAGACGCACAGTTCGGGACCCCCCACCCGAGATCCGCCGGTTTTGACACCGACATTGGTGCTTTCATTGAGAGTTCCTCTGTGTTGTCACCGATAGGCTTGATGGCATCTTCAACCAACAACGCTGTCCAGGGTGAGACTTTTCTCCCCGGACAGATCTTCGTATTCGGTGGCTTTGCACTGCGGGCCAATTCACTTGGCCATCTGGAGCAGATCGAAAGCTACGCCCCTGGCCGTCAGGTTAGATTTGGAAGCTTAAACTTCACGGCCGATGTCCGCGGAGACTTGATCTTCGACGGACTCGAGCCACAGCCAAGCGCGCCGCACTGTGACGACGGGCATGATCTAGCTCTGCCACCGAACAGTGCCTTGGTGGCTGCACACGGATCCGCTTCGGCCATTAGCCCGGAGCTGATCGCCCAGATCGAGGGCCGGTGGATAGATGCCGCCCTGGGGGCTTCAACATCCACGGCGATGGAGCCGAACACTAATCTTGTCCCCTGCGAAACTCATGATTCCGAGGCGCCGGACTCCTTGCCGGACTCCGAGCCTCCCGCACCCCTGCCAATCGATCCGGATTGGGCGCCGGTTATGGAATTCACCGCCGCGGACATCTTCCAATACTCGCCTTTTGGCGATATCCTAAATTCACTAAAGCACCTCTCGTTATCAGGAGAGTCCTGGCCGGACTATGGCCAGGATGGTTGGGGTACGGACGACGAAGAAATTCAGAGACCACCCGCCACCCACTTTGTAGCCACTGTCGACGATCTAACCGACATGCTAGACTACGACTCCGAAGACATCGACGCTATGGACGACGATGCCGGAGACGAACAGGAACCAGCGCCTACAGGGCACTGGAAGACCACCTCGTCATACGACATATACATGGTGGTCACCCCAAAAGACGGGGACGGCGAAGAAACAGCGGAGGCAGACTCTTTAAAGAAGCAGCCCAAACGCCGGCGTCAGCGGCGCCGCTCTAAATCCCGCCATAGCAAGAATGGAGATTCCGGCACTGGAGATAATAATACTCCAGAGAGTGCTGAAGACAATCCCCTCTAGCGAGATTCAGCGTAGGAGGATGCAGAAGCAAGCCCTCATGAGAGGGCGGCAGACGAAGAGGTTGAGAATCATAACTATATGCCTCCCTCCGAAGACGAAGCAAGCCTCAACGATGACAAATTCGTCGTACCTGAGGATCCCGTCGAACAAGAGCGCTTCAAGCGCAGGCTTATCGCCACAGCAAACAGCCTAAAGAAAAAGCAGCAACAGCTTCAAGCTGATCAGGACCTGCTGGCCGATCGATGGACCGAGGTCCTCGCGGCCGAAGAGTATAAACTCGAATGCCCCTCCAAAAGTTACCCAAGACGCAAGCTGCTCCCCCGATTAGAGGAGGAAGCATACATACCTCCATCACCAGCGCACGATATGGCTGACCGACCACCCCGTGGTCGTGACAGAGAGGCATCCAGGCCCCCAGCCAAGACCATACCCCGGCATCGCTCCAAAAGTACGAAGCCAAGAGGGAACGCGCCGGACTTGCGAGACATATTGGAGGACAAAGCAAGGCAATCCAGATCCATCTACGGATCACGTGGGCGCCCTACGACCCACGACGAATACCGTCGTACCGAATACAATAACCCTGGCCGGGCCGAACACAGCAGACAGCGCTCTCTCGAGCTGCGTCGCGATATTGCTCAATACAGAGGCGCCGCCCACCCGCTATGCTTCACTGACGAAGTAATGGATCATCAGATCCCCGAAGGGTTTAAACCCGTAAACATCGAATCTTACGATGGCACAACAGACCCCGTGGTTTGGATCGAAGACTATCTTCTCCACATCCATATGGCCCGCGGCGACGACCTCCACGCCATCAAATACCTCCCACTCAAGCTTAAAGGACCAGCCCGGCATTGGCTTAACAGCTTGCCCGCAGAGTCAATTGGGTGTTGGGAAGACCTGGAGGCCGCATTCCTTGATAACTTCCAAGGAACATATGTGCGACCACCAGACGCCAATGACCTAAGCCACATCATTCAGCAGCCAGACGAATCGGCCAGACAATTCTGGACACGGTTCTTGACGAAGAAAAATCAAATCGTCGATTGTCCGGATGCAGAGGCCCTTGCAGCCTTCAAACATAACATCCGGGACAAATGGCTAGTCCGGCACCTGGGGCAGGAAAAGCCGAAATCTATGGCAGCCCTCACATCGTTAATGACCCGCTTTTGCGTGGGAGAAGACAGCTGGCTAGCGCGCAGCAACAATCTCCGTAAAAATTCTGGCAGTCCGGATACTAAGGACAACAACGGCAGGTCACGTCGAAACAAAAACAAGCGCCGCATTAACGGCGACGATAAGGAGGATACGGCAGTCGACGCCGGATTCCGAGGCTCTAAACCCGGTCAGCGGAAGAAGCCATTCAAAAGAACCACTTCGGGTCCGTCCAATCTGGACCGAATACTCGACCGCTTATGCCAGATACATGGCACCTCTGAAAAGCCAGCTAACCACACTAACAGAGATTGCTGGGTGTTCAAGCAGGCCGGCAAGTTAATTGCCGAAAACAATGACAAGGGGCTAAACAGCGACGACGAGGAGGAGACCTGACCGCCGAACAACAGAGGACAGAAGGGTTTTCCCCACAAGTGCGGACGGTGAATATGATATACGCGACCCACATACCCAAGAGGGAGAGGAAATGCGCACTAAGGGACGTCTATGCGATGGAGCCAGTCGCCCCAAAGTTCAACCCATGGTCCTCTTGTCCGATCACTTTCGATCGAAGAGACCATCCGACCAGCATACGCCATGGAGGATTCGCCGCATTGGTTTTAGACCCAATCGTCGATGGGTTCCACCTCATGAGAGTCCTGATGGACGGCGGCAGCAGCCTGAACCTGCTTTATCAGGATACGGTGCGCAAAATGGGCATAGACCCATCAAGGATTAAACCTACAAAGACAACCTTTAAAGGTGTCATACCAGGAGTGGAAGCCAACTTTACAGGCTCAGTTACACTGGAAGTGGTCTTCAGATCCCCGGATAATTTCCGGAGCGAAGAGTTAATCTTCGACATAGTCCCGTTCCGCAGTGGCTAGCACGCTCTGCTCGGACGAACCGCGTTGGCAAAATTCAACGCGGTGCCGCATTATGCATACCTAAAGCTCAAGATGCCAGGCCCTCGTGGAGTCATCACGGTCAATGGGAATACGGAACGCTCCCTCCGAACGGAGGAACATACAGCGGCTCTCGCGGCAGAAGTACAGAGCAGCCTTCTAAGGTAATTCTCAAGTCCGGCCGTTAAAAGGCCGGATACAGCAAAACGCGCCCGGAGCAATGCCAACCAAGACCACCTGGCGCGATCAGACCATGCGTAGCAATGCGGCCCCAACCCTCGCCCGCGCATGATCGCAAGAATAACACTCCGCGTACATCATTACGCTTTGGAGATACCATGGGCACAGGGGAGGGGGCACGATCGCAACGGACCCAGAGTGCGGTTCGACCACACCGGGGGCTCGCAAGTGTGCCCCCTTTTTTTTCATTTTATTCTTCTTCTTTTATGTACATAGGACTCTGTTAACCAGAAGCCCTGTCCGGCGGCGAACCTGCCGAACTCATGATGCAACAGTCAGGGACTAAAGAAGGCCATGACGAACACTCAGGTGGTCTCAATTACGAGCATTAAATTTGATTATATACACCAAGTTTGCAGCTCATCCCTGGAGGGGGACATGTTTACTTAGTCCAAATCCCTTGCTTACCGCGCTATTTGTATCAGTCCGCTCTACTAGCAGACTTTCTTTCATAAATAATGCAGCAACTTTTTGATCGCAATTGCATTACCTTTTATTTATATATATGCTCATTATATGACATCTTGCACCCGTATATTTTGGTACGGCCTAATACACCGGGGGCTTATGTTCCCCACCCTATGGTGTGATAAGTCCGAACACTTTCACAAGTGCGGCACCCCGAACTTATTGCATTATATGAATCGGCTCCGAATCATGTCTTGGGTTAATAGTTGGGTTTGCCCGGCTCCCATGTTTTGGTGCCTTATGTTCCGTTCCGTCGGCTAAGGTGGCACTGGGAGAACCACTGCGATTGCGCCCCGGTTGAGCCGGGTGAGCGCCTCAGTGGAGAAAGCTAAAACTGACTGGCATGATAAGGCGAGAGACTAGTCGCTGTTCGAGAGGTTTTTTCGGGTCCTTAAAGACTCACGCCGCTTCGAGCGAAGTTCCGGACAATGTCCGATGAAGGCGTGGATAGCGCCCCGGATTCGGTCTTCCGAATACCAGGGGCTTCGCCGAAATTTAAAATTATAGAATTCTATGGCTAAGTGAGAGTGTTCAAGCATTATAAGTCCGGTTGCCTTGTTCGTCGTGTTGAGTGCCTCCCTCGATGGACCCAACAATGGGAACAAGAGTGTTCAAGTTTATCCCGAACACCCCAGCACTCGTGGCTTGGGGGCTGAAGCCAACAACTTGCCATCTCTCAGATTTTATAAACGGCCGCACAGAAGGTAATATTTTAAATTAAACAAGCGTTGCTTAAACGCGCACATGAACAAAGTTTCAGCGCGCAGGATAATACATAGCAAATTCACTCAAAGATTACATTTCGGGGGCACTCATCCGCAATATTGCGGGCTCCCTTCAGGACAGTTTTATAATACATCTCGGGCGTGCGATACTCCTTGCCCGGCGGCGGTGGGTCCATGAGTAGCTTCTCCGCATCCAACCTGCCCCATTGCACCTTTGTGCGGGCAAGAGCCCGGCGAGCACCTTCAATACAGGCGGAGCGCTTGATGACATCCACCCAGGGGCATGCATCCACCAGCCGCCGCACAAGGCCAAAGTAACTCCCAGGCATGGCCTGTCCAGGCCACAGCCGGACTATAAGGCCCTTCATGGCCTCCTCAGCTACCTTGTGGAGTTCGACCAGCTGCTTCAGCTGGTCGCTTGGGGGCACCGGGTGTCCGGCCTCAGCATACTGAGACCAGAAGACTTTTTCCGTTGAGCTCCCCTCCTCGCCACGATAGAATGCATCGGCATCAGACGCACTACGCGGCAGATCTGCAAACGCCCCTGGAGAGCTCCGAATGCGGATAAGTGTCAGGTATTTTACATTAACATGCCTGCTTTGCATGAAAAATGCCTTACCCGCCGCTATTTTCTTTATATCTTCAACCTCCTAAAGGGCCTTATGGGCCTCGGCCTTGGCGGACTTGGCACTTCCGAGAGCCGAGGCAAGCTCAGACTCTCGAGTCTTGGAGTCACGCTCCAAACTCTCATGCTTTTCCATGAGAGCCTGGAGCTCTTGCCGAACTTCCGCCACCCGTGCCTCCTGCTTTTCTCGCTCGGCCCGTTCCGCGGCCGCACTGTGTTCGGCCGCGGACACAGCATCCTTCAGGGCTACCACCTCATTAGTGGCCCCTGCAATACACATATTATCCTTGTTAATTTGCAACCAAAATCCTTTTCTGTAAGGTACCTATTCAAAGTGGTGTTACTCACCTTCTTTGTCCTCGAGCTGCTTCTTCGCATGGCTGAGCTCTCGCTCGGACCGCTCGAGATCCTGCTTCAGCACATCGACCTCCGCCGTTAATGCGGCAGAGGCCAGCAGCGCAGCCTGCAAACCCATATTGACATATTTTTAGCAACCCTGCGCATATCTTGTTAGATCCTCAGTCCGGCTTTTCTTTTCGAACACCGAACTGAGCATCAGGGGCTACTGTCTATGCGGTATTACATTACATAATTTTAACTTCTTACCTCAAAGCCTGTTAAAAGGCTGCTGCAGGCTTTGGTCAGCCCACTTTTGGCGAGCTGAACCTTTTGAATCACCGCACTCATGATAGTGCGGTGTTCTTCCTCGATGGAAGCGCCTTTAAGCGCCTCCAACAAGTTATCCGGCGCCTCCGGTTGGACGGAGGCCGCCGGTGTCACGGTCTTGCCCTTCTTTCGAAGGGGCCGCTTGCCGGACTCCGGAACCACTGCGGGTTCCAATGTAGAGTCCGGCGCAAAGTCCGGGAGGTTGCCTGACGGCGCCTCCGGAGCCTCCTCCTGATGGGTCCCTCTCTGGGATCCCACCTCGGCGTCCTCGTCGGCGCGTGGGGTAGAGGCAGTCGGAAGTGAATTCACATCCGAAGAGGCCAACGACCTGCTCGATGAGTCGGGGAGATCGTCATCGGCCGGACTACGGACAGAATGCGGCAGTAGAAGGACACTACGCGACATAAAAGATATTGCACGTCAAGGATCCGGATACTTACGATCTCGCCGGACGCCTGGCCCTTGGAGGCCACTCATCCTCGCCAACGCTGGTGTTAGCGAAACTGTCCGGGGGGATAGCTCTCCCCCTCTTGGACCCTTCGGCCTCCCCTATTGGGGAAGCCTTCCTCTTCTTCTCTCCCCCCTCCGGGAGAGAGTACTCCTCCTCCTCCTCGTCTTCGGGGGAGGAGTCCGCGTCGTCGTCAGACGCCTGATTGCGGGAACTCTTTCGAGTCCCCGCGGCCACCTTCTTGGCCTTCTTCTCCGGCACTACGTGCGGTGCCGGAACCAGCAGCCCTGCTAAGCGGGCGTCCACTGGATCTTCTGGCATGGGAGCCGGGCTGATAAGCTGCCTGGCCTTCTCCATCCATTCCTGTCAAAGGAAAGGAAGGGATGAAACCCTCTTATAAATAATTTGATTACTACAAAGTGTCCCGTAATGGGGTTGAATCACTTACCTCGTCAGTTGGATACTGCGAGCTGAATCCGCGATCTTCCGTCGTGGATGCGGGGGCTTCGGCGCCCTTAAACAGCACTCTCCAGGCGCCTTCGTATGTCGTATAGAAGAGCCCGCTCAGCACCTGGTGCTGTTCCGGATTGAACTCCCATAGATTGAATGCCCGTTCTTGGCATGGGAGAATCCGGCGGATGAGCATGACTTGGACCACGTCGACGAGCCTGAGCTTATTGCTCACCAGCTTCTGGATGCAGGTTCGGAGTCCAGTCACCTCCTTCGGATCGCCCCACAGCAAGCCCTTCTCTTTCCAGGAGGTGAGCTGCGTGGGGACGCCAGATCTAAACTCGGGGGCCGCCGCCCATGTGGGCTTGCGCGGCTCGGTGATGTAGAACCACCCCGATTGCCATCCCTTGAAGGAGTCCACAAAGGCCCCTTCGAGCCAAAGGACGTTGGGTGGCGCCTCCGCATTCCGCTTGCGTGCCCTTCACAACCTTCGGCTTGACGTTGAAGGTCTTGAGCCACAGGCCGAAGTGGGGCCGGATGCAGAGGAAGGCCTCACACACGACGATGAACGCCGAGATGTTGAGGATGAAGTTCGGCGCCAGATCGTGGAAATCCAGGCCATAATAGAACATGAGCCCCCGGACGAATGGATGGAGCGGAAAGCCCAGTCCGCGGAGGAAGTGGGGAAGGAAGACGACCCTCTCGTGAGGCCCAGGGGTAGGAACGAGCTGCCCCTCGTCGGGCAGCCGATGCGCGATATCGCCGGAGAGGTATCCGGCGTTGCGCAGCTTGGTGATGTGCTCCTCCTTAACGGGGGAGGCCAACCACTTGCCTCCCCCTCCGGACATATTCGGAGAAGGTTGAGGCGAGATGCGCGAGCTTGGGCGTTGGAGCTTGAGTGCGCAGAGATGTGTAAGCAAAGGAGGAAGAAGGCGTAGGTGGGAAGGTAAATCCTTATCCCTTATATATAGGCGGACGAAACTGTGCGTCCCCCACCGGCCTGGTAAAACTCGCTTATCTCCCAAGCGCCACCATCAATGGCGCGGTTGGGTTACCCACGTCCGTATTGATGAGAATCCCGGGATAAGGGGAACACGATCTCTGCTTCGACAAGACGTGCCAAGGAAACCGCTTCGCTAAACGTTCTGAGGAACCCGCCTTGCAATGCCGAACATTATGCGCGCCGGACTTATCATCATTGAAGCCTGGTTCAGGGGCTACTGAGGGAGTCCTGGACTAGGGGGTGTCCGGACAGCTGGACTATCATTATCCGCCGGACTCCAAGACTATGAAGATACAAGATTGAAGACTCCATCCCGTGTCCGGATGGGACTTTCCTTGGCGTGGAAGGCAAGCTTGGCGATACGGATATGTAATTCTCCTACCATTGTAACCGACTCTGTGTAACCCTAGCCTCCTCCGGTGTCTATATAAACCGGAGGGCTTTAGTCCGTAGGACAACATACATTACAACAATCATACCATAGGCTAGCTTTAGGGTTTAGCCTCCTTGATCTCGTGGTAGATCCACTCTTGTACTACCCATATCATCAATATTAATCAAGCAGGACATAGGGTTTTACCTCCATCAAGAGGGCCCGAACCTGGGTAAAAACATCGTGTCCCTCGTCTCCTGTTACCATCCGCCTAGACGCACAGTTCGGGACCCCCTACCCGAGATCCGCCGGTTTTGACACTGACACCTTACAATACAAGTCTTACACATAAGGCGGTTTAATTCTACGGGCCTTAAGTCGCCCTTGGGCCTTGGGCCCTTATCTTGAACCACCGTCTTCAATATCCTCATGGGCTTCATATGATGAATCGCCATATGTATAACCCGGCCCCTCCTGGGCGGGTCATACCTAATAGTTATATCCCCAACAGGTAGGATGCAAGGGATCAACAAGGGGTTCACAAGGAGTAGTAATGTACTTGTTCAAATGATATTCATGAAAAATTCCAAGCATCTCATTTTTCCACTCACTAATCAAGCATAGGCACTCTACATCTAAGACTCCCCAACATAGACTCATCCATCTTCCTCCAATGGTGATTAAACCAAAGCAATGGAGACCAAAGCTCTGATACCAATTGAAAGGATCAAGAAGAGGTGTCTAGAGGGGGGTGATTAGACCCTCAACAAACAAAGTTGACAGTTTTTAAGTTTTTCAAGGTGAGATGGTAGATTAACACAATTTCAAGCATACACATTACAATTCAAGCAAGCATGCAAAGAGTATATGAGCAGCAGAAAGTAAAGCATGCAACTTGCAAGAAAGTAAAGGGATGGAATTGGAGTGTGCAAACGCAATTGGAGACACGGAGATTTTTGGCGTGGTTCCGATAGGCGGTGCTATCGTACATCCATGTTGATGGAGACTTCAACCCACAGAGGGTAACGGTTGCACGAGTCCATGGAGGGCTCCACCCACAAAGGGTCCACGAGCAACCTTGTCTATCCCATCATGGCCATCACCCACGAAGGACTTGCTTCACTAGGGTAGATCTTCACGAAGTAGGCGATCTCCTTGCCCTTACAAACTCCTTGGTTCAACTCCACAATCTTGACAGAAGCTCCCAAGTGACACCTAACCAATCTAGGAGACACCACTCTCCAGAAGGTAATAGATGGTGTGTTGTTGATGAACTCCTTGCTCCTGTGCTACAAATGATAGTCTCCCCAACACTCAACTCTCTCTCTCACAGATTTGGCTATGGTGGAAAGATGATTTGAGTGGAAAGCAACTTGGGGAAGGCTAGAGATCAAGATTCATATGGTAGGATTGGAATATCTTGGCCTCAACACATGAGTACATGGTTATCTCTCAGAAAATGAGTAGTGGAAGTGTAGGTTTGTTCTGATGGCTCTCTCCATGAGTGAAGAGTGGGTGGAGGGGTATATATAGCCTCCACACAAAATCTAGCCATTACACACAGATTCCCAAACTCGGTGGGACCGAATCAACAAACTCGGTCAGACCGATTTAGGTAAAAAATGTACATTACAATTTTCGGTGGGACCGATATAGTCATCTCGGTGGGACCGATGTGTAGGGGTTAGGGTAAAACCTCAACTCATTTTGACCGATTACTGATACGTCTCCGTCGTATCTACTTTTCCAAACACTTTTGCCCTTGTTTTGGACTCTAACTTGTATGATTTGAATGGAACTAACCCGGACAGACGCTGTTTTCAGCAGAATTGCCATGGTGTTGTTTTATGTGCAGAAAATAAAAGTTCTCGGAATGACCTGAAACTCCACGGAACACCTTAGAAAAAACAATAAAAAATCCTCGGCAAAGATGAAGACCAGGGGGCCCACACCCTGTCCACGAGGGTGGGAGGCGCCCCCTGGGCGCGCCCCCCTACCTCGTGGGCCCCCTGGTGGCCCTCCGACGCCAACTCCAACTCCATATATTGGCTTTCGGGAAGAAAAAATCAGAGAGAAGAAATCATCGCGTTTTACGATACGGAGCCGCTGCCAAGCCCTAACCTCTCTCGGGAGGGCTGTTCTGGAGTCCGTTTGGGGCTCCGGAGAGGAGGATTCTTCGCCGTCGTCATCATCAACCATCCTCCATCACCAATTTCATGATGCTCACCGCCGTGCGTGAGTAATTGCATCGTAGGCTTGCTGGACGGTGATGGGTTGGATGAGATTTATCATGTAATCAAGTTAGTTTTGTTAGGGTTTGATCCCTAGTATCCATTATGTTCTGAGATTGATGTTTCTATGACTTTGCTATGCTTAATGCTTGTCACTAGGGCCCGAGTGCCATGATTTCAGATCTGAACCTATTATGTTTTCATGAATATATGTGTGTTCTTGATCCTATCTTGCAAGTCTATAGTCACCTACTATGTGTTATGATCCGGCAACCCCGAAGTGACAATAATCAGGACCACTCCCGGTGATGACCATAGTTTGAGGAGTTCATGTATTCACTATGTGCTAATGCTTTGTTCCGGTTCTCCATTAAAAGGAGGCCTTAATATCCCTTAGTTTCCAATAGGACCCTGCTGCCACGAGAGGGTAGGACAAAAGATGTCATGCAAGTTCTTTTCCATAAGCACGTATGACTATATACGGAATACATGCCTACATTACATTGATGAACTGGAGCTAGTTCTGTGTCACCCTATGTTATGACTGTTATATGACGAACCGCGTCCGGCATAATTATCCATCGCTAATCCGGTGCCTACGAGTTTTCCATATACTGGTTCTCACTTATTTACTTTTCCGTTGCTAATGTTACAATCACTACAAAATACCAAAAACATTACTTTTGCTGTCTTTACTTTTGTTACCGTTACCACTACTATCATATTACTTTGCTACTAAACACTTTGCTGCAGATACTAAGTTTCCAGGTGTGGTTGAATTGACAACTCAGCTGCTAATACTTGAGAATATTCTTTGGCTCCCCTTGTGTCGAATCAACAAATTTGGGTTGAATACTCTATCCACGAAAACTATTGCGATCCCCTATACTTGTGGGTTATCAAGACCTTTTTCTGGCGCCGTTGCCGGGGAGCATAGCGCTATTCTTTGAGTCACTTTGGATTTATATCTGCCGGACACTATGAAGAACTTGAAAGATGATCGAACTACTATTTTGCCCTCAACTACGAGGGGAGGTAAGGAACTGCCATCTAGCCTTGCACTAGATTCTCCTTCTGTTATGAGTAAGCTAGCGACACCTAAACCTACTACTGCTATGAATTCTGATATGTCGCATGTTATTGATGATGCCACTTCTGCTGTGCATGATACTTTTGATGAAACTACTTCTATGCTTGATACTACTGTGCCCCTAGGTGAATTTCTCGATGAGCAAATTGCTAGGTCTAGAGAAAGAGAAATTATTGAACCTGAATATGATGATGTTAGTGATGATGAAAATATGTCTGCTATTCCTGAGGGTTATCTTTTTGATGCTGAATCTTCTGCAGCTATCCTTGATTGCCAGGATAGATATGAACTTAAGAGGTTGCTAGTTAAATGGAGTAAAGAATCTTTTAGAGATAAAATGAGACCCGACCCTGCTTTTGCTACTTCACCTATCTGTGTTCCTGATAAGGACTATTATGATTTTTCTATTGATCCAGATATAATTACTTTGGTTGAATCTGATCCTTTTTATGGCTATGAATCTGAAACTGTTGTGGCACATCTTACTAAGTTAAATGATATAGCTGCCCTGTTTACTAATAATGAGAGATCACGCTACCTTTATTTACTCAAAATATTTCCGTTCTCATTAAAGGGTGATGCTAAGATATGGTTTAATTCTCTTGATCCTGGTTGTGTGCAAAGTCCCCAAGATATGATTTATTACTTCTCTGCTAAATATTTCCCTGCTCATAAGAAACAAGCCGCTTTGAGGGAAATATACAACTTTGTGCAAATTGAAGAAGAGAGTCTCCCACAAGCTTGGGGGAGGCTTCTCAAGTTACTTAATGCTTTGCCTGATCATCCTCTTAAGAAACCTGAAATATTTGATATCTTTTATAATGGACTAACTGATGCTTCCAGAGATTACCTGGATAGTTGTGCTGGTTCTCTTTTTAGGGAAAGAACACCGGATGAAGCTGAAATTCTATTGAATAATATGTTGGCAAATGAAAATAATTGGGCACCTCCCGAGCCACCTCCTGAGCCAGTTCCTGAGCCAATTACTGAGCCTATTCCTAAACCAACTCCGAATAAGAGAGGTGTTCTATTTCTCAGTCCCGAAGATATGCAAGAGGCAATGAAATCTGTGAAAGAAAAAGGTATTAAAGCCGAAGATGTTAAGAATTGACCTCCTATTGAAGAAATACATGGTCTTAATTTACCACCTATTGAAGAAGTATATGATCTCAATTACTTATTTACTGAAGAACCTCCCGATATCCCGACACAGGTAGTAAAGGTAAATTCTCTCTATAGATATGATAAAGCCGAAGTCCCTCCTACTAAAATTGCTAGTTAGTGCTTGGATGAGTTTGATGACTTTATGTTTAAGCAAGACGACTTTAATGCTTATTTTGGTAGACAATTAAAATAGAATACCTTTATGATTAAATGCTTGGGTGATTATATGGCTGATATTAGAGGTGAACTTAAACTTGTTAGCAAACATGCTTCTATGGTTACCACTCAAGTAGAACAAGTACTTAAAGCTCAGAAAGAAGTGCTTGATGAAATGAATAGTAATAAAAATGATTATGCTGTTAGAGTGGCTACTAGAACTGGTAGGATGACTCAGGAACCTTTGTATCCTGAAGGCCACCCTAAGAGAATCGAGCAAGATTCTCAGAGAAATAATATTGATATACCTAGTTCTTCTAAGAGGAAGAAAAAGAAAAATGATAGAACTTTGCAAACTTCTAGTGAACCTATTGCTAAACCACCTGAGAATCCAAATGATACCTCTATTTCTGATGCTGAAACACAATCAGGTGATGAACATGAACCTAGTGATAATGTTAATGATAATGTTCATGCTGATGCTCAACCTAGTAATGATAATGATGTAGAAGTTGAACCTGCTGTTGATCTTGATAACCCACAATCAAGGAATCAACATTATGATAAAAGAGACTTTGTTGCTAGGAAACATGGTAAAGAAAGGGAACCATGGGTTCAGAAACCCATGCCTTTTCCTTCGAAACCATCCAAGAAAAAGGATGATGAGGATTTCGAGCGCTTTGCTGAAATGATTAGACCCATCTTTTTGCGTATGCGATTAACTAATGTGCTCAAAACAAATCCTTATGCTAAGTATATGAAGGATATCATTACTAATAAAAGAAAAATACCTGAAGCTGAAATTTCCACCATGCTTGCTAATTATACTTTTAAGGGTGGAATACCGAAGAAACTTGGAGATCCAGGAGTACCTACTATACCATGCTCCATTAAAAGAAATTATGTTAAAACTGCTTTATGTGATCTTGGAGCCGGTGTCAGTGTTATGCCTCTCTCCTTATATCATAGACTTGATTTGAATAAGTTGACACCTACTGAAATATCTTTGCAAATGTCTAATAAATCAACTGCTATACCTGTCGGTATTTGTGAGGATGTGCCTGTTGTGGTTGCAAACGTTACTATTTTAACGGACTTTGTTATTGTTGATATTCCCGAGGATGATAGTATGTCTATTATTCTTGGAAGACCTTTCCTTAATACTGCAGGGGCTGTTATTGGTTGCACCAAAGGCAATGTCACTTTTCATGTTAATGGCAATGAGCACACGGTGCATTTTACAAGGAAACAACTTCAAGTTTATAGTATCAACTCTATTGGAAAGATTCCATCGATTATATTTGGAGGTTTTGAATTTCCTCTCCCTACTGTCAAGAAAAAGTATGATATTCTTATTGTTGGGGATTTTCATATCCCCGTTGAGGTAACTTAGTGTGATTCGAAATTTCTCCGGTTTCGTGATTATTCGGAATGAGTTTGCTAACAAGACTTGATCAACCTTGTTAGTGGGTTCATTTTGATGATAACGAGATGGATGAAACTAGAAGCAAAACCTTCTGTACGCTCTTTATATTTTTTGTTATTTAGTAGAAATAAAGTAAAATAGTATTTTTCTGTTTGTCTCCTGACTTATCCGTGCAATATAAAAATATCCCGAAAATAAAAGTCCTCAGAATGCCATGCCAATTTAATATGATTTTTTCGGGAATATTTGAGGGTTTACTGTGCAAAAATTACCACGAGGGGAGCTGCCACCTGGTCACGAGGGTGGAGGGCGCGCCCTACCCCCCTGGGCGCGCCCCCTGCCTCGTGGGCCCACGGTGGCCCTCCTCCACTTATCCCTGCACCCATCTTCTTTCTCTGCCTCACATAAACACGAAAAACCAACTCAAGCATGAGTTCCAGCCCCCGTTGCTGTGATTTTTGATCTCCTTGCTCAAAGCACCTCTGGCAAAACTGCTTGGGGAGATTGTTCCTTGGTATGTGACCCCTCCATTGGTCCAATTAGTTTTTGTTCTAGTGCTTTATTCATTGCAAATTTGTGCTGCATAGGTGACCATGTTCTTGAGCTTGCATGTCAAATTTATATGGTTCCAAGTAGTTCCAATACTTTATATAGGCTCTAGGCACTTATGGGAGTTGTTGCTATCAATTTTATTGAAGTTGGTTCACTTTTATTTGAAGTTACTAAAAATTTCAGATTGTTTCAGAAATAATGAAGAGACTTTTGAGGGGCTCGTTGAGCCGAAGTTCTAAGGAAAAACAAAAGGAAGAAGAGCAGAAGCCCAAATTTAATTTGCCTCGCACCGCGGAGGTCCGGCCGTGTGAATGGCCTTCCGATGACTTCTTGAGGAGAGCCGGGATTTATGAGGATTTTTATCTATTAATTGAGAACGCCGGCCTCACCGACTTCCTCCGCGACCAACGTCATCAGTATCTCTTACTCACACATACTTCTGTGCAAAACTTCTACTTTTTCCCTAAGAAATCACCTCGAACAGTAGAGTTTCATTTATATGACGTTGTTAAAGAGATGATATTAGCTGAATTCTGCGAGGTTTGCAGAATACCCTTTGAGGGCACCTTAGATGAACCCCACCGTAACGAAGTAGAAGCTTTTATTAACACCATCACTGTAGGAGAAACCAGGAAGGTTTCTGATGCAAGGATCACTAGCATACATTTTCCTGTTTTACGCTACTTTGCCTTATTTGCTAGTCGTTGCTTGATTGGACGTGGGAACTATGGGAACCTTAGTATTCCTGATATTATTATTTTGTTCCATGGTTTATACCGCAATAACTCTGTTAGTATGGGTGGAATTGTTGCTAGATGGTTAAGTCTGAACCGTACTAAGGGCCCCATCTTTGGAGGCATTTATGCTTCACGCCTAGCTGAACATTTTGAAGTACCTATTAGGCATGAGGAGAAAGAAGAAACAGCGCTGCCCCGTGCTTATTTAGATTATAAAAGTATGATAGCGCATGATTTTCTTGTTAAGAGTCGCGAAGGGGAGCTCAAATATAAATTATACTTTGATAAACATCACCCTGAGACTATTACTTTGCCTGCTCCTTCTTTGTTTAACTTATGTGCAGGTCGTCACATTGTTCCGTGGTCGGCTGTTCAAGCCTATCGGAATCCTGCACCAGCCCCGGAACCGGAGCCACAAGACGAGCCTCCACGACTATCTGTTTATTCTTGGGATCCAGAGGAGGTTGCTAGCCCGTGGCAGCCGGAGCCTTCTTCATCACAATACGACCCCAGCTACACCTTCGGGTATCCGCCAGGCTATCCCTGGCAATAGACCAACTTAGGGCAAAAGCCTAAGCTTGGGGGAGTACGTATTTCCCACCGACATTACATTCATGTTGACACACTCATTGCTATATGTCGGTGCTCATACTCTTTCACTGTAATATCCATGCTAGTTTATTTCCTTTTTCCTGCTTTCTTCTTGTGTGTTTGATAAACCTTAAGAAAAAACAAAAAACATTAGTAATAGTTTATTTCTTTGCTGTAGTAATTAAAAAGAAAACCCAAAAATATTTCCCGTTCTTCTTTTGCTTGTTGGGAGCTTTGCCGTGTAAATAGTTTTTATTTCTTTTCCTTTCTTTGGGGGTCGAGAAGACTATATTGAAAATGCTTAGTGGCTCTTATATGCATGATTGTTTATTTAACTTAGAGCCCATATTACTTGTCTTCTCTCTTGAGTTGAATGCTTGCAGATTCCAGCTTAGTCCAATGCACGCGCACTCTTATTATTATACACATCGTTCGGTCATGTAAGTGAAAGGCAATAATGATGATATACGATGGACTTATTGGGATGAGAAAAGCTGGTATGAACTCGACCTCTCTTGTTTTTGTAAATATGCTGATTCATCATTCCTGAGTCAGCTATTATGAAGTAAACATATTTGCAATGACATTTAGAGATTATAGTTGCTTGTGTCATGCTTGATTAGCTATGAGATATAATGGTTTACCTTGCGTGCCAACATGCTATTAGAATGATTATGATGTGGTATGATGGGATGGTATCCTCCTTTAAATAAATTGAGTGACTCGACTTGGCACATGTTCATGCATGTAGTTGAATCAAATCAACATAGCCTTCATGATATTTATGTTCATGGTGGATTATATCCTACTCATGCTTGTATTCGGTGTGAATTAATTTTAATGCATGTTTACGACTGTTGTCGCTCTCTCAGTTGGTCGCTTCCCAGTCTTTTGCTAGCCTTCACCTGTACTAAGCGGGAATACTGCTTGTGCATCCAATCTCCTTAAACCCCAAAGTTGTTCCATTTGAGTCCACTATACCTACCTATATGCGGTATTTACCTGCCGTTCCAAGTAAATTTGTATGTGCCAAACTCTAAACCTTCAAATAAACATTCTGTTTTGCATGCTCGATTAGCTCATATGTCAACTAGAGCTGCCCTTATCTTCCATGTTAGGCTGGTTATTCTCAAGAGGAGTGGACTCCTCTCCTCATTCACGAGAAAATGGCTGGTAGCCGGGATGCCCAGTCCCATGCTTCGTGCAAACTAAATCAAAATAATTGCAAACAAAACTCCCCCTGGGACCCGTTGAATGTTGGAGGCACTTGTTGTTTCGAGCAAGCCATGGATTGATGCTTGTGGAGGAGGGGGAGTATAAACTTTACCATTCTGTTTGGGAACCGCCTATAGTCTGTTTAGCATGGAAGATATCATCGTCTTTTAGTTGTTATGTTGACAATAAGAGTATGCCGCTCAAAATATAATTTATCTCTATTTCAAAACCGAGCTCTCTACAAATCCCTGCTTCCCTCTACGAAGGGCCTATCTATTTACTTTTATGTTGAGTCATCACCCTTCTTATTAAAAAGCACCCGTTGGAGAGCACACTGTCATTTGCATTCATTATAATTGGTTTATATTGGGTATGACTTGACTGGATCTCTTTTACGATGAATTACAATGTTTAGTTAGTCCTTGATCTTTAAAGGTGCTCTGCATTTATGTTTTGCGGTCTCAGAAAGGGCTAGCGAGATACCATTTTGTTATATCATGTTATGATTATTTTGAGAAAGTGTTGTCATCCGAGTTTTGCTATTATGGCTCGCTAGCTGATTATGCTATTGATATGATTAATTGTGAGACCTACGTGTTATTGTTAGTATGGTTAGTTCATAATATTTGCTGAAACTTGAATGCTGGCTTTTCATGTTTACAACAACAAGAGCAAACAGAGTTTGTAAAAGTTTTTCTTTTTCTCTTTCAGTTTGTCAACTGAATTGCTTGAGGACAAGCAAGGGTTTAAGCTTGGGGGAGTTGATACGTCTCCGTCGTATCTACTTTTCCAAACACTTTTGCCCTTGTTTTGGACTCTAACTTGTATGATTTGAATGGAACTAACCCGGACTGACGCTATTTTCAGCAGAATTGCCATGGTGTTGTTTTATGTGCAGAAAATAAAAGTTCTTGGAATGACCTGAAACTCCACGGAACACCTTAGAAAAAACAATAAAAAAGCCTCGCCAAAGATGAAGACCAGGGGGGCCACACCCTAACCACGAGGGTGGGGGGCGCCCCTGGGCACGCCCCCCTACCTCGTGGGCCCCCTGGTGGCCCTCTGACGCCAACTCGAACTCCATATATTGGCTTTCAGTAAGAAAAAAAATCAAAGAGAAGAAATCATCGCGTTTTACGATACGGAGCCGCCGCCAAGCCCTAATCTCTTTTGGGAGGGCTGATCTGGAGTCCGTTCGGGGCTCCAGAGAGGGGGATTCGTCGCCGTCGTCATCATCAACCATCCTCCATCACCAATTTCATGATGCTCACCGCCGTGCGTGAGTAATTCCATCGTAGGCTTGCTGGACAGTGATGGGTTGGATGAGATTTATCATGTAATCGAGTTAGTTTTGTTAGGGTTTGATCCCTAGTATCCATTATGTTCTGAGATTGATGTTGCTATGACTTTGCTATGCTTAATGCTTGCCACTAGGGCCCGAGTGCCATGATTTCAGATCTGAACCTATTATGTTTTCATGAATATATGTGTGTTCTTGATCCTATCTTGCAAGTCTATAGTCACCTACGATGTGTTACGATCCGGCAACCCCAAAGTGATAATAATCGGGACCACTCCCGGTGATGACCATAGTTTGAGGAGTTCATGTATTCACTATGTGCTAATGCTTTGTTCTGGTTCTCTATTAAAAGGAGGCCTTAATATCCCTTAGTTTCCAATAGGAACCCGCTGCCACGGGAGGGTAGGACAAAAGATGTCATGCAAGTTCTTTTCCATAAGCACGTATGACTATATACGGAATACATGCCTACATTACATTGATGAACTGGAGCTAGTTCTGTGTCACCCTATGTTATGACTGTTACATGACGAACCGCATCCGGCATAATTATCCATCGCTAATCCGGTGCCTACGAGTTTTCCATATACTTGTTCTTGCTTATTTACTTTTCCGTTGCTACTGTTACAATCACTACAAAATACCAAAAACATTACTTTTGCTGTCTTTACTTTTGTTACCGTTACCACTACTATCATATTACTTTGCTACTAAACACTTTGCTACAGATACTAAGTTTCCAGGTGTGGTTGAATTGACAACTCAGCTGCTAATACTTGAGAATATTCTTTGGCTCCCCTTGTGTCGAATCAACAAATTTGGGTTGAATACTCTACCCTCAAAAACTGTTGCGATCCCCTATACTTGTGGGTTATCAATTACACAAACTCGGTGAGACCGATTTTGGTAATAAGTAAACAGGGGATTGGTCAAGCAAACTCGGTGGGACCGACTGCACCAACTCGGTTAGATCGAATGTTGCACCAGATCACAGAGAGATTGCAAGCCCATCTCGGTGAGACCGAGATCCCATCGGTGAGACCGAAGTAACTAGGGTTTGGCAGTGGCTGAATAAGATGAAATTCGGTGGCGCCAGATAGACAAAGTCGGTGGGGCCGAGTTTGACATTTCGATTTAGGACATATGTGGATGTGAGAAAATGGCTGAGGGTTTTGGAGCATATCACTAAGCACTTTGAGCAAGCAAGCCATTAAGCAACACCTCTTCCCCTTTTAATAGTATTGGCTTTCCTATGGACTCAATGTGATCTTGGATCACTAAAATAGAAAATGTAGTCTTGAGCTTTTGCAACATTTGTCCTTAGCATCTTGAAGGGGTTCCACATCCTCTTATCCATGTCCAAGCCACTCCAATGTTGAACTTATCTGAAATGCACTAGGTAAAAGTATTAGTCCAACAAGAGATATGCTGTCATGAATTACCAAAATCACCCAGGGACCACTTGTGCTTTCAGTATGTACGTGTGAGTATTGCATGCATGCAAGGGCGTTGCAGGCGTGTTTGTGCACATGTGTGATGAGTTTGTATTCACCATAGTGGCTCGTGCATGAGTGCAATTAAAACGGCCAGCTCAGCATATCATCACAAGGCGATCCTTGTCCGCTGTGATTAGGGGGTGCGGGCTGCCAACCAGAGGTCTCATGACTTCGAATTCCCACTGATCACTATTTTATTACCATTTATGTCTTTCATGTACGTGCTGAAGGGTGGGCCCTATGGTAATGTGTGCTGCTGAGTGTGGACCGTTTAACTGGTCAATTGATCATGGCATCAACAAATTACGGAGCTGTATGGTGAGCCAGTGACTGTATGATCACCATAAAATGTATTTTATTAACACAGTACAGACTCAAACTATCATTTCTTTCTTTCATATACGCGCTGACAGGTGGGCCCCATGGTTACGTGCGCTGATGGTGCAACACTAGTTGCGCCATGTGGAACGTTTGACTAGTCAATTGATGGTGTCATCAACAAAATACGGAGTTGTACGGGTGAGCCAGTGACCGTATAATCACGACATGTATTATTTTAACACAGTACAGACGCAAGTGCTCATATATACGCGCAAACACTCACCGCGATAAGCGCACACACGCAGACCCTACCCTTATTAGCACCTTCGAGATAGTGAGCCAGCATATGATTTTGAGATTTTACGAAGTCACCATAGGTGCCTCGTAGTCGAGGGGAACGCCTCCTCCCACTGAACGCACATCGCCGAAAAATACTAAAATTAATCCAGGATAAATGTGAGCACCAGGACTTTAACTCTGGTGTTCTAACCATCCAACAACATGTTGGTTAGCACCAAAAAATGTATATGGTGACCGTGATGAGCTTATTCTGAAGTCCAGTGACCATATCGTGCTTTCGCTTCAAATACAATGACCGTAAGTGTCATCAACAAAATACAGAGCACGCATCAAATACAATGTCTATTAGTGTCATCAACAAAATACGGAGACGTTTCGTGAGCAAGATATCGTATGATCACCACGAGAATGTATACGGTGACCGTAATGAGCATATTCTGAAGTCCAGTGAACGTATAGTGCTTTCTCTTGAAATACAGTGACCGTCACGCGTGAATGTGTCAGGGGCATGCATACTTTTAGAGGGCCGAAAGATAGGTTGTGTGCATACGTGAAAGTGGTGTAGAAAGAGGGGGTATCCGATGGAGACAAGGAGAGATATGCCCTTCGTTTCTCTTTCCCGTGACTATTATTTTAGGAGAAAATATAAACATTCACAATGCAAAACAAATATTATTGGATGCACCATGCAATTAACTTTCATGTATAATACTGTACTATTGTATATGCTTATTTTCTTAGTGGCTGATTGCGTGTGGGGTGTGGTGGGCACATCATTTCTAGTTGTGGTGGGTGAATGTGAGGACTCATGGGTCGGTTCCATCCTCCGCCACATAGGTTGGACTAAGACGCATTATACAAAGACCCATGTGGAGGACTCGGCATACAAAACGAAGCTACCAGAGTCATGGAGGACTCTATCCCCACTGATGATAAGTTTGACTATATATGATTTGTAAGCTTAGGCCCTAAGTATGTTATAGAAGCCCAGGGGCTAGTTCGTCGATAGTATACACACACACAATGCCTGGTAATCACGTGTGCTTTGTACACACCCCTATCACAAATATACAGTACCAGGAGTAGGCTTTTTCCTCAACTGCAAGGGCCCAGACTTGGGTAAAACTTTTCTTCGTATTACCGTCCAGCCTAACAATTAGGGATTTCCTACCGAATGATCTGATGGAATCATATCTGTCAACTATTAAGAGAGAGGTGAGGGGGCAATGTGTGCGAGAGAGGCCTAAAGATAATGTGCGTGCGAGAGACACATAGGCACATATATGGGCCTATAGAGCGCTAGTAGAGACCGCACGTGTGTATATATGCATGTGAGAGAAATAGTGTTTTCCAACTGAGATTAGTGAAAAGAGTGGTACATAGTAGTAAGAAAGAGAGGGAGATATATCGAGAGTGTGTGCGTGAGACACCCCGACACCCCGGGAGAGATTGTGAGCATGTGTGACAGAGAAATGACGATGTATATAAAGTGTGCGCACTTTTGCGTTAGATAGAGAGATAAACAGTGTGTGTGTGAGAACGGACCGAGGCATAGTGCATCTACGTGTAAAAGGCGGTTCTACACATTAAATTAGAATATAAATGGCATTATTATTTTTGGATGAGATCATGAATTTTGCAATTTGCGTGTGAACGATCATCGGTCTATCAGACACCCATACTCTATTGAATTATAGCATGTGCATGTGTTTATTTCATATTATTGATCCACAGAGTGAGGGTGGTTTGAAATCCAGACAATGCATTGCTTTTGCAATTCATATATAAACATTAATTAGTGCACTCCATGTTGTTAGTGTGAAGCACCTTATACATCTTTCACTTACATGGATACATTCCAAATTGCTAGCTAAAAAATAGAATACATGTTGAATTCAACATAAAGGGGGTTTCGAAGATTCGAATTCATAGGAAGTGCATTTATCTATTTGAATCAAAGATAATGGCATTTGTAAATTAGATCTAAAAGGGGGCATCAATCTTTGTTGTGCGTTTGATCATGCTATATATTCGTATGCATGTCTAAATATTTTTTGCAACCAACGAGATTATATCCGGAACCATGCAGGAACTGAGGTAAGATGCATATTTTTTTAATATATACTAGTGTACAATGTATATTCAAATGCACCCCTCCATTCCAAAATAATCGTAGTTTTAGGATTTCCAAGAGTCAAGATTTGTGAAGTTTGACAAATCCTGAAAGTTCAATTCAAGAGAACCGAAAACGTTAATGCTTCTGCTCCCAAATATTGAACAAAGTGCCAAATAAGCCTCTAGTCACCTGAAGCCACGCGAAACTAATGTTTGGTGGTAGCAAATTATTGTCTTGACTCTGACCCATGTAGCCTATCGGCCCAATGTCAAAGGGTCTAAACCGGGGTAGGTTTGTAACTTCACCAAGACGCCAGTCTCAACCGCCTCCGAGAAGCATTCATATGCCGTGGGCGCCTAAACACCCATGCGCTCGGTCGAAATCTATCCCGCCCACCATTTAGGACACTTAAGATTACTGTCCTACCCCCGACCCGCAATATGTTCGAAATTTTAGATGGGGGCAAAGTTTGTAACTTTCTCCAAATTTCAAATAAGCGAGTTCCAAACCGAAACATTGTTCCCCCTTAGTTCCCCCTCCCTTCGTTTCCCCATTTCGTACTCCGTGGGCACCAAAACGCCCTCTGCACCAGCCGCGAAACCCAAGCCTCCTCCGTCCTCCACCCCATCGCGCCCAATCCACCGGCGCCCTCCTCCATCACGCTGGAGCCGGTAACCCGATGTCATCGTCCAACACAACTGCAACCGCTACACCCTCAAGTACTTAGCAGCTCAAGCCGAGGCAGAGCTGCCTGCACGACGCCGATGCTGACATTCACCGTACCAGAACCACTTCGACCACGTCGTCCTGTGCCTCACCGCTGCCGCTCCACTATCGCAACTGTCCACCGCACCGGAGCTGTTCCTGCTATGTCGTCGTTCGCCGCCTCGGATCTGGTTCCCCGCCGTCGACAGACGGCCACCGCACCACACTCAACAACTTGGCCATGGGTTCATCCAAGGCTCCACCGTCCTCCACAACTTCTCGTTTCTAGCGAACCACAAGAAGATCGTTGAAAAAATAGAAGAAGGACACAACACTGCCAGCAGAAAGAGGTACTCCTCTTCCCTTATTCATGTAAATCTTACGTCTTTGCTCACACCATATTCATCGCACGGAAGAAACTAGTTGAGCGCTTCTTATTGCATCTTCTCCGTGATACTAAATGCACAAGATTTCCTCCCATTTACTATTTGATCTTGCCTAGAGTTCAGTAGCCCGCCTGGATTTCAATTCAGGGTCAGTTGATTCGCAATTAAAAGAAGCAGCACCCGCTTAGGTGCGCAGAGCACCTAGTCCGCCTGTTCACCGGGGAAGCGGCGCATCGGTGTCTATCATAGGGGTGTGGGGAGTAGGAGCTGCTTGTGCTCGATCTGGAGGTCGGCGGGGCTTGAAGGGATGGCCGGGGTCGGTGCCAAGCACAGCGGTGCTGTGAGGTCGAGGGGAGGGCGGAGGCAGGGGACTGGGCCGGTGGTCATTGGCGTTTCGAGGAAGATCGTCAACACTAACTGGCTGGA
Organism: Triticum timopheevii; assembly: GCA_963921465.1. Taxonomy (NCBI): domain Eukaryota; kingdom Viridiplantae; phylum Streptophyta; class Magnoliopsida; order Poales; family Poaceae; genus Triticum; species Triticum timopheevii. Next base: position 152,247,080 of record OY997272.1, read on the forward strand.
GGTAGATGAAGGCGATCTGCCCGTTCTTTGTACATCGGACGATGTAGAAAAAATGGACTGACCTATTTTTTTTCAGTCGACTGTTATTTTCATAGGACCACACCTTGTGGTGTGCTCGAGGAGCATCTGCATTTCCCAGCCATCCCTATGCTCATATTTCAAAATCCTAGAATCTAGTAATTTCGTGTGCCATGCATGTTGTAGAGCTATCATATGTCTCCCATCATTTATTTCTTACCGACCTGCTATCTGCTACTTTTACACTGTACTACTTGTGCACACACTTCACCCAAACTCACACTATTTTTTTATGCATGGGTATTTTAGACTCTGACACAGTGTTGATGAGTACACAAAAGAAAAGACAGAAGTCGCTCCAGTGTAATTTGAAGATAAGCACTAAGCATTTCAGCGCTCTAAAGGGTGTAGTGTCAGCAGATGGAGACATTAAACGTAGCTTTGCAGTTGATGATCTCAATTGCCACAACAACCATTCCAGGTGCTTGCTTTAACTTTGCACTGTCAAATGTGGTTGCATGTTGCATATGGTGTCTAGCTTGTATTGCTTCCAATTTGGTTAAATTGCATCTGCTTACTTTACACATCATACCTTTGATAATGACATGCCTTCCTGTTTTTGATACATACTACATATGTCTATTAACCATGTTCGTACATCAAACTAATGCTCTTTTGTATCCCTCATCAATCACTTATGATGAGACAGTCACCCCAGTGGGTTACTGTGAGACGCGCTACTCATTTAAAGAGTGCAGGGTCATCCTCCCCACATGATTCTCAAGAAACAACAAGGCTAAATGAAAATAGTCAAAGTAGCTCTCTAGTTGATGACCGCAATTCCCCTACACCACCATCGAAGGTGCTTTCTCTTACCTGGCAATGTGATATCTGGTTGCATGTTGCATATGGTGTCTACCTTGTAATGCTTCTAATTAGGTAAATTGCATCTTCTTAGTTAACACATTATACCTGTGAATACGACATGCCTTCCTGTTTTTGGTACATACTATGTCTTTCTATTAACCATGTTCTTACATCATACTACTTTTCTTGTGTATCCCTCATCAATCACTTCTGACGAGACACCTTCAAGTTGACAGTGTAATATTGATTGCATCTTGCATATTATTTCAAACATGTATTGCCTCTAATTTGTTGAAGTGCCACTTATAATGATACACATCTAACTTGGTAGAGTGATTTTGGTTGGATCTTTCATATGGTGTCTAGATTGCATTGCTTCAAATTTGTTGAAATTCCTTCTGCTTAGCGTACATAAAAGTTGTGTTTGTCAGTATCATGCAGCAACGAATTTGGAAGTGCAGATTTCATTCCTTTTTCTTGTGTGTTTACTTGACAAGGCAAAATCTAAAAGGACGAATGCATGGAATGATGGTGGTCCTCTGGAGCAACCGAAACAGATGATCTCTGCAGATTCTCCTGCCACTCCTACTGCAGTGCAAGTTCCAAAACTCATCTCCCCTACTCCACAGCCCCAGGTGCTTTCTCTAACATGGCAGGGTGATGTCTGGTTGCATGTTGTGTCGGATTTTGGGTTCCGGCAGACCCTTGAGGTTCGAACTTTGGGGTGCGTGCGAAGATCTTTCCCCTACCAGCTCGCGTCTTGTGGCCTTGCAAAGGATCTAGACTACATGAAGAACAACACAAGAGACGCAAGGTTTATACTAGTTCGGGCCACCATTGTGGTGTAATATCCTACTCTAGTTTGTGATGTGTGGATTGCCTCAGGGGCTGATGATGAACAATACAAAGGGAGAACAGTCTCGCGAGGGGCTGTTCCTGAGCTGGCGCGATGAACTGCTTGGGTGAGTTCAGTCCCCTCTTGGATGCCTATCGGATCTCTAGATGCCTTCCCACTGTGGTGGCTAGTCCTATTTATAGAGGGAGGCCCTGGGCCTTTTCCCAAATAATGAGCGGGAAGGGCGCCAACAATTGGCCATTTTGAAAGGGAACATCTAGTACACTTATCCTGACTAAAGTCGGTCCTCACCTGTCAAAGACTCTGACGATGACGCCGTCCTGGGCTCCACGGTGACCTCCATCCTGCCGCTCTGCTGGTCTTGGTCTTGTTGCACCGAAATGGTAACCTTTGCCTGATGCCTTGGCCTGTGCTTGCTCCCCTTGCACCAAAGGGGAAACAAGGACACTGCGCAGGCCGGCGCCCGCCTGGTCTCGATCATCATGGCTTGCATCACGGGCTCCTCGCGAGGTGCCTTGCCTTGATCTCTCCGCCTCCTCGCGAGCCTGCCTGATGAGGATACTCCTGAGGAAGCATCCTGTCATCCGCCCCGCAAGGCTTGGCCCCTCGCGAGGGTCTTGAGCTTGAGCTGATGAAGTTTGACTGCACTGGGCCTTCGCTTGAGCCACGCCGCAGGCCGCAGGAAGGCAAGTCTGGGGACCCCCATTCCCAGAACGCCGACAGTAGCCCCTGGGCCCAAGGGGCACCCGGACTTGTCTTAGAAGAGAAGCGAAGGGGCAAGTGCGAAGCGCCGCGGGCCCCAACAGCCTGCAGCCTTTGGGCGGCATGTGGTGATCGATTGGACATGGGCGTCTCCACTTCCCCATGATGCCTCATTATGCGCCCAGCTAGGCGGACCCGTGGTTGCACACAACCATTCCCCTTTAGCCGTTCGCGCGCTTCCTGCCCTTCCTTCTTCCTCGAGCTCCAACTCCCGCCTCCAATCCGACTCAAACTCTCCCCCCTTCCCATCGCCATGGTGCCAACAAAGAAGGAAAAGGGGAAGAAGCCTGCGCCTTCGCCCCGCTCGCCTCCGGTGGCGGCCCCCGCCGTTGATCGGTCAATCATACTTAAGCCCGAAGCCTTGAACAAGGTCCGCTCTGCTCTTGCCTCCATCTTCAACGAGTGCGGCAGGACCATGGTCTAGCCTGCGTCCCATGCGTCCTTTGATAGGGTCGTCACGGAGGTTCGGTTCTTCGCCGATGCCTTGTGGGCGGGTCTGGTTCCCCCTTTTCCGCTTTCTTCAATGCGGTGCTCTCCCATTATCAGATCCACATGATCCACTTGGGGCCTGAGTCCATTACCCTCCTGGCTGTTTTCGCCTTTGTTTGTGAGGCAATGGTGGGCATCCCTCCTTCCGTTACCCTCCTATGCCACTTCTTCTCTTTGCGCCTAAGCAACCCCACTCAATGCTCGTGGTGTGTGATCTTCCTCGCTGTTCCGGAGACGGCTGCTTCAGGGATCGATTTCGGCCTTCCTCCTCCTGAGGCCAGGTTCAGGGAGCGGTGGCTGTATGTGGATGTCGGAGTGCCCAGCCCCCTGCTCTCGCACCCAACCTTGCCTGTTGTTCCCAACTCTGGCTGGGACCATGAGACGCTCGTGAGCCCCCGGCTCGCCTTCATCTGGCGCCACTTCCAGAGTTTGAGGGTGCTCGACGTGACGGCGCCCAAAGTGGTGAAGGAGTTCCTCCAACGTCGCATTGCTCCTCTCCAGCACCACTCTCAATGGATGTGGGACTTTGCGGGGTAGAAAAGACCGCATGCGGCTTTAGGAGGAGGACCTGGCGCCCGAAGTGCTGCGGATGGTGCTCAATGTCCTGATTGGCGACCCTTCCCTAGGCAGCCTTCGACACGATGCTGCCCTCTTGTATCTTTGCTTGGGCAGGGACGATTTCGTGAGGCAGATGCCCAGCTTTGACGAGTGGGGGCTGCACCCGGCTGGCCTCACGGGGCCTCGCGAGAACCCAGTCGCAGTGGTTGCTCTTCTGGTCGCCCAAAGCAGCTCTGTCTCAGGCGATGGAGCGGGGAGATGGGAACCGCCGGGAGCTGAAAGGGCTGATGTTGAGATGCTGATGCCGCGCGGAGCCCTGAAGGCGGCATCTCCTGAAGCCTATTTTGGAGTAGTGACAGGCGAGGAGTTGCGGCTTACGGCTCCCGAGGCTGGGGCTTCCGAGGCCCCGGCCGTTCCTCATGAGGTGGCGCCTGGTGGCGTCCCCCAGGCCAGTTCTCCTCACGCTGATCACCTTGACGCCTCCTCCACGCCACAGGCCGACCCTTGCGCCGAGCGCCTAGGCTGGTTCCGCGTAGACTTCGAGGCCCTCCGCAAGAGGAAGGAGGCCTTGGGTGGCGATGGTCGTCCTTTCCGCCTGTTGAAGCGCAGGAAGTACTTTGCCATGGACTAGTAAGTCCTCTTCTCTCTCTGCTCCTTTACCTTACTGCTCCTGCAGCAGACCGCGGCCTTTCAGGGCCCTTCCTACTGAATTCGTGGAGACGGCCAAGGAGTCATTCCCCCAAGCTTTGTCTTCACCGCTGACCTTGGGCGCGCCGAGCTCGAGCAACGCCCCCGCCGCTGGGCCGGTTGGGGAAGTGATCCATCCCGCGGGGCACCTAGAGCCGGCACGCCTGCTGTCCTCCCTTTACAAGCTCTCCTGGGGTAGAGCTAGCTTTCCCCGTGTGATGGATTCATGTACCTAGGGTAGGGTCATAGACCTGATCTAAGTACCCTACCCAAGGACACCCTTAGAAGAGATCACCTTCCAGTCGACTTACGAGGAACTCACTCGACTGACTTGAAGGACTCGACCACGAAGACTCACTCGACCACCAGAAGGTCAAGAAGCACTCTGCACTGCAATGGTCTGTAATTAAGTAGACTTTATGACAGTTAAGACACTTTATGTGGGGCGTTACCAATAACGCCCCAGACTTAATGTACCTTAAACCCTTCATTATGTGGGCTGGCTGGGGTCCTGGCGCACTCTATATAAGCCACCCCCCTCCACAGGCAGAAGGGTTCGCATCCTTGTAACTCATATACACATAATCCACTCGACCGCCTCTGGGCTCCGAGACGTAGGGCTTTTACTTCCTCCGAGAAGGGCCTGAACTCGTACATCTCTTGTGCTTACAACCTCTCCATAGCTAGGACCTTGCCTCTCCATACCTACCCCCCACTCTACTGTCAGACTTAGAACCACGACAGTTGGCGCCTGAGGGAGTCCTGGACTAGGGGGTGTCCGGACAGCCGGACTATCATTATCCGCCGGACTCCAAGACTATGAAGGTACAAGATTGAAGACTCCGTCCCGTGCCCGGATGGGACTTTCCTTGGCGTGGAAGGCAAGCTTGGCGATACCAATATGTAGATCTCCTACCATTGTAACCGACTCTGTGTAACCCTAGCCTCCTCCGGTGTCTATATAAACCGGAGGGCTTTAGTCCGTAGGACAACATACATTACAACAATCATACCATAGGCTAGCTTCTAGGGTTTAGCCTCCTTGATCTCGTGGTAGATCCACTCTTGTACTACCCATATCATCAATATTAATCAAGCAGGATGTAGGGTTTTACCTCCATTAAGAGGGCCCGAACCTGGGTAAAAACATCGTGTCCCTCGTCTCCTGTTACCATCCGCCTAGACGCACAGTTCGGGACCCCCTACCCGAGATCCGCCGGTTTTGACACCGACATTGGTGCTTTCATTGAGAGTTCCTCTGTGTCGTCACCGATAGAGCGGATGCCTCCACCCGTCTTCAAAGATGGTGTTTTCGCCGAAGGGGCCTTAGCCGCCGGCCAAACTATCCGGCTTGGTGGTTTTCTTATGACCGCCTGTCCGGCCGCCGCTTCGACAATGACTTCACAAGTCGTTAGAAGCAATCTTCGTGTCAGCCCTAAAGCTGCCGAACAGTTGAACCCAATAGAGCTCTCGTCTGTTAATGAGCTCTTGGATCGCATTGCCGCCCTGGGAGTCGCTACGGACTATAACCAGATTGGGCTTAAAACCGATCTGAGAGAGATTAACTCCCCCTAGGCCACCCACCACATCGCAGTGGTAGAGGAGCAATACGGCAACTCTTTGCCTGTGTTGAAAACAATTCATGTCCGGATTCCCGAACCCTCCATGCCGGATTCCCACGGAGGGACGGACTTCGATCGAGCATTGAACTTAAAATCATGCATCACTCCGGACTCGCTGGATTGTGTCCAGCAAACCAAGCTTCCGAATTCGGAAACCCCTCGGCCTTTGAGCCCCAAGATGGGCAGGGATCCGGATTTTAGTCCACCCACCCGCCCAGACATATGCGATCTATCTCTAATACGGCAAGAGCCCGCTGAAACAGTACATCACTACTGGGCCAGATTCCTCCTGGTTATGGACAGGATAAAGGACTGCCGAGAGGAAAACGCAATATCAATCTTCTGCAATAACTGCACGGACAAGGGAATACTCAACGCCATTGATCGCCGCAAAATTACGCGCTTCACCGATCTGGCATCCATAGTACGAAAGTACTGTGCGATGGAGAGCTCCCGGAAAACCGAAAATCAATTTTGGGATAATCCGGCCCCAAACCCAGTCCACAGCAAAAGGGCGCCTTACACTCAGGCCCCAGATGCAAAAACGAAAAAACAAAAACCCAATAAGGGAAACGGAACCGTACTGGAGGGATGGCTCAATGGACCCTGTAAGCTTCACAGTACAGAGGGAGCCGTCCCAACACATAGCCTTCGACCATGTTGGATATTACGGCAGGTGGCCAAAAGTGGCGAGGAGCTTCTAGCTCCGGGAAACCACTCCAACAAAACCAACACGGTATCAACAGTCTTCGACACCTTCGCATCAAACAATATGCGAAAGCGAACAATCCGCGGACTCGCCGAAGTCTACCAAGTAGCAACAGCAAATCCATGGAGCGACACAGCTATTACCTTTAACGCCAGCGACGAGCCTAAATTCCGAACTACCAGAGCTCCAGCTGCACTGGTACTTAGTCCCATAGTGGACGGCTTTCGACTGACAAAAGTCCTCATGGATGGCGGCAGCGGACTAAACCTCATTTACGAGGAAACTCTGCAAAAAATGGAAATCGATTGGAGCCGTATTGAGCGAAGCAGCACAACCTTTAGAGGAATAATCCCTAGCCGGGAAGCGCGCTGCACCGGAAAAATCACACTCGATGTGGTGTTCGACTCTTCGGACAATTACAGATCCAAAGAAGTCACGTTCCAGGTGGCCCCATTCAGCAGCGGGTATCACGCCATATTAGGACGAGAGGCATTCACAATTTTTCAAGCAGTACCTCATTACGGGTACATGAAGCTCAAAATGCCTGGGCCCAGCGGAATAATCACTCTCGCTAGTGATCCGGACATAGCACTCCGCGCCAAAAACAAAACAGCCGCACTAGCCCTCGAGGCACTATCCGAAGCCTTAGCGGCACAAGAACTCACCGCGCTGTGCTCTACGGTGAACAGGGACGATGTGATACTCGATAAAAGATCCAAGTCCAGCTCCTTCAAACCAGCAGATGAAATAATAAAATTCCAGGTCCATCCAATGGACCCAACAAAGACGGCCTCCATTGGGGCACAATTGAACCCCGAAGTAGACGCCGCACTGCGCGAATTCCTTCGGGAAAATTGGGATATCTTCGCTTGGCATCCTTCGGACATGCCCGGAATCCCACGCAGGTTGGCAGAACACAGCCTAAACATCCTAAAAGGATTTAAGCCAGTCAAACAGGCTCTTCGACGATTTTCCGAACCCAAAAGACAGGCAATGGGAGAAGAGCTAGCCAAACTATTGGAAGCCGGATTCATTAGAGATATCAAACATCCGGACTGGCTAGCAAATCTGGTGATGGTACCAAAGAAGGATAATTCCTGGCGCCTCTGTGTCGATTTTAAAGACCTCAATAAGGCTTGCCCAAAGGACCCCTTCCCTCTCCCCTGCATCGATCAAATTATCGATGCTACAACAGGGCACGATTCGTTGTGCTTCCTGGACGCATACTCTGGCTATCATCAAATCAAGATGGCGGAAGCAGACCAAGCCGCAACGGCATTCATCACTCCATATGGACCATTCTGCTTCAACACGATGCCCTTCGGACTTAAAAATGCCGGCGCAACATATCAGCGCATGATTCAAACATGTCTGGCCACCCAGATCGGCAAAACAGTCGAGGCATACGTAGACGACGTAGTCGTCAAAACAAAACACGTAGAAACTCTAGTAGACGATTTGAGGCTCACATTCGACAACCTCAGAGCATATGACATCAAGCTAAATCCGGAAAAATGCATTTTCGGCGTACCAGCCGGAAAGCTGCTGGGCTTCATTGTATCCGGTAGAGGAATTGAAGCAAATCCGGCTAAAATCCGAGCTCTGTCATAGTTGGATATTCCAAAAGACCTCAAACAAATACAAAAATTAACAGGATGCGTGGCAGCCTTAAGCCGCTTTATCTCCCGTCTAGGAGAAAAGGCGTTGCCCCTCTATCGCCTCCTCAGGCGCACCGAACACTTTGAGTGGACGGATGCTGCCACTGCCGGACTCGAAGATATAAAGGCCATATTGGCAACAAATCCGGTCCTGGCTGCGCCCACTTTGGGCAAACCAATGTTGTTATACATCGCAGCAACGCATCAAGTTGTAAGCGCGGTCCTCGTCGTCGAACGAGCGACATAAGGGCATAAATTCGCTCTTCAAAAACCAGTGTATTATGTATCCACTGTGTTGTACCCCCTGCAAATCCCGTTACCCGCACTATCAGAAGATAGCATATGCAGTGTTCATGGCGTCCCGAAAGCTCCGGCACTACTTTCAAGAGTGTTCGATAACAGTGGCCTCTGAAGTACCACTCAATGACATTATAAATAACCGCGACGCAACGGGCAGGATCGCAAAATGGGCCATTGAGCTCTTACCATTCGACATAACTTACAAACCTCGGCGAGCCATAAAGTCACAAGTTCTGGCTGACTTCGTCGCCGAATGGACCGAAGCCGAACTCCCTAAAGAGTACGGCGCATACTCCAACTGGACTATGCATTTCGACGGCTCCAAAATGTTGGCCGGACAGGGGGCTGGCATCGTACTGACATCCCCAACCGGAGATACAGTCCAGTATGTACTTCAAATAATGTACACGGACTCCAACAATGCAGCCGAATACGAGGCCCTGTTACATGGTCTCCGGATGGCAGTCTCCATGGGCATTCAACGCTTAGAGGTGCGCGGGGATTCAAACCTTGCAATATCCCAAATAAACGGAGACTTTGACGCCAAGGATCCGAAAATGGCAGCATATCGCAACGCTGTCCTAAAAATGTCAGCTCGGTTTGAAGGACTGGAATTCCATCACATAGCTCGAGATAATAACCAAGCGGCCGACGTACTGGCACGCATCGGTGCGAAACTTGATGTTGTCCCTCCAAATATCTTCCTGGAACGGCTCTTCAAGCCATCCGTACTATGGGAAGAGGAGCCCGGTAGTGACAAACCGGAGAAAACCGCACCAACCGGTGATTCGGCAGATGACATAACACCTTCAGCCCACGTCATAATGGCAATAATCGCCGTGTGGATAGAGCCTTTCCTAGCCTACTTACTTAGGCAGGAACTTCCCGAGGACCAAAACGAGGCCCGCTGCATAGTCCGGCGATCGAAAGCCTACAAGGTCCATGAGGGAGAACTTTATAAGAAAAGTACAACCAGAGTCCTTCAGAGGTGTATCTCCGAAGAGGAAGGGCGAAACCTCCTGGCTGAAATTCATGCCGGACTAGGTGGACACCACGCATCAGCCCGGGCCCTTGTAGGAAAGGCATTCCGTACAGGATTTTATTGGCCGACGGCCCGGGCAGACACGCAGGACTTGGTCCAGCGATGCGTTGGTTGTCAGCTCTTTGCTAATCAGAGCCATATGCCACCCACCGCCCTCAAAACCATACCCATTACCTGGCCGTTCGCGGTCTGGGGGCTTGACATGGTTGGACCCCTTAAAGGGGGAACCCACAAGCAAAGGTACCTATTGGTCATGGTGGATAAATTCACCAAATGGATAGAGGCCAAACCGGTCAAAACGGCAGAGTCCGGACCAGTGATAGACTTTATATCAGGGGTGGTACACCGTTACGGAGTCCCCCACAGCATCATCACCGACAACGGCACGAATTTCACAGCCGACGAGGTTAAGTCATGGTGCAAAAATACGGGCATCAAGCTCGACTACGCTTCAGTTTATCACCCTCAAACCAACGGTCAAGTGGAAAGAGCAAATGGTCTAATAATGAGCGGCATTAAACCCAGACTAGTGAGGTCACTTACTAAATCCGACACACAATGGGTCGAGGAGCTCGACTCCGTACTCTGGGGGCTGCGGACAACGCCTAACCGTACTACCGGATTCACACCATTTTTTATGGTATACGGCGCAGAGGCAGTCTTGCCCTGTGACATTATTCATGACTCACCTCGAGTGCGCATGTATGAGGAAAGAGAGGCCGAGCTTGATCGGTAGGACAGCTTGGACACATCGGAGGAAGAACGTGACGTCGCGAAGGCTCGTTCCGCATTTTATCAGCAGCAGGCCCGAAGATATCAAAGCAGAGAAGTACGTGCCAAGACTTACAACGTTGGCGAACTAGTTCTATGCCTGCCGGACAAGAAAAAGGACAAGCTCAAGCCCAAATGGGAGGGCCCCTTCATTATCGATCAAGTCCTGACCGGCGGAGCATACCGTCTACAAAATGCGTCAGATAACCGACTCGAGCCGAACCCATGGAACGCAGCCCGCCTTCGACGATTCTATGCCTAGCGCCGGACTAAGAGTTCGTCCCCTTCCCCAGTCCAAACTTTTACACTTCGGCTGTCTTTCGTTTCTCTTTTTATGCCTTTTTATCTAAAAGCCCTTACGGGCCTGTTTTCGCATTTTTTGCATACGCATGATGTGCAATCCGCACTCATTATTCATGGGGGCTTCTTTTACAGAAGCTCAATTACACGGGTTTCATACCCAGCACAAGTGTCAAGCTTCCACATGTACCTTTTACTCGCCATTATATGCATCGATATGACTTAAGTTTTGGCCAAGCTGGGTTGCCTAGCTCCTGTGCTTACCCCTACGTTCCCGATTGTTCGGCTAGGAGGTAAAGGGAGCACCTCTGCGATTGTTACTGCCGGGTCAGCCAGATGTGTACCTCAGACTGGGTGAAGCCGAAAGCTAGCGTTCTTAAGGGAATATTCGGTCGGTGACTTAAAAGATGATTTTTTACCTATTTATCTATTTGCCCCCAGATGTTTTACTGCTTTCTTTGCAGTCCGGACATGCACTTTAGGGCATGCCTCCCAGGGAAAGGAACCCTTAACGGAACTATTCTCCCTGGAAGATGTTTCTTACTAACCATGTAATATAACATAACTAGTTGGGCACTTGTCTGATAAAGCACTAATGAACCCTATGCCTGGTCTCCATGCATACCACGGTTGTTTCTTAACCAAAAAGGTATTCGGACACACTCCGGACTCTAGGGTCCCGAGGTCAAAGCGAAAAGGTCGGCAAAGACAAACGATCTACAATCCGGCTAGAAGGCATTTCACATGTCACTTTAAAGGATAACATACATTGTCAAATTTACTGATTGTATTCCTCCTCAATCCCGTCTAACAGGCTGTCTAGTTTACAGTCCCGTTGGGAAAATTTAGCAGCCAACTCTACTTGGCTGTATACTAAAATCACAGGGATCTCCTTCCCATTGGGCCCCACCGGTCCAACTTCGGCCATGTGGTTGGGATCCGCCTTCTTGTACCGCGTCTTCACCATGGCCCAAGCCTCCCTGGCACCTTGACGGCAAGCCGAAATCTTCCACAAACGGAAGCGCTGCCGCACTCCCTGCAGCTTCTCCGCAAGCTCCCCGAGGCCCTCGGGTAGGGTGCAGGCTGGCCATAAAGCCTGAACGACGCCGCTCATTGCCTGCCGAACTCGTTCGAGTAGCTGCAACAGTTCGGGAAGTTGATCACCCGTTGATATGGGCATATCCTCTGCAGGACGACCTGTGAGTACACCTACAAGACATATCATGTCAAAATACTTCCTCGCCGAACTCTTCTTTGTCAAAAGAGTCCGCTTAAGCACTTACTATAAATGCCGCGACGAAGCCGCTGATTCTCCTTAACGGAGCCGGACAGCTCGGCCTGCGCGCCTTTCAGCTCTTCCCCGAGCTTGGCGTTGGCATCCTGGAGCTTGTTCCTTTCCTGCTTAACCCTATTCAGCACACTCTCGCCGGCCTTTAGCTGGCGTAGCAATGCTTGCCTGTCCGGATCTTGTCCGGCGGTACCTGCAATGTCATTATTAGACTCGCGCGCGCGCCGCACAGCACTTATATTTATTAATAAAAATGTGTTACCAGGAGGGGTCTTTGCGTCTCCTCCTGCGGCAGCAAGTGTGGCCTCAAGTTGGGCCTTGCAATCTTGCAGCTCCCGAGATAGCTGGGCGTTCTTCTTGGTAAGAGCCTGCGTTTTCAAATGATCCTTAAATCAGTTAGCATAACTACTTTAAGTCTCGGGGGCTACTGGTATATACAACCATTAAAATTCCCTTACCTGTATGTCTTTCACATACTGCTCTGTGGCTCTGGTAAAACCATTTTGAGCGGCATGGAGATGCACGTCCCCTGTGTTAAAGGCATCCAATGCCTCAGGGGAAAAGCACGCTTCACGAAATACTGTCCGGCGGCGCCTATGGTTCATGGCGCTCTCCACCTCAGACTTGGTGGCGGACAGTCTGTCGGTATCCTCCGTTGGAGAAGGATCCGGCCCGCGTCTTGCGCTTGCCTCCCCCTCCAGGCCGGGCGCTGGAGCCTGGCCGGTGTAGGTCGGATCGGCAATTTCTGCGCTCGCAGTCCGGCGAGCGCTTTTTCTCCTACAAAGATCATGAGCACTCAGGCGTTTCCTCGGAACGTTGCTCTAAAAATTCAAATACGAGCTATACCTTTGCGGCGACGTTTCCGCCCGCACCGCGCTCCTTTTCCGCCTGCTGGTCCGGACTGGCCTCTGTTGGTCAGCCGCCGCGGGCTCGGCTTCCTGCCGTAAAGGCACTTCCTGCAAAATACCATCGTTCGCGAAGGTTAGAAATGGGCAGGGAAGAGATAATGGTGTCCGGACTTCGGTCGCGGTCACCTGGGAAGCCGGACTTAGTCCGGGGTAGTCCGCCGTAATGGCGACCAAAGCATTGTCTATGCGGAGCTGGTGAAACACCCCGTCGATCAGCTCCACCTCGATGTCCGGGTCCTCTTCGGAGGCTGGATCCAGGGATCTTTCTGGATCCTCGGGTTGCGGAGCAGGACTCACCATGTCCTCCACAGTCCGGCGTAGATCCTGCGCCGAAGACATAATGTAAGAAGCTTAAACTTCGAAAGCATGGGTTGAGCCCTTCAAGGTGTTCACTTACCCATCCTCTAGGGTTGGTCATGGAAAACCCATTCAAAGGGTTCGTTCGAAGGAAGTCCTCCTTCTCCCCCTTGTACAGGCTGGACAGGATTTCCACCAGATCCTCGGTCGAATCCGGCCCTTTGCGGCCGTGCTGGGTGGCATCGTCTTCCCCGTTGAAATCCCACATGGGGTGGCCTCTGTATTGCAATGGCTGTGCCCCCCGCTTGATGCATGTCGCCATGACTCCGATCATGGTCAAGCCAGAATGGGCCATTAATCTTATTCGGCCCATCAAGTAATGGACGCTCTTGTCTTCCTCCAATCGGGGGCTCCGTGGGCGCCAGCTGAGGCGTTTCTTCAAGGGGGCAGCACTAAATTCCGGGAGGCTGATCCGGACTGGGTCCGGCAGCGGGGCGTCTCCTATATAAAACCACTCTGAGGGCCAGTCTTCGGCCGCCTTCTTGGGAGTACCGGATGGGTATCTGGTCCCGGCAATGCGCCATATTTCGGCGCCGCCCACTTGATATATGGACCCCTCGTGAGAATGGGGTACGAGGCAAAACAGCCTCTTCCACAATGCAAAATGGGGCTCAATGCCCAGGAATAGCTCACAAAGAGCTACGTAGCCCGCGATATGCAGCACAGAGAAAGCGTGAGGTGGTGGAGCTGGAGTCCGTAGAACTCCAGGAGCCCGCGGAGGAACGGATGTATTGGGAATCCGAGTCCCCTTATCAGATAGGGGACGAAGCATACTCGCTCCCCCTTATTGGGGCTTGGAATGTCCTCCGCCTGCCTCCCACCTTGATAAGTAACCAGTCCGGCCCGGACTGGGACCATGAAGGCTGGAGGGAGAAATCCCCCCGTTTGGAGCTTCACTAGCTCGTTGTGCGAAACAGAGCACCTCCTCCAATTCCCCGGCGGTGGGCTGGGAGCGCGTGAAGAAGAGCCGCGTCGACAATCCATGATGGAATGGATTTCTAGGTCAAAGGCGCTTCGATGGAGTATTCGCGGGAGGAAGACGGTGTGGTTTGGATCTGGATTCTTGCCTCTTTTATAGGCGGACGACTCGCACAACTAGGGGGTGAAATGTAAAAGACACCCTGGCTTTTCGCATTCGTGCGACGGGTGGAAGAGGGCCATTATTTGGCGTAGAAGCCGAGGAATACAGTATTCAAGATGAAGCCGGACACTGTTCGACAGGTACATGGAATTTGAAGGGAGAACCCTCCTTGCAACGCCGAAGACTATAAACGCGCTGGGCTTATCGTCATTGAAGCCTGGTTCGGGGGCTACTGAGGGAGTCCTGGACTAGGGGGTGTCCGGACAGCCGGACTATCATTATCCGCCGGACTCCAAGACTATGAAGATACAAGATTGAAGACTCCGTCCCGTGTCCGGATGGGACTTTCCTTGGCGTGGAAGGCAAGCTTGGCGATACAGATATGTAGATCTCCTACCATTGTAACCGACTCTGTGTAACCCTAGCCTCCTCCGGTGTCTATATAAACCGGAGGGCTTTAGTCCGTAGGACAACATACATTACAACAATCATACCATAGGCTAGCTTCTAGGGTTTAGCCTCCTTGATCTCGTGGTAGATCCACTCTTGTACTACCCATATCATCAATATTAATCAAGCAGGACGTAGGGTTTTACCCCCATCAAGAGGGCCCGAACCTGGATAAAAATATCGTGTCCCTCGTCTCCTGTTACCATCCGCCTAGACGCACAGTTCGGGACCCCCTACCCGAGATCCACCGGTTTTGACACCGACAGCACCCACCTTGGGGTAGGTGTTTTAGCGATTTTTTGGAGAAGTTGCGATTCTTCCGAGTATATTCATCATGATGACTGCTGGAGTTTTGGTCGAGGGTCGCGAGATCCGTCTCGGCGCTCTCACCTTCGTCGCCGACGACTCCGCCTGGCTCCAGGAGGCTCCACTCGACGTTGATGCGCTCCCCGTCCGCGGTGCGACGCATTTTCGCGCATGCGTCCGCGGCGTTCTGCTGCGACAACCGTCGACCCCGTATCGGTCGACTCCCCTATCGACCACCCTCCCGGTCTCCCGCCAGCGCAAGCGCTCTGGTCGGTCGAGGCTTCAATGGTGGGTGAGGCACGCGGTGGCTCGCCAGACGGCCACCACCCAAGTTGCGGCAATCGAGCCCGACGAATCTCTCTACGGCCTAGTCGATCTGTCGACTGGCTCCGTAGAGACTGCATCCGAATGCGATAGCAGTGATCCGGCGGCGGAAATCTTGATGGTCAACGGACCTCGCAGTCCCCCTGGCTTCGCCCATGAGGGTGGGGCAGGTGGCGGAGACGACCCCACACGCGACCACAGGAGTACCAGCCCGAGCCACTCGACTCTCTGCAAAGAGAGGAACTTCGCCGCAGGAACATGGATGCCCTGCATACTCCCATCGCAGGAGAAACCCCCGAGGCTCGTGCCTTGGAGGAGGCACGTTTGGCCAATTTGGCCGAACGCGCTCGCTTGGAGAATCTTCAGCGAGCACTCGACGAGCGCGCGCGGCAACGAGTTCCCGATGCCAATCGACATCAACTCTTCCCGCCGACTCAGGTATATCGAACCCCGATCCAGAATTTAGCAGCTGCGACCCGTATAGCAGAGTCCATCCAGCCCTCTCAGTCGGAAGCTGGCAGAGGCTTGATGCAAATCAGGGATTTGCTCCGGGCAGCAGGAGACCAGAATTCAGCCGTGTCGCAGTCGCGCAACAGAATTCACAGTCGATCCGTCGCTGCGAATACGGTTCAGTCGGCTCACAGTCCCAGATCGCCTCCGCGATGAGAAGGGCGCGAGAATCGGCAAGACCAGTATGGTGACCGACACGACCGAGATGATAGGCATCGAGTGCCCACTTCCCCTCCGAGGGGTGGGTCTTACGCTCCTCGGCAGCAGGATGACAGGCGTCAGCTCAGTGTGGGGCGAAGAGCTCCAGTCGACCCCAGAGAACCAGGCTTCGACGCGCGATCCATTATCGTGCAAGGCTTGGTCGACCGGAACAGAGCCCATCGGGGTGGGCCCGACAGAGATGCGCCCACAAGTAGTCAAGTGCATGTTTCTGGTCCAGAATGTTTTAGCAGGGCTATCAGAGCCGCGGTAATTCCCCCCAATTTCAGGTTGGCAATAGGAGTCAGCAAGTTCACCGGTGAGTCTAAGCCTGAAACTTGGCTTGAGGATTACCGAGTGGCGGTTCAGATTGGTGGTGGGAATGACGAGGTGGCCATGAAGCATTTGCCCCTCATGTTGGAAGGTTCTGCCAGAGCGTGGTTGAATCAGTTACCTCCTAGCAGCATTTACACTTGGGAAGATCTGTCTCGAGTGTTCGTCAGAACGTTTGAAGGAACTTGCAAGCGACCAGCTGGATTGACGGAGCTGCAAGTCTGTGTGCAGAAGACCAATGAGACTCTCAGAGAGTATATTCAGAGATGGATCACTTTGCACCATACTGTGGAGAATGTGTCTGATCATCAGGCAGTCTGCGCCTTCAAGGATGGTGTCAAGAACAGAGAATTGAGTTTGAAATTTGGTCGAACCGGAGACATGACCCTGAGTCGGATGATGGAGATTGCTACCAAGTACGCCAACGGCGAAGAAGAAGACCGACTCCAAAGCGGCAAGTACAAGCCGAGTCAGTCGGAGAAGGGAAACACCAGTCGGAAACAGAAGCGGAAGGCTGAACCAGCAGCTCCTGGAGAGGCTCTGGCCGTGACTCAGGGAAAGTTCAAAGGGAAACCTAAAGGATCCTGGAACCCTAAGAAGGTGAAGGATAAAGAAGGAAACGACGTGATGGATATGCCGTGTCACATCCACACGAAGAAAGATGAAGAGGGCAATATCATTTACCCAAAGCATACCACTCGCCAATGTCGACTCCTGATCCAGCAGTTTCAAGGAAAACAATCTAAGGACAAGGAGAAGGAGTCGGACAAGGCCATAGACAAAGAGGACAGTGAAGAAGGATATCCGCATGTCAACTCCACTCTGATGATCTTCGCAGATGTGGAAAGCAAGAGCCGACTGAAGGTCATTAATCGTGAGGTAAACATGGTTGCCCCAGCAAAACCAAGTTATCTGAGATGGTCCCAAACACCCATCACATTCGACCAATCTGATCACCCGACCCATATTGCCACCCCTGGGAGGCAAGCTTTGGTGGTCGATCCAGTTGTCGAAGGCACTCGACTGACAAAAGTGCTGATGGACGGTGGTAGTGGGCTGAATTTGTTGTACGCAGACACACTGAAAGGAATGGTCATTCCGATGTCCCGACTGAGCACTAGTAACATGAGCTTCCATGGAGTTATACCCGGAAAGAAAGCCGAGTCACTCGGCCAAATAGCTCTGGACGTGGTGTTTGGTGATTCAAAGCATTTTCGCAAGGAAAAGTTGACGTTTGAGGTCGTGGATTTTCAGTGTGCGTACCACGCCATTTTGGGGAGACCAGCTTATGCACGGTTCATGGCTCGACCATGTTACGTGTACCTCAAACTGAAGATGCCCGGCCCCAAAGGAGTGATCACTGTCACCGGTGACCGGAAAAAGGCAGAAGAGTGCTTTCAGAAGGGCTCGAAGATTGCCGACTCCCAGGTGACAGCGGTCGAGTTTGAAGAGTATAAGCAAAGCGCAGATCCGAGTGATTTGCTGTGATCCAAGAAACCCACCACAGAATCTGCATTTCAGTCATCCAGTGAGACGAAGCCTGTCCACATTCACCCGACCGACCCCAATGCAGCCCCGACCCACATTTCCACAACACTCGACCCGAAATAGGAAGAAGCGCTCATCCAGTTCCTCCGTGAGAACTGGGACATTTTTGCATGGAAGCCAGCTGACATGCCAGGTGTTCCCAGGGGACTGGCTGAGCATCGTCTTAGAGTCGACTCATCAGCAAAGCTAGTTAAAGAGCGGGACAAGTCGTCAGTACAGTGCTTACGGTCGAGCGGGAAGAGCCTCTGTTGCTCTATATTGCAGCCACAGGACAAGTCGTCAGTATAGTGCTTATGGTCGAGCGGGAAGAAGAAGGAAAAGCCTTCAAAGTTCAGCGCCCAGTGTATTATTTGTCTGAAGTCTTGACTCCGTCCAAGCAGAGATATCCTCATTATCAGAAGCTTGTGTATGGAATATACATGACCACGAAGAAGGTTGCTCATTAGTTCTCTGATCATTCCATCACAGTCGTCAGCGACGCTCCACTATCAGAGATTTTGCACAACAGAGATGCAACTGGTCGAGTGGCGAAATGGGAGATTGAACTTCTTCCACTTGATATCAAGTTTGAGGCAAAGAAAGCCATTAAGTCCCAGGCAATAGAAGATTTCCTCGCCGAGTGGATTGAACAGCAGCAGCCGACTGAAGTTCACTCGGAGCATTGGACCATGTTCTTTGATGGCTCTAAGATGTTGAATGGTTCCGGTGCTGGGGTTGTTCTGGTTTCCCCCAGAGGAGATAAGCTCAGATATGTGCTCCAGATTCACTTTGATTCCTCCAACAATGAGGCAGAGTATGAGGCCCTCTTATATGGATTGCGCATGGCCATCTCACTCGGCATCCGTTGCCTGATGGTCTATGGCGATTCAGATTTAGTGGTCAACCAAGTGATGAAGGAGTGGGACGTGAGAAGCCCAACCATGACTGGATACTGCAATGCAGTGAGGAAGCTGGAAAAGAAGTTTGAAGGGTTAGAGCTCCATCACATACCCTGACTGAAAAATCAGGCAGCAGATGATCTGGCAAAGATAGGTTCCAAGAGAGAGGCCATTCCGAGTGGTGTGTTCTTGGAGCATATACACACTCCGTCAGTCAAAGAAGATCCCTTCACCGAAGAAGCTCCACAGCGCAAGAGTGCCACAGATCCGACTGAGGTTGAAGTCCCAGCAGTGGTCGACTTGGTCATGGAGATTTTGGTTGTCATGCCCGACTGGACAATTCCTTATATCACGTATATCCTGAGAAAAGAGCTCCCAGAGGATGAGGAAGAGGCTCGACAGATCGTCCGTCGATCCAAGGCCTTTACCGTCATCAAAGGACAGTTGTATAGAGAGAGCGCGACTGGAGTTGGTCAAAAGTGTATAACGCCGGAGGAAGGTCGAATCATTCTCAATGATATCCACTCGGGGACCTGTGGTCATCATGCGTCCTCTCGGACCATCGTGGCCAAAGCATACCGAGCCGGATTTTACTGGCCAAAGGCGAATGAGATGGCAAAGGAAATAGTGGACAAGTGCGAAGGATGTCAGTTCTACTCAAATATGTCACACAAGCCTGCGTCAGCTCTGAAGACCATTCCACTCATCTGGCCTTTCGCAGTATGGGGGTTGGACATGGTCGGTCCCTTGAGAACAGGTCGAAGTGGCTTCACGCATGTACTGGTGGCAATCGACAAGTTCACCAAGTGGATTGAGGCCAAGCCAATCAAGAACCTTGACGCCGGTACTGTTGTTAGCTTCATCAGGGAACTGATATTCAGATATGGAGTCCCGCACAGCATCATTACGGATAATGGGTCGAACTTTGACTCAGAGGAATTCAGGGATTTCTGCAACTCTCAAGGCACACGAGTCGACTACGCTTCAGTCGCCCATCCGCAGTCGAATGGACAAGCAGAGCGAGCCAATGGCCTAATCCTCAAAGGATTGAAACCCCGACTAATGCGTGATCTCAAGCATGCGACTGGAGCATGGGTTGACGAACTTCCCTCGGTGCTTTGGGGACTGCGGACCACACCTAATCGGTCGACTGGAAGAACTCCATTCTTCTTGGTCTACGGAGCTGAAGCAGTCTTGGCGAGTGATCTTCTCCATAATGCTCCTCAAGTTGAACTCTACAACGAAGCAGAAGCTGAACAAGCGCGACAGGACGCAGTCGACCTTTTAGAGGAAGAAAGGGAGATGGCTCTGATCCGATCGACCATCTACCAACAAGACTTGCGTCGTTTCCACGCCAGAAATGTGAGGGGTCGAGCCTTCCAAGAAGGAGATTTAGTTCTCCGAGTGGATCAGAAGAAACAACACAAGCTTGCTCCTTCTTGGGAAGGACCCTTCATCGTCACCAAAGTTCTCCACAACGGGGCATATCGTCTTTACAACGTCGAACATGATATCGACGAGCCCCGAGCTTGGAACGCGGAACTACTCCGCCCATTTTACACTTAAGTTTATCACTCGGATGAGTTGTAATAAAGTACTTCTATAGTTCATGGATTTCAAAATAATAGTGTCATAATTCCTCCATAATTTTCATCACTTTTTATTTGCCCAATAAAATTTTCCCCTCAGTGGGTGACGTAGCCGCGAATCCGTTTCGCCTAAGTTTGTAAAAATCCTTACCGAGTGGTGAGCCAGACTCCCACTCGGAGGCTTAGCTGCGAATCCATTTTGCCTAACATTAAATAAAATCCTACCGAGTGGTAAGCCAGACTTTCACTCGGAGGCTTAGCTGCAGTCCAAGTACTCGCCTAAGTTATAAAATCCTACCGAGTGGTAAGCCAGACTTCCACTCGGGGGCTTAGCTGCAGCCCACCGCTCGCCTAAGTTATAAAAATCCTACTGAGTGGCGAGCCAGACTCTCACTCGGGAGGCTTAGCTGCAGTCCAAGTACTCGCCTAAGTTATAAAATCCTACCGAGTGGTAAGCCAGACTTCCACTCGGGGGCTTAGCTGCAGCCCAGCGCTCGCCTAAGTTATAAAAATCCTACCGAGTGGCGAGCCAGACTCTCACTCGGGAGGCTTAGCTGCAGTTTAAACACTCGCCTAAGCACAGCGTACGCTCGCAAGGAGAACGAGGTGCAGGTCGACTGCGACCCTCTCCCCTGAGCTATGCCACAAATACAACGTATGCTCGCAAGGAGGACGAGGTGCAGGTCAACTGCGACCCTCTCTTCTGAGCTACGCCATAAGTACAATGTGCATTTGCAAGGAGGACGAGGTCTAGGTCAACTGCGATCCTCTCCTCTGAGCTACGCCACAAATACAACGTACGCTCGCAAGGAGGACGAGGCGCAGGTCGACTGCGACCCTCTCTTCTGAGCTACGCCATAAGTACAATGTGCGCTCGTAAGGAGGATGAGGTGCAGGTCGACTGCGACCCTCTCCTCTGAGCTTCGCCACAAGTACAACATAAAAATCCTACCGAGTGAAGAGCAAACCTCTCACTCGGGGGCTTAGCTGCAGCCCAGTGCTCGCCTAAGATATAAAAATCCTACCGAGTGAAGAGCAAACCTTTCACTCGGGGGCTTAGCTGCAGCCCAGTGCTCGCCTAAGACATAAAAATCCTACCGAGTGAAGAGCAAACCTCTCACTCGGGGGCTTAGCTGCAGCCCAGTGCTCGCCTAAGATATAAAAATCCTACCGAGTGAAGAGCAAACCTCTCACTCGGGGGCTTAGCTGCAGCCCAGTGCTCGCCTAAGATATAAAAATCCTACCGAGTGAAGAGCAAACCTCTCACTCGGGGGCTTAGCTGCAGCCCAGTGCTCGCCTAAGATATAAAAATCCTACCGAGTGAAGAGCAAACCTCTCACTCGGGGGATTAGCTGCAGCCCAGTGCTCGCCTAAGATATAAAAATCCTACCGAGTGAAGAGCAAACCTCTCACTCGGGGGCTTAGCTGCAGCCCAGTGCTCGCCTATGATATAAAAATCCTACCGAGTGAAGAACAAACCTCTCACTCGGGGGCTTAGCTGCAGCCCAGCGCTCGCCTAAGTGGATTAAGGAATAAGTCGACTGCAGTGAGCATCTTGCTTTGAACCTGCAGAAGACATTTCGAGTCAAAAGCAATCATATTCAAACATCAAATGCAAGTTCGGATCGATACCTAAAGAAACCAAAAGTGCTCAGGCGCTAAGCCTGTTAAGGTTTCTCGGTTACAACTCCACTCGGCATACCGAGGCAAATTTAAAGTGTCGAGCTTAAAAGAAGTTTTTTACCCCTCTTGTGGAGGGCTGGAAGGTGCAACGAATTCATCAAGGTCGATTCCGTCTGCGATCCGAGTGGCAGCAGCGATGAAGGTTTCCATGAAGGACCTGAAGTCGTGTTTCTTGGTGTTGGCCACCCAGAGAGCCGCCATCTTGTCTTCTCGCGCATCTTTGCAATGGACTCTGGCCAGACACAGAGCAACATCTGCACCGCACCGAGCCGAGGACTTTTTCCACTCCTGCACTCGATCAAGAACCGCGTTCAGTTGAGCCATCAGCGACTCGAGGTCGTTCTGGAGTGTCACCCTGGGCCAGAGCGTCGAGTCGATGCGAGAAGTGGCGACCTTCAGCCTTGCAAGATAGTCCACGACAGCTGCAACACGGGACTCCAGTCAGAAAACATTCATGGCAACTTCATCATTCACTGGAGAATTGACGGGGTCAAGGTTTGGTTCCAGCCGGCTAGTCTCTTCTTCAAAGTTTTGACAAAATTCTACAAGGGCAATCACCGAGTCAAGGCAATGGTCGAATGGAAAGATCACAGCTGAAAATGATTGTCGAGTGTAAAGGGTTACCTTCAAGCATAAGGAACAACTTCTTGGCAAGACCACCCAGGATGGCCTCCAGATCATTTTTCTTCCCAGTCAACTGGCTGACTTGGTCAGTCAGGGCAGCTTTGTCAGTTTTCAGTCGACTGACTTCCTTGTTGGCAATCCGAAGAGCAGCTTTCAGATTAGTATTTTCTTCTTCGAGCTTGGTGACTGAAGCTAACTTCTCTTCAGCAAGCTTGGTCTTCTCAGCTAGCTCAAGGTCTTTTTTCTTCTAGGCTTCCTTCACCTTGCCTGCAAGTTACAACAAGGTCAGATTTTGAAACAAATGAAGGGAAAAACGAGTCATCGAGGTCTCACCGAACATACCTTTGGTCTCCTCCTTCGCCTTCGTCAGATTCTCCTGAACCAGCTTCAGATCCAGTTCGAGCTGAATGTGCTTGTGCTCCAGCTCGGTATAATGAGCCGCAAGATCACAGGATTTCTGCGAAGGACCAGTCGACAAAATATCAAAAGTAATTCACTTCCGAGTGGATAAGAGAAAATCATATGTTTCTAAGACTACAGCCGTATACAAACATTCGACCGTAGTCTCGGGGACTACACCCAGTGGGTGCACTCAGCGTGCCCCCACTAGTTCTATTAAAGACAGAGTCGACCAGTCGACCCCCCAAAAAAACGCTCAAGACATATTCTTCAGACTGTAATCAACTGCAAGCAGTCGACCACAGCCTCGGAGACTACACCCAGTGGGTGCACTCAGCGTGCCCCCACTGGTTTGGGAAAGACTTTACTTATAAAGCCTAAGGCCGACTGCCAGCAGTCGACCTTAGCCTTGGGGACTACACCCAGCGGGTGCACTCAGCGTGCCCCTGTTAACACGGAGTTTTAATCAACACATCCAGTGGGTGATTGCTATGGATTCCGGAAAGAAAAGTTTTGATAGCATATCCTAACAGAACAAGCGATGGTCGACTGACCTGGACATTGCTTTGAAGGGCGGAGCTGGGTCATAAGCTGCCTGGCTCGCATCCCGGATGGTCTTCACCTGTTCCATCATGATCCCCGCTTGGCGTATCGCTTCCTTAGCAGCACTGACTTGGTCCTCTGGGACGTGGTGCGTCGTGAAGAGAGAAGGTTGTGCAGCACTCGACGAAGCAGGATGAGCACTCGTCAACGGCACCGCGAAGGACACGGAGTGTCGAGTGGTGTTCTCCTCCCCCGCGACCAGAGTCTCGGGTGCCGTCACATCCTGGGCCACCCTGCCAGCAGACGCTTTCCTGCTCCTCCTGTGCTTCAGTGGTTCCTCATCTTCATCATCATCAGGAAGAGTGATAACGACATTGGATGGAGCTACAGAAAAGAATCAGAATTAGAGATCATGAGTCAGTCGACTAAAAACGGAATTAAGAGTATAGTACCAGGGTTTGAGGTTGCTGCGTCCTCCATCTCATGGTCGTCATCCTTGCCTGAAGTCTCAGAAGTAGCAGCACTGCAGTTCCAAAGAATCAGTCGGCTAACTCAAATGTCAACTAGAGATAAAGTTTGCACAAAACAAGAAGACTTAAACAGCATGATTACCCTGATATGGTGGGGATGGACACCTTCATCTTCGGCAGGAGCTTGGTCGGCTTTGACGGGGCCGCCCTAGGCTGCTTCGACGCCTTTTCAGTCAGCGCCGGAGAAGTGGTCCGAGGACGCTTGGTCGACTGCGCAGCAGTCGCAACCCCCTTGCCACGTTCAGTCGCAGGGTCATGGACAAGCTTCGACCGCCTTTCCGAGCGCGGTGGTGCGACCTCCTCCTCCTCCTCTTCTTCGTCCTCCTCATCGTCATCATCATCATCATCATCATCCTCAGCGGCATCTGAGTCCCACTCCTCCTGGCTCTCGCCCCCACTCGCCTCTCCCTCTTCAGTCGGAGCCTGTGCTCCATTGGGCATTGAGTACAGCTCGGTGAAGGCCTGATAGACATCAAGACAAAGATCAATCGACCGATTTGTGGAGCAAACAGAAATAAAAATGACAAGAGTACAATGGAAGGTAGAGCAAACATACCTTGTCTGGAACGCTGTGATGGTCGAGTGGAGGAATCCTTCTGGATCCACGGGGATTATGCTTGTTCCCAGTGACCGCGGCCATCCACCTTTCCACCATGGCGTCGTCGACTGCTTCCGGGTGGATCTGAGTCTTGTCTTCAGTTCCGCAGTACAACCACATGAAATGGCTCCGGAACTGAAGAGGCTGGATACGCCGCCTAAGAAAAACCTCCAAAAGGTCCATGCCAGTTACTCCGTCTCGGACCAACTACACTACGCGATCCATCAGCATCTTCACGTCGGCTCTCTCCTCCGGAATCACCTTCAGAGAGGAGGGCTTGTTCACTCGGTCCATGGTGAATTGAGGAAGTCCACTCGACTGCCCCGGCGTCGGCTCATTCCGGCAGTAGAACCAGGTCGACTGCCAACCTCTGACCGACTCGGGAAACGTCATGGCTGGGAAGGTGCTCTTGTTCCTCACCTGGATCCCCAGGCCTCCACACATTTGGACAACTTGGGTTCTTTCATCGCCTGGGCTCGCCTTCTTCACGGTCTGCGAGCGACACGTGAATATGTGCTTGAACAAGCCCTAGTGCGATCGACAGCCCAGAAAATTCTCACACATGGATACAAATGCAGCAAGATATGCGATAGAGTTCGGGGTGAAGTGGTGGAGTTGGGCTCCAAAGAAGTTCAAAAAACCACGGAAGAAAACACTCGGTGGCAAAGAAAATCCGCGGTCGACATGGGTGGCCAGAAGTACGCACTCACCCTCTTCCGGCTGGGGCTGCCACTCTTTCCCCGGAAGCCTTGCGGCGCCGTGGGGGATCAGCCCGTCATTGGCCATGTCGAGGAGATCCGTCTCCGTGATGGTCGACCGGATCCAATCTCCCTGGACCCAGCCTTTCGGCAGGCGAGATCTAGACGAAGACCCGCTGCGACTGGTGGATCTCCCCTTCGCCTTCTCCATCGCCGATGCCTTCTTCGCGCGTTCCAGCGCTGCCGTCTTCTCCTTGACCATGGCTGCCGGCGAGATGCGCGAAGAGAAGTTGTGCGGGAGCGAGAGCGGGCGCGTTGGGCGGAGACGAGGAGAGCAGAGAGGGAATGCTGAGGCACTGTTCAAAAAACCCTCACCGGGCGCATTTATAAGATCCCTTCCGAGTGGATGACAGGTGGGCCCGATCGATCTAATCATATCCCGAAACAGTTGCGCAGACGCGATACGTGGCGAAAAAAGCGGCACAGGGATCGAGGCGTCTATGCCCTATCCCATCCGAGCGCTGCGGTCCGCCCCGCTTCGCGCGCTTCCCCAAATTTCATATCCCGCAGAATCCGCGAAACGGCAGATCGGTCTGTCAGACGCGGGATTTCCTGCGATCCGTCGCTCGGAGATCGGCAAAGTCCAAAAGGTCACTCGACGAAAGAGAAGAATGGATCGAGTCGACTGAAGAAAAGTTGCTCGTTATCAGCAAAGAGATTCTTAGTCCAAAACAACGCACGACCAGTATGCAAAAGTCAATCGGAAACTGCATCAACTCCTTCCTCACTCAAGCCTCAATCCATTCTGGGGCTAATGATGGATTCATGTACCTAGGGTAGGGTCATAAACCTGATCTAAGTACCCTACCCAAGGACACCCTTAGAAGAGATCACCTTCCAGTCGACTTACGAGGAACTCACTCGACTGACTTGAAGGACTCGACCACCAGAAGGTCAAGAAGCACTCTGCACTGCAACGGTCTGTAATTAAGTAGACTTTATGATAGTTAAGACACTTTATGTGGGGAGTTACCAATAACGCCCCAGACTTAATGTACCTTAAACCCTTCATTATGTGGGCTGGCTGGGGTCCTGGCGCACTCTATATAAGCCACCCCCTCCACAGGCAGAAGGGTTCGCATCCTTGTAACTCATATACACATAATCCACTCGACCGCCTCCGGGCTCCGAGACGTAGGGCTTTTACTTCCTCCGAGAAGGGCCTGAACTCGTACATCTCTTGTGCTTACAACCTCTCCATAGCTAGGACCTTGCCTCTCCATACATACCCCCCACTCTACTGTCAGACTTAGAACCACGACACCGTGCTCCTCCCCTGATCGTGGATGGTGACTGGCTGAGGTCGGTCTTGAGTTCCTCCTCTGGGAATGGACCGGTGCCAAGCTGGATTCCTGGCGAGGACCGTCCGGCGATTTCTGGGGCGCCAGCCCCCAGCCCCTCACCGAAAGGGTGCATGCCGCCTCAGGGCCTTCCGCGTTCGCCAGTGGCGGAGGATGACACGGGAGACGTGCTTGGGCGTGCTCGGGAGAACCGCGCCCTTCGCCAAGAGTTTCTTCAGAGGGCGGCTGATGCAGTGAGCCAGCTCGGCGTGGAGCTTGCTGGCGAGGATGCGCGCCTTGAGGTTGAAGGCCTACGCCTCACTGAGGAGTGGCTCAAGCTGAAGGTAGCCGTTGCCCTTGCATGTCACCAGCATGACCGCGACAACGCGAATGCCGAAGCGTCACTGGCGGCCTCGCGGGAGGCCTACTCCCAAGCCATCGAGGAGGCTCGGGAAGCAGACCGACGGCAAAAGGCTGCAGAGGAGCGCGCGTGGGAGCTCCAAGCCTGGAGCAACACTCTAGAGCAGCAAGTGGAGCTGCGTCAGGCGGCCCTTGTGTCGCTGAAGGGGGCTTCTGTCGACCAGGCGGAGCTCCAGAAGCGTGAGGAGGCACTGACGCTGGAGGCCACTGAGCGCACCCTTGACCTCGAGCGGTTGGAGACGAGGGAGCGCCTGGTGACTCAGGCAGAGGATGATGTTGCCGCGCGGGAAGCCCGATTCCAAGAAGAGGTTGACCGCCGCGTGGCGGAATCTCGCTCGAATCTTGAGCGCGAATATGAAGGGAGGCTGGAGCTGATCGGGGCCGAAGCTGAGGGCAGGACCGCTGCCCTCAGGGCCAAGCTGGATGAAGTGACACGGGGTGCGGATTCCTCCACAGCCGCCCTTGGCGCAGCGCAGGCGGAGCTGGCCTCTTCCCGTGCCGAGCTGCTTCTTCTCCATCAGAGGGTTGATGGCGCCGAGGCCGTTGCGCTGCGGAACAAGGACGAGATCCGTCAGCGGCAGACCCTAGAGCACGAGCATGCCCCCATGCTCCGGACGCTTAGGGAAAGGGCAAATACGGCCCTGCGCAACATTTGCGAGGAGGCTGTTGCCGAGCCTCGTGTGATCAACTATGCCGGCAACCTCCGGTTCTTCATGGACGTGCTGACACGGCTGGAGACCCGCTCTAACAGGGCATGCTGGCTTGTCGAGGAGAGGAGCCGAGCCTTTCATGGGCGTGCCTTTTCTCGTGTCTTCAGCTATCTTCAGGACATGGATCCCCACTTTGATTTCGACGCTGCCATCGCACCGGTGCCCGTAGCTATCCAAGGCGTTCTAGCGCATTGGGTGGAGGACAACGTGGATGCCCTCATCAGGGCCTTTGTCGGTGTCAAAACCGGCGGATCTCGGGTAGGGGGTCCCGAACTGTGCGTCTAGGCGGATGGTAACAGGAGACGAGGGACACGATGTTTTTACCCAGGTTCGGGCCCTCTTGATGGAGGTAAAACCCTACATCCTGCTTGATTAATATTGATGATATGAGTAGTACAAGAGTGGATCTACCACGAGATCAAGGAGGCTAAACCCTAGAAGCTAGCCTATGGTATGATTGTTGTAATGTATGTTGTCCTACGGACTAAAGCCCTCCGGTTTATATAGACACCGGAGGAGGCTAGGGTTACACAGAATCGGTTACAATGGTAGGAGATCTACATATCCATATCGCCAAGCTTGCCTTCCACGCCAAGGAAAGTCCCATCCGGACACGGGACGGAGTCTTCAATCTTGTATCTTCATAGTCTTGGAGTCCGGCGGATAATGATAGTCCGGCTGTCCGGACACCCCCTAGTCCAGGACTCCCTCAGTAGCCCCTGAACCAGGCTTCAATGACGATAAGTCCGGCGCGCATAATGTTCGGCATTGCAAGGCGGGTTCCTCCCTTGAATAATCCAGAGAAGATCATGAACACCAGGATAGTGTCCGGCTCTGCAAAACAAATTCCACATTCCACTATAGAGAGAATAAAATGTACACTTAGTTCAATCTGCTGACGTATTATGCGGCGTGACATCACACTGCTACCAAGCCTTTGTTGAAATCTTTTTTTACTATACCACCTCAGCACGTTTAGCGAAGCGGTTTCCTTGGCACGTCTTGTCGAAGCAGAGATCGTGTTCCCCTTATCCCGGGATTCTCATCGATACGGACGTGGGTAACCCAACCGCGCCATTGATGGTGGCGCTTGGGAGATAAGCGAGTTTTACCAGGCCGGTGGGGGACGCACAGTTTCGTCCGCCTATATATAAGGGATAAGGATTTACCTTCCCACCTACGCCTTCTTCATCCTTTGCTTACACATCTCTGCGCACTCAAGCTCCAACGCCCAAGCTCGCGCATCTCGCCTCGACCTTCTCCGAATATGTCCGGAGGGGGAGGCAAGTGGTTGGCCTCCCCCGTTAAGGAGGAGCACATCACCAAGCTGTGCAACGCCAGATACCTCTCCGGCGATATCGCGCATCGGCTGCCCGACGAGGGGCAGCTCGTTCCTATCCCTGGGCCTCACGAGAGGGTCGTCTTCCTTCCCCACTTCCTCCGCGGACTGGGCTTTCTGCTCCATCCATTCGTCCGGGGGCTCATGTCCTATTATGGCCTGGATTTCCACGATCTGGCGCCGAACTTCATCCTCAACATCTCGGCGTTCATCGTCGTGTGTGAGGCCTTCCTCTGCATCCGGCCCCACTTCGGCCTGTGGCTCAAGACCTTCAACGTCAAGCCGAAGGTTGTGAAGGGCACGCAAGCGGAATGCGGAGGCGCCATGTTGGGTAAATTACCCAACGTCCTTTGGCTCGAAGGGGCCTTTGTGGACTCTGTCAAGGGATGGCAATCGGGGTGGTTCTACATCACCGAGCCGCGCAAGCCCACATGGGCGGCGGCCCCCGAGTTTAGATCTGGCGTCCCCACGCAGCTCACCTCCTAGAAAGAGAAGGGCTTGCTGTGGGGCGATCTGAAGGAGGTGACTGGACTCCGAACCTGCATCCAGAAGCTGGTGAGCAATAAGCTCAGGCTCGTCGACGTGGTCCAAGTCATGCTCATCCGCCGAATTCTCCCATGTCAACAACGGGCATTCAATCTGTGGGAGTTCAATCCGGAACAGCACCAGGCGCTGAGCGGGCTCTTCGATACGACATACGAAGGCGCCTGGAGAGTGCTATTTAAGGGCGCCGAAGCCCCCGCATCCGCGATGGAAGATCGCGGATTCAGCTCGCAGTATCCAACTGACGAGGTAAGTGATTCAACCCCATTACGAGACACTTTGTAGTAATCAAATTATTTATAAGAGGGTTTCATCCCTTCCTTTCCTTTGACAGGAATGGATTGAGAAGGCCAGGCAGCTTATCAGCCCGGCTCCCATGCCAGAAGATCCAGTGGACGCCCGCTTAGCAGGGCTGCTGGTTCCGGCACCGCACGTCGTGCCGGAGAAGAAGGCCAAGAAGGTGGCCGCGGGGACTCGAAAGAGTTCCCGCAATCAGGCGTCTGACGACGACGCGGACTCCTCCCCCGAAGACGAGGAGGAGGAGGAGTACTCTCTCCCGGAGGGGGAGAGAAGAAGAGGAAGGCTTCCCCAATAGGGGAGGCCGAAGGGTCCAAGAGGGGGAGAGCTATCCCCCCGGACAGTTTTGCCAACACCAGCGTTGGCGAGGATGAGTGGCCTCCAAGGGCCAGGCGTCCGGCGAGATCGTAAGTATCCGGATCCTTGACGTGCAATATCTTTTATGTCGCGTAGTGTCCTTCTAACGCCGCATTCTGTCCGTAGTCCGGCCGATGACGATCTCCCCGACTCATCGAGCGGGTCGTTGGCCTCTTCGGATGTGAATTCACTTCCGACTGCCTCTACCCCACGCGCCGACGAGGACGCCTTGGTGGGATCCCAGAGAGGGACCCATCAGGAGGAGGCTCCGGAGGCGCCGTCAGGCAACCTCCCGGACTTTGCGCCGGACTCTACATTGGAACCCGCAGTGGTTCCGGAGTCCGGCAAGCGGCCCCTTCGAAAGAAGGGCAAGACCGTGACACCGGCGGCCTCCGTCCAACCGGAGGCGCCGGATAACTTGTTGGAGGCGCTTAAAGGCGCTTCCATCGAGGAAGAACACCGCACTATCATGAGTGCGGTGATTCAAAAGGTTCAGCTCGCCAAAAGCAGGCTGACCGAAGCCTGCAGCAGCCTTTTAATAGGCTTTGAGGTAAGAAGTTAAAATTATGTAATGTAATACCGCATAGACAGTAGCCCCTGATGCTCAGTTCGGTGTTCGAAAAGAAAAGCCGGACTGAGGATCTAACAAGATATGCGCAGGGTTGCTAAAAATATGTCAATATGGGTTTGCAGGCTGCGCTGCTGGCCTCTGCCGCATTAACGGCGGAGGTCGATGTGCTGAAGCAGGATCTCGAGCGGTCCGAGCGAGAGCTCGGCCATGCGAAGAAGCAGCTCGAGGACAAAGAAGGTGAGTAACACCACTTTGAATAGGTACCTTACAGAAAAGGATTTTGGTTGCAAATTAACAAGGATAATATGTGTATTGCAGGGGCCACTAATGAGGTGGTAGCCCTAAAGGATGCTGTGTCCGCGGCCGAACACAGTGCGGCCGCGGAATGGGCCGAGCGAGAAAAGCAGGAGGCACGGGTGGCGGAAGTTCGGCAACAGCTCCAGGCTCTCATGGAAAAGCATGAGAGTTTGGAGCGTGACTCCAAGACTCGAGAGTCTGAGCTTGCCTCGGCTCTCGAAAGTGCCAAATCCGCCAAGGCCGAGGCCCATAAGGCCCTTCAGGAGGTTGAAGATATAAAGAAAATAGCGGCGGGTAAGGCATTTTTCATGCAAAGCAAGCATGTTAATGTAAAATACCTGACACTTACCCGCATTCGGAGCTCTCCAGGGGCGTTTGCAGATCTGCCGCGTAGTGCGTCCGATGCCGCCGCATTCTATCATGGCGAGGAGGGGAGCTCGACGGAAAAAGTCTTCTGGTCTCAGTATGCTGAGGCCGGACACCCGGTGCCCCCAAGCGACCAGCTAAAGCAGCTGGTCGAACTCCACAAGGTAGCTGAGGAGGCCATGAAGGGCCTTATAGTCCGGCTGTGGCCTGGACAGGCCATGCCTGGGAGCTACTTTGGCCTTGTGCGGCGGCTGGTGGATGCATGCCCCTGGGTGGATGTCATCAAGTGCTCCGCCTGTATTGAAGGCGCTCGCCAGGCTCTTGCCCGCACAAAGGTGCAATGGGGCAGGTTGGATGCGGAGAAGCTACTCACGGACCCACCGCCGCCGGGCAAGGAGTATCGCATGCCCGAGATGTATTATAAAACTGTCCTGAAGGGAGCCCGCAATATTGCGGATGAGTGCCCCCGAAATGTAATCTTTGAGTGAATTTGCTATGTATTATCCTGCGCGCTGAAACTTTGTTGATGTGCGCGTTTAAGCAACGCTTGTTTAATTTAAAATATTACCTTCTGTGCGGCCGTTTATAAAATCTGAGAGATGGCAAGTCATTGGCTTCAGCCCCCAAGCCACGAGTGTTGGGGTGTTCGGGATAAACTTGAGCACTCTTGTTCCCATTGTTGGGTCCATCGAGGGAGGCACTCAACACGACGAACAAGGCAATCGGACTTATAATGCTTGAACACTCTCACTTAGCCATAGAATTCTATAATTTTAAATTTTGGCGAAGCCCCTGGTATTCGGAAACCGAATCCGGGGCGCTATCCACGCCTTCATCGGACATTGTCCGGAACTTCGCTCGAAGCGGCGTGAGTCTTTAAGGACCCGAAAAAACCTCTCGAACAGCGACCAGTCTCTCGCCTTATCATGCCAGTCAGTTTTAGCTTTCTCCAGTGACGCGCTCACCCGGCTCAACCGGGGCGCAATCGCAGTGGTTCTCCCAGTGCCACCTTAGCCGACGGAACGGAACGTAAGGCACCAAAACGTGGGAGCCGGGCAAACCCAACTATTGACCCAAGACATGATTCGGAGCTGATTCATATAATGCTATAAGTTCGGGGTGCCGCACTTGTGAAAGTGTTCGGACTTATCACACCATAGGGTGGGGAACATAAGCCCCTGGTGTATTAGGCCGTACCAAAATATACGGGTGCAAGATGTCATATAATGAGCATATATATATATAAAAGGTAATGCAATTGCGATCAAAAAGTTGCTGCATTATTTATGAAAGAAAGTCTGCTAGTAGAGCGGACTGATACAAATAGCGCGGTAAGCAAGGGATTTGGACTAAGTAAACATATCCCCCTCGAGGGATGAGCTACGAACTTGGTGTATATAATCGAATTTAATGCTCGTAATTGAGACCACCTGAGTGTTCGTCGCGGCCTTCTTTAGTCCCTGACTGTTGCATCATGAGTTCGGCAGGTTCGCCGCCGGACAGGGCTTCTGGTTAACAGAGTCCTGTGTACATAAAAGAAGAAGAATAAAATGAAAAAAAAGGGGGGGCACACTTGCGAGCCCCCGGTGTGGTCGAACCGCACTCTGGGTCCGTTGCGATCGTGCCCCCTCCCCTGTGCCCATGGTATCTCCAAAGCGTAATGATGTACGCGAAGTGTTATTCTTGCGATCATGCGCGGGCGAGGGTTGGGGCCGCATTGCTACGCGTGCTCTGATCGCGCCAGGTGGTCTTGGTTGGCATTGCTCCGGGCGCGTTTTGTTGTATCCGGCCTTTTAACGGCCGGACTTGAGAATTGCCTTAGAAGGCTGCTCTGTACTTCTGCCGTGAGAGCCACTGTATGTTCCTCCGTTCGGAGGGAGCGTTCCGTATTCCCATTGACCGTGATGACTCCACGAGGGCCTGGCATCTTGAGCTTTAGGTATGCATAATGCGGCACCGCGTTGAATTTTGCAAGCGCGGTTCGTCCGAGCAGAGCGTGATAGCCACTGCGGAACGGGACTATGTCGAAGATTAACTCTTCGCTCCGGAAATTATCCGGGGATCCGAAGACCACTTCCAGTGTGACTGAGCCTGTACAGTTGGCTTCCACTCCTGGTATGACACCTTTAAAGGTTGTCTTTGTAGGTTTAATCCTTGATGGGTCTATGCCCATTTTGCGCACTGTATCCTGATAAAGCAGGTTCAGGCTGCTGCCGCCGTCCATCAGGACTCTCGTGAGGTGGAACCCATCAACGATTGGGTCTAAAACCAATGCGGCGAATCCGCCATGGCGTATGCTGGTCGGATGGTCTCTTCGATCGAAAGTGATCGGACAAGAGGACCATGGGTTGAACTTTGGGGCGACTGGCTCCATCGCATAGACGTCCCTTAGTGCGCGTTTCCTCTCCCTCTTGGGTATGTGGGTCGCGTATATCATATTCACCGTCCGCACTTGTGGGGGAAAACCCTTCTGTCCTCTGTTGTTCAGCGGTCGGGTCTCCTCCTCGTCGTCGCTGTTTAGCCCCTTGTCATTGTTTTCGGCAATTAACTTGCCGGCCTGCTTGAACACCCAGCAATCTCTGTTAGTGTGGTTAGCTGGCTTTTCAGAGGTGCCATGTATCTGGCATAAGCGGTCGAGTATTCGGTCCAGATTGGACGGACTCGGAGTGGTTCTTTTGAATGGCTTCTTCCGCTGACCGGGTTTAGAGCCTCGAAATCCGGCGTTGACTGCCGTATCCTCCTTATCGTCGCCATTAATGCGGCGCTTGTTTTTGTTTCGACGTGACCTGCCGTTGTTGTCCTTAGTATCCGGACTGCCAGAATTTTTACGGAGATTGTTGCTGCGCACTAGCCTGCTATCTTCTCCCGCGTAAAAGCGGGTCATTAACGATGTGAGGGCTGCCATGGATTTTGGCTTTTCCTGCCCCAAGTGCCGGGCAAGCCATTCGTCCCGGATGTTATGTTTGAAGGCTGCAAGGGCCTCTGCATCCGGACAATCGACGATTTGATTTTTCTTCGTCAAGAACTGTGTCCAGAATTGTCTGGCCGATTCGTCTGGCTGCTGAATGATGTGGCTTAGGTCATCAGCGTCTGGTGGTCGCACATATGTTCCTTGGAAGTTATCAAGGAATGCGGCCTCCAGGTCTTCCCAACACCCAATTGACTCTGCGGGCAAGCTGTTAAGCCAATGCCAGGCTGGTCCTTTAAGCTTGAGTGGGAGGTATTTGATGGCGTGGAGATCGTCGCCGCGGGCCATATGGATGTGGAGAAGATAGTCTTCGGTCCAAACCACGGGGTCTGTTGTGCCATCGTAAGATTCGATGTTTACGGGTTTAAACCCTTCGGGGATCTGATGATCCATTACTTCGTCAGTGAAGCATAGCGGGTGGGCGGCGCCTCTGTATTGAGCAATATCGCGACGCAGCTCGAGAGAGAGCTGTCTGCTGTGTTCGGCCCGGCCAGGGTTATTGTATTCGGTACGACGGTATTCGTCGTGGGTCGTAGGGTGCCCACATGATCCGTAGATGGATCTAGATTGCCTTGCTTTGTCCTCCAATATGTCTCGCAAGTCCGGCGCGTTCCCTCTTGGCTTCGTACTTTTGGAGCGATGTCGGGGTATGGTTTTGGCTGGGGGCCTGGATGCCTCTCTGTCACGACCACGGGGTGGTCGGTCAGCCATATCGTGCGCTGGTGATGGAGGTATGTATGCTTCCTCCTCTAATCAGGGGAGCATCTTGCGTCTTGGGTAACTTTTGGAGGGGCATTCGAGTTTATACTCTTCGGCCGCGAGGACCTCGTTCCATCGATCGGCCAGCAGGTCCTGATCAGCTTGAAGCTGTTGCTGCTTTTTCTTTAGGCTGTTTGCTGTGGCGATAAGCCTGCGCTTGAAGCGCTCTTGTTCGACGGGATCCTTAGGTACGACGAATTCGTCATCGTTGAGGCTTGCTTCGTCTTCGGAGGGAGGCATATAGTTATGATCCTCAACCTCTTCGTCTGCCGCCCTCTCGTGAGGGCTTGCTTCTGCATCCTCCTGCGCTGAATCTTGCTGGAGGGGATTGTCTTCGGCACTCTCTGGAGTATTATTATCTCCAGTGCCGGAATCTCTATTCTTGCTATGGCGGGATTTAGAGCGGCGCCGCTGACGCCGGCGTTTGGGCTGCTTCTTTAAAGAGTCTGCCTCCGCTGTTTCTTCGCCGTCCCCGTCTTTTGGGGTGTCCACCATGTATATGCCGTATGACGAGGTGGTCTTCCAGTGCCCTGTAGGCGCTGGTTCCTGTTCGTCTCCGGCATCGTCGTCCATAGCGTCGATGTCTTCGGAGTCGTAGTCTAGCATGTCGGTTAGATCGTCGACAGTGGCTACAAAGTGGGTGGCGGGTGGGCTCTGAATTTCTTCGTCGTCCGTACCCCAACCATCCTGGCCATAGTCTGGCCAGGACTCTCCTGATAACAAGAGGTGCTTTAGTGAATTCAGGATATTGCCAAAAGGCGAGTATTGGAAGATGTCCGTGGCGGTGAATTCCATAACCGGCGCCCAATCCAGATCGATTGGCAGGGGCGCGGGAGGCTCGGAGTCCGGCAAGGAGTCCGGCGCCTCGGAATCACGAGTTTCGCAGGGGACAAGATTAGTGTTCGGCTCCATCGCCGTGGATGTTGAAGCCCCAAGGGCGGTGTCTATCCACCGGCCCTCGATCTGGGCGATCGGCTCTGGGCTAATGGCCGAAGCGGATCCGTGTGCGGCCACCAAGGCACTGTTCGGTGGCAGAGCTAGATCATGCCCGTCGTCACAGTGCGGCGCGCTTGGCTGTGGCTCGAGTCCGTCGAAGATCAAGTCTCCACGGACATCGGCCGTGAAGTTTAAGCTTCCAAATCTGACCTGACGGCCATGGGCGTAGCTTTCGTTCTGCTCCAGATGGCCAAGTGAATTGGCCCACAGTGCAAAGCCGCTGAATACGAAGATCTGTCCGGGGAGAAAAGTCTCACCCTGGACAGCGTTGTTGGTTGAAGATGCCATCAAGCCTATCGGTGATGACACAGAGGAACTCTCAATGAAAGCACCAATGT
Organism: Triticum timopheevii; assembly: GCA_963921465.1. Classification (NCBI taxonomy): domain Eukaryota; kingdom Viridiplantae; phylum Streptophyta; class Magnoliopsida; order Poales; family Poaceae; genus Triticum; species Triticum timopheevii. Next base: position 152,283,865 of record OY997272.1, read on the forward strand.
CGGTGTCAAAACCGGCGGATCTCGGGTAGGGGGTCCCGAACTGTGCGTCTAGGCGGATGGTAACAGGAGATGAGGGACACGATGTTTTTACCCAGGTTCGGGCCCTCTTGATGGAGGTAAAACCCTACGTCCTGCTTGATTAATATTGATGATATGGGTAGTACAAGAGTGGATCTACCACGAGATCAAGGAGGCTAAACCCTAGAAGCTAGCCTATGGTATGATTGTTGTAATGTATGTTGTCCTACGGACTAAAGCCCTCCAGTTTATATAGACACCGGAGGAGGCTAGGGTTACACAGAGTCGGTTACAATGGTAGGAGATCTACATATCCGTATCGCCAAGCTTGCCTTCCACGCCAAGGAAAGTCCCATCCGGACACGGGACGGAGTCTTCAATCTTGTATCTTCATAGTCTTGGAGTCCGGCGGATAATGATAGTCCGGCTGTCCGGACACCCCGTAGTCCAGGACTCCCTCAGCCTTCACATCTGATGACGACGGCGTGATCGTGGCCGCTGATGAAGGTGGCACTGTGAATGAGCCTGTCATTGATGGAGGTGATGGCGGTGGTGGTGACGATGTCAGTGACGCCAGCGACGCCTCCGGAGGCGCTCCAGAAGACACGGTGAGCGATATGTCCGATTGATCGTAGGTCACCACTGTTTATCCTGTATGAAAAAGGTTTGGGCTCGGCCCTGAAGATTGTAAGAGCATTTTGGGAGGGGGAGCCCCTCATGTAAAGGTTTGCAATCAGTATCCTTGCAAACATAACGCCACGTGTGGTCTTGTGCTGCGCTTCCGGCCCCGCGGTGGGGCAGCTGACTTGTTTACCTTATGACCCAGACATGTCCCGAGCGAGCCTGCGGGAGCCGCAGCGCCTCGAGTGCCTTCTAGGTGAACCCATTGATCGTGCGGAGAGAACCTCCTGAGAGGGTACGGCGATAGTGGTCCGGATTGTAGATGTGCTTGGCCCAGCCTGGCTCGCGTGGGGCTCGCGAGGGGAGGCAGCTGATACTATCTCTGGATACAAAGCCGAAACTAGAACACGAGAGATTTGCTCGAACGAGACTAAACACCCCTTCCCCAAACACACGCAAGTCACCAGCTCAAATCCAACTTAAATCCGGACCTCGACAACAGAGGAAAAGGCAAAAATCCGCGTCCGGCACCTAGTCTAGTCTTGGACGTCTTCTCACCAGCGCGGAGCTAAGTGCTGCCACTGGGCGTGGGCGGGAGCCCCCGAGGCCCGAGGGCGGCTCTCCGGAGACTCCGGGGCATGTACAACCCCACTCATTATTACATGAGAGTGTCACGGGCGGCGAGCTTCACAGGCACTGGGCCTTCTTCACAGGTACCGGTCTTGCTTCATATCGCTAGACGAGGGCCCCGCCTTGCGCCACACTCTACCGCCATTGACGGCGGCCAGAGACCAAGGATGACGCCAATGGGGTAGAGCGGTCGCCAGCAGTTCCCCCAACGACCATGGGTCCTCTACCGGGGGAAGGCCCTGAGGCACCTCCCCGGCAGAGGGCCTACCTCCTGGGAACGCCTTGCGCCAAGCGCCGCGGGGACGAACCCGGATCTCGGCCCCTCTCCTGCAGCCCCCGGTGCCCTCCTCCTGAGGGGTAAGAGGCTGCAGCATTGGGGCAGCCATCTGCTGCGGCGACCTGTACCTCCTACGACCCATGGTTAGAATAAGCTTGCTCCTGAGGAATTAGTGGTGTAAGTGCATCTAGTGCCACCCCTAGTTGGTTTTGGAGTATTGACGACAAAGTTGGTTGAGGGACTAATGCGTTTGTGAGAATTGCAGGATGACGCAGGTTGTGTCCCTCATTGATTCGGTTTACCTACCGGAGATGACCCCTAAAAATGTATGAAGACATTGAAGACAATGGTGGTATGAGAAGATATTCATATTGAAGACTATGACATGAGAAGACATTGCGTGAAGACTATGGAGCGCGAAGACTATGTGGTTTCGTAGTTTCCTTTTCTTCTTTGTTGAGTCATAGGAACCACCGTACTGTTCAGTGGGGTCCAAGTGAACTAAGTTAGAGTGACTGAAGTGATGCTCAACTCAAATCCTATGTCTTCGAGCGAAGACAATGAGAGCAAACCTTATCCAGAGTTGGATGAGTCAGCTTTGCTTGTAGCCAAAGTAAAGTTGCCGCGTGTGTTTGAAATCTGACCGTTGGAACACATGTCAGTTCCTGAGTGACCCAGGGTCATTTTGGACAAATCGGTCGGGTTGCCTAGTGGCTATAAATAGCCCACCCCCTACACTATAAATTGGTGGCTGCTCAGAATTTGTGCACGGCTTTTGTCGTTTGAGAGCAACCCACCTCGAAGCATTTGAGAGAGAGAAAAATCCTTGCGAGGACAAAGCCCAAACACCCAGAGCCAAAGAGTGTTAGGCATCACTTAAGTCTTTCTGTCTGTGTGACCTGAAGACTTATTACACTTGAGGACTGTGAATCCTCCAGCCGGTTAGGCGTCGCGTTCTGAGCATCCAAGAGTCATTGTGGATTGCCGGTGAACGAAGTCTGTGAAGGTTTGGAAGTCTCCCTTGAAGACTTACCAGAGTGATTGGGCGAGGACTGGGTGTCCTTAGCTCAAGGGGAACAAGGTGAAGACACGGTCTTCTGAGTTAAATCTCAGCCTCCCTAACCAGACGTACAGTTGTCACAGCAACTAGAACTGGTCCAACAAATCTTGTGTCTTCAACAAGCAACTGGTTCTATCCCTTCCCAACCTTACTTAAGTTTGTCTTCATGAAGTCATTGGCTATCTGTGTATCTGTTTGACTTCATTGCTTGACTACTACTGTTGATTGGCTTCATACTATCTTCCATCCCGATCCTTACTACCTAGCTGCTATTAGTCCCGTACTTTCATATCTTTGTATACTTGACTATGGCTTGCTTTGGGTAGTTTATCTTCCGCTGCATTACAATTAGGTCATTTCTGTTGTTTGTCTTCGAAACTTCCAAGTTTTGAAGACTTTCATAAAAATCGCCTATTCACCCCCCCTCTAGTCGATAGTAGCACTTTCAATTGGTATCAGAGCAAGGTACTCCCTTGTTCTGTGTGATTCGGTTTAACCACCTGGAGTTTCAGCTATGTCGACTGCAGGGATAATCAAAGTCTCCGCTGTTTGCCCCGTGTTCGATGGAACTGAATATCCCTACTGGAATAATAAGATGCGTATGCATCTTGAAGCCATTGATGTCGACCTCTGGTATGTCGTCAAGAATGGCATTCCCAAAACTGGTGAAGGTGTCACCCCCACTGATGTCAAGAAGTTCATTCAACTGGACTCTACTGCAAAGAACATCATCTGTGGTCATCTGACCAAAGGATAGTATGGCCGTGTGAGTGCTCTAGAAACATCGAAGCTAGTCTGGGACTGGCTATCCAAGGTCAACGAAGGCGTCTCAACCCAGAGAGATCAAAGAATCAGTGTTCTTCACAACCTCTTCAACCGCTTCAAGACAAACGACAATGAAAATGTCCAGCTCACGTTTGATCGCCTCACTGATATCACAAATGAACTTCAAGCTCTTGCAACTGAGATTACCAAGCATGAAATCGTCAAGACACTGTTGAGATCACTTGACAGCTCCTTTGACACCCTTGCCCTCATGATACAAGAACGTCCTGACTTCAAGACACTCGATCCGTCTGATATACTTGAGAGGCTCAACACACATGAGTTCCAGCTATCTGAGAAAAGAGATATCTATGGCCCAAACTATGGCCGAACTCGTGCTTTGAAGGCAAAAGTTGTTTCCTCATCTGAAGAAGAATCTGACTACAGTTCTGAAGATCCTGAAGACAGTGGAAGGGAACTTGCTATGCTTGTGAAGAAGTTCCAGAAATTCACTAAGAAGAAAGGCTTCAGAAAGTCTTCATGATCCAGCTCAAGGAATGATGAAGCTTCTACCCATGATCACAAGAAGAGAACCTACCACAAGTGCAAGAAACCCGGTCACTACATATCTGAGTGTCCACAGTGGGACAATGAGAAGAAGAAGAAGAAAAGCAAGGAATATGATTCTGATGACAAGAAGAAGAAGAAATCCTCAAAGTCTTCTAAGTCTTCTTCCAAGTCTTCATCATACAAGAAGAGCTCATCCGGCAAGGCTCGTGCTTTTGTTGGCAAGGAAATGGATTCAGAGGAGGAGTCTGCTTCTGAGGAGGCGGAGGTGGAGTCTGGAGAGGAGTCTGACCCTGGCGTTGCAAGTATGGCTCTAGCCACAGCCTATGTCGCCAAGTCCATCTTCAACATTGAAGACAATGACTTCCACACCAACGCTGAAGCTAATGATGAAGACGACCCTTCTCCCACCTACTGCTTCATGGCACGTGGTGCCAAGGTAAAATCACGCGATGCTTACTTTCAAACTTCAAGTGAAGATGACTCTGATTGTGAATCCAAACCCAGCTACAAAACACTTGCTAAAATTGCAACTGAACAACAAAAGGCTATGGAACATACTCAAAAACTGTTAGACAAAAGCGATGACCTGTTGGACGCTGAAATGACACATTCACAGTCCTTAGTTGATGACATAAAAAATCTTCATGCTAAGTACCAGGAACTTGAAGGTCGTCATGAATCGCTCTCAACTACTTATGAAAGGCTCTCCTATGATTATCTTCAAAGGAAACAAGAGCTTGAAAAATTGAGAGCGGCTCATGAAGATCTTCAAAAGGCTTCGCGCTCAACAGATCAGTTCTGCTCAGGATGGATTTGAACCACCATGTCTAAAATGCATTGAGCGTGATAACACTACATCTGTTGCTGAATGTTCCACCGCCTCTACTGTTTCATTGTCTTCACCTACTAATGTGGTTACTAACCCCTCTGCGGAGGATACCACTGCTGTTGCTGATGAAAATGCTATGTTGAAGACATTGCTTGAAACAGGGATGTACAAAAGTTTGAAGGGACATCAGACTCTCTGCGATGTCCTCAAAAAGTAGATCCTGAACCAAAACCCTAGGAAAGAGGGTGTTGGGTTCGAAAGGAAAATGAATGTTGATGGCTCGTACTGGAAGCCTGAGCAGTACCCCAAAACCACATGGGTTGCTACAAAGGAACCTTCAGTATATCCATCCACCTTATCTGGCTTTACCTGTGCTAATCCTATTATCATTGATGAATCCTTTGATGCAAACTATAAGCTATTCAAAAATCAAAATGGTGAAGTGTTTGCCAGGTACATTGGTACTAACTGCAGGAATGGACCACCTATGAAGAAGATCTGGGTACCTAAGCAGTACATTGAGAATCTTCCTGTGAATGTCGTCATGACTCCACCAAGGAAGAAGACAAACCCCAGACATATAGCTTCATGTGGCCCAAAGGCTTCATATAGATACAGGACTCACATGAGTCACCCTAACGCCAATGTTTTGTAGGGAAATCATGCTCAAACTTATGAATATGAGCGTGTATCTTCAAACCGCTATGTTCATAGGACTAAGAACTTTTCAGCTTATTCATATGAGTATCATTCATCTCCTGCAAGGCTATTTGCTAGGGCTCCAAAGCCAAAATTCTCAGATGCTGCACTTAGACTCATTGCTTCTAAGCCACCCCTGAAGATGTGGGTGGCAAAGAAGAACTAACTCTCTTTTGCAGAATACGGTCTCCAGCCAGCAATTAATGGCGTCCGATACTATTGCTGGGGACCTAAAACTCATTTAGGACGCACAATAAAATGACATTCTATATACTTCACATCTGAATCTCTTATCAGTCATACTATGTCCTAACTTTGATATAGGCTGTGACTGTCCCTATATGTGTCAAATGCTTATGCTTCACAACACTCTTGTGAAGCCTATCCTCCTAACTGCACTATAGGGTACATCACCAAAAGCTTCAGAATGGATTATGGACAGTGGATGCACAAATCATATGACTGGTGATCGAAGTCTTCTCATGGACTCAACCTTACGTCCATCCGACAAGAGTCACATTACATTTGCTGACACTGGTAAAAGCAAGGTATTGGATCTAGGTAGAGTTGCAATATCAAAGGATCAACACATGGATAAAGTGATGCTTGTTGAATCCCTTGGTTTCAACTTAATGTCTGTCTCAATGCTTTGTGACTTGAACATGATTGTGATATTTGGCAAATATCGTTGCCTTGTACTAATGGAATCTGACAAATCTCTAGTCTTTGAAGGGTATCGAAAAGATGATCTATACATGGTAGATTTCTCAGCAGGTCCACAGCTTGCCGTATGTCTTCTCACAAAAGCTTCAGAATGCTGGCTCTGGCATCGAAGGCTAAGACATGCTAGCATGAGGAACTTACACTCACTAGTCAAGAAAAAGCATGTCATTGGCATCGAGGATGTCAAGTTCAAAAAGGATCATGTGTGTGGTGCGTGTGAAGTTGGAAAGATGACAAGGGCAAAGCACCCCTCGAAGACAATCAAGACAACATCTCAACCCTTCGAGCTGTTACACATGGACTTATTTGGACCTACTCACTACTCCACCCTCACAACAACTGCCTGTCTCTATGGCTTTGTCATTGTTGATGACTACTCAAGATATACATGGGTTCATATAATTCTTTACAAGACTGAAGTGCAAGATGTCTTCAGGCGCTTCGCAAATCGAGCAATGAACAACTATGGCATGAAGATCAATCACATCAGGAGTGACAATGGCACTGAATTCAAGAACACTAGACTTGATCTGTATCTGGATACAATGGGAATCACTCATGAGTTCTCTGCTCCATACACACCTCAGCAAAATGGCATCGTTGAGTGCAAAAATAGAACCCTCATTGAGATGGCTCGAACAATGCTAGATGAGTACAAGACACCAAGAAAGTTCTGGCCTGAAGCTATTGATACAGCATGTCACATCATCAACCGGGTGTACATCCATAAGCTTCTGAGCAAAACATCATATGAGCTCCTTACTGGCAAGAAGCCAAACGTCAATTACTTCAGAGTATTTGGAGCTAGATGCTGGATCAAGGATCCCCATCACAAGTCAAAATTTGCACCTAAGGCTCACGAAGGCTTCATGCTTGGCTATGGAAAGGATTCACACTCCTACAGAGTCTTCAACCTTTATCTCTACAAAATCGTTGAAAATGTGGATGTGAAATTTGATGAAACCAATGGTTCACAGAGAGAGATTCTGCCAAATACACTTGATGAAGCTCCTTCAAACGAGTCTATCAAGCTAATGGGAACTGGTGAAATCATGCCCTCTGAAGCACAACCAGAAGAGGAACTTATCATCTCTGCACCAAATCAACCTGAAGACAATGCTCAAACCGAAGACAATCCTCCAAATGATGACAATGATCAGCCAGAGCAAAATCTTCGTCCTGTTCATCCTCGTGTTGCAAATGAAGTCCAAATAGAGAAGATAATTGACAGCATCAATGCACTTGGTCCGCTCACTCGATCAAGAGCAACACAGCTAGCAAACTTCTGTGGGCACTTTTCATTTGTGTCAATATCAGAACCCAAGAAAGTTGCTGAAGCTTTTATGGAACCTGAATGGATTCAAGCCATGCAAGAAGAACTTCAATAGTTCAAGCTGAATAACGTTTGGGAACTCGTCAAGCGACCTAACCCTCGCAAGCATAACATTATTGGAACAAAGTGGATATATCGAAACAAGCAAGATGAGCATGGTCAAGTCGTCAGAAACAAAGCACGTCTTGTGGCTCAAGGATATACTCAAGTTGAAGGAATTGACTTTGATGAAACATTTGCTCCTGTTGCTAGGCTTGAAGCTATTCGCATACTGCTAGCCTATGCTAATCATCACAACATCTTGCTATATCAAATGGATGTAAAGAGTGCATTTCTCAATGGCAAGATTGAAGAAGAAGTATATGTCGCACAACCACCTGCCTTTGAAGATCCAAAACATCCTGATATGGTGTACAAGCTAAACAAAGCACTGTATGGCCTCAAACAAGCTCCTCGTGCCTGGTATGATACAGTCAAAGACTTCCTGAAGAGCAAAGGCTTCAAACTTGGATCCCTCGATCCCACACTCTTCACGAAGACATATGATGGTGAACTGTTTGTGTGCCAAATATATGTGGATGACATAATCTTCGGCTGCACCAACCAGAAGTATAGTGATGAGTTTGGGTACATGATGCAAGAGCAATATCAAATGTCCATGATGGGTGAGCTGAAGTTCTTCCTTGGTCTTGAAATTCATCAGCAAAGAAATGGCATCTTCATATCTCAAGAAAAATACCTCAAAGATTGTATGAAGAAGTTTGGAATGGAAGACTGCAAAGGCTACACGATGCCAATACCAGCCAAACACCATCTTGGTCCCGACGACAATGGTAAAAAGTTCGATCAAAAGGTATACCGCTCCATGATTGGTTCTTTGCTTTATTTATGTGCATCTAGGCCAGATATTATGCTTAGTGTTTGCATGTGTGCTCGATTCCAAGCGGCACCAAAGGAATCGCATCACTTAGCTGTGAAGCGAATTCTTCGATATTTGGCTTACACCCCAACACTCGGATTATGGTATCCCAAGGGCTCAAAATTTGATTTGGTTGGATTCTCGGATGCTGATTATGCTGGTGACAAGGTGGATCGCAAGTCCACATCAGGCACATGTCATTTTCTTGGTCGATCACTTGTCTGTTGGTCTTCAAAGAAGCAGAATTGTGTATCACTCTCAACTGCTGAATCTGAATACATTGCTGCTGGATCCTGTTGTACTCAGCTTCTATGGATGAAGCAAACTCTCAAGGATTATGGCATCAACCTGAAACAAGTACCTCTCTTCTGCGACAACGAAAGTGCCATCAAAATAGCCAACAATCCAGTCCAACACTCGAAGACAAAGCACATTGAAATTCGTCATCACTTTCTGAGAGATCACGTTATGAAGAAAGATATCGATATCATTCATGTCAACACTGAAGAGCAACTGGCAGATATCTTCACGAATCCCTTGGATGAGAAAAGGTTTTGCAAGTTACGGTGTGAGCTAAATATCTTGGAATCCTCTAATGTCCTGTGATCAGGCACACATCCTAACACTTATGCATGTTGATGACTTAGATGTGCAACACACAAAGTAATGTATATCTTCAATCAATGAAGATTTACACTCTGAGTGTGAATAAATTAACATGGAATTTGACTTCGGAGCGCCATGATAATTGTGCACCGTGTCTGGGTCTAATACTTCCTATACGGTGGGTAACGCCACCACCAACTTTCTCTGTTTGGAGTGTTTCACTCGTGGCGTTATATTGCAATGACTTCGCATTTGGTTTGTCTTCAGTTTCAATTTGTCTTCATGATTTTCTACACTATGATGATTTGATTGCTTTCTGAGATATATATATATATATATACTAGTGTTCTGTCCTCTACAACATTCACTTATAGCTATGTCTTCAATATTGAATCTTTTGAACTAAGTGAATGTGATCGGACCCTAACCTCTCTATGCTTCCTATCTCAAACTCTATCTGTCCAAATCATATGCATTCTATTGAAACTGTCTAATGTCTTCTCCACATCCTAGTCAGCAGAAGGCAAAGAGATAAACATTAAATCTGTTTTAAATGACTTATCTTTATTGTTGAAATCCGGAGAAGCCAGAACAACTCTCCAACATGCCTGGCGGGCTTGGGAACGTGGGACAACTCTGAGTATGTTGCATGCATGCCACGTACCCCTCAGATGTGAACTGCCAGGGGCACCAGCGTAATTGCGCTGTGTCTCTCACCTACTTATAAATACTTGTCCCCTGCGGTAAAGAAATCCTTCTTCCACCTCTCCACCTCTGTCAAAACCCTAGCGCCACCACTAGATCGCAACGACGCCGGCGACGAAGCGCTTAGCTGCCGCGACTTCTCCGACGCCGTCCTCACGCCGGCCGTGGACATCATCCTCTCCGCCGTCGCCGTAGGTGTCCTCCGTCGCCAAGTTAGGGCACGGTGGGCTGAACTGCTTGGTCTCCTATTCATCCCATCTAGCAATTCTTCGTGCGGTAATTATAACTCTATTTTTACCACCTTTTTTATCCTCAAGATTCATCCTGTTTACCGAAAGTGGTTTCTGCCTATTCAAGTTAGATCTATTCTGTCTGCATCTCATACTGCCTAGTCAATTCACTTAGACTTCCTGTTTAGTTTGATTCCTCACTTGTACTTATTCACGGATTGGTACAAATCTGGAACCAACTCACCTATATAAGTGAATGTCTTCGCATCATGAGGTCAATGTCTTCAAACTGATTTATCTTCAAAAACTTCTGAGAATGCATATGACCTCTTCCCCTTCCCTCGCATCTCTAATGCTGTCACAGGTACATGTCCATTGGAGAATCCCTTGGTTCTCATAGTCTGCATTCGTTTGCAGAATACTTACAGCATCATATCAATTCTCCTGAAGCCAGTTCCTGCTTGACCAGCAAGCGTAAGTCTCTGAAGCCTTTGAACGTATTGAAGCCATTCAGCTTGAAGTTCATGGCTTCAGAAAAATCAGCAAGGAAGGGTGGCAGACAGCGCAGAGAAGGAACATCCAAAGATCTGCCTGATGACTTAGCAGAACTCTACAAGACAGATCCCGAAGAGAATTATCATCAAAGAAAGACGCGAATCCAATGGATTCGACGCTATTGGGCTGAGGAATGGTTCAAGTACAAGTTTGTGACGAAGGAATATGCAGAGAAAAATGCCATCAAGAGACCTTGGGGCGATATCCTCTATCGAGGTCTTCAACCCAAGAGCAGAGCTGAAGCCATTGATCAAGGCTTCTATCCATGCATGGTCCGTGGACCACAGCCTGAGAATGCCGATCCCACCTCACTACTCTGGTGTCGTGACGACTCTCTCTTCAAGCGCAACTACCAGTTTGTTGTGGCTTCGGCCAAGAAGAACAAGAAGTCCTTGGGCTTGGACTTCAACCCTGGTCCCTCTGCTCCCCGTGCTGACGGCTCACGCGATGCTGATCCCAATGTGATCGGCCCCTTCTCCAACCTTGACGGCCTCATCACCTACATGGTGGTCCAAGGCGCCAGAGTTGATCATTCTGAAAATGATGCTGACTCCGATGAAGCCCCTGCTCCTCCTCCAAAGTCACAGAAGCAAAAGAAGCCAAAGGCTTCAAGATCAGCTGCACCTCCGAAGACTTCTTGTGCGAAGCCACTGGCCACTGCACCTCCTGAAGCCAGTGTGCAGTCTAAAGATCAATCCCGTGTCTCCAAGAGAACGGAGAAGAAAAAGCAACTTGTCAGACCATCTGATCAAAGAGCCTTGACTCCTGCCGCCATTCTGCGCGAAGAACCTATTGATCTGTCAAGTGATGAAGATCTTGCTGATGATGCCCTTGAGCAGCTGATAAAGAGCAAGGAAGAAGCAGAAATCTTCAACAACTTGCCTCTCTTTGATGTGGCAATCATCCATAATTTCATTGATGATTGGTTCGACACCCCCAACGTCAGCTTTGAAGATTTACAGCTTCCCATTGGCCTCAGTGTCGCCTTCAATGGCGCCATTGCTTCTGAGCTAGCTCTTGCTCAGCACATCGTTGAGCTCAAGAACAAGATTGATTACGAGAAGGCTCAATTCAAGAAGCATGTGGCCAAGCTAAGTGTTCAAGACGTCCGAAACTTCAAAGTCATGCTACATGAGCTTAAAGAAGCTTTTCTGAAGAAGCGTGAAGAAGCTCAGGGTTCTCGAGAGCGCATGAAGATTTTGGCTGATAAGTGTGTGCTCGCCTACAATGAAGCCGAGAAGCGCAAGTCACTTGGCCGTCCTGGCATTGACCCCAGGATGGCTGCAAAGAAGAAGAAGAAGCTTCCTGCTGAACAGTTTGAACCTTCAAGCCAAGAAGCCCCTCGCATTATCTTCCCAACCAGCATGACTGGCTCGAAGCCAAAGGTCACCACAACCGCTTCAGAACAGAAGAAGACGAGGGCTGCCGAGGCTGAAGCCAGAAAGAGAAAGAACACTGAAGCCTCTGATGCCGCTCCCTCCAAGAAGAAGCGCAAGACCAAGAAGACTAGGGCTGCTTCCACAGAGCCCTTAGTTGTTGAACCCATTTCTGTGGTTCGCCCAGCGTCAGAACATCAAGAATGAAGACTGATAGTCCATGAGCCTGCTCCCACAGAGGCTCATGAAGCTGAAGATATTCCAGCAGCTGAACCCACCGCTGCTGAAGACATTGGTCATGATGACAATGTAACTGATGATGAAGTTCTTCCTCAGATCAAACATGACGTGGTATCATCGCCTGTTCATACGAACAGCAAACTCATCAGCATTGGTCGTCCTCTGACGCCAATTGCTCAGGATGCATCGTGGGCTGATCACCCACAACTACAAGACTCCCCCAGTACTCCCCAACAGCAACAACAAGCTACACCCCCGTGCAAGAAGAGGATGAAGACTTTGAGGCCCAGCCAACTCCATCTCCTAAGGAGAAGCCAGCATTTCGCAGGCTTCGCAAAGGACAAAGGCCTCAAGTCCCTCTGTCGAGCATTCCAGAAGGAGAAGTGCAACGCTCACCTGTTGCACGCCAAGTATTTTCTGAACCTGCTCCAACTGTGAATGTCTCCGAGTCTGAAGCACATGCTGCTGAAGACATTCCGGATGCATCAGCCGAGGAAAATCAAGAAGAAGTACGTGTACCTACTCCCCCAGTGATTGAAGAAGAAGCAGTTCCTAATGTGAACGTGCCTGTGCCCGACCATCCTGTTCGTCAAGAGGAGGTTGACAATGTTGAGGCTGCCACCACCAACGCCAATGAAGCCAATGAAGCAAATGACTCTAATGTGGAGCCTGCACCAACTAGTGTGCCTGAAGCAAATGTGGCCACTGAACCTGAAACCACTGAGGCTGCTGCACCTGAAGCCAATGAGACAATCGCTCCCGAAGCACCTGTCGTGCAGCCTGACGCCTCAGCTGTTGCCCCTGCTCCTATTCCGCCACCAAGGCCTCACACAATTGAGCAAGCATACAGTCATGGTCAGCTTACCACTGTCCGATGGCCCATTATGGTGCCTCCGCCTACTGCCTCAGGACCTCAATTTGACTATCATGTTGAGCATAGGCCTCAGGTCCAGAAGCCAAAGCCTAGGTTGCCAAGGTTTCCAAGTACTACCAACTCACCAGGGTCCTTCAATGCCAATGGCTTCAAAAGCCACAATACCTTCTTTGACAGCGCCAAGAACCCCTACTCCAAGCCAAGGATATCATCAGATCGGTTCTGGAGCTATCAGCAGAGAAGCTATTACTCCTGCATTCTATATGATCAAGGGCGCATTTTTCCTCATATGCGCCTTGATACTGAAGCCATTGCTGGACTGCCGTGTTTAGAAGAAGCACTTGATTGCTTTCGTGATGCTGGTCTGCTCCACTTTGTGACAGACAAAGAACATTGGAATGAAGAGCTATTGCTTCAATTCTATGCTACTCTACACATTCGAGGCTACAACAGAGACATCAAGACATGGGTTCTCGAGTGGATGACTGGAAATATTCATCATGAAGCCAAAGCTATGGATATCATCGAGCTTACAGGGCTAGCCACTCCTGGAGAACTATATGAACCTGACTGTCAGCTACACCGCAATGCTGTAGAGAGTATCTTCCATAAGCCAGAACCCAATATGAGCCAGATGTTGAGCATGATGAAGCCCTTGCCATCTGACGCTGAATATCCAACAGATTTCTTTGTTGATGACCTTGAGTATCTGCCTCGCACCATATATCATATCATCAAGCGAACTCTATGGCCTGTCAAAGGACATTCATCAGCGGCCAAGCTTGAAATAGCTATGAAGACTTTGGTCTTCTATATTCTCAATGGCATCAGCTTCAACACTCAAGAATTCTTCATCAGGCAACTTGCTGCTTCTGGCTCTGACCTATTTGGTCTGAAGTTTTATGCTCCATGGGTCATGCGCCTCATCAAGAGACACTCATCTGTCAATTATCAGCCCTCTACTCGCAATCATATGATCTTTCTGCCAGAGGTTGATATGTCAGTTGAAGCTATATACTCTGACCCTGCCAAGAGGCCTCTTTGTCTTCAGAATGTTGAGCACCAAAGCTTCACTCAACCTATTGAAGGTGTTCAAGTAGCGACACGCATCTATCCATTGTCTGGAAACACTCGTCTGCCTCATCGAGCACCTACTGAAGCCACTGAAAGCACCATTGCACAAAGGCCTCGGAAGCGTTCTCGTGTTCTCAATGACCAAGAACTTCTTGTGGCCCTTCATCAGAAACAGGATAAGCATCATTTCTGGCTCAAGAGACAGATGCAAAGCCTCTTGGTGGATATCAATCGCATTCGCAACCTTGCCACCAAGAATGCCTTTGTTGCTCATGAAACTTGTCGGCGATCATGGAGTAGTTTGACCTTGCTCAGTGCTGAAGCTGATCTTCAAGACGTTGGCTTCAATGAAAGATTCCAGTTTGACTCCACTCCTCCACGGACTGCTGTCTTATGTTGCACTCCATCTCTTGAAGACTCTGAATATTCTTCCTCCGCGGCAACAGTAAATGCCAGAGTGATCGATGATGAAGATGATGCTACTTCACCACCTCCTACTACTATGCGCATCGACACTGCACCAAGTTCATCTGCACCGCCAACCAACGACAACAACCTTGCTGCTTCACCTACTCATGATGACGAGTAGATGCTCTATGTCTTCAAACCTTTTTGGTCCTTACTGACAAAAGGGGGAGAAGCGTATGAGTTGATAGTCTTCAAGCGGGTTCATATGGGCGGTTGCGTAATATTTTGCTTCGTGCTTACAACTCTTGCTTTTGGTTCTTTGAGTTGTAACACCTAAACTTGATGGTCGTCTGCTACTTATTTGCTTTACTGTGATGCGATGATAAATTCCGCATGTGCGATGATAACTTCCGCACTTAGATCATTGTGCAGACGTCCATTTTTCATTATGCATGTCATTCTACTTGCTATATCAGTTCATGCATGATGAATTATCTTCATAAGTTGAAGTGGATCTCCACAAGTACAACCTGCCATGTGCATTTGCATTCCAAAATAAAATTACTTATATGCACATCTTCAGGGGGAGCCCTTGCTACTTATGAAGACAATTCCCTATCCTTACAATTTCACATACTTTATCCCCGTTGAAAACTTTAACCAGTTTGTCATCAATCACCAAAAAGGGGGAGATTGTAAGTGCATCTAGTGCCACCCCTAGTTGGTTTTGGAGTATTGACGACAAAGTTGGTTGAGGGACTAATGCGTTTGTGAGAATTGCAGGATAACGTAGGTTGTGTCCCTCATTGATTCGGTTTACCTACCGGAGATGACCCCTAAAAATGTATGAAGACATTGAAGACAATGGTGGTATGAGAAGATATTCATATTGAAGACTATGACATGAGAAGACATTGCGTGAAGACTATGGAGCGCGAAGACTATGTGGTTTCGTAGTTTCCTTTTCTTCTTTGTTGAGTCATAGGAACGACCGTACTGTTCAGTGGGGTCCAAGTGAACTAAGTCAGAGTGACTGAAGTGATGCTCAACTCAAATCCTATGTCTTCGAGCGAAGACAATGAGAGCAAACCTTATCCAGAGCTGGATGAGTCAGCTTTGCTTGTAGCCCAAGTAAAGTTGCCGCGTGTGTTTGAAATCTGACCGTTGGAACACGTGTCAGTTCCTTAGTGACCCAGGGTCATTTTGGACAAATCGGTTGGGTTGCCTAGTGGCTATAAATAGCCCACCCCCTACACCATAAATTGGTGGCTGCTCAGAGTTTGTGCACGGCTTTTGTCATTTGAGAGCAACCCACCTCGAAGCATTTTAGAGAGAGAAAAATCCTTGCGAGGACAAAGCCCAAACACCCAGAGCCAAAGAGTGTTAGGCATCACTGAAGTCTTTCTGTCTGTGTGACCTGAAGACTTATTACACTTGAGGACTATGAATCCTCCAGCCGGTTAGGCGTCGCGTTCTGAGCATCCAAGAGTCATTGTGGATTGCCGGTGAACGAAGTCTGTGAAGGTTTGGAAGTCTCCCTTGAAGACTTACCAGAGTGATTAGGCGAGGACTGGGTGTCCTTAGCTCAAGGGGAACAAGGTGAAGACACGGTCTTCTGAGTTAAATCTCAGCCTCCCTAACCAGATGTACAGTTGTCACAACAACTGGAACTGGTTCAACAAATCTTGTGTCTTCAACAAGCAACTGGTTCTATCCCTTCCCAACCTTACTTAAGTTTGTCTTCGTGAAGTCATTGCCTATCTGTGTATCTGTTTGACTTCATTGCTTGACTACTACTGTTGATTGGCTTCATACTATCTTCCATCCTGATCCTTACTACCTAGCTGCTACTAGTCCCGTACTTTCATATCTTTGTATACTTGACTATGGCTTGCTTTGGGTAGTTTATCTTCCGCTACATTACAATTAGGTCATTTCTGTTGTTTGTCCTCGAAACTTCCAAGTTTTGAAGACTTTCATAAAAATCACCTATTCACCCCCCCTCTAGTCGATAGTAGCACTTTCAAGTGGTACCCGATAGTTGCTGCCACCAGCGCGGTTGTCGGTGTACTAGAGTAGGGGTACCCTAGTATCCCGAACTTGTGCACGGGCAGTCGCAGCACCCCGCGGAAAGGCTTGCCGGGTGACCGCCAAGGTCCTCCGTGGTTCCTTTGGAGCCATTCAAGAACAAAGTGTTTAAACCAAGGAGACAAGACCCCGGCAAGAGGAGCTTGCCGGGAAGGCCAACCGAGGCATCTCAAGGAACTTGCCGCGACGTGCCACGCGTCCCGGCAAGGCCCGCCGAGCGACAAGCTTCCGGGCGCGGCAAGACAACGACCGCGGCAAGGCGCTTGCCGCGGCAAGCTACCACTCTGTACCCACGCTCCAGCGCATCCATCAACGTGTCGCCATGGGACCTTTCCAGGCGCACGTGGCGAGAAGCTGTGCTGCCAGCGGTGTGAGGTGGCAAGCGGCGCTGACAAGATTGCCATCGTGGCAAGCGGTGGCGCCCCTGACGGTCCCTTTTCTGCACTGTTTGGGCGACACAGACGGGCATTTAATGCCTTTGTCCCCTGCCGTCAGGGTTAGGTAGGATACACTGTACAAGTAGTTGTACCAACCGCAACTCTTTTACATTTTTGCCCTTGTCTACGTTGCCACCTGTCGGTGACCCCTTTAGCATATAAAAGGAGGCCCATGCGCAACGTAGAAGGGGGTTCGAGGCATTCGAAACCAGAAAACACTCACGCTCTCGAGCAAGAACTGAATACAATCAGACAAGCAGCAGTAGGAGTATTATCTCTCCGGAGAGCTCCGAAGCTGGGTAAATCGCTCGTGTGCTTCGCCTCGATCTGCTCTTCGTGCGATCTCTGCCCCCCGCCGAACCGTAAGGGGCTCCGGTCCCATAGGTGTTCGTTCCCACGACAGCGGTCATCGAGGCCCTCTTGGGGTTCCTAAAAGAGCTCAGCTTCTGGTGTCTCCCCGCTCCAGCCTGGCCCGAGGAACGAGCCATGGTCTTCTTCCAGTGCGCACTCTCGATCCACCATGTGGGGGCACATAAGCTTCCGGAGCCACCACCCCATGGGCCTCGCCATAGTGCCCTATGCGCCACGCAGCCCGGCTTGGAGCGCTGTCTTGAGGGTGGTGGCGCGGTGGCCCGCCGAGGCCAAAGGCCGTGGCATGCACTCCTTCGCCAGCCGGAGATGGGGCCGGTGCGACTTGTCGCCCGGTGCTTACGGCCGCGTTGGCGTTGAGCAAGTCCTGGAGTCTGCTTGGAGTTGCGTGGGCACGTATGGGGCCGCCATACGGTCCGTCCTAGATCTGGGGTGGCAGCTGGACGCAGAAAGGAGGTGCTCCCGAGGCGGCGGCGCCCAGGAGCTCGGCTACTCGCTCTAACAACACGTCCCGGCCGCCCTCCAGCAGCTGGCACCATAGCAGCTCTCGGGCCACCGTGAGCGTGGCCCTGGAGTTCGCCTGCTCCCGTCGGGTGTGCGGTGCTGTGGCCGCGGCGTGGCTTGAGGCTCGTGCTGCTGAGCGCACCTGCCGTGGTGTGAGGGCAGGCGGCGTTTGGCCGCGTCGCCCGCGCCCCACAGTGCCCTGCAGAGCGCGAGCTGCCTGAGGTGCAAGCTTGAGGTCGCCCTGGGCCAGCGGCATGGCGTGGTCGGGCCACGCCGTCCAGTGGTCGGCGTTGGCGGTCGGGTCGCTCGACATCAGACGGCGAGGCGACGGAACACGAGGCGTCAGAAGAGGGATTCCGGCGCACCCCTACCTGGCGCGCCAAATGTCGGATTTCGGGTTCCGGCAGACCCTTGAGGTTCGAACTCTGGGGTGCACGCGAAGATCTTTCCCCTACCAGCTCGCGTCTCGTGGCCTTGCAAAGGATCTAGACTACACGAAGAACAACACAAGAGACACAAGGTTTATACTAGTTCGGGCCACCATTGTGGTGTAATACCCTACTCTAGTTTGTGGTGTGTAGATTGCCTCAGTGGTAGATGATGAACAATACAAAGGGAGAACAGCCTCGCGAGGGTCTGTTCTTGAGCTGGCGCGATGAACTCCTTGGGTGAGTTCAGTCGCCTCTTAGATGCCTATCGGATCTCTAGATGCCTTCCCACTGTGGTGGCTAGTCCTATTTATAGAGGGAGGCCCTGGGCCTCTTCCCGAATAATGAGCGGGAAGGGCGCCAACAATTGGCCATTTTGAAAGGGAACATCTAGTACACTTATCCTGACTAAAGTCGGTCCTCGCCTGTCAAAGACTCTGATGATGACGCCGTCCTGGGCTCCACGGTGACCTCCATCCTGCCGCTCTGCTGGTCTTGGTCTTGTTGCACCGAAACAGTAACTTTTGCCTGATGCCTTGGCCTGTGCTTGCCCCCCTTGCACCAAAGGGGAAACAAGGACACTGCGCAGGCCGGCGCCCGCCTGGTCTCGATCGTCATGGCTTGCGTCACGGGCTCCTCGCGAGGTGCCTTGCCTTGATCTCTCCACCTCCTTGTGAGCCTGCCTGATGAGGCTATTCCTGAGGAAGCATCCTGTCATCCGCCCCACGAGGCTTGGCCCCTCGCGAGGGTCTTGAGCTTGAGCTGATGAAGTTGGGCTGCACTGGGCCTTCGCTTGAGCCACGCCGCAGGCCGCAGGCAGGCAAGTCTGGGGACCCCCATTCCCAGAACGCCGACATGTTGCATATGGTTCCTAGCTTGTATTGCTCCTACTTTGTTAAATTACATCTCCTTATCTTACACATTATACATGTGAATATGACACGCCTTCCTATTTTTGGTACATACTACATCTGCCTATCACACCATGTTCTTACATCAAACTATTATTCTTGTGTATCCTGCATCTATCACTTATGATGAGACAGTCACGCCCGTGGGTTAGTATGAGATGCGCTACTCTTATAAAGAGTGCAGTTTCATCCTCCCCACATGATTCTCAAGAAACAGCAAGCCTAAATGAAGATATTGAACGTAGCTCTGTACTTGAAGACAGCATTTACCCTACACCAACATCGCAGGTGCTTGCTCTAACTTTGTAGTGCGATATGTGGGTGCATGCTGCATACAGTGTTTAGCTTGTAATGCTTCTAATTAGGGTAAATTGCATCTACTTAGTTTACACATTATACCTGTGAATATGACATGCCTTCCTAGTTTTGGTACATAATACATCTATGTGTTAACCATGTTCTCACATGAAACTACCTCTCTTTTGTATCCTGCATCAATCACTTATGATGAGACACCTTTATTCGTTGCATATTGCATATGATTTCTAGCCTGTTGCCATGTATTGCTTCTAATTTGATCAAATACATTTATGAGGCCACCCTTTTAATTTGGCAGAGTGATATTGGTTTCATCTTTCATATGGTTTCTAGCTTGCATTGCTTCTAACTAGTTCAAACACCTTGTGCTTAGTTTACACTTTATACATCATACATGTCAATATGTCATGTCGTCCTATTTTTCATACATATTCCATCCTCCTATCATGCGGCTGCCTTACATGAAAGTAGTGTTCGTCAGTATCATGCATCAAGGAGTTCTGGAGAGCAAATTTTGTCCTTTTTCTTGTGGGTTTGACTTGATGGTGGTCCTCTGCAGCAACGTAAACAGAGCATCTGTACGGATTCTCCTCGTACTGCTAGTGCATTATACGTTCCAAGTCTCCTCTCCCCTACTCCACCATCCAAGGTGCTTTCTCTAACTTGGCAGTGTGATATCTGGTTGCATGTTGCATATGGTGTCTAGCTTGTATTGCTTCTAATTAGTGTAAACTGCATCTGCTTAGCTTACACATGGTACGTGTGAATATGACACGCCTTCCTGTTTTTGGTACATACTATATCTGTCTATCACACCATGTTCTTACATGAATCTACTCTTCTTTTGTATCCTGCATTAGTCACTTATTATGGGACACCTTTAAGTTGGCAGTGTGATATTGGTTTGCGTCTTGAATATGATTTCTAGCATGTAGTGCTTCTAGTTTGATGAACGCTACTGTCGGTGTCAAAACCGGCGGATCTCGGGTAGGGGGTCCCGAACTGTGCGTCTAGGCGGATGGTAACAGGAACGAGGAACACGATGTTTTTACCCAGGTTCGGGCCCTCTCGATGGAGGTAAAACCCTACGTCCTGCTTGATTAATATTGATGATATGGGTAGTACAAGAGTGGATCTACCACGAGATCAAGGAGGCTAAACCCTAGAAGCTAGCCTATGGTATGATTGTTGTAATGTATGTTGTCCTACGGACTAAAGCCCTCCAGTTTATATAGACACCGGAGAGGGCTAGGGTTACACAGAGTCGGTTACAATGGTAGGAGATCTACATATCCGTATCGCCCAGCTTGCCTTCCACGCCAAGGAAAGTCCCATCCGGACACGGGACGGAGTCTTCAATCTTGTATCTTCGTAGTCTTGGAGTCCGGCGGATAATGATAGTCCGGCTGTCCGGACACCTCCTAGTCCAGGACTCCCTCAGTAGCCCCCGAACCAGGCTTCAATGACGATAAGTCCAGCGCGTTTATAGTCTTCAGCGTTGCAAGGCGGGTTCTCCCTTCAAATTCCATGTATCTGCCGAACAGTGTCCGGCTTCATCTTGAATACTGTGTTCCTCGGCTTCTATGCCAAGTAATGGCCCTCTTCCACGCGTCGCACGAATGCGAAAAGCCAGGGTGTCTTTTACGTTTCACCCCCTAGTTGTGCGGGTCGTCCGCCTACAAAAGAGGCAAGAATCCAGATCCAAACCACACCGTCTTCCTCCCGCGAATACTTCATCGAAGCGCCTTTGACCTAAAAATCCATTCCATCATGGACCGTCGACGCGGCTCTTCTTCTAGCGCTCCCAGCCCACCGCCAGGGGATTGGAGGAGGTGCTCTGTTTCGCACAACGAGCTAGTGAAGCTCCAAGCGGGGGGATATCTCCCTCCGGCCTTCATGATCCCGGTTCGAGCCGGGCTGGTTACTTATCAAGGGGGGAGGCAAGCGGAGGCTACCCCAAGCCCCAATAAGGGGGAGCGAGTATGATTCGTCCCCTATCTGATAAGGGGACTCGGATTCCCAATACATCCGTTCCTCCGCGGGCTCCTGGAGTTCTACGGACTCCAGCTCCACTACCTCACGCCCGCCTCTGTCCTGCATATCGCGGGCTACGTAGCTCTTTGCGAGCTATTCCTGGGCATCGAGCCCCATTTTGCATTGTGGAAGAGGTTGTTTTGCCTCGTACCCCGTTCTCACGAGGGGTCCATATATCAAGTGGGCGGCGCTGAAATATAGCGCATCGGCGAGACCGGATACCCATCCGGTACTCCCAAGAAGGCGTCTGAAGACTGGCCCTCAGAGTGGTTTTATATAGGAGACGCTCCGCTGCCGGACCCAGTCCGGATCGGCCTCCCGGAGTTTAGTGCTGCTCCTTTGAAGAAGCGCCTCAGCTGGCGCCCACGGAGCCCCCGATTGGAGGAAGACAAGAGCGTCCATTACTTGATGGGCCGAATAAGATTACTGGCCCATTCCGGGTTGACCATGATTGGAGTCATGACGACATGCATCATGCGGGGGGTACAACCATTGCAGTACAGAGGCCACCCTATGTGGGATTTCAACGGGGAGGACGATGCCACCCGTCATGGCCGTAAAGGGCCGGATTCGACCGAGGATCTGGTAGAGATCCTTTCCAGCCTGTATAAGGGGGAAAAGGAGGACTTCCTTCGAACGAACCCTTTGAATGGGTTTTCCATGAATAACCCTAGAGGATGGGTAAGCGAACACCTATAAAGGCTCAACCCATTCTCTCGAAGTTTAAGCTTCTTTACATTATGTCTTCGGCGCAGGGTCTACGCCGGACTGTGGAGGACATGGTGAGTCCTGCTCCGCAACCCGAGGATCCAGAAAGATCCTTGGATCCAGCCTCCGAAGAGGACCCGGACATCGAGGTGGAGCTGATCGACGGGGTGTTTCACCAGCTCAGCATAGACAATGCTTTGGTTGCCATTACGGCGGATTACCCCGGACTGTGTCCGGCTTCCCAGGTGACCGTGACCGAAGTCCGGACACCATTATCTCTTCCCTGCCCATTTCTAACCTTCGCGAACGATGGTATTTTGCAGGAAGCGCCTTTATGGTAGGAAGCCGAGCCCGCGGCGGTTGACCAACAGAGGTCAGTTCGGACCAGCAGGCGGAAAAGGAGCGCGGTGCGGACGGAAACGTCGCCGCAAAGGTATAGCTCGTATTTGAATTTTCAGAGCGACGTTCCTAGGAAACGCCTGAGTGCTCATGATCTTTGTAGGAGAAAAAGCGCTCGCCGGACTGCGGGCGCAGAAGTTGCCGATCCAACCTACACCAGCCAGGCTCCAGCGCCCGGCCTGGAGGGGGAGGCAAGCGCAAGACGCGGGCCGGATCCTTCTCCAACGGAGGACACCGACAGACTGTCCGCCACCAAGTCTGAGGTGGAGAGCGCCATGAACCATAGGCGCCGCCGGATAGTATTTTGTGAAGCGTGCTTTTCCCCTGAGGCATTGGATGCCTTTAACGCAGGGGACGCGCATCTCCGTGCCGCTCAAGATGGTTTTACCAGAGCCACGGAGCAGTATGTGAAAGACATACGGGTAAGGGAATTTTAATGGTTGTATATACGAGTAGCCCCCGAGACTTAAAGTAGTTATGGTAACTGAGTTAAGGATCATTTGAAAACGCAGGCTCTTACCGAGAAGAATGCCCAGCTGTCTCGGGAGCTGCAAGATTGCAAGGCCCAACTTGAGGCCGCACTTGCTGCCGCAGGAGGAGACGCAGAGACCCCTCCTGGTAACACATTTTTATTAATAAATATAAGCGCTGTGCGGCATGCACGCGAGTCTAATAATGACATTGCAGGTGCCGCCGGACAAGATCCGGACAGGCAAGCATTGCTGCGCCAGCTAAAGGCCGGCGAGAGTGTGCTGAATAGGGTTCAGCAAGAAAGGAACAAGCTCCAGGATGCCAACGCCAAGCTCGGAGAAGAGCTGAAAGGCACTCGGGCCGAGCTGTCCGGCTCCGTTAAGGAGAATCAGCGGCTTCGTTGCGGCATTTATAGTAAGTGCTTGAGCGGACTCCTTTGAAAAGAAGAGTTCGGCGAGGAAGTATATTGACATGATATGTATTGTAGGTATACTCACAGGTCGTTCTGCAGAGGAGATGCCCATATCAACGGGTGATCAACTTCCCGAACTGTTGCAGCTGCTCGAACGAGTTTGGCAGGCAATGAGCGGCGTCGTCCGGGCTTTATGGCCAGCCCTCTCCCTACCCGAAGGCCTTGGGGAGCTTGCGGAGAAGCTTCAGGGAGTGCGGCAGCGCTTCCGTTTGTGGAAGATTTTGGCTTGCCGTCAAGGTGCCAGGGAGGCTTGGGCCATGGTGAAGACGCGGTATAAGAAGGCGGATCCCAACCATATGGCCGAAGTTGGACCGGTGGGGCCCGATGGGAAGGAGATCCCTGTGAGTTTAGTATACAGCCAAGTAGAGTTGGCTACTAAGTTTTTCCAATGGGACTGTAATTTAGACAGCCTGTTAGACGGGATTGAGGAGGAATACAATCAATAAATTTGACAATGTATGTTTTCCTTTAAAGTGACATGTGAAATGCCTTCTAGCCGGATTGTAGATCGTTTGTCTTTGCCGACCTTTTCGCTTCAACCTCGGGACCCTAGAGTCCGGAGTGTGTCCGAATACCTTTTTGGTTAAGAAACAACCGTGGTATGCATGGAGACCAGGCGTAGGGGTCATTAGTGCTTTATCAGACAAGTGCCCAACTAGTTATGTTATATTACATGGTTAGTAAGAAACATCTTCCAGGGAGAATAGTTCCGTTAAGGGTTCCTTTCGCTGGGAGGCATGCCCTAAAGTGCATGTCCGAACTGCAAAGAAAGCAGTAAAACATCTGGGGGCAGATAGATAAATAGGTAAAAAGTCATCTTTTAAGTCGCCGACCGAATATTCCCTTAAGAACGCTAGCTTTCGGCTTCACCCAGTCTGAGGTACACATCCGGCTGACCCGGCAGTAACAATCGCAGAGGTGCTCCCTTTACCTCCTAGCCGAACAATCGGGAACGTAGGGGCAAGCACAGGAGCCAGGCAACCCAGCTTGGCCAAAACTTAAGTCATATCGATGCATATAATGGAGAGTAAAAGGTACATGTGGAAGCTTGACACATGTGCTAGGTATGAAACCCGTGTAATTGAGCTTCTGTAAAAGAAGCCCCCAGGAATAATGAGTGCGGATGGCAGATCATGCGTATGCAAAAAATGCGAAAATAGGCCCGTAAGGGCTTTTTAAATAAAAAGGCATAAAAAGAGAAACAAAAGACAGCCGAAGTGTAAAAGTTTGGACGGGGGAAGGGGACGAACTCTTAGTCCGGCGCTAGGCATAGAATCGTCGGAGGCGGGCTGCGTTCCATGGGTTCGGCTCGAGTCGGTTATCCGACGCATTTCGTAGACGGTATGCCCCGCCAGTCAGGACTTGATCGATAATGAAGGGGCCCTCCCGTTTGGGCTTGAGCTTGTCCTTTTTCTTGTCCGGCAGGCGTAGAACTAGTTCACCAACATTGTTAGTCTTGGCCCGTACTTCTCTGCTTTGATATCTTCGGGCCTGCTGCTGATAAAATGCGGAACGAGCCTTCGCGACGTCACGTTCTTCCTCCAATGTGTCCAAGCTGTCCTGCCGATCAAGTTCGGCCTCTCTTTCCTCATACATGCGCAATCGAGGTGAGTCATGAATAATGTCACAGGGCAAGACTGCCTCTGCGCCGTATACCATAAAAAATGGTGTGAATCCGGTAGTACGGTTAGGCGTTGTCCGCAGCCCCCAGAGTACGGAGTCGAGCTCCTCGACCCATTGTGTGCCAGATTTAGTAAGTGACCTCACTAGTCTGGGTTTAATGCCGCTCATTATTAGACCATTTGCTCATTCCACTTGACCGTTGGTTTGAGGGTGATAAACTGAAGCGTAGTCGAGCTTGATGCCCATATTTTTGCACCATGACTTAACCTCGTCGGCTGTGAAGTTCGTGCCGTTGTCGGTGATGATGCTGTGGGGGACTCCGTAACGGTGTACTACCCCTGATATAAAGTCTATCACTGGTCCGGACTCTGCCGTTTTGACCGGTTTGGCCTCTATCCATTTGGTGAATTTATCCACCATGACCAATAGGTACCTTTGCTTGTGGGTTCCCCCTTTAAGGGGTCCAACCATGTCAAGCCCCCAGACCGCGAACGGCCAGGTAATGGGTATGGTTTTGAGGGCGGTGGGTGGCATATGGCTCTGATTAGCAAAGAGCTGACAACCAACGCATCGCTCGACTAAGTCATGCGCGTCTGCCCGGGCCGTCGGCCAATAAAATCCTGTATGGAATGCCTTTCCTACAAGGGCCCGGGCTGCTGCGTGGTGTCCGCCTAGTCCGACATGAATTTCAGCCAGGAGGTTTCGCCCTTCCTCTTCGGAGATACACCTCTGAAGGACTCCGGTTGTACTTTTCTTATAAAGTTCTCCCTCATGGACCTTGTAGGCTTTCGATCGCTGGACTATGCAGCGGGCCTCGTTTTGGTCTTCGGGAAGTTCCTGCCTAAGTAAGTAGGCTAGGAAAGGTTCTGTCCACGCGGCGATTACTGCCATTATGACGTGGGCTGAAGGTGTTATGTCATCTGCTGAATCACCGATTGGTGCGGTTTTTTCCGGTTTGTCACTACCGGGCTCCTCTTCCCATTGTACGGATGGCTTGAAGAGCCGTTCCAGGAAGATATTTGGAGGGACAGCATCACGTTTCGCACCGATGCGTGCCAGTACGTCGGCCGCTTGGTTATTATCTCGGGCTATGTGATGGAATTCAAGTCCTTCAAACCGAGCTGACATTTTTAGGACAGCGTTGCGATATGCTGCCATTTTTGGATCCTTGGCGTCAAAGTCTCCATTTATTTGGGATATTGCAAGGTTTGAATCCCCGCGCACCTCTAGGCGTTGAATGCCCATGGAGACTGCCATCCGGAGACCATGTAACAGGGCCTCGTATTCGGCTGCATCGTTGGAGTCCGTGTACATTATTTGAAGTACATACTGGACTGTATCTCCGGTTGGGGACGTCAATACGATGCCAGCCCCCAGTCCGGCCAACATTTTGGAGCCGTCGAAATGCATAGTCCAGTTGGAGTATGCGCCGTACTCTTTAGGGAGTTCGGCTTCGGTCCATTCGGCTACGAAGTCGGCCAAAACTTGTGACTTTATAGCTCGCCAAGGTTTGTAAGTTATATCGAATGGTAAGAGCTCAATGGCCCATTTTGCAATCCTGCCCGTTGCGTCGCGGTTGTTTATAATGTCATTGAGTGGTACTTCAGAGGCCACTGTTATCGAACACTCTTGAAAGTAGTGCCGGAGTTTCCGGGACGCCATGAACACCGCATATGCTATCTTCTGATAGTGCGGGTAACGGGATTTGCAGGGGGTTAACACAGTGGATACATAATACACTGGTTTTTGAAGAGGGAATTTATGCCCTTTTGTCTCTCGTTCGACGACGAGTACCGCGCTTACAACTTGATGTGTTGCCGCGATGTATAACAACATTGGTTCGCCCAGATTGGGCGCAGCCAGGACCGGATTTGTTGCCAATATGGCCTTTATTTCTTCGAGTCTGGCGGTGGCAGCATCCGTCCACTCAAAGTGTTCGGTGCGCCTGAGGAGGCGATAGAGGGGCAACGCCTTTTCTCCTAGACGGGAGATAAAGCGGCTTAAGGCTGCCACGCATCCTGTTAATTTTTGTATTTGTTTGAGGTCTTTTGGAATATCCAATTGTGACAGAGCTCGGATTTTAGCCGGGTTTGCTTCAATTCCTCTACCGGATACAATGAAGCCCAGCAGCTTTCCGGCTGGTACGCCGAAAACGCATTTTTTTCGGATTCAGCTTGATGTCATATGCTCTGACGTTGTCGAATGTGAGCCTCAAATCGTCTACTAGAGTTTCGACGTGTTTTGTTTTGACGACTACGTTATCTACGTATGCTTCGATTGTTTTGCCGATCTGGGTGGCCAGACATGTTTGAATCATGCGCTGATATGTTGCGCCGGCATTTTTAAGTCCGAAGGGCATCGTGTTGAAGCAGAATGGTCCGTATGGAGTGATGAATGCCATTGCGGCTTGGTCTGCTTCCGCCATCTTGATTTGATGATAGCCAGAGTATGCGTCCAGGAAGCACAACGAATCGTGCCCTGCGGTAGCATCGATAATTTGGTCGATGCGGGGGAGAGGGAAGGGATCCTTTGGGCAAGCCTTATTGAGGTCTTTAAAATCGACACAGAGGCGCCAGGATTTATCCTTCTTTGGTACCATCACCAGATTTGCTAGCCAGTCCGGATGTTTGATATCTCTAATGAATCCGGCTTCCAATAGTTTGGCTAGCTCTTCTCCCATTGCCTGTCTTTTGGGTTCGGAAAATCGTCGAAGAGCCTGTTTGACTGGCTTAAATCCTTTTAGGATGTTTAGGCTGTGTTTTGCCAACCTGCGTGGGATTCCGGGCATATTCGAAGGATGCCAGGCGAAGATGTCCCAATTTTCCCGAAGGAATTCACGCAGTGCGGCGTC
This sequence comes from Triticum timopheevii, assembly GCA_963921465.1. NCBI lineage: Eukaryota > Viridiplantae > Streptophyta > Magnoliopsida > Poales > Poaceae > Triticum > Triticum timopheevii. The sequence continues at coordinate 152,311,990 of OY997272.1, forward strand.
TACTTCGGGGTTCAATTGTGCCCCAATGGAGGCCGTCTTTGTCGGCTCCATTGGATGGACCTAGAATTTTATTATTTCATCTGTTGGTTTGAAGGAGGTGGACTTGGATCTTTTATCGAGTATCACATCGTCCCTGTTCACCGTGGAGCGCAGCATGGTGAGTTCTTCTGCCGCTAAGGCTTCGGATAGTGCCTCGAGGGCTAGTGCGGCTGTCTTGTTTTCGGCGTGGAGTGCTATGTCCGGATCACTAACGAGAGTGATTATTCCGTTGGGCCCAGGCATTTTGAGCTTCATGTACCCGTAATGAGGTACTGCTTGAAAAATTGTGAATGCCTCTCGTCCTAATATAGCGTGATATCCGCTGTTGAACGGGGCCACTTGGAATGTGACTTCTTCGGATCTGTAATTGTCCAGAGAGCCGAACACCACATCGAGTGTGATTTTTCCGGTGCAGCGCGCTTCCCGGCTAGGGATTATTCCTCTAAAGGTTGTGCTGCTTCGCTCAATACGGCTCCAATCGATTTCCATTTTTCGCAGAGTTTCCTCGTAAATGAGGTTTAGTCCGCTGCCGCCATCCATGAGGACTTTTGTCAGTCGAAAGCCGTCCACTATGGGACTAAATACCAGTGCAGCTGGCGCTCTGGCTGTTCGGAATTTAGGCTCGTCGCTGGCGTTGAAGGTAATAGCTGTGTCGCTCCATGGATTTGCTGTTGCTACTTGGTAGACTTCGGCGAGTCCGCGGATTGTTCGCTTTCGCATATTGTTTGATGCGAAGGTGTCGAAGACTGTTGATACCGTACTGGTATTGTTGGAGTGGTTTCCCGGAGCTAGAAGCTCCTCGCCACTTTTGGCCACCTGCCGTAATATCCAACATGCTCGAAGGCTATGTGTTGGGACGGCTCCCTCTGTACTATGAAGCTTACAGGGTCCATTTAGCCATCCCTCCAGTACGGTTCCGTTTCCCTTATTGGGTTTTTGTTTTTTCGTTTTTGCATCTGGGGCCTGAGTGTAAGGCGCCCTCTTGCTGCGGACTGGGTTTGGGGCCGGATTATCCCAAAATTGATTTTCGGTTTTCCGGAAACTCTCCATCGCACAGTACTTTCGTACTATGGATGCTAGATCGGTGAAGCGCGTAATTCTGCGACGATCAATGGCGTTTAGTATTCCCTTGTCCGTGCAGTTATTGCAGAAGATTGAGATAGCGTTTTCCTCTCGGCAGTCCTTTATCCTGTCCATAACCAGGAGGAATCTGGCCCAGTAGTGATGTACTGTTTCAGCGGGCTCTTGCCGTATTAGAGATAGATCGCATATGTCTGGGCGGGTGGGTGGACTAAAATCCGGATCCCTGCCCATCTTGGGGCTCAAAGGCCGAGGGGTTTACGAATTTGGAAGCTTGGTTTGCTGGACACAATCCAGCGAGTCCGGAGCGATGCATGATTTTAAGTTCAATGCTCGATCGAAGTCCGTCCCTCCGCGGAAATCCGGCATGGAGGGTTCGGGAATCCGGACATGAATAGTTTTCAATACAGGCAAAGAGTTGCCGTATTGCTCCTCTACCACTGCGATGTGGTGGGTGGCCTGGGGAGAGTTAATCTCTCTTAGATCGGTTTTAAGCCCAATCTGGTTGTAGTCCGTAGCGACTCCCAGGGCGGCGATGAGATCCAAGAGCTCGTTGACAGACGAGAGCTCTATTGGATCCAACTGTTCGGCAGCTTTAGGGCTGACGCGAAGATTGCTTCTGACGACTTGAGAAGTCATTGTCGAAGCGGCGGCTGGACAGGCGGTCATAAGAAAACCACCAAGCCGGATAGTTTGGCTGGCGGCCAAGGCCCCTTCGGCGAAAACACCGTCTTTGAAGACGGGTGGAGGCATCCGCTCTATTGGTGACGACACAGAGGAACTCTCAATGAAAGCACCAATGTCGGTGTCAAAACCGGCGGATCTCGGGTAGGGGGTCCCGAACTGTGCGTCTAGGTGGATGGTAACAGGAACGAGGAACATGATGTTTTTACCCAGGTTCGGGCCCTCTCGATGGAGGTAAAACCCTACGTCCTGCTTGATTAATATTGATGATATGGGTAGTACAAGAGTGGATCTACCACGAGATCAAGGAGGCTAAACCCTAGAAGCTAGCCTATGGTATGATTGTTGTAATGTATGTTGTCCTACGGACTAAAGCCCTTCGGTTTATATAGACACCGGAGAGGGCTAGGGTTACACAGAGTCGGTTACAATGGTAGGAGATCTACATATCGGTATCGCCAAGCTTGCCTTCCACGCCAAGGAAAGTCCCATCCAGACACGGGACGAAGTCTTCAATCTTGTATCTTCATAGTCTTGGAGTCTGGCGGATAATGATAGTCCGGCTGTCCGGACACCCTCTAGTCCAGGACTCCCTCGGCTACCTATGACGAGACAGTTTTAACTTGGGAGAGTGATATTGATTGTACCTTCCATATGGTGTCTAGCTCGCAGTGCTTCTAATTTGTTGAAGTTCCTTCTGCTTAGTTACCACATCATAGGTGTGAATATGTCAAGCCGTCCAGTTTTTCATACATATTTCATCCTTGTATCATGACTTTGCCTTTCATCAGAGTAGTGTTCATCAGTTTCATGCATGAATGAGTTCTGATGAGCGAATTCTATTCCTTTTTCTTGTCAGTTTGACCTCACAATGCAAAATCAATAAAGCGGAAGGAAATTGGTAAGGCATTGGATGATGGTGGTCCTTCCGAGCAACTAAAATGGATGGTCTCTACAGATTCTACTCCGCCATCCTCCCAACAAGATTCACAAGGCTAGACAGTCAACGTAGTTGTGTAGATGATGAGCACATCTCCCCTACTCCACTATCGCAGGTGTTTGGTCTAACTTGGCACTATTATATGTGGTTGCATGTTGTGTATGATATCTAGCTTGTATTACTTCTAACTTTGTTGAATTGCATCTGCTTACTTTACACATAATGCCTGTGAATATGACACATGTTCCTGTTTCTTGAACATACTATATCTGATCACACCATGTTCTTTGTTGTAGTAACATTTGTCGTGTGGTGCTTTAATTGTGTGGTGTTTAATTATTTCAGTTATGCAAAAATGTATTGTTCAATAGGGCTATGTGATGTTTAAGTATGAATTGTCCACTTCAGTTTCACGAATGGCTATATTTGGTTGTTTATAGTGAGTAGATGCCTTGTTTACCTGTATTTGGTTGTTAGGTTGGTTGCAGTGAGCATTTTTCCAGTTATCGAGCAGATGCCTTGTTTATATGTATTTGGTTCTTAGGTTGGTTGAAGTGAGCATTTGTCCAGTTATCAAGCAGATGCCTTGTTTATCTGTATTTGGTTGTTAGGTTGCTTTTTTTAGCATTTGTCCAATTTTCAAGAAGATGCCTGCTTAATCTGTATTTGCTGGTTAGGTTAGTTGAAGTGAGCATTTGTCCAGTTTTCAAGCATATGCCCTATTTATCTGTATTTGCTTACTAGGTTGGTTGAAGTGAGACTCTCTCCGGTTTTTAATGGCTATATTTGGTTGTTATACTGATCATTTATGCCTTTTTATTTCAGTCATTCACAGTGTGTTGTTCATTATGTGCAAGTCGGAACTGTGCCACTCGACGGCATCAATACCAGTTTCAACGGCTACATTTGGTTCCAGTTATGCCTGGTGTAGTTAACACATGCCCTTTGTAAGTGCATCTAGTGCCACCCCTAGTTGGTTTTGGAGTATTGACGACAAAGTTGGTTGAGGGACTAATGTGTTTGTGAGAATTGCAGGATAACACTGGTAGTAGTCCCATATTGATTCGGTTTACCTACCAGAGATGACCCCTAAAAATGTGTGAAGACAATGGTGGTATGTGAAGACATTCGAATTGAAGACTATGACAGGAGAAGACATCGCGTGAAGACTATGGAGTGCGAAGACATAGGTGTTTTGTAGTTTCCTTTTCTTCTTTGTTGAGTCATAGGAACCACCATACTGTTAAGTGGGGTCCAAGTGAACAAATTCAGATTGACTGAATTGATGCTCAACCAAATCCTATGTCTTCGAGCGAAGAAAATGAGAGCAAATCTTATCCAGAGCTGGATGAGTCAGCTTTTACTTGTAGCCCAAGTCAAGCTGCCGCGTGTGTTTTAAATCTGACCGTTGGACACGTGTCAGTTCCTTAGTGACCTAGGGTCATTTTGGACAAATCAGGTCGGGTTGCCTCCTGGCTATAAATAGCCCACCCCCGACACCATAAATTGGTGGCTGCTAAAAGTTTGTGCACGGCTTTTGTCGTTTGAGAGCAACCCACCTCCGAAGCTTTTGAGAGAGAATCCTTGCGAGGACAAAGCCCAAAACACCCAGAGCCAAAGAGTGTTAAGCATCACTGAAGTCTTTCTGTCCGCGTGATCTGAAGACTTGTTACACTTGAGGACTCTGAATCCTCCAGCCGTTTAGGCATCGCGTTCTGAGAAACCAAGAGTCATTATGGATTGCCGGTGAACAAAGTCTGTGAAGGTTTGGAAGTCTCCCTTGAAGACTTACCAGAGTGATTGGGCGAGGACTAAGTGTTCTTAGCTCAAGGGGAATAAGGTGAAGACGTGGTCTTCTGAGTTGAATCTCAGCCTCCCTAACCAGACGTACAGTTGTCACAACAATTGAACTGGTCCAACAAATCCCTTGTCCTCTCCGAGAAACTAGTTCTATCCTACCTCTCTCACCTTACTTACAATTTGTCTTTGTGAAGTCTTTGCCTACTTGCCTTACCTGTTTGACTTCACTGTGTGAAGACTATTGTCTGTTTGGTTTCATACTATCTTCCATCCTGACCCAATCTACCTAGCTGCTTATAGTCTTTGTGCTTTCACTTCATTGCTTACTTGACTATGGCTTGTCTAGTGTAGTCTACCTTCCGCTGTATATCAATAGGGTCATTTCTATCGTTTGTCTTTGAAACACCCATGTTTTGAAGACTTCCATAAAAATCGCCTATTCAACCCCCCTCTAGTCGAATACTAGCACTTTCACCCTTTATTTCAGTTTTACACATTTATCCAGTGTGATGTTTAAGCATTACCTACGTTCTATTCATTTTCAACAATACCAGTTTGAATTGCAATATTTGATGGCTGTTAAGCCTGCTGTTGGTAACATTGCCTTCCATTTTATATCTGCTTTAACAGCATGCTGAAACCAACACGTTCAAGCTATCATTTGGAGATGATTGTCGGTGTCAAAACCGGCTGATCTCGGGTAGGGAGGCCCAAGCTGTATGTCTGAAGACCGATGGTATCTATGAACAAAGGACACAGTGGTTACCTAGGTTCGGGCCCTCTTAATGGAGGTAAAACCCTACTCCTGCTTGATTATATTTGAAGGGTATAGGTGTTACAAGAGTTGATCTACCACGAGATCGAGTTGGCTAACCCTATATTAGCTAGCCTAGCAATATTCACTACAAAAAAATACACTTCCGTGATGATACGTGTTTGTCACAGTAGGTCACATTTTCTGTCATGCATGTACATCCATGACGATTTTATGGCAGAATTAAGATAGTCATACATGTGCTGTCATAGAAGTGTTCCATGACATTGCCAAAATTATCATCACAGAAGTGTCCACTTCCATGACGATAAATCACATGTCACAGAAGTGCTTTCGTCAAGGGTGAACGACACGTGGCATCCACCATAACGGAACGCCGTTAAGCTATCGGGTCTGATTTTGGATCCGATAACCCGTTAACAGCCCGGACCAATGGGGATTTTCCACGTGTAAAATCATCATTGGCTGGAGGAAACACGTGTCAGCTCCGCCTTGGCACAGGTGTCACTCATCCAATGGGCGAGATGCGCCTATGGTATGTTGACACGTGGACCGGCCCAAAAGTGGCCCATAAAGTTTAAATGGGCCGTCCCAACTAAAGGCCCATAAGATTTTGTGGACCATAATGCGCCGGCCTAGCTAAAGGCCCATGAGATTTTGCGAACCATAATGGGCTGGCCCAGCTAAAGGCCCACAAGATTTTGCGGGCCATAATGGGCCGGCCCAGCTAAAGGCCCACAAGATTTTGCGGGCCATAATGGGCCGGCCCAGGTAAAGGCCCACAAGATTTTGCGGACCATAATGGGCCGGCCCAGCTAAAGGCCACGAGATTTCGCCCACCATAATGGGTCGGCCCAGCTGAAGGCCCACAAGATTTTGAGGACACTAGTAGGCCGCCCAATTAATAGACTGCCATGTTTTGGGCCAAATGTCGGCCCATATTTGGTCCGGCCCATTAACAGCCTGCCACGTTCCGAGCCTAATAATGGCCCATATTAGATTTGGCCCATTAAAAGCCTACCATGTTCTCGGCCAAATTACAGCCAGATTAGGTCCGGCCCTTTAAGAGGATTTGGGCTAAATTATGGCCCATATCAGATTCGGCCTGTCAACTGGACGCTATGCTTTTGGGCCCACTTGCTAAAGGCCCATTTAGTAATTCGGCCTGATACTAGTTTTGGACTATTAAAGGCCCATTTAATATTTCAGCCCTATATTTATTTCTGCCTGTTAAAAGCCCGTCATATAGTTGGGCATAACTACGGCCTGGTTTGCATCTGGCCTGCTCACAGCCGATAATCTGATTGGGCCAAACAAGGACCGAGACAATTTTGGCCTGTTAAAAGCCTGTGATTTGATTGGCACAATCATGGGCAGGGATCCATTTCGGGCTGATGCCGGCCCGTCTGCTGTTCGGCACGTTTCAGGCCCAACCTACTTTTTAGCCTCCTAAAAGCCCATTGAGTTTTCTTGCGAAAAGAGGGTCGGTGGTTTACTCGGCCTATTAAAGTCCTGAATCTACCAGTGGGCCAGTTTACATTTAGGCCTGTTAATGGACCAAGATGACGGGGCCCATAATGCGGATCATACATCGTGATAGCATGACGGCCCGATTATGTACTATAATTTTACGGTTTGGCCGGTTTACAGCGAAGACAGGATATATATACAGTAAAATAACTGCAGCATCATGAATAAGAAAAAACCTAGACTATACAATAAAGAAATTACGGCATATTGCATCCACTGGGCATCAAAGTTCGCCACTATGATAATAAAGCACAAGCAGACAGCAGATTACATACACTGGGCATCAAAGATCGCCACCAGTGCAAATAAACACGCCGACAAAATATTATACAAAACCGACAGCACTTCAATAGAGTTCAAGAAAGGTTAGCCCTGCTCGGGAGCTGCAGCGCAAGCAGCTGAGCAAGCTGATGAGAGTGCGCTTGTTTAACACTTATATCCTCCTCACTCTGAAAGATAAGCAAGCAGACAGATGACAGGTTTTGCACATATAAGTATCAGTGCTGACAATTCATCACATTTCTTACTAACGAATAAAGTGTCACAGTTTAAAATTGCATTAACACAATATGGTATTGTTCAGGTCAAGACATGGCAGGAAATGACATTGTGAAGGAGTTGGCAGCTTCATGACACCACTGGATTACAAATCAAGAACTCATGAGTATCAATGGTTACTGTGCTTTCAATTTATCCCATTTCAGATTGGCAAATAAAGAGACGGTTTAAATAATAGTAGAATGATATGACGTTGTTCATAGTTAAGACATTGCAGAATATGACATTGTGCTGTAGTGGGTAGGTTCACCACACCACTGGATTACGGATCAAGAACAGAAGCATACATGCAGTGCAAAAGAAGATCACTTGCTCTGTATAGTTTAATTTACATGGTATGAAGAAGGAACTTGGTTGTACAACTGAAAACTTAAATTGACAAGGACAAACTTTTGTTTATGAACTACATAATAAACTTTAAACATGCAATTTGATGCAAACACCAAAAATAAACAGCTGTTGCAGTCATGCCTAACCAAATATACACAACAAAGTTTAAAGGCTTGAGAAGGACAAACTTACATTATTGGTGAAGACAGGCTCTATAAAGCCCTTATCCATGCCGATGGGGGGAAAGTCAAGAAGTTTACCATAGATTCTTCTTCATAAGCATTGCCTTTATTCTACATTTTGTTAAGAGTAAATATAGATGTGATAATATAAGAAAAAAATGGATATTTAAGATAAGATGAAGAGTGATGCTACATAACCAAGTGTCTATAAATGTAAGTATAGCGATACAGGCAAAAGGTACAACCAAGAGCAATGCAAAGCTAAACTTCTTCAGTACCATCGGTGTTATCCAACCTTATGGTAAGAGTAAATATAGATCTGATGTGTACAAAATGGAGGGCAAAGGAAAATAAGCTACAGAGTGATGGTACATGAACAACTACCTATCAACATAAGTACACTGATAAAGGACAGCAAGTACTTACAAGAACAATGCAGAGCTAAAAAAATTCATTGGCATTGGATATATTCTACACTGATGTAACAATTCATACAGATCAGATAATTTGGAGCGAACAATTGATAAGCAAGCTATCATGCATACTGCTGTCACATAATGAACCAGGTATGTATGCAAGTACAGTGATACAGGACAACGGGTACTAACAAGAGCAAAGCAGCGGGCAGCATATTTGCGATATCCTGTTGTTCTTTTCAAACTGGAATTCTTCTTCGAGCAAATTTCTTGCAAAAAATATCCGTAAGGCACATGCGGAAAAGTAGAATTTCAAATTGTCATGTGATTTCATAGATAGTACCTCATCCTGGGAATGAGACCAATGCATAACAAGGTTTTTCCATTCAATGTCTTTTAAATTTAGCACAGGAGACTTCAACGAAAATTCATTTATAGACTTGCCATCAAAGTGTGATTTCCTCAGGTAACACCGATACTGCTACAATGCTTCCTTGAAAAGCACAAGCAAGCTTTGCTTGTCATGACTATCCAGATTGACCCTCGCCTACTTACAACAATGTAATGTAAATCATTGATGTGTTCAATCAGCAGAAAACAGGAAAATAATAACCATGAATAATAGCACTTACACGGAAGTTGGATAGGAAGATGTGAAAATGGTGTTTGTCTTCACTATAATCTTCCCATGATGGGAATATATGCACGTAGTCCCTAATAACATTGAAAGCATTGTCTTTTAAACTGGGAATAACTGGAATGGGGTTCCAATCCACAGGAATTGGCCGTCTCTGCAGTTGGGATAGGTCTTCGACAGGTGGACTTGCTGTACTTTTTGCTGGAGTGGGATTTTTCTGTGGTACGGCTGGTGCTATGGAACTGAAATCGGTATACCTTTTGCTGGAATGCAGGTCCTGTGTGGTGCGGCTAGTGGTGTGGCCAGTGAAGTATGGGTACAGTCTGTTGGAGTTGGTCCTACGTTTTGTGTCACTGGTTGTACAACCAATATAAGTGGGGTGATGTCTGATTTCTCCGGCACCACCATGTTTTTCAAGGACTTTGCTGGCGCTCCTTCAAGTTCGGCAATCACCCTCTTCCTTTTTGATGTCTGATGCACAAGAACAACATTTGAGTGGAAAAACATGGTATGATGACAGATGGAATATGTATTGATAATGGGTGGGCATGGCATCTCGACATATATGATGAGTAAACTAAGCAGATGGCGCTGCAACAAAGTAGAAGAAATGCAAGACAACATATGCAAGATACGCGCAATCAATAAAACCTTGCCAGATTAGAATAGGCACCTTGATGGGTGAATAGGACAGGCCATCTGCCTTTGACTCCTCGAGGTTAGAATAGTCATTAGGATCATATTACAAGAATCAACAGGTGGGGAGCGTATGAGTTTCATTGCATCCAGAATGGCACTCAATGCCTTAGTGCCAATTTTGTAAGTCATTGCAGTGTTTAGCTTCAAGAGTGGACTGCTGCTAGTGCGACACAAAGCAGCTACACAGAACATAGTGTAGATATAACAAGAAAGCCGTAAGCATCAGAGTAAAATCAACAATGTGGAACTTGCTAGAATATATGTGCTACTATTGTCGGTATGGCTAGAAAGTCTTCGGATACCAGCTCTCTCCAAATGAAGGTGTGGTACTCTTAATATTAGTGTAACTCTCAAAGGCGACACAGCTCCCCACATTTCCTTGCTATTCTTATAGGATTCAAGTGGGCAGGCCACTACAAATCCTATTCCTATGTTTACAAAATCCTAAGAATCAAAGAGGCCCGAAGAGTTCAAAGTGTCCATCGCAACCGACTGTATAGACCTCTACACTGCAAATGTCCCTGCTCATCTTCACTACAAGGAACATACCGTACTACTATCATACTCCCTCCATTCCAAAATATAAGTCTTGGTAGATATTTCCACTATGGATCACATACAGATGTATCCAGATACATTTTAGAGTGTAGATTCTCTCATTTTGCTCCATATGTAGTCCATGGTGGAATATATACAAAGACTTGTATTTAGGAACGGAGAGAGTACTTATTAAAGAAGAATGGAAGAGGAACATGCTAAAGAAGAGCAAGCAGATTTTGGATAATAAAATGTTCGTTGCGCAGTGCCCACACATGATGAACCAGAGCACATTAAGAATTCAACTCCCTGCTGTCTCTCGACTATTTTAGGCGGTTTAATGAAAATCCTACATCTCCTAACCCTTCTTCTTCCTCGCCTCTGATTCTTCCCATGCATAACACCACACGGGCCCCCGGCCGGACCAACGGCCCCCACCGCATGTGTTCCTCCGCCACCCCCAACCCCACCCCGCACGCACCCCCGTCGAGTTTTCTTTGTTCGGAGAGGCCCCACCATCGCCCCCACAACGATCGTCCCCACCCGAGCCCATTCCTTCGCACCGGTGAACTCCAGCGAGCTCTCAAAAATCGCCTGACCCAATTTTGAAATTTAGTCTACTATGATTTAACTAGTGTGGAATATAAAAGGGGAAAACCATAAGCATTGGGAGTATAGTGTTGAGCGTGCCATGGCGGATCTGAAGGTGCAAACCGGACAAAGGCAACTTCGCAACTAGTGTTTGCTTTCAACTAGCAAGTAAGTGATGGACAAGAAATCAGAGTAAAGCAGTGGCGATCTATTTTCTTGCTGCAATAAAAAAGTTGAGCAGATACGAAAGAGTACCGCCTCTGGTGCGGCGCCGTGCATGCATCTGCTGAGAATTTGACAGTGTTGCGGTAGCGATGGCTGTCGGCGGCGTGGAAGCAGATCTAGGAGGGTAGACGGTGGCGGCAGGGTGCGGTGGACGAGACAGTCGTAGGAGTGGCGCTGGCAAGGTGGACGACGGCGGGGATGAAGCAAGAGGACGGGATGCAAGTATCCCGGTCCGAAGCCGTGGATGAGAGAGGTCGATCTCTTGTAATGGACGACGGCGTCAGGATATCAGCTCCGGCATGGTGGAGGAGGACGGCAGTGGATGGGGTGGCGGACGGAGGAGGCTGGGGTGGAGACGGTGTTTTGGCGCCCACGGAGTACGAATGGGGAAATGGAGGTAGAGAGGAAGAGGGGAACCATGTCTTCACGGTGCGCTTGTCTCAAATGTGAGGAAATTTACAAACTTAGCCCCCGTTTCAAATTTCCTACATCACAACAATATTAGACGGTTGGGGATAGGACGGTAATCTCGCATACACCGAATATTTGCCGACGAGAGTTTGTTTTTGGCGCCCATCGTGTATGAATCGGGGAGGGAGTCAATTTCGGCCGAGGACATGCTGTGTTTTGGTGCCCACCGTGTATGAATCCGGGTGAGAGGCGTTTATGTCACGTTCGAGTGAAATTACAAACCTGCCCCTATCAAAACCTATAGAAATCGAGCAGATAGACTGTGTGGCAGGGATAGGCAGTAGTAATTTCCATCTCACAGATTTTTGTTTTGGGCAGTTACTGCGACTTTCCCCGCTTCGTTCAAACTTTTGCAGAGTGCATGTTTACCGTGCCAACTCAATTCGAATCCCGTTTGTTTTCTTTTTTTCGGGAAGGATCCATTTTTGATTGGTACAAAATTCTATATGCATCATTTTTTTACATATGCTTTCAAAAGCACAACAAAGAATTATGCTCCTTTATTTGTATAATATGATTTACAAATACAATGATCTCAAAATAATAAGGTTGAATTCAAAAAATTTAAACCAAATTATGTTCTACTAAAATGTATGGATCAGTAATATCTACATATTAAATAACATAGATGCACGTGAATTCATATGAGTATGCATGGTTGATAGATCAACTTTGGTTCGAGTATGGATTACATGTATCATCATCTCGAATTCAAATATTTGAATCCCTTTTATGTTCACTCCTTTCACGCCCATCTCTCTCGCATGCATGCTCCTTCATGTAGCTATCACTCTCTTTTCTCCAGCTCACCCGCACGCTCACTTCATCTTTCTCCTATCCTCGCAAACATGGTCTCTTGACGTCTCCCTTGAGAAGTGTCACACTCTCCCTATCATTATACATTACACGGTTTTCATTATCTCTCACGTCTCTACCGTTCTCTGGTATCACTAGGTACCTAAGATTTCTTTTTCACCACCACACACACAGTCTCCACTCATCTTTCACTTTGTCTTTCTCTCTATGGGATTCTCTCACACACCCTATATGTCTCTAGATATGACTCATACCACTAAAATTACTCTCTCTCTCTCCTTTAGACACAAAATTTGTTGCGGTCTCCTTTTCGTCTCCATCCCAGACTGACATTATTCATTTGTTTACTGATCAGATAAACTCCCCCCCTCTCTCTCACACACACACACAACTCCTGCTTCCACTCCCCTTCCCGACTACCGTCTCTCTCTCACACACACAAAACTCTCGCTTTCGCACCCCGACTCGTATTTCTCTCACAAACATTTATCGACTAGCCTCTAGATAAGTTTATACACCTGCACACTCGTGCTTCCACTATCGCATGCATGTCTCTCTCCCGCTCCTTGTATCTATGTAGATTTTTCTTCCCATCTTGAGACACGCCCTCTCGATCATGCACACACACACTATCGTCTCATTTTAAGCTGATACCTCTCGCACACACACTCTTTGTGTCTTCGTCACACATGCACTCCGTCCTCCTCCTCTCTCTCCCTCTCTCTCTCACACATGGGCTTTTTGCAACAACTAGCAAGATGACCATGTGTTGCACGGAACATCAAGATGCATTTGTATGAGTAGTTTATCTTGTGGGAGAAAAGGATGAACGAGGGAAGGCCTTATTTGCAAATGTGGGAGGGGTGTGGGTATCTTTTTGCAAAATTGCCATAGTTTCCTTCCTATCCATCGGATATAGATCGGACGGCCTATATTGCAGGATGGCAGGCACACGATCATCACCGACTATGCTTTTGATAAGAGTAGGGATAGAAAACAGAGTTGGTGATGATGGTGGGCCTGCCATCTTGCAGTATAGGCTGTCCGATTTATATCTGACGGATAGGAAGGAAACTATGGCAATTTACCCGCACTCCTCTCCACATTTGCAGATAAGGCCTTCCCTCGTTCATCCTTTTCTCCCACAAGATCTTGATGTTCTGTGCAACACACGGGCATCTTGCTAGTAAGAGTAGAAATTAGACATATACCACTCCTCAAATCTTGAAACCAACAACATTCCTCCCTTATCTCATCAAAACCACCAAAGGAATATATTTTGAGTGAAACATAACATATTTTTAGTGATATTCGTAATTCAAAACTGGACTCTTTTTTCTATCAAATCGGTGAATATGTATTAATCTACTTTGATCATGTGGCAACACATTGGAACATTGCTAGTAGTTATTATAATTTTTTGGACACCAGACAAACGGTGGAGTACATATACGAAGAGAAGAGGTGCACACACGCAGTCGGTCTGTTGCTGTCTCGCACACATGAGAGTTACGTAAAGGCACCATTAACAAATAAACCCTAAAACCCTAGGTGCATGATTGCTGCATGTGCGGGTACCGGGTACGTGGTGGAGTGCACCTTTGTAGGAATAGTCAACTCGCGTGATAATTTGATCCGTAGGAGTTGATGGTCGGGACCACAGGTGAACAACTTGGAGACGGTGGCTCGCCAGTTGCCACAGATCGAGTAGCCACGTTTAAAATATCATTTTTAGCGGGGTTAAGAGTTCCGATTTTCAATGGCGCGTTATAAGTACTAAGTAGTTTTTAGAACGATTGGTATGGAACGAAAATGGAATTCATAACTACTACTACGTACCTCCTTGGCGTATGGTTGTATGGTTTTATGTTGTGAGCTATCGAACCTGGTAGTTCTAGGGAAAATTCTATGGTTTAGATGTTGGTTTTCAGTAATGAAAATCGGAAGGGGGAAACCCTTCATTGATGAAAAAAACTACTACCTCTGTTCTGGCTTACTAGTCCCCATCGTATTTTGGGTCAAAGTTTGTCCAGGAATTTTACTTGTAAAATGTGAATGGAAAACGAGATTTTGTTATACCCAAACAAGAAAGGACTGGAGGGAGTGATTTCTATGACACGGTCGTGACCTCTCATAGCGCAGGCATTGAACCGGCGTGCGGGCCAAGAGGGCCCCACTCGCTGCAGGACCGGCTAAACACACCTCCTTGCCGCATGCAACCGGCTTTAGACTGCCCCGCCTACCTTCATTGAATCAGCGCGTGTGCCGGCAACACGTCCTTCTGTGAGCCGGCCGGCATTTTAGAACACAAAAAATGACCAAAATATAGTTAGTTACGCATGGTCTTGACTTGTTGTGCTCGCACTGGTAGCAGGAACTAGAGGTTTTTCTTTATTTATAACTCTCCTCACATTTTTTTTTGGCTTTGAAGTGAATCATGGTTGTGGACATTATCTATGAATGTGCAGACATCTGTGAACATGAGTTTGATGTGGAAGTTGAACTTGGAATGTTGGGCTTGCGCGTGAAATATACCATGTCCAATGCTTCGTGTGTTATTGTTTGGAAAGTAATTGCTGTTATTACATGACCCAGAAAAAATTATTTTGTGCCACATCAGTAGATGCATGGACATCACAACAGGCATGCTGACTGGATAAACATTTGAACCTAGCTATTATGAATGAAATTTTGTATTGACAACAGTTTTAGATAGCAGGAGACGTCTAGCCTGCTCTGCCTCTACTAGCTTATTTCTGGCTTCTTCCATCTCTTCTTTGACTTGGGTGAAGAAAGCATGTGATTGCTCTTTTCGCTTCTTCAGGAACTCAGCTACATTCTCAAGGGTTGCTGCACGCTTTCTTTCAGCCTTTACTAGAGCCACGAGGACACGAACAGCTGACGACTCCACCTGGCTTGTGTGTAATCCAGCATCATCTGGGAATTTGCACCTTGTGTCTAATCCAGCATCATTAGGGAACTGGCACCTTGTGTGTAATCCAGCCTCATTTTGGAAACATGATCTCGAGGTTGACCATACTTCCCTCCTCGCATGAACTGCATCCTGACATGAAGTTACTTCTGTTTTAGATCAATACTCAGAGCAACCCAGATCCATTTAGTAGAAGCCAGATAAACAGGACTCGGAGAAGTGAATTCAAAAGGAAAAAAACAAACTACAAGGTGAGAACACCCACTTCCTACATCAAGCTAAAAACAAAAGCATTAGGACGATTAAGACTCTTCTTATTACACATAGAAAAACACGAGGCTAAGAGAAACATAAACTACAACATATACACATCGAAGAACACGAGGCTAAACGAAAGTAATTGAAAGGGTGTTACTTACCAAAGCTCGTTTTACAGGTTCGGTGCGGCTCCTCTTTAACTTGCCACGCTCCTTGAAGATGTCCCCAATATCCCGTGTTTGGTATTCATTGCTCCTCTGCATGTTCGCACTCGTGGTTTTAAAATCTCAACATGGCCAGAAAAATATACTACTAGTAATACTCGCGCGTCTTGTGGGTAACATTAAAGCACTCGTCTGCCATGTTAGAGCATCTCCAACAGAATCACAATTCAAGGTGCTTTAAAAAAGCGTTTACAGTGCTGAGATCGAGAAGTAGAGATAGAGAGTAGAGACTAGAGAGTAGAGGATAGTTCTCAGCATAGATAGATAAAAATAGATAATTCAACTACTCCTCGTCGTCCGACTTCTCCTCGGTGATGTCCTCCTCCGACGTCTGACTATAGGTGTGAAGATACCGATCGTCATCGGATTCCCACGGCGACGCTGCTCCTAGCCTCATGTTGAATTGAGCGTCCGCTTTTCGCCTACGCTTGTCCTCACGATAGGCGGCTCGCTCTGCCCTCCTCTTCGG
Organism: Triticum timopheevii; assembly: GCA_963921465.1. Classification (NCBI taxonomy): domain Eukaryota; kingdom Viridiplantae; phylum Streptophyta; class Magnoliopsida; order Poales; family Poaceae; genus Triticum; species Triticum timopheevii. Next base: position 152,328,183 of record OY997272.1, read on the forward strand.
TTGTCGCGACGATCCTCGTCGGTGATAAGCCGTGGCAGAGGCGCGAGCTCCTGCGGCCGCTCCCGCGTTGGCACATTGGGGAAGTTCAATGTTCTATGAGGCCACCGGAGGCGCCATGCCGTCGCGTCGTACGCGCGGGCGGCCTCGTTGGCGGTGTCGAAATTGCCAATGCCGAGGCGCATCCGGCGGAACCGGATCTCGACGGAGAAGCCACCGGAGGAGCGCGCGCGGACGCTGCGGTATCCCCAAGTTTCCCGGCGAAGCGGCAGCATGGTGGCGCGGAGGCGAGGCGAGAAAGAGCGTTGGAGAGAGCGATGGCGAGGCACAGAGCGGGGAGAGAGCGGTGGCGAGGCACAGAGCGGGGAGAGAGTGGTGGGAGGGTGTTGGATTTTATAAAGCACGCCGGATGTCGCACGCCAAAACTAGCGCACGCCCGACCGCTTTTTCCCGCGCGCATGATCCTTTCCCGACGTCCCTGCTATCTCTACTCTCTTCTCTACTATTATATTTATTTTATATTTAATATTTATCTCTACTTCTCTACTCTCTACTTTTTTTCTCTCTACTCTTATCAAAATAGAGTTGGTGATGGTGGTGTGCCTGCCATCCTACAATATAGGTCGTCCAATTTATATGTAACAGATAGGAAGGAAACAATGGCAATTTTGCAAAAAGATACCCACACCCCTCTCCAGATTTGCAAATAAGGCCTTCCCTCGTATATCCTTTTCCACCAAAAGATAAACTACTCATACAAATGCATCTTGATGCGTGCAATGCATGGGCATCTTGCTAGTTCTAAAAAAAATTCCATCATTTGAACCTACTCAAGCACAGCGCGATACAGGAGCGACGCACAATTACAAGCTGATATTCTGTTGGACAATGGAGGCTATAACCAATTACTTTTACGCGAACAATAGCAACCAGGAAATTTGAAGGGTAGGTATGAACAAAATTGGAACTGCACATGTACTGCTAAGTGATTCAATACACACATTACCAATCGAGGAGGCAAACAATGGTCGCGGCGGCCTCTGTGCATCATGGTCGGCAATGGGAGTCAGTTCATTGTCCACGACGGTGGTGCTTCTGCGCTTGGCGTCGGCTTCTGGGAAGCAGATCCGAGACCGTGGAAGACGGTGCCAGGGAAGAGGCTCCGTGTACGACGACGACGGTGGACCGACTCCAGTGCGGCGTACGAGGTCATCGATGAGGCAGATGCACTATGGTGGACGAGTGCGGTGATGTAGAAGGGGAGGAGCACGAAGGATGTGGTGTCGTGGAGAAGCCTATTTTGCGGTGGGGATAGAAAATGGGGAGTATTCAGGTGTACTACTCTGGGTGCCGGGTTGGGTTGGCTGGGTAGGGTGAACCTGAAGTTACGAAAACAGCCCCCTACCAAGCGTCATCCGTAGGCCTGTTCCGAAGGCTATGATGGTAACTTCTCACTGCTCGAATAGGGGTCGCGGGAGATTTTCCCGCCGACCTCAAAATTTTGTGACACTGAACTCCCCATGTGGCGTGTTGGGTGATTAGGCTAAGCACCGTTTTTATTAACTTTGCATATTAGGTTTGACCGAAGTCAAACTTCCTAAAGTTTGACCAAGTTTATAGAAAAATATAAACATTTACCATAACAAATATGTACGATGTGAAAGTACATTCAATAATGAATCTAATGGTATTTATTTGTTATTGTATATGTTAATATTTTTTGTTACAAACTTACTAAGAGTTTACAAAACTTGACTTTGACCAATGCTAATACGCGGACTTAAATAAATAAAAACGGAGGTAGTACACATTTGTTTTCTTAGTTTGTAGTGAATTAATCATTTGTTGAAATTGTAAAATAAATATATTAGGCTACTAACTTCGAATGTAATGGTCTATACAATTCAATAGTTACAATCATTGTCAAATTCCAAGATGTATACGAGGTCTATAGTACTTCACAACATGCTCAAACTCACATAATCCCAGTCAAATGAGAATCTAAATGCATTTCATAGTTATTACTTTGTAGGATGCAACAAAACCAACCATAACTCTACATCATCCATTATAAAAGCAACATTTTGAACATATCCCAATGTGTGAATGAAACGTGTAGAGAGAGCTTGCGAAGATGGAGCAGGTAGGCCGGGAAAGATTATATGTATGTGGACGAGAGAGTAGGAGACAAACCTAATGAGACAGAGAGAGAGAGAGAGAGAGAGAGAGAGAGAGAAGTTAGGTCTGTGAGAAAGATGGAGACATGTAATATACGTGAGATGTGTGTGCATCCGGATTCTGTACACGTGGAAGGAGAAGTGACAGCAGGTTTGATGAGAGAGCTGGAAAAACATGGACGAGAGGGGAAGGATCTCGTGGGTTGAGGGATTGATAATTTTGTGTGGGGGAGAGAGGGATTGGTAATTTTCTGCGGGAGAGAGAGGGTGGGGGGAGGAGTCAGTCAGTCGTCGTCACATCATCCTGCTTCCAAATGGCCCCGCATTCTCTAGCGCAGTATGGTCGCCGTCTTCGATCTCCTCGATGCCCTCTTTGAAGATTGAGGTGTTGTGCATGCTGGGGTGCAGAGAAGCACAAGCGAGAGTGGTCGCCATATAACCTTGGATGGGGATGAATTGTGTGCTCGTGGGGAGGGTGTGTGTGTGTGTGTGTGTGTGTGTGTCAGATATTGAGAGAAAACAAACCTAAGGAGAGAAATGTGTGTGTATGTGATGGAAAGCTACATTCTAAATAGGGTATTCACGAAGAGATTGGGCTTGCGAGATAGAAAGCGATGTGCGGGCCTTGAGGTGGGCAAGGGCCAGGTGAGGGTGTCAAAATGTGCGCGTTGATGCATGTGTTACATGCGATCATTGGAGGGATGGACGAATCGAGAGAGATGGTTGTTGTGTTATGGATGCTCCTCTCTTTATCTCTCTCTCATACACACACACACAAGTAAAATAGAAGACCATTCTCTCATGTATGCACAACGTATCGGCATCTGTGTATGTCTCACTCATGCATGATCATTTGCACATTCACACCTCTCTATGTCTCTATCACACGCACACCGTCTCCACATTGCCCTTCTGCCACAACACACATATGGACACATACACATGTTCACTCTCAGTCACACACAAAAAATCAGTATTAAAAAAAACTAGGGCGCACCTAAAACGTCCAAATCCAAATAAACACGAACTGGAGCTAAATTAAAATATATGGAAATATTGTAGCGTCAAGAACTTTTCCAGGAAAAAAGTTGAGTAATATTCGGGGATTGTTTTCACACACACAAAAAGGTTCGGTGGATATCCTTCGAGCGCGACACGGTGACGCACCGTTTGATAAATCGCGCGGCCGCGGTTCATGCGCTTGCACAGGATTCCGTATCGTGGCTGTGGTAACTAATATAAGCGCTGCCTCAGTCTAATGTTTACGTGCACTAGTACGGGTTTCTTTTAAGTTTGACCAACCCTATATAAAACTAAACTAAGCTCCCATACGCGCACTCATCAATATGCCGCCGCCGTTGCGCATGCTGGTGCCCGCCTGCTTCGGCCAACAATTTCTCGCCCATCACCACCGTGTTGCCGCCATCCCTGTGCCATGAAGCCGAAGGCTCGCCCACTCACGTCATCTGCAATCCCTCCTCGCGATGCCACCACGGTGCCAAGCATGTTTGAAGCTAGTGGAGCCGCGTCTATGCACGCAGTGTATGAAGAGGAGGACGAGCGCGTGCTCCAGCACGCCGGCGAGGAGGAACTAGCGTGTCATTGTCGTCTCCGTCCGCGCGGAGGAGGCGCGCATGGTGGCTGTCGCAGCGGAAGCCGGTCACGCCCGCACCGAGCCCGCAAACTGGGTGCGGACGTGAATCTACCTTCGAGACCTTGAATGCCACGTGGATCTTGCAATCTGAAGGAGCAATTTGGGTCAGTCGACTCTTGTGAGCCATTGGATGCAACATGGATGGCTAGAAGGGCTTCTTCACCCTCCAAAATTGATGCACAGCTCATCTTCTCAGCCCGCCACATGCCTAACCGTCTGCCGCCGCCGCCCTGCCCTCCCCTGAACCGCCTGCCACCACCATGCTCCCCCCAACCCCCACCTTCCGTTTAACCCCCGGGCACGATCCATTGTTTTTCCAGCGAACTGCATTCCACACCCAACACTCATAAGATAGATCATGGGCACCCTGCCACCCTAATATAGATACTGGGGTAGCTTCTCTGCCATCTTCTTCCTTCGCTCCCTTGAACTTCGTTCACCAATCGACTGACCCAAATTATACTACTAGTACGAACATATTAAGTACAGTAGGAACAAGAAGATATGAGCAATAGTACCAACTGCAAGAAGAACAGTAGTAAGACATAGTACTAGTACTACTATACGTACTAAAGAGTTCAAATGACGAGAAAGAACATAAAGTTCAAATAGCAAGAAAGAACATAAACATAGTTCTGCTGGGGGCTCAGCACAACACTCCCCTGAAAATAAACTAAGCAACTAGTCTGCTTGACACTGCAGTAGAACCAGCATGAGCGACGGCACTGCCACCTTACTCGGAGTCCGAGTCCACGTCCTCGGCTTCGTCCTCGTCCCTCTTCCTCTTCCTCTTCGCTGACGCTTCTTTGCTTGAACCGGATACTGGGCTCTGCTTCTTCATCCAACACTTGTAGATATTTAAATAAAGGTAGGCATCCATTGCTCCGTACAGGATGTGATCTTCATCTAATGTCTTTGACTCCCAAGCACGATGAAACTCGTGGTGAGGTTTCTTCAGTTTAGCGTATGAAGGATCAATCATGGCTGCTGCCTGAGAGGAGGACACCAGGCTTGCCTTCTGGAGATCGAAGGGGTTGCCTACAACGAGGCCTATCCGACCTAGGACATCCTTGTTATTCCTAAAGTCTACAGTAAAGAATTTCACTCTTTCATCGTTGAGGAAGTTCTTATAATCCTGGCACTCAACGTCGGCATGGCATATGTGGTAGACCAAGCACACGTTATGTACGCAAACCTGGATCATGGTGGGCTTCTTCTTCTCTGCCTCCTTTAGAATCTTCTCTCTTTCCAGGACTGTGGTGTACTCAACATCTAGCCCAGCGACCCACTCATTCGTTGAACTGTTGAACATGCGTAGGAAGCAAGCAAGGCATGCTTTAACCGTTGCGGATCCACGTGTGCAGATGACGATGAACTCATCGCCGGTGATGGCTCTAACCTGGTACTCAGCGGCGACCATGGAGATTTGGGAGGCCATGTATTTTGGAGGAGGGTTAGGAGAAGTTGAACTGGTGTAACGTGAAAGGACGGGACGACTGGGAGCACACTGTTGTAAGGTACTGTACTAGTAGAAGACGGGGATGAGTAGGGCGTGCGAACGGCGTGGGGTTATTGGCTAGCCCAGTGGATAAACGGCTGCAAGCCCACAAAGAGTTCTCGATTACTATGCGGGACCCACTAGATGTCATGTCTACTAGACCCATATCGTAGGCCTGACGGTATAGCTTCTGCCTGTTCGCACACCATGCCGGCGCGTGGATGTAACTTCACTTAATTCCATCAACCATCGCGCCTCCCATGACCTTCGCCTCCCTCGCGCGGTCGCGCCCTTTGAGACTTCGACCGACTATAAATGAGCAATTTTTTTTGCCTACTCCACATGCATGATACTCCCTCTGGTCCTTTTCACTTCCGTCAACCGTTTGCAAAGTGTTTGACCAAACTTATACTAAGAATATCAATATCTACAATACTGATTATAAGGAGTATAAGAACTACGTTTCATAATGAGTATAAAAAAATTAATTTGACATTGTGAATGTTGATACATTTTTCGGTAAGTTTGGTCAAAGTAGAGGTACATTGACTTCAGACAAAACGTAAATGCACAATGCAGACTAGTTCCTCCGTCCAGGTGCATGCCATGTCCTATCTTGTCATCACAACAAGGTTAGCTATTAGAGTACTACTACCTCCCTTCTAGTTTAAAGGGCTCGATTCAAAAATTTCACCTACTGTTAGCAAGATTGAGGCGGTGGAATAGTTTTTGTAGTCTGCAAAAGTACTCAACCAATGCTGTCGTTCTTCACAAAAAATGCGTTTACCAATGCATGCATGAACACTAGCTACTCTAACCCCCCTCTCTTCTTTAATTCTTTGCCACATCATCATGTTTGCTATTCCCGTGTGCATGATACCAGCTAAGATACCACCATTATGGCCAGCCTTAATCATCGCATGCAATAATTTAGTGCACCTTGAAATATGAACATGTGTGGGGCGTGTATGTTTGTAATGACTTGAGACTATACCTAGCCCGGCATGCAAGATGACTTATTATGTACCTGCAAGAAGCCCGTTCGTCTCCAAATCTTTTCCTCTCCATGCGTGGAAACAATATGCATGTCAGACTCTCCTTCTCCTTCCGGCGGTCCCACCACTCAACCCCGTGTGGAAAAAATCTGCATGCATTGACTCTACTCCCCCCGCGCTCGTCCAATCCATTGTGACCAGCAATATTTCCACCCCTTCCCTCCCCCGTAATTTACTCCAACAAATATGCCCACGTAGCTGTTACGTTAACCACGCAACATATCTTGTGGGATGCTGCTTCAGTTACATAACTGCAGGTGCATTGGGTCACTGACATATGGGCCCAACAGGGGTCCGGCCCACATGTCAGTGATGCAACTGGACCTGCAGTTAAGTCAGTGCAGCTCAGTCCATATCTTACGTAGGTCTGCCATTGTTCGCTATAAATACTGCGCCTCCCACGGCATTCGGAAGAACGCTCACGTTCATCGGTATCTCCTCCCCCTCCCTCTCACGTGGACCACCATGGCATCGCCCCTCCCAAGCCCTAGGCGCCCCTCGCTGCACTGCGCGGACGGTCACCAGTCGCCGTTCCGTTCCTCGCCGCCACTAGTCGAGGAGGATGCATCGGTGTTCCACTCCTCGCCGCGATGCGTCGAGGTAGACGCGTTGGCATTCCCAATCTCGCCAGCACGTGGGTCGGACGATGCGTAGGCTCCCCGCCACGAGGAGAACACCACGCCGCCAGCCGAGCCCCCTAGCCTTGAGGAGCTTTGGAAAGAAATGGATGTCGCGATGTGGGAGGCTTTGGTGCCGGCAGAGCACACCAAAATAGAGGCGGAGAAGAAGGCCAAGGAAGAGAAGCGCGCTGTGGGGCAATCTGCCTGGTAGGTCTATGTCGCGTCCGAGAGAGTTAGGCAATTGGCTCATTGGCAGAAGGCTCATGCAAGGGCCGTGAGGGTGGCGGAGGACGCCCGTGATAAAGCCCTGAGTGCAGTCGGGCCCAAGCGTCTCATCTACGCTTGGCGGTACATGGACTGGGTGCACACTTCCAACGAGGAGGAGTACCTGGTTGCGCCGGATCACCACACCCGTGAGATCGCGCTCGCCCGCCGGCAAGCCGCCAATCAGCACATCGCGAGTTGCGAGGCTGAGGAAGAGGCGTTGTGTCGGCGCGCTGGGAAACGGCCGCGCACCAGGGCACTACACTACAAAAAAATACAATTCCGTGATGATACGTGTTTGTCACAGTAGGTCGCGTTTTTTGTCATGCATGTACATCCATGACAAATTTATGACAGAATCAAGATAGTCATACCTGTGCTGTCGTAGAAGTGTTCGATGACATTACCAAAATTATCAACACGGAAGTGTCCACATCCATGACAATAAATCGCGCGTCACAGAACTGCTTTCGTCAAGGGTGACCGACACGTGGCTTCCACCGTAACGGAACGCCGTTAAGCTATCGGGTCGGGTTTTGGATCCGATAACCCGTTAACAGCCCCAACCAATGGGGATTTTCCACGTGTAAAATCATCATTAGCTGGAGGAAACACGTGTCGGCTCACCGTTGGGACATATGTCATCCACTCATTGGACAGAAGGCGCCTATGATACGTCGACACATGGCACGGCCCAACAGAGGCCCATTCCAGTGAAAAGGCTGGCCCGTTTGACTTGGTCAAAAGGTGGCGGGCCGGCCCATGGAAAGCCTGTAAACGGCCTGTTCGCATATAGCCCATTTATAGCCCGCTAACCCAAGGCCCGTTACGCCCTATCCGAATTAGGCCCAGTAGCGTCATCTGGGCCATCCAATATGATTCCAGCCTATTTTCACTTCTGGCCCATGTATTTCCCATGACGTCTTTCGGCCCATATGAGGCCCTATGTAACTCTTGGCCTATCAACGGCCCGTGGTGAAACTGGTCCGCAATGAACAATGTATCACTTTACACCCACTAACGGCCCGTGGTGAAACTGGCCCGTAATGAACAGTATATCACTTTATACCCATTAAGGGCCCGCTATTTAGTTGGGCTGTTTCCAGCAAATGTTATCTTTCGGCCTTCTCAGAGCCCATTTATTCTTGGGCTCATTTCCAGCATTCGTTTACTTACGGCCCGTTACTGTCATTTTCTGCTTGTGGGCCATATTCAGCCTGTGGTTACATCGGCCCGTTTGTGGTCCGTTAATACATTGGGCCGTTTTCATAGCATCATCAAATACGGCCTATTAACGATGGCCCGTTATGGTCATACGGCCCGTATAAGGCCCATTGATGATACGGCCCGTAGAAGGCCCATTGTTTCTACGGCCCGTAGAAGGCCCATTGTTTCTACGGCCCGTAGAAGGCCCATTGTTTCTACGGCCCGTAGAAGGCCCATTGTTTCTACGACCCGTAGAAGGCCTACTGTTTCTACGGCCCGTAGACTGTTTCTACGGCCCGTAGGAGGCCCAGTGTCACTACAGTAAATATTAGCCCATGGTTATTGTGGCCTAGTTTTAAAAAGAACTGCACTGACTACAAGCAAACAAATAAACAAGACAACAAGGAAATAAATAAGCAAGCAACTTATGCTAGGCTATCACGGCTGTTACACATATTACATCCACTGGGCATCGAAGTTCGCCACCAGTGCAAATATATGGAAAAAAGCAGCATATCATATACACTGGTTGTCAAAGTTGGCGACCAGCGCAAATAAACGCCGCAACAAAACAAATCCAGAACTGAAACCACTTCAGAAGATCTCAAGAAACAATATCCTGGGTACCCATAATGCTGGCAAGATGCTTAGCAAGCTTATTAACTTTCTCTTGTTTGGCGCTTAAATCCTCCAGCGCTTGCTGTTGCACCAGAAAATATGCATCTGAATTCTGCAGGGACTTCCTCAGTCCTTCAGCTTCCTGTCGCAGCACATCTGATCGATGTCTTTCAACTTGAAGTTCAGACTCAAGAAGACGAACTGATTCAGGCAGCGAGTTCGGAGAGCTTGTGCCAGCAGTAGTGGCCAGTAACTCAAACACTACATCAAGACAGGACTTTTGGGTTCCCTCACTGTCATCAAGATAGTTTTTATCAGGTTTCTTGGAGACCAACAGGGATGTCTTACTATCTTGAACCTTATCTGCACTACTTCCTCTACCATTGGATAACGCGGTACTGTTCTCCAATATTTTGTCCTCATTCTAAAAGAGAAACAAGCAGACACATCACATGTTTACCATGTTGTATATGAAACTCATTTTGGTAAATGAGTTCAGTAGTAAAGTGGACAGGATAACATCATGAAACAAACATATATCTGTGTGCCATGGTCACTTTATGGTCTATATCATTCTAGTTTTTGTTGCCAAATCAAGATAGAGACATAGTTCAAATAATATTTGTTCAAGACAAAGCAGAATAGACAAAATATAAGTGTGGGTAACTATAGAGCAATAACAACACTTGTAATGTGCATGACATGAGAACATAACTGTTTATTCAATTGAAACTGAAATCAACATAGAGCAGGTTACAACAGCAAACCAGTTAAAGAAACAGGTTTAAAACATACCTGTTGCGCCATTGGAGTTTCAATTCCATCCTTCAAATTTGAAAATAGTTGGTATGAGTAAATACAGTAATGCAAGAGCAAAGGAGTATGAACCATACATAGCTATAGAACCTGACCTGAGAACAAATCTTCTTCTCCTTTAAGCGTTGAGTTGGGATTCCGAGTGGTGGTCCTCGTGCTTTGGGCACTGTAGTTCCCTTACTAACCGCTCATGTTTGGGTGCTCTGTGGTGGAGACGGTGCTGTGTCAACTGGAACTGGGTTACTATCTGCCGGGGTTGGGGTTAAAAGGGGTGTACCTGGTTCTCTGTCCAACTGGGTAGGGGTACAATCTGCGAGAATCTAGGTTATGTGTGGTGGATCTGGTCCTTGGGCAAGTACAACCGTGTTTCTATCTGCATCAACTGGTAGCACTATCTTTTCTGAAGACCGTGTTGTTACTCCCTTAGATACTGCCATCACGCTCTCCAATTCAAATGGCTGATTAATAAGAAAAGTAATTGAAAGTATAGACATTGTATGATAGACAGGTGCAATGGATAGTGGGGAATAAAAGAGGGCATGAAATAATTCATATTTATGTTGTCTAACCAAACAGGATAGCATGACACAATTTCACATATATGATGGCTAACTAAACAGGATAGCATGACACAATTTCACATTATGATGGCTAACTAAAAAAGATGGAAAGACATAGTTCAAAATATGAGACTATGTAAACAGGATGACATGACATAACTATATAATGTGTTTATTAAATAGGTTGGCATGCCATAATTCACATACATTTATGGATAGAATGCCATAATTCTAAATATGATGACTGTAAACACTAAACATGATGAGATGATACAACTATATGATGTCTTTATTAAATGGGTTGCCATGCCATAATTCAGATAGATGATGTGTATGTACTATGTAAACATGATGGCATGATATAATTCAAATATATGATTTATATAGTAAGCAAGTAAGCACATGGCAATCTATATATGATGTAAAAACTAAGCAATGCAAGACAACATGCATGACATGGGTAATATAACCCTGCCAAGTTTGAGCATAGACCTCAGGGGGGAAATAGGACTAGTCATCAGTCTCTGAATTCTCCTCTGAGGAGCTCTCTGTAGCCAGCAAGATGTCTGCTTCAGCAGGTAGCATTGTCTGCTCTGAATACCTTGTTTTCACTCCAGATACTTCCATCACCGCTTCAAATGGCTGATGCATAGGAAGAGTAGTTGAATATACAAACATTGTCGACAAACGGAACACGTAATACAAAAAAATGATAGCATGATATAATTCACATACATGATGATTGGCTAAACAGCCCTGCATTGCATAATTCACATATATAATGCCTTTGCAACAAGATAGCATTGTATAATTCACATATATAATGTCTTGCAACAACATGGCAATGCATAATTCACATCTATGGTAATTAGACACTGAATAGGTGGCATTCACACAAAGCATGTCTAAACTAATCAAATGGCATAGCAATGCGAGACACCATACGCACGATATGAGCAACATAACCTTGCCAAGTTAGAGCATACACCTCGGGGGGGAATAGGACTGGTCATCTATCTCTGAATCCTCCTCTGAGGAGCTATCCGTAACCAGCGAGATATGCGCTTCGTCAGATAGCATAGTCTGCTCGGAAGACCTTGTTTTCACTCCAGAATTTGCCATCACCGTGTCAAATGGCTGATGCACACGAAGAGTAGTTGAATGTACTAACATTGTTGACGAATGTAATATGTAACAAAAAAAAGATGGCCTGATATAATTTACATATAAGATGACTGGCTAAGCAGGATGGCATTGCAAAATTCACATATATGATGCCTGGCTAAACAAGGTGGTGTTGCATAATTCACATAAACGATGAATAAACTAAACAGATGGCATTCGCACAAAGGATGTCTAAACTAAGCAGATGACATATTTGATGTATAAAGTAAGCAATTGACGACACCATATGCATGATATAACCAACATCAGCATGCCAAGTTAGAGCGAAGACCTCAGGGGGTAAATAGGAGTTATCTTCTCCTTCTGAATCCCCCTCAGAACAAATATCTTCCTCTCGATTACAATCCGAAATGCATGGAGGGGGCTTCCTTTGCGCCTACCATGGAGCGACGTCTGCATGAAATTATATTGCCACGCAAGGCTCATCTCTTTTGCTCTACATGTTCAGTTCCATTGTTTACAATAACTGTCATGCATAGGAATAAAACATAGTGAGATTATGTAAGGAGTGCATGCAGAAATCCAGAGTGATGGTAGCAACCTGTGGATAGACCCAAAACCAATAATACCAGGCAGATAATGGCTTCAGTTAATAAATAGTTAAATACAGATAATGGCTTCTTTACTGTTTGTTTCCCACCCAACATGAAACTCATAGTAGACACCGGAGATTAACCAGATAGTAGATAGATACTATTGATAGTGGCCCCGATATGTACCCCACAACCATTTAAAAACTCAAGTTTGACCATTAGTTTGGAGCTGACTCAGAGTCTAATCGGTGAACAGGACGATAAAGTAGCATGTAATATTAAGCGATGCATAACGTAAGCAGACACGAAAGAGTGCGACCTCTCTTGCGTACTCGTGTAGTCCTCGAGGTCATCTGCTCGGTTGATGATGGTAATGCAGTTTTCATGGCTGCCAGTGGCGGGGAAGAAGATCTAAGGCGATGAAAGATAGTCTGGAGGCATCCCTGCTCTGCTGGACCCTTCTGTCGTTGGAGCAGCCGAGCTGGGGTGGACGACGACGCAGCAGGACCGGGACAAACCATGCAAGGTTTTCTTTTGACAACTATCTGTAAGAGAAGTAATTCTATAAGGGCTCGTTTGAATTGGAGGATTCCAACAATGCAGGGATAGGAAATAGACAGGAATAGGATAGGAATGCATGTGCAAAACAGAGAATTTAAAAACATAGGATTTCTGCCAATCTGGGTGTTTGATTCACAACAATTGGAAGATCACAGGATGCAAAGAAGCATGGTGAGATTAAGTCAAACCACAAGAAAATGTATGGTTATAATGCTATTATGCTACTATCTCTTAGTCTTGTGCTTCATGAATAGGAATTTGAAAAGGAGGACAAGTGAAAATTAAAATTCCTACGTTTTTTCTTTCAAGGAGACACTAAAGGAACAAATCCGTGTGCTCAGTGGACAATATATATAACATGTAGAGTAAAAAAGAGATGCAACAAGTGTACAACCTCTTTGGCGAAGCCATGTCGATCTTAGTGTGATTGGGTTGGCCGGTGAGGATGCTCTGGCTGACTTTGCTGTCGGAGGAGGGGAAGAAGATCTTAGGCGTCTGGAGATGGAGCCCGAGGTACTGCTCTGTTGTGATGGAGGATTTCGTCGTTGGAGCAGCTCCGGTGAGTTGTACGACGCCGAGGCTGAAGCAGGACAAGAGAGACAACAAACAACGTTAACCTGAGTGGAATTCTAATAGCATCTCCAATACATGATGTAAAATACATAACCACAAAGTGCTAGATGTAAAATACATCAGCCGCTCATCTCTAAACTTAACTGTCGAAAATGAACTTAACTGTCGAAACTGAACCTAACTGTCCAAACTGACTTTTGCTGTCAAAACTGAACGCACTAGCAAGGTGAGGCTACACGTCGGTCGACTGACTTTTTCATCTCTTGTCAGTCGATTTTGCAGCCGTTGGGTACGAAATCAAGGGTCTGCGGTTCATCTTCAACCTCCACCCCCCTGAGCCGCCAGCCACCACCGGCAAAACAGCAGCCCTCCGCCGCCCGCGGCCGGCTGTGCGCCGCCCCGCCCGCCTCGAAAACACTCCCCACCGCCGGTCCGCCGCCGCCCCGGCAATCCCTCTAGCCCCCCCCCCTTGCCGAGCTTTTTCTCCGGCGATCCCCACGCCACCACCCCGCCAACGCCCCGCCACCGCCGGTGACCACCGCCCCCATCCTGAACCCTAAGATAGATAGTGGGGTACCTCTCCGGCAAGCCCCCCTCCCCGCTGTGGCTGGTTCTTCCTTGACCCCGGCGAGCCCACCCCTTGGAAATCGACTGATCCAAAAGTCGATTCAGTCGACTGAAGTGTAGCCAAATCGGAGCAGCATCACAAGCAAGAGCAAGAGCGAGAGCAGCAGTGCGAGCAAGAGCAATAGCAAGAGCAGACCAGGCAGGGGACCGAGAGCAAGAGCAGAGTAGCAGCGCGAGCGAGAGCTAAAGCAACAGCAGCTCCTACTAATGTGGACATCGCCGCCGAGGGAGCGACGCCGTGGAGGAAGTGGCCGGCGACGCCACCATGGATGGAGTCGCGCTGTGTCGGCTCGGGACCGAGCGCCGGCAGCACCGTGAGATCGAATCAAGAAGAAAATGTGGCGATTAGTGTACAACCTCTTTGGTCGCGCCGATTAGGCCGCAGCTTCATCCGAGGAAACGGTGATGATGATGCTCTTCCGGTGGTGCAGGTGAAGACGGCGGTGTGGGAATGGAGGTGGTGCGAAAGACGAGGGGAACGTCGGGGCAGCTCCTTGAAGGTGGAGGACGGGGTGGCTGAACCGGCGGGACGATGAGATCAACGACGGTCCTCATCCGGTACGGTGGATGAGGGATGTCAACGTGTTGCTGTGGACGATGTCATCGGGGAAGAAGCTCCTGCTAGGTGGCGGACGGAGCAGGGTGTGGGGTTTGTCGAGGGTTTTCACGACCTCGGTGTACGAATGGGTGGGCGGATGGGATGGCAGTGGGGATCCATGGCTTAGAGACGCGCTTGTCCGAAATGTGGGGTAAGTTACGAAAGTACCCCCCACCGATTTGAGGCGGTTCTTTCGGTTCAGGGGTACCACGGGCATTTTGCGTGTCGGGATTTCACAGGAGGTGGGAGTTTTCGTGCGCGTTGTAATTTCGGAATAGCAAGGCGCGGGTTGAGATGGAGGGAGTTGTCGGAGCACAACGAGACAAAGATATATCTTATATATTTCGGGCTAACAAGGCGCGGGTTGAAATTTCCGGACAAGCCTAACGTGTACTATACCGAATCAATGCGCACTACAAATGCTATTCAAAACTTTGAATTCATGTTATGTTCAATTAAAATATTTTGCTACGTGTATAATGCATGCAACCTACTACTCAAATGAACGTTTTAGTGCATTCCAAATGTATATACTACCGCTTCAATATGAACTAAATTTGAATAAGATCTACAGTAATGATTGTTGTGAAGTCAAAGCATTTGAATTCATTTCTCTGTTTTAATAAGATCTACAATCATCATTATTGTCAAGTTAAACCATCATTTGTGTATTTTCTTCATAGCACACCACATGATCAGTATCGAGTTACATATGAACTATGTGTACTATATGAACTCGAACTAGATTTTTTGAATCCACTTTATTTTGATTTCAAATCACATTACATTTCTAGCTCTAGCTAGATCTTCATAATCTAAACCATGTCTCATATGTATAATGTGTTTATCACATTATGTATGGTGCCCCGCCCCCTACGCCTACAAGTATTTAGATGTGAGTTGCAAACACCACACATTAACACAAATTCAAATAAAATGTGAGAATGTTCGATATATAGTATTGTTTAGATTGCTCGATATTTAGTTGTAAGCTGCAAACGCCGCACATTATCACAAATTCAAATAAAATGTGGGATTGTTTGATGTATAGTATGGTTTAGATTGTTCGGCATTTAGCTGTGAGTTGCAAACGCCATGCATTATCACATTATGGTATAACATGTGCATAGCACGTGTATCACTGCTATATTCATGCATGCAATGTTTAAAACACTATGATCTCCTATTCAAATATATGAATCCGTTTTCATATCAAATTATGATCTTTGTTAGTCTCTTACACCCACACAGTCCTCTAACCTTTGTAGCTACCACTCACTTTCTCTCGTGCGTGCACACGCCCTCCTCGCCCTCCCCCTCCCTCGGCATTCTATCCACCGGGCACATTCATTTTTTCCTTTAGATCGTTCTCCCAGAGTCTCCACAAATCCTTTCTGACACACACCGATCGATAAACCTCTCCAGCGATGCCTGCCTACAGCATACACACACAGCTTCAATCTCCTCCTTTATGTGTCCTTGCCTCGTGTCTCTCATATGGTCAGACACACGTGTAAACTCTCACCCTCTTTAATCGATCTCACAACCGCACACTCCTCCCCCTATCCAGCTAGTAGTTGGGCCTCTCGCACCACCTCCTAACTCCATTCTCTCTGTTTATCCATCTCGCTGGGCCTTATTTGCCTCTAACAAATGGACGTACACTGACCGATCTCTCACTATACATATAGCCAGCTAGGTCCTTATAACTCGTTTTTACCCACACATCGATCGATCTACCTCATTAGTTGTGTCTCTCCCTTCCTCCAGCAAACAACAATTGATCTACCAATCTAATTAGGTTTGCTTACCAAACACATGGTTCCCCTTCATCATCCATGGATGCATCCCGACAGATCTATCACGCACAGGCACACACAGAAACACATCCCCACTCTTATTGATAACATTGCAGTTCCACCCTCAGTTTTCTAGTAGGCCTCTCCCAACATCTCCGAGAAGCAACTCCATCACCCATCCAGCACTCCACCCCTCTCCCTCCCTCTCTCTCTCCTCTCTCTCTCTGTCCCATCATATTTCCCGTCCTTTAGTTATGTATGGATGTCGACCGATCTCCCTCATGACATAGTTGGGTCTCTCCTTCTCAACACACATACGATTCGTTCTACATCTATAGTTAGGCCTCTGCCTACCCCTCCCCCACACCCTCCCCCCACACACACTGATACATCAAGTGCTCTAGTCATGTCTCCCTGCCACACACAAACTTGACATGTGCCCTCTAACGTTCCGGTAGGCCAGTCGCCCTATATCTTTGACTTGCACACACACGTGTGCCCTCTCTTCATCGATCTCGCACCCACTCGTACTTGATCCTCTCTTCGACTCTATCGATAGCTATGACCCCTCCCTCTCTTCTCGTGCATTGCCCGACCCTCTATGTATGATATGGATAGGCCTCCATTTCACACACATTTCATGCAAAATTTTGTTTGAGACGTCATCGACACATATTCCCACAAATAATTTACGAAATCAACCCCCCACCCCACCCCACCCCCACCACACAACAAAAAACACTCACGAACGCGGTTTGTATCTCTCACACACACCCACGTAGGTGGGGTACGTGCACGAAGAGAAGAGGTGCATGCACGGTGCACGTACTCCCGTCTCTTTCCCAACCACACCTGCGCGGGTACACGGTGGAGCTCATTTCTGTATGAAAAAGGCAGCCCACGTGGTAATTGGCACGTGTACTGGTTGTGCACTTTGTGGAGGGAGGATCGTCTACCACGGGTGAACAAACAAATTGCGACTTGATGCGTTATGTTAAATTAAAAAAAGAGGCAAACCATGTGGGGCCTACCTTAGAGGCAAGGCTCTATACACTGGAGTACTTTTGATGTGTCCCGTCAACTCGCAGAACGAGGAGAAGCTTGCCTAGTACGACGTCTCCCCCGCCCACGAGCGCGGTGGCTCGCAGGATGAGGTGAAGCTTGCTCCTCCCTCGCCCATGCGCACAGTGGCTCGCAGGACGAGGAGAAAATTTACTACTCCCTCCGTTCACTCCTCATCCCTACTACCTTGGTTATAGAGATTATATCATATTGTTTGGAATATATATGTCCATAGTAGATTTCAATATGAACTACTAGTACATACTCCAAACACTGATGTATATAGACGTATTTTAGAGTGTACATTCACTCATTTTGCTCGTATGTAGTAGCACTCTCCCTCACCCCTAGACCCTCGCCCACGTGGTGGACGTGCAGCAATTCATTCGGTCTCATATAGCCAGAACGATATATACTGCACTACCATTATTGCTCGACTTCCCGAAGAGGCGAAGAGCCAATCGCAAGGTTAATATTTTGGAGATGCCAAGCGCAAGGTTATAGGAGAACGAGTAGTAGGTGCCGCGTCATTTATAAATAATTTTTTTTCTTCAGTGGCATGTACGCAATATGATAGGTTCATATGGAAAGAAAAGGAAACCGCTCCACTATATACATAGTCAGGACGGGCCAGCCTACACGGTTGCTTGCTGGGGTTGCTCTCTTCACACTCTCTCGCACAAAATGACTGTCCCGGCAGATCACGTCCGCTTGGGGAAGGGGTGGATGCTTAGTGTAGATGCGGTGTCCGTCGCCGACGGAGAAAACCCACTATCGGCACGTCCCGATCAGGGGTCCCCGCCGTTCTCTCTCACAAAGCCGGTGAGGTTGCCTTTGTCCCTTCCTCACTGCCGCGACGTGGGCAGTTGCCGCCTCCCGCCGCCCTCCTCAAGGTCGAGCTATGTCCCTCAGGTACAACTCCCTTTACAGCCGGCTTGCACCACTTCTCTAGCGGCCCACATCACTCCCTGTGGATATTTCTCTACCTCTTTGCCCCACACATACCTGATACCTCTACTGGCTTGTATATACTGTATTTGTGATGAGTTTATGTATCGTCAACTAGTCCTAGTAATCTTATTCTAATCACGCTTCTTCAATTTCTGTGCCACAGGGATGCTCATCTCGATTTTGGTGAAACTGCACAAAATGATCCGATGGTCAAAAGGTTGCAAACTTCATTTATTAGGAAGCTCGAACATTGCCAGCAAATTTAAGCCTAGTCAGGGTTCACGGTTCAAGGGCTAGGGACTACATGGATCGTTTTTTTTCTTTAGCTGCCTCTGTTCCAAAATAACTGTCAACTTTAGTAGTAGTACAACTTTGTACTAAAGTTTGCACAAAGTTGAGACACTTATTTTGGAACGGAGGGAGTACATATTTGCTATGATCTGTCAATCATTGAGATGCAATAGCATGCATGTTAGTCTCCTTTGTATTTGATGAAATGTTGCAACGGGCAACCTTGGACGCAAGATACATGTAACAGGAGCTCGAAGCTTCATAGTATTGTACAAATTTATCTCGCTGATAAATTACAGTATGTACTAGTACTATACTAATACTTCCTCCGATCCTAAATATAAGTCTTTGTAGAGATTTCACCATTAACCACATGTGGATGTATATAGATGCATTTTAAGTGTAGATTCATTCATTTTGTTCCGTATGTAGTTCACCTAGTGGAATCTCTACAAAGACTTATCTACTAGTAATAGCTAGCCCCCACTACTAGGAATTCTCTATCCTCTCCTTGAGCCACATCATCAAAATTGACGTAGCCATTAGATGAAGTAAATCAGTCATAATATACGTCTGATCTAGACGTTGAGAGGCTTAGCACTAAGCCACATGCAAGCATGCAGAAATACCGTGGCACATGCTTGCACTAAATCACATCAACGTGTCTGCATGCAATCATGCACCGGTAGCATGCATGTAAGTGAGCTTTTAAGTCCCATTAACATGTCAAAAAGAAAAATATAATCCCATTATGCAGTAGGAGTTGGCTGATCTTCTATCCTTATGTGGGATGATCTAAATGATGATGGGAGTTTATTTAGTTTGGCTACCACATTTGTCATGCGGTTATAGATTTTTTTTAGTTCTATGAAATTGATAATTTTGCGTAGAGAGATATACCGCTGTTCCGCGGCAACGAGCGGGGACTCATCTAGTAATATTTAGGAATGGAGGGAGTACTATGTAAAGAGTTAGGTGTCGCACGGTGATAGTGTGAGGTGGGCCATGTAATCACTGAGCCTGCGTGTTTTCACTGCTCTTGCACTTCTCCGCTGTAAGAATGGAGAAAATTGTAATCTACTACCTCCGTTCGCCGAAAGCGTGGGACATCCGGCAGTCCTACCACCTCAGTAATAAAGACCAATGAGCCGTCAAATCACATAGACCCAACAGTAAGTTGGACGGACGAAGCAACCATCACTCTTGCGCCAGTGAGAGGTCGTGTCTGCTCTACCCGGGCATGAATGCGGCACCGATTCTTTGGAGCGGTGCTGACCGTTTCGGGCGAGAAGCGCGCGCGGGCGGTGGAGGGGCTTTGGGTGGGCCAGGCTAGTCAGGAGCGGGCGTGGCAGCTGTCCGCATGTCCCTACCGGACAAGCCCGGAAACGAGAGGATGCATCGACTCTTGCGGCTAAAATCGTACACTACACACCATATCTCTGTAGGAGTAGGTCGATCTATCGCACTCTCTAACACACACATGCTGTTAAACACACACATGCACCTTGGTCCCGTTGCACCTTCTACGTGACTTATTACACCTAGACGGAGGGAGTAGTAAGTATACGAGATACGGTGGCACATTGACTTAAGTCCAATACAAGTGCCCAAAATTTGTGTGCATGTTATAATAAGGATTCACTTAAAATAGTACGTGAGCGAACAGAGGGATCAATTGGACAGTGTTCCCGAGCAGTAGCGAGATGTGTGAGGTAGTAAGATACACCGCTGGCGCTTTTAATTTTTCTTATTCATTTGTTTGTTTCACCCTCTGACTGGTGGGACCCAGCGTACTACGTGGAGAGAGGTAAGGTGACTAAGGTTGCATTATTCTGCACCACTGTGGATAGTCTTACCACCAAAGCCACATGACACGATTATGATTGAAATCCTAATGACTCCCACACACACACACACAAAAACATGGCATGCCTGTCACACGAATGCAGGAATGTATAAAAGGTTATTTTCCTCTTGTTGAACATAACGGGAGGGTTGTGTAGCTGGTTAGCCTGTTCACTCATAAAACTTGAGGTCTCGGGTTCGATAACTACACTTGAGCATAATTTTTGCCAGCAGGATTCTTTGACTGGTCAAAATGTTTTCTAGGATTTGCATGCTTCACACTCTCTCTCCAGTATATATATACACGCTGGAGCCTCAGCGTTTGTAGTTGCTCTCTTCACACTCTCTCGCCCTCTCCCGCTGGATCCTCAGCGCTTGTAGTTGCTCTCTTCACACACTCTCGCCCTCTCCAGATCTAAACAAGACTTCGTTGGCCTCTCTCACCCCTCACTGCTGCTCAAAGAGCCGGCAGGATCTGTCCGCCGGGAAGGGAAGGAGGTTTAACGCTATCGCCATCGGTGAGGGAGGGAATCCACTACCGGCGCTGCTGTTCACTTTCCACCCAGCGGCGGAGCGGGAGGGCCTCCGAACCTTCTTCTTCGCCGCCGTCCCGTCGCCCACCGAACCACGCCCCAAGAACCTTAAGGTATATTTTACTTACTCCACATGCATTGCTCTAGCTGCATGTATACCATGAATCTAGGACGTGGTTCAAAGAGGAAAGGAGTGGGGGAAAGTAGTGGGAAAAGTTGTATATAGCATGAATCTAGGACGTGGTTCAAAGAGGAAATGAAGGGGGAAAGTTGTATAGCATGAATCTAGGACGTGGTTCAAAGAGGAAAGGAATGGGGAAAAGTAGTGGGGAAAGTTGTATCGCATAAATCTAGGACGCGGTTCAAAGAGGAAAGGAAGGGGCGAAAGTACTAGTTCAAAAAGGAAAGGAAGGGACAAGGCTGTAGAGTTTGAGCAGGACTAGATTTGCTGCGCTCACATAGGGAAAGGTGTCTAAAGATAAAAAAACTGGGACCAACACAAATATGCTCCTTGGTTGTTTGTTCTTTGTTGCAACAGACTGTGCATGACCACAGTACATTGGTAGATGCACCTGGTGCTGGTGCGTCCATTGTCCCGTGCAACTCATTAGCTGTTGTTAATCTATGGCCCTGTTTGGTTAAAAACTCCCTAATCCCTACCTGCTTGGTTCCAGGGACTAAACATGGACTAGAGGTTATTAAATGACATGATAAAAGACCATGTTACCCCTAGTAATGAACTAATAGAAACAAGGTGCAATGCGTGGCAGGGGCAACTGTTGGAAAAAGTCCCAAAAAGACTCCCTCAGGGTCTTCTTTCTTTAGTCCCAAATGCCCACGTTTAGTCCCGAAAAGTCCCTCATGTTTGGTTTAGATGTGACTGACACGGAGTTTTTTTAGTCCCTACACCAAAATGTCCCTGTAAACAAACACCCTCTAATAATGCCGCTGGAAATTTGATGCAATGCCACAGTTAAAAGCAAATTACATGTTTAACGAATTTTATTGTTAATATAATCTCTATGTTAATATTAATCAATGCCACCGTTTGAGAAATGCTACTGTCTTGCTTTCTTTCCCATTTAGATAAGGTAGATGCTTCTTTTTGTTGGCTCTGTGTCATCCATCATTATTGACCACTAATGGTTTCCGTCGCACCTTTGTGTAAACAGGGTTATCTACTTCACCTCGTTCCCATTGTGACCTTTTGTTGCACTGCACAAAACACTTTTGTTTTAAGAGTGTTTTGTGTAGTTCAACCAAAATGTCACACCGACAACGTTGCTTGATTGCTTGATCTTAGTGGAACTACACAAGAGGAGATCTTACTTCCTATCCATTAACGCGAATTTGGTTCAGATCTTCTTCTTGTGAGTTGTTTGAATTCCGCATCATGAGAGGTCAGTACTAGCCTTCTTTCACATGATTCTGCAGTGTGCTTTCATATGTTGTGCTACTTGTATGATAATGTTGCTTGATTTTAGTGAACTGCACAAATGGAGACAAGACTTCCAATCTGTATGTGCACCGTAATATCCCATTGAGCTAAGATAAGGATATTTCACAACTGCTGGCCTGTATTTTGCCACTTTCACCAGAAAATTAAGTTTAGTACTGTACTTGTGCTCCCTAATTGACATGCCAAATCTTACATTGAAGGCGAAGCTTGTCTGTTATTGAACCAAGTGAAGACGGGGAAGAACAAGCGAAAGAAAAACAAAAATCAACTCCCGGTGCTGTAATGAAGCACTGAAACTGTGATGACACAAGTAATGATATAGTTTTGCATCTTAATTTATTGCTATGGCTGGAACGAGCAATTGTTTTGCCACTGATTTGATGCCATACGTAATTATCTCAACTTGTGCAAACAGGGATCTTCTTTGAAGATACCTTATATTTTAGTGGAACTGCACAAGAAGATGTTGGAAACATTAAACTAATCGAGGAGTATATAGTAAGCATGGCCACCCCCGTAGATAGCAACAGATGGTTCCTGAGAAGTGCTTCATCTGTATGCTCTACAAATTCAGCCTCCTGACAAAGGTTGGTAGTCGCCCACTGATTTCATCCATATGATTGAGCTTTGTCATCTCTATCGGTGTTGTGCTACTATTTAGATACTGTCATGAAAAAGAGGTATTGTCCTTGGGAAGTGCTTCATCTGTGCTGTTTTAAATATTTCCTTTCCTTTTTTCAAGCAAACATGGATGCTAGCATTTAGTAGTCCTCTTGTATTTGCACAACAAGATCATCTTCCTCTGAAGAAGAATATGGAGTACGTGAAGTGACTAGTTCCGATTATGCCAGGATGAAGAAGCATTGTCTATCTTCTCATCAGAAGGAGCAGTTGAAGGATGGTTAGATTACTCCCCACAAGACCAAACTAACTTTAGCTCAGAAGGACTGACAAATCTCCATTTTTTCGCTGTGATGCGCGAGTACAATGTTGTTCTAGGATCCTTTCTGGTGAGTTCCATTTTTCTAAAAGTGTGCTCTACATGGACCATGTATGTGCCTGTTGAAACTGTCAATTCATAGTACAGTCTGCTTTATACTAATCACTTTTTGTATTTGTGCAAACAGGGGTGCTCAGCTTGATTTCAACGGGAACTGCACAAAATGTTCATGAATACATCAAATCATTCATTTCCACCACAAGAAAGGAGGTGCCCATAAGTTCCAGGCGTTGCAACATATAAGGGCGAAATAATACAAGCTACGCGCGAATTTGGTTGATTTTGCTGGAATTGCACAAAAAGAACAGCTGGTTTATTTAGCACGAGTTGCCATGTCAATGTCCGAACTGATGGCAAACCCTGCCCATTCCACAATCATAGGCATTTGATATTTTGGAATGGGACAACCTTGTCAAATTTTGCTCATTGATTTTAGCAAGATATGCGTTTGATATTTTTGAATGGGAAGCCCTTTGCTGTCATTAGCGGCGATCAATTTTTTCTTTATTCTTTAGTTGTGAAGTAAATATTGCCTCTGACATGTGAGTCGCTGAGATGCATAATCATTGATTGTTTTGAATGTTCTCTATGAACTGCCAGGCCTATGTGTTTGATTGCAATGTACAGAAACGCTAAAAAGCTGCTCAAACTCTTTGTACTCCTTCTGTTCCTTTTTACTTCGCACATTGTGAAAGTGCATACTTTTTTGTATAAGATTGGTCAAAGTAGAGATACTTTGACTGCAGACAAAACTTGTATGCAAACTAAAAAGGACCAGAGGGAGTACATGTGAAACTGCTGCAAACGTGGTGATCACCCTGGGAATAATGCTAGTACGTATTGTTTTGCATGTTCATCCAATGCCAGTGATACAGGAATTCAAACTAATCGAAATAAATTCATTCATACACGGTCGGATTTCGTATAAACATGCCGGATTTCATTACATTTCATACATTCTTCAACTAAAAAGGGGTGTTTGTGGCCGCATGCATCTCCCAGATGCAGAGGCCGGGGGTCATCCTCCTTTTCGAAAAAAACTAAAAAGGGGTGCGCTGGAGGTATAAATAATTAACCGAAGCTACCCACCTATGTCCCGCTGAGCCGAACAGAAGCTTCAGTGACTTAACTGCAGGTGCACTTGCGTAACTGACATGTGGCCTGTTGGGCCCACGTGTCAGTCAGCCAACTGCACCAGCAGTTAAGTAGAAGCAGCGTTCTTCTCCAGCGCTGCTCTCCAACTCCACGTCGCCGCCAAGAAGCTAACCGGCCATCAATGGTCAACCCGCCTAGCTTGGCTTCAACCAGAGGGTAGCAGCAGCGACCTTACTTGGACCCGAGCGGCGGCGACCTACCGTGTTCTACTCTTCCTCGTTTTCTATGTGGCGCGGCCTCGTCGGCAGCGGGGCGGGGCCTCGGCGGAGCCGGCGATGCCTCTGTCTCGTTGCCGGCGGGCGGCGCCTCAGCGGAGCGGTGGAAATCCTCCCCCACGTTGCCGGCACGGTAGGGCCTTGGCTGAGCCGGCGATGCCCTCTGCCTCATTGTTGGTGGGGCGGGGCCTCGGCGGAGCCGGCGGTGTCCTCTGCCTCGTTGTTGGCGTCACGGGGCCTCGGCGGAGCGGGCGGTGTCCTCTGCCTCATTGTTGGCGCCGTGGGGCGTTGGCGGAGCAGGGTGTCGTCGACGCCAGCGGAGCAGGGACTCGTCGGAGCCGGCGGTGTCCTCTGCCTCGTTGTTGGAGCCGCGGGGCGTCGGTGGAGCAAGGGTCCTCTGCCTCGTCCTCGGTGTTGCCAAACAGCGCCTCGCCCGCTTCATCGCCCTCTTTGCTAGCCTCTTTGTAGGCGGCCGCAGCCCTCCGCCACCCGCATGCGGTACCGCCAGCACTCGAGGCGGCCCTTGCGGGCGAAGCGGTACGAGTCGAGTAGCGCCTCCTACTCCGCCCGCTCCGCGGCGATCTGCTCCTCCGCATGCAGGTGCTCCTGGAGGAGATGGTGGTTGTAGGCGGCGTCGGCCTGCGCCTCCCGGAATTGCTCCTCACGCATCTGCCTCACCCTGTCCATATATTGGGCACGGGCCTCACCGATGGTCATGGTGCAATGAACCAGCAAGGATGGCGCGAAGGAGGGGGTTGGCGCCGGATCGTCGACTACCACGTTCTCCATTGGGGCGTCGTCGTCCTCCGGCTGCCTGCCGGCCAGCCAGTCGGCAGCAATGGCTGCTATCTCCTTGTGGTCCGTCGTCCGCCCGTCCCGAAGAGCGCTGGAGCGCGAGGAAGCCATGGTGGGCAATAGTGGTGTGGACAGGAGAAAGGCAACGGATGCGGATGACTACGGCTATGGCCGGCGCAGCAGTTTATATAGCAATGGTGGGCGGGCGGAGGGACGGACGTATGACGCTGGAGTAGCCGCCTCGGCAACCGCATATCATTAATGTGTGCGGCAGATGGAAGGACGGACAGCACTTGTGTCGTTTGAAGGCGGAGAAATCGCCTGCACCGGGAAGCGGGGCGGCCGGCGCTGACTGTTTCGGGCAGAAAGCGCACGCGGGCGAGGAGATCACTTTACTTGGATAGGATGACAATGGGGACCCACCAGGTCCATAGCTTCACGTACGCAAGTGCCTCCTTATTATATATATATATATATATATATATATATATATATATATATATATATATATATATATAACTGTAATTTATTTTGCTTCCTCCTGGTTTCCTGACATGAGGTCCCACACCATTGTCTACCTATGTACTCCCTCCTTTCCGGTTTATAGGGCTTATCTCAAAATTTTAGTTTTTCCATTTTATAAGGCTCAATTTGGTTGTTTTCCATGACATGTTCAGATTCCAAGGTGCATTAAATCATTGCATGCAAGTATTAAGAGAAAATTGACCAATGCATGTACTTTATGCATGCATGCATTGCAATTAATGCATTGTAAACATAATTTTTTGAGGATAACAAGAGCATTAATTAGGTGCTTTTGCAAAACTAGAAAAAGTATTCCACCACTCGCCATCTACCTTGATTGGTGAGATTTTTGAATTGAGCATTATAAACCGAAAAGGAGGGAGTAGTCAATAAACGAGAGAATTGCACAAGAAGCGGCCGACAGCTGGGACCAAGCAGCTCGAGCAGTATTTGTGTTTTTGAGGTGTGAGCACTGCAGAGTTTTTCGATGTTTACCCCAGATATTAATTTTTCTCCTCTGAACAACAACGAAAACATCGCTGCAGGTATTAACTGGGCGGGCTGTGGCCCGTCTAGCCCAGGCCAGATATCCAGCTGTCACGACCGGTTTTTCCGGGTATTAATTTCCAGAAAATAGTTGTTGTGCTCACCAGCCCCATGATAACTGTTAGCTGATGAGGCACCAACTTGATACAGAAATTCCAAGCAAAATACAACATATGTAGTACAAGACCATTCTGGCCTGTGAGTACAACAGATGGTTTCTAGAGGTTGATGGCGGAAGCGGTTTGTGGATCATCAGTGTCTATGGGACTCCATTTCCTGTCAGGAACAGCTGACCAGGTTAACTCCTATCTTCACGAGGCTGCTATCACCGTTGCTTAGGTTCCGGGGCTGTCATCGCGCCGCTCCTCTCCGTGCAAGAAATCTGGCCAAGACAATAGCCAGGGACAAGCCAGTGAGTACTTTGAATGTACTCGCAAACATTATGAACACGGGTATAATATAATTGATAATCATGTGCTGAAATATTCTATGATCACATTGTCAGTCATAAATAAAATCTTTTGTGCATGCAAGCAGATTATTCATATGCAACACAAATAAGCAATAATGGAGTGGAAATAAAATGCCGCAGTCGGGCGTCTGTGCGACACCACATAAAGGGCTTATATCAAAATGAATAACAAGCGTGCCACAGTCGGACGTCTGAGCGACATCGCAGAAAGGGCTTATATCAAAATAAATAACGAGCGTGCCACAGTCGGACGTCGGAGCGACATCGCAGAAAGGGCTTATAAAGTAAATAGATAACAAGCACTGCCACAGTCGGGCGTCTCAGCGACACCACATAAAGGGCTTATAAAGTAAATAATACCAAGCAATGCCACAGTCGGGCGTCTCAGCGACACCACATAAAGGGCTTATAAAGTGAATAACAATAACAAGCAATGCCATAGTCGGGCGTCTCAACGACACCACATAAAGGGCTTATAAAGTAAATAATAACAAGCAATGCCACAGTCGGGCATCTCAGCGATAGCACATAAAGGGCTTATAAAGTAAATAATAACAATGAATATCCAGGAGGTAGAACCGTCCCAGGGATACTCAATAATAATATAAAGGGTTAGTCCATAATAAACATAACATAATTATCACAAGTCATCAGTCATGATCCACGTTCTGGTTTAGTAGTTTCTCCTCCGAAGACCGACACTAAGACCGACACTTGACCCAACCCAGACTGTAGTCCTTAACCATGGACACGGCTATTCGAATAAGTTTAATCTCTGCAGAGGGTGTACTCTTTACCCATGAGCAACGGATTCCATTAGTCCGTTGGGACTAATTCCGTCTATGGCCTTTTTGTTGAAAACACACCTGACTTGCACACACCAGCTTAACTCACCGGTGTCTGGAATCACCCACGACACCTGTCAAGCAAAACTCTAAGTGGGGAGGCTACAACCTCGCGTAGCATGGGATCAAATTTATATCGCGCGCTCTAAGGGGTGGCCTCCCCTCTCGGTCCCAACCGGAAACACCCATGCCCCCGGACCAGGTGGCCTGCCTACCGGCTACAACCGATATCTTCCACCATGGCCTCTCTATACGGTGTGTGCTAGAAAGGGGTTGACGACTTACTGAACCGTACCCTACCTGCGGTAGGGACAAGTGGTAGTACAAGACAAGTATGGGGGTTACTGGAACAAGACTCGATCTATGGTCGACTCAGGAGGTTTTAAGTATTCCCTGCATGGTTAGCATAACGAATATATTTCATCCAACAGACAGAATCACCACTCATCATACCCCTCATTCCATGCCGGACACACTCGTCTCGACGAGAAACTAGGGACAAGCTCGGGTCTACCCAAGACAGAGACTTTCCCGTTTTCCTTCCGGTAGGCACGAAAGGCGTACGAGGATGATCACTATCACAAGCATGTCCATTTCCAACAGCAAGGAAATTTCAAATAAGCATTCATGCAAATGATCACATCACCACATAAAATAACGAGTTCCACGTATTGAGGTGGTGTCATAATCGTGACAAATAATGCATGCAAAACATTATGCCAGGGTTCAGAAATGCTTGCCTTCAATATGTGGAAAGGCAGGGTGCACTCCAAAACTTTTGAAAGTTTGCTTCTCTCTCTCCAAAGTCCTATTTTAAATAAAATTTGAATCAACACACAAATTCAAAACAGCACAAAAAGTTGTTTGAAATTTTTTCAAATAAATCTTAAAATAAACTAGACAATATTTGGGAGAGGTAGGAAAATGAATCAATCCATTTAGAGTTATATTTAAAAATTTACAGCCAGTCAAAGTTTAGTCAAATCTGCTATTTAAAAATAAAACAGAAAAGAAAACGTTTCAATTAAACACGTACACGTCGAAAGCGTATTTTGGATTTACGCTTCCACTTACTCCAGCGTGGACGGTACGCGAGTCACGAACAGTGGGCCCGCCTGGCCCACTGGTCAGGTTTGATTGGTCCACCTCCCCTCTTCTTCCTCTATCTCGAGCGGAGGCGGGACTCCGGCGACCGTCGCCGGTGAACGGCGGGTCCTTGTGGGGAGCTGAGGGCAGGGATGGATCCGTGGCTTTAGGGCGATCCTTCCGGTGGTTGCAGGGTTGTTGGAGGTGGAGAGATTCGCCGCTGACGAGCTTCACGGCGGCCGGTGGCTTCGGGAGCGAAGTGAGTTTGTGGTTATGGTGGCTCTCCATCGCAGCTGGGGTTCTGGGTGGCACCGCAAGAAGTAGTGGAGTCGCTTGGTGGTGTTGGGAGGGCCGGGGAGGCTCTGGTTGTGCCGAACGGAGCCGGGAGGCGGCGGTGGCCGAACTGGCCGGAGTCAGTGAAGACGGCCTATTCCCCCTCAATTTACGGCAACGGGGGCACTAGGAGGATGGTGAGAGGCTGCCTGCATGCGGGGATGAGCTCGGGGCTCCTTAAATAGGCGCTCGGGGCCGGTTCCGCGGCGGTCAGGGATAAGGTTGCCGGCGACCGTCTTTCTGTAGCTATGGCGACATGGCGGCGACGCGTGCTAGGGGACGAGGTTGCGGATGAGCTGGAGATGCTTAAGGGGGCAGCTGGCATGCGCTGAAGGCTTGGGCGGCACCGACCGAGGCAGTGGCGCGCTGCGGACGCCGGCGTGCCGCCAAAGGGGCTCTAACGGCGGTGCTGTAGGGCACCAGGCTGCTTGGCGTGATGCGGTGAGAAGGGGAGCGCGTGGCGCGGCTCTGCAGAGCGGTGGCAAACCAGGGGCGCAACGCGTCGGCTCGGGCGCGGCACGTGCAAAACGCGTGCTCTGCTCGCGCCTAGAGCACTCACGGTACGTGCTCGACGAAATGCTAATGCACGCAAGGGGGCTCCAAACCGCAAGAGAGTTAGCAGGGTGGGGTTGTAGGTTAGGGCAAAACTATGGGACATGCTGGTTTGGTCAGGGGATCAAGCCCACAGTGCAAACAAAAACTCATGCCAAAACAGATCATGCCCAAAAGGTGTTTGACAAAATGCCAGGGGCACTTAGGCATTTCTTGGAGTGGCCAAAACTTCCAGGGTGGGGTCTCTTTAGATGAAAGAGAGGGTGGTGAGGTTAGTTTGCCAAAGCTCAAACTTGCTAGTGCAAGTTTTGCAAAACTTCAGATCTGGACAGAAAGTAAAAGGCATTACCTCTTGAACCAAAAATGATCCAATGGGTGCATGCTCCTGGACTTAGAGGTTTAACAGGGAGGACTATAAGTAGGGAAAAGAATCGAGGATAAAGGGGCAACTAAAAATGTGGTTTCTGTACAAAACCTCAAGTTGGACCAGAATGGAAAAGAGGATGATTCACTCAATTTTTCCAAACAACATCACTAGGTTATTGCATAAAGTTGAAAGCTATGCTCCTACTCACATCCCAAAATTTTGGTAGAAGTTTTAAAGAAATAAATAAATAGGTTGTAGTGCAAATCTGCCCACTGGACCAGATTTTCAAATAAGGTGTAGAGCTCAAAATATTCAATGGGCAGAAGATATTTTTGCACAAAAGTCGTTTAAACACTCCATATGACATCTCCAAATTTTGGTGGGATTTTTGAATGAATTTATAAAAGGGTTGCAGTTCAAATGGGACCATAAACCATGGGAAATCATTTTTCAAGAAAATAAAGATCAGGAATAATATTATATAATTAATTCCTCTAATAAAAGAAAATATTTTCTTGAGAGGGTAAACAAGTCCAATATCATAATAGAAAAGTTCTCACTGAAGGAAACAACTCCAAGGTAAAAAGGAAATGTTTCAAAAAAATCAAAAGGGAGCCCAGAAAATAAAAGTTTTAATTTCCTGGCAAAGTTTTTATTAACCAAAACAAGGCTAAAGTTTTGGGATGTCACAACACTACCCCCTTAAGAAAAATCTCGTCCTCGAGATTTGCTAAAAGTTGTTTTAATAAAAAAAATAGATGCATTGAAACAAAAATGGCTACAGTGAGAGGGCAATACGTGGTGCAAAAATACAGTGTGGGGGTACTGGTGCTGCGTGGAAAAATCTACGGTTTTGGGGAGAAAATGAGGAATTTCTACACTGGTTATAAATTTAGAATAATTTCTAAATTTAATAATACGTTGGTCTACCCGAGAGCACAGTGCTCTCTCTGGCTAACAGGTGGACCTGGGTCCACTATCAGCCTCTTCTTCTTCCTCTGGCTCTTTCTTCTTCCTCTCTCCCGCGTGCTTTCCCGCGCTTTCTCATCGGCGACACCCAGCGCATAGGGCATCTAGGCCGTACCGCGGTAGTGCGCGGCGTGCTAGCTACCGGTGCAGCGTGCACTCACCTCGCGGGCCAGTGTGCTGTCGGCACTGCTCGAGGATTCGCTTTCGAACACCGGCGATCGGGCGACAAGCGGCGCTGGTGGACCTCGCCCACCGTACACCGAGCTCGAGATATAAAACGGCCGAGGTGTCCTTCTCTTCTCCTATGTTTCCGTTTGCCAAAGCTCGAGGCGAGGCTCTAATGGCGGCGGTGGTGTCAGGACCCCGACTCAATGCCACATCGATCTAGCATGTAACACCTCATATCACTTTGCGGCCTCACGCACGGTATTCCCATGGGTGTCGCCTTACCTTTGCCCGGGACCGTTTGCGCCTTTTGACACACGTATATGATAGTGTCGCTAGCATCCATATGGTAAGGAGCCCGGGCTGACATGGCTAGTCGTAAACCCAAAGCGGCACAAACTTACAGGGACAGGCATCCATGACCCAGCATCGAACGTGTCGGTCAACAACGAGTGAATCCAGGCTGTAGCATTGGGCTAGCAGGACTCCGGTGAACCGGGCTGTAGCGGGCTAACAGGACTCCGGTATTCATCGCGTGACATTTCCCCAAGGGGACAGAGACAGGAACGAAGAAGGACACATGCCGGCCTGCCTAAGTGTTCCAGAGCAGTAGCAAGCTACCATGGCTCAGTGGAAACACTAGGAGACATTTCCCGGTAAGAGAGGCTACCAAGGATAAACAACTAGGTTGTCAGATCCCACACATACCAAGCATTTCAATAACATACACACAATATGCTCGATATGTGCAAATACAACATGGCATCACAACATGACTCTACGACTCAAGTATTTATTCAATAGGCTCCGAGGAGCGAGATATTACAAACATAGGTCTCATGACCCAACATTCAGATCATACAACTCAAAACACATGCGGAAGCTTAACATGTCTGAGTACAGACATCTACAAAAGAAAAAGGTTGAGAAGCCTGACTATCTACCAGATCCTGCCGAGGGCACAAGATCGTAGCTGAGGTAACAAGCTAAACGTCGAAGTCCAAGCGGAATTATTAGCGAGACTGAAGTCTCTCTACAAAAACATAAAATAGGCAAACGTGAGTACAAATGTACCCAGCAAGACTTACATCAGAACTAACTACATATGCATCATTATCGACAAAGGGGATGGTGGGGTTTAACTGCAGCAAGCCAGCTTTGACTCGGTGGCTATCCTAAACTACGATTGCAAGTAACTCTTTTGAGGTGGCGCACACGAGTCCACGTATTCACCATATCAATACACCACTATGGATCCGCTCCCGTCTCCCTACGGGAACGCCATCCATAGCACTCACACTTATCTTGCGTATTTTAGAGTATCCACTTTCACTTGTCTATGAACTGTTATAGGCAACCCAGAAGTCCTTTACCACGGACACGGCTATTCGAATAGATGATGTTAACCCTGCAGGGGTGTACTTCTTCACACACGCTCTCACCACTTACCGCCGTTTACACGACATGTACTCGGCAATCTTCAAGCGGAAGCCCAACGAGGGTGTCGGCCACGACCTACCTAAACACTCAAGTCTCTAGTCCAGGTTTATCGCCTATTCGGGTTCCATCCGCGAGGAGATCCGGCCGGAGTTTCGCTCACAGCCCCAAACGATGTGTGCAGGGTTCCCGAGACACCAAATGGGCGCCCGGTACACTGTGCCACGTGCCTACCGCATCACAGCCCACCCCTCCGGTCAGCGCTGCCCACGGCCTCCAGCATACTACAAACACCAGAAACTACTTGCAACTCCTGGACAGAGGACAAGGGTGATTAAGAAGCCGAGAGGGTCCATTGGTTTCGGTCCCAATGCGTGGTAGTATCTGTTTCATGGATCACAAACACAGAACTCAGTTCCTGAGGACGGCTGCAATGATACAACCCACCATGTACTCCTACATGGCCTCTCACCGCTACCTTTACCAAATCGTGTTCACACACTTAGCTCACACAAAGTAGGACATGTTCACACACCTCTAATTCATCCTCGATGAATCAGACCTGACTCAACTCTAAGCAGTAGCAGGCATGACAAACAAGCATGAATGAGTAGGCACAACAGGGCTCAAACAACTCCTACTCATGCTAGTGGGTTTCATCTATTTACTGTGGAATGACAGGTCATGCAGAGGATAAAGGGGTTCAGCTACCGCAGCAAGTAATGGATGAATCGATGTTGTCCTAATGCAATAAAAGAGAGCAGGAGCGAGAGAGTGGGATTGTATCGGAATGAACAAGGGGGTTTTGCTTGCCTGGCACTTCCGAAGATAATATAGCTCTTCATCAGTGTCATCGATCTCATCGTCGAAACCACGTCTATCGAGAGGGGACAAATACCGGCAACAGAGAAGAAACACAATCAATGCAATGCACAATATGATGCATGATCATGACATGGTAAAATGAGTGTGTTGGGCTAATGCAACTACAACCAGATGGGTTTGAGCTATTTCGAACCAATGGTTCAACCCCAAACTCATCTTATGAATTTAAATAGTGCTTATCATGTTTTGCACTAAACAGCAAGTTTAAGTTGTTTAAACATGCATGAAACCAGTACAGATGGATAGATTGGATTTTCCTGATCATTTTTCATATATAATTTATTTCATTTGGAGTTACGGTTGAATTTCTATGATTTTTAGAAGTTTGTGGTATTTCTTGGAATTCCTGAAATAAAAATAAATCCAGAAAAGGTTATCTGCGTGAGCATGACGTCGGGGTGACATCAGCAGGTCAAAGGCGCCAGCCCAGGTCAAACCTGACGGCTGGGACCCACATGTCAGTGTCCAACTAATTAACCTGAGTTAATTAGCTCTAAACTAATACTAAACTAAACCAGTTAAGGCCCTGGTCCCACATGTCAGTATTAACAGGGCTAATTATGTTTAGTTAGCACTTAACCTAATTAGTAGGGGCACGGGCCCACCTGTCAGTGACCCTGGGAAAGTCAAACAGGGTCAAATCCCGGGTCAGTGGGGTCAAACCCACCGGCGGCTTGACGCCGGCGAGGCCAGCAGCGGTGGCGAGCCTCGGGTTTGTGTCTCCAGCGACCAAACGGCCGGTGGAGGGCATCTACGTGATGCAGACGCACGTCTGCATTGGGTGGTGGTGGCAGTTGGGACTGGGGTGGCCGGAGTTGTCGCCAGCGATGACCTTTGCAGTCGCCGGAGTTCGGACGAGGTCAGCTCCGATGCTAGGGGGCACGGCGAGGCGCGTGAGGAGTGCTACGGGCTCGTGCGAGTGCGGCGGAGACGATGACATGCTCAGAATCGATCCAACGTGGTTGTGGCCATGACGGCGACGTGCGGTGGCGGCGGCGGGTGCGGTCGAGCTCGGTGCTGTTGCTGTGGTGCTCGAGAGCGAGAACGGGAAGGGGGAGGAGGAAGAGGAGCTCACGGGGAGTCGGTTGAAGCAGACGGCGAGCTCGGGGAGGCCCTGTGGACGGCGAATCGGGTGGCGGCATCCGGCGGCCGTGGACGGGGAAGAAAGGTCGCAACATCATCTTGGGGTCCTCCGGCCTTGCGTGGGTCGGCGGAGAGGTGCTCGGGTTCTAGGCGGAGCTCGTGGGCTGGTCAGAGAAGCGAGGGGGAGGCGGTGGCCGCGGCAGCAGCAAGCGGCGGCGACGGCAGCGTTCGGTTGCGAGAGGGAGAGAGAGCAGAGGAGGGAAGAAGGCACGGGAGAGAGTGAGAGAGTTCCAGGGGGGTGCGTGTCGGCGTCCAGGGCGTCCAGAAGCTCAGCGACAAGCAGGAGGTGGCAGAGCGTGTGCTCGCGCGCGGCGGCCACGCGCGCGCTGTCCTCCTGGCGAGAGGTCGGTGATGACTGGCAGAGGCTAGTGGGCTGGGCCTCTGCTGGGCCGTGGTGGGGCACCAGGTAAGTGGCCTAGGTAGGCTCTCTCTCTCTGGTTCTCCTATTTTTAGTTTCTGTTTTCTATTTTCTAAATTTGTTTCTGGATTTAGTAAAAATACTAAACCTCATCTAAAAATCCTGAAATAAATTGTGAGGACCTGTTGAATTATTTCCAACAACCTACATTTAGTTCCATAATTATTTGAGCATTTATAATTGTTATAGCAATTAAATGCCCAAATTCAAATACATAACGATTTAATTCATGAGTCCAGAAATGGCCTAGAAATATGAGCATTATTTTTGCCAGAGGTTTTCACCTTTAACAAAAATCATGAAATTTTCCAAGAGCATTTTGGATTCATTGAAAAATATTTTACTTGAACCTATTTGAGTTTCATTTGGTGCTAGGGTTTGACCAATCCCCATTTCAATTTTCAAATAAATTTAAACATGAGGCATGGATGCTTATGAAACTATCTGCAAACAAATTCTAAGGATGTGACAACTCACCCCCACTAAACAAGAATCTCGCCCCGAGATTCAAGACGTGAGGCAAGAAGACAAAGGGGACACTAAGCATCACAAACTTCATGATCCAACTGTCTCCTCGAGGTTGTTGATTTGTTGACTCAAATTGATCTTGACGTCTTTGCTTGCGAGATCTTCATCCAACACGAGGACAAAAGAGTGAGACATGTCTACATGGATGGATCATCCTAATGATCACAAGATCAACTCACGGAATGAGACGTAGAAACATCTCTCGAGCTGAGACACGGAACATACATCCAAAGGGATGGAGTGAAGCGGATGACAAAGGTTCACTAGGTAGACAACAATTTCACACTTGAGGAGGTGGTGATCGGTTGTCAACGTAGCGAGGAGTTGATTTGCCATGATACCATAACGAGACATCTTAGAGGGGGTGACTCTTGGAATTATCCCTTGAGTGGAAAAAGGAATTACTTTTGATATAGAAATCATTGAAACTCTCTAAACCAGCCCAAGGAAAATCACAAACGACCGTGTGAAGGAGCTTGAAGAAATGGCATACTCATACTAGAATGGATGATGTGGACTACCTTGTTGAAGACAACGCAATGGATGATTTTTGCTTATCATCGGAAATGAATGGGACCCATGGCAGACTGACACAATGACGGGTCCAAGCTGGGAACAAAATGCAAATACTGGGAATGACCCAACCATCATATCTGCCTGAGATTCAGATCTAGTTGGTAACGGGATATTTCAGACAACATGTCTGGAGAAGAAAGTTTGCAACACAAATCGACGAGATGACGTTGCGAGATTCTTAGGAAATGAACTACGATAGAAAGCTCCAAAACATGAACTGGTTCTGCTACATACATGTGTGCACGTTGTCCAAGACAAGAATGACCACATAGTAGTCTTATAATAAAAATACTACCGAGTTCTGGTTGGGAATCACCATCGAGGATATCGAAGCCCTTGCATAAGTTCGGATCCTAAGAAGGAACTTCTTCTCCTTGAACAAATTAATCAGTGGCTTGGTGTGCTAGGAACACATATGGAGTGGAGGTAATTAATCTACCAAACCATAGAATACTTCGCACGTATGCATGACTGATTTGGCATGATCCCAAGGGAAACAAAACAAACCTTTCTCGAACTCACGGCGGCAACTTGCATCAATGCACATGAATTCAAGGAAGTCACTTCTTCCATCCAAGCGTAAGCTTCATGAACGGAGCACGAAGGCATTGCTTATAAAATTTTCAACACTAGGTTGATGTTCAGCATGAATCATGGGGAAGACAAAATGCTGCTGATGGGTTCAACAACAACTCATCGGAATTTTCCATATCACTAGACTTCCACCATCATGTGAACACGGTGATAGCATTGGTCAGACCCAAAGATGTAATGGTGTATGCTCGAGGGATCAACCACGAGTAAGACAACATTACGAACATCGTTGGTTCTGATTTGACTTGACGATAGCCCATATTCAAATCAAAGTTTTGACAAGGCAATAGATCCAACAACTGATCACGAGGACCAATCGATGGAGATATCATCTTTCTTCAACACACACACACGAGAAGATATCCCTTAACATGAACTAAGTCAGACAAGCTTTTATCTTCCAACTCTCCAAGTTGTTGTCTAGCTCAACCAACTAGCTCAAGGATATCAAACACAGGTTCTTGGAGAAAGGGTGGTTCACAAGAAACCAACTTGATCACGAGCTCAACATATCAGTCAGGGAACAACCTGGTAATACTTCCGAGAAGATATCTGGAAAATCACGAACCACCGATATATTACTAAGCTTGAGATCAATCTTGCTTTTCAGGGCAAGGTGATATGATCAAATAAGCAAGGATTGACACATTCCTAACTCATTGATCGAAGAGTGCACCGGAGATATGGAGTAGGTAGCACGATCAATCCTAGGATGATGATTCAATAATCAGCACGCTAAGAATGAAGTTGTTGTCCATTTAACTACCAAGCAACAGAGTTGCTAGGAGTATAGATTTCACACATCACGATTCACTTGTCGGTGTTCCGGTTACAATAACACGGAACCGAGGAATGAGTAATGATGGCGAGAAGTATCACTGTGTCAAGAGTTCATAGGATGGTGTGCAATTCCCATGACATTCTTGATATAAAGATGGTAATACTCCAAGGTAGAACAGAGCAAAAGCAAGATTAGGAATTTGATCTGCGGAGTACGACTGCTTTGACCCAATCCTGGAAATGGACAAGGTACTGGAGTTTGCTTCTCCTAGTCATTCCGGAATAGAATGGCTTGACGGACCACAAGAGTAATAGGTATCGATGAACGAATGCAAGCATACTCTTGACTATCAAATGATAGACGGGGGTCAGAATACAGCTAAAGAGAACAACTCAAAGGAACATATAATTTTCTGAGCTGTGGATGCATAGATTAGTATGTCGAGCGAAGCTCAACATTTCTTCCGGATAACCCATGCGGAAAGGTAGAACTGGCAGAGTCACGATTTATGAATGCAGAACTCCTCAAGAGTACTCTGATTGTGATCTTTGGTTCAAATAACTTCTGCCTTAATGGTTCATGGTATTTGGAAGAAGGAAATACCACGGACCTCGAGGACTATCGCAAAGGTTACTAATATCCTAAAGGAACTAGCAATCACTATCAACATGAAGTAAGTAGGGTGAATCTCGGGTTCAAAACCCAGGAGTAGAATACCTACAAACTAAATTGCATCACGGGATGCTTTCGAGAATAAAGGCCAGAATCATCACACTGGGAACACAATCATGGCTAGCTTACTAGGTGGTACTCTAAGACACCTAGGGTCATAATACTAGCTCCAACATATATGTCAAGGCAATAAATTACCTCAACGCACCGGTTAGTGTGCTTATTCTGACCAAAAAGGACATCGAGAACGGAAGAAAGGATTTGCAAATGCATCAGACTATTTAGAAACCTGGGATGACTCGGACAGCATAACGACTATAAATGCTCAAAATGATTTGAGACATTCACAAGGATTTGCATAGTCACTTAACAAATCATATCAAGGTTCTGGTTCAACTGAGAACATACTAAAAGTAGTAGAAACTGAATTGAGGCTTGAAACTATCAATTCTATAAGTCTATGGATTAGTAACACGTCATCCTAATAGATAGATGAGAAGGCCTAGTTCTTAAACCCCGTAGAAGAGAAGAGGATGACTCAGATCAGAAGGCCATGAGGTATAAGGAGTAAAAAGAGCCTTACTTTCCATCCCACAATCAATTCCCTTACATAACTAAAGCATTTCTAGACACAACTTCGACCAGTTTGGCTTGGTAAACCTACAGGCAGTCAGGCTCTGATACCAAAGCTGTCAGGACCCCGACTCAATGCCACATCAATCTAGCATGTAACACCTCATATCACTTTGCGGCCTCACGCATGGTATTCCCACGGGTGTCGCCTTACCTTTGCCCGGGACCGTTTGTGCCTTTTGACACACATATATGATAGTGTCGCTAGCATCCATATGGTAAGGAGCCCGGGCTGACATGGCTAGTCGTAAACCCAAAGTGGCACAAACTTACAGGGACAGGCATCCATGACCCAGCATCGAACGTGTCGGTCAACAGCGAGTGAATCCAGGCTGTAGCACTGGGCTAGCAGGACTCCGGTGAACCGTGCTGTAGCGGGCTAACAGGACTCCGGTATTCATCGCATGACATTTCCCCGAGGGGACAGACACAGGAACGAAGAAGGATACATGCTGGCCAGCCTAAGTGTTCCGGAGCAGTAGCAAGCTACCATGGCTCAGTGGAAACACTAGGACACATTTCCCGGTAAGAGAGGCTACCAAGGATAAACAACTAGGTTGTCAGATCCCACACATACCAAGCATTTCAATAGCATACACACAATATGCTCGATATGTGCAAATACAACATGACATCACAACATGACTCTATGACTCAAGTATTTATTCAATAGGCTCCGAGGAGCGAGATATTACAAACATAGGTCTCATGACCCAACATTCAGAGCATACAACTCAAAACACATGCGGAAGCTTAACATGTCTGAGTACAGACATCTACAAAAGAAAAAGGCTGAGAAGCCTGACTATCTACCAGATCCTGCCGAGGGAACAAGATCGTAGCTGAGGTAACAAGCTAAACGTCAAAGTCCAAGCGGAATTATTAGCGAGACTGAAGTCTCTCTGCAAAAACATAAAATAGGCAAACGTGAGTACAAATGTACCCAGCAAGACTTACATCAGAACTAACTACATATGCATCATTGTCGACAAAGGGGATGGTGGTGTTTAACTGCAGCAAGCCAGCTTTGACTCGGTGGCTATCCTAAACTACGATTGCAAGTAACTCTTTTGAGGTGACGCACACGAGTCCACGTATTCACCATATCAATACACCACTATGGACCCGCTCCCGTCTCCCTACGGGAACGCCATCCATAGCACTCACACTTATCTTGCATATTTTAGAGTATCCACTTTCACTTGTCTATGAACTGTCATAGGCAACCCAGAAGTCCTTTACCGCGGACATGGCTATTCGAATAGATGATGTTAACCCTGCAGGGGTGTACTTCTTCACACACGCTCTCACCACTTACCGCCGTTTACACGACATGTACTCGGCAACCATCAAGCGGAAGCCCAACGAGGGTGTCGGCCACGACCTACCTAAACACTCAAGTCTCTAGTCCAGGTTTATCGCCTATTCGGGTTCCATCCGCGAGGAGATCCGGCCGGAGTTTCGCTCACAGCCCCAAACGATGTGTGCAGGGTTCCCGAGACACCAAACGGGCGCCCGGTACACCGTGCCACGTGCCTACCGCATCATAGTCCACCCCTCCGGTCAGCGCTGCCCACGGCCTCCAGCATACTACAAACACCAGAAACTACTTGCAACTCCTGGACAGAGGACAAGGGTGATTAAGAAGCCGAGAGGGTCCATTGGTTTCGGGCCCAATGCGTGGTAGTATCTGTTTCATGGATCACAAACACAGAACTCAGTTCCTGAGGACGGCCGCAATGAGCCAACCCACCATGTACTCCTACATGGCCTCTCACCACTACCTTTACCAAATCGTGTTCACACACTTAGCTCACACAAAGTAGGACATGTTCACACACCTCTGATTCATCCTCGATGAATCAGACCTGACTCAACTCTAAGCAGTAGCAGGCATGACAAACAAGCATGAATGAGTAGGCACAACAGGGCTCAAACAACTCCTACTCATGCTAGTGGGTTTCATCTATTTTACTGTGGAATGACAGGTCATGTAGAGGATAAAGGGGTTCAGCTACCGCAGCAAGTAACAGATGAATCGATGTTGTCCTAATGCAGTAAAAGAGAGCAGGAGCGAGAGAGTGGGATTGTATCGGAATGAACAAGGGGGTTTTGCTTGCCTGGCACTTCCTAAGATAATATAGCTCTTCATCAGTGTCATCGATCTCATCGTCGAAACCACGTCTATCGAGAGGGGACAAATACCGGCAACAGAGAAGAAACACAATCAATGCAATGCACAATATGATGCATGATCATGACATGGTAAAATGAGTGTGTTGGGCTAATGCAACTACAACCAGATGGGTTTGAGCTATTTTGAACCAATGGTTCAACCCCAAACTCATCTTATGAATTTAAATAGTGCTTATCATGTTTTGCACTAAACAGCAAGTTTAAGTTGTTTAAACATGCATGAAACCAGTACAGATGGATAGATTGGATTTTCCTGATCATTTTTCATATATAATTTATTTCATTTGGAGTTACGGTTGAATTTCTATGATTATTAGAAGTTTGTGGTATTTCCTAGAATTCCTGAAATAAAAATAAATCCAGAAAAGGTTATCTGCGTCAGCATGACATCGGGGTGACGTCAGCAGGTCAAAGGCGCCTGCCCAGGTCAAACCTGACGGCTGGGACCCACATGTCAGTGTCCAACTAATTAACCTGAGTTAATTAGCTCTAAACTAATACTAAACTAAACCAGTTAAGGCCCTGGTCCCACATGTCAGTACTAACAGGGCTAATTATGTTTAGTTAGCACTTAATCTAATTAGAAGGGGCATGGGCCCACCTGTCAGTGACCCTGGGGAAGTCAAACAGGGTCAAATCCTGGGTCAGTGGGGTCAAACCCACCGGCGGCTTGACGCCGGCGAGGCCAGCCGCGGTGGCGAGCCTCGGGTTTGTGTCTCCGGCGACCAAACGACCGGCGGAGGGCATCTACGTGATGCAGACACACGTCCGCATCGGGTGGTGGTGGCAGTTGGGCCAGGGGTGGCCGGAGTTGTCGCCAGCGATGACCTTGGCGGTCGCCGGAGTTCGGACAAGGTTGGCTCCGATGCTAGGGGGTACAGCGAGGCGCGTGAGGAGTGCTACGGGCTCGTGCGAGTGCGGCGGAGACGATGACGTGCTCAGAATCGATCCAACGTGGCTGTGGCCACGACGGCGATGTGCGGTGGCGGCGGCGGGTGCGGCCGAGCTCGGTGCTGTTGCTGTGGTGCTCAAGAGCGAGAACGATAAGTGGGAGGAGGAAGAGGAGCTCACGGAGAGTCGGTTCAAGCAGACGGCGAGCTCGAGGAGGCCCTGTGGACGGCGAATCGGGCGGCAGCATCCGGCGGCCGTGGACGGGGAAGAAAGGTCGCGTTGTCGTCTTGGGGTCCTTCGGCCTTGCGTGGGTCGGCGGAGAGGTGCTTGGGTTCTAGGCGGAGCTCGTGGGCTGGTCAGAGAAGCGAGGGGGAGGCGGTGGCCACGGCAGCAGCAAGCGGTGGCGACGGCAACGTTCGGTTGCGAGAGGGAGAGAGAGTAGAATAGGGGAGAAGGCACGGGAGAGAGTGAGAGAGTTCCAGGGGGGTGCGTGTCGGCGTCCAAGGCGTCCAGAAGCTCAGCGGCAAGCAGGAGGTGGTGGAGCGTGTGGTCGCGCGCGGCGGCCACGCGCGCGCTGTCCTCCTGGCGAGAGGTCGGTGATGACTGGCAGAGGCCAGTGGGCTGGGCCTCTGCTGGGCCGTGGTGGGGCACCAGGTAAGTGGCCCAGGTAGGCTCTCTCTCTCTCTCTGGTTTCCCTATTTTTAGTTTATGTTTTCTATTTTCTAAATTTTTTTCTGGATTTAGTAAAAATACTAAACCTCATCTAAAAATCCTAA
The DNA here is from genome assembly GCA_963921465.1 of Triticum timopheevii. Taxonomy (NCBI): domain Eukaryota; kingdom Viridiplantae; phylum Streptophyta; class Magnoliopsida; order Poales; family Poaceae; genus Triticum; species Triticum timopheevii. Next base: position 152,371,220 of record OY997272.1, read on the forward strand.
AATAAATTGTGAGGACCTGTTGAATTATTTCCAACAACCCACATTTAGTTCCAGAATTATTTGAGCATTTATAATTGTTATAGCAATTAAATGCCCAAATTCAAATACATAATGATTTAATTCATGAGTCCAGAAATGGCCTAGAAATATGAGCATTATTTTTGCCAGAAGTTTTCACCTTTAATAAAAATCATGAAATTTTCCAAGAGCATTTTGGATTCATTGAAAAATATTTTACTTGAACCTATTTGAGTTTCATTTGGTGCTAGGGTTTGACCAATCCCCATTTCAATTTTCAAATAAATTTAAACATGAGGCATGGATGCTTATGCAACTGTCTACAAACAAATACTAAGGATGTGACAGGTGGTGCCGGACTGGTACGTGATCCTATTGTGCGGAGGGCTGGCAGCGGTGCTGGGGCTCTCCGTGCTCCTGTGCGGGATGATCCTCGATGATCGTCGTGATGCTGCTGCTCGGATGTTGGCTCTCCGCGGTGGTGGTGATCACGAGGAGTAAGTGGGGTGTGTCGGCGCTGATTGTTGTCGGGAGGTGCTCAATTAGATGTAACACCATTGCAAGGTTTTGCAAGCAGTGTAGGTGCTCGAATGATTATGGGTGTGAGTCTGCTGCCAAGGTGCTGCAGAAAATAAAAATAATCCACGTCGTGAGAAGATGTATGATGCAGCAATTCAGGGAAGAAAAAAAAAATCTCACTCCAGGATTTTTTTTCGCGAGAGAAAACAGTAATACATTAGAGTCAAACCGAAACAGAGCTACTCACATTAATAGAAACTAAATGATTTACTTGCCGCGCAAACTCGGGGTACCACGGATAAGTTAGAACACATAAATAAAAGTTGCGATAATAAATACAGCAGTGACGTCTAAATTGAAAACGGTAACTGGACGGGGTCCTGAGAAAATGTCTCTGGCACTGGGATACACTCCTCTTCTATCGGGGAAAGTGGATTGACCAGACGATGAATGTGTCTCTCCTGGTCGGGCCTCAGTGATCTGCCGATGGCGATCTGAGGATTTAAATCCGCGAGACTCTGGAGATAACCCATCACGTGCTGGTTTAAACACTCTTGAGCGATGACGTACTGGACAAGGTTGGCCAGGACTGGGTCTCTCTCAATTCGTCCACCAGGAAAAGATGTTATTCCTCCGGGTGCTGCACGGCTCGGAAAGTAATAATACCCTCGTTCGCTGGCATAGGGTACCGCGAATCGAAGGCGAGCAAGCGCTTCATACGCAGCAGCTTCTATGGCCATATGTGGGGTTGGCATAGACTTACCCACGGAGGAGACCTCCGTTGGGTCTTGGTTTGGGTTTACAGGAGGGATGTGCACTGCTGCCCAATATATCGAGGTGGAAGGGGTGATCCTCGATTTGAACAGCTCGTACTGGGGTGGCTGGGTAGCGCCCATGGTACTACAGGTAAAATCCCACAATATTTTGACAAAACTACCCGGGGTTGCATCTGGAGTCCTCAGATAAATACTAGGGCTCAACATGGCAAGAAATGGTTGTGAGGGTAGTGCACAAGGTGAGGGGTGCTTGGCAAGGTCGCGCGGTGGCCTTTTTATAGCACCGGAGCTGGATCACTTTACCGTGGTGAAAGGTAAAGAATTTTGTTAGTTCCGCTCCAAGGGTCAGGATCAAAGCCACAGATACACATTTCAACAAAGTGACGTATCACTGTGGGGGTTGTCGAGGTGGTTTTGGTAGCTGTGCTTGGGATAGAAAAATCACACTGCATGCTAATATATCCATGCAAGGCTACTATTTAAAACAGAGGCACGACGACAGGCTGCGTTTATTCACAAGGTCACACGATTACAAAGCGAGGATACACTGGGACTCGACACTACTCGAGTGATTTAGTCTACCTCGTTTACATCCAAGGGGGCGTGCCTTGTGGATGTCGAGGCTTCTCCACGGGTCTCACCGTCGGAATTAGCTGGAGAGGGTTGAGGGGCTGCAGGCTTGGGGTAGCGATGATGACCATCGCGGGGATTGTTGGCCACAATCCCGTTGGAGTGTGCTCCCAAAAGACGACGAAGTACTTCTGGGGTCATCAAAGCACCTTGGTTGACGTATCGGGCTGACCTCAGGGTCTCGATCGGGTGTCCGAACAGCACGACCGGGTTGTCGGCGTCGGGCTCGTTTTCTTCTCTCGCCGGGGCTCGACGAACCAGCTCTCCACGAGCAGCGATCAGATCAATGGTGATTTGATCGACAGTTCCTCTAGTGCACCTACATATCGCACTAGGTGCAGCAATGCAGGATCCGTCTCGTGATCTCCGTTGGCAACTTGGGGTGGTCTGCCATGCCCTTCACATCTGGGGTAGTAGTGGAACGACCGACAGTTAACTCTGGGCGACAAGTGCCGGAGTTGAACTATAGCCTCTCGCGCCGCTAGCTGGACGGCTTGTGGCTCAAAGGAAGTTGTCCTTCTGGTGAACCTGTAGGGGCGTTCGGGCGCCAGACCCCTAGATGTGTACAGTGGCCCAGAATTGACGGTCCTCGCCGCTCATGGGTCCTTGGTACACAACATATTCTGGTGGCTCTTCTAACGCATAGGCACGATGGGTGAGGTTTGCGGGTATGGTCACAAAGCCTCCTAGGTTGGTTGCTGTGGTCTCGTTGTGCATGATGGGACCAGGCATTGTGGCTCGGTTTGGGGTAGAGGCTGTGCTGTGCTGGTTTGGGGCTAGCGTGCCCTTTTTATAGGAAAAGGGGACGGAGTCTTCCTTCGCACGCTTGCGAATGAGACACCTTGGGTGCTGGTCACTGGTGTGATCGACAGGCTGGGTTGATAGGTTGGGCACCGGCTGCAAAAGTGTCGGGGTCACTGTGTGGCTATCTTGCATGAGAAGCTTGGCTGGGGTTTGGTTATGGTCTGGTGGGTTGGTTTGCCTAAGTTTATTGACCTGGCTAAGATAGGATTAGCCAATGGTCAGCCTGGCTCTGATACCAATGTGACGCCCGGATAATTTAGCTACAGTAACCCTTTGCTAATGATGCCACGTCACCTCGGTTACTGTTGCTAACCTTGCGTTAGTTCAAAGATGATTCGAATTCAAATTCAAAATCAAGCAAGCAACAAAAGTTTTGAAGCGCTAAAACAAAAAATGTCCTAAAGGTGTCGGAAAAATCATAGGTAATTGTGGTGGCGAAACCAAACTCTGAAGTAGTGTTTAACAATTAATTACGTGCCTTTTACAATTAACAAAATACTAAACTATTTTATTGGGGTCCATAGTTAATGTGGCAGTAGTATATTTAGATACACGAAATTAGAAACTACTTTTATCTTTTTAGATTTGAAAATAAATTAAAGGCTAAAAGAAAAACATGATAGGAGAAATAAATAAGCGGAAAAGAAAATAAAGAAAAAAGGAAAGGATAAAAAAAGAGAACACCCCCCTTGCTGGGCCATGGCCCAGATGGCCTCGGTGCCAAACAGGCCGGCCCAGCCGGCGCCTACATCACCCATGGGGCGACCGAACCCTAAACTCCCTCCCCAGTCGCCCCACTCCCGACTCCCCTCGCCCCCACACACCCCACTCCCTGTTGGATCTGGATCGGGAGGAGAACCCGATCCCCTCGCCCCTCCACCCCCCCCCCCCCCCGATGCTGGCGCCCGGAGCGCTCCATCGCCGGCCTGCCTCCTCTACACCGTCGCCGGATTTCCCTCGTCAGACCTCCCCAAACTCCATCGAGCCCGCTGCCCGAAATCCCTACTAACCCCCGTGAGCTGCCCCTCTTTCCCTCTCTGCTCCCGCGTCGCGCCATTGTCACACGCACTCGCGGCCGGCACAGCGTGCGCTCACACACCCAACCACGCCGGCCCCTGCTCGACCCCGCTGTCGCCTGAGCCTACGGCCCATGCCCGCCGCTAGCCGCCGGACCCCGCACTGCCTCTGCCACCCCCTTCCCCGTGAGTGCCCCGCTGCAGTCCGGGCGCGCACGCCTGCATCTGCCGGCCGCGCCTTGGCCATGCCACGGACCCGACACCGCACCTACTCGCGTCCGCGCGCACCCTGCGACCATCACCACGCGCCCGCCGTCCTCACCTCGCGGCCATTCCCTCCCCCCCCCACCACCTGTGGTGGCCTCGCGGCCATGGACTCGCCCCTGTGCCCGCGAGGGCACACATCCACCATGGCCCGCGCGCCCCGTCCTGGTTTCCTCGACGCGTTCCACGCCTCGCCTTTGTTGGTCCTTCGCCGCGCCACCGCGCGCGACCACACCTGCCCGCGCCCTTCGCCTCGCTCCATCGCGCCGTCACCGCGCGCCCCTCGTCTGCTCCGACGCGCCCGCCGCCTGCTGTGCGTGCCCGCACGCAACCACCCCGGCGCCGGCCACAACGCCCGCACACCCGCGCCAGCCTTTCCCGGCTGAGCCCCGCCGTGGCCTTCGCCGGCCGCCCCGCTGGATCCAGCGGCACCGCGCGTGTCCGTTCCCTCGGGCATGCACCCGTTCGTGCGCCCATGAGCCCCTGCGCCCGAACGCCCAGCGCCCGTTAAGGCCTTGGGCCACTTACATGCGGGCCCCAGTGCCCAGAACGTTTTATAAAATAAAAGAGTTAAAAAAATAATTAAATAAATAATAATAATTAAATTAATTAATTAAGGAATTAATTAAGTTAATTAATCATAATTGGATTAACCTAATTAACTAATTAGTTTAATTAAATAGTGGTTAGATTAGTTAAACACTAATTAGGCTAATCAGTCAATGACCAGTGGGACCCACTCGTCAGCGACCCAGTCAACACCTTTGTTGACTGCTGATGCCATGCTGACGTCAGCAAACACTGTTCTGGATAATGTTGACTTAAAATATTTAAGTTAATCCTAAAAATGATTTAAATCTTTTAAAATTAATATAAAATAAACCGTAGCTCAGATGAAAATACTTTCTACATGAAAGTTACTCAAAACGACGAGACGAATCCGGATACGCAGCCCATTCGTCCGCCACACATCCCTAGCATAGCAAACACGCAACTGTCCCCCTCCAGTTCATCTGTCCGAAAACGCGAAACACCGGGGATACTTTTCCGGATGTTTCCCCCTTTCGCCGGTATCACCTACTACCGCGTTAGGGCACACCGAACACCGCGTATTGCCTTGTTACGCTTTGTGATGCTTTGATTGCTCCGTTATTTATTGTGTTCCCCCTCCGTTACTTCTTTCCGGTAGACCCCAAGACTGCCGGCGACCCCAGTTCGACTACGGAGTTCACGACCCCTCCTTCTTGCCAGAGCAACCAGGCAAGCCCCCCCTTGATCACCAGATATCGCCTATTCTCCTCTATACTGCTTGCATTAGAGTAGTGTAGCATGTTACTGCTTTCCGTTGATCCTATTCTGATGCATAGCCTGACATTGTTGCTACATCTGTTGATACCTTACCTGCAATCCTAAATGCTTAGTATAGGATGCTAGTTTATCATCATTGGCTCTACATTCTTGTCAGTCTGCCTTGCTATACTATTGGGCCGTGATCACTCGGGAGGTGATCACGGGTATATACTATACATACATACATATTATACAGATGGTGACTAAAGTCGGGTCAGCTCGTTGAGTACCCGCAAGTGATCCCGATGTGGGGGCTGAAAGGACAGGTGGCTCCATCCCGGTAGAGGTGGGCCTGGGTTCCCGACGGCCCCCGACTGTTACTTTGTGGCGGAGCGACAGGGCAGGTTGAGACCACCTAGGAGACAGGTGGGCATGGCCCTGGTCGGCGTCCGCGGTTGCTTCATAATAACACGCTTAACGAGATCTTGGTATTTGATCTGAGTCTGGCCATTTGGTCTATACACACTAACCATCTACGCGGGAGTAGTTATGGGTATCCCGACATCGTGGTATCAGCCTTCTTGACGTCAGCGACGGAGCGGCGCGCGCCGGGTTGGACTGCGTTAACGCAACTTCCTTTGTAATGGAGGTTGCTAGGTCTGCTCACCGGCCGCGTACGCAACGTGCAGGTGTGCAATGGGCGATGGGCCCAGACCCCTGCGCGCATAGGATTTAGACCGGCGGGCTGACCTCTCTGTTGTGCCTAGGTGGGGCTGCGACGTGTTGATCTTCCGAGGCCCGGCATGACCCAGGAAAGTGTGTCCGGCCAAATGGGATCGAGCGTGTTGGGTTATGTGGTGCACCCCTGCAGGAAAGTTTATCTATTCGAGTAGCCGTGTCCCTCGGTAAAAGGATGACCCGGAGTTGTACCTTGACCTTATGATAACAAGAACCGGATACTTAATAAAACACACCCTTCCAAGTGCCAGATACAACCCGGTGATCGCTTTTCCACAGGGCAACAAGGAGAGGATTGCCGGGTAGGATTATGCTACCGCGGCCCTCGAGCACTTGTATTCGAGCCCTTGAGGCCCCTGGCTTGTATTATGATGCTTGTATGACTTATTTATGTTTTTAGAGTTGTGTTGTGATATCTTCCCGTGAGTCCCTGATCTTGATCGTACACGTTTGCGTGCATGATTAGTGTACGATTGAATCAGGGACGTCACAAGTTGGTATCAGAGCCAACTGCCTGTAGGAATCCCCCTTCCACACTCCTTGGCCGAAGTCGAGTCTAGACATTGCAAAAACTTTTACTAACTTGGCTGTGTGCCTTACGGGCCCACGTCGCCATTGGGTGGTACTAGGATCTTTTACTCCTCGAGCTATACTCTGGGACTCTGAACTCTCTTCTATTCGGGTTAAATGAATTTTGCTAAATCTAACATTAGGATCTCGTTATCACTTTCACCCGGAGAGCCCCTTATTACTGATGGTCGTCTGCTGCACCAGAAGACCCTGAAGATACTCTCCGCTGTTAACTCGAGAACTTGTGTTCATCGCGTTTGCAATTCCCCTTCCACCGTAAACCCTTATGGATAACTACTTGCAGTTGTTATTCTTACCTTCATCCCCAGTTGGTCTTGTTATTACAAGATACCCTGAAAAACTCGTCGTTATTTTGATAATCCTTTGAGCTTACTGCCTCGCTGTTCTTTGTCACCTGAATACCCCTACGGTTAATTCTCGCACTTATCGAGTATCCGCTCATCCCCCAGTTGTTCATGTGTTACACAAAAGTCTACCATTCGATATTCTAAAAATCCTCGGCAACCTATTGCTCTGGAATTTCTTGTTTGCTTTCATCATGATTAATCCCATAAGTGTAGTAATCATATTGGCATCCTTTGTCACCATCATTTTTGAGTCCATTGATTCAATGCGTTGTGAATGTTCACAATCATCAGTCAAGTCCTAGGATTATCTTTCCGGCTCAGACATCATTTTGGACATGAGCTGGTTCTCGACCAAACTATGTGTCGTCGATTGTGCCTCTGGTATATTCAATTGATCCATCCTTGATCAGAACATCTGCTTCTGATCCTTTGTTTTGGAAATCATAATTCCTTTACATTTATGCATTGAATTATTCAGATGATTCCATAACCTGTTGCATTTGCATTCCTTCCTCTTCTGGTTGAGTACCGATACTCACATCAGATCCTTTGTGGACCATCAAGTCCTTTGTCGGATTGATATCCGACAGTGTCCTTCACATTTGATCACTTTGTGAGTTCTTCCCCTGATACATAATGCCCTTGTTAAGTTGTATCCTCTGCTTGGCCAACCATGCTCTGCTTTAGGGCTTGTGTTATTTACTCTCGAAACTGGTGGTATATGTTTCTAAGAAGCCCCTATGGGTTGAACATATGCCTTCTCTAAACCGTGTGAACCCGAAAGTTTTCACAAGTCATACTCTTCTGGTGCTTCCCAGAAATTTTCTTTTCAACACTACAACTTCATCGAACGCGAGAAGTGAATGAAAGGTTATGCATTGGAGAAGTGGGAGTCGACCTTGAACCTTGCGTTCATGCCCATGGACACGATGTAGATGGTATCATTAAAGCTTCTCTTCAATGAAATATTCCTTGGTATAAGTTTATCTTATATCTGGGATCTGGCATTTTGCAATTATGGTTCCGACCATGTTCTCCTTTAAATACCATTTTCGATACAAGTGTATGCACTTGTGTTCTATGGATCAATACCCCGGTACAACCTCTACTTTGATCTATCGTCGAATATTACCTCCTGGTATCTCGAGATTATCTTGGAACTGCATAACTACCTATGAGTTCATCATCAAGTGCTACATTCTCACTGATTCCAATTTTTCACGGGCTCCGAGTTATTAAATACTCGAAGGCCCCGATAACTGAACCGAGTCCGCGTTACGGTTCAACAACTCCTACTGATATTCTTTACTAACAAGTTTGTACCCGATCATGTCGTTCCTATCCTGATCGGCTATATCATTATCGTGCTAAATCTTAACAGTGTTACCTGGTCCTTCCCAGAGCACAACTTTCGACGATGAGCTAAGCTTATGTCGAGTTCCTCGTCTTATCGTTCCACTTCAAACAACAAGCTTTATCCCGGGTTGGTGTTGTATCCGTGGATCCAATAATCTTCCGCTGCAAAAATCCCTCTGCTTGATGCAGTCGCCGTTCGATTGCTTCTTCGTGGAGCCTCTCGACAAAAGTTGTCGTGATCATCATCAACCTTTTGGGTTCTTTCGGGATATCTATTGAACTCTTGATGAGAAATGCCATCCTTGCCCCTCGATGATTTGTGCTATCATCGGCATCTTTATTGCCTTCCCTCCAACACGAACTTGTTCATGTTTTGTGTTATACATTGAGTTCCTTGCTATCCAGCATTTGTCCTTCTTTACCTTGGAATATTACCACCTTTTATGTCAAGAATGTCGTGGTAATTTTACCACCCCTTGAGAATTCTTGATATAATAATATCTCTCGCCATTTGCGTTCATTTCTTGGTCTCCGTGTTGTTTCTAACCGGAATACTGACTTATGATCTGTGGTGTGTAAATTCTAAACTTCTAGCAACCCTATTGCTTGAAGTTATAGGTCTACAGTTTCATTATAAGTCTATTGCTTATTGAATCATCATTCGAACAATGATCGTGCTACCTAGTCCAGGTTCCTGGGTGCACCCTTCTATCATTGTTCAGTTGAGTATGTTTCCCTCGAGCATACATCATTATATCATTTGATCCAACAAATGATATTTCCTTGTTCACATAATTGTGGAAATCCATCTTTTGGAAATCTCGATGCATTGTCGCTGAGTTCATCAGCCACCTCTTCGTCCTCTCCTTGGTTTTAACGATGAACTCTTGTTTCGGAACTCGCTCCCACAGTTCAATTCCCGAGAATCTTACAATGTCATCTCGACAATTTGTGTTGCACCTTTTCTTCTCAAGCATCCTGAGCCTGAGGTATCCTGACGCCAATCAGATCTAAATCTCGGTCAGATATGATGGTTGGAACATATTTCCAAGAGTTAGAACATTGGTCTTTATATGACCCGATGAGGTGATGTCATGCCTAGCACACCAGGCCGGAGGACCTATTGTTATAGTTTCCTTCTTGGCAAGGTTAGTCATTCTTCCATGAGGAAATTGTAAGAGTTATTCTATAAGTTGTTCCTGGTGGATCCTTTTTGTTTCCAAAGTCTGATCTTCACCTGTTGACCATGTCAATGCTATCGCGAAGCATGTCTATGGTACTCTGATTTTCAACAGGAATATTTGAAGCCCAATACTAAATGTTTCCTGCTCAATTATCCAAACACCATTGTATGGGTTTTGTCATCAAATTCCTCTCCCCTTACCTAAATGGTTTCTACTTTCTATCCCGTCATGGATATCTTGCTCTGCTTGTCCTTGGGAAGGGTATACCCCTGGTATATGTGTCAAACACATTTTCCTTTCCATTGTTCTGTCTGATCTGATGATCACATTTTCCTTTCCATTGGTTTGTTTAGCATTCCTTGTGATCCATAGGATCTAAGCAGTAATATTCTTCTGCTTATGTAAACACCTTGGTGTACAACCGTGTCAGTAAGACCTTGTTGAGATTGTTGATAGCATTCCAGTCACCACCGATGGACGAGAACTTTGCCTATTGGTCCGCCTCGTTCGACAAGTAGGAAAATGGTTCTCTTCATCCCTCGCCCTTGGTACCGACATTGTTGCCGACATAACTGATAGGCTACCCTCTGACATGCCTTGCTATTGTGACCGTGCAAGATGTCACCGCTCCTATTTTTAACCCACATGGTGGGCCCATAACCCATAGTTCCACAGGATCGAAACCAACTCTCCTGTACACCCTGTTGTCAAAGTTATTCCTCGCGCTTGACTTTGTATGTAATTCACGGGCCACCTGCCTGTTGATCTATTCAGATATCAGATGCAATGCTTTTCACATTGCTCTAAACCCCTTCAACACTTTGTTTCAGGCATCGAACGATTCCCTGCCCGCTCGAAACTTCCCATGATACCTCCTTACTTTGCTCTCGGTGTTTTCTTAAGTTTCGATTCGAGAGTTACTTTCTGCCACCTTCCTCGATGTTGTTGACCCGATAGACAACATTGCCGAGGTCCGTTCTCCCAGAATGCCCACGCTTTATTCTTTCGTAAGTACGATGGAGTTCCTGAAGAAAGGATGCCGACTTCATCATGATCACTGAAGCATAGGGAGGAAGACATCAACGTAATGGATCAACCTCTTCGAGAAGGGCAACCCGGACCGAGAAGTTCCTTTAGATTTTTCGTAACCACAACCTTTCCCCCTTTCACTACCTCTTAAATCTCGGGGCGAGATTTCTTGTAGTGGAGGAGAATTGTGACGCCCGGATAATTTAGCTACAGTAACCCTCTGCTAATGATGCCACGTCACCTCGGTTACTGTTGCTAACCTTGCGTTAGTTCAAAAATGATTCGAATTCAAATTCAAAATCAAGCAAGCAACAAAAGTTTTGAAGCGCTAAAACAAAAATGTCCTAAAGGTGTCGGAAAAATCATAGGTAATGGTGGTGGCGAAACCAAACTCTGAAGTAGTGTTTAAAGGCTCTAAAAAAATTATGACAGTATCAAAAACAATTAATTACGTGCCTTTTACAATTAACAAAATACTAAACTATTTTATTGGGGTCCATAGTTAATGTGGCAGTAGTATATTTAGATACACGAAATTAGAAACTACTTTTATCTTTTTAGATTTGAAAATAAATTAAAGGCTAAAAGAAAAACATGATAGGAGAAATAAATAAGCGGAAAAGAAAATAAAGAAAAAAGGAAAGGATAAAAAAAGAGAACACCCCCCTTGCTGGGCCATGGCCCAGATGGCCTCGGTGCCAAACAGGCCGGCCCAGCCGGCGCCTACATCACCCATGGGGCGACCGAACCCTAAACTCCCTTCCCAGTAGCCCCACTCCCCACTCCCCTCGCCCCCACACACCCCACTCCCCGTTGGATCTGGATCGGGAGGAGAACCTGATCCCCTCGCCCCTCCACCCCCCCGACGCCGGCGCCCGGAGCGCTCCATCGCCGGCCTGCCTCCTCTACACTGTTGCCGGATCTCCCTCGTCGGACCTCCCCAAACTCCATCGAGCCAGCTGCCCGAAATCCCTACTAACCCCCGTGAGCTGCCCCTCTTTCCCACTCTGCTCCCGCGTCGCGCCGTTGTCACATGCACTCGCCGCCGGCCCAGCGTGCGCTCGCACACCCAGCCACGCCGGCCCCTGCTCGACCCCGCTGTCGCCTGAGCCTACGGCCCATGCCCGCCGCTAGCCGCCGGACCCCGCACTACCTCTGCCACCCCCTTCCCCGTGAGTGCCCCGCTGCAGTCCGGCCGCGCCCGCCTGCATCTGCCGGCCGCGCCTTGGCCGTGCCACGGCCCCGCCACCGCACCTACTCGCGCCCGCGCGCACCCTGCGACCATCACCACGCGCCCGCCGTCCTCACCTCGCGGCCATTCCCCCCCCCCCCCCACCTGTGGTGGCCTCGCGGCCATGAACTCGCCCCTGTGCCCGCGAGGGCACACATCCACCATGGCCCGCGCGCCTCGGCCTGGCTTCCTCGTCGCGTTCCGCGCCTCGCCTCTGTTGGTCCTTCGCCGCGCCATCGCGTGCGACCACACCTACCCGCGCCCTTCGCCTCGCTCCACCGCGCCGTCACCGCGCGCCCCTCGTCTGCTCCGACGCGCCCGCCGCCTGCTGTGCGTGCCCGCACGCAACCACCCCAGCGCCGGCCACAACGCCCGCACACCCGCCCCAGCCTTCCCCTGCTGAGCCCCGCCGTGGCCTCCGCCGGCCGCCCCGCTGGATCCAGCGGCACCGTGCGGGTCCGTTCCCACGGGCATGCGCCCGTTCGTGCACCCATGAGCCCCTGCGCCCGTTAAGGCCCTGGGCCACTTACATGCGGGCCCCAGCGCCCAGAACGTTTTATAAAATAAAAGAGTTAAAAAATAATAATTAAATAAATAATAATAATTAAATTAATTAATTAAGGAATTAATTAAGTTAATTAATCATAATTCGATTAACCTAATTAACTAATTAGTTTAATTAAACAGTGGTTAGATTAGTTAAACACTAATTAGGCTAATCAGTCAATGACCAGTGGGACCCACACGTCAGCGACCCAGTCAACACCTCTGTTGACTGCTGATGTCATGCTGACGTTAGCAAACACTGTTCTGGATAATGTTGACTTAAAATATTTAAGTTAATCCTAAAAATGATTTAAATCTTTTAAAATTAATATAAAAAAAACCGTAGCTCAGATGAAAATACTTTCTACATGAAAGTTACTCAGAACGACGAGACGAATCCGGATACGTAGCTCGTTCGTCCGCCACACATCCCTATCATAGCAAACACGCAACTTTCCCCCTCCGGTTCATCTGTTCGAAAACGCGAAACACCGGGGATACTTTCCCGGATGTTTCCCCCTTTCGCCGGTATCACCTACTACCGAGTTAGGGCACACCGAACATCGCGTATTGTCTTGTTACGCTTTGTGATGCTTTGATTGCTCCGTTATTTATTGTGTTCCCCCTCCGTTACTTCTTTCCGGTAGACCCCGAGACTGCCGGCGACCCCAGTTCGACTACAGAGTTGATGACCCCTCCTTCTTGCCAGAGCAACCAGGCAAGCCCCCCCTTGATCACCAGATATCGCCTATTCTCCTCTATACTGCTTGCATTAGAGTAGTGTAGCATGTTACTGCTTTCCGTTGATCCTATTCTGATGCATAGCCTGACATTGTTGCTACATCTGTTGATACCTTACCTGCAATCCTAAATGCTTAGTATAGGATGCTAGTTTATCATCATTGGCCCTACATTCTTGTCAGTCTGCCTTGCTATACTATTGGGCCGTGATCACTCGGGAGGTGATCACGGGTATATACTATACATACATACATATTATACAGATGGTGACTAAAGTCGGGTCAGCTCGTTGAGTACCCGCAAGTGATCCCGATGTGGGGGCTGAAAGGACAGGTGGCTCCATCCCGGTAGAGGTGGGCCTGGGTTCCCGACGGCCCCCGACTGTTACTTTGTGGCGGAGCGACAGGGCGGGTTGAGACCACCTAGGAGACAGGTGGACCTGGCCCTGGTCGGCGTCCGCGGTTGCTTCATAATAACACGCTTAACGAGATCTTGGTATTTGATCTGAGTCTGGCCATTTGGTCTATACGCACTAACCATCTACGCGGGAGTAGTCATGGGTATCCCGACGTCGTGGTATCAACCGAAGCCTTCTTGACGTCAGCGACGGAGCGGCACGCGCCGGGTTGGACTGCGTTAATGCAACTTCCTTTGTAATGGAGGTTGCTAGGTCTGCTCACCGGCCGCGTACGCAACGTGCAGGTGTGCAATGGGCGATGGGCCCAGACCCCTGCGCGCATAGGATTTAGACCGGCGGGCTGACCTCTCTGTTGTGCCTAGGTGGGGCTGTGACGTGTTGATCTTCCGAGGCCGGGCATGACCCAGGAAAGTGTGTCCGGCCAAATGGGATCGAGCGTGTTGGGTTATGTGGTGCACCCCTGCAGGGAAGTTTATCTATTCGAATAGCCGTGTCCCTCGGTAAAAGGACGACCCGGAGTTGTACCTTGACCTTATGATAACTAGAACCGGATACTTAATAAAACACACCCTTCCAAGTGCAGATACAACCCGGTGATCGCTTTTCCACAGGGCAACGAGGAGAGGATTGCCGGGTAGGATTATGCTATGCGATGCTACTGGAGATTCTACTTGGATATGCTACTTGGAGATGCTACTTGGAGGACTTCAGTCTACTCTCTCTACATGCTGCAAGACGGAGGCTGCCAGAAGCGTAGTCTTCGACAGGATTAGTTATCCCCCTCTTATTCTGGCATTCTGCAGTTCAGTCCACTGATATGGCCCTTTACACATATACCCATGCATATGTAGTATAGCTCCTTGCTTGCGAGTACTTTGGATGAGTACTCACGGTTTCTTTCTCCCCCTTTTTTCCCCTTTCCTTTCTACCTGGTTGTCGCAACCAGATGTCAGAGCCCAGGAGTCAGACGCCACCGTCGACGACGACTACTACACCGGAGGTGCCTACTACTACGTGCAGCCCGCTGACGACGACCAGGAGTAGTTTAGGAGGATCCCAGGCAGGAGGCCTGCGCCTCTTTTGATCTGTATCCCAGTTTGTGCTAGCCATCTTATGGCAACTTGTTTAACTTATGTCTGTACTCACATATTGTTGCTTCCGCTGACTTGTCTATGATCGAGCACTTGTATTCGAGCCCTCGAGGCCCCTGGCTTGTATTATGCTGCTTGTATGACTTATTTATGTTTTTAGAGTTGTGTTGTGATATCTTCCCGTGAGTCCCTGATCTTGATCGTACACATTTGTGTGCATGATTAGTGTACGATTGAATAGGGGGCGTCACAACCAAGTCTGTCACGACCGGGTTTTCCGGGTATTAATTTCCAGAAAATGGCCGTTGTGCTCACCAGCCCCAGGATAACAGTTAGCTGATGAGGCACCAACTTGATACAAAAATTCCAAGCAAAATACAACATATGTAGTACAAGACCATTCTGGCCTGTGAGTACAACAGATGGTTTCTAGAGGTTGATGGCGGAAGCGGTTTGTGGATCATCAGTGTCTATGGGACTCCATTTCCCGTCAGGAATAGCTGACCAGGTTAATTCCTATCTTCACGAGGCTGCTATCACTGTTGCTTTAGGTTCCGGGGCTGTCATCGCGCCGCTCCTCTCCGTGCAAGAAATCTGGCCAAGACAATAGCCAGGGACAAGCCAGTGAGTACTTTGAGTGTACTCGCAAACATTACGAACACGGGTATAATATAATTGATAATCATGCGCTGAAATATTCTATGATCACATCGTCAGTCATAAATAAAATCTTTTGTGCATGCAAGCAGGTTATTCATATGCAACACAAATAAGCAATAATGGAGTGGAAATAAAATGCCATAGTCGGGCGTCTGTGCGACACCACATAAAGGGCTTATATCAAAATGAATAACAAGCATGCCACAGTCGGATGTCTGAGCGACATCGCAGAAAGGGCTTATATCAAAATAAATAACGAGCGTGCCACAGTCGGACGTCGGAGTGACATCGCAGATAGGGCTTATAAAGTAAATAGATAACAAGCACTGCCACCGTCGAAGCGACACCACATAAAGGGCTTATAAAGTAAATAATACCAAGCAATGCCACAGTCGGGCATCTCAGCGACACCACATAAAGGGCTTATAAAGTGAATAACAATAACAAGCAATGCCACAGTCGGGCGTCTCAGCGACACCACATAAAGGGCTTATAAAGTAAATAATAACAAGCAATGCCACAGTCGGGCGTCTCAGTGACACCACATAAAGGGCTTATAAAGTAAATAATAACAATGAATATCCAGGAGGTAGAACTGTCCCTGGGATACTCAATAATAATATAATGGGTTAGTCCATAATAAACATAACATAATTATCACAAGTCATCAGTCATGATCCACGTTCTGGTTTAGTAGTTTCTCCTCCAAAGACCGACACTAAGACCGACACTTGACCCAACCCAGACTGTAGTCCTTAACCATGGACACGGCTATTCGAATAGGTTTAATCTCTGCAGAGGGTGTACTCTTTACCCATGAGCAACGGATTCCATTAGTCCATTGGGACTAATTCCGTCTATGGCCTTTTTGTTGAAAACACACCTGACTTGCACAGACCAGCTTAACTCACCGGTGTCTGGAATCACCCACGACACCTTTCAAGCAAAACTCTAAGTGGGGAGGCTACAACCTCGCGTAGCATGGGATCAAATTTCTATCGCGCGCTCTAAGGGGTGGCCTCCCCTCTCGGTCCCAACCGGAAACACCCATGCCCCCGGACCAGGTGGCCTGCCAACCGGCTACAACCGATATCTTCCACCATGGCCTTTCTGTACGGTGTGTGCTAGAAAGGGGTTGACGACTTACTGAACCGTACCCTACCTGCGGTAGGGACAAGTGGTAGTATGAGACAAGTATGGGGGTTACTGGAACAAGACTCGATCAATGGTCGACTCAGGAGGTTTTAAGTATTCCCTGCATGGTTAGCATAACGAATATATTTCATCCAACAGATAGAATCACCACTCATCATACCCCTCATGCCATGCCGGACACACTCGTCTCGACGAGAAACTAGGGACAAGCTCGGGTCTACCCAAGACAGAGACTTTCCCGTTTTCCTTCCGGTAGGCACGAAAGGCGTACGAGGATGATCACTATCACAAGCATGTCCATTTCCAACAGCAAGGAAATTTCAAATAAGCATTCATGCAAACGATCACATCACCACATAAAATAACGAGTTCCACGTATTGAGGTGGTGTCGTAATCGTGACAAATAATGCATGCAAAACATTATGCCAGGGTTCACAATGCTTGCCTTCAATATGTGGAAAGGCAGGGTGCACTCCAAAACTTTTGAAAGTTTGCTTCTCTCTCTCCAAAGTCCTATTTTAAATAAAATTTGAATCAACACACAAATTCAAAACAGCACAAAAAGTTGTTTGAAATTTTTTCAAATAAATCTTAAAATAAACTAGACAATATTTGGGGGAGGTAGGAAAAAGAATCAATCCATTTGGAGTTATATTTAAAAAGTTACAGCTAGTCAAAGTTTAGTCAAATCTGTTATTTAAAAATAAAACAGAAAAGAAAACGTTTCAATTAAACACGTACACGTCGAAAGCGTATTTTGGATTTACGCTTCCACTTACTCCAGCGTGGACGGTAGGCGAGTCACTGACAGTGGGCCCGCCTGGCCCACTGGTCAGGTTTGACTGGTCCACCTCCCCTCTTCTTCCTCTGTCCCGAGCGGAGGCGAGACTCCGGCGACCGTCGCCGGCGAATGGCGGCTCCTTGTGGGGAGCTGAGGGCAGGGATGGATTCGTGGCTCTAGGGCGATCCTTCCGGTGGTTGCAGGGTTGTTGGAGGTGGAGGGATTCGCCGTCGACGAGCTTCGCGGCAGCCGGTGGCTTCGGGAGCGAAGTGAGTTTGTGGTTATGGTGGCTCTCCGTCGCAGCTGGGGTTCTGGGTGGCACCGCAAGAAGTAGTGGAGTCGCTTGGTGGCGTTGGGAGGGCCGGGGAGGCTCTGGTTGTGCCGAACGGAGCCGGGAGGCGGCGGTGGCCGAACTGGCCGGAGTCGGTGAAGACGGCCTATTCCCCCTCAATTGACGGCAACGGGGGCACTAGGAGGATGGTGAGAGGCTGCCTGCGTGCGGGGATGAGCTCGGGGCTCCTTAAATAGGCGCTCGGGGACGGTTCCGCGGCGGCCAGGGATAAGGTTGCCGGCGACCGTCTTTCTGTAGCTATGGCGACGTGGAGGCGATGCGTGCTAGGGGACGAGGCTGTGGATGAGCTGGAGATGCTTAAGGGGGCAGCTGGCATGCGCTGAAGGCTTGGGTGGCACCGACCGAGGCAGTGGCGCGCTGCGGACGCCGGCGTGCCGCCAAAGGGGCTCTGACGGTGGTGCTGTAGGGCACCAGGCTGCTTGGCGTGATGCGGCGAGAAGGGGAGCGCGTGGCGCGGCTCTGCAGAGCGGTGGCAAACCAGGGGCGCGACGCGTCGGCTCGGGCACGACATGTGCAAAACGCGTGCTCTGCTCGCGCCCAGAGCACGCACGATACGTGCTCGACGAAATGCTAATGCATGCAAGGGGGCTCCAAACCGCAAGAGAGTTAGCAGGGTGGGGTTGTTGGTTAGGGCAAAACTATGGGACATGCTGGTTTGGTCAGGGGATCAAGCCCACAGTGCAAACAAAAACTCATGCCAAAACTGATCATGCCCAAAAGGTGTTTGACAAAATGCCAGGGGCACTTAGGCATTTCTTGGAGTGGCCAAAACTTCCAGGGTGGGGTCTCTTTAGATGAAAGAGAGGGTGGTGAGGTTAGTTTGCCCAAAGCTCAAACTTGCTTGTGCAAGTTTTGCAAAACTTCAGATCTGGACAGAAAGTAAAAGGCATTACCTCATGAACCAAAAATGATCCAATGGGTGCATGCTCCTGGACTTAGAAGTTTAATAGGGAGGACTATAAGTAGGGAAAAGAATCGAGGATAAAGGGGCAACTAAAAATGTGGTTTCTGTACAAAACCTCAAGTTGGACCAGAATGGAAAAGAGGATGATTCACTCAATTTTTCCAAACAACATCACTAGGTTATTGCATAAAGTTGAAAGCTATGCTCCTACTCACATCCCAAAATTTTGGTAGAAGTTTTAAAGAAATAAATAAATAGGTTGTAGTGCAAATCTGCCCACTGGACCAGATTTTCAAATAAGGTGTAGAGCTCAACATATTCAATGGCAGAAGATATTTTTGCACAAAAGTGGTTTAAACACTCCATATGACATCTCCAAATTTTGGTGGGATTTTTGAATGAATTTATAAAAGGGTTGCAGTTCAAATGGGACCATAAACCATGGGAAATCATTTTTCAAGAAAATAAACATCAGGAATAATATTATATAATTAATTCCTCTGATAAAAGAAAATATTTTCTTGAGAGGGTAAACAAGTCCAATATCATAATAGAAAAGTTCTCACTGAAGGAAACAACTCCAACGTAAAAAGGAAATGTTTCAAAAAAAATCAAAAGGGAGCCCAGAAAATAAAAGTTTTAATTTCCTGGCAAAGTTTTTATTAACCAAAACAAGGCTAAAATTTTGGGGTGTCACAACATTACCCCCCTTAAGAAAAATCTCGTCCTCGAGATTTGCTAAAAGCTGTTTTAATAAAAAAATAGATGCATTGAAACAAAAATGGCTACAGTGAGAGGGCAATACGTGGTGCAAAAATACAGTGTGGGGGTACTGGCGCTGTGTGGAAAAATCTACGGTTTTGGGGAGAAAATGAGGGATTTCTACACTGGATATAAATTTAGAATAATTTCTAAATTTAATAATACGCTGGTCGTACCCGAGAGCACAGTGCTCTCTCTGGCTGACAGGTGGACCCGGGTCCACTGTCAGCCTCTTCTTCTTCCTCTGGCTCTTTCTTCTTCCTCTCTCCCGCGTGCTTTCCCGCGCTTTCTCACCGGCGACGCCTAGCGTGTAGGGCATCTAGGCCGTACCGCGGTAGTGCGATGCGTGCTAGCTGCCGGTGCAGCGTGCACTCACCTCGCGGGCCAGTGTGCTGTCCGCACTGCTCGAGGATTCGCTTTTGAACACCGGCGATCGGGCAACGAGCGGCGCTGGTGGACCTCGCCCACCGTACATCGAGCTCGAGATATAAAACGGCCGAGGAGTTCTTCTCTTCTCCTCACACCTGGCCTCGATTTTCCTTCTCCTTCCTTCTCCTCTGTTTCCGTTTGCCGAAGCTCGAGGCGAGGCTCTAATGGCGGCGGTGGTGCCGGACTGGTACGTGATCCTGTTGTGCGGAGGGCTGGCAGCGGTGCTGGGGCTCTCCGTGCTCCTGTGCGCGAGGATTCTTGATGATCGTCGTGATTCTGCTGCTCAGGTGTTGGCTCTCCGCGGTGGTGGTAATCACGAGGATTAAGTGGGGTGTGTCGGCGCTGATTGTTGTCGGGAGGTGCTCAGTTAGATGTAACACCATTGCAAGGTTTTGCAAGCAGTGTAGGTGCTCGAATGATTATGGGTGTGAGTCTGCTGCCAGGGTGCTGCGGAAAATAAAAATAATCCACGTCGTGAGAAGATGTATGATGCAGCAATTCAGGGAAGAAAAAAAAATCTCACTCCAGGATTTTTTTTCGCGAGAGAAAACAATAATACATTAGAGTCGAACCGCTAGAGAGCTACTCACATTAATAGAAACTAAATGATTTACTTGCCACGCAAACTCGGGGTACCACGCATAAGTTACAACACATAAATAAAAGTTGCGGTAATAAATACAGCAGTGACGTCTAAATTGAAAACGGTAACTGGACGGGGTCCTGAGAAAATGTCTCTGGCACTGGGATACACTCCTCTTCTATCGGGGAAAGTGGATTGACCAGATGATGAATGTGTCTCTCCTGGTCGGGCCTCAGTGATCTGCCGATGGCGATCTAAGGATTTAAATCCGCGAGACTCTGGAGATAACCCATCACGTGCTGGTTTAAACACTCTTGAGCGATGACGTACTGGACAAGGTTGGCCAGGACTGGGTCTCTCTCAATTCGTCCACCGGGAAAAGATGTTATTCCTCCGGGTGCTACATGGCTCGGAAAGTAATAATACCCTCTTTCGCTGGCATAGGGTACCGCGAATCGAAGGCGAGCAAGCGCTTCGTACGCAGCAGCTTCTATGGCCATATGTGGGGTTTGCATAGACTTCCCCATGAAGGAGACCTTCGTTGGGTCTTGGTTTGGGTTTAGAGGAGGGATGTGCACTGCTGCCCAATATCTCGAGGTGGAAGGGGTGATCCTCGATTTGAACAACTCGTACTGGGGTGGCTGGGTAGCGCCCATGGTACTACGGGTAAAATCCCACAATATTTTGACAAAACTACCCGGGGTTTCATCTGGAGTCCTCAGATAAATACTAGGGCTCGGCATGGCAAGAAATGGTTGTGAAGGTAGTGCACAAGGTGAGGGGTGCTTGGCAAGGTCGCGCGGTGGCCTTTTTATAGCACCGGAGCTGGATCACTTTACCATGGTGAAAGGTAAAGAATTTTGTCAGTTCTGCTCCAATGGTTAGGGTCAAAGCCACAGATACACATTTCACCAAAGTGACGTATCACTGTGGGGGTTGTTGAGGTGGTTTTGGTAGCTGTGCCTAGGATAGAAAAATCACACTGCATGCTAATATATCCATGCAAGGCTACTATTTAAAACAGAGGCACGACGACAGGCTGCGTTTATTCACAAGGTCACACGATTACAAAGCGAGGATACACTGGGACTCGACACTACTCGAGTGATTTAGTCTACCTCGTTTACATCCAAGCGGGCGTGCCTTGTGGATGTCGAGGCTTCTCCACGGGTCTCACCGTCGGAATTAGCTGGAGAGGGTTGAGGGGCTGCAGGCTCGGGGTAGCGATGATGACCATCGCGGGGATTGTTGGCCACAATCCCGTTGGAGTGTGCTCCCAAAAGACGACGAAGTACTTCTGGGGTCATCAAAGCACCTTGGTTGATGGATGGGGCTGACCTCAGGGTCTCGATCGGGTGTCCAAACAGCACGACCGGGTTGTCGGCGTCGGGCTCATTTTCTTCTCTCGCCGGGGCTCGATGAACCAGCTCTCCACGAGCAGCGATCCGATCAATGGTGATTTGATCGACAGTTCCTCTAGTGCACCTACATAGCGCACTAGGTGCAGCAATGCAGGATCCGTCTCGTGATCTCTGTTGGCAACTTGGGGTGGTCTGCCATACCCTTCACGTCTGGGGTAGTAGTGGAACGAGCGACAGTTAACTGCCGGAGTTGAACTATAGCCTCTCGCGCCGCTAGTTGGACGGCTTGTGGCTCAAAGGAAGTTGTCCTTCCGGTGAACCTGTATGGGCGTTCGGGCGCCAGACCCCTACCGTAGATGTGTCCAGTGGCCCAGAATTGACGGTCCTCACCGCTCATGGGTCCTTGGTACACAACATATTCTGGTGGCTCTTCTAACGCATAGGCACGATGGGTGAGGTTTGCGAGTATGGTCACAAAGCCTCCAAGGTTGGTTGCTGTGGTCTCGTTGTGCACGACGGGACCAGGCATCGTGGCTCGGTTTGGGGTAGAGGCTGTGCTGTGCTGGTTTGGGGCTAGCGTGCCCTTTTTATAGGAAAAGGGGACAGAGTCTTCCTTCGCACGCTTGTGAATGAGACACCTTGGGTGCTGGTCATTGGTGTGTGATCGACAGGCTGGGTTGATAGGTTGGGCACCGACTGCCAAAAGTGTCGGGGTCACTGTGTGGCTATCTTGCACGAGAAGCTTGGCTGGGGTTTGGTTATGGTCTGGTGGGTTGGTTTGCCTAAGTTTATTGACCTGGCTAAGATAGGATTAGCCAATGGTCAGCCTGGCTCTGATACCAAGTCTATCACGACCGGTTTTTCTGGGTATTAATTTCCAGAAGATGGCCGTTGTGCTCACCAGCCCCAGGATAACTGTTAGCTGATGAGGCACCAACTTGATACAGAAATTCCAAGAAAAATACAACATATGTAGTACAAGACCATTCTGGCCTGTGAGTACAACAGATGGTTTCTAGAGGTTGATGGCGAAAGCGGTTTGTGGATCATCAGTGTCTATGGGACTCCATTTCCCGTCAGGAACAGCTGACCAGGTTAACTCCTATCTTCACGAGGTTGCTATCACCGTTGCTTTAGGTTCCGGGGCTGTCATCGCGCCGCTCCTCTCCGTGCAAGAAATCTGGCCAATCCAACAGCCAGGGACAAGCCAGTGAGTACTTTGAATGTACTCGCAAACATTATGAACACAGGTATAATATAATTGATAATCACGCACTGAAATATTCTATGATCACATCGTCAGTCATAAATAAAATCTTTTGTGCATGCAAGCAGGTTATTCATATGCAACACAAATAAGCAATAATGGAGTGGAAATAAAATTCCGCAGTCGGGCGTCTGTGCGACACCACATAAAGGGCTTATATCAAAATGAATAACAAGCATGCCACAGTCGGACGTCTGAGCGACATCGCGGAAAGGGCTTATATCAAAATAAATAACGAGCGTGCCACAGTCGGACGTCGGAGCGACATCGCAGAAAGGGCTTATAAAGTAAATAGATAACAAGCACTGCCACAGTCGGGCGTCTCAGCGACACCACATAAAGGGCTTATAAAGTAAATAATACCAAGCAATGCCACAGTCGGGCGTCTCAGCGACACCACATAAAGGGCTTATAAAGTGAATAACAATAACAAGCAATGCCACAGTCGGGCGTCTCAGCGACACCACATAAAGGGCTTATGAAGTAAATAATAACAAGCAATGCCACATTCGGGTGTCTCAGCGACACCACATAAAGGGCTTATAAAGTAAATAATAACAATGAATATCCAGGATGTAGAACCGTCCCAGGGATACTCAATAATAATATAATGGGTTAGTCCATAATAAACATAACATAATTATCACAAGTCATCAGTCATGATCCACGTTCTGGTTTAGTAGTTTCTCCTCCGAAGACCAACACTAAGACCGACACTTGACCCAACCCAGACTGTAGTCCTTAACCATGGACACGGCTATTCGAATAGGTTTAATCTCTGCAGAGGGTGTACTCTTTACCCACGAGCAACGGATTCCATTAGTCCATTGGGACTAATTCCGTCTATGGCCTTTTTGTTGAAAACACACCTGACTTGCACACACCAGCTTAACTCACCGGTGTCTGGAATCACCCACGACACCTGTCAAGCAAAACTCTAAGTGGGCAGGCTACAACCTCGCGTAGCATGGGATCAAATTTATATCGCGCGCTCTAAGGGGTGGCCTCCCCTCTCGGTCCCAACCGGAAACACCCATGCCCCCGGACCAGGTGGCCTGCCTACCGGCTACAACCGATATCTTCCACCATGGCCTCTCTGTACGGTGTGTGCTAGAAAGGGGTTGATGACTTACTGAACCATACCCTACCTGCGGTAGGGACAAGTGGTAGTACGAGACAAGTATGGGGGTTACTGGAACAAGACTCGATCTATGGTCGACTCAGGAGGTTTTAAGTATTCCCTGCATGGTTAGCATAACGAATATATTTCATCCAACAGACAGAATCACCACTCATCATACCCCTCATGCCATGCCGGACACACGCGTCTCGACGAGAAACTAGGGACAAGCTCGGGTCTACCCAAGACAGAGACTTTCCCCTTTTCCTTCCGGTAGGCACGAAAGGCGTACGAGGATGATCACTATCACAAGCATGTCCATTTCCAACAGCAAGGAAATTTCAAATAAGCATTCATGCAAACGATCACATCACCACATAAAATAACGAGTTCCACATATTGAGGTGGTGTCGTAATCGTGACAAATAATGCATGCAAAACATTATGCCAGGGTTCAGAATGCTTGCCTTCAATATGTGGAAAGGCAGGGTGCACTCCAAAACTTTTGAAAGTTTACTTCTATCTCTCCAAAGTCCTGTTTTAAATAAAATTTGAATCAACACACAAATTCAAAATAGCACAAAAAGTTGTTTGAATTTTTTTCAAATAAATCTTAAAATAAATTTGACAATATTTGGGAGAGGTAGGAAAAAGAATCAATCCATTTGGAGTTATATTTAAAAAGTTACAGCCAGTCAAAGTTTAGACAAAACTATTATTTAAAAATAAAACAGAAAAGAAAACGTTTCAATTAAACACGTACACGTCGAAAGCGTATTTTGGATTTACGCTTCCACTTACTCCAGCGTGGACGGTACGCGAGTCACTGACAGTGGGCCCGCCTGGCCCACTGGTCAGGTTTGACTGGTCCACCTCCCCTCTTCTTCCTCTGTCTTGAGCGGAGGCGGGACTCCGGCGACCGTCACCGGCGAACGGCGGGTCCTTGTGGGGAGCTGAGGGCAGGGATGGATCCGTGGCTCTAGGGCGATCCTTCCGGTGGTTGCGGGGTTGTTGGAGGTGGAGGGATTCGTCGTCGACGAGCTTCGCGGCGGCCGGTGGCTTCGGGAGCGAAGTGAGTTAGTGGTTATGGTGGCTCTCCGTCACAGCTGGGGTTCTGGGTGGCACCGCAAGAAGTAGTGGAGTCGCTTGGTGGCGTTGGGAGGGCCGGGGAGGCTCTGGTTGTGCCGAACGGAGCCGGGAGGCGGCGGTGGCCGAACTGGCCAGAGTCGGTGAAGACGGCCTATTCCCCCTCAATTGAATGCAATGGGGGCACTAGGAGAATGGTGAGAGGCTGCCTACGTGCGGGGATGAGCTCGGGGATCCTTAAATAGGCGCTCGGGGCCGGTTCCGTGGCGGCCGGGGATAAGGTTGTCGGCGACCATCTTTCTGTAGCTATGGCGATGTGGCAGCGACGCATGCTAGGGGACGAGGCTGCGGATGAGCTGGAGATGCTTAAGAGGGCAGCTGGCGTGCGCTGAAGGCTTGGGCGGCACCGACCGAGGCAGTGGCGCGCTGCGGACGCCGGCATGCCGCCAAAGGGGCTCTGACGGCGGTGCTGTAGGGCACCAGGCTGCTTGGCGTGATGTGGCGAGAAGGGGAGTGTGTGGCGCGGCTCTGCAGAGCGGTGGCACACCAGGGGCGCGATGCGTCGGCTCGGGCGCGGCACGTGCAAAACACGTGCTCTGCTCGCGCCCAGAGCATGCACGGTACGTGCTTGACGAAATGCTAATGCATGCAAGGGGGCTCCAAACGGCAAGAGAGTTAGCAGGGTGGGGTTGTAGGTTAGGGCAAAACTATGGGACATGCT
Organism: Triticum timopheevii; assembly: GCA_963921465.1. Lineage (NCBI taxonomy): Eukaryota > Viridiplantae > Streptophyta > Magnoliopsida > Poales > Poaceae > Triticum > Triticum timopheevii. Next base: position 152,396,991 of record OY997272.1, read on the forward strand.
GGTTTGGCCAGGGGATCAAGCCCACAGTGCAAACAAAAACTCATGCCAAAACTGATCATGCCCAAAAGGTGTTTGACAAAATGCCAGGGGCACTTAGGCATTTCTTGGAGTGGCCAAAACTTCCAGGGTGGGGTCTCTTTACATGAAAGAGAGGGTGGTGAGGTTAGTTTGCCCAAAGCTCAAACTTGCTAGTGCAAGTTTTGCAAAACTTCAGATCTGGATAGAAAGTAAAAGGCATTACCTCATGAACCAAAAATGATTCAATGGGTGCATGCTCCTGGACTTAGAGGTTTAACAGGGAGGACTATAAGTAGGGAAAAGAATCGAGGATAAAGGGGCAACTAAAAATGTGGTTTCTATACAAAACCTCAAGTTGGACCAGAATGGAAAAGCGGATGATTCACTCAATTTTTCCAAAGAACATCACTAGGTTATTGCATAAATTTGAAAGCTATGCTCCTACTCACATCCCAAAATTTTGGTAGAAGTTTTAAACAAATAAATAAATAGGTTGTAGTGCAAATCTGCCCACTGGACCAGATTTTCAAATAAGGTGTAGAGCTCAAAATATTCAATGGGAAGAAGATATTTTTGCACAAAAGTGGTTTAAACACTCCATATGACATCTCCAAATTTTGGTGGGATTTTTGAATGAATTTATAAAAGGGTTGCAGTTCAAATGGGACCATAAACCATGGGAAATCATTTTTCAAGAAAATAAACATCAGGAATAATATTATATAATTAATTCCTCTGATAAAAGAAAATATTTTCTTGAGAGGGTAAACAAGTCCAATATCATAATAGAAAAGTTCTCACTGAAGGAAACAACTCCAAGGTAAAAAGGAAATATTTCAAAAAAATCAAAAGGGAGCCGAGAAAATAAAAGTTTTAATTTCCTCGCAAAGTTTTTATTAACCAAAACAAGGCTAAAATTTTGGGGTGTCAAACCAGCCCACATATTAATTTTTTTAAGCTGAAAATGGCTAGCCCAGCTATACTTTTTTTAGGAATACCCAGGCAAGGTCAAGTTGTTATTCTCCGCCCCGCTGGGCTGCAAATCTTTCCTAGGAGGGATGCATTAGGCTTAACAAGAAAATGGGCTTTAAGAAATAATAAATGGGATGTAATTATAAAAACTGGGTAGTAACTATAAAAAAATGCACCAAACAGTGATTACTTTTAAAATATTATTTTTGGAATATTGAATAATTTAATTTCATTAATTGTTGCGAGCGGAATGTTTAGTTGGATTTTACGCAATATAAATTTATATTGAAATTGTATTTAATCTGACTAAAATTTCGGGATAAAAATATTCGGATCCCATCAAAATGTGGGAAATTTTATTGAATTCTGTTTTGAACGGTTGGTTGAAATGGGTTGTACTTTTAACAAACTGTAAATGGGCTGTAGTAAATTCCATTAGAATTCAAAAATGGGCTACACATTCTTACAAATCTCAAATGGGCTATAAGTTCTCTGCCACACACTTCTGGCCTTACTAAGTTGACGCGTCCCCTAAAAAAACAGAGTTGACGGGTATGCAAGGCTTTGTCAACTTATAGTCAACACACGGTTCTAGCAGCAGTGGCCGTTGGATGTCCATCCAACGGATGCCGTGCTTCTTCTTCAATCTCGGATATTCTAGCTTCACCCGCCCAAAAAATGATTCATCCCCCTGACATCTGGGGCGCACCGTTTCGGAAGTTGACCTGTGGGCCTACTAAGTTGACGTACCAAGGGCTTTGTCAACTTAGTCAATATAAACGAATCTAGCTGCAGTGACCATACGATGTCCATCCAACGGCCGTCGTGCTTCTTCAACCTCTGGTCTTCTTGCTCCATCCGCCCAAAGCAGCGCCGGTCGTGCCGCCTACTCCTGCCTCCCGTGGCCGGCTGTGCTGCCGCGGAGGCCTCACCGCCCCCTACTACTCCCACCGCTGGCCAGGCCATACCTCTACTCACCCACTGACCCACACCCCCTGTTATTCTGCAGCGACGGCAGCGCAGCCGAACCAGTGAACCCTCGTACTACTCTCCACGTGTGCATCCACTACCGGTCTTCCCCGGCTCCGCGTCGTCCCCTTCCTAGGCCTCGCCGTCGTCCACCACCGTGGTGCTCTCGACGCGGCGTGGTCAACATGGTCAAGGAACGACTTCCATTGGACGTGGACTGTACGTGGAGAGGCTGACAGCTTGGTCCACGGCAGCCGCAAGGAAGTGCCTCCTTATTACGCGCAAAATAATTATTCCTCCATCTGACAGCGGGGACCCATCGAACAGGCCACCATATTTCGCAAAAAAATGATTCGCCCCCTGACTGCTGGGACCCACGAGCTAGATCTTCGCACGCAAGGAAGTGCGTCCGGAAAAAAAATGATTCGCCCCCCTGACTGCTGGGACCCACCAGCTACATCTTCGCACGCAAGCAAGTGCGTCCGAAAAAAAATGATTCGCTCCTCGACTGCTGGGACCCACCAGCTACACCTTCGCACGCAAGGAAGTGCGTCCGGGCAAAAAAAGATTCGCCCCCCTGACTGCTGGCACCCAGCAGCTACACCTTCGCACGCAAGGAAGTGCGTCCGGGCAAAAAAAAAACAATTCGCCCCCCCTGACTGCTGGGACCCAGCAGCTACACCTTCGCACGCAAGGAAGTGCGTCCGAAAAAAAACGATTCGCCCCCCTGACTGCTGGGACCCACCAGCTACATCTTCGTAGGCAAGGAAGTGCCTGACAGTCGGGACCCACCTGGTCGAAGCGTACGTAGCGTTGTCATCCTGGTCGTGAATGTGTACGTACATACTGGTCGACGTAGAGGCGCGCACGTGTCATAGTAGAGGCGCGCCCGTAGCATGTACACGTACGTATAGCGGCCAGGGTGCAAGAAAGAAAATATGGTCACGTATGTGTACATACGGGCGGGGTCTCGAACGCCTAGTCACGCATACCGCAAAACGGAGGAAACGGACCTCCTACGGTCGAAACGGGGGTCTTGTTGATCGGGAGGGGTGTGGCGTACCGCAAAACGGACGAAACGGACTTGTGCTGGAGCGCTACGGTCGAAACGGGGGGGGGGGGAGGGGTGTGGCATACCGCAAAATGGGACTCCACAGGATACTGTTCATCTCCACCGTCAACCTCCTCCAGCCTCCACGGGCTACCGTCGACCTCCTCCAGCCTCCACGGGCTCCTGTTCATCCAGCCTCCACCGCGCGATACTCCACCGCTACTGTTCAACCACCCCTCCACGGGCACCCCTCCACCGTCTACTGTTCATCCAGCCCTCCACACCACGGGGTCCTATTCAACCACCCCTCCACCATCTACTGTTCATCCAGCCCTCCACACCACGGGTTCCTGTTCATCCAGAGGCAACGCCACCACTCACTGTTCATCCAACCCCCCCCCCCCCCCCCCGCAACGCTCACTCTTCATCCAATCGATCGGCTTCAGTTAGCAGCAGTAGCGAAGGAATCGCTCCATCGGGTTCAGTTAACGGCCATCGATCGATCACTCGGGTTCAGTAACGCGCAGCCTGCAGTGCAATCTCTCGGGTTCAGTTAGAGCCCAACGCCTCGCTCGGCTTCAGTTAGAGCCAATGCCTCGCGCACACACGTGCGTATGTACGAGAGAAACGCGCATCGATCGGCCCCCGACCTTCCACCGTAACCGGCAACTCCCCAAAATTTTCCTCCCCCTCGCTTCTACCATAGTTTTTTTCGTCATGGACGGCCCAAAGAATGTCATGCAGCTGCGTCTCCGGCCCGCCCAGGACAAAAAGCCCATTTTCTGTCATGATTTTTTGTCATAGAAGTAGGAGCCCACCACATCTATGATGATACTGGGTTTTGTCACAATTATCATCATAGAAGTGTCATATGTATGACAGAAAAAAAATTTGTTCAGCCCAAAATGTTACGGATGTGTCTTTTTTTTGTAGTGCTAGTGGCATGCCGCAAGCGCTCCTCCGAGCGATGTGGCTTTTAGTAGGAGTATAACTTAGTTTCGTAAGGTGATCTCATTAGTTTTGGGATGCAAATGATAAATCCCGAACATTCGTGAATTATTAGCGTCCTTAATTAAGTATGTAATAGGGAAAGTTTGGAAACCTTGTGTATCCGTATGCATTTTGTAAGTACGTGCATATAGCACAAACTTTACTATATACTACCGCACTACACGTCTCTGTCTATATATGCTTGCAGACTGTGCTACTCCCTCCGTCTAGATGAATAAGTCATCTTTGGTTGTGCACCGTGACTAAGGAGGGAAGACTTTATACACCTAGAAGGAGGGAGTACTACTATTACTTATGTATGTGCAAATGCACGTTTTAACATTATGATGCGGTTTTTGTAGAAGTAGAAAAACAACACTAGTCAAGCTTGTGAAACGATTCAATGCAAAACAAATGCAAAAATGCTCATTTGATTGTTTACTTTTAGCTTCCTTCTCTGTGGTTATTTCTCTGTCGTACTTTGTACGGAGTATCTCACTGGTCGGAAAGGCATGCAAATTCCCAAACCACTTCCTACACCCTATATCGAATTTTTTGCCTAACAAGTTGTACCATGCAATTGGAATTCCAACTTGAGTACTACTACTAGTAGGAGTACCAGGGGCCAGTTCGTTTAGGCTTCTAGATTAGTAGTAATCCCATTACTACTAGCTCTGTCCTGGTTTATTGGTCCCCATTGTAATCTGTGTCAAATTTTGATCATAAATTTAACTAATTAAATGTTTGTTCATGTCACATTCACTAACATTTTATCAGTTAAATCTTTGGTCAAAATTTACCACAAATTACAATGGTGACGAATAAACCAGGACGGAGGTACTAGTAGTAGTTTAGAAGCCCAAATAAATGAGTGAGGCGCCTTAATGTTACTCTCCACTGTGACTAGTCTTATGGGAAAAGCTGGGGAAGAGACGGCTTATTTTTTAAGCCGTCAAAAGAACTTGCCCTAGGAGTAGTAGCTAGGGATACTAGGAGTAGTAGCTAGGGATCGAGAGTACGAGATGAACAAGAGAAAGTAAATGCAGAGAGATGAAATGCCAAAAAGACGGAGGGATGTGATGGTTGCTTGTCCGTTTATTTTACCAGGCCGCTTATTACTGGCAGTGGTTGGGTTTTGTGATATGACGGCTTTACTGTCGCGCCACGAGTGGGGTGAGACTCCCGTGCAGTACCGCCCTCTACACTTGTACTACATCGGTTGTGGTTTATTAGTCCCCCATTGAATTTGACTAAAGATTTAACTGACAAAATGTTAGTGCATGTCAACAAAAACTATATCGTTGGATTCGTATTTGAACATAGTTTTCAATGATATAATTTCAGGTGACATGCATCAGCATTTATCGTACTATATATAATGTTAGTTCAATTTTTGGTCATACTAATCTATAGTAAGGTGCCCATGCGTTGCAAGGAAGAGTGAAATGTATTGATTGGGGAGTTGTTTATTTTGACAAAGGATGTGGGGGTCATATCATGTGTAACGGGTATCGATAGGTTTCTTCGGATATTATTTCATCTCTAGAGCTCACAAACATCCGGGTGAAATAGATAAAAAGGTATCTTTTGCAAACAAAAGCGTTCAACTATTCAACCTGCATCCAAAACTTGTGAAGAAATAACACTTCTTGTGCTTTGCAAGAAATGATCTTTAAGAATTAGTTTTTCAGTATCGATTGTTATACATGTTGGCTACAGATGACATGGCACTTTCTTATAGCAACAGTTGGCTATACTATTAAGTATTAGCCATGCCCTTATACACTTAGGCGGAGGGATTAAATCGGGATGACTTGGAAGGGGGCAAAGGAGATGTAAGAAATGGTTCATAGTAAATCTTTCACCAATACTGTAGTAAAAATTCATACATGGAATATTCTAGACTAAACCATAAACGGATACACTTATATTCATGCGCGATACTCCATTAGAGCAAGATCTTGCATGGAAGTCTCCACATGCTTAGACAGCGGATTACATTGAGCGAAGACTAATGATCAACATTTAACTTGATAATGCATATGTCCAAGTGAACCTCCTTAGAGTCCCCGTGCACCGCATTGGGGGTAAATAATACCATGCGTCTTCCATGTCCACATCGGTGGGAAGGTCCCAGCTCTACAGAGTCCTAGTCAGTTTGATGTAGCCGGTGTCGCCGCCCATGTAACTCGGAGGGGTAGTAACAGTGAGCACGCACCCGTACATCGGCCTCGTCTTAGTGTCAGTGTCAGTGGGGTCGCCGCTGACGCACATTACAGAGATGGCGCGGCAGCCTGCGCGGGCCTCGCCGGTGCCCATGATCAAGAGGAAGACGCTGTCGTCCTCCTCTGAGACTAGCAGGCGGCGGTGATTCTCAAGCAACTCCGGCACGGTGAACGGGTAGCATGTCTCGTACTTGATGTTCTCCGCCAAGGGCCAGTAGTGACCGCTGCACGCATCTATGAGGTGATGCACGATGTCCGCCGGCGAGCCCCAAAACGGCATCGGGCACTCATAGCAGTAGACGAAGGGCTCCTTGGAGGCATCGACCAGGCCGTCCATGAAACGGGAGTGGCTGTAGGGGACGATGCGCCGGTTGAATATATGAGCAAGTTACTACAAGATTTAATCCGAATAAGCACAAAATAAATCATGACGGCTATAACAAAGATTAAACTAATCATGTGGACTAGCATAGTAGATGAACAAATAGAATCTAGTAGGATACAGAGTAGAAACATGAAATCTACCATCATTTCAAACAGGAAGGACAGAAACACATACGGTGCAACGGGAGCAACACCGTTGGTATTGAGGTTGTCGCCCATGTCGTTGAGGAAGAGGTTGCCGAGGTCGGGGAAGAAGTTGTCGTCGGTGAAGTCGTGGCCGCCAGCAGTCGCGAGAGTGCGCTCCCCAAATTTCAACAGCGCCCGCCAAATGGAGCGCAGGAGGGAGTGGATGTAGGGGACGTTGCAGCCATCGAATGGAGCGCGAGAGTAGCACACAAAGTAGTAGATGGTGCTCCTCCCTAAGTCTCTATCTCTACTCTTATCTCTATCTCTACTACTCTTTTTTTTATAACAAATCGAATAGGACTACGCCGACCGCTGCACGCCCGGCTGAACACGCCTCCTCGCCTCCATCATCACCAACTGAGTCTTTTATAGGATTAGGAGTAGAGAAAAAACTGAGTTGGTGATGATGGTGTGTCGTGCAATGGACGGGCATCTTACTAATTTTTTTGCATATAATTCCAAACACCACGTAGACACGGTCTTTGACCATTTTACAACTATGTTAGTATCATTGTTAGTGGTCAGTCGGTGCAAGTTATAGCTTCGGGTGTTTTAACTTTTTTTTTGTAATGATATCTGGCGATTGTTCGGCACGAGCTCAATCCTGGCGAATCCCACGTAACCGTCAGATTTCCATCCAACCGTGGCTTGTTTTTAAGCCATAATATTTTACAAAACCGCCACCCTTACACACATACTGTAACTGCGTCGCGGGCATTTGCAACTGCCATGTCTCCCAGCGAATGTTTGTTGGGGATTGGAGTTAGCACCGATGGCAGTTCGTAGTCGTTCCACGCTCGGGCATTGAAGTTTGTAACTATTTTAGATTAGAATATACTCCTCCTCCAGTGCTAGTAGTAGAGCAGAGTCCTACTCCACTACTACTCTACTCAAGCAAGTTAGGGCATAGTAGTAGGTACTGTGATCACTCAAGCAAGTTGTCTAACTTCGATATGACCCTACGCTATTGGTATGTGTCTCGTAAGTCAAGCGGCGTGTTGTAGTCATCATCACCTGTCCACTTCCTGCAGCACATATTCGCTTCTCCATCTTTGTCCGCACATAATCTCGTCCAATCTTCCATCCCCGCTAAGGCGCCTCCCCCCCCCCTCGTCTGAAACCAAGCACTAACAATGGCAGAACCGAGCAGCATTAGCCAAAAGAGTGGCTGGAATTTGCTCCCCACAGAGGTAATCAAGCTCATTGTTTTGCGTGTGGACAATCTCAGTACCATGCCGCTCGCCGCGTGCTCATCGAGGCTGTACCGTTTACTCAAAGCCCTCGGGCCAGAGCTTTTTAAGCCAGCTCCTTGCTTGATGATGCTGCCTGATCTTCAAAAACGACATGTCACGCAGCATAACAATCGTAAGGTGGCGAGCATTGATACGTCCATTTTGAATCATGCTTTTATATCAATATTTATTGCATTATGGGCTGTTATTACACATTATATCTCAATACTTATGGCTACTCTCTCTTATTTTACAAGGTTTACCATGAAGAGGGAGAATGCGGGCAGCTGGAATTCTGGCTAGAAAAGGAGCAAACGTTGGAAACCTATTCTGCACAACTCAAAAAGTCCTGAAACTCCACGAAACAACTTTTTGGATTTAATAAGAATTTATGAGCGAAAGAAATAGGCCAGGGGGCGCACACCCTGTCCAGGAGACAGGGGGCGCCCCCCCTGTAGGTTGCGGCCCCCTATCTCCTGGGCCCCCTGGTGGGCCTCCAGCATCCATCTTCTGCTATATCATCACTTTTACCCTAGAAAAAATCGTGGGCAAGCTTACGGGACGAAACTCCGCCGCCACGAGGCGGAACCTTGGCGGAATCAATCTAGGGCTCTGGCGGAGCTATTCTGCCGGGGACACTTCCCTCCGGGAGGGGGAAATCATCACCAACGATCCTCTCATCGGGAGGGGGTCAATCTCCATCAACATCTTCACCAGCACCATCTCCTCTCAAAACCCTAGTTAATCTCTTGTATCCAATCTTGTATCAAAACCACAAATTGGTACCTGTGGGTTGCTAGTAGTGTTGATTACTCCTTGTAGTTGATGCTAATTGGTTTACTTGGTGGAAGATCATATGTTCAGATCCTTTATGCATATTATTACTCCTCTGATTATGAACATGAATATGCTTTGTGAGTAGTTACGTTTGTTCCTGAGGACATGGGTGAAGTCTTGCTATTAGTAGTCATGTTAATTTGGTATTCGTTTGATATCTTGATGAGATGTATGTTGTCTTTTCCTCTAGTGGTGTTATGTGAACGTCGACTACATGACACTTCACCATTATTTGGGCCTAGAGGAAGGCATGGGGAAGTAATAAGTAGATGATGGGTTGCCAGAGTGATAGAAGCTTAAACCCTAGTTTATGCGTTGCTTCCTTAGGGGTTGATATGGACCCATATGTTTAATGTTGTGGTTAGGTTTACCTTAATACTCCTTTTTGTAGTTGCGGATGCTTGCAATAGGGGTTAATCATAAGTGGGATGCTTGTCCAAGTTAGGGCAGTACCCAAGTACCGGTCCACCCACATATCAAATTATCAAAGTACTGAACGCGAATCTTATGAACGTGATGAAAACTAGCTTGACGATAATTCCCAATGTGTCCTCGGGAGCTCCTTCTTCATTATTAGAATTTGTCCAGGCTTATCCTTTGCTACATAAAGGATTGGGCCACCTTGCTGCACTTTATTTATTTTATTTACTTTTTTCTCGTTACTATTTATCTTATTAGAAGACTATCTATTACCTACAATTTCAGTGCTTGCAGAGAAAACCTTACTGAAAACCACTTATCATTTCCTTCTGCTCCTCGTTGGGTTCGACACTCTTACTTATCGAAAAGACTACGATAGATCCCCTACACTTGTGGGTCATCAAGACTCTTTTCTGGCGCCGCTGCCGGTTTGTGTAGCGCTTTTGGTGAGTGGAACTTGGTAAGGAAACATTTATATAGTGTGCTGAAATTTTCTGTTACTTGTCACTATGGAAACTAATCCTTTGAGGGGCTTATTTGGGGTATCTTCACCCCAACCAGAAGAGCAAAGATATGCTCCTCAACCTACTAAACTTTATGAAAATATTCACTTTGAGATTCCTTCGGGTATGATAGAAAAACTGCTAGCTAATCCTTTTGCAGGAGACGGAACATTGCATCCCGATTTACACCTTATCTTTGTGGATGAAGTTTGTGGATTATTTAAGCTTGTAGGTATTCCCGATGATGTTGTCAAAAGGAAGGTCTTCCCTTTATCTTTGAAGGGAGATGCAATGACATGGTATAGTCTATGTGATGATATGAGATCTTGGAATTATAAGCGATTGAAGTTGGAATTTCACCAGAAGTTTTATCCTATGCATCTTGTTCATGGTGACCGTAATTACATATATAATTTCTGGCCTCGCGAAGGAGGAAGCATCGCTCAAGCTTGGGGGAGGCTTAAGTCAATGTTGTATTCATGCCCCGATCATGAGCTCTCTCGGGAAATGATTATTCAGAATTTTTATGCTCGGCTTTCTCTCGATAATCGCAACCTGTTCGATACTTCCTGTGCTGGTTCTTATATGCTGAAGACTAGTGATTTCAAATGGGACTTATTGGAAAGAATTAAATGCAACTCTAAAGATTGGGGTTCCGACGATGGTAAGGAGTCAGGTATGACACCTAAGTTCGATTGTGTTAAATCTTTTATGGATACCGATGCTTTCCGTGGATTTAGCTCTAATTATGGACTTGACTCTGAGATAGTAGCTACTTTTTGTGAATCTTTCACTACTCACGTTGATCTCCCTAAAGAGAAGTGGTTTAAATATAATCCTCCAGTTGAAGTGAAAGTAGTTGCACCTATTACAGTCGAAGAAAAGACTATTACATATAGTGAACCTATTGTTCCTACTGCTTATGTTGAAAAACCTCCTTTTCCTGTTAGGATAAAAGATCACGCTAAAGCTTCGACTGTTGTTCGTCAGAGTAATACTAGGACCTATACACCTCCTGAGCAAATTAATGTTGAACCTAGTATTGCTATGGTTAAAGATCTCTTGGATGAGCATTTAGATGGGCATGTTATTTCTTTCTTGGGTGAGACTACTAATATTGCTAGACCTGATACTAAGACACGTAGACCTGTTGTAGGCATGCCTGTTATTTCTGTTAAAATAAGAGATCATTGTTATCATGGCTTATGTGATATGGGTGCTAGTGCTAGTGCGATACCTTATGATCTTTATAAAGAAATTATGCACGACATTGCACCCGTTGAATTAGAAGACATTGATGTTACTATTAAGCTTGCTAATTGGGATACCATCAAACCTATTGGGATTGTTAGAGATGTTGAAGTTTTGTGTGGGAAGGTTAAATACCCTGCCGATTTTCTTGTTCTTGCTTCCCCACAAGATGATTTTTGTCCCATTATTTTTGGTAGACCCTTCTTGAATACAGCTAGTGCTAAGATTAATTGTGAAAGGAATATTGTCACTATTGGTATAGATGGTATGTCTCATGAGTTTAATTTTTCCAAGTTTAGTAGACAACCACGTGAAAGGGAACCATCTAGTAAGGATGAAATTATTGGTCTTGCTTCCTTTGTTGTTCCTCCAACTGATCCGTTAGAACAATATTTGCTAGACCATGAAAACGATATGTTTATGAAGGAAAGGGAAGAAATAGATGAAGTGTTCCTTAAATAGGAACCTATGCTGAAACATAATCTTCCCATTGAAATTCTTGGGGATCCCCCTCCACCCAAGGGTGATCCCGTGTTTGAACTCAAACCATTACCTGATAATCTTAAGTATGCTTATCTTGATGAAAAAGATATATCCTGTTATTATTAGTGCTAACCTTACAGAGAAAGAAGAAGAAATATTATTGAAAACTCTGAAGAAGCACCGAGCAGCTATTGGATATACTCTGGATGATCTTAAGGGCATTAGTCCCACATTATGTCAAAACAAAATTTCAGTAGAGAAAGATGCCAAGCCAGTTAGAGATCCTCAAAGACGATTAAATCCCAAAATGAAAAGTGGTAAGAAAGGAGATTCTAAAGCTCCTTGAGGCAGGTATTATTTATCCCATTGCTGATAGTGAATGGGTAAGCCCTGTCCATTGTGTCCCTAAAAAGGGAGGTATTACCGTTGTTCCTAACGATAAATATGAACGAATCCTGCAAAGAATTATTACAGGTTAGGATGGTAATTGATCTCCGTAAGTTAAATAAAGCTACTAAGAAAGATCATTACCCTTTACCTTTTATGATCAAATGCTAGAAAGGCTATCCAAACACACACATTTTTGCTTTCTAGATGGTTATTTTGGCTTCTCTCAAATACCTGTGTCAGCAAAGGATCAATATAAAACTACTTTTACTTGCCCTTTTGGTACTTTTGCTTATAGACGTATGCCTTTTGGTTTATGTAATGCACCTGCTACCTTTCAAAGATGCATGATGGCTATATTTTCTGATTTTTGTGAAAAGATTTGTGAGGTATTCATGGATGATTTCTCCATCCATGGATCCTCTTTTGATGATTGTTTGAGCAACCTTGATCGAGTTTTGCAGAGATGCGAAGACACTAGTCTCGTCCTGAATTGTGAAAAGTGTCACTTTATGGTTAATGAAGGCATTGTCTTGGGGCACAAGATCTCCGAGAGAGGTATTGAAGTTGATAAATCCAAAGTTGATGCTATTGAAAAGATGCCATGTCCCAAGGACATAAAAGGTATAAGAAGTTTCCTTGGTCACGCCAGCTTTTATAGGAGGTTCATTAAGGACTTTTCTAAAATCTCTAGGCCTCTGACTAATTTATTGCAAAAAGATATTCCTTTTGTCTTTGATGATGATTGTGTAGAAGCATTTGAAACACTTAAGAAAGCTTTGATCACTGCACCTATTGTTTAGCCACCTGATTTGAATTTACCTTTTGAAATTATGTGCGATGCTAGTGATTATGCTGTAGGTGCTGTTTTAGGGCAAAGAGTCGATAAGAAATTGAATGTTATCCAGTATGCTAGTAAGACTCTTGATACTACCCAAAGAAATTATGCTACTACTGAAAAAGAGTTCTTAGCAGTTGTGTTTGCATGTGATAAGTTTAGACCTTATATTGTTGATTCCAAAGTTACTATTCACATTGATCATGCTACTATTAAATATCTTATGCAAAAGAAAGATGCTAAGCCTAGACTCATTAGATGGGTTCTCTTGCTCCAAGAATTTGACTTGCATATTATTGATAGAAAGGGAGCTGAGAACCCCGTTGCAGACAACTTGTCTAGGTTAGAGAATGTTCTTGATGACCCACTGCCTATTAATGATAGCTTTCCTGATGAACAATTAGCGGTCGTCAATGCTTCTCGTACTGCTTCTTGGTATGCTGACTATGCTAATTACATTGTTGCTAAATATATACTGCCTAGTTTCACATACAAGCAAAAGAAAAGGTTCTTTTATGATTTAAGACACTATTTCTGGGATGACCCACATCTTTATAAAGGAGTAGATGGTGTTATTAGACGTTGTGTGCCTGAGCATGAACAGGAACAGATCCTATGCAAGTGTCACTCTGAATCCTATGGAGGACACCACGCTGGAGATAGAACTGCACACAAGGTACTACAATCTGGTTTTTATTGGCCTACTCTCTTCAAAGATGCTTGTAAGTTTGTCTTATCTTGTGATGAATGTCAAAGAATAGGTAACATTAGTAGACATCAAGAAATGCCTATGAATTATTCTCTTGTTATTGAACCATTTGATGTTTGGGGCTTTGATTATATGGGACCTTTTCCTGCCTCCAATGGTTATACACATATTTTAGTTGTTGTTGATTACGTTACTAAGTGGGTAGAAGCTATTCCAGCTAGTAGTGCTGATCATAACACTTCTATTAAAATGCTTAAAGAAGTTATTTTTCCGAGGTTTGGAGTCCCTAGATATCTTATGACTGATGGTGGTTCACATTTTATTCATGGTGCTTTCCGTAAGATGCTCGCTAAGTATGATGTCAATCATAGAATAGCATCTCCTTATCATCCACAGTCTAGTGGTCAAGTAGAGTTGAGCAATAGAGAGCTCAAATGAACTTTGCAAAAGATCGTGAATAGATCTAGGAAGAATTGGTCCAAAAAACTTGATGATGCATTATGGGCCTATCGAACTGCATACAAAAATCCTATGGGTATGTCTACATATAAGATGGTTTATGGAAAAGCTTGTCATTTACCTCTTGAACTCGAACATAGGGCATATTGGGATATCAAAGATCTCAATTATGACTTCAAACTTGCTGGTGAGAAAATGTTATTTGATATTAGCTCACTTGATGAATGGAGAACCCAAGCTTATGAGAAAGCCAAGCTTTTCAAAGAAAAAGTCAAACGTTGGCATGATAAGAGGATACAAAAGCGTGAGTTTAATGTAGGAGATTATGTGTTATTGTTCAACTCTCGTTTAAGGTTTTTTGCAGGAAAACTTCTCTCAAAATGGGAAGGTCCCTACGTTATCGAGGAGGTCTATCGTTCTGGTGCTATAAAAATCAACAACTTCGAAGGCACAAACCTGAGGGTGGTAAATGGTCCAAGAATTAAACATTATATTTCAGGTAATCCTATCAATGTTGAAACTAATATTATTGAAACCATAACCCCCGAGGAATACATAAGGGACACTTTCCAGAATGTTCCAGACTCTGAAAAGGCATAGGTACGTGGTACGGTAAGTAAACCGACTCCAAAACAACTCTAATGGCAATTTTTATCAGTTTTGGATTATTTAAGAATTTTAGGAACAAAGAAGTAGTCCAAAAGGGACACGAGGCCCCCATGAGAGTGGAGGGTGCGCCCCCCTGTCTCGTGGGCACCTCGTGTGCCTCCCGGACTCCGTTTTCTTGTATGTTACGTATTTTGATCGGTAAAAATTCATTATATATACTCCCGAAGGTTTTGACCACCGTATCACGCAAATATCCTCTGTTTTCGTTTCGAGTTGTTCCTATTGCAGAATAAAGCAAGATGTCTTCTCAGGAGTCAGATGGGGAGAGGCGGGTGTCTCACCCAACGCCAGGTCCAGGAGCAAATAGGGATGCCTATCACTTTGGACCATCAATGGAGGATAAGATGGAGGCTGATTTGAAGAGGATAGATGCCATGGAGGAAGATCAAGAAGTTACCTCTCGTCTCCAAGCGGAATTCACTATGGGGGAACTACCTAGCCTGGCTGTCCCTGCTTCAGTCATCCCTTCCAACTCTAGATTTCTTTCTTATGAAAATATGAAAAAGAGTTTTATGTGTTCTCCAGAAGCTATGCGGCATCCTTGGGTTAAAGGAGCTTTGGCCATTACGGGCAAGCTCCGTAAAGAAATTATGGACCTCAAAAAACAATTCAATAAGCTCGAGGAGGACATCCGTATTCTGAAGGGAATCATCGCCAAGAAGATCATAACAGCAACCGTGAAGAAGGAGAAATAATCTCATGAGTATGGGCACTCCCTTTGGCAACTGCCAAGCTTGGGGGTGGTGCCCTAGTATCGTATCATCATCACACTCCTATCTTTACCGCTTTATTCAGTTCGATCCTTTTAGTAGTATCTTGATCTATTAGTTCGAAGTTTTGATATCAAGTAGTTTCGAGTTTTGCATTGTGATCTCTTTATGTAATCGAGTCAGTGTGCTATCTATAATAAAGATTAGTGTTGAGTCAAGGGATTTGCCTTGTTGCTATGATCTTGAGAAAGTAGAAAGAATAAAAGAGTTCATATTGATCTTATGGATAGTGATAACTTCACACATAGAAAGTATGAGGCATAAAAATTGTTGAGAGTTGATGAACGTAGCCTTGGTCATCGTTGCAATTAATAGGAGTGATAAGGAAAGAGGGGTTCACATATAAATATATTATCTTGGACATCTTTTATGATTGTGAAGCACTCATTAAGTATGACATGCTAAAAGAGTTGATGTTGGACAAGGAAGACAACGTAATGGTTTATGTTTCTGACATATCAGTTAAAGTATATTGTCATTGACCTTCCAAACATGTTGAGCTTGCCTTTCCCCCTCATGCTAGCCAAATTCCTTGCACCAAGTAGAGATACTACTTGTGCTTCCAAATAACCTTAAAACCAGTTTTGCCATGAGAGTCCACCATACCTACCTATGGATTGAGTAAGATCCTTCAAGTAAGTTGTCATCGGTGCAAGCAATAAAAATTGCTCTCTAATTATGTATGACTTATTAGTGCGGAGAAAATAAGCTTTGTACGAACTTGTTGTGGAAGTAATAAAAGCGACTAACTGCATAATAAAGGTCCACATACAAGGGGCAATATAAAGTGACGTTCTTTTGCATTAAGATTTCGTGCAGCAACCTTAAACGCGCATGACAACCTCTGCTTCCCTCTGCGAAGGGCCTATCTTTTACTTTATGATTTTAATTTATGCTTGAGTCAAGGTGATCCTCGCCTTTCCCTTTTTATTTTATCCTTTGTCAAGCTCCTCGTGTTTGAAAGATCATGATGCATATATCCAATTGGATGTAAGTTAGCATGGGCTATTATTGTTGACATCACCTAAAGGTGAATACATTGGGAGGCAACACAATAAGCCCCTATCTTTCTCAGTGTCCGGCTGAAACTCTATAACCACAAGTATTGCATGAGTGTTAACAATTCTAAGAGACTATGAGATAGTTGAGTATGTGAGCTTGCTGAAAAGCTCTATTATTGACTCTTTCTGATGTTACGATAAATTGCAATTGTTTCAATGACTGAGATTATAGTTTGTTAGTTCCCAATGAAGTTTTTGAGCCATACTTGACATTGTGAATTGCTTGTTACTTGAGCATAGGAAATCATATGACAAAATCTATTTATGTTGTTGTTATTATAATGATCATGATGCCCTCATGTCCATATTTTATTTTTATCGACACCTCTATATCTAAACATGTGGACATATTTTTCGATTTCGGCTTCCGCTTGAGGACAAGCGAGGTCCAAGCTTGGGGGAGTTGATACGTCCATTTTGCATCATGCTTTTATATCAATATTTATTGCATTATGGGCTATTATTACACATTATATCTCAATACTTATGGCTATACTCTCTTACTTTACAAGGTTTACCATGAAGAGGGAGAATGCCGGCAGCTGGAATTCCGACTGGAAAAGGAGCAAACGTTGGAAACCTATTCTGCACAACTCAAAAAGTCCTGAAACTCCACGAAACAACTTTTTGGATTTAATAAGAATTTATGAGCAAAAGAAATAGGCCAGGGGGCCCACACCCTATCTAGGATACAGGGGGCGCCCCCCTATAGGGTGCGGCCCCCTATCTCCTGGGCCCCCTGGTGGGCCTCCAGTGTCCATCTTCTGCTATATCATCACTTTTACCCTGGAAAAAATCGTGGGCAAGCTTACAAGACAAAACTCCGCCGCCACGAGGCGGAACCTTGGCGGAATCAATCTAGGGCTCTGGCGGAGCTGTTCTGCCGGGGACACTTCCCTCCGGGAGGGGGAGATCATCACCAACGATCCTCTCATCGGGAGAGGGTCAATCTCCATCAACATCTTCACCAGCACCATCTCCTCTCAAAACCCTAGTTCATCTCTTGTATCCAATCTTGTATCAAAACCACAAATTGGTACCTGTGGGTTGCTAGTAGTGTTGATTACTCCTTGTAGTTGATGCTAATTGGTTTACTTGGTGGAAGATCATATGTTCAGATCCTTTATGCATATTATTACTCCTCTGATTATGAACATGAATATGCTTTGTGAGTAGTTACGTTTGTTCCTGAGGACATGTGTGAAGTCTTGCTATTAGTAGTCATGTGAATTTGGTATTCGTTCGATATTTTGATGAGATGTATGTTGTCTTTTCCTCTAGTGGTGTTATATGAACGTCGACTACATGACACTTCACCATTATTTGGGCCTAGAGGAAGGCATGGGGAAGTAATAAGTAGATGATGGGTTGCTAGAGTGACAGAAGCTTAAACCCTAGTTTATGTGTTGCTTCGTTAGGGGTTGATATGGACCCATATGTTTAATGTTGTGGTTAGGTTTACCTTAATACTCCTTTTTGTAGTTGCGGATGTTTGCAATAGGGGTTATCATAACTGGGATGCTTGTCCAAGTTAGGGCAGTACCCAAGTACCGGTCCACCCACATATCAAATTATCAAAGTACCGAACGCGAATCTTATGAACGTGATGAAAACTAGCTTGATGATAATTCCCAATGTGTCCTCGGGAGCTCCTTCTCCATTATTAGAATTTGTCCAGGCTTATCCTTTGCTACATAAAGGATTGGGCCACCTTGCTACACTTTATTTACTTTATTTACTTTTTGCTCGTTACTATTTATCTTATCATAAAACTATCTATTACCTACAATTTCAGTGCTTGCAGAGAAAACCTTACTGAAAACCGCTTATCATTTCCTTCTGCTCCTCGTTGGGTTCGACACTCTTACATATCGAAAAGACTACGATAGATCCCCTACACTTGTGGGTCATCAAGCATCAATCCCCTTGACTGTGATCCGATCCCCGTCACCCTCAACTACATTAACGGTATGTACTGGGTCGGCATGAACATGTCTTGGATGGTGCTCGTCGACGGTCGCGGCAGCTGGATGCTCGTGGAGGTCTACACCCGGCGATTGATCCCCCTTCCTTCTATTAACACTGCACTGCTTTGGCATCGCGGCCCAGAATACTCGGAATCTTACAGTAGCCAACATGATACCAAGTTTGATTTGCTCAAGGTTGTAATCTGCCATGTGCCCACAAGATCTGCGAATCATAAAGACTTCAGGCTAATTGTGTTCTTCAACCGCGGTCTCACCTATCTGACAGGTCACTACGGTAAGTGGATAAATCTGCACGTCCATCGCAGGATCATACATCCTCCATGGTTCTCTGATGCCATTGAACACAAGGGCTTCATTTATGCTATCGGCTCCTTCTATGGCTGGATGTATTGCTGGCCTACTCCAGTCATCGCTACAAACGGCTGTTATAGCAGTATGTTACTTTCCTATGATATCATGATGGCTTGCTTATATTACTGTCAACATTTACTGACAAAATATTCATGCTCATAACATGATGTTCTTAAGATTGACTACATTAAGAGCCCTTTTTTATTTGACTCCAGCTTGATATGATGTTGTAGGCCGCCTAGTGTCCCTACCCTTCCTAATCCCAGAACCTTTCAAAGAAAAGCGGCATGGCAGTTGCAGGTAGTTCCTGGCTCAATCAGACGACGGCGAATGATTTATGATCGTTCGCACGTACCAGACGTGTTATTTCGTGGAATACAATCACAGTCAGTGCAAGCACTACAAAAAAATACACTTCCGTGATGATACGTGTTTGTCACAGTAGGTCGCGTTTTTTGTCATGCGTGTACATCCATGACCATTTTATGACAGAATCAACATAGTCATACCTGTGCTATTGTAGAAGTGTTCCATGACATTACCAAAATTATCATTATAGAAGTGTCCACTTCCATGACTATAAATCGCGCGTCACAGAAGTGCTTTCATCAAGGGTGACCGACACATGGCATCCACTATAACGGAACGCCGTTAAGCTATCGGGTCCGGTTTTGGATCCGATAACCCGTTACCAGCCCCGACCAATGGGGATTTTCCACGTGTAAAATCATCATTGGCTGGAGGAAACACGTGTCGGCTCACCGTTGGGACAGATGTCATCCACTCATTGGACCGAAGACGCCTATGATATAATGACACGTGGCATGGCCCAACAAAGGCCCATTCCTGTGAAAAGGCCGGCCCGCTTGACTTGGTCAAAAGGTGGCGGGCCGGCCCACGAAAAGTCTGTTAACGGCCTATTCGCATATAGCCTGTTTACAACCCGCTAACCCAGGGCCCCTTATGACCTCTTCGAATTAGGCCCAGTAGCGTCATCTGGGTCATCCAATATGATTCCAGCCCGTTTTAACTTCCATCCCATATGTGGCCCATGACTTCTTTCGGCCCATATGAGGCCCTTTGTAACTCTTGGCCCATTAATGGCCCGTGGTGAAACTGGCCCGTAATGAACAGTGTATCACTTTATACCCATTAACGGCCTGTTACCTTCTCAGGGCCCATTGATTCTTGGGCTCATTTTCAGCATTCGGTTATATATGGCCCGTTACTGTCATTTTCTGCTTGTGGGCCAAATTCAGCCAGTCGTTACAGTCGCCCATTTGTGGACCGTTAATACGTTGGGCCGTTTTCATGTAAAAAAACATTGGGCTGTTTCAATAGAGTTATCAAATACGGCCTATTAACGGCCCGTTATGGTCCATAAATAGTACGGCCCATGATTGGTGAAATGATGTACGCCCCGTAGAAGGCCCATGGATCCTACGGCCGTATGAGGCCCATGGATCGTATGGCCCGTAGAAGGCCCATGGATCGTACGACCCGTAGAAGGCCCATGGACCCTACGGCCCATAGAAGGCCCATGAATCCTAAGGCCCGTATAGAAGACCAATGGATCCTACGGCCCGTATAGAAGTACAATGGATCCTACGGCCGGAAGAAGGCCCATGGATCATACGGCCTGTAGGAGGCCCATGGTTACAATAGTCCGTGTGTTGCCATGATTATTTTGGCCTAGTTACCAAAAATAGGCTATTGTGGCCACTAGAAAAACACAAAAAAAGAACTGCAGTGACTATAAGCAAACAACTAAACAAGACAATAAGGAAATAAATAAGCAAGCAATTAACACTAGCCTATTACCGCTATGACACATATTACATCCACTGGGCATCAAAGTTCGCCCCCAGTGCAAATATAGAGAACAAAGCAGCATATTACATACACTGGCCATCAAAATTGGCCACCAGTGCAAATAAACGCGGCAGCAGAACAAGAGCATAACTGAAACAACTTCAAAAGATCTCAAGAAACGTTATCCTGGGTATCCACCATGCTGGCAATTAGCTTAGCAAGCTTATTAGCTTTGTCCTGTTTGGCGCTAATGTCGGATTTTGGGTTCCGGCTGACCCTTAAGGTCCGAACACTGGGGTGCGCATGGAGATTTCGCCCTCCACCTACCTGCACCTCGCCGACTCGCTAGGATCTAAACTACGGAAGGAACAACACAAGAGACATAGGGTTTATACTGGTTCAGGCCACCATCGCGGTGTAATACCCTACTCCAGTGTGTGGTGTGGTGGATTGCCTCTTGGGCTGATGATGAACAATACAAGGAAGAACAGCCTCGCGAGGGTCTGTTCTTGGTTGGGACGACGAACTGCTAGGAGGAGTTCAGTCGCTCTCTCTACTGGCTACTTGGCGTGGATCCTGTTCTCCTATCTCTACGTGTCTCTACCTTGTGGGTGGCTTGTCCTATTTATAGGCAAAGGCCCTGGGCCTCTTCCCAAATATTGAGCGGGAAGGGTGCCAACAATTGGCCATTTTGAAGGGGAACATCTGGTACACTTATCCTGACTAAAGTTGGTCCTCGCCTGTCAAAGGCTCTGGTGGTGACGCCTGCTTGGGCTCCACAATGACTTCCTTCCGGCCGTTGGGCTGGTCTTGGTCTTGTTGCACCGAAATGGATGCCTTTGCTTGATCTCTCGCCTGTGCTTGCTCCCTTTGCACCAAAGAGGAAAGGAGGACACTGCGCGGGCTGGCGCCCGACTGGCGCCCTTGGTCGTCATGGCTTGCGTCATGGACACCTCGCGAGGTACCCCGCCTTGAACTCTCCGCCTCCTCGTGAGTCAGCCTGATGAGGCCGCGCCTGAGGAAGCTCCTTGTCGTCCGCCCCGCGAGGCTTGGCCCCTCACGAGGGTCTTGAGCTTATGTAGATGAAGATGGGCCGTGCTGGGCCCCCTTTTGAGCCACGCCGTGGGCCACAGGCAGGCAAGTCTGGGGACCCCCGTTCCCAGAACGCCGACAGTAGCCCCCGGGCCCAAGGCGCGCCCGGACTTGACCGGGCGGAGAGGCGAAAGGGCAAGTGCGAAGCGCCGCGGGCCCTAACAGCCTGCGGCCTTGGGCATCGCGTGGCGGTTGATTGGACATGGGCGCCTCAGCAACCGCGTGAGTTGATAAAGGAGCGGCATCTATCTAGGCTTTGCCTCCTTTGCTTTCTCCGGTTTCTGCTCAGATCCCCTTTCTTGCGCCTCTCCTTCCTGCCTCTGAAATCTTCAGATCTACTCCGTCCGCGCGCCCTAGCAAGACATGGCACCTCGCCAGGCCCCGACCGGAGCCTGGTATTCGTCCGCCTTGGACTCGCCGAACGTGTCGAAGGCGAGCCTTGCCCGGGTGCGCCAGATGGCGGCGGCGCAGGGCATCGACGGGGCGAAGGTGTTCAAGGTCGGCTCTGCCCTCCCTGAGGGCCAAGGGAGCACCTTCTATCTGCTCTTTGTGAGCGCCATTGTTGCTGGTCTGGTGCCTCCCTTTTCTGAGTTCTTCTTCTCTGTCCTCTGCCATTATAAGCTTCAAGCTCTGCATCTCCACCCCAACTCTGTCCTTCTTCTGGCAATCTTCGCCTACTATTGCGAGGCTCACGTAGGGGTGAAGCCCTCAGTGGCCTTGCTACGCCACTACTTCTCCCTCCGGACCTCTCGTGGTCCCGTCTCTACGTGCGCGAGCTTCTCGCGTACGGTAGCTCCATCGCCATTTCGAACCCCGGGAAGAGGATTGAGGGCTTCAGGAGCAAGTGGGTCTTGGTAGATGCCGGGCGCATCCACCCTCGGTTGATCTTGCCCACAGGGCACCCCTCGAGCTCCGACGACTGGTCTCGAGTGGAGCTTGTGGATCCCCGCATGAGGCTGGTGTTGGAGAAGATGCACGCGGATCTGAGGCCGGCCAGCATGGCGGCGGTGAAGCTGACTGGCGCATCGCTACTGAGGGAGTTCCTGGAGCACCAGCTGGCTCCGCTTCGTCAGTACCCACTTCCGATGTGGAGGCCCCACCCGAGCCCCGCGGTCTTGGCCGACGAGGATCTGGCTGCGGTCCTCCAGTCTTTGGTCGGGGGCGACGTGGCGAGGTTGGAGGGCGCTCCTACGCCCCTGTTACTCCGCGAGGACTGGGAGCGGGTGGTGGAGTCCATGCCTGTCTTCAACGGGGACGGGCATGTGCCCGCGGAGGCTCCCGAGGACCCGGTGGACGTGTCCTCCGGTGACTCCAGCGAAGAGAAGGAAGAAGGGGAGCGGGAGAAAGGGCCTGACTCCGAGGCGACTGACGGAGAGTCGAGGGCTCCCCCCTTCGGCGCAGGTCCCGCGCTCTCCGCCTCTTTCTGAGTGATGATGACAAGGATGATGACGAGCAGGGCAGCAGGAGCCTGCCCCCGATCCCGAAGAAGGACAGGACCGGGCTGATCCCCCGCGGGTCTGCCCCGGCCCCGAGGCGATCCGCAGACATGCCTCCTGCTCCCGAGCTCCTTGAGGCTGAGCCTTGCAGCCGGCTCTCGGGCTTCAAGTACGGCCGGAGGCTGCTCGAGCTCGCGAGCGACGACCTGTAAGTGCTTGATTCCTGTCTCATTTTTTTGTTCTGTTGCTGAGGCTTGACGTTCGTATCTCCCGGCTAGGCTGGCGCCTGCGGCGAAGAAGTCGAAGGGAGCTCCTGAGGTGTCCTCCGGGGCGGCGCCTCTGCCCGCGAAAGAAGATGACCGTGACGCACGAGCCTCTCCTGCCCGGGCGTCCTCGCGAGGTCTGGCTGAGCCGGCTGGGGCGAGCTCAGCCCCCATGGCCCAAGCGACTCCCGAGGTGCCCTTGCCTGATGCCGCCACCACAGCCGTTGGGGCGCAACAGGCTCCGCCTCAGGATACTATGGTCATGCTGCCGTCTTCTCCTCCTATCCCACCGACTGCTGTTTCCCCGACTCCTCCTACTATTCTGGATCGTGCTGCTGCCGAACTGGACCGCCTGCGGCAGGATCTTCTGGGCACCGACCCTCGTTTAGTGGCCGGGCGTCTGGAGCTGGCTTCTGGCTGGATTCGCTCCGACGCTTCGATTCGGGCGGCGCTGGTCCAGGCCTCGACGGCTTGCGACGAGGAGAAGCAGGCCATCCTTGGGGCGAAGGCTGCTCGCGACGCTGCCTTGGGGGAGGTGGCTAATGTCCGAGGTCACTGCAAGGCGCTGGAGAGCAAGCTGCAGGGCCTGTAGGACCAGCTCACCAAGGAGACCCGCCTTCGCCAAGAGCAGGAGGAAAGCATGAAGGCTCGCGAGGCGGCCGTCAAGGGCCGGGACGCCAAGCTCAAGAAGCACCATGACCGCCTGGGCGCGCTGGAGCAAGAGTTGGAGGAGAGGAAGGTCGAGCTGGACGGCAAGGCACGGGTTCTTGCCGAGGATCGCGTGGCCTTCGCGGAGATGGAGGAGAAGGCTCACACCTCGCTGAAGACGCTTTATGACAGCGGCCAGGAGAGCCCGCTGGCCGGCGATGAGGACGGCCCCGCCAAGCTGCTTCCCTTCCTGGTTCGTGCTCTTGAAGATGTCACCCTTGGCCTTGGCCCTACGGCTGAGGCCGAGGCGTGCGTCTTGTCTTCTGCAGCGCTGACGCGGGTCCTTACCCACATCTATCTTCGCGACCCCAACATCGACCTCGACAGCCTGCTGGAGCCAGCGAGCGGCGAGCTTGCCACTACCGTTGCTGAGGCCGTGAAAGGTCGCGCGGAGGCTCTGCTGGGGAAGTTCCAGGCCTTCAGCACCAAGCCGAAGCGGGGCGCTGCCGGCCCTGCAGCTCCACAAGGCAAACCCGCTCCGCGCAGCTCCACCGCCGGCAAGTGACTCCGTCGTGGCTCCCGTCCTGCTTTTAATTCATGTGCATGTACCATGCCTCGGGGAGGCGTTAAAACTTGAATTTGGTGTTGTGATAACAGTATGGACTGTAATATTTGCTTTTGAATTCCTTGAAATTTGCGCTATTCTTTCCTACTTGCTTATGTTCTACACCGGCAGAGCCCGGCCCCGCGCATACCTCAGCCGCCGTTAGCCCCGACCGGAAACCAGGACGGGACCAAGGAGTGAGGGGCTACTTGATAGGTTAGGCTCCTGAGTCGCGATGCTCAGGAGTCCCCCTTGGCGCTCGAACAGCAAGTAGGGAGGTGAGATGTGGGGGTGACTCCTTAGGGAGGTGAGATGTGGGTGGATCTACCGTTCTACGTCTGCAGAGCCCGGCCCCGTGCATACCTCAACCGTCGTTAGCCTTTCGGAACTAAGGAGTTAGGGGCTACGTGACCAGTTAGGCTCCTAAGTCACGATGCTCAGGAGTCCCCCTTGACGCTCAAACGGCCTTCGTACCTTGGCTCCACTCGGGGAGGGACGCGCAACGAACAAGGCCCGAGGGGGCTGGCTAGGTGGCGTGCGTCTGGGCGTGACCCAGGCGCAGCCCCCATGCCCAGCCCCCTCGCGCGGCACTCCCGAGGGGAGGCGTTGTGATGAAGCTAGACACTGAGCTCTGGGCTCCCTGAGGTTGATGCGGCCCGGGGGCCACCCTCAGTTGTTTATCACCAGCGCGGAGCATAGCGCTTCCGTATGGGTACGGGCATAGCCGCTCTTCGGCAGTGTCGTCAGCCAGCGTGGAGCATGGTGCTTCCACTGGTGTGTGGGAGGGGGCTCCCCTCCGGGAGGAGCCCCCGGGGCGTGTACAACCCCACCCTGACACGTGGCTGGCACGATATGGCCTGACGAGGTGTATCTGGGCACCCGTGAGCCAGCGCGGGACTCATAGGGCCCTACCTCAAGGCAGGTTGCGCCTGGCACTGGGCCTTATCTTGGGGTGTGTTCCTGCAAATTTGGTTAGATGCCGAAGCTCTACGTCCTCGGGTCCTGGCCCTCGAGCTGGTCTCAGCCGTCGCTGGTATGCCAGGTCGCGATGCCGTGGACAAGGCCAGAGGGTGAGGGCCGGAGAGCCGGTAGGAGCCCTGAGTCACGATGCTCAGGTACCCCCCCCCCTTTAACGTGCAAGCTTGGTTGGATGTCGAAACTCTACGTCCTCGGGTCCCGGCCCTCGAGCTGGTCTCAGCCGTCGCCGGTATGCCAGGTCGCGATGCCGTGGACAAGGCCAGAGGGTGAGGGCTGGAGAGCCGGTAGGAGCCCTGAGTCGCGATGCTCAGGTACCCCCCCCCCTTTAAAGCGCAAGCCGCCGACATCAAGGAAGAAAAGGTGCCACGGACAGGCACCAAATAACAAGCATGATAGGTCGAATGCATGGCCCGAAGATAAATGCAGAAGGGGCTACACGCCGCTGGGTCTGACCCGAGCGACTTGGGGATGATGCAGCCCGAGGGGCGCCCCCAACAAAGTAAGCTAAAAAACACGAGCAAAAAAGGGGTACATGCCGCAGGGACGGACCCACGCGGCCTGGGAATAATGCAGCCCTGAGGGCGCTCCTAGCTGGAAACGAAACTAATGTCACCTGACAGTGTTGACGACGAAGGGGTGTTGGTGTAGCAGACTCAATGGGCTGCGGGAGCCGATCCTCACGAGCCCCTAGGCCATGGGGCCTCGGGAGGCTCCGGAGGCGCTGGTGGCTCCTCGCGGGCCATCTCCATCTCCGCCAGGGCTGCGGAATGCCTAACCTCTTGAGCCTCCAGGATGCCCTTCATGAGGCGCTGGTACGTGGCAGCCGCGTTCGGCAAGCCATAAGGCATGCGAACGTAGCTGTGGTGTGGACCTTCGTAGCGCCCCACTTGCGAGGGCCAGAGGCGCTCCTGAGAGGCGGCTTGGTTGAGCCCTGGTATGTCGATGCAGACGCGTAACCCACCATCCTCGCCCGGATGGGGGGCCACAGCGGGTAAGCGGCGGCTGCCTCTCATGACTCTTGACTCCTGTAGCTCCTGAATGGCCTTGCTGACGAACTCCTGAGGGTTTGGCCCTCCTTGCCTTGCTCCTTGAGGGAAACGTGCTTCGAAACACGCCTCCAAGTGGTGCCCAAGCACCTCCCTCGTGACCTTGGCGAGGTTGGCGACCCTCAAGGGGAGAGCCCCCGAGCCCTGCCTGAGGAGGGCACCGAGCGCGCTTTCCTATGCAATGGAAGGAGGTTCCCCCTGGGCAGACGCGGGCCCTGAGGGGCCTGCCTCCTGAGGGGCCAGGCCGGACGATGTCTTCTTCTTCTTGGGGGTGGTCTCGGGAAGCCTCCTGCTTCCACGATCCGGGTCTTCCAGTGATGCGGCCTGAAAGGCTCGTTCCAGGGAGCACACCGTGTCTTTCTCTTCGTAGGGCACCGTGATGACTCCGCCACTTCCTGGCATCTTGAGGACGTTGTAGCCATGGTGGGTTACGGCCATGAACTTGGCCAGCGCTGGGTACCCGAGGATGGCGTTGTACAGCAGGCGAATGTGGGCGACGTCGAAGTCGATGAGCTCCGTGCGGTAGTTGTCGCGTGCCCCGAAGGTGACAGGGAGGCGGACCTGCCCAATCGGGACCGTGGAGCCGTCAATGACTCCGGAGAAAGGCTTGGTTGGCTGAAGCTGATTGTAGGGCACCTGGAGATTGTTGAATGTTTCCACGGACAGGACATTGAGCCCTGCCCCGCCATCGATGAGGGTCCTGGTGACTAGCATGTTGCTGATGATTGGGGAACAGAGCATTGGGAGGACTCCGGTGGTGGCCGCGCACTTGAGCTGATCTGCTGAGCTGAACGTGATGGTGCACGCCGACCACCTGAGAGGGCGCGTGGCCCCGAGCTTGGGGAGGACTGCGTTTACTTCGCGGGCGAACTGCTTGAAGATGCGTTGAGAGGCTGGGGCTTGAGCTCCGCCCAGGATGCAGGCGATCGCACGTGGCTCCTGGAAGCCCCCAGCCCCCTCGTCCTGATGACGGTCCTCATTTCTCCTTGGCTGCGGCGGCAGTGGAGGGAGGCCTGCGTTGCCTTGCGGGCGATCCTCGCGAGGCTGATCCCTCCAGGCTCCCTCGCGAGGCGGGTCCTGCCAGCGATCCTCGCGAGGTTGGTCGCGCCACCCTTAGCGAGGGTCGCGGTCTTCCCAGCGTCCTGCGTTCCTTCCTCCTCCTCGACCGTAGCCCCGGTCGCTGCGATCGGGACGTCGGCCGACCCTTCCTTCACGCACGGCTCGGAGCTCTTGGCATTCATTGGTGTTGTGGGTGTGGAGGTCGTGGTACATGCAGTACCGGCTGCCCTTGGAAGATTCGGGCTGATCTCTGCCCCGCTTGGTGTCTGGTTCTGCCACGAGCACGGCAGCCCCTTTGCGCTTCACATCCTTGGCCTTGGGTTTCTTCTCTTCTGGGTTTGCGGCAGGCAGCTCGAGGAGGGAGAGACGCCCTTCCTCAGCCCTGGCGCACTTGGTCGCCAAGTTGAACAGCTCCAAGGAAGTGCACAGGTCTTCATGCATCACCAGCTCCTCCTTCATCTTGACGTCGCACACGCCACCGGAGAAGGCTGAGATGATGGCCTCCTCGGTCACCTTGGGGATCTTGAGGCGTGCATTGTTGAAGCGCTGGACGTACTTCTGCAGGGTTTCCCCTGGTTGCTGCTTCATGCGACGCATGTCACTCACTGTGGGTGGCCGGTCGCGTGTACCCTAGAAGTTGGCGATGAAGCGAGTGCGCATCTCGTCCCAGGAGGAGATCGTGCCTGGAGCCAGGTTCAGGAGCCAGGAGCGGGCCCCATCCTTGAGCACCATGGGAAACCAGTTCGCCATGACCTTCTCATCTCCGTTGGCAGCCTCGATGCCTAGCTCGTAGAGCTGGAGTAACTCTGCGGGGTCAGCCGTACCGTCGTAGCGAGGAGGCGGGTTTGGCTTGAACTTGCCGGGCCACGTGATGCTGCGCAGCTCGGTGATGAAGGCGCGACAGCCCGCCGTGGCCACGGGAGGCCTTGGGTGACGAAGAGCTTGGTCCTGCGGGTCCCCATGCGCTGCAGCTGGGAGCAGCGCAGGGTCTTGACGTGCTGGGGCAGGAGCGTGGTCGCGACGAGCCGGAGCAGGGAGCGCTCGGGCAGCTTCTCGCGGGCGAGGGACTTCTTGGCAGCTTTGCTCTTGCCGCGCTGGCGCCTGATGGAACGGGTTCCGCCCAGGGGCCACGTGCCTTGGGGCCAGGGCGCCTTCTTGAGGGGGAGGCGGCTGAGGCACCCCCGGAGCTTCGTCGCCCGTGTAGGGCGGGGTGCGGTGCAGCGGGACGGACGGCGCGGGAGAGCCCCCTGCGGCACGGACGATCTCAGCGACGCGGTCGAGCCATTCTTCATAGACGTCGTCGACGAGACGGTAGCGTAGGAGCTCGTTTGCCGCGATGAGCGCAGCCCGAGCCTCCATGGGTGCGCGGAACGCGCGAGACGAAGAACCAGCTGGGGTGAGCGAGGGTGTAGCAGTGCGGCCGTCTTGCCTCACGGAGGGATGCTGGGACGATGCTTGCTGCTCGTTCCCCGCCGGGCCGGTGGCAGCGTTGATGGCAGGCGACGGGGATCGACGAGGGCGCCCGCCGACAGGAGCCGTCTGGGCGACGCGGGAAGCGAGGGTGGCTCGGCGCTTGGCGTGGGCCCAACGAGCGTCAGACATGGATGCGATGGTCGGAGAAGAACAGGGCGACGGAAGACGAATTCCGGCGCACCCCTACCAGGTGCGCCAAATGTCGGATTTAGGATTTCGGCTGACCCTTAAGGTTCGAACACTGGGGTGCGCGTGGAGATTTCGCCCTCCACCTACCTGCACCTCGCCGACTCGCTAGGTTCTAAACTACGGAAGGAACAACACAAGAGACACAGGGTTTATACTGGTTCAGGCCACCATCGCGATGTAATACCGTACTCCAGTGTGTGGTGTGGTGGATTGCCTCTTGGGCTGATGATGAACAATACAAGGAAGAACAGCCTCGCGAGGGTCTGTTCTTGGTTGGGACGATGAACTGCTAGGAGGAGTTCAGTCGCTCTCTCTACTGGCTACTTGGCGTGGATCCTGTTCTCCTATCTCTGCGTGTCTCTACCTTGTGGGTGGCTTGTCCTATTTATAGGCAAAGGCCCTGGGCCTCTTCCCAAATATTGAGCGGGAAGGGCGCCAATAATTGGCCATTTTGAAGGGGAACATCTGGTACACTTATCCTGACTAAAGTTGGTCCTAGCCTGTCAAAGGCTCTGGTGGTGACGCCTGCTTGGGCTCCACAATGACTTCCTTCCGGCCGTTGGGCTGGTCTTGGTCTTGTTGCACCGAAATGGATGCCTTTGCTTGATGCTCTCGCCTGCGCTTGCTCCCTTTGCACCAAAGAGGAAAGGAGGACACTGTGCGGGCTGGCGCCCTTGGTCGTCATGGCTTGCATCATGGACACCTCGCGACGTACCCCGCCTTGAACTCTACGCCTCCTCGTGAGCCAGCCTACTGAGGCCGCGCCTGAGGAAGCTCCTTGTCGTCCGCCCCGTGAGGCTTGGCCCCTCGCGAGGGTCTTGAACTTGTGTAGATGAAGATGGGCCATGCTGGGCCCCCTTTTGATCCACGTCGCGGGCCGCAGGCAGGCAAGTCTGGGGACCCCCGTTCCCAGAACGCCGACAGCTAAAATCCTCCAACGCTTGCTGTTGCACCAGAAAGTATGCATCTGAATGCTCCAGGGACTTTCACAGTCCTTCCGCTTCTTGTCGCAGCACAGCTGATCGATGTCTTTCAGCTTGTAGTTGAGACTCAAGAAACCGACCTGATTCAGACAGTGAGTTTGAATAGCTTGTGCAAGCGGTAGTGGCCAGTAACTCAAACACTAAACTAAGACAGGACTTTGGGGTTGTCTCGCTATCTTCAAGATAGTCTTCCTTAGCTATTTTATCAGCTTTGTTGGAGACCAACAAGGATGTGTCACTATCCTGAACCTTATCTGCATTACTTCCTTTACCATTGCTTAATAAGGCACTCTTCCCCAATATTCTGTCAGCATTCTAAAAGAAGAAACAAGCAGACACATAACAAGTTTAGCATGTACTAGTATATGAAACTCATTTCGGTGAACCAGTTCATTAGTAAGGTGGACAGGATTAAACTACCAAGTCTTCTATTGCCAAGTACTAGTACATAATAAAAGCATCAAACAAACATATATCTATGTCCTATGGTCATTGCATTGTCTTGCCAAATCAAAATAGAGACATGGTTCAAATCATATAAGTTCAAGACAAAGCAGTAGTGAAAGAATACAAAGCATGGGAAACTACACGGCACAACAAGATTTCAGATGAGTACCACAGGTCTACATGTACAACAACACTATTGGCTATGTTGTGATGCTAGTAACGTGCATGATATGAAAGTCAACTGTATACACAATTGAAATTGAAATCAACAAAGCTATTGATAAGAGCAAACCTGTTAAAGAAACATGCGTGAACATACCTGCTGTGCCATTGGAGTTTCGATTGGATCCTTCAATTTAAAAATAAGTTTGTATGAGTAAATACAGTGATACAAGAGCAAAGCAATCATAGTTAAAAAAGGTGCGCCTAAGCGAGCGCTTAAGCGCGCCTAGGCTCTAGGTGTTGGCAAAACGCATTGCGCATAACTACACTTAATCTGTGCATAACTGTGCATAAGCATGTGCTTTGGTCAGTAAAGCGCAACGCGGTGGAAAAACGCACAATTAACGCCTAGCGCTTTTTTGAACTATGATAGCAATGGAATCTTAAATTAGAACAGTTGTTCTTCATGTTTAGGCACTTGTTCTACATGAACAGAGTACAGTAAGATGCAAGAATATAATACTTAAAAGAGAAAATGAGATCATAGACCTTACCACATTCTTGGTTCGGGACCAGTACAGAACAAGGCATTCCCAGTCATCGTCCAGTAAATGTGTCTTAGGAGAACGTAAGGGAATTTGATGAGTTTCTTTGCCGGTGAAGTATGTTTTCTTCAGGTAATTCCGATACTGCCACCAAGCATTCTTGAAGATAGCAGAGGTATTAGCACAGGTTACCTCATCCTGAGTTTCCAAATCGGTCCTTCTCTATAGAGAAAGATGGGAAAATTTGTTGTATTATAACCATCATGGAGGTAGGATGTATGGGACAAAGCAAAGTAATTGCCATGAATAACATTACTTACACATAACTCCTGGACAAACACCTGCAACTAGCATTTTCCTTCATCTTCAGTATAATATTTCCAAGATGGGAAGATACGCACATACAATTTAACAACATCAAATGCGATAGCTGCTAAACTATGACTAGCTGGTTGTGCTTCCTCCACAGGAATAGGCGTACTAACTGGTGGAGTTGGGGTTCATCATGGTAGTACTGGCCCTTTGGCCACTGGAGCTGCCTTACTAACTGCTCTTGTTTGGGAGCTCTATGGTGGAGATGGTGCTGTGTCAACAGGAACTGGGTTACTCTCTGCTGGGGTTGGGGTTAGATTGGGTGAAGCTGGTTCTCTGTCCATCGCAGTAGGGGTACAATCTGCGAGAGTATGGGTTATGTGTGGTAGGGCTGGTTCTCGTGCATATACAACCGGGGTGCTATCTCCACCAAGAGGTAGCATTGTTTTATTTGAAGGCCGTGTTTTTAGTCTGCTGGATACTGGCATCACCCGCTCCTATTCAAATGGCTGGTAAACAGGAAACATAGTTGAATGTACAGACATTGTTTGTGAGACAGATGCAATAGATAGTGTGAAAAAAGGCATGAAATAGTTGACATGTATATTGTTTAACTAAAACGGATAGCATGACATAATTTCACATATATGATGTCTATCTAAGCTGGATAGCATAGCATAACATAATTCAAAGATATGATGAATAACTAAACAGGACCGCATGACATAATTCACCTACATGGTATCTAAGTAATCAGGATCGCATCATTTAATTCACATATGTGATTTATATGCTAAACAGAGGGCATTCGATATGATGTCTGAACTAAGAACATGGTGTTGAATATTGTGTATATGATGTCTAAACTATGCAATGCAAGACACCATATGCATGATATGAGCAGTATAACCGTGCCAAGTTTGAGCATACACCTCGGTGGGGGAATAGGACTGATCATCTGTCTCTGAATTCATCTTTGAGGAGATATCGGGACCCAACAAGAGATCTGCTTCGACAAGTGGCACTGTCTGCTCTGAAGGCCTTGTTTTCACTCTAGGTTTTTCCATCTCCCACCCAAATGGCTGATTCACAGGAAGAGTAGTTTAATGTACAAACATTGTCGACAAATGGAAATGTAATGAAGAAAAGGATGGGCAAGATATCATTCAAATATATGATGCCTGGTTAAACAGGATGGCATTGCACATTTCACATATATTATGGCTGGCTAAAAGACATGAGACTGCATAATTCCCATATATGATATAGAAACTAAACAGGTGGCATTACAGAACATGTCTAAACTAAGCAGATGACATATATGATGTCAAAAGTAGGCACTGCAAGGCAACATATGCATGATATGACTAACATCATCATGCCAAGCTAGAGCAAACACCTTGGGGGGTAAATAGGAGTGGTCAGCGGCGTCGGAATCCGCCTCAGAATAGATATCTTCCTCTGGATTACAATATGGAGAGGGGTGGGGAGGGTTTGCCATTGAACCCACCATGGAGCAATGTCTGTATGACATTGTATTGCCGCGCAAAACTCTTCTCTTTTTCTCTACATGTTCAGCATGACTGTGTACAATATCTAACATGCATACGAAAAAAATATGGTGAGATTATGTAAGGAGAGCATGCAAAAATTTAGAGTGATGGTAACAACCAGTGGATGGATCCAAAAATAATGATAGCAGGCTGATGATTGCTTTAAACTAATAAAAAGACAGATGATGATTGTTTTACTATTTGTTTCCCACCCAAGATGAACGACATAGGCATACCCTAGGTGAACCAGATATTAGACAGACATACTATTCATTGTTGCCTCGATATGTGCCCCACAGCTAATTTAGAACTCAAGTATGAACATTAATTTGGACCTGACTTGGAGTCCAAGAGGTGAACAGGACGATAAAGTAGCAGGTAATTTTAAGCAATGCATAACATAAGCAGAAACAAAAGAGTGCGACCTCTCTTGTGGACCCGTGTACTCCTCAGGTTCATCTGCTGAGTCGATGATGGTGATGTCATTGCGGTGGGTGCCGGCGGCAGGGAAGGAGATCTGAGGCGGCGAAAGACGGTCAGGAGTCATGATGTCTGGTTTGGTGGATGCTTCTGTTGATGGAGCAGCTCAGGTGAGGTGGACGACGTCGCGGTAGGAGCAGGACAAACCACACAAAGTTCCCTTCGACATGTACATTTAACTGAAGTAATTCTGTAAGGGCTCATTTGGCTTGCATGATTCTTAAAACGCAGGGATAGGAAAAACACCGGAATAGGATAGGAAAATGCACATGGTAAACAGAGCATTTGTAAACACAAGATTTCTGTCAACTTGGGTGTTTGCTTTACAGGAATTGGAAGAGCAGAGGAATGCAAAGAAACTTGGCCAAAATAAAGTGAAACCATATGAAAACGTGTACAGTTAGAATGTTATTCTGGAACTAATGCACTTGGTCTTGTTTTCATGCATAGGATTTTGAAAAGTAGGTCCAGGTGGATGTTTTCCTTCATTCCTTTCAACAAAATGCATGAATAATTGAATAGTACAGTGCCATTGGAAAATTCCCTATTGCTATGTTTTTCCGTTGAACCAAAATAGCCCTAATGGATAGACGTGAATGTATAGTAATAAGTGATGCAACAAGTGTACAACCTCTTTGCCGTAGCCGTGTCCACCTCAGCATCATTGGGTTGGTCGCTGAAGCAGTTGAGGCAGAGGTGCCTGTCGGAGGTGTGGAGGAAGATATGAGGAATCTGTAGATGGCGTCCAGGGCACTGCTCTGTTGTGATGGATCGTTCTGTCGTTGGAGCAGCTCCGGTGAGCTGTAAGACGTCAAGGCTAAAGCAGCACAAGACAGACATCGTCAATCTCAAGTGGGATTTTAATAGCATCTCCAATAGATGATGTAAAATGGATGTAAAATTTACATCACCAAAAACCACCTGACTACAACAGATGAGATAAAAACTGTTGACTCTGAATTAACTGTCGAAACTGAAATTTACTGTGGAATCTGAATGCTACTGTCGAAACTGAATGCAATGGCAGCAGAGAGGCACTTGACATGTAGTTTAGGGAGGGCCTGCAGTACATCTTCAACCTGCACCCCCTGAGCCGCCAGCCACCACCGGCCGAACCGCCGGCCCCAGCGCCGCCTCGCCGCCCCGAAACAACTCCCCACCGCCACCCCGGCCAGCCCTCTAGGCCCCCTACCCCCACCCTGAACCCTAAGATAGATTGTGGGGTACCTCTCCGGCGAGCCCCCGTCCCTACTACGGGTGGTTCTTCCTTAACGCCGGCGAGCCCCCCCAACCCCTGAAAATCAACTGACCCAAAAGTCGATTCAATCGACTGAAGTGTGGCTAAATCAGAGCAGAGTAGCAGTACGAGCGACGGGGAGAGGGACAGCAGCAGTTGGGCGAGCGAGCGATCGAGCGAGAGCCGGAGCAGCAGCAGCAGCGCGAGCGAGCGAGCGAGAGCCGGAGCAGCAGCAGCAGATCTGGCTCGTATGGATGCCTGCGCCGAAGGGGCCTCACACTGGGGGAGAGCCGCCGTGGAGATGTCGCCCGCGGCGCCGGCTTCAAGGTAGCCGCTCCATGGGGGTGCGGGATGGAGCACCGCCATCGCCGGGAGGTCGAGTTAAGGAGAAGGTGCGATGTGATGAGTGTACAACCTCTTTGGTGGCTCCAAGTAGGCCTCGGCTCCGTCCGAGGAGTCGGTGAGGATGTTGCGGCTCCGGTGGAGCAGGTTAAGGCGGCGCTGTGGGGATGGACCAGCTGCGATAGACGAGGTGATCATCGGCGCAGCTCCTTGGAGGTGGAGGACGGGGCGGCTGAACCGGCGGGACAACGAGATGGACAACGGATCCTCATCCGGGGAGGTGGATGAGGACGTCGAGCTGTTGCGGTGGACGACGTCGTCGGGGAAGAGGCTCCGGCTAGGCAACGGTGAGGTGACGGACGGAGGAGGGTGCGGTTTCGCGGCTGGAGCGAAGAGGTTATGGCGTCCTTGGATTTCGAATGGCGAAAAGGGGGCGATGGGAGGGGGTGAAGCATGACTTAGGGACGCGCTTGTCCAAAATGTAGGGTGTGTTACAAAGTACCCCCCACCGATTTGAACTAGCGGCCCTTTCGGCTCAGGATTAGAAGGGGGATTTTGCGTGTTGGGATTTGGCAGCTGGAGGGAGTTTTCGCATGCGTTGTAATTTCGGGATAACAAGGCGCGGGTTGTGAAGGCGCCAGTTTTGGGAGCACGATATCTGAATTTTCGGGATATAACAAGACGCGGGTTGAATTTTAGGGACAAGCCTAACGTGTAGTATATTGTACTTGTACGTACCAAATCAATTCGCACTTCCCTCAACCAAAAAGAAAACGAAAAAAATAAAACTATTCACACCACACAAAGAGAGAGTCTTGCCCCGTTTGACTACACAAATGCTATTCAAAGCTACTCCCTCCTTCCATCTATATAGGGCCTAATGCATTTTTCGATGCTAACTTTGACCAAATATTAGAGCAATAATATATGGCATGCAACTTACACAAAGCACACCGTTAAATTCGTCTGTGAAAGGTTCTTCCAATGATATAATTTTCACATTGTGCAGGTCACGTACTATTAATCTTGTCAATAGTCAAAGGCGGTCTTAAAAATCTCATTACACCCTATATAGATGGAAGGAGGGAGTATGAATCCATGTTATGTCCAATTAAAAAAATTCGCTTGCTGTATAATGCATGTAACCTACTCATACCAACATTTTAGTGCATTCCAAATGTCTATACTACCGCTGCAATTCGAACCAAATTTGAATTCGTTTCTCTATTTCAATAAGAATCTACAATCATGATTGTTGCCAACTTCAACCATCCTTCGTGTATTACCTTAATAACACACCACATGATTACTATAGAGATAGATATGAACTATGTGTACTACATGAACTCGAATTCTATTTTTTGAATACACTTGATGTTGATTCCAAATAATAGTACATTTGATGTACTAACTATATATTCATAATCTAAACCATGTTCCATACGTACACCGTGTTTATCACACAAGTATAGTGCCCCGCCCCCTACATTATGACAAGTATTTAGACCTGAGTTGCAAAAGCCACACATTAGCCCAAATTATAATCAATGTTCTATGTATTATACGTAGTACTAGCAAGATGCCCATGCGTTCCACAGAACATCAACATGATCAAGGGGCCTAATTTGCAAATATGGAGAGGGGTGTGGGTATATTTTTTCAAACTTGTCATAGTTTCCTTCCTATCCTCCAGATATAAATCAGACGGCCTATATTGCAGGATGGCAGGCACACCATCATCAACAACTCCATTTTTTATAAGAGTAGAGATAAAATATATTATATGTAGTATAACATGTTCATAACCACACCATGTGTATCACCATTCTATATATTCACACATTCGTCGGTTTAAAACACTATGATAAATTCTTCAAATATCCGAATTTGCTTTTTATAATGAAGTATATATCATCTCTATTCGTCTTTTACACCCACACAACCCTCTTATCTTTGTAGCTAGCACTAACTTTCTCTCGTGCATGCACATGCCCGCATCCCTCTCACCCTCCCTCGGCATTCTCTAGCTCCATCGCGCAAATTCGTCTTTTCACTTTAGGTCATTCACCCACGGTGTGTGTAGGCCCCCCAACTCCTTCTTTACGGCACACATCGATCGATATGCCTGTCTAGCCTGGTGTTCCTAGCACAAACACAAGCTTCCCCTCTTCTCTTGTCACTGTCCATGCCTCACTCCCACCACTCTTTTCATCGATCTCGTACTCGCACACTCCTTCCCCCTTGATATAGTATGCCTCTCGTACCACCTCCTAGATGCATCCCTCTCTCTCTCTCTCTATCCTTCTCCTCGTGCCTCATTTGCTTCTAACACACACATGCATGTATACCGATCGATCTCCCAACATATACCTAGATCGACTTTAACTATCCCCCCCCATCGATTAGTGTACCTCACAAGTTATGTCTCTTCTTTCTCTAACAAAGGGCGATTGATCTTCCTATGTAGTTACGTGTGCTTACCACAGCCATATCGTCCCCCCTCATCATTCGTGCATGCCTCCTGACCCGTCTCTCACACGCACGTGCACAGACAACAAGCAGCCATCTCCTCTCTTATTGATATTGCAAGCATGCCCTCCGTTTGTCTAGCAAGCCTATCCCACCATTTGTTAGAAGCAACTCCAGTACCACCCCCTCCAACACTCTAGCTCTGTCTCTCTCCCAACCTTATTCCTCTCCTGCACATATGCATGGATGCCGATCGATCTCCCTTGATACATGAGGCAGATCGATCTCCTTAATACATGAGGTAGGCCTCTCTCCTACTCCACACATATACCACCCATTGTACCTCTATAGTTAATTGGGCCTCCCTCTTCCCCCATCACACACCGATAGTCGAGCACTGTAGGTAGGTATCCATGCCACAGAGACAAACTACACATGTCCCCTCTCACGTTCCAGTAGGCCTGCCACTCTATATCTTTGACGTGGGCACACACAAATTCGATGGCACTCTTTATCGATCACGCGCGCACACACACACACATCATCCCTCTCTTTGATTCTATGGACACCTCAAGCCGATGATACCTCCACTCTCTTCTCGTGGATCGCCCCCTCTATATATATGTTATATCCAGGACTCTATTTCACACACAGTGCATATGTTACATTTTTTGATTGACCCCCCCTCCCCCAAAAAAACTCTCATGAACCCACACACTATATCTCTCTAGGTTTGTATCTCTATCACACAACCCCACATAGGTGGTGTACGTATACAAGAAGAGAATAGGTGCACCGTGCACGTACCCACGCTTCGTGCCCAGCCACACCCACACGGGTACACGGTGGGGCTCATTTTTTACGAAATGGCAGCCCATGTGCTAATTTGAACGCTTGTAGCGGTTGTTTACCTAGGGAGGTCGTGTACCACGCGTGCACAAAACAAAGTTCGACTTGATGCGTTGCCGCGTTATTGTTAAATAAAGTTATAGCGCTCAATGGCACGTACACAGAATATAAAACGATTTTTATGGAGAAAAAGGTAATTTGCTCCACTATATACAATGGAGCCTACCTGCCTGGTTTGTCGCTCTTCAGAGTATCTCACACAAGGCTGCGGTGGCCTCTCTCTCTCTCTCTCTCTCACCGTTGGTCACTAATCCGACCGCATCGCGTCTGCCGGGGGAAAGGGAGTGCGGTGGCCTCTCTCTCTCACTGTTGGTCACTGATCCGGCCGCATCCCATCCGCCTGGGGAAAGGGAGGAAGTGCATCGTTTCTTTGTTCGACGGCGCCGAGGCAGCACGTCCCGATCTGCGGTACACGCCGTTCTCTCTAGCCAAGCTCCGGCGCGGCAGGGCCTATGCCACCTGCTCGCAGATTCCGCCCGTCGCTGCTCACCTAGTTACATCCCGACGACCTCCAGGTATCCCCTCCGGCCTTGCTCCACTACCCGTCTTCCCACATTGCTAGATGTGGATCTTCCATAGTTCTTTGCCCAAAACGTAGCTCGTCCGGCGTACTTTCCATATTGCAATCTCGTCCTCACACCATTTTAGACAAACACAACCGTGTTGTTATCTTCCCTTAGGACAAGGAATATGCTTCTTTTTTGTATGTGTCATCAACTGTTATTGGCCAGTAATTTTTTCCTTTCTACCTCTTTTTTGCAAACAGGGCTATCCATTTCACCTCGTTGCTATTGCGACCTTTTGGTGAACTGCACAAATCACTTTTTTCTTAAGAGTGTTTTATGCAGTTGTACTAAAATGTCACACGGGCAACGTCTCTAAATTTCAGTGCGACTGCACAAAGGGAGATTAGTTTTGCTCTATCCTTGTCATCCAACTCCGAGCCTAATCCTCTCCAACTAGTTAGTCTTAAGAGAGACTGCAAAGGTGACTGGCTTCTATTTGTGTGTTTATTGTTTCATCAGCAGTCCTCTATTATCGTAGTCACACTTAATATCTTTAGAATAGGGACGCTCAACTCTATTTTAGTGGAACTGCACCAAATGATCGGAATGTTGCATGCTCCAGAAGCTACTTTTTTTCCCAACATGCCTTGTTGATTTAGACAGAGCTGGGGGGACGTTGCTGCCAATGAAAGCATGGATCAATTTTAATTTAACACCTTCTCACAACTATGTCTTCAGTTGTGATGTAATTATTAGTTCTGATCTGCTAATAATTGACATGCATTAGCAAGGAAGTTAGTTTTTTATTGTTTCCGAAAGAGCATCGATGGCAAGACACACCGAACAAAAGCTGAAAGCTCACACCATAGTACAATTTCATGTCGCTGGAAAATTATTTGTATAGTACGTCAATTATGTAAACAAATGATGGAAGCTTGATAACATTGCCAGAAGCCTCTTCAGCATCCGGGTCCATGTGCCATGCACAAAATTATATTCCTTTGTTCCTAAATATTTGTCTTTTTACACATTTCAAATGGGCATATTTTGGACTGTAGATTCACTCATTTTGCTTCGTATGTGTACTCCCTCCGTTCCTAAATACTCTATTCATCTTTCTAGAGATTTCAACAAGTGACTACATATAGAGCAAAATGAGTGAATCTACGCTCTAAAATATGTCTATATACATCCGTATGTAGTAGTCCATTTGAATCTCTAAAAAGACAAATATTTGAGTAGTCACTCGTTGAAATCTCTAGAAAGACAAATACTCCGGAGTACATTTAAGAACCGAGGGGGTAGTGCACAACCGCATGGGAGACTCAGCC
This sequence comes from Triticum timopheevii, assembly GCA_963921465.1. NCBI lineage: Eukaryota > Viridiplantae > Streptophyta > Magnoliopsida > Poales > Poaceae > Triticum > Triticum timopheevii. Next base: position 152,437,620 of record OY997272.1, read on the forward strand.
CAGTCGTTGCGCCACATTAATAGTGAGTAATGAGCAGTCAAATCATAAGCCCCACCTTTCCCATTGTAAGTTGCTTGGAAGAAGCAACCATCAATACGCTCTTCTTTGAATCCGCTCATACTACTCCAAATGTCACTGTTTATAGAGTGCGCTTCAGAAAAAAGAAAAAAATCTGTGAGACCAAGGTGACTAGCGATCGGCCTGAAAAATAGCATTGGTAGTTATAGCACGGCGTCTATTACTAGAGGGAATAATGCGTACACACATGCATGCAGTGCTTCCACCCCGGGTACACACATGCATGCACTTACTCCACTCCGTAGTAGTACTCCCTCCTTTCCAGTTTATAGTGCTCAATTCAAAAATCTCACCAATCAAGGTAGATGGCGAGTGCTGGAATACTTTTTGTAGTTTTGCAAAAGCACCTAATGAATGCTCTTGTTATCCTCAAAAAATTATGTTTATCAATGCATTAATTGCAATGCATGCATGCATAAAGTACATGCATTGGTCAATTTTTTCTTAATACTTGCATGCAATGATTTAATGCACCTTGGAATCTGAACATGTGATGGAAAACAACCAAATTGAGCCTTATAAAGTGGAAAAACTAAAATTTTGAGATAAGCCCTATAAACCAGAAATGAGGGAGTACATCAAGAGAAAATTGTGGACTTGATTGCGGTTACCACGCCCTAATTAATTGAGCATTAAACCAAACGCGTCTAAAGTCTGTCTGGTGGTGGAAATGCATTGAGAGAAATGCATCATAATGAAGCGTGCCCTGTAAACTATGACGGAGGGAGGAGTAGTATGAAGGTGCAAAACCAAGTACGTGTATGGCCAGTCGGTCAATGCACCTCCTCTTGGCATATCACTGACATGTGGGACGGGAGTCTGAGCAAACCGATCTCAATTGACGGTAAAGAGCCAACCCGCCGTTCCTTGAGAGAGACGAGGAGCAAGAGCACACAGACGGGCTCGCACGGAGGCCAATATATATTCGAGCATGGTTGGTTGATCGATATCATCATTACATGTTGGGCTGTCGTTTTCCGCCCTTCTCCAGAATAAACGTGTACTTTATCAGAGATAAAAAAAATAAGAGTACAGACGCTCCACCATGTGGTTCTAGTAGTAGTACTACTCGTACTACTGCGCTTGGCTCTTCGCCTCTTCGTGAAGTCGAACAATGATGGTACTCCACATGTTGGGTACTATAGTGTATGCCTCTAACAATCTGACACTGAATGGACTGATGCATGTCCATCGAGGGTAGGTTGCATTAGTCAAAAGGCGTAAGCGAGCTTGACCTTGTCCTGCAAGCTTCTCCTCGTTCTGCGAGTTGACGGGACACGCCAAAAAGTAGTGCTAGTCCATACTCCCTCCTTTCTAGTTAATATGGCTCAATCTTTTTTGCGGGTAAATGAGAGAGCTTTATTCACATATAAGCATTCTTAGGACGATCAGCCAAGACATTGGTCACTAGGAAGCGAGGTACCCCGCAAAAAAAGAAGTAGGAAGCGAGGTGTTTCATCAAGCCAGCTCTCGTCCACATTCAAAGTGCAGCAAGAACGGTTCGCACGAAGATGCGTCGCAAGGTTTGCTGACCTGTTTACATGCTGAATAACAAAAAAAGAGGAAATATTATCGAGCGCTCCTATTTGTAACAGGATATGAGCCAGAATTAAGCGAGAATTATGGCGAGTGTTCCATGCAATCAACTTCCATTATCACATGCGAGAACCCTCGAAGAGAACCAAATGTGTTGAAGATTGCTTTATCACATTTTAAAATTATAATAAGAGTACAGACGCTCCTCCATCCGGTTCCTAGTACTAGTATAGTACATACCTCTATAGACTATAGTAGTAGTACTAGTACTACTAGTAAACTTTGTGCTTGGCTATTCGCCTATTCAGGAAGTCGAACAATAATAGCACTAGTAGTATAGTGTATGCTTCTGGCAATCTGACACCGAATTAACTGTTGCACGTCCACCGCCTGAGCGAGGGAGAGATTGCATTAGTCAAAAGTTTCTCCTTGTCCTGCAAGCCACCGCGCACAAGCTTATCCCGTCCTGCAACCTTCTCCTCGTTCGGCAAGTTGACGGGACACAACAAAGTAATGCTAGTCCATATTGCCTCCTCTCCGGTTAATATGGCTTAATTTCAAACGAGATAAATACACTGTCTGTCACTGTATATTTGTAAAAATATGGTTAGTGGACTTCATAATACGGTCAGTGGACTTCATAATACGCTCATTGTGCTCAGTATATATATTTTCCGGTGTTTATACGGTCACTAGCTCACCCTGACTGAGTATGTGTGTGCATGCACATGTAGGTTGAGCACTTGAGCGTGACCGTGTGTGTTCCATCGTGTGCTCGGACATGCATGCATTAGGGGGTCGCGCGTGTTTTTGCATCCATGTGTACGTGTGACTATTGCATACACGTAGGGGGGGTACGTGTAGGAGCCACTAAGGAGCAGTCAAATCGCACACTAAGTTAGTCGGAAGAAGCAACCATCATTTCACTCTTCAATGACATCTACGCAATATAAAATGGTTGATATGGAGAGAAAAAGAAAACCACTATATATACACTAGCAGGAGCCTAAGCTACAAGCCTGTTTGCTTAGGTTGCTCTCTTCACAAGCATAGAACAATGGGCCTGATCCCGCAGCTGGGGGAAGGGAACAATGTTCTGCGTAGACGCGGTCGACATCGGCGAGGGAGAAAACCCACAGACGGTGCGTCCCAATCAGGGATCACCGCCGTATGGGCCGATGCTGCGTCCCAACCGCCCTTCTAGCTACAGCCCGATGTCCCAGGTAGTCCATCTTCCTTTTGGAGCCGGCTTGCTCCACTGCCGTAGCTCCATCTCCATGTCGATCTTTCTCTACTTCTACCGGCTTCTACTTGTGATGAGTTTTGGTCTCATGAACTAGTGCCAGTACTATTATTCTAATCACACTTCTTCAATATCTTTGCCATCAGGGATGCTCAGGTCGATTTTAGTGGAACTGCACAAAAGCATCGTATGATCCGAGGGTGCCAGTCGTCTTTCCTTCGACAGGTTCTACCTGGCCAGGAAATTAAATCATGTTTAGGGTTTAGGGTTTAAGTCATAGTGACTCCATCAATAGTTTTTCTTTCGTACACGCTCTCACAACATTTTTCTTTAGTTGTGAAGTAAATATTGGCTATGATCTGTGAATCATTGAGATGCATCAGCATGCGTGTTAGTTTTCCTTTGTATTTGATGGAATGTTGTAACGGGGCAACCTTGGAATAGGAATGAAAATGGAGTGGAAAGTTTCCGTTTTCCGGAGAAAAAATGAAAACGGAGAGAAACCAACGTTTTGTTTCGTTGGATCGCGCCATCGAGAAAAACCAACGTTTAAATCACTTCTGTCGTGTTTGTGTCTCACCCTCCTCCATGGCTCGACCCCACACGGTCGCTCGGCATGCCACTCACCGCAAACCGAGTATACAATAACTTTCCCGCATGCTTGTCGATTGATCGCGCCATGGAGTACTAGCACTACTGGAAGAGATTGACGAGTTGGGGGAGAACATCTAGTTGTAGCACGGACTCCCAAGAACTTTTTACATGCATGTTGAAGCCGGCTATTGCAACCTTTGAACGCGGAGCAGCCACGTGCACTCGGAAGCAGCGCGGGCGACGCTCACTCGGCCGGCGCACTGCTTCAATGCCGGCGCCACTGAGAGGTCGCGTCCGCTCTGGCCGGGCATGATGCGGCACTGACCATTTCGGGCTGGAAGCACGTGCGGGTGATGAAGAGGGTTCGGGTTGGTCAGGACCAGCCGTGGCAGCGGTCCGGACGTCCGCAAACAAGAGATGTTGCACGTTAATATTGTTGCGTATATAATTAACAACATAAATAATGTGCCAGTTGGAAATATGATTGGAGATGGAGATGGAAATGGAATTTTACGTAAACACAGATATGCATGTCTATGTCTATGTTTGTGTGCGCGATGACTCTCGCGACATGGAAGCGGGGGCGTGTTTTTGATCGAGTTTTCTTTCTTGGTACGTTAAAAAATTGTCCGCCAGTTTTCGTTTCTTTTTTCCGGGAACGCGCATATTCTATTTAAAACCACTGCTATGGAGAGATTTTTTTTACTCCATTATAGCCTCTTGTTTGATAGAGTTTCTCACGTCTCACTCTCTCACCCTCTCCATATCAAAACAAGATGAAAGTGTCCACTCTATCTCTTTCCTCACTGGTGGTCACAGATCCGGTCGAATCCCATCCGCTGCGGGAGGTGAGGAGGTGCAGCGTTGACATTGTCGCCGTCGGTGACGGAGGAAGCCGATGCGCACCGTCCTCTCGGAGCCGGTGCTGGCGCGGACGAAGATCCTCCGCGCCCTTGTTCGCTGTTGTCGTGTGGGCAGATCCCGCCCGCCCGCCTAAATGACATCTCGCCCAGCTGAGGTATAACTTCTTGTACTGGTCCAGCTCCCCAGGTCGCTGCGTGTGGGTTTTCTTCTATGCGACTACTCCCCAGCTCCCCATGTATAGTAGCTAGGGTTCGTTGGCTGGTCCAACATCACCTACTAGTACTATTATAGAGGAAATGCCACTCGACAAGTTGTCCTGATTTATGCCTCGGTGGAGGTATACATGTTCTTTCGACAAAGAGTACATGGTGGTTGTGCGGTCTATGTCCATATGGTGGTAGTACTATCACTGGTTAAATGAAGAAATGCTTTTTTCTCGGGTATCCTGGTTTAGTTCCCATCAAGATAATTATGATGCTTCTGTTTGTTGGTGTACTTTTCATTAATTCTTATTAACAATTGAGATGTCGTTGCTAATCTTGCAAAACAAAGTAACAACACTATATCCATTTTTTATATTTTTTGGAAACAGCGATGCGTATCTCCATACCCGGGCATGTCTTCCTCAATTTTAGTGGAATTGCACAAAATTGGATGGCCATTGTTGTTCCGCCTCACTGTCTTCTGCCATATGGTTCTTGCTTCCTCGAGCTTGATTACTGAGAAGAAGCAGACCACAGTGAGCATTTGTCGAACTTCATAGGTGCCTCACCCAAACTTGATGCCAAATGGATGATGCATCACCATGATGACCTATCGATGCTCATGGTTGCGCCTCATGGTTGCGTCGGCTGGTGAAGCTGATCAATTTTCAATGAAAAACAAGTTGTCTTCCATCAGTGCTCTTTGCTTGTTACGCACAAAGATGATATCCTTCGTCGGTTCACCTTGGTTGCGTTGGAGACGCAGTCGTCTTTCACGTTGGTGCAATTTTATCACACAATTGGCTATGAACCAAATGTTTCCTCGAAGAAGGATCAACGTTGGTACTAAGAGCATAAGTTTTGTATTCATTTCTAAGCCTTCTCACAACTTTGTCTCCAGCTCCCCTGTAATTTTATTTGTCCAGCTATTAACTTTGATTTAAAAAATGGTGTGGACTCAAAACCCGGATGGACGTAGTAGCCCTCCATTTTTATTTACTCCGCATATTAGATTTGGCTGAAGTCAAACTTTGTAATACTCTCAAACCTTTCCGATAATTGAAATTAAAATTCTTTATTTGTACACACTCTCACACGTTTCCGATAATTTGGCGCATGTGTGATTGTTCACTTAAGGGAGGGTAGTGTACCGCACGTGAAGGACAGGAAGTGCGACCAGGACACGTGGGCGTGGATCGTTAGTTGTCGGAAGTAGTAGTAGTTTTCTTCACTGTACGTTAAATAAGGAGTTTCGTTTCGTACTTACACAATTTAAAAACGATTGTTATGGAGAGAATAAGAAAACCACTCCACTATATATTAGTCATATACACGAGAGTACTATATGGACGCAGCTTCATTGACTTAGTGCACCTGCCTTTGGGTTTATGATAGGTGGGCCCAAAATGTGGCTGGCTCACCTGTCATACAGCCAAAAGCAGGTGCAGTGAAGGCAGCGGAGCTCAGTCTTTACTACAGTAGTATATATAGAAGTTGGAGCCTCAGTGCTTGTTCGCTAGGGTTTGCACTCTCCACACCCTCGCCGCACTACATATATATATACACGCTGGAGGCTCAGCGTTCATTTGCTAGGGTTTGCTATATTCACAGTCTCTCACCCTCTCTTCACCAGATCTAAACAAGACTGCATTGGCCTCTTGTCTCTCTCTCCCCCTCACAGCTGGTGAAGGAGGCGTTCGTATCCTGTCGCACCGGGAAGGGGAGGAGGTGCAGCGTTCACTCTATCGCCTTCGGCGAGGGAGGAAATCCACTACCGGCTGCGCTGTTCTCTTTCACCCAGCGCCTATGCGGGAGGGCCACCGACCCCTTCTTCCTCGCTGTCGTATGTAGTGTGGGCAGATCCGGCCTCCCGCCGCACGCCTTGCCACATCCCGATGACCCTAAGGTATAAGTTTCTTTGAAACCGGCGTTGCTCTAGCTGCATATGGATCTTTTTTGATCTATAGTCGAATCTAGGTCTTGATTCAAAGAGGAAAGAAGGGTGCGGTGGGCTGGTGCAAGAATCTAGGACGTGGTTCAATGAGGAAAGTAGGGACGAAAAGTAGTATAGACTGGCTATCCAGCCGCTTTGTTGGTCGAAAAGGGAAAAGGGGGTAACCCAGTACACACATCTATAAGGAACCGATCTCTTTGTTGAAAAGGGAAAGAAACTGGGGGGTCGGGTAGTTTGTGCAGGACTAGATTTGCTGCCCTCACATAGGAAAAAGGTTCAAAGAGAACAAATATGGGACCAGCGCATATATGCTGCTTGGCTACATACTCTGCATCACCCATTTATATGTGTGGACGCACATGGTGATGGCATGTCCCATTCAGCTATTTTGCTGTTGTTAATCTAAGAATGCCACCGGAAAATTGAAGCAATGCCACTGTTAAAAGTAAATTACATTTTTAACGAATGTTGTCTTAAGAGAATATCTCTGTTAATATGAATCAATGCAACCGTTTTAGAAATGCTACTATCCTACTTTGTTTTCCATCCAAGTTAAGTTAGATGCTTCTTTCTGTCACCATTTGTTTCATCCTCCTTTATCAGCAAGTAATCGTTTCCTTTTTTGCCTCTGTTAAAACAGGGGTATCGATTCAACTTGTTGCTATTGCAACATTTTGCTTCGCTACTCGAAACTCTTTGCTTGATTTCAGTGCAACTGCACAAAACGAGATTGGATTTCCTATTCGTGTTGGCAGGTTCGTAGTTGATCTTGTGAGCGTCATGACAGGTTGGTACTTGCCTTCATCCACATGATCGTGCAATGTGTTTTGAGATGATGTGCTACTTGTATTGGTACTGTTTAAAAATTGTTGAATTGAAGCTATTGTATTGCTCTCTTTTCCCATTAAGTAGTGAACAAAAATGGTACCAACCCAGACATGATGCTTGTTGCTTTGCTACAACAAACTCTGCATCACCCCCTTTATAAGTAGATGGAAGCACATGGTGTTGTTGCGCCCACTCTCCCCTGGAACTGTTTATGCTTTTTGTTAATCTATTGCCGCTGGTAAAATTAAGCAATGCCACTCTCAGAATTAACTACTGGATCTTATTTCAAAACTGCAACACTTGTTAGGGATTGGCGGGATTACCATTTTTGTGGCCGCATGTTTCATCCTCCTTTATTAGCCAGTAATTGATTCCTTTTTTGCCTCTATTTAAACAGGGATATCTATTCAACTTGTTGCTATTGCGACATTTTGCTTCGACGCGAAACACTTTGCTTGATTTTAGTGCAACTGCACAAAACGAGATTGGATTTCCTATTCGTGTTGGTAGATTTGTATTTTATGATGGTGGTCTCATGAAAGGTCAGTACAGGCCTTCATCCACATGATTGTGCAGTGTGCTTTGAGATGTTGTGCTACTTGTATTGGTATTGTTTTAAATAAATGTTGAATTGAAGCTATTTTATTGCTGTCTTTTCCCATTAAGTAGTGAACAAAAATGGGACCAACCCAGACATGATGCTTGTTGCTTTGTTACAACAAACTCTGCATCACCCCCTTTATAGGTAGATGGAAGCACATATTGTTGTCGCGCCCACTCTCCCCTGGAACTGTTTATGCTTTTCGTTAATCTAATGCCACTGGTAAAATTAAGCAATGCTACTCTCAGAATTATTTAACTACTGAATCTTAGTTCAAAACTGCAACACTTGTTCGGAATGGTACTATCCTGCTTTGTAGTTCTTTCTACATGTTTAACCAAGGTATTGTTAAGATAATGTCTCTGTTAAAATGAATCAGTTGCATTGTTTTAGGAATGGTACTTTTCTGCTTTGTTGTTCTTTATACATGTTGAAACAAGGCATTGTTAAGATAATGTCTCAGTCAATATGAATGAATCACACTGATGGAGAATTGCTACTCTCCTGCTTTGTTTCCCATTAAGATAAGGTAGATCAGTAGATGCTTTTCTTCTGGGAGTACAAGTCATCAACTGTTATTTCTCAGTAATTGTTTCCCTTATACCTACTGTTGCTTGCAGGGATATCAAAATTAAAGCTCGGTTTTATTCTGACTTCGATTTTAGTTGAACTGCACAAAAGGAGCCAATGTGTCCAAGGCAAACTGCTGCATTACTAGGTCCAGTTGGTCGTTCCACTTTGCAGAAAGAAGCAGTCACTGTTTGCGCTACATTACTGAAGGAATGACCAAGAAGCTTTACAGAGTATTATTAGAGGCTGGTGACATGACTAGTCTGCAGAGAGCATTGGCAATTCTACAACACGTGGAGTGCACTAGGCAAAAAGTGCCCAAACAAGTACAAGAATCTACGACAGGACTCCACGATCATAGGCATTACATATTTTGAATGGGAAAAGCTTGTCAAATTTTAATCATTGATGTTAGCAAGAAGACGTTAGTTTAATATATTGGAATTGGAAAACCTTGTCAAAATTTGCTCATTGATGTTAGCGAGAAGACATGCATTTGATATTTTTGAGTGGGACGCCCTTGCTGTGAGCAGCGTCGATTGTTTTTTCCTATTCCTGTGTTCAGTTTAGAAGTAAATAGTTACTCTGCTGAGATATTCCTATGTTAAGAGTTTGTTATGAATATTGTCTATGTAATGCCAGGCCTTGTGTTTGATTGCAAAGTTGAGCTTGGAATGTTGTGGCATGCGACATCATGAGCAATTCACCGTGCCTCCAGAGAATAATGCTTCATATTGTTTTGCATGTCGATCTAATGCCAGTGATTTGCTTGTTAAGAAGATCATCATCTTCTGTTGTTTCCGTGCTTAAGAAGCTCATCGTCTTATGTTTCATTCATAGCCTATACGACAAGTCGGGTAGGTTAGACGTGAAACCATATGATCTTCCGACCAACTCATGATATTAGGCTGTGATTGGATCATCGTTTTCCAACCAAAACCGCTTGTAAAACTGACGCTTGTAAATAAAATCAGATGGTCTCGGGCGAAGCACTTGGTTGGTCGATTTCGACTAGTAAAATATCGGAAGTACTTCACACACGATAAAAATGCTGAACAACACTCGGATGATTGTTGATCCAGCCGTTAGCTGATGTTTCAGCTTTGCCCATGGATGGCATGATACACACGTCGTGCATGTATCGTCTGGTAATGTCGTCCATATAGCAGTGCTCGTAGAATATACATTGGTCTCTCAAATTACACGCGTAACCCGCCAGTTTTACTTACAGACCTCGGGCCCTCGGTTCATTACGCCTGTATTTTACGCGTTGTTTCCGATGACGAGTAAATTACACTTGTATGTTAATACAGGTTTGAAATAAACCAGAGCTCCCAAGCGCGGCCTTACCGTTTCATGCCGTCTCAGTTTTTCGAAGGTGCTCATAGGTGTCCGATGATCCTGGCTTCCTGGTTGAGCAGCGGGCGCTGTATCAGACCATCTGTAGGGCTCCGTCGTCCTTCGAGTTGTTGCGCTCGCTGTGGCGCTGAGCATTGTTAACATCGTCAACGAACATGAGGATTCAGGAGATGACTTTATTTTGACTGGATGATACTAGGGACCCACTAGGGCCATAGCCGTACGTACGCAAGTGCCTCCTTATTATGTACAACTATATTTTTTTGCTTCCTCCTGGTTTCCTGACATCACGGTCCCACACCATTGTCAACTTATGTAGTCAATATAAACGAGAGAATTGCACAAGGTGTGGCCGACAGCTGGGACCAAGCAACTCAAGCAGTATTTGTGTTTTTTGAGGCGTGAACACTGCAGAGTTTTTCTTGGCGATGATTTCGTTGTTGTTCAGAGGAGAGCAGGGTATTAACTGGGCGGGCTGTGGCCCGTCTAGCCCAGGCCAGATATCTAGCCCAGATATTATTATTTTTCAAGATGAGAATGGCTAGCCCAGCTATATGTTTTTAAGGAATACCCAGGCAAGATCAACTTGTTATTCTTCGCCCTGCTGGGCTGCAAATCTTTCCTAGGAGGGATGCATTAGGCTTAACAGGAAAATGGGTTTAAAAAAATAATAAATGGGATGTAATTATAAAAACTGGGCAGTGACTATAAAAAATGCACCAAACACGAAATTAGTTTATAAAATATTATTTATGGATTTTGAAAATCTTAAATTTTCATTGTTGCGCACAATGTTTCGTTGGATTTTTACGTAATACAAATTTATATTTAATCTGACTAGAAATTTCGGGATAAAAATATTTCGGATCCATCAAAATGTGGGAAATTTTGTTGAATTATGTCTTCAACGGTTGGTTGAAATTATTAATCGTTGTCCTAGCTAGAAAATGGGTTGTACTTTTAACAAATTGTAAATGGGTTGTAGTAAATTCCATTAGTATTCAAAAATGGGCTGTACATTCTTACAAATCGCAAATGGGCTATAAGTTCTCTGCCACACACTTGTGGGCCAACTAAGTTGACGCGTCCCCTAAAAAAATAAGTTGACGCATATGCAAGGCTTTGTCAACTTATTATAGTCAACACACGGTTCTAGCAGCAGTGGCCGTTGGATGTCTATCCAACGGATGTCGTGCTTCTTCTTCAATCTCGGATATTCTTAGCTTCGACCGCCCAAAAAATGATTTCTCCCCCTGACATCTGGGGCGCACGGTTTCGGAGGCTGACATGTGGGCCTACTAAGTTGGCGCGTACCAAGGGCTTTGTCAACTTACTCAATATAAACGATTCTAGCTTCATTGACCATACGATGTCCATCCAACGGCCATAGTGCTTCTTGAACCTCCGGTCTTCTTGCTCCAGCCGTCCAAAGCAGCGTCGGTCGTGCCACCTGCTCCTGCCTCCCGTGGCCGGTTGTGCTACCGCGGAGGCCTCACCGCCCCCATACTACTCCCACCGCTGGCCAGGCCATCCCTCCACTCACCCACACCCCCTGTTATTCTGCGGCGACGGCAGCCTCACACCGCAGCCGAATCAGTGAACCCTCGTACTCCTCTCCGCACGGGCTTCCACTGCTGCATCTTCCCCAGCTCCACGTCGTCCCCTTCCTAGGCCTCGCCGTCGTCCACCGCCCTGGTGTTCTCGGCGCGGCGTGGTCAATGTGGTCAACGACCGACTTCCAACGGAAGAGTACTGTACATGGAGAGGCTGACAGCTGGGTCCACGGCGGCCACAAGGAAGTGCCTCCTTATTACGCGCAAAATAATTATTCCTCCACCTGACAGCAGGGACCCATCGGACGGGCCACCTTATTTCATGAAAAAAACATTTCCCCCCTAACTCCTGGGACCCACCGGACGGGCCACCGTATTTCGCGAAAAAAATGTCCCCCCCCCCCCCCCCCGCTGTCAGCTCGGACCCACCGGAAGTGCCTCCTTATTACGCACAAAAAAATGAATACTCCCCCTGCTAGCTGGGACCCACCTTGGTGGGAGGCTGACTTGTGGGCCTACTAAGTTGACGAGGACGGAGGGCTTTGTCAACTTAGTCAATATGAACGATTCTAGCTCCAGTGACCGTACGATGTCCATCCAAAGGTCGTAGTGCTTCTTCAACCTCTAGTCTTCTTGCTCCAGCCGCCCAAAGCAGCGCCGGTCGTGCCGCCTGCTCTTGCATCTTGTGGCCGGCTGTGCTGCCGCAGAGGCCTCACCGCCCCCTACTATTCTCACCGCTGGCCAGGCCCTACGGCGACGGTAGCCTCACACCGCAGTCAAACGAGTGAACCCTCATACTCCTCTACGGGTGGGCATCCACTGCCGCGTCTTCCCCGGGTCCGCATCGTCCCCTTCCTAGACCTCGCCGTCGTCCACCGCCCTGGTGCTCTCGGTGCGGCGTGGTCAACGTGGTCAAGGAACGACTTCCATCGGACATAGACTGTACGTGGAGAGGCTGGCAGCTGGGTCCAAGGCGGCCGCAAGGAAGTGCCTCCTTATTACGCGGAAAATAATGATACCTCCACCCGACAGCAGGGACCCACTGTACGGGCCACTGTATTTTGTGAAAAAAATGTTTCCTCCCTGACTGCTGGGACCCACCAGCTACATCTTCGCACGCAAGGAAGTGCGTCCAGGCAAAAAAACAATTTCCCCCCTGACTGCTGGGACCCACCAGCTACATCTTCGCACGCAAGGAATTGCCTGACAGTCGGGACCCACCTGGTCGAAGCGTACGTAGCATTGTCATTCTGGTTGCGAATGTGTACGTACATACTGGTGGATGTAGAGACGTGAGGATGCACGTCAGGCTCAGACTCAACCACTTGATGTCTCACATATCATGTTGTGCGAGCTTCAGTTTGCGGTGTTCAACCGTAAGGTCCCCATCTATGGGCCTTACCTGTTTCACTTGATCTCCGAGACTTGGGAGAAGCTCTATCCCAATGATGAGTTCGAAGCCCCCGGCTGGATTCGTCATGACCCCATCAAGCTCCGCATCAAGAGCCAATGGGATAACACCACCACTGAGGCTGAGGCTGCCAAGATGGTTGTTGATGAGGATGAGATCGAGGAGGAGGGAACTGCTGAGGATCGTTCTGCTGGTTACACTCCTCCCTCTACTGAGCCCTCTTGGGCAAAGAAGCTGAAGACGAAGATGAAGGAGTAGTTCTGCATGCAGACCCAGGGGCAGTACAAGGCCCATGTTGACTCCAAGAAGAGCCGCCAGCACGATAAGAAGATATTGAGGACCTTTGGCGAGATTATCACCAGTGGCTCAGAGGAAGCCATCACTCTGGAGGCTGCCTGGATAGCCAAGCAGGGGTATCAGTGGATCGAGTCAGAGGAGGAGCCTATTCCCGCTGCCGAGTCCGACAAGGAGTCGTTCTTAGCCTGAGCTACCACCTATGTCGTAGGTGTCCTCTCTGCCTTGTTGGTGTCTCAATGCCAAAGGGGGAGAGAGAGTAGGATTTGCGCGTCGTGTGTCTTGTGTTTTGCTTTGTTGCTTTGCTTTCGGTCTGTTGAACCTTGTCGGGGGGATGAACCCTGGGCAGGCAATAACTCGGATCCTCTTCAAAAATTACGGGGCTGGCATCGCCCCTCAAACCGGCATGCGCTAGGCTGGGTCGCTCGACCCAGCCAAGCCCCACAACCCGGCCAGGCTCCTCGACCCGGCAAGACGCGTCAACTCGGCCTCAACAACTAGCGCAAGACAGCCGAACCCAGCACAACCGAAGCTTCATCGACAAGCCAGCTTCACCCGTGGCGTGCTCCGCAATCCAGCCACGGGTCAGCGCCCATCCCATCCAAGCCGTATGATGGGACGAGTCTTCAATCAACGATAACTGAGGCAACAGTACCCCACCCTTGCCTCTGGTCAGCCGGAGCGTGGCAACAGTGCCCCTCACCTACCCACTGACCATGGTCGGCCTGGCTACAGTGCCCTCGCCCTCACCGCTGACGACAACAAGCGGCAACCTGACGGAGAGCACTGTACACGACTCGACTTGGCCACGCCCTGACGATCGACAACACGGCGCACAGTCCCCCTAGGCACGCGGGGCCCGCACCTAGGGGAACCCGGCGAACCACAAGCCCTCAACTGGACCCAGCCCGGGTTCCCGGACACCAACAATACGGACCCACCGACTTTTAACATTACCATTGTACCCCTGGGGGGTTGGTCTATAAAACCCCCCAGGAGCTCGCGATCACAGAGGGAGGTAAGGCAAGCAAGACACGCATAGAAGTAAGCATAGAACTAGCCACCAAAGCAACACCAGGGAGAAGGAGCAGCCAGAGCCTTGGCCAGCTTCATTCCTCCCCCATACAGCTCTAGGAGCAGCATTGTACTATCGAACATCCAACTACACTCGGTAGGACTAGGGGTATTATCTCTCCGGAGAGCCCCGAACCTAGGTGTCGGTGTCAAAACCGGCGGATCTCGGGTAGGGGGTCCCGAACTGTGCGTCTAGGCGGATGGTAACAGGAGAGAAGGGACACGATGTTTTTACCCAGGTTCGGGCCCTCTCAATGGAGGTAAAACCCTACTCCTGCTTGATCAATATTGATGATATGGGTAGTACAAGAGTAGATCTACCACGAGATCAGAGGGGCTAAACCCTAGAAGCTAGCCTATGGTATGATTGTTGTTCGTCCTACGGACTAAAACCCTCCGGTTTATATAGGCACCGAAGAGGGTTAGGGTTACACAGAGTGGGTTACAATGGTAGGATATCTACATATCCGTATCGCCAAGCTTGCCTTCCACGCCAAGGAAAGTCCCATCCGGACACGGGACGAAGTCTTCAATCTTGTATCTTCATAGTCCAGGAGTCCGGCCAAAGGCTATAGTCCGGCCATCCGGACACCCCCTAATCCAGGACTCCCTCAATAGCCCCTGAACCAGGCTTCAATGACGACGAGTCCGGCGTGCAGATTGTCTTCGGCATTGCAAGGCGGGTTCCTCCTCCGAATACTTCATAGAAGATTTTGAACACAAGGATAGTGTCCGGCTCTGCAAAATAAGTTCCACGTACCACCGTAGAGAGAATAATTTTTACACAAATTCAATCTGCTGACGTATTTCGTGGCATGATACCACACCACGGCCAAGCCTTTATTCGAATCGTTTTTACTGTCCCACCTCAGTGCGTTTAGCGAGGCGGTTTCCTTGGCACGTCTTGTCAAAGCAGAGGTTGTGTCCCCTTATTCCGGGATTCTCATCAATACAGGCGTGGGTAACCCAACCGCGCCATTGATTACGGCGCTTGGGAGATAAGCGAGTTTTACCAGGCTGGTGGGGACGCATAGCTTCGTCCGTCCATATAAGGGGATAAGGATCCACCTATTTACCTACGCCTTCTTCCTCCTTTGCTCATCCATTTCCGCGCACTCGAGCTCCAGCGCCCAAGTCTACACATCCCACCTCAACCTTCTCCAGCCATGTCCGGAGCGGGAGGCAAGTGGATGTCCTCCTCCTTCACGGAGGGGCACATAAAAAAGCTGCGGAAGGTCGGATACTTGTCCAGCGACATCGCGCATCGGCTCCCCGACAAGGGGCAGCTCATCCCCACCCCCAGGCCCCATGAGAGGGTGGTGTTCCTCACCCACTTCCTCCACGGACTAGGTTTTCCACTTCATCCATTTGTCCGGGGGCTCATGTTCTACTAAGGCCTGGATTTCCATGATCTGGCCCCGAATTTCATCCTCAACATCTCGGCGGTTATCGTCGTGTGCGAGGCCTTCCTCTGCATCCAGCCCCACTTCAGCTTATGGCTGAAGACCTTCAATGTCAAGCCGAAGGTAGTGGGCGGCCGCCAGGCGGAGTGCAAAGGTGCCATGGTGGGCAAGATGGCCAACGTCCTATGGCCCGCGGGATCCTTCGTGGAGACCATAAAGGGGTGGCAATCGGGGTGGTTCTACATCACCGAGCCACGTGACCCTAAATGGGCAGCGGCCCCCGAATTCCG
Organism: Triticum timopheevii; assembly: GCA_963921465.1. Taxonomy (NCBI): domain Eukaryota; kingdom Viridiplantae; phylum Streptophyta; class Magnoliopsida; order Poales; family Poaceae; genus Triticum; species Triticum timopheevii. Next base: position 152,453,475 of record OY997272.1, read on the forward strand.
ATCTGGCTTCCCTACATGGCTCACCTCTTGGAAAGAGACGGGCATGACATGGGGTAATTCGGAAGAGCTTACCGGACTCCAAACCTGCGTCCAAAACCTGGTGAACAAGAAGCTCAAGCTTGTCAACGTAGTCCAGGTCATGCTCATCTGCCAGATCCTCCCATGCCAACAACGGGCCTTCAACTCGTGGGAGTTTGATCCGGCACAGCACCAAACCTTGAGCAGGCTCTTCAACACTACATACGAAGATGCCTAGAAGGTGCTATTCAAGGGCGCCGAGGCTCCCGCATCCGCTACCAAAGATCGCGGATTCAGCTCGCAGCGTCAAGCCAGCGAGGTAAGCTATTTTAACCTTTACAGGACACTTGTTTTTCATAGTTTAACTCTATGCAGGATCTAAACTCCCTTACCTTTAACAGGCTTGGCAGGAGACGTCTGGGCAGGTTAACTGTCCGGCTCCCTTGCCAGAAGACCCAGCGGACGCCCGATTGGCGGGGCTGCTGGTTCCGGCACCTCACGTGGTGCCGGAGAAGAAGGCCAAGAAGAAGGCCACGGGAACTCGAAGGAGTTCCCAGCGCCAGGTGTTGTCGGACTCATCGTCCGATGACTCTGAGGCGGACTCCTCCCGCGAAGACGAGGAGGAGGAAAAAGAGGCCTCTCCCCCAGCGGGGGGAGAGAAGAAAAGGAAGGCCGCCCCAACTGGGGAGGCCGGAGGGTCCAAGAAGGGAAGGACCCTCCCTCCGGACTACTCTACCAAAGCCGGCGATAGCGAAGAGGAGTGGCCACCAAGTGCTAAGCTCTTGGCGAAATCGTAAGTGTTCGGATACCAGAATAACTCATGGCGTTTCATTTGTCGCATAGTATCTCCTAACGCCGAATATAACCCTGCAGCCCACCCAAGGACGAGCTCGACGCTTCAACGAGCGACTCCCTGGATTCGTCGGACATGAATAGCACCTCACTTCCGGCTGCCTCCTCTCCTCGCGTTGCGGATGACGCGAAGGTGGGATCCCAGAAGGGGCCCAGTCGGGAGGAGGTGGTCCAGGAGGCACCGCAAGGAAACCTCCCGGACTCCAGGCGCAAGGGGGATAACACCCCAAAGGGCTCTAAGTCCGGCCCTGGGCCGGACTCCACACTGGGACCTTCAGTGGTTCCGGAGTCCGGCCGGCGGCCCCTTCGTAAGAAGGGAAAGACTGCGACACCGGTGACCTCCGTCCAACCGGAGGCACCGGATAATTTGCTGGAGGCGCTTAACGGCGCCTCCATCGACGAGGAGCACCGCACTGTTATGAGTGTGGTGATCCGGAAAGTTCAGTCCGCCAAGAGCGGGATGACTGAAGCCTGTGCCAGCCTTCTAACAGGCTTTGAGGTATGTATTTAAGATATGTAAAAATATTACCGCATAGACAGTAGCCCCTGATGCTCAGTTTGGTGTTCGGGAAGAAAAGCCGAACTGAGGATCTAAAAAGATGTACGCAGGAGTCTAACATAAGTATGTCAATATGGGAATGCAGGCTGCGCTGCTGACCTCTGCCGCACTAACTGTGGAGGTCAATGCATTGAAGCAGAGCCTCGAGCGGTCCGAGAACGAGCTCGGCCTTGCCAAAAAGCAGCTCGAGGACAAGGAAGGTAAGTAATACCTTATGGAAGTATATAAAAGATGTGGTTGCAAAAAATGACAGGAATAACGTTAGTATTGCAGGGGCCACGAACGAGGTAGCGACCCTGAAGGAAGCAGTGTCCAAGGCCGAAAGCAATGCGGCCGCAGAGTGCACCACGCGAGAGAAGCAGGAGGCGCGGGTGGCGGAGGTGCGGCAAGAGCTCCAGGCTCTCATGGAAAAACACGAGAGTTTGGAGTGTGACTCAAAGACTCGAGAGTCCGAGCTCGCCTCGGCCCTTGAGAGCGCCAAAGCCGCTAAGGCCAAACCCAAAAAGCCCTCCAGGAAATTGAGGCAATGAAGAAGATAGCGGCGGGTAAGGCATTCTTTATGCAAAGCAAGCACGTGAAAGTGAATTACTTGTTACTTACCCGAATCCGGAGCTCTCCAGGAGCATTCGCAGATCTGCCCTGCAGTGTGTCCGATGCTGCCGCATTCTACCGGGCCGAGGAGGGGAGCTCAACGGAGAAGGTGTTCTGGTCTCAGTATGCTGAGGCCGGACACCCGTTGCCCTTGAGCGACCAGCTGAAGCAGCTGGTCGAGCTCCATAAGGTGGCCGAACAGGCCATGAAGGGCCTCATAGTTCGGCTGTGGCCTAAGGAAGCCATGCGTGGGAGCTACTTCGGGCTGGTGAAGCGGCTAGTGGACGCCTGTCCATGGATTGAAGTCGTCAAGCGCTTCGCCTGTATCGAAGGTGCCCGTAGGGCTCTTGCCCATGCTAAAGTGCACTGGGGCAAGATGGACGCTGAGAAGCTTGTGACGAACATACCACCGCCGAGCAGGGAGTATCGCAAGCCCGAGATGTATTATGAGTGCGTCATGAAGGGTGCCCGCCTTATAGCGGGTGAATTCTCCAAAGATGTAAATTTTGAGTAAACTCGCATTTGTTATCCTGTACACTTGAAAACTTGTTCATATGCGCTAAGCAACACTTGTGAATTTAAAATATTACCTTTTGTGCGGCCGTTTATTAAATTTGAGAGATGGCGAGTCGTCGGCTTCTGCCCCCCATGCCACGAGTGCTGGGGTGTTCGGGATAAACTTGATTGCTCTTTTTCCCATTCTTGGGTCCTTCGAGGGAGGCGCTCAACGCAACGAACAAGGCAACCGGACTATAATGCTTGAACACTCTCACTTAGCCATAGAATTCTATAATATTAAATTTCTGTGAAGCCCCTAGTATTCGGAAGATTGAATTCGGGGCGCTATCCACGCCTGGGCCGGACAAAGCCGACTCCTCGCTCTAAGCGGCCTAAGTCTTTAGGGACTCGAAAACCTCTCGAACAGCGACCGGCTCTCGCCCTATCATGACGGTCAGTTTTAGCTTTCTCCACTGAGGTGCTTAACCCAGCTCAACTGGGGCACAATCGCACTGGTTCTCCCAGCGCTACCTTAGCCGATATAACGGAACGTAAGGTACCAAAACATGGGAGCCGGGCAAACCCAACTATTGACCCAAGACATGATTCGGAGCCGATGCATATAATGCTATAAGTTTGGGGTGTCGCACTTGTGAAAGTGTTCGGACTTATCACACCATATTTTGGGGTACTTAAGCCCCTGGTGTATTTGGCCGTACCAAAGTGTACGGGTGCAACATGTCATAAATGAACATATATGGATAGAAAAAGGAATGCAATAATAGGCAAAAGCTATGCATTGTTTATTCAAAAAGGCTGCGGTAAAAGCAGAATGATACAAATAGTGCGATAAGCAAGGGACGGGACTATTTTACATGTCCCCCTCCAGGAGCGAGCTGCGGGATGATATGTGAAACAAGTATACTGCTCGTTATAGAGACCACCTGGACACTCGACGTAGCTTTCTGCTTCCCTGGCTGTTGCATCATGTGTTCGGCGATTCTACTGCCGGACAGGAATTCTTGAGAACGGAGTCCTGAAAAGAAGAAGAAAAGAATGACATAATATGCAGCCCCTGGTGCGGTTGAGCCGCATTCTGGGCCTGCCGTGGTCGCACCCCTCCCCCTATGCCCATGGTATTTCCAGAGCGTAATTATGTATGCGTAGTACTGGTTTCGCAATTTCGCGAGGGCTGGGGTTGGGGCCGCATTTCTACGCGTGCTCGGAATGTGCCAGGCGGTCTTGTTGTAGGTTACTCCGGGCGTGCTTGACGGTGTCCGGACGTTTAACAGCCGGACTCGAGAATTGCCTTGAGAGGCTACTTTGTACTTCCGCCGCGAGGGCCGCCGTATGCTCCTCCGTTCGAAGAGAGCGTTCGGTGTTTCCGTTGACCGTAATGACTCCTCGAGGGCCTGGCATCTTGAGCTTGAGATATGCATAGTGCGGCACCGCATTGAACTTTGCAAATGCGGTTCGTCCGAGAAGTGCGTGATAGCCGCTGCAGAACTAGACTATGTCGAAGATTAACTCCTCGCTTCAGAAGTTATCCAGGGATCCAAAGACCACTTCAAGTGTAACTGAGCCTGTACAGTTGGCCTCTACACCTGGTATGACGCCTTTAAAGGTCGTCTTTGTGGGTTTAAGCCTTGAGGGGTCTATGCCCATTTTTCGCACTGTATCCTGATAAAGCAGGTTCAGGCTGCTACCGTCGTCCATCAGGACTCTGGTGAGATGAAATCCCTCAATGATTGGGTCTAGAACCAATGCGGCGAATCCGCCAAGGCAGATGCTAGTGGGGTGGTCCCTTCGATCAAAAGTGATCGGGCAGGAGGACCACGGGTTGAACTTTGGGGCGACTGGCTCCATCGCATATACGTCCCTAAGTGCACGCTTCCGCTTCCTTTTGGGTATGTGGGTTGCGTATATCATGTTCACCGTCCGCACTTGTGGGGGGGAGCCCTTCTGTCCTCTATTGTTCGGCGGCCGGGGCTCTTCCTCGTCATCGCTATGCAGCCCCTTGTCATTGTTTTCGGCATTTAACTTGCCTGCCTGCTTGACCACCCAACAATCCCTGTTGGTGTGGTTGGATGGTTTTTCGGGGGTGCCGTGTATCTGGCACGAGCGATCGAGTATTCGGTCCAAATTGGACGGGCCCAGAGTATTTCTTTTGAATGTCTTTTTCCGCTGACCGGGTTTAGAGCCTCTGAATCTGGCATTGACTGCCGTATCTTCAGCATTATCGCCATTAATGCGGCGCTTGTGCTTGTTGCGACGCGATCTGCCGTTGCTGTCCTTGGTATCCGAATTACCAGGGCTCTTGGTCATGTTGTTACTACGAGCTAGCCAGCTGTCCTCTCCCGCGCAAAAGCGGGTCATGAGTGTTATGAGGGCTGCCATGGATTTTGGCTTTTCCTGTCCTAGGTGCCGGGCAAGCCACTCGTCGCGGATGTTATGTTTGAAGGCTGCAAGGGCCTCTGCATCCGGACAGTCAACGATTTGATTTTTCTTGGTTAGGAACCGTGTCCAAAATTGTCTGGCCGATTCCTTTGGCTGCTGATTATGTGGCTTAGGTCATCGGCGTCTGGTGGTCGCACATAAGTGCCCTGGAAATTGTCGAGGAATGCGGCTTCCAGCTCTTCCCAACAACCAATTGACTCTGCTGGCAAGCTGTTAAGCCAATGTCGAGTTGGTCCTTTAAGCTTGAGTGGGAGGTATTTGATGGCGTGTAGGTCATCACCGCGGGCCATGTGGATGTGAAGGAGATAGTCCTCGATCCAGACCGCAGGATCTGTTGTGCCATCGTATGATTCAATGTTTACGGGTTTGAAACCCTCAGGGATTTGATGATCCATCACTTCATCTATGGAGCATAGTGGGTGTGCGGCGCCTCTGTATTGGGCTATCACGACGCAGATCAAATGAGCTTTGTCTACTGTGTTTAGCCCAGCCGGAATTGCCATATCCGGTGTGACGGTTATCATCATGTATCATGGGGAGCCCACGCGATCCGTAGATCGATCTTGTTTGCCTTGCCTTGTCCTCCAATATGTCTTGCAGGTCTGGTGCATTTCCCCGTGCCTTGGTACTTTTTGAGTGACGCCGGGGTGCGGCTTGAGTGGAGGGCCGAGAGGCCTCTCTGTCGCGGCCACGAGGTGGCCGGTCGGCCGTATCATGCGCTGGTGAGGTAGGTTTAGGTGCTTCCTCCTCTAATCGGGGTAGCAGCTTGCGTTTTGGGTAGCTCTTGGAGGGGCGTTCGAGTTCATATTCTTCGGCCGCAAGGACTTCAGTCCATCTGTCGGCTAGCAAGTCTTGGTCAGCTCTAAGTTGTTGCTTCTTTTTCTTGAGGCTGCTTGCCGTGGCCATAAGCCTGCGTTTGAAACACTCTTGTTCGACAGGATCCTCAGGCACGACAAATTCGTCGTCGTCGAGGCTTGCCTCGTCTTCGGAGGGAGGCATGTAATTATCGTCCTCTACCTCTCTATCTGCCGCTCTCTCATTAGGGTTAGCTTCTCCATCCTCCTGCGCTGAATCCTGCTGGAGGGGGTTGTCTTCGGCACTGTCCGGGGTGTTATTGTCTCCGGTGCCGGAATCGCCGTTTTTGCTATGGCGGGATTTAGAGTGGCGCCGCTGACGCCGGCGCTTAGGTTGTTTCTTGGAGGGGTCATCCTCCGTTGTTCCATCGCCATTCCCACCGTTTGGGATGTCCACCATGTATATATCGTATGACGAGGTGGCCTTCCAGTGCCCTGTAGACGCTGGTTCTTGGTCGTCTCCTGCATCGTCGTCCATACTGTCGATGTCTTCGGAGTCGAAGTCGAGCATGTCAGTTAAATCATCGACAGTGGCTATGAGTGGGTGGTGGGTGGGCTTTGAATTTCTTTGTCGTCCGCATCCCAGCCTTCCTGACCATAATCCGGCCAGGGCTCTCCTGATAAAGAGAGAGACTTTAGTGAATTCAGGAAGTCGCCAAAGGGCGAGTGCTGAAAGATGTCCGCGGCAGTGAACTCCATGATCGGCGCCCAATCAGATTCGATTGGCAGGGGCGCGGAAGGTTCGGAGTCCGGAGAGGAGTCCGGCACCTTGGATTCACGAGCTTCGCAAAGGACAGGGTTGGTGTTCGGCTCAATCGCCGTAGAGATAGCAGCCCCCGAGGCGGTGTCCAGCCACTCGTCCTCGGTTGGCGCAGTCGGCTCCGAGCTAAGGGTCGGAGCGGACACTGGTGCGGCCTCCAGGACACTGTCCGGCGGCAGAGCTAGATCATGCCTGAGGGAGTCCTGGACTAGGGGGTGTCCGGACAGCTGGACTATCATTATCCGCCGGACTCCAAGACTACGAAGATACAAGATTGAAGACTCTGTCCCGTGTCCGGATGGGACTTTCCTTGGCGTGGAAGGCAAGCTTGGCGATACGGATATGTAGATCTCCTACCATTGTAACCGACTCTGTGTAACCCTAGCCTCCTCCGGTGTCTATATAAACCGGAGGGCTTTAGTCCGTAGGACAACATACATTACAACAATCATACCATAGGCTAGCTTTAGGGTTTAGCCTCCTTGATCTCGTGGTAGATCCACTCTTGTACTACCCATATCATCAATATTAATCAAGCAGGACGTAGGGTTTTACCTCCATCGAGAGGGCCCGAACCTGGGTAAAACATCATGTCCCTCGTCTCCTGTTACCATCCGCCTAGACGCACAGTTTGGGACCCCCTACCAAAGATCCGCCGGTTTTGACACCGACATTGGTGCTTTCATTGAGAGTTCCTCTGTGTCGTCACCGATAGGCTTGATGGCATCTGCAACCAACGACGTTGTCCAGGACGAGACTTTTCTCCCCAAACAGATCTTCGTATTCGGCGGCTTCGCACTGCGGGCTAATTCGCTTGGCCATCTGGAGCAGATCGAAAGCTACGCCCCTGGCCGTCAGGTCAGATTCGGAAGCCTAAACTTCACGGCCGATGTCTGCGGAGACTTGATCTTCGATGGACTCGAGCCACGGCCAAGCGCGCCGCACTGTTGCGATGGGCATGATCTAGCTCTGCCGCCGAACAGTGCCTTGGTGGCCGCACACGAATCCGCTCCGGCCATTAGTCCGGAGCCGATTGCCCAGATAGAGGATCGGTGGATGGACACCGCCTCGGGGGCTTCAACTTCCACGACGATGGAGCCGAACACTGATCTTGTCCCTCGCAAAACTCGTGATTCCGAGGTGCCGAACTCCTTGCCGGACTCCGAACCTCCCATGCCCCTACCAACCAAATCGGATTGGGCGTCGGTTATGGAATTCACCGCCGCGGACATCTTCCAATACTCGCCTTTTGGCGACATCCTGAATTCACTAAAGCATCTCTCGTTATCAGGAGAGCCCTGGCCGGACTATGGCCAGGATAGTTGGGATACGGACGACGAAGAAATTCAGAGCCCACCCACCACCCACTTTGTAGCCACTGTCGACGATCTAACCGACATGCTAGACTACGGCTCCAAAGACATCGATGGTATAGACGACCGACGCCGGAGACGAACAAGAAACAGCGCCTCTAGGGCACGCGAGGACCACCTCGTCATACGACATATACATGGTGGATACCCCAAAAGAGAGCGATAACGAGGACCAATGGGCCGCGGTAGAAGATAACCCCACCGATAAACAACCAAAACGGCGGCGCAGACGCCGCCCTAAGCCCCGCCTCGACAACAACAACGCTCCTAAGGACCCTGCAATACAGCAGGGCACAGAAGTGGACGACGAACATACAGATAAGCAACCGTCCGAACAGGACGAGTCAGATAATCAGTCCAGGCCCGGCGAAAACGACGGTTCGGACGATCTCACGCTAGACACGCCGCCGGAAGGTAAAAACCTTCAGAAAAGACTCGTCAACACTGCAAGAAGCTTGAAGAAGGAAAAGCGGAAGCTCAAAACAGCAGAAGACACACTCAGAATGAGGTGGAGCAAAGTACTCAAAACCGCGGATAAATACGGCAATGGCCACCAATCAAAGAGCTACCCGAAGCACAAGCTGCTACCAGAATTCGACGACGAGGCCATAGAGCCCCCACAGTCAAAAAATAAAGAGGCTGCCTGGTTGGATAGACGGCCGGATGACAGGCCAAATTCTGAAAGCGGCGCCACACATAAACCAACCACTGAACTTGGAAGGACAGATGGCCCAGCCAGGTCCATCTACGGGCCAAAGAAGAAGGCTCCAGGAAGCAAGGCAACACGTCAAGTCTCCAAAGATAGCAGCACACCCAAATACGGGGGCGCCGCACACCCACTATGTTTCACCAATGAGGTGCTGGACCATGAATTCCATGCAGGATTTAAACCAATAAACATAGAGGCCTATGATGGAACAACAGACCCTGGAGTCTGGATAGAAGATTATATACTACATATACACATGGCCGGAGGAGATGATCTCCACGCCATAAAATACCTACCCCTCAAGCTCAAAGGGCCAGCCCGTCATTGGCTTAAAGGCCTCCCAGAAAACACTGTGGAAAGTTGGGAAGAGCTCGAGGACGCGTTTAGAGCAAATTTTCAAGGGACTTATGTCCGCCCTCCGGATGCAGATGATCTAAGTCACATAACTCAACAGCCCGGAGAGTCAGAGCGCAAATTCTGGAACAGGTTCCTCACTAAAAAGAACCAAATAGTCGACTGCCCGGACGCCAAAGCCTTAGCAGCTTTTAAACACAACGTCCGAGACGAATGGCTTGCCAGACACCTCGGCCAAGAGAAACCGAGGACAATGTCCGAGCTAACAAGCCTCATGACCCGCTTCTGTGCGGGAGAGGATAGCTGGCTAGCAAGATGCAGCACCAGCGACCCAAGTACATCCGAAATAAGAGATGGAAACGGGAAATCATGGCGCAGAAAAGAGCAGCGCCGGAATCAAGAGAAAAGCCCAAAGAGCACGGCAGTCAACGCCGGATTCAAAAGCTCGCGGCCAAACAACAAAACACCGCCTCTTAAGGATGACGGCGATGAGCTGTCCAACTTAAACAAGATTTTGGGTCGGATATGTCAAATCCACAGTACCCCCAGAAGGCCTACAAACCATACCCATCGAGACTGTTGGGTTTTCAAACAGTCCGGCCGACTAAACACCAAACACAAGGGGCTCAACGCGTCAAGCGAAGATGATAAACCCCACCAGCAGAGCACCGGAAAACAAAAGACTTTCCCACAAGAGGTCAAAGCAGTAAACTCACTTCATGTGATAATACGGAAAAATAGTGCGGCACTTCCTAAAAAGAGCCTCGCACGGTCCAACCCAGCAGACCATAGAGATTGGATATCAAAACCAATCACTTTCGACCACCTGGACTATTCCAGAAGCGTTCGAAACGCGGGATGGACTGCCCTGATATTGTATCCCATAATCGACGGATTACAATTTACTAAAGTCCTAATGGACGGAGGCAGCGACTTAAACCTGCTGTATTCAAACACAATCCGCAAGATGGGGATAGACCCTACCAAAATTCGACACAGCCGCACTTCCTTCAAAGGAGTGACGCCAGGCCCTTATGCCAAGTGCACAGGCTCCCTATTACTAGAAGTCGTGTTCGGATCACCGAACAACTTTCGGCGCGAAAAACTAATTTTTCATATCGTCCCATTTAAAAGTGGATATCAAGCACTCTTGGGACAAAAGGCTTTTGTCCGTTTCAACGCCATACCACATTACGCGTCTCTTACACTCAAGATGCCCGGTCCGCGTGGCATCATCTCAGTGCGAGGGTCACCCAAAGACCCCGGACACGGATAGACGAGTCCGGCATCAGTAGGCTAGGGGCTCCCTAGCCGCACACCCCTTCACAAGGGGCTGCGCGCACAAACAACCGCGGGTTCAATCAAACCCCTCTTTGCTTATTCATATTTTTTCTTTCACACATACCTTTTTTTCGCATGAATTGTTTTCACACTAAGCGTTCCTCTCTTTTTACAGATGAACAACATGCATACCCGTCCAGAATAATGGCACAACGGAGACACAGGCGCAGACGTGCAGTAGGGACCCGTTGCGAGGATTCTTTTCAGATTAAGACCCTGCGTAAACCTTTTTTACTGTCTCTTGTTGTTATTCTCCCTTGGTTTCTTCCTATAACCAAAGCGGAGCCTGACGTTTTGGCATCGGCCGCGTCAGAAGACCATGCCCGTACCTGGACACTAGGGGCTTAGGGCATTATTCTGCCCATTATCATAAAGACCGAACACCTTAGGGAGTGTTCGGCGTCTCGAGTTAGGCATTATATGCATCAGCTCCGAATCATGTCTTTCGTCAAATGTTGGGTTTGCCCGGCTCCTGTGTTTTGCTGCCTTACGTTCCATATCATCGGCTAACGCGGCACCAGGAGAACTACTGCGATTGTGCCCCAGTTCGGCTGGGCGAGCACCTCAGTAGAGAAAGCCGAAAACTGACTGTCATGATATAGCGAGAGACTGGTCAGCCACTCGATCGACTACCGGAATGTTTAGAATTCCCCGCTTTGACGAAGGACCGTTTCCCGGTCAGGCACACACGCGCCCCGAAATCGAAGAAGTGCGGTGCCCCCAGGGGCTATATCGTAGCCCCACCCTCGAACTCCACTGGCTAAGTGAAAGTGATAAATCATTATAGTCCGGATTGCTTCGTTTGCTACGCTACCACCTCCTAAACAGGACCGAGACGTCAGATTAAGTGTGAACACGTGCTATTTTTGTGAACACCCCTGCACCTTGTGCGTGGGGGCTGAAGCCGAAGACTGCAATCTTTCGGTTATACAAATGTATACGTAAACGGCCGCATAGGAGAAGTTTTACTACTTGGGACGCACAAGTATAAAAAGCAGTTATAGCATAATCATCGTTTTACAAGCTAAAACGTTCATTTGAACGTGACATTTTTTGAGCACTGCGACTCTATTACACGAGCACCACGCATAACTTCCCCGAAATAGTGCTCGGCGGGGAGCCGGCTTTCATCCGAACCCTGGGCGGCAATAGCGGTGGCATCCATCTCTGTCCAATGCGCCTTCACGCGGGCAAGAGCCATCCGCGCGCCTTCGATGCAGGCCGACCGCTTCATCTCCTTGATATGCGGCACCGCTCCAAGGAATTGCTGCAGTAAGACGAAGTAGCTCGTCGCCTTGGGCCTCTCTGGCCAGACATGAGCCACGATGTCAGTCATGGCAAGTCCGGACAATATATTTAGCTCGGCGCATTCGGCCAACCGGTCGGTCAACGGAAGTGAGCGATCCGGACTATGGAATTGAGACCAAAATAGCTCTTCCGTCTTGTGATCCTTCTGGCTCCGGAAGTGTTCAACGGCATCAGCCGCACTTGCCACTAAGTCCATATACGAATCCTCCGGACTCCACAGCCGATCAAATTGAGCATATTTTTGATCCATAAACCGGCGACGCAGCAGAAAAGGCCTGCCAGCCACGATATCTCCGGCCTGGCGCAGCTCCTCCTTCATGGCCCGCATTGCAGAGCGGGCATCCTTGGCCTCGGCGGTGGCCCTCCTCAGGTCTTCCCATTTCGATAAGCGCTCCTTTTCAAGAGCCTCATTGTGGTCGGCAGCATCTTTTACTTTCACGGCCAATTCGGCCACCTCTTCCCTGCGTAGGCAGTGTGCAGCCCTTTCGGCTTTCAACTCCTCGGCCGCCCTCGAGGCAGCCGCGTCACTCCTTCGGGCTTGCTCCTTAGCTTGAGCAAGTTCGGCCCGAAGGCTCTCCACAGCAGCAGCACCATCTGTATAACAGCATTTAATTTATCAGAGGAGGGCTTTGATCCCCTTAATAAAGCGACTGTGGAGAACTCATTTACCTTGCGACTCGTCAAGTCGCCGGTTGACAAGTGCGATGTCCGCATCTGCCACATCAAGTTGCCGCATTAACTCGGCAACCCCACTAGTCCGGCTAGCCCTCGGACTATCCGCCACCTGGATAGGAATGGCGACATTCATTACTTGCGATTTCGATCCTCGGCACGATGTCGCTTTCGACAACCTACAGAGTCTCAGGGGCTACTACCTATACAGGGCGCACTTTTATGTGCAAAACGGCCAAAATAACAGGTGCGTCATTTTCGCGTACCTCAAATCCCGCCAGCGAACTCGTAGCGGCATCACGCAATCCGCTCTCGGCGGACGAAATCCTTCCAATCACCATACGCATCAACGCACGGTGATCTTCTGAGATGGACGCCCTCTCCAGCAGATTCTTCAGTTCTCCCGGCCGGACACTAGCGGGCGCCGAACTCCCTGGCCCCTCCGGACTCGGGGACACCCTCTGTGACGATACTTCAGGCTCGTCTGCCCTATCTGACGGCGCAGCAGACGGGGGCGTTTCGCTCTCCATCATCTCCGAAAGAAGGTCCCCCGAAGACGAACTCATCTGCGAAGGCTGCAAATCCGAACTGCAAGATAAAAATTTCGGTCACCCACAGAAGCACAAACGGAGGTATTTTCTTACTAATGAACCCTCCTTTTCATACTTACGGCTCATTGGAGGGCTGATCCTTTGGTGATGATTGTACGTCCGGATTCTCCCCGGACGCCGGACCCCCCGGTGAAGATCTCTTCCCCCGTTTAGGGGCTTTGGCCTCCGGATCTTCGGAGGCGGTCCTCTTCTCCCCCTGGAAGGAGGGGTTTTTGATTCCCCCCTCTTCAGACGCCCTTTTGGGCGAAGTAATAGCTCCTTTATCTTTCCCATCGCCCCCTTTTACGGGCGCGACCTCCAACATTCTGACCAGCACGGGCTCCAGTGCGGTCTCTGGGAGGGGAGCCAGACACCTTATCAGCTTCGATTGCGCTACCCACTCCTGTGAAAAGTTATGGGTCAAGAGGCGAACCCTAGAAAAGCAGATAAATAAAACGTCCGGATTCTGAGCTATTTACCTGAGTATCCGGGCGATTGCGGCTTAGGCCTGCGTCCTCGGTCAATTCCAGACACGCCACCTGCAGTCAGAAGAACAACCTGTACATGTCCACGGGTGTTGCACCCATGAAGTGTTGGAGAATTCGAGGTCCCTCCGGGTTGAACTCCCATAGACGGAGAGGACGGCGTTTGCAGGGCAGGAGACGCCTGGTTAGCATTACATGCATCACCACGACCAGATTGATCTCCCTCGCTTGGAGGTCTCGAATCCGGCCCTGCAGTGAGGGCACGTCTTCGGACGGCCCCCAATTGAGCCCTTGGTTGACCCACGACATCAGTCGGCGTGGAGGTCCCGGGCGAAATGAAGGCGGCGGCTTTTGCTTGCTGCCCTTCGGAGCGGTGATATAGAACCACTCATGTTGCCACAGTCCGAGTTCCTCTTGGAAGGAACCCTCAGGCCACGGGGCATCGGCCCGTATGCTTATGGCCGCCCCGCCGCACTCTGCTTGACGCCCCCCAATCATCTTCGGCTCCACATTGAAGGTTTTCAGCCACAGGCCAAAGTGGGAGGTGACGCGGAGGAAGGCCTCGCAGACGATAATGAATGCGGAGATATGGAGGATGGACTCCGGAGCCAAATCGTGAAAATCCAGCACGTAGTAGAACATGAGCCCTCTCACGAAGGGGTCCGTCGGGAAGCCTAAACCCCGACGGAGGTGGGGTACGAAGACAACGTACTCACCGGGCTTGGGGGCGGGCACGGCCTGCCCTTGGGCAGGCAACCTGTGCGAAATCTCGTAGGACAGGTACTTGGCCTCCCGCAGCTTTGACACGACCTCCTCCGTGACGGAGGAGAGCATCCACTGACCATGAAGGTCGGAGCCGAACATGGTTGAGAATCCGAAGCGCTCGAATCTGGGGCTCTGGGTGCTGGAACTAGGAGCGAGAAGGAGATTCGATGCGAGATTGAAGAAAAGGAACGGTCCTTGGTCCTCTTATAAAGGGGAAAAATACCAAGGGTCGTCTCCGTGATCGTTCGGGATTCACCTTCGATGGAGGAGGCGTGGCGACGGGCACGCTTGGTGTCGGTGTACTAAAGTAGGGGGGTACCTTAGTACCCCGAACTTGTGCACGGGCAGTCGCAGCGACCCGCGGCAGGGCTTGCCGGGCATCCGCCAAGATCCCCTGCGGCTACTTTGATGCCATTCAAGAACAGAGTACTCAAGCTAAAGCCCCGGCAAGAGGAGCTTGCCGGGAAGGCCAACCAAGGCCCCGGCAAGAAGATCTTACCGGGAAGAAAACAAAGGCCCCGGCAAGAGGAGCTTGCCGGGAAGGCCGACCAAGGCGCCTCCAGAAGACTTGCCGTGGCGCCCCGCGCGTCCCGGCAAGGCCCGACGGCCGACAAGCTTGCCGGCCGACAAGAGAAGAGCCGCGGCAAGGCACTTGCCGCTGTAAGATTGCCAACCAAACTCCAGCACATCCGACGACGTGTCGACACAAGGCCATCCCAAAGGCACGTGGCGAGGCACTACACAGCCATGTGGAGCAAGGTGGCAAGCGGAGCTGACAGAGACGCCATCGTGGCAACCGGTGGCTCACTTGACGATCGCTTCTCTGCACTGTTGGGGCGACCGGACGGGCATTAAATGCCCTTGTCCCCTGCCGTCAGTTAGGTAGGGGGCACTGTTGGTCACTGTTACACCAACCTGCGTTTTTACCTTTCTACCCCCTCTTCTTACGCTGCCACCAGTTGGTGCCCCCTTTAGACTATAAAAGGGAGGCCCATGCGCACGTAGAAGGGGTTGGTTGGTTGGTTGGTTGGTTCGGTTCACCTGGAGACATAGGATTAGGGTTCATTGGACATAGGGTTCGGTTGAACACACACGCACTCCGCACCACCGTACGCTCGCATTCGAGCAAGATCAAATACAAACACAAAGCAGCAGTAGGAGTTTTATCTCTCCGGAGAGCTCCGAAGCTGGTAAAAATCGCCCGTCTCTCCCCAGCGCGCGCCCGGGCCTCGATCCGCTCTGCGCGCGGCCTCCGCCCCCCTCTCCGAACCAGAAAGGGGCCCCCCGTGCCCCATAGGTGCCCGGCCGCCACGGAAGCAGACCGTGCGCCCCCGACATCTTTGGCGCGCCAGGTAGGGGGTGCGTCGAGGTCGTGAGCATCCGATCCGGTCTGCGCGCGCGCTGCATCAACGCCTTCATCAACATGCCACCGAAGAAGAAGCCTTCGGAGGCGGCCGCTCCGTCTACATCGATTCCGCCACCACCGCCGGAGCAAACGGGCGGTGGAGCGGACGCCGGCGGAAGAGCGGGCGCCGACGGTGGGACTCACGTCGTCACCAGATCCAAAAACAAGGCCCCGCAAGCGTCGGCGACCATGTAGACACCGCACCCTTCCCAGGAGGTGCAAGGTTGACAACGCCCCGGTGTTCCTAGCACCGTGCTCGCGTTGGAACAAGGCCAAGCTGGTGGGTCGCGAGACGCTCGAGGTCAGCATGCTCGCCCGCATGCTGGCGCGAGCGAGGTACGGTCGCCAGGGCAGGGTGTTGCACCTCCCAATCCAGTTGGGAGTCCGAGCATGTCCCGCTCCTCGCGCCGCTCGTCACCACCACCACCCAAGACAGCAGAGGAAGCGCTGGCCCGAGCCCAGCTGCTCCTAGACTACCCTCCGGCGCCGCACAAGATCGACGACTGGAGGATGAACATATACAGTCTCATCGCCTTCGCCAACGGCGACAAGCCCCGGCAACCGAGCGCATTGAGGCCCCGGCAAGGCGTCCAAGCGCAAGCCGACGCCGACAAGACCGCTGGGGGGGCCACCTTCGTGCACTCCCAGCCCCGAAGGCCAAGATCACCGGCTCGTCGGACCAACCCCGATGGCGACTCCACCGCGTCGTCGGACCCGCGAACCCGACGCGATCAGCGCCACGTTCTCCAAGAACGGCAGCACGAAGACGCTCGCACTCGCATCGAGCGCAGAAGGGAAACGCGACGTCAATCTGACCAGCGTGCCGGGCCCACTATCGACATGCATGCACTAGGGGAGCCAGGCGACTTCCGTACGCGGCAGGTTGCCCTGCGTTCACCCGCGAGCTGCGGCAAGTCCAGTGGCCCAAAACCAAGAACTTCAAGCCAGACGTGC
Source organism: Triticum timopheevii (assembly GCA_963921465.1). Taxonomy (NCBI): domain Eukaryota; kingdom Viridiplantae; phylum Streptophyta; class Magnoliopsida; order Poales; family Poaceae; genus Triticum; species Triticum timopheevii. The sequence continues at coordinate 152,470,020 of OY997272.1, forward strand.
CCGAGAAGTACGATGGCAGGATACATCCGTCGGAGTTCCTCAGCATCTACACCATCGCGGTGCAGGCTGCCGGAGGGCGCGATGAGAAGATCCTCGCCAACTACTTCCCGCTGGTACTCAAACCCAATGTCAGATCTTGGCTCATGCACTTGCCGGACGGTTCCATCTCTTCGTGGGCGGACCTGTGTCATCAGTTTGTCGGCGCCTTCACGGGCGGCCACAAGCCACATGGCCAGGAGAGTGACCTCCACTTGCTTGTCCAGAAGGAGGGGGAGCCCCTGCGCAAGTACATACAGAGATTCAGCCAGGTGCAACGCAACATCCCAGACGTCCACCCTCCCGCGGTTATCAGCGCCTTTCATCAGAACGTGCGTAACCGCAGGATGAGGGAGGAGATGGCGATGTGCAAGATCAGAGACGTCAGCAAGCTCTATGCTCTGGCCGACAAGTGTGCACGGGCTGAGGAGGGGAGGAAAATCCCCGGAGAGGTTGCAGGAGCGGAAGGATCTGACAGTGAGGATACCTCCCCGGCAAGGAAGAACCGGAGACGGAACAACAGGAAGAGAAAGACTAAGGATGTGCTAGCTGTTGAGCATTCCGGCAACGGAGGCGGCTCCGACAAGGCCAAGGCCGATGACTCTGGCGAGGCTGTGGTGGCCGCCGACAAGCAGGATGGCTCCGGCAAGCGGTATTGCAAGATCCATCGCACCAAGGGCCACGATCTCCAAACCTGCAAGAAGGTCGAAGAGATGGCGGAGCTGCAGAAAGCCGAGTACGAGCGCCGCGATAAGGAGAGAGCCCAGGGAGGTGGCGGAGGATCCGGCAAGAAGCTTCCCGCCCGGGGAGGACACCGCGGCAAGGCCAAGCCACGGCAAGGAGATAGGCCTCCCCGCGGCCGCGACAAGGACGAAGATGAGGATGAGATGGAGGAAGATGAGACCGATGACCAAGAGTTTCAGAAGGCGACGGAGGTGCTGTGCATCGACGGCGGCGCCTCTCTGCACGCCTCGCACCACCAACTCAAGCAGTGGGTGCGAGAGGTGAACGCAGCGGAACCGTCCGTCGACACGCGCAAGCCTCTGAAATGGTCCGGCACGCCCATCATTTTCGATGTTGAGGACCACCCTGATCGCACCACTGCGGTCGGGTGCTTGCCGATGTTGGTCTCACCAACAATCCGCAACCTCAAGGTCACGAAGATGTTGGTTGACGGCGGGGCCGGCCTGAACCTGATTTCCTCCGCAGTACTCAAGAAGCTCCAGATCCCCGACAGCGAGCTCGAAGAAACTGGTACCTTTCAAGGGATAAATCCGGGAAGGAGCAAGCCCAAGGGGAAGATCATGCTGCGAGTGACGTTTGGCAGCGAGCTGAATTTCAGGACAGAGAGGGTCACCTTCGATGTTGCTGATATCCCATTACCCTACAATGGGATACTCGGCCGACCAGCGCTTGCCAAGTTCATGGCAGCCTCTCACTACGCATACAACGTGCTCAAGATGCCTGGCCCGATGAGTGTCATTTCTGTCCAAGGTGACAAGAGGGATGCACTCATCTGCGCCGACAAGGTCTACCGGGAAGCAGCAGCCGCAGCAGAGCGCGAGCCACTTGCCGCTGAAGCTCCCCGAGGGAAGGAGAAACTCAAGTCCGGCAAGTGCAGCCCTGATGCCCACTCCGGCAAGCGCACCTCCCCGGAGTGCTGCGCTGCCGTCGAGAGCGCACCATCGAGCTCCACCGGCAAGTGCAAGAAAGCAAAGGCAGATCCGCCAAGGACCAAGCCCGGCAAGAACAGCTCTGGTACCTGCTCCGGCAAGCACGCCTCCCCGGAGTGCCGCGCTACCGTCGAGGATGCACCATCGAGCTCCACCAGCCAGTAGGGCGAAGAAAGCGTCCAGTTTCAAGCTTTTGGATTGTATTCCCTGAGAATCCATACCTTGTACGAAGAACCTGTGCGCAGAAGGGTCGAATCATGGCTAAGTTGCGCCCTTGATCCGTTTCGAGTCCGCTCAACGACGAAAGCGCGCCGCAACTAGCCCGACGAGTTCTTCCTGCCGGAAGCAACACCGCCAGGGGGCTGCTGATGTCCTGCACTCAGCAAGTGTGTTTGCGCTGGCAGGTTCCCTGAAAGCGCGGGGGGGTGAAAACGTACAAGGGAGGAAGTCAAGGGAGGAGCGCGGCTTCGCCGGACCGCGGAAGACAGAAAAGCTAAGTCACCCGAGCTTGATTGCATAGCTCTTTCTTTAGTTTTAAGCGCTTATGTTATGTTCCTCGAACGTTCGTCCCTTGTGCGAACAACCCGTGCGCTGAGGAGCCAACTCATGGTTAAGTTGCGCCCTTGCTTTGTTTTCGAGTCCGCTCAACAATACAAGCGCGCTGCAACTGACCCGAGAAGGTTTCTTGTCGGGTACAACACCGCCAGCAGGCTGCTGACGTTCCGCACTCAGCAAGTGTGTTAGCACCGGCAAGTTCCCTAGAAGCGTAGGGCAAAAACGTACAAGGGATGTAATGAAGTCGAGGATGTAACATAGCAAGCCTTGCCATGGGACATCCTTTGTATGAGAAACTTGTGCGCAGAGGAGCCAACTAGTGGTTAAGTTGCGCCCTTGCTTTGCTTTCGAGTCCGCTCGACAATGCAAGTGCGCTGCAACCGGCCCGAGGAGGATTCTTGCCGGGTACAACACCGCCAGCAGGCTGCTGACGTTCCGCACTCAGCAAGTGTGTTACCGCCGGCAAGTTCCCTAGAAGCATATAGTGTAAACATACAAAGGGCGAAACATGGCGTCGCATTGCCCAACTTGGAGTTACATTGCAAAGAGTAACTTGTTACAACGCTGTCTTAGTTATTTTTAACAGCGACAAGGAGAAACCAGAAGGGCGCACTGGCAAAGAGGCCCCGGCAAGCCGATCTCACTAGGGGCTGCGATTGCCAGGATCCCTACGCGGCAAGTCAGGGTCCCCGGGGGCTACAACGCTGGCGGCAAGGACAGAGCTAGGCACACCGGCGCCTAGGTCCCGGCGGAGCCAAAGTTGCCAGGGGCTGCGAATATCAAGATTCACCCCTGGCAAGCCAGAGTCGCCGGGGGCTGTAATACCAGATAAGTTTTTCATCCCTCGTCATGCATCCTCTTATGGGCTGGGGAAAGTGAGGCTGCGTCCCTGAACGATCATGCCTTGTACAAAAAGAACCTGTGCGCGGAGGAACCAGCTCGTAGCTAGTCGCGCACCGACTGTTGTTTCGAGTCCGCTCGAAAATTTTAGGTGAACTGTGGCTAGCTCAACGACAAGGTTTCTTGCCGGTCGCGGCACCGCCGACAGAGAACCAACTCGTAGCTAGTCGCCTTACTGTCATTTCGAGTCCGCTCAACGACTTAAGTAAGCCGCGACTAGCTCCGCGACAAGGTTTCCTGTCGGTTGCAGCTCCGTTGCCGACGTTCCGCACTCGGCGCTCACGGCAAGGTGCCCGCGCCGGCAAGTTCCCTAAAAGCGTAGGGTGAAAACGTGCAAGGCACACAATCAAGTAAAGGACTTAATCCGGCAAACTTTCCCCTCTTTTCATTAAAAAACATCCCAATTTAGTGCAAGTCCATGGAGGATGAAAAACATGATAGAGAGGATTACAAACTTTAAATACAGCTAAGGCCCGAAGGCTTACAAATTAAAAGATAAGATGCCCGTAATCCCTCTCCTGTTTTTCTCTTCAGGAGGTAGGTCAAGGAGGCCCCGGCAAGAGAAGCTTGCCGGGGAGGGCAAAAGAAGCGCCTAGGCGAGCTACGGGTGCCGGAAGACACCAAGAGAACTTCCCGGGGACCGGCCAGGAGCTTGGCGGAGGCGGAGGCGCCGGAGGCAGAGCTCGAAGACGGGGCGGCAGGACGTCAGCACGCTGTCGAGGGCACCTCGCCCTCGTACTCCGACTTGACGGCCTTGCCGCCACCCCTCTTCCTCTTCTGCCGCCTCCCGACGCCAGCCGCCCAAGGAGACGGCCCCGGGGAGTTCAGAAGGCCGGCGACCCGGATGATGGGGTCGCCGGTGGCACGCGCGAGGCGGCGTCCGACACCTAGTCGGACCCGCCGTCCTCGTCGTCGCTGTCGCTCCCCTCCTCGTCACTCTCGCTCGAGGAGGGACCTTCGCTATCGGAGGAGCTGTCCACGCAGCATCTCGCCCGGGTGCCAGAGTCCCCGAAGACCTTGACGGCGAGAAGGTTGCCCTCCATTAACTTAAAATGGAGGGAAAACCCCGCCGTCAAGCTATGGATGCGGGCGAACGTCTTCCACCCTCAATCGAAGTACATCACGCCGGGGGCTGGGGATACGACACTAACTCGAGTGCCGCTAATCCCGCAGCCCCTCATGCGCAACTCCAACATCTCGGGCGGGTCCGGTTCCATCGCGCTCGCAAACGGAGCCGGAAGCCGGAGGCGTCGACGAGGTGCCCGGCGCAGCTTGACGAAGAACTCCCAGGGGTCGTCCCCAATGTGGACCGCCTCGAGGAGAGGAGCCGCCGGCGGAGACGGGGGTGGCGCACCACCCCGGCCGCCTCTTCCCCGAGCGCCTCGGCCACGCCCTCGACCTCGTCCTCGGCCTCGCCCCCTTCCTCTTCCCCTCGCGGCAGGCTCCGCCACCGCAGGGGTGAGAGAGGGAAGGATGCGCTGTCTGGCGGCAACCCTCGCCGCCACCGACGAAGGGCCAGGGTTCCCTTTCTCCATGACAAGTGGGAGAAAGGAGAGCAGAAGTTAACAAGGAAAGAAGGAGATGAAGGAGTGTGGGCTTCTATGCTCTCCCCCCTGCCCTTTATAAAGGAGCAGGGTGGGAGCCCGGCCGCCCCGCTCGGCGAATCAAGGCACGGGAGAGCAGGGAATCGGGGCCGACCCGCTGCCTCTGCTCACGCCAGCCCGGATTCCCCAATCTCACCGTCCGTGACCCCAAGCGCATGGGAGCCGCATGGCAAGGATGCAGCGCCGAGTGGACGGGTGAGGCGGTCTCGCCCCAGCCCGTGAGCATGGGAGCGGACGCCTCAAAAGCCGCGCACTGGCCCCGTCCAGTAAATGCACCACGCCCCCACGCCTACCTCCGTTTAGGTAGGAGGGCGTGGGCCGTCCCCTTCATCATGGTTTGATGCATGCTCGCGAAGCTCAGCCACCGCACGCGCCGCCCACGTCGCCCACGATGCCGCGTTTGACGCGTGCCACTCCGAGCGTGCGCTGTGGAAGCGGAGTTCGATTCTGTGTGGACCCAGGCCACGCGTGCCCGTGCACAGTTTTGGGCCTTGCCCAACAACGCTCGGCACCGTGTATGGCCCAGGCCCGGGGGCTTCTGTCGGTGTACTAAAGTAGGGGGGTACCTTAGTACCCCGAACTTGTGCACGGGCAGTCGCAGCGACCCGCGGCAGGGCTTGCCGGGCATCCGCCAAGATCCTCTGCGGCTACTTTGATGCCATTCAAGAACAGAGTACTCAAGCTAAAGCCCCGGCAAGAGGAGCTTGCCGGGAAGGCCAACCAACGCCCCGGCAAGAAGAGCTTACCGGGAAGAAAACAAAGGCCCCGGCAAGAGGAGCTTGCCGGGAAGGCCGACCAAGGCGCCTCCAGAAGACTTGCCGTGGCGCCCCGCGCGTCCCGGCAAGGCCCGACGGCCGACAAGCTTGCCGGCCGACAAGAGAAGAGCCGCGGCAAGGCACTTGCCTCTGTAAGATTGCCAACCAAACTCCAGCACATCCGGCGACGTGTCGACACAAGGCCATCCCAAAGGCACGTGGCGAGGCACTACACAGCCATGCGGAGCAAGGTGGCAAGCGGAGCTGACAGAGACGCCATCGTGGCAACCGGTGGCTCACTTGACGATCGCTTCTCTGCACTGTTGGGGCGACCGGACGGGCATTAAATGCCCTTGTCCCCTGCCGTCAGTTAGGTAGGGGGCACTGTTGGTCACTGTTACACCAACCTGCGTTTTTACCTTTCTACCCCCTCTTCTTACGCTGCCACCTGTTGGTGCCCCCTTTAGACTATAAAAGGGAGGCCCATGCGCACGTAGAAGGGGTTGGTTGGTTGGTTGGTTGGTTCGGTTCACCTGGAGACATAGGATTAGGGTTCATTGGACATAGGGTTCGGTTGAACACACACGCATTCCGCACCACCGTACGCTCGCATTCGAGCAAGATCAAATACAAACACAAAGCAGCAGTAGGAGTTTTATCTCTCCGGAGAGCTCCGAAGCTGGGTAAAAATCGCCCGTCTCTCCCCAGCGCGCGCCCGGGCCTCGATCCGCTCTGCGCGCGGCCTCCGCCCCCCTCTCCGAACCAGAAAGGGGCCCCCCGTGCCCCATAGGTGCCCGGCGGCCACGGAAGCAGACCATGCACCCCGACAGTTGGGCTACCCACGCACGTATTGATGAGAATCCCAGAATAAGGGGAACACGATCTCTGCTTCGACAAGACGTGCCAAGGAAACTGCTTCGCTAAACGTGCTGAGGTGGTATAGTAAAAAACGATTCAAACAAAGGCTTGGTAGCAGTGTGATGTCACGCCGCATAATACGTCAGCAGATTGGACTGGTGTACATTTTATTCACTCTACGGTGGAATGTGGAATTTATTTTGCAGAGCCGGACACTATCCTGGTGTTCATTATCTTCTCTGGATTATTCAAGGGAGGAACCCGTCTTGCAATGCCGAACATTATGCGCGTCGGTATCGTCATTGAAGCCTGGTTCAGGGGCTACTGAGGGAGTCCTGGACTAGGGGGTGTCCGGACAGCTGGACTATCATTATCCGCCGGACTCCAAGACTACGAAGATACAAGATTGAAGACTCTGTCCCGTGTCCGGATGGGACTTTCCTTGGCGTGGAAGGCAAGCTTGGCGATACTGATATGTAGATCTCCTACGATTGTAACCGACTCTGTGTAACCCTAGCCTCCTCCGGTGTCTATATAAACCAGAGGGCTTTAGTCCGTAGGACAACATACATTACAACAATCATACCATAGGCTAGCTTTAGGGTTTAGCCTCCTTGATCTCATGGTAGATCCACTCTTGTACTACCCATATCATCAATATTAATCAAGCAGGACATAGGGTTTTACCTCCATCGAGAGGGCCCGAACCTGGGTAAAACATCGTGTCCCTCGTCTCCTGTTACCATCCTCCTAGACGCACAGTTCGGGACCCCCTACCCGAGATCCACCGGTTTTGACACCGACAATGCCCGTCGTGACAGTGCGGCGCGCTTGGCTGTGGCTCCAACCCGTCGAAGATCAAGTCTCTGCGGACGTCAGCCGTATAGTTCAAACTTCCAAATCTGACCTAATGGCCAGGGGCGTAGCTTTCAATCTGCTCCAAATGGCCAAGAGAATTGGCCCGCAGTGCAAAGCCGCCGAATACGAAGATCTGTCCGGGGAGAAAAGTCTCACCTTGGACCGCATCGTTGTTGATGATCGGAGGAGCCATCGGGCCTAAAGATGACGACACAGAGGAACTCTCAAAGAAAGCACCAATGTCAGTGTCAAAACCGGCGGATCTCGGGTAGGGGGTCCCGAACTGTGTGTCTAGGCGGATGGTAACAGGAGACAAGGGACACAATGTTTTTACCCAGGTTCGGGCCCTCTCGATGGAGGTAAAACCCTACTCCTGCATGATTAATATTAATGATATGGGTAGTACAAGAGTAGATCTACCACGAGATCAGAGAGGCTAAACCCTAGAAGCTAGCCTATGGTATGATTGTTGTTCGTCCTACGGACTAAAACCCTCCGGTTTATATAGGCACCAAAGAGGGTTAGGGTTACACAGAGTCGGTTACAATGGTAGGATATCTACATATCCGTATCGCCAAGCTTCCCTTCCACGCCAAGGAAAGTCCCATCCGGACACGGGACGAAGTCTTCAATCTTGTATCTTCATAGTCCCGGAGTCCGGCCAAAGGCTATAGTCCGGCCATCCGGACACCCCCTAATCCAGGACTCCCTCACTAGGTATGTCCAGCGTCCCACGCCCGCTCATGCCAACCTCGCCTCTGGGAGTCCACTAGCGCCCTCGAGCCTCCTCCTCTCTTTAGCCATCCCTTGGCATCTGCCGTGCGCCCACCACGACAGTTGGCGCCCACCGTGGGGCAGCTCAAGGAGCTGGCCGGGAGCATGCTTCAGACGGGGCCCTTCTCCTACTCCGACGAGTCCGTCGCGTTGGCGGACGACGTCGTCGGCGCGCTCGCCGCCTCCTTCGCTGCCGACGAGTACCCCAGCAAGGTGCTCAGCTACTCCGACTCTCCCCTCTCCCTCGGTGGCGGCGTTTCTGCCGGGGCAATGCAAGTCCATGTGGAGGTCTTCGTCACCGGCGATGGCGCCTCCTCCTCGTCGAGCAAGACGAGGAAGGCTGCCAAAGCCAGGGCCGCAGTAGAATGGATCGAGCCGTCTGATCCGTTGCGCGCCACGATGCAGAGCCTCCGCATCCCCATCGGCACTGACATTGATGCCACCAACATCGCTGAGTCCTGAACCCAGATTGAGGAAAGGCGCCAGCAGATGCTGGACCTGTCCGAGACGCTTGCCGCCACTCAGCATCGCATGGATGCCGCTTAGCTAGAGCGCGATGCCGCCTACGGATTCACGCCCGCTGCGGCCGAGCCAAGCCGGGTCACCAATGTGTGTGCCCGGGGAGGAGCGATCGACCGGGCCCTCGGCGCCGTCCCGACCGTCTACGAGACCCCAGCGAAGGACATGCGCGCTGCCCAGGCAGCCGCAGTTGGCCCGGACCAGCTCACGGGCGAGGAGCTGAAGGAGCGCATCGGGCGGATGCGCGAACTCCTCCACGCGGCCAACACCCAGCAGGACCGCCTCAACCAGCTCACCAAGCCGGCGGGATCCGGCTCTACCCGTCTTGGCGGACCCAGCGAACTTCTACACACCGCTTCCTCGCCATCCGGTGAGGCGCACTCCGGCCGAGCCCGGACTCTGCGAGACCCAGCCGCCACAGCCGCTGGTGGATTGGGCGACGAGCCTATCCCAGAGATCCAGCACGGACCCGGCTAGCATGGCCGGCGTCTGGCTCCAACCGACCCGGCCCCCCGTGGCCTGGCCGCAAGTCGACTCGGCCCGCGCGCCATTGACGATGCTGACGCTCGCCACTGCCTCGATCAGCTTGCTCGCTCTTTGGAGGTGGAGGAGAGCGGCACTATCGGGCCGGCGTGCTTCAGCCCACGCATCCGGGAGGAGCCCTTCCCCAAAGGGTTCATGCTCCCCCGCGACACCCCCAAGTAAAATGGGACCGTGGAGCCAGAAGACTGGCTCACCTACTACACCACGGCCATTGGCATCACCGGTGCCAATCGTCGTCTTGCCGTGCACTACGCACCGCTCATGCTCCAAGGATCGGCCCGCACATGGTTGAACAGCCTGCCGATGGGCAGCATTAACACGTGGGTCGATTTCGAGGAAGCCTTTGTCCGCAACTTCACGGGGACCTACAAGCGACCCGGCCGCCCTAGCCAGCTTGCCATGTGCATGCAAGGGCCTACGGAGATCGGTCGCGAGTACCTCACGCGCTGGACCGAGCTCTAGAACAGCTGCGAGGGCGTCCATGAAGTCCAGGCGATCTAGTACTTCGTCAGCGGGTGCCGAGAAGGCACCCTCCTCAAGCACAAGCTCTTACGCTCCGAGCCAGCCACCATGGTCGCGCTCATGGTGACGGCGGACAAATGCGCCAACGCTGACTCCGCCATGAAGATCCAGGTGGCGCTGGATGAAGCCGGCAAGGCGAAGCCAGTTCCCCCTCCGAAGCCGGCCGGCGAAAGCAGCCGGCAGCAGCATCACCAGAACAACAAGCGCAAGGCCGACTAGCCGGCGCAGCACCACGACAACCGGCTCGTCGCGGCCACCGAGCCCGCGGCGGACCCAGCGGCGAAGCGCCAGTAGACCGGCAAGATGGCATGGCAACCCGCCATGAGTTTTGAAGAGATGCTCGACGCCCCCTGCAAGCACCACAGCGGCGCAAGACCCTCCACGCACACGGTTCGGCAGCGCGCCATCACCAAGCGCATCATGAGGGGCGACGTCCCGCCTCCTCCGGCTACGGCTCCAGCTCCAGGTGCAGGATAGCCGCCTCCGCCTCCACCGCCGCCTCCCGCCGGCGGCGCGATGCGCGACGACGCCTACCCAAACTAGAACGCGGCCTATGTCGTCTTCACCAGCCTCGGCGATGACAAATGCAGCGAGCGCCTCCTTCGGCAGGAGGTGAACACCGTCATCCCGGCCAAGCCGGAGTTCATGCATTGGTCGGATCGCCCGATCACCTGGACCCGGGAGGATCACCCGGCGGTCATGCCAAGTCCGGGTGGTTACGCCCTCGTCCTCAACCCTACCATCGTCGCGCGGCGCACATGCAAGTTCTCCCGAGTCCTCATCGACGGCGGCAGCAGCATCAACATCCTCTATCGCGACACGATGACCAAGCTCGGTCTCAAGGCCGAAGACCTGGAGCCGACCCGGACGATCTTCCACGGCATCATGCCTGGCCTCTCCTGCTCTCCCATTGGCCAGGTCCGGCTCGATGTCCTATTCGGCGACAGCAGCCACTTCCGATGCGAACCAATCTGGTTTGAGGTGGTGGACCTGTCCAGCACGTATCACGCGTTGCTGGGCCGGCCCGCGCTCGCCAAGTTCATGGCGGTTCCCCACTACACGTATCTGAAGATGAAGATGCCGGGTCCCAAGGGCCTCATCACCGTCACCGGCGATTACCGCAAGTCCCTGGAGTGCGCCTGAGACGGCGCCAAGTTGGCTGAGTCGCTGGTCATTGCCGAGGAGCGGCGCCAGCTCGACCGTATCATCGCCCTCGCAGGCGAGGCCTCCGCTGCGTCGATCCCAACCCCGGACCCGACCGACGAGGCCGCCTTCAACCCCTCCAAGGAGACCAAGAAAATGAAGCTCAACCCGGAAGACCTCAGCTGCAGCAAGTACGTTGTCGTAGGCACCCGTCTCGACAACAAATAGGAAGGCGAGCTCGTCGACTTCCTCCGTGAGAATCGGGATATCTTTGCATGGACTCCCAAGGACATGTCAGGTATCCCGAGGAAGTACGCCGAGCACAAACTTCACGTCTGCAAGGACGCCAAGCCTGTCCGTCAACCCCTACGACGATTTTCCGAAGAGAAGAGAAGAACCATTGGTGAAGAGGTCGCCAAGCTTTTGGCGGACGGCTTCATAATGGAAGTGTTTCACCCCGAGTGGCTGGCCAATCCAGTCCTCGTCCTGAAGAAGAACAAGATCTGGCGCATGTGTATCGATTACACTAGCCTCAACAATGCTTATCCCAAGGATTCGTTCGCTCTCCCGCGGATCGACCAAGTCATTGACTCGACCGCCGGGTGCGAGCTCCTGTCCTTCCTGGACGCTTACTCTTGCTACCACCAGATCAAGCTGGACCCAGCCGACGCCCTGAAGACGTCCTTCATCACGCCCTTTGCGGCGTATTGCTACATCACCATGTTGTTCGGCTTGAAGAACGCCGGCGCCATCTTCCAACGCTGCATGCAGAAATGCCTGCTGCCGCAACTCGGCCGCAATATCCACGTGTACGTGGACGACATCATGGTGAAGACCAAGCAGCACCTCATGCTCCTCGACGATTTGAAGGAAACATTCGCCAATCTCCACGAATACAAGGTCAAGCTTAACCCGGAGAAATGCATCTTCGGCGTCCCGGCCGAAAAGCTACTCGGCTTCCTCGTCTCGGAACGCGGCATTGAGGCGAACCAGAAGAAGATCAAGGCCATCGAGTGCATGCACAAGCCGGCTCGGCTGCGCGATGTACAGAAGTTCACCAGATGCTTGGCCTCGGTCAGCCGGTTTCTAAGCCGGCTGGGCGAGAGGGCACTACCCCTGTACTAGCTGATGAAGAAGACAACCCCGTTTGAATGGAACGGCAAGGCAGACGAGGCCTTCCAAGACCTCAAGCGCATGCTCTCCACCGCACCAGTCCTGGCCGCGCCGACCGACAAGGAGCCGCTGTTGCTCTACATAGCCGCGACCCCGCGGGCGGTCAGCACGGTGCTGGTGGTCGAGCGACCAGAGAAGGGCAAGATCCAAGTCGTCCAGCGCCCAGTCTACTACCTGAGCGAGGTGCTCTCCATCTCCAAGCAGAACTACCCGCACTACCAGAAGATATGTTACAACGTGTACTTCAACGCCAAGAAGTTGAAGCAGTATTTCCAAGAGCACGTCGTCACCGTGGTCAGCACAGCGCCTATCGGAGAAATCATCGGGTGCCGGGATGCCTCTGGCCGGGTCGCCAAGTGGGCGTCTAGCTAGCCGGCCACACCATCCTCTACGAGCCCCGCACCATGATCAAGTCTAAAGCCCTGGCCGACTTCCTTGTCGACTGGACCGAGACCCAGTACTTGCCGCCGCCTCCCGACTCAGTGCATTGGCGCATGCATTTCGACGGATCCAAGATGTGACTCGGCCTGGGGGCCGGCATCGTATCGTCATCCCCGAAGGGCGACTGGTTCCGCTACGCGCTCCAGATCCTCTTCGCCGCCTCCAACAACATCGCCGTGTATGAAGCCCTTCTGCGCGGCCTCTGGCTTGCCAAGGAACTCGGCATCTAGCGCATCCTGTGCTACGGCGACTCGGACCTGGTGGTGCAGCAGTGCTCCAGCGAATGGGACGCCTACGACTCCAACATGGCAAGCGACCGCTTCCTCGTCCAGAAGCTGTCCGGATCCTTCGAGGGCTGCGAGTTCCTCCACGTCCCACGCGCGGAGAACGAAGCAGCCGACACGCTCGCCAAGATCGCCTCGTCCCGACAAGCCATCCCGTTCGGCGTCTCCCTCGAGCACCTGCGCAAGCCATCCGTCAAGCCATCGCCAGACTCCGAGTCCATCCACGTGCCAGACGACCCGGCCGCACCTCAAGCCGGCCCCGGGGCTGCTAAACCCGGCCCGGGGGCTGCTGAACCCGGCCCGGGGGCTGCTGAACCCGGCCCGGGGGCTGCTCAGCTCAACCCGGCCACCATCGCCCCGGACCCGGCCGTCGCCATCCCCAACCCGGGGGCTGCCCAACCTGGCTCGGGGGCTGCCGACTCAGAACCCACCCTGGTGGCCGTCTTCGCCATGGTTACGGCCCCATCTTGGGCCCTCCCAATATCAGAATTCTTGGAGAACGGGGTTCTCCCCATGGACAAGACCAAAGCTCGGCAAGTGCAGCGCCGGGCATCCGCCTACAGCATCATCAACAACGAGCTTGTCTAGCTCCACCAGCGTGTTCCAGCGCTGCGTCAAGCAGGAACAGGGCATCGACATCCTCCTCGACATTCACCAGGGCGACTGCGGGCACCACGCCGCATCGCGATCCCTGGTGGCCAAGGCGTTCCGCCATGGTTTCTACTAGCCCACGGCCCTCCAAGATGCCGAGTCGCTCGTCCTCAAGTGTAAGGGATGCCAGCGCTTCAGCAAATGCAGCCACTAGCCGGCGTCAGCACTCCGCACCATATCGATTGCCTGGCCCTTCGCGGTCTGGGGACTCGACATGGTGGGATCCTTCAAAACCGCTCGAGGCGGCATGAGGCACCTGCTAGTGGCAGTGGACAAATTCACCAAGTGGATCGAGGAAAGACCAATCAAGAAACTGGACGGGCCAACAGCCGTCCAGTTCATCAAGGACATAGCAGTGCGCTACGGCATGCCAAACTGCATCATCATCGACAACGACACCAACTTCGCCAAGGGCGTGCTCGAGCAATACTGCTCCGTCTCCGGCATCCGCCTCGACCTGGCCTCCATTGCACATCCGCAGTCCAATGGGCAGGTCGAGCGGGCCAACGGACTCATCCTGTCCGGCATCAAGCCGCGACTCGTCGAGCCACTCATCCGCTCACCCGGCAGCTGGCTTGACAAGTTGCCGACCGTTCTCTGGAGTCTACGCACCATGCTGAATCGGTCGACCGGGTTCACCCTATTCTTCCTCATCTACGGAGCCGAAGCCTTCATCCCGACCGACGTCGAGTTTGACTCGCTGTGCGTCGCGATGTACACCGAAGCCGAAGCCAGAGAAGCCCGCGAAGACAGCGTCGACCTGCTCGAAGAAGCACACCTCCTGGCGCTCAGTCACTCGGCTATCTACCAGCAAGGCCTGAGGCATTACCACAGCAAGAAGATCAAGCCCCTCGTGTTCCGCGAGGGTGACCTTGTCCTCCGACTCGTCCAAGAGCAAGCAGGCCAGCACAAGTTGTCCCCTCCATGGGAGGGCCCATTCATCGTGAGCATGGCCTTGCACGACCGCAGCGCCTACTACCTCATCAATGTACGCAAGTCAAGGAAGTGCAAGAAGGACACCGCCGGTGCAGAAACGACCCGGCCGTGGAACGTGGAACTCCTCCGCCCGTTTTACAGTTAGTTGGACGAGTGTATGTATCGTCGCCTTTTGTAAACGCATGAAACTATGGGGTCCCCGAACGAGACTCGGGGGCTGCCTTTTTTCGACCAATTTATTGTGTCCCTATTTTCCTGCATCACTATACCACTGAACCCGGCCACCGGTCCGACTCGCTCGACCCGAGAGCTCGGGGGCTGGCCGGCTCGGTCGCCACCCCGCCGCCTTACTTGGTGATTCCTGATAAAGTTAGGATGCAGCGGTCCCCCACTTTGCCCTAAAGCCACAGATCCAGCTTTGGCTGTCGGCTGGGAAGCACAACGAGCCAAAGCTCCTTTACGCTTCATACACTAAGTCAAAGGCTGCCGGGTCGATCAACCCGTCCCGCCGCTCATCAAATAAACAGCCGCACGACTGGCTGTTCGCCAAACGACTTCGCCGGATTGCCGCCAGCCGGACCAGTGGGTGTTTCGCTCACGCTCAACGTTTCGAAGGACTCAAGTCCTGTGCGCTCCTCTCAAAGAACCGAACTCCTTGTCACGGACCGGAGCCTCGGCCGTCTGACTCGCGGGGGGGTGGAGGTTTGAGAAAGGGAAAGCGCATGAAATCGGTCCAAAAAACGGAAGGCAAAAGCAAAAGCACTCACGACATCTACACAAATATTTGAGAAAAGGCCCACGGCCTGAGTTCATTACACCCTAAAACCCCCAGTGGGTGGGTGGACCCTGCTACTTCACAAATTTTACATAAAGTGTCTCAGGCATCTCTAGCGCCGCGTCGCGACGTCGACGGCTCTCCCCTGGCGGCCTCCGGGTCCAGCGAGGCGCTGGTGTCCTCCTCGACACCCATGTCGCGGTAGATGCCCGTCTCCTCCGAGCTGCCCTCCAAATCGTGGAGGAGCAAGCCGTAGTCGTCGCCGTCCACGGCCCTGCCGTCTTCCGTCCGCTCCGGATGGAACTCGTCGTGGAAGGCGAACTCGGCGATGTAGCTCGCCCAGGAGGTGATCCGGCCGGCTTGCTCCTGCAAGAGCTGCTCCAAACCGGCCCGCTGGCCCATCAACGCGTCCAGCTGCAGGTCTAGATGCCAAGATAACGCGAATCGGAGCGCCATCTCAACACCGGGATGAGCGGCGGAGACGCGCCACTCGCCAAGCCGGTCCGGCCCCATCTCCAACCAACGCGCCAGGCGTGAGAAGCTGCTCGGTTGGATGGAGTCTGGCCATAGGACGGAGTCTACTCCATCTGCGTTCCCAGGACCCGCAGGCGGGCCTCAGTAGCGGCGATGATCTCCGGGAAGGTCCAGGCCACACGCGGATCCGTCCCGGACCCAACGACGCCAGTCTGGTCGCGCTGATAGCGGACGGCTTCCTCCGCCAGCCGTTGCGTCTCCGGGAAGGCCCCTGCCACAAAGGAAGAAGAAAATTAGAAGAAGAACAACAAGGAAGAAAGGCCGGGTCCCGACCCGGCAAAATGCAAGAAAAGGCACTTACTGGAGAAGGACTCTTCCAGGTGCTGCGCCTCAAGCAACGTACCACGCTGCTCCCGTTCGATGGCGTGGTCGTGCTCCTCGAGCGCCTTCTCCAGAGCGGCCGCCTTGGCAAGGGCCGCCTTCAGCTCGGCGTCCTTGTCGTCTGCCGCCTTCTCGGACGCCTCGCGACGACGGGCCTCGTCCTGACGGGCCCCCTTAGCCGTGGTGACCTGCCCCCGCAGGCGATCCACCTCGGCCTGGAGCCGGCCCTTGTCGACGGCCAGCTGGCCGCGCTGCTGGTCCGCCTCCACCAGGGCCTGCTGCGCCTCTGTCACCTTGGTGGCTTCCGCCTTAAGGAACTCCACCTCAACCTCGAGGCGGCTCTTGTGACCCGCCAGCTGCTCATGCAGCCGGTTGGCCTCGTTGAGAGACCGCCGGGCCGCGGCCGCCTCCACCCTCGCATCCGCCGCCTCGATGCAAGACGGCCAGTGTCGGCAACGAGCCGATCATAGTGATGACTGATAACCCACAAGTGTAGGGGATCGAAAAGCTTTCGAGGGTACAGTATTCAGCCCAAATTTATTGATTCAACACAAGGGGAGCCAAAGAATATTATTGAGTATTAGTAGTTGAGTTGTCAATTCAACCACACCTGGATAACTTAGTATCTGCAGCAGAGTATTTAGTAGCAAAGTAGTATGATAATAAAGGTAATGGTAGCAAAAGTAATATTTTTGGGTTTTGTAGTGATTGTAACAATAGCAACGGAAAAGTAAATAAGGGAAACACAAGATGTGAAAAGCCCGAAGGCAATGGATCAGTGATGGAGAATTATGTCGGATGTGATTCCTCATGTAATAGCTATAACATAGGGTGACACAGGACTAGCTCCAATTCATCAATGTAATGTAGGCATGTATTCCGTATATAGTCATACGTGCTTATGGAAAAGAACTTGCATGACATCTTTTGTCCTACCCTCCCGTGGCAGTGGGGTCCTAGCGGAAACTAAGGGATATTAAGGCCTCCTTTTAATAGAGAACCGGAACAAAGCATTAACACATAGTGAATACATGAACTCCTCAAACTACGGTCATCACCGAAAAGTATCCCGATTATTGTCACTTCGGGGTTGTCGGATCATAACACATAATAGGTGACTATAGACTTGCAAGATAGGATCAAGAACACACATATATTCATGAAAACATAATAGGTTCAGATCTGAAATCATGGCACTCGGGCCCTAGTGACAAGCAATAAGCATAGCAAAGTCATAGCAACATCAATCTCAGAACATAGTGGATACTAGGGATCAAACCCTAACAAAACTAACTTGATTACATGGTAAATCTCATCCAACCCATCACCGTCCAGCAAGCCTACGATGGAATTACTCACGCACGGCGGTGAGCATCATGAAATTGGTGATGGAGGATGGTTGATGATGATGACGGCGACGAATCCCCCTCTCCGGAGCCCCGAACGGACTCCGGATCAGCCCTCCCGAGAGAGATTAGGGCTTGGCGGCGGCTCCGTATCGTAAAACGCGATGAAACTTTCTCTCTGATTTTTTTTCTCCGCGAGACGGAATATATGGAGTTGGAGTTGAGGTCGGCGGAGCCTCAGGGGGCCCACGAGACAGGGGGGCGCGCCCAGGGGGTGGGCGCGCCCCCCACCCTCGTGGACAGGGTGTGGGCCCCCGGTCTTGATTCTTTCACCAGTATTTTTTATATTTTCCAAAAAGTGCCTCCGTGGATTTTCAGGACATTCCGAGAACTTTTGTTTTCTACACAAAAAACAACATCATGGCGGTTCTGCTGAAAACAGCGTCAGTCCGGGTTAGTTTCATTCAAATCATGCAAGTTAGAGTCAAAAACAAGGGCAAAAATGTTTGGAAAAGTAGATACGTTGGAGACGTATCAACTCCCCCAAGCTTAAACTTTTGCTTGTCCTCAAGCAATTCAGTTGATAAACTAAAAGTGATAAAGAAAAACTTTTACAAACTCTGTTTGCTCTTGTTTTTGTAAACATGCAAAGCCAGCATTCAGGTTTCAGCAAATATTATGAACTAACCATACTCATAATAACACTTAGGTCTCACAATTACTCATATCAGTAACATAATTAGCTAGCGAGCCATAATAATAAAACTCGAATGACAACACTTTCTCAAAATAATCATAACATGATATAACAAAATGGTATCTCGCTAGCCCTTTCTGAGAACACAAAACATAAATGCAGAGCACCTTCAAAGATCAAGGATTGACTAAACATTGTAATTCATGGTAAAATAGATCTAGTCAAGTCATACCCAATATAAACCAATAGTAATGAATGCAAATGACAGTGTGCTCTCCAGCGGGTGCTTTTTAATAAGAGGGGGATGACTCAACATAAAAGTAAATAGATAGGCCCTTCGCAGAGGGAAGCAGGGATTTGTAGAGGTATCAGAGCTCAATTTTAAAATAGAGATTGAATAACATTTTGAGCGGCATACTTTTGCTGTCAACGCAACAACTATGAGATGGCTGTATCTTCCATACTACATGCATTATAGGCAGTTCCCAAACATATGGTAAAGGTTTATACTGCCCCAACCACCAACAAGCATCAATCCATGGCTTTCTCGAAACAATGAGTGCCTCCAACCAACAACAGGCCTGGGGGAGTTTTGTTTAATTGTATTGATTTGCTTTGATCTTTTTCGATCATGGGACTGGGCATCCCGGTTACCGGCCCTTTCTCGTGAATGAGGAGCAGAGTCCACTCCTCTTGAGAATAACCCACCTAGCATGGAAGATATAGGCAGCCCTAGTTGAAACATGAGCTGCTCGAGCATACAAAACAGAATTTCATTTGAAGGTTTGGAGTTTGGCACATACAAATTTACTTGGAACGGCAGGTAAATATCGCATATAGGAAGGTATGGTGGACTCATATGGAACAACTTTGGGGTTTAAGGAGTTTGGATGTACAAGCAGTATTCCCGCTTAGTACAAGTGAAGGCTAGCAAAAGACTGGGAAGCGACCAACTGAGAGAGCGACAATAGTCATAAACATGCATTAAAATTAATTCACGCCGAGTACAAGCATGAGTAGGATATAATCTACCATGAACATAAATATCATGAAGGCTATGTTGATTTGTTTCAACTACATGCGTGAACATGTGCCAAGTCGAGTCACTCAAATCATTCAAAGGAGGATACCATCCCATCATACCACATCATAATCATTCTAATAGCATGTTGGCACGCAAGGTAAACCATTATAACTCATAGCTAATCAAGCATGGCACAAGCAACTATAATCTCTAAATGTCATTGCAAATATGTTTACTTCATAATAAGTTGAATCAAGAACGATGAACTCATCATATTTACAAAAACAAGAGAGGTCGAGTTCATACCAGCTTCTCTCATCTTAATCAGTCCATCATATATCGTCATTACTGCCTTTCACTTGCACGACCGAACGATGTGTATAATAATAATAGTGCATGTGCATTGGACTAAGCTGGAATCTGCAAGCATTCAACTCAAGAGAGAAGACAAGGTAATATGGGCTCTAAGTTTAAATAAAGAATTATGTATATGAGAGCCACTAAACATTTTCAATATGGTCTTCTACTCTCGACCCCAAAGAAAAGAAAAGAAAAGAAAACTATTTACACGGGAAAGCTCCCAACAAGTAAGAAGAAGAATGAGAAATCTTTTTGGGTTTTCATTTTAATTCTACTACAAGCATGGAAATTAAACTAACTAATTTTTTGCTTTTTCTCAAGGTTTATCAAACACACAAGAAGAAAATTAGAAAAAGAAATTTAAACTAGCATGGATAATACAATGAAAGAGTATGAACACCAACGACTAGAATAGTGTGTGAACATGAATGTAAAGTCGGTGAGAAATACGTACTCCCCCAAGCTTAGGCTTTTGGCCTAAGTTGGTCTAATGCCAAGGATAGCCTGGCTGATATTCGTAGTTGTAACTGGGGTCGTACTGAGATGCAGCAGCAAATGCCTCCTGAGTTGCGGCATGTTGGCGAGCTGCCTCCGCTCTCCCCTCGTGTTCAGCTGCTTCCTCCCTGGTAACAACATATCTTCCTTTTGCCTGGTAATCAAAAAGGAGAGGAGCAGGAAGAGTAACATGGACAGCGTTACGTCTGTTATAGATTAGTCGATACTAGAGGAATTGTTCATTCCTCTTAAGAAAATGATGTTGGACCATAGGGTCATAATCTAAATAGGCAGGAGGTAACATCATATCCCCCTCTCGTGGGGCTATACCAAGATAATTAGCCACACTGGTCACATGAATTCCTCCAAATAAATCTCCAGCCCTACCATTATTATACAACCTACATGCAACTATTGCCCCCAAGTTATAATCTTTGTAACCTAACACGGCACTCTTGAGGACACAAAGATCAGGGACACGCATATGACATGCTTCATTTTTACCGTTAATGCATCTACCAATGAAGAGAGCAAAATAATGTATAGCAGGAAAATTAATGCTCCCTATGGTAGCTTGTGCTATGTCCCTAGATTCTCCCACAGTAATACTAGCAAGAAAGTCTCTAAATTCAGATTTGTGGGGATCATTAATATTACCCCACTGCGGGAGTTTGCAAGCAGTTGTAAAATCCTCTAAGTCCATGGTATAAGATGTATCATAGATATTAAATAGGACACTAGGAGAATTTCGTGTACAGTTATATTTAAACCTTCGCACAAATGAATCAGTCAATTGATAGTACTGAGATCAGCATTACGCACATATGCATCAAATTTCTCCTTAAAGCCTGCTTCGACCATAAAATTGTCGGATGGCCACTCACAAGCACGTACATCTGCGTCCCTCGGTAATTCAACGTCTTGCTCACGTATAGAAATCTTGGGTCCTTTCTTTACCGAGGAACCACCTTGGTACATTCTTCTAGACATAATTCTTTTTCTAAAAAAAATTCTGAAATTTTAGTAACTTCAAAATAAAAGTGATTAAAACTAAACAAGATTGGTAGCAACTACTCCTACAAGTGCCTAGAGCCTATATCATGCATTAGAATTACTTGGGACCTCATAAATTTAACATGCAAGCTCAAGAACACGGTCACCTATGCAGCAAAAATTTGCAATGAATAAAGCACTAGAACAAAAACTAATTGGACCAATGGAGGAGTCACATACCAAGCAACAATCTCCCAAAGCAGTTTTGTGAATGGAGCTTTGAGCAAGGAGATCGAAAATCGTAGCAAAATGAGTTAGAACTCGTGCTTGAGTTGGATGGGGATTTTTTTGGGAAGAAGATGGAGTGTGTGGGTGCTGGCATAAGTGGAGGGGGCCACCAGGGGCCCACGAGACAAGGGGGCGCGCCCAGGAGGGTGGGCGCGCCCTCCACTCTCGTGGCCTGGTGCTTGCCCCTCCTGCAGTGATTTCAGTGCCTAAAATCCTCAAATATTCCATAAAAAATCATACTAAATTTGCAGGGCATTTGGAAAACTTTTATTTTTGGGATATTTTTTATTGCACGGATAATTCAGAAAACAGACGGATAATACTATTTTTGCATTATTTATTCTAAATAACAGAAAGTAAAAAGAGGGTACAGAAGGTTATGCCTTCTAGTTTCATCCATCTCATGATCATCAAAATGAATCCACTAACAAGGTTGATCAAATCTTGTTAACAAACTCATT
This sequence comes from Triticum timopheevii, assembly GCA_963921465.1. Taxonomy (NCBI): domain Eukaryota; kingdom Viridiplantae; phylum Streptophyta; class Magnoliopsida; order Poales; family Poaceae; genus Triticum; species Triticum timopheevii. The sequence goes on from OY997272.1 coordinate 152,491,539, forward strand.
CCAAATAATACGGAACCGGAGAAATTTCAAATAACACTAAGTTACCTCAATGGGGATATGAACATCCCCAACAATAAGAATATCATACTTTTTCTTGACAGTAGGGAGAGGAAATTCAAAACCTCCAATAATAATAGTTGGAACTTTTCCAATATAATTGATGCTATGAACTTGAGATTGTTTCCTCGGAAAGTGTACCGTATGCTCATTACCATTAACATGAAAAGTGACATTGCCTTTGTTGCAATCAATAACAGCCCATGCAGTATTCAAAAAAGGTCTACCAAGGATAATTGACATACTATCGTCCTTGCGAATATCAAGAATAACAAAGTCCGTTAAAATAGTGACATTTGCAACCACAACAGGCACGTCCTCACAAATACAGACAGGTATAGCAGTTGATTTATCAGCCATTTGCAAAGATGTTTCAGTAGGTGTCAACTTATTCAATTCAAGTCTATGATATAAAGAGAGAGGCATAACACTAACACCAGCTCCAAGATCACATAAAGCAGTTCTAACATAATTTCTTTTAATGGAGCATGGTATAGTTGGTACCCCCGGATCTCCATGTTTCTTTGGTATTCCACCCTTAAAAGTGTAATTAGCAAGCATGGTGGAAATTTCAGCTTCCAGTATCTTTCTTTTGTTTGTAATGATATCCTTCATATACTTAGCATAAGGGTTTACTTTAAGCATATCAGTCAAGCGCATACGTAAGAAGATAGGTCTAATCATTTCAGCAAAGCGCTCAAAATCCTCATCATCCTTTGTCTTGGATGGTTTAGGAGGAAAGGGCATGGGTTTCTGAACCCATGGTTCTCTTTCTCTACCGTGCTTCCTAGCAACAAAATCTCTCTTATCATAATGTTGATTCTTTGATTATGGGTTATCAAGATCAACAGCAGGTTCAATCTCTACTTCATTGTTTTTTCTAGGTTGAGCATCAACATGAACATTATCATTAACATTATCACTAGGTTCATGTTCATCACCTGATTGTGTTTCAGCATCAGAGATAGAAATATCATTGGGATTCTCAGGTGTGTCTACAACAGGTTCACTAGAAACATGCAAAGTCCTATCGTTTTTCTTTTTCTTCTTTTTAGAAGAACTAGGTGCCTCTAAATTATTTCTTGAGAATCTTGCTCGATCCTCTTAGGGTGGCCTTCAAGATACAAAGGTTCTTGAGTCATTCTACCAGTTCTAGTAGCCACTCTAATAGCAAAGTCATTTTATTATTTAATTCATCAAGCAAATCATTTTAAGCTTTAAGTACTTGCTCAGCTTGAGTAGCAACCATAGAAGCAAATTTTCTAATGAGTTTAAGTTCACCTTTAACTCTAGCCATATAGTCGCTCATGCGTCCTATCTCAAAAGCATTATTCTTTAACTCTCTACCAACATAAGCATTAAAACTTTCTTGTCTAGCCATAAAGTCATCAAATTCATCTAAGCATGGGCTATGAAATTTAGTAGAAGGAATTTCAACTTTATCATATCTATAGAGATAATTTACCTTTACTACCTATGTCGGGTTATCAAGACAATGTGGTTCTTCAACAGGAGGTATATTAAGACCATGTATTTCTTCAATAGGTGGTAAATTTTTAACATCTTCAGCTTTTATACATTTTTCTTTCATTGATTTCTTTGTCTCTTGCATATCTTCAGGACTGAGAAATAAAACACCTCTCTTCTTCGGAGTGGGTTTAGGAATAGGCTCATGAGTTCGCTCAATTGGTTCAGGAATTGGCTCAGGAAGAGTCCAATTATTTTCATTATTCAACATATTATTCAATAGAAATTCAGCTTTGCCGATTGTTCTTTCCCTGAAAACACAACCAGCACAACTATCCAAGTAGTCCTTGGAAGCATCGGTTAGTCCATTATAAAAGATATCAAGTATTTCATTTTTCTTAAGATGATGATCAGGGAAAGCATTAAGTAATCGGAGAAGCCTCCCCCAAGCTTGTGGGAGACTCTCTTCTTTGATTCGCACAAAATTATATATTTCCCACAAGGCAGCTTGTTTCTTATGAGCAGGGAAATATTTAGCAGAGAAGTAATAAATCATATCCTGGGGACTACGCACACAACTAGGAGCAAGAGAATTAAACCAAGTCTTAGCATCACCCTTTAATGAGAACGGAAATATCTTAAGGATATAATAATAACGAGACTTCTCATCATTAGTAAACAGGGTGGCTATATCATTTAACTTGGCAAGATGTGCCACAACAGTTTCAGATTCAAGGCCATAAAAAGGATCAGATTCAACTAAAGTAATAATCTCAGGATCAACAGAGAATTCATAATCCTTATCAGTAACACGGATAGGTGAAGTAGGAAAAGCAGGATCAGGTTTCATTCTAGCATTAAGAGATTGCTGCTTCCATTTAGCTAATATATTTTTAAGATCATATCTATCTTTACAAGCAAACATAGCTCTAGCAGCTTCTTCATTCATAACATAACCCTCAAGAACAACAGGCAATTCATAATCATTGGGAGAACTTTCATCATCACTATCATCAATAATAGCATCTTCAATAATTTCATTCTCTCTAGCCCTAGCAAGTTGTTCAACAAGAAATTCACCTAATGGCAAAGTAGTATCATGCACAGAAGTTTCACCATAAGTGTCATGCATAGCAAAAGTGGCATCATCAATAACATGCGACAAATCAGAATTCATAGCAGTAGCAGGTTTAGGTGTCGCAAGATTACTCAAAACAGAAGGAGAATCTAGTGCAGAGCTAGATGGCAGTTCCTTACCTCCCCTCGTAGTTGAGGGAAAAATCTTGGTTCCTTCGTCTTTCAAGTTCCTCATACTGATCAACTGATATAAATCCCAAGTGACTCAGAGAATAGAGCGATGTTCCCCGGCAACGGTGCCAGAAATTACTCTTGATAACCAACAAGTGTAGGGGATCGCAACAGCTTTCGAGGGTAAAGTATTCAACCCAAATTTATTGATTCGACACAAGGGGAGCCAAAGAATATTATTGTAGTAGTTGAGTTGTCAATTCAACCACACCTGGATAACTTAGTATCTGTAGCAAAGTATTTAGTAGCAAAGTAGTATGATAATAAAGGTAACGGTAGCAAAAGTAATATTTTTGGGTTTTGTAGTGATTGTAACAATAGCAACGGAAAAGTAAATAAGCGAAACAAAAGATGTGAAAAGCTCGTAGGCAATGGATCAGTGATGGAGAATTATGTCGGATGCGATTCCTCATGTAATAGCTATAACATAGGGTGACACAGAACTAGCTCCAATTCATCAATGTAATGTAGGCATGTATTTCGTATATAGTCATACGTGCTTATGGAAAAGAACTTGCATGACATCTTTTGTCCTACCCTCCCATGGCAGCGGGGTCCTAGCGGAAACTAAGGGATATTAAGGCCTCCTTTTAATAGAGAACCGGAACAAAGCATTAACACATAGTGAATACATGAACTCCTTAAACTACGGTCATCACCGAGAAGTATCCCAATTATTGTCACTTCGGGGTTGTCGGATCATAACACATAATAGGTGACTATAGACTTGCAAGATAGGATCAAGAACACACATATATTCATGAAAACATAATAAGTTCAGATCTGAAATCATGGCACTCGGGCCCTAGTGACAAGCATTAAGCATAACAAAGTCATAGCAACATCAATCTCAGAACATAGTGGATACTAGGGATCAAACCCTAACAAAACTAACTTGATTACATGGTAAATCTCATCCAACCCATCACCGTCCAGCAAGCCTATACGATGGAATTACTCACGCACGGCGGTGAGCATCATGAAATTGGTGATGGAGGATGGTTGATGATGACGACGGCGACGAATCCCCCTCTCCGAAGCCCTAAACGGACTCCAGATCAGCCCTCCCGAGAGAGATTAGGGCTTGGCGGCGGCTCCGTATCGTAAAACGCGATGAAACTTTCTCTCTGATTTTTTTCTCTGTGAAACGGAATATATGGGGTTGGAATTGAGGTCGGCGGAGCCTCAGGGGGCCCACGAGACAGGGGGGCGCCCCCACCCTCGTGGATAGGGTGTGGGCCCCCTGGTCTTGATTCTTTCACCAGTATTTTTTATATTTTCCAAAAAGTGCCTCCGTGGATTTTCAGGACATTCCGAGAACTTCTGTTTTCTACACATAAAACAACATCATCGCAGTTCTGCTGAAAACAGCGTCAGTCTGGGTTAGTTTCATTCAAATCATGCAAGTTAGAGTCCAAAACAAGGGCAAAAGTGTTTGGAAAAGTAGATACGTTGGAGACGTATCAATGACCGGCCCGGAGCATACGAGTCCGCCAGGAAAGCACCTCGGCTGCAAAAAAGAAGGATTCAGCAGAAGAAAAAAGCAAGACTTAAGATTTGGCCCAACTGTTACACAGTTGGCCCGAATCTCGGGGGCTACACCCAGTGGGTGCGCTAGCGCGCCCCCACTAGAAAAGAGCACAAGAATACCTGCGGCGACGCGGAGCTCCTCCTCCTTGATGGCGAGCTGCTCCATGAGCTCCCGGTGCTTGCACAGGAGATGGTTGTAGGCGGCGACCCGAAAGGCGTCAAGATGCTGAAGAAAGCAGAAGTCAAAACTAGGCCAACCCTCTAAAGATTCGACCCAACTACTACGTAGTTGGCCCGAACCTTGGGGGCTACACCTAGTGGGTGCGCTAGCGCGCCCCCACAAAGAAGAAATTGCAAGAAAAAGAAGGCTTACCAGAATGGCGCGCTCCAGGTCGCACGTCCGCTCCACCACGGCCTGGGCGAAGGCCTCGAGCCGTTCCATCCGGCCTCGCAGGCGGCGACTGATGACGTCCAGCGCCGCCTCCTCCTGAGTCTGAGGCCTGAAGACAACGGCGCCCCCGCTCCGCGCCGGCTACGGCACGGCAGCTCGGCGCCCTTCCTGTCCAGGCACCAAGGCGTGCTCCCCGCTGGCCGCTCGCGACGCGGCCAGCACCTGCTCCGACGCCCCTCCCGGCGCCGACGACGACCCAGACGCCGGGACGCCCTGCGTCGCCGCCTCCGGTCCGGACGCCAAGACGGCCTGCTGCGCCACCACCGGCCCAGCTGCCGGGGTGGCCTCCGGCACTGTCGCCCGCGGTGCCTCCTCCAAAACCGGCGGCGCCTCCGGCACCACCGCCCGTAGCGCATCTTCCAAGACGACGACGCCTCCACCATCATCAGCCCCCGCTCGCTCGACCACGTCGGCCCACGGTGGGGTGTCATCCCCCACCTCCACAACCTCCCGGTCGAGTATCACCACCTCAGCCCGGCCTCCACGACCGCGCTCCCTCACCGACGACGGCTCAAAGACTCTCGCCGCCACCACCGTGCCCTCCGGCATCACGCGCCAGGCCGGCTCCGCGCCGTCTCGCGCCCATGCCGCCACAGCGTCGGTCCAAGCATGGACCGACGCTACCTCCAGCTCCGCCTCGACCCGGTTCCTGTCCTGCCAGGCCAAGGTTTTGGCGTCGTTCGGGTCCAGGCCAAGGTCCGAGTCGGCCCGTCCCTCCACCTCGGCCTGGTCGGCGAGGTCGGACCGGCTCCTGCGGAACGCGGTCCCTTCGGCGGCCGCGGCTTCGACCGCCGCCCTCGCCAGCGTGATTGGCGACCTGGAGAAGAAGACAGAATGAGCAAAAAGAAACAAGACTAGCTCAAAAATCCGAACGCAAACGAGAGATGAAGTTTACCCCGACAAGACCGGGACCGGGGTTGGCCTCCCGTGCCCACCGCCGCGCTTCCTCTTGGCCGGCCTCCCAACCCCGGCCGGGTCCGCCGTGTGCTTCGGGGCCCGGGGTCGCGGCACGATGCTGTCTTTCCCATGCGGGCGGCTCGGCGCCTCCCCCGCCCAATGCCACTGCACCAACAACTGGCGTCAGCACCGACCGTTCCGTGTCGTGGTCAGCAATTCAGGACACATGAAGAAAAATACAAGACTTACCCGCGCGACGCCCAGCACCGGCGTCGGACTTGGCCTGCTCTTCCCCGCCATGGGCCGCGGGCTCCTCTGGCGCCACCGGCGCCACCGGCGCCGGAGCCCGGGCATAAGGATGCCGAATCGCGTTCAGAAGTACCTCCTGCGTCGCATCAGGATGGATGAGAAGGTGCGCAGCAGCAAAGTAAGAAGACCAGACACTCACCACCGGGTTCAACTCGCTGTACGGCGCCTTGCCGAACCGCCAGTCCTCTCCAAGATTGGCCTTGGAGATATCATTCACGCCGCGCGCGATCTGCCCCGCAGACAGCCGCATCGACCCCATGCGGTTGGGGTCTTGAAGGCCGACCATTTCGCCGATGAGGCAGGAGCGCCCCTGAAGCGGAAGGACCTGATGCATGATGAACGCGGCGAGGAGGTCGGTGCCGGTGAGCCCCTCCTGCGTCCTCATCACCGTCACCCGCTCGCAGAGATTGACGATCTCCTGCGACGGGCGCCTGGGCAAGTAGCCCCAGTTCGTCTTCGCCCGCGGCGGCGCGATGGCAAAGGCCGAAAGGATGATGCAATCCGCACCAAGGTTGCGGACGTAGAAGAAGGTGTTCTGCCACTTCTTGGCAAAATCCTCCAGCGGGATCTTGGGGAAATCCGCCCCCGAGCGCTTCGAGATGACGGCGGCGCCGCACTCGGCAAACTCCCCGGCCGACGGGCCCTGCTGCTTCAAGGAGAATAAGCGCACCCAGAGGTCGATCGTAGGCTCGACCCCCAGGTACCCCTCGCAGAGGGTGACGAAGCCGGAGAGCTAGACGATGGCGCCGGCATCAAGATGATGCGGCTGGAGCCCCAAGAACTCCAGGAACGCGCGGAAGAAGGTGCTCGCCGGCAGCCCGAACCCACGCTCAAAGTGCGTGAGGAAGACCACGCACTCCTGCCCCTCGGGCCGAGGCCTCTACTTGTCGCGCGGCAGACGGACGCCGACGTCCTTCTCTCGCAGCAGGCGCCGCGTCGCCCGGAGTTGGGTGATGTCCTCGGTGGTGACATTCGAACCCATCCAGGAGCCCAATAGCAGAGCCATGTTCAGAGGAAGAAGAAAGGAGATGGACGACAAAGGAGTTCTGCTCGGAGTAGCGGGCGCAACTGCGCGTCGGTTGCATAGAGCAGAGCAAGAGCAGGGGGACAGGAGGGCGCGAGCGAGAATGATGTCTGCCTCCCCCTTGCCCCCCTCAATTTATAACCCTCGGTTTGAACGTGGGGAAGTGGGGAAGTGGAATCGTCTACACGCGCCCGTTCCACTACCCTGCAATAAGTGCGCACATACACGCGCAGTAACTGCCCGCGGAAGAGCAATCGGCCCCCGGACGCTGCAATAAATCTGCACGTGTGGGCCAAGGGCGCACGGCGGCGGGCACCAGACCGTCACCCAGTCCCATCACGCGCGTGGCCTCTCAGGCCCCTCCGACTTTCGGGCACCACGTGGAGCCCGTGCGAAGCCTGAGGGATTGCCCCAAGATTCGACGAACTCCTCAGTTCCCGCCACGGCCGGGGTGCCGCGATCCGATTTCCGAGAAAACTAGCACACAATGGGTGTTGCCGGACCCGGCATTCGCAGAATCCGCCTTGCTTAAGGGGGAAACTGCGAAGGCCCACTCATCCGAAGACGGCGGACCTTCACAGTTTCGGGGACTACTGTCAGGGGGATGAACCCCGGGCAGGCAACGGAACCCGGATCCTCTTCAAAAGTTACGGGGCTGGCATCGCCCCTCAAACCGGCACGCGCTTGGCCGGGTCGCTCGACCCGGCCAAGCGCCGCAACCCGGCCAGGATCCTCGACCCGGCAAGATGCGTCGACTCGGCCTCAACAACTAGCGCAAGACAGTCGAACCCGGCACAACCGAAGCTTCATCGACAAGCCAGCTTCACCCGTGGCGTGCTCCACAATCCAGCCACGGGTCAGCGCCCGTGCCATCCAGGCCGTACGATGGGATGAGTCTTCAATCAACGATGACCGAGGCAACATTACCCCACCCATGCCTCTGGTCAGCCGGAGCGTGGCAACAGTGCCCCTCACCTACAAGCTGACCAGGGCCAGCGTGGCTACAGTGCCCTCGCCCTCACTGCTGATGACAGCAAGTGGCAACCTAACGGAGAGCACTGTACACGACTCAATTCGGCCACGCCCTGACGATCGACAAGACGGCGCACAGTCCCCCTAGGCACGCGGGGCCCGCACCTAGGGGAACCCGGCGAACCACAAGCCCTCAGCGGGACCCAGCTCGGGTTCCCGAACACCGACAATACGGACCCACCGACTTGTAACATTACCATTGTACCCCTAGGGGGTTGGTCTATAAAACCTCCCAGGAGCTCGCGATCACAGAGGGAGGTAAGGCAAGCAAGACACGCACAGAAGTAAGCATAGAACTAGCCACCAAAGCAACACCAGAGAGAAGGAGCAGCCAGAGCCTTGGCTAGCTTCCTTCCTCCCCCATACAACTCCAGGAGCAGCATTGTACTATCGAACATCCAACTACACTCGGCAGGACTAGGGGTATTATCTCTCCGGAGAGCCCCGAACCTGGGTACGTCCGGCGTCCCGCGCCCGCTCATGCCAACCTCGCCTCTGGAGTCCACCAGCGCCCTCGAGCCTCCTCCTCTCTTTAGCCATCCCTTGGCATCTGTCGTGCGCCCACCACGACAAACCTCGTTTGCTTTGGTTTGTTTTGTGCTCGTTAGACTAAGTTATCTATCATATGGTGTAAGAAATATGCACTCTATCGTATCTTATTGTCATCCTTACTTAGTTACTTCCATCATCTTGCCTACTTGCTTAGTGTTGATTATACTATTGCAAGAGATGCCTTGTCTATAAAATATAGGGGGAGTGTTGATCCTAGTATGTGTGACATGCAGTCCAAAGCACATTTCTAGAGTGCACACATCTAGGGGGAGCCCGTCTATATTTTATAGATTGTGGGTTCGTCGTTGCCTCATTTTATATCCCTATGTGCAAATCCCGTATTGTCATCAATCCACAAAAAAGGGGAAGATTGTAAGGGCATATTTATCCCTTAGTAGTTTTGATGATTGATGAGAATGCTTTTGCGGACTAATCATGTGCACTGAGCTTTTCAGATATCTCATGTCTGAACACAAGACGATTTGGTGCCCCTCGAAGACTATTGAAGACGGCGTTTCTCTACGTTTCTTTTTGGTGGATTTGAGTCATAGGAAAGCCGTACTATTAAGAGGGGGTCCGCGTTGGAAAGGTTTGGGTGGAATCTCACGTACACGTGTTCCTTTTGCACCACCTTTCCTTTGGCTCTTTGGAGCATCCTCCGTCTTTCCATGTCTAGGCAAAATGAAGGACTCCTAGTGTTGCTGAACTGAGACAGGCGGTAGTACTGCTCCCCAGAGCGGTACTACCGAGCGGCACTTGCGGTAGCACCGGGCTCCTGCACGGAAGTACCGTAGGTGCCAGCAGTAGTACCGCTCCTTGGGAACGGTAGTACCGTGGCCTCAAGCCAGGCACAGATGCTCAAGCGGTAGTATGGGCGGATGTAATTTTTTACATCCGCTCCCTACACAGTAGTACCGTGAGCTCTGGCCAGGCTCAGCAGCATGAGCGGAAGTAGGGGCGGATGTAAGTTTTTACATTCGCGCCCTACATGGTAGTACCGCGCCAAGCGCGCGGTAGTACCGTGTCGGACTTTTGCGTGGACCTAAACTCAGTGGAAGTTGTCACGAATGTAATTTTTTATGTCCGTGCCCTTCCATTCCTTGACTATCCCTGCCTTGCGGTAGTACCGCAAGGGGTCGCGGTAGTACCGCGCCAGCGGTTCTACCGCTCCCTGTCTTGCACTTCAGGGCAAGTCCTGGCCCCTGCTTGGCCAGCGGTAATACCGCGGTCCTCCGTGATAGTACCGCAGGCCTGTGCGATAGTACCGCTTGGCTGTTGCGGTAGTACCGCGTGTCGCGGGCTGAGTTGGTGGATAACGGTTGGATTTGTTCTTCCACTATAAAAGGGGTGTCTTCTTCTCCGAGCTGACCACCTCTTCCATCCCCAAGCTCCATTGTTGATCCAAGCTCCATTTTCGTCTGATCTCTTTCCCTGGCCAATCAAACTTGTTGATTTTCTAGGGATTGGTTGAGAAGGCCCCGATCTACACTTCCACCAAGAGAAATTTGATTCCCCCCACTAATCCCTTGCGGATCTTGTTACTCTTGGGTGTTTGAGCACCCTAGACGGTTGAGGTCACCGTGGAGCCATAGTCCATTGTGGTGAAGCTTCGTGGTGTCGTTGGGAGCCTCCAATTAAGTTGTGGAGATTGCCCCAACCTTGTTTGTAAAGGTTCGGTCGCCGCCTCCAAGGGCACCAATAGTGTAATCATGGCATCTCACATTGTGTGAGTGCGTAAGGAGAATACGGTGGCCCTAGTGGCTTCTTGGGGAGCATTGTGCCTCCACACCGCTCCAACGTAGACGTACTTCCCCTCAAAGGGAAGGAACTTCGGTAACACATCCTCGTCTTCATTGGTTCCACTCTTGGTTATCTCTTACCTTTACTTGTACAAGATATATTGTGTTCTATCCTTTGCTTGCCTGTGTGCTTATTGTTGTTGCATCATATAGCTAGGTTGCTCACCTGGTTGCATATCTAGACAACCTACTTTGATGCAAAGTTTAATTTGGTAAAGAAAAGCTAAAAATTGTTAGTTGCCTATTCACCCCCCCTCCTAGTCAATTATATCGATCCTTTTAGTGTCTATGAGCATGCGATAAGCCGAGCGGACAGAGAAGACTCCATTCTTCTCATGTACCCAGTCCCAAAAAAAATTATATATCTTGTGCATAACGAGATCGCGTAAATGGTCCGTGCATCTGTGGGCAAAAACACCTCGTCAATCAAGGTTCTATTCCATTCAGCTCCCAGAAGTATGAGTTCAACAACCCTTGATGGCGAGTTTTGGATTCTACTAACGATCGGCCTCATGTTGTGAGCTCTTGGTAGCCAGTTTTGTTGCAAGATCATAGTATTTTCTCAAGTACCAATACGGCGGATCAAACCTTTGGTAAGAACATCGCGGCCTTCAAGAATAGCTCTACAAATCTAAGATGGCATCGTCCCCAGCTCAGCTTGCAAAAAATCAACATTAACATGGTATTTTGCCTTCAACACTCGAGCACTTAGTGACTCCGGGTCCATCATCACCCTCCACGCCTGCCTTGCAAGAAGATCTAGGTTGAAAAGTTCTATATCACGGAAGCCCAGCCCCCCACAATGCTTCGGCCTTGTCATAGTGCTCCATGAAACCCAACTCGGCTTCCTCTGTCCCTCTTTGCTTCCCCACCAAAACTTACGTATTAGGGTATTGATATGCTCACATAAGCCGCGTGGTAGCTTAAAACAAGACATGGAATAGACAGGGACAACCTGAGCCATATATTTTATCAAGACTTCCTTTCCTCCTGAAGGTAGGAGTTTTTCCATCCAACCCTTCACTTTACTCCATACTCTATCCTTTAAAAACTTGAAGGCACCATTTTTGTTGTTACCAACATCCGTAGGCATTCCCAAGTACTTGTCTGAAAGAGACTCATTAGCAATATTGAGAATGTTCATTACCTCAACCCGCAAGGAGTTGGGACACCCCTTACTAAAGAACACTGAAGATTTTGCCAAGTTTATCCTTTGCCCCGAAGCATTACAGTAACGATCCAACAAGGAGGACAACTCATTTGCACCATTTGAACTGGCTTTGACAAACAGCAGGCTATTATCTGCAAAAAGCAAATGGCTTACCAGCGGGGCCGATGGAGCCACTCGAATACCACTAAGGTGTGATGATTCATCTTGTGTTTTTAGGAGGCACGTAAGGCCCTCTACTGCAAGCAAAAACTGATATGGAGAAATTGGGTCCCCCTAAAGGATCCCTCGTGACGGCATGAACTCTTCCAACTTGCCAACATTAAAAAAAATGAAAATTTTACTGGGCTCACCATCCTCATAATTAAGGAAACCCAAGAGGGTGCAAAGCCCAACTTGGTCATTATTGCCTCTAGATAACTCCATTCAACTCGGTCATAGGCTTTCATCATATCAAGCTTGACCGCACAATACCTATTCCTCTTTGCCTTGTTCCTTTTCATAAAATGGAGACACTCGTATGTTGTAATGATATTGTTAGTGATCAAACGCCCTGGCACAAAAGCAGATTCCTCCTATGAAATTATATCCGGAAGTATCAACTTCAGTCTATTAGCCAAGACCTTTGAGGCTATTTGGTAAAGCAGGTTGCACAAGTGATCGGCCGGAATTGGGCTAGTTGCACGGGGTCCTTTACCTTTGGTATAAGTACCAAGAGTGTTTCATTGATAACTTTCGGGCTTTCTTCCCCCTGAAGGATGCGCAGGACCACACTTGTAACTTCACCTCCACAAAGCTCCCAGTGCCTTTGGAAAAAATGGGTCAGGTATCCGTCAGGACCGGGGGCTTTTGTAGGGTACATTTGGAACAAAGCAGATTTCACTTCATCCAATGTAAACGGAGTTGTCAAGTTAGCATTCATCTCAGTTGTAACCTTCGCAGGTACTGTGTTCAACACATTCTCTAGGACCACAGTACCTTCAGAATGAAACAGTCATTGTAGAACTCGTTTGTTAGGGAAGCCATCTCCGACGGGTCTTGAGTTAGCGTCCTGTCTGATTTCTGTAGGTTCTTGATTAGGTTCTTCCTCCTCCGCATGCTAGCCTTTCTCTGAAAGTACATAGTATTCTTGTCACCATCAACTAGCCAGTCAACCCTGGAATGGCGCTGCAAAATCTCCTCCATGTGGTATAGTTCGACCAGTTGGTTAGTAGTTTTTACCTCTGCATGTGACGGTGACAAACGCTGAGGGTCATTCTGCAAAAGCGCTAGTTCTTTCTTCAATTTCTTAATCTTCCTAGACACACATCCTATGTTTTCCCCACTCCACTGCCGCAAAGATGCCGACAAGTTTTCCAGTTTATTGCTGAGCTATGTAGCTAATTGACTCCCCGGGGTCCCACTCCACATGGCCTCAAGTGATACGCTGAAACTGTCATGGCGCTCACAGTAGCACTCATACCGGAATGGTCTGCGCCCCGATTGTGACACATTCGTTGGCTCCAACTGCAGCCGGATGGGACGGTGGTCCAACGAGGAACATTTCTCGTGTAGGGCTGGAAAAAAAGCTCGAAGCTCGCGAGCTAAATGAGTAGCTCGTGACTCGGCTCGAATCGACTCAACTCGAATAATAACGAGTCGAGCCAAGCTTTAGTTTAAGATCGTTTACTGGCCGAGTTAAACGAGCCGATCTCACGAGTACTCGTGTAACTCGTTAGGCTCGGTAAAAAAAATCAGCGTTTTTTAGGGGTAGTAAATAACATCCACTAACCACCTAACGTCCCAGCACAAGGTCGAGCTGCTCAATGCCCGACCTCCTAGGAGACTCTCAAGTACATGCCCATGTATGTACATGTTAAGTTTCCAATTAATCTTTTTGTCATATTTATAAGCTTTATCTTCATATCTTTAACAAGCTTAACTAGCTAAACGAGCCAGCTCACGAGTTATACGAGTCGAGCCAATCTTAGATTTGAACTCGTTATAGTAACGAGTCGAGTCGAGCTAACTCGTTAATGAATTAGCGAGTCGAGTCGAGCTGGCTCGACTCGGCTCGAATTCCACCCCTAGTCTCGTGTATCAAGTTTGCATGGGGGAAAAGGGTGTTCCAGTGTGTGTTGGTCAGTGCCTTATCAATATGTACACGACAGAAGCCACCCCCTGCCATTTTTTCTCATGTGTCCAAGGCTTCCCATGATAGCCCAAGTCGACTAACGCGCACACATCCACGACATCTCGAAGTCCTTGTATTCGTGTCCTTCTCCTCTGGCCCGACCCAACATGCTCATGTAGATGTAGAACTTCGTTGAAGTCACTGATGCAGAGCCATGGCAAAGGTCTAGCACTAGATATGGCTTTGACCTTGTCCCATGTTTTATATCTCTCTCCAACTTGCGCCTCACCGTAAACACATGTGAGTCTCCACTCAACGTAGTTGGGCATTGCCACTTTTGCATCCACATGATACTCAGAATAACAAAAAACATCCAACTTTATTCCATCATTCCAAAAAAGACCCAAGCCGCCACTGCGGCCCGAGCTACTAACAACATAAGCATGATTAAAACCTAGAGTACCAGCAAGACTTTCCACTCGTGCTTTTGAAATTTGAGTTTTTACAATGCAAAGCATATTTGTGGCAAATTGCTTCGCTAGATCGTGAAGCTCTCGAATTGTCGCGGCTTTGCCCGCAACGCGACATTCCAATATAGGAGATTCATTGTGCTCGGCGATCCTCCACGCGGGAGGTGGCCGTTCTTACATCATTTGGTTTCTCTGGAGCATCGCCCTTCTTTAGTTGTTCTTGTCCGGGTTGACACGCGGTCTCTTCGGATCCTGCTTTGATGAAGGACTAGCCGGCATCGTCGCAGGAACAAGCGCCAAACTATTTTCTGAGGTCGACGAAAGGGCCAGAGTTGCACCTTCCTTCTGTTCCCCCGAGGATCACTTCCTGTTATCACCCACATAAGCCATGACTGCATCCGGGTCGACGCCATCAAGGTTTCGAGATGCATCGCCTTCAGGGTATTCAGGAGCTCTACCACGGCCAGCAGAACGGCCACCACAACGTCCCCCGCGACGTCCTCTTCCACGACCAGGTCCGGACCCAACTCGCATATTCCATGTTGCTCTGAGGTCCTTGAAGTACAAAGCATAGGGTGGATGAATTCCATTGCCATGTTCCTTATATACGTGTCCAAGATGTCCGCAAACAGCACACCAGTCTGGGAGGTGCTCATATTTGACACGGTAAATCTGGCGTTTCCCATCACGGATCATGGACACATCGTTTTTCAAGGGCTTGTGCACATTGATATTGACCCAAACTCGATAGAAATTCCCAGCGAAATCTTGCGTCATGGTTTCTGTGAATAAGACCTCTCCTACCTTTGCTGCTAGCGGTGCCACAAGATGTGCATATAGGTCTGGAACATCATGGATCTGTATCCATATATCTAGATTGTCAAGGTTAAGCTCTGTCGGCTTGGTGATCCCGTCATAGGGGGTGATGATGATGGCGTTCCCTCTGAAGTTCCATGGTCCCTCTTGCATCACACGTTCCCAATCGCCAAGGCAGAAAAATTACAAAGTGTAGAGGTTATCCTCCAGAGGGCGAAATTTCACCTCATGTGCCAGATCACACGCCGCCCGCATGTTCTTGAAGAACCAGTACTGGCTATAGGGTTTATCAATGTGAACCCTTGCCACAACCATCCATCTAGTCGCGTCCGGTGGCGCCGTCTTCTCGTCAAAGACGACGTCGTCCAGGTCCTCACGGAGCCCTAGCTCAGCCATCATCTTCTCCACTTCCGACGCGAGTTGGAACCTGATGCCTCCGAGGACTTCGATCCCATCGCCGCTAAAACATGAACCATAGCCCGAGGAAGATTGTAAGATCGGGCTTTGAAGCGAACCCTAACTCTCCAATACTCCTCCAGAAGGCAGGACAAGGCCGAGTAATGATACTAGATCACCCCTTGATCGGCCCGAGACGCCAGAATCTGGAAGATAATCGGAGGAGGGGAGGCGAAGTGCTTGACGGCGGCTGGATCGCCCCGGGAAAAGAAAACCCTAACTAGAGGGAAAAGTGTCTACGAGAGAGAGAGAGAGAGGATCATCTCCCCCTCTTCATATAGCTTGTTTCACCTGTCGTGCTCGAGTTTTCTCTTCCTTGCGTTGGGCCTCGAATTCCCGAGCCAGCCTTCAATTGCGTCGTGTGGCCTTGGTCCGGGCCATGCCATAACAGCAATGTATTGCCTTAAAGAAAGCAGTGGTGGAGTGACCCCTCAAAAAAAAGTGGGGTGGAGCTTCTTCTACAAAAAAAAAAAAGCAGTGGTGGAGCTGATTCTCAAAAAAAAAAACAGTGGTGGAGCTATGTATATATAACCTATCGCATCATACTTGCTCAACATTATTATAGAGGCCACGTCTGATCAAAGTATTAATTTTACTGCGTAAGCAAATGATCTAAGAGCTAGATATCCAGTAGCCTACAATCGACGTACGCCCCCTGCACTGCATCACCGCACTTCATGCATTTTGTTTCATCATTGGCCAATACTGCATGCATAGCGCCAGTTGCAGTACTGAACTATTACTACACTAGATAAGGTTCTGTTATTTCCCGCAAAAAAGAAAAAAGATAAGGTTCTGTTACTACTAGTAACTGCTTAACAGCTGATACATAGCACAAGTGCAGGAAGCTAGACTACCTGAGATCTGAGAAGCTACTCTACTTCTTTGCAAAGTAGGAAAACAGCGACGCTTGCCCATCCTTCGGGCCCTTCTCCTTTTTCCTCGCAGGGGTGACCAGCGATCTCCCGCTCTTCTCCATCTCCATCTCCACCTCGACTCCAGCGTCCTCTATCTTCCTCTTGATGCCGAAAGGATCACGCTCCTCGACTGGATCGTCGGGCAGCATCCCATCTTCTTTCTTAATACCTTCATCGGCTTTATAGAAAACTTGGGGATCCAAAGTGACGGGTTCGTTCTTAATGGCACTTTGCTTCTCTGAAGAAGCCTGTTGTTGTTGCTCTGTTTTGCTCGATGGGTCTTCGCCTGAATCATCGCCACACTCCTCTTTTGTGGTCTTGAAAGCTTGTGTTTCTGCCAACTCTCCATGTGCCTTCTCTGGCTTCACTGATGCGGCTGCTTTCTTGGTGAAGAAATTTGAAATTGGCTTTTCACTGGGTCCTATTTTCACCTGCAATTTAGCAAGCAGCAGAAGAAGAAAAATATCATTGCACATCTTTGTTGATATGCAGAAAACACACAATGGGAGTAGTACAGAATTACCATCGGTATAAATTGGGCGGTACAACTGTGTGTACCCAATAGAAGTACACTGAAGGAATTTACTATTACAGTACTCAAGTAACATTAAGTAGTTCAAAAACCAGTTAATAGTGCTGAAGATAAACCTAAACAGGTTATATCTTCAGATCACATACAAGTAAAGAGCAAGAATGAGAACATTTATCAAGCATCTCATTTCAGCACGTAAGAAACCCATGGGTACTTCATTACGTACACCAGGAAAATTGCATGTTTAATGGATAGTCAGTGTACAGCAGTGGAAATCTGCATTTATATGCTAGGTCAATGAGGACCAATTATCCATCTGTTAGCTAGAGGGGCGACTTTGCGCCCAGCCCGCCTGTGTTCAAGGCTTGGCCTCTGTGCTGCTGTTAGAGTATGTAATGGGCCTAATAGTCTTACGGTTAATTAGAGATAAGAGTCACTTGCTTAGGGGTCAAGTAAGCCTTGCTTGGGAGTCAGGTAAACCTCTCTATATAAAGAGAGGAGATGTATCAATCTAATCAAGCAAGAATTAAGAAGGAAATCCCTTCCCTCTTGCCCGGCCGTGGGCAAAAAGGCCCCCGGCCGGCCCTCTCGCGCCCTCCTTCTAGCAGCGCCATAACAATTTGGTATCAGCTCGCTTCGGTTCGATCATGTCTTCACCGCCGCCAAGCCCGTCTCTTCCGCTGCCGGTCACCTCCACCACGACCGTCGCCCCGCTCCTGCCCGCGCCGGGATCCTCCGTCGCGCCCGCCCCCGCCGTCCTCACCTCGGAGGAGGTGTCCGGGGTGCTGCGGGACCTAACCCAGGCAGTCCAGGAGATCCACCTGTTCTTGGTCGGGACCTACGGGTCGCATCCGGCTGCGCCGCCCATCGCCGCCCCCGCGCCGCCATGGCTGCAGTGGCAGCCGCCGCACCAGGCGGCCTTCGCCGCGCTCGCCGGGCCGCTGCAGCTGCCATCCATCGCCACCACCGCCCAGCCCTGGCTGCATTGGCAGCCGCCGCTCCTGGCGGCCGCCGCCGCGCCCGACGCTCCGCCGCAGCAGCCGCTGCCCGGCGCGACACCACAGCAGCCGCTGCAGCTGCAGCAGCCACCGCCGGTCAGCTCCGCCGCCCAGTATGGGATGCCCTACGACGGTACTACGACGACCTCGTTCCCATCAGCGCCGCCGCCATCCTAGGGCGTCCACATCCAGCAGATCAAGTCCCCGCCGTCGCCGTCACCGCTTCCGTCTTGGATCGCTACCCGCCACGTGTCGGCGGCGATGAGGCTGCAGGCCGCTACGGGCGGCCTCCTAGCGCGTCGGCGTGTGTGGGAGATGCGTGGTCTGCAACTGCCGCTCCTCCAAGTTGCCCTTCGCTGCGCAAAGGACCTCGATCTCATCCGCTGCGTCGGGGATCTTGGGCATGCGGTTTCCCCCACGGGCGGCGGGCATGCTGTTTTCCCCGCGGGCAGCGACCTCAAAGTCCGCGACATTGGCGGTTGGGGGGCGCACCCCTCGTCATTCTCCATCGCAAGCCCTCCACTTCCCTGTGCGGTGCAAACCAACAGCCGTCCGGCAGGGAGAAGGCATGGTGTCACCGACAGCAGCGCACCGTGTAGCACCACTGCATTCCGCCACCGGCCGCCGCGAGGGCGCCTCTGCTGGTCACTCTTGCGACCACTTCCAGGTGGTCATACACATGCACTCCTTTTGTCCAGGTGGTGTCCATGGGATCCAGGTGGCTGTACACATGCACATCCGACGTGCGGATGGTGTCCACTTTTTGTTAAGGGGTCCAAAATAAAGCGTCCCAGTCCATTTCAGGTTGAGAATAATAAAACAAGCTGAGATGTAAAAGGCTTGTTTTTAGGTGTTAGGTTTGTGTTGCGTCGAGTCATGGTTATAAGTTGGTTAGGCTGCAGCTCGAGGACAAGCTGCATGTCTAGGTGGGGTGTAGTGTTAGAGTATGTAATGGGCCTAATGGGCCCATTAGTCTTAGGGTTAATTAGAGATAAGAGTCGCTTGCTTAGGGGTCAAGTAAGCCTTACTTGGGAGTCAGGTAAACCTCTCTATATAAAGAGAGGAGATGTATCAATCTAATCAAGCAAGAATTAAGAAGAAAATCCCTCCCCTCTTGCCCGGCCGTGGGCAAAAAGGCCCCCGGCCGGCCCTCTCGCGCCCTCCTTCTAGCAGCGCCATAACAGCTGCTCAGGGTAATTCTTCTCTTAAAACATACGACAGATACTATAGCATGTTGGTCTAGGTTTTTCTTATGCTACTCAATGACATCTTTCATGCATTAGAGAACATCCATAAATATTTGAAGGTTGTGTCATCTTAACTTTTTAAAAGTAGTGTGTTACTGCAAGCGTGAGCTACGTGCACCGGGCTGCCCTTTTTGCTCTTTTTAGTTACCCTGCCAACATTAGGCAAGGGCAGCAATACAATGAACAGAGCACACAGTGTACCATCTGTCACAGTTTAATCCCAAACAATAGTAATGCCCAATGTATCAGACATAAACAAAAACCAATACAACATACTACCAATACAACATACTAAGCATAGTTTCCTACCTCTTTGATGCAATCAGGACCCTGAAATGATGTTTTGCCCATTGCAGTTGTCACTGGATACCAAACCTGCAGAAGAGATCGATTAAATAACGTTATAGAGCTATCAGAAATTCAGAGTGATGATCATTTTGGTCCCACGAGTTTGGCTAAGGGACCACATTGGTCATGTAAGTTTCAAAAGGCGCAAATAAGTCCCTAAGGTATATCCTTTGAGTGATGGACAACAAGATTACAAGACGAAGATATAACATACAAGATGCAAGCTGCTTGTAAACATGGCCAAAGAGGACAACATGTCCATCACGGCTATGCCATCTGGTCCAGCAGAATTCTCTCCAAATTTGCCACCACCTCACCCGTTCCCCATCCATCATCGTAAACTAACAACAACAACACTCTAGGAAAAGACATCTATCTCAACAGCTCAACCAACATATATCGACATGCTGCTGTTGCAGGATGCTTTGAATGAAAATACGAGATCAAGAACGACAGTATCGCACTAAAAACTAAGTCAAAGAACAGAGTCATGTCTAATTTGAGAGAATGGATGACTAGGGGAAAAAATGTCAATTCTTAGAGTTGGGAGCGAATGTTGCTGACCCACCAGCCCACCGGCATAGTGGGGGTACCTGAGGGGACAGTTTTACCTAAGATGCAAACCTCACAGACTTGTTTCACCTGTTTGAAGGCCTAGACCATTAACCTTATATGATTCATACTCCCTCCGTTCCAAAATAAGAGTCGTGGTTTTAGTTCAAATTTGAACTAAAACCACAAGACTTATTTTGGAACGGTATGAGTAGTATTTTATAACCATAAATGTGCCACTAGCTTGATGAAAATGAGAGAAATTTAGCTTTTGCTTGGAAATGTGTCTCCTGCCGGATTATAGTACAAAACAAAATGTAACATCATTAAACTAGAATTTACCGAAAAAGGCTTTCGCCCCGCTTTATATATAAAGCAAAGATCACCAACAACCCAGTACAACACACGCCACCAAAACACACGCACACACCCAAGGCAGGATACATAGGCACTGAGCGCAGCAACACCACCCCTAGCACTACAAGAGCCACCGGGGGCCTCAACCGTGAACACACCACCGCGAAGAGAAGAAGCTACATACGACGCACCGTGGGCTCAAAGGCGGTGCCTACAGGAAGGTTACGACACCGAAGTGCCGCCACCGCCCGACCCAAGGATCAGAGTTTCCCCCGGAGCAACACGACGGGCAGCGAGAGTCGCGGCGACGCCTTCAAGAAGGGAACGAGCTTCGCCGTCGCCGGTCAATCCGAAGATAGAACAGTTTTTCACCCCGACCAATATTCACCGCCACCGAACGCCACACCCTGGCTACCATGCCGCCCACACGGCCATGACCACCAGGCAGCACCAAGTCACGGGCCTTGCCCAGGAGCACCGCGACACCACCACCAGGGCCGCCCCAGCATCCAGGACCTTGACGCCACCTCACCCGCCACCCACCGCTACCCCAACCAAAGAGACGAATGGAAAGGAACCGCCTTTCTCACTCCTGAGCAGTCCCCAGCGTCGAGACCCGATAGACCGGCCAACACTGGCCACCATCGACCCGTCCTGCTGCCTGGGCGCGAGACAAGCTCGGTCCTGCTGCCGGGCGCGAGACGAGTCAGGTCCTGCTGCCGGGCGCGAGACTAGTCAGGTCCTGCTGCCGGGCGCGAGACGAGTCCGATCCTGCTGCCGGGCGCGAAACGAGTCCAGTCCTGCTGCCGGGCGCGAGACGAGCTCGGTCTTGCCGCCGGGCGCGAGACGGGCGATGGACGCCGCTGGGAGAGGGCCAACCCTCCGATGAAGGTAGCGCCCGATCGACGGGGAGAGGAATCGAAGGTCACCAAGACCGCTCACCGACAAGCAAACGCCGAAGAAGTCCAGCCGCCGCCGTGAAACGACCCAGACCACCGCCATGGGCCACCACCACGCCGTGGCAGCCCACATCCACGTCGGGACCCCGAGGGGCAGCCCCGAACCATCGCCACCACCCTCGCCGCCAACAGCCGCCGCACGCAAGGTCGGCCGAAGCCCACACCGCTGCCAGCGCCACCACCAGCACGAACCACCACCACCACCACCACCACGCCGCCACTCCACCTATCACCGCAGAGATGGCCGACCACGGCCCAAGCTGCCCACAGAGACCCAGCCCGCGCCGCCCGCCAGATGTGGCAGCCGCAGCAACCGCCGCTGCCAGCGCAAGGACGGGCACGCCACCGCCGGCGCCGCCGACCAAGCCCCTGCGCCAGATCGAGCGGATCTGGGCAGAGCCTCGCCCGCACGCCGCCTCCCGAGCCGGAGCACCGCAGCCGCTGCGGTTCACCAGGACGCGTCGCCGACGCGCCGCCTCCGATCGCCGCGCCGCAGGGCCCCGCAGCAGCCCCGCGCCGCCACCAGGAGCCGCCGTCCTGCGCCGGCCACTCCGAGCAGAGGAGAAGAAGGGGCCCCGCCGCCGCGGCGCCACCCGGGCTTTGCCCGTCAGCACCAGCCGGCGGCGGCGGGGGGGGGGGGGGGGGAGGGGGAGAGGAGGGGACGAGGGGACCGGCGGCTAGGGTTTCCCCCCGACGCTCGCAGGAGCGTCGCGGGAGGGGAGGGGGAGGGACCCCCACTGTTTCGGTTTCACTTGTTTTTCTAAACTAGAATTTCATCGAAATCAATGTTGTTTAATCAAAAAAGATGATTTAGAAAGATGGCCATGTATGTACTGTAACATGATTCACATCATGGACTTACTAAATCAGTTCCTTCATAGGGTACAGTTATTTCTTCCAGCTTCACGGAGCTATTGTTCAACCAAGCATTAACAGAGTCTTCATCGCCCAAGATTACCGGCATTCTATCTGTCAGCACATGTTAAAGTTTCAAATAGTGCATCTCACAGAAACACCATTTGCAAATAAGTTTCCTATATTTATTACCAAAATGAGGCATTATCCATTTACCCTTGTTAAATTGCACACCAGCAGAAATCCTTACCAGACTATGGTTCCATCATAGATGATATATTGGTACTTCATTGAGAACCAACTATCTATGTCCCTTGGTCCTAAACAAGACTTTGCAAAAGGAACATGAAGAAAGCCACTCCATGCACTAACCAACCAGTGGATTCCCAAACTATCCATTCAGTAGTTCCTAATCATGAAGTCATTCTAGAGTAGGCTATATAATATTTAAGAAATGTAAAATAATAGGTGTAGTCAATTATCCAATGAACTTTGAAGCAGTTTCAGAGCAGCTAAAGAGTAGGCGATAGTACATGAATGAACAATCTGAGAACCTGGGGCAAAGACCAAAGAGTAAGCAACTAACCATGAAGCCATTTCAAAGAAGTTGAAACATGGGTAGTCAAAATAGTAAATGTATGGAGGGTCTCTCCTGTGAAAAAATAGCAGGTAATATTAGTATTGCAGTAAATAAATTATCCTTTAAGAATTAGAGTAATAACAGCCTTTACATTTTTATAATTCAATTCTAACAAATTGGCACAATTATACATCGTGAACAACAGAAAGCAAAATGAGATACATAAAAAGGAAAAGGCAGACCACAAAATATCATAAAAGAAACATTATTGCAAAGTAATGTACTACAAAACATCAATACTGTGACAACTTAGCCAATGCTATATATTTGCTAATGTCTTACTTTTAAAATAAAGATATTATAATATGTAGTATTCTACCAATGTCCAGCCGTCCAGGTAATACCGTAATAGCTTATCCACCCTTCCCATGCAACGATTGCACACTTGATGCATTAATTTGAAAAAACAGTGATTATTCATGAGGGTAGTACTTCAAGTTCGGTATAAAATATACAGTTTGAAATTTCATTATCGAATTCCTTCCTACTGATAATGTCTACACCACGAGGCACATTAAGATAACAAGAAAAAATTCAATGTAGTCACAAATTCTTCCTGTCTCTAAACCAATTATGATCTACATATCTGTGACTACAACTGCGAGTATGGATATATAAAAAAAAACTTAATTATGAGCCCAAATGTCTGAATCAATGGCCGGATAATTTTGATCTACTTCAACTAGTTTGTGCTTGATCAGAAACACCTGAAGAAACAATCTCTCCTAACAAGCAAAGCAATTATTCTTATCTCTATCTTCCAACTGACACCACCATGCCGGTGAACAGCCATATGGATGCTACAGTAGTCACTAGACAGTTACAAAAGGTGTTAGCAGAAAAAGTTCCGCTGCAGCAACTCCCAAGGATTGAATCACAGGAACAAAACGAAGGGAGACAGCTTTGAACCTCACCATCTGGAAATAACAACCATGATACTAAAAACTAGTAATATCAAGTCCAGCTGCTGTTATGTATATATAACTGAACTATGTAGAGAGTGTGATCACCAAAACGCGAAAACTCAAACTTTCAGTTCCATAACGCCAATGGCATTCAAGATACAAAATACAACGGAATGTGTAAAAAACTAAGTATCCTAACCTTCTGAATTTGTCCAAGTGTCAAAGAGGGCAGCAAACACAAGAGGCCTCTCATCCCGGAAATGAATGTAATATGGTTGCTTTTTGGATCCATCCTTTTTCCACTCATAGAACCTGAACCCCATACAAAACACTAATGCATTATTAATACAAGAATTTAGTCACAAACTATTTTTACAAAATGAAAAGTTTGTTATCATTCAAGTGCTTACATCAATTAAAACACGCCCACATATAAATGAACTAACAACCAAATGCTCTATGCTATAAACACAAACAACCATAAAGGCGGACCATATTAGATTTATAGAATATGGAAGTGTGACATGTGGCAATCGGATATCATGCTAGTTGCAGCCCCTAGGTTGTACTCGCCTCAACTCCGAACTGAGCAGGTCAAAGTTAAGCCTGGTACTTCTGGTAAATCAACAGCAATCCAAGTAAAATAACTTACGATGTTGCCCGTCATGTGCTCATGTGTCTTCAGAGTGGGAGTAACACTAGTACATTTAGCTCAGCTGTATTTATTTTTAGGCCTGTAAACATGTACTCAGCACTTCGCTTTTACCAGCTAATAATTATTTCAGGTGAATTAGAACCTATTATTTGAATTTTGAAATTTTGGTAGACATATTTGATAGTTTCAATGTGTGTGATTGATATTCTAGTTTCCATTTTCCAGTGTTTTTTTCTTTTTCAGTGAGCTTCTAGGTTTCAGTTGTTAATCTAGATTGTTGCAAAGCCCCCCAACCTGCTTAGCCAAGTTGCACTTTTGTGTGAATAGATTATTGATGGTTTTGGGATTGGTGAAAGGCTTTAGTAGTAGGCACATGCATCGAGTAGTGGGAAGCTTGTTATCTCCACTTATATGCCATGAAGACCTGGACCACCTGGGATTCGGAATGAAAGCTGTATCAATTCAGAAGTGTATGTGAATTTGGGATTTGTAATTCAAAGAGGAAATCTGTTTAAATTACTCATGATCTTGATCGAACAAGAATAACCAGTCGCGATATCTAAACATATAATCTTACGTTACTTCCCTGCGCCCGACTGGTGGCTCGTCCATAAGCACCATTGCAGCAGCAGCAGCGCTAAACTAAAAGAGAGTGGAGGGGAGGTAGGGAGGAAGTGGGGAATACAAGGTGGAATGGACAAAAAAGGACTTCAGAGTAATAACTGACAGGCCTGAGTTTCACATCAAGGATTCAAGGTACAAAGCATTCTTCTACAACCTTAAACCTATACCATGCAATTTGCAATGTATCAATGGACTTTGGGCAGGGAGCATCTGGGGCCATGCTTAGGATCAACAGAGATATAACAAATCCATAAATAGCAGATGCAAATAGTAATAGTCAACCATATGTCCATACCCTTCTACTGCAACAAGACATCTATTCTTCGGGATAAGTCGCCTAAACGAAGCCTTTTCCTTTACAGATTCTGACCTGGCATTGAACTGCAAAACAAAAGCAATCAGCTCATGTAATGCAAAACCAACCGAACATTGAATGAGCATAGAGACATAAAAAGAAACTAAGCTCCAAGGCAGGCATGTTCCAATATACATGCCATGCTAAGGGCAGGTGCATAATCGGATAAGTGGTACAAAGCATACCCTTGGCTTTTTCATTGTATTAACAGCCTATTGGCCCAAATCAACTGCATTCTTGTCAAAGCGTGACAGCTAGTAACAACTTAGCCACTGCGCTGCACTGTCAGTGAAGTCCAATCTACAGAAACGTGTGCAAAGTCACTGCATATCGTACCATCCTGAAATGGTCGGGCTTGTCGGTCTTGCTTGAGAAGCTGGGGACGAGCCCCCACTTCATGCACTGGATAACCGGGCCTCGCTCCTCCGCGCCTCTACCTCCTCCTTCGTCTCCCGCCGCCGGCGCTCGCAGAGTCCCCACCGGCAGGTACGCCCCCGGCGTCACATTATACGACGGCCGGAACCTGCGCGCCGCATCCGAGAATCGAATAGCTGAAGAAACGAGAGGCTTCCTACTGGCATATGTGACCCCGTAAGGTCGAGATTCTCCTCTTACCGGTCCATCTGGAGCGTCCGCACGGCGGGGGCGTCTCCTCCGTCGCCGCCGCCGCCGCCTCCGCCGGCGGGGGCGGAGGTGGTGGTCGGGAAGCCAAAGGCCCTGGCTGCCTGAGCCGCGCTGAGGGTACACCTGGCCCTGCCGCACATCTCGGATTACTCTCGCAGGCCGCCGGCCGCCAAGCGCCGCTGTTTGCTGCCTGGGGTGTGGGATTTGGGGCTTTGGGGGTCCGAGTCGGCGGCGACGAGGCCAGAATTGGGGCGCGGGAAGGGGGAATGACTAGTTTATTTGGTACGGGTACGGCCGTGGAACGGTGCGTCTGCGTCATTCTAGATTTTGCCAATTTTCCTTATGCCACTCTAGATTTTGACATTTCACTTTTGCCACTCTTAGTTTTTGACAATTGTCACAAATGCCATTTCCGTGGCAAAAGAAAAATTTTCAGAGTGGCAATTGTGATACATTTCAAAAGTTAAGAGTGGCAAAAATGAAATAAAATTATTTTGCTTTTGCCAAGAAATGGCAATTATGATAATTGTCAAAAGCTAAGAGTGGCAAAAGTGAAATGTCAAAATCTAGAATGGCATAAGGAAAATTGGCAAAATCTAGAGTGGCAAAAACAAAATTTTCAGAGTGGCAATTGTGATACATTTCAAAAGTTAAGAGTGGCAAAAATGAAATAAAATTATTTTGCTTTTGCCAAGAAATGGCAATTATGATAATTGTCAAAAGCTAAGAGTGGCAAAAATGAAATGTCAAAATCTAGAATGGCATAAGGAAAATTGGCAAAATCTAGAGTGGCAAAAACAAAATTTTCCCTATTATTAGCAGCAAAAAAGAGTCCATGCGGTTGCAACACGAGAAAACAATATGACTCGCTCCTATAACATAGTCCCTCTGTAAACTCTATTTGTTTACGGAGGGAGTAATAGTCAGGAAAACGTTTGTTTTCATCCGACTTATCTTTCTCTCGCCTACACTTCGGTACACCAACTACAGATCAGGAAATTTGATACATGAACTTTTGCACACACGTGCACATCAGACTAATGAAGGTCCTTAGGCCTTGTACAGTATAAGTTGCTCAGAGTATCTACAGTCGGACGCCCTAAACCCATGTATGATTCGTCGGACGGTTAGATCATTGACGGGTAAAAAAACGACCTAAACGGACTCCTTATACTGGCCTCATATGCCCGAACTGGCCAACACCCTTTATATCCATCTCAAATCTAGGTTAGATATGAGGACGCCCGGGTGCGCTCGTCACATCAGACCAAGCCCATGCCGGCCTATCCGCCCCTCGCATATATTCGTCCCCATCCGCTTCTCAGACTAAACCCTAGCCAGTTTGCTCCACCCCACTCCTCTCCGCGCCAAGCTCCCTTCTCAAGCATGGCGGTCAGCGGATCCGACTCCGATCAGTCCCGATCCATTGGTTGGTGCATATGAGCCCGACCGAGTTCGGATTCGATCCACCAAAAATCCATTGCGTCAGCGCAATGGACGCTCAATCTTTCTAGAGATTTCATCATGGAATACATACGGATGTATATAAACATATTTTAATGTATATGGTCCGTTGTGGAATCTCTAGAAAGACTTATATTTAGGGACAGGGGTACACAAGAAGGTGCCATAAACATTATATACAATTTTTAATGTATGATGGGACCCTCTAGCACGACCCATACGACCGAGGAGGCCATTGTACTTACAGTGGCAAGTTTACGACATTTTGATTCCTAAAGAAGCATGGCAAAGATTCTAACGACAACTTTTCTAATACTCACATGGAAAATTTCATAATTATTTTTTGCTACTTCACTAAAAGAGCATACATTCATAATTTTCGTAGTGTTCACATGGCAATTTCTGCAATGCTCTCATGGAAATACATGATTTTTTTCCTCTATAATCGCATGGCAACTCTTGAAATACCCCTACTATTTTTACATCATGAAAAATATATTTTTTGTATGACTTTGCAGGGAAGACTAGATAGTGGACCAATGGAACTTCATTTTTTGCTGTTTTCCTTTTCATGTCATGAAAAATTCACTTCCCTATGTTTTCTAAAATGATGGCAATTAATGGCATGGCAAAATTCATAGATTTTGTACAATAAATTTGACATGCTATGTTCAAATAAAAAGAACTTGTGATGGTAGCCACAAGTAAAAATGTCCTGCTCAATATAATAATTTTGCCATTGTCAGATTTTTTTGCCATAACTACAATTATTGAAATGTAGTATAAACCTTAAGCTACCCATGGCAAAACTATTTTTTCCCATGGCTAATTTATAGCTAAAAAGAAAGTAAATTTTCATGTAATGAACAAATATCACAAATTAAGATGACATGGCAGAAACATCGTTCAATTTTTTTCCCATGACATGTCTATATGTATTACATAACTTAAGCTCGCATGGCAAAAAGATCTTGATTTTTTTTCCATGGTAACTATATAGATGTAGACGTAAGGTGCCATCGCAAAATTATATTGAAGTTTGTCATGACTGTTATATAGATGTAGTACAAAACTTGAACTGCCCATGAAAAAGAAAACATACAATTTTGCTATGTAAAAAGTATAGCTAAAACCAAGGAAAATGTCATGGCATGTACTCCCTCCGTTCCTAAATATTTGTCTTTTTAGAGATACAACCATGAACAACACACGAAGCAAAATGAATGAATCTACACTCTAAATTAAGTCTATATACATTTGTACGTAGTTTATAGTGAAATATCTAAAAAGACAAATATTTAGGAACGGAGGGAGTACATAGTTGGAGGTGAATAAAACATTAGAATTAGTCAAAGCTAAAAATCACAACATGGCAAAAATGACAAATGTGTGTAAAAATTACCACAACACTACTTGTCATGATGCTGAGAAAAAAATGAAGCATACCAATTGTGTAGCATGATGTGTACACAAATACATGCCATCATACTCTTAAAAACAATGGACATCATGGTCAATTCCAATAATTTTGTTCTTCTAAGAAAGATGGCAGATTTAGGATTTTGTCACGAAAAATTTAGGAATTGTCCATGCTACAAAAGAGAATGTTGCCACATGTTCAATAATTGCCAAGGCATCTATAAAAAGTGCCATGGTTAAAAAATAAAAAATGTATTTTGCCATGGTAGCTCGAACCCCAACAACAGCCGCTTGGTGGTCGGGGTTCCAGCACGCCGAGGCCGTCGGTCGCCACATGTTCCTCCTCCTGCTCCGTCCGTCTTCGCTTCTACTCGGGTGAGCCGGCCTCACCGGCCAGCGGCGACCGGCAGATGCGAGCGAGCAAGCGAGACGGCCTCGCCGATGCGCTCGCGTCTGTGTGTTGTTTGTGTGACAGCGGGATGGAACGTGGGAGACGAGTGAGGGAAAGAGCTATACAAATCGGATGGTACATGCAATCCGACCATCTTGTCCCACCAAGGTTCAAATCCTGGTGCTCGCATTATTCCTGATTTTATTTCAAGATTTTCGGTGATGCGCTTTCGGTGGGAGGAGACGTTCCCGTCGACGACGAGGCGCTTACGGTGGCTTCGTAAATCTCAAGATGATATGCCGGCTCAGTCTCTCGGAGGTGCTCATA
Source organism: Triticum timopheevii (assembly GCA_963921465.1). NCBI lineage: Eukaryota > Viridiplantae > Streptophyta > Magnoliopsida > Poales > Poaceae > Triticum > Triticum timopheevii. The sequence continues at coordinate 152,521,157 of OY997272.1, forward strand.
GGGGTATGGTGTGCGTGTATGCGTTCATAGGGATAAGTGTATGCGCATGTATATGAGCGCTTGTGTCTGTACTCATGCTAAAAAAAGGTTCGTCAATTCCCGTCACGTCGTAACCTCGCTGTACCGGCCAAGTCCCGTATACTGAGCTATCTACACTTTTAAACCCACCACAAATTTCCAGGATCAATCCCTGCTCAAGAATTCATCCGATTAACCAGTTAACTTGCTGATTAATCCCTAGTCATAGGGTCACCGAGTAGCCGAAAAACCGATAAATCAACTGATTAATTGATTAAATGGCTGATTAACTTGACGATTAACCCATTAATCCCCTACTCGCCAGTCAACCGAGCAGCTACCAGTTTACGATTTCCTCAACAATGGGATCAATTAATATCACCTGCATGTGGACGTTCTACTATTGGTCCACCTACCGGGAGCACGCGAGCTCGTGTGTACTATCGCCGTTCTCATTGCAGCACCTCCTTTTTTCTGAATTCTGTGATTTACAGTAGGTTTCATGTGTGCTATCTGTAGATACCCTGGTTTACTAGTCTCAAATTTCATACAGTAGGTTTTTCATGTCTATTTTGTTGTTAGTTGTATTGCAGCACAATATATTCTCTTCTCAAATTTCAGATGTACAGTAGGTTTTCATGTCAATTTTTGTTAGTTGTATGACAGCACAATATTTTTTCTTCAGAATGTAGTATAGTGAACTAGTTATTGTTAGAATATATTGATGTTCAGATCAGTTTTTCCCATGTAGTGTAGTGAACTATCTACTGTAGGAGTGGAAATTGCAATGGTACTCCTTTGTTTTGTCTTTACATTCAGCCTCGTAGATTTTTTTTCCTTTTCCTTGCTTTCTTTTTTGCAGCATGGAGGATGATGAATATACGGCTGATGGGTCATTCTCAACCCATTTCTCACCCACTCGGTTGCGGCAGGTTGCAGATAGTCAGTCCAAGAAGAAGAAGGAAGTTATAAGCAAATGTAGCTTTGGTTCCCTCTTGAATATCAACTCTTTCTCTGTGCCGGCTGATCTGCTCAATTGGGTAGTCATAAAAATTGACCCAGAAATGGCGTTGTTTAGGTATGCAAACACAACCAGTTGCTTCTACTCCCCCCTTTTCCCTTGTTCCTTTTCTGTGGTTCTTTCTTTTTCCTTTGTTGCAATTGGTGTTGTTTTGTTATATGAGTTGTTGCATCTATTTTTTGTAGTCACAAAAAGAAGTCTATATTGTTTACAAAAGACATGGTGCGAAAAAAAATTAATGTCCCTTCTGGGTCAAGGCCAGTGGAGCTGTTGAGGAGGAATGAGCCACACGTGCTCCGTGAACCTTACCGAGTAGGGTCAAGGGCTCCAATGAAGCATTGTATTCAAGTGCTCAAGGATGTAGAGGATGATGTGTTAGTATAAATAGGACATGGCTGCTATTATGTATCGCTCTTGTGCTATCTCCTGGGACTGGTAACATGGTACCCCTAGAGTATCTTGCGAGTTTGGTGGACATGGACAAGATTGATGAGTTTGCATGGGATGAGGACTTCTTGGCTGCTGCATTAAAGGAAGTGAAGAAGTACCAACGGAAGAGGGAGGCAGGGAAAAGTGGCTTTTGGATCGGCGGTTGTCTGCCAATGTTTGCGGTATGCCCCATCAGCTTGCAACTTTTTGCCATTTTTATATTATTTTGGGCTCTAGTTTCTTTTTTCCAAAAAAATTATGCTCACAATGATTTTTTTTTTGTGCTTGTTGAAGATAATTTATATGGACTTTGTCGATGTGACTTGGGTGTTGGTTTTGGAGCATAGAATTGACTACTCTCTCCCAAGGGCATGTTTTGTATGCAATAAAGACTTCGATTTGGTAGAAGAAATTGATAAGAACAAGCTCAGACTTGATAAGATTGAATTTGGAAAACGGAATGTAAGAACTCATTTTTTCCTTTCTTAAGTTTCATATATATATCTCTCTCTTTTTTGTTTTTTTGCTGCCCTGTTTGATCTGGTGATTAACCTTTTTGGACTGTTTGCTATTCGCAGCTTCGCCGTTTGCCAGAGACGCCATATGTATCTCTTGAGGGCTGCAATGAAGCTGATCGCGAGAACAACACTGCGGAGGGAGCTAGTGGAGATGCAAACATTCCCGAGATACCACCAAGCAAACCAGTCATGGATGGGAGCGAGATTGGTGGCGATGTGTGTGGGTCTCTAGATGAGTGGCTGCACCCGCTGCCTTCAAGTCTAGAATTGGAAGTAAGCATGCACACTTTTTGCTAATATCTATGTTTCAATTTTCCTACATTTGATGTCCCATTTTCTTACATTTTGTTGATTTTCATATGTTTCAACCGTTTTATTTCTATTATCCAGATTCCAGAGCACATGATACCAATATATTGCAGCGGCCTATTTTTTTGACGCTTGTTTGTGACATTCATTTTGAACCAATTTTGTTTGCTAGATGAGGCTCCTCCCACCGAGAGACCTTCAGAAGCACCACTACTTTCACCTTCCGGCTTCCCTGCGTGGACACACTGGAAAACCGCTTGATAAGTGTCGGAGGACCCTTCTTTTGGCTGTTTTTGGAAGCACTTATGTGTGTGCCAAAGCCCATCTTGAATGCATATTCATTGTAGAATGTTTTGGCATCATCAACAGAGTCAAACTCCATGCCAACATAGGGCATAAGTGGCTGAGATGAAATCTCATTATCCTCTTGATCATCATCATACATTGCAGCAGTTGAGTTGGGCCCGACATCTGAATTTATCTCTCCATTTGCCGCAACATGCGGTTGTGCATAGATCTCCTCACCTCCTGTCCTTTCACCAGCACCCTATAAGTGCAACAAAAGTCAATAATACATCAGGAATGTTTTTGTTCTATGCAACAGTATATAAATGCTCAATCGTATCAGCTTTTTTACATTATCCAGATTGCAACATACTAGTACCAATTTCACAATGTTTCTTGAATTTTTCAACAAGAACATTCTCTATCTACTATACCATTGGAAACATCAACTTAATGAAACTGAACTTTCTGAAATTTAGTGCAGCACTCTGAACTTTTATGAACTTTGCAGTTTTTTTCTGAACTTCTTTTCATGGATAGTGTGCTAAACAGTGCCTGATCCAGTTTCTAAACTTCAAGTTTACAATCACAACTACTGCCTGAATACCAATTTCGAAGCGCCATTGCAGCAAGGAATACAAACATGTGCGCTAGGGTTCTTTAGGAACTTACCCAATTTGCAGAGGAATTGACAGTAGAAAGCGGATTTTCTGGGAAGAAGACCGGTGGATTTTGGTAGTTACTTGAAGCAGGTGCTACGTAGTTCACCGGAGTTGGATCCGTCCACCTGGATGCAACGGATCCATGGGAGGTTGGAGCTGAGACGGAGGCGAGCATATCTCGATAGATATGTTGCGCCATCAGGTAGATGCACGAGTGGAGGAGAACTTGTTGCGATGATTCCGGGCGGCGGGGCACTGCCAGAGGCATTGTAGAGGTGGAATTTTGGCGGCGGAGCGGCGCCGGAGGGTGGGCAGCGGGGGTGGGTGGAGCGGCAGTCGCCGCCGCCCGCAATCTGCGGGGTTCAGGTGGGGCGCGGTCTGTTTGGCCGTTGTTGCGTTGCAGCATGCGGCTCGTTGCAATGGGCGGTCGTCGTAAAACGCCTGCAGGTGGCCCAGGTTCGATCCGGATCCGATGGTGGGCATTTGTCCAATCGAACGACTACGGAGGTGGTTTACAACTCATACAAATCACCCGACTGATTCGTAGCATCCGCCTAATAATCATGACTCAAGATCCCAATAAATCCATGTTTTTTATTTGTACATGGCATCGACATGGCATCCCATCTACGTTGCCTCTCTCGGTATAACATGAACATCAACTTTCTTTTTTCATGTGATGTTTCGATGAGGCATGCATGTGCGGTTATTGATGGTTTTTTGTCTTCAGTCTGATTTTGATGAGGTTTTCATTTGCAATAGGGATCGGCCTCGGTATGGAAAAAAGACGGATTATGCGCTATTGATTAAAGTTACACCACAAATAGAATTTTAAATTTTTTTAATAGGTAAAGAACATTATATTCAGATTGTACACATCGTTGTTGATTAAAATTACACCATAAATAGAATTTAAAAAAATTTAAATGGGTAAAATAACATCATATTCAGATTCTACATTTTTCTAATCAAATTCCATATATAATAATTTAAAATTAGAGTTACAGTTTAAAAAATATGGTTTTTCTAAAAGCATTTGTCACTTATAGTTGAACTACGGATTAATTAATAGAAACGACAAGGGTTTTCTAGAAAAATACGAAAAACGATTTGTCTTTTATTTAAGTCTAGACTACGGATTTATTTCACGAAAACAGAAGGAGGTTTCTAAAAAATACAAAAATGATTCATTTTTGTCACTTAAGTCCGGACTACGGGTTGATTTCGGAAAAACATAGGGTTTTTTTCGTAAAATGAGCGATGAACGGCCAGAAGAATTACTCGCTTTATTATTAGGTAGAGATTTTTCTGAGATGATCCTAAAAACCGAGAGAAGAAAGTAGTTAGGAAAACTCTTATTTTTCCCAACTGGTCTTTGGCTAGTGTCAACCGCGTTGCGAGCCGTCTGATAACCCACAAGTATAGGGGATCGCAACAATTTTCGAGGGTAGAGTATTCAACCCATATTTATTGTCGACACAAGGGGAGCCAAAGAATATTGGCGGTTGATCAGTTGTCAATTCAACCACACAAAAACTAAATATCTGCAATAGAGTGATCAGTAGCACCGTAATATGATAGTTTGATAATAGTGGTAACAATAGCAGTAGCAGTTTTATAGTGATTGTAGCAGAAGCAGCAACAACAGCAATAGTAACTTAGCAAAATCAATATACGAAAGTCTTAGGCATTAGATCGGTGATAGTTAATTATGTTGAATGACATTCATCATGTAATAGTTATAACCTAGGGCGACACAGAACTAGCTCCAATTCATCAATGTAATGTAGGCATGTATTCCGTATATAGTCATACGTGCTTATGATAAGAACTTGCATGACATCTTTTGTCCTACCCTCCCATGGCAGCGGGGTCCATAAAAAACTAAGGGATATTAAGGCCTCCTTTTAATAGAGAACCGAAACAAAGCATTAATACATGATGAACACATGAACTCCTCAAACCACGGTAATCACCGGGAAGAATCCCAATTTTTGTTACTTTGGGGTATGCGGATCATAACACGTAATAGGTGCATATAACTTGCAAGATAGGATCGATAACACAAATATATTCATGAAAACATAAATGACCCAGATCTGAAATGATGGCACTCGGGCCCTAGTGACAAGCATTAAGCATAGCAAAGTCATAGCAACATCAATCTTAGAACATAGTGGATACTAGGGATCAAGCCCTAACAAAACTAACTTGATTACATGATAAATCTCATCCAACCCATCATCGTCTAGCAAGCCTGTGAAGGAATTACTCACTCCCGGTGGTGAGCATCATGAAATTGGCGATGGAGAAGGTTCGATAATGATGATGACAATGAATCCCCCTCTCCGGAGCCCTAAACGGACTCCAGATCTGGCCACCCGATGAAGAACGGGAGGTGGCGACGACTCCATATCGTGAAACGCGATGAAACTTCCTCTCTTAGTTTTTTCTCGGGAAATCTGAATTTTTAGCGTTGGAATTAGGGTCAGCGGAGCCACGTGGGCCCCACAAGGCACCAGGGCACGCCCAGGAGGGTGGCCGCGCCCTGGTGGCTTGTTGGCCAATGGTGGCTCCCCCCTATGGTCCTTCACTCCAGTATTTTTCATATATTCCATAAAAAATCTTCAAAAAATTTCGTCCAATTCCAAGAACTTTTATTTCTTCAGAAAAACAACGCCATGATAGTTCTGCAGTTTTAGTACAAGCAACATGCACGCTACTAAGTTGGTATGACTCAGTGGCGTTTGCTTAACCTGAACGCTGCTAAAGCTGGATAAATCTAGTGGCGTTTTGGGTCCATAGAACGCTGCTAGTTTTAGTTTCCGGAATAAAAAATATTAAAATGTTTTCTATATTAGGCATGATTTTGTATCAAATTTTGCTACCATTGCATTATGGCTGCAATGACAGTAAAATAGGATTTAAATGCTAACATGCAACATTTTGTAGACCAAGATGGCACCATGGCACCATTTGGGCTCTAATATCGAGTCTGCCTAATAATTGCATCACATGCATACACTTTATCATATAAACTAAATTAGTAGTAATTACGTGAACCATATATAACTAACAATCCATAATACCCCATACTTAACAGTTCAACAAAAATCACACATAAGTACTTAATTAGTAGCAAGTGCACAACCATAATAACCAACACAGGGACATTGATTCAGTTTAACTATGAAAACACCGGCCTAGTCGTCAAACACGGCGATGATATGCAGGAAGAGAACCGGGCATGCCTTTCCTACATGCAACACGTCGACTATCTTATCTCCAACCTTTATATTCTTGTACATGTCGCGGATCTCCTTCCATCCATTGACGCGATGAGGCCAACATCTTCTCACGACATCGAGTAGGTGCATGGATGGCCATGTCGTCATTGAAAATAACCGGCATGTGACCACAAGCCGGCAAATGCTCAGGCACCACAACTCAGGGTGGGCATTCGGGTACCGAAAACCGAACCTGGACCGACCCGATTTAACAGAATTGGCGGGTATTTCGGCTATCAGGTTCGGGTTTTATTTCCACAATAATTTGATTATTGGGTTAAATTGGGTAGTGTTCCATGCTACCTGAACTGACTGCATAGACCAAAATATATAGAAAATTGTCCACCGTCTCCGCATTGGGAAGCAGCGGAAGGCCCAATAACCACGCCCATTCCCTTCCGGCTCCCTAGTTCGCTACTCCCAAACCTAACCTACTCCAATCACCTATGACTCCCAGCCGCCACCCATGCATGCCTTCTCTCGATCAGACATCAAGGCCCAATCCGGCTGTCCCCGGCTCCCCACCAGGGGATGGCCGGCTGTGTGGCAAGCTTGCCAGTCGCCGCCACCTTTTGGCTCCGTCCCTACAACCTTGCTCTCTCCTTAGGCGCCCCAACTCTGTGTGGACAAGAGGCGTCCTGCATTGTCATGGCCGGCGGTCGCGCACACATCGTTAACTTTGTCTCAGGCGGCTCCCTGGTCGACTTCCTCCCCTTACTAGATCGGTTCTCCGGATACCCGAATAGACCATTTTTTGGTCAATATGGGTTCGGTCTTTCATCTAGGGAGATGTAAATTTGGTCTTCATTTTCTTGAACCCAAAATTTCCGAAAACTGTATTGACCGAACCGGGAAAACCGAGATACCCGAACACCCACCCTGAACCACAGTTCTTGTGAGTTTCTGTTACAAGAACACAATTAGAAACTCAAGGAATTCTGGTTGATTTGTTTAATAACAACAAACATGCAATTTCACAACAGTACACTACCCATCAATTATATCCTCTACAAGTCAGTGCGAACAACACTAATGCCTAGATTTTGAATAAATACAAATCATTTTATGAAGATACTTCATAGCCTTGTAAATACATAAAGTTGGTTTGTACATATTATGCATTGGTATTCATAAATAAGTAAAAAATTAATAGCAATTTATTTAGAAGAAAAAACTTGTAGTATGAAAGTTGGCAGTGCATGTTATGGAGATACCATTGGATTGGCTTCATCCAACAACCAATATGCAAGGTTATCCCCACAGTACTACATACTGGATATAGGTATATACATATTGAATTCACAAATAATACATGAAAAGGTAAATATTCAATACATTCATACCAGGAGAGGCTTCTTCACATTACTTGTGTTGAACTGCGTAAGGGCCAGCAGTTTCTCCTCCACAAATGACTTGATGCCTGAGACAAAGCGTACGACAACGTGCAACTCTTCCAAAGAAAGTGTGGTCAGTGACATCTCTCTGTCTACGATGCTACGAGTTTTTGTGGACCCATTGAAGTAGGCTGCCCAAATGTCATGTAATCAACCGACTATTAAAGCAGGTAATATAATGTGACGCCCCGACTCAATCATGCACTAACCATACACTCAAATGCGCACGAGGAAGATCAGAGACTCACGGGAAGATATCACAACACAACTCTAGACACAAGTTCAAACATAAAGCTTTATATTACAAGCCAGGGCTGATACGTCTCAAATGTATCTGTAATTTATCAAGTATAAATGTCATGTTTACAATAATTTTATATGGTTTTGGTAATGATTTGCATGGAATTAACCAGGACTGATGTTGTTTTCAACAGAAACTACCGTGGTGTTGTTTTTTGTGCAGAAATGAAAGTTCTCCAAATGTGCTGAAACTTTTTGACAATTTTTTTGGAACAAAAGAGACCCCCGAAGCTTCGTGGAAGGACCAGAAGGTGAAGTAGTAGGGCACAAGACATCAGGGTGCGCCAGGGGGCCTAGGCGCGCCCCGGTGGGTTGTGCTCACCTCGAGGCCCATCTTCGCGTGAAACCGACGCCAAAAATCCTATAAATAGATAAACCATCAGAAATAACCCTAGATCAGAAGTTCCGCCGCCGCAAGCCTCTGTAGCCACGAAAAACCAAACGGGAGCCCATTCCGACACCATGTGATAAATCCCCGACGTATCTACTTTTCCTAATGCTTTTCCTCTTGTTTTGGAGTCTAATTTGCATGATTTGAATGAAACTAACCCGGACTGGCGCTGTTTTCAGCAGAACTACCATGGTGTTGTTTTTGTGTAGAAATAAAAGTTCTCGGATTGGAACGAAACTTTGGGAGAATTTTTTATATCAATAAAGAGAATTTCTGGAGCCAAGAACCACCGGAGGGGGGGCACCTGGGTGGGCACAACCCACCAGGGCGCGTCCCCTCTAGGCGCGCCCAGGTGGGTTGTCCCCACCTGGTGGCCCCGCATACCCTGAAACCAACGCTATAAAATCTTATTTTTCCAAAAAAAATCAGAGAGAAAGAATTATCACGTTCCACGAGACAGAGCCGCCGCTGTCTCCTGTTCGTCATCGGGAGGCTAGATCTGGAGTCCGTTTGGGGCTCCGAAGAGTGGGATCTTCAATCTTTGTCATCACCAACCCTTCTCCATCGCCAATTCCATGATGCTCCCCATCGGGAGTGAGTAATTCCTTCGTAGGCTCGCTGGTCGGTGAGGAGTTGGATGGGATTCATCATGTAATCGAGTTAGTTTTGTTAGGGCTTGACTCCTAGTATCTACTATGTTCTGAGATTGATGTTGCTATGACTTTGCCATGCTTAATGCTTGTCACTTTGGGCCCGGGTGCCATGATTTCATATCTGAACCATTTATGTTATCACCATTATATCTATGTTCTAGATCCGATCTTGCAAGTTATAGTCACCTACTACGTGTTATGATCCGGCAACCCAGGAGTGACAATAGTCGGGACCACTCCCGATGATGGTCGTAGTTTGAGGAGTTCATGTATTCACCGTGTGTTAATGCTTTGTTCCGGTTCTCTATTAAAAGGAGGCCTTAATATCCCTTAGTTTCCAATAGGACCCCGCTGCCACGGGAGGGTAGGACAAAAGATGTCATGCAAGTCCTTTCCATAAGCAAATATGACTATTTACGGAATACATGCCTACATTATATTTATGAACTGGAGCTAGTGCCATATCGCCCTAGGTTATAACTGTCACATGATGAATATCATCCAAAAAATCATCGATCCAATGACTATGAATTTCTCTTATATTGTTCTTGCTAAGTTACCATTGCCATCGTTAATGTTGCACTTGCTACAAAATTACTGCTATCATTGTTACCGTTACTATTGCTGTTGCTACTATTATCAAAACTATCATACTACTTTGCTATTGATCACTTTGCTGCAGATAATTAATCTCCAGGTGTGGTTGAATTGACAACTCAGCTGCTAATACTTACAAATATTCTTTGGCTCCCCTTGTGTCGAATCTATAAATTTGGGTTGAATACTCTACCCTTGAAAACTTTTGTGATCCCCTATACTTGTGGGTTATCAAGACCTTTTTCCGGCGCCGTTGCCGGGGAGCATAGCTATATTTGTTGAGTCACTTGGGATTATTATCAAATTGTCACTATGAAGAATCTAAAGGATGCTAAGACTAAGATTTTTCCCTCTAAGACGAGGGGAGGTAAGGAACTGCCATCTAGCTCTACTTTAGATTCACCTTCTGTTATAAGTAAACTTGCAACACCGCCACATGCTATCAATCCTAATATGTCGCAAGTTATTGATGATGCTACCTCTGCTATGAATGATGCTTATGATGATGCTAGTACCTTGCTTGATGATAATGTGCCACTAGGTGAATTTCTTGATGAACAAATTGCTAGAGTAAGACAGCATGATATTGTTGAAACTAATGATGAGCTTGAAACTGAAAATCTTGAAACACCTACTAGAACTAGCCCTCCTAGATATGAATTGCCAAAGGTACCAGAAGGTTATGTTATGGGTGAAGAGGCAACTAGAGATATTCTTGCTTGTAAGGATAGAGATGATCTAGAGAAATTATTATGCAAGTATAAATAAAAATCTTTGAATGCTAGAATGAAATGTGATCCTTAGTTTGCTACTTCACCTATCTTTATTGATGATAAGGATTATGAATTTTCTATGGACCCAAAGTTAATTACTTTGGTTGAATCTGATCCTTTTCATGGTTATGAAACTGAAACTGTTGTGGCACATCTTACTAAGTTGAATGGCATAGCCACCCTTTTTGCTCATGATGAGAGAATTCGCTATTACTATATCCTCAAATTATTTCCGTTCGCATTAAAGGCTGATGCTAAAGCTTGGTACAATACTCTTGCTCCTGGTTGTGTGCGTAGTCCCCAGGATATGATTTATTACTTCTCTGAAAAAAATCCTGCTCATAAGAAACAAGCTGCTTTGCAGGAAATATTTAACTTTGCGCAAATTGAAGAAGAGAGTCTCCCACAAGCTTGGGGAGGCTTATCCAATTGTTTAATGCTTTGCCTGATCATCCTCTTAAGAAAACTGAAATACTTGATATCTTCTATAATGGACTAACCAATGCTTCTAGGGATTTCCTAGATAGTTGTGCTGGTTGTGTTTTCAGGGAACAAACTATTGGGCAAGCTGAAGAATTATTGAATGACATGTTGAAAAATTATGATGATTGGACTCCTCCGGAACCACCTACTAAATCCACTCCGAAGAAGATGGGTATTTTATATCTCAGTCCTAAAGATATGCAAGAGGCAAAGCAATCTATGAAGGAAAAAGGTATTAAAGCTGAGGATGTAAAAAAATTACCTTCTATTGAAGAAATACATGGGCTTGATACACCACCACTGCCTAAGGTGGTAGAGGTAAATTCTCTAATGAAATTCAATGATAATGATAATCCTCACAATATCCACCCTAGCCAATGCCTTTATGAGTTTGAGAATTACATTAGAAAACAAGATCACTTCAATGCAAATGTTATGAAACAATTGAAATACAATTCTTATATGATTGCCCGTTTGAGTGACTTGTTATTTAAAATCTCAAATGATGTTAGAGGTGTGGGGAAGCATGCTTCTATGGTTCAAACCCAGTTAGAACAAGTTGCTAAATCTCAAAGAGAGTTGTTAGATGAAATGAATAATAATATCAATGATCATGTTGTTAGAGTAATGACTAGAGGAGGTAGGATGACTCAGGAACCACTTTATCCTAAGGGACACCCAAAAAGAATTGAACAAGACTCTCAAAGAATTAACATTGATGCATGTAGTCCTTCTAAAAAGAAAAGCAAGAAGAAAAATGATAGGACATTGCATGCCTCTAGGAAACCTGAAGTAGAAAAACCTCATGATAATGAAGTTTCTATCTCTGATGCTGAAACTCAATCTGGTAGTGAAAACTCACCTTCTGATAATGAAAAAGATAATGATGAGGTTCATGAAGACACTCAAACAAATAATAAAGAACCGGACAACGATATTGAGATAGAACCAGCTGTTGATCTTGATAACCCACAACCCAAGAATAAAAGATATGATAAAAGAGACTTTGTTGCTAGAAAACACGGTAAAGAAAGAGGACCGTGGGTTCAAAAACTATGTCCTTTCCACCTAAGTCCACTAAAAAGAAGATGATGAAGAATTTGAATGCTTTGCTGAAATGGTGAGGCTAGTCTTTTTGCGCACTCGCTTGACTGATATACTTAAAATGCCTCCTTATGCAAAGTACATGAAAGACATCATCACCAATAAGAGAAAAATACCGGAAGCTGAAATCTCCACCATGCTTGCTAATTACACTTTTAAAGATGGAGTACCTAAGAAACTTGCAGATCCGGGAATACCAACTATACCTTGCTCCATCAAAAGAAATTATGTGAAAACTGCTTTATCTGATTTGGGAGCTGGTGTTAGTGTTATGCCTTTCTCTTTATATAAAAGACTTGATTTGAATAAACTCACACCTACTTAAATATATTTGCAAATGGCTGACAAATCAACCGCCATACCTATCGGTATTTGTGAGGATGTGCCTGTTGTTGTTGCTAGTGTTACTGTTTTGACTGACTTTGTTATACTTGAGATGACCGAGGACGACAACATGTCGATTATCCTTGGTAGACCCTTCTTGAATACTGGGGAGCTGTTATTGATTGCAATAAAAGCAAGGCCAGTTTTCATATCAATGGTAATGAGCATACGGTGCACTTTCCGAAGAAACAATTCCAAGTGAATGGTATTAATGTTATTGAAAAATCTCCGACAATCACTATTGGAAGTTTTCAACTACCTCTACCTACTGTCAAAAAGAAATATGAAATGCTTATTGTTGGGGACATTCATACCCCCGTTGAGGTAACTTAGTGATTTACGAGAGTTCTTCGGTTTCATGCTAATCGAAAGTGGTTGTTAATAAGACTTGATCAACCTTATTAATGGATCATTTTTTAGAGGTATGAAGTTGATGAATTTAGTGAGCGCTACCTTCTGTCCTTACCTTTTGTTTTCTGTTTTTATTAGTTAAATAAAATAAAGTGCCATGTGTTGCCTCTTTTCTAAATTTCCCGTGGAATAAAAAATGACCCAAAAATAAAAGTTCTTAGAATGCTCTAAAAATCAAATATGATTTTTTAATATATAAGAATTTTTGGTGCAAATAACATCAGAGGGAGGTGCACCAGGTGGGCACAACCCACCTAGGCGCGCCAGGACCCCCAGGCGCGTCCTGGTGGGTTGTGGTCCTCACGTGGGCCCCTCACTTATCTCTTCATCCCACATCACCACCTACCTCCAGAAAAAAATCACCATTACTCTCTCTCTCTCTCTCTCTCTCTCTCTCTCTCTCTCGTGTTCTTGCTCTCAAACCCGTGAATTTCGATCTCTTTGCTCGAAGCTCCATTTCTGAAACTGTTTCGGGGGATTGCTGCTCTCCGTTTATCCAATTGGTTTTTGCTTTAGTGGTTTATATTTTGAATAATTAGCTACTCTTGGTGCTGCTGTAGATGAGCTTGCATGTTGAATTCTTAGAGTTTAAGTAGTTTGAATGCTTGCTATGGCCTCTATGCATCCCTATGGGTAGTTGCTACCAATCTTGTAAAGTTTTGTTGAGAAAATTGTATGGACTAAAAATTTCAGAATTTTTGTTCATTGGAAAAACATGAGTATCTTTAGGAAGTTTGCTTCCAAGAAGAACTACAAGGGAGTGATTGGGGAGTCATCTGACAGTGATCTCCTTACCCGGAGAATGGCGGAGCTATGACCATGCGAATGGTCGCATAACCCGTTCATGGAAGGGGCTGGAATCCTTCAGGAGTTTACACAATATGCTGCTAATGCCGGCCTCACCGACTTCATCGCGGCTGAGTGTGAACAGTATCATCCACAAACTCCTTTGTGCAAAGTTTTAATTTCCTTCCTAGGAATAATCCCCCTGAAGTGCAGTTTAATTTATACATTGAACCCCATCAGATACCGCTTACTGAATTTTGTGATATATGCTTGATCCCTTCCGATGGGTGTTTAGTAGAGCCTAGGCGTGCAGACTTCGAAGGCTTTTATCGTACTCTGTTTGTAGGGTATGAGAGGGGGTGTCGAGTGTCACCGCTACTAGCTTGCATTTTCTATCGTTCATTATTTTGCTCTTTTCATTGCAAAGTGCTTGCTTGCCGAAGAGAAGGTGGGTGCACTCAGTGCCCAAGACCTTGCTGTTTTACGCCATGCACTCCAAGGCGACACCACTTATAGCTTGGGAGCTATTGTGGCATGCCGCCTCCATATTAATAAATCCAAGGGCAAAATACATGATGGTATTTACGCTACTCGCTTGGCTAATCGCTTTAACATTCAGATACGCCAGCATGATTATCCTTTGTCCAAGGCTCGCCTAGACCGAGCGACCATGGAACACCACCAGTTTATTGTAGGCGATTACCCTAACATTCCTGTTACTTATAACCTAGTTTTCAGTGTGAAAACTTGTGATATTATTCCATTGCATGCACCTGTTTTGTTTGATCCTATTGCCAGGGGTGGATATAGGATTATGCCTGTGGACATCATCGCCCACCGGAACAACCCAGCTGCAGCACAGGCTGAGCCTCAGCAGTGGGATCCACAGGTGCCCACTACTCAGTATTTCAACATGGGACCCCATGGTTTCTTCGATTGCTGATTACCAAGTTAGGCCAAAAGCCTAAGCTTGGGGGAGCACGTATTTCCACCGACATTACATTCATGTTCACACATTTCATTTGTTGGTGTCCACACTTTTTCATTGTACTCCCTCTGTAAACTAATATAAGAGCGTTTAGATAACTGAAATAGTGATCTAAATGCTCTTACATTAGTTTACGGAGGGAGTACAATTTATTTTCTCGCTTTCTTCTTGCGTGTTTGAAAAACTTTGAGAAAATCCAAAAATATTTTCTGCTTCTTTTTTATTTTTCTTTCTAGAGTAGTTACTTGTAGCACTAAAAAGAAAACCCAAAAAGATTTCCATGTTCTTCTTTTACTTGTTGGGAGCTTTCCCATGTAAATAGTTTTTCTCGTTTTTGTTTTTCCCTTTTGTTTGCATGTTTAGAAAAAATAAAAAACTCCAAAAATATTTTAGTGTGTCTTTCTGAATTTCTTTTTCTTTTTATTTGAGTCATACTGAGGAGAAGACCACGATGAGAATGTTGAGTGGCTCTCATATGCATTATTGTTGATCTAACAAAGAGCCCATTTTACTGTGTCTTCTCCTGTTGAATGAAATGTTTGCAGATTTCAGCTTAGTTCACGACACTCTTGCACTATTATTATTTTCATATTGTTCGGTCGTGCAAGTGAAAGGCAATAATGATGATATTTGATGAACTGGCCATGTCAGAGAGAAACGGGCATGAACTCGACTTGTTCTGTTTTTGTAAATATGTTTAACCTAATATCCATGATTCAACCCATTATGACTAAACATGTTTGCAATGACAATTAGAGATTATAGTTTCTCATGCCATGCGTAAGTAGCTAGGAGTGGATAATGATTTATCTTGGATGTCAACATTGCGTTAAAATGACTGTGATGTAGTATGATGATATGGTATCCTCCTTTGAATGTTCGAGTGGATTGACTTGGCACATGTTCATGCATGTAGTTGAATGAAAACCAACATAACCTCTATGATATTTATGTTCATGGTGTTCATATCCTACTCATGCTAGTATCCAATGTTACTTATGCATAATGCATGTTCATGAACGTTGATGCTCTCTAGCTGGCTGCTTCTCAGCCTATTTGCTAGCCTCTTTCTCTCTTCTATCTTAGCTTCTCTCTTTCTCTCTTTTCTCTCTTCTCTCTTTCTCTTACTTTTCTCTCTTCTCTGTTTTGTTTTCCCATTTTATCTCTTCTCTTCTAACTAAAATAGAGGATATACTCAAAAATACAAATATATATAACTAATATATCACCAACAACCTAGATTAGTTCTATGCTAACCTACATTATACAAATACAAATAAATTCTATGCTAAGCTACATTATACAAATATATAACCAATTTAGCCACACATCTCTCTTCTCTCTTTATATCATCTCTCTTTCTCTCTTTTCTATCTTCTCTTTTTTTCTTACTTTTAATTCTCTCTTCTCTTCTTTGTTTTCCCATTGTCTCTCTTCTCTCTTTTCTCTTTTCTGTTCTGTTTTCTCATTTTTCTCTCTTCTCTCTTCTTTCTTCTCTTTTCTCTCTTCTCCCTTTCTCCCCTTTCCTCAATACAAATGAACTAGCTAATCTATACAGAATACAACTAAACCTAGCTACGTATAATGTGCATACATGTACAAATGGATGGGCCAGGAAGCATACCTGATGTAGGGGTGACGAGGACGACGGCCTGGCACAACGACCAACGGCGAAGACGGTGGTGGTACTCCAGCGCAGGCGCGTGTGGGGACAGAGGTGTGAGGACGGCGGCGGGACGGATCCATCGGATCGTCAGATCGGCCACGTTTGGACATGCACCGGGGGACGCCGAGGTCGGCAGTGAGAGGAGGAGAGAGCTCGCGTGTCGGGAGAGCGAGGGAGCTGAAACGACAACGAGAGAGAGTGTGTGCGGGGTTTGAGGAGTTATTCCCCAATCTCGCGCCATGGGCGGTTTGTATACCCAAACTTAGCAGCGTGTGAGCATGAGTATGTTGCTAAGTTAGTAGCGTGCAGACAAGCGGACGTTGCTATTTTTATATTAATATTTTAATTACATATAATGTGAAATTAAACTAGGTATTGATTTTGCCATGGTCTTATTACATGACCACTTTTGGGGGTTTTCTCATATTTTTAGAGAAATTTATCTTAATGCACAGCTAGTAGCGTGTTCTGCTAGCCAAACGCTACTACATAACAAACCTTGCTAGATAGATCTATTATATTGACACTGTAGGAAGTGAAAAAAGAGTTGTTAACAATAAAAACTACATATTGATTGTGCCATGGTCTCATTACATGACCACTTTTATATGGTGTTAATTTTTGAAAGTATTATCCTTTTTTTACATATCTTGTTTACAAATTGAATGGACGAGCGTGTTTTCGAAGGGGAAAGTGTGTTCGGTTTGAGAGAGGTAGGGCGTAGTTTCATTTTTCTGTTACCATACAAGTTTGTGTTAATGTTAGAGATCATTTCTAGTTATATGCCCAATTTGGGGTATTTTTGTGGCTATTCTCATATTTTTAGAGAATTTAATCTTAACGCACAATTAATTAGCAGTGCGTATTATAGTCCACACACTGCTAGATCTAGACTTAGTAGCACTTCAAGTGTGTTCGGTTTAGATAACTTAATCTTAATGCACAATCAGCAACGTTTCGTTAATGGCACACACGACTAGATGGTGCTTAGTAGCGTTTCCAGTACACGTACACGCTGCTAGAGTGTTTATTATATTGACATTGTAGGAAGTGGGAAATGAGCTGCCAAAGATAAAAACTACGTATTGATTGTACCATAGTCGCATTACATGACCACTTCAATCTGGTGTTAAGTGTTATCCAAAAGTTTTCGAAGGGGAAAGTGTGTTCGGTTTGAGAGAGGTAGGGTGCCGGGTGTAGTTTCATTTTTGTGTGACCATACAAGTTTGTATTATTGTTAAAGATCATTTTTACATGCCCAACTTTGGGTATTTTGCGCTATTCTCATATTTTAAGAGAATTTAATCTTAATGCACAATTAGCAGAGTGTATTCTAGTCCACACACTGCTAGATCTAGACTTAATAGCGCTTCACGTGGTATCACACGCTGCTAACTACTCCATGCGGTTCCTAAATATAAGTCTTTGATTCCAATGTGAACTACATACGAAGCAAAATGAGTAAATCTACAGTCTAAAATATGTCTATATACATTTGTATGTAGTCCTTACTGAAATCTCTAAAGAGACTCATATTTAGGAACGGAGGGAGTAAGTTTTTATACATATTATCTAATTATTATATCATATTGAAATTAGTGTCATCTACATGATTGATAAATATCCGGAGTACATCATAATACATATTAATTCGGAAAGAGCTAGTTTTTGGTAGTTCAAGAATTAAAATCAGTACATCAATGGCCACTGGTATTCTGAATAATGCCTAAGCGGAAAACATCACATCATCAGTGCAATGGATGCCAATAGAAGAAATCCTGCTACTGATCCAACTGCGAGCACGAAGCAAATCGTCATAGGAATGAGGAGTCCATATCAAGGCTTCTTAAAGTTTTCTATCTTGGCTAACATCTCGTTGTTTTAGGTGTGCATAACATTAATTTGTATTCACTGCCCGTCCATCTTGACTTGCTCCCCATCCATCTTCACTTCTTCTCACGTGCGTCTGTCAAAGCATCATTCAATCGGGCTCCGAGTGATCGAGCCATCAAGAGATTGACATATATCCATGTGTAACAAGATTATAGACCCATATCCATGTGTAACAAGATTATAGTTCCAAGTGTGTCCGTAAGTAATGCCATGAAAACTAGAGTTACTAGCCAAATATCTAATTAATTAATTAAGAGAAAAAGATGTTTTGATGTGCGTACCTCACCCTTTATGAGTGTTAAGATTAATTGTAATTAGGGAAAATCTTCCCTTGCCCAACCGTCATTGCGGTCTCTCCCGCAACGGACGCCTCTCCCTCTCGTATCCCTGGAACCGACGTCCCCTTACTCGATCGTCGCGCTTCCCCAGATTGTATAAAAGGCCCATGTAACCATCGATGAAGAACAGAGAATCCATTCGATCTCAAACATGTTATCACGCACGTAGAACTACCGAGAGCAACTCAACAGAGAAAAGAAGGAAAGTTTTCTATGGGGACAATCCAATGAAAGAGGAATTATGCCTTGTGGACAGTGGTACCACAAACTCCACACTAAGGGAGATGAGATATTTCCAAACTCTGAAAAAGATGAATGGAGATATTCTAACTATCGATGGACGCGATATAGTTATTGTTGGTACTGGATGTGCCATATTCACCCTCCCAAGTGGTACACAAGTGACAAGTGAGGATGCTTATTGTATGCTGACTCATCACGTACCCTGATCAGTTATCGAGATATCCGTAAAAATGGTTTTCATATTGAAACCCATGAAGACAACAAAGAGGAGTATCTACTCTTTACTAAAGATCATGGATATGGCAAAAAGGTACATGAGAAAATTCCTTCTCTATCGCCCGGTTTGTGCTATACGTACATCAAACCTGTGGAACATGTTGCATACAAATTAATTTTTCAGAATGTTAACGCATTCCAAGCCTGGCATGATCGCCTAGGCCATCCCGGAATCGGGATGATGAGAAAAATTACTAGCAGTTCCATTGGTCATAATTTGCTTGAGTCAAAATTTCCTCAATCTTCAGACTTTGTGTGCACATCTTGTGCCACGAGAAAGCTAATTTTGAGGCCCTCGCACCTTAAAATATAAGTCAAACCACTTCAGTTCCTTGAACGTATTCAAGGAGACATTTGTGGTCCCATTCAACCATTATCTGAACCTTTTAGGTGTTCCATGGTTCTCATTGACGCATCTACACGATAGTCACATGTGTGTCTTCTATCCACACGGAACCATGCATTTGCCAAGATAATGAGGCAAGTCATTAATTTGCAAGCCCATTATCTAGAAAGTCGAATTAAGTCGATTCAAATGGACAATGCTGCAGAATTCTCCTCACGTGCTTTCAATGATTATTGCATAGCTTTGGGGATTGAAGTTCAGCACTCTGTTCCATATGTTCATACACAAAATATTTTGGCTGAAGCATTGATTAAGAGGATTAAACTCATTGCAAGACCTTTGTTGACGAATTGCAACTTGACAACGTCTTGTTGGGGTCACCCTATTTTGCACGCTGTTGACTTGATACAATTGAGACAAACTGCATATCATTGTTCTTCCCCTCTGGAATTGGTACATGGAAATCCTCCTAGCATTTCCCATCTCGTAAGTTCGGATGTGCTGCATACATCCCGATCTCACCACCACAACGGACGTCTATGGGCCTACACAGGAAGTTGGGGATCTATGTGGGGTACAAATCCCCATCGATTATCAAGCACCTAGCACTATTGAGGATGCTGCTAATGCGAAAATCAGAGACCCTTCACAAAACTGTGTGCGATGCATTAATCGCAAATGGTGATGTAAAGAAACTGTCAAAAATGATACAATACGTTTGCGATGGTGGAGACATCAAACACTATTCACATTATAGTTACATGTGCGATGCGTGGTATACGGTTCACTCCAATGAACTATTTGTGATGAGGCAGGACAACAGAAACGGGCAGCCAGATGAAGGCGTGTGCGATATACGACATACAGTTGACTCGGATGAACTGTTTGTGATTAGGCAACACAAAAGAAACAGTTAGACACATCAAGGTGTGTGCAATAGAGGGAAAATAGCTCACTCGGATGAACTGTTTACGTTGAGCCAAGAGAACATAAAAGGTTCAACTTAAGAAGATGTGTGATGCACGGCAAACAGGTCTGTAATTAGAAATATGTGCGAAGACCGATAATAACACAGACGATTGCTGCTAATAAGACGTGCATGTTGTGCGATGTGATTGCATATAGAACAACAACATATATACTAAACATCCAATTACATAGGTCGCTACTACACACATCCAATAACACAGACGATTGCTGCTTATAAGGAATTGTTGGATAACCAAATTAAACATCCAATTACATCGGTCGCTACTACACACATGACATTTGCACACACCAAAGTAAACTATTACATGCATAATTACATAGGTGGCTACTACACACATGACATTTTCACACACCAAATTATACTATATATTACATGCATAATTAACTAGGATAAATGATCATCTGATCATCATCTACTTCTTGTGACGCTTCACCTACTGCTCTGCTTGTGGCGCGATCCGGCCTCGCCGATTTCGGGAAGGAGGCACTTCTTCATGTCAATGATCCGCCTGTGCATCTCGTAGCATGTGTACACGCTCTTGGCCAGGAACCTGAGGTGAGGTACATCCAGGTTCCGCATCCAGGCCCCGTGCCAGGATACGAGACGTGTTCTGTTGGCATCCTCCTCATCTTTTCGTAGTAGGGGTCGATGATGGCCGAGGCGAGTTCAACCAGGGAGTCCTTCTTCGTGCTGGCCCAGACCCTGTAGTGGTCACGGATTTTGACAAGGTTCTTGCAGGCCAAGCCCGTAACCATGAGCGCTTTTACATCGTCAAAGGTTTCCACCATAGCGAACTTGTAGTCGGTGCTGTTGACAAACCTGGCGAAACGGTCACAAGGCTCTATGGCCATGCAGTAGTGGTAGATGAGTACATGATGGCGCATGCACAACTGGGCGACGACAACCTTCCGATCTTTGTCAGGATGACCGTCGGTGTACTGGAGGTCGATGCCGACCACCTTGTACTTGTCTCGAGCAAGAAACTGCTCCACGGTGTTGATGTAGTCCTCCACCATGACTGGGTTGATGGTGTACACCACCGAGAGATCCGTCTCCCTCGTGTGGGTCTCCACTTTATGCTCGCCAAACTCCATTGGAGCGCTGCTAGATATCCTCTCTGTATGTGTCGTCATGGGTGTGCTTGTTGTGTTGTGGGACGCAATCGAAAGGTTGAAGAGACTAAAGTTATAATGGCCATGAGAATTAATGAGGAAGCTGGACGGCCTGGAATATCGGCACGCCCGGATGGCAGTTCTAATTGCAGTGCGTAACTCCATCGTGTCGCACGTAACTGCATCGTGGCGACACGCGTGGCGCAACCGCATGCATATGGGGGCCCCCAACGTGATCATGTTTCGCCCCCAACCGCTGGCTGAGCGCGCGCGGAGGGATGCGAGTAGAGCGCTCCGCAGCTGCCTCAATGGCGAGCAACCACATATATGCATATAGCAGTTGAACAAGCAAGGAAAAGTTTTCCACAAGCCGAGTGCGTGTAGGTATAGGAACAGAGCACGCCGCGGCACCTAACGGTGAGCAAAGCGCGCCGAGGGACGCGAGCAGAGCGCGCCAAGGGACACGAGAAGAGGCTGGCATAGTGATACATGGCAAATAAGACAAACTGTGCAAGCGATGGCGGAGACATCAAGCACGATTCAAATTATGGTTGTGTGCGATACCAGGCATATTGTTGATCCATCAGAGCTGTTTGTGATGGAATAAGCAGTGTGTGGTGTTGGAAAACGCTTGTTAGTATACAATCGTCAGCGATTGATGAATTCATCACTAACGGTTTCCCTACTGTGCTCTGCGTGCGATGTGATATGCTCTGTTTGCACAACATATATGCTTTGTCTACAGAAGAACAACATACTCCAATTACAAATACCATAAATATACTTATAACAAGACATGATTGCAAAACCAAATTAAACATCCAATTATTTTATATACCAAATACCATAAATATTGCAAGGTTCAAATTCCAGCATTACAAGGCCAAATTCAAAGATTACAAGGTTCAACTATTCTAACAAATAAAATTCATCTTCTTCAGAATCTTTTATGCATTATTTCTGTGAAAGGATCAGCCACCGAGAAGTCATATAGTGGCTCGATATAGTGACTTCTGAATAATCTGCCATATGAAGTTACAAACTGAAATTCAACTTCTGTAGAGCCTTTTCCATTCAGTTGTAGATGCATGCGCTCTTTAGCAATCCATTCACTTCTCCATAGTAAATATAGGGCAAACCTCATTACCTTGAGCAACCGTGGTTTCTCAACAAAGAACCTGGCAAATTTAATTTCTAGTGTGGTGCCTCAGTACTCGTTAAAAGTAATTTCTGTGAGATGAAGATCAAGGCATTCAATGGATTGTTATATTCCCCAACATTTTCTACTTTCAGGCCTGCTAGTATCTGCAAACGAAGACGACAAATTAGTGCCTAGTTGTAGATTTGAACACTTTGGGCCTCTTTGAGTTGCAGGATTTCTAAAAGAGATGAAAGGAGTGAAATGCCACCTTCAATCTTTCATGATTAACATCTCAAAAAAATATGTGTATTGAAATCCTCTAAATTTCCTTTAGAGATCATTCTACATTTGTCATTGTAATTATGGGTAAAAGTAACAATAAATTGAGCTCCGTTGTGGTTAACAATTAATAGGAAAGGAGCATCACCTAGATGTATAGCTTCTCCATGCAAGGAAAGCATCTAAGGAATCTAACAACTTCATCTAGATCGGGGCCGACAGATTGTAGTGCCAAGATCTTCACTGTGCGCAGAGGCTGGGTCAAGCTTGTGGGAATCATTTTCTGGATCATAGGCGAACATGTAGATCAACAAAAATTAGATAAAATTTGTTGTCCAATGATATATAAGAAGGAGAAGAAGAAGATTGTTGTACCCGAACGGATAATGATCCAGTAACAAGTTCGTTGAATTCAGCACACGAATAGCCCAACACCGACAATTTTGGTGTGTGAATGACCCTGATTCTTGCTGGACCTAATTTATCAAGTACATACAATCTCTCGAGGAAAAGCGCATTCTCAATGACCATATTGTGAAAAAACTCAACTGACAGCCTTGGGCGGCTCCAGCAATGCACATAAATTGCACGGACATTCATCGAGGTGATGTGGAGGCTACTGAATCCATCCATCGCCTAAAGACGAAGGTACTCGAGCATTGTATAGCCGACAGCAGGTGCTCCAAATCCTCCTTTGAGATGCGGACGGCCATGAGCTCGAGGTGCTTAAGTTTAGGGAGATGAAGAGCGCGCGCGGCATCAATCCGAGGAAAAATGCACTGCCTGAATGTAGCGCGGCGCAGCATGGGCGCGAGGTGGAGCGCGGATGGAGGCAACGAGAGCGAACGTCCACCATGAAAGCTGAGCTCCTCGAGCTGATCTAGGGCTGGTGATAGGAACTAGTAGTGAAACATGGGTTCAGCCTTGTAGTGGGGACTGAACCTACCGATAGCAAGGCGCCTGACCGGTGCGTGGCAAGGACGTGGGACAATGCGTCCACGCGTTGCCGCTCCCCACTGCAGAACTCGTCGTCGATGATGAGGTCCAGGGGGTGGAGTGACAGAGGAGGCGCCACTACCGTGAGAGGATAGTGGTCCACGCGCCAGATTTGATGGGAAGGTGGGATATTATTGTTACCAACATTTCGTCGGGGAGGCTGCTGATGAAGTCCACGTACGCCGGAGGCTCTTGCAGTTCTGGCTCGACCCGCCCCGCTTGTTGCCCGGCTCGTCCTCCATCTCACAACAGGTGGTGATCCTCGGCGGCGGTGCTTCTATATGAGAAATGGGGACTGTTCTACGTACCTTCCCGAGCCAGCCGATACAAAAGTCCAAAACCAACAATAAATCGCGGCGCTCGCGGCTTGCTTCCCGGCACGGTGAGCATGTACGGAGGACTACTCGCAGTCGTCCCATCTAATCAAGCAGCTGCCTGCGGTAGTAAATGGTTAGTTGAACGCCCACAGGTGGACTAATATGACCGTTTGTGATAATAATGTGGTGGCTATTTGTCAAAAATGCCTAGGAAAATCAATGTATAAAAAGGCGAAACAAACCCCGAATAATTTCATATTTTTAGCACAGTTGCATGTTGCCTCTGTAAAGTAAATCAAGGCGGGAAGAGACAATGTATGTCGTTTCACACACAGATCAGGTGACCAAGTTCCCTCTCAGAACCATGAGGCTTCTTGATAGAAGCTCCTGTTTGTATGAAATAAAATATGGGCCAAAGCCGAGTTTAAAAGGGCAGCAATATCTAACTCCAGCTTACAAAAGGTACAAAAGCACGATGATTAATTGTTCATCAGGTTTACACAAAATCCAGATTGAACAAGATAATAACATCTAACTCAATCAAAGTTTTCGGCAGTCACAATCGAAGTTGTGCATTAGGTATATTCAAACACCACATAACACTTCGTACATATGTTTAGACCACATGCACGTAGTGGTTGTCTTCAGACACTCCCTCGCGTGGTTATCAGTGACAAGCTAGCCTATTTGTGGGGCCGTGTGTGGGCATCCATGCATGACACCCAACAACGAGATGCCCCCTCCCACCGACTCAAAGTGTGTGCGGGGGAGGGGGGGCATAGTACTACTTCGCACTAGATGAACCTCGGGGATGTCCGGATAATTTGCGATGCACAGGTGCCACATCAAATTTGTGATTTAGTTATTTAAATATCACACACACATACACACACACACACACACACACACACACACACACACATTGGGCCACCCACGGATGTGGTTCGTATGTGGTCTCACCCATCTCACGCCACAAGCACACATCTATTGGCCCGCACACGGTCCACATTTGACCGGAAGCAAAAGAGGGGGGGTTGACCGTGATGTACTCCTTTCGCTTTTGTGTTACGGTAGGGTGAGATGTCAGACCTAGCTATTTGGGGGCATGTGTTCATAGCTAGGATTCCCCTCCCACCAACATGAAGTGTGCGTGTCTATCTGTGTGGGGGCTAGCAATAATAACGTGCGGTTCGTGCGGCAGGTGCCACACCAAAGTTGTGCATTGAGTACTTGAACATAAAACAACCCTTTTCATACATATATTTGGTCCACATGCAAGTGTGTTCATGTTCTGACCCTTTCCCGTGTTTTTTTGCAAATATATAAATAGCAAACGAGTCAGATGCAGCAACCGTCTGCAGTCGGGTACACAACAGACACGGTTCCCTAGGACTACCTGTGTGCCGCGCCCCTACCCCTGTCACTCACATCATCACGGTAGATTGGGCTCCACGAGGCTTCCCTCCCACTCTTGAAAATATCTACTCCCTCGCAATCTCGAAAATATCTACCCGCCCAGAGGGTTTTTCTGTTTGATAGCACATGATTAGTATGTGTGGACCGTATGCGATGTCTATTACTCCCGCTCTGCTTCAGTCAGTTGATCCAAATTTTTAGTAGCCCCGACATTTTACTCCTGCCTGCATCCCTCGCAATCTCAAAAATATCTGCTCGGCCGGAGTGTTTTTCTGTTTGATAGCACATGATTATTATGTTTTAACCGTGTGTGATGTTTGTTACTCCCGCCCCGCTCTGCTTCAATCCCTTGACCCAAATTT
Organism: Triticum timopheevii; assembly: GCA_963921465.1. Lineage (NCBI taxonomy): Eukaryota > Viridiplantae > Streptophyta > Magnoliopsida > Poales > Poaceae > Triticum > Triticum timopheevii. The sequence continues at coordinate 152,547,326 of OY997272.1, forward strand.
TTAGTAGCCCTGCCATTTTTACTCCCGCCTAGTAAAATATTCAGTACCCGCGGCATTTCCTCAAACACCACCTTGGACCCCCTCCACACACACCCCAAATCTCCCGCTCTCACACACACCACCCCTCCCCCGCTTGAAACCTAGCTAGGTCGCAACCGCCGCCACCACGCCGCCTCCATCGACAACCTCTGCCGGTCTGCCGGTGTAGGTTACCCACAAATATACATACCCTCGTTGCCCTGAGTTTCTTAGATGACGCCTGCAAAATGCCCCTTTCCCACAGATCCCTATCCCCACCCCTCCCCCACCCCAGAGCGTCACAACCTAAGCCTGGCTACGCTTCCTGGGGAGCTCGAGGAGCGAATGGCCCAAAAGAGCTTTCGCAGCCTCTTCGCCCGATGTCGGCGAGGTGGCCGCGGAGGAAGCTGACGACGATGACTGGATGCAGCCTTTCAATCAGCGGGCTAGGGTATTCTGGCATGTCGTGAACACCAGCTACGACATTGAGGTCATCGGCAACGAGGCTTGACGCGGGCTATGTCACAAGTTAAGTAGCCCACCCCCAACCCCTCAGGTTCGACAGCCATCGATCTCATCGATGACCCTGCCGCTGGTCTCTTGCAGCTCCTTATGAAAAATTTGCCATCCTTCATCGCCATGGAGCCCCTTTTGTCATTTCTAAAGGATACGTTCTGCGATGCTGGCTTGGGATCCTCAGCTGTCAAGTCAGAGCTTATCAACAGCGACCACGAGGAGGAGCCAATCTGTGACAAGTGAGGAAACCCATGATTAGTTTTGATGTGCCTCTTCATCGGGGGAATCCCATGATTTGTTTTCTCGAACCCCTTTTGTAGTGAGAACATGTCCAGTATTTATTACTATATTTGGTTGTTTGCATTACACCTTGTTATTTCTATGGTTTTTGGTTATTCGGTTGTTTGTAGTTAGCATATGTACAGTTTCAATTGCCATCTTTGGTTGTTCATAGTATGCCTTGTTTATTTTAGTTATTCACAATGTGATGTTCTATATGTGCTAGTATGAACTGCGCAGTTCATACTCATCAATACCAATTTTAACAATAGCTCTATGAATGACTATAGTTGGTTGTTGTTAAGCATGTTGTACTCCCTCCGGTCCTTTTTAGTTCGCATATAAGATTTGTCTAAAGTCAGGCCTCATAAAGTTTGACCAACTTTATAGAAAAAAAATACCAACATTCTCAATATGAAATCAATGTCAGTAGATGTGTCATGACTTAAATTTTCATATTGTATAACTTCAGCATGGTAGATGTTGATATTTTTTCGTAGAAATATGGTCAAACTTTATGAAGTTTGACTTCAGACAATTCTAATATGCAGAGTAAAAAGGACCGGAGGGAGTATTTAACACGCCTTTCCATTTGATTTAACAATACCTAGTGTACATAGACCTGCACAATACAAGTTTGAATGACTATATTTTCTTGTTTTTAAATATTATGCATGTTGCAGTTAATAACACACCTTTCCACTTCTTCTTTTTTTCTTAACTAGCGTGCTTAAACCTTCGCCATGAAGCTATCATTTGGAGATTATGTTCTTTACCATCGATATTTTTGGTTGATGTTTAGCCTGTTGTGCTTAGCATGCCTTTAGATGTACTTACACAGGAAAATATTGGGAGCATCTATTGTTTACCTTCGAGGTTAGTTTCATCTCATAGCTTATATATACTCACTGTTCAGGATATCGGTAGCTAGTACCATATAGGCCGGGGCTGACACAGGATTAATCATTGAATCGGACATTTAACTAAATATATCTGTAACCCATTTATTGGTAGGTTAACTAGGGCCATATCTAACATATCTGAGGCTATATAGCAAGATGCATTGTACTGAATGACTAAATATGCAATCCTAGGCCACACAGCAACAAGGAAGGGTTGGTTGGTTCTAAGCCTAGGAGTGCCACACTTTGCCATACAATGTTGCCAAACTTGCCAAAGGGTTAGTTCTTCAAAACGAGAGCCACAAGTTGGCACGCCTAAGAGAATCTTGTCACACTTTTTGAATGTATGTGATGTGAGACCATAGTGTGGCTTGCCTAAGATGTGGCTTGAACCAAACACACACCTAACCTTAAGTGTGGAAACCTTTGGCAAACATAGTCTCAAACCAAGAGTGTTGCCTTAATGTTCTGATGATGTCTAGATATACATAGAAGAGCAGCAAGAACACCAATAACACAACAACAATTAACTGTAGTTAATTGGCTGATATTTGTACAAATGTAATAAACTCCCATAATATAAGATGTTTATTCTTCCACGTCGTGAATATATTGGATGCTACAAGATCTTATATAATGGGACGGCGGAGTGTTGTACTACATCATATTGCAATCGTTGTTTAGCTTCTAATGTTAACTTGGTGCTTTTAGGAACATGTCATTGGTAAAGATCCATGCTTCGACCCTTTCTGCGTATGGGGCAATGAGAAATTGATGAACCAGCATCAAGTGAGGAAACTTATAAAGATTGTTACTAAAATGGGTCAAAAGATGGCAATTAAACTATTTGTTTACACTTTATCTAAGACAAAAGTGAACTGCAGCATGGTAAGTAAGAACTCTGTAGCCTTCTTTTTACTACCCATAATGAGTTGTGTTAGATGACAATGTCTGAATCTTTTTCCTTTGCAGTGGTTCTCGAAGCAGTTTACTCAAGATTACCTCTCAAACTACATGATTGGTGGGCATGCAAAGGTTAAAGTATTTCTACCATACACAATGGCTATCTAGATGCCCGCATGAGTCATGAAGACAGTGAAGGATGGGCGGTCAGCCATCACAAGGGGTAGGACTGAGTCGTGTGTGCCTTCTGCATGGAGGAGAGCACAATACAGGCATTCCGCTTCACCTTGTTTAGCAACCAGAATGTCTTTTTCATCTTTATTTACCATGTTTAATAGTAAAAGTATACAACCCTGGTTCATCATTATTTATTTGGTGCTTATGCAATTCTTGAACATGTGTATCTATGAATCGAATAATGCATTGGTTGTTTAACCTGATGGATATGAATAAAGTTATAGCCAACTTTCAAATTCAAATTCGGCACAATTGTAAATAGCAGCGCTTTAATTGGGGCCTAAATATGCTCTGCAGGTCGTTACGGCGCACACGGTCTATAAAACACAAACATGTGTGATATACATGTACTTCCGACACGGTTTGCAGAGAGGAGATGTGTGCGACCATGCACACAGTTGCCATTTGCGAAGCAAGTGTGATGTCAGACAATGTCACAAACGGTGTGAGCAAACTAAATGTTTGTGATAGTCGCCTTATCGTACGCAGCTTACAATCATGAACTATTTCAGATGTCGTAGGCATCGTAAATGTTGCACCACAAAATAGCGTGTGCGATAGTTATCATGTACAACACTCGTATGACAGTCTGATGTTTCGTAATCCTCTCCGACACTCGTACGATGATTAGGTAATATTATTAATTACAGATCACATGCGGTTTGGGAGAAGTGAATGTGTGTGAGTCTCCTGATTGCACATGCTTGGCAATCATGAATTGTTTGTGATCGAGTGCGCATCATAAACGTTGCACACATAATAGCGTGTGCAATGGTAATGCCAGCACACACGAGTGGCAAAGATGGAGCGTTTGGGATATTCAATACATCACAAACAGTTGTGTGAAGAATCGCGTTTGGGATAGATGCCCGCAGCGCATACGCTTAGTTATTGAAAACATACACATTCCTACTCCCTATCCCCGATGGTTTCTGGGTCGTGTGGGAAGGACCCCCCTGTCGCCCACACTCACTAGGCGATGGTTTAAAATGCCATCACGGAAAGGGGTTAAAAACCGTTTGTATAGCAGCTTGTTGTACCAGTGTAGAACCCCCGACTAGGGTTCTGTTCATAGTCTGTCACACTGATTGCATATTTAATGGGGACATTTTCCAGATTAGGGGGAGATTTCAAGTACCAGAAAGAATGCCCAGAAATTGATTGGAATGCTCATGCCATTTCGTGCTCAGATCCACGTACCCAAGAGACCGAACTTCAAGTTCGGAAGATCATTAATTTGCAACATCTTGAAAATAATCTGCCAGATTCATTTACTGATCTGAAAGGTGTTACAAAATCCTTAAATCCGGCCAGAAATGCGCCTGAAAGAGTGGAGGTACCAATAAAAACCACTGAACTCCTTGTTCCTAAAAAGAGGGGGAGTAGTACGGTCTCTAACCTGGAGCAAGCTTCTAGCAAGAAGCAAAGGAAATTGAGGAGAAAAACCTTAGAGTCAGTAAATGCAAGTCAACGCAACATTGACAAACACCTGATGGGTAGTATACACCTAGTGGAGTTTCCCCTTTCCGAGGCAAATGTCAGGGAAATCAGTGATTCATTGTTAGAAAGAGGGCTGAGCTATAAATCTATAAAATGGAGCTTGATTGGTAGCTTCGCCCTCCTAGACCCAAATTAAGTTACCAACACGGAATGACATTTTAAACCTGACTTCCTGTTTGTCATTGGAAAGAATGGACGGGAAACCTCCAAACCCAGCTTTAGTTTTCAAACACTGGCTGGGAAATTGGAACACCCGGACTCACGCATATTGGGAGATCACGAAGCATCACTAGGGGTGCAGGAAATTTCCATCAACTATGTTGATTCTGGAGAATCATTTGACCGTAAGACTACGACTGTCGACATGTATTTTGCTGAAAATATTGCAGATACCCTTCTCACTAATCATGATCCAATATCTATTGTTGAGGGCCAAAGGCGCTCCGACTGGCCTAAATGGAAGGATGCAATCCGAGCAGAAATTGCCTCGCTTCACAAAAGAAAGGTATTCACTGAAGCAATACCCACACCTCCCAGTGTTTTTGCTGTGGGATTCAAATGGGTTTTTCTCCGGAAACGGAATGAGAACAATTAAGTGGTGAGATATAAAGCGAGGCTCATTGTCGGTTCAATATCCGGCGTATCTCGTAGTAGGGGTCCTAAGCTAGGCGTCTTGGAGCGATGGTAACATAGACACGGATTTACCCAGGTTCGGGCCCTCTTAATGGAGGTAAAACCCTAAGTCCTGCTTTTGATTGTATTCATATGAGGATAGTACAGAGTACATGTGTTTACCACGAGATGGTAATAATGAATATGAGATTGTCTATTGACTAGCCTAGCCTCGGTTTAAATAAGACACCGGTGGCCTAGGGTTTAGGAAAGTCCTTGTCTTGGGCGCCAAGTCTTGTGGAGTCTTCCTTGTATGCGGTAGGGGTTGTCCGAACTGGCCCATGAGTATATAGCCATGGGGGTCCTCGGCCCAATCTAACTGATCGGGAGACGACGTGGTGAGTACCCCCTAGTCCAGGACACCGTCAGTAGCCCCCTGAACCGGTCTTCAAGTTGCAGACGCTCCTTGATTCTTCCAACTGTTCTTCATCTTCGGTCGTCGGTCTTGAAAACTGGTTCAATAAATCTTCTCATCTTCGATCTTGAGGATTTCCGAAGTGGATCCAAAGAGTTTATACGTTGGGTATCCGAGGAGCCCCTTCAAGTTATCGGCCTTTATCGATGCCTTGTTATTTTTCACGCCACACCTCGGGTTTGAAGTTGTTCCCATGGGGCGGTATCCTCTTGCATCCGAGCTCCAACACCGGACTGCATTCGAGATATCTTTTGCAGCCGAGCACCGGACCGCTTCCGAGCTCCAACGCCGGACTGTATCCTAGCTCAAACGCCGGACTATGTCCAAGCTCCAATGCCGTACTATGTCCTAGCTCCAACGCCGGACTATATTCGAGGTGTCATAGATCACCTCGGTTCAAAAAAGTTGAAGGAGTTTAGCCGAGCTTAATGCCAGAAATGCCCTCTAGGGAGCCAGCCACTAGCGTTCGGGCTTTATGCCGGACTGCTTCCGGGGTGTCTATTGTAGTCGAGCACCAACGCCGGACTGTATCTGAGGTGGTGCACCACCTCGGCCATGGGCTGATTTTTTTGAATTTATATCCGAATTATGCAATGTAATCTCTGCCGAGATGTATAGCCAGTAGCCCTCAAGGTGCGTGTTGGCCTAATATCCGGGATGCACCTGAAGGAAAAAATCAACCCGCTGACCCTAGTAGCCCCTAAGACTCAGGTCGATTCATAAAATCAGCCTGAAGATCAATTCCCAGCTCAGCAGCATACTTAGGAATAGAAACACGGTGTGCAAAGTCCTTGAGACTCAGGTTGGGTGTGGCCGACCAACCTGAGGATAATAATCTCTTCGAAAACTATATTGCACTTTAAATTTTCTGCATTGGATTGTCAATGCAGTAGCCCCCGAGACACTGGTCGGGTTGCAACACCAGATCAGGGGATCGATGTACCCCTTTAATATTTGTAAATGATAAGCACGAAGCCCAGTAGCCCCCGAGACTTAATGTGGGCACGGGTGGCCGAATTAAGGATCGATGTCCAAAGTAAAATCATAAATTATGTGTAATGATTCTACGTATCCAAGTACTCTACATCATTTAATACTCGAATCCGCATTGTACAAAACTTTGTTGACCATCGGCTTCAACCTCCTCGGCCAGTAGCCGGGGAGTGTTTGTCCCACTTTATAATGCCTTGATAAGGGCAAAGATTTACGACAAACAAGGCAATCCGGCCATACGGTTTTATAAACAAAGGTACATGGAGAGATATGTTATATTACTTTATAATGTAAGAAACATCTTCCAAAGAAAATAATCCCGCTATCGGTTCCTTTCCTTGGGTTGTCATGCCAACCATGATCATGAAACCTCGCCTCCGATCAATGTAGGAGAAAATATTGAGGATTTAGTTCGGGGAAAGTTCCCAAACTCTATGGTATTAATGAACCAAAATTTTCACTTCCGTCACTGCCGAACAATGTGATACTTTAAGATTGCTAGCTTTCGGCTTCACCCAGTCTGAGGTACTAACTCGGATGACCCGGCAGTAACAATCACAGAGGTGCTCCCTTTACAGCCTAGCCGAACAATCGGGAACGTAGGGGTAAGCACAGGAGCCAGGCAACCCAGCTTGGACAAAATCTTAAGTCAAATTGATGCATATCTCCTCAACTGAAGGCGCACTACTTTTACTATCAGTCTAGTCTCTCGAGGGCACTCTTTCGATCTCGAACAAACTTACTTATGGCTTTATAATGATGATTACGGAAGGCAGCCCTTGTATATTAAATAATGACACTTATTATAAAACAGCTCATATAAATTTAAGAGCCCCCAAGTGACTTGGGTAAAAGAATTTTATGTATAATGATTGTATGTACCAAAGTACTTGTATCATATCTGTGTTCACCCGAACTTTATACGCGTCTTAACTGATCGTCAGCTTCTCCCTCTTCGGTCAAGGACCAAAAAGTGTTACGTACTCCACCTGCCGAGAATATCGACGGTGTTTCCGATAACCAGACAATCAGGCCATAAGGCTGTAACAGACAAAGCGCGCTCAGGGAACTTATGTTATATTACCGACGAAGTGTAAGAAGCATCTTCGAAGAAAATAGTACCCTCACCGATACCTTTCTTCGGTTGCTCATTATTTCTGTGAGACTTGTGCAATAGATTTTTTGTACTGATGAGTTCCATTGTGTGCCGACCCTTATTGAAAACAGTAAGAGCGCTAGCTTTCAGCTTCACCCAGTCTGAGGTCCGGCTCGGATGACCCGGTCGTGACAACCGCAGAGGTGCTCCCTTTACTCCCTAGCCGAACAATCGGGAACGTAGGGGTAAGCACAGGAGCCAGGCAACCCAGCTTGCGGAACACTTAAGTCAATATGGTGCATATTATGGCGTAATACACGAACAATGAACGAAGCCGTACAAGTATAATCATATGCAAGAGGAAAGGCTCCATAAAGGAAGCCCCCGGTTAAACGGGGTATTTGAATTTGTGTGTCACAAACAAGGTTTTGACAAGGAAGTTTTTCACAAGCAACTTTTTGCCAAAAAAGTATAATACTTGGTCGAACCGAACAAAATTTAAAACTGAAAGTTTTTGAGCATGAAAGCGACTTAGCTGGTTAATGTGCTCGGTGTTGATGATGAGGTCCGGACTTATGGCGGGACGAAGACATAGTCCTCGGCCTGGCCGAGGTCCCAGCCCCCAAGCCGGTTCCAAAGTGTCTGAGAAAAGAGCTCGGCTTGACGAAGTGGCGACATAGCGCGGTTGACATGTTGAGAAGCAGCGCCCGGTCCAGCCGGGCTGACGAAGCTGGTCGGCTGATAATGCCGGAGTGCCCGGAGTAGGTTTGATGAAGAGATGGCAAAGCCCCCGGTCCAGCCGAGGTGGCGCGGTAGGTCGGTAAGGTGACGATGGAAACCCCACGTCAGCACGTCGGTATGCCGAAGTGACAGCGCTGCCCGACCCGAAACATTTACCTGTGCACAGAAAATAGTGCAAGCCGGAGATAATAGTAATAATAAAAAATTGTAGCATAACGAATAATTTATGCAAAATGAGCAATAAAAGAAATATGGCCCGTGTGCCAAACACTCGATGAGGTAAAGCTCTGTCAGCGATGTCGAAGTGACTGCGTGACGCAGTCGAAGTCAATTACGGAGGCGTCGATATAAGTTAGAGTTCGAGGGACGATGGTGTCAAGACAATACGCCGATGCTGTGGCGAAGTCTCAATACACGGCGTAGACCGTGTCGCACCCACAGTGTCCACTGATCTGTTGATAAGAATGCAGGCTCCAAATGGCAAAATAATGAGCCTTCTCTTGATTATACATGTGCTAGTTTGCAAGAGGCGTAGATCATTAATTATAAAACATGAAAAGTAGATGAACAAACAAACTGCTAGTCCAGAGCGCAGGCTACCATCATGCATAATTAAGTAATGAACATAAAAAAAGAGGGAAAGTGTAGCATCTCCCTGTACTGCCGCAGTCCGTGCTATGCCTTGAATCCGACATACTGAGGCGTGCGGCTGCTGCTAAAATTTTCTCAATCTGATCCGATCACATAAGTTGGTCAACGCGCGACCCAAGCGGAATCGATTTTCTGCGCACACAAAATAGTGCAAGCAAGAAATAATAATAATTGAAAGAAAGAACAGAGAGAAAAAAAGGTGCATAATTAATTTATGCGAAGTGAATAATCTGGCAAAATACGGCCTCGGCGTCAAGGTTGGTTCGACAGAGTTCCAACGCGTAGGTCAAAAATTTATCGACTGGCCGAGGTGACTGCGTCTAACGTCGTTAGAATACCTCTGCAAAAATAATGCAGTACAAACAGGCAAAGAATATATTCTATGCGTAATAATTTTACATGTTTGGACAAATAGCAAGGAAAATTAGAACCTGTTTGATTGTGATGACTGTAGCAGTCCAGGGCTCTGGCGGACCAAAGAATAATAAAAGGAGTCGATCCATACTGGACTAGTAGTCTAGTACCATATCGCTTTGATCTTCCCATAAATATTCACCAATACGTGAGTGATGCTAGTTGAACTAGTAAAGTCATTGACTAGACTTAGGGTACTGTGCTGCCGCCGCTGCAAACTACTCCCTTCGTTTCTAAACATTTGTTTTTTCAGGATTTCATATGGACTACCATATACGGATGTATATAGACACATTTTAGAGTGTAGATTCACTCATTTTGCTCCGATATGTAGTCACTTGTTGAAATCTCTAAAAAGACAAATATTTAGGAACGGAGGGAGTAATACTCAACGAGGTCAATAGTAATTTTGGTCTAAGCACTTATATCTGGAAAAGGTAATGAAAATCCCACGGCCGGCTAGAGGCCGAATTAAAAATAGTAAGAGAAACAAATCTTCCTGATATATGCTACCGCCGAACAGAGTTCGGGTCGTCATAGTGCTCCGCAGGGTGATCGTTCGCCGGTCAGACCGCGTCCTTCTTTTTTACTATTTGCGCCGATCTATGCGCGAATACAGCTTGCTGTTGCGTGCGAGCGCGCCCGGCAGCCGATCAGAATCTCCAATGACTGGAGACACATCCTCACAAGTTGCGCCTGTTGCTGGTCCGTCGTAGGATACTTCAGACCCGATGTACAGCCCGGCATGAACTTTTCTTGACTCCGGTCTAGCTGTAGACAAAGTAGCAGAAGTAGCAGCCGGCCTCATAGTGCAGGCAACAAAACTAGTAGCACTAATGCATTAGTACTTGTTCACGTATGTGTTAAGAGGAATTAATGGCCTGACCCTGGCAGCCTTGACACTTTAAAAAATTAAAGGAAAAGGAGGGATTCTCCCTGGATGGTTGCTGCCGTGCAGGAGCGTCCTCGGCTCTACCGCCTGGTGCGGGCCTGTCCTTGGCCTGTACGTCTCGTGACATATCATCGTATATGTCCGGCAAGGACAGCTACTGGTCGATCTGTATGGACACGCCACTTTTGCCTGATCTCTTGATCTCCAACAAGGCAGTGCCGGCGCTGCATAACGCATGTCTGCCTGGCGGTGGCCTCGGGTCGCCTAGTATACCCGGATCTCTCAACACCGCACGAGATCAAAACTAGTCTGTAAACAAAATAGAGCAATACTGCAGACAATAATGCAAAAGAAAATCTGATGTAGACAGAATAGATTGAATTGAAATCATAACACCTGATTTATGCCGTCGATCCGTGTCGACACCTAGGAGGCTCTCAATGAAAACACCAATGTCGGTTCAATATCCGGCGTATCTCGTAGTAGGGGTCCTAAACTAGGCGTCTTGAAGCGATGGTAACATAGACACGGATTTACCCAGGTTCGGGCCCTCTTAATGGAGGTAAAACCATACGTCCTGCTTTTGATTGTATTCATATGAGGATAGTACAGAGTACATGTGTCTACCACGACATGGTAATAATGAATATGAGATTGTCTATTGACTAGCCTGGCCTCGGTTTATATAAGACACCGGTGGCCTAGGGTTTAGGACAGTCCTTGTCTTGGGCGCCAAGTCTTGTGGAGTCTTCCTTGTATGCGGCAGGGGTTGTCCGAACTGGCCCATGAGTATACGGCCATGGGGGTCCTCGGCCCAATCTAACTGATAGGGAGATGACGTAGCGAGTACCCCCTAATCCAGGACACCGTCACTCGTAGCACAAGGTTTCACGCAAAAACCCGGCATTGATTTCACTGAAACATATTCTCCAATAATTAGTGGAACTGCTTTTCGATATCTTATATCTTTGGCAGTGCAAAACCGTCTATCTATGCAGTTGATGGACGTCATGACCACATATCATTACGGGTCACTAGATTCGAACTTATATATCAAGGTTCCTGATGGAATCTCTGTCCCGAATAAAAGTGCAAAACACAACATGTATTGTGTAAAGCTGAATAGGTCATTATATGGCTTAAGGCAGTCGGGACAGATGTGGTACAACCAACTCAGTGAGTTCCTTCTTCAGAAATGTTACTCCAATAGTAATGATTGCCCATGTGTTTTCATCAAGAAGTCCCCTACAGGATTTTGGATTTTGCATCATTTCTGTGTACGTTGATGATCTTAAGATCATCGGCAACACACCAGACATTGATGAAGCATGCAATCACCTAAAGATGAAATTTGAGATGAAGGATTTGGGTAAAACCAAATTTTGCTTAGGTATTCAACTTGAGCACCTTCCCTCAAGAATCATGGTACACCAAGCTGCCTATATGCAGAAAATATTCGAAAAATTCAATATGGACAAATCATACCCATCTAAAACTCCCATTATGGTTCATTCTCTAGAAGTAGAGAAAGATCCATTCAGGCCAAGGGATGATGGAGAAGAGCTGTTGGGACCTGAAGTTCCATACCTCAGTGATGTTGAAGCACTTATGTATCTTACAAATTGCACTAGACCTGACCTCGCATTTGCAATAAATCTACTTGCTAGAAATAGAGCAGCTCCCACCAAACGCCACTGGTCTAGTGTAAGAATATCTTTTGATATCTCCAAGGCACAAAGGATCTTGGCCTATTTTTCCAGTTCTAGAGAAATCAGGACTATGATATGATTGGATATGCGGATGCTGTCTATTTATCTTATCCCCATAATGCCAGATCTCAGACCGACTTTGTGTCCCTACATGGTGGTACTGCTATATCATGGAAGTCTTTGAAATAGACCCTGGTGGAAACATCTACCAATCATTCAGAAATAATTTCATTGTTTGAAGCAACATGTGAATGTGTATGGCTTCACAGAATGATAAACCACATACAACAGTCATGTGGAATTGGTTTGATAGAATCGCCTACCATTATCTATGAAGATAATGCGGCCTGTGCACAGAAGCAAACAGATTACATCAAGAGTAATATCACTAAGCATATTTCTCCTAAGTGTTTTCCCCCATGATCTTCTGAAAAGCAGGGAAATAAACATCTTGCAAGTTAAATCATGTGAAAACTTGCTAATTTATTTACCAAGTCTCTACATAATTCTACATTCCACAAATAGGTTCACGAAATTGGTATGCGACGACTTCGGGACTTGCATGTGTCAAGGGGAATCTCTTCTTGAGATATCCTTGTTCCAGACATCACATTACACTATCTTTCTTTGTGAGTTTATGTTTCAGGTTCTCATCAAAGATTTTTCTAAAGAGTACATACGGAGGAAAATATAAGTCTTTGATTCCAATGCAGACTACATACGGAGCAAAATGAGTTAATCTACACTCTAAAATATGTCTATATACATATTTATGTAGTCCTTATTGAAATATCTATAGAGACTCATATTTAGGAACAGAGGGAGTAGGTTTTTATACATATTATCTTATTATTATATCATATTGAAATTAGTGTCATCTACATGATCGATAAATATCTAGAGTACATACATAATACATATTAATTCGGAAAGAACTAGTTTTTCGTAGTTCAAGAATTAAAATGAGTACATAAATGGCCACTGGTATTATGGATAATGCCTAAGTGGAAAACATCACATCGTCAATGCAATGGATGCCACTAGAAGAAATCCTGCTACGGATCCAGCTGTGAGCAGGAAGCAAATCATCATAGGAATGATGAGTCCATATCAAAGCTTCTTAAAGTTTTTTATCTTGGCTAACATCTGGTTGTTTTGCGTGTGCATAACTCTAATTTGTATTCACCGCTCATCCATCTTGACTTGCTCCTCATCCGTCTTCACTTCTTCTCGCGTGCATCTGCCAAAGCATCATCCAATCGGGCTCCGAGTGATCGAGCCATTAAGAGATCGACACATATCCATGTGTAAAAAGATTATAGACCCATATCCATGTGTAACAAGATTATAGTTCCAAATGGGTACATAATTAATGCCATGAAAACTAGAGTTACTAGCCAAACATCTAATTAAGTAATTAATAGAAAAAGATGTTTTGATGTGCGTACCTCACCCTTTATGAGCATTAAGATTAATTGTAATTAGGGGAAAATCTCCCCTTGCCCAACCGTCATTGTGGTCCCTCCCGCAACACACACCTCTCCCTCTCGTGTCTCTCCAGATTGTATAAAAGGCCCATGTAACCATCGATAAAGAACAGAGATTTCATTCAATCTCAAACACGTTATCACGCACGTAGAACTACCAAGAGCAACTCAAAAGAGAAAAGAGATGAAAGTTTTCTATGGGGGCAATTCGATGGAAGAGGAATTATGCCTTATGGACAGTGGTACCACAAACTCCATACTGAGGGATATGAGATATTTCCAAACTCTAAAAAAGATGAATGCAAATATTCTAACTATCATTGGACGCGATATAGTGATTGTTGGTACTGGACATGCCATATTCACCCTCCCAAGTGGTACACAAGTGACGATTGAGGATGCTTTATTGTATCCTGACTCATCACGTACCCTGATCAGTTATCGAGATATTCATAATTTCGTATTGAAACCCATGAAGACAACAAAGAGGAGTATATACTCTTTACTAAAGATCACAGATACTGCAAAAAGGGTGCAAGAGAAAATTCCTTCTCTATCGTCTGGTTTGTGCTATATGTAAATCAAACACGTGAAACAAGTTGCATCCAAAGTAATTTTTTAGAATGCTAACGCATTCCAAACTTGGCATGATCGCCTATGCCATCCCAGAATCAGGATAATGAGAAAAATTACTAGCAATTCCATTGGTCATAATTTGCTTGAGTCAAAATTTCCTCAATCTTCAGACTTTGTGTGGACATCTTGTGCCACGGGAAAGCTAATTTTGAGGCCCTCACACCTCAAAATACAAGCTGAACCACTTCAGTTTGTTGAACGTATTCAAGGAGACATTTGTGGTCCCATTCAACCATTATCTGGACATTTTAGGTATTTCATGGTTCTAATTGATGCATCTACACGATGGACACATGTGTGTTTTCTATCCACACGGAACCATGCATTTGCCAAGATAATGAGGCAAGTCAATAAGTTGCAAGCCCATTGTCCAAAAAGTTGATGAAGTCAATTCGAATTGACAATGCTGCAAAATTCTCCTCACGTGCTTTCAATGATTATTGCATAGCTTTGGGGAGGAAGTTCAACACTCTGTTCCATATGTTTATACACAAAATGGTTTGGCTGAAGCATTGATTAAGAGGCTTAAAATCATTGCAAGACCTTTGTTGATGAATTGCAACTTGCCAACCTCTTGTTGGGCATTGTTTTACACGTTGCTGACTTGATACAATTGAGGCCAACCGCATATCACAGTTCTTTCCCTTTGGAATTGGTACGTGGAAATCCTCCAGGCATTTCCCATCTGTGTAAGTTCGGATGTGCTGCATATATCCCAATCTCACCACCACAACGGACATCTATGGGCCCACACAGGAAGTTGGGGATCTATGTGGGGTACAAATCACCATCGATTATCAAGTACCTGGAACCCCTGACTGGGGACCAGTTCACAGTCTATCTGCTGATTGCATACTTAATGAGGAACATTTTCCGGCATTAGGGGGGCATTTCAAGTACCAAAAAGAATGCCCATAAATTGCTTGGAATGCTCATGCAATTTCATGCTCAGATCCGCGTACCCAAGAGGCTGAACTTCAAGTTCGGAAGATCATTAATTTGCAACATCTTGCAAATAATCTGCCATATTCATTTACTAGTCTAAAAGGTGTTACAAAATCCTTAAACTCGGCCAGAAATGCGCCCGAAAGGGTGGAGGTACCAATCAAAACCATTCAACTCCCTGTTCCTAAAAAGATGGGGAGCAATACAGCCTCTGACCTCGAGCAAGCTTCTAGCAAGCAGCAAAGGAAATCAAGGAGAAAAACCTTGGATTTAGTAAATGCAAGTCAACTCAACATTGACAAACACATGATGAGTAGTATACACCGAGTGGAAGGGCAACCTCCACAACCCAGCTTCAGTTTGCACACACTGGCTGGGACATCGGAACACCCGGACTCACGCCTATTGGGAGATCACGATGCGTCACTAGGGGTGCAGGAAATTTCCATCAACTATGTTGATTCTGGAGAATCATTTGACCATAAGACTACGATGTCGATTATTTTGCTAAAAAGATTGCAGATACCCTTCTCACTGATCATGATCCAAGATCTACATTGAGTGCCAAAAGCGCTCAGACTGGCCTAAATGGAAGGATACAATCTAAGCAGAAATTGCCTCGCTTAACAAAAGAAAGGTATTCACTGAAGCAATATCGACACCTCCCAGTGTTTTCGCTGTGGGATTCAAATGGGTTTTTCTTCGAAAACAGAATGAGAACAATGAGGTGGTGAGATATAAAACGAGGCTCGTAGCAAAAGGTTTCACGCAGAAACCCGACATTGATTTCACTGAAACATATTCTCTAGTAATGAGTGGAACTACTTTTTGATATATTATAGCTTTGGCAGTGCAAAATCGTCTATCTATGCAGTTGATGGATGTTGTGACCGCATATCTTTACGGGTCACTAGATTCGGACATATATATGAAGGTTCCTGACGGAATCTCTATCCCGAATAAAAGTGCAAAAAGCAACATGTATTGTGTAAAGCTGAATAAGTCATTATATGGCTTGAGGCAGTCGGGAAGGATGTGGTACAACCGACACAGTGAGTTCCTTCTTCAGAAAGGTTACTCCAATAGTAGTGATTGCCCATGTGTTTTCATCAATAAGTCCTCTACAAGATTTTGGGTTTTGCATCATTTCTATGTACGTTGATGATCTTAACATCATTGGCAACGCACCAGGCATTGATGAAGCACGCAATCACCTAAAGATGGAATTTCAGATGAAGTATTTGGGTAAAACCAAATTTTTCTTAGGTGTACAACTTGAGCACCTTCCCTCGGGAATCATGGTATGCCTATATCCAGGAAATATTGGAGAAATTCAATATGGAAAAATCCTACCCATCTAAAACTCCCATGGTGGTTCGTTCTCTAGACACAGAGAAAGATCCATTCAGGCCAAGGGATGATGGAGAAGAGGCATTGGGACCTGAAGTTCCATACCTCAGTGCCGTTGGAGCGCTTATGTATCTTGCAAATTGCACTAGACCTGACCTCGCATTTGCAGTAAATCTACTTGCTAAGACACAGTGTAGCTCCCACCAAGCGCCATTGGACTGGAGTAAACAATATCTTTCGATATCTCCAAGGCACAAATATTTTTCCAGTTCCAGAGAAATGAACTCTGATATGATTGGATACGCACATGCTGACTATTTATCTGATCCCTATAATGCCATATCTCATACCTGGTTTGTGTTACTAAATGGTGGTACTGCTATATCATGGAAGTCTTTGAAACAGACTCCGGTGGCAACATCTACCAATCATTCTGAAATAATTTTATTATTTGAAGTAACATATGAATGTGTATGGCTTCGCAGAATGAAACCACATACAACAGTCATGTGGAATTAGTTCGATAGAATCACCTACCATTATCTATGAAGATAATGCGGCCTGTGTTACATAGATGCAAACAGGATACATCAAGAGTAATATGAAATATCACTAAGCATATTAATCCTAAATGGTTTTTCCCCGTGATCTTCAGAAAAGCGGGGAAATAAACATCTTCAGCTAAATCATGCGAAAATCTTGCTGATTTATTTACCAAGTCTCTACCAAATTCTACATTCCAGAAATATGTTCACATAAATGGTATGTGACGACTTCGGGACTTGCAGGTGTCAAGGGGGGGGGGGTCTCTTCTTGAGATATCCTTGTTAAATACATCACATTAGGCTATCTCTCTTGAGATTTGAAAGATATCATTAGATCTCAAACAATGAGGTTTTCTTCACAATAGTGCATTTGAAGCCGCAAAAGGAGGGCTTCGCTACTGATGGTGTATGAAATGCTGCCGGATCCGACAAAAGACACGCTACTCCGAAGTGGACACTAACATGCAAAGTTGTGCTTCTGTATTTCCAATAATTAACACAAAATTATCTCCAACAAAAATTTCATTAATTGCTTCCCAATATCTTAGGTCGTAGAAGATTGCACCTTTTGAGATGCTACTTTGCACCGAGCAAATCTTCTGTTCTAAAAATTCATATTCATCCACATCTATGGGCAAAAATGCTTGTTTAAAATATTGTGGGGTTGTACAAAAAAAATTCCGCTATTAATCAATCCATGGAGCTCTTGTTTAATTCCTAGCATCTTATATTTTGCCACACCCCTTGTTAGGTCTTTTTGGCCGAAGTAAACTAGGCCAGCTCGAAGGGCGTGTGCGCCCATGGCACCCGTTTGGAAATGCATAGTAACAGGCACCTAAAGCGCTAAAGTTCCATATGTTTTCCCTTGATTTACTCAGCCGCCATTTCTTATTGTTTAGATTGGCTGTCCTTAATAGGCGGCCCAAACTTTTGCCTGGTCAGCCAAAGCCATTCGATGTGTACTCACACAACCGTCTGATCAGTCCCCCGTGTGCTGTGTTGCAAGTCAACTTCTGGAGTGCGAGACAAATCGAACTATCCTTTATTGATGATTGACATGCTATTTATACAATGGGAACGGTCGCATCCCTGATTTGTAGAGGCATCACTCCAGGGAACCGTCGTGACTGTTCCTACAATCCTGGAACTGCATGTGACGGTCAAGGAGCGGGGATTACCCCCTATAACCGCAAGGGTTATATTTCAACACTCCCCCTAATCACCACTTGATTGTATCATAGTTCATCATCTGATAAAGTCTCCTGCAAAAACCCTGTGGGAAAAATGTGAGGAGTAGTGTTTAATATGTTGCCAAAACTCCTGCAAACCCATTGGGAAAATAAGGAGAAAATAATGCAACATATAATAGTTGTTGTCTCCCTTAACTCAATATGTGAGAACCATAGAGTTTAGAGCACAATAAATATCTCGTATATACTTTCCTAAAAAACCCGATGGAGAAAACAAAAAGTATGACAAATAATATTGTGTTGATATTACCTCATTAAAAACCTTTATGAGAACCTTTATAGTAAACTCATGAAGGGAAAAAAGAGTATAATATGATGCATTGAACAGGAACAATTCAGGAAGGTACTCCCCCTGATTCTTGCAAAATTAGAAGCCGTCACACACCAATTCCATGAACATATTTCTGGAACATAGAAGTTGGTAGGGACTTTGCGAGCAAATCAGTCACATGATTTGACTTGCAAGATATGCAATATAGCAATATTGCTTATTGCGTAACCTGTTTGCATCCAGGCAACACAAGAAACATTATCTTTGAGATTATGGTTGTTGGATGTAGCCACGAGGTCTATTTTGAAGACTCTCATGATATGGCTACCACACCTAGCAGGAACACAAAACTTGTCCATGATCTGACATAGTGGGATCTGATCAGTGTATCCAATGATATTGGTATCGAAAGATTTCTCTGAATATGAAAGATTAGGACAAGATGTTTGATGCATTGGAGATATCTAAATATATTCTTGAGTCTCACCCATTGTGCTTGGTGGATCCAATGCATGCATGATGATATGGAACCTTAGGTTCCCAAAATCTTATTTCCATCTCTTCATGGTCTTTATGAATCTTTCTCTATGTCTAGAGAACTGACAACCATGGGAATTATGGATGGCTAACGCTTGTCCACAATCAATTTCTCCAATATACTGGATATAGACAACATGGTGTACCATAATGCATGAGTGAAGGTGCTCGAGGTTTACCCAAATCCTTCATCTCAAATTCTGGCATTTAGACGATTACACGATTCGTCATTGTGGGAGTAATCCTTGTATATCATGCATGTATAATCATCATTGTAGGAGTAATCCTTGAATGTAAGGAACTCACAATGTCGGTTGCACCATATGTACCGACAATAATAAGCCATACGGTGACTTATTGATTTTACACAATGTATGTTGCGTTTTGCATTTCGATTCAGAAGTGAAATTCCAACGAAACCATCTAGGTGTGAATCTAGTGATCCACATAGATATGTAATCACTACATCTATCAACTGCATAGATAGATGATTTTGTAATGCCAATTATATAAGTTATCGGAAAGAGATTCCATCTCTGGAGAATAGTTGGGTATCTCGTGAACCCTTGTGCAACAATACTTGCTCTATGTTTCACCACCTCGTTGTTCTCAATTTTGTTTCCAGAAGAAAACTGGTGTAGGTATTGCTTATGTGAATACCTTCCCTTTATTGAGCAAGATTATTTCTACCTAGATTATACCCTTTGCTTGAGTTCAGTCTGAGTGTTGTTCACACTTCGCCCTAGCCATGGTATTTGGATCTGAATCACTTGAAAGGTTTTTTCAATCTAGTTGAGAAATGTATGTCGACAATTGTAGACTTTCGGTTATATGTTTCTCTAGAATCTATATGTCAATATATAGTTGATGGAAATATCGTTACCCATGGTGACTGTCCGCGATTTCCCAATGCAGTTGAGTCGGTTATTCCGATGTCCCGGTCATTGTGTGCACTATGACCTGGGTTGGTGGAGGTTTCCCGTCCACTGGGTGTATACTACCCATTAGGTGTCTGTCAACATAACGTTGACTTGCATTTACTGATTCGGAGGTCTTGATATCCTTGCTTGCAGGAAGCTGAATCCTGATGTACTATTGTCGTACTTCTCCCCCTGTTGCTTTGAACGGGGAGTTGAGTGGTTTTAGTTGGTACCTCCACTCTTTTTGACATATTTGCAGGATTATAGGATTGCGTGACACCTTTATAGTCAGTAAATGAATCTGGCAGGATATTTGCAATGTGTTGCAAATCTTCTGAACGTATGGTTCAGATCTTTGAGTATGTGGACTTGAGGCAGAGATGTGTTAAAAATTCCACTAATTTCATGGCATTCTTTATGGTACTTGAAATCTCCCCCTAATACCTAGAAATGTTCCTCATTGAATTGGCATACTGGCCTTGAATAACTCCCCATGTGAGGGGCATGAGGTATTGATGGTAATACAGTTATTCCTCGCATAGATCTCAACTATATGTTGAGGGGCCAATGATGTATGCTGGGTGGTGATATCGGTATGCAACCAAATTACTGCAGATGAGAAATACTTGGTGGATTTCCACGTAAAAGATAGAGGAGAATAATATTATGCAGTTTGGTCATCAGCGTGCAAGACTGCATGACTCCAACGTAAAGTTGGTAAGTTGCAATTTCAAAGTAAAGATCATGCAATGAGCTCAGTTCTTTGGATGGGATTCTACCAAACCGTTTTGAGTCTAGACATTAGGACAAATTGATAAACTTCAATCCGGGGGCCATAGAGAAAGGCACTCAAGGAGGATTCTGCAATGTTATTCATTTTTTGCTTGAAATCGATGTTAGGATAATGAGCCAATGGTTTCGTGTGAATAAAGCACACACTTAAGACCATCGTGTAGATATGTCTTTTAGAACCATGGAATACCTGAATAGTCTACTCAATGGTTGGGAAGAGCCACTTATCTCGACTTGGTGCATTCAAGGAGGCTGAGCGGTTCAACATACACTTTAAGGTGTGCGAGCCTTAAAATTTGCCTCCATGTGTCACATGTAGTACACACAAAATCCGAATATTGTTAGAATTTAGCATCATAATAATCATAAACCATTGGAATTGCTGATAGTTTCGGTTTCGACCCAATGTCAATGATGACCGAAGCTGAAATGCCAAGATTTTCATGCAAAAATCACTCTGGAAAACTATCTCGTACACAACATGTGCTACGGGTTTTGTAGTATGTGTAGTACAACCATGATGATACATAGAGAATGTGTTTGCCATATCCGTTGCATATGGTAAAGAGAAGATATTCTTCTTTGTTGTCATCATAAGTTTTGCTATGGAAACTATTTTGACGGATACCTCTATAGTTTAGTAGGGTACGAGTTAAACCGGGAAGTAATAAAGCATCCTGGCGTTACTCGAGTACCCACAGGAATAGTAAATATGACTCGAGTTGAGCCAACAAATACATCATCACGTCTAGCAATTTTAAAATATCTCATTTCTTTCAACGAGAGTGGAAACATTTCACTTCCATGAGTATAGAGTTCATGGTGCATATGTCCACAAGGCACAAATCATCTTTCATCAGATTGACCCCCGTAGAAATGTATATAGAGACATGAAGATTCTCAAAAAAATCACTTTCTGATATATAGAATACATACAAATGTATTTGTATCAAAGTGCTAATACAATATATCAACATTAGAAATGGACAAAAATAAATAGATCACTAAGGAGATTGAGGGACTAAATGTAGTCCCCAAACATGTCAGTTGATGCATATTCAACCTTCATGTTCATCGTGCTCATAGGATCCCGTGACAACAAAGTAGTCATTTTATTGTTTAGTTCTAGAAGAACATCATGTAAACAACTAACTTCTATGATGGTGTCAGGTTGAAGGTTTGAAGTGAGTTTCAAACCTTTATCCTTGAGGACCATTAGTGTGAATCCCAAATTTCTACCTTGAAGATAATCTCCAAAATGGAGTAGATCTTGTTGAAGTGTAATCAAGAGAGACACAAATGAATCAAGTATTGTTCTTTATTGATGAGTAACACATATTTATACAAGGCCATAAGACACAATTTAGGGACGCGTCTGTTCAGGAGAGATGCGAGGATCCACCGTGTCAGTTGCAGAATAGCAACCGCACGTGGGGGACTAATAGCAGGGATTAATCTTTAATCAAGTAAATTGATTAAATCCTAACACTCCCCCTAATCACTACTTGTCCATGCGTATATCTATCATCTTGTTAATGTCTCCTCCAAAAACCTTGTGGGAAAAATGAGAGGAGTAGTGTAGGATATGTTGGTAAAACTCCTTCAAACCCAGTGGGAAAATAAGGAGAAAATAAGGAGATAATGGTTGGTGGAGGTAGCCATGAGGTATGTTTCAAAGACTATTCATGAGGGGGCTACCACACCTAGTAGGAACAATAAGCTTGTCCACGATCTGACATAGTGGGGATCTGATCGATGTATCCAATGATATCGGTGTTCACATTCCTGTGAAACTGAAAACCAGGACAAGATGTTTGATGCCTTGGAGATATCGAAAGATATTGAGTACCAACCAATTGTGTTTGGTGGATCCAATGGCATTATGGAACTTGAGTCCCAATATCTCATTTCCATCATATCTTGGTCTAAATAGATCTTTCTCTACGTCTAGAGAATGAACTACCATGATAGTTATGGATGGATAAGATTTGTCCACAATGAATTTCTCCAATATAATTTTGGATATAGACAACATAATATACCATAATGTATGAATGAAGGTGCTCAAGTTGTAGTAACAAGCGGTATTTTGCTTTACCCAAATCCTTCACTTTAAACTTTGTCATCCAGAAATATGAGAGGGAGGGATCCAGGAGGCTCCTCAGCGATTTGGGCCTCCTGGCCGTCCGATCGAGTTGCTTGATTGATTTCTGGCCGTCCGATCGACCCCTGGAGCGACTGCGGCCGTCCGATCCAATCCCGCCTCCCCTATAGCACGTTTGATCCCGCCTGGCTCACGCGTCGGTTACTCCTTCCTTTTGAACGGTTCTCGCTGACCTGTGGGGTCGCTCGCGTGTGGGCCGCGTTTGTCAGCGGCTGTGCCTGGAGAAGCGTCCGGTGTATGTGCTTTGCTGTCAAAATATCATGCCACCGCCAGTAATTTCGCCACCCCGCCGAGGGCATTTGCGGAAATCCGCGTGCGTGTCCATGCGTGGCGTGGTGTGGGTGGTTGAATTTGGCGTAAGAGTGGGGAGGGCCCCCGATTGGGTAGGAACCCTAGCCCATTCTCCCCGCCGCGCCCCTCTCCCCTTCTCTACCGCAGCCGCCGACCCGTGCCCGCCTCCCTGCCCCCCGCCGTCGTCTCCTTCGCCGCCGGGAGCTCAGCCCGGGTTGCTGCCGCGGAGTTCCTGGCGGGCTTCCTCCTCGGCCTACTCACGCTCACGGAGGCCGAGGCGGCCGCGCCGCCTCTGTCGCCGGCAGGAGGGGGCCCCGGCAGCCGCCGCGCTCCGTGCCGACGCGTGCTTGCGCACGGCCTGCCTCGGCGCCACCATCGACTGCTACATCGATGCGAGCACGCACCCTCCCAATCCCCTTCTTCGTGGTCGACGGCTCGATCCGTGGAATCCCAGTCGATTGATTGATTGGTTGATTGGCTCACTCCCCGCCAGCCATCCTCCCTGCCCGCCGCCGCCGCCATCCTGTCACACCACCACCACCATCCTCCCCGTTCGTCGCCGCCACGCCATCGCCGCCACCTACCCGACGGCGCTGTGGAGGAAGCGACCAGAGAGGGATGGCGTCGCCGGCCTGTGTGCGTGCCTCCGCGGGTTCCTGTCGTGGCCGCCGGAGCCGTGGGTCAACCACGTCGGGGAGGATAGCCGCCACGTCGTGGTAGCCGGATCCGTTGGCTGCGAGTCCGGGTGCGTCGGATCCGATGGCTGTCAGGAGGCAGCGCTCGGAGGAGGTCGGACGCAAGAGGCCAGCGCGGGGAAGAGGCCGGGGCATGGAGGCAGCGCGTGGAGCTCAGTTGGGGCGACGAGCTGTGCTACTACCTCGGGTACAACCTCGTAGGTGAGCTCGTCCTCTCTTCTGCTGCTTTGTCTGTTCTGCTGTGTTGCACTTAGGTTCAGTAGTACTCCTAGGTTTAGTAAATGCTCCTGAATTCAGTTAGGTTCAGTAGTACTCCTAGGAGTAAATGGGCATCAAGAGAATGATTTGGCATGTGTTTCAATTAGGTTCAGTAATACTCCTAGATTTTGCATGGTGTTCAGTTAGGTCAATTTATCCTTATTCACCAAACAATTACAAGAATGAGGTAAATATACTTCCTGTTTCCTGTCTGGTATAGTTTGATACTTATTCACTTATTACTCATGACATATATTCTGTGATTGCTTTGGCATCTTCAGGTCCTACAAAATGGGGATCCAAATGCATATCAGATCATGCTTTCCAACATGATGGATTTATTTGACCGCGTTCTGCTGGATGCAGAGGTCCTATTTCTATGCCGATTACCTTCCCAATTCGCTCTCACATTTTCCCTTTGTTCCAAGATGCACCGTTTCCACCAATATTCATGTTCTTTTGCAGAGTCCATTTACATTTCAGCCTTATCACAAGGCAATCAGAGAACCATTTGACTATTACACCTTCGGTCAGAATTACATTAGGCCACTGGTAGATTTTAGGTAATGAAGATTCTGATCTGAGAACATATAAGAGGCTCTGTTTGGTTCAAATAGGGTCATATGAAGTTTGCTGTACTTCTCATGGACATCTTCTGTGTAAACAGGAATAGTGATACATTATGCCTCATTAGAAAACCATTTGACTATTACACCTTTGATTAACTCTGGATTGAGTTGTTGACACAATCGGCTTGTGTGCTACCTAATTAGTGATTTATTTTGCAGGTACAAATCTGGGTGTGGATTGCTGCCTTGCCTTTCCAGCAGGCAAAGGTTCAGTTGGCTACATGTTTCTTGGGTGTTCAGGTAACTGATTTTACCTCCTCCCCTCTCTAATTTTCTTTACTCAGGTCTTATGCAATCTAAATATTGTTTATTGTTAAATGGATTCAGAACCGATGTACTGGCATAAAAAATAGATGAGGAGATATGGACATGTTCTAAGTGTAGAATTATTTTCTATGTAACAAAGCGAAGATCGTAATAGGTATAGATATATTTGGTGGTTGGTATTGGTGGCTACTGATAATGATGGATGACACCCTTTCCTGATACTAATAGATTATAGTTGTGTATTTGTCGTTGTTACTAAATTCTGGTTTCTGGTTCTTTGTCGCATGAAGATAATATAAAGATCAGATGCTGATAAGAATACATGGTACATCAGAAAGCTCAGCCCGGGTTGCTGCCGCGGAGTTCCTGGCGGGCTTCCTCCTCGGCCTACTCACGCTCACGGAGGCCGAGGCGGCCGCGCCGCCTCTATCGCCGGCAGGAGGGGGCCCCGGCAGCCGCCGCGCTCCGTGCCGACGCGTGCTTCCGCACGGCCTGCCTCGGCGCCGCCATCGACTGCTACATCGATGTGAGCATGCACCCTCCCAATCCCCTTCTTCGTGGTCTACAGGAAGAATTTTGTAGTTCCACTGTTGGATTCCAAGCAGGCAATTCATGATCAGCCTTGCGCAAGCTATGGAGTTTCAAGAAACCGATTGACAGGTGGAGTGACTGCTGGGGTCATAAACGAAGAAACAATCAAGTCACTGGACAGCAAAACAGATTATTTATTCCCAATGTCGTTGCTCTTTCAAAATTGCAGGCCTATTGGTTATGTGGTAAGCAACCACTGGACCCTTTCTACAAGCACATAAATGTTGATGATGTACATGACAATGATTGTTACCTATTTATCTTAACTGTGACCTTGCTTTGGCATTTCAGAAACATTGTAGTTGCTTATTTTTATTCTATACTTTTGGGTGATTTTACCAGTACCTTGCTTATGTTTGTACAGTACTACTGGATATCTGATGGAGCTTTCATTGTTGTACTGCTTATTCCACCCCTTGCTTTGCTTTCCCCTTTTCTGGCTGGTCTCGATGCACTTTTGAGCCGAGGACCAAAAAGATATCCTGTGCCCAAAATGTATTTTTGTTTTGCTAAACAGTTTAACACAACTTAGTGATAAAATATGCCTTCTATTTATGTAGTCTTCCTCTCAATCACCAATATGGTCCCAGTTATCCATGTTTATGTACGTGTTGTCTGCAGGTGGTTATGCTGGTTTTATCTTCCGGTTGGTTGTTAGTCCCCTACAAGAGTTTTCACAATATGAAAAGGCTCCAAAAGGTGTCACGGTCAGGAATCTTTTTTCCAGGCATCCGGTGATGATCAGGTAACCAAACCATATCACAGGATGTTTGTTTGTGTGGTCTGCCAAAGTAATGCTCTTCTTTTGTGGTATGTGGAAAGTAATGCTCTCTTTGTTATTCATTTTTGGAGCCGTTAAATATTTTTGCCCTCATAATAGTTTTAGATGTTATGCCTTAGCATATTATATCAACGAGAAGTGAATGTGTCTTAGCTCGTATTTTCTAAATTAGTGTCTTCCATCGCATATCAGAAATTAATGGTCCATATCATGTTTTATATTTCTGTTATATCGTGTACTTTCTTCAAAATTTGTGTCTCAACCTAGCCTTCTTAGTGATAATTTAAGTGGAAGACATTAGATTTCTTTTCGAGTATGAGGACTGTTATTTATTAACAAGTATTTATCACCTTTAACAGAAATTAGTCTCCTTTTTAACAGAAATACACTGATCCTATTCTACCACTATAATTTAGTTCAAGTGTTGTAGGCATCACCGTCATTGCAATTCCTAAAGATATGGAATTCTCATACTAATGCAGCTAATATATTTGCTCAAGAGGTCTCAAATTGAAAGCTAGGCATACTCTTCTTGATAAATCGTGTTTTATAACCAGATCAACAAAGTTTTTTATTTCATGATTAATACTCCCTCCGTTCCCAAATATTTGTCTTTCTAGAGATTTCAACAAGTGACTACATAGGGAGTAGATGAAGTCATGTTTGCCAATGTCACCCAAAAATACACTAATTATTTTTCATCCTGAGCTCATTTTCATGCCTGCTCTGGAATATTTTCCTACGGAGAAGAGGGCCACAGTACCAATTCGGCAGACTTTGTCAAGGCAGCAGGAATAGAAGAATAACATATACTCAGATAAGGATCTTCGCCTTCAAGATTATAAGGGGAAATTATTGCTCACTGTCCTATCCATACGCTTTAGAAGGAAATCACAAGTGTATTTTCTATACAAAACCATCATGTGGTCATCTATATTACGAACTATTCACACCAGATTCATATGGAATGGCACTCATGGCGGTAGTTGAACCAAAGCCATCTATCAGTACGCCTAACAATGGTTTTGTAGTTTTAGCGCATCGACTGCCACTGTGTTGGCATTTGCTCTCTAATGTTCCTGCTTGTACTAAGTTTTCATGACTTTGTTGAACTCGATGATGTTACACTTCTGAAATGTTTATTCTTTTCTATGAACCAGAAAATCGGTTGTTACTTTCCTTCCTACTAATGCATCATGCGATTCGATCTTCCGCTATTTGGCCATGTTGGTTGGACCGGCACCCTCGCGCCAAGGCGCGTTGCCGATCTAGTTTAGATGATTACATGTGTCGTCATTGCAGACACACAAGCATGGATAATCATCGTTGTAGGAGTAATCCTTATTCTATAAGGATCTCACTACGTCAGTTGTACCATATGAACCGACAATAATAAGTCATATGTACTGATTTTACACAATGTATGTTGCATTGTATTTTGATTCAGAATTGAGATTCCATCGGGATTCAATCATATATGACTGATCTAATGATCCATATGGATATGTAATCACTACATCTATCAACTACAAAGATAGATGATTTTCTGCCAATTGTTAAAACTAATTAACCCCAGCGGTTAGCTAGGGGAATCCCCGCATTCCCGCACCATGCGTGCGGTTGCCACTTTGGCAACTGCCCAACGGTTGCTCGTCTCCTCCGGATCAATGCCTTTTGCAACGGACGCTTCTCTTGGATGCATCCTTCCCAATTGTATATATACGTGAACATGATCAATAAAGATGACACTTGAATCATTTTGCTTTTTCTCTCGTTCTACTCTAAACACGTTATCAGCACGCTCGTAACCGAGAGCTCCAGGCCTCAAAACTTGCCGCACGGCCGCACCTCGCGCCCTCGTCGCCGGCCGTGGCCATGTTCGCCCGCGTCGTGGCCTTTCCTGGCTGCGTCAGCGCCGCTCCCCGGCCTCCGCGTGCCGCCCGCGCCAGGCCGTGGCCAGCTCCGCCCGGCCACGCCGCGCCTTGCGCCATCGCCGTCTGACCGCGTTGGCCGCGCTCACGCGCCCGTCCGCACCGCCGGACTTGCGCCTTCCGCGCCGCGCCCCAGACCACAGCCTCCGCGCTGCGAAGCGCCCCCGCGCCCGGCCGCACGGCTACGCGCCCTCCTGCCCATGGCCGCTGCCCGGCCGTGCCGCGCTCCCGCGCTCAGCCGCGGCCCCCTGGCTTCGTGCCCGTGGCGTTCGCAGAACACGCTGACGCCAACGCAGGCTGGAGCAGGCTCGCGGAGAGGCTTTACGGCCGCACCATGGCCGCCATTGACCGCTGCGCCGGGACTTGAGCACCGTCCAGCCGGACGACGTTGTCATAGTCGACGACGACGACGAAACCGCTGCGCTGCCGTCTCCAACCCCTGCGGTTGTTGAAGCTGAAGCCAGCGATGTGGTTGTCGACGCGGACACTTCCGGCCGTCGCGCCTGCCGTCCCCGACGCCCGCCACTCCTTCGCCTGCGCCATGCTCCGGGGCCCGCCGCCGTCTTATCGGCCTTCTCCTAACGACCTCGCCATCGAGCAGCCGCTCCGGCGCACTGGTACATGGAGCCCCTAGAGCGAGAGGATTTCTATGGTAGTCTCCATGAGTGAGGGATCCAGCGCTGGAGATTTCATCTCTAGTGGGGACTTGTTTCCTTATCTCTTCGGTTGGCCAGACCGTGGGCTGCCACACATGCCTTCACGTGGCATACGCGCATGTGGCTGGTAATTAAGCCATGGCCCACGAGCGGCTAAAACATGCCGTCTAGCACATTTCAGTTTTTAGTTTATTTGTGCTTTAACAGTATTTTTAAGCGATGCTTAGTTCCCGCTTTAAACTGTTAAAATCAGTACATCTAGTACTGTCTTCTGTTGAATATCAATGTATTCCAGATCCTAAATTGATGTTATATATCTTCACGTTTAACACGTGTCGAGATTAATTACATCTATTTGCAATTGAGATTTTTAATCTCTTGCATACATAAATTCAGTACTTCTACAGTACTATTTATCCGTTGAGTACAATGTATTCCGAAATATTTCTATGATGTATCTATCTCCATGTTAAACACATGTCGAGATTAATACGTCTATTTGCAATTGAGATTTTCAATTTCTTGCAAATACAGATGCAAAATTCTTAGTGATTTCCTCAAATTTATGTATTGAGATCACAAGGTAGTGTGTAGATCTACTGCTTTGCAGATTATCACCACTATAGTTAAAGCCTACATTTTGTCATTTTGACATTATGATTGCTTGACAAAGTGCTCTCCAACATATTTTACTATGTCGTGACATAAGGTATTACGAGTGAGTATCTGCTGATTTCATCAGATTATACTCCATAGTGCTGCGAGATCTACTCGATTTTGGAGATTATCTTCGAGATGTCATACTTAGCAATTTGAGATTCACATTAATGGTTTCAAGCTAAGTTCTTGAAATATTCATTAATTTTGCAAAATTCATTACAACACTAACCATGATGGTCTTTAATTTACTACTCGTAAATTAATTATCTCTGGTTCGCCCCTATAAGTAATTGATGGCTATGTAATTTGAGGCGCTTGTCCTTAATGGCCACAACTTACTTAAGCGGGTCATGGACATCAAAGTCAGTATTGCCTCTCATGGGATAGCGCGTGTAATCCAAGCCACACCACCGGGACGCAAAGAAACTGACACCATCATGGAAGTCAGTTGTTTGCATAATGTTCTTCTAGAACCGAGCAATGAAATACTACCCTGCTGTCACGGGACCCTATGGGCACGGAGAACATGAAGGTTAAATATGCATCAACTGGCATGTTTGGAGACTACATTTAGTCCCTCAATCTTCTTAGTGATCAATTTATTTATGTCCATTTCTGATGTTCTAATATGAACATGATTATTGTTGTCATCATATATTGTATATCACAATATATTGTATCAGCACTTTGGTACAAATACATTTGTATGTATTATATATATTTGACAGTGATTTTCTTGAGAATCTTCATGTTTATATATAGATTTCTACGGGGGTCAATCTGATGAAAGATGACTTGTGCCTTGTGGACATATGCACCACAAACTCTATACTCAGGGAAGTAAATGTTTCCACTCTCGTTGAGAGAAAGGGCATATTCTAAAATCGCTAGACGCAATGAGGTATTTTTTGGCTCAATTCGAGTCATATTTACTATTCCTGTGGGTACTCGAGTAACGTCAGGATGCTTTATTGCTTTCCGATTTAACTCGTACCCTACTAAACTATAGAGGTATCCGTCAAAATAGTTTCTATAGTGAAACTCATGATGACAACAAAGAGGACTAACTTCTCTTTAACATATGCAACGGATATGGCAAGCACATTCTATGTGTATCATCTGGATTGTACTACACATACTACACAACCCGTAGCACATGTTGTGTACGAGATAGTTTTTCAGAGTGTCTTGTACATGACAAACTTGGCATACTCGCCTTGGTCATCGAGACATTGGGTTGAAACCGAAACTATCAGCAATTCCAATAGTTTATGATTATTATGATGCTAAATTCTAACACCATTTGGATTTTATGTGCACTACAAGTGACACAGGAAAGCTAATTTTAAGGCTTGCACATCTTAAAGTCTACGCTGAGCCACTCAGACTCGTTGAATGCATCAAGACATTGCAAATAACCTGCCAGATTCATTTACTGACTATAAAGGTGTCACACAATTCTACAATCCTGTAAAAGTACGCCTGAAAGAGTGGAGGTACCAGCAAAATCCACTCCACTCCCCATTCAAAGCAACAGGGGAGATGTATGGCAGAAATATATCAGGATTCAGCTTCTCGCAAGCAAGGATATCAAGGCCTGTGAATCAGTAAATGCAAGTCAACTTCACATTGACAGACACCTGATGGGTAGTATACACCCAGTGGACGGGAAACCTCCACCAACCCAGGTCATAGTGCACAAAATGACCGGGACATGGGAATACCCGACTCAATCTCATTGGGAAATCGCGAGCAGTCACTATGGGTAACGATATTTTCATCAACTATATATTTATATATAGATTCTGGAGAAACATATAACCGGAAGTTTACAATTGTCAACATACATTTCTCAAATAGATTGAAAAAACCTTTCAAGTGATTCAGATCCAAAGACCATGGCCATGGCAAAGTGTGAACAACACTCGGACTAAACTCAAGCAAAGGGTATAATCTAGGTAGAAATGATCTTGCTCAATAATGGGAAGGTATTCATAAGCAATACGTACACCAGTTTTTTTCTGGGAACAGAATTGAGAACAACGAGGTGGTGAAAACAAAGAGCAAGTATTGTAGCATAAGGGTTCACGCAGATACCCAACTATTCTCCAGAGGTGGAATCTCTTTCCGATAACTTATATCATTGGCAGTACAAAATCTTCTATCTCTGCAGTTGATAGATGTAGTGATTACATATCCATGTGCATCACTAGATTCAGACATATATGATTGATTCCCGATGGAATCTCAATTCTGAATCGAAATACAAAATGCAACATACATTGTGTAAAATCAGTAAGTCACCATACGACTTATTGTTGTCGGTACATTTGGTACAACCGACTTAGTGAGTTCCTTTCCACAAGGATTACTCCTACGATGATGATTATCCATGTTTGTGTGTCTGCAATGACGACACATGTAATCATCTAAATGATGGAGTTTAAAATGAAGGATCTGGGTAAACCAAAACACTGCTCGTTACTACAACTTGAGCACCTTCATTCATACATTATGGTACACCATGTTGTCTATATCCAAAACATATTGGAGAAACTCATTATGGAAAAATCTTATCCATCCATAACTCTCATGGTAGTTCATTCTCTAGATGTAGAGAAAGATCTATTTAGACCAAGAGATGATGGAAATGAGATATGGGGACTCAATGTTCCATAATGCCATTGGAGCCACCAAACACAATTGGTTGGTACTCAAGAATATCTTTCGATATCTCCAAGGCATCAAACATCTTGTCCTGGATTTCAGTTTCACAGGAATGTGAACTCCGATATCATTGGTTACATCGATCAGATCCCACTATGCCGGATCGTAGACAAGCTTAGTGTTCCTATTAGGTGTGGTAGCCCTCTCTAGAGAGTCTTCGAAACAGACCTCATGGCTACATCCATCAATCATTATCTCAACGATAATATTTCTTGTGTTGTCCGGATGCAAAGAGGTTACTAATAAGCAATATCTTTATATTGCATATCTTGCAAGTCAAATCATGCAACTGATTTGTTCACCAAGTCTCTACCAACTTTTACATTCCGGAAACATGTTCATGGAATTGGTATCTGACGGCTTTGGAATTTGCAAGAATCAGGGGGAGTGTCTTCCTGAACTGTTCATGTTCAAAGCATCATATTATACTCTTTTTTCCTTCATGAGTTTACTTTACAACTTCTCATAAAGGTTTTATTGAGGTAATATCAACATGAGATTATATGTCATACTTTCTGTTTTCCCCCACCAGGGTTTTTAGGAAAATATAAACGACATATTTAGTCCTCTTGATTCTATGAGTTTTCTCGTATTGAGTTGAAAGAGACAATAACCATTATATGTTGCATAATTTTCTCCTTATTTTTTCAACTGGGTTTGAAAGAGTTTTGGCAACATATCAAACTAGATGATACCCCGCGCGTTGCGGCGGGACATTAATGGAGCAAGCATACGAAATGATCGGCAGTACAAATATTGATATAGCATGAAAATAATGCAAATGATTGTACCATTGAACCACTGCAGTAGGATATTTTAGTCAGTAAATGCATATGTAAAGTCATACTAAAAAAATAATTATCTTCAAAATATTATTGCAAAATTACAGATTATCTGACATCTAATGTTCCACCCTTATGGAGCACCTCAAATGGACCAATGGAAGCAAAGCATGGCGAGGAAAGTAAACCAAGAAATCTTTTTTCATAAACGCATAGCATGATACTGAAGAGTTGTTGTAGTGGCTGCACAAAATATAGCCGGAGAGGCCGATGCATAACTGCAGATGCAACAGACAATTGGCATCTCTTGGTCGCGCCAAGGTGTAAGCATTTCCCAAATAGGCGCCGGTGACATTTAAAACATGATAAATCAGTAATACCACATAATTTGAAGATCGAGATTTACACCAGAAATTGCAAGCTCATGTATATCGAAATATATAAATGCTTATGGTTGCAGCAGATTAGAAATAACTGAGAGCCTTAAAAAAAGGCATGTTAATTGATAACTTGTGATTCCATTGTAGATGCCAAAGTACATCGTCCATGGATGGAGCAGTTAACCTTGCAACCCCCAACAATTATCTGCCTGCACTGTAATATTCTAAGATGATGAAATTCCCATTGATAATTACACACACACACACACACACTGAGACACACTAACACACACACACAGACAAAGACATATATAGAACAATATATACCTGCAGTAGTAGATTCAGCAAGTAGCCTGAAAGAAGGAACAGAAGACGTCGTTGTATTGCTGTAAAACACATTTGCTGATCCACGCGTTGCAAGATGCCTTGCAGCCTGTGGCAGAAATACACACAGTAAATAAGACAGACAACAGAAACAACAGTATTCAGCGAGCGCATGAATACAATGCCTTAGCATAGTTAAGCATCAGGTCAAGTACATAGACAAAAAGCCTTGTGTTCCATTGGATTGCAACTAAAAGAGTCCTTAACCACAAAGATTCGAAGAGAAAACAATCAAAATCATGCCTGAAACAAAACACGCAAGAAAAAGGTAAACATGTACCCTGGAGAGGGCGAGGCGGCAAGCCATGAAGGGAATTGCCCGTATTTTTACTGTCGAGGGGCGATTTGTAAGGTCTGCTTCTCCCTGTCTCGCAATAATAATCTCTGGTAGATCTAGATGGGCAGTATTTAAGTGCGTCCATCACATCGAGAGAGAGAGAGAGAGAGGGAGAGAGAGAGGAGCCGATGATTGTCAGACCATCCTTCACCGTGGGGCGCTGCTGCTTTGATCTTGAACATCCACGGACAAACGGGGATGACATTGCTTCGATCCTAATTGATGCGGCATACCCTACCGCAAACATGGCTAGTACACAAGTCATGATGAATACGCCGGTCAATGACAAAGGGTTGCAGGCGACTGCGGTAGTCGTCGACAAAGGGGTGCAAACGGAGGATATTATGGATGAGGCAAAGACAGTGCGGGTCGACGAGATGGATGTCAGAAAGTTAGTTAACCAAGACAAGGACGACAAAATTATGGAAAAAATGATATATCTTAGCAAGGGAATAGATGGGAACTTGCGTACATTATGTGGTCCAGGTTTTCTGCCAATAATACACAAAGAAGGAGCGCATGTTAATTGTGAGAAAATTGCTAGATTAGACGGGTCCATACAAGTGCATGCACGCACAATATCAGGAAGGAATTGTTTGTTTTCTAATGGATTCAAAAAGGAATATCATGCATGATGTGTTTGGAGAAATAATAGGACGTGGAGAACATGGAGATTAAGAAGGAAAGACCATGCATGCAACAGATTTGTTAGTTGGGTTTCACCGGATATAAAAACTCCGGTGCATCTGCTAGAAAATAGGAAGAGGAGCCTGCATGTACGTGGAGATATGTTTCCAGATCGGCCGTCCATGTACGTTTGGAAAAGGAAAAACAAAGTAGCAGATTAGAATGGATACTGCAAGGAGATCGGTTGCGCAAGTCACGCAAGGGATTGTACACCAACCGTTTTTCAATCAACTAGTATGGCCTGCGTGCCTTGGTTTGGCCGAACTCGTCTGAGTCGGTTTGTAACTAGGTTCTATATATTATTTGCTATCAAGACTTTTAGGGAAAGCAATTTTCTTTAGAGTTTAGACAGACTATGAAGCGGCCCTCTGGGCGTTCATCTTGTTTATTATTGTGAGATTTTCTATCAAGAAAATTACACTTTGGCGAGAGGATTCTCGTGATCGAGAGTTTGCTAGCTATTGGCTTGAGGTTCGTCGGCGACGACGGATTGCGTGCTGGTGACGTCTACATTGACGAGAGGTGCCTTGTTTGTCGAGGTATTGCTAGTCAGTTTTTGTTACCATAGTTTCAGGTTGCGTGTATCGTTCGCGTAATTGGAAACTCTTATCAGTGAAATTTAGTCGCGGTTGTTGCATTGTGAAAGATCGGGCCAAATTAGCGGCGCGTCCGAGGTCGTGCACTCATCACTAATTGGCGACGGGCGGTGAAAACAAACTTCATGGTTGGGCGAGCTGTGAAAACAGGCCAAGCTTTGTGTTGAAGGAGATCAAGTGGAGGGGCGAGAGAATGGGAAGGGATGAGACTGGAGAAATTAAGAGACAGGAAGGTGAAGAGACTGGCAGAGCGAGATCGTTTGTCTTCCGGTAGATGAATCGACCTTTTGGCTTGGGGAGGCAAGCGAGCTCCTCCTTCCTGAGGTCAGGGGCGGAGCTACAGGGTGGCCAGGGTGGGCCGCGGCCCACCCTGGGATTTTGGAGCACCCTATTATACTTATGGATGTTTAACTGGGCCAGAAAAAAATAGCCCAATAATTTCCGCTGCGCACGCATTCAGCCACAGCCCACAACCACGACCTCGTTGGCTCGTTCTAGATCGCACCAGCCAGTCCCGAGCCAATCCGACGACCGACGCCCTCGCCTCACCGTCGCGGCGCCGCCGTTCCTCACGGCCTCGCCGGCTCGCCGGTCACCGGCCGGTGCCCAGGCCGCCTCCCCTTCCCGCCCGGCGCCCCTGGCCCTCGTCTCCCCCGCGCCCCCGCCCTGCCCTTTTGCCATTCTGCACCGTTGACCCGAGCCGCGGCTGCCTGGCCCTGCCGCCCGCCCGTCCCCTGCCTTCGGCCCCTCCGCCCTCCCTGCAAAGCCGGTGACCGCCGGTGCCGCTCAGCAGCCAGTCTCTGGCCGTCCAGTGGCAGCACCGCAGCAACCATGCAAATCAATTTAAGGTACTGAAACCCTCTAATTTTGAATTTAGGGTTTGCCTTTTCGCACTATGCTATCATGAATTGATGAACACATCATAATTTTGGACATCATTTCTGACTAAATTAGTTTTATTGATAGAAACTAAATTTTATTGCAGGAATTTTGAAGAATGAAGAGGGCCGGAGACATTGTTTCTCTTTTCCAGAGAGAAGCTATGAAGATAGGGAAGAAGAAGGCAATGAATTTGTCAAATGTGGCCGAAGAGCAAGCCAGAGAACTTTTGTGTATGCCGGTTGTGATTGAAGAGCAAACTCAAGAACCAACAATGTCTATGTCAAATGTGGCTGAAGAGCAAGCCGAAGAACTTGTGTGTAGGCCTTGAAAATCTTGTTGATCTCTAGGTTAAGCTTGTTCAAACAGGGAGACATATAGTTCATCATTTGGTGTACTTCCTTCTAAAATTGGTATTGATTCTACCAGTGGCAACAACGAATGTTGAGAGAGCATTTTCTGCCATGGGTATAGTGAAGAGCAAGTTGAGAAATAAGATGGGTGATAGTCTTTTGGATGATTGCCTAGTCAGATATATTGAGAGGGATGCTTTTGCCGAAGTGAATGGAGATGATGTAATTGATACTGTCATGGCAATGCAAAAGCGTAGGCCAGAAACATATTCTTTTCGAGCTTCTGAAGGTATGTACTATGGTCTATATAGTATGCACTATGTATGCTTCTTTATGCAAAACTTAGACTTAATTGAGAATTTTAGTGTGTTTGTAAGACCATATTGTGATATTGATCTATTTCTATGTGATATTGGTAAGTACTTAGAACGCCCACATGTCGTATTTCTTGTAAAAAAAAATTTGGAGGGTCGGACCACCCTGATGTCAAATGCTAGCTCCGCCACTGCCTGAGGTCATCCCGCTGGAACTG
Source organism: Triticum timopheevii (assembly GCA_963921465.1). Lineage (NCBI taxonomy): Eukaryota > Viridiplantae > Streptophyta > Magnoliopsida > Poales > Poaceae > Triticum > Triticum timopheevii. Next base: position 152,584,577 of record OY997272.1, read on the forward strand.
GAGCCGCATCGAAGATGACCGTATACGATCCGCCGTCGGCGCGAGGACAACCCGAAGCAGAGCAAGGACATGCATGAGCAGGTTTATTATTTAGCACACGCAAGAGGTGAGTGGGCTGAATCTAGGGAGAGAGATGTCCGTATGTACGCCGGTGGGCCTGTGGTCTGCCTTCCCGTGAGCTTGTAACGGAGCTGATGTGGCCATTCTCATCGTTGGTCTATGCTGGTTAATTTATGTTTGGCCCCACCTGTAAGCCGGTAAAGAAGTGCTTATGTGGCTGAGATGCTGATGTGGATGGTGTGCACGTCAAGAGAAATAATATAGTGGGGATAAACTATTTAGGTATTATACATGCTATACTCCTCACATTTTTCCCACAAGGTTTTTGAGGAGACTTAATCAAGATGATGATCAAACACACGGTTAAGTGGTGATTAGGGGTGTTAGCATTAAATTAATAGGTTAATTAAAGAGATAATCCTCCCATTGTAATATGTACGTCGGTTGCATTGGCAACCATCGCGCCTCTCCCGTTGCACCTCTACGAACTGTCGCATCTCCCGATCATGTCTGTTCCCATTGTATATACTAGCAAAAATGCTCGTGCGTTGCAACAGAAGAACAAAAAAAAATCACGTCCTCCTTTTGAAAACAACTTCCCATCCGTATTACCGTTGTTCTTCTTTTTCATCATCACCGTGGTGTCAACCCAATCATAACTTGTCGAAACGTGGTAAATCCCAAGGCGATGAGCTCGACCACTGCATGAGACACCTGTCATTGAACCTTTGGAACTGAATACTTTAACATTCAGTGCTGCCACATGAATACTTATATTGCTTAGACGTAAGAAAAATTGACAAGGATACAAACAAAAGAAGATTTAGTTGGACGCCTTCAATTGTAACAGGGTGTAATCTTCAGTTTAGGCGCTATCAACTACCCAACAATTGAGATGACCAATACCAACATCGCAAATTACCGTATTCTGAAAGCTCCTTCTGCTTTGGTAAACCGTTTCCCTAAAAGCATAAACCAGAGGCGCATGTTGTCTTACTCCCCCTAAGAAAATTAATATAATATCATGTAATATTCTTTGTAGTTAATCCTAGAAATATATATTTGCAATTAATCCTAGAACTCCTATAAATCTTTACAGTTAATCCAAAAAAATTGCAGTCAATCACCCCACCCACCACATAAATACTTTATTTCGACGGGAAAAAATCATGACACGACAAATACTACCATGAGACAAAACTAAAGAAAAGAGGATAAATTTGAGACCATGAGACAAAACGAGCAGGTGCTACAGCTTGAAAGAGCTCTTCTTGGGCGATCGACCTTTGTTCCTGCAATGATCAAGCTATCAGATCAACAAAAGAACATAACCATGAAACAAATACTACCATGAGACAAATACTACCATGAGACAAATACTTTATTTCCACCAAAACTAAAGAAAAGAGGATAATTTGAGACCATGAGACAAAACGAGCAGGTGCTACAGCTTGAAAGAGCTCTTCTTGGTCGATCGACCTTTGTTCCTGCAATGATCAACCTATCAGATCAACAAAAGAACATAACCATGAAATACACATGGACCGGTCGATTCTATCGAATTAAAATATTGGGTTGGTGATAAATCCCTAGATGACCAAAACTGGTTTGGAATGGGTCAAAAACCAGGGCGTATACTTACGTGGGTTGTAGGATTTTGCTAGATTGAACGACAGGTTCCCTCAAAATAAATTTTGAATGAGAGGTTTCGGATGTTCGTATTGCATGAAATTTTGGTGCTTCTCTTATCTTCCTAAACTACTTATCCTCCTCCTCGTTTTTGTCCACCTCATTCTAGATGGTTTAGGATTTTCAAGATCAAGATGGTTTGTACCTTTTGACGTGTCTTTCAAATGCTAGTACATCTTTTACGAAATTCTCCACGTTGCAAACAATATTCTTGAATAGAATAGAAAGAAGGAGAGTTGGCCTAAGCACAAATAATCGATTACATGTATAAAATTCTGTAACCTGCAAGCCCCAAGCACAATATAGATTCATATAAATACTCGCGGCAGCGTTGGACTCCTGTTCCATCTGCTCCTTGGCGGCGTCAAGGAACCCACGTACATAGAGGTCTAAGTGTGCAGTGCCGTACCTCATCGTCGCTGTCGGCGGCCATGGCGACGTACTGCCACGGGTTGTCACCATCGAATAGGTTCCAGTTCATGTGCATGTACTGAATGCGCTGGTTGTCGCCTGCACGAATACATGCATATACATGAACGCTCGCAGCGCTTTGTCGCCGGCAAATTCCGGGCGCTCCACATGTCATGGTGCTCCTCCTTGCTCACATGCATTTTTTGTGTATCAAGCCCACAGATTCTTCCTTTAATTGCTTTCGTTATATGCAATCCTTCTTTAATCCGCTCCAAACATGAGGAGGCTACTCGTTTTTACCATCTGTTTGTTGATTTTTGAGGTGGTTGGTATATTAATAGGTGCGAATTGGTGTATAAAAGCAGTGTGGAACAATTAAACATGAAACGTGTTTAGCTCGGCTGGTTGTTGTATCTAGAATCCTAGAGGAGGTCCTGGGTTTGATTCCTATGGTGGAGCAATTTTTTGGGGCCCAGTAGAAAGCCCACTCGCGTGGCTAGCGGCCTAGATGTTGTTGGGCTCTAGGAAAGCCCATCCACAGAGCTGCCAGGCCCAGGACGGACTTGTTACGTACAAAACATCAGCCTGCGATATTTTTATGACACAGAAGATTAGTACCACCTCGGATAGTAAAAAAATCTAACAAAATTAGAGGTGAACGGATTAAGAAATCGGTGAAACGCACCTTGCTTTATTAGTAGGTATAGGTATAGATATACCGAGAATTATTCAATAGAATCAACAGTTCAATCATTTATTCGATTGTCTCTCGTTCTCTCATTTACAATTCAACACGTTATCAGCCACGTTGCTCTCCATCGAGCGAATGGACGCCGAAGAATCTCCCCTCAGTGGTGAAGACGCAGCCTAGGCCTCGTCCTCTTCGTTCGCGACCTCGTCACCGGCGCGGGGTCCTCGCGGTCGCCGCCGCGCTCCGCTCGACCGCCCATCGTCGGGCCCCTGCGCCAAGCGGTGGCCGCGCCCGCCTGCGCCATGGCCGTGGCCGCCCTTGCGAGCGCCCGCCCTGCGCTAGGCCTCGCCCGGTCCCCGACCGGCCGTGGCCGCGCCCGCCCGCGCCAAGCCATGGCCGGAACCGCCCGTCGGATCCCGCGCCAGGCCGCGCTACTGGGCGAGCGAGTTGGGCCAGAACGAAAAGAAAGCGACGGGAGGCGGTTGCGGGGCGCCGAAGGCTTCTTCTCCCGGCGGCCCTCAGCGCCACTGTTGCGCCCGGCGAGGCCCCTCGCGCGCGGCTGTTGGCTGACGGCGGCCAACAACCATGGCCAGGGCGTGTCGTGTTGCCCGACCCGCGGCGACTCGTGCGTGGCGCGGCTCCCCTCGTCCGCCCATGGCGGAAGCAGCCCTGGTCGTGGCCTCCCTCTGGAGCGCGCGATGCGGCTCTCGCCATGGCGCAGCCCTCACCGGCCTCCCACGGCAGTGTGCGACAGCAGCGGCTCCCTCCCGGCACGGAGGCAGTGCCCAGCGACGCCGTTAAAAGGCCGGCTACCTGAAGCAGTCTGCCCGGCACTGATGTACGCCATCTGAGGCTCGATGCCCGTGCAAGGTGAGGCCCGGCCTCGACCACTAGGCAGGCGACGCCCTCCCTACCGGGGCTCACGGCGGAGCCCGCAGAGGCTCCTCGGTGCGCTGCATCCGCATCTTCTACGTCCCGGTGACGACGAAGGCCGCCGATGAAGGCGAGGCAGCGCACGACGCGGCTCCCGGCAACTGATGCAGAACGCCTGCACGGATGCACCTGTGGTGGTGGTCTCTGTGTTGAACCGAAGCAATCGATAGAATCAATCGATTCGTATCCACAGGACCACACCAACGAAGAGAAAGGGAAACCTTATCTCTTCCCTATTTTGCATCAGACACCTGATGTTTGAAGTATTGGTCGAATAGGCCAAGCTGATTTCTCTGGCGATTCTGCTTCAGATTATTGCAGCTTGGTCCAACTACTAGTGTTATTGATTAACACTTGTAAGGCCATGTATAGATCTGCATTTAGTTCATTTTCTGTAGAGTTTTAAAAATTCCAGAAATATGTGGCTGTTATTTGCTTGATCTATAAAATATTCTTTACCGATACAATGACATTGTTTTACGATTGAGATTAAGTTTTCTCGCACAACAATGTTGATTTGCGATTGAGAAATATTTTTTTTCTCGCAATATAATCTCATTGCGATTGAGATTAATTTTCTCTCGCAAAACATTAGTACTGTATTCTGTCGAGTACTTCGTATTCCAGAATAATGTGTGGTGTAATATATTTCCATGTACTGCCGACATGTTGAGATTAATTGCATCTATTATTTGCAATTGAGATTTTCTTTTATCTCTTGCAAAGATAAATTCAATACCTCTACACTACTGATTTGCGATTGAGAATTTTCTTCTCTTGCAAAACAATCTCATTGTGATTGAGATTAATTTTCTCTCGCAAAATATTAATTCACTTTGCTGAATTATCTTGCAACTTGATATAACATTATTACTATTCATTACAATAGTAGTGTATTTCTGTTGAGTATGATGTATTCCGGAATGTATGTATCTCCATGTTCGCTACATGTCGAGATTAATACGTCTATTTGCAATTGAGATTTTCAATTTCTTGCAAATACATATGCAAAATTCAAGGTGACATCCTTAGCAATTTGAGATTCACACTAATGATTTCGAGCCACCTTCTTGAAATCTATTAATTTTGCAACATTAGGATGTATTTATATTACACAATCTGTAATATAAACAAATTATCGTTTTTCACCGGGAATGATATGTTCTATGTGTTTACCACATTGACATTCTTCATGAACATGTCACAGCGGTCGAGATTGATTTCTCCCGCACAACAAACTTGTAAAATTTTGACAATAACATCTCCCTCATTATATTAGGAAAACACAAGGTGATGAGTTGGATCTACTGCCTATGTGTAGACTATCTCTATTATTGTGAGATCTGTATGATCTTCAATGTGTTTATGTTCCCACAATTGAGGTTGAGCATTTTCAAGTTATACACTTGAGTCAAATTTTTGCATCCTTATTACAAAACCATGATGGTTTTAGTTTACTTCTTGTAAATTAATTATCTCTGGCTTCCCCTATAAGTAATCGATGGCTAGCAATTTGAGGCACTTGCCCCCAATGGCCACAACTTACTTAAGCGGGTCATGGACATCAAGACCAGTCTTGCATCCCATGGGATAGCGCGTGCAATCCAAGCCACGCCACCGGAATGCAGAGGACCTCAAGCGTAATGGTTTAAAACTCACTTCAAACCCTCAACCTGACACCATCAAGCTGTCACGAGACCCTATGAGTATGGAGAGCATGATGGTTGAATATGCATCAACCGACATGTTTGGAGACTATACATTTAGTCCCCGAGTCTCCTTAGTGATCTATTTATTTATGTCCACTTATGATGTTCTAATAAGAACATGATTAATGTTGTCATCATATATTGTATATCACAATATATTTGTATCAGCACTTTGATACAAATTCATTTGTATGTATTCTATATATCCGACAGTGATTTTCTTGAGAATCTTCAAGTCTATATATAGATTTCTACGGGAGTCAATCTGATGAAAAATAATATGTGCCTTGTGGGCATATGCACCACAAACTCTATACTCAGGGAAGTCCGATGTTTCCACTCATTGAGAGAAAGAAGATATTTTAAAATCGCTAGATGCGATGAGGTATTTGTTGGCTCAACTCGAGTCATATTTACTATCCCTGTGGGTACTCGAGTAACGTCAGGATGCTTCATTGCTTCCCAAGTTTAACTCGTACCCTACTAAGCTATAGAGATATTTGTCAAAATGGTTTCCATAGCGAAACTTATGCTGACAAGAAAGATAAATACATTCTCTTTACCATATGCAACGGATATGGCAAGCACATTTTCTATGTATCATCCGGATTGTACTACACATACTACAAAATCCGTAGCACATGTTGTGCCCAAGATAGTTTTCCAATGTCTTGTACATGAAAAACTTGGCATACTCACCTTGGTCATCGAGACATTGGGTTGAAACCGAAACTATCAGCAATTCCAATAGTTTATGATTATTATGATGCTAAATTCTAACACCATTTGGATTTTATGTGCACTACAAGTGACACAGGGAAGCTAATTTTAAGGCTTGCACACCTTAAAGTCTACGCTGAGCCACTCAGACTCGTTGAATGCATCAAGTTGAGGTAAGTGGCTCTTCCCATCCATTGACTAGACTATTCAAGTATTCCATGGTTCTAAAGACATGTCTACATGATGGTCTTAAGTGTGTGCTTTATTCACATGAAACCATTGGCTCATTATCCTGACATCGATTTCAAGCAAACCGAATGGATAACATTGCAGAATTCTCCTTGAGTGCCTTCTCTAAGGCCCTTGGATTGAGTTTAGCAATTTGTCCTGAGGTCTAGACTCAAAATGGTTTGGTAGAATCCTATCCAAAGAGTTAAGCTCATTGCATTATCTTTACTTTGAAATTGCAACTTGCCAACTTTACGTTGGAGTCATGCAGTTTTACACGCTCATGACAGAACTGCATAATATTATTCCCCTCTATCTTTGATATGTGGATATCTACCAAGTATTTCCTATCTGCGGTAATTCGGTTGCATACCGATATCACCACCTGGCATACATCATTGGCCCCTCAACTTATAGTTGGGATATATGCTGTAATAACTGTACTTCCGTCAATACCTCAAGCCCCTCGCATGGGGAGTTATTCAAGGCCAGTATGCTAATTCAATGAGGAACATTTCCAGGCATTAGGGGGAGATTTCAGGTACCATATAGAATGCCTGGAAATTAGTGGAATGTTCAACACATTTCTGCCTCAAATCCACGTACTCAAAGATCTGAACCATGCGTTCAGAAGATTTGCAACACATTGCAAATAACCTGCCAGATTCATTTACTGAATATAAAGGTGTCATATAATCCTACAATCCTGAAAATATGCCGGAAAGAGTGGAGGTACCAACTAAAACCACTCAACTCCCCGTTCAAAGCAACAGGGGGAGAAGTACGGCAATAGTACACCAGGATTCAGCTTCTCGCAAGCAAGGATATCAAGGCCTGTGAATCAGTAAATGCAAGTCAACTTCACATTGACAGACACCTGATGGGTAGTATACACCCAGTGGACGAGAAACCTCCACCAACCCAGGTCATAGTGCACAAAATGATCGGGACATCGGAATACCCGACTCAATCGCATTAGGAAATCGCGAGCAGTCACTATGGGTAACGATATTTCCATCAACTATATATTTATATATAGATTCTGGAGAAACATATAACCGGAAGTTTACAATTGTCGACATACATTTCTCAACTAGATTGAAAAAACCTTTCAAATGATTTAGATCCAAAGACCATGGCCATGGCAAAGTGTGAACAACACTCGGATTAAACTCAAGCAAAGGGTATAATCTAGGTAGAAATGATCTTGCTCAATAATGGGAAGGTATTCATAAGCAATACCTATAACAGTTTTCTTCTGGAAACAGAATTGAGAACAACGAGGTGGTGAAACAAAGAGCAAGTATTGTAGCACAAGGGTTTACACAGATACCTAACTATTCTCTAGAGGTGGAATCTCATTCCGGTAACTTAAATAATTGGCAGTACAAAATCATCTATCTCTGCAGTTGATAGATGTAGTGATTACGTATCCATGTGGATCACTAGATTCAGACATATATGATTGATTCCCGATGGAATCTCACTTCTGAATCGAAATGCAAAATGCAACATACATTGTGTAAAAATCAAAAAGTCACCATACGACTTATTGTTGTCGGTACATATGGTACAACTGACGTAGTGAGTTCCTTATACACAAGGATTACTCCTACAATGATGATTATCCATGTTTGTGTGTCTGTAATGACGACACATGTAATCATCTAAATGACGGAGTTGAAAATGAAGGATTTGGGTAAACCAAAATACCGTTCGTTACTACAACTTGAGTGTTTTGAATCAGAATGATCGAATCATTAGAACGATGGTTACATGTCCCCTTTTATATCTCCCGAAGAGACACGACGATCTCTCGAGGAGGCGTCGGTTCCAGGAGATCGAAGGGAGGCGTCGGTTGCGGGACAAACCGCAACGACGGTTTGGGCAAGGGGAGATTTTCCCCTAATTACAGAATTATATTTAACACTCCCCCTAATCTATGCTTGACCATGTAGATCATCTTCACGATTGTCCGGGAAGCTCTATCATCTCAAAAGATTCTCCTTCAAAAGTTCTTCATAAAATCTTTAATGAGGTCCTGAAAAATATACTCACAAAGAAAGATAGCATAATATGATGTCATTAAAATGAGGATATCTCAAGAAGAGACTCCCCCTGACACCTGCAAGTCCCTAAGTCTTCGCATACCAATTCCATGAACACATTTCTGGAATGTAGAATTTGGTAGAGACTTGGTAAATAAATCAGCAAGGTTGTCGCATGATTTGACTTGCAGAATGCTTATTTCCCCGCTTTTCTGAAGATTATGGGGAAAGAACCATTTAGGAGAAATATGCTTGGTGATATTACTCTTGATGTATCCTGTTTGCATCTGCGCAACACAAGCTGCATTATCTTCATAGATAATGGTAGGTGATTTTATCGAACCCATTCCACATGACTGTTGTATGTGGTTTATCATTCTGCGAAGCCATACACATTCGCATGTTGCTTCAAATAATGAAATTATTTCAGAATGATTGGTAGATGTTGCCACCAGAGTCTGTTTCGAAGACTTCCATGATATAGCAGTACCACCATGTAGGAACACAAAGCCGGTCTGAGATCTGGCATTATGGGGATCAGATAAATAGCCGGCATCTGCATACCCAAACACATCAGAGTCCTGATTGTTCTGGAACTGGAAAAATAGGCCAAGATCCTTTGTGCCTTGGAGATATCGAAAGATATTCTTCACTCCAGACCAATGACGTTTGGTGGGAGCTGTGCTATGTCTAGCAAGTAGATTCACTGCAAATGCAATATCAGGTCTTGTGCAATTTGCAAGATACATAAGCGCTACAACAGCACTAAGGTATGGAACTTCAGGTCCCAACACATCTTCTCCATCATCCCTTGGTCTGAACGGATCTTTCTCTACGTCTAGAGATCGAACCACCATGGGAGTTTTAGATGGATAAGATTTGTCCATATTGAATTTCTCCAATATTTTCTGGATATAGGCAGATTGGTGTACCATGATTCCTGAAGGAAGATGCTCAAGTTGAATACCTAAGCAAAATTTGGTTTTACCCAAATCCTTCATCTCAAATTCCATCTTTAGGTGATTGTGTGCTTCATCAATGTCTGGTGTGCTGCCGATGATGTTGAGATCATCAACATACACAGAAATGATGCAAAATCCTGTAGAGGACTTCTTGATGAAAACACATGGGCAATCAGCTCTATTGGAGTAACCTTTCTGAAGAAGGAACTCTGAGTCAGTTGTACCACATCCGTCCCGACTGCCTTAAGCCATATAATGACTTATTCAGCTTTACACAATACATGTTGCGTTTTGCATTTTTATTCGGGACAGGGATTCCATCAGGAACCTTCATATATATGTCCGAATATAGTGACCCATAAAGGTATGCGGTCACGACGTCCATCAACTGCATAGATAGACGATTTTGCACTGCCAAGGATATAAGATATCGGAAAGTGGTTGCACTCATTACTGGAGAATATGTTTCAGTGAAATCAATGCCGGGTTTCTGCGTGAAACCTTGTGCTACGAGCCTTGCTTTATATCTCACCACCTCATTGTTCTCATTCCGTTTTCGGAGAAAAACCCAATTGAATCCCACAGGGAAAACACTGGGAGGTGTAGGTATTGCTTCAGTGAATACCTTTCTTTTGTTAAGCGAGGCAATTTCTGCTTGGATTGCATCCTTCCATTTAGGCCAGTCGGAGTGCTTTTGGCACTCAACGATAGACCTTGGATCACGATCAGTGAGAAGGGTATCTGCAATCATGTCAGCAAAATATATGTCGACAGTCGTAGTCTTACGGTCAAATAATTCTCCAGAATCAACATAGTTGATGGAAATTTCCTGCACCCCTAATGACTCTTCGTGATTTCCCAATACGATCGAGTCTGGGTGTTCTGATGTCCCAGTCAGTTTGTGCACACTGGAACTGGGTTGTGGAGGTTGTCCTTCCACTGGGTGTATACTACCCATCAGGTGTTTGTCAATGTTGAGTTGACCTGCATTTACTGACTCCGAGGTTTTTCTCCTCGATTTCCTTTGCTGCTTGCTAGAAGCATGCTCCAGTTCAGAGACCGTACTACTCCCCCTCTTTTTAGGAATAGGGAGTTGAGTGGTTTTTGTTGGTACCTCCACTCTTTCCGGTGCGTTTCTGGCTAGGTTTAAGGATTTTGTAACACCTTTCAAATCAGTAAACAAATCTAGCAGATTATTTGCAAGATGTTGCAAAATAATGATCTTCCGAACTTGAAGTTCGGTCTCTTGGGTACGTGGATCAGAGGATGAAATGGAATGAGCATTCCAATCAATTTCCGGGCATTCTTTCTGGTACTTGAAATCTCCCCCTAATGCCGGAAAATGTTCCTCATTAAATATGCAATCAGCGTGACGGGCTGTGAACAGATCCCCAGTCAGGGGTTCCAGGTACTTGATAATCGACGGTGATTTGTACCCCACATAGATCCCCAACTTCTTGTGTGGGCCCATAGATGTCCGCTGTGGTGGTGAGATCGGGATGTATGCAGCACATCCGAACTTACGCAGATGGGAAATGCTTGGAGGATTTCCACGTACCAATTCCAGAGGGGAAGAACTGTGATATGCAGTTGGCCTCAATTGTATCAAGTCAGCAGCGTGTAAAATAGTGTGACCCCAACAAGAGGTTGGCAAATTGCAATTCGTCAACAAAGGTCTTGCAATGAGTTGGATCCTCTTAATCAATGCTTCAGCCAAACCATTTTGTGTATGGACATATGGAATAGAGTGCTGAACTTCAATCCCCAAAGCCATGCAATAATCATTGAAAGCACCTGAGGAGAATTCTGCAGCATTGTCCATTCGAATTGACTTAATTCGACTTTCAGGATAATGGGCTTGCAACTTAATGACTTACCTCATTATCTTGGCAAATGCATGGTTTCGTGTGGATAGAAGACACACATGTGACCATCGTGTAGATGCGTCAATCAGAACCATGAAATACCGGAAAGGTCCAGATAATGGCTGAATGGGACCACAAATGTCTCCTTGAATACGTTCAAGGAACTGAAGGGTTCAGCTTGTATTTTGAGGTGTGAGGGCCTCAAAATTAGCTTTCCCGTGGCACAAGATGTGCACACAAAATCAGAAGATTGAGGAAATTTTGACTCAAGCAAATTATGACCAATGGAATTGCTAGTAATTTTCCTCATCATCCCTATTCCAGGATGGCCTAGGCGATCATGCCAGGTTTGGAATGCGTTAACATTCTGAAAAATTACTTTGTATGCAACATGTTCCACGGGTTTGATGTACGTATAGTACAAACCAGACGATAGAGAAGGAATTTTCTCATGTACCTTTTTGCCATATCCTTCATCTTTAGTAAAGAGTAGATACTCCTCTTTGTTGTCTTCATGGGTTTCAATATGAAAACCACTTTTACGGATATCTCGATAACTGATCAGGGTACGTGCAGAATCGGGATACAGTAAAGCATCCTCAATTGTCACATATGTACCACTTGGGAGGGTGAATATGGCACGTCCAGTACCAACAATCACAGTATCGCGTCCAGCGATAGTTAGAATATCTCCATTTGTCTTTTTCAAAGTTTGGAAATATTTCATCTCCCTCGGTATGGAGTTTGTGGCACCACTGTCCACAAGGCATAATTCCTCTTCCATCGGATTGTCCCCGTAGAAAACTATATAAAACAAAGAATTTTCAATAAGAAAAACTCATAGTAATATATAGAATACAATCTTTATTATATCAAATGTGCTGATACAATACAATATAAAGACAACAATAAACTTATGTTCTTATTACAATCATCACAAATGGACATAATTAAGTAGATCACTAAGGAGATTGAGGGACTAGTCGAAGTCGCCAAACACGTTGTTTGCAGTGTACTCAATCAACGTGTTCTCCATTTCAGCAGTAGCCTCAGGCAGATAAGGAACCACGGCGTTGCTCGGTCCAGGAGGAACATCGTGCGAACCACCAGCTCCTTTTGCGCTATCCGGATGAAGGTTGAAGTTGGCTTCAAACCTTTTCCCTTGAGGTGCTTTGCGTCCCTGTGATTGCTGGTACAACATAACCAGATGCTTGGGCATTGTGCACTTTTCAGTAGAATGCGTGTGGCATCCACACTTGTTGCAAAGCTTAGATTTATCAAACCTGGGCTTTGAAGTGCCTTTTCCCTTGCCTGGGTATCTAGATCTCCTGTTCCCATTACGCTTTCGCTTATGCTCGAAATTGGTTTGTTTACCCCGAAAGGTACCATTAAACTTTTGTCTATTTGCAACATTCAGATGGACTTCAGGTAAAGGTTGTGCCCCAACTGGGCGCTGAGAGCCATTCTTAGCGAGTAGCTCATCATGCTTTTCAGCCTGAAGTAACATGTGAATGAGCTCGGAATAGACAGTGTAGTTACGAGCACGGTATTGCTGTTGGAGGATCCTATCTGAAGGGAGCATAGTAGACAAAGTTTTCTCTATCTTCTCCCCCTCAGTAGGTTCCTTCTCACAAAAGCGTAGTTTGGAACATATCTTATGAACAGCATGATTGTACTCACCAATGGATTTGAATCCTGAAGACGAAGATGAGTCCAATCATGAAGTGCTTCTGGCAGGACTACTGCCTTCTGCTGTTCATACCTCGTTTTGAGGGCCAGAAACAGAGTACTAGGAGATTCCTCCTGTAAATACTCGGACTTGAGATCTGGATAAATATGGTGCCTTATGATGAATAAGGCAGCATAGTTCTGTTGTTCTGTCAGCGGCGTGGCCCCATCCGGGAGAGGAGTCTCCGGGGGTTGTATTGCACGCGCTATCCCACGGGACGCAAGACTGATCTTGATGTCCATAGCCCATGTAGGGTAATTGTGGCCATTGAGGGCAAGCTCCTCAAACTCTTTGGCAGTCATCTTTGCCTACATGGGAAAACCAGAGATAATTAATTTATAGGTGGTAAATTAAAAACCATCATGGTTCTGTAATAAGAATGCAAAAATTTGATACTCAAGTGTAAACTTGAAAAATTCTCAACCTCAATTGTGTGAACATAACACTTTGAAGATCATTTAGATCTCACAGTAATAGGCTATATCGCCATTACCTTGTGTATGCTACAATTCAAATATAAGGAGTACACGTTGGAGGTAATCGCTTGTCGAGAATGACAAAGCGTAGACCTCACAGTAAGAGGGGATAATCTGCAAATGAGCAGTAGATCCCAACTCATTACCTTGTGTTTCCAAATATAATGAGGGAGAAATATTCAAAAATTTGCAAGTTTGGTGTGCGAGAGAAGATGATCTCGATCGCTAAAACATGTTCAAGAGAACTTGATATGTGGTAAACACATGGAACATGTCATACTTCCCAGATGAAATCCGGTACTTTATTTATATTATCAATCCATTACATAATATAAACACACTAACAACACAAGTCCTAGTCAAATGTAATTTAGAACAGGACTTGAATGTAAGTAGCAGTCAAACTAGGTACTAAATAGTACTAAACATAGTCTAAAATTGCACTAATACAATAATTAGTACTAATGATCAATGAAACAGATTAAAAAAATTCGTAGCCACCACGAGGACCCGTATGCGCCTGGGCCTAGGCTTGCACGACCTTTGGCCAGCCCATCCGCCGCCGCACCGCATAAAGCAGAGGGGGGAGAGCGGTTACGGATACGGGTCGGATACTCCGACCCTCCCCCCCCCCCCCCCCGCACCACTACTCGATCCCCACCTCTGGTCACAGCGCCGCCGCGAGTAGGAGTGGCCGCCGCCGCATCCCTCCTTCTCCATTGGTTACCGGCGCAGCCCCGCCGAGCTCTCCTCGTCCGAAGAAGAAGCAACGACGACGGGGTCCAGGCGGACTCCTGGAGGCGCGGCGCTGGCGAGGCCGAGATTCGCCGGAGCCCACGAGCCGGCGCGGCGGCTGGGACGGCGGTCGAGGGCTGCGACGGCGCGCTCGAATAGGCGGCCGAAGCGCTGCTCAGTGCGGCTGCTCGAGCCCGCGGCTGTCTCCTGTTGAGGCGTGGCGGTGGCGGCACCGTCCTCCATGCCTGCTCCAAGGCGGACGACTCCGGAGGCATCGGTCGGCGCAGAGACGAAGGAGAGCGCCTCCTCCTCATTCACGACGGCGCGCATCGGCACGGGGCAGTATCCGGGCGGGCCGGTGGCCTCGGCGGCGGGCGTTGGCGTCGACGGCGCGAGCCACGCGGCCGGCGGAGGAGGTGGTGGAGGCGGAGATCCAGGGGGCGGTGCAGGCGCGGCTGCAACCCTGTGCACCATGGAGGCGCTCGGGCCGGCCACTAGCCAGGGGTCGAACCCCATGGGCGCCTGGCCACGGGCGCAGGGAGCACCATCATGGGCGCGTCCAGGGGCGAGGGGAGCACCGCGGGGGCGCGTCCAGCGGCGCGGTGGTGGCCAGGAGCGCCACGTCCAGCGCCGCGGTGGTGGCCAGGAGCGCCACGTCCAGCGGCGAATCGACGGATGGCTTGCATCCGGCGACGGAAACGGCGGTGGCCACCAACTCCATGGCGACGAAGGGCAATGAGACGGTAGCGGCGATCGTCCTCGCGGATCAGACGAAGGAAGAAGGAGACGAGGCCTGTCATCTCACCGGCGGCGAGTGCTTCCTCTCTTCTCCTTTTCTCTGTTGCCTTTTGCTCTCGCTGGCTGTTCTACGTGCGTGATAACGTGTTTTGAATCAGAATGATCGAATCATTAGAACGATGGTTACATGTCCCCTTTTATATCTCCCGAAGAGACACGACGATCTCTCGAGGAGGCGTCGGTTCCAGGAGATCGAAGGGAGACGTCGGTTGCGGGAGAAACCGCAACGGCGGTTTGGGCAAGGGGAGATTTTCCCCTAATTACAGAATTATTTTTAACATTGAGCACCTTCATTCATACATTATGGTACACCATTTTGTCTATATCCAAAATATATTAGAGAAATCATGGAAAAATCTTATCCATCCATAATTCTCATGGTAGTTCATTCTCTAGACGTAGAGAAAGATCTATTTAAACCAAGAGATGATGGAAATGAGATATTGGGACTCAACGTTCCATAATGTCATTGGATCCACCAAACACAATTGGTTGGTACTCAAGAATGTCTTTCGATATCTCCAAGGCATCAAACATCTTGTCCTGGTTTTCAGTTTCACATAAATGTGAACACCGATATCATTGGATACATCGATCAGATCCCCACTGTGTCAGATCGTGGACAAGCTTAGTGTTCCTACTAGGTGTGGTAGCCCGCTCATGAATAGTCTTCGAAACAGACCTCATGGCTACATCCATCAACCATTATCTCAACGATAATGTCTCTTGTGTTGCCCGGATGCAAACAGGTTACGTAATAAGGAATGTTGATATATTGCATATCTTGCAAGTCAAATCATGTGACTGATTTGTTCACGAAGTCTCTATCAACATCTACATTCCAGAAATATGTTCATGGAGTTGGTATGTGACGGCTTCGGAGTATGCAAGAATCAGGGGGAGTATCTTCCTAAATTGTTCTTGTTCAATGCATCATATTATACTCTTTTTCCCTTCATGAGTTTACTTTATAGGTTCTCATAAAGGTTTTTAATGAGATAACATCAACATGAGATCATATGTCATACTTTCTGTTTTCCCCACCAGGGTTTTTGGGAAAGTATATACGACATATTTATTGTCCTCTGGACTCTATTGGTTTTCTCGTATTGAGTTAAAAGAGACAATAACCATTATATGTTGCATCAATTTCTCCTTATTTTTCCCACTGGGTTTGAAGGAGTTTTAGCAACATATCATACTACAATACTTCTCACATTTTTCCCACAGGGTTTTTGAAGAAGAGTTAATTCAAGAATGATTCCAGAGATGATCGGTTCCAAGGACAAGGAAGGATTAGGGGGAGTGTTAGGATTAATTTAATAGGTTAATTAAAGAGATAATCCTCCCATTGTAATCTGTACGTTGCATTGGCAACCGTCGCGCCTCTCCCCTTGCACCTCTATGAACTGTCGCATCTCCCGATCATGTCTGTTCCCCTTGTATATATACCAAGAATCATTCAATGGAATCAACAGTTCAATCATTTATTCAATTGTCTCTTGTTCTCTCATTTACAATTCAACAAGGGGGAGTGTTAAAACTAATTAACCCCAGCCGCACCATGTGTGTGGTTGCCACTTTGGCAACTGCCCAACGGTTGCTCGTCGACGCCTTTTGCAACAGACGCTTCTCTTGGATGCATCCTTCCGATTATATATATATATATATATATATATATATATATATATATATGTGAACATGATCAATAAAGATGACACTTGATTCATTTTGCTTTGTCTCTAGTTCTACTCTAAACACCAATGATATAAGTTATCGGAAAGAGATCCCACCTTTGGAGAATATTTGGGTATCTGTGTAAACCCTTGTGCTACAATACTTCTATGTTTCACCACCTCATTGTTCTCAATTCCTCCCATTATTGAGCAAGATTATTTCCACCTAAATTATACTCTTTACTCGAGTCCAGTCAGAGTGTTGTTCACACTTTGCCATGGCTATGGTCTTTGGATCTAAATCATTCAAAAGGTTTTTGCAATCTAGTGAGAAATGAATGTTGATAGTTGTAGTCTTCCGGTTATATATTTCTCCAGAATCTATTTATCAATATATAGTTGATGAAAATATCGTTTCCCATGGTGACTGCTCGCGATTTACCAATGCGGTTGAGTCGGGTATTCCAATGTCCCAGTCATTGTGTGCACTATGACCTGGGTACAAGGTTTTCCGTCCACTAGATGTATACTATCTATTAGGTCCTGTCAACGTGAAGTTGACCTGCATTTACTGATTCACAGGCCTTGATATCCTTGAGCTAGATCCTAGAGTATTTCTGACATACATCTCCTCATGTTGCTTTGAATGGGGTGAAGTGGATTTTGTAGGCGTACTTTTGCAGGATTGTCGGATTGTGTGACAACTTTATAGTCAGTAAATGAATCTAGCAGGTGAATTGTCAGATTGTGTGACACCTTTATAGTCGGTAAATGAATCTAGCAGGTTATTTGCAATGTGTTGCAAATCTTCTGAACACATAGTAAGTATTTACTGTAGATATAATAATTCAAAATTAATTTAATTTCATAAATGTACACAATAGATCATCAATTTACAAATTAATTTGAGTCGTTTTAGATGTTGGCAGCAGGAGGCCAAGGGCCACGAGGTGCACCTGTCCTCGGCGAATGCGGCTGTGTCATGAGGGTTAAGGGAAGAGGCGCAGCAGCCGTATTCACATCCACGACCGCGCAGCTGAGGGAGGCCAACGCGCTGCATGGAGAGGAGTGGAGTGGGCCAATCACGTGGCTGCACGGGCGGTGCCAAACCGGCACAAACTTGTCCAGCAGAAAACACAAACACAAAAGGAAAATTACAGCTCTTCCCAGAAGAGAATTCAGAAAGTTTGGCACATGAACCAGGAGAAGGTAAAGCAAGAATGCCGCTAGCAAATTTGTCAGGCCACTTTCTCAAATCAATCATTTTGGAGAAACTAATTGAGTAGTATAAAAGTAGATGCTGTAATTGCCGTCAGCTAAGAGCAAAAGACCAGCATAATAATAATCAGTTGGAAATCTGAACTATGCAATAGTAATCATAATGCGGCATTATCAAAACGAAAATAAAATAGCAAATAAGAAAATTTGTTCCTTTCCTTATTCATCCTCAGACGTTGCATAAGCTTCTCACAGAGTGTTCAAACAATGTAGGCAATACAGTTCGCAACTCATCATAGGTAAGAACAATTTTAAAACAACATAAAAATATGGATCATTGGTCTTAAAAACAGATAAGATACTCTTTTTATATAGTTTAGTTTATTAATCATCATCAAACAAAATGGATATGAACCAAAACCAAAAAAGAAAAACATGTAACTGGAGCACTCAGAATATGGGTGGTGATATAGCAGTATGGTCGGCAAGGCAAAAAAATGCCAATTACGACGAACGAGACCAAATATCAATCTTCACCGTCCTCCAAAAAAATCAACCAAACTTCTGGTTCTCTTCAATGAAGATACTCCGATGAGCGTTTTGAGCGTTTTGAGAAAGACTTAGTAGCAACTGTGAATGTTTTGAGAAACAAGATTTAGTTTTATCATACGTTTCTACGTTTCAGAATCCTATGTTCCAAAGAGGCAGAAATATATCAAAACACCGTATGAACCTGAATAGAATGGGCAGATAGCTGGAATTTCATGGTTCTACCATTCATATCATCCCGCAGCTCTCTACACCTCTCATCCTGGTACAAATATATCAGATCAAAACCAGTACCATCAAGTCAGACGGCCACAAAGAACATTAAATCAGGTAAGTTAACATGGCTCAGACATCCAAGGAAGGAATTAGCAGCATTAGATCTCAAGCCTGGCAGGGCGAAAACTCTTAGGCGGCAACTGCGAATGTTTTGAGAAACAAGCCTAAGTTTTATCATCATCACCGTTTATTTCCCCAATTCCAAATAAGTACAGTGAAAACATATTATGGTAAGTTTGCAATTCAAGTATAATCACAAACACATACTCTTAAACCAGGAACATAAAACAGAGACAAAAATATATTCAAATGAGTACAATCAACATGGCTCAGACATCCAAGGAAGGAATTAGCAGCATTAGCTCTCAAGCCTGGCAGGGCGAAAGCTCTTAGGCGGCAACTGCGAATGTTTTGAGAAACAAGCCTAAGTTTTATCATCATCGCCATTGATTTCACCAAATTAAAAATAAGCAAAGTACACAAAGCAAGTACAATAACATAATATCCTGTTAAATCAAGAAGATAAAGCAGAGACAAAAAAAGATTCAAATGAATAAAATCAACATGTCTCAGACATCCAAGGAAGGAATTAGCAGCATTAGCTCTCAAGCCTGGCAGGGCGAAAGCTCTTAGGCGGCAACTGCGAATGTTTTGAGAAACAAGCCTATGTTTTATCATCATCGACATTGATTTCCTCCAACTTAAAATCAGCAAGTGTAATCACAAAAAACAGCTATGTGTACCTACTAAATCATGTCCACAGGTTCCTATCAAATGTGAGACGTCGAAGATCACTCTCTTGGCACAATGTAATATCTCCAGTCAAAGCTGTAGCTACCGGAGACATGGCATCAGGACCAATGAAAAACACCACAAAGATCACAATACAACAACCGAAGGTCCAAGCAATTATACCATGAGAAACACAATCATCTCAAGGAATTGATAAATCATCCTGAGGAATTGGTAATGAACGAAAGAATACATGAAGTAATCAACAGATATAAATGCACAAAGGGGGGAAGAGCTCAGACAGCCAAGGGTTTGTCTTCAAAAGTACTGCTGAAGAGGCAGTATCAGAAACTCTAGTCCATATAAATGTCATCCACGCTCAAAACTCCCTAACCAGCTAATGATGCAAACAGAAAAGAACATGTAAAAAATGAGAAACGGGCATCAAATCAGAAAAAATAGAGAGAACAAACCAATCAGTTAGGGAAAATCTACAGCACGAGTACTGGCATAAGCACAAATACCCAACTGCACTATAGTTTTCTGCAAAAGGAGCACAGGAAAACTGTACGCGAAGTACAACATTGCCGCAACAGCTTCAAATGAATCACACTATTGACTTAAAAGAGTTATGCTACCAACCTCCATATGGAATCTTCAAACCTAGCATTCCACTTAGAATCATATTTTCATTTTTACATATCTATTTTAATGCATAATTCTTATCCAGCTTTAAGACACGATTGTGCTGAACTTCTTTACGCACAAGTAACCGTACTTGAAAACACAAAAAAAGTTAGGATATTATCCATAATTTTGCCATGCTTTCATTATCAGGGCAGATAAATCATCAAACCAAGACCTAGAGCGCATCACCGTGAACAAACTATGATCAGACCGAAAGCACATGCCTGCCTACAGTGCAGAATTGAAGATAACGGGCTTTCTAATGGACGACCTGAAAATCTTCTTCAAGTATTCCACCTTTTTCTCCGCAAGAAAAAAAAGTGGAGTACTTGAAGAAGACGTTCAGGTACTCCAGCTTGGCGGATATCTCCTCGAGGGGTCTCCTTCTGCGTGAATTTTGGCACGCCGGTGGCTCTGGGATGTTCAAGCAAGCGCCGCACGCTGCCGGTAGCATGAGGTTCCTGCTTGAACACCACAGAGCCGCCGGGCTCCCCGACAAAACCGGCAGACGGCGCCCGTCATCCGGACGAGATCCAGCAGAAGGAGACGCGGCTCGACTGAGGCGGAGGGCTCGGGCACGGGGTAAGCCGCTGAAGGTAGTCGGCGGCACCGACGGCGGGGTCTGGGGGGAACGGGCGCGGCGGCTGACGGGAGGCGCTCAGGCGCGGGGCGCGGCGATAAGGCTGGGGGCGGGGTGGAGGATGAGGAAGAGAGGAGATGGGATCTGAGATCTGGGAGGGCGTGGCGGCGGCGGCGGCGCTGCGAGGAGGGTTTGGTGAAGGGTTGGGGGTGGGTGGTGCGGTGGAGAATGTATAGGGGTGGGCGATCTTCGTCGGGCTCAAGAAAACCAATTCGATACGGCCCTTGTGTTTACAGGCTGGCTAATTGAGGTGGGCTATTGATCTCATCAAAAGATAATTCACAGTCTGTGCTCTCCGCGACGAGCGGGATGGGCCGGCCGGCCGCAGGAGGCTGGCCAACGGCCTGTCACTGTGAGCAGTTATCGCACGCCTGACGTGAGAGAACTATTGAAAGACAGAGATCTAGTATCCGATGGATCAAGGAGGGGGACGCGAACACCAAGCTATTGCAAGCTGTGGCAAACGGACGGAGATCGAAGAATTTCATCGCTCATGTCAGGCACAATGGCGTTATATACACTGACCAGGGTCGGAAGGAGGAGATCTTCACTGAAGCTTACGAAGGGCTTCTTGGGCGTGCCCAAGGGAGGGACTCTGACCTGAACCTTGAGTTTCTTGGGATTCCTGCCACTAATCTTCAAGATCTCGAGCAGATATTCACGGAGGAAGAAGTCTGGAACACCATAAAAGAACTACTCGCGGAGCGTGCACCAGGACCAGATGGATTTATTGGGGCCTTCTACCACCGTGCTTGGCCAATCATCAAGCAGGACATCATGGCCGTGTTGCTCAAGATGTTCGTTGGGGATAGCAGAGGATTCAGCAAGCTCAATCGTGCCCACATCGTTCTTATCCCGAAGAAACCAGATGCTCAAGAGGTCGGCGACTTCCGCCCTATCAGTCTGCTCCATAGCGTTGCCAAACTGTTCGCCAAGATGCTCGTGATCAGAGCCAGGAAGAGGATGAAGGATATTGTTGCGGCCAATCAGTCCGCCTTCATTCTTGGCAGGAGCTTACACGACAACTTCCTGCTCGTGCGCCAAGTTGCAAGGAAAATTCATGCCCGTCATGATCCCGGAGTGTTCCTCAAATTGGATATTTCGCGCGCCTTCGATTCCTTGGCATGGCCGTTCCTCTTTGACGTCCTTCGCGCAAAAGGATTTGGCAACAAGTGGATTGGTTAGGTGGCTGCGCTACTCAATTCGGCGAGCACCAAGGTTGTGGTGAACGGGGTCCCTGGAAGGAGCTTTGTGCATGCCAAGGGCTTAAGGCAGGGAGATCCCATCTCGCCTCTGTTATTCGTGATCGCGATGGACGTGTTAACCAGCATCAGCAACAAAGCAGAATCAGATGGCATTATCAGTACGCTCACGGGAGTCACGGCTATGCAGCGCCTGTCGATTTATGCCGACGACGTTGCCCTGTTCATCAGGCCTTCGGTGCAGGACATGAGTTTTGTTCGGAACGCTCTCCACATCTTCGACGAGGCGTCCTGCCTCAAGGTCAACTACGCCAAATCCTCCGCCATTCTCATCAGAGGGGATGAGCAAGATCAGCAGAGGGTGGCGGGCGTGCTACAATGCCAGGTGGGTGAGTTCCCCTGTAGATATCTTGGACTGCAGTTGGCGATCCGGCAGCTCACCAGGGCGCAATGGCAACCCCTCCTAGACCAAGCCAAGCGCTTCGTTCCCGCGTGGCAGAGAGGGCTAATTCAGCGGGCCGGCAGGCTAGTGCTGGTAAAGTCCGTTGCGGCATCTAGGCCCGTCCACCACTTGATGGTGATGGAAGCGCCGATCTGGGTTCTCGATGAGATCAATAGCTGGATGAGAGCTTTCTTCTGGAAAGGAAAAGATAAGGTCAGCGGAGGGCATTGTCAGGTTGCCTGGAACTCCATATGTCGGCCGACCCAGTTCGGCGGCCTGGGCGTGAAGAACCTGCAATTACAAGCTTTGGCGCTGCGAGTTCGTTGGGAATGGCTCCGTAGAACAGATCCAGGAAGACCGCGGCAAGGTATTCCCATGTCCGATGATCAGTCGGCAAGGCAGGTGTTCGACAGCCTTGTGTCGATCAAGGTGGGCGTTGGAAGCCGTGTGCTGTTTTGGAGAGATAGATGGATTCATGGGTTTGCGATCATGGATATCGCACCGCTGATTCATAGCTGCGTGGATACTCGCACGCGCAACCGGAGGATGGTTCTGGAGGCTCTGACAAACAATAGATGGCTCCAGGACATTCATGGCAACATCTCCTTCATGGCCCAACTCCAACTTATGCATCTGGGGCACGCGATTGGATCTGTGCAGAGAGACACGCAGATGCCGGACGCCTTCCCGTGGCCCTGCGACAAATCATGAGTGTACACGGCGAGATCTACCTACCAAAGGTTGTGCACTGGCTTGGAGAGGGTCCCCTTTGCGAAGTGTGTTTGGAGGAGCTGGGCACCCCTTAGGTGCAAAATCTTTGCTTGGTTAGCCGTGCAGCGGCGTTTATGGACCACGGATCACCGCGCAAGACATGGATTGCAAGATCACCCCTCTTCTTGCTTCATTTGCCTGCAGGACCAAGACAACGTCGAGCACATTCTTATCCAATGTGTATACGCGAGAGAGGTGTGGTACTTAGGTCTCCAAGAGCTAAACTCCCAAATCAGGACACCGGAGCCTCAAGATACATCGATGGAGTGGTGGCTTCGGGCGAGAGGCCACTTCAGGCGCGCCGAGCGGCGTGGTTTTGATACTCTGGTTATTATCACGACGTGGGCATTGTGGAAGTAGAGAAATGCCCGGGTGTTTAACAGGCCGTGGCAAATTATGAACCCTACGCAACTGTTAGGTCAAATCAGGAGGGAGGTGCAGGATCTCAGGACTGCAGGGATAGGAGTAGGAGGCCTTCAGTGTTTTGTGAGAGAGTAGCCTTAGTCTGTTTGTTTGGAGTTGGCTGGCTCGAATGTTCGCATTCGACGCTAGCGTCTTGTAAATATTCTTTCTGCCTTCTATAAAAATATGGTACGCCATTGGCGTACTTTCAAAAAAAAAGACTGGGGCGAACCTAGCACCCGTAGAACATCTTCTCAAAAAAATCTCAAAAAAAATCTTCTAAAAAAAAGCAATAATAGACCAAGGCTGGCAGGAGCGTCGGCGGGGTTGTGGACATCAGAACATGCCTTGACGGTGGCCAGAGAGGTGCATCAGCGGCGTTCAAAAGATGCGGATGCAAAAAAAAAGGGGTAGGGACAGGGCGAGCCGGGGCTAGACTCACCTAATGATTCGTCCTCTTAATAAGATCACGCCATGTCTGGAAATATTTGTAATTAGTTACTACTTTAGGCCTAGTCCAATTCATGCAGTTATACGCTTCCGCGTATGCAACAAAGCCCAACTAAACGAGCCCATGATCAGGTCGTCATGGCTCTGCATATTTTCTATCTCGTTGCCTCATGACCTAGCATTGCATGTAGTCTCAGATGTATCGGTTAATCAACGTGGTGATTTTTCGCTTCATTCGTGCATAACTGGCCACCGTCATTGTCCATCGATCATACGCTAGTCGCAAGGCTGTAGGAGACACACACACACTGCCGGCTACCGGAGTTCTAGCATGCTATGGTGTTAGTCATGGCTGCTCTATCTCGATTGCACCTGCGGAGGTGTTGTGTCCTCAATTTCACCACTGTGTCTACTTGATTTGCGCTCTAAATCTGAAGGTATGTATATCGATACTCGAATTGCAACTAGCAGCTAGTTCATTTCTGTATGGATTACAGTCTACTGGTTCAGTTTTCTTCATATATGAGCTCTACAGCTAATAGATTAATTCACTAATGGGGCGTGTATTTGCTTTTACTAATTTTGAGTTGTCTAAAATTTTCTTAAATCTCATTCAGTTAAATTTGCACATTAAAGTGCAATATAAGAGCAACTTTAGTCTATGTGATTAATACTAGCAGGCTAAAGGCGTGGCGGCACGCCATGCCCAAGTATGAGACCGTTGTTGGCTGAATTGCGACTTAATTCTTTGGTTGCTTGTGTTTAATTTTTGTTGTTCAGTTTACTAAGTAGTGAGAGAAAATTACGAGTTGTCAAAAAAAGTACCAATTGTTGGGTCGATTAAAAGAATGTGGTGGCATACATACAAAGATGAATGTATGAATACAATGAAGTGAGAATAACCAGTTTTTCTAGCTTGATAGTTGTCTGCGCATACTATCCTCTCGTGATCCCTCCCTTTCACCTATCCACTTTGCTCATGATGCCAAACGCCGATAAGTATTATAGATGCCAATAAATTGGATAATATTTATCGTTTATTCCCTTTCATAATGCACCTTTGACAACCCAATGAACATGTGAAGTCCATCAGCGTAGCATACTATAGACACATTTGATTTATTCCGTAGAAGCAAATAGAATTTCTCAGTGTAGTAAGAAAGGAGAGTTGAAGACTTTGAATATACAAAAGATAATGCAAAAGCAATTCACCAACATCAACTAAAGCTGACATGCCAAGTATTTCTCATATTTTCAGCATTTACTTGATATGGTGATCGGGTAATATGGTAACAGTTAGTAGAACATTATCTGCTTCCTTAGAACATGCATTGTAAAGCTACCAAACATCGGTGATGAACTCTTTGTATAGAAGAGGACATTGTGTTTAGAACATTAGATCATGAACCTTCCTTTCATTTTAATTTCTACATTCAGAAGATGAGATCATGATCCTTTCATCCATTTGAACTAGTCAAGTATACGGTACCTTTACTACATTGTGCATAGCCTCAAGTGGTCAAAACTTCTCTGGTTACATATTATAAAGGCTTGCTTTGTCGTACGCGGGAATGAAATGGAGCTTGCATACTCATCTCAATCCTTAATGAAATGGAGCTCGCAAGAAGAGCCTCTAGTTTTGACTCAAATTTGTGCTTAACTGGTCAACAATGGAAAAGATGTGAGTATTGCCCTTCATCACTCTCGCATGCTCATGGTAGTAGTACCATGGTTCTTTCTTTCTATGTGGGAGCATGCGTTTTGGTGTACATGACAAATTTTGTGAGTACAACTGGAGTTCAGAGTCAGGATATAAATACTATCTAATCGAACTCCCCCTGAACCATTGCATCAGCATACAACATAGAGCAAGGTAGAAAGTATATTTAGTGCAATGGTCAATGTCTATCATGTATGTTATAGTTTCATACCGAGTGACCAATTTGAAATGAATTCACAGGATTTTTCCCTCATCATATGTTTATCATGATTTTTCTCATGGACTTTCATTGACGCAATGTTTGATGACATTTTTAAGATGAGAAAACAATTATGTTAGCCAAGCAACCTTTGTATGCTAGCTATAACCAATCAGTTCTCATTCCACAAGGGATAATCATCAAATCTTCTATATCTAAATAGAGGCACCCCACTATGTGATTTTCCTGCCTTCTCATCAAGCCACGTCACCCGGATTGTTTTAGCCGTTGATGCAACATAGATCAGTAGTCTACAGCCGTCTGATCAAGTGTTGCTCAAATTTACTAAGAGCTGCCACCGCCAAGTGAAAATATACCGTTTC
The DNA here is from genome assembly GCA_963921465.1 of Triticum timopheevii. Classification (NCBI taxonomy): domain Eukaryota; kingdom Viridiplantae; phylum Streptophyta; class Magnoliopsida; order Poales; family Poaceae; genus Triticum; species Triticum timopheevii. The sequence continues at coordinate 152,610,978 of OY997272.1, forward strand.
GTTCTTACCGCTCGCTGCTGCCCCGACACCATCTTTTGGGCTGTGGCGTAAGATTTGCTAGCAGGGCTGTTCGTGCGAGCCCATGGGAAACAAAAGCCCGTAAACATCAAGCCAGCCCATATAACTGTTCGCAGTAGGTTTCCAGGGTTCGTCTTCCAGTTTCGATCGCCGCCGCCGCTCTCTTCTCAACGCCGCCGCTATCTCTTTCGCTGCCAGGAAACGGCATCCACTAATACACATGAAACAGCAGCATTCATTGCCCTTTAATACCCCGCCCTCCATTACCTTGCAAATGCAACCGTCCGCAGTGCCACAACCCACCCTTCACCGGGCAGACGACGCCGCCGCCCATGCTTCCCCCAACCAGCCGTCGCTACTAATCCTTCCGCCGTCACCACCGTCGGATCCCCGGTGAGCCGTCGCTGAACAGATGTGCAGTGCTACCCGCTTCGACGAAGGATTCCTCCGCCACGCCCGACGCTCTCCCAGCACAGCGCCATGACCGACGTTGCCCATGGCCAGCCGCCATAGGTAACCCCAACATCGCCATGCTCGGTTGTTCCCCTGCCAGCTACCTCCGCTAGACCTTCCGCCGCTTGCCAGATTCGTTAACTCCATCTTATTCGTTCATCTTCGTGCTGCCGTTTTTATTGCTGCACATCAGGTGTCTCTGAATTTTTCTACCCTCAACATACTTTTGAATTTCAGGTCATGCTATGGATGAAAAGGTGCTCAGCATATTAGATCTTTTGCTGCTCTAATTGGCTGCTTCACGGGTCGTATGCTAATGTGACAGTCTATGCTTTCAAGTTTTATGGTACATGACTTATAGATTGCCAATTGTTTCTTTTATTGGCTGATATTACCAATTGTTTCAAGATACTGTTTGGCAGATATTCTAGGTGTTCCTGCTTATTAGCTATAGCTCTTGGCTGTTTTCGCACCATAGTTTATTCTGACTTGACCTTATGTTTTTGAATTTCTAAGATTGCGCTCAGGATCCAAATGTAGATATTTCTCTTCATAGGTCGGTTGTTGTTCGGATTCGGATTAGATTTATTGCTAGGTACGTCTCTTCCTGCTAGCATTGGTACACAAGCAGTCAAGCACTCATCTCTGAATTTAATTATTTACACTTGATGAGCATATGTACGTTCCTTCCCTTCCTTATTTGTTTTAATCTACCATGTTTGGTTGTTGGCACTTGATGAATCCACCGAAGATTCTCGTGACAAGATCTTACAATACTCACCAATATGCATGCATGATCTCTTCTGACACCTCTATTTTTGTTAATGGCAGGTGCTTGAGACAATAGAATGGCCCATGGATCCAACATCCTCCTTCCTTCCTCCTACTTACGATTGTGTTGTTTAGTAAGCAAATAGTATAATTGACTATTAACAAGAACTGATAGGCAAAGCACTCTACATCTTGAGTGGAATATAGTTGACAAGGGTCTAAATTTTTGTCTGATGCATCCTAGAAAGCTTCCTAGGACTCTCATGTCATTGCAGGTCGAAAGTCGAAGACATGCATCAGAGTATTAATTAAGGCATTGCAAAGAGATCATCGTGCAATTTGGTGTTTTGTAGATTCACCATAACAGGCTGAAATTCAAGCAATTACATTGGCTACTTGCATTGACACTGTAATACAAATCAAACTTCTTCTCTCACTGTCAAACATTGGTTGAAGCTATGGACAGTCAAGATTCACTCTACTACTTGCCTTCCCCTTTCATTTCCATACGACCTCTGTAACCATTCTCTGCTCCATTTTGCTCGCAAGTGAGCAGGCCGTCGTTCCTTGCACAAGATTTAGTTGTCGTATGCGTCGTATATCTCTTATAATTGCATATAGATTTGTTGGATGGCTCATGATTCTGTAGTTCATTTAGATTGATTTTAGACACTGATTCTTCTTTTACCTTCTTATAATTACTATTTGTTTTGATTTGACCAGCAATACCGACATCTTATGGCTGCTTTAGTCTAATATAATCGCTTCGCCTCATGTTCTACGTATCTTTGTTTTGTCATGTCGACATGGTATTCGTTCAAATCTCAAACATGATGCAGGTGAGGCGAACCAATGTAATAATTATATAATGCAGTCAAGGCTAATCTCATTCCTATCATGCTTCTACATATGCTATTTTTTTGGTCAATTACTTTTGAATCTGTGATGTAAAGACTGTTGCCGATCAAATAGGAAATCTATAAAAATTGGCAGGGCGATTTCTGTAACCATTCCTGTTACTATTCATAAAATGTTACAGATGCCCCTCTTTCTCATTGTCAAATTGTTTTCTATACATATAAATTTACTAGAATATGAAGTGTTCAAAGCAAAGCTTTTTGAAAATTATGTCAGGTTAGTCTCTTTTGGTCTTCACTATTATTTTCTATGTTTTATATTATAGCTGCATTTTACCTGCGCTCCCTTTATCACCAATGCCATATTACTCATTTCCTGTGTTACCATCTTATCAAATATCATGTTCAATCCATAACGAAATATCATAGTAGTTTCTGATATATTTTTCCTATTGTTGGCTGGTCTTACAACATCGAGAGGTGATGCAAAGAAGAATACACATATGTATCTATCTCATGGTAATAACTGCAGAATGTCATACAAACAAAAAAGACATGGTAGGCAACAACCAAAGAGCAATCTAACACGCCATTCAAGTAATGTGTTGGCGAGAGGCCTTATGTAGGTGTGTGTTTTCACGTAACAAGCTATCCCGGTTATCCTATAAATTTGTATTATTTTCCTGCTGATTTTGTTAGCTTGATTTCCCGCAGCAACGCGCGGGGTATCATCTAGTTCAACGTGTATGTGCGCCTTATTTCTTAGGGAAATAACGTATTTAAATGTATATCCTACAAAATTTGAAAATTTGCAGCCTCGGAAACTAACCAAACATTACTTGCACCAAAACACATAGAAAGTAAGTTCATAGGTTGCAGCGAGAAAAATAGTCGCATGTGGACAAATAGGAGGAAGAGGTTATAGAAGTTGAAGTCGGGGATGCGGCTGTCGCGATGTAGTGGAGGCGGTTAGCAAGGTGGAAGTTGCCGAGGCAAGGCGTTGTAGCTGGGGAGTCAGGGGAGACGACCGATGTAGGGTTGGCGAGGTATGCGAAATCAGGGGGAGGGGTCAATGGAAGAGTGTCGGGTACTCGAAGACGATGAGGCTGTCGAGTTCATGGCGCTGGCTCCCGTGGCCAGCGGTGAGAGACATAGGAAGAGAGAGCATGATGGTGAGTTCAAGTGTGAAGATGCCATTATGCTACACAGCCATCCCAAGAAATACACGCCGGCGCCCGATGGCTCCCATAGCCATCAAGGGTAGGCGCGGTGGAGTGGGCGAGGTCGGGGGCATGCGGTGCTCTGCTACCATGAGGAGAGGTGGTGCGTCGTTCGACGACCACATGAGCTGATTCATAGGGAGAGGATGTATCCGACCCGGGAGGAGGAAGAAGAGAAGAAGACACGGTTTCGCTGGATCGATGCGAGAGGATAATGTATAGGGTAGGACCAACGCAGTTTCTAGAGTCCATGAGAAACATCTAGTCAAGTCTAAACCAATGAAAAAAACTAGCGCTAGCAAAATAGTGTCACCTTTAAAATACACTACCATCAAGAAATTATACACTGGTTTATTCGTCTATAGGGTGCTCTTAGGGATGCTATTTTTCAGTGGTCTAGACACATTACAAAACCGGGGTGAACTATGTTACACAAATCAAGAGTGAACCAGAGAAAAAATCTGACACACGTCGTTCATGTACACTGATATCTAGCAAAGCATTGCTCAGAATGCAATAGCATGCTATTAGCGATGTATAGCATGCTATTGCAGCAACAGCATGCTACTTTTTCAGTGGTCTAAACACACTACAAAACTGGAACCGAACTGCATTAAAAAAACAAAGAGTGTACACTGATTTATCTACCGAGGCGTTGCTCAGGACACTATAGCATGCTATTAGCGTGCTATTTTTTCTGTGATCTAAGCACACTACAAAACTGGGACTGGACTGTTAAAAAATGAAGAGTGAACCGGAAAAAAAGTCGGACACACGTCGCTCATTTACACTGATTTATCTTGCAGGGCATTACTCAGAACGCTAGCTATGCTATATCATTTTATTTTTCAGCGGTGTAAACACACTACATAACTGGGATCGAACTGTGTTAAGAAAAGAAGAGCGAACTGGAGAAAAAAAAATGGACAAACGTGTCGCTCGTGGAAGAGCTCTGTGCTAGCATGGAAATGCAAAGGAGGCGCGGAAGCTTAGCCGCTTTAATTCTCTTAGACATAGAGTAGTAATATCGACATGTTACTAGTCTATGTTACTATGTGTGGTAACATGCAACCCTTCATTTATTAGGCTATAGACACATCTTGTTTTGATATGTGTGATGTTACTACTACTAGTAGTAACTAGCTATGTTACCACTTTTCTCTCTTTCTTCATTTATTGCTTGCCACATCATCTATTTTATCTAGATATGTGTGATGTTACTACCTATGTTACTCCTATTGTGGGTAGTCTTAGCCACCTCCCTTAGTTTGGGGAATTCAGACGTCCGGACCAGTCCGTAGATCGATTGCATACCACATTGGTTCGCAAACTGAGTCCAGGCAACTACGTTCATGCATATGTTTTGAGGCTGGTCACAATGGGGAGGAACTTAGGAGTAACATCACACACTCCAATACAACTTTGCTTATGTGGCACATATTTAATGAAGAGAGAGGTGCTTGTGGTAACTAGCTAAGAGGGTGTTTGGATCACTAGAGACTAGAGACTAGAGACTAGTAGTAGTCACCTTTAGTCAGTAAACCTCCAAACACCCCTGACTAGTGGGTGACTAAGAGGGTGCTTGGATCCAAGGGACTATTTTTAGTCTGACTAAAAATAGTCTCTTTTAGAGGCTAAAGTTCCAAGCACCCCTGACTAAAGAGAGGCTAGTACTAATCTTGAGGCTAAAAATTTTTAGTCATAGGAAACCTACTAAAATATGTATTAGCCCTCTCTCTCCTCATTTAATTCCTCTCCTTTAACACATGCGAGTTCTGGATTGGGGAGTTTGGACGGTAATAAATGCTCAATAACTTGATTTTAGTCTCTTTAGTATTTGGATCCAAGCATGGGTGAGGCTAGCAAGTTTTAGTCCCACTACTTTTAGTCATGGGACTAAAACGTATCCAAGCACCCTCTAAAACTACTTTAGTCCCTAGTCACCCACCCCCAACTTTTACTGACTAGAGACTAGTAGTAGTCACCTTTAGTCAGTAAACCTCCAAACACCCCTGACTTTTACTGACTAAAGTCCCCCTCTCTCTCCTCTAATTGGTGTTGCACAAGGGACATTTAATACTGAGACATTTAATGCTGACTAGTAGTAGTCACCTTCCAAACAGGGCCTGACTAAAAACTTCTAGTCTGATTACTACTAGTCACATGACTAGAGAGTATCCAAACACCCTCTAAGTTACCGGAATATCACACACTTCAAGAAACAATGAGTCTATAACCTAATAAATACATCGTTGCATGACACTACATAGATGCTCCTACCCACTATGGAGGCAGTAACATAGTCTAAGGAAGTGTGTAAGTTACTAGCTTATGTTCTTGCCCATTGTGACCAGCCTGAGGGTCCGTGTTGAAGATGTAGATGAGGTAGATTGATTGCAGACCACATTGGTTCGCAAACCGAGTCCAGGCAACTACGTCCATGCATATGTTTTGAGGGTCCGTGTTGAAGATGTAGATGAGGTGCCGAGCATATCAACTAAAGTCTTAGTGCATAGATGCTTAACTTTTTATGGATAAGCACCCTTCATTTAATTATTTAGCAACTAATTTCTTTTATACATTGATGAACTTTCATCACTTAAATGTTTTGCATTGTTTTTTTTTTGAGTCACCAAAATACTCTCTCTCCTTCCTAATTGTTTTGTCATATCATTTTTTTATTTATGTGGCATGATTAGCACTTATACAAGGTAAAGCAACAAGAAGAGCCTTTTGTTTTTTTGCATGACACCGAGATGAGCCTCAATGGACCCATATTTATGAGTGAATATTAATTTCCTAGATGCAACACTAGTCCATCTGACCATCTCTGCATACATAACCATGCATGATAATTTATTTCCTCCCCGCAAAGGAATTTATTTTTTCCCTCCATTCAATTTTTCTTCACATTTACCAGACGCAACCCTGATCGACAGAAACATCTAATCAACACGCTGCATTGATTAGGCGGCAAGGTAGCACCGGCAATTAATATGGGCAATTCGGGATGCACTCGTCCAACGTTGGCCAGCAAGGATGATCCTTCAACGTTGCGCAACAGAACTTGTTGTGGACAAGGTCATACATCCTCCGAAAGCACCTTATTTTTGGTGACGAGATGTCCTCGTTGCTAGTCTGGTCATCCAAAAGACGAAGACCACCTGATCTGCCGATCTCACTATCTGCATGAGTAGAGAGTGCATTGCATGCATGCACATACATCAGACGCCATGCGGCAAAGAAATAGAAGAAGTGAGAAGCTGACACATACATACGGATACGACATGCATGAAAAATATAGTAATCACTTCATTTTAAAGTGCAACGCTTTCAAATTTTTATGCGACAGTTACTCCAGATGTATGTAACTTCTATGATATGAAAGCATACCCGCAATTAAATGTTCTGTAATACGAACCTAGTAACATCAAATATATGCCGGTAATAGAGTAATTGTTGGTCAAAATGGTATCCTAACTTATGTAGTGTATGTTGAAAATGGATGGAGTACACGTATTACCAATTGAGAAAACCAACGCGACCGCGGAGCATCCAAGGAGCACAATGAACAAAACCGTCGCTGGCTTGGCTTCCATCTGGCTATTGACTTTGCTGAGCGCAATGTTTTGATCACTAACCTATATGAGATACTTAGATGGGTGATGAACTCAACTGATGTGCTCAATCGAGACAGGCCCTGCCTATTTATAGATCAAGACACGCCGCACAAAGTAGACTTGGCCGATTCATTAATGACAAAAATAAATAAAGAACACACGCGATAGGATAAGATAAGCACACAATTAATGAGCACTCCTATCTTTAAGATATAGAATAAACTGTAACACTAAGAGGGTGTTTGGTTCAGGGACTTTTTAGTCCCAGACACTAAAAAAAGTCCCTAAAAAGTCCCTAGAAACCAAACGGAAGGGACTTTTTCTACAGGGACTAGAAAAAGACTCTACCGAAGAGTCTTTTCTGATTAGTCTCTGGGACTAGAAAAAGTCCTAGGACTTCTAAACCAAACACCCCTAAGCTTTCTAATTTTAAAGAGCCCACATTCAATTGAGGTCTCCAATTAGAAATTGGATCACCCGATGGTCAACAATTTCTCAAAAATCTCTCATTCAATTCTTTTATACTATACATCATGCTTTCTAATTTTTAAGGCCTCACAATTAATTGAGGTATTCAATTTAGGATTGGGTCAACCAATTTTGACCGGGTCAATAATTTCTCAAGCTCTCCATTCAATTCTTTCAATTCATTATGTTTCCTAATTTTGAAACTCTTCCATTCAATTGAGGTATTTAATTTTGGATTTCTTTTACGATTTCAACAGTGCCAACAGTTTTTCAAATGAATCATCAACAATCGGTCTATAAAAACATATCAATCCCGCGCATCCTCCCACCACCTGGAAAAAAAATAAGCGTCACCATGAGAGATTGTAGCACCAATATAGTAGTACATGCAACCACCGACAGATTTTTTTCCCCACATAAACATAGGTTCGTTAGCGGATAACATAGAATCACACCACGAAAGGCCACCAAATCATTACATTATAAATAAAAATAAAACACACTCTATCATCTCCCACACCCGTCAAACAAAATATTCCATCTATCCAAAATATAAGGAGTATTAGTTTTGTAGAAAGTCAAATTTCTTTAAATTTGACCAAGTTCAGAGCAAAAATATCGACATCCACAATATTAACAAAAAATATGAATATTCATTTCATGATGAATTTAAAAATACCAATTTGATTTCTCTACAAATTTGATCAAACTTAAAATGTTTGAATTTTTTTTTTAAAAAAACACACCTTATATTTTAAAATAGAGTGATTATTTTTTGAAGAAACCTAACAACATCAACGGCGCAACAAAGCGCGCCCAATCCTTCTAGTACAATTACAATAATTGAAGCTGCTAAGATAGGACATCTCTCATGTGTTTGTAGTGCTAGGCCTTGGCTCTTCTGTAGTTGACACGTGTCAATGTTTTTTTTTTGCCCCAGCTTGCTCTAATTTTGTACCACTTTCCCCCCTAAGCTAGTGTGGTTTTTTAATTCTTTTACTGTCATGTTCAATTTATCGCTCAAGTCTAAGGCCACCAAAATATCTAGGTATGTGGGACCCACTATCCACCACTTTCTTGGATCCTTCCCCTTCTTTCTAGAGAGACAATAAGTGGGATAGAGAGGGAGGGACCGGCGGGGCATTCCTCCTCTCCAATCTCCACCGTTTCCTTCATGACGCTCTTTCAAAAATTTGGCCTACACATGTTCCCTCCTTTGTTGTCGTCGGCGGCAATCTCCTCCCCTTTTATTGCCTCTCCCCTTCCCCTCCTTTCCATCTCCCCTAACAGGTGAAGTGTCGCAGTAGCGGCTATGACATATCCGTAGTAGCGGTGAATAACATTAGTTATTTTTTTCCAAATCTTGGCGGCGCCCCTCCTCCTAATCGATCTTCTTATTGCAGCGATCCTTCCCGATTCGACATCCGCGGCTGCTGCAAACCCTTGGCCACGATGTCGGCGATGCATGTGAGTTTCCTCAGCCCCTCAAGCTCTCTTACTCTTCTCATCTTCCCCATGTGCACATTTATACCTCATCGTGATGACATTTTTTCCTGCCGAATTTTTATGACTCTTCGCAATATTACTTTCATGACATAGCACCAATGATAACAGTGTTTAACTTCTTGAAGGAGGGGATCATGGTGCTTAAGGTCTGCAATGTCTGCAAAAATCCCAGTAGGGATAGTTTATCCCATGCAGTAGAATCCAGGCTCTTCTTGAGGGAGGGATTTGAAAAATCTATAGTAACAATGTTCATCATTCAGTTCTAACCATTTGCTAAATTCTTGGAATGTGCATACCATTAATTATTAACTGCATTATTCTTAATTGTTACATAGGGTATCGCATGCAACGTAAGGGTCCAATTCAACAATTTAATTGGTGAAAATTTCAACTTTTCGGATGGTCGAGGACAATCATACAAAATTGACGTTTGTAAACAAAAGGATAAAACCATCATAGCAGGCGATGGATGGAAGAAGTACATTTCGAATAATAAGCTCACCGGTGGAGAGTACATAGGCTTTTACTTGAAGAAAGCTTCCAACAAGTTAAGGATTAAGTATTTCTCTGACCAATATGATGAGCTTGATGATTATGATGACGAGAGTCAGGATGATGATGGTGCTAGAGAGAATGACGATAGCCAGGAGCATGAGCATGAGGATGAGGAAGATGATGAGGGTAGCGGAGATGATGATGATGATCCATACAATTATGTACTTTTCTCTCAGAGAATGAAAAGAGCTTCTTGAGGATGAGAATGCCAATCTCATCGCAATCCTATCATCAGGGGTGCACCACTTAGGGAGGCCATTCGTGCACTGTTTTACTAAGACCAACATCATGAAATACACCATGGTATGTTTTGTATATTTTCTCTCTTTTTTGTTCATAACACTATATGGCAAGATGTCTAACATTGTGTGATCTATTTTGCTTTTAACCATGGGGATCATAGAAATTAACTGTGAAGATGGTTTCTGGCGAGGACATCCCAGCTGCCGGCATGGCTAAAGTACGCCTTGGAGCAGTAGGTCCTGTCACTAGCGCTCGATACAAGACGGACACAGACAATCACATATCATTCTATGAGGTCGGCTGGTGGGAATTGATGAAGAGAAAGAGACGACGACTAAAGATTGACACAATAGTGGTCATCACAATAAGGAACAACATGAACAACAACTTCGAGATGATGGTTGTTGTAGATCTTATTTAGAAGTAAGGTCCAATCAAATATATCCAAGCCAATGAACTCTTAGTTACTTAGTTAAGATGCCTGTGATACTTTGATGTTGGTTTGTTAACTGGAACAAATTTGAAGTGTTAGTAGTTGTTATGAAGAGTACTAATTATCTAGTGAACTTGCATGCCTAAGCTTACATTGTGTGCTTTATTTGCTTCTAGTATTGAATTCCTTAAATTGTATTTATGCAAAACGCTGTCATGGCAGCACAATTGGTGCCATGGCTGCATTTTTTTAAGTCGCGTGCCTAAGCTTGCAGTAGCGGGCGCTCTAGTACGCCCGCCATTGCAATATTAATAAATAGTGGCAGGCGGGTAAGCACTACCAGCCACTGAATAGACTCAACTAGTGGTGGGCCAGTACGCATCAACCGCCATTATAGGGCTCTACTAGTGGTGGGCGGGCGCCCTCCACTGATGTAGTTATGGCAGTGGCAGGACGTCGGTGGCGGGTGCCCCTGTCAGTCTGCCCGCCACTGCTAGACATTCCTGCAGTAGTGAAGCTCTCTTTCTCTTCTCATCTTCCCCATGTGCACATTTATTCCTTGACCTACAACCTCTATTTTCTCCTCTCCCGTACTTCGTCTTTCCCCTCCCATGGCGCTTCCCATCCCTTTTCTGATGGCTCCTCTTCTTCGTATCTCCTTTCTTCCACAGCCAGCTTGCTCTCTCTTGAAAGAAAACCTAGAAATTGAACAATCTCATAAACCACCTCTTGCCTGCATAAAATATGATCTTCTATTTATCTATTTCTGGTCTTGGAGCTCCACCGACGATGTTCCTCAAGACAATCTCTGAAAGAATATTTATCGACCATATGTTGTTTATTTTTGTGTGGATTTGGTATTTACACTTTCAATATGTCATATAAAATAGGTTTCTTCGTATGCAAAAATAGATTGGTTTCTGCAATTTGCAATGGCATAGACACAATCCATGCTTTCTATCTTTTAGTGATATCCTTGTAGTACAATATCATTTGGCGCCCCGTGAAACTATTTTTTTAACAGGTTTGTGCAGTGGCAGGACTAATGTGATACCATTGTCTTACTGTAATAACAATTCTATTGTTCAAGGGGTGTTCTATTTTACTATCTCCCCTTTATTATTATTATTATTATTATTATTATTATTATTATTATTATTATTATTATTATTATTATTATTATGTGATTTGTTGATTGCCTCCTTTTCATTTTAACCAATTTTCTATGGGTACCTTTCCTAGAATTATATTTGTCAGTCTTACAACAAATTCGTCACTTCATTCTGAAACGCCATGTCCACTATGAATAAAGCCTAATTTATCTTCAAAACAACAATAATTATTTATGGCTTTATGTTAATAAGGTCACCATCAACATATGAAGGATTTGCAACAACTACATGTTTGTAGAAGTTAGCTAGGAATTCCTTGGTAGAAGCACATCCTTTGGTCGCCACTTTGTAGCCAACGTTAGTAGTAGTAGCAAGGTATGTTGTGCTCATGCCTCAACTTTGGTGCTCCAGTGGTGCCATAAATTTATTCAGCCATAATTCACTAGCACTATTTAGAAATTTCATTCAGCTATTAATTTTAATGCTAAATATGAATATTGTATACTAGGATAAATCGTGTCTATAGGTGGTGCTACATTGTAGTTGTATGGGGTCTCTTTGGCCTTTAGAAATTAGGACGTGTGTAAACTGTTTGCAAGTTGGATGTTTTTGGGCTTTAGAAAACACGAGTGGGGTGTCCGCATAATTTGGATCTCTTTGGCCCATGGAAACAAGGCCGTGTGTTAACTCTCTACAGATCATTTTATCATCTTCACTAAATGTAGCATCCCCAAGATTGGGACAAACATTAATTTCAGCAAATATATTCTCAAATATTTCATCCTCATCAAACATAGCTTCCCCAAGCTTGGGTCTTTTCATATCATAAGCATAATCACTCTCATCATTAATAATATGGATAGCACCAATAGTATAGCAATTATCATCATCACAATGAGTAGTAGGAGCAACATCATTTGGGAGGGATACCTTTTTACCTTTGTTGCCCCTTCTTTTCCTTTTCTTTTTCACATTATGTGTGAGTTCAACCTTCCTCTTTGAGCTCCTTATTGAAGAGATTGGTTGAATAGAAAGCTCCGCCTTGTTACCTGATTCATCATAAGAAATAATAGGAGGATATTGAGAAGTCTCTTCCCGTTCATTAGTATTCTCATCATCTTCTATTTGCTTTCTTTTCTTTAGGTAATTGGCAATATAAGGATTTCTAATGCAATTCTCCGCACAAAACATATAAATCTTTTCTAGATCAATATCAAGGAAATGCTTAAGATTAAATTCTGGAATAGGCTTAGTTAAACGTTTTAACTCTTCATAACCCAAAAGCAAACTAAGTTCATTATAATGTGCAAGGGAAATCACATCATCGCAATTTTTGGACACGATTCAGTCATGAAACAATTTGCATTGGAGATGTAAATGACCACGTTCATTGCAAAGTTCACAAGTACGGCAAAGGAATTTTAAATTTTCAGCACTCACATCTAGCCTTTCTTGCAACCATTTAGTTTCTAAATGCTTATGCCTCTTGCAATAAATATCTTCTCTATTTGGTGTGTTCATGCAAACATGCACTCCACAAAAGTTGACATGCTCATAAGAGATATTTTCATCATGACTAGAGCAATCATCATTAATACTATGGATATTCAAGGAGTTTATACTAACAACATTGCAATCATGCTCATCATTCAAAGATTTAGTATCAAGCATTTTAATGCACTCTTCTTCTAGCACTTGAGCACAGTTTTCCTTTCCATCAAACTCACGAAAGATATTAAAAAGACGAAGCGTATGAGACAAACTTAACTCCATTTTTTTTAATTTTCTTTTATAAACTAAACTAGTGATAAAACAAGAAAAAAAAGATTCGATCGCAAGATCTAAAGATATACCTTCAAACACTCACCTCCCCGGCAACGGCGCCAGAAAAGAGCTTAGTTGACGGGGTGTGAGTGAGTGCCGCTTACCTAGCCTCCCCGGCAACGGCGCCACAAAAGAGCTTGATGTCTACTACACAACCTTCTTCTTGTAGACGTTGTTGGGCCTGCAAGCGCACAGGTTTGTAGGACAGTAGCAAATTTCCCTCAAGTGGATGACCTAAGGTTTATCAATCCGTGGGAGGCGTAGGATGAAGATGGTCTCTCTCAAACAACCCTGCAACCAAATAACAAAGAGTCTCTTGTGTCCCCAACACACCCAATACAATGGTAAATTGTATAGGTGCACTAGTTCGGCGAAGAGATAATGATACAAGTGCAATATGGATAGTAGATATAGGTTTTTGTAATCTGAAAATATAAAAACAACAAGGTAACTAATGATAAAAGTGAGCGTAAACGGTATTGCAATGGTAAGAAACAAGGCCTAGGATTCATACTTTCACTAGTGCAAGTTCTCTCAACAATAATAACATAGATAGATCATATAACAATCCCTCAACATGCAACAAAGAGTCACTCCGAAGCCACTAATAGCGGAGAACAAACGAAGAGATTATGGTAGGGTACGAAACCACCTCAAAGTTATTCTTTCGGATCAATCTATAAAAGAGTTCGTACTAGAATAACACCTTAAGACACAAATCAACCAAAACCCTAATGTCACCTAGATACTCCATTGTCACCTCAAGTATCCGTGGGCATGATTATACGATATGCATCACACAATCTCAGATTCATCTATTCAACCAACACAAAGTACTTCAAAGAGTGCCCCAAAGTTTCTACCGGAGAGTCAAGAAAATGTGTGCCAACCCCTATGCATAGGTTCATGGGCGGAACCCGCAAGTTGGTCACCAAAACATACATCAAGTGGCACGTGATATCCCATTGTCACCACAGATAAACACGGCAAGACATACATCAAGTGTTCTCAAATCAAAGACCCAATCCGATAAGATAACTTCAAGAGGGAAACTCAATTCATCACAAGAGAGTAGAGGGGGAGAAACATCATAAGATCCAACTATAAAAGTAAAGCTCGCTATACATCAAGATCGTGTGAAGTCGAGAACATGAAAGAGAGAGATGAAACACATAGCTACTAGTACATACCCTCAGCCTCGAGGGTGAACTACTCCCTCCTCGTCATGGATAGCACTGGATGATGAATATGGCCACCGGTGATGGGTTCCCCCTCCGGCAGGGTGCCGGAACGGGCTCCCGAGAGGTTTTTGGGGGCTATAGAGGCTTGCGGTGGCGGAACTCCCGTTCTATCTTGATATTCGATCATTTTAGGGTACGTATGCATAGATAGGCGAAAGAAGTCGGTCGGGAGGTGCTCGAGGGGCCCACGAGACAGGGGGAACGCCCTACAGGGGGGCCCTCCTATCTCGTGGCTGCCTCGAGGATCTTCTGACGTGAACTCCAAGTCTCCAGGATCATATTCTTCCAAAAAATCACGCTGCCGAAGGTTCCATTCCGTTTGGACTCCGTTTGATATTCCTTTTCTTCAAAATACTGAAATAGGCAATAAAACTGCAAAATGGGCTGGGCCTCCGGTTAATAGGTTAGTCCCAAAAATGATATAAATGTGTAAAATAAAGCCCATAAACATCCAAAAGGGGTAATATAATAGCATGGAACAATTCAAAATTATAGATACGTTGGAGACGTATCACAAACTACTCGAGAATGAGCCAATTGTGGCTATATTTGTTTCCACCTTGGTTGATCAATATTCAGGTATGTAAGCAGCTGTGTCGAAGAGATCATTTTTTTACCACTATTTAGAATTAATTGGTGGAAAATGACAACAATATGAAACCTATTGTGACATTCAGGTTTACTAGCATTCTAATCCACCTCCACCATTATATTGTACATTAACATGGCATCCCCTGGGGTGATAGCCATTTTGGAAAGGTAACAATAACAAATTGTACTTGCTATGCTTATTATCTTATAACCGACATCATGTTTTATTTCATTTCCAATTAAACTGTTGCTTGATCTTTGGTTAAAAGGATAGTGGATAGTCCACACACATAAAGTCCAAAAGATATTAGAAGTAGTTGAGTGCTTATTTCTGTGGTGCATCATATTCCTCTATTGTACTTACCTTTAATGATTCAGATTCTCATTTTGAGCATTTGGGAGATGATCTGACTCCTTACTAGAAGAGGAAGGAAAAAAAGGTAAGAACCATGTTGTCTCCATCCTATTTGGTACATGCCTTCTCCATGTTTTGTTATCTTAATCCATAACTTATGATGTGTTTTGGGTATTATTTTATTTAGAGTTAAGGTTCTTGGAATGCTTTTGCATAAAATTCTTTGTGAGTTACATCAACATGCGTTTTTCATTATTGTTAGCCATGAGATTTACCCAACTTCTCATATGGACTATGCTCAGAAACGACTATGTTCATATTGCATAGAACGCCAACAAATATTTCATAGAACTGAACCTAGATGGTTTTCACCATCTTTCCAATTGCACTGTCAATTGGTTTTAAATTTCAGATAAAGAGTGATCTTGATTATTCACACAATTTTTTGTTTTTTTATGCTTCGACATGATAAATCTACCATTACTATGGTTTTGTATCTTGAAAAAAAATTGTGTCTTCAAATGTACCTATACCCTTTGTATTGGTTTACTGTAAGTGTGCGGCCCATGGTAGAATATCAATTCAGTTTCCTTAATATTTTAGATGATGAGTAGATCAGTTGCATTATTTTTCGATTGAGTTTGCACACACTTAAAAGAAATTGCTAACACCAGGTGAAGGTCTAGGTGATGGAAGAGCTAATGTTGAAGGGGCAATAAACAACAACATAAAAGGGCCTCTTCACAACCAGTTCAACCTCAAACAAGCGTGTTGCCGCGCCTTCTACTTACTAGTATGCCACTAAATGTGTATTTATATAAATCTCATCAATGGATTGTATCTTGATGTACTGTAAAATATTTCTCATTTAATGTGTTTTGTGAGACAAAATATGAGTTATCTTGTTTGTTTTTCAGCCTTCCCAGATATGTTTGTTCAGTGATAGGAGACATTCTCATCGACTACGGTAGCGCCTATGGTGACTTCGTCAATCTCAAGATGTTGTGTCGGCTCACTGTCTTGAGGTGCTCATGGGGGTAGGGTGTGTATGCACGCGTTCATAGGGTGAGTGCATATGTGTGTACATGGGATGTGTGTTGTCTTGTGTTTAGAAAAAAACACCGCCTATCCTGAGAATCTCATTGAGCCAAGTCACACTTTGTATATTGGCATTAATGGAAATCAGGTTGTCATCAGTAAATAGTAAATGATTGACCCAAGGAGCTCTAAAACTGACTTGTATTCCTCTCGCTAGTAGAGAAATGGTTACCCGCAACTTTAGTTGGTGGCACGCAATTTCCAATCAACGCCAATACTATTTATTTTTCTAATAGTGGTGGCATTGGCATATTTGGTACACCAACTTTATAAGGTTAGTGTTGGCTTTGCTTTTTTTGTAAAGCGCCACAGATACGTCTCCAACGTAGGTATCTATAATTTTTTATAGTTCCATGCTATTATATTATCAATCTTGGATGTTTTATATACATTTACAAGCAACTTTATAACATTTTTGGGACTAACCTACTAACTTAGTGCCCAGTGTCAGTTGTTGTTTTTTGCTTGCTTTTTACTTTGCAGAATATCAATACCAAACAAAGTCCAAATGCCATAAATCTTTTTGGAGATTATTTTTTCGGGCAATAAGAGACCTTGGAAGCTTCGGGAGGGGACGAGAAGATGAAGTAGTGGCCTACTGATGTCTACTACGCAACCTTCTTCTTGTAGACTCGTGTTGGACCTCCAAGCATAGAGTTTTGTAGGACAGTAGCAAGTTTCCCTCAAGTGGATGACTTAAAGTTTATCAATCCATGGGAGCCGTAGGATGAAGATGGTCTCTCTCAAACAACCCTGCAACCAAATGCAAGAAATCTCTTGTGTTCCCAACACACCCAATACAATGGCAAATTGTATAGGTGCACTAGTTCTACGATGAGATGATGATACAAATGTAGTATGGATAGTAGATATAGGTTTTTGTAATCTGAAAATATAAAAACAGCAAGGTAACTAGTAACAAAAGTGAGCAAAAACGGTATTGCAATGCTTGAAAACAAGGCTTAGGGTTCATAATTTCACTAGTGCAAAATCTCTCAACAATGATAACATAATTAAATTATATGGCAACCCCTCAAAGTGCAACAAAGAATCACTCCAAAGTTCCTATCATGGAGAACATAAGATGAAATTGCTTGTAGGGTACGAAACCACCTCAAAGTTATTCTTTCCGATCAATCCATTGATCTATTCCTATAAGTGTCACAAACAGCCCTAGAGTTAATAGTAAAATAACACAATATGATACAGATCAATCAACCCTAATGTCACCTAGATACTCAAATATCACCACAAGTATCCGTGGGTCAAATATGTGATATGCATCAAACAACTTCAGATTCATAATATCCAATCCAACACAAAGAACTTCAAAGAGTGCCCCAAGATTTCTACCGAAGAAACAAGGATGAAAACGTGCATCAACCCTATGCATAGATTACCCCAATTCACCTCAAGAATCCGCGAGTTGAGTGCCAAAACATACATCAAGTGAATCAATAGAACACCCCATTATCACCACGGATATCCCACGCAAGACATACATCAAGTGTTCTCAAATCCATAAAAGTATTCAAACCGATAATAGTGAAACCTCAAAGGTAAAACTCAATTCATCACAAGAGGATAGAGAGGGAGAAACACCATATGATCCAACTATAATAACAAAGCTCGCGATACATCAAGATAGTGCCAAATCAAGAACACGAGAGAGAGAAAAAGAGGTCAAACGCATTGCTACTGGTACATACCCTCATCCCTGAGGGTGAACTACTCCCTCCTCGTCATGGAGACCGCCGGGATGATGAAAATGGCCTCTGGTGATAATTTCTCCCTCGGACAGGGTGCCGGAATGGGGTCCTAATTGGTTTTTTGTGGCTACAGAGGCTTGCGACAGTGGAACTTCTCATCAAGGGTCCTTTTCGGAGGTTTCTATATTTATATGATTTTTTTGGCGTCGGTCTCACGTCAAGGGGGTGTACGAGGGGCCCACAAGCCAGGGGGCGCGCCCTACGGGGGTGGGCGCGCCTCCTAGGCTTGTGGCCTCCTTGGTCACTTCCTGGCCCAGCTCCGGTGCTTCGGGGGTCTCTTTTGGTCCATAAAAATCATTGTAAGTTTTCATCCCATTCCAAAAATTTCTGCGCAAAAAAAGACACCACGGTAGTTCTGCTGAAAACATTGTTAGTCCGGGATAGTTCAAATCATACCAAAACCATATAAAATTGTTGTAAACATGGCATGAATACTCCATAAATTATAGATACGTTGGAGACATATCAGCATCCCCAAGCTTAATTCCTGCTCATCCTTGAGTAGGTAAATGATAAAAGAAATAATTTGTGGAGTGTGAATGCTACCTAATATGTCCATCAATGTAATATTCCTTATTGTGGCATGAATATTCAGATCCATAAGATTCAAAACAAAAGTTTAATATTGACATAAAAATAATAATACTTCAAGGATATTAAATAAAGCAATCATGTCTTCTCAAAATATCATGGCCAAAGAAAGTTATCCCTACAAAATCATATAGTCTGGCTATGCTCTATCTTCATCACACAAAATATTTCATCATGCACAACCCAAATGACAAGCCAAGCAATTGTTTCATACTTTTAATGTTCTCAAGCTTTTTCAATTTTCACGCAATACATGAGTGTGAGCCATGGATATAGCACTATAGGTGGAATAGAATATGGTGGAGGTTGTGAGGAGAAGACAAAAAGGAGAAAGTCTCACATCAACTATGCAAATTAATAGGCTATGGATATGCCCATCAATTGATGTTGATGCAAGTGAGTAGGGATTGCCATGCAACTGATGCACTAGAGCTATAAGTGTATGAAAGCTCAAAAGAAAACTAAGTGGGTGTGCATCCAATTTGCTTGCTCACGAAGACCTAGGGCAATTTGAGGAAGCCCATCATTGAAATATACAAGCCAAGTTCTATAGTGAAAAATTCCCTCTAGTATATGAAAGTGACAAAATAGGAGAGTATTATGAAGAACATGGTGCTACTTTGAAGCACAAGTGTGGAAAAGGATAGTAACATTGTCCCTTCTCTTTTTCTCTCTCTCATTTTTTCTTTTTTCTTTTTCTTTTTGGGCTCTTTGGCCTCTTTTTTTTATTTTAAGTCCGGAGTCTATACCGACTTGTGGGGGAATCATAGAGTCTATCATCCTTTACTCACACGAGACAATGCTCTAATAATGATGATCATCACACTTTTATTTACTTACAACTCAAGAATTACAACTCGATACTAGAACAAAGATATGACTCTATATGAATGCCTCATGCGTATGAGAACAATATGGCAATGATGGTGCGTGTCATAATAAATGGAATGGTGGAAGTTGCATGGCAATATATCTTGGAATGACTA
Organism: Triticum timopheevii; assembly: GCA_963921465.1. Taxonomy (NCBI): domain Eukaryota; kingdom Viridiplantae; phylum Streptophyta; class Magnoliopsida; order Poales; family Poaceae; genus Triticum; species Triticum timopheevii. The sequence goes on from OY997272.1 coordinate 152,630,689, forward strand.
TGGAAATGCCATAATAGGTAGGTATGGTGGCTGTTTTGAGGAAGGGTATATGGTGGGTTTAATGCACCGACAAAAGTTGCGCGGTACTAGAGAGGCTAACAATGGTGGAAGGGTGAGAGTGTGTATAATCCATGGATTCAACATTAGTCGTAAAGAACTCACATACTTATTGTAAAAGTTTTTTAGCCATCGAAACAAAGTACTAATACACATGCTCATAGGGGGATAGATTGGTAAGAAAAGACCATCGCTCGCCCCCCCCCCACCACTCATAAGGAAGACAATCAAATATAAATCATGCTCTGACTTCATCACATAATGGTTCATGCTACCTCGTGAGCACTGCGTTGGTTTTCCCTTGAAGAGGAAAGGGTGATGCAGCAAAGTAGCGTAAGTATTTCCCTCAGTTTTTGAGAACCAAGGTATCAATCCAGTAGGAGGCTACACGCAAGTCCCTCGTACCTACACAAACAAACAAGAACCTCACAACCAACGCGATAAAGGGGTTGTCAATCCCTTCACGGTCACTTGCAAAAGAGAGATCTGATAGAGATAATAATAAAATAAATATTTTTGGTATTTTTGTGATATAGATTGGAAAGTAAAGATTGCAAAATAAAGTAGATCAGAAACTTATATGATGGAAAATAGACCCGGGGGCCATAGGTTTCACTAGTGGCTTCTCTCAAGATAGCATAAGTATTATGGTGGGTGAACAAATTACTGTCGAGCAATTGATAGAAAAGTGCATAGTTATGAGAATATCTAAGCATGATCATGTATATAGGCATCACGTCCGCGACAAGTAGATCAAAACGATTCTGCATCTACTACTATTACTCCACACATCGACCGCTATCTAGCATGCATCTAGAGTATTAAGTTCATAACAACAGAGTAACGCATTAGGCAAGATGACATGTTGTAGAGGGATAAACTCAAGCAATATGATATAAACCCCATCTTTTTATCCTTGATGGCAACAACAATACGTGCCTTGCTGCCCCTACTGTCACTGGGAAAGGACACCGCAAGATTGAACCCAAAGCTAAGTACTTCTCCCATTGCAAGAAAGATCAATCTAGTAGGCCAAACCAAACTGATAATTCAAAGAGACTTGCAAAGATAACCAATCATACATAAAAGAATTCAGATGAGATTCAAATATTTCTCATAGATAAACTTGATCATAAACCCACAATTCATCGGATCTCGACAAACACAACACAAAAAGAGTTACATCAAATAGATCTCCAAGAAGATCAAGGAGAACATTGTATTGAGATTCAAAGAGAGAGAAAAAGCCATCTAGCTAATAACTATGGACCCGGAGGTCTGTGGTAAACTACTCACAACTCATCACAGAGGCTACGGTGTTGATGTAGAAGCCCTCCGTGATCGATTCCCCCTCTGGCGGAGCGCCGGAAAAGGCTCCAAGATGGGATCTCATGGGAACAGAAGGTTGCGGCGGTGGAAATGGGGTTTCGTGGTGCTCTTGGATGTTTTCGGGGTATATGGATATATATAGGCGAAAGAAGTCGGTTAGGGGAGCCACGAGGGGCCCACGAGGGTGGGGGCACGCCCAGGGGGGCGTGCCCTGGACCCTCGTGGCCACCTCGTTGCTTCCCTGACGTCTACTCCAATTCTCCTGGATTGCGTTTGTTCCAAAAATAACTCTCCCGAAGGTTTCATTCCGTTTGGACTCCGTTTGATTTCCTTTTCTGCGAAACACTGAAATAGGCAAAAAGACAACAATTTGGGCTGGGCCTTCGGTTAATAGGTTAGTCCCAAAAATGATATAAAAGTGTATAGTAAAGCCCGTAAACATCCAAAACAGGTAATATAATAGCATGGAACAATCAAAAATTATAGATACGTTGGAGACGTATCAGTTCGCCATATGTGCATGCTACGGGAATCACAGACTTTAACGCAAGTATTTCTACCAATCCACAATTATCACTAGCATGACTCTAGTATCACCATCTTTATATCTCAAAATAAATGCAAGGAATCAAACTTCTCATATATTCAATGCTCTTTATGAAAGTTTAATTATATCCCTCTTGGATGCCCATCATATTAGGACCAAATTCAAAACCTAAGCAAATTTCCATACTATTTTAGGACTCTCAAAATAATATAAGTGAAGCATGAGAGTTCATCAATTTCTATAAAATAAAACCACCGCCGTGCTCTAAAAAGATATAAGTGAAGCACTAGAACAACTGCCTAGCTCGAAAGATATAAGTGAAGCACAGATAGTATTCTAATAAATTCACAGTTAATGTGTGTCCCTCTCAAAAGGTGTGTACAGAAAAGATGATTGTGGCAAACTAAAAAGCAAAGACTCATATAATACAAGACGCTCCAAGCAAAACACATATCATGTGGTGAACAAAAATATAGCCTCATGTAATTTTACCGATGGATTGAAGACAAAAGAGGGGATGCCAGCCGGGGCATCCCCAAGCTTAGATGCTTGGTTGTCGTTGAATATTACATTGGGTGCCTTGGGAATCCCCAAGCTTATGCTTTTGCCGCTCCTTATTCCGCAGTCCATCAAAGCTTTACCCAAAACTTGAAACTTCACAGCACAAAACTCAACAGAAAACTCGTAAGCTCCGTTAGTATAATAAAGCAAATCACCACTTAGGTATTGTTGTGAACTCATTCTAAATTTATATTGGTGTTATATGTATTGTATTCCAACTTCTCCATGGTTCATACCCCACGATACTACCCATAGATTCATCGAAATAAGAAAACAACACATAGAAAACAAAATATGTCAAAAACAGAACATTCTGTAGCAATTTGGAAACTTTGTATACTTCTGTAACCCTAAAAATTCTAAAAAATTACGACGACCTGGGAAATTTATATATATCAATCTTCTGTAAAAAATTCAGATAAAAATCAAGCTTCTGTAAATTTTCAAAATTCTAGAAATAAGCGCAAAAATTTCTGTTTTCCAATCAAATCAAATCAACTATCACCATAGATCATCCCAAAGGCTCTACTTGGCACAAACACTAATTAAAACTCTTAAACACAATCATTGTAGTATAATAATTGTGTGTTTATTTAAAAATAGAAGCAAAACAATAAAAAAATAACATTGGGTTGCCTCCCAACAAGCGCTTTTCTTCAATGCCTTTTTAGCTAGGCATGATGATTTCAATGATACTCACATAAAAGATAAGAATTGAAACATAATGGGAGCATCATGAAGCATATGACTAACACATTTAAGTCTAACCCACTTCCTATGCATAGAGATTTTGTGAGCAAACAATTTATGGGAACAAGAATCAACTAGCATAAGAAGGCAAAACAAGCATGACTTCAAAACTTTCAACACACAAATAGGAAACTTGATATTATTGCGATATGTAAAAGCATATGTTCCTCTCTGATAATAATTTTCAGTAGCATAATTGATGAATTAAATAATATGACTATCACATAAAGTATTCTTTTCATGATCCATAAGAATAGAAGTTTTATTACTCTCCACATAAGCAAATTTCTTCTCATGAATAGTAGTGGAGCATCATATGAAACTTGAATACTATAAATTGTTTCCACATTAAAAGAGTAATGTTCAGTTAGAGGGTAATCATTATTATGACAAGTTTTATAAATATAATCATCACTACTTTTTATAACATAAGTATCATCACAATAATCATCATAAGCAGCAACTTGGTTCTCATCATTGTCAATTGAAACCTATACCAAGATAGTGGAATCATTACTAAACAAATTCATGACCTCTCCAAATCCACTTTTATCATTATAATAGGATTCAACACCCTCCAACATAGTGGGATAATTATCATCCAAAGTTGACACTCTTCCAAACCCACTTTCATAAATATTGCAATCATCATAAATAGGAGGCATGCTATCACCATAATAAATTTGCACATCAAAACTTGGGGGACTAAAAATATCATCTTCATCAAGCTTAGCATCCCCAAGCTTGGGACAAACATTAATTGCAGCAAATAAATTCTCAAACATGTCATTCTCATCAAACATAACATCCCCAAGCTTGTGGCTTTGCACATCATAAGCATAATCACTCTCATCATTAACAGTATGAATAGCACCAATAGTATAGCAATTATTATCATCATAATTTTCTAAGTTGGTGCCAAAAAGATTTTCACGATTATAAGAAGTATCATTATTTTCCCAATCATAATCATCACAATGAGTAATAGGCACAACAAAATCATTCTCAACAGTTTTTTGAAACATTGTACCATAAGACAAAGAATCAATATCATCATCAAGTGTATCATCTTCCACATTTATTTTTGATTCATTCTCATGAGGCATAACATTAATAGGAGCGACATCATTTGGGAGGGATACCTTTTTTACCTTTGCTTCTCCATCTTTTATTTTTCTTCTCAACATCATGTGTGGGTTTAATCAACTTTTTGGAGCTCCTTATTGATGAGATTGGTTACATAGGAAGCTCATTCTCGTAACATGTTTCATCATGAGAGACAATAGGAGGGAAAGTGGAGAGATTTACCCTTTCATTAGTATTTCTTTTATAATCTATTGTGTTTTCCCATCTTTCCATAGTTGGTAATATAAGCATTTTCATTGTAATTTACCATACAAAACATATAGATTTCCTTCAAATTAGTTTCAACATGGTCTGTGTATATGAATGCTTCAAACCAACTATTTTTATGTGACAATTCTTCATACTCCAAAAATAAACAAAGTTCATTATAAAGTTCAAGGGTGATCAAGTTATTGCAATATTTGGCCATGATTCGGTCATGAAAAAGAATGCATTGGAAATTAAGATGACCAACTCTATTGCAATTTTCACAAGTAATAGGATGAAGAGAGGATAATTTTGTAGCAAATTTATCTATCACCTTAAGCTACCAATTGGTTCTATCATGTTTATTCTTCTTACAATATCTATCATCCCTATAAGGCATGTCTTCACAAACTCTATGCACTCCACAAAAATTGACATGCTTATAAGAAACATCTTTATCATAACTAGTGCAATCGTCATTGTTATCATGAATATTCATAGAAAGCACACTAACAACATTTCAATCATGTTTATCATTGAAAGATTTAGTGCCAAACATTTTACTAACTTCTTCTTCTAACACTTGAGCACAATTTTCCTTTCCATCATTTTCACGAAAGAAATTAAAAATGTGAAGCATATGAGGCAACCTCAATTCCATTTTTTTCTAGTTTTCTTTTATAGACTAACCTAGTGATAAAACAAGAAACTAAAAGATTTAATTGCAAGATCTAAAGATATACCTTCAAGCACTCACCTCCCCGGCAACGGCGCCAGAAAAGAGCTTGATGTATACTACGCAATCTTCTTCTTGTAGACTCGTGTTGGGCCTCCAAGCGCAGAGTTTTGTAGGACAGTAGCAAATATCCCTCAAGTGGATGACCTAAGGTTTATCAATCCGTGGGAGGCGTAGGATGAAGATGGTCTCTCTCAAACAACTCTGCAACCAAATACAAGAAATCTCTTCTGTCCCCAACACACTCAATACAAGAAATCTCTTCTGTCCCCAACCGAAGAGATGGTGATACAAGTGTAGTATGGATAGTAGATATAGGTTTTTGTAATCTGAAAATATAAAAACAACAAGGTAACTAGTAACAAATGTGAGCAAAAGCGGTATTGCAATGCCTGAAAACAAGGCCTAGGGTTCATACTTTCACTAGTGCAAAATCTCTCAACAATGATAACATAATTAAATCATATGGAAATCCCTCAACGTGCAACAAAGAATCACTCTAAAGTTCCTATCACAGAGAACATAAGGTGAAATTTCTTGTAGGGTACAAAACCACCTGAAAGTTATTCTTTGCGATCAATCCATTGAGCTGTTCCTATAAGTGTCACAAACAGCCCTAGAGTAAATAGTAAAATAACACAATATGATACAGATCAATCAACCCTAATGTCACCTAGATACTCAAATATCACCACAAGTATCCGTGGGTCAAATATGCGATATGCATCAAACAACTTCAGATTCATAATATTCAATCCAACACAAAGAACTTCAAAGAGTGCCCCAAGATTTCTACCGGAGAAACAAGGATGAAAACGTGCATCAACCCTATGCATAGATTACCCCAATGTCACCTCGAGAATCCGCGAGTTGAGTGCAAAAACATACATCAAGTGAATCAATAGAACACCCCATTATCACCACGGATATCCCACGCAAGACATACATCAAGTGTTCTCAAATCCATAAAAGTATTCAAACCGATAATAGTGAAACCTCAAAGGTAAAACTCAATTCATCACAAGAGGATAGAGAGGGAGAGACACCATATGATCCAACTATAATAACAAAGCTCGCGATACATCAAGATCGTGCCAAATCAAGAACACGAGAGAGAGAAGTCAAACACATAGCTATTGGTACATACCCTTAGCCCCAAGGGTGAACTACTCCCTCCTCGTCATGGAGACCGCTGAGATGATGAAGATGGCCTCTGGTGATAGTTTCCCCCTCCGACAGGGTGCCAGAACGGGTCTCGATTGGTTTTTCGTGGCTACAGAGGCTTGCGGCGGCGGAACTTGTCATCTAGGGTTCTTTTCAGAGGTTTCTGTACTTATAGGAATTTTTGGCGTCAGTCTCATGTTAAGGGGGTGTCCGAGTGAAAGATCGTGGATGTCGCCTAGAGGGGGGTGAATAGGCGTTTTAAAATAATTACGGTAGAGGCTTGAACAAATGCGGAATAAATCTAATGGTTAATTTGTCAAGCACAAAACCTACAACAACTAGGCTCACCTATGTGACCAACAACTTATGCTAAGCAAGATAAGCAACTATGTGATAGCAAGATATATGACAAAGAACAATATGGATATCACAAAGTAAAGTGCATAAGTAAAGGGCTCGGGTAAGAGATAACCGAGGTACTTGGAGACGATGATGTATCCCGAAGTTCACACCCTTGTGCATGCTAATCTCCGTTTGGAGCGGTGTGAAGGCACACTGCTCCCCAAGAAGCCACTAGGGCCACTGTAATCTCCTCACGCCCTCACACAATGCAAGATGCCATGATTCCACTAAGGGACCCTTGAGGGCGGTCACCGAACCCGTACTCTTTGGCAACCCTTGGGGGCGGTCATCGGTACCCGTCAAATTGCTCGGGGCGATCTCCACAACCTAATTGGAGACCCCAACGCTTGCCCGGAGCTTTAAACCACAATGATTGAGCTCCAAACAACTCCAACCATCTAGGGCGCCAAGGCACCCAAGAGGAACAAGCTCTAGGGTGTCCAAACACCCAAGAGTAACAAGCTCAAGGGTACCAAGCACCCAAGAGTAATAAACTTCTCAACTTGTAACTTCCACGTATCACGTGGAGAACTCAAACCGATGCACCAAATGCAATGGCAAGGGCACACGGAGTGCCCAAGTCCTTCTCTCCCGAATCCCACCAAAGCAACTAATGCTAGGGAGGAAAATGAGAGGAAGAATGAAAGAAGAACACGAAGAACTCCAAGATCTAGATCCAAGGGGTTCCCCTCACTTAGAGGAGAAAGTGATTGGTGGAAACGTGGATCTAGATCTCCTCTCTCATTTCCCTCAAGAACTAGCAAGAATCATTGGAGGGATTGAGAGTTAGCAAGCTCGAAGAAGGTCAACAATGGGGGAAGAACACGAGCTCAAGAGATAAGGTTCAATGGGGAAGAAGACCCCTTTTACAGGTGGGGGAAAATCCAACCGTTATGCTCACAGCCCGCACAGAGCGGTACTACCGCACCAAGGAGCGGTACTACCGCTAGGGAGGTAGTACCCCTTTGAAAAACAGCAGCGAGGAGGCAAAATGCCAGTAAAACTGCCGGAGCGGTACTACCGCTCGTCCTCACGGTACTACCGCTCGACCTCACGGTACTACCGCAAATGGTTGCGGTACTACTGCTTGCGATCGGTACAAAAAAAATACTTCTGTGCCTACCTCCGCAGGACTTGGGACGAGTTTTTTTGGTTCGGAGCGGTACTACTGCTGTAGGAGCCGCAGTAGTACCGCTCTCGAGCGGTAGTAAAGAATTACATCTGCTCCAATTCGCGGTAGTACCGCTACAGCCTTTTCAGAACACCAAAACTGTCACAACTTTTGCAAACGGACTTCGAATTCGATGAAACCAAGTTTGTTGGAAAGCTAGCGACAAGGGCTAACACAATCTTGAAAGAAATATCAATAAGAAGCAAAATAGAAAAGGCCCATAAGAAAATGGTGAGAACCCTTCCTCGGATAAGACCGGTAAAACCTCCAACACCGAAAACATCATAGAAGACGCATGCGAACTCTGTTTTCGATGAACTCAAGCTTGTCATCAAGATGACTATAAGCTCTAAGACTCACAAAGAGAACCAAACCAGAACCAAGAAACATGATTCAAGGATGCAATGGTTTGAGCTCTCTACTAACGATACAATCAAGCTACCAACTTGAGAGCCCCCCTTGATAGTACGACAAACGATCCTATAACCCGGTCTCCCAACTACCACCACGAGACCGGTAAAATAGAAAACCTATCAAGGGAAAACCTTTGCCTTGCACATGGTCCACTTGAGCTAGATGATGACGATCTTGACTCCCTCAAGTTGGACCACCTTTCTTGATTACGTTGGCTCGATGAAGACTAGATGATTGCTCCCCCATAGTCCACTATGGGTGAGCCACTCTTCAGCACATCTTCACAAGTCCATTGACACCATAATGGATTGCAAGATTCAAGCACTTGATCTCTTTGTTATGCTCCACTTGAACTTGCACATGGCAATCTTGATGACGATCACCACTTGATGTCATCCTTTCCATGGGTTGTATGATATCTTCCTCTTGACGCAAGCCCATGGACACGTACCTAACCCCACATAGAACTCTCACATAGACCATGGGTTAGTACACAAAGTGCAATGGACAATGCTTACCATACCATGGGATCACTTGATCCCTCTCGATACATCTTCTATGCTTTGTGAGTTGATCAACTTGATTCACTCTTGACTTAGTCTTGATCAACCTTGAATCTTTCCAACTCTCTTCATTTGGATGATGTCTTGAAGGTAAAGATGAATGATCACACAATCTTATTTTTCAAGACATGCTTGCAATAAGCTCAACACTAACATGACCAATCTTTGGATAATTCCTTAATAACACCTTGGGTCAACTCATAAACTCCTTGAAACCAACACATGGACTTCAAGAAAAGCCTATGGACAAATCCTTCAAATATAACTCAAGACAACCATTAGTCCATAGAGATTGTCATCAATTACCAAAACCAAACATGGGGGCACCGCATGTTCTTTCAATCTCCCCCATTTTGGTAATTGATGACAATCACTTTCAAGAGAGTTTATATAAGGAGTTATGCATCACCATGCAATGCAACAACCAATAGTGCATGCGAATGAGATGCAAATTCTAAGGAACAAAACCAAAGCAAGAGGAGACAACTCTCTAAACTTCTCCACAAAACTCTCTGAAACTTCTCCCCCATTGGCATCGATTGCCAAAATGGGCGAAAATCTAAGAAGGCCAATATAAATTATGGTCCTCCATAAAATGTGTATTTCTCAACAAGAGAGTGGAATGCAATACACATACCCAAAGGTAAATACTTGGAGGAACACAAACTATATTGAGGCACAAAGATTGCTAAGGAAATATATGCCACAAAGACATAACAAAGAGAGACACAAGCAATGAAGCAGTCAAAATATACCAATTGAAGCAAGCAATCAAAGGATATCAACTGAACCAACTAGACCAAGGATCCTATGAGCCACAAGAATAAATAATATTATGATATGATTAGAGGAGTGTTCTAAAGAAACTAGAGAAGCTCCCCATGATTTGTGCACAAATAAGAATATTTGTATTGGATACAAAGTGCACAAAATAGGATCATAGCTCCCCCAAAATCAATAGAAACTCACAACCAGTGCAAGTGAGTGTATAGGAAACAAAGCCTAGCACTTGCAACAAGCACATGGTTGAGCAACATGTAAAAGAGGCAACTTAAGAATAGGCTCAACCAAAATGATGTGTGTGAGTCATGACAAAGCACTTGAGAAGACTAATATAAGGATGAGCATAAAGCATCAACATAGTATTGGGTGAATGGGATACACGGTGCATGACATGTCCTCCCCCCCACACACCAAGCAAAAGGGTTCACAAGCACACTAAAAATGTAAAAAGAATAGCCAACACTTGTGACAACCCACGGTGAAGATAGAAGATGAAAGCCTCATCAAGATGAGGGATACCAAGATGGCAAAAGCCTCATAGAGATAAGCACGAGGAAAATAATCTTCACCACACAAGAGTGCAACAAGATGCAACGAGAAATGGCCTGCACTCAAGATAGATCCTTTCACGAAACCACCAAAGAAAAAGGTGGACGTGAAAGAATAAGGATAACAACTAGAGATGTAACTTCTCTTAAGTGTATAAGATTCTTGGTAGATCAAATCATGATGATATCAATCCACAAAGAAGGGTGTACACATGAAATAGTTACAGCAAGGAAAGAACAAGATATCCACAAGGAAGTCATACATATACCAATAAGATATTTGCTTGAAAGCATAGCACATGGCTAGATATGGTCTTATTGTATATAAATGAATTCCTACCACACAACTATCAAAGACATCACAACTAGTAACAAGAGATCATTGTTGGGATGCTTTGAGAAAGGAAACAAGTATCACAAGAAAGAATGAATAACATGCCATGATACAACCTACACATGGTTGATGCAATAAATGTGTGCATGTATTAGATGACGATACTTGTTACCGAGATAGCATTGGAAGGATGTAGTAGATACCAATTGAAGGTAGAAAGTAGTTCATTGATCATCCTAGCTTGACTCCAATAAGCACATGGTGACAACACCTTCCTTGTGAGTGAGCCGAGCATCCAATGCATCTCCAAATGTTCCTAGAAGAACAACACAAACTAAACGGTACCCAAACTCATTGGGACCAAATAGTTAGAAGCACCAATACATAGGACAAACTCCACATAAATATGTGCATATAGATAGGAAAATGAATTTCATGCACATCTCATCCAAATTGAGACTAGGCGGAGTTTCCCCTATATATTGGGTCAAAGAAAGAGAGCATGCCAAATAAAATACATGAAGTAAATATGCATGCTCAAGACTTTCAAGAACCGATACCAAATGAAAAAGAAAAAACAAGTGAAAAAGGATACCAAATGGAGAAATCATCACTTGAAAGATATCATTAAAGATACATCAAGGAATGAGATTCCATTGAAACATGTAAAAAGAAGATATCAAACTCCCTAAAGAGAGGATGGTTCCAAACAAACCATGCCCTCTACAAAGTTTCATGATGGCACAAAGTACCAAAAAGAAATGGCTTGCCTTCCACTAAAACACACTTGAAAAGGATCACAAGAAGAGTGTTCTAAAGAAAATAGGATAGCTCCCCCACGAGTTGTGCATTATATAGAATTTGCATTTGAATACAAAATGCACAAGGTGGGATCACCACTTTCACTATATCTAGAAAACACTAGACAAGAACAAGAAATAAACAAGATCCACAAGTGGTATGGACGACAACAGGAGTTGACACAATCCGTGGCAAGAGAAAAGGCAAATAAAAACAAAAGCCAATGTAAAGATGATCAATAAATTCTACCACACATAAGTGACTACCAATTGTCAAAAGACAAGAAGTATTTGGAAATAATTCCCGGTGGTAGATAACAAGGAAATCCAACACCATCTTCACAACAAACACAAGCAAATTGCAACTTGTAGAGCTAACATGTCACTTAGGAACAAGATAATTAAAAGTATCAACTCTAAGTGACAATATCTCAATCGTACACATTTTCTAGGCTTGTAATATGCACATGGCATATTACTCCCCCATAATGTGATACCAAAGAAAACTTAACAAGAGGCAATAAGAGGATCCAACAAGAGATAATCAATGTTCTTTTTAGAATTTGAATTTCTCATGAGAGATATACCACTGATACGTCTCCGTCGTATCTATAATTTTTGATTGTTCCATGCCAATATTATTCAACTTTTATATACATTTGGCAACTTTTTATACTATTTTTTGGGACTAACATATTGATCCAGTGCCCAGTGCCAGTTCCTGTCTGTTGCATGTTTTTTGTTTCGCAAAAACCCAATATCAAACGGAGTCCAAACGGGATAAAAACGGACAAAGATTTTTTTTGGAATATTTATGATTTTTGGGAAGTAAAATCAACGCAAAACGGTGTCCGGGGTGGCCACGAGATAGGGGGCGCGCCCTCCCCCTGGGCGCGGCCTGGGCTCTCGTGGGCCACCTGTAAGGCGGTTGACGCTCTTCTTTTGGCGCAAGAAAGCTAATTTTATGAGAAAGATCTGGGTGAAAGATTAACCCCAATCGGAGTTACGGATCTCCGGATATTTAAGAAACAATGAAGGGGTAGAATCTGAGAACGCAGAAACAGAGAGATAGATCCAATCTCGGAGGGGCTCTCACCCCTCCCATGCCATGGGAGCCAAGGACCAGAGGGGAAACCCTTCTCCCATCTAGGGAGAAGGTCAAGGAAGAAGAAGAAGAAGGGGGGCTCTCTCCCCCTTGCTTCCGGTGGCGCCGGAACGCCGCTGGGGGCCATCATCATCACCGCGATCTTCACCAACACCTCCATCATCTTCACCAACGTCTCCATCACCTTCCCCCATCTATATCCAGCAGTCCACTCTCTCGCATCCCGCTGTACCCTCTACTTGAACATGGTGCTTTATGCTTCATATTATTATCCAATGATGTGTTGCCATCCTATGATGTCTGAGTAGATATTCGTTGTCCTACCGGTGATTGATGAATTGCTATGATTGGTTTGAGTTGCATGTTTTATTGTTGGTGCTATCCTATGGTGCCCTCCGTGTCACGCAAGCGTGAGGGATTCCCGCTGTAGGGTGTTGCAATGCGTTCATGATTCGCTTATAGTGGGTTGCGTGAGTGACTGAAACACAAACCCGAGTAAGTAGGTTGTTTACGTATGGGATAAAAGGGGACTTGATGCTTTAATGCTATGGTTGGTGAGGGAGTCCTGGACTAGGGGGTGTCCGGATAGCCGAACTATCATCTTCGGCCGGACTCCAAGACTATGAAGATACAAGATTGAAGACTTCGTCCGGTGTCCGGATGGGACTTTCCTTGGCGTGGAAGGCAAGCTTGGTGATACAGATATGTAGATCTCCTACCATTGTAACCGACTCTGTGTAACCCTAGCCCTCTCTGGTGTCTATATAAACCGGAGGGTTTTAGTCCGTAGGACGAACAACAATCATACCATAGGCTAGCTTCTAGGGTTTAGCCTCATTGATCTCGTGGTAGATCTACTCTTTTACTACCCATATCATCAATATTAATCAAGCAGGAGTAGAGTTTTACCTCCACCGAGAGGGCCCGAACCTGGGTAAAAACATCGTGTCCCTCGTCTCCTGTTACCATCCGCCTAGACGCACAGTTCTGGACCCCCTACCCGAGATCCGCCAGTTTTGACACCGACATTGGTGCTTTCATTGAGAGTTCCTCTGTGCCGTCGCCATCAGCAAGGATGCCCCGTCCCGTCTTTAAAGACGACACCATTGCTAAGGGAGCTTGGGCCATCTGCCAAACTATTCGGCTAGGCAGTTTACTTATGACCGCCTGTTCGGCCCCCGCGCCAACGATGACTTCTCGGGTCATCAGAAGCAATCTCCACGTCAACTCGGAACTTGCCGAGCAGCTAGATCCGATGGAGCTCTCCTCCTTAAACGAGCTCTTGGATCGCATCGCCGTCCTGGAAGTCGCTACGGACTACAATCAGATCGGGCCTAAAACCGATCTGAGAGAGATCAACTCTCCCCAGGCTACCCACCACATTGCTGTGGTGGAGGAACAGTACGGCGACCCTTCTTCAATATTAAGGACCAGTTACGTCCGGATTCCCGACCCCTCCAAGCCGGATTCCCGTGGAGGGATGGACGTCGATCAAGTCCTGAACCTAAAGTCAGGCAGCGGGCTGGATTCATTGGACAATATCCAAAGACCCAAGCTTCCAAGTTCGGAAACTTTTCGGCCCCTGAGTCTTAGATTGGACGGGGTTCCGAATTTAATTCCACCCGCCCACCCAAACATAAGCGATCTATCCTGAATACGGCAAGAGCCCGCTGAAATAGTACACCATTACTGGGCCAGATTCCTCCTGGTTATGGACATGACAAAGGACTGCCACGAGGAAGACGCAATCTCACTTTTCTGCAATAATTGCACGGACAAGGGAATCCTAAACGCCATAAGTCGTTGTGAAATTACACGCTTTGCTGACTTGGCGTCCATAGTATGAAAGTACTGTGCGATGCAGAGCGCCTGGAAAACCGAAACCAAATTTTGGGACAATCCGGCTCCGAATACAACCCTAGTCCGAAATAAAGGGGTGCATCATCGCCAGGCACCTGGGTTAAATACCAAAAAGCAAAAACCCCCTAAAGGGCACGGAACCGTACTGGAGGGATGGCTCAATGGACCCTGCAAAATTCATAGTACTGACGGCGCCACTCCAACTCATAGCCTTCGGGCATGTTGGATACTACGGTAGGTGGCCAAAAGTGGAGAAGAGCTTCTAGCCCTAGAGAACCAACCCAGCAACACCAGTACGGTATTAACAGTCTTCAAGACTTCCATATCAAATAATTGTTGGAAATATGCCCTAGAGGCAATAATAAATTAGTTATTATTATTATATTTCCTTGTTCATGATAATCATTTATTATCCATGCTATAATTGTATTGATAGGAAACTCAGATACATGTGTGGATACATAGACAACACCATGTCCCTAGTAAGTCTCTAGTTGACTAGCTCGTTGATCAATAGATGGTTACGGTTTCCTGACCATGGACATTGGATGTCGTTGATAACGGGATCACATCATTAGAAGAATGATGTGATGGACAAGACCCAATCCTAAGCCTAGCACAAAGATCGTGTAG
Source organism: Triticum timopheevii (assembly GCA_963921465.1). NCBI lineage: Eukaryota > Viridiplantae > Streptophyta > Magnoliopsida > Poales > Poaceae > Triticum > Triticum timopheevii. Next base: position 152,645,778 of record OY997272.1, read on the forward strand.
TTCGTATGCTAAAGCTTTTCTAATGTCAAGTATCATTTCCTTAGACCATGAGATTGTGCAACTCCTGGATACCGTAGGAATGCTTTGGGTGTACCAAACGTCACAACGTAACTGGGTGGCTATAAAGGTGCACTACGGGTATCTCCGAAAGTGTCTATTGGGTTGGCACGAATCGAGACTGGGATTTGTCACTCCGTGTGACGGAGAGGTATCTCTGGGCCCACTCGGTAGGACATCATCATAATGTGCACAATGTGACCAAGGGGTTGATCACGGGATGATGTGTTACGGAACGAGTAAAGAGATTTGTCGGTAACGAGATTGAACAAGGTATCGGGATACCAACGATCGAATCTCGGGCAAGTACTATATCGGTTGACAAAGGGAATTGTATACGGGATTGCTTGAATCCTTGACATCGTGGTTCATCCGATGAGATCATCATGGAACATGTGGGAGCCAACATGGGTATCCAGATCCCGCTGTTGGTTATTGGCCAGAGAGCTGTCTCGGTCATGTCTGCATGATTCCCGAACCCGTAGGGTCTACACACTTAAGGTTCGGTGACGCTAGAGTTGTTATGGGAATTAGTGTGCAGTTACCGAATGTTGTTCGGAGTCCTGGATGAGATCCGGGACGTCACGAGGAGTTCCGGAATGGTCCGGAGGTAAAGATTTATATATGGGAAGTCCTATTTTGGCCACCGGAAAATGTTCGGGATTTTTCGGTATTGTACCGAGAAGGTTCTAGAAGGTTCCGGAGTGGGGCCCACCTGCATGGGGGGACCCACATGAACGTGGGTAGTGGGGGCAAGGCCCCACACCCCTGGTCAAGGTGCACCAAGATCCCCCCTTAGAAGGAATAAGATCATATCCCGAAGGGATAAGATCAAGATCCCTAAAAAAGGGGGATAACAATCGGTGGGGAAGGAAATGATGGGATTTCTTTCCTCCCACCTTTGCCAACGCCCCAATGGACTTGGAGGGCAAGAAACCAGCCCCCTCCACCCCTATATATAGTGGGGAGGCGCATGGGAGCTTCACCCTTGCCCCTGGCGCAGCCCTCTCCCTCCCCAACACCTCCTCCTCCTCCGTAGTGCTTGGCGAAGCTCTGTCGGAGAACTGCAAGCTCCACCACCACGCCGTCCTGCTGCCGGAGCTCTCGCTCAACTTCTCCTCTCCCCTTGCTGGATCAAGAAGGAGGAGACGTCCCCGGGCTGTACGTGTGTTGAACGCGGAGGCGCCGTCCGTTCGGCGCTAGATCGGATCTTCCGCGATTTGAATCACCGCGAGTACGACTCCATCAACCACGTTCTTGTAACGCTTCCGCTTAGCGATCTTCAAGGGTATGAAGATGCACTCCCCTCTCTCCCGTTGCTAGTATCTCCATAGATTGATCTTGGTGATGCGTAGAAAATTTTGAATTTCTGCTGCGTTCCCCAACAGTGGCATCATAAGCTAGGTCTATGCGTAGTTTCTATGCACGAGTAGAACACAAGTTGTTGTGGGCATTGATCTTTGTTCAGTATGCTTACCGTTACTAGTCCAATCTTGTTTCAACGGTATTGTGGGATGAGGCGGCCCGGACCGACCTTACACGTACACTTACGTGAGACAGGTTCCACCGACTGACATGCACTTGTTGCATAAGGTGGCTAGCGGGTGCCAGTCTCTCCCACTTTAGTCGGATCGGATTCGATTAAAAGGGTCCTTATGAAGGGTAAATAGCAATTGGCATATCATGTTGTGGTTTTTGCGTAGGTAAGAAACGTTCTTGCTAGAAACCCATAGCAGCCACGTAAAACATGCAAACAACAATTAGAGGACGTGTAACTTGTTTTTGCAGGTATGCTATGTGATGTGATATGGCCAAAAAGAATGTGATGAATGATATGTGATGTATGAGATTGATCATGTTCTTGTAATAGGAATCACGACTTGCATGTCGATGAGTATGACAACCGGCAGGAGCCATAGGAGTTGTCTTAATTTATTGTATGACCTGCGTGTCAATGAACAACACCATGTAATTACTTTACTTTATTGCTAAACCATTAGCCATAGTAGTAGAAGTAATAGTTGGTGATACAACTTCATGGAGACACGATGATGGAGATCATGATGATGGAGATCATGGTTTCATGTCGGTGACGATGATGATCATGGAGCCCCGAAGATGGAGATCAAAAGGAGCAAAATGATATTGGCCATATCATGTCACTTTTTGATTGCATGTGATGTTTATCATGTTTATGCATCTTATTTTCTTAGAACGACGGTAGTAAATAAGATGATCCCTCATTAAAATTTCAAGAAAGTGTTCCCCCTAACTATGCACCGTTGCAAAAGTTCGTCGTTTCGAAGCACCACGTGATGATCGGGTGTGATAGATTCTTACGTTCACATACAACGGGTGTAAGCCAGATTTACACACGCGAAACACTTAGGTTGACTTGACGAGCCTAGCATGTACAGACATGGCCTCGGAACACAAGAGACCGAAAGGTCGAGCATGAGTCGTATAGTAGATACGATCAACATGAAGATGTTCACCGACGATGACTAGTCCGTCTCACGTGATGATCGGACACGGCCTAGTTGACTCGGATCATGTAATCACTTAGATGACTAGAGGGATGTCTATCTGAGTGGGAGTTCATAAGATGAACTTAATTATCTTGAACATAGTCAAAATATCTTTGCAAATTATGTCGTAAGCTCGCGCTTTAGTTCCATTGTTTAGATATGTTCCTAGAGAAAATATAGTTGAAAGTTGACAGTAGCGATTATGCGGACAATAGAAAGCTTATGTCCTTAATGCACCGCTTAGTGTGCTGAACCCCAAACGTCGTCTGTGGATGTTGCGAACATCGGACATACAAGTTTTGATAACTACATGATAGTTCAGTTAAATGGTTTAGAGTTGAGGCACCAAAGACGTTTTCGAAACGTCGCGGAACATATGAGATGTTTCGAGGGCTGAAATTGGGATTTCAGGCTCGTGCCCATGTCAAGAGGTTGAGACCTCCGACGATTTTCTTAGCCTGCAAACTAAGGGAGAAAAGCTCAATCGTTGAGCTTGTGCTCAGATTGTCTGAGTGCAACAATCACTTGAATCGAGTGGGAGTTGATCTTTCAGATGAGATAGTGATGTTTCTCCAAAGTCATTGCCACCAAGCTGCTAGAGCTTCGTGATGAACTATAACATATCAGGGATAGATATGATGATTCTTGAAATATTCGCGATGTTTGACATCGCGAAAGTAGAAATAAAGAAGGAGCATCAATTGTTGATGGTTAGTGAAACCACTAGTTTCAAGAAGGGCAAGGGCAAGAAGGGATACTTCATGAAACAGCAAATCAACTGCTGCTCTAGTGAAGAAACCCAAGGTTGAACCCAAACCCGAGACTAAGTGCTTCTGTGATAAGGGGAACAGTCACTAGAGCGGAATTACCCTAGATACTTGGTAGATGAGAAGGCTGGTAAGGTCGATAGAAGTATATTGGATATACGTTATGTTAATGTGTACTTTACTAGTACTCCTAGTAGCACCAGGGTATTAGATACCGGTTCGGTTGCTAAGTGTTAGTAACTCGAAATAAAAGCTACGAAATAAACGGAGACTAGCTAAAGGTGAGCTGGCGATATGTGTTGGAAGTTTTTTCCAAGCTTGATGTGATCAAACATCGCATGCTCCCTCTACCATTGAGATTGGTATTAAACCTAAATAATTGTTATTTGGTGTTTGCGTTGAGCATAGACATGATTGGATTATGTCTATCGCAATACGGTTATTCATTTAAGGAGAATAGTGGTTACTCTGTTTATTTGAATAATACCTTCAATGGTCTTGCACCTAAAATGAATGGTTTATTGAATCTCGATCGTAGTGATACACATGTTCATGCCAAAAGATATAAGATAGTAATGATAGTACCACCTACTTGTGGCACTGCCATGTAAGTCATATTGGTATAAAACGCATGAAGAAGCTCCATGCAGATGGACCGTTTGGACTCACTTGATTTTGAATCACTTGAGACATGCAAATCATACCACATGGGCAAGATGACTGAAAGCCTCGTTTTCAATAAAATGGAACTAGAAAGCAACTTGTTGGAAGTAATACATTTTGATGTGTGCAGTCCAATGAGTGCTGAGGCACGCATTGGATATCGTTATGTTCTTACTTCACGGATGATTTGAGTAGATACTGAGTATATTTACTTGATGAAACACAAGTCTGAATTATTGAATGGTTCAAGTAATTTAATAGTGAAGTTGAAGATCATCGTGACAAGAGGATAAAATGTCTCTGATATGATCATAGAGATGAGTATCTGAGTTACGAGCTTTGGCTCACAATTAAGACATTGTGGAAATTGTTTCACAATTAATACCGCCTGGAACACCATAGTGTGATGGTGTGTCCGAACATCATAGTTGCACCCTATTGGATATGGTGCATACCATGATGTCTCTTATCGAATTACCATATCATTCATGGGTTAGGCATTAGAGACAACCGCACTCACTTTAATAGGGCACCACGTAATTCCGTTGAGACGACACCGTTTGAACCATGGTTTGGAGAAACCTAAGTTGTCGTTTCTTAAAAGTTTGGGGCTGCGACGCTTATGTGAAAAAGTTTCAGGTTGATAAGCTCGAACCCAAAGCGGATAAAATGCATCTTCATAAGACACCCAAAACAGTTGGGTATACCTCCTAATTCAGATCGGAAAGCAATAGGGATTGTTTCTTGAATCGGGTCCTTTCTCGAGGAAAAGTTTGTCTCGGAAAGTTGAGTGGGAGCATGGTGGAGACTTGATGAGGTTATTGAACCGTCACTTCAAATAGTGTGTAGCAGGGCACATGAAGTTGTTCCTGTGGCGCCCACACCAATTGAAGTAGAATCTTATGATAGTGATCATGAAGTTTCGGATCAAGTCACTACCGTACCTCGTAGGGTGACAAGGACGCATACTACTTCAGAGTGGTATAGTAATCCTGTCTTGAAGGTCATGTTGCTAGACAACAATGAACCTATGAGCTATGGAGAAGCGATGGTGGGCCCATATTCCGACAAATGGTTAGAAGCCATGAAATCCGAGATAGGATCCATGTATCAGAACAAAGCATGGACTTTGGTGGACTTGCCCGATGATTGGCAAGCCATTGAGATAAATGGATCTTTAAGAAGATGATGGACGTGGACGGTAATGTCACCGTCTATGAAGCTCGACTTGGGGCGAAGAGTTTTCCACAAGTTCAAGGAGTTGACTACGATGAGATTTTCTCATCCGTAGCAATGCTTAAGTCCGTCGGAATCATGTTAGCATTAGCTGCATTTATGAAATCTGGCAAGATGGATGTCAAAACGAGTTTCCTTACCAGTTTTCATAAGGAAAGGTTGTATGTGATACAATCAGAAAGGTTTTGTCGATCCTAAGGATGCTAAAAGGTATGCTAGCTCCAGCGATCCTTCCATGGACTAGAGCAAGCATCTCGGAGTCAGAATATGCGCTTTGATGGAGTGATCAAAGATTTTGGGTTTATACAAAGTTTATGAGAAACTTGTATTTCTAAAGAAGTGAGTGGGAGCACGATAGAATTTCTAATGAGTATATGTTGTTGACATATTGTTGATCAGAAATGATGTAGAGTTTCTGGAAAGCATATAGGGTTATTTGAAAAGTGTTTTTCAATAGAAAACCTGGATTAAGCTACTTGAACATTGAGCATCAAGATCTATAATGATAGATCAAAAACGCTTAATGGTACTTTCAAAATGAGCACATACCTTGACATGATCTTGAAGGTGTTCAAGATGGATCAGTCAAAGAAGGAGTTCTTGCCTGAGTTGTAAGGTATGAAGTTAAGACTTAAAGTTCGACCACGGCAGAAAAGAGAGAAAGGACGAAGGTCGTCCCCTATTCTTTAGACATAGGCTCTACAGTATACTATGCTGTGTACCGCACCGGAAGTGTGCCTTGCCATGAGTCAGTCAAGGGGTACAAGAATGATCCAGGAATGGATCATTGGACAGCGGTCAAAAATTGTCCTTGGAGTAAATAAGGACATGTTTCTCGATTATGGAGGTGATAAAGAGTTCAGCGTAAAGGGTTACGTTGATGCAAGATTTAACACCTATCCGAGTGACTCTGAGTAGCAAACCGGATATGTATAGTGGAGCGACCATTTGGAATAGCTCCAAGTGGAGCGTGGAAGCAGCATTTACAGAATGACCTAGAGATTTGCAAAGTACAGACCCGTTGACTAAAACCTCTCTCACAAGCAAAACATGATCAAACCCCAGAACTCATTGAGTCTTAATCACATGATGATGTGAACTAGTTTAATGACACTAGTGAACTCTTTGGATGTTGGTCACATGGCGATGTGACGTGTGAATGTTAGTCACATGACGATGTGAACTAGATTATTGACTCTAGTGCAAGTGGGAGACTGTTGGAAATATGACCTAGAGGCAATAATAAATTAGTTATTATTATTATATTTCCTTGTTCATGATAATCGTTTATTATCCATGCTATAATTGTATTGATAGGAAACTCAGATACATGTGTGGATACATAGACAACACCATGTCCCTAGTAAGTCTCTAGTTGACTAGCTCGTTGATCAATAGATGGTTACGGTTTCCTGACCATGGACATTGGATGCCGTTGATAACAGGATCACATCATTAGAAGAATGATGTGATGGACAAGACCCAATCCTAAGCCTAGCACAAAGATCGTGTAGTTCATATGCTAAAGCTTTTCTAATGTCAAGTATCATTTCCTTAGACCATGAGATTGTGCAACTCCCGGATACCATAGGAATGCTTTGGGTGTACCAAACGTCACAACGTAACTGGGTGGCTATAAAGGTGCACTACGGGTATCTCCGAAAGTTTCTGTTGGGTTGGCACGAATCGAGACTGGGATTTGTCACTCCGTGTGACGGAGAGGTATCTCTGGGCCCACTCGGTAGGACATCATCATAATGTGCACAATGTGACCAAGGGGTTGATCACGGGATGATGTGTTACGGAACGAGTAAAGAGACTTGCCGGTAACGAGATTGAACAAGGTATCGGGATACCAACGATCGAATCTCGGGCAAGTACTATATCGGCTGACAAAGGGAATTGTATACGGGATTGCTTGAATCCTTGACATCGTGGTTCATCTGATGAGATCATCGTGGAACATGTGGGAGCCAACATGGGTATCCAGATCCCGCTGTTGGTTATTGGCCAGAGAGCTGTCTCGGTCATGTCTGCATGATTCCCGAACCCGTAGGGTCTACACACTTAAGGTTCGGTGACGCTAGAGTTGTTATGGGAATTAGTGTGCAGTTACCGAATGTTATTCGGAGTCCCGGATGAGATCCCGGACGTCACGAGGAGTTCCGGAATGGTCCGGAGGTAAAGATTTATATATGGGAAGTCCTATTTTGGCCACCGGAAAATGTTCGGGATTTTTCGGTATTGTACCGAGAAGGTTCTAGAAGGTTCCAGAGTGGGGCCCACCTGCATGGGAGGAACCACATGAACGTGGGTAGTGGGGGCAAGGCCCCACACCCCTGGTCAAGGTGCACCAAGATCCCCCCTTAGAAGGAATAAGATCATATCCCGAAGGGATAAGATCAAGATCCCTAAAAAAGGGGGATAACAATCGGTGGGGAAGGAAATGATGGGATTTCTTTCCTCCCACCTTTGCCAACGCCCCAATGGACTTGGAGGGCAAGAAACCAGCCCCCTCCACCCCTATATATAGTGGGGAGGCGCATGGGAGCTTCACCCTTGCCCCTGGCGCAGCCCTCTCCCTCCCCAACACCTCCTCCTCCTCCGTAGTGCTTGGCGAAGCTCTGCCGGAGAACTGCAAGCTCCACCACCACGCCGTCCTGCTGTCGGAGCTCTCCCTCAACTTCTCCTCTCCCCTTGCTGGATCAAGAAGGAGGAGACGTCCCCAGGCTGTACGTGTGTTGAACGCGGAGGTGTCGTCCGTTCGGCGCTAGATCGGATCTTCCGCGATTTGAATCACCGCGAGTACGACTCCATCAACCACGTTCTTGTAACGCTTCCGCTTAGCGATCTTCAAGGGTATGAATATGCACTCCCCTCTCTCTCGTTGCTACTATCTCCATAGATTGATCTTGGTGATGCGTAGAAAATTTTGAATTTCTGCTGCGTTCCCCAACAATAATATGCGGAAAGGAACACTCCGCAGCCTTGCTGAAGTCTACGAAGTAGCAACAATAAACCCATGGAGTGACACGGCTATTACCTTTAATGCCAGTGACGAACCTAAATTCCGAACAGCCCGAGCACCAGCCGCATTGGTCCTCAGTCCAATAGTGGACGGCTTTCGCCTTACTAAGGTACTCATGGACGGCGGCAGCGGATTAAACCTCATTTACGAGGAAACCCTTCGAAAAATGGAAATAGACTGGAGCCGCATTGAGCGAAGCAGCACAACCTTTAGAGGAATAATCCCTAGTCGGGAAGCATGCTGCACAGGAAAAATCACACTAGACATGGTGTTCGGCTCACCGGATAATTACAGGTCCTAGGAGGTCACATTCCAAGTGGCCCCATTCATCAGCGGATATCACGCTTTATTAGGGCGAGAGGCATTCACAATTTTTCAAGCTATACCCCATTACGGGTACATGAAGCTCAAAATGCCCGGACCCAACGGAATCATCACTCTTGCCAGTGATCCGAACATAGCACTCCGCGCCGAAAATAAAACAGCCGCACTAGCCCTCGAGGCACTATCCGAAGCCCTAGCGGCCGAAGAACTCACTACGCTGTGCTCCACGATGAACATGGACAATGTGATACTCGATAAGAGATCCAAGTCCACCTCTTTTAAACCAGCGGACGAAATAGTCAAATTCCAAGTCCATCCAACGGACCCTACAAATACGGCCTCCATTGGGGCACAGTTAGACCCCGATGTAGATGCCGCACTACGAGAATTCCTACGGGAAAATTGGGACATTTTTGCCTGGCACCCTTCAGACATGCCAGGAATCCCACGCCGACTGGCCGAGCACAGCCTAAATATCGTAAAAGGATTTAAGCCAGTCAAACAGGCTCGTCAGCGATTTTCCGAACCCAAGAGACAAGCAATGGGAGAGGAGCTAGCCAAACTATTGGAAGCCGGATTCATCAGAGATATAAAACATCCGGACTGGATAGCAAACCTGGTGATGGTACCAAAGAAGGATAAATCCTGGCGCCTATGTGTCGACTTCAAAGACCTTAACAAGGCTTGCCCAAAGCATCCATTCCCCCTCCCCCGCATCGATCAAATCATCGACGCTACCGCAGGGCACGATTCATTGTGCTTCCTCGACGCATACTCCGGCTACCACCAAATCAAGATGGCGGAGCCAGACCAAGCCGCAACGGCATTCATCACTCCATACGGACCATTCTGCTTCAACACAATGCCCTTCGGGCTCAAAAACGCCGGCGCAACATATCAGCGCATGATTCAGACATGTCCGGCAAACCAGATCGGCAAAACAGTGGAGGCATACGTAGATGATGTGGTCGTCAAATCCAAGCATGTCGAAACTCTAGTAGACGACTTGAGGCTCACATTCGACAATCTCCGAACATACAACATTAAGCTCAACCCAGAAAAATGCGTTTTCGGCGTACGAGCCGGAAAGCTCTTAGGCTTCATTGTATACGGTAGAGGAATAGAAGCAAACCCAGCCAAGATCCGAGCTCTGTCACAATTGGATATCCCAATAGACCTCAAGCAAATACAAAAATTGACTGGATGCGTGGCGGCTTTAAGCCGCTTTATCTCCCTCTTAGGAGAAAAGGCATTACCCCTTTATCGCCTCCTCCGGCGCACCGAACACTTCGAGTGGACGGATGCCGCCACGGCCGGACTCGAAGAAATTAAAGCCATATTGGCAACAAATCCAGTCCTAGCCGCGCCCAATTTGGGTGAATCGATGTTATTATATATCGCGGCTACACATCAAGTCGTAAGCACGGTGCTCGTCATCGAACGAGAAACAGACGGACACAAGTTCCCTCTTCAAAAACCAGTCTACTACGTGTCCTCTGTCCTAACTCCATGCAAGTCCCGGTACCCACATTATCAAAAGATAGCATACGCGGTGTTCATGGCGTCCCGGAAGCTGCGACACTACTTTCAAGAGTGTTCGATAACAGTAGCCTCCGAAGTACCCCTTAATGACATTATAAACGACCGCGACGCGACTGGCCAGATTGCAAAATGGGCCATCGAGCTCCTCCCATTCGACATAACCTATAAGCCACGGCGAGCTATCAAGTCGCAAGTTTTGGCTGACTTCATCGCCGAATGGACTGAAGCCGAACTCCCTAAAGAGTACGACGCATATTCCAATTGGACCATGCACTTCGACGACTCCAAAATGTTGGCCGGGCTGGGGACTGGCGTCGTTCTGATGTCCCCAACCAGAGACATAGTCCAATACGTACTCCAGATAATGTACATGGACTCCAACAACACAGCCGAATATGAGGCCCTTCTACATGGTCTCCGAATGGCAGTCTCCATGGGCATTCAGCGCCTAGAGGTCCGCGGGGATTCAAACCTTGCAATATCCCAAATAAATGGAGACTTTGATGCCAAGGATCCGAAAATGGCAGCTTACCGTAACGCCATCTTAAAAATGTCAGCTCGGTTTGAAGGGCTCGAATTTCACCATATAGCCCGGGATAACAACCAAGCGGCGGACGTATTGGCACGCATCGGCGCAAAGCGCGATGCCGTCCCTCCTAACATCTTCCTAGAGCGGCTTTTCAAGCCATCTGTACTATGGGAAGGGGAGTCCGGAAACAACAATCCGGACCCAACCGCACCGCCCAACACCGAACATTCTGACACGATCGGTGGTTCTGCCAACGAAATAACACCTTCAGCCCACGAAATAATGGCAGTCATTGCCCCGTGGACCGAGCCATTCCTAGCCTACTTAACTAGGCAGGAACTTCCCAAGGACCAAAACGAGGCCCGCTGCGTAGTACGGCGATCTAAAGCCTATAAGGTCCATGAGGGAGAGTTTTATAAGAAAAGCACAACTGGAGTCCTTTAAAGGTGTATCTCCGAAGAGGAAGGGCGAAATCTTCTGGCTGAAATTCATGCCGGACTCGGCGGGCACCACGCCGCAGCCCGGGCCCTTGTAGGCAAGGCCTTCCGTACAGGATTTTATTGGCCGACGGCTCGGGCAGATGCACAGGACTTAGTCCAACGATGCGTCGGTTGCCAGCTCTTTGCTAATCAAAGCCACATGCCACCCACCACACTCAAAACTATACCCATCACCTGGCCGTTCGCGGTCTGGGGGCTTGACATGGTTGGACCCCTTAAAGGAGGAACCCACAAGCAAAAACACCTATTGGTCATGGTGGATAAATTCACCAAATAGATAGAGGCCAAGCCAGTTAAGACGGCCGAATCCGGACCCGTGATAGACTTCATATCGGGGGTAGTACACCGTTACGGCGTCCCCCATAGCATCATCACTGATAACGGCACGAACTTCATGGCCGACGAGGTTAAACTCTGGTGCAAAAACATGGGCATCAAGCTCGACTACGCCTCAATCTATCACCCCCAAACTAACGGTCAAGTGGAGCGAGCAAATGGTCTAATCATGAGCGGCATCAAACCCAGACTAGTGCGGTCCCTTAAGGAATCTAACACGCACTGGGTAGAGGAGCTCGACTCCATACTCTGGGGGCTGCGGACCACGCCGAATCGCACGACCGGATTCACACCATTTTTATGGTATACGGCGCAGAGGCAGTTTTGCCCTGCGACATAATTCATGACTCACCTCGCGTGCGCATGTACGAAGAAAGAGAAGCCAAGCTGGATTGGCAGGATAGTTTGGACGCCTTAGAGGAGGAGCGCGACGTGGCAAAAGCTCGTTCCGCATTCTATCAACAGCAGGCTCGAAGATATCAAAGCAGAGAAGTACGGGCCAAAACTTACAATGTTGGCGAACTAGTTCTACGCCTGCCGGACAAGAAAAAGGACAAACTCAAGCCCAAATGGGAAGGTCCCTTCATCATCGACCAAGTCGTGACCAGCGGAGCGTACCGTCTATGAAACGCATCGAATAACCGACTCGAGCCAAACCCATGGAATGCAGCCCGTCTCCGAAGATTCTACGCCTAGCGCCGGACTCTGAGTTCGTCTCCTTCCCCCGTCCATATGTTATACTTTAACTGTCTTTTATTTCTCTCCTTCTCCCCCCTTTTTTTCTTTTCTCGCAAGCCTCTGGAGGCTCGCCTGCGCATTGTTCGCACACACTTGACGTGCTACTTGCACTCATTATACCTGGGGGCTTCTTTAACAGAAGCTTACTTATACGGGCTTTATGCCCAACACATGTGTCACACTTCCGCATGTACCTTTTCTTCACCATTATATGCATCGATATGACTTAAGTTTTGGCCAAGCTGGGTTGCCTGGCTCCTGTGCTTACCCCTACATTCCCGATTGTTCGGCTAGGAGGTAAAGGGAGCACCTCTGCGATTGTTACTGCCGGGTCAGCCAGATGTGTACCTCAGACTGGGTGAAGCCGAAAGCTAGCGTTCTTAAGGGAATATTTGGTCGGTGAATCAAAATATGATTTTTTACCTATTTATTTATCTGCCCCCAGATGCTTTCCTGCTTTTTTCGCAGTCCGGACATGCACTTTAGGGCATGCCTCCAGGGAAAGGAACCCCTAACGGAACTATTCTCCCTGGAAGATGTTTCTTACTAGCCATGTAATATAACATAACTAGTTGGGCACTTGTCTGATAAAGCACTAATGACCCCTACGCCTGGTCTCCACGCATGCCCCGGTTTTTTTATAACCGCGAGGGTATTCGGACACACTCCGGACTGTCGGGTCCCAAGGTTGAAGCGAAAAGGTCCGCCACGACAAACGATCTACAATCCGGCTAGAAGGCATTTTACATGTCATTTTAAATTACATAGTCAAACTAACTGATTGTATTCCTCTTCGATACCATCTAATAGACTGTCTAGTTTACAGTCCTGTTGGGAATACTTTGCGGCCAACTCTACTTGGCCGTACACCAAGCTCACTGGGGTCTCCTTCCCATCGGGCCCCACAGGTCCGACCTCGGCCATGTGGTTTGGGTCGGCCTTCGCATACCGCGTATTCACCATGGCCCAGGCCTCCCTGGCGCCTTGACGGCAGGCCGATATCTTCCATAGCCGGAAGCGCCGCCGTGCTCCCTGAAGCTTCTCCGCAAGCTCTCCAAGACCTTTGGGTAGGGAGATGGATGGCGACAAGGCCTGGGCGACACCGATCATCACCTGCCGAACTCGTTCGTGCAGTTGCAGCAGCTCGGGAAGTAGGTCACCCATTGAACCGGGCATTTCCTCTGCAGGACGACCTGTGAGCATACCTACAGACATATTTCTGTTAATCGACTTCCTCGCCGAACTCTTCTTTTCAAAAAAGTTCGCTCAAGCACTTACTATAAATGCCGCGACGAAGCCGCCGATTCTCCTTCACGGAGTCAGACAGCTGGGCCCGAACATATTTTAGTTCCTCGCCCAGCTGGGTGTTGGCATATTGGAGGTTATTCTTCTCTTGCGGCACCCTTGTCAGCACCTTCTCGCCAGCCTTTAGCTGGCGTAGTAGCTGTTGCTTGTCCGGATCTAGACCGGCGCCATCTGCAATATTATTGTCAGACTTATACACACACCGCACTGCACAAACTACTTATCTTTCGAAGTATATATTACCAGAGGGGGTCTCTGTGCCTCCCCCTGTGGCGGCTAGTGCGGCCTCAAGTTGGGCCTTGCACTCTTGAAGCTCCTGGGACAGGTAGGTATTCTTTTCTGTAAGATCCTGCATAACAAATGATCCTTAAATCAGTTATTCTAACTATTTTAAGTCTCGGGGGCTACTGGCATATATAACTGTCAAAATTCCTTACCCGTATGTCTTTCACATACTTCTCCGTGGCTCTGGCTAGACCATCTTGAGCGGCACGGAGGTGCGCATCTCCCGAATTGAAGGCATTCAATGCCTCTTGGGAGAAACATGCGTCACGAAGAACAGTCCGGCGACGCCTGTGATTCATGGCACTCTGCACCTCAGACCTGGTGGCGGACAGCCTATCGGCATCCTTCGTTGAAGGAGCACCCGACGCGCGCCTTGTGTTCGCCTCCCCCTCTGGACCTGGCGTTGGAGCCTGGCTGGCGGAGGCTTGATTGGCAACCTCTCCGGACACAGTCCGGCGAGCGCTCTTTCTCCTGAAAAATCACGAGCGTTAGTATGCCTTCCAGGAATCTTTCCTGGAAACATGGTGGCACGCCATACCGTTGCGGCGACATCTCAATGCGCACCACACTTCTTTTTCGTCTGCTGGGTCGAGCTGCCCCTTGTTGGCCAGCCGCCGCGGGCTTGGCTTCCCGCCTCGAAGGCACCTCCTGCGGAACACCATTTGTATGCAGTGATCAGAAATAAGCACGGATGGGTCATGGTATCGAGACTTCGGTCACAGTACCTGGGAAGCTGGGAATATTCTGGGGTAGTCAGCCATAATGGCGACCGAAGCATTGTCGATGCTAAGTTGGTGGAACACCCTGTCGATCAGCTCCACCTGTATGTCCGGATCCTCTTCAGAGGCCGGATCGAGGGACCGTCCCAGATCCTCGAGTTGTGGAGTCGGGCTGTGTATATCCTCTACGGCCCGGCGCAGTTCCTGCGACAAAAACACAAAATGAGATACTTAACCATGGGAATGTGGATCGGATAGGCAAAAGGAAATGTCCGCTTACCCAGCTTCGAGGATTGTTCATAGAAAACCCGTTTAGTGGACTGACGCGGAGAAAATCCTCCTTTTCCCCTTTGTAGAGGCCGGACAAGATCTTCACCAGATCGGCGACCGATCCCGGCCCTTACGGCCATGGCGGGTGGCATCATCCTCCCCGTTGAAATCCGACATGGGGTGGCCCTTATACTGGAGCAGCTGCACCCCCCGCATAATACATGTGGCCATGACTCCCATCATGGTCAATCCGGAATGAGCCAATAATCTTATTCGGCCCATCAGGTAAAGGACGCCCCTGTCATTCTCCCGTTGAGAGCTCCGCGGACGCCAACTTAGGCGTTTCTTCAAGGGAGTGTTACTGAACTCCGAGATGCCGATCCGAACTGGATCCGGTAGCGGGGCGTCTTCTATATAGAACCATTCCAAAGACCAGTCTTCGGATGCCTTCTTTGGGGTTCCGGATAGGTATCCGGTCCCGGTGATGCGCCATAGCTCGGCTCCGCCCACTTGATATATCGACCCCTCATGAGAACGGGGTACGAGGCAGAATAATCTCTTCCATAGCGCAAAATGCGCCTCGACGCCCAGGAACAGCTCGCAAAGGGCCACGAAGTCCACGATGTGCAGAATGGAGGCAGGCGTAAGGTGGTGCAGCTGGAGGCCGTAGAACTCCAGGAGCCCCCGAAGAAACGGATGTATTGGAAATCCAAGTCCTCTTATTAGATAAGGGACAAAGCATACCCACTCTCCTTTGGAGGGATTGGGGATGCTCTCCGCCTGCTTGCCGCCCTTGTAGGTGGCGAGTCCGGCTCGAACCGGAACCATGAAGGTTGGGGGAAGGTATCCCTCGGCTTGGAGCGTCACTAACTCACTATGCGGGACTGAACATCTCCCCCAATCTCCTGGCTGAGGGCTGGGAGCGCGAGAGGAGGAGCCGCGTCGACTGTCCATGATGGAATGGATTCTTGTCAAAGGCGCTCCGATGAGTGCTCGCGGAGGGAGGATGGTGTGATTCGGATCTAGATCCTCGTCTGCTTTTATAGGCGGCTCATTTGCGCAGCTAGGGGGGAAAGTGTAAAAATACCCTGGCTTTTCGCATTCGTTTGACACGTGGAAGATAGCCATTATTGGGCGTGGAAGCCAAGGAGCGCAACATTTATAAGAAGCCGGACACTATTCGACAAGTACATGGAATTTGGAGAAGAACCTGCCTTGAAATGCCGAAAACAGTCAATACGCCAGATTCATCATCATTGAAGCCTGGTTCGGGGGCTACTGAGGGAGTCCTGGACTAGGGGGTGTCCGGATAGCTGAACTATCATCTTCGGCCGGACTCGAAGACTATGAAGATACAAGATTGAAGACTTTGTCCCGTATCCGGATGGGACTTTCCTTGGCGTGGAAGGCAAGCTTGGCGATACGGATATGTAGATCTCCTACCATTGTAACCGACTCTGTGTAACCCTAGCCCTCTCCGATGTCTAAAGAAACCGGAGAGTTTTAGTCCATAGGACGAACAACAATCATATCATCAGCTAGCTTCTAGGGTTTAGCCTCATTGATCTCGTGGTAGATCTACTCTTGTACTACCCATATCATCAATATTAATCAAGCAGGAGTAGGGTTTTACCTCCACCTAGAGGGCCCGAACCTGGGTAAAAACATCGTGTCCCTTGTCTCCTGGTACCATCCGCCTAGACGCACAGTTCGGGACCCCCTACCCGAGATCCGCCGGTTTTGACACCGACAGTTGGGCTTTACCTTAATGAATCTTTAATAGTTGCGGACGCTTGCTAGAGTTCCAATCATAAGTGCATATGATCCAAGTAGAGAAATTATGTTAGCTTATGCCTCTTCCTCAAATAGAATTGCAACAGTGATTACCGGTCTAGTTATCGATTGCCTTGGACAAATAACTTTCTCGTAACAAAAAGCTCTCTACTAATATTTACTTTATTGATTCTTTATCTAAATAGCCCCTAGTTTATGTTTACGTGCTCTTTATTATCTTGCAAACCTATCCTATCACACCTACAAAATACTTCTAGTTTCATACTTGTTCTAGGTAAAGCGAACGTCAAGCATGCATAGAGTTGTATCTGTGGTCGATAGAACTTGAGGGAATATTTATTCTACCTTTAGCTCCTCGTTGGGTTCGACACTCTTACTTATCGAAAACTGTTGCGATCCCCTACACTTGTGGGTCATCAAGACCTTTTTCTGGCGCCGTCTCCGGGGAGTCATGCGTGGGGTGAATATTCTCGTGTGTGCTTGTTTGCTTTATCACTAAGTAATTTTTATTTGCTGTTCTAAGTTGTTCTCTATCTTTAGTTATGGATATGGAACGCAAAATACCAAAAAAAATAGCTGTACTTGCTACTCATGAGGATGGGGTAACTCCTAAAACCCTCGATTCTCATTATGCAAAAGATATTAAGTACTACTTTGATAATCCTGAGAAAACTCCATTCAACTTTATAATGGGAGACACGTTGGATCAACGTGAATACTTTAGGGATTATTGCTCGACACACAAAGGGAAACTATTATGGGATCAAGTTATTATTTTGCGTTGGTATGCTCGTCAATTATGTGTGATGCATGATTATACTTGTTGCTCTAGGGTGGAGGATCCACACCTTCCCTTTTAATGCAAATTCAATGACAATGAAACCTTGGCTTCTTATGCTATTGGTAGATATGATAACTATGATGTGGAACAAATAGAAGAATTTGTTGCTTTTATGTTAGGACCCCGACTCAATGGCACATCGATCTAGCATGTAACACCTCATATCACTTTGCGGCCTCACGCACGGTATTCCCACGAGTGTCGCCTTACCTTGCCCGGGACCGTTTGCGCCTTTTAGCACACGTATATGATAGTGTCGCTAGCATCCATATGACAAGGAGCCCGGGCTGACATGGCTAGTCATGAACCCAAAGTGGCACTAACTTACAGGGACAGGCATACATGACCCAGCATCGAACGTGTCGGTCATCAGCAAGTGAATCTAGGCTGTGGCACTGGCCTAGTAGGACTCCGGTAAACCAGGCTGTAGCGGGCTAACAGGACTCCGGTATTCATCGCGTGACATTTCCCCGTAGGGACAGACACAGGAACGAAGAAGAACACATGCCGGCCAGCCTAAGTGTTCCGGAGTAGTAGCAAGCTACCATGGCTCAGTGGAAGCATTAGGAGACATTTCCCGGTAAGAGAGGCTACTAAGGATAAACAACTAGATAGTCAGATCCCACACATACCAAGCATTTCAATAACATACACACAATATGCTCTATATGTGCAAATACAACATGGCATCACAAAATGACTCTACAACTCAAGTATTTTACTCAATAGGCTCCAAGGAGCGAGATATTACAAACATAGGTCTCATGACCCAACATTCAGAGCATACAAGTCAAAGCACATGCGGAAGCTTAACATGTCTGAGTACAAACAACTACAACTGAAAAAGGCCGAGAAGCCTGACTATCTACCAGATCCTGCCGAGGCACAAGATCGTAGCTGAGGTAACAAGCTAAACATCGAAGTCCATGCGGAACTACTAGTGAGACGGAAGTCTCTCTGCAAAACATAGAATAGGCAAACGTGAGTACAAATGTACCCAACAAGACTTACATCAGAACTAACTACATATGCATCATTATCAACAAGGGGATGGTGGGGTTTAACTGCAGCAAGCCAGCTTTGACTCGGTGGCTATCCTGAACTACGACTGCAAGTAACTCTTTTGAGGTGGCGCACATGAGTCCACATATTCACCAACCAATACACCACTATGGATCCGCTCTCGTCTCCCTACGAGAACGCCATCCATAAAACTCACGCTTATCTTGCGTATTTTAGAGTATCCACTTACACTTGTCTATGAACTATACAGGCAACCCAGAAGTCCTTTACCGAAGATATGGCTATTCGAATAGATGATGTTAACCGTGCAGGGGTGTACTTCTTCATACACGCTCTCACCACTTACCGCTGTTTACATGACATGTACTCAACAACCTTCAAGCGGAAGCCCTGCGAGCGTGTCGGCCACGGCCTACCTAAACACTCAAGTCTCTAGTCCAGGTTTATCGCCTATTCAGGTTCCATCTGCAGGGAGTTCGACCAAGGTTTCCACATACGGCCCCGAACGATGTGTACAGGGTTCCGTGACACCAAACGGGCGCCCGGTATACCCGGCCACATGCCTATCGTATCACAGCCCACCCCTCCGGTCAGCGCTGCGCACGGCCTCCAACATACTACAAACACTAGAAACTACTTGCAACTCCTGGACAGAGGACAAGGGTGGTTAAGAAGCCGAGAGGGTCCATTGGTTTTGGGCCCAATGCGTGGTAATATCTGTTTCATGGATCACAAACACAGAACTCAGTTCCTGAGGACGGCTTCAATGAGACAACCCACCATGTACTCCTACATGGCCTCTCATCGCTACCTTTACCAAATCATGTTCACACACTTAGCTCACACACAGTAGGATATGTTCACACACCTCTGATTCATCCCTGATGAATCAGACATGACTCAACTCTAAGCAGTAGTAGGCATGACAAACAAGCATGAATGAGTAGGCACAACAGGGCTCAAACAACTGCAACTCATGCTAGTGGGTTTCATCTATTTACTGTGGCAATGACGGGTCATGCAGAGGATAAAGGGGTTCAGCTACCGCAGCAAGTAACAAATGAATCGTTGCTGTCCTAATGCAGTGAAAGAGAGCACGAGCGAGAGAGTGGGATTATATCGGAATGAACAAGGGGGGTTTGCTTGCCTGGCACTTCTGAAGATAGTATAGTTCTTCATCAGTGTCATCGATCTCATCGTCGGAGTCACGTCTATCGAGAGGGGACAAACACTGACAAACAAGGAAGAACACAATCAATGCAAGGCACAATATGATGCATGATCATGACATGGCAATATGATGTGATTTGAGCTAATGCAACTAGCAGCAGGTTAAATGGAGTTGGTTTGAATCCAAGATTCAAATTCAAACTCCATATGTGAAGGTTTAAATGCCATTTATATGACTTGTGCTAAACAGCAGCTATAAGTTGTTCTAACATGCATGAAAATGGTATAGATTTTTCTGATCATTTTTCATATATAAATTATTTAATTTGGAGTTACGGTGAATTTCTATGAATTTTAGAAGTTTAGATCATTTTCTGAAATTTATAAATCATTTCTAATTTATTTTAATTCCAGAAAATGTTTACTGCATCAGCATTTGGTCATGCTGACCTCAGCAGGTCAACAGGCGCCGCCAGGTCAAACCTGACCAGTGGGGCCCACAGGTCAGTGACTCAGTTGGTTAACTGAGTTGATTAGGGTTAAACTAATCCTAACGAAAATGTCAGCAGGGCTGGGCCCACATGTCAGTGGCTCAGGTTTAGTTTAGCGAGGGGATTAGCACCTAACAGTGGTGATTAGCACTAACTAACATCTAACTAATCCAGCTAGTGCCGGCCCCACATGTCATTGACTCAGGTGGGGCCTGACCGGGGTCAAAGTGGGCCAAACCCAAGCCGGCGGGGTCAAACCCACCGGCAACTCGACGCCGGCGAGGCCCGAGACGGCGGCGCGGCTCGGAGAACTCCCACTGGGCACGGACGAGGCCATTCTTGGGCTCGTTGGAGAGCTCTGCCTGGCGCGAGTCGAGTGGTGGTGGCGGCCAGACCTTTGGTGACCGGAGCCGACAACGGCGAGCTCCAAAGCGGCGGACGGAGTTCGGGCGAGATGCGAGTGAGAGCTAGGGGGCACGGGAAGGCGAGCTAGGGTGTGCTGCGGGCTCGTGGGAAGGCACTGAGCGCAGTGGTGTGCTCGAGTGCGAGCTCCAGCAACCGTAGCCATGGCGGTGACATGGCCGGCAACGAAGAGCTCTCGGGCTCATTACGAACGGCGGCTAGAGAGGGAGGTAGAGTACGGGGAGAGGGGGAAACAATGGCGGAGCTCACAGCGGGGTCGTAGAGGTGGTCGGCGAGCTCGAGGGAGGCCGGACGGCGTCAAATCGTCGGCGGTTGTCATCGGATCCCGCGAAAGAAGACGAGGGTGAGGACGACGGCACGAGGCTCCCAGCGTCACGTGGCGTGGCGATGAGGAAGAGGGCATCGCGGCGGAGCCGTTGGATGGTACAGAGAGGGTAGGGTGGACGGTGGCCATGGTGATCGTCAGTGGCGGTGACGGCTGCGTTCGGCCGCGCTCGAGGAAGGGACTGGTGGGCGAGGGAGAGAGCAGAGAGTGAGGGAGAGGAGCGAGGGGGCTGCATGGCGTCACCCGAAGAGGCCAGGGCGAAGCGGCAAGCAGGAGGTGGCCAGGCATGCACCGACGTGCGTCGGCCACGCGCTCATCCTCCAAGCAGGGAGGAAGACGACAGGGGAGGGGCCAGGTGGGCTGGGCCGCACAGGTGGGCTGCCAGCTGGGCCGGCCAGGTAAGTGGCCCAGGTAGGCGTTCTCTCTCTCTCTTTTCTAAATTGTTTTCTGTTTTCTATTTTTCTGTAACTTCTGGGCTTTATTTAAAATACCAAAACGTTTTCAAAAATCCTGAAAATAATTGTGGGCTCTGTTTGGAATATTCCCAACAGCCCTCACTTAAGTTCAGAATTAATTGAGCATTTAAAATATTATATAGCATTTAAATGCCCAATTGCAAATAGCATATGATTTAATCCAGAGCCCAAATATGACATGGAAAAAGGTGCAACACCTCTGGTTAATGTTTCTAGCATTTTCCAGAAATGATGGACATTTTTGAAAGCCATTTGGATTCACTGAAAATGTTTTAGTTGAACCTAGTGAATTCCTTTGATGGTAGGGTTTAGGCAATCCCCATTTCAGGTTTAACTGAAATTTAAACATGACGCAACACCATATGCTAGCATAGGTCAGACCAGAATTAGGGATGTGACAACTCACCCCCACTAAACAAGAATCTTGTCCCGAGATTCAAGACGTGAGGTAAGAAGACAAAGGGGGACACTAAGTATCACAAACTTCATGATCCAACTGCCTTCTCAAGATTGTTGATTTGTTGACTCAAATTGATCTTGACGTCCTTACTTTCGAGATCTTCATCCAACACAACGACAAAAGAGCAAAACATGTCCATATGGATGGATCATCTTAATGGTCACAAGATCAACTCACGAAATGAGAAGTAGAAACATCTCTCGGGCTGAGATACGAAGCATCTATCCAAAGGGATGGAGTGAAACAGATGACGAGGGCTCACTAGGTAGACAATGATTTCACATTTATGAGGGTGGTGAGCAGTTGTCAACGTAGCAAGGAGTTGAGTTGCCATGATACCATAACGAGACATCTTAGAGGAGGTGACTCGTAGAAATATCCCCTTAAGTGGCAAAAATAATTACCTTTGATTCAGAGATCATTGAAACTCTTTATACGATCCTAAGGCAATTCTCGAGTGACCACTTGGAGGGGTTCGGTAGAATGGCATACCCGGATTAGAATGGATGATGTGGATTACCTTGTTGAAAACAACACAAGGGATGGTTTTAGTAACTGGGGAGAAGCTCAACAGTAGAGAGTGAGCCCACTGTCGAAGAGTTATAGCATAACCGAGAAAACTAGGAGCGATCCCAGTTAGTGCTGATGATAACACCTAGAGCTTGTGCGTTCTCTCAAGAACTTGAGCATTTCCATAATCATCAAGGTTTTACCAACATCCGTGTCAAGGGTGCTGACAACACAACATACTACCATGATGAATAGCGATGGACGATGCAGATGCAAAGGGGAGATAACACTTTCTCAGATTTCACCTTAGCGAGACCAAGGGGACAAAATCTGGATGATTGACCGAGAGACATTTGGCACTCCGCTTCTAATGTTCTCCTTGATGTACTAGCGTATCCCATTCATAGATATGGTTTGATATCTAGAACATCAAGTAAAGGTCGGACTTCGAACACACAAAAATCCATAAGGAACAACTAATAGAATAAATTCTACGAGATACTTATGGGGAGGTGGCCAACTTCCTCAATCAAGACACTACAATAATAGGTCTTCCGACTGGGTGTGTTGGCCACGACATCCACTTACCGGATTACAAAGAGACCAATATTATAGTTCTTGGGAAACGTTCCAACCATCACATTTGCCTGAGATTCAGATCTGGTTGGTGTCAGAATATTCCAGACTCATCAAGTCTAGAAAGGAAAATGAAAGTTTGCAACACAAATCGACGAGATGACGTTTCAAGATTCTCGGGGAATGAACTACGATAGTAAGCCCCAAAACATGAGCTGGTTCTGCTACACACATGTGAACACGCTGTCCAAGACAAGCATGACCACATAGTAGTCTTACAACGAAACACTACCGAGTTCGGGTGGGGAACCATCATCGAGGATAACGAAGTCCTAACATAAGTCATGATTCTTAAGAAGGAGCTTCTTCTCCCTGAACAAATCAATCAGTGGCTTGGTGTGCTAGGTATACGTAAGGAATGAAGATGATCAGTCTATCAGACCATAGAATACTTCGCACATGCATGACTGACTTGGGATGATCCCGGAGGGAACAAAACTAACTTTCTCAAATTCACGGCGGCAACTTGCACCTAATGCACGTGAACTTGGAGAGAGTCACTTCTTACACCAAACATGTATTTCATAAACGGGACATGAAGATAATGCTTACAAAAGTTTCCAACACTAACTTGATGTTCAACATGAATCATGGAGGAGACACGATGCTGCTGATGGGCTCAACAGCAACTCATCAGAATTTCCATACCACTGGACTTCCACCATCATGTGAACAAGGTGATAGCATTGGTCAGACCCAAAGAGTATAATGGTGTATGCTCGAGGAATCAACCACGAGTAAGACAACATTACAAATATCATTGGTTCTGATTTGACTTGACCATAGCCCATGCTCAAATCAAAGATTGTTTAAGATAATAGATCCAACAAGTGATCATAGGGACCAATTGATGAAGATATCATCTTTCTTCAACATACACACACACACACACACAAAGATATCCCTTAAAATGAACTAAGTTGGCAAGCTTTTATCTCCCAACTCTCCAAGTTGTTGTTTAGCTTAACCAACTTGCTCAGG
Organism: Triticum timopheevii; assembly: GCA_963921465.1. Lineage (NCBI taxonomy): Eukaryota > Viridiplantae > Streptophyta > Magnoliopsida > Poales > Poaceae > Triticum > Triticum timopheevii. The sequence continues at coordinate 152,669,735 of OY997272.1, forward strand.
GTATCCGACACAGATTCTTGGAGAAAGGGTGGTTTCTAAACCCAACTTGATCATGAACTCAACATAGCGGTCAGTTGACAACCTGGTGATACTTCCGAGAAGAAATTCAAAAAATCACGAACCACCGATATGTTACTAAGCTCGAGAAAAATCTTGCTTTTCAAGGCAAGACGATGTGATCAAAAGAGAAAAGATTTGACAAAATCCTATCTCATCGATCGAAGAGTGCACCAACAAAAATGGACTAGGTAGCATGATCAATCCTAGTATAGTGATTCGATAACCAACACGCTAAGAATGATATTGATGTCCATTAACTACCAAGCAACACGGTTGCTAGGAGTATTGATTTCACACATCATGGTTCACTTGTCGGCATTCCGGTTGTGACAACACGGGACCGAGAAATGAGAAGTGATGGCAAGAAGTATCACTACATCAAGAATTCATAAGAGAAGGTGCAATTCTCATAAGATTCCTGACATAAAGTGGGTAATACTTCAGGGTAGAACAAACCAAAGCTTGATTGTATTTTGATCTGCGGAGTACAACTGCTTTGACCTAATCCTGGATATGGATGAGGTACTGGACTTGGTTTCTCCTAGTAATTCCGCATAGAATGGCTTGACGGACCACAGAAGTAAAAGGCATCGATGAACACGAATGCACGACTACTCCTAACTATCAATTGATAGATGAGGGCCAACAAACAACTAAAGGGGGACAACTCAAAGGAACATATGATTTTCTGAGTTGTGGATGCATAGATTAGTATGTCGAACCAAGTTCAACAAATTTCTTCCGGATAATCCATGCGGAGAGGTAGGATTGGCAGAGTTACAATATAGAATGGAGAACTCGTCGAGAGCACTCTTGTTGTGATCTTTTGATCCAACAAACTTCTGCCATAAGTGGTTCATAGTATTTGGAAGAAGGAAATACCATGGACCTCGAGGACTAATGCAAAGGTTACTAATAACCTAAAGGAACAAGCAAACACTAACAACATGAGGTAGATAGGGTGAATCTCGGGTTCATAACCTATGAGTGGAGTACCTACTAACTAAATGGCATCACGGGATGCTTTTCGAGAATAATGGCCAGAATCGTCACACTGGGGCACAAATCATGGCTAGATTACTAGATGATCCCCTAGGACACCTAGGGTCATAATAATAATTCCAACATATATGTCGAGGCAATAGAATACCTCGAATCAGCAATTAGTGTGATCAACCTGGCCCAAAGGAACATATAAACCAGAGGGAAAGGATTTGCAAGTGCATCAGATTGTTTAGAAACCTGGGATGACTCGGACAGCATAACGGCTGTAAATGCTCAAAAAGATTTGAGACATCCAACGAAAATGGTGGCATAACCACTTAACATCATAATATCAAGGTTCTGAGATCAATTGTCAACACACGGAAGTAGTAGAGACTGAACTGAGGCTTAATCCATCAATCCTATAAGTCTACGGATTGGTAACACGTGATCCTGATAGATAGACGAGAAGCCTAGTTCTTAATTCCCGTAGAAAAGAAGAGGTTGACTCAGATCAGAAGGGCATAAGGTAAAGGAGTAAAAAGAGCCTTACATTCCCATCCCACAATCAATTCCACTACATATAACTAAAGCATTTCTAGACTCAACTTCGACCAGTTTGGCTTGGTAATCCTACAGGCAGTCAGGCTCTGATACCAAAGCTATCAGGACCCCGACTCAATGGCACATCGATCTAGCATGTAACACCTCATATCACTTTGCGGCCTCACGCACGGTATTCCCACGGGTGTCACCTTACCTTGCCCGGGACCGTTTGCGCCTTTTAGCACACGTATATGATAGTGTCGCTAGCATCCATATGACAAGGAGCCCGGGCTGACATGGATAGTCGTGAACCCAAAGTGGCACTAACTTACAGGGACAGGCATACATGTCCTAGCATCGAACGTGTCGGTCATCAGCGAGTGAATCCAGGTTGTAGCACTGGCCTAGCAGGACTCCGGTAAACCGGGCTGTAGCGGGCTAACAGGACTCCGGTATTCATCGCGTGACATTTCCCCATAGGGACAGACACATGAACGAAGAAGGACACATGCCGGCCAGCCTAAGTGTTTCGGAGCAGTAGCAAGCTACCATGGCTCAGTGGAAGCACTAGGAGACATTTCCCGGTAAGAGAGGCTACTAAGGATAAACAACTAGATAGTCAGATCCCACACATACCAAGCATTTCAATAACATACACACAATATGCTCGATATGTGCAAATACAACATGGCATCACCAAATGACTCTACAACTCAAGTATTTTATTCAATAGGCTCCAAGGAGCGAGATATTACAAACATAGGTCTCATGACCCAACATTCAGAGCATACAAGTCAAAGCACATGCGGAAGCTTAACATGTCTGAGCACAGACAACTACAACTGCAAAAGGCTGAGAAGCCTGACTATCTACCAGATCCTGCCGAGGGCACAAGATCGTAGCTGAGGTAACAAGCTAAACGAAGTCCACGCGGAACTACTAGTGAGACGGAAGTCTCTCTGCAAAACATAGAATAGGCAAACGTGAGTACAAATGTACCCAGCAAGACTTACATCAGAACTAACTAGATATGCATCATTATCAACAAGGGGATGGTGGGGTTTAACTGCAGCAAGCCAGCTTTGACTCGGTGGCTATCCTGAACTACGACTGCCAGTAACTCTTTTGAGGTGGCGCACACGAGTCCACATATTCACCAACCAATACACCACTATGGATCCGCTCTCGTCTCCCTACGAGAACGCCATCCATAGCACTCACGCTTATCTTGCGTATTTTAGAGTATCCACTTACACTTGTCTATGAACTGTACAGGTAACCTAGAAGTCCTTTGCCGCGGACACGGCTATTCGAATAGATGATGTTAACCCTGCAGGGGTGTACTTCTTCACACACGCTCTCACCACTTACCGCCGTTTACACGACATGTACTCGACAACCTTCAAGCGGAAGCCCAGCGAGGGTGTCGGCCACGACCTACCTAAACACTCAAGTCTCTAGTCCAGGTTTATCACCTATTCAGGTTCCATCCGCAAGGAGTCCGGCCGTGGTTTCCACATACGGCCCCGAACAAGGTGTACAGGGTTCCGTGACACCAAATGGGCGCCCGGTATACCCGGCCATGTGCCTACCGCATCATAGCCCACCCCTCCGGTCAGCGCTGCGCACAGCCTCCAGCATACTACAAACACCAGAAACTACTTGCAACTCCTGGACAGAGGAGAAGGGTGGTTAAGAAGCCGAGAGGGTCCATTGGTTTCGGGCCCAATGCGTGGTAGTATCTGTTTCATGGATCACAAACACAGAACTCAGTTCCTGAGGACGGCTTCAATGAGACAACCCACCATGTACTCCTACATGGCCTCTCACCGCTACCTTTACCAAATCGTGTTCACACACTTAGCTCACACATAGTAGGACATGTTCACACACCTCTGATTCATCCCCGATGAATCAGACATGACTCAACTCTAACAGTAGCAGGCATGACAAACAAGCATGAATGAGTAGGCACAACAGGGCTCAAACAACTCCTACTCATGCTAGTGGGTTTCATCTATTTACTGTTGCAAAGACAGGTCATGCAGAGGATAAAGGGGTTCAGATTCCGCAGCAAGTAACAGATGAATTGTTGCTATCCTAATGCAGTAAAAGAGAGCAAGAGTGAGAGAGTGGGATTATATCGGAATGAACAAGGGGGTTTTGCTTGCCTGGCACTTCTGAAGATAGTATAGTTCTTCATCGGTGTCATCGATCTCATCGTCGGAGTCACGTCTATCAAGAGGGGACAAACACCGACAAACAAGAAAGAACACAATCAATGCAATGCACAATATGAGGCATGATCATGACATGGCAATATGATGTGGTTTGAGATAATGCAACTAGCAGCAGGTTAAATGGAGTTGGTTTGAATCCAAGATTCAAATTCAAACTCCATATGTGAAGGTTTAAATGCCATTTATATGACTTGTGCTAAACAGAAGCTATAAGTTGTTCTAACATGCATGAAAATGGTACAGATGGATAGATTGGATTTTTCCGATCATTTTTCATATATAAATTATTTAATTTGGAGTTACGGTTGAATTTCTATGAATTTTAGAAGTTTAGATCATTTTCTGAAATTTATAAATCATTTATGATTTATTTTAATTCCAAAAAATGTTTACTGCGTCAGCATTTGGTCATGCTGACCTCAGCAGGTCAACAGGCGCCGGCAGGTCAAACCTGACCGGTTGGTTAACTGAGTTGATTAGGGTTAAACTAATCCTAACGAAAATGTCAGCAGGGCTGGGCCCACATGTCAGTGGCTCAGGTTTAGTTTAGCGAGGGGATTAGCACCTAACAGTGGTGATTAGCACTAACTAACATCTAACTAATCCAGCTAGTGCCGGCCCCACATGTCATTGACCCAGATGGGACCTGACCGGGGTCAAAGTGGGTCAAACCCAGGCCGTCGGGGTCAAACCCACCGGCGACTCGACGCCGGCGAGGCCCGAGACGGTGGCGCGGCTCGAAGAATGCCCACAGGGCACGAACGAGGCCGTTCTTGGGCTCGTTGGAGAGCTCTCGCTGGCGCGGGTCGAGTGGTGGTGGTGGCCGGACCTATGGTGGCCGGAGCCAACGACGGCGAGCTCCAAAGCGGCGGCCGGAGTTCGGACGAGATGCGAGTGAGAGCTAGGGGGCACGGGAAGGAGAGCTGGGGCATGCTGCGGGCTCGTGGGAAGGCACTGAGCGCAGTGATGTGCTCGAGTGCGAGCTCCAGCAGCCGTAGCCATGGCGGCGACATGGCCGGCTGCGAAGAGCTCTCGGGCTCGTTACGAACAGCGGCTAGAGAGGGAGGTAGAGTACAGGGAGAGGGGGAAACAATGGCGGAGCTCACAGCGGGGTCATAGAGGTGGTCGGCGAGCTCGAGGGAGGCCGGACGGCGTCGAATCGTCGGCGGTTGTCATCGGATCCCACGGAAGAAGACGAGGGCGAGGACGACAGCACGAAGCTCCCAGCGTCACATGGCGTGGCAATGAGGAAGAGGGCGTCGCGGCGGAGCCGTTGGACGGTACGGAAAGGATAGGTGGACGGTGGCCATGGTGATCGTCGTCGGCGGCGACGCCTGCGTTTGGCGCGCTCGAGGAAGGGACTGGTGGGCGAGGGAGAGAGCAGAGACTGAGGGAGAGGAGCGAGGGGGCTGCATGGCGTCACCCGAAGAGGCCAGGGCGAAGCGGCAAGCAGGAGGTGGCCAGGCATGCGCCAATGTGCATCGGCCACGCGCTCATCCTCCTGGTAGGGAGGAAGACGACAGGGGAGGGGCCAGGTGGGTTGGGCCGCACAGGTGGGCTGCCAGCTGGGCCGGCCAAGTAAGTGGCCCAGGTAGGCGTTCTCTCTCTCTCTTTTCTAAATTGTTTTCTGTTTTCTATTTTTTTGTAACTTCTAGGATTTATTTAAAATACCAAAACATTTTCAAAAATCCTGAAAATAATTGTGGGCTCTGTTTGGAATATTCCCAACAGCCCTCACTTAAGTTCAGAATTAATTGAGCATTGAAAATATTATATAGCATTTAAATGCCCAATTGCAAATAGCATATGATTTAATCCAGAGCCCAAATATGACATGGAAAAAGGTGCAACACCTCTGGTTAATGTTTCTAGCATTTTCCAGAAATGATGGACATTTTTGAAAGCCATTTGGATTCACTAAAAATATTTTAGTTGAACCTAGTGAATTCCTTTGATGCTAGGGTTTAGGCAATCCCCATTTCAGGTTTAACTGAAATTTAAACATGATGCAACACCATACGCTAGCATAGGTCATACCAGAATTAGGGATGTGACATTTTATGGGTGCTTATGAGATTGAATCTATGTTTAAAGTGTTTGATGATTTTGATGATGCAGTTTGTAGGCCTGAAAATCTTGCTATACTTAGATATTTCTATGAAAATTATGAATACAATTACTATATTAATGCTTTTATGAAGGAAGTCTCCACTGTCCAAGAAGAGACTAATATTTTGCAGGAACCTGTGGAAGAAGAAATTGATGAAACTGTGAGCTCATTGGATGAAAAAAAATGATGAGGAGAGCGAAGAACAAAAGGAGGAAGAGCGGATTAGCTACCCGTGCCCACCTTCTAATGAGAGTAACTCTTCAACTCATACATTGTTTAATTCCCCTTCGTGCTTACCGAAGGATGATTGCTATGATCCCGTTGATTCTCTTGAAATATCCCTTTTGATGATGCTTGCTATGCTTGTGGCCGAGATGCCAATATGAATTATGCTTATGGAGATGAACTTGCTATAGTTCCTTATGTTAAACATGAAATTGTTGCTATTGCACCCATGCATGATAATCCTATTATCTTTTTGAATTCTCCAAACTACACTATATTGGAGAAGTTTGTGCTTACTAAGGATTATATAGATGGGTTGCATTTTACTACTTTACATGATGATTTTAATAGATATAATATGCATGTGCTTGCTGCTCCTACTTGCAATTATTATGAGAGAGGAACTACATCTCCGCCTCTTTATGTTTCCAACATGATGAAATTACAAGAAACTGCTTATACTATGCATTGGCCTTTACTTGGTGTGCATGAATTGTTCTTTTAGGACATGCCTATGCATAGGAAGAGAATTAGACTTCGTTGTTGCATGATATATGTTACTTTGTGCTCACTACTAAATTACAAATCATTGTTAATTAAAATTGGCTTTGATATACCTTGGGATCCGGGTGGATCCATTACTTGAGCACTAAATGCCTAGCTTAATGGCTTTAAAGAAAGCGCTGCCAGGGAGACAACCCGGAATTTTTAGAGAGTCATTTATTTCTGTTGAGTGCTTTCATATAGTTAAAAAACACAAAAATAAAGAGGGAAACCTAAAAACATTTCAAAAAGGAAAGTGAAAGTGAGAAAGACAAGCATTGTTGAAGTGGGAGAGCTCTTTGAACTTTGTTCATGCTCACGGAAACTTTGTGAATATTGATTATAGAAACTTTTCATCAAAAATAATTATCCCCTTGTGCAATTCCATTTTATTGTAAAAATAATGTGCCAAGGTTTGCCTTTAGGATGTTTACAATGCTTGTTGGTTTGTACGGTGCAGGACAAAAACTTTGGCTGTAGTGCGAGATTTTACATTTTTAACTGAAATGTCAATTGGTTCTGATTCCTTTTGCACTGTCTTTATATACAACTTGTTTATTTTTCATAATTTTGGTAGAATTTTTGGGGTACTATAAGTTTGGTGGATGTTCAGATTGCTACAGATTGTTCTGTTTTTGACAGATTCTGTTTTTTGCATAGTTTGCTTATTTTGATGAATCTATCAATTTATATCAGTGGATTAAGCCATGAAAAAGCTATATTACAGTAGAAACAATGCAAAAACAAAATATGAATTGGTTTGCAATAGCACTTAGACTGGTGATTTGCTTTATTATACTAACGGATCTTACCGAGTTTTCTGTTGAAGTTTTGTGTGGATGTAGTGTCTAATCAAGGATGTCTCGATATGAGGAAAAGGAAGAGAGGCAAGAGCTCAAGCTTGGGGATGCCCGAGGCACCCCAAGTAAATATTCAAGGAGACTCAAGCGTCTAAGCTTGGGGATGCCCCGAAAGGCATCCCCTCTTTCTTCAACAAGTTTCGGTATGTTTTCGAATTCGTTTCGTTCATGCACTATGTGCAAGTCTTGGAGCGTCTTTTGCATTTAGTTTTCACTTTTCTTTTATGCACCATGCTGGTATGAGATAGTCCTTGGTTGATTTATAGAATGCTCATTGCACTTCACTTAAATCTTTTGAGTATGGCTTTATAGAATGCTTCACGTGCTTCACTTATATCATTTGAAGTCTGGATTGCCTGTTTCTCTTCACATAGAAAACCGCCATTTGTAGAATGCTCTTTTGCTTCACTTATAATTGTTAGAGCGTGGGCATATCTTTTGTAGAAAAGAATTAAACTCTCTTGCTTCACTTATATCTATTTAGAGAGATGACAGGAATTGGTCATTCACATGGTTAGTCATAAAATCCTACATAAACTTGTAGATCGCTGAATATGATATGTTTGATTCCTTGCAATAGTTTTGCGATATAAAGATGGTGATATTAGAGTCGTGCTAGTGGGTGGTTGTGGACTGTAGAGACACTTGTGTTGAGGTTTGTGATTCCCGTAGCATGCACGTATGGTGAACCGCTTTGTGATGAAGTTGGAGCACAATTTTATTTATTGATTGTCTTCCTTATGAGTGGCGGTCGGGGACAAGCGATGGTCTTTTCCTACCAATCTATCCCCCTAGGAGCATGCGCGTAGTACTTTGTTTTCAATGGCTTGTAGATTTTTGCAATAAGTATATGAGTTCTTTATGACTAATGTTGAGTTCATGGATTATACGCACTCTCACCCTTCCATCATTGCTAGCCTCTTCGGTACCGTGCATTGCCCTTTCTCACCTCGAGAGTTGGTGCAAACTTCGCCAGTGCATCCACACCCCGTGATATGATACGCTCTGTCACACATAAGCCTCCTTATATCTTCCTCAAAACAGCCACCATACCTACCTATCATGGCATTTCCATAGCCATTCTGAGATATATTGCCATGCAACTTCCATCATCATCATATACATGACTTGAGCATTCATTGTCATATTGCTTTGCATGATCGTAAGATAGCTAGCATAATGTTTTCATGGCTTGTCCATTTTTTGATATCATTGCTATGCTAGATCATTGCACATCCCGGTACACCGCCGGAAGCATTCATATAGAGTCATATCTTTGTTCTAGATATTGAGTTGTAAGTAAATAAAAGTGTGATGATCATCATTATTAGAGCATTGCCCCAGTGAGGAAAGGATGATGGAGACTATGATTCCCCCACAAGTCGGGATGAGACTCCGTTCATTATGAAAAATAAAAGAGGCAAAAAAGAAGCCCAAAGAAGAAAAAGGAGACCAAAGAATCCCACAAAAAAAAGAAAAAAAAGAAAAAAATGAGAGAAAAAGAGAGAAGGGGCAATGTTACTATCCTTTTACCACACTTGTGCTTCAGAGTAGCACCATGTTCTTCATAGAGAGAGCCTCCAATGCTTTCACTTTCCTATACTAGTGGGAATTCTCATTATAGAACTTGGCTTGTATATTCCGATATGGGCTTCCTCAAATGCCCGAGGTCTTCATGAGCAAGCAAGTTGGATGCACACCCACTTAGTTTCAGTTTGAGCTTTCACACACTTATAGCTCTAGTGCATCCATTGCATGGAAATCCCTACTCACTCACATTGATATCTATTGATGGGCATCTCCATAGCCCGTTGATACGCCTAGTCGATGTGAGACTTTCTCCTTTTTTGTCTTCTCCACATAACCTCCACCATCATATTCTACCACCTATAGTGCTATATCCATGGCTCACGCTCATGTATTGCGTGAAAGTTGAAAAAGTTTGAGATTACTAAAGTATGAAACAATTGCTTGGCTTGTCATCGGGGTTGTGCATGATTAAATACTTTGTGTGATGAAGATAGAGCAACAGCCAGACTATATGATTTTGTAGGGATAACTTTCTTTGGCCATGTTGTTTTGAAAAGACATGATTGCTTTATTGGTACGCTCGAAGTATTATTGTTTTTATGTCAAATGATAGACTATTGCTTTGAGTCACTCATGTCTTAATATTCATGCCATGATTAGACATATGATCAAGATTATGCTAGGTAGCATTCCACATCAAAAATTATCTTTTTTATCATTTACCTACTCGAGGACGAGCAGGAATTAAGCTTGGGGATGCTGATACGTCTCTGTCGTATCTATACTTTTTGTTTGTTCCATGCCAATATTATTCAACTTTTATATACTTTTGGCAACTTTTTATACTATTTTTTGGGACTAACATATTGATCTAGTGCCCAGTGCCAGTTCCTGTCTGTTGCATGTTTTTTGTTTCGCAGAAATCCAATATCAAACGGAGTCCAAACGGGATAAAAATGGACGGAGATTTTTTTTGGAATATTTATGATTTTTGGGAAGTAAAATCAACGCGAAATGGTGTCCGGGGTGGCCACGAGACGGGGGGCGCGCCCTCCCCCCTGGGCGCAACCTAGGCTTTCATGGGCCACCCGTAAGGCGGTTGACGCTCTTCTTTTGGCACAAGAAAGCTAATTTTATGAGAAAGACCTGGGCGAAAGATTCACCCCAATCGGAGTTACGGATCTCCGGATATTTAAGAAACAGTGAAGGGGTAGAATCTGAGAACGCAGAAACAGAGAGATAGATCCAATCTCGGAGGGGCTCTCGCCCCTCCCATGCCATGCGAGCCAAGGACCAGAGGGGAAACCCTTCTCCCATCTAGGGAGAAGGTCAATGACGAAGAAGAAGAAGGTGGGCTCTCTCCCCCTTGCTTCCGGTGGCGCCGGAACGCCGCCGGGGGCCATCATCATCACCGTGATCTTCACCAACACCTCCATCATCTTCACCAACGTCTCCATCACCTTCCTCCGTCTATATCCAGCGGTACACTCTCCCGCATCTCGCTGTACCCTCTACTTGAACATGGTGCTTTATGCTTCATATTATTATCCAATGATGTGTTGCCATCCTATGATATCTGAGTAGATTTTCGTTGTCCTACCGGTGATTGATGAATTGCTATGATTGGTTTGAGTTGCATGTTTTATTATTGGTGCTGTCCTATGGTGCCCTCCATGTCGCGCAAGCGTGAGGGATTCCCGCTGTAGGGTGTTGCAATGCATGATTCGCTTATAGTGGGTTGCGTGAGTGACTGAAACACAAACCCGAGTAAGTAGGTTGTTTGCGTATGGGATAAAAGAGGACTTGATGCTTTAATGCTATGGTTGGGTTTTACCTTAATGAATCTTTAGTAGTTGCGGACGCTTGCTAGAGTTCCAATCATAAGTGCATATGATCCAAGTAGAGAAAGTATGTTAGCTTATGCCTCTCCCTCAAATAGAATTGCAGCAGTGATTACCGGTCTAGTTATCGATTGCCTTGGACAAATAACTTTTTCGTAACAAAAAGCTCTCTACTAATATTTACTTTATTGCTTCTTTATCTAAACAGCCCCTAGTTTATGTTTACGTGCTCTTTATAATCTTGCAAACCTATCGTATCACACCTACAAAGTACTTCTAGTTTCATACTTGCTCTAGGTAAAGCGAACGTCAAGCATGTGTAGAGTTGTATCGGTGGTCGATAGAACTTGTGGGAATATTTATTCTACCTTTAGCTCCTCGTTGGGTTCGACACTCTTACTTATCGAAAACTATTGCGATCCCCTACACTTGTGGGTTATCAACCACCTAGCCACTAGATAGTCTTGTAATATCAATACTAGATGGTATTCCTCATGTACACACATTTATAGGATTGTGAGGTGCACAAATCACATCACTCCCCCAAAATGGGAAGTTCCATTAATCTATCACACGAGCCAACTAGGATACAAACAAGTAGCATAAATGCTCAACGCACGACACACACTTACATGATGTGCGAACCAACACACACGTACTTGATTGCTCAAGATAAGCAAGTTGGAAGCACAACATATACAAACACATGCAAGGAACAAAACCAAAACATGCATGGGTGCAAGTAACTTTCAATGTAAACAATTTAAGTATGAGTTACCGCAAGGAGGAACATTGGATATAACATAGAAACTTGATAACCCAATTAACTTGGCTTGAGACAATAAGAATGATGAAGTCCCCTTAATTCTTCATAATGTGGACAAGTCTCCAATGCCCTCCAACAACACCTATTGATCAAGTTTGAGCTTGTTGGTCCCCAACCAAGTTGGGTCCTAAGAGGTTAGTCACAATCGTCTTGGCAACCCCAATGGTTCTTTTCTTGACACCACTTTGAGTACCAACAAACTTGGCAAACACATTGCCAATCTTATCCTTCACAAGAGAATAGATATTATCAATAATAATTGGGTTGGATAATTTACCACTAGTGCATGAAGAAGCGACGTGACCTTTCTCACGACATAAGTAGCACCGTCTACTCTTCACTTTCTTCTCACTTGATTTCTCAACTTGAGAAGCGTTAGCTTGAGTACGTGTGTGTCGTGGTTGAGCATGAGATTGAACTTGTGGCCGCTTACCTTGTTGCTTGTCTCTAATGGCCTTCTTCTTCAATGGGCAAGATCTCACATGATGCCCTTCAATTTTGCACTTGAAGCAAACAATCTTGGCCGAATTCTTGACTTGTTCTTGGCCCTTCTTCTTGTTCAACTTGGACTTCTTCTTCTTGTTGGAGTTGAATCCAAGTCCACCTTTGTCATTGGGGGATTTTTGCACACTCAAGATATTGTTGAGTGTGGATTTCCCTTCATGACTCTTTTCCAAGTCTTTCTTCAAAGAAGTGACTTGGGCCTTGAGCTCTTTAATTTCCTCTACATGGTTAGTCTCAACACAAGTACTAGAGGAAGTATAAGCTTCATCATTAGAGCAACAAGGCAAGGAAAGCAATTCATCACAAGATGTACCAATGTTGTGAGTAGATGAATTACAAGGACTAGCACATGGCAATATACTATTTTGACTAGAAGTAGTGCTAGTATCCACATGAGGCTCACTAGATGTTACCTTAGCAATCATGGCCTCATGAGCTCTCTTTAGCACATTATGGGATACTAGAAGATCATCATGAGAGCTTGAGAGCTTTTCATGACTTTCTTCCAATTTCCCATAATTGCTAGATAGGACCTTAAGTTGCGCTTGTAGCTCAACATTCTCCTTCAAAATGGATGCTTCACAAGTAATAGAGTTAGTAGCACAAGCATCATCATTTACAGCAATAGGAGGGGACAACTTGGCAAGCTCTTTTAAATAAGAAGCTTCAAGTTGGGCATGAGACTCGGTGAGTTTGATGAGCTCACCCTTGATGACCCTTGAGCCATTTTCGAGGTGCTCAAAATCCTCAAGGAGTCTAGCATGAGAAACATCAAGCTTAGCATTTTTAGTTTTGAAATCATTGGCCACCTCAAGAGCTCTATCATGAGATTCCCTCACTCTAGATAATTCTAGAGCAAAAGTCTCCTCAAGAGATTCGGAGGTGGTTTGTTCATGTTCAAGAGCTTGAGATATCTCCGTGATCTCATTTGTGTAATCACGCTCATGAGCTTCCATTTTCTCAATGGTGACCTCATGCTCCTCTAGATGAGATTCGAACTCCTCAATGTATTTCTTGCCATCAATGGCAATGGACATTATTTGCATGAAGTTGGAACGAGCAATTTTATTTTTATGAAGAGCTTTAAGAATCATTTCCCCCTTAGTTTTTAAGGAGGCAACATTATCATTCTCTTCATCATCATCCTCATCATCATTAGCATCAACATCATCATCAAGAGACATATTGGGGTACAAAGTAGGAGAAACCTTTGACGCCTTAGCCATAAGGCAAAACGCAATAGATGATGATGTAGGATCCCTTGAGGCACCATTAAACACCACATCTTGTTCCATGGAGTGTTCGGTTTCCTCTACATTGTTAGCACAACAATTCGAGGAAATAGATGCATTTTTATCATGGCAACAAGACATAGCAAGCATATCATCATGAGATTTAGTCAAGCAATTTCTACATGATATGCAAGGACTATCAACACAAGCATGTGAAACATTTGGAGTGCTCGAAGTGTTAAAGCCCAAAGAAGTAGCATTGCAATAAGATAGAGATGAAGAGTCACCAACTATTAGCACACTATCATCATTGCAATAACCAACACTACTCACCATAGCATTACCTTGTGGTAATCCACATGTAGGTGAAGTAGAAGAAGTTGAGAAGGCACCACGGCCGGAGGTGGAGGGAGAAAAATCATCCCACAAAACTTGGACACACCATATTTATCTTGAAGCTTCGTCCACAACTCATGAGCATCCCGAAACGGCATGAGTTAAAAAATAGCTACATTGTTCAAAGCATCGGAAAGCACATTAGAAGCTTGAGCATTGACATAAGAGTTTTTCTCATCCTCTAAAGATAATCTTTGGGCATCCTTTGGAGGAGAAAAACCCATATCTACAATTCTCTCTAAATTTGGGTCCATGACCCTAAAGAGATTATAACCCAAACATCATAATTTGTGCCATCGAATCTAAGAGTGTCAAAGAATCCTAATCCCCTAGTCGACATCTTTACTCTCTAGGCGGTTAAGCCCTAAAAAGAGAGACGAGGCTCTGATACCAATTGAAAGATCGTGGATGTCGCCTAGAGGGGGGGGGGTGAATAGGCATTTTAAAATAATTACGGTAGAGGCTTGAACAGATGCGGAATAAATCTAACGGTTAATTTGTCAAGCACAAAACCTACAACAACTAGGCTCACCTATGTGCACCAACAACTTATGCTAAGCAAGATAAGAAACTATGTGATAGCAAGATATATGACAGAGAACAATATGGCTATCACAAAGTAAAGTGCATAAGTAAGGGGCTCGGGTAAGAGATAACCGAGGCACTCGGAGATGATGATGTATCCCGAAGTTCACACCCTTGCGGATGCTAATCTCCGTTTGGAGCGGTGTGGAGGCACACTGCTCCCCAAGAAGCCACTAGGGCCACCGTAATCTCCTCACGCCCTCGCACAATGCAAGATGCTGTGATTCTACCAAGGGACCCTTGGGGGCGGTCACCGAACCTGTACACTTTGGAAACCCTTGGGGGCGGTCACTGGTACCCGTCAAATTGCTCGGGGCGATCTCCACAACCTAATTGGAGACCCCGATGCTTGCCTGGAGCTTTAAACCACAATGATTAAGCTCCGAACAACTCCAACCGTCTGGGGCGCCAAGGCACCCAAGAGGAACAAGCTCTAGGGTGTCCAAACACCCAAGAGTAACAAGCTCAAGGGTACCAAGCACCCAAGAGTGATAAGCTTCTCAACTTGTAACTTCCACGTATCACGTGGAGAACTCAAACCGATGCACCAAATGCAATGGCAAGGGCACACAGAGTGCCCAAGTACTTCTCTCCCGAATCCCACCAAAGCAACTAATGCTAGGGAGGAAAATGAGAGGAAGAACGAAAGAAGAACACGAAGAACTCCAAGATCTAGATCCAAGGGGTTCCCCTCACTTAGAGGAGAAAGTGATTGGTGGAAACATGGATCTAGATCTCCTCTCTCTTTTCCCTCAAGAACTAGCAAGAATCATTGGAGGGATTAAGAGTTAGCAAGCTCGAAGAAGGTCAATAATGCGGGAAGAACACGAGCTCAAGAAATAAGGTTCAATGGGGGAAGAAGACCCCCTTTTGTAGGTGGGGGAAAATCCAACCGTTATGCTCACAGCCCGCACAGAGCAGTACTACCGCTCCAAGGAGCGGTACTACCGCTAGGGCGGTAGTAACCCTTTGAAAAACAATAGCGAGGAGGCAAAAGGCCAGTAAAGCTGCCGGAGCGGTACTACCGCTCGTCCTCACGATACTACCGCTCGACCTCACGGTACTACCGCAAATGGTAGCGGTACTACTGCTTGCGAGCGGTACAAAAATAATACTTCCGTGCCTACCTCCGCAGGACTTGGGACGAGTTTTTTGGTCCGGAGCGGTACTACCGCTGTAGGAGCCGCGGTAGCACCGCTCTGGAGCGGTAGTAAAAAATTACATCCGCTCCAATTCACGGTAGTACCGCTGCAGCCTTTTCGGAACACCAAAACTGCCACAACTTTTGCAAACGGACTCCAAATTCGGTGAAACCAAGTTTGTTGGAAAGCTAGAAACAAGGGCTAACACAATCTTGAAAGAAATATCAATAAGAAGCAAAATAGGAAAGGCCCATAAGAAAATGGTGAGAAGCCTTCCTCGGATAAGACCGGTAAAACCTCCAACATCGAAAACATCATAGAAGACGCATGCGAACTCCGTTTTCGATGAACTCAAGCTTGTCATCAAGATGAACATAAGCTATAAGACTCACAAAGAGAACCAAACAAGAACCAAGAAACATGATGCAAGGATGCAATGGTTTGAGCTCTCTACTAACAATATGATCAAGCTACCAACTTGAGAGCCGCCCTTGATAGTACGACAAACGATCCTATAACCCGGTCTCCCAACTACCACCACGAGACTGGTAAAATAGAAAACCTATCAAGGTAAAACCTTTGCCTTGCACATGGTCCACTTGAGCTAGATGATGACAATCTTGACTCCCTCAAGTTGGACCACCTTTCCTGATTGCGTTGGCTCGATGAAGACTAGATGATTGCTCCCCCTTAGTCCACTATGGGTGAGCCACTCTTCGGCACATCTTCACAAGTCCATTGACACCATAATGGATGGCAAGATTCAAGCACTTGATCTCTTCGTGATGCTCCACTTGAACTTGCACAAGGCAATCTTGATGACGATCACCACTTGATGTCATCCTTTCCATGGGTTGTATGATATCTTCCTCTTGACGCAAGCCCATGGACACGTACCTAACCCCACATAGAACTCTCACATAGACCATGGGTTAGTACACAAAGTGCAATGGACAATGCTTACCATACTATGGGATCACTTGATCCCTCTCGGTACATCTTCTACGCTTTCTGAGTTGATCAACTTGATTCACTCTTGACTTAGTCTTGATCAACCTTGAATCTTTCCAACTCTCTTCATTTGGATGATGTCTTGAAGGTAAACATGAATGATCACACAATCTTATTCTTCAAGACATGCTTCCAATAAGCTCAACACTCACATGACCAATCTTTGGATAATTCCTTGATAACACTTGGTCAACTCATAAACTCCTTGAAATCAACACATGGACTTCAAGAAAAGCCTATGGACAAATCCTTCAAATATAACTCAATACAACCATTAGTCCATAGAGATTGTCATAAATTACCAAAACCAAACATGGGGGCACCGCATGTTCTTTCACCGAGGGGCCCACAAGCAAGGGGGCGCTGATACGTCCATTTTGCATCATGCTTTTATATCGATATTTATTGCATTATGGGCTGTTATTACACGATATGTCACAATACTTATGGCTATTCTCTCTTATTCTACAAGGTTTAACATGAACAGGGAGAATGCCGGCAGCTGGGATTCTGGGCTGGAAAAGGAGCAAATATTGGAGACCTATTCTGCACAGCTCCAAAAGTCCTCAGACTCCATGAAAGTCATTTTTGGAATTAATGATAATTATTGAGCGGAAGAAGTACCAGAGGGGGCCCACACCCTAGCCACGAGGGTGGGGGCGCCCCACCCTTACATGGCGCACCCCCTGCCTCATGTCCCCCCTGGCAGCCCTTGAGTGCCCATCTTCTGCTATATGAAGTCTTTTACCCTAGAAAAATTCATAAGCAAGCTTACGGGACGAAACTCCGCCGCCACGAGGCGAAACCTTGGCGGAACCAATCTAGGGCTCTGGCGGAGCTGTTCTGCCGGGAAAACTTCCCTCCGGGAGGTGGAAATCATCACCATCGTCATCACCAATGATCCTCTCATCGGGAGGCGGTCAATCTCCATCAACATCTTCACTAGCACCATCTCCTCTCAAACCCTAGTTCATCTCTTGTATCCAATCTTTGTACCAAAACCTCAGATTGGTACCTGTGGGTTGCTAGTAGTGTTGATTACTCCTTGTAGTTGATGCTACTTGGTTTATTCGGTGGAAGATCATATGTTCAGATCCTTAATGCATATTAATACCCCTCTG
Source organism: Triticum timopheevii (assembly GCA_963921465.1). Classification (NCBI taxonomy): domain Eukaryota; kingdom Viridiplantae; phylum Streptophyta; class Magnoliopsida; order Poales; family Poaceae; genus Triticum; species Triticum timopheevii. The sequence goes on from OY997272.1 coordinate 152,687,491, forward strand.
ATCATGAACATGAATATGCTTTGTGAGTAGTTACGTTTGTTCCTGAGGACATGGGTGAAGTCTTGCTATTAGTAGTCATGTGAATTTGGTATTCGTTCGATATTTTGATGAGATGTATGTTGTCTCTACTCTAGTGGTGTTATGTGAACGTCGACTACATGACACTTCACCATTATTTGGGCCTAGAGGAAGGCATTGGGAAGTAATAAGTAGATGATGGGTTGCTAGAGTGACAGAAGCTTAAACCCTAGTTTATAAGTTGCTTCGTAAGGGGCTGATTTAGATCCATATGGTTCATGCTATGGTTAGGTTTACCTTAATACTTCTTTTGTAGTTGCGGATGCTTGCAATAGGGGTTAATCATAAGTGGGATGCTTGTCCAAGAAAGGGTAGCACCCAAGCACTGGTCCACCCACATATCAAATTATCAAAGTAACGAACGTGAATAATATGAGTGTGATGAAAACTAGCTTGACGATAATTCCCATATATGTGTCCTCGGGAGCGCTTTTCTCATTATAAGAACTTGTCCAGGCTTGTCGTTTGCTACAAAAAGGATTGGGCCACCTTGCTGCACTTTATTTACTTTCATTGCTTGTTCCCTGTTACAAATTATCCTATCACAAAACTATCTGTTACCTACAATTTCAGTGCTTGCAGAGAATACCTTACTGAAAACCGCTTGTCATTTCCTTCTGCTCCTCATTGGGTTGGACACTCTTACTTATCAAAAGGACTACGATAGATCCCCTACAGTTGTGGGTCATCAAGACTCTTTTCTGGCGCCGTTGCCGGGGAATGAAGCGCATTTGGTGAGTGGAACTTGGTAAGGAAACATTTATATAGTGTGCTGAAATTTTCTGTCACTTGTTACTATGGAACATAATCCTTTGAGGGGCTTGTTCGGGGTATCTTCACCCTGACCAGTAGAGCAAAGAGTTGCTCCTCAACCTACTGAGCCTACTGAAATTTTTTACTTTGAAATTCCTTCAGGTATGGTAGAGAAACTGCTAGTTAATCCCTTTGCAGGAGATGGAACATTGCATCCCGATTTACACCTTATCTATGTGGATGAAGTTTGTGGATTATTTAAGCTTGCAGGTATGCCCAATGACGTTGTTAAGAAGAAGGTCTTCCCTTTATCTTTGAAGGGAGACACATTGACATGGTATAGGCTATGTGATGATACGGGATCTTGGGACTATAAACGATTGAAATTGGAATTTCACCAGAAGTTCTATCCTATGCATCTTGTTCATCATGATCATAATTATATATATAATTTTTGGCCTCGCGAAGGAGAAAGTACCGCTCAAGCTTGGGGGAGGCTTAAGTCAATGTTATATTCATGCCTCAATCATGAGCTCTCAAGAGAAATGATTATTCAAAAAATTTATGCTCGGCTTTCTCTCAATGATCGCACCATGCTTGATACTTCTTGTGCTAGTTCTTATATGATGAAGACTATTGAATTCAAGTGGGATTTATTGGAAAGAATTAAACGCAACTCTGAAGATTGGGATTCCGACGATGGTAAGGAGTCGGGTATGACACCTAAGTTTGATTGTGTTAAATCTTTTATGGATACCGATGCTTTTCGTGGATTTAGCACTAAATATGGACTTGACTCTGAGATAGTAGCTTCTTTCTGTGAATCATTTGCTACTCACGTTGATCTCCCTAAGGAGAAGTGGTTTAAATATAATCCTCCCACTGAAGTAAAAGTAGTTGCACCTGTTACAGTTGAAGAAAAGACTATCACTTATAATGATCCTATTGTTCCTACTACTTATGTTGAGAAACCACCTTTCCCTGTTAGGATAAAGGATCATGCTAAAGCTTCATCTGTGGTTCGTAAGATTAGAACATATACACCTCCTGAGCAAATTAAAGTTGAACCTAGTATGCTATGGTTAAAGATCTCTTGGCTGATAATATTTATGGGCATGTTATTTATTTCTGTGATGAAGCTGCTAATATTGCTAGACCCGATACTAAGAAACATAGACCTGTTGCAGGCATGCCCGTTATTTCTGTTAAAATAGGAGATCATTGTTATCATGGCTTATGTGATATGGGTGCTAGTGCTAGTGCAATACCTTTTTCCTTATATGAAGAAATTATGCATGATATTGCACCCGCTGAAATAGAAGATATTGATGTTACAATTAAGATTGCAAATAGAGATACTATTTCACCAATGGGGATTGTTAGAGATGTCGAGGTCTTGTGTGGGAAAGTTAAATATCCTGCTGATTTTCTTGTTCTTGGTTCCCCACAAGATAGCTTTTGTCCCATTATATTTGGTAGACCCTTCTTGAATACTGTTAATGCTAGGATTGATTGTGAAAAGGATGTTGTTACAATTGGCTTGGGGGATATGACACATGAGTTTAATTTTGCTAATTTTCATAGACAACCCCACGATAAAGAATTGCCTAGTAAGGATGAAAGTATTGGTCTTGCTTCTATTGTCGTGCCTCCTACTAATCCTTTAGAACAATATTTGCTAGACCATGAAAATGATATGTTCATGAATGAAAGAAGGGAAATAGATGAAGTATTCTTTAAACAGGGTCCTATTTTGAAACACAACTTTCCTGTTGAAATCCTAGGGGATCCTCCTCCACCCAAGGGTGATCCCATGTTCGAGCTTAAACCATTACCCGATACTCTTAAATATGCTTATCTTGATGAAAAGAAGATATATCCTGTTATTATTAGTGCTAACCTTTCAGAGCAGGAAGAGGAAAGATTATTGAAAACTCTGAAGAAGCACCGTGTTGCTATTGGATATAATCTTGATGATCTTAAGGGCATTAGTCCCACTCTATGCCAACACAAAATAAAATTGGAAGAAGATGCCAAACCAATTAGAGATCATCAACGACGGTTAAATCCTAAAATGAAAGAAGTGGTAAGAAAGGAAATACTAACGCTCCTTGAGGCAGGTACAATTTATCCCGTTACTAATAGTTAGTGGGTCATGTCCATTGTGTCCCTAAGAAGGGACGTATTACTGTAGTCCCTAATGATAAAGATGAATTGATCTTGCAAAGAATTATTACAGGTTATAGGATGGTAATTGATTTTCGTAAATTAAATAAAGCTACGAAGAAAGATCATTACCCTTTACCTTTTATTGATCAAATGCTAGAAAGACTATCCAAACATACACATTTCTGCTTTCTAGATGGTTACTCTGGTTTCTCTCAAATACCTGTATCAGCGGATGATCAAGCAAAGACTACTTTTACTTGCCCTTTCGGTACTTTTGCTTATAGACGTATGCCTTTTGGTTTATGTAATGCACCTGCTACCTTTCAAAGATGCATGATGGCTATATTCTTAGACTTTTGTGAAAAGATCTGTGAGGTATTCATGGATGATTTCTCCGTTTATGGATCCTCCTTTGATGATTGCTTGAGCAACCTTGAATGAGTTTTGCAGGGATGCAAAGATACTAGTCTTGTTTTGAATTGGGAGAAGTGCCACTTTATGGTTAATGAAGGCATTGTCTTGGGGCATAAAATTTCTGAAAGAGGTATTGAATTTGATAAAGCTAAAGTTGATGCTATTGAAAAGATGTCGTGTCCCAAGGACATTAAAGGTATAAGAAGTTTCCTTGGTCATGCCGGTTTTTATAGGAGGTTCATTAAGGACTTTTGTAAAATCTCTAGGCCCCTGACTAATTTATTACAAAAAGATATTCCTTTTGTCTTCGATGATGATTGTGTGGAAGCATTTGAAATACTTAAGAAAGCTTTGATTTCTACACCTATTGTTTAGCCACCTGATTGGAATTTACCCTTTGAAATTATGTGTGATGCTAGTGATTATGCTGAAGGGGCTGTTCTAGGGCAAAGAGTTGATAAGAAATTAAATGTTATTCAATATGTTAGTAAAACTGTAGACACTGCCTAGAGAAATCATGCTACTACTGAAAAAGAATTCTTAGCAGTTGTATTTGCTTGTGATAAGTTCAGACCTTATATTGTTGATTCTAAAGTAACTATTCACACTGATCATGCTGCTATTAAATATCTTATGGAAAAGAAAGATGCTAAACCTAGACTTATTAGATGGGTTCTCTTGCTACAAGAATTTGATTTGCATATTATTGATAGAAAGGGAGCTGAGAACCCTGTTGCAGACAACTTGTCTAGGTTAGAGAATGTTCTTGATGACCCACTACCTATTGATGATAGCTTTCCTGATGAACAATTAGCTATCATAAATGCTTCTCGTACTGCTCCATGGTATGCTGATTATGCTAATTACATTGTTGCTAAATTTATACCACCTAGTTCACATACCAGCAAAAGAAAAAGTTCTTTTATGATTTAAGACATTACTTTTGGGATGACCCACACCTTTATAAACAAGGAGTAGATGGTGTTATTAGATGTTGTGTACCTGAGCATGAAGAGGAACAGATCCTATGCAAGTGTCACTCCGAGGCATATGGAGGACACCACGCTGGAGATAAAACTGCACATAAGGTATTGCAATCCGGTTTTTATTGGCCTACTCTCTTCAAAGATGCCCGTAAGTTTGTCTTGTCTTGTGATGAATATCAAAGAATTGGTAATATTAGTAGACGTCAAGAAATGCCTATGAATTATTCTCTTGTTATTGAACAGTTTGATGTTTGGGGCTTTGAATATATGGGACCTTTTCCTGCCTCTAATGGATATACACATATTTTAGTTGCTATTGATTACGTTACTAAGTGGGTAGAAGCTATTCCAACTAGTAGTGCTGACCATAACACCTCTATTAAGATGCTCAAAGAAGTCATTTTTCCGAGGTTTGGAGTCCCTAGATATCTCATGACTGATGGTGGTTCACATTTTATTCATGGTGCTTTTTGTAAAATGCTTGCTAAGTATGATGTTAATCATAGAATTGCATCTCCATATCACCCACAGTCTAGTGGTCAAGTAGAGTTGAGTAATAGAGAGCTCAAATTAATTTTGCAAAAGACTGTTAATAGATCTAGAAAGAATTGGTCCAAGAAGCTTGATGATGCATTATGGGCTTATAGAACTGCATATAAGAATCCTATGGGTATGTCTCCATATAAAATGGTTTATGGAAAAGCATGTCACTTACCTCTCGAACTAGAACATAAGGCATATTGGGATATTAAAGAGCTCAATTATGATTCAAAACTTGCCGGTGAGAAGAGGTTATTTGATATTAGCTCACTTGATGAATGGAGAACCCAAGCCTATGAGAATGCCAAACTCTTTAAAGAAAAAGTTAAAAGATGGCATGACAAGACGATACAAAAGCGTGAGTTTAACGTAGGTGATTATGTGTTGCTTTTCAACTCTCGTTTAAGATTTTTTGCAGGAAAACTTCTCTCTAAATGGGAAGGCCCTTATGTTATCGAGGAGGTCTATCGTTCCGGTGCCATAAAAATCAACAATTTCGAAGGCACAAATCTGAAGGTGGTGAACAGTCAAGCAATCAAACATTATATCTCAGGTAATCCTATAAATGTTGAAACTAATATTATTGAAACCGTGACTATCGGTGTAAAAACCGGCGGATCTCGGGTAGGGGGTCCCGAACTATGCATCTAAGGCTAATGGTAAGAGGAGGCGGGGGACACGATGTTTACCCAGGTTCGGGCCCTCTCTATGGAGGTAATACCCTACTTCCTACTTGATTGATCTTGATGATATGAGTATTACAAGAGTTGATCTACCACGAGATCGTAGAGGCTAAACCCTAGAAGCTAGCCTATGATTATGATTGTTGTTGTCTTACAGACTAAACCCTCCGGTTTATATAGACACCGGAGGGGGCTAGGGTTACACAGAGTCGGTTACAGAGAAGGGAATCTACATATCTGAATTGCCAAGCTTGCCTTCCACGCAAAGGAGAGTCCCACCCGGATACGGGACAAAGTCTTCAATCTTGTATCTTCATAGTCCAACAGTCCGACATAAGCATATAGTCCGGCTGTCCGAGGACCCCCTAATCCAGGACTCCCTCAGTAGCCCCTGACCCAGGCTTCAGTGATGATGAGTCCAGCGCGTACATTGTCTTCGGCATTGCAAGACGGGTTCTTCTCTGCATTCTCCAGAGTACCTGTTGTAACGAGCAGTGTCCGACTTCCCATTTAATGTTGCACTCATCAGCCTCTGTACCTTAATAATGTCAGTCTCCACATGTCGAGCGAATGCGAGAAGCCGGGGCATTTTTACACTTGCCACCCTGACCATGTAAATAAATCGTCTATTAAAGAGACGGGGATCCTCAGATCCAAACCACGCCATCTTCCCCAAGCAAGGATTCATCAGAGCGCACCCGGAAAAACCATCCCATCATGTCCGGCCACCGCAACTCCTCCTCTCAGCCCCATAGCGCCAAGCCAGGTGATTGGGAGAAGTGGACCATATCCCACGGCCAATTGGTGAAGTTGCAGACCCAGGGGTTTCTCCCACCTACATATCTTGTCCCTGTTCGAGCCGGATTAGCCACCTTTGATGGCGGGGAGCAAGCGGAGAGTTTTCCCAACCCATCAAGGGGAGCGAGTGTGCCTTGTCCCTTACTTACTGAGGGGCATCGGATTTCCAATCCATCCGTTCCTCCGCGGGCTCCTGGAGTATTATGGCCTCCAGCTGCACAATTTTACCCCTGCCTCCATCCTGCACATCGCAGGTTGTGTCGCCCTTTGTGAGTTATTTCTGGGTTGCGAAGCTCATTTCGAGCTATGGAAGAGGTTGTTCTGCCTCGTCCCTCGCAATCAGGAGGGATCAATATTCCAAGTGGGCGGAGCCGAAATATGGCGCATCGCCGGGACCGGATACCTGTCCGGCACTCCGAAGAAGACATCCGAAGATTGGCCTTCTGAGTGGTTTTATATAGAGTACGTCTCCCTTCCTGACCGTATCCGAATGGGTCTTCCTGAGTTCACAAATGCCCCATTGAAGAAACGCCGTAGCTGGCGTCCTCGGAGCCCCAAGGAGGAAGATAGCCGAGAGGTCCTTCAATTGATGGGCAGGATAAAAACGCTTGCCAAATCTGGATTGACAATAATCAAGGTTATGTCAATATGCATAATGCGGGGGGTGCAGCCACTCCAGTATCGGGGGTGTCCCATGTGGCACTGCAACGGAGAAGATGATGCCACCCGCTGCGGTCGGAAAGGTCTGGACTCCGCCACCGCTCTGGCGAAAATATTGTCCGATTTATATAAAGGAGAAGAAGAGGAGTTCATCCGCATTAAGCCACGAGATGGATTTTCCATGTACAACCCCCTAGCTAGGTGAGCTGCTGTCTTTTACTCAACTTTATTCATTCCCGCAGTCTTTCATCACAAATATTTACCTCGCTAGTCCATAACAGGAAATACGAAAAGCTATGAGGGAGGTCCACAGCCCACCTCCATAGCCAGAGGACCACAACCGGGCCCTCGACCTCGGACTCGAAGAAGATCCGAACATACTTGTGGAGCTCGGCGACAGGGTGTTTTACCAGGCAAACTGTGACGGCACCTTGGTGGCCATCATTGACGACTATCCCGGCCTCCTCCCTGCATCACATGTAAGTAAAACAGGAGACCTATCTTCCGAAAAGGATTCACTCTTTCCACCTTACCCACCGCACATGTATTGTGCTATATAGGGAAGGCCATCGGCGTGCCATGCCGACCCCGCAGCGACTCACCAACAAGAGGCGCCCAGACCGGGTAGGCTTCCAAAAAGGAAAGCCAGCTGAGACATGGCCGAACCGCCAGTGAAGAGGTATGGTTTAAAACACGCTCCGTGATTGTTATCTTAAAATATAACAATATCTGCTGTGTCCTGGCAGAAAGAACATTCGCCGGACTGTATCCAGGGATCCTGCCCGTCATGCCTCTACCAGTCGGATTCCAGAACCGGCCTCAAGGGTGGAGGCTAACATGGGGACGACACCGGACGGTCCTCCTACGGAGGATTCAGATAGAATATCCACTACAAATTCCGAGGTGGAGAGCGCTATGAATGATCGACATCGGCGGGCCGCACTCCGCGACCCTAGTTTTTCCGAAGAGGCTTTCAATGCCTTCAACTCGGGAGACGCGTACATCCGAGCTGCTCAAGATGGGCTTGCTAGAGCCACAGACTAGTATTTAAAGGATATACGGGTAAGCAAAATATGATAATTATGTATATCAGTAGCCCCTGAGACTTGAAATAGTTGGCACAACTGATTTAAGGATCATTGTATGAATAGGTTCTTACAAAGAAGAATACCCATTTGTCTCAAGAGCTGGAGAAGTGTAAAGCCTAGCTAAGGGTCGCAGCTGCCGAAATGGAGGAATCCAAGAAGGCCTCATCTGGTAATGTTTCTCTTGACCGAGAAAAATGTAACATCGTGTTCCATTTAGTGTTCGACATGTTGCAGATCTAACAATAGATTCCACAGGCAATCTTGGAGTGAATCCGGAGATCCTACAAGAGGATGAACAAAGAGCTCAACGACAACTAGAGGCTGGTGAACGTGTACTTACACGGGTCAGGCAAGAGAAAAATGATCTCCGGGATGCTAATACCCAGCTGGGCGTGGAATTGAAAGATGTTCGGGCCCAGCTAGCTGAATCTGTGAAGGAGAATAGGAGGCTTCAACGCGACATTTTTAGTATGTGCTCAAATGAACCTTTATATAGTTCGGCGAAGAAACGGGCTAATAGAATTATGTCTGTAGGTATACTGACTAGTCGTCCCGAAGAGGAGATGCCTGGATCCTCAGGCGATCTTCTGCAAGAGCTTTCGCAACTGCACGAACAAGCTCGGCAGGTGATGCAGGGTGTTGCCAAGGCCTTGTGGCCATCCGCCTCCCTGCCAGGAAGCATGGGGGAGCTTGTACAACTGCTCAAGGGAGCGCGGTGGCGCTTCCGATTATGGAAGATATCTGCCTGTCGACAAGGTGCGAGGGAAGCTTGGGCCATGGTAAAAACACGGTATACCAAGCTCGATCCGAATCACATGGCCCGGGTTGGACCTGTAGGGTCAGATGGGAAAGAGATTCCCGTTAGTCAAGTATATGACCAGGTAGGATTAGCGGCAAAGTACTCCCAACAGGATTGTAGGCTAGACAACTTGTTGGATGGCATAGAAGAAGAAGTATGTGAGTCTAAGTGACTGTGTATCCCTAGTTGGATTGTAAATCATTTGTCATGGTGGACCTTTTCGCTTTAGCCTCCGAACCCGACAGTCCGGAGTGTTTCCGAATACCCGCTCAGTACGCGTGGAAACCAGGCGTAGGGGTCATAATTGCTTGAACAGACAAGTACCCAACTAGCTATGTTATATTACATGGATAGTAAGAAACATCTTCCAGGGAGAATAGTTCCGTTAAGGGTTCATTTCCCCGGGTACGCATGCATTAATGTGCATGTCCGAACTGCGAGCAGAAACGCAGTATATGCAACATCTGGGGGTTTGTATTGTAATAGGTAAAAAACATCTTTAGTTCACCAACCGAATATTCCCTTAAGAACGCTAGCTTTCGGCTTCACCCAGTCTGAGGTACACGTCCGGAGTACCCGGCAGTAACAATCGTAGAGGTGCTCCCCTTATGCCCTAGTCGAACTAACGGGAACGTAGGGCATAAACACAGGAGCCAGGCAACCTAGCTTGGCCAAAACATTAGTCATATCGATGCATATAATGGTAAAGAAAAGGTACATACGGTAAAGCGACACATATGCAGTGGGCGTTATGCCCAGAAGATAATTATATTAAGCTTCTGTATAAGAAGCCCCCAGGTATAGTGAGCGCGCATACTTGAGGATTTAGCGCGTCAAGAATGTGTATTCGAGTCACACTTAAAGCCTTAGAGCAATAAAAAAGAAAGAGAGAGGATATAACTAAAAAAAGCGGAGGGAAGGAGACGAACATAGAGTTCGGCAAAAGGCATAGAATCTTCGGAGTCTGGCCGCGTTCCATGGGTTCGGCTCGAGTTGATTATTTATACGTCTCCGTCGTATCTATAATTTTTGATTGTTCCATGCCAATATTATTCACTTTGATATACTTTTTGGCAACTTTTTATATTATTTTTGTGATTAACATATTGATCCAGTGCCCAGTGCCAGTCCCTGTCTGTTGCATGTTTTTTGTTTCGCAGAAACCCAATATCAAACGGAGTCCAAACGGGATAAAAATGGATGGAGATTTTTTTTGGAATATTTATGATTTTTGGGAAGTAAAATCAACGCGAAACGGTGTCCGAGGTGGTCATGAGGTAGGGGGGCATGCCCTACCCCCCAGGCACGCCCCTGGCCCTCGTGGTCCACCCGTAAGGCGGTTGATGCTCTTCCTCTGGCGTAAGAAATATAATTTTATGAGAAAGATCTGGGCGAAAGATTCACCCCAATCGGAGTTACGGATCTCCGGATATTTAAGAAACGGTGAAGGGGTAGAATCTGAAAAACGCAGAAGCAGAGAGATAGATCCAATCTCGAAGGGGCTCTCGCCCCTCCCAAGCCATGGGAGCCAAGGACCAGAGGGGGAACCCTTCTCCCATCTAGGGAGAAGGTCAAGGAAGAAGAAGAAGAAGGGGGGCTCTCTCCCCCTTGCTTCCGGTGGCGCCGGAACGCTGCCGGGGGCCATCATCATTACCGCGATCTTCACCAACACCTCCATCATCTTCACCAACATTTCCATCACCTTCCCCCTTCTATAGCCAGCGGTCCACTCTCCCGCAACCCGTTGTACCCTCTACTTGAACATGGTGCTTTATGCTTCATATTATTATCCAATGATGTGTTGCCATCCTATGATGTCTGAGTAGATTTCTATTGTCCTATCGGTGATTGATGAATTGCTATGATTGGTTTGAGTTGCATCTTTTATTATTGGTGTTGTCCTATTGTGCCCTCCGTATCGCGCAAGCATGAGGGATTCCCGCTATAGGATTTGCAATATGTTTATGATTTGCTTATGGTGGGTTGCGTGAGTGCCTGAAACACAAACCCGAGTAAGTAGGTTGTTTGCGTATGGGATAAAGGGGACTTGATGCTTTAATGCTATGGTTGGGTTTTACCTTAATGAATCTTTAGTAGTTGCGTATGCTTGCTAGAGTTCTAATCATAAGTGTATATGATCCAAGTAGAGAAAGTATGTTAGCTTACGCCTCTCCCTCATGTAGAACTGCAATGGTGATTACCGGTCTAGTAACATAGTCAGTTGCTTAGGGACAATTCCACAACTCCTACCACCACTTTTCCACACTTGCTATATTTACTTTATTGCTTCTTTATCTAAACAGCCCCTAGTTTTTATTTACGTGTTCTTTACTTTCTTGCAAGCCTATCCAATCACAGCTACAAAGTCCTTCTAGTTTCATACTTGTTTTAGGTAAAGCGAACGTCAAGCATGCGTAGAGTCGTATTAGTGGCCGATAGGACTTGAGACAGTATTTGTTCTACCTTTAGCTCCTCATTGGGTTCGACACTCTAACTTATCGAAAGAGGCTACAACTATCCCCTATACTTGTGGGTTATCAAGACCTTTTTCTGGCGCCGTTGCCGGGGAGTCATAGCGTGGGGTGATTATTCTCGTGTGTGCTTGTTTGCTTTATCACTAAGTAATTTTTATTTGCTGTTCTTAGTTGTTTTCTATCTTTAGTTATGGGTAGGAAACGCAAAATACCAAAAAAATTAGTTGTACCTGCTGAACCAATGGTTGAAGAACCACTCAAAATCTATCACACTACTGAAGCTTATTACTTGGATCATCTTTGATCCCTATGTGCTTGTGCTGAAACCCCAACTAGCTTAGTAGAGGGAAAATCTTTAGATGAGCATGCTTGTTATGTGCGACACCGTATATCTGAAAAAAAAGGGAAACTATTATGGGGTCAAATTCAACGTTTACAATGCTATGCTTGGAATTTATGTTGGGAATATGATTTTACTTGTTGTTCTAAAAACCCTAAGAAACACCTTCCCTACCAATGTGAGTTTATTGATAATGGGATCTTATCTTCGTATGCTAAGGGTGTTTATAGTTACTATGATGTTCAACAAATTGAAGAATTTGTTGCTTTTAAGGGTGCTTTTGAAATTGCTACTTTGATTGAAAAGTATGATGCTACTCTTTACAAATCTGAAATTTTTACCATACTTGAATATTGCTATTAGAATTATGCTTCTAATGCCTATATTAAACAATTTATTGAGGAAGTCTCCGCTGTCCAAGAAGAGACTAATATTTTGCAGGAAGCTATGGAAGAAGAAATTGATGAAATTGTGAGCTCATTGGATGAAAAAGATGAGGAGAGCGAAGAACAAAAGGAGGAATAGTGGATTGATCACCCGTGCCCACCTTCTAATGAGAGTAACTCTTCAAATCATACATTGTTTAATTCCCCTTCGTGCTTACCGAAGGATGACTGCTATGATGATTGCTATGATCCCATTGATTCTCTCAAAATATCCCTTTTTGATGATGCTTGCTATGCTTGTGGCCAAGATGCCAATATGAATTATGCTTATGGAGATGAACTTGCTATAGTTCCTTATGTTAAACACGAAATTGTTGCTATTGCACCCACGCATGATAGTCCTATTATCTTTTTGAATTCTCCAAACTACACTATATCGGAGAAGTTTGTGCTTATTAAGGATTATATTGATGGGTTGCCATTTACCATTGCACATGATGATTTTGATGAATGTAATATGCATGTGCTTGCTGCTCCTACTTGCAATTATTATGAGAGAGGAACTATATCTCCACCTCTCTATGTTTCCAACACGATAGAATTGCAAGAAATTGCTTATACTGTGCATTGGCCTTTACTTGGTGTGCATGAATTGTTCTTTTGTGACATGTTGATGCATAGGAAGAGAGTTAGACTTCGTTGTTGCTTGATATATGTTACTTTGTGCTCACTACTAAATTACAAATCATTGTTAATTAAAATTGGCTTTGATATACCTTGGGATCCGGGTGGATTCATTACTTGAGCACTAAATGCCTAGCTTAATGGCTTTAAAGAAAGCGCTGCCAGGGAGACAACTAGGAAGTTTTAGAGAGTCATTTATTTCTGTTGAATGCTTTCATATAGTTTAAAAACGACAAAAATAAAGAGGGGAACCTAAAAACTTTTCAAAAAGAGAAGTGAAAGTGAGAGAGACGAGCATTGTGAAAGTGGGGGACGTCCTTAAACTTGTTCAGGCTCATGGGAACTTTGTGAATCTTAATTACAAAAACTTTTCAATAAAAATAATTATCCCCTGGTACAATTCCATTGTATTATAAAAATAATGTGCCAAGGTTTGCCTTTAGGATGTTTACAATGCTTGTTGGTTTGTGCGGTGCAGGACAGAAACTTTGACTGTAGTGCGCGATTTTACTTTTTTAACTGGAACGTCAATTGGTTCTGATTCCCTTTGCACTGTCTTTATATACAACGTGTTTATTTTTCCTAATTTTGGTAGAATTTTTGGGATACCAGAAGTATGGTGGATGTTCAGATTGCTACAGACTGTTCTGTTTTTGACAGATTCTGTTTTTGATGCATAGTTTGCTTGTTTTGATTGATCTATCAATTTATATCAGTGGATTAAGCCATGAAAAAGTTATATTACAGTAGACACAATGAAAAAACAAAATATGAATTGGTTTTCAACAGTACTTAGAGTGGTGATTTGCATTATTATACTAACGGATCTTACCGAGTTTTCTGTTGAAGTTTTGTGTGGATGTAGTGTCTAATAGAGGATGTTTCGATGTGAGAAGAAGGAAGAGAGGCAAGAGCTCAAGCTTGGGGATGCCCGAGGCACCCCAAGTAAATATTCAATGAGACTCAAGCGTCTAAGCTTGGGGATGCTGGGGAGGCATCCCCTTTTTCTCCAACAAGTATCGGTATGTTTCGGATTCGTTTCGTTCATGCATTATGTGCAAGTCTTGGAGCGTCTTTTGCAATTTAGTTTTCATTTTTATTTTATGCACCATGCTGGTATGAGATAGTCTTTGGTTGATTCATAGAATGCTCATTGCACTTCACTTAAATCTTTTGAGTTTGGCTTTATAGAATGCTTCATGTGCTTCACTTATATCATTTGAAGTTTGGATTGCATGTTTCTCTTTACATAGAAAACCGCCATTTGTAGAATGATCTTTTGCTTCACTTATATTTGTTAGAGCATGGGCATATATTTTGTAGAAAGAATTAAACTCTCTTGCTTCACTTATATCTATTTAGAGAGATGACAGGAATTGGTCATTCACATGGTTAGTCATAAAATCCTACATAAACTTGTAGATCGCTGAATATGATATGTTTGATTCCTTGCAATAGTTTTGCGATATAAAGATGGAGATATTAGAGTTATGCTAGTGGGTGGTTGTGGATTGTAGAGACACTTGTGTTGAGGTTTGCAAGTCCCGTAGCATGCACGTATGGTAACCGTTGTGTGACAAATTTGAAGCATGGGGTGTTTCTTTGATTGTCTTCCTTATGAGTGGCGGTCGGGGACGAGCGATGGTCTTTTCCTACCAATCTATCCCCCTAGGGGCATGCGTAGTAGTACTTTGCTTCGAGGGCTAATAAACTTTTGCAATAAGTATATGAGTTCTTTTTGACTAATGTGAGTCCATGGATTATACGCACTTTTACCTTTCCATCATTGCTAGCCTCTTCGGTACCGTGCCTTGCCCTTTCTCACCTCGAGAGTTGGTGCAAACTTCGCCGGTGCATCCAAACCCCGTGATACGATACGCTCTATCATACATAAGCCTCATTATATCTTCCTCAAAACAGCCACCATACCTACCTATCATGGCATTTCCATAGCCATTTCGAGATATATTGCTATGCAACTTCCATCATCATCATATTCATGACTTGAGCATTCATTGTCATATTGCTTTGCAGATAGCTAGCATGATGTTTTCATGGCTTGTCCGTTTTTTGATGTCATTGCTACGCTAGATCATTGCACATCCCGGTACACCGCCGGAAGCATTCATATAGAGTCATATCTTTGTTCCAGTATCGAGTTGTAAGTAAATAAAAGTGTGATGATCATCATTATAGAACATTGCCCCATAAAAAAAGGCCAAAAAGAAAAAAGAATGGCCATAGAAAAAAAGAAAAAAAGAAAATAAATAAAAAGGGGCAATGTTACTATCTCTTTTTCCACACTTGTGCTTCAAAGTAGCACCATGTTCTTCATGTAGTGAGTCTCATATCTTGTGCTTCAAAGTAGCACCATGTTCTTCATATAGATTGTCTCCTATGTTGTCACTTTCATATACTAGTGGAAATTTTCATTATAGAACTTGGCTTGTATATTCCAACGATGGGCTTCCTCAAATGCTTTCTTGTATATTCCAACGATGGGCTTCCTCAAATGCCCTAGGTCTTCATGAGCAAGCAAGTTGTATGCACACCCACTTAGTTTCTTTTGTTGAGATTTCATACACTTATAGCTCTTAGTGCATCCGTTGCATGGCAATCCCTACTCCTCACATTGATATCAATTGATGGGCATCTCCATAGCCCGTTGATTAGCCGCGTCGATGTGAGACTTTCTCCCTTTTTGTCTTCTCCACCTAACATCCATCATTATATTCTATTCCACCTATAGTGCTATATCCATGGCTTGCGCTCATGTATTGCGTGAGGGTTGAAAAGGCTGAAGCGCGTTAAAAAGTATGAACCAATTGCTCGGCTTGTCATCGGGGTTGTGCATGATAGGGGCATCTTGTGTGACAAAAATGAAGCATGGCCAAACCGTATGATTTTGTAGGGATAAGTTTTCTTTGGCCTTGTTGTCTTGAAAAGACATGATTGGTTTATTGGTACGCTCGAAGTATTATTGTTTTTATGTCAAATGATAGACTATTGCTTTGAATCACTCGTGTCTTAATATTCATGCCATGATTAGACATATGATCAAGATTATGCTAGGTAGCATTCCACATAAAAAATTATTCTTTTTTATCATTTACCTACTCGAGGACGAGCAGGAATTAAGCTTGGGGATGCTGATACGTCTCCGTCGTATCTATAATTTTTTATTGTTCCATGCCAATATCATGCACTTTCATATACTTTTTGGCAACTTTTTATATTATTTTTGGGACTAACATATTGATCCAGTGCCCAGCGCCAGTCCCTGTCTGTTGCATGTTTTTTGTTTCGCAGAAACCCAATATCAAACGGAGTCCAAACGGGATAAAAGCGGACAGAGATTTTTTGGAATATTTATGATTTTTGGGAAGTAAAATCAACGCGAAACGGTGTCCGAGGTGGTCACGAGATAGGGGGGCGCACCCTACCCCCCAGGCGCGCCCCTGGCCCTCGTGGTACACCCGTAAGGCGGTCGATGCTCTTCTTCTGGCGCAAGAAAGATAATTTTATGAGAAAGATCTGGGCGAAAGATTCACCCCAATCGGAGTTATAGATCTCTGGATATTTAAGAAATGGTGAAGGGGTAGAATCTGAAAAACGCAGAAACAGAGAGATAGATCCAATCTCGGAGGGGCTCTCGCCCCTCCCAAGACATGGGAGCCAAGGACCAGAGGGGAAACCCTTCTCCCATCTAGGGAGAAGGTCAAGGAAGAAGAAGAATAAGGGGGGCTCTCTCCCCCTTGCTTTCGGTGGCGCCGGAACGCCGCCGGGGGCCATCATCATCACCGCGATCTTCACCAACACCTCCATCATCTTCACCAACATCTCCATCACCTTCCCCCTTCTATATCCAGCGGTCCACTCTCCCGCAACCCGCTGTACCCTCTACTTGAACATGGTGCTTTATGCTTCATATTATTATTGAATGATGTGTTGCCATCCTATGATGTCTGAGTAGATTTCTATTGTCCTATCGGTGATTGATGAATTGCTATGATTGGTTTGAGTTGCATGTTTTATTATTGGTGCTATCCTATTGTGCCCTCCGTGTCGCGCAAGCGTGAGGGATCCCCGCTGTAGGGTTTTCAATATGTTTATGATTTGCTTATGGTGGGTTGCGTGAGTGACTGAAACACAAACCTGAGTAAGTAGGTTGTTTGCGTATGGGATAAAGGGGACTTGATGCTTTAATGCTATGGTTGGGTTTTACCTTAATGAATCTTTAGTAGTTGCGGATGCTTTCTAGAGTTCCATTCATAAGTGCATATGATCCAAGTAGAGAAAGTATGTTAGCTTACGCCTCTCCCTCAAATAGAATTGCAATGGTGATTACCGGTCTAGTAACATAGTCAGTTGCTTAGGGACAATTCCACAACTCCTACCACCACTTTTCCACACTCGCTATATTTAATTTATTGCTTCTTTATCTAAACAGCCCCTAGTTTTTATTTACATGTTATTTACTTTCTTGCAAGCCTATCCAATCACACCTACAAAGTCCTTCTAGTTTCATACTTGTTTTAGGTAAAGCAAACGTCAAGCGTGCGTAGAGTCGTATCAGTGGCCGATAGGACTTGAGAGAGTATTTGTTCTACCTTAGGTCCTCGTTGGGTTCGACACTTACGTATCGAAAGAGGCTAAAACTATCCCATATACTTGTGGGTTATCAATTGTTTGATACATCACGCAGGCGGTACACTCCTCCGGTGAGAACTTTATCAATGATGAAGGGACCCTCCCACTTGGGCTTGAGCTTGTCCTTTTTCTTCTCCGGTAGGCGTAGAACGAGTTCACCAACGTTATAAGTTTTGGCCCGTACTTCTCTGCTTTGATACCTGCGAGCCTGTAGCTGATAGAATGCAGAACGGGCTTTTGCGACGTCGTGCTCTTCCTCCAGGGCATCTAAACTGTGCTGCCGATCAAGCTCAGCTTCTCTCTCTTCATACATGCGCACTCGAGGTGAGTCATGAATAATATCGCAGGGCAATACCGCCTCTGCACCGTACACCATGAAGAAGGGTGTGTATCCGGTAGTGCGATTTGGCGTGGTCCGCAGCCCCCATAGTACAGAGTCGAGCTCCTCGACCCAGTGCGTGTATGATTCCTTCAGAGATCACACTAGTCTGTGTTTGATGCCACTCATAATAAGACCAATTGCTCGTTCGACTTGACCGTTTGTTTGGGGGTGATAGACGAAGGCACAATCGAGCTTAATGCACATGTTGCCGCACCAAGTTTTTACCTCGTCGGCTGTGAAGTTGGAGCCATTATCGGTGATGATGCTGTGGGGGACACCATAACGGTGCACAACCCCTGATATGAAGTCTATCACTAGTCCAGATTCGGCCGTTTTAACTGGTTTGGCCTCTATCCATTTGGTGAATTTATCCACCATGAACAACATGTATTTTTTCTTATGGCTTCCTCGTTTAAGGGGTCCGACCATATCGAGCCCCCAGACCGCAAAGGGCCAAGTTATGGGGATTGTTTGGAGAGCGGTGGGCGGCATATGGCTTTGGTTGGCGAAGAGCTGGCAACCGACACAATGTTGGACGAGGTCCTGTGCGTCCGCTCGGGCTGCCGGGCAGTAGAAACCTGTACGGAAGGCCTTGCTTACAAGGGCCCGAGTTGTGGAGTGGTGGCCACCGAGTCCAGCATGAATTTCGGCCAAGAGCTGCCGCCCTTCCTCTTCGGATATGCATCTTTGAAGTACTCCGGTATCGCTTTTCTTATAAAGCTCTCCCTCGTGGACCTTGTAGGCTTTAGAGCGCCGCACAATGCAACGTGCCTCATTTTGGTCCTCGGGGAGTTCTTGCATATTTAGGTAGGCTAAGAAGGGTTCGGTCCATGGGGCGATGACAACCATGATTAGATGGGCCGAAGGTGTTATTTCGGTGGCGGAGCCTACGATTATGTCAGTGTGTTCGGGATCTGGGGTTGTGGTCGGATCCGGACTAGTATTGCCGGTCTCCCCTAGCCACACCACGGATGGCTTGAACAACCTTTCCAAGAAGATGTTGCGTGGTACGGGGTCGCACCTAGCACCAATGTGGGCAAGGATATCCGCTGCTTGATTATTTTCTCGAACCACATGATGAAATTCAAGCCCCTCGAATTGAGCTGACATTTTGAGGACGACATTATGATAAGCCACCATTTTCGGGTCCTTGGCGTCGAAGTCTCCATTTGTTTGAGATATTGCGAGGTTCGAATCCCCACGCACTTCTTTGCGTTGGATGCCCATGGAGACCGCCATCCGAAGACTGTGCAACAGAGCCTCGTATTCGGCTGCGTTGTTGGAGTCTGTGTATAGTATTTGGAGTACGTATTGGACTGTATCTTTGGTGGGGGATGTCAAGACAATGCCCGCTCCCAGACCGGCCAGTATCTTAGAGCCGTCAAAGTGCATGATCCAATTGGAGTATGCGCCGTACTCTTTAGGGAGTTCGACATCTATCCATTCGGCGCCGAAGTCAGCCAATACTTGCGATTTAATGGCTCGCCGTGGTTTATATGTAATGTCGAATGGGAGGAGCTCGATGGCCCACTTAGCAATCCGGCCCGTGGCATCACGGTTATTTATTATATCGTTGAGTGGTACTTTGGAGGCCACCGTGATTGAACACTCTTGGAAGTCGTGTCGTAGTTTTCGGGATGCCATGAAGACCGCATATGCTATCCTTTGATAATGTGGGTACCGTGGCTTGCATGGCGTGAGAACAGTGGATACGTAGTATACCAGCTTTTGAAGCGGTAACTTGTGTCCATCCTCCTCTCGTTCGACGACAAGCACTGCGCTTACAACTTGGTGTGTTGCAGCTATATATAACATCATGGGTTCACCAATGTTCGGTGCGACCAGGATTGGGTTGCTGGCCAAGAGGGCCTTTATTTCTTCCAGTGTAGCCGTAGCCGCATCCGTCCACTCGAAGTGTTCGGTGCGTCAAAGAAGGCGATAAAGAGGTAGTGCCTTTTCTCCCAATCGGGAGATAAAGCGGCTTAAGGCAGCCACACATCCAGTTAATTTCTGGATTTGCTTGAGGTCTGTTGGGGTAGCCAACTGTGACAAAGCTCGGATTTTAGCCGGGTTTGCTTCAATTCCTCTGTTGGAAACGATGAAGCCCAGGAGCTTTCCGGCGGGAACACCGAAAACACATTTTTCCAGATTGACCTTGATGTCATATGTTCGGAGGTTGTCGAACGTGAGCCTCAGGTCGTCTATTAAAGATTCGATGTGTCTGGTCTTGATGACCACATCGTCCATGTATGCCTCAATTGTTTTGCCGATTTGTTTTTCCAGGCATGTCTGAATCATGCGTTGGTAGGTTGCACCGGCGTTTTTGAGCCTGAAAGGCATGGTGTTGAAACAGAAAGGGCCGTATGGGGTGATGAATGCCATTGCCGCTTGATTGGACTCCGCCATCTTGATTTGATGGTATCCAGAGTATGCGTCGAGGGAAGCACAATGAGTCGTGTCCTGCGGTAGCGTCGATAATTTGATCGATGCGGGGAGAGGGAAGGGATCCTTGGGGCAAGCCTTATTGAGGTCCTTGAAATCGACACATAGGCGCTAGGATTTATCCTTCTTTGGTACCATCACCAGGTTTGCTAGCCAGTCCGGGTGTTTGATTTCTCTAATGAATCCGGCTTCGAGTAACTTGGATAGCTCCTCTCCCATAGCTTGTCGTTTAGGCTTTGAAAAGCGCCGTAGTATCTACTTGACCGGCTTGTATCCCTTCAATATGTTGAGGCTATGCTCGGCCAGCTTGCGTGGGATCCCTGGAATATCTGAAGGGTACCAGGCGAAGATGTCCCAATTCTCGTGTAAGAACGCCCGCAGTGCGGCGTCGATTGTGGGGTTCAGCTGTGCCCCGACGGATGCTGTTTTTGTAGAGTCCGTTGGGTGGACTCGGAATTTGACTATTTTGTCCGCTGGTTTGAAAGAGGTGGACTTGGACCGCTTATCGAGTATCACGTCGTCCCTGTCCACTGTGGAGCATAATGCAGTTAATTCTTCGGCCGTGAGGGCTTCAGATAATGCCTCAAGGGCCAGGGATGTGGTTTTATTTTTGGCACGCAGTGCCATGTCCAGATCACTGGCTAGAGTGATTATTCCGTTGGGCCCGGTGCTACGTCTTGAGCTTGCGTTGGTTTTCCTTGAAGAGGAAAGGGTGATGCAGCAATAGTAGCGTAAGTATTTCCCCCAGTTTTTGAGAACCAAGGTATCAATCCAGTAGGAGGCTCCTCAAAAGTCCCACGCACCTACACAAACAAACAAAGAACTCGCAACCAACACAATAAAGGGGTTGTCAATCCCTTCACGGCCACTTGCGAAAGTGAGATCTAATAGAGATAGTATGATAAGATAAATATATTTTTGGTATTTTATAATATAGATGCAAAAAGTAAAGATGGAAATAAAAGTAGATTGGAAGCAAATATGATAAAGGATAGACCCGGGGGCCATAGGTTTCACTAGAGGCTTCTCTCAAGATAGCATAAGTATTACGCTGGGTGAACAAATTACTGTCGAGCAATTGATAGAAAAGCGAATAATTATGAGATTATCTAGGCATGATCATGTATATAGGCATCACGTCCGCAACAAGTAGACCGACTCCTGCCTGCATCTACTACTATTACTCCACACATCGACCGACAAATGCCTACATCTAGAGTATTAAGTTCATAAGAACAAAGTAACGCATTAAGCAAGATGACATGATGTAGAGGGATAAACTCATGCAATATGATATAAACCCCATCTTTTTATCCTCGATGGCAACAATACAATACGTGCCTTGCAACCCCTGCTGTCACTGGGTAAGGACACCGCAAAGATTGAACCCAAAGCTAAGCACTTCTCCCATGGAAAGAAAGATCAATCTAGTAGGCCAAACCAAACTGATAATTCGAAGAGACTTGCAAAGATAACTCAATCATACATAAAAGAATCCAGAGGAGATTCAAATATTTCTCATAGATAAACTTGATCATAAACCCACAATTCATCGGATCTCGACAAACACACCGCAAAAAGAGTTTACATCGAATAGATCTCCACAAGAGAGGGGGAGAACATTGTATTGAGATCCAAAAAGAGAGAAAAGGCCATCTAGCTAATAACTATGGACCCGAAGGTCTGTGGTAAACTACTCACAACTCATCGGAGGGGCTATGGTGTTGATGTAGAAGCCCTCCATGGTCGATTCCCCCTCCGGCAGAGCGCCGATGAAGGCTCCAAGATGGGATCTCGCGGATACAGAAGGTTACGGTGGTGGAAATTGTGTTTCGTTGGCTCCCTGGATGTTTTCAGGGTACGTATGCTTATATAGGAGGAAGAAGTACATCGGTGGCCGCCCGAGGGGCCCACGAGACAGGGGGCACCCTACCCTCTCGTGGCCGCCTCGATTGCTTATTGACTTGCACTCCAAGTCCTCTGGATCACGTTCATTCCAAAAATCACGCTCCCGGAGGTTTCATTCCATTTGGACTCCGTTTGATATTCCTTTTCTTCGAAATACTGAAATAGGCAAAAAAACAGCAATACGGGCTGGGCCTCCAGTTAGTAGGTTAGTCCCAAAAATGATGTAAATGTGTAAAATAAAGCCCATAAACATCCAAAAGGGGTAATATAATAGCATGGAGCAATAAAAAATTATAGATACGTTGGAGATGTATCAAGCATCCCCAAGCTTAATTCCTTCTCGTCCTCGAGTAGGTAAATGATAAAAAAGAAATTTTTGATGTGGAATGCTACCTAGCATAATTCTCAATGTAATTTTCTTTATTGTGGCATGAATGTTCAGATCCAAATGATTCAAAATAAAAGTTCATATTGATAAAAGAAATAGTAACACTTCAAGCATACTAATCAAAGTAATCATGTCCTCTCAAAATAACATGGCAAAAGAAATTTCATCCCTACAAAATCATATAGTTAGGCTATGCTTCATTTTCATAACACAAAGATGTTCCCAACTTCTATACCCCGGATGACAAGCCAAGCAATTGTTTCATACTTAAATAATCTCAAACTTTTTCAACCTTCACGCAATACATGAGCGTGAGCCATGGATATAGCACTATGGGTGGAATAGAATATGATGATTGGGATTGTGTGGAGAAGACAAAAAAGGAGAAAGTCTCACATTGACGAGGATAATCAACAGGCTATGGAGATGCCCATCAATTGATGTCAACATGAGGAGTAGGGACTGCCATGCAACGGATGCACTAGAGCTATAAATGAATGCTCAACAAAAGAAAACTAGTGGGTGTGCATCCAACTTGCTTGCTCACGAAGACCTAGGGCATTTGAGGAAGCCCATCGTAGGAATATACAAGCCAAGTTCTATAATGAAAAATTCCCACTAGTATAAAAAAGACAACTTATGAGACTCACTATATGAAAAACATGGTGCTACTTTGAAGCACAATATATGAGACTCACTACATGAAGAACAAGGTGCTACTTTGAAGCACAAGAGTGGAAAAACAGATAGTAACATTGCCCTTTTTTCTTTATTTTCTTTATTTTCTTTTTTTTCTTTTATTTTTTTCTTTGGCCTTTATTTTTTATTTTTTTGGCAATGCTCTAATAATGATGTCATCACACTTCTATTGATTACAACATATGAATTACAACTCGAAACTAGAACAAGATATGACTCTATATGAATGCCTTCGGCAGTGTACCGGGATGGTGCAATGAATCAAGAGTGACATGTATGAAAAATTATGCATGGTGGCTTTGCCACAAATACGATGTCAACTACATGATCATGCAATGGCAATATGACAAAAGTAAAGTATGTCATTCAGATGGACGCCAAGTGATTGATATTATACCTCCCGGACCAGAACTTCTTGTTTCAGAGGGGGAATCCATCAGCGGTGGAAAGTTGCATGGCAATATATCTCAAAATGGCTATGGAAATGCCATAATAGGTAGGTATGGTGGCTGTTTTGAGGAAGATATAAGGAGGTTTATGTGTGATAGAGCGTATCGTATCATGGGGTTTGGATGCACCGGCGAAGTTTTCACCAACTCTCAAGGTGAGAAAGGGCAATGCATGGTACCGAAGAGGCTAGCAATGGCGGAAAGGTAAAAGTGCGTATAATCCATGGACTCAACATTAGTCAAAAGAACTCATATACTTATTGCAAAAATTTAGAAGTCATCAAAAATCAAGCACTACGCGCATTCTCCTAGGGGGTAGATTGGTAGGAAAAGACCATCTCTCGTCCCCGACCGCCACTCATAAGGATGCACAAGCCAGGTACACTTCATGTTTCAAATTTGTTGCATAACTTTAACAATACATGCATGTTACGGGACTTGCTAACTTCAACACAAGCATTCTTTAAATTCATAATCACCCATCTAGCATGACTTTAATATCACTACCTCCATATCTCAAAAAAATTATCAAGTATCAAATTGATCATAGCATCCGATTCACTTCCTATGATAGTTTTTATTATACCCAACTTGGATGCCTACCATTCTAGGACCAATTTATAACCAAAGCAAATACCATGCTGTTCTAAAAGACTCTCAAAAAGATATAAGTGAAGCATGAGAGGCTAGCAATTTCTACAAAAATAAGTCACACCATGCTCTAAAAGATATAAGTGAAGCACTAGAGCAAAACTATCAAGCTCAAAAGATATAAGTGAAGCACATAGAGTATTCGAGCAAATTCAATCAAGTAGGCTTCTCACAAAAGGTGTGTACAGCAAGGATGATTGTGGTAAACTAAAAAGCAAAGACTAATATAATACACGATGCTCGAAGCAAAACACATATCATGTGGCGAATAAAAATATAGCTCCAAGTAAAGTTACCAATGAACGAAGACGAAAGAGGGGATGCCCTCCCGGGGCATCCCCAAGCTTAGGCTTTTGGCTATTCTTGAATATCTTGGGGTGCCTTGGGCATCCCCAAGCTTAGGCTTTTTCCACACCTTATTCCATACTCCATCAAAGATTTACCCAAAACTTGAAAACTTCACAACACAAAACTCAACAGGAAATCTTATAAGCTCCGTTAGTGAAATAAAGCAAAACCACTGTCGGTGTCAAAACCGGCGGATCTCGGGTAGGGGGTCCCGAAATATGCGTCTGGGCGGATGGTAACAGGAGATAAGGGACACGATGTTTTTACCCAGGTTCGGGCCCTCTCGATGGAGGTAAAACCCTACTCCTGCTTGATTGATATTGATGATATGGGTAGTACAAGAGTAGATCTACCACGAGATCAGAAAGGCTAAACCCTAGAAGCTTGCCTATGGTATGATTGTTGTTTGTCCTACGGACTAAAACCCTCCGATTTATATAGACACCAAAGAGGGTTAGGGTTACACAGAGTCGGTTACAATGGTAGGAGATCTACATATCCGTATCGCCAAGCTTGCCTTCCACGCCAAGGAAAGTCCCATCCGGACACGGGACGAAGTCTTCAATCTTGTATCTTCATTGTCCAGGAGTCCGGCCAAAGGCTATAGTCTAGCCATACGGAAACCCCCTAATCCAGGACTCCCTCAGTAGCCCCTGAACCAGGCTTTAATGACGATGAGTCCGGCGCGCATATTGTCTTCGGCATTGCAAGGCGGGTTCCTCCTCCGAATACTTCATAGAAGATTTTGAACACAAGGATAGTGTCCGGCTCTGCAAAATAAGTTCCACATACCACCGTAGAGAGAATAATATTTATGCAAGTTCAATCTGCTGACGTATTCCGTGGTGTGACATCACACCACGGCCAATCTTTTATCCGAATCGTTTTTACTGTTCCACCTCAGCGCGTTTAGCGAGGCGGTTTCCTTGGCACGTCTTGTCAAAGCAGAGATCGTGTCCCCTTATTCCGGGATTCTCATCAATACGGGCGTGGGTAACCCAACCGCGCCATTGATTATGGCGCTTGGGTGATAAGCGAGTTTTACCAGGCTGGTGGGGACGCATAGTTTCGTCCGTCCATATAAGGGAATAAGGATCCACCTTTTTACCTATGCCTTCTTCCTCCTTTGCTTATCCATTTCCGCGCACTCGAGCTCCAGCGCCCAAGTCCGCACATCTTACCTCAACCTTCTCCAGCCATGTCCGGAGCAGGAGGCAAGTGGATGGCCTCCTCCGTCACGGAGGGGCACATCAAGAGGCTGCGGAAGGCCGGATACTTGTCCAGCGACATCGCGGATTGGCTCCCCAACAAGGGGCAGCTCATTCCCACCCCCGGGCCCCATGAGAGGGTTGTGTTCCTTACCCACTTCCTCCGCAGACTAGGTTTTCCTCTTCACCCATTTGTCCGGGGGCTCATGTTCTACTACGGCCTGGATTTCCACGATCTGGCCCCGAATTTCATCCTCAACATCTCGGTGTTCATCGTCGTGTGCGAGGCCTTCCTCTGCATCCAGCCTCACTTCGGCTTATGGTTGAAGACCTTCAATGTCAAGCCGAAGGTTGTGGGCGGCCGCCAAGCGGAGTGCGGAGGTGCCATGGTGGGCAAGATGCCCAACATCCTATGGCTCGAGGGCTCCTTCGTGGAGACCATAAAGGGGTGGCAATCGGGGTGGTTCTACATCACCGAGCCGTATGACCCTAAATGGGTAGCGGCCCCCGAATTCCGATCTGGCTTCCCTACACGGCTCACATCTTGGAAAGAGAAGGGCTTATCGTGGGGTGATTTGGAAGAGCTGACCGGACTCCAATCCTGCATCAAAACCTTGGTGAACAAGAAGCTCAAGCTCGTCAACGTAGTCCAGGTCATGCTCATCCACCGGATCCTCCCGTGCCAACAACGGGCCTTTAATTTGTGGGAGTTTGATCCGGCACAACACCAAACCTTGAGCAAGCTCTTCGATACTACGTACGAAGATGCCTGGAAGGTGCTGTTCAAGGGCGTCGAGGCTCCCGATTCCTCTACCGAAGATCGCGGATTTAGCTCGCAGCGTCAAGCCGGCGAGGTAAGCTATTTAACCCTTTGCAGGACACTTGTTTTTCTTAGTTTGACTCTATGCGGGATCTAAACTCCCTTTACCTTTGACAGGCCTGGCAAAAGACATCCGGGCAGGTTAACTGTCTGGCTCCCTTGCCAGTAGACCCAGCGGATGCCCAATTAACGGGGCTGCTGGTTCCGGCGCCTTACATGGTGCCAGAAAAGAAGGCCAAGAAGAAGGCCACGGGAACTGAGTTCCTGGCGCCAGGTGTTATCAGACTCATCGTCCGATGACTCTGAGGAGGACTCCTCCCGTGAAGATGGGGAGGAGGAAAAAGAGGCCTCTCCCCCAGCGGGGGGAGAGAAGAAAAGGAAGCCTGCCCCAACGGGGGAGGCCGAAGGGTCCAAGAAGGGAAGGACCCTCCCTCCGGACTACTCCACCAACGCCGACGACGGCGAAGAGGAGTGGCCACCGAGGACTAAGCCTCAGGTGACATCGTAAGTGTCCGGATAGTAGAATAATTCATGGCATTTCGTTCATCGCATAGAATCTCCTAACGCCGAATATAACCCTGCAGCCCGCCCAAGGACGGGCTCGACATTTCAACGAGCGGCTCCCTGGCTTCGTCGGATGTGAATAGTACTTCACTTCTGGTCGTCTCCTCTCCTCGCGCTGCAGATGAAGCCAAGGTGGGGTCCCAAAAGGGGCCCAGCCAGGAGGAGGAGGTCCCGGAGGCGCCGCAAGGCAACCTCCCGGACTCCGGGCACAAGTGGGATCAAACCCCAAAGGGCTCTAAGTCCGGCCCTGGGCCGGACTCCGCACCGGAACCTTCAGTGGTTCCGGAGTCCTGCAGGCGGCCCCTTCGTAAGAAGGGCGAGACTGCGACACCAGCGACCTCCGTCCAACCAGAGGCACCGGACAATTTGCTGGAGGCGCTTAACAGCACCTCCATCGACGAGGAGCACCACACTGTTATGAGTGCGGTGATCCAGAAAGTTCAGTCCGCCAAGAGCGGGCTGACTAAAGCCTGTGCCAGCCTTCTAACAGGCTTTGAGGTATGTAGTTAAGATATGTAAAAATATTACCGCATAGACAGTAGACCCTGATGCTTAGTTTGGTGTTCGGAAAGAAAAGCCAAACTGAGGATCTAAAAAGATATACGCAGGAGTCTAACATAAACATGTCCATATGGGAATGCAGGCTGCGCTGCTGACCTCTGTCGCACTGACTGCGGAGGTCAATGCATTGAAGCAGAGCCTCGAGCGGTCCGAGAACGAGCTCGGCCTTGCCAAGAAGAAGCTTGAGGAGAAGGAAGGTAAGTAATACCTTATGGAAGTATATAAAAGATGCGGTTGCAAAAAATAACAGGAATAACGTGAGAATTGCAGGGGCCATGAACGAGGTGGCAACCCGAAGGAAGCGGTGTCCAAGGCCGAAAGCAAGCCGGCTGCAGAACGCACCGAGCGAGAGAAGCAGGAGGCGCGGGTGGAGGAGGTGCGGCAAGAGCTCCAGGCTCTCGTGGAAAAACACAAGAGTTTGGAGCGTGACTCAAAGACTCGAGAGTCTGAGCTCGCCTTGGCTCTTGAGAGTGCCAAAGCCGCTAAGGCCGAAGCCCACAAAGCCCTCCAGGAAATTGAGGCGTTAAAGAAGATAGCGGCGGGTAAGGCATTCTTCATGCAAAGCAAGCACGTGAAAGTGAATTACTTGTTACTTACCCGAATCCGGAGCTCTCCAGGAGCATTCGCAGATCTGCCCTGCAGTGTGTCCGACGCTGCCGCATTCTACCGGGCCGAGGAGGGGAGCTGACGGAGAAGGTGTTCTGGTTTCAGTATGCTGAGGATGGACACCCGATGCCCTTGAGCGACCAGCTGAAGCAGCTGGTCGAGCTCCATAAGGTGGCCGAACAGGCCATGAAAGGCCTCATAGTTCGGCTGTGGCCCGAGGAAGCCATGCCTGGGAGTTACTTCGGGCTGGTGAGGCGGCTGGTGGATGCCTGTCCATGGATTGAAGTCGGCAAGCGCTCCGTCTGCATCGAAGGTGCCCGTAGGGCCCTTGCCCGTGCGAAAGTGCACTAGGGTAAGATGGATGCTGAGAAGCTTGTGACGGACGCTCCACCGCCGGGCAGGGAGTATGTCAAGCCTGAGATGTATTATGAGAATGTCCTAAAGGGTGCCCGCCTTATAGCGGGTGAGTGCTCCAAAGATGTAATTTTTGAGTAAACTCACATTTGTTATCCTGTACGCTGAAAACTTGTTCATATGCGCTAAGCAACGCTTGTGAATTTAAAATATTACCTTCTGTGCGGCCGTTTATTAAATTTGAGAGATGGCGAGTCGTCGGCTTCTGCCCCCATGCCACGAGTGCTGGGGTGTTCGGGATAAACTTGAGCGCTCTTTTTCCCATTCTTGGGTCCTTCGAGGGAGGCGCTCAACACGACGAACAAGGCAACCGGACTATAATGCTTGAACACTCCCACTTAGCCATAGAATTCTATAATTTTAGATTTTGGTGAAGCCCCTAGTATTTGGAAGACCGAATTCGGGGCGCTATCCACGCCTGGGCCGGACAAAGCCGACTCCTTGTTCTAAGTGGCATAAGTCTTTAGGGACTCGAAAATCCTCCCGAACAGCGACTGGCTCTCGCCCTATCATGACGGTCAGTTTTAGCTTTCTCCACTAAGGTGCTCAACCCAGCTCAACCAGGGCACAATCGCAGTGGTTCTCCCAGCGCTACCTTAGCCGATATAATGGAACGTAAGGTACCAAAACATGGGAGCCGGGCAAACCCAACTATTCACCCAAGACATGATTCGGACCCGATGCATATAATGCTATAAGTTCGGGGTGCCGCACTTGTGAAAATGTTCGGACTTATCACACCATATTTTGGGGTACTTAAGCCCCTGGTGTATTTGGCCATACCAAAGTGTACGGATGCAACATGTCATAAGTGAACATATATAGATAAAAAAAGGGGAATGCAATAATAGGCAAAAGCCATGCATTGTTTATTCAAAAAGGTTGCGGTAAAAGCAGAACGATACAAACAGTGCAATAAGAAAGGGACATGACTATTTGACATGTCTCCCTCCAGGAGCGAGCTACGGAATGATATGTAAAACAAGTATACTGCTCGTTATAGAGACCACCTGGACACTCGACGTAGCTTTCTGCTTCCCTGGCTGTTGTATCGTGTGTTTGGTGATTCTACTGCCGGATAGGGCTTCTTGAGAAAGCATCGTGTGTTTGGTGATTCTACGTCCGCACTTTGGGGCGACTGGCTTAATCGCATATACGTCCCTTAGTGCATGCTTCCGCTCCCTTTTGGGTAAGTGGGTTGCGTATATCATGTTCACCGTCCGCACTTGTGGGGGGAAGCCCTTCTGTCCTCTATTGTTCGGCGGCCGGGGCTCCTCCTCGTCGTCGCTATGCAGCCCCTTGTCATTGTTTTCGGCATTTAACTTGCCTGCCTGCTTGAATACCCAATAATCCCTGTTGGTGTGATTGGCTGGCTTTTCGGGGGTGCCGTGTATCTGGCACGATCGGTCGAGTATTCGGTCCAAATTGGACGGGCCCAGAGTGTTTCTTTTGAATGGCTTTTTCCGCTGACCGGGTTTAGAGCCTCCGAATCCGGCATTGACTGCCGTATCTTCAGCATTTTCGCCATTAATTCGGCGATTGTGTTTGTTGCAACGCGACCTGCCGTTGCTGTCCTTGGTATCCGAACTACCAGGGCTCTTGGTCATGTTGTTACTACGAGCTAGCCAGCTGTCCTCTCCCGCGCAAAAGCGGGTCATGAGTGTTGTGAGGGCTGCCATTGATTTTGGCTTTTCTTGTCCTAGGTGACGGGCAAGCCACTCATCGCGGATGTTATGTTTGAAGGCTGCAAGGGCCTCTGCATCCGGACAGTCGACGATTTGATTTTTCTTGGTTAGGAACCGTGTCCAGAATTTTCTGGCCGATTCTTCTGGCTGCTGAATTATGTGGCTTAGGTCATCGGCGTCCGGTGGTCGCACATAGGTGCCCTGGAAGTTGTCGAGGAATGCGGCTTCCAGGTCTTCCCAACAACCAATTGACTCTGCTGGCAAGCTGTTAAGCCAATGCCGAGCTGGTCCTTTAAGCTTGAGTCGGAGGTATTTGATGGCGTGTAGATCGTCACCGCGGGCCATGTGGATATGAAGGAGATAGTCCTCGCTCCAGACCGCAGGATCTGTTGTGCCATCGTATGATTCAATGTTTACGGGTTTGAAACCCTCCGGGATTTGATGATCCATCACTTCGTCTGTGAATCATAGTGGGTGTGCGGCGCCTCTGTATTGGGCTATATCACGACGCAGCTCAAATGAGCTTTGTCTACTGTGTTTGGCCCGGCCGGAATTGCCGTATCCGGCGTGACAGTTATCATCATGCATCATGGGGCGCCCACGCGATCCGTAGATTGATATTGTTTGTCTTGCCTTGTCCTCCAATATATCCCGCAGGTTTGGCGCATTTCCCTGCGCCTTGGTATTTTTTGAGCGGCGCCGGGGTGCGGCTTGAGGGGGGGGGGGGCGAGAGGCCTCTCTGTCGCGGCCACGAGGTGGCCGGTCGGCCGTATCATGCGCTGGTGATGTAGGTTTAGGTCCTTCCTCCTCTAATTGGGGTAGCAGCCTGCGTTTTGGGTAGCTCTTGGAGGGGCATTCGAGTTCATACTCTTCGGCCGCGAGGACTTCAGTCCATCTGTCGGCTAGCAAGTCTTGGTCAGCTCGAAGCTGTTGCTGTTTTTTCTTGAGGCTGCTTGTCGTGTCCATAAGCCTGCGTTTGAAACGCTCTTGTTCGCCGGGATCCTCAGGCACGAAAAATTTGTCA
The DNA here is from genome assembly GCA_963921465.1 of Triticum timopheevii. Lineage (NCBI taxonomy): Eukaryota > Viridiplantae > Streptophyta > Magnoliopsida > Poales > Poaceae > Triticum > Triticum timopheevii. The sequence continues at coordinate 152,719,142 of OY997272.1, forward strand.
TTGTCGAGGGTTGCCTCGTCTTCGGAGGGAGGCATGTAATTATCGTCCTCTACCTCTCTGTCTGCCGCTCTCTCATGAGGGCTGGCTTCTCCATCCTCCTGCACTGAATCCTGCTGGAGGGGGTTGTCTTCGGCACTGTCCGGGGTGTTATTATCTCCCGTGCTGGAATCACCGTTTTTGCTGTGGCAGGGTTTAGAGCGGCGCCGCTGACGCCGGTGCTTAGGCTGTTTCTTGGAGGGGTCATCCTCCGTTGTTCCATCGCCGTTCCCATCTTTTGGGGTGTCCACCATGTAAATGTCGTATGACGAGGTGGCCTTCCAGTGCCCTGTAGGCGCTTGTTCTTGGTCATCTCCTGCATCGTCGTCCATACCGTCAATGTCTTTGGAGTCAAAGTCAAGCATGTCGGTTAAATCATCGACAGTGGCTACTAAGTGGGTGGTGGGTGGGTTTTGAATTTCTTCGTCGTCCGCATCCCAACCTTCCTGACCATTATCCGGCCAGGGCTCTCCTGATAAAGAGAGAGACTTTAGTAAATTCAGGATGTTGCCAAAGGGCAAGTGCTGAAAGATGTTCGTGGCAGTAAACTCCATGATCGGCGCCCAATCGGATTCGATTGGCAGGGGCGCGGAAGGTTCGGAGTCCGGGGAGGAGTCCAACACCTTGGAGTCACGAGCTTTGCAAAGGACAGGATTGGTGTTCGGCTCAATCACCGTAGAGAGAGCAGTCCCCGAGGCGGTGTCCAGCCACCCATCCTCGATCGGTGCAGTCGGCTCTAAGCTAAGGGTCGGAGCGGACACTTGTGCGGCCTCCAGGGCACTGTCCGGCAGCAGAGATAGATCATGCCCATCACAACAGTGCGGCGCGCTTGGCTATGGCTCGAACCCGTCGAAGATCAAGTCTCCGCGGGCGTCAGCCGTGTAGTTCAAACTTCCAAATCTGACCTGATGGCTAGGGGCGTAGCTTTCAATCTCCTCCAGATGGCATAGCGAATCGGCCCGCAGTGCAAATCCACCGAATATGAAGATCTGTCCAGCGAGAAAAGTCTCACCCTGGACCGCATCATTGTTGATGATTGGAGGAGCCATCAGGCCTAAAGATGACGACTGTCGGTGTCAAAACCGGCTGATCTCGGGTAGGGGGTCCCAAACTGTGCGTCTAGGCGGATGGTAATAGGAGACAAGGGACACGTTGTTTTTACCCAGGTTCGGGCCCTCTTGATGGAGGTAAAACCCTACTCCTGCTTGATTGATATTGATGATATGGGTAGTACAAGAGTGGATCTACCATGAGATCAAGGAGGCTAAACCCTAGAAGCTAGCCTATGGTATGATTGTTGTAATGGTTGTGTGTCCTACGGACTAAAACCCTCCGGTTTATATAGACACCGGAGAGGGCTAGGGTTACACAGAGTCGGTTACAATGGTAGGAGATCTACATATCTGTATCGCCAAGCTTGCCTTCCACGCCAAGGAAAGTCCCATCTGGACACAGGACGAAGTCTTCAATCTTGTATCTTCATAGTCTTGGAGTCCGGCCGATGATGATAGTCCGGCTATCCGGACACCCCCTAGTCCAGGACTCCCTCAGTAGCCCCTGAACCAGTCTTCAATGACGATGAGTCCCACGCGCATATTGTTCGGCATTGCAAGGTGGGTTCCTTCTCCGAATAATTCATAGAAGATTGTGAACACCAGGATAGTGTCCGGCTCTGCAAAATAAATTCCACATTCCACCGTAGAGAGAATAATATGTCCACAAGCTCAATCTGCTGACGTGTTTTGTGGCATGACGTCACGCCACTACCAAGCCTTTACTTGAATCGTTTTTTATTATACCACCTCAGCGCGTTTAGCGAAGCGGTTTCCTTGGCACGTCTTGTCGAAGCAGAGATCGTGTTCCCCTTATTCCGGGATTCTCATCAATACGGACGTGGGTAACCCAATCGTGCCCGTTGCCACGCCCCCTCTATCGGAGGCGAGTCCCGAATGGTCACGGGGACGGCTCTTGGTATTCTCCCCCTTTATAATGGGACCAAGGCTCGTTTCTTTTCTTCAATCCTCAATCGAATCTACTCCTTGCCCCGAGTTCCAACACCCAGAGCCCCAGATTCGAGCGCTTCGGACCTCCAACAATGTCCGGCTCCAACCTACTGGGCAGGTGGATGCCCTCCTCCATCACGGAAGAGGACGTGCTAAAGCTACGAGAGGCCAAGTACCTAACTTACGAGATTTCGCTTAGGTTGCCCGCCAAAGGGCAAGTCGTTCCCACCCCCGAGCCCGATGAGTATGTCGTGTTTGTGTCCCACCTTCGTCGGGGCTTAGGCTTCCCGACGGATCCTTTTGTGAGAGGGCTCATGTTTTACTATGGGTTGGAATTCCACGACTTGGCTCCGGAGTCCATCCTCCATATCTCTTCATTCATCGTCGTCTACGAAGCCTTCCTCCGCACTACCCCTCACTTCGGCTTATGGCTCAAGACCTTCAACGTGGAGCCGAAGATGATCGAGGGGCGTCAAGCAGAGTGCGGCGGGGCGGTTGTAAGAAGAAGGGCCGACGCTCCGTGGCCCGAGGGCTCTTTCCAGGAGGAGCTCGGCTTGTGGCAGCAGGAGTGGTTCTACATAACCGCTCCCAGGGGCAGCAGGCAGAAGCCGCCGCCCATCTTCCGCTCGGGCCCTCCATCGCGGCTGATGTCATGGGTCAGCCAAGGGCTCAACTGGGGGCCGTCAAAGGACGTACCCCTATTGCAGGGCCGGATTCGAGACCTCCAGGAGAGGGAGATCAATTTGGTCGTGGTGATGCAGGTTATGCTGATTCAGCGTCTCCTGCCCTGCAAGCGTCGCCCCCTCCGTCTGTGGGAGTTCAATCCCGAGGGGCCGCGAGCTCTCCAACACTTCATGGGTATGACACCCGTGGAGATGTATAAATTGTTCTTCGGGTCACAAGAGATGTGTCCGGAATTGACCGAGGATTCCGGCCTAAGCTGCAATCACCCGGATACTCAGGTAAGTGTCCCCGCGTCTGAACACACCATTTGTTTACGCCTTCTTGAATTTGCCTTTTAACCCATCGTCTCTTGAATAGGAGTGGATAGCGCAAGCGAAACTGATACGGTGTTCGGCCCCCCTCCCGGAGACCGTGCCGGATCCCGTGCTGGTCAGGATGCTGAAGGTTGCGCCTTCAGAGGAAGGCGAAGGGGCGAACAGGGACACCACCGCCTCTACCAAGGAGGCTTTGGAGGAAGGGGAATCGAGAATCCCTCCTTCCAAGGGGAGAAGAGGACCGCCTCCGAAAACCCGGAGGCCAAGGCCTCGAAGCGGGGGAAGAGATCTTCACCAGAGGGTCCTGCGTCCGGGGAGGCCCCGGCCGCACTATCTCCCCTAAGGAGTCAGCCCTCCAGCGAGCCGTAAGTAGAAAAAGGGGGGTTCTGTAATAAGAGACATCCCTATGTTTGCTTCCGAGGATAACCGAAGTTTTTACCTTGTAGTTCGGATCTTCGTCCTTGTCAGATGAGCTCGTCTTCGGGGGACCTTCGTCCGGAGATGGTGGAGAGCGAGACGCCTCCATCCGCCGCACCATCAGGCGGGGCGGACGAACCTGAGGTGTCATCGCGGAGGGTATCCCCGAGTCCGGCGGGGCCGAAGAGTTCGGCACCGGATGGTGTGCGGCCGGGGGAGCTGAAGGATCTGCTTGAGAGGGCGTCTATCTCAGAAGATCACCGTACATTGATGAGTATGGTGATTGGAAGAATTTCATCCACCGAAGGCAGGTTGCATGATGCCGTCAGAAGCTTGCTGGCGGGGTTTGAGGTACGTAAAAATGGCGTACCTTTTGACAGTTTTGCACATAAAGTGCGCCCTGTATAGATAGTAGCCCCTGGGACTCGATAGGTTGTCAAGAGCGACAGCGTGCCGAGGATCAAAATCGCAGGTATTGATTTTCGCCTGTCCCATGCAGGAGGCGGATAGTCCGGTGGCCAGCCGGACTGATGGAGTTGCCGAACTAAAGCGGCAACTTGACGTTGCGGATGCGGACATCGCGCTAGTCAATAAGCGACTTGACGAGTCACAAGGTAGGTTTTTCTCCGTGGTCACCTAGTAAGGGAGCCGAAGCCTACTCCTTACAATATGTGTGCTTAATGCAGATGGTGCCGCTGCTGTGGAGAGCCTTCGGGCAGAACTTGCTCGAACCAAGGAGCAGGCCAGAAGGAGTAATGCGGCTGCCTCGAGGGTGGCCGAAGAGTTAGAAGCCGAAAAGGCTACTCACTGCCGAAGTAGGGAGGAGATGGCCAAAATGGCCGTGAAGTTGAAAGATATTATCGACCGCTATGAGGTTCTTGAAAAAGAACGCCGAGCGGAGCAAGAAGGCCTGAAGAAAGCCACCGCCGAAGCCAAGGATGCCCGTTCTGCAATGAGGGCTATAAAGGAGGAGCTGCGCCAGGCCGGGGATATTGTGGCTGGCAAGCCCTTTCTGCTGCGCAAGAGGTTTACTGATCCGAAGTACGCTCAGCTTGGCCAGTTGTGGGGTCCGGAGGATCCTTATATGGACTTAGCGGCGAGTGCGGCAGATGCTTTTGTGCACTTCCGAAGTCAAAAGGATCACAAGACGGAAGAGCTTTTTTGGTCTCAATTCCATAGTCCGGAGCGTTCACTTCCGTTGACCGATCGGTTGGCTGAGTGGGCTGAGCTGAATAGATTGTCCGGACTTTCCAAGACGGACATCGTGGCTCATGTCTGGCCGGATAAGCCCAAGCCGAAGAGTTATTTTGGCTTATTGCAGCAATTCCTTGGGGCGGTGCCGCATATCAAGGCGATGAAGCGGTCGGCCTGCATAGAGGGTGCACGGATGGCCCTCGCCCGTGTGAAGACATACTGGACGGAGATGGATGCCACCGCTATTGCGACCCAGGGTTCGGACGAGAGCCGGTTACCCGCCGAGCACTATTTTGGGGAAGCTCTGCGTGGTGCTCGTGTAATAGAGTCGCAGTGCTCAAAAAATGTCATGTTCAAATGAACTTTATGGTTTATAAAACGATGTTTGTAATATAAGCGCTTTTTGTACTTGTGCGTTCAAGTATTGAAATATCTCCTGTGCGGCCGTTAATGTATACTTGTGTATAACCTGAAAGATGGCAGTCTTCGGCTTCAGCCCCCATGCACATAGTGCGGGGGTGTTTGCGAAATAGCGCATTTTCACACTTAATCCAACGTCTTGGTCCTGTTAAGGAGGTGGTAGCGTAGCAAACGAGGCAACCGGACTATAATGCTTTATCACTTTCACTTAGCCATAGGAGTTCGAAGGTGGGGCTACGACATAGCCCCTAGGGGCACCGCGCTCTCCGTATTTGGGGCGCGTGTGTGCCTGACCGGGAAGCGGTCCTTCGTCAAAGCGGAGGAATTCTAAACATTCCAGAGGTCGATCGAGTGGTTGACCAGTCTCTCGCTACATCATGACAGTCAGTTTTCGGCTTTCTCTACTGAGGTGCTCACCCGGCCGAACCGGGGCACAATCACAGTAGTTCTCCTGGTGCCGCGTTAGCCGATGATACAAAACGTAAGGCAGCAAAACACAGGAGCCGGGCAAACCCAACATTTGACCAAAGACATGATTTGGAGCTGGTGCATATAAGGCCTAACTCGAGAAGCCGAACACTCCATGAGGTGTTCGGTCTTTATGATGATGGGCAGATCAATGCCCTAAGCCCCTAGTGTCCAGGTACACGCAAGTTCCTCTGACGCGGCCGATGCCAAAACGTCAGCCTCCTCTATGGTTATGGTGAGAAACCAGGGGATGTATAGCAACAAGAGACAGTAAAAAAGGTTTACGCAGGGTCTTAATCTGAAAAGAATCCTTGCAACAGGTCCCTACTGCACGTCTGCGCCTGTGTCTCCGTTGTGCTGTATCCTGGACAGGTGTAACACGCTGTTCATCTGTAAAAGAGAGGAACTTAGTTTGAAAAGTAATCATGTCAAAAAATGTATTTAAAACAAAGCATGAATAAATGACTAAAGTTGAGCTTTTATTGGCTCCTTATTGCTCATACGCACAACCCCTTGTAAAGGGGTGTGCGGCTAGGGAGCCCCTAGCTTATTTATGCCAGACTCGTCTAGCCGTGTCTGGGGTCTTTAACGACCTTTTAGTGAGATGATGCTGCGTGGACCAGGCATTTTAAGCGTAAGAGACGCGTAGTGTGGTATTGCGTTAAAGCGGACAAAAGCTTTGCGCCCCAATAGTGCTTGATGGCTACTTTTGAATGGGGCGACATGAAAGATTAGCTTTTTGCGTCGGAAGTTGTCGGGTGACCCGAACACAACTTCTAATAGTAAGGAGCCTGTGCACTTGGCGTAAGGGCCTGGTGTCACTCCTTTAAAGGAAGTGCGGCTATGTCGAATTTTAGTAAGGTCTATCCCCATCTTGCGGACTGTGTCCGGATATAGCAGGTTTAAGTCGCTGCCGCCATCCATTAGGACTTGTGTAAATTGTAATCCGTCGATTATAGGATCCAATATTAGAGAAGTCCGTCCTATGTTTCGAATACTTCTGGAATAGTCCAGGTGGTCGAAAGTGATTGGTTTTGACATCCAATCTCGAGGTTCCGCTGGGGTGGACCGTGCGATACCTACTTTGGCGGGTGCTGCACTATTGTTCTGTATTATCACATGAAGTGAGTTTACTGTTTTGACTTCTTGTGGAAAAGTCATTTGTTTTCCGGCGCTCTGCTGGTGGGGTTCGTCATCATCATCGCTTGGCGCATCGAGCCCCTTGTGTTCGGCGTTGAGTCGGCCGGACTGTTTGAAGACCCAACAATCTCGGTGGGTGTGGTTTGCAGGCCTTCCGGAGGTACTGTGGATTTGACATATCCGATCCAAAATTTTGTTTAAGTTGGATAGCTCGTCACTGTTGTCCTTAAGAGGCAGTGTTTTGTTGTTCGGCCGCGAGCTTTTGAATCCGGTGTTGACCGCCGTGTTCTTTTGGCTTTTTTCTTTATTTCGGCGCTGGTCCTTTTTGCGCCATGATTTTCCGTTTCCATCTCAGATCTCGGATGTACTCGGGTCGCTGGTGCTGCATCTTGCTAGCCAGCTGTCTTCCCCCGCGCAAAAGCGGGTCATGAGGCTTGTTAGCGCGGCCATTGTTCTCGGCTTCTCTTGGCCGAGGTGTCTGGCGAGCCATTCGTCTCGGACATTATGTTTAAAAGCTGCTAAGGCTTCGACGTCCGGACAGTCGACTATTTGGTTCTTTTTGGTAAGGAACCTGTTCCAGAATTTGCGCGCTGACTCTCCGGGCTGTTGAGTTATGTGACTTAAATCGTCTGCATCTGGAGGGCGGACATAAGTCCCTTGAAAATTTGTTCTAAACGCGTCCTCGAGCTCTTCCCAACTTCCAATAGTATTTTCTGGGAGGCTTTTGAGCCAATGCCGGGCTGGCCCTTTGAGCTTGAGGGGTAGATATTTTATGGCGTGGAGATCATCTCCTCTAGCCATGTGAATGTGCAGGATGTAATCCTCAATCCAGACTCCGGGGTCTGTTGTTCTGTCGTATGCCTCTATGTTTACGGGCTTGAATCCCGCTGGAAATTCATGATCCAGCACCTCGTCGGTGAAACATAGTGGGTGTGCGGCACCCCTATATTTAGGCGTGCCGTTATCTTCGAACATGCGGCGTGTTGTGTTGCTTCTTGGGGCCCTCTTTTTTGGCCCATAGATGGACCTGACCGGACCATCCGTTTTGCGAGGATATTTATATGTGTCATGTGCTGGCTTATGTGCGGCGCCGCTTGCCGCTCCTGGCCTGTCATCTGGTTGTCTATCCGGCCAGGCGGCCTCTTTGCTTTTTGCCTGTGGGGGCTCTATGGCCTCCTCGTCGAATTCTGGCAGCAGCTTGCGCTTCGGGTAGCTCTTTGTTTGGTGGTCGTTGCCATATTTGTCCGCGGTCTTGAGTACTTTGCTCCACGTCATTCTGAGTATGTCTTCCGCTGTTTTGAGCTTCCTTTTTTCCTTCTTCAAACTTCTTGCGGTGGCGACAAGCCTTTTTTGGAGGTTCTTGCGCTCCGGTGGTGTGTCCGGCGTGAGATCGTCCAGACTGTTGTTTTCGCCGAGGATGAGCTGGTCATTCGGTTCATCCTGTTCTGATGGCTGCTTGGTTGTATGCTCGTCGCCCATTGGTTTGCCCTGCTCTATGGCTGGGTCATTATGGGTGCTGTTGTTATCGAGGCGGGACTTGGGGCGGCGCTTGCGTCGCCGTTTTGGTTGTTTTTCGGATGAATTATCCTTCGCCGTGTCCCGTTGTTCCTCGTTATCGCTCCCCTTTGGAGTGTCCACCATATATACATAATGAGTTGAGGTGGCCTTCCAATGCCCCGTAGGCGCTGGTTCTTGATCGTCTCCGGCGTCGTTCTCCATACCATCGATGTCTTCGGAGTCATAGTCTAGCATGTCGGTTAGATCGTCGACAGTGGCTATAAAGTGGGTGGTGGGTGGGCTTTGAATTTCTTCGTCGTCCGCATCCCAACCATCCTGACCGCAATCCGGCCAGGGCTCTCCTGATAATGAGAGATGCTTTAGCGAATTCAGGATGTCGCCAAAGGGTGAGTGCTGAAAGATGTCTGTGGCGGTGAACTCCATGATCGGCGCCCCATCGGATTCGATTGGTAGGGGCGCCGGAGGTTCGGAGTCCGACAAGGAGTCCGGCACCTCGGAGTCACAAGCTTTGTAAGGGACAAGGTCGGTATTCAACTCTATCGCCGTAGAAGTTGCAGCCCCCGAGGCGGTGTCCAACCACCTATCCTCGAAGATCAAGTCTCCGCAGATGTCGGTCGTGCAGTTTAGGCTTCCAAATCTGACCTGATGGCCAGGGGTGTAGCTTTCGATCTGCTCCAAATGGCCAAGTGAATTGGCCCGCAGTGCAAATCCGCCGAACACGAAGATCTGTCCGGGGAGAAAAGTCTCACCCTGGACGGCGTAGTTGTTGATTGAAGAAGCCATCAAGCCTATCGGTGACGACACAGAGGAACTCTCAATGAAAGCACCAATGTCGGTGTCAAAACCGGCGGATCTCGGGTAGGGGGTCCCGAACTGTGCGTCTAGGCGGATGGTGACAGGAGACAAAGGACACGATGTTTTCACCCAGGTTTGGGCCCTCTTGATGGAGGTAAAACCCTACTCCTACTTGATTGATATTGATGATATGGGTAGTACAAGAGTGGATCTACCACGAGATCAAGGAGGCTAAACCCTAGAAGCTAGCCTATGGTATGATTGTTGTAATGGTTGTGTGTCCTACGGACTAAAACCCTCCGGTTCATATAGACACCGGAGAGGGCTAGGGTTACACAGAGTTGGTTACAATGGTAGGAGATCTACATATCCGTATCGCCAAGCTTGCCTTCCACGCCAAGGAAAGTCCCATCCGGACACGGGACAAAGTCTTCAATATTGTATCTTCATAGTCTTGGAGTCCGGCCGATGATGATAGTCCGGCTATCCGGACACCCCCTAGTCCAGGACTCCCTCAACGACATAGAGGAACTCTCAATGAAAGCACCAATGTCGGTTCAAAACCGGCGGATCTCGGGTAGGGGGTCCCGAACTGTGCGTCTAGGCGGATGGTAACAGGAGACAAGGAACACGATGTTTTTACCCAGGTTCGAGCCCTCTCGATGGAGGTAAAACCCTACTCCTGCTTGATTGATATTGATGATATGGGTAGTACAAGAGTAGATCTACCACGAGAGCAGAAAGGCTAAACCCTATAAGCTAGCCTATGGTATGATTGTTGTTCGTCCTACGGACTAAAACCCTCCGGTTTATATAAACACCGAAGAGGGTTAGGGTTACACAGAGTCGGTTACAATGGTAGGAGATCTACATATCCGTATCGCCAAGCTTGCCTTCCATGCCAAGGAAAGTCCCATCCGGACACGGGTCAAAGTCTTCAATCTTGTATCTTCATAGTCCAGGAGTCCGGCGAAAGGCTATAGTCCGGCCATCCGGACACCCCCTAATCCAGGACTCCCTCAACCACCACATAAGGTACTGTAATGAACTCATTCTTTATTTATTTTGGTATTAAACCTACTGTATTCCAACTTCTCTATGGTTTATAAACTATTTTACTAGCCATAGATGCATCAAAATAAGCAAACAACACACGAAAAAACAGAATCTGTCAAAAACAGAACAGTATGTAGCAATCTGTAACTAACGCAAACTTATGGAACTCTAAAAATCCTACCAAAATAGGAAGTCCTGGACAATTTGTCTATTGATCAGTAGCAAAAAGAATAAACGCAAAAGCACATTTCTGTGATTTAACAAAACTAAATTAGTGAGTGCAAAGTTTCTGTTTTTCAGCAGAATCAAATCAACTATCATCATAGGTTATCCTATAGGTTCTACTTGGCACAAACACTAATTAAAAGATAAAAACACATCTAAACAGAAGGTAGATGCAATATTTATTACTAAACAGGAACAAAAACAAAAAACATAAAGAAAATTGGGTTGCCTCCCAACTAGCGCTATCGTTTAACGCCCCTAGCTAGGCATAAAAGCGAAGATAGATCTAACTAGTGCCATCTTTGGCACTAAATTCATAAGTAGCCCGCATGGTAGATTCATAAGATAATTTGACTTTCTTTCTTAGTGCTCCATGCCTTTATTTAATGGAAATTGGAATCTAATATTCCCTTCCTTCATATCAATAATCGCGCCAATCGTTCTAAGGAAAGGTCTACCAAGAATAATAGGGCAAGAAAGATTGCAATCTATATCAAGAACGATAAAATCTATGGGCACCAAATTTCTATTTGCAACAATGAGAACATCATTGATCCTTCCCATTGGCTTTTTAATGGTGGAATCCGCAAGGTGCAAATTTAAAGAGCAATCATCAAGATCATGGAAACCTAGAATATCACATAAAGTTTTCGGAATCGTGGAAACACTAGCACCCAAATCACGAAAAGCAAAACACTCATGATCTTTAATTCTAATCTTTATAGTAGGTTCCCACTCATCATTAAGTTTTCTAGGTATAGAAACTTCCAAATTAAGTTTTTCATCATAAGATTGCATCAAATCACGAAAAGCAAAACACTCATGATCTTTAATTCTAATCTTTATAGTAGGTTCCCACTCATCATTAAGTTTTCTAGGTATAGAAACTTCCAAATTAAGTTTTTCATCATAAGATTGCATCAAGGCATCAACGATATGTTTGGTAAAAGCTTTATTTCGACTATAAGCACGAGGAGAATTAACAACGGATTGCAACAAGGAAATACAACCTTTTAAAGAACATTTATCATAATCAAATTCCTTGAAATCCGAGATAGTGGGTTCAATGCTATTTAAAGTCGTGACCTCTCCAATCCCACTTTTACCAAATTTAGTATCAAGATCTAAAAACTCCGAATTCTTGGGGCGCCTTCTAGGTAAAGTTGACTCATCATCAGTCCCATAATTATCAAGATTCATATTGCAAAAAAAAAGATCTAATAGGAGACGCATCAATAACTTTAAGATCTTCATCATTATTTTCATGGAAACGAGAAGAACACGCCTTTACAAAGCTATCTTTCTTAGCACGCAATCTAGTGGTTCTTTCCTTGCACTCATCAATGGAAATTCTCATTGCTTTGAGAGACTCATTGATATCATGCTTAGGAGGAGAAGATCTAAGTTTAAGAGAATCAACATCAAGCGGAAGTCTATCAATGTTCCTAGCCAAATCATCAACTTTGAGCAATTTTTCTTCAAGCAAAGCATTAAAATTCTTTTGAGAGATCATAAATTCTTTCACACTATTCCCAAAATCAGAGGGCATCTTACTAAAATTACCATAAGAATTATTGTAGGAATTTCCATAATTATTAGAGGGATTACTAGGGAACGGTCTGGCATTAAAGTTTCCTCTATAAGCATTATTTCCAAAACTATTCCTACCAACAAAATTCACATCCATAGATTTATTATTATTCTCAATCAAAGTAGACAAAGGCATATAATTGGTATTAAGAGGAGTATTTTTTTAGTAGCAAACAACTTCATAAGTTCATCCATCTTTCCACTCAAAATATTGATTTCTTCTATAGCATGCACTTTTTTTACTAGAAGATCTTTCGGTGTGCCATTGAGAATAATTAGCCATAATATTATCAAGAAGTTTTATAGCATCTCCTAATGTGATTTCCATAAACGTGCCTCCCGCGGCCGAATCTAAGAGATTTCTAGAAGCAAAGTTCAAACCGGCATAAAATTTTTTATGATCATCCATAAATTCAAACCATGAGTAGGGCACTTGCGAAGCATCAATTTCATTCTATCCCAAGATTGGGCAACATGCTCATGCTCTAGTTGTTTAAAATTCATAATATCGTTCCTAAGAGTGATGATCTTAGCGGGAGGAAAATACTTAGAGATAAAAGCATCTTTGCACTTGTTCCAAGAATCAATACTATTTTTAGGCAAAGACGAAAACCAAACTTTAGCACGATCTCTAAGTGAAAACGGAAATAACTTCAATTTAACTGTGACGCCCGGGTAATTAGGCTACAGTAAGCCCACGCTAATCATGCCATGACACCTCGGTTACTGTTGCTGTCCTCGCAATAATTTGAAACCGTTCAAAATTCATATTCAAATAATAAGTGAAATTCTAAACTTCTCAAACATGAAAACTAAAATGGTCATCATGTGGCAAATAATCCCTAACTTATTTTGGGTGTTGGAACCAGCCTTTTTCAAAATGTTTAAGTGCCTAAACTAAATAAAAACAGGGGCTAAAACAATTATTAAATACTTTTGAATAATAAACAAATGTAAAACTAATTTATTTAGTGCCAAATTAATTATGACAGTAGCCTAACTAATAATGCTAATTTAGGGACTGAGTTGATATATTATAAAACTGCATATAAATAAAATTAAAAGAAACAGAAAAATAGATAAACAGAAATAAAAAAGGAAAACAAAAGGAAAGGGAGAAAACCCTCCCCCCCGCGCTGGGCCTTTTGGCCCAGCTGCCCGTCCACACTACCCCGGCCGCCTGAATGGGCCGGCCCACCCCGTCGCCTTAAACCCCACCCCCACCCTGGGCCAACCGGCCCAGCTAGCCAACCGGCCGGCCCAGCCGACCCTCCTCTCTGGCCTAAAAGGCCACCTCCCCGAACCCTAACCCCCACCCGATCCCCACTCTCCCCCACTCGTCCCACCCCCTCGCGTCTCCCTCGCCCCTCCCCGATCTGGATCGGGGGAGATGGCGCCTCGACCCCGCCGCCTCACGCCCTGACGCCGGAGCCCGTCCCCGGTGCCACCCCGACGCCCCACCTCGTCGCGCGCTGGACTGCCTCGCCCCTCCTCCCTCGCACGTCGCCCGGACCACCGACGCCGCCCCCTGCCTCCTCCCAGGCGCCCCCACTCGGCTGGATCGGGGAGGTCCCGCGCCGCCCCGACGCGCCTCGACTGCGGCGCCCATCCCCTGCGCCTTCGCCCGTTGTCGCCGGCCCGCTTCCTCTCCGCGCTCGTCCCCGTCGCCCCCCTCGACCACCGCTGCCCCGTGCCCTACGCTCCCTCGGTGAGGACCCCGGTCCTCCTTCTCCCCGTCCCCTCTCGCCGGCGCTCGCCTCGCCCGTGCTGTGTTCGGCCGGCGTGCCCCGCGTCGACCAAGCCCTACTTTGCCCTTCACCGCACGCGCTGGCTGCGTCCCGCGCGACGCGCGCGCTCCCATTGGCCGCTCCCCTGCTCCCCGCGTCACGAGCTCCCGCCCCTGCCCTTGCTGTCCGCCACCGCCGACGCTGGCCCCCCTGGCCTCGCCTCCGGTCGCCCCCGCGCTCTCCTGGCCTCGCCCGTGCCTCGCCGCGCGAGCACGCGCTTGGCCGCCCGCGACCCCCCTGGTGCTGCGTCCCCGCCCGGTGCCGCGCCGGATCTGGCCGCCCCTGGGTGTGCGCCCGTTCGGGCTGGGCGCCAGTGCCCGCACGCCCGCGCGCCCGTTATGCCCCCTGGGTCACTGACCGGGTGGCCCCACGGCCCAAAACGTTTTATTTAAAAAAAGGAATTAGGAATTAAAAAAATGTAGATAAATAATAAAAATAATTAAATAAATAATAATTAAATTAATTAATTAATTAATTAAGTTAATTAATCATAATTAGATTAACCTAATTAACTAATTAGTTTAATTAAACAGTAGTTAGATTAGTTAAACAGTGATTAGCCTAAACAGTCTATGACCAGTGGGTCCCACACGTCAGATTGACCAGTCAACACCCCTGTTGACTGCTGACACCATGCTGACGTCATGCTGACGTCAGCAAACACTATTCTGGATAATGTTAATTTAAATAATTAATTAAAATCAGAAAATGATTTAAATCTTTAGAAAATCATATCTTTTAATCCGTAACTCGGATGAAAGTACTTTCTACATGAAAGTTGCTCAGAACGACGAGACGATTCCGGATACGCAACCTGTTCGTCCGCCACACCCCCCTAACCTATCGAACTCGCAACTTTCCCCCTCCGGCTCCTCTGCCCGAAAACGCGAAACACCGGGAATACTTTCCCGGATGTTTTCCCCCTTCACCGGTATCACCTCATACCGCGTTAGGGCACCCCTAGCACCGTTACTTGTCATGTCATGCATCGATATGCATTTGTTTGCAAGGTATTCATTGTTTCTTCCCCCTCTTTTCTCTGGTAGACTACGAGACCGACGCTGCTGCTGCCCAGTTCGACTACGGAGTTGACGACCCCTCTCTCTTGCCAGAGCAACCAGGCAAGCCCCCCCCCCCCCCTTGATCACCAGATATCGCCTATTCTTCTCTATACTGCTTGCATTAGAGTAGTGTAGCATGTTACTGCTTTCCGTTATTCCTATCCTGATGCATAGCCTGTCCTTGTTACTACTGTTGTTACCATTACCTGCTATCCTACTGCTTAGTATAGGATGCTAGTGTTCCATCAGTGGCCCTACACTCTTGTCCGTCTGCCATGCTATACTACTGGGCCGTGATCACTTCGGGAGGTGATCACGGGCATATACGATATACTTTACACAATTACATTACCTGTGATACTGTTCGGAGATGGGGGCTGAAAGGACAGGTGGCTCCATCCCGGTAGAGGTGGGCCTGGGTTCCCGACGGCCCCCGACTGTTACTTTGTGGCGGAGCGACAGGGCAGGTTGAGACCACCTAGGAGACAGGTGGGCCTGGCCCTCGTCGGCGTTCGCGGATACTTAACACGCTTAACGAGATCTTGGTATTTGATCTGAGTTGGCTACGAGCCTTTACGCACTAACCATCTACATGGGAGTAGTTATGGGTATCCCGATGTCGTGGTATCAGCCGAAGCACTTCAGACGTCAGCGACTGAGTGGCGCGCGCCAGATTGGAACGTAAGCCTGCTCTTGTATTAAGGGGGCTAGTTCTGCTTCTGGCCGCGTACGCAACGTGCAGGTGTGCTAAGGGCGATGGGCCAGACCCCTGTGCGCTTAGGTTTAGACCGGCGTGCTGGCCTCTCTGTTGTGCCTAGGTGGGGCTGCGACGTGTTGATCTTTCGCGGCCGGGCATGACCCCGAAAAGTGTGTCCGGCCAAATGGGATCAAGCGTGTTGGGTTATGTGGTGCACCCCTGCAGGGAAGTTAATCTATTCGAATAGCCGTGATCTTCGGTAACAGGACGACTTGGAGTTGTACCTTGACCTTATGACAACTAGAACCGGATACTTAATAAAACACACCCTTCCAAGTGCCAGATACAACCGGTGGTCGCTCTCTCTCAGGGATATGAGGAGGGGATCGCCGGGTAGGATTATGCTATGCGATGCTACTGGAGGTGCTACTTGGAGATGCTACTTGGAGGACTTCAGACTACCCTCTTCTACCTGTTGCAAGACGACGGTGACCAGAAGCGTAGTCTTCGATAAGACTAGCTATCCCCCTCTTATTTTGGCATTCTGCAGTTCAGTCCACTGATATGGCCCTTTACACATATATCCATGCATATGTAGTGTAGTTCCTTGCTTGCGAGTACTTTGGATGAGTACTCACGGTTGCTTTCTCCCCCTTTTCCCCCCCTTTCCTTTCTTTCTGGTTGTCGCAACCAGATGCTGGAGCCCAGGAGCCAGACGCCACCGTCGATGACGACTACTACACTGGAGGTGCCTACTACTACGTGCAGCCCGCTGACGACGACCAGGAGTAGTTAGGAGGATCCCAGGCAGGAGGCCTGCGCCTCTTTCGATCTATATCTCAGTTTGTGCTAGCCTTCTTAAGGCAAACTTGTTTAACTTATGTCTGTACTCAGATATTGTTGCTTCCGCTGACTCGTCTATGATCGAGCACTTGTATTCGAGCCCTCGAGGCCCCTGGCTTGTATTATGATGCTTGTATGACTTATTTATGTTTTAGAGTTGTGTTGTGATATCTTCCCATGAGTCCCTGATTTCGATCGTACACATTTGCGTGCATGATTAGTGTACGATTGAATTGGGGGCGTCACATTAACAATAATGTTATTCATATCTTTCTTCTTTTGCATATCACACAAATCAACAAATTTGTTTAGATGAGTAGCGGCATCTTCACTAGGAAGGCCGGCGAATTGATCTTTCATAACAAGATTCAGCAAAGCGGTATTGATTTCACAAGACTCAACATCGTTAAGAGGAGCAATCGGAGTACTAAGGAAATCATTATTATTGGTATTCAAGAAATCACACAATTTGGTATTATCTTGTGCCATGGCAACAAGTAATCCAACACACAAGCAAACAGAAAAAGGCAAGCGAAAAAAAGGAGGAAAACGAGAGGCAAATGGGGGAGGGCGAATAAAACGGCGAGGGTGAAGTGGGGGAGAGGAAAACGAGAGGCAAATGGCAAATAATGTAAATGCGAGGGAGATGAGTTTGTGATGGGTACTTGGTATGTCTTGAATTGAGCAAAGACCTCCCCGGTAACGGCGACAGAAATCCTTCTTGCTACGTCTTGAGCTTGCATTGGTTTTCCTTGAAGAGGAAAGGGTGATGCAGCAATAGTTGTGTAAGTATTTTCCTCAATTTTTGAGAACCAAGGTATTAATCTAGTAGGAGGCTCCTCAAAAGTCCCACGCACCTACACAAACAAACAAAGAACTCGCAACCAACGCAATAAAGGGGTTGTCAATCCCTTCACGGCCACTTGCGAAAGTGAGATCTAATAGAGATAGTATGATAAGATAAATATATTTTGGTATTTTATAATATAGATGCAAAAAGTAAAGATGCAAATAAAAGTAGATTGGAAGCAAATATGATAAAGGATAGACCCGGAGGCCATAGGTTTCACTAGAGGCTTCTCTCAAGATAGCATAAGTATTACGGTGGGTGAACAAATTACTGTCGAGCAATTGATAGAAAAGCGAATAATTATGAGATTATCTAGGCATGATCATGTATATAGGCATCACGTCCGCAACAAGTAGACCGACTCCTGCCTGCATCTACTACTATTACTGCACACATCGACTGATAACCCACAAGTGTAGGGGATCGCAACAGTTTTCGATAAGTAAGAGTGTCGAACCCAACGAGGAGCTAAAGGTAGAATAAATATTCCCTCAAGTTCTATCGACCACCGATACAACTCTACGCACGCTTGACGTTCACTTTACCTAGAACAAGTATGAGACTAGAAGTACTTTGTAGGTGTGATAGGATAAGTTTGCAAGATAATAAAGAACACGTAAATAAAAAGTAGGGGCTGTTTAGATAAAGATGCAATAAAGTAAATATAGCGAGTGTGGAAAAGTGGTGGTAAGAGTTGTGGAATTGTCCCTAAGCAATTGACTATGTTACTAGACCGGTAATCACTATTGCAATTCTATTTGAGGGAGAGGCATA
This sequence comes from Triticum timopheevii, assembly GCA_963921465.1. Lineage (NCBI taxonomy): Eukaryota > Viridiplantae > Streptophyta > Magnoliopsida > Poales > Poaceae > Triticum > Triticum timopheevii. Next base: position 152,737,014 of record OY997272.1, read on the forward strand.
AGCTAACATACTTTCTCTTCTTGGATCATATGCACTTATGATTGGAACTCTAACAAGCATCCGCAACTACTAAAGATTCATTAAGGTAAAACCCAACCATAGCATTAAAGTATCAAGTCCCCTTTATCCCATATGCAACAATCCCCTTACTCGGGTTTGTGTTTCAGTCACTCACGCAACCCACTATAAGCGAATCATGAATGCATTGCAACACCCTACAGCGGGTATCCCTCACGCTTGCGCGACACGGGGGGCACCATAGGACAGCACCAATAATAAAACATACAACTCAAACCAATCATAGCAATTCATCAATCACCGATAGGACAACAAAAATCTACTCAGACATCATAGGATGGCAACACATCATTGGATAATAATATGAAGCATAAAGCACCATGTTCAAGTAGAGGGTACAACGGGTTGCTGGAGAGTGGACTGCTGAATATAGAAGGGGGAAGGTGATGGAGATGTTGGTGAAGATGACAACGGTGTTGGTATAGATTGCGGTGATGATGATGGCCCCCGGCGGCGTTCTGGCCCCACCGGAAGCAAGGGGGAGAGAGCCCCCCTTCTTCTTATTCTTCTTCCTTGACCTTCTCCCTAGATGGGAGAAGGGTTTTCCCTTTGGTCCTTGGCTCCCATGGCTTGGGAGGGGCGAGATCCCCTCCGAGATTGGATCTATCTCTCTGTTTCTGCGTTCTGGGATCCTTCCCCTTCACCGTTTCTTTTATATCTGGAGATCCGTAACTTCGATTGGGGTGAATCTTTCGCCCAGATTTTTCTCGTAAAATTAGCTTTCTTGCGGCAAAAGAAGGGCGTCAACCGCCTTACGCGTGGCACACGAGAGTCCAGGGCGTGCCCGGGGGGAGGGCGCGCCCCCTGTCTCATGGCCACCCCGGACACCGTTTCGCGTTGATTCTTCCTCTGGAAAATCCCAAATATTCCAAAATAATTCTCCGTCCGTTTTTATCCCGTTTGGATTCCGTTTGATATGGGTTTTCTGTGAAACAAAAAACATGCAAATGACAGGAACTGGCACTGGGCACTGGATCAATATGTTAGTCCCAAAAAATAGTATAAAAAGTTGCCAAAAGTATATGAAAGTTGAATAATATTGGCATGGAACAATCAAAAATTATAGACATAACGGAGACGTATCAGCATCCCCAAGCTTAATTCCTGCTCGTCCTCGAGTAGGTAAATGATAAAAAAGATATTTTTTGATGTGGAATGCTACCTAGCATAATCTTGATCATATGTCTAATCATGGCATGAATATTTAAAATATGACACGAGTGATTCAAGGCAATAGTCTATCATTTGACATAAAAACAATAATAATTCGAGCGTACCAATAAAGCAATCATGTCTTTTCAAAACAACATGTCCAAAGAAAGTTATCCCTACAAAATCATATAGTCTGGCTGTTACTCTATCTTCATCACACAAAGTATTTAATCATGCACAACCCCGATGACAAGCCAAGCAATTGTTTCATACTTTAATAATCTCAAACTTTTTCAACTTTCACTCAATACATGAGCGTGAGCCATGGATATAGCATTATAGGTGGAATAGAATATGATGGTGGAGGTTATGTGGAGAAGACAAAAAGGGAGAAAGTCTCACATCAACTAGGCGTATCAACGGGCTATGGAGATGCCCATCAATAGATATCAATGTGAGTGAGTAGGGATTGCCATGCAACGGATGCACTAGAGCTATAAGTGTATGAAAGCTCAAACTGAAACTAAGTGGGTGTGCATCCAACTTGCTTGCTCATGAAGACCTCGGGCATTTGAGGAAGCCCATCATCGGAATACACAAGCCAAGTTCTATAATGAAAATTCCCGCTAGTATATGAAAGTGAAAGCATAGGAGACACTCTCTATGAAGAACATGGTGCTACTCTGAAGCACAAGTGTGGTAAAAGGATAGTAACATTGCCCCTTCTCTCTTTTTCTCTCATTTTTTCTCATTTTTTTTTCTTTTTTTTCCTTTTTGGTGGGCTTCTTTGGCCTCTTTTTTTATATTTGGGCTTCTTTGGCCTCTTTTATTTTTCATAAAGTCTGGAGTCGCATCCCAACTTGTGGGGGAATCATAGTCTCCTTCATCCTTTCCTCACCGGGGCAATGCTCTAATAAAGATGATCATCACACTTTTATTTACTTACAACTCAATATCTAGAACAAAGATATGACTCTATATGAATGCTTCCGGCGGTGTACCGGGATATGCAATGATCTAGCGTAGCAATGACATCAAAAAATGGACAAGCCATGAAAACATTGTGCTAGCTATCTTACGATCATGCAAAGCAATATGACAATGAATGCTCAAGTCATGTATATGATGATGATGGAGGTTGCATGGCAATATATCTCAGAATGGCTATGGAAATGCCATGATAGGTAGGTATGGTGGCTGTTTTGAGGAAGATATAAGGTGGCTATGTGTGACAGAGCGTATCATATCATGCGGTTTGGATGCACCGGCGAAGTTTGCATCAACTCTCGAGGTGAGAAAGGGCAATGCACGGTACCGAAGAGGCTAGCAATGATGGAAGGGTGAGAATGCGTATAATCCATGGACTCAACATTAGTCATAAAGAACTCATATACTTATTGAAAAAATCTACAAGCCATTGAAAACAAGGTACTACGCGCATGCTCCTAGGGGGATAGATTGGTAGGAAAAGACCATCGCTCGTCCCCGACCGCCCTTCATAAGGAAGACAATCAATAAATAAAATTGTGCTCCAACTTCATCACAAAGCGGTTCACCATACGTGCATGCTACGGGAATCACAAACCTCAACACAAGTATTTCTACTAATCCACAATCACCCACTAGCATAACTCTAATATCACCACCTTTATATCGCAAAACTATTGCAAGGAATCAAACATATCATATTCAGCGATCTACGAGTTTATGTAGGATTTTATGACTAACCATGTGAATGACCAAATCCTGTCATCTCTCTAAATTGATATAAGTGAAACAAGAGAGTTTAATTCTTTCTACAAAAGATATGCCCACACTCTAACAAGTATAAGTGAAGCAAAAGAGCATTCTACAAATGGCGGGTTTCTATGTGAAGAGAAACAGGCAATCCAAACTTCAAATAATATAGGTGAAGCACATGAAGCATTCTATAAAGCCATACTCAAAAGATTTAAGTGAAGTGCAATGAGCATTCTATAAATCAACCAAGGACTATCTTACCAGCATGGTGCATAAAAGAAAAATGAAAACTAAATGCAGAAGACGCTCCAAGACTTGCACATAATGCACGAACGAAACAAATACGAAAACATACCGATACTTGTTGAAGAAAGAGGGGATGCCTTCCGGGGCATCCCCAAGATTAGACGCTTGAGTCTCCTTGAATATTTACTTGGGGTGCCTCGGGCATACCCAAGCTTGAGCTCTTGCCTCTCTTCCTTTTCCTCATATCGAGACCTCCTCGTTTAGACACTTCATCCACACAAAACTTCAATAGAAAACTTGGTAAGATCCGTTAGTATAATAAAGCAAATCACCACTATAAGTACTATTGCAAACCAATTCAATTTTTTTTTCACTTTGTCTACTGTAATATAACTTTGCCATGGCTTAATCCACTAATATAAATTGATAGATTTATCAAAACAAGCAAACTATGCATCAAAAACAGAATCTGTCAAAAACAGAACAGTCTGTAGAAATCTGAACATCCACCATACTTCTCGTACCCCAAAAATTCTACCAAAATTAGGAAAAATAAACAAGTTGTATAGAAAGATAGTTCAAAAGGAATCATAACAATTAATGTTCCAGTTAAAAATGTAAAATCGCGCACTGCAGACAAAGTTTCTGTCTAGCACCGTACAAACCATCAAGCATTGTAAACATCCTAAAGACAAACCTTGGCACACTTTTTTTATAATACAATGGAATTATACAAGGGGATAATTATTTTTGATGAAAATTTTCTGTAATAAAGGTTCGCAAAGTTTTCGTGAGCATGAACAAAGTTCAAGGAGCTCCCCCACTTCAACAATGCTTGTCTTTCTCACTTTCACTATCCTTTTTGAAAAGTTTTTGGGTTCCCCTCTTTAATTTTTTTTGTTTTTAAAATATATGAAAGCACTCAATAGAAATAAATGACTCTCTAAAACTTCTGGGTTGTCTCCCTGGCAGTGCTTTCTTTAAAGCCATTAAGCTAGGCATTTAGTGCTCAAGTAATGAATCCACCCGGATCCCAAGGTATATCAAAGCCAATTTTAATTAACAATGATTTGCAATTTAGTAGTGAGCACAAAGTAACATATAGCATGCAACAACGAAGTCTAACTCTCTTCCTATGCATCGGCATGTCATAAAAGAACAATTCATGCACACATAGTAAAGGCCAATGCATAGTATAAATAGTTTCTTGCAATTCTATCATATTGGAAACATAAAGAGGCGGAGATAGAGTTCCTCTCTCATAATAATTGCAAGTATGAGCATCAAGCACATGCATATTACATTCATCAAAATTATCATGTGCAATGGTAAAGGGAAACCCATCAATATAATCCTTACTAAGCGCAAATTTCTCTGATATAGTGTAGTTAGGAGAATTCAGAAAGATAATAGGACTATCATGCGTGGGTGCAATAGCAAAAATTTCATGTTTAACATAAGGAACTATAGCAAGTTCATCTCCATAAGCATAATTCATATTGGCATCATGGCCACAAGCATAGCAAGCATCATCAAAAAGGGATATTTCAAACAAATTCAAGGGATCATAGCAATCATCCTTCGGTAAGCACGAAGGGGAATTAAATAATGTGTGAGTTGGAGGGTTACTCTCATTAGAAGGTGGGCACAGGTAGCTAATCCGCTCTTCCTCCTTTTGTTCTTCGCTCTCCTCATCATCTTTTTCATCCAATGAGCTCACTGTTTCATCACTTTCTTCTTCCATAGCTTCCTGCAAAATATTAATCTCTTCTTGGGCAGCGGAGAAGTCCTCAATATATGGTTTAACATAGGCATTAGAAGCATAATTATCATAACAATATTGAAATATGGCAAAATTTTCAGATTTGTAAAGAGTAGCATCATACTTTTCAATCAAAGAGGCAATCACATAAGCACCTTTAAAAGCAACAAATTCTTCAATTTGGTGAACATCATAGTAATTGAAAACACCCTTAGCATACGAAGATACGATTCCATTATCACTAAACAAGCATTGATAGGGTAGGTGTTTCTTAGGGTCTTCAGAACAACAAGTAAACTCATATATTTCACATAAATTCCAAGCATAGCATCGCAAACGTTGAATTTGATCCCATAATAGTTTCCCTTTTTCAGATATACGGTGTCGCACAAAACAAGCATGCTCATCTAAAGATTTGCCCTCAACTAAACTAGTGGGGGTTTCAGCACGAGCACAAAGGGATCAAAGATGATCCAAGTAAAAAGCTTCAGGAGTGTGATAGATTTTGAGTGGTTCTTCAACCACTGGTTCAGTAGGTACAACTAAATTTTTTGGTATTTTGCGTTTCCTACCCATAGCTAAAGATAGAAAACAACTAAGAACAACAAATAAAAATTACTTAGTGATAAAGCAAACAAGCACACACGAGAATATTCACCCCACGCTATGACTTCTTGGCAACGGCGCCAGAAAAAGGTCTTGATAACCCACAAGTGTAGGGGATCGCAACAGTTTTCGATAAGTAAGAGTGTCGAACCCAACGAGGAGCTAAAGGTAGAATAAATATTCCCTCAAGTTCTATCGACCACCAATACAACTGTACGCACGCTTGACGTTCGCTTTACCTAGAACAAGTATGAAACTAGAAGTACTTTGTAGGTATGATAGGATAGGTTTGTAAGATAATAAAGAACACATAAATAAAAAGTAGGGGCTGTTTAGATAAAGATGCAATAAAGTAAATATAGCGAGTGTGGAAAAGTGGTGGTAGGAGTTGTGGAATTGTACCTAAGCAATTGACTATGTTACTAGACCGGTAATCACTATTGCAATTCTATTTGAGGGAGAGGCATAAGCTAACATACTTTCTCTTCATGGATCATATGCACTTATGATTGGAACTCTAGCAAGCATCCGCAACTACTAAAGATTCATTAAGGTAAAACCCAACCATAGCATTAAAGTATCAAGTCCCCTTTATCCCATACGCAACAATCCCCTTACTCGGGTTTGTGTTTCAGTCACTCACGCAACCCACTATAAGCGAATCATGAACGCATTGCAACATCGTACAGTGGGTATCCCTCACGCTTGCACGACACGGAGGGCACCATGGGACATCACCAATAATAAAACATGCAACTCAAACCAATCATAGCAATTCATCAATCACCGATAGGACAACGAAAATCTACTCAGACATCATAGGATGGCAACACATCATCGGATAATAATATGAAGCATAAAGCACCATGTTCAAGTAGAGGGTACAGCGGGTTGCGGGAGAGTGGACCGCTGAATATAGAAGGGGGAAGGTGATGGTGATGTTGGTGAAGATGACGGCGGTGTTGGTGTAGATCGTGGTGATGATGATGGCCCCCGGCAGCCTTCCGGCGCCACCGGAAGCAAGGGGGAGAGAGCCCCCTTCTTCTTCTTCTTCCTTGACCTTCTCCCTAGATGGGAGAAGGGTTTTCCCTCTGGTCCTTGGCTCCCATGGCTTGGGAGGGGCGAGAGCCCCTCCGAGATTGGATCTATCTCTCTGTTTCTGCATTCTGGGATCCTTCCCCTTCACCGTTTCTTTTATATCTGGAGATCCGCCACTCCGATTGGGGTGAATCTGTCACCCAGATTTTTCTCGTAAAATTAGATTTCTTGCGGCAAAAGAAGGGCATCAACCGCCTTACGGGTGGCCCATGAGAGTCCAGGGCGCGCCCCCTGTCTCGTGGCCACCCCGGACACCGTTTCGCGTTGATTCTTCCTCCGGAAAATCCCAAATATTCCAAAATAATTCTCCGTCCGTTTTTATCCCGTTTGGATTCCGTTTGATATGGGTTTTCTGCGAAACAAAAAACTTGCAACAGACAGGAACTGGCACTGGGCACTGGATCAATATGTTAGTCCCAAAAAATAGTATAAAAAGTTGCCAAAAGTATATGAAAGTTGAATAATATTGGCATGGAACAATCAAAAATTATAGATACGACGGAGACGTATCATCGACCGACTCCTGCCTGCATCTAGAGTATTAAATTCATAAGAACAGAGTAACACATTAAGCAAGATGACATGATGTAGAGGATAAACTCATGCAATATGATATAAACCCCATCTTTTTATCCTCGATGGCAACAATACAATACGTGCCTTGCAACCCCTGCTGTCACTGGGTAAGGACATCGCAAGATCGAACCTAAAGCTAAGCACTTCTCCCATGGCAAGAAAGATCAATCTAGTAGGCCAAACCAAACTGATAATTCGAAGAGACTTGCAAAGATAACTCAATCATTCATAAAAGAATTCAGAGGAGATTCAAATATTTCTCATAGATAAACTTGATCATAAACCCACAATTCATCGGATCTCGACAAACACACCGCAAAAAGAGTTTACATCGAATAGATCTCCGCAAGAGAGGGGAGAACATTGTATTGAGATCCAAAAAGATAGAAGAAGCCAGCTAGCTAATAACTATGGACCCGAAGGTCTGTGGTAAACTACTCACAACTCATCGAAGGGGCTATGGTGTTGATGTAGAAGCCCTCCATGGTCGATTCCACCTCCGGCAGAGCGCTGGCGAAGGCTCCAAGATGGGATCTCGCGGATACAGAAGGTTACGGTGGTGGAAATTGTGTTTCGTTGGCTCCCTGGATGTTTTCGGGGTACGTAGGCTTATATAGGAGGAAGAAGTATATCGGTGACCGCCTGAGGGGCCCACGAGACAGGGGGCGCGCCCTATAGGGGGGCGCCCTACCCTCTCTTGGCCGCCTCGGTTGCTTCTTGACTTGCACTCCAAGTCCTCTGGATCATGTTCGTTCCGAAAATCACGCTCCCGAAGGTTTCATTCCGTTTGGGCTCCGTTTGATATTCCTTTTCTTCGAAATACTGAAATAGGCAAAAAAACAGCAATACGGACTGGGCCTCTGGTTAGTAGGTTAGTCCCAAAAATGATATAAATGTGTAAAATAAATCCCATAAACATCCAAAAGGGGTAATATAATAGCATGGAACAATCAAAAATTATAGATACGTTGGAGACGTATCACCCGGGCATCTTGAGCTTCATGTACCCATAATTGGGTATAGCTTGGAAGCTCGCGAATGCGTCCCGCCCTAAAAGGGCGTGGTATCCACTACTGAATGGGGCCACTTGGAATGTTATCTCTTCGGACCTGTAATATTCTGGCGTGCCGAATACCACATCGAGTGCGATTTTTCCCGCACATTGTGCCTCCCGACTAGGGATAATCCCTCGGAAGGTCGTGCTGCTTTGCTCAATGCGGCTCTTGTCTATTTCCATTTTGTTGAGAGTTTCCTCTTAGATGATGTTTAATCTGCCGACGCCGTCCATTGGCACTTTAGTAAGCTGGAAGCTGTCCACAATTGGACTAAGGACCAAAGCGGCTGGTGCTCGGACTATTCAGAATTGAGGTTCGTCACTGGCATTAAAGGTTATAGCCGTGTCATTCCAGGGATTTATTGTTGCAACGTGGCAGACTTCGGCGAGGCCGTGGAGTGCTCTCTTGCACCTGTTATTCGAGGAGAAAGTCTCGAAGACTGTCAACACTATATTGTTGTTTTTTGCGGGATGATGCTCTGCGGTATTGTTAATGAGGAGATCCTCGCCGCTCTTGGCCACCTGCCGAAGTATCCAACATGCTCTAATGTTGTGTGTTGGTACAGTCTCCGGTGTGGTGTGAATTTTGCATGGCCTATTGAGCCATCCCTCCAATACGGTTCCACGCCCTGTAATGGGCTTTGGTATCTTTGTGATTGGATCGGGTGACTTGTGAGAGTGCACCCTTTTGGTTCGGACGGGGGGTTTAGTGAGAGCCGGAGGATCCCAGAATTTTGCCTAGGTTTTCCAGGCGCTTTCCATCGCACAATACTTCTGTACTATGGCTGCCAAGTCAGCGAAGTGTGATATGTCACGGCGATTTATGGCATTAAGGATTCCCTTATCTGTGCAATTTTTGCAAAAGAATGAGATTGCGTCTTCCTCGCGACAATCCTTAACCTTGCTCATTACAAGGAGGAATCTGGCCCAAAAGTGATGTACTGTCTCTTGGGATTGTTGTCTAATGTGGGAAAGATCGCTTGTATCTGGGTGGATGGGTGGATTTAAGTCCGAACCTTGACCCGATCTGAGACCCGGAGGCTGAGGAACTTCCGAACTTGGTAGTTCAGGTTCCGGGATGTTGCCCAATTTTTCTGGCCCACTGTCCTATTCTAAGTTCAGAGTTTGGGTCATGTACTCCCGCAAGCGGGTATCTGGCTCGGAGAGCTCGGGAATCCGAACATAGTTCGTCCTCAAAATAGAGGAAGAATCGCGGCATTGCTCCTCCACCACCGCTATTTGATGGGTGACCAGCGGAGAGTTAATCTCTCTTTAATCGGGTTTAAGCCCAATCCGATCATAGTTTGTAGCGACTCCCAATGCGGCGATGCGATCCAAGAGCTCATTCAAGGACGAAAGTTCCATTGGATCCATCCTCTCGGCGTATTCCGAGCTGACGTGGAGGCTGTTTTCGATAACCCGAGAGGTCATCGTCGGCACGGCGCCGAACGGGCGGTCATGACGAAGCCGCCTAGTCGGAGGGTTTGGCCTAGAGCCAGGGCTCCCCCGGAGGCGATGTTGTCCTTGATAACAAGGCGAGTCATCAAACCTTTTTCCGACGTCACAGTGGAACTCTCAATGAAAGCACCAACGTCGGTGTCAAAACCGGCGGATCTCGGGTAGGGGGTCCCGAACTGTGCGTCTAAGGCTAATGGTAACAAGAGGCGGGGGACATGATGTTTACCCAGGTTCGGGCCCTCTCTATGGAGGTAATACCCTACTTCTTGCTTGATTGATCTTGATGATATGAGTATTACAAGAGTTGATCTACCACGAGATCGTAGAGGCTAAACTCTAGAAGCTAGCCTATGATTATGATTGTTGTTATCCTATGGACTAAACCGTCAGGTTTATATAGACACCGGAGGGGGCTAGGGTTACATAGAGTCGGTTACAGAGAAGGGAATCTACATATCCGAATTGCCAAGCTTGCCTTCCACGCAAAGGAGAGTCCCACCCGGATACGGGACGAAGTCTTCAATCTTGTATCTTCATAGTCCAACAGTCCGGCATAAGCATATAGTCCGGCTGTCCAAGGACCCCCTAATCCAGGACTCCCTTGGTGACCCCGGAGGAATACATAAGAGATACTTTCTAGAACATTTCAGACTCCAAAAAGGAATAGGTATGTGGTACGGTAAGTAAACCGACTCCAAAACAGTTCCAATAACATTTTTTCTCCGATTTGGAATATTTAAGAAAATAGGAAAATAAGAAGTAGTCCGGGAAGGACACGAGGCATCCACGAGGGTGGAGGGCACGCCCTACCCTACTGGGCGTGCCCCTCTACCTCGTGGGCACCTCATGTGCTCTCTGGACTGCGTTTTATTGCACGATACTTCTTTTAGTCGGTAAAAATTCATTATATAATCTCCCGAAGGTTTTGACCACCGTATCACGCAAAAATATTTTGTTTTCGTTTCGAGCTGTTTTTCTAACAGATCTAGGGCACCATGACATCTTCAAGTGCTCCCAAGGACAAGTTTTTCGAGAGGGTCATCAACCCCTATCTCGCGGAGGTGCTGCATCACACTCAAACCATTGAGATGCGTGAGGGGGTGCTGCACATCCGCGATGTGGAGGGACCAAGTTGTACCGGAAGCGTGGACACAAAGCTCGAAGCGATGGAACAACATTTCAAGTGCCAAGGGATGGTGGAGCGTGGACTTAACGCCAACCAGATGATGATCGCGGAGTTCACCAATAACCACAAGCTGGACGCCAAGAACATTGGGGAGACCATCTTCAAGCTTCATGAGAAAATCGAGCACCTCCAAGCCCAGATCTATGACCTGCAAAACCAAAACTGTGAGTATGAATATAGATTCAAGAGGATGAGTTTGGCTGCAGATTTGAGGATCCCGGAGACTCGATCATCCTTCTATGATGGTGAGCCTATGCCTTGCAAGACGGACGACAAGCCTACATCATCAACAACTCCTTCTTCACCACCTCCGAAAACATAATCACATGGGTATGGGAACTCCCCTTGGCAACTACCAAGCTTGGGGGAGTTGCCCTAGTATCGTATCACCATCACACTCCTATCTTTACCGTTTTACTTAGTTCGATCCTTTTGGTAATATCTTGATCTAGTAGAATAAAGTTTTGGTATGAATTAGTTTCGAGTTTTGCTTTGTGATCCCTTTATGTAATCGAGTCTGTGAGCCATATATAATAAAGATTAGTGTTGAGTCAAGGTTTTTCTATCTTGCTATGATCTTAAGTGCATAAAGAATAAAAAAAAAGAGATCATATTGATCTTATGGATAGTAATGACTTCACATATAAAGAGTATGATGCTTAAAAGTTGTTGAGAGTTGGCAAACATAGTTTTGGTCGTCGTTGCAATTAATAGGAAGTAATAAAGAAACAGAGGTTTTCACATATAAATATACTATCTTGGACATCTTTTATGATTGTGAGCACTCATTAAAGTATGACATGCTAAAGAGTTGATGTTGGACAAGGAAGACAACGTAATGGGTTATGTTTTCTCACATCTTAGTTAAAGTATATTGTCATGGATCGTCCAACATGTTGAGCTTGCCTTTCCCTCTCATGCTAGCCAAATTCCTTGCACCAAGTAGAGATACTACCTGTGCTTCCAAATATCCTTAAACCCAGTTTTGCCATGAGAGTTCACCATACCTACCTATGGATTGAGTAAGATCCTTCAAGTAAGTTGTCATGTTGTATGCAATAAAAATTGCTCTCTAAATATGTATGACTTATTAGTGTGGAGAAAATAAGCTTTATACGATGTTGTGATATGGAAGTAATAAAAGCGACGGATTGCATAATAAAGGTTCATATCACAAGTGGCAATATAAAGTGACGTTCTTTTGCATTAAGATTTCGTGCATCCAACCAAAAAGCACATGACAACCTCTGCTTCCCTCTGCGAAGGGCCTATCTTTTACTTTATGTCTTCTACATTATGCAAGAGTCAAGGTGATCTTCACCTTTCCCTTTTACATTTTATCCTTTGGCAAGCACCTCGTGTTGGGAAGATCCTGATATATATATCCAATTGGATGTAAGTTAGCATGAACTATTATTGTTGACATTACCCTTGAAGTAAAACGTTGGGAGGCAACACAATAAGCCCCTATCTTTCTCTGTGTCCAATTAAAACTCCATAACCATAAGTATAGCGTGAGTGTTAGCAATTGTGGAAGACTAAATGATAGTTGAGTATGTGGACTTGCTGAAAAGCTCTATTATTGACTCTTTCCGATGTTATGATAAATTGCAATTGCTTCAATGACTGAGATTATCGTTTGTTAGTTCTCAATGAAGTTTCTGAATCGTACTTGACATTGTGAATAGATTGTTACTTGAGCATAAAAAATCATATGACAATATATATATATGTTGCTGTTATAAGAATGATCATGATGCCCTCATGTTCGTATTTTATTTTTATCGACACCTCTATCTCTAAACATGTAGACATATTTTTCGATATCGGCTTCCGCTTGAGGACAAGCGAGGTCTAAGCTTGGGGGAGTTGATACGTCCATTTTGCATCATGTTTTTATATCGATATTTATTGCATTATGGGCTATTATTACACGATATGTCACAATACTTATGGCTATTCTCTATTATTTTACAAGGTTTAACATGAAGAGGGAGAATGCCGGCGGCTGGGATTCTGGGCTGGAAAAGGAGCAAATATTGGAGACCTATTCTGCACAGCTCCAAAAGTCCTGAAACTCCACGGAAGTCATTTTTGGAATTAATGATAATTATTGAGCGGAAGAAGTACCAGAGGGCGCCCACACCCTGGCCACGAGGGTGGGGGGCACGCCCACCCTTACAGGGCGCGCCCCTACCTCGTGGGCCCCCTGGCAGCCCTCCGGTGCCCATCTTCTGCTATATGAAGTCTTTTACCCTGAAAAATTCATAAGCAAGCTTACGGGATGAAACTCCGCCGCCACGAGGCGGAACCTTGGCGGAACCAATCTAGGGCTCCGGCGGAGCTGTTCTGCCGGGGAAACTTCCCTCCGGGAGGGGGAAATGACCACCAACGATCCTCTCATAGGGAGGGGGTCAATCTCCATCAACATCTTCAACAGCACCATCTCCTCTCAAACCCTAGTTCATCTCTTGTATCCAATCTTTGTACCAAAACCTCAAATTGGTACCTGTGGGTTGCTAGTAGTGTTGATTACTCCTTGTAGTTGATGCTAGTTGGTTTATTCGGTGGAAGATCATATGTTCAGATCCTTAATGCATATTAATACCCCTATGATCATGAACATGAATATGCTTTGTGAGTAGTTACGTTTGTTCCTGAGGACATGAGTGAAGTCTTGCTATTAGTAGTCATGTGAATTTGGTATTCGTTCGATATTTTGATGAGATGTATGTTGTCTCTCCTCTAGTGGTTTTATGTGAACGTCGACTACATGACACTTCACCATTATTTGGGCCTTGGGGAAGGCATTGGGAAGTAATAAGTAGATGATGGGTTGCTAGAGTGAGAGAAGCTTAAACCCTAGTTTATAAGTTGCTTCGTAAGGGGCTGATTTGGATCCATATGTTTCATGCTATGGTTAGGTTTACCTTAATACTTCTTTCGTAGTTGCGGATGCTTGAAATAGGGGTTAATCATAAGTGGGATGATTTTCCAAGAAAGGGCAGCACCCAAGCACCAGTCCACCCACATATCAAATTATCAAAGTAACGAACGCGAATCATATGAGCGTGATGAAAACTAGCTTGTCGATAATTCCCATGTGTCCTCGGGAGCGCTTTTCTCATTATAATAACTTGTCCAGGCTTGTCCTTTGCTACAAAAAGGATTGGGCCACCTTGCTGCACTTTATTTACTTTCATTGCTTGTTACCCGTTACAAATTATCCTATCACAAAACTATCTGTTACCTACAATTTCAGTGCTTGCAGAGAATACCTTACTGAAAACCGCTTGTCATTTCCTTCTGCTCCTCATTGGGTTCGACACTCTTACTTATCGAAAGTACTACGATAGATCCCCTACACTTATGGATCATCAGGCGCCCTAGGGGGGTTGGCGTGCCTCCTAGGCTTGTGGCCTCCTTGGTCACTTCCTGGTCCAGTTCTTCGGGGGTCTCTTTTGGTCCATAAAAAATCACCATAAATTTTCAGCCCATTCCGAGAACTTTTATTTCTGTACAAAAAACCGACACCACAGTAGTTCTGCTAAAAACAACGTTAGTCCGTGTTAGTTCTAATCAAATCATACCAAACCATATAAAATGTTGTAAACATGGCATGAATACTTCATAAATTATAGATACGTTGGAGACGTATCACCTACTAGGCACCAGGGGGCGCCCTGGTACGTAGTGGGCCCACGAGCCTTCCTTTGGCCTAACTCCGCCTGTATAAATTCCCAAAAATTAGGAAACCTACAAGGGAGTCCACGAAATACTTTTTCCGCTACCTCAAGCCTCTATTCTCGAGAGATCCCACCTGAGGACCCTTTCTGGCACTCCACAGGAGGGGGGAATCAATCACGGAGGGGCTCTTCATCATCCTTGCTGCCCCTTCGATGATGCGTGAGTAGTTTACCATGGACCTATGGGTCGATAGTCAGTAGCTAGATGACTACTTCTCTCCTTTTGATCTTCAATACAATGTTCTCCTTGGCGTTCTTAGAGATCTACTTGATGTAATGACTTTTTGCGGTGTGTTTGTTGGGATCTGATAAATTGTGAGTTTATGGTCAGATCTATCCATGAATATTATTTGAGTTTTCTCTGAACTCTTTTATGCATGATTAATATATCTTCATATTTCTTCTCCGATTTATTGGTTTGGTTTGGCCCACTAGATTGATTTATCATGCCATGGGAAGAGGTACTTTGTAATGGGTTCAATCTTACGGTGCTCAATCCCAGTGACAGAAAAGGGACATGCATCTATGTATTGTTGCCATTAAGGGTAAAAAGATGGAGTTTATTCATACATGTGTTTATCTTGTCTACATCATGTCATCTTGCTTAAGGATGAACGAGTCTCCGGAGTCCTGAAACTTGTAGCTAAACTCATACCTTTAAATCTTGCCTCATTTTCAAAATTTTGATTTTGAAGATAATAGATTTGGCCCTCGAGATGGTCGATCGATTGTTGAGCTTGAATATGATGTCCCCATCGACTGGCCATCCACTTTGTGATCACGGGTGAATTCTGATACGTCTCCATCGTATATACTTTTCCTAACACTTTTGCTCTTGTTTTGGACTCTAATTTGCATGATTTGAATGAAACTAACCGGACTGACGGTGTTTTCAGTAGAACTACCATGGTGTTGTTTTTGTGCAGAAATATAAGTTCTCGGAATTGGATGAAACTTTTTGGAGAATTATTTTCTAAAAAATAAAAAATACTAGAACCAAGACCCACTGGAGGGGGGGGGGCAGCTGCCCACTAGGCACCAGGGCGCGCTACCCCCCTCTAGCGTGCCCTGGTGGTAGTGAGGCCCACTAGGCTCCTCCAACCCTATTCTGGATACTATAGTTTCACATTCTCCAAGAAAAAAATAGGAGAAGAAGTTTCATCATGTTTTATGACACGGAGCCGCCGCCAGCTCCCATTCTTCATCGGGAGGGCAAATCTGAGTCCGTTCTCGGCTTCAGAGAGGGGGATTCGCCGCCATCGTCATCACCAACCATCCTCCATCACCAATTTCATGACGCTCACTGTCGGTGTCAAAACCGGCGGATCTCGGGTAGGGGGTCCCGAACTGTGCGTCTAGGCGGATGGTAACAGGAGATGAGGGACACGATGTTTTTACCCAGGTTCGGGCCCTCTCGATGGAGGTAAAACCCTACGTCCTGCTTGATTAATATTGATGATATGGGTAGTACAAGAGTAGATCTACCACGAGATCAAGGAGGCTAAACCCTAGAAGCTAGCCTATGGTATGATTGTTGTAATGTATGTTGTCCTACGGACTAAAGCCCTCTGGTTTATATAGACACCGGAGGAGGCTAGGGTTACACAGAGTCGGTTACAATGGTAGGAGATCTACATATCCGTATTGCCAAGCTTGCCTTCCACGCCAAGGAAAGTACCATCCGGACACGAGCCGGAGTCTTCAATCTTGTATCTTCGTAGTCTTGGAGTCCGGCGGATATTGATAGTCCGGCTGTCCGGACACCCCCTAGTCCAGGACTCCCTCAGTAGCCCCCGAACCAGGCTTCAATGACGATAAGTCCAGCGCGTTTATAGTCTTCGGCGTTGCAAGGCGGGTTCTCCCTTCAAATTCCATGTACCTGCCGAACAGTGTCCGGCTTCATCTTGAATACTGTGTTCCTCGGCTTCTACGCCAAATAACGGCCCTCTTCCACGCATCACATGAATGCGAAAAGCCAGGGTGTCTTTTGCATTTCACCCCCCAATTGTGCGAATCGCCCGCCTATAAAAGAGGCAAGAATCCAGATCCAAACCACACCGTCTTCCTCCCGCGAATACTCCATCGAAGTGCCTTTGACCTAGAAATCCATTCCACCATGGATCGTCAACGCGCCTCTTCTTCACGCGCTCCCAGCCCACCGCCGGGGAATTGGAGGAGGTGCTCTATTTCGCACAATGAGCTTGCGAAGCTCCCAACGGGGGGATTCCTCCCTCCGGCCTTCATGATCCCAGTCCGGGCCGGACTGGTTACTTATCAAGGTGGGAGACAGGCGGAGGACACTCCAAGCCCCAATAAGGGGGAGCGAGTATGTTTTGTCCCTTATCTGATAAGGGGACTCAGATTTCCAATATATCCGTTCCTCCGCGGGCTTCTGAAGTTCTACGGACTCCAGCTCCACCACCTCACGCCCGCCTCTGTCCTGCATATCGCGGGCTACGTAGCTCTTTGCGAGCTATTCCTGGGCATCGAGCCCCATTTCGCATTGTGGAAGAGGTTGTTTTGCCTCGTACCCCGTTCTCACCAGGGGTCCATATATCAAGTGGGCAGCGCCGAAATATGGCGCATCGCCGGGACCGGATACCTATCCCGCACTCCCAAGAAGGCGTCCGAAGACTGGCCCTCGGAGTGGTTTTATATAGGAGATGCTCCGCTGCCAGACCCAGTTCGGATCGGCCTCCCGGAGTTTAGTGCTGCTCCCTTGAAGAAACGCCTCAGCTGGCGCCCGCGGAGCCCCCGATTGGAGGAAGACAAGAGCGTCCACTACTTGATGGGCCGGATAAGATTAATG
The DNA here is from genome assembly GCA_963921465.1 of Triticum timopheevii. Classification (NCBI taxonomy): domain Eukaryota; kingdom Viridiplantae; phylum Streptophyta; class Magnoliopsida; order Poales; family Poaceae; genus Triticum; species Triticum timopheevii. Next base: position 152,754,525 of record OY997272.1, read on the forward strand.
GCTCATTCCGGCTTGACCATGATCGGAGTCATGGCGACATGCATCAAGCGAGGGGTATAGCCACTGCAATATAGAGGCCACCCCATGTGGGATTTCAACGGGGAAGATGATGCTACCCGACACGACTGCAAAGGGCCGGATTCGACCGAGGATCTGATGAAGATCCTGTCCAGCCTGTACAAGGGGGAGAAGGAGGATTTCCTTCGAACGAACCCTTTGAATGGGTTTTCCATGATCAACCCCAGAGGATGGGTAAGTGAACACCTTGAAGGGCCCAACCCATGCTTTCGAAGTTTAAGCTTCTTACATTATGTCTTCGGTGCAGGATCTACGCCGGACTGTGGAGGACATGGTGAGTCCTGCTCCGCAACCCGAGGATCCAGAAGGATCCCTGGATCCGGCCTCCGAAGAGGACCCGGATATCGAGGTGGAGCTGATCGACGGGGTGTATCACCAGCTCAGCATAGACAATGCTTTGGTCGCCATTACGGCGGACTACCCCGGGCTAAGTCCGGCTTCCCAGGTGACCGCGACCGAAGTCCGGACACCATTATCTCATTCCTGCTCATTTCTGACCTTCGCGAACGATGGTACTTTGCAGGAAGCGCCTTTACGGCAGGAAGCCGAGCCCGCGGCGGCCGACCAACAGAGGTCAGTCCGAACCAGCAGGCGGAAAAGGAGCGCAGTGCGGACGGAAACGTCGCCGCAAAGGTATAGCTCGTATGTGAATTTTTAGAGCAACGTTTCGAGGAAACGTCTGAGTGCTCATGATCTTTGTAGGAGAAAAAGCGCTGCCGGACTGCGAGCGCGGGAATTGCCAATCCGACCAACACCGGCCAGGCTCCAGCGCCCGGCCTGGAGGGGGAGGCAAGCGCAAGACGCGAGCCGGATCCTTCTCCAACGGAGGATACCGATAGACTGTCCGCCACCAAGTCTGAGGTGGAGAGCGCCATGAACCATAGGCGCCGTCGGACAGTATTTCAAGAAGCGTGTTTTTCCCCTGAGGCATTGGATGCCTTTAACGCAGGGGACGCGCATCTCCGTGCTGCTCAAAATGGTTTTACCAGAGCCACAGAGCAGTATGTGAAAGACATACGGGTAAGGGAATTTTAATGGTTGTATATACCAGTAGCCCCCAAGAATTAAGTAGTTATGCTAACTGATTTAAGGATCATTGGAAATTTCAGGAACTTAACGAGAAGAACGCCCAGCTGTCTCGGGAGCTGCAAGATTGCAAGGCCCAACTTGAGGCCGCACTTGCTGCCGCAGGAGGAGACGGAAAGACCCCTCCTGGTAACACATTTTTATTAATAAAAATAAGCGCTGTGCGGCGTGCGCGCGAGTCTAATAATGACATTGCAGGTACCGCCGGACAAGATCCGGACAGGCAAGCATTGCTACGCCAGCTAAAGGCCGTCGAGAGTGTGCTGAATAGGGTTCAGGAGGAAAGGAACAAGCTCCAGGATGCCAACGCCAAACTCGGAGAAGAGGTGAAAGGCTCTCAAGCCGAGCTGTCCGGCTCCGTTAAGGAGAATCAGCGGCTTCGTCGCGGCATTTATAGTAAGTGCTTGAGCGAACTCTTTTGAAAAGAAGAGTTCGGCGAGGAAGTATTTTGACATGATATGTCTTGTAGGTATACTCACGGGTCGTCCTGCAGAGGAGATGCCCATATCAATGGGTGATCAACTTCCCGAACTGTTGCAGCTACTCGAACGAGTTCGGCAGGCAATGAGCGGCGTCGTTCAGGCTTTATGGCCAGCCCTCACCCTACCCGAGGGCCTCGGGGAGCTTGCGGAGAAGCTGCAGGGAGTGCGGCAGCGCTTCCGTTTGTGGAAGATTTTGGCTTGCCGTGAAGGTGCCAGGGAGGCTTGGGCCATGGTGAAGACGCGGTACAAGAAGGCGGATCCCAACCACATGGCCGAAGTTGGACCGGTGGGGCCCGATGGGAAGGAGATCCCTGTGAGTTTAGTGTATAGCCAAGTAGAGTTGGCTGCTAAATTTTCCCAACGGGACTGTAAACTAGACAGCCTGTTAGACGGGATTGAGGAGGAATACAATCAGTAAATTTGACAATGTATGTTTATCCTTTAAAGTGACATGTGAAATGCCTTCTAGCCGGATTGTAGATCGTTTGTCTTTGCCGACCTTTTCGCTTCGACCTCGGGACCCTAGAGTCCGGAGTGTGTCCGAATACCTTTTTGGTTAAGAAACAACCGTGGTATGCATGGAGACCAGGCGTAGGGGTCATTAGTGCTTTATCAGACAAGTGCCCAACTAGTTATGTTATATTACATGGTTAGTAAGAAACATCTTCCAGGGAGAATAGTTCCGTTAAGGGTTCCTTTCCCTGGGAGGCATGCCCTAAAGTGCATGTCCGGACTGCAAAGAAAGCAGTAAAACATCTGGGGGCAAATAGATAAATAGGTAAAAAGTCATCTTTTAAGTCACCGACCGAATATTCCCTTAAGAACGCTAGCTTTCGGCTTCACCCAGTCTGAGGTACACATCCGGCTGACCCGGCAGTAACAATCGCAGAGGTGCTCCCTTTACCTCCTAGCCGAACAATCGGGAACGTAGGGGTAAGCACAGGAGCCAGGCAACCCAGCTTGGCCAAAACTTAAGTCATATCGATGCATATAATGGCGAGTAAAAGGTACATGTGGAAGCTTGACACATGTGCTGGGTATAAAACCCGTATAATTGAGCTTCTGTAAAAGAAGCCCCCAGGAATAATGAGTGGGGATGGCACATCATGCGTATGCAAAGAATGCAAAAATAGGCCCGGAAGGGCTTTTAAGTGAAAAGGATAAAAAGAGAAACAAAAGACAGCCGAAGTGTAAAAGTTTGGACGGGGGAAGGGGACGAACTCTTAGTCCGGCGCTAGGCATAGAATCGTCGGAGGCGGGCTGCGTTCCATGGGTTCGGCTCGAGTCGGTGATCCGACGCATTTCATAGAAGGTATGCTCCGCCGGTCAGTACTTGATCGATAATGAAGGGGCCCTCCCATTTGGGCTTGAGCTTGTCCTTTTTCTTGTCTGGCAGGCGTAGAACTAGTTCACCAACATTGTAAGTCTTGGCCCGTACTTCTCTGCTTTGATATCTTCGGGCCTACTGCTGATAGAATGCGGAACGAGCCTTCGCGACATCACGTTCTTCCTCCAATGTGTCCAAGCTGTCCTGCCGATCAAGCTCGGCCTCTCTTTCCTCATACATGCGCACTCGAGGTGAGTCATGAATAATGTCACAGGGCAAGACTGCCTCTGCGCCGTATACCATAAAAAATGGTGTGAATCCGGTAGTACGGTTAGGCATTGTCCGCAGCCCCCAGAGTACGGAGTCGAGCTCCTCGACCCATTGTGTGTCGGATTTAGTGAGTGACCTCACTAGTCTAGGTTTAATGCCGCTCATTATTAGACCATTTGCTCTTTCCACTTGACCGTTGGTTTGAGGGTGATAGACTGACGCATAGTCGAGCTTGATGCCCATATTTTTGCACCATGACTTAACCTCGTCGGCTGTGAAGTTCGTGCCGTTGTCGGTGATGATGCTGTGGGGGACTCCGTAACGGTGTACCACCCCTGATATAAAGTCTATCACTGGTCCGGACTCTGCCGTTTTGACCGGTTTGGCCTCTATCCATTTGGTGAACTTATCCACCATGACCAATAGGTACTTTTTCTTGTGGGTTCCCCCTTTAAGGGGTCCAACCATGTCAAGCCCCCAGACCGCGAACGGCCAGGTAATGGGTATGGTTTTGAGGGCGGTGGGTGGCATATGGCTCTGATTAGCAAAGAGCTGACAACCAACGCATCGCTGGACCAAGTCCTGTGCGTCTGCCCGAGCCGTCGGCCAATAAAATCCTGTACGGAATGCCTTTCCTACAAGGGCCCGGGCTGCTGCGTGGTGTCCGCCTAGTCCAGCATGAATTTCAGCCAGGAGGTTTCGCCCTTCTTCTTCGGAGATACACCTTTGAAGGACTCCGGTGGTACTTTTCTTATAAAGTTCTCCCTCATGGACCTTGTAGGCCTTCGATCGCCGGACTATGCAGCGGGCCTCATTTTGGTCTTCGGGAAGTTCCTGCCTAAGTAAGTAGGCTAGGAAAGGTTCTGTCCACGCGGCGATTACTGCCATTATGACGTGGGCGGAGGGTGTTATGTCATCTGCCGAATCACCTGTTGGTGCGGTTTTCTCCGGTTTGTCGCTACCGGGCTCCTCTTCCCATAGTACGGATGTCTTGAAGAGCCGTTCCAGGAAGATATTTGGAGGGACAGCATCACGTTTCGCACCGATGCGTGCCAGGACGTCGGCCGCTTGGTTATTATCTCGGGCTATGTGATGGAATTCGAGTCCTTCAAACCGAGCTGACATTTTTAGGACAGCGTTGTGATATGCTGCCATTTTCGGATCCTTGGCGTCGAAGTCTCCGTTTATTTGGGATATTGCAAGGTTTGAGTCCCCGCGCACCTCTAGGCGTTGAATGCCCATGGTGACCGCCATCCGGAGACCATGTAACAGGGCCTCGTATTCGGCTGCATTGTTGGAGTCCGTGTACATTATTCGAAGTACATACTGGACTGTATCTCCGGTGGGGGACGTCAGTACGACGCCAGCCCCCAGTCCGGCCAATATTTTGGAGCCGTCGAAATGCATAGTCCAATTGGAGTATGCGCCGTACTCTTTAGGGAGTTCGGCTTCAGTCCATTCGGCGACGAAGTCAGCCAAAACTTGTGACTTTATAGCTCGTCGAGGTTTGTAAGTGATGTCGAATGGTAAGAGCTCAATGGCCCATTTTGCTATCCTGCTCGTTGCGTCACGGTTATTTATAATGTCATTGAGTGGTACTTCAGAGGCCACTGTTATCGAGCACTCTTGAAAGTAGTGCCGGAGCTTTCGAGACGCCATGAACACCGCATATGCTATCTTCTGATAGTGCGGGTAACGGGATTTGCAGGGGGTTAACACAGTGGATACATAATACACTGGTTTTTGAAGAGGGAATTTATGCCCTTCTGTCGCTCGTTCGACGACGAGGACTGCGCTTACAACTTGATGTGTTGCTGCGATGTATAACAACATTGGTTCGCCTAGAGTGGGCGCAGCCAGGACCGGATTTGTTGCCAGTATGGCCTTTATTTCTTCGAGTCCGGCAGTGGCAGCATCCGTCCACTCGAAGTGTTCGGTGCGCCTGAGGAGGCGATAGAGGGGCAACGCCTTTTCTCCTAAACGGGAGATAAAGCGGCTTAAGGCTGCCACGCATCCTGTTAATTTTTGTATTTGTTTGAGGTCTTTTGGAATATCCAACTATGACAGAGCTCGGATTTTGGCCGGATTTGCTTCAATTCCTCTACCGGATACGATGAAGCCCAGCAGCTTTCCGGCTGGTACGCCGAAAACGCATTTTTCCGGATTCAGCTTGATGTCATATGCTCTGAGGTTGTCGAATGTGAGCCTCAAATCGTCTACTAAAGTTTCGACGTGTTTTGTTTTGACGACTACGTCGTCTACGTATGCCTCGACTGTTTTGCCGATCTGGGTGGCCAGACATGTTTGAATCATGCGCTGATATGTTGCGCCGGCGTTTTTGAGTCCGAAGGGCATCGTGTTGAAGCAGAATGGTCCATATGGAGTGATAAATGCCGTTGCGGCTTGGTCTGCTTCCGCCATCTTGATTTGATGATAGCCAGAGTATGCGTCCAGGAAGCACAACGAATCGTGCCCTGCTGTGGCATCGATAATTTGATCGATGCGGGGGAGAGGGAAGGGATCCTTTGGGCAAGCTTTATTGAGGTCTTTGAAATCGACACAGAGGCGCCAGGATTTATCCTTCTTTGGTACCATCACCAAATTTGCTAGCCAGTCCGGATGTTTGATATCTCTAATGAATCCGGCTTCCAATAGTTTGGCTAGCTCTTCTCCCATTGCATGTCTTTTGGGCTCGGAAAATCATCGAAGAGCCTGTTTGACTGGCTTGAATCCTTTTAGGATGTTTAGGCTGTGTTCTGCCAACCTGCGAGGGATTCCGGGCATGTCCGAAGGATGCCAGGCGAAGATATCCCAATTTTCCCGAAGGAATTCGCGCAGTGCGGCGTCTACTTCGGGGTTCAACTGTGCCCCAATGGAGGCCGTCTTTGTTGGGTCCGTTGGATGGACCTGGAATTTTATTATCTCGTCTGCTGGTTTGAAGGAGGTGGACTTGGATCTTTTATCGAGTATCACATCGTCCCTGTTCACCGTAGAGCGCAGCGCGGTGAGTTCCTCTGCCGCTAAGGCTTCAGATAGTGCCTCGAGGGCTAGTGCGGCTGTCTTGTTTTCGGCGCGGAGTGCTATGTCTGGATCACTAGCGAGAGTGATTATTCCGCTGGGCCCAGGCATTTTGAGCTTCATGTACCCGTAATGAGGTATTGCTTGAAAAATTGTGAATGCCTCTCGTCCTAATATGGCGTGATACCCACTGCTGAACGAGGCCACCTGGAACGTGACTTCTTCGGATCTGTAATTGTCCGGAGAGCCGAACACCACATCGAGTGTGATTTTTCCGGTGCGGCGCGCTTCCCGGCTAGGGATTATTCCTCTAAAGGTTGTGCTGCTTCGCTCAATACGGCTCCAATCGATTTCCATTTTTCGCAGAGTTTCCTCATAAATGAGGTTTAGTCCGCTACCGCCGTCCATGAGGACTTTTGTCAGTCGAAAGCCATCCACTATGGGACTAAGTACCAGTGCGGCTGGGGCTCTGGTTGTTCGGAATGTGGGCTCGTCGCTGCCATTGAAGGTAATAGCTGTGTCGCTCCATGGATTTGCTGTTGCTACTTGGTAGACTTCGGCGAGTTCACGGATTGATCGTTTTCGCATATTATTTGATGCGGAAGTCTCGAAGACTGTTGATACCGTGCTGGTATTGTTGGAGTGGTTTCCCGGAGCTAGAAGCTCTTCGCCACTTTTGGCCACCTGCCGTAATATCCAACATGCTCGAAGGCTATGTGTTGGGACGGCTCCCTCTGTACTATGAAGCTTACAGGGTCCATTGAGCCATCCCTCCAGTACGGTTCCGTTTCCCTTATTGGGTTTTTGTTTTTTCGTTTTTGCATCTGGGGCCTGAGTGTAAGGCGCCCTTTTACTGCGGACTGGGTTTGGGGCCGGATTATCCCAAAATTAATTTTCGGTTTTCCGGAAACTCTCCATCGTACAGTACTTTCGTACAATGGATGCTAGATCGGTGAAGCGCGTAATTTTGCGACGATTAATGGCGTTTAGTATTCCCTTGTCCGTGCAGTTATTGCGGAAGATTGATATTGCGTTTTCCTCTCGGCAGTCCTTTATCCTGTCCATAACCAGGAGGAATCTGGCCCAGTAGTGATGTACTGTTTCAGTAGGCTCTTGCCGTATTAGAGATAGATCGCATATGTCTGGGCGGGTGGGTGGAATAAAATCCGGATCCCTGCCCATCTTGGGGCTCAAAGGCCAAGGGGTTTTCGAATTCGGAAGTGTGGTTTGCTGGGGACAATCCAGCGAGTCCAGGGCGATGCATGATTTTAAGTTCAATGCTCGATCGAAGTCCGTCCCCCCGCGGGAATCCGGCATGGAGGGTTCGGGAATCCGGACATGAATTGTTTTCAACACTGGCAAAGAGTTGCCGTATTGCTCCTCTACCACTGCGACATGGTGGGTGGCCTGGGGAGAGTTAATCTCCCTCAGATCGGTTTTAAGCCCAATCTGGTTGTAGTCCGTAGCGACTCCCAGGGCGGCGATGCGATCCAAGAGCTCGTTAACAGACGAGAGCTCTATTGGATCTAACTGTTCGGCAGCTTTAGGGCTGACGCGAAGATTGCTTTCGATGACTTGAGAAGTCATTGCCGAAGCGGCGGCCGGACAGGAGGTCATGAGAAAACCACCAAGCCGGATAGTTTGGCCAGCGGCCAAGGCCCCTCCGGCGAAAACACCGTCTTTGAAGACGAGTGGAGGCATCCGCTCTATCGGTGACGACACAGAGGAACTCTCAATGAAAGCACCAATGTTGGTGTCAAAACCGGCAGATCTCGGGTAGGGGGTCCCGAACTGTGCGTCTAGGCGGATGGTAACAGGAGACGAGGGACACGATGTTTTTACCCAGGTTCGGGCCCTCTCGATGGAGGTAAAACCCTATGTCCTGCTTGATTAATATTGATGATATGGGTAGTACAAGAGTAGATCTACCACGAGATCAAGGAGGCTAAACCCTAGAAGCTAGCCTATGGTATGATTGTTGTAATGTATGTTGTCCTACGGACTAAAGCCCTCCGGTTTATATAGACACCGGAGGAGGCTAGGGTTACACAGAGTCGGTTACAATGGTAGGAGATCTACATATCCGTATTGCCAAGCTTGCCTTCCACGCCAAGGAAAGTACCATCCGGACACGAGCCGGAGTCTTCAATCTTGTATCTTCGTAGTCTTGGAGTCCGGCGGATATTGATAGTCCGGCTGTCTGGACACCCCCTAGTCCGGGACTCCCTCACTCACTGTCGAGAGTGAGTAATTCCTTCATAGGCTTGCTGGACGGTGATGGGTTGGATGCAATTCATCATGTAATCAAGTTAGTTTTGTTAGGGCTTGATCCCTATTATCCACTATGTTCTGAGATTGATGTTGCTATGACTTTGCTATGCTTAATGCTTGTCACTAGGGCCTGAGTGCCATGGTTCAGATCTGAACCGTTTATGTTATCACCATTATATCTTTGTTCTTGATCCGATCTTGCAAGTCATATTCACCTGTTACGTGTTATGATCCGTAAACCCCAAGGTGACAATAATTGCGATACTTTCCGGTGATGATCGTAGTTTGAGGAGTTCATGTATTCACTATGTGCTAATGCTTTGTTCCGGTTCTCTATGAAAAGGAGACCTTAATATCCCTTAGTTTCCTTACGGGCCCTGCTGCCACGGGAGGGTAGGGCAAAAGATGTCATGCAAGATCTTTTCCATAAGCACGTATGACTATTTACGGAATACATGCCTATATTATATTGATGAATTGGAGCTAGTTTGTATCTCCCTAGGTTATAACTGTTATATGATGAATATCATCCAACGAAATCACCGATCCAATGATTATGAGCTTTTAATATATTATTCTTGTTGTGTTACTATTACTATTGCTACAAAATTATCACCACTGTTGTTAGTGTTACTGTTACTATCATTGCTACTTCTACCAAATTACCATACTATTGTGCTAGTAATCTCTTTGATACAGATATTTAATCTCCAGGCGTGGTTGAATTAACAACTCAACTACTAATACTTACAAATATTCTTTGGCTCCCCTTGTGTTGAATCAATAAATTTGGTTTGAATATTCTACCCTCGAAAACTGTTACGATCTCATATACTTGTGGGTTATCAAGACCTTTTTCTGGCGCCGTTGCCGGGGAGCATAGCTATATTTGTTGAGTCACTTTGGATTTATACCTACTAGCACATATGCCCGTGCGTTGCACCGGGAGAGAAAATTTGTTTGTATACTAAAATTTTAATGGGAAGCAGAGTAGAGCAAGTAGCAACTAAAAGTTCGAATTCAAAAAAACCTTCTTCTTTGCCGTTGTACTAAAATCCTTCAGGATTCACGTCGCGTTGGTCCAAGGGCTTCAGAGGCTTGCTGCTCCTGCTATCCTCATTGTCCCTAGAAGAAGGAACTTACAATTCTCCACTATGGAAAGCGTATGCAACTTCAAGTAGTTGAAGGTATGTGGATGCAGAGGAAGATGGCTATATGCTGAATGTTAATGTAATCATAACCCATGGATTATTACAAGCACAATGGTGCATTTGCTATGTTAAAATTGGTAAAAAAAAAAGGTTTAATGTAGCCTGTTGTATCATAGATCATGGTATTGATATAAATTTGTGTACTCAAAAAATAAAAAAATCATGAACAATGCAATTCTATCAAATGAAGACCTTGTTATTCATAAATATCTAGTGTAGATGACAATGAAATTCAAAATTTATGGAAATAAAATTGGAAAATAACTTGATCCAATATGCACGAATATAATAGTAGTTAGGAGAACAAGTTAAGTTGTCTTGGAAAGACATACAAAGAGAAGTGGAAGTGATAGTGTGTAGCAATTCACATAGTAATAATCTGTCAAATGGTAGTAGTATTGTTTCTTGCGGGATGGGCCAGAAACATCAAAGAAACATAGGCACCATCAACCTAAATATAGCATCCATGTTACTAAACACAAACCTCGGTGACCGGACTTGGGGTCCACCTACGCCCACCTCCTCGTTGTCAGGTAGTACCACGTACTCGCTGCCCTGTGGTGGAGCGTGACAAACAAACAAGGAGGGGGGGGGACATTCAAAGTGAAAGCAAAATATGCATGAAAACAAATGTGAACCACACGAAATTACATTGTAATCGAACATATCTTGCTTCTTCCAGTTTGTTCATTGGTGGTCGCCGACTCGTAGTACAGCACGAGACATTCCATGCACGTGCAGACGGTGAACCATCTAATGGTAGTATATTCAGCAAGTGGCCGGTGATCCATCTAAGGGAGTAGTAGTACGCAACCATTCCGTGAACAATCAATCAAGTTGCTTGTAGTAGCTAGCTAGCTTTGTACGTACAATCGATCAAGCTGCTTGTGCTAGTTAGCTAGTTTTGTATGTTAGGAACACAATAATCGGTCAGATTGAAAGAGAATTATTCACCGATGGGCTGGGCTAAAACTCTTAGTAAGGTACACGTAGTTGTTGTAAAACTCAATTCTGAACCATCAAAAGTGCTTCTTGTAAAAAAGTCTCAGAGGTTCTACGCCCCCAGGGTCTTCTTTTTGACCAAGTCAACTCACAAGTTAGTTAGAGAGACAGGGAGACATGGCGGATTCTGGCTGATATTGGAGCGATTCCTGCACAAAGCCCCTCGAACTAAAGAATGCCACAACAGCAAACGTATCAACTCAGTGCTTCACTATTTTCTTTCAAATCGGCCGCCTATGCAGGAAGGAAGCGAAAGGGAGGAGCGAGGAGAGAAATTTAAGAAATAAAGCTTTGCTATGTGCAACATCCATATTTTGCGGGGTTCAATCTTTTCTATTTATTAAAGGCTTTAAATTAAAAAAACTGAACCACCTAGAAATGAGGACGTGACACAGTGCTAACAACATATGAAGTTGCATCCATATGAAATGTAAGAATAAGTTATCCCTTTCTAATTTAAGGGAGATAAAGAATTCAAAATAGTATGATGAATATAAATATGAAAATCAGCTATGAGACACGGATGCCAGATGGCTTGCTATGTTTTGTAGCACCATTCTATGTATCCAAAATTGACATGCTGAGAAATAGGAGTAAGAACTAAAAATTCAACAAAGCTTAGCAGAAGATATGGAAGTGTTACCTAATTTCAGAACCTCGAGTTGAAACTTTTTTCAGAATGTATAATTTATCATATTAGGCAAGAGGATCAACGAACTTCTTGTGGTCTGAGTGTCTGACATTGAGAAGCATACAATGGTAAAGCCATTCACCAGATTATCACCTTAACACGTATCCGCTAAAGCTTTGTCGATCTGCAATGTCCTATTTAAGAAATTAAAGACATCGACTTACACATAAGAGATCACTTCAATTCTGTTGTCAAACATTAATTATGTTTCAGGTCCTCATTCAAATTATAATGAAAAAATTGTCAGAACAAATTAGATAAAATTAAACTATTAAATACTCATGTATATAACGGTTACCCAAGCAAGGTGGTGATCAGAGTATATCAGAGTAACTTTATTTTGTGCTTGTAGAAGATCAATAACAAACTACCTACAGTTACCATACTTGCAAGATGTCAACGAGCCTCGAATGCAAGCACTGCCCTGTCGAGCACACCGCCTGCAGCTAGGAGGTGGACCATGATATATGTGTAGATGTTTCATCTTCCCAACGGGCCTATATTTAGCCCACTATTTTGTGATTTTCCTAAAGTAGATAATTAGGCATGGACTTTATCTGTTAAATCTCCATCATGTGTGTCAAATTCCAGAACTTACAGCATGTCTGCCTTTACCTAGCCCCTATGAAATAGCCAGAGAAAGACGCACCTGTCAGTGAGAAATAAAATTTTAGCAGTATAAATTTCCAGCCATATCATTCCTAGCTTTGACACTTTCGATAGAGATCGGTCAAGGGGCTACAACTGTCTGTCAGGCTCGAGAGCCAGCAGCAACAACCAGCACATACCGCCAACAGCAAGATCAATGATGCCATGCTGGACGCTAATGGTTTTGGACGACAACATCAGAGATTCATCTTATAAGAGGAACGCGCTTTCTTGTAGGTTTGGCCCAAATTTTGAATTGCCAAAGATCTGAATGAGGATAGCTTGAAATTCATCCTAGTTAGCTGAACATGGTAGTTGGAGGAGTAAATTTGTGACTGCCATGTTCCCCGCAAATAACAAACTATCTGAGTTATAATGAATCCAACAAACAGGAAAGATGCAAGTCTCTTGAAAAGAACACTTTCCTCAGTTGGATCATTGATACTTGGTGAAGCAATCCACGTAACCTAATTGCTCCTCCAAATTCACATATTAGCATCCTTTTGGACTGAAGACAGTGATAGATCTCTGGATCGGGTAGGCTTAGGGTTTACAGTGGTTCACCTTCTCTTTAGGTGGATGAACACGCCGAAGTGGCCATGGTGGATGGCTACGGCGGTGATGACAGAGAGTGCATGAGTGGCGGCGGTGGAGAGTGGCAGGGCGTTGTGGAGCTTCCCATCGCTGACCGGCTTTCCTTGATCGGAGAGGTTAGGTAGGTGGGCGACGGTTCTGTTTTGACGTGCGTGCCCTAGTGGCACCCACCTCCCTCTTATAGCCGACGCGACAGGGGCCCACAACCCAGTTGGGTTGGGCTCCCCCGATCAGGGAGCGAGTCAAGGGTTCAATGGGCCTTAGGCCCATTGGTGGGGAGATCAATACTAACATTCTCCCCCTTGATCTCATCTTTCAAATTTATAACTTTGTACTTTGAAATAACTCTTTTCAAAGTACTCATTTCATCACAGATTAATGCGTATGAGCTTCCCTATCGTCACGGTCAATCGCCGATGGACTTGACAGCTACAACACACCTCTCTATTTCGAAATATATACATTAACTTTTGGGCCCTTTATTGTCCAGAAAACATAGACTATACCATAAACCCATGCCGATTGTGTGTTCTCTGAACGCACTGGGCGGTAAGCCTTCATTAAGCAGATCTGCAAATACATGTCTGTTGCTTTCATGTTCCAAGCATTTCAACATAATTCCGGACTTTCTCCTTAACAATGTATAACTTTGTGTCAATGTGTTCGGCACCACACTTGACTCGTTATCATAGGAGCGAATTACTTAATGGTTATTGCTGTTGTCAACCATTATCAACTCCGGGTACATGTTTCTTTAACCTTTTTGCCTGTCCCTTAGCCTCATATCATGTTGAACATTATCTTTACATCATGTCCATGATAATTGATTCATTCTTTAGAGTTTTTCCACACAAAAACTCCAAGTGTGGAAGTCAGCAACAATTGTGGATTTCGTTGTATATTTCACGAGTTCTATCTCTGTATTTACAACCTTTTGAGAGCACTTGCTCCTTTTAGCATGAGGCCAATATTTTTGACTCCATTCCAGTGATCTATATCTGGACTGGACATTGCTAAAACAACCCGGTTATGTAAACTATGTCAGGGTAATGTTATACTTTTGCACTCATTAAGCTTCAAACAGCTAAAGCATATGGTACCATATTCATTTGGTCTATTTCCTATTGACTTTTGGAACACTAAAGTTCCCAAAATGATTACCCTTTACTATAAGAACATGCGTAGGTTTTCTCGCATGCATACTTTAGAAACTTTTCTTAGCATGCCCATGCGACACTCCTAATACCCCATTTTATTCTTTTCTTGTTGAATCTCGATATTTATAACGAGAGACACTCTACCAAGAACATTCTTTTGAACTTTGAGGACAAGAACTTCTTTTCTCCTCCCGCAGTAGATTGACATCACCACTAGCAAGTAGGACGTCATCCACATGCACATGATTAGGAAATGAATTTCCCATTCTATAACTTTATACAAACACAATTGTCCTCTCATTTTCTTTAACCCCAAACAACATTTGATTGTTTTAGTCCATAAAAGACTTTTTCAGGCAGTATCCCCTGTGTTCTTTACTTTCATCTGTTGTAACTCAGATCATAATATCTTTCATCTAATGTAACTCAGATCATGATGTGCTACCAACACTCATTGTAATGTATTCATTGTAAAACACGCAAAAACCTTTCAATTTAAGTCGCGTTGTACACCTTTACATATTTCCTTTGGAGTCATATTGTCCTTGTAGACTCTTTACAGCCTGCTGTTTTGGCTCCATTGGAAATTACTCATGAGTCCCAAACATCGTCGGAATTCACCAATTTCATTTCATCTGACAGTCTCTTATCATTTAGATAAGCAGACACTTCTCAAAGCTCGATTTGAGCTTTAAATGAGGTGGGATCAACCTCTAATTTTAATTTCTCTAACATAGACTTTATAATCATTGGGCATATCTGATTTTCTCATTCAGGTACTGGTACTTCTTTCATACGGGGTTGTTGTTGCTCTGTCATTGCCAGATCCATGTTTACTCATCTATCCTTTATAGAGCTAACAACAGGTGTTGTATAGGTCATACAACATGCTCCCCCAGATTACTCCATCTTCACTAAAAATGGCGTATCTTTAAACTTTATAATTTGGGTTTTCTATTAAAACTTTCTTCTTTATGGCACTTTTAAGCACCATCTTAGTATTCCTTAGTCCGCTTTCAAAAATGTAAAAGATCCAGGAATACAACTATTTCTTTTCTTTAGGGGTATTATTATCATTCTTAATTTATCTCATATTTCTTTCTCCCCCTCGAAATGTGGCAAGAACTTATCTGCCACAATTTCAAAAAACCATTCATAACTCTTGTGAATGAGGAAACTTCGATTATCTACTTTATTTATCTGATTGCTTCATACAAAATGAAGCTATCTGTTAACTGGTATGGGAGTACGTTTCCTCATTCCATTTCAAAAACTCAATAGAGTTCTTTATCACTAGTACTTTTGCAAGTTACACTTGCGTATCATTCTTATCTTTAGGTTCGTATGTAACTTTTATTCTCTTTGGATTTATTGAGTGCTTAATGACCATTACACATAAGATGTACGGTCGATACTAGGAAAGCATAATAGCTACTCCATACTTTTCTCTCAGAGTGGGACATATTAAAAGCACATGAGTCATCATATCTTTCTCGTGTCATACATGATAAGTCCTTTGCCAAAATTTCTCCCGCCATACAGGATTTTTGACATAATACTATGTCAACTTTACCCAGTTAAGCAGGTATTTTCCCAGACTTTTTCCGCTATGCGGGTAATTCCATGTAAGGGACATAAATGCCAGAATTGGCTCTTTTGAATTTAATTAGAGAATAAAACTTTTACTTTGCAGCAGAAACTTTACTATATTCTACTCAGAAATAATTCTCTACTCTTTTACTCTCTAAGCAATTTTAACCGGTTGGTTCAAAAATGCATTAGAGAAGCAACAATTTAATCTTTTACTTTAGTTCTATTCACTTTTAAAATAGCATTGTCATTTTTTTATTTGCAGTGGAAAAAACATGAATAAAAAAATCATGAACTTTTTACTTTTTACAGAATTTTTCTTTGACTAAATAAAAATTCATGAACTTTATTATTTTCTTTATAAATTCATGAACATTTCTTTTCATATATTAGAAACTTTTCTATTTTCTAAACAAAATTTTCGTTGGAAAAATTTACATAGAAAAAAGGAAACTATGTGAAATTTGCCCAAAACTCTGGCCAAAAAACAAAAATGAAACGCTTCCTGTGCTGGCCCAAAATGGCCAGCCATTCGAAGGCTGTTTGGCTCGCGCGCGGCTGCCGGCCTGTCCCCCTCCCGAAACCGGCCCAACAGCCTGCTTTACACTGTCCCATCGGCCCGTTGGGGGGTTGCGCCGCTCGATGGTTGCCGTCGGATCAAATCCGACGGCCGTTCGCGCGGATCGGGCGAGTAAAACCGAGTGCAGCCGCGTGCTCCCGTAACCCTAGCGCCATTCCGCCCACGCGTCTCTCTCGCCTGGTTGCTCGAATCCGTCCCGGTCGCGGGCTACCGTGCCGCGCCGTGCCTGGGCGCCGGCGACGGGTCGACCGGCCACCGCGCCGCATCGCGCGAGCCTTGCCGCCTTCTTTTTCCCCTTTCCTTCCTCCTTCCTTTTCTCCCTCCGTCCACCTCATCCAGTGGCAGAGAGGGACGCAGCTGCGCAGCAAGCCGCGCCAGCGCGAGCCCCCCTTCCCTTTCCCATTCTCCTTTTTACATCCACCACCATCCCGGCGAGAGAGAGAGAGAGAGAGAGAGAGAGAGAGAGAATGAGAGACGCGAGCAGCCCGAGCAGAGTCCTCCTCTTCTCCCCTTCGCGCCCGGCGACGGTTTCCCGATGCGGTGGCGCCCCCTCCGCCCCCCTTGCCGGCACACGCGAGCACCCGAAAGAGAGCGCACCCCCGTCAAGCGGCGCGGTGGCGGTGCCCTTTGCCCCAAAAGGGGTGGTTCTTCGTCCCTGTACCTCAGCTTGCCGATGCGTGTGGGGATCGAGAGGAACTGGTGTGGCCTTGCGGCGATGCTGCTTTTCCAGCGAGCACGAGGCTCTCTCCAATGATTTGTTTTGCCCTTCTCTTTAGGGTTGTAAGGGAGGGGGTTGAGTTCTTTGTTTTGTACCGAAATCCTAAACCAAAAACATGGCTGATACCATTGATAGATCTCTGGACCGGGTAGGCTTAGGGTTTACGGTGGTTCACCTTCTCTTTAGGTGGATGAACACGCAGAAGTGGCCATGGTGGATGGCTACGCCGGTGATGAAAAAGAGTGCATGAGTGGCGGTGGTGGAGAGCGGTACGGCGTTGTGGAGCTTCCCATCGTTGACCGGCTTTCCTCGATCAGAGAGGTTAGGGAGGTGGACAACGGTTCTGTTTTGGTGTGCTTGCCCTAGTGGCCCCCATCTCCCTCTTATAGCCGACGCGACAGGGGTCCACAACCCAGTTGGGTTGGGCTCCCCCGATCAGGGAGCGAGTCAAGGGTCCAATGGGCCTTTGGGCCCATTAGTGGAGAGATCAATACTAACAGACAGATCGCCCAAACTTATGTATTACACGTACCTTCAACAATCCCTATTTCATTGCTTCATCAGCCAACTCCATCTCCTGCCACACAAGGGTTGCAGGCCAAAACAAAAGTAGCCTTGTCCAGAATGTCCAGAGCAGCACCACCAACGAATCCTCCATGCTTTCCCTCCTTCGCTCCTCTCTCTTTGTCTTCCACACGGCCGGTGCACGGGATGGAACAGGAGGCGACTCCTCCATGCTTTCCCTCCTTCTCTCCTCTCTCTTTGTCTTCCACACGGCCGGCGCACAAGACGGGACGGGAGGAGACTCTTTCATGCTTTCCCTCGTTCGCTCGTCTCTCTCTGTCTTCCACATGGACGGTGCATGGGACAGAACGGGAGGCGACTCCTCCTCCAGCCGGCGCATGGGACGGAATGGGAGGAGACTCCTCCTCCAAATCTAGGTCGCGATGGCGTCAGGTACGGAGCGGCCGCGACGCTTGGAAGTAGTGCAAAGAAAGATGGCTCGCCGCTGCCGCCGCCGTCGCCATGAAGCAAGATGTGATCTGCCTCTGCCTCAAGATGTATTGGAGACAAACTTTAATTGATTGCAAGACCAATACCAAGGTCGCGGCATCGATGGCTCGCAGCTGGGCTCTCCCTTGATTGCTCTGCTCTGAGTTGTAGAGGGATCGGACTTTCTTGTTCTAAGGAAAAATATCAACAAAGCGAGGGGGAAGACCTGCGCGTGTGGAGGAGGCAGTGTGGGCCAAAACAAATCAAAGCGAGGGGAATACGTCCGCGTGTGTGGAGTAGGCAGTGCAGGTCGAGCCCAATACCGTGCAACATAGACCCCAACCAATGCCACGACCACGCTGCTACGTAAGGACCCAGATCCGTGGTCGACCGAGTATAACCCGTGATTAACGTATGGAGAACCATGAAAGCTTGCGTCCTTTAATATTAGGTAAAGATAAAGATTTATCACTATGAAGAATCTTAAGGATGATAGAACCAAGATCGTTCCCTCTAAGACGAGGGGAGGTAAGGAACTATTATCTAGCTTTGCACTTGATTCACCTTCTGTTCCGAGTAAAATTGCAACACCACCACATGCTATTAATCATGATATATCGCAAATAATTGATGATGCTACTTTTGGTATGAATGATGCTTATGATGATGCTAGTACTCTACTTGATAAGACTGTGCCACTAGGTGAATTTCTTGATGAACAACTTGCTAGAGCTAAAGATATTGAGAATACCGAGACTGATGAAATTACTGAAACTGACGAAATCTTTGAAACTGAAAATTATGAAACACCTTTGAGACCTAGCTCTCCTAGATATGAATTGTCCGAGATACCTGAGGGTTATGTTATGGATGAAGAGGTAGCTAGAGATTTTCTTGCTTGTAAGGATAGAGATGATCTTAAGAAGTTATTATGCAAGTTGAAACAAAAATCTTTGAATGCTAGAATGAAATGTGATCCTAACTTTGCTACTTCACCTATCTTTGTTACTCATAAGGGTTATGAATTCTCCATCGACCCAGAGTTGATTAGTTTGGTTGAATTTGATACTTTCCATGGCTATGAAACTGAAACTATTGTGGCACATCTTACTAAATTAAATGATATAGCCACACTATTTGCTCATGAGGAAAAAAATTCGATACTACTATATCCTTAAATTATTTTCTTTCTCATTAAAGGAAGATGCTAAGATATGGTACAATCCTCTTGCTCCTAGTTGTATGCGTAGTCCTCAGGATATAATTTATTACTTTTTGAAAAATATTTTCATGCTCAGAAACAAGCTGCCTTACATGAAATATTTAACTTTGTGCAAATTGAAGAAGAGGATCTCCCACAAGCTTGGGGAGGCTTCTCCAATTACTTAATGCTTTTCCTGATCATCCTCTCAAGTGAAATGAAATACTTGATATCTTTTATAATGGACTAACCAATGCTTCTAGGGACCACCTAGATAGTTGTGTTGGTTGAGTTTTATGGGAATGAACTGTTGAACAAGCTGAGGAACTATTAAATAATATATTGAAGAACTACGATGATTGGACACTTCCTGAACCACCACCTAAACCCACTCCAAAGAAGATGGGTATTTTATTTCTCAGTCCCGAAGATAGGTAAGAGGCAAGACACTTCCTGAACCACCACCTAAACCCACTCCAAAGAAGATGGGTATTTTATTTCTCAGTCCTAAAGATAGGCAAGAGGCAAAGAAATGTATGAAGGAAAAAGGCATTAAAGTTGAAGATTTTAAGAATTTACCACCGATTGAAGAAATACATGGATTTGAATGTGGCAGAACCATTGACTAAACCTCTTCCATGAGCAAAACATGATCGACACAAAGACTCCATAGGTGTTTGATTCATAACTATGTAAACTAGATTATTGACTCTAGTGCAGTATTGGAAATATGCCGTAGAGGCAATAAATTGGTTACTATCATATTTCATGTTCATGATAAATGTTTATTATTCATGTTAGAATTGTATTGATCGAAAACTTAAATACATGTGTGAATACATAAATAACACCATGGCCCTAGTAAGCCTCTACAAGACAAGCTTGTTGATCAAAGATGGTTAAGGTTTCCTAACCATAGGCATGAGTTGTCATTTGATAACAGGATCACATCATTAGGAGAATGATTTGATGCACAGACCCAACTGTAAGCTTAGCATTAGATCGTTTAGTTATTTGCTACATATTTCTTCATGTCAAGTATCAGTTCCATAGACCATGAGATCATGCCACTCCCAGATACTGGATGAATAATTTTTGTGCCATCAAACATCACTTCATAAATGGGTGATTATAATAGTGCTCTACACGTATCTCCGAAGGTGTCTGATGGGTTGCATGGATCGGGACTATGATTTGTCACTCTGTGTGATGGAGAGATATCTCTAGGCCCTATCGATAATACAACATCATAAGAAGCTTCATGTGACTAATGAGTTTAGTCACATGATCTTGTATTGCGGAACAAGCAAAGAGACTTGCCGGTAATGAGATTGAACTAGGTATGGAGATACTGACGCTCGAATCTCAGGCAAGTAACATATCGCCGGACAAAGGGAATTGCATATGGGATTGACTAAATCTTTTACATCGTGGTTCAACCGATAAAGATCTTTGTGGAATATGTAGGAACCAATATGGGTATCCATGTCTACATGATTCTCGAACCATTAGGGCCGCACACTAACATTCGATGACAGTAGAGTAGTATTGGGATATTAACATTGGTGACCTAAGGTTGTGCGGAGTCCCGGATGAGATCCCGGACATCATGAGGAGTTCATGAATGCTCCGGAGGTAAAGATTTATATATGGAAAGTTGTTATCGGGGTTTCGAAAAAAGTTCGGGTTTTCGGTATTGTACCGGGAATCTTCCAGATGGTTCCGGAGGGTTCCGAAGGGGTCGAAAAGTCCATGGAAGGGTTCCACCAGCCCCGGGGACATGCATGGGCTGTAGGGGGCGCCCTGGCATAGTTGGGCCAGGCGCACCAGCCCCCTAAGGCCCATGGCGCCTAGGGAGGGGAAACCTTAAAGGGTAGGGCCCTCCACTTGGCTTGGAGGGCACTCCTCCCACTAGGGTCGCAGCCCCCTCCTTGGAGGAGGGGCTAGGGTTGGAGCCCCTCCCCTCACCCCTATATAAAAGGGTGGACGTGCAAGGGGAGGGGTTGACCCCTTGGCCTAGACGATGCCCCTCCCATCTCTCCCATCTTCTCGTCCGTGTTTGGCTGGGCGAAGCCCCCGCCGACGCTCCACCACCACCATCACCACAATGTCGCCGTGCTAGTTGATATCCCATCTACTTCTCCCCTTCTCTTGTAGATCAAGGAGGAGGAGACGTCATTGATCCACACGTGTGCTAAACTCGGAGGTGTCATCCGTTTGGCGTTAGATCGGTTTGTGATGCGGAGCATCCTTCGGTCATCCCCATGGACTTTCCATCGACTATCCAAGCTCCAAGCGGACCCATGACAAGAGCAAGGGCTCATGCTATTCAATCCAAGGTGACATCACTCCTACTTGAGTTCCCCTTCTCTTCCAGTGAGACATGGCTACTGCCTAAGTCCGGGATGCTATGCGTGATCAGGTACAACGCTCTAGCCATGGAGCCAGGAGCTGAAGAAGAAACGACAGGCGTCAACTCTCTGGACAGCCGGAACTTCCGGCCAGAGCCTGGAACTTCCGGCCCCCGGAACGTCCGGCCGACCCGGAGCTTCCGGCCTCCGACGACATCGACCAGCCCGAGCGTGCCAACTCTCTGGTTAGCCCGGAACCTGCCCGGAACCCGTCCCGGACCTTCTGGCCCCCGGAACCACCGTCCTGCCCGAACCTTCCGGACCCTGGACGCCAGACCAACTCTACCCGTGCCAACTCTCTGGTTAGGCCGGACCCTGCCCGGTCCCTCCGTCGCCCGGAACTTCCGGCCCTGCCTGCGCGCAGCCACTTGGGCTGAGGCCCATGTACCCTTTCGCCCCGTAAACTATATATACTCTTCTCCTACCTACGTTTTAGGGTTAGCATTGTGATAGCTCATGTGAGATAGAGCATTGTGATACGTCTCCAACGTATCTATAATTTATGAAGCATTCATGCTATTTTATTATCTGTTTTGAATGATTATGGGCTTTATTGTACACTTTTATATTACTTTTGGGACTAACCTATTAACCGAAGGCCCAGCCCATATTGTTGTTTTATTGCCTGTTTCAGTATTTCGAAGAAAAGGAATATCAAACGGACTCCAAACGGAATGAAACCTTCGGCAGCGTGATTTTTTGGAAGAATATGATCCTGGAGACTTGGAGTTCACGTCAGAAGATCCTCGAGGAGGCCAGGAGATAGGGGGGCGCCCCCCCCCTACTGGGCGCGCCCCCCTGTCTCGTGGGCCCCTCGAGCACCTCCCAACCGACTTCTTTCGCCTATATAGTCCCACGTACCCTAAAAACATCCACGGAGAAGATAGATCGGGAGTTCCGCCACCGCAAGCCTCTGTAGCCACCAAAAACCTCTCGGGAGCCCGTTCCGGCACCCTGCCGGAGGGGGAACCCATCACCGGTGGCCATCTTCATCATCCCGACGCTATCCATGACGAGGAGGGAGTAGTTCACCCTCGGGGCTGAGGGTATGTACCAGTAGCTATGTGTTTGATCTCTCTCTCTCTCGTGTTCTCTCTATGGCACGATCTTGATGTATCGCGAGCTTTGCTATTCTCTTATGATGTTTCTCCCCCTCTACTCTCTTGTGATGAATTGAGTTTCCCTCTTGAAGTTATCTTATCGGATTGAGTCTTTGATTTGAGAACACTTGATGTATGTCTTGCCATGTTTATCTGTGGTGACAATGGGATATCACGTGCCACTTGATGTATGTTTTGGTGACCAACTTGTGGGTTCCGCCCATGAACCTATGCATAGGGGTTGGCACACGTTTTCTTGACTCTCCGGTAGAAACTTTGGGGCACTCTTTGAAGTACTTTGTGTTCGTTGGATGGATTTGAGATTGTGTGCCGCATATCGTATAATCATGCCCACGGATACTTGAGGTGACAATGGAGTATCTAGGTGACATTAGGGTTTTGGTTGATTTGTGACTTAAGGTGTTATTCTAGTATGAACTCCATGATGGATCGAGCGGAAAGAATAGCTCTATGTTATTTTACTACGAACTCTTGAATAGATCGATCAAAAAGGATAACTTTGAGGTGGTTTCGTACCCTACCATAATTTCTACGTTTGTTCTCCGCTATTAGTGGCTTTGGAGTGACTCTTTGTTGCATGTTGAGGGATTGTTATATGATCTATCTATGTTATTATTGTTGGGAGAACTTGCACTAGTGAATGTATGAACCCTATGCCTTGTTTCCTATCATTGCAATACCGTTTACGCTCACTTTTATCATTAGTTACCTTGCTGTTTTTATAATTTCAGATTACAAAAACCTATATCTACCATCCATATTGCACTTGTATCACCATCTCTTCGCCGAACTAGTGCACCTATACAATTTACCATTGTATTGGGTGTGTTGGGGACACAAGAGACTCTTTGCTATTTGGTTGTAGGGTTGTTTGAGAGAGACCATCTTCATCCTACGCCTCCCACGGATTGATAAACCTTAGGTCATCCACTTGAGGGAAATTTGCTACTATCCTACAAACATGTGCACTTGCAGGCCCAACAACGTCTACAAGAAGAAGGTTGTGGAGTAGACATCACATTGCTCATCCGTTCCGGATCTACTCCACGTGAGGGACCATGCCTCTTCGGAGAAGATCCATTCGGATTCAAGGCCTCCATCCAGAGAAGACAATCAAGACCTCCTCATGGAGAAGAACGGTTACTCTTGTATCTTCCTTTGTTGACTTTGGATCTCGTGATACTTTGTGCTTTCGGTGATCTAGCCCTTGTGTGATCGATTCCTTGTCGGTTGAGTGTTTCTCTCGTTCTCCCCCATGATTTCCCTTGTGTTCTTCCGCGCGTTCTTCGTGTTTCCCCGTAGGATCCACTCCAAACGTGAAAGATCGGCCCCATAGGGTTTCGCCCTACATCATCTTGGTATCATGAGCCACGTTGATCACGTTTTTGGAGCCCCTACCCCGTGTTTTCTAGCTTGATTTTGTTGTTTTCATCCTAAATCCGAAAATCCCCACCAAAAATAGCCCCAAATTTTTTTGTGATTTGTTGGTGTGATGAAGTTTTGTTGGATTTGATCCATGGATCTGCTTTGCTTCGAGTGGATCTAGCTTCCCTACCCTTCTTCCCCCCTAATTTCTTCTTTTCCCCATCGGATTTGGGTTTTTCCTCAGGTTTTTCCGCCCAAATCCACGATCCCCAAGTCTCTGTTCTTTGCAGATTCACGACCACCGGAACTTCCGGCCCCCGAAACTTCCGGCCCCCGGACCTTCCGGCCGTCCCCGGAACTTCCGGAACCCGGACCTTCCGTCTTGCTCGGAACTTCCGGCCTAGACAGAAAGGTTGCGCATCTTCGACGACTTCCGCTACTTCGGCAACTCCGACCACGGTGCAGCGGCATCTTCGCCAATGTACTGAAGACCGTGCACCATGACATCATCTACATTCGCATCCGTTTGGAACCTTCAACCATAAGCAAGGATGGTAGACGACATCTTTGTCCAAACCTTGCCATTGCATTGATAACCATCATAGCCCATCTTTTGCGTTGCTTACCCATCGAGACTAGCCATTGAGTATTGCCGGCAACATGACTTGTGCACATTAGTGATCATACTCCATAGCATACATACCGTACCATAGTGGTGCATATCTTGGCATCAACTTGTGTGTCACAAAGTTTTCATCGCATACACAATTGCTATCTTGGTTCGTGAAGTTTTGCATGAGACAAGAGCTCAAAAGTGAAAGAGCCACCAAGCTTTTAAGCAAATAGGAAAGATAAGCAAAGAGCTTATATGCAAGAACCATAGTATCATAATACATTAAGATTGTCATACTCAATCATCTTGGATCATAGCATCGAAATACCATACATATAGCATACTTGGGATAGAGATCGTTGCATTTTTGCCTAGTAGGTTGTGCACAAGCTCCGTATCCGCCTATTGTGCAATCGTGCTAGCGTCTCTCTAGTATTGTGCAACAAGAGCATTTTCGTGGATTCCACATTTTGGCTCACTTTGGTTTGCACAATCCCACTTATCTATTTGCGCGTGTGTTTACGTGTACCTCTACTTGCTTAGTCTACTTGTTGCATTTGCAAATTTGTGAATCTTTTCCAACATTATTGAAGCTCACTTACAATTGCATCAAATTTTGTGCCACCATCCTAACAAGCTCCACCATAAGCTTTTACTTGTGTAGGTGTCAGAACCGACAAGAATTGGTACCAATAGTGTTATTTCATTGTCTGCATTTGAGTGAACTTGATTCATCGTAAACATTGGTCAAGGTACATTGGTATAAGTTCTTCTCCCTACCACTCACATTTTTGCTTGGAATGATGGATAGGTCGAGTACTTCAACCAACCCACTCTTCATCGAGCAAGACGACGACATGTCATCATACGTCACCAAGAGCCACCTCTTTGGTGCACAACGAGCATTGCATCAAGAGCAACAAGCTATGAACAAACGCATCGACAACCTCGCCACTGACTTGCGACTCTTCGAGCAACGTACCAAGGACTACTTCGACAACAAGCTCGACGCGCACAAGCAAGAGAACGATGCAAGGATGGACGAGATCCGCGCCTTGTTGGTGAACCGTCCTCCTTCTACATCGTCATAATCAAGACGGAGCCACTCAAGTCGACACTCCGACGACTCCTTCTCCGGCTCAAGTACACCATCATCGAACACTCTTCGACGAGCCGCGCGTCAAGACCCTCGTGCATCCCGCAATCCGCTACACGACAAGCATTCACAAGAGCAAGTCGATAAGCAAGAACTTCGTCCTCCACCACATCAAGTTGCGTTTGCTCAAGCTCAAGAACGACGACGTTAACGTCGCCAAGAGGAAGAACGAGCGCGTCTCCATCAAGAGGAACAAGACGCCGAGGCTCAACGTCTTCAACAACAACAACGTGAAGCACAAGCTCTTGAGGCGCAACATGCCCTTCAAGAATCAAGTTGAGCCATCGCCAACCGCAATCACGAACGGCGCAATCAAGAGGAAGCCCTTCGAGAAGAAATCCAAGAGAGGAACTACCAACCATGAGTGCAACGTCAAGTTCCTCAAGCTCCTCCACAAGCTCGTCAAGCTCCACCTCAACCTCAAGTTCAACAAGAGCAAGTTGATCATGGCCTTCCTCCACACCAAGAGCAACATGAGGATGATTACCCTCCATGTCAAGGGCGTCATCATCACCATCGCCAGCAACACAATGAAGAGCAACGCTATGGCAAGCTCAAATTCACAATGCCCAAGTTCAATGGAAGCAATGATCCGGAAGAATACCTCTCATGGGCATTGAAGGTCGACAAAATCTTTCGTTTGCACAACTATGAGGAAGAGAAGAAGATCGCTATGGCATCACTTGAGTTCCAAGACTATGTGCTCATATGGTGGGAACGAGTCCTTGAGCACCGACAAGCAAGAGTTGAACCTCCAATCACCACTTGGGCTCAAATGAAGGATGTCATGCGAGCACGTTTTGTGCCCACATACTACAACTGCGATCTCTTCAAGAAGCTACAACTCCTCAAGCAAGGAACAAAGAGTGTTGAAGAATACTACAAGGAAATGGAGATAGCCATGATTCGAGCCAATGTCACGGAAGATGAGGAGCAAACAATGGCACGTTTCTTGAATGGACTCAATCATCCCATCAAGAAGATCGCCGACTTCCAACCCTACTCCAACCTCATTGAGCTCGTGCATCAAGCTACAAAGGCGGAACGTCAAGTGCAAGATGGCTTCAAGTATGCCAAGTACTCATCCAAGACCTACGGCTTCTCCAACAACCAAGCTTCAACAACTCCTCCAACCTCTAAATCAGCCAAGCCTTCTCCAAGCAATGACGACAAGTCAAGTTACAAGAAAACTTCGACAAGTTCAAGTCGTCCTCCTCCTCCTACAAGCAACTTCAAGCCGCGTTCTTCACCATCTACTCCGACCGATGATACCGTCAAGACAAGCTCCTTCAAGTGTTTCACTTGCGGCGGCCGAGGCCACAAGTCCTATCAATGCACAAACAAGCGCACCATGATCCTCAACGACAATGGCACCTATGACTCCATGAGTGATGAGGAGATGGAAGCCCTTGATCAAGTGGCCATGCACCGGCACATGAACGAGGATGAATATGATCAAGTCTTTTGTGATGAGGATTCGAGCCCCGCTCTCGTTGTCTCCAAGGTCTTGACTCTTCAACATCAACAAGAAGAAGACCAACGATGCCACATCTTCCACACAAAGGCCGGCATCATTGGAAGGTCCGTCAAGGTCATCATCGATGGAGGTAGTTGTCACAACTTGGCAAGTGAAGAACTATGCTCCAAGCTTCAACTGGTCAAGAGGAAGCACCCGCATACCTACAAGGTTCAATGGCTAAGTGACTCCGACACTATACGAGTTGAGTATACGGTCCAAGTCTCCTTCAAAATTGGTGCATATGAGGACACTTTGGAGTGTGATGTGGTCCCAATGACCGTTTGCCACCTCCTTCTTGGTAGGCCATGGCAATTCGACCGTGGTGTCATCCACAACGGGCGCACCAATCACTATAGCTTCAAGATGAAAGGGAAGGAATATGTGCTACAACCTATGTCTCCTAGTCAAGTGATAGCCGACAAGCAAGCCACTCATCGTGGAGAAAAGAGTGAGAAAGTGATCCACCAAAACGTGAGTGAGAGCCACAAGCCAAACTTGAGCGCCTCTTCGCCTAGAGAGAAAAACCTAGTCCTATTTGCCACAAAAGTGAGATGAGAGAAGTATGTGAGAACCCAACAATTGTTATGCACTTTGTCCTAGTGTGCAAGCATGGGGAACCAAAAACTAACACCCCTCACGAGCTACCTTTAGTGTTTCAATCTCTTTTGCAGGAATTCCAAGATATTTTCCCCAATGAGCTACCTCCGGGTCTACCTCCTCTACGAGGCATTGAGCATCGAATCGACCTCATCCTCGGAGCACCCCTTCCAAACAAAGCTCCATACCGCGTCAATCTCAAAGAAACTAAGGAGATCCAACGGCAAGTACAACAACTAATCGACAACGGTCATGTACGTGAAAGCCTAAGCCCTTGTGCCGTTCCAGTTATACTTGTTCCTAAGCAAGATGGAAGTTATCACATGTGTTCCAACTATAGACCCATCAATGCTATTACCGTTAGTTAGAGGCATCCCATTCCTCGCTTAGATGATATGCTTGATGAACTTAGCGGTGCCGCCTTTTTCTCAAAATTGATCTTAAAAGTGGCTATTATCAAATCCGCATACAAGAGGGTGATGAATGGAAAACTGCTTTCAAAACCAAATTTGGCTTATATGAGTGGTTAGTTATGCCTATGGGTTTATCGAAAGCGCTTGGTACTTTCATGCGTCTTATGCATTTTGTGCTTCGACCTTATATTGGAGTCTTTGTTGTGGTTTAATTTGATGATATTCTTGTGTTTAGCAAATCCATGAAAGAGCATATTAATCATGTTAGGGCTGTTTTGCAAACACTTCGCAAGGAACGTCTATATGCCAACATGAAAAAGTGCACGTTTGGTGTTGACAAACTGGTTTTCTTGGGTTTTGTTGTCTCTTCCAAGGGTGTCCATGTTGATGAATCTAAAATTGAAGCAATTAAAACTTGGCCCCAACCCACCAATTTGCAACAAGTGTGTAGCTTTCTTGGTCTTGCGGGTTTTTATCGTTGCTTTGTGAAAGACTTTAGCACTATTGCCGCTCCTTTGCATGCTTTGAGTAAGAAGAATGCTCCTTTTGTTTGGGGATCTTTGCAATCCACCGCTTTTGATGAGCTCAAGTCTTTGCTTACTCATGCACCGATTCTTGCTTTGCCCAACTTTGAGAAAACTTTTGAGGTTCATTGTGATGCTAGTGGTACCGGAATTGGCGGAGTTTTGATGCAAGAAAAATGAGCCATTGCATATTTTAGTGAAAAACTCTCCGGTGCTCAACTTAATTATCACATCTATGATAAATAATTGTATGCTTTAGTGCGTGTGCTACATGTTTGGGAACATTATCTTAGACCTCATGAGTTTGTCATCCATACCGATCATGAAACGCTAAAGTACTTAAAAGGCCAAACTAAGTTAAACAAGCGTCATGCCAATGGAGTGAATTTATTGAATCTTTCCCCTATGTGATCAAGTACATTAAGGGTAAGGAAAATGTAGTTGCGGATGCACTTTCACGCATATGCATGCTTGTCACTAAACTTGAGTTGAATGTTATTGGTTTTGAGCACATAAAAGACTTGTATGCTAATGATCCATCTTTTGCTACTCCTTATGATAAATGTTTGACGCATACTTCTTGGGAACAATATTACATCAAGGATGGTTATCTTATGAGAGCTAACAAATTATGCATCCCCGAGTCTTCTCTTCGTTTGCTCCTTTTGCAAGAGGCTCATGGAGGCGGACTCATGGGACATTTTGGACGCGACAAGACATTCGCCACGCTCTCCAAGAACTACTTTTGGCCCAAGATGTTCCGCGACGTCTCATGCTTCACCAACTGATGCTCTACATGTCGCAAAGCTAAGTCCAAATCTCAATCACGTGGTCTTTACATGCCTCTTCCTATTCCTTATCAACCTTGGGAATACATTAGCATGGATTTTGTACTTGGTTTGCCTAGAACTCGAAATGAAAAGGATTCCGTCTTTGTTGTTGTGGACCGATTTTCTAAGATGGCACATTTCATTCCTTGCCACAAGATAGACGATGCTTCACACATTGCAAATCTCTTTTGTAGGGAAATCTTGCGCCTCCATGGAGTACCAAAGACATTCGTCTCCAACCGCGACGTCCAGTTCTTGAGTTACTTTTGGAAGACACTATGCGCCAAGCTCGGAATCAAGCTCTTGTTCTCATTCGCATACCATCCTCAAACCGACGGCCAAACGGAGGCGACGAACCACACGCTATCCACCCTACTTCGCGTGTTGATCAAGAAGAACATCAAGGAGTGGGAGGAGTGTCTACCCATCGCCGAGTACGCCTACAACCGTGCAAGACATTCTACGACCGGCAAGTCCCCCTTCGAGGTCGTCTACGGCTTCAACCCGTTGTCCCCATTGGAAATTCTACCTCTTCCTCTACAAGAGCGCACCAACCTCGACGCAAGTGCCCGTGCAAGCTACATCAAGAAGATGTGCAAAGATACAAGCCACACCATCGAGTGCCAAGTACAACGACTAGCGTCCAAGCTCAACGTCAACAAGCAACCCATGATATTCAACATTGGAGACCTCGTGTGGCTACACCTTCGCAAGGACCGCTTCCCCAACGAACGCATGTCCAAGCTTCTCCCTCGAGCCGATGGACCCTTCAAGGTGCTAGCACGCTACAACAACAACGCTTACAAGATCGACCTCCCACGCGACAAGTACAACATGAGCGACATCTTCAACGTCTCCGATCTCTCCCCGTACCATGGTGATGAGGATTTAGATCCGAGGTCGGATCTTTCCCAAGGGAGGGGAGATGATGCGGAGTATCCTTCAGTCATCCCCATGGACCTTCCATCGACTATCCAAGCTCCAAGTGGACCCATGACAAGAGCAAGGGCTCGTGCTATTCAATCCAAGGTGACATCACTCCTACTTGAGTTCCCCTTCTCTTCCAGTGAGACATGTCTACTGCCTAAGTCCGAGATGCTATGCGTGATCAGGTACAACGCTCAAGCCACGGAGCCAGGAGCTGAAGAAGAAACGACAGGCGTCAACTCTCTGGACAGCCCGGAACTTTCGGCCAGAGCCTGGAACTTCCGGCCCCCGAAACGTCCGGCCTACCCAGAGCTTCCGGCCTCCGACGACATCGACCAGCCCGAGCGTGCCAACTCTCTAGTTAGCCCGGAACCTGCCCGGAACCCGTCCCGGACCTTCCGGCCCCCGGACGCCAGCCCAGCTCCACCCGCGCCAACTCTCTGGTTAGGCCGGACCCTGCCCAGACCCTCCGTCGCCCGGAACTTCCGGCCCTGCCTGCGCGCAGCCACTTGGGCCGAGGCCCGTGTACCCTTTCGCCCCGTAAACTATATATACTCTTCTCCCACCTACGTTTTAGGGTTAGCATTGTGATAGCTCATGTGAGATAGAGCATTGCTCATCCATTCCGGATCTACTCCACATGAGGGACTGTGCCTCTTCGGAGAAGATCCATTCGGATTCAAGGCCTCCATCCGGAGAAGACAATCAAGACCTCCTCATGGAGAAGAACGGTTACTCTTGTATCTTCCTTTGTTGACTTTGGATCTCGTGATACTTTGTGCTTTCGGTGATCTAGCCCTTGTGTGATCGATTCCTTGTCGGTTGAGTGTTTCTCTCGTTCTCCCCCATGATTTCCCTTGTGTTCTTCCGTGCGTTCTTCGTGTTTCCCCGTAGGATCCACTCCAAACGTGAAAGATCGGCCCCATAAGGTTTCGCCCTACATCAGTTTGGATGTGATTTGGATCGCGAAGAGTATGACTAATCTAATGTGTTTTATACACTTCCGCTTTTGTTCTACAAGGGTATGTATACACACTCACCTCTCATTGCTTTGCATTTCCTAGATTAGATCTTGGGTGTTCGTAGGATTTTTTTTTGATTTTCATGCTTCGTTCCCCATCGCACCAACGTCGGGTGCCTGCCCATGCGCATGAGTGGGCCTTTAGACTTGTACCTCTCTCCCACCTACCATTCTGTGAGTAGGACTATAAATACCTATGACCCAACCTCCATTTGAGGAATAGCTAAGAATAGAACTACATATTGGAGTTTAGCTCATGTACCTCCACTTGTGGGATTCCTCCTAGGAGAAGATCCATGAGTGGATTTAAGGCCTCTTCGAAGAAGATTCCCCAAGTGGATATCAAGATTGCATCTAGGGAAGGATCCATCTAGATCATCAATATCTCATCTCCTTTGAATTTGGGATGAACCTTACCTTGTACGGATTTCCCTTTGATTGTTCATGTACCTTGTGGATCTTGTGTGTTTGTTAGTCTAGTGGATGTGTGATTGGACTTGTTTGTGAGTGTTCCTCTTGTGATTTCTCCCCATTTCCCCTCGTGTTCGTCGTGTTCTTCCTCGAACCCACCTCCAATTCGTGAACATCGGGACAAATCAGGGCACTTTGGCCCATGCCCTACAACACAAGTCCTTTTCAGGTCGGTGCATCGTAACCACTCCCATCTCACCCGCAGCGCGAGAGCCTGCATCTTGAATTTTTTTATGCCAAGGCCATTGAAGAAATTTTTAATGCCAATAGGGCTTCATTCAGAGATTGGGCCGCCTGTTTCTCCTTCAATCCATAGTGGCGGCTAGGCCCATTTATCATCTTATGATGCTCAATGCCCCTACCTGGGTCTTTCATGAAATGGACTTATGGATAAGAGATTTCTTCTGGAAGGGCAAAGATAAGGTTAAGGAGATTGGCATCAAAAATTTCAAGCTGCCAATCTCCTTTGTCGAGTTGATTTATTGCAAGTGGAAGTCCCAAGTATTTACAAGTAAAATTCCCCACTTCACATTGCAGTAGATTTGCGACGTGCTGGCTATCCTCGTCCGTGCCTCTGATGAGAATTTCCTTCAATTTTAGGTAATTGACCTTGAGCACTGAGGCCACTCCAAGGGCATCAAGTGTAAACTTGACAAAATTCATATCTTGGACAGTTGGCTTGAAGAATACTATCACATCATCCTCAAAAATGGATAGTCGTTGCATTGCCGAGATCCCAGTAAACGAGCTCAGTGCCCCGTCCATGGCTGGCCTCTTTAAAATTGTGTTCAAAGCTTCCATGGCGATGACAAATAGTAGGGGCGAGATCGGGTCTCCCTGGCGCAAACCACGGGTGTGAGCGAAGCTTCTTCTAGGGTTGCCATTAACAATGACACGGGTGGTTGCGATGCTACGGAGGATTTGTATCCACCCGATCCATGCCATGCCAAAGCCCTGGTCCGCAGTACTTGGAACAAAAAAGGCCAGGAGAGGGAGTGAAAGGCATGTGTGATGTCGAGCTTCAGAAACACACTTGAGGTTTTTCTGTAGTGAATCTTCCTCGTGATTTGCTTGACCAATAGGAAATTGTCGTGTAGATTACGCCATGAGATGAATGTCGATTGGTTAGCACTGATAATCTCCTGCATTCGCCTCCTTGCTCTGTTAGCTAGCATCTTAGCGAATAGTTTGGAAAAACTGTGTGTAAGGCTGATCAGACGGAAATCGCTGACAGTTTCAGCATTAGTACGTTTTGGGATTAGTACTGGAGCCTTATTAAGCTTGGGAGTCCCCTTCCATATCTAACATACAGTTTCATCAGCCCAACACACTATGTAGATGCTGTAAGGCTACTCATAGTAGGGAGTATTTATTTTTCTCGAATACGCAAAGCTTGCGTATCATTGCATTGATAGAAGAAGTAAGAAAGAGTACAGGTGATGGTACAACACATGACACGAACGCGAGAGGCGTGAACATGGCGCCCGGAGCAGAGAAAACATGGGATGCTCAAGCCCAAACAGAGAAAAAACACGGCTAAACTCGCCGCTCGAGGACGCAGCCCAAACCAAACGAACAAGACAATCAGCATCTTGAAATCCACCACCGAGGATGCCGCGAGCAACAAAACGATGCCTTCACGAAGGAGAACGACGCCATGGCGCCATCGCCGTCCGATCCGCAAAAAAACGGACCAAGGGTTTCCCCTGACGCTTGAAGAGGGGCACAGATAGCAGCCATGGCAGCGCCTCCAGGAAGGAAACGGCACCCGCGGGTGTCGCCGCTGCCAGCATCGAAAGATCGAGCAAGGATTTCGCCTTGGCCAAGTCTGAGCAATCCCATGCCATCGGGGCAAAATTCGAAGATGAGAAAGCCTGGTCGTAGGCCGAAACCAGCACCACAGGAAGGGGAGCTACCGGAAGAACGAGCTGCAGGACAGGCGGAGGGGTGGATGACACGGAAGTGGGCGGGTTGGCAAGCCACGCGGAATACCGATGACACATGCATGAGGAAGGGGGCGTGGGCGGCCGAAGACCCGGACGAGCACGTATCCGGAAAGGCGCGCAGATCCGGGCTGCCGGGACCGGAGCCGCAGGGACGCCCGACGAGCTGAAGTAGCTGGAAGGGGACGCAGCTCCAGGAGTACGCCAGAGTTGAAGCCACACCGGGGGGAAGCCGGCCGACCAAGGTCACCTGCAGGGGATGGATGCGGAGCTGCCGAGATAACAACAAGCCGAAGGAGCCGAAAGATTGTACATTTGGCTTTAAAATTTGTCCACAAAAGAGTGTACATCTATCTTCCCAATGCAGTTTAAAGTAGAAAAAATGTTTCTATCTCATCACATGGTAATCAAGACCAATACTCCCTCCTTTATGGTTTATAAGGCTCAATTTTAAAATCTCTCCAACCAAGGTAGACAATGAGTGGTGGAATAAATTTCGTAGTTTGCACAAATACTTAATTAGTACGCTCATTTTTCTCAAAAAATTATGTTTACCGATGCATTAATTACAATAAATGCATGCATGACCACTAAATTTCCATGAACTTCTACATGCATTGGTAAGTTTTCTTTTGATATTACTTGCATCGGGTGATTTAATACACCTCGAAATCCAAACATGTGATGGTAGAAGTAGAATTGAGACTTATAAAATGGAAAACGAAATTTTTTAGATGAGCCCTAAAAACCGGGAAGGAGGGAGTAACATTCTATACATGGTCTCCTTAATTTCTACATGCACTTTGAGGGTTAAGTAATTAAAGTGGAGAGAGATGGTGGCTTGCATTTACTCCACTCCATAATCTGTCCTAAAATTTATATATATACACTTTTCATCGGACGAAGGAAGTATGATACTAGTGTATGATACCACCTTCATAGTGCATAATATCATATAGTACAGGGATATAGCTGCGTCATAGGCATCGGGGTCAATTGACCACAATGAAATTTGAAAATCCTTCACTAATTTAGTACCAGTCACTAAAATTTATAGAAGGATGAACCCACTGTCATATACATGACCCCATTAAACATTTTTTCTAGCTTCGTCCCTGGAGTAGTATCATATTCATATATGATCTTATTTATTGTCATACATGACACAAAGTAGCAAAACATTTATTATGATACGGTACTCCCTCCGGTCCTTTTTAGTCCGCATAAGATTTGTCTGAAGTCAAGCCTCGTAAAGTTTGACCAACTTCTTTAAAAAAATACAAACATTCATAATGTGAAATCAATATCACTAAATGCGTCATGACTTCAATTTTCATATTGTATAACTTTAGCATATGATAGATGTTGATATTTTTCCATAAAAATATGGTCAAACTTTATGAACTTTGATTTCAGACAATTCGTATATGTAAAGTAAAAATGACCGGAGGAAATATCTACCTATGTTACTCTAACAGCCTAACCCTCTCTCTTCTTTAATTCTCTACCACGTCGTCAGCTTTTTGTTTCTCTAGTCCCTACACCACCTGAAGCTGCAGTCAAGATGTTTCAGTCTCTTATTCGCAAAAAAAAAAAAGATGTTTCAGTCTCTCCATTTCGCGATTACACACGTGTCCCCACCTCATCGATTCCACACGCTATTGTCACCTTTTCATTTCTTTGGCGAACCGCATCAATCAAATCAAATCAAAGAACCAAAGAGCCCGATGGACCTCTTCCCTCAAAAAAAAAAAAAAAGAGCCCGATGGACCTGACTCATTCTCCCCTGGTCCTCCAAGATAGTAATATTTTTCATGTGCCCGGTCCGGTCCCGTCCGGTCCACACGCGAGCCCGAGGCGGAGGCCCAGGCTCGGCGCCCCGGCAGGCAGCCTCCGCGTCGAACCCTAACCCGAACCCAAACCATCCAACGCGGCCACGTGGTCAACACTTGGCGTTTGACCAGCCTCAGCCCCCTCCACTTCAAGGCGCCCGCGTGCGCGGCCCCGTCCCTCCTTCCCCTCCTCTTCCTCCCTCCCCCACCGCGGAAGCACAAGTCAAATAATCACTCGGGACCGAAACCTCACAGTCCGACGCCGCCATTTCCCACCCGCCTCCTCCTCCTCCTCCTCCTCCCAGCCGCCGCCCGCCGCCGCCGCCTCTGCGCTAAGTCCAAGGGCTGCGCTCGTGCTCGGGAACCCTCGCGGCCGCTGACGACTCGCTGGGTCTGCTTGCTTGAGGAGCGGTGCCTGTCTGCCTGCGCGCGCTGCGAGGGTGGCGGTAACTTCTTCTGCGGTCTCGGATCGCGTCGGATTCGAGTTTCCCGGGCGGCTGTTCCCCGGGGCTGGAAGGTGGATTAGGCTGCGGTTGATCAGGTCAGTCTGCTACTCTGCTTGGTTGGGTGCTCTGGTCTTCCTCTCCGGAGAAGAATTGGGCGTTTTGATTCTACTTTACGGCCTTAGGTCTGCTCCTCACCAAGGGGTTAGGGGATTATCCAGGGTTCTGATTCTGGCGTTGATTGGTTGACCAGAGGGAGATTTGGGAGGAATTCGTGGGATGAAGTTCCAGTTCCAGTGTCGCCCAAGAGACTGAAATCGGCTTTGATTTTGCTCGCTGATGAAAATTGTAGTTTCGTACCTGGCCCTGCGCCATAGCTTATAATCGTCACAACGTTTTGCCGGTTTTGGCTGGTTTCGGATGAGGGTATTGAGAAGTGTTGTGCAGCTGAAATGTGGTTTCCTGTGTGAACACAGAAGCTGCTGGGTGGAGTCGTGGACCTTTTGGCGATCTCTTGCGTGTGACGGTGTGAGATAGATTAGTTTAATCGGTAGCAGAGACACTTAGACTATAAAATCATCTTCGTCGAGACAAACACACCACCATTTCCCCCTAGATTAGTTGGAAGTCCTAGCAGGAAATCATCCACGAGGTAATGCCTGTCCAAGTGTGACATCCTGCCGAATAGTTTATTTGAAATGTTGATAAATATATTGTTGATACCTATGGCATGGAGCTCTGCCCATTTATTAAAAGTTGTAGCAGCCGTCGCAGGTGGAGAAACTGAGATACTCTACCGCACTTTTAAAAAGTACCATTTATGTCATAGTGGACCTAATCTAATTTGTATAGTCGGCTATAAGCTTAAGTTAGTTGCTTTCTGCTGCTGATGTAGTAGTTAGATATGTTTATCTGATGAGAACTCTATGCATGTTCTGAGCTTGAACAGATCACCCTGGAGTACACCAGCAATTTTGATCTTTCATGCAAAATATAATAGTTTAATTATAAGGTAGTACACCCTGGAGTAGTGCCTAATTTAGCTGCTAGTTGCAAGGCAGAAAGTGTCCATTTTTTTTTAGCACCGCACGTAGTCACAGTTTACACTAACATAATATTACTTCCTCCTCTTGATGGAGAAATATAACTAAATCCCAATTAATATAGCTGTTGGACTGAAAAGTAGCAGAGACACTTAGACTATAAAACCATGAAAGGGTGGGAGCTCTGCAATTCACCATGGCAGAAGCAGAGTTGCCCAATTAATTAGGGAAATATTGGGCTCAAACCTAGGTTAGCTAGGTGGTTTGAGCCCACCGACTGACAACTCAACGAACATGATGGTTCACAGTAATTGGTTGGTAGTGTAGAAGGGCTCATTCAGTATAATTCTCTTTGTGGTGACCATAAGTTTCATTTATTTTCAGGATATGATGGCAGCTGTTTAAGGTTGGTGAAATGTCTGTGTGGATATCATAAGTGCAAACATATTTATTGAACTGACAACGGCAAGGCAGGCATATTTTGAGAATATAAGTAATGGGTTGTTCTCCTTTCTTCTGCTATAAAAGTGGGGCAACACGCCAGCAAATTTCTACGCATACTGAAGGTAGATATCTCTTATACAGACTGTTCTACACTCTTGTGGACTATGATATGGTCACCTTCTTCATATTGCCATATTTAAATACTTAACCTAATTTTTACAGACCTCCCTGGTGATATTAATACAATAAGATACACTTATAAGGAGCTAGCAAGGGCAACAGAAAATTTTAACCCATCCAACAAGATTGGTGAGGGGGGTTTTGGATCTGTATATAAGGTACTGTGTGTAACCTTCAACTAATAAGCCAAATGAAATTCTAATGGAATAAATGTACACGTTTAAAGTTTGATCACATAATGGTGTAGGGGCGGCTAAGGAATGGAAAACTTATTGCTGTCAAGGTGTTATCTGTAGAATCAAGACAAGGACTAAAGGAGTTTCTGAATGAACTGATGTCAATTTCCAACATATCTCATGGCAATCTTGTCAGCCTTTATGGCTATTGTGTGGAAGGAAACCAGAGGATCCTTGTCTACAATTACCTTGAGAATAATAGCCTTGCACAAACACTTCTAGGTAATTCTTGGTTAGTTCTTTTCATTGTACTGTTCTTCAAAACTTAATACATATTTGCTGAAAAAGGTCTATATTATAATGTTCCTTAGCTTTTCTCTTCTTATTTCTTATTAGGTTCTGGCCGCAGCAATATCCAGTTCAATTGGAGAAGTAGAGTAAATATTTGCCTTGGTATCGCCCGAGGATTAGCATACCTCCATGATGATGTCAATCCCCACATTGTTCATCGGGATATCAAAGCAAGCAATATACTTCTTGATAAGGATCTCACCCCCAAAATTTCTGATTTCGGTTTAGCAAAGCTTCTACCTCCAAATGCGTCACATATTAGCACACGGGTTGCAGGAACATTGTAAGTTAATTTTGTCCTATGGAACTATCTACCTATAATGAATTATCATCTGCAGTGCATGTTTACTACTCCCACCGTGCCATAATATAAGACGTTATTACATCCAATACGCTCAACGTCTTGTATTATGGGATGGAGGGAGTAGTTTCTTTGTTTTGTACTGTGTGCCTTCAGAAGCTACTGCTTATAATTGGCATTTCAAGTTAATTGGTTGAATTTTATACACCCCAAAAGAATCTTTCACATATGATGAAACCACACCACCTGTTTCACAGGAGAAGTTAGAGGCAATTACAATAGAAATAACAAATAAAGACATAGTTATTCATAAATGATCATTATGGTCTGATAAACTTGCGGCATTACTTACTTGGTTTTACTTCACAGAGGTTACTTGGCTCCTGAGTACGCCATTCGAGGACAAGTGACACGGAAGTCAGATGTTTATAGTTTTGGTGTTTTGCTTCTGGAAATAGTCAGTGGGAGATCCAACACCAGTTCAAGATTACCCTATGAAGACCAGATACTTCTGGAAAAGGTTAGATGAAATAGAATACCATATTTCTTTCTCTTCTTTTCCCATTTCTTATTGGTAAAAAGTAAACTATTAGTCCCTCCATCCCATAATATAAGAACGTTTTTCAAACTAACAAAGCTTGAAAAGCATTCTTATATTATGGGACGGAGGGAGTATATTTTACCATAATGAATGAATTAGTTTTAGCTGAAGTTATTTACAATTTGAGTTTGATGGATGGATGGTACTGGCATGTCAGAAATTTGGAGTGCATAAAAGCAGTCTTGATTTCTGGTAAAAAAAACTAGTGTAGATGCATACAACTCTTGCATTTCAGAATGTTAGCCATGCCATGTCCATTTTTCATTTATTAAATTAGTAATACAATACAAAAAAAATGATTACTACTCCCTCCGTTCCTAAATATAAGTCTTTCTAGGGATTCCAATATGGACTACATCCGGAGCGAAACGAGTGAATCTACACTCTAAACTACACCCATATGTAGTCCATATTGAAAATCTCTAGAAAGAGTTATATTTAGGAACGGAGGTAGTATTATCATGCACTTACATTTTAGTTGCTCACTGGCAAGCACATTAGCTGCTTCCTTGTCTCTACATAAATGCATAAATCGTGTATAACCTCTTAGCATGACTGGAGGGAGCAAAAATTCTAACTCATGGACTTCTGTTCTTTGCTGCTACAGTTCCCAGAGGTTACCAACGGGGTTCTCCTCTTGCAGACATGGATGTATTATGAGCAGGGAGATTTGGCGAAAATCATAGACAGTTCTGCGGGTGATGATTTGGATATTGAACAAGCCTGCAGGTTCCTGAAAGTTGGACTTCTCTGCACACAAGATGTCACAAGACATCGACCCACTATGTCAACTGTGGTCAGCATGCTAACAGGCGAAAAGGATGTTGACTCGGAGAAGATCAGCAAGCCCGCTACAATTAGCGACTTTATGGACCTTAAGATCAGGAGCATGAGGAGAGAAAATAACATTGCTTTCGCTTCATCCTCCACGTTGCTATCCACTATCATGGCACACTCTTCTCCTTTGCTGTCTCAAGAGACGACACAAGCCTCCGTAACATTCACCGCAATATCAGAGCGTGAGTGACCTGAAGTTGGTTGCAGATATGAAGACCATGTAGAGAAGTAGCATAGCCAGATACCCTTTTTTTCCAGAACTTTTCTCCCTAGTGTATAGATTCACTTCGTTTATGGTGTACACAGCATTGCTGGGACAAAGAAGTTCATGAGTTTTACTTTGTGTGTACATTACTAGATTGGTGGCGCAATGTCCTTGTATAATTTGTGCATGTACATCCTGTCTGTTGTTTGTTTGGTGGGTAAAAAAGAAAAATACAAGTTTGAGATCCTTGTGAGTACATAGCCTGGCTGTATCAACAAAATCCAGATGAGCTGGTTTGGTTGCCCGCTTGACTTACAGTTCATAAATGACCAACATTACAAGGGCATGTTCCCCAGACGTTGCCATGAACTACCAAAATGCGAAAAGCATCTTGCTATGATCAGTTTCCATCGTCTCCTTTTTTTCCTGTACACTATTACATCTGCTTTCAGCTTGGGTGTAATTTGGATAATGTAGAGACCGATGTATTGTCTGTCTCAGCAAGCAGGCCTCCAGCACCGTAGCAGGTGTTCTACTACTACTACTACTACTACTACTACCAAGCAAGCAGCTAGCTGCTATGATGTCTGCATCACCATCATGCGAGCAGCTCCCCGTGGAAGAAGGAACCCAGCCAGGTGCTCCTCCGCCTCCCAGCCAGTGAGGTAATCCCAACATGGGCACAGGGCATGGCAGTGTCCTCCCCTCTGCCCTCACCATCACCATCACTATACCTTCCCTTCTCTTTTGCCCCTGCGGCCAGGCCCCAATGGCCGCTCTCCTTGTTTGTTTTTGTTTTCTTTTTGGAAAAAAAAAGTGAGGAGATGGACCATTGGTCCTGGTACTGGTGTGCATGGTGATCATCAACTAACTAATCAATGTTTCAAATGCATGGATTACTGACGAAACAA
Organism: Triticum timopheevii; assembly: GCA_963921465.1. Classification (NCBI taxonomy): domain Eukaryota; kingdom Viridiplantae; phylum Streptophyta; class Magnoliopsida; order Poales; family Poaceae; genus Triticum; species Triticum timopheevii. The sequence goes on from OY997272.1 coordinate 152,795,677, forward strand.
ATTAATCCGCAGGGACAGGGATTACGTTTGCGACCATTCCAATCTAGGACAAGCAGATTTTTTCCATCTTCCCCTACCAGTTTAAGCACTTGGTCAGCTGCGGTCCACCCCTGCTCATATAAAAAATCTTTTTCTGTTCACTTGGTCCAAAGAATATCACCGTGGGCATGTCTTTGAAATTATAATATACTCCCTCCATAAAGAAATATAAGAGCGTTTAGATCACTAGCTAAATACTCTTATATTTCTTTACAGAGGGAGTACTAACCACAACAACAGAGAATAGTCACTTTGATTCAGGTTTGACTATGTCATGATCTATGTGAGAGGGCAAAAGCCATGCCTTTGTCTTGGCTTTGAGTGAGTAGTCAATTAACTAATCTCTCCTTTTCCCCCGAAAAAACTAATCTCTCCTTTTATTTAATAACCCTTGTAAAATCAGACCATGGATTCTGCGATGGATTATTAGTGATTGCATCCATTGCGCGCCACACCCTGCAATGATGGTGTGCTGCGGATTGGATGGGTCAACAAAACCATCGTCAACTCGCCTCGGCGCGCACATGGAGGATATACGCATACAGCTCAAAATTCCTATAGCATATTGTACTTAATATTCATATGCACTACTCCCTCCTATCCAAAATAAGTGTTGCAACTTTGAGCTAGTTTTGAACTAACCTTAGTTCAAAGCTGAGACACTTATTTTGGATCGGAGGTAGTACTAGTTATTTTGTAGTATGTGGGGAAAAACTCATACGTATGTGTCAGACGCTAGTAGAAATTGACATTGTTTTGTCCAAAAAACACATGGGTAACTCATTGCCATTTGCAATTTCATCCTTAAAACATACGAGCTCATACAGAAATATATAAATCATTCCTTGATGATTACATGCAACTTGTGCTGCTGTACTCATCTACTACTAGTAGCCTACTGGCTTTAAATCAAATATATAGTGGTTCAAACGGAGTGAAGTTAATACAAATTAAATGCGACCGAGTTGAAATAAGGCTAACAAGTGAAAATAGCTTGTGACCTTTGTGTGCATAGCATGCATTTTAACTTTGGTTAGCTATAGGAGCTTTATTATGGTGTACAAGACGCTCGGAAGCAGAATCTTTTCATTACGACTCCTCCTGAGAGCACTTCTACTAATGTAAGCTTGAGCAGTTTTGAGGAAAATAGTTACTAATAAAATACAATTGAACACTTTAGAAGGGAGAAATTCAAGTTTAAAACTGAAGTGGTAGTATTGCTTCAGAGCCTCAAAGTTCAGATTAACCCAACTCTTTAAGGAACTAGAGCTTTTGCAAGTCTATGCACCAGATATTCTATACAAAAAGCCATTATGACCCAACGTTTTAGACCTATATCGTATGGATTCAGCTTGCTATACAGAGACTATTATCAGAAACTGGAGGAGCGCGAGCATGAGCAACTGAGCATATGATAAGCACAATGGAGAAACATGCATGTTCCAAAATGGGAAAATAACTGCGCTTGGAAATTAAAACGAACGAGTGAAACTGTGGAAGGGTAAACTCTATTCCATACTAGTACATTTCTTGGTCACATGATATGTACAGTGGCTACTGAGGTACTGAACCTTGCTTGCTCTTAATTGCTTGTATCTAGAACATTTTTACCACAGATTAATCCTATGTACATGCCACTTTCATAGGTGAAAAAATGGAGTTAGGGATGGGAGGAAGCGCTATGATGGATACATGATTGTAACCTCAGCAAAAAGCAAATTAAAATTAGGGCAAATTGCTCAAGGAATACATGCATGTAAAATGACAGGAAGGAACAAAAGGGATCCAAAAAGGTATGAACCATGCAAGGAAATTAATAAACCATGATTGTGTTACAGCATCTGCATCAAATCAAGAAGAGGCAAAAAAAGAAGGGAACATTTCACACATCAGCTGTAATGTGCTAAATGTGATCCCCAAATAAACAGCATATATAGGTTCCTAGAGCACATAATTAAGTATCTTCCCTGGTTTCTTCGAAGAGCGGAGAAGGTATGAAGATGAATTAAACACATTCCACGGACCTCCAAATCCAGATATTGGATAAAAATGCAAACAATGATAAAAATGGAGAAACGTCAAATAATTCAAGGAAAAAAAAGAAGAAAGAATCGAATAAAAGGCCAGATATATACACATATGCATGCTTGGCCCCTTGCACGCCACCCACAGCAGGCAACCACATCTATGGGTTGGGCTACATGTGTGGCATACAGGGAGCCAGGCACAGCACAATCTTGACTAGATCGATTATCAAACCACTCCTCCAAATAGTGATCAGAAAGCAAGACCAAGGAAACCAAAGGGATGCTCATATGTTTTGATGTTTCTCTCTGTCTTGCAGACTAGTGGGGGGAACAAAGCTGGATCTTGATGGGTATGCTCAAGGCTCATGAAGCAAAGACAAGGAGGCAACCACGGCTATTGGAGAGAGAGAGAGAGAGAGAGCTAGGTTAATCTAGGGAGTAACTGGAGAACAGTGTACTGGTGTGAAGGATGGTGGTAGGAGCAAGGAGGTGAGGCTGGATTTATAGAGAGGGAGGGGAGGCAGGGATGTTGCTCTCTCTCTCTCTCTCTCTCTCTCTCTCTCTCTCTCTCTCTCTACAACGACTCCATTGCTAGCTTGCTCTCCTGTCTGCTGCGTGCTGCTTCTCTTACAATAAAGCGAGTAAAGCAAAGAGCAAAGGACATGGGCACAAGGACAACGGGATAATACTTCCTTAATCCTTAGGGGGGACTAAAGGAGATGTGTAGCTTTTGAGAAATGCATGCCACACTAGGTATAGCCTAGCTAGACTTGCACACCGCAATCTCAGACTTTCTTTGATTCAAAGAATTTATAAAGGGATTTTGGAGGATTCTTGTCCTTAGGATTTATTCCAATATTGGTTGTTTGATTAGTAGGATTATGATCTATAGGAAATTTTTCTTTGGGTTCGCTAGTACTAGTTTTTCAAAGGTATAAAATTTCATCCACTCCAATCTTTTGTGAAGAATGCTACATTTTTTCTAAGTGCAATCCCAACGCTCATGCTAATTGTGTAGGATTGAAGATGGCATGCCACTTCATTCATGTGTTTTTGCCTATTTTTGCATTTTAAAAATCCTGCGAATCAAAGAGGCCCTTAGAGCAACTCCAACGCGCTGAACCATTTTATCCGCGCGTGTCCGTTTGGGTCATCGCAGACAGAAAAATCGGCCCAATGCGTCAACCCAAACGGACGCGCGTTCGCTTTTCGTCCGCCTGCCGACCCATTCCTGGACCAAATTTGGGTCACATTTGCATCTGCGTTGACACGAGATGGACGCACGCCTACTCATCCCCCTGGCCCGCCAGTCGGTGGCACATTGGCCATTCTCTTCCACCCCTATCGACAGCAAGCCCTCGCCCGCCCCACCCCGTCGTCGCTGCCACCCAGCTCCTCTGTTTGCCGCCGCTGCGCTCGCCTGATGCCGCCACGCTCGCCTGATGCCGCCACACTCGTCGGACGCCGCCAGGCGAACTACCTGGTCCGGGGGAGGCACGCGTCTCTTCGCCGGCCAGCTTCTTCAACAACACCCGCAAGTTGTTGGACAGTTTGCTCCCAAGGTACAAATGGACTCCGCCGACGAGTTCTTTTTCCACAATTTTCTCTATGACTCCGACAATTCCTCATACGATGATGAGGAGATGGTGGCTGTTGTGTTGGTTCCTGACCACCTTAATAAGCAACGGCCGTTGTTCCGGGGCTCGATCCCGGGGCACACTCCTGCGTTGAATCGCAACCAAGAGAGCGGCCATTTCCTTCTTTGGAAGGACTGCTTTGAGACGGCCAACCCGTTGTTCAAACATCACCAATTCTGGGGGCGTTTCTGTATGGCTAGGCATGTTTTCAACCGTATTCGAGAGGGGGTGGTCGGATACGATAAGTATTTCGAGTGCAAGAAGGATTCCCTTGGAAATATTGGCTTCTCCTCTTATCAGAAATGCACGGCAGCTATCCGGATGCTTGCATACGGAGTGCCCGGTGATCTCATTGATGAGTACGTCCGTATGAGCGAGTCTACGTGTCTAGAGTCCATGTACAGGTTCTGCAAAGCTGTGATTGCAGTGTTTGGCCCAGAGTACTTGAGAGAGCCGACTGCTAAAGATACAATCCGCTTGTTGGCGATCAATGCCAGCAGGGGCTTCTAAGGGATGCTTGGCAGCATAGACTTCATGCACTAGGAGTGGAAGAACTGCCCTTCTGCTTGGCAATGGCAGTATCGGGGCCATGTTAGGGCTTGCACTGTCATACTTGAGGTCGTGACCTCACAAGATCTCTGGATCTAGCACTCTTTCTTTGGGATGGACGGATTGCACAATGATATCAATGTGCTTCAACACTTGTCGGTGTTTTCAAGGCTTGCCGAAGGCAATAGCCCATCGGTGAATGTTAACATCAACGGCCACAACTACAACAAAGGATACTACCTAGCTGACAGTATCTATCCTCAGTGGAGCACTATTGTAAAGACAATCCCCAACCCTGTCGAAGAGAAGAGGAAAAGATTTTCCCAAGAGCAAGAGGGTGCTAGGAAGGATGTCGAGCATGCCTTTGGTGTTCTGCAATCTTGACGGGGCATCGTTCGGTATCCTGCTAGAACTTGGAGCACCAAGAAGTTGTTGGAGGTGATGACTGCTTGTGTGATTATGCACAATATGATCGTAGAGGATGAACGCCAGAACGTATCTACGATCAAGGGTTTTAGTTCCAGGGTGACAATGGTGTGCCTGAGCATGGAGGAGGAGCAACAACGTTTGCACAGTTCACCCAACTTCATCATCAAATGCATGATTGCAAAACTCACATTCAGCTGCAAGATGATTTGGTTGAGTATATGTGAGCTCATGTTGGCAACCAATGTATGTATCTTTTTTTAAATGTATTTGAGAGAATTAAATTTTTATTCTATTTGTAAACTATATTTATTTGGGTTGTGAAACTATACTTTGCTTGTGAAACTATGCAAAATGTGTATATTTCTTGAAAAACGGTGGCAATCCGACCACACGGGCAAATACAGATTGGCGCATTGGATGCACTACCGACTCAGATCAAAAAGAGGAAAGACAACGAACGGGCGGCCGACCTAAACGGACAAAAAACGAATAAAGCGTCTGTCCGTTTGGGTTCGCGCGTTAGAGTTGCTCTTAGTGTCTTTCGCGATTTTTATATCGTGTGGTAGCACTTCTCATCAAGCGGCTGGCCCAATGCAACGGTAGCCTAGCGTAGCGTAATAAGGAGCACTTCCCAAAGCAACCAGTTGTGCATGCAAAAGAGTTTCTCGAGGCAAATTTAACAGATTTGACCTATAGACGAAATCAAATCACAAAATGAACTGTCCGTGAAACTATTTCACGCGGCTGACCCGTGGCGCCTAGCTCTCAGGCGCTGCACTAGTGCAACGCCCGGGAGCTAGGCGCTGCACTAGTGCAACGCCCGGGAGCTAGGCGCTGCACTGTATAGTGTGGCGCCTAGCTCTCAGGCGCTGTACACTAGCTTAGTAATTTTCTGAACACACGGGTGCGATGCTGGCCGTGTAGCGTCTATCTCTAAGGCGTTGCACAGTGTAGTGTGGCGCCGTCGTGTCGGGCGTCACACATCAGCCGCGTGAAATAGTTTCACGGACAGTTCATTCTGTGATTTAATTTCGTCTATAGGTCAAATCTGTTAAATTTGCCGTTTGTCGAGCTTCTCCCTGCTCCATCATAGCCCGTACGTACGTATGGGGCTGGTGTGAGCTTTAGACATGGAGATAGAGACCACATAGGAGGAATAGAAAGCGAATCACCATTACGCTTGCACGCGCGCGTACACACACCTCTCTCACACACACAGACACACAGAGACTGCAAAGCAGCTGGCTGGTGAAGTGGATTTTGTCCGGAGCTCCTGGCTTGGCGGAGCTTCAGATTCTCTTACACTACACCAAAGACCAAAGACCAAAGACCAAGCCAGCTCACAGCATATATACCAGTCGACATACACTACATAGCAGGATACGTCTTATGCCTCCAGGTCCAGGGTGTTGGCTGCTAGCTGCTACTCGGATACTCTTGCTGTGCCACGGCAGCTGGCTGCGATGACAGTGACACTGGCGCGGCCCATCATTTGGTAGGCTCCAAATGTCAGTGCACGTCTGGAGGTATTTATGTGGATAAAATGATGCCGTTGCCCGTCTCTGGGCGATTGGTAGTTTGGTACGGACGTACGTATATATCTGTTCATCGTTTGGACCATGTTTGTGCATGTCACTATGCAGATCTAGGCACCTTACGAATGAACCATAATGGTTACGTACTTGCCTCGCTTGCACGAACTGTCCCTATCAAATCGTATGCATGTGTATATCTTGTGTAAAGTTGTAACAAAAGCATCGCGTGGTTAGAGCATCTACAGCCGGACTTGACAAATTCCGACCCATGTACGCTCGCGGGCACGTTTCGAAAACGTCCGTGGACGACGCCAGACGGCCCCTCATTTGGCCTGCCGGACAGCCATCATCTTAAATCCAAACCCTCAAACTCATGCAATCCATGCACGTCCATCAAACACATGAATGTCACATGTCAATAACATTTATTGATAGCGAAAATACATAGTTCGAACATAAAAATAATTTTAGGTGCCCAATTCAAATGTTAGCTCTTTGGTTTTCATTGTGGGTCCATATGCTCCACAACATCAAAGAGTAGTGGTGCATGCACCTGATGATCTCGAAGATTCTGATGCATCTAAAGAAAAATCGTAAGCTGGTCTGCATCTTGATATTCCGGAATGTGGACTTGGTCCCCACGCATTTCAAAATCATTGGTTTGGGTTACTCGATCACTGATGTCTACTACACAACTTGTTCTTGTAGACTCGTGTTGGTCCTCCAAGCGCAGAGTTTTATAGGACAACAGCAAATTTATCTCAAGTGGATGACCTAAGGTTTATCAATCCATAGGAGGCATAGGATGAAGATGTTCTCTCTCAAACAACCCTGCAACTAAATACAAGAAATATCTTGTGTCGCCAACACACCCAATACAATGGTCAATTGTAGATGTGCACTAGTTCGGCAAAGAGATGGTGATACAAGTGTAGTGTGGATAGTAGATATAGGTTTTTGTAATCTGAAAATATAAAAACAGTAAGGTAGCAAGTGATAAAACGGAGCACAAACGGTATTGCAACGCTTAAAAACAAGGCTTAGGGTTCATACTTTCACTAGTGCAATCTTTCAACAATGCTAACATAATTAAATCATATAACAATCCCTTAATGTGCAACAAAGAGTCACTCCAAAGTTCTTATCAACAGCGAAGAACATAAGAAAAAAAATTTGTAGGTAGTAAACCACCTCAAAGTTATCATTTCCGATCAATCTATTGAGCTATTCCTATAAGTGTCACAAACAGACCTAGAGTTCGTACTAAAATAACACCATATGATACACATCAATCAATCCTAATGCCACCTAGATACTCCAATGTCACCACAAGTATCCGCGGGTTAATTATACGATATGCATCAAACAACATCAGATTAATAATATTCAATCCAACACAAAGAACTTCAAAGAGTGCCCCAAGATTTCTACCGGAGAAAGTAAGACGGAAACGTGTATCAACCCTATGCATAGATTACCCAATGTCACCACGGGAATTCGTGAGCTGAGTACAAAAAGATACATCAAGTGAATCAATGGAACACCCCATTGTCAGCATGGGTATCCACATGCAAGACATACATCAAGTGTTCTCAAATCCAAAATATTCAATCCGATAATAGTGAAACCTCAAAGGTAAAATCTCAATTCATCACAACAAGATAGAGAGGGAGAAACACCATATGATCCAACTATATTAACAAAGCTCGCGGTACATCAAGATCGTGTCAAATCAACACACGAGAGAGAGATGGAGAGAGAGAGAGAGATCAAACACATAGCTACATGTACATACCCTCAGCCCCGAGGGTGAACTACTCCCTCCTCGTCATGGAGACTGTCGGGATGATGAAGATGGCCTCCGCTCATGATTTCCCCCTCCGGCAGGGTGCCGAAACAGGGCTCCAAATGGGATCTCTTTGGTACAAAGGCTTGTGGTGGCGGAGCCGAAGTTCTAGGTTAACTTTTGGGGATTTCCCTATTTATAAGAATTTATAGAGTTGGTATCACGTGAAAAGGAGCTAAAATGGGCCCACGAGGCACTTGCGCACCATCACCCCCCAGGCGTGCCCAAGTGGTGTGTGGGGCCCTTGTGGCTCTTCTGGTCCTCCCACGAAGCTTCGGGGATCTCTTTTGTTCCCAAAAAACACCAAAAAAATTTAGTCCATTCCAACAACATTTATTTCTGCACAAAAAAACACCACCACAGTAGTTTTGCTGAAAACAACATCAGTCTGAGTTAGTTCCATTCAAATCATACCAAAACCATATAAAATTATTGTAAACATGGCATGAATACTTCATAAATTGTAGATATGTTGGATATGTATCAGCAAGTGGGAGAATGAAGGAAATATGCGCTAGAGGCAATAATAAAGCTGTTATTTTATATTTCCTTATTCATGATAAAGGTTTATTATTCATGCTAGAATTGTATTGATCAAAAACCTAAATACATGTGTGAATACATAAACAAATATTGTGTCCCTAGTGAGCCTCTACTAGACTAGCTCGTTGATCAAAGATGGTTAAGGTTTCCTAACCATGGACATGTGTTGTCATTTGATAATGGGATCACATCATTATGAGAATGATGTTATGAAAAAGACCCATCTGTTAGCTTAGCATATTGATCGTTCGGTTTATTGCTATTGCTTTCTTCATGTCAAATACATATTCCTTCAACTATGAGATTATGCAACTCCCGGATACCGGAGGAATACCTTGTGTGCTATCAAATGTCACAACGTAACTGAGTGATCATAAAGATGCTCTATAGGTATCTCCGAAGGTGTTTGTTGAGTTGGCATAGATCGAGATTAGGATTTGTCACTCCGAGTATTAGAGAGGTATCTCTGGGCCCTCTCGGTAATACACATCATAAGCTTGCAAGCAAATGACTAAGGAGTTATTCACGAGGTGATGTATTACGGAACGAGTAAAGAGACTTGCCGGTAACAAGATTGAATTAGGTATGAAGATACCGACGATCGAATCTCGGGCAAGTAACATGTCGATGGACAAAGGGAATTATGTATGTTGTCATAACGGTTCGACCGATAAAGTTCTTCGTAGAATATGTAGGAGCCAATATGGGCATCCAGGTTCCGCTATTGGTTATTGACTGGAGAGGTGTCTCGGTCATGTCTACTTAGTTCTCGAACCCGTAGGGTCCGCACGCTTAACGTTTGTTGACGATATAGTGTTATGTGAGTTATGTGATTTGGTGACCGAATGTTGTTCGGAGTCCCGGATGAGTTCACAGACATGAAGAGTAGTCTCAAAATGGTCGAGAGGTAAATATTGATATATAGGATGATGGTATTCGGACACCGAAAGTGTTTCGGGGGGTACCGGGTACTTATCGGATCACCGGAAGGGGTTTCTGCTGGGGAACGCGGTAATTTCAAAAAAATTCCTACGATCACGCAATAGGTGATGCATAGCAATGAGAGGGGAGAGTGTGTCCACGTACCCTCGTAGACCGAAAGTGGAAGCGTTTCAATAATGCGGTTGATGTAGTCGAACGTCTTCGCGATCCAACCGATCCAAGTACCGAACGTACGGCACCTCCACGTTCAGCACAGGTTCAGCTTGATGACGTCCTTCGTGCTCTTGATCCAGATGAGGACGAGGATGAGTTCCGTCAGCACGACAGCGTGGCAACGGTGATGATGATGCTACAGGCGTAGGGCTTCGCCTAAGCACTACGATGGTATGATCGAGGTGTGTAACTGTGAAGGGGGGGGGGCACCGCACACGGTTAAGAGAAATGTGTGTATTTGGGGTGCCCCTGCCCCCGTACATAAAGGACGGAGGGAGAGAGGCCGACCCTCTAGGGGCGCGCCAAGTGTGTGGAGTCCTACTAGGACCTCCAAGTCCTAGTAGGAATCCTTTCCCTTTTAGGAGTAGGAGAGAAGGAAACAGAGAGGGAGTAGGAAAGGGCAAGGGGGGCTCCGCCCCCTTCCCCTAGTCCAATTTGGACCCATGGGGGGGGCACCTCCCATTGGCCTGCCTCCTCTATTTCCCGTACGGCCCAATAAGGCCCATTACTTCTCCCTTGTGAATTCCCGTAACTCTCCGGTACCCCGAAAAATACCCGAATCACTCGGAACCTTTCTGAAGTCCGAATATAGCCTTCCAATATATCGATCTTTATGTCTCGACCATTTAGAGACTCCTCGTCACGTCCGTGATCTCATCCGGTGCTCCGAATAAACTTCGGTCATCAAAACACATAACTCATAATACATATCGTCATCAAACGCTAAGCGTGTGGACCCTACGGGTTCGAGAACTATGTAGACATGATCAAGACACATCTCTGATCAATAAACAATAGCGGAACCTGGATGCTCATATCGACTCCGACATATTCTACGAAGATCTTTATCGGTCAAACCACATAACAACATACGTTGTTCCCTTTGTCATCGGTATGTTACTTGCCCAAGATTCGATCGTCGGTATCATCATACCTAGTTCAATCTCGTTACCGGCAAGTCTCTTTACTCGTTCTGTAATACTTCATCCCGCAACTAACTCATTAGTCACATTGCTTGCAAGGCTTATAGTGATGAGCATTGCCGAGAGGGCCCAGAGATACCTCTCCGAAAAACGGAGTGACAAATCCTAATCTTGATCTATGCCAACCCAAAAAACACCTTCGGAGACACCTGTAGAGCACCTCTATAATCACCCTTTTATGTTGTGACGTTTGGTAGCACACAAAGTGTTCCTCCGGTATTAGGGAGTTGCATAATCTCATAGTCTGAGGAACATGTATAAGTCATGAAGAAAGCAGTAGCAGTGAAACTGTAACGATCATGATGCTAAGCTAACAGATGGGTCTTGTCCAGCACATCATTCTCCTAATGATGTGATCCCGTTCATCAGATGACAACATATGTCTATGGTTTGGAAACATAACCATCTTTGACTAACGAGCTAGTCAAGTAGAGGCATACTAGGGACACTATGTTTTGTCTATGTATTTACACATGTACTAAGTTTCTGATTAATACAATTCTAGCATGAATACTAAACATTTATCATGAAATAAGGAAATAAATAATAACTTTATTATTGCCTCTAGGGCATATTTCTTTCAGTCTCCCACTTGCACTAGAGTCAATAATCTAGTTCACATCGCCATGTGATTTAACACCAATAGTTCACATCTGTATGTGATTAACACCCATAGTTCACGTCGCCATGTGACCAACACCCAAAGGGTTTACTAGAGTCAATAATCTATTTGACATTGCTATGTGATTAGCACCCTAAGAGTACTAAGGTGTGATCATGTTTTGCTCGTGAGAGAAGTTTAGTCAACGGGTCTGTCACAATCAGAGCCGTATGTATTTTGCAAATATTCTATGTCTACAATGCTCTGCATGGAGCTACTCTAACTAATCGCTCCCACCTTCAATATGTATCCAGATTTAGACTTAGAGTCATCTGGATCGATGTAAAAGCTTGAATCGATGTAACTCTTTATGGCAAACTCTTTATCACCCCCATCATCGAGAAACATTTCCTTAGTCCACACTAGGGATAATTTTGACCGCTATCCAGTGATCTACTCTTAGATCACTATTGTACCCCCTTGCCAAACTCATGGCAAGGTACACAATAGGTCTGGTACACTGCACAACATACTTTATAGATCCTATGACTGTGGCATAGGGAATGACTTCCATTCTCTTTCTATCTGCTGTCGTGGTCGGGCTTTGAGTCTTACTCAACTTTACACCTTGTAATACAGACAAGAATTCCTTCTTTGATTGATCCATTTTGAACTCTTTCAAAAACTTGTCAAGGTATTTACTCATTGAAAAATCTTATCAAGCGTCTGGATCTATCTCTATAGATCTTGATGCCCAATTTGTAAGCAACTTCACCGAGGTCTTTCAATGAAAAAATCTTATTCAAGTATCCCTTTATTCTATCCAGGAATTCTATATCATTTCCAATCAACAATATGTCATCCACATATAATATTAGAAATGCTACAGAGCTCCCACTCATTTCTTGTAAATATAGGCTTCTCCAAAAGTCTATATAACACCATATGCTTTGATCACACTATCAAAGCGTTTATTCCAACTCCGAGAGGCTTGCACCAGTCCATAAATGGATCGTTGGAGCTTGCACACTTTGTTAGCACCCTTTGGATCGACAAAACCTTCTGGTTGCATCATATACAACTCTTTTTTAATAAATATCCATTTAAGGAATGCATTTTTTATATCCATTTGCCAGATTTCATAAAATATGGCAATTGCTAACATGATTCAGACGGATTTAAGCATCCCTACAGTTGAGAAAATCTCATTGTAGTCAACACCTTGAACTTGTCGAAAACATTCTGCGACAAGTCGAGCTTTGTAGATAGTAACACTACTATCAGCGTTTGTCTTCCTCTTGAAGATCCATTTATATTCTATGGCTTGCCGATCATTGGGCAAGTCCACCAAAGTCCACACTTTGTTCTCATACATGGATCTCATCTCAGATTTCATGGCCTCAAGCCATTTCGTGGAATCTGGGCTCATCATCGCTTTCTCATAGTTCGTAGGTTCATCATGATCTAGTAACATGACTTCCAAAATAGGATTACCGTACCATTCCGGTGAGGACCATATTCTGGAAGAGCTACGAGGTTCTGTAGTAACTTGATCTGAAGTTTCATGATCATCATCATTAGCTTCCTCACTAATTTGTGTAGGAATCACTGGAACTGATTTCTGTGATGAACTACTTTCCAATTCGGGAGAAGATACAATTACCTCATCAAGTTCTACTTTCCTCCCACTCACTTCTTTCGAGAGAAACTCCTTCTCTAGAAAGGATCCATTCTTAGCAACGATCTTGCTTTCTGATTTGTGATAGAAGGTGTACCCAACAGTTTCCTTTGGGTATCCTATGAAGACGCATTTCTCCGATTTCGGTTAGAGCTTATCAGGTTGAAGCTTTTTCACATAAGCATCGCAGCCCCAAACTTTAAGAAACGACAACTTTGGTTTCTTGCCAAACCATAGTTCATAAGGCGTAATCTCAACGGATTTCGATGGTGTCCTATTTAAAGTGAATGCATCTGCGTCTAATGCATAACCCCAAAACGATAGTGGTAATCCGGTAAGAGACATCATAGATCGCACCATATCCAATAAAGTGCGGTTACGACGTTAGGACACACCATTACGATGTGGTGTTGCATGTGGCGTGAGCTATGAAACTATTCCACATTGTTTTAAATGAAGGCCAAACTCGTAACTCAAATATTCTCCTCTACGACCAGATCGTAGAAACTTTATTTTCTTGTTACGATGATTCTCCACTTCACTCTGAAATTCTTTGAACTTTTCAAATGTTTCAGACTTGTGTTTCATTAAGTAGATATACCCATATCTGCTCAAATCATTTGTGAAGGTCAGAAAATAACGATACCCGCCATGAGCATCAACACTCATTGGACTTCATACATCGGTATGTATTATTTCCAATAAGTCATTAGCTTGTTCCATTGTTCCGGAGAACGGAGTTTTAGTCATCTTGCCCATAAGGCACGGTTCGCAAGTATCAAATGATTCATAATCAAGTGATTCCAAAAGTCCATCTTTATGGAGTTTCTTCATGCGCTTTACACCGATATGACCCAAATGGCAATGCAACAAATATGTTGCACTATCATTATGAACTTTGCATCTTTTGGCATCAATATTATGAATATGTGTATCACTACGATCAAGATTCAATAAACCATCAACATTAGGTGTATGACCATAGAAGGTTTTATTCATGGAAACAGAATAACAATTTATTTTCTGTCTTAGATGAATAATCGTATCGCAATAAACATGATCTAATCATATTTATGCTCAATGCAAACACCAAATAACATTTATTTAGGTTCAACACTAATCTTGGAAGTATAGGGAGTGTGCGATGATGATCATATCAATCTTGGAACCACTTCCAACACACATCATCACTTCACCCTCAACTAGTCTCTGTTTATTCGGTAACTCCTATTTCGAGTTACTAATCTTAGTAACCGAACAAGTATCAAATACTCAGGCGCTACTATAAACACTAGTAAGGTACACATCAATAACCTATATATCAAATATACCATTGTTCACTTTGCCATCCTTCTTATCCACCAAATATTCAGGGCATTTCCGCTTCCAGTGACCATTTCCTTTCCAGTAGAAGCACTCAGTTTTAGGCTTTGGTCCAGCTTTCGGCTTCTTCATGGGAGTGACAACTTGCTTGTCATTCTTCTTGAAGTTCCCTTTCTTTCCCTTTGCCCTTTTTCTTGAAACTAGTGGTATTGTTTAATCATCAACACTTGATGCTTTTTCTTGATTTCTACCTTCGTCGATTTCAGCATCACGAAGAGCTCAGGAATCATTTTCGTCATCCCTTGCATACTATAGTTCATCATGAAGTTCCAGTAACTTGGTGATGGTGACTAGAGAACTCTATCAATAACTATCTTATCTGGAAAATTAACTCCCACTTGATTCAAGCGATTGTAGTATCTAGACATTCTGAGTACATGCTCACTAGCTGAGCAATTCTCATCCATCTTTTAGGAGAAGTATTTGCCTATGGTCTCATACCTCTCGACACAGGCATGAGTCTGAAATGCCAATTTCAGCTCTTGGAACATCTCATATGCTCCGTGGCGTTCAAAAACATTTTTGAAGTCCCGGTGCTAAGCCGTAAAGCATGGTGCACTAAACTATGAAGTAGTCATCACATTGAGCTAGTCAAACATTCATAACGTCTGCATCTACTCCTGCAATAGGTCTGTCACCTAGCGGTGCATCAAGGACATAATTCTTCTGTGCAGCAATGAGGATAAACCTCACATTACGGACCCAGTCCGCATCATTGCTACTATCATCTTTCAACTTAGTTTTCTCTAGGAACATATAAAAACATAGGAAGCTACAACGCGAGCTATTGATCTACAACATAATTTGAAAAATACTATGGGACTAAGTTCATGATAAATTAAAGTTCAATTAATCATATTACTTAAGAACTCCCACTTAGATAGACATCCCTCTAGACATCTAAATGATCACGTGATCCAAATCAACTAAACCATGTCCGATCATCACGTGAGATGGAGTAGTTTTCAATGGTGAACATCACTATGTTGATCATATCTTCTGTATGATTCACGCTCGACCTTTCGGTCTCCAGTGTTCCGAGGCCATATCTGCATATGCTAGGCTCGTCAAGTTTAACCCAAGTATTCTGCGTGTGCAAAACTGGCTTGCACCAGTTGTATGTGAACGTAGAGCCTATCACACCCGATCATCACGTGGTGTCTCGCAACGGCGAACTGTAGCAATGGTGCATACTCAGGGAGAACACTTATACCTTGAAATTTTAGTAAGGGGTCATCTTATAATGCTACCTCCAAACTAAGCAAAATAAGAATAAAAAATAAACATCACATGCAAACAAAATATGTGACATGATATGGCCATCATCATCTTGTGCTCATGATCTCCATCACGGAAGCATCATCATGATCTCCATCGTCACCGGCGCGACACCTTGATCTCCATCGTAGCATCGTTGTCGTCTCGCCAAATATTGTTACTACAACTAGCGCTACCGCTTAGTGATAAAGTAAAACAATTACATGGCGATTGCATTGCATACAATAAAGCGACAACCATATGGCTCCTGCCAGTTGTCGATAACTTTGTCACAAAACATGATCATCTCATACAACAATTTATATCTCATCATGCCTTGACCATATAACATCACAGCAAGCCCTACAAAAACAAGTTAGACGTCCTCTACTTTGTTGTTGCAACTTTTACATGGCTTCTACGGGCTTAGCAACAACGGTTCTTACCTACGCATCAAAACCACAACGATTATTCGTCAAGTGTGCTGTTTTAACCTTCAACAAGGACCGGGTGATAACCCACAAGTATAGGGCATAGCAACAGCTTTCGAGGGTAGAGTATTCAACCCAAATTTATTGATTCGACACAAGGGGAGCCAAAGAATATTCTTGAGTATTAGCAGTTGAGTTGTCAATTCAACCACACCTGGATAACTTAGTATCTGCAGCAAAGTGTTTAGTAGCAAAAGTGGTATGATAATAAAGGTAACAATAGCAAAAGTAAAGGTAAATGTTTTTGGGTTTTTGTAGTAGTTGTAACAGTAGCAACGGAAAAGTAAATAAGCGAAGAACAATATATGAAAAAGCTCGTAGGCAATGGATCGGTGATGGATAATTATGCCGTATGCGATTCGTCATACAATAGTTATAACATAGGGCGATATAGAACTAGCTCCAATTCATCAATGTAATGTAGGCATGTATTCCGTAAATAGTCATACGCGCTTATGGAAAAGAACTTGTATGACATCTTTTGTCCTACCCTCCCGTTGAAGCGGGGTCCTAGCGGAAACTAAGGGATATTAAGGCCTCCTTTTAATAGAGAATTGGACCAAAGCATTAACACATAGTGAATACATGAACTCCTCAAACTACGGTCATCACCGAGAAGTATCCCGGTTATTGTCACTTCGGGGTTGTCGGATCATAAAACATAATAGGTGACTATATACTTGCAAGATAGGATCAAGAACACACATATATTCATGAAAACATAATAGGTTCAGATCTGAAATCATGGCACTCGGGCCCTAGTGACAAGCATTAAGCATAGCAAAGTCATAGCAACATCAATCTCAGAACATAGTGGATACTAGGGATCAAACCCTAACAAAACTAACTTGATTACATGGTAAATCTCATCCAACCCATCACCGTCCAGCAAGCCTACGATGGAATTACTCACGCACGGCGGTGAGCATCATGAAATTGGTGATGGAGGATGGTTGATGATGACGACGACGACGAATCCCCCTCTCCGGAGCCCTGAACGGACTCCAGATCAGCCCTCCCGAGAGAGATTAGGGCTTGGCGGCGGCTCCGTGTCGTAAAACGCGATGAAACTTTCTCCCTGATTTTTTTCTCCTTAAGACGGAATATATGGAGTTGGAGTTGAGGTCGGAGGAGGTCCAGGGGGCCCACGAGATAGGGGGCTGCGCCCTAGGGGGGGCGCCCCTGTCTCGTGGACAGGCTGTGAGCCCCCTGGCATTAACTCTTTTGCCAAAAATTCTTATTAAATCCAAAAAGTGCCTCCGTGGATTTCCAGGACATTCCGAGAACTTTTCTTTTCTACACATAAAACAACATCATGGCAGTTCTGCTGAAAACAGTGTCAGTCCGGGTTAGTTTCATTCAAATCATGCAAGTTAGAGTCCAAAACAAGGGCATAAGTGTTTGGAAAAGTAGATACATTGGAGACGTATCAACTCCCCCAAGTTTAAACATTTGCTTGTCCTCAAGCAATTCATTTGATAAACTGAAAGTGATAAAGAAAAACTTTTACAAACTCTGTTTGCTCTTGTTGTTGTAACATGAAAAGCCAGCATTCAAGTTTCAACAAATATTATGAACTAACCATACTCACAATGACACATAGGTCTCACAATTACTCATATCAATAGCATAATCAGCTAGCGAGCCATAATAATAAAACTCGGATGACAACACTTTCTTAAAATAATTATAACATGATATAACAAAATGGTATCTCGCTAGCCCTTTCCGAGACTGCAAAACATAAATGCAGAGCACCTTTAAAGATCAAGGACTGACTAAACATTGTAATTCATGGTAAAAGAGATCCAGTCAAGTCATACCCAATATAAACCAATAATAATGAATGCAAATGACAGTGTGCTCTCCAGCGGGTGCTTTTAATAAGAAGGGATGATGACTCAACATAAAAGTAAATAGATAGGCCCTTCGCAGAGGGAAGCAGGGATTTGTAGAGGTGCCAGAGCTCAATTTTAAAATAGAGATTGAATAACATTTTGAGCGGCATACTTTCGCTGTCAACACAACAACTAAGAGATGGCTGTATCTTCCATACTACATGCGTTATAGGTAGTTCCCAAACAGAATGGTAAAGGTTTATACTCCCCCAACCACCAACAAGCATCAATCCATGGCTTGCTCGAAACAACGAGTGCCTCCAACATACAACAACCCTGGGGGAGTTTTGTTTAATTATTTTGATTTGCTTTGATCTTTTTGGATCATGGGACTGGGCATCCCGGTTACCGGCCCTTTCTCGTGAATGAGGAGCGGAGTCCACTCCTCTCGAGAATAACCCACCTAGCATGGAAGATATAGGCAGCCCTAGTTGTAACATGAGCTGCTCGAGCATACAAAACAGAATTTCATTTGAAGATTTGGAGTTTGGCACATACAAATTTACTTGGAACGGCAGGTAAATACCGCATATAGGAAGGTATAGTGGACTCACATGGAACAACTTTGGGGTTTAAGGAGTTTGGATGCATAAGCAGTATTCCCGCTTAGTACAGGTGAAGGATAGCAAAAGACTGGGAAGCGACCAACTGAGAGAGCGACAACAGTCGTAAACATGCATTAAAATTAATTCACACCGAGTACAAGCATGAGTAGGATATAATCCACCATGAACATAAATATCATGAAGGCTATGTTGATTTGATTCAACTACATGCGTGAACATGTGCGAAGTCGAGTCACTTAATACATTCAAAGGAGGATATCATCCCATCATACCACATCATAATCATTCTAATAGCATGTTGGCACGCAAGGTAAACCATTATAACTCATAGCTAATCAAGCATGGCACAAGTAACTATAATCTCTAAATGTCATTGCAAATATGTTTACTTCATAATAGCTGACTCAGGAACGATGGACTCATCATATTTACAAAAACAAGAGAGGTCGGGTTCATACCAGCTTTTCTCATCCCAATAAGTCCATCATATATCATCATTATTGCCTTTCACTCGCACGACCGAACGATGTGTATAATAATAAGAGTGCACGTGCATTGGACTAAGCTGGAATCTGCAAGCATTCAACTCAAGAGAGAAGACAAGTAATATGGACTCTAAGTTAAATAAACAATCATGCATATAAGAGCCACTAAGCATTTTCAATATGGTCTTCTCGACCCCCCAAAGGAAAGAAAAGAAAATAAAACTATTTACACGGGAAAGCTCCCAACAAGTAAAAGAAGAACGGGAAATCTTTTTGGGTTTTCATTTTAATTTCTACTACAAGCAAGGAAATTAAACTAACTAATTTTTTTGATTTTTCTTAAGGTTTATCAAACACACAAGAAGAAAACTAGAAAAATAAATTTAAACTACATGGATAATACAATGAAAGAGTATGAGCACCAACGACTAGTGTGTGAACATGAATGTAAAGTCGGCGAGAAATAAGTACTCCCCCAAGCTTAGGCTTTTGGCCTAAGTTGGTATAATACCAAGGACCACCGCTACTCTACCCGGTGTAGTGGGAGGTGTAATCAGGATACCACAGGTTGGTCATCGTCGGATCTCACTGGACAGATGATGCACGATAAGGGTCCAGTTCAGGTTTCGGCTCAGGTTCAGGTTCTGGAGTAAAAGATTGAGCTCGGTGATTGTTCACTGCTTCTGGCATGACAAGACAATTTTCTGCAAGCAAATCAAACAACAGAGGTGCAGGCAAAATAATAAACTCAAAGTGTTTCTTATTGAATCTAAGTCTATACAGGAGCATCTTCTCTTCATTGTCAATAATAAACTTGTGTGCTACCATGCTCTTGTAATCTAAAATGTGAGGATGCAATTTTATCTCATCCTCCTCATGGTGCCTAATGGGTATCTGAAAATGTTCAGCAAGACGTGCAGCATAGATACCTCCAAATATGGGACCTTTCGTAACAGGGCTAGTTGTTTAGCAACGACGGCACCCATACTAAAAGTATTGTCCCCAAGCAAAGCATGTTGAAGAATAATAATATCTGGAACGCTCAAATTTCCACTATTTCCACGACCAATCAAGCATCTACTAGCAAATATGGCAAAGTAGCGTAAAACAGGAAAGTGTACGCTAGAGACATTCACCTCAGAGCCCTTCTTTGGCTCCTCTACAGCAATAGTATTAACAAAGCCACCCACATCATCACGATGGGGTTCATCTAATTCTCCCTCATAAGGTATCCTACATACCGCGCAAAAATGACATAAAGGCATTTCTTTGAATTCATCATATAAATGAAATGATACTGCAGGCGGTGACTTCTTAGGATAATAATAAAAGTTTTGCACGGAAGTATTGGTGAGTAAGAGATACTGATTGATCCGGTCGTTCATGAAACTGGTGAGGCCTGCAGTCTCGATTAAAGCATAGAAGTCTTCATGAATTCCGGCTTCTTTCAAGAAATCCTCACATGGCCATTCGCACGACCGTACTTCCGCTAAGCGAGGAAGATTATACTTGGGTTTTCCTTTTCTTTGTCTTGTTTTTCCTTAGAGCTTTGGCTAGAAGAGCCTTTATAGAGCCTCCTTAACATTTTCTGAAAATTTCTGAAATTTTAGTAACTTCAAAATAAAAGTGAATAAAACTAAACAAGATTGATAGCAACTACTCCTACAAGTGCCTAGAGCCTATATCATGCATTGGAATTGTTTGGGACCTCAAAAATTTAACATGCAAGCTCAAGAACATGGTCACCTATGCAGCAAAAATTTGCAATGAATAAAGCACTAGAACAAAAACTAATTGGACCAATGGAGGAGTCACATACCAAGCAACAATCTCCCAAAGCAGTTTTGCGAATGGAGCTTTGAGCTAAGAGATCAAAAATCGCAGCAAAACGAGCTAGAACTCGTGCTTGAGCTGGATGGGGATTTTTTTGGGTAGAAGATGAAGTGTGTGGGTGCTGGCATAAGTGGAGGGGAGCCACCAGGGGCCCACGAGATAGGGGGCGCGCCCTACAGGGGGGGCGCCCTCCTCTCTCGTGGCCTGGTGCTTGCCCCTTCTGCAGTGTTTTCAGTGCCTAAAATCCTCAAATATTCCAGAAAAATCATACTAAATTTGCAGGGCATTTGGAGCACTTTTATTTTCGGACTATTTTTTTAATGCACGGATAATTCAGAAAACAGACGGGTAATACTATTTTTGCTTTATTTATTCAAAATAACAGAAAGTAAAAGGAGGTTACAGAAGGTTGTGCCTTCTAGTTTCATCCATCTCGTGATCATCAAAATGAATCCACTAACAAGGTTGATCAAGTCTTGTTAACAAACTCATTCCGAATAACACGGAACCGGAGAAATTTTGAATGACACTAAGTTACCTCAACGGGGATATGAAAATCCCCAACAATAAGAATATCATACTTTTTCTTAACAGTAGGAAGAGGAAATTCAAAACCTCCAAAAATGATAGTTGGAACTTTTTCAATAGAATTGATGCTATGAACTTGAGATTGTTTCCTCGGAAAGTGCACCGTATGCTCATTACCATTAACATGAAAAGTGACATTGCCTTTGTTGCAATCAATAACAGCCCCTGCAGTATTAAGAAAAGGTCTACCAAGGATAATAGACATACTATCATCCTCGGGAATATCAAGAATAACAAAGTCCGTTAAGATAGTGACATTTGCAACCACAACAGGCACGTCCTCACAAATACCGACAGGTATAGCAGTTGATTTATCGGCCATTTGCAAAGATATTTCAGTAGGTGTCAACTTATTTAATTCAAGTCTACGATATAAAGAGAGGGGCATAACACTAACACCAGCTCCAGGATCACATAAAGCAGTTCTAACATAATTTCTTTTAATGGAGCGTGGTATAGTTGGAACACCCGGATCCCCAAGTTTCTTTGGTATTCCACCCTTAAAAGTGTAATTAGCAAGCATGGTGGAAATTTCAGCTTCCGGTATCTTTCTTTTATTTGTGATGATATCCTTCATATACTTAGCATAAGGATTTACTTTAAGCATATCAGTTAAGCGCATACGTAGGAAAATATGTCTAATCATTTAAGCAAAGCGCTCAAAATCCTCATCATCCTTTGACTTGGATGGTTTAGGAGGAAAGGGCATGGGTTTTTGAACCCATGGTTCTCTTTCTTTACTGTCGTGGAATTAACACGACAGATGTCCTTCGAGTGAGGACTTAGTCGTGAGGCCAACGCATCTATGCGGTAGCTTGAGAGGGGTTGATCGGGACGAGTCACGCAACACACAAACAAGGATTTAGACAGCTTCGGGCCCCGGGAAACATCATCCGGTAATAGCCCTACATGCTGTTTGTGGCTAGATCTCATTATGCTCATCAGGGAGACGCCGCATAAGCCGGCTCCCCTTGTTGTGTCTATCCCTAGAGATTATTGTTTCTTCTTGCTTGTCCCTCTTTGGGGAGCCCTGCCCCTCCTTATATAAGTTAGAGGGGCGGGTTACATGTGGAGTCCAAATAGGATTAGGACTAGCCTATCTTCTACTACAAGCCGGATACAAGTCCAGGTCTTGATTCCTTGTGAGGGAGATATTCCTCACGCCTTTCCTCTTAAGCCGGCCTACCATAACGTAAGCCGGCCTTCTGGTCCTTGAGCCTCCTGGGCCCCCGGGACTTGTCGCTCCTCTGATCCGCTTGCCAGGTCACCCATAAGTAGCCAGGATCGGGCGGGTCATCAGTGAGTCGCCAAGTCCGGCCGGGTTATACTTCCGGCCGGGTTACACCGCGGGGTATATCCCCGACATTAGCCCCTAAGTTTAGCTTGGATTTATCCATGGTAAACTTATGCTGCAAAATAAACACAAGAACAAATTTGACAGGTTGTGCTCCGGGTTAAGAATTCTTGTAAACCGGCACCTGAACATCCTTAAGTCTTTGTCATTTCCTTCTTCTAGAAAATCCAGGTCAATAAGCCAGCTTCATACTCAATTTGCTGACATTGGTTTCACACTGAGAAATATTGTGAAGAATAATCCACTTGAGTCGGCTTCCAAAGCGCCGACTTAAGAAATATTGGTCTTGAAATACTCATCTGATATTCAGCCGGTTTGAAGATGTAAAATTTGCCGGTTTAATATTACCAAAATTGCCGAGTTATATAACAGACGATGCTGGCTCATAATTGTTGTTGACATCGGGTCATGCAATTGATCTTCCTGATTTGCTCAAAACTGATAATTTGAAGATGTTCCTCCTTATATATGCATAATACCTGTAGCCCCCAAGTCTTAAGAGGAGAACATAGTGATAGCTTAAGACTTGCTCCAATATAAGTGTTGCAACCTTTGAAGAAATCCGGCTTGTTTATCTCAATCATTAGTCATAAACTGAATATTCCACATAGGTAGCCCCCAAGTGTCGGGTTGTCATGCTTGCAGCAACCTGGGACTTGTAATTGCCTTATGCTCATAAAAACTTCAACCAGTGTAGCCTCCAAGGGCGAATAATGAGCAGGGACTTTATAAATATGATCATGTAGAGTTAAACAGCAACGTGTAGCCCCCAAGGGCCGGCTCAGTAAGATAATATTGAGCTGGTACTTTATATATACTTCTTTGAAAAGAACATCATATAATGTAACCCCCATCATGGGGCGTGAACCCACGTCCACAAGGTTGAGAGCTTTGTGCTTTACCAACTGAGCAGTGGATCCTTCAATAAATAGATGAAAATTTGTGTACCTTGAATTGTTGACAGGAGCAATTGGTAGCCCCCAAGGGCCAGCTCATTATAATGTGATGAGTCGGGTCTTCAATAAGACTAATAAAAATGACTTTGCATTAACCCCCAAGTGTCATGGTGCATGCTTGCAGCGACATGAGACTTGTATATTTGATATAATCTTAAGTTGAATAATGTAGCCCCCAAGTGCCAGGTCGTAAGCCTGCAGCGACTTGGGACTATTCATTCAATTGTAAAATAAATCATATCCATTGATAATATAATAGCCATTGCGCTAAAGCGACTTTGAAAACCATAATCATAATACTGGTTACCGATAACTATAATAAAATCCAGCCATGTTGGCTATTAAAGATTTGAATAATATAATCCGGTATGAAAACCTCAATCATTCAATATCATCATGAAAATCCAGCCAGTTTTAGCTATTAAAGATCTTAATATCGGTTGACAAGTAAATCCAGAGTTTAAATACTTGGCGGCTCTTGGCCGATTACGACTTACTGCGCATTCATTGTAAGCCGGAATTTTTGTAAACCGGTGGCCTATAGCCCTTGAGAAAATCAATAATTGATAACCCTTTTGAGACACCAATTTCAGTGATGAGCTTGGACTGAAGCATTTATATAAGTCATAGTTCTGCAAATCCTGCATAGAGTTTAAACAACATACACCCTGGCGACTTAACGTCAAAAGCCAGGGCGGGTAACCACCCAAATGTAGTCTTATCCTGCACACAAGTAGATCACAAGATCCCTATGATCCTTTGAATGATACCGCCGGTTTATGTGACCTGGATAGTGAAGTTGATAACTCAACTCTATAAGAGCCGGCACATATGATATTTGTGACAACTCAAATACTTGCGATTGTATAAAAACAGATAAAAATTTTGAGGCTTCTGATTCGAATACGATCAGTAAACCGTTCCAAAGGGGTTAAGCTAAGATTTGAATACGATCATACAGCCCCCAATGGCGTCGGCGTTGCCGATCAAAGTGGGTATCGATAGCTATGTTCTCTTTGGTTCGAATACGACCTATGTTTGAACAGGAAGCCCCCAAATGACCTTAAAAGTTGTTTAACGACGCTGATTCGAATACGATACACGTCGATTCCCAAAGGGGTTGAGCTATGATTCGGATACGATCAAGAAGCCCCCAAGTAGGTTCAGCAGTTTGCTAATCAAAAGGGTATCGACAGCTATGTTCTCTTTGGTTCGAATACGACCTATGTTTGAAGAGGAAGCCCCCAAGTGACCATATAAATTTTAGCATTGCGCCGATCAAGAGGGTACTAATAGCTATGCCCGATGAGCAGGAAGCCCCCAAGTGACCATAATAAAATAAGTCGTAAGGCAGGATCCCTATGTTTGAACCGCGCATCATGGCAGCAAGTTATTTTTGGCAACCTTTAATTTTTCTGAGAACTCGAACTTGCGAGAGATGAATTCTTTTTGAACCGGAATTTCAAATCGGATATTGAGAGCCTTAAAGCTTTGTGAGAGACGGAGTTACCTTCAGCCGGATTTTAAACCGGGATTTTAGAGCTTCAGTGCTTTGTGGGAGAAAGAGGTCTCTTGAACCGGATTTTAAACCAGAGTCCTTATTTTGAGCTGGAAATCTTTTGACGGCTTTTAAATTTTCATTGATCTAGCAGTAATCTCTGGGGCCCGGGTGTTGGGGATATGACTATTTGTGTAAGCCACCCAGGAGGGGCCGGGTTACACAAAGAGGACTCATCAGAGGAAGCCCAAGACTAAGCATGAAGATGGCGGTTCAATAAAGGGCTTAAGGCCCACAGGTGGCTTAAGGCCCGTTGTAGTAAACCACCATGATGGCATGACTTGTAACGTAAGGTATATTTATCTGGTCACCGAGCCGGACTCTGTTTATAAGCTGGCCGGGACTCTATAAGCCACAGGGCGTCAACCCATGTATATAAGGGGACGACCTGCTGGCGGCTTAGGGCAAGAAACAACTCATCGAGAGTGGGGCATAGCGTATCTCGCTCCCTAGTCATCGAAACATCAATACCAACCCAACTAGACATAGGCCTTACCTTCACCTAAGGGGCCGAACTAGTATAAACTCTCTCGTGTCCTTTGTCCCGATTTAACCCCTTCAAGCTTCCTAGTTGCGATGGCTCCACAACTAAGTCCTTTCACAAGGACATCTGATGTGACTATTCCACAACAGTTGGCACCCACCGTGAGGCCAGCGCACGGTGGATTTGATTTCTTGAAGGGCAGCTTCGAAGGGCTCAAGGGATACGTAGTCGGCCGGATGACCAAGAGTCGTCGCGGCAAGATCTACATCGACGATGATGGCTGGGGTCTCGACGCCGGCTCAATTGAGTTACGGATACCGGGTCCCCTTCGGCGGAATCCACGTCTTCATCGGCCGGATCGGTGAGCCGGGCCCTGAGCCGGACAACTGCACCGACCTCATCGAGACGGCTTAGCGTGCGAGGAAGACCCAGACTCAGCCGGTCATGAGGCGTGCCTTCATGGGCTGCGTCCACGGAGAAGATTTTTCTGAAGGATCTGAAGATAAGGGTGAGACGGCCGTCTTCTCGGACGATGATTCGTCCGCCGGTTCAATAGATTCGTTGTACCAAGTGCAAGACGGTGTGCTCGGGGGCTATTCCGATGGCATCAGTATTCCGGACCCCTTTGAGCCGCCAAGGTGGGCCGGAATCTTCATGGCTGGGACTCAGCCCGACTCAAACTCTACAGCTGCTGCAGCGGTAACGTCCGGTTTAGGAGCTGCCGGGGCAGGCGGCCCCGTGCGCCCGCCGGCTCAGGTGCTAATAGACCTCATGGACAAGCTCACGGCCCTGTTAACCGCCACAGTTATTCCTGCAGATAAAGATGAGCATGACACGGCGGTAGCACAGGTGCGTGAGGAGATAGCTCAGGCCAAGGAGGCTTTGGCAGCTGAGGATACTAGGCTAGCTATAGAGCGGGCGGCTCTCGACGCCCGGGCGCGGCGCTTGCAGTCAGAAGCTTATCAGCTCACGATGAGCCTAAACGCGTCTAATGAGGTAATGAGGAGGAGACATCAGAAAACTCAATCCCGTTTGCCTCTGAATTACGATCATCGGGTTCTTTTTGCGACACCCGGAGCTGGCCCAAGTAACCCGCCAGAGACCAATCAGCTTATGACAGCTGGAACGGGAGGGCCGACTCAGCCCCGGGAGACGGTGCCGCCTCACGTGAGCATGCCACCGCCGCGTTATGTGCCAATCCCTCTGGGTCACTTTTCCAACCCTATGGAGAATTTAATTGCAGCTTCCACACGTTTGGCGGCTCTTCCTATGGACGGTGATGACCCGGCAGCAGTGGAGACCCGGAGAGTCAGAGAACTTCTTCAGACAACATTGGCTCAGCAGGAGACCTATTCTTATAGCCGGGACAGAATCCATTCAACTCCCCCGCCTTGGTTAGCACCGCCCCGCCAGAACCGGAGCCCGAGTTATAGCAGGCACATGGAGTCTGAAGCTTTGTCAAGCAACGCCCAACGCCATAACCAGCCCGGTGGCTATCACCCGGTGCAAGATCGAATACGTCAGGAGAACGAACGAGCGGCTCGGGCAGCGGCTTATCAGGATCACCCGGAGTATCCGACGACGTCCGTTGAGGCGGGGGTGGCCACTAGAACCGGCGGTGTTCCTTGCCTGGTACCGCCTCTGCGCAATGTGCGTTTGCCCAAGGACTTCAAGGGACCTCGAAAAATACCGAATTACACGGCCGACTTACAGCCCGGGGCGTGGATCGAGAGTTATGAGATGGCCATGGAGCTGCTAGGGGTCAGTGACGCGACGATGGCTAAATATTTCACCATGATGTTAGATGGAACAGCCCGGTCTTGGCTGAAGGGTTTTCCACCCAATTCCATTAGCTCATGGGAAGAGTTAAAGGCCCGGTTCATTCAGAACTTCAAAGACACCTGCAAGCATTCTATGTCAATTGTGGACTTAACCAATTGTAAGCAGGGGGAAGGCGAATCCACCACCCATTGGGTGCGCCAGGTCAAGGAGATAATTCATTCATCTGACAATATGGATGCCGGCTCTGCAGTCCTTATGTTGGAGAAGAATTGTTTGAGCCGCTGAGGCAGAAGCTGGGGCGCCTTAAACGTGACTTCAAGGATATGGGCACGCTGATGGCGGCTTTAGTCAAATATGCCGATTCTGATAGTACCAAGGATCCCACGTCTGACGATGAGAAGACAGGGAAGGGAAGAAGGAACGGCAATGGAAAGGGTCAACAGCATAACCCGGGGAATCAAAACGGCAATAAGCGTAAGGCGGACAGTAACCCGGAGTTCGTAGCCAATGCCAACTCGCAGGGTAATAATTCGAGACGTAAGGTTAAACCACCTCGATCCGGCGGGTCAGGCCCATCTCTTGAACAGCTACTCAATGAGCCCTGCCTGAGACACGGCACCAGGGAGCGGCCTGCCACGCACCTGTGGAAGGATTGCGCAATCATGAAGGCGTTTAAGAATTCCAACACCTATGATGGCCATAATGGGTCTGGTGGTGGTTCAGGAGCTGGCGGTTTCCATGGCCCGGGTGGCGGATCAGGATCCGGCTTTCAGGGACGTCAAGGAGGGGGCTATAACCAACAGCAGTTTGGTCAAGGAGAGCAGCAGCAGCAGCAGTCTGGTTATCAGAGCAACCTGAAGCAATTGAATAGTGGGCAGTATCACGTATTTACCACTAGCTTATGCAAACGTGACCAGAAGGTTCATAAGAGGGCCGTTAATTCTGTTGAGCCGGCAAGCCCTCGTTATTTGAGGTGGTCAGAGCAGCCCATCATATGGAGTAGGGAGGATCATCCTCCGCGGGTCGATAACCCGGGTCAGTTGGCTTTGGTAGTGGCACCTCAGGTTGGTGGGTATAAGTTCACTAAGGTGCTCATGGATGGGGGTAGTAGCATCAATATCCTCTACTATGAGACCTTTCGACGCATGGGATTAACTGATAAAAATCTGAGAACATCCAACACTCTTTTCCATGGAGTTGTCCCTGGTAAGTCGCTTACCCAGTTGGCAGGATTGAGCTGGAGGTGGCCTTTGGAGACGAATACGACTCCAGAGCTGAGAAGTTGACGTTTGAGGTGGTCAAAATCAGGAGCCCATACCACGCGCTCTGTTCGGGCACCCGGCTTATGCTAAATTTATGGCCCGGCCATGTTATGTTTATTTACAGCTCAAGATGCCGGGTTACAAGGGCACCATTACTGTACATGGCAGTCAGAAGGTAGCACTGGAGTGTGAAGAAGGTGACGCGGCTTATGCTGTGTCGGCCTGTGCAGCAGAAGAGCTCAAATTTTATCAAGATAATGTTGACCCGGCGGATATGACATCCCTGAAGAAGCCAACTACAGAGCACGACCCGGCGTTGAAGTTTAAGTCGGCAGCTGAGACAAAGCTTGTTGATTTTACCCCAGGGATTCTTCTAAACAGTTCAGCATCAGCAGCAACTTGGATCCCAAATAGGAAAGCGCGCTCATCGAGTTCATCCGTGAGAACCGGGACATCTTTGCATGGAAACCTTCTGACATGTCGGGTGTACCGAGGGAACTCGCTGAGCACACTCTCAATATTGATCCAAAGTATAAGCCGGTCAGGCAGTTTCTTCGCCGTTTCAACGAAGAGTGACGGAAAGCTTTTGGGGAAGAAGTCGCCCGGCTCTTAGCGGACGGGTTTATCATTGAAGTTTTTCACCCGGAGTGGTTGGCTAACCCGGTGCTTGTTCTCAAAAAGAACGGCACCTGGTGAATGTTTGTGGACTACACGGACTTGAACAAGGCTTGTCCGGCTGATCCCTTTGCTCTTCCCCGTATTGATCAAATCATTGATGCTACGGCGGGTTGTGAGCGTTTGAGTTTTTTGGATGCTTACTCCGGTTATCATCAGATTAAGATGGCAGTTAAGGACCAGGAGAAGACGGCTTTCATCACTCCGTTTGGAGCCTTCTGCTATGTATCTATGCCGTTTGGGCTCAAGAGTGCCCAGGCGACTTATCAGCGGTGTGTGCAGAACTGTTTGCACGATCAAATTGGGCGTAATGTTCATGCTTACGTGGATGACATTGTGGTGAAGTCCAGAGAAAAGGAGACCTTGATATCTGACTTAAAGGAGACCTTTGATAATCTCCGGGTTTACAAGATGATGCTTAACCCAGCCAAGTGTGTGTTTGGTGTTCCTGTGGGCAAGCTCTTGGGCTTTCTGGTGTCTAACAGAGGCATCAAAGCTAACTCGGAGAAGATTAAGGCGATTGCCTCCCTGGCTAAACCGGCGTGCATCAATGATGTTCAGCGACTGGCGGGTCGTGTTGCTGCCTTAAGTCGATTCATAAGTCGGCTCGGTGAGAAGGCCCTCCCATTGTATCAGATGATGAAGAAAACTGACACTTTTGTATGGAGTGAGGCCGCTAATGCTGCTTTTGAGGACTTAAAGAGACAATTGTCTGAGCCGCCGGTTCTCGCGGCTCCGATTGATAAAGAGCCTTTGTTGTTATATGTGGCTGCCAATTCACGAGCCGTCAGCGTTGCCATCGTGGTGGAGCGTAAGAAAGCCGGTAAGGAGCATCCGGTTCAACGGCCGGTATACTACATCAGTGAGGTGCTCATTGAATCCAAGCAAAGGTACCCGCATTGGCAGAAGCTTGCTTATGGAGTGTTCATGGCCAACCAGAAGTTGAAGCAGTATTTTCAAAGCCACCCTATAACTGTGGTAAGTTCTGTCCCTTTGGGAGACATCATTCAGAACAGGGAGGCCACAGGACGAGACGCCAAGTGGGCCATTGAGCTTGGGCCTCACGATTTGAAGTACATGCCGCGTACTGCTATTAAGTCTCAGGCCTTGGTGGACTTTATCAATGATTGGACAGAGTTACAGGCCCCTGAGGAGAAGCCGGATAACACATATTGGACGATTCACTTTGATGGGTCCAGGCAGTTAGAAGGCTCGGGGGCTGGAGTGGTATTAACTTCCCCTCGAGGTGACAAATTTTGTTATGTACTCCGGCTTATGTTTCCATGTACTAACAATGCAGCTGAGTATGAGGCCTTACTCCATGGTCTCCGGATGGCTAAGGAGATGAACTTAAGCCGGGTGCGATGCTTGGGCGACTCAGATCTTGTGGCTCAACAAGTGTCAGGCAAGTGGGATTCCAAGGACCCCCTTATGGCGGCTTATCGTCGTGAGGTAGATGCTGTGGCTGGTCACTTCACGGGTTATCAAGTGGAGCACATCGATCGAAGGAAGAATGAGGCGGCTGTTGCTTTAAGCCGGTTGGGATCCCAACGTAAACCGGTGCCGCCCAATATCTTTCTCGATGTGTTACATAACCCTTCTGTCAAGGTGCCTACCGAGGAAGAACTGGCAGTGCTAGACCCGAAGGCACAGCTGGTGGCGGCTCTTCACGTTATCCCGGATTGGACGGTGCCTTACTTGGCTTATATGACCCGGGGTGAATTGCCGGAGGATGAGACATTGGCGAGACAAATTATCAGGCGCTCCAAATCCATGACGATTGTTAACGGTGAGTTACATCACCTCAGGGTCACGGGGGCGTTTCAACGCTGCGTGTCACCTACAGAGGGCCAAGAAATACTTCGTGAGATCCATGAAGGAGATTGTGGCCATCATGCCGGGTCAAAATCTCTCGTAGCCAAGGCTTTTCGTCATGGTTTCTATTGGCTAACGGCTCATGCTGATGCGGAGGATCTGGTCAGTAAATGTCATGGCTGTCAAAAGTTCTCACGACGAGCTCATGTGCCGGCTCAAGAATTGAGGATGATCCCAATCACTTGGCCGTTTGCAGTCTGGGGGCTTGACATGGTTGGACCTTTCAAAAGGTCTGAAGACAAAAAACACATCTACTGGTGGCAGTGGATAAGTTTACCAAATGGATTGAGGCAGAACCGGTCAGCAAGTGTGATGCAGCCACGGCGGTTCAGTTCATGAAAAAGGTGATCTTTCGTTTTGGCTTTCCACATAGCATCATAACTGATAATGGCACTAATCTCTCTAAGGGTGCCATGGAGGAGTTCTGTCAAAGAGAACATATCCGGCTTGATGTTTCGGCCGTTGCTCATCCTCAATTCAATGGTCAAGCAGAGAGAGCTAATCAAGAGATCCTGAAAGGTATCAAACCCCGGCTCTTAGTCCCCTTACAGCGGACTCCGGGTTGTTGGGTGGAGGAGTTACCCTCCGTGTTATGGAGCATCCACACTACGCCTAACAGATCTACGGGATACACACCTTTCTTCATGGTTATGGAGCAGAGGCAGTCCTGCCAAGTGACATCCGGCATGACTCACCCCATGTGGCGGCTTACATTGAGGAGGATAACGAAAAGGCTCGTCATGATGCACTTGACTTGTTGGACGAGGAGCGAGACTTGGCAATAGCCCTCTCGGCGATTTACCAGCAAGACATGCGCTGCTATCACAGCCGCCGGGTTAAGAGCAGAACCTTTCAGGAAGGCGACTTGGTGCTCCGGCTCATCCAGGATCAGTCTAACATGCACAAGCTATCCCCGCCTTGGGAAGGGCCCTTTGTGGTCAGCAAGAATCTGCACAGTGGGTCATATTATCTCATTGACATTCGAGAGCACAAGGACTCACTTAAGTCGGAGGAGGAGACCCACCGGCCGTGGAATATAGCTCATCTCCGGCCTTATTATACTTAAGTTACCAGTTCTTAAGATGTATATTTTACGATGTACATATTATATAGAGCAATAAAGCAGGACCTTTGTCCTTTTTTCCCATAAAGAATGTTTTTTGTCTTCTTTATCAGGTGATGGACACTGCCAACAGGGGACGGATCATATCTGAATCTGGCTTTCCCTTTGGTCCGGCTTATGATCACATCTGAATCTAGCCATGGTCATTTGGGGGCTTCCTATTCAAACATAGGTCATATTCGAAGCAAAGAGAACATAGTTGTCGATACCCACTTGATCGGCATACTGCCAAACCCACTTGGGGGCTTCTTGATCATATTTGAATCATAGCTTAACCCCTCTGGGTCTGACGTGGATCATATTCGAATAAGCGTCATTAAACAACTCTTATGTTCACTTGGGGGCTTCCTGTTCAAACATAAGTCGTATTAGAACCAAAGAGAACATAGCTGTTGATACCCACTTGATCGGCATCGCCAAAGCCACTAGGGGCTATATGATCGTATCCGAATCTTAGCTTAACCCCTTTGGAACGGTTCTCTGATCGTATTCAAATCAGGAGCCTGTGAACATTGCTTATAAGTATGATTACTATAACTATCACTGAAACCTTCTTGAGGAGATGGTTCTTGGTCCTTCCGATTTATATTGATTACCTCAGGTTCTAAAAAGTGCCAGGTGAAAACTTATATGAGCCGGAGAGGATATTAAAAGGGTCGCAGGTGTGCTGTTATGATTATATTTTAACTAATCATGAACTGGCTTATACATGTGGTCTTTTGATCATGTTCCGGGTTATCAATATTCTATAACCCCCTTGTGTCGTAAACCGCCCAGGAAGTCTTTATTTGTTTATGTGCAGGGTAAGGTAAAGCAAGTTAAATCATCAAGGAAATACATGGTTCACATAAGCCAGCAAAATATAGTGATGGCGGCTTACAAAAGTAATAAGCACCATAAACATGCGCACGGGCATGACAAGCATTAAGGAGTTTTCTCTATCCTATTACAAGACTCCCCGAGTCTAAAATAAGTGAAGCATTGTTTTGCGAAAGGTATAACACAGCTGGCGGCTCATTCCTCCGGCTGGCTTGATGACTCCGGGTTATCCTTCCCCGCCTCTCCTTCGGCTGTTTTGTCCTGGAAGGTGGACGAGGCCCAGTCAATGCCGCTCAAGGCTTCAAATTCAGCCTCGTTATCTGTTAAACTGGCCGGGTCCACTTCAGGGGCAAAGGTATGCTTACGCGTTGGAGGGATCAGGCTGACTTGGTCAAATGGGGCGTTTGGGATTCTCTGGTACTCACTATCGTAACCCGGTGAATACTTAGTAAGATCAGTATCATTCCCAATGAGAGTCGCCAGGGGACGTACGGCTTTAACACAGGCAGTGAAGTCTTGGTCGTCAAAAGCAGTGCCGTCCTCTTTAAGGCTTGGATATCCGAGAGAGAGATCAGCAAGGTCAAGTTCTGGCACCCATGCTCTTGCCCGACTTAAGGCAGCCACGGCTCCGGCTCTTGCAGATGCCCGCCTTAAGTCCTGAATTCGTTGAGGTAGCACTGAAAGATGCCTCAACACATCTTGTAGGAGCCGAGGAGTGGTATTTGATAAGGCCACAACGGCCAACGCACGCTGCGACCCAGAGTACAGCTGCTCTACTAAGGTGTACACCGCCTTAAGCTTGATCAACATATTTTCCTTCAGATTGGTACTCCTAGGGCCTGTATATTCACAGGTATAACCGTAAGCCGGAGGTAATTATTATGATAACTCTGGAAAGATTACAATATTTACGAGCGACTTACCGAAGATGGCTGAGACCATTTGGGATATCTGCCGTTTTAAGTCGGACAGCTTGTTTGTTGCCTCGGCAAGAGATGCCTCTGCTGTTTCAGCCCGAGTTACCAGTGAAGCCCTCTCATCAACCCAAGTTTTCTTCTCCGATTCAAAAATTTTCTTCAGTTTCTCTTGTTCGGAGACACTGAATTCAAACTTGGAGTTGGCTTTCTGAGCTTCAAGCTCTTGGGTTTTCAATTGACTCTTCAGATCGGCAATCTCCGCCTCAAATTGACTTATGGTGGCCTGCATCGACATCAGGCTATGGTAAGAATCATGGTAAGATAACATTCAAGTCCCAAATACTTTACAAGTAAAGATACTTGGCACTTGGGGGCTAACGTATGCTTAAAGAATTTTTAACCTATTTTACTGAGTCATACATATTAAGTCTCAAGCACTTTACAAGTAAAGGTACTTGACACTTGGGGGCTAATGTGTAACCCAAATTCAAAGTTTCATGCTATCACCGGGTTAAATATATTCAATTTAAACCAGACAAAATTAACAGTAAGTAGATTATTAAGTCTACAACATATTCATTCGTAAGCAATAGACTTGGGGGCTGGTACAGTAAGTAAGGTTCAGAGTAAAAGCATAAATTATACCTCAGATTTATGCTGTATTTGCTTCACCATGTCAATTTCCAGGTCACGACTATTGTGTACTTGGTTCAGATAGCCCGAGACTATATCACCAATGCTTAGGTGAGAATAATCAGTGATGTCTTGTTTGACTTTCCGACGTTGGGCAAACTCCTCCTTGGGAGTGCATTGGGCAAGAGCAGTAGGCCGGCCCAGTTCAACATATTGGCTCTTCACAATTTCAACCTCCGGGTCAGTCGTCTTGGCCGGGCTAGGAGTTTCCGGGTCATCCGAGTTGTGGATAACGTCTTTTGCAGGTGGGTCAGAAGTTGGCACTGGAATATCAGAAGCTGGTTCAGGTGGTGGCTGATGAGTGGAGCTATCAGGACCGGATGAGTCAAGCACCGGTTCAGTGACCACCGGGTCTCGGGATGGCTTATTCTTCTTTGCCCTCTTGCTGGGTTTTACTTGCAAACTGTCAATCAAAGTGGAAGGATAAGCATCAAAGTGTAAGTATGGAAAAACTTAAAGTGAGAAAGGCTATATTACCCGGGAGCCGTTTTGAAAGCCGGCATGTTTGATTGCATTGACTCGTCAGAGGAAGGAGAGTTGGCCTGATAATTGGAGTCAGTTGAGTTGAGAGGTTGGCGAATTAAACCCGCCAAAGGTAAAGCGGAATGTAAATCGGAGGTAACCTCGGTCCGACGCTTCCTGGTCACATCGGGTAAGCCGGAAGAGAGTTTTGCGTCTTGGTTGGCCCGAGTCTACCTCCGGTTCTCAAGCTGTTGTTGCTTCAAAAGAAATTGAGGATTTTGGTAAGCTAGAGGATGTGAAAATCTTACTTTCCGGGTCACCCTTCGGATTTTTTGCTTTGGCAAAGGCTCTGAGTCGGAGGAGATTATAGTTACCTCTTCATCAACTGCTTGATTGTTCCCTGTGTCCTCCTGAAAGGATAAGGATGTCAGTAAAGTAATGATAAAGGAGTTAAGAAAATCAAAGGATTACCTCCTCCTCATCTGAAGAAGAGTCATCCAATTTGAGCATATCAGAGGCGTTGGGTTTCTTCTTCTTAGAGGTGCCCGTCCTGGCGGCTTTCCTTTCAGTCTTCTTGGCCGCCCTGGCCAGTTTGGCAGCCTCATGGTCATACTTGACCTTCCAGAAATTATCACCGGCCTGTGGAAAAAGATAAAGAATCATAAGTACAAGAAGGTAACACATTAAAGAGTATTTGTGAAGATTAGTAACTTACTGCAGGAGCCGGGTTCTTCTTGCAGAAGGGAAGCAAACTGAAGGTGTTACTAGTTATAGTGCCCTACTTCAATAGTGACTGGACTGTAGCATCTACCACATCATCCGGTAAGTCCTCAGGGCTATGACGCATTGGGTCTTCTTTCTCGCCTGTGTAAGTACACATTAAGCTGGAGCGGCGGCTTAATGGTAATATCCGCCAGGTGACCCAGACCCGGACCAAGTCGATGCCACTTAACCCGTTGCCTAAAAGGGCTTTGATCTTCCTGATGGTGGGGTTAAGAGGCAGGCGCTCAACAGCAGTCAACTTGTCCGCCAGATGATGGTTGGACTCAAGACGCAGGGCACGAAAGCCGGGCAGAGGCTTCTCATTAGCCGGAGAGGTGTCTTGACAGTAGAACCACGTCTGGTTCCAGTCTTTTGGGTGACTCAGCAGCTCAGGGTAAGGAAAGAGACAATCTCTCCGCCGCTGGATTGAGATGCCACCAAGCTCGAGACTAGGTCCGTTGGCACATTCATTTTGCCGGTTCAAGTAAAAAAGTTCTCTGAACAGCAGCAGACTTGGTTCCTCTCCTAGGTATACCTTGCAGAAGACTTGGAAATTGCACAGATTTGACACGGAATTGGGTCCAATGTCTTGAGGCTTCAGGTCAAAGAAATCCAAAACTTCCCTGAAGAATTTTGAGCCGGGAGGGGAAAATCCCCGGTTCATATGATCTGTGAAAACTATTACCTCCCCATCTTTGGGTTGAGGTATCTCCTCAGACGGGTGAGGGGCACGATAAGACATGGCCTCCTTCTTTGGCAGATGGCCAGACTTCACGAATTCGGCAAGTTTGCTTTTGATCACTATGGATGGAACCCAGTTGCAAGTCACAGGGGCCTTGGCCGCCTTAGGAGCCATAACAATAATTGGCCTACGACAAAATAACAAAACTCCGGTTCAACTTTATCCGGAGAGATATCTAAATTGTTCACAGTGGCGGCTTAAGCAAGGGGCCTAATGATATAAGGGTGATTGTGCAGTAATGTTTAAGCCGCTATCAGTATCAAGAGCAATTCAAAAAAAATTGGGAGGAAGGCAAGGCTCACAGTT
The DNA here is from genome assembly GCA_963921465.1 of Triticum timopheevii. Lineage (NCBI taxonomy): Eukaryota > Viridiplantae > Streptophyta > Magnoliopsida > Poales > Poaceae > Triticum > Triticum timopheevii. Next base: position 152,832,970 of record OY997272.1, read on the forward strand.
CAGTATCACTTATTTAAACCGGACACCTAGACAACAGTGATAGAAGCAAGTTTTACTGAAGAAACCTTCCGGGTGATAGAAACAAGTTTCACAAATGACAGCTATTAGCATGGATCAAATTATTGTTCTGAAAGGAAAATTTTCTAGACCTAGAAACAGAGCAGAGAAGTTCATACATTTGAAGAGGGTTTCTAAGCAAGGAAACTGAGATCTATTTCTATGCAAGATCAATACAAACAACTACCGCGGCTGTTCTGTACAGTTTTTACGACCTAAACGGGGCGTTGAAGATGAGAACTAGTGAGGGTTTGTGTCGGGTAGAGATGAACACCGATGAACTTAGCAAAGCTCCAATGCAGATCTGAGAAAGGGAAGGAGAGGAACTCATGGATGAAGACGAGCTGCGGAGATTCGCTGACATTTTCTGGTCAGAGTCAGGTCAATGCAGCGGCCTGAGTCGATGCAGACGAGGGGGTCGACGGCGGCGGCGGCGGAGCTCGAAGTGGCAGAGAGGAGAGGAAGAAGACGACTGGAAAGAGAAGAATGAAAGACCTAAGGTCATGCCTATTTATAGGGAAAGGATAACTGAGACGGCACGGGAAACGAGGAGATAAGAGTTACTATCCAGCGGCCCCGACGCCTCGATTTTTGGAACGTTTAATAAAGCAGAGATCCGTTGAAGGATACGACGGAATAGAAAATGAATTAAAGAAAGGATGACGTCATGCCAGGTTAAGATGGATCCAGAAGATGATGTCACGGCGGGTCAAAAGAGAGCCCTCTGTACAGTCAGAAGACTAAAGATTTATTCTTTAGAAGTATACTTTTAAGATTAACATGAACAGGTTCAAATCAATCTGGGGCCTAATGTTGGGGATATGACTATTTGTGTAAGCCGCCCAGGAGGGGCCGGGTTACACAAAGAGGACTCATCAGAGGAAGCCCAAGACTAAGCATGAAGATGGCGGTTCAATAAAGGGCTTAAGGCCCACAGGCGGCTTAAGGCCCATTGTAGTAAACCGCCATGATGGCATGACTTGTAACGTAAGGTAGATTTAACTGGTCACCGAGCCGGACTCTGTTTATAAGCCGGCCGGGACTCTGTAAGCCACAGGGCATCAACCTGTGTATATAAGGGGACGACCTGCTGGTGGCTTAGGGCAAGAAACAACTCATCAAGAGCCGGGCATAGCGTATCTCGCTCCCTGGTCATCGAAACATCAATACCAACCCACCTAGACGTAGGCCTTACCTTCACCGTAAGGGGCCGAACTAGTATAAACTCTCTCGTGTCCTTTGTCCCGATTTAACCCCTTCAAGCTTCCTAGTTCCGATGGCTCCACAACTAAGTCCTTTCACAAGGACATCTGACGTGACTATTCCACGACACCGGGTTATTTTTCCCTTCAATGACCCGGAGTTCTTGAATTCATTGAAACCGGCTAATTTTGCCGAGTCATACCATTGTAGCCCCCGAGTCTCAAGACGACTCAATGAGTTGGCTTGAGATTCTCCATATTTGACCAGACAGAAGGTGTATATCATCGGCACATTGATAGCGCGATATGAACCCACAGAAGGTTGAGGTGACTATGGCGGGTTATAAATGATCCCGTATGAGCCGTTTCAGCAACTCGGCCAATGGCTCCTTCCAACTGGTTGTTCGAAGTTAACCAAACTATAGTGGCGGCGACTCGTGCGCCTGCCCATTGAACCATTCAGTGCAGACGGCGGCTGATAATATATGATAATTTGCCTCCAGTTTGTTGGAAGAAAACCGGGCTTTCCAAGCTCTGACTTGTTCATACTTAACAAACAGCTCATGCACACAGGTGCGGCCCGGTATGTTGATGTAGACCAGGATGCGAGAGACGGACAGCAAAGATGACCGCAGCTTCAGAGGCGGCACAGACAGATGAGTCGGCCGCGGTGTTGTAAACCGGCGTGGACGGGCGAATTAGCCACGTCATATTGATGTAAACCGGTCTGCAGAATGACGGTTTGCACATATATTCATCGAGCTTGATGGCATGATAAGATACTTAGCGTATTTATAATGGTGGCGCGAGTTTATACACCCATGACATAGCCATAGCTTTTGCAGTGAATAATTGTCCTGCATTAACAATATTGCAGACCAAGGCAAAGGTAAACTTGTTCTTTGACAAATATAATATGTGCTAAAAATATATTTTAGATGGATATCACCTGATGTGTTTAGGCCGAAAATAATCCGCCATGAAGTTGATGATCACTAGGTGAAACTGAAATCCCTCACGGATGAATCGGCCGCGGGAACAAACAGATAAACCGGCCATGGCGTTTGTAAGCCGGTGCGGACGAGCAAGTTGTCCTCCACGTTGTAAGCCGGTGAGGACGCGTGAACCGGCCGCGAGGGCGGACGGGCGAGTCGTCCGTGGTGTTGTAAGGTGGTGCTGACGAGCGAGCCGATCGGCGTGTTGATGTAAACCGGACCGCAGGGGCGATGGCTGGTATTTTTTGCCGGATGCTGGCGCTGGATAATGCATAGTGCTGCTTTTGTTTTTTGACAAAAGAGTTAATTGGTTCTGTGTCTTCTAGTGCCTGAGCTCTCCACATAACCCGGCCGGCACTTTTTGAGCCTGAATTTTTGGAACCAGAACTTCTTGATAATTCAGCCGGAACTTTTGATAATTCGGAACTTTTGAACCGGAACCTCTTGATAATCCGGCCGAAACTTTTGATAATCCGGAACTTTTGAACCGGAACCTCTTGATAATCTGGCCGGGACTTTTAGTAATATGGAACTTTTGAACCGGAACCTCTTGATAATCCCGCCGGAACTTTTGATAATAGGGAACTTTTGAACCGGAACCTCTTGACAATCCGGCCGGAACTTTTAATAATACGGAATTTTTGAACCGGAACCTCTTCATAATCCGGCCGGAACTTTTCTATAGCCTAAGTCGGAACTCTTTGACGACTCGGCTGGAACCCTTCGCATTTCGGACCAAACTTTTCGTCGAGGCGATTGGAACTCTTTGGTGATTCATACGGAACCTTTCATCGAGGCGGTCGGAACCTTTTGCCGATTCAGACGGAACCTTTCGTCGAGGCGGTCGGAACTTTTTGCCGATTCAGACGGAACCTTTCATCGAGGAGGTCGGAACTTTTTCGGCGATTTAGATGGAACCTTTCGTCAAGGCGGTCGGAACTTTTTCAATAAGGTGGGCGGAGCTTCTCGATCCCTGGGATAGCGCCCTTCAAGAACTCAACACCACCGTGCGCGAGCCCCACGGTGGGCGCCAACTGTCGTGGAATTAACACGGCAGATGTCCTTCGAGTGAGGACTTAGTCGCGAGGCCAACGCATCTATGCGGTAGCTTGAGAGGGGTTGATCGGGACGAGTCACGCAACACACAAGACAAGGATTTAGACAGCTTCGGGCCCCGGGAAACATCATCCAGTAATAGCCCTACATGCTGTTTGTGGCTAGATCTCATTATGCTCATCAGGGAGACGCCGCATAAGCCGGCTCCTCTTGTTGTGTCTAGCCCTAGAGATTATTGTTTCTTCTTGCTTGTCCCTCTTTGGGGAGCCCTGCCCCTCCTTATATAAGTTAGAGGGGCGGGTTACATGTGGAGTCCAAATAGGATTAGGACTAGCCTATCTTCTACTACAAGCCGGATACAAGTCCGGGTCTTGATTCCTTGTGAGGGAGATATTTCTCACGCCTTTCCTCTTAAGCCGGCCTACCATAACGTAAGTCGGCCTTCTGGGCCTTGAGCCTCCTGGGCCCCCGGGTCTTGTCGCTCCTCTGATCCGCTTGCCAGGTCACCCATAAGTCGCCAGGATCGGGCGGGTCATCAGTGAGTCGCCAAGTCCGGCCGGGTTATACTTCCAGCCGGTTTACACCGCGGGGTATATCCCCGACATTTACCATGCTTCCTAGCAACAAAATCTCTCTTATCATAACGTTGATTCTTTGATTGTGGGTTATCAAGATCAACAGCAGGTTCAATCTCTACATCATTGTCTTTGCTAGGTTGAGCATCAACATGAACATTATCATTAACATTATCACTAGGTTCATGTTCATCACCTGATTGTGTTTCAGCATCAGAAATAGAAATATCATTGGGATTCTCAGGTGTGTCTACAGTAGGTTCACTAGAAGCATGCAAAGTTCTATCTTTTTCTTCTTCTTCTTCTTCTTAGAAGAACTAGGTGCCTCTAAATTGTTTCTCTAGGAATCTTGCTCGATTCTCTTAGGGTGGCCTTCAGGGTACAAAGGTTCCTGAGTCATTCTACCAGTTCTAGTAGCCACTCTAACAGCAAAGTCATTTTATTATTCAATTCCTCAAGAAAATCATTTTGAGTTTTAAGTACTTGCTCTGCTTGGGTAGCAACCATAGAAGCAGATTTGCTAACAGGGTGAAGTTCATCTTTAACTCTAGCCAGATTATCACCTACGCGTCCTATCTCGAAAGCATTATTCTTTAACTCTCTACCAACATAAGCATTAAAACTTTCTTGTCTAGCCATAAAGTCATCAAATTCATCTAAGCACGGGCTATGAAATTTAGTAGAGGGTATTTCAACTTTATCATATCTATAGAGAGAATTTACCTTTACTACCTGTTTAGGGTTATCAAGACAATGTGGTTCTTCAGGCGATAAATTAAGACCATGTATTTCTTCAATAGGAGGTAAATTCTTAACATCTTCAGCTTTAATACCTTTTTATTTCATTGATTTCTTTGCCTCTTGCATATCTTCAGGACTGAGAAATAAAACACCTCTCTTCTTCGGAGTGGGTTTAGGAATAGGCTCAGGAGTTGGCTCAATTGGTTCAGGAATTACTTCAGGGACTGGCTCGGGGAGAGTCCAATTATTTTCATTAGTCAACATATTATTCAATAATATTTCAGCTTCGTCGACTGTTCTTTCCCTGAAAATACAACCGGCACAACTATCCAAGTAGTCCTTGGAAGCATCAGTTAGTCCATTATAAAAGATATCAAGTATTTCATTTTTCTTAAGAGGATGATCAGGTAAAGCATTAACCGGAGAAGCCTCCCCCAAGCTCATGGGAGACTCTCTTCTTTATTTGCACAAAATTATATATTTCCCGCAAGGCAGCTTGTTTCTTATGAGCAGGGAAATATTTAGCAGAGAAGTAATAAATCATATCCTGGGGACTACGCACACAACCAGGAGCAAGAGAATTATACCAAGTCTTAGCATCACCCTTTAATGAGAAAGGAAATATCTTAAGGATATATAAATAGCGAGACTTCTCATCATTAGTAAACAGGGTGGCTATATCATTCAACTTGGTAAGATGTGCCACAACAGTTTCAGATTTAAGGCCATAAAAAGGATCAGATTCAACTAAAGTAATAATATCAGGATCAACAGAGAATTCATAATCCTTATCAGTAACACAGATAGGTGAAGTAGCAAAAGCAGGATCGGGTTTCATTCTAGCATTAAGAGACTGCTGCTTCCATTTAGCTAATAATTTCTTAAGATCATTTCTATCATTGCAAGCAAGAACTTCCATAGCAGCTTTTTCATTCATAACATAACCCTTAGGAACAACAGGTAATACATAATCATTGGGGGAACCTTCATCATCACTATCATCAATAATAGGTTCTTCAATATTTTCATTCCCCCTAACTCTAGCAAGTTGTTCCTCTAGAAATTCACCTAATGGCAAAGTAGTATCACGCACAGAAGTAGTTTCATCATGCATAGCAGAAGTGGCATCATCACTAAAATGCGACATATCAGAATTCATAGCAGTAGCAGGTTTAGGTGTCGCAAGCCTACTAATAACGGAAGGAGAATCTAGTGCAGAGCTAGATGGCAGTTCCTTACCTCCCCTCGTAGTTGAGGGCAAAATAGTAGTTCAATCGTCTTTCAAGTTCTTCGTAGTGATCAACAGATATAAATCCCAACTGACTCAGAAAATAGAGCTATGCTCCTCGGCAACGGCGCCAGAAATTAGTCTTGATAACCCACAAGTATAGGGGATCGCAACAGTTTTTGAGGGTAGAGTATTCAACCCAAATTTATTGATTCGACACAAGGGGAGCCAAAGAATATTATTGAGTATTAGCAGTTGAGTTGTCAATTCAACCACACCTGGATAACTTAGTATCTGCAGCAAAGTGTTTAGTAGCAAAAGTGGTATGATAATAAAGGTAACAGTAGCAAAAGTAAAGATAAATGTTTTTGGTTTTTTGTAGTAGTTGTAACAGTAGCAACGGAAAAGTAAATAAGCGAAGAACAATATATGAAAAGCTTGTAGGCAATGGATCAGTGAAGGATAATTATGCCGGATGCGATTCCTCATGCAATAGTTATAAAATAGGGTGATACAGAACTAGCTCCAATTCATCAATGTAATGTAGGCATGTATTCCGTAAACAGTCATACGCGCTTATGGAAAAGAACTTGTATGACATCTTTTGTCCTACCCTCCCGTTGAAGCGGGGTCCTAGCACAAACTAAGGGATATTAAGGCCTCCTTTTAATAGAGAATCGGACCAAAGCATTAACACATAGTGAATACATGAACTCCTCAAACTACGGCCATCACCAAAAGTATCCCCATTATTGTCACTTCGGGATTGTTGGATCATAAAACATAATAGGTGACTATAGACTTGCAAGATAGGATCAAGAACACACATATATTCATGAAAACATAATAGGTTCAGATCTGAAATCATGGAACTCGGGCCCTAATGACAAGCATTAAGCATAGCAAAGTCATAGGAACATCAACCTCAAAACATAGTGGATACTAGCGATCAAACCCTAACAAAACTAACTTGATTACATGGTAAATCTCATCCAACCCATCACCGTCCAGCAAGTCTACGATGGAATTACTCACGCACGGCGGTGAGCATCATGAAATTGGTGATGGGGGATGGTTGATGACGACGACGGCGATGAATCCCCCTCTCCGGAGCCCCGAACGGACTCCAGATCAGCCCTTCCGAGAGAGATTAGGGCTTGGCGGCGGCTCCGTGTCGTAAAACGCGATGAAACTTTCTCCCTGATTTTTTTCTCCCCAAGACGGAATATATGGAGATGGAGTTGAGGTCGGAGGAGGTCCAGGGGGCCCACGAGATAGGGGGCCGCGCCCTAGGGGGGCGCCCCCCTGTCTCGTGGACAGGCTGTGGGCCCCTGGCATTAATTCTTTCGCCAAAAATTCTTATTAAATCCAAAAAGTGCCTCCGTGGATTTCCAGGACATTCCGAGAACTTCTCTTTTCTACACATAAAACAACATCATGGCAGTTCTGCTGAAAACAGCGTCAGTCCGGGTTAGTTTCATTCAAATCATGCAAGTTAGAGTCCAAAACAAGGGCAAAAGTGTTTGGAAAAGTAGATACGTTGGAGACGTATCACCGGGCATAGCCACACTCGATTCAACTAAAGTTGGAGAAACAGACACTCACTAGCCACCTGTGTGCGAAGCACGTCGGTAGAACCAGTCTCGCGTAAGCGTACGTGTAATGTCGGTCTGAGCCGCTTCATCCAACAATACCGCCGAATCAAAGTATGACATGCTGGTAAGCAGTATGACTATTATCGCCCGCAACTCTTTGTGTTCTACTCATGCATATAAAATATACGCATAGACCTGGCTCGGATGCCACTGTTGGGGAACATGATAATTTCAAAAAAAAATCCTACGATCACACAAGATCTATCTAGGTGATGCATAGCAACTAGAAGGGAGAGTGTGTCCACGTACCCTCGTAGACCGAAAGCGGAAGCGTTTCAATAACGCGGTTGATGTAGTCGAACGTCTCTGTGATCCAACCGATCCAAGTATCGAATGTACGTCACCTCCGTGTTTAGCACACGTTCAGCTCGATGACGTCCCTCGTGCTCTTGATCCAGTTGAGGACGAGGGTGAGTTCCATCAGCATGACAGCGTGGCAACAGTGATGATGATGCTACTGGCGCAGGGCTTCGCCTAAGCACTACGATGGTATGATCGAGGTGTTTAACTGTGGAGGGGGCACCGCACACAGTTAAGAAAAAGTCATGTGTCTTTGGGGTGCCCCCTGACCCCGTATATAAAGGAGGAAGGGAGAGAGGCCGGTCCTCTAGGGGAACGCCAAGTGTATGAAGTCCTACTAGGACTTCCAAGTCCTAGTAGGAATCCTTTCCCTTTTAGGAGTAGGAGAGAAGGAAAGAGAGAGGGAGTAGGAAAGGGAAAGGGGGGTGCCACCCCCTTCCCCTAGTCTAATTTCGACCCATGGGTGGGGCGCTACCTCCCCTTGGCCTGCCTCCTCTATTTCCCGTATGGCCCAATAAGGCCTATTACTTCCCCTGGTGAATTCCCGTAACTCCCCGGTACTCCGAAAAATACCCTAGTCACTCGGAACCTTTCCAAAGTCCGAATATAGCCTTCCAATATATCAATCTTTACGTCTCGACCATTTTGAGACTCCTCGTCACGTCCGTGATCTCATCCAGGACTCCGAACAAACTTCGGTCATCAAGACACATAACTCATAATACATATCATCATCGAACGTTAAACGTGCAGACCCTACGGGTTCAAGAACTATGTAGACATGATCGAGACACATCTCTGATCAATAAATAATAGCAGAACTTGGATGCTCATATTGGCTCCTACATATTCTACGAAGATCTTTATCGGTCAAACCTCATAACAACATACGTTGTTCCCTTTGTCATCGGTATGTGCCCGAGATTCGATCATCGGTATCATCATACCTAGTTCAATCTCGTTACCGGCAAGTCTCTTTACTCGTTTCGTAATACTTCATCCCGCAACTAACTCATTAGTCACATTGCTTGCAAGGCTTACAGTGATGAGCATTACCGAGAGGGCCCAGAGATACCTCTCCGAAACACGGAGTGACAAATCCTAATCTTGATCTATGCCAACCCAACAAACACCTTCAGAGACACTTGTAGAGCACCTTTATAATCACCCTTTTACGTTGTGACATTTGATAGCACACAAAGTGTACCTTCGGTATTCGGGAGTTGCATAATCTCATAGTCCGAGGAACATGTATAAGTCAGCAGTAGCAATGAAACTGTAACGATCATGATACTAAGCTAACGGATGGGTCTTGTCCATCACATCATTCTCCTAATGATGTGATCCCGTTCATCAAATGACAACACATGTCTATGGTTAGGAAACATAACCATCTTTGATTAACGAGCTAGTCAAGTAGAGGCATACTAGGGACATTATGTTTTGTCTATGTATTCACACATGTACTAAGTTTCCGGTTAATACAATTCTAGCATGAATAATAAACATTTATCATGAAATAAGGAAATAAATAATAACTTTATTATTGCCTCTAGGGCATATTTCCTTCAGTTTCTGGCACCCCGGGCAAAAGATATGGGCCTTATGGGCCAAGAAGGGAAATGCACCATATGGGCCGGCCAAGGAGGAGAAGGAAAGACGGGAAGGGAAAGGAAAGAGTGGAATAGGATTCCCCCTTCCTTCCCTCTCCTCCCCTCTTTCCTTCCCCTCCAACAAATATGGCAGGGGGCGTGACCAAGGGGAGGACCCCAAGTAGGATTCAGCCTACTTAGCGCACCTCCTGGTAGCCTCCCCGCTCCCTCGCACCTATATATATATGTGGGGCGCCCTAGCACACACCAGACAATTGCCTAGCCGTGTGCGGCGCCCCTCTCCACTGTTTACACCTCAATCATATTTTTGTAGTGCTTAAGCGAAGCCCTGCGGAGATCACATCACCATCACCGTCACCACGCCGTCGTGCTGACGGAACTCATCTACTACCTCGACATCTTGCTAGATCAAGAAGGCGAGGGACATCACCGAGTTGAACGTGTGCAGAACGCGGAGGTACCGTGCGTTCGGTACTTGATCGGTTGACGTGAGAAGTTCGACTACATCAACCGCATTGTGAAACGCTTCCGCTTACGGTCTACGAGGGTACGTAGACACACTCTCCCCCCCCATTGTTATGCATCTCCATGGATAGATCATTGCGTGTGCGTAACTTTTTTGTCTTCCATGCAACGTTTCCCAACACATATCACATAAACCATGATAGCAATGATCTCCAATCTTAACAGAAACAACAGGCATGCCAACAACCGGTTTACTTATCTGATTTATCTTGTTTAGTATTAACTAGTTTAGCAATCCTAGGTGCTTCATCACAGAAATAAATGACATGTCCATCAATATTATCCGTCAAAAGATCTTTGACTATTGCAACATTAGGTTCCACTTTAATTTGTTCAGAGGGTTTAGGTGCTTTAAATTACTCTAATGATCCATAGCTATAGCTTTAGCATGTTCCTTAATCCTAACAGGAAAAAGGGTTTCTCAATATAAGCAGTAGGCACAACTGGATCAACATTATAAATAATTGTCTCAGTTTTAGCAATAGTAGGTTCCTTACAAATTTCTTCAATAGGTGGATGAAATTTAAACCACTTCTCCTTAGGGAGATCAACATGAGCAGCAAAGGATTCACAGAAAGTAGCTACTATCTCAGAGTCAAGTCTATATTTTGCGCTAAACTTATGAAAAGCATCTATTTCAATAAAAGATTTAACCCAATCATATTCAAGTTTTATACATGACTCATTACCTTTGTCAATTTCCCAATCTTCTAAGTTGCGTTTAATTCTTTCAGTACGATCCCATTTAAATTCAGTAGTTTTCTTCATAAAGGAACCAGCAGAAGAAGTGTCAAACATTGTTTTATCATCATGAGAAAGTCGAGCATAAATTTTTTGTATAATCATCTCTCTTGAAAGCACCTGATTGGGGCATGTGTGCATCATTTAAGCCTCACCCAAGCTTGAGCGATACTTTATCTTTCACAAGGCCAAAAATTGTATATATAATTTCGATCACGATGAACCAAATGTATGGGATAAATTGTTTGGTGGAATTCCAGCTTCAACCGGTTCCAGTCCCATGTTCCAATATCATCTAATAGCATGTACCAAGACAATGTCTTTCCCCCAAAAGATAAAGGGAATACTTTCTTCTTAACTCCATCTTCGGATGAACCTGCAAGCTTAAACAATTCACAAACTTCAACAATATAAATTAGGTGCATATCAGGATGTATAGTTCCATCTCCTACATAAGGATTAGCTAGCAGTTTCTCTAAAATACCTGAAGGAATCTCATATTAAATATTTTTAGTAGGTTCGGTAGGTTGAGGAGCAACTCTTATTGCTTCCAGTCGAGGTGAAGATATATCCCAAACAAGCCCCTTAAAGGATTACTTTCCATAGTGACAAGTAACGGTAAATTTCAGCATGCAATAAAAATGTTTCCTTACCAAAGGCACTTCACTCCGTGGAAATGGCCACAGAAAAGAGTCTTGATGACCCACAAGTATAGGGGATCAATCATAGTCCTTTCGCTAAGTAAGAGTGCCGAATCCAACGAGGAGCAGAAAGAAATGGCAAGTGGTTTTCAGCAAGGTATTCTCTGCAAGTACTGAAAGTGGAAGTAACAAATAGTTTTGATGAAAGTTGGCCCAATCCTTTTTATAGCAAAGGGCAAGCAGGAAAGTTCTCTTATAGTAAGCAAAGCGTTCTCGAGGACATACAACAATTCTCGCCCACTCACGTTCATCATGTTTAGTCGATTCGCGTTCACTACTTTGATAATTTTATATGTGGGTGGACAAGTGCTAAGGTGTTTTTCTTACTTGAACAAGAAACCCTCTTATGATTACCCCCTCTCGTAAGCATCCACAACTACAAAATAAGAATTAAGATAAATCTAACCATAGCATGAAACATATGGATCCAAATCAGTCCCTTACCGAATAACGCATAAACTAGGGTTTAAGCTTCTGTCACTCTCACAACCCATCATCTACTTATTACTCTCCTAGGCCCAAACATGGTGATCTGTCATGTAGTCGACATTCACACGACACCACTAGAGGAAGAATAACATACATATCGGCAAAATATTGAATGAATACTAACTTCACATGATTACTTATAACAAGACTTCTCCCATGTCCTCAAGAACAAAAGTAACTACTCACAAATCATATCCATGTTCAAGATTAGAGGGGTATTGTATATGATTAAGGATCTGAAAATATAATCTTCCACCAAATAAACCAACTAACATCAACTACAAGATGTAATCAACACTACTAGCAACACACAAGTACCAATATGAGGTTTTGGGACAAAGATTGAATGCAAGAGATGAACTAGGGTTTGAGAAGAGATGGTGTTGATGAAGATATTGATGAAGATTGGTCCTCCCATGATGAGAGGATCATTGGTGATGTCGATGACTTCGATTTCCCCCTCCTGAAGGGAAGTATCCCCAGCGGAATCGCTCCGCCTGAGTGCAAAAGTGCTCCAGCCCAGGTTCCACCTCAAGACGGTCATGCTTCGTCCTGAAAGTCTTCTTCTGATTTTTTCTATGGAAAATGGCATCATATAGGAGAAGGGGGACCACTGAGGCCTGCTGGTGCGGCCACAAGCTCACACGGCGCGCCTAGGGGTGCGCCATCTAAGCTTGTGGCTCACTAGTGGGGCCCTTCCCGATGATTCTTCTTACATTATTTTTTTATTAATTCCAAAATAATTCTCCGTAAATTTTCAGGTCATTTGGAGCTCCAGAGAATTTATATCTCTGATGTAGCTTTTTCAGATCCAGAATTCCAACTGCCAGCAACTTCCCTCTTTATGTGAAACTTTCAAAATAAGAGAGAAAAGTCATTAGAATTGCCTGAAGAAGTGAAATATTATCCTAAAACATTGCAAATAACAGTAGGAAAACATGATGTAAAATGGACGTATCAGCCCCTAGGGAGGAGGTTGGTAGGAGTTAACCATCGTGTGCCCCCTATCCGAACATCACAAAGGATATCAATCATGGATAAATTATGCACCAACTTCCCCGTTTTGCCAACAGTGACACGTTAGTGAGGTTGATATCACAAACCTTAACACCAATAGTTTTACTAGCTAATTCTTATCAACTAGTAAACCTTCATATTATAAATTAAATATCGTTGATCAGACGCATCTTATTCAGTGATCTACATGAAGGGTTTATTTGTATACCTATTATTTTTTAACTAAACATATAACTCATGCAAATTACTGTTGGGGAACGTAGTAATTACAAAAAATTAACTACGCACATGCAAGATCATGGTGATGCATAGCAACGAGAGGGGAGAGTGTTGTTCACGTACCCGCATAGACCGAAAGCGGAAGAGTTAGCACAACGCGGTTGATGTAGTCGTACGTCTTCACGATCCGATCGATCAAGTACTGAACGTACGGCACCTCCGAGTTCAGCACATGTTCAGCTCGATGATGTCCCACGAACTCCGATCGAGCGGAGCTTTGTGGGAGAGTTCCGTCAGCACGACGGCGTGATGACGGTGTTGATGATGCTACCGACGCGGGGCTTCGCCTAAGCACCGCTACGATATTACCGAGGTGGAATATGGTGGAGGGGGCACCGCACACGGCTAAGAGATCAATAGATCAACTTGTGTGTCTAGAGGTGCCCCCTGCCCCCGTATATAAAGGATCAAGGGCGGAGGCGGCCGGCCAAGGAGGAGGGCACGCCAGGGAGGAGTCCTACTCCCACCGGGAGTAGGACTCCCTCCTTTCCTAGTTGGAATAGGATGGGGAAAGGAAGGGAGAGAGGAGAGGAAGGAAAGGGGGGCGCCCCCCCCCCTCCTTGTCTAATTCGGACTAGAGGGGGAGGGGGTGTGCGGCCTGCCCTAGCCGCCCCTCCTCTTCTCCACTAGGGCCCATGAGGCCCAATAAACCCCTCGGTGGGGTTCGGTAACCCCCTGGTACTCCGGTATATGCCCGAAACCTTCTGAAACCATTCCGGTGCGAACATAGTCATCCAATATATCGATCTTTACATCTCGACCATTTCGAGACTCCTCGCATGTCCATGATCATATCCGGGACTCCAAACTACCTTCGGTACATCAAAACACAAAAACTCATAATACCGATCGTCACCGAACTCTAAGCGTGCGGACCCTATGGGTTCGAGAACTATGTAGACATGACCGAGACACGTTTCCAGTCAATAACCAATAGCGGAACCTGGATGCTCATATTGGCTCCCACATATTCTACGAAGATCTTTATCGGTCAAACCGCATAACAACATACGTTGTTCCCTTTGTCATCGGTATGTTACTTGCCCGAGATTCGATCGTCGGTATCTCAATACCTAGTTCAATCTCGTTACCGGCAAGTCTCTTTACTCGTTATGTAATGCATCATCCCGTAACTAACTCATTAGTCACATTGCTTGCAAGGCTTATAGTGATGTGCACGAGAGGGCCCAGAGATACCTCTCCACAATCGGAGTGACAAATCCTAATCTCGAAATACGTCAACTCAACAAGTACCTTCGGAGACACCTGTAGAGCACCTTTATAATCACCCAGTTACATTGTGACATTTGGTAGCACACAAAGTGTTCCTCCGGTAAGCGGGATTTACATAATCTCATAGTCATAGGAACATGTATAAGTCATGAAGAAAGCAATGGCAACATACTAAACGATCAAGTGATAAGCTAACGGAATGGGTCAAGTCAATCACATAATTCTCCTAATGATGTGATCCCGTTAATCAAATGACAACTCATGTCTATGTTTAGGAAACTTAACCATCATTGATTAACGAGCTAGTCAAGTAGAGGCATACTAGTGACACTATGTTTGTCTATGTATTCACACATGTATTATGTTTCCGGTTAATACAATTCTAGCATGAATAATAAACATTTATCATGAAATAAGGAAATAAATAATAACTTTATTATTGCCTTTTCTTCAGTCTCCCACTTGCACTAGAGTCAATAATTTAGTTCACATCACCATGTGATTTAACACTAATATTCACATCTGCATGTGATTAATACCCAAAGAGTACTAAGGTGTGATCATGTTTTGCTCGTGAGAGAAGTTTAGTCAACGGGCCTGTCACATTCAGAGTCGTATGTATTTTGCAAATATTTTATGTCTACAATGCTCTGCACGGAGCTACTGTAGCTAATTGCTCCCACTTTCAATATATATCCAGATTGAGACTTAGAGTCATCCGGATCGGTGTAAAAGCTTGCATCATTGCAACTCTTTACGACGAGCTCTTTTATCACTCCATTATCGAGAAATATTTCCTTAGTCCTCAGTAAGGATATTCTTGACCGCTGTCCAGTGATCTACTCCTAGATCAAAACTGTACTCCCTTGCCAAACTCAGAGTAAGGTATGCAATAGGTCTGGTACACAGCATAGCATACTTTACAGAACCTATGACTGAGGCATAGGGAATGACTTTTCATTCTTTTTCTATTTTCTGCCATGGTCGGGTTTTGTGTCTTACTCAACTTCACACCTTGCAACATAGGCAAGAACTCCTTTGACTGTTCCATTTTGAATTACTTCAAAATCTTATCAAGGTATGTACTCATTGAAAATATCTTATCAAGCGTCTTGATCTATCTCTATAGATCTTGATGCTCAATGTGTAAGCAGCTTCACCGAGGTCTTTCTTTGAATTTTTTTTCAAATACTCCTTTATGCTTTACAGAAAATCTACATTATTTCCGATCAACAATATATTATTCACATATACTTATCAGAAATGTTGTAGTGCTCCCACTCACTTTCTTCTAAATATAGGCTTCACCGCAAGTCTGTATAAAACTATATGCTTTGATCAACTCATTAAAGTGTATATTCCAACTCCGAGATGCTTGCACCAGTCCATAGATGGATCACTGGAGCTTGCACACTTTGTTAGCACCTTTAGGATTGACAAAACCTTCTGGTTGCATCATATACAACTCTTATTTAATAAATCCGTTAAGGAATGCAGTTTTGACATCCATTATCCAGATTTCATAAAATGTGGCAATTGCTAACATGATTTGGACAGACTTAAGCATCGATATGAGTGAGAAAATCTCATCATATTCAACACCTTGAACTTGTCGAAAAACCTTTTGCGACAAGTAAAGCTTTGTAGATAGTAACACTACTATCAGTGTTTGTCTTCCTCTTGAAGATCCATTTATTTTTTATGGCTTGCCGATCACCGGGCAAGTCCACCATAGTCCACACTTTGTTCTCATACATGGATCTCATCTCAGATTTCATGGCCTTCAAGCCATTTTGCGGAATCTGGGCTCATCATCGCTTCCTCATAGTTCGTAGGTTCATCATGGTCTAGTAACATGACTTCCAGAATAGGATTACCGTACCACATTGGTGCGGACCGTACTCTAGAATACCTACGAGGTTCTGTAGTAACTTGATTTGAAGTTTCATGATCATCATCATTAGCTTCCTCACTAATTCGTTTAGCAATCACTAGAACTTATTTCTGTGATGAATTACTTTCCAATTCAGGAGAAGGTACAATTACCTTATCAAGCTCTACTTTCCTCCCACTCACTTCTTTCGAGAGAAACTCCTTCTCTACAAAGGATCCATCTTAGCAACGAATATCTTGCTTTCGGATCTGTGATAGAAGGTGTACCCAATAGTTTCCTTTGGGTATTCTATGAAGACGCACTTCTCCGATTTGGGTTCGAGCTTATCAGGTTGAAATTTTTTCACATAAGCATCGCAGCCCCAAACTTTAAGAAATGACAACTTTGGTTTCTTGCCAAACCACAGTTCATAAGGCGTCGTCTCAACGGATTTTGATGGTGCCTTATTTAAAGTGAATGCAGCTGTCTCTAATGCATAACCCCAAAATGATTGTGGTAAATCTGTAAGATACATCATCGATCGCACCATATCCAATAAAGTGCAGTTACGATGTTCGGATACACCATTACGCTGTGGTGTTCCGGGTGGCGTGAGTTGTGAAACTATTCCGCATTGTTTCAAATGAAGACCAAACTCGTAACTCAAATATTCTCCTCCACGATCAGATCATAGAAACTTTATTTTATTGTTACGATGATTTTCCACTTCACTCTGAAATTCTTTGAACTTTTCAAACGTTCCAGACTTATGTTTCATCAAGTAGATATACCCATATCTGCTCAAATCATCTGTGAAGGTCAGAAAATAACGATACCCGCCGTGAGCCTCAACACTCATCGGATCGCATACATCAGTATGTATTATTTCCAATAAGTCTGTTGCTCGCTCCATTGTTCCGGAGAACGGAGTCTTAGTCATCTTGCCCATAAGGCATGGTTCGCAAGCATCAAGTGATTCATAATCAAGTGATTCAAAAATTCCATCAGCATGGAGTTTCTTCATGCGCTTTACACCAATATGACCTAAACGACAGTGCCACAAATAAGTTGCACTATCATTATTAACTTTGCATCTTTTGACTTCAATATTATGAATATGTGTATTACTACGATCGAGATCCAACAAACTATTTTCATTGGGTGTATGACCATTGAAGGTTTTATTCATGTAAACAAATCAACAATTATTCTCTGACTTTAAATGAATAACCGTATTGCAATAAACATGATCAAATCATATTCATGCTCAACGCAAACGCCAAATAACATTTATTTAGGTTTAACACTAATCCCGAAAGTATAGGGAGTGTGCGATGATGATCATATCAATCTTGGAACCACTTCCAACACACATCATCGCTTCACCCTCAACTAGTCTCTGTTTATTCTGTAACTCATGTTTCGAGTTACTAATTTTTAGCAACAGAACAAGTATCAAATACCCAGGGGCTACTATAAACACTAGTAAGGTACACATCAATAACCTATATATCAATCTTATCCACCAAATATTCAGGGCATTTCCGTTTCTAGTGACCATTTCCTTTGCAGTAGAATCACTCAGTTTCAGGCTTTGGTCCAGCTTTGGGCTTCTTCGTGGGAGTGACAACTTGCTTGCCATTCTACATGAAGTTCCCTTTCTTTCCCTTTGCCCTTTTCTTGAAACTAGTGGTCTTGTTAATCATCAACACTTGATGCTCTTTCTTGATTTCTACCTTCATCGATTTTATCATCATGAAAAGCTCGAGAAACGTTTTCGTCATCCCTTGCATACTATAGTTCATCACGATGTTCCATTAACTTGGCGATGGTGACTAGAGAACTCTGTCAATCACTATATTATCTGGAAGATTAACTCCCACTTGATTCAAGCGATTGTAGTACCCAGACATTCTGAGCACATGCTCACTAGTTGAGCAATTCTCCTCCATCTTTTAGCTATAGATTTTGTTGGAGACTTCATATCTCTCAACTCGGGTATTTGCTTGAAATATTAACTTCAACTCCTGGAACATCTCATATGGTCCATGACATTCAAAACGTTTTTGAAGTTTCGATTCTAAGCCGTTAAGCATGGTGCACTAAACTATCAAGTAGTCATCATATTGAGCTAGCCAAACGTTCATAATGCCTGCATATGCTCTTGTAATAGGTCTGTCACCTAGCGGTGCATCAAGGACATAATTCTTCTGTGCAGCAATGAGGATAAACCTCAGATCACGGACCTAGTCCACATCATTGCTACTATTATCTTTCAACTTAGTTTTCTCTAGGAACATATCAAAAATAATAATAAACGGGGAGCAACATCGCGAGCTATTGATCTACAACATTATTTGCAAAATACTATCAGGACTAAGTTCATGATAAATTAAAGTTCAATTAATCATATTACTTAAGAACTCCCACTTAGATAGACATCCCTCTAATCATCTAAGTGATCACGTGATCCAAATCAACTAAACCATAACCGATCATCACGTGAGATGGAGTAGTTTTCAATGGTGAACATAACTATGTTGATCATATCTACTATATGATTCACGCTCGACCTTTCGGTCTCCAGTGTTCCGAGGCCATATCTGCATATGCTAGGCTCGTCAAGTTTAACTCGAGTATTTTGCATGTGCAAAACTGGCTTGCACCCGTTGTAGATGAGCGTAGAGCTTATCACACCCGATCATCACGTGGTGTCTCGGCACGACGAACTTTGGCAACGGTGCATACTCAGGGAGAACACTTATACCTTGAAATTTTAGTAAGGGGTCATCTTATAAAGCTACTATTGAACTAAGCAAAATAAGATGTATAAAAGATAAACATCATATGCAATCAAAATATGTGACATGATATGGCCATGATCATCTTGCGCCTTTGATCTCCATCTCCAAAGTACTGTCATGATTTCTATCATCACCGGCACGACACCATGATCTCCATCATCTTGATCTATATAATTGTGTTGTCACATGGTCGTCTCACCAACTATTGCTATCGCATAGCGACAAAGTAAAGCAATTATTTGGCGCTTGCATCTTATGCAATAAATAGACAACCATAAGGCTTCTGCCAGTTGCCGATAACTTCAACAAAACATGATCATCTCATACAACAACTTATATCTCATCACGTCTTGACCATATCACATCACAACATGCCCTGCAAAAACAAGTTAGACATCCTCTACTTTGTTGTTGCAAGTGAAAGATCGAGGATGTCGCCTAGAGGGGGGGGTGAATAGGCGCTTTAAAATAATTACGGTTAAGGCTTGAACAAATGCGGGATAAACCTAGCGGTTAATTTGTCAAGCACAAAACCTAAAACAACTAGGCTCACCTATGTGCACCAACAACTTATGCTAAGCAAGATAAGCAACTATGTGATAGCAAGATATATGACAAAGAACAATCTGGCTATCACAAAGTAAAGTGCATAAGTAAAGGGCTCGGGAAAGAGATAACCGAGGCACGCGGAGACGATGATGTATCTCCAAGTTCACACCCTTGCGGATGCTAATCTCCGTTTGAAGTGGTGTGGAGGCACAATGCTCCCCAAGAAGCCACTAGGGCCACCATAATCTCCTCACGCCCTCGCACAATGCAAGATGCCATGATTCCACTAAGGGACCCTTGAGGGCGGTCATCGAACCCGTACAAATGGCAACCCTTGGGGGCGGTCACCGAACCCGTACACTTTGGCATCCCTTGGGGGCGGTCACCGATACCCGTCAAATTGCTCGGGGCGATCTCCACAACCTAATTGGAGACCCCGACGCTTGCCCGGAGCTTTACACCACAATGATTGAGCTCCGAACACCACGAACCGTCTAGGGCGCCCAAGCACCCAAGAGGAACAAGCTCAAGGGCACCAAGCACCCAAGAGTAATAAGCTTCTCAACTTGTAACTTCCACGTATCACGTGGAGAGCTCAAACCGATGCACCAAATGCAATGGCAAGGGCACACGGAGAGCCCAAGTCCTTCTCTCCCAAATCCCACCAAAGCAACTAATGCTAGGGAGGAAAATGAGAGGAAGAATGAAAGAAGAACACGAAGAACTCCAAGATCTAGATCCAAGGGGTTCCCCTCACTTAGATGAGAAAGTGATTGGTGGAAACGTGGATCTAGATCTCCTCTCTCTTTTCCCTCTAGAACTAGCAAGAATCATAGGAGGGATTGAGAGTTAGCAAGCTCGAAGAAGGTCAACAATGGAGGAAGAACACGAGCTCAAAGGATGAGTCTCAATGGGGAAGAAGACCCCCTTTTATAGGAGGGGAGAAATCCAACCGTTATTCCCTCACTCAGCCCGCACGACGCGGTACTACCGCATGGAGCTGCGGTACTACCGCGGTTGGCTGCGGTACTACTACTTTAGGTTGCGGTACTACCGCATGTGCAACACTGGCCAGATGAAGGCTTGTTGCACAGGGCAACGAGCGGTAGAACTGCCGGAGCGGTACTACCGCGTGCCCCTATGGTACTACCGTAAGGCAGGCAACACCAGGCGCAGAGAAAGCACGGAAGTAAAAATTACTTCTGTACCTACTTCCGCTGAGGGAGGACCTGCGCAAAAATCCGGCACGGTACTACCGCACACGAAGAGCGGTACTACCGCGTAGGGCGCGGATGTAAAAAATTACATGCGCCCCTACTTCCGCTCATGCTGCTAAGCCTAGCGAGAGCCCACGGTACTACCGCGCCCGCGGTGCGGTACTACCGCGTAGGGCGCGGATGTAAAAAGTTACATCCGCCCCTACTACCGCTCGAGCAGCTGCGCCTGGCCAGAGGTCACGGTACTACCGCTCCCACAGAGCGGTATTACCGTGAGCACCTGCAGTACTACCGCAGGGGACTGCGGTACTACCGCTCCGGAGAGCAGTACTACCGCATGCCCCAGATCAGCAACACTAGGAGTCCTTCATTTTGCAGAGAAGACAACAGAGGGAAATAATAAAACCAGAACTACCATAACTTCTCCAAATGACCTCCGAATTGAGCAAACTCAAGCTTGTTGGATAGAGGAAGACGAGTAGCATCAAAACAACATAGGGGAGGTAGCTTAACAGAGAAGAACAGCATAGGAGAAGAACCGGTTATAGTAAGAAGAGGCAGGGGAGGTAGCTTAACAAACAAAGGAGTGAAACCTCCAACAGAGAAGAACCGGCATACCCTCCATCATCAAAAACATCATAGAAGAAGCATGTGAACTCCATTTTGGATGAACTCGAGCTTGTCATAAAAATGACCATAAGCTCCAAATCTCACAAGGAGAAGAACCAAACAAGAACCAATAAAGATGATGCAAGGATGCAATGGTTTGAGCTCTCTACGAATGATACGATCAAGCAACTCATCGAGAGCCCCCCTTGATAGTACGGCAATCGATCCTATAACCCGGTCTCCCACAACTACCATGATACCGGTAAAATAGAAAACCTATCAAGGGAAAACCTTTGCCTTGCACAAAGTCCACTTGAGCTAGATGATGACGATCTACTCCTCCTCAAGATGGACCACCTTTCTTGATTGCGTTGGCTCGATGAAGACTAGTTGATTGCTCCCCCATACTCCACTATGGGCGAGCCACTCTTTTGCTCATCTTCACAAGTCCATTGTCACTACAATGGACGGCAAGCTTCAAGCACTTGATCTCTTCGTGATGCATCACTTGAACGTGCACACCGCAACCTAACCCCACAAAGAACTCTCACGAAGACCATGGGTTAGCACACAAAGCGTAATGGACAATGCTTACCATACCATGGGATCACTTGATCCCTCGGTACATCTTGTGCACTTTGTGTGTTGAATCTTTCCAACTCTCTTCATTTGGATGATGTCTTGAAGGTAGACATGAATGATCACACAATCTTCTTCTTCAAGACATGCTTGCAATAAGCTCAACACTCACATGACCGATCTTTGGATAATTCCTTAATAGCACCGTGGTCATCACAAACTCTCCTTGAAACCAACAAATGGACTCCAAGAAAAGCATATGGACAAACCCTTCAAATATAACTCAAGGCAACCATTAGTCTATAGAGATTGTCATCAATTGCCAAAACCAAACATGGGGGCACCGCATGTTCTTTTAGCAAGTTTTACGTGGCTGCTACGGGCTTAGCAAGAACCGTTCTTACCTACGCATCAAAACCACAACGATATTTCGTCAAGTTAGTAATGTTTTAACCTTCTCAAGGACCAGGCGTAGCCACACATAGTTCAACTAAAGTTCGAGAAACTGACACCCGCCAGCCACCTATGTGCAAAGCACATCGGTAGAACCAGTCTTGCGTAAGCGTACGCGTAATGTTGGTCCGGGCCGCTTCATCCAACAATACCGCCGAACCAAAGTATGACATGCTGGTAAGTAGTATGACTTGTATCACCCACAACTCACTTGTGTTCTACTCGTGCATATAACATCTACGCATAAACCAGGCTCGGATGCCACTATTGGGGAACATAGTAATTTCAAAAAAAATTCCTATGCACACGCAAGATCATGGTGATGCATAGCAACGAGAGGGGAGAGTGTTGACCACGCACCCTTGTAGACCGAAAGCAGAAGCGTTAGCACAACACGGTTGATGTAGTCGTACGTCTTCACGATCCGACCGATCAAGTACCGAACGTACGGCACCTCCGAATTCAGCACACGTTCAGCTCGATGATGTCCCATGAACTCCGATCCAGCAGAGCTTTGTGGGAGAGTTTCGTCAGCACGACGGCGTGATGACAGTGTTGATGATGCTACCGATGCAGGGCTTCGCCTAAGCACCGCTACGATATTACCGAGGTGGAATATGGTGGAGGGGGGAACCGCACACGGCTAAGAGATCAATAGATCAACTTGTGTGTCTAGAGGTGCCCCCCTGCCCCGGTATATAAAGGAGCAAGGGGGAGGCATCCGGCCAAGGAGGAGGGCGCGCCAGGGAGGAGTCCCACTCCCACCGCGAGTAGGACTCCCTCCATTCCTAGTTGGAGTAGGAGGGGGAAAGGAAGGGAGAGAGGAGATGAAGGAAAGGGGGGCGCCGCCCCCTCCTTGTCCAATTCGGACTAGAGGGGGAGGGGGCGCGCGGCCTGCCCTGGCCGCCCCTCCTCTTCTCCACTAGGGACCATGAGGCCCAATAAACCCCACGGGGGGTTCCAGTACCCCCCCCCCACCGGTACTCCGGTATATGCCCGAAACCTTTCGAAACCATTCCGGTGTCCAAACATAGTCATCCAATATATCGATCTTTACGCCTCGACCATTTCGAGACTCCTCGTCATGTCCGTGATCATATCTGGGATTCCGAACTACCTTCGGTACATCAAAACACAAAAACTCATAATACCGATCATCACCGAACATTAAGCGTGCGGACCCTACGGGTTCGAGAACTATGTAGACATGACCGAGACACGTTTCCAGTCAATAACCAATAGCGGAACCTGGATGCTCATATTGGCTCCCACATATTCTATGAATATCTTTATCGGTCAAACCGCATAACAAAATACGTTGTTCCCTTTGTCATCGGTATGTTACTTGCCTGAGATTCGATCGTCGGTATCTCAATACCTAGTTCAATCTCGTTACCGGCAAGTCTCTTTACTCGTTATGTAATGCATCATCCCGTAACTAACTCATTAGTCACATTGCTTGCAAGGCTTATAGTGATGTGCATTACCGAGAGGGCCCAGAGATACCTCTCCGACAATCGGAGTGACAAATCCTAATCTCGAAATACGTCAACTCAACAAGTACCTTCGGAGACACCTGTAGAGCACCTTTATAATCACCCAGTTACATTGTGACGTTTGGTAGCACACAAAGTGTTCCTCCGGTGAGCGGGAGTTACATAATCTCATAGTCATAGGAACATGTATAAGTCATGAAGAAAGCAATAGCAACATACTAAACGATCAAGTGCTAAGCTAACGGAATGGGTCAAGTCAATCACATCATTCTCCTAATGATGTGATCCCGTTAATCAAATGAGAACTCATGTCTATGGTTAAGAAACTTAATCATCTTTGATTAACGAGCTAGTCAAGTAGAGGCATACTAGTGACACTATGTTTGTCTATGTATTCACACATGTATTACGTTTCCGGTTAATACAATTCTAGCATGAATAATAAACATTTATCATGAAATAAGGAAATAAATAATAACTTTATTATTGCCTCTAGGGCATATTTCCTTTAATTGCCACTACCTATTCAACTCTCAAAAAGATATAAGTGAAGCATGAGAGTGAAAATTATTTCTATAAAATATAAGAATCGATGTGCTCAAAGGATATAAGTGAAGTGCATGAGCAAATTTTCTTAACTCAAAAGATATAAGTGAATAATAATGAGCATTCTAATAAATCGAGATGAATGCGTGTCTCTAATTGGTGTGATCAGCAAACAATGATTGTGTAAAGAACCAAACAAAATAAAAATATAACACACGATGCTCCAAGCAAAACACATATCATGTGATGAATAAAAATATAGCACCAAGTGATTTTACCAATAGATAGGAAACGAAAGAGGGGATGCCTTCTAGGGCATCCCCAAGCTTAGATGATTGGATCTTTCTTGAATATTGCCTTGGGGTGCCTTGGGTATCCACAAGCTTTGGGCCTTGCCGCTCCTTATTCTTTCATCCATCTTCATCTCATCCAAAACTTGAAAATTTCGGCACATGAAACTCAACAAAACCTCGTGAGATCCATTATATAGTAAATCAATCATCCACTTTGTGTACTGTTATAAATAGATTCATAATTGTTCTTGCATAACACCTACTATATTCTAACTTCTACATGACTTATACCCCCTGAAATAGTCCATGCAATCATCAAAACAAGCACACTATGCAATAAAAATAGAATCTATCTAAAACAGAATAGTATCTAATGACAAAAAAAATTAACCATACTTCTGTAACTCCAAAATCCTAAAAACTAGTGTAACGTAAACAATTTGTAACCCAATACTATGTAAAACTTTCATAATTCTATCACGTTTCGGTACAGAATGTAAAATAAATATTGGGCGCAAAAATTTTCTGTTTTTGCACAGGATCAAATTAGCTATCATCCAAATCATCCCAAAGCTATTACTTGGGACAAAATTCAAAAGAAAAGATACAAACATAATCATTACAGTAGAAATAATCATGTTGGCTCACCAAAATAAAATAAAATCATAGTTATTGGGTTGTCTCACAACAAGCTCTTTCTTTATAGCCATTAAGATTGGCATGAGATTTTAATAATACTCACATGAAAAACATGCATTGAAGCACAAAGAGAGCATCATAAGACATGTAACCACCACACTTATGTCTAACCCATTTTCTATGCATAGCTATTTTATAAATTAACAACTTATCAAGACAAGCAAGACATAACATATGCAAGGAAGAAGATTGAAACATCGGATATACAAATCGGTGCCCAGGCTCATCTGCTCCCGCTCAGAAAAAAATCAAAATAAATACTAGAAAATTTCAAAAAAATTCAAATGTTTTTTGTGTGATAGATAATTTGTCGCGCGAGGTCTGCTCCAAATTTCAACGTATTTGGACATCTGAGTAGCTCTCGGCAAAAAGACAAATCGGGCCAAAACAGTGCGTGAACCCCCCCTGATTTTGTCTTTTTGCCGAGAGCTGCTCAGATGCTCAAATGAGTTTAAATTTGGAGCCGACCTCATGCGTCAAATTATCTGCCACCCCAAAAAAATATAATTTTTTTGAATTTTTCTAGTATTTATTTTGATTTTTTTTCTGAGCATGGGTGCAGATGAGCTCGGGAGCCAAAACTCCGCGTCCATTGAAACGTTAACAATTCTAGCACAAAGAGAGGTAATTGAGTAACATGAAAATTTCTATAATCATATTTTCCTCTGTCAAAATAATTATATGTGGGGTGATAATCAAATTCAACAATATGGCTATCATATAAAATATTCTTTTCATGATGCATATGCGTGGGCTAGCTAGCGAATCGGGCGGTTGCGTGGCGACCGGCCGAAATTTGGGCCGGTCAACCGGCACCTAGCACGCGCCTTAGAGAAAGGTTAGCCTTTTCTTTCCCAGAAGATAAGGTTATTACCATCTATGCCATGTTTATTCCCATGTCTTTCATACTAGTAAGTTACACCTGCCTTGCACGTGAGACTAAGTACGACCGAATATTGATTTACCATGTCATAATAGGCAAACATATGAATTTTGAGCCATGTATGGATAAAATGTAATATATAGATTTAAGTGTAAATGCTCATTACATCAAAAATCTAATTATGGCTACAAAAATTTTGATAATTGTGTGTTATATACTACACACAAAAAGGTGTGAAATATATAAAAATAGCTAAATACTCAAGCTACAAAGACAAAGTGAACTTTAGGAAGATGTTTCCATGGATTTGAACCAAAACAAACAAAAATATGATAAAACATATGACAAATATTGTGTACGAAAAAACTTGGGAGAAGAGTCTAGAACAAATCAGAAGTGGTTGTATTTTGTGCATATTCTGCAATGTAGATGATATAACAAAAATGAATGGCAATTCTCTTAATAAAAGAAATATAAACGCTATAGTTCAGTCGACGGATTAACAAGCTTGCGTCCGCCGCCTTGGTTGCATGCCACGTGTTCCAGTGACATAGTGAACCCCCTGATCTCTTCTTTGTGCAACAATGCCTCTGTTGCAAAATAAAATTGCAACAAGACCTCTGTTGCAAAAATAATTAAATTGCAACAACGCCTCTGTTGCAAACAAAGAAAATGTAACAAGACCTCTATTGCAAAAAAAAAATGTAACATGCGTTGCAAAAAAAAACTGTAACACGAGCTCTGTTACAAAAATAAATTTGCAACCTGACCTATGTTTTGCAAAATTTCTGCAACATGACCCGTATTTCAGAAAATTATTGTAAGACGGCCTTTGTTGTAGTAATAGAGGGCGGCGCTCGCGGCTCAATCCGTCATATCTGACGTCTCGCGAGGCGGCGGATCTTTTATCCGTCGGCCGACGCGTAGCAGCGCCCATAAAAAAATTGGAGAATTAAAGTACGAAAGAATCGAGAACAAAGGAGAAGAGTCTTTTGAGGTTTGTGCATATTATGATTGTGCATGAGTTCAAGTAGAATCTTCTAGATAGTACATGTGACAAAATTTGATCTAGTGAAGAGAATATCTACTGGTCAATACTACTCGATTTGTCACCTCCCAACCATTGGATCGGTTTCATCCAACGGCCTTGATTTAGACTTATTCGAACACTATACAATGAGATATAGATAGTTAATCACTGGAGCTATATACTACTCCCTCCGTTCCAAAATATTTATTTTTCTAGAGATTTCAACAAATGACTACATACGGAGCAAAATGAGCGAATCTATACTCTAAAATATGTCTACATACATCCATATGTTGTGTCCATTTGAAATGCCTAGAAAGACAAGTATTTTGAAACGGAGGGAGTATGTTCTAATAGTCGTGTTGGTCAATACACAAAACGTCACAATTTTGTAAACTGGAGTGGGCACGTCACTACGTGGTATACGTGCAACGGCAAGAAGAATGCCTAAATTGCGGCCCGCACGTGCATCACGGACGCTGTACTATCATGATGACGATGAACGCGCTCGGGTTGCCCCACTCCTGTCACCACCGACCGTGTGCCTTTCCTTGATTCCTTCGTCGCGCGTGTGCATGCTTTAGTTGAAATGCACGACGACACATGCACACAGACATAGCTTTAGCTCAAAAGCCCGGCAGGGTGTATCTGGAAAGGTGACGGAAAGGAGACAGAGATGTCTCTTGATCATATTCTAGTACCCCCTATGTTTTTGTATTAGTCAAATCAGAGAAAGAAAGAAAAAAAGGAGGAATTGACACATGAGATTATCACAATCATGCCTCGCCCTGGCGAATTACTTACGGGACTTCTTTTTTGACACTACTTATGGGGTGTATGGTAGGGATACGACGATATCTTCTTCAACTAATGTCGATCGTATCTTGACTCGCCCACGTCGATCGTGGGTCTGATCTCACCAAATTATAAAAGCGATTGCCCGGCTGATCTATTCTGAGTTGCTGACTTTCTGTGTGGTGCGTCAGAGTAATTTCAGCGTACTGACCTAAATGAACGCGTGGTTTGTCTGATTTTTGTTCAATTGAGTTGGAGTGTCCACTCCTTTTTGTGCTTGGGTTCGCAGTGCGCGCTGCCTACATATAATTTTTTTTTGCCCAAGTTCACATAATTCAACCAAATACAAATATCTCATAGTTTCACAACTAAATAATATCTCATAGTTTACAACTCAAATAAAATTTAAATTGTCGTAAATACATTTGAAAGAAACAAATAGCCGATACATTTATTGGTTTCCACCGTGAGCCCATATATGTGCAATCAAATTGTGTTTCCCATTCACACATTTGATGATGAAATTCGGTGAATTGTGCAAACGTCATCGCTCCTCCATGCTCAAGCACAATATTTTCACCCTGAAACTGAAACCCTTGGTCATAGATTTCATCTGAACGCTCATCCTCTACGATTATGTTGTGCATGATCACACAAGCAGGCATCACCTGCCACAACTTCTTAGTGCTTCAAGTTCTAGCAAGATACCGAACGATGACCCATCTAGATTGAAGAACACCGAAAGCACACTCCACGTCCTTTCTACACTCTCTTGTGCTTGACAAATCTCTTTCTCTTCTCTCCTATCGGATTGGGGATTGTCTTGACAAGAGTAGTCCACTGAGGGTAGATACCACAGTTAGGTAGTATCTTTTGTTGTAGTGGTGGCCATTGATCTCAGCATTGACCTCTGGGCAGTTGCCTTCAACAAGCCTTGCGAACACCGGAGAGCGCCAAAGAACGTTGATGTCATTGTGAGAGCCGGCCATGCCGAAGAAAGAGTATCAAATCCAGAGATCTTGTGAAGCCACGGCTTCAAGTATGACAGTGCAAGCTTTCACATAGCCCCTATACTGCCCTTGCCAAGTAGAAGGGCAGTTCTTCCAATTCCAATTCGTATGATCTATGCTACCAAGCATCCCGAAAATCCCCTACTGGCATTGATCGCCAACAACCGGGTTGTATCTGCAATAGTTGGCACTCTAAAGTACTCCGGTCAAATACTGCTACCATAGCCTTGCAGAACTTGTACATGAAATCTAGGCATGTGGACACGCCCATTCGGACATTTCATCAATGAGATCACAGGGTACTCCGTACGCAAGCATCCGAATAGTTGCAGTTCGTTTTTGATAAGAAGAGAAGCCGATTTTCCTAGGGCATCCTCCTTCCACTCAAAATAGTTATCATACACCACCACCCCTCCTGGATATGGTTGAACACATGTCTAGCCATCTGAAATCGGCGCCGGAATAGGTTGTGTTTGAAGAGCAAGTTAGGGGACTGGAAGTAGTCCTGCAAGAGTAGGCAATGGACGCTCTCTCTGTTGCGATTCGACACCGGAGTATGCCCCGGGATCGAGCCCCTTAACATCGGCCACTGACTACCAATGTGGTCATGGGCGACCAAAGCAGTAACCACAATCTCCTCATCGTCGGATGGCGAATTATCCGAATTGCAAATGAAATTATTGAAAAAGTACTCATCGTCGGAGTCCATTTGTACCTTGAGGGCGAACCGTAGAACATCTTGCGAGTGCGATGGAAGAAGTCGGCCGGTGAAGAGCCTCGCGCCTCTCCGAGACCGGGCATCAGGTATGTCAGCGTGGAGGCGAACATGGCGGCGACCGGCGAGCGAGGTGGCGGTGCTACCAACGACGGAGGCGAGGTAGTGTAGTCAAAGTTGGAGTGTTGCGACGGCGGAGAAAACAGTCCACCACTGCCGGAGTATGGGGTCGTCGATGGGTGGCATGCTGCTGGGGGTATCTGGGTGCGGGCGGCTGGCCTGGTCACCGGAACTGGGCGGCGGTGACAAGGTAGGGGGCGGCCGGCTGTGATGGTTGTTGATGGGAGGAAAGGGGAAATGACCAATGTGCCACCAACTAGCGGGTCAGTGGGAGGACAAAGGCGAGCATTGCGCGCGTCCGCATTGACGTAAACGTGACATAAATATGGGCCTGAAACGGGCCGCGTGCGGATAAAAAACAGACATTGGTCCATTGACCTCGGCGTATTGGACCGTCTTTTATGCATGTTTTGATTCAAACGGACACATGGCTCTTAGGATTGTGTTGCCATGGGACCACAACAGGATTCGGGCACACCCACACACACGAACACCATGTGCGGCATGCAACACGAGTGAACACAATGTTTGCTAAGAGCATGGTTAATAATATAGCCAACTGCTGGCTATATGGTGTTGCCATGTCGTATATAGCCATCACTTATAGCAACTCATACAATAAGGTTAGTTATAAGCTTGGCTATAAGAGTACTATTTTTTCTCATCTTCTCTCTATCTCTTTTTTCATATTTATTATATCGGCCTAGGAATCCGCATATAGCTAGGCTCTTGCATGAGAGCCCACTCCCCTCATTTTTTCATATATCTCTCCTCCACACATAGGTAAAATTGCCATGTAAGCGGGCTATAAGCCTGCTATTGTACTTGCTCTGCTCGGTCTATTGAAAAGTTCTCTTTTATTTTCTTAATCTCTGCAGTCAGATAAAGCCGTGTGATTCTTAACCCATCATCACATGTAGCCCCAGCGTGAGCACGCGTGGGGGAGGGGGGGGGCGACTATCTTTCGACTTTAGCCAGATGGAAGCCGGGCTCGCCTACAAGAGCCAGTAGTGAGCAGCCTGGTACCCATGTGGTTTTCATATGATGTTACGCACATATTTTTCTTACATTCGTTTATATTTTGAAAAACAATAAATACATATATTACAAAAAAAAATGTTTTTTTAAAATAAAGTGGTTATCACATGTTTAAAAAACTATTCATGCAGTGTAAAGAAATTTCAAGTTTTATATTTTTTGTACCATTCAAAAATGTTCATGTGTTTCACAAAAATGTACATGACATTTTCAAAAAATATTATACAATGTAAAAAAAATTCCATTTATAATTCAAAAAGTGTTTAGTACCATTGAAAAATTACACGTTACATTTAAAAAATGTCCATGCATTTCAAAAATAGGTTTGCGTTATTTTTTTCAATGTTCCAATAGTTCAAAAAACTACTCCATATCTTTCAAAAAAATCAACATGTTTAACACATATTCGAAAATTTGTTCAAAACATGGGTTAACATGGATTAGAGAAAATGTTAATAATCTATTTAGAAAATAGTAAATGTATATAAAATATGTTTTAGATGTATACAAAAATAAAAAAATTATGAAAAATGTAGACATCAAAACATATACTTAAAACAATATTAATCATGTATTTGGACAATGTTAAACACGTATAGAAAAATATTCCTGATGTTAATAGTCTACATCATGTATGAAAAAATCAGACATGTACTACAAAAGTTACAAATTAAAGAAAACCGAAGAAAGAAAAAATAAAACAGAAATAAAAATAAGAAAAAAATCAAAGAAAGCCACACAAAAACGAAAAATGACGTTGTAAAACAGTGAAAATAAGAGATAAAAAAACGACAAAAATAAAACTCTCGCGCAAATATAGTACTGGGCCGTCTCAGAAGCACTGCGCCATAGGCTAGATATATTATGCCCACGAGAGCAACGTCTCCCTCATAGGTCATAGCGAGACAATAGCTGCGGGGAGTCCCTAGTCAGCGCTTCAGGCGCCAGGGAAGCTCCCTGGCGCCCACGCGCTTGTCAGTTGGGCTGGCCTGTTGCCGCTCTGCAGTCCTCGCTCGCTCGTTCGAGCCGCTCTGCAGAGGTACTGTAGCGACAAGAGACAAAGAAGAGGTACTGTAGCGGCGAAGCACTTAGGGCTGCTGGTGCAGAATTTCGAAAAACAGTTCATGAATTTGAAAAAATAATTCACAAATTCAAAAAGAGTTCATGAATTTGAAAAAAGCACAAAAAATAGTTCGTCAAATTTGAAAAAAGTTCATCAAATTGAAAAAAAAGTTAATCAATTCAAAAAAGTTCATCGGTATTAAAAAAAGTTCATCAAATTTGGAAAAAAGTTCGAATTTGAAAATAGTTCATCAAATTCAAAAAAAAGTTCATTGATTCTGAGAAAAGTTCATCGAATTTGAAAAAAAAAGTTCATCGAATTTGTAAAACTTCATCAATTTTGAAAAGTTCATCCAATTTGTAAAAAAGTTTATCGATTTTGAAAAAAGTTCATCGAATTTGGAAAAAAGTTCATTGAATTAAATGTTCAACGTTCTTTTTAAACTCATAAATTTTCGAAAGAAATCATTGAATTTGATGAAAGTTCATGATATTTGAAAAAAGGTCGTGAACGTAGAATCACGAATTTGAACCCAGTTCGGGCATTGAAGAAAAAAAACAAAAAGAAAAAAGGAATAAGAACCGCGACCGGAGAAGAATAAAGGAAGGTAACATGTTTTTGTACATAAGTGAGTTAGTGTCCTAGTGGTTAGTGCCCTGCGGTCTCCACGAAGAGCTCTTGAGTTGGCGGGTTCGAACTCAAAAGAAAAACCTGAGAAACAAAGCGCCTAAGGAATTGTTCTTGTTTTACGAATTGGCCGGACCAGTTTCTTCTCCTCTCTCGCTTGTTCGGTCCGATTTGTTTTTTTTTTTATTATTATTAAAGGTTTTCTTCGTTTCTAGGGTGTTTATTTTTTTATTTCTTCGATTTTCACCATTTTTTCTTTGGTTTTGCTTGTTCTTTGTCGTTTTTCAATGGGATTTTTTCTCTCGATTTCACGATTTTTCTATACACAAATTTATTGTTCTTGTTTTACGAATTGGCCAGACCAGTTTCTTCTCCTCACTCGCTTGTTCGGTCCGATTTGTTTTCTTTTATTCCTTATTCTTTTTTTATTATTAAAGGTTTTCTTCAGTTTTCTTCGTTTCTCGGGTGTTTTTTTTATTTCTTCGATTTTCACCATTTTTTCTTTGGTTTTGCTTGTTCTTTGTTGTTTTTCATTGGGATTTTTTTTTCTCGGTTTCACGATTTTTCTATACACAAATTTGGTATATAACGGATACACTTTTATAATACAAGTTTTTAAAAAAAAAGAAAAGATCAAGCTTTTTTGAAGACATGGCCAGCATTTTTTTTTCTATACACATTTAAGGCCTAGTTTGGCACTACAGTTTTTTAAAACCGTGGTAATCCAAAACTTTAGTTTTCTAAAGTGTGCCCAGTAAATACTTTGGTTTCTCAAAACTGTAGTTTTTCTCTGTTTTGCCGAAACCAGCAATTCGTTTGGCAAATGATCTTTTCCCGTAGTTTGACTGGCTGCACCTAACGCACCTAACTCAAGGAGCTGATCTACATGTAAAAAAGGATGGCTCAATGCATGCAGCCATGCCATGCGCGCCAAGTCCTCTCGGTATCTCCTCTCCCAGGAGCTAGAAGTTATGACACCCTACAGCCTACAATTACCGCTTATACAGCAGCCATGCAATGCGAAGTGCAAGCTAATCACCTTACTCGAAACTCCTAATAATCAAGAGATAGATTGCATCTCTTCTATAATACATGAGGGCGGTTTCAGCGGATGGTGCTCTCCGGAGATTGCGATGGACTAGGTCGGTGCGAGGCTTGCAACTTTCTCTTGTAATGCACATCAACAAAGTCGGAGCTGCCGGTCCTCGATGTCTTGGTCGATTGTTAGGCTTTGGCTGGCAAGGTCCTCGGGTGTTGTTCGTTCGGAGGGGTCTTGACGGGTCGTCATCGACGAAGTCGGAGTTGAGTTGCCTGCTCGGGGAGAGGCGATGGCGATGACATTGCGGGCAACCATGACGTTGTCCGCTCCTCGGCGGTGTGTGTGGTCTTCTGAGTGCCAGGTCGGCCAGTGTGCCCTTTTCTGTGGGCGGGTTGTATCGGTTTTTGCCCGGGTTTTCGTTAATTAACCGGACAACTCTCTTCTTCTTAACCAATGAAAATGACATATCTTTTGCCTCGTTTCAAATTTTTTTACATATAATAGGCATGGGACGACTCGGAGGAGGTTGTTGCAATTTCTATCCGTTCAGTTTAGAAATAAGAGGTGGGACCTCTTTTGTAGATACCAAAAAAAAGACATACGAGAGATACCATGGTATCTTAAATTTCAGTATTTCTTTCATCCGAACATCCCAAAGCTTTTTTTAGAAACCGAGGTATTCCAAAAAAAACCTGCAAAAATACTTTACATCCAAACGCACTCTAGCATTTTAAAAATGCTTGATTAACATCTTTCAAACATAAGATAAATATTTTTGTTAAACATGGTTAACATTTTTTCTATGCACATTTAACAATTTGTAAATGTTTGATTATTTTTTCTTAAATAAATTTTTAACATTTTCTCAGTACATGGTCAACATTTTTTCTTTACACATTTAACATTTTAGAAATGCTAGATTGACATTTTCAAACACAAGTTTAACCTTTTTTCAGTACATTGCCAACATTTTATATATACACACATTTGTCAAATACTTGATTAACGGTTTTCAAATTCTAGATTAACAATTTTTTAATAGATGGTCGACATTTCTTCTATACAGATTTTTACATTTACAAATACTTTATCAACATTTTTCAAATACAATATTAACATTTTTTTAATACATAGTCAACATTTCTCCTATACACATTTAACGTTTTTCAAATACATGTTTAACATATTTTGAATACATGGTAAACATTTTTTCTATACAAATTTAATATTTTCCAAATGTTTGATTAACATATTTTTAGAACTTGTTTAACATTTTTTCAAATGTTTGATTAACATTTTTTAAATACATGATCAACTTTTATCCACACATATAGTATATGTTTGTATACATGAGAAATATTTTCTTTATACACATTTAATAATTTTCGAATGCTTGGTTCATTTTTTTACAAATATTTTATGTTAAATGTTTTCTGCATTATACTAATTTAAAATATTTGGATGTATAAACGAAAGTAAGAAAAAACATTTAAAAAACATCAAAAAACGAGGCCGTGGCCTCCCATACGCCTGGGCCGGCCTATTTAGGGAGGCACCAGACCCGAGAGTGTAGATTGCTTGTTAAAGTTATTTAAAAATGTTGATGGCACACAAAACAAATGTTACGTGTCTAAAAAATGAATGTGATATTTTTCAAAAAATATTAAAAATTTATAAAAAGGTTTTATTAGTTTTAGAAAATATATGTGACATTTAAAAAATGTTCAAACATTTCAAAAATATGTACATAACAGTTTGAAGAAATATTATATAATTTCAAAACATAACTCCCAAGCGGGTGGAGGCTGCTACCTTCTTTTTTTTGAACCAGACATTACCCCTTTCCATTACTGCGATATAACGGAAATACATCAAATGTCCAGAGAGGGGGCGGGAAAGGGGAAAGCGAGTTCAGGCATCGCCGGGAAACCCACTGTAAGCACTCGCCATCGAGATTACCTACTGTGGGGCGAAAACCCGACGACACCGTTACATCACAGCATCAACCGAATCCAACAAACAGTTTAGTTTTAACTAGCCAAGGGACAAAGGGCCTAAGCACCCAACCAACACACAACCAGCAATAACAGCAGCCCTTCCTGTGTAGCAGCAAACATCATCCTCTTTGGTTTTCTTCTTTTGTTCTGGCCTGGTTGACCTTCAGCAAGCCCCATCTTCCTGGTGCGCCACGGCACAGATCTGCATTAGTCTTGAGGCGTTGCTCTTCAGCATGTTTGCTCCAGTCCTCAGGTCCTCCGCATCCTTTTGCTGTTTCATCAGCCCTGCCCAGTAACAAAGCAGAGTACAAGTAGAGAAAATGCATTCAAGTGGGTTTCTGAGAGGTATAAACTCAAAAGTAAGTCTGTTGCGACACGTCCAAATCGCCCAGCATATGGCAGCAATGCCCACAGTGTAGAACACTTCCCCTTCTGGGAAAAATGAATAGCACCACGCATATGCTTGCCATAGGTTATTTGGACATAAATCAGTCCCAAACATACAAGCCACCGCTCTCCAAGTTACCCTGGCCACTGGGTAGGTAAAAAAGAGATGTTGAGATGTTTCTTTTGCAGCACAAAATGAGCATTTAGGATCTTTTTCCACCCCCTGTGCTTCATCACCTCTCTGATTAAGATTGCATTTTGTGACAATTGCCACATAAAGATTTGGATCTTCGAAGGTATATTCGCTCTCCAAACCATGTCTCGCCTCAAGGCGCCCTTCCGTCGCCACTTATTGGGCTAGGCCTAGTAGCTTCTTCTTTGCTTCTAAATTTGTACGTGTTTCTTTCTTTTACTTTTACTTTTACTTATTATTTCAAAAATGTTATAAAGTACATATATTTCAAACGTAGTTTGTTCACAAAAATTAAGATGTTCAGCAAGAAAATGAGAAGTGTTCATGTAGTGTAGATTGTTTGTTAACGTCATTTAAAAATATTGATAGCACTCAAAACTAATGTTACGTGTCTAAAAAATAAATGTGATATTTTTCAAAAAATATTCAAAATTTTGAAAAGTGTTGGGTTTGTTTGAAAAAATATATGTGACATTTAAAAAAATGTTCAAACTTTTCAAAAATATGTTCATGCATTTTCAAGAAATACTATATAGTTTCAAAAAATGTCCACCAAGTCTAAAAAAGTGTTTCCTATCATTTAGAAATTAGTATGTGGCATTTTTAAAAAATTAGAGGTGTTCATATTGGACATTTTTAGAAAATGTTTATACAATGTAAAAGAATATTCGGTAGTTTTCAATCATTCAAAAAAATGTTCAATGTGTATTCGAAAATATTTAAAAGTACTAGTAAAAATGTTTGAAACACACATTTGAAAAAATATTAATTATGTATTTGAAAATAAAATGTATAAACAATGTTCTACAAGTATATGCAAAGTTACAATGTGTACTAAAAAAGGTAGACATGTGTTGAAAAAAGAAAATAAAAAGTTCAAATAAAAGAAAGTAAGAAAACTAGTGAAGAAGCGCAAAAAATGAAGAAAAATAATGAAATGAACCAAAGAAATAAATTGGAAACCAAAAAACGAAAGAAAGAAAACTGAAAAGAAACTTGAGGAAAAAAACGTATAGAAAACCATGCAACTGGGCGGACCCAGTAATGAAACTCCATGAGGTGATGCTATCTTCCATGTCACGGTAAGATTTTTTTAGGGGTCACCACCACACTTTACGTAGATATTAATAATGCCGTACAAATAATAATTCAGGAACGGTGGGTAACCAAATATGCCACCCGGTGGCAGAAAAGACCAGAGGCTTTCACAACAATAAGATATCGAGAACACTTGAATCACGGGGTGTTCAAAATATATTAAAGAAACTCTAGCCACCACAAGACCAGTTTTCTCTTTGGTTTGCCTCCTATTGTCGTTCCATCATCGTGAGGCGAAAGAGAGGAGATTATTGTCTCTTATCCTTTGTGTTGTAGACTTGGTCACGATGACGTCACTCCTACGCGATGGTGGTTTCTTCTCGAATAAAAGTCCTCTGCCTGCAATCCCCCCTAGCGATGCTTGGTGCGACATTGCTGAGGAACATGTGAATTTTTTGCCCCTGTTGTGATTCATGAATGGTGGGTTGGTTACTTCTGTTGCCCATGGGTGTGGCTCTTATGCATTGTTAGTAATAACATTGCCGAATTTAACAACCTCTTATTTTGAGCCTTTGCAAGCAAGGACGTCGTCTTGGTCTTACGATACTAGCATGGATGCCTCCCCAGATCGGGGTTATCCCCCAGCTGATATGCTTAGCGCAATTACCGATCTCGATTGTACACGCCAATCTACATTAGGGCTATTATACGATATTTGATCCTCTAAAAGTCTTTGCGAATACTTCAGTGATTGGACTTCTCAATATTGCCCATTGCCAGTGAGAGCTATGGTGGTGCTACAACAAGTTTAATTGTGACTTTGAAAAAAAAAGAGATAGATACTCACAGTTGTATTCTCCCCTTTGTTTAGGTTTGTTTGTGAGTCTGTGGGTTCAATTACCCTATCTAGTTGTATCCAATGCTCTACTGATCTAATATGAACCAAATTTATTTTTTTATAAACTATTACGTTGAGCTATAATTAAAATCTAAATGCTATAAGGTCCATTCCATGTGGGTATTTACCCGCTTGAACACCAATGGTACCGCATACCATTTTCTATAGATGGCAAGGATACCGCCTAGTTTGAGTTTTTCTAGTTATTAGCATGGAGGGTTTCTATACACTGGTACAGCGAGGTGCTATACACACGGGTTTTAACCCTTTTCCGCGACGGCGTTTTGAACCGTCGCCAAGTGAGTGACTACGATAGGGGGTCCTTTCCACACGACCCAGAAATCGTCGGGCATAGGCCCTTTTGGCACACACGCATGGTAAAATGAGGTCGTGTGCGACGGGTGAGCGATCAAATACGGTTATACAAACCCAAAATCGGTTCCGGTCGTAAGTACACCCCACACAGTCAGTCCCAAACAAACGTTTCCGTTTGTTATGTACATTCCACACAATCAATCCAAGAAATACGTTTCCGTTCTTATGTACATCCCACACAGTCAATCTAGGAAAAATGTTTCCGTCCTCTATGTACATCTCACATAGTCAATCCAGGGAAAACATTTCCGTTCCTATATACATCCCATACAGTTTTATGTATTGCCTCGTGTGTGATCGGTGTAACTGTCACACACGCTCTGCCTTGGTTAACCGTTTGCTTTTATTCATCTACATCACACATGATTTGATGAAAAAAAATGTATGGCATTGGGTTATCCATCACAAGCGCTTTTACTTCTAGAACTGTCTGCAAAGTTCCTTGACCCATTTAGCAGGTTTATTAGTTTATAATTAATTATTCCAGTATTACGCAAATTCACATTTCATATCGAACAACTGTTTGCCAATTTCATATCAGGCACATAAATATATTTTAACATCACAGTATGATAGCTACCTGAAAACAGCATAGTACAACATATACCTAGTTCACCTCCATAAGAACAATATTAGAACAATATAGGCATTTTCCTAATCAGGATCATCCAGGCTCGTCTTATCCACCTATGCTTTCAGCTCAGTAAGAACCTGTTTTGCACTGGCCAACTAGGAAAGTGCCTCCTCCTTCGCCAACACCATCTTAGCAAACTCTAATTTAAAAAATTTGAGCTCATTCTCCATCTTCCTCTTTTTATCCCATATCTTCAAATATTCTTCAGCGTCGACAACACTTTCTCTAAGCCTACCTCTGTTCTCTTCCGCATGCATGCTCCAGAGATTTGCTAGGCACATCTTCAAAGACTGTGGCCACTCTTGATCAACCCACTCCAGATAAGAACACTTTTGTTCATCCTATAATATTTAAAACTATATCAGTAACAATTGTAGGGGAAATGAGTTTCTAGCAACATAGAAAATCATCAAATACATATTTTGAAAAACTGAGCAAACATGTTAGTTATGACATATCTTCTCAAAAGATCAACGTGCAAATGAATTAATTGCTACTGAGACAACAACCAAATTCTGAAACATCAGAAGCTATAATTAACTACAACAACGCTACAAGTTCTTAGTCATGTACTATAAATAACAAGTTGAAGATTTTATGAGGAAGCTAAATACAACTACAACAGTATAGTGACAGTGTTTGGATGACAACAAATTGATACTAACAGGTGTGTATATGCACAAATTTGATAACTTACAACTAATAGCACTAAGGCCGTCCACTATGTATGCCAAAACTGGTGTAAAGACAACTGTTGCTACATTTGGCACTGGTGCCCTGCACCGGCGAGCCGATGGAGCGGAAAAAAAATCAGGGACCCGGACTCTGGAGCACCTAGTTGCTCCGATGCCCAGTTCCTTCGTGCCATAAAGATTTAGTATTTTACTGCTTGGCTGTTGATACATCTCCAACGTATCTATAATTTTTGATTGTTCCATGCTATTATATTATCTGTTTTGGATGTTTATGGGCTTTATTATACACTTTTATATTATTTTGGGGACTAACCTATTAGCTGGAGGCCCAACCCAAATTGCTGGTTTTTTGCCTATTTCAGTATTTCACAGAAAAGGAATATCAAACGGATTCCGAACGGAATGAAACCTTCGGGAGAGTTATTTTTGGAACAAAAGTAATCCAGGAGACTTGGAGTAGACGTCAGGGATGCTTCGAGGAAGCCACGAGGGTCCAGGGCGCGCCCTACCCCCCTAGGCACGCCCCCACCCTCGTGGGCCCCTCGTGGCTCCCCTGACCGACTTCTTTCACCTATATATATATACATATATATATATATATATATATATATATATATATATATATATATATATCCATATACCCCCAAAACATCGAGGAGCACAATAGATCAGGAGTTCCGCCAACGCAAGCCTCTGTAGCCACCAAAAACCTCTCGGGAGCCTGTTCTGGCACCCTGCCGGAAGGGGAATCCATCACCGGTGGCCATCTTTGTCGGCGTTCAGGGAACGGGGGTCCCCAGACTTGCCTGCCTGCGGCCTGCGGCGTGGCTCAAGTGGTGGCCCAGTGCGGCCCATCTTCATCAGCACAAGACTCAAGACCCTCGTGAGGGGCCAAGCCTCATGGGGCGGACGACACAGAACTTCCTCAGGAACGGCCTCACCAGGCAGGCTCGTGAGGAGGCGGAGAGATCAAGGCAGGGTACCTCGCGAGGTGCTCATGACGCAAGCCATGACAATCGAGACCAGGCGGGCGCCAGGTGGGCGCCGGCCTGCGCAGTGTCCTTGTTTCCTCTTTGTGCAAAGGGGGCAAGCACAGGCGTGGAGTACCGAGGCATCAGGCAAGGGTTGCCATTTCAGTGCAACGAGACCAAGACCAGCAGAGCGGCAGGACGGAGGTCACCGTGGATCCCAGGACGGCATCATCGCCAGTGCCTTTGGCAGCCAAAGACCAACTTTAGTCAGGATAACCTGTACTAGATGTTCC
Source organism: Triticum timopheevii (assembly GCA_963921465.1). NCBI lineage: Eukaryota > Viridiplantae > Streptophyta > Magnoliopsida > Poales > Poaceae > Triticum > Triticum timopheevii. The sequence continues at coordinate 152,874,296 of OY997272.1, forward strand.
CCTTCAAAATGGCCGTTGTTGGCTCCCTTCCCGCTCAATATTTGGGAAGAGGCCAAGGGCCTCTATATATAGGGATAGCCACCACACAGTAGGGGGCATCTGGGAGAGTGCTTATTAGACCAAGAGGCGATCGAACTCACCCAAGCAGTTCATCGCACCAGCTCAAGAACACCTCTCGCGAGGTTGTTCTTCCTTTGTACTCTTCATCACCAGCCCCTGAGGCAATCCACCACACCACACACTGGAGTAGGGTATTACACCACAACGGTGGCCCGAACCAGTATAAATCTTGTGTCCCTCATGTTGTTCATTGTTTTAGCTTAGATTCTCGCGAGGCAATCGGGCGTAGATCAGTAGGGGAAAGATCTTCGTGCGCACTACAAAGTTTGAACCTTAAGGGTCTGCCGAAACCCAACATCCGGCATTTGGCGCGCCAGGTAGGGGTGCACCGGAGCTCTCCCTTCCATCGACCCGTCCTCCGTCAGCACCGCGCTCCGCCCTCATGGCGGCTAATGCACCGCCTGCTTCGGTTGTCGACAACGACGCGGGAACCAGGGGGCTCTGAGCCCTGGCCCCCGCCTTGCGACAGGTGCGGTGGCCGAACAAGTTCAAGCCAGACATGCCGCCGCGCTACGATGGCACGGCCGATCCGCTGGCCTTCCTGCTAGCATATGAAGAAGCCATCCTCAAGGCCGGAGGCGACGACAAGGTCATGGCTAACTGGCTGCCCATGGCCCTCTCCGGCGTCCCGCGCATGTGGCTGCTCCACATGCCAGCGGCTTCTGTGGCCTCCTGGGAGGAGCTGAGCACCCTCTTCCAGACCCATCATGCTGCGCTGGCGCCCCCGGTCGTCGCAGCCCTCCTGGGCGGGTCGCAGGCTCCACCTTCGAGCCACCACGTCAAGCCGTTCGTCCGCCAGATTGGCGCCGCCCTCAAGCGTCGTGAAGCCCCCCCGGGCTGGGTGGCACCCGAGGCTGATCTGACCTTCAGCTCGAATGATCACCCCTCCAACACCGCCCATTCGGGCGCACTTTCGATGCTATGCACCCCCACCATCTGCCAGGTGGCTGTCACCAGGACCCTCATCGACGGTGGTGCCGGCCTCAACGTGCTCTCGGTGGAGGCCTTCAGCCTCCTCCACGTGCCGCTAGAGCGGCTCCAACCCAGCAGGCCCTCCTCGAGCGTCGGGGGCAGATCCGCCTCCCGATGACCTTCGGCACCCACGACAACTTCCGCACGGAGCTGGTCGACTTCGACATCGCCCCCATCGGCCTCCCGTAAAACACCATCCTCGGCTACCCAACCTTGGCCCAGTTCATGGCAGCGACTCACCCGGCTTACAACCTCATGAAGATTCCCGAGAGCAGCGGCGTCCTTACCATGTCCGAAGACACAAGGGGTGCACTGCAGGCGCTCAAGCTCGCTTTCAAGATGTCCGTAGTGGCGCTGCCTACCGACGCGTATGCCCTCGAGCCAGAGGGGCTGCGCCGGCCAAGAAGAAGCAACTATTCACCCAAGACAAGGCAGAGACCAAGCAAGTACCAGACGATGAGGATGGATCCGCTAGCGCCACCTTCACCATAGGCGCTAATCTCGACCTTGAGCAGGAAGAGGCCCTGGTGAAATTTCTGCGTGCAAACAAGGAGGTGTTTGCATGGGAACCTGATCAGCTGGCAGGGGTCCCGAGGGATGTGATTGAACACCATCTAAATGTGTGCCCCAACGTGCGCCCCGTGAAGCAGAAGGCAAGGCGACAGTCCACCAAGAAGCAGGCCTTCATCGTCCAAGAAACCCGCAAGTTAGAGGCGGCAGGCGTCATCCGTGAAGTTCGCTATCCTGAATGGCTGGCCAACCCTGTTGTTGTGCCAAAAAAGGGAGGAAAGGAATGCATGTGCGTCGACTTCACCAACCTCAAGAAGGCCTGCCCACAGGATCCATTCCCGCTCCCTCGCATCGACTAGATCGTCGATTCTACCATCGAGTGTGATCTGTTGTGCTTCCTGGATGCCTTCTCGGGCTATCACCAGATCAAGATGGCGGTAGAAGACATGGAGAAAACGACCTTCCTGACCCCGTGTGGAGTATACTGCTATACCTGCATGCCGTTTGGATTGCGCAACGCGGGTGCAACCTTTCAGCGACTGATGCACATCGCCTTGGGTCGGCAGCTCAGGAGGAACGCCGAGGCCTACGTCGATGACATCGTGGTGAAGTCTCGGGAGGCGAAGACACTGATACATGACCTGGAAGAAACCTTTGCGAGCCTCCGTGAAGTGGATCTGCGGCTCAACCCGGAGAAGTGCGTATTCGGAGTACCCTCGGGCAAGCTCTTGGGCTTCCTCGTGTCCCACAGGGGCATCGAGGCTAACCCAGAGAAAGTCAAGGCAGTCGAAGACATGAGTCCGCCGAAGACCCTCAGAGAAATGCAGAAGCTCACCAGGCGGGTAACCACATTGGGACGCTTCATCTCCAAGCTGGGGGAGCGAGCACTGCCCTTCTTCAAGCTGATGAAGAAGAAGGGCCCGTTCGAATGGACTAAAGATGCCGACAAGGCATTGCAGGGTCTCAAAAAGTACCTCACCAGCCCTCCGGTGATGGTAGCTCCGCGCCCTCAGGAGCCCTTGGTGCTCTACCTTGCAGCCACACCCTATTCCGCCAGCGCAACCCTGGTGGCGGTTAGGGAGGAGCGCCGGGACAAGGCCGTGCCAGCCGCAGCCCTGGCCGAAATGGAGCAAAGCCAAGAAAGCCTCGCGAAGACCAAGACCGTAGCAGATGGGGATCGGCCTCAACAGGGGGGCGCGCCCAGAGCGAAGGAGGCCTCGCCAGGCGACCAAGCGCTGGGGGCTCCGTCGCCTCGAGAGACGCCCCAATCTCTGGAAGACGCAGGCCACGCCAGCACCCTCAACCTTGTCGAGCATCCTGTATACTTCGTTAGCACGGTGCTGCAGGACGCGAGGGCGCGATACCCCATGCCCCAGAAGCTCCTGCTTGCATTACTAGTAGCCTCGCGCAAGCTGCGACACTACTTCCAAGGCCATCCCATCAAGGTCATTTCGGCGTATCCGTTGGTGCGGGTGCTCAGGAGCCCCAACTCAGCTGGAAGGGTCGCTGAATGGAACATCGAGTTGCAAGCGTTCCAGCTAGAGTTCAGCACAACCAGAGTCATCAAGGGAGCCGCACTTGCGGACTTTGTGGTAGAATGGACGGAGGTGCCAGGGCTTGAAGCGGGCGAGGATCGGTCGCTTTCCCCAGGAAGTGAAGCCCCGGACGGCTGGGTCATGTACTTCGACGGAGCATTCTCGCGACATGGCGCGGGGCTGGCGCAGTGCTCATATCTCCCACTCAGGACAAGCTCTATTACGCCGTGCAGCTCTGCTTCCAACATGGCGAGAAGGTCTCCAACAACATAGCATAATATGAGGGCCTGATAGCAGGCTTGAAAGCAGCGACCGCCTTGGGGGTGAAGCGCCTCATCATCAAGGGCGATTCACAGCTCCTCGTCAACTTCTCCAACAAGGTGTACGAGCCGAAGGACGAACACATGGAAGCTTATCTCGCGGAGGTCCGCAGGATGGAGAAACAGTTTTGTGGGTTGGAGTTGCAGCATGTGCCTCGCGGCACCAATCAAGAGGCTGATGACATCGCCAGGAGGGCGTACAGGCAGTTGCCTCAGGAGCTAGGCGTCTTCGAGGAACGACTCTTCAAACCTTCAGCGGCACCATCACTATCAAGCACGACGCAGCCTCGGGAGGAGCTCCCTTAACCGCCTGCCTCGGGAGCCCCGGCATGTGGCCCGACCTCAGGAGCGTGCCTACTCCTAGCGCTGGAGCCTCAGGAGGGATGTTGGACCGCGGAGTTCAAGGATTACTTGATGCAAGGAATTCTGCCGGAAAAGGAGGAGGACGCGGAATGCGTGGCGCGGCAGGCCACGGCCTACTGCATCCAAGACGGAGAGCTCTACCGGAAGCGGCCGAATGACGTTACCCTACGCTGCATCTCCAGGGAGCAAGGGAAAGAGTTACTGGCAGACATTCACGGTGGAGATTGCGGGCACCACTCGTCTTCACGGACACTCGTCGGCAAGGCATTTCGCAGCGGGTTCTATTGGCCAACGGCACTCAACGACGCAATCGAGTTGGTGAAGGCTTGCGAAGCCTGTCAATTCCACGCCAAGCAGATTCATCAGCCGGCTCAAGGCCTTCAGACCATTCCCCTCTCATGGTCATTCGCCGTTTGGGGACTGGACATCCTTGGCCCATTTCCTCGGGCGCCAGGGGGCTACCGCTACCTCTACGTTGCCATTGACAAGTTCACAAAGTGGGCAGAGGTGGAAGCTGTCCGCACCATCCCGGACGGCTCAGTGGTCAAGTTCATCAAGGGCCTCGTGAGCCGGTTTGGGGCACCTAATCGCATCATCACCGACAACGGTTCGCAGTTCACCAGCAATCTCTTCAAAACATATTGTGCTAACCTTGGAACGCAGATATGCTATGCTTCGGTTGCACACCCTCGGAGCAACGGCCAAGCTGAACGCGCCAACGCGGAGGTCCTGAAAGGCCTCAAAACCCGGACCTTCAAGAAGAAGCTGGAGGCCTGTGGCAGGGGCTGGCACGACGAGCTTCAGTCTGTGCTATGGTCCATCCGCACAACCGCTACCAAGTCGACCGGCGGAACCCCGTTCTTCCTCGTCTACGGTGCTGAGGCAGTCCTTCCTCATGAGGTCAGGCATCGCTCCGCGCGGGTCCTAGCTTTCGACGAAGCACAGCAGGACGCCATGCGGGGGATGGACCTTGTACTGGGAGAGGAACGCCATTGGGAGGCTGCGCTTCGGGCTGCGAGATACCAACAGGCGCTGCGATGGTACCACTACCGCAGCATCCGCCCCAGGACCCTCGAGGTAGGTGACCTCGTACTCAGATGGGTGCTCTCCAGGGAGGGGTTGCACAAGCTCTCGCCCATGTGAGAGGGCCCGTTCAAGGTTGTTCATGTCTCTAGGCCTGGCGCCGCATGCTTGGAGACTCAGGAGGGGGTGCCCATCCCGAACGTGTGGAACATCCAGCACCTTCGGAAGTTCTACCCTTGAAGAAAGGCCCAACGCCCGTAAAGAAGGCCCAGCGCCTGTGAAGCTAGACGAACCAAGAAAGGCCCGGTGCCTGTGAAGAAGGCCAACGCCTGTGAAGCCCATCGCCTCGAGAAAGGCCCGGAGCATGTGAAGAAGGCCAATGCCTGTGAAGCTCGCCGCCCGTGACACTCTCACGTAATAATGAGTTGGGGCTGTACACGCCTCGGAGTCTCCGGAGAGCCGCCCTCGGGCCTCGTGGGCTCCCGCCCATGCCCAGTGGCAGCACTTAGCTCCGCGCTGGTGAGAAGACGTCGAAGACTAGATTAGGTGCCGGACGCAGCTTTTTCATTTGCTTTCTGCAGTTGGCTTGTTCGCCCTTATTTGAAGTTTTATTGGAGTTGCTTTTAGCGTTGTCGCCATCCCCGACCTGTGACTCTTGGTCTTTATCGCCTACTTGACTCATTTTTCTCTCTCGCAAGTCTCGCGAGGGGGCTACGCAGGCGCCCTCGCGAGAGTTTTCTGATCCAGTCTTGAGAGGCTTTCCTATCCAAGTCCACCGCGGGAGCACTCCTCCCGGTCCGTGCCCCACGGGCATCGCGACACGAACACAGGACCTGAGTCGACTGCCCTCGTGACCGAGACCGGAAGTTACCTCTCATGACCAATTCTTGCAGGCCCAAAGCGCGCGACAAGGCCTCAGCCTCGAGGAGCGAGGACTGCGGTGAGTCCCCCCGAGTTAAGTAATTCCTACACGCAAGCACGCAGTGCCACAACACAGCACAGGAATAACGAAGATAGCATAATAGTTAACGGCAATAGTCCAGCACGCCCCTGCGGGGCCATACACTACTCTTTCTTTGCGCAGGAAAGGGAGGAAAACAAAATAGACACAGCTCGTTCGGCGCCGACTGGTGAGGAGGGCTCGTACTGCCTCCGGAGCTCAGTCGGACCCCTCCTCACGCTTCACCGAGGTGCGACGGTGGGCTGACCTGCTACCTCCGTCGAGGCAAGCGCGACAGCGCGGGGGCTGGTCGCAGCCACAACTGGAGGAGCTGCTGTCTGAAGGGGAGCCATCGAAGCTTGGCGAGCCACGAGCGCCGTCGACCACGCGCCCGCCTTCATCTTCATCCCGACCAACGCCGAGGCTGGGCACCCGGCCGCCGTCATCGTCTTCGGGGCAGCACCCGGCGCGACGGCCGTCTTCTCCGAACGCCCTCACGTAGAGGGTGGCATCACCGTCGAACTTGAGATGAAGAGTGCACCGTCGGCTCAGGCCGCGCGCGCGGGCAAACGTCTGCCAGCCGCGGGTCAAGGCCACATTCCCGGCGGCAGATATCTCCAGCGAGGCCCAGGAGGCCCTGCTGCAGCAACCGTCCGCCTGAAGCCATAGGCCGCCAGGAGCGCTAGCCGGGAGTTCACCTACAAAGAAGCGGGGAAGCTGGAGCCAGCTGCTGGTTGGATCCACTGACCACACGACAAACTCCGGCAGCACCTCCGCCTAGTGGAAGCACGGCCTGGGGGCCGCGCAGCCATGACGCGTCTTCCTTCACCCACCAGGCGCTCATCGCCGCGCGGGAGATCACAACCGCGGCCGCGGGGAGCCACCGCAGGTGACGCATGATGCTTGCGGGGGCGACCCCGGCCGCGCTTGGGCGGAGGAGAGTCAGGCCATTCCCGGCGAGCATTTCCCTTCTCCGCGGCCGAGAACCTCTTAGGCGGCGCCATAGAAGATGGCGAGCGGTTGAGATGGGGAGAAAGAAGGGAGCGAGGGGGAAGATGTATAGCGGGGGCTTGCGCTCTCCCGCATTTATAACCAAAGGAGGCCAACGATAAGTCTCCAACGTACCTATAATTTTTTATTGTTCCATGCTATTATATTACCCCTTTAGGATGTTTATGGGCTTTATTTTACACATTTATATCATTTTTGGGACTAACCTACTAACCGGAGGCCCAGCCCATAGTGCTGTTTTTTTGCCTATTTCAGTATTTCGAAGAAAAGGAATATCAAACGGAGTCCAAACGGAATGAAACCTTTGGGAGTGTTATTTTTGGAACAAATCTGATCCGGAGAGCCTGGAGTGCAAGTCAAGAAAGCTCCGAGGGCCCCACGAGATAGGAGGGCGCCCCCCTTGTAGGGCGCGCCCCTGTCTCGTGGGCCCCTCGGGCGGCCACCGACATACTTCTTCCTCCTATATATACCTATGTACCCCGAAAACATCCAGGAGCACCACGAAACACAATTTCCACCGCTGTAACCTTCTGTATCCGCGAGATCCCATCTTGGAGCCCTTGCCGGCACTCTGCCGGAGGGGGAAGCAACCACGGAGGGCCTCTACATCAACATCCTTGCCCCTCCGATGAGTTGTGAGTAGTTTACCACAGACCTACGGGTCCATAGTTATTAGCTAGATGGCTTCTTCTCTCTTTTTGGATCTCAATACAATGTTCTCCCCCTCTCTTGTGGAGATCTATTCGATGTAATCTCTTTTTGCGGTGTGTTTGTCGAGATCCGATGAATTGTGGTTTTATGATCAAGTTTATCTATGAATAATATTTGAATCTTCTCTGAATTCTTTTATGTATGATTGGGTTAGCTTTGCAAGTCTCTTCGAATTACCAGTTTGGTTTGGCCTACTAGATTGATCTTTCTTGCCATGGGGGAAGTGCTTAGCTTTGTGTTCAATCTTGCGGTGTTCTTACCCAGTGACAAAAAGGGTTGCAAGACACGTATTATATTGTTGCCATCGAGGATAACAAGATGGGGTTTATATCATATTGCATGTGTTTATCCCTCTACATCATGTCATCTTGCTTAATGTGTTGCTCTGTTCTTATGAACTTAATACTCTAGATGCATGCTGGATAGCGGTCGATGTGTGGAGTAATAGTAGTAGATGCACGCAGGAGTCGATCTACTTGTTATGGACGTGATGCCTATATACATGATCATGCCTAGATAATCTCATAACTATGCGCTTTTCTATCAATTGCTCGACAGTAATTTGTTCACCCACCGTAATACTTATGCTATCTCGAGAGAAGCCTCTAGTGAAACCTATGGCCCCCGGGTCTATCTCTTATCATATTTGCTTTCCATCTACTTTTATTTGCATCTTTACTTTTTGCATCTATATCAAAAATACCAAAAATATATTTATCTTATCATACTATCTTTATTAGATCTCACTTTCGCAAGTGGCCGTGAAGGGATTGACAACCCCTTTATTGCGTTGGTTGCGAGTTCTCAGTTTGTTTGTGTAGGTGCGTGGGACTTTTGAGGAGCCTCCTACTGGATTGATACCTTGGTTCTCAAAACTGAGGGAAATACTTACGCTACACTTTGCTGCATCACCCTCTCCTCTTCGAGGAAAACCAACGCAAGCTCAAGACGTAGCAAGAAGGATTTCTGGCGCCGTTGCCGGGGAGGCTTCCACCAAGTCAAGTCAAGATTCGACCTCCCGCCAACGTGCGATTTCTGGCGCCGTTGCCGGGGAGGTCTTTGCTCAAGTCAAGACATACCAAGTACCCATCACAAACCCATCTCCCTCGCATTTACATTATTTGCCATTTGCCTCTCGTTTTCCTCTCCCCCACTTCACCCTTGCCGTTTTATTCGCCCTCTCTTTCCCAATCTCCTCCTCTCTTTTTGCTTGCTGTTTTTCTGTTTGCTCGTGTGTTAGTCCGTTTACCTTGTCGTTATGGCTAGTCCTCCTATCTTTATTCTTACTCCCGAACAAGAAATTCATAATTTTAAGCAAAGGGAAAGGGAAAGTTTAAAAGATGCCTGGCATAGAATTTGCAATGCCCAATATAAAGCTACTAGGAAGCTTGCTACTTCCGTTCTTCTCCACAGTTTTTATGTAGGCATTAATCCTTGGAATAGATGTGTTCTTGATATTGCTACCGGAGGTGATTTTATAAGTAGCCATACTTTTGATGCTTATAATGCTATGTTAGATTTGTTTGGCCCACCACCTCTTTTGGTTAATGGAACGGTTTTAACTCTAGAACATGTGATGCAACAGTTTGATATTATTGAAAATAAAATTGCCACTGTTGAGTTGATTGAATATTTGGATAAAAAGATTCATAATCACATTACCCAATTTGGATCTAGGGTTGGAGTTACTTTGAAAAATCTTAAGGAAAAAGAACCTTTAGTTAATGAAAAAAATAGATCTAGACTCTTCTAGAATCAGTAAACTTGAGGATATCATTACAAACTTGGATTCCGTGTTTTCCCCCATGAAAAACACTCCAAAACCCCCTACTAAAATTGCCAAGTTTATTTATGTTCCTAAAAATAAGGGTGAATCTTCTAGTAAGGAAGATGCGGATCTCAAATCCATAAGTGTTCTTCCCAATTGCCTCTCTATCGTTAAGGAACCTTTTGCTACCAATGAATTTCTTGAATTTTTGCCTAAAGGTTCATCCATTGCTAAAAGGGAAGAAATCCCTAGAGATCATAAGCGCTCTATTGATGAATTTAGTGCCGAAGATGGCACTCGTTAAATCTATCTTTGTTTTTATGCCTAGCTAGGGGCATTAAACGATAGCGCTAGTTGGGAGGCAACCCAATTTTTCTTTATGTTTTTTGTTTTTGCTCCTGTTTAGTAATAAATCTTGCATCTACCTTCTGTTTAGATGTGTTTTTATCTTTTAATTAGTGTTTGTGCCAAGTAGAACCTATAGGATAACCTACGATGATAGTTGATTTGATTCTGCTGAAAAACAGAAACTTTGCGCGCACGAATATAATTTTCTTAAATCACAGGAACGTGATCTTGCGTTGATTCTTTTTTCTTCTATTCAATAAACAAATTGTCCAGGACTTCCTATTTTTGTAGGAGTTTTAGAGTTCCAGAAGTTTGCGTTAGTTACAGATTGCTACGGACTCTTCTGTTTTTGACAGATTCTGTTTTTCGTGTGTTGTTTTGCTTATTTCAATGCATCTATGGCTAGTAAATTAGTTTATAAACCATAAAGAAGTTGGAATACAGTAGGTTTAACACCAATATAAATAAATAATGAGTTCATGGCAGTTCCTTATCTGGTGGTTTTGTTTTCTTTCACTAACGGAGCTTATAAGATTTCCTGTTGAGTTTTGTGTTGTGAAGTTTTCAAGTTTTGGGTAAAGCTTTTATGGACTATGGAATAAAGGGTGGCAAGAGCCTAAGATTGGGTATGCCCATGTAACCCCAAGATATTCAAGAATAGCCAAAAGCCTAAGCTTGGGGATGCCCCGGGAAGGCATCCCCTCTTTCGTCTTCGTTCATTGGTAACTCTACTTGGAGCTATATTTTTATTCGCCACATGATGTGTGTTTTGCTTGGAGCGTCGTGTATTATATTAGTCTTTGCTTTTTAGTTTACCACAATCATCCTTGGGGGAAGCCTATTTGATTATAATTTGCTAGAATACTCTATGTGCTTCACTTATATCTTTTGAGCTTGATAGTTTTTGCTCTAGTGCTTCACTTATATCTTTTAGAGCATAGTGGTATCTTAATTTTGAAAAAATTGCTAGTCTCTCATGCTTCACTTATATCATTTTGAGAGTCTTTTAGAACAGCATGGTATTTGCTATTATCATAAAGTTGGTCCTAGAATGATGAGCATCCAAGTTGGGTATAATAAAAACTATCATAGAAAGTGAATTGGATGCTATGATCAATTTGATGCTTGATAATTGTGTTGAGATATGGAGGTAGTGATATTAAAGTCATGCTAGTTGGGTGATTATGAATTTAAAGAATGCTTGTGTTGAAGCTTGTGATTCCCGTAGCATGCACGTATGGTGAACCGTTTTGTGATGAAGTTGGAGCACAATTTTATTTATTGATTGTCTTCCTTATGAGTGGCGGTCGGGGACGAGCGATGGTCTTCTCCTACCAATCTATCCCCCTAGGAGCATGCGCATAGTACTTTGGTTTTTTTATTACTTCTAAATTTTTGCAACAAGTATATGAGTTCTTTTGATTAATGTTGAGTCCATGGATTATACACACTCTTTCACCTTTCCACCATTGCTAGCCTCTCTTGTACCGATGCAGGCAGGAGTCGGTCTACTTGTTATGGGCGTGATGCCTATATACGTGATCATGCCTAGATAATCTCATAACTAAGCGTTTTTCTATCAATTGCTCGACGGTAATTTGTTCACCCACCGTAATACTTATGCTATCTCGAGAGAAGCCTCTAGTGAAACCTATGGCCCCCGGGTCTATATCTTATCATATTTGCTTTCTATGTACTTTTATTTGCATCTTTACTTTTTGCATCTATATCAAAAATACCAAAAATATATTTATCTTATCATACTATCTTTATTAGATCTCACTTTCGCAAGTGACCGTGAAGGGATTGACAACCCCTTTATTGTGTTGGTTGCGAGTTCTTAGTTTGTTTGTGTAGGTGCGTGGGACTTTTGAGGAGCCTCCTACTAGATTGATACCTTGGTTCTCAAAACTGAGGGAAATACTTACGCTACACTTTGCTGCATCGCCCTCTCCTCTTCGAGGAAAACCAACGCAAGCTCAAGACGTAGCAGCCAACCGTCGGCCACCACGATCTTAGGTAATCATGACCCATTTCTGCATGCAGGGACTTGTCAAGTCTAGCAGTTGCCGAGGCAGCGTGGGGAAGCGGAGGCGCCCACGTCCAATCAACCGCCACGCGGCGCCCAAGGCCACAGGCTGATGGGGCCCGCGGCGCTCCGTACTTGCCCCTTTGCTTCTCCGCTAAGCCAAGTCCGAGCGCGCCTTGGGCCCGGGGGCTACTGTCGGCGTTCTGGGAATGGGGGTCCCCAGACTTGCCTGCCTGCGGCCTACGGCGTGGCTCAAGTGGTGGCCCATTGCGGCCCATCTTCATCAGCACAAGACTCAAGACCCTCGCGGGGAGGACGACACAGGACTTCCTCAGGAACGGCCTCACCAGGCAGGCTCGTGAGGAGGCGGAGAGATCAAGGCAGGGTACCTCGCGAGGTGCTCATGACGCAAGCCATGACGATCGAGACCAGGCGGGCGTCGGCCTGCACAGCGTCCTTGTTTCCTCTTTGGTGCAAAGGGGACAAGCACATTCCTGGAGTACCGAGGCATCAGGCAAGGGTTGCCATTTCAGTGCAACGAGACCAAGACCAGCAGAGTGGCAGGACGGAGGTCATCATGGAGCCCAGGACGGCGTCATCGCCAGTGCCTTTGGCAGTCAAAGACCAACTTTAGTCAGGATAACCTGTACTAGATGTTCCCCTTAAAAATGGCCATTGTTGGCGCCCTTCCCGCTCAATATTTGGGAAGAGGCCCAGTGCCTCTATATATAGGGATAGCCACCACATAGTAGGGGGCATCTGGGAGAGTGCTCATTAGACCAAGAGGCGATCGAACTCACCCAAGCAGTTCATCGTACCAGCTCAAGAACACCTCTCACGAGGCTGTTCTTCCTTTGTACTGTTCATCACCAGCCCCTGAGGCAATCCACCACACCACACACTGGAGTAGGGTATTACACCACAACGATGGCCCGAAGGAGTATAAATCTTGTGTCCCTCGTGTTGTTCATCGTTTTAGCTTAAATTCTCGCGAGGCGATCGGGCGTAGATCGGTAGGGGAAAGATCTTCGTGCGCACCCCAGAGTTCGAACCTTAAGGGTCTGCCGGAACCCAACATCCGACAATCTTCATCATCCAGGCACTCTCCATGACGAGGAGGGAGTAGTTCACCCTCGGGGCTGAGGGTATGTACCAGTAGTTATGTGTTTGACCTCTCTCTCTCTCTCTCTCTCTCTCTCGTGTTCTTGATTTGGCACGATCTTGATGTATCGCGAGCTTTGCTATTATAGTTGGATCTTATGATGTTTCTCCCCCTCTACTCTCTTGTAATGGATTGAGTTTTCCCTTTGAAGTTATCTTATCGGATTAAGTCTTTAAGGATGAACACTTGATGTATGTCTTGCATGTGCTTATCTGTAGTGACAATGGGATATCATGTTATCTACTTGATGTCTGTTTTGGTGATCAACTTGCGGGTTCAATGACCTTGTGAACTTATGCATAGGGGTTGGCACACGTTTTCGTCTTGACTCTCCGGTAGAAACTTTGGGGCACTCTTTGAAGTACTTTGTGTTGGTTTGAATAGATGAATCTGAGATTGTGTGATGCATATCGTATAATCATGCCCATGGATACTTGAGGTGACATTGGAGTATCTAGGTGACATTAGGGTTTTGGTTGATTTGTGTCTTATGGTGTTATTCTAGTACGAACTCTATGATAGATCGAACGGAAAGAATAGCTTCTTGTTATTTTACTATGGACTCTTGAATAGATCGATCAGAAAGGATAACTTTGAGGTGGTTTCGTACCCTACAATAATCTCTTCGTTTGTTCTCCGCTATTAGTGACTTTGGAGTGACTCTTTGTTGCATGTTGAGGGATAGTTATATGATCCAATTATGTTATTATTGTTGAGAGAACTTGCACTAGTGAAAGTATGAACCCTAGGCCTTGTTTCCTAGCATTGCAATACCGTTTACGCTCACTTTTATCGCTTGCTACCTTGCTGTTTTTATATTTTCAGATTACAAATACTCATATCTACCATCCGTATTGCACTTGTATCACCATATCTTTGCCTAACTAGTGCACCTATACAATTTACCATTGTATTGGGTGTGTTGGGGACACAAGAGACTCTTTGTTATTTGGTTGCAGGGTTGTTTGAGAGAGACCATCTTCATCCTACGCCTCCCACGGATTGATAAACTTTAGGTCATCCACTTGAGGGAAATTTGCTACTGTCCTACAGACCTCTGCACTTGGAGGACCAATGACGTCTACAAAAAGAAGGTTGTGTAGTAGACACCAAGCTCTTTTATGGCACCGTTGTCGGGGAGGTGAGTGTTTGAAGTTATATCTTTAGATCTTGCAATCAAATCTTTTTGTTTCTTGTTTTATCACTAGTTTAGTCTATAAAAGAAAATTACAAAAATATGGAATTGAGGGTGCCTCATATGCTTCATATTTTTAATGTCTTCTGTGAAAATAATGATTCCGAAAATTGTGCTCAATTGCTAGAATAAGAATGCATTAAAGTTTTTGGTACTAGATCTTTGTATGATGAGCATGATTGCAATGTTGTTAGTATGAATTACTTGAATATCCATGATTCTAATGATATGCAAAACCACAAGCTTGGGGAAGCTATGTTTGATGAAGATGATGTTTTTTGTCTCCCAAGTTTTGATGAGCAAATTTATTATGATGAAAGCATGCCTCCTATTTATGATGATTATTGTGATGATACGTATGCCATAAAGAATAAACTTGCTTATGTGGAGAGTAGTAAAATTTCTATGCAAGTAGATCATGAAAATAATGCTTTATGTGCGGATTATATTGTTGAATTCATTCATGATGCTACTGAAAATTATTATGAGGGAGGAATATATGCTTGTAGGAATTGCAATAATATCAAGTTTCCTCTCCATGTGTTGAAAATCTTGAAGTTATACTTGTTTTGCTTTCCTATGCTAGTTGATTCTTGTTCCCATAAATTGTTTGCTCACAAAATACCTAGGCATAGGAAGTGGGATTAGGCTTAAATGTGCTAGTCATATGCTTCATGATGCTCCCGTTATGTCTCAATTCTTATCTTTTATGTGAGCATCATTGTCATCATCATGCCTAGCTAGAAAGACATTAAAGAAAAGCGCTTGTTGGGAGGCAACCCAATATTTACCTTTGTTGTTTTTGTGTGTCCACATGATTATGCTACTGTAGTAATCATGTTTTATAGCTTTTTTTCAATAAAGTGCCAAGTAAGACCTTTAGGATAGCTTACGGTGATAGTTGTGTAGATCCTGCTGAAAATCAGAAACTTTTGCACCCAGTAAATTAATTTTATTAATTCACAGAAACGTGCTTTTGATCTGATTCTTTTTGCTATGGATTGGTACACAAATTCCCAGGTTTTCCTAATTTGGTAGAATTTTTGGAGTTATAGAAGTATTCGAATGATACAGATTACTATAGACTGTTCTGTTTTTGACAGATTCTGTTTTCTATGTGTTGTTTGCTTATTTTGATGAATCTATGAGTAGTATCGGAGGGTATGAACCATAGTGAAGTTTGAATACATTAGATATTACACCAATATGAATTTATAATGAGTTCATAACAGTACCTAAGTGGTGATTTATTTTCTTATACTAACGGAGCTTACGAGTTTTCTATTAAGTTTTGTGTTGTGAAGTTTTCAAGTTTTGGGTAAAGACTCGATGGACTATGGAATAAGGAGTGGCAAGAGCCTAAGCTTTGGTATGCCCAAGGAACCCCAAGGTAATATTCAAGGACAACCAAGAGCCTAAGCTTGGGGATGCCCCGGATGGCATCCACTCTTTCGTCTTCGTTCATCGGTAACTTTACTTGGAGCTATATTTCTATTCACCACATGATATGTGTTTTGCTTGGAGCATCATTTTATTTTGTTAGTATTTTCTTGATGTTATTTAGAATAATTTTTTGCATCTTTATTTTCATAAAAATGTCAAGGATAGCCTTTACCATGCTTATTTTGCAAGTATACATGTTGTTGTTTCAAATCAGAAAGTTTACCGCTGTTGCAAAAATTTCCTAGAAAAGTCAGAGAACGATAAAATGTTGAAACTTTTTGAATATTGAGATCTGATAAATTCTCTACGGTGTAGTATTTTTCTCATAATTTTTAGAGTTAGGTAAGTATGATGAATCTTGCATTCTTTAGAGACTGTACTGTTTTGGCAGATTGCTGTTATGTTTGCATATGTTTGCTTGTTTAATGATTCTATTTGAGGATAGGAGTATTAAATATGCAGAGGCATTTAGTATGAAATGTTGAATAATAATTTTAGTGATTTGTTACAGTAGAGAATGATAAGGTTATTGCATTGATTTATACTAACTTATCTCACGAGTTCTTGTTGAGTTTTGTGTGGATGAAGTTTTTAAGGTGTAGGGAAGCCATTATATAAAAGGAATTAAAGAGACACAAAAGTTCAAGCTTGGGGATGCCCAAGGAACCCCAAGATAATATTTCAAGAAGTCTCAAGCATCCAAGCTTGGGGATGCCCCGGTAGGCATCCCACCTTTCTTTTTCAACAATTATCGGTTAGTATTGGTTGAACCTAAGTTTTTGCTTCTTCACATGAAGTGTGCTATCCTTGAAATGTCGTTTTGTTTTGTTTTGCTTGCTGTTTGAATAATATACCAAGATCTGAAATTCTTAAATGTTAGAGAGTCTTCACATAGTTGCACAATTATTTGACTACTCATTGATCTTCACTTATATCTTTTGAAGTAGTTTGTCTTTTGCTCTAGTACTTCACTTATACCTTTTTAGAGCACGATGGTGGTTTTATTTTGTAGAAATTATTGATATCTCATGCTTAACTTATATTATTTTGGGAGTCTTTTAGAACAGCATGGTATTTGCGTTGGTTATAAAATTAGTCCTAATATGATGGGCATCCAAGTTGGGTATAATAAAAACTATCATATAGAGTGCATTGAACGCTATGATCAATTTGATGCTTGATGATTGTTTTGAGATATGAGGATGGTAATATTAGAGTCATGCTAGTTGAGTAGTTGTGAATTTGAGGAATACTTGTGTTAAAAGTTTGTGATTCCCGTAGCATGCACGTATGGTTAACAGTTATGTGATGAAGTTGGAGCATGATTTATTTATTGATTGTCTTCCTTATGTGTGGAGGTCGGGATTGCGCGATGGTTAACTCCTACCAACCCTTCCCCTAGGAGCATGCGTGTAGTACTTTTTTTATAACTTGTAGATTTTTGCAATAAGTATATGAGTTATTCATGACTAATGTTGAGTCCATGGATTATACGCACTCTCACCCTTCCACCATTGCTAGCCTCCCTTGTGCCGCACAACTTTCTCTGGTACCATACACCCACCATATACCTTCTTCAAAACAGCCACAATACCTACCTATTATGGCATTTCCATAGCCATTCCGAGATATATTGCCATGCAACTTTCCACCGTTCCGTTATTTATGACACGCATCATCATTGTCTTATTGCTTTTGCATGATCATGTAGTTGACATCGTATTTGTGGCAAAGCCACCATTCATAATTATTTCATACATGTCACTCTTGATTCATTGCATATCCCGGTACACCACCGGAGGCATCCACGTAGAGTCATATTTTGTTCTAAGTATTGAGTTGTAATTCTTGAGTTGTAAGTAAATAAAAGTGTGATGATCTTCATTATTAGATCATTGTCCCAAGTGAGGAAAGGATGATGGAGACTATGATTCCCCCACAAGTCGGGATGAGACTCCGGACTTTATGAAAAATAAAAGAGGCCAAAGAAGCCCAAATAAAAAAAAGAGGCCAAAGAAGCCCACCAAAATAAAAAAATGAGAGAAAAAAGAGAGAAGGGACAATGCTACTATCCTTTTACCACACTTGTGCTTCAAGGTAGCACCATGATCTTCATGATAGAGAGTCTCCGATGTTGTCACTTTCATATACTAGTGGGAATTTTTCATTATAGAACTTGGCTTGTATATTCCAACGATGGGCTTCCTCAAAATGCCCTAGGTCTTCGTGAGCAAGCGAGTTGGATGCGCACCCACTTAGTTTCTTTTTGAGCTTTCATACACTTATAGCTCTAGTGCATCCGTTGCATGGCAATCCCTACTCACTCACATTGATATCTATTGATGGGCATCTCCATAGCCCGCTGATACGCCTAGTTGATGTGAGACTATCTTCTCCTTTTTGTCTTCTCCACAACCACCATTCTGTTCCACCTATAGTGCTATGTCCATGGCTCATGCTCATGTATTGCGTGAAGATTGAAAAAGTTTGAAAATACTAAAGTATGAAACAATTGCTTGGCTGAAATCGGGTTTGTGCATGATTTAAATATTTTATGTGATGAAGATAGAGTAGCCAGACTATATGATTTTGTAGGGATAGCTTTCTTTAGCCATGTCATTTTGAGAAGACATGCTTACTTTGTTAGTATGCTTGAAGTATTATTGTTTTCATGTCAATATTAAACTTTTGTCTTGAATCTTATGGATCTGAACATTCATGCCACAATAAACAAAATTACATTGAGAATTATGCTAGGTAGCATTCCACATCAAAAATTCTGTTTTTATCATTTACCTACCCGAGGACGAGTAGGAATTAAGCTTGGGAATGCTTGACACGTCTCCAACGTATCTATAATTTTTTATTGTTCCATGCTATTATATTATCTGTTTTGGATGTCTATGGGCTTTATTATACACTTTTATATTATTTTTGGGACTAACCTATTAACCGGAGGCCCAACCCAAATTGCTGTTTTTTTTGCCTATTTCAGTGTTTTGCAGAAAAGGAATATCAAACGGAGTCCAAACAAAATGAAACCTTCATGAGAGTTATTTTTGGAACAAAAGCAATCCAAGAGACTTAGAGTAGACGTCAGGGAAGCTTCGCGGAAGCCACGAGGGTCCAGGGCGCGCCCTACCCCCGTGGGCGTGCCCCCCACCCTCGTGGCTCCCCTGACCGACTTCTTTCACCTATATATATTCATATACCCCAAAAACATCGAGGAGCACAATAGATCGGGAGTTCCGCCGCCGCAAGCCTCTGTAGCCACCAAAAACCTCTCGGGAGCCTGTTTCGGCACCCTGCCGGAGGGGGAATCCATCACCCGTGGCCATCTTCATCATCCGGCGCTCTCCATGATGAGGAGGGAGTAGTTCACCCTCAGGGCTTAGGCTATGTACCAGTAGCTATGTGTTTGATCTCTCTCTCTCTCTCATGTTCTTGATTTGGCACGATCTTGACGTATCGTGAGCTTTGCTATTATAGTTGGATCTTATGATGTTTCTCCCCCTCTACTCTCTTGTAATGGATTGAGTTTTCCCTTTGAAGTAATCTTATCGGATTGAGTCTTTAAGGATTTTAGAACACTTGATGTATGTCTTGCATGTGCTTATCTGTGGTGACAATGGGATATCACGTGATCTACTTGATGTATGTTTTGGTGATCAACTTGCGGGTTCAGTGACCTTGTGAACTTATGGATAGGGGTTGGCACATGTTTTCGTCTTGACTCTCCGGTAGAAAATTTGGGGCACTCAGTACTTTGTGTTGGTTTGAATAGATGAATCTGAGATTGTGTGATGCATATAGTATAATCATGCCCACGGATACTTGAGGTGACATTGGAGTATCTAGGTGGCATTAGGATTTTGGTTGATTTGTGTCTTAAGGTGTTATTCTAGTATGAACTCTATGATAGATCGAACGGAAAGAATAGCTTCGTGTTATTTTACTACAGACTCTTGAATAGATCGATCAGAAAGGATAACTTTGAGGTGGTTTCGTACCCTACGATAATCTCTTCGTTTGTTCTCCGCTATTAGTGACTTTGGAGTGACTCTTTGTTGAGGGATATTTATATGATCCAGTTATGTTATTATTGTTGAGAGAACTTGCACTAGTGAAAGTATGAACCCTAGGCCTTGTTTCCTAGCATTGCAATACCGTTTACGCTCACTTTTATGGCTTGCTACCTTGCTGTTTTTATATTTTCAGATTACAAATACTCATATCTACCATCCATATTGCACTTGTATCACCATCTCTTCGCCAAACTAGTGCACCTATACAATTTACCATTGTATTGGGTGTGTTGGGGACACAAGAGACTCTTTGTTATTTGGTTGCAGGGTTGTTTGAGAGAGACCATCTTCATCCTACGCCTCCCACGGATTGATAAACCTTAGGTCATCCACTTGAGGGAAATTTGCTACTGTCCTACAAACCTCTGCACTTGGAGGCCCAACAACGTCTACAAGAAAAGGTTGTGTAGTAGACATCAGCTGCTCGGATGTGTGGATCAAAGTTGGCTGCACAAACTGTTGAAGCGGTGCCAAATAATTTTCTAATGGCACCGCTGATGAGATGGCAACATTTTTGGATACTGGGTACAAACTGTGACACTGTCTTAACATCCAGAATAACATAGCATAGTGACAGCGTCTGAATCACATCTAACAAATGATTTGTAACAATGAAAGTGGGGCTAACCTTCTTTGCACATGCCATAAATTTCATCCCACTGTCTACAGATTCAAACGCAACTAGCTTCACGCATGGAGATTGATGGTGACAACGAGCAGACAGATCTTCAGCCACCCTGCTCCATTCGTTGCAACTGATGGTCTTAGGGAGCTACAAGAGGAAGAATTGACTCAAATCGACTGTTGGATTAAAACCCTTCATTCCAAGTCATAACCCGAGAGAGAAGAGAGGCATACCCGGGTGCTGAAAAATTCGTTGTCGTCGGAGGAACCGTTGGACAGGTCATTGAAGAAGACCATGGCGACCCCAGCGGAAGGATGCGAGATGGCAAGAGTGATGAATAAAGAGAGGAAGCGGCTATAGCTTCGGAAGGAAGGAAGGAGGAAACAGGGGAAATGTGACTTGTGGTCGGAGAGAAAAGGGGGTGGGGAAGGTGGGGGTGGGGTAGATATTTCGGCAGTAGGCCAAAAATTTCGAAATGTGGAGGGAAACTTTGCGTGCGGTGCCGCCAAACACCATTCACTTCGAAAGATGTGTGGATCGCAAATGTTTTTTCTGCTTTACGCACATGGGATGAGTTTGATAATTCAAAATTTGGTGGAAATTTCCCTGGGTACTATCCTCATCCACGTCATTGCATAATTTAACATTGGTTGCTAATTTGGGCACACAAAAGAGTGCACAGGACATATACCACACTTACTGAATCAAGCGATTTTTGTAATTAAACGGAGCTAGTTGACCTGACAATTGCTATAACAAAATACCAGCATTAAACAAAGCCTAAATACGCATAATTTTAACAAAGTCGCCGCCGTGTCGGCCTATGCATCGCCGGTGTGAGATGAGAGGTCGATGACTTGTCCTGGCGACATGCCGCCATTGGTGGACTCCGCGTCCCCCCTGCTGAAGTTAACCTCGTCCTCGTCCTCGACGCTGCCCTCAAGGTTGTAGTACTCGTAGTAGTGGCTGCACCAGAGCTCGCGTTGGTACTCCACCGATTCCTCGATGGCCAGACTCTTCTCTACCTCTACCTCGGCCATGCGCAACTCCTCCCGGTGCTCCTCGATCTACGCTGCCTCCTGCATCTCCAGCTCCTGTTCGGTGATATCATGAGGAAGTAGGTGCTCCATGGCCATCGCCGCCTTTTTGGACGTGGGTTGCATGCTGGATTCCGAGGTGGCCTGGAATATCTTGGCGTGTGCGTCCTCGATCTTTGCGTGGATGGCCTCGACCCAGGACATGGTGACATCGGCCGCATGGACGTCAGCTCGAGCGCTCTCGGCGTTTGCAGCCGCCATCGCAGTCGCTGATGTAGCCGTCTCGACTGTTGTAGCTTCCCTGTCGGCTGCCGCAGACGCCCTCTCGGAGGATGTGGCCGCGCTCAGTGCGGATGCGGTGGCACTCTCGGCGTAGGCGGCTGCGCTCTCGGCGCAGGCGGCGGCACTCGGGGAGGATGCGGCCATCGTACGGGCCCTCACGAAGCGTTTCTACGGTGTCATCTTTGCCAGAAGGGGTTGCTGGAAAGGGGGTCGGGATTTGTGGATTCGGGGGTTGCCGGCACTGGAGCAGACGAGCCGGCGAAGCTTATGGAGGAAGCTTAAATAGACCCACGAATTTTCATTACAAATGGTTCCTACAAAAAAATTGTGTGTGATGTTGTTGATATTTTTTATTAGCTGAGAAAGACGAATTTGGAGTAAAGTGGAAACGGATGGTGTTTTAAATGTACGAGAAAATTTGTAGTACTAATACAACTGTCATGTCAAAATTTGGAAAATTTTAGGGGTCATTTGACCTTTTAAAACATCTGAGTGATTTTCTAGCCATTTAATAACCGTAATTCAAACTTGAACTACATCTACATGCAACGGCTAACTATAACAGTTTGAAAAATCATATTTGTGTACTTGTGTGTGAGTTAATTCCATATGCAGTAAATTGGAAGGAATTTTCAAACATATTTGTGTCACGGCCTGGACACGTGCATGGAGTGTCATGGCATTTAAATTCCAAAAAATTAAAAGAAAAATCAAAAACACATGAAACCTCGCTTGATGTAATGTCATGCCACCAAGATGATGTGGTAAAAAATTTGGCATGTTTGACGACAGTTTGGACGTACACACACACCTCACAAACCGGAGCAACTCACTAGAAGGCTAGTGGTTCCGAGAGGGAACAATGCATGCTTGATGCTGAACGGGAGATAGCTTCCTCTTACGGCCTTCAAATTTTTTCTACATTTAACGTGCACTAATACACCTGTCATGTGAAAATTTGGAAAATTCTAGGGGTCATTAGACCTTTTAAAGACATCTTAGTGATTTCTAGCCATTTAATGACCGTAATTCAAATTTGAACTACATCTACATGGAACAGCTAACCATAACGGTTTGAAAAATCATATTTGTGTACTTGTGTGCGAGTTAATTCCATGTGCAGTAAATTGGAAGGAATTTTCAAACATATTGGTGTCACGGCCTGGACACATGCATGCAGTGCCATGGCATTTAAATTCCAACAAAATAAAATAAAAATCAGAAACACACGAAACCGTGCTTGATGTAATGTCATGCCACCAAGATGATGTGGTAAAAAATTTGGCATGTTTGACAAAAGTTTGGAGACACACCCATCACAAAACCGGAGCAACTCACTAGATGACTCGTGGTTCCGAAAGGGAACAATGAATGTTTGATGACGAACGGGAGATAGCTTCCTCTTACAGCCTTCAATATTTTTCTACATTTAACGTGCAGTAATACAACTGTCATGTGAAAATTTGGAAAATTCTAGGGGTTATTTAACCTTTTTAATACATTTAAGTGATTTTCTAGCCATTTAATGTCCGTAATTCAAATTTGAACTACATCTACATGCAACTGCTAACCATAACGGTTTGAAAAATCATATTTGTGTACTTGTGTGCGAGTTAGTTCCATGTGCAGTAAATTGGAAGGAATTTTCAAACATATTGAAGTCATGGCCTGGACACATGCGTGGAGTGCCATGGCATTTAAATTCCAATTTTGTTTTAAAAAAGATCAGAAACACATGAAACCTTGCTTGATGTAATGTCATGCCACCAAGATGATGTGGTAAAAAATTGGCTTGTTTGACGAAAGTTTGGACACACGCCCCTCACAAACCGGAGCAACTCATTAGAAGCCTCATGGTTCCGAGAGGGAACAACGCATGTTTGATGACAAACGGGAGATAGCTTCCTCTTATGGCCTTCAATTTTTTTCTCTATTTAACATGCACTAATACAACTGTTATGTGAAAAATTGGAAAATTCTAGGGGTCATTTGACATTTTAAAGACATTTAAGTGATTTTCTAGCCATTTAATGACCATAATTCAATTTTGAACTACATCTATATACAACAGCTAACCATAATGGTTTGAATAATCATATTTTTGTGTACTTCTGTGTGATTTAATTCCATGTGCAGTAAATTTGAAGGAATTTTCAAACATATTGGTGTCATGGCCTGGACACATGCAAGGAGTGACATGCCATTTAAATTCCAAAAAAATAAAAAATGATCAGAAACACATGAAACCTTGCTTGACGCAATGTCATGCCACCAAGATGATGTGGTAAAAAATTGGCCTATTTGATGAAAGTTTGGATAAACACCCCTCACAAACCGGAGCAACTCAGTAGAAGGCTCGTGGTTTCAAGAGGGAACAATGCATGTTTGATGATGAATCGACGATAGCTTCCTCTTATGGGCTTCAAAAAAATTCTACAGTTAATGTGCACTAATACAACTCTATTGTCAAAATTTGGAAAACTCGAGGGCTCATTTGACCTTTTTAAGACATTTAAGTGATTTTCTAGCCATTTAATGACCGTAATCCAAATTTGAACTACATCTACATGCAGCGGCTAACCACAACGATTTGAAAAAAGTGTGCTTGTGCGCGAGTTAACTCAATGTGCAGTAAATCGAAACGAATTTTCGAACATATTGGTGCCACGGCTTGGACACATGCATGGAGTGCCATGGCATTTAAATTCCAAAAAATGAAAAAATGATCAGATGATGTAAATATCTGGTGTTCAAAAAAGAAAATGTAAAGATCTGGCAAGACAACCGGACCCCACACGATTGGCACTGCTTATTAATCAGACACAGTTTTGTATTGGAAACCGTCAGCTATTAAGTTCACACACAACTTTTGCTGCGGGAATCGTGTGTAATTCAAACTACGGTACTTGTAAATTCCTGCGACTGGCATGTGTACTGTTCCCATCGATCTAGATTCAGGCCGCCAATAAATACTACCTTCCTCACATCGTCTCGCCTGCATTCTCATCTACATCCTCCCTCGCTCGCCCTCTCTCTCTCTCTCTCCCCCCAAATCTCTACCATGCCACCGCTAATCAGCCCACGCACCGACGAGGAGGCGCCCCCCCCCCCCCCCCCGAGGACGCTTAGTCAAAGAGCAGCGATGAGGGGGACCCCTATGCGCCACCGAACGAGGTTGCGCCGGAGCCCCCAACTTTGGAGTGTTTTTGGGGCCGGTACAATCTTTGTCTGTGGAAGTCGCTGCCGCCGGCTAAGAAAGCCAGGCAAGTGGCATTCATGAAGGAGATGGTGGAGGAGGAAGCTAGGTACCAGGCAGCCTGTGAAGCCCGTGATGTCGCCTGGAAAAAGGAGGTGGTGGATCTTTGGGCGCGGGCGCGTCGTCGTGCAGAGTAGGTGTACCAAGATGGGTACTTTGCAAGGAATGTCAAAGGCGCTAGGCGCCTCATCGCTGAGTGGAGGTGGGCCGATAAGATCCAGCATGCCACCGATGAGGAGCTCCGGTGAGCGTCCAACAAAATTGTAAGATTGTTCGCGCTCGTGCGCCAGCAAGAGGCAGATCGGTACGTCAAGTACTGCGAGGTAGAGGAGGCGGAGTACTGCCTCCACGCTGGGAAGACGCCGTGCACCAGGGAGCTGCTGACGAGGGGCTGCCGAGATACTGCCCCTAGGAGGGATTATTAGTTTTATTATTGTTTGTTTTCAATTTTATGCATTGTACCTAGTAGTTAATTATCATCACGTATATGTGATGATATTATATATATTCTGTGATGAACTAATGAACAACTAATATATATTATGAATTCTGTTTTCTATCTGTTTTCGTATACTAATTTGTATCTGGCTATTATCATCCACATATGTAGAATGGAAATCATATACACACATTGAAACAGAACATATCAGAACGGAAAACAGAGCACACACATTGAAACAGAGCAATAAACACATCAATATTATGATTGCTGTGAATACATAGCAATTTGAGTCGAAACGACTCAACAAAATAAAATGCGTCCATGAGACCATGACCAGCAGCCCTTGCCTATGGTAGCTCTTGGCTCCGCCTGAACTCGTGCAGGCGTTCGTCCAAGCAGTCGACATGCTCGCGGTACATCTGGAGCGTGATCTCGAGCTCCAAGTTGGTTATTTCATTGGAGATCACCAGCTCAAGGATGCGACGACCATGTTCCTCTACTACGCCCAGGTGGACACCTGGGCCAAGGAGGTGATCAAGCCTAGCAACCAGTGCGTTGGCATCGAGCGGGCCGCAGACAAGGCGAATGGCGCGACCCATGCGAACGGCACGGCGGGCGTCCAGTGCAAGTACATCATGCCGGCCTCTGGTGCAAGTACAACACCGACAACCTCTGCCCACTCCTGGTGGGTGATACGTCTCCGTCATATCTATAATTTTTGATTGTTCCATGCCAATATTATTCAACTTTTATATACTTTTGGCAACTTTTTGTACTATTTTTTGGGACTAACATATTGATCCGGTGCCCAGTGCCAGTTCCTGTCTGTTGCATGTTTTTTGATTCGCAGAAACCCAATATCAAATGGAGTCCAAATGGGATAAAAACGGACGGAGAATTATTTTGGAATATTTGTGATTTTTGGGAAGTAAAATCAACGCGAGACGGTGCCCGAGGGGGCCAGGAGATAGGGGGCGCGCCCTAGGGAGGCAGGCGCGCCCTGGACTCTCCTGGCCCCCCTGTAAGGCGGTTGACGCTCTTATTTTTCCGCAAGAAAGCTAATTTTATGAGAAAGATCTGTGCGAAAGATTCACCCCAATCGGAGTTATGGATCTCCGGATATTAAAGAAACGGTGAAGGGGTAGAATCTGATAATGCAAAAACAAAGAGATAGATACAATCTCAGAGGGGCTCTCGCCCCTCCCACGCCATGGGAGCCAAGGACCAGAGGGGAAACCCTTCTCCCATCTAGGGAGGAGGTCAAGGAAGAAGAAGAAGAAGGGGGGCTCTCTCCCCCTTGCTTCCGATGGCACCGGAACGCCGTCGGGGGCCATCATCATCACCGCGATCTTCACCAACACCGCCGTCATCTTCACCAACATCTCCATCACCTTCCCCCATCTATATCCAGCGGTCCACTCTCCTGCAACCCGATGTACCCTCTACTTGAACATGGTGCTTTATGCTTCATATTATTTTCCAATGATGTGTTGCCATCCTATGATGTCTGAGTAGATTTTCGTTGTCCTATCGGTGATTGATGAATTGCTATGATTGGTTTGAGTTGCATGTTTTATTATTGGTGCTGTCCTATTGTGCCCTCCGTGTCGCGCAAGCGTGAGGGATTCCCGCTGTAGGGTTTGCAATATGTTTATTATTTGCTTATGGTGGGTGGCGTGAGTGACAGAAGCACAGACCCGACTAAGTAGGTTGTTTGCGTATGGGATAAAGGGGACTTGATACTTTAATGCTCTGGTTGGGGTTTACCTTAATGAATCTTTAGTAGTTGTGGATGCTTGCTAGAGTTCCGATCATAAGTGCATATGATCCAAGTAGAGAAAGTATGTTAGCTTATGCCTCTCCCTCAAATAGAATTGTAATAGTGATTACCGGTCTAGTAACATAGTCAATTGTTTAGGGACAATTTCACAACTCCTACCACCACTTTTCCATACTCGCTATATTTACTTTATTGCTTCTTTATCTAAACAGCCCCTAGTTTATATTTACGTGTTATCTATTATCTTGCAAACCTATCCTATCACACCTACAAAGTACTTCTAGTTTCATACTCATTCTAGGTAAAGCGAAAGTCAAGCGTGCGTAGAGTCGTATCAGTGGCCGATAGGACTTGAGAGAGTATTTGTTCTACCTTTAGATCCTCGTTGGGTTCGACACTTATCAAAAGAGGCTACAACTATCTCGTATACTTGCAGGTTATCAAGACCTTTTTCTGGCGCCGTTGCCGGGGAGTCATAGCGTGGGGTGAATATTCTCGTGTGTGCTTGTTTGCTTTATCACTAAGTAATTTTTATTTGCTGTTCTTAGTTGTTCTCTATCTTTAGTTATGGATATGGAACACGAAATACCAAAACAATTAGGTGTACTTGCTACTCATGGAGATGGGGTAACTCCTAAAACCCTCGATTCTCATTATGTGAGAGATATTATGTACTACTTTGATAATCCTGAGAAAACCCCATTCAACTTTATAATGGGAGACACGTTGGATCAACGTGAATACTTTAGGGATTATCGCTTTACACAAAAAGGGAAACTATTATGGGATCAAATTAATATGTTGCGTTGGTATGCTCGTCAACTATGCTTGAGATATGATATTATTTTTTGCTCTAGGATGAAGGCTCCACACCTTCCCTTTTCATGAAAATTCAATGATAATGAAACCTTAGCTTCTTATGCTAATGGTAGATATGATTACTATGATGTGGAACAGATAGGAGAATTTGTTGCTTTTAAGGCTGCTTATGAAATTGAATCTTTTTTTGGAAAGTATGAAGCTTTAGATGATGATGTTTATAGGCATGAAAATATTGCCATACTTAGATATTTCTATGAAAATTATGAATACAATTACAATATTAATGCATTTATTGAGAAAGTCTCCGCTGTCCAAGAAGAGACTAATATTTTGCAGGAAGCTATGGAAAAAGAAATTGATGAAACTGTGAGCTCATTGGATGAAAAAGATGATGAGGAGAGCAAAGGAGGAAGAGCGGATTGATCACCCGTGCCCACCTTCTAATGAGAGTAACTCTTCAACTCATACATTGTTTAATTCCCCTTTGTGCTTACCGAAGGATGATTGCTATGATGATTGCTATGTTCCCTTGAATTTGTTTGAAATATCCCCTTTTGATGATGCTTGCTATACTTGTGGCCAAGATGCCAATATGAATGATGCTTATGGAGATGAACTTGCTATAGTTCCTTATGTTAAACATGAAATTGTTGCTATTGCACCCACGCATGATAGTCCTATTATCCTTTTGAATTCTCCCGACTACACTATATCAGAGAAGTTTGTGCTTATTAAGGATTATATTGATGGGTTGCGTTTTACCGTTGCACATAATAATTTTGATAGATATAATATGCATGTGCTTTCTGCTCCTAATTGCAATTATTATGAGAGAGGAACTACATCTCTGCCTCTTTATCTTTCCAATACGATAGAATTGCAAGAAACTGCTTATACTATGCATTGGCCTTTACTTGGTGTGCATGAATTGTTCCTTTATGACATGCCGATGCATAGGAAGAGAGTTAGACTTCGTTGTTGCATGATATATGTTACTTTGTGCTCACTACTAAATTAAAAATCATTGTTAATTAAAATTGGCTTTGATATACCTTGGGATCCGGGTGGATTCATTACTTGAGCACTATATGTCTAGCTTAATGGCTTTAAAAAAAGCGCTGCCAGGGAGACAACCCGGAAGTTTTAGAGAGTCATTTATTTCTGTTGAGTGCTTTTATATAGTTTAAAAACATAAAAATAAAGAGGGGAACCTAAAAAATTTTCAAAAAGGAAAGTGAAAGTGAGAAAGACAAGCATTGTTGAAGTGGGAGCTAGCCTTGAACTTTGTTCATGCTCACGGAAACTTTGTGAATCTTGATTACAGAAAATTTTGAACAAAAATAGTTATCCCCTTGTATAATTCCATTGTATTATAAAAATAATGTGCCAAGGTTTGCCTTTAGGATGTTTACAATGCTTGTTGGTTTGTACGGTGCAGGACAGAAACTTTGGCTGTAGTGCGCTATTTTACATTTTTAACTGGAATGTCAATTGGTTCTGATTCCATTTGCACTGTCTTGCTGTACAACTTTTTTATTGTTCCTAATTTTGGTAGAATTTTTAGGGTACCAGAAGTATGGTGAATGTTCAGATTGCTACAGACTGTTCTGTTTTTGACAGATTCTGTTTTTGATGCCTAGTTTGCTTGTTTTGATGAATCTATGAAATTATATTAGTGGATTAAGCCATGAAAAAGTTATATTACAGTAGACACAATGGAAAAACAAAATATGAATTGGTTTTCAATAGTACTTAGAGTGGTGATTTGCTTTATTATACTAACGGATCTTACCGAGTTTTCTGTTGAAGTTTTGTGTGGATGAAGTGTCTAAACAAGGAGGTCTCGATATGAGGAAAAGGAAGAGAGGCAAGAACTCAAGCTTGGGGATTCCCGAGGCACCCCAAGTAAATATTCAAGGAGACTCAATCGTCTAAGCTTGGGGATGCCCCGGAAGGCATACCCTCTGTCTTCAACAAGTATCGGTTTGTTTTCGTATTCGTTTCGTTCATGCGATTTGTGCAAGTCTTGGAGCGTCTTTTGCATTTAGTTTTCACTTTTCTTTTATGCACCATGCTGGTATGAAATAGTCCTTGGTTAATTTATAGAATGCTCATTGCACCTCACTTAAATCTTTTGAGTATGGCTTTATAGAATGCTTCATGTGCTTCACTTATATCATTTGAAGTTTTGATTGCCTGTTTCTCTTCACATAGAAAACCGCCATTTGTAGAATGCTCTTTTGCTTCACTTATATTTGTTAGAGAATGGGAATATCTTTTGTATAAAGAATTAAACTCTCTTGCTTCATTTATATCAATTTAGAGAGATGAAAGGAATTGGTCAATCACATGGTTAGTCATAAAATCCTACATAAACTTGTAAATTGTTGAATATGATATGTTTGATTCCTTGCAATAGTTTTGCAATATAAAGGTGGTGATATTAGAGTCATGCTAGTGGGTGGTTGTGGATTGTAGAGACACTTGTGTTGAGGCTTGCAAGTCCCGTAGCATGCACGTATGGTAACCGTTGTGTGACAAATTTGAAGCATGGGGTGTTTCTTTGATTGTCTTCCTTATGAGTGGCGGTCGGGGACGAGCGATGGTCTTTTCCTACCAATCTATCCCCCTAGGGGCATGCATAGTAGTACTTTGCTTCGAGGGCTAATAAACTTTTGCAATAAGTATATGAGTTCTTTATGACTAATGTGAGTCCATGGATTATACACACTTTTACCTTTCCATCATTGCTAGCCTCTTCGGTACCATGCATTGCCCTTTTCTCACCTTGAGAGTTGGTGCAAACTTCGCCGGTGCATCCAAACTCCGTGATACGATACCCTCTATCACACATAAGTCTCATTATATCTTCCTGAAAACAGCCACCATACCTACCTATTATGGCATTTCCATAGCCATTCCGAGATATATTCCCATGCAACTTCCATCATCATCATATACATGACTTGAGCATTCATTGTCATATTGCTTTTCATGATCGTAAGATAGCTAGCATGATGTTTTCATGGCTGTCCGTTTTTTTATGTCATTGCTATGCTAGATCATTGCACATCCCAGTACACTGCCGGAAGCATTCATATAGAGTCATATCTTTGTTCCAGTATCAAGTTGTAATGTCGAGTTGTAAATAAATAAAAGTGTGATGATCATCATTATAAATCATTGCCCCATAAAAAAGAGAAAAAGAAAAAAAAGAAAAAAAGGAAAGGCCAAAGAAGCCTAAATAAAAAAGGGGGCCAAAGAAGCCCACCCAAAAAGAAAAAAAAGAAAAAAAAGAAAAAGAAAAGGGGCAATGTTACTATCCTTTTCCCACACTTGTGCTTCAGAGTAGCACCATGTTCTTCATATAGAGAGTCTCTTGAGTTATCACTTTCATATACTAGTGGGAATTTTCATTATAGAACTTGGCTTGTATATTCCAACGATGGGCTTCCTCAAATGCCCTAGGTCTTCATGAGCAAGCAAGTTGGATGCACACCCACTTAGTTTATTTTGTTGAGCTTTCATACACTTATAACTCTTAGTGCATCCGTGGCATGGCAATCCCTACTCCTCGCATTGACATCAATTGATGGGCATCTCCATAGCTCGTTGATTAGCTGCGTCGATGTGAGACTTTCTCCTTTTTTGTCTTCTCCACATAACCTCCATCATTATATTCTATTCCACCTATAGTGCTATATCCATGGCTTGCGCTCATGTATTGCATGAGGGTTGAAAAAGCTGAAGCGCGTTAAATAGTATGAACCAATTGCTCGGCTTGTCATCGGGGTTGTGCATGATGGGGGCATTTTATGTGACAAAAATGAAGCATGGCCAAACTATATGATTTTGTAGGGATAAGCTTGCTTTGGCCTTGTTGTTTTGAAAAGACATGATTGCTTTATTGGTACACTCGAAGTATTATTATTTTTATGTCAAATGATAGACTATTGCCTTGAATCACTCGTATCTTAATATTCATGCCATGATTAGACATATGATCAAGATTATGCTAGGTAGCATTCCACATCAAAAATTATCTTTTTTATCATTTACCTACTCGAGGACGAGCAGGAATTAAGCTTGAGGATGCTGATACGTCTCCGTCGTATCTATAATTTTTGATTGTTCCATGCCAATATTATTCAACTTTTATATACTTTTGGCAACTTTTATACTATTTTTTGGGACTAACATATTGATCCAGTGCCCAGTGCCAGTTCCTGTCTGTTGCGTGTTTTTTGTTTCGCAGAAACCCAATATCAAATGGAGTCCAAACAGGATAAAAACGGACGGAGAATTATTTTGGAATGTTTGTGATTTTTGGGAAGTAAAATAAACGCGAGACGGTGCCCGAGGGGGGGCAGGAGATAGGGGGCGCGCCCCAGGGAGGCAGGCGCACCCTGGACTCTCCCGGGCACCCCGTAAGGCGGTTGACGCTCTTATTTTGCCACAAGAAAGCTAATTTTATGGGAAAGATCTGGGTCAAAGATTCACCCCAATCGGAGTTACGGATTTCCGGATATTAAAGAAACGGTGAAGGGGTAGAATCTGAGAACGCAGAAACAGAGAGATAGATCCAATCTCGGAGGGGCTCTCTCCCCTCCCATGCCATGGGAGCCAAGGACGAGAGGGGAAACCCTTCTCCCATCTAGGGAGGAGGTCAAGGAAGAAGAAGAAGAAGGGGGGCTCTCTCCCCCTTGCTTCCGATGGCACCGGAACGCCGTCGGGGGCCATCATCATCACCGCGATCTTCACCAACACCGCTGTCATCTTCACCAACATCTCCATCACCTTCCCCCATCTATATCCAGCGGTCCACTCTCCCGCAACCCGCTGTACCCTCTACTTGAACATGGTGCTTTATGCTTCATATTATTTTCCAATGATGTGTTGCCATCCTATGATGTCTGAGTAGATTTTCGTTGTCCTATCGGTGATTGATGAATTGCTATGATTGGTTTGAGTTGCATGTTTTATTATTGGTGCTGTCCTATTGTGCCTCCGTGTCGCGCAAGCGTGAGGGATTCCCACTGTAGGGTTTGCAATATGTTTATTATTTGCTTATGGTGGGTGGCGTGAGTGACAGAAGCACAGACCCGACTAAGTAGGTTGTTTGCGTATGGGATAAAGGGGACTTGATACTTTAATGCTCTGGTTGGGGTTTACCTTAATGAATCTTTAGTAGTTGCGGATGCTTGCTAGAGTTCCAATCATAAGTGCATATGATCCAAGTAGAGAAAGTATGTTAGCTTATGCCTCTCCCTCAAATAGAATTGCAATAGTGATTACCGGTCTAGTAACATAGTCAATTGTTTAGGGACAATTTCACAACTCCTACCACCACTTTTCCATACTCGCTATATTTACTTTATTGCTTCTTTATCTAAACAGCCCCTAGTTTATATTTACATGTTCTTTATCATCTTGCAAACCTATCCTATCACACCTACAAAGTACTTCTAGATTCATACTCGTTCTAGGTAAAGCAAACGTCAAGCGTGCGTAGAGTCGTATCAGTGGCCGATAGGACTTGAGAGAGTATTTGTTCTAACTTTAGCTCCTCGTTGGGTTCAACACTCTTACTTATCGAAAGAGGCTACAACTATCCCGTATACTTGCGGATTATCAGTGGGGAATGGGAGTACCGAGGGGACGTGTACCAGCTACGACGCCCTGTCGACAACAGGCAAGCATTGATGGATCCGCTCTTGCTGTGCACCACGCCGAACCTCTCGCTCTGTGGCACTCCAATGGTCTCGCTATGCAGCAAGCTGCAGCCTATCGGCGCAGACGCGCCTAGCTTGCTCTGTGGTGTGCCATTGATCATGTTGTGTGGCAAGCTACAGCCTCTTGGTGCTGACATGCCTATCTTGATCTGCGACGCTGGAGCGCCATGCGCCAAGGGTCTGCTCAACCCTGGCGATGATGCGCATCACGACGCCGTCAATCACGTTGCCGGGGAGCGCCTCGGCCTCGACGGGCCGGGGCGCCTTCTCGTTTTCCTCGTCGAGTAGATTGATGGCAGAGGCATCGCTTTGGTGGGTTGGCATGCTTGGAAAAGGTGGATGTGCTACAGGCTGCGCTTCACTACAAAAAAGATACACTTCCGTGATGATACGTATTTGTCATAGTAGGTCACATTTTCTTTCATGTATGTACATCCATGCCGATTTTATAATAGAATCAAGATAGTCATACCTATGCTGTCGTAGAAGTGTTCCATGACAATACCAAAATTATCATCATGGAAGTGTTCACTTCCATGACGGAAGCGTGCGTCATGGAAGTGCTCTCGTCAAGGGTAACAAACACGTGGCATCCACCGTAACGGGTCGCCGTTAAGCTATCGGGTCCGGTTTTTTATCCGATAACCCATTAATAGCCTGGACCAATGGGGATTTTCCACATGTAAAATTCTCATTGGCTGAAGGAAACATGTGTCAGCTCGTCATTGGGTCAGATAGGCGCCTATGATATGTCGACACATGCGACGGCCCAACACTGGCCCATTTAGCTTACAAAGGTCGGCCCGTTTGACTTGGTCAAAAGTTAGCGAGCCGGCCCATGAAAAGCATGTTAACGGTCTGTTAGCATATGCCCATTTTACAGCCCGGTAACTCACGGCCCGTTAGGGACTTCCTGAAATCGGCCCAACAACGTCATGTGGGCCGTCGAATATAACACCAACCCGTTTCACTTTCGGCCCATGTATGGCCCATGACGTCTTTTGTCCCATATGAGGCCTTTCATATCTTTAGGCCCTTTAGTGGCCCACGGTGACTCTGGCCCATTATGAATAGTAAATTTCTTTGTACCCATTAACGGCCCATTATTCACATGGGCCGTTTCCAGCCCGTGTTAGCTTTCGGCCTACTAACGGCCCATACGTTCTAGGGCTCCTTTTCGGCCCTCAATTACTTCCGGCCCGTTATTGGCCTGTTCCCCTAATGGGCCAAATTTGACCTGTGGTTAGAATCGACCCGTTTGTGGCCTGTTAACCCGTTGTGTCGTTTCTAGCCCGTCCTATATTCTGGCCCATTAACGACCCCTTATGCCTGTGACAGAATTAAGCCTTTGTTGTCTTCCGGCCTGTTAACGACCTGTTATCGTGCTGGCCTAATACCAATTACGCCCGTTTACGGCCCATGTGGACCCATTTATCCGACGGCCCGAGGCCCACCGATTCTACGGCCCGTTGGAGGCCCATTTATTCGACGGCCCATAGGAGGCCCATGGATCATATGGCCTGTAGCAGGCTCAAGGTTACCATGGTCCGTATATGGCCCATGGTTGTTGCGACCACTAGCAAACTAGGGAAAAAGAAGACTAGGAAATAAATAAGCCCGAAACTAACACTAGGCTATTAAGGCGATTGCACAGATTACATCCACTGGGCATCAAAGTTGGCCACCAGTGCAAATATAGGGAACACCCTACACTATAAAAAAATGTCTTGCTGCTTTCTTCAGCCGGTGGCTACACGTTAAGAACAAATTTTGTATCACAACAAAACAAACTACAACCATAAAACAAAAGGAAGGTTGGCATAAAAGTTAACAGTCTGGCAGATAAATGCACCACCAGAAGTTCAGAAGCTCAGTTCATTTGACCTGACTGTTACGTTTTCAAGTTGTACTGTCTGATGAAGCACCATAACCTTCGCCTTGATTTCTCCTAGGCTCATGAACAACATAGCAAATGTCTGGTAGTCTGGTTTCAAAACCATGCATATCTTGCGATATCGAACAATGGTTGTCCTTGTTTCACAAAGGGTCTCTGTTATGGAATGGACTTGTGTCTGGAGCGTAGATATAACATTGTTTTGAGCTTGCATATCTTGATCATGAGGCAGTTTGGACGAGATTGCCTTAACAACCAACCCAGTATTACACAGAAATGTGCTTTTGGCACTGTTAGTG
Source organism: Triticum timopheevii (assembly GCA_963921465.1). NCBI lineage: Eukaryota > Viridiplantae > Streptophyta > Magnoliopsida > Poales > Poaceae > Triticum > Triticum timopheevii. The sequence continues at coordinate 152,910,000 of OY997272.1, forward strand.
GACAGGTACTGACCCACTGCAGCAAGAGGTGACATTGCGGTTATAGTTGCCTCGTCACCTTCATAAGGTGGCGTTTCCACCATTTTTTCCATAGCTTGCTGAAAAGTTGAGTTTTTACATTAGTAGTACCAGAACAGAAGATATTAAGGAGGCAGCAAAACCAAACAAAATAGCTTTGGTCAGAACTTATTCTGGTGAACCTGTGTAAAATATTAGTTCTATTTTACTGCAAAGTACATAATAAAACCAGGTTCCAAACATCTGACCATGTACCATGGCTAACGTATTGTCTATTTCTTCACATTGTATCAACAGCTAAGGATAAAGAGACAAAGTTTATAATACGGTAAGCATAGTATGACATCATTCATATCACCAAACAACTGAGAACAGACAAACATGAAATTGTAACATTGTGTGGGCAAGTCCAGCATGGAACTAGATTACAGATCAAGATAAAAGGAACATCACTAACCTTGTAAGGTGCGATGATACGCTAAGAAAATTGTGTATAAAATTGAAAAGAGTAATAGACATTGGATGCAAACCATGCAGTTCAATGCACAAGTCAGAGTAAGTAGTAGTTAAAAGCCATGAGGATTAATGACTTACAACAGTGGCTTTGACTGGTGTAGTCATGCCCTTCGTCATGTTGGTGTGACAGTCCTTGAAGATTTCCACAACATTTGGTTCAGGTACTTTTTGGAACTTGCGGGCTTTCCTCTTCATTTGGAACAAGTCAATATAGATCTGATAATATGGCACAATGAAAAGAGTGAAACAATAGCTAATTACAAGAGCCTCGCAGTGTGCAACATAGCTACGAGATCTTGTCGTCTGTTGGAATTTCACTTTTGTATGGTTGGCCTTGTTCTTTGAACAGTTACCTACAAGAAGATAGATTTGGGAGGCACATGCATAAATAGGAGTTCAACATGTGATTTGATCACATACATATAACGTACCTGATACTTTGGATCAGACCAGTGTATAACGAGGCCTCTCCAGTCTTCATCCGATATATTTTTCACTTGAGATGTTTGGGCAAGTTCACTGTTAGCCTTGCCTTCAAAGTGAGTTTTCCTCAAGTTATACCGATACTATCGCAGAGAAGACTTGAAAACATGGGTGCAAGCTTGTCTGGTTGCATCATCTTGGCTATCCAACTTGAACCTAATCTGTTGAAAATTATGGGAGTCTCATTATGAGCAACCTAGAAAGTATGGGACAGAGCAAGACGATATTACTAGTTTCCATACATAACCATACTTACAGATAAATGGTTGAGGAAGGTGTTGAACTGGGTTTCATCTTTGTCATTCCTGTACTGAATCCATGTTGGGAGGATACGTGCATGGCACCTAACGGTAACCGCTGCCTGTGGTACTAACTTGGCTAACTCTATAGCATCATGTGGCCTTTTCAAACCTGCCTCAAAACGGATCTCCATTCTTCATCCTCTAGATTTAGTTAACCTATCGAACATTATATCTGATGTTTGTTTCCTCTTACGCCTAGGTGCTAGTCCAACAGCGAACATATGAAGTGTTAGTATACATCAAACTGTGAGACTACATATAAAGAAGCATGCAACTGTAACTTGACTCCAGCAACTACCTTCTTGCCGTTGAAGCTCAAAAGGTTCATCTGATCTTGCCAACTCGTCTTGTATCAAGAGTGCTTCGGAAGTAGTGTCGGGTGGCAAGGGAGCTTGGGAATGTGCTGCTAGCTAAGTTGACAAACGAGTAACTGATATGTCTCCAACGTATCTACTTTTCCAAACACTTTTGCCCTTGCTTTGGACTCTAACTTGCATGATTTGAATGAAACTAACCCAGACTGACGCTGTTTTCAGCAGAACTGCCATGGTGCTACTTTTGTGCAGAAAACAAAAGTTCTCAGAATGACCTGAAAATCCACGGAGATTACTTTGGAAAATATAAAAAATACTGGCGAAAGAATCAAGGCCGGGGGGCCACACCCTGTCCATGAGGGTGGGGGGGGGGGGGGCGCGACCCCTCCCCCTGGGCGCGCCCCATGCCTCGTGGGTCCCCTGGATGGCCACCGATCCCAACTCCAACTCTATATATTTGCTTTCGCGGAGAAAAAAATCAGAGAGAAAGTTTCATCGCGTTTTATGATACGGAGCCGCCGCCAAGCCCTAATCTCTTTCGGGAGGGCTGATCTGGAGTCCGTTCGGGGCTCCAGAGAGGGGGATTCATTGCCGTCGTCATCATCAACCATCCTCCATCACCAATTTCATGATGCTCACCGCTGTGCGTGAGTAATTCCATAGTAGGCTTGCTGGACGGTGTTGGGTTGGATGAGATTTACCATGTAATCAAGTTAGATTTGTTAGGGTTTGATCCCTAGTATCCACTATGTTCTGAGATTGATGTTGCAATGACTTTGCTATGCTTAATGCTTGTCACTAGGGCCCGAGTGCCATGATTTCAGATCTGAACCTATTATGTTTTCATGAATATATGTGAGTTCTTGATCCTATCTTGCAAGTCTATAGTCACCTATTATGTGTTATGATCCGACAACCCCAAAGTGACAATAATCGGGATACTTCTCGGTGATGACCGTAGTTTGACGAGTTCATGTATTCACTAAGTGCTAATGCTTTGGTCCGGTACTCTATTAAAAGGATGCCTTAATATCCCTTAGTTTCCATTAGGACCCCGCTGCCACGGGAGGGTAGGACAAAAGATGTCATGCAAGTTCTTTTCGATAAGCACGTATGACTATATTTGGAATACATGCCTACATTACATTGATGAACTGGAGCTAGTTTTGTGTCACCCTATGTTATAACTGTTACATGAGGAATCGCATCCGACATAATTATCCATCACTGATCCAATGCCTACGAGCTTTTCACATATTGTGCTTTGCTTATTTACTTTCCCGTTGCTACTGTTACAATTACTACAAAACTGCTACCGTTACTTTTATGACTGTTACCATTACTATCATACTACTTTGCTACTAAATAGTTTGCTGCAGATACTAAGTTATCCAGGTGTGGTTGAATTGACAACTCAACTGCTAATACTTGAGAATATTATTTGGCTCCCCTTGTGTCGAATCAATAAATTTGGGTTGAATACTCTACCCTCGAAAACTGTTGCGATCCCCTATACTTGTGGGTTATCAAGACTATTTTCTAGCGCCATTGCCGGGGAGCATAGCTCTATTCTTTGAGTCACTTGGGATTTATATATGCTGATCACTATGAGGAACTTGAAAGACGAAAGAACTAAGATTTTCCCTCAACTACGAGGGGAGGTAAGGAACTGCCATCTAGCTCTGCACTAGATTCTCCTTCCATTTTGAGTAAGCTTGAGACACCTAAACCTGCTACTTCTATGAATTCTGATAAGTCGCATGTTATTGATGATGCCACTTCTGCTATGCATGATACTTATGATGAAACTACTTCTATGCTTGATACTACTTTGCCATTAGGTGAATTTCTAGATGAACAACTTGCTAGGGTTAGTGAGAAATTATTGATGATGAAATTATTGAAGATAGTGATGATGAAGGTTCTCCCCCTAAGTATGAATTTCCTGTTGTTCCTGAGGGTTATGTTATGGATGAAGAAGCTACTAGAGCTATTCTTGCTTGCAATGATAGATATGATCTTAAGAAGTTATTAGCTAAATGGAGGCATCAATCTTTAAATTCTAGAATGAAATATGACCCTTCTTTTGGTACTTCACCTATCTTTGTTACTAATAAGGATTATGAATCCTCTGTTGATCCTGAGATAATTACTTTGGTTGAATCTGATCCTTTTTATAGCTATGAATCTGAAACTGTTGTGGCACATCTTACTAAATTAAATGATATAGCCACCCTGTTCACTAATGATGACAAGTCTCGCTACTATTATATCCTTAATATATTTCTGTTCTCATTAAAGGGTGATGTTAAAACTTGGTTTAATTCTCTTGATCCTGGTTGTGTGCGTAGTCCCCAGGATATGATTTATTACTTCTCTGCTAAATATTTCCCTGCTCATAAGAAACAAGCTGCCTTGAGGGAAATATATAACTTTGTGCAAATCGAAGAAGAGAGTGTCCCATAAGCTTGGGTGAGGCTTCTCCGATTACTTAATGCTTTGCCTGATCATCCTCTTAAGAAAAATGAAATACTTGATATCTTTTATAATGGACTAGCTGATGCTTCCAAGGACCACTTGGATAGTTGTGCTGGTTGTGTTTTCAGGGAAAGAATAGTCGACCAAGCTGAATTGCTATTGAATAATATGTTGACTAATGAAAATAATTGGACTCTGCCAGAGCCAATTCCTGATCCAATTGAGCCAACTCCTGAGCCAATTCCTGAGCCTATTCCTAAACCAACTTCGAAGAAGAGGGATGTTCTATTTCTCAGTCCTGAAGATATGCAAGAGGCAAAGAAATCAATGAAAGAAAAAGGTATTAAAGCCAAAGAAGTTAAGAATTTACCTCCTATTGAAGAAATACATGGTCTTAATATACCGCCTGTTGAAGAAACACATTGTCTTGATAACCCGACACAGGTAGTAAAGGTAAATTCTCTCTATAGATATGATAAGGTTGAAATCCCGTCTACTAAATTTCCTAGCCAATGTTTAAATGAATTTGATGACTTTATGGCTAGACAAGAAAGTTTTAATGCTTATGTTGGTAGAGAATTAAAGAGTAATGCTTACATGATTGGACGCTTGAGTGATTATATGGCTAGAGATAAAGGCGAACCTAAACTCATTAGCAAATATGCTTCTATGGTTACCAATCAAGCTGAACAAGTACTTAAAGCTCAAAGTGATTTGCTCGATGAATTAAAAAATAAACATGACTTTGCTGTTTAAGTGGCTACTAGAACTGGTAGAATGACTCGGGAACCTTTGTATCCTGAAGGCCACCCTAAGAGAATCGAGCGGGATTCTCAGAGAAATAATGTAGATGCACCTAGTCCTTCTAAAAAGAAGAAAAAGAAAAATGATAGGACTTTGCATGCTTCTAGTGAACCTTTTGTAGACACACCTGAGAATCCCAATGATATTTCTATTTATGATGCTGAAACACAATCTGGTGATGAACATGAACCTAGTGATAATGTTAATGATAATGTTCATGTCGATGCTCAACCTAGCAATAATAATGATGTATAGATTGAACCTGCTGTTGATCTTGATAACCCACAATCAAAGAATCAACATTATGATAAGAGAGACTTTGTTGCTAGGAAGCACGGTAATGAAAGAGAACCATGGGTTCAGAAACCCATGCCTTTTCCTCCTAAGCCATCCAAGAAAAAGGATGATGAGGATTTTGAGCGCTTTGCTGAAATGATTAGACCTATCTTCTTACATATGCGCTTAACTGATATGCTTAAAGTAAATCCCTATGCTAAATACATGAAGGATATCATTACAAATAAAAGAAAGATACCGGAAGTTGAAATTTCCACCATGCTTGCTAATTATACTTTTAAAGGTGGAATACCTAAGGAACTTGGAGATCCAGGAGTACCAACTATACCATGCTCCATTAAAATAAACTATGTTAAAACTGCTTTATGTGATCTTGGAGCCGGTGTTAGTGTTATGCCTCTCTCTTTATATCGTAGACTTGAATTGAATAAGTTGACACCTACTGAAATATCTTTGCAAATGGCTGATAAGTCAACTGCTATACCTGTCGGCACTTGTGAGGATGTGCCTGTTGTGGTTGCAAATCTCACTATCTTAACGGACTTTGTTATTCTTGATATTCCCGAGGACGATAGTATGTCGATTATCCTTGGTAGACCCTTTTTGAATACTGCAGGGGCTGTTATTGATTGCAACAAAGGCAATGCCACTTTTCATGTTAATGGTAATGAGCATACGGTACACTTTTCGAGGAAACAACGTCAAGTTCATAACATCAATTCTATTGGAAAAATTCCAACTATCATTATTGGAGGTTTTGAATTTCCTCTTCCTACTGTCAAGAAAAAATATGATATTCTTATTATAGGGGATGTTCATATCCCCGTTGAGGTAACCTAGTGTTATTTGAATTTCTCCGATTCCATGTTATTCGGAATGAGTTTGTTAACAAGACTTGATCAACCTTGTTAGCGGATTACTTTTGATGATCATGAGATGGATGAAACTAGAAGGCACAACATTCTGTACCCTCTTTTTACTTTCTATTATTTATATTAAATAAAGCAAAATAGTATTATCTGTCTGTTTTCTGAATTATCCAAGCAATAAAAAATATCCCGAAAATAAAAGTTCTCCAAATGCCCTGAAAATTTAGTATGCTTTTTTATGGAATATTTGAGGATTTTAGGCACTGAGAACACGGCAGGGGGGCAAGCACCTGGCCACGAGGGTCCAGGGCGCACCCACTCTTACTGGGCACGCCCCTACCTCGTGGGCCCACGGTGGGCCCCCTCCACTTATTCCTGCACCCACACACTCCATCTTCCTCCCAAAAAATCCCCATCCAGCTCAAGCACGAGTTCTAGCTCATTTTGCTGCGATTTGCGATCTCCTTGCTCAAAGCTCAATTCACAAAACTGCTTTGGGAGATTGTTCTTTGGTATGTGACTCCTCCAATGGTCCAATTAGTTTTTGTTTTAGTGCTTTATTCATTGCAAATTTTTGCTACTTAGGTGACCCTATTCTTGAGCTTGCATGTCAAATTTATGAGGTCCCAAGTAATTCTAATGCATGATATAGGCTCTAGGCACTTGTGGGAGTAGTTGCTATCAATCTTGTTTAGTTTGATTCACTTTTATTTTGAGTTACTAAAATTTTCAGAAAATGATGAAGAGATTTTTGAGGGGCTCTTCTAGCCAAGGCTACAAGGATAAACAAGCTAAGGAGAAAGAAAAGGCCAAGTATAATCTTCCTCGCGTAGAGGAAGAAAGGCCGTGTGAGTGGCCTTGTGATAATTTCTTGAGAGCAGCCGGGATTTATGAAGACTTTTATTCTTTGGCTCATAATGCAGGCCTCACCGACTTCCTCCACGACCGGATCGAACAGTATCTCTTACTCACCAATACTTTTGTGCAAAACTTTTACTATTATCCTAAGAATTCACCTCCTTTAGTAGCTTTTCATTTATATGACGAGGCTAAGGAAATGTCATTACGTAATTTTTGCGCGGTTTGTAGAATACCCTTTGAGGGCAGCTTAGATGAACCACATCGTAAAGATCTGGATGGTTTTATTGATACCATTACTGTAGGGGAATCGAGGAAGGTTTCCGATGCAAGAATAACCAGCATACATTTTCCTGTTTTATGCTACTTTGCCATATTTTCTAGTCGATGCTTAATTGGTCGCAGAAACTGTGGAAACCTCAGTGTTCCTAATATTATTATTCTGTTCAATGCTTTATTCTGTGATAACTCTTTTAGTATGGGTGTCGTTATTGCTAAACGATTAAGCCTGAACCGTACAAAGGGCCCCATCTTTGAAAGTATCTATGTTGCATGCCTTGCTAAACATTTCGAGATACCCATTAGGCATTATGATAAAGAGGAGACACTGCTGCCTCCTACCTTTTTAGATTACAGGAGCATGGTAGCGCATGAGTTTATTGTTGAGAATGATGATAATATGCTCCTGTATAACCTGAGATTTAATAAGAAACACAATCAGATTATTACCCTGCCTCCACCTTCTTTGTTTGATTTAACTGCAGGCCATTACCTCGTCTTGCCGTCAGCCGTGTACGCGCACCGAGGCCAGACATCAGCTCCAGAGCCTGAGCCGGAACCACCACTTGACCCTTATCGACCATCATGTTATCAGTGGGATCTGGAGGAGATCGCCAGCCAGTGGTATCCAGATGACACTCCTCAGTACACCGGGGAGAGTAGCCAAGATCCATGGGCATAGACCAACTTAGGCCAAAAGCCTAAGCTTGGGGGAGTACATATTTCTCACCGACATTACATTCATGTTCACACACTTATTCTAGTCGTCGGTGCTCATACTTTTTCATTGTACTATCCATGCTAGTTTAATTTCTTTTTCTAGCTTTCTTCTTGTGTGTTTGATAAACCCTAAGAAAAAACCAAAAAATTAGTTAGTTTACTTTCCATGCTTGTAGTAGTAATTAAAATGAAAATCCAAAAAGATTTCTCGTTCTTCTTTTGCTTGTTGGGAGCTTTCCCGTGTAAATAGTTTTATTTCTTTTCTTTCCTTTGGGGGTCGAGAGGAGAAGAACATAATGAAAAATGTTTAGTGGCTCTCATATGCATGATTGTTGATTTAACTTAGAGCCCATATTACTTTGTCTTCTCCCTTGAATTAAATGCTTGCAGATTCCAGCTTAGTCCAATGCACGTGCACTATTATTATTATACACACCGTTCGGTCGTGCAAGTGAAAGGCAATAATGACGATATATGATGGACTAATTGAGATGAGAGGAGCTGGTATGAACTCGATCTCTCTTGTTTTTCTAAATATGATGAGTTCATCGTTCCTGATTCAGCTTATTATGAATAAATATGTTTGCAATGACAATTAGAGATTATAGTTGCTTATGCCATGCTTAATTAGCTAGGAGTTTATAATGGTTTACCTTGCGTGCCGACATGCTATTAAAATGGTTGTGATGTGGTATGATAGGGTGGTATCCTCCTTTGAATGATTCGAGTGACTTGACTTGGCACATGTTCACGCATGTAGTTGAAACAAAATCAACATAGCCTTCACGATATTTATGTTCATGGTGGATTATATCCTTCTCATGCTTGCACTCGGTGTTGATTAATTTTAATGCATGTTCATGACTGTTGTCACTCTGTTAGTTGGTCGCTTCCCAGTCTTTTGCTAGACTTCACCTGTACTAAGCGGGAATACTGCTTGTGCATCCAAACTCCATAAACCCCAAAGTTATTCCATATGAGTCCACCATACCTTCCTATATGCGGTATTTACCTGCCGTTCCAAGTAAATTTGTATGTGCCAAACTCCAAACCTTCAAATGAAATTCTGTTTTGTATGCTCGAGTAGCTCATGTATCAACTAGGGCTGTCTGTATCTTCCATGCTAGGTGGGTTATTCTCAAGAGGAGTGGACTCCGCTCCTCATTCACGAGAAAATGGCTGGTAACTGGGATGCCCAGTCCCATGATCAAAAAGATCAAAGCAACTCAAAATAATTAAATAAAACTCCCCCAGGGCTGTTGCTAGTTGGAGGCACTCGTTGTTTCAAGCAAGCCATGGATTGATGCTTGTTGGTGGTGGGGGAGTATAAACTTTACCATTCTGTTTGGGAACCGCCTATAATGTATGTAGCATGGAAGATATCGAGATCTCATAGTTGTTGCGTTGACAGTGAAAGTATACCGCTCAAAATGTTATTCCTCTCTATTTTAAAATCAAGCTCTAGCACCTCTACAAATCCCTGCTTCCCTCTGCAAAGGGCCAATCTATTTACTTTTATGTTGAGTCATCACCCTCTTATTAAAAAGCACCCGCTGGAGAGCACATTGTCATTTGCATGCATTAGTATTAGTTTATATTGGGTATGACTTGACTGGATCTCTTTTACCATCAATTACAATGTTTAGTTAGTCCTTGATCTTTAAAGGTGCTCTGCATTTATGTTTTGCAGTCTCAGAAAGGGCTAGAGAGATACCATCTTGTTATATCATATTATGATTGTCTTGAGAAAGTATTGTCATCCGAGATTAATTATTATTGCTCGCTAGTTGATTATGCCATTGATATGAGTAAACATGAGACCTAAATATTATTGTGAATATGGTTAGTTCATAATCTTTGCTGAAAACCTGAATGTTGGCTTTACATATTTACAACAACAAGAGCAAACAGAGTTTGTAAAAGTTTTTCTTTATCACTTTCAGTTTATCAACTGAATTGCTTGAGGACAAGCAAAGGTTTAAGCTTGGGGGAGTTGATACGTCTCCAACGTATCTACTTTTCCAAACACTTTTGGCCTTGTTTTGGACTCTAACTTGCATGATTTGAATGAAACTAACCCGGACTGACGCTGTTTTCAGCAGAACTGCCATGGTGTTATTTTTGTGCAGAAAACAAAAGTTCTCGGAATGACCTGAAAATCCACGGAGATTACTTTTGGAAAATATAAAAAATACTAGTGAAAGAATCAAGGCCAGGGGGCCCACACCCTGTCCACGAGGGTGGGGGGCGCGCCCCCTCCCCCTGGGCGCGCCCCCTGCCTCGTGGGCCCCCTGGATGGCCACCGACCTCAACTCCAACTCTATATATTTGCTTACGCGGAGAAAAAAATCAGAGAGAAAGTTTCATCACGTTTTACGATACGAAGCCACCGCCAAGCCCTAATCTCCCTTGGGAGGGCTGATCTGGAGTCCGTTCGGGGCTCCGAAGAGGGGGATTCGTTACTGTCATCATCATCAACCATCCTCCATCACCAATTTCATGATGCTCACCGTCGTGCATGAGTAATTCCATCGTAGGCTTGCTGGACGGTGATGGGTTGGATGAGATTTACCTTGTAATCAAGTTAGTTTTGTTAGGGTTTGATCCCTAGTATCCACTATTTTCTGAGATTGATGTTGCTATGACTTTCCTATGCTTAATGCTTGTCATTAGGGCCCGAGTGCCATGATTTCAGATCTGAACCTATTGTGTTATGATCCGACAACCCCGAGGTGACAATAATCCGGATACTTCTCGGTGATGACCATAGTTTGAGGAGTTCATGTATTCACTAAGTGCTAATGCTTTGGTCCGGTACTCTATTAAAAGGAGGCCTTAATATCCCTTAGTTTCCATTAGGACCCCGCTGCCACGGGAGGTTAGGACAAAAGATGTCATGCAAGTTCTTTTCCATAAGCACGTATGACTATATTCAGAATACATGCCTTCATTACATTGACGAACTGGAGCTAGTTCTGTGTCACCCTATGTTATAACTATTACAAGAGGAATCGCATCCGACATAATTATCCATCACTGAACCAATGCCTACGAGCTTTTCACATATTGTGCTTTGCTTATTTACTTTTCTGTTGCTACTGTTACAATTACTACAAAACTGCTATCGTTACTTTTGTCACTGTTACCATTACTATCATACAACTTTGCTACTAAATACTTTGCTGCAGATACTAAGTTATCCAGGTGTGGTTGATTTGACAACTCAACTGCTAATACTTGAGAATATTCTTTGGATCCCCTTGTGTCGAATCAATAAGTTTGGGTTGAATACTCTACCCTCGAAAACTATTGCGATCCCCTATACTTGTGGGTTATGAGTAACTCATGCAGCTGGTGGTACTGTGGAAGGTGTTGCAACAACTAGGGCTGTCCCTGCTTGTTTGGTGGCAGCTATTAGTTCCTGTTTGCCTTGTTTTGCAGCTCGTGGAGCATGGGATACCGCGTTTGTACAATTTTCCGCTGGACTTTGACCTTCTATTGCACCATCAGTACTAACAGAATCTGCATAATTCTTCCGCTTCCGTTTCTGTGTGTCCTTAGTACTAATACCTGATAACCCATAAGTATAGGGGATCGCAACAGTTTTCGAGGGTAGAGTAATCAACCCAAATTTATAGATTCAACACAAGGGGAGCCAAAGAATATTTGAAATTATTAGCAGCTGAGTTGTCAATTCAACCACACTTGGAGATTAATTATCTGTAGTGAAGTGATTACTAGCACAGTAGTATGATACTTTTGATGATATGTCGTGGGAAACGAACACCTATGGGGCAGGGCCCCTTTCGGTCCGGCAAGGGAGCGGAGAGCGCACAAAGAGCGGATCGAGGCAAAGCGCGCGAGCGATTTTACCCAGCTTCGGAGCTCTCCGGAGAGATAATACTCCTACTGCTGCTTTGCGATTGTATTATGTTCTTGCTCGAGAGCGTGGGAGTGTTGTAGTTTCGAATGAGTCGAACCCCCCCTACGTTGCGCATGGGCCTCCTTTTATAGGCTCAAGGGGTCACCGACAGGTGGCAACGCATGCAGGGGTAAAAGTGTAAAAAGTGTGGTTGGTACAACTGCTTCTACAGTGGATCCTACCTAACTCTGACGGCAGGGGACAAAGGCATTAAATGCCCGTCCGCGTCGCCCAAACAGTGCATAAAGCGACCGTTAGGGGCGCCACCGCTTGCCACGATGGCCTTCTCGTCATCTCCACTCGCCACCTCGCACCGCTTGGCTGCACAGCTCCCCTCCACGTGCGCCTGGAACGGTCTCGTGGCGACACGTTGACGGATGCGCTGGAGCGTGGGCACAGAGTGGTGGCTTCGCCGCGGCAAGCGCCTTGCCGCGGTCGTTGTCTTGTCGCGCCCGGAAGCTTGTCGCTCGCCGGGTCTTGCCGGGACACGCGGCGCGTCGCGACAAATTCCTTGAAATGCTTTAGTTAGCCTTCCTGGCAAGCTCCTCTTGCCGGGGCCTCGATCTTCCCGGCAAGCTCCTCTTGCCGGGGCCTTGTCTTCTCAGTTAAAATACTTTGTTCTTGAATGGCTCCAATATGAACTACGGAGGATCTTGGCGGGCACCCGGCGAGCCTTGCCGCGGGGCGCTGCGACTGCCCGTGCACAAGTTCGGGATACTAAGGTACCCCTACTTTAGTACACCGACAGGAGCCCCCGGGCCTGGGCCATACACGGTGCCGAGCGCTGTTGGGCCAGGCCCAAAGCAGGGCACGGGCACGCGCGGCCTGGGTCCACACCGTATCCACCGCGCCCTCCCGTAACATTCGCCTCCTCCTCTTTATAAGCAGGGGAAACAGAGGCCGTTCCCCCACCTTCGCCACTTGCGGTTCCTTCCTCAGAAATCTCCGCCGCTCCCCTCCACTTCCCAAAGCCGAAAGAGAGCAGCGCTCCGCCCCCCGTCGCCGCCGTCGCCGCCAACGCCCTCGCTCTTCCCCACTACCTCCGCCATGGCTCCGAAGACCGGGAAGGGTGCGAAGTCGGCCGAGGCGCTGCGGCTTGAGGCGCTGCGGAAGGAGCGGGCACTCTTCCCCCCTGATCTCTCCGCGAAGGAGCTGAGAGAATGGTTCTACCTCTTCTGGTCGACAGAGACGCGGGCGCATCTGCGCACGCAGGTACTCTCCACCGAAGCTTCTACTTCGAAGCGGTGTCCAAAAGGATACTATTTCTTCCCATTGTTCTTCTATTGCGGGCTCTGCCCGCCTTTTTCCGATTTCTTCTGCGACATCATGAACACATACAGGCTCCATCTCCTCGATTTCACCCCCAACACCGTTCTGACCATGGCGGTTTTCGCACATCTCTGCGAGAACTTCGTCGGAATCCACCCAAACGTAGCCCTATTCCGCCACTACTTCATGCCCCGAGTCGAGAAAGGAGAGCCCTTATCTGGTGGGATCGCCTGGGTCTCGAGAGCCGTTATGAAGGAGGTTTATCTGGAGGGGGAGCTCCGTAGCAAATGGGAGGAGTGGAGAGCGGAGTGGTGTTGGATTGTTGACAAGAACCCGCAGCCATTCACCAACTTGCGCCAAGCCAGAGTAGTGCGCGGCGACGATTGGAGTGCCCTGGCAGCGGACGATGCCAGACTGAAGATCGCCACCACCCGGATCTTGCGACTTAGGCTTGCCGGGCTCACTGTGGGTGCTGTTGGCGCGGACTTTCTTCGCCGCCGCATCGCCCCTCTGCAGGAGAGGGGGAGACCCGCTTGGCTGTTCGGGGGTCCGGCGGATATCATGAGGATGCGCCCAGGCCTCAATTTTAATTTTACTGTCATGGAGTTGGATTGGACGCTGAAGGAGCTGTTCAAGCACGAACCCAACCATCCCGAGTGGTTCAGGCTGCTGCCGGGCGTCGTCCCATTGTGCAACAACTCCGCGCTTGATCGCATCCGCGCAATGATGCCGGAGTGCGACTCGCATGGGATTATCCCAACTTGGCAGGAGCCCGCCGATGACGTCGTGCAGCAATTCTTCGACAACTTGGTGGAGGTGGCGGTCCGTGCCGACGAGCAGAGGCTCCTCACCTGCGACACCACTGATGACGAGATGCGGCGCATCGCCACCAGGGCAGAGGAGGCGGCGGCAGCTGCCGCCGCGGGCGAGTTTGGTTTTACTTTGGAGGAGGCAGAGGCGGCCGAGGCGGCAAGCCTTGCCGACCGAGAGGAGCTTGTCGGGGAGGTCGTCGGCGAGGGAGAGCCCGAAGCCGAAGCGAGCGAGCCCGCCGAGGGCGTAAGCGGCCAGCCGTCTTCAAGCAACTTGCCGCAAGAGGAGCTCCCAGTGCAGCCCCCAGCTCCACCAAGAAGGCGCCTCCGCAGGACCGGAGACATAGCAGGGCGGCAAGCGGGTCAGCAGCCGCAGCGCCGCGGAACACGCACCACCGCGGCAAGCACCGTTGCGGCGGGAGCGCCCCACGCCGCGCCGGCAACTAGAGCGGGGACCTCTCGGGCCGCCGCTTCCGACCCTGCCGCAGCTCCCGCCAAGCGGCCAAGGGAGCCTACTCCTCCGCCTCGCCGCGCCAAAAGGGTACCGGACTTTGACCTCTCCGCGCTCAGCTCCGACGAGGAGGAAGAAGAGGAGTAAGTTCTTCTATTGTACTTATTTTTCTTCAATTCTTGTTGATTCTTGTCTTGTATCTTATCTGCTTCCTTCTGAACCTTGTTCCCTTCCAGGACTCTGGCCCAGAGAGCGGCGAAGAGGGCCAAGGTCCTCGTGGTTGTCATCACGGACAATCCTGCTGTGACGACAGAGGATACGTCCGAGACCACCTTGTCAGACCCGGCAACTACTCCTCGAAGCAGCCCCCAGCGCAGCCCCCAGCGTAAGTATTTGTTCACTTCCTGTTGTGGGGCGCGCATGGGTGCTCTTTCCTTGCTGATATCTTGATTGTGGGTTTGCTTGTGTAGGAGCAGAACAGGTTCACCAGGAACAACCAGAAGCTGCCCCTGAGGTGCTATCCGCTTCGACTACGCCGCCAAGGGATGATTCCCCGGCAAGGGAGCGCTCTCCGGCAAGGGAGAGGTCCCTGGCAAGGGGCAGTTCTCTGACAAGGGACGGGACCAGTGATCCCTCGGTGGTGGAGCCCATGGTTACCGAGCCCAGCACAGGTAATCCTTCTTGTCAGAAAACTTCCCTTGTGTTTTTCTTCTTCTGATCTTCTTTTTTGGATATTTGCTTGACTTTTTCTCCCTCTTCCTGTCTTCAGACCCACCTTCCCCGGAACCAATGGAAACCGAAGCCACCGGCAAGGAGAACACGCGCGGCAACACTGATGATGCCACTGCCACCGAGGAGGAGGCCGGCGCTGATGATACCGCCGACGAAGAGGCCGCCAAGGCTGCCGGTGCAGGAGCTGGTGAGGGGTCCGGCAATCGCACGAACGACCCAGGGGCCGCAGGAGTGCAAGGCGCTACACCGACCGCCGATCCCTCCGCCGCTGACACAGCACCGGGCTCCGAAGAGCCCCAGCCCGACGCCTATTTGAAGTCCGGCGACGGTATCTTCATCAATCTTCCCTGGGCATCAAGCTCCAGGGCGCCGGTCGAAGGAGAAACCTTTGACGGAGAAGTGCTTGCCTCCGCTGGGTTGACAATGGTCGACGCGCCAAGCAGCAGCAGCGGCGAGCCTGAGGAGGAACAGCTGCTGCGGAGGCTGTTGTCGCTCTACCGCGCCCGACAAGCTAAATTGGAGTCTCGGGAAGCGCTTGTCACGCAGGCGGGAGTTGACATTGAGAAGCATGCGGAGGAGCTTCAGAGTCGCAACCAAGAGGCCCTCCGGTCCATCGCAGAGGAGAGGGCGCAGCTTGTCGAGGCGCGGAAGGCTTTCATCCTCGAGAAGGCAGAAGCCGAAGAGCAACAGCGGCTTGCCGCCGAGGAGTAGTCCGCGCAGGAAGGCGAATTGACGCAGAGGAAGGTCAATCTGGACAGCTATGAGGAGGAGCTCACTACGCGAGGAGACACTTGGCAGGGCTCTCAAAGAGGCAAAAGATGCTGCTGCAGCTGCAGAGGCCGCCAAGAAGGAGCTGGAGGTGAAGGTGACGCAGCTAGAAGCCACTCTCAAGGAGAAGAATGAAGAGCTTGCCGCGCTCCAGCGCGAGCGCGAGAAGGACGCCCTTGCCCATGGTGAGCTGCAGGGTCGTCTCCTTGAGAGGGGCAAAGAGTTGAGCGCTACCAGGGACTCAAATGCTGATCTGGAGCTGAAGCTGGCCTTGCTGACTGAGACGCTGGACGGCGCCAAGAAGTGGGAGGAGGACTTGAAGGGGGAGATCAAGGCCAACGAGGAGCTGCTGACGAGGGCCGCCGAAACCCAGAACACCTTCAGGGCTACTGTGGAGCTCTGGACGGAGGGCCTCGTCAACATCGCCGCAGTTATCGATGAGGAGCTGGCGCAGCTGGAATTGGAGGGCTTCGGGTACTCTTCTGATGAGAACCTCCAGCCCAGCGCCATGCTCACTCTGTTCTTCAAGGGTGTGGCGACGGCTCTCGAGCAACTCCGGGAAAGGATCCCAAAGCAGCTGGCCGACGAGTCGCGCACGATCTGTGCCAGAGTCCTGGGGAATGTGTTGGTCAAGGTGGTCTTCCGCAATCCAGGCCTCAACCTCACCAACGTCCTCAAGAAGCTGCCGGCGGGTGCTGATCTTGAAGAGCTCAAGGCCCTTGTCGCACCCATTGTGGACAAGGTGAACGAAGTCAGGAGGCTTGACGGCGGCCGCGTAGATTAGGCCGCGTGTTTTCTCCTTTCCTTGCCGCTGCCATTATGTTATGAGAACAATTTAGTCAGTACCGCGACAAGTTACCTTTGTAATATAACTTATCTTGGGCAGTATTTGTTATGTTACTTCCTTTACTTGACTCCTTCCCTTGTATGTTTTTACCCTACGCTTTCAGGGAACTTGCTGGCGCAGGCACCCTTGCCGCGAGCGCTGAGTGCGGAACATCAACAGCTTGCTGGCGGTGTTGCTTCCGGCAAGAAACCTTGCCGCAACTAGTCGCAGCACACTTAAGTTGTTGAGCGGACTCGAAACAAAGTAAGGGCGCAACTAGCTATCGGTTGGTTCCTCTATGCACAGGTTTTTCCATACAAAGTACGGTCGTTCAAGGAAGATAACTTAAAATTTTTTAAAACTGACTGTGCTCAAACTTCGGCAACTTAGCTTTTCTGTCGTTCGCGTCCCGGCAAGGCGATACTTTTCTTGAACGACGCCTGGTCCACACAATTATCTTCTCCTTCCCCCCGGTAAACTTGTGGGCGAGGGAACCTTCCTTTTGATAAAAAGAAAGAAGAGAAAATAAAGATATGGAGCCTTAAGGCTCGTTATTGCTTACCGGGGGAAAGTGCTGCACAAAGTGTCAGATAATGCATGCAAAGAAGAGAAAGCATGAATTTTGACAAGATGTGCGGAGCATATGATCTTTATTTATGCACGGGATCTGCGCCCAGCTTTGTACAAAGGTTTTACATGCGACAGAGGCAAGGCTCGTACAAAAGGTGGATGCCGGAACGGGTTCCGACAACCTCGCCTTATGGGTAAAACTTACGAAGATGCTCTACGTTCCAGGAGTTGCTCACCGGAAAGCCATCTTCGGTCTCAAGGCGGACTGCGCCAGGCCTAGTGACTCGCTTCACCCGATAAGGGCCTTCCCACTTCGGCGTCAACTTGTTGGAATTCTTGGCGGATTGAATGCCCCGAAGGCCAAGATCGCCGACTCGCCGGGTCAACCTCGACACTGACTCCACAGCATCATCAGACCCACGAGCCCGTCGTGATCAGCGCCAAGTTCTTCAAGAACGCGAACACGAGGACGCTCGTACTCGCATCGAGCGTCAGAGAGAAGCGCGGCGTCAGTCAGACCAGCGCGCTGGGCCCACTGTTGACATGCATGCGCCAGGGGAACCAGGCGACCTGCCGTACACGGTAGGTTGCCCTGCGTTCACCCGTGAGCTGCGGCAAGTCCAGTGGCCCAGTACAAAGAACTTCAAACCAGATGTACCAGAGAAGTATGATGGCAGGTTGCATCCGTCGGAGTTCCTCAGCATCTACACCATCGCGGTGCAAGCTGCCGGGGGACGCGACGAGAAGATTCTCGCCAACTACTTCCCACTGGTGCTCAAACCCAATGTCAGATCTTGGCTCATGCACTTTCCGGACGAGTCCATTTCTTCATGGGCGGATCTGTGCCATCAGTTTGTCAGCGCCTTCACAGGCGGCCACAAGCCCCATGGCCAGGAGAGCGATCTTCATCTGCTCGCCTAGAAGGAAGGAGAACACCTGCGCAAGTTCATTCAAAGATTCAGCCAGGTGCAGCGCAACATCCCAGATGTCCACCCCGCCGCGGTCATCAGCGCGTTCCATCAGAACGTGCGTAACTGCATGATGAGGGAGGAGATGGCGATGTCCAAGATTAGAGACGTCAGTGAGCTCTACGCCCTGGCCGACAAGTGCGCACGTGCTGAGGAGGGGAGGAAACTCCCCGGAGAGAACACAGGAGCAGGGGGGTCTGACAGTGAGGATGCTGCCCCGGCAAAGAAAAACCGGCGGTGGAACAACAGAAGAAGGAAAGGCAAAGATGTGGTAGCTGTCGAGCAGTCCGGCAATGGAGGTGGCGCCAAGGAAACAGAACCTGTGGCGGCCGCCGACAAGCAGGGCAGCTCTGACAAGCAGTACTGCAAGATCCACCGTACCAAGGGCCATGATCTCCAAAGTTGCAAGAAAGTCGAGCAGCTTGTCGAGCTGCAGAAAGCTGAGTACGAGCGACGCGACAAGGAGAAGGCCCAGGAAGGTACTGGCGGGTCCGGCAAGAAGCGTCCCGGCCGGGGAGGGCGCCGCGGCAAGGCCAAGCAGCGGCAAGGAGACAGGCCTCCCCGCGGCCGCGACAAAGATGAAGATGAAGACGAAGATGAGGATACGGATGAAGATGAGGCCGACGAGCAGGAGTTTCAGAAAGCAACAGAGGTGTTGTGCATAGACGGTGGTGCTTCGCTGCATACTTCGCACCGCCAGCTCAGCAGTGGGTGCGGGAAGTTAATGCAGCGGAACCATCAGTTGAGTCACGCAACCCTCTGAAGTGGTCCAGCACGCCCATCATCTTTGATGTTGAGGATCACCCAGATCGCATAACTGCGGTCGGGTGCTTGCCGATGTTGGTTTCACCAACTATCCGCAACCTCAAGGTCACAAAGATGCTGGTTCACGGCGGGGCCGGCTTGAATCTGATTTCCTCCGCGGTACTCAAGAAGCTCCAGATCCCCAACAGCGAGCTCGAATAGACCGGTACTTTCCAAGGAATCAATCCGGGAAGGAGCAAGCCGAAGGGGAAGATCACGTTGCCGGTAACATTTGGCAGCGAATTGAACTTTAGGACTGAGAGGGTCACCTTTGACGTTGCTGATTTTCCATTGCCTTACAATGGGATACTCGGCCGTCCAGCGCTCGCCAAGTTCATGGCAGCCTCTCACTATGCCTACAACGTGCTCAAGATGCCAGGTCCGATAAGCGTCATCTCTGTCCCTGCCGACAAGATTTACCGGGAAGCAGCAGCCGCAGCAGATCACAAGACACTTGCCACTGAAGCTCCCGGGGGGAAGAAGAAGAACAAGTCCGGCAAGAGCTCTGATGCCCACTCCAGCAAGCGCACCTCTTCGGAGTGCTGCGTTACCGTCGAGGACGCACCATCGAGCTCCACCGGCAAGTGTAAGAAGGCGAAGGCAACTCCGCCAGGAACCAAGAAAGTGGCCGCCAAGGAGGACGGCACTGGTGGTACCTTCACCATCAGTGCCACGCTTGATCCCAAATAGGAAAGCGCGCTCGTTGCTTTCCTGCGGGCGAATGTCGATGTGTTTGCATGGCAACCATCTGACATCCCCGGTGTTCCCAGGAAAGTAATTGAGCACCACCTTGCCGTCTGT
Source organism: Triticum timopheevii (assembly GCA_963921465.1). Classification (NCBI taxonomy): domain Eukaryota; kingdom Viridiplantae; phylum Streptophyta; class Magnoliopsida; order Poales; family Poaceae; genus Triticum; species Triticum timopheevii. Next base: position 152,929,858 of record OY997272.1, read on the forward strand.
CCTCACGCGCAGCCCGTCAAGCAGAAGGTTAGGAAGCAAGCAGTGGAGCGCCAAGAATTCATTGATGAAGAGATCAAGAAGTTGGAAGCAGCAGGCCTTGTCAGAGGAGTGCTCCATCCTACGTGGTTGGCCAATCCTGTAGTCGTGCGCAAGGCAAACGGGAAATGGAGGCTTTGTATTGACTTCACTGATGTTAATAAAGCTTGTCCCAAGGATCCATTTCCCTTGCCGCGCATTGACCAGATTGTCGACTCCACGACAGGATGTGATTTGCTTTCATTTCTTGATGCATATTCAGGATATCATCAGATCTTCATGGAAGAAGAGGATGAGGAGAAAACGGCATTCATTACTCCATGTGGCACATACTGCTTTGTACGGATGCCTTTCGGACTAAAGAATGCTGGTTCAACATTTGCAAGGGTAGTTCACGAAGCTTTTGAGCCACAGTTGCACAGAAATGTAGAAGCTTACATGGATGACATAGTTGTCAAGAGCAAAGACAGAGCAACTCTGATCCAAGATTTGGACGAGACCTTTGCAAATCTGCGCAAGATCAACCTCAAGCTTAACCCCGAGAAGTGCGTGTTTGGAGTCCCCTCCGGCAAGCTTCTCGGGTTCTTTGTGTCTCAGCGGGGGATCGAAGCTAACCCCGACAAGATCAAGGCCATCGAGCAGATTGAAGCACCGAAGCGCGTCAAGGATGTACGAAGGCTTGCCGGCTGCGTGGCTGCTCTGAGCAGGTTTATCTCTAAGTCTGCTGAGAGCGCCCTGCCGTTTTTCAAAATATTGAAAAAGGCAGGCCCAATGAAATGGACTCCAGAAGCGGAGGCTGTGCTGCAGGACTTGAAGAGATATCTATCCTCCACTCCAGTACTTGTCGCACCTAAGCCACAAGAGAAGTTGCTGCTATATCTAACGGCAACCAATCAAGTGGTTAGTGCTGCATTAGTAGCAGAGAGGGAGGCAGATGATGAGCCAGCGGCTGCGACAAGCACATCCAGCGACAAGCAGGGGGCTTCCCCGACAAGCTCTGGTCCCGAGAAGAATGGATCTGCGCAGGAGGAGGTGCAGAAGAAGATGGTGCAGCGCCCAGTTTACTTTGTTAGTTCCCTTCTACAGGGGGCTAGGTCAAGGTACTCTGGTGTGCAGAAATTGCTTTTCGGCCTTCTCATGGCCTCGAGAAAGCTGCGCCATTACTTCCAAGCACATGAGATCACAGTTGTCACTCGCTTTCCGCTGAAGAGGATACTGCAGAATCCAGAAGCAACAGGCAGGATTGTCAAGTGGGCACTGGAACTATCGAGCTTTGGCCTCAAGTTTGAGAGTACCTCAACTATCCAGAGCCGAGCATTGGCAGAATTCATAGCAGAATGGACGCCAACGCCTGATAAAGAAATTCCAGAAAAGAGCATCCCCGTCAAGGAAGCAAGCAAAGAATGGGTCATGTACTTTGATGGTGCCTTCTCGCTGCAAGGCGCCGTTGCGGGCGTGTTACTTGTCGCACACACCGGAGAGCACCTCAAGTACGTGGTCCAGATGCACTTTCCCAAGGAGCAAGCAACAAACAATACTGCAGAGTATGAAGGTTTGCTCGCCGGACTCAGGATTGCAGCAGACCTTGGGATCAAGAAGCTTATTGTCAGGGGTGACTCGCAACTTGTCGTCCGCCAAGTTAACAAAGATTATTAGAGCCCGTTGATGGAAGCCTACATTGATGAAGTGAGAAAGTTAGAAGAGCACTTTGACGGCCTACAGATGGAACATGTTCCGAGAGCTCAGAACGACATTGCAGATGGCCTGTCAAAGTGCGCCGCACTCAAGTTACCTGTGGAACCAGGGATTTCTGTGCTCAAACTGACTCAACCATCTGTAACGCCATCAACTGGACAGAGCAAGAAGAGGAAGTTGACTCCCGGTGACTACTTTTCGGCAGAGCTCCCCGGAGCCATTGCCAAGAAGGTCCCCAAAATCAACACAAAGAGTGCTGAGGGGCAGTCTACTCCGACAAGCCCTAGGGTTTGCTCCGTTGAAGCAGACGCTCCCGACAAGTTTTGCTCCGGCAAGCTTGCCGGGGAACATCAAGCTCTGGCAGAACCTCAGGCTCTTGCCGTAGAAGCGGATGTTCCCGCAGCAGCATATGCGCCTTTAGTTCTTGTTGTCGAGCCGCAAGCTCCAGCATGGGCACAATAGATTGTCCATTTCCTTCAGACAGGAGAACTTCCCAAAGAGCAAGAAGAAGCGGAGAGAGTAGCCCGACAATCAAGTATGTACCAGTTTGTCGACGACATTCTGTACAGAAGAAGATTCAACAGAGTGAAATTGAAGTGTATTTCCCGGGAAGATGGACAAAAGCTGTTGGCGGAGATACATGGAGGCATATGTGGTCACCACAATGGCGCAAGAGCACTTGCCGGCAAAGCTTTCCGGCAAGGTTTCTTTTGGCCAACAGCCCTCCAGGATGCAACTGCACAAGTAACAAAGTGTGAAGCGTGCCAGTTCCATTCCAAACAGATACACCAGCCAGCTCAAGCTCTCCAGACGATCCCTTTATCCTGGCCATTTTCGGTCTGGGGGCTCGACATCCTCGGCCCCTTTCCCCGAGCTGTCGGGGGCTTTGAGTACTTGTACGTAGCAATCGACAAGTTCACAAAGTGGCCGGAAGTAGAAGCAGTGAGGAAGGTGACAGCACAGTCAGCAGTCAAGTTCTTCAGGTCGATTGTTTGCCGTTTCAGAGTCGCTAACAGGATCATCACCGACAATGGCACGCAATTCACGAGCCGCACCTTCATGCAGTACGTCCAAGATCTTGGCGCCAAGGTCTGCTTCGCTTCTGTTGCTCACCCGAGAAGCAACGGTCAAGCGGAGAGGGCAAACGCTGAAGTGCTGCGCGGGCTCAAGACCAGGAATTTCGATAGGCTACACAAGTGCGGAAAGAACTGGATCGAGGAGCTGCCGGTGGTTCTTTGGTCGATCAGGACGACGCCAAATCGAGCCACTGGCCAAACACCTTTCTCTCTAGTCTATGGAGCAGAGGCAGTTCTCCCCACGGAACTCGTATACGGATCGCCTCGAGTGCTCGCTTATGATGAGCTTGAGCAAGAGCAGCTGCGGCAAGATGACACGCTGCTCCTTGAGGAAGATCGTCTTCAGGCTGCTGTACGAGCTGCTCGATACCAGCAAGCTTTGCGTCGCTACCATAGCCGCAAAGTTAATGCCAGAAGTCTCGAGGAAGGCGACCTTGTTCTTCGGCGCGTTCAATCCGCCAAGAATTCCAACAAGTTGACGCCGAAGTGGGAAGGCCCTTATCGGGTGAAGCGAGTCACTAGGCCTGGCGCAGTCCGCCTTGAGACCGAAGATGGCTTTCCGGTGAGCAACTCCTGGAACGTAGAGCATCTTCGTAAGTTTTACCCATAAGGCGCGGTTGTCGGAACCCGTTCCGGCAACCACCTTTTGTACGAGCCTTGCCGCTGTCGCATGTAACCCTTTGTACAAAGCCGGGCACATTTCCCGTGCATAAATAAAGATCATATGCTCTGCACATCTTGTCAAAATTCATGCTTTCTCTTCTTTGCATGCATTATCTAACACTTTGTACAGCACTTGCCCCGGTAAGCAATAACGAGCCTTAAGGCTCCATATCTTTATTTTCTCTTCTTTCTTTTTATCAAAAGGAAGGTTCCCTCGCCCACAAGTTTACCGGGGGGGGGGGGGGGAGGAGAAGATAATGGTGTGGACCAGGCGTCGTTCAAGAAAAGTATCGCCTTGCCGGGACGCGAACGACAGAAAAGCTAAGTTTCCAAAGTTTGAGCACAGTCAGTTTTAAATTTTTTTAAGTTATCTTCCTTGAACGACCGTACTTTGTATGGAAAAACCTGTGCGCGGAGGAACCAACCCATAGCTAGTTGCGCCCTTACTTTGTTTCGAGTCCACTCAACAACTTAAGTGTGCTGCGACTAGTTGCGGCAAGGTTTCTTGCCGGACGCAACACTGCCAGCAAGCTGCTGATGTTCCGCACTCAGCGCTCGCAGCAAGGGTGCCTGCGCCGGCAAGTTCCCTGAAAGCGTAGGGTAAAAACATACAAGGGAAGGAGTCAAGTAAAGGAAGTAACATAACAAATACTGCCCAAGATAAGTTATATTACAAAGGTAACTTGTCGCAGTACTGACTAAATTGTTCTCATAACATAAATGGCAGCGGCAAGGAAAGGAGAAAACACGCGGCCTAATCTATGCGGCCGCCGTCAAGCCTCCTGACTTCGTTCACCTTGTCCACAATGGGTGCGACAAGGGCCTTGAGCTCTTCAAGATCAGCACCCGACAGCAGCTTCTTGAGGACGTTGGTGAGGTTGAGGCCTGGATTGCGGAAGACCACCTTCACCAACACCTTCTCCAGGACTCTGGCACAGATCGTGCACGACTCGTCGGCCAGCTGCTTTGGGATCCTTTCCCAGAGTTGCTGGAGAGCCGTCGCCACACCCTTGAAGAACAGAGTGAGCTTGGCGCTGGGCTGGAGGTTCTCATCAGAAGAGTACCCGAAGCCCTCCAATTCCAGCTGCGCCAGCTCCTCGTCGATAACTGCGGCGATGTTGACGAGGCCCTCCGTCCAGAGCTCCACAGTAGCCCTGAAGGTGTTCTGGGTTTCGGCGGCCCTCGTCAGCAGCTCCTCGTTGGCCTTGATCTCCCCCTTCAAGTCCTCCTCCCGCTTCTTGGCGCCGTCCAGCGTCTCAGTCAGCGTGGCCAGCTTCAGCTCCAGATTAGCATTTGAGTCCCTAGCAGCGCTCAGCTCTTTGCCCCTCTCAAGGAGACGACCCTGCAGCTTACCATGGGCAAGGGCGTCCTTCTCGCGCTCGCGCTGGAGCGCGGCAAGCTCTTCATTCTTATCCTTGAGAGTGGCTTCTAGCTGCATCACCTTCACCTCCAGCTCCTTCTTGGCGGCCTCTGCAGCTGCGGCAGCATCTTTTGCCTCTTTGAGAGCCCCGCCAAGTGTCTCCTCACGCGTAGCGAGCTCCTCCTCATAGCTGTCCAGATTGACCTTCCTCTGCGTCAATTCGCCTTCCCGCGCGGACTGCTCCTAGGCGGCAAGCCGCTGTTGCTCTTCAGCTTCTGCCTTCTCGAGGATGAAAGCCTTCCATGCCTCGACAAGCTGCGCCCTCTCCTCTGCGATGGACCGGAGGGCCTCTTGGTTGCGACTCTGAAGCTCCTCCGCATGCTTCTCAATGTCAACTCCCGCCTGCGCGACAAGCACTTCCCGAGACTCCAATTTAGCTTGTCGGGCGCGGTAGAGCGACAACAGCCTCCGCAGCAGCTGTTCCTCCTCAGGCTCGCCGCTGCTGCTGCTTGGCACGTCGACCATTGTCAACCCAGCGGAGGCAAGCACTTCTCCGTCAAAGGTTTCTCCTTTGACCGGCGCCCTGGAGCTTGATGCCCAGGGAAGCTTGATGAAGATACCGTCGCCGGCCTTCAAATAGGCGCCGGGCTGGGGCTCTTTGGAGCCCGGTGTTGTGTCAGCGGCGGAGGGATCGGCGGTCGGTGTAGCTCCTTGCGCTCCTGCGGCCCCAGGGTCGTCAGTGCGATCGCCGGACCCCTCGCCAGCTCCTGCACCGGCAGCCTTGGCGGCCTCTTCGTCGGCGGGATCATCAGCGCCGGCCTCCTCCTCGGTGGCGGCGGCATCATCAGTGTTGCCGTGCGCGTTCTCCTTGCCGGTGGCTTCGGTTTCCATTGGTTCCGGGGAAGGTGGGTCTGAAGACAGGAAGAGGGAGAAAAAGTCAAGCAAATATCCAAAAAAGAAGATCAGAAGAAGAAAAACACAAGGGAAGTTTTCTGACAAGAAGGATTACCTATGCTGGGCTCGGTAACCATGGGCTCCACCACCGGGGGATCACTGGTCCCGTCCCTTGTCGGAGAACTGCCCCTTGCCGGGGACCTCTCCCTTGCCGGAAAGCGCTCCCTTGCCGGGGAATCATCCCTTGGCGGCGATGACAACCACGGGGACCTTGGCCCTCTTTGCCGCTCTCTGGGCCAGAATCCTGGAAGGGAACAAGGTTCAGAAGGAAGCAGATAAGATACAAGACAAGAATCAACAAGAATTGAAGAAAAATAAGTACAACAGAAGAACTTACTCCTCTTCTTCCTCCTCGTCGGAGCTGAGCACGGAGAGGTCGAAGTCCGGTACCCTTTCGGCGCGGCGAGGCGGAGGAGTAGGCTCCCTTGGCCGCTTGGCGGGAGCTGCGGCAAGGTCAGAAGCGGCGGCCCGAGAGGTCCCCGCTCTAGTTGCCGGCGCGGCATGGGGCGCTCCCGCGGCAACGATGCTTGCCGCGGTGGTGTGTGTTCCGCGGAGCTGCGGCTGCTGACCCTCTTGCCGCCCTGCTATGTCTCCGGTCCTGCGGAGGCGCCTTCTTGGTGGAGCTAGGGGCTGCACTGGGAGCTCCGATTATGGCAAGTTGCTTGAAGACGGCTGGCCGCTTGCGCCCTCGGCGGGCTCGCTCGCTTCGGCTTCGGGCTCTCCCTCGCCGACGACCTCCCCGACAAGCTCCTCTCGGTCGGCAAGGCTTGCCGCCTCGGCCGCCTCTGCCTCCTCCAAAGTAAAACCAAATTCGCCCGCGGCGGCAGCTGCCACCGCCTCCTCCGCCCTGGTGGCGATGCGCCGCATCTCGTCATCAGTGGTGTCGCGGGTGAGGAGCCTCTGCTCGTTGGCACGGACCGCCACCTCCACCAAGTTGTCGAAGAATTGCTGCACGACGTCATCGGCGGGCTCCTGCCAAGTTGGGATAATCCCATGCGAGTCGCACTCCGGCATCATTGCACGGATGCGATCGAGCGCGGAGTTGTTGCACAATGGGACGACGCCCGGTGGCAGCCTGAACCACTCGGGATGGTTGGGGTCGTGCTTGAACAGCTCCTTCAGCGTCCCATCCAACTCCATGACAGTAAAATTAAAATTGAGGCCTGGGCGCATCCTCATGATATCTGCAGGACCCCCGAACAGCCAAGCAGGTCTCCCCCTCTCCTGCAGAGGGGCGATGCGGCAGCAAAGAAAGTCCGCGCCAACAGCACCCACAGTGAGCCCGGCAAGCCTAAGTCGCAAGATCCGGGTGGTGGCGATCTTCAGTCTGGCATCGTCCGCTGCCAGGGTGCTCCAATCGCCGCCGCGCACTACTTGGGCTTGGCGCAAGTTGGTGAATGGCTACGGGTTGTCGTCAACAATCCAACACCACTCCGCTCTCCACTCCTCCCATTTGCTACGGAGCTCCCCCTCCAGATAAACCTCCTTCATACCGGCTCTCGAGACCCAGGCGATCCCGCCAGATAAGGGCTCTCCTTTCTCGACCCGGGGCATGAAGTAGTGGCGGAATAGGGCTACGTTTGGGTGGATTCCGACGAAGTTCTCGCAAAGATGTGCGAAAACCGCCATGGTCAGAACGGCGTTGGGGGTGAAATCGAGGAGATGGAGCCCGTATGTGTTCATGATGTCGCAGAAGAAATTGGAAAAAGGCGGGCAGAGCCCGCAATAGAAGAACAATGGGAAGAAATAGTATCCTTTTGGACACCGCTTCGAAGTAGAAGCTTCGGTGGAGAGTACCTGCGTGCGTGGATGCGCCCGCGTCTCCGTCGACCAGAAGAGGTAGAACCATTCCCTCAGCTCCTTCGCAGAGAGATCAGGGGGAAGAGTGCCCGCTCCTTCCGCAGCGCCTCAAGCCGCAGCGCCTCGGCCGACTTCGCACCCTTCTCGGTCTTCGGAGCCATGGCGGAGGCAGTGGGGAAGAGCGAGGGCGTTGGTGGCGACGGCGGTGACGGGGGGCCGAGCGCTGCTCTCTTTTGGCTTTGGGAAGCGGAGGGGAGCGGCGGAGATTTCTGAGGAAGGAACCGCAAGTGGCGAAGGTGGGGGAACGGCCTGTGTTTCCCCTGCTTATAAAGAGGAGGAGGCGAATGTTACGGGTGGGGGGGGGGGGGGGGGCGGGGGGGCGCGGTGGATACGGTGTGGACCCAGGCCGCGCGTGCCCGTGCCCTGCTTTGGGCCTGGCCCAACAGCGCTCGGCACCGTGTATGGCCCAGGCCCGGGGGCTCCTGTCGGTGTACTAAAGTAGGGGTACCTTAGTATCCCGAACTTGTGCACGGGCAGTCGCAGCGCCCCACGGCAAGGCTCGCCGGGTGCCCCCCAAGATCCTCCGTAGTTCATATTGGAGCCATTCAAGAACAAAGTATTTTAACTGAGAAGACAAGGCCCCGGCAAGAGGAGCTTGCCGGGAAGATCGAGGCCCCGGCAAGAGGCGCTTGCCGGGAAGGCTAACTAAAGCATTTCAAGGAATTTGTCGCTCTTGCCGGGAAGATCGAGGCCCCGGCAAGAGGCGCTTGCCAGGAAGGCTAACTAAAGCATTTCAAGGAATTTGTCGCGACGCGCCGCGCGTCCCGGCAAGACCCGGCGAGCGACAAGCTTCCGGGCGCGACAAGACAACGACCGCGGCAAGGCGCTTGCCGCGGCGAAGCCACCACTCTGTGCCCATGCTCCAGCGCATCCGTCAACGTGTCGCCACGAGACCGTTCCAGGCGCACGTGGAGCGATTTTACCCAGCTTTGGAGCTCTCCGGAGAGATAATACTCCTACTCCTGCTTTGCGATTGTATTATGTTCTTGCTCGAGATCGTGGGAGTGTTGTAGTTTCGAATGAGTCGAACCCCCCCTACGTTGCGCATGGGCCTCCTTTTATAGGCTCAAGGGGTCACCGACAGGTGGCAACGCATGCAGGGGTAAAAGTGTAAAAAGTGTGGTTGGTACAACTGCTTCTATAGTGGATCCTATCTAACTCTGACGGCAGGGGACAAAGGCATTAAATGCCCGTCCGCATCGCCCAAACAGTGCAGAAAAGCGACCGTTAGGGGCGCCACCGCTTGCCACGATGGCCTTCTCGTCATCTCCACTCGCCACCTCGCACCGCTTGGATGCACAGCTCCCGGCCACGTGCGCCTGGAACGGTCTCGTGGTGACACATTGACGGATGCGCTGGAGCGTGCACAGAGTGGTGGCTTCGCCGCGGCAAGCGCCTTGCCGCGGTCGTTGTCTTGTCGCGCCCGGAAGCTTGTCGCTCGCCGGGTCTTGCCGGGACGCGCGGCGCGTCGCGACAAATTCCTTGAAATGCTTTAGTTAGCCTTCCCGGCAAGCTCCTCTTGTCGGGACCTCGATCTTCCCGGCAAGCTCCTCTTGCCAGGGCCTTGTCTTCTCAGTTAAAATACCTTGTTCTTGAATGGCTCCAATATGAACTACGGAGGATCTTGGCGGGCACTCGGCGAGCCTTGCCGCGGGGCGCTGCGACTGCCCGTGCACAAGTTCGGGATACTAAGGTACCCCTACTTTAGTACACCGACAGGAGCCCCCGGGCCTGGGCCATACACGGTGCCGAGCGCTGTTGGGCCAGGCCCAAAGCAGGGCACGGGCACGCGCGGCCAGGGTCCACACCGTATCCACCGCGCCCTCCCGTAACGTTCGCCTCCTCCTCTTTATAAGCAGGGGAAACAGAGGCTGTTCCCCCACCTTCGCCACTTGCGGTTCCTTCCTCAGAAATCTCCGCCGCTCCCCTCCGCTTCCCAAAGCCGAAAGAGAGCAGCGCTCCGCCCCCCGTCGCTGCCGTCGCCGCCAACGCCCTCGCTCTTCCCCACTGCCTCCGCCATGGCTCCGAAGACCGGGAAGGGTGCGAAGTCGGCCGAGGCGCTGCGGCTTGAGGTGCTGCGGAAGGAGCGGTCACTCATCCCCCCTGATCTCTCCGCGAAGGAGGTGAGGGAATGGTTCTACCTCTTCTGGTCGACGGAGACGCGGGCACATCCGCGCACGCAGGTACTCTCCGCCGAAGCTTCTACTTCGAAGCGGTGTCCAAAAGGATACTATTTCTTCCCATTGTTCTTCTATTGCGGGCTCTGCCCGCCTTTTTCCGATTTCTTCTGCGACATCATGAACACATACGGGCTCCATCTCCTCGATTTCACCCCCAACACCGTTCTGACCATGGCGGTTTTCGCACATCTCTACGAGAACTTCGTCGGAATCCACCCAAACGTAGCCATATTCCGCCACTACTTCATGCCCCGGGTCGAGAAAGGAGATCCCTTATCTGGCGGGATCGCCTGGGTCTCGAGAGCCGGTATGAAGGAGGTTTATCTGGAGGGGGAGCTCCATAGCAAATGGGAGGAGTGGAGAGCGGAGTGGTGTTGGATTGTTGACGAGAACCCGCAGCCATTCACCAACTTGCACCAAGCCCGAGTAGTGCGCGGCGGCGAAAGGAGCGCCCTGGCAGTGGACGATGCCAGACTGAAGATCGCCACCACCCGGATCTTGCGACTTAGGCTTGCCGGGCTCACTGTGGGTGCTGTTGGCGCGGACTTTCTTCGCCGCCGCATCGCCCCTCTGCAGCAGAGGGGGAGACCCGCTTGGCTGTTCGGGGGTTCGGCAGATATCATGAGGATGCGCCCAGGCCTCAATTTTAATTTTACTGTCATGGAGTTGGATGGGACGCTGAAGGAGCTGTTCAAGCACGACCCCAACCATCCCGAGTGGTTCAGGCCGCCGCCGGGCATCGTCCCATTGTGCAACAACTCCGCGCTCGATCGCATCCGCGCAATGATGCCGGAGTGCGACTCGCACGGGATTATCCCAACTTGGCAGGAGCCCGCCGATGACATCGTGCAGCAATTCTTCGACAACTTGGTGGAGGTGGCGGTCCGTGCCGACGAGCAGAGGCTCCTCACCCGCGACACCACTGATGACGAGATGCGGCGCATCACCACCAGGGCGGAGGAGGCGGCGGCAGCTGTCGCCGCAGGCGAGTTTGGTTTTACTTTGGAGGAGGCAGAGGCGGCCGAGGCGGCAAGCCTTGCCGACCGAGAGGAGCTTGTCGGGGAGGTTGTCGGCGAGGCAGAGCCCGAAGCCGAAGCGAGCGAGCCCGCCGAGGGCGCAAGCGGCCAGCCGTCTTCAAGCAACTTGCCGCAAGCGGAGCTCCTAGTGCAACCCCCAGCTCCACCAAGAAGGCGCCTCCGTAGGACCGGAGACATAGCAGGGCGGCAAGCGGGTCAGCAGCCGCAGCGCCGCGGAGCACGCTCCACCGCAGCAAGCACCATTGCCGCGAGAGCGCCCCACGCCGCGCCGGCAACTAGAGAGGGGACCTCTCGGGCCGCCGCTTCTGACCCTGCCGCAGCTCCCGCCAAGCGGCCAAGGGAGCCTACTCCTCCGCCTCGCCGCGTTGAAAGGGTACCGGACTTCGACCTCTCCGCGCTCAGCTCCGACGAGGAGGAAGAAGAGGAGTAAGTTCTTCTATTGTACTTATTTTTCTTCAATTCTTGTTGATTCTTGTCTTGTATCTTATCTGCTTCCTTCTGAACCTTGTTCCCTTCCAGGACTCTGGCCCAGAGAGCGGCGAAGAGGGCCAAGGTCCCCGTGGTTGTCATCGCGGACGATCCTGCTGTGACGACAGAGGATACGTCCGAGACCACCTTGTCGGACCCGGCAACTACTCCTTGAAGCAGCCCCCAGCGCAGCCCCCAGCGGAAGTATTTGTTCACTTCCTGTTGTGGGGCGCGCATGGGTGCTCTTTCCTTGCTGATATCTTGATTGTGGGTTTGCTTGTGTAGGAGCAGAACAGGTTCACCAGGAACAACCAGAAGCTGCCCCTGAGGTGCTATCCGCTTCGACTACGCCGCCAAGGGATGATTCCGCGGCAAGGGAGCGCTCTCCGGCAAGGGAGAGGTCCCCGGCAAGGGGCAGTTCTCCGACAAGGGACGGGACCAGTGATCCCCCGGTGGTGGAGCCCATGGTTACCGAGCCCAGCACAGGTAATCCTTCTTGTCAGAAAACTTCCCTTGTGTTTTTCTTCTTCTGATCTTCTTTTTTGGATATTTGCTTGACTTTTTCTCCCTCTTCCTGTCTTCAGACCCACCTTCCCCGGAACCAATGGAAACCGAAGCTACCAGCGAGGAGAACGCGCGCGGCAACACTGATGATGCCGCCGCCACCGAGGAGGAGGCCGGCGCTGATGATCCCGCCGACGAAGAGGCCGCCAAGGCTGCCGGTGCAGGAGCTGGCGAGGGGTCCGGCGATCGCACTGACGACCCTGGGGCCACAGGAGCGCAAGGTGCTACACCGACCGCCGATCCCTTCGCCGCTGACACAGCACCGGGCTCCAAAGAGCCCCAGCCCGGCGCGTATTTGAAGGCCGGCGATGGTATCTTCATCAAGCTTCCCTGGGCATCAAGCTCCAGGGCGCTGGTCGAAGGACAAATCTTTGACGGAGAAGTGCTTGCTTCCGCTAGGTTGACAATGGTCGACGCGCCAAGCAGCAGCAGCGGCGAGCCTGAGGAGGAACAGCTGCTGCGGAGGCTGTTGCCGCTCTACCGCGCCCAACAAGCTAAATTGGAGTCTCGGGAAGCGCTTGTCGCGCAGGCGGGAGTTGACATTGAGAAGCATGCGGAGGAGCTTCAGAGTTGCAACCAAGAGGCCCTCCGGTCCATCGCAGAGGAGAGGGCGCAGCTTGTCGAGGCGCGGAAGGCTTTCATCCTCGAGAAGGCAGAAGCCGAAGAGCAACAGCGGCTTGCCGCTGAGGAGCAGTCCGCGCGGGAAGGCGAATTGACGTAGAGGAAGGTCAATCTAGACAGTTATGAGGAGGAGCTCGCTGCGCGCAAGGAGACACTTGGTGGGGCTCTCAAAGAGGCAAAAGATGCTGCCGCAGCTGCAGAGGCCGCCAAGAAGGAGCTGGAGGTGAAGGTGACGCAGCTAGAAGCCACTCTCAAGGAGAAGAATGAAGAGCTTGCCGCGCTCCAACGCGAGCGCGAGAAGGACGCCCTAGCCCATGGTGAGTTGCAGGGTCGTCTCCTCGAGAGGGGCAAAGAGCTGGGCGCTGCCAGGGACTCAAATGCTGATCTGGAGCTGAAGCTGGCCACGCTGACTGAGACGCTGGACGACGCCAAGAAGCGGGAGGAGGACTTGAAGGGGGAGATCAAGGCCAACGAGGAGCTGCTGACGAGGGCCGCCGAAACCCAGAACACCTTCAGGGCTACTGTGGAGCTCTGGACGGAGGGCCTTGTCAACATCGCCGCAGTTATCGACGAGGAGCTGGCGCAGCTGGAATTGGAGGGCTTTGGGTACTCTTCTGATGAGAACCTCCAGCCCAGCGCCGAGCTCACTCTGTTCTTCAAGGGTGTGGCGATGGCTCTCCAGCAACTCCGAGAAAGGATCCCAAAGCAGCTGGCCGACGAGTCGCGCACGATCTGTGCCAGAGTCCTGGAGAAGGTGTTGTTGAAGGTGGTCTTCCGCAATCCAGGCCTCAACCTCACCAATGTCCTCAAGAAGCTGCCGGCGGGTGCTGATCTTGAAGAGCTCAAGGCCCTTGTCGCACCCATTGTGGACAAGGTGAACGAAGTCAGGAGGCTTGACGGCGGCCGCGTAGATTAGGCTGCGTGTTTTCTCCTTTCCTTGCCGCTGCCATTTATGTTATGAGAACAATTTAGTCAGTACTGCGACAAGTTACCTTTGTAATATAACTTATCTTGGGCAGTATTTGTTATGTTACTTCCTTTACTTGACTCCTTCCCTTGTATGTTTTTACCCTACGCTTTCAGGGAACTTGCCGGCGCAGGCACCCTTGCCGCGAGCGCTGAGTGTGGAACATCAGCAGCTTGCTGGCGGTGTTGCTTCCGGCAAGAAACCTTGCCGCAACTAGTCGCAGCACACTTAAGTTGTTGAGCGGACTCGAAACAAAGTAAGGGCGCAACTAGCTATGGGTTGGTTCCTCCGCGCACAGGTTTTTCCATACAAAGTACGGTCGTTCAAGGAAGATAACTTAAAATTTTTTAAAACTGACTGTGCTCAAACTTTGGCAACTTAGCTTTTCTGTCGTTCGCGTCCCGGCAAGGCGATACTTTTCTTGAACGACGCCTGGTCCACACCATTATCTTCTCCTTCCCCCCCGGTAAAATTGTGGGCGAGGGAACCTTCCTTTTGATAAAAAGAAAGAAGAGAAAATAAAGTTATAGAGCCTTAAGGCTCGTTATTGCTTACCGGGGGCAAGTGCTGCACAAAGTGCCAGATAATGCATGCAAAGAAGAGAAAGCATGAATTTTGACAAGATGTGCGGAGCATATGTTCTTTATTTATGCACGGGATCTGCGCCCGGCTTTGTACAAAGGGTTACATGCGACAGCGGCAAGGCTCGTACAAAAGGTGGTTGCCGGAATGGGTTCCGACAACCGCGCCTTATGGGTAAAACTTACGAAGATGCTCTACGTTCCAGGAGTTGCTCACCGGAAAGCCATCTTCGGTCTCAAGGCGGACTGCGCCAGGCCTAGTGACTCGCTTCACCCGATAAGGGCCTTCCCACTTCGGCGTCAACGTGTTGGAATTCTTGGCGGATTGAACGCGCCGAAGAACAAGGTCGCCTTCCTTGAGACTTCTGGCATTAACTTTGCGGCTATGGTAGCGACGCAAAGCTTGCTGGTATCGAGCAGCTTGTATAGCAGCCTGAAGACGATCTTCCTCAAGGAGCAGCGTGTCATCTTGCCGCAGCTGCTCTTGCTCAAGATCATCATAAGCGAGCACTCGAGGCGATCCGTATACGAGTTCTGTGGGGAGAACTGCCTCTGCTCCATAGACTAGAGCGAAAGGTGTTTGGCCAGTGGCTCGGTTTGGCGTCGTCCTGATCGACCAAAGAACCACCGGCAGCTCCTCGATCCAGTTCTTTCCGCACTTGTGTAGCCTGTCGAAAGTCCTGGTCTTGAGCCCGCGCAGCACTTCAGCGTTTGCCCTCTCCGCTTGACCGTTGCTTCTCGGGTGAGCAACAGAAGCGAAGCAGACCTTGGCGCCAAGATCTTGGACGTACTGCATGAAGGTGCGGCTCGTGAATTGCATGCCGTTGTCGGTGATGATCCTGTTAGGGACTCCGAAACGGCAAACAATCGACCTGAAGAACTTGACTGCTGACTGTGCTGTCACCTTCCTCACTGCTTCTACTTCCGGCCACTTTGTGAACTTGTCAATTGCTACGTACAAGTACTCAAAGCCCCCGACAGCTCGTTGAAAGGGGCCGAGGATGTCGAGCCCCCAGACCGAAAATGGCTAGGATAAAGGGATCGTCTGGAGAGCTTGAGCTGGCCGGTGTATCTGTTTGGAATGGAACTGGCACGCTTCACACTTTGTTACTTGTGCAGTTGCATCCTGGAGGGCTGTTGGCCAAAAGAAACCTTGCCGGAAATCTTTGCCGGCAAGTGCTCTTGCGCCAATGTGGTGACCACATATGCCTCCATGTATCTCCGCCAACAGCTTTTGTCCATCTTCCCAGGAAATACACTTCAATTTCACTCCGTTGAATCTTCTTCTGTACAGAATGTCGTCGACAAACTGGTACATACTTGATTGCCGGGCTACTCTCTCTGCTTCTTCTTGCTCTTCGGGAAGTTCTCCTGTCTGAAGGAAATGGACAATCTGCTGTGCCCATGCTGGAGCTTGCGGCTCGACAACAAGAACTAAAGGCACATATGCTGCTGCGAGAACACCCGCTTCTACGGCAAGAGCCTGAGGTTCTGCCGGAGCTTGATGTTCCCCGGCAAGCTTGACGGAGCAAAACTTGTCGGGAGCGTCTGCTTCAACGGAGAAAACCCTAGGGCTTGTCGGAGCAGACTGCCCCTCAGCACTCTTTGTGTTGATTTTGGGGACCTTCTTGGCGGCGGCTCCGGGGAGCTCTGCCGGAAAGTAGTCACCGGGAGTCAACTTCCTCTTCTTGCTCTGTCTAGTTGATGGCGTTACAGATGGTTGAGTCAGTTTGAGCACAAAAATCCCTGGTTCCACAGGTAACTTGAGTGCGGCGCACTTTGACAGGCCATCTGCAATGTCGTTCTGAGCTCTCAGAACATGTTCCATCTGTAGGCCGTCAAAGTGCTCTTCTAACTTTCTCACTTCATCAATGTAGGCTTCCATCAACGGGCTCTGATAATCTTTGTTAACTTGGCGGACGACAAGTTGCAAGTCACCCCTGACAATAAGCTTCTTGATCCCAAGGTCTGCTGCAATCCTGAGTCCGGCGAGCAAACCTTCATACTCTGCAGTATTGTTTGTTGCTTGCTCCTTGGGAAAGTGCATCTGGACCACGTACTTGAGGTGCTCTCCGGTGGGTGCGACAAGTAACACGCCCGCACCAGCGCCTTGCAGCGAGAAGGCACCATCAAAGTACATGACCCATTCTTTGCTTGCTTCCTTGACGGGGATGCTCTTTTCTGGAATTTCTTCATCAGGCGTTGGCGTCCATTCTGCTATGAATTCTGCCAATGCTCGGCTCTGGATAGTTGAGGTACTCTCAAACTTGAGGCCAAAGCTCGACAGTTCCAATGCCCACTCGACAATCCTGCCTGTTGCTTCTGGATTCTGCAGTATCCTCTTCAGCGGAAAGCGAGTGACAACTCTGATCTCATGTGCTTGGAAGTAATGGCGCAGCTTTCTCGAGGCCATGAGAAGGCCGAAAAGCAATTTCTGCACACCAGAGTACCTTGACCTAGCCCCCTGTAGAAGGGAACTGACAAAGTAAACTGGGCGCTGCACCATCTTCTTCTGCACCTCCTCCTGCGCAGATCCATTCTTGTCGGGACTAGAGCTTGTCGGGGAAGCCCCCTGCTTGTCGCTGGATGTGCTTGTCGCGGCCGCTGGCTCATCATCTGCCTCCCTCTCCGCTACTAACGCAGCACTAACCACTTGATTGGTTGTCGTTAGATATAGCAGCAACTTCTCTTGTGGCTTAGGTGCGACAAGTACTGGAGTGGAGGACAGATATCTCTTCAAGTCTTGCAGCGCAGCCTCCGCTTCTGGAGTCCATTTCATTGGGCCTGCCTTTTTCAATATTTTGAAAAATGGCAGGGCGCGCTCAGCAGACTTAGAGATAAACCTGCTCAGAGCAGCCACGCAGCCGGCAAGCCTTCGTACATCCTTGACGCGCTTCGGTGCTTCAATCTGCTCAATGGCCTTGATCTTGTCGGGGTTAGCTTCGATCCCCCGCTGAGACACAAAGAACCCGAGAAGCTTGCCGGAGGGGACTCCAAACACGCACTTCTCGGGGTTAAGCTTGAGGTTGATCTTGTGCAGGTTTGCAAAGGTCTCGTCCAAATCTTGGATTAGAGTTGCTCTGTCTTTGCTCTTGACCACTATGTCATCCATGTAAGCTTCTACATTTCTGTGCAACTGTAGCTCAAAAGCTTCGTGAACTACCCTTGCAAATGTTGAACTAGCATTCTTTAGTCCGAAAGGCATCCGTACAAAGCAGTATGTGCCACATGGAGTAATGAATGCCGTTTTCTCCTCATCCTCTTCTGCCATGAAGATCTGATGATATCCTGAATATGCATCAAGAAATGAAAGCAAATCACATCCTGTCGTGGAGTCGACAATCTGGTCAATGCGCGGCAAGGGAAATGGATCCTTGGGACAAGCTTTATTAACATCAATGAAGTCAATACAAAGCCTCCATTTCCCGTTTGCCTTGCGCACGACTACGGGATTGGCCAACCACGTAGGATGGAGCACTCCTCTGACAAGGCCTGCTGCTTCCAACTTCTTGATCTCTTCAGCAATGAATTCTTGGCGCTCCACTGCTTGCTTCCTAACCTTCTGCTTGACGGGCTGCACGTGAGGACAGACGGCAAGGTGGTGCTCAATTACTTTCCTGGGAATACCAGGGATGTCAGATGGTTGCCATGCAAACACATCAACATTCGCCCGCAGGAAAGCAACGAGCGCGCTTTCCTATTTGGGATCAAGCGTGGCACTGATGGTGAAGGTACCACTAGTGCCGTCCTCCTTGGCGGCCACTTTCTTGGTTTCTGGCGGAGTTGCCTTCGCCTTCTTACACTTGCCGGTGGAGCTCGATGGTGCGTCCTCGACGGTAGTGCAGCACTCCGAAGAGGTGCGCTTGCCGGAGTGGGCATCAGAGCTCTTGCCGGACTTATTCTTCTTCTTCCCCCCGGGAGCTTCAGTGGAAAGTGTCTTGTGATCTGCTGCGGCTGCTGCTTCCCGGTAAATCTTGTCGGTGCAGATAAGGGCATCTTTCTTGTCGCCAGGGACAGAGATGACGCTTATCGGACCTGGCATCTTGAGCACGTTGTAGGCATAGTGAGAGGCTGCCATGAACTTGGCGAGCGCTGGACGGCCGAGTATCCCATTGTAAGGCAATGGAAAATCAGCAATGTCAAAGGTGACCCTCTCAGCCCTGAAGTTCAATTCGCTGCCAAATGTTACCGGCAATGTGATCTTCCCCTTCGGCTTGCTCCTTCCTGGATTGATTCCTTGGAAAGTACCGGTCTCTTCGAGCTCGCTGTCGGGGATCTGGAGCTTCTTGAGTACCGCGGAGGAAATCAGATTCAAGCCGGCCCCACCGTCAACCAGCATCTTTGTGACCTTGAGGTTGCGGATAGTTGGTGAAACCAACATCGGCAAGCACCCGACCGCAGTTATGCGATCTGGGTGATCCTCAACGTCAAAGATGATGGGCGTGCTGGACCACTTCAGAGGCTTGCGTGACTCAACTGATGGTTCTGCTGCATTAACTTCCCGCACCCACTGCTTGAGCTGGCGGTGCGAAGTATGCAGCGAAGCACCACCGTCTACGCACAGAACCTCTGTTGCTTTCTGAAACTCCTGCTCGTCGGCCTCATCTTCATCCATATCCTCATCTTCGTCTTCATCTTCATCTTTGTCGCGGCCGCGGGGAGGCCTGTCTCCTTGCCGCTGCTTGGCCTTGCCGCGGCTCCCTCCCCGGCCGGGACGCTTCTTGCCAGACCCGCCAGTACCTTCCTGGGCCTTCTCCTTGTCGCGTCGCTCGTACTCAGCTTTCTGCAGCTCGACAAGCTGCTCGACTTTCTTGCAACTTTGGAGATCATGGCCCTTGGTACGGTGGATCTTGCAGTACTGCTTGTCAGAGCTGCCCTGCTTGTCGGCGGCCGCCACAGGTTCTGTTTCCTTGGCGCCACCTCCGTTGCCGGACTGCTCGACAGCTACCACATCTTTGCCTTTCCTTCTTCTATTGTTCCACCGCCGGTTTTTCTTTGCCGGGGCAGCATCCTCACTGTCAGACCCCCCCTGCTCCTGTGTTCTCTCTGGGGAGTTTCCTCCCCTCCTCAGCACGTGCGCACTTGTCGGCTAGGGCGTAGAGCTCACTGACGTCTCTAATCTTGGACATCGCCATCTCCTCCCTCATCATGCGGTTACGCACGTTCTGATGGAACGCGCTGATGACCGCGGCGGGGTGGACATCTGGGATGTTGCGCTGCACCTGGCTGAATCTTTGAAAGAACTTGCGCAGGGGTTCTCCTTCCTTCTGGGCGAGCAGATGAAGATCGCTCTCATGGCCATGGGGCTTGTGGCCGCCTGTGAAGGCGCTGACAAACTGATGGCACAGATCCGCCCATGAAGAAATGGACTCGTCCGGAAAGTGCATGAGCCAAGATCTGACATTGGGTTTGAGCACCAGTGGGAAGTAGTTGGCAAGAATCTTCTCGTCGCGTCCCCCGGCAGCTTGCACCGTGATGGTGTAGATGCTGAGGAACTCCGACGGATGCAACCTGCCATCATACTTCTCTGGTACATCTGGTTTGAAGTTCTTTGTACTGGGCCACTGGACTTGCCGCAGCTCATGGGTGAACGCAGGGCAACCTACCGCGTACGGCAAGTCGCCTGGTTCCCCTGGCGCATGCATGTCAACAGTGGGCCCAGCGCGCTGGTCTGACTGACGCCGCGCTTCTCTCCGACGCTCGATGCAAGTACGAGCGTCCTCTTGTTCGCGTTCTTGAAGAACTTGGCACCAAAGATGTCGTGGGAAACAAACACCTATGGGGCAGGGCCCCTTTCGGTCCGGCAAGGGAGCGGAGAGCGCACGAAGAGCGGATCGAGGCGAAGCGCGCGAGCGATTTTACCCAGCTTCGGAGCTCTCCGGAGAGATAATACTCCTACTGCTGCTTTGCGATTGTATTATGTTCTTGCTCGAGAGTGTGGGAGTTTTGTAGTTTCGAATGAGTCGAACCCCCCCTACGTTGCGCATGGGCCTCCTTTTATAGGCTCAAGGGGTCACCGACAGGTGGCAACGCATGCAGGGGTAAAAGTGTAAAAAGTGTGGTTGGTACAACTGCTTCTACAGTGGATCCTACCTAACTCTGATGGCAGGGGACAAAGGCATTAAATGCCCGTCCGTGTCGCCCAAACAGTGCAGAAAAGCGACCGTTAGGGGCGCCACCGCTTGCCACGATGGCCTTCTCGTCATCTCCACTCGCCACCTCGCACCGCTTGGCTGCACAGCTCCCCGCCACGTGCGCCTGGAACGGTCTCGTGGCGACACGTTGACGGATGCGCTGGAGTGTGGGCACAGAGTGGTGGCTTCGCCGCGGCAAGCGCCTTGCCGCGGTCGTTGTCTTGTCGCGCCCGGAAGCTTGTCGCTCGCCGGGTCTTGCCGGGACGCGCGGCGCGTGGCGACAAATTCCTTGAAATGCTTTAGTTAGCCTTCCCGGCAAGCTCCTCTTGCCGGGGCCTCGATCTTCCCGGCAAGCTCCTCTTGCCGGGGCCTTGTCTTCTCAGTTAAAATACTTTGTTCTTGAATGGCTCCAATATGAACTACGGAGGATCTTGGTGGGCACCCGGCGAGCCTTGCCGCGGGGCGCTGCGACTGCCCGTGCACAAGTTCGGGATACTAAGGTACCCCTACTTTAGTACACCGACATGATAGCAGCAGTAGTAATGGTAACAGTAACATTGATAGTAGTGATATTGTAGAAGTAACGATAGCAGTAGCAATAGTAGTAACTTAGCAAGAACACTATAAGATAAATTCGTAGGCATTGGATCGGTGACTCGTTGGATGATATTCATCATGAGATAGTTATAACCTAGGACGATATGGCACTAGCTCCAGTTCATAAATATAATGTAGGCATGTATTCCGTAAATAGTCATACGTACTTATGGAAAGAACTTGCATGGCATCTTTTGTCCTACCCTCCCGTGGCAGCGGGGTCCTATTGGAAACTAAGGGATATTAAGGCCTCCTTTTAATAGAGAACCGGAACAAAGCATTAACACGCGGTGAATACATGAACTCCTCAAACTGCGGTCATCACCGGGAGTGGTCCCGACTATTGTCACTCCGGGGTTGCCGGATCATAACACGTAGTAGGTGACTATAACATGCAAGATCGGATCTAGAACATGGATATAATAGTGATAACATAAATGGTTCAGATTTGGAATCATAGCACCCGAGCCCAAAGTGACAAGCATTAAGCATGGCAAAGTCATAGCAACATCAATCTCAGAACATAGTGGATACTAGGGATCAAGCCCTAACAAAACTAACTCGATTACATGATGAATCTCATCCAACTCCTCACCGACCAGCGAGCCTACGAAGGAATTACTCACTCCCGGTGGGGAGCATCATGGAATTGGCGATGGAGATGCGTTGGTGATGACAAAGATCAAAGATCCCCCTCTCTGGAGCCCCAAACAGACTCCAGATCTGGCCTCCTAGTGAAGAACAGGAGATGGTGGCGGCGTTGTCTCGTGAAATGCGATAATTCTTTCTCCCTAAATTTTTTTCTGGAAATATGAGATTTTATAGCGTCGGTTTGAGGGTCAGCGGGGCCACCAGGTGGGCAGCACCCACCAGGGCACGCCTGGGGGGGCTGGCGCACCCTAGTGGGTTGTGCCCACCCAGGTGCCCCCTCAGGTACCTCCTGGCTCTAGAAATTCGATGTAAAAAATGCTCACAAAGTTTCGTTCCATTCCAAGAACTTTTATTTCTGCACAAAAACAACACCATGGTAGTTCTACTGAAAACAACGTCAGTTCAGGTTAGTTCCATTCAAATCATGCAAATTAGAGTCCAAAACAAGAGGAAAAGAGTTAGGAAAAGTAGATACGTTGGAGACGTATCAACTCCCCCAAGCTTAAACCTTTGCTTGTCCTCAAGCAATTCAATTGATAAACTGAAAGTGAAAAAGAAAAACATTTATGAACTCTTTTGCTCTTGTTTCATAAATAAGCTTAAACAACACCCAGGTTTTCAGCAAGGATTATAACTAACCATGTCGACAATAACTCTTAAAAATTATATTAACTCATATCAATGACATAAACAACTAGAGAGCAATAATAAGATATCTCAAATAGCAACACGTTGTCAAAACAGCCATGATATAATATGACAATAGTGGTATCTCGCTAGCCCTTTCTAAGACCGCAAAACATAAATGCAGAGCACCCCCAAAGTTCAAGCAGCGACTAAACATTGTAATTCATGGTAGAAAAGATCCAATCATGATGCACCCAACATTAGCTATACACAATGCATCAGCATGACAGGAGTGCTCTCAGGTTCTGGCGCTTATTTGAGAAGGTGATGACACAACATAAAAGTAAATAGATAGTCCCTTCGCAGAGGGAAGCAGTGATTTGCAGAGGTGCTAGAGCTCAAGTTTTTAAGGCAGAGGCAAATGATATTTTGAGACATGCACCCTTCTCATTCACTTCACGACCATCAGTTATCAATATCTTCCATGCTAAGCATGCTAGTAGCGGTTCCCAAGCGGAAATGTAAAGGTTATGACTCCATTGGGCGTTTTTGTTTGATTATTTGTAAGCTCTTTTCTTTTTGCATTTTGGGACTAGGAAAACTCCACCTATGTTGTCTCAACATAGCCGGTCCCAAGCCCAAGTAAAGGAGGAGGGTTGTGATAGGCTTGGCGAGCCAACATAAAAACTCAGCCACTCTTATGGAGATGAAACCCAAAAGAATTCTGATGATTTCCCAATTAAGATAGGACATCATCAGGGATCAGCTTTGAGCCCTTATCTATTTGCATTGGTGAGGGATGAGGTCACAAGGGATATACAAGGAGATGTCCCATGATGTATGCTCTTTGCGGATGATGTGGTGCTAGTTGATGATAGTCGGATGGGGGTAAATGGGAAGTTAGAGTTATGGAGACAAACCTTGGAGTCGAAAGGGTTTAGGCTTAGTAGAACTAAAACCGAGTACATCATCTGCGGTTTCAGTACTACTAGGTGTGAGGAGGAGGAGGTTAGCCTTGATGGCCAGGTGGTACCTCAGAAGGACACTTTTCGGTATTTGGGGTCAATGCTGCAGGAGGATGGGGGTATTGATGAAGATGTGAACCATCGAGTCAAAGCCAGATGGATGAAGTAGCACCAAGCTTCTGGCATTCTCTATGACAAGAGAGTGCCACAAAAGCTAAAAGGCAAGTTCTACAGGATGACGGTTCGACCCGCAATGTTGTATGGCGCTGAGTGTTGGCCGACTAAAAGGCGACATGTTCAACAGTTAGGTGTGGCGGAGATGCGTATGTTGAGGTGGATGTGTGGACACACGAGGAAGGATCGAGTCCGGAATGATGATATACGAGATAGAGTTCGGGTAGCACCAAATGAAGAGAAGCATGTCCAACATCGTCTGAGATGGTTTGGGCATATTCAGCGCAGGCCTCCAGAAGCTCCAGTGCATAGTGGACGGCTAAAGCGTGCGGAGAATGTCAAGAGAGGGCGGGGTAGAACAAATTTGACATGGGAGGAGTTCGCTAAGAGAGGCCTGAAGGATTAGAGTATCGCCAAAGAGCTAGCTATGGACAGGGGTGTGTGGAAGCGTGCTATCCATGTGCTAGAGCCATGAGTTGGTTGCGAGATCTTATGGGTTTCACCTCTAGCCTACCCCAACTTGTTTGGGACTAAAGGCTTTGTTGTTGTTGTTGTTTTTGTTGTTGTTGTTGTTGTTGTTTCATAGTTTGGGACTGGGCATCCCTATTACCGCCCTTTTCCCGTGTGATGGCAAGTGAATAAACACTGACCTGAGAATAACCCGCTTAGCATGGAAGATACCGACTACCTCCCGTCGTTCCATAAATGATCCAGGCACACAAAAAGGATATTTATTTGAAGTTTTTAGAGGTGGCACATGCAAATTTACTTAGGACAGCAGGGTAATACCGCATATAGGTAGGTATGGTGGACTCATTTGGAATAACTTGGGTTTCAGGTTTTTGATGTACAAGCAGAGTTCCCACTTAGTACAGGCGAAGGCTAGCAAATAGGTTGAGAAGCGGCCAGCTAGAGAGCAACAACGGTCATGAACATGCATTGTGCATAAGTAACATTGGATACTAGCATGAGTAGGATATGAACACCATGAACATAAATATCATAAAGGCTATGTTGGTTTTGATTCAACTACATGCATGAACTTGTGCCAAGTCAAGCCACTCGAACATTCAGAGGAGGATATCATATCATCATACTACATCACAATCATTTTAACGCAATGTTGATGTCCAAGTCATTATTCACTCCTAGCTACTTATGCATGGCATGAGAAACTATAATCTCTAATTGTCATTGCAAACATGTTTGATCATAATAGGCTGAAGCATGGATACTAGGTTAAACATATTTACAAAAATAGAACAAGTCGAGTTCATACCCGTTTCTCTCTACCACGGCCAGTTCATCTAATATCGTCGTTATTGCCTTTCACTTGCACGGCCGAACGATTTGAAATAATAATAGTGCAAGAGTGTCGTGGACTAAGCTGGAATCTGCAAACATTTTATTCAAGAGGAGAAGACAAGGTAATATGGGATCTTTGTTAGATCAACAATGCAAATGGGAGCCACTCACATTTTCATTGTGGTCTTCTCCTCGGTATGACTCGATAAAATATAAAGATTGGAGTTTTTGGTTTTTTTAAACAAGCAAACAAAAAAGGAAAAAGGAAAAACAAGAAAAACTATTTACACGGGAAAGCTCCAACAAGTAAAAGAAGAACAAGGAATCTTTTTGGGTTTTCTTTTTAGTACTACAATAATTTAAACTAGAAAGAAAAATTAAAAAGAAGCAAGATACATATTTTTGGGATTTTCTCAAAGTTTTTTCAAACACACAAGAAGAAAGCAAGAAAATAAATTAAAACATGGATGATACAGTGAAAAAGTGTGGACACCGACAACTGGAATGAAATGTGTGAACATGAATGTAATGTCAGTGGGAATACGTACACCCCCAACCTTAGGCTTTTGGCCTAACTTGGTAATCACCAGTCGTAGAAGCCGTGAGGTCCAATGTTGAAGTGTTGGGGAGCAGGCACCATAGGGTCCCACTGCTAAGGCTCCACCTGCACCGCCGCCAGGTTGTTCCGGTAAGCGACAATGTCCTCAGGCATAAGTCTACATCCGTTCCTGGCAACGTAGTCAAACAAAGCAGGTGCATGCAAGGGGATAACATCACGAGTGATCTAACTAAAAACTAAATTGTAAGGCAAGTCAATATCAGAGTAATCAGCAGCAAGAAATTGGTGGTCCTTCATAGCTGCTCTGTCTAAGTAAACCTTGGGCAAGGGGTGATGATGTTGGCGTATCTTCACATTGAAGTGAGTCGCCGAACGAGTAGCGTAAATTTCCCCATATATTTTACCCTTGAATCTGTTCAGGTGGAGGCGACGTGCCACTATAGCTCCCAAGCTAAAAGTGTTGTCGCCGTAAAGTGCATGACGCAAAACAGCAAAATTCGGGCGCTAAGTGAACCCACCTTCTCTCTCGCTAGCAAGCACTTTGCGATAAATAAAGCAAAGTAATGCACGCCAGGAAACTGCAGGCTAGTGGCAGTGGTGCTCGAAACTCCTCTCTGATCCCCCACTGTCAGAGTACGGTAAAAACCATCAAACTCTGAGGGCCTAGGCTCTACCAAACCCCCACCAGAAGGAAGCATGCATATGTCATAAAATTCAGTTAGTGGGATCTGGCGGTGTTCAGCATATAAGTTAAATGACACCTCAGGGGGATTATTCCTAGGATGAAAATGAAAGTTTTGCACAATGGAATTTGTGAGGAGATGATATTGTTTGCATTCAGCTGCGATGAAGTCGGAGAGGCCAACATTAGCAACATATTGGTTGAACTATTGGAGGATTCTGGCCTCTCCCATGAACTCATTGTCCGTCCACTCACATGGTCGTAACTCCGCCAACCTCGGGGCATGAAGATCGTTGTCAGATGACTGCCCAATAACCCCCTTGGAGTTCTTCTTGGAAGCAAACTTCCTAAAGATATTCATCTTTTTCCTATGAACAAACTTCTAAAATTTTTAGTCCACACAAAAAATTTCTCAACAAAACTTCACAAAATTGATAGCAACTACTCATAGGGATGTATAGAGGCCATAGCAAGCATTCAAACTACTTAGAACTCTAAGAATTCAACATGGAAGATCATCTACAGCAACACCAAGACTAGCTAATTATTCTAAATATAAACCACTAAAACAAAAACTAATTGGACACATGGAGGAGTCCCATACCAAGCAACAAGTCCCCGAAACAGTTTTGGAAACGGAGCTTTGAGCAAAGAGATCGTAATCCGCGGTTTCGGGAGCAAGAAAACAAGAGAGAGAGAGAGAGTGGTAGTGATTTTTTTTCTGTGTGAATGGTGTGGTGTGGGAGGAAGAAGTAAGTGAGGGGGCCCACCAGGTGGGCAGCACCCACTAGGAAGCGCCTGGGGGTCCTGGCGCGCCCAGGTGGGTTGTGCCCACCTGGTGCACCTCCCTCTGATATTATTTGCACCAGAAATTTATAAATATTCAAAAAAATATCATATCAGATTTTCAGAGCATTATGAGAACTTTTATTTTTGGGTCATTTTTATTGCATGGGAAACTCGGAAAACAGACAAAGTAAGAAATTTTATTTTATTTAAATAATAAAAACATAAAAAAAGGCAGGGACAGAAGGTAGTGCTTACCAAATTCATTAACTTCATACCTCTAAAAAATGATCCATTAATAAGGTTGATCAAGTCTTATTAACAACCATTGTCGATTAGCATGAAACCGAAGAACTTTTGTAAATCACTAAGTGATCTCAATGGGGATATGAATGTACCCAACAATAAGCATTTCATATTTCTTTTTGACAGTAGGTAGAGGTAGTTGAAAACTTCCAATAGTGATTGTCGGAGATTTTTCAATAACATTAATACCTTTCACTTTGAATTGTTTCTTTGAAAAGTGCACCATATGCTCATTACCATTGATATGAAAAGTGACCTTGCTTTTATTGCAATCAATAGCAGACCCTACGGTATTCGAGAAGGGTCTACCAAGGATAATCGACATGTTTTCGTCCTCGCACATCTCAAGTATAACAAAGTCAGCCAAAATAGTAACATTAGCAACAACAACAGGCACATCCTTGCAAATACCGATAGGTATGGCGGTTGATTTCTCAGCCATTTGCAAAGATATTTCAGTAGGTGTGAGTTTTATTCAAATCAAGGCTTTCATATAAAGAGAAAGGCATAACACTAACACCAGCTCCCAAATCACATAAAGTAGTTTTCACATAATTTCTTTTAATGGAGCAAGGTATAGTTGGTATTCCCGGATCTCCAAGTTTTCTAGGTACTCCTTCTTTGAAAGTATAATTAGCAAGCATAGTGGAATTTCGGCTTCCGGTATTTTTCTCTTATTGGCGATGATATCTTTCATATACTTTGCATAAGGAGGCATTTTCAAGATATCGGTCATGCGAGTGCGCAGAAAGACTGGCCTAATCATTTCAGCAAAGCGTTCAAATTCTTCATCATCTTTCTTTTTAGTTGACTTAGGTGGAAAGAGCATAGGCTTTTGAACCCATGGTTCTCTTTCCTTTCCATGTTTTCTAGCAACAAAGTCTCTTTTGTCATATCTCTTATTCTTAGGTTGTGGGCTATCAAGATCAACAACTGGTTCTATCTCAACATCATTATCTGGTTCTTTATCATTAGGTTGAGTGTTTTCATGAACCTCATCATTATCTTTTTCATTATCAGAAGGTGAGTGTTCATTACTAGATTGAGTTTCAGCATCAGAGATAGAATCTTCATTATCATTATCAGGAGGTGCTACCTCTTGAGCATTGCGTTGGATTTCCCCGAAGAGGAGAGGATGATGCAGTAAAGTAGCGTAAGTATTTCCCTCAGTTTTTGAGAACCAAGGTATCAATCCAGTAGGAGACCACGCACAAGTCCCTCGTACCTACACAAAACAATAGCAACTCGCAACCAACGCTTAGGGGTTGTCAATCCCTTCACGGTCACTTACGAGAGTGAGATCCGATAGAGATAATATTTTTGGTATTTTTGATAGATAGATGCAAAGTAAACAAAGCAAGTAAATAAAGTGATAGAGATTGATATGATGAGAATAGACCCGGGGGCCATAGGTTTCACTAGTGGCTTCTCTCAAGAGCATAAGTATTCTACGGTGGATGAACAAATTACTGTTGAGCAATTAACAGAATTGAGCATAGTTATGAGTATATCTAGGCAATGATCATGTATATAGGCATCACATCCAAAACAAGTAGATCAAAACGATTCTGCATCTACTACTATTACTCCACTCATCGACCGCTATCCAGCATGCATCTAGAGTATTAAGTAAAAACAGAGTAACGCCGTAAGCAAGATGACATGATGTAGAGGGACAAATTCATGCAATATGATAAAAACCCCATCTTGTTATCCTCGATGGCAACAATACAATACGTGCCTTGCAACTCTTTCTATCACTGAGTAAGGACACCGCAAGATTGAACCCAAAGCTAAGCACTTCTCCCATTGCAAGAACTACCAATCTAGTTGGCCAAACCAAAAAGATAATTCGAAGAGACTTGCAAAGATAACTCAATCATACATAAAAGAATTCAGAGAAGAATCAAATATTTTCCATAGATAATACTGGATCATAAACCCACAATTCATCGGTCTCAACAAACACACCGTAAAAAGAAGATTACATCGAATAGATCTCCACGAGAGAGGGGGAGAACATTGTATTGAGATCCAAAAAGAGAGAAGAAGCCATCTAGCTACTAGCTATGGACCCGAAGGTCTGAAGTAGACTACTCACACTTCATCGGAGGGGCTATGGTGATGATGTAGAAGCCCTCCATGGTGGATGCCCCCTCCGTCGGAGCTCCGGAAAAGGCCCCAAGATGGGATCTCGTGGATACAGAAGGTTGCGGCGGTGGAATTAGGTTTTGGCTCCTCTTCTGATTGTTCGGGGATACGTAGGTATTGTTGGAAATATGCCCTAGAGGCAATAATAAATTAGTTATTATTATTATATTTCCTTGTTCATGATAATTGTTTATTATCCATGCTATAGTTGTATTGATAGGAAACTCAGATACATGTGTGGATACATAGACAACACCATGTCCCTAGTAAGCCTCTAGTTGACTAGCTCGTTGAGCAATAGATGGTTACGGTTTCCTGACCATGGACATTGGATGTCGTTGATAACGGGATCACGTAATTAGGAGAATCATGTGATGGACAAGACCCAATCCTAAGCCTAGCACAAAGATCGTGTAGTTCGTATGCTAAAGCTTTTCTAATGTCAAGTATCATTTCCTTAGACCATGAGATTGTGCAACTCCCGGATGCCGTAGGAATGCTTTGGGTGTACCAAGCGTCACAACATAACTGGGTGACTATAAAGGTGCACCACGGGTATCTCTGAAAGTGTCTGTTGGGTTGGCACGAATCAAGACTGGGATTTCTCACTCCGTGTGACGGAGAGGTATCTCTGGGCCCACTCGGTAGGACATCATCATAATGTGCACAATGTGACCAAGGGGTTGATCACGGGATGATGTGTTGTGGAACGAGTAAAGAGACTTGCCGGTAACGAGATTGAACAAGGTATCGGGATACCGACGATCGAATCTCGGGCAAGTACTATACCTGTAGACAAAGGGAATTGAATACGGGATTGATTGAATCCTCGGCGTCGTGGTTCATCCAATGAGATCATTGTGCAACATGTGGGAGCCAACATGGGTATCCAGATCCCATTGTTGGTTATTGGCCGGAGAGTTGTCTCGGTCATGTCTACGTGTCTCCCGAACCCTTAGGGTCTACACACTTAACGTTCGATGACGCTAGGGTTATAGGGAATAGATGTATGTGGTTACCGAATGCTGTTCGGAGTCCCGGATGAGATCCCGGACGTCACAAGGAGTTCCAGAATGGTCTGGAGGTAATGATTTATATATGGGAAGTCATCATACGATCACCGGAATAATTCGGGGGGTTACCGGTATTGTATCGGGACCACCGAAGGGGTTCCGGGGGTCCACCGGGAGGGTCCACCTGCCCCGGAGGGTCCTGTGGGCTGTTTGTGGAAAGGGACCAGCCCCTTAGTGGGCTGGGCGCCTCCCCCCTTAGGGCCCATGCGCCTAGGGTTTGGGGGAACCCTAAAGGGGGCGCCCCCTTGCCTTGGGGGGCAAGGCAACCCCCTCTAGCCGCTGCCCCTCCTCAGATTAGATCTGAGGGGGCCGCCCCCCTCTCCCTTGCCCCTGTATATATGTGGGGGGTGGGAGGGCAGGTGGACCCAAGTTCTGGTGCAGCCCTCCCCCTCTCCCAAGTCCTCCTCCTCTCCCGCGGTGCTTGGCGAAGCCCTGCAGGATTGCCACGCTCCTCCACCACCACCACGCCATCGTGCTGCTGCTGGACGGAGTCTTCCCCAACCTCTCCCTCTCTCCTTGCTGGATCAAGGCATGAGAGACGTCACCGGGCTTCATGTGTGTTGAACGCGGAGGTGCCGTCCATTTGGCACTAGGATCATCGGTGATTTGGATCACGACGAGTATGACTCCATCAACCCCGTTCACTTGAACGCTTCCGCTTAGTGATCTACAAGGGTATGTAGATGCACTCCCCTTTCCCTCGTTGCTAGATTACTCCATAGATCGATCTTGGTGTTGCATAGAAAATTTTGAATTTCTGCTACGTTCCCCAACAGTGGCATCATGAGCCAGGTTTATGCGTAGTTTCTATGCACGAGTAGAACACAAGTTGTTGTGGGTGTTGATTTTTGTTCAATATGCTTACCGTTACTAGTCCAATCTTGTTTCGACGGTATTGTGGGATGAAGCGGCGCGGACCGACCTTACACGTACACTTACATGAGACAGGTTCCACCGAATGACATGCACTTGTTGCATAAGGTGGCTAGCGGGTGCCAGTCTCTCCCACTTTAGTCGGATCGGATTCGATGAAAAGGGTCCTTATGAAGGGTAAATAGCAATTGACATATCATGTTGTAGTTTTGCATAGGTAAGAAACGTTCTTGCTAGAAACCCATAACAGCCACGTAAAACATGCAAACAACAATTAGAGGAAGTCTAACTTGTTTTTGCAGGGTATGCTATGTGATGTGATATGGCCAAAAAGAATGTGATGAATGATATGTGATGTATGAGATTGGTCATGTTCTTGTAATAGGAATCACGACTTGCATGTCGATGAGTATGACAACCGGCAGGAGCCATAGGAGTTGTCTTAATTTATTGTATGACCTGCGTGTCAATGAACAACGCCATGTAATCACTTTACTTTATTGCTAAACTGTTAGCCATAGTAGTAGAAGTAATAGTTGGCGAGACAACTTCATGGAGACACGATGATGGAGATCATGATGATGGAGATCATGGTGTCATGCCGGTGACGATGATGATCATGGAGCCCCGAAGATGGAGATCAAAAGGAGCAAAATGATATTGGCCATATCATGTCACTTTTGATTGCATGTGATGTTTATCATGTTTATGCGTCTTATTTGCTTAGAGTGACAATAGTAAATAAGATGATCCCTCATTAAAATTTCAAGAAAGTGTTCCCCCTAACTGTGCACCGTTGCGAAAGTTCGTTGTTTCGAAGCACCATGTGATGAACGGGTGTGATAGATTCTAATGTTCACATACAACGGGTTTAAGCCAGATTTACACACGCGAAACACTTAGGTTGACTTGACGAGCCTAGCATGTACATACATGGCCTCGGAACACAAGAGACCGAAAGGTCGAGCATGAGTCGTATGGTAGATACGATCAACATGAAGATGTTCACCAATGATGACTAGTCCGTCTCACGTGATGATCGGACACGGCCTAGTTGACTCGGATCATGTAATCACTTAGATGACTAGAGAGATGTCTATCTGAGTGGGAGTTCATAAGATGAACTTAATTATCCTGAACATAGTCAAAAGGTTTTTGCATATTATGTCATAGCTCGCGCTTTAGTTCTACTGTTTTAGATATGTTCCTAGAGAAAATTTAGTTGAAAGTTGATAGTAGCAATTATGCGGACTAGGTCTGTAAACTGAGGATTGTCCTCATTGCTTCGTAGAAGGCTTATGTCCTTAATGCACCGCTCGGTGTGCTAAACCTCGAACGTCGTCTGTGGATGTTGCGAACATCTGACATACACATTTTGATAACTACATGATAGTTCAGTAATGTTAAACGGTTTAGAGTTGAGGCACCAAAGACGATTTCAAAACGTCGCGGAACATATGAGATGTTTCGAGGGCTGAAATTGGGATTTCAGGCTCGTGCCCACGTTAAGAGGTATAAGACCTCCGACGAGTTTCTTAGCCTGCAAACTAAGGGAGAAAAGCTCAATCATTGAGAGTGTGCTCAGATTGTCTGAGTACAACAATGACTTGAATCGAGTGGGAGTTGATCTTCCAGATGAGATAGTGATGTTCCTCCAAAGTCATTGCCACCAAGCTGCTAGAGCTTCGTGATGAACTATAACATATCAGGGATATATATGATGATCCTTGAGATATTCGCGATGTTTGACACCGCGAAAGTAGAAATCAAGAAGGAGCATCAACCGTTGATGGTTGGTGAAACCACTAGTTTCAAGAAGGGCAAGGGCTAAAAGGGATACTTCATGAAACGGCAAATCAGCTGCTGCTCTAGTGAAGAAACCCAAGGTTGAACCCAAACCCGAGACTAAGTGCTTCTGTAATAAGGGGAACAACCACCGGAGCAGAATTACCCTAGATACTTGGTAGATGAGAAGGCTGGCAAGGTTGATAGAAGTATATTGGATATACATTATGTTAATGTGTACTTTACTAGTACTCCTAGTAGCACCAGGGTATTAGATACCGGTTCGGTTGCTAAGTGTTAGTAACTCGAAATAAAAGGCTGCGGAGAAGACGGAGACTAGCTAAAGGTGAGCTGGCGATATGTGTTGGAAGTTTTTCCAAGCTTGATATGATCAAGCATCGCACACTCCCTCTACTATCATGATTGGTGTTAAACCTAAATAATTGTTATTTGGTGTTTGCGTTGAGCATAGACATGATTGGATTATGTCTATCACAATACGGTTATTCATTTAAGGAGAATAATGGTTACTCCGTTTATTTGAATAATACCTTCAATGGTCTTGCACCTAAAATGAATGGTTTACTGAATCTCGATCGTAGTGATACACATGTTCATGCCAAAAGATATAAGATAGTTATGATAGTACCACCTACTTGTGGCACTGCCATGTAAGTCATATTGGTATAAAACGCATGAAGAAGCTCCATGTTGATGGATCTTTGGACTCACTCGTTTTTGAAAAGTTTGAGACATGCGAACCATGTCTATTGGTGTATATGCATGAAGAAACTCCATGCAAATGGACCGTTTGGACTCACTTGATTTTGAATCACTTGAGACATGCAAATCATACCACATGGGCAAGATGACTGAAAGCCTCGTTTTCAGTAAAATGGAACAAGAAAGCGACTTGTTGGAAGTAATACATTTTGATGTGTGAAGTCCAATAAGTGCTGAGGCACGCAGTGGATATCGTTACGTTCTTACTTCACGGATGATTTGAGTAGATACTAAGTATATTTACTTCATGGAACACAAGTCTGAATTATTGAATGGTTCAAGTAATTTTAGAGTGAAGTTGAAGATCATCGGGACAAGAGGATAAAATGTCTATGATATGATCATAGAGATGAGTATCTAAGTTATGAGCTTTGGCTCGCAATTAAGACATTGTGGGAATTGTTTCACAATTAATACCGCCTGGAACACCATAGTGTGATGGTGTGTCCGAACATCATGGTTGCACCCTATTGGATATGGTGCGTACCATGATGTCTCTTATCGAATTACCACTATCGTTCATGGGTTAGGAATTAGAGACAACCGCACTCACTTTAATAGGGCACCACGTGATTCCATTGAGACGACACCGTTTGAACTATGGTTTGGAGAAACCTAAGTTGTCGTTTCTTAAAAGTTTGGGGCTGCGATGCTTATGTGAAAAAGTTTCAGGTTGATAAGCTCGAACCCAAAGCGGATAAAATGCATCTTCATAGGACACCCAAAACAGTTGGGTATACCTCCTAATTCAGATCCGAAAGCAATAGGGAGTGTTTCTTGAATCGGGACCTTTCTCGAGGAAAAGTTTGTCTCGAAAAGTTGAGTGGGAGGACGGTGGAGACTTGATATGGTTATTGAACCGTCACTACAACTAGTGTGTAGCAGGGCACGGGAAGTTGTTCCTGTGGCACCTACACCAATTGAACTGGAAGCTGATGATAGTGATCATGAAGCCTCGGATCAAGTCACTGCCAAACCTCGTAGGATGACAAGGACGCGTACTGCTTCAGAGTGGTACGGTAATCCTGTCTTGGATGTCATGTTGCTATACAACAATGAACCTAGGAGCTATGGAGAAGCGATGGTGGGCCCGGATTCTGACAAATGGCTCGAGGCCATAAAATCCGAGAGAGGATCCATGTATGAAAACAAAGTGTAGACTTTGGCAGAACTACCCGATGGTCGTAAGGCTATTGAGTACAGATGGATTTTAGAAGGAAGACGGACAATGATGGTAACTGTCACCATTAAGAAAGCTCGACTTGTCATTAAGATATTTTCTGACAAGTTCAAGGAGTTGACTACGATGAGACTTTCTCACTCGTAGCGATGCTAAGAGTCTGTTGGAATTATATTAGCAATTACTGCATTATTTATGAAATCTTGCAGATAGGATGTCAAAACATTGTTTCCTCGACGATTTTCTTGAGGAAAGGTTGTGTGTGATACAACCAGAAGGTTTTGACAATCCTGAAAGAAGCTAACAAGTATGCAAAGCTCCAGAAATCCTTCTAAGGACTGGAGTAAGCATCTCGGAGTTGGAATGTGCGCTTTGATGAGATGATCAAAGATTTTGGGTTTATACAAAGTTTATGAGAAATTTGTATTTCCAAAGAAGTGAGTGGGAGCACTATAGAATTTCTGATGAGTATATGTTGCTAACATATTGTTGAACAGAAATGTTGTAGAGTTTCTGGAAAGCATAAAGGGTTGATTGAAAGGAGTTTTTCAAGGGAAAACCTGGATTAAGTTAGTTGAACATTGAGCATCAAGATCTATGAGGATAGATCAAAAAAACGCATAATGGTACTTTCAAATGAGCACATACCTTGACATGATCTTGAAGGTGTTCAAGATGGATCAGTCAAAGAAGGGGTTCTTGCCTGAGTTGTAAGGTATGAAGTTAAGACTTAAAGCTCGACCACGTCAGAAGAGAGAGAAAGGACGAAGGTCATCCCCTATGCTTTAGACGTAGGCTCTACATATGCTATGCTGAGTACCACACCTGATGTGTGCCTTGCCACGTGTCTGGCAAGGGGGTACAAGAGTGATCCAGGAATGGATCATTGGACAGCGGTCAAAATTGTCCTTGGAGTAATAAGGACATGTTTCTCGATTATGGAGGTGATAAAGAGTTCGGCGTAAAGGGTTACGTCGATGCAAGCTTTAACACCTATCCGAATGACTCTGAGTAGCAAACCGGATACGTATAGTGGAGCAACCATTTGGAATAGCTCCAAGTGGAGCATGGAAGCAGCATTTACAATATGACCTAGAGATTTGGGAAGTACATACGGATTTGAATGTTGCAGACCCGTTGACTAAAACCTCTCTCACAAGCAAAACATGATCAAACCCCAGAACTCATTGAGTCTTAATCACATGATGATGTGAACTAGTTTAGTGACACTAGTAAACTCTTTGGCTGTTGGTCACATGGCGATGTGACCTGTGAGTGTTAATCACATGGCGATGTGAACTAGATTATTGACTCTAGTGCAAGTGGGAGACTGTTGGAAATATGCCCTAGAGGCAATAATAAATTAGTTATTATTATTATTATATTTCCTTGTTCATGATAATCGTTTATTATCCATGCTATAATTGTATTGATAGGAAACTCAGATACATGTGTGGATACATAGACAACACCATGTCCCTAGTAAGCCTCCAGTTGACTAGCTCGTTGATCAATAGATGGTTACGGTTTCCTGACCATGGACATTGGATGTCGTTGATAACGGGATCACATCATTAGGAGAATGATGTGATGGACAAGACCCAATCCTAAGCCTAGCACAAAGATCGTGTAGTTCGTATGCTAAAGCTTTTCTAATGTCAAGTATCATTTCCATAGACCATGAGATTGTGCAACTCCCGGATGCCGTAGGAATGCTTTGGGTGTACCAAACGTCACAATGTAACTGGGTGGCTATAAAGGTGCACTACGGGTATCTCCGAAAGTGTTTGTTGGGTTGGCACGAATCAAGACTGGGATTTGTCACTCCGCGTGATGGAGAGGTATCTCTGGGCCCACTCGGTAGGACATCATCATAATGTGCACAATGTGACCAAGGGGTTGATCACGGGATGATGTGTTGCGGAACGAGTAAAGATACTTGCCGGTAACAAGATTGAACAAGGTATCGGGATACCGACGATCGAATCTCGGGCAAGTACTATACCAGTAGACAAAGGGAATTGAATACGAGATTGATTGAATCCTCGACATCGTGGTTCATCCGATGATATCATCGTGGAACATGTGGGAGCCAACATGGCTATCCAGATCCCGCTGTTGGTTATTGGCCGGAGAGTTGTCTCGGTCATGTCTACGCGTCTCCCGAACCCGTAGGGTCTACACACTTAACGTTCGATGACGGTAGGGTTATAGGGAATAGATGTATGTGGTTACCGAATGTTGTTCCGAGTCCCGGATGAGATCGCGGACGTCACGAGGAGTTCCGGAATGGTCCGAAGGTAAAGATTCATATATGGGAAATCATCATACGGTCACCGGAATAATTCGGGGTGTTACCGGTATTGTATCGGGACCACCGAAGGGGTTCCGGGGGTCCACCGGGAGGGTCCACCTGCCCCAGAGGGTCCTGTGGGCTGTTTGTGGAAAGGGACCAGCCCCTTAGTGGGCTGGGCGCCTCCCCCCTTAGGGCCCATGCGCCTAGGGTTTGGGGGAACCCTAAAGGGGGGGGGGGCGCCCCCTTGCCTTGGGGGGCAAGGCAACCCCCTCTGGCCGCTGCCCCCTCCTCAGATTAGATCTGAGGGGTCGGCCCCTCTCCCTTGCCCCTATATATATGTGGGGGTGGGAGGGCAGCCGGACCCAAGTTCTGGCGCAGCCCTCCCCCTCTCCCAAGTCCTCTTCCTCTCCCGCGGTGCTTGGCGAAGCCCTGCAGGATTGCCACGCTCCTCCACCACCACCACGCCATCGTGCTACTGCTGGACGGAGTCTTCCCCAACCTCTCCCTCTCTCCTTGCTGGATCAAGGCATGGGAGACGTCACCGGGCTGCATGTGTGTTGAACGCGAAGGTGCCGTCCGTTCGGCACTAGGATCATCGGTGATTTGGATCACGACGAGTACGACTCCATCAACCCCGTTCACTTGAACGCTTCCGCTTAGTGATCTACAAGGGTATGTAGATGCACTCCCCTTTCCCTCGTTTCTAGATTACTCCATAGATCGATCTTGGTGTTGCGTAGAAAATTTTGAATTTCTGCTACGTTCCCCCACAGGTATATATAGGAGGAAGGAGTACGTCGGTGGAGCTCCGAGGGGCCCACGAGGTAGGGGCGCGCCCAGGGGGGCGCGCCCTCCACCCTCGTGACCTCCTCGGGCACTGCCTGTAGTAGGGTCCAAGTCTCCTGGGTCACGTTCGGTTGGAAAATCACGATCCCGAAGGTTTCATTCCATTTGGACTTCGTTTGATATTCTATTTCTTCGAAATACTGAAAAAGGCAAAAAACAGCAATTCTGTGATGGGCCTCCGGTTAATAGGTTAGTCCCAAAAGTAATATAAAAGTGGAAAATAAATCCCAATATAGTCCAAAACACTAGATAAAGTAGCATGGAGCAATCAAAAATTATAGATACGTTGGAGACGTATCAGGAGTTTTTTCTACTTTAGGTTCACTAGAGGCAAGCAAAGTCTTACCATTTTTCTTCTTCCTTTTCTTTTTAGAAGGACTAGGTGTAGTGGTGTTGTTCCTTTGAGAATCTTGTTCAATTCTCTTTGGATGTCCCTCAGGATAAAGTGGTTCCTGAGTCATTTTACCTCCTCTAGTTGCTACTCTAATAGCAAAGTCACTTATATTATTGTTCATTTCATCAAGTAACTCTCTTTGAGATTTAGCAACTTGTTCTAATTGAGTTTGAACCATAGAGGCATGTTTTCCTACACCTCTAACATCATTTTAGATTCTAAATAACAAGTCACTTAAGCGAGCAATCATATCAGAGTTGTATTTCAATTGTTTCATAACATTTGCATTGAAGTGATCTTGCTTTCTAATGTAATTATCAAACTCATAAAGGCATTGACTAGGATGTTTATGAGGATCATAACTATCATTGAATTTCATTAAAGATTCTACCTCTACCACCTTGGATGGTGGTGGTGCTTCAAGCCCATGTATTTCTTCGATAGGTGGTAAATTTTTAACATCCTCGTCCTTAATAACTTTTTCCTTCATAGATTTCTTTGCCTCTTGCATATCTTCAGGACTGACATATAAGATACCCCTCTTCTTCGGAGTGGGTTTAATAGGTGTTTCAGGAGGAGTCCAATCATCCTGATTTTTCAATATGTTATTCAATAATTCCTCAGCTTGCCCAATAGTTCATTCCCTTAAAACACAATCAATACAACTATCTAGGAAGTCCCTAGAAGCATCGGTTAGTCCATTATAGAAGGTATCAAGTATTTCATTTTTCTTAAGAGGATGGTCAGGCAAAGCATTAAGCAATTGGAGAAGCCTCCCAAGCTTGTGGGAGACTCTCTTCTTCAATTTGCACAAAGTTAAATATTTCCTGCAAGGCAGCTTGTTTCTTATGAGCAGGGAAATATTTTTCAGAGAATTAATAGATCATATCCTGGGGACTACTCACACAACCAGGAGCAAGAGTATTGTACCAAGCTTTAGCATCACCCTTTAATGAGAACTTAAATAACTTGAGAATATAGTAATAGCGAATCTTCTCATCATGATCAAAAAGGGTAGCTATATCATTCAACTTAGTAAGATGTGCCACAACAGTTTCAGTTTCATAACCATGGAAAGGATCAGATTCAACCAAAGTGATTAACTCTGGGTCGATAGAGAATTCATAATCCTTATCAGCAATAACAATAGGTGAATTAGCAAACTCAGGATCACATTTCATTTTAGCATTCAGAGATCTTTCTTTATACTTGCATAATAATTTTTGTAGATCATCTCTATCCTTACAAGCAAGAATATCTCTAGTTGCCTCCTCACTCATAGTATAACCTTCCAGTACCTTTGGCAATTCATATCTAGGAGGACTAGTTCTAGTAGGTGTTTCAAGATTTTCAGTTTCAAGTTCATCATCAGATTCAACAATATCATGTTGTCTTACTCTAGCAATTTGTAAATCAAGAAATTCACCTAGTGGCACATCATCATCAAGCAAGGTACTTGCATCATCATGAGTAGCATCATCAACAACTTGCGACATATTAGAATTAATAACATGTTGTGGAGTTGCAAGTTTACTTATGACAGAAGGTAAATCTAAAGCAGAACTGGATGGCAGTTCCTTACCTCCCCTCGTCTTTGACGGAGAAATCTTAGTCTTAGCATCCTTCAGATTCTTCATAGTGATAATATGATAATAATCCCAAGTGACTCAACAAATATAGCTATGCTCCCCGGCAACGGTGCCAGAAAAATGTCTTGATAACCCACAAGTATAGGGGATCACAACAGTTTTCGAGGGTAGAGTATTCAACCCAAATTTATAGATTCGACACAAGGGGAGCCAAAGAATATTTGAAGGTATTAGCAGCTGAGTTGTCAATTCAACCACACCTGGAGATTAATTATCTACATCAAAGTGATTAGTAGAACAGTAGTATGATAGTTTTGATGATAGCAGCAGTAGTAACGGTAACAGTAACATTGATAGCAGTGATATTGTAGCAGTAACTATAGCAGTAGCAACAGTAGTAACTTAGCAAGAACACTATAAGATAAATTCGTAGGCATTGGATCGGTGACTCGTTGGATGGTATTCATCATGAGATAGTTATAACCTAGGGCGATACGGCACTAGGTCCAGTTCATAAATATAATGTAGGCATGTATTCCGTAAATAGTCATACGTGCTTATGGAAAGAACTTGCATGACATATTTTGTCCTACCCTCCTGTGGCAGTGGGGTCCTATTGGAAACTAAGGGATATTATGGCTTCTTTTTAATAGAGAACTGGAACAAAGCATTAACACACAATGAATACATGAACTCCTCAAACTACGGTCATCACCGGGAGTGGTCCCGACTATTGTCACTCCGGGGTTGCCGGATCATAACACGTAGTAGGTGACTATAACTTGCAAGATCGGTTCTAGAACATGGATATAATGGTGATAACATAAATGGTTCAGATCTGGAATCATGGTACCCGGGCCCAAAGTGACAAGCATTAATAATGGCAAAGTCATAGCAACATCAATCTCAGAACATAGTGGATACTAGGGATCAAGCCCTAACAAAACTAACTCGATTACATGATGAATCTCATCCAACTCCTCACCGACCAGCGAGCCTACGAAGGAATTACTCACTCCTGGTGGTGGGCATCATGGAATTGGCAATGGAGATGCGTTGGTGATGACGAAGATCGAAGATCCCCCTCTCCGGAGCCCCAAACAGACTCCAGATCTGGCCTCCCGGTGAAGAACAGGAGACGGCGGCGGCTCCATCTCGTGAAACGCGATAATTCTTTCTCCTTGATTTTTTATAGAAATATGGGATTTTATGAAGGAAATATGCCCTAGAGGCAATAATAAAGTTATTATTTATTTCCCTAATTCATGATAAATGTTTATTCTTTGTGCTAGAATTGTATTAACCGAAAACTTAGTACATGTGTGAATACATAGACAAAACATATAGTCCCTAGTATGCCTCTACTTGACTAGCTCGTTAATCAAAGATGGTTATGTTTCCTAACCATAGACATGTGTTGTCATTTGATGAACGGGATCACATCATTAGTAGAATGATGTGATGGACATGTCCCATCCGTTAGCTTAGCATTATGATCGTGCTAGTTTCATTGCTACTGCTTTCTTCATGACTTACACAAGTTCCTCATACTATGAGATTATGCAACTCCCGAATACCGTAGGAACACATTGTGTGATACCAAACATGACAACGTAAAAGGGTGATATAAAGGTGCTCTATACGTGTCTCCGAAGGTGTTTGTTGGGTTGGCATATATCGAGATTACGATTTGTCACTCCGTGTTTCGGAGAGGTATCTATGGGCCCTCTCGGTAATGCTCATCACTATAAGCCTTGCAAGCAATGTGACTAATGAGTTAGTTGCAGGATGGAGCATTATAGAACGAGTAAAGATACTTGCCAGTAACGAGATTGAACTAGGTATGATGATACCGACGATCGAATCTCGGGCAAGTAACATACCGATGACAAAGGGAACAATGTATGTTGTTATGCGGTTTGACCGATAAAGATCTTTGTAGAATATGTAGGAACCAATATGAGCATCCAGGTTCCGCTATTGGTTATTGACCAGAGACGTGTCTCGGTCATGTCTACATAGTTCTCGAACCCGTAGGGTCCGCACGCTTAACGTTCGATGACGATTGTATTATGAGTTTATGTGATATGTTGTACCGAAGGTTGTTCGGAGTCTCAGATGTGATCGCAGACATGACGAGGAGTCTCGAAATGGTCGAGACGTAAAGATCGATATATTGGAAGGCTATATTCGGACATTGGAAAGGTTTCGAGTGATTCGGGTATTTTCCGGAGTACCGGAGAGTTACAAGAATTCGCCGGGGGAAGTAGTGGGCCTTAATGGGCCATACGGGAAAGGTGAGAAGGGCCTCAAGGGGTG
This sequence comes from Triticum timopheevii, assembly GCA_963921465.1. Classification (NCBI taxonomy): domain Eukaryota; kingdom Viridiplantae; phylum Streptophyta; class Magnoliopsida; order Poales; family Poaceae; genus Triticum; species Triticum timopheevii. Next base: position 152,971,995 of record OY997272.1, read on the forward strand.
GCCGCCCCCCCCATGGCAAGTCCGAATTGGACTAGGGAGGGGGCGGCGCCCCCCTCTCTTTCCTTCTCCCTCTCCTACTCCTTCCCTCTCTCCCCTCTTGGAAAAGGAAGGGGACTCCAACTAGGATTGGGAATCCTAGTTGGACTCCCCCTATAGGCGCACCCCTCCTAGGACGGCCTCCTCCTCCTCCCTCCTTTATATACGTGGCCAGGGGGCACCCCATAGACACACAAGTTGATCAAGTTGATCTTTTAGCCGTGTGCGGTGCCCCCCTCCACAGTTACACACCTCAGTCATATCATCGTAGTGCTTAGGTGAAGCCCTGTGCCGGTAACTTCATCATCACTGTCGCCATGTCGTCATGATGACGAAACTCTCCATTGGCCTCAACTGGATCAAGAGTATGAGGGACGTCATCGAGCTGAACGTGTGCTGAACGCAGAGGTGCCGTACGTATGGTGCTTGGATCGGTTGGATCGTGAAGACGTTCGACTACATCAACAACGTTAACTAAATGCTTCCGCTTTCGGTCTACGAGGGTATGTGGACACACTCTCCCCTCGTTGCTATGCATCTCCTAGATAGATCTTGCGTGATCGTATGAATTTTTTGAAATTATCATGTTCCCCAACAGTGGCATCTGAGCCAGGTCTATGCGTAGATGTTATATGCACGAGTAGAACACAAAGAGTTGTTGGCGATAATAGTCATACTGCTTACCAGCATGTCATAATTTGATTCGGCGGTATTGTTGGATGAAGCGGCTCAGACCGACATTATGCATATGCTTACGTGAGACTGGTTCTACCGACGTGCTTCGCACACAGGTGGCTAGTGAGTGTTTGTTTCTCCAACTTTAGTTGAATCGAGTGTGGCTACGCCCGGTCTTTGTTGAAGGTTAAAACATCACACTTTATGAAAAATCGTTGTGGTTTTGATGCGTAGGTAAGAACGATTCTTGCTAGAAGCCCGTAGCAGCCACGTAAAACTTGCGACAACAAAGTAGAGGATGTCTAACTTGTTTTTGCAGGGCTTGTTGTGATATGATATGGTCAAGGCATGATGTGACATAATTTGCTGCATGAGATGATCATGTTTTGTAACAAAGTTATCGGCAACTGGCAGGAGACATATGGTTGTCGCTTTATTGTATGCAATGCAATCGCCATGTAATTGTTTTACTTTATCACTAAGCGGTAGCGATAGTCGTAGTAATAATAGTTGGCGAGACGACAACGATGCTACGATGGAGATCAAGGTGTCATGCCGGTGACGTTGGAGATCATGATGATGCTTCAGTGATGGACATCATGAGCACAAGATGATGATGGCCATATCATGTCACATATTTTGATTGCATGTGATGTTTATCCTTTATGCATCTTATTTTGCTTAGTTCGGCGGTAGCATTATAAGATGATCCCTTATTAAATTTCAAGGTATAAATGTACTCCCTGAGTATGCACCGTTGCTACAGTTCTTCGTGCTGAGACACCACGTGATGATCGGGTGTGATAACCTCTACATTCTCATAGAACGGGTGCAAGCCAGCTTTGCACACGCAGAATACTTGGGTTAAACTTGACGAGCCTAGCATATGCAGATATGGCCTCGGAACACTAAGAGCGAAAGGTCGAATGTGAATCATATAGTAGATATGATCAACATAGTGATGTTCGCCATTGAAAACTACTCCATCTCATGTGATGATCAGACATGGTTTAGTTGATCTGGATCACGTGATCACTTAGATGATTAGAGGGATGTCTATCTAAGTGGGAGTTCTTAAGTAATATGATTAATTGAACTTTAATTTATCATGAACTTAGTCCTGATAGTATTTTGCAAATAATGTTGTAGATCAATAGCTCGCGTTGTTGCTTCCCTTTGTTTTTATATGTGTTCCTAGGGAAAACTAAGTTGAAAGATGATAGTAGCAATGATGCGGACTGGGTCCGTGATCTGAGGTTTATCCTCATTGTTGCACAGAAGAATTATGTCCTTGATGCACCGCTAGCTGACAGACCTATTGCAGGAGCAGATGCAGACGTTATGAACGTTTGGCTAGCTCAATATGATAACTACTTGATAGTTTAGTGCACCATGCTTAACGGCTTAGAATCGGGACTTCAAAGACATTTTGAACATCAAGGACCATATGAGATGTTCCAGGAGTTGAAGTTAATAATTCAAGAAAACACTCGAGTTGAGAGATATGAAGTCTCGAACAAGTTCTATAGCTAAAAGATAGAGGAGAATAGCTCAAGCAGTGAGCATGTGCTCAGATTGTCTTGGTACTAAAATCGCTTGAATCAAGTGGGAGTTAATCTTCCAGATAAGATAGTGATTGACACAGTTCTCTAGCCACCAACACCAAGTTACTGGAACTTCGTGATGAACTATAGTATGCAAGGGATGACGAAAACGAATCCCGAGCTCTTCCTGATGCTAAAACCAACAAAGGTAGAAATCAAGAAAGAGCATCAAAGCGTTGATGATTGACAAGACCACTAGTTTCAAGAAAAGGGCAAAGGGAAAGAAAGGAAACTTCAAGTAGAATGGAAAGCAAGTTGTCACTCTCATGAAAAAGCCCAAACCTAGACCAAAGCCTGAAACTGAGTGCTTCTACTGCAAAGGAAATGGTCATTGGAAGCGGAAATGCCTTGAATATTTGGTGGATAAGAAGGATGGCAAAGTGAACAAGGGTATATTTGATATACAGGTTATTGATGTGTACCTTACTAGTGTTTATAGTAGCCCCTGGGTATTTGATACTTGTTCGGTTGCTAAGATTAGTAACTCGAAACAAGAGTTATAGAATAAACAAGGAGTAGTTGAGGGTGAAGTGACGATGTGTGTTGGAAGTGATTCCAAGATTGATATGATCGTCGTCGCACACTCCCTATACTTTAGAGATTAGTGTAGAACCTAAATAAATGTTATTTGGTGGTTGCGTTGCACATAAATATGATTAGATCATGTTTATTGCGATATGATTATTCATCTAAGACAGAGAATAAATTGTTATTCTGTTTACATGAATAAAACCTTCTATGGTCATACACCCAATGTTGATGTTTATTGAATCTTGATCGTAGTAATACACATATTCATAATATTGATGCCAAAAGATGCAAAGTTGATAATGACAGTGCAACATATTTGTGGCACTGCCATTTGGGTCATATCGGTGTAAAGCGCATGAAGAAACTCCATAAAGATGGATTTTCGGAATCACTTGATTATGAATCATTTGATGCCTGCGAACCGTGCCTTATGGGCAAGATGACTACAACTCCGTTCTCCGGAACAATGGAACGAGCTAGTGACTTATTGGAAATAATACATACTGATGTATGCGGTCCAATGAGTGTTGATTCTCGTAGCGGGTATCATTATTTTCTGACCTTCACAGATGATTTGAGCAGATATGGGTATATCTACTTAATGAAACACAAGTCTGGAATATTTGAAAAGTTCAAGGAATTTCAGAGTGAAGTGGAGAATCATCATAACAAGAAAATAAAGTTTCTATGATCTGATCATAGAGGAGAATATTTGAGTTATGAGTTTGGCCTTCATTTAAAACAATGTGGAATAGTTTCACAACTCACGCCACATGGAACACCACAGCGTAATGGTGTGTCCGAACGTCGTAACCGCACTTTATTGGATATGGTGCTATCTATGATGTCTCTTACCAGGTTACCACTACTGTTTTGGGGTTATGCATTAGAGACAACTACATTCACGTTAAACAGGGCACCATCGAAATCCGTTGAGACGACGCCTTATGGAACTATGGTTTGGCAAGAAACCAAAGTTGTCGTTTCTTAAAGTTTGGGGCTGCGATGCTAATGTGAAAAAGCTTCAACCTAATAAGCTCGAACCCAAATCGGAGAAGTGCGTCTTCATAGGATACCCAAAGGAAACTCTTGGGTACAACTTCTATCACAGACCCAAAGGCAAGATATTCATTGCTGAGAATGGATCCTTTCTAGAGAAGGAGTTTCTCTTGAAAGAGGTGAGTGGGAGGAAAGTAGAACTTGATGAGGTAACTGTACCTTCTCCCTTATTGGAAAGTAGTTCATCACAGAAATCAGTTCCCGTGATTCCTACACCAATTAGTGAGGAAGCTAATGATGATGATCATGAAGCTTCAGATCAAGTTACTACCGAACCTCGTAGGTTTTCCAGAGTAAGATCCACACCAGAGTGGTATGGTAATCCTGTTCTTGAAGTCATGTTACTAGACCATGATGAACCTACGAACTATGAGGAAGCGATGATGAGCCCAGATTTTGCGAAATGGCTTAAGGCATGAAATCTGAGATGGGATCCATGTATGAGAACAAAGTGTGGACTTTGGTGGACTTGCTCGATAATCGGCAAGCCATAGAAAATAAATGGATCTTTAAGAAGAAGACTGACGCAGACGGTAATGTTACTGTTTACAAAGCTCTACTTGTTGCGAAAGGTTTTCAACAAGTTCAAGGAGTTGACTACGATGAGACTTTCTCACCCGTAGCGATGCCTAAGTTTCTCCGAATCATGTTAGCAATTGCTACATTTTATGATTATGAAATTTGGCAAATGGATGTCAAAACTGCATTCCTGAATAGATTTTTAGAAGAAGAGTTGTATATGATGCAACCGGAAGGTTTTGTCAATCCAAAGGGTGTTAACAAAGTGTGCAAGCTCCAGCGATCCATTTATGGACTAGTGCAAGCCTCTCAGAGTTGGAATAAACGTTTTGATAGTGTGATCAAAGCATATGGTTTTATACAGACTTTTGGAGAAGCATGTATTTACAAGAAAGTGAGTGGGAGCTCTGTAGTATTTCTAATCCTATATGTAGATGACTTATTGTTGATTGGAAATGATATAGAATTTCTGGATAGCATAAAGGGATACCTGAATAAGAGTTTTTCTATGAAAGACCTTGGTGAAGCTGCTTACATATTGGGCATCAAGATCTATAGAGATAGATCAAGACGCTTAATTGGACTTTCACAAAGCACATACCTTGGTAAAGTTTTGAAGAAGTTCAAAATGGATCAGTCAAAGAAAGGGTTCTTGCCTGTATTACAAGGTGTAAAGTTGAGTAAGACTCAAAGCCCAACCATGGCAGGAAATATAAAGAGAATGAAAGTCATTTCCTATGCCACAGTCATAGGTTCTATAAAGTATGTTATGCTGTGTACCAGACCTATTGTGTACCCTGCCCTGAGATTGACAAGGGAGTACAATTCTGATCTAGGAGTAGATCACTGGACAGCGGTCAAGATTATCCTTAGTGAGGACTAAGGAAATATTTCTCGATTATGGAGGTGATAAAAAAGCTTGTCGTAAAGAGTTACATCGATGCAAGCTTTTACATCGATCCAGATGACTCTAAGTGTCAATCTGGATACATATTGAAAGTGGGAGCAATTAGCTAGAGTAGCTCCGTGCAGAGCATTGTAGACATAGAATATTTGCAAAATACATATGGCTCTGAATGTGACAGAACCGTTGACTAAACTTCTCTCACGAGCAAAACATGATCACACCTTAGTATTCTTTGGGTGTTAATCACATAGCAATGTGAACTAGATTATTGACTCTAGTAAACCCTTTGGGTGTTGGTCACATGACGATGTGAACTATGGGTGTTAATCACATACAAATGTGTATATTGGTGTTAAATCACATGGTGATGTGAACTAGATTATTGAGTCTAGTGCAAGTGGGAGACTCAAGGAAATATGCCCTAGAGGCAATAATAAAGTTATTATTTATTTCCTTAATTCATGGTAAATGTTTATTATTCATGCTAGAATTGTATTAACCGGAAACTTAGTACATGTGTGAATACATAGACAAAACATATAGTCCCTAGTATTCCTCTACTTGACTAGCTCGTTAATCAAAGATGGTTATGTTTCCTAACCATAGACATGTGTTGTCATTTGATGAACGGGATCACATCATTAGTAGAATGATGTGATGGACATGACCCATCTGTTAACTTAGCATTATGATCGTGTTAGTTTCATTGCTACTTCTTTCTTCATGACTTATATAAGTCCTCATACTATGAGATTATGCAACTCTCGAATACCGGAGGAACACTTTGTGTGCTACCAAACGTCACAACATAAAAGGGTGATTATAAAGGTGCTCTACAGGTGTCTCTGAAGGTGTTTGTTGGGTTGGCATATATCGAGATTAGGATTTGTCACTTCGTGTTTCGGAGAGGTATCTCTGGGCCCTCTCGGTAATGCTCATCACTATAAGCCTTGCAAGCAATGTGATTAATGAGTTAGTTGCAGGATGGAGCATTACGGAACGAGTAAAGAGACTTGCCGGTAACGATATTGAACTAGGTATGATGATACCAACGATCGAATCTTGGGCAAGTAACATCCTGATGACAAAGGGAACAACGTATGTTGTTATGCGGTTAGATAGATAAAGATCTTCGTAGAATATGTAGGAACCAATATGAGCATCCAGGTTCTGCTATTGGTTATTAACCGGAGACGTGTCCCAATCATGTCTACATAGTTCTCGAACCTGTAGGGTCCACACGCTTAACGTTCGATGACGATTGTATTATGAGTTTATGCGATATGTTGTACTGAAGATTGTTCGGAGTCCCAGATGTGATCACGGACATGATGAGGAGTCTCGAAATGTCGAGAAGTAAAGATCGATATATTGGAAGGCTATATTCGGACAGAAAGGTTCCGAGTGATTTGGGTATTTTTCGGAGTACCGGAGTTACGAGAATTCGCCGGGGGAAGTAGTGGGCCTTAATGGGCCATACGAGAAAGGAGAGAAAGGCCTCAAGGGGTGGCCGCGCGCCCCCCATGGCAAGTCTGAATTGGACTAGGGAGGGGGTGGTGCTGTCGGTGTCAAAACCGGCAGATCTCGGGTAGGGGTCCCGATCTGTGCGTCAAGGCTGATGGTAACAGGAAGCAAGGGACAGAGATGTTTACCCAGGTTCGGGCCCTCTCGATGGAGGTAAAACCCTACTTCCTGCTTGATTAATATTGATGATATGGGTAGTACAAGAGTAGATCTACCACGAGATTGTAGAGGCTAAACCCTAAGAGCTAGCCTATGATGGTATGAATGTAATTGTGATCGGCCTTCTAAGGACAAACCTCTCCGGTTTATATAGACACCGGAGAGGGCTAGGGTTTACATGGAGTCGGTTACAAGGAAGGAAATATAATATCCGGATCGCCAGGCTTGCCTTCCACGCCAAGGAAAGTCCCATCCGGACACGGGCCGAAGTCTTGAGTCTTGTATCTTCACGCTTCAATAGTCCGGACGTTGTACACAGTCCGGCTGTTCGGATACCCCCTAATCCAGGACTCCCTCAGTAGTCCCTGAACCAGGATTCAATGACGATGAGTCCGGCGCGCAGTATTGTCTTCGGCATTGCAAGGCGGGTTCCTCCTCCGAATACTCCAAAGTGGTTTATCGAACACGTAGACCGTGTCCGGATCTGCAAGATGATCTTCGTATGGTATAGATTTGATTTGCTAGCAACCTTCGTGCGTCGTGCCCCTGCATCGTGGCTCGGTCCAACGCGAACCGACATTTCCTTCCCCACAACGACTTGCATTACGAGGCAGTTTTATTGGCACGTCCCGTCGAGGTAGAGATCGTGTCCCTTTTATTATGGGATTTTCCATCAATATGAGCGTGCGTGACCCCACGACGGCTGTTGGTATTACCCCGTGTGTTTTTAGATAAGCCTCAAACGGTCACACCAGGGACTCTTGATATTAACCCTCTTTATAAAGGGGTCGAGACCTACGCCTCTTCTTTCACCTTCATCGCGCCTTCTCGCACCTCGAGTTCTAACACCCAAAACCTAAGCTCCACCCCTCCGGAATCCTCCAATATGTGTGGATCTGACCCTCAAGGCCGGTGGGTGGCCTCCTCAATTGAAGAGAAGGACATTGCAAAGCTTAGGGAGGTCGGATACCTGACCGCCGATATCCAGCACAGGCTTCCTGTTCCGGGGCAGGTCATCCCTACGCTGGAGCCCAATGAGTGTGTCATCTTTGTCCCACACTTCCTTCGTGGTTTGGGTTTCACCCTCCATCCCTTCGTGAGGGGGCTCATGTTCTATTATGGACTGGATTTTCATGACCTGGCTCCAGATGCTATCCTCTATATCTCGTCGTTCATTATCGTGTGCGAGGCTTTTCTCCACATCACCCCGCACTTTGGCTTATGGCTTAAGACCTTCAATGTGAAGCCGAAGATGATCGGGGGGCGACATGTGGAGTGCGGAGGTGCTGTAATAAGCAAAAATGCTGATGCCCCATGTCCGGAGGGTTCTTTCCCAGAAGTATCTGACGTATGGCAGTGGAGGTGGTTTTATGCTACGGCCCCAAGGGGCACAAAGGGGGTAGCCGCCCCTGAGTTCCGCTCGGGCCCTCCATTGCAGTTCGCGTCTTGGACAGACATAGGACGTAATTGGGGGCCCGCAGGCAATGTACCAATACTGCAGAACCGCATCCGGGAGCTTCTCGAGAGGGATATCAACCTTGTTAGCGTAATGCAAGTGATGTTAATCCGTCGGATGTTGCCGTGCCAACGCCGGCCTCTTCGGATGTGGGAGTTCAATCCGGAGGGTCTGCGGACTGTGAAGCACTTCTTTGGCTTGAAGCTCGAAGAGATGTGCAAATTATTCTTTGGACGGAAAGTAGCGTGTCCGGATACCACCGAGGATGCGGGCCTAAGCTGCAATCGCCTAGGTACTCAAGTAAGTAGCCTTGATACCGGACACCCTGTTTTGTATTTGTCATGATTGATTATTCTGAAAATCATACGCGTACAGGAATGGCGCAGCAAGGCAGAGAGAATCAGGTGTCCGACGCCACTTCCCGAAGGCTCGCCCGTCCCCACCATGGCCAAGATGCTCGACCGGGTACTCAGCAGAATGCCCTCGGGGAAAGACAAGGGGAGGAACGAAGAAACCGAACCCCACATGATACGCATCCGAACTGGGGGAATTGTTACCTCCCCCAAGGAGGATAGTTGGGGAGGGGAGGCTAAAGCCTCCTCCCCGCGCGGGAAGAAGAGGGCCGCCTCCGAAATTTGGAGGCGCAGATGCCCAAATTAGGGAAAAAGACATCCCCAGGGGGCCTTGCCCTGACAGGCACCCTCACCGCACCATGCCCTCCAACAGGCCAGCCCTCCACCGAGCTGTAAGTCAATCTACAATTCGAAGGTACCGTGTTTCTCCTAGATCAATAACCAGGATTCAACTTTTTGCAGTCCGGCCAGCAGCTCCTCTCAACGGGGTTTGTCTTTGGGGGACCTTCCTCTGGAGATGATGGAGAGCGAGACCCCACCCCCTTCTCCGACTCATGAAGCGGGCGACACCGAGGTGTCGTCATGGAGGAGTCCGGATCTGCCAAAGCCGGAAGTCAATCCGTCAGCCGCCCTACACCCGGAGCATTTGGCTACAACGGGGGGCGATGGGAAGAGTCCGGCGCAGTTTGATGTCTGGCCGGATGTACTGACGGTCTTGCTGGAGCGAGTTGTGCTCTCAGAGGAGCACCACTCATTAATGAGCGCGGTGCTCAAGAAGATTTCATCCGCTACAAGCGGTTTGAATGAAGCATTCACATGCCTGCTCAGAGGCTTTGAGGTATGTAATGGAGAACTCACTATTTCTTTGGTTGTAAGGCACACGCTAGGTGTGCTCCATATATATAGTAGCCCCTGAGACTCTGGTTGCCCGCCCTAGGCGGCAAACGGGGGATCATAAACCAATGATAGTGCTGTAAATGTGTGCAGGTACCTGTGGGTCCAGATGGTGGCCAGTCCGTCGAAGTTGCCGAACTAACGAGGCAAATTGGATCGATTGATGTCGATATCACGCTGGTGAATGAGCGGCTGGACAAATCACAAGGTATGTGTCATGCCTTCCCTTGTATAGGGAAAATATGAAGATGGCATGATATTGACGTAGTATGTTTGGAGTGCAGATGGTGTTGCTGCCATAGAGGCCCTGAGGGCGGAACTTGCTCAAGCCAAGGAACAAGCTCGGGTGAGCAATGCGGCTGCCCTAAAGGCGGCCGAGGAACTGAGGGCCGAACAGGCAGCTCATCACCGAAGCGAGGAAAAGATAGCCAAAATGGCTATTGAGTTAGAAGATGTCGCTGACCGGTATGAGCTCCTTAAAAAGGAGTGTGAGGGTAATTCGGCCGAACTGAACAAGGCGTTGAATGCCACCAAGGAAATCTAGACCGAGCTCAGGGGTGCGCGGGAGGAGCTTCGACAGGCCGGTGAAATCGTGGCTGGGGGCTCCTATTTACTGCGGACGAAATTTTTTGATCCGAAGTACGCTCCCCTGGATGGACGCTGGAGTCCGGCAGACGCGTATGCGGATTTGGCGAAGAGTACGCCTGATGCTGCCGACTTCTTCAAAGGTCAAGGTGACAAGGAAGTGGAGAAGCTTTTCTGGTCGCAATTCCATGCTCCCACTCGCCCGCTGCCGTTGAGTGACAAGATGGCTGCTATAGCGGAGCTTCACAGGCTATCCGGGCTTGCAATGCGGTTTGTTATAGACCATCTTTGGCCGAAGGGGCCTAAGTCGGACAGTTACTTTAGTTTGGTGCAACAGTTCCTTGGGGTCGTGCCTCGGATCGATGTCATGAGGAGATCGGCGTGTATAGAGGGTGCATGGATGGCTCTCGCCCGCGTTAAAGCCTATTGGACGGATATGGATGCCACCATGATAGCGGCCCAGGATCCGGTGGGGGGCCAATATCCGCCGAGCACTACTTTGCGCAGGTCACAGAAGGTGCCCGTCAGTAGAGGCGCAGTGCTCGAAGAATGTCCAGTTCGAATGAACGGAATCATTGTAAAAAATGTTTATTTTGATTATGAGGCTAGATTTATACTATTTGCCTGAGAATATGATTATTTCCCTTGTGCGGCCGTTTATATATATGTATATATAAATATGTAATCCGAAAGTTAGCAGTCGTTGGCTTCAGCCCCCATGCATACAATGCGGGGGTGTTCGTGCAAAAATATGCTTAATCACACTTGATCCAGCGTCTTGGTCCATTAAGGAGGTGATCGCACGATGAACTAGGCAATCGGACTATATAGCTGTAACACTTTCGCTTAGCCATGGGATTCTAAAGTGGGGCTACTATGTAGCCCCTGGTACCTTCGCGTGCATCCGAATACGGGCGCGTATGTACCCGGTCGGGAAATGGCCCTTCGTTAATGCGGAATCCTAGAGATTCCGGTGAGTCGTCGAGTGGTTGACCAGTCTCTCGCTGTATCATGACAGGCAGTTTTTGGCTTTCTCTACTGAGGTGCTCATCCGGAATAACCAGTGCACAATCGCAGTAGTTCTCCTTTGGCCACCTTAGCCGATTATAACGGAACGTAAGGCGGCGAACCCAGGAGCCGGGCAAACCCAACATTTGACCAAAGACATGATTCGGAGCTGATGCATATAAGGCCAAACTCGTGATGCCGAACACTCCCGAAGGTATTCGGACTTTACAAAGGATGATGAGCTCAAGAATGCCCATTCATTATAAACCCTGTATTTCCAGGTGCATGCGTTAATCTATCATGGCAAAATGCCAAAAACAGCAGTATCCTCTGTGGGTATGGAACCCATGGGATGGTTGAACAACAAGAGACAATAAAAAAGGTTTACACAGGGGCTTAATCTAAAAAGAAACCTGTTGAACGGGGCCCTGCTGCACGTCTACGCCTTTGTCTCCGTTGTGCCGCATCCTGGAAGGGTATCACGCGAACGTTTTCTGCTGAAAAGGGAAACTCATGGAAGAGTGCAACGTAAGTACGCGATGGATAATAAAATGTGAGATGTTGGCCTACCCATAAGGTTGAGCCAAAAATGGGGCTTTTATTATTATCCCCTGGTATCCACTATAGGATTACATATACGGTGCCCTGGTTTAATGTGGGCTGCCGGACTCGCTTCACCGTGTTCATGGTCTTAACAACCCGCTGTATTTTTGTTAGAGGCCGCTTATAGTCCGGCCGCTAGGGCCGTCGCGTATTCCTCTGCGCGCGAAGAGCGCTCTGTTATTCCGATAACGGTGATGACGCCACGGGGACCGGGCATCTTAAGTGTAAGGTAGCCATAGTGTGGCAATGCATTGAAGCGGGCGAAGGCCGTTCTTCCAAGCAATGCTTGATAGCTGCTTTGGAAAGGTGCGATGATGAAGGCTAGTTCTTCGCTTCTGGAGTTGCCTGGAGGGCCGAATGTTACCTCCAGTGTGACAGAGCCCCTGCTGTAGGCTTCAACGCCTGGTATCACCCCTTCAAAGTTGGTGTGAATCTTGCTGATTCTGGATGAGTCTATCCCCATCCTACGGACAGTGTCCTCATATATTAAATTGAGACTACTGCCGCCGTCCATGAGGATGTGAGTGAGATGGTATCCGTCAATTATTGGGTCAAGCACCAAGGCGCTTGATCCTTCGCGCCGAATACTAGTTCTGACGTCCAGGCGATCGAAGGTGATCGAACAAGACATCCCGTATTTAGGTGTGGGTACGATGGGCTCTGTATCGCGCGCGCCTTTATGGGCATGTTTGTGCCTTCCCAAGGATGTGCGAGTCGCGTGGATCATGTTCACTGTTTTAACCTCTGGCGGGAATTTTTTCTGTCCCCCAGTGTTCGGCTGGCGAGGTTCATCCTCGTCTTCACTTGGTGTTTCCCTTCCCTTGTGTTCGGCGTTTAGTTTGCCGGCCTTCTTGCAGACCCAACACTCTTTGTGTGTGTGGTTCACAGGTTTGTCGGGGGTGCCATGAATTTGGCATAGTCTGTCCAGAACTCTGTTCAGACCGGACGGTCCCTCTTTACTGCCTTTAGGTTGCTTATTTTGCTGGTTAGGTCGAGAGCCCCGGAATCCGGCATTAATCGTTGTGTTGTCCGGGCTCTCTTCCTTGTTTTGGCATTTGTTTTTATTACACCGTGGCTTCCCGTTGCAATCCTTATTTCGGATGTGCTGGGGTCGCTGGTGCCTTTGCGGGCGAGCCAGCTATCTTCTCCAGCACAAAAGCGGGTCATAAGTCTTGTTAGGGATGCCATTGTCCTTGGCTTTTCTTGGCCGAGGTGTCTGGCGAGCCACTCGTCACGGATGCTGTGTTTGAATGCCGCTAAGGCTTCGGCATCCGGACAGTCAACGATTTGATTCTTCTTAGTGAGGAATATGTTCCAAAGCTTGCGGGCGGACTCTCCGGGTTGTTGGATTATGTGACTTAAATTGTCAGCATCTGGAGGCCGGACATAAGTCCCTTGAAGGCCCTGAAAGCGTTCTCTAGTTCCTCCCAGCTCCCAATTGAATTTTCGGGGAGGCTTTTCAACCAGTGCCGAGCTGGTCCCTTCAGTTTGAGGGCAAGGTATTTGATGGCGTGGAGGTCATCCCCACGAGCCATGTGTATGTGTAGGATAAAGTCCTCGATCCAGAACCCTGGGTCTGTAGTTCCGTCATATGCCTCTATGTTCACAGGTTTAAAGCCCTGCGGGAATTTGTGGTCCAGTACTTCGTCAGTGAAGCACAGGGGGTGAGCAGCCCCTCTGTATCTGGACGCGCTGTGGCATGCCATCGGCTGTTGTTGTGTTCGGTGTTTATTCCGAACTGGTGTTTGGTTGTCATAATTGTTTTGACGACCACAGTCTGCCGCCGGGATGTGTCCTTTAGATCCGTAGATGGACCTAGCTGCGCCAGCTTTCTTATCTAGGTGCTCACATAGATCGTGGGCGTCTTCAGTAGTTGATTTACTGTGGTTATGAAGTGGTACTCCTGGTGTCCTGGTTGTGTTATTCTTTGGTGGAATGGCCTCGTCGACGAATTTTGGCAGTAGCTTGCGCATTGGGTAGCTCTTTGTATGGCGATCGTCGCCATATCTTTCTTCAGTGTCTAGCACTTTGTTCCATCTGCGATTGAGCATTTCCTGTGCGGCTTTGAGCCGTTGCTTCTACCTCTTCAGACTTCTCGCTATGGCCATAACCTTTCTGTGGAGGTTCTCTCGTTCCACGCGTTCTTACGAAATGATGAATGCGTCATTGTCCGGACTGTCTTCTTGTCCTAGGCCGATTTGATGAACTCGTCCCTCTGGATCATTGTCTTTGGGCGTCTAATCCGAGCTATGTTCGACGTGACCTCGTTCGTCCTGCTCCATCGCTGGTTCCGTTTGGTCGTTGTTGCCTTCGGGGTTGACCGGAGTATCCATCCTTCTGGCGCTCTTGCTGATATTTTTGTCATTGCTGGATTTGGAACGGCGTCTACGCCATCGCTTTGGTTTTTGCCCAGGGGTTTTATCTTCCGGATTGTCATCATCGTCTCCATTGGGCGTATCCACCATGTATATGTCATGTGATGAGGCGGGAATCCGGTAACCCATAGGTTCTGAGTCCTCTCCTGCATCGTTGTCCATACCGTCGATGCCTTCAGAGTCAAAGAAGCACGTCGGTTAAATCATCAACCGTGGCTATGAAGTGGGTGGTGGGTGGGCAACAAATTTCTTCGTCGCCTGCTTCCCACCTGAGCCGGACATAGTTCGGACTGGAATTCTCTGTTAGAGAGAGAATTTTTAATGAGTTTAGTATGTCACCAAAGGGCGAGTGCTGGAAGATGTCTGCAGCGGTGAACTCCATTACCGGGGCCCAACCAGGCTTGGTGGGCTCGGGAGTGCGCGGACTGGGACCTACAACCGGGTACGAATCCGGGGGCCCGGAGTCACAGGCTTTCCCAGAGGTGGGGCCTGTGTTCGGCTCCATCGCCGATGAGGGTACGGGCTGTGGGGCGAGGTCCAGTCCTCCGTCCTTAGGCAACGCATCCTGCCCCGGATTTAGATCCGAGGCTTCTGCCGGGGTGACATCCCGAGCATCGTCTGACGGCAGGTCTAAGCCGTGCTCATCATGACTATTCGGCGCTCCTGACGCGATCTGCTCAAGGTGGCCAAGTGAATTGGCCCGCAGTGCGAAGTAGCCGAACACGAAGATTTGTCCAGGGAGGAAAGTCTCGCCCTGGACAGCGTTGTTGGTGATGATCGAAGGAGCCATCAAGCCTGACAGCGATGACACAGATGAACTCTCAATGAAAGCACCAATGTCGGTGTCAAAACCAGCGGATCTCGGGTAGGGGGTCCCGATCTGTGCGTCAAGGCTGATGGTAACAGGAAGCAAGGGACACAGATGTTTACCCATGTTCGGGCCCTCTCGATGGAGGTAAAACCCTACTTCCTGCTTGATTAATATTGATGATATGGGTAGTACAAGAGTAGATCTACCACGAGATCGTAGAGGCTAAACCCTAAGAGCTAGCCTATGATGGTATGAATGTAATTGTGATCGGCCTTCTAAGGACCAACCTCTCCGGTTTATATAGACACCGGAGAGGGCTAGGGTTTACATGGAGTCGGTTACAAGGAAGGAAATATAATATCCGGATCGCCAAGCTTGCCTTCCACGCCAAGGAAAGTCCCATCCGGACACGGGCCAAAATCTTAAGTCTTGTATCTTCACGCTTCAATAGTCCGGACGTTGTACATAGTCCGGCTGTCCGGATACCCCCTAATCCAGGACCCTCAGGCGCCCCCCTCTCTTTCCTTCTCCCTCTCCTACTCCTTCCCTCTCTCCCCTCTTGGAAAAGGAAGGGGACTCCAACTAGGATTGGGAATCCTAGTTGGACTCCCCCTATAGGCGCGCCCCTCCTAGGCCGGCCTCCTCCTCCTCCCTCCTTTATATACGTGGCCAGGGGCACCCCATAGACACACAAGTTGATCAAGTTGATCGTTTAGCCGTGTGCAGTGCCCCCTTCAACAGTTACACACCTCAGTCATATCGTCGTAGTGCTTAGGTGAAGCCCTGTGCCGGTAACTTCATCATCACCATCGCCACGCCGTCGTGCTGACAAAACTCTCCCTCGGCCTCAACTGGATCAAGAATACGAGGGACGTCATCAAGCTGAACATGTGCTGAACGCAGAGGTGCCGTACGTTCGGTGCTTGGATCGGTTGGATCACGAAGACGTTCGACTACATAAACCGCATTAACTAAATGCTTCCGCTTTCGGTCTACGAGGGTATGTGGACACACTCTCCCCCTCGTTGCTATGCATCTCTTAGATAGATCTTGCGTGATCGTGGGAAATTTTCTAAAATTACCACGTTCCCTAACATTTTATAGCATCGGTTTGAGGGTCAGCAGGGCCACCAGGTGGGCAGCACCCACCAGGGCGCGCCTGGGGGGGCTGGCGCACCCTGGTGGGTTGTGCCCACCCAGGTGCCCCCCTCAGGTACCTCCTAGCTCCAGAAATTCTCTTATTTGATATAAAAAATCTTCGCAAAGTTTCCTTCCATTCCGAGAACTTTTATTTCTGCACAAAAACAACACCATGGTAGTTCTGCTGAAAACAACATCAGTCCGGGGTTAGTTCCATTCAAATCATGCAAATTAGAGTCCAAAATAAGAGGAAAAGCGTTAGGAAAAGTAGATACGGTTGAGACGTATGAATACCATCCCCTGTCATTCTGTGGTCCTTCCTCTTTCTATGTGCCATGTTAAGTCAAGTCGACAAGAAAAAGGAATAAACATTTAGTTCTTCAGAACAAATTGATGTGTGATGCAGACGAATTGAACTTTGATGTTAGACAACCACATGATAGGAGGATGTAATATGTACGAAAAATAGGACGACATGAGATAATCAGAACTATGATGTATAAACTAAGCATAAAGCATTTCAATAAATTAGAAGCAATGCAACAGAAGGTAGACACCATATCAAAGATGCTACAAATATCGCTCTACCAAGTTAACAGTGTCTCATCATAACTAGCATTTAAACAAATGTGAAGCAGTACAAGAAATAAATCATATGCAAGATGCAAACAACATCACACTACCAAGTTAAAGGTCTCTCGTCATTAGTGCCATTGCATATTCACAACATTGCATATTCACAGCTTATGATGTGTAAACTAAGTAGAAGGCATTTCAACAAATTAGAAGCAATGAAAGCTAGACACCATATGTAAGACACAATGAATATCACTCTACCAAGTTAAAACTGTCTCGTCATTAGTGCCATTTCAACAAATTAGTAGTACAAGCTAGAAAATAATGCGAGATGTAAACTATATCAGACTCCCAAGTTAAACGTGTCTTGTGAAAAGTGATTGTTCACTACTGCAGGATGCTGCTAACGTGACACTACGATCAAAGACCCCTCAACGAAACTGTGTGCGATGCAATAATCGCAAACTGTGGTGTAGAAAACCCGTCAAAAAAGGTGCAAAACATTTGCGATGACGGATGCATCAAACACGGTTCCAATTTTTGTTGCGTGTGTGATTCAGGGCATACGGTTCAGTTCAATTAACTATTTGCGATGAGGAGGAACAAAAGAAACGGGCTGCCAGATAAAGGCTTGTGCGATGTAGAGCATATGGTTCACTCGGATGAACAGTTTGTGATGAGGTGGAACAACAGAAACGGGCAGCCAAATAAAGGTGTGTGCGATATACAACATACAGTTCAGTCGGATGAACTGTTTGTGTTGAGCTAAGAGAACACAAACGGTTCAACTTAATAAGATGTGTGTGATACGCGGCAAACAGGTCTGTAATCGTAAATGTGTGGGAAGACCGATAACAACACAGACGATTCCTATTAACAAGCCGTGTGTGTTGTGAGCAAACGATTGCTGGAATACAATTGTCAGTGATTGATGAAATCATCACCGATGGGTTCCATTGTTTAGTCCGTGTGCGATGTGATTTGCTCTATCTACAGAGCATCAACATATATATACTTAAAAAGACAACATTGCATAACCAAATTAAGCATATAATTACACAAGTGACTACACACATAAAACTTTCACACACCAAATTAAGCAATTACATGCATACTAAACTAGGAGAAACAAGGATCTAATCATCTACTTCTTGTTGATGATGCTTGCCATTGCTCTGCTTCCGGCTGGCTCCCTGGCCATTTTGGGGAAGGAGGCACTTCCTCATGTCAACGATCCGCTTGTACATGTCGTAGCACATGTACACCTCCTTGGCCGCATACACGACATGAGCTTTGTCGTGTTTCTCCATCCAGGCTGAGTGCCAGGCACGCTTGTCCTTGTTGCAGGAATCCTTCATGTCTCTCTCCTCCACATAGGCAAAATTGCCATGTAAGCAGGCTATAAGCCCACTATTTGTAGTACTTGCTCTTAGCAGCGTGGTGGACGAAACATGTGGGGTGCAAAGTGGCTTCGCTCGTGTGGGGGACGGATGCCATCCCGCACGGGCGCTCGGTCTAAGAGGGCGGCCTTGTCGTTAGTGTGTGACCTCTCTATGGCAACCATTCGCTCCCCACTAGCCTCTTCGTGTACCATGGAAACCGTCCACTGCCTCTTCGCCTTTCCCTCTCAATTTGGAACTGCTATTGCACGCTCTTCCTCCCTCCATTTTCCTTCACCCCTCCTTCTGCCATTGTTCAATCGTCTTCTCCATGGAGGGAACAGGCCGGAAACGACTTTGTTATTCTTGCCCCGCTCTGAAAGATGACGTGGTGGAGGAACTCATTGATCGGTGCAACATAATCACCTCGTCTAGCATGGCAGATTCGTTCAAGTCCATTCTCGACTCAACAAATAACATCATTGCAAAGAACCAAGGGTTCAGGAGCGGTTTAATCTCCCCTATCTTCTTCGCCATGACGTTGGTCGGCAGTGTCGGGACGACGGAAGCCTCGCCTTGTGCAAGTTGATGCCGCTTGATAATGATACGTGTGATGTTAAGATGCCATCGCTTGAGGGTAAGGCTTGGGAAGGCACAAATAGAGATTGGGTTGTTTATATTTGGTATAACTGCGAGTGGGAACTTGTGAATGTGTACACTCGTCATCGGGTTCCACTTCCAAAAATCACAGACTGCCCTGAGGTTGAGCACACAGATGATCTACGTACGTTCAAATACGATCATGGTGACTGTCGTCTACGGAAGATAGCAATTTGTCGAGTTCCCAACTGCTCTTGGGATTACAAGAACTATGAAGTTGTTGCTACCTTGGACAAGCTTGTTGCCGTCCTTACTTCCACGCCTCGATGGATATTGCTCAAAAATCAATTTCTGTACACAGATGAGTATTGTGATGCAATTCAATACGAGGGTCTTGTATTTGCTGCCACCACTTGTGGCACTATTTTTGCATGGAATCCTTATGGTTTCGGTACGTTTGTCTTCCATTATTGTTTCATCCACATGCATGCGGGTTAGCTTCCCTTTACTAATTAACCTTCTTGTGTTTCCAAGGTCTTGTGAACATTCCACCACCTATACTTGAAAAATTTTATAACCAAGGGGGAGATGATGATGATGATGATCACGAGAATGATGACGAGTAGGACCTATATACTTAGTGGTGTCTGGCAACTTATTCCGATGGATCACCTCTTCTTGTATGTATACAGGGCACTGCTAATGTTACTAACGAAGCAGGTGTTGTCTCCCATGGTCGCACTCTCCGGACCTATTCCAACATCCGTTGTAGGGTATTCGGGATGGATACTCGTGTGCTAGCACCAACACCTTCTCCCTAGTTCAGTATTGATAGTCTTGGAGAAAACTCGCTCTTCCTTGGACAAAACTATCCAATGATGGTGAAAGGCGATCCAGCTGTTGTTGACACAACGTTACTACCGTTTATGAGAAGCAACTGTATCTATACCTCGGGCATTGCTATGGTTCCCTACCCTCGCTATCACAATATGCGTCCTATAGGCCGCTTCAGCCTGGATGATCAGTCCTGCGTTGGTCTCGAGATTGACAATAGCAGGCCCTTCCCAGAGAATCAGTTAAGGTTCAAAGCAAGCGTTTCCAACGCCGAGGATTGGTTGAGCTAAAGTTCATTTCATTGCTTTGTTATTTGTTGTGTGATAAAAACTTTAGTATTTACTAGAATGTTTTGTTGGAACTAATCTATAATCCAACATGTATCCTCGTTGTCATTGTGTGTTGATGACTTATTGTATATAATGCAACGTATATTGTTTTTCTATTTGGATGATTAATGTTGTCGCTTTATTGCTTAACCGAAGCATGGCACGTATCCATTTTTGGTCTAACACTCACGGTTTGAATAAATAATCCGTTTGGGGTATTGGTTCCCAATTATTAATAATCTCCCGTTTGTAATTAGATAAAGATTACATAAAAACTGGTCTCAAATTTGATCCCCAAAAAGTACAACGCAACTTTGTATTGGTGTCCATATAACAACATGATAAGTCTCATGAACTTAAAATAAATTTTGAATGTACTAGAATTTAAAAATCAAGATGCTCATTGTTTGAAATTTGTTGCACGGGGAGTAAACATGCACCCAGTGAGACACATGTGTTTTTGCAATCCATTTAGGTGCACTGTCACGTGTGCATGTAGCTCGAATTTGATTTTTGCACATTATACCCGTAGAAAATCAATCAATTAATGTACTAAAACATCTTAATGATCTCTGATTTTTTTTTGAAATTAAAACGTCCCTCCTTTGGTAACATATCTAGTCACCGCGGGATAATTAATTTAACATGCATCGTAATTGCGGTGGATTCATTGTGTGTGTGGGTGTGTGTGTCTGGGGGTGGCGGGTGGCTCGCAATATGATAACCCACAAGTATAGGGGATCGCAACAGTTTTCGAGGGTAGAGTATTCAACCTGAATTTATTGATTCGACACAAGGGGAGCCAAAGAATATTCTCAAGTATTAGCAGCTGAGTTGTCAATTCAACCACACCTAAAAGACTTAATATCTGCAGCAAAGTATTTAGTAGCAAAGTAGTATGGAAGTAACAGTAACAATGGCAAAAGTAATAGTAGTAGTTTTGTAGCAATCGTAGGAGTGGCAACGGAGAAGTAACTTAGCAAAGATCAATATGAAACGAGCTCGTAGGCAATGGATCAGTGATGGATAATTATGTCAGATAGCATTCATCATGCAACAATTATAACATAGGGTGACACAGAACTAGCTCCAGTTCACCAATATAATGTAGGCATGTATTCCGAATATAGTCATACGTGCTTATGGAAAAGAACTTGCATGACATGCTTTGTCCTACCCTCCCATGGCAGCGGGGTCCTAATGGAAACTAAGGGATATTAAGGCCTCCTTTTAATAGATTGTCAATAAACAATCAACAAACTTGCACCCAAACAATCAACAAACTTGCACCCAACGCGATAAAGGGGTTGTCAATCCCTTCATGGTTACTTGCAAAAGTGAGATCTGATAGAGATAGATAAACGGTAAAGTAAATATTTTTGGTACTTTTGGTTTATAGATTGGAAAGTAAAGATTGCAAATTAAAGGAACGACGACATAAATTGGCAAGTTGACAGAAAACTAATATGATATAAAATAGACCCGGGGGCCATAGGTTTCACTAGTGGCTTCTCTCAAGATAGCAAATATTACCGCGGGTGAACAAATTACTGCCAAGCAATTGATAGAAGAGCGCATAATTATGACGACATCTAAGGCAATGATCATGAATATAGGCATCACGTCCGTGTCAAGTAGACCGACTCCTGCCTGCATCTACTACTATTACTCCACACATCAACCACTATCTAGCATGCACCTAGAGTATTAAGTTCATAAAGAACGGAGTAACGCATTAGGTAAGATGGCATGATGTAGAGGAATTAACTCAAGCAATATGATGAAAACCTCATATTTTTATCCTCGATGGCAACAATACAATACGTGCCTTGCTGCCCCTACTGCCACTGCGAAAGGACACCGCAAGATTGAACCCAAAGCTAAGCACTTCTCCCATTGCAAGAAAAACCAATCTAGTAGGCCAAACTAAACCAATAATTCGAAGAGACTTGCAAAGATATCAAATCATACATATAAGAATTCAAAGAAGACTCAAATAATATTCATAGATAATCTGATCATAAATCGGACCACAATTCAACGGATCTCGGCAAACACACTGCAAAAGAATATTACATCGAATAGATCTCCAAGAACATCGAGGAGAACATGGTATTGAGAATCAAAGAGAGAGAACAAGTTGTCTAGCTACTAGCTATGGACCCATAGGTCTGAAGTAAACTACTCATGCTTCATTGGAAGGGTAATGGTGTTGATGTAGAAGCCCTCCGTGATCGAATCCCCCTCCGGTAGGACGTCAAAAAAGGCCCCTAGATTGGATCTCACGGGTACAGAAGGTTGCGGCGGTGGAAAAGTGGTTCCGTGGCTCCCCCTGATGTTTTTGGGGTATAAGAGTAAATATGGGTGAAGGAACTAGGTCAGGAGGCCTCCGAGGGGCCCACAAGGCAGGGGCGTGCCCTCCACCATCGTGGCCACCTTGTTGCGTCTCCGACTTCATCTCCAAGTCTCCTGGTTTGCTTCTGGTCTAAGAAAGGTCATCGCGAAAGTTTCATTCCGTTTGGACTCCGTTTGGTATTCCTTTTCTGTGAAACTCTAAAGCACTCAAAAAATGAAACTGACATTGGGCCCTCGGTTAATAGGTTAGTCCCCAAAATAATATAAAATAGCATATAAATGCATATTAAACATCTCTAGTCTTGCTGCCCCTACTGCCACTGGGAAAGGACACCGCAAGATTGAACCCAAAGCTAAGCACTTCTCCCATTGAAAGAAAAACCAATCTAGTAGGCCAAACTAAACCGACAATTCCCAGTGGATTGGTTTTTCTTGCAGTGGGAGAAGTGCTTAGCTTTGGGTTCAATCTTGCGGTGTCCTTTCCCAGTGGCAGTAGGGGCAGCAAGGAACGTATTGTATTGTCCACATCTCTAGTCCATGCCATGCCAATCATTGAACTTTCTGAAATAGTCATCTTGAAAGAGTATTAGTTCAATGAGCTATATGTTTTTAGGAATTACCAAAACCACCCAGGGATTAGTTGCACTTTCAATCTCCCCCTTTTTTGTAATTGATGACAACATATAGATCAAAGCTTCTACAAATGATAATAAGAATGAAATATAGCGTTGCTTTGGGAAGTATGTGATAAGCAAGAGCTCCCCCTAAATTTGTGCATAAAATTTGCTTTTGAATGCAAATGCACAAACAATTAGGATCATGGGTTACTCTTCATGTCACATACATCTTGGTGGAGCGCGCAAAATGATAGAATATGGAACATGCACTCATCACCAAGGCAGAGTGTGAATGATCATACATAAGAGATAGAGAATATCATCATCCAAGCACAAATATTAAGTATGATATGATCAAACACATGACCATACAAGTATCTCACACACATAACCATAAAGTATCATCCAAGCAAGCAAGCAAAAAAAAGCTCTCTCTCTCTCTCTCTCTCAGCCTATGATCTATACACTTTCTCCCCCTTTGGCAACAAGTTACCAAAAATCTTGAAAATGCATAGTGCTATGCGGCTCTCTAAGATTGATCTTCGGGAGGCGGTGTTGAGAGGACTCCAAGGATGAATGCATCTATAGAAGTTGTTGGAGCTGGTGGAGTTGCAACCGGAGGGGCAACTGAAGTTGTGGCTGCAGGTGCTGACATAGTAGCTCTTGTGTCTGTCACAGGCACTACTGCAGATCTCTGTGCCCTAGGCACTCTCTGAAAAGCATTTGTGGTAGCTTTCCCTTTCCTCTCTTCAGCTTCTTCCTGGAGCTGCTCAACAGCTGTTTGCATTTTTGTCACCTTCAAGTCAAGATCATAGAACTTTGTTTCAATGATCCTCTGCAGGCTCTCTTGATTCTGAGTCAGGGTGACCAATCCTTTCTCAATCCTCAAAGTAGCTTGAATAAGATATCTGAGTTGATCTTGCTCTGACTTGAGGAAAACTTGTGAAGCCTCTCAGCACTTGGCATCTTGGCTGCCTTCTCAGCTTTTGCTTTCTCCATCTTCTCTTGAGCCTCTACTGATGTGGGATCTTCAACATTCATGACAACTGTGTTGTACTCAAAGTCAGGCCTAAAGGGAAGGTGTTCTTTACCCAACAAGTATGTGTCTGTGCCCATCTTGGAGTTGATGAGCATCTGGATGTCTGGAGCATACCCACATGATCTTTTCTGGTGAGCAGCTGTTCTCTTGATTGTCTCAACAATCAAACTCATCACTTTAAACTTCTGGGGCAAATCAAATAGCTAAAGCAAGTTGATGGAGTGGCCTCTGATCATCCTGTGATCTCCTGATTTGGGCAACAAGGTGTGCCTCAAAATGGTGTTCATGGTGGCCAGTCCTGACATTAGATAGTATATTAAGCCTAGCTTATGTGTCTCCAAGGCCTTGTCAAGTATCTCCTTGTACATGTTGGCCATGGAGTTGTGATTTTTCTTGCGCTCAGCATAGACACAATATCTTCCTTAGCTTCTTCAGGGGCATTAATGAGCTTGGCCCATTCAGCAACAGAAGACTGGTACCTAGTACCTTCAGACATCCAAACAATCTTGCCATCTGGGTAGAAGTGAGATGTTGAATAGAACTGCATCATAAGCTCATCATTCCACTTGGTCAATTTCTGAACCACAAAAGTGTCAAATCCATTGAGTCTGAAGCTCTCATGCACTCCAGGAAAATGATCTTCATTGGCATCAATATATTTCTAGTCCACCCACTTCATGTCACACACAATGGGCTTCTTATCTAGGAGCACAGTCTCATAGAAGTCCTGCTGTTCCTTAGTGTGAAATCTGTAGTCCACATCAGTTCTTCTCCTCACAGCATAAGGATCTGATTGTCTCCACAATCTGAGACCTGCATCCTTTCTTTCCTTCATATTCTTAGCCACTAGATGATTGTCATCATGATCAGGTATATTTGGCTTCAACTTTCTGAGAACTTGGGCTTCCTCTTCTTCTACTTCAATCTCAGGCACTGGGGCCTTGTTCTTTTCTGCAGCAGGTATGTTTCTAGTGCTTCTCTTTGGTGCAGACTTGGAGGCTTGAGCTAGAGCTTTGGGGGCAACCTTGGGCTTTGATGGAGCAGCCCCAGACTTGATGGCATCCCCCATCAGCTTTTGAGACTTGGTAGGTGGTGCATCTTGCTCTTCCTCCTCCTCTTCTTCAAAATCTCTCACCATAGATGGCTTTCCAATCACTCTGGCAATGGTTTTTCTGACCTTTCTTTTCTTTCCATCAGCATCTTCTCTTGCCTCAAGAGTAAACTCCATAGTTTCTTGTGTTGATGCTCTAGCTTTTGACATGGGAATCCTTCTAGCAGGAGCTTTCTTCTTCATGCCAGGCTTGGTGGAGGCAGCAACACCATATTCCTTCTTGAGAACTTTCTTCTTTGAGGTCACCACCTCAACTTCAAAGTCCTCATCCTTTCAATTTGAGGTTTTCTTCTTCCTCTGCCTTGTTGTTGCCTTAGGCAAGTTGCTGGGAGTGCTTCTGCTCCCCTCATCATAGCTGTCAGCGGGACTAGTGCCCTCACTCATGTTGATTTGTTCCTCAGATTTGTTCTGGCTATCACTCTGATCTGACATGGCTGACACTGCAAGCTAACCCTATGAATAGTTATAGATGAGATAGAGTGGATGAGCATCACAAAGTGCAAAGTTTTGCAAAAAAATTGAGTCAAAAACTTAGTTTTAGTTTTCTACAGAAAGCATTTCGAAGCTACCGATTTGTAAACTCGATGACACCGAAGCAACAATCTGTGTCTAAACTAGTGATCTCGGTCAGACCGAGGCATGGTTCGGTGACACTGATATTGCTAGGGTTTCACAAAGTTTTGAACTCAGTCACACCGATTTGTAAGTTTCGGTCAGACCAAAAATCACAAGTGCAATGGCCTAAGCCAAATCGGTGAGACCGATTTCTACAACTCTGTCGGTCTGAGATGAGTTCGGCGGAAACCTAACCCTAAATTTTCGAATCAAATCTAAACTAAAGGATGTTTTCGCTGGATAGGATGATCTCAAACTTGTCAAGAATCATGGCATTGTCTCTGTGCTAAGAATCAGATTGAGAAAACACAGAGGATCGAATTCATACCCTAATTTGGCGAAGAGCTCGCTACGGCGGCAACGGTGGTGGAGATTTCCATTGACGATGGTGGAGACCAACAGCAGGAGGTTGCTGGCGATGAGGAGACGGTTCGGAGACCTGAGTCAGCAGAGCAGGATATGCGCGGGCGAAGGGTATTCGCAGGAAATTCCATAATTTGGCCCGTGGGTATATATATCCCAACCCTGTCAGTGTGACCGAGTGGAATGACTCGGTTGCACCGAGATGCAGAATCGCAAGCGGTTACTGCAACTCGGTGTGACCGAATTATTCAAATTGGTTGCACCGAGATTGAAAATCTAGATCAACTCAATGAACTCGGTTTGACCGAAAGGAATGAATTGGTCAGACTGAAATGCATAGAGAGGTTTTGGAAGTTTAAGTCTATGACGAAATGGTGACTTCGAGTGCTCCTCACCCAGAGGGTTCAAATCTAACTTGATCAAACTTTGTGATGTAGCATGAATAGAATTTGAGACGAGAAAAGCATATATAGCTAGAGGGAGTCCTTAGGCATTCTTGTCCATCCATTTGCCAAAAGAAAAAAGAGCCAAACAATCAAAGCAACAAATGGATGTCCTCGAATGAGAGAAATATGCAATCAACATCCTCACACAATAAAATGGCAAATGAAATATGTGGCAAAGCATGCACAATCACTCTAGCATCTATCAAGCAATTGGCGATGGCTAGGTCATCTATATATGAGTATATTGACTTAGGAGTCAAATGAGAACATTTGATCATAGGTCATACTCATGGTTTAAGCACAAGCGGGGATACCACATTTACATAAAGCATTGTTGTGTTCACACCATTAGAGTTGCTTTAGCCCAATTATTAGAGTAAAGCTCCCCCTAGATGTGATATCACCCCTAAGAGGGATGAACTAACCTTGGGTTTTGTCGATGATGACTTCATGTAGGTGTTGAAGACGTGGATGCTCATTTTTTATGTAGATCATTTGGAGCAATCCATTGGAGTGAGTTGCACTTTCAATACCTACATGGGTTAGTCCCAAAAGGAACAAACAAGGATATCCATAGACATAGAGTGAAGCACACACAAGATGATGTCCATGAAATCATTAGATTACCTTGTCCCTTGTCTTACCAACAAGAGGGTTTGTGACTCCTTGAACTAGTGCAAGATGTGGAAGTTGTTTGCACTTGTCCTTGCCAAAATGAATATGAGTGAAGTATGTTAGCGGAGTCACCCTCAAGAACTCTCTAGTTCTTCTTCTTCGGGATCCACATCATCTTGATGGGAATCCTTGGGGTTGTAGATGTACTTGACGAAGTAGAACTTGATGTAGACTTGGGAACCCACTTAACCAAGGCCTTTGGAGCATCTTCAAATGCATCAATATCCTCTTGAAGCTTGTCCTTGCCTTTTAACTTGTGGTCTTGTGGTGGAAGATCATCTTGAGCTTGTGTCCCCTTGAAGGAAGTAGGATCATACTTCTCTTGTTGAGGAACAAACTTCGTCTTGTGGTATTGATCTTCTTCCCACTCAACTCCATTGGCATTGAACTTTCGTTCAAAACCAACACCTTGATTCTTCCGGTGCCTTCCTTGCTTGCGTACAATTTCCTCAAATTGTTTACTTTTGGCAAGGCTCTTGTAAACACCTTTCTCTATAATTACCTTCAATAAGCTATTTTCTTGCTCAAGTGTAACTTGGCTAAGAGAATCATTAGTGGAATTAATAGAACTACTAGAAGCAACAATATTGGATTTAGCATGATTATTGTTACTACTAGAAGAAGAATCTTTCTTACTCTTGTTGCTAGATTTTACTTGTGGCATGTAAGTAGACAAGAGTAAACACTTGGCAATGTAAGAAGAACTTTTCTTCCAAAGATCATCATTGATGGCTTTTGAGAAACCATGTTGTAGGATCAAAAGTATGTCTAGAGGGGGGATGATTAGACTACTTGAGCAAATAAAAAATCTAGCATTTTCCCAATTTTAAGTCTTGACAGATTTAAGCAACTTTACACAAGTCAAGCAATCAAACTACACATGCAATTCTAAGAGCATAGCAGCGGAATGTAAACATTGCACATGAAGGTAAAGGGAGGAGTTTGAGGGAGAAAACGCAATGTAGACATGGAGATTTTTGGCGTGGTTCCCATAGGTGGTGCTATCGTACATCCACGTTGATGGAGAAGGCTCCACCCACGAAGGGTCCACGAAGAAGCAACCTTGTCTATCCCACCATGGCCATCGCCCACGAAGGACTTGCCTCACTAGGGTAGATCTTCACGAAGTAGGCGATCTCCTTGCCCGTACAAACTCCTTGGTTCAACTCCACAATCTTGATGAAGGCTACCAAGTGGCA
Organism: Triticum timopheevii; assembly: GCA_963921465.1. Classification (NCBI taxonomy): domain Eukaryota; kingdom Viridiplantae; phylum Streptophyta; class Magnoliopsida; order Poales; family Poaceae; genus Triticum; species Triticum timopheevii. The sequence continues at coordinate 153,000,372 of OY997272.1, forward strand.
CCTAACCAATCTAGGAGACACCACTCTCCAAAAGGTAATAGATGGTGTGTTGATGATGAACTCCTTTCTCTTGTGCTTCAAATGATAGTCTCCCCAACACTCAACTCTCTCTCATAGGATTGGATTTAGTGGAAAGATGATTTGAGTGGAAAGCAACTTGGGGAATGCTAGAGATCAAGATTTATGTGGTTGGAATGGAATATCTTGACCTCAACACATGAGTATGTGGTTCTCTCTTAGAAGATGAATGCTAGAAGTGTAGGCACGTTCTAACGGCTTTCTCCACGAATGAAGAGAGGGTGGATGGGTATATATAGCCTCCACACAAAATCTAACCGTTACACACAATTTACCAAACTCGGTGAGGCCGAAACAGAAAACTCGGTCAGACCGATTTAGTTCATAACACTACAAAAAAAAGACACATCCGTGACATTTTGGGCCGAACGAAAACTTTTTTGTCATACTTATGACACTTATATGACGATAATTGTGACAAAACCCGGTATCATCATAGATGTGGTGGGCTCCTACTTCTATGACAAAAAATCATGACACAAAATGGGCTTTTCGTCCTGGGCGGGCCGGAGACGCGGGTGCATGACATTCTTTGGGCCGTCCATGACAGAAAAAACCGTGGTAGAAGCGAGGGCGAGGAAAATTTCGGGGAGTTCCCGGTTACTGTGGGTGGTCGGGGGCCGACGATGTGCGTTTCTCTAGTACACGTACGCGCGTGTGTGCGAGGCGTTGGGCTCTAACTGAACCTGAGCGAGGTGTTGGGATATAACTGAACCCGAGCGATTGCACTAGCTATGTTACTGAACCCGAGTGATTCCTTCGCTACTGCTGCTAACTGAAGCCGATCGATGTTGCCTCTGGATGAACAGTGAGTGTTTGCTGGGGGGGTTTGGATGAACAGTGAACGTTGCTGGGGGGGGGGGGGGGGGTTGGATGAACAGTTCCCCGTGGTGTTGCCTCTGGATGAACAGGACCCCGATTGATCGAGCCGGTTGGGGCTGGACGAACAGGACCCTGTGGACGGCTGGATGAACAGGACGACCCCGTGGAGGGCTGGATGAACAGTAGACGGTGGAGGGCTGGATGAATAGTAGCCCATGGAGGGGTGGTTGAATAGGAGCCCGTGGAGAGGGCTGGTTGGACAGTAGCCGGTGGAGTAGCGGACGGTGGAGGCTGGATGAACAGGAGCCCGTGGATGAACAGTCGCAGGTGGAGGCTGGAGGAGATCGATGGTGGATGAACAGTATCCCGTGGAGGCTGGAGGAGGTCGACGGTGGAGATGAACAGTATCCCGTGGAGTCCTGTTTTGCAGTACGCCACACCCTCCCGATGAACAAGACCCCCGTTTCGACCGTAGCACTCCAACACAAGTTCGTTTCCTCCGTTTTGCGGTACGCCACACCCCTCCCGATCAACAGGACCCTGTTTCGACCGTAGGAGGTCCAACACAAGTCTGTTTCCTCTGTTTTGCAGTACGCCAGACCCCTCCCGATGAACAGGATCCCGTCTCGAACGTGGCCGGTCGAACACAAGGCCGTTTCCTCCGTTCTGCGGTATGCCAGGCCTCATTTCCATCGGCTGTTCCGTCCAAGCCGGTTGGCTCCCACGCGTTCTATTGCCTCCTGATGAACACGACGCATTCCGTTGTTTCCCCATGAACACGACGACGACGCAGTTTCTCCGTTCCGACCCAGCCATGTACACAAGCCCTGGCCGTACGTATGCGTGAGTAGGCATTCCAGACCCCGCCCGTATGTATGTACGTGGCCGTATTTACTTTCTTGCACCCTGGCCGTTGTACGTACGTGTACATGCTACGTGCGCGCCTCTACTACAACACGTGCACGCCTCTACATCGACCAGTATGTACATACCAGAATGACAACGCTATGTACGCTTCGACCAGGTGGGTCCCAACTGCCAGGCACTTCCTTGCGTGCGAAGATGTAGCTGGTGGGTCCAAGTAGTCAGGGGCGAATCATTTTTTTGCCCGGACACACTTCCTTGCGTGCGAAGATGTAGCTAGTGGGTCCCGACAGTCAGGGGGGAACTTTTTTTCGTGAAATACGGTGGCCCGTCTGGTGGGTACCTGCTGTTAGGTGGAGGGGTCATTATTTTCCGCGTAATAAGGAGGCACTTCCTTGCTGCGTCCGTGGACCCAGCTGTCATCCTCTCCACGTACAGTACTCTTCTGATGGAAGACGGTCATTGACCACATTGACCACGCCGCACCGAGAGCACCAAGGCGGTGGACGACGGCGAGGCCTAGGAAGGGGACGACACGGAGCCGGGGAAGACATGGAAGTGGATGCCCACACGGAGAGGAGTACGAGGGTTCACTGGTTCGGCTGTGGTGTGAGGCTGCCGTCGCCGCAGAATAACAGGGGGTGTGGGTGAGTATAGGGACGGCCTGGCCAGTGGTGGGAGTAGTAGGGGGCGGTGAGGCCTCCGCGGCATCACAGCCGGCCACGGGAGGCAGGAGCACGCGGCACGACCGGCGCTGGTTTGGGCGACTGGAGCAAGAAGACTAGAGGTTGAAGAAGCAGTACGGCCGTTGGATGAACATCCTACGGTAACTGGAGCTAGAATCATTTATGTTGACTAAGTTGACAAAGCCCTTCGTCCCCGTCAACTTGGTAGGCCCACAAGTCAGCCTCCCACTATGCTGGGTTCCAGCTGGCAGGGGGAGTATTCATTTTTTGTGCATAATAAGGAGGCACTTCCTTGCATGCGAAGATAGCTGGTGGGTCTGACCTGTCAGTGGGGGGCACGTTTTTTCGCAAAATATAGAGGCCCTTCTGGTGGGTCCCAGATGTCAGGTAGAGGAATCATTATTTTGCGCATATTAAGGAGGCATTTCCTTGTGTGCGGCCGTGGACCCAGCTGTCAGCCTCTCCACGTACAGTCCACGTCCGATGGATGTCGTTCATTGACCATGTTGACCAGGCCGCGCCCAGAGCACCATGGCAGTGGACGATGGCGAGGCCTAGGAAGGGAACGACATGGAGCCGGGGAAGACTCGGCAATGGTTGCCCACGCGGTGGGGAGTATGAGGGTTTACTGGTCCGGCTGTCGTCGCTGGAAAATAACAGGAGGTGTGGGTGAGTAGAGGAATGGCCTGGCCAGCAATGGAGTAGGGTGGGGCGGTGCGGCCTGTGCGGAAGCATAGCATGCCACGGGAGGCGGGAGCAGGCAGTCCCATCGGCGCTGGTTTGGGCGGCTGGAGCAATAAGATCAAATATTGAAGAAGCAGCACGGCCGTTGGATTAACATCCAACGGTCACTTCTGCTAGAATCGTTTGTGGACTAAGTTAACAAAGCCTTTCGTGCAGGTCAACCTAGTAGACCCACAAGTCAGCCTCCAAATCTGTCCCAAACAGCATATAGCCCGAAATTTCTAGCTAGATTCAAATTAATTTTAAAACTAAATATACCTTAATTTTAAATTCAATGAAATTTTACCCGCACAAAAACAATGAAATTTAAAATATCAAAATCCATAAGAAAAAAGTATTTTGGAACTAATTGCATGTTTGCTGTATTTTTTCATTTTAGAGCCCATTTATTATTACTTATAGCCCATTTCTTGTTACTTATAGCCCATAATCTGGGCAAAATGCATCCCTCCTCATCTTGAAAGATTTCCGGCCCAGCAGGGCGTAGAAAAACAAGTAGGCCTACGTTGGTTATTCTGCAAAAAACAAAATAGCTGGCTAGCCATTTTCAAAAAGGAAAAAAACAAACTGGGCTAGTCATGTGCTAAACATATGAAATAAAAGCCTAGGCTAGACGGGCCATAGCTCCCGCACAACCCAGTTGATACCCTTCTATGTCCTGAAAAAACAAAATTACTTCGCGCGCTGCTAGGTCCCCACTGTCATCCTCACCATGTACAGTCATCTCCTTATTCCTCTCGGATGTTGACCATGTTGACAACACCGAAGGGCGGCGCTGTGGCGAGCGAACCAAGGCGGAGGACGATGGTGAGGCTTCGGACAGGAATGAATAGGAGCCGGGGAAGATGCGCAGAGTTTTAGGGTGCGATGTGGCCACGATGCATGCGCGGAAGCACAACCAGCCGTGGGAGGCGGGAGCAGGCAGTCCCGCCGGCACTGGTTTGGCTTTGGCGGCGCGAGGAAGAAGAGACTGAAGAAACACAATTGTTTGTTGACTAAGCCGACACCAAGTAGCATACTTTTTTATATATAGGAAGAAAAGAAAACTGGTCTCGTTCGCCTGATAACATTCCCGAAATTGCGACCGTTCGATCTTGTGTTGCAACTAAAACTGTAAGGAAAATGCGTTTGTCTGTCGTCCTCCTCCCAGGGAACGTTCGCCACATAAGTGACTAGCACCCTTGGTTTTCAACCGAGAGGTCTTGGGTTCGGGTCCCAAGAACTCTCAATTTTGTCCTCCTTCCTTCCTCACAAAAAAAGGGAAAGAAAATCAAAGACTTGAGAAGGCATACAGAACAAGCTAGTGTACCAGTAAAGAGACGTTGCTGAGTTTTAGAAAAAAGAGAGACGTGCTCCTGTGGCGGGTTCGAATCCAAACCTAGACTATGACTATATATGGTGTTATGCTACTCTACAAGTAATGAAACTGATATATCCACCGTTCGCTTCTCCTCTTCTCTACTTACTCTGCCTAGCATCAGAAGCTCTGGCCGCCGCAACCATGTCCGCTGGCTGCTCGTCTACCTGCTCTTCAGCAGGCAACAACCAGATATGCGCCAAGTCGCCACCCGTACCATCACCTGTGGGTCTCATCACACCCCCGCCGACACGCACACCGCAGCCGGTTGCTCATCGCAACCCGCTGCCGTTGGTGTGGTGCCACTGCTACAAATCACGCAGAGTCATCTGTTGCGTCTCAACCGCAATCCAACCCTGGCTAAGTCTTCTACAAATGCCCGAATCATGGGGTAATAATATGTTTAAGTGTTGTTCTGCTGCTTTCAGTTGCTGATTTTTTTAATAGTTTGGTTGATGATCTTCCAATTTCATTCGTGCAGAAAAGGGAAGATTCATGTGATTTGTATTTCTGGGAAGTTGTTGATGTGGGGGAATGCAACTACGCTGATTATTTGGTTAGCCGAGGAATCCCAATACCAGCAGGTTGGGGTGTTGGACAAGTAACTGAAGGAACGGCAGAAGAGGAAGATGCAGAGAAGAAGGTTAAAGATGCAGTACCTCTGATCATGGCCAAGCAACAGCTGTTGAATGGCCTTGACAGCAATGAGGAGATGAAAGAGCTTGTGAAGATGATGGGCAAAATCGATGTGCTCTATAGGATGATTGTTTGTTTATTTGCAGTGTATGTAGCACTCGTGATGTATTCAGTGGCTATGACATGAGCACTTTGCTGAAACTAGTAATGAATGAACCCTGTGTAGCAGGCTGGGCGTAGTGTTGTGAACATCTAATGATTTCTATTAACAGAAATCAGGGGGTATCCCCTTTTGCTCATAAATGAATAAATAGCAGAGGCCCTTTTGGTAATAAATAAATAAATTAGAAGAGGCCCTGTCGGGTCAGCTTTGTTCTCATTCGAAGACGTCGAGAAAATTGCAGTCCAACACCAAACTATGTCACCAAATTAAGTTTCACAACCAAATATGAGTACAACTAAACAACAACGTCATCATGTTTTAGTCGTCATACAATCACCAAACACAAATCAGCATACATAACAAGTGATGTTCTCACAGCAAAATACTAAACAACACGTTCATCAGGTTTCAATTGTCATAGCAAACACAATTTCACATAGTAGATAAAAAAACGTCTTCTGACAGGAAAATACGACAAAAGCAATGTAATCATCATCCGCAGCAGCAGCATCAACATCTTCGCCATGTGTATCAGTCTGAATTGTAATTCCCCATGGTGTCATCTTCTTCTTCGTCCTCAACGTCCTCGAACGCTGGCTTCTTCTTGATCAACTCTTGTATGTCCATAGCACGACAGGCAATCTTTTCGCCAACGTCATTGACGTGATGGTTCTCAAAGATATTAGGAACATCTGTGTTATCTTGTACATCAGGAGCAGTGTAAGCATCATCTTGTTGTGCAACTTCATTAAACGAATACCTCTGCTCAAACCTTTGCAATACTCTCCAGTCATCGCTACGTGCAAATGTGTCTTCCAAGAAAAAATTTGTGTTGCTTGATTTGCCAAAATAAAAGGCTCTTTGGTCTGGTATGCCGCCTTGACATTATGGATTTGAAATAATCATCAGCTCTGGGTTTTGCGATCCTGGAGAACAGGTTATACCAACGACAGCACAACAGAATGACACACCGATGATCCTAGAAACTGGAGATATACTGCAACTGAACATTGTCTGTTATGTTAGCATACATTCAGTTGTCTCTTTGTCATACGTATCCATGCTCATGATGGCACTGTTTTGTGTCTTCCTGCCTTCGTCTCGTGCAAGGGTGTTGTAGCGCACATCTCCAACAATGCAAGATTCATAATGTCTTACCCGGGTATCAGGACCCATTGCTAGTGAGTAAAGGGCATCATCAACTGCCTACCCATCCTCCCGCATCTTCTTAACCTATGGTTAGAAAATAGACAAGCTGATCATCTTATGTACTCAATATTTTAAAAAAACTGACAGTGCAATTCAAAAGCTTACATGGCTCTTGAACCATTTCGCAAATCTTGCCATAACCAGTTTGTCAATGTTTCTTGGATTTTGCGGCAGTAACTACTTTTTGTATATGCTGCACAACATAGTGATCGCGTCAAACATCTAAATATATAAGAATGTGCTGCAAGTTTAGTAGATTATGATGTATAAGCTGCAGTACTTAGCACTTACTTGATATAAGGTAGTATCTCATGAAAGTTATTCAACACATACCAAACCATTTTGTCCAAATCTTTAGGTTTGCCCTCTTGTCGACTCTTCCCTGTAACCCGAACAGAATAATCGAATACATTGAGCCCGGGAATTGTCCTCACCCACCTCTTTGCGAAGCTGATCAGCTGTTTCAATGTATTTTGAGCAAAATGTCAACGCTTCTGTAGCAATGTAGGCCTCTGCAATGGAACCCTCGGGTCTAGCTCTATTCCTAACATAGCCCTTGAAAGTGCCTAGCCGCCTTTCAATAGGGTACATCCAGCCATACTGTACTGGACCTCTAAGTAGTGCCTCATCGAGTAGATGAACAGCCAAATGCACCATCACATCAAAGAAGGCTGGAGGATATATATTCTCAAGGTTGCATAGGATAGTTGGTAACTTGTCTCTAAGACGCTCCAAAGCATCTATCCTGATATTTCTACTGCAGAGTTCCCTGAAGAATTGTCCCAACTCTGCAACTGCTCTGTATAAGTCAGGGCGGCCCAATCCTCTAAGGATAATAGGTAAAAACCCTTTGAAGTAGGATGTGGCAGTCATGAGTTTTCAACCCTTGTACCTTGTTTCCATCTGCATTGCCTCTCCTTTTAGGGTTGGAAGCAAATCCATGTGGGAATCTCACACGTGACAGGACCTCGCAGAATTCTTTTCTTTTTACCTTATCCAAGATGTACATAGTTGGTGCCATATCCCATGGTTTACCTTCATCTTGCACCTATAAATCATGTCTGATACCCAGGTGTGTCAAATCAATCCTTGATTTTAAGGTATCTTTCGTCTTGCCTTCAATATTAAGAAGTGTGCCGATAATGTTGTCACGTATATTTTTGTCGATGTGCATCACATCAAGATTATCTCGCAGATCCAAATCTTTCCAATACTCCAAGTCCCACAAAGTGGACCTGCGGGTAAACAATAATCTCTCTTCTGCCCTGCCACACTTCCTTTTCCCGCTACCATTACCAGGAGGGTTTCCTAGTGTAATATGCCTGACCTTCTCTAATTCCACTTGCAAATCATCGGCGCTGAGCCTCTTTGGCGCATCACGGTTTTCATGCTTTGCATTGAACACATGTCTTTGGTATTTTCTAGGATGCGGCTTGTCCTTGGCAAGGAAACGGCGGTGTCCAATGTAACAGATCTTGCTAAGTATTGTGTATGACAGCAGATTCCTGTCACAGCGAACACATGCATTGTAACCATGTGTCGTTCGCCCTGACATAGTGCCCAAAGCCGGATAATCATGGATGCACCAAGTTATAACAGCACGCAGAAAGAAATCAGCTGGTGGGCTGCTATATAGGTCTCGAGTGAGAACACCCCTCCATAGATGTTGAAGTTCCTCCACAAGAGGCTCCATGAACAAATCAAAATCCTTTCCAGGACTTTTTGGACCTGGGATGAACAAGGCCATCATGTAGTTTGATTCTTTGGTGCAGACATTTGGAGGCATGTGAAAGGGATAACAAGCAATGGACACATGCTATATGTGCCGCTCTGGTGGCCAAATGGGTTAAATCCATATGAAGCTAAGCCAAGTCTAATGTTTCTTGGGTCAGCAGCAAACTTTTTGTGTTTATGATTGAAGCTTTTCCACTCACTACCATGAGATGGATGGCTCATTACATTCTGATCTCTGTACTCCTGGTTCCTAGAATGCCACAGTACATCCTCTCTTGTTTCAGCATCATGAAACAACATCTACAATCTTGGTATAATTGGAAAATGTCTCAGAACATTATGACGAATCCTCTTCACAGCATCACCATCTTTCCATCTTGATGATTTGCATTTCGGGCATTCACTTAAGTTGGCATAATCCTTTGGGAACAGAACACAATTATTTTTACAAACATGGATCATATCATATCCAATTCCAACTGCATGAAGGAAATTCTTCATTTTACTGTAGGTGTGTGGCAGCTCAGACACATCTGGGAAAGATTTGCGGAAAGCAGCCAACATCACATCGAATGATTTGTTGGTCATCCACTCAGATGTCTTCACCTGAAGAAAGGTGACCATAGCTGAGAATACTGACAGCTTATTTCCTAGGGTGACAGCCACGTTGCATTGTTCCAACATGCAGGCCCACCGTTTTTCTTCTGCAGGTGAAAGTTCACGGAATGCACGAGAATTTCATAGCATTGTTTCAATGTTGGTCAAACTCACTGGCTCCGCCACCACCTCCTCCTCCTCCTCCTCTTCCACCTGAGCATCAGGCAGATCAAGATGGTGATCTGCTGCTTCCACGTAGTCAATAACATTGACGTTCACAGCTTCACCATGATGAACCCACCTAGAATATGTGACCAACATCTCATACAAGTGTAGATGATTTTGCACAGTTGACTGGGGTCTTGTAACTGAATTCATACAACTGCTACACGGGCAGAGCACATCTGATTTCGAACCACCGTACTCAGCTATGATAAAGTTCATGAAGTTTTCAACCCCCTCGACATATGCAGCAAAGAATCTTCAAGCAGATGTTATCCAAGTCCTGTCCATCTGTTAGACATACAAATTAGTTCTTCTACTGGATATTACAGGAAAAACATATATGCTTTTTTATGAAGTCCAAAAAGAATACCTAGGTCGATGTCTAAAGCTATGGCAAGATATTTGGACGAGCAGATCTAAGTAACGAAATATATGTAAAGCTAATTCAGCAAACAGATTTGAGTGCTAAATTATGGCAGGCTGTTTCAGCAGTCAATGAGGCCGAGCACACAGCCACCAACCTATCGAAGGCCATCGCAGCAACAAAGATTGAGTATAAAATGGTGTAGTGCTATTTCACCTAACAGATTGGCTACTAGACCATGGCCATCTACGTCACAATAAATATATGGCGGGATATTTTAGCAACTAATCGGCCTTGGCATGCCATCTCAGCTAAGCAGATTGAGTGCAGAACAGGGCAAGGATGCTTCTTAAGCAGAGCATATTGACTGTAAACTACTTCGGCAAACAGTGAGATTAACAGCGTCTATCAGCTAACATTCAGCGCTACACCGACATGCACGGGGCCTCAATCTAGAATGCACGTACCGTGGGAGAAGCTAACCGCCGTGAGTCTCCACACGAACAATGCCAGTGGTGGCGGCGCTGACCGCCGTGCGCCTACACAAGAATGTCGCCAGCGGTGGCGGCGCGGCTAGAGGACGGCAATCTACGAGAGCGTACTGTGGGAGCGAGAGGATCGCCGTGCGTCCCCTCAATGAACCGCGGCGCCGACGTATCGGCGCGGAGGGGAGGGCGGCTTTGGCGGAGCGAATGGAGTGGAGGGGGGCGGGGGGAGGGGGGTTGGGGAATATTATTGGCTAGTTGGCCAAGGGCGATTGAATCTAGGATTTGGGTGGAATTTTTGGGTGAGGGGGAGGATTTTCGGGCGGTGGGCGGGGGGAGTTTGGCGCATGGTCGGTTTCTCCAAGTGCAGTCCCATGTGTCAGTGAAGAGGCAAGCCGAAGTGCGTTCCATTTGTGTGAGCCGTGTGCAGGACCGAACGTGTGTGCGCTACAATGCGACCGCGACAGGGGTGATGTGAGTGTACCGCCTTTTTTCCTTTTAAACTAGATGCTTCACCCCCTCAAAAAAACTTGTTGCTTCGCGCGATCCATCGATACTACTAGTAGTAATCCAGTAATCCCGACTAAAACGGCGCGACCGGGTCTTTTCCCGCGCGATATGCTGGGAGGTTGGCTTAGTTGGGTTTTTTAGGACGAGTAATGCTACACCTTGATACGTCTCCAACGTATCTATAATTTTTATTGTTCCATGCTATTATATTACCCGTTTTGGATGTTTATGGGCTTTACTTTACACATTTATATCATTTTTGGGACTAACCTACTAACTGGAGGCCCAGCCCGTATTGCTGTTTTTTTGCCTATTTCAGTATTACGAAGAAAAGGAATATCAAACGGAGTCCAAACGGAATGAAACCTTCGGGAGCGTGATTTTTGGAACAAACGTGATACACAGGACTTGGAGTGCAAGCCAAGAAGCAACCGAGGCGGCCATGAGGGTGGAGGGCGCGCCCCCCTATCTCGTGGGCCCCTCGGGCGGCCAATGACCTACTTCTTCCTCCTATATATACCCACGTACCCCGAGAACATCCAGGGAGCCAACGAAAAACAATTTTCACCGCTGTAACCTTATGTATCCGCGAGATCCCATCTTGGAGCCTTCGCCGGCGCTCTGCCGGAGGGGGAATCGACCACGGAGGGCTTCTACATCAACACCATAGCCCCTTCGATGAGTTGTGAGTAGTTTACCACAGACCTTCGGGTCCATAGTTATTAGCTAGATGGCTTCTTCTCTCTTTTTGGATCTCAATACCATGTTCTCCCCCTCTCTTGTGGAGATCTTTTCGATGTAACTCTTTTTGCGGTGTGTTTGTCGAGATCCGATGAATTGTGGGTTTATGATCAAGTTTATCTATGAGAAATATTTGAATCTTATCTGAATTCTTTTATGTATGATTGAGTTATCTTTGCAAGTCTCTTCGAATTATCAATTTGGTTTGGCCTACTAGATTGATCTTTCTTGCAACGGGAGAAGTGCTTGCTTTGGGTTCAATCTTGCGGTGTCCTTACCCAGTGACGATAGGGGTTGCAAGGCACATATTGTATTGTTTCCATCGAGGATAAAAGATGGGGTTTATATCATATTGCATGAGTTTATCCCTCTATATCATGTCATCTTTCGTAATGTGTTACTTTGTTCTTATGAACTTAATACTCTAGATGCATGCTGGATAGCGGTCGATGTGTGGAGTAATAGTAGTATATGCAGGCAGGAGTCGGTCTACTTGTCACGGACGTGATGCCTATATACATGATCATGCCTAGATAATCTCATAGTTATTCACTTTTCTATCAATTGCTCGACGGTAATTTGTTCACCCACCGTAATACTTAAGCTATCTTGAGAGAAGCCACTAGTGAAACCTATGGCCCCCGGGTCTATCTTTTATCATATAAGCTTTCAATCTACTTTTATTTGCATCTTTACTTTTCCAATCTATATTATAAAATATGAAAAATATATTTATCTTATCATACTATCTATATCAGATCTCACTTTCGCAAGTGGCCGTGAAGGTACTGACAACCCCTTTATTGCGTTGGTTGCGAGTTCTTTGTTTGTTTGTGTAGGTGCGTGGGACTTTTGAGGAGCCTCCTACTGGATTGATACCTTGGTTCTCAAAAACTGAGGGAAATACTTACGCTACTATTGCTGCATCACCCTTTCCTCTTCAAGGAAAACCAACGCAAGCTCAAGACATAGCAAGAAGGATTTCTGGCGCCGTTGCCGGGGAGGTCTTCGCTCAAGTCAAGACATACCAAGTACCCATCACAAACTCATCTCCCTCGCATTTACATTATTTTCTATTTGCTCTCATTTTCCTCTCCCCCACTTCACCCTTGCCGTTTTATTTGCCCTCTCTTTCCCAATCTCCTCTTTCTTTCGCTTGTCTTTTGTTTGCTCGTCGTTATGGCTAGTTCCTTATCCGCTCCTATGTCTCCCGAGTTTGAAGTTCTTCACTTCAAGCAAAGGCAAGGAGAAAACTTAAAAGATGCTTGGTATAGGATGATGGAATCTTATCGCAATTGCACCCTAGAGGTGAATTTTAGAATTTTACTTCGCAATTTTTATGTTGGGCTAAATATGTCGCATAGACAACTCTTGGATTGCATTGCCAAGGGAAATTTTATTGAAATTGATCCTAGTATTGCACATGAAATTATAGAGGGAATAGTGGGAACACTACCTCAAAAAGGGGGACCACATCCTACCCAAGAAGAAACACAAGTGTTTGGAAAGATTTGTGAAGTAACAAAAATATTACAAAAGTCTCTTGAGCCTCTTAAAAGTGTTAGCGGAAATCTTCACCGCATGAATATGTTGATTACTCTTTACAATAAGCGGTTGGATTCTTTAGATCTAAAAATTTCCGAGTATGAAGGGAAACGTAAAGAACCTCCCGGATTCGAGCATGACTCCGCTAAAAAACTGAAAATTAAAGATGGCACTACTTAGATCTATCTTCGCTTTTATGCCTAGCTAGGGGCGTTAAGCGATAGCGCTAGTTGGGAGGCAACCCAATTTTATTTGTGTTTTTTGTTTTTTTTTCTGTTTAGTAATAAATTTTGCATATACCTTCTGTTTAGATGTGTTTTTATGTTTCAATTAGTGTTTGTGCCAAGTAGAACCTATAGGATAACCTATGGTGATAGTTAATTTGATTCTGCTGAAAAACAGAAACTTTGCACGCACAAAATTAGTTTTGTTAAATCACAGAAACGTGCTTTTGCGTTGATTCTTTTTGCTACAGATCAATAGACAAATATTACAGGACTTCCTATTTTAGTAGGATTTTTAGAGTTCCATAAGTTTGTGTTAGTTGCATATTGCTACAGACTGTTCTGTTTTTGACAGATTCTGCTTTTCGTGTGTTGTTTGCTTATTTTTGATGCATCTATGGCTAGTATTAAGTGGTATGAACCATAGAGAACTTGAAATACAATAGGTTTAACACCAATATAAATAAAGAATGAGTTCATTACAGTACCTTATGTGGTGGTTTTGCTTTCTTTCACTAACGGAGCTTATGAGATTTCCTGTTGAGTTTTGTGTTGTGAAGTTTTCAAGTTTTGGATAAAGATTTGATGGACTATGGAATAAGGAGTGGCAAAAGCCTAAGCTTGGGGATTCCCATGGCACCCCAAGATATTCAAGAGTAGCCAAAAGCCTAAGCTTGGGGATGCCCCCGGAAGGCATCCCCTCTTTCGTCTTCGTTCATTGGTAACTTTACATGGAGCTATATTTTTATTCGCCACATGATATGTGTTTTGCTTGGAGCGTCGCGTATTTGCTTTTAGTCTACCACAATCATCCTTGCTGTACACACCTTTTGGGATAAGCCTACTTGATTGGAATTTATTAGAATACTCTATGTGCTTCACTTATATCTTTTGTGATAGATAGTTTTGCTCTAATGCTTCACTTATATCTTTAAGAGCACAGCGCTGGCTTAATTTTGTAGAAATTGCTAGTCTCTCATGCTTCACTTATATTATTTTGAGAGTCTTTTAGAACAGCATGGTATTTTCTATGATTATAAAATTGGTCCTAGAATGGTAGGCATCCAAGTTTGGTATAATAAAAACTATCATAGGAAGTGAATTGGATGCTATGATCAATTTGATACTTGATAATTGTTTCAAGATATGGAGGTAGTGATATTAAAGTCATGCTAGTTGGGTGATTATGAATTTAAAGAATGCTTGTGTTGAACTTAGCAAGTACCATAGCATGCATGTATGGTTAAAGTTGTGTAACAAATTTGAAACATGAAGTGTCCTTGGATTGTGCATCCTTATGAGTGGCGGTCGGGGACGAGCGATGGTCTTTTCCTACCAATCTATCCCTCTAGGAGCATGCGCGTAGTGCTTGGTTTTTGATGACTTCTAAATTTTTGCAATAAGTATATGAGTTTTTTTGACTAATGTTGAGTCCATGGATTATACGCACTTTTACCTTTCCATCATTGCTAGCCTCTTCGGTACCGTGCATTGCCCTTTCTCACCTTGAGAGTTGGTGCAAACTTCGTCGGTGCATCCAAACCCCGTGATATGATACGCTCTATCACACATAAACCTCCTTATATCTTCCTCAAAACAGCCACCATACCTACCTATTATGGCATTTCCATAGCCATTCCGAGATATATTGCCATGCAACTTTCCACCGTTCCATTTATCATCATGACACGCATTACTTTTGTCATATTGCCATTGCATGATCATGTAGTTGACATCGTATTTGTGGCAAAGCCACCATGCATAATTTTTCATACATGTCACTCTTGATTCATTGCACCATCCCGGTACACCGCCGGAGGCATTCATATAGAGTCATATCTTGTTCTAGTTTTGAGTTGTAATTCATGTGTTGTAAATCAATAAAAGTGTGATGATCATCATTATTAGAGCATTGTCCCCAAAAAGAAAAAAAAGACCAAAGAAAAAAAGGAAGAAAGGCCAAAAGAAAAAAAAGAAATGCCCAAAAAAAGAAAAAAAGAAAAAGAAAAAATAAAAAGGGGCAATGTTACTATCCTTTTTCCACACTTGTGCTTCAAAGTAGCACCATGTTCTTCATATAGAGAGTCTCATATGTTGTCACTTTCATATACTAGTGGGAATTTTTCATTATAGAACTTGGCTTGTATATTCCTACGATGGGCTTCCTCAAAATGCCCTAGCTCTTCATGAGCAAGCAAGTTGGATGCACACCCACTTAGTTTCTTTTGTTGAGCTTTCATACATTTATAGCTCTAGTGCATCCGTTGCATGGCAATCCCTACTCCTCATGTTGACATCAATTGATGGGCATCTCCATAGTCCGTTGATTATCCTCGTCAATGTGAGACTTTCTCCTTTTTTGTCTTCTCCACACAATCCCCATCATCATATTCTATTCCACCCATAGTGCTATATCCATGGCTCACGCTCTTGTATTGCGTGAAAGTTGAAAAAGTTTGAGATTATTTAAGTACGAAACAATTGCTTGGCTTGTCATCTGGGGTGTAGAATTTGGGAACATTTTTGTGTGACGAAAATGAAGCATAGCCTAACTATATGATTTTGTGGGGATGAACTTTCTTTAGCCATGTTATTTTGAGAAGACATGATTGCTTTTATTAGTATGCTTGAAGTATTACCATTTCTTTTGTCAATATGAATTTTTATTTTGAATCATATGGATCTGAACATTCATGCCACAATAAAGAAAATTACATTGAGAATTATGCTAGGTAGCATTCCACATCAAAAATTCTGTTTTTATCATTTACCTACTCGAGGACGAGCAGAAATTAAGCTTGGGGATGCTTGATACGTCTCCAGCGTATCTATAATTTTTTATTGTTCCATGCTATTATATTACCCGTTTTGGATGTTTATGGGCTTTACTTTACACATTTATATCATTTTTGGGACTAACCTACTAACTAGAGGCCCAGCCCGTATTGATGTTTTTGCCTATTTCAGTATTTCGAAGAAAAGGAATATCAAACGGAGTCCAAACAGAATGAAACCTTCGGGAGCGTGATTTTTGGAACAAACATGATCAAGAGGACTTGGAGTGCAAGCCAAGAAGCAGCCGAGGCGGCCACGAGGGTGGAGGACGCGCCCACCCCTACAGGGCGCGCCCACAATCTCGTGGGCCCCTCGGGCGGCCACCGACCTACTTCTTCCTCCTATATATACCCACGTACCCCGAGAACACCCAGTGAGCCAACAAAAAATAATTTCCACCGCCATAACCTTCTGTATCCGCGAGATCCCAGCTTGGAGCCTTCGCCGGCACTCCGCCGGAGGGGGAATCGACCATGGAGGGCTTCTAGATCAACACCATAGCCCCTCCGATAAGTTGTGAGTAGTTTACCACAGACCTTCGGGTCCATAGTTATTAGCTAGATGGCTTCTTCTCTCTTTTTGGATCTCAATACCATGTTCTCCCCCTCTCTTGTGGAGATCTATTCGATGTAACTCTTTTTGTGGTGTGTTTGTCGAGATCCGATGAATTGTGGGTTTATGATCAAGTTTATCTATGAGAAATATTTGAATCTTCTCTGAATTCTTTTATGTATGATTGAGTTATCTTTGCAAGTCTCTTCGAATTATTAGTTTGGTTTGGCCTACTAGATTGATCTTTCTTGCAATGGGAGAAGTGCTTAGCTTTGGGTTCAATCTTGCGGTGTCCTGACCCAGTGACAATAGGGGTTGCAAGGCACGTATTTTATTGTTGCCATCGAGGATAAAAAGATGGGGTTTATATCATATTGCATGTGTTTATCCCTCTACATCATGTCATCTTTCTTAATGTGTTACTCTGTTCTTATGAACTTAATACTCCAGATGCATGCCGGATAGCAGTCGATGTGTGGAGTAATAGTAGTAGATGCAGGCAGGAGTCACTCTACTCTGTTGGAAATATGCCCTAGAGGCAATAATAAAATGGTTATTATTATATTTCCTTGTTCATGATAATTGTCTATTGTTCATGCTATAATTGTATTGACCGGAAACCGTAATACATGTGTGAATACATAGACCACAACAAGTCCCTAGTGACCCTCTAGTTGACTAGCTCGTTGATCAACAGATGGTCATGGTTTCCTGACTATGGACATTGGATGTCATTGATAACGGGATCACATCATTGGGAGAATGATGTGATGGACAAGACCCAATCCTAAGCATAGCACAAGATCGTATAGTTCATTTGCTAGAGCTTTTCTAATGTCAAGTATCATTTCCTTAGACCATGAGATTGTGAAACTCCCAGATACCGTAGGAGTGCTTTGGGTGTACCAAACGTCACAACGTAACTGGGTGGCTATAAAGGTGCACTACAGGTATCTCCGAAAGTGTCTGTTGGGTTGGCACGAATCGAGACTGGGATTTGTCACTCCGTATGACGGAGAGGTATCTCTGGGCCCACTCGGTAATGCATCATCATAATGATCTCAATGTGACTAAGTAGTTGGTCATGGGATCATGCATTATGGAACGAGTAAAGTGACTTGCCGGTAACGAGATTGAACGAGGTATTGGGATACCGACGATCGAATCTCGGGCAAGTAACGTACCGGTTGACAAAGGGAATTGTATACGGGATTACTTGAATCCTCAACATCGTGGTTCATGCGATGAGATCATCGTGGAACATGTGGGATCCAACATGGGTATCTAGATCCCGATGTTGGTTATTGGCCGGAGAGCTGTCTCGGTCATGTCTGCATGGTTCCCGAACCCGTAGGGTCTACACACGTAAGGTTCGATGACGCTAGGGTTATAAGGAAGATTTGTATGTGATTACCAAATGTTGTTCGGAGTCTCGTGTGAGATCTCGGATGTCACGAGGAGTTCTGGAATGGTCCGAAGGTGAAGATTTATATATGGGAAGTCATCATACGGTCACCGAAAATATTCGGGGGTATACAGGTATTGTACCGGGACCACCGGAGGGGTTCCGGGGGTCCACCGGGTGGGTCCACCTGCCCCGGAGGGCCTTATGGGCTGTAGGTGGAAGGGAACCAACCCCAAGTGGGCTGGGTGCCACTCCCCCTAGGGCCCATGCGCCTAGGGTTGGGGGGAACCCTAGAGGGGGCGCCCCCTTGGCTTGGGGGGCAAGCCCCCTCCCCCTTGACCACCCCCCCCCCCTCTAGATCTCATCTAGAGGGGCCGGCCCCCTTCCCCCTTCTTCCTATAAACAGAGGGGTGGAGGGAGGGGTGCAGGACCACATCCAAGGCGCAGCCCCTCCCCTCCCCAACACCTCTCCTCCTCCGCAAGAGCTTGGCGAAGCCCTGCTGGAGAACTGCCGCTCCATCACCACCATGCCGCCGTGCTGCTGCTAGAGCCCTCTTCCTCAACCTCTCCCTCCTCCTTGCTGGATCAAGGCACGGGAGATGTCACCGGGCTGCACCTGTGTTGAACGCGGAGGCACCGTTGTTCGGTGCTTAGATCGGATTCGGCCGCGATCTGAATCGCTACGTGTACGACTCCTCCAACTGCGTTCTTGCAACGCTTCCGTTTCGCGATCTTAAAGGGTACGAAGATGCACTCCCCTCTCTCTCATTGCTAGTTACTCCATAGATTGATCTTGGTGATGCGTAGAAATTCTTTTAATTTCTGCAACGATCCCCAACAGTGGCATCATGAGCTTGGTCTATGCGTTGTTTCTATGCACGAGTAGAACACAAGTGTGTTGTGGGCGTCGATTTTGTCAATTTACTTGCCACTACTAGTCTTATCTTGTTTCGGCGGCATCGTGGGATGAAGCGGCCCGGACCGACCTTACACGTACGCTTACGTGAGACAGGTTCCACCGACTAACATGCACTAGTTGCATAAGGTGGCTAGCGGGTGTCTGTCTCTCCCACTTTAGTCGGATCAGATTTGATGAAAAGGATCCTTATGAAGGGTAAATAGAAATTGGCATATCACGTTGTGGTTTTGGTGTAGGTAAGAAACGTTCTTGCTAGAAACCTATAGCAGCCACGTAAAAACTTGCAACAACAATTAGAGGACGTCTAACTTGTTTTTGCAGCATATGTCGTGTGATGTGATATGGCCAAAAGGATGTGATGAATGATATACATGTGATGTATGAGATTGATCATGTTCTTGTAATAGGAATCACGACTTGTATGTCGATGAGTATGACAACCGTCAGGAGCCATAGGAGTTGTCTTAATTTATTGTATGACCTGCGTGTCATTGAATAATTACTTTACTTTATTGCTAAACCGTTAGCCATAGTAGTAGATGTAATAGTTGGCGAGACAACTTCATGAAGACACGATGATGGAGATCATGATGATGGAGATCATGGTGTCATGCCGGTGACGATGATGATCATGGCACCCCGAAGATGGAGATCAAAAGGAGCAAAATGATATTGGCCATATGTCGGTGTACTAAAGTAGGGGGGTACCTTAGTATCCCGAACTTGTGCACGGGCAGTAGTAGCGACCCGCGGCAGGGCTTGCCGGGCGTTCGCCAAGATCCTCCACGGCTACTTTGACGCCATTCAAGATCGAGGTACTCAAACCAAGGCCCCGGCAAGAGAAGCTGGCCGGGAAGAAAACAAAGGCCCCGGCAAGAGGAGCTTGCCGGGAAGACCGTCCAAGGCATCTCCAGAAGACTTGCCGCGGCGCTCCACGCGTCCCGGCAAGGCCCGACGGCCGGCAAGCTTGCCGGCACGACAAGAGAAGGGTCGCGGCAAGGCACTCGCCGCGGCAAGGCGGCCACCCAAAGTCCAGCGCATCCAGCGACGTGCCACCCCAGGGCCACCCCAGTGGCACGTGGCGGGGCGTTGCGTAGCCATGCAGAGCGAGGTGGCAAACGGAGCTGACGAAGACGCCATCATGGCAATCGGTGGCGCCTCTAAACGGTCGTTTCCTTGCACTGTTGGGGCGACCGGACGGGCATTAAATGCCCTTGTCCCCTGCTGTCAGAGTTAGGTAGGGGGGCACTGTTGGTAGCAGTTGTACCAACCCGCGTTTTTACCTTTCTACCCATCTTTCTACGCTGCCACCTGTTGGTGCCCCCTTCAGACTATAAAAGGGAGGCCCATGGGCACGTAGAAAAGGGTTCGGAATTTTGGTTCCGCAGCTTAAGGGTTCGGTCCATTCGACAACACCACCATACGCTCGCTCTGGAGCAAGATCAAATAAAAACACAAAGCAGCAGTAGGAGTTTTATCTCTCCGGAGAGCTCCGAAGCTGGGTAAAAATCGCCCGTCCCCCAGCACGCGCCCGACCTCGATCCGCTCTGCGCGCGGCCTCCGCCCCCTTGCCGGACCAGAAGGGGCCCCCCGTGCCCCATAGGTGCTCGTGGATCAGTCCCCCGACATCTTTGGCACGCCAGGTAGGGGGCGCGTCGAGGTCGTGAGCATCTGATCCGGTCTCCGCGCGCGCTGCACCAACGCCTTCATCAACATGCCATCGAAGAAGAAGCCTTCGGAGGTGGCCGCTCCGTCTACATCGATTCCGCCACCACCGCCGGAGCAAACGGGCGGTGGAGTGGACGCCGGCGGAGGAATGGGCGCCGACGGTGGTACTCACGTCGTCACCAGATCCAAAAACAAGGCCCCGCAAGCGTCGGCGACCATGCAGACACCGCACCCTTCCCAGGAAGTGCAAGGTCGACAACGCCCCGGTGCTCCTAGCACCATGCTCGCGTTGGAACAAGGCCAAGCTGGTGGGTCGCGAGACGCTCGAGGTCAGCATGCACGCCCGCATGCTGGCGCGATCGAGGTACGGTCGCCAGGGCGGGGTGTTGCACCTCCCAATCCAGTTGGGAGTCCGAGCACATCCCGCTCCTCGCGCCGCTCGTCGCCACCACCACCCAAGATAGCAGAGGAAGCGCTGGCCCGAGCCCAGCTGCTTCTAGACTACCCTCCAGCGCCGCACAAGATCGACGACTAGAGGATGACCATATACAGTCTCATCAGCTTCGCCAACGGCGACAAGCCCCGGCAACCGAGCGCATCGAGGCCCCGGCAAGGCGCCCAGGCACAAGCCGACACCGACAAGACCGCTGGGGGTGCCACCTCCGTGCACTCCCAGCCCCGAAGGCCAAGATCGCCGGCTCGTCGGGCCAACCCCGGCGGCGACTCCACCGCGTCGTCGGACCCGCGAACCCGACGCGATCAACGCCACGTTCTCCAAGAACGGCGGCACGAAGACGCTCGCACTCGCATCGAGCGCAGAAGGGAAGCGCGACGTCAATCCGACCAGCGCGCTGGGCCCACTGTCGATATGCACGCACCCGGGGAACCAAGCGACTTGCCGTACGCGGCAGGTTGCCCTGCGTTCACCCGCGAGCTGCGGCAAGTCCAGTGGCCCAGAACCAAGAACTTCAAGCCAGACGTGCCCGAGAAGTACGATGGCAGGATACATCCATCGGAGTTCCTCAGCATCTACACCATCGCGGTGTAGGCTGCCGGAGGGCGCAATGAGAAGATCCTCGCCAACTACTTCCCGCTGGTGCTCAAGCCCAACGTCAGGTCTTGGCTCATGCACTTGCCGGACGGTTCCATCTCTTCATGGGCGGACCTGTGTCATCAGTTTGTCGGCGCCTTTACGGGTGGCCACAAGCCTCATGGCCAGGAGAGTGACCTCCACTTGCTCGTCCAGAAGGAGGGAGAACCCCTGCGCAAGTACATACAAAGATTCAGCCAAGTGCAGCGCAACATCCCAGACGTCCACCCCGCCGCAGTTATCAGCGCGTTTCATCAGAACGTGCGTAACCACAGGATGAGGGAGGAGATGGCGATGTGCAAGATCAGAGACGTCAGCGAGCTCTATGCTCTGGCCGACAAGTGTGCACGGGCTGAGGAGGGGAGGAAAATCCCCGGAGAGGTTGCAGGAGCAGAAGGATCTGACAGTGAGGATGCCGCCCCGGCAAGGAAGAACCGGAGACGGAACAACAGGAAGAGAAAGGCTAAGGATGTGCTAGCTGTTGAGCATTCCGGCAACGGAGGCAGCTCCGACAAGGCCAAAGCCGATGACTCCGGCGAGGCTGTGGTAGCCGCCGACAAGCAGGATGGCTCTGGCAAGCGGTACTGCAAGATCCACCGCACCAAGGGCCATGATCTCCAAACCTGCAAGAAAGTGGAGCAGATGGTGGAGCTACAGAAAGCCAAATACGAGCTCCGCGATAAGGAGAGAGCCCAGGGAGGTGGCGGAGGATCCGGCAAGAAGCTTCCCGCCCGGGGAGGACACCGCGGCAAGGCCAAGCCGCGGCAAGGAGATAGGCCTCCCCGCGGCCGCGACAAGGACGAAGATGAGGATGAGGATGATGAGATGGAGGAGGATGAGACCGATGACCAAGAGTTTTAGAAGGCAACAGAGGTGTTGTGCATCGACGGCGGCGCCTCTCTGCACGCCTCGCACCGCCAACTCAAGCAGTGGGTGCGAGAGGTGAATGCAGCGGAGCCGTCCGTCGAGGCGCGCAAGCCTCTGAAATGGTCCGGCACGCCCATCATCTTCGATGTTGAGGACCACCCTGATCGCATCACTGCGGTCGGGTGCTTGCCGATGTTGGTCTCACCAACAATCCGCAACCTCAAGGTCATGAAGATGTTGGTTGATGGCGGGGCCGGCCCGAACCTAATTTCCTCCGCAGTACTCAAGAAGCTCCAGATCCCCGACAGCGAGCTCGAAGAAACTGGTACCTTTCAAGGGATAAATCCGGGAAGGAGCAAGCCCAAGGGGAAGATCATGCTGCCAGTGACGTTTGGCAGCGAGCTGAACTTCAGGATAGAGAGGGTCACCTTCGATGTTGTTGATATCCCATTACCCTACAATGGGATACTCGGCCGTCCAGCGCTTGCCAAGTTCATGGCAGCCTCTCACTACGCATACAACGTGCTAAAGATGCCTGGTCCGATAAGTGTCATCTCTGTCCAAGGCGACAAGAAGGATGCACTTATCTGCACCGACAAGATCTACCGGGAAGCAGTAGCCGCAGCAGAGTGCAAGCCACTTGCCGCAGAAGCTCCCCGGGGGAAGGAGAAAGTCAAGTCCGGCAAGAGCAGCTCTGATGCCCACTCCGGCAAGAGCACCTCCCCGGAGTGCTGCGCTGCCGTCGAGGACCCACCATCGAGCCCCACCAGCAAATGCAAGAAGGCAAAGACAGATCCACCAAAGACTAAGCCCGGCAAGAACAGCTCTGGGGCCTGCTCCGGCAAGCACGCCTCCCCGGAGTGCCGCGCTGCCGTCGAGGATGCGCCATCGAGCTCCACCGGCCAGTAGGGCGAAGAAAGCGTCCAGTTTCGAGCTTTTGAATTGTATTCTCTAAGACTCCGTACCTTGTATGAAGAACCTGTGCGCAGAAGGGTCGAATTGTGGCTAAGTTGCGCCCTTGATCTGTTTCGAGTCCGCTCAACGATGAAAGCGCGCCGCAACTAGCCCGACAAGTTTTTCCTGCCGGAGGCAACACCGCCAGCGGGCTACTGATGTTCCGCACTCAGCAAGCGTGCTTGCACCGGTGGGTTCCCCGAAAGCGTGAGGGTGAAAGCATACAAGGAAGGGAATCAAGGGGGAAGTGCGGCCTTACCGGAGCTCGGAAGACAGAAAAGCTAAGTTTCCCAAGTTCGAATATAAAATACGTTCAGTTTTAAATTCCTATGTTGCATTCCTTGAACGTTCGTGCCTTGTATGAAAAACCCGTGCGCAGAGGAACCAACTCGCGGTTAAGTTGCGCCCTTGCTTTGTTTCGAGCCCGCTCGACAATGAAAGTGCGCTGCAACTGGCCTGACAAGGTTTCTTGCCGGAGACAACACCGCCAGCGGGCTGCTGATGTTCTGCACTCAGCAAGTGTGTTAGCACCGGCAAGTTCCCTGAAAGCGTAGGGTAAAAACATACAAGGGATGTGATGGAATAAAGGATGTAACATAGTAAGCCTTGCCATGGGACGTCCTTTGTATGAGAAGCTTGTGCGCGGAGGAGCCGACTCGTGGCTAAGTTGCGCCCTTGACTTGTTTCCGAGTCCGCTCAACAATGAAAGCGCGCTGCAACTAGCCCGACGAGGTTTCTTGCCAGATGCAACACCGCCAGCAGGCTGCTGATGTTCCGCACTCAGCAAGCGTGTATGCACCGGCAAGTCCCCTAAAAGCGTAGAGCGTAAACATACAAAGGGCGAAACACGGCGTTGCATTGCCCAACTTGAAGTTACGTTGCAAAAAGTAACTTATTGCGGCGCCGTCTAAATTTTTCTCATGACTAAAATGACAGCAACAAGGAATGAATAGAAGGGCGCACTGGCCCCTGGGCCCCGGCAAACCAGCGTCGCTGGGGGCTGCGAGTACCAAGATTCCTCCGCGGCAAGTCAGGGTCCCCGGGGGCTGCGACACCGGCGGCAAGGATGAAGCAAGGCGCACCGGCACCTGGGTCTCGGCGAGCCAAAGTTGTCGGGAGCTGCGGATACCAAGGTTCACCCCCGGCAAGCCAGAGTCGCCGAGGGCTGTGATATCAGATAAGCTTTTCGTCCCTCGTCATGCATCCTCTTATGGACTGGGGAATGCGAGGCCGCGTCCTTGAACGAATGTGTCTTGTAAAAAAAACCTGTGCGCGGAGGAACCGGCTCGTAGCTAGTCGCGCACCGGCTGTTGTTTCGAGTCCGCTCGACAACGTAGGTGAACTGCGGCTAGCTCAACGACAAGGTTTCTTGTCGGTCGCGGCA
Organism: Triticum timopheevii; assembly: GCA_963921465.1. Classification (NCBI taxonomy): domain Eukaryota; kingdom Viridiplantae; phylum Streptophyta; class Magnoliopsida; order Poales; family Poaceae; genus Triticum; species Triticum timopheevii. Next base: position 153,025,030 of record OY997272.1, read on the forward strand.
CCGCCGGCAGAGAACCAACTCGTAGCTAGTTGCCTTACTATCGTTTCGAGTCCGCTCAACGACATAAGTGAGCCGTGACTAGCTCCGCGACAAGGTTTCCTGTCGGTTGCAGTTCCGTTGCCGACGTCCCGCACTCGGCGTTCACGGCAAGGTGCCCGCACCGGCAAGTTCCCTAAAAGCGTAGGGTAAAAACTTACAAGGCACAAAATCAAGTAAAGGGCAAAATCCGGCAAGCATTCCCCTCTTTTCATTAAAAAACATCCCAATTTAGTACAAGTCCATAGAGGATGAAAAACATGATAGAGAGGATTACAAATTTTAAATGCAGCTAAGGCCCGAAGGCTTACAAATTAAAAGATAAGATGCCCGTAATCCCTCTCCTGTTTCTCTCTTCAGGAAGTAGGTCAAGGAGGCCCCGGCAAGAGAAGCTTGTCGGGGAAGGCAAAAGGGGCGCCTAGGTGAGCTACGGGTGCCAGAAGACACCAAGAGAACTTCCCGGGGGCCGGCCAGGAGCTTGGCGGAGACGGAGGCGCCGGAGGCAGAGCTCGAAGACGGGGCGGCAGGACGTCAGCACGCTGTCGAGGGCACCTCGCCCTCGTACTCCGACTTGACGGCCTTGCCTCCACCCCTCTTCCTCTTCCACAACCTCCCTACGCCAGCCGCCCAAGGAGACGACCCCGGGGAGTTCAGAAGGCCGGCGACCCGGATGATGGGGTCGCCGGTGGCGCGCGCGAGGCGACGTCCGACGCCTAGTCGGACCCGCCGTCCTCGTCGTCGCTATCGCTCCCCTCCTCGTCACTCTCGCTCGAGGAGGGGCCTTCGCTATCGGAGGAGCTGTCCACGCAGCATCTCGCCCGGATGCCAGAGTCCCCGAAGACCTTGACGGCGAGAAGGTCGCCCTCCATTAACTTAAAATGGAGGGTAAACCCCGCCGTCAAGCTGTGGATGCGGGCGAACGTCTTCCACCCTCGATCGAAGTACATCACGCCGGGGGCTGGGGATACGACACTAACTCGAGTGCCGCTGATCCCGCAGCCCCTCATGCGCAACTCCAGCATCTCGGGCGGGTCCGGTTCCATCGCGCTCGCAAACGGAGCCGGAAGCCGGAGGCGTCGACGAGGTGCCCGGCGCAGCTTGATGAAGAACTCCCAGGGGTCGTCCCCGATGTGGACCGCCTCGAGGAGAGGAGCCGCCGGCGGAGACGGGGGTGGCGCACCACCCCGGCCGCCTCTTCCCCGAGCGCCTCGGCCACGCCCTCGACCTCGTCCACGGCCTCGCCCCCTCCCTCTTCCCCTCGCGGCCGGCTCCGCCAACGCAGGCGCGAGGGAGGGAGAGGTGCGCTGTCTGGCGGCAACCCTCGCCGCCACCGACGAAGGGCCAGGGTTCCCTTTCTCCATGGAAAATGGGAGAAAGGGTAGCAGAAGTTGAAGAAAGAAGGAGATGAGAGAGTGCGGGCTTCCGTGCCCCCCCTCCTGCTCTTTATAAAGGAGCAGGGTGGGAGCCCGGCCGCCCCGCTCAGCGAATCAAGGCACGGGAAGAGCAGGGAATCGGGACCGACCCGCTGCCTCTGCTCGCGATGGCCCGGATTCCCACTCCCACCGTCCGTGACCCCAAGTACATGGGAGCTACGTGGCGGGGATGCAGGGCCGAGGTGACGGGTGAGGCGGCCTCGCCCCACCCCGTGATCGTGGGGTTGGACGCCTCGAAAACCGCGCACCGGCCCCATTCAGTAAATGCACCACGCCCCCACGCCTACCTCCGTTTAGGTAGGGGGGACGTGAGCCGTCCCCTTCATCATGGCTTGATGCATGCTCGCGAGGCTCAGCCCCGCACGCGCCACCCACGTCACCCACGACGCCGCGTTTGACGCGTGCCGTTGCGGGAGGATGCGGTGGACACGGAGTCCGACTCTGTGTGACCTAGGCCGCGCGTGCCCGTGCACTGTTTTGGGCCTGGCCCAACAGCGCTCGGCACCGTGTATGGCCCAGGCCCGGGGGCTCCTGTCGGTGTACTAAAGTAGGGGGGTACCTTAGTATCCCGAACTTGTGCACGGGCAGTCGCAGCGACCCACGGCAGGGCTTGCCGGGCGTTCGCCAAGATCCTCCACGGCTACTTTGACGCCATTCAAGATCGAGGTACTCAAACCAAGGCCCCGGCAAGAGAAGCTGGCCGGGAAGAAAACAAAGGCCCCGGCAAGAGGAGCTTGCCGGGAAGACCGTCCAAGGCATCTCCAGAAGACTTGCCGCGGCGCTCCACGCGTCCCTGCAAGGCCCGACAGCCGGCAAGCTTGCCGGCACGACAAGAGAAGGGTCGCGGCAAGGCACTCGCCGCGGCAAGGCGGCCACCCAAAGTCCAGCGCATCCAGCGACGTGCCACCCCAGGGCCACGCCAGTGGCACGTGGCGGGGCGTTGCGTAGCCATGCAGAGCGAGGTGGCAAACGGAGCTGACGAAGATGCCATCGTGGCAATCGGTGGCGCCTCTAAACGGTCGTTTCCTTGCACTGTTGGGGCGACCGGATGGGCATTAAATGCCCTTGTCCCCTGCTGTCAGAGTTAGGTAGGGGGGCACTGTTGGTAGCAGTTGTACCAACCCACGTTTTTACCTTTCTACCCATCTTTCTACGCTGCCACCTGTTGGTGCCCCCTTCAGACTATAAAAGGGAGGCCCATGGGCACGTAGAAAAGGGTTCGGAATTTTGGTTCCGCAGCTTGAGGGTTCGGTCCATTCAACAACACCACCATACGCTCGCTCTGGAGCAAGATCAAATAAAAACACAAAGCAGCAGTAGGAGTTTTATCTCTCCGGAGAGCTCCGAAGCTGGGTAAAAATCGCCGTCCCCCAGCGCGCGCCCGACCTCGATCCGCTCTGCGCGCGGCCTCCGCCCCCTTGCCGGACCAGAAGGGGCCCCCCGTGCCCCATAGGTGCTCGTGGATCAGTCCCTCGACACCATATCATGTCACTATTTGATTGCATGTGATGTTTATCATGTTTTACATCTTATTTGCTTAGAACGACGGTAGCATAAATAAGATGATCCCTCATAAAATTTCAAGAAAGTGTTCCCCCTAACTCTGCACCATTGCGAAGGTTCGTTGTTTCAAAGCACCACGTGATGATCGGGTGTGATAGATTCTAACGTTCGAATACAACGAGTGTAGGCCATATTTATACAAGCAAAACACTTAGGTTGACTTGACGAGCCTGGCAGGTACAGACATGGCCTCGGAATACAAGAGATCGAAAGGTCGAACATGAGTCATATAGAAGATACGATCAACATGAAGATGTTCACCGATGATGACTAGTCTGTCTCACGTGATGATCGGACACGGCCTAGTTGACTTGGATCATGTATCACTTAGATGACTAGAGGGATGTCTATCTGAGTGGGAGTTCAATAAATAATTTGATTAGATGAACTTAATTATCATGAATCTTTACAATATGTCTTGTAGATCAAATGGCCCAAACTAATGTTGTCCTCAACTTCATCGCGTTCCTAGAGAAAACCAAGCTGAAAGACGATGGTAGCAACTATACGGACCGGGTCCGGAACTTGAGGATCATCCTCATAGCTGCCAAGAAAGCATATGTCCTTGAAGCACCGCTAGGTGAAGCACCAGTTCCAGCAAACCAAGACGTTATGAATGCTTGGCAGTCACATGTTGATGATTACTCCCTGGTTCAGTGCGGCATGCTTTACAGCTTAGAACCGGGGCTCCAAAAGCGTTTCGAGCAGCACGGAGCATATGAGATGTTCCAAGAGCTGAAAATGGTTTTCCAAGCTCATGCCCGGGTCGAGAGATATGAAGTCTCCGACAAGTTCTACAGTTGTAAGATGGAGGAGAATAGTTCCGTCAGCGAGCACATACTCAAAATGTCTGGGTTGCACAACCACTTGTCTCAGCTGGGAGTTAATCTCCCAGATGACGCGGTTGTTGACAGAATCCTTCAGTCGCTTCCACCGAGCTACAAGAGCATTGTGATGAACTTCAATATGCAGGGGATGGAGAAAACCATTCCTGAGGTATATTCGATGCTGAAATCAGCGGAGGTGGAAATCAAAAAGGAACATCAAGTGTTGATGGTGAATAAAACCACTAAGTTCAAGAAAGGCAAGGGTAAAAAGGGCTTCAAGAAAGACGGCAAGGGAGTTGGCAAGTTGCCGAGAAGAAGCCAAAGAATGGACCCAAGCCTGAGACTGAGTGTTTTTATTGCAAGGGAAGTGGTCACTAGAAGCGGAACTGCTCCAAGTACTTAGCGGACAAGAAGGCCGGCAACACCAAAGGTATATGTGATATACATGTTATTGATGTGTACCTTACCAGTACTCGTAGTAGCTCCTGGGTATTTGATACCGGTGCGGTTGCTCATATTTGTAACTCAAAACAGTAGCTGTGGAATAAGCGGAGACTGGCGAAGGACGAGGTGACGATGCACGTCGGGAATGGTTCCAAGGTCGATGTGATTGCCGTCGGCACGCTGCCTCTACATTTACCTACGGGGTTAGTTTTAAACCTCAATAATTGTTATTTAGTGCCAGCTTTGAGCATGAACATTGTATCTAGATCTCGTTTAATACGAGATGGCTACTCATTTAAATCTGAGAATAATGGTTGTTCCATTTATATGAGAGATATGTTTTATGGTCATGCCCCGTTGGTCAATGGTTTATTCTTAATGAATCTCGAATGTGATGTTACACATATTCATAGTGTGAATACCAAAAGATGTAAGGTTGATAACGATAGTCCCACATACTTGTGGCACTGCCGCCTTGGTCACATTGGTGTCAAACGCAAGAAGAAGCTCCATGCAGATGGACTTTTGGAGTCTCTTGATTACGAATCATTTGACACGTGCGAACCATGCCTCATGGGCAAAATGACCAAGACTCCGTTCTCCGGAACAATGGAGCGAGCAACCAACTTATTGGAAATCATACATACTGATGTGTGCGGTCCAATGAGCGTTGAGGCTCGCGGTGGCTATTGTTGTGTTCTCACCCTCACTGATGACTTAAGTAGATATAGGTATGTCTACTTAATGAAACACAAGTCTGAGACCTTTGAAAAGTTCAAGGAATTTTAGAGTGAGGTTGAAAATCAATGTGACAGGAAAATAAAGTTCTTACAATCAGATCGTGGAGGGGAATATTTGAGCCACAAATTTGGCACACACTTAAGGAAATGTGGAATCATTTCACAACTCATGCCGCCTGGAACACCTCAGCATAATGGTGTGTCCGAACATCGTAATCGCACTCTATTGGATATGGTGCGATCTATGATGTCTCTTACCGATCTACCACTCTCATTTTTAGGGCTATGCTTTAGAGACTGTTGCATTCACTTTAAATAGGGCTCCGTCGAAATCCGTTAAGACGACACCGTATGAATTATGGTTTGGGAAGAAACCTAAGCTGTCATTTCTAAAAGTTTGGGGATGCGATGCTTATGTCAAGAAACTTCAACCTGAAAAGCTCGAACCCAAGTCGGAAAAATGTGTCTTCATAGGATACCCTAAGGAAACCATTGGGTATACCTTCTACCTCAGATCCGAAGGCAAGATCTTTGTTTCCAAGAACAGGTCCTTTCTGGGAAAGAGTTTCTCTCGGAAGAAGTAAGTGGGAGAAAGTTGAACTTGATGAAGTACTGCCTCTTGAAGCGGAAAGTAGCGCAGCTCAGGAAGATGTTCCTGTGGTGCCTGCACCGACTAGAGTGGAAGTTAATGATGATGATCAAGGTACTTCAGATCAAGTTGCTACTGAACTTTGTAGGTCCACGAGGACACGTTCCACACCAAAATGGTATGGCAACCCTGTCCTGGAAATCATGTTGTTAGACAATGGTGAACCTTCGAACTATGAAGAAGCGATGGCGGGCCCAGATTCCAACAAATGGCTTGAAGCCATGCAATCCGAGATAGGATCCATGTATGAAAACAAAGTATGGACTTTGACAGACTTGCCCGATGATCGGCGAGCGATAGAAAATAAATGGATCTTTAAGAAGAAGACGGACGCGGATGGTAATGTTACCATCTATAAAGCTTGACTTGTCGCTAAGGGTTATCGACAAGTTCAAGGGGTTAACTACGATGAGACCTTCTCACCCGTAGCGAAGCTGAAGTCCGTCTGAATCATGTTAGCAATTGCCGCATCCTATGATTATGGGATATGGCAAATGGACGTCAAAACGGCATTCCTTAACGACTTCCTTAAGGAAGAATTGTATATGATGCAGCCGGAAGGTTTTGTCGATCCTAAGAATGCTAACAAGGTATGCAAGCTCCAGCGCTCCATCTATGGGCTGGTGCAAGCATCTCGGAGTTGGAACATTCGCTTTGATGAAATGATCAAAGCGTTTGGGTTTATGTAGACTTATGGAGAAGGCTGCGTTTACAAGAAAGTGAGTGGGAGCTCTGTAGCATTTCTCATATTATATGTGGATGACATACTGTTGATGGGAAATGATATAGAACTCTTGGAAAACATAAAGGCCTACTTGAATAAGTGTTTTTCAATGAAGGACCTTGGAGAAGCTGCTTACATATTAGGCATCAAGATCTATAGAGATAGATCGAGACGCCTCATAGGTCTTTCACAAAGCACATACCTTGATAAGATATTGAAGAAGTTCAATATGGATCAGTCCAAGAAAGGGTTCTTGTCTGTATTGCAAGGCGTGAAATTGAGCTCGGCTCAAAGTCCGACCACGACAGAAGATAGAGAAAAGATGAGTGTCATCCCCTATGCCTCAGCCATAGGGTCTATTATGTATGCCATGCTGTGTACCAGACCTGATGTAAACCTTGCCGTAAGTTTGGTAGGAAGGTACCAAAGTAATCCCGGCATGGAACACTGGACAGCGGTCAAGAATATCCTGAAGTACCTGAAAAGGACTAAGGATATGTTTCTCGTTTATGGAGGTGACGAAGAGCTCGTCGTAAAGGGTTATGTTGATGCTAGCTTCGACACATATCTGGATGACTCCAAGTCACAAACCGGATACGTGTATATTTTGAATGGTGGGGCAGTAAGCCGGTGCAGTTGCAAGCAAAGCATCGTGGAGGGATCTACATGTGAAGTGGAATACATGGCAGCCTCGGAGGTGGCACATGAAGCAATCTGGATGAAGGAGATCATTGCCGACCTAGGAGTTATTCCCAATGCGTCGGGCCCGATGACTCTCTTCTGTGACAACACTGGAGCTATTGCCCTTGCCAAGGAGCCCAGGTTTCACAAGAAGACTAGAAACATCAAGCGTCGCTTCAACTCCATTCGTGAAAATGTTCAAGATGGAGACATAGATATTTGTAAAGTGCATACGGATCTGAATGTCGCAGATCCGTTGACTAAACCTCTTCCGCGAGCAAAACATGATCAACACCAGAACTCTATGGGTGTTTGATTCATCACAATGTAACTAGATAATTGACTCTAGTGCAAGTGGGAGACTATTGGAAATATGCCCTAGAGGCAATAATAAAATGGTTATTATTATATTTCCTTGTTCATAATAATTGTCTATTGTTCATGCTATAATTGTATTGACCGGAAACTGTAATACATGTGTGAATACATAGACAACAACAAGTCCCTAGTGAGCCTTAGTTGACTAGCTCGTTGATCAACAGATGGTCATAGTTTCCTGACTATGGACATTGGATGTCATTGATAATGGGATCACATCATTGGGAGAATGATGTGATGGACAAGACCCAATCCTAAGCATAGCACAAGATCGTGTAGTTCGTTTGCTAGAGGTTTTCTAATGTCAAGTATCATTTCCTTAGACCATGAGATTGTGCAACTCCCGGATACCGTAGGAGTACTTTGGGTGTACCAAACATCACAACATAACTGGGTGGCCATAAAGGTGCACTACAGGTATCTCCAAAAGTGTCTGTTGGGTTGGCACGAATCGAGACTGGGATTTGTCACTCCGTATGACGGAGAGGTATCTATGGGCCCACTCGGTAATGCATCATCATAATGAGCTCAATGTGACTAAGTAGTTGGTCACGGGATCATGCATTACGGAACGAGTAAAGTGACTTGTCGGTAACGAGATTGAACGAGGTATTGGGATACCAACGATCGAATCTCGGGCAAGTAACGTACCGATTGACAAAGGGAATTGTATATGGGATTACTTGAATCCTCGACATCGTGGTTCATCCGATGAGATCATCATGGAACATGTGGGATCCAACATGGGTATCCAGATCCCGCTGTTGGTTATTGGCCGGAGAGCTGTCTCGGTCATGTCTGCATGGTTCCCGAACCCGTAGGGTCTACACACTTAAGGTTCAATGACGCTAGGGTTATAAGGAAGATTTGTATGTGATTACCGAATGTTGTTCGGAGTCCCGGATGAGATCCCGGACATCACGAGGAGTTCCAGAATGGTCCGTAGGTGAACATTTATATATGGGAAGTCATCATACGGTCGCCGGAAATATTCGGGGTTATACCAGTATTGTATCGGGACCACCGGAGGGGTTCCGGGGGTCCACCGGGTGGGTCCACCTTCCCCGGAGGGCCTTATGGGCTGTAGGTGGAAGGGAACCAGCCCCAAGTGGGCTGTGCGCCACCCCCCTAGGGCCCATGCGCCTAGGGTTGGGGGGAACCCTAGAGGGGGCGCCCCCTTGGCTTGGGGGGCAAGCCCCCTCCCCCTTGCCTGTCGCCCCCCCCCCCCTCTAGATCTCATCTAGAGGGGCCAGCCCCCTTCCCCCTTCTCCCTATAAATTGATGGGTGGAGGGAGGGGTGCAGGACCACATCCAAGGCGCAGCCCCTCCCCTCCCCAACACCTCTCCTCCTCCGCAAGAGCTTGGCGAAGCCCTGCCGGAGAACTGCCGCTCCATCACCACCACGCCGTCATGCTGCTGCTGGAGCCCTCTTCCTCAACCTCTCCCTCCTCTTTGCTGGATCAAGGCATGGGAGACGTCACCAGGCTGCACGTGTGTTGAACGCAGAGGCATCATTGTTTGGTGCTTAGATCGGATTCGGATGCGATATGAATCGCTACGTGTACTCCTCCTCCAACCGCATTCTTGCAACGCTTCCGTTTCGCGATCTTCAAGGGTATGTAGATGCACTCCCCTCTCTCTCATTGCTAGTCACTCCATAGATTGATGTTGGTGATGCGTAAATTTTTTTTAAATTTCTGCAACGATCCCCAACATGATCATGCCTAGATAATCTCATAATTATTCGCTTTTCTATCAATTCCTCGACAGTAATTTGTTCACCCACTGTAATACTTAAGCTATCTTGAGAGAAGCCACTAGTGAAACATATGGCCCCCGGGACTATCTTTTATCATATAAGCTTTCAATCTACTTTTATTTGCATCTTTACTTTTCCAATCTATATTACAAAATACCAAAAATATATTTATCTTATCATATTATCTCTATCAGATCTCACTTTCGCAAGTGGCCATGAAGGGATTGACAACCCCTTTATTGCGTTGGTTGCGAGTTCTTTGTTTGTTTGTGTAGGTGCGTGGGACTTTTGAGGAGCCTCCTACTGGATTGATACCTTGGTTCTCAAAAACTGAGGGAAATACTTACGCTACTATTGCTGCATCACCCTTTCCTCTTCAAGGAAAACAAACACAAGCTCAAGACGTAGCACACCTACGTAATCCGAGTTACGTAATTAACTTAATGTGAAATGTGTGAGCTGTTAATTGTAGATTGGGGGAGAGAGGGGCCCACCACCATGAAAATCAGGGGAGGAGAGAGATTGAGGCAATTTACATTAACCCTTTCGTAGGTTCCCGTAGATGTAGAAAGATGTGAAATGTGTGAATGTGTAGTGGACGTACTATTGGAGTGCCTAAGATAAATTGTGTATGTATAGACCCTATGTGTTTATTTTACTTTGCATGTTAGCTTTGTCTCGGTTCAATAAAAAGCAGAGTTGGTGATGATGGTGTGCCTGTCATCCTGCAATATAGGTCGTCCAATCTATATCTAACAGATAGGAAGGAAACTATGACAATTTACCCGCAATCCTCTCCACATTTGCAGATAAAGGCCTTCCCTGGTTCATCCTTTTCTCCCACAAGATCTTGATCTTCCGTGCAACGCACGGGCATCTTGCCAGTACTCCTACAATATACTACTCCCTCCGTCCCATAATGTAAGACGTTTTTAACACTAGTATAGTGTTAAAAAACGTCTTACATTATGGGACGGAGGGAGTATATTATTGTGAAAGTTCATATATACCGGCCGACATGAATGCAAACACGGCAGATTTTCATTACATTTCCAATTTTATAGGATAGAAAAATAAATGAAACCCGACCCTAAACCTATTCTACGGCGGTGACCGACGTCCTCCATCTACGATCTCTATGTACGGGGGCGGGGTTCAAGACCCGTGAAGTGAAGGTGCGGTCTCCGGCGAGGAAGAGTAGAACACGGGATACGGACTCGCCAGTTGGCAGACCATGCCCTACCGCCTCCCATGCCCTACTCATCCTCGGAGTAGTCCCATACCTCGGCGGTGTCGGACGTTGGACGGCGGCAAGCGGGACGCGTGGCTGACGGTGCTCCCGTCATCGGCCGCCAGCGTGGCCACCACTTGTGCGCTCGCGTCTGCGTTCGGCTACACCGCTATTGTGTCGCAAGAGGCGACTTGCGCGAGGGCGGCAACCTCGAGCTTCATCCCCGAAGACAAGCTCTCCTGCAGAGCGTTCGCGCTTGTGGTCATGGCGGATGTGGTGCCAGGTAGGAGGACGATGCACTATGGTGTGGAGGTTAGCTGGGCGTTGCCGCTTTAAGTAGCGCATTCCGGTGAGGCCAAGCGTCCGGGTGCGTCATTAAGTCGTCGGAGTTGGTTCCTCGGGCACCGAGCCTCTTAACGACGGCATACGGACGGACGACATGAATGCGGGCAGCTGGCGCCGGCTGGGAACGCACCGTGCGACGGTGCGAGGGACGATGGTTTTTTGTGTGCCAGGGTAGTCAGCTGCGGTCATGGCAACGTTGGAGATGCCCTTTGCTCACATGCGATCCCCGCATGTCATTGAAAAAGCAAGATGACCCGGCATGGTCTCGGGTCCTGAGGATGCAGTTGTCCGCGCTACACCACTCCGCGGACGCGTCGCGGCGCCCCGTGCATCCTCGACGAGCCGGGTGTTTCGGTGTGTTTGGATTGTGGCCAAAGTGCACCTTACCAAAATTTTGGTCATGATCCAAAGATTGGTGTTTGTTTGGATGGTTGCCATTTTTTTGGCATGCCAATGAACTCTAGCCAACTCTAGTTCATTTTTCTTGCCAATGTCGGCCAAATCATGGGCAACCAAAACCTCAACCAAAATTTTGGCTACCCAATGCTTTGATGGGGCAACCTTGGGCACAAACCAAACATACTGTTGGTCGTGCCACAGCACTAATGCCACCCTCGGCACATTGAAACCGACCGTGTCTAGCGATGAAGAGCGTGTCGCTCACCGCGGTCGCCGTGTCCAGAGGCGGTGCTGGAGCTACGCCACGTTGTTGGCCCCCACGACCCACATGAACGATTGCCGGTGGCGAGGAGGTCGTGAGCCAGCTCCTCCATTGGAATAGTCTGCGCTACGTCATCCCGACAGTGTGCCCCACATGTCGGTTTCCCTGTTTTCCCGGCCATATTCGAGCATCACTGATCCGCGTTGCGCATTAGGCCTTTCACTATGTAGGCCAAGCGAGACAACTTATTGTTTATTTGAGCCGTTCAAGTATAATCATGTGGCGTTTGCTTATTTCTCATTCCTCTCCAACTCTCTTCTCCATCGATCATGTCGCCCTCCGATCGAGCCCATCCTCCCGCATGCCTCATTTGAACATTCCGCTGAGTATCATTCGCATGTGGTCCTAGACCATGCTTGTATTTCCAATGTTGTAATTTTTCCGACATGCATACAAACAAACGGTTCGTTTAAAGTTTCACTTTGCCTCCACTACGTGTCGCTTCACGTCTTAGTTTTGACATCACATTCGGTTCATGCCCCGACACATGTTGACGAGATCGATTGATGTTCAGAGATCAATTGCGTGTCGTGCAAGGAGATAAAGGTTTGTCTATTTCTATGATAGAAATGATCCGCGGGGGGTGGGTCTATGGGGATCAGAGGGAGTATATTGCACGTTCATAAGCGAAACGAACGTATTGTACCCACCCTAGTCCTCTTTCAATCGATCTCCAGACCCCGAGATGAAATCGACAGACAACGAGTGGGGGCATGTGTGATACCTAAGGCGGATTCAAAATTTTGAACCGGTGATCATAGCATCCACAAATCATATATAAAGGGTATTCAATGTTTGTTCCGTTTTTGAACGTACAATATACTCCCTCTTGTCCTTTCTAGTTTACATATAAGTTTTATGTGTAGTCAAAGTATCTCTACTTTGATCAAAAAAGTATCAACATTCAACAATGCCCAATCAATATTGTTAGATTCGTACGTACTCCTAGATTTGTACTCGAGATGGTTTCCAATTTGTTTTCAACCACGTGAATGTGCTTGTTCTCGCGCATGCTCTTCCTACTAGGATTTCACCACGTATAGCCAGTCCAATAGTAACTTTTTTTAAGCTCCCTGTCCAATAGTACTAGTGCAGTACTGACAAAACTTGTACTAGAGTATGCAGTGCTCATAGTAGTACTCCCTCCTTCCATTTATATAAGGCCTATGTGGAGGAGAGATGTGAAAAAGTAAGGGAAGTGAGCTCTCATGCAAGAGCCTAGCTATATACGCATTCCTAGTTAAATACAATAAATATGAAGAAAGAGATAGAGAGGAGATGGAAAAAAGTACTAATACAATAGCCAACCTTATAATTTTTTTTGCGGGAAATAGCCAACCTTATAGCCCACACTACTGTATGAGTGCATATAATAGATGATGGCTATAGATGACATGGCAGTTCCTTATAGCCATCAACTGGCTATATTATTAACCATGCTCTAATGCATTTTTCAAAACCGTATTTGACTATTGACAAGATGAATAGTACATGAGATGTATAATGTGAAAATTATATCATTGGAAGCTCCTTTCACATACGAATTTGACTGTATACTTTGTGTAAGTTGCATGTCATATATTATTACTCTAACATTTGGTCAAAGTTAGCCTCGAAAAATGCATTAGACCCTGTATAGTAAATGGAAGGAGGGAGTAGTAGTGGAAGTGGATCCTCTGACGTAGGTATCCCTGCCTTACCCTCCCTTTCGGTCACTTAATGGCGGACCCCATGCTTTCTAGGCCCCGCATGTCAGTTACTCAATGGGTTCGGCCACGTCAGCGGATCCTCATCCGTAGTATACTCCCTAAGTTTTTATTTACTCCGCATAAAACAGAGGGAGTGGTAGTATAAATGACGCGGCGGGGAAGGGGGAGGGACGTCGGTTTGCTCTCAACTGCGGTCCCACAAGCGAGCGAAAACGCAAGACGAAGCGCATTCCATTCGGTGAGCGACGTGGAGGGTCCAGCGTGCTGGGCTACAATGCGAACGTGACAAGAGTGATGTACAATCAAAACCTATTGACCGGTCATCACCGGAACCACTATTCACACTAGAACCTTCGCTGCTCGGCCTACGCCAGCCACTGCCCTAAAACCACACCTAATCTCCAGCCCATTTCCCCACCTTTCGATCCCCTAGCCCGCATCAAGCGTCCCCTAGTTCGCCGGAAAGCCATGGTGCGCTGCAAGATCACGTACTACAAGATGCTGACCCCGGAGCACCACGCAGAAATCGCGGCGGCGGTCGGCGCCACAGACCTCCTTTCCCAAGCTCGCTTTGCGGCGGGCCAAACCCCGAGTTCTCTGGAGCCAAGCTACGAGGAGGAGGAAGCCAATCCAATGTTCATGGTGGAGGTCGCAGCGCAGAAGGCCCCCGATGGGTATGAGACGATGGACGTCGAATTCGTGCCGGCGTCCGAGTCCCCCATGGTGCAAGCGGACCAGCGGTTCAACTTGGTGATACTAAAGGAGGACCGGGAGGTAGAGGCTCAACTTGACGCGGAGCACACGCATGTCGCTGCCATCAAGGCTCTCCTACAGGCGTAACCAGATGTTGTGGATGTGAACCGGGCGGCGGAGGCTCAACTTGAGGCAGAGCGCGTGGATGCTGCTGCCATTGAAGCCCTCCTGCAGGCGGAACCGGGCGTCCTGGACTTGAACCAGGCGGCAGAGCCTCAACTCGACACGGAGCGCACGGATGCCGCTCTCATCGAGGCCCTCCTGCAGGCGGAACCGGACGTCCTGGACTTGAACCAGGCAGCGGAGGCTCGACTCTACGCGGAGCGCGCGGATGTCGCTGCCATCGAGGCCCTCCTGCAGGCGGAACCAGACGTCCTCGACTTGAACCGGGCAGTGCTCTCATCCATGCAGAGCGCCCGCACGCTCCGCGTGAATCAGTAGCTGGAGGCCGAGGACAACCACGGTGCAGAGACACATGTCGGCAGCTACAGATGGTTCGCGCCGGCAGCCAAAGACGATGAGGCTGTCTCGTTCCGCGAGCAGTGATAGTTTTTCTTTATGTTGTTGTTTTTATGGATCTTTTGCTGTGTAAAAACATATATTGTTATGCAAGTCACCTGACTTGGGTCAGTCTACCATTTCAGGAGGTTGGATGAATATCCTAAGTCTCCTAACCCTTCTTCATCACCTCTTCTTCTTCCCCAACAGACCACCACACGGGCCGTACGGATACTCCCCAACATGCGGTTGGATAAACATACTCTATGAACGAAAATTATGTGTCAGTGGTAGGATGTCTGAGTTTGGTTTGTTCACATGCGACAACACGTGTCAGTGAGGGTGCGTTCCCTTGGTTGGGTTTGCGGCGTGCAGGAGTGACTGTGTGAGGGTGCGGTGCGACCGCAGCGTGCATGAGCGATCGTGTGAGGGTGCGGTGCGACCGCGACAGCCGTGCACAAATGTACCTCCTTTTCATTTTGAAAACTTTAGGCAAGCTTGGCAAAAATGTGTGGCGAAGTATGGCAATGCAAGGCCTAGACCCAAACAGGATAAGTACGTGCGTACTAGTACTAGTGTTAAAAAAGAAATGCGGAGTTTTCCTTTGTGGGATTGATCGATACAAATCATCATTTTACGTGTCAATTAATGCGTATTTTTTCTCCAAAGCCCAAAGAGCTAACCATCTCACTCCTCATCGCTTGATTAATGCAGCGCCATGCAAACCAACCTTCTCACTTCCGCATGCATGCAGGGGATATTAATGTCCTTGGTTGCTAGTACGAGGCAAACCCCATCAATTTTGCCTCGATTAGTGTTAATTGCCTTTTGCAAATTGGAATTTTGATATACTGGCCTTGTGTACAAAAAATGGAGGTAGTAACTATATTTGACTTCCTTCCCCCATTGCAGTGACATCAACGATATCTTGAACATTGTGGTTCGGCGAAGTGCGTTCGACGGAGAACACCATTGAGGGAGACCACGGTAAGTCGTTCGCAAGTGCCGCCTGCAAGCCGGGTTTCAGAAGTGTTGCACTCATCCGACCGGATTAACGCCGGCCAAGCGATTATCACACTGGAGCGCAATTGTCGGTTTAAGTCACTGAAGATGAAGTTGGCACGGCTCAAGCGCCACTGCAACGATATGGGAACCCTCATGGAAGCCTTGGTAAAATATGCCAATTCTGATAATACCAAGGATCCCAATTCTGATAATGAGAAACCGGAGAAGGGAAAGAAGAATGGCGGTGCAAAGGGACAGGAGCACAACCAAGGAGGCCATGGGAATAATGGTAAGCGTAAAGCGGATTCAGATTTTGTGGCTAACGCTAATGTGCAGCGTCGTAAGGGTAAACCGCCCCAGCGCGGCGGGGCAATGAATCTGGAGCGCTTGTTGAATCAGCCCTGTCCAAAGCATGGGACCAAGGAGGCTCCCGCAATGCATCTCTGGAAGGATTGTAACATTATGAAGGAGTTCAAAAACTCTGATCTTTTCCGGTATGATCAGGGTCCATCGGGCGGTTCAGGTCCTGGTTTTCATGGTGGCGGCGGTTCAAGTTCTGGATTTCAGAATAATCATGGCAACCAGAACAGCCAAGGTGGCAATAACCAGCAGAATAATCAAGGGAATCAGCAGCAGTCGGGCTACCAGAGTCACCCAAAGCAGTTTAATGGTGGGCAGTATCATGTGTTCACCACTAGTCTGTGCAAGCGTGATCAGAAGCTTCACAAGAGGGCAGTCAATGCCGTTGAACCGGCAGTTCCACGTTATCTGCGGTGGTCGGAACAGCCTATTGTGTGGAGTAGAGAGGATCATCCGCCCCGGGTTGACAATCCGGGTCAACTAGCTCTGGTGGTGGCGCCTCAGGTGGGAGGTTATAAGTTCACCAAAGTACTCATGGATGGAGGAAGCAGTATCAATATTCTGTATTATGAGACATTCCGCCGCATGGGGTTGACAGATAAGAATCTTAAACCGTCCAACACTGTTTTTCATGGTGTGGTACCAGGTAAATCGGCATATCCAGTAGGTAAGATTGCTCTGGAAGTTGTGTTCGGTGATGAACATGATTCCCGGTCTGAGACATTGACTTCTGAGGTGGTAAGAATCCAGAGCCCGTATCATGCACTGTTTGGGCGACCGGCTTACGCAAAATTCATGGTGAGGCCTTGTTATATTTATTTGCAGCTCAAGATGCTGGGTCATAAAAGGACCATCACAGTTCATGGAAGTCAAAAAATCGCTTTGGATTGTGAGGAAAGTGATGCTGCTTACGCTGAGTCAGTTTGTGCTACAGAGGAGCTAAAGTTTTATAAGGAGAATGTTGATCCGGCGGATATGACCCCTCTGAAGAAGCCCATCACTGAGCATGACCCAACCCTGCATTTCAAACCGGCTGACGAGACTAAACTTGTTGATTTCGTACCTGGCGATTCGTCCAAGCAGTTCAGCATCAGCACCAATCTGGATCCAAAATAGGAAAGCGCGCTCATCGAGTTCATCCGTGAGAACCGGGACATTTTTGCATGGAAGCCTTCTGACATGCCAGGTGTACCGAGGGAACTCGCTGAGCACACTCTTAATATTGATCCGAAGTTTAAACCGGTCAAGCAATTTCTTCGTCGTTTTAATGAAGAGAGATGCAAGGCAATTGGTGAGGAGGTAGCCCGGCTGTTGGCTGCTGGTTTTATCGTTGAAGTGTTTCATCCTGAATGGTTGGCTAATCCGGTGCTGGTTCTTAAGAAAAACGGCACTTGGCGTATGTGTGTGGACTACACGGACTTGAACAAAGCTTGCCCGGCCGATCCCTTTGCTCTCCCGCGTATTGATCAGATCATTGGTGCGACGGCGGGTTGTGAGCGCCTGAGTTTTTTGGATGCTTATTTAGGATATCATCATATCAAGATGGTAGTTAAGGACCAGGAGGAGACAACCTTCATCACTCCCTTTGGAGCCTTCTGCTATGTTTCTATGCCCTTTGGGCTCAAGAGTGCTCAGGCAACTTATCAGCGTTGTGTGCAAAATTGTCTTCACACGCAGATTGGGCATAATGTTCATGCCTATGTGGATGACATTGTGGTAAAGTCCAGAAAAAAGGAGACATTGATAGCTGATCTCAAGGAGACATTTGACAATCTTTGGGTTTACAAGATGATGCTTAATCCGGATAAATGTGTCTTTGGTGTTCCGGCAGGCAAGCTTCTCGGCTTTCTTGTGTCCAACAGGGGCATTGAGGCTAATCCGGAAAAGATTAAGGCAATCACATCCCTGGCCAAGCCGAAGTGTATCAATGATGTTCAGCGTCTCGCAGGTCGGATTGCAGCCCTTAGCCGTTTTATCAGTCGTTTGGGAGAGAAGGCAATTCCTTTGTATCAGATGTTGAAAAAGACGGATGATTTCGTCTGGAGTGATGCAGCCAATGCGGCTTTTGAGGAGCTAAAGCGGCAGTTGGTTGAACTGCCGGTTCTGGCAGCCCCAGTTGATAATGAGCCGTTGCTGTTATATGTGGCCGCCAATGCCCGAGCGGTTAGTGTGGCAATTGTGGTTGAGCGTAAAGAAGCTGGGAAGGAATATCCGGTTCAGCGACCTGTCTACTACATCAGTGAAGTTCTGATCGAGTCAAAACAACGCTATCCACATTGGCAGAAGTTGGTGTATGGGGTTTTTATGGCCAGTCGAAAGCTCAAGCAATATTTTCAAGTCCACCCCATCACAGTGGTTAGTTCTGCTCCTTTGGGCGATATCATTCAAAACAGGGAAGCAACTGGCCGGGTTGCAAAGTGGGCAATTGAGCTTGGTCCACACGGTTTAAAATATGTACCTCGAACAACCATCAAGTCTCAGGCTCTTGTGGACTTTATCAATGACTGGACCGAGTTGCAAGCACCGGAAGATAAACCGGATAATACGTACTGGACTATTCATTTCAATGGATCTAGGCAGTTGGAAGGCTCGGGGGCTGGAGTTGTCCTTACTTCCCCTCGAGGTGATAAAATTTTCTATGTCCTCCACTTGATGTTTCCTTGTACTAACAATGCAGCTGAGTATGAAGCCTTACTCCATGGCCTCCGTGTGGCCAAAGAGATGAACTTAAGTCGAGTTCGTTGTTTCGGAGATTCTGATCTGGTGGCTCAGCAAGTTTCTGGTACTTGGGATTCTAAGGATCCACTCATGGCGGCTTACAGGCGTGAGGTGGATATTGTGGCGGGTCATTTCAAAGGGTATCAGGTTGAGCATATCGATCGGCACAAAAACAAAGCAGCAGACGCTTTGAGCCGGCTTGGATCTCAGCGTAAACCAGTACCTCCTAACACATTTTTAGATATCTTGCATAACCCGTCTGTTAAGTTGCCTACAGAAGAGGATTTGGCTGTTCCTGATCGGGAGGCTCAGTTGGTAGCCGCTTTACACGTTGTACCGGATTGGACGGTTCCATATCTGGCGTATATAAGTCGGGGCGAGTTACCAAATGATAAAGTTCTGGCTCGACAGATAGTCCGGCGATCCAAGTCCATGGTTATTCACAATGGCGAGTTACACCGTTGTAGCGTTTCAGGCGTATTTCAGTGTTGTGTTTCTCTGGAAGAAGGCCAAGAGATCCTATGGGAAATTCATGAAGGGGATTGTGGTCATCATGCTGGTTCAAAGTCCCTGGTTGCAAAAGCTTTTCGTCATGGGTTTTACTGGTTGACAGCTCATGCTGATGCGGAGGATCTGGTAAAGCGATGCGACGCTTGTCAAAAAATTTCACGCAGAGCTCATGTTCCGGCTCAAGAACTACAGATGATTCCTATCACTTGGCCTTTTGCTACTTGGGGGCTTGATATGGTGGGACCCTTTAAACATTCCCAAGACAAGAAGACCCACCTGTTGGTGGCAGTTGATAAATTCACCAAGTGGGTTGAAGCGGAGCCTGTTAGCAAGGGTGATGCAGCTACGGCGGTTCAGTTTCTCAAAAAGATTATCTTCCGTTTTGGCTTTCCACACAGCATCATCACGGATAATGGTACTAACCTTTCCAAAGGTGAGATGGAGGATTTCTGTCAGAGAGAGCACATCTGGCTTGACCTAGCATCTGTGGCGCACCCTCAATCCAACGGTTAAGCGGAGCGAGCTAATCAAGAAATTTTAAAGGGTCTTAAACCCCGGCTCATGATTCCATTGAAGCGGACGCTGGGTTGTTGGGTGGAAGAATTACCTTCTGTGTTGTGGAGTATGAACACCACCCCCAATCGATCAACAGGCTACACGCCTTTCTTTATGGTATACGGGGCAGAGGTGGTTCTCCCAAGTGATATACGTCATGATTCGCCTCGGGTTGCTAATTATGTTGAAGTGGACAACGAGCAAGCTCGCCAAGAGGCACTGGACCTATTAGATGAGAAACGGGATATGGCTTTGGCTCGATCGGCGGTTTATCAACAAGACATACGGCGTTATCACAGCCGCCGGGTTAAGACAAGAACCTTTCAAGAAGGTGACTTGGTGCTCCGGCTCATCCAGGATCAGACCGACATGCACAAGTTATCCCCGCCTTGGGAAGGACCCTTTGTGGTCAGCAAGAATCTGCACAACGGATCACACTACCTCATTGACATTCGAGACGACTCACGCAACTCTGAGGAGGAGACCCGGCGGCCGTGGAACATAGCTCTCCTCCGACCTTATTACACTTAAGCCATAGGCTCTTTTTATGTACATATTTCGACAATGTATATATTATGATCAATAAATAAATCAGCATCCTTGCTCTAAAGTGGGGCCTCTGCTGTTTTTTCTCAAATATCCTTTGAGTTACATGGGGGCTTCAGCTGACAAAGCGGAGTACTACCTGTTAAACCGGCTATCACGCCACAAATCTTGGGAGCTTCACACCCAAGGGGCCAAATAGAGTCTGGATGCTTTGCACAACTCAAACATAGGCACCCAATGAGCACAGCTCATCACGTTACTTGGGGGCTCCTTGGTCAAATACCAAGGAGTTTGAATGGACCCTTGTAGCTGGGTATCGACCCACGGCTTGGAATCCTGGTATATTTACCCAAAACCCCAGGTTAACCTGCCTTCATCAAGTAAGACACTCCTATCCAGGTCATCCTGGCACGGCCCTCTGAACGTTTGACAGTTACTCTCATTGAGACCCTGCACTTGTCAAAGTTAAAACGGTGATTGGTTAGTTGGAGGTCCATCTTAAAAGGCTTTGTTAAATGGTTCAACTCAGTGGCCTGGCAGCCCACAAAAAGCCTCGAATTTGGGCCTGGCAGCCCCCAAAAAGCCTCGACTACACGATTTTATTTGCTTTTTGCTGACTTCCGTATTAAACCGATTTTCTTGGCCTCGTCAGTCCTCTTATTAGCCCAGTATTCTTTAAACCGGCTTGGTTTGCAACTACACATTGACAAACCTTATTCTTAAACCGGAGTTTATCAACCCGGCCTGGCATTGAATACCTATCACCAGCTTGGATCATCTGGTGTGAATCATCACCCGGCATGACTTACTATACGACATCAGAAAATGATGGAGTTATACAAGAAATTCAGATTTGGGTTTTCACCCTTATTACAATCACAGTTGACCAGCCAACTAAACAGGGATCTTATATCACAGGTATGAATCATTTCATATTTTTAACGATTTGATTATCAATCCGGCCTATTTTTGGGCATTATGACCCATCCGGCGGTAAACCGCCAGGACCCTTGTCTTTTTATGCACACACAGGAGTTGCATATTATGATACCTGAACCAAAATTAACACTGGTATGGCGGATCACACAAAGTATCTCCTACACGATGGCAGCAGATCACAATAAGTTTTTGCTACCCTATTACAAGGCACTCAGAGGCCCAAAATATGGAATTGTTTCACAACGGACAGTTTCTGACATATCAACCGCCTTGACAGATTAAGCTTCATCGCCGGGTTGATGTGATGTAGATGGGTCGTCTGGTGTCAGTTCAGCCTCCTCTTCCCCATCCAATGGTTGGAAGTCACTGGTGGTCCAGTCAATCCGGGTTAAAGCCTGAAAGACAGCCTCTTCACTTATAAGCTCAGCCGGATCAACGTCAGGGGCGTAAGTGTGCTTACGGATTGGTGGAATAAGGTTCTGCACTTCAGGAATAACAGCTTCAACCCGTTTGTTGTTTGCGTCATAGAAGGACCGATGAACCGTCACGTTAGCCTCTTCTGCCAACTGACTCGCCAGAGGACGCATCTCCCTTGTTACCCGTTTGAGGGCGTCGTTGTCAAATACTTCGCCGTTTTCTTGAGCACTGGGGAAGCCCTTGGCTATATCAGCCGGATCAAGATCAGCTATCCATGCCTTGGCTCGAGTTAGTGCTAATAAAGTGCCAGCCCGGGCAGCGGATCGCTTCAACTCTTCTATTTGCGCTGGCGTCATAGATAGCCGGTCAAGCATGTCCTTGATCAGTGTTGGCGCCGCATTGTCATAAGAAGTGGCGCAAATAACCCGTTGAATGCCGGTATACAGTTGTTCAACCAGTGTATATGCGGCCTTGAGTTTCTTCCGCATATCAGAACCCAGATGAGCAATGCGATTACCTGTATCGGTTTAAGAAGATCATGTTAAACCGGAGAAATTTCAAAGCAAAACATTCATAAAGCCTTGGAAAAACAGTGCTTACCAAAGATTGCAGAGGTCATGGCATTGACTTGGCGCTTTAAACTAGTAAGCTCTTCCATCACTGGTTCAAGAGCTGATTCAGCGTTTTCCGCCCGCTTCATTAATCCGGCCTTCTCGGTATCCCAGTTGGCCTGCTCAGACTTGAACCGTTCTTTGAGCTGCTCCATGGTGGTTAAGGCGGTTTTCAGCTCATCCTTGGCCTTGGTGGTTTCTGCTTGTTGGGATTTCAGATTTTCTTGAAGGTCAGCAATTTGAGAGACTTGTTGGTTTATCTCATCTGCAACAATAAGAGAGTATGTCAATATCTTTGTTAAAGTCCCAAGCATATAACCAGTTATACACTTGGCACTTGGGGGCTAATACGGATCATTTTTATGCTGATTGTTGAAGTCCCAAGGATTAATACAAGTTTTAATCATGGCACTTGGGGGCTAATGTGTGTTTGATCAGACATATACAAGGAAATTTCATAAAGTACAGTATGGAGTATACAAAGTCCCAGTTTGACTTTCTCAAGACAAACCGGCCCTTGGGGGCTACAATGCAATGAAGGTACAGAGCAAAGAGCAAAACTATTTACCTCATAGCGCTCCTTCATCAGATTTACTAAACCGGCTTCGTAATCACGGCTTGTGTAAAGCCGGTTCAAGAAGCCGGAATGAAGGTCTTGAGCAGAGAGATCGACATAAGCAGACAAATTAGTCTTCCCCTTCCCCTTGCTCATAGCAGCAAATTCATCCTTGGCAGTGTGCTTTGATAGAGCAACCGGATTACCAGGGGCGTTATATGTAGTGCCAGTAACGACAACATCATCATCTTTGGCCGGACTGGAGGAATCAATATTCTTAACAAGACTTGGCGCCTTGGTAGCAGGGCTTGGCGGTTTGTTAGTTGGGCTTGGCGGATCAGCAGTTGAGCCCCGCTGCTCTACTGTTGGGCTTGGAGGAGCAGGAGGATGTGAAGTGTCAACTTCTACGTTCGGTTCAACCTCTGGTGGGTTAGCATCACCATCTTGGTTCTGCCCAGCAGAGCTGTCTATGGCAACTTCAGGGTCTTCGCCATGATGCTCTAGAGTCTTCTCTGGATCAACATCAACAGTAGGGTCGCTGGTCTTGGCTTTCTTACTTAATCGAGCCTTGGCACTACAACATCAAAGGTTAGAATATGGTAAACCGACAAATAAAAGGAACAAGTTAAGGAGTACTATACTTACCCAGTGACGACTTTGAGAGGAGGCAGCTGAGTGGTTGATGAACCGCCAGACGAGTTGGAAGAAGCCTGGTAATTCGGGTCAGTCGGATTGAGAGGGCATCGGAAGAAACCTTTCAAAGGATAACATTTTTCAGGAGAACAAGTCACCTCTGGACGACGTTTTCGGGTTGGTGTATCAGCTAAACCGGACGACGTGATTTGTTGACCACTATGCCGGGTTGTGCGACGTTCTTCAACTTGTTGTGTCTTCAAGGAAAATTTTGGATCCAAATGAACAAGGGGGTGAGATTGTTTTACTTTCCGAACTGTGCGGCGAATTCTTTGAACCGGTACAAGATCTGAATCGGAAGAAAGAAGGATTACCTCAACATGTTCTGCATGGCTGGCCTCCGCATCATCCTGGGAATAGTCATTGTCAATAAGATGAACGAAAAAGGAACCAAGTGAGTCAAGTTCTACCTCAGCGTCTGATTCCTCATCCTCTGGCGGGTCAGAAGACTCGGCGGTTTTCCTCTTGCCAGCTTTCTTGGTAGCCTTGATCTTTGCACGAGGAGCCCGGGCCGGTTTAGTCCGTTTCCAAAAGAAGTTGTTAGCCTGAAATTAAGACAAGGAAAGGTTAGTACACAGTCAATACAGAAGCAAATCAGTAAAGTATTTAGATGAACTTCACCACTGGTGGTTTGTTGGAGGCGCAAAATGGAGCCAAACCGGTTTGGCTGCATGCAGAGATCGGTTCATCAAGCATTTTCTTCACCGATTTAGTGACTTCAAGATCAGCCATTACTATTTCATGATATCGTTGAGGGTCTTTGACATCACCAGTGTACTCATGCATCAATCCGGGGTGGCGGCTTAGGGGTAAAATGCCCCAAGAAACCCAGCAGCGGACAAGATCAATGCCAGTTAAACCGTTGGCCATCAGAGCCCTGAGCTTGGCGAGTTGAGGTGCAAAATTCTTCCATTCTGCGGCGGTCAAGCGTGAAGGTAATGGGTGGCCATTGCTAAGCCGGTGAGGGCGATAACCCGGCAAAGGATTTTCTCCATGAGGGGCAGTGTTCCGGCAGTAAAACCAGGTCTGATTCCAATCTTTAGGATGGATGTGATGTTTTGCATGCGGGAAGTCAACTTCTTTCCGTTTCTGAATTGAAACGCCGCCAAGTTCTGTGTTGGGACCATTTGAGAATTCTGTAAGACAGTTCAGATGAAAGAAGTCCCGGAACAGCTCCACGATTGGCTCTTCTTGAAGATAAACTTCGCAGAAAACTAGAAAGTTGCATATATTGGACACAAAGTTTGGACCAATATCTTGCGGATGGAGTTGGAAGCTTGCGAGGACATCCCGGAAATTTTTTGATCCGGGCGGACTGAATCCCCGGTCTAAGTGTTGCATAAAAACAATCACCTCTCCTTCTTGAGGTTCAGGCGGACATTTTGATTCCGGAACTCGCCAGTGGAGAGCCATTTTTTAGGCTAAAGCACCAGTGGTGACATAACCATTGATTTGTGTCTCCGTGATCCGGGACGGAACCCAATTGCAAGCAGCGAATTGTTTCATCATTCTGGAAGGAGGGAACTGAAAGAAAAAACAAGTGTCAGTTTTACAACTTATGGTTTAAGGTGTACAATTCAGTGTTAAACTGGAGAAAAATACTGTGCAAGGTACAGTGGGCGGTTTAAGAGAGGGCTAATGACATATGGCGGATTGACTATCAATTATTAAACCGCCCATAGGCAGAAGGGCCAGAATTCAAAATTTCTGCTAAGTGTTGACAGAGACAGGTTTCACACAATGATCAAATTTATTTGGATCTACCACACATCCGTAAAGCAATTTTTCTGTGAACTCTAAAGGCGCTAAGTAGAACATAGAAGGCCATGTACTCTACAGAGGAAAAAGGACGATCTGCTACCACTAAAAACGGATGCGGAGTAACTACC
The DNA here is from genome assembly GCA_963921465.1 of Triticum timopheevii. Classification (NCBI taxonomy): domain Eukaryota; kingdom Viridiplantae; phylum Streptophyta; class Magnoliopsida; order Poales; family Poaceae; genus Triticum; species Triticum timopheevii. The sequence goes on from OY997272.1 coordinate 153,050,320, forward strand.
GCATGAGATCTACACTGTTATTAGATCAAAACTATCGCGGTAGGAGGAAGAACAAAGAAGAAGGATGAAGAACTGTACAGAGGAGCTCGCAAACCCTAAAAATAGATCTAAAGATGAAAGAAAGAGGAAGGTTACCACTGCAGATCTACTGCGGAGAAGGGCGACGAGTTTCTGGTCCGTTTCAAGTTGATGCAGCGGCCTTTGTCGATGCAGTTCTCGAGGGTCGCGGACGGCGGCGGAGCTTCAGAGCTTGGGCGTCGCGAGGAAGAAGAAGGCACAGAAGGGGAAAAGAGAGAAGGGCCCTCGGGCCTTATTTATAGAGGAAAGAGTAAAACGGCAGGCGCGAGAATCAAGGAGCCTGAAACGGCAGAATGAGTGCGCCTGTCGCCTCGATTTTCGGGATAACCATTAAGTGAAGGGAATCTTTTTAATCTTTTTTACAGAGATGATGTCATGATGGACCATTGCTGTGTTCAGAAGATGACGTCACAGCGGTTTACAAAATTACAGGAGAAGACAATATGGCGGTTTACAAAAATACAAGAAGATGCCTGCAAGAGATCTTTGAAGTATTGAAGATTGACATGAACAAATTCAAATCAATCTGGGGCCTAATGTTGAGGATATAGCTACTGAGTGTAAACCGGCCAGGAGGGCCCGGTTCACCATCGACTATGTTGAAGCCCATGAAGATCCAGAAGATGGCGCTTTACTAAATGAAGCCTAGAAGCCCGAAGCCCAAAGGCGGGTTAGGGCCCATAGTGGTAAACCACCATGAATATGTAAACTTGTAATGTAAGTTAGGAAAGGAGAGACTGAGCCGGATACTTTGTATGAGTCGGCCTCGGGGCTCTGTAGACCGGCCGGGCGTCAACCTGTGTATATAAAGGGACGACCCGGTGGCAGTTCAGGGACAACAGACAACAACCCGAGACTCAGGCAAGCGTATTTCGCTCCCTGATCATCGAAACCCAATCAATCCCATCACAACTAGACGTAGGCTTTTACCTTCATCGAAGGGGCCGAACTAGTATAAACTCCCGTGTCCCTTGTCCGGTTTAACCCCTTCAAGCTAACCCGTTGCGATGGCTCCACGACTAAGTCCTTTCATGAGGACATCTGACGTGTTGATTCCACGACAACCGCCTTATTTGCATCCAGGAAGTCCGTTGAACCAAAGGACGCGTAAATGTACTAGTACTACTAGTACACAATAGCGTCGTCCGTCCAGCTTAGTGCGGTGAGATGGTTTCTCGAAGAAGACGATGGAGAAGCGGAGTCAGCGAAGAGGGAAATGATGGTTGATTCGTCCGTGCTTTGTGATTTGACGCCTCACTGCTTTGTGATTTGTGATAGAAGGTACAAGAGAGTAGACTCTGTGCTCTATGCTGTACATGCGTCCAAGCACGGGAGAAAGAGGAGAGACGTTGCATTTTTCTATTCCTTCGATCAATCAATCAGGGAGCTTCAGTTCCATCTTTTTGGCTTTGGCAACACCGTCCACAATGGTTCCCATGATGCCAAAAGCTATTTTCACATTTGGCTAAACATTGTGGATGCCCTTAACCGTACCACTTGGTTTTGCTCCTGTGTGCTATCTATACAAATCTCAATTATATTGAAAAAATTATAGAATCAAGATTAGTAAAAAGGAGGTGATTTTGTCATGCGGATGGCAGGGGAGGTTTCTTATTTTTAGAGGACGTTATCCTGGCGGTTTGCTAACATGCGGTCCCACGTGTCAGTGCTTTACCAAGCCGATCTGCGTCCCACATGAGGCAGAACAATGGTAGAAGCAACACGTGGTTAACTTGAAGAACATGAGGGAGAAGCAGATTCAGCAACGAGTGAAATGATGGTTGCTTCGTCCCTCCAACTTCTTTTTTTAGCATTATTACTTCGTCCCTCCAACTTAACTGCGGGAAAGGTGCAGCTTTGTGATTTGACGCCTCATTGCTCATTACTACGCTGGCGCCATGACTGGGTGCTTCACCCCGGCTGCTCTGCACTGTATTCCGGTATGGCGCGTGGACCCGGTAGCATGAGGTCCCACATGTCGGCAAAAGGGACTAGAAGATTTATGAGTGCTCCACTCTTACGACAAAGGAGTACACGACACAACGGCCCAGTGAACTGTCACTTGTACTGTATAGTACTATAGTTTTGCTGTTTCGCACGATCCATCGATACAAACCTGATTAAACAGGAAAGGGCAGGATTTTTCCCGCACTGTAGATGATACTGGCCATTCAAAGGCAATTTTAATGTATTCAAACTGAATAATTAAGTAACAATATGATATCTAGTAAAACTAAAAACACATATGATTTATTGTGTTAGAGTGTAGTAGTAGTGTTGTACTGCATAGTTGTTAGATGTAACATGCGAGAACGTGTAGAGATGTAGTTTTGGAGGGCCTACAGAGAGAAAAGCGTAATCCGGTCACTGAACTTTAGAATAAGTTGATTATGGTCACTATATACGTTTTGCAGTGATTATACGGTCACTTGCTCACGGTTCAGCATCGGATTGCGCTTTGTTGACCGGACAAATAGTCTGTGTGGCACCATGATGACTAGTTAAATTGACCACATTCCTTGTGGGTCCCACCTATCAGTTCGCATAGGGAAAAGGTCAGATAAACACAAATTTACGCAGGCGCGACAAGACTCCAACCCGTGCGTAGGAATCACCTAGTTGTGTATGTGTCTTTCAGGGCCTGATGTGTGCGCATGCACGTGTAGGTTGAGCACTTGAGCGTGAGAGTGTGTGTTGGTCGTGTGGTGTACTGGTGTGTGCATGCATGCGCGCGTGGGTGCGTGTGAGTGTTGCGTGCGTGCGTGGTTGCGTGTGTACATGTGAGTGTTGCGTGCGTGCATGGGTGCATGTGTTCATGTGAGTGTTGCGTGCATGCAGTTTGTGTGCATGTGTGCGTGTGTGTAATCACCACACCAGCTCCTGTGTGTTAAAACAAACGGCTAGGCATACCAATACAAGGCCACCTTGTCCGTTGTGCCCGCGGTCATGACTTCGAACCACCGTCCAATATTTTTTTGTCGTTTGTTTTCATTCTTACTAGCAAGATGCCCGTGCGTTGCACGTAAAATCAAGATGCATTTGTATGACTAGTTTATCTTGTGAGAGAAAAGGATGAACGACGGAAGGCCTTATTTGCAAATGTGGAGAGGTGTGTGGGTACCTTTTTGCAAAATTACCATAGTTTCTTTCCTATCCGTCAGATATAAATCAGACGACCTATATTGCAGGATGGCAGGCACACCATCATCACCAACTCTATTTTTATAAGAGTGAATTTTATAAGAGTGTAGATGTAGAGTAGATACAAGCCGACAGGTGGGCCCGATGGTAGTGAGATAATGTGATGCAACACTAGAGGTGCCACGTGGAGCGTTTAACTGGTCAACTAGTCATGTCTTGAGCAAATACAGAGTTGTACGGTGAGCCCATGACTGTATAATAAGAGCTATAAAAAGCAGAGTTGGTGATGATGGTGTGCCTGCCATCCTGCAACATAGGCCATCCGTTTTATATCCGATGGATAGGAAGGAAACTATGGCAATTTTGCAAAAAGATACCCACACCACTCTCCACATTTGCAAATAAGGCCTTCCCTTGTTCATCCTTTTCTCCCACAAGATAAACTACTCATACAAATGCATCTTGATGTTCCGTGCAACGCACGGGCATCTTGCTATAACCACAAAACATAAATGGTGACCGTAATGAGTGGATTCTAAAGTCCAATATATGTATCGTACTTTCGCTTCAAATACAATGATCGTCACTGTATATATCGCGAGAGAAATATGAAACATGCGTGAATGTGTTGGGGGCTTACTTTTAGAGGACCTGGAGATAGTTTGTGTGCGTACGTGAAAGGGGCATAGAGGGGGGTATGCGATGGAGAGAGAGATGCTCTTTATTTCTCTTTATTATGACTAACTTTATATATAGTATAAAAATATACAAATTCACAGTGCGGAATAAATATCATTGTGGGCACCATGCAATGCAAATTAGCGTTCATACTCCTCCATATAACTTTGTAATGTTGTATATATGTAGAAATTCTAAAATAATTTTTTGGCCACACTTTATTCAAAAGGAATGTTGTATGCGAAATAAATGTGAAGAGATGGCTTTTTAGATCAATGGGGTAAGTGATGTAACATGTGTGAATGTGTAGTTGATGCATTTGGCAGGGCCTAGAGAGGTATGTGTGTGTATTACGTATTCGAGAGAGGCATGGATAGAGGGGCCGGCGAGGGGGGCGTGGGAGAGATAGCACGAGAAATGAGAGTGGTCTAGAGAGAGAGAGAGACGAATATGACGTCACGGCGAGAGATTCCCTTGAGTGTGTATATGCAAGGGGGAGGGGATAGAGGCACCAGGAGAATACTTCTTTGTGTGTGGTGTCTGTGTTGGTATGTGTGGGTGTGAGAAGATAACAAGACGTGGGGTCAGAGGGTGTGTCACCGTGTGAGGTCCGGTGGGTCGAGGTGAGGCCCTTTGTTCGGTTCCGTCATGCGCCACATTGGTCGGCCCGTGACGCATTTAGGGAGACCCATGGATGACTAGTCATACAAGACAAAGATAGCATAATTGTGAAGGACTCTATGTCCACTAACAAAGCGGGCTAGGATTCGTAAACCTAGGTTCTCGGACTAAGGTAATCCCTTTATCTCTGATATTACTATTCATCCAACCTAACTTTAAGGGGCACCCTACAAAATGCTCTGCTAGAATCATACTCGTCAATTAGGAAGAGAGGTGTGAGACAATGCGTGAGAGACAGGCCTAAAGATAATGTGTGTATAGAAGACACGTAGGCAGGCCTATGTATATAGAAAGGGTCTATGGGGATTGTGCATGTGTATGCTTGCGAGAGGAAGAGTGCTTGTGATAAAGGTTAGTGAAAACAGTCATAGATGGTTACGAGAGGGAGGGAGGGTTATATCGAGAGCATGTGTGCGAGAAAGACACCTCGGGAGAGAGTGTGTGAGCATGTGTGAGAGACCACCGATGGAGAGTGCAACTACACGTAAAAGACTGTTGTACAAATTGATTAAAGATATAAATTGTATCCAAATATTAGAATGGGATCATGATATTTGCAATTCGCGTAAGGAATGGTCATTGATCCATCAGACATCTAGATTCTATCGAATTTGAGCATGTCTATGTTATTATTCAACACAATTTATCCACATACTTAGTATTTTGAACTCCAGACAATGCATCGCTTTAGCAACCGAATATAAACATGAGTATAGTTCATGTTGTGTGTGTAAAGCATATTATACATATGAAAGTTACACAATGCACATTATAAATAGCTACCTATGAAATAGCATACATTTGAATTCAACTTAAGGTGGTTTAAAAAATCGAATTCAACATGAAGTCCATTCAATTATTTGAATTTGATGTCATGGCATTTGTAAATCATACCTAAATTATGGGGGCACCAATCTTTGCTCTGATTTTGTACATAATAGCATATGTAGTTGTGTACAAAATAGATTCAAATTTAGCTCCTCCATTCCAAAATAATCGTAGTTATAGGATTTTCAAGTGTCAAAATTTCAAAGAGAACCAGATAATTTAATGAGGTTTTCAAACATACAAGGTCAAATTTAACGTTGTCTATTTAGGTCAATCCTCAAAGTTCAAGAGTACTCTAAACGTGAATGCTTGTGTTTCAAAATTTCAAACAAAGCGCCAAAAGAGCCTCTACTCGCCCGAAACCGCGTGAGACCAATGTTCGGTAGTACAAGGAAATTATTTTTCTAATAACTCCGACCCGTGAAACCTACCGACCCGACGTCCAAAGGTTTAAACCAGGGTAGGTTTGTACCTTCATCTAGACGCCACGCAACCGCCTCCAAAAAACATTCATACACAATGGCGGCCTAAGCACACATGCGCGTGGTCAAAATCGCTCCCGCCCACTATTTGGGACACCTGGGATTACCATCCTACCCCCGACCCGCAGTAGGTCCGAAATTTAAGAGGGGGGCAAAGTTTGTACTTTCCCCAAATTTCAAACAAGCGTGTCCCATCTTCTGTTCAAAAAAGCCAAAAACAAGCGTGTCCCAGACCGAAACATGGTTCTCCCCCCTGCCCACCCGTCTGATTCTCCATTCGTACTCCGTGGGCGCAAAAACTACCTCTCCACCAGCCGCGAAACCCCGGCGTCCTCCGTCCGCCACCCCATCCCACCCATCAACCGCCGCCCTCCTCCATCACGCCGGAGCCGATACCCCGATGTCGTCGTCCACCGCAACCTCAACCACAATGCCCTCCACGGCTAGTAGTTGAAGCCGAGGCCGAGCCGTCCGTACCCGAGCCAGTTCAACCACGCCGTCCTGCGCCTCACCGTTGCCGCTCCAACTTCGCCACCATCCACCACACCAGAGCTGTTCCTGCTACGCCATCCTTCGCCGCCTCGGATCTGCTTCCCCTCCACCGATATACGGCCACGGCAACATAGTCAACAATTTGGCGATGGGTTTGTCCAAGGATCCATGGTTCTCCAAAACATCGGTTCCCCCGAGAGAAAAAATAAGATCGCCGCATGGAGGAGACCACACTGGCAACCGATAAGGGTACTCCTCTTCCCTTATTCGTGCAAATCTTACGTGCCTGCTTGCACGGTATTCATCCCACAGAAGACACTAGTTGACCGCTTCTTCTTAATACTAGATGTTCCTAGTAACTCGCGATGCATAAGGTTTCTCCTCATATACTATTTCACCTTAGCTAGAGGTCCGTCGCCCCCCTGAATTTCAATTCCTAGTTAGTTGATTCCCAATTAATGGAAGCATTCCCCGGTGTAACAGGCCCTAGTCCGCCTATTACGCCGGGGAAGTAGTGCCTCGGTGTTTATCTTAGGGCGTGTGGGGCCTAGAGCTACTGGTGCTCGATCTGGAGGTCGGCCGGGATTAAAGGGATGGCATGGGGGCGCTGCCAAGCATGACGGTGGTGTGAGGTCGAGGGGAGGGCGGGGCGGCGGAGGCAGGGGTCTGGGCCGGTGGTCGCTGGCGATTCGAGAAAGATCGTCAATAGTGACTGGCGGGAGGTAGACGAAGGCCATCTGTCCGTTCCTTATAGATCAGCTGGTTCATTAAAAAATCGACTGACCTATTTATTTTCAATCGACTGTTATCTTGATATGACCACATGTGGTGGTGTGCTAGAGGAGTACCTGCATTTCCTGAGCTCATATATTACAAAATCATACGGAGTAGAATCTAATTTTGTTTGCCATGCAATGTTGTAGAGCTATCATATGTCTCCTGTCATTTATTTTCCAGCCACCTGCTATCTGCTACTTTTACAGTGCACTAGTTCTGCACACACTTCACCCATACTCTCACTATTGTGTTTTTATGCAAGGTTATTTCAGAGTCTGTCTCGAGATAAGCAGAAAAGAAAAGAGAGAAGTCGCTCCAGCTTTCTACGCGGGTAGGCACGGCACGTTACAACGCTATAAAGGGTGCAGTGTCAGCAGATGGAGACGGCAAACATAGCTCTAGAGTTGATGACCTCGCTCGCAATGAACCGACATCCCAGGTGCTTGCTTTAACTACGCGGTGTCATATGTGGTTGCATGTTTCATATGGTGTCTAGCTTGTATTCAAAAGGCCGAAGTCGGTCTTTATTAAGATAAGGAAAGATATTTTTTACATGAACCACCATCCTGTGAGCACCAGAAGACAAATAGCTAGTCAGGGCACTGGCCGAGCCAGTGACAAGCCCAGCAAAGACAGGCATCACTTGGAAGCCAACTAAAAAGCCACGATGGTGGCGAAGCGGCCCGCCTCCCACCAGGCTCTCAGGTCCTAGATGATCATGCTCACCACTCCAGCCGGATGTCTAGCTTGTATTGCTTCCAATTTGGTTAAATTGCATCTGCTTAGCTTACACATTATACCTTTGAATATAACATGCCTTTCTGTTTTTGATACATACTAGTACATTTATGTATTAACCATGTTCTTACATCAAACTAATGTTCTTGTGTATCCCTCATCAATCACTTATGATGAGGCGGTCAGGCAAGTGGACTACTCCTCATTTAAAGAATGCAGCGTCAGCCTCCCGACATGATTCTCAAGAAACAGCAAGGCTAGATGAAGATAGTGAACGTATCTCTGTAGTTGATTACCGCATTTCCCCTACACTAGCATCGCAGGTGCTTGCTCTAACTTGGCAGCGTGATATGTGGTTGCATGTTGCATATGATGTCTAGATTGTAATTCTTCCAATCTGGTTAAACTGCATGTGCTATTCTGCTTAGCTTATACATTATACCTGTTAATGTGACATGCCTTCCTGTATTTAGTACATAGTACATCTGTCTATTAAGCATGTCCGTACATAAAACTATTGTTTTTTTGTATCCTGCATCAATCAATATGACGAGACACCTTTAGTATATGCAGTGCAATATTAGTTGCATCTTTCATATGATTTATAGCATGCGCTGCTTCTAATTTGTTGAAATTCCATTTATGATGGGACGCTTTTAACTTGGCAGAGTCATATTGGTTGCATCTTTCATGTGGTGTCTAGCTTGCATTGCCTCTTATTTGTTGGAATGGTTTCTGCTTAGTTTACACAAACAGTTGTGAACATGCCATGTCGTCCTGTTTTTCGTACATATTCCATCCTGGTATCATGTGTTTGCCTTACATCAAAGTAGTGATTGTCAGTATCATGCATGAATGAGTTCTTAAGAGAGAATTGTATTGCTTTTTGTTGTCGGTTTACTTAACAATTCAAAATCAACAAAGCGGAAGGAAGTTAGCAAGGCAGCGGATAAAGGTGCTCCTTCCAAACGGAGGGCCTCTACAGTTTCTACTCCTCCATCCCCCCAAGATGATTTCCAAGACAACACATGCACAGACACTCAACGTAGTTGTGTTTATGATGAGCACGTCTCCCTGATGTCTACTACACAACCTCCTTCTTGTAGACGTTGTTGGGCCTGCAAGTGCATAGGTTTGTAGGACAGTAGCAAATTTCCCTCAAGTGGATGACCTAAGGTTTATCAATCTGTAGGAGGCGTAGGATGAAGATGGTCTCTCTCAAACAACCCTGCAACCAAATAACAAAAAGTCTCTTGTGTCCCCAACACACCCAATACAATGGTAAATTGTATAGGTGCACTAGTTCGGCGAAGAGATGGTGATACAAGTGCAAAATAGATAGTAGATATAGGTTTCTGTAATCTAAAATAATAAAAACAGCAAGGTAACAAGTGGTAAAAGTGAGTGTAAATGGTATTGCAATGATAGGAAACAAGGCCTAGGGTTCATACTTTCACTAGTGCAAGTTCTCTCAACAATAATAACATATATAGATCATATAACAATCCCTCAACATGCAACAAAGAGTCACTCCAAAGTCACTAATAGCGGAGAACAAACATAGAGATTATGGTAGGATACGAAACCACCTCAAAGTTATCCTTTCTGTTCTATCTATTCAAGAGTTCGTAGTAAAATAACATAAAGCTATTCTTTCCGCTCGATCCATCATAGAGTTCATACTAGAATAACACCTTAAGACACAAATCAAAAAAAACCCTAATGTCACCTAGATACTCCATTGTCACCTCAAGTATCCGTGGGCATGATTATACGATATGCATCACACAATCTCACATTCATCCAACCAACATAAAAGTACTTCAAAGAGTGCCCCAAAGTTTCTACCGGAGAGTCAAGAACGTGTGCCAACCCCTATGCATAGGTTCCCAATGTCACGAAACCCGCAAGTTGATCACCAAAACATACATCAAGTGGCACATGATATCCCATTATCACCACAGATAATCACGGCAAGACATACATCAAGTGTTCTAATAAAAGACTCAATCTGATAAGATAACTTCAAAGGGGAAACTCAATTCATCACAAGAGAGTAGAGGGGGAGAAACATCATAAGATCCAACTACAATAGCAAAGCTCGGGATACATCAAGATCGTGCCATAGATGGAACACGAGAGAGAACATGAGAGAGAGAGAGAGATCAAACACATAGCTACTGGTACATACCCTCAGCCCCGAGGGTGAACTACTCCCTCCTCGTCATGGATAGCGCCGGGATGATGAAGTGGCCACCGGTGATGGGTTCCCCCTCCGGTAGGGTGCCGGAACGGTCTCCCGAGAGGTTTTTGGTGGCTACAGAGGCTTGCGGCGGCGGAACTCCCGATCTATCTTCTGTTCTGGAAGTTTTAGGGTACAAGAGTATATATGGGTGCAGGGGGTACGTCAGAGGAGCTATGGGGCCCCCACGAGGTAGGGGGTGCGCCCGGGGGGGGTGGGCGCGCCGCCCACCCTCGTGGGCAGCCCGTATCTCCCCTGACGTGCACTCCAAGTTCCCTGGGTTGCTTTCCTTCCAAAAATAACTTCTCCAGTTGATTTTGTTCCGTTTTGACTCCGTCTGATATTCCTTTTCCTTGAAACACTGAAATAGGCATAAAACAGCAAATCTGGGCTGGGCCTCCGGTTAATAGGTTAGTCCCAAAAATAATATAAAAGTGGATAATAAATCCCAATATTGCCCAAAACAGTAGATAATATAGCATGGAGTAGTCAAAAATTATAGATATGTTGGAGACGTATCAAGCATCCCCAAGCTTAATTCCTGCTCATCCTCGAGTAGGTAAATGATAAAAAAGAGTTTTTGATGCGGAGTGCTACTTTGGCATAATTTCAATGTAAATCTTCTTAATTGTGATATGAATATTCAGATCCGAAAGATTCAAGACAAAAGTTCATATTGACATAAAAATAATAATACTTCAAGCATACTAACTAAGCAATTATGTCTTCTCAAAATAACATGGCAAAAGAAAGTTCATCCCTACAAAATCATATAGTTAGGCTATGCTTCATTTTTGTCACACAAAGATGTTCCCAACTTCTATACCCCCGATGACAAGCCAAGCAATTGTTTCATACTTAAATAATCTCAAACTTTTTCAACCTTCACGCAATACATGAGCATGAGCCATGGATAAAGCACTATGGGTGGAATAGAATATGATGATGGGGATTGTGTGGAGAAGACAAAAAAGGAGAAAGTCTCACATTGACGAGGATAATCAATGGGCTATGGAGATGCCCATCAATCTATGTCAACATGAGGAGTAGGCATTACCATGCAACGGATGCACTAGAGCTATGAATGCTCAACAAAAGAAAACTAGTGGGTGTGCATCCAACTCGCTTGCTCATGAAGACCTAGGGCATTTGAGGAAGCCCATCATAGGAATATACAATCCAAGTTCTATAATGAAAGATTCCCACTAGTACAAAAAGACAACTTATGAGACTCACTACACGAAGAACAAGGTGCTACTTTGAAGCACAATATATGAGACTCACTACATGAAGAACAAGGTGCTACTTTGGAGCACAAGTGTGGAAAAAGAGATAGTAGCATTGCCCTTTTCTTTTATATATTTTTTTTGGGCCTTTCCTTTTTTTGGCCTTTCTCTTTTTTTTGGGCAATGCTCTAATAATGATGATCATCACACTTCTATTGATTACAACATAAGGATTACAACTCGAAACTTAGAACAAGATATGACTCTATATGAATGCCTCCGGCGGTGTACCGGGATGGTGCAATGAATCAAGAGTGACATGTATGAAAAATAATGCACGGTGGCTTTGCCACAAATACGATGTCAACTACATGATCATGCAATGGCAATATGACAAAAGTAATGTATGTCATGATGAAGATGATGGAAGTTGCATGGCAATATATCTCGGAATGGCTATGGAAATGCCATGATAGGTAGGTATGGTGGCTGTTTTGAGGAAGATATAAGGAGGTTTATGTGTGATAGAGCGTATCGTATCACGGGGTTTGGATGCACCAGTGAAGTTTGCACCAACTCTCAAGGTGAGAAAGGGCAATGCACGGTACCGAAGAGGCTAGCTGTCAGTGTCAAAACCGGCGGATCTCGGGTAGGGGGTCCCGAACTGTGCGTCTAGGCGGATGGTAACGGGAGACGAGGGACACGATGTTTTTACCCAGGTTCGGGCCCTCTCGATGGAGGTAAAACCCTACGTCCTGCTTGATTAATATTGATGATATGGGTAGTACAAGAGTAGATCTACCACGAGATCAAGGAGGCTAAACCCTAGAAGCTAGCCTATGGTATGATTGTTGTAATGTATGTTGTCCTACGGACTAAAGCCCTCCGGTTTATATAGACACCGGAGAGGGCTAGGGTTACACAGAGTCGGTTACAATGGTAGGAGATCTACATATCCGTATTGCCAAGCTTGCCTTCCATGCCAAGGAAAGTACCATCCGGACACGAGCCGGAGTCTTCAATCTTGTATCTTCGTAGTCTTGGAGTCCGGCGGATAATGATAGTCCGGCTATCCGGACACCCCCTAGTCCAGGACTCCCTCAGTAGCCCCTGAACCAGTCTTCAATGACGATAAGTCCGGCGTGCATAATGTTCAGCATTGCAAGGCGGGTTCCTCCCTTGAATAATCCAGAGAAGATCATGAACACCAGGATAGTGTCCGGCTCTGCAAAATAAATTCCACATTCCACCGTAGAGAGAATAAAATGTACACTTAGTTCAATCTGCTGACGTATTATGCAGCGTGACATCACACCGCCACCAGGCCTTTGTTTGAATTACTGTACCACCTCAGCATGTTTAGCGAAGCGGTTTCCTTGGCACGTCTTGTCGAAGCAGAGATCGTGTTCCCCTTATTCCGGGATTCTCATCAATACGTGCGTGGGTAACCCAACCGCGCCATTGATAGTGGCGCTTGGGAGATAAGCGAGTTTTACCAGGCTGGTGGGGGACGTATAGTTTTGTCCGCCTATATATAAGGGATAAGGATTCACCTTCTCACCTACGCCTTCTTCCTCCTTTGCTCATCCATCCCCGCGAACTCAAGCTCCAACGCCCGAGCTCGCGCATCTCGCCTCAACCTTCTCCGAATATGTCTGGAGCGGGAGGTAAATGGTTAGCCTCCACCGTCAAGGAGGAGGACATCACCAAGCTGCGCAGCGCTGGATACCTTTTCGGCGATATCGCGCATCGGCTGCCCGACGAGGGGCAGCTCATCCCTACCCTCGGGCCTCATGAGAGGGTCGTCATCCTCCCCCACTTCCTCCGCGGACTGGGCTTTCCGCTCCATCCATTTGTCCGGGGGCTCATGTTTTACTACGGCCTGGATTTCCACGATCTGGCGCCAAACTTTATCCTCAACATCTCGGCATTTATCGTCGTGTGCGAGGCCTTCCTCTGCATCCGGCCCCACTTCGGCCTGTGGCTCAAGACCTTCAATGTCAAGCCGAAGGTTGTGAAGGGTACGCAAGCGGAATGCGGAGGCGCCATGTTGGGCAAATTGCCCAACGTCCCTTGGCTAGAAGGGACCTTCGTGGACTCCGTCAAGGGGTGGCAATCGGGGTGGTTCTACATCACCGAGCCGCGCAAATCCACATGGGCGGCGGCCCCCGAGTTTAGATCTGGCATCCCCACGCAGCTCACCTCCTGGAAAGAGAAGGGCTTGCAGTGGGGGAATCCGGTGGAGGTGACGGGACTCCGAGCATGTATCAAGAAGATGGTGAGCAATAGGCTCAGGCTCGTCGACGTGGTCCAAGTCATGCTCATCCGGCGGATCCTCCCATGCCAAGAACGGGCATTTAATTTGTGGGAGTTCAATCCGGAACAGCACCAGGCGCTAAGCGGGCTCTTCGATACAACATACGAAGGTGCCTGGAGGGTGCTGTTCAAGGGCGCCGAAGCCCCCGCGTCCGCGACCAAAGACCGCGGATTCAGCTCATAGCATCCAACTGTCGAGGTAAGTGATTCAACCCCATTACGGGACACTTGTGATAATTAGATTGACTCTAGTGAGGTTTCATTCTACCTCTTCCTTTGACAGGAATGGATGGAGAAAGCCAAGCTGCTCATCAGCCCGGCTCCCATGCCAGAAGACCCAGCGGACGCCCGCTTAACAGGGCTGATGGTTCCGGCACCGCACGTGGTGCCGGAGAAGAAGGCCAAGAAGGTGGCCGCGGGGACTCGAAAGAGTTCCCGCAATCAGGCGTCTGACGACGACGAGGACTCCTCCCCCGAAGACGAGGAGGAGTACTCTCTCCCGGAGGAGGGAGAGAAGAAAAGGAAGGCTTCCCCCATCGGGGGGGCCGAAGGGTCCAAGAGGGGGAGAACTATCCCCCCGGATAGTTCCGCCAACATCAGCGTTGGTGAGGATGAGTGGCCTCCAAGGGCCAGGCGTCCGGCAAGATCGTAAGTATCCGGATCCTTGATGTGTAATTTCTTTTATGTCGTGTAGTATCCTTCTAACGCCGCATTCTGCCCGTAGTCCGGCCAATGATGATCTCCCCGACTCATCGAGCGGGTCATTGGCCTCGTCGGATGTGAATTCCATCCCGACTGCCTCCACCCCACGCGCCGACGAGGACGTCGAGGTGGGATCCCAAAGAGGGACCCATCAGGAGGAGGCTCCGGAGGCGCCGTCAGGCAGCCCCCCGGACTTCGTGCCGGACTCTACATCGGAACCCGCAGTGGTTCCAGAGTCCGGTAAGCGGCCCCTTCGAAAGAAGGGCAGGACCGTGACGCCGGCAGCCTCCGTCCAACCGGAGGCGCCGGATAACCTGCTGGAGGCGCTTAAAGGCGCTTCCATCGAGGAAGAACACCGCACTCTCATGAGTGCGGTGATTGAGAAGCTTCAGCTTGCTAAAAGCGGGCTGACCGAAGCCTGCAGCAGCCTTTTAACAGGCTTTGAGGTAAAAAGTTAAAATAATGTAATATAATACCGCATAGACAGTAGCCCCTGATGCTTAGTTCGGTGTTCGGAAAGAAAAGCCGGACTAAGGATCTATAACAAGATATATGCAGGGTTGCCTAAAATATGTCGATATGGGTTTGCAGGCTGCACTGCTGACCTCTGCCGCACTAACGGTGGAGGTTGACATGCTAAAGAAGGATCTCAAGCGGTCCGAGCAAGAGCTCGGCCATGCAAAGAAGCAGCTCGAGGAAAAAGAAGGTGAGTAACACCTCTTTGAATAAGTACCTTACAGAAAAGGATTTTGGTTGCAAATAAAATTAACAAGGATAATATGTGCATTGCAGGGGCCACTAACAAGGTGGCAACCCTGCGGGAAGCTGTGTCCGCGGCCGAACGCAATGCGGCCGCGGAACGGGCTGAGTGAGAAAAGCAAGAGGCACAGGTGGCGGAAGTTCGGCAAGAGCTCCAGGTTCTCATGGAAAAACATGAGAGTTTGGAGCGTGACTCCAAGACTCGAGAGTCCGAGCTTGCCTCGGCTCTCGAAAGTGCCAAGTCCGCCAAGGCCGAGGCCCATAAGGCCCTTCAGGAGGTTGAGGACATAAAGAAGATAGCGGCGGGTAAGGCGTTTTTCATGCAAAGCAAGCATGTTAATGTGAACTACCTGACACTTACCCGAATTAGGAGCTCTCCAGGGGCGTTTGCAGATCTGCCGCGTAGTGCGTCTGATGCCGCCGCATTCTATCGTGGCGAGGAGGGGAGCTCGACGGAGAAGGTCTTCTGGTCTCAGTATACTGAGGCCGGCCATCCGGTGCCCCCAAGCGACCAGCTGAAGCAGCTGGTCGAACTCCACAAGGTAGCTGAGGAGGCCATGAAGGGCCTCATAGTCCGGCTGTGGCCTGGACAGGCCATGCCTGGTAGCTACTTTGGCCTCGTGCGGCGACTGATGGATGCATGCCCCAGGCTGGATGTAGTCAAGCGCTCCGCCTGTATCGAAGGTGCTCGTCGGGCCCTTGCCCGCATAAAGGTGCAATGGGGCAAATTGGATGCGGAGAAGCTTCTCACGGACCCACCGCCGCCGGGCAAGGAGTATCGCACGCCGGAGAAGTATTATAAAATTGTCCTGAAGGGAGCCTGCAATATTGCAGATGAGTGCTCCCGAAATGTAATCTTTGAGTGAACTCGCTGTTTATTTATCCTGTGCGCTGAAAACTTCGTTCATATGCGCCATGAGCAACGCTTGTTTAAGTTAAAATATTACCTTCTGTGCGGCCGTTTATAAAATCTGAGAGATGGCAAGTCGTTAGCTTCAGCCCCCAAGCCACAAGTGCTGGGGTGTTCGGCATAAACTTGAGCACTCTTGTTCCCATTTTTGGGTCCATCTAGGGAGGCGCTCAACACGACGAACAAGGCAACCGGACTTATAATGCTTGAACACTCTCACTTAGCCATAGAATTCTATAATTTTAAATTTTGGCGAAGCCCCTGGTATTCGGAAGACCGAATCCGGGGCGCTATCCACGCCTTCATCGGACATTATCCGGAACTTCGCTCGAAGCGGCGTGAGTCTTTAAGGACCCGAAAAAACCTCTCGAACAGCGACCAGTCTCTCGCCTTATCATGCCAGTCAGTTTTAGCTTTCTCCACTGAGGCGTTAATCCGGCTCAACCGGGGCGCAATCGCAGTGGTTCTCCCAGTGCCACCTTAGCCGACAGAACGGAACATAAGGCACCAAAACGTGGGAGCCGGGCAAACCCAACTATTGACCCAAGACATGATTCGGAGCCGATTCGTATAATGCTATAAGTTCGGGGTGCCGCACTTGTGAAAGTGTTCGGACTTTATCACACCATAGAGTGGGGAACATAAGCCCCTGGTGTATTATGCCGTACCAAAATATACGGGTGCCAGATGTCATATAATGAGCACATATATATAAAATGTAATGCAATTGCGATCATAAAGGTGCTGCATTATTAATGAAAGAAAAGTCTGCTAGTAGAGCGGACTGATGCAAATAGTGCGGTAAGCAAGGGATTTGGACTAAATAAGCATGTCCCCCTCCAGGGATGAGCTGCGGATTTGGTGTATATAATCGAATTTAATGCTCGTAATTGAGACCACCTGAGTGTTCGACGCGGCCTTCTTTAGTCCCTGACTGTTGCATCATGAGTTCGGCAGGTTCATCGCCGGACAGGGCTTCTGGTTAACAGAGTCCTGTGTACAAAAAGGAAGAAAAATAATAATAATAATAAAGAGGGGCACATTTGCGAGCCCCTGGTGTGGTCGAACCGACTCTGGGTCCGTTGTGATCGTGCCCCATCCCCTGTGCCCATGGTATCTCCAAAGCGTAATGATGTACGCGGAGTGTTATTCTTGCGATCATACGCGGGCGAGGGTTGGGGCCGCATTGCTATGCGTGCTCTGATTGCGCCAGGTGGTCTTGGTTGGCATTGCTCCGGGCGCGCTTTGCTGTATCCGGCCGTTTAACGGCCGGACTCGAGAATTGCCTTAGAAGGCTGCTCTGTACTTCTGCCGCGAGAGCCGCTGTATGTTCCTCCGTTCGGAGGGAGCGTTCCGTATTCCCATTGACCGTGATGACTCCACGAGGGCCTGGCATCTTGAGCTTTAGGTATGCATAGTGCGGCACCGCGTTGAATTTGGCAAACGCGGTTCGCCCGAGCAGGGCGTGATAGCCGCTGCGAAACGGGACTATGTCGAAGATTAACTCTTCGCTCCGGAAATTATCCGGGGATCCGAAGACCACTTCCAGTGTGACTGAGCCTGTACAATTGGCTTCCACTCCTGGTATGACACCTTTAAAGGTTGTCTTTGCAGGTTTAATCCTTGATGGGTCTATGCCCATTTTGCGCACTGTATCCTGATAAAGCAGGTTCAGGCTACTACCGCCGTCCATCAGGACTCTCGTGAGGTGAAACCCGTCGACGATTGGGTCTAAGACCAATGCGGCGAATCCGCCATGGCGTATGCTGGTCGGATGGTCTCTTCGATCGAAAGTGATCGGACAAGAGGACCATGGGTTGAACTTTGGGGCGACTGGCTCCATCGCATAGATGTCCCTTAGTGCGCGTTTCCTCTCCCTCTTGGGTATGTGGGTAGCGTATATCATATTCACCGTCCGTACTTGTGGGGGAAAACCCTTCTGTCCTTTGTTGTTCGGCGGCCGGCTCTCTTCCTCGTCGTCGCTATTTAGCCCCTTGTCATTGTTTTCGGCAATTAACTTGCCGGCCTGCTTGAACACCCAGCAATCTCTATTGGTGTGGTTAGCTGGCTTTTCAGAGGTGCCATGTATCTGGCATGAGCGGTCGAGTATTCGGTCCAGATTGGACGGACCCAGAGTGGTTCTTTTAAATGGCTTCTTCTGTTGACCGGGTTTAGAGCCTCGGAATCCGGCATTGACCGCCGTATCCTCCTTATCGTCGTCGTTAATTCGGCGCTTGTTTTTGTTTCGACGTGACCTGCCGTTGTTGTCCTTAGTATCCGGACTGCCAGAATTTTTACGGAGATTGTTGCTGCCGGCTAGCCAGCTGTCCTCTCCCGCGCAAAAGCGGGTCATTAGCGATGTGAGGGCTGCCATGGATTTCGGCTTTTCCTGCCCCAGGTGCCCAGCAAGCCATTCGTCCCGGATGTTATGTTTGAAGGCTGCAAGGGCCTCTGCGTCCGGACAATCGACGATTTGATTTTTCTTCGTCAAGAACCGTGTCCAGAATTGTCTGGCCGATTCGTCTGGCTGCTGAATGATGTGGCTTAGGTCATCGGCGTCTAGTGGTCACACATATGTGCCTTGGAAGTTATCAATGAATGCGGCCTCCAGGTCTTTCCAACACCCAATCGACTCTGCGGGCAGGCTGTTAAGCCAATGCCGAGTTGGTCCTTTAAGCTTGAGTGGGAGGTACTTGATGGCGTGGAGATCGTCGCCGCGGGCCATATGAATGTGGAGAAGATAGTCTTCGATCCACACCGCGGGGTCTGTTGTGCCATCATAAGATTCGATGTTTACGGGTTTAAACCCTTCGGGGATCTGATGATCCATTACTTCGTCAGTGAAGCATAACGGGTGTGCGGCGCCCCTGTATTGAGCGATATCGCGACGCAGATCGAGAGAGCGCTGTCTGCTGTGTTCGGCCCGGCCGGGGTTATTGTATCCGGCATGACGGTATTCGTCGTGGGTCGTAGGGCGCCCACGTGATCCATAGATGGATCTGGATTGCCTTGCTTTGTCCTCCAATATGTCTCGCAAGTCCGGCGCGTTCCCTCTTGGCTTCGTACTTTTGGAGCGATGACGGGGTATGGTCTTGGCTGGGGGCCTGGATGCCTCTCTGTCACGACCACGGGGTGGTCGGTCAGCCATATTGTGCGCTGGTGATGGAGGTACGTATGCTTCCTCCTCTAATCGGGGGAGCAGCTTGCGTTTTGGGTAACTTTTGGAGGGATGTTCGAGTTTATACTCTTCGGCCGCGAGGACCTTGGTCCATCGATCGGCCAGCAGGTCCTGATCAGCTTGAAGCTGCTGCTGCTTTTTCTTTAGGCTGTTTGCTGTGGCGATAAGCCTGCGCTTGAAGCGCTCTTGTTCGACGGGATCCTCGGGTACGACGAATTCATCATCGTTGAGGCTTGCTTCGTCTTCGGAGGGAGGCATATAATTATGATCCTCAACCTCTTCGTCTGCCGCCCCCTCATGAGGGCTTGCTTCTGCATCCTCCTGCGCTGAGTCTTGCTAGAGGGGATTGTCTTCGGCACTCTCTGGAGTATTATTATCTCCTGTGTCGGAATCTCCATTCTTGCTATGGCGGGATTTAGAGCGGCACCGCTGACGCCGGCGCTTGGGCTGTTTCTTTAAGGGATCTGCCTCCGCTGTTTCTTCGCCGTCCCCATCTTTTGGGGTATCCACCATGTATACGTCATATGACGAGGTGGCCTTCCAGTGCCCTGTGGGCGCTGGTTCCTGTTCGTCTCCGGCATCGTCTTAGGCGCAAGAGGAAACAAACATCAGGGATAATGCTCGATAGGTTAACTAAATCTAGAGGAGGAAGAATGGAGATCCGTTTTGAGGCAGGTTTAAAAAGGCCACGTGATGCTACAGAGTCAGCCAAGTTAGTATCAGAGGCAGCGGTCGCCATTAGGTGTCATGTACGTATCCTCCCAACATGGATTCAGTACAAGAATGACAAAGACAAAACCTAGTTCAACACCTTCCTCAACCATTTATCTGTAAGTATGGTTATGTATGGAAACTAGTAATATCGTCTTGCTTTGTCCCATATTTTAGGTTGCTGATAATGAGACTCCCATAATTTTCAACAGATGAGGTTCAAGTTGGATAGCCAAGATGATGCAACTAGACAAGCTTGCACCCATGTTTTCAAGTCTGCTCTGCGACAGTATCAGTATAACTTGAGGAAAACTCACTTTGAAGGCAAGGCTAACAGTGAACTTTCCCAAACATCTCAAGTGGAAAATATATCGGATGAAGACTGGAGGGGCCTCGTTAAACACTGGTCTGATCCGAAGTATCGGGTACATTATATATAGGACAACACTATTCTAATCCTAGGATTAGAATAGTTATTTGGATCACAGTCAACCCTATAAGGGCCCAATGAGATCCTCTTAAGATCTCGAGAAACCCATCGGACCGATTTAAAAAAACCCACCACACCCCACCCGCTGCCCCGATCCCCACCTCCTCCCTCGATTCCCTCCATCGAACGCTGGATCTCCCCGCCGCCCCCACGACCCACGTCGCCGGCGCCACTCCTCCTCCGCCGTCGATGCGCTCCCTCCCCACGGCTGGTGCGCTCCCACCCGACGGATGGCACACTCCTTCCCCGGTCGGCGCGCTCCCTCCTCGCGGCCGGTGTGCTCCCTCTTTGCAGCCGGCGTCCATCCTCCTCCACGACCGGCGCGGTCCCTCCCTGCTGCAGCCCGCCAATGCTCCTCCGCGACCGGCACAGTCCCACCCTGCTGCAGCCTGCCAATTCTCCTCTGCGACTGGCGCGGTCCCTCCCCGCTGCAGCCCGCCCCTCCTCCATAGATGGCCTTCATCGGCCGCTACAGCCCATCCAGGTGGTGGCCGGCATCCTCGACCCCCGATCCACATCTGCCTGGGCTTCTATGGCTGACCTGTCCAATTGCCGATGGATTCCTTCTCCAAACAGTACAACGGCTACTCGCCTCTCCTGGATGATGTCGGCGCTCCAACCTCCCTCTCCCAAGCAAGCCGCCATACATCACCGTGGATCCCCATGGCGAAACATGCCGACACCCTGATCTGGACTTCCAGCTCCTCCCACCTCGCCGTGGGTCGGCCCCGCAACCCGCCTCCTTTCTCGAGTTGCCTGTGCACCAGGCGCCGTGCGCCGCCCCGGCAGCCTGCCTTCCTCCATGCAACACCTCTGAACTGGTCGTCGCGCGTCATCCAAGCTTCCAGCCTCGACCCTCCGCCCTCCGACGCCACTGCAGATCACCTTCATCATCCCTCGTACAGGTCGCTGTCGATGCTAATGTTCTCATCCCCTCCTACCTCATCCACTCTACGCTCCCCTTGGTTTTTCTGCATATCTCGTGCGCGGCCACGACTTGTCCTCCAATGGTCAGCTTTCGACACTGGTTGTTTCTGGAAAATTAGACCCGCCTGCGCTGCTGCTGTTGTTCGTCGTCAGGTCAGCCGTGCCCAATCCAACAAGGAGTAGTAGTAGTAGGTACTGGAGGAGATCAAAGTGTGTGTTGTGGTGAGGAGTGTTGTTTGCAAAATTTGCGTTGGCCTTCTCTAGTTGCGTCATCGTTACTGCTGCTCCATACATGTATGGACTGCAGGACGCCTCCGCTGCATGACCAAGTGCCGGCCCTTTTCTCTGAACCTCTTCCTTTCTGCTTGCACACTCTGAACTAATACTGCCAGACTTGGCGTTAAGTGCTCCACCAAAAACAAAATGTAAGTGAGAGAATAGTGCTCGATTGTGATAGGATAAGAAATGTGTGGTGGTGAGAGGGCAAAGAAAAAGAACACACGTACTACTTTACAAACACCAAATGCTTCTTCTTTGTCAAATTGATTCTGATCCACACCAAACAATGCCCCCAAATCTGCATGCTCTTGATTTGTGATGTCTGAACTTCAGTTGTACCTACAGGATTTAAAACGACTGGTATTTTGTGAAGGAAATATGCCCTAGAGGCAATAATAAAGTTATTATTTATTTCCTCATATCATGATAAATGTTTATTATTCATGCTAGAATTGTATTAACCGGAAACATGATACATGTGTGAATACATAGACAAAACTATAGTCACTAGTATGCCTCTACTTGACTAGCTCATTAATCAAAGATGGTTATGTTTCCTAACCATAGACATGTGTTGTCATTTGATTAGTGGGATCACATCATTAGGAGAATGATGTGATTGACATGACCCATTCCGTTAGCCTAGCACTTGATCGTTTAGTATACTGCTGTTGCTTTCTTCATGACTTATACAAAGTTCCTGCAACTATGAGATTGTGCAACTCCCGTTTACCGGAAGAACACTTTGTGTGTTACCAAACGTCACAACGTAACTGGGTGATTATAAAGGTGCTCTACAGGTGTTTCCGAAGGTACATGTTGGGTAGGCATAATTCAAGATTAGGTTTTGTCACTCCGATTGTCGGAGAGGTATCTCTGGGCCCTCTCGGTAATACTCATCACCTAAGCCTTGCAAGCATTATAATTAATGAGTTAGTTATGAGATGATGTATTACAGAACGAGTAAAGAGACTTGCCGGTAACGAGATTTAACTAGGTATTGAATACCGACGATCAAATCTCGGGCAAGTAACATACCGATGACAAAGGGAACAACGTATGTTGTTATGCGGTTTGACCGATAAAGATCTTCGTAGAATATGTAGGAACCAATATGGACATCCAGGTCCCGCTATTGGTTATTGACCGAGAATGGCTCTAGGTCATGTCTACATAGTTCTCGAACCCGTAGGGTTCGCACGCTTAACGTCTCGATGACAGTTTTATTATTAGTTTATAAGTTTTGATGTACCGAAGTTTGTTCGGAGTCCCGGATGTGATCACGGACATGACGAGGAGTCTCGAAATGGTCGAGACATAAAGATTGATATATTGGACGACTATATTCGGATACCGGAAGTGTTCCGAGAGTTTTCGGAGAAAACCGGAGTACCGGAGGGTTACCGGAACCCCCCCCCCCCCCCCCCCGGGAAGTAATGGGCTTTGATGGGCCCTATTGGAGAAAGAGAGGGGCCGGCCAGGGCAAGTGGCGCGCCCCCTCCCCTTGAGTCCGAATAGGACAAGGAAGGGGGGGCGGCGCCCCCCTTGCCTTCCCCTTCTCCCACTCCTTCCTTCCCCCTCCTTCTTGGATTAGGAAAGGGAAGGGGGAAACCTACTTGGAGTAGGTTTCCCCCTCCTAGGGCGCGCCTCCCCTTAGGCCGGCCCCCTCCTCCTCTCCTCCTTTATATACGGGGGCGGGGGCACCCCATAGATACACAAGTTGATCTACGGATCATTCCTTAGCCGTGTGCGGTGCCCCCCTCCACCATATTCCACCTCGGTCATATTGTCGCGGAGTTTAGGCGAAGCCCTGCGCCGGTAGAACATCATCATCGCACCACGCCATCGTGCTAACGGAACTCATCTCTGGAGCTCGGCTGGATCGGAGGCCGGAGATCGTCATCGAGCTGAACGTGTGCTGAACTCGGAGGCCTCGTACGTTCGGTGCTTGGATCGGTCGGATCGTGAAGACGTACGACTACATCAACTGCATTGTGCTAACGCTTCCGCTTACGGTCTACGAGGGTACGTGGACAATACTCTCCCCTCTCGTTGCTATGCCATCACCATGATCTTGTGTGTGCGTAGGAATTTTTTTGAAATTACTACGTTCCCCAATAGTGGCATCCGAGCCTAGGTTTTATGCGTTGATGTTATATGCACGAGTAGAACACAAGTGAGTTGTGGGCGATACAAGTCATACTGCTTACCAGCATGTCATACTTTGGTTCTGCGGTATTGTGAGATGAAGCGGCCCGGACCGACATTATGCGTACGCTTACGCGAGACTGGTTTCACCGTTACGAGCACTCGTGCTTAAAGGTGGCTGGCGGGTGTCTGTCTCTCTCACTTTAGCTGAATCGAGTGTGGCTACGCCCGGTCCTTGCGAAGGTTAAAACAGCACCAACTTGACGAACTATCGTTGTGGTTTTTGATGCGTAGGTAAGAACGGTTCTTGCTAAGCCCGTAGCAGCCACGTAAAATTTGCAACAACAAGGTAGAGGACGTCTAACTTGTTTTTGCAGGGCATGTTGTGATGTGATATGGTCAAGACGTGATGCTATATTTTATTGTATGAGATGATCATGTTTTGTAACCGAAGTTATCGGCAACTGGCAGGAGCCATATGGTTGTCGCTTTATTGTAAGAAATGCAAACGCCCTGTAATTGCTTTACTTTATCACTAAGCGGTAGCGATAGTCGTAGAAGCAATAGATGGCGTAACGACAACGATGCTACGATGGAGATCAAGGTGTCGCGCCGGTGACGATGGTGATCACGACGGTGCTTCGAAGATGGAGATCACAAGCACAAGATGATGATGGCCATATCATATCACTTATATTGATTGCATGTGATGTTTATCCTTTATGCATCTTATCTTGCTTTGATTGACGGTAGCATTTTAAGATGATCTCTCACTAAAATTATCAAGAAGTGTTCTCCCTGAGTATGCACCGTTGCCAAAGTTCATCGTGCCCAGACACCACGTGATGATCGGGTGTGATAAGCTCTACGTCCATCTACAACGGGTGCAAGCCAGTTTTGCACACGCGGAATACTCAGGTTAAACTTGACGAGCCTAGCATATGCAGATATGGCCTCGGAACACAGAGACCGAAAGGTCAAGCGTGAATCATATAGTAGATATGATCAACATAGTGATGTTCACCAGTGAAAACTACTCCATCTCACGTGATAATCGGTTATGGTTTAGTTGATTTGGATCACGTGATCACTTAGATGGCTAGAGAGATGTCTGTCTAAGTGGGAGTTCTTAAGTAATATGATTAATTGAACTTAAATTTATCATGAACTTAGTACCTGATAGTATCTTGCTTGTCTATGTTTGTTTGTAGATAGATGGCTCGTGCTGTTGTTCCGTTGAATTTTAATGCGTTCCTTGAGAAAGCAAAGTTTAAAGATGATGGTAGCAATTACACGTACTGGGTCCGTAACCTGAGGATTATCCTCATTGCTGCACAGAAAAGTTACGTCCTGGAAGCACCGCTGGGTGCCAGGCCTGCTGCTGATGCAACTGACGACGTTAAGAACGTCTGGCAGAGCAAAGCTGATGACTACTCTATAGTTCAGTGTGCCATGCTTTACGGCTTAGAACCGGGTCTTCAACGACGTTTTGAACGTCATGGAGCATATGAGATGTTCCAAGAGTTGAAGTTAATATTTCAAGCAAATGCCCGGATTGAGAGATATGAAGTCTCCAATAAGTTCTATAGCTGCAAGATGGAGGAGAATAGTTCTGTCAGTGAACACATACTCAGAATGTCTGGGTATAATAATCACTTGATTCAACTGGGAGTTAATCTTCCTGATGATAGTGTCATTGACAGAATTCTCCAATCACTGCCACCAAGCTACAAGAGCTTTGTGATGAACTATAATATGCAAGGGATGAACAAGACTATTCCCGAGCTCTTCGCAATGCAAAAAGCTGCGGAGGTAGAAATCAAGAAGGAGCATCAAGTGTTGATGGTCAACAAGACCACTAGTTTCAAGAAAAAGGGCAAAGGGAAGAAGAAGGGGAACTTCAAAAAGAACGGCAAGCAAGTTGCTGCTCAAGAGAAGAAACCCAAGTCTGGACCTAAGCCTGAAACTGAGTGCTTCTACTGCAAGCAGACTGGACACTGGAAGCGGAACTGCCCCAAGTATTTGGCGGATAAGAAGGATGGCAAAGTAAACAAAGGTATATGTGATATACATGTTATTGATGTGTACCTAACTAGAGCTCGTAGTAGCACTGGGTATTTGATACTGGTTCTGTTGCTAATATTTGCAACTCGAAACAGGGACTACAGAATAAGCGAGCACTGGCCAAGGACGAGGTGACGATGCGCGTGGGAAACGGTTCCAAAGTCGATGTGATCGCAGTCGGCACGCTACCTCTACGTCTACCTTCGGGATTAGTTTTAGACCTAAATAATTGTTATTTGGTGCCAGCGTTGAGCATGAACATTAAATCTGGATCTTGTTTAATGCGAGACGGTTATTCATTTAAATCGGAGAATAATGGTTGTTCTATTTATATGAGTAATATCTTTTATGGTCATGCACCCTTGAAGAGTGGTCTATTTTTATTGAATCTCGATAGTAGTGATACACATATTCATAATGTTGAAGCCAAAAGATGCAGAGTTGATAATGATAGTGCAACATATTTGTGGGACTGCCGTTTAGGTCATATCGGTGTAAAGCGCATGAAGAAACTCCATACTAATGGACTTCTGGAATCACTTGATTATGAATCACTTGGTACTTGCGAACCGTGCCTTATGGGCAAGATGACTAAAACACCGTTCTCCGGTACTATGGAGAGAGCAACAGATTTGTTGGAAATCATACATACAGATGTATGTGGTCCGATGAATGTTGAGGCTCGTGGTGGATATCGTTATTTTCTCACCTTCACAGATGATTTGAGCAGATATGGGTATATCTACTTAATGAAGCACAAGTCTGAAACATTTGAAAAGTTCAAAGAATTTCAGAGTGAAGTGGAAAATCATCGTAACAAGAAAATAAAATTTCTACGATCTGATCGTGGAGGAGAATATTTGAGTTACGAGTTTGGTTTACATTTGAAACAATGTGGAATAGTTTCGCAACTCACGCCACCCGGAACACCTCAGCGAAATGGTGTGTCCAAACGTCGTAATCGTACTTTACTTGATATGGTGCGATCTATGATGTCTCTTACTGATTTACCGCTATCGTTTTGGGGTTATGCTTTAGAGACGGCCGCATTCACGTTAAGTAGGGCACCATCAAAATCCGTTGAGACGACGCCTTATGAACTGTGGTTTGGCAAGAAACCAAAGTTGTCGTTTCTTAAAGTTTGGGGCTGCGATGCTTATGTGAAGAAACTTCAACCAGATAAGCTCGAACCCAAATCGGAGAAATGTGTCTTCATAGGATACCCAAAAGAGACTGTTGGGTACACCTTCTATCACAGATCCGAAGGCAAGACATTCGTTGCAAAGAATGGATCCTTTCTAGAGAAGGAGTTTCTCTCGAAAGAAGTGAGTGGGAGGAAAGTAGAACTTGATGAGATAACTGTATCTACTCCCTTATTGGAAAGTAGTTCATCACGAGAACCGGTTCCTGCGACGACTACACCAATTAGTGAGGAAGTTAATGATATTGATCATGAAACTTCAGATCAAGTTTCTGCTGAACCTCGTAGGTCTACCAGAGTAAGATCCGCACCAGAGTGGTACGGTAATCCAATTCTAGAAGTCATGTTACTTGACCATGATGAACCTACGAACTATGAGGAAGCGATGATGAGCCCAGATTCCGCAAAATGGCTAGAGGCCATGAAATCTGAGATGGGATCCATGTATGAAAACAAAGTATGGACTTTGGTTGACTTGCCCGATGATCGGCAAGCCATTGAGAATAAATGGATCTTTAAGAAGAAGACTGACGTTGATGGTAATGTAACTGCCTATAAAGCTCGACTTGTTGCAAAAGGTTTTCGACAAGTTCAAGGGGTTGACTACGATGAGACTTTCTCACCCATAGCGATGCTTAAGTCTGTCCGAATCATGTTAGCTATTGCTGCATTTCATGATTATGAAATTTGGCAAATGGATGTCAAGACTGCATTCTTGAATGTATTTCTAGAAGAAGAGTTGTATATGATGCAGCCGGAAGGTTTTGTTGATCCAAAAGGTTCTAACAAAGTGTGCAAGCTCCAGCGTTCCATTTATGGACTGGTGCAAGCATCTCGGAGTTGGAATAAACGCTTTGATAGTGTGATCAAAGCATATGGTTTTATACAGACTTTTGGAGAAGCCTGTATTTACAAGAAAGTGAGTGGGAGCTCTGTAGCGTTTCTAGTTTTATATGTAGATGACATATTATTAATTGAAAATGATATAGAATTTCTGGACAGCATAAAGGGATACTTGATTAAAAGTTTTTCAATGAAAGACCTCGGTGAAGCTGCTTATATATTGGGCATCAAGATCTATAGAGATAGATCAAGACGCTTAATAGGACTTTCACAAAGCACATACCTTGACAAAATTTTGAAAAAGTTCAAAATGGATCAGGCAAAGAAAGGATTCTTGCCTGTGCTACAAGGTGTGAAGTTGAGTCAAACTCAATGCCCGACCACAGCAGAGGATAGAGAGAAAATGGAAAATGTTCCCTATGCTTCAGCCATAGGCTCTATCATGTATGCAATGTTGTGTACCAGACCTGACGTATGCTTAGCAATAAGCTTGGCAGGAAGGTACCAAAGTAATCCAGGAGTGGATCACTGGATAGCGGTCAAGAACATCCTGAAATACCTGAAAAGGACTAAGGATATGTTTCTCGTATATGGAGGTGACAGAGAGCTAGTCGTAAATGGTTACGTCGATGCAAGCTTTGACACTGATCCGGACGATTCTAAATCGCAAACCGGATACGTGTTTTTATTAAA
The DNA here is from genome assembly GCA_963921465.1 of Triticum timopheevii. NCBI lineage: Eukaryota > Viridiplantae > Streptophyta > Magnoliopsida > Poales > Poaceae > Triticum > Triticum timopheevii. The sequence continues at coordinate 153,078,904 of OY997272.1, forward strand.
CCGTGGAGCTGTAAGTTGGTGCAGTTCTAAACAAAGCGTCGTGGCGGGATCTACATGTGAAGCGGAGTACATAGCTGCTTCTGAAGCAGCGAATGAAGGAGTCTGGATGAAGGAGTTGATTACCGATCTAGGTGTCATACCTAGTGCATCGGGACCAATGAAGATCTTCTGTGACAATACTGGTGCAATTGCCTTGGCAAAGGAATCCAGATTTCACAAGAGGACCAAGCACATCAAGAGACGCTTCAATTCCATTCGGGACCAAGTCCAAGTGGGAGACATAGAGATTTGCAAGATACATACGGATCTGAATGTTGCAGACCCGTTGACTAAGCCTCTCTCACGAGCAAAACATGATCAGCACCAAGACTCCATGGGTGTTAGAATCATTACTATGTAATCTAGATTATTGACTCTAGTGCAAGTGGGAGACTGAAGGAAATATGCCCTAGAGGCAATAATAAAGTTATTATTTATTTCCTCATATCATGATAAATGTTTATTATTCATGCTAGAATTGTATTAACCGGAAACATGATACATGTGTGAATACATAGACAAAACTATAGTCACTAGTATGCCTCTACTTGACTAGCTCATTAATCAAAGATGGTTATATTTCCTAACCATAGACATGTGTTGTCATTTGATTAGTGGGATCACATCATTGGGAGAATGATGTGATTGACATGACCCATTCCGTTAGCCTAGCACTTGATCATTTAGTATACTGCTATTGCTTTCTTCATGATTTATACAAAGTTCCTGCAACTATGAGATTGTGCAACTCCCGTTTACCGGAAGAACACTTTGTGTGTTACCAAACGTCACAATGTAACTGGGTGATTATAAAGGTGCTCCACAGGTGTTTCCGAAGGTACATGTTTGGTTGGCATAATTCAAGATTAGGTTTTGTCACTCCGATTATCGGAGAGGTATCTCTGGGCCCTCTCGGTAATACTCATCACCTAAGCCTTGCAAGCATTATAACTAATGAGTTAGTTATGAGATGATGTATTACAGAACGAGTAAAGAGACTTGCCGGTAACGAGATTTAACTAGGTATTGAATACCGACGATCAAATCTCGGGCAAGTAACATACCGATGACAAAGGGAACAACGTATGTTGTTATGCGGTTTGACCGATAAAGATCTTCGTAGAATATGTAGGAACCAATATGGGCATCCAGGTCATGCTATTGGTTATTGACCGAGAATGGCTCTAGGTCATGTCTACATAGTTCTCGAACCCGTAGGGTCCGCACGCTTAACGTTTCGATGACAGTTTTATTATGAGTTTATAAGTTTTGATGTACCGAAGTTTGTTCGGAGTCCCGGATGTGATCACAGACATGATGAGGAGTCTCTAAATGGTCGAGACATAAAGATTGATATATTGGACGACTATATTCGGACACCGGAAGTGTTCCGGGAGTTTTCGGAGAAAACCGGAGTACCGGAGGGTTACCGGAACCCCCCCCCCCCGGGAAGTAATGGGCTTTGATGGGCCCTATTGGAGAAAGAGAGGGGTCGGCCAGGGCAAGTGGCGCGCCCCCTCCCCTTGAGTCCGAATAGGACAAGGAAGGGGGGGGCGGCGCCCCCCTTGCCTTCCCCCTCTCCCACTCCTTCCTTCCCCCTCCTTCTTGGATTAGGAAAGGGAAGGGGGAAACCTACTTGGAGTAGGTTTCCCCCTCCTAGGGCGCGCCTCCCCTTAGGCCGGCCCCCTCCTCCTCTCCTCCTTTATATACGGGGGCGGGGGGCACCCCATAGACACACAAGTTGATCTACGGATCGTTCCTTAGCCGTGTGCGGTGCCCCCTCCACCATATTCCACCTCGGTCATATCGTCGTGGAGTTTAGGCGAAGCCCTGCGCCGGTAGAACATCATCATCGTCACCACGCCGTCGTGCTAACGGAACTCATCTCCGGAGCTCGGCTGGATCGGAGGCCGGAGATCGTCATCGAGCTGAACGTGTGCTGAACTCGGAGGCCCCGTACGTTCGGTGCTTCGATCGGTCGGATCGTGAAGACGTACGACTACATCAACTGCGTTGTGCTAACGCTTCCGCTTACGGTCTACGAGGGTACGTGGACAATACTCTCCCCTCTCGTTGCTATGCCATCACCATGATCTTGTGTGTGCGTAGGAAATTTTTTGAAATTACTACGTTCCCCAACATTTTGGTCATTGGTTTTAGTTTGACAAGTTGGTTTTCTTCCAAGTTTATCTCCAAAATGCATCAACGCCGTGGAGTTTTAATTCTTCAATTTCTTTGAGAAGAAGAATGACAGCAGCATATTTCTCTGAATTTCCCATTCGGCCAAAACTAGACTGCAAAAAAGTGCATGTACAGTATACTATTACAACAAATATCATGTAAAATCCAGAGATGAAAAAGCGAATATATTCACTTTTTTTGTTTTCATTTGTATTTTCTCTGACTGTACATGATAGTGAATCATTTCTATTAATCAGACTCTTGTTGGTGAGCTCATACATTTCTAAATGGTGGGAGTTCACATAGTGTCACCGAGATAGTAGTAGACGGATGAATTTGTGTGCGTGTGTGGGGACGAATTTGCATCTTTGGGTACTGGTGTTGATTGCTATGATTTTTCTATATGTTTGAAGGGTCGCTAATTGCTGTATTTTTTTTGTAAAAGTTTGGATTGTTCAACTTTTACAAAACACTAAGATATTCTTTCTGTGACTCTAAAAATAAAATGATGAAGTTCAAATGAAAATAACAGAATAATTTGATGTTTATATACCAAGAAGAAAACATGCCTTACCAAGAAAATGTCAACTTTGGAGGTTCAAATTTGATAAATTGGAGAGTTCGTTAAAATTGAGACTACTAAAAAGACACACATGTGTTGTACAAAAATCAACATTTCCATGGATTTCCCCTTTTTCAAATTGAAACCCAAGAATATAAAAATATAAAAACAAAAAAAATACAATTTAAAATTTGTAACAAAACATAATTTTTACATTTCTAAATAAATCCCAGGAAGGCCAAACTAAGAGATATTCAAATTGTTTTATACAAAATGTTTTTCCCCATTTTTAGAAAAGCTAGAAGTTCAACTTCAAAAAAAATGATCATTTCAAAAATTAAAAGAAAAATGGATTTCCATGTTTCTAGGAAAACCTGGAGATTCAAATTTAAAAGACAAGAAGTCCAATGTTTACAACAAACCAAAGAAGGTAAAACTAAAAAAAGCATCTCAACACAAATTTATAAAAATAGGGATTTTCTCTATTAAAAAAACCTAGAAGTTCAAATCTAAAAAATAGAGTGGCTTGATGTTTATTAAAAATCATGATCTTTTTTGTTAGCATAGAAATAAAATTATGAAGTCCAAATTAAAATATAACAAATCCATGTTTATACAAAATCCAGATTTTTCTAATTATTAAAGAATGAAAAAAGGAAGCTAAAAAGACAAGAAGTTCAAATTTGAAAAATAGAGTATTTGAAAATTCATAAAAAAATTCATCACTTTCCGTTACAAATAAATAACACCAAGAGGGCCAAATTGAAAAAATCAAGAAGTTCAATTTTGAAATTATAGAATAGTTCAATGTATATGAAAAACCGAAATTTTCCACATTAGTAAATTATAAACCAAGAAGTTCAATTTAAAAAAGGAAGCAATTTGACATTAAATACAAAAACTCAATTTTTCCTGTTACTAACGAATAAACCAAGAACTTCAGTTCGAGATAACCAACAAGCTGTATGATGTTTATTTCAAAATTAGGATTTTTTCCGTTACAAATGAATGACACCAAGAAGTCCAAATTGAAAAAACTAAGAAGTTCAATTTTTAAAAATAGAAAAGTTCAATGTATATGGAAAACCCAGATTTTCCTTGATACTAAATAATAAACTAAGAAGTTCATTTTCAACAAACGGAGCAATTCGATATTTATTACAAAAACTCCTATTTTCCCATTACTAGTGAATAAATCCAGAGGTTCAGTTCGTAATCAACAGGTCGGAGCGCTGCTGCCCAGCGTGCATAAAAGATGCATCATCAAGTCCTCTGTGTGCGCTTCCGTGCCGTGCCGACACAACATTGTTGTATAGGTCCTCCTGGATTGCGTTATGTGCAGGTCGAACAAAATGTTCATGGAAGTCAAATGAAAAACTAGTGGCAGGCTGAAAACAAATGTTTTCTCATGTCCTAGTGCCATGGAAAATTTGGAGCTTTTTTGAGTTTTTCTTTGTGAAATACTATTACATTGAAGTTCAAATTATAAAAATGATCATTTCAAAAATTGTAAAAAAGCTTTCCCCGTTTATAGAAAAAGCCTATAGGTTCAAATTAGAAAGATGAAGAAGTTCAATGCTTGTTACAAACCCAAAGAAGGTCATTAAAAAAACATCTCAAACAATTTCATAAAAAAGATTTTCTTTGTTAAAATAAACCTAGAAGTTCAAATTTAAAACGGAGTGGCTCGATGTCTATCAAAAAGTAGGATTTTTTCCGTTACTAAAAGAAATAAAACCAGAAGTCCAAATTAAAAAGATGGAGAAGTTCGATGATTATAGAAAACTCAGATATTCCTTGTTGTTAAAGAATGAAAACAAGAAGTTCAAAAATTAAATAACAAGAATTTTAGCTTTTAAAAATAGAGCGCTTCAAAATTTCATAAAAAAAGATGAAGAAATAAAACCAGGAGTCCATATTAAAAAGATGGAGAAGTTCGATGATTATAGAAAACTCAGAATTTCCTCGTTATTAAAGTATGGAAACAAGAAGTTCAAAAATAAAATAAAAAGAAGTTCAACTAATAAAAATATAGCGCTTCAAAAATTCATAAAAAAGATTAAGAAAATAAAACTAGGAAGTCCATATTAAAAAGATGGAGAAGTTCGATGATAATACAAAACTCAGATTTTCCTCATTATTAAAGAATGGAAATAAGAAGTTTAAAAATAAAAAACAAGAAGTTCAACTTTTAAAAATATAATGCTTCAAAATTTCATAAGAAAAGATTAAGAAATAAAACCAGGAAGTCCATATTAAAAAGATGGAGAAGTTCGATGATTATAGAAAACTCAGATTTTCCTCGTAACTAAAGAATGGAAACAAGAAGTTCAAAAATAAAATAACAAGAAGTTCAACTACTAAATAGAGCGCTTCAGAATTCATAAAAAAAGATTAAGAAAATTAGATTAAAAATTCATAAAAAAACTCAAATATTTTCACGTAACCGAGAGAAGATCAGGTTGATAACTGGCGGAAGTTCATTTAATACACTATGTGCATTTTGTATTAAAAAAGAATAAAAAGCAAAGGCTAAAGGTTTGTTGTTATAAATTCAAGTCCTTGGTCGGAGAAAGTTAAAAAACATATTATGAGAGAGATTTGTACAAAAGGAATATCAGCTGTGTAACACTAACGAATGGATGAGAAAATTACAAACAAAATACGTCACAGAAGTTCAAGTGAAAACAGCAGGAAGCTGAACTACTACAGTGGATGAATTTCAGATGAAAAACTATTAAAATCGTCGCGGGTATGAAAAATGTTCAACACGGGGAAGTTGCATGTTCACAACAGCTTTCCACTGGTATATCATTTGCTCAATTCCGGTGAGTGTTCTAATGAGTGGATGGAGAGCTACGGGCAAAAAAAGCACGTGAAAAACAGAGTGAAGTTCAAGTAGGCATGCCGAGAAGTTCAAGTTCTTCACGCGGTGCATTTTCGAAGAATCTGTTTCGCGATAGAGTCAGAACGAATGATCTCGCCATTTTTGAAATTACTTGAAAACGGCTAAGAATCCGAGAAAACCATCAACATGAAAAAGTTTTGCATTTTCCGTAGCTCTTCAAGGGTATATTATTTGCCCCAATCCGATAAAGTTTGTACAAATTATGGCAAAAATATGCTTTTAGCCATTTTAAAAATTGACTTAAAACCATAAGGAACTAGGAGAAATAATAGATACAAAAAAGTTTCGCATTTCCTCAAGTTTTCCAACGCCATATCATTTGCTGCGTTCGGACATATGGTTAAAAAATTAGCTCAAAAATACAAATTCGCTAGACCTTGTATTGTTTTCTAAATTTCTTTTAAACCATTCAAAATTAGAAAAAACCTTTCAACATGAAAAAGTACCGCATTTTCATAAGCTTTCTAATGCCATATCATTTTCCTCAATTGGATTAGCCGTTTAGAAATGCCATCGAAAATACGAACTCGGCTGTTCGGTTTGCGAAATTTTATGATTTTCCAAATTACTCTTTAACCATATGGAATTACATAAAACTATCAACATGTGGAAGGAGCGGTTTTCTAGCAGCTTTCCAATGCCATATTATTTGCCTCATTCCGATAAACGGTTTAGAAATGCAATCGAAAATACGATTCACGTTTTTTGTATGAAGGAAAAACGGTTTTCAAAACTGCTCTTAAACCGCTTACATTTTTCCAAAAATTCAACTTGGGTCATCATAGTCGTGTCCGTAGCTTTCCAACCGTATATCGCAAGCCCCATTTGGACACTTTTTAGCTGAAGTTCAACCTAGTACTCGGGGAAGGTGAGGCGCCTCACTCGGGAAGTTTATGTTATGATCAGAATATTATTCTGATCCCATGATCAGAATAGTGTTTATATATATATATATATATATATATATATATATATATATATATATATATATATCTGTGTGTGTGTGTGTGTGTGATCAGATCACATGTTGAAGCCCTATTTACGCATGTGCCACACAAATCGATCTTCTTTTAGGTGAACTGTTCAAAGAACAAGGCCAACCGTACGAAAGTGAAATTCCAACAGACGACAGGATCTCGTAGCTATATTGCACACTGCGAGGCTCTTGTAACTAGCTGTTGTTTCACTCTTTTCGATGTACCATATTATCATATCTATATTGACTTGTTCCAAATGCAGAGAAAGCCCGCAAGGACCAAAAAGTACGTGAACCAAATGCTATGGTAATCTTCAAGGACTGTCACACCAGCAAGAAGGGCATGACTACACTAGTCAAAGCCGCTGTTGTAAGTCCTTAATCCTCATGCCTTTTAACTACTACTTACTCTGACTTGTGCCTTGAACTGCATGGTTTGCAGCCAATGTCTATTACTCTTTTCAATTTTATACACAATTGTCTTAGTGTATCATTGCACCTTACAAGGTTTAAAAGAGAGGACTGATGTTCCTTTGATCTTGACCTGTAATCTAGTTCCATGCTGGACTTGCCCACACAACGTTACAATTGCATGTTTGTATGTTCTCAGTTGTTTTGTGATATGAATGATGTCATACTATGTTTCCGTATTATAAACTTCGTCTCTTTATCCTTAGCCCTCAATACAATGTGAAGAAATAGACAATACATTAGCGATGGTACATGGTCATATGTTTGGAACCTGGTTTTATTATGTACTTTGCAATAAAATACAACTAATATTTTACATGGGTTCACCAGAATAAGTTTTGTATATAGACCAAAGCTATTTTGTTTGGTTTTGCTGCCTCCTTAATATCTTCTGTTCTGGTACTACTAATGTCTTTTCAGCGAGCTATGGAAAAAATGGTGGAACTGCCACCTTCTGAAGGTGGCGAGGCAACTATAACCGCAATGTCAGCTCTTGCTACAGTGGGTTAGTACCTGTCCACTAACAGTGCCAAAAGCACGTTCCTGCGTAATACTGGGTTGGTTGTTAAGGCAATCTCGTCCAAAGTGCCTCATGATCAAGATATGCAAGCTCAAAACAATGTTGTATCTGCGCTCCAGACACAAGTCCATTCCCTAACAGAGACCCTTTGTGAAACAAGGAGAGACATTGTTCGATGTCGTCAAGATATGATGGTTTTGAAACCAGACTATCAGATATTTGCTATGTTGTTCAGGAGCCTAGGAGAAATGAAGGCGAAGGTTATGGTGCTCCATCGGACAATACAGCATGAAAACATAACAGTCAGGTCAAATGAACTGAGCTTCTGAACTTCTTGTGGTGCATTTATCTGCTAGACTATTAACTTTTATGCCAACCTTCCTTTTGTTTTATAGTTGTAATTCGTTTTGGTGCGATAGTTCTTCTTAACGTGCAGCCACCGGCTGGAGAAAACATCAAGCCATTTTTGTATAGTGTAGGTGTTCTCTATATTTGCACTGGTGGCGATCTTTGATGTCGAGTGGATGTAATCTGTGCAACCGCCTTAATAGCCTAGCGTTAGTTTCGGCTTTATTTATTTCCTAGTCTTCTTTTTCCCTGGTTTGCTAGTGGCCGCAACAACCATGGGCCATATACGGACCGTGGTAACCTTGACCCTGCTACGGGATGTAGGATCCATGGGTCTCCTACGGGCCGTCTATAAATGGGCCTCCAACAGGGCCGTAGAATCGGTGGGCCTCAGGCCGTCGGATAAATGGGTCTACATGGGGCGAAACGGGCGTAATTGGTATCGGCCCAGCACGCTAACGGGCCGGAGGACAGCAAAGGCTTTATTCTGTCACACGCATAACGGGTCGTTAATGGGCCAGAATATAGGATGGGCTGGAAACGGCGCAACGGGTTAATAGGCTAAAAATGGGTCGACTCTTGACACGGGCTGAATTTGGCCCATTAGGGGAACAGGACAGTAACGGGCCGGAAGTAATCGAGGGCCAGAAAGGAGCCCAAGAATGTATGGGCCATCAATAGGCCAAAAACTAACACGGGCTGGAAACAGCCCATGTGAATCACGGGCCGTTAACGGGTACAAAGAAATTTACTGTTCATTATGGGCTAGAGTCACCGTGGGCCTCTAAAGGGCCTAAAGATACGAAGGCCTCATATGGGTCGAAAGACGTCGTGGGCCATACATGGGCCGAAAGTGAAATGGGATGGTGTTATATTCGACGGCCCACATGACGTTGTTGGGCCAATTTCTATTAGGGCCTAACGGGGCATGAGTTACCGGGCCGTAAAATGGGCTATTTGCAAAGAGACCATTAACATGCTTTTCATGGGCCGGCCCATTAACTTTTGACCAAGTCAAACGGGTCGGCTTTGTAAGCTAAATGGGCCAGTGGTGGGCTGTTGCACGTGTCGACATATCATAGGCGCCTATCTGACCCACTGACGAGCTAACACGTGTTTCATCTGGCCAATAAGAATTTTACATGTGGAAATTTCCCATTGGTCCGAGATGTTAACGGGTTATCAGATCCAAAACCCGACCCGATAGCTTAACGGCGTTCCATTACGGTGGATGCCACGTGTCGGTCACCCTTGACGAAAGCACTTTTGTGACGCGCGATTTATCGTCATGGAAGTGGACACTTCCGTGATGATAATTTTGGTAATGTCATGGAACACTTCTACGACAGCACAGGTATGACTATCTTGATTCTGTCATAAAATCGTCATGGAAGTACACCCATGACAAAAAAGGCGACCTACTGTGTCAAACACGTATCATCATGAAAGTGTATTTTTTTGTAGTGTAATGTGACCGTTAGGCATTTCGGTGGGACCGACATGTCAACTCGGTGGGACCGATTTCTTTAGGGTTAGGGCATAACGTAATCTCGGTGAGACCGATTACACAAACTCGGTGGGACCAACTTTGGTAATAAGCTAACCAGAGAGTTGGTCAGGCAAAGTCGGTGGGACCGATTCACTCATCTCGGTGAGACTGAAACGTTACGAAATGGAAACAGAGAGTTTGCATTGCGAAGATCGCTCATCTCGGTTAGACCGAAACGTTATGAAGGGAAACAGAGAGTTTGCAATCCCATCTCGGTGAGACCGAGATCCCTATCGGTGAGATCGAAGTGACTAGGGTTTCTGACAGTGGCTATGTCAAATGAACTCGGTGGCACCGGATAGATCAAATCGGTGGGGCCTAGTTTGACTTTTAGTTTGGGACATATGTGGATATGAGAAAGTGGTTGAGGGTTTTGGGAGCATATCACTAAGCATCTTGAGCAAGCAAGCCATTAAGCAACACCTCATCCCCTTTTAATATTATTGGCTTTCCTATGGACTCAATGTGATCTTGGATCACTAAAAGTAAAATGTAGAGTCTTGAGCTTTAGAGCTTGAGCCAATCCTTTGTCCTTAGCATTTTGAGGGGTCCACATTCCTAATCCATGCCATGCCAATCATTGAACTTTCCTAAAATATTCATCTTGAAATAGAATTAGTTCAGTGAGCTACATGTTGTTAATAATTACCAAAACCACCCAGGGATAGTTGCACTTTCAATCTCCCCCTTTTTGGTAATTGATGACAACATATAGATCAAAGCTTCGACAAATGATAATAAGATTGAAATACATCGTCGCTTTGAGAAGTATGTGATAAGCAAGAGCTCCCCCTAAATTTGTGCATTATTTAAGACTTGCTTTTGAATGCAAATGCACAATCGTTTAATATCATGGGTTACTCTTCCATGTCACATACATCTTGGTGGAGCGCTCAAAATGATAGCAATTAAAAGCATGCACTCATCGCCAAGCAAAGTGAATGATCATATATGGATATAAGAGATAATATCATCCAAGCAAACATTAAAGTAGCACATGATCAAACACATGATCATACAAGTATCTCACACAAGGACACAAGGTATCAAACAAGCACACAATAAAGTTCAACCAAACAAATAGCAAGAGAGACAAAAAACAACACACTCTCTCGAAGCCTATGATCTATACATATTTCTTCCCCTTTGGCAACAAGTTACCAAAAAGTTCAAATATGCATAGTGCTATGCGTCTCTCAGGCTTGGTCTTCGGGAGGTGGTGTAGAGAGAACTCCAAGGATGAAGGCATCAGTCGATGTAGTTGGAGCTGGTGGAGTGGCTGCTGGAGGTGGCAATGAAGCTGTAGCTGCTGGTGCTGATGTGGTAGCTCTAGTATCTGGTGCTGGCACTGCAGCTGACCTCTGACCTCTTGGCACTCGCTGAAAAGCATTTGTAGTTGCCTTCCCTTTCTTCTCATCTGCTTCCTCCTGGAGATGCTCAATTGTTGTCTGCATCTCGGTCACTTTCAGATAAAGATCATAGAATTTTTGTTCAATGATCCTCTCCAAGCTCTCCTGATTCTGAGTCAGGGTGGCCAAGCCCTTCTCAATCCTCAAAGTTGATTGGATCAGATATCCAAGTTGATCTTGTTTGCTCTTCAAGAACACTTGAGATGCCTCTTCAGCACTTGGCATCTTTGCAACTTTTTCTGTCTTTTCCTTAGCTCTCTTCTTTTGTGCTTGCACTGATGAAGGTTCATTCTCATCCATTACAACTGTGTTGTCTTCAAATTCTGGGTAGAGAGGTAAATGCTCCTTGTCCAACAAGTAAGTGCCTGTGCCCATCTTTGAGTTGATGAGCACCTGAATGCGTGGAGCATACCCACAAGATCTTTTCTGGTCAGCAGCTGTCCTCTTGATTGTCTCTACAATCAGACTCATGACCTTGGATTTTTGAGGCACATCAAAAATGTGCAGCAAGTTGATTGAATGTCCTCTTATCATCCTATGATCTCCAGATTTGGGCAACAAAGTATGCCTTAAGATGGTGTTGATAGTAGGCAGACCAGACAACAAATATTTCACTGAGCCCAACTTATGAGTTTCCAGGGCTTCATCAGGAATTTCCTTATACATATTTGCCATGGAGTTGTGGTCTTTCTTGTTCTTGGCATACACATCCAAATCATCCTCATGGTCTTCTGGGGCATTGATCAACTTTGCCCATTCTTCAACAGTTGACTGGTACCTTGTACCTTCAGACATCCACACTATCCTTCCATCTAGACAGAAATGAGCAGTGGAGTAGAATTGCATGATTAGCTCATCATTCCATTCGGTGAGCTTCTGTCCAACAAACTTGTCAACTCCACAAGATTTGAAACTATCATGTACACCTGGAAAGTGATCTTCATTCTCTTTAATATATTCCCAATCAACCCATCTCATATCATAGACAATTGGCTTCTTGTCAAGTAGAATGGTCTAATAGAAATCTTGTTGTTCTTTGGTGTGGAACATATAGTCCACAATAGTTCTCCTTCTCACAGCATATGGATCAGACTGTCTCCAAAGTCTCAATCCTGCATCCTTTCTAATGTTCATGTCCTCTGCCACTGGATGAGTGTCATTGTGGTCTGGAATCTTTGGTTTAAGCTTTCTGAGCACTTGGGCTTCAGCATCTTCTTCTTCATCCATCTCGGGCACTGGGGCCTTGTTCTTCTCCTCAGCAAGAATATTTCTGGTGCTTCTCTTGGGTGCAGACTTGGTGGTTTGAGCAGCAACTTTGGGAGTAGGTTTGGGATTAGAAGTAGCAGCCCCTGACTTGATTGCATCTCCCATAAGCTTTTGTGACTTGGGTGCTGGTGCAACATCCTCTTCCTCTTCTTCTGAATCTCTTACCATAGTTGACTTTCCAAGAACTTTTGCAAATGTGGTTCTTGCCCTCTTCTTCTTGCCAACTCCAACTGTCTCACCATCATCTGATTCTATTGTGAATTTCATGGTTTCTCCTATTGGAATTTTCCTTGGCTTTGACATTGGGACTCTCTTTGTTGGTGCCTTCTTATGCAACCCTGGCTTAGTTGCAGGCTTGCAGCAGCAGTGCCATACTCTTTCTTCAACACTTTCTTCTTTGAGGTGGCCTCATCCTCAACAGCCACATAGTCCTCATCCTCAGAGGTTATCTTCTTCCTTGTTCTAGTGGAGGCTTTGGGCAAGTTACTTGGTGTGCTCCTGCTGCCCTCATCATAGCTGCTTGAGGGACTAGTGCCCTCACTCATTTGCACTTGCTCTTCAGATTTATTCTGGCTATCACTCTGATTAGACATCTTGGCAGGCAAACTGACAGCAAACCCTGTGAATAGATATAGATGAGGTAGAGTAGATGAGCATCACAAAGTGCAGAGATTTTTGCAAAACAAATGAGTCAAAAACTTAGTTCTCTACTGAAATGATTTCGGAGCTACCGAATTGATAAATTTGGTGATACCGAAGCAACATTTGGAACCTAAACTAGTGAACTCGGTGAGACCAAGTCACAGTTCGGTGGCACCGAGATTGCCAGGGTTTCACAGAGAATTGAACTCGATCACACCGATTTGCAGTTTTCAGTCAAACCAAAAAGAGCATGTGCAATGGCCTAAGCCAAATCGGTGAGACAGATTTCTACAATTCAGTCGATCTGAGATGAGTTCAACGAAGACCTAATCCTAAATTTTTGAATCAAACTTAACCTAAAGGAAGTTTTCTCTGGATAGATTGATTTCATACGTGGCAAAGATCATGGCATTGACCTTGTGCTTAGAATCGGAGGTAAAAAGAGAGCACAAGGGGTCGAACTCATACCCTAGTTCGGCGGGAGTTTGCTACGGTGGCAACGGCGGAGCAGATTCCTGTTGACTGCAACAGAAACCAGTAGCGGGAGGTCGCTGGCAGCAAGGAGACGATTCGGAGACCCGAGGAGGCAAAGCAGGATACGCGCGGGCTGAGGTCTTTTGAAGAAATTTCCAAAATCTTACCCGTGGATATATATATCCCGACCCTGTCGGTGTGACCGAGTGGAACAACTCGGTGGCACCGAGATGTAGAATCGCAAGCGGTTATTGCAACTCGGTGTGACTGAAATGTTCAAATCGGTTGCACCGAGATGAAAACCTAGATCAACTTAGTGAACTTGGTGTGACCGAAATGGATGACTCGGTCATACCCAAATGCACAAAGAGGTTTTGGAAGTTTAAGTCTATGACGAATTGGGGACTCCGAGTGCTCCTCACACAGAGTTGTTCGAATCTGACTTGATAAAACTTTGTGATGTAGCATGAATAGAGTTTGAGATGAGAAAAGCATAGATAGCTAGAGAAGGTTCTTAGGCATTCTTGTCCATCCACTTGGCAAAATATAAAGAGCCAAACAATCAAAGCAACAAGTGGATGTCCTCGAATGAGTAAAATATGCAACCAACATGCTCACACAATAAAATGGCAAATGAAATATGTGGCAAAGCATGCACAAACACTCTAGCATCTATCAAGCAATTTGCGATGACTAGGTCATCTATATATGAGTATATTGACTTAGGAGTCAAATGAGAACATTTGATCATAGGTCATACTCATCATTTAAGCACAAGTGGGGTTACCACTTTTACATAAAGCATTGTTGTGTTCACACCGTTAGAGTTGCTTTAGCTCAATTCTTAGAGTAAAGCTCCCCCTAGATGTGATATCCCCCTTAAGAGGGATGAACTAACCTTGGGTTTGTCGACGATGACTTCATGTAGGTGTTGAAGATGTGGACGCTCAATGTTGATGTAGATCATTCGGAGCAATCCATTGGAGTGAGTTGCACTTTCAATACGTACACGGGTTAGTCCCACAAGGAACAAGCAAGGATATCCATAGACATAGAATGATGTACACACAAGATGATGTCCATGAAAGCATTAGGTTACCTTGTCCCTTATCTTACCAACAAGAGGGTTTGTGACTCCTTGAACTAGTGCAAGATATGGAAGTTTTTTGCACTTGTTCTTGCCAAAATGGTATGAGTGAAGTGTGTTGGTGGAGTCACCCTCAAGAACTCCCTAGTTCTTATTCTTCGGAATCCACATCATCTTGATGGGAATCCTTAGGGTTGTAGTTGTACTTGATGAAGTAGAACTTGATGTAGTCTTGGGAACCCACTTGACCAAGGCCTTGGGAGCTTCTTCAAATGCATCAATCTCCTCTTGAAGCTTATCCTTGCCTTTTTGCTTGTGGTCTTGTGGTGGAAGATCATATTTAGACTGTGTCCCTTGGAAAGAAGTAGGATCATACTTCGCTTGTTGAGGAACAAACTTTGTCTTGGGGTATTAATCTTCTTCCCATTCAACTCCATTGGCATTGAACTTTCGTTCAAAACCAACACCTTGGTTCTTCCGGTGTCTTCCTTGCTTGCGTACAATTTCCTCAAATTGCTTACTTCCGGCAAGGCTCTTGTAAACACCTTTCTCTATAATTCCCTTCAATAAGCTATTTTCTTGCTCAAGTGTAACTTGGCTAAGAGAATCATTAGTGGAATCAAGAGAACTACTAGAAGCAAAAACATTGGATTTAGCATGATTATTGTTACTACTAGAAGAAGAATCTTTCTTACTTTCGTTGCTAGATTTAACTTGTGTCATGTAAGTAGACAAGAGTAAACGCTTGGCAATGTAAGAAGAACTTTTCTTGTGAAGATCATCATTGATTGCCTTTAAAAACTCATGCTCTTGCTCTAGGTTGAGCTTTTCAAAGCGTAGCTTCTCATGAGTCTTTAAAAGTTCTCGATGATCTTCCAAGGTAGTTTCATGAGCTAACTTAAGAGTATTTAGTTCTTTAGTTAGACGATCAATCTCCTTCTTATCATCGTCATTCGTTTTGTCTTGATTGGCATGATTAATAGCAAATTCGTCATAGTTTTCATAACTAGAGTTGTCAAAAAGTAAATCATCATCACCTAGCAAATCATATTCATCACTATTGAAATCAACATACTCGGGGTGTGATACCTTTGGGCCTTTAGCCATGAAGCATCTTCCAATTCCTTCATTTTGTGAGTCAAATATGTCATAGGAGTTGGTTGACACAAGTGCTAGACCGGCAACACCTTCATCTTGAATATATTCGGAGTCGGAGTGATAACTTCTTTCGGAGTGATGGTCGGAATCGAAGCCGGATACCCATTCACCAACGTGAGCTTGATGTCTTCGTTTTGTGTAGCTCTTTGATGATTTTCCCTTCCTTTCCTAATCCTTGCTTCTCCGTGAGGTTCTTCATTCATAATGATCATCTCTACTCCTTCTCTCTCTTGGTGGTGATTCTTCTCTTCTACTTCTTCTTTTAGGTGAATCTTCTCTTCTTTTGTAGGGAGCCGTACACTCATTGGAGTAGTGTCCAGGTCTTCAACAATTGTAGCAATTACGTTCACGACTCGAAGATCTTTTGTCATTGTAGGACCTTGACTTGGAATTTCTTTCCTTGCTTCTACTCTTGTCGAACTTGTTGAAGTTCTTCACCATTAGGCTCAATTCTTCATTGAAGGTTTATTTCTCACTTGATGATGTAGGAGCATCACATGAGGCTTTGTAAGCACCACTTGACTTGTTGAGAAGCTCTTCTTTATCCTTGAGTGACATCTCATGAGCAACAATTCTTCCAATGACTTCCGTTGGCTTGAGATCTTTGTAATTGGGCATCATTTGGATCAATGTGCACACGGTATCATATTTTCCATCCAAGGCTCTTAGGATCTTCTTGATGATGAATCTATCGGTCATCTCTTCACTTCCTAAGCCGGCAATCTGATTTGTGATGAGAGCAAGCCTAGAGTACATTTCAGCGACACCTTCACCATCCTTCATTTTGAACTTGCCAAGCTGACTTTGAAGCACATCCAATTTGGATTCCTTGACGGAGTCAGTACCTTCGTGCATATCAATCAAAGTATCCCAAATTTCCTTTGCATTCTCAAGACGGCTAATTTTGTTGAATTCTTCAGGGCACAATCCGTTCAAGAGAATATCACAAGCTTGAGCGTTGTATTGCATCATCTTCAACTCTTCCACGGTAGCTTCACGGTTCGGTTCTCTCCCATCGAAGAACTCACCTTGCAAGCCAATACACACAATAGCCCAAACGGCGGGGTTATGTCCAAGACTATGCATTTTCATCTTATCCTTCCAACTAGCAAAATTAGTACCATCAAAGTAAGGAACTCTACGGTGGTAATTTCCCTCGCTAGACACCATACACTCCTAGGTTGTGAAACCAAGGCTATGATCACCAAAAGCTATGGAAATCAAGGCAAATGGAGACCGTAGCTCTGTTACCACTTGTAGGATCGAAAGTATGTCTAGAGGGGGGGTGATTAGACTACTTGACCAAATAAAAATCTAGCATTTTCCCAATTTTAAGTCTTGGCAGATTTAACCAACTTTACACAAGTCAAGAAATCAACCTACACATGCAATTCTAAGAGTATAGCAGCGGAATGTAAAACATTGCACATGAAGGTAAAGGGAGGAGTTTGAGGGAGCAAACGCAATATAGACACGAAGATTTTTGGCGTGGTTCCGATAGGTGGTGCTATCGTACATCCACGTTGATGTCGACTTCAACCCACGAAGGGTAACGGCTGCGCGAGTCCACGGAGGGCTCCACCCACGAAGGGTCCATGAAGAAGCAACCTTGTCTATCCCACCATGGCCATCGCCCATGAAGGACTTGCCTCACTAGGGTAGATCTTCATGAATTAGGCGATCTCCTTGCCCGTACAAACTCCTTGGTTCAACTCCACAATCTTGACGGAGGCTCCCAAGTGACATCTAACCAATCTAGGAGACACCACTCTCCAAAAGGTAATAGATGGTGTGTTGATGATGAACTCCTTGCTCTTGTGCTTCAAATGATAGTCTCCCCAACACTCAACTCTCTCTCATAGGATTGGATTTAGTGGAAAGATGATTTGAGTGGAAAACAACTTGGGGAAGGCTAGAGATCAAGATTTATGTGGTTGGAATGGAATATCTTGACCTCAACACATGAGTAGGTGGTTCTCTCTCAGAAAATGAATGCTGGAAGTGTAGGCACATTCTGATGGCTTTCTCCATGAATGAAGAGAGGGTGGAGGGGTATATATAGCCTCCACACAAAATCTAACTGCTACACACAATTTACCAAACTCGATGAGACCGAATCAAAAAACTCGGTCAGACCGATTTAGTTCATAATGTGACGATTAGGCATTTCAGTGGGATCGGCATGTCAACTCGGTGGGACCGATTTCTTTAGGGTTAGGGCATAATGTAATCTCGGTGAGACCGATTACACAAACCCGGTGGGACCGACTTTGGTAATAAGCTAACCAGAGAGTTGGTCAGGCAAACACGGTGAGACCGATTCGCTCATCTCGGTGAGACTGAAACGTTACAAAAGGGAAACAGAGAGTTTGCATTGCAAACTCAGTGGGACCGATCGCTCATCTCGGTTAGACCGAAACGTTACGATGGGAAACAGAGAGTTTGCAATCCCATCTCGGTGAGACCGAGATCCCTATCGGTGAGAGCAAAGTGACTAGGGTTTCTGGCAGTGGCTATGTCAAATGAACTCGGTGGTGCCGGATAGATCAAATCGGTGGGGCCGAGTTTGACTTTTAGTTGGGACATATGTGGATATGAGAAAGTGGTTGAGGGTTTTTGGAGCATATCACTAAGCATCTTGAGCAAGCAAGCCATTAAGAAACACCTCATCCCCTTTTAATAGTATTGGCTTTCCTATGGACTCAATGTGATCTTGGATCACTAAAAGTAAAATGTAGAGTCTTGAGCTTTAGAGCTTGAGCCAATCCTTTGTCCTTAACATTTTGAGGGGTCCACATTCCTAATCCATGCCATGCCAATCATTGAACTTTCCTGAAATATTCATCTTGAAATAGCATTAGTTCAATGAGCTATATGTTGTTAATAATTACCAAAACCACCCAGGGATAGTTGCACTTTCACATGTTCTTGGTCAAGACCGAGCTTCTTGAAGCGTAGCTTCTCATGAGTTTTTAAAAGTTCTTGATGATCTTCTAAAGTAGTTTCATGAGCTAACTTAAGAGTGTTTAGTTCTTTAGTTAGACGCTCAATCTCCTTCTTATCATTGTCATTTGTTTCATCTTGATTAGCATGATTAATAGCAATTTCATCATAGCATTCATCACTAGAGTTGTCAACAAGTAAATCATCATCACCTAGCAAATCATCTCCATCACTATTGAACTCAACATAATCGGGGTGTGATACCTTGGGGCCTTTAGCCATGAAGCATCTTCCAATTCCTTCATTTGGTGACTAAAATATGTCATAGGAGTTGGTTGGCACAAGTGCTCGACCGGTAACACCTTCATCTTGAGTATATTCGGAGTCGGAGTGATAACTTCTCTCGGAGTGGTGGTTGGAGTCGGAACCGGATACCCATTCACCAACATGAGCTTGATGTCTTTGTTTTGTATAGCTCCTTGATGACTTGTCCTTCCTTTCCGAATCCTAGCTTCTGCGAGAGGTTCTTCGTTCATAGTGATCATCTCTACTCCTTCTCTCTCTTGGAGGTGATTCTTCCCTTTTGCTTCTCCTTTTAGGTGAGTCTTCTCTTCTTTTGTAGGGAGTCGTACACTCATTGGAGTAGTGTCCGAGTCTTCCACAATTGTAGGAATTTCGCTCACGACTAGAAGATCTTTTGTCATTGTAGGACCTTGACTTGGAACCCCTTTCCTTGCTTCTACTCTTGTAGAACTTGTTGTAATTCTTCACCATTAAGCTGAATTCTTCATTGAAGGCTTGTTTCTCACTTAATGATGTGGGAGCATCACATGAGGCTTTGTAAGCACCACTAGAATTGTTGTGAAGCTCTTCTTTATCCTTGAGTGACATCTCGTGAGCAACAATTCTTCCAATGACTTTGGTTGGCTTGAGATCTTTGTATTGGCATCATTTGGATCAAAGTGCACACGGTAACATATTTTCCATCCAAGGCTCTTAGGATCTTCTTGATGACGAATTTGTCGGCCATCTCTTCACTCCCTAAGCCGGCAATCTCATTTGTGATGAGAGCAAGCCTAGAGTACATTTCAGCGACACCTTCACCATCCTTCATTTTGAACTTGTCAAGCTTAATTTGAAGCACATCCAACTTAGATTCCTTGACGAAGTCGGTACCTTCGTGCATATCAATCAAAGTATCCCAAATTTCCTTTGCATTCTCAAGACGGCTGATTTTGTTGAATTCTTCAGGGCACATTCCGTTGAAGAGGATATCGCAAGCTTGAGCATTGTATTGCAACATCTTCAATTCTTCCACGGTAGCTTCAGGATTCGGTTCTCTCCCATCGAAGAATTCACCTTGCAAACCAATACACACAATGTCCCAAATGGCGAGGTTATGTCCAAGAATATGCATTTTCATCTTATGTTTTAAACTAGCAAAATTAGTACCATCACAGTAAGGACCTCTGCGGTGGTAATTTCCCTTGCTAGACGCCATACTCTCCTAGGTTGTGAAACCAAGGCTATGATCACCAAAGCTATGGAAATCAAGGCAAATGGAGACCAAAGCTCTGATACCACTCGTAGGATCAAAAGTATATCTAGAGGGGGGGTGATTAGACTACTTGACCAAATAAAAACCTAGCCTTTTCCCAATTTTAAGTCTTGGCGGATTTTAGCAACTTAGCACTAGTCAAGCAATCAACCTACACATGCAAATCTAAGAATATAGCAGCAGAATGTAAATCATTGCATATGATGGTAAAGGGGAGGAGTTTGGAGGGAGCAAACACAATGTAGACACGGAGAATTTTGGCGTGGTTCCGATAGGTGGTGCTATCGTACATCCACGTTGATGGAGACTTCAACCCATGAAGGGTAACAGCTGTGCGAGTCCACGGAGGGCTCCACCCATGAAGGGTCCACGAAGAAGCAACCTTGTCTATCCAACCATGGCCATCGTCCATGAAGGAATTGCCTCACTTGGGTAGATCTTCACGAAGTAGGCGATCACCTTTCCCTTACAAACTCCTTGGTTCAACTCCACACTCTTGACGGAGGCTCCCAAGTGACACCTAACCAATCTAGGAGACACCACTCTCCAAAAGGTAATAGATGGCGTGTTGATGATGAACTCCTTGCTCTTGTGCTTCAAATGATAGTCTCCCCAACACTCAACTCTCTCTCACATATTTGGCTATGGTGGAAAGATGATTTGAGTGGAAAGCAACTTGAGGAAGGCTAGAGATCAAGATTCTTGTGGTTGGAATGGAATGTCTTGGTCTCAACACATGAGTAGGTGGTTCTCTCTCAGAAAATGAATGGTGGAAGTGTAGGCACGTTCTGATGGCTCTCCTCACGAATGAAGAGTGGGTGGAGGGGTATATATAGTCTCCACACAAAATCTAACCATTACACACAGATTCCCAAACTTGGTGAGACTGAATAGTGAAACTCGGTCAAACCGATTCAGTTCAAAATGTGAATGTTAGGCTTTTCGATGGGACCGACATGATCAACTTGGTGGACCGATGTGCTAGGGTTAAGGCATAACTTGATCTCGGTGAGACCGATCACATGAACTCGCTGGGGCCGATTTCAGTAATAGGCAAACAGAGAGTTGGTCATGCAAACTCGATGGGACCAATCGCTCATTTTGGTGAGACCGAGACATTATTAAAAGGACATAGAGAGTTTGCATTGCGAACTCGGTGGGGCCGATCGCTCATTTCGGTGAGACCGAAACGTTACGAAGGGAAACAGAGAGTTTGCAATCCCATCTCGATGAGACCAAAGTGATTAGGGTTTGTGGCAGTGGCTATGTCAAATGAACTCGGTGGCGCCGGATAGATCAAATCGGTGGGCCCGAGTTTGACCCTAGGTTTAGGACATATGTGGATATGAGAAAGTGGTTGAGGGTTTTTGGAGCATATCACTAAGCATTTTGAGCAAGTAAGCCATTAACCAACACCTCATCCCCTTTTAATAGTATTGGCTTTCATATGGACTCAATGTGATCTTGGATCACTTCAACGAAAATGTAGAGTCTTGAGCTTTTTGCCAATGTGTGTCCTTAGCATTTTGAGGGGTCCACATCTCTAGTCCATGCCATGCCGATCATTGAACTTTCTGAAATAGTCATCTTGAAAGAGTATTAGTTCAATGAGCTAATGTTGTTAGGAATTACCAAAACCACCCAGGGATTAGTTGCACTTTCATTTAGCCCTGCTTGCAAAACAGGCCAGGTGGTTAATTGAGAACCCTTATTCTCTATGTGTCACTATCTTGAGAGCTAAGTACTTCCCTTATGGTGATCTTCTCAACGCTACTGGTAAGAAAAGGGTCATCCAAAGTATCAGGGCAAGGATCGACACAACTTAATAGAGACATTTGTGGAGGGTCGGAGATGGACAAGGCATCAATATATGGACGGATGCTTCGATTCCACAATCTTCTACAAAAATGGTAACCACTAGACATGGGAATCATATCCTTCATAAAGTTTATGACCTCATTGACCGAGTAATAGATTAATGGGACAAGCAACTAGTACGCCAAACTTTTCTGGAGGGTTGATGCTGAGAGGATTTTAGCTATCCCCTTATCTTTGCATTCCATGCGTGACTTTATGCTTGAAGCTTCATGAAAACTAGTGTGTTCATAGTTAGAAGTGCATATCATGCATTATGGGATAGGAAATACGCTCATAAACTAGGAGGTGATGATATGATTGGGGCATCGATTGTCAGTGGTGTATGGGGCACTGTTTGGAAACTGTCATGCCCATCAAAAGTCAAAAATTTCCTATGGAGGGCATTGCATGGTGCCCTACTTGGAGGTCTATATTGGCTAATAGGCATATCAAGATCCCACCCCAATGACCCACAAGCAATATAGGCACAGAAAATATTATGCACCTCCTTTTTGAGTGCAATAAATGACACAAGTGTGGCAAAACTTGGGAGTCTATGATGTTATCAGTGAGCCTTGTGCGGTTGATCTTGCTGGCGAGGCAATGTTGGAATACCTCCATAACATACCTAAGGGAAACGATCTATTTCAACCGACTAATTACAGTGGCGCGTTAGCCACCTCCCAATCACGACGCATGTGGCGTGTCCTTGTGGGCCCACACAAAATTCTCTCCCATCCTTGTGCGTGCCCTCGTTCACAACTGGATCATCATCCTCAAGGCCCGACCTCACCCCTTATTTCTTTCGTCTGGCAGACCTGCTCGTTCATGTCACCCACCTCCTCCTCGAACAAGCGTTGACCACAATCGCCAATAATCATGGATTACATGATGCTGAGGTCATTACCGCTTGCTGCAACCCTGTACCACCGCGTTGTGGATTATTGCCGCTAATGCAACCACATACCACCATGGTGCTTGCCAAATGCGAGCTGCTACGAGCACCGACGCGCCATGTTGCGACAGGCGACCAGAGTAGTCTAGATCTTGCGAGTGGGATGAGAGTGAACGGCGAGCCGACGCGCATGATTCTTCAAGGGTGGCTGGCGTCAATTGCAAGCAGAGCTGCGGGTGCTGCGAGAGGAAAGCCGACCGAGCACAGCTTCCTACCTCTACGCGTGTGACAAGCAGACCGCTTCTACCATCCTGTCACTGTTGCATAGCGAAGATACGCAACAAAAGACCAATGCCACTACGACAGGGACGTCGTCAGAAGGTGCAAGTCAAGCGTCACAGGTCTACTACGAGCCGTCCGACGCTCGCCCTGTCGATGATGTGAGTGGCGATGGCGGATGCTGCTAGTCGGCGAGGACACACTGTCGCAAGCTCACCCAAGTTGCAAGTGCAGAGATTGATGCTACAGGGGCGTCCATGGAGAATGCTGCAAGTCGGTGAGACAACGCCGCTGCGAGCCTGCCAATGCTGCAAGGGCGGTCATGGCGGTCACTACAAGGGTGGGGCTCGATGTTGCTTTGGCGCTGCTGCAAGGAATGTTGTGATGCATCGTCGATGCTGCAAGGCGGTGCTCTGAGAATGTCGTTGTGCTACAAGATGATGCTGTGAAGGCATGTTGCGAGAGTAGAGACGTCGCCGTGTGAGCCATGGTGCGAGCGCGATGTCACATGGCGAGCGGGCTGCAGTGAGCAATGCAGGTGCTTTGACGACATTGACGATGATGCTTTAACGATGGGGCAACGACTGCCGCAAGGGTGGATGGGCGCCAACACGAGGCAAACTTCGATGTGAGCAGAAACACATGTTGTGTTGCGAAGGAAGATAAGCCGTGATACGTCCACGAGCAACGCTACAAGGGTGTGGCATACAAAGGGATAGGATCAGCCGACTTGGGCGTGTCACATCAAAAGACCGAGGAGGTGCTGGTATTTCCTCTCGTAAAGCCGTCTGGCGCCTAATGAGGCTCGTGTTCTTGGCCAGACTATATTTTAAAAAACATTGACAACAACAACATGGTACCTATGATGGGAGAGAAGAAAATTGGTCTAGGAAAAGCAAGTTCAACCACCAAGCCAAATCTAAACTTCAACTGGTCTCTAGCAACAAGTTTTTAGATTGCACATTCACTGAAGGCTATTAAGATATATGTTAAACTTAATGTTGATGCAGATCATGCAATACTAAAGATAATATAGGTGATTTCATAGGGGTAGCAAATGAGAAACTTGATGTTTGTGTGGATATTTTTATGACGGAAATTATGACGTTGCGATTTGGTTTGAATCTAGCCCAGAATAATTAACTCTGATAATGCTGGTCTCGCAACAATTGTCTTTGAGGACTGTTATCACATGCCAACCCACTTTTACCATGTAATATATGAACATTGTCTAGAGAATGCATTAGCCCATGAATTAGCTAAGTTTGGGTAGATTCTCCAATTGTGGAACTTGGTTAGATAAAACATGCCATGGATCTCCAAACTCGGGTCAGCGGCGGAGTCCGGCACCGCCGTGACGCTCGCGGGCTACTGCGCCAGTGCTCTGTTTCCATGGCTGCGCATGGAAGGGGCGGAGGGGAGGGGAGCTCAGGCCAACTCCACCGCGCGAACTCATCCTGTTCGGCCCCGTCCGTTTGGGGTAAAGGCGGTCTTGCAACAATTGTCTTTGAGGACTGTTATCACATGCCAACCCACTTTTACCATGTAATATATGAACATTGTCTAGAGAATGCATTAGCCCATGAATTAGCTAAGTTTGGGTAGATTCTCCAATTGTGGAACTTGGTTAGATAAAACATGCCATGGATCTCCAAACTCGGGTCAGCGGCGGAGTCCGGCACCGCCGTGACGCTCGCGGGCTACTGCGCCAGTGCTCTGTTTCCATGGCTGCGCATGGAAGGGGAGCTCAGGCCAACTCCACCGCGCGACCTCATCCTGTCCGGCCCCGTCCGTTTGGGGTAAAGGGGACAAACCGGGCGGCCCAGCGCGCGGGAGCAAACAGACTTTTGTCCATTTTGTGTCCGCTTTTGACCCATCCCCGCCCAAGTTTGCGTCAGTTTTGGGGTGAAACGGGCAGCGCGCAGACGGGCGGGACCAACTCCAAGGTGGACGACATACGTGATGCCTCATCCATGGCCTTGCATGAGACGTTGCCATGGCATGATGTCTCAAAAGGATGTGAGGGATGAGAAGAAGCGGCAAAGCAAGGACGAGCAAATTAAGCAATACCTAGAGCTTCAAAGGAAGAAACTTGAGATGGAGGAGGCGGCCAAGAGACGGAAGATCGACATGGAGGAGGCGACGCGGCAAAGGCAGCTCGACATCGAGGCCGAGAACGTCAAGGCCAGGCAGAGGCAGCTCGACATCGAGGCCACCAATGCCGCAACCAAAGCGAAGGAGGTCGCCCTTGCGATCATGAGCGTGGACTTGACGAAGATGAGCGACAAGACGAGGAGCTGGTTCGAGGCCAGGCAGAAGGAAATGTTCGACGCCGACGGCCTGAACTAGGTCGTCTGATCGGCCGTGGCCGTTCTTTTTTGAAGGCTGGCATGGGTGCCGCCCGCTGGGCCGCTGGCTGTGTGCCGGCGAGAACCTGCTTCATTTTGGAGGCTGGCTGTGTTGCCGGCCGCTAGTTGTGTTGCCGGCGAACAAAACTATTTATTTTAAAGGCACACTGTGTTGCTGGCCGACGGTTATGTTGCCGGTGAGGATGTATAGGCTGCTGGCTTTGTTGCCGGGCGTGAACTAGGGCCGCTGGCGTGAACTAGGCCGGCCGCTGGTATTTGAAACGTTGTTGTTTGAATGAAGGCGGACATGATGGGGTAAAAAGATGCGGCCGCGCGCTGAACGCATGACCACCGTATCTCAGGACAGACCCGGACACCCATCGCCCTACCTAAACGGACAGAATCCGAACAAAACGGGCGTCTGTTTGGGGTCGCGCGGTGGAGTTTGGGCTCAGCGAAGACCAATGTCCGGGGCTCGGGGCCTCCGTAAAAAGGAGCTACTGAGAATAACTAACCAGGGGCTTCAGTTAACTAGGAGTACTTAAGTGTTCTTCCCAATTTCAAGAAAAAAAAAAGTGTTCTTCCCACTTTCGCTCTGCTCGTACGCGCGCCGCCATGGACAGTTCCTCCCTGCTCTTCCCTCGCTTCCAATCTCATCGCGTTAATCACCTTCCAATTCCATCGACACGAGAAATCGGACTGCTCCAGATCATTTGGACTTCGATCTCCCCAGCCTCCCCATTTTTCCAGACACAGAGTTCCAGTTCTCTGGTTTCGATGCGAATTACCCAGCGCCATCCCTTCCCCAGTTCTCCAGCCTCGCCAGAGTAGCCGATGGAGATAGATCTGACCCGGGACGCCCGCGACGGCGACGCGGTGAGGGTCGCCGCCCCGCAGAGTAACCGCGCCGTCCG
Source organism: Triticum timopheevii (assembly GCA_963921465.1). NCBI lineage: Eukaryota > Viridiplantae > Streptophyta > Magnoliopsida > Poales > Poaceae > Triticum > Triticum timopheevii. The sequence continues at coordinate 153,105,288 of OY997272.1, forward strand.
AGTGGAGGTCGTCGCCCAGGAGGGCAACGGCGAGGGTGGCATGGTGGCCGCTGCGGAGGGCGTCGGCGCTGCCCCGGAGACGGTCGGCGTCGGCGCCGAGGAGGGCGTCGCCCCGGAGAAGAACGGCGTCGGCTCCGGTGGCGAGAAGGAGGTCGCCTCGGAGGGGAGCGGCGCCGGCGCCGAGGTGGGCGCTGCCGTGGACACGAACGGCGTCGCAGTTGACGTCTGGATCTGCCACCAGGTGAGAGCTCCCCTCCTCCCTTTCCCCTTTTTTTTTTGAGCGAATTCGCGAGACGCCAGGCGACTCACGAGGCGATCCCCAATCGCAAACCCTAGCTAGACCCTTCGACCCTCGACTCACTCCTCGCCACCGTCGCCCTATTGTTGCTCTGGATGCCTCGTGGTGGTCCATGGCGACGGCATGTGTGGGATACGCGCTTCTAGGCAGGGCTGCAGCGACGGCGGGTGGCTCCTCCACCGGTGGTGGGAGTAGCCGGCGTGCATGGCAGCCCACGCCCACTGAAGGTGGTGGGCGTTGGCGTTCCAGCTGTGGATTGCTGGTAATGCAACTCTGATGTGGCCGTACGCAGTTCTGCTGGCTGCTCCTGCCATGGCGGCACCTGCGCCGCATGCCAGCTCAGGGGGCGTGGTTTTGACGTGCTGCCGACGGGTGCCTTGGTGAGGCTAGGGGTCTGAATGGGAGCTCCAGGAGAGGATGAACGCCGTGCCTTTCAGGGTTGGCGATGCTGATGTTTGAGGGCTTCATCTTCCTCCTTAGAGGCGTCGTCGTGGAGTTTCAGCACCTCTTCGACCCTGGGGTTTTGTGTTCTAGGTAAAAACCTCAGATTTGGCTTGCTGGATCGGGCGCCGCCGCCGTCCATATCCTCCTTGGAGGTGTCGTCTTGGAGCCTTGAGTCTCTGGTTCAGGACTGGATGGATCTCGGTGTTGGGTGCAGCTTTAGGAGGCAGGTCTGTGGGTTCTGCCGCATACTTGGGCATTTCGGCTGCAGGTCTAGTTGGGCATGTAAGGTTTCGCCTGGTTTGCGGTGTCCTGGACATGGGCATTTCGGTTGCAGGTCTGTCCTGGCGGCCTAGTTTTGCCCTTTGCAGAACTGGAATCTCTGTCCCGGTAATTAAGGTTTCGTCTGGTTTCAGTGTCCTGGACATGGGTATGGAAGGCATCTACGCTTGTGTCGTGTAGTTGATGCATCTGTGTAATGTCCACTTAGCAGTGTCGTTTGTCGTGCAGTTAATGCATCTGTGTAATGTCCATTTAGCAGTGGCATGTGTAAATTTCTGTCAATGCACCGAGACGCAAAGCTTTTGCGCTTTGTTGAAAAAAGAAAGCAAATTCGGGAGGGGAGGCCCCTACCTTGATTTTCGTTAAAACGCTGAGCCAAAAACTTGGATGGCATCTAAAAGATTTACAAACACCAAATCAAAGAACCGCACAGATCGAACAGGAGGGAGGAAAAACAGGGGGGAGACAACTGAAAAATCCTTTATGCCATGGATCTGATTTTGTTAAGACAAGATGCGTTTCACACAACTTCCTGACCGAGAGATTTATGATATCTTTAATGTAATCCTGCAACTCTAGTGACTGACTTCACTGGACAATTAAGGAGGGAAATTGGTTTGAAGTTACTACGGGTTGTTGTCATTATCTTTTTTCCTTAACAAAATCATGTAAGATCTGTTTATCCTTTCTGGTTGTCCACCCGAATTATATGCCAGAAATCCTGAAAGAAAGCAGAACTGGATCCATCTGGACCTAGCTCCTGCTCCCTTTTGCTTCTGCTCAACTAGTAAGCGTGCACGTGCAAATGCACGTCTCGACTAATATTACAAACATATATGAAAATTAACTTGCAGAGAAAGATGTTTTGATCCACTAAAAAATATTGCAAATTAGTGAAATTAGTGTAATCAAGAAAATATGTATATGACCGGTTCAATTTAGTTGGTTCAAATTAGTGAAATTTCACACATAGCACTGCTTTATTGCGGACCTTTGTTGCGATCGTACGAAGATAAACCACACCTCATTAAATATGGTGCTGCATAGAGCCATAGTTAACATCCGGACCTAGCTCCTGCTCCCTTTCGCTTCTGCTCAATGTATCTTCGTTTCATCTCTTCTGTGTTGCTATTCCTCAGTGCCGTCAGAGAAAAACAGGGCTCACGGCAGCTTGCAGAGGGTCCAAGAAGAATGGCAAGTGCACTCTCAGATATTGCAAGAATTGCATACGTAACAGGTTCAATAATGTCCTCTCTGCTTTTTCTTAGAGGTTGTGGTAGGCAATCTTGAATGGGTTTGTTGATGTTCTCTTTATTTAACAGGTACCCTTTGATTGTGGATGAGGTGTTGAAGGAGGAAGCCTGGGAATGCCCCAACTGCAGGAATGACTGCAACTGCAGCAAGTGCAAGTGAGCAATCTGAAGCTGGTGCTTGTCATGAGGGATTATAGGTTTTTGTTATTGTTTTTATATACTCGTTATCTGGTTTTGTTTGGCAGAAAGAGGAGAGGGGAGGAGCCAGCAGGGCCAATGGTCCATTCTGTCAAGAGACCGAAGGGCAACCTGCGGAGCATTGAGAGCACCGATGCTCTCAAGGATGAAATAGTCATTCCCAGAGGTACTCTTGTCAAGAGACCGAAGGGCAACCTGCGGAGGATTGAGAGCACCGATGCTCTCAAGGATGAAATAATCATACCCAGAGGTACTCTTGTCAAGAGACCGAAGGGCAACCTGCGGAGAATTGAGGGCACCGATGCTCTCAAGGATGAAATAGTCGTACCCAGAGGTACTCTTGTGACTTGCGTTGCTGGTGTAGAGATGCAGCCTGAAGATGTTGGTGCCGCCATTCAATTTTTGGAGTTTTGTCGCTCATTTGGCGAGGTAGTTATGGAAAGCAAACAGTATTTTTTTAATCATATGTTAGTTACACTTCTGCGATAAAATCTCCTTAGTATCACATATGACATATGCATCTACATTTCTGACAATTTGACCAGCGCAATATGTCGTGCAAATCATTGCTGAGACTAGGATGTCTTAAGGGCTTCACAATATTTGTGATAGTGATGCATGTCTATGCAAGTGCCCACTTGGTATATCTCTAATGATCTGTATGCTTGATTTCATCTACCTCCAGAAAGTGTCATAATTATTTTAAATCCATCTTCTATCTCTAACAAGCACCATGGAACAATTTTGAGTGTACAGCAATTAGAAATTATTTTGTGTTGCATTGTTTGATGCATGGACTCCTCATTTGTCATTTCTAAATCCTGTTTGCAGTAGCTAAGTGAGGTTGTCTGAGATTGTTGCTGAGCTCATAAATTCTGCTGTTGGTGAGGTCTAGAATCTTAATCCTGTTCTTGTTACTTCTGTCTTGTTAACACAAAACAGATCATCAACTTGAGAGGCATATTCTTTATGATATGTCAATTTATAATAATCTAAAGAAAGTTTATTTGCATTGTATTCATAATCTGTCATCAAACTTGGTTTTTGTTTCGATAGTTGGAATTCTTACCAGTTCTTAGCTACCTGCTTGCTTTTAGAGACCTTTTCTTCCGTATTATAAATAGAATAATGTACAAAATTATTTAAGCAGATCTTCCAAACAAGGAAGGGCCAATCAGAAAAAATTGTCAAAGACATAACTGGAGATCGTCAACTCCGAGAGGTGTCTTCAGTTGTTGCTGAGCTTCATGCAAACCTGTTATCTGTCATAGAAAACGGCAATTACAAGTAAGTATACTTCAAATTGTATCTCCTTCTAGTTTTGTGCATGTAGTTGAAAAATGAATAAATGAGGTTTTTCCTTTCTTAAGGCCTTTGAAATATCCAAGACATGGGGATGCATGGATAAGAAAACTCAGGAAATATATCACTGACTCAACATTACACGCAAAGGATTTCATCCTTGAGTGCTTAAGCCATGGGCTATCTGGATATAAAAATTTGAGCCCTTCTCATAAGCTGGATGTGCTGAATTCTCTGTGTGATGAGGCATTATCATCTGAGTAAGTACAGGCTACCATATGTGCTGAAGTAGTTCACTTTACTACTGTCATATTAATTATCTTGTATCTTCATCAGAAAGTTGAAGACTAGGATTGAAGCTAGAGAATGTGTGGCCAGACAAAAGATCCGTGCTGCAACCGAGAAGGTATTTAGTTGAGAAGTTCCTTTTTTTTGTGGTTAAGTCACTTGGTTGACATTAGTGATCAGCAGTTTTATCTTCTTTCATAGGAAAAGGAGCTAAAAGAAAGACAGAATGACATGGCTAAAACAATGGGAGGAGAAATCGCTGGCAATGACGAAGCTAATAATATCTTTTGTCAAATAAAGGAGGCAAAAGAAGTCAAGCAGGCAGCCATGAATGGTATGTCGCAGTATGGTCAAATTTGTTTAGTATTATGCATTTGTTCAGTTTACAGTACCCTTCCCCGGACCCTGCGCAAGCGGGAGCTACATGCACCGGGCTGCCCTTTTTATTGTGCATTTGTTCAGTTTACAGTATGTCTGATATCTTTCACATCAAATATAGCATGCCTTTTAATATGTATATTTTTTTCAGGAAAATACCTTCGTAATATAACTACATTATTAGGTTTTATATTACTCCCTCCAGTCGACAAAAACATGATGTTTTGGACATAGTTTTGGTCTAACTTTTAAAACTTTAACCACCAATAAGGCAATATCTTTTAAAATATTTCGATTGGGTGAGTGAGAACCATATGTATAGATTTGTCTAAAAAATACTTGCACAATATAACGATTTTATTAAGTTCTAAACATTATACCATAATAGAAACTGATCGTCAAAGTACTATTCTTGGAGATTGTGCAACTTACTATCTTCTCAAAGACGTGATGGAGTAGTAGAAACAAACGGCCAAAGTTAAGACCAGAGGGAATATCTAACTTCCACTGACATCAAATTGTCCGCTTACCCTCCACCATACATGCATACTGACCATTTATGCAAACATACTGTTTGTATAGTCCAACCCAAGTAGCCCTAAGAAAAGGAAACATATGATAATATGCTGATTACCTTAAATTTGCTCTGCTCCCTGATGTTGTAACAATAAGATGGAACTTGACCATCGTTTTAGAGTCGAGGCAAACTTATTTGTGCATCCACCATAGTGCTTTGTGCTCACTCTTCTACCTACACACCTTCCCACTTTGTTGTCTAGTTTGATACCATCAGGCCCATTGGTGTTTATCCTGCCAAAATAAAAGCAACTGTGACAAGGATGGACACTGCTGATAATAATGGAAATATGTATGTCACACAATGTTCTTCATCGACGCCAACCTTGGTAGGAGTTGGGACCCTACCGGGTCTAGGGCGTAGGTTGTAGGGGAAGGAAGGAGCTGGACGTGGCGAAGCTCGCGGTCGCCGGCGGCTAGGCGCCGTCGTGTGCGAGAGGCGGCGGCGGCGGCACAAGAGGCGGCTAGGGTTAGGTCTCCCGGCTCCCTAAGGGAAGCCGAGCAAATAATGATTGCTTCTTGCTTGATTAGATTGATACATCTCCTCTCCTTATATAGAGGGGTTTACTTGACTCCTAAGCAAACGACCCTAATAATGATAAGATAATTGGGCTAAGCCCCTAATAACGATAAGATAACTTGGGCCACAACCCACTGGGCTAAGCCTCTAATATGCCGGTCATAACACTTCTCCCCGCCTGCACAAACAGCTCGTCCTCGAGCTGTAAGGTGGGGAAGCGTTTGCTGAACGCCTCGAGGTGATCAACCAGCGTCAAACACCTTCGCAATAGCTGGGACGGCCAGGTCGGCGGCGACGGCGGCCTCCTCAATGTAGTCTGCAGCCTCTAGGTAGAAGAGTCGCGGGCAGACGTGGCCGGGCGTGTAGGGCTCGTCGCAGTTGAAGCACAACCCTTGGCAGCGACGCTCGAGTAGCTCGGCCGAGGTGAGCCGGCGGAACGGGCGCGTCGCGGTCGCGGCGATAGGTGCCGCGGAAGCCTGAGCAGGCCGACCCTGCGCGGGAACCTCCGTCCAGGGTAGCGACCCAGGACGGTGATGCCTGCTGTATGGCCACTGCGCGGCGCTCGAACGCGCGGGCGTAGTACATGGCCGTCTGGAGATCCTGGGGTCCCCGAAGTTCCACGTCCACGCGGATGTGATCCGGAAGTCCACCGACGAAGAGGTCGGCCCGCTGCTGCGCCGTCACGCCCGACGCGTGGCATGCCAGGGCCTGGAAACGGTCGGCGAAGTCCTGAACCGTGGAGGTGAAGGGAAGGCGGCCTAGCTCTGCCAGGCGGCTCCCGCGGATCGGTGGCCCAAAACGAAGGAGGCAGAGCTCGCGGAAGCGCTCCCAAGGGGCCTTGCTGCCCTCGTCCTGCTTGAGGGCGTAGTACCAGGTCTGTGCCGCGCTGCGGAGGTGGTAGGAGGCGAGCCAGGTACGCTCCGATGCGAGGTTGCGCCGCCCGCGAAAGAACTGGTCGCACTGGTTGAGCCAGTTGAGGGGGTCCTTCGTGCCGTCATAAGTTGCGAAGTCAATTTTAGCGAACCGCGGCGGTGTCTGGGTCGGGGCGCCGTGTTCGACTGGCTCGGAGGTGCGGAGCAGCGAGGCTTGCGGCGCCTGGTCGGAGTACCCCGGGTAGGGCCCCGCGGAGCCGGATGGCCCGCCGAACTGCAGGGACAGAGTCGGCTGTTCCGGAGCCGTGGTGTAGACCGGTGGTGGCGAAGACCCGGCTGCCCAAGCCGGTAGTGGCAACGGGGAGGACGGGAACCAGACCTGCCGTATCAGCAGGCCGGCCGGTACGGGCGACGGCAGTCCGGAGCTGGGCAGAGGTGGCGCCTGGAGCTGCAGCGGCTGTTGGCCGGGAGCCGTGGTGGCAGGCGGCGGCCACTGCGGCCAGAGGGGGGGCCGCGGCTGGGGGCGGCTGCAGGTGCAACATCGGTGGTGGTGGCCCGCTGGGGTGCCCCGCCTGGAACGGCAGCAGCGGTGGCCCGCTAAGTGCAGGTGCGCACTGGGACGGCCACTGCAGCGGGTGGTGGCCGTAGGCGGCGGTCGTCGCAGCGGCGGAGGCGCGGGTGGTCCGGCCAAGTACAGGCAGATGCCCTGGACGACCGTCACGAGATCCCACAAAGTGCTGGTTACTTCTTCCGGCGTGAGAATGGCGGATGACGACGCAGCGGTGGTGACCGGGGCCGGCGGAATTGGGGACCCGTCGGTGGTGATGGTCGTCTGTGGGGTGGAGGTGGTCGGCAACAGTGGCGTTGGTGGTGAAGACGACATGATCGATCCTGAGTCTCTGGATACCGAATTGGTAGGAGCTGGGACCCTACCGGGTCTAGGCGTAGGTTGTAGGGGAAGGAAGGAGTTGGACGTGGCGAAGCTCGCGGTCGCCGGCGGCTAGGCGCCGTCGTGCGCGAGAGGGAGAGGCGGCGGCGGCGCAAGAGGCGGCTAGGGTTAGGTCTCCCGGCTCCCTAAGGGAAGCCGAGCAAATAATGATTGCTTCTTGCTTGATTAGATTGATACATCTCCTCTCCTTATATAGAGGGGTTTACTTGACTCCTAAGCAAACGACCCTAATAATGATAAGATAATTGGGCTAAGCCCCTAATAACGATAAGATAACTTGGGCCACAACCCACTGGGCTAAGCCTCTAATATGCCGGTCATAACAAACCTACCACCTATTTTGGTGTCGAAGGCCTTGCCCTTTTCACCATCGGGCAACTTCCATTGTTAGCGTAGCCACAGCTAGCACAACTTATATTACCAATTGGTCAACATACCAAGTCAAGACCCCTCATGTTAGGATCTTTTTCAACATAGGATCGCTCCCCACCCTCCAAGGTCCATTTTTTCTTAGATTTTTTAGGTATGAAACCCTAGTCTTAAAGATGATCTTTTCCCTAATATAATGCTTCTATTACTCTTGGTGACATCCATATTTTGATGGTGTCACCTAAACTATCTAGGCGCTTGCCTAACTAAAATACCTAGGATAATGGCCCTTGGTGTCTGATATGGCCTCGGGGGTGCTATCTCAATGCCAAGGTGATGCCACGATAACCCCTCCCTAGAGTGTAGTAAACTGTTACAGTCAGTTCTTGCAACGTTGTGAAATAGGTAGAACAGAAGATTCAACAAGCCTTGTAAAAACATGATGTGACGGCACCACTGGTCCTACCAGCATAGCAATTAGATTGTCATAAGGGCATGACGCCATGGCCTCACTTTCACGAATCATAAGCGACATGTTGGGTCAGGCAATTGACTACCGGTATGAAGGAATTTCAGGAGTATTACGTTGCTTCGCTTTGGGAAAGCGGGAAAAAGAACCCTAGGGCTTTGATGCCATGTTGGGAATATGCAATTAGAACCCTAGGGCTTTGATGCCATGTTGGGAATATGCAAATTGCATTTCCATGAGGCAAGTACATGAGTGGTAAACATGTAGAAAACCCCTTATACAATGGGGATATTACATGGCTATATATAACTCTTAACAAGTTTGAAGGTGATTACGGGCTGGTTGAGGTTTAGAGCAAACACTCCTAAAGCCAGGTCTTGGCAATAATATCGATTAAGTCTACCTTGTCCTATTTAAAGGGGTGGAAATAAGATGCACGTCAAAAATGCTAACTGAGAGTTTGATATCACGATATGTTTTCTTTGATATGATGGAAATTCCATCTTAAATCGAAATAAATAAGTTGGAATAGAAGCAATCATGATTCATGGGGCACCCCTTTACTTTGAACCTCACATAATCTTTCATTGACAACTTTTAGTTATGCAGCAGAAGCGCAGTTTGAGTGTCGGTTTTCCTTTTCAATTTAATACTTCTATTTTCCATATTTTGCGTAATGTGCAGTCTAGACTGTCCGGGCAGTTACTTTTCAGAATGTGAAAGTAAAAATGCTTAATTTGGTTTCTTAACATTTCAAGCATATTAATTCAGTTGGGAGGTGTAATAAGATGGGAGGTGTGGTTGTACACCCCCACCACCGAGTCTCTCCTGACATGCGATTTAGGGTGCCTTTCTTATTCTAGAAACGATAGGTCCTCCTGTATTCTTGTCCTTATGTTTTATTATGTAATGTGTAAAATGTCTAGGCTTTTTTTTATATTAAAAAGGGGTATTGAGCTAGCCATGCTGTATTAATTTCTTCTTTACTTTCCAACTGTGCAGAATTAGAGGAACTGGGATGTGTCCTTAGGTCCACGCCTGTCATGGTAGACAAAGGAGTAGCATACTGGAAGCTGGATGGCTATTGTAACAACAATACAAACATATTACGCCAAGGTAAGAAATTATTATTATGAGATTTCAGTTTACTCATTTGCAAATATATAGTTATTAGTAATACCATGTTTATGTCAGAATTTGACAACGAAGCTACAATGAAGAACCAAGACAAGTGGTTCATGTTCAGTGAAGATGAACAGAAAGTAGTTGAAAATCATGTAACTACAAGGTAAGGAGTTAATCTTACCAAATTATTTTTCTGTATCCCTCTTTCCTAAATCCTGTAGACTTGCTGCTACAGTGATTTTCTTTCACCAGCGTCTTTCCGTTAGTTACCCCATGTGATATTTTATGCTGTAGACCCATTATTTCTGGTAAAAAGAACTCATATTTGTATGTGTTGCTATGGTTGGGCAATTTAATATGATATAGTAATGCAATTGAAGCATAATGCTATGAAGTAGCATTTTCTAAAAAATGATCATTTTTTTTGTCTTACAGTGTGCTGTCAAAAGACTTATCTTGGCAGTACATTCTTATATATTCTTGTAAAGCAATAGCGGCACTCACCATTGTCAGTATTTCTTCTGGAGAGCTGCTTTTTTTTTAGTCTAAACATACTTTGCTTTATTGATCAAAAAATTCATGGGAATACAATGTAAGTCTGGCGGGTTTAAGAGCCACACATGGCGCCCGTAGTCCAGACCAAAAGCATGTTTACCAAGGCTAACGTACGATCTTTGTACGACCAGACTGGTCTGGTGTTGTGGGCCAAACATCGGGAAACGGGCCTCTGTCTGGTCGTATGAAAAAATGTCGTACGCAAAGCAGTTTCGTTTCTTCTGCATGTCACCTACCTACCTACCTACCACCCTCCTGCTAGTGTGATCCGATGTTTTCATTGCCCGCTGTTCAGGCCTTCAGGGACATTTTGGGTTGGGGGTATTCCACCATCCCATGTGGGAACTAACAGATGGAGTAATTTTGATTGGTGGTATGATTATTATGTAGAAAGGTTACCGATTTACTTTGAAAGGATTCACCAATATGCTTAGGTGACAAAATTTACTACCTGCGGTTTTGGGATGCTTGAATAATGTAGTCTGGAGCTCCTAAACAGATTGTCGATACCTTACTTTCATGGATTTGTGGTCGTTGTTTCATTTTGGAAATCTATAGCCTGAGGCTTTTAGTTCTTTACATTTGGTCTCAAGATATAAATATCTTTGTATATGTTCTGTCAAGCCATGCTCAGTTGCTCGTATCTGTGTCTTTTTTTCTTTTCTATAAACACTTCTTCATTCAAGCAAGTTAACTTCTGGCTGATGATGTGTTCAGTCTTTTCTTCACTGCGTAGAATTGATGTGTCAATATGCTCAATTTCTTTTGGTGTTAACAAATTTCTTATTTATTTTGGGCTGGATATTTTGTTTTCTCGTTTTCTAGTCCGAGAAGTATTGCCAGCTCAGTAAGTTGGCCTTTTTTTTATCGATATAGTAGTAAAACTGTTGGCTGACCCAGTATCTTGTTGCAACTGTCTAAAATAGGTCCCAGCGCCCATGGAGAAAGGATAACCGGGTGTAATGATTTACAGATCCCAATCTCCTGCTGTTTTGACTGCTTGATGGTATTCATTTGTCCTTTCTATGTGCCTTTCTTTTTATGGCTTCTAGGATACACCACATTTCCTTTCAAGTAAAATGGAAATAAGTTACTCCCTCTGTCCCAAAATATAAGAACGTTTTTAACACTACACTAGTGTCAAAAATGTTCTTATATTATGGGACGGAGGGAGTATTTTACAACCGCATCGTCACTATTTATGTTCTAACAGCAAAGCATATATAAACCACCAGTGTTGACTCTGCTGTGCTTATCAACCTGATGAGTGTTCACTTACTGTTACAACTCAACTTAACCGGAAACATATTTTAAAGATAACATCGGAGATGTATAGAAATTTGCACACGACATCTCCATTGTTTCTTCAAACCCCTTGCCATGCTATAGCAGGAAGAAGCTACTGCGTTGAACAGAGTATCACCTGCGGTAGTATTTGCTGATATAGTCCCGAACATAACTTTTAGCTAGTCTACAGAAGTATTTAGGATAAAACTACATTTTATATGCCACCGCAAAGCGAGTCATCACATGAAACTACATGGTTAAGTATTTATCCTATTAGAGTTTTGTAATGATTGTTTCTCGCAAGTATTAAGCTCAGAGTGGGAGCTGTGAATTATTTTCATCTTCTTTTGATGTTCTGTTTTGGCAGGTGAATGGACTACCCCAGATGACAGTTGCTACAGAACAACCAACATTTCTCGAAGATTGGGTCATAGCATTTGAATACAAATCCTGTGGCATCTTTTTTCTCCCCTATGGGAACACAGCAAGACTTTGTAGCACCTTCTGATGTATTTTTGGGGGATGTTTTGAAAATGAGAGAAAGCTAGAGCATGCAGCTTTGCTGAAATTTATCGTTAGCATTTGAATGTCGTACAGCCAAATTTTCGTGCTGTATCGTACTCCCTCTATAAAGATATATAAGAGTGTTTCGACCACTAAACACTCATATTTTTTTTTACGGAGGGAGTATTATTGATTATTGATCATTCTATAGCAGGAAAGGATTATTCCCAGTATCGAACATGGAAGAGCTTTCTTTGATTTTTTACATTTTTAGAAAAGGCAGGATTAATTGCTTGCTTGTCTGGTTGGTGCCCTAGGCAGACATGGTCAGAAGTGGTGCTTGGTCCGTTTCGAAAAAAAAAGAAGAAGTGGTGCTTGGAGAATAGATATAGCCTCTAGCATGCTATCTGGAGAATAGGGACGGTCACAGTGTGCGCACCGCTGCACTCGAGCAGCTATCTGGAGATTAGGAACAGCATTTACATCAGGGAAAATATCAACGTGATACCATGATGTCATTGGACAGGGATCGTCTGAGTCCGATGTCACTCGTCAAAATTCAATAAACAAGAGAAATGTAGGAGAAATGTAGGAGAGGCTGACATCGAGGACCCAATAGGTTTCTCAACCTGTATGCAAGAAAACGCCCCTTCCTTGCATCAGTCTAGCCGTTGCATTTCAATCCAATGGCCGGCGTGCTTCTAATTTCCATCTTGTTCCTTAAGCCACACAAACCAACGTCGGCCGGACAATGTGCTACCGGCCCTTGGGACAGGCAAAGCTTTCGGGTGCACCTCGAAGCCCCAATTGCCGTCTAGGCCATCCCTTTAACCCTACACAACTCTTGTTCTTCTCTGGCGACGACAACCCCACCTTGTACCTTAACTAGTCAACCCTTAGCCTTGGACGCCACTGTTGCGTTGTTTTCGGCTCAAGTTCTTCCGTTCAGGCCTCGCCGATGCTGCCACCGTCTTTACTCTCGGCGCAACGTAGAATTGACTAGCGTGAAACAAAAATTCAGTTCAAGCATCATGTAAAGAGCAAAAGCATAGAAAAAGTGTCGGTTCCTACTGTAATGTTGACGTTTGAGACAAACAAATTGTCAATGTAATCAATAAATGAGAAAACTGTACAGGGAAAAGCTGACACCGGGGACCTAGCAGGTTAAACATGGCCATACACATGCAAGTGTCTCCTTGTTTCTCCTACCACTCATTCTGGCAGCCATAGGATTCAAATCCAATTGTTGGCGTGCCCCTTCAATCTTCCGTCTTCTCCCTCGAGCCACCCAAACCAGCTCCACCCGGACCGCCTGCTCCCAACGCTGCGCGAATGACAGCGCTGCTATGTGGCCTACCGTGAAGCACGCCCCATGCCATCCTTTTAACCCCCACACCACATGTTCTTCTCGTCCAGATCCTCACTTACCCAACTTCTTAACACATTCTTCTGGTTTGCTTTTCGAGTCCAACATACCCATGTCAGGTGGATCCAGCAGATTTCATAGACTGACATGTGGTACCTAGAAGTCATCAGCTTGTTTTTGGAGCGAGTAAATATCAATTGGGTTGGGCAAGCGTTGGGCCTACGCTGCCCATGTTTTTTTTCATAGAACATGACCGACCCAACTTTTTTTTCTAAGAAAACTACACATCCCCACTTTAATTTTTTTTTTAAGAATTCCTAAGTGCAAATCTCCCAAGAGGAGAGATGGATTTGGGCCATGAAGGAAATTTTAGTCTTTTTCTAGGTTGGCATGCTAAGCAAGTGAACTATAAATTCTTAAAAAAGGCTATAGTTCCGTCACATATTTGAAGTCTGCCATTTGGGACCGACCTTTCCCTAGAAAAGCATTGGGACCCATGAGCTTGAAGCCAATGCAAGGCATTGCCAACATGATCAACAAATGAATCTGCCAACTGTAGTCGTTGGATTGATATCCAATGGCTATTGTGTTGAAATATGAGATGGGCCTAGAGCCCATATGACAATTTCAGATTTAATCTCTAAGGGCCCATGTAGGTGGCATGACAAGGTGGTGGAAAGTTTAGTCCCACCTTGAAAGTGGAAGGAGAGTTGGAGTGGTTTATAAGGGACTCTCTCCCTCATGCTATTGGAGCTTGAGAAGAGACGACGCCCTCGCGCACTCCTCCTCCTCCGCTCGCCGCGCCGCGCCGCGGGTTGCAGGATCGAGCCGAGCTCATTCCTATGCGCTTCTTTTTGCCGGTCAGGAACGGAGAGTCTTTGACAGGTGGGGCCACGATCTGAGACGTCGGATCGTGGGCCGGACGTGGGTTCAGCCCACGTCTCTCCACGCGCGGCCGCACATATAAATGTGGGGCGCTGCCAACCCTAGCCGCCACGAAACAGAACGCATCTCCGCCTCCACGCCCACGTCGTTCCTCTGCTGCTGCTGCCGCCGGCGACTCCGTCCCGTTCACCGTGTACACGGTTGACGGGAGAGTAGGCCTCCGAAACCACGCCTCTCCGGATCCTGTACGGGGAGAGGGGCGATTAGGTTTTTGGGTAGCGACTACGCGACTGCTCGCTTCTGTTCATCTACGCCCGCACCACCTTCGTCATCACCATGTCGACCGACACCGACCGTGCCGCCGCTGAGAAAGCCGAGGCCGACAAGAAGGCCGCCGAGGATGCCGCGGCTGCTGTCACCGCCACCGCCACCGCGTGGCCGATTGGAGGGTATACATCGCTTATCCCTCTCGTGTTTCTTTCTGTTGTAGCAGTACTAGCGATATGCGTACATGTTTCTACTATATGCGTAGTACATGCTCTGTTAGATCGTAATCAGTATGTTGTCAATGCTGTCCATGTCATGCTCATGATTTATTCATGGATTAATTTAATCGAAAAACTGCCTATTTTCTTATCATATTGTGCTTCTGCAATCTCCTTATTTCAAGGAAAAATGCTTCCTCCTAATTGGATTTTGATATCTGTGACCCACTAGGTTGAAGCCTACGTGTGTATGGTTTTATATGTCCGGTACCAATCCTGACGTGCATACTGGTCTCCAATGGTGAGCCGTGGTCGAGGAAGGAGGTGTATGTATCGTACTAATCACATTGTGTTAGTACCATGCATATGAGGCGGTGTCAAGTATGCAACACTGTACACTTGGGTAATATAGTACACACACAGAGAGAGAGAGAGTACATACATGAAGACGTGGCCATGTGGAGGGCCGCCCGAATGCATCGTAGATCTGCCAAGTTAGCTTTAGCTGGGGTGCTTCTGTTTTAGGAGGACGGTCCTCCGCCGGGATGTAATGAGGAGTCTGAGTTCGGTCTAAACTCCTAGACTGTCCATGCTGTAATTTTCTTCACTATCTAATAAAGATCGGCCAATGGCCCTTCGAGACAAACTGAACGAGAGAGATCGAGAGACTACGCATATACCTGTACTAACACAACCGGGTATAAACACATACTCCCTCCGTTCCAAAATAGATGATCCAACTTTATACAAACTTTAATATAAAGTTGGGTCATCTATTTTGAAACGGAGGGAGTACGACGTAATTCAATATGCCGGATTGGTGCATATGGGCCATTACGATGCCGAGCCTACAGTCAAGGAACTTTGTGCGATCATCCAGTTGGTCCTTTCCGAGCGGTGGAAGCACAGGAACAACATCGTCTTCAACCGGGGAAATATCAGGTGATACCACCTCTTGTATACTCCCATGATATCGATTTTAAGAACTCAAATTCAAATGTTTCAAAAAATTCCGAAAAAATTTGTGGATGTGCACAACACATATGTCTACAAGCCCTAAAAAAATTCAGATCGAAATTCGAAGTATACAGTGAGAAACAAAAATGTAAAAACCGGATGTGAATAGTGTAGGTTTTGACACTATTCATGCTTTTGTCTTTATTGACACTATTATGCTGAATCTGTCTTTTTTGTTTCTCGTTGTATACTTCGAATTTCGATCTGAATGTTTTATGGCTTGCAGACATATGTGTTGTGCACATCCACAATTTTTTGGAATTTTTTGAAACATTTAAATTTGAGTTTTTTAAATCAGTATCATGGGAGCATACAAGAGGTGGTATCGTAGATGTTGATATTTTTTCCTACAAAGTTAGTCAAATTTTACAAAGTTTGTAAAGTTTGACTTTAATCAAATTTTATATGCATACTAAAAAAGGTAAAAAAAACCGGAGGGAGTACAAAGTGGTTGGCCATCTTCGTCCGTTCTTTTATAATACTTCCTCCATTTCCTTATACAAAGTCATTTCGTATTTTTATGTCTAACTTTAACTATTAAGTTTACCAACAAAAAGTAAGTTATATGCCATAAAAAGTATTCGCCAAATGCACATTTCAAAGAACTTTCTGATGATATATTTTTTTATAACATATAATTATGTTGACCAAAATTATAGGTCAAAGTTTGACACGAAAATAAAGTGACCTTGTATAAAGAAATGAAGGAAGTATATGATACGCATGCCGCCGGTGGTTACGTCACATGCTTCATTTTTTGGAGAAAACTTCTGATCTATTCATTTTCAATTATGGACAACGAACACCAGAAATAATAAAAATTACATTCAGATTCGTAGACCACCTAGCGACGACTACAAGCACTGAAGCAAGCCGAAGGCGCACCGCTGTCATCGCCTCTCCCTCGTCGGAGTCGGACAAAACTTGTTGTAATGGACAGTCGGAAAGTCGTCGTGCCAAGGCCCCATAGGACCAGCGCACCCAAACAACAACCACCGCTGATGAAGTGTAGCGTAGAGCGGAAGGATCCAACCTGAAAACAGATGAACGTAGAAAAACGACAACCAAATTCGACTAGATCCACCAGAGATAGATCCGCCGAAGACAAACCTTCACACGCCCACCGACGATGCTAGGCGCACCATCGGAACGGGGGCTAGACGGGGAGGATCTTATTTCATCTTCGAGAGCCGCCGCAGTCTCGCCTTGCTGAGCAGGACGCAAACTCTAACAAAACTCGAAGTACTATCTAAAAACGGAGCCCTTCCGTCGGTAAGGACCGGGATCCATCACGCCCCCGTGGCCCTAACTCCTAGGAGACGAAGCGGACCGACGGCAACACCGGTGGGAGGCAGAGAAAGCCCGGTCTTTCTTCCCACATGCTTCATTTTACGGGTGAAAATGCATGAACATCCATGTGACAAATTTACAACTATCGCTGATCCACTTGGGGGTGACGATATCACAAGTTGCAAATTGATCCGATCACTGACAAGCAACTGGACCGAACCACCCTGCTAATTCTCGTGTTTCCGCCAAAGCCAAAACCAAATCTAAATTTTAATCGTTTGTCTTGAGCCTAGCTTGGCGTCTGGACCGTGCCCCGAGGGAAGCCACAGGCACCCGGCACGCACCCCCGACGGTTGGTTCGGCCCGCGACATGACGCTCTTTCTTTAAGCTCCAGCGGCAACATAGGCTGCGGAAAACAAAACTTTAGCGGGCGGTAGCATATTTGACTATAGTAATACTCCGGGAACATGCCAATGGAGGCCGGATCACATGGCGTGCAACATGGGCAGAACGCTTGACCGGACACCTGCTCCATGCTGCACAAAAGAGAAGAGGCTCGTGACCAACATGTTAGTGCAGATCCATCATCAAAGGAGATCAAGAGGATGTGGTTATACAAAGTTAAAACGAGCGTTGCTTGTTTGTTATTGCTATAAGCCATAGGATGTGTATTAATATGGACTACAACTTAGTTATATCATACCCCATATTCCCAGCTGTACCTCTCCAGCTGAACTAGCGCTTCCTGGTTGCTCCCGCGGGCGGCCGGGAGCGAACCCTAGCCGCCAGCAGCGCAGCACCCACCTCCCCCGCCTCCCCTCGCCGCCGCCGGACGGCGTCGCGGGGCAAATCCCGTGCGGCTCGGCGGCGGCGGGGCCCTTTCCTCCTTCCGGTCGGAGCGGCGCGGCGTGGGCCGTCCTCTTCGGGGGGAGCTCAGCCGGCGGCGATGCTAGCTCGAGGCGGCGCGGCGAGGTAGCGCAGGGGCGGGTCAGGCGCGCTTCGGGGCCGGCTGGCGCGGTTATACGTGCGGCGGCTTGCCGCAGGCATTGGCGTGGGCGCACGGAGCGGAGGGCGCGGATCTGAGTGGGACACGGAGAGGGGGCATGGGGCTGCGTGGGCGCCGCGGCGAGGTTGCGCCGCGCGTGCGTGGCGGCTCGGGTGGCCATCTGTGGTCGAGCGCTGCTCTGCTGCTTGGGTGCTCTGCTCCACGGCCTCGGGTGCTTGGGTACTCTGCTCCGCGGCGTGAGGGGCTCGAGAGGAGCTGGGACGAGGTGCTGCTGCACGGGAAGGTGCTGCACAAGGGATTCGGTGGCGCGGATATGTCGCGCGGGAGGTTGCGCGATGGCGCGGTGTGGGGCTGCTGCTTAGGCGGAATGGTGGAGCGGCTTCGCTGTGAGATGCAGGAGCAACAGCTACGGATCTGCTCGGATTCAGGTGGAGCCGGTGGACGTCGACCATGGGGATTGTGTGCTGTGCAGTGCTCCGGATCTGCTCGGATTCGGAGGTGTGGAAGAGCTCCGGGCGAAAGTCCAGCACTGACCTTGGGTCGGTGCCGGCAACAGCGGCGCCATGGTCATGGTGTCGTTCCCCTTCTTGAAGGTGTTGCCGTGGAGCTCCATTACACGACTCTCTGGGAGAAATCCCTAGCTTCGGATGGTCGAAGCGGGCGATGACGGCGGCTACGTCGTTTCCTTCTTTGAGGCATCGCCTTGGAGAGTCAGCATGTTTCAGTTTGCACGGATCTCTTCGTCGTCGAGGACAGTGGACGTTGGGGCGGCGGCTCCGGGTGATTTCTGATTGTGCGTTGAGATGGCGATCTCGGGAACAATGTGAGTGGCGGCTCTATGAGGTGGGGCTCTATCTCGACATTGGTTGGGTGGCATCCTTGTCCCGCTTGGGCGGTAGGGGTGTCGGCTCGGTCGATGCGCCCCAGAGGGGGCGGTCTGACTTTATGTCGGGGCGGCGGCCCCGGATGTGGTGCGACGTTCGTGGTCTGCGAGCGGTTGCCCCGAGCAGCGGGGGCTGCGGGCAGCTGGGTTGTGCGGCGTTGCTGCTCGAGGGGAGCGGTGGTATGTCGGGGCGGCGGCTCCGAAAGGCGGTGCCGGTTGATTGCGCTGGGCGCGACGGAGCGGTGGATGTCGGGGCGGCGGTCCCGAGAGAATCTCTGGGCGACCAGACTTCTGTGGCAATGATGATGGTGGGAGCGATGTCGACGACACGACAATAGTTGCGATAGTCGACTCTTCTTCGGCGTGTCCACGATTTTGCCTCGGTTTGCTTGTTGCTGTGGAGTCGAAGCTGCGGCGGCGGGCCCCTGTGGTGTACGATGACTGGCTGCAGGTGGCCCGTTCAGCGATCTTCCGTGGCGCCAGCCGTGCCTGGTTTTGTTCTTCTGAGTTCTCCGTCAGAGTTGGAGCTGCGTTGTCTGGCCGTAGGTCGACTTGTCGTCGATTAGGGTGGGATTTGCCCTGTGTGTTTCAATCTATGGAGTGGGCTTGGTCCTTTGTTGTTCCGGTTTTTGCCCGGTTTTCTGTAATTAACTGGGCAATTCTCTTCTACTTAATTAATAGATGAGGCAATCTTTGCCTTCGTTTTAAAAAAAAATATGAACTACAAATATTTGTCTAGAGAGTCTAACATGGACAAGGATTGGATGGCGTTGCTGCGCGGTAGAGTGGAGGGCTGTTGCTGCCGGTCTACATGGCTACTCGAGTGTTAGCCCACTGGACGGTTGAAGGAAGAAATCAAAAGATACTCCTTGCTAGCCTTGCCAGAGAGGAGATCCGGGAGTGTGATCGGACAAACTCGACGTGTAAATGAATGAATGATGAATGAATGAATGGCGGGATTCAATGCGAGCTAGGAGTGCCTGCACTGACCGGTCTGGTGGCATCTGCGGCGCGTAGTGGCCAGATCACGTAACATTGCAAGTTTGGAACACAAACTTGCATGGGATGGGAGACGACTGTGAGGAGGCGGGGGAGAGCACGTATATGATGAAAATGTACGTTCATGACTAGCATACGAGCAATAATAATATGGACAGGTCGACTGAGGTAGCAGCTCTGTCCACCTCTGTATACATGGTTGTATTGTGCCACGGTTGCTGAATTATGTTGCATCAATATTTATCTTCTTCTTTGCCCGCGTTTATCTGGAACGCGGCAGGCTTCGTTTCTCTGTTCGAAATCGAGCCGGCTGCATTTGCCTAGCCTAGCCTAGCCTAGCCCACCCGAGCCGAGCCGACCGAGAGCACTCCAAATCTTTTTCTACTATACTATACTGCCCGTGGTGGATAATCTGTGTCAGAGCCGTAGCCTTTTGAGCACCGCTAGCGGGCAGGCGGGTCCACTCCATTAACCAGTCCACCACCACCGGGCGCCCCGCACCTCACCCGGCCAGGGCATGGCATGGCATGGCAGCTACTACAACAGGAGCATCTCCTTTACCGAGCAGATTTCTCACGAGGCTACTCCAGTAAAATATCCATAGGTGCAACGGCTGGCCGACGATCACAGGGAAGGACGGACTGAAGCCTCCCCTACGCTACGCTACACACCCCTTGTTGCAGCCTACGCATGGGGAAACCGATGGGTCCGCGATCGCGCCGCGCCCAGTCCGGCGTGCCCAGCATATGAGTGCGTGGTCAGTATGGGATGCCGGGCGTACAAGCATACGTACAGCCTGACCAGGTGACGGACCGATGGACGGACGGGTGAGAGGATCGAAATGGGTTCGGCCTTCGGCGCCATGCCGTGCCTAGTGGACCGAGCCCGGCCGCTTGACCAGCAGCCAGGTCAGGGTCGACGCAGGCCTGCCCGGGTCCCGCCGCCTGCATGGTGCATGCGCTCCGTTGGACGGAGACGACAGGACCGTTATTACTCCATGGCGCTGCTGCTGCTGCTGCACTTCCACCCACCCACCGTAAACACATCGCCATTCACTCCCTCCGTCTCCGTGCATGTGCGTCCATCATTAACGGCTACTCCTAACCCTAGCTTGCTTCTACCACTAATCACGGCAGAAAAAAAAGAGGCCCACTTGCTGTCGTTTTGGGCTGCCATGTCCACAGCACCTGGTCACGGCACGACACATCGCACATCAAAGACGCTAGTAGTAGTACTAATCCCACCACCTAATCCGGACGGCAACACGACAAGCCGGCGCGACGGGCTCCACCCATCACGGCCGCTTCCGTTGGCGGTCGAGCACGTACCACGTACGTACATCACGTAAGTACGTACGGCCGAACAGCAACGGGGAAGCAAGGAAGGCGGCATGCCTCGTCCCATCCCATCCCGAACATGCCCCCGTCCGTCCGTCCCACCGCATCGTACTGGGGCCTGCCGCCTGCATGCATGTATGTCCCACCGGTCGACAGGAAAAGTTCCTGCGCTGCCCCTCCGCCCAGTACAACTTTGACCGCCACAGTATCGCCCTCGGCCCTCCGGAAACGACGGCGGGGAGGGGCACCGCCGTCTTTTCCTCGCAGCTCAAATGATTGGGCGAATGGGCGCCAAACGTTTCCCTCCCTTCCTCCCGATTTTGGATCCGCGTCGTTTTTGCACGTAGCCCCCCTTGCTGTTCTCGGAAAGGGCCGCTCATGGAGGGGCAAAACGGGAAAGCGCCCCCACTCCACTACGCTCGCCTTTGGCTTTCCACGAGGGGCGGCAGGGCCACCGCCGGCGGCCACCACGTGGTGACCGCCGGCCGGGGCGGCCGGTGGGCAAACAGCTGGCGATCACGTGCCCGCGCGGCGTGCCGAGGACCGCCCCTCGCCGTCGGATCGGACGGACGGTCGAGATGACTTCCAGTCGAGAGGATAAGGCTCAGGCTCAGCCAAAGCAAACGGGGAGTGTGGTGGCGTTGAGTGGGGTTGGTGGTGGGGGGTCACGTGCCGGGGCCCTCGAGTCTCGGCGTGGTCAACGTGGGGGATAGCAGAGTGGGGGAGCGGATCAAGTAAATTCTCCAGGCCGAGATAACGAGATAAGGTAAAAAAAGGGAGCCGTTACCGCCGTAGAAAAAAGTCACGCCGTTCGCTACAACGGGAGTACGTGGACAGGAAAGAAACAAGGATCTAGGTAGCCTTTTGCTACGTGGACGATGGATCTTTGTGGACAGATTTGTTCCCTAGCGAGCTAGCTAGGGCAGCAGTGGTAGCCTTTCGCCATCGGACGGCGCGGCGACGGGCGGCACGGCACGCGGGGAGGATATGGTCTCCTTGTACTAGTACTACTTTCCGGTGTCGGCGTCGGCGTCTCCGGCGGCACCAGACCAGACCAGACCAGACGAGGCCGTCCGTTTCATTCATTCACGGATAAGCAAATCTAATCGCCGTGTCGGCACTGTTTTGGATCGGCGTCCATCATGGCGGAGAAAGGGAGAACTGTTGCGCGTGCATGGGAGCGCCGAGACCCATATCCATCTGGACGATGAGCATGGACATCTGTCTGCACGGCAGGAGCAAACTCATTTTCTTGGTTTTATTTACGGAGCTGGATTAGCAAAGCAGTCGACGTAAT
Source organism: Triticum timopheevii (assembly GCA_963921465.1). Lineage (NCBI taxonomy): Eukaryota > Viridiplantae > Streptophyta > Magnoliopsida > Poales > Poaceae > Triticum > Triticum timopheevii. Next base: position 153,127,520 of record OY997272.1, read on the forward strand.
AGGTACTACTACAGCAAAACTAAGCTCCCATGGAAGCCTTCATTCCATCATGCTTGCACTGCCGCTCTTTGTTCTCATCTACAATTGTATTTGCTTAATCTCCCTCTGTGTGTGTGGATGTGTTTGGAAGCATCCGCGCACAGAATCCAGACGCCCCATTTATCTGCCCAAGCAACCACCTCACTCGTATTCAAAATTTCAAATCCATACAAAGCCATGCACAATTGCACATAGACCATATAGCACACAACCAATTCAAAAATTCAACACAAGCACGACGAATAAAATTTCAACAATTCATACATAGTAAATACACGAATGAATTAATCGCCTCTGTTGGTGCCCTCATTAATCTCTTTTTATTCGGTGATGAAGCGCTTCTTGCAATCATCATCCATGAGGTTAGTGTCGGCCAACACGATCCTTAGCTCCTCGGTGATCCTCGCGAGCCTCACCTTTCTCTTTTATTAAGCTGAACTGTCTCATATGTCTTCGTCTTCTCAAGCTCAATTTGTGTAATTTTCTCTTGTTCTTCATGTCTACCCTCTCCCTCTCCTTGATCATCCTATCCAACACCTCCTCTCGGTTGAACTCCATTCTCTCCCTTTACACACCCAAGAAAAGTTTGTACCTCTCCTCCTCCTTGTCCTCTCCATTCTCCTCCATTTTCTTCATTGTTGCAAAAGATGCCCGTCCATGTGGTAGGCCTTTTGCTTGTCGTGCCATCACACGCGATGCTATCCTTTTCCTCCCCCCCCCCCCCCCCCCTCAAGTGCATTCTCTTTGTCTCGGTCATGTCGGATCCCGGGATCAGAGATATGCCAATACAGTCATTCCACTAGCAAATGCATATAAAAGGCTCCAAGCCGCACCACACAACGTGCATGTAATATCATTACACTCAACATGAATGTCGTGTGGGGCAGGTAGCACAACCCAACATTACGACATAACAACAACATATATATACAACAACATTACGACATAGCTGCAACATATATATACAACAAGTCTTCAACAAGTAATGTTTAAGAAATTAATACGCACAAAGGTCTCATGACCAACTGCAGCTCTCACACCGAAAACAAAAAATATCTTCGACGGGTAAATTTCAAATGCCTTCAGAAGGCTACAGAAAGCAGATGACGATTACATTCCTTCCTATACCACTTTCTGGGATAAACATATTTAACATTGTCTCGCACCACTAGAGATCAGCTGCTCCAAATGTCACTGTCTGATTTGTAGCATATGACCCAAAAGAATAAACAAAGCAAGGTGAGTACACAACCTTACTCGGAAGACTCACATCAAAACTACCTAAACATATGCACCAATATCAATGGAAAGGATATATGAACTTGCACTACAGAAATGTCAGAATAGAAAAAATTCCATATGATTTCTGAATTTATTCATAAGTGATCGTGCACCCTTTTTTATTTATCCAAACAAATACTAAAAAATATTATAATGTGCAGCCGGATAGACCCAGTCTATTCTTGAAATAGACAATTCGCACACACTCCCTTTCCAAAAAAAAAATCAAAATACCAACCACTACTGTTTGATTTATTAGATGTGTTGCTAAAATATCGATATTAAGCCCGAAACTACCAGCGGATGGCACTAATGAACTACGACTACTAGCATCTGTTACAAGGGGTAAGAGAGCGCACACGAGTCCATCTATCTAACCACCACAACAATACACCACCTTGAATCCTTCCTCGACTCGCCCGCGAGGAAGCAATCCAAGACACTCACACTCACGTGACAAAATTTATTCGAGCAACCATTAAAGTTTACTATGATCAAGAAACAATCTCCAAACCTCCCATAACCGCAGACATGACTATTTGAAAAGATTCAAGCCATGTAGGGACGCGCCAAGTTATCCATACGCGTATCATCTCTTAACGTCGCATGGCAGTTCCCCTATGCCGCAAAGTCACCCACCCGAGTTGTAGCCCAACTGTGAGTCCGGTCGAATCTCTGGAACGGACCCAACAGTTGTGAGGGAGGCCTAGGTATATCCTGCAAGATAACCACTTCGCCACTCCAAATGCCTACCATGACATTCAACCATTCGTTCATTCATTCACTCATTATATTATCTTTCTATGCATATGCCGAATGAAAATCCCGAACTAAATGGCATGTTTGCTAGCCTGCATGAGGCCCAGCAAGGCCTGAACGATGCAAAAATTGGGCATTTGGTAGACTGAGTTGTTGGGGAACGTAGTAATTTCAAAATTTTCCTACGCACACGCAAGATCATGGTGATGCATAGCAACGAGAGGGGAGAGTATTGTCCACGTACCCTCGTAGACCGTAAGCGGAAGCGTTATGACAACACGGTTGATATAGTCGTACGTCTTCACGATCCGACCGATCCAAGTACCGAACGTACGGCACCTCCGAGTTCAGCACACGTTCAGCTCGATGACGATCCCCGGACTCCGATCCAGCAAAGTGTCGGGGATGAGTTCCGTCAGCACGACGGCGTGGTGACGATGATGATGTTCTACCGGCGTAGGGCTTCGCCTAAACTCCGCGACGATATGACCGAGGTGAAAATATGGTGGAGGGGGGCACCGCACACAGCTAAGGAACGATCTTGAAGATCAACTTGTGTGTTCTAGGGTGCCCCCCTGCCCCCGTATATAAAGGAGCAAGGAGGGGTGCGGCCGGCCCTAGGAGGAGGCGCGCCGGAGGAGTCCTACTCCCACCGGGAGTAGGACTCCCCCCTTTCCCTAGTTGGATTAGGACTTGGGCGGAAGGAAGAGAGGGGGGAAAGGAAAGGGGGGGGGGGGGCGCCGCCCCCCCTCCTTGTCCTATTCGGACTGGGGGGAGGGGCGCGCGGCTGCCCCTAGGCCTCCTCTCCTCTTTCTCCACTAGGCCCAATAAGGCCCATTAGGTCACCGGGAGGTTCCGGTAACCTCCCGGTACTCCGGTAAAATGCCGATTTCACCCGGAACACTTCCGATGTCCAAACATAGGCTTCCAATATATCAATCTTTATGTCTCAACCATTTCGAGACTCCTCGTCATGTCCGTGATCATATCCGGGACTCCGAACAAACTTCGGTACATCAAAACTTATAAACTCATAATAAAACTGTCATCGTAACGTTAAGCGTGCGGACCCTACGGGTTCGAGAACTATGTAGACATGACCTAGAACTATTCTCGGTCAATAACCAATAGCGGAACCTGGATGCTCATATTGGCTCCTACATATTCTACTAAGATCTTTATCGGTCAAACCGCATAACAACATATGTTGTTCCCTTTGTCATCGGTATGTTACTTGCCCGAGATTCGATCGTCGGTATCCAATACCTAGTTCAATCTCGTTACCGGCAAGTCTCTTTACTCGTTATGTAATGCATCATTCCGTAACTAACTCATTAGCTACATTGCTTGCAAGGCTTATAGTGATGTGCATTACCGAGAGGGCCCAGAGATACCTCTCCGACAATCGGAGTGACAAAACCTAATCTCGAAATACGCCAACCCAACATGTACCTTTGGAGACACCTGTAGTACTCCTTTATAATCACCCAGTTACATTGTGACATTTGGTAGCATCCAAAGTGTTCCTCCGGTAAACGGGAGTTGCATAATCTCATAGTTACAGGAACATGTATAAGTCATGAAGAAAGCAATAGCAATATACTAAACGATCAAGTGCTAGGCTAACGGAATGGGTCATGTCAATCACATCATTCTCCTAATGATGTGATCCCGTTAATCAAATGACAACACATGTCTATGGTTAGGAAACATAACCATCTTTGATTAATGAGCTAGTCAAGTAGAGGCATACTAGTGACGTTATGTTTGTCTATGTATTCACACATGTATCATGTTTCCGGTTAATACAATTCTAGCATGAATAATAAACATTTATCATGATATGAGGAAATAAATAATAACTTTATTATTGCCTCTAGGGCATATTTCCTTCATGAGTTCCATGCATTTCTCAATCCGCATGGAACTTAAAGCAGGCCAGGCTAAGGGGAACGGTTGATCCGACCGCTTTTGCAACCCAAGCTTACGGGAGCCACTCGTGGCTCTTGCCAGCATCCATTGGGAAGCGCAAGAGACGACAAGACATCTCATACCTCCTCCCCTCTCTCGTGTCACCACTCCATCCCATTCACACTACACTCACCCCACACTCTCTCACTGTCCCTTCATGCTCTCTGATAACCGACCCTCAACCGCATCGTACCACTATCATCCTCGCCACCAGCAACCCATCCAAGGCTGGTGGGTGGCCAGCAAGGAATTAACCTCATGGTGGCTATCCGAGCCCCCCTCCTCCATGTGCACCACACCGCGGTCAGCGGCCATTGACTCGGTGTTCCTTCTGGTCGGTACGGCCACGAGGGGAAGCTCGTCTGCAGGGGTGGCGGAGGGAAGCACGTCGGCTATGACGGCGGCAACGACGGGAAGCCCATTGGTCATGCTCATTAGGTTCTTTTACCACTGTACGATGGTTGTCCCCTCGCTCCCGACCAGGCCAAGGGTAACGCAGGCGGAGCATCGACACTGGCGCCCTCTTCCTCCATCGCGTGTGTCACGAGGAGCAAGATTGAAGTGGCGAGGGCTCTTGGATCGGCCTTGGCGGGACCCCTATTCCCTCTAGGGTTTGGTTCGTGGTCGGCGTTCACGTCAGGGCAACCGCTCCGGGACCGGTAAGCTATTTGTTCCCCATGCTCCCGTTAGTAGTTATTTTTTTTACGTTGTTCTGAATTGATTGGATTAGATTTTAGTCGATTGGATTCAGTTCCAATCGATTCGAAGCCATGCTATGTTCCTGCTTGGGGTGTTCTTATTACCGCCCTACACTGACTTGCTATCACGACAATTCTAATTACAGTGTTCTTGCTAGTTATTGTGTTCTTGCTTGTTAGTGTGTTTTTGGTATGACCTGATTGATAGTTCTTGCACCGCTAGTTAGTGTGTTGTTGCTATGATCAGAAATGGTACTCCCTCCTTCCATATATATAGGGCCTGATATGTCTTTCGAGGTAGCCTTTGACCAATAATTAAATTTATTAGTATATGAGATATAAAAATTATATCATTAGAAACTTCTTTCACATACGAAATCGATGGTATGCTTTTGTGTAACTTGCATGTCATATATCATTGTGCTAACCCGCGGTCAAAGGTAACCTCAAAAAATGTATTAGGCCCTATATAAGTGGAAGGAGGGAGTAGGACAATGCATTGCTAGTTAGTGTTTTCTTGCTATGATCAGAATGCGAGGGCAATGCATAGCTAGTTAGTGTGTTCTTGCTATGATCAAAATGGTAGGACAATGAATGTGCTACGTTGTTGCATGATCATAGTAAGACAAATGGACAATAGTTGGACAACTATGGCAGTGCTATGATCTAATCATAGCAGTTTGAACTGCCACTGATCAATTCTGATTTAACAAATTGCTACTCCGTTTTAGTTTTCTTTGAAAATCCAAAACAAGCCAAATAACTTGAAAATTTATATGTGGCGGAAAGGGGCTGGTCCAAGTCAAGATGAAATTTCAATATACTTTTTGTGTATATTTTTATTTCTGAAAATATGTATCCATTTTGATTTAAGTTTAGGGTTTGAATTACGAGTGTGTTGTGGCCTTGTGGGGTAATTCCATAATTCATAGAATATTTATTATAGATTCCTAATATTAGTGGCAAGCTAAATATAAGTACCCAAGATAAGTCATCATGTGAATTCCCTCAATTTAAATAGATCAAGATCTATGAATTTTCTTAGAAGTGGCTTTTAATTAGGATTTTGCATTTCAGAAAAAATTTGACGGTTGAATTATCCTAATTTCAGAAAAAATTTGACGGTTGAATTATCCAGAAAAAATTAACATGAATATTTGAATTAAACATGATGCTTATGGTACATACTTAATTCCTAATGGCTACCATTAATTCGGGATTGTAACATGTTCCATGTTCGTTCACCCCTCCACTTGGCTCATCGTCGTTATCTAATCCAATAGATCGACACGAGCTTAGGTCACCATTGTTCTTCATCTTCTTGATGATTCTTAAGATTTTCAAAGAGGTTTGACCACTTCGGTTTTTCATTCACTTGCACCCAACGATGGAACATACTGAATGATTTCTTTTCTCAACTTGATGGTACAAGGCGATGGCGAACCCATCTAGCAAGCAAAAATCACACGTCAACATAATGCAAGAAACGAAGCAAGCAAGAAAGAGGACGGTCAATGTCAAGCAAACAAAAACTTACATGGCTACGGACTCCAATACGACTTTGGTGCCCATTCAACACTTGTGCATAGAAAATCACAAGATTTGTTCACACACTCTTGGATGGCGTCCGATCTATGTTGCACAAAGCCCTCACTACATGTGTTAAGGATTGAGTGCGACTCCATGTAGTGCTTGTGTTTGTGGTACCATGCATGGATTTTTTTCCTAAATACTGCGAGCCCTTTTGTTCGGTTCCACAAATAAGCTTCATGCTTGTGGCCAACCAAGCTTTACACAACAGTTTATCTTCAATGGTTGAGTAATGCGTTTCCTCTTGCCTTCACGTTTATTTTAGCGTTTGATCATTGCCTCAGACGAATTTTGATCACCCATCTCATAATTTGAAGGAGCTCATCATGAACAGTTGCTGGGAATGTCCGGCGCAGGAGATCCCGATGTTGTCTGCGACCGTCGGAGTTGCGACGACTCGTGCGCCGTGTCAGAGGACGTGTTCGCTCTTGCGTGAAGCCATCCAAGGTGTGTGGCCATTGCGGACCTTGAACGGTGTAGGGCGCGGGCATGGCCGCTACCTGGACAAACTCCATGTCGTTGGCGTCCTTCTCCACAACTACATTCTCCGCCTTCCGTCGGGCGTGTTGTCAGACACACCACTCCATGCGGCCAATGTTCTCCGCTTTGTCCCCAATAGTAGAGACCCCCACGGTCTCCGCCGAGCAACTCTCCATGGTGCGGGCGGGCGGTGGAGGGGTTGTCGATGGCTAATGGGGGAGGAGGTCGGTGACGTGGACGCGGAGCAAAGGGGGAGTGAACGGGTAAAGAGAGTACGGACGCGGGAGAGAGAACGATCGGTCAGATCGATTTGAAGGGTTTTGAGATGGATCGAGACGGTCGGAAATAACGTGACTGATAAGTTCAAGCGGCTCCATATCCGTCTCACATATGAACCGAGTTTAAAGGCCCCAGTTCTGTTAGAGATGCTCTAAGCACTTGTGAGCAGATCTGCCTTGTCGCGGCGTGATCAAAACGCAATGTTACGTACATTATTATCACTGCCGCTTGCCCCATGCGGAGGCAGCGTGCCCTTCTTGGCGTTTGCTTGTCTGTTAAACACAACACTCGGCTCCAAAGGCAGACAAAAACAACACCGATTTCCCTTTATCAGATTCAGACACAAAGATTGAGAGCATTGTACTGTGCCTGCACTATACAATTAGCCGAGTAGCGCCACCAACCCACTGTCAAAAATATTAACCGCGGATTAACTCCCCGTCTGCACCCGCAGGGCACGAGGGGTCGGCCCCACGCGTCGGCCCCTCAAACAGCTGCCCCGGCGAGCTGGGCCCGGCCTGTCAGAAAAATTACCGTGCCAGGTTATATATACGCGCGCCTTTACCCGGATGTCCCTGTCTCGGCATTTCCCTTCCCACCAGCTCCGCTCCAAGTACAGTGACCAGTGTACAGCTCGCTCACTCCTGGCCCTGCCGCCCTTGGATGCGCCTCGCCGCACGCCATGGCATCCGCCGTCGCCAGTAGCATGCCCGCCGCGGCCCCCGCCGCCGTGTCCTACGGCTGGCTCGGCCCGCGCCTCTCCTTCAGCCGCGACGCCCCTTCTGCCGTGGCGGCGGATCACGGCAAGGCCTTGTCGCTGGAGAGCAGCTGCAAGGCGGACCAGCCCGCCGCGGCGGCGGCTTCCAAGGAGTTCATCGACTTCGAGTTCAGTTTCGGTGGGTCGGCGACCATGCTCCCCGCCGACGAGCTGTTCGCGGACGGGAAGCTGCTGCCCCTCCGGCCGCAGCCCGCCGCGGCGGCGCCGGAGGCTGAGCGGGAGCGGGAGAGCGCGCCGGCGGAGATCCCGGCGACGCCTGAGATGGTGAGAACCCACCGGCCGTCGGTGGCCGAGGCGTTGGACTCCTACGTGTTCTCCCCCAAGGCGCCGACGTGCTCCAGCCGCTGGCGGGAGCTGCTCAGGCTCAGGAAGGTCCAGACCCCGCAGAAGCCGTCCGCGTCGCCGTCGCCTCCGCAATCTCCTTCGCCGGTGCCGGCGACTCCGTCAAGAGCCTCCAACTCGTCGGCGGCCAGGTCCCTTAAGCTGCTGCTCCTCCAGCGGAACGGCGGGCGCGCGTCCGGTGCCGCCGCGTCGGACCTCTCCGCGTCGCCGCTCCTCCGCGACAGCTCGGACTCGGAGGCGTCCCTCTCCCTCGCCTCCTCCCGCTTCTCCATGTCGTCGTCGTCCTCCTCGTCCGCCCACGACCACGACGACTTCCCCCGCCACTCCCTCGACTCGGTCGACCTCACCCCGAAGCCACGAATCCGCCTCGTCCGCTCCCAACCCCAGCGCCATTGCCACCCGCCCGCCTCCGCCCCACCCCAGCGCCATTGCCCCCCGCCTGCCTCCGCCCCGCCGCGCGCCGCTCACAGTCCCGCCCGTCGCCGTCCCGCCACCCCGCCGCAACCGTCCGTGGCCTCGGTGGACTCCCCGCGCATGAACTCCTCCGGCAAGATCGTCTTCCAGGGGCTCGAGCGCAGCTCCAGCTCCCCGGCCGGCAGCGTCCACTCCAGCCTCCGGTCCCGCTCGCGCGTGATGGACCGGTCATACTCCACGCCGGTGGTGCTCAACGTGCCCGTCTGCTCGCGGCCGTCGTTCGGGTTCTTCAAGGACAAGAAGGAGACGGCGGCGAAGGACGCAGCCGCGCGGCTGCGGTCGTCGCTCGGCCGGAAGGCGGCCCATCCCGCCACCGCCGGCGGCGGAAGCAGCGTGAGCGGCAGAGATCTCGGCACCAGCAAATGCAATTGACCTTGTTTTGACTGAGCTAGCTAGGTTTAGCGGTAGAGCAAGTAGCCTCCATTAGGTAATACGTACTACTCACTAGGCAGCATTTCCTTTGCCAAGAAAAGGGAACAGAACAAGATTGAGAGAGATAGCTAGTTTGGATTTGGAGTGAACAAGAGATCCCAAGATGGAAGAGAAAACTGCGAGCTCTGATTTTTTGTGGTTGTCTTTAGGAGAAGCTGGCTAAGCTAGAGCCCCATGTTCATGCATTTTGCTCCTCCCCATGTAAATTTTGTCTAATCTGTTTCACCATCCTTTTTCCTCTAAACTTCGTGTTCTGTTTCTCCAAGCACGTTCGATCGCGCGTTTGTTCTGAATTCTTCAGGAAGAGGAGAAAAGATACAGTATGAAAGAGATTTCTCAACTGTTGTCGTGGCGTTATTGTTGTATGTTGTTGCAGTGTCAAATCAATGTTCAGTGTAATTAATCACCCTATTGTTAGTATCTTAATCACTTGTTGTACTAAAAAGTTGGGAGGAGGAGGGTGAGGGTTTAATCACGGTGCCATGTGGACCTGGTGAAAAGGAAGGGATAAACAAGCGAGCATGCACAATGATACCTTTTGGTTGAAAACTTTTCATGGCTGGTGAGTGACTTGATGGAGATGCCGGCCGTTTAAACCGGAGGCAGGCAGGCAGGCAGGCAGGCTAGGCGAGGATGGGAGACCGGGCCGGAGCGGCTCTCCTCCTCCCCTCTCCTCCGTGTGAGCCGGCGATCGGGCACTGTGAGCCCAGCAGCATGTGCGCGGCTCTAAGTTTCTGTGTACAAAATTATAGTACTACTAGTGCTCGTAGCAGGCAAAAGGGGCAGCGGAGAAAGCAATTGAAAACACATGTAGCTGCAGGCCGGCCACTGTTTCTGAAACAGCGAGGGCTTAAACAAAGCGGGGGCTCTCGCTCGGCGCCGGAGCAGCTGGCAAAGCTGCGTCTGCGTCGCGCCCATGTGGCCGCTGCCTGCCCCGCTGCTGATTTACTGATTTTACCTCCGCCTTTCTTCACTCAATGCTACGCCATGCATGATCTCCCCTTTACTCGTTTCTCTCTCCGTCCAGCGTCCCCGCGGCTGCTGCTTCGGGCGAGGCTTTGAGCGTGTGTTCTTGGACTCGTGCCAGCCTTGCCAAAAGGATCTTTTCTCAAGGCACACGGAGTAGCTTTTTTGTTCAAAGATCCTCTTCTGTGGCGTTGCGACTGTGCTGCTCTACAACAGTACTAGTAGGATTTGCCGCAACGAAGTTCGCCCTCCTCCGGTCGTCGCTCGCCCTCCCCGTCCGAAGCTCGCCCGGCTCCCGGTCGTCTCTCCCTCTCTCTCTTGTGCGCGGAGGCGGTGCATCAACCAGGGATCCAGCGAGAGGTGAGTCCGTCCGTTCCTTCTGTACTCGTGCTCTCCCTCCTCGTACGCGTCCGTCTGTGCAGCAAGTCAGCAAGAGTAGTCCATAGCTAGATTTGTTGGCGGAACTTCTAATTAGTTAGCGTGAGCAACGACGTGGCTGGATCCTTCTGTTTAGTTAGCTAGTGAGTTGCAGATGTTCAGCCCCCTCTCTTGTTGCAGATGTTTGTGCAAATTTAGAGCATTAAGAAACAAAGAGCTGATCTATAAATAATTTGATATGCACTAGCTGTGATTTGACCATTAAGAAACAAAGAGCTGTGATTTGTAAATACTTATAAAGAGCTGATCTATAAATACTTATAAAGAGCTGATCTATAAATACTTATAAAGAGCTGCAGATGTTCAGGATCTATATTGAGAAACAACTCAATACTTATAAAGAGCTGATCTATGAATACTTATAAAGAGCTGCAGATGTTCAGGAACTTACACAAAATATTATTTAATCAACTCAATACTTCATCATTAAATAATATTTTGGTACAATTTCATTTTTGTTATGCACTAGCTGTTATAAATAATCAAAGTTAGAAATGTATCTCATAAGTTAACATGGACAAGATTACTTATTCTGGAGAAGAGCACGACTGCATGTGCGGTGTTGAGCTCGGCTTGCTTGTAGCACTTCCTGGATGCGCTACTGATTCTTCTCTTCTGGTACAGGTAGTACAGCTTGGAGCAGAGCACCAGCGATGGACGGAGACGGCTTCGATGTGTGGGGTTCGCAGCCGTCGGCAAGCGGCCCCGCTCCCCATGCCGGTCTTGACCTCAACTCGCAAGCGCCGGCGTCGGAGGGGTTCCCGGGGCTTGGGCTCTACGGAGCCTTCTGAAGGAAATATGCCCTAGAGGCAATAATAAAGTTATTATTTATTTCCTCATATCATGATAAATGTTTATTATTCATGCTAGAATTGTATTAACCGGAAACATAATACATGTGTGAATATATAGACAAACAGAGTGTCACTAGTATGCCTCTACTTGACTAGCTTGTTAATCAAAGATGGTTATGTTTCCTAACCATGAACAAGGAGTTGTTATTTGATTAACAAGGTCACATCATTAGTTGAATGATCTGATTGACATGACCCATTCCGTTAGCTTAGCACACGATCGTTTAGTATGTTGCTATTGCTTCCTTCATGACTTATACATGTTCCTATGACTATGAGATTATGCAACTCCCGTTTACCGGAGGAACACTTTGTGTGCTACCAAACGTCACAACGTAACTGGGTGATTATAAAAGTGCTCTACAGGTGTCTCCGAAGGTACTTGTTGAGTTGGCGTATTTCGAGATTAGGATTTGTCACTCCAAATGTCGGAGAGGTATCTCTGGGCCCTCTCGGTAATACACATCACTTAAGCCTTGCAAGCATTTCAACTAATGAGTTAGTTGTGGGATGATGTATTACGGAACGAGTAAAGAGACTTGCCGGTAACGAGATTGAACTAGGTATTGGATACCGACGATCGAATCTCGGGCAAGTAACATACCGATGACAAAGGGAACAACGTATGTTGTTGTGCGGTTTGACCGATAAAGATCTTCGTAGAATATGTAGCAACCAATATGGTTATCCAGGTCCCGCTATTGGTTATTGACCGGAGACATGTCTCGGTCATGTCTACATTGTTCTCGAACCGTAGGGTCCGCACGCTTAAGGTTTCGATGACAGTTATATTATGAGTTTATGTATTTTGATGTACCGAAGGTTGTTCGGAGTCCCGGATATGATCAGGGACATGACGAGGAGTCTCGAAATGGTCGAGACATAAAGATTGATATATTGGACGGATATATTTGGATACCGGAAAGGTTCCGGAGAAGTTTGGAGCTCCGGGAGGTTACCGGAACCCCCCGGGAGGTATATGGGCCTTATTGGGCCCATGTAGGAGGAAGAGAGAAGGAGCAAGGAAGGGGGGGCGCGCCCCCCCAAGCCCAATCCGAATTGGGGAGGGGGGCCGGCCCCCCCTTTCCTTTCTCCTTCCCCCTCTTCCTATTACTACTACTAGTACTACTTCCTAATACTAGTACTCCTTCCTTCCACCTCCAAATAAGATAAGGAAAAGAGAGGGAAACCTACTTGGAGTAGGTTTCCCCCTCCCTATGGCGCGCCCCCTTGAGGCCGGCCACCTCCTCCCTCCCTCCTTTATATACGGGGGTAGGGGGGCACCCTAGGACACACAAGTTGATCATTGATCGTTCCTTAGCCGTGTGCGGTGCCCCCCTCCACGATATTACACCTCGATCATATTGTAGCGGTGCTTAGGCGAAGCCCTGCAACAGGAGAACATCAAGATCGTCACCACGCCGTCGTGCTGACGGAACTCCCCCTCGGAGCCTCTACTGGATTGGAGATCGAGGGTGCGTCATCGAGCTGTACGCGTGTCAAGAACTCGGAGGTGCCGGAGTAACGGTGCTTGGATCGGTTGGACCAGGAGGACGTACGACTACTTCCTCTATGTTGCGTCAACGCTTCCGCTTCGGTCTACGAGGGTACGTAGACAATACTCTCCCCTCTCGTTGCTATGCATCACCATGATCTTGCGTGTGCGTAGGAGAATTTTTGAAATTACTACGTTACCCAACACCTTCCTCCAGAGCAACGATGATGAGCTCCTCCCTGGGCGCGTCAGGGGCTCCGGGCTCCCTCCCTATCGCCCACCCTACGCTCGACGACTGAACTTCGGCGGCTCCTCTTCGGCAGAAGCCGATCGCTAGAAGGGGGTTGGTGTATTCTCGTGTGCAGGTGAAGAACCAGATACTTGTACTCAAAAACACCCACTCTTTTTGGCGATACATGCAAGTGCACACAGGGTTGGGGAGGAAACCGGATGGAATCATTGATGCGGACTCTGAGTTCTGGATTACACACACAGAGGTACACTTTTACTGCCTATATCAATGTAGTATATCTTTAAATATGTTGGGTCGCCGCTGTGAAGATTTTTCATTGCATTGGCAAAGTATATGGGTCTTCTATGCTGCTGTGAAGATTTTTCATTGCATTGGCAAAGTATATGGGTCTTATATGGGTCTTCTATGCTGCTGTTAAGATTTTTCATTGCATTGGCAAAGTATATGGGTCTTATATGGGTCTTCTATGACTGCATTCTGGCCACACTTCAATGACTGCATAGGAGCTATAGATGGGACACATGTGAATGTTGTGGTGGATAAGAGTAAGAGGGTTCCATACTTGAACAGGCACAATGAAAGAATGTGCTTGCTGTTTGTGATTTCGACATGAGATTTACATTTGTGATGTCGGGATGGCCTGGTTCAGCACATGACATGAGTGTTTTGAAAGATTCCAGAACTACTCATCATCAAAAATTTCCACATCCACCACCAGGTTTGCTACTTCAAATGTCTTGCAACTTTTTTTATCCAATTACACTTGTTCATCCAAGTCTCATTGTGTGTCTTTCACAATTTGCGGGGAAGTATTATGTGTTTGATGCGGGGTACCCAAACCGTCCGGGCTACCTTTCACCATACAGATGTACAAGGTACCATGTGCAACAATGGCAAAACGGCCCGCCGCCACAATGTATGAAAGAAACCTTCAACCATGCACATGCCAAAGTTAGGAATGTCATTGAGCGGTCCTTTGGAGTGTTGAAGATGAAATTTAGGATTTTATTGAACATGCCAAAATTTCCAGAGGACAAGCAAACTAGAATTATTGTTGCTTGTATGGCTCTTCATAATTTCATTCGAGAGAGCAGAATTTTGGATAGGGAATTTGATGCCTGTGATGCGGATGAAAATTATAACCCAATGCCTAGTTCTTCTGCATCCGCATGGCCAGAAGACGAACCTCTTGTTGAAGATATCGACATGAATGCCTTCCGTGATGAGTTAGCTCATGCTTTATTTCATGGATTGTAATTTTTTTTATGAAACTTGATTGACGACTTGTATGTTTAAGTGGGACATCTCATTTGTATGGAGAAAATAAAATTTATCATGTTTTGGACCGTTCATTTGTAAGATCATTTGTTATGTCAATTGTGAGTGGGAGGAGGCCACATAAGAGTCGGCCACACCAAATCCCGCAGGAAATAGGGTCCAAAGTAGCCAAATGATTGAGAAAGAATATTTATTGTCAATCTAACCCTGCCATCCAAACATCTCTTTGGTTAGAGTTAGTTCAGAGTTAGTTCAAAGGTTAGAATCTAACTCAGTTAGAGGAGGAGGAGGCCGTGGGTTGCATGCCGGTTGGTTCCATCGGAATCCGCGGCGTATAAGCAAGGTACGCGGCCTTGTATGGCCTGGGGGGCTATGTATGGCCTGCGGCGGCACCTGCGGTACGTACGTCCGGCTGAGAGCCTGACGGACGGACGGGGTGATCGTTGCGCGAGCCGGTGGGTGGGGAGCCATGCCGTGATGATGGGACGGTTGATGTGAGGGTGGATGGGGGCATCTGACGGCTGAGATCCTCTGCTGCGGGTGAATTCCTGCCCCTCCAGCGGGAGGCAGCGCGCCCTGACGCGTCTGTCTAAAATAATGTTTTCTTGCAAGTTCCCTGCCTAAAATAATCTTGTACTATTACGCTTCTGTCCTAGGGTGAGATTTTATATATTTTTCCGAAAATACAAACGCCCATAACGTGGGTGTTTGCATCTCGCCAATCAACGTCCGTTTGTTGCACGAATTTTGGCATTGCCTGCCACGTAGGACTAGGCTGGTGTGGGCATTTACCAAGTCGCCTACACGTCTGTTTCACCACACGGAGGTGTCGGTGTGTGGTCCGTTTGCGTTTGCACGAATCTTGGCATGTTTTGCCTGCCCCGTAGGACTGGGCTGGTGTTTATCAGGTCGCCCACACGTCCGTTTACCACACGGAGGGGCTGTTGTGTGAGCGTTTAACAATTCGCGCACACGTCAGTTTTCACGCAAGCAGAGGGGCTGGTGTGTGGGTGTTTATCAGTTTGCCCACACGTCCGTCTTCTGTCCCACACACAAAGCTGTCAGTTGCCATGTGTTTTGCAGGGTACATGGCAACTGCCCTAGCGTAGTTGTAAGTAAATGGCAACTCACTTTTACCCCGAGTTGCCATGTATTTTTACAAGATACATGGCAACTGCCCTAGCATGCTTGTAAGCATATGACAACTCTCTCTTTACTCGAATATGTTTTTCTGCCATGTCTTTTTTGTAGTGCTACATGGCAACTGTCTAGTATTAGTAGGTGTCAACTCCTAAAGTTTTTCAAATCATGGCAACTATAGTAGACCAGACCATACATGGCAACAGCTGCAGTTGTCCAAAAAGGGCATCCAGCACTTGACTTGAGATGGCAACTATAGTTGAGCAACCATGGCAACTGTAATTGTCAGACATGGCAACTGTAGTTCAGCAACATGGCAACTGCAGTAAAACGAACATGAAAGAGGACAGGAAGGCTCCCCAAGGGTCCGTCCGCATGTGACGGTTTCGTGCTGTTTCTAGCGCCTTCGTTGCGACTCTGTGCGCACCTCGTCGGCAGATCTTGCCGCTTGATCCCCATCTGTAATCACTAAATCCACAATCTAGCTCCCATATTTCTCGTTTCCCTGATCTCTTCCTCAGATCCGAGAACCCCCAGACTTGCCTCCGTAACGACTTCCGGCGCGTGTCCGGCGACTGGTGTGCTGCCGTCTCTTCCCTACCTCTTCTTCCTCTGATCTTCTCTCACTCCTCGGCTTCTTCCTGGATCCCATCCATCTTCCCAAATCCAAGTTGCCGCCCCATCCTCGATCTCCTTTTCCTTATCTTTCTGTTCCTGGATTCGCATCACTGTTCTCGGCCAGATTCATCGCCGCTGTTTTTCTAAAGTTCAATTGATTTGATTGATGGCTGCCGTGCAAGTTTTCGATTTTGGCGTTATGCTGTTGCTTCCTCAATCCTTCCTCCTCCCAATCCTTCCCCTATCCCGGTCTTGTTTACTTTTGATCTTTGCTTCCCTGGATTCCTTCCTCTCATCTCCATGCCCTGTTCTCATCGTCCCCTAATCCTTTCGCCAAATCTCCTGCTTCCTTCCCTGTTTTTCTGTTTCGCCTCTATTCTTCCCTAATCTGGCCCAATTACGCCTTAGATTTTAGATCCTTTCTACACTGTCGCTACTCTTCTGTAGTCGTTATCCCCTTAGTTTGCACCCAGCTTGAGCCCTGCTACTTGTAGTAGTTTCCCTTAGCCCGACGTCGCTCCCAGAATCTGAGTTTCCCTGTCGCCATTTCTCGCTCCCCTAGTTGAGCTTTCCCGTCATATCGTTTTCCAATTACAAATTTTAGTCTGTTCGAACTGCTTCTAGTCAAGGAAAACGGGAGCCTGTTCTTTGTTGCTATTCTGTGGACTGGCTGATGAAGCTAGTAGCGTGGAACTGCAGGGGGTTGGGAAATCCACGGGCTGTTCGAGGACTTCTGGATGTTCATAAACGGGAGGATCCAGATGTTCTTTTCTTATCCGAAACCAAGATGGATGAAAGGAGAATACAGAAGTTCCGGTGGCTGCTTGGTTTGCCAAACATGGAGGTCAAAAATTGTGAAGGTCAAAGTGGTGGACTAGCTTTGTTTTGGAAGAATGGAATTACTGTCAAAATTTTAAGCGTGTCACGCTTCTATATTGATGCTGAGGTCAACATGGATGAGGGTGTGTTATGGAGGTTTACAGGTTTCTATGGAGAACCACATGTTGATATGAAACATTTGTCGTGGCATGCTCTCCGTAGTTTGAAGCATAACAGTCCCCATCCGTGGATATGCATGGGAGATTTCAATGAAATTATATTCAGCCATGAGAAACAAGGGGGGCACCACCTGTACAAGCTTCTATGGATCGTTTTCGCGATGCCCTCATTGACTGTGATCTTGAGGACCTAGGTTTTGAAGGAGATGTTTTCACCTGGCGAAATCATAATTATTGCCAGAAGAACTATATATGCGAACGTCTTGATCGAGCCGTGGGATCTCAAGCCTGGAGGGCCCTGTTTCCCCTTTTCCGAGTCACCAATGGCATGCCAAGACATTCTGATCACCGGCCCATTATCGTGCATACCGGAAGTGAGCCGACCCGACAGGATATCCATCATACTTTTCGGTTTGAGGCCCGATGGCTCCAGGAAGATAATTGCACACAACTAGTCGAAGGGGCATGGAATGAAGCATTCCTGAATGGAGCGGGTCACATTTCAGAGGCACTACAAAATGTGGCTTCCTGCCTTACTGACTGGAACCGAAACATGCTAGGTGATTTGGAGAAGAGAATTAAAAAAGCTAAAAAGGAACTAGACTGCTGCCTTCGTGCCCCAATCTCGGAGGCGCAGTTAAGGCAAGAACAAATTCTATGATACAGACTGGACCGCCTTGAGGAGCAGAAGGATACTTATTGGCGACAACGTGCACACATCGATTGGATTAAAATGGGAGACCGCAACACAAGGTATTTCCATACATGTTGTTCCGAGAGGAAAAAAAAATAAATAGAATTCAGCGGTTGCAGAAAGAAGATGGTGTGTGGGTGGAATTTGATCGTGCTTTGAGGGAGTATATTACGGATTTTTTCTCTGGTTTGTTTTCATCCTCAGTATCTGCAGATATTGACAGGTTCCTGCAACATGTCGAACCTCGAATTAGCCCAGCCATAAATGACTCCCTATGTGCCCCTTTCGATGCAGATGAGGTCTCTAAAGCCTTATCATGCATTGGAGATTTAAAGGCCCCTGGCCCGGATGGAATGCCTGCAATATTTTTTAAGCATTTCTGGGAGTTAGTTGGAGATCGAGTCAAGTTAGAGGTTCTCCAGGTTCTGAATGGAGGTGATATCCCAGAAGGCTGGAATGAAACCACAGTTGTGCTAATACCCAAAGTGAAGAATCCTACCCGTATCAAAGATTTGGGACCAATAAGCCTTTGTAATGTGTTTTACAAGCTAATATCCAAGGTGCTAGCAGCTAGAATGAAGGTTTTCTTAAATGAGATCATATCACCAAACCAAAGTGCTTTTGTTCCAGGGTGGTTGATCTCTGACAATGTCTTGCTAGCCTATGAAATGACTCACTATATCAAACATAGGAGAGGGAGGAAAAATGGTTATATGGCAATCAAACTAGATATGAGTAAAGCCTATGACCGGGTTGAATGGAGGTTTTTGGAGATGATGCTTATTAAGCTTGGTTTTCATCAAAGTTGGGTTTCTTTGCTGATGAAGTGTGTTTGAACAGTGAAATACCGGTTTAATATCAATGGGGAACTCTCCGAGACCATCATCCCGCAGCGAGGCTTGCGCCAAGGTGACCCGCTTTCCCCCTACCTTTTTCTCATTTGTGCTGAAGGATTTTCGTCCCTTCTCCATGTGGCAGAGCAACAGGGGCTGATTGAAGGCATAAAAATATGTCCCTCGGCACCAGCAGTTTCTCATCTGCTTTTTGCAGATGATTCCCTTCTTCTGCTGAAGGCTAATAATATTAACGCAATAGAGTTACAAAGAATTCTGGATGCATATGAGGGTGGTTCAGGACAAATGATCAATAGAGATAAGAGCAGTATTTTGTTCAGTTCGAATTGTTCGCCAAGCTGCAAATCTCAAGTGATGAACACCTTGCATCTTGTATCTGAAGGTCGAAATGAGCGATATCTTGGGCTTCCGGTTTATATTGGTCGTTCAAAAACTAGGGTCTTCCAGTATCTCAAAGAGAAAATCTGGCAAAGAATTAGAGGCTGGAAGGAGAAAATGCTTTCAAAAGCAGGAAAGGAAATCCTTATCAAGGCGGTGGCACAGGCGATTCCGACCTACGCCATGGGATGTTTTGATCTCACCAAAACTCTTTGTGATGAGATCTCAACAATGATTTGCCGCTACTGGTGGAGCCAGATGGACAAGGAAAACAAGATGCATTGGATTGCTTGGGATAAGTTGGTAAAACCAAAGAAATATGGGGGTCTAGGTTTCCGTGATTTGCACCTTTTTAACATCGCAATGTTAGCAAAGCAAGCATGGCGCATCCTTCAGGATCCATCATCACTTTGTGCTCGTGTGCTGGGTGCTCGCTATTTCCCCGACGGAAATATCCTAGCAGCCAAGCCAAAAGCGGGGATTTCCTACACTTGGCGAAGTATTTTAAAGGGGCTTGACCTTCTTAAGCAAGGCATTGTGTGGCGAGTTGGAAATGGTCAGAACATCAAGATCTGGGACGACCCATGGTTGCCGAGAGGAATTACTCACCGACCCAGTTCGACTCGTGGCCAAAACCTTTTGGAGAATGTGGAGGACCTCATTAATCCGGTGACCGGTATGTGGGATGTGGAACTTGTAAACCAAACGTTCTGCACTGAAGACGCCAAAGTTGTACTTTCAATCCCAATTTTTGAAGGTTTTGAGGACTCCATAGCATGGCATCCTGAACCAAAAGGGAATTTTACGGTGAAGTCCACCTACAAGCTGAATCTGCAGTTGAGAGCAGAGGAGAATGGGGGAAACTGTTCTACCAACACTGCAACAATTACGACAAGCCAGACCACTTCACGGTGGGGAAAAATCTGGCACCTAAATGTCCCAAAGAAAATTGCAATGTTCCTTTGGAGATTTACACATAACAGCCTGCCAGTACGAACTAACGTTAGACGCCGAGGCATGGACATCGATACGCTCAGTCCATGTTGTCGACGACTTGATGAAGATGGTGGTCATCTTTTTCTCAAATGCAAGTTTGCAAGGGCCTGCTGGCGTGCGGCAATCCTAGAAGAGCAGCGTCTCAAACTTGTAGCATGTTCCTCAGCTCAAGAAGTAATGGACTGCATCTTCCAGTTTGGGGACCAATTGGCTATGCAAGTAACCACCCTGTTATGGTGTATCTGGTCAGCAAGAAATAAATGCAATGCTGGTGAAAGTGCTCCCACGGCTGATGCGGTTGCAGCTAATTGCAGCCTACATATCCTTCAGTTTACTGAACACCTGAAGGGTGGGAACCAAACCAAAACAAACAGGAGGTGCATGTGGTTACCGCCACCATCAAATTTCATTAAGATTAATTTTGACGGTGCTTACTCAGGCAACACACAAGAGGGAGGATGGGGTTTCTGTGCAAGAACTGAGGAAGGTTCAGTCTGGGGTGCAGGCATGGGCCGACTGACTCATCTTTCTGACGCTCTCCAAGCTGAAGCTTTTGCTTGTTTGCAGGCGATTCAATTTGCCCGAGATGCTAGAATGAGCCGGGTTATCTTTGAAACTGATGCTACAAATTTGAAGGATGCCCTGTGTAGCAATGCATACGATCTCTCACAGCACGGTACTATCTTTAGGAAGGCCAAGTATATGTTGTATACTAGTTTTATCGAGTACAAAGTTGTTTCTTGTGTCCGCGAATGTAATAGTGTTGCTCATAAATTAGCGGGTCAGGGTGCGTCTATGGAACCTGGTGCTCATATGTTGTGGCATGGTACGGTTCCAGACTTTGTAATCTCTGATGTAGCCAGCGAGTATGTTGTGCTAGGTGGTTAATGGAATCTATGTTTTCCCGATTAAAAAAAACATGAAAGAGGGTCCGGACCATGGCAACTGCGGGGACGCGTGGTGACTGTCACGTGGAGCGTGCGGGACCGTGAGTACGGGCATGTGGGTGTTATCTATTTTGCCCACATGTAGATGTGTGAGAGGGACCGCGAGGTAAAAGACTGATCGTGTGGGCATTATTTGTTTTGCTCACACATAGACGTGTGGCCAGACCCCTTAAGCCCACACGTGTGGGTGTTATCGGGACCCATTTTTTTGCATCGAGATAATCTTATTTCTCCTCTGCCCCTGGCCGTGGCGAGCGGCTTTGCGAGTATTGAATCGTTTGAAAAGGACGTCCAGAAAAAGGCTAACACAATTTTCCAATTTAAAACAATCTTGTCAGCTATCTCAATTTGAGTTGATGAGTAGTATTTCTTGGTAAGAAAAAATATAGTAAATATTTTTAGGGCTTTTTGCGAATAATATTTTTAGGGGTTTAAAAAAGGTAAATGCTAGCACATGTTTCCACGACAGATGTGGTTGATATGGGCTCGTGGACGACCATAAGAAAATGGGACTGCCCAGGGGCAAGTCGCCTAAAAATCCAATTTGAGTAAGTCAGTTTTTACCCCTATAAAAAGAGTAAGTCGACTTTTTTCAGTGCAGCGGAATCAGAACGACTTGAACTAATTTGGGTAAGTCAATTTTTTTTGTAAGAGCATTGGGCCCTTTGCAACCACATACAAAAGCCCACCAGATACTTGGACTTGGTTTGAAACCTAATAACACATGAAAAAAAATACAAAATATCTCAAAAAAAAAGAGATAAAAATGCAAAAATAAAAAATAAAATTTTCTAGGAAGGAATGAATTAGTGTAATTGCTCAAACGAGTGTATGATTCTTCTCTGGTGATATGCCAACACGAGCAACAGAAGCGCCCCGTGAACCCATCCAGCCTTGGCGTCTTGTCAAGGGCATGGACTTAACCACCACCTCGATCTCATCAACGGAGAAAGGGTCATCCAGGTGGGAGTGACCCATAGGGACCACTCAAAGCATTCTAGACTCAATGGAATAACTCCTCAGCTGATAAGAGCATAATATACCCTAGGAAAACCCATCCGACCGCCGAGAGGCCATCTTTCCCTGTGATGATTTCACCATTATCATGAAGGACAGACATGGCATCCCTCCAGTGGCGGTGACTCGCGTGTTGATGGAACACTAGTAGAAAACCACCCATTAGTCCCGGTTCGTAAGGGCCTTTAGTCCCGGTTCATGAACCGGGACTAATGGGTCGTTACTAATGCCACCACCCATTAGTCCCGGTTCAAACAAGAAACGGGACCAATGTGCCTCCACGTGGCCCTGTGCACCGAGCCCAATCAGGGGGCCTTTGGTCCCGGTTGGTGGCTCCAACCGGGACCAAAAGTCAATTTTTTTATTTACAAAAGTGGCTGCTTTAGGGGTTTTGGGGGTTATTTTTAGGTTGTTATTATAGCTAGCTAATAGAGAGAAGTGTCCTCTCTTATCTTCGTCCTTGGTTTATCAACGCTGCTGCTATGTTCATTGCACCCGCAGATGTAACATGCTCATGCATGCTTTGCATCATACATCATCATATATGTATATAATAACAAGTCCTACTAATCATGCATCATAATACAACTTCTACTCGTTATTAATAATAAGTCATACGATCATCATCCTCATAGTCATCGAACCCAACCCTATATAATTGTTCTTAGCACATGATCATCGGTATCAGGTAGGACCTACACCCTTAAGGTAAAATAGCATAAAATAATATAGACCCTGACTCTCCATTATGAAGAATGGCGATCATCCTGTCTCCAATTCTTGCCCTTCGCTGCTTATTGCTTCCAAGAAGCTCCTTACGACTGTCCATACATTTTTTCCATTCTTTGATTGTTACGTCTTCATTTCTTTTAGAAACCCGGTATGGACAGTTGAGATTCGTAGGATGACCTGGTCGTATGTTCAAAACATGAAGGCTACCATGCGTATACATCAGATGAGGCACACAATCATTCGGGATTATCTATTGAAAAACATAGTAATAACTTCGTAGTTAGCAATGATGTACTAGTTTTAGAAGTGTGCAAAAAGATGCAAGGATGTTGTAATAGTAAAAGATAATCTTACCAGGGTATCTCCATGGTAGTTACCGTAGTTCAACACGTGCACTAGTGGCACATATTGACCATAATGTTGAGGAGTTTGATTGTAGATATTGTAATTCTCAAGATCAGTACAAAATCAGACCAGATGATTTTTCTCCTGATAAGTTAATTCGGAGCCTTCGGTGTAGTACGTTCTGTCTACCATCTTCCGCACATTCTTTGAAGAATGAAAATAAGCTGTCAATGGAGATAAGTTGTCAACTATATATTTTCAAATAAACAATATAAATTACTTAATAACTATGTTTAGCTCACATGAGGGAAGAACTGGAGGTGTATCCACAAGGACCCAAATCGAAGGTGTCTCTTGCTCGATTGTAGGATCACCAAGATCCATGGTGACAAGTATACCCTCATCGAGACCATACATCTTGCAAAATGCATCCCAATTTTTGCAACCAAAATGGGTTACACTCTGAGCATTGTACAGCTTTACTTGAAAATCCACACCATGATGGGTACTTAGAATAATTTCTTTGGTTTCGAAACTTTCATGGTCTTCAAAACCTATCCTCTCCAAGACATAGCGTCTTGCAAAGCATGGGATAAGCTAGTCGAATTGGAAAAGATGAAAAATACACGTTAAAATAGTTGAAGTCGTGCTTAATTACGAAAAAAACTATTGTCGTCGTTGCGTACCGTATGAACATCGCAGGTCTCCTCGAGCTTAATGCTGAAGCGCCGATCTTCGTCCAGCTCAATGAACCTGTCGCACATACCTCGGTCGTCGTGGCACCAGTCGCACTCCCCCGGGCGGTTTTCGTCGTCTGATGAGTACAACATTTCCGGCCTACGTTCATAATTCAAATATTAAACTAGATCATTATTATTAATCACGGGTTGACTATCGATGATCGATGTACGTATGTAGCTCCTCTTTCATTCCCGAATGCATTATTATACCAAATTGTGTAGCACACGGGAATGAAGGAGAACTTATCCAATATGAGCATTCAATAAGCAAAACCAAATCATAAAATAAGCAAAACCAAATCATAAAATAAAGTATAATATTCAAATTAGCATGCATTCAATAATTATAAGCAAAAGTACATCATCTCTTGGTGTTCGTACATCGTCGAATATTATCACTAATACAACTAGAACCGTAGCGCCCGACGGGTATCGACGCGGGCGGTGGACATCTAATATGTAGCGACGGACGTGCTCGTCCTCCTCTCGCTGACACGGTGACGTACCACCTCCGCGGTGTCCGGATGCCTCACCACCGTCACTGGCCCACGCGACCGCCACCAAACAAGGATCGGGTCAACAACGGGCTGCCTCCTCACCAACCTACGTCCCCCGGAAGGTAGCACCTCCCGATACCAACCCGGCGGAGCCCAGTCCCGAACATGGCCCTGATCAAGCAGGCCTCCACCGCCGAGTCGACGACGACGAGGATGCGGGATAGGCATCGCCGACGTCGACGCGGGAACTACTTCTATATATAGTTAAATAAAAGAAGTTTTATTAATTAAATCAACTATCTAGTTCAACTACTAAGCACTTACTATAAATAAATAAGTAGTACTTACTAAAAACAAACTACTTCATTATATAGTAAAATAAATTAAAATTCTTATTTTTTTCCTTTTTCTAAATACTATGAACAAAAAAATCATTAAAATTCTATGAACAAAATTAATTACACAATCTAAATATCAACAAAAAAAATCTATTAACAATAATATCACCAAACATGCATATTCAATAATAATATCACCAAAAAAATCTAACATAATATGAACAAATTAATTACTACACATATCTAATCTAACAAAAAAATCTAATTAATCTAACAAAAAAATCTAACATAATATGAACAAATTAATTACTACACATGTAATCTAACAAAAAAATCTAATCTAGCAAAAAAATCTATGAACTACATATCTAAATTACTACACATCTAACCTAACAAAAAATCTATGAACTACAAAAAGAATCTAAAAAAATCTAACAAAAATAAAAAATGCTCACGTCGGCGTCGAGGCGGCGCGGTGCAGGGGCGACGACGGGCTCGGGGCGGCGCGGGGCAGGGGCGACGAGGACAGCGGGCTCGGGGGCGGCGACGGGGACGGCGGGCTCGGGGCAGGGGCGACGGCTAGCGACGACATCGGGGCGCGGCGGCGCGGGACGCGGGCGGCGATGACGGGGCGGTGCGGGACGCGGGCGGCGATGGGGGTGGCGACGACGGCGGACTCGGGCCGGCGACGGGGACGGCGGGCTCGGGGCGGGCTCGGCGGCGACGGCGACGAGGAGCAGAGGCTCGGGGCAGGGGCGAGAAAGAGATGGGATTTGGGGAAAACTGCTAAGTCCAGTATATATAGCAAGAGCATTGGTCCCGGTTGGTGGATCCAACCGGGACGAATGCCCCCTTTAGTCCCGGTTGGTGCCACCAACCGGGACCAAAGGCCTCTTTTCAGCAGCCCAAAGGGCGGGAAACAAAGACCTTTGGTCCCGGTTGGTGGCTCCAACCGGGACTAAAGGGGAGGCATTAGTCCCGGTTGGGGCGACCAACCGGAACCAAAGAGCGGCATTGGTACCGGTTGGTGCCATGAACCGGTACCAATGGACCCGTATAACTACTTTTTTATTTTCTGCAGCTATTTTTTTGTTGATTCTTCCTGCAGCTGTTTTTTTAGTCCCACCTTGCCAAGCAAGAGGCACTCGCAGCTGTTTATAAGCCCTGAGTGCAGAGACGATGACGAAGAGGCTCAATGCTCCTGCACGTTGGTTAGCTTCAAGCCTTGAGGAATACGGTAGACTGCACAGAGCTATGTGCAGTGCAGTTGACACTATTCCGAAAGGCTTGAAGCAAATTAACAGCAGTGCGCCTTTTTTTTTATTTTTAATGACTTATTACAACTCAGAAATAAAAAGAAAAAAAAATAAATATAGCAGAAAAAAAATATAAAAACTACTCAGAAATGAATAGAAGCAAAAAATAATTGTGATTAACTGTACTAAAAAAGGAGCATATATGCTTATTTTTAATGGCTTATTACAACTCAGAAATAAAAAGAAAAAAATAAATAAACTATATAAAAAACTACTCAGAAATGAATAGAAGCAAAAAATAGTTGTGATTAACTATACTAAAAAAGGAGCATATATGCTTATTTTTAATGGCTTATTACACCTCAGAAATAAAAAGAAAAAAATAAATATAGCAGAAAAAGAAAAAAAATATAAAAAACTACTCAGAAAAGAATAGAAGCAAAAAATAGTTGTGATTAACCGTACTAAAAAGGAGCATATATGCTTATTTTTAATGGCTTATTACAACTCAGAAATAAAAATAAAAAAATAAATATAGCAAAAAAAAAACTATATAAAAAACTACTCAGAAATGAGCAGAGATGCGCTTATAGAGGAAATTCAACTTAAATTCATAACGAATTTCAAAAGAAATCCGTATGAATTTATGCTAAATTCCCTATATAAGGGCATCTATTTTCATTTTCAGAGGAGCTCAATAAAGTAGAGAGGGAGGGGCTTATAAACCGGTCCGATTCCCCTTCGGTTGGCGAGGTGGGACTAAACTCTAGTCACAACGGGGACCAACCATTTAGTCCCGGTTGACGGCTCGAACCGGGACTAATGGACAGCCTTTGGTCCCGGTTCGAGCCACCAACCGGGACCAATGGTGTTGGGCCAGGAGCGAGGCCCATTGGTCCCGGTTCGTCCCACCAACCGGGACCAATAGGTCCAGACGAACCGGGACCAATGGCCCACGTGGCCCGGCCGGCCCCCGGGGCTCACGAACCGGGTCCGATGCCCCCATTGGTCCCGGTTCTGGATTGAACCGGGACTAATGGGCTGGACCGGCCTGGACCATTGGCCCCTTTTCTACTAGTGGAAGAACCTAGTGTTAGCATCCCCTTTCCGCAGTGATTTTTGTCTCGCAATCATCCTTTAAGAACATAACTCTAGGAGCATACGCTTAAGAATTCTATGCGGCCCCACTTCCATGGGGAGATGGTGATTTCTATCGCGATGGTGAGCTGCAACTTGTATTCCCAATCCAACGATCGTCCCGGTGTTTTAGCGCCCTCGCGGCAGCCTTGAGCTTGTCAACGAAAACCCTTAAGGGACTCCCTAAACAATGGATTGAGTTCTAAGCCCTGGAAACCACATCAAAAAAACCACCAACCTTGTGTGAGAAGCATTCGAACAATCTCCGCCCGATCTTTACCTCGATGTCCAAGTCCAACAACAATGGACAATGATCAAATAAGGCCGCCCCCAATACCGAGCGAAGACATACGGGGTAGAGCTCTTCCCACGTAATAACCGTGAAAACATGGTCAATGTTCTCCAACGTGGGTTGTTCCCTCTCATTGGACCATGTATAGCTCCGACCATTGAGACAAATTTCCTTGAGTTTAAGCCTATTCAAATTTCCTCGGATACGAGCAATCATGTACATGTTGACAACCACATTATTCTTGTCCTCAAGATTAACCAAGAGGTTGAAATCCCTAGCCACGACCCAAAGGCCAGCATGCAAATCACGAATGTCCATGAGTACCTAAAGAAACGTAGCCTTCGCCTCACTGTCCATTGGCCAATAAACCCTCATGAACAACATGACAAGTTGGCAAGGTGGAGAGAGATGAACTACAGTAAGAGGCGCAAGGCCGGTGTAGAGTGTAGGCTTTAACTTGTGGAGGCACAATTGCTGCAAGACATGGTGGTCGAGGATAACCGTCTCATAATGATGGATCCAAATGGAATGGATGAAAGGGTAAGAACGTTTGAGGAGACGATGTGATAAAAGATCTTGGCATCTAGAATGACACGGAGAGGAGCATACTTGGGACTTGGGAGGAGGGAGCCGCGCAAACTTGGGAGTACCAAGTGATGCCAACTACATTGATATCTGCTGAATATGTGCATAATGATCTACTTTTGGTCGAATTTTGATTTTAGTTGACTTTGTTCTTGGATGATGGTTCATGTTTTGTTCATGCATTTGGAGCCTATGCTATGTTAATTTCAAAATTCAAAATATGGTCTATAATGTTGTTTAAGTGTGTGATACAGACTGTAAAAAGTTTGATCTATATCTATACGAAATTAATAATCCATTAGAGTATATATTCACACATATAAGAAAAAGGAGTGAGAAAATAATTAAGGCTCTAGTTTCAGGGAACTAACATTGTACACAAGCCCTACAATCTATAAAAATTTATAGAGAGCGCTACAAAACAGTTTGAAACGCTGCCTTTTTTATTCGGCCACAGTGCCCTAAGAGCACGTTTGGTTTTTCTCCATACCTTGTGAGCCTTTTGTGTCGCATGATAGATTTCGTGTCAGATAAATTGGATGTCTTATTTGCGGTAAATTTTAGCCAATGGTGTACTTTTTTCGAAAATAGAAAAGTTCATCAAAATTAGAAAGTACCTCAAACATAAATAAAAAAGTACATCGAAGTCCCTAGACATCGAACAATCACTATCACTGTCAGAATGAGTCGTCAATGCACCGTCGTCGTTGCTCCCTATCGGAGCCTGTTTGACCTCGTTAATAACTGTTGAAAAGTCATCCTGCATGCCCCCTAAGGACCAGCGCCCTGGAGCCACAATCATCGGCGTTAAACTCTTGAATATCCGAAGCACTCCACACCGAGTCTTTCCATTGCACACGCCCGGCGAGAATTCCTAACCTCGCCATCCCAAGGAGAGGACATGAATCTAGCAGAAGCTCCATCGACATGTACGGAATCAAGGACAACTGAAGCCTGAAAGACAAACCCAAAGAAGAAACGTCGCCATCCGCCCCAGTGCCGCACTTGCAGGTCTAAAAAATCGAGTTAAATGCATTATTGGTGCTCTAACTTGTCGCACGGTGCATACACGGTGCCTCCGCCCGTATGCCACCATACGTGTTGTCCGCGTGGCACGACAGCTAGCCCACATGTCAGTGGGTGTGAGTGTTGCCTGCGCTGGGTGGAATGCGTACGAGTTTTGTTTGCATAAACCCCCTGCAATTTAATCAAAGTCACAAGCAAGCCCTTGCTATGTATGCTAATAACAGAGAGAAAAAACAATGTATTTGAATTGGTTTCAACCATGGGACCTCCAGGTTAAATAGCACCCACACTAGCCACCTAGACTAATAGTACTTTGTGTACAATAGTTAGCTGGAAACTTATATAGTCTATCTATCACTCTGCAATTTCCATTCTGTTTTTTCTTTCAAGTTATTGTTTGTTTTTATGATATATGTAATTTTTTTCAATATAAAATACAATAATTATCAATATGTGATTGTTGTCTATTTTAAATCTTTATTCTATTTTTATTATTTGTAGTTTGAACAGGTAAACATGAACTTTTTCTTAAAAAAAATAGTGATTTAGACAGTACAATGTATATTATAAAATATTGCATAAATTTGTTGTATCTTCATTCATGACCACAATCACGCATAATTATTTTTTATCTTCAACATGTATTAACAATCATTGTGTAAAAAAATAAATTCTATATATGTGTTAAAACATGTTAAACGTGTTTGTAGAAATGTAAGAATAATTGTACACAATAATTTTTTAATACATATTGAACATTTTATGAAATAGATGTTGTAAATATTTTGAATGCATGGCGGACATTTTTCAAAAACATGTTGGCTTTAAAAAAAATGCACTAACACTTTTGTAAGTTAATGGCAGGTAATATGTTGAATAGTTCTCTTTTTCAAACATGAGAATTTCTTAATATATTTTTCAATTTCTCGCGAGTTAACCTTTTCCTTCTTATTTCTCTTTGTTATTTGATAAATAGAAGTGTATCTGGTTATTGCACAGACAACTTTTCATGGCGTAGTGGTTAATTAGCACATTTGTACAGGCTGTGTGCGTAGGAACCGAGTTCGAAATTGCCGGCACGCTCTTTATTTGTTACTATTGTTCTCTTTGTTCCTAAATATAAGTCTTTTTTAGAGATTTTCATATAAACTAAATATAGAACAAAATGAGTGAAACTATACTCTAAAATACGTCTACATACATCCGTATACATATATTAAAGAACAGAGGGAGTACTATTTTATCCCACGTGCTAACATGTGGGACCTAGATCTGACAGGTGGGAGTTTTCTGCAAAACAAACTGCACACTTCTCTCGCATCCATTGACATACCTAAACACAATGTCAAGATCTTTTGCAAAAATTATTTAAAGTAGAAGGAGTTTTCTGTAAAACAAACTGCACACTTCTCTCGCATCCATTGACATGTGGGCCGACGCCATATGGGTAGTGCATATGCCCGAATGCGGACGGACAAAAGTTGAGGCACCCATATGATGTATTTAACTCTAAAAAACCCAACGTAAACCACTAGCCGAATCTAAGACACCCCGTCCGTCACAACTGAACACTTGGACATTTGGCAAAAATATGGCTTCTAAACCAAACATGGCCTAAAATCATGATCGATTTTACGTTTGGTGTCTCTGTGCTCTCACGGACTTAGAGCATCTCTAGCAGACCCCGTATAATGCCGACCCACAAAATGTGTTTACAGTTCGCTGCAGATGAGATTTGCGGGTCGAATTCGTGCGCTGCAGATCAGACCCCGTATATGAAACTATAAAATTTTAAAAAGGCATTCGCGGGAGAAACTTGCAACAACATTGATCATGCATTAGTTCATCTACATAATACAATGATCATACATACTTCATTTACATTGATCATACTAGTGGGGGAATCTGCGGGCCCGAGCCTAGCTACCAAAAATCGAGGAGCTCGCTGCGGCGACGACGCGGCGGAGGAGCCGGAGGAGCTCAGTCCTTGTCGGCGGAGTCGAGGTCGATGAAGAACTTGACCTGCTCTGCCTTCATGAAGCACATGTCCGCCTTCTTAGACACGTGCGCTCGCAACGCCGTGACGCCCGCCTGGAGGAACATCTGCTCGTACTCGAGCTCGCGGCGGCGGAGCGCTTCGGCCTCCTCCTGCTCCCTCACCGATCGCTCCATGATGACACGCTCTAGGTGCTCCTCCTGCCCCCGGGGGCGGTAGTTCTCAGGGCCGATCATTTCTCAACGCGTCGCCCTCGAGCTTGATGGCGAGCGGCCCGAGTTTCTCCGGCTCTCTCTTCGCCGAAGTGAGCCGCGAGCTCGGGGCGCCCGCGGACGAGCTCCCCGCGGCAGAGGAGGCGTGGCGGCGGCGGGCAAGCTCACGGTCGAACTAGACCAGCTCGCGGCATTCGAACGCCGGCAATGGCCGGCTACCGTGGTTGAGCCATCTCCGCGCCCCCCGCTTGCGTGCGACGTCGGATCTGGCGCGGCGGCGGCGCTCCGCGTCACCCCCAGAGCTCCCGTAGCCATCCATGGCATTTTCAGGCTCGACGACGGCGAGAAATTAAGCGGAGGAGGAGGGGAATCGCGGCGGAGCGGCGGCGGAGGCAGATAGGGTTTGACCCTTATCCGAGCGGTGGGAAGAGAAATTTTACAGGCCGCGATAAATTTTTTATGGACCGGACCACGGATACGGAGTTTATTCTAAACCCGTATACTCACCGAAATTATACGGGTTCGACCCTTTTAGGGATTGGCTTAAGATTACAGTGCCTTCTCCGAAGAAGTCACAAGTGTTGAACAGTGTCGCGTCCCTAGACAAGGAACCCCTGCCGTGGCCTAGCCTACCTTTGAGTCACTGACACATGGGTCCCATAAAGCATGGGGCCCACCTGTCAGTGACTCAAAGACAGGGTATGGCTGGGATTGCTAAGTGAGAGGATCCACGTCTCCGTCTTGTCCCGACGAACGAAAAGGTCATGTCTTTTCCCACTACGCCGTATCTACCTGGCCATCGGCCCGGTTACAGCACTGCGGCACGCGCGGGTACAACAGCACACATTTACGGCCTTTGCCAGCGCCGTCCGCGGGTTCCGTGGCGGATCGTGTCGACCCGCCGGACACAACAGCCGCGTAGGCCACTGCTGCTACTAGCCAGCGAGGCGGACACTGATGGGATGGACGCTCGTCTATGTACCGTACTCGCGCGTGCCGGGACAAAACGGCCTAGCGCGTCCTTCCGCCCGGTATGCTACACGTTCTACTCCTGGCTGGTTGCTTCATCTACATGGCGGGCTGCACGTCTCGTCATGTCGCGAGCCCTCTGGCTGCTTTTTTTTTAAACGAGTCAAAAGATTTGTCATTTCCATTAATTAAGAGCAACTCCAATGGGCCGATCCAAACGGACGGCGCATTTGTCCGCTTTTTGTCCGTTTGGTCGGCCGCCCACCCGGCGTCCGCCCAGTTTTGCATTTGGGTCGGCAGTGCGCCCAACGCGCCGACCCATTTCATGCCCGCATTCAACTTTTAAATGAAAAGGGCCCGCGGCCGATCATGCCAGCGGCCATGTCTCGTGCCGGCACCATACCAGCGCCGGCATACAATGCCGGCTTCAAAAAATATCACCACAGTTCATGCTGGCGCACTCGCCAGCCGGCCGGCACACATGTCAGCACACACAAAAGGGTGTGACTTGAGTTCGACCACGCCATCTCGGCTCCTGTGGTCATGCCGGCGCACCTGCCGGCATACAAAAAAGATGGCCCTCGCCTTCATAAATCACTCGTCGTCGAACTTGAGCATGTCGGCCTGCATCTTCTCGAACCACGGCCTCTTCCTTGGCGACACGGTGTTGAGATCCACCTTCATGATCTCCACCCCGGTCATCATGCTCGCAAGAGCCACTTCTTTCACCTTGGTCGTGGCGTTGGCGGCCTCGGTCTCTAGTATCCTGGCTTGCTTCTCCGCCTCGAGCTCGAACATCTTGACTTGCTTCTCGGCGTCAAGATCAAGCCTCCTCCTTTGGATCTCCATGAAAGCATCCATTTGCTCCGCCTTGAAACGTCGGCGCTCCTCCTCCCTTGAGTCCTTCTTATTCATCATGCCGTCCACGCTTGCGATCAAGGCGTTGGTGGCCGCATATCGCTTGTCCTCCTTCTTGGAGTTGGTCTTCCCCCGCGGCCGTGCCGGCTCGCCCTCCCCAACATCCGCCACGGCTTTCTTCCCCCCACGTGCCTTGAGTGCGGCATATTGTGCCTTGAACTTCTCTTCGTCCTTGATGACCCGATAGCAATGGGAGAGGTTGAAGCACTTGCCATTGCGTTGAACCTTGAACGCCTCCAAAGCTTGAAATGCCTACAAAATGTTTCCATGCAAGCATATGGGCAAGTGATAGCAAATGAAGACGTAAAAGGATGATCTTGATGACACAAAAGAGGGCGGCTTGCTTGCTATCATACCATGTCTTGCATGCTGATGCCGCTCATGGGGCGGGCCTTGACGCTCTCAAGGGTGGCGCAAAACTTGTTGCACCCTCGTTGGATCACCCTCCACCGCTTGAAAATGGAGACCCACCCGCGCGTGCTCACAAATTGGTAAGGTGGAAACTTCTTGCGCTCATGAAACTCTCGGTGCACACGAGTCCAAAAGGTCGAATGCTTTTGCTCGGCGCCCGTCTTCGGGTCTTGTCCAATGTCTCGCCAACACCCGCAAAGAAGCTTGTCTTCGGCCGCTGTGTACGCCTTCGTACGCTTGCTCTTGTGCTTCGGCTTAGGACCGGCGGCTTGGTTGGCGAGCTCGTCCTAGAACAAAGGCTCCACGTCGATGTCGCACTTGTCCTCTTCCTCTAGCCCGTAGTCGTCCGGGAACTCGTGGTCGAGGGGGAAGCCGTCCAGGTCGATGCCGACCTGATCACGCATGAAGGTGGCCTGGTCGGGATCATAGCCAGCGGCCGGCGTGAACGCCCCGCGGCCGTCCTGGCTTTGTGTCTCGTCGGGATCGTAGCTAGCGCCCGGCGCACCGCCCTAGAAGATGAGGTTTTGCATGAAGTCCTCGTCGACGGGGGACGACATTCCCTCGAACAGGTTGCGGGTGTCTGGGAGCCCGCCGGCCGGCGTCTGCCGCGCGCATTTCCTCGTGCCGCCGGACGACGAGCCACCAACCACCGGGGTGGCGTTGAGGTTGATGGGCGTTGACGCAGGCATGGAAGGCGCGACCAAGCTCACGTCGGGTGAGCACTCCCCGGAGAGGCGGGAGGCCTGCGGGTAGACGTGGAAGCCGGAGACCGGGTTGCAAGCCGACGCGCGGGGTGACTCGGGCAGCATCATTCGAGGAAACACCGCCGAGCCGGTGCTGGCCGCGGCGACGGCGGCTTGGACGAGGCTGTGCTGGCTAGGGTTTACCCCTAGCATGTAGAGCGCCTCCCTCGTTGCCGCCGCGACGCGGGCATTGGTGAACTCCTGCTGCGCAGCGGCGACGGCGGCGGCCTGCGCGGCGGCCTCATCCCTCGCGTCCGCGGCGTGCCTCCGGCCTTTCCTCTTGGCCGACTCCCTTGCCCGTTGTTCGGGCGTCAGCGTCTTCTTCGGCTTGGTCGCGGCGGCGGACTTGCGTGGGGCACGAGGCTTGCCTTTCCCGGAGGGGGTGACGACTCTGGACGAGGCGAGGGAGGCGAGGCCGGCAGCGGCGTCGAGGTCGAGGTCGATGGCGTCGTCCATGGTTGGGGCGGGAGCGAGCGCGCGCGGGAGGGAGTGTTTCTGGAAAAAAGCGGGGAAATGATGGTGGCTGCCACCGACCGGCGGGCCTGGGAGAGGAGTAGGCGGGCGTGTGCGCGTCCCTCTCGTGCCCGCGCCATCGCAAATCAGGCTCAAAATTAGGCCAGGAATGAATCGCCCGCGGACGAAAAACGGACACGCGTCCGTTTGGGTCGGCGCGTTGGGCCGTCACTTTTGTTCGCATCGACCCAAACGAACGCGGACGGATGAAATGAGTCGCCCCATTGGAGTTGCTCTAAGGCCTTATTCGGTTCACAGGACTATTAAACGTAGGAATCGAGGGAACCATAGGCATGACAAAGGAATAGGAGTGCAAAACTAAGGATTCTAAAACAGAGGAAAAAGAAAAGCACTGGGCGTTCGGCACAGCATGGGAAAAATGGAGGAAGACTTCCATCATTTAGACGCTAAGAAAGCAAGATTCTGAATATTTTATTTGATTACATGGTACTTCTCTCACGTAAACCACGTACCTACTGAATTGTTTATTTGGAAAGCCATCTATCTCCCTCGGGCATACGCGTAATATGAGCCCAGGCTGGAATTTTTCATTTCCTGAGGAATCACGTCGTGAGAGCAGCATTCCAGAGGAAATCAAATCGGCATTACCTTTTATCCTAATGACCATCTTGCCTAAATTCCTCTGGTACAGCACTTCCTGTAGATTTCCTGTGAAAATCATTTGAAACGAATAGGGCCACAAAAAAGAGAATTATCTAGTTAATTGCCGAAAAACAGGCTAAAACCGATACAACACAACCCACATATCATGGGCATCATCGGCCAACCTGGTCATCGGAAACAGAAGCCACGATGGCACATGCCAACGGATGTCCACACAAGCAAGCAAACATCAGCTTCGACTTTGGCGACGAGCAACACAAGGGAAATATGCAGGACTTACGCCGACCATGCCATCCGCGAGCGAACCCGAATGCCTGTCATCTTCACCACCTGGACTCGCTCCAACGCAGCTCGACTTCAAAGCAACCAAGCAACCACGGAAGAGCACCTCGGACACGCCGGGAAGAACCGACTACCGAAGACCACGCCACGACCCAAGCTCCTCTCGACGTCATCATTGTTGCCAAACAGAAACCAGCGCCCCGCCTCAGCAAACCACGCGACGAAGATGCCGCCATAGACAACAAAGATGCCATCATCCACCAACCTCTTAGTCGTAGCCGGCTCCAAGACGATGCCCCCAAGGTGGAGAAAAGACGCGTAGACGCCTCCATCGCCTGATCCAGCGGATCTGAGGTTTCCCTTCAAAGCCAATGCTGCTTGGAGAAGGTGGAGCACCTCCACGACGACGCTTCCAAGAAAGATCGTGGCAGCCGTGGGTACCGCCATCATCGGCTCTGGTGAAGACCAGAGCAAGGATTTCTCCCGGAGATGTGCCGACCACCTGCCACCACCGACCGCCGCCCACGAGCCACCACCCCTCCGAGGCCGACCTCACTCTGGCCACGGGATCCCACGGTCCACCGCGACCAGACATGCACCACCCCTGGCCGAAGCCGCCACCACCAAACCCGGGGCCGCCGCCCAGGAGTCCAAGAGCCACCACATCATCTTCACCGTCAGCGGGGGACGACCAGGCCTGACAGCATGGACCCCACATCGCAGAGCTGGAGGCAAGAGAGGGCCTGACCAGACTGCGACCTCGCCCCAAGCCTTGCCGCGGTGGGCTGGAGGACAACCTAAGCCGCCGCTGGGAGGCTACAGCCGAACCGCACCAGATCCGAATCGCCGGAAGCCAGAGCCGCACGAGCAAGATGGAGGCGCTTGCAGCCGCCTAGCCTCGACCCACCGTCGGACGTCGCGAGGCTGCCGCCGTAACCGCGCCAACAAGCCGCGCCGCCTAGCCGTCGCCCTGTCGGAGGAGCAGGAGCAGCCGCTGCCGTGGGACCAGTTGCCTGGACCACCACCATCCCGAGCGGGGGAGAAGACACGCCGTTGCGCGCGCAGAATGCCGACCGCCGAGCCTCCACCACCCACCGCGCCGCCGCCCCGGCGCCCAGTTTCGCCGAGCGCGATGCGCCGTCCAGGGCCGGTCCGGGAACGCATCCGCGCAAGAGAGGCCCGCCACCGCCGGCTGCTGCGCGGGCTTTGCCCAGCAGCGACACCCGATGGCGGCGTGAGGGGCGGGGAGGAGCGGGTGTAGCGATGGCGGCGGCGCTAGGGTACGCTCGGGCTGCCCCCCTGGAGAGCTACGCGAGCGAGATCCCAAGTTGATTCATATCAGATCCATAATATCCATGCGCGGCTCTGGCTGCCTCCTTTCGCCTTGACATGTACTCCGTATTTCTAGTGTGACATTTTCTTGTACATTTGTGCTTTGTTCTCATGTTTAGTAGTAGTACTATGTGTTATGACCACGTAGGACATTGTACGCATTGTACGTGCGTTTCTTTCTTCCGCCAGAAGAAAGAAAAGGCGACCTCGCCGTCAGGAGTCTTCCCCGCCCCCGCCCTCCGGCGGCTCCCCTCCGCCGGCGGCCTCGGTCGTCGGTGGTGAGGGGGGTCGCCGGATCCACGCGTGTGTATCGTTTTCTCTTTTGTAGATTAGGATTTTAGGCCGTTCATCGTCTTGGCTTCGGCGGCGGCGATGGCGGCGCTGAATAAAGTTTCTTCGGATCCTACTCCAACAAGGCGATCGGTCCTATGGTTGGGGATGGATTTGGCAATCAGTCTGTTCAAGCAAGGATTACGTGGCGGCGGCGACATCCTTGTGGTGGACCCGTGTCCTCGGGCTCCGCCGTTGCGACGGCGTTTGCTCCAGCGCCGGCGCGGAGCTTGGGAGGTAGTCCAGGAGCGGATGCAGATTGTGGTCTGCATCAGCGGCATCTGGAAGATGGTGGATCGTGTGCTGGGTTCGCGGTTCGTGGATGGCAGATGTGGTTTTCTCCTCCGGCGTTCTAGTCGTGTGGGGGTGCCAGGTCTGGAGTTCGATGGCGTGTCCGGGGTTTTGCCCCGGTCTGATTCGTTCAACGGTAATGGTTTTACCTTTGGTGAACCACCTTGGAGGTCCGCAAAGCTGCATGTCAGCGATGGAGCCGCTACGAGCTCGGGTGTGAAGGTGATCCGTCACTTTTCCCTTTGGTGGCTACTGTCGTGGTTCCAGAGGCAGGTGACGGATGTTGGTGTCAAGTTCAGAGGTTTCTTCAATCTTGATTGTAATTTTACTTCTTGGTTGTTGTTCCTTTGTGCAAAGGCTAGCTTTCTGCTGTCTTTTCAGTTTTGCCAGGTCGGTTACGTGACTTGTACTATGATACTTATGACATAAATGAGACACGTATTACCATGCAAAAAAATACTACGTGTTATGACCCGTCGTCGGTTTTGACCCTTTTATTAAAGTTTAGCACGGCTTAACCCTCTTTGAAACTTTAGCATGATTTAATCTCTATTTTTAATGGAGCAGTTGGTAGTCTCCGCCGGTCAATTTTCGTCCCATCAGAGACGATTAATTTTCGTCCTCGATCCCACCTCCCGCAACCCAGCGATTCCCCCCTTCCGCCCTCGAGACCGACAAAAAAGTGATATATTGTCAAAAGCTAAGAGTGGCAAAAGTGAGATGTCAAATTCTAGAGTGGCATAAGCAAATTTGGCAAAAACTAGAGTGGCAAAAACAAAGTTTTCCCATTTTTTAATGAAAGGATCAAATCGTGCTAAACTTTGGCAAAAGTGTCAAAACAGTGATGTTGTCCCCCTTCATCAATGAGAAAATAAAAGGGCTTCGTGGGCTGAGCTTTGTTTTGTTTTGTGAAAAGAATAATATCTATTATAAAGTTCAAGTTCACCGGGAGTACAAAGTATCTCAAATGTAATAAAAATTAGATGGAGATTCCGGGACCGCCGGAAGAGCACTATTGCTGCTAGAACAAGCCACCGACGCGCCGTCGTCGCTGCTCCCATATACCAGAGTCGGTTTGACCTTGTCGATGACGGCCGAGAAGTTTTCGTGCACGTGTACTAAGTACCAGCGCCCTAGAACCGCAGTGTCGCCATTGAACCCTTGCACAAGTTTGAAGCACATCACACCAAATTTCGCCAAATGACGAGAAACTTTAACCTCACCGCCCCAAAGAGACGACAGGAATCCGCGGGAGCTCCGTTGACTACGTCCAAACGGACAAACCTGAGGGGGGGGGGGGGGGGGTCAAAGCCCGCAAGACAAACTCGAAGAAAGAGCACTGCCATCCAACCGAGTGCCGCACCTAGGAGGACTAAGAAAAACCTAACCTAATAAACTACTAAATGAAGCGGAGGCACCGAGATTTCTCTCCCCGCCATCGGCCGTCGAAGTGAAAAGCAAAGAGGAGGCGAATCCATGGGCTCATCGGTGAATTCCGGAGGGAAAAGTTTGCCTTAGCTGCCTAGTGTTAGAGAAGGAAATGAGAAGTAGTAATGGTCACTTGCGCACCGCTCTCTCGCCTGGGCTGAGCTTCGTTGGCCGCTACAATAAGCTTGAGAAGCAGCAAACTGCTGATGCGCTTCCTAGCGACCTATCGCGTACCCTCTCCACGCGCATTGTCCTTTCTCTGGTCAGCCCATTTCGATGTTTCTGTGGCCTTCCCTGAACCGGTTACTTCTTCTGGTTTCTCTTTCTATTTATATTTCATTTTTCTTTTATGTATTTTCCTTTTTCAAATCCGTAAACTTATTTCCAAAACTTGTGGAATTTTTTTCAAATCCATGAATGTTTTTAAATTTTTGAATTTTTAGAAAATCACACACAATTTTTCAAATTCAGAAACTCTTTTAGAAATATGTCAGCATATTCAAAAATAGGGTGAAAATATTCAAATTCCTGAACATTTATTTAGGTTCGAGAACAATTTTCTAATTCATGAACATTTTCTAAAATACGAGAACAATATTGAAGTTACTGAACTTTTCCGAAATCCGAGAACATTTTTGAAATTTGACACACATTTTTGAAATTCACGAACATTTATTGAATTTGTGAACATATTATGAATTGGTGAACATTTTTTGAATTAATGAAGATTTTTTGAATTTGGGAAATATTTTTTGTATTGTGAACATTAATTCAGAATATTGCCAAATTATTGATTTTTTTATTTTGTGAACATTTTTCAAATTTGGATTCTTTTCCAAACTTTTGAACATTGTTGGAATCCAAGAACATTTTTTCAATTCAGAAGTTTTCTAAATTTGAGATTTTTTGAAATTTACAACATTTTTAATTTTCATTTATTCAAAAAGAAAATCTAAGGACATTTTTTAAGTTAGTGAACAGTCGCAAAAGCCTGTAGTCTAGTGGTTGTGACCATAATAGCATCCCGGGTCTAGGGTTCGATTCCTGATAGAAGCGTTAAGCACGCCTGTAAAAAAAATTTAGGACCATTATTTGAAATTCAAAAACATTTTTTGCATTTGGCAATTTTTTGTTTAAACTCATAAACATTGTTTATGGAATTCGGAACTTGTTTTGAAGTCATGAACATTTATAGAAACCTAAAACATTTTGTTTTAATTCATGAACTTTTTAAAAAATCATAACATTTTTTAAAATTCATGAACATTTCTTGAAATCCTAGCATATTTTAATTTAATTTAGAAACATTTTTAAATTTCTTTGATTGTTTCATAATCAAATTTTTTGAGATCCTAAACATTTTTAATTTGGATTCATGAACATTTAAGGAAAACAAAAAGAAACGGAAAAGAAAGAGTGAAAGAAGAAAATGAAAAAAACAGTGTGCGTCTCGCGCCGCATATGGGATGGCCCAAAGCACACACATGGGGGAACGCAGGGGTGTGCTTTCCTTGAAATAACTAATTAAAGAGTACTCTTTGCAAAGATCACTCCGACCTTCCTAGGTTGTGACAAGTGGCGCACTGCATGCATTCCACTTGTCGTAATCTAAGAGTTTTTCTTTTTTTCGTAGATTATGTTAGGATCGATAGTGTATCGACCGGGGGGGGGGGGGGTTCAATGGGGGTTCAATATTCTTCCGAATGTTTTAAACTGGAGCCAAACCCGGCAGCAGAAAAGATAAGGTAGACCAAAACTAGTCAAGCACCCTAGCGAGGAACAAATCTTTCAAGGTAGGATGCAATAATAGTTTGAGCATAGTATATCACATGTTTGATTATGACGATGGTGATGCAATACACAAACAGATACATAAGCATGAAAGGATAGAGAAGTAGAACTACGAAGGGAATGCTAACAGTACAAAGACAATAACAACATCGAGAGCTAACTAAATAGAGCAGATGGATACACACAGAGTGAAGGTGAATGATAAATGATATGATAAACTATCATCGCAGAGCACGAACTAAAACTGCCGAATGTAATACAGAAGAGTAAGTTGAACCAGCGGTGCTCGATGGCGACAGGAGGATTTGGTAGACCACTTCGTCCTTCTGCCAAAGGACCATGTCTAGTGGGATGACTTGTGACTGAACACAGGAGCAAACCTCTATTCGTCCTATTCTCCTTCAACTTGGAGTTGATCAGACTCAAGTTGATTTTACTCGTGGTAGATTCTTATCGGCGATCTCCAAACCTTTGACAGACTTCTTCGCGAACAACAACTACTCTTGGTTGCTGAAGAATTTGCTTGGTGAAGACAATTAGTCTTCGACACTCAAGCCGACATCTATCCGTCTAGAGAGTGCGTAGCTCTCAAGAGTAATAGGTACAAGAACCCTAGCTAAGAACTATTGTGATGCTCAACCACTGTCTAAGTTCGGGTCTTGGTTTTCTCTCTGTGGATTTTAAACTCAAATCTCTCGGAGAGGGGATGCTATTCTCAATCAATCTTCTCTGAAATGTTAAGTGCAGCAGCCAACAGACAACCTTGGAGCGGGGTGGCTATTTATAGCCGCAACCTTCCCTGATGGGAAATGACCAAATTGGACACGCAAATCAGCCAATGACTGAGCGACACAATTCCAACCGTTGAAAATTGAGCACAACGGTAACATTCCTTGCGGAGGAAACATATGCTAACTCCGCAGTTCAAAATATATCTCCTGCAACACCGAAGAAAAACATTTTCTGCTGACAACTAATCATTTGAAACAATGTTTAAGACTTATGTTTCATTAAGTAGATATACCCATATCTGCTCAAATCATCTGTGAAGGTCAGAAAATAATGATACCCGCCACGAGCCTCAACACTCATTGGTCCATATACATCGGTATGTATTATTTTCAATAAGTTAGTAGCTCATTTCATTGTTCCGGAGAACGGAGTTTTAGTCATCTTGCCCATGAGGCATGGTTCGCAAGCACCAAGTGATTCATAATCAAGTGATTCCAAAAGCCCATCAGCATGGAGTTTCTTCATGCTCTTTACACCAATATGACCTAAATGGCAGTGCCACAAATAAGTTGCACTATCATTATCAATTTTGCATCTTTTGGCTTCAATATTATGAACATGTGTATCACCACGATCGAGATTCAATAAAAATAGACCACTCAACAAGGGTGCATGACCATAAAAGATATTACTCATATAAATAGAACAACCATTATTCTCTGATTTAAATGAATAACCGTCTCGCATCAAACAAGATCCAGATATAATGTTCATGCTCAACGCTAGCACCAAATAACAATTATTCAGATCTAAAACTAATCCCGAAGATAGATGTAGAGGTAGCGTGCGAACGTCGATCACATCGACCTTGGAACCATTTCGGACGCGCATCGTCACCTCGTCCTTAGCCAATCTTTGTTTAATCCGTAACCCCTGTTTCGAGTTGCAAATATGAGCAACAGAACCAGTATCAAATAACCAAGTGCTACTACGAGCATTAATAAGGTACACATCAATAACATGTATATCAAATATACCTTTCACTTTGCCATCCTTCTTATCCGACAAATACTTGGGGCAGTTCCGCTTCCAGTGACCAGTCTCTTTGCAGTAGAAGCACTCAGTTTCAGGCTTAGGTCCAGACTTGGGCTTGTTCCCGAGAGTAGCAGCTTGCTTTCTATTTTTCTTGAAGTTTCCCTTCTTCCCTTTACTCTTTTTCTTGAAACTAGTGGTCTTGTTAACCATCAACACTTGATGCTCCTTCTTGATTTCTACCTCCGCAGCCTTTAGCATTGCGAAGAGCTCGGGAATCGTTTTCGTCATCCCTTGCATATTATAGTTCATGACGAAGCCTTTATAGCTTGGTGGCAGTGATTGAAGAACTATGTCAATGACACTATCATCAAGAAGATTAACTCCCAGTTGAGTCAAGTGGTTATGGTACCCAGACATTCTGAGTATGTGTTCACTGACAGAACTATTCTCCTCCATTTTGCAGCTATAGAACTTGTTTGAGACTTCATATCTCTCAACTCGTGCATTTGCTTGAAATATTAACTTCAACTCTTGGAACATCTCATATGCTCCATGACGTTCAAAACGTCTTTGAAGTCCCGATTCTAAGCCGTAAAGCATGGCACACTGAACTATCGAGTAGTCATCATCTTTGCTCTGCCAGACGTTCATAACGTCTGTAGTTGCTCCTGCAGCAGACCTTGCACCTAGCGGTGCTCCCAGGAGGTAATTCTTCTATGCAGCAATGAGGATAATTCTCAAGTTATGGATCCAGTCCGTGTAATTGCTACCATCATCTTTCAACTTAGCTTTCTCTAGGAACGCATTAAAATTCAAGGGAACGGTAGCACGGGCCGTTGATCTACAACAACATAGACATGCAAAAACTATCAGGACTAAGTTCATGATAAATTAAAGTTCAATTAATTATATTACTTAAGAACTCCCACTTAGATAGACATCCCTCTAGTCATCTAAATGATCACGTGATCCAAATTAACTAAACCATGTGCGATCATCACGTGAGATGGAGTAGTTTTCAATGGTGAACATCACTATGTTGACCATATCTACTATATGATTCACGTTCGACCTTTTGGTCTCAGTGTTCCGAGGCCATATCTACATATGCTAGGCTCGTCAAGTTTAACCCAAGTATTCTGCACATGCAAAACTGGCTTGCACCCGTTGTATGTGAACGTAGAGCTTATCATACCCGGTCATCACGTGGTGTCTCGGCACGACGAACTGTAGCAACGGTGCATACTTAGGGAGAACACTTATACCTTGAAATTTAGTAAGGGATCATCTTATAATGCTACCGCCGTACTAAGCAAAATAAGATGCATAAAAGATAAACATCACATGCAATCAAAATATGTGACATGATATGACCATCATCATCTTGTGCTCATGATCTCCATCACGGAAGCATCGTCATGATCTCCATCGTCACCGGCTTGACACCTTGATCTCCATCGTAGCATCGTTGTCGTCGCCAACTATTTCTACTACGACTATCGCTACCGCTTAGTGATAAAGTGAAGCAATTACATGGTGATTGCATTTCATACAATAAAGCGACAACCATATGGCTCCTACTAGTTGTCGATAACTCTGTTACGAAACATGATCATCTCATACAACAATTT
The DNA here is from genome assembly GCA_963921465.1 of Triticum timopheevii. Taxonomy (NCBI): domain Eukaryota; kingdom Viridiplantae; phylum Streptophyta; class Magnoliopsida; order Poales; family Poaceae; genus Triticum; species Triticum timopheevii. The sequence goes on from OY997272.1 coordinate 153,171,755, forward strand.
ATATCTCATCATGTCTTGACCATATCACATCACGACAAGCCCTGCAAAAACAAGTTAGATGTCCTCTACTTTGTTGTTGCAAGTTTTACGTGGCTGCTACGGGCTTCTAGCAAAAACCGTTCTTACCTACGCATCAAAACCACAACGATTTTTTGTCAAGTGTGCTAATTTAACCTTCAACAAGGACCAGCCGTAGTCAAACTCGATTCAACTAAAGTTGGAGAAACATACACCGCCAGCCACCTATGTGCAAAGCACGTCGGCAGAACCAATCTCATGAACGCGGTCATGTAATGTCGGTCCGGGCCACTTCATCCAACAATACCGACGAATCAAAGTAAGACGTTGGTGGTAAGCAGTATGACTATTATTGCCCATAACTCTTTGTGTTCTACTCGTGCATATATCATCTACGCATAGACCTGGCTCGGATACCACTGTCGGGGAATGTAGTAATTCAAAAAAATTCCTACGATCACGCAAGATCTATCTAGGAGATGCATTGCAACGAGACAGGAGAGTGTGTACACGTACCCTCGTAGACCGAAAGCAGAAGCGTTTAGTAACGCGGTTGATCTAGTCGAACGTCTTCACGATCCAACCGATCCAAGTACCGAATGTACAACACCTCCATGCTTAGCACACGTTCAGCACAATGACGTCCCTCGTGCTCTTGATCCAATTGAGGACGAGGGAGAGTTCCATCAGCACGACGGCGTAGCGACGGTGATGATGAAGTTACCGGCGCAGGACTTCTCCTAAGCACTACGACGATATGACCGAGGTGTTAAACTGTGGAGGGGGGCACCGCACACGGCTAAGAGATTGTCTGTTGTCCTTTGGGGTGCCTTCCTGCCCCCATATATAAAGGAGGATAGGGGGAGGCTGGCCAGCCCTGTAGGGCGCGCCAAGAGGGAGGAGTACTACTAGGACTCCAAGTCCTAGTAGGATTCCCCTTGGTGGAAGGGGGGAAGAAGGAAGGGAGAGGGAGAGGGGGAAGGAAAGGGGGGCCGCGCCCCCTCCCCTAGTCCTATTCAAACTCCCCATGGGGGGCATGCGCCACCCCCTTGCGGGCTGTCCTCTCTCTCCCCTATGGCCCATGTTGGCCCATTGCTTCCCCGGGGGGTTCCGGTAACCCCTCCGGCACTTCGTTTTTACCTGGTACCTCTCAGAACTCTTTCGGTGCCTGAATAACATCATCCAATATATCAATCTTTATGTCTCGACCATTTCGAGACTCCTTGTCATGTCCATGATCTCCCCGGGACTCTGAACAAACTTCAGTCATCAAATCACATAACTCATAATACAAATCATCATCGAACATTAAGCGTGCGGACCCTATGGGTTCGAGAACTATGTAGACATGATCGAGACACATCTCCGATCAATAACCAATAGCGAAACCTGGATGCTCATATTGGCTCCTACATATTCTACGAAGGTCTTTATCGGTCAAACCGCATAACAACATACGTTGTTCCCTTTGTCATTGGTATGTTACTTGCCCGAGATTTGATCGTCGGTATCATCATACCTAGTTCAATCTCGTTACTGGCAAGTCTCTTTACTCGTTCGGTAATGCTTCATCCTGCAACTAACTCATTAGTCACATTGCTTGCAAGGCTTATAGTGATGAGCATTACCGAGAGGGCCCAGAGATATCTCTCCGATACACGGAGTGACAAATCCTAATCTTGATCTATGCCAACCCAACAAACACCTTCGGAGACACCTGTAGAGCATCTTTATAATCACCCTGTTACGTTGTGACGTTTGATAGCACACAAGGTGTTCCTCCAGTATTTGGGAGTTGCATAATCTCATAGTCAGAGGAACATGTATAAGTCATGAAGAAAGCAGTAGCAATAAAACTGTAACGATCATAATGCTAAGCTAACGGATGGGCCTTGTCCATCACATCATTCTCTAATGATGTGATCCCGTTCATCAAATGACAACACATGTCTATGGTCAGGAAACATAACCATCTTTGATTAACGAGCTAGTCAAGTAGAGGCATACTAGGGACACTGTGTATTGTCTATGTATTCGTACATGTACTAAGTTTCCGGTTAATACAATTCTAGCATGAATAATAAACATTTATCATGATATAAGGAAATATAAATAACAACTTTATTATTGCCTCTAGGGCATATTTCCTTCACGTTTATTGCACCGGCGAAAGTTGCGCGGTACTAAAGAGGCTAGCAATGGTGGAAGGGTGAGAGTGCGTATAATCCGTGGACTCAACATTAGTCATATAGAACTCACATACTTGTTACCAAAATCTATTAGCTATCGAAACAAAGTACTACACACATGCTCCTAGGGGGATAGATTGGTAGGAAAATACCATCGCTTGTCCCCGACCGCCACTCGTAAGGAACACAATCAAAAAATAAATCATGCTTCGACTTCATCACATAACGGTTCGCCATACGTGCATGCTTCGGGAATCACAAACCTTAACACAAGTATTTCTACCCTTTTGGATGTTTATGGGCCTTATTTTACACATTTATATCATTTTTGGGACTAACCTACTAACCGGAGGCCCAGCCCCTATTGCTGTTTTTTTGCCTATTTTAGTATTTCGAAGAAAAGGAATATCAAACGGAGGCCAAACGGAATGAAACCTTCGGGGGCGTGATTTTTGGAACGAACGTGATCTAGAGGACTTGGAGTGCAAGTCAAGAAGTAACCGAGGCCTCCACGAGATAGGAGGGCGCCCCCCCAATAGGGCGCGCCCCCTGTCTCGTTGGCCCCTCGGGCGTCCACCGACGTACTTCCTCCTCCTATATAAGCCTACGTACCCCGAAAACATCCAGGGAGCACCCGAAACACAATTTCCACCGCCGTAACCTTATGTATCTGCGAGATCTCATCTTGGAGCCTTCGCCGGCACTCTGCCGGAGGGGGAATCGACCATGGAGGGCTTCTACATCAACACCATAGCCCCTCCGATGAGTTGTGAGTAGTTTACCACAGACCTACGGGTCCATAGTTATTAGCTAGATGGCTTCTTCTCTCTTTTTGGATCTCAATACAATGTTCTCCCCCTCTCTTGTGGAGATCTATTTGATGTAAACTCGTTTTGCGGTGTGTTTATCGAGATCCAATGAATTGTGGGTTTATGATCAAGTTTATCTATGAATAATATTTGAATCTTCTCTGAATTCTTTTATGTATGATTGAGTTATCTTTGCAAGTCTCTTCGAATTATCAGTTTGGTTTGGCCTACTAGATTGATCTTTCTTGCCATGGGAGAAGTGCTTAGCTTTGGGTTCAATATTGTGGTGTCCTTACCCAGTGACAGAAAGGGTTGCAAGGCACATATTGTATTGTTGCCATCGAGGATAACAAGATGGGGTTTATATCATATTGCTTGAGTTTGTCCCTTACATCATGTCATCTTGCTTAATGCGTTACTCTGTTCTTTATGAACTTAATACTCTAGATGCAGGCAGGTGTCGGTCGATGTGTGGAGTAATAGTAGTAGATGAAGGCAGGAGTCGGTCTACTTGTTGCGGACGTGATGCCTATATACATGATCATGCCTAGATAATCTCATAATTATTCGCGTTTCTATCAATTGCTCGACAGTAATTTGTTCACCCACCGTAATACTTATGCTACCTTGAGAGAAGCCACAAGTAAAACCTATGGCCCCCGGGTCTATCTCTTATCATATTTGCTTCCAATCTACTTTTATTTGCATCTTTACTTTTTGCATCTATATTATAAAATACCAAAAATATATTTATCTTATCATACTATCTCTATCAGATCTCACTTTCGCGAGTGGCCGTGAAGGGATTGACAACCCCTTTATTGCATTGGTTGCGAGTTCTTTGTTTGTTTGTGTAGGTGCATGGGACTTTTGAGGAGCCTCCTACTGGATTGATACCTTGGTTCTCAAAAACTGAGGGAAATACGTACGCTACTATTGCTGCATCACCCTTTCCTCTTCAAGGAAAACCAACGCAAGATCAAGACGTAGCAACTAGCATGACTCTAATATCACCATCTTTATATTGCAAAACTATTGCAAGGAATCAAACATATCATATCCAACGCTCTACAAGTTTTATGTAGGATTTTGTGACTAACCATGTGAATGACCAATTCATGTCAACTCTCTAAATAGATATAAGCGAAGCAAGAGAGTTTAATTCTTTCTACAAAAGATATGCCCGCGCTCTAACAAATATAAGTGAAGCAAAAGAGCATTCTACAAATGGAGGTTTTCTATGTGTAGGGAAACAGGCAATCCAAACTTCAAATGATATAAGTGAAGCACATGAAGCATTCTATAAAGCCGTACTCAAAAGATATAAGTGAAGTGCAAAGAGCATTCTATAAATCAACCAAGGACTATCTCATACCAGCATGGTGCATTACTAAAAGAAAAATAAAAGGCACACGACGCTCCAAGATTTACGCATATCATGTGGCGAAAAAAATATAGCTCCAAGTAAAATTACCGATGATCGTTAGAAGAAAGAGGGTGTGTCTTCCGGGGCATCCCCAATCTTAGTTGCTTGGGAGTCCTTGAATATTACCTTGGGGTGCCTCGGGCATCCCCAATCTTAGGCTCTTGCCACTCCTCATTCCTTCATCCATCATGATCTCACACAAAACTTGAAAAATTTCAATCACACAAAACTTAAAAAAACCCTCGTGAGATCCGTTAGTATAATAAAACAAATCACCACTTTAAGTACTATTGCAAAACCATTAATATTTTATTTTTTGCATTGCATCTACTTTATTATAACTTATCTATGGCTTATACCACCGATAAAATCGATAGTTTCATCAAAACGAGCAAAACAATGCATCAAAAACAGAATCTCTCTTAAACAAGACAGTCTGTAGCAATCTGAACATCTACCATACTTCTGTAACTCCAAAAATTCTGAAAAATTAGGAAAGATTAATAATTTGTATATAAGTACTATGCAAAATGTTTCAGAACCGTTTGACCTTCCAGTAAAAAACGTAAAATCACGCACTACAGCCAAAGTTTCTGTTTTTACACCGCACATACCAAACAAGCAATCTAATCATCCTAAAGGCAAATCTTGGCACACTATTTTTATAATACAATGGATTTATACAACGGGATAATTATTTTCTTTGAAAAGCTTCTGTAATTAAGATTCACAAAGTTTCCATGGGCATGAACAAAGTTCAAGGCATGCTCCCACTTTAACAATGCTCGTCTCTCTCACTTTCACTTTTCTTTTTGAAAAAGTTTTAGGTTCCCCTCTTTATTTTTTTTTGTTTTTAAATTTTATAAAAGCACTTAACAGAAATAAATGACTCTCTAAAACTCCCAGTTGTCTCCCTAGCAACAATTTCTTTAAAGCCATTAAGCTAGGCGTATAGTGCTCAAGTAATGGATCCACCCGGATCCCAAGGTATATCAAAGCCAATTTTAATTAATAATGATTTGTAATTTAGTAGTGAGCACAAAGTAACATATATCATGTAATGACGAAGTCTAACTCTCTTCCTATGCATCGGCGTGTCATAAAATAACAATTCGTGCACACAAAGTAAAGGCCAATGCATAGTATAAACAGTTTCTTGCAATTTTATCGTATTGGAAACATAGAGAGGCGAAGATGTAGTTCCTCTCTCATAATAATTGCAAGTAGGATCAGCAAGCACATGCATATTATATTTATCAAAATCATCATGTGCAATAGTAGAACGCAACCCATCAATATAATCCTTAATAAGCACAAATTCTCCGATATAGTGTAGTTTGGAGAATTCAAAAAGATAATAGGACTATCAAGTGTGGGTGCAATAGCAAGAATTTCATTCTTAACATAAGGAACTATAGCAAGTTCATCTCCATAAGCATAATTCATATTGGCATCTTGGCCACAAGCATAGCAATTATCAAGTTCATCAAAAAGGGATATTTCAAATGAATTAATGGGATCATAGTAATTATCATAGCATTCATCCTTCGATAAGAACGAAGGGACATTAAACAATGTATGAGTTGGTGGGTTATTCTCATTAGAAGGTGGGCACGGGTAGCTAATCCGCCCTTCCTCCTTTTGTTCTTCGCTCCTCATTATCTCTTTCATCCAATGAGCTCACAGTTTCATCAATTTCTTCTTCCATAGACTCCTGCAAAATGTTAGTCTCTTCTTGGACAGCAGATGAGTCCTCAATAGATGGTTTAACATAGGCATTAGAAGCATAATTATCATAACAATATTTAAGTATGGAAATTTTTTAGATTTGTAAAGAGTAGCATCATACTTTTCAATCAAAGAAGCAATTTCATAGGTACCCTTAAAAGCAACAATTTCTTCAATTTGTTGAACATCATAGTAATTATAAACACCCTTAGCATACGAAGATACAATTCCATTATCACTAAACTCACATTGGTAGGGAGGTGTTTCTTAGGGTCTTCAGAACAACAAGTAAAATCATATATTTCACATAAATTCCAAGCATAACATTGCAAATGATGAATTTGATCCAGTAAAAGTTTCCCTTTTTGAGATAAGCGGTGTCGCACATAACAAGCATGCTCATCTAAATATTTGCCCTCAACTAAGCTAGTTGGGGTTTCAGCACGAGAACATATGGATCAAAGACGATCCAAGTAAAAAGCTTCAGCGGTATGATGGATTTTGGGTGGTTCTTCAACCATTGGTTTAGTAGGTACAACTAATATTTTTTTGGTATTTTGCGTTTCCTACCCATAACTGAAGATAGAAAACAACTTAGAACAGAAAATAAAAACTACTTAGTGATAAAGCAAACAAGCACACACGAGAATATTCACCCCACGCTATTCCTCCCCGGCAACGGCGCCGGAAAAAGGTCTTGATAACCCACAAGCATAGGGGATCGGTTGTAGACTCTTTCGATAAGTAAGAGTGTCGAACCCAACGAGGAGCTAAAGGTAGAACAAATATTCCCTCAAGTTATATCGACCACTGATACAACTATACGCACGCTTAACGTTCGCTTTACCTAGAACAAGTATGAAACTAGAAGTACTTTGTAGGTGTTGTGGGATAGGTTTGCAAGATAATAAAGAGTACATAAATAAAATCTAGGGGCTTTTTAGATAAATACACAACTAAGTTAGTTTTAGTAGAGAGCTTTTTGTCACGAGGAAGTTATTTGTCCCTAGGCAATCCATAACTAGATCGGTAATCATTATTGCAATTTTATATGAGGGAGAGGCATAAGCTAACATACTTTATCTTCTTGGATCATATGCACTTATGATTGGAACTCTAGCAAGCATCCGCAACTACTAAAGATCATTAAGGTAAAACCCAACCATAGCATTATAAGGTATCAAGTCCTCTTTATTCCCATACGACATAACCCACTTATCCGTGTTTGTGTTTCTATCACTCACGCAACACAGACAATAAGCAAACCATGAACATATTGCAAACCCTACACCGGGGATTCCTCACGCTTGCATGACACGAAGAGCACCATAGGACAACACCAATAATAAAACATGCAACTCAAACCAATCACGGTCATCAATCAACCCAGAGGACAAAACGGATCTACTCAAACATCATAGGATAGCCATACATCATTGGGAAATAATAATATAGAATTGAGCACCATGTTTAACTAGAGATTACAGCAAGGAGAAGAGGTGTTACACCGTTGCATAGAGGGGGAGAGAGTTGGTGGTGACGGCGGCGAAGTTGTTGGTGCAGATCTCCGCCACGTTGATGGCCCCGGCGGTGTTCCGACGCCACCGGGAGAGAGGGGGGGAGTGCCCTCCTCCTTCTTGTTCCTCCCTGACCTTCCCCCGAGATTGGATCTCTCTCTCTCTCTCTCTCTCTCTCTCTCTCTCTGTTTCCTTCCATTTCTGCGCTCTCAGTTTCTGGCCTTTCACCGTTTCTTAAATTCCCGGAGATCCGTAACTCCGATTAGGCTGAAATTTTAACAAGATTTTTACCCGGATATTAGCTTTCTTACAAAGAAAGAAGGGCCCCAACCACCTTATGGAGTGGCCACGAGGGTCAGGGGCGCGCCCTACCCCCTGGAGCATGCTAATGACCCACAAGTATACGGGATAGCTATAACCTCCTTTGATAAGTAAGAGTGTCGAACCCAATGAGGAGCTAAAGGTAGAACAAATACTCTCTCAAGTCATATTGGCCACTGATATGACTCTACGCATGCTTGACGTTTGCTTTATCTAGAACAAGTATGAAACTAGAAGTACTTTGTAGGTGTTGTTGGATAGGTTTGCAAGATAATAAAGAACACGCAAATATAAACTAGGGGCTGTTTAGATAAAGATGCAATAAAGTAAATAAAGCGAGTGTGGAAAAGTGGTGGTAGGAGTTGTGAAATTGTCCCTACGCAATTGACTACGTTACTAGACCGATAGCAAGTTTTATGTGGGAGAGGCATAAGCTAACATACTTTCTCTTCTTGGATCATATGCACTTATGATTGGAACTCTAGCAAGCGTCCACAACTACTAAAGATTCATTAAGGTAAAACCCAACCATAGCATTAAAGCATCAAGTCCCCTTTATCCCATTGCAACAATCCCCTTACTCGGTTTTAAGCTTCTGTCACTCTAGCAACCCACTATAAGCGAATCATGAACGTATTGCAACACCCTACAGCGGGAATCCCTCACGCTTGCGTGACACGGAGGACATAATAGGAGAGCAACATAACCACAAGAAAATTAAATCAATCATAGCAATTCATCAACCACCAATAGGACAACAAAAATCTACTCAGACATCATAGGATGGCAACACATCATTGGGTAATAATATGAAGCATAAAGCACCATGTTCAAGTAGAGGGTACAGCGGGTTGCGGGAGAGTGGACCGCTGTAGATAGAGGGGGGAAGGTGATGGAGATGTTGGTGAAGATGGCGGCGGTGTTGGTGAAGATCGCGGTGATGATGATGGCCCCCGGCAGCGCTCCGGCACCACCGGAAGCAAGGGGAGAGGGCCCCCCTTCTTCTTCTTCTTCCTTGACCTCCTCCCTAGATGGGAGAAGGGTTTCCCCTCTGGTCCTTGGCTCCCATGGCTTGGGAGGGGCGAGAGCCCCTCCGAGATTGGATCTATCTCTTTGTTTCTGCGTTCTCAGATCCTTCCCCTTCACCGTTTCTTTTATATTCGGAGATCCGTAACTTCGATTGGGGTGAATCTTTCGCCCAGATCTTTCTCATAAAATTAGCTTTCTTGCGGCAAAAGAAGAGCGTCAACCGCCTTACGGGGGGCCTAGGAGAGTCCAGGGCGCGCCTGCCTCCCTGGGGCGCCCCCTATCTCCCGGCCCCCTCGGGCACCGTCTCGCGTTGATTTTACTTGCCAAAAATCACAAATATTCCAAAATAATTCTCCGTCCGTTTTTATCCCGTTTGGACTCCGTTTGATATGGGTTTTCTGCGAAACATAAAACATGCAACAGACAGGAACTGGCACTGGGCACTGGATCGATATGTTAGCCCCAAAAAATAGTATAAAAAGTTGCCAAAAGTATATGAAAGTTGTAGAATATTGGCATGGAACAATCAAAAATTATAGATAGGACGGAGACGTATCAACATCCCCAAGCTTAATTCCCGCTCGTCCTTGAGTAGGTAAATGATAAAAAAGATAATTTTTGATGTGGAATGCTACCTAGCATAATCTTGATCATATGTCTAATCATGGCATGAATATTAATACACGAGTGATTCAAAGCAATAGTCTATCATTTGACATAAAAACAATAATACTTCGAGCGTACCAATAAAGCAATCATGTCTTTTCAAAACAACATGGCCAAAGAAAGTTATCCCTACAAAATCATATAGTCTGGCTGTTGCTCTATCTTCATCACACAAAGTATTTAATCATGGACAACCCCGATGACAAGCCAAGCAATTGTTTCATACTTTAGTAATCTCAAACTTTTTCAACTTTCATGCAATACATGAGCGTGAGCCATGGATATAACACTATGGGTGGAATAGAATATGATGGTGGAGGTTATGTGGAGAAGACAAAAAGGGAGAAAGTCTCACATCGACGTGGCTAATCAACGGGCTATGGAGATGCCCATCAATAGATATCAATGTGAGTGAGTAGGGATTGCCATGTGATACGTCTCCAATGTATCTACTTCTCCAAACACTTTTGCCCTTGTTTTGGATTCTAACTTGCATGATTTGAATGAAACTAACCCGGACTGACGCTGTTTTCAGCAGAACTACCATGATGTTGGTTTATGTGTAGAAAAGAAAAGTTCTCGGAATTTCCTGGAAATCCACGGAGGCACTTTTTGGAATTAATAAGAATTTTTGGCGAAAGAATTAATGCCAGGGGGCCCATAGCCTGTCCACGAGACAGGGGGGCACCCCCTAGGGCGCGGCCTCCTATCTCGTGGGCCCCCTGGACCTCCACCGACGTCAACTCCAACTCCATATATTCACGTTCTGGGAGAAAAAAATCAAGGAGAAAGTTTCATCGCGTTTTACGACACAGAGCCGCCGCCAAGCCCTAATCTCTCTTGGGAGGGCTGATCTGGAGTCCGTTCAGGGCTCCGGAGAGGGGGATTCATCGCCGTCGTCATCATCAACCATCCTCCATCACCAATTTCATGATGCTCACCGCCGTGCGTGAGTAATTCCATCGTAGGCTTGCTGGACGGTGATGGGTTGGATGAGATTTACCATGTAATCAAGTTAGTTTTGTTAGGGTTTGATCCCTAGTATCCACTATGTTCTGAGATTGATGTTGCTATGACTTTGCTATGCTTAATGCTTGTCACTAGGGCCCGAGTGCCATGATTTCAGATCTGAACCTATTATGTTTTCATGAATATATGTGTGTTCTGGATCCTATCTTGCTAGTCTATAGTCACCTATTATGTGTTATGATCCGACAACCCCGAAGTGACAATAATCGGGATACTTCTCGGTGATGACCGTAGTTTGAGGAGTTCATGTATTCACTATGTGCTAATGCTTTGTTCCGGTTCTCTATTAAAAGGAGGCCTTAATATCCCTTAGTTTCCACTAGGACCCCGCTGCCACGGGAGGGTAGGACAAAAGATGTCATGCAAGTTCTCTTCCATAAGCACGTATGACTATTTACGGAATACATGCCTACATTACATTGATGAATTGGAGCTAGTTCTGTGTCACCCTATGTTATAGCTATTTCATGAGGAATCGCATCTGGCATAATTATCCATCACTGATCCATTGCCTACGAGCTTTTCATATATTGTTCTTCACTTATTTACTTTTCCGTTGCTACTGTTACAACTAGTACAAAAACCCCAAAACATTTATCTTTACTTTTGCTACCGTTACCTTTATTATCATACCACTTTTGCTACTAAACACTTTGCTGCAGATACTAAGTTATCCAAGTGTGGTTGAATTGACAACTCAACTGCTAATACTCAAGAATATTGTTTGGCCCCCCTTGTGTCGAATCAATAAATTTGGGTTGAATACTCTACCCTCGAAAGCTGTTGCGATCCCCTATACTTGTGGGTTATCACCATGCAACGGATGCACTAGAGCTATAAGTGTATGAAAGCTCAAACTGAAAACTAAGTGGGTATGCATCCAACTTGCTTGCTCATGAAGACCTCGGGCATTTGAGGAAGCCCATCATCAGAATATACAAGCCAAGTTCTATAATGAAAATTCCCACTAGTATATGAAAGTAAAAGCATAGGAGACTCTCTCTATGAAGAACATGGTGCTACTTTGAAGCACAAGTGTGGTAAAAGGATAGTAACATTGCCCCTTCTCTCTTTTTATCTATTTTTTATTTTATTTTATTTCTTTTTTATTTTTTGGTGGGCTTATTTGGCCTCTCTTTTTTTATTTGGGCTTCTTTGGCCTCTTTTATTTTTCATAAAGTCCGGAGTCTCATCCCGACTTGTGGGGGAATCATAGTATCCATCATCCTTTCCTCACTGGGGCAATTCTCTAATAATGATGATCATCACACTTTTATTTACTTACAACTCAATATTACAACTCGATATCTAGAACAAAGATATGACTCTATATGAATGCCTCCGACGGTGTACCGGGATGTGCAATGATCTAGCATAGCAATGACATCAAAAAACGGATAATCCATGAAAACATCATGCTAGCTATCTTACGATCATGCAAAGCAATATGACAATGAATGCTCAAGTCATGTATATGATGATGATGGAAGTTGCATGGCAATATATCTCGGAATGGCTATGGAAATGCCATGATAGGTAGCTATGGTGACTGTTTTGAGGAAGATATATGGAGGCTTATGTGTGATAGAGCGTATCGTATCACGGGGTTTGGATGCACCGGCGAAGTTTGCACCGACTCTCGAGGTGAGAAAGGGCAATGCACGGTACCGAAGAGGCTAGCAATGATGGAAGGGTGAGAGTGCGTATAATCCATGGACTCAACATTAGTCATAAAGAACTCATATACTTATTGCAAAAATTTACAAGCCATTGAAAACAAAGTACTACGTGCATGCTCCTAGGGGGATAGATTGGTAGGAAAAAACCATAGCTCGTCCCCGACCGCCAGTCATAAGGAAGACAATAAATAAATAAAATTGTGCTCCAACTTCATCACAAAGCGGTTCACCATACGTGCATGCTACGGGAATCAAAAACCTCAACACAAGTATTTCTACTAATCCACAACCACCCACTAGCATGACTCTAATATCACAACCTTTATATCGCAAAACTATTGCAAGGAATCAAACATATCATATTCAGCGATCTACAAGTTATGTACGATTTTATGACTAACCATGTGAATGACTAATTCCTGTCATCTCTCTAAATAGATATAAGTGAAGCAAGAGAGTTTAATTCTTTCTACAAAAGAAATGCCCACGCTCTAATGAATATAAGTGAAGCAAAAGAGCATTCTACAAATGGCGGTTTTCTATGTGAAGAGAAACAGGCAATCCAGACTTCAAATGATATAAGTGAAGCGCATGAAGCATTCTATAAAGACATACTCAAAAGATATAAGTGAAGTGCAATGAGCATTCTATAAATCAACCAAGGACTATCTCATACCAGCATGGTGCATAAAAGAAAAATGAAAACTAAATGCAATAGACGCTCCAAGACTTGCACATATCACATGAACGAAACGAATACGAAAACATACCGATACTTGTTGAAGAAAGAGGGGATGCCTTCTGGGGCATCCCCAAGCTTAGACGTTTGAGTCTCCTTGAATATTTACTTGGGGTGTCTCGGGCATCCCCAAGCTTGAGCTCTTGCCTCTCTTCATTTTCCTCATATCGAGACCTCCTCGTTTAGACACTTCATCCACACAAAACTTCAACAGAAAACTCGGTAAGATCCGTTAGTATAATAAAGCAAATCACCACTCTAAGTACTATTGCAAACCAATTCATATTTTGTTTTTGCATTGTGTCTACTGTAGTATAACTTTTTCATGGCTTAATCCACTAATAGAAATTGATAGTTTCATCAAAACAAGCAAACTATGCATCAAAAACAGAATCTGTCAAAAACAGAACAGTCTGTAGCAATCTAAACATCCACCATACTTCTGTTAACCCAAAAATTCTACCAAAATTAGGAAAAATAAACACGTTGTACAACAAGACAGCACAAAAGGAATCAGAGCCAATTGACGTTCCAGTTAAAAAAATGTAAAATCACACACTACAGCCAAAGTTTCTGTCCTGCACCGTACAAACCAACAAGCATTGTAAACATCCTAAAGGCAAACCTTAGCACATTATTTTTATAATACAATGGAACTATACAAGGGGTTAATTATTTTTGTTGAAAAGTTTCTGTAATCAAGATTCACAAAGTTTCCGTGAGCATGAACAAAGTTCAAGGAGCTCTCCCACTTCAACAATGCTTGTCTTTCTCACTTTCACTTTCCTTTTTTGAAAAGTTTTAGGTTCCCCTCTTTATTTTTTGTTTTTAAACTATATGAAAGCACTCAACAGAAATAAATGACTCTCTAAAACTTCCAGGTTGTCTCCCCGGCAGTGCTTTCTTTAAAGCCATTAAGCTAGGCATTTAGTGCTCAAGTAATGAATCCACCCGGATCCCAAGGTATATCAAAGCCAATTTTAATTAACAATGATTTGTAATTTAGTAGTGAGCACAAAGTAACATATATCATGCAACAACAAAGTCTAACTCTCTTCCTATGCATTGGCATGTCATAAAAGAACAATTCATGCACACCAAGTAAAGGCCAATGCATAGTATAAGCAGTTTCTTGCAATTCTATCGTGTTGGAAACATAGAGAGGTGGAGATATAGTTCCTCTCTCATAATAATTGCAAGTAGGAGCAGCAAGCACATGCATATTATATCTATCTAAATCATCATGTGCAATGGTAAAAGGCAACCCATCAATATAATCCTTAATAAGCGCAAACTTCTCCGATATAGTGTAGTCAGGAGAATTCAAAAACATAATAGGACTATCATGCGTGGGTGCAATAGCAACAATTTCATGTTTAACATAAGGAACTATAGCAAGTTCATCTCCATAAGCATAATTCATATTGGCATCTCGGCCACAAGCATAGCAAGCATCATCAAAAAGGGATATTTCAAGAGAATCAACGGGATCATAGCAATCATCCTTCGATAAGCACGAAGGGGAATTAAACAATGTATGAGTTGAAGAGTTACTCTCATTATAAGGTGGGGACGGGTGATCAATCCGCTCTTCCTCTTGTTGTTCTTCGCTCTCCTCATCGTCTTTTTCATCCAATGAGCTCACAGTTTCATCAATTTCTTCTTCCATAGCTTCCTGCAAAATATTAGTCTCTTCTTGGATAGCGGAGACTTTCTCAATAAATGCATTAATATAGTAATTGTATTCATAATTTTCATAGCAATATCTAAGTATAGCAAGATTTTCAGGCCTATAAACATCATCATCTAAAGCTTCATAATTTTCAAACAAAGATTCAATTTCATAAGCAGCCTTAAAAGCAACAAATTCTTCTATTTGTTCCACATCATAGTAATCATATATACCATTAGCATAAAAAGCTAAGGTTTCATTATCATTAAATTTGCATGAAAAGGGAAGGTGTGGAGCCTTCATCCTAGAGCAACAAGTAATATCATATCTCAAGCATAGATCCCGGGCATACCAACACAACATAATAGATTGGTCCCATAATAGTTTCCTTCTTTGTGTCGAGCGATAATCCCTAAAGTATTCACATTCATCCAACGTGCCTCCCATTATAAAGTTGAATGGGGTTTTCTCAGGATTATCAAAGTAGTACATAATATCTTTCACATAATGAGAATCGAGGGTTTTAGGAGTTACCCCATCTCCATGAGTAGCAAGTACACCTATTTTTTTTGGTATTTTGCGTTCCATATCCATAACTAAAGATAGAGAACAACTTAGAACAACAAATAAAAATTACTTAGTGATAAAGCAAACAAGCACACACGAGAATATTCACCCCACGCTATGACTCCCCGGCAACGGCGCCAGAAAAAGGTCTTGATGACCCGCAAGTATACGGGATAGCTATAACCTCTTTTGATAAGTAAGAGTGTCGAACCCAATGAGGAGCTAAAGGTAGAACAAATACTCTCTCAAGTCATATCGGCCACTGATATGACTCTACGCATGCTTGACGTTTGCTTTATCTAGAACAAGTATGAAACTAGAAGTACTTTGTAGGTGTTGTTGGATAGGTTTGCAAGATAATAAAGAACACGTAAATATAAACTAGGGGCTGTTTAGATAAAGATGCAATAAAGTAAATAAAGCGAGTGTGGAAAAGTGGTGGTAGGAGTTGTGAAATTGTCCCTACGCAATTGACTATGTTACTAGACCGATAGCAAGTTTTATGTGGGAGAGGCATAAGCTAACATACTTTCTCTTCTTGGATCATATGCACTTATGATTGGAACTCTAGCAAGCGTCCGTAACTACTAAAGATTCATTAAGGTAAAACCCAACCATAGCATTAAAGCATCAAGTCCCCTTTATCCCATACGCAACAATCCCCTTACTCGGGTTTAAGCTTCTGTCACTCTAGCAACCCACTATAAGCGAATCATGAACGTATTGCAACACCCTACAGCAGGAATCCCTCACGCTTGCGTGACACGGAGGGCACAATAGGACAGCAACATAACCACAAGCAAATTAAATCAATCATAGCAATTCATCAACCACCAATAGGACAACGAAAATCTAGTCATACATCATAGGATGGCAACACATCATTGGATAATAATATGAAGCATAAAGCACCATGTTCAAGTAGAGGGTACATCGGGTTGCGGGAGAGTGGACCGCTGTAGATAGAGGGGGGAAGGTGATGGAGATGTTGGTGAAGATGGCGGCGGTGTTGGTGAAGATCGCGGTGATGATGATGGCCCCCGGCAGCGCTCCGGCGCCACCGGAAGCAAGGGGGAGAGGGACCCACTTCTTCTTCTTCTTCCTTGACCTCCTAACTAGATGGGAGAAGGGTTTCCCTCTGGTACTTGGCTCCCATGGCTTGGGAGGGGCGAGAGCCCCTCCGAGATTGGATCTATCTCTCTGTTTCTGCATTCTCAGATCCTTCCCCTTCACCGTTTCTTTTATATCCAGAGATCCATAACTCCGATTGGGGTGAATTTTTTGCATAGATCTTTCTCATAAAATTAGCTTTCTTGCGACAAAAGAAGAGCATCAACCGCCTTACGGGGGGGGGGGGGGGGCCAGGAGAGTCCAGGGCGTGCCTGCCTCCCTGGGGCGCCCCCCCATCTCCTGGCCCCCTCGGGCACCATCTCGCGTTGATTTTACTTCCCAAAAATCACAAATATTCCAAAATAATTCTCCGTCCATTTTTATCCCGTTTGGACTCCATTTGATATGGGTTTTCTGCGAAACATAAAACATGCAACAGATAGGAACTGGCACTGGGCACTGGATCAATATGTTAGTCCCAAAAAATAGTATAAAAAGTTGCCAAAAGTGTATGAAAGTTGTAGAATATTGGCATGGAACAATCAAAAATTATAGATATGACGAAGACGTATCACGTGCCCCTGCCTCCTGGACTCCTCGGGCATTGTCTCGCGTTGATCCTTTTTCCCAAAAATCACATATATTCCAAAAAAAATCTCCGTAAGTTTTTATCGCGTTTGGACTCTGTTTGATATGGATTTTCTGCAAAACAAAAAACATGCAACAAACAGGAACTGGCTCAGGGCACTGGATCAATATGTTAGTCCCAGTAAGTAAAAGTTGTAGAATATTGGCATGGAACAATAAAAAATTATAGATATGATGGAGACGTATCACGAGCGTGCCGACGGTGATCACATCAACCTTGGAACCATTTCCCACGTGCATCGTCACTTCGGCCTTCACCAACCTTCATCTATTCCGTAGTTCCTATTCAGCGTTGCAAATGTGAGCAACCGCACCAATATCAAATACCCAGGCACTACAACGAGGGGTGGTAAGATACACATCAATAACATGTATATCACATATACCTTTGTTGACATTGGCCCCCTTCTTGTCGGCTAATACATCTCCAACGTATCTATAATTTTTGATTGTTCAGTGCTATTATATTATCTGTTTTGGATGTTTAATGGGCTTTACTATGCACTTCTATATTATTTTTGGGACTAACCTATTAACCGGAGGCCAAGTACAAATTGCTGTTTTTTTGCCTATTTCAGTGTTCCGCAGAAAAGGAATATCAAACGGAGTCCAAACGGAATGAAACCTTCGAGAGAGTTATTGTTGGAACAATTGCAATCCAGGAGACTTGGAGTGGACATCAAGAAAGAAACGAGGCGGCCACGGGGCAGGAGGGTGCGCCCAGGGGGGGTAGGCGCGCCTCCCACCCTCATGGGCCCCTCGTGGCTCCCCTGACCGACTTCTCATGTACCCTGAAAACATCCGAGAGCACCACGAAACCCTATTTCCACCGCCGCAACCTTCTATACCCGTGAGATCCCATCTTGGGGCCTTTTCCGGCGCTCCGCCGGTGGGGGAATCGATCACGGAGGGCTTCTACATCAACACCATAGCCTCTCCGATGAAGTGTGAGTAGTTTACCATAGACCTTCGGGTCCATAGTGATTAGCTAGATGGCTTCTTCTCTCTCTCTCTCTCTTTGATTCTCAGTACAAAGTTCTCCTCAATCTTCTTGGAGATCTATTTGATGTAATACTTTTTGCAGTGTGTTTGTCGAGATCCGATGAATTGTGGGTTTATGATAAAGATTATCAATGAACAATATTTGAATCTCCTCTGAATTCTTTTATGTATGATTTGTTATCTTTGCAAGTCTCTTCGAATTATCAGTTTGGTTTGGCCTACTAGATTGATCTTTCTTGCAATGGGAGAAGTGCTTCGCTTTGGGTTCGATCTAGCGGTGTCCTTTCCCAATGACAGCAGGGGCAGCAAGGTATGTATTGTATTGTTGCCATCGAGGATAAAAAAATGGGGTTTATATCATATAGCTTGAGTTTATCCCTCTACATCATGTCATCTTGCCTAATGCGTTACTTTGTTCTTATGAACTTAATACTCTAGATGCATGTTGGATAGTGGTTGATGTGTGGAGTAATAGTAGTAGATGCAGAATCGTTTTGATCTACTTGTCGCGGACGTGATGCCTATATACATGATCATTCCTAGATATTCTCATAACTATGCGCTTTTCTATCAATTGCTCGACAGTAATTTGTTCACCCACCGTAATACTTATGCTATCTTGAGAGAAGCCACTAGTGAAACCTATGGCCCCTGGGTCTATTTTCCATCATATAAGTTGCCGATCTGTTTTATTTTGCAATCTTTACTTTCCAATCTATATCATAAAAATACCAAAAATATTTATCTTATTATCTTTATCAGATCTCACTTTTGCAAGTGGTCGTGAAGGGATTGACAACCCCTTTATCGCGTTGGTTGCAAGGTTCTTATTTGTTTGCGCAGGTACGAGAGATTTGAGTGTAGCCTCCTACTGGATTGATACCTTGGTTCTCAAAAGCTGAGGGAAATACTTACGCTACTTTGCTGCATCACCCTTTCCTCTTCAAGGGAAAACCAACACATGCTCAAGAGGTAGCAAGAAGGATTTCTGGCGCCGTTGCCGGGGAGTCTACCCACAAGTCAAGACATACCAAGTACCCACCACAAACTCTTATCCCTCACATTACATTATTTGCCGTTTGCCTCTCGTTGTCCTCTCCTCCACTTCACCTTTGCCTTTTCTTAGCCTTTTTATCGTTTGCCTTTCCTTCGCCATGGCTGAATCAAAAAGGGCCAAGGGTTCTCTCCTGGGTTTTAGTACTTTGGATAGTCCCTCTGTCCTCTCTAAGCTCATAAATAATGATGCTATGGAAAGACCTATCGGGGTTATCAATGAGAATAATTTCAATGAAAATGATCCCAGATTTTTTCGTTATTTACTTGATGAGTCTTTAAAAGATGCTTGGGGTAGGCTATTAAGGATTCGAGCTAGCTATGTGCCACAATATCAAATTGAGATATACCTAAAAAGCTTTTATGTTGGCTTACCCTCTTCGTTCAAGCAAGTTTTAGATTCTATTTTTGAAGAAGCTTTTCTTGAGGGGGATGCTATAGATACCTATGAAAAGATGAAAACTACATTTGGGCACCCCATGAGTGAGAATGTTGAGTCCACCTCTTTGAACGAAATTATCAAAGAGATGAAGGCTAGCTTAGATGCAAATTTCCGCAGCGTGCTTAATCTTTCTTCCACCATCAATGGAAATGTGCTTTCCCAAAATAGAAAGATAAATGCTATAGATAAGAAATCTTTTCTTTTCTTTCCCAATACCAAAGATGGTAATACTTGGATCTATTCTCGCTTTCATGCCTAGCTAGGGGCATTAAACGATAGCGCTTGTTGGGAGGCAGCCCAATTTTAT
This sequence comes from Triticum timopheevii, assembly GCA_963921465.1. Lineage (NCBI taxonomy): Eukaryota > Viridiplantae > Streptophyta > Magnoliopsida > Poales > Poaceae > Triticum > Triticum timopheevii. The sequence goes on from OY997272.1 coordinate 153,191,706, forward strand.
TTTTGTTCTGTACTTTTTGTTCCTGTTTAGTAATAAATAATTCATATAGCCTCTGATTAGATGTGGTTTTATGTTTTAATCAGTGTTTGTGCCAAATAGAACCTTTGGGAAGACTTGTGTGAAGTCTTTATGATCTTGCTGTAAAAAACAGAAACTTTAGCGCTCACGAGATTAGCTGCCATTTTTTACTGGAGAGTGATTTTAGGTTGATTCTTTTTGAAGATGATTAATAGACAAATTACTCACGTCCACCAACTTATTTCGGAATTTTTAGGTTTCCAGAAGTATTCGAAAGTTCCAAATTACTACAGACTGTTCTGTTTTTCACAGATTCTGTTTTTCGTGTGTTGTTTGCTTATTTTGATGAATCTATGGCTAGTATAGGGGGGTATGAACCATAGATAAGTTGGAATACAGTAGGTTTAACACAAATATAAATAAATAATGAGTTCATTACAGTACCTTAAAGTGGTGGTTTGTTTTATTTTGCTAACGGAGCTCATGAGATTTTCTGTTGAGTTTTGTGTTGTGAACTTTTCAAGTTTTTGGGTAAAGATTTGATGGATTATGGAATAAGGAGTGGCAAGAGCCTAAGATTGGGGATGCCCAAGTCACCCCAAGGTAAAATTCAAGGACAACCAAAAGCCTAAGCTTGGGGATGCCCCGGAAGGCATCCCCACTTTCGTCTTCGTCCATCGGTAAGTTTACTTGATGCTATATTTTTATTCACCACATGATATGTGTTTTGCTTCGAGCGTCTTGTATGATTTGAGTCTTTGCTTTTTAGTTTACCACAATCATCCTTGCTCATACCTTTTTGAGAGACACACATGAATCGGAATTTATTAGAATACTCTATGTGCTTCACTTATATCTTTTGAGCTAGATAATTTCGCTCTAGTACTTCATTTATATCTTTTTAGGGCACGGTGGTGGTTTTATTTTGTAGAAATTATTGATCTCTCATGATTCACTTATATTATTTTGAGAGTCTTTTAGAACAGCATGGTAATTTGCTTGGATTATAAAATTAGTCCTAATATGATGGGCATCCAAGATAGGTATAATAAAAACTTTCATAAAGGGTGCATTAAATACTATGATCAATTTGATACTTGATAATTGTTTTGGGATATAAAGGTGATAATATTAGAGTCATGCTAGTTAAGTAATTATGAAATTGAGAAATACTTGTGTTAAAGTTGGCAAGTCCCGTAGCATGCACGTATGGTGAACGTTGGGTGACAAATTTGAAGCATGGGGTGTTCTTTGATTGCCTTCCTTATGAGTGGAGGTCGGGATCGCACGATGTTAACTCCTACCAACCCTTCCCCTAGGAGCATGTGTAGTAGTACTTTGCTTCGAGGGCTAATAAACTTTTGCAATAAGTATATGAGTTCTTTATGACTAATTTGAGTCCATGGATTATACGCACTCTTACCCTTCCGCAATTTGCTAGCCTCTACGGTACCGTGCATTGCCCTTTCTCACCTTGAGAGTTGGTGCAAACTTTGCCGGTGCATCCAAACCCCGTGATACGATACGCTCTGTCACACATAAACCTCCTTATATCTTCCTCAAAACAGCCACCATACCTACCTATTATGGCATTTCCATAGCCATTCCGAGATATATTGCCATGCAACTTTCCACCGTCCCATTTATTATGACACGCTCCATCATTGTCACATTGCTTTTGCATGATCATGTAGTTGACATTTTATTTGTGGCAAATCCACCTTTATAATTCTTTCATACATGTCGCTCTTGATTCATTGCATATCCCGGTACACCGCCGGAGGCATTCACATAGAGTCATATTTCGTCCTAAGTATTGAGTTGTAATTCTTGAGTTGTAAATAAATAGAAGTGTGATGATTTTCATTATTAGAGAATTGTCCCATGTGAGGAAAGGATGATGGAAGCTATGATTCCCTCACAAGTTGGGATGAGTCTCCGGACTTTATGAAAAATAAAAGAGGCCAAAGAAGCCCAAATAGAAAAAGAGGCCAAAGAAGCCCACCAAAAAAAAGAATAAAAAAAGAAAAAATGAGAGAAAAAGAGAGAAGGGACAATGTTACTATCCTTTTTCCACACTTGTGCTTCAAAATAGCACCATGATCTTCATGATAGAGAGTCTCCTATGTTGTCACTTTCATATACTAGTGAGAATTTTTCATTATAGAACTTGGCTTGCATATTCCAATGATGGGCTTCCTCAAAATGCCCTAGGTCTTCGTGAGCAGACAAGTTGGATGCACACCCACTTAGTTTCTTTTTGATGAGCTTTCGTACATTTATAGCTCTAGTGCATCTGTTGCATGGCAATCCCTACTCCTCGTATTGACATCAATTGATGGGCATCTCCATAGCCCATTGATTAGCCGCGTCAATATGAGACTTTCTCCTTTTTTGTTTTCCCACATAATCCCTATCATCATACTCCACTCCACCCATAGTGCTATGTCCATGGCTTACGTCATGTATTGCGTGAGGGTTGAAAAAGCTGAAGCGCGTTAAAAAGTATGAACCAATTGCTTGGCTGAAACTGGGGTTGTGCATGATGGGAGCATTTTGTGTGACGAAAATGAAGCATGGCCAAACTATATGATTTTGTAGGAACAAGCTTTCTTTGGCTATGTTATTTTTATAAGACATGATTACTTTGTTAGTATGCTTGAGGTATTATTACTTTTATGTCAATATTAAACTTTTATCTTGAATCTTTTGGATCTGAACATTCATGCCACAATAAAGAGAATTACATTGAGAATTGTGTTAGGTAGCATTCCACATCAAAAATTCTATTTTTATCATTTACCTACTCGAGGACGAGCAGGAATTAAGCTTGGGGATGCTTGATACGTCTCCAACATATCTATAATTTTTGATTGTTTCATGCTATTATATTATCTGTTTTGGATGTTTAATGGGCTTTAATATGCACTTTTATATTATTTTTGGGACTAACCTATTAACCGGAGGCCCAATCCAAATTGCTGTTTTTTTGCCTATTTTAGTGTTTCACAGAAAAGGAATATCAAACGGAGTCCAAACAGAATGAAACCTTCGGGAGAGTTATTGTTGGAAAAAATGCAATCCGGGAGACTTGAAGTGGACGTCAAGAAAGAAACAAGGTGACCACGAGGCAGGAGGGCGCGCCCAGGGGGGTAGGCCCGCCCCCACCCTCGTGGCTCCCCTGACCGACTTCTTTCGCCTATATATACTCATGTACCCTGAAAACATCTGAGAGCACCACGAAACCCTATTTCCACCGCCGTAACCTTCTGTACCCGTGAGATCCCATCTTGGGGCCCTTTCCGGTACTCCGCCGGAGGGGGAATCGTTCACGGAGGGCTTCTACATCAACACCATAGCCTCTCTGATGAAGTGTGAGTAGTTTACCACGGGTCCATAGTTATTAGCTAGACGGCTTCTTCTCTCTCTTTGATTCACAATACAAAGTTCTCCTCGATCTTCTTGGAGATCTATTCGATGTAATACTTTTTGCGGTGTGTTTGTTGAGATCCAATGAATTGTGGGTTTATGATAAATACTATCTATGAACAATATTTGAATCTCCTCTAAATTCTTTTCTGTATGATTTGTTACCTTTGCAAGTCTCTTCGAATTATCAGTTTGGTTTGGCCTACTGGATTGATCTTTCTTGCAATGGGAGAAGTGCTTAGCTTTGGGTTCAATCTTACGGTGTCCTTTCCTAGTGACAGCAGGGGCAGCAAGCCACATATTGTGTTGTTGCCATCGAGGATAAAAATATGGGGTTTATATCATATTGCTTGAGTTTATCCCTCTACACCATGTCATCTTGCCTAATGCGTTACTCTGTTCTTATGAACTTAATACTCTAGATGCATGCTGGATAGCGGTCGATGTGTGGAGTAATAGTAGTAGATGCAGAATCGTTTCGATCTACTTTGTCGCGGACGTGATGCCTATATACATGATCATGCCTAGATATTCTCGTAACTATGCGCTTTTCTATCAATTGCTCGACAGTAATTTGTTCACCCACCGTAATACTTATGCTAACTTGAGAGAAACCACTAGTGAAACCTATGGCCCCGGGTCTATTTTCCATCATATGAGTTGTCGATCTATTTTATTTTGCAATCTTTACTTTCAAGTCTATATCATAAAAATACCAAAAATATTTATCTTATTATCTCTATTAGATCTCACTTTTGCAAGTGGTTGTGAAGGGATTGACAACTCCTTTATCGTGTTGGTTGCAAGGTTCTTATTTGTTTGTGCAGATACGAGGGATTTGAGTGTAGCCTGCTACTGGATTGATACCTTGGTTCTCAAAAACTGAGGGAAATACTTACACTACTTTACTGCATCACCCTTTCCTCTTCAAGGGAAAACCAATGCATGCTCAAGAGGTAGCATCAGCCAAATACTTGTGGCAATTCTGCTTCCAGTGGCCAGTTCCCTTGCAATAGAAGCACTCAGTTTCCTGCTTGAGTCCAGCCTTGTGTTTCTTCACGGGAGGAGCAACTGCTTTGCCACTCTTCTTGAAGTTACCCTTCTTTCCCTTGCTCTTCTTGAAACTAGTGGTCTTATTGACCATCAACACTTGATGCTCCTTCTGGATGTCTGACTCTATGACTTTTAGCATCGCGTATAGCTCGGAGTCTGACTTGTTCCGCCCTTGCATGTTATAGTTCAACACAAAGATCTTGTAGCTAGGTGGTAGCGATTGAAGAACCTTGTCAGTGACCGCCTCAGGCGGGAGCTTAACTCCCAACTCAGCTAGACGGTTGTAATACCCAGACATTCTGAGTATGTGCTCACTGATGGAGTTGTTCTCCTCCATCTTGCAAGCATAGAACTTATCCGAGGTCTTATACCTCTCAATCCGGGCATTTTTTCTAAAAATAAACTTCAACTCCTGGAACATCTCATATGATCCATGACATTCGAAACACATTTGAAGTCCCGGTTCTAAGCCATACAACATGGCGCACTGAACTATTGAGTAGTCATCAACACGCGATTGCCAGACATTCACAACGTCCACAATCGCTGGAGGGATGGTGCACCAAGCGGTGCATCAAGGACATAAGACTTTTGGGCAGCCATGAGGATAATCCTCAGATTACGGCTGAGGGAGTCCTGGACTAGGGGGTGTCCGGACAGCCGGACTATCATTATCCGCCGGACTCCAAGACTACGAAGATACAAGATTGAAGACTCCGGCTCGTGTCCGGAAGGTACTTTCCTTGGCGTGGAAGGCAAGCTTGGCGATACGGATATGTAGATCTCCTACCATTGTAACCGACTCTGTGTAACCCTAGCCCTCTCCGGTGTCTATATAAACCGGAGGGCTTTAGTCCGTAGGACAACATACATTACAACAATCATACCATAGGCTAGCTTCTAGGGTTTAGCCTCCTTGATCTCGTGGTAGATCTACTCTTGTACTACCCATATCATCAATATTAATCAAGCAGGATGTAGGGTTTTACCTCCATCGAGAGGGCCCGAACCTGGGTAAAAACATCGTGTCCCTCATCTCCTGTTACCATCCGCCTAGACGCACAGTTCGGGACCCCCTACCCGAGATCCGCCGGTTTTGACACCGACATTGGTGCTTTCATTGAGAGTTCCTCTATGTCGTCACCGATAGGCTTGATGGCATCTTCAACCTGCAACGCTGTCCAGGGTGAGATTTTTCTCCCCGGACAGATCTTCGTATTCGGCGGCTTCGCCCTGCGGGCCAATTCACTTGGCCATCTGGAGCAGATCGAAAGCTACGCCCCTAGCCGTCAGGTCAGATTTGGAAGCTTAAACTTCACGGCCGATGTCCGCGGAGACTTGATCCTCGACGGACTCAAGCCACAGCCAAGCGCGCCGCACTGTGACGATGGGCATGATCTAGCTCTGCCGCCGAACAGTGCCTTGGTGGCCGCACACGGATCCGCTTCGGCCATTAGCCCAGAGCCGATCGCCCAGATCGAGGGTCGGTGGATAGACGCCGCCCTGGGGGCTTCAACATCCACGGCGATGGAGCCGAACACTAATCTTGTCCCCTGCGAAACTCGTGATTCCGAGGCGCCGGACTCCTCGCCGGACTCCGAACCTCCCACGCCCCTACCAATCGATCCGGATTGGGCGCCGGTTATGGAATTCACCGCCGCGGACATCTTCCAATGCTCGCCTTTCGGCGATATCTTGAATTCACTAAAGCATCTCTCGTTATCAGGAGAGTCCTGGCCGGATTATGGCCAGGATGGTTGGGATGCGGACGACGAAGAAATTCAAAGCCCACCCACCACCCACTTTGTAGCCACTGTCGACGATCTAACCGACATGCTAGACTACGACTCCGAAGACATCGACGCTTTGGACGACGATGCTGGAGACGAACAGGAACCAGTGCCCACAGGGCACTGGAAGGCCACCTCGTCATATGACGTATACATGGTGGATACCCCAAAAGATGGGGACGGCGAAGAAACAGCGGAGGCAGATCCCTTAAAGAAACAGCCCAAGCGCCGGCGTCAGCGGTGCCGCTCTAAATCTCGCCACAGCAAAAACGGAGATTCCGGCACAGGAGATAATAATACTCCAGAGAGTGCCGAAGACAATCCCCTCCAGCAAGACTCAGCGCAGGAGGATGCAGAAGCAAGCCCTCATGAGGGGGCGGCAGACGAAGAGGTTGAGGATCATAATTATATGCCTCCCTCCGAAGACGAAGCAAGCCTCAACGATGACGAATTCGTCGTACCCGAGGATCCCGTCGAACAAGAGCGCTTCAAGCGTAGGCTTATCGCCACAGCAAACAACCTAAAGAAAAAGCAACAGCAGCTTCAAGCTGATCAGGACCTGCTGGCCGATCGATGGACCGAGGTCCTCGCGGCCGAAGAGTATAAACTCGAACGTCCCTCCAAAAGTTACCCAAAACGCAAGCTGCTCCCCCGATTAGAGGAGGAAGCATACGTACCTCCATCACCAGCGCACGATATGGCTGACCGACCACCCCGTGGTCGTGACAGAGAGGCATCCAGGCCCCCAGCCAAGACCATACCCCGGCATCGCTCCAAAAGTACGAAGCCAAGAGGGAACGCGCCAGACTTGTGAGACATATTGGAGGACAAAGCAAGGCAATCCAGATCCATCTATGGATCACGTGGGCGCCCTACGACCCACGACGAATACCATCGTGCCGGATACAATAACCCCGGCCGGGCCGAACACAGCAAACAGCGCTCTCTCGAGCTGCGTCGCGATATCGCTCAATACAGGGGCGCCGCACACCCGTTATGCTTCACTGACGAAGTAATGGATCATCAGATCCCCGAAGGGTTTAAACCCGTAAACGTCGAATCTTACGATGGCACAACAGACCCCGCGGTGTGGATCGAAGAATATCTTCTCCACATCCATATGGCCCGCGGCGACGATCTCCATGCCATAAAGTACCTCCCACTCAAGCTTAAAGGACCAGCTCGGCATTGGCTTAACAGCTTGCCCGCAGAGTCAATTGGGTGTTGGGAAGACCTAGAGGCCGCATTCCTTGATAACTTCCAAGGCACATATGTGCGACCACCAGACGCCGATGACCTAAGCCACATCATTCAGCAGCCAGACGAATCGGCCAGACAATTCTGGACACGGTTCTTGACAAAGAAAAATCAAATCGTCGATTGTCCGGACGCAGAGGCCCTTGCAGCCTTCAAACATAACATCCGGGACGAATGGCTAGCCCGGCACCTGGGGCAGGAAAAGCCAAAATTCATGGCAGCCCTCACATCGTTAATGACCCGCTTTTGTGCGGGAGAGGACAGCTGGCTAGCCCGCAGCAACAATCTCCGTAAAAATTCTGGCAGTCCGGATACTAAGGACAACAACGGCAGGTCACGTCGAAACAAAAACAAGCGCCGAATTAACGGCGACGATAAGGAGGATACGGCGGTCAATGCCGGATTCTGAGGCTCTAAACCCGGTCAACGGAAGAAGCCATTTAAAAGAACCACTCTGGGTCCGTCCAATCTGTACCGAATACTCGACCGCTCATGCCAGATACATGGCACCCCTGAAAAGCTAGCTAACCACACCAATAGAGATTGCTGGGTGTTCAAGCAGGCCGGCAAGTTAATTGCCGAAAACAATGACAAGGGGCTAAATAGCGACGACGAGGAAGAGACCCGGCCGCCGAACAACAAAGGACAGAAGGGTTTTCCCCCACAAGTACGGACGGTGAATATGATATACGCGACCCACATACCCAAGAAGGAGAGGAAACGCGCACTAAGGTGAAGGAAATATGCCCTAGAGGCAATAATAAAGTTATTATTTATTTCCTTATAATCATGATAAATGTTTATTATTCATGCTAGAATTGTATTAACCGGAAACATAATACATGTGTGAATACATAGACAAACAAAGTGTCACTAGTATGCCTCTACTTGACTAGCTCGTTAATCAAAGATGGTTATGTTTCCTAACCATGGACAAAGAGTTGTTATTTGATTAACGAGGTCACATCATTAGTTGAATGATCTGATTGACATGACCCATTCCATTAGCTTAGCACCCGATCGTTTAGTATGTTGCTATTGCTTTCTTCATGACTTATACATGTTCCTATGACTATGAGATTATGCAACTCCCGTTTACCGGAGGAACACTTTGGGTGCTACCAAACGTCACAACGTAACTGGGTGATTATAAAGGAGCATTACAGGTGTCTCCAAAGGTAGATGTTGGGTTGGCGTAATTCGAGATTAGGATTTGTCACTCCGATTGTCGGAGAGGTATCTCTGGGCCCTCTCGGTAATACACATCACATAAGCCTTGCAAGCATTACAACTAATATGTTAGTTGTGAGATGATGTATTACGGAACGAGTAAAGAGACTTGCCGGTAACGAGATTGAACTAGATATTGGATATCGACGATCGAATCTCGGGCAAGTAACATACCGATGACAAAGGGAACAACGTATGTCGTTATGTGGTCTGACCGATAAAGATCTTCGTAGAATATGTAGGAGCCAATATGGGCATCCAGGTCCCGCTATTGGTTATTGACCGGAGACGTGTCTCGGTCATGTCTACATTGTTCTCGAACCCGTAGGGTCCGCACGCTTAAGGTTACGATGACAGTTACATTATGAGTTTATGCATTTTGATGTACCGAAGGTTGTTCGGAGTCCCGGATGTGATCACGGACATGACGAGGAGTCTCGAAATGGTCGAGACGTAAAGATTGATATATTGGAAGCCTATGTTTGGACATCGGAAGTGTTCCGGGTGAAATCGGGATTTTACCGGAGTACCGGGAGGGTTACCGGAACCCCCCGGGAGCCATATGGGCCTTCATGGGCCTTAGTGGAAAGGTGAAAGGGCTGCCCACAAGGGCTGCGCGCCTCCCCCTTCCCCTAGTCCTATTAGGACTAGGAGAGGTGGCCGGCCACCCCTTTCCCTCTTTCCCCTCGGGGAATCCTAGTTGGAATAGGATTGGAGGGGAGTCCTACTCCCGGAAGGAGTAGGACTCCTCCTGCGCCTCCCTCCTTGGCCGGCCAGCCTCCCCTCCTCTCCTCCTTTATATATGGAGGCAGGGGGCACCTCTAAACACACAAGTTGATCCACGTGATCTATTCCTTAGCCGTGTGCGGTGCCCCCTGCCACCATATACCTCGATAATACTGTAGCGGAGTTTAGGCGAAGCCCTGCTGCTGTAGGTCATCAAGATCGTCACCACGCCGTCGTGCTGACGGAACTCTTCCCCGACACTTTGCTGGATCGGAGTCCGGAGATCGTCATTGAGCTGAACGTGTGCTCGAACTCGGAGGTGTCGTAGTTTCGGTGCTTGATCGGTTGGATCGTGAAGACGTACGACTACTTCCTCTACGTCGTGTCATCGCTTCCGCAGTCGGTTTGCGTTGGGTACATAGACAACACTCTCCCCTCGTTGCTATGCATCACATGATCTTGCGTGTGCGTAGGAAATTTTTTGAAATTACTACGAAACCCAACAGTGGCATTCGAGCCTAGGTTATTTATGTTGATGTTATATGCACGAGTAGAACACAAGTGAGTTGTGGACGATACAAGTCATACTGCCTACCAGCATGTCATACTTTGGTTCGGCGGTATTGTTGGACGAGACGACCCGGACCAACCTTACGCGTACGCTTACGCGAAACCGGTTCCCTCGACGTGCTTCGCACATAGATGGCTTGCGGGCGACTGTCTCTCCAACTTTAGTTGAACCGAGTATGGCTACGCCCGGTCCTTGAGAAGGTTAAAACGGAGTCTATTTGACAAACTATCATTGTGGTTTTGATGCGTAGGTGAGATTGGTTCTTACTTAAGCCCGTAGCAGCCACGTAAAACATGCAACAACAAAGTAGAGGACGTCTAACTTGTTTTTGCAGGGCATGTTGTGATGTGATATGGTCAAGGCATGATGCTGAATTTTATTGTATGAGATGATCATGTTTTGTAACCGAGTTATCGGCAACTGGCAGGAGCCATATGGTTGTCGCTTTATTGTATGCAATGCAATCGCGATGTAATGCTTTACTTTATTACTAAACGGTAGTGATAGTCGTGGAAGCATAAGATTGGCGAGACGACAACGATGCTACGATGGAGATCAAGGTGTCGCTCCGGTGACGATGGTGATCATGACGGTGCTTCGGAGATGGAGATCACAAGCACAAGATGATGATGGCCATATCATATCACTTATATTGATTGCATGTGATGTTTATCCTTTTATGCATCTTATCTTGCTTTGATTAACGGTAGCATTATAAGATGATCTCTCACTAAATTATCAAGAAGTGTTCTCCCTGAGTATGCACCGTTGCCAAAGTTCGTCGTGCCCAGACACCACGTGATGATCGGGTGTGATAAGCTCTATGTCCATCTACAACGGGTGCAAGCCAGTTTTGCACACGCAGAATACTCAGGTTAAACTTGACGAGCCTAGCATATGCAGATATGGCCTCGGAACACGGAGACCAAAAGGTCGAGCGTGAATCATATAGTAGATATGATCAACATAAACGATGTTCACCATTGAAAGCTACTCCATCTCACGTGATGATCGGTTATGGTTTAGTTGATTTGGATCACGTAATCACTTAGAAGATTAGAGGGATGTCTATCTAAGTGGGAGTTCTTAAGTAATATGATTAATTGAACTTAAATTTATCATGAACTTAGTACCTGATAGTATCTTGCTTGTTTATGTTGATTGTAGATAGATGGCTCGTGCTGTTGTTCCGTTGAATTTTAATGCGTTCCTTGAGAAAGCAAAGTTGAAAGATGATGGTAGCAATTACACGGACTGGGTCCGTAACTTGAGGATTATCCTCATTGCTGCTCAGAAGAATTACGTCCTGGAAGCACCGCTGGGTGCCAGGCCTGCTGCTGGAGCAACACCAGATGTTATGAACGTCTGGCAGAGCAAAGCTGATGACTACTCGATAGTTCAGTGTGCCATGCTTTACGGCTTAGAATCGGGACTTCAACGATGTTTTGAACGTCATGGAGCATATGAGATGTTCCAGGAGTTGAAGTTAATATTTCAAGCAAATGCCCGAATTGAGAGATATGAAGTCTCCAATAAGTTCTATAGCTGCAAGATGGAGGAGAACAGTTCTGTCAGTGAGCATATACTCAAAATGTCTGGGTATAATAATCACTTGATTCAATTGGGAGTTAATCTTCCGGAAGATTGCGTCATTGACAGAATTCTCCAATCACTGCCACCAAGCTACAAGAGCTTCGTGATGAACTATAATATGCAAGGGATGAACAAGACTATTCCCGAGCTCTTCGCAATGCTGAAAGCTGCGGAGGTAGAAATCAAGAAGGAGCATCAAGTGTTGATGGTTAACAAGACCACTAGTTTCAAGAAAAAGGGCAAAGGGAAGAAGAAGGGGAACTTCAAAAAGAACGGCAAGCTAGTTGCTACTCAAGAGAAGAAACCCAAGTCTGGACCTAAGCCTGAAACTGAGTGCTTCTACTGCAAGCAGACTGGTCACTGGAAGCGGAACTGCCCCAAGTATTTGGCGGATAAAAAGGATGGCAAGGTGAACAAAGGTATATGTGATATACATGTTATTGATGTGTACCTTACTAGAGCTCACAGTAGCACCTGGGTATTTGATACTGGTTCTGTTGCTAATATTTGCAACTCGAAACAGGGACTACGGAATAAGCGGGCACTGGCAAAGGACGAGGTGACGATGCGCGTGGGAAATGGTTCCAAAGTTGATGTGATCGCGGTCGGCACGCTACCTCTACATCTACCTTCGGGATTAATATTAGACCTAAATAATTGTTATTTGGTGCCAGCGTTGAGCATGAACATTATATCTGGATCTTGTTTAATGCGAGACGGTTATTCATTTAAATCAGAGAATAATGGTTGTTCTATTTATATGAGTAATATCTTTTATGGTCATGCACCCTTGAAGAGTGGTCTATTCTTATTGAATCTCGATAGTAGTAATACACATATTCATAATGTTGAAGCCAAAAGATGCAGAGTTGATAATGAAAGTGCAACTTATTTGTGGCACTGTCATTTAGGTCATATCGGTATAAAGCGCATGAAGAAACTCCATACTGATGGACTTTTGGAACCACTTGATTATGAATCACTTGGTACTTGCGAACCGTGCCTCATGGGCAAGATGACTAAAACACCGTTCTCCGGTACTATGGAGAGAGCAACAGATTTGTTGGAAATCATACATACCGATGTATGTGGCCCGATGAATATTGAGGCTCGTGGAGGATATCGTTATTTTCTCACCTTCACAGATGATTTAAGCAGATATGGGTATATCTACTTAATGAAACATAAGTCTGAAACATTTGAAAAGTTCAAAGAATTTCAGAGTGAAGTTGAAAATCATCATAACAAGAAAATAAAGTTTCTACGATCTGATCGTGGAGGAGAATATTTGAGTTACGAGTTTGGTGTACATTTGAAAAACTGTGGAATAGTTTCGCAACTCACGCCACCCGGAACACCACAGCGTAATGGTGTGTCCGAACGTCGTAATCGTACTTTATTAGATATGGTGCGATCTATGATGTCTCTTACTGATTTACCGCTATCATTTTGGGGATATGCTTTAGAGACGGCCGCATTCACGTTAAATAGGGCACCATCAAAATCCGTTGAGACGACGCCTTATGAACTGTGGTTTGGCAAGAAACCAAAGTTGTCGTTTCTTAAAGTTTGGGGCTGCGATGCTTATGTGAAAAAGCTTCAACCTGATAAGCTCGAACCCAAATCGGAGAAATGTGTCTTCATAGGATACCCAAAGGAGACTATTGGGTACACCTTCTATCACAGATCCGAAGGCAAGACATTCGTTGCTAAGAATGGATCCTTTCTAGAGAAGGAGTTTCTCTCGAAAGAAGTGAGTGGGAGGAAAGTAGAACTTGACGAGGTAACTGTACCTGCTCCCTTACTGGAAAGTAGTTCATCACAGAAAACTGTTTCAGTGACACCTACACCAGTTAGTGAGGAAGCCAATGATAATGATCATGAAACTTCAGATCAAGATACTGCTGAACCTCGTAGATCAACCAGAGTAAGATCCGCACCAGAATGGTACGGTAATCCTATTCTGGAAGTCATGATACTAGATCATGATGAACCTACAAACTATGAAGAAGAGATGGTGAGCCCAGATTCCGCAAAATGGCTCGAAGCCATGAAATCTGAGATGGGATCCATGTATGAGAACAAAGTATGGACTTTGGTTGACTTGCCCGATGATCGGCAAGCAATTGAGAATAAATGGATCTTTAAGAAGAAGACTGACGCTGATGGTAATGTTACTGTCTACAAAGCTCGACTTGTCGCAAAAGGTTTTCGGCAAGTTCAAGGGATTGACTACGATGAGACCTTCTCACCCGTAGCGATGCTTAAGTCCGTCCGAATCATGTTAGCAATTGCCGCATTTTATTTGGCAGATGGATGTCAAAACTGCATTCCTGAATGGATTTCTGGAAGAAGAGTTGTATACGATGCAACCGGAAGGTTTTGTCGATCCAAAAGGAGCTAACAAAGTATGCAAGCTCCAGCGATCCATTTATGGACTGGTGCAAGCCTCTCGGAGTTGGAATAAACGTTTTGATAGTGTGATCAAAGCATTTGGTTTTATACAGACTTTCGGAGAAGCCTGTATTTACAAGAAAGTGAGTGGGAGCTCTGTAGCATTTCTGATATTATATGTGGATGACATATTGCTGATTGGAAATGATATAGAATTTCTGGATAGCATAAAGGGATACTTGAATAAAAGTTTTTCAATGAAAGACCTCGGTGAAGCTGCTTACATATTAGGCATTAAGATCTATAGAGATAGATCAAGACGCTTAATTGGACTTTCACAAAGCACATACCTTGACAAGATTTTGAAGAAATTCAAAATGGATCAAGCAAAGAAAGGATTCTTGCCTGTATTACAAGGTGTGAAGTTGAGTAAGACTCAATGCCCGACCACTGCAGAAGATAGAGAGAATATGAAAGATGTTCCCTATGCATCAGCCATAGGCTCTATCATGTATGCAATGCTGTGTACCAGACCTGATGTGTGCCTTGCTATAAGTTTAGCAGGGAGGTACCAAAGTAATCCAGGAGTGGATCACTGGACAGCGGTCAAGAACATCCTGAAATACCTGAAAAGGACTAAGGATATGTTTCTCGTATATGGAGGTGACAAAGAGCTCACCGTAAAAGGTTACGTTGATGCAAGCTTTGACACTGATCCGGACGATTCTAAATCGCAAACCGGATATGTGTTTACATTAAACGGTGGAGCTGTCAGTTGGTGCAGTTCTAAACAAAGCGTCGTAGCGGGATCTACATGTGAAGCGGAGTACATAGCTGCTTCGGAAGCAGCGAACGAAGGAGTCTGGATGAAGGAGTTCATATCCGATCTAGGTGTCATACCTAAAGCATCGGGTCCAATGAAAATCTTTTGTGACAATACTGGTGCAATTGCCTTGGCAAAGGAATCCAGATTTCACAAAAGGACCAAACACATCAAGAGATGCTTCAACTCCATCCGGGATCTAGTCCAGGTGGGAGACATAGAGATTTGCAAGATACATACGGATCTGAATGTTGCAGACCCGTTGACTAAGCCTCTTCCACGAGCAAAACATGATCAGCACCAAAGCTCCATGGGTGTTAGATTCATTACAGTGTAATCTAGATTATTGACTCTAGTGCAAGTGGGAGACTGAAGGAAATATGCCCTAGAGGCAATAATAAAGTCATTATTTATTTCCTTATAATCATGATAAATGTTTATTATTCATGCTAGAATTGTATTAACCGGAAACATAATACATGTGTGAATACATAGACAAACAAAGTGTCACTAGTAAGCCTCTACTTGACTAGCTCGTTAATCAAAGATGGTTATGTTTCCTAACCATGGACAAAGAGTTGTTATTTGATTAACGAGGTCACATCATTAGTTGAATGATCTGATTGACATGACCCATTCCATTAGCTTAGCACCCGATCGTTTAGTGTGTTGCTATTGCTTTCTTCATGACTTATACATGTTCCTATGACTATGAGATTATGCAACTCCTGTTTACCGGAGGAACACTTTGGGTGCTACCAAACGTCACAATGTAACTGGGTGATTATAAAGGAGCATTACAGGTGTCTCCAAAGGTAGATTTTGGGTTGGCGTATTTCGAGATTAGGATTTGTCACTCCGATTGTCGGAGAGGTATCTCTGGGCCCTCTCGGTAATACACATCACATAAGCCTTGCAAGCATTACAACTAATATGTTAGTTGTGAGATGATGTATTACGGAACGAGTAAAGAGACTTGCCGGTAACGAGATTGAACTAGATATTGGATATCGACGATCGAATCTCGGGCAAGTAACATACCGATGACAAAGGGAACAACGTATGCCGTTATGCGGTCTGACCGATAAAGATCTTCGTAGAATATGTAGGAGCCAATATGGGCATCCAGGTCCCGCTATTGGTTATTGACCGGAGACGTGTCTCGGTCATGTCTACATTGTTCTCGAACCCGTAGGGTCCGCACGCTTAAGGTTACGATGACAGTTACATTATGAGTTTATGCATTTTGATGTACCGAAGGTTGTTCGGAGTCCCGGATGTGATCACGGACATGACGAGGAGTCTCGAAATGGTCAAGACGTAAAGATTGATATATTGGAAGCCTATGTTTGGACATCGGAAGTGTTCCGAGTGAAATCGGGATTTTACCGGAGTACCGGGAGGGTTACCGGAACCCCCCGGGAGCCATATGGGCCTTCATGGGCCTTAGTGGAAAGGAGAAAGGGGCAGCCCAAGGTGGCTGTGCCACTTCCCCCTCCCCTAGTCCTATTAGGACTAGGAGAAGGTGGCCGGCCCCCCTCTCTCCCTTCCCCTCCGAGGAATCCTAGTTGGACTAGGATTGGGGGGAGGAATCCTACTCCCAGAGGGAGTAGGACTCTCCTGCGCCTCCCCCCTTGGCCGGCCAGCCTCCCCTCCTCTCCTCCTTTATATACGGAGGCAGGGGGCACCTCTAAACACACAAGTTGATCCACGTGATCTATTCCTTAGCCGTGTGCGGTGCCCCTGCCACCATATACCTCGATAATACTGTAGCGGAGTTTAGGCGAAGCCCTGCTGCTGTAGTTCATCAAGATCGTCACCACGCCGTCGTGCTGACGGAACTCTTCCCCGACACTTTGCTGGATCGGAGTCCGGGGATCGTCATCGAGCTGAACGTGTGCTCGAACTCGGAGGTGCCGTAGTTTCGGTGCTTGATCGGTTGGATCGTGAAGACGTACGACTACTTCCTCTACGTCGTGTCATCGCTTCCGCAGTCGGTCTGCGTTGGGTACATAGACAACACTCTCCCCTCGTTGCTATGCATCACATGATCTTGCGTGTGCGTAGGAAATTTTTTGAAATTACTACGAAACCCAACAGGTGTGCCGTTGACACCCACACGTCACATACCCCACAGTAGGCATACTAATAAATTCACACACAAATACAACAGAAAAGGTAAACATTCATATCAAACTCAGGTTCACAGGACACGTTCATATTCATAGCCAACAGTCACTATCAACAACTCAAAAGATTCATATATACACAAGTTCAGCATATCTATGCATCCCAATGATTGATAGATCACACGACAATATTCATACATAATTCACAAAAAGATTCAGATATACACATGTTCAGTATGTTTATGCATCCAAATGATTGAGATCACAGCCAATATGATCCATGGACGAACTTTAATTACCTAGGGTACAGACTGGTAAATGGTGTTCAGTCGGAGGTACTTCTTGCTAAAATTAATTCTTGTACGAGTAAACTTTCGAGTACATAAGAGGCAGCATAGACAATCTGAACTTTGCTTGTAGGTTTATCCTCAAATAGTGGCCTCGTGTCGAGGGAGGTTTGAGCAACTTGGACACTACTTTCATCCAACTAGTTTACTGGATCATCTTGGTCCTGTAGCTCGCCAAAATTCTACATTGCAGACGAGAAAGGAGGCGGTTGAGAAAATGAACCACCCAAATTTTTTGTGCAGTTCAACTGAAATGGAGCATACCTGGCGTGCAGACTGATCAAGTGCCAGATGAATATACGCGTCAACCAACTTGTCTGGAATCTTTAGACTCCATGCCATACAGTTCGCTACCATATCTGCCGATAACCAAAAGGCACAAGTTGGGACCAAAGACTGGATTGTGCTCTTCTGGGCTATGCGCCAAGCAATATTTTTGGCATTCACTCTCCTAATACTTGGAGTTTAGCAACTGGTTGACGCCGGTTGATACTCAAATGAATATAGGCACTTCTTGTCAACATCGATGCTTGTCTGAGTTAACTTTGGAGCACATAGCAACAACATAAGTATCTGTCCATCTGGATCATTTTGTGCAGTTCTACTGAAATCACCCATTGCAATGATTTGTCTGCGAATTCAGGCTCCAAGTTACTCCTTTATAAAATAGGCAAACAGTAGCACAATAGCAAATTACCGTACATGACAAGCACAATAATCAGGATAAAGACCAATACCAACCTGTGTGAGGTAGCATATCAATTGCTATTTCCTTTGACTGGAAGCCGAGATAAGCGAAGTGTCTGACAGCAAAAGAAGAAAGAAAGCCGAGATTAGCGACTGACAGGATAGGACGAAAGCTGTCGAGGCAATGAAGCACCCAAAGTTTTTGTGCAGTTCCACCAAAATCGAGCATCCCTGTTGGCACATATATTGAGAGAGTGAGATTACTGTAATAGTGGGACTAGTTGATGAAGCATACACTAACAAATAGAAGCACCCTCATTATCTTAATGGTTAAAGTTAGCAACATAATAGTCTTGCTTAAAGAGAGGTATTAGTTTATTTAATCAGTGCCAATTAGCTCAACACTCAAAGCATTGCCATTTATCATAGGTTGCAAAACTTTAATGTGCAAATATAAAGGAGTTTATCATGACAGTAGCACGATACAAATAGAGATGACAACAAACTAATATGGATGAAGGCCTTAGGCCCGTACCAACCTGACAAAAAAAGCTTATTCATGTAGTCCCATAAGAGATGATAAAGCACTCACTAGAATCATTCAATAGTATATATTTTTGTGCACTTCAAATGTATGGTTGAAATCACTCTTGTTTACCAGTGTTGAGATTATATCGAAAGATTATCAAGAACTTCCAGCAGAGTTAAAGCATTGGCTGGGATACAGTTCATTGTATTGTCTTGTGTAGTTCCACTAAAATGTATGATTGGCACAACATGATCCCTGTTTGCACAAGTAGGAACAAGGTGAAACCTTCATTAGCTTAGTGAGAAAGGATAGGAAGACATTAGCATATTACTCTAACAGTAGCATCAAATTCATGATGGACAATATGCAAAACATTGCCTCATTGAACCAATGGCAATGAATTGACATGCAAAACAATAGCACTATTGTGTCACGACATTAATAATATTCCCTCCCTGCTCCACCACATGATTCACCTCTATAGACAAACATACACACATACATGATTTGGCATAGGGTACTACTAAAGATTTGTTTAACTCCGACAGGAAAATTAGGCAACAATAAATTAGTGGTACTTAAGTACTCCTAATTAATTAAGTGAGACAGCAGAAGTGGAAGGGCTCCCTGGAGGATCGTCTCACATGTAAGGTAGTCGTTGCCGGAGCCCTTGAATGGCCTCGACTGAGGCCTCTGGCTTCAGCAAGATCGCCTTGGCATCGTTTATTCTTCTTCTTCTTCCTCTTCATGCTCTGTTTCTCTTTCTCCTCACCAGTTGGTGAAACCAAGTACATGATTGGCCTTCTATTTCAGAATTGGTTTTGTCGTGAGGGAGTACAAGTGTACTAGTAAAAAATAGCATTATTTTCTCATGGCAGTCAGAAAATAGAGATGAACACATGCATTAAATATCATTCTTACCTAAAGGAAGGTTATGGCGCCAATATGGATGATGAGGATTGGAACACAGATCTCCCTTTGTGCAGTTCCACCGAAATGAACCAACTGTTCCATTCTATCGTTCCAGTTAAACATCACAAAAGTCACTTCTTTTAAGAAGAGTTTTGTGCAGTACACCAAAAGGTCATAACAACAACCAGGTGAATTGGATATCCCTGTTTGCACAAAAAGCTACAGAGGAAACAATCAAAGTCTCAAACAATTACAGGCAAAAATATTTGGCTAAACTTGTCATGGCTTATAACAGTGGCATGGCTTCATTTTTACCAGGGACATTAGATTAAGAACAACTAAATATTTGGTATAAGGGCATGGGACAGTGGGTGCACCAGTAATCCAGCACCATGTATGTAAACAGGGACATAAAGTGGTGATTCATAGTTTGTTCCCCCGAGAAACAAACATCCAAGAAACATATCTGGGTTGGTCCCATTTTTGTTCACTCTAGCCACCTGCTCCTATGTGTGGATAGCAAATCTAGTCCTGGTCATACCACCGTGTACATCATTACCCCTATATTTCCCTTTTCGACCAAGAGACCGGTTGGATGACCAGTCTGTACTACTTTCACCCCCTTTCCTTCCTGTTTGTACTAAGTTCGATGTACATACTAAATTCCCCCACCCCCACTTATTTCTTGTTTGAACCAAGTGCTCCCTCCATCCGGAATTACTTGTCATCAAAATGGATGTGTCCAGAACTAAAATACATCTAGATACATCCATTTCAATGACAAGTATTTCCTAATGGAGGGAGTACAAGATTCGACTCCATGAAGTAGCTTTACCTCTAACAATAGAAAACAAATAGGTGACGTTGGACCATCCGATCGAGAGGGGCTGAGAGGTAGAGAATGATAAACATGCAGTGATGTAGCAAGCCGGGGAAGTAGAGCTAAGGCGGTTTCTAACAAAGATATACCTGAAGGTCGTCGGGATGTGGATAGGTGGGCGACGGGAGGCCGGATCCGCCCATAGGCAACGACGAAGGTATCGGAGGACCTCCCGTGCCGGCTCTCGGCCAGAGATAACAGTGCGGCCAGCAGTGGGTCTCCTCCCTCGCTGTCCATGATGGCCTAAACGCTGCCCCTCCTTCCCTTCACCGGTGGAGGGGGATACGTCCGAATTTGTAACCAGCGATGAGGATAGAAAGACAGTGTTTTTTGAATGGAGAAAGACAGTGTTACCACCCCTATCTTATTTAGATCTGGAGAGGATTAGAGTGTGTGAATAGAGCAACCCTAGCAAGCAAGCGCGGAGGCTCCGGCCTATATATACGTAGTGGGGTAGTTTTCCTTTCTCACTCCATCAAAACAATCGTTTAAAATTGTGTACTACATGCCAGGTCGCGGTTTTTTTAGTTGTTGATTGTTTTTTGAGATAGCTACCCGCTTGTTCCGGTGTGCCAGGTCGCACTTTGTATCATTCAAGTCCGGTACAAGTCCCTCCACTAAATGAACAACCACCCACTCGTAAAAATTGTGTACAAGCCCACAGCTAAAATTAGCGGAAACATGGGTTGCCCCAACATGCATTATTATTTATATTTTCTACTCCCTCCGTTCCTAAATATAAGTCTTTTTTATTAGCCACACCTAAGACAAGAATTTTTTTATTAGCAGTGAACCCCACATGTCATAGACACAGAAAATATGGCAAGATTCCCTTAGGCAAGCCAAAGTGTGTCTAACAATTTGAGCAACTCAAGTTAGGCAAGTGTGGCAGGTGTGGGAAAAATAATGTGGCAACATAAGACAAACATAGTCACAATCCAAACAGCCCCTTAATTTTTTGTGACATGCATGAAAATTTGGTTAGTTAAATTTATAGTCAAAATTTGGCAAGGTGCATCAAATCAACACATGCAAGTATCAAAAGGAAAGTCACGGCATGCATGCATGCGTTGGACTCCCTCTGTTTCCAAATATAAGTCTTTTTAGAGATTGCAACAAGTGGCTACATGCGAAGCAGAATATGTCTACATACATCCGTATGGTGTAGTCCATTTGAAATGTGTACAAAGACTTATATCGAGTGTAGTGCTTTGATGTGTCGCGTCAACTCATACATGACCGAGAAGTTTGATTACTACAACGCCCTCTCCCTCGCGGATTGAGCTCTGGTACCTTAACTGCACCTGCCTTTGGCTACATGACAGGTGGGCCTACCACCTGTTGGGCCCACCTGTCATAGACACAAAGGCATGAGCAGTATAAGTCAATGAAGCTGCGTCCCTCCCTCGCGCATGAGCGTGGTGGCTGGCAGGACTAGTAGAAGCTTTCGCTACACGTTATCCCTCCCGCACGAGGTGGACGGACATGCAGCAACGGATTTGATACTGTAGAAGTAGGAGTAACATCATTGTTCGTCTTCTCCAAGAGGCGAAGAGCCAAGCGCAACCCAAACGTGGCAGTTGCGAACGCTCGCGTGGTGCAGTGCCTTGGACCACGCATATAGTAGCGAGGCTCTTTCATGAGACAAAATTGCTATTTGAGCCTACTATTGTAGTAGTACTAGTACTTGCTACTCCCTCCATCTAGGTGAGTAAGTCATTGAATTTGTAGCTAAGCTTCCCTCATTGAATTGTTTAACAATTAAACTCCATCATCCATTGGTTTATAGTCATTCTGCGTAGGTCCACGCGCTTAGCACCGTTTCCTCCTGGGGTCACCAATGTTTTTTTGCTAATTAATAGCATTGCATGCAATGAACTAGCCACTGCATGTCATGTTTGGTAGTCTCAAGTCATTAAAAGCATGCACACCTCTCATATCTTATTGGTTGATAACTTGATATGTCAAGAAACCGGAAACAAGATAGAAGTTAATGCACAGCGCCTAAGTGTTTTGGGATTATTTGGTTTTCGTAAGATGACTTACACACCTAGACGAAGGGAGTAGTATAGCCCTGTAAACCAGAAAGGAGTATTTGCCTTTCTAGAGATTTCAACAAGTGACTAGACTACACCGCCTGCAGTACTCCCTCCCTTCCGGTTTATAGCAGTGCTGCTACACGGACGATAGTTTTACAGTCGACGCCTGCACGATCTTACTTGGCAGCATCAAAAGCAAGCGTGCATGCAGGAACCAGTGTTGGGGAGGGATGCATCGTTCGCAGATCGTGCGTGTAGTGTCGTGTGTAAAGCAATTTCGGGTTTATAGGGCTCAAATCTCATGAACCAAGGCATTTTGCGATTGGAGGAATGTATCTCGTACTTTACAAAACTAACCTAATTAAACTCATGCATTAATTACGTAGTTCTCTCGGTTTCCTCTCCGCCTTGGTCGCAGTGCACAATATTGATCACTCCTATATGACTAGCCGCTGAAAGAACATGCGGTGCCCCCATGTTTGGTTTTGGTAATTGATGACAATCTCTATGGACTAATGGTTGCCTTGAGTTATATTTGAAGGTTTTGTCCATAGGCTTTTCTTGAAGCCCATGTGTTGGTTTCAAGGATTTTATGAGTTGACCAAGGTGCTATTAAGGAATTATCCAAAGATTGGTCATGTGAGTGTTGAGCTTATTGCAAGCATGTTTCGAAGAAGAAGATTGTGTGATCATTCATGTTTACCTTCAAGACATCATCCAAATAAAGAGAGTTGGAAAGATTCAAGGTTGATCAAGACTAAGTCAAGAGTGAATCAAGTTGATCAACTCACAAAGCGTAGAAGATGTACCAAGAGGGATCAAGTGATCCCATGGTATGGTAAGCATTGTCAATTACGCTCTATGTACTAACCCATGGTCTTCGTGACAATTCTTTGTGGGGTTAGGACGTGGTGTGCAAGTTCAAGTGATGCATCACGAAGAGATCAAGTGCTTGAAGCTTGCTGCCCATTGTGGTGACAATGGACTTGTGAAGATGAGCCGAAGAGTGGCTCACCCATAGTGGACTATGGGGGAGCAATCGTCTAGTCTTCATCGAGCCAACGCAATCAAGAAAGGTGGTCCAACTTGAGGGAGTCAAGATCATCATCATCTAGCTCAAGTGGACCATCTGCAAGTCAAAGGTTTTCCCTTGATAGGTTTTCTATTTTACCGGTCTCATGGTGGTAGTTGGGAGACCGGGTTATAGGATCGTTTGTCATACTATCAAGGGGGGCTCTCAAGTTGGTAGCTTGATTGTATCGTTAGTAGAGAGCTCAAACCATTGCATCCTTGCATCTTGTTTCTTGGTTCTTGTTTGGTTCTCTTTGTGAGTCTTAGAGCTTATGGTCATCTTGATGACAAGCTTGGTTTCATCGAATTCGGAGTCCGTTTGCAAAAGTTGTGGCAGTTTTGGTGTTCTGAAAAGGCTGCAGCGGTACTACCGCGAATTAGAGCGGATGTAATTTTTTACTACCGCTCTAGAGCGGTACTACCGCGGCTCCTACAGCGGTAGTACTGCTCCAGACCAAACTCGTCCCAAGTCCTGCGGTGGTAGGCCCGGATGTAATTTTTTAGTACCGCTCGCAAGCAGTAGTACCGCTACCCTTAGAAGTAGTACCTCTACCCCTAGCGGTAGTACCGTGAGGTCAAGCGGTACTACCGCTCCGACGGTTCTTCTGGCCTTTTTGCCTCCTCGCTGTTGTTTTTCGAAGGGGTACTACCGCCCTAGCGGTATTACCGCTCCTTGGAGCGGTAGTACCGCTTTGTGCCGGCTGTGAGCATAACAATTGGATTTTTTCCCACCTATAAAAGGGGGTCTTGTTCCCCATTGAACCTTATCCCTTGAGCTCGTGTTCTTCCCCCATTGTTGAGCTTCTTCGAGCTTTCTAACTCTCAATCCCTCCATGGATTCTTGCTAGTTTTTCAGGGAAAAGAGAGAGGAGATCTAGATCCACATTTCCACCAATCACTTTCTCCTCTATGTGAGGGGAACCCCTTGGATCTAGATCTTGGAGTTCTTGGTGTTCTCCTTCTTGTTCTTCCTCTCATCTTCCTCCCTAGCATTAGTTGCTTCGGTGGGATTTGAGAGAGAAGGACTTGGGCACTCCATGTGCCCTTGCCATTGCATTTGGTGCATCGGTTTGAGTTCTCCACGTGATACGTGGAAGTTACAAGTTGAGAAGCTTATTACTCTTGGGTGCTTGGTACCCTTGAGCTTGTTACTCTTGGGTGTTTGGACACCCTAGAGCTTGTTCCTCTTGGGTGCCTTGGCGCCCTAGACGGTTGGTGTTGTTCGGAGCTCAATCATTATGGTGTAAAGCTCCAGGCAAGCGTCGGGGTCTCCAATTAGGTTGTGGAGATCGCCCCGAGCAATTTCACGGGTACCGGTGACCGCCCCCAAGGGTTGCCAAAGTGTACGGGTTCGGTGACCGCCCCCAACGGTCGCCATTTGTACGGGTTCGATGACCGCCCTCAAGGGTCCCTTAGTGGAATCACGGCATCTTGCATTGTGCGAGGGCGTGAGGAGATTACGGTGGCCCTAGTGGCTTCTTGGGGAGCATTGTGCCTCCACACTGCTCCAAACGGAGATTAGCATCCGCAAGTGTGTGAACTTCGAGATACATCGTCGTCTCTGCGTGCCTCGGATATCTCTTTCCCGAGCGCTTTACTTATGCACTTTACTTTGTGATAGCCATATTGTTCATTGTCATATATCTTGCTACCACATAGTTGCTTATCTTGCTTAGCATAAGTTGTTGGTGCACATAGGTGAGCCTAGTTGTTTTAGGTTTTGTGCTTGACAAATTTACCGCTAGGTTTATTCCGCATTTGTTCAAGCCTTAACCGTAATTATTTTAAAGCGCCTATTCACCCCCCTCTAGGCGACATCCTCGATCTTTCAGTCGCTCTATCTACATGCGGGACATCAAAGCATCCGGGCCCGCGTGCCATCCACCAAATCACAGCGAGGTGCTACAGTCGAGACTCACCTGTCGCCCCGGTGTGGCCGTCATGACCCGTCATATCACAAAACCCACACCTTCACCAGCAGTGGTAAAAGTGGCCTCCAAGTTGGACTGGAGGAAGCAACCATCATTTCACTGGAACGCTCGTTGAAGCCCTTTCTCCCCTTTCTTGAAGAAAACCTCACTCCA
Source organism: Triticum timopheevii (assembly GCA_963921465.1). Taxonomy (NCBI): domain Eukaryota; kingdom Viridiplantae; phylum Streptophyta; class Magnoliopsida; order Poales; family Poaceae; genus Triticum; species Triticum timopheevii. The sequence continues at coordinate 153,217,268 of OY997272.1, forward strand.
GGCTACTCACTTCTGCTATTTTTCTTCTGTACCGACGAATGAAAGGTGGGCGAATCAGCGATGCTGCTATATTTTCATTCCAAGTATCTTCTTTTTGCGAAGCACCGACCGATTCTCACAGCCTATTCTTTTCCCATTTTCATTGCGATTGTGGTTTCCTTTCGATTGCTTTTTGTTTGTCAGTTCATTGATAGATCCTGGAGCACTAGGCAAAGAGTTGCCGGCGGACAACCCACTAGAGACAGTGATCTCTAGGAAGCGAGCACCGACCAACGAGTTGACCATGTTGGCGGGCCAACCCATGGAGACCAAGAACTCCAAGAAACAAGCACTGGCCAAAGAGTTGACGACGTTGGCGGACGAACTCCTCAAAGAAAGTTGGAAGAACAGCAAGGGCCCCACAGTGCCTACACCAGAAACTCTGATGGCCACCTATGCGAGGCTCAAGGCCGAGTTTGAGGAGATAGTCGCCGTTGAGAAGCAGTATTCCCCTGTCAAGGTGATGGACCCCATCGAGGACGAGGAGATGGCCCCCGGAGGGATGAGATCCCCCGGTGAGCTGCACAAGGTAAAAAATAATGGCTTATTACCATAGTTGTGGTTTTTGATTATTTGCAATGTGCTTACTAATATGTTAGGGTTGTGCAGGTGTCGGTGTATGTCCTTGATGATTCCGATGTCGCGGCCCGTCCTGTGGACAACACCCTAGAGATCGTTTTTGATGCCGCGGTCCGTCCTGTTGGCATCGCCCCAGATATCGATTTCGATGCCGCTGTCCATCCTGTGGACATCGCCCCAGAGATCGATTCCGATGCCGCGGTCAGTCCAGTGGACATCGCCCCAGAGATCGATTCCCATGCCGTTGTCCGTGCTGTGGTCAATACCCGAGAGATCGATGACAAGAAATAGTTGGTCGCCCTAATCCTTCAGGATAGTTTGCATTGCCCTGTGTTTAATTACCAGAACGATGCGTGTTATCAAACCATCTTAGGGCTAGTGCACTATCTTGTGTGGGCAGTACTTGCTACTTTTGTTTGATAGTGAATCATGCGAACCCTCTCCGAGTTATGGAAACAGATGTATCCTCATCAGCTTTTCATGTAATATATGACATGCTTAGATGTAAGTTTGAACTATTTATCATATCAGCAGGGCTTGTTTGATGATTCTTGGTGTTACTAGGCTAGCTACTGTGTGAGCTATAGTACTTGCAAAACACTCACCAAAGAGAAACGTTGGGGCTGATGAACTCGTGGTACGCTTATACTTATCCATCGTTGATCAACCAATAGCCCAGGCTCCTAAAATTGTAGGCTTAGCGGTTGATCAGACAATAGTCGACACGGATACATTCAGGCCTCATTTGGTTCATAGGGTAGGAAAATCGTAGCAAAAGTACAGAGACGTACAACACAAAATCATAGCAGTACAGAGACGTACTCCCTCTGTTCCAAAATAGATGACCTAGGCGGGCTAGTTTGGCCTAGTGGGTTTCAGTGATATGACGTGGTATAGTGCCGTCCAGTCTTCGCGTGAGGTAGCAGTATTGCGCGTACAGTAAGTTTTCTTGAAGAAGTGGAATTCAATGAAGTCATGATGGTTCCTTCGTCCGAACAACTTATAGTGGGGAAGGTTGGGCGTGCGATACAACCGGGGTAGACCAGGATAATTTTGTCAGGTGGACCAGGATGGTCGACGTCCCACATGTCGGCGAATGAAAGTATTCTTTCCGATATGGAGGATGGGCAACGAGTATTCATTGTTTATTTTTGATGAAAGCTATTGTCTCCACTGTTACGACGAAGGAGTGTGAAACACGGCATGTGCACCACTCCCTCCTGGCCTCCTTCCTCATGTAATGCTACCATACTGTTGACTATAAGGTTACAACTTTTTCTCACTTTCTCTCTATCTATTTCCTCTCAAATGTTTTTTACCTTTCTTTTTTTAGACAAAATTGTTTTTATGTCTTTTTTTAGAATTATTATTTTTATACCTAGGAGCATGTGTAGAGACGGGCTCTTGCAGAGCCCACTCCTTGACTTTGTCAATGCCTCTCTCTCCTCCACATAAGCGGGCTTATAGCCCAGTATTTTACTGGTACTACTTGCTATTCATGCACGCGGCGGGCAGCTGGCATCTTGAGGGGCCAGGGCAGTCAGAGCGGGCTTGGAAGCGGTCCGGACTCCAGCATGGCCCACCTCACATTATCACCATATATTTCTTGGAGTCCGTGCGTGGCGGGCGGGCGATCTCTTCTCCCTCCCCCGTTTATCTCTTCTCAGCCGACGCCCGCCGAGCGATTAGATTTTGGCTATCGACGGTTTATTCAATTGCAGTCCCACATGTCAGTGAAATTGCAAGACAACGCGTGTCCCCTCTGGTGAGCGGCGTGCGAGCCGGAATGTCGGGGGTGCGATGCGTAAGAGTCGGAAGTGTGCCGCCTTTTCCTTTAGAACTTACAAAGCGTAACATTTTCGTGCAATTGATCGATAGAAATCTAGAACAAAATGACGAGGGCGGTGCTTTCCCGCTCGTTAGGCGGGCTAGTTTGAGTGATATGATGTGCTACAGTGGCGTCAACTTGCTCCATTTTTATGTAAGCAACAGTTTAAACTCTTACGCGGGAGGAGTGCGAAAAAACGCGGATCTAATTTTGATCGAGGGATAACTGTTCCCTACCAAATAATGAAGCACCGTTAGCGATTATAGCATGATAATTAGGGCATCTCCACCGCTGGCCCAGAAATTTACACCGGCATCTATCCGAGGACACTGATGGATGCCATCCGATGCTGCCCGCATACCTTTCGGCAACTATATGAACTAACCGAACGATATTCATGCAAACAAAGAAAATTTCAAATTGACCGGATGAAATTCATTACATTTCGAAAACTTTTCCTACAAATTGGACGAAATTCATTACATATTTTGCACAAACCGTACTGAAACCTAGTGTAAACCTAATCTAAACGATCACCGACGCCCGACCGCCATGTCCGGCCCTGAACCCGAGAAAGCCGGCCATTGACTTTGCCTCCTCCTCATTCGCCTCAATAACCTGCTCCTCCGGAGAACAAGGTTCTGAAGATTTCCGCCTCCACGTCGCCGTTAAGCGGCTAATCGGCCGCCGATGTTTACCCCACCAAGCTTGGCGTCGACTGACTGGAGTAGCGGTGGCCTTCCTGGGACCAGAGCGGCGACGACCTACCATGCACTACTCTTCCTCACTGCCGGCTACGCCCGCGCACGCGCGCCGACTTCGTGGTCATGGCGGCGGAGGGCGGCCGGGGGGGGGGGGGTGCCGGTGATCTCCTTCGTTTGCTCCTGCGGCAGTATGTCGAAGAGCGCTTTGGAGCGCGCCCGGAGCGGAGCCGCCGATGTCCCTCGTCTGCTCCTGCGACAGTACGTCCAAGAGAGCTTCGGAGCACCAGGAGGCCATGGTTGGAGTGGTGCCAACAGAAGGAAGGGACTGAAGGAGAATAAGTGTGGGTGTTTGGCTATGGCTGGGAGCTGGGGCTCAAGTTAATATAGCGGGCGAATGGCAATGAGCTGCGGCAGACGGATGGACGGCTGGCGCCGGAGTAGGTTCGTCGGGCGTGAATGCGGACGCTGCTTCAGTGACTTAACTGCAGATGCGTTGGGTTACTGACATGAGGGCCCAACGGGCATTTGGCCCGCATGTCATCGACACACCAACTGCACCTGCAGTTAAGTCCGTTGAATGCGGCATTGACGTTCTGGAGAGACGGTGACCGTTTCAGGCGGGAAGCGCGTGCTAGCGATGGAAGGGGTTTCGGTAGGCCAGGGCGGTCAGACGCTGGCGTGGTAGTAAAGTGTGAACTCATGGATGACGAGCCTTTGCAGCATATGTGGCACGTATTGACAACCGCTCTTGTCACCAGCTAGCCTTCGACGACCACCATTAGACACCACACAACCATGCATAACTTACGAATAATCGACGAATCGATCAGACACACACTCGTGTGCAGTGGCACTAAGATCGGTCACTCATGATAGTATATACTCCGTACCATAGTACCCTCTCTAGCTAGCCTATTTTATAGATTGTCGTTGTGATGGACGATATACATGAGCAAGGCGCTCCGAGTATGACTGTTGGTGTTGAGCCAGGTGAATACATGCTTGGCGTTCGCGTAGGCCTCCATCAAACGTCTAAACAGTAATGTCAGACACCACCGGGGCGTGCAGGTGATGGGCTCGCCATTTGTGTTGCACCATGAGCAGGACTTTGATTTAGAGGGCGACGTGCATGCATTAGCATGCTTTGACAGCGTGAGCGTGAGTGTCTGACACAAAGTATTTTATTTTCATTTGGCTGACAAGGGTGCGTTGCAGTGACGAGTCCATGGTTTGATTCCCCACATACGCATAATTTTGGTTTTTACTCCCTCGTCCCAAAATAAGTGTCTTAACTTTTTCTAACTCTAGTACAAAGTTGTACTAACCTTGAGACACTTATTTTGGGACAGAGGGAGTATTTCTTTCTCCATTGACAGGTAGGCCCGCGTAGATAGATAAAGAACACGAGCTGATGAGGCGCATGCGGACTGTTTGACTGATCAACCAGACAAATACGGAGCTATACGCTGAGCTAGTGACCGTATAATCACCATATCTCATATACAATGATCAAAGTGAGCTATCAAGACAAGTTCGATGACTGCCAATGCATTTTACTCGGTAATAAATGACTGGGATTGAAGGGGAATCCAAATTTCCTTCGTCTTGTGTCCTTGAGCTCTTGACAAACCAATGTACTATACGGTTGTCCGGCCACTCCACCCCAGAGATCTCACCAAGCGTCGTTCATGCCACCGCGCCACACACTAACCGGTAAGGCAGCGATGGCATCCCGCCGCGCCGAGTTCCTCGCTGCCCACGACCGCACACAAAATGGTAGGGAAGCGATGGCATCCCGCCGTGCCGAGTTCATCGCCGCTCGCGACCTCACACCTATGTGGGAGGAATTTGAAGATGCCAAGGACGAATGGGCGGTAGAGCAAGAGGCGGCCAAAGCCGCACAGAGGGAGCGGAGAAGTCAGAAAGCACTCAAGAAAAGAGAGGCCCGCCACCGCAAGAAAGAAGAGGACGACGCACGCGCTGCTGCGGAGAGGTCGGCTGAGATCCAAGCACGGTGGGTGATACGTCCATTTTGCATCATGCTTTTATATCAATATTTATTGCATTATGGGTTGTCATTACACATTATATCTTAATACTTATGGCTATTCCCTCTTATTTTACAAGGTTTACCATGAAGAGGGGGGATGCTGGCAGCTGGAATTCTGGCTGGAAAAGGAGCAAACGTTGGAAACGTATTCTGCACAACTCCAAAACACCTGAGACTCCATGAAACAACTTTTTAGATTTAATAAGAATTTATGGGCAAAAGAAATAGGCCAGGGGGCCCACACCCTGTCCAGGAGATAGGGGACGCCCCCCCTAGGGCGCGGCCCCTATCTCCTGGGCCCCCTGGTGGGCCTCCGGCGTCCATCTTCTGCTATATCATCACTTTCCCTCTGGAAAAAAGCGTGGGCAAGCTTACGCGATGAAACTCCGCCGCCACGAGGCGGAACCTTGGCGGAATCAATCTAGGGCTCTGGTGAAGCCGTTCTGCCTGGGACACTTCCCTCCGGAAGGGGGAAATCATCACCAATGTCATCACCAACGATCCTCTCATCGAGAGGGGGTCAATCCCCATCAACATCTTCACCAGCACCATCTCCTCTCAAAACCCTAGTTCATCTCTTGTATCCAATCTTGTATCAAAACCACAAATTTGTACCTGTGGGTTACTAGTAGTGTTGATTACTCCTTGTGTTGGGGAATGTAGTAATTTCAAAAAAATTCCTACGCACACGCAAGATCATGGTGATGCATAGCAACGAGAGGGGAGAGTGTTGTCTACGTACCCTCATAGACCGAAGCGGAAGCGTTGATGCAACGTAGAGGAAGTAGTCGTACGTCTTCCCGGTCCAACCGATCCAAGCACCGTTACTCCGGCACCTCCGAGTTCTTGACACACGTACAGCTCGATGACGCTCCCCGGGCTCCGATCCAGTAGAGCTTCAGGGAGGAGTTCCATCAGCATGACGGCGTGGTGACGATCTTGATGTTCAACCGTCGCAGGGCTTCGCCTAAGCACCGCTACAATATGACCGAGGTGTAATATCGTGGAGGGGGGCACCGCACACGGCTAAGGAACGATCACGAAGATCAACTTGTGTGTCTATGGGGTGCCCCCCGCCCCCGTATATAAAGGAGCCAAGGGGAGGGGGACGGACGGCCAAGGAGGGGCGCGCCAAGGGGGAGTCCTACTCCCACCGGGAGTAGGACTCCCTTTCTTTCCTAGTTGGAGAAGGAGGAGGGGGGAAAGAGGAGGAAGAGGGGAAGGAAAGGGGGGGGGGGGGGCGCCGACCCCCTTCCCTTGTCCTATTCAGACTAGGAAGGGGAGGGGCGCGCGGCCACCTCCTTCCTCCTTCCCTCTTCTCCCTCGAGGCCCATGTAGGCCCAATAACACCCCGGGGGGTTCCGGTAACCTCCCGGTACTCCGGTAAAATGCCGATTTCACCCGGAATGATTCCGATGTCCAAATATAGGCTTCCAATATATCGATCTTTATGTCTCGACCATTTCGAGACTCCTCGTCATGTCCGTGATCACATCCGGGACTCCGAACAACCTTCGGTACATCAAAATACATAAACTCATAAAGAAACTGTCATCGTAACTTTAAGCGTGCGGACCCTACAGTTCGAGAACAATGTAGACATGACCGAGACACGTCTCCGGTCAATAACCATTAGCGGGACCTGGATGCCCATATTGGTTCCTACATATTCTATGAAGATCTTTATCGGTCAGACCGCATAACAACATACGTTGTTCCCTTTGTCATCGGTATGTTACTTGCCCGAGATTCGATCGTCGGTATCCAATACCTAGTTCAATCTCGTTACCGGCAAGTCTCTTTACTCATTCCGTAATACATCATCTCGCAACTAACTCATTAGTTGCAATGCTTGCAAGGCTTAAGTGATGTGCATTACCGAGAGGGCCCAGAGATACCTCTCCGGCATTCGGAGTGACAAATCCTAATCTTGAAATACGCCAACCCAACAAGTACCTTCGGAGACACCTATAGGGCACCTTTATAATCACCCAGTTATGTTGTGACGTTTGGTAGCACACAAAGTGTTCCTCCGGTAAACGGGAGTTGCATAATCTCATAGTCATAGGAACATGTATAAGTCATGAAGAAAGCAATAGCAACATACTAAACGATCGGGTGCTAAGCTAACTGAATGGGTCATGTCAATCACATCATTCTCCTAATGATGTGATCCCGTTAATCAAATGACAACTCATGTCTATGGCTAGGAAACATAACCATCTTTGATTAACGAGCTAGTCAAGTAGAGGCATACTAGTGACACTCTGTTTGTCTATGTATTCACACATGTATCATGTTTCCGGTTAATACAATTATAGCATGAATAATAAACATTTATCATGATATAAGGAAATAAATAATAACTTTATTATTGCCTCTAGGGCATATTTCCTTCACCTTGTAGTTGATGCTATTTGGTTTACTTGGTGGAAGATCATATGTTCAGATCCTTTATGCATATTATTACTCCTCTGATTATGAACATGAATATGCTTTGTGAGTATTTACGTTTGTTCCTGAGGACATGGGTGAAGTCTTGCTATTATTAGTCGTGTGAATTTGGTATTCGTTCGATATTTTGATGAGATGTATGTTGTCTCTCCTCTAGTGGTGTTATGTGAACGTCGACTACATGACACTTCACCATTGTTTGGGCCTAGAGGAAGGCATAGGGAAGTAATAAGTAGATGATGGGTTGCTAGAGTGACAGAAGCTTAAACCCTAGTTTATGCGTTGCTTCGTTAGGGGTTGATATGGACCCATATGTTTAATGCTGTGGTTAGGTTTACCTTAATACTCCTTTTTGTAGATGCGGATGCTTGCAATAGGGGTTAATCATAAGTGGGATGCTTGTCCATGTTAGGGCAGTACCCAAGTGCCGGTCCACCCACATATCAAATTATCAAAGTACCGAACGCGAATCATATGAACGTGATGAAAACTAGCTTGACGATAATTCCCAATGTGTCCTCGGGAGCTCCTTATTCATTATTAGAATTTGTCCAAGCTTATCCTTTGCTACATAAAGGACTGGGCCACCTTGCTGCACTTTATTTATTTTACTTACTTTTTGCTCGTTACTATTTATCTTATCACAAAACTATCTATCACCTACTATTTCAGTGCTTGCAGAGAAAACCTTACTGAAAACCGCTAATCATTTCCTTCTGCTCCTCGTTGGGTTCGATACTCTTACTTATCGAAAGGACTACGATAGATCCCCTATACTTGTGGGTCATCAGTGGGGTGTCACCGACAAAGCCGAGAAGGAGAACGACGGCGTCTGGCCAGCATGTGAGAAGTAGTAGTACTAGTAGTTAGTGTGTGTGTCTGTGTTTGAGTACGAGCATGTACCAGTACTACTAGTTACTACTGTAGTTTTTAGAGCAAATTACCAGTACATTAGCCTAGACTAAATGGAAAAATTCCTATCCTATGCATCAAATGGCATCTCTTTCTCTATAGGAATTGAGATGCATGTCATCTCAATTCCTATGATTTTTATATTCCTATAAAATTCCTATCCTATGAACGAAAGGAGGCCTCTGTTGGAGTAACTACTGTAGCTAGCAGTACTGCTGGTACAGTAGTTTTCTTCAAGAAGCGGAATTCAACGAAGTCGTGATGGTTCCTTTGTCCGAGCAACTTCAAAGTGGGAAAGTGGGCCTGTGATTTGACGGCTCATTAGTCATTGTTACTGCGGCACAACGACCGGGGTGACTCCCCCTTGGAGTTCTGCGTGCATGGCAAGTGGACCAGGATGGTCGACGTCCCACATGTTGGCGAGCGGAAGTATTCTTTCCGATATCGAGGAGCAAGGAAACCGCGTGGTATAGTATCACTGCTGATTGGTCCTCAAAAAAATAGTATCACTGCTGATTTATAATTATTTTTTATTTCTGATGAATGCTAGCGTTTCAACTCTTATGACGAAGAGTGCCAAACACGGCATGTGCTGGATGTCTCACACGTCAGCGAAAGGAGTGGGAAATGAACAGCGTGGTAGAGCCCAGCGCAAAAAAAACAGCATGGTGGAGCGTCTCCACTTTTTCCACTTCTGGGTCGGAGACCACACGTAGTAGTACTCAGTGGTATGAACGATACAAAGTGCGACCTGGAGAGAAAGACACGTCTAGTTGGAAGGTCTCAGGACATACACGTAAACTAATATAAAAGTTAATATGTGCCTCCAACTTATATAGTAGTAGTAGAGTACTTAGGCACGTACTCCATAACATCACCGTGCATTGCACGTACAACATTTAGTGGTAGTACGTAGTAAGAGACAAATGCCGCCCAAGAGTTCCCTTCTCGACCCACTTTTGGGTGTTTGGTAGAGTGTATGGAGGGTGCATGAGTCCACACTAGTTTAGCACAAATACACTAGAAGCATGCATGAAGAGAGCATGCATGAAGAGGGGTGTTGAGTTTAGCATGCAAGAAGAGGGAACAACTATGCTGAGACGAGAAGGCAACCAAACACACCCTATTTGCCATGCATGTTCAAACCATTTGTGCCTTTCTACTTCACTTACTGTGCTACATTACTCAGGTTCGTACGTCCTGGGTACATGTCCGTCTCGTAGTTCCAGTCCCACGTGTTCTTCATATAGATGGAACGATCCTTGCATGACACGTGCACCTTGATGCTAGATGTCTCGCGTGTTGGCAAAAGGATGAACAAAGCTCACATAAAAAATTTGAGTGGAAGAACATAGATTCCTGACGACCGTGAAGGAGCAAGGAACCTCGTGGTGGAGCGTCTGCACTCATAATATTTAATATTATTCAGTGATATAAAATCAACCAATCATCTCCACAGTGGACTGGAAGAGTACGAAACACGGCAGCCCAGTGTAGTTACATCATACTAGTACATGGCTAACCCACGCTATCACCATATTTCTTGGCTTCCGTGTGACACCTATCTCTAGTAATCTAGCAGCCTGTATCGCTTCTCCCTCCTCGTCTCTCTCAAAGTGCGGCGGGCTGGCATTTTTGTCGTCTATTGAGGTTGGTTAACTCATCACATGTTAGCGACATGCCAAGAGCATTCTAAAAAAAACTCCTTTCACGTTCCATTTTCAAAAAGAAAAAAATCCTTTCACGTACGAATTTGACTGTATGCTTTGAGCAACTTGCATGTCCTATACTGCTCCTGTTTGGATACTCTAAGTTAGCTAGAGGCTAGACTAACTCATGACTAACCCTGAACTAACTGTAGCCAAAGAGGTGTTTGGGTGATAGAGTTAGATTGACAATAAATGCACTTGATGGAGTGAGAAACGTGATTTTTCAGTGGTCCCAATGAGAACTATCCCCAGTTAGCACCTCTTGGGTGGGATAGTTTTTTTGGTGGGTTCGGTGCAACTTGCTCCAATTTAAACCCTCATGCTTGGATACTTTAGGGCTATTTGAGCCCCAACTAGCTCAAACTAACTCTAACCCATGGATCCAAACAGGGCCTATGGCCAGCCTCGACGCGGAGCAGTCGCGTGCACCGGGAAGCGGCGCTCTCTCGGCCGTCGCGCCACTTCAAAGCCGGCGCCAGTGAGAGGTCGCCTCCACTCTGGCCGAGCATTAATGCGGCACTGACGCTCCAGGGCGACGCTGACCGTTTCACGCGGGAAGCGCGCGCTGGCAAGGTAGTATAGGTTTTGAACCGTTTCAGGTGTAGTACTGGTAGTTTGCAAAACTACTCAATTATTGCACTCAGTTTCCTAAGAAATTGTGGTAAAATACGTTACTCCACAGCCCGCTTCCCTTCTCCTTCCTCTTCCACCGCCCGCGCACGTCCGCGGGAAGCGACCGGTCAACCCTTATATAGGAGTGCTAGCACAAAAAGATGCATGCATGACCACTATAATTTCCATATTAAAGCGCCACTCCGGCGGGAGTATGGCGTATGTTGTTACCTTCGGTCGGGCCATGGCTACCGAGCGACGCGACCAGAGAAGAGGCGGCGGGAGGGGAATGAATGCAGCTACTGTTTGAATTCGCCGTCCGGCTTAAATAAATGCGCAACATCACGTCTACCCACGGGTGCACAAATTGTAACATACATGTCTGCTTAAGTGGGTGTCACATAACTGGTGTGTGTGTGTGTGTGAGAGATTCTGAGAGAGAGAGAGTGCATGTGTGCGACTCTACTCTTCGGACATGTACTCAACCTTTTGCATCGGGATATAAGTATAATGGTATTTACTTTAGCTAGTGATTTACGTGGCCATGTTAACGTGGTTGTGTAAAAAAAATGTCACTTCTTGCTCGTTGCGTTATATAATTACAAGCAAGATGCTCGTGCATTGCACGGAACATCAATATGCATTTTTTTACAAAACACCTGTTGTGATTGACCCATGCAGGAGTAATCCATGTGTAAAAACTAACGATATCTCAAGAATTTTATCAGAAAACTGGTATCTCGAGAAGGTCATCGAAAAAAATGAAAGATGAGAGATAAGATGAGGAGGAGTGGAGCGTGGTGGTGACTGGTAGTCGGAATGGGCGGAGGCATGGGGATGGACGGCGCCAGCAGGCGGTAGCGGCCATCATGCTAGATTGTTCCAGAGACTTTTTTTTTAATTGCTGAGCAATGAGGTTGTGGGAGATAAGGATGTGGAGAGAGGTCCGGGTATCTTTGGTAAAATAATCATAGTTTGCTTTCTATCCGTCAGATATTGATCAGACGGTCTATATTACAAGATGGCAGGCACACCATCATCGCCAACTCATTTTTTATAAGGGTACAGATGATAAGTTTGCTGACTACTAAAGTAAAGTGGAATTTGTCCATGATATACAAGTAAATTAAGGTGATTGTTTACCATACGGGTAAGGTTGGATGAAGGGTTGTAGGAACAAATGCTCCGCCTAGAGCATGTGCGTGTGAGATGGAGTCTTAGTGTGTGTGTGGGGTGTGTGTGTGAGTGTGTGAGAGAGAGAGAGAGAGAGATGGAGTCTTAGTGTGTGTGTGAGAGAGAGAGATGGAGTCTTAGTGTGTGTGTGTGTGTGTGTGTGTGTGTGTGTGTGTTTGTGTGTGTGTGTGTGTCACGGGGTCCTCGGTGGCGGATGTAATTTAAGTGTGCATGGCTTCATCATAGAGAGGTGATGTGTATGGCAGAGGCCACCAACGATGGGGTGCGAGAGAGAAAATGTGTGCGCGTGAGAGGAGTCCACATCGAGAGAACGTGTTTGTTCAAGAGACACCGAGGAAGACTACTATATATCGATGGTGCATGTAGGCGGGAATTAAACAAAGGGATGGTCTTATTGGTTTCGGGGATATAGGGGAAGAGTAAGAGGGGGGTAGCTAGAAGGAGATTGTTAAGTGCGAGTGTGTGTTTTACCCATCCAGGCAGAAGTTGTGTGCACACAAGAAGAGAACGATTCGATGTGGCGTTACGGTTGAGGGTAATTAACTACGTATGGAGACATAGAGACCTTGAACGTGCATGTGTGAGAGGTATACATGTATACATGGGATGTGTGTGTGTGCACGCGCGCATGATCGACATAAAAGAAAGAAGACATAAGTCATAAGATCAACGACATGGGAGAGACGGATCGGTATGAAAATATGCATGTATGTGAGAATGCAGAAGAAGGCCCGACAATTGAGCATGTGTTTTTGTCTTTAAGAGATAGTGGCGTGGGCTGGAGCATGCATCTATGGTGAGCAGAGGGAGTGAGGCACAATGATTGTGCAAAGAGATCAACCTATAAATGCATATGTATGGAGAGACATATATAATGTGGGTGATAGGAAGCAAGACTCCGTGCGAGAAAGAAATGTTGACGGAGAAACTACAGATATATGCAGAGATGGAGATGCTAGGTAGAGGGACATCCGCTAGTTTGAGCGTTGGAGATGACCGCCGGGTGGTCCCGAGGGTGAAGTTATATATGTGTGTGAGAGAAAGATAAAAGGAGGGCACTTGACTGCATGTAGAAAGAAAAATATGTAGTGTGCGTGATAGGAAGCAAGAGTGAGGGCGAGAAAGAAGGTTGATGGAGAAACAGATAAATAGAAAGATAAAGATGCTAGCTAGTGTGCGTTCGAGATAGGAGTCGAGTGGATCAGAAGGCTGAGTTATGTGTGTGGGTGTGAGAGAGATAGAGGGTGCATGTGAGTCACATACAAACAAATATCAGAGAGAAATGAGATCCCGAGAGACGGAGTTTTGTGGTTGCGAGAGAGAAAGATATTTCACAACGAGAGTGATAGCTAGAGAGACATATGAAGGAACGCAAGATATCTCTAGGGGGAGAGAGTGTGTGTGAGCGACATACAAGAGAACAGTGGAGAAATATGAGACCCTGGGAGACAGAGTTTGTGTTTGTGTTAGAAAGAGATATTTAAGAGGAAGAGTCGTAGGTTCTCATATCTAAGGAGCGAAAGACATCTCTGTATGAGGGGTGTGCGAGTGGCACACAGGGAGTAGAGAGAAATGAGACCCCGGGAGACAAAGTTTTGTCTTTGTGTGAGAGAAAGAGATTCCACATGGAGAATCATAGTTAGAGACACATAACAGGGAGTGAGATATATACTTAGAGAGAGATAGAGTGATGAAGGTCGAGGGAGAGAGTATCGTCAGTGTGTTACAAAGATAACAGATCATTGTCGACATACAGGTAGCACGAGAGATACCTGAGAGACAATGAACGCGTATAGGTCCAAAGAGATAGTCCTATATAAGCATGAGGGATAGCTATATGAGACGAATATCTGGATTAAAGGGGATTCAAATATTTAAACTGGAGATCACGACATCAATAATATCATAACGCAAATTGGTGTATCAAACATGCATATTTGTTTGAATTTGGGCACACGTGTAATGTTATATAGTTTATCAATATTGGTGATCCATAGATTCTTTAATTACAAACAATGCATGGTTTATATGCAATTAATGTCTAAATGGGATTACACTATATGTTGCGTGTGTGAAACACATTATACATGTTTGAGAAGTAAAAAAAAACCACATGAAACACACATTAATTGGAGACAGTTACCGAGGAATGCATACACTGGATTTCAACATAAAGTGGTTTCAAATATTTGAAAATCCAAATTGATGGATACAACCTTATGAATCTGAGATCATGCCATTTGTAAACCATATTTATGTATAAATGGTGTTGTGTTTTTGAAAGTATATATAAAAAATGATGTATATAGAATTTAATTCCAATCAAAAATGGATCCTGCCCGAAAAAAATAGAATACAAACGGGATTCGAATTGAGTTGGCACGGTAAACGTGCACTCTGCAAAATTGGAACGAAGCGGGGAAAGTCGCAGTAACCACCCGAAACCAAAATCTGCGAGATGGAAATTACTAGTGCCTATCCCTGCCACGCAAAGCCTATCTGCTGGATTTCTATAGATTTCGATAGGGGTAGGTTTGTAATTTCACCCAAACGTGACGTAACCGCCTCTCACCCGGTTTCATACACGGTGGGCGCCAAAACACAGTGTGTTCTCGGCTGAAATCGACTCCCTCCCCGATTCATATTCATACACGATGGGCGCCAAAAACAAACTCCCATCGGCAAATATTCGGTGTATGCGAGATTACTGTCCTATCCCCAACCGACTAATATTGCTGTGATGTAGGAAATTTGAAATGGAGGCTAACTTTGTAAATTTCCTCGCATTTGAGACAAGCGCGCCCTGAATACATGGTTCCCCCCTTCCTCTCTACCTCCCTTTTCCCCATTCGTACTCCGTGGGCGTCAAAACACCCTCTCCACCCCAGCCTCCTCCGTCCGCCACCCCATCCACCGCCGTCCTCCTCCACCATGCCGGAGCTGATACCCCGACACTGCCGTCCATTACAAGAGATCGACCTCTCTCATCCACGGCTTCGGACCTGGATCCTTGCATCCCGTCCTCTCGCTTCATCCCCGCCGTCGTCCACCTTGCCGGCGCCGCTCCTACGATCGTCTCGTCCACCGCACCCCGCCGGCACCGTTACCCTCCTAGATCTGCTTCCACGCCGCTGACAGCCATCGCTACCGCAACACCATCAAATTCTCAGCAGATGCATACACGGCGCCGCACCAGAGGCGGTACTCTTTCGTATATGCTCAACTTATTTATCGCAGCAAGAAATAGGTCACCACTGCTTTACTCTGATTTCTTGTCTTGGTTGCGAAGTTGCCTTTGTCCGGTTTGCACCTTCAGATCCGCCATGGCACGCTCAACACTATACTCCCAAAGCTTATGATTTTCCCCTTTTATATTCCACACTAGTTAAATCACAGTAGACTAAATTTCAAAATTGGGTTAGTCAATTTTTCAGAGCTCGCCGGAGTTCGCTGGTGCGAACGAAGGGGCTCGGGTGGTTGTGTGGGGGGGGGGGCGGTGGTGGGGCCTCACCGAACAAAGAAAACTCGACGCGGGTGGGGGTGGGGGTGGGGGGTGGGGGTGCCGAAGGAACACAGGCGGTGGGGGCCGGTGGTCCGGCCGGCAGCCCGTGCGGTGTTCTGTATGGGAAGAATCAGAGACGAGGAAGAAGAAGGGTTAGGAGACGTAGGATCTTCATCCAACCGCCTGAAATGGTTGAGAGACAGCTGGGAGTTGCATTCTTAATGCGCTCTGGTTCATCATGTGTGGGCACTGTGCAACCAACATTTTATTATCCAAAATCTGCTTGCTCTTCTTTACCATGTTCCTCTTCCGTTCTTCTTTAATAAGTACTCTCTCCGTTCCTAAATACAAGTCTTTGTATAGATTCCACCATGGACTACATATGGAGCAAAATGAGTGAATCTACACTCTAAAATGTATCTGGATACATCTGTATGTGATCCATAGTGGAAATCTCTACCAAGACTTATATTTTGGAATGGAGGGAGTATGATAGTAGTATAGTATGTTCCTTGTACTGAAGATGGGCAGGGACATTTGCAGTGTAGAGGTCTATACAGTCAGTTGTGATGGACACTTTGAACTCTTCGGGCCTCTTTGATTCGTAGGATTTTGTAAACATGGGAATAGGATTTGTAGTGGCCTGCCCACTTGAATCCTATAAGAATAGCAAGGAAATGCGGGGAGCTGTGTCGCCTTTGAGAGTTACACTGATATTAACAGTACCGCACCTTCACTTGAAGAGAGCTGGTATCCGAAGCCTTTCTAGCCGTACCAGCAATACTAGCACATATATTCCAGCAAGTTCCACTTTGCTGATTTTACTTTGATGCTTAAGGTTTTTCCATTATATCTACACTATGATCTGTGTAGCTGCTTTGTGTCGCACTAGCAGCAGTCCACTCTTGAAGCTAAACACTGCAATGACTTACAAAATTGGCACCAAGGCATTGAGCGCCATTTTGGATGCAATGAAACTCATACGCTCCCCACCTGTTGACTCTTGTTCAGAATATGATCCTAATGACTCTTGTTCAAAATTGCCACATATAGAGAGATAACATGGAATTGCATTTCTTTGGGCGTTGTGATTCATCATGAGTGGGCAACCAACATTGTATGCAATGAAGTGGAACCTCAAGAATATGCTTCCTCTTCTGTTCTTTAACATGTTTCTCTTTGTTTATTCTGTATTTAGTACGTACAGTATGTTCCTTGTTAGGAAGGGGCGCAGGGACATCTGCAGTCAACAGCTGATAGAGCTGGCCTGTACGTGATTGATAGGCTTTCAACTACTAGAGGCAATACAACACCGTATTTTCAAGCCAGTTCCACTTTCTCGATTTATATATCGTGGTTATGGTGTACCCCTGTTATGTACACTATGATCTGCCTAGTTGCTGTGTGCTCTTGTTATCATGGTTTGGCAATAAACTCTTTATACAGTATATTATGAACCTATCATCTGCCAACTATCCTTATTTCTGGAGCCTATTTTTTGTGTACTTGTGCCAGATTATATAAATGCACGCACCATATTACAACACACATGAGCTCTCTCATCAGAATCCAGTCATAGCACACAAGTGTTTACAGGGGCACCCCTATATTAGAATATTGATACGTCTCCAACGTATCTACTTTTCCAAACACTTTTGCCCTTGTTTTGGACTCTAACTTGCATGATTTGAATGAAACTAACCTTGACTGACGCTGTTTTCAGCAGAACTGACATGGTGTTGTTTATTGTGCTGAAAACAAAAGTTCTCAGAATGACCTAAAAATCCATGGATATAACTTTTGGAAAATATAAAAAATACTGGCGAAAGAATCAAGGCCAGGGGGCCCACACCCTGTCCACGAGGGTGGGGGCGCGCCCCCTCCCCCTGGGCGTGCCCCCTGTCTTGTGGGCCCCCTGATGCTCCACCGACCTCAACTCCAACTCTATATATTCCGTTTCACGGAGAAAAAAAATCAGAGAAAAAGTTTCATCGCGTTTTACGATACGGAGCCGCCGCCAAGCCCTAATCTCTCTCGGGAGGGCTGATCTGGAGTCCGTTCGGGGCTCCGGAGAGGGGGATTCGTCGCCGTTGCCATCATCAACTATCCTTCATCACCAATTTCATGATGCTCACCGCCACGCGTGAGTAACTCCATCGTAGGCTTGCTAGACGGTGATGGTTTGGATGAGATTTACCATGTAATCAAGTTAGTTTTGTTAAGGTTTGATCCCTAGTATCCACTATGTTCTAAGATTGATGTTGCTATGACTTTGCTATGCTTAATGCTTGTCACTAGGGCCCGAGTGCCATGATTTCAGATCTGAACCTATTATGTTTTCATGAATATATGTGAGTTCTCGATCCTATCTTGCAAGTCTATAGTCACCTATTATGTGTTATGATCCGACAACCCCGAAGTGACAATAACCGGGATACTTCTCGGTGATGACCGTAGTTTGAGGAGTTCATGTATTCACTAAGTGCTAATGCTTTGGCCCGGTTCTCTATTAAAAGGAGGCCTTAATATCCCTTAGTTTCCACTAGGACCCCGCTGGGTTGCTGCCACGGGAGGGTAGGACAAAAGATGTCATGCAAGTTCTTTTCCATAAGCACGTATGACTATATTCGGAATACATGCCTACATTACATTGATGAACTGGAGCTAGTTCTGTGTCACCCTATGTTATAGCTATTACATGAGGAATCACATCCGACATAATTATCCATCACTGATCCAATGCCTATGAGCTTTTCACATATTGTGCTTCGCTTATTTACTTTTCCGTTGCTACTGTTACAACTACTACAAAACTGCTATCTTTACTTTTGCTACTGTTACCGTTACTTCCATACTACTTTGCTACTAAATATTTTGCTGCAGATACTAAGTTATCGAGGTGTGGTTCAATTGACAACTCAACTGCTAATACTTGAGAATATTCTTTGGCTCCCCTTGTGTCGAATCAATAAATTTGGGTTGAATACTCTACCCTTGAAAACTGTTGCGATCTCCTATACTTGTGGGTCATCAAGACTATTTTCTGGCGCCGTTGCCGGGGAGAATAACTCTATTCTTTGAGTCACTTGGGATTTATATCTGCTGATCACTATGAAGAACTTGAAAGATGCAAGAACTAAGATTTTTCCCTCAACTACGAGGGAAGGTAAGGAATTGCCATCTAGCTCTGCACTAGATTCTCCTTCTGTTATGAGTAAGCTTGTGATACCTAAACCTGCTACTGCTATGAATTCTAATATGTCGCATGTTATTGATGATCCACTTCTATTATGCATGATACTTATTATGAAACTACTTCTATACTTGATACTACTTTGCCATTAGGTGAATATCTTGATGAACAACTTGCTAGGGTTAGAGAGAACGAAATTATTGATGATAGTGATGATGAAGGTTCTCCCCCTAATTATGAATTGCCTGTTGTTCTTGAGGGTTATGTTATGGATGAAGAAACTGTTAGAGATCTTTTTGCTTGCAATGATAGATTTGATCTTAAGAAGTTACTACCTAAATTTAAACAGAAAACTCTGAATGCTAGGATGAAATATGACCATACTTTTGCTACTTCACCTATCTTTATTACTGATAAGGATTATGAATTATCCATTGATCCTGAGATAATTACTTTGGTTGAATCAGATCCTTTTTATGGCTATGAATCTGAAACTGTTGTGGCACATCTTACTAAGTTGAATGATATAGCCACCCTGTTCACTAATGATGAGAAGTCTCACTATTATTATATCTTTAAGATATTTCCATTCTCATTAAAGGGTGATGTTAAAACTTGGTTTAATTCTCTTGATCCTGGTTGTGTGCGTAGTCCCCGGGATATGATTTATTACTTCTCTGCTGAATATTTCCCTGCTCATAAGAAACAAGCTGCCTTGCGGGAAATATACAATTTTGTGCAAATCGAAAAAGAGAGTCTCCCACAAGCTTGGGGGAGGCTTCTCCGATTACTTAATGCTTTGCCTGATCATCCTCTTAAGAAAAATGAAATACTTGATATCTTTTATGATGGACTAACCGATACTTCCAAGGACTACTTTGATAGTTGTGCTGCTTGTGTTTTCATGGAAAGAACAGTCGACCAAGCTGAATTACTATTGAATAATATGTTGACTAATGAAAATAATTGGACTCTTCCTGAGCCTATTCCCGAGACAATTCCTGAGCCAATTAAGCCAACTCCTGAGCCTATTCCTAAACCAACTCCGAAGAAGAGGGGTGTTCTATTTCTCAGTCCTGAAGATATGCAAGAGGCAAAGAAATCAATGAAAGAAAAGGGTATTAAAACTGAAGATGTTAAGAATTTACCTTCTATTGAAGAAATACATGGTCTTAATATACCGCTTGTTGAAGAAACATATTGTCTTGATAACCCGACACAGGTAGTAAAGGTAAATTCTCTCTATAGATATGATAAAGTTGAAATCCCGTCTACTAAATTTTATAGCCTATGTTTAGATGAATTTGATGACTTTATGGCTAGACAAGAAAGTTTTAATGCTTATGTTGGTAGAGAATTAAAAAGTAACGCTTTCATGATAGGACGCTTCAGTGATTATATGGCTAGAGTTAAAGGTGAACTTAAACTCATTAGCAAATATGCTTCTATGGTTACCACTCAAGCAGAGCAAGTACTTAAAGCTCAAAGTGATTTGCTCGATGAATTAAATAATAAACATGATTTTGCTATTAGAGTGGCTACTAGAACTGGTAGAGTGACTCAGGAACCTTTGTATCCTGAAGGCCACCCTAAGAGAATCAAGCAAGATTCTCAGAGAAATAATTTAGAGGCACCTAGTCCTTCTAAAAAGAAGAAAAAGAAAAATGATAGGACTTTGCATGCTTCTAGTAAACCTGTTGTAGACACACCTGAGAATCCCAATGAAATTTCTATCTCTGATGCTGAAACACAATCAGGTGATAAACATGAACCTAGTAACAATGTTAATAATAAAGTTCATGTTGATGCTCAACCTAGCAATAATAATGAAGTAGAGATTGAACCTGCTGTTGTTCTTGATAATCCACAATCAAAGAATCAACCTAGCAATAATAATGTTGCTAGAAAGCACGGTAAAGAAAGAGAACCATGGGTTCAGAAACCCATGCCTTTTCCTTCTAAACCATCCAAGACAAAGGATGGTGAGGATTTTGAGCGCTTTGCTGAAATGATTAGACCTATCTTCTTACGTATGCGCTTAACTGATATGCTTAAAGTAAATCCTTATGCTAAATACATGAAGGATATCATTCTAACCTATAAGGATTCTGACCGACCCGCACTCCCGAGCGTCCCTCGATTTTGCTCTGATTTTCGCCGTTTGATCGGGCCTGGTCGGGTCAACGTGTCTGCACTGCCGTTTGATTTTTACAGTCTGTTTTACCCCAGTTTGCTTCGTTGACGCACGATAACTGGTGGGCTCGATGAGTCGTTCCATTGGTTGGGTTAGATTTCCTCGGGTGAACCGCTCCTGCGCGTCGTGTGTCACGTCGCGCTGACTGCGTCGTGCGTCATGGGGAGCCGCAGAGTAGTTCGCCGGCACATTTGCACCCGGCTTGTGCGCGCGCGTTTGTGATCTCTCGATGACAGGTGGGCCACCGCCGCTCCTGGTCCCGCTCATCAGTAGCAGTGGCTGCGCCCAGCGTCGAGGAGGTTGGTTGCGTGGGCTGCACAGGGGGCAAATTTGACAAATTTGACTTATAGACGAAATTAAATCATAGAATGAACTATCCGTAAAACTATTTCACGTGGCTGACCTTTTTGTGTGACGCCCACCACGAAGGCGCCACACTATACTGTGCAACGCCTCAGAGATAGGCGCTGCACGGCCAGCGTCGCACACGTGTGATCAGAAAATTACTAAGTGGTGTGCAGCGCCTGAGAGCTAGGCGGCACACTATACAGTGTAGCGCCTAGCTCCTAGGCGTTGCACTAGTGCAGCGCCTAGCTCCCGGGCGTTGCACTATTGCAGCGCCTGAGAGCTAGGCGCCACGGGTCAACCGCGTGAAATAATTTCACGGACAGTTCATTCTGTGATTTAATTTCGTCTATAGGTCAAATTTGTCAAATTTGCCTGCACAGGGTTGCCCAATCCTCTCCGCGTGCTACGCACCCAATCCTTCATCTCGTCTTTCTCGCACACCAGACGCCGGACAGCCCTACCCGCATCCCCTCCTTCCTCCTCGCTCGTCACCAGGGCCTCCGCCCTAAGATCCTCGCCGCTGCCTGCTCCCCTCCTCCACCGGACCTTTGCTTCTTCTCCACCTCGACTTCCTTCTCTTTGTTGTTTATCCGGCCATCGGCGGCGACTGCTTCCAGATCTGGCACAAGTTAGGCGAGCCCTGTGGTGGGGTGAAGGGGCAGGGGAGGCGGGCGACGAGGACAAGCAACTGTCGGCCTGTCGTGGGTGAGTCTACATGGAAGAGGGAGGAGGCAGGTGACAGGGTGAAGGAGCGCGCTGGTCCTCGTGGAGGAGGCGTCGCCGGCCAGGGGCCATTTGCCATCGCCGGCCTCACTCGCCTCGTCTACTCTCTCTTCACCAACCCGACCACGGCGGATGGGGCAAGCACGTTTGTGGCCATCCAGTGGAGCCCCACCTCCGGTCGTAGGATTTTGCGTTGCCGTCTTCTTGTGTCGGTCGTGCCCTGGACGAACTCACCCACACCAGCCGTTTCAGATCATGTGTTTTTTAACGAAGTTTCAGATCATATGTTGATACTCTTTTTTACTCAATCTTTCGTATTAGCCATCAGCGTAAAGGATACCATGTTGTGAAGAATTGCTTGGGCCCATGCTTCAGATGAAATTAATTCCTTGACTGTTCTGTGTCTTGATATTTCATTCTAGAATTTGGCCCTTATTACTTATGTGTCCCAGGTTACTGCCTTTTTGTTCTGTTGGTTGAGGTTTGTTCCTTTTCTTTCTAACCAGCTGCTTGCTTCTTCACGGCTAAGATTTGAGTGAAAGAAAGCCACAACAGGGGAGAAGTGGCCAGGGTCAGACACCCACAGCTGAAGGTTATGTCAGATTGTACAAACTTTCGCTCTCTGTTTCCTTCTAATAATACTGATGCAGTTTAAGTGGTATGCATTGACACATTTTCTTAGTTTCGTAGCGCTCGACAATTGTGGAAGCCTGTGTGATTCTCTCGAATCTAGCTTAGGCCAACCGTTTAAGTGTTTGTATGTTCTTCACATTTGCTTATAAACTACCAAATCATCTGCAGGCATGATCTGACAATCACTAAAGAATGTTTTGATCTTCTATTGCTGGTTGCCATACCCTAAGAAGATGGGGCATACAATTTTTGTGAGCCTATAGTTATGGACATGCTCTTCAGTCAAATCTCCAACTTCCCAGAAGGTACTATTTTTTTTCTCTCCAGTATCTTGTTTGCTTAATAATTCCATCTTCATCTTCCTTCATCCCATCGGGGAATGTTTAGCAGTGAAACTTGATCTGACGTTTTAAATTTGTGCAACTGGATGTCTGATGATTGCTTGCGTAGAATGATTTGCGCAGTATATTGAATTAGTGTCTAAATCAGAAGAACTTAAATAGGTTCGTTTGTGGATTCCATTAGGTATTGTAGTACAATAATAAATTGTATTTTCCAGAGTTAGGTTGAATTCTTATATACTCCCTCCGTTCCGAAATAATTGTCTTTCTAGCCATCTCAAATGGACTACAACATACGGATGTATGTAGACATGTTTTAAAGTGTATATTCATTCATTTTGCTCCGTATGTAGTCACTTGTTGAAATATCTAGAAAGACAATTATTTCGGAACGGAGGGAGTAGTTGCTTGATTTCTCATTTGTAGGTTCATTCCTTTAGGGTTGTTCTTGCGATCCAGGTGAGTTGAGCAGCGGCTTGGTTGGAGATGTTGGTGTTGTTTTAATATTCTGAAATTTTCAATGTTCTGAACGAGGGCAAGCTCGACATGGTCGAGGTGAGTGCTCGCCTCAACCTCAGCTCCTGGTTTAGTTTTAATTACTCGTTTGTTTCGACTACAAAATAAGTTCTCTTTTCGGAACACTTGGTATGTGATATATATATATCACATTATAATAGAGTAACTCAGCAAAAGCTTTTTTATTTGAATGAGCAAGAATCCGTGGTGTGCTCCTCAACTATGTGTCCCTTCTCCAAATTTTAGAAAGGTTATCTTAACTTAGTTGTTCGCATAGAAGTTTGTTTTGGTTACTAGGCTCATTTGATGTTTGCATTACTTCTGAAATTTTGAATGACAAGTATATTAGTGATCTATAGACTGAATATGTGTAATTTGCATGACATATATCTGGATTTTGATTTGTAGGCTCAAATAAATTTTGTCCATTTATATTAAATCCCACATTATGCATATCAGAAAAATTGCTCGGTTGGGCGTGTGCCATTTTTTCTTTATCTATTTCAGCTAGATCAAATCAACCACAACGTCCTCATTAACTCTCTTTTATTTGTTTGCGGGAGGTTTAGCAGGTCTGATTTATGATCTAAGTTGATGGTGTTTAGCAATATTGGTTTGATCCATGCAGAGGTCCTCGCCGTCGTTGCAGTGGCGGGAAAAGACGGCGAGGAGCCTCCCCCTCCTCGTGGTGGCTGGCTGTTAAATGCTTTCGTTTTGTTTTCATTTTGCCAAAGGTTGCTGGTATTTGTTTAGTTTCATGATGGAACAATATTGCGAGTCAAATGTGACATGCATGATTGTTTAGCATTGAAACCACATTTCATAGGGTAAAGCGAGCATCACTTCCCGTCATTTTCTGTTTGGAGTAAAGCATGCCTTTTGGTTGATGGTGTGATAACCTGGTTTGCAAGTTTATGTTTTTCTTCTGGTTCAAACATGAAAACAAGATGCTGATGGAGTGCCCTGTATTGCTGCTACTTGATTTTCTGTGAGCTTTCAAATTAGTTCTGCGCTGTCGTTCAACAATTGCTTTGCTACATACATATCATGCAGAAGAATTGGTATCTGCATAGGCAATTGGTACCGCAATACGCTTGCTTAGGCCATCTAACATATGGATAGAGATAGAGTTTAGGCACCTGGATAAGGGGTTATAGAGATTGTAGGCAAATATAGCATTAGCTGTGCAGTATGAAATAACTTAAGTATCAATATCAAATGTTCTTCTCTTTTCATAGACAAAAGGGATAATGTGCCATATATAATTATGGTATGATGCCTTTCCCACACATTCAATGGACAGTCCACTTCCATGTTTATTTCTTCTTACACTCAAAATATTTCTCCCTTGCAAGTATTGACTGAAAGGTTAGCAATAAAATTATTATAAGAGTATATCCTTGCCTACATCGAAGCACTATTTAATGTCTACCATTAAGTTACAGTTGAAAGTTCATATATAGTATTGTATGTTGTTTTTATTATTTTTTCAATTGAAGCTTTCTTATTAGATTTTTTCAAGCTGGATTCCTTCTCAACATGCTATACTAATACAGGTGATTGGATAAAGTTATGTACTGATAGTCCGAAACTTTGTGGTTGCCCAGGCTATGCAACCTTTAATCATATTTAACATCATCATGTAAGTAAAGATGTCATGATCAGAAGTCATTGGGTATGTGCTATATATATGCGCAAAATTTGATAAACTACATTGCGCATTCAATTGTTTTCAGGAAACAATATTTTCTTAATTTTTTCTAACTCAATGTGAAAACGAACATTCATGTTTTTTTGTCCCTCGAAGGAGATGAGGTTTAGTATTTGCTTACATGACCCGGAGCATTAGGGGATGTTCAAATGAGTAGTTAAAGAAGAAGAATTATTTGCAAAGATGATATCTTTCTTTTCTATACAAAAATGATGGCTATACCCACAATATTGCTCGACCTTAGCTCATTTTCTTAGAAACAAAAATTCTGAATTTATTGTGTGCACATGCTTATTTGGCCAATCAGCATAATAATAATTTTGTGGTTTTTGTACAAGTTTTATCAGTTTATTGTTTTCAGAATTAGAATCTTGCTGATCGACCAATCTGCATTTTGTAGTTTAGTAGCTACCTACATGAGGTAGGTCCATTAACTCTTTGTAGAACCAGATTGTTGATATTTCCTCAGAAGTAAAAATGTTACCTTTTCCTTTACTTGCTTACTTGAAACTAGACTATTAGGCACCCACCTTCCAAGATATATAAACAACCAAAAATATCACGTCAGGCTATTCTTTTGTTCTTGATCAAACAACCAACACTCTGATGTATAGGGTCTCTGGACAAACAAGCTCGAGGAGGCCATTGTTTGGTGCAGCCCATGATGACAACTACACCATTGACCACTGAAGCAAGGTCCTTGTATGGTCACTGAAGAAACGCGTTGTCATCTTTTCTTCCGACGGAATGGCACTTTTATTGAATCTATGCCAGTGTCTGTTGTAATTTACTATCATCCCTAGGACAAACATGATTCTGTGTTGCCGCTCTTTATCTCTATTGTTGAATCCAAATTACTAATGTGACATGATAACATATATGATGCAGTGGACAGTATTGCTAAGAAGTGCACGGACACAGTGCTTTATCATGTCTTGAGTACATTTTATTTATTGTGTTGCCCATGTGTACAACTACTTGGGTTATCTAATTGCAGACTCAACAATTCTAAGTTACTAATGATCTACTATGTTACATTCTTACATTATTATGCAAATATTTGCATTTAGCTCTTGGTTTGAATTGGACTTTGCGCCATTTGGTGGAACAGGATACATAATATTGCTACATTGGAAATCATCTTCTCTCAAATAACAAAGGGTCTGACCTGGTATCTTGCGCCATTTGGTGCAGAACAAGATTTGTTTTGTAAATTCATTTTTTGTAAAAATAGTCGAATAGTGATCTTAATGAAACATTGCATTTTTTTCATACAAGTCGCTGGTACAATTGGCAAATAAATTTGTATCACTATCTATTTTATCAGGTAAAAACACCAGCAAGTTGTTTGTGGTGCATGTAAGGTTGTAGCGTATGACGACGCATTGCTGATCATGAAGCTGTCGGTGTATTAGAGTAGGGGTACCCTAGTATCCCGAACTTGTGCACGGGCAGTCGCAGCATCCCGCGGCAAGGCTTGCCGGGTGACCGCCAAGGTCCTCCGTGGTTCCCTTGGAGCCACTCAAGAACAAAGTATTCAAGCCAAGGAGACAAGGCCCCGGCAAGAGGAGCTTGCCGGGAAGCCATTCAAGAACAAAGTATTCAAGCCAAGGAGACAAGGCCCCGGCAAGAGGAGCTTGCCGGGAAGGCCAACCAAGGTATCTCAAGGAACTTGCCGCGACGCGCCACGCGTCCCGGCGAGGCCCGGTGAGCGATAAGCTTCCGGACGCGGCAAGACAACGGCCGCAGCAAGGCACTTGCCGTGGCGAGCTACCACTCTGTACCCGCGCTCCAGCACATCCACCAATGTGTCGCCCTGAGGCCTTTCCAGGCGCGTGTGGCAAGAGGCTGTGCAGCCAGCGGTGCGCGGTGGTGAGCGGCGCTGACAAGATAGCGATCGTGGCAAGCGGTGGCGCCCCTGACGGTCCCTTTCTGCACTATTTGGGCGACGCAGACGGGCATTTAATGCCTTTGTCCCCTGCCGTCAGGGTTAGGTATGATACACTGTACGATACACTATGCAGGTAATTGTACCTATCGCAGTTCCTTTTCCATTTTTGCCCTTGTCTACGTTGCCGCCTGTCGGTGACCCCTTGAGCATATAAAAGGAGGCCCATGCGCAACGAAGAGGGAGGGGGTTGGAAGCCAGAACACACCCACGCTCGGTCTCGTTAGCAGCTTGAGTGTACTGTAGCTCTCAGCGCTCCCGAGCAAGAACTCAATATACAATCAGACATGCAGCAGTAGGAGTATTATCTCTCCGGAGAGCTCCGAAACTGGGTAAACTGCTCATGTGCTTCGCCTCGATCTGCTCTTCGTGCGATCTCCGCCCCCCGCCGAACCGAAAGGGGCTCGGTCCGCCGGTCCCATAGGTGTTCGTGGATCAGTTTCCCCGACATCTTTGGCGCGCCAGGTAGGGGGCGTCGAGATTGTGTGAACCTGATCCGGCGTTCACACGAGCTAGATCCTCATTTTCTTCATCGACATGCCACCGAAGAAGAAGGCTTCGGAGGCAGCTGTTCCGTCCGCGTCGATCCCACCGCCACCGGAGCAGACGGGTGGTGGGGCGGACGCCGGCGGAAGAACGGGCGTCGACGAGGGAGCTCACGGTGCTGCCAGGTCCAAGGACAAGGCTGCGCAGCCCTTGGCGTCCGTACATTCACCGCGCCCGTCTCAGGAGGCGCGGGACCAGCAGCGTCATGGTATTCGCAGTACCATACGCTCGTTGGACCAAGATCGAGCTGGTGGATCTCGCGGTGCTCAAGACCAGCATGCACGCCAACATGCTGGCACGAGCGAGGCACGGTCGCCTGGACGGGATACTGCTCCTTCTAACACAGTTAGAAGTCCGAGCATATCCCGCTCCTCGCACCGTTCGCCACTGCCGCCCACCACTCCAGCAGAAACTTTGGCGCGAGCTCAACTGCTCCTGGATTACCCTCCAACAGCAGACAAGATCGACGAATGAAGGGCCACCATTCAGAGTCTCATCGGCTTCGCCAACGGCGACACTCCGCGGCAGCCGAGTACATCGCTGCTGCGGCAGGACTGCCAGGCGCGAGCCGATGGCGACAAAATCGGTGGGGGTGCAACCTCCATGCACTCTCCATCCCGAAGGCCAAGATCGCCGACTCGCCAGATCCACCTCGACAGCGACTCCACCGCGTCATCAGATCCACGAGCTCGTCGCGATCAGCGCCAAATTCTTCACGAACGACAGCAAGAAGACGCTCGTACTCGCATCGAGCGCCGAAGAGAAGCGCGACGTCAATCAGACCAGCGCGCTGGGCCCTCTGTCGACATGCATGCGCCAGGGGAACCAGGCGACTTGCCGTACGCGGTAGGTTGCTCTGCGTTCACTCGTGAGCTGCGGCAAGTCCAGTGGCCCAGCACGAAGAATTTCAAGCCAGATGTACCAGAGAAGTACGACGGCAAGTCGCATCCGTCGGAGTTCCTCAGCATCTACACCATCGCGGTGCAAGCTGCCGGGGGGCGGGACGACAAGATCCTTGCCAACTACTTCCCGCTGGTGCTCAAGCCCAATGTCCGATCTTGGCTCATGCACTTGCCGGACAACTCCATATCCTCCTAGGCAGACCTATGCCATCAGTTTGTCGGCGCCTTTACAGGCGGCCACAAGCCTCATGGCCAAGAGAGCAATCTTCATCTGCTCGCCCAGAAGGAAGGAGAGCCCCTGCGCAAGTATATTCAGAGATTCAGCCGTGTACAGCATAACATCCCAGATGTCCACCCTGCCGCGGTAACCAGTGTTGGGTAACGTAGTAATTTCAAAAATTTCCTACGCACACGCAAGATCATGGTGATGGTATAGCAATGAGAGGGGAGAGTGTATGTCCACGTACCCTCGTAGACCGTAAGCGGAAGCGTTAGCACAACGCGGTTGATGTAGTCGTACGTCTTCACGATCCGACTGATCCAAGCACCGAACGTACGGGGCCTCCGAGTTCAGCACACGTTCAGCTCGATGACGATCTCCGGCCTCCGATCCAACCAAGCTCCGGAGATGAGTTCCGTCAGCACGACGGCGTGGTGACGATGATGATGTTCTACCGGCGCAGGGCTTCGTCTAAACTCCGCAACGATATGACCGAGGTAGAATATGGTGGAGGGGGGCACCGCACACGGCTAAGGAACGATCCGTAGATCAACTTGTGTGTCATGGGGTGCCCCCCTGCCCCCGTATATAAAGGAGCAAGGGGAAGAGGGCCGGCCAAGGAGGAGGAGGCGCGCCCAAGGGGGGGCAATCCTACTCCAAGTAGGATTCCCCCCTCTTTCCAAGTCCTACTAGGAGAAGGGAAGGAAGGGGAGGAGAAGGAGAAGGAAGGAGAGGGAGGAGAAGAAGGAAAGGGGGGCCGGCCCCCTAGTCCAATTCGGTTTGGGCTAGGGGGGCCGCGCGCCCTACCTCCTCTCTTCCACCACTTGGCCCATGAGGCCCATTGCTTCTTCCTCGTATTCCCGTAACTCCCCGGCACCCCCGAAAATACCCGAATCACTCGGAACCTTTCCGAACTCCGAATATAGTCGTCCAATATATCGATCTTTACGTCTCGACCATTTCGAGACTCCTCGTCATGTCGCCGATCTCATCTGGGACTCCGAACTCCTTTGGTACATCAAAAAACCATAAACTCATAATATAACTGTCATCGTAACGTTAAGCGTGCGGACCCTACGGGTTTGAGAACTATGTAGACATGACCTAGAACTATTCTCGGTCAATAACCAATAGCGGAACCTGGATGCTCATATTGGCTCCTACATATTCTATGAAGATCTTTATCGGTCAAACCGCATAACAACATACGTTGTTCCCTTTGTCATCGGTATGTTACTTGCCCGAGATTCGATCGTCGGTATCCAATACCTAGTTCAATCTCGTTACCGGCAAGTCTCTTTACTCGTTACGTAATACATCATCTTATAACTAACTCATTAGTTACAATGCTTGCAAGGCTTAGGTGATGAGTATTACCGAGAGGGCCCAGAGATACCTCGGAGTGACAAAACCTAATCTCGAATTATGCCAACCCAACATGTACCTTCGGAAACACCTGTAGAGCACCTTTATAATCACCCAGTTACGTTGTGACGTTTGGTAGCACACAAAGTGTTCTTCCAGTAAACGGGAGTTGCACAATCTCATAGTTGCAGGAACTTTGTATAAGTCATGAAGAAAGCAATAGCAGTATACTAAACGATCAAGTGCTAGGCTAACGGAATGGGTCATTTCAATCACATCATTCTCCTAATGATGTGATCCCACTAATCAAATGACAACACATGTCTATGGTTAGGAAACATAACCATCTTTGATTAATGAGCTAGTCAAGTAGAGGCATACTAGTGACTATAGTTTTGTCTATGTATTCACACATGTATCATGTTTCCGGTTAATAAAATTCTAGCATGAATAATAAACATTTATCATGAAATAAGGAAATAAATAATAACTTTATTATTGCCTGTAGGGCATATTTCCTTCAGTCTCCCACTTGCACTAGAGTCAATAATCTAGTTCACATCGCCATGTGATTTAACACCAATATTCACATCTGCATGTGATCAATACCCATAGTTCACATCATCATGTGAACAACACCCAAAGGGTTTACTAGAGTCAATAATCTAGTTCACATCGCTATGTGATTAACACCCAAAAGAGTACTAAGGTATGATCATGTTTTGCTTGTGAGAGAAGTTTAGTCAACGGGTCTGTCATATTCAGAGCCGTATGTATTTTGCAAATATTCTATGTCCACAATGCTCTGCACGGAGCTACTCTAGCTAATTGCTCCCACTTTCAATATGTATCCAGTTTGAGACTTAGAGTCATCTGGATCAGTGTAAAAGTTTGCACCGATGTAACTTTTACAACAAACTCTTTTATCACCTCCATAATCGAGAAACATCTCCTTAGTCCTCACTAAGGATATTCTTGACCGCTGTCCAGTGATCTACTATTAGATCAAAATTGTATTCCTTTGTCAAACTCAGAGCAAGGTATACAATAGGTCTGGTTCACAGCATAGCATACTTTATAGAACCTATGACTGAGGCATAGGGAATGACTTTTCATTCTCTTTCTATTTTCTGCCATGGTCGGGTCTTGAGTCTTACTCAACCTCGCACCTTGCAACACAGGCAAGAACTTCTTCTTTGTCGACAATGCACTGTACAGAAGAAGACTCAACGGTGTTAAATTGAAGTGTATTCACCGGGAAGACGGACAAAAGCTATTGGCAGAGATACATGGAGGCATATGTGGTCACCACATTGGCGCAAGAGCACTTGCCGACAAGGCTTTCCGGCAAGGTTTCTTTTGGCCGACAGCCCTCCAGGATGCAACTGCACAAGTAACCAAGTGTGAAGCGTGCCAGTTCCATTCCAAGCAGATACACCAGCCAGCTCAAGCTCTCCAGACGATCCCTTTATCCTGGCCATTTTTGGTCTGGGGGCTCGACATCCTCGGCCCCTTCCCCCGAGCTGTCGGGGGCTTTGAGTACTTGTACGTTGCAATCGACAAGTTCACAAAGTGGCCGGAAGTGGAACCAGTGAGGAAGGTGACAGCACAGTCAGCAGTAAAGTTCTTCAGGTCGATTGTTTGCCGCTTCGGGATCCCTAACAGGATCATCACCGACAACGGCACGCAATTCACGAGCCGCACCTTCATGCAGTACGTCCAAGATCTTGGCGCCAAAGTCTGCTTCGCTTCTGTTGCTCATCCGAGAAGCAACGGTCAAGTGGAGAGGGCGAATGCTGAAGTGCTGCGCGGGCTCAAGACCAGAACTTTCGACAGGCTGCGCAAGTGCGGAAAGAACTGGATTGAGGAGCTGCCGATGGTTCTTTGGTCGATCAAGACGACGCCAAATCGAGCCACTGGCCAGACACCTTTCGCTCTAGTCTATGGAGCAGAGGCAGTTCTCCCCACGGAACTCGTATATGGGTCACCTCGAGTGCTCTGTTATGATGAGCTTGAGCAAGAGCAGCTGCGACAAGATGACGCGCTGCTCCTTGAGGAGGACCGTCTTCAGGCTGCTGTACGAGCTGCTCGATACCAGCAAGCTTTGCGCCGCTACCATAGCCGCAAAGTTAATGCCAGGAGTTTCGAGGAAGGCAACCTTGTTCTTCGGCGCGTTCAGTCCGCTAAGAATTCCAACAAGTTGACGCCGAAGTGGGAAGGCCCTTACCGGGTGAAACGAGTCACTAGGCCTGGCGCCGTCCGCCTTGAGACCGAAGATGGCATTCCAGTGAGCAACTCCTGGAACATTGAGCATCTTCGTAAGTTTTACCCATAAGGCGCGGTTGCCGGAACCTGTTCCGGCAACCACCTTTTGTACAAGTCTTTCCGATGTTGCATGTAATCCTTTGTACAAAACCGGGCGCAGACCCCGTGCATAAGTAAAGCTCATGTGCTCCGCACATCTTGTCAATTTCATGCTTTCTTCTTTTTTGCATGTATTATCTGACACTTTGTGCAGCACCTACCCCCGGTAGGCAATAACGATCCATAAGGCTCCATATCTTTATTTTCTCTTCTTTCTCTTTCTCAAAGAAAGGAAGGTTCCCTCGCCCACAAGTTTGCCGGGGGGAAAGGAGAAGATAATGGTGTGGACCAGGTGTCGTTCAAGAAAGTTTCGCCTTACCGGGAAGCAAACGATAGAAAAGCTAAGTTGCCAAAGTTTGAGCAATCAGTTTTAAAATTTTTAAGTTATCTTCCTTGAACGACCGTGCTTTGTATGGAAAACCTGTGCGCGGAGGAACCAACTCGTAGCTAGTTGCGCCCTTACTTTGTTTCGAGTCCGCTCAACAACTTAAGTGAGCTGCGACTAGTTGCAACAAGGTTTCTTGTCGGTGGCGGCACCGCCAGCAGACTGCTGACGTTCCGCACTCAGCGCTCGCGGCTAAGGTGCCTGCGCCGGCAAGTTCCCTAAAAGCGTAAGGCAAAACATACAAAGGAAGGAATCAAGTAAAGGAAATAACATAGCAGTCGCTACCCAAAATAAAGTTATATTACAAGATAGCTTGTCGCAGCTCTAACAGATTGTTCTCGCAACATGACCAGCAGCAACAAGAAAAGGAGAGAACGGGCGGCCTAATCTACGCGATCGCCCTCAACCCTCTTGATCCCGCTCACCTTGTCCACAATGGGTGCAACAAGGGCCTTGAGCGCCTCCAGATCAGCATCCGGCGGCAAGGACCTGAGGACGTTGGTGAGGTTGAGGCCTGGGTTGCGGAAGGCCACCTTCACCAGCACCTTCTGAAGAGCCCCCGCGCAGATGTTGCGCGACTCGTCGGCCAGCTGCTTTGGGATCCTTTCCCAGAGTCGCTGAAGGGCCGTCGCCACGCCTTTGAAGAACAAGCTGAGCTTGGCGCTGGGTTGGAGATGCTCATCGGAGGAGTACCCGAGATCTTCCATCCCTAGCTGCGCCAGCTCCCTGTCGATGGCGGCGGCAACATCCACGAGACCCTCCGTCCAGTGCTCCACATTCTCCTTGAAAGTGTTCTGGGCGGCAGCAGCACTCGCCAGCAGCGCTTCGTTGGCCTTGATCTCCTTCTTCAAGGCCACCTCTTGCTTCCTGGCGCCGTCCAGCGT
The DNA here is from genome assembly GCA_963921465.1 of Triticum timopheevii. NCBI lineage: Eukaryota > Viridiplantae > Streptophyta > Magnoliopsida > Poales > Poaceae > Triticum > Triticum timopheevii. Next base: position 153,251,124 of record OY997272.1, read on the forward strand.
CGTGGTCAAAGTAGCCAACTTCAACTCGAGATCTGTGTTGGAGTCCTTGGCAGCGCTGAGCTCCTGGCCCCTCTCGGCGAGACGACCCTGCAGCTCGCCAAGGGTGTAGGCGTCCTTCTCGTGCTCATGCTTGAGCACAGCAAGCTCCTCGCCGCTCGCCTTGAGATCGGCCTCCAGCCGCGCCACCTTCGTCTCCAGCTCCTTCTTGGCGGCCCCGGCAGCTGCGGCAGCGTTCTTTGCTTCCTTGAGAGCCCCGCCAAATGTTTGCTCGCGCGCGGCAAGCTCCTCCTCGTGGCTGTCAAGATTGACCTTCCGCTGCGCCAACTCGCCTTCCTGCGCATATAGCTTCTCGACAACAAGCCGCTGTTGCTCTTCAGCTTCAGCCTTCTCGAGGAGGAAGGCTTTCCGCTCCTCGGCGAGTTGCTCCCGCTCCTCTGCCAGGGACCAGAGAGCTTCCTGGCGAATACCCCGGAGCTCCTTCGTGCGCTTCTCGATGTCCACTCCCGCCTTCGCGACAAGCGCTTCTCGGGATTCCAGCTTGGCTTGTCGGGCGCGGTAGAGTGATAACAGCTTCCGCAGCAGCCGCTCCTCCTCAGGCTCGCCACTGCTGCTGCTCGGCGCGTCAACCAGCATCAGCCCAGCGGAGGCGAGCACCTCTCCATCCAAGATCTCTCCTTCGACCGGCGCCCTGGAGCTTGACGCCCAGGGGAGCTTGATGAAGATGCCATCACCGGCCTTCAAATAGGCGCCGGGCTGGGGCTCTTCGGAGCCTGGCGCTGCGGCAGCGGCGGAGGGATCGGCGGTCGGCGTAGCGCCTGGCGCTCCTGCGGCCTCAGGGCCGTCAGTGCGATCGCCAGACCCCTCACCGGCCTCTGCGGCGGCAGCTTTGGCGGCCTCTTCGCCGGCAGGATCATCAGCGCCGGCTCCTTCTTCGGTGGCAACGGCATCGTCAGTATTGCCACGCGCGTTATCCTCGCCGGCGACCTCGGTTTCCATTGGCTCCGTGGCAGATGGATCTGACGACCGGAGAAGGGAGAAAAGTCAAGCAAATATTCAAAAAGAAAATCAGAAGAAGAAGAACCCAAGGGAAGTTTTCAAGCAAGAGGATTACCTCTACTAGGATCTGCAGCCGTGGTCTCAACCACCAGAGGGTCGCTGGTGCTGTCCCTTGCCGGAGAACTGTCCCTTGCCAGAGAATTCTCCCTTGCCGGAGAACGCTCCCTTGCCGGGGAATCCCCCCTGGCGGTGTAGTCGAAGCAGATGGCATTTCGGGAGCGGCTTCCGGGCACTCCTGGTGAGGCTGCTCTGCTCCTACACAAACCAAGAATCAGATATCAGCAAAGAAAGAGCACCCATGCGCGCGGAACAGCAGGAAGTAAACCATATACTTATGCTAGGGGCTGCGCTGGGGTCTGCTTTGGGGAATGGTTGCCGGGTCCGGCAAGGTGGTCTCGGACATGTCCCCTGCCGTCGCAATGGGTTCATCTTCGATGACAATCACCGGGACCTTGGCTCTCTTCGCCGCTCTCTGGGCCAGAGTCCTGAAAAGAAATGGGTTCGGGATAAAGCAAATCAGATACAAGACAAAATAGCAAGAATTGAAGAAGTACAAGAACAACAGAGAATCTTACTCTTCTTCTTCCACGTCGGAGCTAAGCGCGGAGAGGTCGAAGTCCGGCCCACCTTCGGCGCGACGAGGCGGAGGAGTAGGTTCCCTCAGCCGCTTGGCGGGGGCAGTGGCGGTGGTTTGAGACGACCCAACTCCGGCCGCCGCCGCGGCGTGAGATGCGGCAGGAGCAGAAGCGGTGGACCGGTAGGACCCCGCTCCAGTTGCCGCAGCAGCGTGAGGCGCTCCCGCGGCAACAGTGCTTGCCGCGGTGGAGCGTGTCGCGCGGCGCGGCGGCTGTTGACTCGTCTGCCGCCCCGCTACGTCCCCGGCCTTGCGGAGACGCCTTCTCGGTGGAGCTTGGGGCTCTGCTTGCGGCAAGCTGTCTGAAGCGGAGGGATCGATCTGCAACGGGACGCTCGCGCCCTCGGTGGGCTCGCTCGACTCAGCTTCAGGCCCGGCAAGCTCTTCCTCGCCGGCAAGCTCCTCTCGCTCGACAAGGCTTGCCGCCTCTGCTGCCTCTGCCTCCTCCACGGTGAATCCAAACACACCCGCGGCAGCGGCTGCCGCCGCCTCTTCCATCCTGGTGGCGATGCGCTGCATCTCATCATCGGTGGTGTCGCGAGTAAGGCTCTTCTGTTCATCAGCATGAACCGGCACTTCCACCAGGCTGTCGAAGAACTCCTGCATGACATCGTCCGCAGGCTCTTGCCAAGTGGGGGCAATTCCATGTGAATCGCACAGCGGCATCATTGCACGGATGCGGTCGAGCGAGGAGTTGTTGCACAGCGGAACGATGCCCCTCGGCAACCTGAACACTCCGGGATGTTCAGGATCATGCTTGAACAGTTCCAGGAGCATCGCGTCCAGTTCCAGGACAATAAAGTTGAAGTTGAGGCCCGGGCGCAGCCTCATGATATCCGCCGCATTCTAGAACTCCCAGGCGGGTCTCCCCCTCTCCTGCAGGGGGGCGATGCGGCGGCGAAGAAAATCTGCGCCAACGGCGCCTACAGTGAGCCCGGCAAGCCTGAGGCGTAGGATCCGGTTAACGGCAATCTTCAGCCTAGCGTCTTCCGGGGCCACGTTGCTCCAATCGTTGCCACGCACTACTGGGGCTTGGCGCTGGGCGGTAAATGGCTGCGGGTTCTCCTCGACAATCCAGCACCAATCTGCTCTCCATTCATCCCACTTGCTGCGGAGCTCTCCCTCCAGATAAGCTTCCTTCTTGCCGGTCCTCGAGATCCAGGCGATTCCACGGGATAAGGGCTCTCCTCTCTCAACTCAGGGCATAAAGAAGTGGCGGAAAAGGGCTACATTGGGATAGACTCCGACAAAGTTTTCGCAGAGATGTGCAAAAACTGCCATGGTCAGAACGGCATTCGGGGTGAAGTCAAGGAGGCGGAGCCCGTAGGTGTTCATGATATCGCAGAAAAATTCAGAGAAAGGCGGGCAGAGCCCGCAGTAGAAGAACATCACAAAGAAAGGGTATCCATTCAGAGCCAGTTTCGAAGCGGCAGCTGGGAGTACCTTCGTGCGCGGGTGCGCTCGCGTCTCCGTCGACCAGAAGAGGTAGTAGTACTCCCTCAGCTCATTCGTGGCGAGCTGGGGGGGGGGGGGGGGGAAGATCGCCCGCTCCTTTCGCAGCACCGCGAGCCGCTGCGCCTCGGCCGACTTCACGCCCTTCCCCTTGTCGGCTTTCAGAGCCATGGCGGAGGTGGTGGGGGAGATCGACGGCATTGGTGGTGCTGGTGGCGATGGGGGCCGGAGCGCTGCTCTCTCTCAGCTTTGGGAAGAAGGGGGAGCGGCGGAGATTTCTGAGATTGGAGTAGCAACCGTCGAGGTGGGCGTACTGCCCCTGTTTCCCCTGCTTATAAAGAGGGAGGGGGCGGACATTCCGTCTTTCCGAATAAAGAAACCACCCACGATCTCTCCCACGACGCCGCATTAGACGCGTGCCGTTCGGGGAGGGCGCGGTGGATACGGAGTGAGATACGGCGTAACCCCGGCCGCGCGTGCCCGTGCCCTGTTTTGGGCCTGGCCCAACAGCGCTCGGCACCGTGTGTGGCCCAGGCCCGGGGGCTCCTGTCGGTGTACTAGAGTAGGGGTACCCTAGTATCCCAAACTTGTGCACGGGCAGTCGCAGCACCCCGTGGCAAGGCTTGCCGGGTGACCGCCAAGGTCCTCCGTGGTTCCCTTGGAGCCACTCAAGAAGAAAGTATTCAAGCCAAGGAGACAAGGCCCCGGCAAGAGGAGCTTGCCGGGAAGCCATTCAAGAACAAAGTATTCAAGCCAAGGAGACAAGGCCCCGGCAAGAGGAGCTTGCCGGGAAGGCCAACCAAGGTATCTCAAGGAACTTGCCGCGATGCGTCACGCGTCCCGGCGAGGCCCGGTGAGCGACAAGCTTCCGGACGCGACAAGACAACGGCCGCGGCAAGGCGCTTGCCGCGGCGAGCTACCACTCTGTACCCGCGCTCCAGCACATCCACCAACGTGTCGCCCCGAGGCCTTTCCAGGCGCGCGTGGCAAGAGGCTGTGCAGCCAGCGGTGCGCGATGGTGAGTGGCGCTGACAAGATAGCCATCGTGGCAAGCGGTGGCGCCCCTGACGGTCCCTTTCTGCACTGTTTGGGCGACGCATACGGGCATTTAATGCCTTTTTCCCCTTCCGTCAGGGTTAGGTATGATACACTGTACGATACACTGTGCAGGTAGTTGTACCTACCGCAGTTCCTTTTCCATTTTTGCCCTTGTCTATGTTGCCGCCTGTCGGTGACCCCTTGAGCATATAAAAGGAGGCCCATGCGCAACAAAGAGGGAGGGGGTTGGAAGCCAGAACACACCCACGCTCGGTCTCGTTAGCAGCTTGAGTGTACTGTAGCTCTCAGCGCTCCCGAGCAAGAACTCAATATACAATCAGACATGCAACAGTAGGAGTATTATCTCTCCGGAGAGCTCCGAAGCTGGGTAAACTGCTCGTGTGCTTCGCCTCGATCTGCTCTTCGTGCGATCTCCGCCCCCCGCCAAACCGAAAGGGGCTCGGTCCGCCGGTCCCATAGGTGTTCGTGGATCAGTTTCCCCGACAGGAGCACTGCGAGGCTTCAGGATATGTACCGCAACTTAGAGACTGGACACAATACCACTTGCTCCTACTACCATGCAAGAAGTCGATGCTTTAGTGTTGAACTATTGATTAGTCCCTCCTTTTTTCTTTAATCTATGTGATGGTGTCCCTTACCATAAATACTTGTTATGTGGATTCAATAAAAAGAAATGATGTTTTAGGCATGTTTGATAGTTATGAAACAAATGTCATAGACGATAGTTATTGCTATTATGGAGACGTTTCAAACTATTGTTCATCTGCCATTCTTTTTTTGATATGCTCCTTTATTATTTTTATACAGAAGGGCTAAAGCTTCAATCATGCATGTTTGCTCAAACCTAAAGCTCCTAACTAATGAAAATATTTTCAAAGCACCCATGATTTTAAAGGTACATATATTTTTAAACAAGAGCCTATGTATTTTTTGCTCAAACACAAAGTCAATGAAAAATGCAAATGTTTTCAATCCGAACATGATTTCAAATGGGTTTGTGCGAACATGGTAGCAAGTATTTCATGCTATCAAACAAAAATGTGTATATACATCTCATTGTAGACAACATTCCAGCTTATTTCCTATTAAAGGGAATTAAACCATGGATATTCTTTTCATCGCGCACATGAATTTAGCGTGCCTCTGCGCCATTTGGCGCAACGGGTCCACTAGTTACAAATAAAAGAAAGATACCGGAAGTTGAAATTTCCAACATGCTTGCTAATTATACTTTTAAGGGTGGAATACCAAAGAAACTTGGAGATCCAGGAGTACCAACTATACCATGCTCCATTAAAAGAAACTATGTTAAAACTGCTTTATGTGATTAGGGAGCCGGTGTTAGTTTTATGCCTCTCTCTTTATATCGTAGACTTGAATTGACTGAGTTGACACCTACCGAAATATATTTGCAAATGGCTGATAAATCAACTACTATACCTGTCGGTATTTGTGAGGATGTGCCTGTTGTGGTTGCAAATGTCACTATCTTAACGGACTTCGTTATTCTTGATATTCCCGAGGACGATAGTATGTCGATTATCCTTGTAGACCCTTTTTGAATACCGCAGGGGCTGTTATTGATTGCAACAAAGGCAATGTCACTTTTCATGTTAATGGTAATGAGCATACGATACACTTTCCGAGGAAACAACCTCAAGTTCATAGCATCAATTCTATTGGCAAAGTTCCAACTATCATTATTGGAGGTTTTGAATTTTCTCTTCCTACTATTAAGAAAAAGTATGATATTCTTATTGTTGGGGGTGTTCATATCCCCGTTGAGGTAATCTAGTGTTATTCGAAATTTCTCCGGTTCCGTGTTATTCGGAATGAGTTTGTTAACAAGACTTGATCAACCTTGTTAGTGGATTCATTTTGATGATCATGAGATGGATGAAACTAGAAGGCACAACCTTCTGTACCCTCTTTTTACTTTTTGTTATTCAGAATAAATAAAGAAAAAATAGTATTATCTATCTGTTTTCTGAATTATTCGTGCAGTACAAAATATCCCGAAAATAAAAGTGCTCCAAATGCCCTACAAATTTAGTATGATTTTTTATGGAATATTTGATGATTTTACGCACTAAGAACACAGCAGGGAGGGCAAGCACCTGGCCACGAGGGTGGAGGGCGCGCCCCCCTGTCTCGTGGGCCCACGGTGGCCCCCCTCGACTTATTCCTACACCCACACACTCCATCTTCCTCCCAAAAAAATCCCCATCCAGCTCAAGCATGAGTTCTAACTCATTTTGCTGCGATTTTCGATCTCCTTGCTCAAAGCTCCATTCACAAAACTGCTTTGGGAGATTTTTGCTTGGTATGTGACTCCTCCATTGGTCCAATTAGTTGTTCTAGTGCTTTATTCATTGCAAATTTTTGCTGCATAGGTGACCCTGTTCTTGAGCTTGCATGTCAAATTTATGAGGTCCCAAGTAATTCTAATGCATGATATAGGCCCTAGGCACTTGTGCGAGTAGTTGCTATCAATCTTGTTTAGTTTGATTCACTTTTATTTTGAAGTTACTAAAAATTTCAGAAAGTTTTCAGAGAAAGAATTATGTCCAGGAGATTGTACCAAGGTGGTTCCTCAACTAAGGGAGGACCTAGGCGTGCTATGCGTGAGCAAGACGATGAACCACCAAGGGAAGCTGAGGTGCGGTCTTGTGAATGGCCGTCAGAGGATTTTATGGTCAATGCAGGCATTAAGGATGAATTTGACGCATATGTGCGTGATGCCGATCTTGAGGACTTCATACAAGATAAGTGTCCTCAGTACTACCAATTGACGGATTCATTCGTGAGAAAGTTTGAATTTTCATCTTCGCGTAATTCTCAGAATGTCCTGTTTGAAATTTATGATGAATCTTATACCATGGACCTAGAAGATTTTACTACTGCTTGCAAACTCCCGCAGTGGGGCAATGTTCATGAGCCCCATAAATCTGAATATAAAGACTTTCTCGCTAGTATCACCGTGGGAGAATCTAGGGATATAGCACAAGATACCAGAGGGAGCATTCATTTTCCTGCTATACATTATTTTGCTCTCTTCATTGGTAGATGCATTAATGGTAAAGATGAAGCATGTCACATGTGTGTCCCTGATCTTTGTGTCCTCAAGAGTGTTGTATTAGGTAATAAAGATTACAAATTGGGGGCAATAGTTGCACGTAGGTTGCATAATAATGGTATATCTGGAGATTTATTTGGAGGGATTTATGCAACCCGTGTTGCTAATTATCTTGGTATATCCCCACGTGAGGGTGATATGGAGTTGCCTGCCGCTTATTTAGATTTTGACGCTATGGTCAGGCACCGTTTTCTTGTGAGGAATGAACAATTCCTCCAGTATCGACTAATCTTTGACAGACGTCGCGCTATCCATGTTACTCTCCCTGCTCCTTCCCTTTTTGATTACCAGGCAAAACGAAGATATGTTGTTACCAGGGAGGAGGCAGCCGAACACGAGTGTAGAGCGGAGGCAGCTCTCCAACATGTCACAGCCCAGGAGGCATTGGCCGCTGCATCTCAGTACGACCCCGGTTATAACTTCGGATATCAGCCAGGCTATCCTTGGCATTAGACCAACTTAGGCCAAGAGCCTAAGCTTGGGGGAGTACGTATTTCTCACTGACTTTACTTTCATGTTCACACACTATTCTAGTTGTCGGTGCTCACACTCTTTCATTGTATTATCCAAGCTAGTTTAATTTCTTTTTCTAGCCTTCTTGTGTGTTTGATAAACCTTAAGAAAAACCAAAAAATTAAATTAGTTAGTTTAATTTCCATGCTTGTAGTAGAAATTAAAATGAAAACCCAAAAGGATTTCTCGTTCTTCTTTTGCTTGTTGGGAGCTTTCCCGTGTAAATAGTTTTATTTCTTTTCTTTCCTTTGGGGCTCAAGAGTAGAAGACCATATTGAAAATGTTTAGTGGCTCTCGTATGCATGATTGTTTATTTAACTTAGAGCCCATATACTTTGTCTTCTCTATTGAATTGAATGCTTGCAGATTCCAGCTTAGTCCAATGCACGTGCACTATTATTATTATACACACCGTTTGGTCATGCAAGTGAAAGGCAATAATGACGATATATGATGGACTGATTGAGATGAGAGAAGCTGGTATGAACTCGACCTGTTTTGTTTTTGTAAATATGATGAGTTCATCGTTCCTGATTCAGCCTATTATGAGTAAACATGTTTGCAATGACAATTAGATATTATAGTTGCTTATGCCATGCTTAATTAGCTAGGAGCTTATAATGATTTACCTTGCATGCCAACATGCTATCAAAACGGTTATGATGTGGTATGATGGGATGGTATCCTCCTTTGAATGATTCGAGTGACTTGACTTGGCACATGTTCATGTATGTAGTTGAAACAAAATCAACATAGTCTTCACGATATTTATGTTCATGGTGGATTATATCCTACTCATGCTTGCACCTGGTGTAGATTAATTTTAATGCATGTTCATGACTGTTGTCGCTCTCTCAGTTGGTCGCTTCCCAGTCTTTTGCTAGTCTTCACATGTACTAAGCGGGAATACTGCTTGTGCATCCAAACTCCATAAACCCCAAAGTTATTCCATATGAGTCCACCATACCTTCCTATATGCGGTATCTACCTGCCGTTCCAAGTAAATTTGTATGTACCAAACTCCAAACCTTCAAATGAAATTCTGTTTTGTATGCTCAAGCAACTCATGTTTCAACTAGGGTTGTCTATATCTTCCATGCTAGGTGGGTTATTCTCAAGGGGAGTGGACTCCGCTCCTCATTCACGAGAAAATGGTTGGTAACCGGGATGCCCAGTCCCATGATCAAAAAGATCAAAGCAAATCAAAATAATTAAACAAAACTCCCCCAGGGTTGTTGCTAGTTGGAGGCACTTGTTGTTTCGAGCAAGCCATGGATTGATGCTTGTTGGTGGTGGGGGAGTATAAACTTTACCATTCTGTTTGGGAACCGCCTATAATGTTTGTAGCATGGAAGATATCGCCATCTCATAGTTGTTCGTTGACAATGAAAGTATACCACTCAAAATGTTATTCATCTCTATTTTAAAATCGAGCTCTGGCACCTCTACAAATCCCTGCTTCCCTCTGCGAAGGGCCTATCTATTTACTTTTATGTTGAGTCGTCACCCTCTTATTAAAAAGCACCCGTTGGAGAGTACACTGTCATTTGCATGCATTACTATTAGTTTATATTGGGTATGACTTGACTGGATCTCTTTTACCATGAATTACAATGTTTAGTCAGTCCTTGATCTTTCAAGGTGCTCTGCATTTATGTTTTGCGGTCTCAGAAAGGGATAGCGAGATACCATTTTGTTATATCATATTATGATTGTTTTGAGAAAGTGTTGTCATCCGAGTTTTATTATTATTGCTCGCTAGTTGATTATGCCATTGATATGAGTAAACCTGAGACCTAAGTGTTATTGTGAATATGGTTAGTTCATAATCTTTGCTGAAAACTTGAATGCTGGCTTTACATATTTACAACAACAAGAGCAAACAAAGTTTGTAAAAGTTTTTCTTTATCACTTTCAGTTTATCAACTGTATTGTTCGAGGACAAGCAAAGGTTTAAGCTTGGGGGAGTTGATACGTCTCCAACGTATCTACTTTTCCAAACACTTTTGCCCTTGTTTTGGACTCTAACTTGCATGATTTGAATGAAACTAACCCGGACTGACGATGTTTTCAGCAGAACTGCCATGGTGTTGTTTATTGTGCAGAAAACAAAAGTTCTCGGAATTACCTGAAAATCCATAGAGATAACTTTTGGAAAATATAAAAAATACTGGCAAAAGAATCAAGGCTAGGGGGCCCACACTCTGTCCACGAGGGTGGGGGGCGCCCCCCCTCCCCCTGGGCGCGCCCCCTGTCTCGTGGGCCCCCCGATGCTCCACCGACCTCAACTCCAACTCTATATATTCCGTTTCACGGAGAAAAAAATCAGAGAAAAAGTTTCATCGCGTTTTACGGTATGGAGCCGCCGCCAAGCCCTAATCTCTCTCGGGAGGGCTGATCTGGAGTCCGTTCGGGGCTCCGGAGAGGGGGATTCGTCGCCATCGCCATCATCAACTATCCTTCATCACCAGTTTCATGATGCTCACCGCCATGCGTGAGTAATTCCATCGTAGGCTTGCTAGACGGTGATGGGTTGGATGAGATTTACCATGTAATCAAGTTAGTTTTGTTAAGGTTTGATCCCTAGTATCAACTATGTTCTAAGATTGATGTTGTTATGACTTTGCTATGCTTAATGCTTGTCACTAGGGCCCGAGTGCCATGATTTCAGATCTGAACCTATTATGTTTTCATGAATATATGTGAGTTCTCGATCCTATCTTGCAAGTCTATAGTCACCTATTATGTGTTATGATCCGACAACCCCGAAGTGACAATAATCGGGATACTTCTCGGTGATGACCGTAGTTTGAGCAGTTCATGTATTCACTAAGTGCTAATGCTTTGGTTCTGTTCTCTATTAAAAGGAGGCCTTAATATCCCTTAGTTTCCACTAGGACCCCGCTGCCACGGGAGTGTAGGACAAAAGATGTCATGAAAGTTCTTTTCCATAAGCACGTATGACTATATTCGGAATACATGCCTACATTACATTAATGAACTGCAGCTAGTTCTCTGTCACCCTATGTTATAGCTATTACATGAGGAATCACATCCGACATAATTATCCATCACGGATCCAATGCCTACGAGCTTTTCACATATTGTGCTTCGCTTATTTACTTTTCTGTTGCTACTGTTACAACTACTACAAAACTGCTATCTTTACTTTTGCTACTGTTACCATTACTTCCATACTATTTTGCTACTAAATACTTTGCTGCAGATACTAAGTTATCCAGGTGTGGTTGAATTGACAACTCAACTGCTAATACTTGAGAATATTCTTTGGCTCCCCTTGTGTTGAATCAATAAATTTGGGTTGAATACTCTACCCTCAAAAACTGTTGCGATCCCCTATACTTGTGGGTCATCAAATATCATCTGCATTACAAAGATAATCTCACAACTATTTATGTTTTCATGGTTCTCAGATATTATACGTAATTACAACTAATATCAGAATCCGTGCATCAGAAGAATATTGTGGAACACTGCAATGACTTACAAAATTGGCACCAAGGCATTGAGTGCCATTCTGGATGCAATGAAACTCATACGCTCCCTTCTTGTTCAGAATATGATCCTAATGACTATTCTAACATCGAGGAGTCAAAGGCAGATGGCATGTCATCTTCACCCATCAAGGTGCCTGTTATAATTTGGCAAGGTTTTATTGATTGCGCATATCTTGCATATGTTGTCTTGCATTTCTTCTACTTTCTTGGACCGCCATCTGCTTAGTTTACTCATCATATATGTCGAGATGCCATGGCCATCCATTATCAATACTTATTCCATCTGTCATCATACCATGTTTTTCCACTCAAATGTTGTTCTTGTGCATCAGACATCAAAAAGGAAGAGGGTGATTGCCGAACCTGAAGGAGCACCAGCAAAGTCCTTGAAAAACGTGGTTGTGTCAGAGAAATCAGACAGCACCCCACTTATATTGGTTGTACAACTAGTGACACAAAATGTAGGACCGACTCCAGCAAATTGTACCCATACTTCACTGGCCACACCACTAGCCCCACCACACAGGACCTGCACTCCAGCAAAAGGTATGCCGATTTCAGTTGCCATAGCACCAGCCATACCACAGAAAAATCCCACTCTAGCAAAAAGTACAGCAAGTCCACCGGCCGAAGACCTATCCCAACTGCAGAGACGGCCAATTCCTGCAGATTGGAACCCCATTCCAATTATTCCCAGTTTAAAAGATAATGCTTTCAATGTTGTTAGGGACCACATGCATATATTCCCATCATGGGAAGATTATAGTGAAGACAAACACCATTTTCACATCTTCCTGTCCCACTTACGTGTAAGTGCTATTATTCATGGTGATTATTTTCCTGTTTTCTGCTGATTGAACACATCAATGATTTACATTACATTGTTGTAAGTAGGCGAGGGCCAATCAGGATGGTCTTGATGAGCAAAGCTTGCTTGCGCTTTTCAAGGAAGCATTGCAGCAGTATCGGTGTTACCTGAGGAAATCACACTTTGATGTCAAGTCTATAAATGAATTTCTGGTGAAGTCTCCCGTGCTAAATTTAGAAGACATTGAATGGAAAAACCTTGTCATGCACTGGTCTCGTTCCGAGGACGAGGTACTGTCTATGATATCGCATGACAATTTGAACTTCTATTTTTCCGCATGTGCCTTACGGATCTTTTTTGCAGGAAATCTGCTCGAAAATGAATTCCGGTTTGAAAAAAACGACAGGATATCGCAAATATGCTGCCCGCTGCTTTGCTCTTGTTAGTACCTGTTGTCCTGTATCACTGTACTTGCATACATACCTGGTTCATTATATGACAGCAGTATGCATGATAGCTTGCTTATCAATTGTTCGCTCCAAATTATCTAACTGTATGAATGGTTACATTAGTGTAGAATATATCCAATGCCAATGAAATTTTTTAGCTCTGCATTTTTATTGTAAGTACCTGCTGTCCTTTATCAGTGTGCTTATATTGACAGGTAGTTGTTCATGTACCATCACTATGCAACTTATTTTCCTTTGCCCTCCATTTTCTACACATCAGATTTATATTTACTCTTACCATAAGGTTGGATAACACTAATTGTATTGAAGAAGTTTAGCTCTGCATTGTTCTTGGCTGTACCTTTTGCCTGTATTGTTATACTTACATTTATAGCTATTTGGTTATGTAGCATCACTCTTCATCTTATCTTAAATATTCTCCATTTTGTCTTATATTGTCACATCTATATTTACTCTTAACAAAATGTAGAATAAAGGCAATGCTTATGAAGAAGATTCTGTGGTAAACTTCTTGAATTGCCCCCCACCCATCAGAATGGACAAGGGCTTTATAGAGCCTGCCTTCACCGATAATGTAAGTTTGTCCTTCTCAAGCCTTCAAACTTTGTTGTGTATATTTGGTTAGGCATGACTGCAACAGCTGTTTATTTTTGGTGTTTGCATCAAATTGCATGTTTAAAGTTTATTATGTAGTTCATAAACAAAAGTTTGTCCTTCTCAATTTAAGTTTTCAGTTGTACAACCAAGTTCCTTCTTCATGCCATGTAAATTAAACTATACAGAGCAAGTGATCTTATTTTAACAATCTGAAATGGGTAAATTGACAGCACACTAACCATTGATACTTATGAGTTCTTGATCTGTAATCAAGTGGTGTTGTGAAGCTGCCAACTCCTTCACAATGTCATTTCCTGCCATGTCTTGACCTGAACAATACCATATTGTGTTAATGCTATTTTAAACTTTGTCATTTTAAACCGTGTCACTTTATTCGTCAGTAAGAAATGTGATGAATTATCAGCACTGATACTTATATGTGCAAAACCTATCATCTGTCTGCTTGCTTATTTTTCAGAGTGAGGAGGATATAAGTGTCAAACAAGTGCAGTCTCATCAGCTTGCTCAGCTGCTTGCGCTGTAGCTCCCGAGCAGGGCTAACCTTTCTTGAACTCTATTGAAGTGCTGTCGGTTTTGTATATTATTTTGTCTGCGTGTTTAATTGCACTGGTGGCGATCTTTGATGCCCAGTGTATGTAATCTGCTGTCTGCTTGTGCTTTATTATCATAGTGGCGAACTTTGATGCCCAGTGGATGTAATATGCCTTAATTTCTTTATTGTATAGTCTAGGTTTTTTTCTTATTAACGATGCTGCAGTTATTTTACTGTATACACACACACACACACACACACACACACACACACACACACACTATTCTGATCACAGGATCAGAATAATATTCTGATCACAACATGAACTTCCCGAGTAACGCGCCTGACCTTCCCCGAGTACTAGGTTGAACTTCAGCTAAAAAGGGTCCAAATGGGGCTTGCGATATACCGTTGGAAAGCTATGGACACCAATATCATGATCCAAGTTAAATTTTTGGCAAAATGTAAGTTTTTTAAGAGCATTTTTGAAAATGTTTTTTCTACACACAAAAAACGTGAATCGTATTTTCGATCGCATTTCTAAACCGTTTATCGGAATGAGGTAAATAATATAGTGTTGCAAAGCTGCTGCAAAACCGCTCCATCGACATGTTGAAAGTTTACTCTAATTCCCTATGGATAAACAATAATTTTAAAAATCGTAAAATTTCACAAACCGAACAGCCGAGTTCGTATTTTCATTGTAATTTCTAAACGGCTAATCCATTTGAGGCGAATGATATGGCATTGGAAAACTTGTGAAAATGCGCTACTTTTTCATGTTAAAAGTTTTTTTTAATTTGGAACGATTTAAAAGTAATTCAGAAAATGGTACAAGTTCCACCGAGTTTGTATTTTTAAGATAATTATTTAACCGTATGTTCGAATGCAACAAATGATATGGTGTTGGAAATCTTGAGAAAATGCAAAACTTTTTTGTATATATTGTTTCTCCTAATTCCTTACAGTTTTAAGTCAAATTGGAAAATGATTAAAAATGTATTTTTGACATAATTTCTACATACTTTATCGGAATGGGGCAAATAATATACTGCTGAAAAGCTACGGAAAATGCAAAACTTTTTCATGTTGATGGTTTTCTCTGATTCTTAACCGTTTTCAAGTAATTGCGAAAATGACAAGATCATTCATTCTGCCTTTATCGCGAAACTGATTCTTCGAAAATGCACCGCGTGAAGAACCTAAACTTCTCGGCACGTGTACTTGAACTTCACTCTGTTTTTCACGTGCTTTTTTTTGCTCGTATATCTCTATCCACTGCTCCTAGCTCTTCATCCACTCACCGGAATTGAGCAAGTGATATACCGATGGAAAGCTGCTGTAAACACACAACTTTCCCGTGTTGATCATTTTTTCATACTCGCAACAATTTTAAAAGTTTTTCATCTGAAATTCATTCAGCGTAGTAGTTGAACTTCATGATGTTTTCACGTTGAACTTCTGTGATGTATTTTTGTTTGTATACGCGCCTGAATTTCCCTCTGTACGAACCCGACCTTCGGGCTATCTTTGTAACCGTGGCTTCCCTCGTGAATTATTCTGGTTAGTAGTGTTCTATATGATGTTAGTGTAATCTAGAAACGTGTTTTAGCAACTAAATACTGGTTTTAAATAGAAATCTTGCTCGCTGGCGGATTTTGCTCTCGGGTCGTGATGAAATTGCGTTTTTTGCAATTTTACTGCCTGAGTTGTTCGACATGAACTTCCCCTAGTGCTAGGTTGAACTTCTGTCAACATTGCCCAAATGGGGCTTGCGATATGCCGTTGGAAAGCTATGGACACCAGTATCATGACCCAACTTCAAATTTTGGCAAAATGTAAGTGGTTTAAGAGCAGTTTTGAAAACCGTTTTTTCTTCATACAAAAAACGTGAATCGTATTTTCGATCGCATTTCTAAACCGTTTATCGGAATGAGGCAAATAATATGGCGTTGGAAAGCTGCTTTAAAACCGCTCCATCCACATGATGAAAGTTTTTTGTAATTCCCTATGGTTAAAGAGTAATGTGGAAAATCGTAAAATTTCGCAAACCAAACAACCGAGTTCGTATTTTCATTGCCATTTCTAAACGCCTAATCCAATTGAGACAAATGATATGTCGTTGGAAAGCTTATGAAAATGCGCTTTTTTCTCATGTTGAAAGTTTTTTATAATTTTGAATGGTTTAAGAGTAATTTAGAAAACGGTACAAGTTCTACCAAGTTTGTATTTTCGATCTATTTTTTTAATCATACGTCCGAATATAGAAAATGACATGGCATTGGAAATCCTGAAGAAATGCAAAACTTTTTGATATATATTGTTTCTCCAAATTCATTACGGTTTTATGTTGATTTTGAAAATGGCTAAAAACGTATTTTCGCCTTAATTTCTACAAACTTCATCGAAATGGGGCAAATAAGATACTGTTGAAAAGCTACGAAAAATGCGAAACTTTTTCGTGTTGATGGTTTTCTCTGAATCCCAGCCATTTTCAAGTAATTTCAGAAACGTCGAGATCACTCGTTCTACCTTTATCGCGAAACAGATTCGTCGAAAATGCATTGCGTGAAGTACTTGAACTTCTGTGGCATTTCTACCTGAACTTCACTCTGTTTTTCACGTGCTTTTTTTGCTCGTAGCTCTTCATTCACTCACCGGAATTAAGCAAGTGATATACCGATGGAAAGCTGCTATAAACACGTAAATTTTCCATGTTGATCATTTTTTCATACTCGTGACGGTTTTAAAAGTTTTTCTTCTGAAATTCATTCAGTGTAGTAGATGAACTTCCTGCTGTTTTCACGTTGGACTTTTGTGACATATTTTTGTTTGTAATTTTCCCATCCATTTTCGTCAGTGTTACACAAATGATATTCTTTTTGTACAAACCTCTGTCACAATATTTTTTTAACTTTCTCCGACCGAGGACTTGAACTTACACAAATGATATTCCTGCCGTTTTGAATTAAATTAGAAAACGACGAGATCATGATTTCTGCCTTCATCGTGAATGGAAATGCATTGCGTGAAGTAGTTGAACTTCTCGGGCATGTCTGTTTGAACTTCACTCTAATTTTTGATGTGCTGTTTTTTGACGTGCTATTTTTTGCACTGCCTGAAGTAGTTGAACTTCTTGGGCATGTCTGTTTGAACTTCACTTTGTTTCACTTTATTGTATTTTTATATGAAATACACACCATGTAGTACGTGAACTTCCCGTTGTTATCACTTCGAACTTCTCTCTGGTTAGAGAGAATTGTTTTAAAACACAAAAAACAACATATTTTTTTATGTATTTTGGACATCTAAATACACGGTGAACCTCTCTCACAAGAATTTTTTGAACTTTCCCTCGCCGAGCACTTGAACTTCGAGAAACCATTTTTACGTTTATGGGATTGTTTTCAAAAGTGCAAAAAATGGGGTTGTGTTTTTTTTGAAAAGCTAAATAGTAGGTTTTAATAAACTCCAAACTTCTGTGTTATTTCAATTTGAACTTCACCTTTTTATATTTTGGGTAAAGAATTGTATTCGATTTTTATACGGAAAAAATTGAACATGGAAATACAAGATGAGCCTCTCTCGTAAGAATTTTTGAACTTCCCCGGACAGATCACTTGAATTTCTTTCAACAAACCTTTTAAGCTTTTAATTTTCTATACTTTTATTCTCATTTGAAATGCATTCCCTGCAGTAGTTGAACTTCTCGTTGTTTTCACCTTGAACTTCTGCCACACAAGAATTTTTGAACTTTCTCGAGTTGAGCACTTGAACTTCTAGCAACAAAACTTTATGCTTTGCATTTTTATTCCTTTTTAATACAAAATGCACACCGTGTAGTATGTGAACTTCTGGCAGTTATCAATCTGAACTTCTCTCGGTTACGTGAAAATATTTGATTTTTTTAATGAATTTTTAATCTAATTTTCTTAATCCTTTTTATGAATTTTGAAGCGCTCTATTTTCAAAAGTTGAACTTCTTGCTATTTTATTATTTAACTTCTTATTTCCATTCTTTAATAACGAGGAAAATCTGAGTTTTTTATAATCATCGAACTTCTCCATCTTTTTAACATGGACTTCCTGGTTTTATTTCTTAATCCTTTTTAATGAAATTTTGAAGCGCTCTATTTTTAAAAGTTAAACTTCTTGTTTTTTATTTTTGAACTTCTTGTTTCCACTCTTTAATAACGAGGAAAATCTAAGTTTTCTAGAATTATCAAACTTCTCCATCTTTTTAATGTGGACTTCCTGGCTTTATTTCTTAATCCTTTTGAATGAAATTTTGAAGCATTCTATTTTTAAAAGTTGAACTACTTATTTTTTATTTTTGAACTTCTTGATTCCATTCTTTAATAACGAGGAAAATCTGAGTTTTCTATAATAATCGAACTTCTATATCGAACCGCTTTAACTTTTTGATTTGAATTTATTTTATGTATTTTTAGAAATATGAAAATTATAGTTTGGTTAGAAACATCAAACTTCTTTGTTATTTTGAATTGAACTTATTTGTTTTATTCTTTAGTAAACAAAATTTTTTTGAGTTTTCAATTAAATATCAAACTTCTCCATGTTTTTAAATTGAACTTCTTGGTTTTATTCTTTAGTAACGAGAAAAACTTAGTTTTTAATGTACATTGAATTACTCTTTTTTTTTAAACTGAACTTCTTGGTTTAATCTTTTGTAGGGAAAATCCGAATTTAAAAAAAACGAGGAAAATATTTTAAAACTTTTTTTGTTGTTCCCTTTTTTAATTTGAACTTATTAGTTATTCTTTAGAACGAGAATCTTAGGTTTTTATAAACTTTGAACTTCTCTGTTATTTTAATTTGAACTTCTTAGTTTTATTCTTTAGTAATGAGGAAAATCGAGTTTTTTGAACCTCTTTGTTTTAAAATATTGAACTTCTTGGTTTTATTTTTTAATAATGTGAAAAATCTGTATTTTTTATAGACATCGAACTTCACCATTTTTTAAATTTGAACTTCTTAGTTTTATTGGTTAGTAACGGGGAAAATGTTTTTTTATATATAAACAATGATACCGTGTCCTTATTTTTAATTTGAACTTCTAGGTTTTATAGAATGGGGGAAATCAGTTTTATATAATCTTTTGAAATGCTCCTCTTTTTAATTTGAACTTCTCTATTTTTTTACGAACGGGGAAAATCCATTATAAAGATTTTTGAACTACTTTTTTTTAACTTCTTGCTCAAATTTTTTGAACTTCCAAAATTTTCTTTTAGATATTAAAAACTTCATTTTTCTAACGTTTACCTGCTTCATTTTTTGAATTTTAACTTCTTATAGAATTTTGTCGTGACATTTTATGCATTTTTTGCTTTTTAGTGAAATGGCCTAGGTGGTCCCTTTTTTCATTCTATGGTTTTTCTTCTACACGTGGTACACGTGAACTTCGGAATTTCTGAAACATGAACTTCACGTGCTATTAATGTTTTTTCATGAAACTCCATAGTTTTTATTCTTTTAATTCCATGATTTTTTTGTTTACATTTATTTGGTTTGAACTTCGATGTTCGTTACACCTGAACTTTCAAAATCACACCCTTTTATACACATTTTCCCTTGAATCGAACATGTGCAAAAACAATAGGAAAAGTTGGGTCAATTCTCATAAGCAATAGGACAAACATTTAGAGGGCACCCATAATAGTTAAAATGATGTTACAATATTGAAGTACTACCGAAAGAACTCCCAGGGTGGATCGTCCTACATGAGGGAATGGGAGGTATGTTTCTTCAATATTTTTGTGAACGTGAACTTACCTTTTTAGAAAATAAGAAAAACATACTTCTCTCCCTTAAATGTTTGTGACTTAATAAACACACAAAGAGAACATAACTACATAAGATAAATATCTAAATCCAACCAAGAATAGCTTTAAAAAATAAACTGTTTGAGGTCATGGGTTCAAGTCCTGGAAACAGCCTCTTATAGAAATGTAGGGAAAGGCTGCGTACTATAGACCCAAAGTGGTCGGACCCTTCCCTGGACCCTGCGCAAGCGGGAGCTACATGCACCAGGTTGCCCTTTTTAGTACACGTGTCCTTTCTTTCTAGAGTATTACACATGCTATTTTTTCCACGAAAAATGGTGTTTTCTACAGTAGTACACTATCCTCTCGCAAGCACATATCTCTTATGCATTCACAATCAAGCCACTCTTCGTCCACTCACCATTTTGTTTTAGTTTTTGGTGTGCCCATACGGCTAGCTCTAGCAGCACTTGTTAGTGGAAAAGGCCTGGATCAGAGATTGTATCACAGGGGCGAGGCAATCTGCAGTCCAAATTCTCCAGGAGCAGCAAGAATGATGGACAGAGGAATTGAGGAAGCAACAACCCTTTTGGTTCTGTTTTTTGTGAAACTTTGTGATCAATCATCACGGAGATACGGACAAGGACAGGGTAGACAAATTTCTACCAGGAGAATTAGACATGGGATATCTTGAGAACACATGTGTTACGACCGTGGCGAATGCACGGGGTGGACTCAAGAGGGGCTCTGACAGGAAAATACTGGCAAGGCAGGCTACCTCGATGCCGACGATGATGCATCAGGACACAAGGGGGCGCGGGCAATAATCCACTCGCCGGATGCCGGTTGTGCAGGAGCTCACCACTGCATTTTTTATGAACACCGAATCGTATTTCTTTAGTTGATGCACTTTTGAACCATCGTTGGTTGAAGAATTGAACCTCCGCTGTAGCAATAGAAAGAACTGATTGAGCAGAGGTGAGCTCGTGGGAGGGCCAGTGCATCACCGCGTGGACTGCGTGCTAGTGGCCGAGGTTCCATCTGCAAGATGTCAAGGGCTTACGGCACACTAGGAGCCGAGCGGCGGCGCCTCGGGAGTCGGCGGATTCGCGCGGGTGAGATCCCCGCTGTGCTCAACCTTGGGCGAACTTCTCTGCCACCTCGCCGTGGACCTCCCCTGCTGGTAACCTGCTCCGGCGGTGCACCACTGGGCGATGCAGGGTTCGGACGCGTGGAAACGCGCGAGCAAATCGGCGGGGTGGTGACTCAGCCGCGACGGCGGGCGGGAGTTGGGCCACGGCAGCGGGGCTCTAGGGGGCAGGGAGCATCTCGGCGGCGGCTGGGGGTTGGTCACAGCAGCGCGCGGGGTCCGAGCATCGCCGGCGAGGTAGGATCGGGTGATTCCTGGGGTGGAGGTGCCTTGGGTTGCCGGGTCGGCAGCCGCGGCACATGGGGCCAGGGGCGGCAGCGGTGCGCCGGGTCAGGGGCGGCAGCGGCGGCGCGGGGTAGGCCTAGCGTGGGGGCTTGGTTGGGGGGTTCCTAGAGGCGACGGGTGGGTAGGGATCGAGGGGTGGGGAGAGTGATAGGTGCAGGAGATCTCAAGAACATGGAATCGCAGCTATATAGGGCGCGCCGTGATCCAAATAGTTATTCTAATCCTGGGAGCGCCCTATTTGGATCATGGAGCGCCCTATGTAGCTGCCACAACATCCTCCCGAACTCTGAACTGTCAGGGAAAAGAAAAAAAAACACCGCTGCCCGGACCCCCAACCCTCCCGCAACCTCTCCTCCACCGAGGCCTCATCCCGCCGCCGCACATGCCCTCCCCGGAACCCGCTGCCGCGCGCGCCCTCGCCGAAACCAGCCGCCGCGCGCGCCCTTGTTGGAACCCCCGCTGCCACGAGCCCCCTTGCGCCGTGCGCCCTCCCCGCACGCCCCGCCGCAGCCCACCCTCCCCGGACCCTCGTGCCGCCGTGCCACCACCTGGATCCAATCGCCAACGAGAGCCTCTCCGTGACCCCCTGCCCGATTGTGGTCATCGCCAAATGCCTCGCTGCCGCCGAACGCCGTCTTCCTTCCGGCAGCCATGCACTGTCCGAGCGCCGCCGTGACTTCTCGCACCAGTGTGTCGCCCCGGTGACCCTTCGCCCCCTGAACTTCTCTACCTTTACCTTCCTTTCCATCCTCGAGCTACTCCTGATCCCCGCCTCGTCTGTGCCATGCAGGTCTCCTCCCGGTGGGGATCCACAGCCGCAGCACCAAGGGCGTTCATTGCAGCCACCTCTGGCCGTTCAAGTACACAGCCCCTGGAGGTACAACAACCACAGCTTGTGGAAATTACTGCAGCAGCATTCGTCGTCTCCACCTTGTACATTTGATTTTGTACCCTTTTGTCATTTTTCACTCATGTTATTTCAGCAAGATTGTTGTTGGATGCTTGACCTGCTATGCTACTACAATCGGGAGGCCAAATTTGAACTTCACCAAAATCTAGAAAAAACAGGATGAGGAAGGATGCAGCCAAGTCTGATGTGTTCTCCTGTTGATGAAGTAATTCAAGAAGCAGGTGGTTTCATTCGTATGAAGCACGAACAATAAAATCTTCATCCCCATGTTTGTTCTCTTGTTTTATTTCAAGCTGCCACTAACCATTGGCATTTTTTGTCTGATGCTCCACGTCTTGTAAGTGTCCACTAAAAATAGAATTTTATGCAATTCCAGCAAACAGTAAGTGCGAACTTCTCTGTTTACATTCATCTAAAGAAGTACGTATTTTTTAAAGTAATCTGGAAGTTAAAAGATTATAGTCTAGAGAGTTTAATCATTGGATTTTGGGAAGAATTCATCTTACTGATAAATAATGAATAGATAAAAAAATACAAAATAGGTTTTGGGTCAGTACTAAATAGGTTAGGAATTGTTTGGCGTTGGTGGGGTGTTGGAGCGTTACTACTACTTGGTTCACTTCCATTTCAAGTTTGCTTAGTCCTTCCCCTAGATCTTTCCCTACATGCTCTGTAGGTCATCAGTAAGAACAAAAAGTATGCCTCTAAGCTGCCTGTGTTTATTCCACAAAATAAGTTAATATGGATGCACACTGTCGATTGTTCTTGACCAGTTTCCGTAGTAATTTGTATGGCTGACAATTTTCAGTTGTAATTAACATGGCTGCATTCCATTGTGTTTGATTTTCAACAGGCCAACTTGATTAATGCTAGTGCAACTCATCTTCAAAAGTGTACATGGACGCAGTGTGAAATTTGTTCCTGCTGTTGTTGTTTAGATAGATCACACTAGAACATTTTGTATGAACCATTTACTCAAGTGAGAGAGATAGGCTTCTTCGTAGTTCATCTATTTCCCGGCAAAAGTAGAAAGTGTAACGACATTTGTTCCCTATGTGAATAAATTTGTGTTCCTATGTGAATTAATATTTTGTTCCTGGACTAAGAACATTCTGTCCCAGTGTGGATAATTTTTTATTTGTATACTAAGTACCTTTCCTAAAAAATCATATTGACTGAGAAGTAAAAAGGGCATGCTTTTTTAATAATCTAGAAGTTCAACGAGTTCCACCTAGAAAGTTCAACATACATTGTTTTTGAGGGAGAATGCATCCTACCTAGAAGATGCATATGGAATAAAAAATTCATTCATCAAGCAGCAGTACAGAGATACAGTTTATTTTGTTGTGGTTTCTCACTCCCATTTCTAGAAAAAGCCTAGAGGTTCAAATATAAAAGATGAAAAAGTTCAATGTTTTGTTGTGGTCGCTGACAATGGTTTAAATTTTTATTTGTGAAGGTCAAACTGTTGTGTACGATAAGGTTAAGTGTATTATGTGTATCTCAACAAGTTCAAACTATTTAAACATGCAAGGAAAAACATGGGAGATTTGCGATTTTTTAGAACTTGAAGTGACAAATAAATTTAAAAGAGCATAAACAAAATTTAAGTCTAGAAATTCACTTCAAAACAAAATTACAACATGTGAGCATTAGTGTGTGGGTGTGTGTTCTATTATGTGTGTGTAACTTTGCACAAAAATAAACTCTAGAAGTTCACACAAGCCTAAAAAGCCTATAAGTTAAAAGATAATACAATAGACAATTTTTTCCGTCTCTGAAACTAAACCAAGAAGTTCAAATTTGAGATACATAGTAGGTCAAAGTTTATAAAAAAATCAGAAATTTTTGTATCTGAAGAAAAGCTAGAAGTTCAAATTAACATAACACATGACTTTGATATTTTTTTATAAAAAGAACATTGTTTTACGTTTTCAAAAATATGGAAAAAGAAAGTATTCAAATAAACCAAGAAGTCCAAATTGTAAAAATAGAGAAGTTCGATATTTATAAAAAAACATAGGTTTTATTTCACTACTAAAGAATAAAATTAAAGAAGTTCACATTAAAATAAAAAAGAGTAGTTTGATGTTTACAAAAAACTTAAATTCTTTCCATTTATAGGAAAAATAAAAGTATGAGGTTCAATTTAAAAAAATGTTGATGCTTATTTGAAAACATATTTTTTTTCTAAGAAATAAGACTAAGAAGTTCAATTTAAAATAACAGAGAAGTTCGAAGTATGAAAAAAACTCAGATTGTTACAAGAAGTTCACGTGCACCTCCGTGCATGGTTCAGAACTTATATTGCGGGACGTCCAACCTCCAATTACATGTTTTAAAATGGCAAAAAATGACGTTCGACCATCAATTACGTGTAATTCGATGTATACACAAAAATACGACAGAAGTTCATAGTGAAAACAATGAGAAGTTCAGGTACTGCAAGGAATGCATTTCACGTGAGAATAAAAGTATAGAAAAACAAAAGCTTAAAAGGTTTGTTGAAAGAAGTTCAAGTGCTCTGTCCAGGGAAGTTCAAAAATTCTTGCGAGAGAGGTTCACATTGTATTTCCATGTTCAATTTTTTCCGTATAAAAATCGAATACAATTCTTTACTCAAAAATGTAAAAATGTGAAGTTCATATTGAAATAATAGAGAAGTTCGGAGTTTATTAAAACCTAGGATTTACCTGTTCAAAAAATAAAAAACACAACGCCATTTTTTGTACTTTTAAAAACAACTCATAAACGAAAAAATGGTTGCTAGAAGTTCAAGTGCTCGGTGAGGAAAAGTTCAAAAAATTCTTGTGAGAGATGTCCAAAATACGTAAAAAATATGTTGTTTTTTGGGTTTAGGATAATTCTCTCAAACCAGAGAGAAGTTCAAAGTGATAATAACCAGAAGTTCACGTACTGCATGGTGTGTGTTTCGTATAAGAAAAATACAATAAAGTAAAACAGAGTGAACTTCAAACAGACATGCCCCAGAAGTTCAACTACTTCACATAGTGCAAAAAACAACACGTCAAAAACAGAGTGAGGTTCAAACAGACATGCTCGAGAAGTTCAACAACTTCATGCAGTGCGTTTTCGTTCGCGATGAAGGCACAAATCATGATCTCGTCATTTTCTAATTTACTTCAAAAGAGTAGGAATACCATTTTTGTAAGTTCAAGTCCTCGGTCGGAAAAAATTAAAAAAATTATTGTGAGATACGTTTGTACAAAAGGAATATCATTTGTGTAAACACTGACGGACGGATGAGAAAATTACAAATGAAAATACGTCACAGAAGTTCAACTGAAAACACCAGGAAGTTCAACTACTACGCTAAATGAATTTCAGATGAAAAACTTTCAAAATCGTCGCGAGTATGAAAAAATGATCGGGACAGTTGCGTGTTTACAGCAGCTTTCCATCGATATATCACCCGCTCAATTCCCGTGAGTGGGATGGAGAGCTACGAGCAGTGGATGAAGATCTATGAGCAAACAAATCACGTGAAAAACAGAGTGAAGTTCACGTGCACGCACTGAGAAGTTCAGGTTCTTCACGCGGTGCATTTTCGAAGAATCTGTTTCGTGGTAGAGGGAGAACAAATGATCCCGCCGTTTTCGGAATTACTTGAAAATGGCTAGGAATCAGAGAAAACCATCAACTAGAAAAAGTTTCGCATTTTCCGTAGCTTTTCAACGGTATATTATTTGCCCAATTCCGATAAAGTATGTAGAAATTACGGCGAAAATACATTTTTTGCCATTTTTGAAATTCACTTAAAATCGTAAAGAATTGGGAGAAACAATACATACGAAAAAGTTTCGCATTTGTTCAAGTTTTCCATAGCCATATCATTTGCTGCATTCGAATGCATGGTTAAAAAATTAGCTCAAAAATATGAACTCGGTAGGACTTGGACAATTTTCTAAATTACTCTTAAACTATTCAAAATTAGAAAAAACTTTCAAGATGAAAAAGTAGCGCATTTTCATAAGCTTTCCACCGCCATATCATTTGCCTCCATTGGATTAGCCATTTAGAAATGACATCGAAAAAACGAACTCAGCTGTTCGGTTTACGGAATTTTACGTTTTTTCAAATTACTCTTTAACCATAACGAATTAGAAAAAACTTTCAACATGTGGAAGGAGCGGTTTTGTAGCAGCTTTCGAACGCCATATTATATGCCTCATTCTGATAAACGGTTTAGAAATGCGATCGAAATTACGATTCACGTTTTTTGTGTGAAGAAAAAACGGTTTTCAAAACTGCTCTTCAACCGCTTACATTTTGCGAAAAATTTAACTTGGGTCATGATACTCGTGTCCATTGCTTTCCAACGGTATATAGCAAGCCCTATTTGGGCAATGTTGCGGGAAGTTCAACCTAGCACAGGGGAAAGTTTAGGTCGAACAACTCAGGCAGTAAAGCCGCAAAAAATGTGAGTTCTTCACGACCCGAGTGCAAAATCCGCCTATGAGCGAGATTCCTATCTAAAACGAGTATTTAGTTGCTAAAAATTGTTTGAAGATTGCACTTACATCACATGGAACACGACTAACCAGAAAAACTCGTGGTAGAAGGCATGGTTGCGAAGATAGCCCGAAGGTTGGGTTCGTACAGAGAGAAGTTCAAGCGCGTTACTCACGCAGTTCAGGTTGTGATCAGAATATTATTCTGATCCCGTGATCAGAATAGTGTTTATGTATATATATATGTGTGTTTATGTATATATATATATATATATATATATATATATATATATATACCCTGTGTTCGCAGTAAACCGACCAAACCATAAAATTACGATACATAATCGGGCCGTCATGCAAATCATATCCGCATCATGGGCCCCGTCATCTTGGTCCATTAACAGGCCTAAATGTAAATTGGCCCACTAGTAGATTCGGGCCTTTAATAGGCGGAGTAAACCGTCGGCCCTATTTTCCCAAGAAAACTCAATGGGCTTTTAGGAGGCCGAAAAGTAGGTTGGGCCTGAAACATGCTGAACAGCTCATGGGCCGACAACAGGCCGAAATAGACCCCGGCCCATGATTGTGCCAATCAAATCATGGGCTTATAACAGGCCAAAATTTTCTCGGTCCTTATTTGGCCCAATCAGATTATCGGCTGTGAGCAGGCCGGATGCAAACGGGGCCGTAGTTAGGCCCAACTATATGACGGGCTTTTAACAGGCCAAAATATATATAGGGCCGAAATGTTAAATGGCCCTTTAACATGCCGAAACTAATATCAGGCCGAATTACTAAATGGCCCTTTATCAAGTGGGTCCAAAAGTATAGCGTCCAGTTGATGGGCCGAATCTGATATGGGCCATAATTTAGCGCAAAGCCTCTCAAAGGGACGTACTTGATCTGGGCCGTAATTTGGCCCAGAAGGTGGGAGGCTTTTAACGAGCCGGATCTCATATGGGCCTTTATTAGGCCCGGAACGTGGCAGGCTGTTAATGGACCGGATCAAATATGGGCCGACATTTGGCCCAAAACATGGCAACCTGTTAATGGACCGGCCTACTAGTGTCATCAAAATCTTTTGGGCCTTCAGCTGGGCCGACCCATTATGGGCGGCGGAATCTCGTGGGCCTTTTGTTGGGCCGGCCCATTATGGTCCGCAAAGTCTTGGGGGACTTTAGCTGGGCCGACCCATTATGGCCCGCAAAATCTCGCGGGCCTTTAGCTGGGCCGGCCCATTATGGCCCGCAAAAACTTGTGGGCCTTTAGCTGGGCTGGCCCATTATGGCCCGCAAAATCCCATGGGACTTTTGCTGGGCCGGCCCATTATGGACCGCAAAATCTTGTGGGTCTTTAGTTGGCCCGGCGCAATTAAACTTTATGGGCCATTTTTGGGCCGGTCCATGTGTCAACATTTCATAAGCGCATCTCGCCCATTGGATGAGTGACACCTGTGCCAACGGGGAGCTGACACGTGTTTCCTCCAGCCAATGATGATTTTACACGTGGAAAATCCCCATTGGTCCGGTCTGTTAACGGGTTATCGGATCCAAAACTGGACCCGATAGCTTAACAGCGTTCCGTTATTGTGGATGCCACGTGTCAGTCACCCTTGACGAAAGCACTTCTGTGACGCGCGATTTATTGTCATGGAAGTGCACACTTCTGTGATGATAATTTTGGTAATGTCATGGAACACTTCTACGACAGCACAAGTATGACTATCTTGATTCTGTCATAAAATCGTCATGGATGTACATGCATGAAAAAAAATGTGACCTACTGTGACAAACACGTATCATCACGGAAGTGTTTTTTTGTAGTGGTGTCAGCATCCCCAAGCTTAATTCCTGCTCATCCTCGAGTAGGTAAATGATAAAAACAGAATTTTTGATGTGGAATGCTGCCTAACATGTTCATCACATAAGGTTCAAAAAAAACATGTTCATCACATTTTTTTTCTTTATAGCATGGACATATGGACTTTTATATGATTCAACGCAATAGTCTAGTTTTGACATGAAGACTTTAATACTCAAGCATACCAACAAGCAACCATGTCTTTCAAAATATCAACACTAAAGCAAGTTATCCCTAGCCCATTATGCTCAATCATTGATCCATTCATGAAACATACTCGAATATTAGCTACACCCAATGCTCAAATATGATCATAGTGCCCCTTAGTTGGTGCTTTATAAGAGAAGGTGGAGACTCAAATTCAAAAGAAAAATTGCATAAGTAAAAGAAAGGCCCTTCGCGGAGGGAAGTAGGGATTTGTAGAGGTGCCAGAGCTCAAAGCTTAAATTGAGAGATAAAAATATTTTTAAGAGGCATACTTTTCCCAGCAACGAAAACGACTTAGAGATGTCAACACTTTCCATGCTAGATACATTATAGGCGGTTCCCAAATAGAAAGTAAAGTTTATTCCTTTTTCCACCATTACTGTCATTTTCCATGGCTAACCGTATCCACGGGTGCCCTCTGACGGTGTCCTGGACTAGGGGGTACTCACCACGTCGTCCCCCGATCAGTTAGATTGGGCCGAGGACCCCCATAGCCGTATACTCATGGGCCAGTTCGGACAGCTGCCGCATACAAGGAAGGTTCCACAAGACTTGGTGATCAAGACAAGGACTCCTCCCCACCGGCGTATTCGGCTAGGACTCTTGTTGTCTTAGGCCTCTGGTACATTATATAAACCGATGCTAGGCTAGTCGATAGATAAGCGAGATCATAATGACATTACTCATCATACCTCTAGGGCTTAGACCACAACATATGATCTCAATGTATATCAACTCTTGTAACCCTATATTCATCAAGATCAATCAAGCAGGAAGTAGGGTATTACCTCGATAGAGAGGGCCCGAACCTGGGTAAACATCGTGTCCCCTGTCTCCTGTTACCCATCGATCCATGACATACAGCTTGGGACCCCCTACCCGAGATCTGCCGGTTTTGACACCGACAATGGTGCTTTCATTGAGAGTTCCGCTGTGTGATCGGCAAAAGGATCAATGGCTCGTGTGCAGATTAACTTCGACGTCGACATCTTCATCACCGGCTCGACTGGTCACCTTAGCTTAACCAAGGAGTGTGCCATACCTCCGATCGTCATGTTCGGATGAGGGCCTTCATCAACACCAACTCCGATATCTATCAAGATCATGGAGGAATCATCCATGCAGCTCGGGGGCTCAACATCAACATTGTCCTCTGGCAGCCGTGCAGTTTTTCTGGACAGTGAACTTGTATCCGCTGCCACCGCCTCCTCGAGTGTCGTTTTAACAATTTCTTTGTTGGAACTGTGCGAAATTGAGTCTACAACAACCCTGGAAAATTTCGTCGAGTTCCGATGGAGAAATCTCTGGCAATCTACGATACACCGGAGCCCTGTCAAACCTGGATGGGAATCTGGACGAGTTTAGGGCGTGGTCTCCAGAGCCCAACTCGGAGGTCCTTTGAAAGATCCAACCGTTCATTTGCTGCGGAATTCCCATATATACCACCCCTCAAAATTTCAGCTCGATCCAATCGTCCAAACTCCAGAAACCTTCCGATTAGTGCATCACTTTTCAGATATGCTTTCTCCGTGAATACGGATCCGACCCAAATTCATGTTTCTTTATGAACGTGGTATTGGACAACCTTTTTAAAGGAATTTTCTTCTAAGGTATTACGCGCTGTTCTTAACACGTGCCCATAAAATTTTAAGCCTCCTCTAAGGTAATCTTCGCCATCACGCTGGTGTCAAACCAGTCCGGCAATATAGCTCCACGGCTGCCGACCTGCACTAGACATGTTGTCACTTTTTGAGCCGAGCTCAACTTCTTCGGATCCTCACCTCGGCGAGGCGAACAAGAGTTTGGGATCGCCAAAGATAAATCATCACCAACATCGCCGCCCCACGGATTACACGGAGCGGGCATACCGCCATCGCCGTATGGTCACTTCATCAAACCAGCATTGGCCGCGTCACAAGTTATGACCTACGTCGGCATGGCCACACTGTTGCTTCTTCGAGCTGATGTCCATCACGCCGAACTACCTCAACACCTCGGCTGACATGGCGGCTGCAACGACTCCTTACCGACCTGCTCCGTCACCTCGGCTAGGGACTTGGCTATTTCTTCATCAACATACTTCGGTGACTTTGACGTCACCAGCCGACCAGCTTCGTCACGTTAGCTGGACCGAGGGCTTTGCCTTGGCAAGCCAACCTTTGCCAGCTTCGCCATGTCGTTGCTTTATCGCCCATCAGGCAATGGGTGTGCGGATCGATTTCCAATTTTGGAAGTCGCTTTTCTTCGGACTGCTACAACAAATAAACCAGGTGCTATTAATCCTAACAATTTTTGCTTGTCGGGTTTATTTTTCCTAAGGAATTATTACTCTGGTTTGTTCCATCATCTGTACACAGGTCTATCAAATGACGGCCACATTAAAGACGGTCGCGTGGTGGTTTGGTCTGTTTCCGTACATAGTTCGGCGAACGCCGCATCCGAAACTCGGACCACCCTGCAAATTCAGGCTTTGTCACGCCTTCACTACCTCACGCCGATGCCCTACATCTCACATTGGCTTCGACACCAGGCCACATCTCTTTAAATAAATAATTTTTTTGTAAAGCAATTATGCAAGGATTATATATATATTATTATTTCCTGGACCGCACTGTTTTATGTGTGCAGGTAATCGATTTTGACTGCGTTACGCGGTCACTACTCTGGAGTGCCGAACTCCTTGCTCGGACACCTCGGGCCTGGGGGCTGAGACCTCGGCCATGCTGAGGACTGCGAACCTTGTCGGATCTATCACATATCAATGGGCGTCTTCGTCCCGCCACAAGCCCGAATCGCGTCATCAACCCCGAGCACATTAACTAGGTAAGTCGCTTTCATGCTCAAAAACTTTCAGGATTATACTTTTTGGCAAAAAAAGTTGTTTGTGACAAAGTTCCTTGTCAAAACTTTGTTTGTAACACACAAATTCAAATACCCCTTTTACTTGGGGGCTTCCTTTATGAAGCTTTTCCGCTTGCATATTATTATACTTGTATGGCTTCGTTCCTTGTTCGTGTATAACGCTACAATATGCACCATATTAACCTAAGTGTTCTGCAAGCTAGGTTGCCTTGCGCCTGTGTTTACCCCTACGTTCCCGATTGTTCGGCTAGGCAGTAAAGGGAGCACCTCTGCGATTGTCACGATCGGTTCATCCGAGCCGGACCTCAGACTGGGTGAAGTTGAAAGCTAGCGCTCTTACTGTTTTCAATAATGGTCGGCACCAACGGAACTCATGAGTACAAAAAATCTATTGCACAAGTATCATAGTAATAATGAGCAACCGAAGAAAGGTATCGGTGGGGGTCCTATTTTCTTCGAAGATGCTTCTTACACTTCATTGATAATATAGCATAAGTTCCCTGAGCGCGCTTTGTCTGCTACAGCCTTATGGACTGATTGCCTGGTTATCGGAAACACCGTCGATATTCTCGACAAGTGGAGTACATAACACTTTTCGGCCCTTGACCGAAGAGGGAGAAGCCGATGGTCGGTTAAGACGCGTTTAAAGTTTGGGTGAACACATATATATATAAGTACTTCGATACATACTATCATTATACATAAAATTCTTTTGCCCAAGTCACTTGGGGGCTCTTAAATTTATTTGAGCTGTTTTATAGTAAATGTGTTTTTTTTCTTGGTCGTTGCAAAGTTTTTTTCTACCGCTCCTTTTTCGACTCGAGTATATGGTCAATAGCCGGATAGCCTGTCTTCTCTCTAAAAGATGCTCGAGTTTAGTTTGCTAAACTGGCCTCAGAGAAGAAGTCCGCCTTTGGGATAAGGAGCTTGAAGCCATAGGCTGACCCGTGTGAAGTCTTGAGATCGGATGTGTCATGTTAAAGCACGATAGAAGCACAATTTTTCCCCAATTTTCGGATTGGCACCGAACACTTGATCTTGTTTGCACGTCAAGTTTTTACTGACGTTTCTTGGTTTTCCAAGCGTATGGAACTTTTAAACTATTTGTGTATTTCCAGCATAAGTCTTGTAGTGCAACGCCGGACATCTTTAGAGATTCGGCAAAAGCATTTTCGGATATTGCTATATATGCATCAGTATCGAATTGTGTCTTCGATCAATAGTTGGGTTGCCCGGCTCCTGTGCTTGCCTCCTACATTCTGCTTTGTTCGGCTAGGTGTGCAAAGGGAGAACCACTGCGATTGTGCTTCCAGCTCGCATGGTTAAGCACCTCAGTGGAGAAAGCCGAAAATTGACTGTCACAATAAGCGTAAACTGGTCAGCGATCCGATGACTATGTTAAATGAGGGGCCGTTCATAACATTGGCCGAAGTGCTTACAGCTTGACCTCAGCTGTCACCGAACACTAACCGGGGGCTCGTAGCTAGCTTCCCAAGTTTAAAACTCCTATGACTAAGTGAAAGTTATAAAGCCCGGATATCTGATTGCCTCGTTCCCGCTAACACAAACCGTCTTCGGGCACCAAGACGTCGGCTAAGGGTTATCTTGTTATTGCAAAAACACCTTGCATAGTATCTACAAAGGGGTAGAAGCCGACGATAGACCAATTTCAACTGATAAACGGTCGCAATGGAGTCAAAATAAGTATATATCATCAACATTTGTATTCATTATACAAGTGTTGCCTTCCGTAATTATCGTTATATAAAGCCATAAATATGCATCAATTTGACTTAAGATTTTGGACAAGCTGGTTTGCCTGGCTCCTGTGCTTACCCCTACGTTCCTGATTGTTCAGCTAGGCGGTAAAGGGAGCACCTCTGTGATTGTTACTACTGGGTCATCCGAGTTAGTACCTCAGACTAGGTGAAGCCGAAAGCTAGCAATCTTAAAGGATCACATTGGTTGGCAACAATGGAAGTAATTTTTTTGGTTCTTTAATACCATAGAGTTCGGGAACTTTCCCTGAACTATATCCTCAATATTTTCCTCCCACATTGATCGGAGCCGAGGTTTCATGATCATGCTTAGCATGACAACCCAAAGAAAGGAACCGATAGTAGGACTGTTTTCTTTGGAAGATGTTTCTTACGTTAAAAAGTAATATAACATATCTCTCCGCGTACCTTTGTTTATAAAACTGTATGGCCGGATTGCCTTGTTTGCCGTAAATCGTTGCCCTCATAAAGGCTTTATAAAGTAGGACAAACACTCCTCGGCTGCTGGCCAAGGAGATGGAAGCCGATGGTCGGTCAACAAAGTTTTTTACAATGCGGATCTGAGCATTAATGATGTAAAGTACTTGGATACATAGAATGATTACACATAATTTTTGATTTTACTACGGATATCGATCCTTAATTCGGTCACCCATGCCCACATTAAGGCTCGGGGGGCTACTGGGCTTCGTGCTTATCATTTACAAATATTAAAGGGGTACATCGATCCCCTGATCTGGTGTTGCCACCCGACCAGTGGCTCGGGGGCTACTGCATTGACAATCCAATGAAGAAAATTTATAGTGCAATATAGTTTTCGAGGAGATTATTATCCTCAGGTTGGTCGGCCGCACCCAACTTGAGTCTCGAGGACTTTGCACACCACGTTTTTATTCGTAAGTATGTTGCCGAGCTGGGAATTGATCCTCAGGCTGATTTTACGAATCGACCGGAGTCTCAGGGCTACTAGGGTCAGCGGTTTGATTTTTTCCTTCAAGTGCATCCCGGATATTAGGCCAACACGCAGCTTGAGGGCTACTGGCTATACATCTCGGCCGAGATTACATTGCACAATTCAGAATTAAATTCATAAAAATCAGCCCATGGCCAAGGTGGTGCACCACCTTGGAAGTAGTCTGGCATAAAGCTCGGGCACCAGTGGCTGGCTCCATAGCGGCCATTTCCAACATTAAGCTCGGCTAAACTCCTTCAAACTTTTTTGAGCCATGGTGATCTATGACACCTCGAATATAGTCTGGCGTTGAAGCTCGGTTACATTCCAGCGTTGGAGCCCGGATGCAGTTTGGCGTTGGAGCTCGGCTGTAACAATACTCTTATACAATCCGGCGTTGGAGCTCGTGTACATTCCGGCGTTGGAGCTCGGAAGTAGTCCGGCATTGGAGCTCGGCCGCGAAAGATAAATCGAATGTAGTCCGACGTTGGAGCTCGGATGCAAGAGGACACTGCCGCCCGGGAACAACTTCAAACCCGAGGTGTGGCATAAAAATAACAAGGCATTGATAAAGGCCGAAAACTTAAAGGGTCTCCTCAGATACCCGACGTATAAACTCTTCGGATGCACGTTGGCGATCCTCAAGATCGAAGATGAGAGGATTTGTTGAACCAGTTTTCAAGACCGACAACCAAAGATGAAGAACAGTTCGGAAGAATTGAGGAGCGTCTCTATAAGTGCATCTAGTGCCACCCCTAGTTGGTTTTGGAGTATTGACGACAAAGTTGGTTGAGGGACTAATGCGTTTGTGAGAATTGCAAGATAACGCAGGTAGTGTCCCTCATTGTTTCGGTTTACCTACCGGAGATGACCCCTAAAAATGTATGAAGACATTGAAGACAATGGTGGTATGAGAAGATATTCATATTGAAGACTATGACATGAGAAGACATTAAGTGAAGACTATGGTGCGCGAAGACTGTGTGGTTTCGTTGTTTCATTTTCTTCTTTGTTGAGTCATAGGAACCACCATACTGTTAAGTGGGGTCTAAGTGAACTAAGTCAGAGTGAATAAAGTGATGCTCAACTTAAATCCTATGTCTTCGAGCGAAGACAATGAGAGCAAATCTTATCCAGAGCTGGATGAGTCAGCTTTGCTTGTAGCCCAAGTAAAGCTGCCGCGTGTGTTTGAAATCTGACCGTTGGAACACATGTCAGTTCCTTAGTGACTCAGGGTCATTTTGGACAAATCAGGTCGGGTTGCCTAGTGGCTATAAATAGCCCACCCCCTACACCATAAATTGGTGGCTGCTTAGAGTTTGTGCACGGCTTTTGTCATTTGAGAGCAACCCACCTCGAAGCATTTGAGAGAAAGAGAAATCCTTGCGAGGACAAAGCCCAAACACCCAGAGCCAAAGAGTGTTAGGCATCACTGAAGTCTTTCTGTCTGTGTGACCTGAAGACTTATTACACTTGAGGACTGTGAATCCTCCAGCCGGTTAGGCGTCGTGTTCTGAGCATCCAAGAGTCATTGTGGATTGCCGGTGAACGAAGTCTGTGAAGGTTTGGAAGTCTCCCTTGAAGACTTACCAGAATGATTGGGCGAGGACTGGGTGTCCTTAGCTCAAGGGGAATAAGGTGAAGACACGGTCTTCTGAGTTAAATCTCAGCCTCCCTAACCATACATACAGTTGTCACAGCAACTGGAACTGGTCTAAAAAATCATGTGTCTTCAACAAGCGACTGGTTCTATCCCTTCCCAACCTTACTTAAGTTTGTCTTTGTGAAGTCATTGCCTATCTGTGTATCTGTTTGACTTCATTGCTTGACTACTACTGTTGATTGGCTTCATACTATCTTCCATCCTGATCCTTACTACCTAGCTGCTATTAGTCCTGTACTTTCACATCATTGCATACTTGACTATGGCTTGCTTAGGGTAGTTTATCTTCCGCTGCATATTAATTAGGTCATTTCTGTTGTTTGTCTTCGAAACTTCTGAGTTTTGAAGACTTTCATAAAAATCGCCTATTCACCCCCCTCTAGTCGATACTAGCACTTTCAATTGGTATCAGAGCAATGTACTCCCATGTTCTGTGTGATTCGGTTTAACCACCTGGAGTTTCAGCTATCTCGACCGCAGGGATAATCAAGGTCTCCGCTGCTTGCCCCGTGTTTGATGGAACTGAATATCCCTACTGGAAGAATAAGATGCGTATGCATCTTGAAGCCATTGATGTTGACCTCTGGTATGTCGTCAAGAATGGCGTTCCCAAAACTGGTGAAGGTGTCACCCCCACTGATGTCAAGAAGTTCATTCAACTGGACTTTACTGCAAAGAACATCATCTGTCGTCATCTGACCAAAGGACAGTATGGCCGTGTGAGTGCTCTGGAAACGTCGAAGCTAGTCTGGGACTGGCTATCCAAGGTCAACGAAGGCGTATCAACCCAGAGAGATCAAAGAATCAGTGTTCTTCGCAACCTCTTCAATCGATTCAAGAGAAACGACAATGAAAATGTCCAGCTCACGTTTGATCGCCTCACTGACATCACAAATGAACTTCAAGCTCTTGGCGCAACTGAGATTACCAAGCATGAAATCGTCAAGACATTGCTAAGATCACTTGACAGCTCCTTTGACACCCTTGCCCTCATGATACAAGAATGTCCTGACTTCAAGTTACTCGATCCGTCTGATATACTTGAGAGGCTCAACACACCTGAGTTCCAGCTATCTGAGAAAAGAGATATCTATGGCCCAAACTATGGCCGAACTCGCGCCTTGAAGGCAAAAGTTGTTTCCTCATCTGAAGAAGAATCTGACTGTAGTTCTGAAGATCCCGAAGACATTGGAAAGGAACTTGCTATGCTTGTGAAGAAGTTCCAGAAGTTCACTAAGAAGAAAGGCTTCAGAAAGTCTTCACGATCCAGCTCAAGGAATGATGAAGCTTCCACCCATGACCACAAAAAGAGAACCTGCCACAAGTGCAAGAAACCTGGTCACTACATATCTGAGTGTCCACAATGGGACAATGAGAAGAAGAAGAAGAAAAGCAAGGAATATGATTCTGATGACAAGAAGAAGAAGAAATCCTCAAAATCTTCTAAGTCTTCTTCCAAGTCTTCATCATACAAGAATAGCTCATCTGGTAATGCTCGTGCTTTTGTTGGCAAGGAAATGGATTCAGAGGAGGAGTCTGCTTCTGAGGAGGCGGAGGTGGAGTCTGGAGAGGAGTCTGACCCTGGCGTTGCAAGTCTGGCTCTAGCCATAGCCTATGTCGCCAAGTCCATCTTCAACACTGAAGACAATGACTGCCACACCAACGCTGAAGCTAATGACGAAGACGATCCTACTCCCACCTACTGCTTCATGGCACGTGGTGCCAAGGTAAAATCACGTGATGCTTACTTTCAAACTTCATGTGAAGATGACTCTGATTGTGAATCCAAACCCAGCTACAAAACACTTGCTAAAATTGCAACTGAACAACAAAAGGCTATGGAACATACTCAAAAACTGTTAGACAAAAGCGATGACCTGTTGGACGCTGAAATGACACGTTCACAGTCCTTAGTTGATGACATAAAAAATCTTCATGCTAAGTACCAAGAACTTGAAGGTCGTCATGAATCACTGTCAACTACTTATGAAAGGCTCTCCTATGATTATCTTCAAAGGAAACAAGAGCTTGAGAAATTGAGAGCGGCTCATGAAGATCTTCAAAAGGTGAATGAGTCACTTCGCGCTCAACAGATCAGTTCCGCTCAGGATGGATTTGAACCACCATGTCTAAAATGCATTGAGCGTGATAACGCTACATCTGTTGCTGAATGTTCCACTGCTGCTACTGTTTCATTGTCTTCACCTACTGATGTGGTTACTAACCCCTCTGTGGAGGATACCAATGCTGTTGCTGATGAAAATGCTACGTTGAAGACATTGCTTGAAACAGGGATGTACAAAAGTTTGAAGGGACATCAGACTCTCTGCGATGTCCTCAAAAAGCAGATTCTGAACCGAAACCCTAGGAAGGAGGTGTTGGGTTCGAAAGGAAAATGAATGTTGATGGCTCGTACTGGAAGCCTGAGCAGTACCCCAAAACCACATGGGTTGCTGCAAAGGAACCTTCAGTAGATCCATCCACTTTATCTGGCTTTACCTGTGCTAATCCTATTATCATTGATGAATCCTTTGATGCAAACTACAAGCTGTTCAAAAATCAGAATGGTGAAGTGTTTGCCAGGTACATTGGTACTAACTACAGGAATGGACCACCTATGAAGAAGATCTGGGTACCTAAGCAGTACATTGAGAATCTTCCTGTGAATGTCGTCATGACACCACCAAGGAAGAAGACAAACCCCAGACCTATAGCTTCATGTGGCCCAAAGGCTTCATACATATACAGGACTCACATGAGTCACCCTAACGCCAATGTTTTGTAGGGAAATCATGCTCAGACTTATGAATATGAGCGTGTATCTTCCAACCGCTATGTTCATAGGACTAAGAAATTTTCTACTTATTCATATGAGTATCATTCATCTCCTGCAAGGCTATTTGCTAGGGCTTCAAAGCCAAAATTCTCAGATGCTGCACTTAGACTCATGGCTTCTAAGCCACCACTGAAGATGTGGGTGGCAAAGAACTAACTCTCTTTTGTAGAATATGGTCTCCACCAGCAATCAATGGCGTCCGATACTATTGCTGGGGACCTAAAACCCATTTAGGACGCACGATAAAATGTCATTCTATATACTTCACATCTGAATCTCTTATCAGTCATACTATGTCCTAACTTTGATATAAGCTGTGACTGTCCCTGTATGTGTCAAATGCTTATGCTTCACAACACTCTTGTGAAGCCTATCCTCCTAACTGCACTGTAGGGTACATCACCAAAAGCTTTAGAATGGATTATGGACAGTGGATGCACAAATCATATGACTGGTGATCGAAGTCTTCTCATGGACTCAACCTTACGTCCATCCGACAAGAGTCACATTACATTTGCTGACACTGGTAAAAGCAAGGTATTGGGTCTAGGTAGAGTTGCAATCTCAAAGGATCAACACATGGATAAAGTGATGCTTGTTGAACCCCTTGGTTTCAACTTAATGTCTGTGTCAATGCTTTGTGACTTGAACATGATTGTGATATTTGGAAAATATCGTTTCCTTGTACTAATGGAATTTGACAAATCTCTAGTCTTTGAAGGGTATCGAAAAGATGATCTATACATGGTAGATTTATCAGCAGGTCCACAGCTTGCCGTATGTCTTCTCAGAAAAGCTTCAGAATGCTGGCTCTGGCATCGAAGGCTAGGACATGCTGGCATGAGGAACTTACACTCACTCGTCAAGAAGAAGCATGTCATTGGCATCGAGGATGTCAAGTTCAAGAAGGATCATCTGTGTGGTGCCTGTGAAGCTGGAAAGATGACAAGGGCAAAGCACCCCTCGAAGACAATCATGACAACATCTCAACCCTTCGAGCTGTTACACATGGACTTATTTGGACCTACTCACTACTCCACCCTCACAACAACTGCCTGTCTCTATGGCTTCGTCATTGTTGATGACTACTCAAGAT
This sequence comes from Triticum timopheevii, assembly GCA_963921465.1. Classification (NCBI taxonomy): domain Eukaryota; kingdom Viridiplantae; phylum Streptophyta; class Magnoliopsida; order Poales; family Poaceae; genus Triticum; species Triticum timopheevii. The sequence goes on from OY997272.1 coordinate 153,290,774, forward strand.
ACACATGGGTTCATATAATTCTTTACAAGACTGAAGTGCAAGATGTCTTCAGGCGCTTCGCAAATCAAGCAATGAACAATTATGGCGTGAAGATCAAGCACATCAGAAGTGACAATGGCACTGAATTCAAGAACACTGGACTTGATCTGTATCTGGATACAATGGGAATCACTCATGAGTTCTCTGCTCCATACACACCTCAGCAAAATGGCATTGTTGAGCACAAAAACAGAACCCTCATTGAGATGGCTCAAACAATGCTAGATGAGTACAAGACACCAAGAAAGTTCTGGCCTGAAGCTATTGATACACCATGTCACATCATCAACCGTGTGTACATCCATAAGCTTCTGAACAAAACATCGTATGAGCTCCTTACTGGCAAGAAGCCAAACGTCAGTTACTTCAGAGTATTTGGAGCTAGATGCTGGATCAAGGATCCCCATCACAAGTCAAAATTTGCACCTAAGGCCCACAAAGGCTTCATGCTTGGCTATGGAAAGGATTCACACTCCTACGGAGTCTTCAACCTTTATCTCTACAAAATCGTTGAAACTGTGGATGTGAAATTTGATGAAACCAATGGTTCACAGAGAGAGATTCTGCCAAGTACACTAGATGAAGCTCCTTCAAACGAGTCTATCAAGCTGATGGGAACTGGTGAAATCATGCCCTCTGAAGCACAGCCTGAAGAGGAACTTATCATCTCTGCACCAAATCAACCTGAAGACAATGTTCAGACCGAAGACAATCCTCCCAATGATGACAACGATCAGCCAGAGCAAAATCGTCAGCAACGAAATGGCATCTTCATATCTCAAGAAAAATACCTCAAAGATTGTCTGAAGAAGTTTGGAATGGAAGACTGCAAAGGCTACACGACGCCAATGCCAGCCAAACACCATCTTGGTCCCGACGACAATGGTAAAGAGTTCGATCAAAAGGTATACCGCTCCATGATTGGTTCTTTGCTTTATCTATGTGCATCTAGGCCAGATATTATGCTTAGTGTTTGCATGTGTGCTCGATTCCAAGCGGCACCAAAGGAATCGCATCACTTAGCTGGGAAGCGAATTCTTCGATATTTGGCTTACACCCCAACACTCGGATTATGGTATCCCAAGGGCTCAAAATTTGATTTGGTTGGATTCTCGGATGCTGATTATGCTGGTGACAAGGTGGATCGCAAGTCTACATCAGGCACATGTCATTTTCTTGGTCGATCACTTGTCTGTTGGTCTTCAAAGAAGCAGAACTGTGTATCACTCTCAACTGCTGAATCTGAATACATTGCTGCTGGATCCTGTTGTGCTCAGCTTCTATGGATGAAGCAAACTCTCAAGGATTATGGCATCAACCTGAAACAAGTACCTCTCTTCTGCGACAATGAAAGTGCCATCAAGATAGCCAACAATCCAGTCCAGCTCTCGAAGACAAAGCACATTGAAATTCGTCATCACTTTCTCAGAGATCATGTTATGAAGAAAGATATCGATATCATTCACGTCAACACTGAAGAGCAACTGGAAGATATCTTCACAAAGCCCTTGGATGAGAAAAGGTTTTGCAAGTTACGGTGTGAGCTAAATATCTTGGGATCCTCTAATGTCCTGTGATCAGGCACACATTCTAACACTTATGCATGTTGATGACTTAGATGAGCAACACACAAAGTAATGTATATCTTCAATCCATGAAGATTTACACTCTGAGTGTGAATACATTAACATGGAATTTGACTTCGGAGCGCCACGATAATTGTGCGTCGTGTCTGGGTCTAATACTTCCTATACGGTGGGTAACGCCACCACCAAATTTCTCTGTTTGAAGTGTTTCACTCATGGCGTTATATTGCAATGACTTCGCATTTGGTTTGTCTTCAGTTTCAATTTATCTTCATGATTTTCTACACTATGATGATTTGATTGCTTTCTGATATATATATATATATATATATATATATATATATATATATATAGACACACACACACACACTAGTGTTCTGTCCTCTACAACATTCACTTATAGCTATGTCTTCAAGATTGGATCTTTTGAACTAAGTGAATGTGGTCGGACCCTAACCTCTCTATGCTTCCTATCTCAAACTCTATCTGTCCAAATCATATGCATTCTATTGAAACTGTCGAATGTCTTCTCTGCGTCCTAGTCAGCAGAAGGCAAGGAGACAAACATTAAATCTGTTTTAAATGACTTATCTTTATTGTTGAAATCCGGAGAAGCCGAAACAACTCTCCGACATGCCTGGCGGGCGTGGGAACGTGGGACAACTCTGAGTATGTTGCATGCTTGCCACGTGCCCCTCAGATGTGAACCGCCAGGGGCACCAGTGCAATAGCGCTGTGTCACTCACCTACTTATAAATACTTGTCCCCTACGGTAAAGAAATCCTTCTTCCACCTCCGTCAAAACCCTAGCGCCACCGCTAGCTCTTGAAGACGCCGGCGACGAAGCGCTTAGCTACCGCGACTTCTCCGACGTCGTCCTCACGCCGGCCGCGGACATCGTCCTCTCCACCGTCGCCGTAGGTGTCCTCCGTCGCCAAGTTAGGGCACGGTGGGCTGAACTGCTCGGTCTCCTATTCATCCCATCTAGCAGTTCTTCGTGCGTTAATTATAACTCTATTTTTACCACCTTTTTGATCTTCAAGATTCATCCTGTTTACCGAAAGTGGTTTATGCCTATTCAATGTTAGATCTATTCTGTTTGCATCTCATACTGCCTAGTCAATTCACTTAGATTTCCTGTCTAGTTTGATTCCTCACTTGTACTTATTCACGGATTGGTACAAATCTGGAACCAACTCACCTATATAAGTGAATGTCTTCGCATCATGAGGTTAATGTCTTCAAACTGATTTATCTTCAAAATCTTCTGATAATGCATATGACCTCTTCCCCTTCCCTCGCATCTCTAATGCTATCACAAGTACATGTCCGTGGGAGAATCCCTTGGTTCTCATAGTCTGCATTCGTTTGCAGAATACTTACAGCATCATATCAATTCTCCCGAAGCCAGTTCCTGCTTGACCAGCAAGCGTAAGTCTCTGAAGCCTTTGAACGTATTGAAGCCATTCAGTTTGAAGTTCATGGCTGCAGAAAAATCAGCAAGGAAGGGTGGCAGACAGCGCAGAGAAGGAACATCCAAAGATCTGCCTGATGACCTAGCAGAACTCTACAAGACAGATCCCGAAGAGAATTATCATCAGAGAAAGACACGAATCCAATGGATTCAACGCTATTGGGCTGAGGAATGGTTCAAGTACAAGTTTGTGACGAAGGAATATGCAGAGAAGAATGCCATCAAGAGACCATGGGGTGATATCCTCTATCGAGGCCTTCAACCCAAGAACAGAGCTGAAGCCATTGCTAAAGGCTTCTATCCTTGCATGGTCCGTGGACCACAGCCTGAGAACGCCGATCCCACTTCACTACTCTGGTGTCGTGACGACTCTCTCTTCAAGCGCAACTTCCAGTTTGCTGTGGCTTCGGCCAAGAAGAACAAGAAGTCATTGTGATTGGACTTCAACCCAGGTCCCTCTGCTCCCCGTGCTGACGGCTCCCATGATGCTGATCCCAATGTTATCGGCCCCTTCTCCAACCTTGACGGCCTCATCACCTACATCGTGGTCCAAGGTGCCAGAGTAGATCATTCTAAAAATGAAGATGACTCCGATGAAGCCCCAGCTCCTCCTCCAAAGCCGCAGAAGCAAAAGAAGCCAAAGGCTTCAAGATCAGCTGCACCTCCGAAGACTTCTCGTGCGAGGCCACTGGCCACTGCACCTCCTGAAGCCAGTGTGCAGTCTGAAGATCAATCCCATGTCTCCAAGAGAACGGAGAAGAAAAAGAAACTTGTCAGACCAACTGATCAAGCCTTGACTCCTGCCGCCATTCTGCACGAAGAACCCATTGATCTGTCAAGTGATGAAGATCTTGCTGATGATGCCCTTGAGCAGCTGATAAAGAGCAAGGAAGAAGCCGAAATCTTCAACAACTTGCCTCTCTTTGATGTGGCAATCATCCACAACTTCATTGATGAGTGGTTCGACACCCCCAATCTCAACTTTGAAGATTTGCAGCTTCCCATTGGCCTCAGTGTCGCCTTCAATGGCACCATTGCTTCTGAGCTAGCTCTCGCTCAGCGCATCGTTGAGCTCAAGAACAAGATTGATTATGAGAAGAATCAATTCAAGAAGCATGTGGCCAAGCTAAGTGTTCAAGACGTCAGAAACTTCAAAGTCATGCTACATGAGCTTAAAGAAGCTTTTATGAAGAAGCGTGAAGAAGCTCAGGGCTCTCGAGAGCGCATGAAGAGTTTGGCTGATAAGTGTGTGCTCGCCTACAATGAGGCTGAGAAGCACAAGTCACTTGGCCGTCCTGGCAATGACCCCAGGATGGCTGCAAAGAAAAAGAAGAAGCTTCCTGCTGACCAGCCTGAACCTTCAAGCCAAGAAGCCCCTCGCATTATCTTCCCAAGCAGCATGACTGGCTCGAAGCCAAAGGTCACCACAAACGCTTCAGAACAGAAGAAGACTAGGGCTGCCGAGGCTGAAGCCAGAAAGAGAAAGAATACTGAAGCCTCTGATGCCGCTCCCTCCAAGAAGAAGCGCAAGACCAAGAAGACTAGGGCTGCTTCCACAGAGCCCTTAGTTGTTGAACCCATTTCAGTGGTTCGCCCAGCGTCAGAACATCAAGAACGAAGGATGATAGTCCATGAGCCTGCTCCCACAGAGGCTCATGAAGCTGAAGATATTCCAGCAGCTGAACCCACCGCTGCTGAAGACATTGGTCATGATGATAATGTAGCAGATGATGAAGTTCTTCCTCAGATCGAACATGACGTGGTATCATCGCCTGTTCATACAAACAACGAACTCATCAGCATTGGTCATCCTCTGACGCTAATTGCTCAGGATGCATCGTGGGCTGATCACCCACAGCTACAAGACTCCCCCAGTACTCCCCAACAACAACAACAAGCTACACCCCCCGTGCAAGAAGAGGATGAAGACTTTTAGGCCCAGCCATCTCCATTTCCTAAGGCGTTGCCAGCATTTCGCAGGCTTCGCAAAGGACAAAGGCCTCAAGTCCCTCTGTCGAGCGTTCCAGAAGGAGAAGTGCAACGTTCACTTATTGCTCGTCAAGTCTTTTCTGAACCTACTCCAACTGTGAATGTCTCCGAGTCTGAAGCACAAGCTGCTGAAGACATTCCGGCTGCATCAGCCGAGGAAAATCAAGAAGAAGTACGTGTCCCTACTCCCCCAGTAATTGAAGAAGTAGTTCCTGATGTGAACGTGCCTATGCCCGACCCTCCTGTTCATCAAGAGGAGGTTGAAAATGTTGAAGCTACCACCGCCAACGCCAATGAAGCCAATGACGTAGTCATGGCTGACGCTAATGTGGAGCCTGCACCAACCAGTGTGCCTGAAGCAAATGTGGACACTGAACCTGAAACCAATGAGGCTGCTGCACCTGAAGCTAATGAGACAACTACTCCTGAAGCACCTGTTGTGCAGCCTGACGCCTCAGCTATTGCCCCTGCTCCTGTTCCGCCACCAAGGCCCCATACAATTGAGCAAGCATACAGTCATGGTCAGCTAACCACTGTCCGATTGCCCATTTTGGTACCTCCACCTACTGCCTCTGGACCTCAATTTGACTATCATGTTGAGCATAGGCCTCAGGTCCAGAAGCCAAAGCCTAGGGTGCCAAGGTTTCCGGGTACTGCAAACTCACCAGGGTCCTTCAATGCAAATGGCTTTAAAAGCCACAATACCTTCTTTGACAGCGCCAAGAACCCCTACTCCAAGCCAAGAATATCATCAGATCGGTTCTGGAGCTATCAGCAGAGAAGCTATTACTCCTGCGTTCTATATGATCAAGGGCGCATTTTCCCTCATATGCGCCTTGACACTGAAGCCATTGCTGGACTGCCATGCTTAGAAGAAGCACTTGATTGCTTTCGTGATGCTGGTCTGCTCCACTTTGTGTCAGACAAAGAACATTGGAATGAAGAGCTATTGCTTCAATTCTATGCTACTCTACACATTCGCGGCTACTATAGAGACATCAAGACATGGGTTCTCGAGTGGATGGCTGGAAATGTTCATCATGATGCCAAAGCTATGGATATCATCGAGCTCACAGGGCTAGCCACTCCTGGAGAACTATATGAACCTGACTGTCTGCTACACCACAATGCAGTGGAGAGTATCTTCCATAAGCCAGAACCCAATATGAGCCAGATGTTGAGCATGATGAAGCCCTTGTCATCTGACGCTGAATATCCAACAGAGTTCTTTGTTGAAGACCTTGAGTATCTTCCTCGCACCATATATCATATCATCAGGCGAACTCTATGGCCTGTCAAAGGACATTCATCAGCGGCCGAGCTTGAAGGAGCTATGAAGACTTTGATCTTCTATATTCTCAATGGCATCAGCTTCAATACTCAAGAATTCTTCATCAGGCAACTTGCTGCTTCTGGCTCTGACCTATTTGGTCTGAAGTTTTATGCTCCATGGGTCATGCGCCTCATCAAGAGACACTCATCTGTCAACTATCAGCCCTCTACTCGCAATCATATGATCTTTTTGCCAGAGGTTGATGTGTCAGTTGAAGCTATATATTCTGACCCTGCCAAGAGGCCTCTTTGTCTTCAGAATGCCGAGCACCAGAGCTTCACTCAACCCATTGAAGGTGTTCAAGCAGCGACATGAATCTATCCATTGGCTGGAAATACTCGTCTGCCTCATCGAGCACCTACTAAAGCCACTGAAAGCACCATTGCACAAAGGCCTCGGAAGCGTTCTCGCGTTCTCAATGACCGAGAACTTCTTGTGGCCCTTCATCAGAAACAGGATAAGCATCATTTTTGGATCAAGAGACAGATGCAAAGCCTCTTGGTGGATGTTAATCACATTCGCAACCTTGCCACCAAGAATGCCTTTGTTGCTCATGAAACTTGCCGGCGATCATGGAAGAGTTTGACCCTGCTTAGTGCTGAAGCAGATCTTCAAGACGATGGCTTCAATGAATGATTCCAGTTTGACCCCACTCCTCCACGGACTGCTGTCCTACATCGCACTCCATCTCTTGAAGACTCTGAATATTCTTCCTCCGCGGCAACGGTAAATGCCAGAGTGATCGATGATGCTACTTCACCACCTTCTACTACTGCGCGCATCGACACTGCACCAAGTTCATCTGCACCGCCAACCAACAACGACAACCCTGCTGATTCACCTACTCACGAGGACGAGTAGATGCTCTATGTCTTCAAACCTTTTTGGTCCTTACTGACAAAAGGGGGACAAGCGTATGAGTTGATAGTCTTCAAGCGGGTTCATATGGGCGGTTGCATTATATTTTGCCTCGTGCTTACAACTCTTGCTTTTGAAATATTTGGTTCTCTGAGTTGTAACACCTAAACTTGATGGTCGTCTGCTACTTATTTGCTTCACTGTGATGCGATGATAAATTCCGCATGTGCAATGATAACTTCCGCACTTAGATCATTCTGTAGACGTCCATTTTTCATTATGCATGTTATTCTACTTGCTATATCATTTCATGCATGATGCACTATCTTCATAAGTTAAAGTGGATCTCCACAAGTACAACCTGCCATGTGCATTTGCATTCCAAAAGCAAATTACTTATATGCACATCTTCAGGGGGAGCCCTTGCTACTTATGAAGACAATTCCCAATTACCTATCCTTACAATTTCACATATTTTCCCCGTTGAAAACTTCAACCAATTTGTCATCAATCACCAAAAAGGGGGAGATTGTAAGTGCATCTAGTGCCACCCCTAGTTGGTTTTGGAGTATTGACGACAAAGTTGGTTGAGGGACTAATGCGTTTGTGAGAATTGCAGGATAACGCAGGTAGTGTCCCTCATTGTTTCGGTTTACCTACCGGAGATGGCCCCTAAAAATGTATGAAGACATTGAAGACAATGGTGGTATGAGAAGATATTCATATTGAAGACTATGACATGAGAAGACATTAAGTGAAGATTATGGTGCGTGAAGACTGTGTGGTTTCGTTGTTTCCTTTTCTTCTTTGTTGAGTCATAGGAACCACCGTACTGTTAAGTGGGGTCCAAGTGAACTAAGTCAGAGTGAATAAAGTGATGCTCAACTTAAATCCTATGTCTTCGAGCGAAGACAATGAGAGCAAATCTTATCCAGAGCTGGATGAGTCAGCTTTGCTTGTAGCCCAAGTAAAGCTGCCGCTGTGTTTGAAATCTGACCGTTGGAACACGTGTCAGTTCCTTAGTGACTCAGGGTCATTTTGGACAAATCAGGTCGGGTTGCCTAGTGGCTATAAATAGCCCACCCCCTACACCATAAATTGGTGGCTGCTCAGAGTTTGTGCACGGCTTTTGTCGTTTAAGAGCAACCCACCTCGAAGCATTTGAGAGAGAGAGAGAAATCCTTGCGAGGACAAAGCCCAAACACCCAGAGCCAAAGAGTGTTAGGCATCACTGAAGTCTTTCTGTCTGTGTGACCTGAAGACTTATTAAACTTGAGGATTGTGAATCCTCCAGCCGGTTAGGCATCGCGTTCTGAGCATCCAAGAGTCATTGTGGATTGCCGGTGAACGAAGTCTGTGAAGGTTTGGAAGTATCCCTTGAAGACTTACCACAGTGATTGGGCGAGGACTGGGTGTCCTTAGCTCAAGGGGAATAAGGTGAAGACATGGTCTTCTGAGTTAAATCTCAGCCTCCCTAACCAGACGTACAGTTGTCACAACAACTGGAACTGGTCTAACAAATCTTGTGTCTTCAACAAGCGACTGGTTCTATCCCTTCCCAACCTTACTTAAGTTTGTCTTCGTGAAGTCATTGCCTATCTGTGTATCTGTTTGACTTCATTGCTTGACTACTACTGTTGATTGGCTTCATACTATCTTCCATCCTGATCCTTACTACCTTGCTGCTATTAGTCCTGTACTTTCACATCATTGCATACTTGACTATGGCTTGCTTAGGGTAGTTTATCTTCCGCTGCATATTAATTAGGTCATTTCTGTTGTTTGTCTTCGAAACTTCTAAGTTTTGAAGACTTCCATAAAAATTGCCTATTCACCCCCCCTCTAGTCGATACTAGCACTTTCTGTCTCCAACTTGAAGACCGGTTCAGGGGGCTACTGATGGTGTCCTGGACTAGGGGGTACTCACCATGCCGTCCACCGATCAGTTAGATTGGGCCGAGGACCCCCATGGCCGTATACTCATGGGCCAGTTCGGACAGCTGCCGCATACAAGGAAGGTTCCACAAGACTTGGTGATCAAGACAAGGACTCCTCCCCACCGGCGTATTTGGCTAGGACTCTTGTTATCTTAGGCCTCTGGTACATTATATAAACCGAGGTTAGGCTAGTCGATAGATAAGCTAGATCATTATGACATTACTCATCATACCTCTAGGGCTTAGACCACAACATATGATCTCCAGGTAGATCAACTCTTGTAACCCTATATTCATCAAGATCAATCAAGCAGGAAGTAGGGTATTACCTTGATAGAGAGGGCCCGAACCTGGGTAAACATCATGTCCCCTATGTCCTGTTACTCATCTATCCATGACTGGGCATCCCTAATACCTTTGCCGTACTCTCGTTCAATGATAAGTTAATAAACACTCATCATGAGAATAACACACCTAGCATGGAAAATATTGGTCACCCGTCACCGCCTCGCGAGCAGTAGAGCACACAAAAGAGAAATTTATTTTGAAAATTATAGATGGCACATGCAAATTTGCTTAGAACGGCATGGAAATACCGCATATAGGTAGGTATAGTGGACTCATCAGGCAAAACTGGTTTAAAAGGGTTTTGGATGCACAACTAGTGATCATACTTAGTGCAAAATGAAGGCTAGCAAAAAGATTGAGAAGCGACCAACCAAAAAGCAATAAATCTCGTACCGAAGAATTAACCATAAGTAACACCAAATAATGCACCATAAGTAGGATATAAATTTCATTGCATAGCTATTGACTTTCGTGCTTGCATAGGGAATCACAAACCTAACACCAATATTCTTACTAAAGCACAATTACTCATCAACATGACTCACATATCATATCATCATATCTCAAAACCATTACTAAGAATCAAGTTTATTTTGTCCAATGATCTTCATGAAAGTTTTTATTATATCCTCCTTGGATATCTATCACTTTGGAACTATTTTTATATGTTCTTTTGATAAGCTCAAACAAATATAAGTGAAGAACATGAGCATAAGTTTTTTATTTCTCTCAAAATAACCTAAGTGAAGCAAGAGAGTATTTCTTAAAATGTTTACTAACTCCCAAATAAATCTAAGTGAAGCATGAGAGCATTTCTTCAAAAATAACAAAGCACACCATGCTCAAAAAGATATAAGTGAAGCACTAGAGCACATCCATGGCTCTAAAAATTTAAGTGAAGCATAGGAGAAAGGATAGCATAATTTTTGGCTCTCTCAAAAGGGTGTGTTCAGCAAGGATTCAACACTTAGAACACAAAGAAAAACAAGCAAAGACTCATATCATACAAGACGCTCCAAGCAAAACTCATAATATGTGACGAATAAAAATATAGCTTCAAGTAGAATACCGATGGTTCTTAGAAGAAAGTGGGGATGTCACTCGGGGGCATCCCCAAGCTTAGTTGCTTGCTACTTATTTGAATAATTTCTTGGGGTGTCTTGGGCATCCCCAAGCTTAGCCTTTTTCTAATCCTTATTCCTTCATCGATCATAAGATCACCCAAAACTTGAAAACTTCAATCACACAAAACTCCAACAAAACCTTCGTGAGATCCGTTAGTATAAGAAAGCAAACCACTACTATAAGTACTGTTCCAAACCTATTCTTATTTTGTTTTTTCATTATATATACTGTATTCCAACTTTTCTATGGCAAAATCTCATCAAATAAAACCATCGAATCATCAAACAAGCACACAACACAAAGAAAACATAATCTGTCAAAAACAGAACAGTCTGTAGCAATCTGTATATTTCGAATACTTCTGTAACTCCAAAAATTCTGAAATAAATTGGTGGACGTGGCCAATTTATCTATTAATATTCTTCAAAAATAATAAATTCAAAATCACTCTTCTGTTAAAAATGAGAAATAATCTCGTGAGCGCAAAAGTTTCTGTTTTTCAGCAAGATCAAATCAACTTTCACCAAATCTTCCCAAAGGCCTTGCTTGGCACAAACACTTATTAAAACACAGTCATAACAGCAGCATAATTGTGCTAACACACAAGAACAGAAAGTAAAAAGCAAAAATAAATTTTATTCATTGGGTTGCCTCCCAACAAGCGCTATCGTTTTACGCCCCTAGCTAGGCATAACGCGTAGGATCTAAGTTTTGTCATCTTTGGTTCAAGATCCATAAGATGCCCTCATGATTGATTCATATGGTAGCCTAATTCTTGTTCTAGGGAAATGTTCCATTCCCTTCCTTAGTGGAAATTGAAATTTAATGTTGCCTTCTTTCATATCAATCATGACACCAATAGTACGCAAAAACGGTCTACCAAGAATAATTGGACAAGACGGATTCCAATCAATATCAAGAACAATAAAATCTATGGGAACATAATTTATATTTAAAGAATAAGAACATCATTAATTCTTCCCATAGGCTTTTTAATAGTAGAATCCGCTAAGTGAAAATTTAAAGAGAATTCTTCAATATTGGTAAGACCAAGCACATCACATAAAGATTTCGGAATTGTAGAAACACTAGCACTCAAGTCACACAAAGCAAAACACTCATAATTTTTAATCTTGACTTTGATAGTAGGTTCCCATTCATCATGCAATTTTCTAGGAATTGAAACTTCTAATTCCAACTTTTCTTCAAAAGCTTTCATCATGGCATCAACAATATGTTTAGTAAAAGCTTTATTTTGTTCATAAGCATGGGGTGAATTTATCATGGATTGCAACAAAGAAGTACAATCAACCAAGGAGCAACTATCATAATTAAAGTCTTTGTAATCCAAAATAGTGGGCACATCACTAGTTAAAGTCTTGACCTCTTCAAACCCACTTTTTATCAATTTTCTCAACAAGATTTTCACCCTCCGAATCATAGAGACGCCTTCTAACTAAAGTTGACTCTTCCCCAGTCCCTTTTCCATCAATCTTTAATTTACTAAACAAAGAATCAATAGAAGAAACACCAATCATTTTAAGATCTTCATCACTTTTATGATAGTAATCACTAGAAAACACCCTTTCTAAAAAGGGACAATTGCATTTTTAGCCCTAGTTGGATCCTACCCACGGGTTTTGCCCTTACTTTTCGAGCTTGCTCAGTTTTGCCCTTACTTTTTCCATTGAGGTCCCTCAAATGCCCTTTGACCGTTTGACCAAAACTTTGAAAATTCATAACTAATTCATACAAACTCAGAAAAATGCAAATGAGATATCAAAATGTTCAGATAAATATTACCTTTATGGGTGAATCATTTGCATTCAGGACAAAAGCATCGTTTAAACTACCCGAGGTAATTAATATTATTAACATTATTAAAAATAAATAGGTATAAACAATCTTTTTTTCATGAATAAAAATCACATGCTAATGTAGGTGATGTTTTCTGAACATCCTGATAACTTATTTGCATTTTTCTGAGTTGGTATCAACTTGTTATGAATGTTCTAACGACTTTGACCATTATTTGGAAACTTCATAACAAGTTGATACGAACTCAGGAAAATGCAAATAAGGTATCAGGATGTTCAGAAAACATCACCTACATTTGCATATAATTTTTATTCATGAAAAAAATATTGTTTATACCTGTTTATTTTTAATAATGTTAATAACATTAATTACCTCGGGTAGTTTAAATGATGCTTTTTTCCTGAATGCAAATGATATGCCCATAAAGGTAATGTTTATCTGAATATTTTGATATCTTATTTGCATTTTTCTGAGTTTGTATGAATTAGTTATGAATTTTCAAAGTTTTGGTCAAACGGTCAAAGGGCATTCGAGGGACCTCGATGGAAAAAGTAAGGGCAAAACTGAGCAAGCTCAAAAAGTAAGGGCAAAACCCGTGGGTAGGAACCAACTAGGGGTAAAAATGCAATTGTCCCTTCTAAAAATTCTCTTTAGCTCTAAGCATAGCGGTTCTTTTCTTACTTTCATCCATAGAAACATAAAGAGCTTTAATTGATTTTTCAACTTTAGGCACAAAATTTTTCATCTTGAGAGTTTCTACATCATGAGAAATTCTATCAACACTTCTAGACAAATCATCAATTTTATTCAACTTTTCTTCTATCGAAGTGTTGAAAGCTTTTTGCGTATTGATAAATTCTTTAATATTGCACTCAAGATCAGAGGTGTTTCTATTATTATTATTATTATAAGTAGGATTACCATAGCAATTACCATAATTATTAGAGGAATTACTAGGAAAGGCCTAGGATTAAAATTACCTCTATAAGCATTGTTATTGAAATTGTTTCGCGAGACAAAATTCACATCTATGGCATCACTATTTTGATAAATCAAAGTAGACAAAGGCACATCATTGAAATCAATAGGAGCACTTTTATTAGCAACCAACTTCATAAGAGCATCAACTTTTTCACTCAAAGAATTTATTTATTCTACCGAATTGACTTTTTTATTAGTAGGAGCTCTTTTGTTATGCCATTGTGAGTAATTTGCCATAATATTGTCTAGCAATTTAGTAGCTTCACCCAAAGTAATTTCCATAAAAGTACCCCCCAGCAGCGGAATCTAAAATATTATGAGAAACAAAATTCAATCCCGCATAAATTTTTTGTATGATCATCCAAAGATTTAACCCATGAGTTGCGAAATTCCTTAGCGTCAATTTCATCCTTTCCCAAGATTGTGCAACATGCGCATGTTCAGGTTGCTTGAAATTCATGATCTGGGTTCTAAGGGAAATAATTTTAGTGGGCGGAAAATACTTAGTAATAAAAGCATCCTTGCACTTGTTCCAAGAATCAATACTATTGTGAGGCAAAGAAGAAAACCAAATTTTGCATGATCTCGCAAGGAAAACAGAAATAATTTCAACTTCACAACATCATTGTCCACATCTTTTTTCTTTTGCATATCGCATAATTCCACAAATGTGTTAAGATTGGACGCGGCATCCTCATTAGGAGTACCAACAAATTGATCTTTCATGGCAAGATTCAGCAAGGCAGTATTAATATCGCAAGACTCCACACTAGTGGCGGGAGGAGCAATCGGAGTGCTAATAAAATCATTGTTGTTGGTATTTGGGAAATCACACAACTTGGTGTTCTCTTGAGTCATGATGACTTCACAACAAGATTGCACTCAAAAACAGATCTGAAGAGAGGGCGAATAAAACGGCAAATTTTTGTGAAGTGGGGGAGAGGAAAACAAGAGGCAAATGGCAAATAATGTAAATTGCAAGGAGATGATATTTGTGATTAGGAACCTGGTTGATGTAGAAGATCCTCCCCGGCAATGGCGCCAGAAATTCCTTTTGATGTCTGCTAGAACTACATCGGTATTTCCCAAAAGAGGAAGGGATGATGTAGTATAGAGATGGTAGGTACTTGCCTCAGTGATGAGACCAAGGTTATCGAACCTCCTCACGCCACGTAAACAACACCTGCACACAAATAACATATACTCGCAACCCGATGTGTTAAAGGGGTTGTCAATCCCTTTCGGGTACGACACCTCAAGATAGGCAAATAACATGAGGTAAAAGGGGTAGATAGGATAAATAGATCGCGGAACAAATAAACTGCAGCAAGGTATTTTTGTATTTTTGGTTTAATAGATCTGAAAATAAATGCAAAGGAAAATAGATCGCAAAGGCAAATATGATGAAAAGAGACCCGGGGGACGTAGGTTTCACTAGTGGCTTCTCTCGAGAAAAATAGCAAACGGTGGGAAAACAATTACTGTTGGGCAAATGATGGAACTTCAAATAATCATGATGATATCCAGGCAATGATCATTATATAGGCATCACGTCCAAGATTAGTAGACCGACTCCTGCCTGCATCTACTACTATTACTCCACACATCGACCGCTATCCAGCATGCATCTAGTGTATTAAGTTCATGGAGAAAATCAGTAATGCAATAAAATCGATGACATAATGTAGACAAGATCTATTTATGTACAAATAGACCCCGCCTTGTTATCCTTAATAGCAACGATACATGCGTGTCATTTCCCCTTCTGTCACTGGGATCAAGCACCGTAAGATCGAACCCATCACAAAGCACCTCTTCCCATTGCAAGATAAATAGATCAAGTTGGCCAAACAAAACCCAAATATTGGAGAAGGAATACGAGGCTATAAGCAATCATGCATATAAGAGATCAAAGAAGACTCAAATAACTTTCATGGATAAAAACATAGATCTGATCATAAACTCAAAGTTCATCGGATCCCAACAAACACACCGCAAAAAGACTTGCATCATATGGATCTCCAAGAGACCATTGTATTGATAATCAAGAGAGAGAGAGATAGAGAGGAAGCCATCTAGCTACTAACTATGGACCCGAAGTTCTACAAAGAACTACTCACGCATCATCGGAGAGGCACCAGTGGAAGTGGTGAACCCCTCCATGATGGTGTCTAGATTGGATCTGGTGGTTCTGGACTCTGGGGCAGCTGGAATTGATTTTCGTCGACTTCCCTAGGGTTTCTGGAATATTGGGGTATTTATAGAGCAAAGAGGCAGTTCAGGGGGCACCCGAGGTGGGCACAACCCACCTGGGCGCGCCTGGGGGCCCAGGCACGCCCTGGTGGGTGCTGCCCCCTCTAGGCACCCTCCAAGTGCTTCCTTGGCCCACTGGATGTCTTCTGGCCCCAAAAAAATCCTCAAAAAGTTTTCTGCGTTTGGACTCAGTTTGGTATTGATTTCGTGCAATGTAAAAAACATGCAGAAAATAGCAACTGGCACTTGGCACTATGTCAATAGGTTAGTACCAAAGAATGATATAAAATGACTGTAAAATGATTGTAAAACATCCAAGAATGATAATATAACAGCATGGAACAATCAAAAATTATAGATACGTTGGAGACGTATCAAAATCCACAACGGTGATATGCAAGTTGCTATTTAACCTTCTACAAGGACCGCCTTTGTCGAATCCGATTTAGCTAAGGCGGGAGAGACAGACACCGGCCAGCCATCTTTATGCAACAAGTTGCATGTCAGCTGATGGAACCGGTCACATGTACGTGGACATGTAAAGTTGGTCCAGGCCGCTTCATCCCACAATACCGCTGCATCAAGAAAAGACTATGAAAGGAAGCAATCCGAATATCAATGCCCATGAACTCCTTTGTGTTCTACTTCTGATGTCATCTACGCATAGACCTAGCTCATGATGCCACTATTGGGAAACGTTGCATGGGAAACAAAAAATTTCCTACGCTCGCCAAGATCAATCTAGGAGATGCACATCTACGAGAGGATGTATTGGATCTACATACCCTTGTAGATTGCTAAGCGGAAGCGTTAACAAATGCGGTTGATGTAGTAGAACGTCTTCGCGATCCAATCAAGATTCATCCACGAACTCCCGATCTAGTGCTGAACAGACGGCACCTCCTTGTTCAACACACGTACGGCTTGATGACGCCTTCACCTCCTCGATCCAGCGAGCGATGGTGAAGTAGTTGCTCAAGTTCCCGACAGCATGACGGTGTGGTGGCGGCGGCGGTGGAGCAATCTCGGCAGAGCTTCGCTAAGAAAAGCAGAGAAAGAGAGGAACTACGAGGGAGAGGAAGGCACAGTGCCATGGCGTACTTTGGTGCGGCTACCCTCCCTCTACCCGTCTATATATAGGGGGAAGGGAGGAGGAGGAGGGGCGCCCTAGGGTTTCCCCTAGGGGGGCGGCCACCACAGATGCGGGCGCCCCTAGGAAAATCCTAGGGTGGCTTGCCTCCCAAGCCAGGCGGGGCGCCTGCCCTAGGTGGGCTCCCCACCCTTGGCCGCGTGGGATGGGGTGAGGAGGGTGCGGCCAGCCCCTTGTGGGCTAGTTTGCCCTCCTTCCTTGGCCCACTAGGCCCCCAACACTTGCTGGGGCCCGCAGAACTCTTTTCGGTCCTCCTGGTCATAACTTGGTACCCCCGCAACACTTCTGGACTCTGATACCCTTTATCCTATATATTAATCTTCACCTCCGGACCATTTTGGAGTGTCTCGTCTTGTCCGGGATCTCATACGGGACTCCAAATAACCTTAGGTCACCACCATAACAACTCAACTATACTTATATCGTCACCAAACGTTAAGTGTGTAGACCCTGCGAGTTCGAGAACTATGCAGACATGACCGAGACACATCTACGGTCAATAAAAAATAGCGGGACCTGGATGTCCATACTGGTTCCTACATATTCTATGAAGATCTTTATCAGTCGAACCTCGATGTCAAGGATTCAGATAATCCCATATGCAGTTCCCTTTGTCCATCAGTATGTTACTTGCCCGAGATTCGATCGTCGGTATCGCCATACCTAGTTCAATGTCGTTGTCGGCAAGCCTTTTTACTCGTCCCGTAATACAAGATCCCGTGGCTAACTCATTTTTCACATTGCTTGCAAGCTCATTATGATGCTGTATTACCGAGTGGGCCCTGAGATACCTCTCCATCATACAAAGCAACAAATCTCAGTCTTGATCCATGCCAACTCAACAGTCACCCTTGGAGACACCTGTAGAGCACCTTTATAGTCACCCAGTTACGTTACGACGTTTGATACACACAAGGTATTTCTATGGTGTCAGTGAGTTGCATGATCTAATGGTCATAGGAATAGATACTTGACATGCAGAAAACAATAGCAATAAACTTGATACGATCATATGTTGTGCTTATAGTGAGGGTCTTGTCCATCCCGTTATCAAATGACAACTCATGTTTATGACTAGGAAACCATAGCCATCTTTGATCAACGAGCTAGTCCGGTAGAGGCTTACTAGGGACATGTTGTTGTCTATGTATCCACACATGTATTTGAGTTTCCAATCAATACAATTATAGCATGCATAATAAACGATTATTTTGAACAAGGAAATATAATGATAACCACTTTATTATTGCCTCTAGGGCATATTTCCAACAGGAAGCCGATGCCCAGGACGAAGAACACCTCATGGTCCTCGCCACTCTGGCCGGCCTGTTCGCGAGCAATGCACAACATGATCATTGCGAGCGAGCAGGAAGATCCAGTGTTTGGCACTGAACCATATTACAGGAAGGGTCCTCTTGCCCAAGTTGATCACCAGCTACCGGTAACCTGGACTGCCTTCCTCAATATGCGTCAGGAGATCCGAGACCCATAGGTGCATCAAGAACTACATCACGATCTAGTGGAGCACCTATGGAGGCTCAAGGGCAACGTCTGGCTCGACGTGTGATGAAATATGAGTTTTTATTTGTGTTCAAATTATGAATTTGACTTGTTGAACTATTTGATGTGTATTGATTTCTATGATGAACTATGTGTAAAAATATTTTGTGTTGAACTTGTGTCGAAGCACGCCGAAATAGGGCCGTAATTGGGCCAATTTACATTGAAAGTGGGCCGAAATCGGCGTCTGGGGGGCGATCTCGGGTCGGCAACTGGGAACCATACCACCCCACGCCAATTTTATCGCTAGTTGGCCCCCAGGCGGCACTATTTCACGCCTCTGGGCCCCCGAACGGCTGGAGACGCTCTTAGGATGTTGTCACAGTGCCGACATCGACCGTCATCTCAGCTGCACACGCGTCAGGCACACCACCAATTTCCCCTCCCTACTGAATCCTGATGTGCGGTGCATGAGCGACGGTAAAACAAGGACACGCGTTAAGCCCAGGCGGTTAACAAGCCCACTCTGGCTTACAACATGGGCCCACACACTCGTCATAGCACCGAACAACCAGAAGGCTCACTTTTCACGGGCTTAGAGTTTTAGGTGACTATACTAAATAGATAGATTTGCAACAAGTGAAGTAGCTCGCAAGTTTGGAGCTTTGTGTGGACTAATACCGTGGTGCCCAACCATGCAAAGTGGGCACCACACCAAACAAAAGAGATGTCTCGATGGCGCTCAATAAAACAACCATTTGACAATAATGCACCAGGTACCAACTTTTAGTCGATCATCACTCAGAGCAAACACTCGGGGACGAAGGTCGTGGCTTCCTAGGCGATTCCTCAAGGTTCTTTTTGTTAGAGTTGTTGTCGAATATTCTGTACAAGGTAGGTTACAGTTGGGCTCTAAGTAGTATTGTGTTTAGATAGGATATGGAGTCGTGTCCTAGTAGGACACGTGTATCCTAGGCCTCTCATATATACTGGGGGTAGACACACGATGTAACATATGCCAACATAATAGCACAATAAAGCAGGGGGAAGCCGGCGTCATGTGCCGGCGTCCAGGGCGACCGGGTGCGGTATTGTAGTGGTATCATGGGGAGGAGCGCCCATAGTCAGGCCGCGGGGATGTAGCCATATCGGTGAACCTCGTTAACAAATCTCGATGCCGTGCTCATGTGATTGCTTAGTCCTCGGATGATTGACGATATGCCTTGGATTTATTCTAACAATTGGTATCATGAGCAAGGTTTGATTTCAAAGGAGGATCGTGTTCAGTGGGAGGCCTGATTTTCTAGATCGGTACCGTCTACTGCTACGTCTTGAGCTTGCGTTGGTTTTCCTTGAAGAGGAAAGGGTGATGCAGCAAAGTAGCATAAGTATTTCCCTCAGTTTTTTAGAACCAAGGTATCAATCCAGTAGGAGGCTCCTCAAAAGTCCCACGCACCTACACAAACAAACAAAGAACTCGCAACCAACGCAATAAAGGGGTTGTCAATCCCTTCACGGCCACTTGCGAAAGTGAGATCTGTTAGAGATAGTGTGATAAGATAAATATATTTTTGGTATTTTATAATATAGATGCAAAAAGTAAAGATGCAAATAAAAGTAGATTGAAAGCTTATATGATAAAAGATAGACCCGGGGGCCATAGGTTAGACTAGTGGCTTCTCTCAAGATAACATAAGTATTACAGTGGGTGAACAAATTACTGTCGAGCAATTGATAGAAAAGCAAATAATTACGATATTATCTAGGCATGATCATGTATATAGGCATCACGTCCGTCATAAGTAGACCGACTCCTGCCTGCATCTACTACTATTACTCCACACATCAACCGACTCCTGCCTGCATCTAGAGTATTAAGTTCATAAAGAATAGAGTAACGCATTAAGAAAGATGACATGATGTAGAGGGATAGACTCAAGCAATATGATATAAACCCTATCTTTTTATCCTCGATGGCAACAATACAATACGTGCCTTGCAACCCTTTCTGTCACTAGGTAAGGACACCGCAAGATTGAACCCAAAGCTAAGCACTTCTCCCATGGCAAGAAAGATCATTCTAGTAGGCCAAACCAAACTGATAATTCAAAGAGACTTGCAAAGATAACTCAATCATACATAAAAGAATTCAGAGGAGATTCAAATATTTCTCATAGATAAACTTGATCATAAACCCACAATTCATCGGATCTAGACAAACACACCGCAAAAAGAGTTTACATCGAATAGATCTCCACAAGAGACGGGGAGAACATTGTATTGATATCCAAAAAGAGATAAGAAGCCATCTAGCTAATAACTATGGACCCGAAGGTCTGTGGTAAACTACTCACAACTCATCGGAGGGGCTATGGTGTTGATGTAGAAGCCCTCCATGGTCGATTCCCCCTCCGACGGAGTGCTGGCGAATGCTCCAAGATGGGATCTCGCGGATACAGAAGGTTACAGTGGTGGACATTGTGTTTCGTTGGCTCCCTGGATGTTTTCGGGGTACGTAGGCATATATAGGAGGAAGAAGTATGTTGGTGGCCACGCGAGGGGCCCACAAGACAGGGGGCGTGCCCAGAGGTGGTGGACGCGTCCTCCTATCTCGTGGCCGGCTCGGCTGCTTCTTGAGTTGCACTCCAAGTTCTCTGGATCACGTTCGTTCCAAAAATCACGCTCCCGAAGGTTTCATTCCGTTTGGATTCTATTTGATATCCCTTTCCTTTGAAATACTGAAATAGGCAAAAAAAAACAGCAATACGGGCTGGGCCTCCGGTTAGTAGGTTAGTCCCAAAACTGATATAAATGTGTAAAATAAAGCCCATAAACATCCAAAAGGGGTAATATAATAGCATGGAACAATCAAAAATAATAGATACGTTGGAGACGTATCAAGCATCCCCAAGCTTAATTCTTGCTCGTCCTTGTCGGATTTCGGGTTCTGGCAGACCCTTGAGGTTCGAACACTGGGGTGCACGCGGAGATTTCGCCCTCTACCTACCTGCTCCTCGCCGCCTCGCTAAGATCTAAACTATGAAAGGAACAACACAAGAGACACAAGGTTTATACTTGTTCAGGACACCATTGCGGTGTAATACCCTACTCCAGTGTGTGGTGTGATGGATTGCCTCTTGGGCTAATGATGGACAATACAAGGAGGAACAACCTCGCGAGGGTCTGTTCTTGGCTGGTGCGATGAACTACTAGGGGGAGTTCAGTCGCTCTCTCTACTGGTTTCTTGGCGGGGATCTTGTCTTCTTCTCTACCTTGTGGTGGCTAGTCCTATTTATAGGCAAAGGCCCTGGGCCTCTTCCCAAATATTGAGCGGGAAGGGCACCAACAATTGGCCATTTTTAAGGGGAACATTGGGTACACTTATCCTGACTAAAGTTGGTCCTCGCCTGTCAAAGGCTCTGGTGGTGACGCGTGCTTGGGCTCCACAATGACTTCCTTCCTGCCGTTGGGCTGGTCTTGGTCTTGTTGCACCGAAATGGATGCCTTTCCTTGATGCTCTTGCCTGCGCTTGCTCCCTTTGCACCAAAGAGGAAAGGAGGACACTGCGCGGGCTGGCACCCGCCTGGCGCCCTTGGTCGTCATGGCTTGCGTCATGGGAACCTCATGAGGTACCCCTCCTTGATCTCTCTGCCTCCTCGTGAGCCAGCCTGATGAGGTCATGCGTGAGGAAGCTCCTTGTCGTCTGCCCCGCGAGGCTTGGCCCCTCGCGAGGGCCTTGAGCTTGTGTTGATGAAGATGGGCCATGCTGGGCCCCCCTTTGAGCCACGCCACAGGCCGTAGGCAGGCAAGTCTGTGGACCCCCGTTTCTAGAACGCCGATAGTAGCCCCCGGGCCCACGGCGTGCCCGGACTTGGCCAAGCAGAGAGGTGAAAGGGCAAGTGCGAAGCGCCGCGGGCCCTAACAGCCTGCGGCCTTGGGCGCCGCGTGGCGGTTGATTAGGCGCGGGCGTCTCCACTCCCCCACAACGCCTCGGCAACTGCACAAATTGACAAGTCCCTGCATGCAAAGCGGGTCATGATTACCTGCGATCGTGGTGGTCGACGGTTGGCCTCCTCTGGCTATAAGTACGGCGCGGCGCGTGCCCTTCCAGTCTATCTCTTCTTGCTTCTCCTTCTTCCCGGTCCTTGCCTCGTCTTGCTGCAATGGCTCGGATCCGCCGGTTCTCTGCGGTAGAGAAAGGAAAGGCTCCCCGAGAGGGTCCTGACCCACTTCCGCCGAAGAAACGGCTAGCCCTCTGCCATCAGGGTGGGTGCCCATCAGGAAGTGTTGAGGACCTGGTGCGAGCGGCCACCACCAGGGTTCCCGCTTCCCTTGTACGCCCACATCGAGGGCTCTGAAGCTGTCGATGCCGAACGCCACGGGCGGCGCCGCCGTCGGCGCCGGCGGTCACAAAGGTGTGTGTCTTTCCCCTTGGAGTCCACGCCGAGGGCTCCCCCCGAGAGTTCGTGCTTCACGCCGCCATGCCTCCTCAGTCTTGGATTCGCCTTCCTCCTTTCTTCGCCTCTGTCATCCCGCAGGAGGAACTCCTGGGGCTCTGGCTGCAGCACGCCGGCTGCAGCACCCTCGCTACCGGGGAAGAGGTCGCGGTCATTGCCCCGGGCGAGGTCTTCATGACTCGAGGCTGGGGCGAGATCGCCCGGGTCTGCAGGACAAGGGGCGCCCTCGCGATCCACCTGGAGTACGACGGTGCTTCGGTGATGTTCTTCAAGGTCTTCGATGAAGAGGGTCGCCGGCTGGAGTGCTGCCCTAGGAGAGGTGGTCGGGACCCTGCTACGGTGAGGCCGAGGCCAGCTAACCACTTCCTTGGCAGCTCCTCAGGCGGTGAAGGCGCCGGAGGACCCAGCGACTCCGCCGAGCTCTGCGCGACTCCAGAGACGAGCGACGACAGCTACGAGCCCTCGAGCCTGCGCCGCTCCCGGAGCAGGGCGGGTTCGTCAGGCCGTCGCCGCCTCTGATCTGGATGGGGTTGGCGCCGGTGCCGGATGGCCCACTTTTGATGATGGTGTCTTTTGCAGGGGCGCGTCTAGTTAGCGTCCTTTAGGATCTGTTCCCTACGAGGAATCAAAAATGCGCCCCGTGCGGGCTTGTAAGGTGCCTGCGGGCCTATCTGTTAATATAATCCTTGCCATGGAGTAGCACAAGTTGCTAATTCCGTCTTAGCTCAGTTCTCCCTTTCGAACCTCGCGAGGGCTTGATGCTCTGCACCGACAGGTCCCAGTCCCAAGGCGGCTTCAGCCATCGCTGGTATGCCAGGTCGCGATGCCGTGGTCAAGGCCAGGATGTGAGCGGCCTGAGGTCCGATAAGAGCCCTTGAGTCGCGATGCTCAGGAGGTCCCCCTTAGCGCTCAAGCAGCCTTCATTCGATGAGAAAGGAGAGCGACGTTGCTAACAGGGATTGCATTAGGTGCGGGGACAGTGCCATGGTAGCTGGGGCTTCCGGGTGGTGACTTATCTCAAGAATCAGGGACCGCTCCCTGGTGTGTCGCCGGGTCCATGCATCGGCAGGCGAGGGGTTGCTTGGCGAGGTCCTTGCGTGCCTCTCCCCTCTCGCCTTCACTCCCCTTTCTGCTCTACGTCCTTGGGTCCCGGCCCTCGAGCGAGTCTCAGCCGTCGCTGGTAAGCCAGGTCGCGATGCCGTGGTCAAGGCCAGAGGGTGAGGGCTGGAGAGCCGGGAGGAGCCCTGAGTCGCGATGCTCAGGTACCCCCCCTTTAACATGCAAGCGGTTTGCACGGACGATAATGAAGAAGACACCGTGAGGGCCTCGCCTGATGCTGCTCCTTGAAGAGATCCTGCAGGCTCATCATAGAAAGAACGAGAGTTCACCGTGACAATCGACAGTCAGCCGTTGGTTGCTTTGGAGAGGTGGTGAGGCACTGAGGGCTCGACGAGGTGGCGCTATGCGGGGCTGCCGCGGCCAGAGCTCACCCATTCAGGTTTGTCGGCGTTGCAGGGACGGACCCATGCGCAAGCGTCGTGCCGTTTGGGAGCAGCTCCATCAGTTGGTGTCAGTCGAGCGGGCAACTAGGTCAAGCATGTTAATCGCGGAGGATTTAATTCATTCAAATAGAAGCTGGGAAGGCAGACATCGCTTGGTCTGGCCCGAGCGACTTAGGGATGATGTAGCCCGAGGGGTGCTCCCAACAAAGTAAGCTAGGAACATGAAATAAAAGGGATACACACCGCAGGGACGGACCCACGCGGCCTGGGAATAATGCAGCCCTGGGGGGCACTCCCAGCTGGAAATGAAACTTGAAAGATGTCACCTGATGGTGTTGACGATGAAGGGGTGTTGATGTAGTAGGCGTAGCGGGCTGCAGGAGCCGATCTTCACGAGCCCCCAGGCCCAGGAGCCTCGGGAGGCTCCGGGGGCGCTGGTGGCTCCTCGCGAACCATCTCCATCTCCGCCAGGACTACAGAATGCCTGGCCTCCTGAGCCTCCAGGATGCTCCTTATGAGGCGCTGGCGCACCGCAGCCACGTTCGGCAAGCCGTAAGGCATGCAAACATAGCTGTGGGGTGGACCTTCGCAGCGTCCCACTTGCGAGGGCCAGAGGCATTCCTGAGAGGCGGCTCGGTTGAGCCCTGGTATGTCGATGCAGACGCGCAGCCCACCATCCTCGCCTGGATGGGGGGCCACAACGGGTGAGCGGCGGCTGCCTCTCACGACGCTTGACTCCTGTAGCTCCTGAATGGCCTTGCTGACGAACTCCTGAGGGTTTGGCCCTCCTTGCCTTGCTCCTTCTTGAGGAAAACGTGCTTCGAAACACACCTCCAAGTGGTGCCCAAGCGCCTCCCTCGTGACCTTGGCGAGGTCGGCGGCCCTCCAGGGGAGAGCCCCCGAGCCCTGCCTGAGGAGGGCGTCGGGCGCGCTTCCCTATGCGATGGAAGGAGGTTCCCCCTGGGCAGGCGCGGGCCCTGAGGGGCCTGCCTCCTGAGGGGCCGGGCCGGACGATGTCTTCTTCTTCTTGGGGGCGGTCTCGGGAAGCCTCCTACTTTTGCGATCCGGGTCTTCCAGTGATGCGGCCTGAAAGGCTCGTTCCAGGGAGCACACCGCGTCTTTCTCTTCGCAGGGTACCATGATGACTCCACCACTTCCTGGCATCTTGAGGACGTTGTAGCCGTGGTGGGTTACAGCCATGAACTTGGCCAGCGCTGGGTACCCGAGGATGGCATTGTATGGCAGGCAAATGTGGGCGACGTCGAAGTCAATGAGTTTGGTGCGGTAGTTGTCGCGCGCCCCGAAGGTGACAGGGAGGCGGACCTGCCCAATCGGGACCATGGAGCCGTCGGTGACTCCGGAGAAAGGCTTGGTTGGCTGAAGCTAATTGTAGGGCACTGGGAGATTGTTGAATGTTTCCACGGACAGGACGTTGAGCCCTGCCCCGCCATCGATGAGGGTCCTGGTGACTAGCACGTTGCTGATGATTGGGGAACAAAGCATTGGGAGGACTCCGGTTGTGGCCGCGCACTTTAGCTGATCCGCTGAGCTGAACGTGATGGTGCACGCCGACCACCTGAGAGGGCGCGTGGCCTCGAGCTTGGGGAGGACTGCATTTACTTCGCGGGCGAACTGCTTGAAGATGCGTTGAGAGGCTGGGGCTTGAGCTCCGCCCAGGATGCAGGCGATCGTACGTGGCTCCTAGAAGCCCCCAGCCCCCTCGTCCTGATGACGGTCCTCATTTCTCCTTGGCTGCGGCGGCAGCGGAGGGAGGCCTGCGTTGCCTTGCGGGCGATCCTCACGAGGCTGATCCCTCTAGTCTCCCTCGCG
This sequence comes from Triticum timopheevii, assembly GCA_963921465.1. Lineage (NCBI taxonomy): Eukaryota > Viridiplantae > Streptophyta > Magnoliopsida > Poales > Poaceae > Triticum > Triticum timopheevii. The sequence continues at coordinate 153,316,954 of OY997272.1, forward strand.
AGGCGGGTCCTGCCAGCGATCCTCACGAGGTTGGTCGCGCCACCCTTGGCGAGGGCCGCGGTCTTCCCAGCGTCCTGCGTTCCTTCCTCCTCCTTGGCCGTAGCCCCGGTCGCTGCAGTCGGGACGTCGGCCGATCCATCCTTCACGCACGGCTCGGAGCTCTTGGCATTCATTGGTGTTGTGGGTGTGGAGGTCGTGGTACACGCAGTATCGACTGCCCTTGGAGGATTCAGGCTGATCTCTGCCCCGCTTGGTGTCTGGTTCTGCCGCGAGCACGGCAGCCCCCTTGCGCTTCACGTCCTTGGCCTTGGGTTTCTTCTCTTCTGGGTCTGTGGCAGGCAGCTCGAGGAGGGAGAGACGCCCTTCCTCAGCCCTGGCGTACTTGGTCGCCAAGTTGAACAGCTCCAAGGAAGTGCACAGGTCTTCATGCATCGCCAGCTCCTCCTTCATCTTGGCATCACGCACGCCGTCGGAGAAGGCTGAGATGATGGCCTCCTCGGTCACCTTGGGAATCTTGAGGCGTGTGTTGTTGAAGCGCTGGATGTACTTCTGCAGGGTTTCCCCTGGTTGCTGCTTGATTTGGCGCATGTCTCTCACGGCGGGTGGCCGGTCACGAGTACCCTAGAAGTTGGCGATGAAGCGGGTGCGCATCTCGTCCCAGGAGGAGATCATGCCCGGAGCCAGGTTCAGGAGCCAAGTGCGGCCCCGTCCTTGAGCGCCATGGGAAACCAGTTCGCCATGACCTTCTCGTCTCTGTTGGCAGCTTCGATGCCCAGCTCGTAGAGCTGGAGGAACTCTATGGGGTCAGCCATACCGTCATAGCGAGGAGGCAGGTCTAGCTTGAACTTGCCGGGCCACGCAACGCTGCGCAGCTCTGTGGTGAAGGCGCGGCAGCCTGCTGTGGCCACGGGAGGCCTTGGGTGACGAAGAGCTTGGTCCTGCGGGTCCCCATGCGCTGCAGCTGGGAGCAGCGCGGGGTCTTGACGTGCTGGAGCAGGAACGTGGTCGCGACGAGCTGGAGCAGGGAGCGCTCGGGCAGCTTCTCGCGGGCGAGGGACTTCTTGGCAGCTTTGCTCTTGCCGCGCTGGCGCCTAACGGAGCGGGTTCCGCCCAGGGGCCACGCGCCTTGGGGCCAGGGTGCCTTCTTGAGGGGGAGGCGGCTGAGGCGCCCCCGGAGCTTCGTCGCCTGCGCAGGGCGGGGTGCGGTGCAGCGGGACGGACGGCGCAGGAGAGCCCCCTGCAGCACGGACGAGCTCGACGACGCGGTTGAGCCATTCTTTGTAAGACGTCGTCGACGGGATGGTAGTGCAGGAGCTCGTTTGCCGCGATGAGCGTAGCTCGAGCCTCCATGGGCGCGCGGAATGCGCGAGACGAAGAAGCAGCTGGGGTGAGCGAGGGGGTAGCAGTGCGGCCGTCTTGCCTTGCGGAGGGATGCTGGGACGATGCTTGCTGCTCGTTCCCCGCCGGGCCGGTGGCAGCATTGACGGTAGGTGACGGGGAACGACGAGGGCGCCCGCCGACGGGAGCCGTCTGGGCGACACGGGAAGCGAGGGCGGCTCGGCGCTCGGCGCGGGCCCGACGAGCGTCAGACATGGATGCGATGGTCGGAGAAGAACACGGCGACGGAAGACGAATTCCTGGCGCACCCCTACCTGGCGCGCCAAATGTCGGATTTCGGGTTCCGGCAGACCCTTGAGGTTCGAACACTGGGGTGCGCACGGAGATTTCGCCCTCTACCTACCTGCTCCTCGCCGCCTCGCTAAGATCTAAACTACGAAAGGAACAACACAAGAGACACAAGGTTTATACTGGTTCAGGCCACCATTGCGGTGTAATACCCTACTCCAGTGTGTGGTGTGATGGATTGCCTCTTGGGCTGATGATGGACAAACAAGGAGGAACAGCCTCGCGAGGGTCTGTTCTTGGCTGGTGCGATGAACTACTAGGGGAAGTTCAGTCGCTCTCTCTACTGGTTTCTTCACGAGGATCTTGTCTTCTTCTCTACCTTGTGGTGGCTAGTCCTATTTATAGGCAAAGGCCCTGGGCCTCTTCCCAAATATTGAGCGGGAAGGGTGCCAACAATTGGCCATTTTGAAGGGGAACATCGGGTACACTTATCGTGACTAAAGTTGGTCCTCGCTTGTCAAAGGCTCTGGTGGTGATGCCTGCTTGGGCCTGCTTGGGCTCCACAATGACTTCCTTCCTGCCGTTGGGCTGGTCTTGGTCTTGTTGCACCGAAATGGATGCCTTTTCTTGATGCTCTCGCCTGCGCTTGCTCCCTTTGCACCAAAGAGGAAAGGAGGACACTGCGCAGGCTGTCACCCGCCTGGCGCCCTTGGTCGTCATGGCTTGCGTCATGGGCACCTCGTGAGGTACCCCGCCTTGATCTCTCCGCCTCCTCATGAGCCAGCCTGATGAGGCCGTGCCTGAGGAAGCTCCTTGTCATCCGCCCCGCGAGGCTTGGCCCCTCGCGAGGGCCTTGAGCTTGTGTTGATGAAGATGGGCCATGCTGGGGCCCCCCTTTGAGCCACGCCGCAGGCCGCAGGCAGGCAAGTCTGGGGACCCCCGTTCCCAGAACGCCGACAGTCCTCCAGTAGGTAAATGATAAAAATAGAATTTTTGATGTGGATTGCTACCTAGCATAATTCTCAATGTAATTTTCTTTATTGTGGCATGAATGTTCAGATCCAAATGATTCAAGATAAAAGCTTGTAAAACATAACAATAACAATGCTTCGAAGCATACTAACAAATAATCATGACCTATCAAATTAGCATAGCCAAAGAAAGCTTATCCCTACAAAATCATATAGTTAGGCCATGCTTCATTTTCATTACAAAAAATACTCCCATCATGCACAACCCCGATGACGAGCCGAGCAATTGGTTCATACTTTTTCACGCGCTTCAGCTTTTTCAACTCTTACGCAATACATGAGCGCAAGCCATGGACACAGCACTATGGTGGTATAAGGTGGTGGTTGTGAGGACAAAAAGAGGGAGGAGATAGTCTCACATCAACTAGGCGTATCAACGGGCTATGGAGATGCCCATCAATAGATATCAATGTGAGTGAGTAGGGATTGTCATGCAACAGATGCACTAGAGCTATAAATATATGAAAGCTCAACAAAAGAAACTAAGTGGGTGTGCATCCAACTCGCTTGCTCACGAAGACCTAGGGCATTTTGAGGAAGCCCATCATTCGAATATACAAGCCAAGTTCTATAATGAAAAACACCCACTTAGTATATGAAAGTGACAACATAGGAGACTCTCTATCATGAAGATCATGGTGCTACTTTGAAGCACAAGTGTGGAAAAAGAGATAGTAGCATTGTCCCTTCTCTCTATTTCTCTCATTTTATTTTTTTTCTCTTTTTTTTCTTTTCTTCTTTTTTCTTTGGCCTTTCTTTTTTTGGCCTTTCTCTTTTTTTTGTAAAGTCCGAATTCTCATCCTGACTTGTGGGGGAATCATAGTCTTCATCATCCTTTCCTTACTGAGACAATGCTCTAATAATGAAGATCATGACACTTTTATTGATTTACAACTCAAGAATTACAACTCAAAGCTAGAACAAGATATGACTATATGAATGCCTCCGACAGTGTACCGGGATACGCAATGAATCTAGAGCGATATGTATGAAACTTTTGAAGGTGGCCTTGCCACAAATACGATATCAACTACATGATCATGCAAAGAGCAGTATGACAATGATGGAACGTGTCATAATAAACGGAATGGTGGAAAGTTGCATTGCAATATATCTCAGAATGGCTATGGAAATGCCATAATAGGTAGGTATGGTGGCTGTTTTGAGGAAGGTAAATAGTGGGTGCATGATACCGACGGAAGTTGCGCGGTATAATAGAGGCTAGCAAAGTGGAAGGATGAGTGTGCGTATATCCATGGACTCACATTAGTCATAAAGAACTCATATACTTATTGCAAAAGTCTACTTGCCCTCGAAGCAAAGTACTACTACGCATGCTCCTAGGGGAAGGGTTGGTAGGAGTTAACCATCACGTGATCCCGACCTCCACTCATAAGGAAGGCAATTAAAAGAGCACCCCATGCGACAAATTTGTCACACAACTTTTACCATACGTGCATGCTACGGGACTTGCCAACTTCAACACAAGTATTTCTCAATTTCATAATTACCCACTAGCATGACCCTAACATTACTACCTTTATATCTCAAAACAATTATCAAGCATCAAATTGATCATAGCATCCAATTCACTTCCTATGATAGTTTTTATTATACTCAACTTGGATGCTCATCATTCTAGGACCAAATTTGTAACCAAAGCAAATACCATGCTGTTCTAAAAGACTCTCAAAATAATATAAGTGAAGCATGAGAGACTAGCAATTTCTTCAAAATTAAGCCACCGCCGTGCTCTAAAAGATATACGTGAAGCACTAGAGCAAAAACTATAAAGCACAAAATATATAAGTGAAGCACATAGAGTATTCTAGCAAATTCTAATCAAGTGGGCTTCTCCCAAAAGGTGTGTACAGCAAGGATGATTCTGGTAAACTAAAAAGCAAAGACTAATATAATACACGACACTCCAAGCAAAACACATATCATGTGGCGAATAAAAATATAGCTCCAAGTAAAGTTACCAATGAAAGAAGACGAAAGAGGGGATGCCTTCCCGGGGCATCCCCAAGCTTAGGCTTTTCGCTATCCTTGAATATCTTGGGGTGCCATGGGCATCCCCAAGCTTAGGCTCTTGCCACTCCTTATTCCATAGTCCATCAAAGCTTTACCCAAAACTTGAAAACTTCACAACACAAAACTCAACACGAAATCTTATAAGCTCCGTTAGTGAAAGAAAAGAAAACCACCACATAAGGTACTATAATGAACTCATTATTTATTTATTTTGGTGTTAAACCTACTGTATTCCAACTTCTCTATGGTTTATAAACTATTTTACTAGCCATAGATGCATCAAAATAAGCAAACAACACACGAAAAACAGAATCTGTCAAAAACAGAACAGTCTGTAGCAATCTGTAACTAACGCAAACTTCTGGCACTCTAAAACTCCTACAAAAATAGGAAGTCCTGAACAATTTGTCTGTTGATCATCAGGCAAAAGAATCAATGCAAAATCACGTTCCTGTGATTTAACAAAACTAAATTCGTGCGTGCAAAGTTTCTGTTTTTCAGCAGAATCAAATCAACTATCATCATAGGTTATCCTATAGGTTCTACTTGGCACAAACACTAATTAAAAGATAAAAGCACATCTAAACAGAAGGTAGATGCAAAATTTATTACTAACCAGGAACAAAAACGAAAAACACAAATAAAATTGGGTTGCCTCCCAACTAGCGCTATCGTTTAACGCCCCTAGCTAGGCATAAAAGTGAAGATAGATCTAAGTAGTGCCATCTTTGGCACTCATCTTTTTAATGGAGTTATGCTCAAGTCCAGGAGGCTCTTTGTGTTACCTTTCATGCTCAGAGATCCTTTGATCTAAGGCATCCAACCACTTATTGTAAAGTGTGATCAAATTATTCATGCGGCTGATACTCCCAACAATATTCTTAAATGGTTCAACAAGTTTTTGCAATTCAAGTAATTTCTCTAAAATTTGGGTTCCTTCAAGAGAGAAGGGTGATCCTTCTTGTCGGGGAAGTACTCCTACTATCCCCTCTATAATTTCATAAGCAGAACTAAGATCAATTTCAATAAATTCCCCTTTTGCAGCGAAATCAAGGAGTTGTTTGTGGGGTAAGGTTAACCCAACATAAAAATTGTGAATTAAAATCTTGAAATCTCCTTCTAAAGTGCAACTACGATAAGATTCTAACATCCTAAGCCAAGCATCTTTTAAATTTTTACCTTGTCTTTGCTTGAAGTGGAGAACTTCAAAGTCGGGAGACGAAGGGATAAAGACTGAGCTAGCCATAACGACAAGGTAAACGGTCTAACACATGAGCAAACGAAAAAAAGCAAGCAAAAGAGAGAGAGATTGGGAAAGAGAGGGCAAATAAAACGGCAAGGGGGAAGTGGGGGAGAGGAAAACAAGAGGCAAATGGCAAATAATGTAAATGCGAGGGAGATGAGTTTGTGATGGGTAACTGGTATGTCTTGACTTGAGCGAAGACCTCCCCGGCAATGGCGCCAGAAATCCTTCTTGCTACGTCTTGAGCTTGCGTTGGTCTTTCTTGAAGAGGAAAGGGTGATGCAGCAAAGTAGCGTAAGTATTTCCCTCAGTTTTTGAGAACCAAGGTATCAATCCAGTAGGAGGCTCCTCAAAAGTCCCGCACACCTACACAAACAGACAAAGAACTCACAACAAACGCAATAAAGGGGTTGCCAATCCCTTCACGGACACTTGCGAAAGTGAGATCTGATAGAGATAGTATGATAAGATAAATATATTTTTGGTATTTTATAATATAGGTGCAAAAATTAAAGATACAAATAAAAGTAGATTGAAAGCTTATATGATAAAAGATAGACCCGGAGGCCATAGGTTTCACTAGTGGCTTCTCTCAAGATAGCATAAGTATTACGGTGGGTGAACAAATTACTGTCGAGCAATTGATAGAAAAGCGAATAATTATGAGATTATCTAGGCATGATCATGTATATAGGCATCACGTCCGTGACAAGTAGACCGACTCCTGCCTGCATCTACTACTATTACTCCACACATCGACCGACTCCTGCCTGCATCTAGAGTATTTAGTTCATAAAGAATAGAGTAACACATTAAGAAAGATGACATGATGTAGAGGGATGGACTCAAGCAATATGATATAAACCCCATCTTTTTATCCTCGATGGCAACAATACAATACATGCCTTGCAACCCTTTCTGTCACTGGGTAAGGACACCGCAAGATTGAACCCAAAGCTAAGCACTTCTCCCATGGCAAGAAAGATCAATCTATTAGGCCAAACAAAATTGATAATTCGAAGAGACTTGCAAAGATCAATCTATTAGGCCAAACAAAACTGATAATTCGAAGAGACTTGCAAAGATAACTCAATCATACATAAAAGAATTCAGAGAAGATTCAAATATTTCTCATAGATAAACTTGATCGTAAACCCACAATTCATCGGATCTCGACAAACACACCGCAAAAAGAGTTTACATCGAATAGATCTCCACAAGAGAGTGGGCGAACATTGTATTGAGATCCAAAAAGAGAGAAGAAGCCATCTAGGTAATAACTATGGACCCGAAGGTCTATGGTAAACTACTCACAACTCATCGGAGGGGCTATGGTGTTGATGTAGAAGCCCTCCGTGGTCGATTGTCCCTCCGGCGGAGCGCCGGCGAAGGCTCCAAGATGGGATCTCGCGGATATAGAAGGTTATAGTGGTGGAAATTGTGTTTCGTTGGCTCCCTGGAGTTTTCGGGGTATGTAGGCATATATAGGAGGAAGAAGTACGTCGGTGGCTGCCCAAGGGGCCCAGAAGATAGGGGGCACGCCCAGAGGGGGTGGGCGCGCCCTCCTATCTTGTGGCCGCCTCGGCTGCTTTTTGACTTGCACTCCAAGTTCTCTGGATCACGTTCATTCCAAAAATCACGCTCCCGAAGGTTTCATTCCGTTTGGACTCCAGTTGATATTCCTTTTCTTCGAAATACTGAAATAGGCAAAAAAACACCAATACGGGCTGGGCCTTCGGTTAGTAGGTTAGTCCCAAAAATGATATAAATGTGTAAAATAAAGCCCATAAACATCCAAAAGGGGTAATATAATAGCATGGAACAATAAAAGATTATAGATACGTTGGAGACGTATCATCTACATGGAAGTTTGCTTAAAGCAATAAGTGTTGCACGGTTGAGATCGATTGGAAGAAGTTAGGTGAAGAGCAATCTCGGCGAGTTGCGGTTGGAATCGGATCAGGCAGCTCAATCCGTTTGAGCGGCGGGGTTGTAACACATGCACATCATGGCAGAGCGCTTGGCGCCGCGCTTGATAGTCCTGGAAGGAGCGTGTGGCTGGCCGAGCCCCTATGTGGGGCCTAGGTGGCTTGTTGTGGCCGGGCAGGCCGAAGGTAGTGTGTGGTACGCAAGCTATGCTCGTGGAATCACAACACCGTGGATGATTTGTTTTGGACCAAAAGATAGGGACCGAGTCCCTTGAGGCAGCAGCCTCTCCTGTGCGACACGAAGGCAGTCAAATCAATCGGCATAGAGAAATATCCATTGATATACATCCATCAGGAATTAGCAAGGGAATTGGCACAAAAGTCAGTGCTAGCATCAGGGTTGAGCACAAGAGTACGTCACGTGATTGCTAGTAGTACACAAAGGTTATGCTTGTGTACTTGGGCATTGCGTTGGAAGCTCGGTTTATTTTTCACATGGTCTGCCGTATAAAGAACCATAGCGTGAACGGGTACCATGTTTGAGGTGGAGAAGTTCGGGGAACTGAAAACCTTGGATTATGACAGGCAAAGGGTGAAAAATTTGGTGGCACAATAGGGATGCTTGAAGGCGTTGCAGGAAGTCATGCCAGCTAAGATGAAATTATTATGTGATGGATGGAAATTCATACAGTCGAACGAGTTCGGCTGGGTCGGACTAGGTGGTCTGACGGGATCGATGCAAGTAGATTGGTACAGAAGACGGTGGTGGGATCGGCGACGGCGACATAGGTGCGTGATGCTAATGGTGACCGACTTCTGGGGCATGGAAACACGTGGCGCAGGCCCGAGGGCTTGTGTGGCTTCGACAAGACTATGATGCGGGATTGATTCAAGGTGGTGTATACACAAAGCTTGAAGTTGATGACGCGCAAGGGTGGACTGATCATCTACCATGGAGTCATGTTAAAGGTGGAGCCGAATTGTGGGGCTATGTTGTAAGGATCCAAGGAATCGAAGCCTATTCGGCGATGGGAAAAAAGCGAGTGACATGCAGTTCAGACTGGAGCCCAGTGCTCTGATGGAAGCGTGAAACTCGTCATTGGTCGGCGGTGAACGATGGTACTCTGCAGTGGGGGTTGAGTACTGTGGGTTTGCGACCCTTGAGACTCGACCGAGATAGTGGAGGCTCAACGTGGTAATAGCGGCGAGGCGTGCGCCAAGCATGAGACATGGAGACGGCCCAGGGCTCTGGCGGTCATACATGTGGTGATACAACTTCGAATTTGACTCAGGATGACTACAAGAAATGGTGAAATTTCTTCAAGTTTCAGACAAACGGTCAAGGAAGAGCGGTGATATTGAGTTTAGGTAACTCTTATGTGTGACACCCAATATGTGAGTTGTTCACTTTCACGCAGGTTAGTGACTAGTGTGTGATGGTGTTGGACCGATACTCTAAAAGTTGGGAGCACAAACTACAGTAAGGGGAATTTAATTTTGCTTGACCGTTGACTATGGTCAAGAAAAGAAGGGACTACAAGTTGCAGGTGGAGTCATATGGAGTCTTTGGAGTAGCAGCGGTGCTCATGGGATAAGCTCAAGTCCAATGTACATGGAAGTTTGACGCATTGACGAATTCAAGGTGGTGGAGAATATTCGCCAAGGTGGAGTTTGTTAGAGTTTTGTCGAATATTTTGTACAAGTTAGGTTACAGTTGGACTCTGTTACGGCCCAGCACACGACCACTACCGCACCAGCCCACAGCAGCGATCAAGCCCAAGAGAAGAATGAACGAGCCGCAAGCCTGGCAAGCGATACGGAGGCTGAGAATGGACAACCTAGCCACTTAAGCTAGTGAGGCACCAGGAAGAGGCTAGCGGAGAGAAGACACTGGCGGCGACGGCTCTCACTCCCGATCCCCTTTTCTCCTTGTATCCCATGAACCCTAGACAAATTCCTCCAATTCCACTATAATTCGACTGTGATTGTGCCAAGCTATCAAGTGGGATCGTAACATTTGGTATCAGCAACCTTTCCACCCACCACCTCAACCCTGGCCGGTCGATTCCCTTCAATCATCCAAACCCGTTGCGGCAAGACCACAACCATGGAGGAGACCAACAAGGCCCTGGGCGATCTGACGGCGGCGATCAGCGCCATGTCGTCCCAGATCAGCGAGATCCACCTCATCATCCTCAAGCTCCAGGGGTGGCGACCGGTCGTCGAGCGCTCGGTGGAGGACCTGCGTTTGGAGGTGGGAGAGCTGCGACAACTGCTCAAGGAGGTGCGGCCAGAAATCGCATCGGTGCTTGATCTGGCACCAGCGGCGGTGACGGAGCCGGTGCATCAGATTCGCCTCATAGATCTTCCTCCACTCCTTCCGTCGACAGCAACACCGCCGCTCAAGCCTTCCCCGAACGCGGACGCGCGTCTTCCTTAACCCAGTGAGCGCCTCTTCCCTCGCAGTGGCGACAGGCACGAGCCCGCTGGCCACGGCAGGACTCAAGATTACCGGGGAAGGCTTGAGCATGGCTCACTCACATTCTGGACGTTTATGCGCACATGGGCCAGCATTCAGCGGAGAGCCCACTCCATCCCAAAAGGCCGGCTTGATGTGAGGAAGGAATCTCTCCCTTATAAGCTGGTCATGGCCTCCTCCCACAAGCGAGATGGGACTAAACTGAGCCATCCTCACCAGCCTACAGCAGCCCTAACATCCCATCCCCCTGAGAAGCCCCTCAGGAAGGCATGGCGATGCTGGCTCACGGTTATGGCCGATTCCCATCCTTTTGCTACGAAGAGTTCGTTTATGGGAGAGCATCAGTTCAGATTCAACCGATTTCCTCCCCCCCCACATTTTGATTTTCCTTTGTTTGATGGCGATGGTCCACGAGCTTGGCGTCTGAAATGTGAGGCGTATTTCAGAGTCTGCACACTTAGTCCTAACACTTGGGTGAGTTGCGCCACGATGTATTTCATCGATGGGGCACTGTCTTGGTTGCAGTCCACCAAGGCGCACCTGATCTATACAAATTGGGGTGCTTTTGCAAAGGCAGTTTGTGTATAGTTTGGGAGAGAGGAATTCTAGTCTCTGTTGTGACAATTCAATCGTCTGCAGCAGTGTGGTTCAGTGACTGAATATGCAGAGAAGTTCACCCGGTTTATGCACAATCTAGTGGCCCATCATGAATCGTGGGAGCCATCTTATTTCTTTACACATTTTACTGATGGGTTACAGAAAGGTATACGAGCTGTTGTAGTTTTACATCGACCCAAGACTCCCGATACTGCTGTCGATCTTGCTTGTTTACTAGAGGAGGTGTTGGAAGCTATGCGCAGAGAAGACAGGAAGGGGAATCGTCGGTACTCGACATCGGCTACGTCCCGAGGGGTGCCACGCACAGCCCTTCCACCGCCACCGCCACCAGCAGTTGCGCCGACCAAGCCAGCGCTACCCATGGAGGGGCGTAGCGTGGATCATCACGCACTGGAAGTGGCACACCCTCAACCAATAGAAGACAAGGTTGCAGCCCTCTGTGTGTACCGACGCGCCCGCAGGCTTTGTTTCACCTGTGGCGAGCGCTAGGGGCGCGATCATCGTTGTGCGCCAACGGTCCAGCTGCACGTGGTTGATGAGCTTCTCGCCATGATGCACAGCGAACCGGTGGACACCAGTGAACCAAGCACGCGTGATGAAGCACCCAGCAATCAGAGCACGAACTGGTGCGTCCTCTCCAAGGAGGCACTCGACGGAGGGGAATCCCCCACCACCATGCGCCTCCACGACTGGGTGCAAGGGCGAGAGGTCTTAATGCTCGTCGACTCCGGCTCGTCTCATAGTTTCATCTGTGAGTCGCTCGCCACACAGCTACAAGGCGTGGTCAAGGACAAGCATCCTCTGGCAGTATGGGTGGCCAACGACGGCGTCATGCGCTGTGACCAAGAGCTACCGGCGTGCCAATGGCAAACCTACGGGGTCACCTTCGCCACCAACCTTAAGGTGCTTCCGTTGGGTTGCTACGACGTCATCCTTGGCATCGACTGGCTTGTGCAGCATAGCCCTATGAATGTGCATTGTCTCGAGAAGACTATGGCCTTCAACTATAAGGGTGGCATGGTCCACCTCCAGGGTGCACGGGCAGATGTCAGCCAGTGCCATTAGCTCTCAAGCGACGAACTGACCGAGCTGCTACAACGCTCTGGAGTCACGCGCATGGTCCCATTGTATGCCACAAATCAAGGGGAGCAGATTATCACCGAAGTGCCTGTGCCTGCTGAAGTTGATGCCTTGATTAGCGAGTTTGGACATCTTTTTGCTGAACCTAAAGGACTACCGCCACAACACTCTTTTGATCACACAATTCCTCTCCTGCCCGGGGCAAAACCAGTCAACGTGCGTCCATACCGCTACAGCTCGGCTCAGAAGGACGATATCGAAAGGCAAGTCGCAGATATGCTGGCGCAAGGTATCATTGCGCCTAGCTCCAGCCCTTTTGCTTCACCAGTGCTGCTAGTCCAAAAAAAGGATTTATCTTGGCGTTTCTTTGTGGACTACCGACAACTCAATGCCATGACAGTAAAAAACTGCTACCTTATTCCCGTCATCGACGAGCTTCTGGACGAGCTGGCTGGTTCCACGTTGTTTACCAGTCTGGATCTTCGGGCCGGATATCATCAGATACGTATGAAGCCCAAGGATGAACACAAAACCGCTTTCAAGACCCACCATACTCACTTTGAGTTCAAGGTGTTGGCGTATGACCTCACGGGGAGACCTGCGACTTTCCAAGGAGGACTAAACATAGTGTTGGCTCCAGTGAACCGCAAGGGGGTGCTGGTCTTTATTGACGTCATCCTAGTGCATAGCGCCACATTGAAGCAGCACTATGAGCGACTGCGAGAAGTGTTCCAGCTACTCGACAAGCACCAGCTGAAGATCAAGATAAGCAAGTGCACCTTTTCCAGGCTAAGTCTGCTGTACTTGGGACATGAGATCAATGGAGATGGAGTTCGCACCGACAATAAGAACATTGCTGCGGTGGCCAAATGTCCAATGCCATCTACCGTCAAGGAGGTGTGCGGTTTCCTCGGTCTCGCTGGGTATTATCGCAAGTTCATGAGGAACTTTTGCATCACCAGCCGGCCGCTAACAGACCTGCTCAAGAAGAACACAGTGTTTCGATGGACTGAGTTGGAGGAAGCAGCTTTCCAGGAACTTAAAAGAGCACTAATAACTGCACCAGTGTTAGCATTACCAGATTTCAAGGTCCAATTCGAGCTAGAAACGGATGCGTCGGACAAAGGCATTAGTGCCGTGCTGAAGCAAGGCAAACACCCGGTGGCTTTCTTGAGCAAAGCTTTGGGTCCATGTAACAGTGCCTTGTCCACATATGAGAAAGAAGGGCTGGCGATCCTCTTGGCAGTCGAACATTGGCGACAGTACTTGCAGAAGGACGAGTTCCTGATCCATACTGACCAGCCAAGCTTAGTGCACCTAGAGGACCAACGGTTGGCAACACCGTGGTAGCAGAAGATCATGTCCAAGCTCCTCGGCTTGCGCTACCGCATAGTCTACAAACGAGGTGTGGACAATCACGTGGCAGATGCCTTATCCCGATGCCCGGGACCCCCACAAGGAGGTCTTGCATCGATCACTGTAACGGTGCCGGCTTGGTTAGACTCAGTTCAGCAAGGTTACAACGAAGATCCTATGGCGCAAAGTGGCTGGCTCATTTAGCTACAGAGGCAACCAATAAGGATGGCTTTACTTTGGACTCGGGCATCATCAAGCAGCATGGACGAGTCTGGTTGGGTAACAATGTGGCTCTTCAGAAGCACGTGTTGTCAGCTCTGCATACGAGTGCCATTGGAGGGCACTCTGGTTTCAACGTCACATACAAGTGAGTGCGGCGGCTGTTCGCTTGGCCGGGGATGAAACAACATGTCAGGCTGTTCGTTGAAGACTGCCAAATTTGCAAGCAAGCCAAGCCGGAACGAGTTAGGTACCCGGGGCTCCTGGAACCCTTGCTTGTGCCTACACAAGCTTAGGAGGTCGCCACTATGGATTTTGTTGAAGGTTTGCCGCAGTCAGCCAGGTACAACAACATCTTGGTGGTGGTAGACAAGTTCTCGTGACTAGCCCATTTCATTCCGTTCTCGCACCCGTTCACTGCATTCCAGGTGGCTCAGGCTTTCGTCAACAACATCTACAAGCTCCACGGATTGCCGACAGCGATTGTATCCGACCGAGACCCCATCTTCACAAGCATCACGTGGAAGGAGCTGTTCCGTCTAACGCACACTGAACTACGCATGAGCACGGCTCACCACCCGCAGACGGATGGGTAGTCAGAACGAGTCAACCAGTGTCTTGAGACCTACTTGAGGTGTTTCATCCATGCATGCCCAACCAAGTGGTCCCAATGGCTGGCTCTAGCTGAATTCTGGTACAGTACCTCACCTCACTCTGCCTTGGGGACGTCTCCTTTCATGGCTCTGTATGGGCACGCGCCAAGGCACTTTGGCATCAATGACCCCCTATCCTACGCTGCACCAAATCTGCAGGATTGGCTGCAAGACCGAGCGTAGATGGAGGCCTTGCTTCGTGAGCACCTACTTCGAGCGCGGCAACAGATGAAAGACTATGCAGACAAGAAAAGATCAATGCACATTTTCGCGGTGGATGACTGGGTGTTTCTGAAGATCCAACCTTTCCAGCGGTCGCTGGCCACGAGAGCTAACCAAAAACTTCCCTTCAAATATGTTTGTAGCGACCATGTTCGGAATGGACCGAAGTCTTTGTGCATTGGTGTCATCCCTGGATCGGTAATGCTGACATGCAGAGTACTCGAGGAATTATAACAGAGTTCAATCACACACTTATTACATCGAGTCCTCATAAAGAGTATGATTACACAAAAATATTATGGTTGAAGGCCATCTAATCTAAATAATTGTGGAAGCTTCAAAGGTAAACGAGTCCATCAACTCCAACGGCATAGCTGAGTGCAAAACAATGGCCTATCACACCTTATTCGTCGTCAGAGTAGTCTGCAACATGAGACATTGCAGCCGTGTAGGTCAGCAAATTGAATATGCTGGCAGAGTTACACTATAAAGCAACGAAATGCAAGAACTATATCTACATGCAATATTTGGCTGGTGGAGGCTCTAAGTTTATGATTTTGCATAAAGCTAGTTTTTCCCTACAACAAAGGAATAAATTTATTTAACTACTCCCAAGTTACCCAATATTTGAGAAGGTAACCCCAACTCAAATCCCAATTAAAAGTATCATCATTAAACATAATCAATTAGTTAAAGAGTGATGAGATCAACATCAATATCCAATTCCAGATACTCAAGATGTCCATAACCGGGAACATGGCTAACCATGATTATTTTATACACTTTGTAGAGGTTTGCGCAATTTTCCCCACAGGACTCGACTGCATCCATGATCGGATGATCGAGACATAGTCTTTCCGAAGCACTCACTCTCTACTCTGGGCGGACTGGTACACCTACTTTCCCCTACATCTGCTAGTCCACCTCTTCAAGAGCTCACGCAACTTACTCAACTATGCCAGAGCCCATAATGGCTTGTGGCTGCACACAGAAGTTTCTAGGCATGAAATATCATATGACCCCTTTGAGCCTGGGTGGCGAACCGAAGGAAAAATCACACGGGTACACCGGGATTTCCTTAAATGGGCAACACTGGGTTCCCCAGGTGCCTCAACCAATCCACCCAGATGTATATTAAAGTTGCCACCTTAATGTTATCCAAGATTAATACTCTCAAACTTCCATGTGTAAATCACGATCCAATCCCCGTCTACGAGCATGGCTAAGCAATAAATTAGCATAATGTATATTCCCGGGGTGATCAAAAGGTATTAGGTTCCTACCTCAAGTACTACAACCAAACCACATGTTCCCAAATCCTACTCATGCAAATATTTGAGGGGTGATACTAATGCATAGTAAAAACTGGGTATAGAAAAGTATGATCAAAGTGTAACTTGCCTTGCTGATGATCTGCAAACTCTAGAGATTCGTAGTAACAAGCTTCACACTCTGGGTAATCTAGTGTAGACAAACAGTAGCACACATAAGCAATCACTCAAACAAAACAACAAGAAAACCGAGAAAAGATCCAAATCAAACACGAAGCAAGCAAATGGCTTAGACTAACAAAAAGTAAAACCTAACAGCATTATTATCATGTGGATTAGATCTTAACAGTGGGTACAAGTGACTAGCTACAATTTGCAAAAAGAAACAACTCAAACGGAGAAAGGAAACTCAAAATACAAACAAAACAAGATCGTTTACTAATCCAAACTAAACTCAAATTTTACAGTTTCAAAATCATGTTCAAGTTGGTTAACTATAAAGAATAGAATGATACGAAGATTTAGGCGCTGGTTTCATATAATTTGGATAAACGAGTGAAAAGTTACGCTAATTTTAAGATCAGGGGCTAAATCGTGAGAAAACTATTCGCAGATAAGTCCCTGGACTAAAATAAACAAAAAAGAAAAAAATACGATGCGAACAATCGCTAACATAACTAATCCGACGAAACACGTCTGTTAAAACGAACGAATGAACGTTCGTTAATTAAGTAAACCTAAAAAAACCGATCTAAACAGTAAAAAAGGGGGAAAAGACCGAATGGTTTTATACCGTTAGCCGAGGTTTGACCGACGGCGAGATCCACCGGCGGCGGCGGCGGCTCCTGGGGCGGTGAAGCGACGCGGGCGACGGAGCGGGGTAGCGGCAGCGCTGGCGGCTGGAGGCGGTGCGACGCGGCGGCGGCGGAGCTGCGGCGGTGGTGGGGCGGCGGGCGGCGGCGACGACTTTGGTGGGGTGGAGAGGCGGCGGCAGGGCGGTATATAAAGGCCCGAGGGCTCCCCGACTTGGAGGCGAAGCCGGCGAGGGGCGTGGCTGACCCAGACTCCGGCGAGTCCGGCTCTCGCACGACGCGGGAGAAGGTGGCGGCGCTAGCTGGGCCGACTGGGCCTTCGGCATAGTTCGGTCCGGAAAGACTTTTTTTTAAAATAAATTCGCCGTGAAGAAAAAAATCCTTAATAAATATAAAAAAATTCTAAAAATTCCAGAAACAATTTTCACCGTCCAAACCTAATATTTAGGACAAAATGAACATTTTCTGGACTAAAATGCATTTTTTTCTAAATCAAATAAAATGTCAAAATAAATTATCAATAAATAATAACTTGATTTTAAAATTCTTTCTCCAATATTTCTCTTAGGTTGAAGAAGTCATATTATCTTCTCTCATTTATTTTTAATATTGAAAATAATTGGAGAGAAAAATAATAAAATCAAATTGATCCTCTTTTCAAATTTGAAATAAATTCAAATATGGATTTTTGTGAAACCTCCAACTCTCTCCTTGGGTCCTTGAGTTGCTTAAGATTTCTAGGATCACAACAAAATGCAAAAATAAATATGATATGCATATGATGATCTATGTATAACATCCAAATTGAAAAATTGGGATGTTACAAACCTACCCCCTTAAGAAGAATCTCGCCCTCGAGATTCAGGTTGATTAGCAAAAAGAGTATTGGGTGGTCCTTGCGGAGATCTTCTTCTCGTTCCCAAGTGGCTTCCTCCTTGGTATGGTGGCTCCACTGAACTTTGCAAAACTTGATAACCTTGCTGCGAGTAACTCGACTGGAAAACTCAAGAATCTTGACTGGCTTCTCTTCATAGGTCAAATCACTATCTAACTGAATTGCTTCGAGTGGCACTGTATCTCTTAGAGGAATATCGGCCATCTCTGCGTGGCACTTCTTCAACTGGGAAACGTGAAACACATCATGAACTCCTGACAATCCTTCTGGCAATTCTAGCTTGTATGCAACTTCTCCCATGCGTTCCAAAACTCTGTATGGTCCCACAAAACGTGGTGCTAGCTTTCCCTTGACTCCTCGAAGTGGGGACAAATGAAGATATGCTCTATCTCGGACTTCGTAAACTATCTCCTTGCGTTTAGTGTCCGCATAACTCTTCTGCCTGGACTGGGCTACCTTGA
Organism: Triticum timopheevii; assembly: GCA_963921465.1. Lineage (NCBI taxonomy): Eukaryota > Viridiplantae > Streptophyta > Magnoliopsida > Poales > Poaceae > Triticum > Triticum timopheevii. Next base: position 153,334,882 of record OY997272.1, read on the forward strand.
GTCTGTCGCGAATCAACTTAACGTTCTCTTTAGAGTCTTTGATTAAGTCTGGTCTGAACAATTGTTGATCTCCAACTTCATCTCACGATAACGGTTTCCTGAACCTCCTTCCGTACAAGGCTTCGAAAGGGGCCATCTTCAAACTGGCTTGATAACGGTTGTTATAAGAGAACTCTGCATATGCCAAATTGTCATCCCAACTAGATCCATAATCTAGCGCACAAGCTCTCAACATGTCTTCTAGAATCTGATTGACTCTCTCGGTCTGTCCATCCATCTGTGGATGAGAAGCTGTACTGAAATCTAGCCTGGTACCCAAAGTTTCATGCAACTGATTCCAAAACTTTGAAGTAAATGGGTTCCTCTATCTGATACAATGGTCCTCGGAACTCCATGCAGACATACGATCCTGGTCATGTATATCTTTGCCAACTTAGCACTCGTATAAGTTGTCTTCACCGGGATGAAATGAGCTACTTTCATCAAGCGATCAACTAAAACCCAGATAGAGTCATAGCCTGAAGAGTCTTGGGTAATCTGGTGATAAAATCCATGCCAAGTTTGTCCCACTTCCATTCAGGTATCGGTAGCGGCTGTAGCAATTCGGCTGGCTACTGATGCTCTGCCTTAACTCTCTGACATACATCACATACTGCTACATACTCGACAATATCCTTACTCATTCCTGTCCACCAGAAACTTTCCTTCAAATCCAGATACATCTTAGTGTTACCTGGGTGAATCGAGTATGGAGAATCATGGGCCTCCTGAAGAATCAACTTCCAGATCTCAGGGTCATTAGGCACATAAATACGATCTTCAAACCATAAGGTGTCGTGCTCATCCTCATGAAATCCCTTAGCCTTTCCTTTACTCATCCTTTCCATTATCTTGGCAATCTCCTTGTCAGTCCTCTGGGCTTCTATGATCTTGCCCAACATAGTGGACCGAATTACGAATGTTGCAACATAACCTCTCGGAACTATCTCCAAGCATAGCTCTCGAAGGTCATCTGTTAACTCCTTTGGTAACCCTCCGGTTATTAGCGTGTTAACATAACTCTTGCGGCTCAACGCATCTGCTACGACATTTGCCTTTCCTGGATGATAATGCAATCTCACGTTGTAATCTTTTATGAGCTCCAACCATCTCCTTTGCCTGAGATTTAACTCCTTCTACGTGAAGATGTATTTTAAACTCTTATGATCCGTGTATACATCACAATGGTTTCCAATGAGAGAGTGTCTCCATGTCTTTAGCGCATGCACTACGGCTACTAACTCCAAATCGTGCGTAGCATAATTCAACACATGAGGTTGAAGCTGTCGTGAGGCATATGAAACAACTCTTCCTTCCTGCATAAGCACACCTCCAAGTCCTCGACGTGAAGCGTAGCAATATACTTGGAAATCCTTACGTTGGTCTGGGAGAATCAGCACTGGGGCTATAACCAAATGTTTCTTCAACTCCTGAAAACTGGCCTCATAACCCTCAGTCCATTTTCAAACTTGGTGTCCTTCTTCAATAACTCCGTCATGGGTTTTGCAATCTTGGAGAATTTCTCGATAAACCTCCGGTAATAACCTGCGAGTCCAAGAAAACTTCTGATCTCTCCAACTGATGTGGGTGCCAACCACTTAGTGACAGAAGCAACCTTGGTAGGGTCTACTGCTATTCCTTCTCTGGATATAACATGTCTGAGAAATCCAACTTCCTTTAACCAAAACTCACATTTGCTGAACTTGGCATACAACTGATGTTCTCTGAGCTTCTCAAGAACCAAACGCAAATGCTCCTTATGCTCTTCTTCATTCTTCGAGTAGACCAATATATCATCAATGAACACTACGACGAACTTATCCAAAAACTCCATAAACACCTTGTTCATCACACTCATAAAATAGACAGGGGCATTAGTCAAGCCAAATGACATAACTGTATACTCATATAGCCCATACCTTGTGGTAAAGGTTGTCTTAGGTATATCCCGCTCTCGGATCTTCAATTGGTGATAACCCGATCAAAGATCGATCTTGGAGAAAACTTTAGCTCCTTGCAACTTGTCAAACAAATCATTGATCATCGGAAGAGGGTATTTGTTCTTGATCGTCACCTCATTCAGCGCATGATAATCAACAACCATCCTCAAAGTTCCATCCTCCTCCACTAGAAGCACTGGGGCTCCCCAAGGTGATGAACTTGGTCGAATGTAACGTTTCTCCAGTAACTCCTTAATCTTCTTCTTAATTTCCTCCAGATCTTTTGCGGGCATCCCATATGGTCGCTTTGATATTGGTTCGGTGCCTGGCAATAACTCAATCAAAAACTCAATGTCACGGTCCGGTGGCATGCCTGGTAACTCTTCTGGAAATACGTCGGGATAATCCTTCACCACTGGTACTTCCTCCTGAACAACTCCTGATAAGGAATTCACCTGAGTTCTCCTTGGCGCATGCCGAGATACATACTTGATCCTCTTTCCTTCTGGGGTGGTGAGAAAAATTGATTTACTGGCGTAATCTATGTTTCCCACGAACTTGGATAGGCAATCCATGCCTAGTATCACATCAATCCTTATGACTCTAGAAAAATCAGGTCGATGGGGAAAACATGTCTACCTATGGTTACTGGCAACTGATAGCATCCCCTACTAGCCATATACTTCGCTCCTAGGGAACTTACTAACATAGGTGACTTAAGGGCTATGGTTGACAATTTATTCTTATCCACAAATCCCCTTGATATGTATGAATGCCATGCACCAGTATCGAAAAGAACAAGTGTGGTAAGTGCATTAATCAAAACTTACCGACAACTGCATCGGGTTGATCCTCAATCTCCTCCACACTGACGTGCTTCACCTGACCTTTGGTGAAGGGGTTGGGCTTCTTTGCAGAACCTCCATTGCCATTTCCATTCTTTGCTTCAGGAAATTCAGTGGCATAATGTCTAGTCTTCTAGCACTTGAAACAAGTAATGTGCTTAGATCCCTCTTGGCTAGCGTTGCAGGGTTGGAATGTTTCTAGCTGCTGCTTCCTCCATTCCCATTGCCGTTCGTGGGGCCACTATGGTTGTGCGAACTTGCTCCATGGTGCATATGTCCTCCATGGTTATGGCCTCCATGGTTGTGGGTATGTCCTCCCGAGTACGGGGAATAGCGGGGCTTCTGCTGAGCTCCAGAAGTGTACCTCCCCTGTCCATACTTCCTCTTGCGATTATCAATCTGTTGCTGCTTGCCTTCAATCACGAGGGCCCTGTCTACCAACTCCTCGTAGTTGTTGAAAGTTGCCACCATCAACTTCATGCTCAGCTCATCATTGAGTCCCTCAAGAAACTTCTCTTGCTTAGTGGCATCTGTGGCTACATCATCTGGGGCATAGCGTGCTAACTTGCTAAACTCATCCACATACTGGCCCACTGTACGCCCTCCTTGGCGCAAGTTGCAAAACTCGCGCTTCTTCATGCTCATAGCTCCTGCTGAAACATGGGCAGCGCGGAAAGCCTGCTGGAACTGATCCCATGTTACTGTATCAATGGGGTAAGTGGCGATGAAATTCTCCCACCAAGATGATGCGGGTCCATCAAGCTGATGTGCGGCAAAGTGCACTCTCTCCGCATCTGTGCATCCTGTAGTGGTCAGCTCTCGTCCAATCTTGCAGAGCCAATCATCTGCAATAATTGGCTCGGTGCTACTAGAGAACACCGGCGGATTCAACCTTAGAAAACGGGCTAGGTGGTCAACAGAGGGTGGTGGTGGTGGGTTGTTGTTGTTGTTGCCTTGGTTCTGGTTCTGAACTAGTATTTGCATCAAGGCATTCTGCTGCTGGATCAACTGAGTGAGCTCCGGTGGGAATGCAAATCCATTGTCACGTCTCGGAGGCATCTGATGGGTTAGAAGGGGTGAGAAAACAGAATAGAATTGAGGTCTAAGAGAGATTCACTACCCATATGCTCATGAGACAAACACAATCAATTCACTTCATTCAATAGCACACCAAATTAACACAAACGATCTAACCTATGATTACAAACTTGATCGTTGCTAACTACTTGGAGGAATACTACTAGTTACATGGTGGTCATCTAGAAATTTTCACTAGAGGAAGACTCCATAATATCTGCTCCAGCTTCGTCAACGTAGTCGTCTTCACTGTTATCGCTTGCATCACTATCCGTGTTGGTGTTGTCCAGGATGATGTAGTCCTCCGAACGGATATCCTTTGCTGGTTCTCGGTTGTGATTCTCCACCGGTAGTCCTAGCTTCCTCTTCAGGTCTTCATGCTTCTCTAGTAGTACGGCAATCTCTTCCTCATATCCATCGCGTGTAAACTTGAGTTCCTCTTCTAGCGCGTTGTTTCTCTTCATCAGCTTCTTGATCTTCTTCATGTGGATAATTTGTTGATTCTCTTGTCGACGAATATGATCTCCCATATCTTGAATGTAGGATGGAATTGATCCACCCCTCCTGGTACGAATCATCTCCCATTCTTCATCTCGGCGGCCACATATTTGATAAATGGTGTTCTCCAGCTCCTTGTGATACACCTCACATATGCGTCTAAAGGTGATATGGGCTGCCATGCTCTTTCCTAAACTCCAGCTTGGTGCATCCAGGTAGAAATCAATAAGCTCCGTTGTTGGTGCAAAATTCCTCCCAGGTACCCAGACTTTGATCTTCCAGCGCTCCTCTTCCGGTACAGTTGTAGAGAAAGTCCCCGTGAAGCTTGGTAGTCCAATGTTCAGGTACTTAGTGACTTCCTTCAAGTGTCGTCCGAAAGGGGTGTCGTCATCCAGCTGAGTGAACTTGTTCCTGAGATCCGCCATCTATAGAGTAGAAATTGAGGAGAAATAGAACTGAGCAGAGAAGAGAAATCTTGTGGCTTATTCTAGTGGTCGCGTCCTACAGTCAGCGTGTGCTTTGATACCATCTTGTAGCGACCATGATCCGAATGGACCGAAGTCTCTGTGCATCAGTGTCATCCCTGGATCGGTAATGCTGACACGCACAATACTCGACGAATTATAACATAGTTCGATCACACATTTATTACATCAAGTCCTCATAAAGAGTATGATTACACAAAAATATTATGGCTGAAGGCCATCTAATCTAAATAACTGCAGAAGCTTCAAAGTTAAATGATTCCATTAACTCCAACGGCATAGCTGAGTGCAAAACAACGACCTATCGCACCTTATTCGTCGTCTGAGTAGTCTGCAACATGAGACATTGCAGCCGTGTAGGTCAGCACATTGAATATGCTAGCAGAGTTACACTATAAAGCAATGAAATGAAAGAACTATATCTACATGCAATATTTTGCTGGTGGAGGCTCTAAGTTTATGATTTTGCATAAAGCTAGTTTTTCCCTACAACAAAGGAATAGATTTATTTAACTACTCCCAGTTGCCCAATATTTGAGAAGGTAACCCCAACTCAAATCCCAATTAAAAGTATCATCATTAAACCCAATCAATTAGTTAAAGAGTGATGAGATCAACATTAATATCCAATTCCAGATACTCAAGATGTCCATAACCGGGGACACGGCTAACCATGATTAGTTTATACACTACAAAGGTTTGCGCACTTTTCCCCACAAGACTCGACCGTATCCATGATCGGATGATCGAGACATAGTCTTTCTGAAGCACTCACTCTCTACTCCGGGCGGACCGGTACACCTACTTTCCCCTACATCTGCTAGTCAACCTCTTCAAGAGCTCATGCAACTTACTCAACTATGACAGAGCCCATAATGGCTTGTGGCTCTACACAGAAGTTTCTAGGCATGAAATATCATATGATCCCTTTGAGCCTGGGTGGCGAACCGAAGGAAAAATCACATGGATACTCCGGGATTTCCTTAAATAGGCAACACTGGGTTCCCCAGGTGCCTCAACCAATCCACCCATATGTATATTAAAGTTGCCACCTTAATGTTATCCCAGATTAATAACTCTCAAACTTCCATGTGTAAATCACGATCCAATCCCCGTCTACAAGCATGGCTAAGCAATAAATAAGCATAACGTATATTCCCCGGGTGATCAAAAGGTATTAGGTTCCTACCTCAAGTACTACAACCAGACCACACGTTCCCAAATCCTACTCATGCAAATATTTGAGGGGTGATACTAATGCATAGTAAAAACTGGGTGTAGAAAAGTATGATCAAAGTGTAACTTGCCTTGCTGACGAACTGCAAACTCTAGTGATTCGTAGTAACAAGCTTCGCACTCTGGGTAATCTAGCGTAGACAAATAGTAGCATAAATAAGCAATCACTCAAACAAAACAACAAGAAGACCGAGAAAAGATCCAAATCAAACACGAAACAAGCAAACATCTTAGACTAACAAAAAGTAAAACCTAATAGCATTATTATCATGTGGATTAGATCTTAACAGTAGGTACAAGTGATTAGCTACGATTTGCAAAAAGAAACAACTCAAACGGAGAAACGAAACTCAAAATATGAACGAAACAAGATGGTTTACTAATCTGAACTAAACTCAAATCAGTGTCAAAATCATGTTCAAGTTGGTTAACCAGATAGAACAGAATGATATGAAGATTTAGGCACTAGTTTCATCTAATTTGGATAAACGAGTAAAAAGTTACGCTAGTTTTAAGATTAGGGGCTAAACAGTGAGAAAACTATTCGCGGATAAGTCCTTGGCCGAAAATAAACTAAAAAGAAAAAACTACGACGCGAACGTTCGCTAACAGAACTAACCAGACGAAAATAGTTTGTTAAAATGAACGAACGAACGTTCGTTAATTAAGTAAACCTAAAAAATAATAAACCGATCTAAACTGTAAAAAAATGGGAAAAGAACGAACGGTTTTATACCGTTAGCCGAGGTTTGACCGACGGCGAGATCCGGCGGTGGCGGCGGCGGCTCCTGGGGTGGCGAAGAGACGCGGGCGACGGCGCGGGGTGGAGGAGGCGCAAGGTGCTACGGCAGTGGCGGCGGCTGGAGGCGGCGCGATGCGGCGGCGGTGGAGCTGCGACGACGACGGCTTTGGTGGGGTGGAGAGGTGGTGGCGAGGCGGTATATAAAGGCCCGGGGGGCTCCCCGACTTGGAGGCAAAGCCGGCGAGGGGCGCGGCCGACCCGGGCTCCGACGAGTCCGGCTCTCGCACGGCGCGGGGGAAGGTGGCGGCGCTAGCTGGGCCAGCTGGGCCTTCGGCCCAGTTATGTCCGGAAAGACATTTTTTTTAAAAAAATTGACGCGAAGGAAAAATCCTAAATAAAATAAAAAATCTGAAAATTCCAGAAACAATTTTCACCGTCCAAACCTAATATTTAGGACAAGATGAACATTTTTCTTGACTAAAATGCATTTTTTTCTAATTCAAATAAAATATCAATTAATAATAATTTGATTTTAAAATTCTTTCTCCAGTATTTCTCTTAGGTTGAAGAAGTCATATTATATTCTCTCATTTATTTTTAATATTGGAAATAATTGGAGAGAAAAATAGTAAAATCAAATTGATCCTCTTTTCAAATTTGAAATAAATTCAAATATGCTTTTTTGTGAAACCTCCAACTCTCTCCTTGGGTCCTTGAGTTGCTTAAGATTTCTAGGATCACAACAAAATGCAAAAATAAATATGATATGCATATGATGATCTATGTATAACATCCAAATTGAAAAATTGGGATGTTACAATTTTGATCCGTTTTGGGTGGTGCAACGGGTCGGCCAGGTCGCCTACAAGCTTCAATTTCCCGCCCCGTGCAACATTCATCCAGTTTTTCATGTATCTCAACTGCGTCGAGCACTTCCTCCATCAGAACAGGCGCTGGAGGAATTACCAGCTGAAGCAGCATCCTGTTCCGAACCGGTGGAAATTCTGGGCACTTGTCTCCACCGCCGGGGCAAAACCCAAGTCCCGCAAGTGCTCAGCCGCTGGACTGATCAACCGGCGTCTCTGGCGACCTGGGAGGACCGCGACGAGCTGCAACACCATTATCCAGAAGCTCCAGCTTGGTGGCAAGTTGGTTCTCGAGAAGGGAGGTATGTTACAGCCCAGCCCACGGCCACTACCGCACCAGCCCACACCAGCGATCAAGCCCAACAGAAGAATGAACAAGCACGCAAGCCCAGCAAACGATACGGAGGCCTAGAATGTATGACCTAACTACTTAAGCTAGCGAGGCACCAGCAAGAGGCAAGCGGAGAGAAGACACTGGCGGCGACGGCTCTCACTCCTGATCCCCTTTTCACCTTGTATCCCATGAACCCTAGACAAATTCCTCCAATTCTTGTGTAATTCGACTGTGATTGTGCCAAGCTATCAAGTGGGATCGTAACAGACTCTGAGTAGTATTGTGTTTAGATAGGATATGGAGTCGTGTCCTGGTAGGACACTTGTATCCTACGCCTCTCATATATACCGGGGGTAGACACACGATGTAACATATGCCAACATAATAGCACAGTAACGCAGCGGAAGCTGGCATCATGTGTTGGTGTCCAGGGCGACCGGGTGCGATATTGTAACGGTGTCATGGGGAGGAGCGCCCATAGTCAGGCCCCGGGGATGTAACCATATCAGTGAACCTCGTTAACAAATCTCGATGTCGTGCTCGTGTGATTGCTTGGTCCCCGGATGATTGACGGTATGCCTCAGATTTATTCTAACACTTTTAATGAAGTACATGGGCTTAGATCGCGAGGCATTGTCATCGGTCAGTACGAAAGTGCTCTCTTCTTTTTAATTATTATATTGTGTCATATTTTTTTTTCTTATGTGTCATGCTACCAGTAAATGATGGAACACTGATAAGGCCTAATCAGCCTCGGTAAAATCAGCAAATCTCAACCCCATCCACCTGTACTACCACGCGTAATGAGTCAAAGAGACGGACCCGACCATGCAAGAAGCTGAGTGTTTTATTGTTGGAAATATTAGCACTTTTCCAATTAGACTAATCCACGAGTAAACAGTAAGCATGGCAAATACAGTATGCACCTCATACCGATTCCTAAGCATACTAGCACGTACAGAACATAGAAGCAAACCATCTATGAGAAGCACATATACGACTAGCACAAGCACGAGTAAATGAGGGATGAACAGATCATACCCTCCGGTTGGCCAGGCCAACGGGGCTGCAGCGGCAGTAGCCTCGGTTTCGTCTGTGGCCTTCTTCTTGGCGGCGGCATCGTCGGCCATGGTGTTGATGCAGGGGAAGTAGTGGAAGTAGAGGCTGACAGAGCTGGGGACAGATCGGGAGCAGTCGCGCCGAGACGCTCCCCAAAAAACTTATTGCCGTTCTCCTGGGCAGGATCTCGAACGGCAGGGTTCCGGAGGCACCTGCTCTCCCGACCAACCATGCACGCGGTCGTCGGGATGGGATCGCCGGAAGCAGCACGGAGCAAGGAACAATAGATGACGGCTAGATTACGTGAGAGGGAGTGAGTGAACCGAACTAGGTCACTCCACTGGGCAGAGCCTTCTTATATAGGCCGTCGGGCAGGAAGTCGTGGGCCTGGGCGGAGGCCCAGGACCGAGTCGACGCACTCCCCGGCAAGGGAGCGTCATGGCAAGCGTCGCACTCCCGGAAAGGGAGTGTCTCGGCAAGCATCGCACTCCCGGCAAGGGAGTCGGAGAATCCCGGCAACGCAAGTCAGCCCACAGTCCAACGTCTCATACAGTAGCCCACCTGTTAGCGACTCGTTAATTAATCCCTGATTAATTAATTCGTTCCTGAGCGGCAAAAATAAGCTCCGGCTCGGCTCATTCCCACAACCCGCAACGTCATGATGAGGCGGGTGGCGGAGAAGGAGGAGCGCGTGTGTACCACTCCTCTTCCCAAGCTCCCAATGGCAAGTGGTAGAGCGGCCCTTGTAAAGGGGTCTCAACTCTCCTCAGCTAGCAAGGTGGAACTAAACTTCCCACCACCTGCCATACCATACATGGGCCTCAAGATTAACTAGGAATCATTGTTCAGATGGGCCTAAAGCCAATCCATGATTCAACAATCCCCGACCAGATCTCGAGGCACATAAGTTTGTCAACTGGTCCAAACAATGTTTGATATATCAAAAATTTCAGTGGAAACTGTTAAGTTGAACTTCCACCTAGAGCAACAGCATTAGACTTCTTCACAAGTGAACAATGGACTATGCCTTAAATTGTCATTTTGGCGTGTAGAAGTTTCGCCTATTGTCAGCTGATTCGTGGACTGACAAACTGAAAGTATGGTAAACAGATTACCATACCCAGATGTCGCATCATTGTTGCTCAGAGTGACATTGACAGACTTGGAGTCCTGTCCTGACTTCTTGTACTTGTTTGGGCACTTGTTTGCCTAGTGTTCCCTCTGAACCACAAGTAAAGCAGTCATCTCTCTTTTTGTCTTTCTTCTTACCCTTCTTCTTAAAGGTAGTATTCTGCTGGACAGAGTTCTTTCCCTTGAACTTGTGGAAGTTCTTTTGCACCACATTGGCACTAGAAGAACCCTCTGCCCCTTTCACGTGTGAGTCATTTGCTCTCGAGTTCTGCTCAACACTGAGATGACCGATGACATCCTCAACAGAGAATTCACGTCTCAAGTGCTTGAGAGAAGTAGCAAAGTTCCTCCATCCAGGAGGGAATTTTGCAATAGTGCAACCCATGACAAATTTCACTACACCACGACACTCAAAGCAACGTAAAACAATCTGTCGGCATAGGTCACCTAAGGCGACACATTTAATGTCGGCAAAAACCTTTCTCGACAGAAAGGAGCTGTCGCCTATAGTCCTGCCGGGAAAGGTCTTTTCCGACAGATAAATCTATGCCGACAGAAAGTATGACGTCGTTTGTGAGATCTACACCGACAGACATTTCTACACCGACAGACTACTATGTGCCGACAGTTCATCTGCCAGTGTGCTATACCGACAGATTGTGCGACATCCATTGTTACGCCGACAGTTTGTCTATCAATGCGCTATGCCGACAGTTTGTGCGACGTCAAATACTTATACCGACACATTTGCTGCTAGTGTTCTACATTTTAGCACAAATGCAAATGCACAATAATTTTTATATAGAATACATTCATAATATTAAATTCATGTACAATATGCAACACATACAAACAATTGCACTCTTCTATTCATCACAAGATATCATTGATCAACGCATTATATATATCAATAGTTTTCTTCACTCAAGTTAGCTACAACCATTATGGAAATACACAAGTTGGATATACAAGAGAGGCATGTTACAAACATAATGGCCAAAGTTCATAAGAGACCAAGTGATTGTTCCTTGGACTGCTACTGCTACAGAATATTATGGAAGACCAAATCTTCAATCGCCAAGCCAAATCAACTTCCATATGAACAAAATGTGTCATCCATGTTCTCAAGAAAAGCAATCACAAGAACATCTTCGATCAACTAGTGGACTTGCTACTTTCTACCATTTGTCCCTACAAAAGAACTCATATGTTTCAGCAATCTTTGAGACAATACAATGTATTCAAATGCATGAGTTGCCTTTGAGTCCAAAGGTCTAAGAAACAGAAGATGTACAAGAAAAGTAAACTGATACTTGATTGCATCACCTCTCTAATAAAAATTATGCATGTCATTACGGTTCATGCATTCTATAGTTATAAAGCAAAGATTCAAGTTACAAAAGGTAACCTTATTAGGATATAAACCAAAGTCAGCATAGCAACTAGCATATCAAAAATGGCTTACTATAAAAATGTATGAACTCGCTGATGAGCAATCAGGTTGTTCTAAGCCATCAGGAGTAAGGTCCTTACTGTAATTTCAGAGATTACATTCGAAGCTACTCAATCAGCAAAACGCTACAACACCTATGTTTACCTACAAAAGGAGTCAGGTGTAATCCTAATATGTGGACTGAACTAAATATGCTTCCCAGAAAAATAATGGTCAAGTTTTTTTTTGTGGCTGATCTTTAAAAGAGAGCAAGCTTCAGTTTAGCTGCTAGGAATTGCAGACTGACGGACAATTGTACCACTCACCGTATTTGAACAAATATGCAAGCAAACATTCAATTTAGCTTGCATACTAAATCACACATTTCTTCTAGCTTCCATGATTAAGTCTCTGAACTTGACTATTTGCATGATAATGGGGGTTGCGCTGCACACATATAAACATAGAAACCAAACATTCTATGTTCTGCTATAACCCAGATTCAGTATCACCTTATCGTGCCCTTAATTCTTGTCTATTTCCGATAGAAATTAGATACTCTAGTAGCCTGATGCATCTTCCATTTATAATGACACTACAAACTGCACTGTATGTGTTTAGTTATGAAGCATGAAACCTGACAAGAAAAATACAAAGATTGCCCAAAAGAAAAATAATAGTGTTTAGTTCAAACTGAGGACCATTTTCCCCATTCTGAACCTATGTCTTCCTGACCCAAGCATCAACGAAACATAGCAGTGTCATCTCATGGAAAAAAGTTGACAAAAATAATACCTGGTGTTTCCACATTTCTGATTCCTTGAGAAAATAGAACTTGATGGATCTCTCCAATTTGCCGTTGCATTTATTCCGTGCGCTCTAGTAGAGTAGAAACTTGTTCATCTTGTCAACGAAATTGAATTTCCATTGCCAGTTATGTTGGCGGTTCAGCTGCTTCTTCAAGTTGTTTCTGCAAAAAAAAGAGCAAATGAGGCTCCTAATTTATTTCTATAATTAAGTGAGTGCAGTCTATACTTGTCATCAATTGATATGCAGTCACGTGAATGGCTGCACTAAAGAAAAACACATGATGTCCTTATGTGGCTAACAGTTAGTGTCACTGCTTGTGCGGTAGGAACTCCAACATATACACACATCATGCAGCATTACGAAATATCATATGATGAATTGAAACCATGCGTAGTTGAACTAGCCTCATACGTGGAAGACCACAATAAAGAAATACACTGTAGTTGAACTATGGTAGAGTAGAGCAGGGAGAAACTGAGGGGGGGGGGGGGTTATAACCTCAGAGTCAAGAGGGGAAGAGCCACAATCTTGTGTGGGGAGTCGTGGTCAGTGCCGTTGGCTTGGGCTTGGGGTCCCGGTCGTCCTCCTCGCCCATGGAGCCGAGTGCCTGCTGCACCAAATCAAGCAGGAAAATAAATATCATATAATTCCAAGGTCAGACATCCAATCAAGTGGCAAAAGAAATAAAGAAAGAAGATCACATGAAGATTCTAAGCTAAAGAACAACTTATTTATAAAATACTCCATTAATTTAATCTAGTTTAGTTTCAACCAAGCAGCAACTAGATCATGGTTTAGTATTTATTTATCCTGGACCAAACTGGTAGATTTGATGAACAATGGCTGAATAAGAAAACTACTACTACAAGTCCAGTCCCTAGAACCAAGAAATATTAAGCATCGATGGCATGGTCTGCAAGGGTCAAAGTAAAGAGCAATTTCTACTGTACCAGATTAGACTGTTTACTCAATAAATAAACCTGAATTTTAATCTATAAGAAAGCAACATCGATATCGTGCAATAAAAACCTCAAGAGGAGCAACCCACCGAAAAGATGCATTCAGTTTGATATATCAATGTAAACAGGACAAACAACGCTTAAACAATGAAAATAAAAGCAAGAAAGAACAAATGATGTTGCTGTGGCTTGCATGTGACTCCATTTTCGGTTGCGACAGCGACTAGAACATCTTAGCCAAAGAGGGATCACAAGTCCAAAAAAATAAGATAACTGCATTTACGCACAATTCCTAGTTCCTTACCAAACAACAACAACAAGATAGTCAGGCCACTTGCATCGGACCATAAACTTTCCAGAATTAATGCAATGATACAGAAAATGCAGAGGAAGGAGAGTTGTTGTTTATTACCACCATTGATTGTTGTTGCTGTTGTAGTTGATCAAAAGGGCGACTTGGTTGCTTCCTAATCTCGATACTGATCCAGTTCCAACCGACCTCCTGCCTGGAGCTGGACTAGAGGGATTCCAACTCTACCTACAAACCAGGCATATTAATTGGCAATATATAAAACATGTATCTATCTAATTCGCAGCAAGGAAATCAATCAACTAAAAGAGAGCCATGTCCTGAATATTAATTGGTAACCAAGATCCAACCAGCAGAATGGTGGCATGCCAGGATGCCAAAAACTGTTAGTTCAACAAGGAGAATATTTCAAGGGAAAATCTAAAAAGAAAAAACAAGGCTTGCCGCTGGCCTATCCACAAAGTACCTGGGCTAGATATATGCTAGCAGCTAGCATTCTTGCTGGAATAATATTCACATGTATGTGCTTGCAAACTAAACCATACATTTTCTGCTAGCTGCCATGATTAGGGATCGGGACTTGATACTATTTGCATCATCAGTGTGCTGCTATACATATATAAATATAGAAACCAAATACTCAATGTTCTTCCATAACCCAGATTTACTATCACCATATTGTGCCCTTACTTATTATCATTTTTGATAGAAACTAGGTATTATGACAGTCTAATGCATCCAATGTTTATAATGACATTACAAATTGTACCATTAAGCAGCTTAGGAGGACTATCCTCTGTTCCTGTAACAGAACCGATGTAAATTCTTGACTTGCCTCCACCACCTACATATGAAGATTGACTAATTATTAGGACATTACTGACAAATGCTTCTCTTGGATAGACGCATCACTACATGTGTACATAATTAGGACATACATATCACATTTGTTACTTCATAGACCCACACATAATCAGATTTAGCTACAAGGCTTTGAAAGCTGGCATCCGTGCAATAAGAAAAATATAAATGAAAAATAAAATATGCCACTCACAAAGGGAAACATAATTACAATTCTAACAGAAGAATGACACGCATCCCTCTCCTTTGTAATGCCTCGGCCAGGAAATTGTTACATGCTACAAATTTGTGGATGATGCACGCACAAGAATAACCATAGATTTATTTACCTACTGGAAGAGGCCAACCGATTCATGGCTGGATCTGTTTAGTTACCTGCACATACTAGAAAACCACTGACACAGCTTACCTATAGCGACCAGATCTGGAGGTGGGGAAAGGAAGGGGCGACGAGAAACCACTCACATACCAGAAGCTTACCTCTTGAATTCTGTAGGCGGGGCGGAGGGAAGGAAATCAGCCAAAACAGAGGTCGCACGTGGAGACAAATCAGCAGTGGATCCTCGGCGGCGGTTGACGGCGCTGCTGCTCCTCGGCGTGGAGGACGGAGCTGCTGCTCCTGGGCGGATGGTTCCCTGAGGGGAGGGAGGCCAGGGTCGGAGATGATGTGGCACGAGGAGACCAGAGGTCGGGCGGCGGCACGTAGATCAGGGGCGACGGCGCAGTTGAGTTAGGTTTAGGTCGGGGGCGGCGGCGCAATCGGGTAGAGAGAGAGGGAGGGGGATTGGGGAGTGGACCGGGTGTGTTTTTTCTTTTCTTCTGCTGGTCTAGTCCGACTCGCGTGTTTTCCATCGCGCTCATGGCTCTCTTTCCGCGCCTTCCTTTTCGGGGGTGGGTGGAAGGAAACTACCCCGACACTTTTTATATTCCTATGAATCGCCGACACACAAATAATCAGTAAAGATGGTAATTGCCGACAGAAATTACGTCGGTGCTCTGGTGGTACTTCGGCGACAGATAATGTGTCAATGAGGTTATATAACATTGTCATACTATGTGTCGGTATAGTTTGGGACAAAAAAAGTGTCGGCGATACTCACTTTTACCAACAGATGCATGTTGTCTTTGTGGTGTCGTGGTGTAGTGTTTGTCTGGTAACTCACACTTCAGGAGCTCCAGCTCCTTAGCGATGCATTGTATCTCATGAGCCTGGTTCAATACAGAACGGTTATCAACCATCCTGTAATCATGGAACTGCTCCATGGCACACAGTTCGCTCCCAGCATCGGTTGCGCCAAACTTAGCTTCGAGTGCATCCCACAAGTTTTTGGCAACACGCATATGGAGATATGCGTCAACCAACTTGTCTCCGATCACAGTAAGAACGGCTCCCGCAAAGATGGTGGTTGCCTCCCTAAATGCCTTTTCCTGTTCAGGAACAATCGTTTCTTCGGGAGGCACAGCACCAACCCAGAACACGTTCATTGCTGTGAGCCACAAGGTGGTCCTTGTCTGCCAACGCTTAAAATGCGTCCCAGTAAACTTTTCTGGTTTTAGTGTCGCAGCAAAGCCTTGAATCGAAAAGTTCCTAAAATAAGGTTTCTGCCATTCTCTCGGGCAGGATCTCGAACGGCAGGGTTTCGGAATCACCTGCTCTCCCGACCAACCATGCTTGCGGTCGTCGGGGTGGGATCGCCGGAAGCACCACAGAGCAAGGAACAGTATATGACGGCTAGGTTATGTGAGAGGGAGTGAGTGAACCGAACTAGGTCACTCCACTAGGCAGAGCCTTCTTATATAGGCCATCGGGCAGGAAGTCGTGGGCCTGGGTGGAGGCCCACGACCGAGTCGACGCACTCCCCGGCAAGGGAGCGTCCAGGCAAGCGTCGCACTCCCAGCAAGGGAGTGTCCCGGCAAGGGAGTCAGTGAATCCCGACAACGCAAGTCAGCCCACAGTCCAACGTCTCGGACAGTGGCCCACCTGTTAGCCACTCGTTAATTAATCCATGATTAATTAATTCGTTCCCGAGCGGCAAAAATAAGCTCCGGCTCGGCTCATTCCCGCAACCCGCGGCGCGCGCACGTCGTGACAAGGCGAGGCGTGGCGAGGCGGGCGGGGGAGGAGGAGGAGCGCGCGTGTACCACTCCTCTTCCCAAGCTCGCAATGGCAAGTGATAGAGCAACCCTTATAAAGGGGTCTCAACTCTCCTCAACTAGCAAGGTGGGACTAAACTTCCCACCACCTGCCATACCATATATGGGCCTCAAGATTAACTAGGAATCATTGTTCATATGGGCCTAAAGCCCATCCATGATTCAACAATCCCCCACCAGATCTTGAGGCACATAAGTTTGTCAACTATTCCAAATAATGTTTGATATATCAGAAATTTCAGTGGAGACTGTTAAGTTAAACTTCCACCTAGAGCAACAGGATTAGACTTCTTCACAACTGAACAATGGACTATGCCTTGAACTGTCAGTTTGGCGTGTAGAAGTTTCACCTATTGTCAGCTGATACATGGCTGCCAAAGGGTAAACCCCACGGGTGGAGCTTATTAGTCATACTCCATACCTTCTCATGAGCTTCCTAGAGATCACCCAATCTCATAGACTGTGACCAGCAGTCGGGCTCACATAGGTGTGTTCCTCCAAAGAATGCTCTGTAGGTTAGCATCTTGCTAACATAAGCTTTGGAACACATTAAGACGAAAGTCAGCCTGCCTTAAAGAATTGAGAGTATTATTGCATGTCCAACGGAGTGGGATAATTAAGGATACTCTCTTCAGTTGACCGTTGGATTGTTTTCCCACGTCCTAATTCACGGGATCTCCAATCACATAGGTTGGGTTACCCCCATGGCACCTTACGTGGGTCTCATACCCATCTCCCTCGATGCATTTTCTATCACAACCCATGATAGCCCTTTCGTAAAGGGGTCTGCCAGATTCTTAGCCGTCTGGATATAATCTAATGCTATCACTCCGGAGTTTCTTGATTTTCTGACAGATTTCAATCTTCGTCTTATGTGCTTTGTGGATTTCATGTTGTCCTTTGAACTCTTAGCCTTGGCAATCACCGTTTGATTGTCGCAGTGCCTAAGGACAGCCGGCACTGGTTTGTCAACCACCGACAAATCCATCAAGAGCTCTCGAAGCCATTCTGCTTCGATGCATGATGTGTCTAATGCTGTGAGTTCTGCTTCCATAGTCGATCTGGTTAAGATCGTCTACTTGCAAGACTTCTAGGAAATAGCACCACCACCAAGTGTGAAGACATGTCCACTTGTGGCTTTCATCTCATCAGCATCAGATATCCAATTTGAATCACTATACCCCTCAAGTACCGTCGGGTACCCAGAATAGTGAATCCCATAGTTCGCAGTACCTTGCAAGTAACGCATCACTCGCTCAACAGCATGCCAATGCACATCTCCTGGATTGGAAACAAACCGGCTCAGTTTGCACACAGCATATGAGCTGTCAGGACGAGTAGCACATGCTAGGTACATCAGTGAACCAACCACTTGAGAATATCTCAATTGATTTATAGCCCTGCCTTCGAACTTTCGAATCCGCACGCTAGGATCATATGGTGTTGTAGAAGGTTTGCAATCCGGATATCCAAAACGGCTCAAAATCTTCTCAACATAGTGGGATTGCAAAAGTGTAATTCCACCCTCAGAGTTTCTTAGTAGCTTGATGTTCAAGATAACATCAGCCATGCCCAGGTCTTTCATCTCAAAGTTATGAGATAGAAAAGCCTTGACCTCCTCAATGACTTTGAGGTGGGTCCCAAATATCAGTATGTCATCGATATACAGACAGAGTATAACTCCTTCGCCCCCACCATAGCGATAGTATACACATTTGTCAGCTTCGTTAACAACAAAGCCAACAGATGTCAGAGTAGTGTTGAACTTCTCATGTCATTGCTTAGGCGCTTGTTTCAAGCCATAGAAGCATTTCACTAGCTTGCACACCTTTCTTTCCTGACCATTTACTACAAAGCCATCTGGCTGTTGCATGTAAATTTCCTCGTCTAGCTCTTCGTTAAGGAAAGCCGTCTTAACGTCCATCTGATGAACGAGGAGACCATGCGAGGCAGCCAAAGCGAGTAACACTCGAATGGTTGTCATTCTAGCCACAGGTGAGTAAGTGTCGAAGAAATCCTCTTCTTCTTTCTGGGTATAACCCTTGGCCACAAGCCTAGCCTTGTACTTCTCAATAGTACCATTGGGCCTAAGCTTCTTCTTGAACACCCACTTACATCCCAATGGTTTACAACCATAAGGACGATCAGTGATCTCCCATGTCCCGTTAGCCAAGATGGAGTCCATCTCGCTACGAACCACATCCTTCCAGTAGTCAACATCTGGAGATGCATAAGCTTCTGAAATGGAACTGGGAGTGTCATCATCCATGAGGTACACGAGGAAATCATCACCAAAAGACTTTGCACGCCTTTGTCTCTTGCTCCTAACAGGAGCTTCCTCGTCATCCTCCGTGGAACTCTCATAACTTTTATGTTCATAATATTCCATCGGAATGGAAGGTTTAGGAGTCTCATCAGATTCCAGTCTAGAAGTGCTTTGCATATCTCTCATGGGGAAAAAATCATCAAAGAATGTAGCATCCCTGGACTCCATGATCGTACCGACCTTCACGTTGTGTACATCAGATTTCACCACTAGAAATCTATAGCCAACGCTATGCTTGGCATAGCCAAGAAAAACGCAATCCACAATCTTTGGTCCCAACTCGCGCTTTTTGGTTATCGGCACGTTGACTTTCGCCAAGCAGCCCCAAGTGCGTAAGCAAGAGAGTGTAGTTATTTTCTTTTCCCATTGCTCATAGGGAGTAGTTTCATTATCTTTTGTGGGAACTTTATTCAGGACATGACATGATGTCAATACAGCCTCCCCCACCATGCCTTGGATAAACCCGATGTATCTAACATGGCGTTAACCAAATTAGAGTACGGTTTTTCCGTTCGGCGACCCCGTTTGAATGGGGTGAGTAGGGAGGAGTCCTCTCATGAATAACATCATGTTCCGCACAGAATAAATCAAACTCATTAGAAAAGTACTCTCCACCACGATCAGACCGGACTAGTTTTATTTTCTTCTCAAGTTTTTACTCAACTTCAGCCTTATAGACTTTAAAGTAGTGTAGAGCCTCATCCTTAGTATTTAACAAATACACATAGCAGAATCTAGTGGAATCATCAATCAGAGTCATGAAGTATTTCTTTCCACCTTTAGTCAATACACCATTCATCTCACAGAGATCTGAATGTATGAGCTTTAATGGTGCTAGGTGTCTCTCCTTCGCAAGCTTGTGAGGCTTACGAGGTTGCTTCGCTTGCACACACGCATGGCACTTGGAGCCTTTGGCTAAAATGAAACTCGGGATTAAGTCCATTTTAGCTAGCCGTGTCATACAACTGATTTACGTGACAAAGACGTGAATGCCAAACCTCAGATTCGTTCACATTAGAATGAATTTGGTTCACGACTTTATTACAGAAATCCTCCAGGGAAAGGCGGAACAAACCACCACACTCATATCATTTTCCAACAAATAGTCTATACCAAGATACAACTACCTTGTTAGACTCAGATACTAACTTAAACCCTTCTTTACATAGAAGGGAGCCACTAACGAGATTCTTCTTGATGGTGGGGACATGCTGCACGTTCTTTAGTTGCACGATCTTTCCCGAAGTAAACTTCAGATCGACCATGCCAATACCATGAACAGAAGCATGCGAGCCATTCCCCATCAGGACGGAACAATCTCGTGTGACCTGGTAAGAAGAAAACAAAGACACATCAACACACACATGGATATTGACCCCAGTGTCAATCCACCAATCGGTGGACTGACAAACTGAAAGTATGGTAAACAGATTACCATACCCAGATGCCGCATCATTGTTGCTCAGAGTGACATTGACATACTTGGAGTCCTGTCCCGACTTCTTGTACTTGTTTGGGCACTTGTTTGCCCAGTGTTCCTTTGAACCACAAGTAAAGCAGTCATCTCTCTTTTTGTCTTTCTTCTTACCCTTCTTCTTAAAGGTAGTATTCTGCTGGACAGAGTTCTTTCCCTTGAACTTGTGGAAGTTCTTCTGCACCACATTGGCACTAGAAGAACCCTCTGCCCCTTTCACGTGTGAGTCCTTTGCTCTCGAGTTCTGCTCAACACTGAGATGACCGATGCCATCCTCAACAGAGAATTCACGTCTCAAGTGCTTGAGAGAAGTAGCAAAGTTCCTCCATCCAGGAGGGAGTTTTGCAATAGTGCAACCCGCGACAAATTTGTCCGGTAACTCGCACTTCAAGAGCTCCAGCTCCTTAGCGATGCACTGTATCTCATGAGCCTGGTTCAATACAGAATGGTTATCAACCATCCTGTAATCATGGAACTGCTCCATGGCATACAGTTCGCTCCCAGCATCGGTTGCGCCGAACTTAGCTTCGAGCGCATCCCACAAGTTTTTGGCAACACACATATGGAGATATGCGTCAACCAACTTGTCTCCGATCACAGTAAGAACGGCTCCCACAAAGATGGTGGTTGCCTCCCTAAACGCCTTTTCCTGTTCAGGAACAATCGTTTCTGTGGGAGGCACAGCACCAACCCAGAACACGTTCATTGTTGTGAGCCACAAGTTGGTCCTTGTCTGCCAACGCTTAAAATGCGTCCCAGTAAACTTTTTCGGTTTCAGTGTCGCAGCAAAGCCTTGAATCGAAAAGTGCCTAAAATATGGTTTTTGCCGTTCTCTCGGCCAGGATCTCGAATGGCAGGGTTTCGGAGGCACCTGCTCTCCCGACAAACCGTGCACGCGGTCGTCGGGATGGGATCGCCGAAAGCAGCACAGAGCAAGGAAAAGTAGATGATGGCTAGGTTACGCGAGAGGGAGAGTGAACCAAACTAGGTCACTCCCACTGGGCAGATTCTACTTATATAGGCCGTCGGGCAGGAAGTCGTGGGCCTGGGCGGAGGCCCACGACCGAGTCGACGCACTCCCTGGCAAGGGAGCGTCCTGGCAAGCGTCTTGGGCCTAGGCGGGGGCCCACGACCTAGTCGATGCACTCCCCGGCAAGGGAGCTTCCCAGCAAGTGTCACACTCCCGGCAAGGGAGTCATGGCCCACCTGTTAGCTACTCATTAATTAATCCTTGATTAATTAATTCGTTCCTGGGCGGCAAAAATAAGCTCCGGCTCGGCTCATTCCCGCAACGTCGTGACGAGGCGGGCGGTGGAGGAGGAGGAGCGCGCGTGTACCACTCCTCTTCCCAAGCTCCCAATGGCAAGTGGTAGAGCAGCCCTTATAAAGGGGGTCTCAACTCTCCTTAACTAGCAAGGTGGGACTAAACTTCCCACCACATGCCATAACATACATGGGCCTCAAGATTAACGAGGAATCATTGTTCATATGGGCCTAAAGCCCATCCATGATTCAACATTTATTTCCAACAACGTCCAAGCGCCTTAATCTCTGGGCTGCAATCTTCCTCCAGTCCTTTTTATTTCGCATATTTATTTTGGGTCAAATACAAAGATTGTGACAGTACAGAAAAGCAATGAGCTTGTACAACTTTGCTGCTCCCTTGAAATCGCCAAGATTAGCGCAGCAGTTAGCTTCACGCTGTTGGCCTCAGTGCAGCCATCGGCCGTTTGCTTTGATAGCGCTAGAACCTTTTAGTACCAGCTCATTGCTTCTCTGTTCTTTTTTTTGCAGGGTGAAAGAGAATTTATTAATAAAGCGGCGGCAATGTCTGCATTACAAAGAGCAGGTACCTCGTCAGGACCTGAGTGAAGCCACACCGCAGTGCGCTTCTTTATTCTACCAAAGTTCCCGAAAAAATGGCTAGCAGAGTTTTGTTCCCATCTAACATGCTTGACTAAATGGCTAGCAGAGTATTGACGACAAAGTTGGTTGAGGGACTAATGCATTTGTGAGAATTGCAGGATAACGCAGGTAGTGTCCCTCATCGATTCAGTTTACCTACCGGAGATGACCCCTAAAAATGTATGAAGACATTGAAGACAATGGTGGTATGAAAAGATATTCATATTGAAGACTATGACATGAGAAGACATTGCGTGAAGACTATGGAGCGCGAAGACTGTGTGGTTTCGTTGCTTCCTTTTCTTCTTTGTTGAGTCATAAGAACCACTGTACTGTTAAGTGGGGTCCAAGTGAACTAAGTCAGAGTGACTGAAGTGATGCTCAACTCAAATCCTATGTCTTTGAGCGAAGACAATGAGAGCAAACTTTATCCAGAGCTGGATGAGTCAGCTTTGCTTGTAGCCCAAGTAAACTTGCCGCGTGTGTTTGAAATCTGACCGTTGGAACACGTGTTAGTTCCTTAGTGACCTAGGGTCATTTTGGACAAATCAGGTCGGGTTGCCTAGTGGCTATAAATAGCCCACCCCCTACACCATAAATTGGTGGCTGCTCGGAGTTTGTACACGGCTTTTGTCGTTTGAGAGCAACCCACCTCGATGAAGGAAATATGCCCTAGAGGCAATAATAAAGTTATTATTTATTTCCTTATATCATGATAAATGTTTATTATTCATGCTAGAATTGTATTAATCGGAAACATAATACATGTGTGAATATATAGACAAACAGAGTGTCACTAGTATGCCTCTACTTGACTAGCTTGTTAATCAAAGATGGTTATGTTTCCTAACCATAGACAAAGAGTTGTTATTTGATTAATGGGATCACATCATTAGTTGAATGATCTGATTGACATGACCCATTCCGTTAGCTTAGCACCCGATCGTTTAGTATGTTGCTATTGCTTTCTTCATGACTTATACATGTTCCTATGACTATGAGATTATGCAACTCCCGTTTACCGGAGGAACACTTTGTGTGCTACCAAACGTCACAACTTAACTGGGTGATTATAAAGGTGATCTACAGGTGTCTCCAAAGGTACTTGTTGGGTTGGCGTATTTCGAGATTAGGATTTGTCAATCCGAATGTCGGAGAGGTATCTCTGGGCCCTCTCGGTAATACACATCACTTAAGCCTTGCAAGCATTGCAACTAATGAGTTAGTTGCGAGATGATGTGTTACGGAACGAGTAAAGAGACTTGCCGGTAACGAGATTGAACTAGGTATTGGATACCGATGATCGAATCTCGGGCAAGTAACATACCGATGACAAAGGGAACAACGTATGTTGTTATGCGGTCTGACCGATAAAGATCTTCGTAGAATATGTAGGAACTAATATGGGCATCCAGGTCCTGCTATTGGTTATTGACCGGAGACGTGTCTCGGTCATGTATACATTGTTCTCGAACCGTAGGGTCCGCACGCTTAAAGTTACGATGACAGTTTCTTTATGAGTTTATGTATTTTGATGTACCGAAGGTTGTTCGGAGTCCCAGATGTGATCACGGACATGACGAGGAGTCTCGAAATGGTCGAGACATAAAGATCGATATATTGGAAGCCTATATTTGGACATCGGAATCGTTCCGGGTGAAATCGGCATTTTACCGGAGTATCGGGAGGTTACCGGAACCCCCCGGGGGGTTATTGGGCCTACATGGGCCTCGAGGGAGAAGAGGGAAGGAGGCAGGAGGTGGCCGCGCGCCCCTCCCCTTCCCAGTCCGAATAGGACAAGGGAAGGGTGGCGGCGCCCCCCCTTTCCTTCCCCTCTTCCTCCTCTTTCCCCCCTCCTCCTTCTCCAACTAGGAAAGAAAGGGAGTCCTACTCCCGGTGGGAGTAGGACTCCCCCTTGGCGCGCCCCTCCTTGGCCGGCCGCCCCCTCCCCTTGGCTCCTTTATATACGGGGGCGGGGGGCACCCCATAGACACACAAGTTGATCTTCGTGATTGTTCCTTAGCCGTGTGCGGTGCCCCCCTCCACGATATTACACCTCGGTCATATTGTAGCGGTGCTTAGGCGAAGCCGTGCGACGGTTGAACATCAAGATCGTCACCACGCCGTCGTGCTGACGGAACTCCTCCCTGAAGCTCTGCTGGATCGGAGCCTGGGGTGCGTCATCGAGTTGTACGTGTGTCAAGAACTCGGAGGTGCCGGAGTAATGGTGCTTGGATCGGTTGGACCGGGAAGACGTACGACTACTTCCTCTACGTCGCGTCAACGCTTCCGCTTCGGTCTACGAGGGTACGTAGACAACACTCTCCCCTCTCATTGCTATGCATCACCATGATCTTGCGTGTGCGTAGGAATTTTTTTGAAATTACTATGTTCCCCAACAGTGGCATCCGAGCCTAGGTTTTATGGTTTGATGTTATATGCACGAGTAGAACACAAGTGAGTTGTGGGCGATACAAGTCATACTGCTTACTAGCATGTCATACTTTGGTTCGGCGGTATTGTTGGATGAAGCGGCCCGGACCGACATTATGCGTACGCTTGCGCGAGATTGGTTTTACCGCCGTGCTTTGCACACAGGTGACTAGCGGGTGTCAGTTTCTCCAACTTTAGTTGAACCGAGTGTGGCTACGCCCGGTCCTTGTGAAGGTTAAAACAGCACCAACTTGACGAACTATCATTGTGGTTTTGATGCGTAGGTAAGAACGGTTCTTGCTCAGCCCATAGCAGCCACGTAAAACTTGCAACAACAAAGTAGAGGACGTCTAACTTGTTTTTGCAGGGCATGTTGTGATGTGATATGGCCAAGACATGATGCTATATTTTATTGTATGAGATGATCATGTTTTGTAACCGAAGTTATCGGCAACTGGCAGGAGCCATATGGTTGTCGCTTTATTGTATGAAATGGAAACGCCCTGTAATTGCTTTACTTTATCACTAAGCGGTAGCAATAGTCGTAGAAGCAATAGATGGCGTAAACGACAATGATGCTACGATGGAGATCAAGGTGTCGCACCGGTGACGATGGTGATCATGATGGTGCTTCGGAGATGGAGATCACAAGCACAAGATGATGATGGCCATATCATATCACTTATATTGATTGCATGTGATGTTTATCCTTTCTGCATCTTATCTTGCTTTGATTGACGGTAGCATTTTAAGATGATCTCTCACTAAAAATTATCAAGAAGTGTTCTCCCTGAGTATGCACCATTGCCAAAGTTTGTCGTGCCCAGACACCACGTGATGATCGGGTGTGATAAGCTCTACGTCCATCTACAACGGGTGCAAGCCAGTTTTGCACACGCAGAATACTCAGCTTAAACTTGACGAGCCTAGCATATGCAGATATGGCCTCGGAACACGAAGACCGAAAGGTCGAGCGTGAATCATATAGTAGATATGATCAACATAAGATGTTCACCATTGAAAACTACTCCATCTCACGTGATGATTGGTTATGGTTTAGTTGATTTGGATCACGTGATCACTTAGATGACTAGAGAGATGCCTGTCAAAGTGGGAGTTCTTAAGTAATATGATTAATTGAACTTAAATTTATCATGAACTTAGTACCTGATAGTATCTTGCTTGTCTATGTTGATTGTAGATAGATGGCCCGTGTTGTTGTTCCGTTGAATTTTAATGTGTTCCTTGAGAAAGCAAAGTTGAAAGATGATGGTAGCAACTACGTGGACTGGGTCCGTAACTTGAGGATTATCCTCATTGCTGCACAGAAAAATTACGTCCTGGAAGCACCGCTGGGTGCCAGGCCTGCTGCTGATGCAACTGATGACGTTAAGAACGTCTGGCAGAGCAAAGCTGATGACTACTCGATAGTTCAATGTGCCATGCTTTACGGCTTAGAACCGGGACTTCAACGATGTTTTGAACGTCATGGAGCATATGAGATGTTCCAGGAGTTGAAGTTAATATTCCAGAAGAATGCCCGGATTGAGAGATATGAAGTCTCCAATAAGTTCTATAGCTGCAAGATGGAGGAGAATAGTTCTGTCAGTGAGCATATACTCAAGATGTCTGGGTATTGTAATCACTTGATTCAACTGGGAGTTACTCTTCCGGATGATAGCGTCATTGACAGAATTCTCCAATCACTTCCACCAAGCTACAAGAGCTTCGTGATGAACTATAATATGCAAGGGATGGATAAGACAATTCCCGAGCTCTTCGCCATGCTAAAGGCTGCGGAGGTAGAAATCAAGAAGGAGCATCAAGTGTTGATGGTCAACAAGACCACTAGTTTCAAGAAAAAGGGCAAAGGGAAGAAGAAGGGGAACTTCAAGAAGAACAGCAAGCAAGTTGCTTCTCAAGAGAAGCAACCCAAGTCTGGACCTAAGCCTGAAACTGAGTGCTTCTACTGCAAGCAGACTAGTCACTGGAAGCGGAACTGCCCCAAGTATTTGGCGGATATCAAGGATGGCAAGGTGAACAAAGGTATATGTGATATACATGTTATTGATGTGTACCTTACTAGAGCTCGCAGTAGCACCTGGGTATTTGATACTGGTTCTGTTGCTAATATTTGCAACTCGAAATAGGGACTACGAATTAAGCGAACACTAGAAAAGGACGAGGTGACGATGCGCGTGGGAAACGGTTCCAAAGTCGATGTGATCGCGGTTGGCACGCTACCTCTACATCTACCTTCGGGATTAGTATTAGACCTAAATAATTGTTATTTAGTGCCAGCGTTGAGCATGAACATTATATCTGGATCATGTTTGATGCGAGACGGTCATTCATTTAAATCAGAGAATAATGGTTGTTCTATTTATATGAGTAATATCTTTTATGGTCATGCACCCTTGAAGAGTGGTATATTTTTGATGGATATCGATAGTAGTGATACACATATTCATAGTGTTGAAGCCAAAAGATGCAGAGTTGATAATGATAGTGCAACTTATTTGTGGCACTGCCATTTAGGTCATATCGGTGTAAAGCGCATGAAGAAACTCCATACTGATGGACTTTTGGAACCACTTGATTATGAATCACTTGGTACTTGCGAACCGTGCCTCATGGGCAAGATGACTAAAACGCCGTTCTCCGGTACTATGGAGAGAGCAACAGATTTGTTGGAAATCATACATACAGATGTATGTGGTCCGATGAATGTTGAGGCTCGTGGCGGATATCGTTATTTTCTCACCTTCACAGATGATTTAAGCAGATATGGGTATATCTACTTAATGAAGCATAAGTCTGAAACATTTGAAAAGTTCAAAGAATTTCAGAGTGAAGTTGAAAATCATCGTAACAAGAAAATAGAGTTTCTACGATCTGATCGTGGAGGAGAATATTTAAGTTACGAGTTTGGTCTACACTTGAAACAATGCGGAATAGTTTCGCAACTCACGCCACCCGGAACACCACAGCATAATGGTGTGTCCGAACGTCGTAATCATACTTTACTTGATATGGTGCGATCTATGATGTCTCTTACAGATTTACCGCTATCGTTTTGGGGTTATGCTTTAGAGACGGCCACATTCACATTAAATAGGGCACCATCAAAATCCGTTGAGACGACACCTTATGAACTATGGTTTGGCAAGAAACCAAAGTTGTCGTTTCTTAAAGTTTGGGGCTGCGATGCTTATGTGAAAAAGCTTCAACCTGATAAGCTCGAACCCAAATCGGAGAAATGTGTCTTCATAGGATACCCAAAGGAGACAGTTGGGTACACCTTCTATCACAGATCTGAAAGCAAGACATTCGTTGCAAAGAATGGATCCTTTCTAGAGAAGGAGTTTCTCTCGAAAGAAGTGAGTGGGAGGAAAGTAGAACTTGATGAGGTAACTGTACCTGCTCCCTTGTTGGAAAATAGTACATCACAGGAACCGGTTTCTGTGACGTCAAAACCAACTAGTGAGGAAGTTGATGATGATGATCATAGAACTTCAGATCAAGTTGCTACAGAACCTCGTAGGTCAAACAGAGTAAGATCCGCACCAGAGTGGTACAGTAATCCTATTCTGGAAGTCATGCTACTAGATCATGATGAACCTACGAACTACGAAGAAGCGATGGTGAGCCCAGATTCCACAAAATGGCTTGAAGCCATGAAATCTGAGATGGGATCCATGTATGAGAACAAAGTATGGACTTTGGTTGACTTGCCTGATGGTCGGCAAGCAATTGATAATAAATGGATCTTCAAGAAGAAGACTGACGCTGACGGTAATGTTACTGTCTACAAAGCTCGACTTGTTGCAAAAGGTTTTCGACAAGTTCAAGGGATTGACTACAGACCTTCTCACCTGTAGCGATGCTTAAGTATGTCCGAATCATGTTAGCAATTGCCGCATTTTATGATTATGAAATTTGGCAAATGGATG
Source organism: Triticum timopheevii (assembly GCA_963921465.1). Lineage (NCBI taxonomy): Eukaryota > Viridiplantae > Streptophyta > Magnoliopsida > Poales > Poaceae > Triticum > Triticum timopheevii. The sequence continues at coordinate 153,363,751 of OY997272.1, forward strand.
TAAAACCTGCATTCCTGAATGGGTTTCTGGAGGAAGAGTTGTATATGATGCAACCAGAAGGTTTTATCGATCGAAAGGGAGCTAACAAAGTGTGCAAGCTCCAGCGATCCATTTATGGACTGGTGCAAGCCTCTCGGAGTTGGAATAAATGCTTTGATAGTGTGATCAAAGCATTTGGATTTATACACACTTTTGGAGAAGCCTGTATTTACAAGAAAGTGAGTGGGAGCTCTGTAGCATTTCTAATATTATATGTGGATGACATATTATTGATTGGAAATGATATAGAATTTCTGGATAGCATAAAGGGATACTTGAATAAAAGTTTTTCAATGAAAGACCTCGGTGAAGCTGCTTACATATTGGCATTAAGATCTATAGAGATAGATCAAAGACGCTTAATTGGACTTTCACAAAGCACATACCTTGACAAAGTTTTGAAGAAGTTCAAAATGGATCAAGCAAAGAAAGGGTTCTTGCATGTATTGCAAGGTGTGAAGTTGAGTAAGACTCAATGCCCGACCACTGCAAAAGATAGAGAGAAAATGAAAGTTGTTCCCTATGCTTCAGCCATAGGCTCTATCATGTATGCAATGCTGTGTACCAGACCTGATGTGTGCCTTGCTATAAGTTTAGCAGGGAGGTACCAAAGTAATCCAGGAGTGGATCACTGGACAGCGGTCAAAAACATCCTGAAGTACCTGAAAAGGACTAAGGATATGTTTCTCGTATACGGAGGTGACAAAGAGCTCATCGTAAAGGGTTACGTTGATGCAAGCTTTAACACTGATCTGGACGATTCTAAATCGCAAACCGGATACGTGTTTACATTAAACGGTGGAGCTGTCAGTTGGTGCAGTTCAAAACAAAGCCTCGTGGCGGGATCTACGTGTGAAGCGGAATACATAGCTGCTTCGGAAGCAGCTAATGAAGGAGTCTGGATGAAGGAGTTTATATCCGATCTAGGTGTCATACCTAGTCCATCTGGTCCAATGAAGATCTTTTGTGACAATACTGGAGCGATTGCCTTAGCGAAGGAATCCAGATTTCACAAGAGAACCAAGCACATCAAGAGACGCTTCAATTCCATCCGGGATCTAGTCCAGGTGGGAGACATAGAGATTTGCAAGATACATACGGATCTGAATGTTGCAGACCCATTGACTAAGCCTCTTCCACGAGCAAAACATGATCAGCACCAAGACTCCATGGGTGTTAGAATCATTACTGTGTAATCTAGATTATTGACTCTAGTGCAAGTGGGAGACTGAAGGAAATATGCCCTAGAGGCAATAATAAAGTTATTATTTATTTCCTTATATCATGATAAATGTTTATTATTCATGCTAGAATTGTATTAACCGGAAACATAATACATGTGTGAATATATAGACAAACAGAGTGTCACTAGTATGCCTCTACTTGACTAGCTTGTTAATCAAAGATGGTTATGTTTCCTAACCATAGACAAAGAGTTGTTATTTGATTAACGGGATCACATCATTAGTTGAATGATCTGATTGACATGACCCATTCCGTTAGCTTAGCACCCGATCGTTTAGTATGTTGCTATTGCTTTCTTCATGACTTATACATGTTCTTATGACTATGAGATTATGCAACTCCCGTTTACCGGAGGAACACTTTGTGTGCTACCAAACGTCACAACGTAACTGGGTGATTATAAAGGTGCTCTACAGGTGTCTCCAAAGGTACTTGTTGGGTTGGCATATTTCGAGATTAGGATTTGTCACTCCGAATGTCGGAGAGGTATCTCTGGGCCCTCTCGGTAATACACATCACTTAAGCCTTGCAAGCATTGCAACTAATGAGTTAGTTGCGAGATGATGTGTTACGGAACGAGTAAAGAGACTTGCCGGTAACGAGATTGAACTAGGTATTGGATACCGATGATCGAATCTCGGGCAAGTAACATACCGATGACAAAGGGAACAATGTATGTTGTTATGCGGTCTGACCGATAAAGATCTTCGTAGAATATGTAGGAACCAATATGGGCATCCAGGTCCCGCTATTGGTTATTGACCGGAGACGTGTCTCGGTCATGTCTACATTGTTCTCAAACCGTAGGGTCCGCACGCTTAAAGTTACGATGACAGTTTCTTTATGAGTTTATGTATTTTGATGTACCGAAGGTTGTTCGGAGTCCCGGATGTGATCACGGACATGACGAGGAGTCTCGAAATGGTTGAGACATAAAGATCGATATATTGGAAGCCTATATTTGGACATCGGAATCGTTCCGGATGAAATCGGCATTTTACCGGAGTACCGGGAGGTTACCGGAACCCCCCGGGGGGTTATTGGGCCTACATGGGCCTCGAGGGAGAAGAGGGAAGGAGGCAGGAGGTGGCCGCGCGCCCCTCCCCTTCCTAGTCCGAATAGTACAAGGGAAGGGGGGCGGCGCCCCCCCTTTCCTTCCCCTCTTCCTCCTCTTTCCCCCCTCCTCCTTCTCCAACTAGGAAAGAAAGGGAGTCCTACTCCCGGTGGGAGTAGGACTCCCCCTTGGCGCGCCCCTCCTTGGTCGGCCGCCCCCTCCCCTTGGCTCCTTTATATACGGGGGCGGGGGGCACCCCATAGACACACAAGTTGATCTTCGTGGTCGTTCCTTAGCCGTGTGCGGTGCCCCCATCCACGATATTACACCTCGGTCATATTGTAGCGGTGCTTAGGCGAAGCCCTGCGACGGTTGAACATCAAGATCGTCACCACGCCGTCGTGCTGACGGAACTCCTCCCTGAAGCTCTGCTGGATCGGAGACCGGGGTGCATCATCGAGTTGTACGTGTGTCAAGAACTCAGAGGTGCCGGAGTAACGGTGCTTGGATCGGTTGGACCAGGAAGACGTACGACTACTTCCTCTATGTTGCGTCAACGCTTCCGCTTCGGTCTACGAGGGTACGTAGACAACACTCTCCCCTCTCGTTGCTATGCATCGCCATGATCTTGCGTGTGCGTAGGAATTTTTTTGACATTACTACGTTCCCCAACACTCGAAGCATTTGAGAGAGAGAAAAATCCTTGCGAGGACAAAGCCTAAACACCCACAGCCAAAGAGTGTTAGGCATCACTGAAGTATTTCTGTCTGTGTGACCTGAAGACTTATTACACTTGAGGACTGTGAATCCTCCAGCCGGTTAGGCGTCGCGTTCTGAGCATCCAAGAGTCATTGTGGATTGCCGGTGAACGAAGTCTGTGAAGGTTTGGAAGTCTCCCTTGAAGACTTACCAGAGTGATTGGGCGAGGACTGGGTGTCCTTAGCTCAAGGGGAATAAGGTGAAGACACGGTCTTCTGAGTTAAATCTCATCCTCCCTAACCAGACGTACAGTTGTCACAACAACTGGAACTGGTCTAACAAATCCTGTGTCTTCAACAAGTAACTGGTTCTATCCCTTCCCAACCTTACTTTAGTTTGTCTTCATGAAGTCATTGCCTATCTGTGTATCTGTTTGACTTCATTGCTTGACTACTACTTTTGATTGGCTTCATACTATCTTTCATCCTGATCCTTACTATCTAGCTGCTATTAGTCCTGTACTTTCACATCATTGCATACTTGACTATGGCTTGCTTAGGGTAGTTTATCTTCCGCTGCATAACAATTAGGTCATTTCTGTTGTTTGTCTTCGAAACTTCCTAGTTTTGGAGACTTTCATAAAAATCGCCTATTCACCCCCCCTCTAGTCGATACTAGCACTTTCAATTGGTATCAGAGAAAGGTACTCCCTTGTTCTGTGTGATTCGGTTTAACCACCTGGAGTTTCAGCTATGCCGACTGCAGGGATAATCAAAGTCTCCGCTGCTTGCCCCGTGTTCGATGGAACTGAATATCCCTACTGGAAGAATAAAATGCGTATGCATCTTGAAGCCATTGATGTCGACCTCTGGTATGTCGTCAAGAATGGCGTTCCCAAAACTGGTGAAGGTATCACCCCCACTGATGTCAAGAAGTTCATTCAACTGGACTCTACTGCAAAGAACATCATCTGTGGTCATCTGACCAAAGGACAGTATGGCCGTGTGAGTGCTCTGGAAATGTCAAAGCTAGTCTGGGACTGGCTATCCAAGGTCAACGAAGGCGTCTCAACCCAGAGAGATCAAAGAATCAGTGTTCTTCGCAACCACTTCAACCGCTTCAAGAGAAACGACAGTGAAAATGTCCAGCTCACGTTTGATTGCCTCACTGATATCACAAATGAACTTCAAGCTCTTGGCACAACTCAGATTACCAAGCATGAAATCATCAAGACATTGCTGAGATCACTTGATAGCTCCTTTGACACCCTTGCCCTCATGATACAAGAACGTCCTGACTTCAAGTCACTCGATCCGTCTGATATACTTGAGAGACTCAACACACATGAGTTCCAGCTATCTGAGAAAAGAGATATCTACGGCCCAAACTATGGCCGAACTCGCGCTTTGAAGGCAAAAGTTATTTCCTCATCTGAAGAAGAATCTGACTGCAGTTCTGAAGATCTTGAAGACATTGGAAAGGAACTTGCTATGCTTGTGAAGAAGTTCTAGAAGTTCACTAAGAAGAAAGGCTTCAGAAAGTCTTCATGATCCAGCTCAAGGAATGATGAAGCTTCCACCCATGACCACAAAAAGAGAACCTGCCACAAGTGCAAGAAACCTGGTCACTACATATCTGAGTGCCCACAGTGGGACAATGAGAAGAAGAAGAAGAAAAGCAAGGAATATGATTCCGATGACAAGAAGAAGAAGAAATCCTCAAAGTCTTCTAAGTCTTCTTCCAAGTCTTCATCATACAAGAAGAGCTCATCTGGCAAGGCTCATGCTTTTGTTGGCAAGGAAATGGATTCAGAGGAGGAGTCTACTTCGGAGGAGGCGGAGGTGGAGTCTGGAGAGGAGTCTGACCCAGGCGTTGCAAGTCTAGCTCTAGCCACAGCCTATGTTGCCAAGTCCATCTTCAACACTGAAGACAATGACTTCCACAACAACGCTGAAGCTAATGACGAAGACGATCCTACTCCCACCTACTGCTTCATGGCACGTGGTGCCAAGGTAAAATCACGCGATGCTTACTTTCAAACTTCAAGTGAAGATGACTCTGATTGTGAATCAAAACCCAGCTACAAAACACTTGCTAAAATTGCAACTGAACAACAAAAGGCTATGGAACATACTCAAAAACTGTTAGACAAAAGCGATGACCTGTTGGACGCTGAAATGACACGTTCACAGTCCTTAGTTGATGACATAAAAAATCTTCATGCTAAGTACCAAGAACTTGAAGGTTGTCATGAATCGCTCTCAACTACTTATGAAAGGCTCTCCTATGATTATCTTCAAAGGAAACAAGAGCTTGAGAAATTGAGAGCGGCTCATGAAGATCTTCAAAAGGTGAATGAGTCACTTCGCGCTCAACAGATCAGTTCCGCTCAGGATGGATTTGAACCACCATGTCTAAAATGCATTGAGCGTGATAACGCTACATCTGTTGTTGAATGTTCCACTGCTGCTACTGTTTCATTGTCTTCACCTACTGATGTGGTTACTAACCCCTCTGCGGAGGATACCACTGCTGTTGCTGATGAAAATGCTATGTTGAAGACATTGCTTGAAACAAGAATGTACAAAAGTTTGAAGGGACATCAGACTCTCTGCGACGTCCTCAAAAAGCAGATTCTGAACCGAAACCCTAGGATAGAGGGTGTTGGGTTCGAAAGGAAAATGAATGTTGATGGCTCGTATTGGAAGCCTGAGCAGTACCCCAAAACCACATGGGTTGCTGCAAAGGAACCTTCAGCGGATCCATCCACCTTATCTGGCTTTACCTGTGCTAATCCTGTTATCATTGATGAATCCTTTGATGCAAACTATAAACTGTTCAAAAATCAGAATGGTGAAGTGTTTGCCAGGTACATTGGTACTAACTGCAGGAATGGACCACCTATGAAGAAGATCTGGGTACCTAAGCAGTACATTGAGAATCTTCCTATGAATATCGTCATGACACCACCAAGGAAGAAGACAAACCCCGGACCTATAGCACCATGTGGCCCAAAGGCTTCATACAGATACAGGACTCAATGAGTCACCCTAACACCAATGTTTTGCAGGGAAATCATGCTTAGACTTATGAATATGAGCGTGTATCTTCGAACCTCTATGTTCATAAGACTAAGAACTTTTCAGCTTATTCATATGAGTATCATTCATATCCTGGAAGGCTATTTGCTAGGGCTTCAAAGCCAAAATTCTCAGATGCTGCACTAAGACTCATTGCTTCTAAGCCACCACTGAATATGTGGGTGGCAAAGAAGAACTAACTCTCTTTTGCAGAAAATGGTCTCCAGCCAGCAATCAATGGCGTCTGATACTATTACTGGGGACCTAAAACTCGTTTAGGACGCAAGCTAAAATGTCATTCTATATGCTTCACATCTGAATCTCTTATCAGTCATACTATGTCCTAACCTTGATATATGCTGTGACTGTCCCTATATGTGTCAAATGCTTATGCTTCACAACACTCTTGTGAAGCCTATCCTCCTAACTGCACTGTAGGGTACATCACCAAAAGCTTCAGAATGGATTATGGACAGTGGATGCACAAATCATATGACTGGTGATCGAAGTCTTCTCATGGACTCAACCTTACGTCCATTCGACAAGAGTCACATTACATTTGCTGACACTGGTAAAAGCAAAGTATTGGGTCTAGGTAGAGTTGCAATCTCAAAGGATCAACACATGGATAAAGTGATGCTTGTTGAATCCCTTGGTTTCAACTTAATGTCTGTCTCAATGCTTTGTGACTTGAACATGATTGTGATATTTCGAAAATATCATTGCCTTGTGCTAATGGAATCTGACAAATCACTAGTCTTTGAAGGGTATCGAAAAGATGATCTATACATGGTAGATTTCTCAGCAGGTCCACAGCTTGTCGTATGTCTTCTCACAAAAGCTTCAGAATGTTGGCTCTGGCATCGAAGGCTAGGACATGCTGGCATGAGGAACTTACACTCACTCGTCAAGAAGAAGCATGTCATTGGCATCGAGGATGTCAAGTTCAAAAAGGATCATCTGTGTGGTGCCTGTGAAGCTGGAAAGATGACAAGGGCAAAGCACCCCTCGAAGACAATCATGACAACATCACAACCCTTCGAGTTGTTACACATGGACTTATTTGGACCTACTCACTACTCCACCCTCACAACAACTGCCTGTCTCTATGGCTTCGTCATTGTTGATGACTACTCGAGGTACACATGGGTTCATATAATTCTTTACAAGACTTAAGTGCAAGATGTCTTCAGGCGCTTCGCAAATCAAGCAATGAACAATTATGGCGTGAAGATCAAGCACATCAGAAGTGACAATGGCACTGAATTCAAGAACACTGGGCTTGATTTGTATCTGGATACAATGGGAATCACTCATGAATTCTCTGCTCCATACACACCTCAGCAAAATGGCATCGTTGAGCGGAAAAACAAAACCCTCATTGAGATGGCTCGAACAATGCTAGATGAGTACAAGACACCAAGAAAGTTCTGGCCTGAAGCTATTGATACAGCATGTCACATCATCAACCGTGTGTACATCCATAAGCTTCTGAACAAAACATCTTATGAGCTCCTTACTGGCAAGAAGCCAAACGTCAGTTACTTCAGAGTATTTGGAGCTAGATGCTGGATCAAGGATCCCCATCACAAGTCAAAATTTGCACCTAAGGCCCACGAAGGCTTCATGCTTGGCTATGGAAAGGATTCACACTCCTACAGAGTCTTCAACCTTTATCTCTACAAAATCGTTGAAACTGTGGATGTGAAATTTGATGAAACCAATGGTTCACAGAGAGAGATTCTGCCAAGTACACTAGATGAAGCTCCTTCAAACGAGTCTATCAAGCTGATGGGAACTGGTGAAATCATGCCCTCTGAAGCACAGCCTGAAGAGGAACTTATCATCTCTGCACCAAATCAACCTGAAGACAATGTTCAGACCAAAGACAATCCTCCCAATGATGACAACGATCAGCCAGAGCAAAATCTTCGACCTGTTCATCCTCGTGTTGCAAATGAAGTTCAAATAGAGAAGAGAATTGACAGCATCAATGCACCTGGTCCGCTCACTCGATCAAGAGCAACACAGCTAGCAAACTTCTGTGGGCACTTTTCATTTGTGTCAATATCAGAACCCAAGAAAGTTGCTGAAGCTTTTATGGAACCTGAATGGATTCAAGCCATGCAAGAAGAATTTCAACAGTTCAAACTGAATAATGTCTGGGAACTCGTCAAGCACTACTAGAAAAACCTCTACTAATGGCGCACCTAATTTGGCCATTAATGGCGCATCACTGGTGCGCCATTACTAGCACGCCATTAGTAATTTTTACTAATGGCGCACCACTGGTGCGCCATTAGTATCTGGTATACTAATGGCGCACCACTGGTGCGCCATTAGTATAGGCCACGGTGCGCCATTAGTATGCCTCCCAGGGGCCATGTATACCCAGGTGCTTTGGCATACTAATGGCGCACGACAACGGGATGCGCCATTAGTAACCGCGGCATACTAATGGCGCACTGTCCAGTGATGCGCCATTAGTATGCTTTGTCATACTAATGGCGCACTGTCATGTGATGCGCCATTAGTATGAATATTAGTTTTTTTTCTGTTTTTTGCATAGGTTACAAAATGTATAATTTGACAAAATATAGACAGCACACATCAACAACAGATTCATCGAATACAATAGAAGATTAGTCTTTGAATACAATTCATCATATTAGTCTCCGAATACAATTCATCATATTAGTCTCCGAATTGAAAAGACCGAACAAAGATAGAACATTATATTACAAGTCTCGAGACCGCGAGTACCGAGTTTGTCTTCACATTACAAGTCGATATCGATCATCTAAACTACCATCACATAGAAGAGAGCTGTGGTCATCACAATGAGCATCATCACGATGAAACTCGTCTTCATCCGGTTCCTCCAACGCTCCCTCCCCTCTCCCGCTAGATAGCGGGCGTATCTAGATTCGGCCTCGGCCCTAGTGGTGTACCCTTTGTAACTGTTACCGCTGAATCGGTGAACCTGTCTCCGACACTCCTCCCAGTCATCGTAGACTCCGGGAACCTTACCCTTGTACACGACATACGTCGGCATCGCTATGCACTAGCCAAATGAAAAGTTAGTACCAATTCACAGACAATACATAAGCAATATATAAGTATGCAACAGAACGATCGGAAGAGAAAAGCAAGACATTAATAGCATCGATTACATCTAAGTTGAACGACTCTCGAAACCAAAGAGACATACTACAAGTTCATTAAAGTTTAATTACAACATGAGCCAATTGATGTTTCAGAACTAGACACAGCATCACTGCTTTCGACTCGACTCAAGGGACCGGAGCGTGGATGAAGCCGCCGTCTATCGTGGGAGTCATGAAATAACGGTCGTTGTCAGCCTGCATTTGTAGCATTGTGTCGATGTCACTGTTGGACGGTTGATTGTTGAGGTAGAACTGCCCCGAGGTACGAAGGACATCTTGATGGATGATTTCCGCAAACTCCGACTGGATGCGAAAGAATTCTTGTCGGAGGTCCGCGTCCTGGATTGCCGACACACTCTTTGCCCAATATTTGAGTTTACTCGGTAGCAGAAGTTGATGATGGTCCCGTACGATCGCCCGCATGTGATGGATGGCGTAGTAGGCACCCTTCTGACCGCCAGGCGGCTGCTTGACGCATCAGAATGTCGTATTGTGGGAGAACACGTGCTTGCCGTACTTACGAATAGGCTTGGTGAAGGTGCCTCCAGATTTGGCGTAGCCGGGGAGAACATCATCAAGAACCTTCTTGACATTTGTGTAGTCTACGTTCGACTGACGGTCCGGGTCGAAATACGTGGCCATGGAATATTTGGGGCTTAGGAGGATGAGCGTGCAACGTGTGTCATTGCAGAAAACACGGAATGTTAAAAGAAAAACGATCGAAATGTAAGAATTCATATGTTACGGGCCGGTTGAGGGGAGGACTTACTCGGGAAAGTAAGGCACGAGGAAGTTATCCTTATCTTGGTTTGCCAGAATGATGCCTTCGAGGTAAGAACTCGCGACTTGCCGGTCCCCAGCGCTGCCCAAGATCTTGGCACGCATGTAGAAGGGGTCGACTATCATGATGTCCGGGGTCTTGTCGCGAATGATTCGCATCTCCATACTCAGCGAAAATAGCCGAACGAAGGTGTAGTGCAACGGATGAAGGTTCAACATAGCGTGGATGTCATCAAAACACAGGACGATCGTACGCCCGATGGAGTTATCCACAAAACCCTTGCCCTCTGGCACCTTGGCCGCGAAAACCGGGTATGCCACATCCTTCTCTCTGAGATGCCGCTTCTCCAAAGAAAGAACACTGTCATGCAGACTCCGCATAGCACCGGTTGCAGCATTGAGAATATTTGTCGGTAGCATCGCCCTACCCGCCACATGCACCCTCCTCGAGATATCCTGCGGTGAAGGTGGCCCGTCCTGAGCACGGATCGTACTCGGTGCCGGCTGGCTCGCACCCTTCTTAGTCTTTCTTTTGCGTGCCTTCTTCTTCTCCTGTAATGGGACCGAGTTCTGCTCACAGACCGCCTTCTTGAGTGTGTTGGGGCTGATAATATTTCGCACCTCGCCTATCTGAGGCTCGGTGAAGTCGGCGGCTGGAGGCGTCTCCTGAGAGCTGAACGCCAGACGGCGCCTGTTGCAACTTGGCTTCTCAGCGGTACCAGCTAGATCGCACACGTCTTTTGTTGGGTTTGGTTCTTGAGAAGGAGGCCCCATGAAGTCGCCATCGTACCCATGATCGGCAAAGTACTGATCGGCGTTGCCAAATGTATCATCGTCGTCGTCGTCGTCGTTCTGATCCTGTGCCATATGCATGTTTGGATCCAGTGGCATAGGGATGTCCGGCACCGTTGCAGCGGTCTTGCCATGGGGCCGACTTGGCGCCGGCACGACTGGCGGTGTTGTCTTTGGGGTGGTGTCCCCCGCCCCCAAACGAATCTAGCTCTTCGGACAAAGCAGGGGCCAGCTCAGGCATGCGCTGAGGGTCATCACGTCATCATCGTCGGCCCCGACGGGTCGAATCGGAGGTAACAACTCGTCGCAGCCTGGCAGCACCCAAACCAGTTGAACCCTAAACAAGTTGGGTGGCATCTGGGTACCGTGGAACAAGGGGTTGCCCGGTTGAACTATTTTGCCCTTGGCGACATCGACCAACTCGTTGTTCACGAAGTGGAGGAGAGTGCACGAAACGTCGGCGGCGCCCTGCGAAAACATGTAGGGCGTCAGGGATGCCTAGTCAAAGGCAAGGAGATGAAGTCCTCGGCCGAGAGAGGCTTAATTAGTTACCGTGATGATGGCGTCGAGCTCGGCTAATGTCGAGGCACCGCCAACGGCGGGCGTGCAGTTGACGGAGGGGCCGCTTGCTGCAGAGGTGCCGGCCGGCGTACACCCGGGTGCATTAAGCTCCCGTGCCGGCGTCGGAGACACCAATGTCGCCTCCGCCGGAGGCACCAATGGCCCCGCCATCGCATTATGCGAGTTGCTGGCCGTGAAGCTAGGAATCGGGGGCGGCCCCTGTTGGCCTCCCGCAATCCACGCACTCAACCCCGAGATCAAGGTAGGCACAATGGCGGTGATCGTCGCTCCGAGTCGTTGTTCCACTTGCTCTTGGACAATCTCCGGAATCCGCGCCACCTGTGCCTTGAGTTCTTGAACCTCTCGCGTCTGGCTTTCCGAGCTGGTCTTTTTCTCCTTCCGCACACCAGCGGTATAGTATGACCCCCATTTTGTCGACAAGCCTTTGTCGGCCACACGACCAGCTAACGTCGGCTTACCGAGCTTATCCTTGTTCGTCATTACATTCAACGCCCTATTTAGAGTGGTGTCCCAAGGGTTGCTCTTAGTCGACCCCGCGCTACTGCTTTCAGTCGCCTGCGGAAGGAATGTGAACCATTTAGAAATTTGGCTTCATTAATTAGAATGCAACCATATGGAGCTAATTACGCGGGGGTGTATTCCTTACCAGAACAAGCTCAAGCTGCCTGGTCTTCGGATCCGTGGTAAGCTCCTTTGTTTTCGGGTCCTTCTTGTACCGGGCCCTGACAAAGTTCCTGGTCTGCTTGTCACTGTATTTATCGAAGAGGGGCGGTAGGCCTTGCTCGGCACGGTCCGCCTCCTCCTTGTCCCATATAGGCTCTGCCACTCTGTAACCGCCGGGACCGAGTGTGTGTTCCCCTATGTTCAGCTCCCGCATTTGTTTCCCCCACTCACTTGATTGGGAGTTTGCGGTGCTCGATCAATTGATCTTGAAGTCGTTGTAGTCATCTTCGGTGATCGAAGGATTTTTCTCCTTGATCTTCTGATAACTCTCACCTTTCTCGATCATTCTCTTCACATTGCTTTTCCAAGTAGACAGGGCCTTGCTCATCTTCGTGAGGGCAGCATTGTTCACTTTATTCCCTTTGAGGCTTGTGTTTGCAAATTCAGCGGGGAACTTGTATCGTTCGTGCAGCTTCGTGAAGAGGAGGTTGCGCAAATTCCCTCGGTCAGGATGCCTCAGGTTCTCGGTGTTGATCGAGACGGTGCTCCGGACAATGCACCCGAGCTGAAGCGAGTACCCCTTGACTATTCGTTCGGGCGCCGTTGGATTCCCGTTGGAGTCCACTTCAGTAACTTCCTCCTTGAGGGTGAGGAGCACGATCGGGCGCCGGTCCTTTCGTTGCCTCTTCGGTTGGCTCCCATCTGTGCGTGCGCCGCCATCATCAGTGGTGGCATCCTCGGCGGCACCATCAGTGGTGGCATAAGTGTGGTCATCCTCGGCGGCACCATCAGTGGTCTCAGGATCGGTGGGGAAGGCGGCGGCCTCATACAAGTGAGGTTGTTCCTCCATCTCCTGGGACAGCTCCCAGAATGCCTTGCCGCCCGAACCCCCGGCCTCATCGTTGTGGGCCATGTTTCTCTCTAGATAGAAACAAAGTTTGGTCAAAAAGTTGGTTATTGTCAACAAACAAGATCATGGTCTCATCATTTAGGGTTTGTCGACACCGAGGCATCCTAAAATCTAAGCTTTTATCATTGAGGGTTTTTCGACGCCGAGGCACGCCTATGGTTTAATGCAGCTAGAATAAAGGGGCACTTGATCCTACTTAATTAACTACTAAGATACCCCGGGCCATGCATTAGTCACAAGTACCCCATATGTCCTATTTTTAGCAAAGTCATGCTAAAATTCACGGAAAATTTCAGCATGACCTTTGCTGAAAATAGGACATATGGAGTACCCGAATTTGCCGGAATGAAAGTTAATCGACATTCCAGCAAACTCAAGGGCCTCTCGGGTGGACAAGGCAAAAAAGGCCTCCATCACAACATGGAAAAATATATATCAGCAAACTCAAGGGCTTTTGCTTTTGCTTTTCAGTGCCAAATTGTAGCTAGTACCAGCAAATTAACATCTAGCAGAAATCTTCCTAGTCTAAGCATCATCTGACCTGGTAACTGTACCAGTTTGGTTCAATTAAAAAAAGACCTGGTAACTGTACCAGCTACCACATTGTTCACGGACAGCTACCAAACTGTTTCTGTATCAAAACAACATGGTAGCTGTAAATGTGGCAAAGAAGCACAATAAATCTGATAAGTTGGTATACAGCTTCAGGTTCCATACAAAGTCAAATGCCAATGGGCAAAAAAAGTAAGTAGCTAGTTAATTGCCTTATTTTCAGTGTAACAAAAATTATGGAAAGCATGAGGGTTACACTATAATTATAGGAAAATTTACACTATTATTAGGGGAAGTTTTATACTATAATTACATATAAGAAGCATCAGGGCTACACTGAAAATTGCTGAGCTTACACTAAAATACATCTGCACTGCAGGGCTTGTACACACAAATTCAGTTAGATGATCTAACACTGACAAAATAAAGAAAACACCTACTGAACCGATACAGAGATATGAAAGCACAAGTTACTAGCATTTGCCTAAAAACTACATAACTAGGATATGAAGCACAAGTTACTAGCATTTTCCTAAAAACTACATAACTAGTGGACCAACTCTCTGTCTGTAACAAGAACTATAGATCATGGGTGCTCGGGGGAAAGTAGCACAAACAGACAATGCAAACAACCAACCAACTAGTGAAGCACATGCAGAGCAGAGCAAAAGAATAAAGCATCAACTTTGTCAAGCGTATGAAATTGCTTAGGTTCAACAGAAAACAAAAATGCCCTGTCAATTTTCAATGCCCTGTTTAATTGACCAAACAAGTGTTTTTATAGGCATAATACAGCAGCACAGCCCCTGTATAAACTAAACTGATAGCACCCCCGAACTTAATATCGATTGATGCACGCAGCCTTCTATTGTTGCATAGTTATTTATTTATTTTATTTGTGGTGTATTGCACAATACTCCTAGTGATTCTTGGTGAACTGTGGAAGATTAAAGTACCAGATACTAACCATTTCAATAAATATTAAAATGGCCAAAAAAGGCATCACTTGATGAAGCAAACTTGAAGCAGTAGATTAACCAAAAATAAGCTTAACCCTTCAGATACTAACCATTTTGTTTTAGTAATCCACTTACAAATGCATCTAAAAAAAGTGGGTCCACATTGTTGAATCTTATCAGCTCCAAAAAAAATTAGGTAAGAAAGCTATCACACCGTAGTTCAACCTATGAACAATCAAAATTCCAGAATGGAAGCAATTAGATACATGTGTAATGTCAAGCTTGAAAATGTTACCAACTAGCTTGATAATTCAATGGGGGATAGTATATGGGCCAGGAGCCCTGATTTGATAGTTAGCAATCACATTAGTTTCTTGATTGTTCGTCCTGAGTACCTAAATCGATCTTGAGGTCTAGATGCGCACTTACATATCTCCTAAATTGCCAATTTTGAAAATCAAATATTATCTAAGTTGTATGTAAAAATTGTCTCCTTGCTCCCCTCAACCGCGTTTTCCCCACCCCCTTCTTGCTGGCATTCTCCATCAAGCTCCGGCACTGCTCGACCGGTCGTGGGATTTCATTTCCGGTGTTTGTATTGTTGCTTAAAAATAGCACGAATATGGTGAAATAGAACCGTCTGTGCAAGCCTCTTAACCTCAACCTTAGAACTATGCCATCATCTTAATTTTTAGGGGAATCAGGGATGTAAAACCCTCTCAGTTCCATTAGCAGAGAAGAAAGTAAAAAACATGATCCAAAGAGAAACCAGAGTTCAAAACATGATCCAAAGTACAGCTAAACAAAAGCATCATCTTATTGCAACATGAGAGCAATGAAACATTTGAACAATTCCATTTATACAAAGTGTATACATTACACTACAGTACCGCGGTAAAAACACATCGCTTCCTTGAAAAAAAATTAAAAATTACCATCTCACCTGACTAATTACAACTTCCTATGCATTTTCCTATACACAAAACACCATGGCACATTATCTCTGATCTTAATATGTGGACAAATTGACTGCATATAGCAAAAAATCGGAGCACCAACCGTCACTGAAGAACAGAAATAACACCAAAATGCTAACTTGAGTTATTCTGAACTTTTTTCGTTATTCACAAATCACCATGGCACAACAGTTCAAAGGCACTGACAAAACAATGCTCATGGGGGCAGGAGGAGGGGGAGAGGGGAGAGGAGGGGGAGCTCACAGGGGCAGTGGGGCGCGGGGAGGATGTCGGGGACGACGACGACGCAGGGGAGGAGGCGACGAGGTCCGGGTGGTGGTGGTGCTCCGGCGACGGTGGTGTGGACGGGGCGGCGTCTGGGCCGCCGACGACGAGGGCGACGCGGCGATGGCGTCCAACGAGGCGGGGCGACGGGGAGAGCGGCGCCGACGTCGGGGCCTCAGGCGGCGGTGGTTGGAGACGGGCGACAAGGACGACGGGGCACCGGCGATGGGCGCAGGGGCAAGGCGGCGGGGCGGCATCGAGGCGGTGGGGCGGCGTCGAGGCGGCGGGGCAGCGGCGTCGGGAGAGGAGAGGGGAAGGGGATCGAGGGCGAGGGGCGAGGGAGAGGGGATAGGTGTGGGCCCGGGAGGAAGTATGGATGGGGGGCGGCACAATACTAATGGCGCACCACACCTCGGTGCGCCATAAGTACATCCATACTAATGGCGCACCTCACCCTGGTGCGCCATTAGTATTTTTTTTTGATTTCTGCTCGAGCCAACAGGTTATCTCCCACCTAACCTGATCCACATCAAGTTCCCTCTACTGGCTCGACTGGTCAGCAGCCAGTTCTCACACCAGGAGGTCCTCGGTTTGATTCCCAGGCTCCACAAATTTTTTTTATGCATTAAAAATGTTGTTTGATACTTACTTGTGTTTAAATATGTTCAAACTTGTTTAAATCATAACAGTAATATTTTTTTATAAGACAGTAATATTTTTTTAAAAAATATCATCAAACAGTAATGCCGGTGGAGCGGGGGAGGGTGCGGGGGGACGAGACTTGCCTGCTCCCTCCCCGTGCTCCCATCTGTGCTCCCGCGTACGTGGCTTGATTTGATTGGAAGAAAATAAGGTCCGGCCCCACCCCCTGAAAATCAGGGCGGGAGATGATTAGATTAGAAAAGAAAAAGAAAAAATAACAGCCGTAGGATGAAGTGGGAGCACGGATGGGAGCATGGGAAGGGAGCAGGCAAGCCGGATCCGGTGCGAGGGGTGCGGGGGGTCGGCGGCGGCGGTTGAGTAGGGGAGGGGTGCGGGGGGTCGGCGGCGGCAGTTGAGTAGGGGAATTGAGGGTGCGGGGGGTCGGCGGCGGCGGCCGGTGGACCGGGGGGGGGGGGGGGGGTGCTCGGCGGTGAGTGGGACCGGATCTGGCGAGGTGGGATAGCGATCGAGATGGAGGGGGATCGAGATCGAGTGTCCATGAAATTTAAAAATATTCATGATAGTTCAAAAAGTGCCCATGAAATACAATCGAGAAATGAAGGCTACGATTTAATTAAATACAATCTTCTTGCCCTTCTTTTTCGCAAATGGAGTTCTTCTGTGGAACGGACGTCCTTTAGGTAGGGTGGTCCTGCTTCTTCTTGTGGTGTATGCTGCTACTTCATCATCATCGTCATGTTCGATCCTCGGGTCGCCGTACTTGTCGAAGTCTTGCTCATTGGTTACTCCATCCATTCCGATGATCTTCCTTTTGCCTCTCCTCACGACAACACGACTGGGCTTTGACGGGTCGGTAATGAAGAAGCATTGGTCCACTTGGGAAGCCAATACCCATGGCTCATTTTTCGCAGTGACGTTTGCGCCCGAGGTCTTGGATTTGGCTTCGGGTATAACCATGGTGGTGAAATACCGGTCTTCTTTTAGGACGCTCTTGGCCCATCTGACACGGAACATCGGGACCTTCTCTCCAGCGTAGCTCAGCTCCCAGATCTCCTTGATCCTTCCGTAGTATCTGTCCTTGTCGTTACCAGTGTAGGATTCCATCGTTACCCCGGAATTCTGATAACCATCGCTCTTCATGTCCTTGGCCTCGGTGTACAATGTGTAGCCGTTGATATCGTACGCCTCATAGGTCATCAGGTTGTGCTCGGCGCCCTGTGACAAGGCGAATATGAGTTGTTCTTCCACGGAAGAATCCTCATGTAAAGGGTACGACAGAAGCTTCTGCTTGAACCAACGCGTGAAACATGAGTTGTGCTCTTTGAGTATATCTCCGTCCGTCCTTTGTTGGCCTCGGTCATTGTACGTCTTCTTAATAAAGGTTTTGTGCTCTACCACCCAGGGATCGACCACGTCTATTTGTTGTAGCGCGACTAGGTTTGCTCTTTCAATGTCGGCGAGTCGACCCTCGAAGTCGACATGCATTTCGCGGCGACCCTCACGGTGACCCCATCCAGCAAGCCTACCGAGGTGCCTGTTGACGGGCAGACCAAGGGGTTCTCGATGCCTAGATAATGCGTGCAGTAGGAGATGCACTCTTCGGTCAGAAAGCCCCTGACTATGCTTCCCTCTGGACGTGACATGTTGTGAATGTATCCTTTGATGACACCATTCATCCTTTCGAACGGCATCATGCTGTGCAGGAACGTCGGCCCGAGTTGGATGATATCCTCCACTATATGGACCAGCAGATGCACCATAACGTCGAAGAATGCGGGCGGGAAGTACATCTCAAGCTCGCATAGTATCACCACGATCTCTTCCTGTAGCCTTCTGAGTTGCCTCACGCCAATCGACTTCTGAGAGATGACGTCGAAGAAGTTGCATAGGCCAAATAGCGTTTCACGGACGTGCGCGTCCATGATCCCACGGATTGCAACTGGAAGTATCTGCGTCATCAGCACGTGACAGTCGTGAGACTTCATCCCGCTGAACTTCTGCTTGGCTGGGTCTAGGTATCTGCTTATCTTCCCCGCGTAACCGTAAGGAAGTTTTACTCCTAGGAGGCAGGTGAAAAACTGCTCGATCTCCTACTGACTTAGAGTGAAGCACGCGGGAGGGTAGTCATTTCTGGTCTTCTTGGCCTTTTTGCCTTTGCGACGACTTTCTGTGTCCTGCTTCGCCTCATCATCATCATCATCATCATCATATATAGTGTGAAGCTCTTGCCTGATGCCCATTGATTTCAAGTCTGCCCTTGCTTTCGGCCCATCTTTGGTCCTCTCTGGCATGTTGAGCAGGGTACCAAGTAGACTCTCGCACACGTTCTTCGTGATATGCATGACATCAAGGCTGTGAGGCACACGGTGGATCTTCCAGTACGGCAAGTCCCAGAAAACAGACCTCGTTTTCCATACCTTCAGCAGCGGCTCTGGCGCCTTTCGCTTCTTTCCCGGCTCTGGCACCTTTTGCTTCTTTCCCGGCAGTGGGCAGTCTTTCCAATTTTTCAACAGCTTGTCTATTTCCTCGCCGCTCCTCGTACACGGGCGTTTTCGGGGTTCGGTTTCACCATCGAACAGATCCTTGCGTTTCCTCCACGGGTCATCGTCGCGAAGCCACCTTTGATGTCCCATGAACACGGTTTTCGAAGACCCGGGATCTCTATCTAGCTGGCGATACGTTGTGTCATCCATGCACCTTACGCATCCAGAAAATCCGTGGACTACCTGCCCCGCAAGATATCCGTAACTGAGATAGTCGTGCACCGTCGTGAGCAGTGCGGCTCTCATAGGGAAATATTCTTTCTCTGTGGCGTCCCACGTATTGGCTGGCGTTTTCCACAGCGTGTCAAGCTCCTCTTTCAGCAGCCCTAGATACAGATTGATGTTGTTCCCTGGTTGTTTCGGCCCTTCAATTAGCATACTCATGTGAATGTACTTCCTCTTCATGCACAACCAGGGGGGAAGGTTGCACATCCACACAAACACAGGCCAGGTGCTATGTGTGCTTCTCTGGCTGCCAAACGGATTGACTCCATCGGTGCTCGCGCCCAGCACGATGTTCCTTGGATCGTTCCCAAATTCTGGGTATTCGAAGTTCAACGCTTGCCACTGGCTCGCATCCTTAGGGTGACTCAGCATCTTGTCTTTTTTATCTATCTCCGGATCATTTGCGTCATCTTCTCGCTTCTTCTCCTCCCTATCCGCGTGCCAACGCAGGAGCTTTGCTACCTTAGGGTCCACGAAATACCGCTGCAGACGAGGAGTGATCGGAAAGTACCACACCACTTTTCGAGGAGCTTTCTTCCTCTTCTTGTATCGAGTGACACCGCACACCGGACATATGGTAGACTCCGCGTGCTCGTCCCGATAAATGATGCAATTGTTCATGCACACATGGTATTTCACGTGCGGTAAATCCAGAGGACACACGATTTTCTTCGCCTCCTCCAAACTGGTCGGGCACTTGTTCCCCTTGGGAAGACGTTCGTGCCAGAATGACATGTTCTCGTCGAAGCATGCGTCGGTCATTTTGTGTTTTACCTTCATCTCCAGAGCCATGAGCGTTACTTTCAGGCGGGTATCCTCGGGCCTGCATCCTTCATACAATGGAGTAACCGCGTCTAACTCAATTTGATCCATCTTGGCTTTCTCTCGGGTGGCAGCTCTTGCATTATCCGTCTGCTTGAGAAGCAGCTCTTGAATATGAGGGTCCTGCACCCAGCCCATCGATGGTCCAGCGTCGTCTGCTCCGCCGGCATCATCATCATGTCCTGCATCTTCTACATGATGACTGTGTACAGCATCACCGTCGTGATCATCTCCTGGGGATTCTTCGTCTTCTCGCCCGCCCGAGCCGCGGTGGTTGTCTTGCTGCCCTTCCTCATTTCTTGCCCAGCCCCCATGGACGACTTCGTAGTCATCTTCATCACCTTGCCACCGATAGCCATCCATGAAACCACGCAAGAGCAGGTGGTCCCGCACCTGCCCGGAATCCGGGTCCGCAATAAGGCTCTTCAGCTTGCATCTTCGACACGGACATCTTATCTCCGTCTCGTTCTTTTGAAGCATCTCGGCCTTCGCGGACCTCAAAAACCTATTCACGATGCCTTCGGTCATCGTGCGGACCATGGCCGCCTGCGGGGTAGAGCAAAACGATATTTTAGAACCAAGAAAAAATTTGGCATGACTTTCCCTAAAAATAGGACCAAAAAGAATGCTTAATGCCAAAATTCTCGCCGAAACGGAAATGAATCAACATTCCGGCAAAATATTGGCAACTATCGCATTTCAAATACCGGTACACCTCCAAACACAAACACATATGCAACACCACAAACATATGCAACACCACGAACATACATAGATCTAGCTAGGCCATAAAAAGTGCATGTGCACATTGTTGTAGGGAGAACAATATAAATATAGCTTCCCCCTTACTTACCTATCGAAACAAGGTAACTTAACCACTTAATTTGAATGAATCTATGGTGGAAATGAGGTGAAAAAGAGGAGGCACCCGAGACAAGGAGGAGGCGGTGGAGAGAATGAAGTGGGGAGAAAGTGAGTGTGGGAGGAGAGGCTGTCCAAAATATCTTGTTGCTTCCCACTTACTAATGGCGCACCAGCCACAAATGCGCCATTAGTAATCCAGGTTACTAATGGCGCACCCCCTGGTGGTGCGCCATTAGTAGTTTTGCAAAAAAAAACATACTAATGGCGCACTCCCCCACGGTGCGCCATTACTAGTTTAAACTAGTAATGGCGCACCGCGGGTGAGTGCGCCATTAGTAGTTTTGCAAAAAAAAAGGAATAAAAATAATAATAAAAAACAACATTAGTGGCGCACTTTCTGACAGGTGCGCCATTACTAGTTACAACTAGTAATGGCGCACTTCCTATGGATGCGCCATTAGTATGTTTGGACAGGCGCACTAGTTCAAAAAAAATTATGATACTAATGGCGCACCATGGGCCAGGTGAGCCATTAGTAGTTTCAACACTAATGGCGCATCAGAAGGTGGTGCGCCATTAGTATATACTAATGGCGCACCACTTGTCTGGTGCGCCATTAGTGTCAATCCCATCTATAGCCCTTTTTCTAGTAGTGAAGCGACCTGACCCTCGCAAGCATAACATTATTGGAACAAAGTGGATATATCGAAACAAGCAAGATGAGCATGGTCAAGTCATCAGAAACAAAGCACGTCTTGTGGCTCAAGGATATACTCAAGTTGAAGGAATTGACTTCGATGAAACATTTGCTCCTGTTGCTAGACTTGAAGCTATTCGCATACTGCTAGCCTACGCTAATCATCACAACATCTTGCTATATCAAATAGATGTAAAGAGTGCATTTCTCAATGGCAAGATTGAAGAAGAAGTATATGTCGCACAACCACCTGGCTTTGAAGATCCAAAACATCCTGATATGGTGTACAAGCTAAACAAAGCACTGTATGGCCTCAAACAAGCTCCTCGTGCCTGGTATGATAAAATCAAAGACTTTCTGAAGAGCAAAGGCTTCAAACCTGGATCCCTCGATCCCACACTCTTCACGAAGACATATGATGGTGAACTATTTGTGTGCCAAATATATGTGGATGACATAATCTTCGGCTGCACCAACCAGAAATATAGTGATGAGTTTGGGTACATGATGCAAGAGCAATATCAAATGTCCATGATGGGTGAGCTGAAGTTCTTCCTTGGTCTTTAAATTCGTCAGCAACGAAATGGCATCTTCATATTTCAAGAAAAATACCTCAAAGATTGTCTGAAGAAGTTTGGAATGGAAGACTGCAAAGGCTACACGACGCCAATGCCAGCCAAACACCATCTTGGTCCCGACGACAATGGTAAAGAGTTTGATCAAAAGGTATACCGCTCCATGATTGGTTCTTTGCTTTATTTATGTGCATCTAGGCCAGATATTATGCTTAGTGTTTGCATGTGTGCTCGATTCCAAGCGGCACCAAAGGAATCGCATCACTTAGCTGTGAAGCGAATTCTTCGATATTTGGCTTACACCCCAACACTCGGATTATGGTATCCAAGGGCTCAAAATTTGATTTGGTTGGATTCTCGGATGCTGATTATGCTGGTGACAAGGTGGATCGCAAGTCTACATCAGGCACATGTCATTTTCTTGGTCGATCACTTGTCTGTTCGTCTTCAAAGAAGCAGAACTGTGTATCACTCTCAACTGTTGAATCTGAATACATTGCTGCTGGATCCTGTTGCGCTTAGCTTCTATGGATGAAGCAAACTCTCAAGGATTATGGCATCAACCTGAAACAAGTACCTCTCTTCTGCGACAACGAAAGTGCCATCAAAATAGCCAACAATCCTGTCCAGCACTCGAAGACAAAGCACATTGAAATACGTCATCACTTTCTCAGAGATCATGTTATGAAGAAAGATATAGATATCATTCACGTCAACACTGAAGAGCAACTGGCAGATATCTACACAAAGCCCTTGGATGAGAAAAGGTTTTGGAAGTTACGATGTGAGCTAAATATCTTGGAATCCTCGAATGTCCTGTGATCAGGCACACATCCTAACACTTATGCATGTTGATGACTTAGATGTGCAACACACAAAGTAATGTATATCTTCAATCAATGAAGATTTACACTCTGAGTGTGAATACATTAACATGGAATTTGACTTCGGAGTGCCACGATAATTGTGCGCCGTGTCTGGGTCTAATACTTCCTATACGGTGGGTAACGCCACCACCAACTTTTTCTGTTTGAAGTGTTTCACTCATGGCGTTATATTGCAATGACTTCGTATTTGGTTTGTCTTCAGTTTCAATTTATCTTCATGATCTTCTACACTATGTGTTGGAAATATGCCCTAGAGGCAATAATAAAAGTATTATTATATTTCCTTGTTCATGATAATTGTCTTTTATTCATGCTATAACTGTATTATCCGGAAATCGTAATACACGTGTGAATACATAGACCACAATATGTCCCTAGTGAGCCTCTAGTTGACTAGCTCGTTGTGATCAACAGATAGTCATGATTTCCTGGCTATGGACATTGGATGTCGTTGATAACGGGATCACATCATTAGGAGAATGATGTGATGGACAAGACCCAATCCTAAGCATAGCACAAAGATCGTGTAGTTCGTTTGCTAGAGCTTTTATAATGTCAAGTATCTTTTCCTTAGACCATGAGATTGTGCAACTCCCGGATACCGTAGGAGTGCTTTGGGTGTACCAAACGTCACAACGTAACTGGGTGGCTATAAAGGTGCATTACAGGTATCTCCGAAAGTGTCTGTTGGGTTGGCACGAATCGAGACTGGGATTTGTCACTCCGTGTAAGCGGAGAGGTATCTCTGGGCCCACTCGGTAGGACATCATCATATGCGCAATGTGACCAAGGATTTGATCACGGGATGATGTGTTACGGAACGAGTAAAGAGACTTGCCGGTAACGAGATTGAACAAGGTATAAGGATACCGACGATCGAATCTCGGGCAAGTACAATACCGCTAGACAAAGGGAATTGTATACGGGATTGATTAAGTCCTTGACATCGTGGTTCATCCGATGAGATCATCGTGGAACATGTGGGAGCCATCATGGGTATCCAGATCCCGCTGTTGGTTATTGACAGGAGAACGTCTCGGTCATGTCTACATGTCTCCCGAACCCGTAGGGTCTACACACTTAAGGTTCGATGACGCTAGGGTTATAAAGGAAGTTTGTATGTGGTTACCGAATGTTGTTCGGAGTCCCGGATGAGATCCCGGACGTCACGAGGAGTTCCGGAATGGTCCGGAGGTAAAGATTTATATATGGGAAGTCCTATTTTGGCCACCGGAAAATGTTCGGGATTTTTCGGTATTGTACCGGGAAGGTTCTAGAAGGTTCCGGAGTGGGGCCCACCTGCATGGGGGGACCCACATGAACGTGGGTAGTGGGGGCAAGGCCGCACACCCCTGGTCAAGGCGCACCAAGATCCCCCCTTAGAAGGAATAAGATCATATCCCAAAGGGATAAGATCAAGATCCCTAAAAAGGGGGGATAACAATCGGTGGGGAAGGGAATGATGGGATTTCTTTCCTCCCACCTTGGCCAACGCCCCAATGGACTTGGAGGGCAAGAAACCAGCCCCCTCAACCCCTATATATAGTGGGGAGGCGCATGGGAGCTTCACCCTTGCCCCTGGCGCAGCCCTCCCTCTCCCAAGTGCTCCTCCTCTCTCGCGGTGCTTGGCGAAGCCCTGCAGGATTGCCACGCTCCTCCACCACCACCACGCCGTTGTGCTGCTGCTGGATGGAGTCTTCCTCAACCTCTCCCTCTCTCCTTGCTGGATCAAGGCGTGGGAGACGTCACCGGGCTGTACGTGTGTTGAACGCGGAGGTGCCGTGCGTTCGGCACTTGATCATCGGTGATTTGAATCACGACGAGTACGAATCCATCAACCCCGTTCACTTGAACGCTTCCGCTTAGCGATCTACAAGGGTATGTAGATGCACTCTCCTTTCTACTCGTTTCTGGTCTCTCCATAGATAGATCTTGGTGATACGTAGGAAATTTTTTGAATTTCTGCTACGTTCCCCAACAGTGGCATCATGAGCTAGGTCTATTGCGTAGATTCTTTGCACGAGTAGAAAACAAAGTAGTTGTGGGTGTTGATGTTGTTCAATATGCTTACCGTTACTAGTCCAATCTTGTTTCGACGGTATTGTGGGATGAAGCGGCCCGGACCGACCTTACACGTACTCTTACGTGAGACAGGTTCCACCGATTGACATGCACTTGGTGCATAAGGTGGCTAGCGGGTGCCAGTCTCTCCCACTTTAGTCGGAACGGATTCGATGAAAAGGGTCCTTATGAAGGGTAAATAGCAATTGGCATATCACGTTGTGGTTTTGCGTAGGTAAGAAACGTTCTTGCTAGAAACCCATAGCAGCCACGTAAAACATGCAACAACAATTAGAGGACGTCTAACTTGTTTTTGCAGGGTATGCTTTGTGATGTGATATGGCCAACAAGAATGTGATGAATGATATGTGTTGTATGAGATTGATCATGTTCTTGTAATAGGATTCACGACTTGCATGTCGATGAGTATGACAACCGGTAGGAGCCATAGGAGTTGTCTTAATTTATTGTATGACCTGCGTGTCATTGAACAACGCCATGTAATTACTTTACTTTATTGCTAACCGGTAGCCATAGTAGTAGAAGTAATAAGTTGGCGAGACGACTTCATGGAGACACGATGATGGAGATCATGATGATGGAGATCATGGTGTCATGCCGGTGACGATGATGATCATGGAGCCCCGAAGATGGAGATCAAAAGGAGCAAAATGATATTGGCCATATCATGTCACTATTTGATTGCATGTGATGTTTATCATGTTTATGCATCTTGTTTACTTAGGACGACGGTAGTAAATAAGATGATCCCTTACACAAATTTCAAGAAGTGTTCTCCCCTAACTGTGCACCGTTGCTACAGTTCGTCGCTTCTAAGCACCACGTGATGATAGGGTGTGATGGATTCTTACGTTCACATACAACGGGTGTAAGACAGATTTACACAGCGAAAACACTTAGGGTTAACTTGACGAGCCTAGCATGTACAGACATGGCCTCGGAACACGGAGACCGAAAGGTCGAGCGTGAGTCGTATAGTAGATACGATCAACATGAAGATGTTCACCGACGTTGGCTAGTCCGTCTCACGTGATGATCGGACACGGCCTAGTTGACTCGGATCATGTGATCACTTAGATGACCAGAGGGATGTCTATCTGAGTGGGAGTTCATAAGATGAACTTAATTATCTTGAACATAGTCAAAAGACCTTTTGCAAATTATGTCGTAGCTCGCGCTTTAGTTCTAATGTTTAGTAATGTTCCTAGAGAAAATATAGTTGAAAGTTGACAGTAGCGATTATGCAATCAGTAGAAAGCTTATGTCCTTAATGCACCACTCAGTGTGCCGAACACCAAATGTCGTTTGTGGATGGTGTGAACATCAGACATACACGTTTTGATAACTACGTGATAGTTCAGTGAAACGGTTTAGAGTTGAGGCATCAAAGACGTTTTTCGAAATGTCGCGGAA
The DNA here is from genome assembly GCA_963921465.1 of Triticum timopheevii. Lineage (NCBI taxonomy): Eukaryota > Viridiplantae > Streptophyta > Magnoliopsida > Poales > Poaceae > Triticum > Triticum timopheevii. The sequence continues at coordinate 153,390,285 of OY997272.1, forward strand.
CATATGAGATGTTTCGAGGGCTGAAATTGGGATTTTAGGCTCGTGCCCACGTCAAGAGGTATAAGACCTCCGACGATTTTCTTAGCCTGCAAACTAACAGAGAAAAGCTCAATCGTTGAGCTTGTGCTCAGATTGTCTGAGTGCAACAATCACTTGAATCGAGTGGGAGTTGATCTTCCATATGAGATAGTGATGTTTCTCCAAAGTCATTGCCACCAAGCTGCTAGAGCTTTGTGATGAACTATAACATATCAGGGATAGATATGATGATCCTTGAGGTATTCACGATGTTTGACACCGCGAAAGTAGAAATCAAGAAGGAGCATCAATCGTTGATGGTTGGTGAAACCACTAGTTTCAAGAAGGGCAAGGGCTAGAAGGGATACTTCATGAAACGGCAAATCAGCTGCTGCTCTAGTGAAGAAACCCAAGGTTGAACCCAAACCCGAGACTAAGTGCTTCTGTTATAAGGGGAACAACCACTGGAGAAGAATTACCCTAGATACTTGGTAGATGAGAAGGCTGGCAAAGTCGATAGAAGTATATTGGATATACATTATGTTAATGTGTACTTTACTAGTACTCCTAGTAGCACCAGGGTATTAAGGTACCGGTTCAGTTGCTAAGTGTTAGTAACTCAAAATAAAAGGCTACGGAATAAACGGAGACTAGCTAAAGGTGAGCTGACGATATATGTTGGAATTGTTTCCAAGTTTGATGTGATCAAACATCGCACGCTCCCTCTACCATCAAGATTAGTATTAAATCTGAATGGTTTATTGAATCTCGATCGTAGTGATACACATTTTCATGCCAAAAGATATAAGATAGTAATGATAGTACCACTTACTTGTGGCACTGCCATGTAAGTCATATTGGTGTAAAACGCATGAAGAAGCTCCATGTTGATGGATCTTTGGACTCACTCATTTTTGAAAAGTTTGAGACATGCGAACCATGTCTATTGGTGTATATGCATGAAGAAACTCCATGCAGATGGATCATTTGGACTCACTTGATTTTGAATCACTTGAGGTATGCAAATCATACCACATGGGCAAGATGACTGAAAAGCCTCAGTTTCAGTAAAATGGAACAAGATAGCAACTTGTTGGAAGCAACACATTTTGATGTGTGCAGTCCAATGAGTGCTGAGGCATGCAGTGAATATCGTTATGTTCTTACTTCGCAGATGATTCGAGTAGATGTAGAGTATATTTACTTGATGAAACATAAGTCTGAATTATTGAATGGTTCAAGTAATTTCAGGGTGAAGTGAGAAGATCATTGTGACAAGAGGATAAAATGTCTATGATATGATCATAGAGATGAATATCTGAGTTATGAGCTTTGGCACGCAATTAAGACATTGTGGAAATTGTTTCACAATTAATACCGCCTGGAACACCATAGTTTGATGGTGTGTCCGAACATCATAGTTGCACCCTATTGTATATGGTGCGTACCATGATGTCTCTTATCGAATTACCACTATCGTTCATGGGTTAGGCATTAGAGACAACCACATTCACTTTAATAGGGTACCACGTAATTCCGTTGAGATGACACCGTATGAATTATGGTTTAGAGAAACCTAAGTTGTCGTTTCTTAAAGGTTTGGGGCTGCGATGCTTATGTGAAAAAGTTTCAGGATTGATAAGCTCGAACCCAAAGCGGATAAAATGCATCTTCATAGGACACCCAAAACAGTTGGGTATACCTCCTAATTCAGATCCGAAAGCAATATGGATTGTTTCTTGAATCGGGTCCTTTCTCGAGAAAAGGTTTGTCTCGAAAAGTTGAGTGGGAGGATGGTGGAGACTTGATGAGGTTATTGAAACCGTCACTTCAACAAGTGTGTAGCAGGGCACAGGAAATTGTTCCTGTGGCACCTATACCAATTGGAGTGGAAGCTTATGATAGTGATCATGAAGCTTCGGATCAAGTCACTACCGAACCTCGTAGGACGACAAGGACGCGTACTGCTTTGGAGTGGTACGGTAATCCTGTCTTGAAGGTCATGTTGCTAGACAACAATGAACCTACGAGCTATGAAGAAGTGATGGTGGGCCCAAATTCCGATAAATGGTTAGAAGCCATGAAATCCGAGATAGGATCCATGTATCAGAACAAAGCATGGACTTTGGTGGACTTGCCCAAAGATCGGCAAGCCATTGAGATAAATGGATCTTTAAGAAGAAGACGGACGTGGATGGTAATGTCACCATCTATGAAGCTCGACTTGTGGCGAAGAGTTTTTCACAAGTTCAAGGAGTTGACTGCGATGAGATTTTCTCATCTGTAGCGATGCTTAAGTCCGTCGGATTCATGTTAGCATTAGCTGCATTTATGAAATCTGGCAGATGGATGACAAAACGAGTTTCCTTACCAGTCTTCGTATGGAAAGGTTGTATGTGATACAAATCAGAAAGTTTTTGTCGATCCTAAGGATGCTAAAAGGTATGCTAGCTCCAGCGATCCTTCCATGGACTGGAGTAAGCATCTCGGAGTTGGAATGTGCGCTTTGATAAGATGATCAAAGATTTTGGGTTTATACAAAGTTTATGAGAAACTTGTATTTCCAAAGAAGTGAGTGGGAGCACTATAGAATTTCTGATGAGTATATGTTGTTGACATATTGATGATCAGAAATGATGTAGAATTTCTAGAAAGCATATAGGGTTATTTGAAAACTGTTTTTCAATGGAAAACCTGGATTAGGCTACTTGAACAATAAGCATCAAGATCTATAAGATAGATCAAAATGCTTAATAGTACTTTCAAATGAGCACGTACCTTGACATGATCTTGAAGGTGTTCAAGATGGATCAGTCAAAGAAGGAATTCTTGCCTGAGATGTAAGGTATGAAGTTAAGACTTAAAATCTCGACCACGGCAGAATAGAGAGAAAGGACGAAGGTCGTCCCCTATGCTTTTATCATAGGCTCTCTACAGTATGCTATGCTGTGTACCGCACCTGTAGTGTGCCTTGCCATGAGTCAGTCAAGGGGTACAAGAGTGATCCAAGAATGGATCACAGGACAGTGGTCAAAGTTATCCTTAGTAACTAGTGGACTAAGGAATTTTCTCGATTATGGAGGTGATAAAGAGTTCGACGTAAAGAGTTATGTCGATGCAAGCTTAACACCTATCCGGATAGCTCTGAGTAGAAATACCGGATACGTATAATGGAGCAACTTTTAGTATAGCTCCAAGTAGAACAGTTATTTGGAATAGCTCCAAATAGAGCGTGGTAGCTACATCTAGGAGATGACATAGAGATTTGTAAAGCACACACGAATCTAAAAGGTTCAGACCCGTTGACTATAACCTCTCTCACAAGCATAACATGATCAAACCCAGAACTCATCAAGTGTTAATCACATGGTAAATTTGAACTAGATTATTGACTCTAGTAAACTCTTTGGGTGTAAGTCACATGGGGATGTGACCTTCAGTGTTAATCACATATCGATGTGAACTAGATTATTGACTCTAGTGCAAGTGGGAGACTGTTGGAAATATGCCCTAGAGGCAATAATAAAAGTATTATTATATTTCCTTGTTCATGATAATTTTCTTTTATTCATGCTATAACTGTATTATCCGGAAATCGTAATACACGTGTGAATACATAGACCACAATATGTCCCTAGTGAGCCTCTAGTTGACTAGCTCGTTGTGATCAACAGATAGTCATGATTTCCTGGCTATGGACATTGGATGTCGTTGATAACGGGATCACATCATTAGGAGAATGATGTGATGGACAAGACCCAATCCTAAGCATAGCACAAAGATCGTGTAGTTCGTTTGCTAGAGCTTTTATAATGTCAAGTATCTTTTCCTTAGACCATGAGATTGTGCAACTCCCGGATACCGTAGGAGTGCTTTGGGTGTACCAAACGTCACAACGTAACTGGGTGGCTATAAAGGTGCATTACAGGTATCTCCGAAAGTGTCTGTTGGGTTGGCACGAATCGAGACTGGGATTTGTCACTCCGTGTAAGCGGAGAGGTATCTCTGGGCCCACTCGGTAGGACATCATCATATGCGCAATGTGACCAAGGAGTTGATCACGGGATGATGTGTTACGGAACGAGTAAAGAGACTTGCCGGTAACGAGATTGAACAAGGTATAAGGATACCGACGATCGAATCTCGGGCAAGTACAATACCGCTAGACAAAGGGAATTGTATACGGGATTGATTAAGTCCTTGACATCGTGGTTCATCCGATGAGATCATCGTGGAACATGTGGGAGCCATCATGGGTATCCAGATCCCGCTGTTGGTTATTGACAGGAGAACGTCTCGGTCATGTCTACATGTCTCCCGAACCCGTAGGGTCTACACACTTAAGGTTCGATGACGCTAGGGTTATAAAGGAAGTTTGTATGTGGTTACCGAATGTTGTTCAGAGTCCCGGATGAGATCCCGGACGTCACGAGGAGTTCCGGAATGGTCCGGAGGTAAAGATTTATATATGGGAAGTCCTATTTTGGCCACCGGAAAATGTTCGGGATTTTTCGGTATTGTACCGGGAAGGTTCTAGAAGGTTCCGGAGTGGGGCCCACCTGCATGGGGGGACCCACATGAACGTGGGTAGTGGGGGCAAGGCCCCACACCCCTGGTCAAGGCGCACCAAGATCCCCCCTTAGAAGGAATAAGATCATATCCCAAAGGGATAAGATCAAGATCCCTAAAAAGGGGGGATAACAATCGGTGGGGAAGGGAATGATGGGATTTCTTTCCTCCCACCTTGGCCAACGCCCCAATGGACTTGGAGGGCAAGAAACCAGCCCCCTCCACCCCTATATATAGTGGGGAGGCGCATGGGAGCTTCACCCTTGCCCCTGGCGCAGCCCTCCCTCTCCCAAGTGCTCCTCCTCTCTCGCGGTGCTTGGCGAAGCCCTGCAGGATTGCCACGCTCCTCCACCACCACCACGCCATTGTGTTGCTGCTGGATGGAGTCTTCCTCAACCTCTCCCTCTCTCCTTGCTGGATCAAGGCGTGGGAGACGTCACCGGGCTGTACGTGTGTTGAACGCGGAGGTGCCGTGCGTTCGGCACTTGATCATCGGTGATTTGAATCACGACGAGTACGACTCCATCAACCCCGTTCACTTGAATGCTTCCGCTTAGCGACCTACAAGGGTATGTAGATGCACTCTCCTTTCTACTCGTTTCCGGTCTCTCCATAGATAGATCTTGGTGATACGTAGGAAATTTTTTGAATTTCTGCTACGTTCCCCAACACTATGATGATTTGATTGCTTTCTGATATATATATACTAGTGTTTTGTCCTCTACAGCATTCACTTATAGCTATGTCTTCAAGATTGGATCTTTTGAACTAAGTGAATGTGATCGGACCCTAACCTCTCTATGCTTCCTATCTCAAACTCTGGCTGTCCAAATCATATGCATTCTATTGAAACTGTCGAATGTCTTCTCTGCGTCCTAGTCAGCAGAAGGCAAAGAGACAAACATTAAATCTGTTTTAAATGATTTATCTTTATTGTTGAAATCCGGAGAAGCCGGAACAACTCTCTGACATGCCTGGCGGGCGTGGGAATGTGGGACAATTCTAAGTATGTTGCATGCTTGCCACGTACCCCTCAGATGTGAACCGCCAGGGGGCACCAGCATAATTGCGCTGTGTCTCTCACCTACTTATAAATACTTGTCCCCTGCGGTAAAGAAATCCTTCTTCCACCTCTCCACCTCCATCAAAACCCTAGCACCACCGCTAGCTCGCGACGACGCCGGCGATGAAGCGCTTAGCTGCTGCGACTTCTCCGACACCGTCCTCACGCCGGCCGCGGACATCGTCCTCTCCGCCATTGCCGTAGGTGTCCTCCGTCACCAAGTTAGGGCACGGTGGGCTGAACTGCTAGGTCTCCTATTCTTCCCATCTAGCAGTTCTTCGTGCGGTAATTATAACTCTATTTTTACCACCTTTTTGATCTTCAAGATTCATCCTGTTTACCAAAAGTAGTTTCTGCCTATTCAATGTTAGATCTATTTTGTCTGCATCTCATACTGCCGATTCAATTCACTTAGATTTCCTGTCTAGTTTGATTCCTCACTTGTACTTATTCACGGATTGGTACAAATCTGGAACCAACTCACCTATATAAGTGAATGTCTTCGCATCATGAGGTCAATATCTTCAAACTGATTTATCTTCAAAATCTTCTGAGAATGCATATGACCTCTTCCCCTTCCCTCGCATCTCTAATGCTGTCACAGGTACATGTCCGTGGGAGAATCCCTTGGTTCTCATAGTCTGCATTCGTTTGCAGAATACTTACAGCATCATATCAATTCTCCTGAAGCCAGTTCCTGATTGACCAGCAAGCGTAAGTCTCTGAAGCCTTTGAACGTATTGAAGCCATTCAGCTTGAAGTTCATGGCTGCAGAAAAATCAGCAAGGAAGGGTGGTAGACAGCGCAGAGAAGGAACATCCAAAGATCTGCCTGATGACTTAGCAGAACTCTACAAGACAGATCCTGAAGAGAATTATCATCAGAGAAAGACGCGAATCCGATGGATTTGATGCTATTGGGCTGAGGAATGGTTCAAGTACAAGTTTGTGATGAAGGAATATGCAGAGAAGAATGCCATCAAGAGACCTTGGGGTGATATCCTCTATCGAGGCCTTCAACCCAAGACCAGAGCTGAAGCCATTGACCAAGGCTTCTATCCTTGCATGGTCCGTGGACCACAGCCTGAGAACGCCGATCCCACCTTACTACTCTGGTGTCATGACGACTCCCTCTTCAAGCGCAACTACCAGTTTGCTGTGGCTTCGGCCAAGAAGAACAAGAAGTCCTTGGGTTTGGACTTCAACCCAGGTCCCTCTGCTCCCCGTGCTGACGGCTCCCGTGATGCTGATCCCAATGTGATCGGCCCCTTCTCCAACCTAGACGGCCTCATCACCTACATCACGGTCCAAGGTGCAAGAGTAGATCATTCTGACAATGATGCTGACTCCGATGAAGCCCCTGCTCCTCCTCCAAAGCCGCAGAAGCAAAAGAAGCCAAAGGCTTCAACATCAGCTACACCTCCAAAGACTTCTCGTGCGAAGCCACTGGCCACTGCACCTCCTGAAGCCAGTGTGCAGTCTGAAGATCAATCTCGTGTCTCCAAGAGAACGGAGAAGAAAAAGCAACTTGTCAGACCATCAGATCAAAGAGCCTGGACTCCTGCCGCCATTCTGCGCGAAGAACCCATTGATCTGTCAAGTGATGAAGATCTTGCTGATGATGCCCTTGAGCAGCTGATAAAGAGCAAGGAAGAAGCAGAAATCTTCAACAACTTGCCTCTCTTTGATGTGGCCATCATCCACAATTTCATTGATGAGTGGTTCGACACCCCTAATGTCAGATTTGAAGATTTACAGCTTCCCATTGGCCTTAGTGTCTCCTTCAATGGCGCCATTGCTTCTGAGCTAGCTCTCGCTCAGCGCATTGTTGAGCTCAAGAACAAGATTGATTATGAGAAGGCTCAATTCAAGAAGCATGCGGCCAAGCTAAGTGTTCAAGACGTCCGAAACTTCAAAGACATGCTACATGAGCTTAAAGAAGCTTTTCTGAAGAAGTGTGAAGAAGCTCAGGGCTCTCGATAGCGCATGAAGATTTTGGCTGATAAGTGTGTGCTCGCCTACAATGAGGCTGAGAAGCGCAAGTCACTTGGCCGTCCTGGCATTGACCCCAGGATGGCTGCAAAGAAGAAGAAGAAGCTTCCTGCTGAACAGCCTGAACCTTCAAGCCAAGAAGCCCCTCGCATTATCTTCCCAAGCAGCATGACTAGCTCGAAGCCAAAGGTCACCACAATCGCTTCAGAACAGAAGAAGACGAGGGCTGCCGAGGCTGAAGCCAGAAAGAGAAAGAACACTGAAGCCTCTGATGTCACTCCCTCCAAGAAGAAGCGCAAGACCAAGAAGACTAGGGCTGCTTCCACAGAGCCCTTAGTTGTTGAACCCATTTCAGTGGTTCGCCCAGCGTCGGAACATCAAGAACGAAGGATGATAGTCCATGAGCCTGCTCCCACAGAGGCTCATGAAGCTGAAGATATTCCAGCAGCTGAACCCACCGCTGCTGAAGATGACAATGTAGCTGATGATGAAGTTCTTCCTCAGATCGAACATGACGTGGTATCATCGCCTGTTCATACGAACAGCAAACTCATCAGCATTGGTCGTCCACTGACGCCAATTGCTCAGGATGCATCGTGGGCTGATCACCCACAACTACAAGACTCCCCCAGTACTCCCCAACAACAACAAGCTACACCCCCCGTGCAAGAAGAGGATGAAGACTTTCAGGCCCAGCCAACTCCATCTCCTAAGGCGTTGCCAGCATTTCGCAGGCTTCGCAAAGGACAAAGGCCTCAAGTCCCTCTGTCGAGCGTTCCAGAAGGAGAAGTGCAACGTTCACCTGTTGCACGTCAAGTATTTTCTGAACCTGCTCCAACTGTGAATATCTCCGAGTCTGAAGCACATGCTGCTGAAGATATTCCGGCTGCATCAGCCGAGGAAAATCAAGAAGAAGTACGTGTACCTACTCCCCCAGCAATTGAAGAAGAAGCAGTTTCTGATGTGAACGTGCCTGTGCCCGACCCTCCTGTTCGTCAAGAGGAGGTTGACAATGTTGAGGCTGCCACCGCCAACGCCAATGAAGCCAATGACGTATTCATGGCTGACGCTAATGTGGAGCATGCACCAACTAGTGTGCCTGAAGCAAGTGTGGCCACTGAACCTGAAACCACTGAGGCTGTTGCACCTGAAGCTAATGAGACAATCGCTCCCGAAGCACCTGTTGTGCAGCCTGACGCCTCAGCTGTTGCCCCTGCTCCTGTTCCGCCACCAAGGCCTCACACAATTGAGCAAGCATACAGTCATGGTCAGCTTACCACTGTCCGATGGCCCATTCTGGTGCCTCCGCCTACTGCCTCAGGACCTCAATTTGACTATCATATTGAGCATAGGCCTCAGGTCCAGAAGCCAAAGCCTAGGTTGCCAAGGTTTCCAGGTACTGCAAACTCACCAGGGTCCTTCAATGCATATGGCTTCAAAAGCCACAATACCTTCTTTGACAGCGCCAAGAACCCCTACTCCAAGCCAAGGATATCAGCAGAGAAGCTATTACTCATGCGTACTATATGATCAAGGGCGCATTTTCCCTCATATGCGTCTTGATACTGAAGCCATTGCTGGATTGGCGTGCTTAGAAGAAGCACTTGATTGCTTTCGTGATGCTGGTCTGCTCCACTTTGTGATAGACAAAGAACATTGGAATGAAGAGCTATTGCTTCAATTCTATGCTACTCTACACATTCGCGGCTACTATAGAGACAACAAGACATGGGTTCTCGAGTGGATGACAGGAAATGTTCATCATGAAGCCAAAGCTATGGATATCATCGAGCTTACAGGGCTAGCCACTCCTGGAGAACTATATGAACCTGACTGTCAGCTACACCGCAATGTAGTAGAGAGTATCTTCCATAAGCCAGAACCCAATATGAGCCAGATGTTGAGCATGATGAAGCCCTTGCCATCTGACGCTGAATATCCAACAGATTTCTTTGTTGAAGACCTTGAGTATCTGCCTCGCACCATATATCATATCATCAGGCAAACTCTATGGCCTGTCAAAGGACATTCATCAGCGGCCAAGCTTGAAGGAGCTATGAAGACTTTGGTCTTCTATATTCTCAATGGCATCAACTTCAACACTCAAGAATTCTTCATCAGGCAACTTACTGCTTCTGGCTCTGACCTATTTGGTCTGAAGTTTTATGCTCCATGGGTCATGCGCCTCATCAAGAGACACTCATCTGTCAACTATCAGCCCTCTACTCGCAATCATATGATCTTTCTGCCAGAGGTTGATATGTCAGTTGAAGCTATATATTCTGACCTTGCCAAGAGGCCTCTTTGTCTTCAGAATGCCGAGCACCAGAGCTTCACTCAAACCATTGAAGGTGTTCAAGCAGCGACATGAATCTATCCATTGGCTGGAAACACTCGTCTGCCTCATCGAGCACCCACTGAAGCCACTGAAAGCACCATTGCACAAAGGCCTCGGAAGCGTTCTCGCGTTTTCAATGACCGAGAACTTCTTGTGGCCCTTCATCAGAAACAGGATAAGCATCATTTTTGGCTCAAGAGACAGATGCAAAGCCTCTTGGTGGATGTCAATCGCATTCGCAACCTTGCCACCAAGAATGCCTTTGTTGCTCATGAAACTTGCCGGCGATCATGGAAGAGTTTGACCCTACTTAGTGCTGAAGCAGATCTTCAAGACGATGGCTTCAATGAAAGATTCCAGTTTGACTCCACTCCTCCACGGACTGTTGTCCTACGCCGTACTCCATCTCTTGAAGACTCTGAATATTCTTCCTCCGCGGCAACGGTAAATGCCAGAGTGATCGATGATGAAGATGATGCTACTTCACCACCTCCTACTACTGCGCGCATCGACACTGCACCAAGTTCATCTGCACCGCCACCCAACGACGACAACCCTGCTGCTTCACCTACTCATGATGACGAGTAGATGCTCTATGTCTTCAAACCTTTTTGGTCCTTACTGACAAAAGGGGGAGAAGCGTATGAGTTGATAGTCTTCAAGCGGGTTCATATGGGCGGTTGCATTATATTTTGCTGCGTGCTTACAACTCTTGCCTTTTAAAACATTTGGTTCTCTGAGTTGTAACACCTAAACTTGATGGTCGTCTGCTACTTATTTGCTTCACTGTGATGCGATGATAACTTCCGCACTTAGATAATTCTGCAGACGTCCATTTTTCATTATGCATGTCATTCTACTTGCTATATCAGTTCATGCATGATGAATTATCTTCATAAGTTGAAATGGATCTCCACAAGTACAACCTGCCATGCGCATTTGCATTCAAAAGCAAATTACTTACATGCACATCTTCAGGGGGAGCCCTTGCAACTTATGAAGACAATTTCCTATCCTTACAATTTCACATATTTATCCCCGTTGAAAACTTCAACCAGTTTGTCATCAATCACCAAAAAGGGGGAGATTGTAAGTGCATCTAGTGCCACCCTAGTTGGTTTTGGAGTATTGACGACAAAGTTGGTTGAGGGACTAATGCGTTTGTGAGAATTGCAGGATAACGCAGGTAGTGTCCCTCATCGATTCAGTTTACCTGCCGGAGATGACCCCTAAAAATGTATGAAGACATTGAAGACAATGGTGGTATGAGAAGATATTCATATTGAAGACTATGACATGAGAAGACATTGCGTGAAGACTATGGAGCGCGAAGACTGTGTGGTTTCGTTGCTTCCTTTTCTTCTTTGTTGAGTCATAGGAACCACCGTACTGTTAAGTGGGGTTCAAGTGAACTAAGTCAGAGTGACTGAAGTGATGCTCAACTCAAATCCTATGTCTTCGAGCGAAGACAATGAGAGCAAACCTTATCCAGAGCTGGATGAGTCAGCTTTGCTTGTGGCCCAAGTAAAGTTGTCGCGTGTGTTTGAAATCTGACCGTTGGAACACATGTCAGTTCCTTAGTGACCCAGGGTCATTTTGGACAAATCAGGTCGGGTTGCCTAGTGGCTATAAATAGCCCACCCCCTACACCATAAATTGGTGGCTGCTTAGAGTTTGTACACGGCTTTTGTCGTTTGAGAGCAACCCACCTCAAAGCATTTGAGAGAGAGAAAAATCCTTGCGAGGACAAAGCCCAAACACCCAGAGCCAAAGAGTGTTAGGCATCACTGAAGTCTTTCTGTCTGTGTGACCTGAAGACTTATTACACTTGAGGACTGTGAATCCTCCAGCCGGTTAGGCGTCGCGTTCTGAGCATCCAAGAGTCATTGTGGATTGCCAGTGAACGAAGTCTGTGAAGGTTTGGAAGTCTCCCTTGAAGACTTACCAGAGTGATTGGGCGAGGACTGGGTGTCCTTAGCTCAAGGGGAATAAGGTGAAGACACGGTCTTCTGAGTTAAATCTCAGCCTCCCTAACCAGACGTACAGTTGTCACAGCAACTGGAACTGGTCTAACAAATCTTGTGTCTTCAACAAGCAACTGGTTCTATCCCTTCCCAACCTTACTTTAGTTTGTCTTCGTGAAGTCATTGCCTATCTGTGTATCTGTTTGACTTCATTGCTTGACTACTACTGTTGATTGGCTTCATACTATCTTTCATCTTGATCCTTACTATCTAGCTGCTATTAGTCATGTACTTTCACATCATTGCATACTTGACTATGGCTTGCTTAGGGTAGTTTATCTTCCGCTGCATAACAATTAGGTCATTTCTGTTGTTTGTCTTCGAAACTTCCTAGTTTTGGAGACTTTCATAAAAATCGCCTATTCACCCCCCCCCCCCCCCCCCTCTAGTCGATAGTAGCACTTTCAAAAATTTCTCTATCTCCTTTGAGAATCTCCTTGATCTCTTGCGCCAACATCAAGTTTGCTGACCAGTTCTCCACTAAGCTGGTAACAAGCTTAACAGCCTGCACACAATCTGTTTGGACAATGATTGGTAGATCACTCCATTGAATCGCTATGTTTAAGCCTTTCAGGCATGCAGCTAATTCAGATTGCAGAGGCGAGGAGCACTGTCTTAGTTCCCGACAGGAGGAATAGATAATAGCACCGGCCGGGTCACGCAAGACCATCCCAGCTCCCGCCGTTCCATCATTTCCAGCATACGAACCATCACTGTTCAGGGCAGTCCAACCGGCTGGAGGAGGTTCCCATGTTGCCAGCTGCCTTGGATTCAAATTTGCATCCGATACTACCTTCCTGGAGGGCTGCGGTGCCACAGTCATCTCATTGCTTCTCTGTTCTGTCCCAACCTTTGTAGTGATGCGTCTCATAAGATAATAAATATCAAGGAAAATGAGGCATCATACAGTGATTTTGTTTACCAACAATTAAGGTTAGTTTAAGCTGTCTCTAGATGAAGCATATAGCAGAAATCTGAACAAACAAACACACATGGAAAAGACATACAAATGCTCAAAGGAGACAAACAAATTGTAATGTTTTCCAAGGGCATCAAATTTATGTTACATAAAACCAGCTGGCCAAATTTTAGCACGGTTCCTCTTACCTCCTCTTCACATGAGAGGTAAGAGTACATAATAGATCTAAGTCATTGATTTGATTAAGTAGTGGTCTGATTAATTTTTACCTTCTTACCTCCCATGTGATAGAGGGGGTAAGAGCGAGCATGTTAAAATTACTCGGCTGGAGAATACATCAGTTCTATATTTCAAATCAGTACTATCTTAAAAGTAATTCCTGGTATGTGCAAAAGTGAATGCCCCAAATTATGAAAGCAAACATACATGCAGATAATAATCGTCTCGTGCACAGCTGAAGTGCAGAATCCCCATCTATTGGAATAAATAGGATGATGTTCTACTTCCGAGTTAATTACTTGCCAATTGCTCATTCTGATTTCGCGCACTACAGAATCTATTCAAGTAGGGGGAGCAGTGATACAATTGCTTGCAGGAGTAACTTAAACGCATGGGGGAAATACAACCTAGATGAAACAAAATCAAACATTACACTTATTTCTTGGGATATTCCGACATTATGCTATGCTATTCTACAGGTTAGTCATCAACGTTGTAGCGGCCTAACCAGAGAGTTATATACTTAAGGCATGTTCGTCAATCCACCGCTCCGAGAAATACTAGAATCCAGGGAGCATCTCTTTGTCCACTCCGTATTTTCAACTGAAGCTCGGGCCGCTCCGGGAGCGGAGTCGTGCGGAGCGGCGAGACTCCGAACAGGCCCTTAGAATGGTGGAGGGTCAATATTGACCAAATGCACTTTTGTTTATCAGCGACCAAAAACAATGTGATGCATGACTGTCATTATCAGGAAGAGGAAGAAATGAACCTAATCCTTGCACAGCTTTCTTGTCTTCAAAGCGATCTCCAGACTTATCTTGGACTCCATTACTGCCTTATCAAGGTCGGGAACAAATGATTCAATCTGCGCCTGCACGCCACCCTCCGGTCTCTCTGCCCCTTCTCCCGTCGCCCCTGCCTGGCCGGCCACCCCTCCGGTCGGAGATGCGGGAAGTAGAGGAGCTCGTCGGGTGCGTACTATCTCCACCACATGGGAAGGAGAGGGGGCCTAAAACCGCCGTCCAGCGCCTCCACTGCCACTGAAGCCACCGTTCTACCCGAGACGGCAAGGCCCGCCATTGCCTAGGCGAAAGCCTCGACCTAGCCTCATCTGCTGGCCAAAGGGACCGACTAAGCCCACGACCAAGTCAAAATCGACGGGACCAAATCCAAATCTACACAATCAGGGCTTTTTCCTACGAATTTTGTAGAATTTTTTCCTACGATGCTCGTTTAATTCGTAGGATTGAAATTCTTAGGAATTTTTCTATAGAATTCATTTGTACTACATTTTGGAGGAAAATTTACATTCAATCAAACCTCTTTGTTAAATTCCTTTGTTTTTCATATGCTATCAAACACTCTTCCAAATCCTCTTGGGTACAAAAGGACATGACACTCTATTCCTGTGGTGTGTCCTCAATTGGCTGTGAGGCCTTTAAAACCAGGGAGCATAGTGCTATAGATGATTGCGGTTTTCACAGTACCAAGTATCCAAGACTACTTGGCACAGTTTTGGGTCGTCATAGATTAGCTCGACTTGGATGTATCCTGAGCTCTCGACAGTGTCCTGGCCGAATCGAAGGTGCATCTTCAAGGATAAACAGGGTCCAATTCAGATCGCAGTCAGCAAATTTATTGTAAAGATGCACATCTCTCAGTTTGCTGAATACAAGAATGAGTGTTTGTGGACCTCCAGGTTGAATCAAAATCTGCAACAAGAAAGAAAATAAAGAATGAAGCTGTTTGGTTCACTACCATGTTGAAGCACAATTAGTTTGTTGTGACAAGTTAAAGCCAAGAAACAACATTATTGTCAGCATTTCTACAATTATAATTATAATTCTTAACAGGTTTAATATCGGACAAATAAGTGAAATTAAGAAGAGCGCTGCTGCAGCGCTACAGCAGTAGGCTGCTAGAGCATCACAGTTACTCATACCAAATAAACCAAAAATTCTTTAAAAGAGAGTTGAACAGCAGGGTGAAGCAGTTCCATACCTTTAATTCAGAGTCAAGTCATCTACTCCAACATAAACAAGTTTTCGGTGTCCTTCTTTCTTTTTCCCGAACATAAAATTTGCAATATCTTCAACCTGTGGGATGACAGGGAAATTGGGGGAAGTTTGAATAGGCTGAATAACAGATCCACTAACATTTTGAGCCTGTGTGGCAGAAAAGAGAACAGTTTACCTATTCTGCATAATAATTCCAGGACAAAATACAGCAATCCCAGCAGAAAGTTAAAGGCTGCACTTTGCATATGAAATGAAATTGCCAGATGATGACATACCTGAGGGAGGCGTTTAAATATTTGTTTCATGTCCTCCTCGAAATTTTGCTCAAGTATGCGGTCAACTTCATCAATTATAAGGCACTGCAACATACGGTAAGTTATGTCAGAAAAATTAGGGTAGATAGAGAGGTCAGTTATGACATTCATTGCCTTCAACAGCAATTTTCATGTAATTCAATGTCATTTTCCTGCTAACTAGTGACCCATGGCACATGTGCATGCAAGCAAAGGTTTGGAGTTCCAGTGGGCTGACAAGCAGAGTTGGCAAAATATGCCATTTGCCAAGGTATGAGTGGGCAACAAGGTCGATTCCATCCCTGCCCAACAATATATTTACAATGCAATTATACGTTCCTTTCATTAGAAAACAGAATTTAGTATTGGTGATGGCTATGGAAAAGAACTTTTATCAACAGATCCAACACTTCTACCACTGTAATTAGTTCCCACTTAATTCGGTTTACAGAAAATCAGTGCATTTCTAGGTTTGTCCTTAGCCATCCATTAAGTTTGGCCAAATTTAGATTCATGGAAAAAAGTATCATTAGAATCATCACGAAATATGTTTCATATTCTACCTATTTGATGCTATAAATGTTGATACTCTTTTCTGTACACTTGGTCAGAGTTAAAATAGTAAACTTAGGATAGTGTTAGAACTGCGGTTAATCTGGGACAGAGGCAGTAATAACCAACGAAGATGAAAACATGTAACACAAAGCTAATAATAACTTGGCAAAAATAGAAACCATTAGCTTTCACGATTTTGCATATACTTGGAATAATATAGGCTGAGATTTCATACACACTCTAATTCAGTATTAACAGGTAGACACTTCCAGTCATGGACAAGAAAAGAATAGACTGTAGACGCACACAAAAGTTAGTATATGAAATAACCAGGTGACTGATTATGCAAATAGAGTAGATATAAGTATGAAATTGCTGGGCGCATTTGTTGTTATTTAGTATGGTAACTTAAACATGCGCACTACTTCGACAGAAATATTTCCTTGAAGCTTTGAAAAAATGGTAGAGGCCAGAGTTCCTTTACCTTTAGCCCTTTGTAGTTGAAACCACCGGTACTTTTCAGATGGTCCAGAAGCCTGCCCGGCGTAGCAACTAATAGATTGACCCCCTTCACAAGCTGGTTGGCCTCACTTCTCATGTTAGTGCCACCAATTAAAATATCCAAGAGTTTGACAACAAGTTCAGGGACGGGGCAAGATCTTAAATAGAACGACCAAAGAATGAGAGGAATGACCGCACCTCCGCAACTCGCCGCCTTGAGCTAGGGCCTCAATCAGAACCTCGATGCCACCCCCTTCCTCCCCTCCTCTGCAACCATCATGGCGGCATGGTGGAACGTGAAGACCAGAAGGTTTGGGGGAGAAGCGGATCTGAGAATGCCTTGTCCAGTGGACAGCCCAGAGGAGCTTGGATGGGCTGATAGGGAGGCGGCGGCAGCCCCAACCCTAGCTATGCACGGTTTCGTGAGGTGACGAGCAAAACTTGTCCAGGTAACACCTCACTCAGCGAGCACCCTACTCTTTTTTTTCTCTCCGATCGACACAGTACCCCTGATGACGTGTCTATTGCGAGACGGCGAGAGAGCACCCTTCTAGTGCGCCTTATTGTGTTTGATTACGAAATACGCAGATCTGAAAGTAATGAATTCATTGCAACTTCGATATATTTTTTTTGGCTTTGTTGTACAGCATGACAACCCCCAGTGGCAGGTTTTACCCTCACAAAAGGATATGCTTATGGGTGAGTAACTGTGAGCATCATGCCATAATCACATCTTATAATTTCCTTTGTATTCAATCAGGGTTTGAATTACCATATGACTTTGTTGTTGCAGTTCATCCAGAATCGTGGAGTCCAGAGTGGTCTGTAGCAAGGTATGCACGCACTAACCTGGTCAGTGAGTATAATGTGTTTTCTCTTCCTCGCAGAATATATTTCTTCATCGAGTTCCTTAATACTCCCTCTGTCCCAAAATTCTTGTCTTAGATTTGCCTAGATACGGATGTATCTAATGCTAAAACGTGACTTGATACATCCGTATTTAGACAAATGTAAGACAAGAATTTGGGGACGGAGGGAGTACATTTTTGGGGGTATCTAAACCAATACATGCCGTTTCAGCTCCTAAGTTTGAATGTGGATTTGCGACCATCAGATGTTCCCTGTTTCAATTTAAAGTACTTGAGTTTATGGTCTTCAGTTACTTACCATCAAATCATTCTTCAGTAGCAAGTCTTGTCATCCTATAGGAAGATTCATGAACCGTGATTTTCTGTTGCTTGCGAGTGAACAAAACTTTATATGTAACTATAAGAGGGTAGAACTTGCAAGAACATCAAAGCGTACCTTCACTTTTCGAGCGATACAAATGATCTTTCATTATCAAGTTGTGCATGTATTTTGCCATAGAGAATTCTTACTATTTTTCATCACTGGTCTGACTCTCTGACATATATCTTTGTGATGCAGCATACTAACAGTGCTCCTATCATTTATGGTAAGTTACTTTTTCATCAGCTACAATTAGCAAAAAGAACATCTTACTAGGAGATGAACCACTATTCAAGGCTAGAAATTTGTACTCTTAACAACTTATTAAGCACTAAACTGCTTCTGCAAGCAATTCTTCAGAGTGTTCAGATAACCAACACTGGCATTTCACTTAAGCAGTACTATGATCGATTTTTCTGTTCTACTGATAAATCTTACTTAATTTGCATGCTAGTCACCTAAATCAGTATTCGGGTGCTTAAGTGACAACGATTTGTTTCTTGCAGCTTACTATTTTCTATCCCTTATAACTATTTGGTTGTTTCACCAAAAACAATTATCCAAGCATCTTAGTCCACAAACTAAACAAACGGAGCATTCATAGAGGATATAGAAAATCTCAGAGACTTGATGAGTGTTTATTATGGTTCAGGCAATAGAAAAATGAAAAATTCACTGTTTGCATATTCATTTCTTGAAGCCCAAGGTCACACATTTTTGGAACTTGCTTGGTCTAGAAACAACGATCGGAAGTCATAACCGACTGAAGCTTGCAAGTGCCAATAATGAATTAATAATTGTACACAAGCAAGCAAACTCACAAGCATCCCCTGGCAATAGAGATGCAAGTGGGATCCCGCCAAAGTCACACTTCTAGTTCATTTTGCGATTTCTAGTATTCCCTCCGACCCATATTACTTGTCACGGATTCAGGGAGTACAAAATTTGAGCTAGAAAACACAGAATGAATTAGAAGTGGGATTTTGGTGGGATCCCACATTCCCACTTGGCACCTTACCTGGCAAGTCCTTGTAGACAAATTGGCACTGTAGTGTCATGTTCAGATAGTAAACAGGCAAGCCGTATATAAGAGAAAAGGAACAAATCGCATATATAAAGGCCAAATTTATACTACTCCCGGGACAACTAGAACCAAGCATAGCATATTGTTCTCCCTCCATGTACACACATCAGTGCATTCTTTTTACTTCTCACTTGCAAAGAGAATAACAGAAATTACCATAGCACTTCAATGAAAACCAGCATAATATATCAGGTAAACTCACAGGCTTACCTGTGCGACTTGAGAAACAAAATGACCAGGCAGACTAAAAGTTCTAGGAAGTTGAAACGTCACTCTTCAGTGGCTAGAAGTTTGCTATACATATTTGTCTAGCTCAGTGTCATCATCATGTGAAAGATCTTCTGGTTTGCTCATTTTCCTTTAGTATGGCCATTGCCCTGGTTGTGCAATATATCTAAATGAATTTGTAAGTTCTCTAATTGCGTGAAACCTGTGGCAAGTGCAAACTGATCATTGTGACATGCACGGGCAAGGACACAGTGTTGACATGTCATCTTTTTTTGCTTACTAAGCTTATGTTACCATCATATGTGATATTCGTGTTTTTTATTCTTATAATATATAGCTGCTTATCGACTTGCCAAGCTGTGGTTACTGTACCAGTTTTTCTTGATCTATTGAAGATGTGTGATACAGGTGGCTTTGCCTAGCTTCAACAAGTCGTCCATGGCATCCGGTGGAAATGCTGATCCGGTACTGCAGCACACCGGTGTTCCCAAGCCGCCAATGTCGGATAACCTCATCACCGACATCTCCAGCCTAGCCTGTCCCTCATTGAGGCCCTCACTGGGATGTGTGCATGCACAGGGTTCTCTATGAGGAGAGAAACATGCATAAGCTCTGTACGATGCAGAATAAAGACTGCAAAAAAGAAGAGTGTCACAGTTTCAATACAAAATTATTCCATGAAGTAGCTGAATGTAAAATGCATATATATATATATATATATATATATATATATATATATATATATATATATATATATATAACTGAGGCCGCAACCAAGTGTGCGAGTATACCTGAAACTTTGATCTGAATAATAGCTTGACAGTGCCAGGACACTTGCTTTGTTCGATGCAGAGTTAATAGTGCAAAAAGAAAGATCGGGGTGGCAACCATCACAACATGGTTGAACTCCTATTGGTCAAAAATTCACCAAAACACCTTTCTCGATCCAACTTTTAATTTATCACCAAAAGCATCGAAGATTGCAAGCAGAAGAGGATCAGTTCAGAAGAGAAGTCTGAAGTCCCGGCATCTAACAGAAAATGTTTTGCTACTGGACCACATGTACTGGACATGGAAGAATAAATCATCAAAAGACTCAAATTATCACAAAATTGACAACTTCTATCTCCTTGTTATCATCTCTTGGTCAATTTTCATTTGGCCAGAATGCTTTTGTAGTAACTAAACAAAGATTGGTATTGATCTTCAAAGGATCTTTAGAAACACATAATGACCAATGAAACCAAAAAGAGAACACACCATGATATAGAGCATGAACTTTAATACTCCCTCCAATCCATAATAAGTATCGCAGTTTTGAATTAAGGTTGAACTAATCTTAGTTCAAAACTGCGACACTTATTTTGGATTGGAGGGAGTAGCACATACTGCAACAAAATATACGTACATGTCAAATCTTGTGATTAGTAACCATGACCTGGAATCGGTACAGGGCTAGTGCTATTTTCAGAACCAACTTCCCATATTTCAATTTGCTAGATTCTCAAGTTCAAAGCAA
Source organism: Triticum timopheevii (assembly GCA_963921465.1). Taxonomy (NCBI): domain Eukaryota; kingdom Viridiplantae; phylum Streptophyta; class Magnoliopsida; order Poales; family Poaceae; genus Triticum; species Triticum timopheevii. The sequence goes on from OY997272.1 coordinate 153,410,854, forward strand.
ATTGAACCTAAAATAATTTCTGTAACCATGTTTGGTTTCTGTTCACATTGTGCATCTGCCTCTACTTGTGGCCATAAGCCATTGATAATCTACATTGCCAAGTACAATTCATGATTTTCTTACAATGTAGTAGCATCAAAAAAGAAAATCAGCTTTGAGGTTTGGTTTATATAATGACACGACTTGTGTGCAGACAATGCGTATTTACCTAGAAATAAAAATTGTGACTCATGCTTTTCAGTCTCATAACCTCCTGCTTATCAACAACAAAGGCACACAAATCTTTTACAGAGATACGACATATTACTGTACTTCCACAGGGTTACAATGGCCACTTCAAAATATACCAACATGAGTACCTCTGAAGTGCATTTTTTTATCATCTTTTAAAATTTTCTCATGGCATTTTACTGAATAACGTCACCAGAAGGATTTCGTATAGACAAAATACAATATACCAAAAAATCTAGTGTTTGTATAGGCTGTGATTTTATTTCTACCTTTAGGTATCTACTTATAAATTTATGTTACTCTGTAATTTACCAAAAAATCCCCATAAATAAACCAAGTATTTGTAATTAAAAGGGCCAAAACATGAAAAAATGCCAGGTATTTGATGCATCAGCATTTGCCAATTGCTTTTTTTAGATGAATGGCCAACAAATTCACATCCTAGAATAGAATGTAGCAATGCAATAAAGGCAATGGTGTTGGTATCTATCTTAATTACTGCAGAACCTTTCACTGAATATATCTAGCTTACAACGCATCCTATAAATAAACCAAAGCATACTGTGTGTGTGTGTGTGTGTGTCTATATATATATATATATATATAAGAAAATTGTTAAAGGTTGAGATCAACTTTCGAACCACTGTACTGTTGATTAACATTTGTGAACACGCTGGAAAACATCCTGGCAATAAAATGACCCATCTATCTAATAGCCTAGCCACTTTGGTGAACATGTGATGCACAATTAACGAACATGGAACAACAGCAGAACAAGTAACTTATCACAAAATGTGTAGTGTAAAAAGTAGCTGCTAAATCATGTTTTGCACTAGCATAACAATTAGTTAAGGCTTTCTTTGGCAACTGATTGTAAATCAATAATGCATAAAAGCAACTAAACATGGGATGATTTAGTTGCCAAGAAATAAATTCTTTGCATTTTAACAGAATGCAAATTGTAAATAAGTAGACGCGACATTAGCCATGTCATGTACTCCCTCCGTCCCAAAATAAGTGTCTCAAGCTTAGTATAACTTTGTACTAGAGCTAGTACAAAGTTGAGACAGTTATTTTGGGACGGAGGGAGTAAAATATTATTTAATCGGCATTCTTCACACAAGCATCCTAATGAGTTTACATATCGATCAGTGGCTAGCTTCTCCATAAAGTGACTCCGAAACCTAATTGTGTTCTTTTATGAAACACAAATCTGAATCCTAAAGATGTTCGAAATTTAACCTATTCTTGGACTTATGGACAGGAGAATGTACGTATTACCATGTCAAGGAAAGGAAGCGACCATGAATTAACATTCTCCAGTCCATATAATAAATTAGTAAATGTTTGCAAATTATGAACAATTCATACTGCGCTTAGTTAACTTTACTTGAAGTTACAATGGGACGAGAGCCCCCTGAGGGGGCTCCCCCCCCCCCCCCCCCCCCCCCCCAAAAAAAAAAGCAAGAGAGAACTGCAGAGATATTATTTCTTTTCTGTGGTGACAGATAAGATGAGAATATGTCAGCTATATTCATCAAGAGAATAGATTCCAACTCACATCTATATTTATTATTACAGAAATTAACATAAGTTGCTGAAACACGGTTTCTGCATTTGCAGAATTAACAATTAAGAGCTCCGAAAGGTTCCACACAATAAACGGTTTGCTTTTTATTAATTCAAATCATACTCCCTCTCTTTTCTAAAGGCCTTTTCTTTGGGCTTAACTTTGATCATCAATTTGAGCAACAAAATTATATGTTATATGCCCGTACTTTGCGTGGAGTATAACATATATTTTGTTGCTCAAATCGATGGTCAAAGTTGGACCCAATTTACAAAGTGGCCTTGAATATAGAAAAATGGAGGGAGTAATTTACAGATAGGATGATGAACATAGCTGACATACAGCTAAATAAATAAAAACAGCATGAGCAGTTTCCTTTGCTGTAGCTACATCCAGAACGCCACGGGGGAGAACGTCGAGAGTTGCTTAGACACACGACAAGAGGTAGTGTTCCTGTCTTTGATTCGCAGATTTCCCTCACTATCGTACCTGAGACGAAACGTGGTCATGTTGAGCACGCAGCCACGAGAGTCACCAAAAGCATCCTGGAACTCTAAACCATCGGCCGCCACGCAATCAACAAGGAAAAATCTGGAGTTGCCCATGTAGGTGAGAGTCGGCCCTCGCCCTCTAGCCAACTGACGGTATGGGTTCCACATCCTGTGCTCCTTGGCCATCTTCCAGTTGGGCTGCTGCAATGTGCTGCTGCTATTGCTGAGGGAGGGAACTTGGCAGGAGCAGATGTAGCCATCTGGGTGTAGCCCAACCCATGCATCTAGGTCGGCGTCGAAGTAGCCTTCAAGCACGAAAGGGAACATCCATTCCCCATGGCGCCTCCACTCACGGGTCTTGGTGTCAAAGGAGAAGGTGCCACGGTTGATGTCGTTGATGTACGAAGACACAAATATGGTGTGTCCGTCCGGGTGAAGGGCGTAGGATTCGATCTTTTCATCCTTAGCGAAGGGTGCCGGCATGCTTTTCCAGGACCAGTCAGTGCTTGGGCACAAAGTGTTCATGTCATCCTTGGTGGCGGTCAGGACTTGAAAGGAGTGAGGCCGCCTCATGAAGTAGTAGGCAAACGCAAACAGCACGTCGCCGGCGGTGAAAAAGTAGTTGGCCGCATCAAGGAGTGAATCAGGGAGGGGATTGCCCATGGCCAGAGCGTCAGTTTCCGTGTCGAAGACCACGGTTGCAGTATATTGGTTGCTAGTAGCTATGATGTTGCCGCCCAGTGCTGCAAAGTCCATGGGAAGGTCACGCGCAGGTGACACTAGCCGGACGACAGGGGGGTTGCTTACGTCAGGGCTGTCAGCGTCAAGCTTGCGGATGGTGAAGCCCCTGTGCCAGTCATCTAGAACCAGATAGAGGCTCTTCTCGTGCTTGTTGCCGCTGCGGTCATGGCAGTTGGCCTGACCCTCCTCGCCCTGGCGTCGTCGCTTAGACATCCTACAAACCGGACACAAAAGATGGGATTTTTTGCTGTTGTTATAATAATAATCAACGCAATCGATCGATCTGATATTGTGGGCGTCGGGGCGGATCTAGATATATATAGAGCTCATACCTCGAAACCAAATCGCTGACGGGAAGGAGACAGGCGGCAGAGTTGGTCCGGAGTCGGAGTTGGTTCCGGGAAGACCGGAGCACGAGTCTGTTTCGGAGTCGCAGTTGGTTCCGGGAAGGAGACAGGCGGCGGCGGAGAACGGACCAGAGGGGGTGGGGGTGAGGAACTAGCGGGTCGAGACGGGGGAGGCGGCGGCGGCGGCGGGTCGAGACGGGAGCGGCGGCGGCGGCGCTGTGGCTAGGGCGGGGCGCTGTGGCTCTTGTATTTAGCGATCGTGGGGAGGTCGGGCCGGGCACAAATCAAATCAAATCATACTGTAGATAGATAGCTCTACACACACTGAGCCTGAGCCTGAGCCCTGAAGGCGAGGCAATCTGCTGATCGCGTGCCACTGACCACTGTGTTGTGGCTGTGGGCCTCGCTTGCCCTTATTTGGCACTTTCACCCCTTCAGAAGAGCGAAAATAACCGCACGTCCGCACATCATCTCTGGCGAAACCCACGGCCTCCCTCTGATCCACGGGCGGTGGATCAACCAGCACACAACCCACGGGCACGACCCCCTCCCCAGATCCAGGCGGAGCTGCTGCGCTTGTTGGAGGAAGCCGGCGCCGCACAGAGACTCGCGGACCGGACGGCGAGCTTGGCCATTCCCATGGCGCACCGGCCGCCCCCAAGGTCGTCGGCCACCTTGACAAGTCACACACATCGTCTACCTGGAAAAATCTCAGCGTGCCGCCCCACTAGCCACTACCCTCCGCAGCCTAGCTCCACCGACCGCACCTGCACGAGCGACCACCGTGTGTCCTCAGGGAGCTCGACGTCCTCGATCCGCCGCCCTGCTCCCTTCGGCAGAGCTGGGATAGGGTTCTTCCCTGGCGCTGGCTCCCTCCATGTGCCTGTGCCACTAGGCTTGCTTTTTATTTTAAGCACAAAAACTAAGCTTGCGAGTAGGCTTTCAAGTTGAACTGCCCACGCCGTTCGACTCTGATTTGTTAATTGCTTAATTAGTTAGTTAATCCCTTGCTAAGATATGTCTGTACATGTATGAGTTTTGTTGGCTTCAATTGAAGATATAATGATTTCCTCTTGAAAGGAATGTGTGAGAGACTTGATTATTTAGGATTTGTTTTAATCCCTTTCTGGTCTGGTTTGTTGTTTTGGGGATTTTGATAGCGACACACTTCATTTATTCAGGAACATAATGCTTTACTACCCTGTCTGATCAGAGTGAAACATAAGTTGGAAATTAAGTGGGAATACTTTGCTTTTCTGTTGAGATTGAATATCCACGTTATCCCTATCAATCCAAGTGTGCAGTTTTATTCCCTGTTTTTATTTCATTTTCATTCAATTTTTCCTGTCCCGTTTGTCTCAAGGTTGGGTATTATATAAGGTAGCTACACTCTTGGCTTCTAGTTTGCTACTCCCTCCGTCTGGAAATACTTGTCATCGAAATGGATAAAAGGGGATGTATCTAGACGTATTTTAGTTCTAGATACATCTCTTTTCATCCATTTTGATGACAAGTATTTTCGGACGGAGGGAGAGTATAATGTAATGTTCGCAAGACTGTCTTTATGTAGGTGACATAACTTCCATGGAAGAATACCCCATGGGGAAGAGTTGATGTTTGTCAGGAGCAAGGTACATGATATCTATCTATGTATTAGTAGGGCCTCATTAGTCAATGTCTAAATGGATTTGCACTGCAGGATGGTTATTCTTCCTTTTACTGTTAAGAAAATTTACTATAGTTTTTTCTGTTCTTTCATTTTATCGCTGCCTGTTCCCTGTGGTTGCATATGGAGTAGTTCCCATGAAATTGTGTCTAGGATTGGTCAAACAGGGGAGTCATTACCTACTAATGTCAGATACTAGATTTACAAGATTTGCTGGAGGCGAGCAAATCCACTTCAAATCAATGCTTATAAGATGTTTTACCTAAAAAATTGGGCCGTTGTTTAGTGTATGGTCCATGTCAGATAAATATAGTGGAGAGTTTAGTTTATGTTAGCAGAAAGGTGTTGTATTACTATGCTCAAGGTAATTACCTAAATTCCTAGACATTGTAAGGTAAAACAAGTTCTCAATTTCATCCAAGGAATTTTCATATGGAATATTGCATTGGCTTGATACATCCGTAATAAATAGTTGTGTACATTGTTTAATTTGAGCTTTTTTTTTACCTTTACCTTGGAAATATTGCAAATCCCAACATAGTGTGTTGCTGCATGCACCTATGATTACCGGGATGAACTGATTTTAACTAGTTTATCTTTTTCCTAATTTATATGATAATGATATTCCATTACTATAGTTGTTGAAGTGAGATTGGGCTCTTTAGGCGGCTTAGATACAGCAGCATCTACCGCTGGCACTTAAGGTGCTGACATGCAATCTAAGGAGGGCAACCGAAGTGGAGGCAGTGGTGGTCAGGATGTTTCCTCTTGGCATCATCTAATTAGAAAACCTCAGCTTGACTCCATGCCATGGAAAAGGAGTAGACATAATATGTCTTCTGACGGTCAGGCACTTATGGAAAAGATCATTGAACGTGGTAGTATGAAAGCAAATGTCTCAAGTGCTGAGTATGACAAGGAAAAGTCCCATGAGGATACTTCAAAGATGGCACCTTCAGTTAATGCTCAGAAGCTAGATGCAAACCAGTTAGCTGCAAAGTTTGTTCGCCTTCGAATGAAAGGCAAGCATGAAGCTGAACAACTTTCGTTAAGTGTTGCAAAACTATTGTTGCTCTGACTATATTCGCAGTATCATTTCCCCCATGTAATTTCAAAATGATAAAATTTACAACATAATAATGATTCAGTGATTCACACATATTCATTAGAACTCTAGGAACTCATATACTCCCTCAGTCCCACAATATAAGACGTTTTTGCAAGCTAACATGGCTTACAAAAACGTCTTATATTCTGGGACGGAGGAAGTAGTTAATATGTAAACTATAGGAACTGCATCAGTCCCTACTGGCAATAAAAAATGGATTGTGTGTATGACCAACTCAGTTTAGGATTCAACGGCACAAATTTGCAAGCTCATGTGACTTTTTAACTGATAGTTGTTCTTTCTTAGAGAAAAAGGGAGGCTGTGCTGGAGGATGGAGACATCTCTGTTGATGAACCTAGGCATGAAAAGGGAAGGATCTCAATCCGGTTAGTCTACCTTATGCCGGAATACATTTGCATTACCTATTAGTAGTTTTTCTATGACTGTCCAGTATGTATGTTAAGTTGGGCTTTCTTTTGTTTGTAAGTCCTGCAGTTGAAACAAATTCAGTCTCTTTGCTGATTAAAATGCTATTACATTTAAAGTCCTGTTGCTTTGTGTATTTGTATATGTTGGTTTTGCATATATAAACCAGTGCCGGCGATAATTGGAGCAGAAGTGAAGCAAACCCATGTTTATGAGCCATGTGACATACCCTTAGTTTAGTCGTTCTGAATAGTACATAACAGATACTATATCCCTCTTCTTTGAAAAACAGCTCCTGTACTGCTGTGTGCAAATTTTGTAATATTGAAAACACTAGACGGAAGTTCCTATAATTTGTCTGCCTGCTTAACATACTATACTATTGCCTTTTTTGTAACTGCAGGCATACGATAAAGCTGATTTCAGCTAAACGCAAGGAAGGAGAAGAAGATGCTGATCTGCATGCTGCAAATAAAATTATTCATAGCAAGCCCTGCAAATAAAATTATTCGGAGTATGAGTTGGGTGATGCTCCCAGAAGGAAGATTGAAAGCGCGCATGAGGAGAAGGAAAGTAGTGATGGACATATCTTAACTCAGAAAGAGCGGTGTTTGTATTGTTTTGAGAACCCATCCAGGCCAAAGCATCTGGTTGTGGCTCTAGGGAACTTCACTTACCTGATGCTTCCACAGCTTGAGCCTATTGTTCCTGGTCACTGCGTTATTCTTCCGTTGCAGGTGTTTTGTGTTGTGCTTTCATAATAAGCGAGGTACAGCTGTTCTGAATTGCAAGAATGTTTTACTTGAACTATTAATGATTCTTTGATTTGACTTTTATGGTTGCAGCATGAGTCTGTAACAAGAGCAGTTGATATCAGTGTTGGGGAGGAGATTCACAACTTGAAAAGGTGTAGCCTGAAGATGTTTGCGCTGCAGGGCAAGGATGTGATTTTCATGGAGACTGCATGTGCTTGGCCAAGCAAAGCTTGCACCAGCACTTGTGTATAGAAACTAAAAGTAGATGGCATTTTTGTGAAAGAACCCTAGGATATTGTAGGATTTTCAGAATGGCCCAGTTGTACTTGACTATAAAATGGTCATCGTTCAGAATACCCACACCGTGTTGCTGCTACTCCACTTGGTAATTTGCTGCTGTCGTCTGTCTGTTAGTTTGTACTGTGTCATGTCAGTATATATTTATTTGGCGTGTTGTTAAGTTGTACTGCGTCTGTCCGACTTGGATTTATATTTATTTGGCGTGTTGTTAAGTTTCGCCCTGTGTTTTTTAGATGGGAGAGGCCATGGTTTGCATGCGCACCACCAAAGCAGCAGCAATGTACTCCATCGGTTTGGGCGCGTTTCATGTCCTTCTGGCCTACAACTCTCTGTAGAACCATCTCTGTCCATTTGCAAGCACCAAGTCCGCAACTAATTAGCTCCAAAATGCTACCAGTAACAGGCCATAAATAAGCACATAAATGTATTTCGGTGTGTATTGCAGTATTTACTACAGTATATTACCCCTGTGACCAACTTCCAGCGGCATATTTGGATCTTCCGGGCGCCCATAATTTCAATTTTTGACAAAAAAAATTAAACATCACAGAAAAATCTATTTCTTTTTACAGAAAATCAAGAACGCTAATATGAGCATACTGTCAGAATTTGAGCGAATTCTGGGCAGATATGGACACTCAAACTGATATTTTAACTTCTGTCTAGAAATTTGTCAGATGTTGGCCAACAAAACGAACTTCTCAGAAAAATATGAAAATTTTACAGAAAATAAAAAAACAGTAATATGAGTCTACTGTTCGAATTTGAGCCAATTCTAGCCACATATGGACCCGCCACCTGATATTTTAGCTTCTGTCAAGAAACTTGTCAGACCATTTACACAAAATTTCAGCAGCACATTGATATGTTCCATATGCATGCAAGCACAATTTAACACAGATTAACAAGGAATATTTGAAACTGTTCATACATACTCCCTCCGTCTGGAAATACTTGTCGAAGAAATGCATAAAAATGGATGTATCAAGAACTAAAATACGTCTAGATACATCCATTCCTCTGACAAGTATTTCTGGACGGAGGGAGTACGTTCCAAGCACAATACAACAGAGGTCCATGGCAATTACTTCACATAACAAGTATCAAAAGCAAGCTTAGTTGAATCAGGTGCTAGCCAACCAAGTTAATGAAAAAGGCTTCTTTTTGCACCATAGGTAGGCTGCACTACTGGAGGTGGAGGTATAACAGGCACAAATGGAACATTCCTCTTGGCCTTTTCCCTTTAGATGTAGTGGAAAGAATATGGTCTAGGTACATGCTAGAGAGTGTCTAGCTGACATGAAAAATAAGCAAAGAAGAAGGAAACATAGCATTCAGGGAGGAGAGCGCGAGAAACACATTCTCTACAAGTATTCTCTACAAGTATCAGTCATCTTCTCTACAAGTATCACTCATCTCTACAGCGGTCTGACTCCTTCGTCAAACTTGCACTTTCGCCTTCACACCTTCACACCGGTTGCAGTTTCTCTACGCCGTATCTTCAGTGTTCTCACTCATTTCAGTTCCTTCTACACATGCTCACCTTTGCTTGCGGGATCACTTGAGATTCTTAAGATGCCCCAACTCAAACAGCTTCCTTTGGAGATCGGAAAGTAGCCTGGGGTACCCCTCGGCTAACAGCACCGGCAGCAAAAACAACTGATAGAGCATTGCAGGGTGAGTAAAACAGTCCCGTAACACCTCCAGTATCCCAGAAAGGTCAGGATCTCTTTTTTTGGGTTTGTATATCACAGCCTGTCCTATTGCTCCAGAGTTACTGACTTGGCTCCTCAGCTTGTTTAGCTCGGCCATTTTGGGATGTATATATTGCAACGTATCGTTCAGCAACTTCCATCTGAATTTTTGCACCCAAGGTATGTACTTTCTCATGATGTTTGAGTTCATTATCTGGGTAAACTGAGCGAAATTTTCCTCCTTCAGCCTCATCAGTATGTAGTACATGGTGATAAAGCTACCATAGATATCAACGGGGTGCTGCATGTTTATATGGTTCTTCAGAACTCGGTCTGACACATTGCCAACGTCAGTAATGCAAGCCAGCCACTCGGCGATATCATCTGGCAGTGAGCAGCACTTTTCCTTGAAGTGCTCCTGCACCATCAGCACAAATTGCTTTCTATTGGCAAGGGCAAGCTTTTCTTCATATTCCACTAACTGAGGCTTATCCATTATCACTTCCCCTGAATTCCTTGACACCCTGAAGCTACTTGCGCTGATTGTGTTCCTTATGCATTGTCTTCCACTATGGATATTTGCCACTTCTGTTTATGAACCCGCCAGGGCACCCTTGAATTCATCCGTCCCAATATTCTTCTCCATGTTGCTTCTGGGTATTTGCACCTTCACCACCATTTCACTTGACTTGTAGTCTGAGAGCCGCCTCCAGTCGAAATTCAAGCGTCGTTTGCAAAGTGATGCAGCATGCTCTTCTGCTGGAGGGTACGTCTTTATGCAGCCTGTGGACAGAGCTTGTCTGTTCATAGCACAGTTAGATACAAATCCGAAAGAGCCCACTGGCTTTGCACAAATGCGAGACATGAGAGATGAGACAATACCTTTTGACTATATCTCTCTGCTCCGGAGATCGAGTTTTAGCCTTCTTTCCGGTCGATGATGCTTCCCTGTTTCATATCATAGTCAGGATAAGCTTGCTAGTGGGCATTGCATATGTTCGGCTCAGTCCAAAATTAAGAGATGAGACAATACCTTTTGACTAAATCTCTCTGTTCGGGAGATCTAGTTTTGACCTTCTTTGCTGTCGATGGTGCTTCCCTGTTTTCATATCATAGTCAGGATAAGCTTGCTCTAGATAGAGTGAGCACTGCATATGTTCGGCTCAGTCCAAAATTTCAAAGTGACAAACATGACTTAAATTCAGATCACAAATTATTCGATAAAAAAAATCGGCACTATGGTTTACCTTTCGCTGTTCATAGCAGTATTGTCCTTTACTGGAGTTCTATATTTCCTTGAGGTTGCTCTCCTAGGCCTGGGGGCATTATATGAAATTAGAGAACATTAAACAAAATTGTAATCCACATACCAGAAATACGAAAAATATGAACAAAATAAATTACCATGAAATGTAGGCGTCAACAGATTGTATTTCCCACTCTTTGACACTGTCTTCTAACCACTTCTTATTGACAGTAAAAACATCCCTTGCTTTTGATGCCTCATAATCTACAGAGTAATTACATGTTCACTAACATCCTACTTAATGATAAAATGAACTAAAAGATGGTACTACCGACCTGCCAGGCTGTTGCATATCAAGTAGGAGCCGTTGCTTATACCAACATTTTGTGCGCCGATCATATCAACAAGTTTCTGTAGAATGTTGAAGTTAAGATGCTTGCATCAGTGCTTTCATGGGTTGATACAAAAAGCAAAGTTGCATGCAAGTACCTCTAAGTAATGACCTTCATGGCATGAGAAACCAGTGTGAGAAATGTTGATATACTGAGCACCTTTGATTCCTCCGAGAGCCACTGGGGGCCTGTATAGTATCTATCATCATGCACAAAAGGGTAAATAGCCGATTTACATTATCAATCCAATGCACTGAGAATCGAAAAAAAAACACGTACGTTATTGATATCGGCAAGAGCTCCGTTCCGCAGTGTATCGTCCAGCCATAGCTCATTTACAAGTACAGAACCATTATTGCGAGCTTTCACACACACGGGATCAGACTATATCCAAACAAAATAAAATTCAGGAAATGAACAGGCGATAATGCATTTATATCGAAATAAAACAGCATACTCACATAGCTAAGCTTTTCACTCGATACGATCAGATAGAGGTCTTTCCAAACAAATAGCTTCTCGATTGATCCACCTTTTCTCTTTATAGCATCTCCGTACTGCCCATAAAAAAATAGCAGAGTCAATGCCTAAGGAATTTTATATTTCAGAAACGCCCTTTAGTAAACTATTAATAAGAAGGTTGTAAGCTCCTAAAATTTCAACGAAAGAAAAGGATGTAAGGTTTGTAGATTTGATGCAAGGGTTTATCATTCGGTCACTTGCTTAATGGTTAACATGCATATAAATAGCTTAGTACATACTACCTTTGTTCCTAAATGTAAGACGTTTTTGCAGTTCAAATTACATTTAGAAATAGAGGTACTACTAAATATGGATTGGGTCATCATGGAGAGTACTACAATTTTGTATAGCGCCGACATAACAAATATGTGAATCTCGAACCAGAATTTCACAGTAGATAGTAGGGCACTATAGCCCACACAGGCAAGAAATCTGCACTCACTGAACAAAATGTGCACTGGATTTCTACAACACAGCCAGATGTAAATTTTACTACTGTTTTTAGATGATATGTTAGTAAAAATGGTAAAGTGTATATAATTAGAAACTATTTTTCATGATGAATCTTATTGTACAATTTTTATCAAGTAATTCTATATACTCCATATTTTTTGATTTATGGAAGATATAGATGTTTGACTACATGCTCTCTAAGAAGTCCTGCATTTTGGAACGGAGGTAGAATATATTTCTTTTCACTTTCCTTCAGTTATGGGCTCGTGATATACAGGACGAACTAAACCTTTCATCCACCACTGATGCTGCGATTAGGCTATATGATAGCACTACATCTCAGTCGTATCCAACGAGTATAGAGATGACAGAGATCAGTCAGGGTAGCAGTGTCGTTGAAAAATTGGAGGATACCCCAGCGAGTGTCCATGGTGATCCAGCTTCCAAGTTGGCCGGAGATGGTTTACCGTCGTCAAGCAACATAGCATCTAAGCAGAGGGATCTTGCTATTTCACACGCATTAGATGAGCTGTATAAACATTAAATACACCATGTCCTTGGTTCATCCCACATTAGAAAGGTATACGTCGATCAGGCAGTGTGTGTGTCAATTGGAGATGTCATATTCTCATATGTTGCAGTTGACCAACGTGCAGGGCAGAGTGTGTGTCATGTCGCGGTCCACCACCAATTAGTTTAAAACTCAAAACCATCAAGGATGCAGTGAAAGAAAAAGGAAGGATGGATAAACATTGATGGACAAAGAACTTTCTGTGTCTACTGAATCAAACCAAGAATGCCAAACAGTATAGGCTATCACTGATAAATGCAAGACTCGTCCCCACAGTGCATTAGCATGCAGGTTCCGCTTGATTCTCATTCAGGAATGGATTTCGGCGCTGCAGCTGCTTGCCGTGCGCGTCTGTTCCATTAAGTTTGGGCCCTGCAAAAGCAGTATTGACGCGTACGGCCGCGATCCTGCTGCTGCTGGTGGACATTCTCATCACCAGCGGTGTGCAAATCAGCATCGGGTGGAGGCCACTAAGGACATCGCAGCAATTAAACGCAAACAGAAAATGTATTCCCTCAAATCCCCAGCAGTAATTCCCACAAATACCAATCATGGCTTAGTACTAAAATTTAACTTGCCCAATATAATCGGCAAAACAAGTCGCGTCCTCACAAAACGTACTCGCCGCCAATCACATCCCTTGTCCCGTAATTATCTGCAGGTATGAGCGCGTCCGCTGGAGTGAGCACCGCGAGGGACGGAACCGCTGCCGCCTCCTCCTCTTCCTCCACGGGATCGAACTCGGCACGCGTCTCGCATTATGCACCCTTTCCAATCTACTAACTCCGAATGATCGCGACCAGAGGAGAGGGAGTGGATCGGGATTCGGGACTAACCTCAGCCTCCTTCTCCTTGTCGAACCCCACCAGCTTGAATCGGAGCGCGCGGAGGAACCCGCCATCTCCGGCCATCATGGCTAGGGTTAGGGCTCGGACAGATCCGAGGGGATTCTGGAGAGAATTCGGGTTGCGGGATTGAGCTGGGGGAGGATCAGCGCAGCGCGATGTTTAAAATTTCGGGTTGTGGAGTCGTCTGGCACGGATTACCAGAGCGACCCGATGCCGTCAATTATCGATCGCACGGATGCGAGTCGCTAAGCATCTCAGTGCACTCCTCCGCCTAGCCCATGTAAGGCCCGCAACGAGAGTGAAGCAAGCCCATTGCGGAAGAAGAAAAAAGAGTAAACAGAGACGGTAGCCGAAGGATGGCACGGCCTCACTCACCTAATGCCTGCAAGCCCTCAAAAAACAAATGCCGGCCGTTTCTCAAAAAAAAAAAAAACAATGTCTGCCGGTAGAAATAAAAAATGTTGTGCATATTCAGAAGTTCTTCTCGATATGAACAGAACAATTTAGAAGTTTTTTTAAGGCACCGTGAGCTTTATTGATTAGGCAATAATATTATTACAATCATTTGCGACTAAATCTGCCACGCAGGATGGTGATGAGTCACGTAACAGATGACTAGAACCATTTTTTTACCTAAGAGGCCGAGCAAATCCAGACCATCAAACGTTGTGGACAGCGGACACGCTCGGACGCGTCGGCGAACACTGACCAGTCACGCCTCATATAATGCATTTTACATCTGTGTACCTCATATCCGGCACCCTATATTCATATTACGCATGCATCGCGATGAACTACTCTACGTGATACACGTACGACGAAATCAGCATCAAACGAACAACTAAATGCACATAAACTGACTATACATCATCCAAAAGAACATCAGAGTTCATCGTCAGACAAGTTCTTAACTTAAACAACTAATAAACAAAAATAAATGGAGGAGGAGCATCTTCATCACTTCCTCATCGGGCCTTTGCCTTTCCGATCACCGGTGCAACTGTAGGCCCCCGCAGCTGATGGAGGATCTTGGTCGTTGTCGGAGGAGGCGGAGCTATGGGTGTTGCCGTCATCGGTCGAGGAGTCAGGGACGACACTTAGCCCATTCATCCGGCGGATGGCCCTGTCATGCTACCGCTTCAACTTGGCCACCCGAGCCGCTTCAACTGCCGCCTACGTGCGTCCTTCTAGAGTGCTTGTGCGGGATGGTGGAGCGAGCACTTGCACCGCCCGCTGCCCCACGCGGAGCAGCGGCTGGCGGAGGCCGAGCGGACTGTGTTGCCCTGGCAGAGCTGCGTGCGGGCGGGGGGTGGCCGGCTCCAGCGTTCACACTGCGCCGACGCGGGAGCGACGATGGTGCATACCCGGTGGTGTCCCCTGAAAGTGCATGTGGCACTTAATTACATTTTGGTGTGATGGCAATACGGTTAGAGGAACTAATATCGATTGCTAAAGTTTATCTCGGGATATTGGTTCCATGGAGTTTATTATGGAGTTGTGTGACCCCCCCCCCCCCCCTCAATTCAAAAAGATCATAGGCATGTTTATCGGCGACTCAAAGGTTTTCGTTTTGTATGGAACCCCCGCTCAAAGGAACCGGAACACCCCGTATTCCAGTCCAGAGATCAAGTCTTCTGGAATACGACATTACTTGGCATAGAACAAATTAGCTCTTATTACAAAGGATAATGGATACAAGGTCTGATGTTACAAAGGATCACATCAGCACGATGACATTATGCCTGCTAAAGTAGCTCTATGCTAGCAGCGGAACAACTCGGGGCAGCGGAATAACTTCCAGCGGAACAACAACGACAGTAGTGAACTCCACTCCGCAGGGACTCTGTCTGGGACACGATCTAGCTCGCACGCGCGGTAACCTCGACGAGCAATCAATCACGACATCACCTGCAATCTGGCATGACACGCCAGGTCAGTACATTGAATGTACTTGCAAGCTCACAACAACCAAAAGCATCAAGGCAAGACAATAACATAGCATTTAACAGGTTAAGATATTATCAACTACTATGATATGAAAGCAATAACTAAGCATGATATGGTACTACTGAAATACTGATGAACCAACATCTCAAGAACCATCTCACTCTTGGCTATCCGGCCAAGCAATAAATCACATCGATCACCTCGTGATCAATATCTCCTCGTGATCACCATGTGACCACATCACAAACTGAACGATCATCCTCAAGATCATCCCAACTTCATCATCAACATCCTGCCAACTATTACTGCTCACATAATCAACATATAAATCATCTACAAGTCATTCCGTCATGTGAGTGTTGATCGAATGGTGTGACCTAATACGAACTGTGCCCATGACCGAGGACATGGCTATGGATAGATTAGACACACTATGCAAAGGTTAGCACACTGTACCCACATCACAGAACCCATGGCCTCAAGCTCCCATTCGGGTGGACTAACGACATTCCTACAAAACTAGTCTACTGCAATGACACTCTCCCGGCCACTCCGACCAACTCCCCTTTGGGCTCAGTCCTGGGTGGCCCCAATGTCACCTCGTGACATCCCACGGCCACCATCGTGGCAAAATAAAAACGGTCCCAAACGGGGACAAAAAGGCACCTACAACAACTACGGGCACACAAGGTTATCACCGCCTACCGGGCCAGGGCAGCGCACGTATATAACCTTCCCTAGTTGGAGGCACCGACGAGAGGCATAACAATAGACCGCATTAGGGCCTTCCCATAAAGGCAAATGTGGTTGCATTGGAAAAGCCCAGTTCGGTGGCACCTGACCAACGAAATGAAGGAATTTATCCCCAAGATACACTACTAGAATTAGGATCTTTGTCGTCTGCTAGCTGATGGCAAAGAAGGTCTTTGCCATCAGCCTACAGAAAACTGACGACAAAGAAAGAGCTGATGGCAAAGATCATGTTTGCCGTCAGCCAGCTCTTTGTCGTTTGCTAGCAGACGGCATAGAAGCTTTGCCGTTTGCTAGCAGACGGCAAAGAAAGTGGCCAAACTAACATCCGTTAGCTAGGCTCTTTGTCGTCTGCTAGTAGATGGCAAAGAGTTGTGCCCTAACTAAAAAGCCAGCGCCCGCACTCCACCCCTCTCTCTGTCCCCTCTCTCTCTCCGCCCCGTGCCCGAGCTGTCGCCGCCCCGCGCCACCCCCGTCATCGGCCGCCCCGTCCCGCCCCCGTGCCCGAGTCGTTGTTGCCCCGCGCACCCCCCGTTGCCGCGCTGCCCCGACGACCCCCTCCTCCACCCCGGCCACCCCCTACCGCGGCCACCTCGCGCCCCTCTCCTCCACCCTCGCTGCCCCCTACAGCGCCCTCCCCGCTGTCCGGACGCCCTCCTCCTCCACCTCGGCCGCCCCGGCACCCCTCTCCTCCACCCCCGCGGCTTCCCCGCCGCTCCAGTGCCCCCTCCTCCACCCCGGCAGCCCTGACGCCCCTCTCCTTCACCCCCACGGCTGCCCCGCTGCTCCGGCGCCCCCTCCTCCGGTGAAACCTTTTCTGTTTTTTAGATTTAGTTTAGGTTTTGTTTAGGTTTTGTTTTTGTTTTTTAGGTTTTGGTTTAGATTTAGTTTAGTTTAGGTTAAAAAGAAAGAAGAAAGATGATGATGATGATGATGATAATAATAATAATAATAATAATAATAATAATAATAATAATAATAATAATAATAATAATAATAATAATAATAAGAAGAAGAAGAAGAAGAAGAAGAAGAAGAAGAATAAGAAGAAGAAGAGGAGGAGGAAGCAGAAGAAGAAGAGGAGGAGGAGGAGGAGGAAGAAGAAGAAGAAGAAGATTAGGGGTGCGTCACCGACGAAGTCGGGTCGAGGATCACTGGTCGCCGAGGGGTCGGGGATCGCCGTCGCCGAGGGGTCGAGGGTCGGGGCAGAGGGTTGTGGATCATCGGCCGCCGAGGGGATAGAAGGTGGAGCCAGTGGGTCCCTGCTACCTCTTGAGCATGTGTTGGTTTTCCCTTGAAGAGGAAAGGGTGATGTAGCAAAGTAGCATAAGTATTTCCCTCAGTTTTGAGAACCAAGGTATCAATCCAGTAGTAGACGACACACAAGTCACCTAGTACCAGCACAAACAATCAAGAACCTTGCAACCAACGTGATAAAGGGGTTGTCAATCCCTTCACGGTCACTCGCAAAAGTGAGATCTAATAAAGATAGTAAAGTAAATATTTTTTGGTATTTTTGTTGTATAGATTGGAAAGTAAATATTGGAAAATAGTAAACAAGATGCGATATAATGGAAAAGAGATGTAATATAATAGGAAAGAGACCCGGGGGCCATAGGTTTCACTAGTGACTTCTCTCAAGATAGCATGTATTACGTGAAGGAAATATGCCCTAGAGGCAATAATAAAGTTATTATTTATTTCCTTATATCATGATAAATGTTTATTATTCATGCTAGAATTGTATTAACCAGAAACATGATACATGTGTGAATACATAGACAAACTTAATGTCACTAGTATGCCTCTACTTGACTAGCTCATTAATCAAAGATGGTTATGTTTCCTAACCATAGACATGAGTTGTCATTTGATTAACGGGATCACGTCATTAGTAGAATGATGTGATTGACATGACCCATTCCGTTAGCTTAGCACTTGATCGTTTAGTATGTTGCTATTGCTTTCTTCATGACTTATACATGTTCCTACAACTATGAGATTATGCAACTCCCGTTTATCGGAGGAACACTTTGTGTGCTACCAAACGTCACAACGTAACTGGGTGATTACAAAGGAGCTCTACAGGTGTCTCCAAAGATACATGTTGAGTTGGCGTATTTCGAGATTAGGTTTTGTCACTCCGATTGTCGGAGAGGTATCTCTGGGCCCTCTCGGTAATGCACATCACTATAAGCCTTGCAAGCAATGTAACTAATGAGTTGGTTATGGAATGATGCATTACATAACGAGTAAAGAGACTTGCCGGTAACGAGATTGAACTAGGTATTGAGATACCGACGATCGAATCTCGGGCAAGTAACATACCGATGACAAAGGGAACAACGTATGTTGTTATGCGGTTTGACCGATAAAGATCTTCGTAGAATATGTAGGAGCCAATATGAGCATCCAGGTTCCACTATTAGTTATTGACCGGAAACGTGTCTCGGTCATGTCTACATAGTTCTCGAACCCGTAGGGTCCGCACGCTTAAAGTTAGATGACGGTTATATTATGAGTTTATGTGTTTTGATGTACCGAAGGAGTTCGGAGTCCCGGATGAGATCGGGGACATGACGAGGAGTCTCGAAATGGTCGATATGTAAAGATCGATATGTTGGACGACTATATTCGGACATCGAAAAGGTTCCGAGTGATTCGGGTATTTTTCGGAGTACCGGAGAGTTATAGGAATTCACCGGGAAGAATATGGGCCTTATTAGGCTTTAGGGGAAAGAGAGAGGAGAGGCTGCGCGCCCCCAAGGCCTAGTCCGAATTGGACTAAGGGGAGGGGCTGCGCCCCCTCCTTCCTTCTCTTCTCTCTCCCCTTTCCTTGACTCCTACTCCTACTACTTGGAAGGGGGAAATCCTACTCCCGGTGGGAGTAGGACTCCTCCTAGGGCGCGCCATAGAGAGGGCCGGCCCTCCCCCTCCTCCACTCCTTTATATACGGGGAGGGGAGCATCCCTTGGAGACAACAATTGATCTCTTGATCTCTTAGCCGTGTGCGGTGCCCCCCTCCACCATAGTCCTCCTCGATAATATTGTAGCGGTGCTTAGGCGAAGCCCTACGATGGTAGAACATCAAGATCGCCACCACGCCGTTGTGCTGACGGAACTCTCCCGCAACACTTTGCTGGATCGGAGTTCGAGGGACGTCATCGAGCTGAACGTGTGCTAGAACTCGGAGGTGTCGTAGTTTTGGTGCTTGATCGGTCGGGCCGTGAAGACGTACGACTACATCAACCGCGTTGTTCTAACGCTTCCGCTTTCGATCTATGAGGGTACGTGGACAACACTCTCCCCACTCATTGCTATGCATCACCATGATCTTGCGTGTGCGTAGGAATTTTTTTGAAATTACTACGTTCCCCAACAGTGGCATCCGAGCCTGGTTTTATGTGTAGATGTTATATGCACGAGTAGAACACAAGTGAGTTGTGGGCGATACAAGTCATACTGCTTACCAGCATGTCATACTTTGGTTCGGCGGTATTGTTGGATGAAGCGGCCCGGACCGACATTACGCGTACGCTTATGCGAGACTGGTTCTACCGACGTGCTTTGCACACAGGTGGCTGGCGGGTGTCAGTTTCTCTAACTTTAGTTGAACCGAGTGTGGCGACGCCCGGTCCTTGCGAAGGTTAAAACATCACTAACTTGACGAACTATCATTGTGGTTTTGATGCATAGGTAAGAATGGTTCTTGCTCAGCCCGTAGCAGCCACGTAAAATTTGCAACAACAAAGTAGAGGACGTCTAACTTGTTTTTGCAGGGCATGTTATGATATGATATAGTCAAGACGTGATGCTATATTTTATTGTATGAGATGATCATGTTTTGTAACCGAGTTATCGGCAACTGGCAGGAGCCATATGGTTGTCGCTTTATTGGATGAAATGCAAGCGCCCTGTAATTGCTTTACTTTATCACTAAGCGGTAGCGATAGTCGTAGAAGCAATAGATGGCGAAATGACAATGATGCTACGATGGAGATCAAGGTGTCGCGCCGGTGA
Source organism: Triticum timopheevii (assembly GCA_963921465.1). Taxonomy (NCBI): domain Eukaryota; kingdom Viridiplantae; phylum Streptophyta; class Magnoliopsida; order Poales; family Poaceae; genus Triticum; species Triticum timopheevii. The sequence goes on from OY997272.1 coordinate 153,430,932, forward strand.
CAATGGTGATCACGATGGTGCTTCGGAGATGGAGATCACAAGCACAAGATGATGATGTCCATATCATATCACTTACATTGATTGCATGTGATGCTTATTCTTTATGCATCTTATTTTTCTTTGATTGACGGTAGCATTATAATATGGTCTCTCACTAATTATCAAGAAGTGTTCTCCCTGAGTATGCACCATTGCGAAAGTTCTTCGTGCTGAGACACCACGTGATGATCGGGTGTGATAGGCTCTACGTTCAAATACAATGGGTGCAAAACAGTTGCACACGCGGAATACTTAGGTTAAACTTGACGAGCCTAGCATATACAGATATGGCCTCGGAACAAGGAGACCGAAAGGTCGAACGTGAATCATATAGTAGATATGATCAACATAGTGATGTTCACCATTGAAAACTACTCCATCTCACGTGATGATCGGACATGGTTTAGTTGATTTGGATCACGTGATCACTTAGATGACTAGAGAGATGTCTGTCTAAGTGGGAGTTCTTTAGTAATATGATTAATTAAACTTAAATTTATCATGAACTTAGTACCTGATAGTATTTTGCTTGTCTATGTTTGTTGTAGATAGATGGCCCGTGCTGTTGTTCCGTTGAATTTTAATGCGTTCCTTGAGAAAGCTAAGTTGAAAGATGATGGTAGCAATTACACGGACTGGGTCCGTAACTTGAGGATTATCCTCATTGCTGCACAGAAGAATTATGTCCTCGAAGCACCACTAGGTGCCAGGCCTACTGCAGATGCAACTGACGATGTTAAGGACGTCTGGCAGAGCAAAGCTGATGACTACTCGATAGTTCAGTATGCCATGCTTTACGGCTTAGAACCGGGACTTCAACGACGTTTTGAACGTCATGGAGCATATGAGATGTTCCAGGAGTTGAAGTTAATATTTCAAGCAAATGCTCGGATTGAGAGATATGAAGTCTCCAATAAGTTCTATAGCTGCAAGATGGAAGAGAATAGTTCTGTCAGTGAACATATACTCAAAATGTCTAGGTATAATAATCACTTGATTCAATTGGGAGTTAATCTTCCTGATGATAGTGTCATTGACATAATTCTTCAATCACCGCCACCAAGCTACAAGAGCTTCGTGATGAACTATAATATGCAAGGGATGGACAAGACTATTCCCTAGCTCTTCGCAATGCTAAAAGCTGCGGAGGTAGAAATCAAGAAGGAGCATCAAGTGTTGATGGTAAATAAGACCACCAGTTTCAAGAAAAAAGGTAAAGGGAAGAAGAAGGGGAACTTCAAGAAGAACAACAAACAAGTTGTTTCTCAAGAGAAGAAACCCAAATCTGGACCTAAGCCTGAGACTGAGTGCTTCTACTGCAAGCAGACTGGTCACTGGAAGCAGAACTGCCCCAAGTATTTGGCGGATAAGAAGGATGGCAAGGTGAACAAAGGTATATGTGATATACATGTTATTGATGTGTACCTTACTAATGCTCGCAGTAGCACCTGGGTATTTGATACTAGTTCTGTTGCTAATATTTGCAACTCGAAACAGGGACTATGGATTAAGCGAAGATTGGCTAAGGACGAGGTGACGATGCACGTGGTAAATGGTTCCAAAGTCGATGTGATCGCAGTCGGTACGCTACCTCTACATCTACCTTCGGGATTAATTTTAGACCTGCATAATTGTTATTTGATGCCAACGTTGAGCATGAACATTATATCTAGATCTTGTTTGATGCGAGACGGTTATTCATTTAAATCAGAGAATAATGGTTGTTCTATTTATATGAGTAATATCTTTTATGGCCATACACCCTTGAAGAGTGGTCTATTTTTATTAAATCTCGATAGTAGTGATACACATATTCATAATGTTGAAGCCAAAAGATGCAGAGTTGATAATGATAGTACAACTTATTTGTGGCACTGCTGTTTGGGTCATATTGGTGTAAAGCGCATGAAGAAACTCCATACTAATGGACTTCTGGAATCACTTGATTATGAATCACTTGGTACTTGCGAACCGTGCCTCATGGGCAAGATGACTAAAACGCCATTCTCCGGAACTATGGAGCGAGCAACTGATTTGTTGGAAATCATACATACTGATGTGTGTGGTCCAATGAATATTGAGGCTCGCGACAGTTATCATTATTTTCTCACCTTCACAGATGATTTGAGCAGATATGGGTATATCTACTTAATGAAACACAAGTCTGAAACATTTGAAAAGTTCAAAGAATTTCAAAGTCAAGTGGAAAATCATCGTAACAAGAAAATAAAGTTTCTATGATCTAATCGTGGAGGAGAATATTTGAGTTACGAGTTTGGTCTACATTTGAAACAATGCGGAATAGTTTCGCAACCCACGCCACCCGAAACACCACAACGGTGTGTCCGAATGTCGTAATCGTACTTTACTAGATATGGTGCGATCTATGATGTCTCTTACTGATTTACCGCTATTGTTTTGGGGTTATGCTTTAGATACGGCCGCATTCACCTTAAATAGGGCACCATCAAAATCCGTTGAGACGACGCCTTATGAACTGTGGTTTGGCAAGAAACCAAAGTTGTCGTTTCTTAAAGTTTGGGGCTGTGATGCTTATGTGAAGAACCTTCAACCAGATAAGCTCGAACCCAAATCGGAGAAATGTGTCTTCATAGGATACTCAAAAGAGACTATTGGGTACATCTTCTATCATAGATCTGAAGGCAAGACTTTTGTTGCTAAATTCGTATCCTTTCTAGAAAAAGAGTTTCTCTCGAAAGAAGTGAGTGGGAGGAAAGTAGAACTTGATGAGGGAACTGTACCTGCTCCCTTATTGGAAAATAGTTCATCACAGAAACCGGTTCCTGTGACGACTACACCAATCAGTGAGGAAGCTAATGATATTGATCATGAAACTTCAGATCAAGTTACTACCGAACCTCGTAGGTCAACCAGAGTAAGATACGCACCAGAGTGGTACGGTAATCCTATTCCGGAAGTCATGTTACTTGACCATGGCGAACCTACGAACTATGAGGAAGCAATGATGAGCCCAGATTTCGCAAAATGGCTTGAGGCCATGAAATCTGAGATGGGATCCATGTATGAGAACAAAGTATGGACTTTGGTTAACTTGCCCGATGATCGGCAATCCATCGAGAATAAATGGATCTTCAAGAAGAAGACTGACGCTGATGGTAATGTAACTGTCTATAAAGCTCGACTTGTTGCGAAAGGTTTTCGACAAGTTCAAGGGGTTGACTACGATGACACTTTCTCACCCGTAGCGATGCTTAAGTCTGTCCTAATCATGTTAGCAATTGCCGCATTTTATGATTATGAAATATGGCAAATGGATGTCAAAACTACATTCCTGAATGGATTTCTGGAAGAAGAGTTGTATATGATGCAACCAGAAGGTTTTGTCGATCCAAAAGGTGCTAACAAAGTGTGCAAGCTCCAGCAATCCATTTATGGACTAGTGCAAGCCTCTCGGAGTTGGAATAAACGTTTTGATAGTGTGATCAAAGCATATGGTTTTATACAGACTTTTGGAGAAGCCTGTATTTACAAGAAAGTGACTGGGAGCTCTGTAGCATTTCTGATATTATATGTAGACGACATATTGTTAATTGGAAATGATATAGAATTTCTGGATAGCATAAAGGGATACTTGAATAAAAGTTTTTCGATGAAGGACCTCGGTGAAGCTGCTTACATATTGGGCATCAAGATCTATAGAGATAGATCAAGACACTTAATTGGACTTTCACAAAGCACATACCTTGATAAAGTTTTGAAAAAGTTCAAAATAGATCAGGCAAAGAAAGGGTTCTTGCATGTATTACAAGGTGTGAAGTTGAGTTAGACTCAATGCCCGACCACAACAGAAGATAGAGAGAAAATGAAAGATGTTCCCTATTCTTCAGCCATAGGCTCTATCATGTATGCAATGTTGTGTACCAGACCTGATGTATGCTTAGCAATAAGTTTAGCAGGGAGGTACCAAAGTAATCCAGGAGTGGATCACTGGACAGCGGACAAGAATACCCTAAAATACCTGAAAAGGACTAAGGATATGTTTCGCGTTTATGGAGGTGACAAAGAGCTAGTCGTAAATGGTTACGTCGATGCAAGCTTTGACATTGATCCTGATGATTCTAAATCGCAAAGCAGATATGTGTTTATATTGAACGGTGGAGCTGTCAGTTGGTGCAGTTCTAAACAAAGCGTCGTGGCGGGATCTACATGCGAAGCGGAGTACATAGCTGCTTCGGAAGCAACAAATGAAGGAGTCTGGATGAAGGAGTTCATTTCCGATCTAGGTGTCATATCTAGTGCATCGGGACCAATGAAGATCTTCTGTGAAAATACTGGTGCAATTGCCTTGGCAAAGGAATCCAGATTTCACAAGAGGACCAAGCACATCAAGAGACGCTTCAATTCCATCCGGGACCAAGTCCAGGTGGGAGACATAGAGATTTGCAAGATACATATGGATCTGAATGTTGCAGACCCGTTGACTAAGCCTCTTCCACGAGCAAAACATGATCAACACCAAGGCTCCATGGGTGTTAGAATCATTACTGTGTAATCTAGATTATTGACTCTAGTGCAAGTGGGAGACTGAAGGAAATATGCCCTAGAGGCAATAATAAAGTTATTATTTATTTCCTTATATCATGATAAATGTTTATTATTCATGCTAGAATTGTATTAACCGGAAACATGATACATGTGTGAATACATAGACAAACTTAATGTCACTAGTATGCCTCTACTTGACTAGCTCATTAATCAAAGATGGTTATGTTTCCTAACCATAGACATGAGTTGTCATTTGATTAACGGGATCACATCATTAGTAGAATGATGTGATTGACATGACCCATTCCGTTAGCTTAGCACTTGACCGTTTAGTATGTTGCTATTGCTTTCTTCATGACTTATACATGTTCCTACAACTATGAGATTATGCAACTCCCGTTTATCGGAGGAACACTTTGTGTGCTACCAAACATCACAACGTAACTGGGTGATTATAAAGGAGCTCTACAGGTGTCTCCAAAGGTACATGTTGAGCTGGCGTATTTCGAGATTAGGTTTTGTCACTCCGATTGTCGGAGAGGTATCTCTGGGCCCCCTCGGTAATGCACATCACTATAAGCCTTGTAAGCAATGTAACTAATGAGTTTGTTACGGAATGATGCATTACATAACGAGTAAAGAGACTTGCCAGTAACGATATTGAACTAGGTATTGAGATATCGAAGATCGAATCTCCGGCAAGTAACATACCGATGACAAAGGGAACAACTTATGTTGTTATGCGGTTTGACCGATAAAGATCTTCGTAGAATATGTAAGAGCCAATATGAGCATCCAGGTTCCGTATTGGTTATTGACCGGAAACGTGTCTCGGTCATGTCTACATAGTTCTCGAACCCGTAGGGTCCACACGCTTAAAGTTAGATGACAGTTATATTATGAGTTTATGTGTTTTGATATACCGAAGGAGTTCGGAGTCCCGGATGAGATCAGGGACATGACGAGGAGTCTCGAAATGGCCGAGACATAAAGATCAATATATTGGACGACTATATTCGGACATCGGAAAGGTTCCGAGTGATTCGGGTATTTTTTGGAGTACCGGAGAGTTACAGGAATTCGCCGGGGAGTATATGGGCCTTATTGGGCTTTAGGGGAAAGGGAGAGGAGAGGCTGGGCGCCCCCAAGGCCTAGTCTGAATTGGACTAAGGAGAGGGGCTACGCCCCCTCCTTCCTTCTCTTTTCTCTCCCCTTTCCTTGACTCCTACTCCTACTACTTGGAAGGGGGGAATCCTACTCCCGGTGGGAGTAGGACTCCTCCTAGGGCACGCCATAGAGAGGGCCGACTGTCGGTGTCAAAACCAGCGGATCTCGGGTAGGGGGTCCCGATCTGTGCGTCAAGGTTGATGGTAACAGGAAGCAAGGGACACAGATGTTTACCCAGGTTCGGGCCCTCTCGATGGAGGTAAAACCCTACTTCCTGCTTGATTAATATTGAAGATATGGGTAGTACAAGAGTAGATCTACCACAAGATCATAGAGGCTAAGCCCTAGAAGTTAGCCATGATGGTATGATTGTAATTGTGATCGGCCTTCTAAGGACCAACCTCTCCAGTTTATATAGACACCGGAGAAGGCTAGGGTTTACATGGAGTCGGTTACAAGAAAGGAAACACAATATCCGGATCACCAAGCTTGCCTTCCACGCCAAGGAGAGTCCCATCTGGACACGGGACGAAGTCTTGAGTCTTGTATCTTCACGCTTCAATAGTCTGGATGTTGTACACAGTCCGGCTGTCCGGATACCCCCTAATCCGGAACTCCCTCAGTAGCCCCTGAACCAGGCTTCAATGACGATGAGTCCGGCGCGCAGTATTGTCTTCGGCATTGCAAGGCGGGTTCCTCCTACGAATACTCCAAAGTACTTGTTACGACGAATAGTGTCCGGCCTCCAATCAATGTTGTGCTCCTCGGCTTCAGTGCCTCAATAATGACCATCTCCACGTGTCGAGCGAATGCGAGGAGCCGAGGCATTTTTGCATTTGCCACCCTCAATCCTCCGGGCTGACCGTCTATTTGAAGGGACGGGGATTCTCAGATCCAAATCTCACTCTCCCTCCCTGAGCTAGCATCGAACAGAGCGCTCCGTGAAAAACCATTCCAACATGGCTGGCCGTCGCAGCTCTTCTGCTCGCCCTTCTCATTCCAAGTCGGGAGATTGGGGAGAGTGTTCAGTTCCTCATAGCCATTTGATAGAGTTACAAACCCAAGGGTTCTCCCACCGGCGTTCATGGTCCCTGTCCGAGCTGGAATAGCCACTTATGACGGAGGGGAACAAGCAGAGGGATCTCCTAATCCATCTCCAGAGGAGCGTATATGCCTCATCCCGCATCTGCTGAGGGGCGTCGGGTTTCCCATCCACCCGTTTCTTCGCGGGCTCCTGGAGTTCTATGACCTCCAGTTGCACAACCTTACCCCTGCCTTCATTCTGCATATAGCGGGGTACGTCGCCCTTTGCGAGCTGTTTTTAGGCTGCAAACCACACTTCGGATTATGGAGGAAGCTGTTCTGCCTCGTCCCCTGCACCCAGGGTTAATCCCTATGCCAAGTGGGCGGGGCCGAAGTATGGCGCATTGCCGAGACCGGATACTTGTCCGGCACTCCTGAGAAGGCACCCGAAAACTGGCCTTCAGAGTGGTTTTACATTGATGACGTTCCCCTTCCGGATCTAGTCTAGACAGGTCTCCCCAAGTTCAGTAATGCCCCACCGAGGGCATGCCTAAGCTGGCGCCCCCGGGGCCCTCAAGAAGAGGATACGAGGGAAATACACTTCCTGATGAGCAGGATGAAGGTACTGGCCAAATCCGGACTAACGATAGTTGAGGTCATGGCGATATGCATAAGGCGGGGCATGCAACCACTTCAATATCGGGGAAAGCCCATGTGGCACTTCAACGGGGAAGATGACACCACCCGCTGCGGCCGTAAGGGTCCGGACTCCGCCACTGCTTTGGCAAGGATATTGTCCGATTTATACAAAGGGGAAGAGGAGGAATTCCTCCGCATTAAAACACGGGACGAATTGTCCATGTACAACCCCCCAAAGTGGGTAAGTTGCCATTCTTTTCCCTACTTCACTTACTTTAGCGTCCTTCTGCTAAGATTACCTGCATTGATGTTTCCGAGCAGGAACTGAGGAGGGTCGTAGAAGGAATCTTCAGCCCCTCCCCGCAGCTAGAGGACCCCGGAAGGGCCCTAGATCCGGGACTCAAAGAAGATCTAGATATTACCGTGGAGCTTGTCAACGGGGTATCTTTATCAAGCGAGCTGGGATGGCGCCTCAGTGGCTATTACGGCTGACTATCCCGGACTGCTCCCTGTGTCACGTGTAAGCCGAACTAAAAACCCTATCCCCCGAAGAGGACTCCCCTTGGGTATTATGATTTACCCTTGAGGCGTCGTGCTGTTCGCAGAGACGACGGTCAGAGCGCGGGGCCGAGCCCCAAGGGACTCGTCAACCACGGGCGTCCGGATCGGGCAGGCTCAAGAGGAAGGCGGTGAGGGTTGACACATCACTGCAGAGGTAAAGTAATAACCTGTCATGCGATTATAATATTTGAAATATGACAACGCCCTTTGTGTCTGGCAGGAAGAGGAGCAGCCGGACTATATCCGGGGATCCCGCCAATCACGCCTCCACCAGCCAGGTTCCAGAACCGGCTTAGAGGGCGGAGGCGGACACAGGGCCAGTACCGCATAGTTCTCCAACAAAGGATGCGGATATGTGTTCGGCCACGAACTCCGAAGTGGAGAGTGCCGTGAATCACCGGCGCTAGAGGGCCGTGCCACGGAACAACATCTTTTCCGAAGAGGCTTTTAATGCCTTCAATTCGGCGGACGCATACGTCCGAGCTGCTCAAGGCGGGCTTGCCCAAGCGACGAACCAGTATACCAAAGATATACAGGTAAGAAATTTTGATAAGTATGTATAGAAGTAGCCCCTGAGACTTGAAATAGTTGGAACAACTGTTTGAAGGATCAATTTATGCACAGGTCCTTGTAGATAAGAATGAACAATTAGCTCGGGAGCTGGAGGAATGCAAGGCCCAGCTGAGGGACAAGGTTGCCGAGTTGGAGGAATCCTAGAAGGCCTCATCTGGTAACATTTGTTTTAATTGTATGAAGATGCACCAGTTAGTAAATGGCTGGTATGACCAGTCTAACAGAAAATTCTGCAGACAATCCCGGGGTGAATCCGGAGGGCGTAACGGATGACGACTCGCATCTTAAAAGGCAGCTAAAGGCTGGCGAGCGCATCCTCACGCAAGTTAAGAAAGAGAAGAACAATCTTCAAGATGCTAATATTTGGTTGGACGTGGAATTAAAAGACGTCCGCGCTCAACTGGCGGACTCCATGAAGGAGAACAAAAGGCTTCGACGCGGCATTTATGGTGAGTGCCCAGACAGCCTGTATAATAGTTCGCGAGGAAGTATATTGAAAGAATTTTGCTTGTAGGAATGTTAACGGATCGCCCCGAAGAGGAGATGCCCTCATCTTCAAGTGATTTACTGCAAGACCTCTCGCAACTGCATGAGCGAGCTCGACAAGTGATGCAGGGTGTTGCTCATGCCTTGTGGCCATGAAGCTTATTACCGAACGGCATGGGGGAGCTTGTGGATATGCTGCAAGGAGCACGGTGGCGCTCCCGATTGTGGAAGATGTCAGCTTGCCGGCAAGGTGCAAGAGAAGCCTGGGCTATGGTGAAGACGCGCTACACCAAGCTGGACCCGAACCATATGGCCGAAGTAGGACCGGCGGGGCTTGATGGGCAAGAAATTCCCGTGAGCCTGGTATACGACCAGGTAGCGTTAGCCGCCAAGTATTTGCAACAGGATTGTAAACTAGATAGCCTGTTGGATGGTATAGAGGAAGAGTATAGTCAGTCCAAGTGACTATGTAATTTAATGGACGTAATTAGTCCCTAGCCGGATTAAAATCATTTGTCATGGCGGACCTTTTCGCTTCAGCCCCCGGATCCTATAGTCCGGGGTGTGTCCGAATACCCGCTCAGTTATACAAGACCGGGGTATGCGTGGAGACAAGGCGTAGGGGTCATAAGTGCTTGAACAAACAAGTACCCAACTAGTTATGTTATATTACATGGATAGTAAGAAACATCTTCCAGGGAGAATAGTTCCGTTAGGGGTTCCTTTCCCTGGGTACGCATGTGACAATGCACATGTCTGGACTGCAAACGATGGTGCATGATATAAGGCTTCTGGGGATTTACGTTGTAATAAACGAATACATCTTTTGTTCACCGATCGAATATTCTCTTAAGGAAACTAGCTTTCGGCTTCACCCAGTCTGAGGTACACATCCGGCTGAACGAGCAGTAACAATCGCAGAGGTGCTCCCCGTATGCCCTAGCTGAATTAACAGGAACGTAGGGCATAAACACAAGAGCCAGGCAACCCAGCTTGGCCACATCTTAAGTCATATCGATGCATATAATGGTGAAGAAAAGGCACATATGGAAAAAGAACGCATATGTGATGGGCGAAAAGCCATTTAAAGTAATTATGTTTAGCTTCCGAATAGGAAGCCCCCAAGTATAGCTTACACACATAGTACGGTCGGAGTGATCTGGGAGTCCGTACTATATTAAATACTTTGTGTGAAGAGAAAAAAAGGGTCGAGAAAGGAAAAAAGGTGGGGAGCATAATTAAAAAGTAGGGGTAAGGAGACGAACACTGAGTTCGGCGTTAGGCGTAGAATCTCCGGAGTCTGGCCGCGTTCCATGGGTTCGGCTCGAGTCTGTTATGGATGTGTTACATAAGCAGTACGCTCCTCCGGTGAGAACTTTGTCAATGACGAAGGGACCCTCCCACTTGGGTTTGAGCTTGTCCTTCTTCTTCTCTGGTAGGCTTAGAACGAGCTCGCCAATATTCTAAGTTTTTGCCCGCACTTCTCTGCTTTGATATCATCGAGCCTGCTACTGATAGAATGCGGAGCGGGCTTTTGCGACATCGCGCTCCTCCTCCAGGGCATCCAAGTTATCCTGCCGATCTAACTTGGCTTCCTTCTCTTCGTACATGCGTACGCGTGGCGAATCATGTATTATGTCGCAGGGTAGTACTGCTTCCGCACCATACACCATAAAAAAATGGTGTATATCCGGTGGTGCGATTCGGTGTGTGTAAGGACATATTTATCCCGTAGGTGTTTTGGTGATTGTTGACAATGCTTTTGCGGACTAATCGTGTGCCTTGAGTCTCTCAGATACTTCATCACTAGGCACGAGACGATTCGGTGCCCCTCGGAGACTATTGAAGTCGGCGTTGTTCTACGTTTCTCTCTGGTGGTTTTGAGTCGTAGGAGAGCCGTACTATTAAGAGGGGGTCCGCGTCGGAAAGGTTTGGGTGGAATCAACACGTACACTTGTCTCCCCTTTCCCTGCACTTTGGAGCTGCCCTTCATTATCTTGGTTGTGCGAAAACCTGGCGACTACTGCTGTGCTTGCGGTAGTACCGCAGGTACAAGCGGTAGTACCGCTGGGTGTCATGGTAGTACCGCTCCTCTGGAGCAGTAGTACCGCGGCACCCAGGCCTTGTGCCGCTCCGGCGCGGTAGTAGGGGCGGATGTAAGTTTTTACATCTGCGCCCACCACGGTAGTACCGCTTGTCCTGTGCGGTAGTACCGCGGTGGCCCACGGTAGTACCGCTCCCTAGGAGTCGTAGTACCGTGGCTCTCCTACCTAGTACCACAGTGTCACGGTAGTTGGCGCGGATGTAATTTTTTACATCCGCGCCCACCACGGTAGTACCGCGCCTCGCGAGCGGTAGTACCGCGTCGGGTTTTTGTACCACCCCAGTTTCAGCGGAAGTTGGCACAGATGTAATTTATTTCATCCGCGCCCTTCCCAGGCTGTGACTCTCCTGCCTTGCGGTAGTACCGCAAGGGGGAGCGGTAGTACCGCGCGAGCGGTAGTACTGCCCCCTAGTCAGACTAGTTCCAGCCTGTACAGCCGTCGCGGTAGTACCGTGGTCCTCCACGGTAGTACCGCGCGGCCTCGCGGTAGTACCGCGCCCCTGGAGCGGTAGTACCATGCGTCGCGGGCTGAACATGTGGATAATGGTTGGATTTTTCCCACGACTATATAAGGGGTGTCTTCTACTTCTAGTTCACTACCTCTTCTACCTCTAAGCTCCATTGTTGCTCCAAGCTCCATTTTTACCCGATCTCTCTCCCTAGCCAATCAAACTTGTTGATTTGCTCGGGATTGGGTGACAAGGGCCCGATCTACACTTCCACCAAAGGATATTTGATTCCCCCCACTTATCCCTAGCGGATCTTGTTACTCTTGGGTGTTGAGCACCCTAGACGATTGAGGTCACCTCGAAGCCATACTCCATTGTGGTGAAGCTTCGTGGTGTTGTTGTTGTTGGGAGCCTCTGTTTGGTGTGGAGATTGCCCCAACCTTGTTTGTAAAGGTTCGGTCGCCGCCTTCAAGGGCACCAATAGTGGAATCACGGCACCTCGCATCGTGTGAGGGCGTGAGGAGAATACGGTGGCCCTAGTGGCTTCTTGGGGAGCATTGTGCCTCCACACCACTCTAACGGAGACGTACTTCCCTTTAAAAGGAAGGAACTCCGGTAACACATCCTCGTCTCCACCGGCTCCACTCTTGGTTACCTCGTGCCTTTACTTTTGCAAGCCTACTTGTTTTACATCCTTTGCTTGCTTGTGTGCTAGTGGTTATTGCATCATATAGGTTGCTCACTTAGTTGCACATCTAGACAACCTATTTTGTTGCAAAGATTAATTTGGTAAAGAAAAGATTAAAATTGTTAGTTGCCTATTCACCCCCCCTCTAGTCAACCATATCGATCCTTTCAATTGGTATCAGAGCCTCGTCTCTTTATTAAGGACTTTGCCGTCCGAAGAGTATGGTTGACACCAACGATGGTGCGGAGGAACACTCCGGTGTGAATGTCATCTCATCTTCGGCCAAAGGGGGAACCTCGGTCTCACGTGAGGAATTCAATGTGGCTTTAGACACATTGAAAACCTCCATGACGGCCGAGGTTAAAAGCTTGTTTGCTGAATTTCTAGAGGGACTTAAACTATCTACCGTGCCAATGAAAGTGGGTGATCCCACTAACAAGGTGACGGATGCTAACTCCGATAAGGGGGAAGCTAACAATGAAAAGAGTCCTTCTACTAGTGGTAGAAATGGCACCGGCATCTTTGCCCATGTGGAACCTCCTATCTATAGAGGACCAATTCCCTCCACTCATTTAAATCATGCCGGTCCTCCTCCTAAATATGTGAAAAATGAAGATTTCGATTCTTGGGTTTATCGCTTCAAGCGACATTTAAAACATGTGAACACTAACCTTTGGAGAATCATTGAAGAAGGTTTCTATCCTCATGACCCAAGCAACTTCACCCCTCGAGAAGAAGCGGACAATCAATTCAATGAGAGTGCTCTCTTCATCATCCAAGATGCTATCCTTCCCGAAGATCTTCCTAATCTTCGACCTCATGTCATGGCTAAAGAAGCATGGAAATGTGTCGAGCGCCTCTATCGAGGAAGTGCTAGCATTCAACGCTCCAACTATGAAGTAGTGCAAGATGAAGCCGATGAGTTTGCAATGAAGGAAGATGAAGAACCTCGTGAGCTTTTTCGAAGAGTGACCAAACTCGCGGTCGCACTCCGAGATCATGGAAGCAAGGACACGGATGACAATTGGATCAAGCGAAAGTTCCTCAAGGCCATGATGCCCTACAACAAGGACATGTCCTCCGTCATTCGTCAAAGACCAGACTTTCACTCCATGACCTCTAGTGAAGTGTTGGATGAGTTCTTTGCAATGAGCATTTTGGACAAGACCGCCGACAATGCGGTGCTCCGTTCTCAAAGGGCAAAGAAGCCCAACCTTGCTTTGAAGGCCAAGGTTATTGTGGAAGAAGAGGAAGAAGTGGAAGATGAGGAAAGCAACCCCGAAGACACCAAATTTGATTATCACGAGCACATGGCCCTTGCTTCAAGACAATTTTGGAACAAGAAGAGTTCAAGACCCAACTTCAACAAGAACAATTCAAGTGGCGTCAAGGGCAAGCAACGAGTTAGAACTTGCTTCAACTGTGGCAATGTGAGCCATTTCGTTGCGGATTGTCCTTACGAGAAGCGGGAAGACAATGGTGGCAAGTTCATCCGAAAAGACAAAGCCAAGTCCTTCCCCAACAAGAACAACTTCGCCAAAAAGACTCCCACTCGTGGGTTGGTGGTTCAAGAAGAATACCAAGAGGATGACGATGATGATGAGAATGAAGAAGCAATGGCCATGGCATCCGTTGCCATTGCTACTACTCTCCGGGTGTCTCTCTTTGATTCACCCAACGAAAACATCACCGCCAAATGCCTCATGGCTAAAGCTTCAAACAAGGTAACCCCCAACATTAAAACCACCATCATTCCTAATCCCTCCGTGGAGGATTGCATTGATGAACATGATGGGTCTAATGAAGAAGTGAATGAGTTTGAGTGTTTTATGAGTAAGCTCAAGGGCAAGTCCAAGAAGCATTTTGTTGCTCTCTTGGAACAACTTGGTGAGGCCAATGACTTGATCGAGACTCACGAAAAAACCATCTCTAAGATGGAAGGTCATAGTCGTGACTATGCCGATGAGATATTGGATCTCTCTAATGCTCCTGAGGAAGAGAGTGTGCATCGTTTGACTTTTGAGGAGTCACACAACGATAGCCATGCTAAGTTAATGAAATATGTTGATCATGCTCTTGTCATGTCTTGTGTGCTAACCTCCGAGAAGGCTAAACTTGGGGTTGATCATGCTAGACTCAAAGAGGAGTTTGAGTTACTTGACAAGGCCCACAAGGTCTTGAAGGGTACTCATGCAAATCTCAAAGAGTCTCATGCTCAACTCCAAGTTAAGCTAATCAAGGAAAAGGCCACTTTTCCTCATATGGTGTTAATTGATAATGCATGTGCTACTAACCCGTGTTGTGAGCATGAGCATCTTGTGGAGGAGAATGCCAAGTTGAAGGATCAACTCGAGAAAGGCCTTGTGACTTGCATTCAAGGTAAGAAGAACCTCAACGACCTTTCGAGCAATCAAAAGGAAGTTGTGGCCAAGGAAGGAATTGGGTTTGCTCCCAAGTCCAAGAGCAAGAAGAAGAAGAAGAACAACAAGACCAAACGTCCTCCTCCTCTCAAACAAACGTTTGTGAAAGAGGGAGAGGGTGCTCCCAAGAAGAAGGAGAAAGTGAAGGGAGATGATGTCCAAAAGGGCAAAAGCATTCCCTCAAACAAAGCCGGCGACTTTAACCCGTCATATGTGTTGTGCCGTGCTAGTGATGGACATGTTTATGATAAATTTGTCGGTTCTTCTTATGAATACATTGAATGGTCTATTTGGGTTCCCAAGACCCTTGTTACTAATGTCAAAGGACCCATTACTAAATGGGTACCTAAAACCAAGCATTGATCTCGTGTAGGTGTTTGCTTCCGGTGGGGGATCATGGTTGCTCGATAGTGGAGCAACAAATCATATGACCGAGAGCAAGGACTTGGTGGTGGACGTGCAAGAGATTCCATCTATGCCCACCAATGTCGAGTGGGGTGATGCATCACATTCTAAGGTATTGGGTCTCGGCAAGGTTGTCATTTCTCATGATCTAACGATCGAGAAAGTCATGCTTGTTGAGTCCCTTGCGTACAATTTGCTTTCCGTTCGTCAACTTGCACTCATGGGTTTTGCTACATTCTTTGACATTGATACCGTGGCCCTCTTGTGGAGCAAGACTCTTAAAGTAGCCTTTGTTGGGCATGTCAAGAACAGTCTTTATGTGATTAACTTTTCGGAGCGACCCACTAAGACCGCGACATGCCTAATGGCTAAAGTTGACGTGGGATGGCTTTGGCATCGCCGTTTAGCCCATGTCAATATGAGATCTTTGCAAAGTCTTCTCAAGGGGGACCATGTACGTGGACTAACAAATGTTAGCTTTGCCAAAGATCGTGCTTGCAGTGTTTGTATCGAAGGAAAGCTTCATGAAAAGGCTCACCCTCCATCAACCATCATCTACTCGAAGAGACCCTTGGAGCTCCTTCACATGGATCTCTTTGGGCCTCCATCTTTTGATAGTCTTGGAGGAAGAAAGTATTGCTTGGTGATTGTGGATGACTATTCAAGATACACTTGGGTATACTTCTTCAAGAGGAAGAGTGAGACTCAACAAACCGTCATCAACTTTGCAAATGAAGCTCAACGTCAACATGATGCAAAGATCTTGAAAATAAGAAGTGACAACGGCAGCGAGTTCAAGAACTACATCTTGGATGAGTTTCTCAGTGATGAGGGGATCAAGCATCAATATGCTTCTCCTTATACCCCTCAACAAAATGGTGTAGCGGAGAGGAAGAACCGGACGTTGATGGATGCGGCAAGGACCATGATGGCGGAGTTCAAGTCTCCATACAACTTTTGGGCCGAAGCCATCAACACCGCATGTCATGCATCCAATCGGCTCTATCTCCGCAAAGGCTTGAACAAGACTCCTTATGAGATACTCACCGGCAACAAGCCCAACCTCAAGTACTTCCGGGTGTTCGGTTGTAAGTGTTTCATTCTCAAGAAAGGTGTTCGTTTGTCTAAATTTGAGGCTAGAGCTCATGAGGGCATATTTGTTGGTTATGCTACAAACTCTCATGCTTACCGTGTCCTCAACAAGTCCACCGGACTCATTGAGGAGACAAGTAACGTGGAGTTTGATGAAAATAACGGCTCCCAAGTGGAGCAAAGTGGTACTTGCGATGTAGGTGATGAAATTCCTCCCCAAGCCATAAGAAGAATGGGTATTGGTCAAATTCTACCCATCGAGGAACCCCTTGTGGCCGAAGGAGAAGGACAATGCTCTACTCAAGTAGAGCCATCACCTCATCAAGACCCACACGCTTCCGAAGAACAAAGTGAAGGCCCTCAACCTCGTGAACAAGACCAAGGGCAAGATAAGCCTCAAGATGGTGGTGAACCTCTAAATGATGCCCAAGGTCAAGTTCTCTCCCCCGAGCAAATTCAAGATCAAGAGCAAGATCAAGATCAAGAACAAGCTCAAGAAGGCGCTCAAGATGATCAAGTCAATCCTCCTCCTTCCACATCCGAGGAGGAATTAGAGCGTCGTGCCGCGAAGATTGCTTCCAAGCTCACCACTCAAGGCCATCTCATGGAAAACATGGTTGGAAGTCTAAGAAAGGGGGTAAGAACTCGTAGACAATTAGCAAACTATTGTGAACATCATGCGTTTGTCTCTTGTGTTGAACCCCAAAAGGTCTATGAGGCGCTCGAAGACTCGGATTGGCTCAATGCCATGCATGAAGAACTCAACAACTTCGAGTACAACAAAGTGTGGAGATTGGTGCCAAGGCCATCGGGGAACCACAACGTCATTGGAACCAAGTGGATCTTCAAGAACAAGCAAGATGCTCATGGGAACATCATTCGCAACAAGGCGAGATTGGTAGCACAAGGCTACTCCCAAGTCGAGGGTATCGACTACGATGAAACCTTTGCTCCCATTGCTCGTCTTGAATCCATTCGTTTGTTGATTGCATATGCTTCCCATCACAACTTTAAGTTACAACAAATGGATGTGAAAAGTGCTTTTCTTAATGGTCCTATTAATAAGTTGGTCTATGTCAAGCAACCCCCCGGGTTCGAGGACCCCTACTTCCCAGATCATGTGTATCAACTCGATAAGGCACTCTATGGCCTTAAACAAGCCCCACGTGCGTGGTATGATCACCTTACCGAGTTGCTACAAGATTGTGGATTTGAAGTAGGACAAATCGACCCCACTATTTTTTACTAAGAGGGTCAACGGGGAGTTGTTTGTATGCCAATTATATGTTGATGATATTATCTTTGGTTCTCCTAACAAAACTTTCAATGAGGAATTTGCCGCTCTCATGACCTCCAAGTTCAAGATGTCTTCAATGGGAGAGTTGAAGTTCTTCCTTGGTTTTGACATCAAACAAAGAAGAGAAGGAACCTTCATCAACCAAGCCAAATACACTCAAGACATTCTTAAAAGATTCAAGCTAAGTGATGTCAAGCCGACCACTACACCAATGCCTACCAAGTGCCAACTTGACATCAATCCCAATGGTAAAGTCGTGGATCAAAAGGTATATCGCTCCATGATTGGCTCCTTGCTTTACCTTTGTGCATCTAGACCGGATATCATGTTGAGTGTGGGGATGTGTGCACGTTTTCAAGCCACACCAAAGGAAAGTCACTTTGTGGCGGTCAAGCGAATCTTTCGATATTTGGTTCATACCCCAAACTTTGGCTTATGGTACCCAAGAGGAGCAAACTTCAAGCTTGAAGGTTTCACGGATTCTGATTGGGCAGGAGACAAAGTGGATAGGAAGTCCACTTTCAGAGGGTGCCAATTTCTTGGTTGCTCTTTGGTAAGTTGGTCTTCCAAGAAGCAAAGTTGTGTGTCTCTCTCGTCCACCGAAGCGGAGTATGTGGCGGCCGGTAGTTGTTGTGCTCAACTACTATGGATGAGGCAAACTTTAACGGAGTACGGTGTCATTTGTGACAAAGTGCCTCTTTGGTGTGACAATGAAAGTGCCATCAAGATTTCTCTCAACCCGGTGCAACACTTCAAGATGAAGCACATTGAGATTCGGTATCATTTCATTCGGGATCACAATAGGCGAGGGGAGATCAAGCTCAAGTATGTCAACACTCATGATAACCTTGCAGATATTTTCACGAAGCCCTTGGATGAAGCAAGATTTCGCGAGTTAAGGCATGAGCTAAATATCATTGATTTGAGCAATGTGACTTGAACCCGTGCACCCCCCACCACACTCAACTTGTTGTCTAGTTTAGGTGTAGGCATGGACATAGGGGGAGTGTTGTTCTCTCAATGAACTCTTCCGCCCCCCATTATGCACAAATAGATCACCTCTTTCACATTAGCCATTTTTGATGGTACTTGTGCTTCAAAGACGAGTTTTGGTCATGGGCCCAAGGATAATTCTTCACGGTGCCATACCATTCAACTCAAACATAGGTGGCTCCGGCCACCGCCCTCTCTCCTCGAGAGGCTTTGTTGCTTGGTGGTTTCTTGTTGTCCTTTTACTTCTGGTCTCTGCGTGTTCGTGTAGTTCTTGTGTGTGAAAAGTTCCCATGCAAAGGCCTTTCTCTTCTCTTGTTTGAAACCTGCGGTGACTTGAGCTCACGGTACTACTGCGGCCAGCTACGGTACTACCGCAGCCAGCCATGGTACTACCGCTGGCGGGAGCACGGTACTACCGTCACCACGCAGCAGTAATTTTTTACTGCCGCCTGGATGAGCGGTACTACCACCCTGCATGGTACTTCCGCCCGAGTGGTACTACCGCAATGATACGCGGTACTACCGCGTCGGTTCGAGCGTGTGGGGATAAGGACGGGCAGGGGGAGTTCTAACTCCCCATACCCATTCGTGTCCTTTCTCTCCATGTCGTCTCCTCCTCTCCCTCGCTCAAGAACGGAGCCGGCGTTCATCGCCGGATCTCCTCCACCGGCTGCCCTCCCGTGATTCCGACCGGTGGGATCGTTCCCCACCACGTGCTCTTGCTATGGACCAAGGTTTTTCCCCAACTCCCTCTCCGTGTTGATTGTGTTATGTGTTTCTAGGTTTGGGGGAGGCTTGTGGGTGTTCTTGAGATTCATAGGCTTAATCTTTGCAAGAGTAGGATGAAGGAGCGTGGTATTGCATAGGATTTATACTTGTATTGTTGTCTTGCGTTAGATCTGGTCACCATAGCACCGCCATTGTTTCGCGGTTCTTTTCAGATTCAAATCACCGGTTAGATCTGACACGACGCGGTACTACCACCCGTATGGCGCGGTACTACCGCCCGCACGGTACTACCGCCCTTCGGGAGCAGTACTACCGCGCTCTGTGCGGTACTAAAAGATTACTTCCGCTCCAGCCACGGTACTACCGTGACCTCGCATGGTACTACCGCGCTTGGAGCGGTACTAACCTTTTAGTACCGCAGACAGTGGCAGTTCTACCGTGACCCACATCTGTCGCATGCCAACTTTCTCGTATGCCTCCTATGTGTTTCTTGTACTTTATCGTGGCCTTTTGCATTGATCTTCTTCGCGTCTTTGGTGTTTTGCGTGTGTGTCTCAGGTGGTGGCTCTCGCCGGTCCAATCCCAGTCGTGACACTGGCTCCAAGCGTTTGCGCAACCCAGGTGAAGTTCCAGAGGGCTCGTCTGCCTCCAAGCGCAATGTCAAGACCACAGCTAGCAAGCACAAGGAGCCCGCCAAGGGCATGGATGAGATAGCCCCTACCGAGTATGTCCGTCTCAGGCAGCTTCACCCTTATGTGAACCCGCGCTCCACTGTCAGAGGCTGTGAGCTGTTCTGGAACAAGACTCAAACCCACATCTATTTGGATGTCATCAAGAACAAGCAGAATACCTATGTGGAGGTGAAGTGGATTGATATGCACCACATGAGGAAGGAAAAGTTCCGTGACTACTTTGGAGAGGCTCTGGACTTGGTGGAGCAGTTTGGCATTGAGCATGTGATCTCTTTCCACCTGGACTATGACCCTGAGATTATCTGTCAGTTCTTTGCCTCAGTGTACTTTCACCCTAATGAAGAAAGGAGGATGACATGGATGACCAATGGCCGCCAACTGTCTGCTACCTGGAAGGAGTTCATGGATCTGCTTCAGGTTCCTAATGATGGGCTTAACACTCCAGTGGGTGTTTGCCCCCATGGCAATGCTGATTCTGCCAACAAGGACAAGCTTACCCCGTTCATGGTTGAGAAGGTGCTCGCCACTGGCAAGACAACGCTGGTACTCAACCCCTTTCTGGATATCATGTATCGCATCTTCCACAACTCCTTGTTCCCACGCATCGGTGACAAAGACAAGGTTCATGCCTATATGGTGGATATGATGCTCATTTGCCAGGAGGCTCGTTCGACTCAGTCTCAGCCACTTGACGTCTCACACATCATGTGGTGTGAGCTTCGGTTAGCAGTGTTCAACCGTAAGGTGCCTATCTATGGGCCCTATCTGTTTCGGCTAATCTCGAAGACTTGGGAGAAGATGTACCCTGGGGAGGAGTTCCTTGCTCCAGACTGGATTCGCCATGAGCCCATCTGTCTGCGCATCAAATCTAACTGGGCCAACACCGGTACTCGTACCGAGGCGACTGCTGCTAGGGCTGCTGTTGATGAGGAGGATGCTGGCGCCGAAAATGTTGCTGAGGGCCATACTACTAGACCCTCCCAGAGTGGTTCTAGGCCATGATGGTCCAAGAAGTTGAAGGATAAGATGAAGTCTCTTTTCTGCATGCAAGCCAAGGGGCAGTACAGGACTCATGTGGAGTCCAAGGAGAGTCGTCGCCGGCACAACAAGATCTTGCAGCTCTATGGTGAGGATGTGTCTGGCGGGTCTGACGAGCGCATCACTCCTAAAGCCGAGTGGATGGAGAAGCAAGGTTACAGGTGGACTGATTCTGAGGAAGATGTCGAGGAGTCCATTCCAGCTGTAGAGGAGTCCGATGGAGATGATTGGGACGAGTTCTCTGCTTGAGCCACCTCTTGTGTGTGTAGGTGTACTCTCTGCCTTTTTGGCGTCTCGATGCCAAAGGGGGAGAGAGTGTAGGGATTTGCGAGTTTGCGAGTCGTGTGTGTGCTGCCTTCTCAGTTGAACTATTTGCTGCCTTCTCGTTTGAACCTTGGTTATTTTACTTCATATGGTGTAAGACATATGCACTCTATCTATGCTAGCAAGCTTGTGTTATATTGTGCTATCTTTATGCTATGCTATGCTTATTATCATGCCTTAGTCTCTAAAATATAGGGGGAGTGTTGATCCTAGTTTGTGTGCCATGCAGTCCAAAGCATTCATCTAAAGTGCACACATCTAGGGGGAGCCCGTCTATATTTTAGAGAGGTGGGGTTTGCCCCTGCTCTCAATTATCTTATCTATGTGCAAATCCCGTGTTGTCATCAATCCACCAAAAAGGGTGTCAGGACCCCGACTCAGTGTCACATCGATCTAGCCTGTAACACCTCATATCACTTTGCGGCCTCACGCACGGTATTCCCACAGGTGTCGCCTTACCTTTGCCCGGGACCGTTTGCGCCTTTTGGCACACGTATATGACAGTGTCGCTAGCATCCATATGATAAGGAGCCCGGGCTGACATGGCTAGTTGTATACCCAAAGTGGCACAGACTTACAGGGACAGGCATCCATGACCCAGCATCGAACGTGTCGGTCATCAGCGAGTAAGTTCCGGGCTGTAGCACTGGGCTAGCAGGACTCCGGTAGACCGGGCTGTAGCGGTCTAACAGGACTCCGGTACCCAATGCGTGACATTTCCCCGAAGGGACAGACACAGGAACGAAGAAGGACACATGCCGGCCAGCCTAAGTGTTTCGGAGCAGTAGCAAGCTACCATGGCTCAGTGGAGACACTAGGAGACATTTCCCGGTAAGAGAGGCTACTAAAGATAAACAACTAGATAGTCAGATCCCACACATATCAAGCATTTCAATAACATACACACAATATGCTCGATATGTGCAAATACAACATGGCATCACATCATGACTCTACGACTCAAGTATTTATTCATTAGGCTCCGAGGAGCGAGATATTACAAATAGGGGTCTCATGACCCAACATTCAGAGCATACAAATCAAACACATGCGGAAGCTAACATGTCTGAGTACAGACATCTACAAATGAAAAAGGCTTAGAAGCCTGACTATCTACCAGATCCTGCCGAGGGCACAAGATCGTAGCTGAGGTAACAAGCTAAACGTCGAAGTCCACGTGGAACTACTAGCGAGACTGAAGTCTCTCTGCAAAAACAAAAAATAGGCAAACGTGAGTACAAATGTACCCAGCAAGACTTACATCAGAACTAACTACATATGCATCATTATCAACAAGGGGATGGTGGGGTTTAACTGCAGCAAGCCAGCTTTGACTCGGTGGCTATCCTGAACTACGACTGCGAGTAACTCTTTTGATGTGGCGCACACGAGTCCACATATTCACCATAACAATACACCACTATGGATCCGCTCCCGTCTCCCTACGAGAACGCCATCCATAGCACTCACACTTATCTTGCGTATTTTAGAGTATCCACTTTCACTTGTCTATGAACTGTTATAGGCAACCCAGAAGTCCTTTACCGCGGACACGGCTATTCGAATAGATGATGTTAACCCTGCAGGGGTGTACTTCTTCACACACGCTCTCACCACTTACCGCCGTTTACACGACATGTACTCGGCAACCTTCAAGCGGAAGCCCAACGTGGGTGTCGGCCACGACCTACCCAAACACTCAAGTCCCTAGTCTAGGTTTATCGCCTATTCGGGTTCCATCCATGAGGAGATCCGGCCGAAGTTTCGCTCACGGCCCCAAACGATGTGAACAGGGTTCCGTGACACCAAACGGGCGCCCGGTTTACCCGGCCACGTGCCTACCGCATCACAGCCCACCCCTACGGTCAGCGCTGCGCACGGCCTCCAGCATACTACAAACACCAGAAACTACTTGCAACTCCTGGACAGAGGACAAGGGTGATTAAGAAGCCGAGAGGGTCCATTGGTTTCGGGCCCAATGCGTGGTAGTAACTGTATCATGGATCACAAACACAGAACTCAGTTCCTGAGAACGGCTGCAATGAGACAACCCACCATGTACTCCTACATGGCCTCTCATCGCTACCTTTACCAAATCGTGTTCACACACTTAGCTCACACACAGTAGGACATGTTCACGCACCTCTGATTCATCCTCGATGAATCAGACCCGACTCAACTCTAAGCAGTAGTAGGCATGACAAACAAGCATGAATGAGTAGGCACAACAGGGCTCAAACAACTCCTACTCATGCTAGTGGGTTTCATCTATTTACTGTGGAATGACAGGTCATGCAAAGGATTAAGGGGTTCAGCTACCGCAGCAAGTAACAGTTGAATCGTTGTTGTCCTAATGCAGTAAAAGAGAGCAGGAGCGAGAGAGTGGGATTGTATCGGAATGAACAAGGGGGTTTTGCTTGCCTGGCACTTCTGAAGATATTATAGCTCTTCATCGGTGTCATCGATCTCATCGTCGAAACCACGTCTATCGAGAGGGGACAGTTACCGGCAAATAAAGAGGGACACAATCAATGCAATGCAACAAATATGATGCATGATAATGTCATGGAAAAATGCTATTGATTGAGCTAATGCAACTAGCAACAAGTTAAATGAAGTTGGTTTGAACCCTAGGTTCAAATTCAAACTCCATATATGAAGGTTTAAATGCCATTTATTTGTTTTGTCCAAAACAGAGGACAAACATTATTCAAACATGCATGAGAATGGTACAGATGGATTCCTTGAATTTTTCTGATCATTTTTCATATATAATTTATTTCATTTGGAGTTACGGTTGAATTTCTATGAATTTTAGAAGTTTGGGCTATTTTCTGGAATTTCTTGATTATTTATAAAATAAACTAAATTCCAGAAAAGGAATATTGCGTCAGCATGGCGTCATGCTGACCTCATCAGAGTCAACAGGACTGCCTCGGGTCAAACCTGACCAGTGGGGTCCACTGGTCAGTGACACAGCGCTGGCTGGAGTCACAGACAGGTGGGCCTGGTCAACGAACACGTCAGCGTAGTCAAAACTGACGCGTGGGCCCACTGTAATTAGATTAACCTTAAACTATTTTAGTTAGCTGGTTAGTTAGGCGGTGGGGCCCATCCGTCAGTGAGCTATGGGGTTAGTTAGTGGCATCGTTAGCCACTAATGACGGTGCCACGTCAGCTCGCCGGAGTATCGCCGGCGACGACCAAAAACGCGGCGGGGACGCTCTGGGGTAGCTCGGGTTTGCGCTACAGGGCACCGTTTTGCTCGGGGTTTGCGGCTACAGCGAGCTGGAAGACTCGCGCATCTAGTGGTGGTGGCGGCAGCAGCTGCGGTGGTCGGGATCGACGGCGGCGACCAAATCGGCGGCGGCCGGAGTTCGGGTGCAGGCGGTGGCGATGCTATGGTGCACTAGAGGAGAAACCGGAGGGTGCTACGTGCTCCTAGGGGTTCGCTGAGCACGCTGACGAGCTCCGTTGCGAGCTTGCGCGGCTGTGGCCACGACGGCGACATGGCCGGCGGAGCCGAGCTCTCGGCCGTGATGGCCAACGGGGTTTGGGGCAGCTCAAGCAATATGACTAGGGGGAGAAGGAAGAGGAGCTCACGGGGAGTTGGCCGGTGCAGACGACGGGGCCGGGGAAGCGTCGGAGCGAGCGGGACGGCGAGGCGGATCTCCGGCGGCCGAGGAGGGGGAAAACGTCGGGGGCGGCGCTCCGGGGCTCTTCTGGTCGCGTGAGACGACGAGGAGGACGAGGGAAGACCGGCGGAGCTCGAGGGCGTGTCAGAGAGGCTTCGGGATGGCTGCGGCCGCGCGAGCGCTGGTCGGCGGCGACGGCTCCATTCGGTCGCGGGAGGGAGAGAAAGCAGAGGAGAAGTTGGGGACGAGGGAGAGTGCGAGGGGGTTCCAGGGGGTGGCGTGGAGCTGCGGGAGACACCCAGGGAGAGGAGGAGGCAGCCAGGCAGGGTGGTGGCGTGGCGAGCTCGGCGGCGTCGCGGTGTCCCTCCTCTGCCTACTGGCACGAGGAAGACGACAGGGGGGGAGTGGAGATGGGCTGGGCCGGCTTCAGCAGCAGGCCGCACAGGTAGGCGCCAAGTAGCTCTCTCTCTCTCTCTCTTTCTATTTCCTTTTTCTACTCTGTTTTCTATTTTCTGTAGTTTGTTTTGATTTAGTTTAGCAACTAAGTCATTTTAATAAATTCTGTAGATTTTTATGTGGCTTGCTAAAATATATACAAAGCCACTCACAAACTTCCAGAATTATTGGAATCATATTTAATATATATTATATATAACTCCAAAGCAAATAGTTATTGAATTAATTCAAATGGCCAAAATAAATATTTCTGTGACTCCAAAAATATTGGTTTGAATTTTACCTCTTACCAATATTTCTATAGAATAACAGGAACATTTCTTGGACTCATTTGAGAAGATTTAAATGTTGGTTATTTTTTTAGAGGTTTCCTGAGGCTTTTGAAAATTCCTCAATTCAAATTTCATTTGAATTTAAACATGATGCACACATGGAAGCTAGCATAGGTCAGGCCAGAACTAGGGATGTGACAACTCACCCCCACTAAACAAGAATCTCTCCCCGAGATTCAAGGCGTGAGGTAAGAAGACAAAGGGAACACAATTAGTAACATGAGCTCCAAGATCCAACTGTCTTCTTGAGGTGTTGATCTGTTGACTCAAAACAATCTTGACGTCTTTGCTCTGAGAACTCCAACTAACATGACGAGAAGAGGAAAGGAAAACTCTAGAAGAATCTATCTTCTCGAAGACCGAACAACTCAGGATCAACTCACAGAGTAAGACATAGCATCTTCTCTCAAGCTGAAACACGAACATCCATCCAAATGAATGGAGTGGAACAGATGTCGAGGGTTCACTAGGTCGACAACAATTCCACACCTAAGAAGATGGTAGACGATTGCCAATGTTGCGAGGAGTTGAGTCGCCATGATACCACAACAAGACACCTTAGGGATGGTGGCTCGTAGATATATCCCCTTAAGTGGCAAAAAGAATTACCTTTGATTCTGAGATCATTGAAACTCTTTATACCAGCCTAAGGCAAATCACAATCGATCATTGAAGGAGTCCGAGAGAATGACATTCTCGGGCCAAAATGGATGATGTGGATTACCTTGTTGAAGACAACACAAGGGATGATTTTGCTTATCATCGTAAATGGTTGGGACCCAAGATAGGATGGCACAATTACGGTGCAAGCTGGGAACAAAACACAAATGCTGGGAATGATTCTGGTAGCTGGGGAGAAACCCAACAGCAGAGAGTGATTCCACTATTGGAATGGTTATAGCATAACCGAGGAGACTGAGAACAATCCCGGTTAGTAACTAGGATAGCACCTAATGCTTGTTCGTGCTTTCAAGAACTTGAGCATCTCCATAATCATCAAGGTTTTACCAACATACGTGTCAAGGGTGCTGACAACACAACATACCACCATGATGAATAGCGATGGACGATGCAGATGCAAAGGAAGATAACACTTTCTCAGATTTCACCTTAGCGAGGCCAAGGAACAGAATCTGGATGATCGACCGAGAGACATTTAGCACTCCGCTTCTAATGTTCTCCTTGATGTACTAGCGTATCCCATTCATAGATATGGTTTGGTATCTAGAACATCAAGTAAAGGTCGGACTTCGGGAGCACAAAAATCCATAAGGGACAACTAGGGAGTAAATCCTACGAAGTCCTTATGGGGAGGTGGCCAACTTCTTTAATCAAGATATTACAATAACAGGTCTTCCGGCTGGGTGTGTTGGCCACGACATCCTCTTTACCGGTTATCGAGAGACCAATATTATAGTTCTTGGGAGATGTTCCATCCATCATATCTGCCTGAGATTCAGATCTGGTTGGCGTCAGAGTATTCCAGACTCATCAAGTCTAGAAAGTAATATGAAAGTTTGCAACACAAGTCGACGAGAAGACGTTGCGAGATTCTCGGGAAATGGACTACGGTAGTAAGCTCCAAAATATGAGCCGGTTCTGCTACAAACATGTGAACACGTTGTCCCAGACAGACATGATCCCATGGTAGTCTTACAATAAAACACTACCGAGTTCAGGAGGGGAACCATCATCGAGGATAACGAAGTCCTTGCATAGGGTATACTCTTAAGAAGGAACTTCTTCTCCTTGAACAAATCAATCAGTGGCTTGGTGTGCTAGGGATACATATAGAATGAAGGTTGCAAGTCTTCGAACCACAGAATACTTCGCACGTATGCATGACTGATTTGGGATGATTCCAAAGGAAGCAACATTGCCTTTCTCGAATCCACGGCGGCAACTTGCATCAAATGCACATGAACTAGAGGAAGTCACTTCTTACATTCGAACATATGCTTCATGAGCTAGCATGAACAAATGCTTTTAAAAGTTTCCAACACTAGCTTAATGTTCAACAAAATTATGGAGAAGACAAGGATGTTGTCGATGGGCTCAACAACAATTCATCAAGATTCCCATGAAGATGGAATTCCATAATTATGTGAACAAGTGATAGCATTGGTCAGACCTAAAAGATATAATGGTGTAAGCTCGAGGAAAATCCACGAGTAAGACAACATTACGAACATCGTTGGTTCTGATTTGATTTGAGAATAGCCCACACTCAAATCAAAGTTTTGACAACGCAATAGATCCAACAACTGATCGCGAGGACCAATCAATGGGGATATCATCTTTCTTCAACACATACACAGGATATCCCTTAACATGAGCTAAGTCGGACAAGCTTTTATCTTCCAACTCTCCAAGTTGTTGTTTAGCTTGACCAACTAGCTCAGGGGTATACAACACAGATTCTTGGAGAAGGGGTGATTTATAAGAAAACCAACTTGATCACGAACTCACCATAGCGGCCAGGTGACAACCTGGTAATACTTCCGAGAAGATATTCGGAAAATCACGAACCACCGATATGTTACTAAGCTCAAGAACAATCTTGCTTTTCAGGGCAAGACGATATGATCAAATGAGCGAGAACTTAACAAAATCCTAACTCATCAATCGAGGAGTGCACCAGGAAAGTGGACTAGGTAGCACGATCAACCTTAGGGTGATGATTCAATAATCAACTCGCTAAGGATGAGGTTATTGTCCATTTAACTACCAAGCAACAGAGTTGCTAGCAGTATTGATTTCACACACCATGATTCACTTGTCGGTATTCCGGTTGTGACAACACAGAACTGAGGAATGAGTAATGATGGCGAGAAGTATCACTGCATCAAGAGTTCATAGGATGGTGTGCAATTCCCATGATATTCCTGATATAAGAATGGTAATACCTCAAGGTAAAACAGACTAGAAGCTGGATTGGCATTTTGATCTGCGGAATACAACTGCTTTGACCCAATCCTAGATACGGATGAGGTACTGGAGTTTGTTTCTCCAAGTCATTCCGAATAGAATGGCTTGACGGACCACAAGAGTAATAGGCATCGATAAACAAATGCACGCATACTCTTGACTATCAATTGATAGACGAGGGTCAGAAGACAACTAAAGAGAACAACTCAAAGGAACATATAACTTTCTGAGTTGTGGATGCATAGATTAGTATGTCGAGCGACGCTCAACATTTCTTCCGGATAACCCATGCGGAAAGGGTAGAACTGGCAGATTCACAATTATGGATGGAGAACTCCTCAAGAGTACTCTGATTGTGATCCTTCGGTTCAGCGAGGAACTTCTGCCATAAGCGGTTCATAGTATTTGGAAGGAGGAAATACCACGGACCTCGAGGACTAATGCAAAGGTTACTAATAACCTAAAGGAATGAGCAAACACTATCAACATGAAGTAGGTAGGGTGAATCTCGGGTTCAAGAACCCCAGAATGGAATACCTACTAACTAATAACATCACGGGATGCTTTCGAGAATGATGGCCAGAATCATCACATGGGGAACACAAATCATGGCTGGTTTACTAGATGATCCCCTAAGACACCTAGGGTCATAATAATAATTCCAACATATACGTCGAGGCAATAGAATACCTCAACTCACCGATTAGTGTGGTTAATCTGGCCCAAAGGAACATCGGAACGGGAGGAAGGGATTTTGCAAATGCATCAGACTATTTAGAGACCTGGAATGACTCGGACAGCATAACAGCTGTAAATGCTCAAAAAGATTTGAGACATCCTGCAAAATAGTGGCATGACCACTCAACATCACAATACCAAGGTTCTGAAGCCAGCTATGAACATACGGAAGTAGTAAAAACTGAATTGAGACTAGAAACTAACAATTCTATAAGTCTATGGATTAGTAGCACGTCATCCTGATAGATAGATGAGAAGGCCTAGTTCTTAATCCCCGTAGAAAAGAAGAGGATGACTCAGATCAGAAGGGCATAAGGTAAAGGAGTAAAAAGAGCCTTACGTTCCATCCCACAATCAATTCCCCTACATATAACTAAAGCATTTCTAGACTCAACTTCGACCAGTTTGGCTTGGTAATCCTACAGGCAGTCAAGCTCTGATACCAAAGCTGTCAGGACCCCGACTCAGTGTCACATCGATCTAGCCTGTAACACCTCATATCACTTTGCGGCCTCACGCACGGTATTCCCACGGGTGTCGCCTTACCTTTGCTCGGGACCGTTTGTGCCTTTTGGCACACGTATATGACAGTGTCGCTAGCATCCATATGATAAGGAGCCCGGGATGACATGGCTAGTTGTAAACCCAAAGTGGCACAGACTTACAGGGACAGGCATCCATGACCCAGCATCGAACGTGTCGGTCATCAGCGAGTAAGTTCCGGGCTGTAGCACTGGGCCAGCAGGACTCCGGTAGACCGGGCTGTAGCGGGCTAACAGGACTCCGGTACCCAACGCGTGACATTTCCCCGAAGGGACAGACACAGGAACGAAGAAGGACACATGCCGGCCAGCCTAAGTGTTCCGGAGCAGTAGCAAGCTACCATGGCTCAGTGGAGACACTAGGAGACATTTCCCGGTAAGAGAGGCTACTAAAGATAAACAACTAGATAGTCAGATCCACACATACCAAGCATTTCAATAACATACACACAATATGCTCGATATGTGCAAATACAACATGGCATCACATCATGATTCTACGACTCAAGTATTTATTCATTAGGCTCCGAGGAGCGAGATATTACAAACAGGGGTCTCATGACCCAACATTCAGAGCATACAAATCAAACACATGCGGAAGCTAACATGTCTGAGTACAGACATCTACAAATGAAAAAGGCTTAGAAGCCTGACTATCTACCAGATCCTGCCGAGGGCACAAGATCGTAGCTGAGGTAACAAGCTAAACGTCGAAGTCCACGTGGAACTACTAGCGAGACTGAAGTCTCTCTGCAAAAACATAAAATAGGCAAACGTGAGTACAAATGTACCCAGCAAGACTTACATCAGAACTAACTACATATGCATCATTATCAACAAGGGGATGGTGGGGTTTAACTGCAGCAAGCCAGCTTTGACTCGGTGGCTATCCTGAACTACGACTGCGAGTAACTCTTTTGAGGTGGCGCACACGAGTCCACATATTCACCATAACAATACACCACTATGGATCCGCTCCCGTCTCCCTACGAGAACGCCATCCATAGCACTCACACTTATCTTGCGTATTTTAGAGTATCCACTTTCACTTGTCTATGAACTGTTATAGGCAACCCAGAAGTCCTTTACCGCGGACACGGCTATTCGAATAGATAATGTTAACCCTGCAGGGGTGTACTTCTTCACACACGCTCTCACCACTTACCGCCGTTTACACGACATGTACTCGGCAACCTTCAAGCGGAAGCCCAACGTGGGTGTCGGCCACGACCTACCCAAACACTCAAGTCCCTAGTCTAGGTTTATCGCCTATTCGGGTTCCATCCATGAGGAGATCCGGCCGAAGTTTCGCTCACGGCCCCAAACGATGTGAACAGGGTTCCGTGACACCAAACGGGCGCCCGGTTTACCCGGCCACGTGCCTACCGCATCACAGCCCACCCCTACGGTCAGCGCTGCGCACGGCCTCCAGCATACTACAAACACCAGAAACTACTTGCAACTCCTGGACAGAGGACAAGGGTGATTAAGAAGCCGAGAGGGTCCATTGGTTTCGGGCCCAATGCGTGGTAGTAACTGTATCATGGATCACAAACACAGAACTCAGTTCCTGAGAACGGCTGCAATGAGACAACCCACCATGTACTCCTACATGGCCTCTCATCGCTACCTTTACCAAATCGTGTTCACACACTTAGCTCACACACAGTAGGACATGTTCACGCACCTCTGATTCATCCTCGATGAATCAGACCCGACTCAACTCTAAGCAGTAGCAGGCATGACAAACAAGCATGAATGAGTAGGCACAACAGGGCTCAAACAACTCCTACTCATGCTAGTGGGTTTCATCTATTTACTGTGGAATGACAGGTCATGCAAAGGATTAAGGGGTTCAGCTACCGCAGCAAGTAACAGTTGAATCGTTGTTGTCCTAATGCAGTAAAAGAGAGCAGGAGCGAGAGAGTGGGATTGTATCGGAATGAACAAGGGGGTTTTGCTTGCCTGGCACTTCTGAAGATATTATAGCTCTTCATCGGTGTCATCGATCTCATCGTCGAAACCACGTCTATCGAGAGGGGACAGTTACCGGCAAATAAAGAGGGACACAATCAATGCAATGCAACAAATATGATGCATGATAATGTCATGGAAAAATGCTGTTGATTGAGCTAATGCAACTAGCAACAAGTTAAATGAAGTTGGTTTGAACCCTAGGTTCAAATTCAAACTCCTTATATGAAGGTTCAAATGCCATTTATTTGTTTTGTCCAAAACAGAGGACAAACATTGTTCAAACATGCATGAGAATAGTACAGATGGATTCCTTGAATTTTTCTGATCATTTTTCATATATAATTTATTTCATTTGGAGTTACGGTTGAATTTCTATGAATTTTAGAAATTTGGGCTATTTTCTGGAATTCCTTGATTATTTATAAAATAAACTAAATTCCAGAAAAGGAATATTGTGTCAACATGGCGTCATGCTGACCTCATCAGAGTCAACAGGACTGCCTCGGGTCAAACCTGACCAGTGTGGTCCACTGGTCAGTGACACAACGCTGGCTGGAGTCACAGACAGGTGGGCCTGGTCAACGAACACGTCAGCGTAGTCAAAACTGACGCGTGGGCCCACTGTAATTAGATTAACCTTAAACTATTTTAGTTAGCTGGTTAGTTAGGCGGTGGGGCCCATCCGTCAGTGAGCTATGGGGTTAGTTAGTGGCATCGTTAGCCACTAATGACGGTGCCACGTCAGCTCGCCGGAGTATCGCCGGCGACGACCAAAAACGCGGTGGGGACGCTCTGGGGTAGCTCGGGTTTGCACTACAGGGCACCGTTTTGCTCGGGGTTTGTGGCTACAGCGAGCTGGAAGACTCGCGCATCTAGTGGTGGTGGCGGCAGCAGCTGCGGTGGTCGGGATCGACGGCGGCGACCAAATCGGCGGCGGCCGGAGTTCGGGTGCAGGCGGTGGCGATGCTATGGTGCACTAGAGGAGAAACCGGAGGGTGCTACGTGCTCCTGGGGGTTCGCTGAGCACGCTGACGAGCTCCGTTGCGAGCTTGCGCGGCTGTGGCCACGACGGCGACATGGCCGGAGGAGCCGAGCTCTCGGCCGTGATGGCCAACGGGGTTTGGGGCAGCTCGAGCAATATGACTAGGGGGAGAAGGAAGAGGAGCTCACGGGGAGTTGGCCGGTGCAGACGACGGGGCCGGGGAAGCGTCGGAGCGAGCGGGACGGCGAGGCGGATCTCCGGCGGCCGAGGAGGGGGAAAACGTCGGGGGCGGCGCTCCGGGGCTCTTCTGGTCGCGTGAGACGACGAGGAGGACGAGGGAGGACCGGCGGAGCTCGAGGGCGTGTCGGAGAGGCTTCGGGATGGCTGCGGCCGCGCGAGCGCTGGTCGGCGGCGACGGCTCCGTTCGGTCGTGGGAGGGAGAGAAAGCAGAGGAGAAGTTGGGGACGAGGGAGAGTGCGAGGGGGTTCCAGGGGGTGGCGTGGAGCTGCGGGAGACGCCCAGGGAGAGGAGGAGGCAGCCAGGCAGGGTGGTGGCGTGGCGAGCTCGGCGGCGTCGCGGTGTCCCTCCTCTGCCTACTGGCACGAGGAAGACGACAGGGGGGGAGTGGAGATGGGCTGGGCCGGCTTCAGCAGCAGGCCGCACAGGTAGGCGCCAAGTAGCTCTCTCTCTCTCTTTCTATTTCCTTTTTCTACTCTGTTTTCTATTTTCTGTAGTTTGTTTTGATTTAGTTTAGCAACTAAGTCATTTTAATAAATTCTGTAGGTTTTTATGTGGCTTGGTAAAATATATACAAAGCCACTCACAAACTTCCAGAATTATTGGAATCATATTTAATATATATTATATATAACTCCAAAGCAAATAGTTATTGAATTAATTCAAATGGCCAAAATAAATATTTCTGTGACTCCAAAAATATTGGTTTGAATTTTACCTCTTACCAATATTTCTATAGAATAACAGGAACATTTCTTGGACTCATTTGAGAAGATTTAAATGTTGGTTATTTTTTTTAGAGGTTTCCTGAGGCTTTTGAAAATTCCTCAATTCAAATTTCATTTGAATTTAAACATGATGCACACATGGAAGCTAGCATAGGTCAGGCCAGAACTAGGGATGTGACAAAGGGGGAGATTGTAAGGACATATTTATCCCGTAGGTGTTTTGGTGATTGATGACAATGCTTTTGCGGACTAATCGTGTGCCTTGAGTCTCTCAGATACTTCATCACTAGGCACGAGACGATTCGGTGCCCCTCGGAGACTATTGAAGTCGGCGTTGTTCTACGTTTCTCTCTGGTGGTTTTGAGTCGTAGGAGAGCCGTACTATTAAGAGGGGGTCCACGTCGGAAAGGTTTGGGTGGAATCAACACGTACACTTGTCTCCCCTTTCCCTGCACTTTGGAGTTGCCCTTCGTTATCTTGGTTGTGCGGAAACCTGGCGACTACTGCTGTGCTTGCGGTAGTACCGCAGGTACAAGCGGTAGTACCGCTGGGTGTCACGGTAGTACCGCTCCTCTGGAGCGGTAGTACCACGGCACCCAGCGGTACTACCGCTTGTACCACCGCTCCTCTGGAGCGGTAGTACCACGACACCTAGGCCTTGTGCCGCTCCGGCGCGGTAGTAGGGGCGGATGTAATTTTTTACATCCGCGCCCACCACGGTAGTACCGCTCGTCCTGTGCGGTAGTACCGCGGTGGCCCACGGTAGTACCGCTCCCTAGGAGTCGTAGTACCGTGGCTCTCCTACCTAGTACCGCAGTGTCACGGTAGTAGGCGCGGATGTAATTTTTTACATCCGCGCCCACCACGGTAGTACCGCGCCTCGCGAGCGGTAGTACCGCGTCGGGTTTTTGTACCACCCCAGTTTCAGCGGAAGTTGGCACGGATGTAATTTATTTCATCCGCGCCCTTCCCAGGCCGTGACTCTCTTGCCTTGCGGTAGTACCGGAAGGGGGAGCGGTAGTACCGCGCGAGCGGTAGTACTGCCCCCTAGTCAGACTAGTTCCGGCCTGTACAGCCGTCGCGGTAGTACCGTGGTCCTCCACGGTAGTACCGCGCGGCCTCGCGGTAGTACCGCGCCCCTGGAGCGGTAGTACCGTGCGTCGCGGGCTGAACATGTGGATAATGGTTGGATTTTTCCCACGACTATATAAGGGGTATCTTCTACCTCTAGTTCACTACCTCTTCTACCTCTAAGCTCCATTGTTGCTCCAAGCTCCATTTTCGTCCGATCTCTCTCCCTAGCCAATCAAACTTGTTGATTTGCTCAGGATTGGGTGACAAGGGCCCGATCTATACTTCCACCAAAGGATATTTGATTCCCCCCACTTATCCCTAGCGGATCTTGTTACTCTTGGGTGTTGAGCACCCTAGACGGTTGAGGTCACCTCGAAGCCATACTCCATTGTGGTGAAGCTTCGTGGTGTTGTTGTTGTTGGGAGCCTCCGTTTGGTGTGGACATTGCCCCAACCTTGTTTGTAAAGGTTCGGTCACCGCCTTCAAGGGCGCCAATAGTGGAATCACGGCATCTCGCATCGTGTGAGGGCGTGAGGAGAATACGGTGGCCCTAGTGGCTTCTTGGGGAGCATTGTGCCTCCACACCGCTCTAACGGAGACGTACTTCCCTTTAAAAGGAAGGAACTCCGGTAACACATCCTCGTCTCCACCGGCTCCATTCTTGGTTACCTCGTTCCTTTACTTTTGCAAGCCTACTTGTTTTACATCCTTTGCTTGCTTGTGTGCTAGTGGTTATTGCATCATATAGGTTGCTCACTTAGTTGCACATCTAGACAACCTATTTTTTTGCAAAGATTAATTTGGTAAAGAAAAGATTAAAATTGTTAGTTACCTATTCACCCCCCCTCTAGTCAACCATATCGATCCTTTCAGTGTGGTCCGCAGCCCCCAGAGTACGGAGTCGAGCTCGTCCACCCAGTGTGTATCCAATTCTGTCAAAGATCGCACTAGTCTGGGTTTGATGCCGCTCATGATGAGACCATTTGCCCGTTCGACCTGGCCGTTTGTTTGGGGATGGTAGACGGAAGCGTAGTCGAGCTTAATGCCCATTTTGCCGCACCAAGTTTTCACTTCATCGGCTGTGAAATTTGAGCCATTATCAGTGATGATGCTATGGGGGACACCGTACCGGTGTACGACCCCGGATATGAAGTCAATTACTGGTCCGGATTTGGCCGTTTTGACTGGTTTGGCTTCTATCCATTTGGTGAACTTGTCCACCATGATCAATAAGTATTTTTTCTTATGGCTTCCCCCTTTAAGAGGTCCGACCATATCTAGCCCCCAGACCACGAAGGGCCAAGTTATGGGGATTGTTTGGAGAGCGGTAGGGGGCATATGACTCTGATTGGCGAAGAGGTGGCAACCGACGCAATGTTGGACAAGGTCCTGTGTGTCTGCTTGGGCCGTCGGCCAATAGAAGCCAGTACGGAAGGCCTTGCTGACTAGCGCTCGAGCCACGGCGTGGTGTCCACTTAGTCCGGCATGGATTTCAGCCAAGAGTTGCCGCCCTTCCTCTTCGGTGATGCACCTTTGGAGCACTCTGGTCGAGCTTTTCTTATATAATTCCCCTTCATGGACTTTGTAAGCTTTAGAACGCCAGACAATGCACGGGGCAATTATGACCATGATTTCGTGGAGCTCCTGCCTATTTAGGTAGGCCAAGAAAGGCTCAGTCCACGGGGCAATTACGACCATGATTTCGTGGGCCGAAGATGTTATTTCAGTGGCAGAGCCTCCGATTGTGTCTGATGGTTCGGAATCTGGGGGTGTGTTCGGATCCATGCTAGTATTGCCGGACTCCCCTTCCCATACTACGGATGGCTTGAACAACCTTTCCAAGAATATGTTAGGTGGGACAGGGTCACGTTTAGAGCCGATGTAGGCGAGGACGTCCACCGCTTGATTGTTTTCTCGAGCCACAAGGTGGAATTCGAGCCCCTCGAACCGAGCTGACATTTTGAGGACGGCATTACGGTAGGCCGCCATTTTCAGATCCTTGGCATCAAAGTCTCCGTTTATTTGTGATATTGCAAGGTTCGAATCCCCGCACACTTCCAGGCGTTGGATGCCCATAGAGACTGCCATCCGAAGACCATGCAACAGAGCCTCATATTCGGCTGCATTGTTGGAGTCTGTGTATAATATTTGGAGGACGTACTGGACCGTGTCTCCGGTGGGAGACGTCAGGACTACACCTGCTCCCAATCCGGTCAGCATTTTAGATCCGTCGAAGTGCATGATCTAGTTGGAGTATGCGCCGTACTCTTTAGGGAGTTCGGCTTCCGTCCATTCGGCGACAAAGTCGGCCAGTACTTGCGAATTGATGGCCCGCCGTGGTTTGTACATTATGTCGAACGGAAGGAGCTCGATGGCCCATTTAGCAATCCGGCCCGTAGCGTCACGGTTATTTATTATGTCATTGACTGGTACGTCGGAGGCTACTGTAATCGAACACTCTTGAAAGTAGTGTTGCAGCTTCCGGGATGCCATGAAGACCGCGTATGCTATTTTTTGATAGTGTGGGTATCGGGATTTGCATGGAGTGAGGACTGTGGATACGTAATAAACCGGCTTTTGGAGCAGGAATTTGTATCCGTCAACCTCTCGTTCGACAACGAGTACTGCTCTTACAACTTGATGTGTTGCAGCTATGTATAGTAGCATAGGCTCGCCGATGTTCGGCGCTGTTAGGACTGGATTACTGTCTAGTAAGGTTTTTATTTCATCGAGTCCGGTCGCGGCTGCATCCGTCCATACGAAGTGTCAGGTGCGCTGAAGGAGGCGGTAAAGAGGCAATGCCTTTTCTCCTAGCCTGGAGATAAAGCGGCTCAAAGCGGCCACACATCCGGCTAGCTTCTGGATGTGCTTGAGGTCTATTGGTATAGCCAACTGTGACAGAGCTCGGATTTTTGCCGGTTTCGCTTCAATTCCTCTATTGGAAACAATGAAGCCCAGCAGTTTCCCCGAGGGGACGCTGAAGACGCATTTTTCCGGATTCAACTTAATGTCGTATGTCCGGAGGTTATCGAATGTAAGCCTCAACTCATCTATTAAGGTTTCGACGTGTCTAGTTTTTAT
The DNA here is from genome assembly GCA_963921465.1 of Triticum timopheevii. NCBI lineage: Eukaryota > Viridiplantae > Streptophyta > Magnoliopsida > Poales > Poaceae > Triticum > Triticum timopheevii. The sequence goes on from OY997272.1 coordinate 153,468,888, forward strand.
GACCACGTCGTCCACATATGCTTCCATTGTTTTGCCGATTTGTTTTTCCAGGCATGTTTGAATCATGCGTTGATAGGTTGCGCTGGCATTCTTGAGCCCGAAGGGCATAGTGTTGAAGCAAAAAGGGCCATATGGCGTTATAAAAGCTGTTGCAGCTTGGTCAGACTCTGACATCTTTGTTTGATGGTATCCAAAGTATGCGTCGAGAAAACACAGCGAGTCTTGTCCAGCTGTGGCATCGATGATTTGATCGACGCGAGGGAGGGGAAAGGGATCCTTGGGGCAAGCCTTCTTGAGGTCTTTGAAGTCGACGCATAGGCGCCAGGATTTGTCCTTCTTTGGTACCATTACCAAATTTGCCAGCCAATCCGGATGTTTAATATCTCTGATGAATCCGGCCTCAAGTAGCTTGGCTAACTCTTCCCCCATTGCTTGTCGTTTGGGCTCTGAGAATCGCCTTAGGGTCTGCTTGACTGGTTTGTATCCTTTTAGAATATTGAGGCTATGTTCGGCCAATCTGGGTGGGATACCTGGCATGTCCGATGGGTGCCAGGCGAAAATGTCCCAATTCTCACGTAAGAAATCTCGCAGTGCGGCGTCCATCGCGGGGCTCAACTGTGTCCCGATGGAAGCTGTCTTCATGGGGTCCGTTGGATGGACTAGGATTTTAACTATCTCGTCTGCAGGTTTAAATGAGGTGGACTTGGGTCGCTTGTCAAGTATCACGCCGTCCCTGTCCACGGTGGCCCGCAGTGTTGTTAACTCTTCGGCTGCTAGGGCTTTAGATAATGCTTCCAGGGCTAGTGCTACGGTTTTATTTTCGGCGCGAAGTGCGACGTCCGGATCACTGGCTAGAGTGATAATTCCCTTGGGTCCGGGCATTTTAAGCTTCATGTACCCGTAATGGGGTACAGCTTAAAAGCTTGTAAACACGTCCCGCCCTAGAAGGGCGTGGTATCCGCTGCTAAAGGGAGCCACTTGGAATGTGATTTCTTCGGACCTATAATTCCCCGGGGTGCCGAATACCACATCGAGTGTGATTTTTCCCGCACACTGCGCTTCCCGAGTAGGGATAATTCCCCTGAAGGTTGTGCCGGTTTGTTCAATGCGGCTTTTATCAATTTCCATATTACTGAGTGTTTCTTCGTAAATCAGATTTAGTCCACTTCCGCCGTCCATGAGCACTTTAGTGAGCCAAAAGCCATCTATGATCGGGCTAAGGACCAGAGCGGCTGGTGCCCGGACAGTCTGCAATCGAGGTTCATCACTGGCATTAAAAGTTATAGCAGTGTCGTTCTAGGGGTTTATTTTTGCCACATGGAAAATTTCAGCGGAGCTTCGATGAGCTTGCATGCGCCTATTGTTCGAGGCAAAAGTCTCGAAGACTGTTAGTACCGTATTGTGTTCGCTGGCAGGATGCTGTTCCGCTTCATGGCTTACAAGAAGATCCTCGCCACTTTTTGCCACCTGCCGGAGTATCCAACATGCCCTAAGGCTATGAGTTGGTATTGTATCCGGAGTACTGTTGAGCTTACATGGCCCGTCGAGCCATTCTTCCAATACGGTTCCCCGCCCTGGGGTGGGCTTTTGTTTCTTGGGGATTGGATCGGCCGACTTACAAGAGTTCGCCCGTTTAGTTCGGACAAAGGTCTGGTGAGAGCAGTACTATCCCAAAATTCTGTTTGGGTTTTCCAAGCGCTTTCCATCGCACAGTACTTCCGTACTATGATTGCCAAGTCCGAGAAGCATACTATGTCACGACGGCTTATAGCATTGAGGATTCCTTCGTTCGTGCAGTTTTTGCAGAAGAGTGAGACCACGTTCTCCTCACGGCAGTCCCTGACCTTGTTAAGCGCAAGGAGGAATCTGGCCCAGTAGTGATGTATGGTTTCCTGGGGCTCTTGCTTGATGCGGGAGAGACAATTTAAGTCCACGTAGGTGTTGTTAGCTGAATCCGGATTTTGATCCGATCTAACGCCCAAGGGCGCAGGCGGTTCCAAGCTTAACAGCTCAGCATCCGGAGTGCTGCCCAATTTCTTTGGCCCAATGCCCGATTCTAAGCCCGGGACCTGGGTCATGTCTCCCTTTGAGCAGGTGTTCGGCTCAAGGAATTTGGTGATCCGGACATAATTTGTCCTCAAAGTTGAGGGGCAATCCGCGTGTGGTTCCTCCACTATCGCTATCTCATGGGTGGTCGGCGGGGATCTGATGTCCCTTTGGTCGGGTTTAAGCCCGATCCGGTCATAGTTTGTAGCGACTCCCAGAGCGGCTATGCGATCCAAGAGATCATTAAGGGAGAAGAGCTCCATTGGATCCATCTGTTCGGCAAGTTCCGAACTGACGCGAAGGTTGCGATTGATGACCCGAGAGGCCATCATCGCTGCTACCGCCGATGGGGGTGGCCATGATAAAGCCGCCGAGTCGGAGAGTCTGGCCTACAGCCAGAGCTCCCTCCGAGGTAATGCCGTCTTTGACAATGAGACGAGCCATCGAGCCTTGCGGCGACGTCACAGAGGAACTCTCAATGAAAGCACCAATGTCGGTGTCAAAACCGGCGGATCTCGGGTAGGGGGTCCCGATCTGTGCGTCAAGGCTGATGGTAACAGGAAGCAAGGGACACAGATGTTTACCCAGGTTCGGTCCCTCTCGATGGAGGTAAAACCCTACTTCCTGCTTGATTAATATTGAAGATATGGGTAGTACAAGAGTAGATCTACCACGAGATCATAGAGGCTAAACCCTAGAAGCTAGCCTATGATGGTATGATTGTAATTGTGATCGGCCTTCTAAGGACCAACCTCTCCGGTTTATATAGACACCGGAGAGGGCTAGGGTTTACATGGAGTCGGTTACAAGAAAGGAAACACAATATCCGGATCGCAAGCTTGCCTTCCATGCCAAGGAGAGTCCCATCCGGACATGGGCCGAAGTCTTGAGTCTTGTATCTTCATGCTTCAATAGTCCAGACGTTGTACACAGTCCGGCTGTCCGAATACCCCTTAATCTAGGACTCCCTCACCGGCCCTCCCCCTCCTCCACTCCTTTATATACGGGGAGGGGGGGCACCCCTTGGAGACAACAATTGATCTCTTGATCTCTTAGCCGCGTGCGGTGCCCCCTCCACCATAGTCCTCCTCGATAATATTGTAGCGGTGCTTAGGCGAAGCCCTGCGATGGTAGAACATCAAGATTGTCACCACACCGTCATGCTGACGGAACTCTCCCTCGACACTCAGCTGGATCAGAGTTCGAGGGACGTCATCGAGCTGAACGTGTGCTAGAACTCGGAGGTGCCGTAGTTTCGGTGCTTGATCGGTCGGGCCGTGAAGACGTATGACTACATCAACCGCGTTGTTCTAACGCTTCCGCTTTCGGTATACGAGGGTATGTGGACAACACTCTTCCCACTCGTTGCTATGCATCACCATGATCTTGCGTGTGCGTAGGAATTTTTTTGAAATTACTACGTTCCCCAACATTACGGTGGTTGAACAAATTACTATTGAGCAATTGATAGAAAAGTGCATAATTATGAAGACATCTAAGGCAATGATCATGAATATAGGCATCTCGTCCATGTCAAGTAGACCGAAGTGATTCTGCATCTACTACTATTACTCCACACATCGACCGCTATCCAACATGCATATAGAGTATTAAGTTCATAAGAATAGAGTAACACATTAAGCAAGATGACATGATGTAGAGGGATAAACTCAAGCAATATGAAATAAACCCCATCTTTTTATCCTCGATGGCAACAATACAATACATGCCTTGCTGCCCTACTATTACTAGGAAAGGACACCGCAAGATTGAACCCAAAGCTAAGCACTTCTCCCATTGCAAGAAAGATCAATCTAGTAGGCCAAACTAAACCGATAATTCGAAGAGACTTGGAAAGATATCAAATCATGCATATAAGAATTCAGAGAAGAACCAAATAATATTCATAGATAATCTTGTTCATAAATCCACAATTCATCAGATCTCGGCAAACAAACCGCAAAAAAGTATTACATCAAATAGATCTCCAAGAACATCGAGGAGAACTTTGTATTGAGAATCAAAGAGAGAGGAGAAGTCATCTAGCTAATAACTATGGACCCGAAGGTCTGTGGTGAACTACTCACGCTTCATCGAAGAGGCTATGGTGTTGATGTAGAAGCCCTCCGTGATCAATTCCCCCTCCGGCAGATCGCCGGAAAAGGCCCCAAGATGAGATCTCACGGGTACAGAAGGTTGCGATGGTGGAAAAGTGGTTTGGTGGCTCCCCTGATGTTTCTAGGGTATAAGAGTATATATAGGCGAAAGAAGTACGTTGGTGGAGCTATGAGGGGCCCACGAGGGTGGGGGCGCGCCTACCCACCTGGGCGCGCCCTCCTGCCTTGTGGCCTCCTCGTGGCATTCCAGACTTCTACTCCAAGTATTCTGGTTTGCTTTCGATCGAAGAAAGATCATCGCGAAGGTTTCATTCTGTTTGGTATTCCTTTTCTGCAAAACTCTAAAATAGGCAAAAAAAATAGAAACTGGCACTGGGCCTCCGCTTAATAGGTCAGTCCCAAAAACAATATAAAAGAGCATATTAAAGCCCATTAAACATCCAAAACAGATAATATAATAGCATGGAACAATCAGAAATTATAGATACGTTGGAGACGTATCAGTCCCCCCGGTCCCGATGCCGTCGCCCATGCCGAGAATCCCCCGGTCCGAGTGCTGACCCGTCGACTATGCGTCTCCATACCAGAGGGCGCCCGGGGACGAGCGGGTTATAAGGCGGTTCCTCGACGTTGAGGGAACCATAAATAGCAAGTATCGTCGGTGCGAGATACATGTGGCCGTCAGTGTCGAACACTACATCCACGTCCCACAAGTGATGCCAGCGTCCAATGTGTCGCGGCAACAGTTCTCGGGTCCGATGGCAGTCGAACACCTATGCGAATTTGTCTTGCAGCCTCTGCGATGACAATTAAAAGCCAAGTGTTGAAACTTGAAACACCCAAACTGACTCAAGTCGGTTTGGTTGTTTGAAGTTTCAAAACTTGGCTTCACTGCCAGACAAATTTGCCAAGGTGTTCGACCGTCATCGGCCCCCAGAACTATTGTTGCAGGATGCCGGGAGCCAGCATCACTTGTGGGACGTGGATCTAGTATTCAACGCCGAACGCCACATGTATCTCGCACCGATGATACTTGCTATTTAGGGTTCCATTAGCACCGAGGAACCCCCTAACCCGCTCGTCCTATTGTAAATATTTAGTTAGGGGTACGGAAAAACAATATTGCTATGTTACTCATCTTTCGATTTAAATGTGCAGTTCTTTCATCGCTGCAAGGGTCTAGTGTTCGACGAGCTCCACCCCTGCGTTCGTGGGTGAGCACAAATGACATCTCCTCCTCCCCCCTTCATTTGCTCTGTTCCGGTCTTCGTGCTGATGAAACTTGCTAGCTATAGGTGTCTTCAATCATCAGTATGCGTGACCACTATGCGTCTCCCGTTCGAAAGGGTTACATCTATAAATATGCATGCATTTGCTTATTTATAACCATGATTCTTTTGAATTGTCCAACATTATCCATGGACAGCCCGAGTATGTGTAGACTGGGTTCGTTTTCCCATATGCCCTGCTCCGGATCCGATGCAGAATTTCATCAGTGCCTCCTAGTTGTTCTCCGGGTAGACATCCTCTCTGCTTATTGCCGACACGTGTATCAGGAGAACAGCGGGGAGGCGCTGCCAAAATTTTGCATCGGGTCCGGAGCAGAGCATGGGAAAACGAACCCAATCTGCACATACTCGGGTGGGACTAGGACCTATCTTTACCTATTAGTGTCTAGGTTGCATCGACGTAATAAAAGTGACAAACTCCATTAACTTATGTGTCCAGTAGCTAGGCAAGATGAGTGATCGTGCGTGGATGTACACCAGTCACACTAGTCATAAAGACATGACCATTGAATGTTTAAAAAAACAAGGGGTTTTTGAGAGCACATTTGCAAATGGCTAGAGGACAATGTCGGTGTTCTGGGAACGGGGGTCCCCAGACTTGCCTGCCTGCGGCCTGCGGCGTGGCTCAAGTGGGGGCCCAATGCAGCCCAGCTTCATCAGCTCAAGCTCAAGACCCTCGCGAGGGGCCAAGCCTCGTGGGGCGGATGACAGGGAGCTTCCTCAGGAGTAGCCTTATCAGGCAGGCTCGCAAGGAGGCGGAGAGATCAAGGCAGGGCACCTCGCGAGGAGCCCGTGATGCAAGCCATGATGATCGAGACCAGGCGGGCGCCAGGCGGGCGCCGGCCTGTGCAGTGTCCTTGTTTCCCCTTCGATGCAAAGGGGGCAAGAACAGGCCAAGGCATCAGGCAAAGGTTACCGTTTCGGTGCAACAAGACCAAGACCAGCAGAACGGCAGGATGGAGGTCGTCGTGGAGCCCAGGACGCCGTCATTGTCAGAGCCTTTGGCAGCCGAAGACCAACTTTAGTCAGGATAAGTGTACTAGATGTTCCCCTTCAAAATGGCCAATTATTGGCGCCCTTCCCGCTCATTATTTGGGAAGAGGCCCAGGTCCTCCCTCTATAAATAGGGCTGGCCATCCGCAGAGTAGGATCATCAAGAGAACGGATCGATCAGAGAGAGAGAGAGAGAGAGAGAGAGAGAGAGAGAAGCGACTGAACTCACCCTAGCAGTTCATCGCACCAGCTCAAGAACAGCCCTCGCGAGGCTGTTCTCCCTTTGTATTGTTCATGAGCCCCTGAGGCAATCCACCACACCACACACTAGAGTAGGGTATTACACCATAATGGTGGCCCGAACCAGTATAAATCTCGTGTCCCTCGCATGTTCATTTTTCTAGCCTAGATCCTTGCGAGACTTTGAGACGTGAGCTGGTAGGGGAAAGATCTTCGTGCGCACCCCAGTGTTCGAACCTCAAGGGTCTGCCGGAACCCGAAATCCAACATTTGGTGCGCCAGGTAGGGGTGTACCAGACTCTTTCTTCCGCTGGTCGCGTGTGATCTTCCGTCGTGTCCATGGCGGACGCTCGCCAAGCTCGCACCAAGCGTCGGGCTGCTCTCGCCACCCGCGTCGCCCAGACGGCGCCAGTCGGCGGTCGCCCCCGTCGTTCCCCATTGCCTGCCGCCAATGCCGCCACCGGTCCAGCGGGGAACGAGCTGCAGGCCTCGTCCCTACATCCTTCGGTGCGGCGGGAAGGCCGCACCGCCACCCCGTTGCTCACTCCAGCCGGTTCGTTGTCCCACGCCCGTCGCGCCCCCACGGACGCGCACGCTGCGCTGCTCCTGGCGCGTGAGCTCCTGCACTACCGCTCCATTGACGACCTCTACGAGGACTGGCTCGCCCGCATCACCGAGCTCATCAACGCCACAGGGGGCTCTCCCATGCCGTACCTCTTGCTGCCTCGCCCTCCATCTTGCACAAGAGGCGAGGATCAGGAGGTGCCTCCACCACCTCCTCCCCAAGAAGGCGCCCTGGCTCCAAGGCGTGCGGCCCCAGGACGAGACCCTCCGTGTCCGGCGCTTGCACGACAAGAAAGGAGCTGCCAAGAGATCCCTCGTCCTCAAGAAGGTGCCCGCGTGCTCCTAGCACCAGTGCGCCATGACCGCACCCCTGCGCCGCCACGTCAAGACCCCGCACTGCTCCAGGCAGCGGCGCACGGGAATCCCCAGGAGAAGGCCCCACATCAGCAGAGAGCTCCGGTGGCCACTGCAGGCTGCCGCGCCTTCACCTTCGAGCTGCGTAGCATCGCATGGCCCGACAAGTTCAAGCCGGACCTGCCTCCTCGCTACGACGGCACTGCCGACCCCGCGGAGTTCCTCTAGCTCTATGAGCAGGGCATCGAAGCCGCCAACGGGGACGAGAAGGTCATGGCGAATTGGTTTCCCATGGCGCTCAAGGACGGTGTCCGCACCTGGCTCCTGAACCTGGCTCCTGGCACGATCTCCTCCTGGGATGAGATGCGCACTCACTTCATCACCAACTTCCAAGGCACTCGCGACCGGCCCCCGGCCATGAGTGACCTGCGCCGCATCAAGCAACAGCCAGGAGAGACCCAGCAGAAGTACATCTAGTGCTTCAACAATGCCCGCCTCAAGATCCCCAGGGTGACCGAGGAGGCCATTATCTCAGCCTTCTCCGATGGCGTGCATGACATCAAGATGAAAGAAGAGCTAGCAATCCATGAAGACATGTGCATGTCCCTGGAGCTGTTCAACTTGGCGACCAAGCGCGCCAGGGCTGAGGAAGGGCGCCTCTCCCTCCACGAGCTTCCGGTTGTCGATCTAGAAGAGAAGAAGCCCAAGGTCAAGGACGTGAAGCGCAAGGGGGCTGCCGTGCTCACAGCGGAGCCAGACACCAAGTGAGGCAGGGATCAGCCTGAGTCATCCAAGGGTAGCCGGTACTGCGTGTACCACGACCTCCATACCCACAACACCAACGAATGCCAAGAGCTCAGGGCTGTGCGAGATGGGCGTATCGGCCGGCGTCTCGACCGCAACGACCTGGGCTATGGCCAAGGAGGAGGAAGAGGTGGAGGACGTTGGGAAGACCGTGGCCCTCGCCAAGGGTGGCGTGACCGACCTCGCGAGGACGCTGGCAGGACCAGCCTCGCGAGGGAGGTTGGAGGGATCAGCCTCTTGAGGACTGCCCTCAAGGCAACGCAGGCCTCCCTCCTCTACCACCACCGCCAAGGAGGAATGAAGACCATCATCAGGACGAGGGGGCTGGGGGCTTCCAGGAGCCGCGCGCAATATCTTGCATCCTGGGCGGCGCTCAGGCCCCAGCCTCTCAGCACATCTTCAAGCAGTTTGCTCACGAGGTGAATGCAGTGCTCCCCAAGCTTGAGGCCACACGCCCTCTCAGGTGGTCAGCATGCGCTATCACGTTCAGCTCAGCAGAACAGCTCAAGTGTGCAACAACAGCCGGAGTCCTCCCGATACTTTATTCCCCAGTCATCAGCAATGTGCAAGTCACCAGGACCCTCATCGATGGCGGAGCAGGACTCAATGTCCTGTCCGTCGAGACATTTAACAATCTCCAAGTGCCATACGATCAGCATTAGCCGACCAAGCCTTTCTCAGGAGTCACTGATGGTTCCACCGTTCCGATAGGGCAAGTTCGCCTTCCTGTCACCTTTGGGCAGCGCAACAACTATTGCACCGAGCTCATTGACTTTGACGTCGCCCACATTCTCCTGCCGTACAATGCCATCCTCGGGTACCCAGCTCTGGCCAAGTTCATGGCAGTGACTCACCATGGCTGCAATGTCCTCAAGATGCCAGGAAGCGGTGGAATCATCACAGTGCCTTGTGAGGAAAGGGATGCAGTGTGTTCTCTTGAGCGTGCCTTCCAAGCCGCGGCAATCGAAGACCCAGATCACAGGAGCGGGAGGCTTCCCGAGGCGGTTCCTAAGAAGAAGAAGGCTTCACCTGGCCCAAACCCTCAGGAGGCAGGCACCTCCAGAGGCGTTGCGTCAGGATCCGTGCACGTCCAAGGGGCGCCACCCTCTGTCGCATAGGAAGGCGCGCCCGGCGCCCTCCTCGGGCAGGGCTCGGGGGCTCTTTCTTGGAGAGCCACCAACTTTGCCAAGGTCACGAGGGAGGCGCTCGGGCACCACTTGGAGGTGTGCTTCAAGGCATGCTTCCCTCAGGAAGGTATGAGGCAAGGAGGGCCAAACCCTCAGGAGTTCATCGCGAGGAACATTCAGGAGCTACAGGAGTCAAGAGTCATGTGCGGCAGCCGCCGCTTGCCTGCCGTGGCCCCACATCTAGGCGAGGATGGTGGGCTGCGCGTCTGCATCAATGTACCAGGGCTCAACCGAGCCGCGTCTCAGGATCGCCTCTGGCCTTCACACGTGGGGCGTTGCGAGGTTCCACCTCACAGCTACTTTCGCATGCCTTTCGGCCCGCCGAATGCGGTTGCCGCTCGTCAGCGCCTACTGAGGAGCATTCTGGAGGCTCAGGAGGTCAGGCATCACACGGTCTTGGCGGAGATGGAGATGGCCCTCGAAGATCCACCCATGCCCCCAGAGCCTCCTGAGGCTCCAGGTCCCGGGAGCTCGTGCGGGTCGGCCTCCTCACTGCGCGTCGTCCGCTACTTCAGCATCACTTCATCCCCAACGGTATCAGGTGACATCTTTCAAAGTTCAATTTTCAGCTGGGAGCGCCTGCAGGGGTGCATCATTCCCAGGTCGCGTGGGTCCGTCCCTGCGGCATGTATCCGTTTTGTTTATGCTCTTTACCTACCTTGTTGGGGGCGCCCCTCGGGCTGCATTATCCCCAAGCTGCTCGGGCCTGACCTAGTGGCGTTTGCCTTTTCCGCATCTATCTAAATGGATTTGCTCCTTCATGCTTAACATGCTTGACCTAATCGCCTGCTCGATTGACACCTACCTTTCGAGCCGCTCGCTCTGGCACGACACTTGCGCAAGGGTCTGTCCCTGCAACGCTGATAAATCTGAGTGGCTGAGCTTTGGCCGCCGCAGCCCCGCAAGGCGCCAACTCATTAGGCCTTCAGTGCCCCAATCACTCCCTCGGAGCGACCAATGGTTGGATGGCAACCGTAACAACAGACCTTGTTTCCCCTCGTGATTGGTATGCAGGACCCACTCCAGGAGTAACGCTGGTGGCATCGCGAGCCTTCTCTCCTTCTCTCCGGCATGATCCGCTTGCGTGTTAAAGGGGGGCACCTAAGCATCGCGACTCATGGGCTCTTACTGGCTCTCCATCCCTCACCCCCTGGCCTTGACCCATGGCATCGCGACTTTTCATACCAGCGGCGGCTGAGCTCACTCGAGGGCCGGGACCTGAGGACGTAGAGCATTAAGGAAAGTGCGGGGGAGAGGGAAGAAGCTCATGAGGACCTAACCCAGCAATAGCTCAGCTGCCGCAGCGCAGGCCCGGCACCTCGCTGAAAACTACTCCAAACCTACGAGATAAGTCACGCGAAAACTGATTCGACCCCGCGCTAAATCCTCACCTAGTGCCGCTCTGTCACGGCAAAGCTGCCTACCTTTCTTGCCCAGTGGAGGCTGCTTGAGCACTAAAGGGGACCTCCTGAGCATCGCGACTCAGGGGCTCTTACTGGACCTTGGGCTGCTCACCTCCTGGCCTTGACCACGGCATCGTGACCTGGCATACCAGCGATGGCTGAAGCCTGCCTGGGGACCGGGACCTGTCAGCGTAGAGCACCAAGCCCATGAGGAAAGAAAGGGGGAGCCGAGCCGGGACAGGACAAGCATCTCGCATAGATTCATAATAAGGATATAATATTCACAAAAGACATGGCCAACGCCTTACATACCCCGCGGGGTGGTACTTCAATTCCTAGCAGGGAACAAAAGGTGCTAATCCTAAGGAACGCTATCTACGCGCGCCTCCGCAGGAGACGCCATCATCAACAGTGGGCCGTCAGGCACCGGCACCAACCCCATCCAGATCAGTGGCATCGGCGGCCTGATGCAGCTGCCCTGCTCCGGGAGTGACGCGAGCTCGGGGGCTCGTAGCTGTCGTCGCTCGTCTCCGGAGTTGCGTGAAGCTCGGCGGAGTCGTTGGACCCTCCAGCACCTCCGCTGCTACCTGAGGAGCTGCTGGGGAAGCGGTTGGCGGGCCTGGTCCTCGCCACGATGATGCCCCGGCCGCCTTTCTCGAGGCAGCATTCCAGCCGGCGTCCTTCTGCATCGAAGACCTTGAAGAACATCAAGGAGGCGCCATCGTATTCAAGGTGGATTACGAGGGCGCACCCTGTCCGGCAGACCCGGGCGATCTCGCCCCAGCCACGGGTCATGTAGACCTTGCCCAGAGCGACAACCTCAACCTCCGCTCCGGTCGCAGGGGGTACTGCAGTCAGCATGCTGCAGCCAGAGCTCGAGAGGCCGCCTCAGCAGGATCTCGAAGGTGAAGGAGGGAGGAAGGCGAATCCAAGATTGAGGAGGCATGGCGGCGTGGAGCACAAGCTCGCGAGAGGAGCCCTCGGTGTGAACTCCAGGAGGAACGATGCGCACCGCCGTGACCCGCCGGCGTCGACGGCGGCACTGTCGGTGTGGCTCGGCGCCTTCTCCTCCAGGGCCCTTGATGCGGGCGTACAATGGCAGCGGGAACCCAGGCGGCGGCCGCGCATACCAGGGCCTCGACGCCTCCTGCCGGGCACCCTCATCACGGCGGCAGAGGACTAGCCGTTTCTTCGGCGGAAGCGGGTCAGGACCCTCCCGGGGGGCCTTTCCCTTCTCTTCCGTAGAAAACCGGCGGATTGGTGCCATTGGCGTAAGGTGGAGTAAGGGCGGGGAAGAAGAAGAAAGGAGTAGCAGGGAGAGATGAACTGGAATGGCTCGCGCCATTCCGTACTTATAGCCGGAGAAGGCCAACCGTCGGCCTCCATGATCGCAGGTAATCATGACCCATTTTTGCATGCAGGGACTTGTCAAGTCATGCGATTGCCGAGGCGTCATGGGGAAGCGGAGACGCCCACGTCCAATCAATCGCCACGTGGCGCCCAAGGCCACAGGCTATTGGGGCCCACGGCGCTTCGCACTTGCCCCTTCACTTCTCTGCTAAGCCAAGACCGGGCGCGCCTTGGGCCCAGGGGCTACTGTCGACGTTCTGGGAACGGGGGTCCCCAGACTTGCCTACCTGCGGCCTACGGCGTGGCTCAAGTGGGGGCCCAATGCAGCCCAGCTTCATCATCTCAAGCTCAAGACCCTCGCGAGGGGCCAAGCCTTGCGGTGCGAATGACAGGGAGCTTCCTCAGGAGCAGCCTCATCAGGCAGGCTCGCGAGGAGGCGGAGAGATCAAGGCAGGGCACCGCGCGAGGAGCCCGTGACGCAAGCCATGACGATCGAGACCAGGCGGGCGCTAGGCGGGCGCCGGCCTGCGCAGTGTCCTTGTTTCCCCTTTGGTGCAAAGGGGGCAAGCACAGGCCAAGGCATCAGGCAAAGGTTACCGTTTTGGTGCAACAATACCAAGACCAGCAGAATGACAGGATGGAGGTCATCGTGGAGCCCAGGACGGCATCATTGTCAGAGCCTTTGGCAGCCGAAGACCAACTTTAGTCAGGATAAGTGTACTAGATGTTCCCCTTCAAAATGGCCAATTGTTGGCGCCCTTCCCGCTCATTATTTGGGAAGAGGCCCAGGGCCTCCCTCTATAAATAGGACTAGCCACCCGCAGAGTAGGATCATCTAGAGAACGGATCGATCAGAGAGAGAGAGAGAGAGAAGCGACTGGACTCACCCTAGCAATTCATCGCACCAGCTCAAGAACAGCCCTCGCGAGGCTGTTCTCCCTTTGTATTGTTCATCAGCCCCTGAGGCAATCCACCACACCACACACTGGAGTAGGGTATTACACCACAATGGTGGCCCGAACCAGTATAAATCTCGTGTCCCTCGCGTGTTCATCTTTCTAGCATAGATCCTTGCGAGACTTTGAGACGTGAGCTGGTAGGGGAAAGATCTTTGTGCGCACCCCAGTGTTCGAACCTCAAGGGTCTGCCGTAACCCGAAATCCGACAGACAACCTGGTGCCCCTGTGCCGGGTGCAACAATTGGCACAAGAGGACAGAGGATGAAATGGGCAAAGACCTGTAGAAGAGGGGTTTTACGCCAGATTATATGGTGTGGACATTTCATGGCGAGTCTGCCCAACGTGCCGGAGCTGAGGTGCTTCGTCGTTGCACCGACGAGCATGGTACCAGGATTGAAGACATGGTGCAAGACTTTGATGATGCTCGGGACTCGGAAAATGAGATGGAGGAACCTGCAAGCCTCTAATGAAATGTTGGAGTCTTCAAAACATCCTCTCCACGAGCACACTGAGCTTTGTCAACCGGATTCCATCTCACAAATAATGGCTTTGAAGGCTCAATTCAACTTGGGCAAAGAATTCTACGACGCGATGATGACAGTATTTTGACATTTTTTACCCAAAGGCCATGTACTACCTGCAAACATGTACTAGCCATACAAAATCCTCCGTGCTCTTAAGATGCCCTATGAGAAGATACATGCCCGTGAGAATGGATGTGCTTTATTTAGGCTTCAGTATGCGGACTTGAACTATTGTCCCATTTGCAAGTCATCCAGATATGTTGTGGTACACAACGGTATGGGTGAGAAGACGCAGACCAAAATGACCGTTAATGTTCTTCAGTATATGCCAATCATACCAAGACTACAACGTCTTTTCATGGTTGAAGAGACGGCAAGATAGATGACATGGAACAAAATGGGCAAAAGAACCCAACTAGATGTAGATGGGAAGCTGATGATGGTGCACACATCGGACGGTGAAGCGTGGAAGTGCTTCGATGCATTACATGACAACAAAGCGGCAGATCTGAGGCATCCTCAAGTCGCCATCAACATGGATGGGTTCAGTGTGTTTGGTCTGACGGCAACCCAATACAGTTGTTGCCCTATATTTGTCATTCCACTCAATCTCCCCCAGGCAGATTATGCAAAGAAAGAACATTTTCCTGACGTTGATAATTTCAGGGCCCATCTATCCGGGGAAGAATATGGATGTGTACATGCAGCTGCTGAAGGACGAATTGCAAGAAGCCTGGGATAATGGGTTCAAGACATACGACACCTTTAGCAAAAAGAACTTTATAATGCGTGTCTGGTACATGTACTTGACGCATGACTTGCCGGTGTATGCGCTATTCGTTGGCTGGTGTGTGCATGGAAGGTTCCCGTGCCCCACATGCAAGGGAGCTCTTTAGTTTCATTGGCTTTAGGCAGGTCGTAAGTTTTCTTGCTTCAACTTGCATAGACCGTTCCTGCATCCTCGCCATAAGTTCAGGAAAGACAAGCAGAACTTCATCAAAGGTAGAGTTGTCAAAAACTCTACACCACCTCCTTTGAGAGGCCAAGAGAGCCTGGATTAGTTAAATGCTCTCAAGCCAGATCCAGAGCGTCCAGGTGAAAGTGCGTTATATCGACTAGGGGGGTGAATAGGCAATTTTTATGAATTCTTCACCGAGGAATTTGCTGGTGAGGAAATTCCTAAATGAAGAACTACTTGCAGCGGAATAAGTACTCAGAAGAAAACTTAACAGAACACAAGCATAGTCATCATGATGAAATGAAGATAGGCACAGAGTACAGAAAGCGTAAACACATGATAACACATGAAAGAAGACGGACAGACTGAAGAAACTGAACTGAGGAAATTGAGAAAGTCTTCAGTCAAAGTCTTCAAACATATATGAACATGCACACAACAACAGACATGAGGAAATGAAAGAGTTGAGGAAATAGAACCAGTTAGCTTGGTGAAGACAATGATTTGGTAGAGCAGTTCCAACTGCTGTCTCAGTTGTACATCTAGTTGGAGCGGTTGAGTATTTAAACTCGAGGACACCCAGTCCCGGACACACAATCCTCACCGTATTCTCCTTGAGCTAAGGTCACACAGACCTCGCCCAATCACTCGTGGTAAGTCTTCAGGTGACTTCTGAACATTCACAAACTCGGTCACTCGGTGATCCACAATTCCTCTTGGATGCTCTAGACCTTGACGCCTAACCGTCTGGAAGAAGCACAATCTTCAAAGGAAACAAGCGTCGGATCCACACAGGATCAATCTCTTCAGTGATGCTCAATCACTTTGGGTTTGTAGGTGTTGGGTTTGGGTTTTCCTCACTTGATGATTTTCGCTCAAAGTCCTCAGAGGATGGGATGCTCTCAATTGACAAGTGTCAGTTTCGCTCGGAGCAGCCAACCAGCTAGTGGTTGAAGGGGGCGGCTATTTATAGCCTAGGGAGCAGCCCGACATGATAAGACATAAATACCCTTGTCTGATATGACCGTTAGGTGGGTAGATATTTTCGAACTGCTGGTGCATAGCACAACAACGGTCAGAATTTTGACTGTCAAAATCCTCAGGGCTATCATGTTCCTCACTGTGTAGGCAATTTTCACTGGTGAATTCCTAACTCCTCAATCAGAACAAATTCCTCAGAGACCAGATGAACTTTGTCTCTGTCACTGAAGAATATGACTGAACTGTATGAGATTTCCAATGGCTTCACTCGAAGGGATTGGTAGGTGTAGGATTTTGAGTTGAGCATCACATGGTAATTTTTCCTTAGTATTTCCTGGACCCCCTTTAACAGTACAGTGTTTCCTATGACTCAAGAAAGAGAAAATGAAACTAGGAAAACAAAAGTCTTCACGCTTCATGTTCCTCGAATGATTTCCAAGTCTTCAAGGTCTCACCAATTTCTTCACTTTCAAAGTCTTCAGAAATCCGAAGTCTTCAGTTGAAGAACTTCATTTTTAGGGGTCGACTTTCACTGTAAATATCAAACTCCTCATAGACTTATAGTCCTGTGTACACTCACAAATGCATCATTCCCTTAACCTATAAGTCTTCAATACACCATAATCACTAAGGGGCACTAGATGCACTTACAATCTCCCCCTTTTTTGGTGATTGATGACAATATAGGTTAAGTTTTCAATGGGGATAAACATATGAATTGTGAATACTGATGTTGAGGAATTTGATTGCAAGATATAGAAGAACTCCCCCTGAAGATGTGCATAGTGAGATATTTGCTTTTGAAGCAATGCACACTTGAAGAGTATAATCATGGAGATCTCCCCCTATATCTTGTAATTCATACACGCATTTGATACATAATATGAAAATTTGAAATGCATGATGAATTATGGTGACTGATGTAATTCAGCATGCGTGCATTAACATTAATGAGGAATAAGCATGCAGAAGAACACAACAAAAGTATCAGGTCACCATAGAGTTTAAGATTACAACTCGATCCAGCAAAGTCATCAGAAGAACGAGAGTTGTAACTTAGCAAAAAAAATGCCCATATAAGACAGACCCGCTTGAAGACTAACTCAAATTTCTCCCCCTTTGTCATCGAATGACCAAAAGAGTTGAAACTAAGGACTAACGCCCCTGAAGAATATCATGAAGATGGAGGAGCGCCAGCGTTGTCAGGGTCTTGAGTCGTTGTAGGGCCTGCTGTAGTGTCGTCCAAGTCTTCATGCTCGTCCGTGGCGCGTGATGAAGAATATGAGCTGGCCACCAAGGAAGGAACCTTGATCTTCTTGAATCTCTTCAGTGGAGGTGCAGACCAGTCAAAGTCTTCCTTGAAGCCCATTTGCTTCAGATCTTCTTCACCATATAGATGTGACAGAATAGCCCAGGTGCGATCAAACACTTAATGGAGGTAGTAGTGGTTTTTCTTCACTGCATTATGTGTAGAAGTCATGTTGTGAAGAATAGAGCCAAACCGACGCTTAACCCACTTGTGGTTTTGATCCACCTTCTGATGAAGCCTTATCAGCAGTTCACGATCAGTCAGCACACGAGGAGCAGTAGCTTGAGGACTTGTCTTGGTAGCATTGGCAGCAGTATCATGAGTGGCAGAGTCATCATTAGTGGAGTAATATGCAGCTTTGCGGAACTGACCATCCAATGGACGAATGCCTTCATCGATAACGACTGGTGACTTGCCCTTCTCATTAGATGAGGAAATTGTCCGCTTGAGGACTTCAATAGGGGCAAGTAGCTGAGGTGATTCTGAAAATCAGCCTTGTAGTTGAGTGAAGACCTTGTTCTGAGGAATCTCATGATCCACGGCGCATAAGGCTTCAGCTCAAATGGAGAAAGTGCGAGATTCACCAGAGTCCTCATGAAGAAATCATGATAATTTATGGGGATGCCATGCATGATGTTGAAAAGCATATTCTTCATCATTCCAATAATTTCTTCATCGGATGAGTCATGGCCTTTGATGGGACTCATGGTCTTCGTCAGAATGCGGTAGATTGTTCTTGGCACATAGAGCAATTCCTTCACGAGGAATTTGGTCCTTGGAGCTTGACCTGGCTTCAGCGGCTTCATGAGCACTTGCATATTGTGATCAGTGAGTTCAGGCTCATCATACAGACAACAAGCACCGTCAGGTGGAGGACTGATTGGTAAGGCACAAAGCAATTCAAAGGCTGGTGCCTTGTAATGAGTGTTTTCAGTCATCCAGTCCAACACCCACGAGTTGACGTCAGCAGCATCGTTGTGATATGCAAAGTTGCGTAGAACTGAAGAATAAGCTCTTCATTCCAATCAACTATGTCAGAGCAGAAATTGAGCAAGCCAGCGTCATGAATCATGTTGAGGACTTGAGAGAAGCAAGGCATGGATTCCATGTCCACATGAGGAATATGCTCATGATCGAAGACTTTGTCCTTGTTGAAGAGCACTGAGGAATAGAAGTTGGCCTGGCTGGCAGTCCAGAAATGCTTCCTTCTAAGACGAGCATTGCCATAGTGGTTGAAGTCAATGAAGAATACGTGCTCGCCGAAGAAATCATCAGCTTTGAATTTTTGCTTCTTGGAGAAAGGATCCTTTGGCTTGGGCTGAGGAGTGTCAGTCAATTGCAGCACCACTTCAGGAATCGCAATCTCAGGTTCCTCAGGCTGAGGAATTTTAGGCTCTTCAGCAGCTTCAGCCTGGGTCATCAATTCTTCATTGACAATTTCTTCAGCAGTAGTGGCTGGAATTTCTTCATGAACATCTGGGGTTGCATGAGGTTCTTCAAATCCCATTTGCACTTCAGTGGCAGCAGGGGACTAAGGAATAGCTTGGAGTGGAGTCAACATTGGAGAGTTTGGATGTTGACTGTCCCAAAATTCATCATTGAGCACAGGAGTGGTACACCCAATGTCCACATCCTCATTGTCGGTGTCAAAACCGGCGGATCTCGGGTAGGGGCTCCCGAACTGTGCGTCTAGGCGGATGGTAACAGGAGACAAGGGACACGATGTTTTTACCCAGGTTCAGGCCCTCTCGATGGAGGTAAAACCCTACTCCTGCTTGATTGATATTGATGATATGGGTAGTACAAGAGTGGATCTACCACGAGATCAAGGAGGCTAAACCCTAGAAGCTAGCCTATGGTATGATTGTTGTTATTGTTGTTGTCCTACGGACTAAAACCCTCCGGTTTATATAGACACCGGAGAGGGCTAGGGTTACACAGAGTCGGTTACAATGGTAGGAGATCTACATATCCGTATTGCCAAGCTTGCCTTCCACGCCAAGGAAAGTCCCATCCGGACACGGGACGAAGTCTTCAATCTTGTATCTTCATAGTCTTGGAGTCCGGCCGATGATGATAGTTCGGCTATCCGGACACCCCCCCAGTCCAGGACTCCCTCAGTAGCCCCCAAACCAGGCTTCAATGACGATGAGTCCGGCGCATACATTGTCTTCGGTGTTGCAAGGCGGGTTCTCCTCCAAATTCCATGTGTTTGCCGAATAGTGTCCGGCTTCCTTATAAATGTTGCGCTCCTTGGCTTCCACGCCCAATAATGGCCCTCTTCCACGTGTCGTACGAATGTGAAAGGCCAGGGTATTTTTACATTTTACCCCCTAGCTGCGTGAATAAGCTGCCTATAAGGGAGGCAAGAATCCAGATCCAAATCACACCATCCTCCTTCCGCGAGTACTTATCGGAGCGCTTCTGACAAAAATCCACTCCATCATGGACCATCGACGTGGCTCCTCCTCTCGCGCTCCCAGCCCTCAGCCAGGAGATTGGAGGAGATGTTCAGTCCTGCACAGCGAGCTGGTGACGCTCCAAGCGGAGGGATACCTTCCTCCGGCCTTTATGGTCCCGGTTCGAGCCGGGCTGGCCACCTACAAAGGTGGAAAGCAGGTGGAGAACACCCCCAGTCCCTCCAAAGGAGAGCGGGTGTGTTTCGTCCCTTATCTAATAAGGGGGCTCAGATTTCCCATACATCCGTTTCTCCGGGGGTTTCTGGAGTTCTACGGACTCCAACTTCATCACCTTACGCTTGCCTCCATCCTGCATATTGTGGGCTTCGTAGCTCTTTGCGAGCTGTTCCTGGGCATTGAGCCTCATTTTGCACTGTGGAAGAGACTGTTTTGCCTCGTACCCCGTTCTCACAAGGGGTCGATATATCAAGTGGGCGGAGCCGAAATATGGCGCATCGCCGGGACCGGATATCTATCTGGAACCCCAAAGAAGGCATCCGAAGACTGGCCCTCGGAATGGTTTTATGTGGAAGATGCTCCACTGCCGGACCCAGTTCGGATCGGCCTCCCGGAGTTCAGCAATGCTCCTCTAAAGAAATGCCTGAGTTGGCGCCCGCGGAGCCCTCAACAGGAGGATGACAGGAGCGTCCATTATCTGATGGGCCGGATAAGGTTGCTGGATCATTCCGAATTGACCATGATTGGAGTCATGGCCACGTGCATTATGCGAGGGGTGCAGCCACTCCAATATAGGGGCCACCCCGTGTGGGATTTCAATGGGGAGAATGACGCCACCCGTCATGGCCGCAAAGGGCCGGGATCGGCCGCAGATCTGGTGAAGATCCTGTCCGGCTTGTACAAGGGGGAGAAGGAGGACTTCCTCCAAACGAGCCCATTGAACGGATTCTCCATGAATAACCCTCGGAGCTGGGTAAGCGGACGTTTATTCATCCGATCCGTGCTTTTAAGTGTCTTAATTTATGATTTTGACGTAGGAACTGCGCCGGATGTGGAGGGCATACACAGTCCGGCTCCACAACCCGAGGATCTAGGAAGATCCCTTGATCCGGCCTCCGAAGAGGATCTGGACATAAAGGTGGAGCTGATTGATGGGGTGTTCCACCAACTTAGCATGGACAATGCTCTAGTCGCCATTACAGCTGACTACCCCGGTTTATCTCCGGCTTCCCAGGTAACTATGATCGGAGCCCTAACACCATTACTTCGTCCGTGCTTATTTCTGACCACCGCATACCAACGGCGTCTCGCAGGAGGTGCCTTCAAGGCGGGAAGCTGATCCCGCGGCAGCTGACCAACCAGGGTCAGTTCGGCCCAGCAGGAGGAAGAGGGGTGCGGTGCGAATTGAAACGTCGCCGCAACGGTACGGCACGCCACCGTTTTTAAGAAAAAGACCCCTGTGAAGTATATTGATGCTTATAACTTTTCCAGGAGAAAGAGCACTCGCCGGACTGTGCCCGGAGAGGTTGCCAACCAGGCCTCCGCCAGCCAGGCTCCAACACCTGGTCCAGAGGGGGAGGCGAGCGCAAGGCGTGAGCCGGATGCTCCTCAAACAGAGGATGCCGACAGGCTGTCCGCCACCAGGTCTGAGGTGGAGAGCGCCATGAATCACAGGCGCCGCCGGACAGTTCTTCGTGACACGTGTTTCTCCCCGAAGGCGTTGAATGCCTTTAACGCGGGAGACGCGCACCTCCGTGCCGCTCAAGATGGTTTAACCAGAGCCACGGCGCAGTATGTGAAAGACATACGTGTAAGGGATTTAATAGTTGTATATGCCAGTAGCCCCCGAGACTTAAAGTAGTTAAAATAACTGATTTAAGGATCATTTGATATGCAGGATCTTACGGAGAAGAATACCCAATTGTCCCAGGAGCTACAAGAGTGCAAGGCCCAACTTGAGGCCACACTAGCCGCCGCAGGAGGAGACACGGAGACCCCCTCCGGTAACACATATTTCAAAAAGATAAGCAGTGTGCGGCGTGCATATAAGTCTGACAATAATATTGTAGATGTTGCCGGACTTGATCCGGACAAGCAACAGCTACTGCGCCAGCTGAAGGCTGGCGAGAGGGTGCTTATGAAGGTGCAGCAGGAGAGGAACAAACTCCAAGATGCCCACACCCAGCTTGGAGAAGAGCTAAAAGGTGTTCAGGCCTAGCTGTCTGGCTCCGTGAAGGAGAATCAGCGGCTTCGTCGCGGCATCTACAGTAAGTGCTTGAGCAAACTCTTTTGAAAAGAAGAGTTCGGCGAGGAAGTCGATTGACAGAAATGTGTGGGTAGGTGTGCTCACAGGTCGCCCTCCGGAGGAAATGCCTGGTTCAACGGGTGACCAACTTCCCGAGCTGCTGCAACTACACGAACGTGTTCGGCAGGCGATGAGTGGCGTCGCCCAGGCCTTATGGCCGTCTGTCTCCCTACCCGAGGGTCTTGGAGGGCTTGCGGAGAAGCTTCAGGGAGCACGGCAGTGCTTCCGTCTATGGAAGATATCGGCCTGTCGTCAAGGCGCCAAGGAGGCCTGGGCCATGGTGAAGACGCGGTACAAGAAGGCGGATCCAAACCACATGGCCGAGGTCGGACCTGTGGGGCCCGATGGGAAGGAGATCCCTGTGAGCTTAGTGTACGGCCAAGTAGAGTTGGCCGCCAAGTATCCCAACGGGACTGTAAATTAGACAGCCTGTTAGATGGGATTGAAGAGGAGTACAATCAGTCAATGTGACGATGTATTTTTTAAAATGACGTGTATAATGCCTTCTAGCCGGATTGTAGATCGTTTGTCTTTGCGGACCTTTTCGCTTCAACCTCGGGACCCAACAGTCCGGAGTGTGTGCAAATACCCTCGCGGTTATGCAAAAAACCGGGGCATGCACGGAGACCAGGCGTAGGTGTCATTAGTGCTTTATCAGATAAGTGCCCAACTAGTTATGTTATATTACATGGTTAGTAAGAAACATCTTCCAGGGAGAATAGTTCCGTTAGGGGTTCCTTTCCCTGGGAGGCATGCCCTAAAGTGCATGTCCGGACTGCGAAAAGAGCAGGAAAACATCTGGGGGTAGATAAATAAATAAATGAGAAATTATCTTTCAAGTCACCGACCGAATATTCCCTTAAGAACGCTAGCTTTCGGCTTCACCCAGTCTGAGGTACACATCCAGCTGACCCGGCAGTAACAATCGCAGAGGTGCTCCCTTTACCTCCTAGCCAAACAATCGGGAACGTAGGGGGTAAGCACAGGAGCCAGGCAACCCAGCTTGGCCAAAACTTAAGTCACATCGATGCATATAATGGTGAATAAAAGGTACATGCGGAAGTTTGACGCATCTGTTGGGCATAAAGCCGTATAAATAAGCTTCTGTTAAAGAAGCACCCAGGTATAATGAGTGCGAGTAGCACGTCAAGTGTGTGCGCACAATGCGCAAATCAGCCCTCAAGCGCTTTATGAGAAAGGTGGGAGAAAAGAGAGAAACAAAAGACAACTGAAGTATAAAATGTGGACGGAGGGAGGAGACGAACTGTGAGTCCGGCGCTAGGCGTAGAATCTTCGGAGGCGGGCTGCATTCCATGGGTTCGGCTCGAGTCGGTTGTCCAATGCGTTTTGCAGACGGTATGCTCCGCCGGTCAGGACTTGGTCGATGATGAAGGGACCTTCCCATTTGGGCTTGAGTTTGTCCTTTTTCTTGTCTGGCAGGCGTAGAACTAGTTCGCCAACATTGTAAGTTTTAGCCCATACTTCTCTGCTTTGATATCTTCGAGCCTGCTGCTGATAAAATGCGGAACGAGCCTTTGCCATGTCGCGCTCCTCCTCCAATGCGTCCAAGCTGTCCTGCCGATCCAACTCGGCTTCTCTTTCTTCGTACATGCACACTCGAGGTGAGTCATGAATTATATCGCAGGGCAAAACTGCCCCTGCGCCGTATACCATAAAGAATGGTGTTTATCCGATAGTACGGTTTGGCGTGGTCCGGAGCCCCCAGAGTACGGAGTCGAGCTCCTCTACCCAGTGCGTGTTAGATTCTGTAAGGGACCGCACTAATCTGGGTTTGATTCCGCTCATGATTAGACCATTTGCTTGTTTAACTTGACCATTGGTTTGAGGGTGATAGACTGAAGCGTAGTCGAGCTTAATGCCCATATTTTTGCACCAGAGTTTAACCTCGTCGGCCGTGAAGTTCGTGCCGTTATCGGTGATGATGCTATGGGGGACGCCATAACGGTGTACTACCCCGGATATGAAGTCTATCACAGGTCCGGATTCGGCCGTTTTAACTGGCTTGGCCTCTATCCATTTGGTGAATTTGTCCACCATTACCAATAGGAGATCTACATATCCGTATTGCCAAGCTTGCCTTCCACGCCAAGGAAAGTCCCATCCGGACACGGGACGAAGTCTTCAATCTTGTATCTTCATAGTCTTGGAGTCCGGCCGATGATGATAGTTCGGCTATCCGGACACCCCCCAGTCCAGGACTCCCTCACTCATCTTCAATTTCTTCAACACCTGCCTCTTCAGCCGTAAGCTGAGGCATAGGTGAGGAAATGACTGGGGTTGAAGGGATCTTATCCACTTCAATTTCTTCGTCCAACTGCTCTGACAAAGCAGTAGAAGGAGTTTCTTCATCAGATTCATGAGGAATCACATAATCTTCACCAAAAGGAACAAGGTCCTTTGATGGCATTGATGAGACTGGAATGACATCAATTGGATTGTCAATTGAATTGATCAGAGTCTTCATCTTCTTCGGAGCTGAAGAATTTGAAGAAGTTGATGCCTTCCTTTTCTTCACAGCTGCACATTCTGCAACCTTGGTCTTCTTCGCATCTGATGCAGATGGAAGGATCGGAGTTGGTGTAGGCGCAGGAGGTGCAGAGGACTTTGGTTCATTTTCCTCAGGCACAACTGATGCAGTTGTCCTGACGTGTTCACTTTCCTCAGGCGCATCACTAGTGGATGCCCTGGCAATGTCTTCAGCGGATAGAATGGAATCATCAGCCCTGGCACTCTCATTTTCTTCAACAGCCTGAATGTCATCAGCGGTGCTGGCATGTTCTTCAGTAGGCTGAGCAGATGCCTCAGCCTGAGTAACTTCAACGTGCATAGGTGGAGCAGCACTTGAAGTGAATTTCTTCGTCAGATTGACGGAACGCACCTTGGCTCCCTTCCAATCGGCATGGTAGCGATCAAATTCATCACTCAACTATTTGATTTTAACTTGCAAGGCAAGGAGCTGATCAGGAGTGAGAGTGAGGACATTGTCCTTGAGGTAGTGCTATTTCTTGTACTGCGCTTTCTTCAAACTTCTACCTTGTTCAAATTTCCATTTTTCTTCCTCAATGAAGGCAGTAAGAACATGACTTTGACCAGGAGTGAGGTTCATCTCCAGCAAAGGCGTGTTAGGATCCTTGTGCCACAGGTCAATGTACTCAAGGATCAACTTTGGATCCAGCATCAGCGACACATTGCTGCCTTTGGCTCTAGCAGCCCTGGCTTGCCTGTCTCTGATGATTTCGGCAAGTTCTTCATCATCAGCCTCATCATCATCAGAGGGTACGTGGAAGGCGACCTGCTTCTTGTGAGGACTTGGTCAAGTGCCTCGTCTAGCAGGGGCCTTTTTCTTCAGCAGAGAGGGACCAGCTGAGGAATTTCAAGCAGCTGAGGAGCTTGCAGATGCTCCTGAGGCAATAGAGAAGCCTTGAGTCCTTTGGCACGTGGCGAGATGCACAGGTGCCGAGGATTTTGTCGGAGCAGCTGAAGACTTTGACGGAGGAGCTGAGGACTTTGAAGGAGCAGTCTGAGGAATTTGCTGTGAGGGCCTTAAGGAATCTGGCCTTGATGGCATAGCAGCGGAGCTTGGCCATGAGGGCATTGAAGGTGAAGCACTGGACTTATGTGCAGGCTTCTTGTGCATTGCCTTCTTTGGCTGACTAGCAGAGGCCTCAGCAAAGGCAGCAGCAACAGCAGAGTCCGCGTTGAATTTCTTCACTGCTTCCTTTGCTTGCTTAGCTAGTTTGGCTTGGCGCTTTGCCCATTCATCAGGATAATCCTCACCGCGCTTGAGGCTGGTGGGATCTGCCAACTGGCCTGGTGCCAATGGAGGTCTTGGGCATGGAGGGTTGAGTGCGAATTTCTTCATGTACTTGGGAGTGACATATCTGTACTCCCTCCATTCTCGTGCCCATCTCCTCTCGATCCTTTGTATGCGCACCTTGCGCTGATTCTTGTCCTCTTTGCCGAATTTGGCTTCATCAGGAGTGCAGTAGTCCTTGTATATGTCCTCAGGGATTTCAAACGCAGTATTGATCTTAGGCCTCTTTCCTCCCTTCTGTGGCCTTTTGTCACCCATTTTCTTCAGCTGAGGAATATGAACAACTGAAGTTTCTGAAAAGGTACGCAACTTTTCTTCGAGGAACGCTGCAAATGAGTTAAGTTGATGAGAACCTAGTGATTCAGCAGCGGACATTTGTACTTGTGAACAGAGCATAGTTGCGAGGAATTTGGAGAGGTCATATGCGTTCTCAGAAGGTTTTTCAAAAAGAATAGGTTTTGATACTTTAATTAATATACACAGTAGGAGCCTCTCCTACTGTTTCAGGTGTCAAAAAAAGAATAGGTTTTGAGGAATTTGACCAGATGAGTCTTGAGGAATTTCATTAAGCGTTCTTTGTCTTAGGTTCCAGAGTTGTATAGATCAAGAATCCACACAATTGAGGAATCTTGAAGAAAATCATTTCTTAGAGAAATGAATCAAGAGCCGATGACGTGTGAGGTGTTCATGTGTGTGAAGATTTGAAGAATAAACACCTTCGAAGATTTTCAGAAAAACTTGAGAATCAAAGCGAGTAGTAAAAGTAACTTTTAATTACCCGAAGTGAATAACACGACGAACTAGGAAGAACAGATGTGAAGTTCGTCTGGTCAGATCTTCCACGCCCTAATTGGCAGAGGAAGACGACTATGGCGGCGGCGGAGTGAAGAAATCCGCAACCGGCGCGAGTACGACGGCGACGAGGTCGAGGCAGTGAAGCTCTTCCTCATCGGTGACGATGAAGTAGCGGCGGTGCTAGGGTTTTGGGAAGCTCGAGCGGGAGAGAGCACGAGCGAGGTGAAAATGAAGTGAGGAAGAGACAGGGGTATTTATAGAGGGAGTGAAAAACTGTTCAACCGAGGAAATCGGACGAACATGCCCCTTGCCCCTTCCCATTCGCTTGACATGTGTCACCCACGTACTGAGAGGTGGCGATCGTGTAGGATCGTGGGTGAATAGATAAGTATTGTCATGAGAAGCGGAACGGTTTGAGCGGCAAAGCCGAAAATTCAGATAAGATAAGTTAAAAGTTCCGTTCGCAATTGCTTCAGCTGTCAAGGACACAGTGAAGAATTTGAACGAGTTTCAAGTAGAACGCATATGAGGAATTTGTGAATAGACTGGGTTGAGTTTAGCATAGAGGGGGAAGGGTCCGATCACATTCACTTAGTAGAAGAAATCAACTTGAAGAAATAACAATAAGTGAATGCTGTAGAGAACATTAAACTTATATATATATATATATATTGAAATGAAGAACAACACCGGAAAGAGTGAAGACAATGCAAAGTTGAAGAATTTGAAAAACTGAGGAATTTCAAAAACGAAGAAAAACTCATATTGAAGATTTTCAACTTTGGTTGGTGGCGTAACCCACCGTAAAGCTGATTTCAGACACCGCGTACAATTGTCGTAGGGCTCTGAGAATCAATTTCTTCATTAATTTCTTCACACTTAGAGGGTTAGTCTTCATTGATTGAAGAAAAACGTTACTTCGTGTGTTGCGCATCTAAGTCATCAAGTCACCATAAGTGTTAGAAGGTGTGTCCATTTCAGAGAACATTCGAAGATTCTAGGATATTTAGCTCACACCGCAACTTGCTAAATCTCTTCTCATCCAAGGGCTTAGTGAAGATATCGGCCAGTTGATCTTCAGTGCTGACATGGTCGATGAAGATGTCGCCCTTCAACACATGATCACGAAGAAAATGATGACGAATCTGGATGTGCTTGGTCTTCGAGTGCTGAACTGGGTTATGAGCAATCTTGATGGCGCTCTCATTGTCATAGTAGAGAGGCACATTCTTCACGTTGACGCCATAGTCCTTGAGTGTTTGCTTCATCCATAGTAGTTGAGCATAGCACGATCCAATAGCAATGTACTCAGCTTCTGCAGTGGAGAGTGATACGCAGTTCTGTTTCTTTGAGGACCAACAGACCAAAGATCGTCCGAGGAAATGACATATGCCAGATGTTGACTTGCGGTCCACGCAATCGCCATCATAGTTAGAGTCTGAATATCCAATGAGATCAAAATTAGAGCCCTTGGGATACCATAATCCAAGTGTTGGTGTGTGAGGTAAGTATCAAAGAATATGCTTCACAGCCTTATGGTGTGATTCCTTCGGTGTAGCTTGAAATCGGGCACACATGCAAACGCTAAGCATAATATCCGGCCTAGATGCACATAGGTACAATAAAGAACCAATCATGGAGCAGTATACCTTTTGATCAACGTCTTTACCATTTTCATCAGTGCATAGATGGCCATTTGTGGGCATTGGAATTTTGACCCCTTTGCAATCTTGCATGCCGAATTTCCTCAATACGTCCTTGAGGTATTTCTCCTACGATATGAAAATTCCATTGCGCTGTTGACGAATTTGAAGACCTAAAAAGAATTTCAACTCCCCCATCATAGACATTTGATATTCTTCACTCATCATATAGGCAAATTCATCACTATATTGTTGGTCAGTACAGCCGAAAATGATATCATCAACATATATTTGGCACACAAACAATTCACCATCATAAGACTTAGTGAAAAGAGTTGGGTCAAGTGAACCGGGTTTGAAGCCTTTCTTCATGAAGAATTCATTCAGAGTATCATACCACACCCGAGGGGCTTGCTTGAGGCCATACAGAGCCTTGTTGAGCTTGAAGACTTTGACGAGATTCTTTGGATCTTCAAAACCTGGGGGTTGAGCAACATATACTTCTTCCGCAAGCTTACCATTGATTAATGCACTTTTAACATCCATTTGTTGTAAGATAATATCATGATGGTTAGCATAAGCAAGTAATATGCGAATAGCCTCAAGTCTAGCAACATGTGCAAAAGTTTCAAAGTCAATTCCTTCAACCTGTGTGTAGCCTTGAGCTACAAGCCGTGCCTTATTCCTCACCACAAGGCCATTTTCATCTTGCTTGTTGCGGTAGATCCACTTTGTGCCAATAATGTTGTGCTTGCGAGGATCTGGACGTTTGACCAGTTCCCAGACGTTGTTGAGCTTGAACTGATGTAATTCTTCTTGCATATCTTGAATCCACTCAGGCTCCAGAAATGCTTAATCTACCTTAGTGGGCTCTGTGATAGAGACAAACACAAAGTGCCCACAAAAGTTAGATAAATGTGAAGCTTTTGAGCATGTGAGAGGACCTGGTGCTTCAATGTCATCGATGATCTTCTCGATTTGCACTTCGTTTGCAATACGAGGATGAGCAGGTTGTCTTCAAGGAATTTAATCTGCATTTTCTTCAGGAGAATTTTCCTCAGCACCATTTTCTTCAGGTGCGCCAGCTCGACGTTCATCACGTTCTGGAATGAATTCTTCAGCAGATTCTTTAGTAGGAATGACATCCTCAGTGGCTTTGAACTTGATAGAATCCTCAGGTGCTGGTTCATCTATCACAGAAGGTAGGTGCTCTCTTTGCGAGCCATTAGTTTCATCGAACCACACATCCACAGTTTCAACAACCTTGTGAAGAACGTTGTTGAAGACTTTGTAGGTGTGCGAGTCCTTTCCGTAACCAAGCATGAAACCCTCATGTGCTTTCGGTGCAAATTTAGAATTGTGATTAGGATCTCTAATCCAACATTTAGCACCGAAGACTTTGAAGTAACTCACATTGGGTTTCTTGTCAGTGAGGAGTTCATACGCAGTCTTCTTGAAGAATTTGTGAAGATATACTCTGTTGATGATGTGGCAGGCAGTATCAATTGCCTCACTCCAGAAACGATGAGGCGTCTTGTATTCATCAAGCATAGTGCAAGCCAACAAGAGTTCTGTTCTTGCGCTCCACGACGCCATTCTGTTTAGGAGTATAAGGAGCAGATAACTCATGAGTAATACCAAGTTCATCAGGTTAGTCATCAAGACCGGAATTCTTGAACTCAGTTCCATTGTCACTCCTGATGTGCTTGATCTTCACACCAAAGTTGGTTGAAGCCCTCGAGGAAAATTGTTTGAAGACTTCCTGCACCTCATGTTTGTAAGTGACAATATGTACCCATGTATAACGAGAGTAATCATCAACAATAACAAAGCCATATAGAGATGCATCATTCGTAACAGCAGAATAATGATTAGGACCGAAGAGATCCATGTGAAGCAATTCAAATGGTCGAGTGGTAGTCATGATAGTCTTCGCTGGATGCTTGGCCTTTGTCATCTTCCCAGCTTCATAGGCTC
This sequence comes from Triticum timopheevii, assembly GCA_963921465.1. Taxonomy (NCBI): domain Eukaryota; kingdom Viridiplantae; phylum Streptophyta; class Magnoliopsida; order Poales; family Poaceae; genus Triticum; species Triticum timopheevii. The sequence goes on from OY997272.1 coordinate 153,498,938, forward strand.
CGCATAAGTGATCCTTGAGGAATTTGACATTCTCAATGCTAATGACATGCTTCTTCTTCGCGAGCGTGTGCAGATTCCTCATGCCAGCATGACCAAGTCGTGGATGCCATAGCCAGCCTTCTGAAGCTTTTGCAAGTAAGCACACGGCAGGCTGTGGTCCTGTAGAGAAATCAACAATGTACAAGTCTCCTCTCCTAAAGCCTTCGAAGACTTTGGAATTGTCAGCTTCCATGATCACAACACAACGATACTTGCCAAAGACAACAACCATATCAAGATCACAAAGCACTGAGACAGGCATGAGGTTGTAACCTAAGGACTCGACAAGCATGACTTTGTCCATGTGTATGTCCTTAGAGATCGCAACCTTACCTAGACCCAATACCTGACTTTTGCCTTTGTCAGCGAAGATGATATGCTTCAGATGTGATGGTGATAAGGGAGCATCCGTCAATAGATTCTTGTCACCAGTCATGTGATTTGTACATCCACCATCGAGGACCCACTCATTGGCTTTGGGTTGATCATCCTGCAGATGAATTAGTGCAACTTACAAACTCATATACTTCATTAGTGAAGAATATGACATCAATATCATCAGGTCAATTTCATCAAGCAATTAGGATAGATAATCAATATGAGGACGTGAGAAATGAAGGTTCATTTCATCGTGTTTAGCCTGCGTCCTATCAGGCACTATTCAGGTCTCCAGCAAATTCTTCAGTTGTTTTGAGCACGACTGGAGACTTGACCCTGCATAAGAGATTAATTCTTTTTCTTCACCACCCACATCTGAAGGGGTGGCAAAGAATTCATCACTCTGCGAGCACCATATGAGAAAGGTGGCATGGACGCCAGTCCACTTCGTTTCACATAAGAGGGGTTAAGGTAAGCATATGAATAAGCAGAGAAATTCTTCGAGGACTTATGAACATAATGATTTGAAGAATGATGCACATATTCATAGCCCTTAGCTCTACCCTGCGAAACAGAAGGGTTAGCACGATGATGATCATGTGAGGACTTTGGTCCTTTTGAGGAATTTGATCCACGTGAGGAATTTGGTTCGTATGAAGAATTTGGTTCATATGAAGAATTTGATCTGGAGTTCCTATTCTTCACAGGTGGTGTCATGAGGACATTCACCTGAAGACTTTCAAGGCAACTTTTGGGAACCCAGATTTTCTTCATAGGGGAACCGTTCCTACAGTTAGTGCCAACATATCTAGCAAATACTTCACCATTCTGATTTTTGAACAGTTTATAGTTGGAGTCAATTGACTCATCAGAAGAATGAGGAGATTCACATGTAAAGCCAGATAAGTTGGATGGATCAACTGGAGGTCTCTTTGCAGCAACCCATGAGATTTTGGGGTGCTGCTCAGGCTTCTAATATGTTCCATCAGTATTGAGTTTCCTCTCAAAGGCAATACCCTCTTTCCTAGGGTTTCTATTGAGGATCTGCTTTTTGAGCACATCATAAAGAGTCTGATGCCGTTTGAGGCTTTTGTACATGCATGTCAAGTACAATTTCTTCAGCCCTACATCATCAGTGATACTAGCATTGTCCTCAGACGAGGAATTAGTGATAGTAGAGACATATGAAGAATTTGTAGCATTAGAAGCTTTTGAACATTCAGGTGAAGAATTAGCAGTTTCACGTTCAATGCACTTCAGACATGGAGGAACAAATTCTTCCTGGGTAGCGCTGATTTGTTAAGCAAGTAATGAATCGCGCCCCTTCTGAAGATCTTCATAATCCACTCTTAGCTTTTCAAGATTTAGCATGTTTTGAACCTTTTCAAAGGCCTTTTGTTGTTTCACAGCAATTTTAGCAAGTTTAGAGTAGCTGGGTTTGAGATTTTCATCAGATTCATCCTTACTAGAGTCAGAGGAGGTGTATTTAGTTACCTTGGCACCCTTTACCATGAAGCAATAGATGGGAGCGTAGTGATCAATGCCTTCATCAGCCTTGTTGGCAGAGTTGTTTCCTTCAGAGGTGAAGATAGACTTGCTGACGAGTGCCGTAGCGAGAGCTAGGCTCGTGTCACGCCCAATATGCGATACTATCCTAAAGAGACTCGAAGGTCCCACCAAGGATAGAACCGCATATTGAAACGCTTCTGCAAGGTGGATATCATTACATCAACATTACATAATAGATGGGGATACATACAAAAGGGCATACAATGCCACACGAATACAACATCATCTTACATAAGAGCATCATCCGACTACGGATGAAACACAAACAGAAACTCAAACGACATCCACCCTGCTATCCCAGGCTGCCGACCTGGAACCTATCCCCTGATCGAAGAAGAAGCAGAAGAAGAACTCCCAAACAAGCAAACATCGCTCTCGCGTCAAGATCATCGCATAACCTGTACCTGCAACTGTTGTTGTAGTAATCTGTGAGCCACAAGGACTCATCAATCCCATTACCATGGGTATCAAGACTAGCAAAGCTTAATGGGAAAGGAAGGGGTAAAGTGGTGAGGTTGCAGCAGCAACTAAGCATATATGGTGGCTAACATATGCAAATAAGAGCGAGAAGAGAGCAAACGGAACGGTCGTGAAGCTAGCAATGATCAAGAGGTGATCCTGAACACCTACTTACGTCAAACATAACCCAAAACCGTGTTCATTTCCCGAACTCCTCCGAAAAGAGACCATCACGGCTACACACGCGGTTGATGCGTTTTAATTCGGATCCGGTGTCAAGTTATCTACAACCGGACATTAATAAATTCCCATCTGCCACATAACCGCGGGCATGTCTCTCGAAAGTTTAAACCCTGCAGGGGTGTCCCAACTTAGCCCATGATAAGCTCTCGCGATCAACAAAGAATATTCCTTCTCCTAGGAAGACCCGATCAGTCTCGGAATCCCGGTTTACAAGACATTTAGACAATGGTAAAACAGGACCAGCAAAGCCGCCCGATGAGCCGACAATCCCGATAGGAGCTGCACATATCTCGTTCTCAGGGCAACACCGGATAAGTCAAGCTACGAGTAAAACCAACCCTGAAGTTGCCCCGAGGTTGCCCCGCAGGTTGCTCGGTTCGGACCAGCACTTAGAGAAGCACTGGCCCGGGGGAGGGGGGGGGGGGGGAGGGGGCTAAAATAAAGATGACCCTTGGGTTAATTACTCCCAAGGAAAAAGTAGGTGGTGGTGAGGCAAATGGTAAAACCAAGGTTGGGCCTTGCTGGAGGAGTTTTATTCAAAGCGAACTGTCAAGGGGGTCCCATAAATCACCCAACCGCGTAAGGAACGCAAAATCCGGAAACATAATACCGGTATGACGGAAACTAGGGCGGCAAGAGTGAAACAAAACACCAGGCATAAGGCCGAGTCTTCCACCCTTTACCAAGTACTAGCTGTTGGGGCGCGCCATGGCGCGCCGCCTGAGGTAGCTCGGGCGGTGCCAGATGGAAAAGCGCCCCTTTCAGTTTCCTGCCATATATTTGGACATGCAAGTGCTGATAGCCTATCAAACTTTATTATAGTAAATCATAATTGCAATGCAGAGCACGCTGTGTGTAGTGTAGGCAGCGCACCCTTTCATTTTCTTTTTTGCATTGCTAGTAGCAAATGTACATGCAAGTGATGAGGGCCTTATAAATGTATTATATTATACTTTCAGAAACAATTTGAGATGCCATCACAGGCAATGCACATCAATGTATTGCAGCCATGAGACTTGCCAGTGAAGAGAAGCTGCTCATCTGCACCATCGTCAAGGCTCTCCAGGCCATACTAACTCTGCTCGCCATCATAGCAGTCCACAGTCCACATCCCTCTGACGGGCATCGCAAAAGTAGTGGTCGTCGTTGTAGACACCAGGGGTGTCCAGGACGGAGGGCGCAATGCAGAACCCGAACGTTGGCGTCTCGTCGATGGAGAATTCCCTATTGCCGTAGTCTAGCTGGTCGTTGCGCTTGCCGTCAAGGCCCACACCGCACTGCCACATCATCTTCAGCAGGCGGAGGTTGTGCGCCGCGCTCCCCTTGCGCGACCAGAGCACCTGATCAGGACCTTCCTGATCGTTTTACATGTGATTTTGATCAACATGGCCATCATAGAACCAAATATCTCTCAACAATCCAATATGCTACAATAGCAAGGAACATCTACAAAATAAGAACTCTGGAAGAAGAAAGAAACTAATTAGGCGGGGAATGATGTCTTACAGCTAGTGGATGCTAGCATCTTGGAGTTGCCATGCTCCACACCCCTTACACCGCCCCCTGCTCCACGCCTTCCAGGCACGGCTACTACTCCTCCTTGGCAAGATGTTTGAGCAGAGTTACAGCCTAAAACAGAATTCGTACACACATGTTTTGTGAGAAGATAAGCCTAAGGATCATTTATAGGCAGTTATAAGCAAATAGGTACAATACATTTTCCACTAATACATACACAAATTATAAGGCTACAAATACACGAGTATCATATATTATTAACACCAGTTTTGTTACTTAGAAATCAGAACACAGATAAAGAAAATGGGGGATAAAATCACACCCACCAATTCCAAGGGAAGATAAAACATGAATGGACAAACACATCTGTTGGAAAGGATATAAATTAGAGTATAGAATCACCTTGTAAGCCAGTGATTCCCATCATGCTGTGATGGGAAGGAGGTCGGGAGAATGGCGCAGCATGACGAGCCCTATCCATGCCGACTGTAGCCCTCGACCTGATGATATGTAGCCCCTCGTTGCACTCTGTTTTGTATGCCACACAGACCATCCCTCCGGTGCTTACTATTTGCATAGACACAAAAACTAAAGCACATAAATGCGTGTTATTAACATCAGGAAGATCTGTATGTAAAACTTATATACTGCATATTCTCTTGACATGTAGAAGTAATATTCCAAAAAGGATAACATAAAAAGCAAAGAAAATTGGCAGTAAAAGAAAAAGCTAGTTAGCAAGTAATTTCATTTTTATGACAAGCTAAATAGAGATGGATAATATTGTGTCCATCTATATTTCATTATGCCAACTTGGATTTGCATATATGTCACATAGTTACCAATATGACTTTTTCTTCAACAGATAAATCCGTTCATCTAACTGTAAGGATTGATAGTCCGCCACAAGTATAAACATTACTATATAGTAAGATATTTTCAGTCTTTTTGAAAGGAACCAAGCCGTTTTCAGTTGACAGTTTATACAAATACATACCCAGACACCCGCAAAGTTGCCGGAATTTCCCGTTCGATTCAGTGCTACTTTAGAATTAGAAGAAATTGTGAGGCAGATCACAGTTTTTGTTGGGCTAATGCCATTCTTTTATCCTACACCATGAAGTTGCAAAGATTAGAGACATACAACACATTTCTGAATTTAATTAGCATGACTACATGTACCATAAATCCTTCCTGCGTGTTGATAAAATTACAACACCTGCGGGAAGATAACGCAGACATCAAAAAGAGGCCAAGACATGGACTGGATTTGATATGTACATGTCAATAAAATGAGTGATATATATGTAAAACAACAAAAGGAAATTAAGTAAAAAGAAACGCTGCTATAGTCCATCAATACGTATTTCTAAAACTGAAATATAACCGTGCCCAATGGGAGGGCCTTGACGAGATGCTGGCCCTCTCCGCCGCATGCGACATCGCCATCCTCCCGGAGTTGTAGGTCAAGGAGGAGGTCATGGAGGAGGTCAAGGAGGGGCCGACGATGATCACCCTTCGTGGCATTGGTGGGCTAGTCCTGGACGTGGACGGACATGGTGCCGTGCACGGCGGAACACGTCCGTGCCGCCTGTGTGGGTGGGCACCGTTCCCGCCACTGGAAGAGGTGTTGCAGGCGCCTCCGGCCTTTCAGCCGCTGCAGGGGCAGCCTGCCCACCTATGAACCACCGTACATCGACCTCAACATGGATGACGAAGAGGAGGACGGCGACGGCATCGAAGACGACCACGACAGTGGCATCAAATCTATCTTTTTTTATTTGAGTGATCTGGTCCATCTATGATTGTTCATACGGGATGCAATTTTGTCCTGCAACTGTTTTTACTGCAATATTTCAAAACTGACGCTCATGCAACAAATGAATGATATCTGGGCCAAAAGAATTCGATACTTAGAATTTGTATGGATAAAATACAAAATATGCAATCCATATATGGAGATCATTACCACATGGCACATGTGGTAGGCAATTCAAACTTGATGAAAATAAATATTGAGATCGTTGTAACTTCACAAGCATTCAGGATCAAATTAGATACACTAAAGATATGAAATAATTATAATACCAAGTTTGACATCAGTAAAATTATCTCTTGAATAATGAAACTCTGAATCAGTACCAAGATGAATATCTTTTGGAAGAAATGAAGGATCCCAGCGTTCCAATTCCTCTGCCCAAGTATAATGCAGAACAGCTGGACACACTATTAATAGAGGGCCCTCGTCCTTTAAGCAACAAGCTATTGCAATTGCCAGCATTTAAATAAATGTGAACATACTGCTTCCCCATTCTGTTCAAGAAAATAATAATGCTTCAACATGGAAAAAATACTATGCTCAAAAGCAGATATGATGATTTCTTAATAAGGTCTAAAAATCAAGTGCCATATAATTAACTGTTCAGTAAAATAGACATATATTCCTATCCGTTACTGCCCAAAACGTATTGATGCAAGCTCAATATCAGTGTGCTCAATATCGATATGCTAATTTACTGTATTTTGCATTTGTAACACCATGAAACAAACAATTTTCTGCATATAAACTATCCGCACGATAGTTATACACAAAATACAATATGCTCACCTGGTTAGTCTTGCCAAGCCCATCTCATCTGTAATAAGGCAGCACCCTTGCCTCCGAAGCCCAAATTTGACACCTTCAAGTTGGAACGGTAGAAGTGCATCTCGTAATCGACGTGGCAGCTTCATGAGAAGCTCGTCAACTTCTTAATCAGAAGCGCAATTTGTGCCAGCATTTTGAATAGCACTGCTTGTTCTAAAAGGTATATCCAACAACGCCAGTCAACTTCTTCAAGCATTACAACACCAGCTCATAATGCACAAGTTTAAAGACAGAAGAAACATGCCCGCTTTGACTTTGTGTTGTGGAGAATGGTATAGCCTACCAACAATAAGAGGGAAGAATATCAGTTTAGATTCTAGACCAAAAGGCTTATCATCCAGAAAAGGGACTAAGAAGTAAGAACCAGATGGACATAATTATTACAGCAGAAGATTATTTTATGCTTAAGAGCATCCACAAATTATTCGATCCCCAAAAGGATTACTCTAAAATGTGCTATAATCACCATTTACTCCCTTCAGTCCTATAAAAGTGGCCATTTCAGACATCTTAATTAGCGATCTTCAAAATACAAAAATGCATATTGCGGAAGTACTTTCCGTAACAGATTCACACATAGGATTTTCAAGTATCTAACCTAAACATTTTGCAAAGATATTATCAATCAAAATTTCAATAGTTTAACTATATATCCTTGTCCAAAGGTATGTTTTACAGAACAGCGGATACTGTGGAGATAATTTAGTTCCAAGGCTTGATTATAGCATAAAATTACAACATGGTAAATTTTGAGAAAGATCAAGCTTCAGTTTCAGGCTTTAATCACTTGGTCACTAATTTCAGAAAAAAGAAAGACAACGACCAGTGCTCACCAGATGAACAAGGTTGTATATAGATGCATTAATTAAATAAAAGATATTGTGATATCCCAACATAATCCTGTCCATCATGGGGCAATCTTCAACTTCACCTGCAACTAGCAACGCTATAAGAGGGGTTGAGAAAAAGCGGTAACATAGCCAAGCAACTGTTTGCTATGAAGGGTGAAAAGGTTAGAGGCTGACATGGCAATTTGGGAGGCTTGAGCAACAAGAGATAGGTAGCGCGGCAAAGCGATAGAATGAAGCAACTAGCATAGCAATGATAGTAGTGAGATCCAGGGTAGCGGTCATCTTGCCTGAAATCCCGCAAAGAAGAAGAACGAGTCCATGAAGAAGATGAAGCCACGAAGACGAACCAAGCGTAGTCGAACGAATCCTCACGATCGCAACGAAACAGGAATTATCGAGAAGAAGCACACAACAAGGTAAACACACCACACATGAACAAGGCATGATGCTCAACCAAGTATGATGCATGACAAGGCTACATGAAGCTAGTCATGGCAAGAGATGATGCAAACAAGAGCAACACATCAAGGCAAGTTTAAATGAGGCCGGAAAAAACATATAACAATTCCGGTAAGTCCTCATATGCAAATTTAGAAGTTGGTCCAGAACTGAATAAACCTTATGTTCAAGTTGTTAAACAGCAAGTTAAGATGCACCAAGATGATCTACACGAGATTCTAGTCAAGTTATATATAAAGTTTATTTGGTTCGGAGCTACGGCCTAGAAGATATGAGCAAAACAAGTCAAGCATGGCATTGATGCAAAATGCATCCAAGCATCAAGCAAACACCCCAAAACAAGGATGCAACATGATAATATGAAACTGCATGCAAAATCAAGCAAGTTACATATAGAGCACACTCAAAACCGAGCAACGGTTCAACACACACACATGAAACAAGTTTAAAGCACAAGCTGTGCAAAACAGCAACTAGGCATATTGCAAACACCAAAACAACATGCTAAAGTACCACAATATGAAAACAAAAGGCATGGACATGACGTACAGGTAAAGCATGACAAAACATGAACACTGAGCTATCTCCAGCAAACACAAGAACATGCTCAAAAAGACATGACAAGATTGAAAATAATAACAGTTTCAGACTTAGCAGAAATAACATCAGGTTGCAATGTTTAGAGCTATCAAACAACATGCTACAAGAACTTAACAGGGCAAACAAAGGCATGGCATGAATCTAATAAATGCATATAACAAAAGTCCCTTATTGACCATGAGCCAAAAGGGCACAGAAAATATGATGGCACCCATGTAAACATGGCAAATGATGTGACAGATTCATACATGGCAGGAACAACAATAAGTAGGCATGTTGGTGAGCTTGAACCACTCACCACAGAGCAATACATGGCATTGGCAAGGCAACCAACAGTAATAATACATGTTTATGAAGCAAAGCATGGCAAGAGCAAGTTCATAGGGTGCATGGATCACTAGCAACAATCATGGCAACATTGAACTTAATAACAGGCTGACAACAACATTATTTAGCAATTTTGGGGGAAGATAACAACATGTTTCAACAGGCTATAAATGCAACCAGGGGCATTGATGGATAGAGCATGACATGTATAACAAAACATCCTTAGTTAACATCGGTAGATTATGCATAGAATGACTTGTAGCAGCAGGTTAACATAGCATCAGGATATAGCAAATTCAGACTAGCAAAACAGCAACAGCAAGTACCCTACTTCACGAGTTCGATGCACTCACTACAAGACTCACACAAATACATGGATTGCATCACTGTAAAGATGTAATGATGTAGTACAAAACACATGTAGAGCTCATGCTCATAGGATGCACACACAAAATGCAACGAAAAAGACAAATTATCAAGTTATAACAGTTTCAGCAGATTAACATTATATAGCACTCTTGCAACGATGATTTGGGCATCAAGATGGACACAAAAAAGCATTACATAATGAAATGAAATGAAGAGCATCTTATGATGAACATTTTGACATACTACACGCACAAAATGGAGCAGCATGCTAGGAGATATGACATGTGGAACAGGGCATGAAAATACTGCAGGGAATCGAGACTTGGCAGAAATATGCCCCGCGAAAACGTGGACGAGACGGTGCGGGACGGAGGGATCCGGGACGGGGGCACGCGTTTGGTTGGTGGTGGTGGTGCATCTCATCAACCCCAACTCCGGTGATGACGGCGGCGGTTCCGGCGAGGAGGTCGGAGGAGGCGCGGGAGAAGGCCGGGGAGGTCAGGGGCTCCGGATCCGGCGGATCCCGGCCGGATCCGAGCACCGGAGGCGGGGCGGCGGCTTGGGCCCCGAGGAGGACGCGGCTCCGGCGAGCTCGCGGCCGGAGCGCGCAGCCGCGGCGAGAACGGCGCTGGCGGGGAGCTGCGGGGGAGGAGGCGCGGGCGGCGGTCGCCGGCGGAGGCGGAGCGGGAGGCCGTGCGGCGGCAGCGCGGCCGGACTCAGGGGCCGGCAGGAGGGGCACGGCGGCGGGGTGAACCGGCGGCGGGGAGGCGAGGCGAGGGGCGGCGTGGCGGCGCGCGGTCGCCGGGCGGCGGCGGAGGCGGGCGGCCGCGGGGCGCGGGCGCGCTAGGGCAGCGGCGGCGCGATGGGCTGGGCGGGCCCGCTACAGGCTCACCGGGCCGGCGGCGGGGCGCGGTGGCCGGGGCCACGTGGTGGCGCGGGAGAGGGTAGACGGCGGTGGCGGACATGTCCGTTGGTGGGGGTTTTTGTCTGGCGGCGCGGAGAGGAAGTAGACTAGGGTTTGGACTGCGGGAATTTCGGGGAGGTGCACATATTTATAGGTAGAGGGAGCTAGGAGGGTCCAAAAGAAGCACGGTTTTTGCCCACACGATCGTGATCGAACGACCGAGAGCATGGAGGGGGTTAGGATGGGTTTTGGGCCACTTTGGAGGGGTGTTGGGCTGCAACACAAAGAGGGCTTTTACGGTTACCCGGTTAACCGTTGGAGTATCAAACAGACTCCAAATGGCACGAAACTTGATAGACGGTCTACCGGTGGTGTACCAAGGCCGCTTGGCGAATCACGGTCCATTCCGAGAATATTTAACACCCGCTCACAACAGGAGACAAGAAGGGGACGCCGGATGACATAGGAGTGCCAGATTGCAAAACGGACAACGGGGAAAATCCTCGGATGCATGAGACAAACATGTATGCAAAATGAGATGCACATGATGACATAGCAATATGCAACATGCATGCAAATGACATGGCAATGAAAGCGAATAACTGGCAGACACCTGGCGCATCAAATCCGGTGCGTTGGAACACTCCTCCACTAACATGACATCTCGTCCCGAGATCTTAGGACCGAGACAGAAGGGGAAAAGGGATGAGTGAAACAAGAACTCAAGAGAAGAAGCAAAGAATCGAGAGCACTCGAGAAGAAGATATTAACAAAGAGAATGTCGAGAATCGAAAGCTCACGGAATCAGATAGACTAGGAAACCACTCCGGGTAGAACGAGATAAGAAATGAATAAGACTGAAAGGATTTAGGCAGCACTCCGGTTCAACAAGGAAAGAATAGAACACGAACTTCACAAGATGGAATGGCACTTGACGAGATGAACAAAGCAATATCTCCGGAAGAATTGAAAGAATTGAATGAAAAGAACTTAGAAGGAAGGATTGAATGGAGTTGTTGAGAAAATCAACAACGAAAGAACAAGCTTGTTGTGGACTTATAGGTAACATCTCAAGACCATGAGGTGATAACCGGCCACAAACGGAAATGATTGGATAGTTTAGAAGAACGAAGAAATGCAAAACTCCTCTTGAAAAGAATACGAAGAATTAAATACACTTCAAGACGCGAGAAGAAACGATACTTGAACTCCACCGAGAAGAATCTTGATGAACACTTGAAGAGTGGATTAAATCATGAAGAACCACCATGTAGAACTACGGTGACAAAAGGATGATGAGATAGAAATGAAGGATGAAAATTATATGACTAAAGCCTTGCGTCGATTTAGATGGAGGTTTTGACGAGATGGCCGAGGAAATTGAACTCCGGAAAAAAATGGAATCACTTGGAACTAGAATTTATTCATCAAGAACAAACTCCGAAGGAAGGGATTAATCACTTGGAGGAAATAAGAATAAGATTTATTGTATGCTTATCCTTCATCAAATTAAATTGATGACAAGCAATGGATTTTGCATACTACTTATTCTTCTTGAAAAGGATTAAGGGGAATATAGCACAAAACTTGAGAAAGTCTTCATGAACCACCGGTAGGATTGGAAAGAATGAATGAATTAAAATGATAATCAAGGAAAAAGAACCTTGAACGAACCACTGTAAGAATTCAAAAATGGCTGATGAAAGAGAATGAATCACCGGGAAGGATTGGAAGAACAATATGCTAGAGGGAAATTAGATGCAAACAAGAATGAAGAGATCACGAGCTGATTAAAGAACACTTGAACGAAGCACCTGGATAAATAGAGAATGATAACTGGAATGATGGCCACCGGTGAAAAGAAACAGAAATCAACTCCTGAAATATTCTTCCACCCTTTACCAAGTATATAGATGCATTAATTAAATAAGAGATATTGTGATATCCCAACATAATCCTGTCCATCATGGGGCAATCTTCAACTTCACCTACAACTAGCAGCTAAGAGGGGCTGAGCAAAAGCGGTAACATAGCCAAGCAACGGTTTGCTAGGAAGGGTGAAAAGGTTATAGGCTGACATGGCAATTTGGGAGGCTTGAGCAACAAGAGATAGGTAGCGCGGCAAAGCGATAGAACGAAGCAACTAGCATAGCAATGATAGTAGTGAGATCCAGGGTAGCGGTCATCTTGCCTGAAATCCCGCAAGGAAGAAGAACGAGTCCATGAAGAAGATGAAGCCACGAAGACGAACCAAGCGTAGTCGAGCGAATCCTCACGATCGCAACGAAATAGGAACTATCGAGAAGAAGCACACAACAAGGTAAACACACCACACATGAACAAGGCATGATGCTCAACCAAGTATGATGCATGACAAGGCTACATGAAGCTAGTCATGGCAAGAGATGATGCAAAAAAGAGCAACACATCAAGGCAAGTTTAAATGAGGCCGGAAACAACATATAACAATTCCGGTAAGTCCTCATATGCAAATTTAGAAGTTGCTCCAGAACTGAATAAACCTTATGTTCAAGTTGTTAAACAACAAGTTAAGATGCACCAAGATGATCTACACGAGATTCTAGTCAAGTTACATATAAAGTTTATTTGGTTCGGAGCTACGGCCTAGAAGATATGAGCAAAACAAGTCAAGCATGGCATTGATGCAAAATGCATCCAAACATCAAGCAAACAACCCAAAACAAGGATGCAACATGATAATATGAAACTACATGCAAAATCAAGCAATTTACATATAGAGCACACTCAAAACGGAGCAACGGTTCAACACACACACATGAAACAAGTTTAAAGGACAAGCTATGCAAAACAGCAACTAGGCATATTGCAAACACCAAAACAACATGCTAAAGTACCACAATATGAAAACAAAAGGCATGGACATGATGTACAGGTAAAGCATGACAAAACATGAACACTGAGCTATCTCCAGCAAACACAAGAACATGCTCAAAAAGACATGACAAGATTGACAATAATAACAGTTTCAGACTTAGCAGAAATAACATCAGGTTGCAATGTTTAGAGCTATCAAACAACATGCTACAAGAACTTAACAGGGCAAACAAAGGCATGGCATGAATCTACTAAATGCATATAACAAAAGTCCCTTACTGTCCATGAGCCAAAAGGGCACAGAAAATATGATGGCAACCATGTAAACATGGCAAATGATGTGACAGATTCATACATGGCAGGAACAACAATAAGTAGGCATGTTGGTGAGCTTGAACCACTCACCACAGAGCAATACATGGCATGGCAAGGCAACCAACAGTAATAATACATGTTTATGAAGCAAAGCATGGCAAGAGCAAGTTCATAGGGTGCATGGATCACTAGCAACAATCATGGCAACATTGAACTTAATGTTAACAGGCTGACAGCAACATTATTTAGCAATTTTGGGGGAAGATAAAAACATGTTTCAGCAGGCTATAAATGCAACCAGGGGCATTGAGGGATAAAGCATGACATGTATAAAAAAACATCCTTAGTGAACATCTCTAGATTGTGCATAGAATGACTTGTAGCAGCAGGTTAGCATAGCATCAGGATGTAGCAGATTCAGACTAGCAAAACAGCAACAGCAAGTACCCTACTTGATGTAGACCGAACCTCGTGGCGAGTTCCGGTCTGTTGTTGCGGCCCGACCTTTCACGACACTCCACCTTCAGCAGTAGTAGCCTCTCGCCCGCGCACGTGATGTACGCAAAGTAGAGGGATTGAACCTTACGGTCCAGCACGAGAAAACCAATCTTGACGACGGTACTCACGCACAAAACAATTTCCACGAAGTGAAATCGCAACACAGAGGTTTTTCTAAAGCTTCCTCCAAAACTTAGGGATTTTTAGACAGCTTCCCCCAAAACTCGATACGGGTATTTACCCTAAAAACACATCGTGTCTATTCATAAAAATATAACCTGTTTTACAATTAACGTATCATGGCTATTTGTAGTAGCCGGACTTGCTAGACCAACTTGGAAAACAAATTTGATGGACTCCTCTTTCCTAACGCGTGCTATCTCTTTCTTAAACAAAAACACAGTACGAATATCTATATTACCTAAACCGACTTGGACTCTCTCTAATTGATGCACCGTCTTTACTTTTGTTGTAGGTGGGCCCCATCCAATGTCCTTGAGAGAGAGCTGATCTACATCACGTACATGTCCTCTCGCATGTTCCTTGCATGGCAAAAATAGGAACAGAAATATGATTTCTTGCACCTGCCATCTAAACCACGTACATGCAATACATAGATCCTCAACTTTAATTAATTGGTCTCCTTGATAATAGTATCTCCATCCAGCCATCTCGCTCACGTAGCCATGCACATAACAACTATCATAATTCTTGTACGTGTACACCTTTCCTCCAAACATGTACGTGCAGGATCTAGTTTCTTCACAGGGATTAATGTTACTCATTTGTTTACCTCTTGAAATAAACGCCTCATTCTCCGCTTGACCTACACACCATGTATTTTGCACCACAACTAGTTCTTCGTCATTGCAGCTTCCGCATAAATATATCGACACACATACGTCAACTTGATCATGAGAGGCAGCTTGTATGTCGTCTTTGTCATTGGTACGACCGGTACTGGTCGTATCACTACTTCACGAGCTCGATGCACTCACTACAAGATTCACAAAAATACATGGATTACACCACTGTAAAGATGTAATGATGTAGTACAAAACGCATGTAGAGCTCATGCTCATAGGATGCACACACAAAATGCAACGAAAAAGACAAATTATCAAGTTATAACAGTTTCAGCAGATTAACATCATATAGCACTCTTGCAATGATGATTTGGGCATCAAGATGGACAAAAAAATCATTACATAATAGAATGAAATGAAGAGCATCTCATGATGAACATTTTGACATACTACACGCACAAAACGGAGCAGCATGCTTGGAGATATGGCATGTGGAACAGGGCATGAAAATATTGCAGGGAATCGGGACTTGGCAGAAATATACCCCGCGAAAACATGGACGGGACGGTGCAGGACGGAGGGATCCGGGACGGGGGCACGCGTTTGGTTGTTGGTGGTGGTGGATCTCATCCACCCCAACTCCGGCGATGACGGCGGCGGTTCCGGCGAGGAGGTCGGAGGAGGCGCGGGAGAAGGCCGGGAAGGTCGGGGGCTCCGGATCCGGCGGATCCCGGCCGGATCCGAGCACCGGAGGCGGGGCAGCGGCTCGGGTGCCGGGGAGGACGCGACTCCGGCGAGCTCGCGGCCGGAGCGCGCAGCCGAGGCGAGAATGGCGCCGGCGGGGAGCTGCGAGGGAGGAGGCGCGGGGCCGTGCGGCGGTCGCCGGCGGAGGCGGAGCGGGAGGCCGCGGGGCGGCGGCGCGGCCGGACACGGGGGCCGGCATGATGGGTGCGGCGGTGGGGTGAACCGGCGGCGGGGAGGCGAGGCGAGGGGCGGGGCGGCGGCGCGCGGTTGCCGGGCAACAGCGGAGGCGGGCGGCCGCGGGTCGCGGGCGCGCTAGGGCAGCGTCGACGCGATGGGCCGGGCAGGCCCGCTACGGGCACACGAGGCCGGCGGCGGGGTGCGGTGGCCGGGGCCATGTGGCGGCGCGGGAGAGGGCGGACGGTGGCGTCAGACATGTCCGTCGGTGGGGGTTTTTGTCCGGCGGCGTGGAGAGGAAGTAGACTAGGGTTTGGACTGCGGGAATTTCGGGGGAGGTGCACATATTTATAGGTAGAGGGAGCTGGAGGGTCCAAAAGAGGCACGGTTTTTGCCCACATGATCGTGATCGAATGACCAAGAGCATGGAGGGGGTTAGGATGGGTTTTGGGCCACTTTGGAGGGGTGTTGGGCTGCAACACAAAGAGGGCTTTTACGGTTACCCGGTTAACCGTTGGAGTATCAAACAGACTTCAAATGGCACGAAACTTGACAGACGGTCTACCGGTGGTGTACCAAGGCTGCTTGGCAAATCATGGTCCATTCTGAGAATATTTAACACCCGCTCACAACAGGAGACAAGAAGGGGACGCCAGATGACATAGGAGTGCCGGATTACAAAATGGACAACGGGGAAAATGCTCTGATGCATGAGACGAACATGTATGCAAAATGAGATGCACATGATGACATGGCAATATGGAACATGCAAGCAAATGACATGGCAATGAAAGGGAATAACTGGCGGACACCTGGCGCATCGAATCCGGGGCGTTACAACACTCCTCCACTAACATGAGATCTCGTCCCGAGATCTTAGGACCGAGACGGAAGGGGAAAAGGGATGAGTGAAACAAGAACTCAAGAGAAGAAGCAAAGAATCGAGAGCACTCGAGAAGAAGATATTAACAAAGAGAATGTCGAGAATCAAAAGCTCACAGAATCAGATAGACTAGGAAACCACTCCGGGTAGAACGAGATAAGAAATGAATAAGACTAAAAGGATTTAGGCAGCACTCCGGTTGAACAAGGAAAGAATAGAACACGAACTTCGCTAGATGGAATGGCACTTGACAAGATGAACAAAGCAATGTCTCCGGAAGAATTGAATGAAAAGAACTTAGAAGGAAGGATTGAATGGAGTTGTTGAGAAAATCAACAACGAAAGAACAAGCTTGTTGTGGACTTATAGGTAATATCTCAAGACCATGAGGTGATAACCGGCCACAAACGGAAATGATTGGATAGCTTAGAAGAACGAAGAAATGCAACACTCCTCTTGAAAAGAATACGAAGAATTAAATACACTTTGAGATGCAAGAAGAAAAGATACTTGAACTCCACCGACAAGAATCTTGATGAACACTTGAAGAGTGGATTAAATCATGAAGAACCACCATGAAGAACTACGTTGACAAAAGGATGATGAGATAGAAATGAAGGATGAAAATTATATGACTAAAGCCTTGTGTCGATTTAGATGGAGGTTTTGACGAGATGGCCGAGGAAACTAAACTCCGGAAAAAAAATGGGATCACTTGGAACTAGAATTTATTCATCAAGAACAAACTCCGAAGGAAGGGATTAATCACTTGGAGGAAATAAGAATAAGATTTATTGTATGCTTATCCTTCATCAAATTAAATTGATGGCAAGCAATGGATTTTGCATACTACTTATTCTTCTTGAAAAGGATTAAGGGGAATATAGCACAAAACTTGAGAAAGTCTTCATGAACCACCGGTAGGATTGGAAAGAATGAATGAATTAAAATGATAATCAAGGAAAAAGAACCTTGAACGAACCACCGTAAGAATTCAAAAATGACTGATGAAAGAGAATGAATCACCGGGAAGGATTGGAAGAACAATATGCTAGAGGGAATTTAGATGCAAACAAGAACGAAGAGATCACGAGCTGATTAAAGAACACTTGAATGAAGCACCGGGATAAATAGAGAACGATAACTGGAATGATGGCCTCCGGTGAAAAGAAACAGAAATCAACTCCTGAAATACTCCGGATGGTTGAGAAAAAGGAATCTCCGACAGACGGAATACTTCGAGAGGGTAACAAGAAGCTAGAACCACGAATCTTCGGAAGAACGGACAAGATTTAGAGGAAAAACTCTTCTTTGGTCTTCAAGTGATGATGAGAAACACCACCAAAATTACTGAGATACTCCGATAGACTGACAAGTGAAGAGGTTGAGCCAACAATGAAAGCATTTGAAAACGATCTTGGAGAAGGCATGCGACTGATGAAATTCATTCTTACGTCACACTTGAAAAGAATTGAGAATAACTCCGCGGGAATTAGAAGAGTCAGGTAAGATCCTGGGAAAAAACCTGTGGGTTAGGGCCCACTAAAAGAAACACACCGTTGGAAAGGGATGTTAAACAGATAGATGATACATTGGAACAATTGAAATATTTGAATGAGGTGAAAACCTCGAATTAATTCGAACACAGACGAATCTTCTGAGATGTCTTGAACACTTCGGAAGGATAACTGGCAAGAGGCGAACGAGCAAGGAGAACACTTGATCCAAGGAAAAGAATGTGATCAACCCGAAAAACTTGAATTGAATCCACCGGAAAAGAGATGAAGAATGTCAAACAAAAGAGAATTCACCGGTTGAGATAATTTACCAAAGACTGAAGAGGTTCCACATGAATGAAATTGATGCTCGAAACAGACTCAGGCTCCGGGAAGAAGAGGTTGGGAGGACGGGAAAGCAAAGGCAACTTGGAAGGGGAAACCGACGAATATCTTGAAGAGAAAACACCGGTTGAAATCATTGGGAAAAGGACGCAAAGACTTCACACGAGTAGGATGGATACTCGATTAGGGACTCCGGCTCCAAGAAGAAAAGGGGTGGGCGGTTGGGAAAAGAAAACAACTGAGGATTGAACTTGGCAAAGATGAAGAGGCTCGAGTCAACTTGACGAGAAATGCACCGGATCAAAAGAGCTGAGAACCAACGATCGAAAAACCAACTGCGTGAACCTAAAGAAAAATTTGAAGGGGAAGAGAAGTAATTCAAAACACCTATGTCAAGATTCCTCACCAGAGCGATGAAGGGGCTGAGGAGTAAAAAGAATTCCTACTCTCCGATATAACTAGAGTCCGAAAATAGTTTTCTTCTAGACTCAACAACGGCCAAGCTACATGATCAAACAAGGGGGCTCCTAGGGTCGGTCGAGGCTCTGATACCAACTTGTCACGCCCAATATGTGATACTATCCTAAAGAGACTCGAAGGTCCCACTAAGGATAGAACCGCATATTGAAACGCTTTTGCAAGGTGGATATCGTTACATCAACATTACATAATAGATGGGGATACATACAAAAGGGCATACAATGCCACACGAATACAACATCATCTTACATAAGAGCACCATCCGACTACGGATGAAACACAAACAGAAACTCAAACGACATCCACCCTGCTATCCCAGGCTGCCAACCTGGAACCTATCCCCTGATCGAAGAAGAAGCAGAAGAAGAACTCCAAAACATGCAAACATCGCTCTCGCGTCAAGATCATCGCATAACCTGTACCTGCAACTGTTGTTGTAGTAATCTGTGAGCCACGAGGACTCAGCAATCCCATTACCATGGGTATCAAGACTAGCAAAGCTTAATGGGAAAGGAAGGGGTAAAGTGGTGAGGTTGCAGCAGTGACTCAACATATATGGTGGCTAACATACGCAAATAAGAGCGAGAAGAGAGCAAACGGAATGGTCGTGAAGCTAGCAATGATCAAGAGGTGATCCTGAACACCTACTTATGTCAAACATAACCCAAAACCGTGTTCACTTCCCGGACTCCGCCGAAAAGAGACCATCACGGCTACACACGCGGTTGATGCGTTTTAATTCGGATCTGGTGTCAAGTAATCTACAACCGGACATTAACAAATTCCCATCTGCCACATAACCACGGGAACGGCTCTCGAAAGTTTAAACTCTACAGGGGTGTCCCAACTTAGCCCATGATAAGCTCTCACGATCAACGAAGGATATTCCTTCTCCTAGGAAGACCCGATCAGTCTCGGAATCCCGGTTTACAAGACATTTCAACAATGGTAAAACAGGACCAGCAAAGCCGCCCGATGCGCCGACAATCCCGATAGGAGCTGCACATATCTCGTTCTCAGGGCAACACGAGATAAGTCAAGCTACGAGTAAAACCAACCCTGAAGTTGCCCCGAGGTGGCCCCGAAGGTTTCTCGGTTCGGACCAGCACTTAGAGAAGCACTGGCCCGGGGGGGGGGGGGCTAAAATAAAGATGACCCTTGGGTTAATTACTCCCAAGGGAAAATTAGGTGGTGGTGAGGCAAATGGTAAAACCAAGGTTGGGCCTTGCTGGAGGAGTTTTATTCAAAGCGAACTGTCAAGGGGGTCCCATAAATCACCCAACCGCGTAAGGAACACAAAATCCGGAAACATAATACTGGTATGACGGAAACTAGGGCGGCAAGAGTGGAACAAAACACCAGGCATAAGGCCGAGTCTTCCACCCTTTACCAAGTATATAGATGCATTAATTAAATAAGAGATATTGGGATATCCCAACATAATCCTGTCCATCATGGGGCAATCTGTTGGGTAACGTAGCAGAAATTCAAAATTTTCCTACGTATCACCAAGATCTATCTATGGAGAGACCAACAACGAGTAGAAAGGAGAGTGAATCTACATACCCTTGTAGATCACTAAGCGGAAGCGTTCAAGTGAACGGGGTTGATGGAGTCGTACTCGTCGTGATTCAAATCACCGATGATCAAGTGCCGAACGCACGACACCTCCGCGTTCAACACACGTACAGCCCGGTGACGTCTCCCAAGCCTTGATCCAGCAAGGAGAGAGGGAGAGGTTGAGGAAGACTCCATCCAGCAGCAGCACAACAGCGTGGTGGTGGTGGAGGAGCGTGGCAATCCTGCAGGACTTCGCCAAGCACCGCGAGAGAGGAGGAGCACTTGGGAGAGGGATGGCTGCGCCAGGGGGAAGGGTGAAGCTCCCATGCGCCTCCCCACTATATATAGGGGTGGAGGGGGCTGGTTTCTTGCCCTCCAAGTCCATTGGGGCGTTGGCAAAGGTGGGAGGAAAGAAATCCCATCATTTCCTTCCCCACCGATTGCTATCCCCCCTTTTTAGGGATCTTGATCTTATCCCTTTGGGATATGATCTTATTCCTTCTAAGGGGGGATCTTGGTGCACCTTGACCAGGGGTGTGGGGCCTTTCCCCCACTACCCACGTTCATGTGGGTCCCCCCATGCAGGTGGGCCCCACTCCGGAACCTTCTAGAACCTTCCCGGTACAATACCGAAAAATCCCGAACATTTTCCGGTGGCCAAAATAGGACTTCCCATATATAAATCTTTACCTCCGGACCATTCCGGAACTCCTCGTGACGTCCGGGATCTCATCCGGGACTCCGAACAACATTCGGTAACCACATGCAAACTTCCTTTATAACCCTAGCGTCATCGAACCTTAAGTGTGTAGACCCTACGGGTTCGGGAGACATGTAGACATGACCGAGACGTTCTCCGGTCAATAACCAACAGCGGGATCTGGATACCCATGATGGCTCCCACATGTTCCACGATGATCTCATCGGATGAACCACGATGTCAAGGACTTAATCAATCCCGTATACAATTCCCTTTGTCTAGCGGTATTGTACTTGCCCGAGATTCGATCGTCGGTATCCTTATACCTTGTTCAATCTCGTTACCGGCAAGTCTATTTACTCGTTCCGTAACACATCATCCCGTGATCAACTCCTTGGTCACATTGCGCATATGATGATGTCCTACCGAGTGGGCCCAGAGATACCTCTCCGCTTACACGGAGTGACAAATCCCAGTCTCGATCTGTGTCAACCCAACAGACACTTTCGGAGATACCTGTAGTGCACCTTTATAGTCACCCAGTTACGTTGTGACGTTTGATACACCCAAAGCACTCCTACGGTATCCGGGAGTTACACGATCTCATGGTCTAAGGAAGAGATACTTGACATTGGAAAAGCTCTAGCAAACGAACTACACGATCTTAGTGCTAGGCTTAGGATTGGGTCTTGTCCATCACATCATTCTCCTAATGATGTGATCCCGTTATCAACGACATCCAATGTCCATAGCCAGGACACCATGACTATCTGTTGATCACAACGAGCTAGTCAACTAGAGGCTCACTAGGGACATATTGTGGTCTATGTATTCACACGTGTATTACGATTTCCGGATAATACAGTTATAGCATGAATAAAAGACAATTATCATGAACAAGGAAATATAATAATAACTAATTTATTATTGCCTCTAGGGCATATTTCCAACACAATCTTCAACTTCACCTACAACTAGCAGCGCTATAAGAGGGGCTGAGCAAAAGCGGTAACAAAGCCAAGCAACGGTTTGCTAGGAAGGGTGAAAAGGTTAGAGGCTGACATGGCAATTTGGGAGGCTAGAGCAACAAGAGATAGGTAGCGCGGCAAAGCGATAGAACGAAGCAACTAGCATAGCAATGATAGTAGTGAGATCCAGGGTAGCGGTCATCTTGCCTGAAATCCCACAAGGAAGAAGAACGAGTCCATGAAGAAGATGAAGCCACGAAGACGAACCAAGCGTAGTCGAACGAATCCTCACGATCGCAACGAAACAGGAACTATCGAGAAGAAGCACACAACAAGGTAAACACACCACATATGAACAAGGCATGATGCTCAACCAAGGATGATGCATGCCAAGGCTACATGAAGCTACTCATGGCAAGAGATGATGCAAACAAGAGCAACACATCAAGGCAAGTTTAAATGAGGCCGGAAACAACATATAACAATTCCGGTAATTCCTCATATGCAAATTTAGAAGTTGGTCCAGAACTGAATAAGCCTTATGTTCAAGTTTTTAAACAGCAAGTTAAGATGCACCAAGATGATCTACACGAGATTCTAGTCAAGTTACATATAAAGTTTATTTGGTTCGGAGCTACGGCCTAGAAGATATGAGCAAAATAAGTCAAGCATGGCATTGATGCAAAATGCATCCAATCATCAAGCAAACAACCCAAAACTAGGATGCAACATGATAATATGAAACTACATGCAAAATCAAGCAAGTTACATATAGAGCACACTCAAAACGGAGCAACGGTTCAACACACACACATGAAACAAGTTTAAAAGACAAGCTGTCCAAAACAGCAACTAGGCATATTGCAAACACCAAAACAACATGCTACAGTACCACAATATGAAAACAAAAGGCATGGACATGATTTACAGGTAAAGCATGACAAAACATGAACACTGAGCTATCTCCAGCAAACACAAGAACATGCTCAAAAAGACATGGCAGGATTGCAAATAATGACAGTTTTAGACTTAGCAGAAATAACATCAGGTTGCAATGTTTAGAGGTATCAAACAACATGCTACTGGAACTTAACATGGCAAACAAAGTCATGGCATGACTCTACTAATTTCATATAACAAAAGTCCCTTACTGACCATGAGCCAAAAGGGCACAAAAAATATGATGGCACCCATGTAAACATGGCAAATGATGTGACAGATTCATACATGGCAGGAACAACAATAAGTAGGCATGTTGGTGAGCTTGAACCACTCACCACATAGCAATACATGGCATAGATAGGAAACCGACAGTAATGATCCATGTTTATGAAGCTAAGCATGGCAAGAGCAAGTTCATAGGGTGCATGGATCACTAGCGACAATCATGGCAACATTGAACTTAATGTTAACAGGCTGACAACAACATTATTTAGCAATTTTGGAGCAAGATAACAACATGTTGCAGCAGGCTAAAAATGCAACCAGGGGCATGAATGGATAGAGCATGAATGGATACTGAACATCTCCAGATTATGCATAGAATGACTTGTAGCAGCAGGTTAACAGAGCATCAGGATATAGCATATTCAGACTAGCAAAACAGCAATAGCAAGTACCCTACTTCACGAGCTCGATGAACTCACTAAAAGACTCACAAAAATACATGGATTTCACCACTGTAAATATGGCATGATGTAGTACAAAACACATGTAAAGCTCATGCTCATAGGATGCACACACAAAATGCAACGAAAAAGACAAATCATCAAGTTATAACAGTTTCAGCAGATTAACATCATATAGCACTCTTGCAACGATGATTTGGGAATCAAGATGGACTCAAACAAGCATGACGTAATGGAAAAAAAGGAAGAGCATCTCATGATGAACACTTTGACATACTACATGCACAAAACGGAGCAGCATGCTAGGAGATATGGCATGTGGAACAGGGCATGAAAATACTGCAGGGAATCGGGACTTAGCAGAAATATACCCCGCGAAAACGTGGACGTGACGGTGCGGGACGGAGGGATCCGGGACGGGAGCACGCGTTTGGTTGGTCGTTGTGGTGGATCTCATCCGCCCAAACTCCGGCAATGACGGCGGCGGTTCCGGCGAGGAGCTCCGGCGAGGAGGTCGCAGGAGGCGCGGGAGAAGGCCGGGGAGGTCGGGGGCTCCGGATCCGGCGGATCCCGGCCGGATCTGAGCACCGAAGGCGGGGCAGCGGCTCGGGTGCCGGGGAGGACGCGGCTCCGGCGAGCTCGCGGCTGGAGCGCGCAGCCGCGGCGAGAACGGCGCCGGCGGGGAGCTGCGGGGGCGGAGGCGCGGGACCGGGCGGCGGTCGCCGGCGGAGGCGGAGCGGGAGGCCGAGGGGGCGGCGGCGCGGCCGGACTCGGGGGCCGGCCGGAGGGGCGCAGCGGCGGGGTGAACCGGCGGCGGGGAGGCGAGGCGAGGGGCGGCGTGGCGGCGCGCGGTCGCCGGGCGGTGGCAGAGGCGGCGGCCGCGGGGCGCGGGCGCGCTAGGGCGGCGTTGACGCGATGGGCCTGGCGGGCCCGCTACGGGCTCACCGGGCCGGCGGCGGGGCGCGATGGCCGGGGCCACGTGGCGGCGTGGGAGAGGGCGGACGGCGGCGGCAAACATGTCTGTCGGTGGGGGTTTTTGTCCGGCGGCGCGGAGAGGAAGTAGACTAGGGTTTGGACTGCGAGAATTTCGGGGGAGGTGCACATATTTATAGGTAGAGGGAGCTAGGAGGGTCCAAAAGAGGCACAATTTTTGCCCACACAATCGTGATCGAACGACCGAGAGCATGGAGGGGGTTAGGATGGGTTTTGGGCCACTTTGGAGGGGTGTTGGGCTGCAACACAAAGAGGGCTTTTACGTTTACCCGGTTAACCGTTGGTGTATCAAACAGACTCCAAATGGCACGAAACTTGACAGACGGTCTACCGGTGGTGTACCAAGGCCGCTTGGCAAATCACGGTCCATTCCGAGAATTTTTAACACCCGCTCACAACAGGAGACAAGAAGGGGACGCCGGATGACATAGGAGTGCCAGATTGCAAAACGGACAACGGGGAAAATGCTCGGATGCATGAGACGAACATGTATGCAAAATGAGATGGACATGATGACATGGCAATATGCAACACGCAAGCAAATGACATGGCAATGAAAGCGAATAACTGGCGGACACATGGCGCATCGAATCCGGGGCGTTACAGCTCGCCACACCAGACTCAGACTCCTCATATGCCTCCTCGTCCTCATGTTCGTCAGATTCAGCCTCAGAGTCCATTTCCTTGCCGATGAATGCCTGAGCCTTCTCGGAGCTTCTCTTCTTGTGAGATGAAGACCTCGAGGATTTTGATGATGAAGACTTTGAAGATTTCTTCTTCTTCTTTGCCTCATCAGAACTATAATCCTTGTATTTCTTCTTCTTTGATTCCTTATCCCACCGAGGACAATCTTAGATGTAGTGACCAGGTTTCTTGCATTTGTGGCATAGCCTCTTCTTGTAGTCACTGGATGAGGAATCATTGCTCCTTGAGGGTTTTTCAAAGCGACCACGTCTTGAGAACTTCTGAAATTTCTTCACGAGCAGTGCAAGTTCCTGGCTCAGTTCTTCAGGGTCACCAAGGCTGCTAGCAGAATCTTCATCTTCAGACTCAGAGACTGCCTTGGCCTTCAAAGCATGTGATCTGCCATAGCTCGAACCGTAGAGATCTCTCTTCTCAGCAAGCTGGAACTCATGAGTATTTAGCCTCTCGAGGATATCAGCGGGATCAAGTGACTTGTAGTCAGCACGCTCTTGAATCATCAGTGCCAGAGTATCAAATGAAGATTCTAGCGATCTCAGCAATTTCTTCACCATCTCATGGTCGGTGATGTCAGTGGCGCCAAGCGCTTGAAGCTCATTTGAGATGTCTGTGAGGCGATCGAAGGTTTGCTGAACATTTTCATTGTCGAGTCTTTTGAAGGGGTTGAAGAGATTGCGAAGAACGTCAACACGAGAGTCACGTTGAGTTGAGACTCCTTCATTCACTTTGGACAGCCTATCCCAGATAAGCTTAGCAGTTTCCAAAGCACTCACTCTTCCATACTTTCCTTTGCTCAGATAGCCACATATGATATTCTTCGCTTGAGAATCGAGTTGCTTGAATCTCTTCACATCAGTAGTGTTCAGAGAAGCTGTGACCGAGGGAACACCATTTTCCACAACATACTAGAGATCGTTGTCAATTGCCTCAAGATGCATTCGCATCTTATTCTTCCAGTGGGGGTAGTCCGTTCCATCGAAGGTAGGACACCCAGCAAAGACCTTGATCATACCTGCGGTCGACATAACTAAAACTCCAGGCGGTTAAACCAAAATCACACAGAACAAAGGAGTACCTTGCTCTGATACCAATAAAAAGTGCGTTATATTGACTAGAGGGGGGGGGGTGAATAGGCGATTTTTATGAATTCTTCACTGAGGAATTTGCTGGTGAGGAAATTCCTAAATGAAGAACTACTTGCAGCGGAATAAGTACTCAGAAGAAAACTTAACAGAACACAAGCATAGTCATCATGATGAAATGAAGACAGGCACAGAGTACAGAAAGTGTAAACACAGGATAACACATGAAAGAAGACGGACAAACTAAAGAAATTGAACTGAGGAAATGGAGAAAGTCTTCAGTCAAAGTCTTCAAACAGATATGAACAGGCACACAACAACAGACATGAGGAAATGAAAGAGTTGAGGAAATAGAACCAGTTAGCTTGGTGAAGACAATGATTTGGTAGACCAGTTCCAACTGCTGTCTCAGTTGTACATCTGGTTGGAGCGGCTGAGTATTTAAACTCGAGGACACCCAGTCCCGGACACACAGTCCTCACCGTATTCTCCTTGAGCTAAGGTCACATAGACCTTGCCCAATCACTCGTGGTATGTCTTCAAGTGACTTCCGAACCTTCACAAACTCGGTCACTCGGCGATCCACAATTCCTCTTGGATGCTCTAGACCTTGACGCCTAACCGTCTGGAAGAAGCACAGTCTTCAAAGGAAACAAGCGTCGGATCCACGCAGGATCAATCTCTTCAGTGATGCTCAATCACTTTGGGTTTGTAGGTGTTGGGTTTGGGTTTTCCTCACTTGATGATTTTCGCTCAAAGTCCTCGGAGGATGGGATGCTCTCAATTGACAAGTGTCAGTTTCTCTCTGAGCAGCCAACCAGCTAGTGGTTGAAGGGGGCGGCTATTTATAGCCTAGGGAGCAGCCCGACATGATAAGACATAAATGCCCTTGTCTGATATGACCGTTAGGTGGGTAGATATTTTGGAACTGCTGGCACATAGCACAACAACGGTCGGAATTTTGACTGTCAAAATCCTTAGGGCTATCATGTTCCTCACTGTGTAGGCAATTCACACTGGTGAATTCCTAACTCCTCAGTCAGAACAAATTCCTCAGAGACCATAAGAACTTTGTCTCTGTCACTGAAGAATATGACTGAACTATATGAGATTTCCAATGGCTTCACTCGAAGGGATTGGTAGGTGTAGGATTTTGAGTTGAGCATCACATGGAAATTTTTCCTTAGTATTTCCTCGACCCCCTTTAACAGTATGGTGTTTTCTATGACTCAAGAAAGAGAAAATGAAACTATGAAAACAAAATTCTTCACGCTTCATGTTCCTCGAATGATTTCCAAGTCTTCAAGGTCACACCAATTTCTTCACTTTCAAAGTCTTCAGAAAGTCTTCAGAAATCCAAAGTCTTCAGTTGAAGAACTTCATTTTTAGGGGTCGACTTTCTCTGTAAATATCAAACTCCTCATAGACTTATAGTCCTGTGTACACTCACAAACGCATCAGTCCCTTAACCTATAAGTCTTCAATACACCAAAATCACTAAGGGGCACTAGATGCACTTACACCAGGGTATTTCAAGGGGTATAATTCGCAACATGCTTGGACTCACAAGACATGCTTGTGGGATCTGCCTTACTTCAAAGACCTCCTTTGCCCACACAACATCGACGTGATGCACACTGAGAAGAATATCACCGAGGCACTTTTTGGTACATTGTTCAACATAGATGGGAAGTCAAAGGATAATCCTAAGGAAAGAGTCGATCAGGAGGCGTTATGTCATAGACTGTTACAAAACATGCAACCACCAAAAGGAAAGAAAAACTGGACAAAGCCAAAGGCATGGTTCAATCTTGGAAGGCCAGCTATGAGGGAAATTATCTTGTGGGTGCGAAAGCGGTTGATGTTCCCCGATGGGCATGTAGCGTATATCAAGAGTCGTGATTGGCACATATGGATTGAGCGGGTAATGCTAGTGATGTTGCGTGGCTTCATCCCTGAGGATGAATGGCTAGTACTGGCAGAGTTGAGCTATTTCTTCCATGTTCTTTGTGCAAAAGAACTATCGCCTGACCTGGTAGAAGAAATGGAAGAGTTGGCACCAGAGTTGATCTGCAAGTTAGAGAAGATATTTCCGTTGGGCTTCTTTAATCCAATGCAACATTTGATTTTGCATCTCCCAACCGAGGCAAGATTGGGGGGTGGCATGCAAAATCGTTGGTGCTACACAACTGAGAGGATGAAGAAGATGCTTCAAGCAAAATGTAAAAATAAACATAGAATTGAAGCATCCATGGCAGAGGCATTCATTACTGAGGAGGCGGCAAACTTCGTGACAACACACTACGAAGCCAAAAATCATCATTTGCATAATCCAAAGCCTCAGTACAATGCTGGCGACCCTAAAAGGTTGGATCCAACATCAGCCTATTCAAAGGGGATCTCGCACCAGCCAGTGCTTCTAATTCCTTAACGTTGGATGTCGAAGAATGGTGGACCATTTCGTTGTATATCTTCAACAACCTAACAGAAGTGTGGCCATACATTGAGTAAGTTCTCGGTACATTGTTTTGCAACTTCTAATTCCTTTGAACTGCTCTTATTCCCAGATAAATTTGATAAGTCGATACGTCACCAAATTCTCGTATGGAACGGTGATCCAAAAGGATTCCGTCGAAGAGTATGAGCTTCTGGCAAAGCATGGAGGCGGCTATCCCGGTTTCATCTCTTGGTTAAAACAAACGGTAATTTCCATTAGACCATTTCATTTCTTTGTCTAATTTGTGGCTAATGCAACAATCCCTTTCGTATTAAACTTGTAGGCTAATTTAGAGTTTATGGATGCCAAATTGAGACAAGTCGCTAATGGTTTTGACTTTAAGGTTCGTTCATTTGACAAATACGACATCAACGGGTATCGCTTTCGTACCTATGGCAAAGAGCTATCTATGGCCGACTGAAAGTCTACAAATTGTTGTGTCTCTGCTATCGGCGAAGAA
Organism: Triticum timopheevii; assembly: GCA_963921465.1. NCBI lineage: Eukaryota > Viridiplantae > Streptophyta > Magnoliopsida > Poales > Poaceae > Triticum > Triticum timopheevii. The sequence continues at coordinate 153,528,488 of OY997272.1, forward strand.
GATACCGAGTATTATGGAAGAATTGTAGCAATTTATGAACTTCAGTTCTATGGTGCAAACCCACCAAACGTCCTAGTCTTCAAATGTTATTGGTTCCAGCCGAAGGAGACTAGAAGGACTCATGAACATATAGGGCTAGTGTAAATCAAACAAAGCACCCATTTGGATTGTTCCCGATGTGTATATTATGGCTCAACAAGCAACCCAAGTTTTCTATCTACCGTAGGCCTGTCAAAGTGATCGAAATCTCAGTGGTTGGGATGTAGTTTATGAAGTGCCACCACGTGTTAGACCACCTCCCCTCAATGAAGAGGATTATGAACCTCACATTAACCCAGACACATATGAAGGAGAATTCTTCCAAGAAACACGTCTTTCCAAAAAATGTTTAAAGAAATGCTCTACTTCACCCCAGAACATTGAAGTAGACAGCGACAGTGAACCCAACTTCACCGCTTAGCCGGAACAAGAAGAGCCTGAACTAGAAGAGGTTACTACTGCGGATGACCTGTCAATGCTTGACCGATTACGTAGAGGTGGCTTTCCACATGATGATGCATTTATTAATGATGATGATGAGCACATCATTACTGATAGTGATGATGATGATGCATTTATTGATCCCAAAGCATTTATTGAACCCGACAATCCAGATTATTATTAGGTATTCAATTTTTTATGTTGTACTTGATTTATATAGTTACTTGTATGATTGTATGATTTCACTACTGGAAACTGGGAATTTTCCATCAGCCAGCTCTTTGCCATCTGCCAGCTGATGGCAGAGTGCCAGATTCCAGTAGTGTTTATATAGTTACTTGTATAATTTTCTTACTTCGTATGATTGTTTGTTATACATAATGCCATGGTCTTGATATCAGTCCCCGTCGGCCCTCGCCCACTTTATGATTCATATGTGGTAAATTCTCTTTTATAACTATTTGTTGCATTTCGCATTTATGACAATTATGGCCATCAAGTTGACATAGAAATATTTTAATCTAGGAGGTATGTGAACCGAAATTTGCAACCGACCCTCTTGTCGAGAAGTTAAATTTAATTGAAAAACAAAATGAGCATTTGAAAGAAAAAGTTAAAATAATTGAAGAAGAGAAGATGAAATTGGAGTTGTATGTTGCCGATGTCGTCGATGATCACAAGATGAAGATGAATGCAATGCGCTTGAAGATGGATGCATTGCGCTTGAAGATTAAGAAGATTAGAAAATATGCTATTGATAATGAGGCTTGGTATCATTATGCCGTTGGCTCAATTGTTACCTTAGTTGCGATCTTCATCACATTTATTGTGATGAGGGTAAGTTTCCTCTAGTGTTTTGCTTAACAAATGCATACTTAGCTTACTTTCCTCCTAAATGGCATAATTACCTAAGTTAGACAAAAAATGAGCTATACTTAGCTTCTTCAGTTCATTTATGACATACTTAGCATACTTAGGTAAAAAATGGCATGATAATCTTTGTTACCTCCAAAATGATATAGACTTAGCTTATTTTCCTAAAAAATGAAATAGTAACCTTACTAAGCTCCAAAATGACCTACTTACCTAGCTTAGCTCTAAAATGACCTACACTTCATTTTTACCTAGCTTAGCAATAAAATGGCATTTTTACCTACCTTAGTTAGAAGAAGAAGAAGATAAAGAAGAGGAGAGGAGAAAAAGATTCTTCTTCTTCTTCTTCTTCTTCTTTGTGGAGCTCGTCGACAAGACATTTTATCAATTAAGCCGTGATGGCGCCTTGGTGGCCATCATAGCTGATCATCCTGGCCTACTCCTTGTATCACATGTAAGTAAAACCGAAGTTCCAACTTCCAAGAAGGATCCCCTCTTTACGCCTTACCCATCGCGCATGTATTGCGTTTTATGGGGAAGGCCATCGGGACGCCGTGCTGAACCCACGGTGACTCATCAACAAGGGGCACTGAAGCCGGGTAGGCTTAAAAGGAAGGCGGTTAGGACCGAGATGCTGTTGTAGAGGTATGATTAGAAACCTGCTATGTATTTATTGTCTTTAAAATATAACGATGTCCTTGGTTTTCTGGCAGAAAAAGCGCTCGCCGGACTATATCTGGAGAGCCTGCCGGCCACGCCTCCACCAGCCGGACTCTGAGGCCGGACTCAAGGGCGGAGGTCAATGCGGGGACAATGTCGGATGATCCTCCTACAGAGGATGCAGATAGATTATCCGCTACAAACTCCGAAGTGGAGAGCGCCATGAATCATAGGCGCCGACGGGCCACACTACGCGACCCTGATTTCTCTGAAGAGGCGTTCAATGCCTTCAACTCAGGGGACGCGTACATCCGGGCTGCTCAAGATGGCCTCGCCAGAGCCATGGACCAGTACGTAAAGGATATACGGGTAAGAAAATTTGATAAGTATGTATATCAGTAGCCCCTGAGACTTGAAACAGTTGGCACAACTGATTTAAGGATCCTTGTATGCATAGGTTCTGACAGAAAAGAATACCCAGCTGTCTAAAGAGCTGGAGGAGTGCAAAGCCCAGCTGCGGGCCGCAGTTGCCGGAATGGAGGAGTCCGCGAAGGCCCCATATGGTAATACTTGTTTTGATCGAAAAGAATGTAATGGCATGTACCAGTTAGTATTCGGCATGAATGCAAATCTAACAATAGATTCTGCAGACAATCCTGGAGGCAATCCGGAGATCGTACCATAGGATGAGCAACATGCTCAACGACAGCTGAAGGCTGGCAAGCGTGTGCTTACAAAGGTTATACGGGAGAAAAATAATCTCCAGGACGCGAACACCCGACTGGACGTCGAATTAAAGGATGTTCGGGCCCAGCTTGCTGACTCCGTGAAGGAGAATAAGAGGCTTCGACGCAGCATTTTTAGTAAGTGCTCTAACAAACCACTATAAAGTTCGGTGAAGAAGCGGGCTTACAGAATTATATCTGTAGGTATGTTGATGGGTCATCCCGAAGAGAAGATGCCCGGATCTGAAGGCGATCTTCTGCAGGAGCTCTCACAACTGCACGAACAAGTTCGGCAGGTGATGCAGGGCATTGCCCAGGCCTTGTGGCCATCCACCTCCCTGCCAGGAGGCATGGGGGAGCTTGTAGAGATGCTCAATGGATCGCGGCGGTGCTTCCGATTATGGAAGATATCGGCCTGCCGACAAGGTGCAAGGGAAGCCTGGGCCATGGTGAAGGCGCGATACACCAAGGCTGACCCGAACCACATGGCCGAGGTCGGACCTGTAGGGTCAGATGGGAAAGAGATCCCTGTAAGTCTGGTATATGACCAGGTAGCATTAGCCGCTAAGTATTCCCAACAGGATTGTAGGCTAGACAGCCTATTGAATGGCATAGAAGAAGAATTTAGTCAGTCTAAGTGACTGTGTTCTTCAAAGGACATGCTTTGTCCCTAGCTGGATTGTAAATCATTTGTCTTGGCGGACCTTTTCGCTTCAACCTCCAGACCCGACAGTCCGGAGTGTATCCGAATACCCGCTCAGTTATGTAAAAACTGGGGCACGCGTGGAAACCAGGCGTAGGGGTCATAAGTGCTTGAACAGACAAGTACCCAACTAGCTATGTTATATTACATGGATAGTAAGAAACATCTTCCAGGGAGAATAGTTCCGTTAAGGGTTCCTTTCCCTGGGTACGCATGCATTAATGTGCATGTTCGAACTGCGAAAAGTGATGCATGATATAAACATCCGGGGCATGTATTGCAATAAGTGAGAAACATCTTTTGTTCACCGATCGAATATTCCCTTCAGAACGCTAGCTTTCACTTCACCCAGTCTGAGGTACACATCCAGCTGACCCGGCAGTAGCAGTCGCAGAGGTGCTCCCCTTATGCCCTAGCCGAATTAACGGGAACGTAGGGCATAAACACAAGAGCCAGGCAACCCAGCTTAGCCAAAACTTAAGTCATATCGATGCATATAATGGTGAAAAAAGGTACATATGGAGGAATGACGCATATGTGGTGGGCATAAAGCCCAGAAGATAATTATATTAAGCTTCTGTATAAGAAGCCCCCTGGTATATTGAGCGCGCATAGCGCGGAAGGAGTGTGCGGTCGAAGCATACTTGAAGCTTTTAAGGCTATATATAAAAAAGAAAAAGAAAGAGGATATAACTTAAAAAAGAAAGGCGGAGGTAAGGATACGAACACAGAGTTCGGCACTAGGCGTAGAATCTTCGGAGTCTGGCCATGTTCCATGGGTTCGGCTCGAGTTGATTATCTGATGCATCAAGCAGACGATACGCTCCCCCAGTGTGAACTTTATCAATGATGAAGGGACCCTCCCACTTGGGCTTGAGCTTGTCCTTTTTCTTCTCTGGTAGGCGTAGAACGAGCTTGCCAATGTTATAAGTTTTGGCCCGTACTTCTCGTCTTTGATACCTTCGAGCCTGCTATTGATAGAAAGCGGAACGGGCCTTTACGATGTCATGCTCCTCTTCCAGGGCATCTAAGCTGTCCTGCCGATCCAGGTCGGCTTCTCTCTCTTCGTACATGCGCACTCAAGGTGAGTCATGGATGATATCGCAGGGTAGCACTGCCTCTGCGCCGTACACCATAAAAAATGGTGTGTATCTGGTTGTGCGATTTGGCGTGGTCCGCAGCCCCCATAGTACGGAGTCGAGCTCCTCGATCCAGTGCATATATGATTCCTTCAAGGATCGCACTAGTCTAGGTTTAATGCCGCTCATAATAAGATTGTTCGCTCGTTCGACTTGACCGTTTGTTTGGGGGTGATAGACGGAGGCATAATCGAGTTTTATGCCCATTTTGCCGCACCAAGTTTTCACCTTGTTGGCTGTGAAGTTTGAGCCGTTATCGGTGATGATGCTGTGGGGGACACTGTAACGGTGTACGACCCCAGATATGAAGTCTATCACTGGTCTGGACTCAGCCGTTTTAACTGGTTTGGCTTCTATCCATTTGGTGAATTTATCGACCATGACCGACAAGTATTTCTTCTTATGGCTTCCTCCTTTAAGGGGTCCAACCATATCGAGCCCCCAGAACGCAAAGGGCCAAGTTATGGGGATTGTTTGGAGAGCGGTAGGTGGCATATGGCTTTGATTTGCAAAAAGCTGGCAACCAACGCAATGTTGGACAAGGTCATGTGCGTCTGCCCGGGCTGTCGTCCAGTAGAAACCTGTACGGAAGGCCTTGCTTACAAGCGCCCGAGCTGCGGCATGGTGGCCGCCGAGTCGGGCATGAATTTCGGCCAAGAGCTGCCGCCCTTCCTCTTCGGAGATGCACCTTTGGAGCACTCCAGTCGCGCTTTTCTTATAAAGCTCTCCCTCGTGGACTTTGTAGGCTTTAGAGCGCCGCAAAATGCAACGTGCCTCATTTTGGTCCTCAGGGAGTTCTTGCCTATTTAAGTAGGCTAAGAAGGGTTCTGTCCACGGGGCGATGACAACCATAATTGCGTGGGCCGAAGGTGTTATTTCGGTGGCGGAGCCTCCGATTACGTCAGCGTGTTCGGGATCTGGGGTTGTGTGCGGATCCGGACTGGTATTGCCGGTCTCCCCTTCCCACACCATGGATGGCTTGAACAGCCTTTCCAAAAAGATATTAGGTGGGACGGGGTCACGTTTAGCACCGATGCGGGCAAGAATATCCGCCGCTTGGTTGTTTTCTCGGACCACATGGTGGAATTCGAGCCCCTCGAACCGAGATGACATTTTGAGGATGGCATTGCGGTAGGCCGCCATTTTTGGGTCCTTGGCGTCAAAGTATCCATTTATTTGAGATATTGCAAGGTTTGAATCCCCATGCACTTCTAGGCATTGAATGCCCATGGAGACTGCCATCCGAAGACCATGCAACAGGGCCTCATATTTGGCTGCATTGTTGGAATCCATGTATAGTATTTGGAGTATGTATTGGACTGTATCTCCGGCGGGGGATGTCAGGACAACGCCTGCCCCTAGGCCATCAAAGTGCATGATCCAATTGGAGTACGCGCCGTATTCTTTAGGGAGATCGGCTTTTGTCCATTCGGCGACGAAGTCAGCCAGTACTTGCAACTTAATGGCTCGCCGTGGTTTGTATGTTATGTCGAACGGGAGGAGCTCGATAGCTCATTTAGCAACCCGGCCCGTGGCATCGCGGTTATTTATTATGTCATTGAGTGGTACTTCGGAGGCCACCATGATTGAACACTCTTGAAAGTAGTGTCGTAGTTTTCGGGATGCCATGAAGACCGCGTATGCTATCTTTTGATAATGTGGGTACCGTGACTTGCATGGAGTGAGGACAGTGGATACGTAGTATACCGGCTTTTGAAGCGGGAACTTGTGTCCGTCTGTCTCTCGTTCGACGACGAGCACTGCGCTTACAACCTGGTGTGTTAGCTATATATAACAGCATAGGTTCGCCGACATTTGGCGCGGCCAGGATTGGATTGGTGGCCAAGAGGGCTTTTATTTCCTCCAGTCCGGCCGTAGCCGCATCCATCCACTCGAAGTGTTCGGTGCATCGAAGAAGGCGATAAAGAGGTAGTGCCTTTTCTCCTAATCGGGAGATAAAGCGGCTTAAGGCGGCCACTCATCCAGTTAATTTTTGGATTTGCTTGAGGTCTGTTGGGGTAGCCAACTGTGACAGAGCTCGTATTTTAGCCAGATTTGCTTCAATTCCTCTATTGGAAACGATAAAGCCCAAGAGCTTTCTGGCAGGTACGTCAAAAACGCATTTTTCCGGATTGAGCTTCATGTCATATGTTCGGAGATTGTCGAACGTAAGCCTCAAGTCGTCTATTAAAGATTCGACGCGTCTGGTTTTGATGACCACATCATCTACGTATGCCTCCACTGTCTTGCCTATTTGTGTTTCCAGGCATGTCTGAATCATGCGTTGATAGGTTGCACCGGCGTTTTTGAGTCTGAAAGGCATGGTGTTAAAACAGAAGGGGCCGTATGGAGTGATGAGTGCCATTGCGGCTTGATCGGACTCCGCCATCTTGATTTGATGGTATCTGATATGTCTCCAACGTATCTATAATTTATGAAGCATTCATGCTATTTTATTATCTGTTTTGAATGATTATGGGCTTTATTATACACTTTTATATTACTTTTGGGACTAACCTATTAACCGGAGGCCCAGCCCATATTGCTGTTTTATTGCCTGTTTCAGTATTTCGAAGAAAAGGAATATCAAACGGAGTCCAAACGGAATGAAACCTTCGGCAGCGTGATTTTTTGGAAGAATATGATCCTGGAGACTTGGAGTTCACGTCAGAAGATCCTCGAGGAGGCCAGGAGATAGGGGGGTGCTCCCCCCTACTGGGCGCGCCCCCCTACTGGGCGCGCCCCCCTGTCTTGTGGGACCCTCGAGCACCCCCCGACCGACTTCTTTCGCCTATATAGTCCCACGTACCCTAAAAACATCGAATATCAAGATAGATCGGGAGTTCCGCCGCCGCAAGCCTCTGTAGCCACCAAAAACCTCTCGGGAGCCTATTCCGGCACCTTGCCGGAGGAGGAACCCATTACCGGTGGCCATCTTCATCATCACGGCGCTATCCATGACGAGGAAGGAGTAGTTCACCCTCGGGGCTGAGGGTATGTACCAGTAGCTATGTGTTTGATCTCTCTCTCTCATGTTCTCTCTATGGCACGATCTTGATGTATCGCGAGCTTTGCTATTATAGTTGGATCTTATGATGTTTCTCCCCCCTCTACTCTCTTGTGATGAATTGAGTTTCCCTCTTGAAGTTATCTTATCGGATTGAGTCTTTAATTTGAGAACACTTGATGTATGTCTTGCCGTGTTTATCTATGGTGATAATGGGATATCATGTGCCACTTGATGTATGTTTTGCTGACCAACTTGCGGGTTCCGCCCATGAACCTATGCATAGGGGTTGGCACCCGTTTTCTTGACTCTCCTGTAGAAACTTCGGGGCACCCTTTGAAGTAATTTGTGTTGGTTGGATGAATCTGAGATTGTGTGATGCATATCGTATAATCATGCCCACGGATACTTGAGGTGACAATGGAGTATCTAGGTGACATTAGGGTTTTGGTTGATTTGTGTCTTAAGGTGTTATTCTAGTATGAACTCTATGATGGATTGAGCGGAAAGAATAGCTTTATGTTATTTTACTACGAACTCTTGAATAGATAGAACAGAAAGGATAACTTTGATGTGGTTTCGTACCCTACCATAATCTCTTCATTTGTTCTCTGCTATTAGTGGCTTTGGAGTGACTCTTTGTTGCATGTTGAGGGATTGTTATATGATCTATCTATGTTATTATTGTTGAGAGAACTTGCACTAGTGAAAGTATGAAACCTAGGCCTTGTTTCCTATCATTGCAATATCGTTTACGCTCACTTTTATCTTTAGTTACCTTGCTGTCTTTATAATTTCAGATTACAAAAACCTATATCTACTATCTATTTTGCACTTGTATCACCATCTCTTCGCCGAACTAGTACACCTATACAATTTACCATTGTATTGGGTGTGTTGGGGACACAAGAGACTCTTTGTTATTTGGTTGCAGGGTTGTTTGAGAGAGACCATCTTCATCCTACGCCTCCCACGGATTGATAAACCTTAGGTCATCCACTTGAGGGAAATTTGCTACTGTCCTACAAACCTGTGCACTTGCAGGCCCAACAACGTCTACAAGAAGAAGGTTGTGTAGTAGACAGCAAGCTCTTTTCTGGCGCCATTGCCAGGGAGTTGAGTGCTTGAAGGTATATCTTTAGATCTTGCAATCGAATCTTTTTGTTTCTTGTTTGATCACTAGTTTAGTTTATAAAAGAAAACTACCAAAAAAATGGAATTGAGTTTGTCTCATACGCTTCATCTTTTTAATATCTTTCGTGAGTATGATGGAAAAGAAAATTGTGCTCAAGTGCTAGAAGAAGAATGCATTAAAATGCTTGGTACTAAATCTTTGAATGATGAGCATCATTGCAATGTTTTTAGTATGAACTCCTTGAATATCCATAGTACGAATGATGATTACCCTTTTTCTGTACATTACTCTTTTAATGTGGAAACAATTTTTAGTGTTCAAGTCTCTTATGATACTCCCACTATTCCGAATGAGAAGAATTTTGCTTATGTGGAGAGTAGTAAATTTTCTATGCTTGTAGATCATGAAAAGAATGCTTTAGGTGCTGGTTATATTGTTGAATTCATTCATTATGCTACTGAAAATTATTATGAGAGAGGAATATATGCTTGTAGGAATTGCAATAATATCAAGTACCCTCTCTATGTGCTTAAATTTTTGAAGCTATGCTTGTGTTACCTTCCTATGCTAGTTGATTATTGTTCCCATAAGTTGTTTGCTCACAAAATCCCTATGCATAGGAAATGGGTTAGACTTAAATGTGCTAGTCATATGCTTCATGATGCACCTGTTATGTTTCAATTCTTATCTTTTATGTGAGCATCATTTTCATCATCATGCCTAGCTAGAAAGGCATTAAAGAAAAGCGCTTGTTGGGAGACAACCCAATATTTACCCTTACTGTTTTTGTGTGTTCACATGATTATGCTACTGTAGTAATCATGTTTTATAGCTTTTGTTTCAATAAAGTGCCAAGTAAGACCTTTAGGATAGCTTACGGCGATAGTTGTGTTGATCCTGCTGAGAATCAGAAACTTTTGCACCCAGTAAATTAGTTTTGTTAATTCACAGAAACGTGCTTATTATCAAATTCTTTTTTCTCTGGAATGGTACACAAATTTCTTAGGACTTCCTAATTTGGTAGAATATTTGGAGTTCCATAAGTATACGTTTCATACAGATTACTTCAGACTGTTTTGTCTTTGACAGATTCTGTTTTCTATGTGTTGTTTGCTTATTTTGATGAATCTATGAGTAGTATCGAAGGGTATGAACCATAGATAAGTTGGAGTACAGTATATATTACACCAATATTAATTTATAATGAGTTCATTACAGTACCTAAGTGGTAGTTTTATTTTCTTATACTAACGGAGCTTATGAGTTTTCTGTTGAGTTTTGTGTTGTGGAGTTTTCAAGTTTTGGGTAAAGATTCGATGGACTATGGAATAATGAGTGGTAAGAGCCTAAGATTGGGGATGCCAAAGGCACCCCAAGGTAATATTCAAGGACAACCAAGATCCTAAGCTTGGGGATGCCCCAGAAGGCATCCCCTCTTTCGTCTTCGTTCATCGGTAACTTTACTTGGAGCTATATTTTTATTCACCACATGATATGTGTTTTGCTTGGAGCGTCATTTTCTTTCATTAGCTTTTTCTTGCTGTTATTTAGAATAATGTTTTGCATCTTTAGTTTCAATAAAAATGTCAAGGATAGCCTTTACCATGCTTACTTTTCTAGTATACATGTTGCTGTTTGAAAACAGAAAGTTTACCGCTGTTGCAAACATTCCCTAGAAAATTCAGAGAATGATATAATGTTGAAACTTTTTGAATAATGAGCTATGATAAATTTAATACAGTGGTAATTTTATTTCATAATTTTTGGAGTTAGGGAAGTATTGATACTCTTGCATTCTTTACAGACTTTACTGTATTGATAGATTGCTGTTATGTTTGCATTGTTTGCATATGTTTGCTTGTTTAATGATTCTATTTGAGGATAGGAGTATTAAATATGCAGAGGAATTTAGTATTCAATGTTGAATAATAATTTTAGTTATTTGTTACAGTAGAAAATGATAAGGTTTTGCATTGGTTTATACTAACCTATCTCACGAGTTCTTGTTGAGTTTGTTGTGGATGAAGCTTTTGATAAAAGAGAAACCATGATATGAGAGGAATTAAGGAGACACAAAAGTTCAAGCTTGGGGATGCCCAAGGCACCCCTAGATAATATTTCAATAAGTCTCAAGCATCTAAGCTTGGGGATGCCCCGTAGGCATCCCACCTTTCTTCTTCAACCATTATCGGTTAGTATCGGTTGAGCCTAAGTTTTTGCTTCTTCAGATGAGTTGTGCTATCCTTGCAACGTCATTTTATTTTGTTTTGCTTGCTGTTTGAATACAATACCAAGATCTGAAATTCTTTAATGAGAGATAGTCTTTGCATAGTTACATAATTATTTAGCTACTCATTGATCTTCACTTATATCTTTTTGGAGTAGTTTATCATTTACTCGTGTGCTTCACTTATATCCTATGAGTAAATTGTTGAATGAGTTGATTGTCATAAATCTGAAATTTTATATGTTTCATTTGCTTATCCCATGGGGAGTAATGACTTCACATCTAAGAAGTAGAGGTTGTAGATCTACTGAAGGTTAGCAAGCATTGTATTGGTCATTTGAACAATTCATGAAAGAATATTGAAGGAAGAGAGATTTCATATATAAATACACTATCCTAGAAATCTTTTATAGTTGGGAGCACTCATTAAGTATGACATGCTAAAGTGGTGTTGGACAAGGAAGACAACATAATGAGTTATGTTTTCCGACATCTCAGTTAAAGTATATTGTCATGGATCATTCAAACATGTTGAGCTTGTATTTCGCCCTCATGCTAGCCAAAATTCCTTGCACCAAGTAGAGATACTACTTGTGCTTCCAAATATCCTTAAACCCAGTTTTGCCATGAGAGTCCACCATACCTACCTATGGATTGAGTAAGATCCTTCAAGTAAGTTGTCATCGGTGCAAGCAATAAAAATTGCTCTCTAAATATGTATGATCTTTTGGTGTGAAGGAAATAGCTTTATACGATCTTGTTATGGAAGCAATAAAGGCGACGAACTACATAATAAAGGTCCATATGCAAGTGCAATATAAAGTGACGTTCATTCGCATTAAGATTTTGTGCATCCAACCCTAAAAGCGCATGACAACCTCTGCTTCCCTCTGCGAAGGGCCTATCTTTTACTTTATGTCTTTTACTTTTATGCAAGAGTCAAGGTGATCTTCACCTTTCCCTTTTTCATTTATCCTTTGGCAAGCTCCTCGTGTTGGGAAGATCCTGATATATATATCCAATTGGATGTAAGTTAGCATGAACTATTATTGTTGACATCACCCAAAGGTGAATACGTTGGGAGGCAACACTATAAGCCCCTATCTTTCTCAGTGTCCGATTGAAACTCCATAACCATTAGTATTGTGTGAGTGTTAGCGATTGTAGAAGACTATATGATAGTTGAGTATGTGGAGTTTGCTATTCCTGAAAATAAGATGAATTGCAATTGTTTGATGACTGAGAATGAAGTTTGCTAGTTTTCAAGATGGTTTATGATCTATGCTTTGACATGTGAATTTCTTGTTACTTTATCATGAGAAGTTTTATGAGATGAACTACTGTTATGACATATTATCATGCTAGATAAGGTGATTGAAATTATCATTGATCAAACTTATGCACCTTTTAGCATTCACACTCAATAAATTTTTTCTTTATCATTTACCTACTCGAGGACGAGTAGGAATTAAGCTTGGGGATGCTGACACGTCTCCAACGTATCTATAATTTATGAAGCATTCATGCTATTTTATTATCAGTTTTGAATGATTATGGGCTTTATTATACACTTTTATATTACTTTTGGGACTAACCTATTAACCGGAGGCCCAGCCCATATTGCTGTTTTATTGCCTGTTTCAGTATTTTAAAGAAAAGGAATATCAAACGGAGTCCAAACGGAATGAAACCTTTGGCAGCGTGATTTTTTGGAAGAATATGATCTTGGAGACTTGGAGTTCACGTCATAAGATCCTCGAGGAGGCCAGGAGATAGGGGGGCGCGCCCCCCTACTGGGCGCGCCCCTGTCTTGTGGGCCCCTCGAGCACCCCCCGGCCGACTTCTTTCGCCTATATAGTCCCACGTACCCTAAAAACATCGAATATCAAGATAGATCGAGAGTGCCGCCGCCGCAAGCCTCTATAGCCACCAAAAACCTCTCGGGAGCCTGTTCTGGCACCCTTCCGGAGGGGGAACCCATCACCGGTGGTCATCTTCATCATCACGGCGCTATCCATGACGAGGAAGGAGTAGTTCACCCTCGGGGTTGAGGGTATGTACAAGTAGCTATGTGTTTGATCTCTCTCTCTTGTGTTCTCTCTATGGCACGATCTTGATGTATCGCGAGCTTTGCTATTATAGTTGGATCTTATGATGTTTCTCCCCCCTCTATTCTCTTGTGATGAATTGAGTTTCCCTCTTGAAGTTATCTTATCAGATTGAGTCTTTGATTTGAGAACACTTGATGTATGTCTTGCCGTGTTTATCTGTGGCGACAATGGGATATCACGTGCCACTTGATGTATGTTTTGGTGACCAACTTGCGGGTTCCACCCATGAACCTATGCATAGGGGTTGGCACACATTTTCTTGACTCTCCATTAGAAACTTCGGGGCACTCTTTGAAGTAATTTTTGTTGGTTGGATGAATCTGAGATTGTGTGATGCATACCGTATAATCATGCCCACGGATACTTGAGGTGACAATGGAGTATCTAGGTGACATTAGGGTTTTGGTTGATTTGTGTCTTAAGGTGTTATTCTAGTATGAACTCTATGATGGATTGATCGGAAAGAATAGCTTTATGTTATTTTACTATGAACTCTTGAATAGATAGAACAGAAAGGATAACTTTGAGGTGGTTTCGTACCCTACCATAATCTCTTCGTTTGTTCTCCGCTATTAGTGGCTTTGGAGTGACTCTTTGTTGCATGTTGAGGGATTGTTATATGATCTATATATGTTATTATTGTTGAGAGAACTTGCACTAGTGAAAGTATGAACCCTAGGCCTTGTTTCCTATCATTGCAATACCGTTTACGCTCACTTTTATCTTTAGAGTCCTTGCTGTTTTTATAATTTCAGATTACAAAAACCTATATCTACTATCTATTTTGCACTTGTATCTCTGTCTCTTCGTCGAACTAGTGCACCTATACAATTTACCATTGTATTGGGTGTGTTGGGGACACAATAGACTCTTTGTTATTTGGTTGCAGGGTTGTTTGAGAGAGACCATCTTCATCCTATGCCTCCCACGGATTGATAAACCTTAGGTCATCCACTTGAGGGAAATTTGCTACTATCCTACAAACTTATGCACTTGCAGGCCCAACAACGTCTACAAGAAGAAGGTTGTGTAGTAGACATCAGTATCTGGAGTATGCACCGAGGAAACACAATGAGTCGTGTCCTGCGGTAGCGTCGATGATTTGATCGATGCGGGGGAGGGGGAAGGGATCCTTGGGGCAAGCCTTATTGAGGTCCTTGAAATTGACGCATAGGCACCAGGATTTTTCCTTCTTTGGTACCATCAACAGGTTTGCTAGCTAGTCCGGATGTTTTATTTCTATGATGAATCCGGCCTCGAGTAGCTTGGCTAGCTCTTCTCCCATGGCTTGTCGCTTGGGTTCTGAAAAGCGCCGAAGAGTCTGCTTGACTGGCTTGTATCCCTTTAGTATATTTAGGCTATGTGTCACACCATGCATTTTGTAACATTTCATTTGCATTATTAAAGCATGAAAATTTGGACCAACAAAAACTTTTGCATTACTTGGCTTTTATTTGGAGTTGGTTTTCTCTGTGTGATTTTTAAGTGCTCTTTAAAGTCAACACAACTCCACCCTATATACTTCATCTCCTTGCCACAAACTTCTGCCCAATGATCATGCCATGTGTATAGAGCAATATAGTATTTTCTTACAAAAATAATTTGGCCAAATAGTATTTCCAAAAATTAGTTTTCCAAAACCCCCTAAATTGACGTTTGCACTGCAAGTACTTGATTTGGGGTATGAAAGATATTTCAAAAAGTATATTTGAGACCTATTAGATATAGGACTCCCATAAACCACAAAAATATAATTTTAAAAGCTATTTTCCTATTTTATTTAAAAGCTTTTTCTTAAGGCCAGAAATGGTCTTTAATAGGGAAAAATTATTTTATTGTTTCAAAAATATTTGACAAAAATCAGGGAAACTCAGTGGACATATATTTTTCATATATAAGAGTTTCAACACATGGTCATGTTCAAAATATTGGACAAAACCTCCCAAAACCATCTCTGCCCATTTCAAGGATTTGAAATATTTCTACAGGAAATATTTTCAAAAAAAATCCAAGGAAAATCCAGCAAGTCACAAGTGCATATTGTGATCACCTTGCAAAGCCTCATGTCAATTAAAGTCATTTTGGTTCACCAAAATGCCCCAAAACCCTCTTTGACCAGAATCATATTTGAACAACTTTGTACTACCAACTTTCTCTCCTTGACCCCAACTTTGGTGGGCATGTTCACATGACCAAATGAGGTCACTACACCAAGTGGTGCATCAAGGAGAAGTGATTTGCTCAACTAGATCTACACAAGTTCATTTCTGCTAATTTCTAGGGTTTGCCAAAGTTTCATTAGCAAACTCTTCCAAATGAGCTCATCTTCCTTTTTCCCTGTCATTTTGTCATGAAAAACATCCCTGCCAAGTGCCACAAAAAGTAAATTAGTGCAAGTACCCCAAAACCATATCAAACACCTTCTGCATGTTAACTAAAAACCCTGTTTGGGGCTCTTCCACTAATCACCACGAGCCCCACTTTTTACCACAACCCCTCCTAGTCCCCTTTCACCTCCAGTAACAATGGCAAACCCATAGCTCAATTATTGGATGGGTAAACCCCACTTTCTCTCTCTGGACAGCCCATTTCTCCCTCTTCTTCTACCTCTCTCTTCTTCTACTAGCCACCCAGGGCATCCAAGGCCATCTCCTACTTCTTTAGTCCCTCCTAGAGCTACCAAACACCTTTGGCCGTGACCACATGCATAGAAAATGGCCTATTTCCCTTATTGACCTCTCCCATTCAACCTTTGTAGATGGTTGCCGTACCCGAAGACTTCTTGACCACCGGATTTCCCGTACTTCTCGAGGATAGCCTCAAGAAGTGTCAGTTTCACCGAGCCCCCATTTTCACCTACCATGAGCATTGGATCAATGACACCGTGACGGAGTATCATGTGGAAGTGATCGTGAAGGCTAATGACTCTCCAACAAGTTGGTTCTTCGAGGGACCCCAGATGGCAACTCTGGTTCTTGCCGTCGAAACGGCAACCCTCAAGGCACTTACCCGCCTCCTAGACCTTCTTCTAGAGATGGCAGACGAGTTGGCAACCCGCTTCTTGCCTTATCGGAAGGAGGGTGAGGATGAGAGCAGTGCACCAGCTCCACCATTAGAAGAAGGACTTCCACTCCGATTCCAGACCTACTTCAGCCTACTTGGCCTCGGAATCAATGGAGCTCTGAAAGGAACTTCATGAGACCAAGACACTTCTTCTCCAAGCTCAAGTAAAGATGGATAGGACCAAGAAAGAAGGTGCTCCCCCTGGACAGCCCGCAATCGCATACAGAGGCGGAAGACCCCCAAAGGATGGAGAACCACCACAGCAACACCGCATGAGCGCAAGGGACTACCGCAAGCTCTTCACCCCACCAGCAAAGCAATGCCGTCTTGAGCTCCTCCACTCCCCCACCCCTTTCAAGTGAAGAGGAAAGTCAGGATGCTGATAATGAGGAGGAAGACCCAGAAGAGCCGGACTACATGACTGAGCATTCCACCACTTAGGCATCATTCGCAACTTGGATATGCCCGTTAGTAACCCCTACGGTAGGATAGGTCGTGTACCCCTATGCGAAGTCGAGTCCTTGTAATGGTTCATATGAAACCATGTAGTGTTATGTTTGCTTTTGATGTGTTTGATGGACATCGTGCTTTCCTTCGGGAACTTGTAAGCGACTACATCACCCATTTGGACTTTAATGAATGTGTTTGGCCCTTTTGGCCCTTGCATGAAAACAATTAGTGTCATACCAACCCCCTTACTAGGCATCCCATCTATATTGCTTTCCCCATCTTTCCCAATCATGAGACCTTGACCGCTCCAACATGATGCCTGTTGTAACACGTACTGGTACCTCTACCCAGCAGCAAGAAGCCGGAGGTTCTGCTGAAGCAGGAGTCAGCCAGGACCAAGCCCGAGGACAGACTCCACCACCACCACCTCCTCCAAATATGGACATGGCTCAGCTTCTTCAAGCCTTCCGAGAGGAACGCCAAGCCAACACTGCAGCCCTCCAGATGATTGCTCAAGCTGTCAATCGCCAGCCGGCAGGACACGGCAATGGACGTTCCACATTGGTGGAGTTCAAGAAACATGCACCACCCACATTCATCGAGACTGCTGAACCCCTGGATGCAGACGACTGGGTCCGCACCATTGAGGACTTGTTGGAACTAGTCGGTTGCACTGAAGACCGTGAGAGGGTGGCATATGCTGCCCACTGTCTCGGGGGAACTGCCAGAGCTTGGTGGGATGGATTCAAGGCCATGCATGCTGAGCAAAACATCACTTGGAATGACTTCAAGGCAGAATTCCGCAAGGCCCACATTCCTTCCGGAATCATGGCCATCAAGAAGCGTGAGTTCCGAGCCCTGAAGCAAGGAAGTAGCACTGTCAAGGCGTACATGCAGAAGTTCAGTGTTCTCTCAAGGTATGCTCCTGAGGATGTTAGCACTGATGCTGCCAAAAAGGAGCGCTTCATGGAAGGCCTTAACCAGACTCTGTAGTACTCGCTTGTTGTGTGTGACTGCCCAACCTTTCCTGATCTGGTGAACAACGCACTCATGCTTGAGGACAAGCGACGTGCTTTGGATGATACCCGTAAGCGCAAGATGATCAGCAAGGGTAGCTCCAGCAACCAGAAGCCTCGCCCGTGGCAGCCAGCCCCGGTCAAGCCAACCTATCAGCAGCCAAGAGCTCCTGCACCCCACACCAACTATCCACCTCAGCAGTATGCCAACCCCAGGCCAGCTTACAACAACCCCAATAACAATGCCGGCAAAAGCAGCAACCCCAACCAAGTCACATGCTTTGGATGTGGTCAGCCAGGACACTACTCCAAGAATTGTCCCAACAAGAAGCCTGACGCCCCGCGCCTCAATGCGCAGAACCCAGGACAAGGCCGTGGAATGCCACCAAGGAACCAAGCTCCCCGCAACCCTCCCAACAACAACAAGGGTCGTGTGAATCATGTCACTGCAGAAGAAGCCCAGGAAGACCTGGACGTCGTGCTGGGTACGTTCCTTGTCAATTCAGCACCTGCAACTGTCTTGTTTGATTCTGGAGCCATGCATTCATTTGTCACCCAAAAGTTTGCATTAAAAGTGGCATGACCCCTACACCCCTGAAAAACCCTATGGTGGTACAAACCCCTGGAGCAGAGATGAGAGCCAAGATAGGATGTAAAGGAGTCGGGATTATCATTAATGGGGTAGACTTCCTAGCAGACCTTATCATCTTAAGATCACAAGGCTTGGATGTGATCTTAGGAATGAATTGGCTCATCAAGCACCAAGGCTTGTTAGATTGCGCCAACCAGACTGTCACTGTGACCAATGAGCAAGGAGTCGAAGTTAAATTTGCCTCCAACCCCTCCTGTGCTCAAGCCAACCAAGTCAACTGTCTGACTGAAGTTGGATTGGAGCAAGTGCCGGTAGTATGCGAATACCCCGATGTTTTTCCTGATGAGCTACCGAGAATGCCTCCTGACCGAGACATTGAGTTCATCATCGAGATCATGCCCGGAGCAGGACCCATCTATAAGAAGCCTTATAGAATGGGATCGGAAGAGTTAGCGGAATTGAAGAAGCAACTAGAAGAGCAGTTGAGGAAGGGATTTATCCGCCCTAGTGCCTCCCCTTGGGGATCACCTGTTCTGTTTGTGGCAAAGAAGGACGGTACCATCCGCTTGTGCATTGACTACCGCTCCCTCAATGAAGTTACAATCAAGAACAAGTATCCACTTCCCAAGATTCAAGATCTGTTTGATCAACTCAATGGGGCCAAGGTGTTCTCCAAGATCGACCTCAGATATGGGTACTACCAGCTGAAAATCAGACCCCAAGATATTCCGAAGACGGCATTTGTAACCAGATATGGCCTGTATGAGTGCACGGTCACGTCCTTTGGATTGACCAATGCCCCAGCCTACTTCATGTATCTCATGAATAAGGTCTTCATGGAATATTTGGACAAGTTTGTCGTTGTATTCATTGATGACATTCTTGTCTTCTCGAAGACGGAAGAAGAGCACGAGCAACACTTGAGGATGGTCCTAGACAAGCTTCGAGAGCACCAACTATATGCCAAGTTCAGCAAGTGCGAATTTTGGCTACATGAAGTTGGATTCTTGGGTCATGTTTTAACCGAAGAAGGATTGTCGGTCGATCCCGCTAAGATTGAAGCCGTGACTGAATGGCAATCCCCAAGAAATGTGAAGGAAGTCAGAAGCTTCCTCGAACTCGCGGGATATTACCGCAAGTTCGTTGAAGGATTCTCAAGCATTGCCCGACCCATGACTCATCTCTTGAAGAAGGACAAGAAGTTTGAATGGACGCCGAAGTGCGAAGAGAGCTTCCAGGAGCTGAAGAAGAGACTGACCACTGCCCCAGTTCTGGCCACACCAGATATACACAAGGAGTTTGTGATATATTGTGATGCGTCAAGAACCGGACTGGGAGGTGTTCTGATGCAAGTAGGCAGAGTCATAGCTTACCTTTCAAGGCAACTACGGCCTCATGAAGAGAACTATGCTACTCATGATCTTGAGTTAGCAGCAGTGGTTCATGCCCTGAAGACATGGCGACATTACCTCCTAGGGAAGCGTTGTGAGATATACACGGATCACAAAAGTCTGAAGTATATTTTCACTCAAAAGGAATTGAACATGAGGCAAAGAAGATGGCTAGACTTGATCAAGGATTATGACCTTAGTGTTCAATACCACCCTGGGAAGGCTAATGTGGTAGCAGATGCATTAAGCAGAAAGGTTTGTTCCTTCAATGCTATGCTTAAGGACAAGCTTCCCGCCTTGTATGGAGAACTTGAAAGCTTCGGGTTGGAACTGGTTACCCCAGGATTCTTGGCCAACCTCGAAGTTAGGCCTACCTTGATGGATGGTGTTAAGGAAGCTCATAAGGGACACGAGAGTATTGAAGGCATCAAGAGGAAGATCAAGGCGGGCAAAGCCCCAAGTTTCTCAGAGGATGAGCAAGGAGTTGTGTGGTTTGGGAATCGCATTTGCGTGCCCAACAAGGTTGAGCTCAAGAATCTGATCTTGCAAGAAGCTCGTGACACCCCATATTCCATCCATCCTGGAGGAACCAAGATGTATCAAGACCTGAAGGAAAGATTTTGGTGGCACGGGATGAAAAGGGAGATTGCCACCTATGTTGCCAAGTGTGATGTATGCCAAAGAGTCAAGGCTGAATATCAGCGACCTGCTGGATTGCTCCAACCACTCAAGGTTCCCGAGTGGAAATGGGATAAAGTCGGAATGGATTTCATCACTAGACTACCTAGGTCAAACAAGGGACATGACTCCATCTGGGTCATAGTCGATCATTTGACCAAAGTAGCCCATTTCATTCCTGTTAAGACTACCTATGATGGCAACCAGCTAGCAACTCTATACATCAACAGGATCGTAAGACTTCATGGTGTTCCCAAGGAGATCGTGTCAGATCGAGGAACCCACTTTACCTCAAGGTTCTGGAAGAAGTTCCAAGAAGCCATGGGGACCAAGTTGTCCTTCAGCACTGCTTTCCACCCACAGACCGGAGGTCAGATAGAACGAGTGAATCAGATACTCGAAGACATGCTCCGAGCTTGTGTCCTGGCATATGGAGCTAGGTGGGAAGATTGCCTCCCTTTTGCCGAATTCTCCTACAACAACAGTTATCAGTCAAGCCTTCAGATGGCACCATTTGAGGTGTTATACGGACGGAAATGCCGCACACCCCTCAATTGGTCAGAAACCGGAGAAGGACTAGTATTTGGGCCGATATCCTCCGTGAAGCAGAAGAGCAAGTCCAGCTTGTCAGAGAGTGTTTGAAGACCACCAAGTCAAGGCAGAAGAGCTACGCTGACTCACGTCGTAGAGACATGAACTTCCGAGTTGGAGACCATGTCTATCTCCGAGTCACACCTCTCAAGGGAACCCAGCGTTTCCATGTTAAAGGGAAGCTCGCACCAAGATACATCGGCCCCTTCAAGATCACTGAACAACAAGGAGAAGTGGCTTACCAGTTGGAACTGCCACCTGAACTATCCAATGTGCACAACGTATTCCACGTGTCACAACTCCGAAAGTGCCTCCAAGTTCCAGTCAAGCCTGATCTCTACAAGAACGTCAATCACCAAGCCATTGACCTTCATCCTGATTTGACCTACCGTGAGAGGCCCATCTGCATTTTGGATGAGGCTGAGCGACACACTCGAAGCCGCACCATCAAGTACTTCAAGGTCCAGTGGAGCAACCACACTGAAGCAGAAGCAACTTGGGAATGTGAAGACTACCTTAGATCCGAGTTTCCGTATCTCTTTAAAGCCTAGTTTAGGAATCTCGAGGACGAGATTCTTGTAAGGGGGGTAGGTCTGTCACACCCTGCATTTTGTAACATTTCATTTGCATTATTAAAGCATGAAAATTTCGACCAATGATCATGCCATGTGTATAGAGCAATATAGTATTTTCTTACAAAAATAATTTGGCCAAATAGTATTTCCAAAATTAGTTTTCCAAAAACCCCGAAATTGAGGTTTGCACTGCAAGTACTTGATTTGGGGTATGAAAGATATTTCAAAAAGTATATTTGAGACCTATTAGATATAGGACTCCCATAAACCACAAAAATATAATTTTAAAATCTATTTTCCTATTTTATTTAAAAGCTTTTTCTTAAGGCCAGAAATGGTCTTTAATAGGGAAAAATTATTTTATTGTTTCAAAAATATTTGACAAAAATCAGGGAAACTCAATGGACATATATTTTCCATATATAAGAGTTTCAACACATGGTCATGTTCAAAATATTGGACAAAACCTCCCAAAACCATCTCTGCCCATTTCAAGGATTTGAAATATTTCTACAGGAAATATTTTCAAAAAAATCCAAGGAAAATCCAGCAAGTCACAAGTGCATATTTTGATCACCTTGCAAAGCCTCATGTCAATTAAAGTCATTTTCGTTCACTAAAATGCCCCAAAACCCTCTCTCACCAGAATCATATTTGAACAACTTTGTACTACCAACTTTCTCTCCTTGACCCCAACTTTGGTGGGCATGTTCACATGACCAAATGAGGCCACTACACCAAGTGGTGCATCAAGGAGAAGTGATTTGCTCAACTAGATCTACAAAAGTTCATTTCTGCTAATTTCTAGGGTTTGCCAAAGTTTCATTAGCAAACTCTTCCAAATGAGCTCATCTTCCTTTTTCCCTGTCATTTTGTCATGACAAACATCCCTGCCAAGTGCCACAAGAAGTAAATTAGTGCAAGTACCCCAAAACCATATCAAACACCTTCTGCATGTTAACTAAAAACCCTGTTTGGGGCTCTTCCACTAATCTCCATGAGCCCCACTTTTTACCACAACCCCTCCTAGTCCCCTTTCACCTCCAGTAACAATGGCAAACCCACAGCTCAATTATTGGATGGGTAAAACCCCACTTTCTCTCTCTGGACAGCCCATTTCTCCCTCTTCTTCTACCTCTCTCTTCTTCTACTGGCCACCCAGGGCATCCAAGGCCATCTCCTACTTCTTTAGTCCATCCTAGAGCTACCAGACACCTTTGGCCGTGACCACATGCATAGAAAATGGCCATGCCGGCCATTTGGGCGCTTTGGAGCGCGCTACAGTGCGCTCCCGCACTGTAGCCGCCCCCTTCCAACCGCCTCCGGCCACCTCGGGCCTCCCCCGTGCGCCCGACGATGCGCCTCGACGTCTGTGACATGCCACGCCTCTGTCCCCCTCCTCTCTCCCCCTCTCTTGCCCCTGCTCGCACGTGCGCTAGCCGCCCGAGCGCACCAATGGCGCGGCTCACACGCGCGGCGTCTCTTACCCCTCCCCGCTCTCTCCCTTAGCTCCACTCGGCGTAGTCCACGCCCAGAAACACCCTAGACACAGCGCCAGCTCCACCCGAGCCCTGTGGCAACGAGCAGGAGCTCACCGGCGCACGGGTCCATGGCACCCCGCCGTTCGCCTAGTTAAGGGCCTCCCCGAGCCCTCCTCTCCTCACACTCGCTATCCCACTACTCCCCAAAACATCCCCATGCGCCCCAGTTCCTCTCCAGAGCCGCCCGAGCTCGAGATCGAGCTCGAGCTCCGCCGCTTCGGCTCGCCAGAGTTCGCGAGGTACAGGCCTCCCCTGCTCCTCCTCTACCCTGATCTTAAACCGCCTCCTCCCATTGATCATTTCCCCTTTCTCCCCCGCCTCGTTTGCAGCCGGAGTCGACCGGAACGACCACCACCCGACGCTCCTCCGCCGTGCCCCCTCGTCGCCGGCGAACCAGGCCACCCCGGCGACTGCGACCACCACCACCCGAACGGCGACACGACGCTGAGCCCAGCCATGCCCTCGCTCGACCTCGCCGTGCCCTGCATCGTCGTCGGTGAGCACGCCGGCCGTCTGGACTCGGGGTTAGGGATGACAGGCGGGCCCCGCCTGTCAGCCTCTCCCCTCCATCGCCCCTCTCTCTCTCGCTGACGCTTGGGCCCCGCCCGTCAGGTTTAAACCTGGCGCGCGCGCGTGCACCAGTGCGCTGGGCCGCCTCTTTGGCTGGGCCTGCTGCGCTGCGGCTATTCTGGCCCAGCAGGCACAGAGCCTTTTTCCTTTTTCTTTTTCTGCCACCTTTCCAAAAATTCCACAGGATGAAATATTTGTCCAAATAAATTAATTCCAACTCCTAAATTCCTAAAGTATTGCAACCTATTTAATGGTGCAACTTTCATTCAAATCCAACAACCTTTTCTTCACTGTAAATATTTAAATGTGATTTTAAGCATTTAAATATACCTTTGTAAATCCATTTATCCTATTCTGCTACTCCAAATCCAAAACTAGGAATTTTCCCCTTCTTAGTTTTCACCCTATCATTTAACAAAAATGAGTTGACATTTTTCTGAGCACTTTGGTTTTTCTCGTTATTATTTTTGCAACGATAGATTGCGTTGCTGACGAAGGAGTTGGACCAGAAGACTTTGAAGACCCAAAAGACTTTGTTGAGCTAGGCAAGCAGCCCTTTGACCATGTCCATGAAACCCTTTTTATGCATATCATATAGCACATATTGTTGTTGCAACGGAATCATGATGAGGTAGTAACCACTTTGATGGTTTTTCACCGTACTTCCTCATTGATACTTGCATTGTGCATGACTCTACCTTCTTATGAGGGTTATGCCGGTGGGAGTAGATAGGATGCTAAAGTAGATGCTACGCAAAAAGGGACGGGTATATGCATGATGAAGGAGGCAAGTATTTTCAAAGACTTTTTCGAAAACCCCGTCGGGTGCCACTTATGCCCGAGGGAGATGATGAGATGGGTAACCACTTGATGACGAAGTGGTGTACCGAGGCAAGTGTGTGTTGATGACGAACATGCGAACTAGGACGTTTCCCAGTCAGAATGCCTGTAGGGTTAAGGCAGATGGCATGGGTTCTACTTATCGACGAAGATTTCCGCTGCTTGTGTTTCATTTGATGTTTAGCCCTTAAGGCTTTATCAATGTAAGACTTGACCATAATGGTCATAATTTGTGTAAGACGGTATGTATGGATGTAAGACTCTTGTTATTCAGCTTCTGTGTGTTCAGTGAGCATTGATCTCTGGGATCACTGTACACATGCATTCGGTGATCTCGACTTATGAGTCGGGGTCCCCACACTATGCTCGGCCAGCCTGCGTGGGATACCTGGCATGTCTGAAGGGTGCTAGGCGAAGATGTCCCAATTCCTGTGCAAGAACTCTCGTAGTGCGGCGTCTATTGTAGGGTTCAGTTGTGCCCCAATTGATGCTGTTTTTGTAGGGTCCGTTGGGTGGACCTGGAATTTGACTATTTTGTCTGCTGGTTTAAAAGAGGTGGACTTGGGTCATTTGTCGAGTATCACGTCGTCCCTGTCCACTGTGGTGCGTAGCGCAGTTAACTCTTCGGCCGCGAGGGCTTCAGATAATGCCTCCAGGGCTAGTGTGGCGGTTTTATTTTCTGCACGGAGTGCTATGTCGGGATCACTAGCTAGAGTGATGATTCCATTGGGCCCAGGCATTTTGATCTTCATTTACCCATAATGGGGTATAGCTTGGAAGCTTGTGAATGCATCCCGCCCTAAAAGTGCATGGTATCCACTACTGAATGGGTCCACTTGGAATGTGATTTCTTCAGACCTATAATTCTCCGGCGTGCCAAATACCACATCGAGTGTAATTTTTCCCGTGCATCGTGCCTCCCGACTAGGGATGATTCCTCTGAAGGTCATGTTGCTTTGCTCAATGCGGTTCTTATGTATTTCCATTTTGTTAAGAGTTTCCTCATATTTGAGGTTTAATCCGCTGCCGCCGTCCATGAGCACTTTAGTAAGCCGGAAGCCATCCACAATTGGACTAAGGACCAAATCGGCTGGTGCTCGGACTGTTCAAAACTGAGGTTCGTCACTGGCATTGAAGGTTATGGTCGTGTCGTTCCATAGATTTATTGCTGCAACTGGCTGACTTCGGCGAGGCTGTGGAGTGCTCGCTTACGCCTATTGTTGGAGGCGAAAGTTTCGAAGACTATCAATACTGTATTGTTATTCTCCGCGAGATGGTGCTCTGCGGTATTGTTGATGAGGAGGTCCTTTCCGTTCTTGGCCACCTGCCAGAGTATCCAACATGCTCTAAGGCTGTGTGTTGGTGTGATGCCCGGTGTGCTGTGAATTTTGCATGGCCTGTTGAGCCATCCCTCCAGTACGGTTCCACGCCCTGTAGAGGGCTTTGGCTTCTTTGTAATTGGATTGGGTGACTTGCGAGAGCGCACCCTTTTAGTTCGGACGAGGGGTTTAGTGAGAGCCGAAGGATCCCAGAATTTTGTTTGGGTTTTCCAGGCGCTTTCCATCACACAGTACTTCTGTACCATGGCCGCCAAGTCGGCAAAGTGTGCTATGTCACGGCGACTTATGGCGTTGAGAATTCCCTTGTCCGTTCAATTTTTGCAAAAGAATGAGATTGCGTCTTCCTCGCGACAGTCCTTAACCTTGCTCATTACAAGGAGGAATCTGGCCCAGAAGTGATGTACTGTCTCTTGGGGCTCTTGTCTAATGTGGTAAAGATCACTTGTGTTTGGGTGGGTGGGTAGCTTTAAGTCCAAATCCTGACCCGATCTGAGACCCAGGGACAAAGGAGCTCCCGAGCTTGGCAGCTCAGACTCTGGGATGTTGCCCAATATTTGTGGCCCGTTGCCCGATTCTAAGTTCGGAGCCTGGGACATGTCCTCCCATAGACAGGTATCCGGCTTGGAGAGCTCGGGAATGCGGACATAGTTCGTCCCCAAGATAGAGGAAGAATCGCTGTTTTGTTCCTCCACCGCCGCTATCTGATGGGTGACCGGCGGAGAGTTAATCTCCCTTTGGTCGGGTTTGAGCCCGATCCGATCATAGTCCGTAGCGACTCCCAGGGCGGCGATGCGATCCAAGAGCTCGTTCAGGGAGGAGAGCTCCATTGGATCCATTTTCTCGGTGAATTCCGAGCTGACGTGGAGGCTATTCTTGATGACCTGAGAAGTCATCGTCGGTGTGGCGGCCGAACGGGCAGCCATGACGAAGCCGCCCAGCCGGAGAGTCTGGCCTACAGCCAGGGTTCCTCCAGAGGTGATGTTGTCCTTGACAATAAGGCGAGCCATCAAGCCTTATGGGGATGGCATAGTGGAACTCTCAATGAAAGCAGCAATGTCGGTGTCAAAACCGGCGGATCTCGGGTAGGGGGTCCTGAACTGTGCATCTAAGGCTAATGGTAGCAGGAGGCGGGGGACACGATGTTTTACCTAGGTTCGGGCCCTCTCGATGGAGGTAATACCCTACTTCCTGCTTGATTGATCTTGATGATATGAGTATTACAAGAGTTGATCCACCACGAGATCGTAAAGGCTAAACCCTAGAACTAGCCTATGATTATGATTGTTGTTGTCCTACGGACTAAACCCTCCGGTTTATATAGACACCGGAGGGAGCTAGGGTTACACAGAGTCGGTTACAGAGAAGGAGATCTACATATCCGAATTGCCAAGCTTGCGTTCCACGCAAAGGAGAGTCCCACCCGGACACGGGACAAAGTCTTCAATCTTGTATCTTCATAGTCCAACAGTCCGGACAAAATATATAGTCCGGCTGTCCGAGGACCCCTTAATCCCGGACTCCCTCACCGGGGGGCCATAGGTTTCACTAGTGGCTTCTCTCAAGATAGCATATCTTACGGTGGGTGAATAAATTACTATCGAGCAATTGATAGAAAAGTGCATAGTTATAAGAATATCTAGGCATGATCATGTATATAGGCATCACGTCCGTGACAAGTAGATCGAAACGATTCTGCATCTACTACTATTACTCCACACATCGACCGCTATCTAGCATGCATCTTGAGTATTAAGTTCATAAGAATAGAGTAAAACATTAAGCAAGATGACATGATGTAGAGGGATAAACTCAAGCAATATGATATAAACCCCATCTTTTTATCCTTGATGGCAGCAATACAATACGTGCCTTGCTGCCCCTGCTGTCACTGGGAAAGGACACCGCAAGATTGAACCCAAAGCTAAGCACTTCTCCTATTGCAAGAAAGATCAATCTAGTAGGCCAAACCAAACTGATAATTTGAAGAGACTTGCAAAGATATCAAATCATACATATAAGAATTCAGAGAAGAATCAAATATTGTTCATAGATAATCTTGATCATAAACCCACAATTCATCAGATCTTGACAAACACACCACAAAAAATATTACATCGAATAGATCTCCAAGAAGATCAAGGAGAACTTTGTATTGAGAATCAAAGAGAGAGAAGAAGCCATCTAGCTAATAACTATGGACCCGAAGGTCTGTGGTAAACTACTCACACATCATCGGAGAGGCTATGGTGTTGATGTAGAAGCCTTCCGTGATTGATTCCCCCTCTGGTGGAGCGCCGAAAAAGGCCCCAAGATGGGATCTCACGGGTACAGAAGGTTGCGGCGGTGGAAATAGGGTTTCATGGTGCTCCTGGATGTTTTCGGGGTATATGAGTATATATAGGCGAAAGAAGTAGGTCGATGGAGCCACGAGGGTGGGGGCATGCCTACCCCCTCTGGGCGCGCCCTCCTACCTCGTAGCCACCTCGTTGCTTCCTTGACTTCCACTCCAAGTCTCATGGATTGTGTTTGTTCCAAAAACGATTCTCCCGAAGGTTTCATTCTGTTTGGACTCCGTTTGATATTCCTTTTTTGCGAAACACTGAAATAGGCAAAAAAAAATAGCAATTTGCACTGGGCCTCCGGTTAATAGGTTAGTCCCAAAAATAATATAAAAGTGCATAATAAAGCCCATTAAAAATCCAAAACAGATAATATAATAGCATGGAACAATCAAAAATTATAGACACGTTGGAGACGTATCAAGCATCCCCAAGCTTAATTCCTGTTCGTCCTCGAGTAGGTAAATGATAAAAACAGAATTTTTGATGTGGAATGCTACCTAACATAATTTCAATGTAATTCTCTTTATTGTGGCATGAATGTTCAGATCCAAAAGATTCAAGATAAAAGTTTAATATTGACATAAAAATAGTAATACTTCAAGCATGCTAACCAAGCAGTTTATGTCTTATCAAAATAACATAGCCAAAGAAAGCTTATCCCTACAAAATCATATAGTTTGGCCATGCTTCATTTTCGTCACACAAAATGCTCCCATCATGCACAACCCTGGTTTCAGCCAAGCAATTGGTTCATACTTTTTAACGCGCTTCAGCCTTTTCAACCCTCACGCAATACATGAGCATAAGCCATGGACATAGCACTATGGGTGGAGTAGAGTATGATGATAGGGATTATGTGAGAAAACAAAAAAAAGGAGAAAGTCTCACATTGACGCAGCTAATCATTGGGCTATGGAGATGCCCATCAATTGATGTCAATATGAGGAGTAGGGATTGCCATGCAACGGATGCACTAGAGCTATAAATGTATGAAAGCTCATCAAAAAGAAACTAAAGTGGGTGTGCATCCAACTTTCCTGCTCACGAAGACCTAGGGCATTTTGAGGAAGCCCATCAATGGAATATACAAGCCAAGTTCTATAATGAAAAATTCCCACTAGTATATGAAAGTGACAAAATAAGAAACTCTCTATCATGAAGATCATGGTGCTATTTTGAAGCACAAGTGTGGAAAAAGGATAGTAACATTGTCCCTTCTCTCTTTTTCTCTCATTTTTTTATTTGGGCTTCTTTGGCCTCTCTTTTTTCTTTTCTTTTTTTCTATTTTTTTATTTTGTCTGGAGTCTCATCCCGACTTGTGGGGGAATCATAGTCTCCATCATCCTTCCCTCACATGGGACAATGCTCTAATAATGGAAATCATCACACTTCTATTTTTTTACATCTCAAGAATTACAACTCAATACTTAGGACAAAATATGACTCTATGTGAATGCCTCCGGCGGTGTACCGGGATATGCAATGAATCAAGAGCGACATGTATGAAAGAAATATAAAGGTGGCTTTGCCACAAATACGATGTCAACTACATGATCATGGAAAGCAATATGACAATGATGGAGCGTGTCATAATAAACGGAATGGTGGAAAGTTGCATGGCAATATATCTCGGAATGGCTATGGAAATGCCATAATAGGTAGGTATGGTGCCTGTTTTGAGGAAGATATAAGGAGGTTTATGTGTGACAGAGCATATCGTACCACGGGGTTTGGATGCACTGGCAAAGTTTGCACCAACTCTCAAGGTTAGAAAGGGCAATGCACGGTACCGTAGAGGCTAGCAAATTGCGAAACGGTAAGAGTGCGTATAATCCATGGACTCACATTAGTCATAAAGAACTCATATACTTATTGCAAAAGTTTGTTAGCCCTAGAAGCAAAGTACTACTACGCATGCTCCTAGGGGAAGGGTTGGTAGGAGTTAACCATCGTGCGATCCCGACCTCCACTCATAAGGAAGGCAATCAAAGAACACCCCATGCTTCAAATTTGTCACACAACATTCACCATACGTGCATGCTACAGGACTTGCCAACTTTAACACAAGTATTTCTCAATTTCATAATTACTCAACTAGCATGAATCTAACATTACCACCTTTATATCTCAAAACAATTATCAAGTATCAAATTTATCATAGTGTTTAATGCACTCCATATGAAAGTTTTTAATTTACCCAACTTGGATGCCCATCATATTAGGACTAATTTTATAACCAAATAAAATTATCATGATGTTCTAAAAGACTCTTAAAATAATATAAATGAAGAATGGGAGATCAATAATTTCTACAAAATAAAACCACCACCGTGCTCTAAAAAGGTATAAGTGAAGCACTAGAGCAAAATTGTCTAGCCCAAAAGATATAAGTGAAGCACATAGAGTATTCTAGTAAATTCCGATTCATGTGTGTCTCTCCAAAAGGTGTGTACAGCAAGGATGATTGTGATAAACTAAAAAGCAAAGAATCAAATCATACAAGACGCTCCAAGCAAAACACATATCATGTGGTGAATAAAAATATAGCCTCAAGTAAAGTTACCGATAGATGAAGACGAAAGAGGGGATGCCTTCTGGGGCATCCCCAAGCTTAGGATTTTGGTTGTCCTTAAATTTTACCTTGGTATGCCTTGGGAATCCCCAAGCTTAGGCTCTTGCGACACCTTATTCCAAAATCCGTCAAATCTTTACCCAAAACTTGAAAACTTCACAACACAAAACTCAACAGAAAATCTCATGAGCTCCAAGAAAACAAACCACCACTTTAAGGTACTGTAATGAACTCATTCTTTATTTATATTAGTGTTAAACCTACTGTATTCCAACTTCTCTAAGGTTCATACCCCCCGATACTAGCCATAGATTCTTCAAAATAAGCAAACAACACACGAAAAACAGAATCTGTCAAAAACAGAACAGACTGTAGCAATGTGTAACTCTTGAATACTTCTGGAACCCCAAAAATTCTACCAAATTAGGAAGTCCTAGGTAATTTGTTTATTAATCTTATGCAAAAATAATAAACTGAAAATCGCGTTTCTGTTATTTATGAAAACTAATCTCGTGCATGCAAAAGTTTCTGTTTTTCAGCAAGATCAAATTAACTATCACCGTAGGTTATCCTAAAGGTTTTACTTGGAACAAACACTAATTAAAACACAAAACCACATCTAATCAGAGGCTATATGAATTATTTATTACTAAACAGGAACAAAAAGTAAAGAACAAAAAATAAAATTGGGTTGCCTCCCAACAAGCGCTGTCGTTTAACGCCCCTAGCTAGGCATAAAAACAAGAATAGAACTAGGTATTACCATCTTTGGTATTAAATTCATAAGTGGCTCTCATAATAGATTCATAAGGTAATTTAATTTTCTTCCTAGGAAAGTTCTCCATGCCTTTCCTTAAAGGAAACTAGAATCTAATATTTCCTTCTTTCATATCAATAATTGCACCAATCGTTCTAAGGAAAGGTCTACCAAGAATAATAGGACATCAAGGATTACAATCTATATCAAGGACAATGAAATCTACGGGCACATAATTCCTACTTGCAACAATAAGAACATCATTAATCCTTCCCATAGGTTTCTTAATGGTGGAATCCACAAGATGCAAATTTAAACAACAATAATCAAATTCATGGAAACCTAGCATATCACACAAAGTTTTAGGAATCGTGGAAGCACTAGCACCCAAATCACACAAAGCATATCATTCATGATTTTTAGCCTTAATTTTAATAGTAGGTTCCCACTCGTCATAAAGTTTTCTAGGGATAGAAACTTCTAATTCAAGTTTTTTCTTCATAAGATTGCATTAAATCATCAACGATATGTTTGGTAAAAGCTTTATTTTGACTATAAGCATGAGGAGAATTTAGCAGGGATTGCAACAAAGAAATACAATCTATCAAAGAGAAATTATAATAATTAAATTCCTTAAAATCCAAATAGTGGGTTCATTGCTATGTAAAGTTTTGACCTATTCGATCCCACTTTTACCAATTTTTGCATCAAGATCTAAAAACTCCGAATCATTGGGATGCCTTTTAGCTAAAGTTGACTCATCTCCAGTCCCATCTTTATCAAAATTAATATTGGAAAACAAAGATTTAATAGGAGACACATCAATCCCTTTCAGATCTTCATCCTTATTATCATGAAGACTAGAAGAACACGCTTTCACAAAGCAATCCTTTTTAGCACGCATCCTAGCGGTTCTTTCTTTGCACTCATCAATGGAAATTCTCATGGTTTTGAGAGACTCATTGATATCATGCTTAGGAGGAATAGATCTAAGTTTCAAAGAATCAACTTCAAGAGAAATTCTATCCACATTCCTAGCCAACTCATCAATCTTAGCCAAATTTTCTTCAAGCAAAGCATTGAACTTCTTTTGTGAAATCATAAATTCTTTAACACTAGTCTCAAAATCAGAGGGCATCTTATTGAAATTTCCATAAGAATTGTTGTAGGAATTACCATAATTATTAGAGGAATTACTAGGGAACGGCCTAGAATTAAAGTTTCCTCTATACGCCTTGTTACCAACATTGTTCCTACCAACAAAATTCACACCCATAGATTCATTATTATTTTCAATCAAAGTGGATAAGGGCATATCATTAGGATCAGAAGAAACACTCTTATTAGCAAACAATTTCATAAGTTCATCCATCTTTCCACTCAAAACATTAATCTCTTCAATTGCATGAACCTTTTTACTAGTAGATCTTTCGGTGTGCCATTGAGAATAATTAACCATAATATTATCTAGGAGTATAGTAGCTTCTCCTAAAGTGATTTCCATAAAAGTGCCTCCCGCGACCGAATCTAAAAGATTTCTAGAAGCAAAATTCAATCCGGTAGAAATTTTTTGTATAATCATCCATAAATTCAAACCATGTGTAGGGCAATTACATATCATTAGTTTCATCCGCTCCCAAGCTTGTGCAACATGCTCATGATCAAGTTGCTTAAAATTCATAATTTCATTTCTAAGAGAGATGATCTTAGCGGGAGGAAAATACTTAGAGATAAAAGCATCTTTGCACTTATTCCATGAATCAGTACTATTTTTAGGCAAATAAGAGAACCAAGTTTTAGCATGATCTCTAAGTGTAAACAGAAATAACTTCAATTTAACAATATAATTATCCACATCTCTCTTCTTTTGCATATCGCACAAATCAACAAAGTTGTTTAGATGTGTATCGGCATCTTCACTAAGAAGGCTAGAGAATTGATCTTTCATGACAAGATTCAATAAAGCAGCATTAATTTCGCAAGATTCAGCATCGGTAATAGGAGCAATCAGAGTGCTAAGAAAATCATTGTTGTTGGTATTGGAAAAATCACACAATTTAGTATTGTCTTGAGCCATAGTGACAAACAATCCAACACACAAGCACACAAGAAGCAAGCAAAAAGAGACGAACAGAAAAATGGCGAATAAAATGGCAAGGGTGAAGTGGGGGAGAGGAAATCGAGAGGCAAATGGCAAATAATGTAATGCAAGGGATAAGAGTTTGTGATGGGTACTTGGTATGTCTTGACTTGTGCGTAGATCTTTCCGACAATGATGCCAGAAATCGGCGAGTTGTCGAAAGATCAAATCTTGACTTGACTTGGCGTAAGCCTCCCCAACAACAGCGCCAGAAATCCTTCTTGCTACCTCTTGAGCATGCGTTGGTTTTCCCTTGAAGAGGAAAGGGTGATGCAACAAAGTAGCATAAGTATTTCCCTCAGTTTTTGAGAACCAAGGTATCAATCCAGTAGAAGGTTACACGCAAGTCGCCCTGTACCTGCACAAACAAATAAGAACCTTGCAACCAACGCGATAAAGGGGTTCTCAATCCCTTCACGGCCACTTGCAAAAGTGAGATCTGATAGAGATAATAAGATAAATATTTTTGGTATTTTTGTTGTATAGATTGAAAAGTAAAGATTGCAACATACTAAATGAGATACAATGTAAATAAAGAGATATAATATGATGGAAAAGAGACCCGGGGGCCATAGGTTTCACTAGTGGCTTCTCTCAAAGCATATCTTACGGTGGGTGAACAAATTACTGTCGAGCAATTGATAGAAAAGCGCATAGTTATGAGAATATCTAGGCATGATCATGTATATAGGCATCACGTCCGTGACAAGTATATCAAAATGATCCTGCATCTACTACTATTACTCCACACATCGACTGCTATCCAACATGCATCTAGAGTATTAGGTTCATAATAATAGAGTAACGCATTAAGCAAGATGACATGATGTAGAGGGATAAACTCAAGCAATATGATATAAACCCCATCTTTTTATCCTCGATGGGAAAAATACAATACTTGCCTTGCTGCCCCTGCTGTCACTGGGAAAGGACACCACAAGATTGAACCCAAAGCTAAGCACTTCTCCTATTGCAAGAAAGATCAATCTAGTAGGCCAAACCAAATTGATAATTCAAAGAGACTTGCAAAGATATCAAATCATACATATAAGAATTCAGAGAAGAATCAAATATTGTTCATAGATAATCTTGATCATAAACCCACAATTCATCGGATCTCGACAAACACACCACAAAAAGTATTACATCGAATAGATCTCCAAGAAGATCGAGTAGAACTTTGTATTGAGAATCAAAGAGAGAGAAGAAGCCATCTAGCTAATAACTACGGACCCGAGGGTCTGTAGTAAACTACTCACACATCACCGGAGAGGCTATGGTCACTACAAAAAAATACACTTTCGTGATGATACGTGTTTGTCACAGTAGGTTGCGTTTTCTGTCATGCATGTACATCCATGACGATTTTATGACAGAATCAAGATAGTCATACCTGTGCTGTCGTAGAAGTGTTCCATGACATTACCGAAATTTTCATCACGGAAGTGTCCACTTCGATGACGATAAAGCACGCGTCACAGAAGTGCTTTCGTAAGGGTGACCGACACATGGCGTCCACCGTAACGGAACACCGTTAAGCTATCAGGTCGGATTTTGGATCCGATAACCCGTTAATAGCCACGACCAATGCTGATTTTCCATGTGTAAAATTCTCATTGGCTGACGGATCCATGCGTCAGCTCCGCGCTGGCACAGGTGTCACTCATCCAACGGTCAAGATGGGCCTATGATATGTTGACACGTGGACCGGCCCAAAAGTGGCCCATAAAGTTTAAATGGGCCGGCCCAACCGAAGGCCCATAAGATTTAGTGGACCATAATGGGCTGGCCCAGCTAAAGGCCCACAAAATTTAGCAGACCATAATGGGCTGGCCCAGCTAAAGGCCCACACGATTTTGCAGACCATAATGGGCCGGCCCAGCTAAAGGCCCAAAAGATTTTGCGGACCACAATGGGCCGACCCAAGTAAAGGCCCACAAGATTCTACAGACCATAATGGGTTGGCCCAGCTAAAGGCCCAACATTCTCTGTCAAATCGGTCCGTCAACGGCCTGTCCTAAACTTGTCATCAACGCGGCCCATGGTCACTTCTGGCCCATTAACAGTCCGCTAAGTAATTGGGCCGAATTATGGCCCAGTGTATTTCCGGCCTGTTGAAGGTCCGTCTTCATTTGGGCCCATTTATAGGCCATCAAAACTTTCGACCCATAAACGACCATGAGGGATTTGGGTCATATTCGGCCATGTCTGACATTCGGCCTGTTAGAGGCCCACTATAGATTTGGGCCACTTTCGGCCTATTGTCATTTTCGGCTTGTTAACGCCAGACGTAAACCATGGGCCATATGTGGCCCAAAGTCATATCGGGCCAATTAACGGCCCATATAAAAATGACGATAATCTAGCCCGACCGAAGTTCCGGCCTGTTAAAGGCCCGTGTATTAGGTCGGTGCATTTACGGCCCGTCCGAATTTCGGCCTGTCAAAGATCTGCATCATAAATGGGCCACCATTTCGGCCTGCTAAGTCCAGTGGGTTATTTGGCACAATCAGGGCCCAATCTCACTTTCGGTCTATTAAAGGCCCATGTTTTTTATGGGCTCGAGATATTTACACCTATAAACGGCCTATTTTTACTGAGGGCCCAAATTATGTTTAGGCCTGTTAAAGGCCCACTATGGGCACATGCCTACCAGAAAAATATGAAAGCTTATGCTGATTTAGGCCCAGATATTTTTAGTGGGCTACATGCCAATTTCGGCCCGTAATCGTTTTTAGCCCAATTGGAATGGGCCCGACGAATGTTGGCATGTTGGGCTCCTATGAAGCTTTCGGCAGAATACATTACTAAGATAAACCTACACTATACAAAAATAGCGTCGTAATTACTGCAGCCTGTGGCAGCATCATAAATGTTGTATCACAACAAAATAAATTCCAACCATACAACAAAAGGCCTGTTGGCATAAAGTTTACAATCCTTCCAGATAAAAGCACCATCAGATGTATAGAAGCACAAATCATTTGACCTGAGTGCTAATGTTTCAGGTTGTAGAATCCGATGGAGCGGCACGATCTCCACTTTTTTTCCGCCATTGCTCTTGAACAACGAAGCGAAGGTC
Source organism: Triticum timopheevii (assembly GCA_963921465.1). Taxonomy (NCBI): domain Eukaryota; kingdom Viridiplantae; phylum Streptophyta; class Magnoliopsida; order Poales; family Poaceae; genus Triticum; species Triticum timopheevii. The sequence continues at coordinate 153,565,088 of OY997272.1, forward strand.
TGATAGTATGGTTTCAAAACCATTCATATCTTGACGACATTTATCAACCACTATTCTTGTTTCCGAAACAACGTCCATTAGGGATTGGACTTGTGTCTGGAGCACAGATATATCACTCTGTCTAGCAGGAAGATTTTGTTCAGTAGGTGATTTGGATGAGGTTACCTTGACAACCAACCCAGAATTACACAGGAAGGTGCTTTTTGCACTGTTAGTGGAGAGATACTGATGCACTGCAGCAAGAGGTGACATTGTGCCTGTAGTAGCCTCGTCACCTTCAGGTGGTTGTGGCTGTTCAATCATTTGTTCCATAGCTTCCTGAAAGTTTGAACTTGTAGATTAGTGTACCAGATAAGTTACTAATGAGACAAAAACAAACAAAGTAGGTTAAACGTTTATACATAACTTATTTTGGTGAACTACTGTAATACATTAGCATGTATTGTAGTGCCAACTACATAATAAAATCACTTTCGGAACATATGTCCATGTAGCATGCATACTGTATTGTCTATTTCCTCACATTCGTTGACATCTAAGGATAAAGAGACATGGTTTAAAGTAGGATGAACATAGTATGACATCATTCATATCATGGGCAAACAGATATAAAACAAACATGCTATTTTATCATTGTGTGCGCACGTGAACATAACAACTAGATTACAGATCAAGACCAAAAGAATATCCTTCATCTCTTTTAAACCATGTAAGGTGAAATGATACGTTAAGACAACTGTGTATAAAAGTGAACAAGGTAACTAACATTGGCTGCAAACTAAGTAGTTAAATGAACACATCACAATACCAATTTGTTCAAGGCAGGAGGAGTAAGGACTTACAATAGCGGCTTGAACTGGTGTGCTCATGCCCTTCATCTTGCTGGTGTGGCAATCCTTGAAGATTTGCACTGCATTTGGTTCAGGTTCTTTTTGGTCCACATGGGCTTTCCTCTGTATTTGGAACAAGTCAATATAGATATGATAATATGGCACACAAAAAAGAAGGAAGTAGCAGCTATTTACAAGAGCCTCGCAGTGTGCAATATAGCTACGAGATCCTGTTATCTGTTGGAGTTTCACTTTAGAACGGTTGGTTTTGTTCTTCAAACAGTTAGCCTAGAAGAAGATACACTTGTAAGGCACATACATAAATACAAGTTCAATATGTGGTCTGATCAAATACATATAGCCTACCTGATACTTTGGATCAGACCGGTGTTTAACGAGGGTTGTCCAGTCTTCATCTGTAATATATTCCACTGGAGATGTTTGGGCGATTTCATTGTTAGCCTTGCCTTCAAAGTGAGATTTTCTAAGGTGGTACCGATACTGTCGCAGAGCAGACTAAAAAAACATGAGTGCATGCTTGTTTAGTTGCATCATCTTTCGTATCCAACTTGAACCTCATCTGTTGAAAAAAGAATGTGAGTCTTATTAGGAGGAAGCTAGAAAGTATGGGACAGAGCAAGACAATATTACTAATTGTGATGAATAACATTACTTACAGATAAATGGACAAGGAAGGTGTTAAACTAGGTATTGTCTTTCTCATTCATGTACTGGATCCACGTTGGGAGGATACATGCATGACACCTAACGGCAACGGCTGCCTCTGATACTAACTTGGCTGACTCTGTAGCATCACGTGGCCTTTTTAAACCTGCCTCAAAATGGATCTCCATTCTTCCTCCTTTAGATTTTGTTAATCTGTCAAGCATTATCCCTGATGTATGTTTCCGCTTGCGCCGTGGTGCTAGTTCAACAACGAATATGGAAAGTGTTAGTGTACATCAAACTGTGAGAGTACATATAAAGGAGCATGCAACTTCAACTTGTCTCGGTCAGGTACCATCTTGGTGTTGATGCTCATGAGGTTCATCTAATCTTGCCAAGTCCTGTTGTGTCAGCAGTGCTTCGGAAGTAATGTTAGGTGTGAAGGCAGCTTGGGAACTGGCCAGTTCTGGAGCAAACGAATGAGTAACTGGTTGAGATGCTCGTATAGTTGAAGCGGATGCTGCAGCTGGTGGAGCAGGTGATACTCTGTTTGTAGATTTATCCGGTGGACTTGGACCTTCTACTGCACTATAAGTACCAGCAGAATCTCGATGGCAGAACCTTTTCCGTTTCAGCCGACGAGTAACAACACTCCCTACTATATTATTTTCCTTGCTCTTTTTTGACTTTGCCATGTCAAGCTGTACCCACAACATAAAAGAATAAAATCACTCTTTAGAACGCATTGATGCATGATACAGACAAGCAATACTTTGATGTAAGACAACCATATGAGGATAGAATATGTAAGAAAAACAGGACGGCATGACATATTCACAGCTACGATGTGCAAACTAAGCAGAAGGATTTTCAAGAAAATAGAAGTAATGCAAGCTAGACACCATATGAAAGATGCAACCAATATTACTCTGCCAAGTTAAAAGTGTCTTGTCATAAGTGGCAATTCGAAAAATTAGAAGCAGTACAACATAGAAATCAATGCAAGATGCAACCACTATCAAACTGCCATGTTAAAAGCGTCCAATCATGAGTGACTGATGCGGGATACACAACAGCAGTACCTTGATGTAAGAACATGGTATGATAGATAGATGAAGTCTATTCTAGACACAGAAAGCCATGTCATATGCACATGTATAATGTATAAACTCAGGAGGTGCAATTTAATCAAAATAGAAGAAATATAGGCTAGACAACATATGCAACATGAAACCAATTATCACACTGTCAACTTAGAGCAAGCACCTGCGATGGTGGAGTACGGGAGATGAACTCATCATGTAGACTTGGGTCAAAACCACAAGATGACCAAATCTAGAGAGTCTCTGTTTGCGTCGGTGCGGAGGACGACCAACATCCCCTAACTTACTCTTTTCCTTCCTATTTTCTGATATTGCCTTATGAAGTCAAAACCACAAGAAGATGAATAAAATTAGCTCTGCATAACTAGTTGATGCATGATACAGACGAACACTACTTTGATGTAAGGCAAGCGCAGGATAGGAGGATGGAATATATACAAAAAAGACAGCGTTTCATATTCACATGTACGATAGGAGGATGGAATATGTATGAAAAAACAGTAAGCGGGAGGCATTTCAACAAAATTAGCAGAAATGAAAGCTAGGCACCATATGAACATGCAACCAATATCACTCTATCAGGTAAAAAGTGTCTCGTTGTAAGTGCCATTTCAAGAAATTAGAAGCAGTACAAGCTAGAAGACAATGCAAGATGCAACCTACATCACAGTCCCAAGTTAAATGTGTCTTATGGGTAAGTGATTGTTGCAGGTATAAGTTGTAAGCTACGCAGATGCAATTCAACATAATCAGAAGCAATACAAACTAGACATCATACGGAAAACGCAACCACGTATAACAGTTCCAAGTAACAGCAAGCACCTATGATGGCGAATAGGGGAGATGTGCTCATCATGTACACGTATGTTCTAGAAACAGGAACACGTGTCATATTCACAGGCATTATGTGTAAAGTAAGAAGATGCAATTCAAGTTAGAAGCAATACAAGCTAGACATCATACACAACATGCAACCACATATAATAGTGTCAAGTTAGAGCAAGCACCTGTGATGGTGGAGTAGGGGAGATGTGCTCATCATCTACACAGCTATGTTGACTCTCCAGCCTTGTGTTGTCTTACGAATCTTGTTGGGAGGATGGTGGAGTAGAATCTTTAGACACCCCCTGTTTGAGTTGCCTCGAAGGACCACCATCATCCACTGCCGGACTAATTTCCTTCAGTTGTAATGATTTTGCATTGTGAAGTCAAACCGATAAGAAAAAGGAATAAAATTCGCTCTTCAGAACTCATTCATGCATGATACTGACGAACACTACTCGGATGAAAGGCAAACACATGATGGAAGGATGGAATATGTATGAAAAACAGGATGGTGTGACATATTCACACCTATGATGTGGTAACTAAGCAGAAGGCATTTCAACAAATTAGAAGTACTGCAAGCTAGACACCATATGAAAGATGCAACCAATATCACTCTGCCAAGTTCAAACTGTATGGCGTTTCAACAAATTAGAAGCAGTACATGCTAGAAATCATAAGCAAGACACAACCAATATCACAGTGGCGACTTAAAGGTGCCTTATCATAAGTGACTGATGCGGGATATGCAAGAATAGTAGTCTGATGTAGAAACAGGAACACATGTCATATTCACAGGCATTATGTGTAAAGTAAGCAGATACAATTCAACAAAGTTAGAAGCAATACAAGCTAGACATCATACGCAACATGCAACCACATATAATAGTGCCAAGTTAGAGCAAGCACCTGTGATGGTGGAGTAGGGGAGATGTGCTCATCATCTACACAACTACGTTGACTGTCTAGCCTTGCGTTGTCTTATGAATCTTGTTGGGAGGATGGCGGAGTAGAATCTGTAGAGAACCTCCGTTTCAGTTGCTCGGAAGGACAACCATCATCCAATGCCTTGCCAATTTCCTTCAGCTTTATTGATTTTGCATTGTGAGGTCATACCGACAAGAAAAAGGAATATCATTCGCTCTTTAGAACTCATTCATGCATGATACTGATGAACACTACTCTGATGAAAGGCAAAGTCATGATACGAGGATGGAATATGTACGAAAAAATGGACGGCTTAACATATTCACACCTATGATGTGGTAACTAAGCAGAAGGCACTTCAACAAATTAGAAACACTGCAAGACACCATATGGAAGGTGCAATCAATATCACTCTGCCAAGTTAAAACTGTCTCATCATAGGTGGTGTTCATCAAACTAGAAGCAATACATGCTAGAAATCATATTCAAGACGCAAACCAATATAACACTGCCAACTTAAAGGTGTCCCATCATAAGTGACTGATGCAGGATACACAAGAAGAGTAGTTTCATGTAAGAACATGGTGTGATAGACAGATATAGTATGTACCAAAAACAGGAAAGCGTGTCATATTCACATGTATCATGTGTAAGCTAAGCAGATGCAGTTTACACTAATTAGGAGCAATACGAGCTAGACACCATATGCAACATGCAACCAGATATCACACTGCCAAGTTAGAGCAAGCACCTTGGATGGTGGAGTAGGGGAGCGGGACTTGGACCTTGTAATGCACTATCAGTACAAGGAGAATCGGTACAGATGCTCCGTTTACATTGCTGCAGAGGACCACCATCATCGCCTTACTTACTCTTTTCCTTCCTCTTTCATGATTTTGCCTTGTCAAGTCAAACCCACAAGAAAAAGGAATAGAATTTGCTCTTCAGAACTCATTGATGCATGATAGTGATGAACACTACTTTCATGTAAGGCAGCCGCATGATAGGAGGATGGAATATGTATGAAAAACAGGACAACGTGACATATAGACATGTATGATGTATAAAGTGTAAACTAAGCACAAGGTGTTTGAACTTGTTAGAATCGATGCAAGCTAGAAACCATATGAAAGATGAAACCAATATCACTCTGCCAAATTAAAAGGGTGCCCTAACAAATGTATTTGACCAAATTAGAAGCAATACATGGCAACAGGCTAAAAATAATATGCAATATGCAATGAATAAAGGTGACTCATCGTAAGTGATTGATGCATGATACAGAAGAGAGGTAGTTTCATGTAAGAACAAGGTTAACACATAGATGTAGTGTGTACCAAAAATAGGAAGGCATGTCATATTCACAGGTATAGTGTGTAAACTAAGCGGATGCAATTTACCCTAATTAGAAGCATGACAAGCTAGGTACCATATGCAACATGCAACCACATGTCACACTGCGAAGTTAGAGCAAGCACATGTGATGGTGGTCTAGGGGAAGTGCGGTCTTCAGGTACAGAGCTATGTTCAATATCTTCATTTAGGCTTGCTGTTTCTTCAGAATCATGTGGAGAGGATGAAATTGCATTCTTTATAAGAGTATTGCATCTCATATTAACCCACGCGCGTGACTGTCTCATCATAAGCGATAGACGTAGGATACACAAGAACAGTAGTTTGATGTAAGAACATGGTGTGATAGGCAGATGTAGTATGTACCAAAAATAGGAAGGCGTGTCATTTTCACATGTATAATGTGTAAGCTAAGGAGATGCAATTTAACAAATTAGGAGCATTGATGAGGGATACACAAGAAAAGTAGTTTGATGTAGGAACATGGTTAATAGAAAGACGTAGTATGTACCTAAAATAGGAAGGCATGTCATATTCACAGGTATAATGTGTTAACTAAGCAGATGCAATTTACCCTAATTAGAAGCATTACAAGGTAGACACCATATGCAACATGCAACCACATATCACACTACCAAGTAAGAGCAAGCACCTGCGATGGTGGTGTGGGGGAATTGCGGTGATCAACTAGAGAGCTACGTTGACTATCTTCATTTAGCCTTGCTGTTTCTTGAGAATCATGTGGGGAGGATGACACTGGACTCTTTAAACGAGTAGGGCGTCTCACAGTAACCCACTCGGGTGACTGTCTCATCATAAGTGATTAACGAGGGATACAAAAGAGCATTAGTTTGATGTACGAACATGGTTAATAGACATATGTAGTATGTATCAAAAACAGGAAGGCATGTCATTATCAAAGGTATAATGTGTAAAGTAAGCAGATGCAATTTAACCAAATTGGAAGCAATACAAGCTAGACACCATATGCAACATGCAACCACATTTGACAGCGCGAAGTTAAAGCAAGCACCTGGGATGGTTGTGTGTGGCAATTGAGATCATCAACTGCAGAGCTACGTCTACTGTCTCCAACTGCTGACACTGCACCCATTAGAGCGCTGAAACGCTTAGTGCTTATCTTTGAATTACACTGGAGCGACTTCTGTCTTTTCTTTTCTGCATTCATCAACACTGCGTCAGAGTCTGAAATACCCATGCATAAAAAACAATAGTGTGAGTATGGGTGAAGTGTGTGCACAATTAGTACAGTGTAAAGGTATCAGATAGCAGGTCGGTGAGAAATAAATGACGGGAGACATATGATAGCTCTACAACATGCATGGCACACTAAATTACTACAGGATTCTATGAAAATAATAGTCGACTGAAAGCAAATAGGTCAGTCCATTTTTTCTGCACCATCGGATGTACAAAGAACGGCCAGATCGCCTTCATCTACCTCCAGCCAGTCAGTGTTGACGATCTTCCTCGAAACTCCAGTGACCACCGGCCCAGTATTCCTCCCCTGCCTGCGCCCTCCCCTCGACCTCACCACACCGCCGTGCTTGGCACCCCCCCGGCCATCCATTCAAGCCCCGCTGACCTCCAGATCGGGTGCAAGCAGCTCCTGCGCCCCACACCCCTATGATAGACACCGATGCCCCGCTTCCCCGGGGAACAGGCGGACTAGGTGCTCCGCGCGCCTAAGCGGGTGCTGCTTCTTTTAATTGCGGTTCGACTGCCCCTGAATTGAAATCCAAGCGGGCTACTGACCTCTAGAAAAGGTGAAATAGTAAAAGGGAGGAAACCTTATGCATTTAGTATCACGAAGAAGATGTAGTAAGAAGCGCTCAACTAGTTTCTTTCGTGGGATGAATACGATGTGAGCGGAGACGTAAGATTTGCATGAATAAGGGAAGAGGAGTACCTCTTTCTGCTGGCAGTGATGTGTCCTCCTTCTGTTTTTCCAACGATCTTCTTGTTGTTCGCATGAAACCAGAAGTTGTGGAGGACGGTGCAGCCTTGGACGAACCCATGGCCAAGTTGTTGAGTGTGGTGTGGTGGCCGTCTGTCGGCGGCGGGGAAGCAGATCCGAGGCGGTGAACAACGGCATAGCAGGAACAGCTCCAGTGCGGTGGACGGTTGCGACAGTGGAGCCGCAACAGTGAGGCGCAGGACGGCGTGGTCAGAGTGGTTCTGGTACGGCGCACATCGGCGTCGGCATCATGGAGGCAGCTCTGCCTCGGCTTCAGCTGCCAAGTCCTTGAGGGCGTTGCAGTTGCGGTTGCATTGGACGACGATGTCGGGGTACCAGCTCCGGCGTGATGGAGGAGGGCGGCGGTGGATTGGCCGCTATGGGGTGGAGGACGGAGGAGGCTGGGGTTTCGCGGCTGGTGGAGAGGGCGTTTTCGCGCCCACGGAGTATGAATGGGGAAACGGAGGGAGGTGGGGAACTAAGGGGGAACAATGTTTCGGTTTGAGATGCGCTTGTTTGAAATTTGGGGAAAGTTACAAACTTTGCCCCCATCTAAAATTTCAGACATATTGCGGGTTGGGGGTAGGACAGTCATGTCAGGTGTCCCAAATGTGGGAGGGATAGATTTCGGCCGAGCGCATGGGTGTTTAGGCGCCCACGGGTGTATGAATGCTTCTCGGAGGCGGTTGAGACTGGCTTCTTGGTGAAGTTACAAACCTACCCCGGTTTAGACCTTTGGACATCGGGCCGATAGGCTACACGGGCCAGAGTCAGGACAGTAATTTCCTACCACCAAACATTAGTCTCGCGCGGTTTCGGGTGACTAGAGGCCTATTTGGCGCTTCGTTCAATATTTGGGAGCAGAAGCATTAACGTTTTCGGCTCTCTTGAATTGAACTTTCAGGATTTGTCAAACTTCACAAATCTTTACTTGAAAGTCCTAAAGCTACGATTATTTTGGAATGGAGGGGGTACATTTGAATATACATTGTACACGAGTATATATTAAAAAATATGCAACTTACCTCAGTTCATGCATGGTTCCAGATATAATCTCCTTGGTTGCAAAAAAAAGTTAGATATGCGTATGAATATATATAGCATGTTCAAACTCACAACAAAGATTGATGCCCCCTTTTACATCTGATTTACAAATGCCATTATCTCGGGTTCAAATAGATGAATGCACTTCCGAAACCCCCTTTATGTTGAATTCGACATGTATTCTATTTCGTAGCTAGCAATTTGGAATGTATCCATGCAAGTGACAAATGTATAAAGTGCTTCACACTAACAACATGGAGTGCACTAATTAATGTTTATATATGAATTGCAAAAGCATCCATTGTCTGTATTTCAAACCGCTCTCACTCTATGGATCGATAATATGAAATAAACACATGCACATGCTAGAATTCAATAGAGTATGGGTGTCTGATAGATCGATTTTCGTCCATACGCAATTTGCAAAACTAATGATCTCATCCAAAAATAATAATGCCATTTATATTTCAATTTAATCCGTAGAACCGCCTTTTACACGTAGATGCACTATGCCTCACCCCGTTCTCACAAATGCGTTATATATCTCTCTATCTGATGCATAAGTGCACACACTTTATATGCATCGGCATTTCTCTTTCACACATGCTCACAATCTCTCTCAGGGTGTCGGGGTGTCTCACGCACATGCTCTCTCTATTTCTCTCTCTCTCTTTCTGACTACTATGTACCACTCTTTTCACTAATCTCAGTTGGAAAACACTATTTCTCTCACATGCATATATACACATGCACGGTCTCTACTAGCCCTCTATACGCACATATATGTGCCTACGTGTCTCTCGCATGCACATTATCTTTAGGCCTCTCTCGCACACATCCCCCCCGACACACCTCTCTCTTAGTAGTTGGCAGATATGATTTCATCATATCATTCGGTAGGATATCACTGGCTGTTAGGCTGGATGGTAATACGAAGCAAAGTTTTACCCTAGTTCGGATCGGACCCTTGCAGTTGAAGAAAGAGCCTACTCCTGGTACTGTATATTAGTGATAGGGGTGTGTACAAAGTACACGTGAATAGCAGGCATTGTGTGTGTGTGTGTGTATACTATCGACGAACTAGCCCCCAAGCTTGTATAAGATACTAAGGGCCTAGGGTTACAAATAATATATAGTCGGCTTATCACCAGTGGGGATAGAGTCCTCCGCAACTCTGGTAGCTTCGTGTTGTACGCCGAGTCCTCCACATGGGTCTTCGTATAACACGTCTCGGTCCAACCTATATGTGGCGCAGGATGGAACCGACCCATGAGTCTTCATGTTGACCCACCACAACTAGAAATGATGTGCCCACCACACCACACATGCAATCGGCCACTAAGAAAATAAGCATATACAATAGTACAATGGTATCTAGCTCATGACACGTCTCCATATTTTGTTGATGACACTGACGGACTTTGCATTTGATGCGTGCTCCGTATTTTGTTGACGACACTTACGGTCATTGTATTTGAAGCGAAAGCACGATATGGTCATTGGACTTTAGAATAAGCTCATCACGGTCACCACATACATTTTGTCATGCTAACCAACATGTGGTTGGATGGTTAGAGGACAGTGGTTTCTCGAGCCCACCAAGGTTAAAGTCCCGGTGCTCGCATTTATCTTGTGTTAATTTCAGAATTTCCGGCGATGTACGTTCAGTGGGAGGAGACGTTCCACTCAACTACGAGGCACCTATGGTGACTTCGTAAAATCTCAAGATCATATATGCTAGCCCACTCTCTCGAAGGTGCTCATAGGGGTAGGGTTCGCGTGTGTGCGCTTATAGCGATGAGTGCTTGCCCGTATATATGAGCCCTTGCGTCTGTACCGTGTTAAACAAATACATGTCATGATTATACGGTCACTGGCTCACCCGTACAACTCCATATTTTGTTGATGACACAATCAATTGACCAGTAAAACGTTCCACGCGGCGCAACTAGTGTTGCACCATCGGGGCGCGTAACCGTGGGGCCCACCTGTCAGCCCGTATATGAAAGAAAGAAATGGTAGTTTGAGTCTGTACTATGTTAGTAAAATAGGAGTACATTTTAGGGTGAGCATGCGGTCACTGGCTCACCATACAGCTCTGTAATTTGGATAACACGATCAATTGACAAGTCAAACGGTCCAAATTCAGCAGCGCACATTACCATAGGGCCCACCCGTCAGCGCGTATATGAAGGACAGAAATGGTAATAAATTGGTGGTCGGTGGGTATTCAAAGTCGTGAGACCTCTGGTTGGCAGTCACCGGCGGTTGGGGGGGAGTTCATTGGGCGGTGGGGTGGGGATCCCTGGAGAAAAAGCTCGGCACGGGGGGGGGGGGGGGGCTAGAGGGATGGCCGGTGCGGCGGCGGACCGGCGGTGGGGAGTGGTTTCAGGGAGGGCGGGCCGGCTGCGGGCGGCGGGGGCTGGCGGTTCGGCCGGTGGTGGCTGGCGGCTCAGGGGGGTGGAGTTTGATGATAAACTGGAAGCCCTTGATTTCGTATGCAACGGCTAGAAAATCTAATGACCAGAGATGAAAAAGTCAGGCGACTGACATGTAGCCTCACCCGCACGTACACATGCACGCACGCAAGACACGCACGCATGTAGGCGTGCAACACTGACACGTACACATAACGTACACATGCATGCATACTGGCGTGCAACACTGACACATACACATGCACTCATGAACACACGCACGTATGCACCCATGCATGCAACACTGAGACATACCCTTGCACGCACGCAACACTTGCACGCCTGCATGCACACAGCACATGATGCAAGACACATGCTCAATCTATACGTGCATGCACCCTTTGTTAAGGACATGGATTGTTATGGGTATTAATCAATCTTATCTGTGATAAGCAGAACATTGATGTTTGCAGCGGTCTTTATGAATCACAACGTATTGAACGGGTTATCAACATAGTAGGCTTATCTACATGAAAAAGATGACGTCACACTCAATGACCAATCATCGGTTTATGAAATGCCCACTTCTGACCGCCCTGGCCCACCAAAGGTTCCTCTGCTGTGCGCTGCCTGCGTTGGGTCACTAACATGTAGGCCATGCACCCAAAGAGCCCACACGTGAGTGGAAGAACAGTGTGGTGTCCTAGGTCAGAGTCGAGGGCGCCACTCGCGGCACGCTCGGCTGAACACGCCTCCGAGCCGCATTCAAACGCCTCCATGAAACCCGCTCGCGTGGAAGCCGAGAAACCCACTCTGGACACACCTGACATTAAGCGCAACGCCGGCCGAGCTCCTCCCGTCTGCCGTCTATTTAATCTCCTATTTAAACAAGGCCAAACACCGGCCAAGAATCGCACACCTCCACCGCTCCCCTATCTCCTCCACCATTTTGTCCACTCTTACAATGGCTTACGAAGAGTAGTTATTCCACATCCAAGCCGGCTGGGTAGCCCGCCAGATACGAGCTATGCAGCTCGCTGATCCACCTCCCTCCCCTCGCCTAACGGAGCCAGTTGCCGCCCCAAGCCGGCGCACGGTTCAGCAACTCGCCGCTCCAAGCCAACTCGACAAGGAGCAGCGCACGGGCGTCGTTGCTGCCGTCCACGTTGCCGCCTCGTACCGCGTCTCCCGTTTCTGTGGCCGAGACTCCCATGCTGGCGGCCGCGCCATGCAAGCAGCGACAAAAGCCGAGTGCGCGGAGAGTGACGAGTCGGTGGCCAGCGCCTCCGCGTCCGCCGCCATCATCAATGAGAAGTAGAACACGGGAGGCCACCGCCGCTTGGGTCCCACGAAGGCCACCGCGGAGGCGATGCTGGTGTACACAGCAGGTGTCTTGCCGGATCCTTTTGTTTCGAGGACCTTCGTCGACCCCGCATGGGCTCCACGGAAGAGGGGAATGTTAGGATGAACTCGAGCCGGTGCCGTCCATGGCGAAGTAGTGGCCGGTGATGAACTCGAACCGGTGCCGGCCACCATCATCTTCGGCACTAGCCAATGATATCAGTTGGGCAGTGGGGAAGCGAGCCGTCCTTTGCGCTGAAGCATATACCTCCGGGGCTCCCAGCAGTCCGGTGATCATGCTGCCGGACATGAGGAACACAAATCGATCGGCGGGCAACCATTTAGGCCAGGTATTATATACCTGTGCTGTCCAGAACTAGCACCGCATAGTTCATTTGAATGTAATGAAATCTGTCAAGTTTGTATGAAAATCTGGTATTTTATATGATTTCCATCGTTGTTTATATGAAATATCAGTTTGTCTACGTGTTTGCATGAATTTCGTCCGGTTGGTTGAGTTGCTGTCATAATGTGTGCGGCTACGGTTGGATGGCATAATTTGCGGGTTGCCGGTCAGTCTGCGGGCGGCTCGGGCGGCGTTGTGGGACAAAAACACATAGCTCGTGCGAGCTCGTCTCCAACGTGCGCGCTGGAGAATGCATGACAACATGAGCACCCGAGCCATTCCTTGTTCATCGGTGGCAAAGGCACCGGTGGACAAAAGGGTCGCCAATATTTTGGCTACCCCGAGCAAGATCCAAACAGCCCCTCCCAACAGATTCAAATCCCTCGTTCGCCGTGGAATTTTGCCATGTGTTGTTTTCATGGACTAGCAAGATGCCTGTGCATTGCACGGAACATCAAGATGCATTTTTTACAAACTCCCGCATGCATGCAAGGGATAATTAATGTCCTCGTTTGCTAGTACAACGAGGCAAACACCATTAATATTGCATCGTTTAGTGTTAGTGGCCTTGTATATCTGCAAATTGTAATTTTGATAGTGGCCCCTTGTATATAAAAAAATTGAAAGAAAAAAGGTGGCAGAGTGCCAACCTTATATTTCAAAATAGGCTTAGCCTGGAAAAGTAACAAGTACAAAGCAAGATTTGGCCATTGCACCAAGGTGCAAAGCACAAGTGTAGCAACAGAGAGCAGAGAACAGAGAGCAGAAAGGGGAGGTAGATTACATCATGTCTAAAGTATACTTAGATGGTAATTTTCTGGCACCAGAACTGTGTATCCTCCTTTACTGCTTGAGTACAGGCTCTATTGCTCCAGAGATTAAGCATGTTTGGTGCATAGAAGTTAAGGTAAGTCTCAGTCCAAACCTTGCAGTTGAAAACCCGGTCATTCCTAGCATGCCATAGAGTGAGAGAACATGCTGCAAACACAACATTCCAGTGCCGTTTGAAACTGAGCTGGTGATGTGCTTGTTGGACGAAAGCTAAGATGTCAGGCACTGAGCAAGCCTAAGAACCAGTGCCAGTTTACTCCAAAGAGCAGAAGCATGAGCACATTGCAGCAGCAGATGATCAATGGACTCCACCGCAGGGCAGGTGTCGCAGTGTGCAAATGGTGCAACGGCTGACCATCCCTTCTTAACCATGTTGTCCCTAGTGTTTAGACGGCCTTTGAAAGCAAGCCAGAGGAAGATCCTATGCTTTAGAGGAATCAACGAATCCCAGACCCATGGGCTAAAAGATGTGAAAACCCCCCCGGAAGGTAAGAAGACTGTAGAAATGTCTTGTGCTGAGCTGTCCGGCGCCGGAGACAGGGGTGCATTTGTCTTCATTGTGTGGATTAGGGGCAACATCAGACAACAGTTCATGCAAGGCCATAAGCTCAACCGCTGCTGTTTGGGAGAGATTAGGATGTAGTTGTATGGCCCATGATCCATTAGCATACTGTGAGAGCACAGAGCAAGCTAGTTGAGACGCAAAGGAAAACAGTGTGGGGTACAGCAGATAGAGGCGACCTGCATCCAGCCATTGATCCGTCCAGAAGGAGACCAAAGTGCCAGGACCCACGACACATCTAGAGGAGTTAATGACCAGAGGGATAAGATCCTTGAAACCTTTCTAGGTGGCTGTATCTCTGCATCGGGCACTGAGGGAGTCCTGGACTAGGGGGTGTCCGGATAGCCGAACTATCACCGTCGGCAGGATTCCTAGACTATGAAGATACAAGATTGAAGACTTCGTCCCGCGTCCGGATGGGACTTTCCTTGGCGTGGAAGGCAAGCTTGGAGATACGGATATGTAGATCTCCTACCATTGTAACCGACTCTGTGTAACCCTAGCCCTCTTCGGTGTCTATATAAACTGGAGGGTTTTAGTCCGTAGGACAAACAACAATCATACCATAGGCTATCTTCTAGGGTTTAGCCTCTCTGATATCGTGGTAGATCTACTCTTGTACTACCCATATCATCAATATTAATCAAGCAGGAGTAGGGTTTTACCTCCACCGAGAGGGCCTGAACCTGGGTAAAAACATCGTGTCCCTTGTCTCCTGTTACCATCCGCCTAGACGCACAGTTCGGGACCCCCTACCCGAGATCCGCCGGTTTTGACACCGACATTGGTGCTTTCATTGAGAGTTCCTCTGTGTCATCACCTTTAGGCCCGATGGCTCCTTCGATCATCAACAA
This sequence comes from Triticum timopheevii, assembly GCA_963921465.1. Classification (NCBI taxonomy): domain Eukaryota; kingdom Viridiplantae; phylum Streptophyta; class Magnoliopsida; order Poales; family Poaceae; genus Triticum; species Triticum timopheevii. The sequence continues at coordinate 153,580,225 of OY997272.1, forward strand.
CGACGCGGGCCAGGGTGAGACTTTTCTCCCCGGGCAGATCTTCATATTCGGCGGCTTTGCACTGCGGGCCAATTCACTAGGCCATCTAGAGAAGATTGAAAGCTACGCCCCTGGCCATCAGGTCAGATTTGGAAGTTTGAACTATACAGCTGACGTCCGTGGAGACTTGATCTTCGACGGGTTCGAGCCACAGCCAAGCGCGCCGCACTGTCACGATGGGCATGATCTAGCTCTACTGCCGGACAGTGCCCTAGAGGCCGCACAAGTGTCCGCTCCGACCCTTAGCTCGGAGCTGACTGCGCCGATCGAGTATGGGTGGCTGGACACTGCCTCAGGGGCTGATACCTCTACGGCGATAGAGCCGAATACCAACCCTGTTCTTCGTGAAGCTCGTGACTACAAAGTGCCGGACTCCGAACCTTCCGCTCCCCTGCCAATCGAATCCGATTGGGCGCCGATCATGGAGTTCACCGCTGCAGACATCTTTCAGCACTCGCCCTTTGGCGACATCCGGAATTCGCTAAAGTGTCTCACTTTATCAGGAGAGCCCTGGCCGGATTATGGTCAGGGCGGTTTGGATGCGGACGACGAAGAAATTCAAAGCCCACCCACCACCCACCTCGTAGCCACTGTCGATGACTTAACCGACATGCTAGACTTCGACTCCGAAGACATCGACGGTATGGACGACGATGCAGGAGACGACCAAAAGCCAGCGCCTACGGGGCACTGGAAGGCCACCTCAACTCACGGTGTATATATGGTGGATACACCTAAAGGAAGCGATAACGAGGAACAACGGGACACAGCGAAGGATAATTCCCTAGAAAAGCAGTCAAAACGGCGACGTAAGCACCGCTCAAAGTCCCCGCTCGACAAAGACAACACCCATACAGACCCAGCCATAGAGCAGGGCGAACCGGTGGACGACGAACATGCCCTCGAGCAACCACCCGAACAGGATAACTTGAATAAACAACCCGTCCCCGGCGAAGATAACAGTCTGAACGATCTCACGCCAGACACATCATTGGAGCAGAAGAACCTCCACAAAAGGCTCGTCGCCACTGCACGTAGTCTGAAGAAGCAGAAGCGGAAGCTCAAAACAACAGAAGACGCACTCAGAATGAGATGGAGCAAAGTACTCAACACCACAGATAAATACGGCGATAGTCGCCAAACAAAGAGCTACCCGAAGCGGAAACTACTGCCCGAATTTGACGAGGAGGCCGTAGAGCCCACACAATCAAAAAACAAAGAGGCCGCCCGGTCGGATAGACGACCACATGGCAAACATAGAGCGGCAAGAGGCGCCGCACACATGCCGACACGTGATCCGCATAAGGATCCGCACCAAAACGATGGCCCAGTCAGGTCTATCTATGGGCCAAGAAAGCAAGCTCTAGAAAGCACTGCAACACGTCAAGTATTCGAACATCACGGCACACCCAAATACAGGGGCGCCGCACACCCCCTATGTTTCATCGATGAGGTGCTGGATCATGAATTTCCAGCGGGATTCAAGCCCGTAAACATAGGGGCATACGAGGAACAACAGACCCTGGAGTCTGGATTGAGGATTACATCCTGCACATACACATGGCTAGAGGAGATGGCCTCCACGCCATAAAATACTTACCCCTCAAGCTCAAAGGGCCAGCCCGGCATTGGCTCAAAAGCCTCCCGGAAAATACCATTGGAAGTTGGGAAGAGCTCGAGGATGCATTTCGGGCAAATTTTCAAGGGACTTACTTCCGTCCTCCGGATGCAGACGATTTAAGTCACACAACTCAACAGCCCGGAGAGTCAGCCCGCAAATTCTGGAACAGGTTCCTTACCAAAAAGAACCAAATAGTCGACCGTCCGGACGCCGAAGCCTTAGCAGCTTTCAAACACAACGTCCGAGATGAATGGCTCGCCAGACACCTTGGCCAAGAAAAGCCGAGAACAATGGCTGCATTAACAAGCCTCATGACCCGCTTTTGCGCAGGAGAGGATAGCTGGCTGGCAAGGTGCAGTACCAGCGACCCAAGTACGTCCGAAGTCAGGAATGGAAATGGGAAAGCACGACGCAGCAAGGACCAGCGCCAGACCAAGGGAAACAGTCCGAAGAGCATGGCAGTCAACGCCGGATTCAAAAGCTCTCGGCGGAACAACAAAAAACTACCTCTTAAGGACAACAGCGACAAGCTATCCAACCTAAAAAAAATCTTGGACAAGATATGCCAAATCCACAGTACCCCCGGGAAGCCTGCAAACCATACCCACAGAGATTGTTGGGTCTTCAAACAGTCCGGCCGAATTAACGCCGAACACAAGAGGCTCGAAACACCTAGTGAGGACGATGATGAACCCCACAAGCAGAGCACCGGAAAACAAAAGAATTTCCCACAAGAGGTCAGAACAGTAAACTCACTTCAAGTGACAACAGGGAAAAATAGAGTGGCGCCCATTGAAATACGCGCCGCACGGTCCACCCCAGCGGAGTCCCGACATTGGATGTCAAAACCAATCACCTTCGACCATCAGGATTACTCCGGAAGTATCCGGAACGTAGGATGGACTGCCTTGATATTAGATCCTATAATGGACGGACTACAATTTACACAAGTCCTAATGGACGGCGGTAGTGATCTAAACCTGCTATATCAGGACACAATCCGCAGAATGGGGATAGACCCAACCAAAGTTCGCCATAGCAACACTTCCTTTAAAGGAGTGATGCCAAGCCCATATGCCCATTGTACGGGCTCTCTACCGCTAGAAGTTGTGTTTGGCTCATCCGACAACTTCCATCGCGAAAAGTTTGTCTTCCACATCGCCCCATTTAAAAGTAGCTATCAAGCACTATTGGGACGCGAAGCTTTCGCCCGCTTTAATGCAATACCGCATTACGCATCTCTTACACTGAAAATGCCCGGTCCACGCAGCATCATCTCATTAAAGGGAAACTTCGAGTGTTCCTCAAATACGGAAGAACGTGAGATTGCCTTGACAGCCACACACTAATCCAGCTTTGCTGATCAAAGCACCTAAACAGGTCATTCAGACCCCGGACACGGTTAGGCGGGTCCGGTATAAATAAACAAGGGGCTTACTAGCTGCGTACCCCCTCACAAGGGGCTCCACGCACGTACAACAAGAGACAATAAAGCTCAATTTTATTCATTTTTTGAATCATACTCTGTTTATTTAAGATAAACACCGTGCTACACCCGTCCAGGATACGGCACAACGGAGACACAGGCGCAGACATGCAGTAGGGACCCGTTGCAAGGATTCTTTTCAGATTAAGACCCTGCGTAAACCTTTTTTACTGTCTCTTGTTGATACACATCCCCCGGTTTCTTGCTATAACCAAGGAGGAGGATGGCGTTTTGGCATCGGCCGCGTCAGAAATTTTTGCGCGTACCTGGACACTAGGGACTTAGGGCTTTGTTCTGCCCGTTTTCATAAAGACCGAATACCTTAGGGAGTGTTCGGCGTCTCGAGTTAGGCCTTATATGCATCAGCTCCGAATCATGTCTTTGGTCAAATGTTGGGTTTGCCCGGCTCCTATATTTTGCTGCCTTACGTTCCGCTCTATCGGCTAACGCGGCACCAGGAGAACTACTATGATTGTGCCCCGGTTCGGCCGGGTGAGCACCTCAGTAGAGAAAGCCGAAAACTGACTATCATGATATAGCGTGAGACTGGTCAACCACTCGATGACCCACAGGAATGTTTAGAATTCCTCCGCATTAACGAAGGACCATTTCCCGGTTAGGCACATACGAGCCCCGAATTCGGGAGAGTGTGGTGCCCCTAGGGGCTATATAGTAGCCCCACCATCGAACTCCTATGGCTAAGTGAAAGTGATAAAGCATTATAGTCCGGTTGCCTAGTTTGCTACGCTATCACCTCCTTCACAGGACCAAGACGTTGGATTAAGTGTGATAATGCGCTTTTTTTTGCAAACACCCCCGCACTATGTGCGTGGGGGCTGAAGCCGAAGACTACCATCTTTCAGGTTATATACGCATATACATCAACGGCCGCACAGGAGGTATTTCAATACTTGAACGCACAAGTATAAAAAGCCTTTATACTACATTGAAACATCGTTTCACAAATTATACATGTCATTTAAACATAACATCCTTCGAGCACTGCGCCTCTATTAAACGAGCGCCCGGCAGGACTTCCTCAAAATAGTGCTCGGCAGGTACTCGGCTTCTGTCCGAATCCGGGATGCAACGTCGACGGCCTTCATCTCCGCCCAGCATGTCTTGACACGGGCAAGAGCCATCCGCGCACCCTCTATGCATGCTGACCGCTTCATTGCATCGATATGCGGCACCGCATCAAGGAACTGCTGCACCAAGCCAAAATAACTCTTCAGCTCGGGCCTTTTCGGCCACAAATGAGTCACGACATCCTTCATGGCAAGTCCGGACAACCTATTCAGCTCAGCCCATTCGGCTAACCAATTGTTTAATGGAAGTGGACGCTCTGGACTATGAAACTGCGACCAAAAAAGCTCTTCCATTCCGTGATCTTTTGGCCTCAAAAGTGTGCGACCGCGTCTACGGCACTCACCGCCAAATCCAGATAAGCATCCTCCACTCCCCATAGCTGGCCCAACTGAGCATACTTAGGATCCGTAAATTTCCTCCGCAGCAGAAAGGGCTTTCCAGCCACAATATCCCCGGCTTGACGCAGCTCCTCCTTTATAGCCCTCATCGCGGAGCGGGCATCCTTGGCTTCGGCGGTGGCCTTCTTCAGGTCCTCTTGCTCTGCTCGATGTTCCTTTTCAAGAAACTCGCAGCGGTCGGTAGCATTCTTCAACTTCCCGGCCATCTCGGCCATTTCCTCCCTGCTTCGGCAGTGAGCAGCCTGTTCGGCTTTTAGCTCTTCGGCCACCCTTAAGGCAGCTGCATCACTTCTCCTGGCTTGCTCCTTGACTTGGGCTAGCTCCGCCCAAAGGTTCTCCATAGCAGCGGCACCATCTGCATAAAGCATACATGTTGTAAGGCATGGGCGTCAAGCTCCCTTACCAGGTGCCCGTGGAGAAGTTGCATACCTCGTGACTCGTCAAGCCGCTTATTTACAAGCGCGATGTCCGCATCCGCCACGTCAAGTTGCCGCTTTAGTTCGGCAAATTGATCAGTCCAGTTAGCCACCGGATGCTCCGCCACCTATATAGGACAGGCGACATCTTACAATTGAGGTTATGATCCTCGGTGTGCTGTCACTTTGAACAACGTACCGAGTCTGAGGGGCTACTATCTATACAGGGCGCATTCTATACGCAAAACTGTCAGAAGGTATATCATTTTCACGTACCTCAAACCCCGTCGGTAAACTTCTGATGGCTTCATGCAATCCGCTCTCAGCGGATGAAATCTTTTCAATCACCGTACCCATTAACGCGTGGTGATCTTCTGAGATAGACGCTCGCCCGAGCAGATCCTTCAGCTCCTCCGACCGTACACCAGTTGGTGCCGGACCTCCCGGCCCCGCCGGACTCGGGGAAACCCTCCGTGACGACACCGCAGGGTCGTCCGCCCCGCACGACGGTACAGCAGATGGAGGCGTTTCGCTCTCCATCATCTCTGGACGAAGATCCCCCGAAGATGAGCTCTGCTGAGATGGGCTGAGATCCGAACTACAAGATAAAACTTCGGTTATCTTCAGAAATAAAAACAGGGATGTCCCTTATTACAAAACTCCCCTTCCTACTTACGGCTCGCTGGAGGGCTGATTCCATTTAGGAAATAGTGCGGCCGGGACTTCTCCTGGCGCAGGACCCTCTAGTGAAGATTTCTTCCCCCTCTTTGAGGCCTTGCCCTCTGGATCTTCAGAAGCGGTCCTCTTCTCCCCTTGGAGGGAGGGATTCTCGATCCCTCCTTTCTTGATAAACTCCTTTGCGAAAGTATTAGCTCCCCTGTTCCCCCCTTCGCCTTCTTCAAAGGGCACAGCCGTCAGCATCTTGGTTAACACAGGATCCGGCGTGGTCTCAGGGAGGGGGGCCGGACAGCTTATCAGCTTTGCTTTCGCTATCCATTCCTGCTCAAGGGACAACTCCTTAAAGGACAAATTTATGATAAATGTTCGGATAGCGTGTCCGGGTACAGGACTACTTACTTGAGTATCCGGGCGATTGCAGCTCAGACCTGTGTCCTCGGTCAAGTCCGGACACATCTCTTGTGATCCGAAGAACAGTTTATACATCTCCTCAGGTGTTGCGCCCATGAAGTGTTGGAGAGCTCGTGGTCCCTCCGGATTAAATTCCCACAGGTGGAGGGGCGACGCTTGCAGGGCAGAAGGCGCCGAATCAGCATGACATGCGCCACTATGACCAGATTGATCTCTCTCTATCTTGGAGGTCTTGAATACGGCCCTGCAGCAGAGGAACGTCCTTGGACGGCCCCCAATCGAGCCCTTTGTTTACCCATGATGCCAGCCGCTGTGGAGGACCCGGATGGAAGGCAGGTGGCGCCACCCATTTGGTGCCCCTGGGAGCGGTGATGTAAAACCACTCCTATTGCCATAAACCGAGCACCTCTTGAAAAGAGCCCTCGGGCCATGGAGCATCAGCATTTTTGCTTATAACAGCCCCTCCGCACTCTGCCTGCTACCCCTTGATCATCTTCGGCTCCACTTTGAACGTTTTGAGCCACAATCCTAAGTGAGGGGTGACGCGGAGGAAGGCTTCGCATACGACAATGAACGATGAGATGTGGAGGATGGACTCCGGATCCAAGTCATGGAATTCCATCCCATAATAAAACATGAGCCCCCTCACAAAGGGGTCCATCGGGAAGCCTAAACCCCGAAGGAAGTGAGACAGAAACACTACACTCTCACCAGGCTCGGGAGTAGGAATAACCTGCCCTTGGGCAGGCAGCCTATGCGAAATTTCGCCGGTTAGATACCTGGCGTCTCTCAGCTTGAGCACGTCTTCTTCCGTGATGGAAGAAGGCATCCACCGGCCCTGCAGGTCGGAGCCGGACATTGTCAAAAGTCCGAAGCGCCTGAATCTGGAGCTTTGGGGGTTGGAACTCGAGGCGAGGGGCGGATTCGATTGAGATTAAAAGAAAGGAGCAGGCCTTGGTCTTGTTATAAAGAGGTTGAATACCAAGAGCCCTCCCCGTGGCCGTTTGGGACTCGCCTTCGATAGAGGGGGCATGCCAACGGGCACGGTTGGGTTACCCACGCCCGTATTGATGAGGATCCCGGAATAAGGGGGCACGATCTCCGCTTTGATAAGACGTGCCAAGGAAACCGCCTCGCTAAATGTGCTGAGATGGGACAGCATAAAACGATTCGAATAAAGGCCTAGCCGTGGTGTGATGTCACGCCGCGAAATACGTCAGCAGATCTGTGCAAAAATTATTCTCCCTACGATGGTATGTGGAACTTGTTTTGCAGAGCCGGACACTATCCTTGTGTTCAAAATCTTCTATGAAGTATTCGGAGGAGGAACCCGCCTTGCAATGCCGAAGACAATATGCGCGCCGGACTCGTCGTCATTGAAGCCTGGTTCAGGGGCTACTGAGGGAGTCCTGGACTAGGGGGTGTCCGGATAGCCGAACTATCACCGTCGGCCGGACTCCTAGACTATGAAGATACAAGATTGAAGACTTCGTCCCGCGTCCGGATGGGACTTTCCTTGGTGTGGAAGGCAAGCTTGGCGATACGGATATGTAGATCTCCTACCATTGTAACCGACTCTGTGTAACCCTAGCCCTCTCCGGTGTCTGTATAAACTGGAGGGTTTTAGTCCGTAGGACGAACAACAATCATACCATAGGCTATCTTCTAGGGTTTAGCCTCTCTGATCTCGTGGTAGATCTACTCTTGTACTACCCATATCATCAATATTAATCAAGCAGGAGTAGGGTTTTACCTCCACCGAGAGGGCCCGAACCTGGGTAAAAACATCGTGTCCCTTGTCTCCTGTTACCATCCACCTAGACGCACAGTTCCGGACCCCCTACCCGAGATCCGCCGGTTTTGACACCGACAGGCACCATGAGGGATAACAGGCTGACAATATTGTGTGGCAAACCATCTATAGCAAGGGATGTCAGAGCTTTGCAGGATCTTGGAAACGAATTTGCACATCAAGGCTTGATTGTGAGCTTGCAGCTGCCGAACACCTAAGCCACCGTTGATACGAGGTAGAGAGACAGTATCCCAAGCTACCAGACATTGACCACCCTTGACTTTGTTCTTTCCTTGCCAGAAAAAAGCACGCAACAGCCCCTCCAACTTTCCAATGGATTCCATGGGCCAGGAGAAACAAGCCATGAAGTAACTTGGAATACCCGTCAGCACCGAGTTAATGAGGGTTAGCCGCCCTCCTAGAGATAAGTAAGTGGCTAACCATCCAGAGAGGCGACGATCAACCTTGTGAATGGCAGGCAGCAACATGCCATGGGTTATTTTGTGCAAGGATAGAGGCAGACCCAAATATGTGCAAGGAAAGGAGGAAACCGGGCAGCCAAGGATCTGAGCAATAGCAGAGGCAGTGTTTGTATCCATAGAAACAAGCACTAGAGTGCTTTTGTGAAAGTTTATAGTGAGCCCAGAAAAACCAGAGAAAGCTGTGAGAACTGACTTGACGACTTCCGCTTGCTGCGTGCTGCCATGAAAAAGAATCAGTGTGTTGTCTGCGTACTGTAGAACCGGGAAGAAGCTGTCTGAACGAAGTGGGTGCAGTAAGGAGCCAGCTTGAAACCTCTGGCAGCACATCCTCTGCAACACATCAACGGCAAGGATGAAAAGATAAGGGGATAGGGAATCCCCTTGTCGAAAACCTTTCTTTGCCATGATGGTAGGACCCAACTCCCCATTGAGTAGAACTCGAGAGCTGCCAGTAGACAAGAGGGCGCGTATCCAGTTTTTCCACACATGTGGGAAGCCCCTGGTATCAAGGATCTTGCGGAGGCAGCACCAACTCACGTTGTCGAAGGCCTTATGAAAATCCAGCTTCAAAGCAATGACTGGCATTTTCCTTTTATGAGCATACTGGATCATTTTAGCAGCTAAGGCAAAGTTCTCAACGATTGATCTGCCCTTTAGGAAGCTGGACTGAAGCGTGTTGATCAAGTGAGGAATCCAAACTTTGAGCCGGCTAGCCAGAACCTTAGAGGCCAGCTTACGCAAGCTATGCACCAGAGAGATCGGCCTGAAGTCACGTATTTCCAGAGGTGTATCTTTTTAGGCAGCAGTGTGATGAAAGCAGAGTTGATGCCCGAGAGGTCCACTTCGTTCTTATGGAAAGCAGCAAAGAATCTTAACAGATCATCCTTAATCAACAACTTGAAAGTCTTGTAGAACTCATTGGTGAAGCCATCAGGGCCCGGACTCCAGTTATTAGGCGAGCAGTTGATAGCTTGCACGATCTTAGCCCAGGAGAAATTGACTGTGAGCTCTGACAGGTCAAGCGTAGTATAGAGAGAGGCGACATCAACAGTATCCATCGAGCTTGCAGGCTGTCCCAAGATATCCTTGAAATAATCCGTAGCCAGACGCAGCTTCTGAGAGGTGTCAAAAAATTCCACTCCTTCATGAACAAGCACTCTGATCTTATTGCGACGAGCTTGGCAATTGGCTGCTGCATGAAAGAACTGGTTGTTCTCGTCCCCGGACACACACCATCGTAGCTTGGCCCTCCTACGCCAAGCAGCAGTTTGCCACAGGATCAGATGCTCGGCCTTGGTAGCTGTAGAAACCCTTAGCTCAACTTCTATAGAAGAAAGCGGTCTCAACTCTTCAACAGCGTTTAGATAGGCCACAACATGCTTATTGTTGTCCACGAGGATCCATAGACTGGGCTTCGAACGGCACCACTGCCGCAAAGTGGCACGTACGCGCCTCATTTTGAAACTGATCAAAGAAGCAGCAGAACTGATCTCACGAGTGCCACGAGACCAAGCCTGGGAAATGATGTTGCGGGGCTCCTCCAACTCCAGCCATTGATTTTCCATACGAAACAGCTTACTTCTTGGCATGCTTTTGGAGAAAGAAAGGAGCAAGGGCACGTGATCAGATGTCGTTGTGGGAATGCATGAGATAGTTGATTGCAGAAAGCTGATATTCTAGGCTGCATTGACAAGCACCCGATCCAAACGGACAAGAGTAGGCTGCTCTCTTTGGTTAGACCAAGTAAACAGTCTATTATCGATCTGGACATCGTCCAAAGCATGGTCCCGGATCTAAGAATTAAAAGTTTCCATCAAACTCCAGTTGATCTGACCCCGAGATTTCTCATGTGCATATTTGTACATATTGAAGTCTCCCAACACCACCCAAGGCATGTCAGGGGAACTGGCAACACTGCTGACAGCCTCAAAGAAACTCAATCTCTCATGATGCAGATAAGATGCATAGACAGCAGTGAGGCAGAACATGTTGTTTGTTGATGTAGAAACCATCTTCAGACTTACATGAAACTTGTGCAGCGCTAGCACTTGACCAAGAAACACAGCAGGGTCCCAGGCAACCAGGATGCCTCCGGCTGCACCATCAGACAGAGTAACAGCATGTTCCTTGAGATTTGTGGGCAAGAACGCTCGTAACTTGAAGGTGGAAATGGAAGGCAGCTTTGTTTCCTGCAAGCAAACAACACTAGGGCAGCAGGAGGTTATAGTATCACGGACCAACGAGCACTTGTCGTCCTCGCCGAGTCCACTGACATTCCAGTTTAGAATCTTCATAGTGCTATAAGGAACACATAGCCCAGAGCAAGGAAGAACAAATGCATATGCAATATGATCATGGAGAGATAAAAAGAACATAAAACTAGTCATGATAACTTGGAGGAACAGCATACAGTCTCAGGACCAACTGACCATAGGAAACTATGGGCCTTGAAGAAAGGCATAGCCAAACTAACTAGAGACCCTAGATAAAGGAGAAACAAAGGAGGACTACATAACATCACGCAAGACAGATAACTGAGACCAACAACTGTAGACAACACTGCCCGAATGCCTGAAATAGAGGCACCCAACCTAAACATTGAAGGAACTGAAGACAGATGCAGGAGAAGCAGGGGCAGCACTAGCAGAGGCAGAGGTGTCGTCTGACGAAACAGGAATGGCATGGATCTTGGCTTGTTCCAGGATGGCGAAAACATTGAGGTCGCAGCACTGTGCAATCTTGTTCAGTTTGCCACGGGTCATAGGTGACGGCGTGTTCAGCAGAGGCATCACAAGCAGGCTGTGTTTGGGAACGTAGTAATTTCAAAATTTTCCTACGCACACGCAAGATCATGGTGATGCATAGCAACGAGAGGGGAGAGTGTTGTCTACGTACCCTCGTAGACCGAAGCGGAAGCGTTGACGCAACGTAGAGGAAGTAGTCGTACGTCTTCCCGGTCCAACCGATCCAAGCACCGTTACTCCGGCACCTCCGAGTTCTTGACACACGTACAGCTCAATGACGCACCCCGAGCTCCGATCCAGCAAAGCTTCGGGGAGGAGTTCCGTCAGCACGACGGCGTGGTGACGATCTTGATGTTCAACCGTCGCAGGGCTTCGCCTAAGCACCGCTACAATATGACCGAGGTGTAATATCGTGGAGGGGGGGCACCGCACACGGCTAAGGAACGATCACGAAGATCAACTTGTGTGTCTATGGGGTGCCCCTCGCCCCCGTATATAAAGGAGCAAGGGGGGAGGCCGGCCGCCCCCTTGGGGCGCGCCAAGGAGGAGGAATCCTCCTCCTAGTAGGAGTAGGATTCCTCCTTTCCTACTCCTACTAGGAGGGGGAAGGAAGGGGGAGAGGGGGGAAGGAAAGGGGGGCGCCCCCCCTCCTAGTCCAATTCGGACCAGAGGGAGAGGGGGCGCGCGGCCCACCCTGGCCGCCCCTCTCTCTTCCCACCAAGGCCCATGTGGCCCATTAACTCTCCCGGGGGGTTCCGGTAACCCCCCCCCCCGGCACTCCGGTTTTCTCTGAAATCACCCGGAACAATTCCGGTGTCCGAATATAGTCGTCCAATATATCAATCTTTATGTCTCGACCATTTCGAGACTCCTCGTCATGTCCATGATCACATCCGGGACTCCGAACAAACTTCGGTACATCAAAATATATAAACTCATAAAGAAACTGTTATTGTAACTTTAAGCGTGCGGACCCTAAGGTTCGAGAACAATGTAGACATGACCGAGACATGTCTCTAGTCAATAACCAATAGCGGGACCTGGATGCCCATATTGGTTCCTACATATTCTACGAAGATCTTTATCGGTCAGACCGCATAACAACATACGTTGTTCCCTTTGTCATCGGTATGTTACTTGCCCGAGATTCGATCGTCGGTATCCAACACCTAGTTCAATCTCGTTACCGGCAAGTCTCTTTACTCATTCCGTAATGCATCATTCCGTAACTAACTCATTAGCTACATTGCTTGCAAGGCTTATAGTGATGTGCATTACCGAGAGGGCCCAGAGATACCTCTCCGACAATCGGAGTGACAAAACCTAATCTCGAAATACGCCAACCCAACATGTACCTTCGGAGACACCTGTAGTACTCCTTTATAATCACCCAGTTACGTTGTGACATTTGGTAGCACCCAAAGTGTTCCTCCAGTAAATGGGAGTTGCATAATCTCATAGTTACAGGAACATGTATAAGTCATGAAGAAAGCAATAGCAACATACTAAACGATCAAGTGCTAAGCTAACGGAATGGGTCAAGTCAATCACATCATTCTCCTAATGATGTGATCCCGTTAATCAAATGACAACTGATGTCTATAGCTAGGAAACTTAACCATCTTTGATTCACGAGCTAGTCAAGTAGATGCATACTAGTGACACTATGTTTGTCTATGTATTCACACATGTATTATGTTTCCGGTTAATACAATTATAGCATGAATAATAAACATTTATCATGAAATAAGGAAATAAATAATAACTTTATTATTGCCTCTAGGGCATATTTCCTTCAGTCTCCCACTTGCACTAGAGTCAATAATCTAGTTCACATCGCCATGTGATTCAACACCAATATTCATATCTATATATGATTAACACCCATAGTTCACATCGTCATGTGACCAACACCCAAAGGGTTTACTAGAGTCAATAATCTAGTTCACATCGCTTATGTGATTAACACCCAAAGAGTACTAAGGTGTGATCATGTTTTGCTCGTGAGAGAAGTTTAGTCAACGGGTCTATCACATTCAGAGCCGTATGTATTTTGCAAATATTCTATGTCTACAATGCTCTGTTCGGAGCTACTCTAGCTAATTGCTCCTACTTTAAATATGTATCCAGATTGAGACTTAGAGTCATTTGGATCGGTGTGAAATCTTGCACCGATGTAACTCTTTACGACGGGCTCTTTTATCACCTCCATAATCGAGAAATATTTCCTTAGCCCTCACTAAGGATATTCTTGACCAATGTCCACTGATCTACTCCTAGATCACTATTGTACTCCCTTGCCAAATTAAGAGCAAGGTATACAATAGGTCTGGTACATAGCATATCATACTTTATAGAACCTATGACTGAGGCATAGGGAATGACTTTCATTCTCTTTTCTATTTTCTGCCTTGGTCGGGATTTGAGTCTTACTCAATTTCACACCTTTGCAACACAGGCAAGAACTCTTTCTTTGACTGTTCCATTTTAAACTATTTCAAAATCTTGACAAGGTATGTACTTACTGAAAACCTTATCAAGCGTCTTGATCTATCTCAATAGATCTTGATACTCAATATGTAAGTAGCTTAACTGAAGTCTTTCTTTTAAAGAACTTCTTTCAAACACTCCTTTATGCTTTGCAGAATAATTCTACATTATTTCCGATCAACAATATGTCATTCACATATACTTATCAGAAATGCTGTAGTGCTCCCACTCACTTTCTTGTAAATACAGGCTTCACCGTAAGTCTGTACAAAACTATATGCTTTGATCAACTTATCAAAGCGTATATTCCAACTCTGAGATGCTTGCACCAGTCCATAGATGGATCACTGGAGCTTGCACATTTTGTTAGCACCTTTAGGATTGACAAAACCTTTTGGTTGCATCATATACAACTCTTCTTTAAGAAAACCATTAAGGAATGCAGTTTTGACATCCATTTGCCAGATTTCATAAAATGTGGCAATTGCTAACATGATTCGGACAGACTTAAGCATCGCTACGGGTGAGAAGGTCTCATCGTAGTCAATCCCTTGAACTTGTCGAAAACCTTTTGCAACAAGTTGAGCTTTATAGATAGTAACACTACTATCAACGTCCGTCTTCCTCTTGAAGATCCATTTATTTTCTATTGTTTTCCGATCATCAGGAAAGTCCACCAAAGTCCACACTTTGTTCTCATACATGGATCCTATATCAGATTTCATGGCCTCCAGCCATTTTGCGGAATCTGGGCTCATCATTGCTTCCTCATAGTTCGTAGGTTTGTCATGGTCAAGTAACATGATCTCCAGAACAGTATTACCGTACCACTCTGGTGCGGACCGTACTCTGGAGGACCTACGAGGTTCTGTAGTAACTTGATCTGAAGTTTCATGATCATCATCATTAGCTTCCTCACTAATTGGTGTAGGAATCACTGAAACTGATTTCAATGATGAATTATTTTCCAATTTGGGAGAAGGTACAGTTACCTCATCAAGTTCTACTTTCCTCCCACTCACTTCTTTCGAGAGAAACTCCTTCTCTAGAAAGGATCCATTTTTAGCAACGAATATCTTGCATTCGGATCTGTGATAGAAGGTGTACCCAACAATTTCCTTTGGGTATTCTATGAAGACGCACTTCTCCGATTTGGGTTTGAGCTTATCAGGATGAAACTTTTTCACATAAGCATCGCAGAGCCAAACTTTTAAGAAACGACAACTTGGGTTTCTTGCTAAACCACAGTTCATATGGCGTCGTCTCAACAGATTTAGATGGTGCCCTTTTAACGTGAATGCAGCTGTCTCTAATGCATAACCCCAAAACGATAATGGTAAATCAATAAGAGACATCATAAATCGCACCATATCCAATAAAGTGCGGTTACGATGTTCGGACACACCATAACGTTGTGGTGTTCCAGGTGGCGTGAGCTGTGAAACTATTCCACATTGTTTTAATTGAAGACCAAACACGTAACTCAAATATTCGTCTCCGTGATCAGATCACAGAAACTTTATTTTCTTGTTACGATGATTTTTCCACTTCACTCTCAAATTCTTTGAACCTTTCAATTATTTCAGACTTATGTTTCATCAAGTAGATATACCCATATCTGCTCAAATCATCTTGTGAAGGTCAGAAAATAACGATACTTGCCACGAGCATCAACACTCATTGGATCGCATACATCGGTATGTATTATTTCCAACAAGTCATTAGCTCGTTCCATTGTTTCGAAGAACAGAGTTTTAGTCATCCTGCCCAAAAGGCACGGTTCGCAAGCATCAAATGATTCATAACCAAGTGATTCCGAAAATCCATCTTTATGGAGTTTCTTCATGCGCTTTACACCGATATGACCCAAACGGCAGTGCCACAAATAAGTTGCACTATCATTATTAACTTTGCATCTTTTGGCATCAATATTATGAATATGTGTATCACTACGATCGAGATCCAACAAACTATTTTCATTGGGTGTATGACCATTGAAGGTTTTATTCATGTAAACAGAACAACAATTATTCTCTTATTTTAAATGAATAACCGTATTGCAATAAACATGATCAAATCATATTCATGCTCAACGCAAATGCCAAATAACATTTATTTAGGTTCTACACAAATCTCGAAAGTGTAGGGAGAGTGTGATGATGATCATATCAATCTTGGAACTATTTCCAACACACATCATCACTTCACCCTCAACTAGTCTCTGTTTATTCCGTAACTCCTGTTTCGAGTTACTAATCTTAGCTACCGAACAATTATCAATTACTCAGGGGCTACTATAAACACTAGTAAGGCACACATCAATAACCTGTATATCAAATACATCCTTGTTCACTTTGCCATCCTTCTTATCTACCAAATATTCAGGGCATTTCTGCTTCCATTGACCATTTCCTTTGCAGTGTAATCACTCAGTTTCAGGCTTTGGTCCAGCTTTGGGCTTCCTCGCGGGAGTGACAACTTTCTTGTCATTCTACTTGAAGTTCCCTTTCTTTCCCTTTGCCCTTTTCTTGAAACTAGTGATCTTATCAACCATCAACACTTGATGCTCTTTCTTGATTTCTACCTTCGTCGATTTCAACATCACGAAGAGCTTGGGAATCGTTTTCGTCATCCCTTGCATACTATAGTTCATCACAAAGTTTTACTAACTTGGTGATGGTGACTAGAGAACTCTGTCAATCACTATCTTATCTGGAAGATTAACTCCCACTTGATTCAAGCGATTGTAGTACCCAGACAATCTGAGCACATGCTCACTAGGCGAGCGATTCTCCTCCATCTTTTAGCCATAGAACTTGTTGGAGACTTCATATCTCTCAACTCGGGTATTTACTTGAAATATTAACTTCAACTCCTGGAACATCTCATATGGTCCATGATGTTCAAAACGTCTTTGAAGTCCCGATTCTAAGCCGTTAAGCATGGTGCACTAAACTATCAAGTAATCATCATATTGAGCTAGCCAAACGTTCATAATGTCTGCATCTGCTCCTGCAATAGGTCTGTCACCTAGCGGTGCATTAAGGACATAATTCTTCTGTGCAGCAATGAGGATAAACCTCAGATCACGGATCCAATCCGCATCATTGCTACTAACATCTTTCAACACAGTTTTCTCTAGGAACATATCAAAATAAACATATGAAAGCAACAACGCGAGCTATTGATCTACAATATAATTTGCAGAATACTACCAGGACTAAGTTCATGATAAATTTAAGTTCAATTAATCATATTACTTAAGAACTCCCACTTGGACAGACATCTCTCTAGTCATCTAAGTGATCACGTGATCCAAATCAACTAAACCATAACCGATCATCACGTGAGATGGAGTAGTTTTCAATGGTGAACATCATTATGTTGATCATATCTACTATATGATTCACGCTCGACCTTTTGGTCTCCGTGTTCCGAGGCCATATCTGCATATGCTAGGCTCGTCAAGTTTAACCTGAGTATTCTGCGTGTGCAAAACTGGCTTGCACCCGTTGTAGATGGACGTAGAGCTTATCACACCCGATCATCACGTGGTGTCTGGGCACGACGAACTTTGGCAATGGTGCATACTCAGGGAGAACACTTCTTGATAATTAGTGAGAGATCATCTTAAAATGCTACCGTCAATCAAAGCAAGAAAAGATGTATAAAAGATAAACATCATATGCAATCAAAATATGTGACATGATATGGCCATGATCATCTTGCGCCTTTGATCTCCATCTCCAAAGTACTATCATGATCTCTATCGTCAACGGCACGACACCATGATCTCCATCATCTTGATCTATATCAATGTGTCGTCACATGATCGTCTCGCCAACTATTGCTCTTGCAGCTATTGCTATCGCATAGCGATAAAGTAAAGCAATTATTTGGCGCTTGCATCTTATGCAATAAAGAGACAACCATAAGGCTATTGCCAGTTGCCGATAACTTCAACAAAACATGATCATCTCATACAACAACTTATATCTCATCACGTCTTGACCATATCACATCACAACATGCCCTGCAAAAACAAGTTAGACGTCCTCTACTTTGTTGTTGCAAGTTTTACGTGGCTGCTACGGGCTGAGCAAGAACCGTTCTTACCTACGCATCAAAACCACAATGATAGTTCGTCAAGTTGGTGTTGTTTTAACCTTCGCAAGGACCGGGCGTAGCCACACTCGGTTCAACTAAAGTTGGAGAAACTGACACCCGCTAGCCACCTGTGTGCAAAGCACGGCGGTAGAACCAGTCTCGCGTAAGCGTACGCGTAATGTCGGTCCGGGCCGCTTTATCCAACAATACCGCCGAACCAAAGTATGACATGCTGGTAAGCAGTATGACTTATATCGCCCACAACTCACTTGTGTTCTACTCGTGCATATAACATCAAACCATAAAACCTAGGCTCGGATGCCACTGTTGGGGAATGTAGTAATTTCAAAAATTTCCTACGCACACGCAAGATCATGGTGATGCATAGCAACAAGAGGGGAGAGTGTTGTCTATGTACCCTTGTAGACCGAAGCGGAAGCGTTGACGCACAATAGAGGAAGTAGTTGTACGTCTTCCCGGTCCAACCGATCCAAGCACCGTTACTCCGGCACCTCCGAGTTCTTGACACACGTACAGCTCGATGACGCACCCCGAGCTCTGATCCAGCAAAGCTTCGGGGAGGAGTTCCGTCAGCACGACGGCGTGGTGACGATCTTGATGTTCAACCGTCGCAGGGCTTTGCCTAAGCACCGCTACAATATGACCGAGGTGTAATATCATGGAGGGGGGCACCGCACACGGCTAAGGAACTATCACGACGATCAACTTGTGTGTCTATGGGGTGCCCCCCGCCCCCGTATATAAAGGAGCAAGGGGGAGGCCGGCCGGCCCCTTGGGGCGTGCCAAGGAGGAGGAATCCTCCTCCTAGTAGGAGTAGGACTCCTCCTTTCCTACTCCTACTAGGAGGGGGAAGGAAGGGGGAGAGGGGGGAAGGAAAGGGGGGCGCCGCCCCCCTAGTCCAATTCGGACCAGAGGGGGAGGGGCGCGCGGCCCACCCTGGCCGCCCCTCTCTCTTCCCACCAAGGCCCATGTGGCCCATTAACTCTCCCGGGGGGTTCCGGTAACCCCCCCGGCACTCCGGTTTTCTCCGAAATCACCCGGAACAATTCCGGTGTCCGAATATAGTCGTCCAATATATCAACCTTTATGTCTCGACCATTTCGAGACTCCTCGTCATGTCCATGATCACATCCGGGACTCCGAACAAACTTCGGTACATCAAAATATATAAACTCATAAAGAAACTGTCATCGTAACTTTAAGCGTGCGGACCCTACTGTTCGAGAACAATGTAGACATGACCGAGACACGTCTCCAGTCAATAACCAATAGCGGGACCTGGATGCCCATATTGGTTCCTACATATTCTACGAAGATCTTTATCGGTCAGACCGCATAACAACATACATTGTTCCCTTTGTCATCGGTATGTTACTTGCCCGAGATTCGATCATCGGTATCCAATACCTAGTTCAATCTCGTTACCGGCAAGTCTCTTTACTTGTTCCGTAATGCATCATTCCTTAACTAACTCATTAGCTACATTGCTTGCAAGGCTTATAGTGATGTGCATTACCGAGAGGGCCCAGAGATACCTCTCCGACAATCGGAGTGACAAAACCTAATCTCGAAATACGCCAACCCAACATGTACCTTCGGAGACACCTGTAGTACTCCTTTATAATCACCCAGTTACGTTTTGATGTTTGGTAGCACCCAAAGTGTTCCTCCGGTAAACGGGAGTTGCATAATCTCATAGTTACAGGAACATGTATAAGTCATGAAGAAAGCAATAGCAACATACTAAACGATCAAGTGCTAAGCTAACGGAATGGGTCAAGTCAATCACATCATTCTCCTAATGATGTGATCCCGTTAATCAAATGACAACTCATGTCTATGGCTAGGAAACTTAACTGCTTTGATTCACGAGCTAGTCAAGTAGAGGCATACTAGTGACACTATGTTTGTCTATGTATTCACACATGTATTATGTTTCCGGTTAATACAATTATAGCATGAATAATAAACATTTATCATGAAATAAGGAAATAAATAATAACTTTATTATTGCCTCTAGGGCATATTTCCTTTAGGCTGACCACTACCGCGGTCTTCGTCTTCTTGCGACGGTGAGAGGAACCAGTGTTATGACGACCCTGAGCTGGAGTCAGATCCAGCTGCCACCGCCTTCCTCTTAGCCGCGCGCTCGACAGAACCCAGGCACACGCCGTCGTAGGCACGGCTAATGCGCGGGCTGCACCGGGGCGAAGCAGTGAGCACTGGCGGCAGCACCTCCTCCACTGCCTGCTGATCGAGGCCAGGCTCACTGCCCTCCCCGTGGCCCCCCTGGTCGCCTGATTCCAGAGGCTGGATCTTGGCCGCCTTATTCAGGTCAAGATCGACGGGGGCGGCCGCGACCACTGGCCCCGCACCCTGAGCAGGAGCGGGGAAGAGTGGGAGTAGAGTCTTGGGCAGGAGCTCGCCGGCGCCCGGCTCACAAGGCGGCTCGCGGCAACTGCAGAACACGATGGTGACCTGAGAAAGGAGCGCAGCACAAGCTCCGTGTTGCAGATCGGTGGAAATGACTGGAGATGGTTGACCGCATGGCAGGACCCCAGGCTCGGGTCTAGGGATGCGATGAAAAGGCCTGGAGTAGATAGGCCGGTCCACAAGGATCTGATGAGCCCGGTAGTGCTGCTGGGCCGGGAACTGGACTTCCGCATGAGGCCCACCACCAGAAAGGACAAGCACAGGCCCAACTGCAGGGAGCAGCCCAACAGGCACATTTGGTTTGGGTGGGTGTCTACATTCGACTGAAGGAAGCAGCGGAAGCGTGCGGGGACACGGCCCACCCGACAGCAGCTTAGGCAGAAAGTTGAAAAAGAGAGAGCGAGAATTTTCCCGTGCAAGAACCCCCTTGGTGTAGTCAAAACAAGGAAAGAAACCATCATCGATTGTCAGCAGGCGGACTGGGATTGAGCCCGAAGCGATCCTGCTGTTGTTGAGCTCGATCTTGAAGGAGAAACACATGCCCTCGGTGTTGAAGGTGACCGAGACCCGCGGTGTGCACACCACTGCCGCCCACAGCGAGGAGTGGAGGCATAGCCATAGCTCGTCCTCGTGCAAGATTTGAGCTTCAGATGGCAAAAGAAAGCGAATCCTCTGATTAGCTTGGGTTTGGCCGCCAGCTTGAGGATGGCCAGAAAGTCAGCCGTAGTGGCCGTCTCCGGGTACAGGAATGCACGGAAAGCACAGTCCGCCATGCCCTCTCCGGTGCTTGCATGCCCGCGGCCCGCGGAGGACCCGTGGTGTGCATGCCCACGACGAGGGGAGGGCGGAGCGGGGGGCGGGGGGCGGCACCTCCCTCCTCGAGCTGACCGGGCAGGCGCGGCGTGGCCGTGGGAGCGCCAAGGGAGCGAGCGACGTCCCATATTTCATTGATGATGACATCGGCATAGATGTCGTTGCCGTCGACGCGATGAAAGGTGATATGGTGGGGAATGTGGTGCAGAGCCTCGACTTCGACGAGGACGAAGATGCTAGAGAACTCGCTGCCGTGGAGGCACGCGTGCTCTAGGCGGAAGAGGCTGGCAAAACCGGCGACGCACGCCGCCACCCCCCCGCCGGTTCCACAGCTCCAGGGGCAGCTTCTTGAGCGAGAGGCTGACGATGTGATGGTAGGCAAAGCGGAAAGCATTGTCGCCTGTGTTGTGCGGGAGAATCCAGACGGTGCGGTCGCCCACCTCCATCGAGCTCGCACGCAGAGAAACGGCCTGCTCGGACTCGCGCTGGAACACAACGAAAGCCGTGCCCACAGCAGAGCCGGCAAAGCGAACCGCAGTGATACCGAGCCGGTGGCGAAGGACCCTGTGGAGCCAGGGAAGGAAAGAGGCCTTTGGTGGAGAGATGGTGACAAGGCACACAAGGGAGTTTTGATCAGGCACGAGAGGGTAGTGAACATCCAATGAGGAAGGACAGCCGTGCACTACTGGCTCCATGGTGGGGAGAGGTAGGGGGGCTGTGCTCCGAGGGGGTGGAGTAGTGGAGAGAGCAGGTGAAGAGGCCTGTGTGGGAGAGAACGGTTCCGGGGAAGCCGAACTTATAGGTGGGCGAGCACGCCGAAACTTAGGGCAAAGAAACCTATAGCTGCAATAGGCGCGAGTGTGACCCACTGAATGGCAAAGCCAATAGACCACCGGATCCCTGCAATCCCGTCGCCAGTGTCTATAGGAAAGGCATCAGTAGCAACGGCTAAGCAAATTTTTAGGCTTTCCAAACCACAGCCATGGATACGGCGTGGCTCCCGAAAGATTATCGGCAGCGGCAGTAGCTGGGAGGGAGAGCAGCGCATCTCTATAGGGGGTAGGGGTAGGATCTGGCGACAGCGTAGGCATAGGACAGGCAGCTGGAGCATCGCCAACCTCACCAGAGGAATCCGCGCGCGGACCGGCCAGCGGTTGGTCAGCAGAAGGCGGCAACGGCGTAATGCAAGGGGTTGGGGGGGGGATAAGCACGAAACTAATTGATTGCATGAAGCCTCAAACCCGCATGCGGCAGAGCGCCCGTCCTACGAGCTCATCACAAAATCCCCGGAAACCAGGGCATGCGGGGTCGTGACAGTCAAAGGCTTGCTAACAAACAACGGGTGTGCAGAGTGTGGAGGTCGGGGTCCGAGTATAGACGACAAAAGGGAGTTAGCCTCCCATGTACGTCGACATGCATGCACCCATGCAGGAGGCGTCTCGCAACAAACAGAAGAGTCCAGAGCAGAAAAAGACATGGCAACAGCGATAAAGCCTGACCGCCATGGATCACGGAGCACAATCTCCTTAGCAATACACTCATGAGCCACCTGGAAACGAAAGGAGCCCCTCTGACACGGTTGGACTCGGAAGCCACTAGCACAGCCCCCAAACCAGGAAACCAGGAGGGAAGCAAACGCATCAAGGGAGAAAACAACACGGTCGTTGAGGACGACGGCGAGAAGGCCGGCCAGCCGGCTACGGCCAGCAAAGACCGAAATAGTGCCACATCCATACTTGGACAACATGGCATCCTCAAACCAAGATCCATCCATGGAACAAGCCGGAAGCCCAGAACCCAGAAACCCTAACTAGACCTCAAAGGGAACGATAGCGCCTGAACGACAAGCATGCATCAAGGAAGGGCTGTAGTACAAAACAAGCACTACAGAGAACTGACCTGAGAGCCCATGGAGAGCGGAGGACGAAGAACGTTGATCCTGAGCTATACCTCAAGCAGCACGGCGGGGCTCGGGGGGGGGGGGGGGGGACGCCGAGCCCGGGTGGTGCAAGGCGGAGTAGCAGTCAGCGATGAGCCCACGCCTCCTAGCAGCTGCGGCAGAAGGTGGACACCCTGCCCGGGTGGCACACGGCGGTAGGGAGCGGAGGCCGGTAGGTGGACGCCGTGCCCGGGGCGGCACATGGAGGTGCGGCGAGCGCCACTAGCTCAGAGCCCGCTGGACAGATCTCCGTTGTCACTACCACTTTTGGTCCTTCATCAAAGAGCAGAAGCATGCCGTATATAAAAATGGAGGGAGAAAGATGAGAGATAAGGTGAGGAGGAGTGGGGCGTGGTGGTGACTGGTGGTCGGATTGGGCGGAGGCATGGGGATGGACGGCGCATTATGTCTAGGTTTGTATCTCTCTCACACACACCCACTTAGGTGGGAGACGTGCACGAAGAGAAGAGGTGCACGCACGGCGCACGTACTCCCGTCTCTTTCCCAACTACACCCGCGCGGGTACACGGTGGAGCTCATTTTTGTACGAAACAGGCAGCCCACATGGTAATTTGGCACGTGTACTGGTTGTCCACTTGGTGGAGGGAGGATCGTCTACCACGGGTGAACAAACAAATTGTGACTTTGACGCGTTATGTTAAATTAAAAAAAGAGGCAAACCATGTGGGGCCTACCTTAGAGGCAAGGCTCTATACACTGGAGTACTTTTGATGTGTCCCATCAACTCGCAGAACGAGGAGAAGCTTGCTTAGTACGCCATCTCCCCCGCCCACGGGCGCGGTGGCTCGCAGGATGAGGTGAAGTTTGCTTAAGAGTACTACTACTACTACTACTACTACTACTGTACGCCTTTACGCCCGCTCCCTCGCCCACGCGCGCGGTGGCTCGCAGGACGAGGAGAAATTTTTTACTACTCCCTCCGTTTACTCCTCGTCCCTACTACGTACTTTGGTTAGTACTCCCTCCATTTACTTATACAAGGCCACTACAAAAAAATACATTTTGCATCTATACAAGGCCACAAATGGTAATCGAGACAAAATTTACTACTCCCTCCTTTCCAGTTTATGGCTCAATTTCAAAATCTCTCCAACCAAGGTAGACGGTGAGTGGTCAAATTAATTTCGTAGTTTGCACAAGTAATTAGTACGCTCGTTTTTCTCAAGAAGTTATGTTTACTGAGGCATTAATTAGAACAAATGCATGAATGACCACTAAATTTCCATGAACTTGTACATGCATTGGTTAGTTTCCTCTTGACACTGCTTGCGTCGGGTGATCTAACGCACCTCAAAATCCAACATGTAATGGTACTACTACTAGTATAGTAGAATTGAGACTTATCAAACGAAAAAACGAATGTTTTTTAGATGAGCCCTATAAACCCTAGTGGGTACGTACTCCGTAAAAACAGATTTTTCCAAAACTAAGTCGCTCCCTTTCATGAATTCTGTAGTATACTCCTCCGTCGATGCTCCTTTCATGAATTCTGTACTTCTTGTCGCCGACATGTGGGACATATAGCAACCGGGTCGACGTGTCAAGCACAAAATAATAGTACAGAACAGCAGGGGGGACGCACCCACTCGTACCGGCCCAATAGTAGTAATGAGCAATGAGACGTCAAATCACAATGCAGCACCTTCCCAGACGGACGAAGCAACCATTATTTCACACTTTGGTTCGCCATCATCTCAAATCATGTAGTATTGCTTCTGCCTCAAGAGGGACACGCGCATTGCCTTGGTACATCATGACACGTGGGACCGCATGACAGGCCATGCTCCCCCGTTGATCGCTCGGTAAAATCACCTCATTTTTACTATACTTCCTCTATATCGGTTTACTACATGGCATGCACGTCGTTCCAGGTTGAGAATTTAACTGGCTATATATGTGATGAACAGTACTCTAGCCTTTTAAAAAATGTATACTTTTGTACAGTAGTACTATCGATGGATTGCGCCATGGAGCAAAAATTGAAATTAAAAAAAGGTGGTACATATAGAGAGCGCTCGTCGCCAAATTATGCATATAGTACTATTAAAAAAGCTAGTACGTGCTTAATTGGGGTGCTAAATTCTATTAAAGAAATACTAGTAGTATGTACATACTAAAGAGTTAAAGTAATGAGAAGAAACATAACATAGTTCTGCTGGGGGCTCGGCACAACACACCCCTCAAATTAAACTAAGCACACCTGAAATTCAACTATGCAACTAATCTGGTAGACACTGTATTAGAAGTTTAGAACCACCATGAGCAATAACACTGCCACCTTACTCGGAGTCCTCGTCCACGTCCTCGACTTCGTCCTTGTCCCTCTTCCTCTTGGCCGATACTTCTTTGCTTGAACCGCACACTTGGCTATTGCTCTTCATCCGACCCTTGTAGATATTGAAACAAAGGTAGCCATCCATTGCAGCATAGTGGATGTGGTCTATATCTGGTACATTCTGCTGCCATGCATGACGATGAAACGTGTAATGAGGTTTCTCCAGTTTACGGTACGAAGGATGAACCATGGCTCCTGCCAGGGTCAGCATTGAAGGCTGACGAGAGGGCACCAGCTGATTCTTCTGGAGGTCGAAGGGGTTGCCTACAATGAGGCCTATGCGACCCAGGACTTCTTTGTCGTTCTTAAAGTCTACAGTAAAGAATTTCACTGTTTTGTCCTTGAGGAAGTTCTTAAAATCCTGGCACTCAACATCGGCATGGCATATGTGGTAGACCAAGCAAACGTTATGTACGCAAACCTGGATCACAGCGGGCTTCTTCCTCTCTTCGTCCTTTAGATCCTTCTTTCATCCCAGGACTACGGTGTACTCAACATCTAGCCCAGCGACCCACTCATCATCTGAGTTTTCGAACATGCGTCTGAAGCGAGAAAGGCATCCTTTCACCTTCGCGGAAGAACGGGTGTAGATGACATCGAACTCATCACCGGTGATGGTTCTAACCTTGTTCTCACCGCCGATCGTGGAGATTTGGGACGCCGTGGATTTGGGAGGAGGGTTAGGATTAGTGGAACTGCCGTAATGTGAATGGACGGGACGACTAGGAGTGAACCGCCATAGTATTGAAGGACGTGCGGGGACGAGTAGGAGCGAACTGCCAGCATGTGAACGGCAGGGTAGTGGCTTTCCATTCTCCCATGATACGGGCTTCTGAGAGCCCTTGGATCTGAGATCAAACGGTTGCATGGCCTGATTCTAGACCTATGGGTGAATATCTTATCCTGGAGGGTTATTCTGCAAATTTTCAACAACTTAGCATGTGACCGTTTGATCTCAGATCCAAGGGCTGCCAGCAGCCTGTATCATGGTCGCGCCTACCACGACCATCGCGTCGCTCGCGCAGTCGCACCCTTGGAGATTTAACACGGTGCGTTAGGCTGTCTGATGTTGGCATGTCATACATAGTCATCACTTAGTCACTCATACTACAACAAGGTTGGCTATAAGGTTGGCTATAAGTGTATTTTTTTACTCCTCTCTATCTCTATCTTCGTACTCCCTCTGTCCCATAATATAAGAACGTTTCTGACACTAGTGTAGTGCCAAAAACATTCTTATATTATGGGACACAGGGAGTACTAGTATTTATTGCATTTGCCAAGGAGTGACCTCTTCCATTGATATAGTGTTGCTAAGTTTGCTTCATTTAATTAGCTATAGACTCAAAATTGTCTTTCACCTAGGTACACGCACTTAGCACCGTTTCTTCCTTGGGTCACCAAACTAGTCTCTCTCTTCTTGATTAACTTGCCACATCAGACTTTATGCCTATATGGCAAGCTTAGCACCTGTAGGAGCAAGTAAAAGTAAGTACAATAGTGCGCTTTACATGACATTTTTGCATATGTGGAGGAAAGAGAGGCAAGGAAAAAGTGGAGAAGTGGGCTCTCATGCAAGAGCCAG
The DNA here is from genome assembly GCA_963921465.1 of Triticum timopheevii. Classification (NCBI taxonomy): domain Eukaryota; kingdom Viridiplantae; phylum Streptophyta; class Magnoliopsida; order Poales; family Poaceae; genus Triticum; species Triticum timopheevii. Next base: position 153,607,125 of record OY997272.1, read on the forward strand.
CCTCTACTACATGATGGAGCATTGGGAGAGGCACCTGTATGGAGGTGTTCAGGAATCGGGAGACTCACGCCGGTCGTAGCGCCGTAGTTAAAATGATAATGGCAAGTCAAATCACGGGGCCCCACCTGTCCAGCAGTAACTCGCTGCCAAATCACACAGCCCTACGTTTGCAGCAGCCTACTCCCTCGTCTTCTCGCGTCTCTATCGAACCGACTAGGCGGAACTACCCCGCCTACCGCGCAGGAAAAGCCCCGCCCTCGACTTTTAAATACAACTACATCCGCTTAAGAATCCAATGATATACTTTTTGTGACATAGTAACTCATATTTAGTTAGTCAAATGGATGACCTAGAATTACGTGCAGGCTCTATAAACTGAGACACCTAAAAATAAAAAACTGAGACGGAGAGGGTAGTTCAGCACATATCTTTTTAGATCAATATAGTCGGGATTCACCAAGGAGCAAAACCAAGTGGTAGGCTACTCCTGTCGTGTTGGCGTAGCAACTTAAGCAGGGTCAGTCCGCACACGAAATGGCGACACACTTAACAGGACCCCTTCGGCCGACATGTGGCTCATCCACCGTCTTGTTCCACGTGTGATGCACCAAATTACAGTTCGGAGCAGCGGTTGGAATTGGAGGCACCCCAGTCGTAGCGCCACAGTAGTAGAAAAGGAGCGATGAGGGGTCAAACCACAAAGCCCCACCTTTCCCGCATTAAGCTGGACGGACGAAGCAACCATCATTTCACTCTAGGGCGCAAGATCATAAAGAAAAGAGAAAATAATGATGCGTGCGGCAGCTACCTAGGGCACCCTAGGGTAGGGGTCTCCACTACAGATCCTTTTTTTGAAAGCGCCTCCACTACAAATCGGCTTCTCCCTCGTCCTCTTGAAGAAAACCGATGATGAGTGCGGCGGTAGGGTTTGTAGGAGTACTACGGCGTGCGGGCCACGTCGTAGTAAACAGGTTCGAGTCGACGCCTTAAACATGTGTGGGTCGCTTGGTTTTACGGAACGAGGCAGCATTTTGGGTTCGGGGACCAGTGGAGATATAGTACGTACAAAAAATTCTGGACGTAGGTTCGACCGAAATGCAATGATGCATGGGCCCTGCATTTTGATATACCCGGGGCCGCGTGAAATTTTCTACTCTACTCAAAACTTGTAAGGTACACATGTATTGAACGCATGAGATTTCGAAACCAAATTATGAATAAATACACACTATAGCATGTAAACTTTGAGTCATATATGCATGATGTAGATGTTCGTTTAGTTCTTATAGTTCATCTCATTCAAAATCAATTAGTTTTATAAAAATCTTAAGATTCATGGGGTTGTGCATTGTAAATCATAAAGTAAAAAACAAATAATGGCAATTCATTTAGAAAAAAATAATCAATTATGATATAGAAGATTCTAGAACAAAGGAGAAGTGCTTGTGTTTTGAGGTTTGTGCATTATGCTTAAGTTCAACCATGGGGTCTTCTAAATTGTACATGTGGCAGATCTGGTGGAATGTTGATGATATCCAATGGCCAGTAGTGCTCGGATTTGCCTATCTCTGCATTGTCGGGTTAGCTTCATCCAGCGACCATCTTTCAAAGTTATTGGCACACTATATAGTTCTTGTGCCATAGTTGCATGTTTTGGAAAAAAGCTACTAGTGGGTTGTACTATCTATTTAGGAATAGAAGATGTATACATGGAAGTTGTAGGGAAAGAGATGACATGGAGCATCTCAATTCCTATGAGTAGGGATTGGAAAAGAGATGTCATTTGGTTCACATCATAGGAACTTTTCTATTGAATCTAGAGATGACATGTATCTCAATTCCTATGAGGAGGGATTAGAAAAGAGATGTAATTTGGTTCATATAATAGGAACTTCTCTATTGAATATACGCTAATGTTTATTTTCCTTTGAAATTAAGGGAGTATAGGAATCCATTCATATGAACCAAGTGGCTCTAAAGCTATAGAAATGATATCATGTTTATTTCCTTTGAAATGTGGAGTATATGAATCTATTCCTATGAACCAATTGGCTCTAAAGGAAAAAATCCTATAAAAATCATATCATATAGAGTTCCTATGATATTCCTCGAGACTAAAGGATGGTTGAAATTGTTGCGGGTGATACGATGGTCTTTCTTTGTAGACTCCTCACCCATCTTTATAGTTACCTCTCGAAGATGAATGAAATGATATATAGAGGGTATTCTACATGTGTAGTTTGGTACATGAAAACTTGGTAAAAGTTTGCGAGGTTCGAATTTTCAATAAAGCTATATGCACTGCATTTCGGAACGGAGGAAGCATACGGCAGTTGCTAACACTCACGTGGAAGATTTGTGTGTAGGAGGAGTGGCTGTTATGTTAAATGACATGGCAAAACTGACACTGTCAGATGCCGATCTAACGGTTCTAACGGCATTCGTCAGGAAAAGGCTTGTGGCGAACGTTTGTTGAATAATGATTTACGGACACATGCATTGCATTGATACGTGCCCCCCTCTCTCTCTCACGCACACGCAGCCTCACGAGTCACGACTCTCCCGAGTCCTCTCGCAGACTCGCACGTCGTACCCACCGTCTATTTGCAGGTAGACGTCACACACATATGTGCTCTTCACACCCTACCCTCAGAACTTCTAAAAAACAAAAGACGGCGCGCACATTTTATTTTAGCTCACATGTCACACACTTATACTATTACTCTTGCGGCGAACGTTCTTTGGGCATAGTATATTGTACTCTGACGAAGAGAAGCGGTGCATGCACGCACTAGTTCTCACACACCCACTCGCGTGTACACGTAGGAGCGCATTTTTTTGAAGCTGCTACAACAAAATCACTCCACTATATATAAAAGCAGGAGCCTTAGCGCTTGCTTTACTAGGGTTCCTCTCGTTCACTCTCTCATGCTCTCCAGATCTAAGCAAGACATAGGTGGCCACACTCTCTCTCAGCTCACGACTGGTCACAAATCCGGCCGGACAACCTCGACTGGGGCAGGGGTGTAGGTGCATCGTTCATGCTGTCGTCAGCGGCGAGGGAGGAGACCAACGGCTGCCCGCGCGTCCCGATCGGCGGCCATGCCATTCTCTTCGAGAGAGCGCCGGCTCGGGAGGGCCACCGACCCCTTCTTCCTCCCCGCGTTATTGTGGCCAAGATGCGGCCTCCCGACACCGTCTTTGCCACATGCCGACGACCCTCGGGTATATATTCCTTCGAAACCTGCCTTGCTCTACTGCCCCAGCTCCCTTCCTGTGGATCCTTTTCTACTTCCGACTGTTGTTCCAAAGCCACCTAGAATTCTACTATTATTAGAAGTAAAGCTAGTTCATATAGTTGACTCAAAGCATTGGTTCAAAAAGGGAAGAAAGTGGGAAAGCTGTAGCATGAATCTAGGACTTGGTTCTAAGAGGAAACGGGGGAAAGTAGTAATATCTGTCACTGTTTAAATAACCGTATTTCGTATTTGCGCAAACAGGGATGTCTGTCTCCATATAGTTTCGGGATGTTTGTCTCTGTATCGTTTCTATCCGCGCAATCAAAAGCACACACCTTAGTTTTAGTACAACTGCGCAAAATGAGATGGCTATCCCTCGTTGCCGTCTTCTAACCTCCCGTCTTCAAGGTATCCCTACATTGGTAGTAACTAAGGTAGAATGACCAACGCAATCTAATAGAAGTTGATTCGTACGTTTTACTTCTTGATTGCAGTGCAGGGACGAGCGAAAACAACTGCATCCTAGTCCGGAATGCACTTTGTACCAATTCATCCATGGACCGAGGACTAGCTGGCATGGCTGCATGGCGGTTTTTTGGACAGGTGCGCGGACAAGAGGCATTGTGGTCTGCTTATTTCTGCAAATAACGGTGCTTAAATTTAGTGGAATGCACAAGCATTTCAGCTGGTCAGTACACTGCATGGTTCAGTTCAGCATTCCAGCTGAGACCACAATTATAATTGGTTATTCTGGAATGAGAGAACCTAACCCTGGATGGTGGCAACAAGAAAAAACAGGAGTGAACTCCAGGAAATTTAAGCCTGCCGGGAGGCCCTTTGCTCAGAGAAGCCTTGCTTGTTTTTTCCTGATTTGTAAACCTTCTCACAACTTTGTCTTTTGCTGTGAACTAGTATATGTTTGTTATGTCCTATGAATCATTGAGATGTATAAAATTGCTTAACTTATGCTTTTCAAGTTTTTTATGAAGACGAGTTTAATGTGAGTGTTCCACATGAGCGCTGGACTAGCGTGTGAACATTTGGAATTTATTACATTGTGGCCTCAATTAACTGCATGAGCCACTGTAACAAGATACATAGTTGCTTATATGTCAGACAGCAGATTGTTGATTGTTAGCTGGTCGATAGCCTAGTGTTGAAGCAAGCTGAGCCAATGTGCCGTGTTTTGCACAACTGCGCAAGTGGGGTAGCACCAACAGTGTTTACAAGTACTTATGTATACGTCGGCGCACGGTTCTCCAATGAGTGCTCTATTTCATCAAAACACACACTGCTCGTATGATAAACCGTGACAACTTATGTCTTACCATGCCATATTCATGAAAAAACTAGTGAGGACCCATATGTTTCAGCAACAATTACGATGGTTCTCACATGATTCACGGGCACACAAAAGTAGCAGCAGTTCCCATAGACGGATTCAAACAGAGTACTAGCCCAGAGGGGTCGATAACAGGCAAGGTTCGGATAATTAGACACAATGCAAACTACTATTAAACACTAGCTGGGGAAACAATTTCATGCCTCGATCTAATTTGGGCTGGACACAAGACGGACCTTGCCATGAACATCATCGAGGACGTCCCGCAATAGCTCAATCTTGTGAACCTTCATGAAGACAACCTTGTGGCCTTGCCACTGATAAACTTGTTTGTGGAGGCATGCCACGTCATCTTCTTGCGTAAGCTTGACAAGAACAATATGCCTCACAAATGAAGGAGTAGCTTTGAACTTCTTGTGCTTCAGTACACCCTGGACAACACGCCTAACAACAGTGAGGCTGGAATACAACTCTTCATTGGTATAACCGCAAATGGCTTCTAGGATCCAACAGCCTAAGAACTCTATTTTCCCAGTGCGTATATTCAGGTCATCTGCCTCATAGCGAGTGATATGTACAACCACACAATCTTTGTCTGCATTTGGGCTCTAATTGAAACAGAAACAAATTCTGAATTACTTTTCAGTATAAGAAACACAAGTTATTTAAACCACTATGTATAGCATGGCATCGAAGCTAATAAAATTTTGCATTATTAATCACCACATACTTCCTTTTCTAAAACAAATCACCACATACTTAGATGAAAAACCACAATCGAGATCGGCAAAGAAGGAAATCACCTTGGGCAGCTCAGCGGGGGGGGGGGACATCCTCGAAGGGGGAAAACTTCTCCTGCAGTACCACGGGGGCTGTAACCTCAAATGGGGCGTTGACCATCTCAGTAGTGGCCGTGAGCGTATCTGGGGTGGGCTCGGTGGTTGCCTCCATCTTCTTGGAGCTCTCTGTCTCGTGGGGATCAGCCTCCCGCGTCTGCTCCAATATCGGCAGATCTTTGCCTGGTTCTCCTTGGTCCTTCATGAAACTGACGAATACTAGGAGATCACTGAAAGGAAAACACGATCGCAATGACAATGAAACAAAAAAGAGAGTGAGGATCGGTTACTGCTTTGCAAATGTTCGTTTTTTTATCTGAACAAAAATATACCAACATCACGGATCCGCTTACCTTCCCTTCGTTCAGAGAGAAGAACAGTGGCAGATGCGAGTATTGCCTTTCTTGAAGACAGTGAGGGAGAAGGGGATTCAGCGAAGAGTGAAATGATGGTTTCTTTGTCCGTCAAACTTAGACTGCAGGGAGGTGGGGTTTTGTGATACGACGGCTCATTACTGCCGTGCTACGACCGGGGTGACTCTCCGCCTGCATACTGCTTTCTAATTTGGTGGATGGCATTCGGGCCCGCGCGCTGCATGGCCCGCATGTCGGTGAACAAAAGTATAACGACATTTAGTAGAGGGAGATGTTTCAATGACCTAGGAGGAGCTAGAAGCGGTAGAGTCTCTCCACTGTACTAGTAGTAATTGTTTCTCTGGGCCCAAGACAAAACAGCCCATCCACACTAGTAAATAGTAAAATCAATTCAAAAGCCCATATATTTACTGAATGAGAGGCGCTACCCACACCCAACACACCGCCCCCTCCCCCCCCCCCCCCAAAAAAAAACCTGGGTGCTTTTCTTCCTCTTCGCTCCCACCCACCTCACGTCAGCTCGCTCCACTCCTACCCCCAAATTCCTCACCTCAGTCCTACAGAAAACCCCAGCTCCCCTTCTTCCTCACTCCTACAGAAAACCCCAGCTCCCCTTCTTCTTCGCTCGCACTACAACTAGGCTCGTCATTCGTTACTCTGCTCAAATCCGTGAGCGCGATGCGACGCCCTCGAGGAAAATGGAGTCGGCTGGCCCCAGTGCCAAGAAGATGAGGCTCCCGCCAGCGGCGACGCCTATTGTAGATCTCGCACCCGGCAGCGCGGGGAGAAGCGATGACCCCGCCCCCACCAGATCCCAGGAACCCGTAGAATCTCGGGTGGACCGCATCAGCAATCTCCCGGACGCCGTCCTTGGGGAGATCATCTCGCTTCTCCCCACCAAGGATTGCTGCCGCACCCAAGTCCTCTCAATTTGGTGGCGCCCTCTATGGCGCGCCGTGCCCCTTAATCTTGACTGTCGTCCGCTATCTCTCTTCAATGATTTTGAAATCCCCAGAGCCATCATCTCCTCCCACCAGGGCTCCGTTCAAAGCCTATGCATCCCGTCATGCTACCTGAGCAAGCATACCATGCCCTGCATGATGGACGCCTGGCTGAAATCCCCTGAATTCACAGAACTACAACTGCTTGAGTTCTACTATTCCCCTAGAAATCACATACGACATACCGAACGCCATGAACTTGTGCCCTCCGCACCGATGTCCATCTCGCGGTTTTCCTCCTCTCTCCACACAACCACCTTTGCGTTGTGCTACCTACCAGACAATCTGGTACTAAACCTTCGACTCCCATTTCTCAAGAAACTTTCACTTGTGCGGGTTTGTATATCGGAGGCCTCATTGCACAGCATCATCCACTCCAGTTGCCCTGCGCTGGAGTGCTTGGTGCTTGTTTTCACAGTTAGAATCGGTTGTCTCCAAATAAAGTCGCCTAACCTTGTAAGAATTGGAATTTCTTTTGATGGAAGGCAGCTCATCATCCAAGATGCCCCTTCACTTCAAAGGTTGATCCTTGATTCTGGTTATTCACCGTTGCAAATAACCGTCCTCTCTGCGCCTAAACTGGAGACCTTGGGTGTAATACATGATCTCTGTGCTCATTTCAATATGGTGTTTGGCTCCACAGTTCTTCAGGTACTTTATATTATCATCTACACTTGTAACCATAAGCTGCATTTTAAATTTCTGCGCATAATTTATATATCATCTTGGAGTACACATTTTGTACTAATATTATGTTCTATGCTCAATGAAGAGTTTATCCATGGATGGCCTATCAATGGTGCTGGATTCTGTCAAGATCTTATATATCCAAATGAATAGTTTTGATCTGAACAAGATTATTGGCTTGCTGCAATGCTTTTCCATGTCTGGAGAAGTTGTATATAAAGGTGATAATTTCACGCACATTGGAAGCCCACATATAGTGTACTATAATTAACCATTCAGCTGTTGCTCTTTCGACACTCTTCTTTTAGACCTTAACTGTTTTCAATCTTCATGTCTATTTAGGCAACATGACGGGGTAAGAAAGTTATAACCAATCGGTGGATTCGTAAGCATCGGGATTTTCTCACTTCTCATGAGATTCGATTGAAGACAATAACGCTAGAACGATATGTAGCCAACCGTGCAAGCACAAGATTTGTCACATTCTTCCTGCTGAATGCGAGGTTACTATTGTCCATCAGGCTTAAGTTTATCAGCAGCATGGTTTTGACGGATGGGTATGTCGAAGAGCAAAAAAAGGAGTTTCAGGTGGGCAAAAGAGCTTCTGAAAGTGTCGGGCTTCTATTTACAACATATTGTGGTCATAATCCAGTAAATTTTACGACCCAGGATGTTCATTCTATGGACTTGACCGATTCATTTGACCGTGACTGCCGAAAACAGTGCTGGAGTTAGATGTTGTTGCCCTTTTCAATCTGGTTTTTTGTAAACCTGATGAACAATTAACCCTCGTGCTTTTGTACAGTTTGTAAGCTGGAGTTAGATGTTCCTGCCCTTTTCAACTCGGCTGTGACTGTTATATTTTCTTTGAAACAAGGAAAATGGCTTGCCATTCGTTTAATTTAGAGTGAAATATTGTAACAAATCCCAACCAAGGGAAATAACATCACTCTCGCCGGCTGCTTGAGCTCACTGTGCATTACAGAAGCCAAGTGATTAGCCCCCAGCAGCACCCACAAACTTATTTCAAACTAGCACATCAAATGGGCTGTAAATTTTCATAGGAAAGGTTGCATGACCGTGACGGATTTGGATTCTGACATTTGAGACCCGCGAGGAAATAGCCTATCCAAGGTGGTGTTGACTTACTAGCCAGTCAACAAACAATTCTACCTACCAGCCGTTGGATTGACATCCAACATCTGTCGTGTATCTTCTATCTCTTGTCTTCTTCTTCCTCCAGCCGCCCAAACCAAACCACCTCGTCGGCTCCGCCTGCTCCCACCTCCCATGGCTAGCTGCGCCTCCGCCGCCCTACCTTACGTACCCTCCAACGTTGGCCAGTCCCTCCCTCTATTCCCCACACGTCCTATTATTCTCCGGCGACGTCAGCCCCAACACGCACCCGCGCCCGAACCAGTCAACCCTCGTACTCCCCTCCACCTGCGACTGGACCGGCGCATCTTCAACGGCTCTTGTTCGTTCTGCCCGAGGCCTCACCGTCGTCCTCCGCCTTGCGGCCTTGGTTCGCTCGCCGTGCGCGGTGCGCCGCCCTCTTGCGTTGTCAACGTCGTCAACAACCGAGAGGAACAAGAGATGACTGTACGTGGAGAGGATGACAGTAGGAACCCACCAGCGTCATGGTAGTACGCAAGCAAGTGCATCTATAGTACAAGCCCAAAAATATGGTTCCTCCTAATGGTTGGACATCTGGGGCTCACGCCATTGTCAACGTAGTCAATAAACGAGAGAATTACACTACGAGCGGCTGACACCAGGGACCCAGCAAGTCGCGCAGTTTTTTTAGCAACAAGCAGTTGTTACTTATACTAGTTTTAGCGACGGATCAGGGTAACAACGGGGCTGTGCGGGGGCTATGGCCCGTCTAGCCAGAGTTTTATTTATGTTTACCACATCATGAGCCCAGTTGTGTTTTTTTCTTGCTGAAAATGGCTAGCCCAGTTCTATTTTTTTTAAGAAATATCCAAACAAGGTCTACTTACTTTATCGGCCCTGCTAGGCTGCAAATCTTTCAAGATGAGGAGAGTTTCATTCGGTTTGTCCAGAAATGGGCTACACATTTTTAAAACACATCAAACCGGGAATTAGTTTCAATTTTTTTTCATTACAAGATCTTAAATTCCATTGATTTTTATGCGTACACAATTATTTGGATTTTATATTTATATAAATTATTTTTTAAAATAGTTTGAATGTGAATCGATATTTCTTGATTAAAAAGAATTGACCGCACCGAAATATGCAAAATTTCGTATATTTTTTAACCGTGGCCACAATATGGGATGTAATGCTAACAAAAAGAAGATGGGCTCCAAAAAAAATCTTAAGAATTAGCAAATGGGCTGTACATCTATTTAAACTTGATGGGTTTACCAAAGAAAAGATAATTACCCTAGAAAATTCTACAATAATTAGAGGCATCTGGCCTTTAATTCGGTGGGCCTAATAAAATAGAAAAAACTAGAACGGTTAGATATTCATTAACCAGGTGGACCCATACTGTACGTATCGTCACAAACAATCCCTCGATTATGTTCAACCATCTCACGAATAAAAAAAGTCACAGCCATGCCATAATAGAAAAACTGATCAACACACGTTTAAAAGTACACAGCCGTCTTCATGTAAAAAAAATACACAGCCGTCCCATAACTAAAAAAACTTATCATCACACGTTTAAAAATATATAACTCTCATGGTCCAAGAAAAAGTCAAACGATCATGACGCAATGACCAAACTCTATCAATATTTTACAAAGACATGTCTCTCCAAACATAAACAAAATCTCACGTTCACGTACATAAATAAAATCTAGACATAATCTCTCCAAACATAAACAAAATCTCACGTTCACGTACATAGATAAAGTCTCTCCGCATCCAAGCAACCTCTCTTTCCATCGAGCAAGTGTGGTCAACTCAGCCATCCGTAAAATACTTTCCCCATGCAATGCTTCGACCATCTCAAAAATGCATTGTCCTTTAGATTTCGGAGTACCCCTATTACATCATCTTCCTCCGGCAAACAACACTTCGACAACTTCCTCCAACAAGTGGCACTTAAGCATTGTCTTCCTGCATCGGTCACCTGCACCCCAATCTCATGTCGACTATCCTCAATCATAATCGGCTCTGTCAAGAGATCAGACCATCTTTAGTAAGTACCATCTCACAGAATTATAGCATCCTCCTCTACTATAATCTAGGATTGCGGAACGGCGACCATAGGTCTGAAGTCTATTAAGAAGCAAAGGGTAAGGATCCTGCAGTATGATATCTACTTGCAGTATGTAGATCAGATAATGGTTCACATAATATTTGGACTAAATACCTCAGTAATTCTGTCTAAATAAAATACCTCATTAATCAAGTACAAATGGCATAAAAATAACGTGAAAAGTAAGGCAAAAAGTAATAAAAATAATGAATCTTCACAAACTTGAGCATTAATCCGTAATCTGTGGTGGACCAACCATTGGGACGAATAGGGCTGGCCGGCCCAGTTCTCAAGCGGCGGAGCAAGATACTCCAAATATCAGCAGGTTCATCGTCATTGATCTTTGTAGTCATCCATGATCCATCTCCCCAAAAAAACACAAATTTGGTTCTACCACTATTTGTAATAATATTATAATACCATCCTCTTGAACTTTATATTTTCATTCTCTATTGTGCAGGAATAAAGAATGAAAAGAAATGGTGGGCCACGTAGCATGGAATTTGAGAAACCTGCAAAAGGTTGTTAAAACACATCAAATACACAATCCAACAAGATGAACCGTTATGAATCATGAATCTTTTATATGCACTAGTAGAAAAGGGGGCAATGGTCTAGGCCGGGCCAGCCCATTAGTCCCGGTTCAATCCAGAACCGGGACCAATGGGGGCATTGGACCCGGTTCGTGAGCCCCGGGGGCCGGCCGGGCCACGTGGGCCATTGGTCCCGGTTCGACTGGACCTATTGGTCCCGGTTGGTGGGACGAACCGGGACCAATGGGCCTCGCTCCTGGCCCACAATCATTGGTTCCGGTTGGTGGCATGAACCGGGACCAAAGGAAGCCCTTTAGTCCCGGTTCATGCGACCAACCGGGACCAATGGTGGTGCCTATATATACCCCCTCGCGCAAGAGCAGAGCACACTGCTCTGTTTTTTCTGGCCGAGGGGGAGAGGGCTTGGTGGTGCTCTAGCTCACCTCCTATGCACATAAGGTGTTCGATGGAATGCCCGAGCCACACTACTTAAGGTTTCTCCTCTCCAAGCTCGACCGCCAAGCTCCATTTTCCTCAATATTTGTCTAGGTTTAGCGGTCCGTCACGCCCCGTCCCCGTCTTCACCGTCGTCGATCACCCGCGCCGATCTTATCGCCGGCACCACCATGGTGAGCCTCTTGTTCTTATCTTCTTTCTGAAAGGAAAAATATTCTTACTTGTATGTTTAGATAGATACTTGTATTATTTTCTTACTTTTATTATTGCATCTTATATAGTGCGATGATTTTGGTATCCGCCCCCATCGGCCCTCGTCCTGTCTATGATTCGGATGTGGTATATATTATCTTTTCATAACTATTGGTTCATTTATTGTTTATGACAATTATGCCGACCAACGTGACATAGATTTTATTTATCTAGGAGGTTGTTGAACCGGAAATTCCAACCGACCCTATTGTCGAGAGGTTAAATTTAGTTGAAGAAGAAAACAATTTCTTGAAGGAAAAAATTAGAAAAATTGAGGAGGAGAAGATGATATTGGAGTTACATGTTGCGGATGTCGTCGATGATCACAAGATCAAGATGGATGCAATGCACTTGAAGATTAGAAAGATTAGAAAATATGTCATTCATACCGAGGCTTGGTATCATTATGCCATTGGGTCAGTTGTTACATTGGTTGCGATTATGATCGCATTTGTTTTCGCATTGAAATGTTTTACATAGTTTCAGTGTATGGTTTAATTAATTTAGATGCTCTGCAGAGCTTTATGTTGTTAGATGAGAACTATGTATGTACTTTGGTTTTAATGTGATGATGAACTTCTATTAATTTGGTCACTTCATTATATAATGCACGCAGATGAACCGGCAATGGATGTACGGTTCAAGACACACCTCCGAGTACATTAAGGGCGTGCATGATTTTCTCGAAGTGGCTGAGGCAAACAAGCAGAATGGTTTTATGTGTTGTCCATGCCCTATATGTGGGAATACGAAGTCTTACTCTGACCGGAAAATCCTCCATACCCACCTGCTTTACAAGGGTTTCATGCCACACTATAACGTTTGGACGAGGCACGGAGAAATAGGGGTTATGACGGAAGACGGCGAAGAAGAAGAGTACGATGACAACTATGTGCCCCCTGAATACGGTGATGCTCCTGAAGATCAAGAGGAACCAGACGATGTGCACGATGATGCTGCAACGGGCGAAGCTGCTGAAGATCAAGAGGAACCAGACGATGTGCCCGATGATGATGATCTCCGCCGGGTCATTGTCGATGCAAGGACGCAATGCTAAAGTTCGATCGCATGCTAGAGGACCACAAAAAAGGGTTGTACCCCAATTGCGAAGATGGCAACACAAAGCTCGGTACCGTACTAGAATTGCTGCAGTGGAAGGTAGAGAATGCTGTGCCTGACAAAGGATTTGAGAAGCTACTGAAAATATTGAAGAAGAAGCTCCCAAAGGATAACGAATTGCCAGACAGTACATACGCAACAAAGAAGGTCGTATGCCCTCTAGGATTGGAGGTGCAGAAGATACATGCATACCCTAATGACTGCATCCTCTACCGCGGTGCGTACAAGGATCTGAACGCATGCCCGGTATGCGGTGCATTACGGTATAAGATCAGACGAGATGACCCTGGTGATGTTGACGGCGAGCCCCCAAAAAGAGGGTTCCTGCGAAGGTGATGTGGTATGCTCCTATAATACCACGGTTGAAACATCTGTTCAGAAACGAAGAGCATGCCAAGTTGAAACGGAGAGCATGCCAAGTTGAGGGGGCTTCTACCGGAAAACGTCCGATTAGCCATTGTGAAGCTATGTGCATTCCTCAATGCAATCTCTCAGAAGGTGATCAATCCAGAAATCATACCAAGGCTAAGGAGTGATGTGGTGCAATGTCTTGTCAGTTTCGAGCTGGTGTTCCCACCATCCTTCTTCAATATCATGACGCACGTCCTAGTTCATCTAGTTGACGAGATTGTCACTCTGGGCCCCGTATTTCTACACAATATGTACCCCTTTGAGAGGTTCATGGGAGTCCTAAAGAAATATGTCCGTAACCGCGCTAGACCAGAAGGAAGCATCTCCATGGGCCATCAAACAGAGGATGTCATCGGGTTTTGTGTTGACTTTATTCCTGGCCTTAAGAAGATAGGTCTCCCTAAATCACGGTATGAGGGAAGACTGACTGGAAAAGGCACACTTGGAAGGGACTCAATAATATGCAGGGACGGATATTCTTGGTCTCAAGCACACTACACAGTTCTACAGAACTCTACCTTGGTGACCCCGTATGTTGATGAACACAAGAACAGTCTACGCTCCAAACACCCGGAGCAGTGCGACGACTGGATTACATGTGAACACATCAGGACTTTCAGCAGTTGGTTGGAAGCACATATCAGAGTGACAACACTGTTTGTGATGAGCTGTACTTGTTATCCAGGGGACCATCTTCGACTGTTACGATTTGGAAAGGATACGAGATAAATGGGAATACATTTTACACGATTGACCAAGATCAAAAGAGCACCAACCAAAACAGCGATGTCCGCTTTGATGCAACAACCGAGAGGGGAAAGGACACATATTATGGTTACATAGTGGACATATGGGAACTTGACTACGGACATGATTTTAAGGTCCCTTTGTTTAAGTGCAAATGGGTCAATCTGTCAGGAGGCGGGGTACATGTAGACCCACAGTATGGAATGACAACAGTGGATCTGAAAAATCTTGGGTACACTGACGAACCGTTCGTCCTAGCCAATGATGTGGCACAGGTTATCTATGTGAAGGACATGTCTACCAGACCGAGAAAGAGAAAATATAAGGAAGCGAATACATCATACGATGAGCCAAAGCGCCACATAGTTCTTTCAGGAAAAAGGGACATCATGGGAGTGGAGGACAAGACAGACATGTCTGAAGATTATGAAAAGTTTCATGAAATTCGTCCCTTTAAAGTCAAGGCTGACCCCAGCATCCTGATAAACGATGAAGATTATCCATGGTTACGGCGCAATAAGCAAATGACACAAGCGAAGAAAAAGTGAAGACTTTCTCGCAACTATTATGATGATACCATGCCAACTTTGTAACTGACGAGTATGATACCATTGTCCGTTTTGTACATGCACATGCTATGTGTGGGTCAATTTATGATACCATGCCAACTTTCAACTTTTTCAGAGTTCATTTGAAATGCTTTAATGTCTTATGGTTCAGCCCTCGTAATAATTAAAAATAGCAACAATAAGTATTTTGTTGTAAGTAGAAACAAAATAAAATAAATAAAGCAAGAAAGAAAACAAAAAAACAAAAAAAGTGTTTTCAAATTTGAAAAGTAATGGCACTAACAGAAAGTTTATAATTTTCCTAAAACTAAAAGCAAAAAGAATTAAAAAATAAAGCAAAAAACAAAAGAAAATAAATAATGCAGAAAACAAAACAAAAAAACAACAATAATTATTTTGTTGTAAGTAGAAACAAAATAAAATAAATAAAGCAAGAAAGAAAACAAAAAAAAGTGTTTTCAAATTTGAAAAGTAATGGCACTAACAGAAAGTTTATAATTTTCCTAAAACTAAAAGCAAAAACAATTAAAAAATAAAGCAAAAAACAAAAGAAAATAAATAATGCAGAAAACAAAACAAAAAAACTGGAAAAAAAATAAAAATAGCAACAATAAGTAAAGAAAACAAAAAAAACAAAAAAAATGCCACCTACTGGGCCCACACGGACTGAATACGACTTGAATCCCTACTTTGGGTCAGGATTCAGGCCCGCAGTAGGCCCAGAAGGCCCATCAGGCAAAGCAGTAGCTAGTAGGCCCGTAAGCCTGCAATGGAGAGGAGCTCGAGAGGGGTGCGGCAGTGGGGCTTATAAACCACTGCGCGCCGCTCTCAACTAGTGAGGTGGGACTAAACTTTGGCCCCGACGCGGGCAGCACAGGGACCTTTGGTCCTGGTTGGTGGCACCAACCGGGACTAAAGGCGGGGGCATTGGTCCTGGTTGGTGCCACCAACCGGGACTAAAGGCCGCAGATTCCCGCCCTTTGGGCTGCCGAAAAGAGGCCTTTGGTCCCGGTTGGTGGCACCAACCGGGACTAAAGGGGGCATTAGTCCCGGTTGGTGCCACCAACCGGGACCAATGCTCCTTGTATATAAGTAGCACTTCGCAGTTTTGCAGAGTTCATCGCCACCAGTTGCCCCCCGACGACGCCGAGCACATCGTCGCCGCCAGGCTGCCCCGACGCCGCCCGCCGCCCCCGCCGTCGCCGTCGCCGTCGCCCGCGCCCGTCGTTGTCGCCAGCCTCCCCAAGCCCGCGCCGGCCACCCTGAGCCCGCGCCGGCCACCCTGAGCCCGCGCCGTCCTCCCCGAGCCCGCGCCCGCTGTCGTCGCCGCCAGGCTGCCCCGTCGCCGTCGCCCGCCCCCGCGCGCCACGCCCCGAGCCCCTGCCCCGTCGTCGTCGCCCGCCCCCGCGCGCCGCCACCGCTGTGAGCCGCCGCGCCGCACCGGCTCTATTTTTTTTCATTTTTATTAGTTTAGTTTTTTTTTGTTCAATGTATATATATGTGTGTATGTATGTGGCTATATATATAATGTATATGTGTATGTATGTGGCTATGTGTATGTAGATGTTCAAAAATTGTTCAGAGCATGTTTTGTTCATATATGTATTTTTTGTTCATATGTGTATTAATGTTTTCATATATGCAAAAGATAGATTTTTAGAAAAGTTAGGTTTTTTTTCTGTTCATAGATTTTTTTTGGTGATATTAATTATTGTAGAATATGCAAATGTTTGTATATTCATATGAACAATGCATTAGGCAAAACCTTTGTTTTTTTCGAAATTTTCTATTTGAACATTTTTTTAAAACAAGCAATACTAAAAGAATGAGAGGAAAAAGGAAAATAAGAAGAGGAAAAAAGGAGAAAAAGAGGAGAGGAAGAAGAGGAGAAATAAATAAGAAGAGGAAAAAAGAAGAAAAAGAAGAGGAGAAGAAGAAAGGAATAGAGGAGAAAGAAGAAAAAAATAGAAGAAAAAAAATTCTATTTTTTCTTCTTCTCCTCTATTCCTTTTTTCTTCTCCTCTTTTTTTCTTCTTTTTTTTTCTTCTTCTTCTTCCTTCTTCCTTCTTTATCTTTTCTTCCTTTTCCTTAATTATTTTCCTTTCTTGAGGGAGAAGAAGAAAGAAAGGAATAGAGGAGAAAGAAGAAACTTCAACACGAGCTAGGGGGTGGTACCGATACCCCCTCCCCGATAACTCTCGACGACACCCAAACCCTAGAGAGAAAACGATGTTGGTCTCCTACCCCCTCCCGCCGCGCCCCTACCCGACAAATTAACTCTCGAGGCCACCCAAATTTATCAAGTTAAAAGAGCGTTGTCGTCGAGGCCACCCCAAACCCTTGAAGCGTTGTGTCGAGGCGACCCCAAACCCTAGAGAAGCAGCGTCGAGGCCACTAACATGATTCCTTATTGTGATTAGGTAGCTAGTTCTACGTTTGCCACTAATATATATATATATATATATATATATATATATATATATATATATCCATCTGTACCATGTTTGAATAATAATTGACATGTTGTAAATATTTGCAGAAACTATGGAGCACTCCCGAGACGAAGAAACAAAAGCGATGTTGGGGGACATAATCGCAAATGGAAGTGATGATGTTGCGTCATTTCTCCTCGACACCGATGGTCAGCTGGAAGGACTGGATGAAGAAGAGGGCTATGTTTATGATGGCTTCGACCCATTAATGCCGGTACAAGAGGAGGACTATGTTCATGATGGCCCCGATGACACAATGGAGGTACAAGAAGGAGACCGTGCTGACTGCTCCGGTCACCGAACCGAGTCCGGCCAGGTATATATATATTAGTTAAGCCCGTGCTGACTAGTTAATTGATGCATCCATTGTTTTGGTATATGTACACATATTAATTACTGTCGTCTTTCTTCCCTATAATTTCTAGCCCTCCAGATCGAGCACAACTTCGGTAAGGAGACGAGGCCCAAAGAAAAAGTTGAGCTCGGATGAAAAGTTTGAGATCATAGAAATCGCGCCCGATGGTGAACCGATTGAACCCATCCGGACAAGGAAGACATTTTCTGCTCAGTGCGGGGTTCTTGTTAGGGACAAGATCCCGATCAGCATCCAGCAATGGTATAAGCCTGCTAAGGATGAAGACCCTGAGGTGTCTTATGTCAATGATATGCAGAAAGAAGATCTTTGGACTGAGCTGAAGGCAAATTTTACCCTACCGCCAGAGGAGGATCCGGAGAAGCCAGTTAAAGAGCAATTAATCAAGTCTTGTGCTCTTAAGAAGATGGCAAGCCTAATGAGGAGGTGGAGGAAAGAGCTGAACCAGTTTGTCGAGAAAAAAAAGACACCAGAATTCATCGGCAAATATGAGAAGATCAAAGATCACTGGCCCGCATTTGTGGCCCATAAGACATCGGAAAAGAGTAAGAAGATTTCGGAGACAAACAAGAAAAATGCTGCGAAGAAGAAGCTTCACCATCACACGGGGTCAGGTGGCTACCTCAAAGCCCAGCCTAAGTGGTCCAAGGCTGAACATGATCTGCTTGAAAAAGGGATCGAACCAGAGACAATGCGCTGGCCAGACCGTTGCCGGACTTGGTTCTTCGGGGCTGGCGGAACCTTGGACCCTGTAACAGGGAAGTGTCAGTGGACGGACGAGCAACTGCAAACACCAGTCAAGAACCTTCGACACTATATCGATGCAGCGCAGCGAGGGACGTTCCTTCCAAACAGGGAGAAGGACGAGCTCACAATGGCCCTCGGGAATCCCGAGCACCCTGGACGGACACGAGGCACGCCAGGCTCCATTCCGTGGAAGGTTGGTTTTCCAGACGCAGGGGGTTACAAAACCCACGAGAGGAGGAAGAAACTAGAGCAGGACCAAATGCAAGTGCTGCACGAAAGGGTAATGGGGCTAGAGGAACGAGAAGAGGTACGAGAAGCAGCAGATCGCAACAAACGACCTGCCGAAGCTTCCCCCGAAGCTACCCTGCCATCTCAGCGGAGAAGCAGCGTGGCTTCCACCGAGCTGCTTCAGCCGGAGCATGTCTTGACGGCTCCTGCCAGCTATCCCGTGGATGGTATCACGGAGTCTCAAAATTGCC
This sequence comes from Triticum timopheevii, assembly GCA_963921465.1. Taxonomy (NCBI): domain Eukaryota; kingdom Viridiplantae; phylum Streptophyta; class Magnoliopsida; order Poales; family Poaceae; genus Triticum; species Triticum timopheevii. The sequence goes on from OY997272.1 coordinate 153,626,020, forward strand.
ACATTATGGCGCGATGGATGAATTTGAAGGTCAAGGCGGCTATTGGACAAGTTTATCCTAGTGGACCCGGCACAACTTATCACTGCCAGCTGATTCCAGAAGGATTTGCTAAGGTGATGGTGGATGAAATAACAGAGGGATTTGAGGACCTCGTGCTTGAGCACCCTACCGGTGAAGGGGAGACTAGGCTGGGTTCTGCTCTGAAGACTCCATGCCTATGGCGGAAGAGCTCATCAACCTTCTGAACTGGACGCCTCCGCCTCCTCCTCCTCCTCCGGCGAGTCAGGGGACTCCGCCTCCTCCACCGCCTCCTCCTCCGGCGAGTGACGATCAGGCCACACGTGGCGGCACTCCGCCTCCTTCTCCGGCGCGTGGCGGCACTCTGCCTCCTCCTTCTCCGCCTCGCCAGCAAGGGCGGAAGAGACCCGCCGCCGCCCCGGCTGCTCCGGCACGTCGTAGTCCTTCTCCTCCGCCTCGTAAGCAAGCACGAAAGAAGACAGACGCCGCAGCCGCTCCGTCTGCTCCGGTGTCTAGCAGCACAAGAAGAGGAGAGAGGCAATACAGATACGGTCCACCTCTAAAGCCTCTAGAGAAGTTACCGTACGAGAGGACCAAGGAGGAAAACAATACGATCGTGCAGGCCCACGTAAAGGAGTTCTTTGAAGGGGTGAAAGCAAAGAGAAATCCACCTCCGGAGGAGAAGGTAGATCCGGTGAAAGCAAAGCGCACTCTCGATGCCCTGAGGAAACCACCAAAGTCTCCGCCGAGAACCAACTATGAGCGCATTACTGAACAGACATATCTCCAAGCCAAGCGGCCGGGAACTACTGTCAGTGATAAAAGGTCAAAAGAACAACGAGCAAAGGGGAAAAAATTGCCCAGCTCGGCAAACAAGCACAAAAATCGTGCCCCCCGCTCAATGTGTCTAATCCTCCGGGGACGGTGGCCGGTTATGGCAATCTTGAAGATTACCTGCCTAACGATGCACTTCCTGATTGCGTGGAGGTGGACGTATTCAGATACGAGTACGGGAAGCCTCTCGTCAAAGATGAAAAATCTCTGACAACAATGATGCGAAGATTCCATAGTTGGTACATGAAAACCTGCAGAGAGTCTGAGGGGACGAACAGTTTGTATCTGAACATTAAAGAGGAGCACGACCTCGTTTCAAATGATCTGTTGTGTGTTCCATTTGAGGAGTTCTTCGAGTTCTTCAATCAAAAGGCCCTCGATAAATTAATGACCTTTTGCTACTGCATGTAAGTACTATTTCTGTCATTAAGTCTCTATATATAGCTCGGCTCTTTCATTGCATGTATTTATAATTAATTATCCTTAATATATTATGCAGATTGAAGATCGTCGAGTGCAAAAAACAAGAAATTTATGATATTGGGTTCATTAACACAAATATCATAGATGTATTTCTGGTTGAAAAGCACGTCGAAGAGGCCGAGGACAACTTGCTACAATCGTTGATCAAAAATCAAAACAAAGATACCATACTCTTTCCTTACAACGGCCCGTGAGTGTTACTGTCGTGTGCATATTCGGTTTCCCTTATTACTCGAGCAAGGTTATAGTAATGTAATTGATGAGTTATGCATGCGTGCGCAGGTACCACTATATTCTTCTGGAGATTAAGCTTGAGCGTGGACTAGTAACCGTCTTAGACTCGAGACGGAAAGATCCCAGCACCTGTGCGGACATGACTAAAATGCTCAGCAAGTAAGTTCAATCGATCATTATCGCACCATATCGGCAACTTTTTGTTCATTTCCTGATATCTCAAGTAATAATAATTATATTCTTTGTCTTGCAGGGTTTGGAAACAGTTCGCCGCACAAGCTCCGGGACTGCCGAAGGAGTTGCGATATATATACCCGAAAGTAAGTACTACTGGCTAGCTAGTTGCGCGCATCTCCCGTTGATTCTATAGCTATACTTTCATCGATGCCATTTATAATGCTTCATTATCAGTTTGATTGACCTCTATTTCTCGTAAAGTGCTTGTGGCAGGAGGAAGGGAATGATTTCTGTGGATACTACGTGTGCGAGTTCATCCATAACGCGACTTTGAAAAACAAGCGGGGCTACTCTAAAAGACAATATGAAGTGTGTAAGCAATAATATTCACAATTTTATTTTATTACACCATCATTTCTGTTGAGTTTCATTCATATATATGTATTAATTAACCCCCTATTTCAAATTAGACGTGACAGATGCGGGATGAACTCCTAGAACCAGATCGCATGAAAGCAATTCAAGAGGAATTGGCGGGATTCTTTCTTGAACACGTCATCAGTAAAGCCGGAGAATACCATGTGGAAGTTGATTTCAAATGCTAGGGGTTTGTAATTAAGAGATCTTATACATATTGTACATGTATGTAGCCAGTAAAATACTTGTTGTTCGACCAATCTCTCGAAGAAGGAGAGGTCGATCGATCACTTCTCTCGGTATGCATGACGAACTTCTGTACTGAATGGTTCTCTCGATCACTTATGTATATATACTACGTAGCGTCGACCAAGCACGGACATAAGAGAGGACACTTCTCTCTATTAATTAGCTAGCTAACACAATATACGAAACACCTAAATTAACCCCCCCAAACCCCCAACCCCCCTCCTTTCAAAAAAAAACAAAAACCCCAGCCACTGGAATGCAGACGCGTGGATGCCTTTTGGTCCACCAACCGGGACCAAAGGCCCCCTGACTGGGCTCGGCGAACCGGGCCACGTGGAGGCACATTGGTCCCGGTTCGTGTTTGAACCGGGACTAATGGATGGAGGCATTAGTAACGACCCATTAGTCCCGGTTCATGAACCGGGACTAAAGGCCCTTACGAACCGGGTCTAATGGGTGGTTTTCTACTAGTGATGTGATATCACAAGAATGTTACAACTAGAAGTTAGGCACCAGAGGTTCCTAATTGATTTTAGCTTGGACAAGAAAACAATATTTTAACTTATTATCTTATTGATGCAAAACCAGACAATCAACAAAATGGCAAGATTGGAAAGGAGAATGAAACTGCAAGAAAAGATAAATAGACAGTCTTCGATCACACATGGGGATGTCCCACACTACACAGCCACACCGAAAGGACAACCTTTTATCCACTTCAAGTAACAAAATCTTCACAAAGTTTTACCCTTATGTGTGTTATCAACTTATCATCCCTTTGGTTCTAAACTTTAACACTAATGATGCACGGGAAGCAACATTATGTTGCTTATGCTTTGAACATCAATTCTGTTGTGATCCCATTCAACAGATATCTACTGGCCAAATATCAAGCACATATAAATGTAGAGGTGTGCAACAGATCCTTATCAATAAAATACCTTTTTAAATACATAAATAAAGGTGATGACCAAGCCACGCTTCTAATTGTTGGAAAATAGTTCAGTTTGAATTGCACTTCAGAGATCCTTACGTCAAAAGATTACCTTTCTACATGGAAAATGACCAGCAAGTCATTTTCTCTGATTCTACAGATTTAACAAAGATCGTAACGAAAGGAAGAGTAGGAATCACTAAATTTACACACTAGATGGATGTGTGAAGAAGCCGGTGAATTAACATATGCAGAGTCGATACATTGTATATCTACAACGCAATCAGACCTATTTTCAAATTTCGTTTTGAATCTTAATTTGTCTTTGGAAAATATTAAAATTGTAACTAACCATAAGTATACTAATTATTTTTAAGTTTGTTGAATAGGGGTAGAGGGGCCTCACACTGCCAATGTCATCCCAAGAGTGGAAAAAAAGTGGAGGGGCCATAAACATATTAACACTACACTGTAATCTGTATTTGGCATTCATAACTTACTATCATCATTTAGTACCTTTACCATAAGTCAATGGAAAGAAAATCAAGAGCAACGAGTATACATGATGGTATAAAAACCATAAACAGGAACGTTAGTCACTAAAAAACACTACCTTATTTAATTATATTAGTTCAATCATACAAAGACAAAAAAAGGATAAGAGGAAGGAGGACATGTAGGTCAAAATATTCAATGACCAAGCAGGTTGCCTCTGTCGACGATGGAGAAAATTTTCGGGCTGCCTCGCTTTGAGACAGTGAGGACGCGTCTGAGTAGGCACTTGGGGACAACATTGTCCCCACCAACCTCACACTCGCACGCGAGAGAAGCTAGCACATCCCCTACATGCATGTCAATGGCAAAAGCACCGTCAATTCTGTTATCATGTATGCGCGGACATATGCTTACATTCTTTCCAATTTCACTCCCTAATTATTATCTACCTCATTCAACACCTATGGAGCCCTTAAAAAAATAATCACATTCTTTTTCAAGATTCCAAGGAAAAATGAAGAAACAATTTTCACTAAACAGGCATGTCCTTAATTACGTTATGTTCAATCACACAAACAAAGGAAACGGTTCTGGAAAAAAATGATAGTCAAGGAAAAGGGAAAGAGGGACCTTCGAACTTCAAATAATGTCGCCCATGTAGAGGATGCGTTTGGCTGGCGCTCTAGGGGCGGAAAACGTTTCCACCATCCTCACTAAAGATGGATCAAAGATGGCTGCGAGAGACGAAATCCATGCCCACATCACCTGCACGGACGCCGACAGCAACAACACCGCGAGATGGATGATCTCGCCTACTCCCTTCGCGGCTTGACCTTGGGCCTGCTACCCCTCCATCGCCGTTTACCAGCCTAGGAGACCGAGAAGGCGTACATGGAGACAAACCAGCCGTCGTTGAAGGTCATCCTATGGCCGGACCAGCGAATCGAGCTGCGGGGGTGGCTGCAGGAGAGGATGAGCAAGCTCATAGCAACGAATCAAGGAAGCAAGCTGACGGGGAGCTATCCGGCGTCAGTAATTTTGGAGTGAACGGAGATAACAAGGAAGAGAGAAAGGGGATCTGGCTACAGCAACATGCGAGTGTGTGAAGGTGTGAACGTGAAAGAGGATACAGTATTTTTTGGGGTTCGTAGGAAAAAGGATGCGTGGTCGGCTGGTCGCTATGTCCATCTGCGCAGGGGCGGGCCCACGTTGACCCAGCAGGTAGCCCATGACACCGGGTAAAAAACTACCTTACCTTATACATATAGAGCCCACAAAGGCATGGACACCCCTAAATTTCCTAATGGGACACCCCCATACAGACAAAACGGCCACAACTAGCCAACAAGGCCCGGCCGACTAGCAGCACAGCACGCCCTGGTGAAAGCCCAGGCCCAGGCATCAATCCATCTATACGTACGTCAATACGTGGCTTCGCGTATCGCCTTGCCTGTTCGTCTACTCGCCGCTCGGCCGATGCGCTTCGTGGCCTGTCGCCTCGTCGCCCTCGACCCCTCGCCTGTTCATCTACTTCGCCAGATCCCCCCAATTCGCCCAATCAGTGAAGGTATGTTGCATCAGACCCAAATTCGCAGTGTGTGTCTGCCTCTATTTCAATTCCCAAATTCTGCTCTAATTCTTAATTTGTTTGTCTAACCCTAGGAAATTAGGGCTGTTCGGTAAGACTAGAAATTTTGAATGTATTAGCTATTGGAGTATTTGGCTATTGTAGCGGTCAGTGGATGAGTGGAGAAGAATACTGCAATATCTAGGAGATTAGGACGGCTGGAAGCACCGTCAAGGCAGCAACATCTCAAGTAAGTTTTATTTCGTGAACTCTCTCAAAAAATGGTGGAGACAAGGAAACATATTGTATATCCCTTGGTTTATCGATTTTTGAAGCTAGCACTAGTATTGCCTGTTGCCACTGCTACAGTTGAGAGATCTTTTTCAGCTATGAGAATTGTGAAGACATATTTGCGCAATCGTCTTGGCGACGCTTTGAAGTACAACCTTATTTGTTATATGGAGAAAAGCGAAATGAGGAAGGTTACAAATGATGCAGTAATTGATCGCTTTGAGGCCATGAAAGAACGCAGGAAACCATTTTAGAAAGGTAATAGTTTTAACTTACTTATTACATAACTGTAATTAATATGTGCTAAGTGGTTTTGTATTTTTTAAGTGGTTTTGTTTTTTTGATTTGCAGGCAATCAAGATTTAGTGCTGCATTTTCTCATCATCGGTTATACTCTTCATAATTTGGACACTTCGATTCTCGTTTACTATTCAATTTCCAGCAATCAATTAATATTTCGAGCGAACTCTTTATTTTGGACCTTTGGCAATCATATTCATCGTCGTATCGTATTCTAGGTATATTGTATGTACTGTTAAGTGTGTTACTTCTATCTATATTATGACTTGATATCCACATATATGTGATATACATGGGACCCCGGGTCATTTTTGTCCTGGGTCCGCCCCTGCATCTGCGTGAGGCTCTTTAGCTAAATCCGTAATATTCAACCAGCAGAAAAAATAACTTTTTTTACAGGATGATAGGGAACGCGAACAATTAGCATGATGGGACCCATAATAAAATCAATAATGTTTTGTACATGTACTCTCTATGTAAATTAATACTCCGCACTGAAATGTCTCAACCTTAAAACAATTTTGTACGAAAGTTAATGTGAAGTTGAGATACTTATTTTAGGACGAAGAGAGTATAAGATGACATCTTATAGTATTTGTTTACAGAAGAAGTACATCGTAGTGTGCACAATGCTTTTTTTTCTAATAAAAATACGGCTTTGCTAAAACACAAGTAATGAAAATACCGTGGGCGACCTTCTTTTTTCCAGAAAGTGAACAATCCGATATCAACTATGCCAACCTGAAAATTCAAGCCATCATTGGCACCGCTGAGTGCACACATTTTATTTTGCAAGAAGAAAAATCAGTTTTATTCCACTGAAATAAAATTACGATCGCTAAGACAAATTCCAAGTAAGGTCTATTATACTCCCTCCGTAAAGAAATATAAAAGTATTTAGATCACTGATCTAAACGCTCTTATATTTCTTTACGGAGGGAGTACGACGCAACCAACAAGCGATGCTACCCCATAAACGATGAAATTAGTTAGATTATGAACAATGCTATCTGAATTGTGTGCGCGTGTCTTAAATTAACTAAACTAAATGACCATCGAAACAAATACCTACAAAGAAAGTTTAAGTGGACATGTATAAATACACTCTTAACTTTTTGTACCATATTAAAACAAAATGATTTACAATACAAAACTCACTATATATCAAAACAAATACGTACCAATCTTGCGCAATGTTGGCAAATCTACGGATGCCTACCAACACGAAAACAATGACAACTATTAAGTTTCTGTTTACAAAAAATATAACTAAGCAACATTATAAAAATGCAGAAAAATTATACAAATATATTTTGCACACCGGAACGGATCATACAAAATGTTTGTACATCATGCATAATTAGCACGTAAATGCTGAAAAGGTAACCCATATATTTATATATCAGTAAAAGCTCAAATATACGAAACATAAAAATATGTCCATATAATCTTATATTCGAAAGATGACGTCAAATTTAATTCCAAAATTTCTTAGATAAATGAAATCATTGTGTCATAAATCAATTTTATAAATTTCTAGCCCGCGCATCGAGCGGTTCACTTTGCAAGTTAATACAATAGCATATTGCATTTTCATGGTTCACTCAGATTAACCAACTCTTCACATGAAGTCTTTCACCCGGATTCTCCCCTTTTTTTTACAAACGATCATCGTGCTACACCCTTTCAGGATACGACACAACAGAAATAAAGGCGCAGACGTGCAGCAGGGCCCCTCTCAAAGGTTTCCCTTTAGATTAAGACCTTGCGTAAACCTTTTTTAATGTCTCTTGTTGCTTCTTCCCCTCCGGACACTTAACACAACCAAGAGGGATACTGGCGTGCTTAGCACTTCGTCACGCCAGACCAATGCATGTACCTGGAAACACAGGGCCCATTATCGAGGGCGTTATTCAGCCCAGTATATGTTGTAAAGTCCGAATACCTTAGGGAGTGTTCGGCGTCGCGAGTTTGGCCTTATATGCATCAGCTCCGAATCATGTCTTTGGTCAAATGTTGGGTTTGCCCGGCTCCCATGTTTTGCTACCTTACGTTCCGTTCTATCGGCTAAGGCGGCACCAGGAGAACTACTGCGATTGTGCCCTGGTTCATCTGGATGAGCACCTCAGTAGAGAAAGCCGAAAACTGACTGTCATAATATAGCGCGAGACTGGTCAACCACTTGATGACTCAGCGGAATCTTCGCGATTCCTCCGCATTAACGAAGGACCGGTTTTCCGGCCACGTACATACGCGCACCATATTCGGATGAACGCGGAAGTACCAGGGGCTATATAGTAGCCCCACCGTCAAACTCCTATGGCTAAGTGAAAGTGTTAAAGCTATATAGTCCGATTGCATGGTTCGCTGCGCTATCACCTCCTTAACGTACCAAGATGTTGGATTAAGTGTGACTGCGCGTTTTTTCGAACACCCCCGCATTATGTGCGTGGGGCTGAAGCCGACGACTGCAAACTTCCAGGTTATATACATACATAAACGGCCGCAAAGGAGGCATCATAATACTTTGGGGCAAAAATATAAACATAGCCTTTATAATCAAAATAGCATTGTTTTTACAATGGAGATACATGTCACTCAAACATGGCACTCTTCGAGCACTGAGCCTCTATTAAACGGGCGCCTTCTAGGACTTCTTCAAAATAGTGCTCGGCTGGGTCCTGGCCTCCCGCCGGACCCCGGGTTGCAATAGCGGTGGTTTCCATCCCTGTCCAGTATGTTTTAACACGAGCAAGAGCCATCCGCGCACCCTCAATGCACGCCGACCTCTTCAAAGCATCGATATGTGACGTAGCGCCAAGGAATTGTTGCACTAATCCAAAATAATTGTCCGGTCTTGGTCCCTGTGGCCAAAGATGATCCACGACAGACCTCATAGCAAGCCCGAACAACCTATGGAGCTCGGCCCATGCGGCCATCCTTTCATTCAACGACAGCGGACGTGTCGGAGCACTAAACTACGACCAGAATAACCTTTCCTCCTCATGGTCTTTCCGATCTTTGTAAAATTCGGTCGCATCAGCAGAACTCTTTGCCAGGTCCGCATACGAGTTAGCAGCGCTCCACAACTGATCCAAAGGGGCATACTTCGGATCTCCGAACTTCATTCGCAACAAATAGGGCTTCCCAGATGTGATATCTCGGGCTTCACGAAGCTCCTCCCTTATCCCTCCCATTTCAGAGCGGGTTTCCTTGGCTGCCTCCAGGGCAATCTTCAGGTCAGCCGCTTTCACTTGGTTTTCCTTTTCAAGGAGCTCATGGCGGTCGGCGGCATCCTCAGCTCAGCAGCCATCTGGGCTATCTTTTCTTCGCTCAGGCGATGAGCAGCCTGTTTGGCTCTTAACTCTTCGACCGCCTTCAGAGCGGCCGCATCACTTACTCGGGCTCGCTCCTTGGCTCGGGCAAGCTCCACCCGAAGGGACTCTACGGCAGCAGCTCCATCTACAGTCACATCATATTATAGATACTAGCATCATGCTCCTCTTAAATATTTGCTGACAAGTTAAAACATACATACCCTGGGCCTCGTCAAGCCGCTATTTAACAAGCGCGATGTCGACATCGGCCACGTCAAGCTGCCGCTTCAGTTCGGCAAAATCAGCAGTCCGGTCAGCCACCGGACCCTCGGCCGCCTGCACATAAAGCGGCGCAATTATTACCAGAGATTATGATCCTCTGTTCGCTATCTTTGGATAGCAACCAGAGTCTCAGGGGCTACTATCTATACAGAGCACATCTAGCATGTGCGGTACCGTCAAAAATACATATATTATTTTTTGCGTACCTCAAAGCCTCTCAGCAGACTCGTAAAAGCTTCATTCAAACCGCTCTTCACTACAAAAAAAAGACACATCCGTGACATTTTGGGCCGAACAATTTTTTTTTCTGTCATACATATGGCACTTCTATGACGATAATTGTGACAAAACCCGGTATCATCATAGATGTGGTGGGCTCGTACTTCTATGACAGAAAATGGGCTTTTCGTCCTGGGCGGGCCGGAGACGCAGCTGCATGACATTCTTTGGGCCGTCCATGACGAAAAAACCATGGTAGAAGCGAGGGCGAGGAAAATTTCGAGGAGTTCCCAGTTACGGTGGGAGGTCGGGGGCCGAGCGATGCGCGTTTCTCTCATACACGTACGCGCGTGTGTGTGAGGCGTTGGCTCTAACTGAACCCGAGCGAGGTGTTGGGCTCTAACTGAACCCAAGCAATTGCACTGCAGGCTACGTGTTACTGAACCCGAGCAATCGATCGATGGCTGTTAACTGAACCCGATCGAGCGATTCCTTTGCTACTGCTGCTAACTGAAGCCGATCGATGCTGCCTCTCTGGATGAACAGTGAGCGTTGCACGCGGGGGGGGGGGGGGGGGGGGGGTTGGATGAACAGTGAGCGGTGGCGTTGCCTCTGGATGAATAGGACCCCATGGTGTGGAGGGCTGGATGAATAGTAGACGGTGGAGGGGTGCCCGTGGAGGGGTGCTTGAACAGTAGCCGGTGGAGTAGCGCGCAGTGGAGGCTGGATGAACAGGAGCCCGTGGAGGCTGGAGAAGGTCGACGGTAGCCCGTGGAAGCTGGAGGAGGTCGACGGTGGAGATGAACAGTATCCCGTGGAGTCCCTTTTGCGGTACGCCACACCCCTCCCGATGAACAGGACCCCGTTTCAACCGTAGCGCTCCAACACAAGTCCGTTTCATCCGTTTTGCGGTACGCCACACCCCTCTCAATCAACAGGACCCCTGTTTCGACTGTAGGAGGTTCGATTCCTCCGTTTTGCGGTACGCCACACCCCTCCCGATCAACAGGACCCCTGTTTCGACCATAGGAGGTCTGTTTCTTCCGTTTTGCAGTACGCCACACCCCTCCCGATGAATAGGATCCCATTTCGAACGTGGCTAGTCAAACACAAGGCCGTTTCCTCCGTTCTGCGGTACGCCAGGCCTCGCTTCCATTGCCTGTTTCGTCCAAGTTGTCACGCCCAATATGCAATACTATCCTAAAGAGACTCGAAGGTCCCACCAAGGATAGAACCGCATATTGAAACGCTGTTGCAAGGTGGATGTCATTACATCAACATTACATAATAGATGGGGATACATACAAAAGGCATACAATGCCACACAAATACAACATCATCTTACATAAGAGCACCATCCGACTACGGATGAAACACAAACAGAAACTCAAATGACATCCACCCTGCTAGCCTAGGCTGCCGACCTGGAACCTATCCCCTGATCGAAGAAGAAGCAGAAGAAGAACTCCAAAACAAGTAACATCGCGCTCGCGTCATGATCATCGCCAAACCTGTACCTGCAACTGTTGTTGTAGTAATTTGTGAGCCACGAGGACTCAGCAATCCCATTACCATGGGTATCAAGACTAGCAAAGCTTAATGGGTAAGGAAGGGGTAAAGTGGTGAGGTTGTAGCAGCGACTAAGCATATATGGTGGCTAACATACGCAAATAAGAGCGAGAAGAGAGCAAGCGGAACGATCATGAAGCTAGCAATGATCAAGAGGTGATCCTGAACTCCTACTTACGTCAAACATAACCCAAAAACCGTGTTCACTTCCCGGACTCCGCCGAGAAGAGACAATCATGGCTACACATGCGGTTGATGCATTTTAATTCGTACCTGGTGTCAAGTTATCTACAACCGGACATTAACAAATTCCCATCTGCCACATAACCGCGGGCACGACTTTCGAAAGATAATACCTTGCAGGGGTGTCCCAACTTAGCCCATGATAAGCTCTCGCGATCAACGAAGGATATTCCTTCTCCCAGGAAGACCCGATCAGTCTCGGAATCCCGGTTTACAAGACATTTCGACAATGGTAAAACAAGACCAGCAAAGCCGCCCGATGTGCCGACAAATCCCGATAGGAGCTTCACATATCTCGTTCTAAGGGCACACCGGATAAGCGAAGCGTACAGGTACCAACGTAACCCAAGTTGCCAAGGGATGGTCCCGCACGGTGCTCTAGTTTGAACCAACACTCGGAGGAGCACTAGCCCGGGGGGTAAATAAAGATGACCCTCGGGCACCGGAAACCCAAGGGAAAAAGGGCTAGGTGAGGCAAATGGTAAAACCAAGGTTGGGCCTTGCTGGAGGAGTTTTATTCAAAGCGAACTGTCAAGGGGGTCCCATAAATCACCCAACCGCGTAAGGAACGCAAAATCCGGGAACATAATACCGGTATGACGGAAACTAGGGCGGCAAGAGTGGAACAAAACACCAGGCATAAGGCCGAGCCTTCAACCCTTTACCAAGTATATAGATGCATTAATTAAATAAGAGATATTGTGATATCCCAACATAATCCTGTCCACCATGGGGCAATCTTCAACTTCACCTGCAACTAGCAACGCTATAAGAGGGGCTGAGAAAAAGCGGTAACATAGCCAAACAATGGTTTGCTAGGAAGGCTGAAAAGGTTAGAGGCTGACATGGCAATTTGGGAGGCTTGAGGAACAAGTGATAGGTAGCGCAGCATAGCGATAGAACGAAGCAACTAGCATAGCAATGATAGTAGTGAGATCTAGGATAGCGGTCATCTTGCCTAAAATCCCGCAAGGAAGAAGAACGAGTCCATGAAGAAGATGAAGCCATGAAGACGAACCAAGCATAGACGAACGAATCCTCACGATCGCAACAAAACGGGAACTATCGAGAAGAAGCACACAACATAGTAAACACACCACACATGAACAAGGCATGATGCTCAACCAAGTATGATGAATGACAAGGCTACATGAAGCTACTCATGGCAAGAGATGATGCATACAAGAGCAACACATCAAAGCAAGTTTAAATGAGGCCGGAAACAACATATGACAATTCCGGTAAGTCCTCATATGCAAATTTATAAATTGGTCCCAAACTGAACAAACATTAAGTTGAAATTGTTAAACAGCAAGTTAAAGAGCATCAAGAGGATCTACACGAAATTGTAGTCAAGTTACATATAAAGTTCATTTAATTCGGAGCTACGATCTAGAAGATATGAGCAAAACAAGTTAAACATGGCATTGATGCAAAATGCATCCAAAAATCAAGCAAACACCTCAAAACAAGGATGCAACATGATAATATGGAACTACATGCAATTCTAAGCAAGTTTCATATAGAGCACACTCAAAACGGAGCAACGGTTCCCAACACATACACTCTATACAAGTTTAAAGGATAAGCTGTCCAAAACAGCAAGTAGGCATCTTACAAGCATCATAACAATATGCTACAACACCTCAACATGATAACAAAAGGCATGGACGTGATGTACAGGTAAAGCATGACAAAACATGAACACTGAGCTATCTCCAGAAATCAATAGAACATGCTCCAAAGGACATGGCAAGATTGCAAATAATAACAGTTTACAGGCTTAGCAGAAATAACATCAGGTTACAATGTTTAGAGCTATCAAATAACATGTTACAGGAACTTATGATGGCAACCAAAGGCATGGAATGAATCTACTAATTGTATATAACATAAGTCCATTACTGACCATGAGCCAAAAGAGCACAGAAAATATGATGGCACCGAAGTAAACATAGAAAGTGACATGACAGATTCATACATGCCAGGAACAACAATAAGTAGGCATGTTGGTGAGCTTGTACCGCTCACCACAGAGCAATACATGGCATGGCAAGGTGTCCAACAGCAAGAAGACATGTTTATGAAGCTAAGCATGGCAATAACAAGTTCATATCATGCTTGGATCACTAACAACAATCATGGCAACATTGAACTTAAAGTTAACAGGCTGACAGCAACGTTATTTAGCAGTTTTGAGGGCAAGATGACAACAGGTTACAGCAGGCTATAAATGCAACCAGGGGCATGAATGGCTAGAGCATAACATGTATAACAAATCATCCTTAGTGAACATCTCCAGATTATGCATATAATGACTTGTAGCAGCAGGTTTACATAGCATCATAATATAGCAGATTCAGACTAGCAAAACAGCAACAACAAGTATCCTACTTCACGAGCTCGATGCACTTAGTACAAGACTCACAAAAATAAATAGATTGCACCACTGTAAAGACGGAATGATGTAGTTCAAAACACATGTAGACTTCAAGCTCATAGGGTGCACACACAAAATACAATGAAAAAGAGAAAACAGCAAGCTATAACAGTTTCAGCAGATTAACATCATATAACACTCTTGCAACAATGATTAAGGCATCAAGATGAACTCAAATGAACATGGTGCAATGGAACAAAACGAAGAGCATCTCACAATGAACATTTTGATATATTACACACACGAAACGGAGCAGTATGCAGAGAGTTATGGCAGGTCAAACTAGGCATCAGAATATGCAAATATTTCAGACTTAGAGAAAAATAGAGGGGGGAAAGTCAACCTCATATCTGCACGGATTTCGAGGTTCGCCGGAGTGGGCTCGGGGACGGCCGGAGAAGACGAATACGGGGCGGGGAAGGCCGGATCCGGCAAGGAGGAGGCCGGTGGGGACGCGGGACGGTGCCGGGGAGGTCGGGGATGGCCGGATCCGGTCCGGCCCGACCGGATCCGCGGCGACGGTGGCGGAGGTCGGCGGCGAGCGGGGCGCCATGGCAGGGTGGCGGGGTAGCCGCTCGGGGCGAGGTCGGGCGCTGGCGACGCGAGGCGCCTGGGGCGGCGACGAAGACGGGCGACGGGGCGGCGAGCGGCGGCGCGAGTCCGGCCGGGCGCGGGGCGGAGCCCGGTGGCGGAGAGACGGGTGGGGCGGCGGAGGCCAGCCGGGCGGCGGGAGGCGGCGAACGCCAGGGCGGCGGAGGCGGCGGCCGCGGCGAAGGCGGCGGCCGCGGCGGCGGGGAGGCGGCGAAGCATGGCGGCGGGCGGCGGCACGGCCAGGAGCCAGCGCGGGTGAGCGGCGGCGGAGGACGGGCCCGGTTAGGTCCGGGACGGGCCGGATCTAGGCCCCGGGTGGCGCGGCGACGTGGGGCGCTGGCGGCGGCAACGTGGCGGCGCGTGAGTGGTGGAGGGAGGCGGCGGCGCTGACATGACGTCCCTGGATTGGTCCGGGCGACATGGAGGCGGCGGTGGACGTGTCCTGCCGCCGGGCGGACATGTCCGGTGGCGCGAGGAGGGAGAGGGCTAGGGTTTCATCTGCGGGATTTTCGGAGGGGATCACATATTTATAGGTAGAGGGAGCTAGGAGACTCTAAATGGAGAGCGGTTTTCGCCCACACGATCGTGATCGAACGACCGAGAACATGGAGCGGTTTGGATGGGTTATGGGCCACCTTGGAGGGGTGTTGGGATGCAACACAAAGAGGGCTTTTACGGTTACCCGGTTAACCGTTGGAGCATCAAACGACCTCCAAATGGAACGAAACTTGATAGGCGGTCTACCGGTGGTGTACCAAGGCCGCTTGGAAAACCTCGGTCCATTCCGAGAAGGTTTAACACCCGCACACGAAAAGAGGCAAAAGGGGTGCCGGAGGACATAGGAGTGTCGGATTGCAGAACGGACAACAGGGAAAATGCTCGGATGCATGAGACGAACACGTATGCAAAAAGAGATGCACATGATGATATGATAAAATGCAACACGCAAGCAAATGACATGGCAATGACGGCGAATAACTGGCGGACACCTGGCGCATCGAATCCGGGGCGTTACACAAGCCTTCCTGATGAACACGACCACGCATTCCATTCCGACCCAGCCGGTTGGCTCCCACGCGTTCCGTTGCCTCCCGATGAACACGACGCATTTCGTTGCCTCCCCATGAACACGACGACGATGCTATTTCTCCGTTCCAACCTAGCCATGTACACAAGCCCTGGCCGTATGTATGCGCGAGTAGGCGTTCGAGACCCCGCCCGTATGTACACATACGTGGCCGTATTTTCTTTCTTGCACACTGGTAGCTGTACGTACGTGTACATGCTATGTGCGCGCCTCTACTACGACACGTGCGCGCCTCTACATCGACCAGTATACATGTACGTACACGTTCGCGACCAGAATGACAACGCTACGTACGCTTCGACCAGGTGGGTCCCGACTGTCAGACAATTCCTTGCGTGCTAAGATGTAGCTGGTAGGTCCCAGCAGTCAGGGGGGCGAATCGTTTTGTTTTTTTTTGCCCGGACGCACTTCCTTACGTGTGAAGGTGTAGCTGGTGGGTCCCAGCAGTCAGGGGGGAAACGTTTTTTCACAAAATATGGTGGCCCATCCGGTGGGTTCCCGATGTCAGGTGGAGGAATAATGATTTTGCACATAATAAGGAGGCACTTCCTTGCGGCCGCCGTGGACCCAGCTGTCAGCCTCTCCACGTACAGTCCACGTCCGATGGAAGCCGTTCCTTGACCATGTTGACCACGCCATGCTGAGAGAACCAGGGCGGTGGACGACGGCGAGGCCTAGGCAGGGGACGACGCTGAGCCGGGGAAGACGCGACAGTGGATGCCCATACGTCGAGGAGTACGAGGGTTCACTGGTTTGCTGCAGTGTGAGGCTGCCGTCACCGCAGAATAATAGGGGGTGTGGGGGAGTAGAGGGATGGCCTGGGCAGCGGTGGGAGTAGTAGGGGCGGTGAGGCCTCCGCCGCATCGCAGCCGGCCATGGGAGGTAGGAGCTCGAGGCACGACCGGCGCTGGTTTGGGCGGCTGGAGAAAGAAGACCAGAGGTTGAAGAAGCACGACGGCCGTTGGATGGACATCGTACGGTCACTGGAGCTAGAATCGTTCATATTGACTAAGTTGACAAAGCCCTCCATCCCAGTCAACTTAGTAGGCCCACAAGTCAGCCTGCCACTATACTGGGTCCCAGCTAACAGGGGAGTATTCTTTTTTTGTGCGTAACAAGGAGGCACTTCCTTGCGTGCAAAGATATAGCTGGTGGGTCTGAGCTGTCAGCGGCGGTAACATTTTTTTCGCGAAATACAGAGGCCCTTTTTCGGTGGGTCCCTGATGTCAGGTGGAGGAATCATTATTTTGCGCGTAATAAGGAGGCATTTCCTTGCGTGCGGACGTGGACCCAGCTGTCGGCCTCTCCACGTACAGTCCACTTCAGATGCATGTCGGCCGTTGACCACATTGACCAGGCCGTGCCGAGAGCACCAGGGCGGTGGACGACGGAGAGGCCTAGGAAGGGAACGACACGGAGGCGGGGAAGACTCGGCAGTTGTTTCCCACACGGGGGGGAGTACGACTGTACGAGGGTTTACTGGTTCGTCTGCCGTCGCTAGAGAATAACAGCAGGTGTGGGTGAGTAGAGGGATGGCTAGGCTAGCGATGGGAGTACGGTGGGGCGGTCAGGCCTACGCGGCAGCACAGCCGGCCGCGGGGAGGAGGGAGGAGGCAGTCCCGCCAGCGCTTGTTTGAGCGGCTGGACCAGGAAGAGCAGAGATTGAAGAAGCACGACGACCGTTGGATGGACATTGTACGGTCACTGGAGCTAGAATCGTTCATATTGACTAAGTTGACAAAGCCCTCCGTCCCCGTCAACTTAGTAGACCCACAAGTTAGCCTACCACCATGGTGGGTCCCAACTACCAGGGGGAGTATTCATTTTTTGTGCGTAATAAGGAGGCACTTCCCGTGGGTCCGAGCTGACAGCGGGGGGGAGGGGGGGACGTTTTTTCGCGAAATACTGTGGTCCGTCCGGTGGGTCCCAGCAGTCAGCGGGAAATGTTTTTTTCGCGAAATACGGTGGCCCGTCCAGTGGGTCCCAGCAGTCAGGGGGAAACATTTTTTTCGCGAAATACTGGTGGCCCGTCCGGTGGGTCCCTGTTGTCAGGTGGAGGAATAATTATTTTGCGCGTAATAAGGAGGCACTTCCTTGCGGCTGCCGTGGACCCAACTGTCAGCCTCTCCACGTACAGTACTCTTTCGATGGAAGTCGATCATTGACCACATTGACCATGCCGTGCCGAGAGCACCACGGCGGTGGACGAGGGCAAGGCCTAGGAAGGGGATGACACGGAGCCGGGGTAGACGCGGCAGTGGATGCCCACGCGGAGAGGAGTACGAGGGTTCACTGGTTCGCCTGCGGTGTGAGGCTGCCGTCGTCGCAGAATAACAGGGGGAGTGGGTGAGTGGAGGGATGACCTGGCCAGCGGTGGGAGTAGTATGGGGGCACTGAGGCCCCCGCGGCAGCACAGCCGGCCACGGGAGGCAGGAGCATGCGGCACGACCGGCGCTGATTTGGGTGGCTGGAGCAAGAAGACCAGAGGTTGAAGAAGCACTACGGCCGTTGGATGGACATCATTGACCACGCCGCACCAAGAGCACCAGGGCGGTGGACGATGGCGAGGCCTACGAAGGGAACGACACGGAGCCGGGGAAGACACGACAGTGGCTGCCCACGCGGTGGAGAGTATGAGGGTTGACTGGTTTGGCTGCCGTCGCCGGAAGATAACAAGAGGTGTGGGTGAGTAGAGGGATAGACACGCCAGGGATGCGAGTATGATGGGGCCGTGAGGCCTGCCCGGCAGCACCGCCGGCCATAGGAGGCGGGAGCAGGCGGTTCCGACGGCGCCGGTTTGGGCGGCTGGGGCAGGAAGATCAGAGACTGAAGAAGCACGATTGTCGTTAGATTGACATCTAACGGTCTGACGCTGGTAGAGTCGATTGTTGACTAAGTTTATTTTTTGAGATACCTTGTTTACGCATGAACTTAGTAGGCCCACAAGCCAGCCTCCAAATCTATGGCAGACAACATAAATCCCATTTGCTATTTTTTATAATTTGTTGCCCATTTGCTAATTCTTAAGTAATTTATTACAGACCATTTTCTGCCCAGGACCACGGTCAAAAAGTTCAACCTTATTTTGCATATTTCGGTGGAGTCCGAACTGTTGTAATCCCAAAATGATAAACATTTTTTAAGAACTTATTTATTTGCCAAAAAATCATTTTGTTTTTGTAAGCAAATAATACGTGGGACAATTGAGTTGGTTTAAGGGAAAACCAGTGGTAAAAAAATCAGTGCTGGGTGGGAAAAACCAACAAAAATAAGGATGTAAATATGAAAAGGGAATTTTATGTGTTTTAAATCTAATGATACATGTATATGAACTAGTAAAACTATAGGTAGAGATTAGAAAACGGATGTAGGACATGCGTTTCAAGAGGAAAATAGAACTGGGCTGTGTGTTTGATTCAGTAAAAAAACTGCCTACGGATGTTGTAAGACAAAATATAACTAACGCTGGCGGGCCAGAGGCCAGTAGGTACCTGCTGGATCTTTGTGCCCCATTGTCGTCATGGGCTGGGCCTGTTAAAAACAAAACCAACCCTAGGCAGTCTACAGCCCAGTTGAAACTTGCTCGACCTGAGAAAACAATATACATGTTCAATAAACGAGAGAATTCTGCAAGTACAGACTTATAACTGGGATGCAGCAGGTATATTGTTTTTTCATCGTGATAATAAGTGCATGCACTTGTTTCGAAAAAATTGGAGAACTGGGAATTCGAACGGCAGGTGCTTATGCTACCCATTAAATAAAAATTAGGTGCCTGAAAATTCGTTTCGAAACAAATGATTCAGCTTTATATCCACGTCGACCCTCGGCATGATGGTTGGAAGCAAATGGAAGTTCATACCAAAAGATCGTTCACAACAATACCAACTTGCGGACGACAAGGTAGTACAACTACCAATACCAAACTAACTTATAATCTTTTTACTCTTGGCCCTAGTGTTCGTCTCGTAGAAAATCTTGTAGAGGACCAGCTCCCGCTCCTTCTCTTGCTCCAAGTGCCCGAGGTGGTACTGGTGCATCACCCAGTTGGTCCTCTACTGGTCGAAGTTCTTGTTAGTGTGCAGCACCAGAACCTTCTTTGCTGCCTGTCTACCGGCCGTTGACCATCACCGGCAAGGTATTGCCGATCTTGTGCCACATTGCGTGCATGCAGCACTCCGACTATATCTTGCGACGCATCCACGTGCCCCTTTTGAACGCCCTGGAATTGCGCTGGAAGAAATGCTTCCTTAGACCACTCAGTGTGATACCTGCAGTATTGTGGAATACAGGTTTTAGTGTACGTAGTTGGCATTTTCATAACATCTTTGGCATGTTGCAGTCACTTGTTTCACTTTTTATTAACTGTCAAATTGTAATTGCTTCACCAGGTCTACATCTAAGAAGAAAAAAAGAGCTATAAACAAAGGGATATGTTTGCGCAAGTAGACGGCCGATCGGTGTCTTACCTGGAAGTTTCTCAGGTTGGGTGTAGCATATGTCGTGCTCGCTGTCGATGGTTGGTATGAACAAATCGATGAAAGACTGAAATCTCGCACTGTCAGCACTCACTTTGGCCTTAAGGTGCTCGATCAGCTCTTGATCCATGGGATCGAACTTGACGCGATCCGGCAGCACCGGCCAATCCTTCTTCGACTTGCATCGGTAACTCCAGTTATATGGTACTCAATGTATGATCAATCGACTGTTCTAAGTGAATGATGAAAGATTTCGACAGATAAGTGGTACTCCAAATCTGAAGTCCAGAATACCCGAACACACTGCCGGGATTCTTGTGTCACCTCACGTGTAGCGTGTTGTCACGTCAATTCAATGTGTGGACATGATGAATAATTTGACTGACGTATACTAGTACTGCTACTGTACTACTCCCTCCGTCCAAAAATACTTGTCCGAGGAATGGATGTATCTAGATGTATTTTAGTTTTAGATACATCCATTTGTATCCATTTCTACGACAAGTATTTCCAGACGGAGGGAGTACTTACTAGTCGTATTTAGTGTCACAATTTATACATAGGTTTAACTAACAAGTACGCACTTGAAGCCTAACTGATATATATATATATATATATATATATATATATATATATATATATATATATATATATATATATATATATATATATGGCTTCTGCACAACATCTCCATCATCATTATCAGTACATCCTACGCAGGTGAGTTAGGATGCACTTGATCCCAGGAAGGTATCTATCCTTCAAACCAGAGGAGTGCTTCAAACTAACAACAACACATAATATCCTACAAAAGAGGGTCGTGCTACAGCAGCAGAATACATGGCTCGGTCTAGATATCAGCATGAATCAAGTTGTGCATATTTGCTGTTGGCATGAACCACATCACCGCATGTCGGGTTTGCAAAAGCCATCCATCGCATGGAAGCTTGATGCCTTTCACACACTGAACATTATCTGGCAACAAGCTGTGTCGACGAATCTCTGGATATGGTGATTCGTGAAACCCATGGTATGATGTGTAAACACAGCCCCCCTCGCGAATGGAAGTTTCATAGCACTATAATCATCGCCGGTGATATGATCGATGATTGGTTGGATGATCGGATAATTGAGCCCGAGGAACAAGGAGTGGTTGCCGAGGCTGTAAACCCGCCTCCAGTTGAATACGCCTGGCCCAACGGAGCTGGATCTTTCTCGAATACGAAGCAGCCATAGCCATCAATGTCATGAATGCCCCACGCATTGTACTGCATGTGGTTTGATGTAATGGTTTGGTTAATTTGGTACGTGCGAATGGGCATCAAATGACCTCCGTCAGCTGAACGAGCGATAAACCACCACCCATCGACTGGTATGATTCCAGGTCCTGGAATCATGAAGGCCAGCGCATTTGCGTCTGCTGCAACAATTCAAATTGGAGACCAAAAGGACAAAAACAAACAATCGTGTTTAGAGTATGTGTGGAATTAAGATTATTATAACAGTGACACATATCATAGACAGAGAATTGCAGTGTCGTGGTCATAATCATACCCCAAGTTAAAAAAATAAGCCAATGGCTTTCATATTCTAGCAATGTGTCATGGTTCAAACATCATGTAACAATGAGAGGAAAACAGCTATGACAGCGCCTACTCATATTCTACCATAGCACTTACTACTACTGTTCTCATATCAACTCAAAGCAATAACATGCGTTGTTATAAAAATCTTGTAAACGAGAGTAACTTATAGCAATCATGATGTTATGCTCATAATATGTATTCTAACAATCATTAGATGCCAATTGTTCTCATATCAACTCTAACAATAACATGTGTGGTCATAAAAATCTAGGAAATAAGAGGGACATATAGCAATGATGTGGTTGTAGACATGCTATGTATTCTAAATTTGTAACCAATGAACATGCAGTCGCATTCATAAGGTAAAGATGAGATGAGATAGAACAATTACACGACGATAGATTCCACCAGTATAGGCAGCCAATCTGTGCATTGACCGCGTAAACAATGCCATCATGCACTATAGCATCAGACAGAAATGTTGCCTCAACAGGATTGATGATGAGCCATAACCATGTATGGCGGCCGGATTCCAGATAGACTAATCCCATGTTGAACAAGGCAATGAGCTTGTAATCCATGTAGTCTTCTGATGGTGTGGGCACTTCACAGATTACAACTTTCTGCAAACAGAGGTCGATCCAAAAGCTTGACGCGTCTTGTGCGTAGTATGCAGGAGTGTCCGGTGGGCCGCGAGGCTCGATGGCGGCGGTATCCAACGATGGAAGGGTGATCTCTCTATGGGTGTAGATATCCACGAGACGCCATGTACTACCGGAGTGGTAGATGAGGACGATCCAGTTGGCCTTCATGCCCACCCAGTAGTGGCCGCGGATGAAGGATAGGTGGACGGGTAGTGGTATCATGTCGAGGGGCACCACGACAACCTCTGTAGGATCGTCAAGTCGGTGTCTGGGCCACCTGCGAGGATCGGGCATCAGCAAGCAGGGTGTCTTGAAAAGAGCCGGCCGGTTGCAGACGAGTAGACGGTACAAAGACACTGAGCATGCAACTAGATGGACGATGCTGAGTAGGTCCATACGACTACAAATCTGCTCCAAGAGAACATCAGGGAGACACTACCATTGGGGTTTTCGGTACCTGCGAGCCAGCGGGGGGATATGGTACGCGCAAGCTACCAAGGAAGATTTCACGGGCGGGCGAGCAGTGAGCGGGGGTAAATGGTGTGCGGCCGATGATGGGGAAGAGAGGAGGAAGAAGAAGAGAGGAGGAAGAAGAGTGGAAGACGGGGAAGAAAGTGCATTAAATCTTAATTCTACTAGTACTACTACCAGGATATACCGTCCTTCGGAGTGTAAATTGTTACACCGATGACATGTGGGTCTACCACAAGAGGGCCCATATGTCAGTTAATGGAGGACAGAGGAGCGTAGGCGTATTTGCGGAAGCGTGCTCTACTATTGGGTAAGGCTGATTTAGTAACACCAACACGTTGGTTTAGCTTATTAATTACGTGTCCCATCTGCTACAGCATGTATTGTCACTTCACTGCGAAGACTAGTTGAATAGTTCTCTCTGATCGAGATGGGGAATAATGGATCGCGAGGACTTCCTTTCTATAGTATCCCTATGCCTCTACGCTCACTTCACTCATTTGCTCCGTACCTAGTCACTTGTTGAAATCTGTAGAAAGACAAATACTCCATATTTGGGAACAGAGGGAGGCTTTTACTCCGTATTTGGGAACAGAGGGAGTATCACCATATGGAGGGAACAGAGGAAGCTTGAAATATGAACATGTCAATGGAAGGGAGTAAGCCCCATGCATGCATGCGTGCAACATGCAACACTCACACATACACATGGACGCATGCAACACTCACGCACCCATGCGGCACACAACACACGACACAACACGCACACTCACGCTCAAGTGCTCAACCTACTCCCTACGTCCGTGAAAGGCTGTACATTTAGAGATTTACACATTGACCAGGGCATAATTAACTACCAAAAGTAGCAGACTTATGTGTGCATGCGACCATTGAGAGAAGAAGATTAAATGAAGGCCGTTGCATGCTGTAATTAAGGATAGACATGTAGCCTATACCTACAGCACAAGTTGGTGCATTAGTCAATCAATATCGATTTAGATTAAAGGCTAAATGCATTGGAAGTGTAGATGTACATAATATGTACTACACTCTTTGTTTTATAGCCGATGTACACTCTTTGTTAGAAGACCGAGGAAGTACACGTGCATGCACTCACATACACAGCTAGGGTGGTTCACGCGCAAGGGTTGGACTCGTGTCGCGCCTGCGTAAAGTTTTGTTTAACTGATTTCTTTGCTCTGCCAACTGACAGGTGGGACCTAGAAACCAGGTGACAATTAACCAGTCAACAAAGTGCCACATCGACTATGTGGACGGTCAGTAGGGTGCAATACGGTGCTCTACGATGAGCTAGTGATTGTATAATCACCGCAAAACTATATATAGTGACCGTAAAGAGCGTATTGTTACATACGTTGACCGCCAGTGTATTTTTCTCGTTTCAAATTAAGCCATATTAATCTGAAAGGATGCAGTATGGACTACTAGTACTAGTACTGCTTTGATGTGTCCCGTCAACTCGCCGAACAAGGAGAAGCTTGCTTACTACGCCTCTCCCTCGCCCACGTGCGCGGTGGTTCGCAGGACGAGGAGAGGGTTTTGACTACAGCGCCCTCTCCCTCTCCCTCGCCCTCGCCCTCGCCCTTGCGGTGGACGTGCAACAGTTCAATCGGTGTCAGATTGCCAGAAGCATATTGTATTGTAGTATCATCATTGTTGGACCTTCCGAAGAGGCGAAGAGCCAAGTGCAAGGTTCACACGAGTACGAACTGTTGAACCTCCCGAAGAGGCAAAGAGCAGAGCGCAAGGTTTTATAGGAGTTGTCGTCCTAGTAGGAGTGTACTACAACTATAGCGAACGATGCTACTATATGATGCCGCCACATCACGTATATCCAAAGCTGTGCCACCTTTTTTCTCAAAGAGCGTGTTGGAGTCCGTGCAAAAACCACACAAGTTGCACGTACACATTTACTAGTAATAAATTCTAAATGACAAATGCCAGTATGCCACACAAGTTCATCTCCAATTCATGTGATAAATTTGTGCACGACTAGTCTACATATATTCACAGCGCTACCGTTCACAATTACCGTACTCCACTTACACGTTATAGATGGGCTACATGTCCTCCTCCAGGTTCCAGTCCCAGGTGTTCTTCGTGGATGGCACAATCCATAGCGGTGGGCAACAGGAATCATTGTCGTAGCTTCCTATTCCGGTTCCACATGATGGAGACTCATCCAAGCTGAAGCGGCATAAATCAGGGATAGCGTGTCCCAGCATGTCGTTCATTCGGCGGTGCACACTGAAGACACAACCATGCTTCATGAACGGCCGGCCTTCCGTGTCATGCACGGAAGGTGGCATCTGCTTCGCAATGGGGTAGCTGTCCCCGATGAAAAGCGAGTACTCTCCAAGAGTGTTCCTCGGTACCCACGTAGCATCACGGGGGTCGAACTCGGCGCCGTTCATCTGGTACACGCGACATCCCAGATCTGGACACATGGTGACGTACATAGTCAAGGCCATGCATAATAATGTTGTGCTCAAATATGGCGGTCAGTAATACTGTGCAGCAAATAGTACTACTCCGATATAGAGGAAGTAAAATAACCGGCTTATTATATATAGACACTCTTGGCTACATGGATGAGATAGTAAGACATGGAAAAACAAAAATGGTGGCAGCTAGTGGGTTCAAGTGTTCAAGGGCCTAGCTAGCTATACACGTCCTCGAAGGTAAAAAGTACTCCTACTAGTACTACTACTAAGTATACTACTAGTACAACAATGAAAGAGAAGGCGAGAGGGTTAAAAAATGGAATACCTGGGTAGACGGTGACGGTCCGATCGTGGTAGATTGTGTGACCATGTTGCACATCAGTGGTACCATGGGTAACGACAGCTAAGATAGTTGATCCCAATATGCCAAAGTCAGCTACAAGGTTCCAGGTTAGACCGAATCGCGGATGCAAATGCACATCCAGGATCGGCGATCTTATTTTGATCAGGGGATGACTGGTCCCTGCAAAATAATGGAGTACCGTTAGGGATGCGAATGACGATTTGTGCTTTTCGTTTGCAATCTCCCGTACCGTAGGATGGCAACCAGATGAAACAAGTCCCCTAGCTTGTCACCGCGAAGATGCGGCCTAGATGGCGCACGACGTCTTCGAACGTGTAGGGGTACAAATCTGCCGCCGCCAACATGCGCCAGCCTCTGCTGTTACTTCCTCTTGCATTGATGGCAATCCTTATGTCGAACACCGCGATGAGATAGTAATCGTCGTAGCTGCATCGCTTTGTTGGCGGGTCCGCAATTGCTATCTTCTTCAATCTCATGTAGGCATCATCATACGTATTCAAGCCCAGCCAGTCCGGAAGGCCGATCCCAATGGTGGAGAAGGGGTCTACCGGAACAACCGCACTGCTGTGGATGTTGTGTAAAATGGTGGTGGTATCCGGCCGGAGGTATGCAAGCCAATCTTCATTGGCACCGACCCAGACCTATATATAAGATGGTGGGCAGCGGAGAAATTACGGGATGGAAATGGAATAACTAAGTACTACATGATCAAACTCCATAGCTGACCTGCTCATCGGACAAAATATGACTACCTCTCAACATCGACAACTCTAGCGGAGTCAACGTGCAACCATGGCCAGGGAGCAGTGGACTGTTCGAAGGATTGTCCCATAGAAGAACCTTCTCCTCGAGGACGCATGGAAGACCAACAAGCATGGCCTTTTCCCAAGCATGTTTAAGCAGCGTCTTGAAAAAGTTGGTGCAGGAAGCACCGAGTCTTGCAGCGGTGAGGACGTCGGAGTGCTGTGCAATTTATCCCAGAGGATCGTCGTCCAAGGTCTCCCAGCCCTGATGAGGAGGAGAACCGCCTGGCAAATCCATGGGAGTAGCAACGAACTGCCTTCTCTTTGGGGGGAGGGGAACTGACGAGGAGGAGATAAGAGCGTAGTAACCGCAGGGCCTTCTCCCTTCCAACTGTAGATCGTTCCTCAGCGAAGGGGTGAGGCTATTATTTACTACTAGTACTAGCATTATGGAACATTATGGGATTGCATTATACTATAAATAATAGCACTAGTAAGAAATTTTTGGCACTAGATAGTAGTTTTTGGCGTGGATTAAGAAATTTTGGGTATTTTTTTGCCATTTTTGTTACACGCCAACTAGTGTCAAAAAACGTCTTACATTACGTGACGGAGGAGTACGTACTTCTAGTCTAGTCTAGTATAGTGCACCAGTTTTGAACTCTTGAATCTGAGGGCCAAGGAGCTACAGTTGGAAGTGGAGGGTACTACTGTTCTCTAGAAGCATCGTTGTACTATCAATGCAGGGAAAGTACACCTGCGTAGTGGCCTAGTGGGTACTCTCAGTGCTCTATTCAGCCGCTCCTCTCACGTAGCTGGCCTACTTAGCCGCTCCTCTCACGCACACACTAGCAGCCTGTTTATCAGCGATGATTACTGCGGGGGCAGAACATTTGAGTTATTTGATACAGCGAGACTAGGCTTTTCGCTTCCATTTGTGGAGGTGTAATGGATCTCGTAGTTCCTTCTTTATGAATGAGATGAAGCAAAGCTTTTGCCTTCGTTTAAAAAACACGTCAAGAGGAATTTCTTTTATAGTAGAGCCGATAATGGAGTGAAGTCCATGCATGCAACGCCACAAGCTAGAGAGTAGTAGTAGAGCACTTTACGTACAGAGCCATATTGCACAGTTCCCAATGCCCCGCCAGGCTTTTCCGGTTCTCGGGCTTAATTGGGAGGCGCTAGTTTAAATATGAGGAAGGTGCAAGAGAGGTGCGGCTAGGGCAAGCACGCGAGCCACGGGATGCTGGGAAGGAAAACCCGTTCACGTGGCTAGGCTATCCAGTGCACCCAAATTGTGGGGTCACACGTCCGTTTGACTTCAAAACTCAAACTACCCGTGTAAAATATTGGCTCACAACGAAGTGTAGTAGTACTATTTTAAAAAAAGGCCGCCGTGCGTTCGGCCGGGATCGAACCCAAAAAACGAGGTATACACTCCTGTGACCACTAGTAGTTCTCGTTGGAGTACAACGCAACCTAGAACCGCCTTTTGTCGCTAGTAGTACGTACATTGTTCCTTACAAGAAACCCCTAATAATGCAAGAAACCACTAAAATGCCAAGAAACTACTACCACTTGCACACATGGCAGACTTAAGATAAGACTACCTTATCAACCATTGTACATGCTCTTACCAACCAGCCCTACCAAGAAACGACTACTCTACAAAGTGTCATTATAGGCACGTTTCAACCCATGGCCCTGTTTGGATACATTTGTTGTCAATCTAACCCTGCCATCCAAAGACCACTTTGGTTAGAGTTAGTTCAGGGTTAGAATCTAACTCGAACCTCTAACAGGGCCCATGTCTCCCATTAAGTCAACACCTTCTATTCGACCGGGCGTTATGACTTGTGGGACCTACATGTCAGTCTGCACAAAAATCCCCGAGTGACCTCCTACCTCCGGCCCGTCCACCTAGTCATCCTCGGCCATGGGACGCAGCTACCGCCGCCGGCAGAAGGCGAGGTCAAAACCACAGGCGGTGCAGAGCCCATGTTGCGGCAGCCCGGATACCAGCTCCGTCCGGCGCTCGTGGCCGCTAGCTAGCCAAGATAGCTCCGTCCAGCTGCTTGTCTGCAAGGTTTGCTAGCTAGATTGGCACGGCAGCGCGGCGGCTTGCTCGCGCGCGCCGCGCTATGACCAGCCATCTGGCTCGAGCGAAGCCCAACGTGGCGGCTTGCTCGCTCATGAGTCACACTCGGGCCAACTTGCCAACCCGTGCGGAGGCCAGCGCGGCGTCCGGCCTGTCCGGCAGAGCGGCGGCCAACTCACTCATCACCGGTGCCACCGACGAACACGCATCAGTACTGTTTGAAGTAATGTTCAGGAAAAATAATGATTTGAGGGGGAATAATAGGATAGAAGGTCAGATGTGGGTCCCTCGTGTCAACGGTCAAACAAAATGTGTTGGTT
The DNA here is from genome assembly GCA_963921465.1 of Triticum timopheevii. Classification (NCBI taxonomy): domain Eukaryota; kingdom Viridiplantae; phylum Streptophyta; class Magnoliopsida; order Poales; family Poaceae; genus Triticum; species Triticum timopheevii. The sequence goes on from OY997272.1 coordinate 153,654,936, forward strand.
TAAGCTGCCTCGTCAGCACGGACGTGTGGGCCAACCCTGTCATAAATGGGTTTAAACAAACCTAATCGGTAGGAGTACTAGGTAGTAGTTTTTGGCGTGGATTAAGAAATTTTTGGTATGTTTTTGCTATTTTTTGTACAATAGATTCTTCCTAGGGCTGGTTGAAAGTGGTAGTTTTTGTTAAATACTCTACATATTTTAAGTAGGAGTGAAAGTTAAGCTTTGGAAGCCAATAAGCAAGGCTAGTTACATAGTGCATATGTGTACATGATTAAAAGTAAATATCAACCATGAGTGACTAATTTCTTGATGGAAAACTCGAAACTTTGGAATACTAGGAAAAAATGCATGGTTGGAAATATTAGCAATGTTCATGTGCGTTGCAACGAATCATAATTAGAATAATACTTATATCACAAACTTGATACAAAACACTCTAATTTTGATATACATATGTCACTAGAGATATATTATGTTTCAATTAGAATATATTCCTTTGGCTGTTTTGGTGAGGTCAGGGAGGGATGTGGTTGGTTTTAAGATACTAATTATGGGTTTTTCTGCAAATGGGTAGACAAGTGGGATGGTTGTGAGAAAAGGCAACAACTTACCTCACAGTCGTTAGATGTAGATCTAATGGTCAGAAATGACGGATGACAGACACACCATCATCACCAACTTAGTCTTGTGTAGGAGTACTAGCAAGATCCATGCATTGCACGGAACATCAAGATGCATTTTTTATAGAACACTTGTTGTGATTGACCCTTGCGGGAGTAATCCCATGTGTAAAAACTAATGATATCTCGAGAAATATGAGATAAGGTGAAGAGGAGTGGGGTGTGGTGGTGATTGGTGGTCGGACTAAGCGGAGGCATGGGGATTGACGACGCCAACAACGGCCACCAGGCCAGTTTGTTCCAGAGGCTTCCTTTCTTAATTGCTCAACAATGAGGTTTGTTGGAGATAAGGATGAACGAGGGAAGGCCTTGTCTGCAAATGCGGAGAGGGGTGCGGGTATCTTTTATTTTAATTTCCATCCGTCAGATATAGATCGGATGGTCTATATTGCAAGATGGCACACGTACCATCATCACCAACTCGGTTTTTTATAAGAGAAGAAATATAAGTATGGAGATACAAACTATTATCGATACTTGCTTCCGTAAACTAGCATCTACATTCTATTCAACGCCTCGGCATGTGGGGCCTTAGCAAAATGACTTCTCGACTGTGTAAAACAAAGATTTTCCCGTCGCCGATAAGGAGGGGGTGATGGCGGCATGCTTTTTGGCTTGCTCTAGTCCTAGTAGTCATACTAGGTGGTCTAAGCACGTGTAGATTTATTCTTTTTCATGTCTCGTGTTCGCCGTACTACCACGACTGTTGATGAATAGACAGTTAGTTATTCACGGGGAAACCCTTGTTGAGCGTGTTTGCGAGAGAGAGAGAGAGACAGTGTGCGTGTGTGATATGTTAGAGACTGAGGCAATGATAACAGATTCTTTGTGTCTATTTGTGTGGAGGATAGAGAGAGACATGTACATGGGGCTTTGTGTTGTGTAACGTGGAGACACATATACATAATTAGAGAGTGAGTGTGTGAGATACACATGCGGACATGGGGAGAGATGAGGGTCCAGATAAATGGGTGTCTGTGCGTGTCTGGATGTGTTCGTGCACGCGTTTTGTGTGTGAGAGGGAGTATGTGTATGTGGAGTAGAGAGACCACTGATGATGTAAACCTAGTATAAGGGAAGGGGGAATGGTGTGACATGTGTAGTAGCGGGATAGCACGAGTGCGGGCTGGGGGAGCAGACTATTTGGAAGAGACATCGAGTGTGTGTGTGGGAGAGGGGTGTGAGAGCGAGAGAGAGAGAGAGAGAGATAGTGACGGAGAGAGAGAGAGAGAGAGAGAGAGAGAGAGGAAGAGAGGGGGCAAGAGGGATCGTTTGTGTCCATAAATGGCCTATAGATTGGGAGACAATGTTGATGTTGTCCGAAATTGGCCTATGTAAGGAGACATAAGGGAAGCGAGTCATCGTGTGTGTGATAGGGACTTCATGAGAGATCTAGAACAGATGGTGTAGAGAACAATGTGCGATATTGAGAATGATGATACATTAGGGAGCTATGGAAAGAGTCACGACATATATGTATACAGGGAAGGAGCTGGGGCGGGTCCGCATTTGGGAGAGATAGAAAGAGGAGAGTGGTGCACAAGGAGACAAACTGTGCTTGTTTGCAGTGGGGGTGGTGTGTGAGGTGAGTGCGCGAGAACCACATAACTAGGGAGATAGACGTTTGGGGGCGAGGTTTTGTGTGTATGGGAAATATACACTCTACATAGTGCGTGTGCTTGGGTAAGAGAGATAGCGGGAGACCTAGAGAGTGAGGGAAGAGAAGTGTGCATGGTCGAGAGACAAAGTGATAGGAACCTATGTTGGGGTCCGGACTTCACAAGAGAGATGGGTGTTAATGTGCTCGTGTGTTGGTGTTTGGGGGAGAGAACGACTTCTCTATGTGTGTGTGTGTGTAGTGGGGGGGGGGGGGTTGGCTTCAGATAAAGAGTGAGGTGTCTATATTTGAGGGACTTTAGCGTAATTGAGATATTGTGCACTCATGGTTGATCAATTTGTCTCACAGTTTGGACTATGCGATAATGATACTTTTGAACATGCGTGATATACCTTGATGTACCAGAATTACAAACCTAAGATTGGAATTTTGGAATTCGACTCCATCATTAGCTTTTGTAATTCATTTAAACGGAGGTACATTTTTTAAGCCGGGATTTCGTGATTTCAAATTGATATATCAAACCTAGAGATATACACATACGGGCATGTTCAAACTTTATAATCATCTAATTTATTCATACACATACACATTTTTGCTTTTGTCATCATATTTAGGATAAACACATTTGGAATTTCATTTGAATTGGGCCGTATGATGGTATTTGCTTGTAGTAGCTCAATGATCCATATTTGAATTGAATGGACAATCTAAGTTTCGAGTTGGAGACATTGATTTTCAAAACTTGCACATTTTTTTGCGTGCAAAACAAACAAATTGTCGGCCATTATATCATAGTCGGTCGTACGAGAGCAGAATACTTATAATTTTAGGCGCCAAAAGCTTTCAAACTTCCTGCTCACATAGAAATATCACGCACCCGAAAGTTTAGCCCTGCGATATTCCTATTTTACCCCTCCCACATGAATGGAAAAGGGCTGCTTTGGTAACTCCATTATTTTCCCCTCTTTACCCCCAACATTCTTCCCCAGAGCCCCTCCCCTTCCCCTCCCCGACCCCCAACCACGGCAATCCACCGAATCTGGTCCTCCGCCACAGCGGTGGACCTCACACCCCGCCGGATCTACCTTCCGCACCTTGGAACCCCCAACTGCCAACTCACCACTTCACCGGAGCCGCTTTAGCGACTGGCTTGTCCACCGCTCCAGATCTCCTTGACCGCCATCACGGTCCACCGCACCGGATCTGCTTAATCGGCGCCCTCGTCCACCACAGTGTAGGCCCTTCACTGACTCCCTCGTCCGCCCCTTCGCTGGCCCTTCATACAAGCTCTCGTCCACTGCAACAGATCCGCCTAGCACTGTACAACGTGCCCGCCGAAGCCTTCATACACTACACTGGACCCGCTCCACGGATGCCATATTCAACTCCACCGGCCCTGCTTTACCGACGCCGCAGCATCATCAGGTTATTTCGATTTGTACTCCTTCGGTTTTTCTCTTTATCATGCAACTGTTCACTTACCACAGATGAGATTTCTTGTATGTCGACAGGCGCCGCAACCGTAGCACCGGAGCCGCTTCAGCGACGGTGACAGCCGACCCAAACTCAACCGCAACACGAGCACCATCGATGATCCTTAGCTATCAAGTATGACAACGATACCCATACACCGGCGAGAATCAGGTACTATTATCCAATGGCCGACACCTACGTTCACTTTCCTAGCATAAGCACCGCACCTTTGAATTTCTTTAGGGCATCATTCAGTTTTTCATGAGACGCGTTATTATGCTTGCACCTGTAGGGTCATACTTCTGGCAGTGAACATGTTACATGTGCTAAATTACATACCAGTGCACATATAGTTAATATGCTTTAGTTTTGTCCTAAGTACTCCCTCCATTCCAAAATAGATGACCCAACTTTGTACTAACTTTGTACTGAAGTTAGTACAAAGTTGAGTCATCTATTTTGGAACGGAGGGAGTATTACCGTACTTCCTAGATATCACTGCCTACTATTTTACTTCTTGAATGCTATATTTGTGATAATGGTGTTGTTCTGATGACACCTGTTGGTTCCATCAGACTGCTTAATGTTCTCTATGCTTAATTACACATTAGCAAACTAGCATGTGGTTCCGCAGTTTTTTGTTCATTTTACCCTACATTTTCTGATGCTAGCTATTACATCACTGCTCCGAGCCTCTGTTGATTACTTGTTTGTGTGTTCTTGATCTTCCCAAGTTGCATGACTAATTTGATGCTTCTATTAATTATGGAGCTGCCAACCCCATCAAGCAAAGTATTTGTTCTTTTGGGGCTGGCACCTCGAACAAGCATAAAAATAGAGGGAAGCAGATATATTGTCTTGTATGCACACACCCTTCTTTCATTAGTTTAGATGAACCATTGATGATCAATTCGGACCAGTGCATGCGATTAAAATTAATTTTACCTAAATAGAGGGTGCAGAATAAACTACAACAACTAGATTTGCAACCACGGGATGCTGACGATATCTTCAAAGAACATTGCAACAGCAGCGAGGCTTCACAGCAACATATGGTAAGCCAGTGTGTTTTAGTACATGTGAAATGTAATGCGAGTGGGCTGCTTTCTTGGCTTGGGCCCTCAACCTGTAATCCTACCGAATTACAAATAGTTCAGTTGTTTGCTTTGTTGTATTGCTTGATTCGAATGCTTGTTTGTTGTTATGCTATACCTGAGTTGGCCAATATGTCAGCAGTGCCTGTTGTACTATCATAAAGAAATGCATGCCTATTTCATTTGAGTCCTTAACTTTTCCTCTCAACTTCATCACAAGACTGTCTTTGTAGTTTATATGAGGTCACACTGTTAAGTGCTTTCTCAGATTATTTCAACTGCTTAGATGCCTTGGCAACTTAAATGTAGCGGTGGTACACTCCCTTTCAACTAGGGATGTCAAATGGGTCCCATTTAATCCCGATTAAAGTCCACTAGTGGTATGATAGTTCAAAAGAGTTTTTGTTTTTGAGGAAAATGAACTAGGGAGGTAGCAAAAACTAACTAGATGGGACTGGCGGATGTCGTTTATTTGCCACTTACATCCCTAGTTTCATCTTACCATTTTAATTTCTTTTCGACTGATGCTGCTTTGAACCATTTAAATATAGTTTGCCATACTCGGAAATAATTCATCCGTCATTTACCATATAAGCTTACTGCCTGCATCATACGATAACTATCTCTTACTTATGTCCAGCGGAAACCTTTCAGGATGCCGTTCACACTAGGGCACAATGTACAACCCCAGAATCTATTTGTGAAAGAAGTGCGCCATCCATGTTACCAGATGGTAGTAGTTCAGAGGCAACACCGCCGGAGAGCAGTCTGAGCACAAATATTATAGTGCTTGAGGCTGTACTAGAGGCAGAAAGAGATGGTGTGGCTGCCATGAATGAGGTAATCTTTATCTTGAGGCTGGAAATTACGGAATTAGCTGCACGCATTATGCAAGCAACACAAGAATTGGAGGAAGTAAGCATGTTGCATTTGAAGACGGAGGAGGTCCTGCTGTTTCTGCTATCTGAAGCCCAAGGTAATCCCGGTTCTTCTTTAGATACCATTTGAAATTGTCATTAGATTATTGTACTTGCATGTTGTGTCATGTCTCTGAATGGATTATGTTGCAAGACCCCCTATGTTGTCCATGTGTTGTAATGATCCGAATTTTTTAGGCGAGGTAATCCTTAGTACTTGTATGATTGACATAAGGTGAACTGTTTTTCGTGTGAGCATATTGTATTGGATGAAATAACTGTTTGACTCAGTGTGTATCCAACGTACAAAATTTAAAGATCACGACATTTCTACATATATAAAGGTGGAATAAATCTTTGTTATGGTTTTGAAGAAATAAATAACAAAGCGTAGAATTATCTATGGATATTTGTAATCAAATACAAATTGGATTTGAATTTAGTTTGCCAGGGCCCAGGGCAAACGTGAATGCTAATTCTCCCAAGTTTTGAATGAAGCGGCTAAACACTCAATATAATTTGTGGGCTGCCTGAAGCAAGTGTTTGCGAGATGGAAATTACAGTCTACCCCTGACACTTGACATCCTTATCGACCGGATTTACACTGCTATCGATAGGGGTAGACTAGTAACTTCAATCAGACGTGACACGATGGCCTCTGAGCCCATTCAGACACGGTGGGCACCAAACTTGGGCGGCAAAACACATTTGATTCAAGCTCGTCCGAAAGACATGTGTCTCTTCCTCCATTTACCCATTCATACACGGTGGGCGGTAAAACAAACTCTCCTCGTCCGAAATCGATGTAGGCTAATATCTTAAACAGGGGCAGATGTGTAACTTCCCTCAGACGTGACACAATCGTCATACCTGTCAGCCCCGTTCATACACCGTGGGCACCAACCGTGGGCGGCAAAACACCCTCTCCTCGCCTGAAATAGTTACCGGCAAATATTTGGGAGATGCGAGATTGCCGTCCTATCCCCAACCGACGCAATGTCCGAAATTTTAAACGGAGGATAAGTTCATAACTTTCTGAAAGTGCTAGTATCGACTAGATGGGGGGTGAATAGGCGATTTTTATGAATGTCTTCAAAACCTAGAAGTTTTGAAGAAAAACAAGTGAAATGCCCTAATTGATATGCAGCGGAAGATAAACTACTGTAAGCAAACCATAGTCAAGTATGCAATGATGTGAAAGCACAGCACTGATAGCAGCTAAGTAGTAAGGATCAGGATGGAAGATAGTATGAAGCCAATCAATGATAGTAGTCAAGCAATGAAGTCAAACAGGTACGACAGATAGGCAATGACTTCACGAAGACAAACTCAAACTAAAGGATGGGAAGGGATAGAACCAGTCGCTTGTTGAAGACACATGATTTGTTGGACCAGTTCCAGTTGCTGTGACAACTGTACATCAGGTTAGGGAGGCTGAGATTCAACTCAGAAGACCGTGTCTTCACCTTATTCCCCTTGAGCTAAGGACACCCAGTCCTCACCCAATCACTCTGGTAAGTCTTCAAGGTAGACTTCCAAACCTTCACAGACTTTGTTCACCGGCAATCCACAATGACTCTTGGATGCTCAGAACGCGACGCCTAACCAGCTGGAGGATTCACAGTCCTCAAGTGTAATAAGTCTTCAGGTCACACAGACAGAAAGACTTCATTGATGCCTAACACTCTTTGGCTCTGGGTGTTTGGGCTTGGTCCTCGCAAGGATTTCTCTCTCTCAAAGGCTTCGAGGTGGGTTGCTCTCAAACGACAAAAGCCGTGCACTAACTCTGAGCAGCCACCAATTTATGGTGTAGGGGGTGGGCTATTTATAGCTAGTGGGCAACCCGACCTGATATGTCTAAAATGACCCTGGGTCACTAAGGAACTAACGCGTGTTCCAATGGTCAGATTTCAAACACACACGGCAACTTTACTTGGGCTACAAGTAAAGCTGACTCATCCAGCTCTGGATAAGATTTGCTCTCATTGTCTTTGCTCGAAGACATAGGATTTGGGTTGAGCATCACTTCAGTCATTCTGACTTAGTTCACTTGGACCCCACTTAACAGTACGGTGGTTCCTATGACTCAACAAAGAAGAAAAGGAAACAACGAAATCACACAGTCTTCGCGCTCCATAATCTTCACTCAATGTCTTCTCATGTCATAGTCTTCAATATGAATGTCTTCACATACCACCATTGTCTTCAATGTCTTCATACATTTTTAGGGGTCATCTCCGGTAGGTAAACTGAATCAATGAGGGACACTACCTGCGTTATCCTGCAATTCTCACAAACGCATTAGTCCCTCAACCAACTTTGTCGTCAATACTCCAAAACCAACTAGGGGTGGCACTAGATGCACTTACAATCTCCCCCTTTTTGGTGATTGATGACAAACTGGTTGAAGTTTTCAACGGGGATAAAGTATGTGAAATTGTAACGGATAGGGTATTGTCTTCATAAGTAGCAAGGGCTCCCCCTGAAGATGTGCATATAAGTAATTTGCTTTTGGAATGCAAATGCACATGGCAGGTTGTACTTATGGAGATCCACTTCAACTTATGAAGATAATTCATCGTGCATGAAATGACATAGCAAATAGAATGACATGCATAATGAAAAATGGACGTCTGCAGAATGATCTAAGTGCGGAAGTTATCATCGCACATGCAGAATTTATCATTGCATCATAGTAAAGCAAATAAGTAGCAGACAACCATCGAGTTTAAGTGCTACAACTCAAAGAACCAAATGTTTCAAAAGTGAGAGTTGTAAACACGAGGCAAAATATAAAGCAACCGCCCATATGAACCCGCTTGAAGACTATCAACTCATACCCTTCTCCCCCTTTTGTCAGAAAGGACCAAAAAGGTTTGAAGACATAGAGCATCTACTCGTCCTCATGAGTAGGTGAAGCAGCAGGGTTGTCGTTGTTGCTTTGCGGTGCAGACATACTTGGTGCAGTGTCGATGCGTGCAGAAGTAGGGGGCGGTGAAGTAGCATCATCTTCATCATCGATCACTCTGGCATTCACGGTTGCCGCGGAGGAAGAATAGTCAGAGTCTTCAAGGGATGGAGTTCGACGTAGGACTGCAGTCCGTGGAGGAGTGGAGTCAAACTTGAATCTTTCAGTGAAGCCATCGTCTTGAAGATCGGCTTCAGCACTGAGCATCGTCAAACTCTTCCATGATCGCCGACAAGTCTCGTGAGCAACAAATGCATTCTTGGTGGCAAGATTTCGAATGCGATTGACGTCAACCAAGAGGCTTTGCATCTGCCTCTTGAGCCAATAGTGATGCTTATCTTGTTTCTGATGAAGGGCCACAAGAAGTTCTCGGTCATTGAGAACGCGAGAGCGCTTCTGAGGCCTTTGGGCAATGGTGCTTTCAGTGGCTTCAGTATGCGCACGATGAGGCAGACGAGTATTTCCAGCCATTGGATAGATACGTGTTACTGCTTGGACGCCTTCAATAGGTTGAGTGAAGCTTTGGTGCTCGACATTATGAAGACAAAGAGGCTTCTTGGCAGGGTCAGAGTATATGGCTTCAACTGACATATCAACCTCTGGTAAAAAGATCAGATGATTGCGAGCAGAGGGCTGATAGTTGACAGAGGAGTGTCGCTTTATGAGGCGCATGACCCATGGAGCATAGAACTTCAGACCAAAAAGGTCGGATCCAGACGCAGCAAGTTGCCTGATGAAGAATTCTTGGGAATTGAAGCTGATGCCATTGAGGATGTAAAAGACCAAAGTCTACATGGCTCCTTCAAGCTTGGCCGCTGATGAATGTCCTTTGATAGGCCATAGAGTTCACCTGATGATACGATATATTGTGCGAGGCAGATACTCAAGGTCATCAACAAAGAACTCCGTTGGATATTCAGCGTCAGATGGCAAAGGCTTCATCATGCTTAACATCTAGCTCATGTTGGGTTCTGGCTTATGGAAGATGCTCTCCAGTGCATTATGGTGTGGTTGACAATCAGGTTCATATAGCTCTCCGGGAGTGGGTAGGCCTGTAAGCTCAATGATATCCAGAGCTTTGGCTTCATGATGAACATTTCCGGTCATCCACTCGAGAACCCATGTCTTGATATCTCTATTGTAGCCGCGAATGTGGAGGGTAGCATAGAATTGAAGCAACAGTTCTTCATTCCAGTGTTCCTTGTCTGTCACAAAGTTGAGCAGACCAGCATCACGAAAGCAGTCAAGTGCTTCTTCTAAGCACGGCAGTCCAGCAATGGCTTCAGTGTTGAGGCGCATATGAGGGAAAATGCACCCTTGATCATACAAAACGCAGGAGTAATAGCTTCACTGTTGATAGCTCCAGAAACGATCAGATGATATCCTTGGCCTTGAGTAGGGGTTCTTGGCGCTGTAAAAGAAGGTATTGTGGCTTTTGAAGCCATTTGCATTGAAGGACCCTGTAGAATTAGCATTTCCTGGGAACCTTGGCAGTCTTGGCTTTGGCTTCTGGACCTGAGGCCTGAGGTCCAGAGGCAGTAGGTGGAGGGACCAGAATGGGCCATCGGACAGTGGTTAGCTGACCATGACTGTATGCTTGCTCAATTGTATGGGGCCTTGGTGGTGGAACCGGAGCAGTGGCAGCAGCTAAGGCTTTAGGCTGCACAACAGGTGCTTCAGGAGCAGTGGCCTCATTGGCTTCAGGCACACTGGTTGGTGCAAGCTCCACATTGGCTTCAGCCATGACTACGTCATAGGCTTCATTGGCGTTGGTGGTGGCAGCTTCAACATTTTCAACCTCCACTTGACGAGCTGGAGGGTCGGGCACTGGCACACTCACATCAGGAACAACTTCTTCAATAACGGGGGAAGTAGGGACACGTACGTCTTCTTGTATTTCATCGGCTGATGCAGCCGGATAGTCTTCAGCAGCTTGGGCTTCAGACACGGAGACATTCACAGTTGTAGTGGGTTCAGAAAATACTTGACGTGCAACAGGTTGGTGTTGCACTTCTCCTTCTGGAACGCTCAAAAGAGGGACTTGAGGCCCTTGTCCTTTGCGAAGCCTGCGAAATGTTGGCAACGCCTTTGGAGATGGAGTTGGCTGGGCCTCAAAGTCTTCATCTTCTTCTTGCACGGGTGGTGTAGTTTGTTGTTGTTGTTGGGGAGTACTTGGGGAGTCTTGTTGCTATGGGTGATCAGCCCACGATGCATCCTGAGCAGTTGGCGTCAGAGGACGACCAATGCTGATGAGTTCGTTGTTCGTGAGAATAGGCGATGATACCACGTTGTGTTTGATCTGAGGAATAACTTCATCATCTTCAACAGTGTCATCGTGACCAATGTCTTCAGCAGCGGTGGGTTCAGCTGCTGGAATATCTTCAGCTTCATGAGCCTCTGTGGAAGTAGGCTCATGAACTATCATCCGTCTTTCTTGATGTTCAGACACAGGGCGAACCACTGAAATGGGTTCCACAACTAAGGGCTCTGTGGGAGCAGCCCTAGTCTTCTTGGTTTTGCGCTTCTTCTTGGAGGGAGCAGCATCAGAGGCTTCATGATTCTTCCTTTTTCTGGCTTTAGCCTCAGCAGCCCTCGTCTTCTTCTGTTCTGAAGCGGTTGACATGACCTTTGGCTTCGAGCCAGTCATGCTGCTTGGGAAGATAATGCGAGGTGCTTCTGGACTTGAAGGCGCAGGTGGAGCGGTTGATGGCTTCTTCTTCTTTGCAGCCAACCTGGGGTCAATGCCAGGACGGCCAAGAGATTTGCGCTTCTCAGCCTCATTGTAGGCCAGCACACACTTGTCAGCCAAACTCTTCATGTGCTCGCGAGAGCCCTGAGCTTCTTCATGCTTCTTGAGAAAAGCTTCTTTAAGCTCGTGCAGCATAACCTTGAAGTTTCTGACATCTTGCACGCTGAGTTTCGCCACATGCTTCTTGAAATGAGCCTTTTCATAGTCAATCTTGTTCTTCAGCTCAATGATGCGCTGAGCGAGAGCTAGCTCAAAAGCAATGGCGCCATTGAAGGCGATGCTGAGGCCAATGGGAAGCTGCAGATCTTCAAAGCTGAGATTTGGGGTGTCGAACCACTCATCAATGAAGTTATGGATGATTGCCACATCAAAGAGAGGCAAGTTGTTGAAGATCTCTGCTTCGTCCTCGCTCTTGATCAGTTGTTCAAGGGCATCATCTGCAAGATCTTCATCGCTGGACAGATCGATGGGTTCTTCACGCAGAATGGCAACAGGTGTCAAGGTTTGATCAGTATGCCTGACAATTTGCTTTTTCTTCTCCGTCCTCTTGGAGATACGTGATTGATCTTCAGACTGCACACTGTCTTCAGGAGGTGCAGTGGCCAGTGGCTTCGCACGTGAAGCTTTTGGAGGTGCAGCTGATCTTGAAGCCTTAGGCTTCTTTTGCTTCTGCGGCTTTGGAGGAGGAGTTGGGGCTTCATCAGTGTCAGCATCATTATCAGAATGATCTACTTTGGAACCATGGACCAAGATGTAAGTGATGAGGCCATCAAGGTTGGAGAAGGGGCCGATGACATTGGGTTCTGCATCACGTGAGCCATCAACACGGGGAGCAGAGGGACCAGGGTTGAAGTCTAATCCCAATGACTTCTTGTTTTCCTTGGCCGAAGACTTTGCATGCTGGAAATTGCGCTTGAAGAGAGTATCGTCACGACACCAGACTAGTGATGATGGGTCGGCATTTGCAGGCTGAGGTCCTCAGACCATGCAGGGATAGAAACCCTGTGCAATAGCTTCAGCTCTGTTCTTGGGTTGAAGGCCTCGATAGAGAATATCACCCAAGGACTTTTGATAGCATTCTTCTCTGCATATTCCTTGGTCACGAACTTGTACTTGAACCATTCTTCAGCCCAATAGCAACGAATCCATTGGATTCGTGTCTTGCGCTGATGATAATTCTCTTCAGGACCTATCTTGTATAGCTCTGCTAGGTCATCAGGCAGATCTTTTGATGTACCCCCTCGACGCTGTCTGCCACCCTTCCTTACTGACTTTTCTGTAGCCATGAACTTGAAACTGAATGGCTTCAATACGCTCAAAGGCTTCAGAGACTTACGCTTGCTGGTCAAATAGGAACTGGCTTCGCGAGAATTAATGTGATGCTGTAAGTATTCTGCAAACGAATGCAGATTATGAGAACCAAGGGATTCTCCCGCGGACATGTACCTGTGACAGCATTAGAGATGCGAGGGAAGGGGAAGAGGTCATATGCATTCTCAGAAGATTTTGAAGATAAATCAGTTTGAAGACATTGACCTCATGGTGCGAAGACATTCACTTATGTGATGTGAGTTGGTTCCAGATTTGTACGAATCCGTGAATAAGTACAAGTGAGGAATCAAACTAGACATGAAATTCAAGTGAATAGACTAGGCAGTATGAGATGCAGACAGAATAGGTCTAACATTGTGTAGGCAGAAACCACTTTTGGTAGATAGGATGAATCTATGAAGATCAAAAAGGCAGTAAAAATAGAGTTATATTTACCACACGAAGAACTGCTAGATGGATGAACAGGAGACCGAGCAGTTCAATCCACCGTGCCCTAACTTGGCGACGGAGGACACCTACGGTGATGGCGGAGAGGACGATGTCCGCGGCCGGCGTGAGGACGGCGTCGGAGAAGTCACGATAGCTAAGCGCTTCGTCGCCGGCGTCATCGAGAGCTAGCAGTGGTGCTAGGGTTTTGACGAGGTAGAGAGGTGGAAGAAGGATTTCTTTACCGCAGGGGACAAGTATTTATAAGGAGGTGTGCGGCACAGCGCAATTACGTAGGTGCCCCTGGTGGTTCACATCTGAGGGGCACGTGGCAAGCATGCAACATACTCAGAGTTGTCCCACGTTCCCACGCCCGCCAGGCATGTCGGATGGTTGTTCCGGCTTCTCCGGATTTCAACAATAAAGATGAGATATTTAAAACAGACTTAATATTTATCTCTTTGCCTTCTGCTGACTAGGACGTAGAGAAGACTGTCGGTGTCAAAACCGGCGGATCTCGGGTAGGGGGTCCCGAACTGTGCGTCTAGGCGGATGGTAACAGGAGACAAGGGACACGATGTTTTTACCCAGGTTCGGGCCCTCTCGATGGAGGTAAAACCCTACTCCTGCTTGATTGATATTGATGATATGGGTAGTACAAGAGTGGATCTACCACGAGATCAAGGAGGCTAAACCCTAGAAGCTAGCCTATGGTATGATTGTTGTAATGGTTGTCGTCCTATGGACTAAAACCCTCCGGTTTATATAGACACCGGAGAGGGCTAGGGTTACACAGAGTCAGTTACAATGGTAGGAGATCTACATATCCGTATCGCCAAGCTTGCCTTCCACGCCAAGGAAAGTCCCATCCGGACACGGGACGAAGTCTTCAATCTTGTATCTTCATAGTCTTGGAGTCTGGCCGATGATGATAGTCCGGCTATCCGGACACCCCCTAGTCCAGGACTCCCTCAGTAGCCCCTGAACCAGGCTTCAATGACGATGAGTCCGGCGCGCATATTGTTCGGCATTACAAGGCGGGTTCCTCCTCTGAATAATTCATAGAAGATTGTTAACACCAGGATAGTGTCCGGCTCTGCAAAATAAATTCCACATTCCACCGTAGAGAGAATAATATGTACACAAGTTCAATCTGCTGACATATTTTGTGGCATGATGACACACCGCTACCAAGCCTTTACTTGAATCGTTTTTTACTATACCACCTCAGCACGTTTAGCGAAGCGGTTTCCTTGGCACGTCTTGTCGAAGCAGAGATCGTGTTCCCCTTATTCCGGGATTCTCATCAATACGGACGTGGGTAACCCAACCGCGCCCATCGCCACGCCCCCTCTATCGAGGGCGAGTCCCGAACGGTCACGGAGACGGCTCTCGGTATTCTCCCTCCTTATAATGGGACCAAGGCTCGTTTCTTTTCTTCAATCTTCCATCGAATCTTCTCCTTGCTCCAAGTTCCAACACCCAGAGCCCCAGATTCGAGCGCTTCGGACCTTCAACAATGTCCGGCTCCAACCTTCAGGGCTGGTGGATGCCCTCCTCCGTCACGGAGGAGGACGTGCTAAAGCTGCGAAAGGCCAAGTACCTGTCTTACGAGATTTCGCACAGGTTGCACGCTGAAGGGCAGGCCATCCCCACCCCCGAGCCCGGCGAGTACGTCATTTTTGTATCCCACCTCTGTCGGGGTTTAGGCTTCCCGATGGATCCTTTTGTGAGAGGGCTCATGTTTTACTATGGGTTGGAATTCCACGACTTGGCTCCAGAGTCCATCCTCCATATTTCCGCATTTATTGTCTTCTGCGAAGCCTTCCTCCGCGTCACCCCCCACTTCGGCCTGTGGCTGAAGACCTTCAATGTGGAGCCGAAGATGATCGAGGGGCGTCAAGCAGAGTGCGGCGGGGCGGCCGTAAGCAGGAGGGCCGATGCCCCGTGGCCCGAGGGCTCCTTCCAAGAGGAGCTCGGCTTGTGGCAGCAGGAGTGGTTCTATATTACCGCACCGAAGGGCAGCAGGCAGAAGCCGCCGCCCCTATTCTGCTCGGGACCTCCACGACGGTTGATGTCGTGGGTCAACCAAGGGCTCAACTGGGGGCCGTCAAAGGACGTGCCCCTACTGCAGGGCCGGATTCGAGACCTCCAAGCGAGGGAGATCGACATGGTTGTGGTAATGCAGGTCATGCTGATTAGGCGTCTCCTGCCCTGCAAACGCCGCCCTCTCCGCTGTGGGAGTTTAATCCGGAGGGACCACGGATTCTTCAACACTTCATGGGTATGACACCCGTGGAGATGTACAAATTATTCTTCGGATCACGAGAGGCGTGTCCGGAATTGACCGAGGACGCTGGCCTAAGCTGCAATTGCCCGGATACACAAGTAAGTAGCTCCCAGTCCGGACATACCGTTTGTTTGCCTTTCTATGATTCGCCTTTTGACCGATTTCCTTCTAAACAGGAGTGGATAGCGCAAGCAAAACTAATACGGTGTCCGGCCCCCCTCCCAAAGACCGCGCCGGATCCCGTGCTGGTCAGGATGCTGGAGATTGCGCCTTCAGAGGAAGGCGAAGGGGAAAATAGAGGAGCTACCGCCTCGCCCAAGGAGGCTCTTGAAAGAGGGGGGATCGAGAATCCCTCCCTCGAAGGGGAGAAGAGGACCGCCTCCGAGGACCCGGGGGCCAAAGCCCCTAAGCTGGGGAAGAAATCTTCGCCAGAGGGTCCTGCGTCCGGGGAGGCCCCGGCCGCACAGTCTCCCCTAAAGAATCAGCCCTCCAGTGAGCCGTAAGTAGAAAAAAGGGAGTTTTATAATAAGGGACACCCCTATTTGTGCTTCTGAGGATAACTCAAGTTTTTACCTTGTAGTTCGGATCTCCGTCCTTCGCAAATGAGCTCGTCTTCGGGGGACCTTCGTCCGGAGATGGTGGAGAGCGAGACGCCTCCATCCGCGGCGCCGTCAGATAGGGCGGACGAGCCTGAAGTGTCATCACGGAGGGTGCCCCCGAGTTTAGCAAAGCCGGATAGTTCGACACCAACTGGTGTGCGGCCGGGGGAGCTGAAGGATTTGCTTGAGAGGGCGTCTATCTCAGAAGATCACCATGCATTGATGAGTATGGTGATTGGAAGGATTTCGTCCGCCGAAGGCGTACTGCGTAATGCCGCAGGAGTTTGCTGGCGGGGTTTGAGGTACGTAAAAATGACACACCTTTTGACAGTTTTACACATAAAGTGCGCCCTGTATAGATAGTAGCCCCTGAGACTCGGTAGGTTGTCGAAAGCGACAGCGTGCCGAGGATCAAAATCGCAGGTTTCAATTTTCGCTGTTCCTATGCAGGTGGCGGATCGTCCGGGGGCCAGCCAGACTGATGGGGTTGCTGAACTAAAGCAACAACTCGACGTTGCGGATGCGGACATCGCGCTAGTCAACAGGCGACTTGATGAGTCGCAAGGTAAGTGTTTCATTGCGGTCACTTGGTAAGGGAGCCGAAGCCCACTCCTTACAACATGTGTGTATAATGCAGATGGTGCCGCTGCTGTGGAGAGCCTTCGGGCTGAACTTTCTCAAGCCAAGGAGCAAGCCAGAAGGAGTAATGCGACGGCCTCGAGGGCGGCCGAGGAGTTAGAAGCCGAAAGGGCTGCACACTGCCGAAGCAGGGAAGAGATGGCCGAAATGGCTGTGAAGTTAAAAGATGCTACCGACCGCAATGAGGCTCTTGAAAAGGAGTGCCTAGCGGGGCGAGAAGACCTGGGGAAGGCCACCGCCGAAGCCAAGGATGCCCGTTCTGCAATGCGGGCTATAAAGGAAGAGCTGCGCCAGGCCGGAGACATTGTGGCTGGCAAGCCTTTTCTGCTGCGCCGAAGGTTTACGGATCCAAAGTATGCTCAGCTTGGCCAGCTGTGGGGTCCGGAGGATCCTTATATGGACTTAGCAGCGAGTGCGGCGGATGCCGTTGTGCACTTCCGAAGCCAGAAGGATCACAAGACGGAAGAGTTGTTTTGGTCTCAATTCCATAGTCCGGAGCGTTCACTTCCGTTGACCGACCGGTTGGCCGAGTGGGCTGAGCTGAATAGGTTGTCCGGGCTTGCCATGACGGATATCGTGACCCATGTCTGGCCGGATAGGCCCAAGCCGAAGAGCTATTTTGGCTTATTGCAGCAATTTATTGGGGCGGTGCCGCATATCAAGGCGATGAAGCGGTCGGCCTGCATAGAGGGTGCACGGATGGCACTCGCCCGTGTGAAGACACATTGGATAGAGATGGATGCCACAGCTGTTGCGACCCAGGGTTCGGACGAGTGCCGGTTACCCACCGAGCACTATTTTGGCGAAGTTCTGCGTGGTGCTCGTGTAATAGAGTGTGCTCAAAAAATGTCACGTTCAAATGAACATTTTATTTTGTAAAACAATGTTTATGATGTAAGCGCTTTTTATACTTGTGTGTTCAAGTATTGAAATATCTCCTATGCGGCCGTTTATGTATACGTGTGTATAACCTGAAAGATGGCAGTCGTCGGCTTCAGCCCCCACGCACAGGGTGCGGGGGTGTTCGCAAAAATAGTGCATTTTCACACTTAATCCGAAGTCTCGGTCCTATGAAGGAGGTGGTAGCATAGCAAACGAGGCAACCGGACTATAATGCTTTATCAATTTCACTTAGCCATGGGAGTCCGAGGGTGGGGCTACGATATAGCCCCTGGGGGCACCGCGCTCTCCGAATTCGGGGCGCGTATGTGCCTGACCGGGAAACGGTCCTTCGTCAAAGCGGAGGAATTCTAAACATTCCATTGGTCGATCGAGTGGTTGACCAGTCTCTCACTGTATCATGACAGTCAGTTTTCGGCTTTCTCTACCGAGGTGCTCGCCCAGCCGAACTGGGGCACAATCGCAGTAGTTCTCCTGGTGCCGCGTTAGCTGATGATACGGAACATAAGGCAGCAAAACATAGGAGCCGGGAAAACCCAACATTTGACCAAAGACATGATTCGGAGCTGATGCATATAAGGCCTAACTCGAGACGCTGAACACTCCCGAAGGTGTTCGGTCTTTATAATAACGGGCAGAACAATGCCCTAAGCCCCTAGTGTCCAGGTACAGGCGAGGTCCTCTGACGCGGCCGATGCCAAAACGCCAGTCTCCTCTCTGGTTATAATGAGAAACCAGGGGATTATAGCAACAAGAGACAGTAAGAAAGGTTTACGCAGGGTCTTAATCTGAAAAGAATCCTTGAAACGGGTCCCTACTGCACGTCTGCGCCTGTGTCTCCGTTGTGCCGTATCCTGGACGGGTGTGCACGTTGTTCATCTGTAAAAAGAGAGAAACTTAGTTTGAAAAGAAATCGTGCGAAAAAGTGCATAAAAAATTGAAATATAAATTAATAAAGCTGAGCCTATATTAGCTCATTATTGCTAATATGCACAGCCCCTTGTGAAGGGGTGTGCGGCTAGGGAGCCCCTAGCTTATTTATTCCGGACTCGTCCAGCCGTGTCCGGTGTCTTAGACGACCTTTTAATGAAATGATGCCGCGTGGGCCAGGCATTTTAAGTGTAAGAGACGCGTAATATGGTATTACGTTAAAGCGGATGAAAGCTTCACGTCCTAATAGTGCTTGATAGCTACTTTTGAATGGGGCGACATGAAAGATTAGCTTTTCGCGTCGGAAGTTGTTAGGTGACCCGAACACAACTTCTAGTAATAAGGAGCATGTGCACTTGGCGTAAGGGCCTGGCGCCAATCCTTTGAAGGAAGTGCGGCTATGTCGAATTTTAGTAAGGTCTATCCCCAACTTGCGGATTGTGTCCGGATATAGCAGGTTTAAATCGCTGCCGCCGTCCATCAGGACTTGTGTAAATTGCAGTCCGTCGATTATAGGATCCAATATCAGAGCAGTCCATCCTGCGTTTTGAATACTTCTGGAATAATCCAGGTGGTCAAAAGTGATTGGTTTTGACATCCAATCTCGAGGTTCCGCTGGGGTGGACCGTGCGACACCTATCTTAGCGGGTGCCGCATTGTTTTTCCGTACTATCACATGAAGTGAGTTTACTGCTTTGACTTCTTGTGGGAAAGTCTTTTGTTTTCCGGTGCTCAGCTGGTGGGGTTCGTCATCGTCCTCGTTTGACGCGTTGAGCCCCTTGTGTTCGGCGTTTAGTCTGCCGGACTGTTTAAAAACCCAATAATCTCGGTGGGTATGGTTTGCAGGCCTTCCGGAGGTACTGTTGATTTGACATATCCGATCCAAAATTTTGTTTAAGTTGGATAGCTCATCACTGTTGTCCTTAAGAGGCAGTGTTTTATTGTTTGGCCGCGAGCTTTTGAATCCGGCGTTGACCGCCGTGTTCTTTGGGCTTTTTTCTTTATTCCGGCGCTGATCTTTTCTGCGCCGTGATTTTTCGTTTCCATCTCTGATCTCGGATGTACTCGGCTCGCTGGTGCTGCATCTTGCTAGCCAGTTGTCTTCCCCCGCGCAAAAGCGGGTCATGAGGCTTGTTAGCGCGGCCATTGTCCTCGGCTTCTCTTGGCCGAGGTGTCTGGCGAGCCATTCGTCCAGACATTGTGTTTAAAAGCTGCTAAGGCTTCAGCGTCCGGACAGTCGACTATTTGGTTCTTTTTAGTAAGGAACCTGTTCCAGAATTTGCGCACTGACTCTTCGGGCTGTTGAGTTATATGACTTAGATCGTCTGCATCTGGAGGGCGGACATAAGTCCCTTGAAAATTTGCTCTAAACGCGTCCTCAAGCTCTTCCCAACTTCCAACAGTGTTTTCTGGGAGGCTTTTGAGCCAATGCCAAGCTGGCCCTTTGAGCTTGAGGGGTAGGTATTTTATGGCGTGGAGATCATCTCCTCTAGCCATGTGTATGTGTAGTATGTAATCTTCTATCCAGACTCCAGGGTCTGTTGTTCCGTCGTATGCCTCTATGTTTATGGGTTTGAACCCTGCTGGAAATTCATGATCCAGCACCTCATCGGTGAAACATAGTGGGTGTGCGGCGCCCCTATATTTGGGTGTGCCGCTGTCTTCGAACACTTGTTGTGTTGTGTTGCTTCCTGGGGCCCTCTTTTTTGGCCCGTAAATGGACCTGGCTGGGCCGTCTGTTTTCCCAGGATCATAAGTTGGCTTGTGTGCGACGCCGCTTGTCGCTTTTGGCCTGTCGTCTGGCCGTCTAACCGGCCAGGCGGCCTCTTTGTTTTTTGACTGTGGGGGCTCTATGGCTTCCTCGTCAAATTCTGGCAGCAGCTTGCGCTTCGGGTAGCTCTTTGTTTGGTGGCCATTGCCATATTTGTCTGCGGTCTTGAGTACTTTGCTCCACCTCATTCTGAGTATGTCTTCCACTGTTTTGAGCTTCCGTTTTTCCTTCTTCAGACTTCTTGCAGTGGCGACGAGTCTTTTGTGAAGGTTCTTATGCTCCGGTGGTGTGTCCGGCGTGAGGTCGTCTGGACTGTTGGTTTCGCCGGGCATGGATTGATTATCCGATTCGTCCTGTTCGGACGGTTGCTTGGTTGCATGTTCGTCGTCCACTGGTTTGCCCTGCTCTATTGCTGGGTCATTAGGAATGCTGTTTTTGTCGAGGCGGGACTTAGGGTGGCATCTGCGTCGCCGTTTTGGTTGTTTGTCGGCGGGATTATCCTTTGCCGCGCCCCGTTGTTCCTCGTTATCGCTTCCTTTTGGGGTGTCCACCATATATACGTCATGTGTTGGGGTGGCCTTCCAGTGCTCAGTGAGCGCTGCTTCTTGATCGTCTCCAGCATCGTCGTCCATACCGTCGATGTCTTAGGAGTCGTAGTCTAGCATGTCGGTTAGATCGTCGACAGTGGCTACAAAGTGGGTGGTGGGTGGGCTTTGAATTTCTTCGTCGTCCGCATCCCAACCATCCTGGCCGTACTCCGGCCAGGGCTCTCCGGATAGCGAGAGATACTTTAGCGATTTCAGGATGTCGCCAAAGGGTGAGTGCTGAAAGATGTTCGCAGCGGTGAACTCCATGATCAGCGCCCAATCAGATTCGATTGGCAGGGGCGCAGGAGGTTCGGAGTCCGGCAGGGAGTCCGGCACCTCGGAGTCACGAGGACGAGGTCAGTGTTCAGCTCCATCGCCGTGGAAGTTGCAGCTCCCGAGGCGGTGTCCAGCCACCCGTCCTTAATCTGCGCGATCGGCTCAGGACTATGGGTCGGAGCAGATTCATGTGCGGCCTCCAAGGTACTGTCTGGCGGCAGAGTTAGATCATGCTCATCGTGATAGTGCGGCACGCTCGGCTGCGGCTCGGATCCATCGAAGATCAAGTCTCCGCGGATATCCGCCGTGGAGTTTAGGCTCCCAAATCTGATTTGACGGACAGGGGCGTAGCTTTCAATATGCTCCAGATGGCCAAGTGAATTGGCCCGCAGCGCGAAGCCGCCGAACACGAAGATCTGTTCGGGGAGAAAAATCTCACCCGGGACTGCGTTGTTGTTGATTGAAGAAGCCATCAAGCCTATCGGTGACGACACAGAGGAACTCTCAATGAAAGCACCAATGTCGGTGTCAAAACCGGCGAATCTCGGGTAGGGGGTCCCGAACTGTGCGTCTAGGCGGATGGTAACAGGAGACAAGGGACACGATGTTTTTACCCAGGTTCGGGCCCTCTCGATGGAGGTAAAACCCTACTCCTGCTTGATTGATATTGATGATATGGGTAGTACAAGAGTGGATCTACCACGAGATCAAGGAGGCTAAACCCTAGAAGCTAGCCTATGGTATGATTGTTGTAATGGTTGTCGTCCTACGGACTAAAACCCTCCGGTTTATATAGACACCGGAGAGGGCTAGGGTTACACAGAGTCGGTTACAATGGTAGGAGATCTACATATCCGTATCGCCAAGCTTGCCTTCCACGCCAAGGAAAGTCCCATCCGGACACGGGACGATGTCTTCAATCTTGTATCTTCATAGTCTTGGAGTCCGGCCCATGATGATAGTCCGGCTATCCGGACACCCCCTAGTCCAGGACTCCCTCAAAGACATTCGTCAGTTTCAAAAGAATGCATTTGATTTGGACAGATAGAGTTTGAGATTGAAAGCATAGAGAGGTTAGGGTCCGATCACATTCACTTAGTTCAAAAGATTCAACTTGAAGACATAGCAATAAGTGAATGCTGTAGAGGACAGAACACTAGTGTATATATATATCAGAAAGCAATCAAATCATCATAGTGAAGAGAATCATGAAGATAAATTGAAGCTGAAGACAAACCAAATGCGAAGTCATTGCAAAAATAACACCATGATTAAAACACTTCAAACAAAGAAATTTGGTGGTGACGTTACCCACCGTATAGGAAGTATTAGACCCAGACACGACGCACAATTATCGTGGCGCTCCGAAGTCATATTCCATGTTAATGTATTCACACTCAGAGTGTAAGTCTTCATTGATTGAAGATATACATTACTTCGTGTGTTGCACTTCTAAGTCATCATCATGCATAAGTGTTAGGATGTGTGCCTGATCACAGGACATTTGAGGATTCTAAGATACTTAGCTCACACCGTAAATTGCAAAACCTTTTCTCATCCAAGGGCTTTGTGAAGATATCTGCTAGTTGCTCTTCAGTGTTGACGTGAATGATGTCGATATCTTTCTTCATGACATGATCTCTGAGAAAGTGATGACGAATTTCAATGTGCTTTGTCTTCGAGTGCTGGACTGGATTGTTGGCTATCTTGATGGCACTTTCATTGTCGCAGAAGAGAGGTACTTGTTTCAGGTTGATGCCATAGTCCTTGAGAGTTTGCTTCATCCATAGAAGCTGAGCACAATAGGATCCAGCAGCAATGTATTCAGATTCAGCAGTTGAGAGTGATACACAGTTTTGCTTCTTTGAAGACCAACAGATAAGTGATCGACCTAGAAAGTGACATGTGCCTGATGTGGACTTGTGATCCACCTTGTCACCAGCATAATCAGCATCCAAGAATCCAACCAAATCAAATTTTGAGCCCTTTGGATACCATAATCCGAGTGTTGGGGTGTAAGCCAAATATCGAAGAATTCGCTTCACAGCTAAGTGATGCGATTCCTTTGGAGCCGCTTGGAATCGAGCACACATGCAAACACTAAGCATAATATCTGGCCTAGATGCACATAGATAAAGTAAAGAACCAATCATGGAGCGGTATACCTTTTGATCGAACTCTTTACCATTGTCATCGGGACCAAGATGGTCTTTGACTGGCATTGGCATCGTATAACCTTTGCAGTCTTCCATTCCAAACTTCTTCAGACAATCTTTGAGGTATTTTTCTTGAGATATGAAGATGCCATTTCTTTGCTGACGAATTTGAAGACCAAGGAAGAATTTCAGCTCACCCATCATGGACATCTGATATTGCTCTTGCATCATGTATCCAAACTCATCACTATACTTCTGGTTGGTGCAGCCGAAGATAATGTCATCCACATATATTTGGCACACAAACAGTTCGCCCTCATATGTCTTCATGAAGAGTGTGGGATCGAGGGATCCTGGTTTGAAGCCTTTGCTCTTCAAGAAGTCTTTGATCGTATCATACCAAGCGCGGGGTGCTTGTTTGAGGCCATACAGTGCTTTGTTTAGCTTGTACACCATATCAGGATGCTTTGGATCTTCAAAACCAGGTGGTTGAGCTACATATACTTCTTCTTCAATCTTGCCGTTGAGAAATGCACTCTTCACATCCATTTGATATAGCAAGATGTTGTGATGATTAGCGTAGGCTAGTAGTATGCGAATAGCTTCAAGCCTAGCAACAGGAGCGAATGTTTCATCGAAGTCAATTCCTTCTACTTGAGTATATCCTTGAGCCACAAGACATGCTTTGTTTCTGATGACTTGACCATGCTCATCTTGCTTGTTTCGATATATCCATTTTGTTCCAATAATGTTATGCTTGCAAGGGTCAGGTCGCTTGACAAGTTTCCAAACATTGTTCAGCTTGAACTGTTGAAGTTCTTCTTACATAGCTTGAATCCATTCAGGTTCCATAAAAGCTTCAGCAAATTTCTTGGGTTCTGATATTTATACAAACGAAAAGTACCCACAGAAATTTGCTAGCTGTGTTGCTCTTGAGCGAGTAAGTGGACCAGGTGCATGGATGCTATCAATTATCTTCTCAATTTGAACTTCATTTGGAACTCGAGGATGAACTGGACGAAGATTTTGCTCTTGTTAATCATTGTCATTATTGGGAGGATTGTCTTCGGTCTGAGCATTGTCTTCAGGTTGGTTAGGTGCAGAAATGATAAGTTCCTCTTCAGGCTGTGTTTCAGAAGGCATGATCTCACCAGTTCCCATCAGCTTGATTGATTCGCTTGGCGGAGCTTCATCTAGTGTACTTGGCAGGATCTCTCTCTATGAACCATTTGTTTCATCAAATCTCACGTCCACAGTTTCGATGATTTTGTAGAGATAGAGGTTGAAGACTCTGTAGGAGTGCGAGTCCTTTCCATAGCCAAGCATGAAGCCTTCGTGAGCCTTAGGTGCAAATTTTGACTTGTGATGGGGATCCTTGATCCAGCACCTAGCTCCAAATACTCTGAAGTAACTAACATTTGGCTTCTTGCCAGTAAGGAGCTCATAGGATGTTTTGTTCAGAAGCTTATGGATGTACACACGGTTGATGATGTGACATGCTGTATCAATGGCTTCGGGCCAGAACTTTCTTGGTGTCTTGTATTCATCTAGCATTGTTCGAGCCATCTCAATGAGGGTTCTATTTTTGCGCTCAACGATGCCATTTTGCTGAGGTGTGTACGGAGCAGAGAACTCATGAGTGATTCCCATTGTATCCAGATAGAGATCAAGTCCGGTGTTCTTGAATTCAGTGCCATTATCACTTCTGGTATGCTTGATCTTCACACCATAATTGTTCATTTCTCGATTGGCGAAGCGTCTGAAGACATCTTGCACTTCAGTCTTGTAGAGAATTATATGAACCCATGTGTATCTTGAATAGTCATCAACAATGACGAAGCCATAGAGACAAGCAGTTGTTGTGAGGGTGGAGTAGTGAGTAGGTCCAAATAAGTCCATGTGCAACAGCTCGAAGGGTTGAGATGTTGTCATGATTGTCTTCGAGGGGTGCTTTGCCCTAGTGATCTTTCCAGCTTCGCAGGCACCACACAAATGATCCTTCTTGAACTTGACATCCTCGATGCCTATGACGTGCTTCTTCTTGACAAGTGAGTGTAAGTTCCTCATGCCAGCATGCCCCAGCCTTCGATGCCAGAGCCAGTATTCTGAAGCTTTTGTGAGAAGACATACGACAAGCTGTGGACCTGCTGAGAAATCTACCATGTATAGATCATCTTTTCGATACCCTTCAAAGACTAGAGACTTGTCAGATTCCATTAGTACAAGGCAACGATATTTTCCGAATAGCACAATCATGTTTAAGTCACAAAGCATTAAGACAGACATTAAGTTGAAACCAAGGGATTCAACAAGCATCACTTTATCCATGTGTTGATCCTTTGAGATTGCAACTCTACCTAGACCCAATACCTTGCTTTTACCAGTGTCAGCAAATGTGATGTGACTCTTGTCGGATGGACGTAAGGTTGAGTCCATGAGAAGACTTCGATCACCAGTCATATGATTTGTGCATCCATTGTGCATAATCCATTCTGAAGCTTTTGGTGACATGCCCTACAGTGAAGTTAGGAGGATAGGCTTCACAAAGAATGTTGTGAAGCATAGGCGTTTGACACATACAAGGATTGTCATAGCTTAGATCAAAGTTAGGACACATAGTATGACTGGTACGCGATTCAGATGTGAAGTATATAGTAAGGCATTTTATCATGCGTCCTCAATGTGTTTTTAGGTCCCCAGCAATAGCATCGGACGCCATTGATTGCAGACTGGAGACCTTTCTATGCAAAAGAAAGTTAGTTCTTCTTCACCACCCACATTTTCAGGGGTGGCTTAGAAGCAATGAGTCTAAGTGCAGCATCTGAGAATTTTGGCTTTGGAGCCCTAGCAAATAGCCTTGCAGGAGATGAATGATACTCATATGAATAAGTAGAAAAGTTCTTAGTTCTATGAACATAGTGGTTCGAAGACACACGCTCATATTCATAAGTCTGAGCATGATTTCCCTGCAAAACATTGGCGTTAGGGTGACTCAGGTGAGTCCTCTGTCTGTATGAAGCCTTTGGACCATATGACGCCTTAGGTCTGGGGTTTGTCTTCTTCCCAGGTGGTGTCATGATCACATTCACTGGAACATTCTCAAGACAGCTTTTGGGAACCCAGATCTTCTTCATAGGTGGTCCATTCCTGCAGTTAGTACCAATATACCTGGCAAACACTTCACCATTCTGATTCTTGAATAGCTTATAGTTCGCATCAAAGGATTCATCAATGATAATAGGATTAGCACATGTAAAACCAGATAAAGTGGATGGATCTACTGAAGGTTCCTTTGCAGCAACCCATGTGGTTTTGGGGTACTGCTCAGGCTTCCAATACGATCCATCAACATTCATTTTCCTCTCGAACCCAACACCCTCTTTCCTAGGGTTTCGGTTCAGAATCTGCTTTTTGAGGACATCGCAAAGTGTCTGATGCCCTTTCAGACTTTTATACATCCCTGTTTAAAGCAATTTCTTCAACCTAGCATTTTCATCAGCAATGGTAGTGGTATCCTCCGCAGAGGGGTTAGTAGCCACACCAGTAGGTGAAGACAATGAAACAGCAGCAGCAGTGGAACATTCAGCAACAGATGTAGCGTTACCACGTTCAATGCATTTTAGACATGGTGGTTCAAATCCATCCTGAGCGGGATTGATCTATTGAGCGCGAAGTGACTCATTCACTTTTTGAAGATCTTCATGAGCCGCTCTCAATTTCTCAAGCTCTTGCTTCCTTTGAAGATAATCATAGGAGAGCCTTTCATAAGTAGTTGAGAGCGTTTCATGACGACTTTCAAGTTCTTGGTACTTAGTATGAAGATTTTTTATGTCTTCAACTAAGGACTGTGAACGTGTCATTTCCGCGTCCAACAGGTCATCACTTTTGTCTAATAGTTTTTGAGTATGTTTCATAGCCTTTTGTTGTTCAGTTGCAATTTTAGCAAGTGTTTTGTAGCTAGGTTTGGATTCACAATCAGAGTCATCTTCACTTGATGTTTGAAAGTAAGCATCACGTGATTTTACCTTGGCACCACGTGCCATGAAGCAGTAGGTGGGAGTAGGATCGTCTTCGTCATCAGCTTCAACATTGGTGTGGAAGTCATTGTCTTCAGTGTTGAAGATGGACTTGGCAACATAGGCTGTGGCTAGAGCCAGACTTGCAACGCCAGGGTCAGACTCCTCTCCAGACTCCACCTCCGCCTCCTCAGAAGCAGACTCCTCCTCTGAATCCATTTCCTTGCCAACAAAAGCAGGAGCCTTGCCAGATGAGCTCTTCTTGTGTGATGAATGTTGGAAATATGCCCTAGAGGCAATAATAAAAGGATTATTATTATATTTCCTTGTTCATGATAATTGTCTTTATTCATGCTATAATTGTATTATCCGGAAATCGTAATACACGTGTGAATACATAGACCATAATATGTCCCTAGTAAGCCTCTAGTTGACTAGCTCGACGATCAACAGATAGTCATGGTTTCCTGACTATGGACATTAGATGTCGTTGATAACGGGATCACATCATTGGGAGAATGATGTGATGGACTAGACCCAATCCTAAGCATAGCACAAGATCGTGTAGTTCGTTTGCTAGAGCTTTTCCAATGTCAAGTATCTTTTCCTTAGACCATGAGATCGTGTAACTCCCGGATACCGTAGGAGTGCTTTGGGTGTACCAAACGTCACAACGTAACTGGGTGACTATAAAGGTGCACTACAGGTATCTCCGAAAGTGTCTGTTGGGTTGACACAGATCGAGACTGGGATTTGTCACTTCGTATGACAGAGAGGTATCTCTGGGCCCACTCGGTAATGCATCATCATAATGAGCTCAAAGTGACCAAGTGTTTGGTCATGGGATCATGCATTGCGGTACGAGTAAAGTGACTTTCCGGTAACGAGACTGAACGAGGTATTGGGATACCGACGATCGAGTCTCGGGCAAGTAACGTACCGATTGACAAAGGGAATCGTATATGGGGTTGATTGAATCCTCGACATCGTGGTTCAACCGATGAAATCATCGTGGAACATGTGGGAGCCAACATGGGTATCCAGATCCCGCTGTTGGTTATTGGCCGGAGAGCTGTCTCGGTCATGTCTGCATGATTCCCAAACCCGTAGGGTCTACACACTTAAGGTTCGGTGACGCTAGGGTTATTAGGAAGACTTGTAGGTGATTACCGAATGTTGTTTGGAGTCCCGGATTAGATCCCGGACATCACGAGGAGTTCCGGAATAGTCCCGAGGTGAAGATTTATATATAGGAAGTGCTGTTTCGGCCATCGGGAAAGTCTCGGGGTCACCCGGTATTGTACCGGGACCACCGGAAGGGTCCCGGGGGTCCACCGGATGGGGCCACCTATCCCGGAGGGCCCCGTGGGCTGAAGTGGGAGGGTAACCAGCCCCTAGTGGGCTGGTGCGCCCCCTTGGGCCCTCCCTACGCCTAGGGTTGGAAACCCTAGGGTGGGGGGCACACCACTTGCCTTGGGGGGCACTCCACCCCCCCTGGCAGCCCCCCCCTTGGGAGATTCCCATCTCCAGGGCCGGCGCCCCCCTGGGGGCCTATATAAAGGAGGGGGGAGAGAGGGCAGCCGCACCCTGAGTCTTGGCGCCTCCCTCCCCCTGCTACACCTCTTCCTCTTCCCGCAGTTGCTTGGCGAAGCCCTGCCGGAGTACTGCATCTCCACCACCACCACGCCGTCGTGCTACTGCTGGAGCCTTCTTCCTCAACCTCTCCTTCCCCTTGCTGGATCAATAAGGAGGAGACGTCATCCGCTCCGTACGTGTGTTGAACGCGAAGGTGCTGTCCGTTCAGCACTTGGTCATCGGTGATTTGGATCACGGTGAGTACGACTCCATCATCCCCGTTCTCTTGAACGCTTCCGCTCGCGATCTACAAGGGTATGTAGATGCACTCCTATCACTCGTTGCTTAGATGAACTCATAGATGGATCTTGGTGAAACCGTAGGAAAATTTTAATTTTCTGCAATGTTCCCCAACAACGGTATCAGAGCCAGGTTTATGCGTAGTTCTCTTTTGCATGAGTAGAACACAATTTTGTTGTGGGCGTAGATGTTGTCAACTTTCTTGCCGCTACTACTCTTATTTTGCTTCAGCGGTATTGTGGGATGAAGCGGCCCGGACCGACCTTATACGTATGCTTACGTGAGACAGGTTCCACCGACTGACATGCACTAGTTACATAAGGTGGCTAGCGGGTGTCTGTCTCTCCCACTTTAGTTGGAGCAGATTCGATGAAAAGGGTCCTTATGAAGGGTAAATAGAAGTTGACAAATCACGTTGTGGCTTTTTCGTAGGTAAGAAAACGTTCTTGCTAGAACCCTATTGCAGCCACGTAAAAGATGCAACAACAATTAGAGGACGTCTAACTTATTTTTGCAGCAATTACCTTGTGATATGATATGGCCAAAAGTTGTGATGTATAATGAATGATATATTGTGATGTATGAGATCATGTTCTTGTAATAGGAATCACGACTTGCATGTCGATGAGTATGACAACTGGTAGGAGCCATAGGAGTTGTCTTTATTTTTTGTATGACCTGCGTGTCATTGAAGAACGCCATGTAAATTACTTTACTTTATTGCTAAATGCGTTAGCCATAGAAGTAAAAGTAGTCGTTGGCGTGACAACTTCATGAAGACACGATGATGGAGATCATGATGATGGAGATCATGGTGTCATGCCGGTGACGAAGATGATCATGGAGCCCCGAAGATGGAGATCAAAGGAGCTATATGATATTGGCCATATCATGTCACTACTATATAATTGCATGTGATGTTTATTATGTTTATGCATCTTGTTTACTTAGAACGACAGTAGTAAATAAGATGACCCCTTATAATAATTTCAAGAAAGTGTTCTCCCCTAACTGTGCGCCGTTGCTAAAGTTCGTCGTTTCGAAGCACCACGTGATGATCGGGTGTGATAGATTCTTACGTTCACATACAACGGGTGTAAGACAGTTTTACACATGCAAAACACTTAGGGTTGACTTGACGAGCCTAGCATGTACAGACATGGCCTCGGAACACAGAGACCGAAAGGTCGAACATGAGTCGTATGGAAAATACGATCAACATGGAGATGTTCACCGATGATGACTAGTCCGTCTCACGTGATGATCGGACACGGCCTAGTCGACTCGGATCGTGTAACACTTAGATTACTAGAGGGATGTCTAATCTGAGTGGGAGTTCATTAAAATAATTTGATTAGATGAACTTAATTATCATGAACTTAGTCTAAAACTTTTGCAAATATGTCTTGTAGATCAAATGGCCAACACTCATGTCAACATGAACTTCAACGCGTTCCTAGAGAAAACCAAGCTGAAAGATGATGGCAGCAACTATACGGACTGGGTCCGGAACCTAAGGATCATCCTCATAACTGCCAAGAGAGCATATGTCCTAGATGGACCGCTAGGTGAAGTACCTATCCCAGAGAACCAAGACGTTATGAACGCTTGGCAGTCACGTGCTGATGATTACTCCCTCGTTCAGTGCGGCATGCTTTACAGCCTAGAACCGGGGCTCCAAAAGCGTTTTGAGCAATACGGAGCATATGAGATGTTCGAGGAGCTGAAAATGGTTTTCCAAGATCATGCCCGGGTCGAGAGTTATGAAGTCTCCACAAGTTCTATAGTTGTAAGATGGAGGAAAATAGTAGTGTCAGTGAGCACATACTCAAAATGTCTGGGTTGCACAACCGCCTGTCCCAGCTGGACATTAACCTCCCGGACGAGGCGGTCATTGACAGAATCCTTCAGTCGCTCCCACCAAGCTACAAGAGCTTTGTGATGAACTACAATATGCAGGGGATGGTGAAAACTATTCCTGAAGTATTTTCAATGCTGAAGTCGGCAGAGGTAGAAATCAAGAAAGAACATCAAGTGTTGATGGTCAATAAAACCACCAAGTTCAAAAAGGGCAAGGGTAAGAAGAACTTCAAGAAGGACGACAAGGATGTTGTCGCGCCCGGTAAGCCAGTTGCCAGGAAGAAGTCAAAAAATGGACCCAAGCCTGAGACTAAGTGCTTTTATTGCAAAGGGAAGGGCCACTGGAAGCGGAACTGCCCCAAATACTTAGCGGACAAGAAGGCCGGCAACACTAAAGGTATATTTGATATACATGTAACTGATGTGTACCTTACCAGTACTCATAGTAACTCCTGGGTATTTGATACCGGTGCCGTTGCCCATATTTGTAACTCACAGCAGGAGCTGCGGAATAAGTGGAGACTGGCGAAGGACGAAGTGACGATGCGCGTCGGGAATGGTTCCAAGGTTGATGTGATCGCCGTCGGCACGCTACCTCTACATTTACCTACGGGATTAGTTTTAAACCTTAATAATTGTTATTTAGTGCCAAGTTTGAGCATGAACATTGTATCTGGATCTCGTTTGATACGAGATGGCTACTCATTTAAATCCGAGAATAATGCTTGTTCTAATTATATGAGAGATATGTTTTATGGTCATGCCCCGATGGTCAATGGTTTATTCTTGATGAATCTCGAACGTAATGTTACACATATTCATAGTGTGAATACCAAAAGATGTAAAGTTGATAACGATAGTCCCACATACTTGTGGCACTGCCGCCTTGGTCACATTGGTGTCAAGCGCATGAAGAAGCTCCATGCTGATGGACTTTTAGAGTCTCTCGATTATGAATCATTTGACACATGCGAACCATGCCTCATGGGAAAAATGACCAAGACTCCATTCTCCGGAACAATGGAGCGAGCAACCAACTTATTGGAAATCATACATACCGATGTGTGCGGTCCAATGAGCGTTGAGGCTCGTGGAGGATATCGTTCTGTTCTCACTCTCACTGATGACTTGAGTAGATATGGGTATGTCTACTTAATGAAACACAAGTCTGAGACCTTTGAAAAGTTCAAGGAATTTCAGAATGAGGTAGAGAATCAACGTGACCGAAAGATAAAGTTCGTACGATCAGATCGTGGAGGAGAATATTTAAGTCACGAATTTGGTACGCACTTAAGGAAATGTGGAATCGTTTCACAACTCACGCTTCCTGGAACACCTCAGCGTAACGGTGTGTCCAAACGTCGTAATCGCACTCTATTGGATATGGTGCGGTCTATGATGTCTCTTACCGATTTACCGCTATCATTCTGGGGATACACTCTAGAGACAGCTACATTCACTTTAAATAGGGCACCGTCTAAATCCGTTGAGACGACGCCGTATGAATTATGGTTTGGGAAGAAACCTAAGCTGTCGTTTCTAAAAGTTTGGGGCTGCGATGCTTATATCAAGAATTCTTCAACCTGAAAAGCTCGAACCCAAGGCGGAAAAATGCATCTTCATAGGATACCCTAAGGAAACCATTGGGTATACCTTCTACTTAAGATCCGAGGGCAAGATCTTTGTTGCCAAGAACGGGTCCTTTCTGGAAAAAGAGTTTCTCTCGAAAGAAGTAAGTGGGAGGAAAGTAGAACTCGATGAAGTACTACCTCTTGAACAGGAAAGTAGTGCAGCTCAAGAAAATGTTCCTGTGATGCCTACACCAACTAGAGAGGAAAATAATGATGATGATCAAGGTACTTCGGATCAAGTTGCTACTGAACTTCGTAGGTCCACAAGGACACGTTCCGCACCAGAGTGGTATAGAAACCCTGTCTTGGAAATCATGTTGTTAGACAACGGTGAACCTTTGAACTATGAAGAAGCGATGGCGGGCCCAGATTCCAACAAATGGCTTGAAGCCATGCGATCTGAGATAGAATCCATGTATGAAAACAAAGTATGGACTTTGACAGACTTGCCCGATGATCGGCGAGAGATAGAAAACAAATGGATCTTTAAGAAAAATA
Organism: Triticum timopheevii; assembly: GCA_963921465.1. Taxonomy (NCBI): domain Eukaryota; kingdom Viridiplantae; phylum Streptophyta; class Magnoliopsida; order Poales; family Poaceae; genus Triticum; species Triticum timopheevii. The sequence continues at coordinate 153,688,224 of OY997272.1, forward strand.
CGGACACGGATGGTAATGTTACCATCTATAAAGCTCGACTTGTCGCTAAGGGTTATCGGCAAGTTCAAGGGGTTGACTACGATGAGACATTCTCTCCCGTAGAAAAGCTGAAGTCCGTCCGAATCATGTTAGCAATTGCCGCATACTATGATTATGAGATATGGCAGATGGACGTCAAAACGGCATTCCTTAATGGACATCTTAAGGAAGAACTATATATGATGCAGTCGGAAGGTTTTGTCGATCCTAAGAATGCTAACAAAGTATGCAAGCTCCAGCGATCCTTTTATGGGCTGGTGCAAGCATCTCGGAGTTGGAACATTCGCTTTGATGAGATGATCAAAGCGTTTGGGTTTATGCAGACATATGGAGAAGCCTGCGTTTACAAGAAAGTGAGTGGGAGCTCTGTAGCATTTCTCATATTATATGTAGATGACATACTCTTGATGGGAAATGATATAGAACTATTGGACAACATTAAGGCCTACTTGAATAAGTGTTTTTCAATGAAGGACCTTGGAGAAGCTGCTTACATATTAGGCATCAAGATCTATAGGGATAGATCGAGACGCCTCATAGGTCTTTCACAAAGCACATACCTTGATAAGATTTTGAAGAAGTTCAAAATGGATCAGTCCAAGAAAGGGTTCTTGCCTGTATTGCAAGGTGTGAGATTGAGCTCAGCTCAATGCCCAACCACGGCAAAAGATAAAGAAGAGATGAGTGTCATCCCCTATGCTTCAGTCATAGGATCTATTATGTATGCCATGCTATGTACCAGACCTGATGTAAACCTTGCCATAAGTTTGGTAGGAAGGTACCAAAGTAATCCCGGCAAGGAACACTGGACAGCGGTCAAGAATATCCTGAAGTACCTGAAAAGGACAAAGGACATGTTTCTCGTTTATGGAGGTGACGAAGAGCTCGTCGTAAAGGGTTACGTCGATGCTAGCATCGACACAGATCTGGATGACTCTAAGTCTCAAACCGGATACGTGTATATGTTGAATGGTGGAGCAGTAAGCTGGTGCAGCTGCAAGCAAAGCATCATGGTGGGATCTACATGTGAAGCGGAGTACATGGCAGCCTCGGAGGCAGCGCATGAAGCAATTTGGGTGAAGGAGTTCATCACCGACCTAGGAGTCATACCCAATGCGTCGAGGCCGATCAAACTCTTCTGTGATAACACTGGAGCTATTGCCCTTGCCAAGGAGCCCAGGTTTCACAAGAAGACCAGGCACATCAAGCGTCGTTTCAAATCCATCCGTGAAAATGTTCAAGATGGAGACATACATATTTGCAAAGTACATACAGATCTGAATGTCGCAGATCTGTTGACTAAACCTCTCTCGCGAGCAAAACATGATCAACACCAGAACTCTATGGGTGTTCGATTCATCACAATGTAACTAGATTATTGACTCTAGTGCAAGTGGGAGACTGTTGGAAATATGCCCTAGAGGCAATAATAAAAGGATTATTATTATATTTCCTTGTTCATGATAATTGTCTTTATTCATGCTATAACTGTATTATCCGGAAATCGTAATACACGTGTGAATACATAGACCATAATATGTCCGTAGTAAGCCTCTAGTTGACTAGCTCGTCGATCAATAGATAGTCATGGTTTCCTGACTATGGACATTAGATGTCGTTGATAATGGGATCACATCATTGGGAGAATGATGTGATGGACTAGACCCAATCCTAAGCATAGCACAAGATCGTGTAGTTCGTTTGCTAGATCTTTTCCAATGTCAAGTATCTTTTCCTTAGACCATGAGATCGTGTAACTCCTGGATACCGTAAGAGTGCTTTGGGTGTACCAAACGTCACAACGTAAATGGGTGACTATAAAGGTGCACTACAGGTATCTCCGAAAGTGTCTGTTGGGTTGACACGGATCCAGACTGGGATTTGTCACTCTGTATGACGGAGAGGTATCTCTAGGCCCACTCAGTAATGCATCATCATAATGAGATCAAAGTGATCAAGTGTTTGGTCATGGGATCATGCATTGCGGTATGAGTAAAGTGACTTGCCAGTAACGAGACTGAACGAGGTATTGGGATACCGACGATCGAGTCTCGGAATTATTAGGAAGACTTGTATGTGATTACCGAATGTTGTTCGGAGACCCGGATGAGATCCCGGACGTCACGAGGAGTTCCGGAATAGTCTGGAGGTGAAGATTTATATATAGGAAGTGCTGTTTCGGCCATCGGGAAAGTTTCGGGGTCACCCGGTATTGTACCGGGACCACCGGAAGGGTCCCGGGGTTCCACCGGGTGGGGCCACCTATCCCGGAGGGCCCCGTGGGCTGAAGTGGGAGGGGAACCAGCCCCTAGTGGGATGGTGCGCCCCCTTGGGGCCCCTCTGTGCCTAGGGTTGGAAACCCTAGGGTGGGGGGGCGCACCACTTGCCTTGGGGGGCACTCCACCCCCCTGGACGCCGTCCCCTTGGGAGATTCCCATCTCCAGGGCCGGCGCCCCCCTGGGAGCCTATATAAAGGAGGGGGGAGGGAGGGCAGCCGCACCCTGAGTCTTGGCGCCTCCCTCCCCCTGCTACACCTCTTTCTCTTCCCGCAGTTGCTTGGCGAAGCCCTGCCGGAGTACTGCATCTCCACCACCACCACACCGTCGTGCTGCTGCTGGAGCCTTCTTCCTCAACCTCTCCTTCCCCCTTGCTGGATCAAGAAGGAGGAGACGTCATCCGCTCCGTACGTGTGTTGAACGCGGAGGTGATGTCCGTTCAGCACTTGGTCATCGGTGATTTGGATCGCGGCGAGTACGACTCCATCATCCCCGTTCTCTTGAATGCTTCCGCTCGCGATCTACAAGGGTATGTAGATGCACTCCTATCACTCGTTGCTTGGATGAACTGATAGATGGATCTTGGTGAAACCGTAGGAAAATTTTAATTTTCTGCAACATTCCCCAACAATGAAGACTTGGAAGAAGACTTAGAAGGAGACTTTGAGGATTTCTTCTTCTTCTTGTCATCAGAATCATATTCCTTGCTCTTCTTCTTCTTCTTCTCATTGTCCCACTGTGGACACTCAGATATGTAGTGACTAGGTTTCTTGCACTTGTGGCAGGTTCTCTTCTTGTGGTCATGGGTGGAAGCTTCATCATTCCTTGAGCTGGATTGTGAAGACTTTCTGAAGCCTTTCTTCTTAGTGAACTTCTGGAACTTCTTCACAAGCATAGCAAGTTCCTTTCCAATGTCTTCAGGATCATCAGAACTACAGTCAGATTCTTCTTCAGATGAGGAAACAACTTTTGCCTTCAAAGCGCGAGTACGACCATAGTTGGGACCATAGATATCTCTTTTCTCAGAAAACTGGAACTCATGTGTGTTGAGCCTCTCAAGTATATCTGACGGATCGAGTGTCTTGAAGTCAGGACGTTCTTGTATCATGAGGGCAAGGGTGTCAAAGGAGCTGTCAAGTGATCTCAGTAGTGTCTTGACGATTTCATTCTTGGTAATCTCAGTTGCGCCAAGAGCCTTAAGCTCATTTGTGATGTCAGTGAGGTGATCGAACGTGAGCTGGACATTTTCATTGTCGTTTCTCTTGAAGCGGTTGAAAAGGTTGCGAAGAACACCAATCCTTTGATCTCTTTGGGTTGAGACGCCTTCGTTGACCTTGGATAGCCAGTCCCAGACTAGCTTCGACGTTTCCAGAGCACTCACACGGCCATACTGTCCTTTGGTCAGATGACCACAGATGATGTTCTTTGCAGTAGAGTCCAGTTGAATGAACTTCTTGACATCAGTAGGGGTGACACCTTCACCAGTTTTGGGAACGCCGTTCTTGACGACATACCAGAGGTCGACATCAATGGCTTCAAGATGCATACGCATCTTATTCTTCCAGTAGGGATATTCAGTTCCATCGAACAAGGGGAAAGCAGCGGAGACTTTGATTATTGTTGCAGTCGACATAACTAAAACTCCAGGTGGTTAAACCGAATCACACAGAACAAGGGAGTACCTTGCTCTGATACCAATTGAAAGTGCTAGTATCGACTAGAGGGGGGGTGAATAGGTGATTTTTATGAAAGTCTTCAAAACATGGAAGTTTCGAAGACAAACAAGCGAAATTCCCTAATTGATATGTAGCAGAAGATAAACTACTGTAAGCAAACCATAGTTAAGTATGCAATGATGTGAAAGCACAGGACTAATAGCAGCTAAGTAGTAAGGATCAGGATGGAAGATAGTATGAAGCCAATCAACGATAGTAGTCAAGCAATGAAGTCAAACAGGTACGACAGATAGGCAATGACTTCACGAAGACAAACTCAAACTAAAGGATGGGAAGGGATAGAACCAGTCGCTTGTTGAAGACACAGGATTTGTTGGACCAGTTCCAGACAACTATACGTCTGGTTAGGGAGGCTGAGATTCAACTCATAAGACATGTCTTCACCTTATTCCCCTTGAGCTAAGGACACCTAGTCCTCGCCCAATCACTCTGGTAAGTCTTCAAGGTAGACTTCCAAACCTTCACAGACTTCGTTCACCGGCAATCCACAATGACTCTTGGATGCTCAAAACGCGACGCCTAATCGGCTGGAGGATTCACAGTCCTCAAGTGTAATAAGTCTTCAGGTCACACAGACAGAAAGACTTCAGTGATGCCTAACACTCTTTGGCTCTGGGTGTTTGGGCTTGGTCCTCGCAAGGATTTCTCTCTCTCAAAGGCTTCGAGGTGGGTTGCTATCAAATGAAAAAAGTCGTGCACTAACTCTGAGCAGCCACCAATTTATGGTGTAGGGGGTGGGCTATTTATAGCCACTGGGCAACCCGACCTGATAGTTCCAAAATGACCCTAGGTCACTAAGGAACTGACACGTGTTCCAACGGTCAGTTTTCAAACACACACGACAACTTTACTTGGGCTACAAGTAAAGCTGACTCATCCAGCTCTGGATAAGATTTGCTCTCATTGTCTTCGCTCGAAGACTTAGGATTTGGGTTGAGCATCACTTCAGTCATTCTGACGCCACTTAACAGTATGGTGGTTCCTATGACTCAACAAAGAAGAAAAGGAAACAACAAAATCACACAGTCTTCGCGCTCCATAATCTTCACTCAATGTCTTCTCATCTCATAGTCTTCAAAATGAATGTCTTCACATACCACCATTGTCTTCAATGTCTTCATACATTTTTAGGGGTCATCTCCGGTAGGTAAACCGAATCAATGAGGGACACTACCTGCGTTATCCTGCAATTCTCACAAACGCATTAGTCCCTCAGCCAACTTTGTCGTCAATACTCCAAAACCAACTAGGGGTGGCACTAGATGCACTTACACTTTCCGACATTTCAGAGAAGCGTGTCCCAAAGTTTGAGATCCCCCCTCCCCTCCATTTCCCCATTCATACACCATCGGCGGCACGACAACCTCCGCACTGCGGCCAGCCTCCTCCGTCCGCCACCCCATCCTCCACCTTGCCAGAGCCGCTACCCCTACCCCATCATCCACTGCAAGAGATGGACGTCTCTCATCCACGACGCTGGACCAGGATCCTTTCATCGCCTCCTCTCGCTTCATCGGTTCCGTCATCCACCTTGTTGTTGCCGCTCCTATGACCGCCTCGTCCACAGCAACAGGATATATCTCCTGACCCGACCGTCTGCCGTCTAAATTCTTCTTCCGTGCCGCTGACAGCCATCGCACCTGCAGCACCCTCAACGTATCAGCATAGGCCTACACGGCGTCGCAAGAGAGGTGGTACTCTTCCATATGTGCTTAAGTTATTGATCTCACCTGGAAAATATATCATAGTTTGTTTACTATACTTTTCTTGTCCGTACCAAATCGTAGTGGCTAGTTGAAAGCAAACATTGGTTGCGAAGTAGCTTTGTCCGGTTTGCACCTTCAGATCCGCCATGGCACTGGCGCTACACTTGTAAAGCTTATGGTTTCCCCCCTTTATATTTACTACCATCATCGTAGGTGCTTCGTGTCATGCTAGCACTGCTCCTCAAGACCTCAACCCAAAGCTTACGTGTTGAAATACGAATTTAATATGATGCTCAGATCACTAAAACAGAGAACGTTTAATTGGTCACCTAATGTTCCGATATTCATTTCGAAAAGCACGTGCGCCACCCACTGGTCCAGCTAGTTCCACTTTCCTGATTTTTCTCTTGATGCTTAGGGTTTTCCCCTTTTATCTACTCTACTATGATCTGGGTAGGTGCTTTCTGTCATACTAGCATTACTCCACCCTTCAAGCTAAACAACACAACACTCAGAATTCGAAAGCTTAGTTGTTCAAATATGATTGTGATATGATACTGGTATTAGTTAACCGACACATTTAATTGGTTAGCTAAAGGTCCCACTTGAGTTTCCAAATGCATGTCGCGACATATAGAGAGACAACATAATTGCATTTCTTTGTCACTTGTTGACCATACTTTTTTGTCCATACCAAATCTTAGTTGTTATTTCAAAGCAAACATCGGTTTCTAACTACCCTTTGTGCGGTTTGCAGCTTCAGATCTGCCATCCCACTGCCACGGTCAACACTATACTCATCATGCTTATGGTTTCCCCATTTTATGATGATCACAATCAGCCTATCTAGTTCGTGTCGTAATAGCACTGCTCCACCCATCGAGCTAAACAAGCTTAGTTGTACAAATTCATATCTGATATTATTGCTGATATTAGTAAAACTGAGAGATGTTTAATTGGTTAGCTAAATGTTCCTACTTTAGTTTCAAAATGCATGTGAGCCACATATGGAGAGACCGAAAATAATAGTATTTGTCTATGCGCTCTGGTTCATCATGGGTGGCCAACCGATATTGTATTGAAAGACTTGTAATATCTTCAATCTGCTTGCTCTTCTGCTCTTCTTTAAGATGATACTCTTCTCTTGCGGTCGACTGGTCAGGTCGAGTTGTTCTCCCTTAGTATATTTTGAATCTGCCAGGTCAGGTCGACTTGTTCTTCTTTACTATATGTTGAAGCTGTCATCTGCGAAGTGTCATCACTTCTGGAGCTCTCATATTTTGAGTAGTAGGCCACATTATACTAATGCACACAACAAATTACAGCATGCATGGCATCTCTTAAAAGAAATGCAGAGATAGCACAAAGGGATTTACAGGGAGGCAGTATTGGATTAGAATCACTTCTGCATTACAAAGAAAATCTCACTTGTTTTTATGTTTTCATGCATGTCAGATATTGAACATTATCAAAATGAATATGAGAATGGGTGCACGAGAGGAATATTGCGGAACGATCCATTGGCTAACAAACTTGGCATGGTGGAGGACGGCCTATCTGATTCACCCATCAAGGTGCTTGCTCTAACTTTGCAAAGTTGTATTGGTCGCACATATTTTGCATCTGACCTCTTGCATTACTTCTACTTTGTTACACCATCTTATTAGTTTAAGCATCATATATGAGTATATGCCATACCTATCAATTTTCTGTACCTATTCCATGTGTCGTCACACTATGTTTTTCTAGTCAAATGTTGTTCTTTCGTAATAGATGTCCAAAAGGAAGAGGGTGAGTGAAGATCCTCAAGGAGTGCAAACTAGGTATTTGGAAAAGGTAGTGATACCTGTTAATTCAGATAGATCAGCAACCACAGAAAACACAGGCCCAACTGTACCACACTTTACCCCTACTCCAGTGGCCAAACCCCTATTAGAACTGCTGGGAGCCTAGCGTCAGGTACTGTCTATGATTTCAATTCAAAATTTGAACTCCTAAATTTCTGCTTGTGCCTTACCTTCTCTCTTGTATGAAAACTAATTTCAGATGAATCTCCTTGCTCAATGGATCATACGATCTCAAAACAATATTGGGCTCTGCATTGCTCTTGTCAGTACCTCTCTCCCTTTTGCCTTGTAATGCTGTACTTAATTAATTGATATTTGATTATGTATCATCAGTCTGCACCTGAGCTTCATTATCCTCTTTGCAAAATGTAGAATAATGGGAACGCTTATAAAGAATTTTCTTTGGGGAATTTATTGAGTTATCCTTCCATCAACATGGAGAAGGGCTTTGTCCAGCCTGTGTTAACATGTAATGTAAGTTCATCCTTCTCAAGCCTTCAAACTTTGTTCTAGTATAGATTTGGATAGGCATCATTTCCTCCACTGCTGTTTGCTTTGCTGTTTACATCTGATTGGATGTTTGCAACAACTACCATTTTCAAATTGTAGTTGTAAAAACATGTTCCTTATGCAGAACAGATCCATTTATTTGCTTATATAATTGTGAAACCTGTTACGTGTCACCTTGTTTCTCTTTCAGAGTCATATCTCTTACGCCAGGCAGAACTTTAGGGAAGATAGTGAGCCAAACCATCTTGAGGACAACGAGATGACCCCAAGGTCCTGTCTTGATGAAGACAGTGAGTTGAAGCTACTCACCAGCGGTGTGAGACAACCTCTGTGCAGTCGCTGCCTCAATCAGTTTGACTTCTTCTGTCTCAACTTAAAACGGAAAGGCTTGCTTCAGCTCAGCTCCGACTTGAAGTCAAAGATGCAATGAAGATGTCAGAGGACTATCGTGCGGACCATCATGCCATAAATCTAGTGTTAATGCATCTACCGTTGGCACAACTGAGGTCTACTCAGCTTCTTCGGCTGTTTAGGGGGCCCGACCTGGCCAGGCCTAGTGCCTTCTGAAGTGCTCTCAGTTTTGTATATTCTTTTGTCGGCACGTTTATTTGCACTGGTGGCGAACTTTGATGCCCAGTGAATGTAATATGTGTGATAGCCGTGATAGCCTAGCATAAGTTGCTTGCTTATTTATTTCCTTGTTGTCTTGTTTATTTGTTTGCTTGTAGTCATTGCAGTTCTTTTTCCGTGGTTTGCTAGTGGCTGCAATAACCTATTTTTCAAAACTAGGCCACAATACCCATGGGCTAATATTTACTGTAGTGACATTAGGCCTCCTACGGGCCGTAGAAACAGTGGGCCTTCTACGGGACATAGAAACAATGGGCCTTCTACGGGTCATAGAAACAATGGGCCTTCTATGGGTCGTATCATCAATGGGACTTATACGGGTTGTATGATCGATTGGCCAAACATGGGCCAATAACAGGCCGCCTTATGGCCGTAAACGGGATAGAGTTGGAATCGTCCATTCATGGGCCGACCATAACGGGCCATCATTAATAGGACGTATTTGATGACGCTATGAAAATGGCCCAACGTATTAACGGACCACAAACGGGCCGACTGTAACCACGGGCTAAATTTGGCCCACAAGCAGAAAATGACAGTAACGGGCCATAAGTAAACGAATGCTGGAAATGAGCCCAAGAATAAATGGGCTGTTAGAAGGCTGAAAGATAACATGGGCTGGAAACGGCCCAACGGAATAACGGGCCGTTAATTGGTATAAAGTGATACACTGTTCATTACGGGCCAATTTCACCACGTTAATGGGTGTAAAGTGATACACTGTTCCTTACGGGCTAGTTTGACCACGGGCCGTTAATGGGCCAAGAGTTAAAAAGGGCCTCATATGGGCCGAAAGACGTCATGGGCCATACATGGGCCAGAAGTGAAAACAGGCTGGAATCATATTGGATGGCCCAGATGACGCTACTGGGCCTAATTCGGATAGGGCATAACGGGCCTTGGGTTAGCGGGTTGTAAATGGGCTATGTGCGAACATGCTGTTAATAGGCTTTCCATGGGCCGGCACGCCACCTTTTGACCAAGTCAAACGGGCCGGCCTTTTCACAAGAATGGGCCTCTGTTGGGCCATGCCACGTGCCGACGTATCATAGGCGCCTTTTGTCCAATGAGTGGATAACATCTGTCCCAACGATGAGCCGACACGTGTTTCCTCCAGCCAATGATGATTTTACACGTGGAAAATCCCCATTGGTCGGGGCTGTTAACGGGTTATCGGATCCAAAACCCGACCCGATAGCTTAACGGCATTCCGTTACGGTGGATGCCACGTGTTGGTCACCCTTGACGAAAGCACTTCTGTGACGCGCGATTTATCGTCATGGAAGTGGACACTTTCGTGATGATAATTTTGGTAATGTCATGGAACACTTCTATGACAACACATGTATGACTATCTTGATTCTGTCATAAAATCGTCATGGATGTACATGCATGACAAAAAATGCGACCTACTGTGACAAACACGTATCATCACGGAAGTGTATTTTTTTGTAGTGCTTGGCGGATGAAATCCTCTCAACCACCGTACCCATTAAGGCATGACATGTCTCTGAGATGGCCGCTCACTCCAGAAGACCCATCAGTGTGTCCGGCGGTGTGCCGGACAATCCTGGACTCCTCCTGGAGCTTTCCTTGGGAGCTGGATATTCCGGACTATGGGCAGCCGAAGTGTCGACTTCTGGCCTTGGCAGATCGGGAGAAATCATCCGCGACGACACCTCGGGGTCGTCCGCCCCATGTGGCGGGGAGGCAGGAGAAGGCGTTTCGCTCTCCATCATCTCCGGAGGAAGATCCCCCGAAGACGAGCTCTGTGGAGAAGGGCTACGAGCCAGACTGCAACAAATATGTCTCGGTTATCATTCCCAGAGACAAAGCGGGATATACTTACCAAAGTACATCTTTTCACTTATAGCTCGGTTGAGAGCTGGCCCCTTGCGAGCGTTGTATGGTAAGGATGCCCTCTGGGCAGGGCCCCTTGGCGAAGGTTTCTTTGCTTGCTTGGAAACCTCTGTTTCCATGTCTTCAGAGGCGGCCCTTTTCTTACCATGGGGAGAGGGGATTTCGGATTCACCTCCCCGATTATCCTCCTTTGTAGAGGCACTTACTCCCCCGATCTGGATGTGTAAAGTATGAAGCCCATCGGTGGCTTCTCTATTCCTCCCCTCGTCTTCTCCTGATGGCACCTGATACGGCGCGCGCTCAAGCATCCTGGTCAACAATGGATCTGGCGAGCCTTCGGGAAGAGGGGCCGAACACCTAATCCTCTCCACCTTCCTTAGCCAGTCCTGGCAGAGAGCAAATTTTCAGAATGATGTTATAACAAACATAAAGGACGATGTGTTCGGTAGTGGAATTACTTACCTGGGTATCCAGACGGTTGCAGTTGAGACCCACGTCCTCGATGGTGTCCGGACACTTTATTCGTGATCCGAAGAACGAACCATACATCTCTTTGAGCGTCATGCTGAAGAATTGTTGAATGGTTCGTGGTCCTTCTGGGTTGAACTCCCACATACGGAGAGGTCGACATTGGTAGGGCAGGACCCGATGAACCAACATCACTTGCATTATCTTGACAAGGCTGATGTCCTTCTTAAGAAGGTCTCGGATGCGACTTTGCAGGGTCGGCACATCATTAACTGGCGCCCAGTCCAGCCGCTTGTTGACCCATGATGCCAGTTGCGGCGGAGGGCCCGGACAGAATGCTGGAGCGGCCGCCCGCTTTGTACCTCGGGGAGCTGTGATGTAAAACCACTCTCGTTGCCATAAGTCAGAAGTTTCTGTGAAGGAACCCTTTGGCCATGGGGCATCGGTGCCCTTGCTTATTATAGTGCCTCCGCACTCCGTGTAACGCCCGTTGATCACCTTTGGCCTCACATTGAAGGTCTTGAGCCATAGGCCGAAGTGGGGAGTAATGCGGAGGATGGCTTCGCACACGACGATAAACGATGAGAAGTGAAGGATGGAATCCGGAGCTAGATCATGGAAATCTAGCCCGTAATAGAACATGAGCCCTCTCACAAAGGGATCAAGACTAAAACCTAGCCCCCGTAGGAAGTGGGAAACAAATACGACACTCTCGTTATGTTCGGGAGTGGGGATGACCTGCCCTTGAGCAGGCAGTCTATGCGGGATTTCGGCGGTGAGATACTTGGCCTCCCTAAGCTTCTTGATGTCCTCCTCTATGATAGAGGAGGCCATCCACTGGCCTTGAAGGTTGGATCCGGACATGGTCAAAAGTACGAAGTGCTTAAGCTTGAGCCTTGGGTGTTTGAACTCGAGGAACGGGAGGGGAAAGATCGAGCGTGGGAAGAAAAGGATAGGCCTTGGCCCCTTTATAAAGAGGACGAATATCAAGCGTCCCATGCGTGACCATTTGGGACTTGCCTAAAATCGAGGAGTCATATTAAACAAACACGGTTGGGTTACCCACACCTGTATTGATGGGAATCCCGTGATAAGGGGAACACGATCTCTGCTTCGACAAGACGTGCCAATAAAACCGCCTCGCAGCACGTGCAGTGGCGGGTGGTGAAAAATGGTTCTAATAAAGACCGGGTCATGGCATGACGTCACGCTATGAAAAGTTGTCAGCAGATCAGATCTTGGAATATTGTACTCCATGTAGTGGTATGTGGAATTTGTTTTGCAGAGCCGGACACGATTCTTGTGTTTGAAGTCTTCTATGGAGTATTCGGAGATGGAACTCGCCTTGCAATGCCGAAGCCAATCTGCGCGCCACACTCATCGTCATTGAAGCCTGGTTCAGGGGCTACTGAGGGAGTCCTGGATTAAGGGGTCCTCGGACAGCCGGACTATATACTTTGGACGGACTGTTGGACTGTGAAGATACAAGATTGAAGACTTCGTCCCGTGTCCGGATGGGACTCTCCTTTGCGTGGAAGGCAAGCTTGGCAATTCGGATATGTAGATCTCCTTCTCTGTAACCGACTCTGTGTAACCCTAGCCCCCTCCGGTGTCTATATAAATCGGAGGGTTTAGTCTGTAGGACAACAACAATCATAATCATAGGCTAGCTTCTAGGGTTTAGCCACTATGATCTCGTGGTAGATCAACTCTTGTAATACTCATATCATCAAGATCAATCAAGCAAGAAGTAGGGTATTACCTCCATCGAGAGGGACCGAACCTGGGTAAAAAATCGTGTCCGCTGCCTCCTGTTACCATTAGCCTTAGACGCACAGTTCGGGACCCCCTACCCGAGATCCACCGGTTTTGACACCGACACCCGCCATCCTCGCCTGGATGGGGAGCTACGCCAGGAAAACGGCGATCGCCGCGCATGGCTCTTGCTTCCTGAAGCTCCTGAGTGGCGTTGGTGATGAACTCCTGAGGGTTGGGCTTTCCATGCCCCATGCCTTCCTGAGGGAAACGTGCTGCGAAGCACGCCTCCAAGTGGTGCCCGAGCGCCTCCCTCGTGATTTTGGCAAAGTCCGAGGCCCCCCAGAAGAGATCCCCCGAGCCCTGCCCGAGGAGGGCGCCGGGCGCGCCTTCCTATCCGATGGAAGGAGGCGCCCCTTGCACGGGCGCGGATCCTGATGCGGCACCTCCTGAAATGCCAACCTCCTGAGTTCTTGAGCTGGGCGATATCTTCTTCTTCTTGGGGACTGCCTCAGAAGAGTTCTCGCCCTTGCTGTCCGGGTCCTCGATTGATGCAGCTTGAAAGGCGCGCTCGAGGGAGCACACCGCATCTTTATCTTCGCAGGGGACTGTGATGATTCCACCGCTTCCTGGCATCTTGAGGACATTGTAGCCATGGTGGGTCACCACCATGAACTTGGCCAGGGCCGGATACCCGAGGATGGCATTGTGTGGCAGGCGGATGTGGGCGACGTCAAAGTCAATGAGCTCGGTGTCGTAGTTGTCGCACTATCTGAAAGTGAAAGGGAGGCGGACCTGCCCTATCGGGGTGGTGGAGCCGTCAGTAACTCCTGAGAAAGGCTTGGTTGGCTGAAGTTGATCATGTGGCACTTGAAGGTTGTTGAACATCTTGACGGACAGAACATTGAGCCTTGCGCCGCCATCGATGAGGGTCCTAGTAACTTGCATGTTGTCGATGACTGGGGAACAAAGCATTGGGAGGACGCCAGCGGTAGCCACACACTTGAGTTGATCTGCTGAGCTGAAAGTGATGGCGCACTTGGACCATCTGAGAGGGCGCGTGGCCTCGATCTTGGGGAGGACTGCATTCACCTCGCGAGCAAACTGCTTGAAGATGCGCTTAGAAGCTGGGGCCTGGGCACCGCCCAAGATGCAAGCGATAGCACGAGGCTCCTGGAAGCCCCCAGCCTCCTCGTCCTGGTGGTGGTCATCATTCCACCTTGGCAGTGGCGGCAGAGGAGGAAGGCCTACGTTGCCCTACAAGTGGTCCTCGCGAGGCTGATCCCTCCAGGGTCCCTCGCGAGGCTGGTCCTGCCAGCGATCCTCACGAGGTCGGTCATGCCACTCCTGGCGAAGGCCTTGGTCATCCCATCGTCCTCCGCCTCGTCCTCCTCCTCGGCCGTAGCCCAGGTCGTTGCGCTTGGGGCATCAACCGAAGCGTCCTTCTCGAACGGCCCTGAGCTCCTGGCATTCGTTGGTGTTGTGGGTGTGGAGGTTGTGGTAGGCGCAGAATCGGTTTCCCTTGGATGACTCCGGCTGGTCCCTGCCGCGCTTCGTGTCTGGTTCTGCTGCTAGAACAGCTGCTCCTTTGCGCTTCACGTCCTTGGCCTTGGCCTTCTTCTCTTCTGGGTCAATAGCTGGAAGATCGAGGAGGGAGAGGCATCCTTCCTCAGCTCTTGCGCACTTCGTCGCCAGGTTGAACAGCTCCAGAGATGTGCATAGATCCTCATGGATGGCGAGCTCCTCCTTCATCTTGACATCGCAGACGCCATCAGAAAACGCTGATATGATGGCCTCGTCCGTCACCTTGGGGATATTGAGGCAGGCGCTATTGAAGTGCTGGATGTATTTTTGCAGGGTCTCTCGAGGCTACTGCTTGATGCGGCGCAGGTCACCCGCAGTCGGGGGGCGGTCGCGAGTGCCCTGGAAGTTGGCGATGAAATGGCTGCGCATCTTGTCCCAAGAGAAGATCGAGCCGGGAGGCAGGTTTAGGAGCCAGGTGCGAGCACCATCCTTGAGTGCCATGGGAAACCAGTTCGCCATGACCTTTTCGTCTCCGTTGGCCGCCTCGATGCCCAGCTCGTAGAGCTGTAGGAACTCTATGGGGTCGGCAGTACCGTCGTAGCGGGGAGGCAGGTCCGGCTTGAACTTGCCGGGCCAGGTGATGCTACGCAGCTCAGTGGTGAAGGCACGGCAACCTGCTGTGGCCACTGAAGCCCTTTACAGACGCAGGGCTTGCTCTTGATGGTTTCTGCGCACTGCCGCCAGGGGCAGCGCGGGGTCTTGGCGTGCTGGTTCAAGGATGCGGTCTTGCCGTGCTGGTGCAGCGAGCACGTGAGCGCCTTCTTGAGGCCGAGGAATTTCTTAGCAACTTCTTTCTTGCCACGCGGGCGCCGGATACGGTGGGTCACGTCCAGGGGCCGCGCGCCTTGGAGCCAGGGCGCCTTCTTGGGGAGGAGGCGGCGGAGGCGCTCCCTGGGCCGCGTTGCCCATGCATGACGGAGGCCGAGGCAGCAAGAAGGACGGTGCAGGAGAGCCCCCTGCGGCGCTGACGAGCTCGATGATGTGAGCAAGCCACTCCTCGTAGAGATCATCGACGGGGCGGTAGTGCAGGAGCTCACGTGCCAGGAGCAACGTGGCCTGCGCATCCATGGGGGCGCGACGTGCGTGAGACGATGAACTAGCTGGGGTCAGCGACGGAGTGGCGGTGCAGCCTTCCCGCCGCACCGAGGAGTGCAGCAAAGATGCTTGCTGCTCGTTCCCCACTGGGCCGGTGGAGGCGTTGGCGGTAGGCAACGGAGAACGGCGAGGAGGCCCGCTGACAGGAGCCGTCTGGGCGACGCGGGCGGCGAGAACAGCCCGACGCTCGGCACGGGCTCGACGAGCATCTGCCATGGATGCGACGAAGCGATGGGATGCGGATCAGCGGAAAGAAGATTTCGGCGCACCCCTACCTGGCGCGCAAAATGTCGGATATCGGGTTCCGAAAAACCCTTAAGGTTCGAACTCTGGGGTGCGCATGAAGATCTTCTCCCTACCAAAACTCACCCAGAACCTCACTGCGATTCTAAGCTAGCACGATGAACAAGACAAGAGACACGAGGTTTATACTGGTTCGGGCCACCGTTGTGGTGTAATACCCTAATCCAGTGTGTGGTGTGGTGGATTGCCTCTTGGGCTGATAATGAACAGTACAGAGGAAGAACAACCTCGCGAGAGGTGTTCTTGTGGTGTAGTGTAGATGAGCTAGGTTCGGATCAGATCGTCCTGTACTGTGGTGGCTGGCCCTATTTATAGAGTCCCTGGTCTTCTTCCCAAATATTGAGCGGGAAGAGAGCCAACAACGGCCATTTTGAAAGGGGACAACTAGTACAAGTTATAATGACTAAAGGTGGTCTTCGACTGCCAAAGGCACTGGTGATGATGCCGTCTTGGGCTCCACGGTGACCTCCGTCCTGCCATCCTGCTGGTCTTGGTCTCGTTGCACCGATATGGAAACCTTTGCCTAATGCCTTGGTACTCCGCGCCTGCGCTTGCCCCCTTTGCACCAAAGAGGAAATGAGGACACTGTGCAGGCTGGCGCCCGCCTGGCGCCCGTCTGGTCTTGATCGTCATGGCTTGCGTCACGAGCACCTCGTGAGGTACCCCTTGCCTTGATCTCTCCGCCTCCTTGTGAGCCTGCCCGGTGAGGCCGCCCCTGAGGAGGCCTTGTGTCGTCCGCCCCGCGAGGCTTGGCCCCTCGTGAGGGTCTTGAGCGTTTGTTGATGAAGATGGGCCGTACTAGGCCACTGCTGAGCCACACAGCAGGCCGCATGTAGGCAAGTCTGGGGACCCCCGTTCCCAGAACACCGACACCTCCCACATATTATCATCTCTATATCACAAAACTATTGCAAGGAATCAAACATATCATATTCAGTGATCCATAAGTTTAATGTAGGATTTTGTGACTAACCATGCAATTGACCAATTCCATTTGTCTCTCTAAATAGATATAAGTGAAGCATCAGATTTTAATTCTTTCTACAAAATATCATGCTCTAACAAATATAAGTGAAGCAAAAGAGCATTCTACGAACATCGGTTTTCTATGTGAAGAGAAACAGGCAGTCCAAACTTCAAATGATATAAGTGAAGCACATGAAGCATTCTATAAAGCCATACTCAAAAGATATAAGTGAAGTGCAATGAGAATTCTATAAATCAGCCATGGGCTATCTCATACCAGCATGGTGCATAAAAGAAAAATGAAAACTAAAAGCAAAATACGCTCCAAGATTTAAACATATCACGCGAACGAAATGAAACCGATACTTGTTGAAGAAAGATGGGATGCCTTCCGGGGCATCCCCAAGCTTAGACGCTTGAGTCTACTTGAATATTCACTTGGGGTGCCTTGGGCTCCCCCAAGCTTGAGCTCTTGCATCTCCTCCTTGTCCTCATATCGAGACCTCCTTGATTTGATCACTTCATCCACACAAAACTCATAAGAAAGCTCAGTAAGATCCGTTAGTATAATAAAGCAAATCACTACTATAAATACAGTTGCAAACCAATTCATATTTTGTTTTTGCATTGTATCTACTATAATATAATTTTTCCATGGCTTATACCACCGATAGAATCGATAGTTTCATCAAAACAAGCAGAACAATGCATCAAAAACAGAATCTGTCTTAAATAGGACATGTTGTAGTAATCTAAACATTCACCATACTTCTAGTACTCCATAAATTCTAAAAAAATAGGAAAAATAAGTGCAAAATTTTTTAGAACCGTTTGACGTTCCAGTAAAAAATGTAAAATCGCGCACTACAGCCAAAGTTTCTGTTTTGCACCGCTCAAACCAACAAGCAATGTAAACATCCTAAAGTCAAATCTTGGCACATTATTTTTATAATACAATGGAATTGTACAAGAGGATATTTTTTTTGAAAAGGTTCTATAATTGAGATTCACAAAGTTTCCATGGGCATGAACAAAGTTCAAGGCTAGCTCCCACTTTCACAATGCTCGTCCCTCTCACTTTCACTTTTTTAGTGAAGTTTTAAGTTTCCCCTCTATATTTTTTGTTTTTAAACTTTATAAAAGCACTCAACAGAAATAAATAACTCCCGGGTTGTCTCCCTGGCAACGCTTTCTTTAAAGCCATTAAGCTAGGCATAAAGTGCTCAGGGAATGGATCCACCCGGATCCCAAGGTATATCAAAGCCAATTTTAATTAAAAATGATTTGGCATTTAGTAGTGAGCACAAAGATACATATATCAAGCAATGACGAAGTCTAACTCTCTTCCTATGCATCGGCATGTCATAGAAGAACAATTCATGAACATCAAGTGAAGGCCAATACATAGCATAAGCAGTTTCTTGCAATTTTATTGCGTTGGAAACATAAAGAGGTGGAGATATAGTTCCTCTCTCATAATAATTGCAAGTAGGAGCAGCAAGCACATGCATATTACATTCATCAAAATCATCATGTGGAACGGTAAAATGCAACCCATCAACATAATCCTTAATAAGAGAAAACTTCTCCGATATAGTGTAGTTTGGAGAATTCAAAAAGATAATAGGACTATCATGTGTGGGTGCAATAGCAACAATTTCATTCTTAACATAAGGAACTATAGCAAGTTCATCTCCATAAACATAATTCATATTGGCATCTTGGCCACAAGCATAACAAGCATCAAGTTCATCAAAAGGGGATATTTCAAATGAATCAACGAGATCATAGCAATTATCATAGCATTCATCCTTCGGTAAGAACGAAGGGGCATTAAATAATGTATGAGTTGGAGGGTTACTCTCATTAGAAGGTAGGCACGAGTAGCTAATCCGTTCTTCCTACACTTGTTCTTCGCTCTCCTCATCATGTTTTTCATCCAATGAGCTCACAGTCTCATCAATTCCTTCTTCCATAGACTCCTGCAAAATATTAGTCTCTTCTTGGACAGGGAGACTTTCTCAATAAATGCATCAATATCGGAATTGAGTTTATAATTATCATAGCAATATTTAAGGATGGCAAAATTTTCAGGCCTATAAACATCATCATCAAAAGCTTCAAACTTTTCAAACAAAGATTCAATTTCTTAAGCACCCTTAAAAGCAACAAATTCTTCTATTTGTTCCACATCATAATAATAATATATACCTCTAGCATAAGAAGCCAAGGTTTAATTATCATTAAATTCACATGAAAAAGGGAAGGTGTGGAGCATTCATCCTAGAGCAACAAATAATATCATATCTCAAGCATAAATCTCGAGCATACCAATGCAACATAAAAATTTGATCCCATAAAAGTTTACCTTTTTGTATCAAGCGATAATCCCTAAAGCATTCAGGTTGATCCAACGCTACTCCCATTATATATTTGAATGGGGTTTTCTCAGGATTATCAAAGTAGTGCATAATATCTTTTACATAATGAGCATCAAGGGTTTTAGGAGGTTCCCCATCTCCATGAGTAGAAAGTACAACTAATTTTTTTTGGTGTTTTGTGTTCCATATCCATAACTAAAGATAGAGAACAACTTAGAACAGGAAATAAAAACTACTTAGTGATAAAGCAAACAAGCACACACCAGAATATTCACCCCACGCTATTGCTCCCCGGCAATGATGCTAGAAACAGGTCTAGATAACCCACAAGTATAGGGTATCAATTGTAGCCTCTTTCAATAAGTAAGAGTCTCGAACCCAAAGAGGACCTAAAGGTAGAACAAATATTCCCTCAAGTTCTATCAACCACCGATACAACTCTACGCATGCTTGATGTATGCTTTACCTAAAACAAGTATGAAACTATTTTGCGAGAATAAAACTACGAGTACTTTGCGAGAATAAAACTAAGAATAAATTGCAAGGTAATAAAAGTAGATATCTTTTGTCAACAGGAAAGTCATTTGTCCCTAGGCAATCAATAACAAGTACCGGTAATCATTCTTGTAATTTTATATGCGGGAGAGGCATGAGCTAACATACTTTCTCTACTTGGATCATATGCACTTATGATTGGAACTCTAGCAAGCATCCGCAACTACTAAAGATCATTAAGGTCGTGAAACCCAACCATAGCATTAAGTATCAAGTCCTCTCTCCCATACGTCATACCCCACCTACTCGGATTTAAGTTCCTGTCACTCTCGCAACCCACCGTAAGCGAACCATGAACATATTGCAACACCCTACAGTGGGGGCCCCTCACGTTTGCGCGACACGGAGGGCACCGTAGGACAGCACCATAAATAAAATATACAATCATACCAACCAAGATCACAATTAACCCATAGGACAAAATAGATCTACTCAAACATCATAGGATAACCATAGATCATTGGGAAATAATATATGGAGTTGAGCACCATATTTAAGTAGAGATTACAACGGGGGTGGGGGTGGGGAGAGGTGTTACACCACTGCATAGAGGGGGAGAAAGTTGGTGTTGACGGTAGCAAAGTTGTTGATGTAGATCGCCGTCATGATCCTAGCCCCAGCGGCGTTCCGGCGCCACTGGGAGAGAGAGGGAGAGAGCCCCCCTCCTTCTTCTTCTTCCTTGGCCTCCCCCTAGATGGGAGGAGGCTTTCCCCTCTGGTCTATGGCCTCCATGGCTGTGGAGGGGCGAGAGCCCCTCCGAGATTGGATCTGTCTCTATGTCCTCTTCCATTTTGCGTTCCCCAGATCTGGTCGAAAACCGTTTCTTATATTCCCGGAGATCCATAACTCCAATTGCGTTGATCTTTTTACATGATTTTTTCTTGTTATAAGCTTCCTTGCACCCAAAGTAGAGATCCAACCAACATACGAGGTGGGCACAACCCACCACCACGCACCAGGCTCAGGGGTCGGATTCTGGTGGGTTGTGCCCACCGCAGGACTCCGTTTGCGATGTTTCCAACTCCAAAAAATCACAAATATTCTAAAATAATTCTCCGTGGAGTTGCATCATGTTTGGACTTTGTTTGATATGTATTTTTTGCGGTAGAAAAACATGCAACAAACAGGAACTGGCACTGGGCACTGCATAAGTAAGCTAGTCCAAATAAATCATATAAAAAGTTGTCAAAAGTATGTAAAAGTTGAATAATATTGGCATGAAACAATCAAAAATTATAGATATGACGGAGACATATCATATAGTAGCCTCCTTTTGTGAATCATTTGCTACTCATGTTTAACTTCCTAAAGAGAAGTGGGTTAAATATCACCCACCTATTAAAGATGAAATTAAAGAACCAGTACCAGTTAAAGAAGAAACTATACTTTATAATGTTGATCCAGTTGTTCCTTCTGCTTATATCGAGAACCCGCCTTTCCCTGTTAGGATAAAAGAACATGCTAAAGTTTCAACTGTGGTTAACAAAAGCTATGTTAGAACTCCTAAACCTGATGAACAAATTAAAGTACAACCCAGCATTGCTATGGTTAAAGATCTCTTGGAAGATATGGATGGGCATGTTATTAACTTCTATGAAGAAGCTGCTAGAATTGCTAAACCTGATGAAAAAGATAAATGTAGACCAGTTGTTGGCCTGTTGTTTTAGTTAAAATAGGAGATCACTATTATCACGGTTTATGTGACATGGGTGCTAGTGTGAGTGCTATTCCCCACTCCTTATATGAAGAAATTAGAGATGAAATAGCACCTGCTGAAATAGAGGACATAGATGTTACTATTAAACTTGCTAATAGAGATACTATATCACCAATTGGGATTCTTTGAGATGTTGAAGTCTTGTGTGGGAAGATAAAATACCCTACTGATTTTCTTGTTCTTACCACCCCACAAGATAAACTTTGTCCCATTATATTTGGTAGACCTTTCTTGAAAACCGTCAATGCTAAAATAGATTGTAAGAAACAAACCGTCACGAGTTCAATTTTTCCAAGTTTAGTAGAAATCATCATGAAAAAGAATTGCAAAAAGAATTTCCTAGTAAGGATGAATTAATTGGTCTTGCTTCTATTGCTGTGCTACCTACCGATCCTTTAGAACAATACTTGCTAGACCATGAGAATGATTTACATATGCATGAAAGAAATGAAATAGATAATATCTTCTTTGAACAACGTCCTCTGCTTAAACACAATTTGCCTATTGAAACTCCTGGAGGTCCTACTCCACCTAAGGGTGACCCTATGTTTGAATTAAAACAATTGCCAGACACTTTGAAATATGCTTATCTTGATGAAAAGAAGATATATCCTATTATTATCAGTGCTAACCTTTCAGAACATGAAGAAGAAAGATTATTGAAAGTTCTAAGGAAGCATCGAGCTGCTATTGGGTATACTCTTGATGATTTGAAAGGCATTAGTCCCACTCTATGTCAGCACAAAATTAATATGGAACCTGATGCTAAACCAGTTGTTGATCATCAACGTCAGTTAAATCCGAAGACTAAGGAATTGGTAAGAACGGAAATATTAAATTTCTAGAAGCAGGTATAATCTATCCTATAGCTGATAGTAAATGGGTAAGTCTTGTTCATTGTGTCCTTAAGAAGGGAGGTATTACTGTTGTTCCTAATGATAAGAATGAGCTTATTCCACAAAGAATTGTCAAGGGCTATAGAATGGTAATTGATTATACAAAATTAAATAAAGCAACTAGAAAAGATCATTACCCTCTGCCTTTTATTGATGAAATGTTAGAAAGACTATCCAAGCACACATATTTTTGCTTCCTTGATGGATACTCTGGCTTTTCACAAATACCCGTTTTACAATCTGATCAAGGAAAGACCACTCACTACAAAAAAAGACACATCCGTGACATTTTGGGCCGAACGAATTTTTTCTGTCATACTTATGACACTTCTATGATGATAATTGTGACAAAGCCCGGTATCATCATAGATGTGGTGGGCTCCTACTTCTATGACAAAAAATCATGATTGAAAAAGGGCTTTTCGTCCTGGCGGGCTGGAGATGCAGCTGCATGACATTCTTTGGGCCGTCCATGACGGAAAAAAACCGTGGTAGAAGCGAGGGCGAGGAAAATATCTCGGAGTTCCCGGTTACGGTGGGTGGTCGGGGCTCTAACTGAACCCGAGCGAGGCGTCGCCTAACTGAACCCGAGCGATTGCACTGCAGGCTACGCATCACTAAACTCGAGCGATCAAGCGATTCCTTCGCTACTGCTGCTAACTGAAGCCGATCGATGTTGCCTCCAGATGAACAGTGAGCATTGTTGGGGGGGGGGGGGTGGATGAACAGTGAGCATCTTTGGGGGGTTTGGATGAATAGTACCTAGTGGGGGTGGATGAATAGGAGCCTGTGGTGTTGCCTCTGGACGAATAGGACCCTGATTGTCGGTGGGAAACGACACCTATGGGATCACTAGAATCTCTTCTGCGGTTGCGAGATGCGGAATCATGAGAAGAGCGGGACTAGGGGATGGCACACAGAGGATTTACCCAGGTTCGGGCCACAAAGATGCGTAAAACCCTACGATCCTGCTTTGGTGGTTGTATTAGTGTTCTTGAGCTCTCGAACTAGCTCTGGGTGCTGCGAGGTCCAAAAGAGCCGAATCCTCTCTCAGTATGCCATGGGCCTCCTTTTATAGGAGAAAGGGGCTGGCACAGTGGCACACAGGAGGTGGAAAGTGCTACAGCATTGTGAGGTTATCGCTAGTATTACAGGACAAGACGCATTAAATGCGTGGCTTAGGTGTCCGTCACTTTATTGGGGGACGGGGGTGAGGCCCGTCCCGTCTGTCGCCGCCCCTCCTGGCTTCGACACGCGCCCCGGCCAGCAGCACATGTAGCGCCATGTAGGAAGGCAGGCAGCTGAGGTGGCGCGGTGGTGGAGCCTCCACGAAGGTCTGCATGCTGCCACGCAGGTGCCTGCCCAGCTGGTTGGGTTGGCGGCTGAGTACGAATGGCAGTAGGAACCTGGCTGGTGCGGGACTGGCGGTGGCCTTGCCGGGATGCTTGGCGACGGTCTTGCCGGGTGGCCCGGCAAGGGTCTTGCCGCGACGCGCAGGCTTCCCCAGAAAGGATCTTGCCGGGGGATCCTGTGGGTTTCTTCGGTGCGGATGGCAGCCTTCCTATCCCCATTTGATCTTGATTGTTCTATGTCTTCACAAAGATCTGCATGCCACCACGGAGGTGCCTCCCGAACCCTGTCCTGACGCGACTGCTCAGCGTCGATGGGCTCGAAGGTGGCTTGCTCAGTGGGTGTGGACGAGCTACCCCGGCAAGGATCTTGTCGGGGCTGCTGGGGCTGCCCTCGGCAAGGGTCCTTGCCAGGGCAACCTGTATTGCCTGTGCAACCTTCATGGTCCGTGTCCTTTGTCGTTTTGCTTGTCCCTGTGGCCCTGGCTTTTCTCCGGCTTCCCTCCCTTGCCTTGCCCATGTGCGGTCGTGGCAGGCGGCTCTGACTGCCCATGCACAAGTAAAGGGGTCAAAAGCTAGGCCCCTACTTTTGTACACCGACACCGATCGATCGAGTTGGTTGGTGGTGGATGGATAGGACCCCGTGGAGGGCTGGATGAACATGACCCCGTGGAGGGCTGGATGAACATGACGACTCCGTGGACGGCTAGATGAACAGTAGCCCATGGACGGGTGGTTGAACAGGAGCTCGTGGAGAGGGCTGGTTGAACAGTAGCCGGTGGAATAGCGCGCGGTGGTGGCTGGATGAACAGGAGCCAGTGGATGAACAGTCGCAGGTGGAGGCTGGAGGAGGTCGACGGTGCATGAACAGTATCCCGTGGAGGCTGGAGGAGGTCGACGGTGGAGATGAATAGTATCCCATGGAGTCCCATTTTGCGGTATGCCACACCCCTCCCGATGAACAGGACCCCCGTTTCGACCGTAGCGCTCCAAGACAAGTCCGTTTCCTCCGTTTTGAAGTATGCCACACCCCTCCCGATCAATAGGACCCTGTTTCGACCGTAGGAGGTCCAACAGAAGTCCGTCTCCTCCATTTTGCGGTACGCGCTGGTCGAACACAAGGCCGTTTCCTCCGTTCTGCGGTACGTCAGACCTCATTTCCATCGTCTGTTCCGTCCAAGCCGGTTGGCTCCTACGTGTTCCGTTGCCTCCCGATGAACATGACACATTCCATTGCCTCCCCATGAACACGACGACGACGCAGTTTCTCCGTTCCGACCCAGCCATGTATACGAGCCCTGGCCGTACGTATGCGCGAGTAGGCATTCGAGACCCCGCCCGTATGTACGTACGTGGCCGTATTTACTTTTTTGCACCCTGGCCGATGTACATACGTGTACATGCTACGTGCGCGCCTCTACTATGACACGTGCGCGTCTACATCAACCGTATGTACATACACGTTCACGACCAGAATGACAACGCTAAGTACGCTTCGACCAGGTCGGTCCCGACTGTCAGGCACTTCCTTGCATGCGAAGATGTAGCTGGTGGGTCCCAACAGTCATGGGGCGAATCATGTGTTTTGCCCGTAATATGAACGCACTTCCTTGCGTGCGAAGATGTAGCTGGTGGGTCCCAGCAGTCACGGGGGAAACATTTTTTTCATGAAATACTGTGGCCCGTCTGGTGGGTCCCTGCTGCCAGGTGGAGGAATAATTATTTTGCGTGTAATAAGGAGGCACTTCCTTGCGGGCGCCGTGGAACCAACTGTCAGCCTCTCCATGTACAGTACTATTCCGATGGAAGTCATTCCTTGATCACGTTGACCACGCTGCGCCGAGAGCACCAGGGCGGTGGACGACAGCGCGGCCTAGTAAGGGGACGACACGGAGCCGGGGAAGACGTGGTAGTGGAAGCCCGCGCGGAGTGGAGTACGAGGGTTCACTGGTTCGGCTACGGTGTGAGGCTGCCGTCGCCGCAGAATAACAGGGAGTGTGGGTGAGTAGAGGGATGTCCTGGCCAGCGGTGGGAGTAGTAGGGGGCGGTGAGGCCTGCGCGGCAGCACAACCGGCCATGGGAGGCGGGAGCAGGCGGTCTCACCGGCGCAGGATTTGGCGGCTGGAGCAAGAAGATCAGAGATTGGAGAAACACGACGGCCGTTGGATTGACATCCAACGGTTATGTCTTCTAGAATCGTTTGTTGATGTATAGGCCCACAAGTCAGACCATTCCCTCTTTTTTTAATAATTTATATATAGCTCATTGCAACTTCTTATGCAATTTACTGCAGTCCGTTTTTTTGTTGGACAGGGCCAGGGTTAAAAATTTAAACGAAATTTCGCATATTTCTATGGGCTCCAAACTATTTTTAATACTGAAATGTCGAGCCATATTTAAAGTACTTTGAAGATATATTTAAATTAGGTTAAAGCCCAGCAAAATGGGAATCTGAAAATTCAGATATCGTAAAGTAATTGCCAATTTGTCATCTGTTTTTATATTTACATCCCATTTCATATTACTTTCAAGATTTACAGGCATCTTGAAAGAGTTGTGGCCCATCAGGGCATAGAAAAATAAGTAGGCATGGATTGGGTATTCTTCAGAAAAAATAAACTGGGCTCATTTTCACAAAGAAAAAATAGCTGGGCTGGTCACATGGTGAACATAAAATATAAGCCTGGGCTAGACGGGCCACAACACAGTTCAAACCCTGCACCGTCTCAACAATAATAATAGAAGATAGTGCTCAAGCAGCTACGTCCCATGTGTTAGGCGATCTTGTGTTGTTCTCTTGTCTATTGACTATATACGCTCACAATGTCGTGGGTCCTAGATGTCAGGAAACCACTAGGAGGAAGCATTTTCTTTTTCCATATGCTGATATGGTGGGCCCCTACTGTCATCCTCTCCACGTACTTCCGCCGATTCCTGTTGTTTGTTGACCATGTTGACAGCGCAAGAGGGCGGCGCCGCGGCGAGCGCACCAAAGCACACAGAGGACGACAGCGAGGCCTTGGACATCGGTGTTAACGATTTAGGAGACGGTGGGGCGACAATGAGTGCACTGAGGCACAGCCACCCGTGGGAGGCGGAAGCAGGCGGCCCCGCTAGCGCTGGTTTGGTTTTGGCGGC
Organism: Triticum timopheevii; assembly: GCA_963921465.1. NCBI lineage: Eukaryota > Viridiplantae > Streptophyta > Magnoliopsida > Poales > Poaceae > Triticum > Triticum timopheevii. Next base: position 153,715,035 of record OY997272.1, read on the forward strand.
TAGAGGAAGATAGGACTGAAGAAACATGACAAACTGTAAAAGCAGTAGGAGTACTTAACAAGCTTAACTGAAACCGGCAGGGGCACTTAACAACCATAGCTGAAAGAAGTATGCGTACTTATACAGGTTCAACCGTACAAAGCACGCCTCGAACAGTGCTACTTTGCCTACAGTTAACCAAGGGTGAGGCCGCCAAGCCCCAGGACAAGGCCCATGCGCCACCCTGCGCATCCACAACCTTCTGAAAGTGGCTTCATCTCGCAATGTGGTCAATAAACAGGATATTCGCTTTAGAGCCATGGAAAAGCAGGAACGTAATCTTCTGTCCTATTCTCCAAGATGGACGGGCCTTCTTTATTTGAGACCACCCATGAATAAGCATCTTTTCACCTCCAAGGTGAATGGAGTAGGTCGACATAAACATCATGTTGTCACCAAGCTCAAGTCTGACCCGACCATGGTCAGGCATCTGTATAGGAACAATAGAACTGGGCAGTTTCTATTTCAAGAAGATCACAGCTGTAAAACTATGTATAAGCAATAGTTTATGAACAACATATATAACAGAAAACAACTCGTACCATAAGGTTCTCGACGCAGTTGGACCTGTTCAATGAGTGCAGCAGTGGCACACATATCCCACGTGGCTTCCACCATTGAAACGCCCCACAAGGACCTCAAGATGATCAATAAAGTGTAGGAACTTGTGGATGTCATCCCAGTCAACTTCAGTGCCATCAGTAACAGTCGAGTTATTACAGAATAACAAACAAGCATCCTGCTTAACTCTGAAAAAACCTACACCTGCCACCATATAAGAAAATATTAGTTAGAAGTAGCATCTTCGTGAGAGATTCATTGCTACTTCTAAAGTTAAATTTTGATTAGTTAGACAGAATAGGTGGATTAAAAAGTAATCGAGGCAACAAGCAAGAACCAGATACAAAACTAACATGGATGAACAATTGGAATGACGTCGGAGTGGAAGATTGCAGTGAAGATGAGACCGGGTGAGGGAGTCCTAGATTAGGGGGGTATCCGGATAGCCGGACTGTATACATCGTCCGGACTATTGAAGCGTGAAGATACAATACTCAAGACTTCGGCCCGTGTCCGGATGGGACTCTCCTTTGCGTGGAAGACAAGCTTGGCGATCCGAATATTGTGTTTCCTTCCTTGTAACCGACTCCATGTAAACCCTAGCCCTCTCCGGTGTCTATATAAACTGGAGAGGTTGGTCCTTAGAAGGCCGATCACAATTACAATCATACCATCATAGGCTAGCTTCTAGGGTTAGCCTCTACGATCTGGTGGTAGATCTACTCTTGTACTACCCATATCTTCAATATTAATCAAGCAGGAAGTAGGGTTTTACCTCCATCGAGAGGGCCCGAACATGGGTAAACATCTGTGTCCCTTGCTTCCTGCTACCATCAGCCTTGACGCACAGATCGGGACCCCCTACCCGAGATCCGCCAGTTTTGACACCGATATTGGTGCTTTCATTGAGAGTTCCTCTGTGTCGTCGCTGCAGGGCTCGATGGCGCCTTCAATCGTCAACAACACGGTCCAGGGGGAGACTTTTCTCCCCAGACAGATCTTCGTGTTCGGCGGCTTCGCACTGCGGGCCAATTCACTTGGCCATCTGGAGCAGATCGATGGCTACGCCCCCGACCACCAGGTTAGGTTCGGAAACTTAAACCACACAACTGATATTCGCAAAGACTCGATCTTCGACGGACTTGGGCCTGCGCCAGGAGCACCGAACAGTCATGACGAGCACGACTTTAACCTGCTGTCGAACAAAGCTCGGGATCTAAACCCGGAGAAAGTTGCGTTGCCTAAGGACGGAGGGGTGGACCTCGCCCTGCAGGCCGCACACTCACCGGCGATGGAGCCAAACACGGGTCTCACCCCTGTGGTGGCCTCTGACTTCGGAGCCCCGGATTAGCATCCAGATGTTGGTTCCTTTCCGCGTGCTCCCGAGCCCGCCGAGCCTGGTTATGCTCCGGTAATGGAATTCACCGCTATGGATATCTTCCAGCATTCGCCCTTTGGCGACATGCCGAATTCATTAAAAACTCTCTCTTTGACAGAAAATTTCAGGCCGAACTAGAGTGGGAAGCAGGTGACGAGGAAATTCGTTACCCACCACCACCCACTTCATAGCCTAGGTTGATGATTTAACCGACGTGCTTGACTTCGACTCCGAAGGCATCGACAGTATGGACGACGATGCAGGAGAAGATTCAGAATCTATGGGGTGCCGGACTTCCGCCTCGTCACACGACATATACATGGTGGATACGCCCAAGGAGGACGACGGTGACAATCCGGAAGATAAAACCCCCGTGCAAAAGCCAAAGCGACGGCGCAGACACCGTTCCAAGTCCAGCAACAATAAAAATATCAGCAAGGGCGTCAGAAGGAACGATACTCCGGTCAACCCTGAAGGCAACAACGACCATACAGAACCAGCGATGGAGCAGGATGAACCAAGTCACGCCGAACACAGTTCGGAGCAGACACTCGAGGACAATGATCCAGAGGGACGAGTTCATCAAACCGTCCCAGGACAAGAAGGCAGTCCGGACAATGATGCATTCATCATTCCGAAAGAACGCGTGGAACGAGATAACCTCCACAGAAAGCTTATGGCCACAGCGAGAAGTCTAAAGAAGCAGAAGCAACGGCTCAAAGCCGCATAGGAAATGCTCAACCGCAGATGGAATAAAGTGCTAGACACTGAAGAAAGATATGGCGACGATCGCCATACAAAGAGCTATCCAAAATGCAAGCTACAGCCAGAATTCGACAACGAGGCCATTCCACCAAAGACTAATACAACCAGGAGGCCCAACGTACCGCTCCACAACCGCAACAAAGCGGCTACCGACGCCGTGCACGATCTACATGAGCACCTGGATAAGAAAGCTGGCGCAGCTAGGTCCATCTACGGGTCTAAAGGACACACCCTGCTGAGGGACTATGGTCATCAAAACGATTATGCCAATCAAATACCAGTTCGGAATAAACACCGGACACAACAACAACCGACGGCATGCCACAACACGTCCAGATACAGAGGGGCTGCTCACCCCCTGTGCTTTACCGAAGAGGTAGTGGACCATGAATTTCCACAGGGCTTTAAACCTGTGATCATAGAGGCATACGACGGGATGACAGACCCAGGGGTCTGGATTGAGGACTTTATCCTGCATATACACATGGCTCCTGGGGATGACCTCCACGCATCAAATACCTTCCCCTCAAACTGAAGGGACCCGCTCGACACTGGTTGAAAAGCCTCCCCGAAAATTCAATTGGGAGTTGGGAGGAACTCGAGGACGCTTTCAGGGCCAATTTTCAAGGGACTTATGTCTGGCCTCCGGATGCTGACGATTTAAGTCACATAATCCAACAACTCGGACAGTCCGCCCGCAAGTTTTGGAACAGATTTCTCACTAAGAAGAATCAAATTGTCGATTGTCCGGATGCCGAAGCCTTAGCGGCATTCAAACACGGCATCCACGACGAGTGGCTCGCCAGACACCTTCGCCAAGAAAAGCCAAGGACAATGGTAGCCCTAACAAGATTTATGACCCGCGTCTGCGTGGGTGAAGATAGCTGGCTAGCCCGTAAAGGCACCAGCGACCCTAGCACATCCGAAATAAGGGATGGCAACGGGAAGTCATGGCGTAATAAAAATAAACGCCAAAACAAGGAAGAGAGCCCGGACAACACAACGGTTAATGCCGGATTCAGGGGCTCTTGACCTGATTAGGAAAAGAAGCCATCTAAAGGAAGCAAAGAGGGACCGTCCAGTATGAACAGAGTCCTGGACAGACTGTGCCAAATTCATGGCACCCCTGAAAAACCTACGAACCACACGCACAGAGAGTGCTAGGTCTTCAAACATGCCGGCAAATTAAATGCCGAACACAAGGGAAGGGAAACAACACCAAGTGAAGACGAGGATGAACCTCACCAGCCGAACACTAGGGGGCAGAAAAATTCCCGCCAGAGGTTAAAACAGTGAACATGATCCACGCGACTCGTACATCCATGAGAAGGCACGAATGCACGCATAGGGACGCGTGCGATATAGAGCCCATCGTACCTACACCTAACTACTGCATGTCTTATCCAATCACCTTCGACTGCTTGGACGGCCGAACTAGCATTCGACGCGAAGGATCAGAGGCCTTGGTGCTTGACCCAATAATCGACGGATACCATCTCACCCACGTCCTCATGGACGGCGACAGCAGTCTCAATCTAATATACGAGGACACTGTCTGCGGGATGGGGATAGACCCATCCAGAATTAGTCAAAGCAACACCACCTTTGAAGGTGTGATACCAGGCGTTGAAGCCTACAGCCGGGGCTCCGTCATAGTGGAGGTAACATTCGGCTGTCCAGGAAACTCCAGAAGCGAAGAACTACTCTTCATCATCGCACCCTTCCAAAGCGACTATCACACATTGCTTGGAAGAACGGCCTTCGCCCGCTTCAACGCATTGCCACACTATGTCTACCTTACACTCAAGATGCCCGGTCCACGTGGCGTCATCACCGTTAGCGGAATAACAGAGAGCTCTTCATGCACAGAGGAACACGCGACGGCCCTAGCGGCCGGACTATAAGCGGCCTCCAACACCAAAAAAACATGACTGGTCGTTAAGACCACAGACACGGTTAGATGAGTCCGGTAGCCCAGATAAAATCGAACCAGGGCACCGTATATGTAATCCCATAGCGGATACCAGGGGCTATAAACACTTAATAAAGCCACACACTTGGCTCGACCTTATTGGCAGGCCAACATCTTACACTTTTACTATCCATCGCTTACTTACGTTGTACTCTCCTATGAGTTTTTTTTCACAGACAACGTTCGCGCGATACCCTTCCAGGATACGGCACAACGGAGACAAAGGCGCAGACGTGCAGCAGGGCCCCGTTCAACAAGTTTCTTTTTAGATTAAGCCATGTGTAAACCTTTTCTATTGCCTCTTGTTGCTTAACCATCCCATGGGTTCCATACCCACAAAGGATACTGCCGTTTTTGGCATTTCGCCACGACAGATTAATGCACGTACCTGGAAACACACGGTTTATAATGAATGGGCATTCTTGATCCCATCGTCTGTTATAAAGTCTGAATAGCTTCGGGAGTGTTCGGCATCACAAGTTTGGCCTTATATGCATCAGCTCTGAATCATGTCTTTGGTCAAATGTTGGGTTAGCCCGGCTCCTGGATTTGCCGCCTTACGTTCCGTTATTATCGGCTAAGGTGGCCAAAGGAGAACTACTGCGATTGTGCCCTGGTTATTCTGGATGATCACCTCAGTAGAGAAAGCCGAAAACTGACTGTCATGATACAGTGCGAGACTAATCAACCACTCGAAGACTCACCGGAATCTTTAGGATTCCTCTGCATTAACGAAGGGCCATTTCCCGGCCATGTACATACGCGCCCATATTCGGATGCACGCGAAGGTACCAGGGGCTACATAGTAGCCCCAACGTTAGACTCCCGTGGCTAAGCGAAAGTGTTACATCTATATAGTCTGGTTGCCTAGTTCGACGTGCGATCACCTCCTTAATGGACCAAGACGTTGGATCAAGTGTGATTAAGCATATTTTTTGCGAACACCCCCGCATTGTATGCGTGGGGGCTGAAGCTAACGACTGCTAACTTCCGGATTACATATATATATATATATATAAACAGCCGCACAGGGGACACAATCATAGTTTCAGGCAAACAATATAAATATAGCCTTATAATCAAAATAAACATTGTTTTTTGGTTCAATTCATCACTCGAACAAGATATTCTTCGAGCACTGCGCCTCTATTAGGCGGGCACCCTCTGTGACCTGCGCGAAGTAGTGCTCGGCCGGATATTGGCCCCCCCACCAGATCCTGGGTCGCTATAATGGTGGCATCCATATCCGTCCAATAGGCTTTAACGCGGGCAAGAGCCATCCTTGCACCCTCTATACACGCCGACCTCCTCATGGCATCGATCCGAGGCACGGCCCCAATGAATTGTTGCACCAAACCAAAGTAACTGTCCAGCTTAGGCCCCTTCCGCCAAAGATGGTCTATTATAGACCGCATTGCAAGCCCGAACAGCTTGTGAAGCTCCGCTACAGCAGCCATCTTGTCACTTAACGGCAGTGGGCGAGTGGGAGCATTGAATTGCGACCAAAAAAGCTTCTCCACTTCCTTATCACCCTGATCATCGAAGAACTTGGCAGCATCAGCTGTACTCTTCGCCAAATCCGCATACGCGTCCGCAGGACTCCAGTGCCCATCCACGGGAGCGTACTTCGGATCAAAAAACTTCATCCGCAGCCAGTAGGAGCCCCCAGCCGCAATCTTACCGGCCTGTTGAAGCTCCTCACGCGCACCCCTGAGCTCAGTCCGTATTTCCTTGGTAGCATTCAGTGCCTTGTCCAGATCGGCCGAACTATCCTTATACTCCTTTTTAAGGAGCTCATACCAGTCAGCGGCATTTTTTAGCTCCAAAGCCATTTCAGCTATCTTTTCCTCGCTTAAGTGATGAGCAGCCTGTTCGGCTCTCAATTCCTCGGCCTCCTTTTGGGCAGCCGCATCGCTAGCCCGAGCTTGCTCCTTGGCCTGGACAAGTTCCGCCCTCGGGGCTTCCACGGCAGCAACACCATCTGCAGTCCAAACATATTACATTAATATAATGCCGCCTTCATATTTTCCTATATAAAGGAAGGCAGAGCACATACCTTGTGATTTGTCCAGCCGCTCGTTCACCAGCGAGATATCGGCATCGATCGATCCAATCTGCCTCGTTAGTTCGGTAACTTCAACGAACTGGCCGGCGGCCGGACCCACAGGTACCTGCACATATTTACAGCAAAATCATTGGTTTATGATCCCCCGTTTGCCGCCTAGGGTGGGCAACCAGAGTCTCAGGGGCTACTATCTATATGGAGCACACCTAGCGCATGCCTCACAGCCAAAGAAATAGTGTATTCTTCATTACATACCTCAAAGCCTCTGAGCAGTCTTGTGAATGCTTCATTCAAACCGCTTGTAGCGGATGAAATCTTCTTGAGCACCGCGCTCATTAATGAGCGGAGCTCCTCTGGGAGTGCAGCTCGCTCGAGTAGGCCTGTCAGTACGTCCGGCGGGACATTAAACTGTGTCAGACCCTCCCCATCGCCCCTCGTGGGAGCCAAACACTCCGGGCTCAGGGCGGCTGACGCATTGGCTTCCGGCTTCGGCAGATCCGGACTCCTCCGTGACGACATCTCGGTGTCGCATGCTTCATGAGTTGGAGAGGTGGGTGGGGTCTTGCTCTCCATCATCTCCAGAGGAAGATCCCCTGAAGACGAACTCTGTCGAGAAGAGCTGCTAACCGGACCGCAAAATACGGAACCTGGTTATTGATCTAGGAGAAATACAGTACCTTCGAATTAACGATTGACTTACAGCTCGTTGGAGGGCTGGCCCGTTGGCGGGCATAATGCGGTGAGGATGCCCGTCGTGGCAAAGCCCCTTGGTGATACCTTCTTCCCTTGCTCGGGCATCTCCGTCTCCAGGTCTTCGGAGGCGGCCTCTTCTTCCCGCGCGGGGAGGAGGCCTTAGCCTCCCCTTCCCGACTATCCTCCCTAGGGGAGGTAACAATTCCCCCGGTTTGGGTGCGTAGCGTGTCGAGTTCGATTTCTTCGTTCTTCCCCTTATCCTTCCCTGAGGGCATTCTGCTGAGTACCCGGTCAAGCATCTTGGCCATGGTGGGACCAGGCGAACCTTCGGGAAGTGGCGCCGGACACCTGATTCTCTCCGCCTTGTTGAGCCATTCCTGGCCACGGATGATTTTCAGAATAAACAATTATGACAAATACAAAACAAGGTGTCCGGTATCAAGGCTACTTACTTGGGTATCTTAGCGATTGCAGCTTAGGCCCGCATCCTCGATGGTGTCCGGACACTCTACTTTCTGTCCGAAGAATAATTTGCACATCCCTTCGAGCTTCAAGCCGAAGAAGTGCTTGACAGTCCGCGGACCCTCCAGATTGAACTCCCACATCCGGAAAGTCCGGCGTTGGCACGGCAACATCCGTCGGATTAAAATCACTTGCATTATGCTGACGAGGTTAATGTCCCTCTCAATAAGCTCCCGGATGCGATTCTGCAGTACTGGTACATCACCAGCGGGCCCCCAATTTCATCCTATGTCTGTCCAAGACGCCAACTATGACGGAGGGCCCGAGCGGAACTCGGGAGCGGCTACCTACTTTGTGCCCCAGGGGGCCGTAACATAAAACCACCTCCGCTGCCATACATCGGATACTTCTGGGAAAGAACCCTCTGGCCATGGGGCGTTGGCATTCCTGCTTATTATGTCACCTCTGCACTCCACATGTCGCCCCTCGATCATCTTCGGCTTCACATTGAAGGTCTTGAGCCATAAGCCGAAGTGTGGGGTGACGTGAAGAAAAGCCTCGCACACGATAATGAACGATGAGATATGGACGATAGCGTCTGGAGCCAGATCATGAATATCCAACCCATAGTACAACATGAGCCCCCTCACAAAGGGGTCGAGGGTGAAGCCCAAGACGCGGAGGAAATGTGGGACAAAAACGACGCACTCATTGGGCTCCGGTGTGGGGATGACCTGCCCTGGAGCAGGAAGCCTGTGCTGGATGTCGGCGGTCAGTTATCCGACCTCCCTAAGCTTCGCAATGTCTTCCTTTTGAATCGAGGAGGCCACCCACCAGCCTTGAGGGTCGGATCTGGACATATTGGAGGATCTGGGGTGTTGGAGCTTAGGTTTCGAGTGTTAGAACTCGAGGTGTGAGAAGGCGCGAGGAAGGTGGAAAAGAGGTATCGGCCTTGACCCCATTATAAAGGGGGTGAATATCAAGAGTCCTCGGTGTGACCGTTTGAGGCTTGTCTAAAAACACATGAAGTTATACCAACGGGCGTCGTGGGGTCACGCACGCCCGTATTAATGGAAAATCCCGTAATAAGAGGAACATGATCTCGGCCTCGGCGGGACGTGCCAGTGAAACCGCCTCGTAACACGAGTCAAGGTGGGGTAAGAAACGTCGGTTCGCGTTGGACCAGGCCACGATGCAAGGGCACGACGTACGAAGATTGCCAGCGGATCAGATTTATGTTATGCGAAGATCATCTTGCAGATCCGGACACAGTCTACGTGTTCGGTAACCACTTTGGAGTATTCGGAGAAGGAACCCGCCTTGCAATGCCAAAGACAATACTGCGTGCCGGACTCATCGTCATTGAAGCCTGGTTCAGGGGCTACTGAGGGACTCCTGGATTAGGGGGTATTCGGATAGCTGGACTGTATACATCGTTCGGACTATTGAAGCGTGAAGATACAAGACTCAAGACTTCGGCCCATGTCCGGATGGGACTCTCCTTTGCGTGGAAGACAAGCTTGGCGATCCGAATATTGTGTTTCCTTCCTTCTAACCGACTCCATGTAAACCCTAGCCCTCTCCGGTGTCTATATAAACCGGAGAGGTTGGTCCTTAGAAGGCCGATCACAATTACAATCATACCATCATAGGCTAGCTTCTAGGGTTAGCCTCTACGATCTCGTGGTAGATCTACTCTTGTACTACCCATATCTTCAGTATTAATCAAGCAGGAAGTAGGGTTTTACCTCCATCGAGAGGGCCCGTACCTGGGTAAACATCTATGTCCCTTGCTTCCTGTTACCATCAGCCTTAACGCACAGATCGGGACCCCCTACCCGAGATCCGCCGGTTTTGACACCGACACCGGGTTCTGCTATTTCCATCAACATTCGTACGCCAACTTTCAGTCCATAACACTTGAGAAAGTTTATCCAAGTTCGGCCATAAAAAAAGCAGCAATCTTCTTGGTTCATGAACCCAACTCGAAACTTATATCCATGGCTTGTCTTCACTGTGACCATTAAACTGGTGTATTCAGTTATGGCAAGGCCGAGCATCTTGAGTACATGTGTTCCGGCAGAGCAAATAATGCACTGCAGGAAAAAAAAATATGAGAACACAATGTATTCCCTATCCAAATCTGGAAATAATTTCCTCCTTCACGTCAGTATTAACCATCGTACTAGTAGTACCTTTTATCCAAATATAGCAATCCAAATTTCCAAATTAGTCGACAACATGTTAAAAAAAACCACCCTCCCGGATAGAAATGAGGATTCTAGGACTGTACTATGCACGTTTTGAAATCCTGTGTTAGGATGAGAAGGAACAAGTGTAGAGTCTCGCTGAGGGCGCAGAAACCTGTAGGGTCCTCACACTTTGGGCACTACAAACGAAACACACTAGATTAAGTAGGAAGAAAAATGCATCAACGGCGGCAGCTGCCATCCTAGGATTACCCGCGACCAAGGGACATGGATTTATTGGGATGGATGAAGAATTCGTACCTGGTTGTCCATGAGAAAACCCTATGCAATCGCCGAGAGGGGTTCTTCTCTGAACAAGCAGATGAGGGAGAAGGGGATTCAGGTCCAGTGAAATATTGCCGCTTTGTCCGTCCAGCTTACTGCTAAAGCTGGAAGGGGGGGTTGTGATTTGACGGCTCATTGGGCATTACTGTGGCGCTATGACCGGGGTGTGTCTACCGTGCAGTTGTGCACTCTAATTTGGTGCATATGGCATGTGGAACCCGTTGTCGGATGCCCCACATATCAGCGAAAGGAAGTAGAAAGACAGGAGTAACTATTTACACATAAATATATTTTTGACAAAGAGATACTCCCTCTGTAAATAAATATACAAATCTTTTATATCACAAATTTATACATAAGAAAAATCAAGGGGAATATATATAACATATATAATTATAAAAAACAGAGTTGTTTTTAACACAGTATAGACGAGTTGGTGATGATGGTGTGCCTGCCATCCTGCAATATAGGCGTCCAATTTATATCTGACGGATAGGAAGGAAACTATGGTAAGTTTTCAAAAAGGTACCCACACACCTCTCCACATTTGCAAATAAGGCCTTCCCTTGTTCATACTATCCTCTCACAAGATAAAACACTCATACAAATGCATCTTCATGTTACGTGCAACGCACGGGCATTATGGGGGTTCAGCTGAGAATATAATACTCAGACAGGTTCAAGGTTCTAGACTTTGGGCTGCATGCCCACCCTATATGTTTGGGGGCCCATGTGTTCTACCTCAATGCCTTTCATATTGCAACCGATCAGTACGGTGCTAGTTTTAGATGCTGTCGCATGGCGAATACACAAAATTGAATAAAGCACGACAATTGTTGGAATGAAATCGAATGACAGTTCCTAACCAGCAATGAGAGTTGCAATTCTATGAACGATATACCATGTGATAAATAATACTGTCGTACTACTTATATGCACATGACACTTGTTTCACCATGCCAGATTATTACATCAAAATCTCTCGAAGGATAGATCAGTTCGGCAGTTGCGTGCTGCTACTGAAGAATTTCAAAGTTGATTTGGACCAGCTCTCCTTGCCGAGAAAGTTTGATTTTGACATCATCCCCTACCGCAAGATATGATTTAGATTTGAACCTTGACCATCCTTTAGCATCTATCATCATGCGACCATCATTTGTATTTATGGTATATTGAGTAGGTTCATTCACACCAAGGCTGCGCATGGTAAGAGAAACTTGGCCACGGTCGCCCAGATTGTTGAACGACTCCCTCGTTGCTCTAGGAATTCTCTGTTTGCAAACAAGAAGGCATACACAAACAGTTAGATCAACACAGTGAATCATGTGAAACAACATGGAAAGAAAAAAGAACGAAGCACTTGGGCGGCCAATGCTTACGAAGAAGGTGGAATGTCGGTTTTTGTAAGGACTTTGGTATATGAAGTGCGAACTGCAGCCCAGTCTGTTGTCGGTGCAACTGCTCGTTCGGTTGCCGCTGCACGGCCCGTAGCTGATGCAAGTGCAAGTGTTGGTGCAGGTGTCGAAGCCGTTGCTGGTGCCCGTGCCGCTGCGACTGGTAGTGCCGCTGCTGCTACCGAAGATGGTGCTCCTTGTAGAGCTGGTGCTAGTGTCGATGCCCGATCCTCCGATATATCATCCTGATCCGCTGACGCGGTCGGTGCCCAATCCTCAGCTGGATCAGACTGAGCTGCTGCCGCTGTCAGTGCTAGAGCAACTGCCGGTGCTCGATCCGTTGCTGAAGGTGGTACCAATGTGCGAGACAGCGGTGATCGTGTCTGGTCTGCTATGATCAACTTTCTAACTTGACTAGGCTTCGTGACCGTGATCCATTTTTTTCTTCATTTCTTTTAAACGTGAGAATGACTAATTGTGGAGTTTTTGTTAAACCAGACTCCAGTTCATCATAGGGATTCAGCTTGTACTCAGACAACAGACTGATCCAATTTTTTCCAGTAATATAAGTGATGGACAATGCCTTCATTACTGACACGACATAAGAAGTGAAACCTGCAAAAGTAGCCATCGTAGAGCAAACCAAATGGTTTATTCTATGATGAATGTCACATGGCAAAACCTGCATCGTAAAATTGCAGGAAAAGAAAGAAAACATGACATTAAATCAATAAGATTTATACAGCAAATCAATAAGATTTACTTGATGTGACACGAGTGAATCCTTACCAGGAAATCACTATGTTGAAGTAGTAAACAGAAGATTGATCGTCCAACCACGGGTGGCATGCAGGGGCCCCGCCTACTCCCACAAGCAAGACAGTCCAAAGGTCGTGACAAATCGTATGGACCGAACATCCATGGGACTGGAAATCCTGGTGGGTGCGATAAACCCTGCAATGCATACATATATTGGAGTGTAACCATAATTGATAAACATCCTCACAAAAAAGATGATATGGATACTTCAAAATATATATACTGAATTGAGTGGACAGACATTAACATAGACTGTTCTCAGGAGTGACCGCACACCAAAAGTGGCAGTACTAAACAATACAGGGTTCACAAACACAAATCAAGTATTGAACAATAGTACTTACTACAGCCAAGCAAAGTTGCACTAATTAAACTCTGCAGACTATTTCTTGCCACCGACCTACGGGATGAACCCCGCATAACTGACTAGCCCATGGACTTCATGAGAGATGTCTACCTGCACCATCACCATCTCGTCAAACTTGGAGAACCTAACAGAGTGGTCTTTCCACTCATCAACATGATGATGAAGATAGGCTGCATTAGATTTGTTGGGAAGCTTTACAATAACCACACCCTTTGTAATCGAAGGCACAACCATGAAATTGTTGTGGTCAAGTACAACCTCGAGAACACGTCTGGCAACAATGCTACAGGACAACACTAGTTCAGGACACGTGGCGACAAGGACACAACAGCTGGATAGTTTAGCAGTAAAACTCATCCTCGGGTCTTCCAGTTCACACAGCATGACTTTCAGAACTTCATCTCCATCACGGACCTGGTTCTAATTCAAACAGAAACCATATTTTATTACTACCTCCCTTCAGAAATATAAGATGATTTTCAATATTATACTCCATATATGACTACATATACGCACAGAAATGAGTGAACAAAGACACTGTAACATGTCTTCCAAGGCATGAGAGCAGAGGGATTACTTGCAATATCCATAACACAAGTTACTGAGGCAAATATACCCTATTCAAAGGTAACATTGATGTTCATAAAGTACTCCCTCCGTCCCAAAATTCTTGTCTTAGATTTGTCTAGATATGGATGTATCTATCAAGAATTCTGGGACAGAGGGAGTAGTTGAAATTAATCTATAAGAAATCAGTGTCAACCTCTCACATGTTTTGGTCAAAAGAGGAATTTAGAACCGTCATTTGGGACACAAAAATCACATGCAAGATCACCCAGAAAGTTGTACTACTAGTACTAGTACTGCGTGTTAGATGAAAAAACACGATCAAGATCGAGAAAAAGATCGTCAAGAAGAGATATTACCTAGACTTTCTTAATGAGGGATCCTGGAGAGGGGGGCTTCGACAGGGCGATGGCTTTGAGCTTGTCTGCGGTAGTCTCAGCGGGGTGCTTGTCCTTCTTCGTACCATGAGCCTCGACGGTTTTGGCCAGATCCATAGACATCACGTCGGCCGGTGCTCCAGCGTCCATCCAAGAGAGGAAGTTGAGAGAGAAGAGTGAAATGAGGAACGAGGTGAGGGAGAAGCGAAGCGAGTGGGGGTTTTCTTCAAGAGAGGAAGCTGAGAGAGAAAAGTGAAATGATGGTTGCTTCGTCCGTCCAACTTACTGCTGGAAAGGAGGGGGTTCAGTGATTTAACGGCTCATTGGGCATTACTGCGGCACTTCAATCGGGGTAGTCTACCATCACTCTACTATGAAGTAATTTAGTGCATGATTGGTGGACCCCGATGCTGGCTGTCCCACACGTCAGCAAAAGTGAGTAATTTAGTGCATGGCTGGAGGAGGATTCGCATGGTAGAGCATGTTCACTGTTTTTCTGAAGAAAAAAATGATTATAGCAAGCGTTTCCACTCTTACGACGGAGGAGTGCAAAACACGGTAGCCACTTGAACATACATAGTGCTCCTACTACTAGGTATGTGCAGCGGTTCATACATCAGTACTACATAATCTTGTTGCTAGTGTAGTAAGATATGACGATAATAAACGATGTTGTGTGCATGTCAACTATATGAATAGTAATGTAGTAACATAGTACTACTTTTTCGACTGTCCTGTTGAGAATGAGCGGTGATATCAATGTTAACAGAACTAGGTCTACAGCGCATGGAGAGTATGGTGCTACAGTACTCCACGAAACATGAACCATATGAAGCACGAATCAGTCTTAGGCAGGGTGTATGAAGGGTGCACGGGATGGGAGCAAAAGTTCCCTTCTCAACCCACTTTTGGGTGTTTGGCAGAGTGCATGAAGGGTGCATGAGTCCACACTAGTAGGTTAACACAAATACATGAAGAGGGAACAGCTATATTGAGATGAGAATGCAACCAAACACACCCACACGCTTTGTGCTATAGTGACTGATCTGCACCGTCTGAGTTTGATACAACGGTCATGTTGTGCTGAGACATGGACTTGCCCATGCAGAGGGCGCCTAAACACCACCGAAGTCCCTCTGCTTCTCAAGGCACACGACGTTGGTGATGCAGGGTGCAACCACCTGCAGAGCCCGCTCCCGGTCGACGGGAGCCAGGTCGTCAAAGACGGCGTCCAATGGCACGAATGGATTTCAGTGACGGAGCCCTGAAAGGATTCGCCCGGCAACACCGACGGCAACCCGTGACCCCTCCTTGTCCAGCTCCACCCCCACCATCGCGCAGAGACGGCTCAGCTCCTCGGAGATATAGGTGAAGAAGGAGACCAGATCAGGAAGCCTCAGCTCATTGAAGTCGATCGGGTGGTCGAACGGGTTTATCCCGACGGCCGACATGGTCGCGCTGGCACGACGGTAGGCATCGCGCAGCCGCAACACGTGCGTGGCAACTTGGTTCACCAAGTGGCTGAGGCGATCCCGGACCTCATCACGATTGGCCCGCTCGTGCTCCAGCCGGCTCCCCTAACAGCCTATCGTATCTCCCGCTTTCTGCAGCAACACTACCGACGCCTCGAGCATCTTTGTGGTGGACGCCTGCTGCTTTTGAAGCTCCATGAACTCCCGCACATAATGGAGGAGCATGGCACTGCTCTCCTCGTTGAGCTCACGGAGCTCCACGTCTTTGGCCCTGAGCTCCGCATCCTTGGCCTGGAGCTCCTGTGTCAGGCGCCTCACCTCGGACTCTGTGATCTGCTGCGCCGCCATGGCACCAGGTAGAAGCAATGGGGAGAGGAAGCAAAGGGGGCGAAACAGATGAAAGGCAATGCAATCTACTGGAAGGCGGAGGGAGCCGGCAGAGGAGCGGGGAATCTTTTGGTTTTCACCATGGTAAAACACCAATCGACGACTTCTCACATCAGGGAGCAGTGGGTTTTATAGGCGGAGTCATCGTGACTAATTGCTGCCGCACCCGCTCCCATCAGTCAAAAAATCCTGCTGCGCCTGCTCCCGTCAATCAAAAAGTTAAAAATCCTGCCGCACCCAGACACCAAAGCAACACCATGGTGCATATTTAAATTTACATGCCGGTAAGGAGATAAAAAAGGGGTGAAAAAACAAATGTGGCGGCAGCCTAGCTAATCGGACAAACTAGCCCAATTAGCTAGCCACCGTGCTTCACTGATGTACTCGGCGGGAAAGGTGGTCTTTCGTGATTTTACGACTCATTTACTTGCTACAGCGCTATGACCGAGGAGGACCCAGAAAACACGTGGTAGGGTGTCCCACGTCAGGAAGAATATATGCGTGCACCACCCGGGAGGACCCCGAAACCGTGCGGTAGGGTGTGTCACGTCTCAGCACGGAGGAAGAATGTGCTTGTAAAAATATACTGTATTAGACGTAGTACCTATAGTTCGACCTCGGGACTCAGCCAGTCATTCGAAAACACCCCACTAGCCACACACAGCTTCATCATGCTAACGTGGCACGGAGGATATGTGTGGTTAGCTCCGTCTTGACTAGCCACAACGTCTCTTGTTCTAGGCGATTCTTCTATTTTCCAAGCTTTTTTAGTTATAATAACACCAAGGCAAGCTAGCACTGCTCTTCGTGTGTGCCCGTGCAAATGTTAGACGATGGAGAGGAGAGGGAGATCGCAGACCTGGGACCCACTAGTAAGTGAGACAACGGTCATGCACGTGTTGACGAGGCACTCCCTCTACTCTACTCAACATAATACTGTATAAAATCAAGTTATGGGACAAAGCCAACAACCATTGTTGTTTCAGGCTATCGACTTACGCTTTGTAGTCCAGGTTGCCAGTTCGAATCTCGTCTTTCAGATTTGTTAGTTTTAGATCCAAATTTGATTAATGACAAGTGGGACCCCCGTGTGTTGTTCCGATATTTCAGTGTAGGATGGTTTTTTTGAACAAACACTTTGCGCGGTTAGACAAGTAATGACACGAGTTACACGTATTTTGCAAGTTTAACAAAAATGATAGCGGCATAGAATATCATATCCACCCCACAGCTTAGATGCTATGGTGATACGAGTTTTTACATTGTTGGAAGTGAGATCCAATGGCTTGGGAGTAGTCTTTGTAATTATGCGCAATTTCCAAACTCTCCAAAGGTTTTTTTGCAAATAAAACATTCAGGCTCATGTGTGTCGCTGCATCTTGGATCCAACGGCTCCCCGTTGCTCATATTAGGTGCTCCCCATAGCTTAATTACCCGCTACGGTGATACGAGCATCTACGTCGTATGATCAGTGATCAGATGGCACATGCGTAGTACTTGTACTTTCTGCGCAATTCCGAAACTCTCTCACCCGTATATTGCAAAAACATTCAAACCTCCTACTGTGGGCCGTTAGATCTTTGTGAACTCGTATCACCATAGAATCTATGGTGCGGGAGCACCTCATATTCGCCCCTGCGAGAAAACATAAGGTGCTCTCACAACTTGGATGCCACGATGATACGAGCTTCGAGGTTGTTTGATGTGAGATCCAATGGCATCTGAGTAGTCTTTGTGCTTGTAAGCAGTGGCCGAACTCTTTGGGTGCTTTTTTGCAAAAAAAAAACATTCAAACCACCGAGGAGTTGTTGGGTCACAAATCCAACGGCTCCAAAGAGCTTGTATCACCAAAGCATCTAAGGTGTGGTAGCACATGATATTCTTACATACAGGAGAATATGATGTCATCTTCATCTTAGATGCTACGGTGATATGAGCTTCGAGGTCGTTGGATATGGGATCCAAGGGAATTTGAGTAGTTTTTGTACAAATTGTGTGCAATTCTCAAACTCCTCAAGGTTTCCTGTAAAAATATTAAGACATCATGTGAGCTGCTATATCTCAGATCTACAAGCACCAAGCAACTCGTATCGGCATATAGCATCTAAGGTATGGGGGCACATGATATTCTCCTGGGGAGGAGGGGTGGGGTGCACAACCAATCGGTTTTTGGAAGGGTGGGGACAAATATAATCTAAACAACCCTAAATAGAGCTTCATAATTTTTGGAAGGGTTTTTGGAAGGGTGGGGACAAATATAATCTAAACAACCATAGCTCCGCCTAAACACAACATTTGCATGTACTGTAGTACTAGACTTAATATTCATGTTTCAGTTTCCTGTTCATTTTAAATATTGAATTGAGGACCATGCATGTATTACATTTTACTCCCTTCATTCCTAAATATTAGTCTTTTTAGAGATTTCAAATGGACTGGCACATACGGATGTATATAGACATATTTTAGAGTGTAGATTCACTCATTTTGCTCTGTATGTAGTCACTTGTTGAAATTTCTAAAAGACTAATATTTACGAACAAAAGGAGTATTTTTGAATTCGTGTCATGCATGCATGGATTGGAAAAATAGATGCACTATACTTATTAGATTTATGTTGTGTTCTGGTGTGTGTGTGTGCGCACGCGTGCGTGTGTGTGTGTGGGGGGGGGGGGGTCATATGCTTGATACATACAAAGTTTTCTCACCTCCATATTGTTCATCTTTTAAATTTGAATTTGCAATAAAAAACTTACTAGGGATACCATGAAATGTGAAATCCATGTTGAGATCACTATATCACATACTCACTCTAATACAGGAACTCGTCATAAATCAATTACCATGTTGAGATTAGTATTTGCAAGGAAAATAC
Source organism: Triticum timopheevii (assembly GCA_963921465.1). Lineage (NCBI taxonomy): Eukaryota > Viridiplantae > Streptophyta > Magnoliopsida > Poales > Poaceae > Triticum > Triticum timopheevii. The sequence goes on from OY997272.1 coordinate 153,733,762, forward strand.
GGGCATTGTAATACACATAGATTCATTTGGCAATTTAAAAGATTCCTTTCGTATTCTCGAATGGTAGGACCCAATGGCATACCAGCCAGACCTTGGCTCGTGTTGATCCTAAAAAACCGGGATCGTGTCCTTCTGGTGGCGTGCGTGCATACATTAGGCAACCCCAACCAGTCGAGCCTCCGCATTTTGAGTCGAAATATCTGGCCGCCAGAATTCCAGCCCTAGGAAATTCCCCTCATGTCCCCGGTCCATAATGAGTACCGATGAACAATGGAGGGATGCTTTAGTAACTAGACAACGTTACCTACCGTGCCGAGCACGATTCAATTCCCTCGGTCGCCGCTCCCCAAGGTCACCCGTCAACTGCATTGTACTACTACTACTACTACTACTACACCAGGATGAGCACAGAATTGAGCCCATTTGTTCGTGCCTAGTGCTTGAGTTAATATATCAGACAATGCACTGGTACAGAGGGATTATCCTTTTACTCTGCATATATAACTTGTTTGAAGTCTAACTAAGCAAAATGTTTGACCAAACCCTTTCTTAAGAAATACAACAGGACAGATGTATGGCTTGAAAATTTATTGCATGATGCAAGTTATGATATTGTTTTGAATCTTGGATTTTAAATTCCAGAAAATCCAAAAGTGACCAGAAATTCTTGAAACTGAGCATGGTCATGTGATATGGCACAAATATTCCTTCGTATTTTTTTCTTCAATTTGAGACAAGCTGCTTATGACAAGTTGCACAAATGAAGAGCCAAGGTATTTTGGAACAAAGACCTGTCACTTTAAGGTGAACGCTTTCACTATTGAAACTGTGGGCGTTTACGTGCGAGCACGAGTCCCACTTCTCATCGGCAGGTGCTGTCCGAGCAAGTGTGTGAGTCGACGGGAGGCATGCGAGTAGAATGCTGCGCCGACTGACAGGGAGGCATGCAAGAAGACCGCTGTGCAGGCTCACCGGGAGGCCAGCCCTTTGACTAGGCTCCGCCGCCCACGTTCGTCCCAACTGCTCCCACTTTTAATGTCACCGGCGCCGCAGTTTAAAATCAACCCCACACTACCCAGTATCGCTACAATCTTCTCTCTTTCTCTCTGATTCTCCTGTGGTCTACCTCCAACCAGCCTGACCTAAACGTACGCCATGCCGCATAACGATGGTCTGCCCTTAGTCTTCTAGTTTCCTGAGGAAGACACCCAGCCGAAATCTCAAGAACATAAGGCGCTTTGGGACGAGCTTGAACTGGCCTTGCGGGAAGATGATGCGCATGTCCCCTGTTCCAGCTCCCGTCGCCCCGACTGCGCCATCGCCCATCCCCGTGGCATTGATGGGCTGGGAGCCGCACATTGTCGCCAAGCTTGATGCCACGGGGTTCCACGAGGTCCCCGCGCGTGCACTGACGTGTGCGCCTGTGCCGGTGCCCGTGCACACGAATGTCTCTGCCGCGCCGTTGCCAACGCCTGTCCCCGCGCGGGTGCCAGTGCCCCCCTCAGCGGCATGGATGGCCGCCGTCGACCGCTTCCTTGCACCAACACCGATCGCCTCCTCCCACCAGTTGACTCACTCCGAAGTCCAGAACATTTTGGCCTTCCTTGAAGCTAGGCCAACATCCAGGAGTACGCCAACAACGGCGCAAGACGCCGTTGTTGCCGTCGGTCAGTGGCCCAACGACACAAAGAGCACGACAGAGGAGCCGCTTCCCACCGCAAGACGCCCCCGTCGCCGCTGCGTAATCTTAATTTGCCATGAAAAACATTCGGATTGCCAGGCTTAAAATCCGAACATTTGTCATTTCCGTTTATTTTAGATCGATCATCGTATAATTTAAAGTCGGAGTTAGACTGAACGGAATCTATGGTTTGATCGATTGAATGTTCTTCTAGAGCCGTATCAAATTAAATTTAAAATGTCATCAAGCCACATGTATTCATTGTCATCCAACGACCTAGACTGCTTCAATGTCGAGCGCTCAACACGTTTAGCGTGAAGTTAATTTCATGCCAAAAATAGTGCTAATCACATAATAACATGCAAATAATATCCTACTTAATATCCGCATGCACTTAATATACTTCCAAATTAACGTGCATTGCACGTACACATTAAATTGTGCTACTAGTACGTGAAAGTGGTGCCATAACTTGTGAACGCGTCCAGATATGGTCAACAGCAACATCGCCCCCGAGTTCTTCATGTTTGCCCGTGCATCTAAACGCAGAAGAGGAGGAGGAGGAGGAGGAGAGAGAGAGACAGAGAGAGAGAGAGAGCACAGATGGAACCCACCAGTAAGTGAAGGCAAATAGTACGTGCTAACGAGCCTTCCCCACTAATGTACTAAAAATAATATTACATGTTATCTATTAAATAGGCTGCGGTAATATAAAAACATTATATGAACAAAGGGGGTACAACAAACATTGAAGTTCTACGCATGTCTCCTATAGACGTGCAGCTTGAAGGCCCTGGTCGCATGTTCGATCCTCGTCCTTTATTTTTTAATTTGTACATGGGTCCAAATTTGTTTCATGACAGGTGGGCCCCACGGTGTGTAGTTTGTAGCACTTTAATTTGTGGGTCGAAATTTGTTCCATTCCAAGTGGACTATCGGTGTGTAGTTTTCTAGTTTATTTATAATAATTAAAGAGAAGAACAGAGTTTTTTGCAATAGTACATATGGTGTGACGTTGAAGTCAAGAAAGGACGTGCGAGAGAGCGATGACCGAGCCATAGGGAAATCAACTGGGGGAGGTGCGGGGGTTGCAACGGTGTTTGGAGTAGTTGTATGCTATGAAAATATAATCTAAACCGACCGGAATAAATGCCTACACAAATTAATCCAAGGTTGGAGTGCCCCTCGCAATGTAGATAGCTCCGGCTTTGCGAGGGATGGAGAGGTAGCTTCAATGTGTGGAAGATACGGCATGAGAAAGCGAGGTCAATCGAGAGACATATAGATAGAGAGACAAAGTGAGTGTGGTCCGACATTCATTGAATAGATATATATGCTCTAGAGAGATATTGTCCGATTGAGATTTTGGCAAGGGTGAGGGATGTAAGATAGAGCTTGAGAGATGATCCACTCACAGACAAGTAGATATATTTTGTGCGTGGGAGGAAGCAAGGTCAATCGATTACATATATAAAGGGAGAGAGATTGAGCCAGTGTGTGTCGTCGTGGGATCGAAAGAGTGAGACGGGTTGGAGAGAGTGACCTAGATAGACAATGTGCGTGAGAGAGTATACAATGTGAACAGGTCGAATTGGGCTCAAACATGGTGATATATTGTTTTTGTACGAGAAAGAGCAAGGTCAATCAAGACATACAAAGAGAGAGAGAGGGAGGGAGAGAGAGATATAGAGATAGATAGATAGATAGAGAGAGAGAGAGAGAGAGATTGAGTGAGCGTGGCCCGCCATGAGGTCGAAAGAGTGGGGGCGGCTTGGATGGACTGACCTAGATAAACAATCTGCGTGAGAGAGTATAGAGTGTGTTGATCGAGGCCCGAACAGGGAGATATATCATTTGTGTGTGAAAGAAAACAAGGTTAATCGAGACTCAGATAAAGAGAGCGAGATTGAGCGAGTGTGGCCCGCCGTGCGGAATAAAGAGTGAGACAGTCTCGAGGGAGTGACCTAGATAGACAACGTGCGTGCGTGCGCACGAGAGGTTGGGGGGCTAGATAGGCAATGCATGTATCTAGCGTGAGAGGGTGGGAGGGAGAGGGAGAGAGAGAGAGCTAGGCATGGGGTGTAGTGGCGGGTGTGTGAGGTAAATACATTTGGTAACAGAGTGGAAAAGGGGGTCGTGAGAGAGTTAGAGAACGAAACATGGAGAGAAATAATGAACGTGTGTTGGAAACCGATAGCTTCCTAAGGTGGTTAGGAGAGGAAGATTGACCGATATAGGAAGTATGTACCGTGTGTGCCGAGGGAGGGGGGATAAAAACAACATTTGAATGTAGATAGTACGAGACTTAATATTGATGTTTCATTTCGGTGTACATTGAAAGATTTGAACTGAGTACCATGCATATGGGTAATTATTTCGAATTTGTGCGGTACTAGGTTTCGAAAAGTTGACATTGAATCGATTTGTTGTGTTATTTTGTAGGTCATATGTTTGAATCCATACAAAAGTTTTCTCACTACCATGGTGTTCATCACATACATATGGATTTGTATTAAAAAACTAGCATGGATACAGTGAAATGCGAAATCCACGTTAGAATTGGAGATCGCTATGTGACACACACTCTAATTCAAATAACTAATTATGTGACACACACACTCTAATCCATGTTATCGTGGATACCGTTTTGAATTTTTTTCAAATAACTCCTCATTAATTAATTTATAGTATCTTGTTTCGAATGACTAATTATTTGCAACGAAACCACGGGCATGGTAATACATACATATTCGTTTGCAAATAAAAGAAGATTCGTTTGCATTCTGAAATGTAGGCGCACCAGGCAGACCAGGGTCGTGTCGTGGTTGTCGCGTGTGTCAGACGGACGCTTAGCACCCAGCCACCCACCCCCTCCCTCCCTCCGCCCCCCCAAAAAAAAGGACGACGACAAAATAAGTTCGTGCTTCCATGTTTCAGATTGAAATATCTGGTGGCCCCAATTCCAGCCCTGCAAAATCTCCCTTCTCCACCATCCCCTTCTGCGCCTAGATTGCTCAAATTCCTAATTTGCCGCCAACCCAAGAAAAGTTCGAATCGCCCCTCGTCTCGTCTCTTTCCCCACCTCTATGCTGGACAACGACGACGAAGACGACGGTCTCGCTTCACCACTGCACTGGAGCTACCTCATCTACGCCCTCATCCACCGCACCGAGTGGTCGACCGACAACGTCGGCCGCCGCAACCGACGTGCCTCACAGACACCGACTTCCATCGCATCAGGTGCGCTTCACCGACACTGTCTCCCACCTCACTTGGGCTACTTCACTGAGCACATTGTCGCACCTCCGCCCCCCCCGAGGCCGTCCGGGCTTCACCAGCGGTCTTGTCCACCGCATCGTAGTGCTCTGCTGCCACTCAAGATCTGCATCCGTGCGCGGCCAGCGAACACCAGTGCATCACCCTCAACGGCTCTGAAGTGACCCACACTCTAGCTAGGCGAGCATGCCCAAACGCCGACCCAAACTAGGTATCCACACATCACTCCCTTGTGCACTGTTCTGACGAGGTTTGGATATCCTTTCACTGCTCTCTTAGCTTACACGCCTATACAGCTCTGACTTTAACTCTTATTTCTTCCGGAGATATCATCTGAAACAAGAAAAACCACTTTTTAGCGAAGCATGACAGCGCTACGGGATCTGGTACACATCCTACACACCCGTATAACCTTGTAAGTATCTGTCCTCCAGTACAACAGCAAGGTCGATTCCTCTTATTTGATCAACCATTCGCCGTGTCAAAAATGCAGAGGGGGATGCAAGGAGCACAAGGCCTGCACATCCAAGCAAGTGGTAACATGGACTTGTACATGGAACATCCCAAGCGCAAGCAAAGCTGCAGTGAGCCTATACAACGAGCTAGCATAAGTCCCTGCATTTCATTTAATTCGTACTGGCATGCGTGTATGATTTGTGTGCAGTGGCGGATCCACGAGTTCAAGTTACCAGGGGCAAACATTTAACTTAAAAAATACGAAGGCACTTGCACTCTGGAAATCAATATAACTTGAGAAATGTGAAGCTACATGCACTTTGAAAACCAGCTAATGGTCCAAAGTAGTTTAGATTATAAACACTAAATGATGCAAGCACCAAAAAACACAAAATGCAACATGGTGTACAAGGACTACAAACACGGTCTGTACCTTCTTGAATTATTCGTTCTCTGGCTGAAAATATCAAAGTGTAATTGCACCTATAACCAGTGCACAAACTGCATATCAATATATCTATCCTGCACAAGTATGCCAATAGTTTCAAACAACAGACTAGAAAAGTATTTATGCTACGTTGTCATGATGCGGGGACTTTCTGGTAGATGGCCTCGACGTTTCCTCAAGCCATGAAAATGCACTAAAATTTGCTTGTCATCAATGCCTGCAAATCTCTATGTCTCTCTCAACATAGCAGATCATCATTAGACACTAAATCCTTCAATGGGAGCTTGCAAAATGCTTGCGTTAGATCCCTCATTAGACACTATATGTTCACCACCAGGAGCATGTAAAATGTTTGCATCAAATCCTTCATTAGCAGTCTGTTCATTAGACACTTCAGGCTCAAGAACAACATGAGCTTGTATGTTTGCACCAGAAACTTGATTAGATACATCAGATTCAGTCAGTTCAGTATTGATTGGGGGAGTTATAAAATAAGCAGAAATTGGTTTCATTTTCTCATAGATTCCTGATATGTCTCCAATGTATCTATAATTTTTTATTGTTCCATGCTATTATATTACCCCTTTTGGATGTTTATGGGCTTTATTTTACACATTTATATCATTTTTGGGACTAACCTACTAACCGGAGGCCCAGCCCGTATTGCTATTTTTTTTTGCCTATTTCAGTATTTCGAAGAAAAGGAATATCAAATGGAATGAAACCTTCGGGAGTGTAATTTTTGGAACGAACGTGATCCAGAGGACTTGGAGTGCAAGCCAATAAGCAGCCGAGGCGGCCACAAGGGTGGGGGGTGCGCCCACCCCAACAGGGCGCGCCCCCTGTCTCATGGACCCCTCGGGCGTCCACCGACCTACTTCTTCCTCCTATATATACCCACGTACCCCGAAAACATCTAGGGAGCCAACGAAAAACAATTTCCACTGCCGTAACCTTCTGTATCCGCGAGATCCCATCTTGGAGCCTTCGCCGGTGCTCCGCCGGAGGGGGAATCGACCACGGAGGGCTTCTACATCAACACCATAGCCCCTCCAATGAGTTGTGAGTAGTTTACCATAGACCTTCGGGTCCATAGTTATTAGCTAGATGGCTTCTTCTCGCTTTTTGGATCTCAATACCATGTTCTCCCCCTCTCTTGTGGAGATCTATTCGATGTAACTCTTTTTGCGGTGTATTTGTCGAGATCCGATGAATTGTGGGTTTATGATCAAGTTTATCTATGAGAACTATTTGAATCTCCTCTGAATTCTTTTATGTATGATTGAGTTATCTTTGCAAGTCTCTTCGAATTATCAGTTTGGTTTGGCCTACTAGATTGATCTTTCTTTCCATGGGAGAAGTGCTTAGGTTTGGGTTCAATCTTGCGGTGTCCTTACCCAGTGACAACAGGGGTTGCAAGGCACGTATTGTATTGTTGCCATCGAGGATAAAAAGATGGGGTTTATATCATATTGCATGAGTTTATCCCTCTACATCATGTCATCTTTCTTAATGCGTTACTCTGTTCTTATGAACTTAATACTCTAGATGCATGCTGGATAGCGGTCGATGTGTGGAGTAATAGTAGTAGATGCAGGCAGGAGTCGGTCTACTTGTCGCGGACGTGATGCCTATATACATGATCATGCCTAGATAATCTCATAATTATTCGCTTTTCTATCAATTGCTCGACAGTAATTTGTTCACCCACCATAATACTTATGCTAACTTGAGAGAAGCCACTAGTGAAACCTATGGCCCCCGGGTCTATCTTTTATCATATAAGGTTTCAATCTACTTTTATTTGCATCTTTACTTTTCCAATCTATATCATAAAATATTAAAAATATATTTATCTTATCATACTATCTCTATCAGATCTCACTTTCGCAAGTGGCCGTGAAGGGATTGACAACCCCTTTATTGTGTTGGTTGCGAGTTCTTTGTTTGTTTGTGTAGGTGCGTGGGACTTTTGCGGAACCTCCTACTGGATTGATACCTTGGTTCTCAAAAACTGAGGGAAATACTTACGCTACTATTGTTGCATCACCCTTTCCTCTTCAAGGAAAACCAACGCAAGCTCAAGACATAGCAATTCCCTACATACAAGCAGTTTTACAACACCGTCGGGTTTAACTATTGGCCAGAAATTGAACAGTTGAATTAGATATAATCAGGGATGTGATGTACCTGCTCGTTGCACATGCTACTCTTGCAAGCTGCGGCTGTTCGTTTGCGCAAGCTCGATGCCATGCTCGTGTTGCTGCTGCTGCGTCCCACATAGGCTACACCCAGGGTTGGATCTTCATCTTCTTGTCCTTCCGTTCGCTTGAAGCCCCGCGACTGCCCTCCAACGAGGGAGTGAGGAAGTGCTGTGTCGGTCTGTCCAGCGGCATCTTGGTTAGGAGCAAACTAGACTAGAGGCTGGAGCGAACGAATTTGGATTTTTCCTGCTATCGATCGATATGGGAGGTGCTCGTTTGGGCCGCGAGCTTGCTATTGGGCCTACCTTGCACTTATGTTATTGGCCCATCCAAATTGAAACATTTTTCTTCATTTTTTACATTGCCTGCTCGTGCATTGGGATGAACAAAATTAGCTTGGGCCAACCTGGATGACTCAAACTAGGTGCACACTTTCTAGCCACCCGAGGTGGCCGCCCATACCAGCCCCTATGGTGGCGTCGCCCCTTTTTGCGTGTATGATTAGGGTAGTGAAAAATATTCCAGTGGCGCTTTTGATTTACCCACAGAATGGTTGAATTGCTTTTTTCTATTAACTGAGTTCACCAATAATATGAATGATGCCAGTCTTTTCATCCTATTGTAGATTGCTTAGATCTCGATATGCCAAATGTAATCGCATGAAATATACAGTAAAAGCCAGTGTGATGTGTGTGGCTAGAACTAGTCTGACTACACATCCTCATATAACATATCAAGGACGCACCATCTTACCAGATTAACCATTCGACTTACCAATGCAATGTGGGAAGAAAGAAGTATTGGGACTGCGTATCCAAGCAATTGATGCCATGGACTCCTTCGTAGAACCTTGTAAGCGAAAAAGAAGTTGCAGTGTGCATGTACAAAGAGCTAGCGTCAGTTCAATTACTTGCTGCTCAGAATTTTAGTTAGCCAATTATTGCAAAATTGTTCAATTACGTTGCTTGGCTTAATTTAGTTTGCTACTGATTACATAATGCCACAACCTATAAATCATACTATAGACTGCACATATCTATGTGTTTGATACTTACTGTTAAAATTACCTATTTGCCTGAACTTAAATAGCTACTTGTTTGTTTAACTGCTTTAATGCTGCAACAATGGGTTACAATGATGTTAATAACTGCTTTTCAGCATCCAATTGAAACTCTTTATTTCCTTGTTTGTTTAACTGGTTTGTTGTTATAACTCCTAGTTGAGATGTTTTGCTAACTTCAACTTTTCTGAATCCAATCAGAACTTTAATTTCAAAATAGGTTAGCCCAAGATCAAAGAGCGAGGTCCCCATGGACGTTGTATCATCCCACAGCAGTGGCACCCGCCCAATCATGCATTAATTATTCCCAACTTCTGATGCTCTAGAGGCTAAACTAGTGGTAGAAAGAGATTCTGCTTCTGCACTTAGAGATGAAGTTGACATGTTGAGGAAGCAAACAGCACAATCACAAGTAGTACTCAAGACAACCATTAAATATTTGGTGGATTTTAAAATGAAGCAAGCTGAGACTGACCGCATTGTTAAGGTCCTGAAGGAAAAAAAGGAAATTAAATTCCCACTTGGTAAATCATAGGTGAAATGTTCTTTCCATCGTTGAATAACCTTTGTGTTGTTTGTTAATGTAATCAATCGAACCATTTGTTTTAGAGATCATGTAATAATTATTTTTTGTTTTTTGGTTTATAATTTTATTTGAGCACAAGTCTGTATTAATTGATAAGACTCGGAGACATTTCATTTTGATTGCTATGCCAGACCAACAAATATGCCAATCGAGTTGAATGTGCATTCAACAATAATAGTAGTATAGATGGACCATAACTGGCACGCATCGGAAAGGGCCAAGATGTTGTAGTAGCTTGGCTAAAAAAAGGATGATGTTATAGCAAAAAAAAGTACAGCAGCCTGGCTTATGTATGTTAGTTGATATTATTAATCCATATACTCTATAAGTGTTTACATGTCTGTTAGTTCTGTACATTCTTGGTTGATTGACTCGGTATTTGAATCTTGATACATCGCTTGTCTACATATCTAAATGGGAGTACACATTATGCTGCGTGTGACATTTGAGTTGGACATGAAGTGTTCCAAATATTCGAAATCACCTTAAACTGGATTCTAGCTTCTGAATTTGAGTATCGGCATTTGTAAACTATATTCATATATGACAGTGGAATACATCTTTGTCATGCTTTTGAAGATATATAAAAACACATAGAATGATTTTAAAGATTCGTATAGGAATATAAAATGGATTCGAATTTAGTGGCCAAGGTAAATGTGGATGCTTATTGTCACAAAATTTGAAAGAAGCGGCAAAATGTCCACTCCCACGTCGGCTGCCCGAAGCCAAGTGCTTGGGAGATGGAAATTACTGTCTACCCATTACACGGACAATCCATCGGCCCGATTTCCACTGCTCTAAATAGGGGTAGGTTAGTAACTTCAATTAGACGTGACACGACCGCCTCTGAACCCATTCTGACACGGTGGGCGCCAAACATGGGCGGCAAAACACATTTGATTCAAGCTCATCCGAAAGACCTCTATTTCTCCCTCCATTTCCCCATTCATACACGGTGGGCGGCAAAACAAACTCGACTCGGCCAAAATCGATGTTGGCAAATATTTTCAATAGGGGCAGGTTTGTAACTTCACTCAGACGCGACACAACCAACCTACCTGTCAGCCCCATTCGTACACTGTGGGCACCCACCATGGGCGCCAACCACCCTCTCCTCGCCCGAAATCGCTCTAGGCAAATATTGGCGAGATGCGAGATTACCGTCCTATCCCCAACCGACGAGACGTCCAAATTTTAAACGGGGGCTAAGTTCGTAACTTTCCCATATTTCAAACAGGCGCGTCCCAAAAACATGGTTCATCGTACCTCTCCCTCCATTTTCCCATTCATACAACGTCCGCGCTAGAACACCATCCCCACACCAGCCTCCTCCGTCCGTCACCCCATCCATCGCCGCCGTCCTCCTCCCCATCCATCGCCGCCGTCCTCCACCCCATCCATCGTCGCCGTCCTCCACCCTATCCATCGCCACCGTCCTCCACCATGCCGGAGCGCCTACCAAGACCGCGTCGTCCACTGCTAGAGATGGACGTTTCTCATCCACGGCAACGGACCAAGAGCCTTGCATCGCATCCTCTCGCTTCATCGGCGCCGTCGTCCTCTTTGTCGGGGCCGCTCACATGACCTTCTCTTCCACCGCAACGGGACTTATTCCCTGATGCACCCATCTACCGTCGCAGATCTGCTTCAACACAACCGACAGCCATCACACCCCGATGCCTACACGGCACCGCAAGAGAGGTGGTACTTCATATCTCCTCAACTTTTTGATCTCAACCAGAAAATAGATCTTAACTTGGTTACTCTACTTTATTTTCAGCTCTTAGAATTTAGTTCTTAGTTCAAAGCGAACAATGGATACTAAATATCATTTCTCCAGTTTGCAGCTTCAAATCTGCCATGGCACAGTCATAATACGGTTTAATTGATCATGTTGGTTCCGTGGTGGTTTCTTTAATAGAAATCGGAGGGGAAACCCTCTTTTGCTAAAAAAAATATGCCTAGAGTTTCCCCCTTTTATGATCACTATACGATCAGAATACGTGCTTCGAGTCATGATAGCACTGCTCCACCCATCAAGCTAAACAAGCTTAGTTGTTCAAATACGAATATGATATTATTAAAACAGAGTCGTTTAATTGGTCATCTAAATGTTCCTAACTTAGTTTCAAAAATGCATGTTCGCCGCTCGGGTGTGTATCTCTACAGGGTGCCCACGATGGGCCGGCCCACCCTAGGATTTTGGGTCGTCCCAGGCCCCGATTCCCCTCTGTTCTACTGCACGCTTCCGATCTCTATTCGCCCCCAGCTGCCTGCCTCGCCGGCAACTTGCCGTCCTCGGATGGCATGACTCTAGGAGGAGTCGCCGGACTAATAGGAGGTCAGGAGCCGCTCGCTCAATAGCGTCAATAGTGCCTGGGCACACCGCCGTGCCTACCTTCCTAGTCCGTTCAGGCCTCAGGCGTGTAGCACCCACTAAGCCAACCCGATTTATCCTAAGATACGTCCTCAACACTACTCAGCAACTCCTCATCACCTATTTTCTAATTGATTCATTACTCATTAGGCAGGACTGCCATTAGGGTTTGTTGTGTGCTGAGTGCTGCCTACACTTAATGGTTCAGATGTATTTCAGTAATCTGTAGTACCTGTAAAGTTCACTGGGTTTTCAAAATTCCGGCACTAGGAAAAGACACTAGTCATTTTAGATTTTTGGTCGTAGTGACATTGACCCAGATTACTACTGCAAGCCAGGTTTGTTGACAATTTTACTTGCCTTTCTTACTCATTCAATATAATATCCAATTATTCACGTTTATTAGTTGCAAAAAATAAGTGCTAGACAAACTTCTTGACTCAGATTTTGGACGGTCTCTTACTGCAGTTACAATTCTGCATACTTGTCCTAGTAAGCTCACCAGTAAATGATTGATTCACTACATCTATGCTTGTCTTGTCATATTTTTGTCAATATTCTTTTAGGGTGGACCACTCTATTTCAAAATACTGGAACCGTAGACATGAGTGAATAGTATTTCTCTGTGTGATCTCTTCCATCATGTGTGGGCAACGAACACTGCATTGTATAGAAAGAAAGTGTCATTTCCAGCTTTTACATAGGCTTTGATCTTTTACGTGGCATACAATCTGCCTACTTGCTTTGTGTCGCACTACCAACACTCCACCCTTGAAGATAAACATTATGCCACTCATAATTCCTTAGTTTATTTGTTCAAATACAAATTTCACATGATTCTAATGTTCCTACTTCAGTTTTGAAATGTGTGTCTGCCTGTTAGAGAGACATAAGGGGTTTGTATTTCTGTGTGTGGTCTGGTCAGCACGGTTGGGGGTGAACTTTGCATAGGCAGGGGTTTATAGGGAGACACTCTTCGAGTTGAATCCACAATGCATTCCATAGATAATCTGACTACTTTTTATGTTTCTATGAATCTACGATTCTGAATAGCATCATAATGATTATGAGCTTGTGCGCATGGAAATAATAAAGCAGAACAATGCCATGGTCGTCAAACTTGGCATTAAGGAACTAAAATCAAGTCTGGATGCAATGCAATGCAATGCAAACGCTCTCCACCTACATATTCATGCTCAGAATATGATCCTAACAGTGATTTTTGAGCTAGAGGGAGACCTAAGACAATGTAGCTCCCTAGTGGAGGAGTCAGAGGCAGATGCCCTATCTTATTCACCCATCAAGGTGCTAGCTCTAACTTTCCAAGGTTATATTGGTTGCACATATCTTGCAACTGATGCTTTGCATTGCTTCTACTTTGTTGAACTGCCATTAGCTTAGTTTACACATCGTGTATGTGAATACGCCCTGCTTATCCATTTTCAGTACATATTCCATCTGTGATCATACCATATTTATCCATTCAAATGTTGTTCTTGTGTATCAGACGTTCAAAAGGAAGAGGGTGATTGCTGATCACGGAGGAGCATAAGCAAAGTATTTGGAAAAGGTAGTGGCACCTGATAAATCAAATAGCCCGTTAGGTGCAGTTGCAATATCACCTGACCCACAAAACAACCCAACTCTAGCAGACTCTAGCCCTACTACACTAGTCATTTTTGATGCCCCAACTCAGCAGACCCCAACTGCAGCAAACAGTATGATGATGCCAGTTGACATAGCACCAGCTCTACGATGCAAAACCACCATTCCAGCAAAGAGTACACCAAATCCAGTTGCCAAATCCCTTTTCGAACCAGAGAGAGCCCCAATTGCAGCAAATAGGACCCATGTTCCATTTCTTCCCAGTTTAGAAGATTAAGCTTATATTGTTATCAGGAACTTTGTGCGCATCTTTACTTCATGGAAAGATTATACCGCAGACACAGAATAATTTCTAGTCTTCCTCCGCAACTTACGCGTAAGTAATGTACTAATGTTATTCATGGTCATTACTACATATGTTTTTGCTGACAGAAGACACAAGATTTCATTCTTTTAAATAGGCGAGGACTAAACTGGATTGTGAAGACGAGCAAGCGTTGCTTGCGCTTTTCAAGCACTCGTTGATGAAGTATCGTTCCTACTTGAGGCAAGTGCACTATGATGGCAAGCCTCTAAATGAAATTTCTGTAAAGTCTCTGGTGCTACATTTATCCGACGGTGACTGGAATAATCTTGTTACACATTGGTCTCGGCTGCAGCATAAGGTACTGTCTATGTTATCACATCACATTTTGAACTACATTTTTGCATTTGCCTTAATGTCTCTCTCGTACGAAAACTGTTAGCAAAAGAACATTCATTCTCAAGGGACCACAGAATCTCGCAACTATATTGCACACTGCATTGCTCTTGTGAGTACCTCTTACCCTGTATGACCATACTTACTTTCATAGTTGTTTGATTATGTAGCATCACTGCACATGTTAGCCTCGTTATCGTCCATTTGGTGGACCTTATAAGATCCGTATGGACTCTTACATAAATTTAGAATCAACCCAATGCTTTTGAAGAGGTTTAGCTTTGCAGTCCTCTTGTAAGGACTGAACGTCATCTATCACTGTACTTACATTAACAGCCACTCCCTCCGTCCCATAATATAATAACGTTTTGTATAGTACACCAGTGTTCAAAACACTCTTGTATTATGGGAAGAGGGATTGGTTCATTGTGTAGCATTCTACATCTTATCTCCCTCACCCACCGTTTACTAAAAAAGATCAGATCTATATTTAATATTACCAAAAAAGTAGAATACACAGACAATGCCATTGTAGAAGTGTAGCCCATTGCTCTTGTCAGTACATTTTGTCCTATAATGCTTGTACTTCCAGGGATTGGTAGTTGATTATGTAGCATTAATCTGCATCTTATCTTCATTATCCTCTATCCCTTCTAGTATTATCATATCTATAATTACTCTCTACAAAATGTAGAGTACAGGAAATACTTATGAAGAAGATTCTGTGCTGAAATTCTTGAGTTATCCTTCCCTTGACATGGAGAAGGGCATTATAAAGCCGGTATTAACTATTAATGTAAGTCATTCCTTCTAAAGCCTTTATCCTCAACTGTTGTTTAATTTTCTCATACTCCCTATTGTTTACTGCTGTTTAGTTTGCTGTTTCTATCAAAATGCATGTTCGCAAGAACCGTCAGTTCTAAATTTTACTTGTAAAACAAATTCCTTATTCATACCATGCACATTACTCAATACTCCCTATATGTATGCTTGTTTTTGTGGATCTATAATCCAGTGTGTGGTGAAGCAGCCCATGTTAGCACCTTGTCATCTCCTGTTTTATCTTACTAATGTGGCTGATGATATGAACAACATGCCATGCACATTAACCAAAATAGATACAATGATTGTCTTTGCCCTTCATCTATGCTTGTTATGTTGACATGGTAATCCAGTAGTGTGGAAGCTCCCCACGTTATGAACGATGCCAAATTATCCTATTGACATTTTGAACTTACTCTTTATTTTCTAATTTGAAATTGGATGGAATTGATAGCACAATTATCATATTTGTTTATACACGTGCAAAACCTGTCATCTCTCTGCTTTGTTTCAGGGTGATATGCCTGATGGCATGCACAAGTCTGCTGAAGGCTGTGAGACAAATCCAACATATATTGCAGCAAAGAAGGCAAAACATCTTGAAGATAACGAGACAACCCCAAAGTCTTTTCTTGATGCAGTGGTCAAGTTACTTGAGACTAGCAGTCAGACAATCTCACATAATTCGTTGTCTGAATCAGTTCGACTTCTTCAATCCCAAGTTCTAGCAGAAAGGCATTCTGCAACTCAACTTCGACTTGAAGTCCTGTCTCTAAGAAAGATTGCGGAGAACACCAATGAGAACCTCATCTCTAAACAGCTACACCTGGAAGCTATGACCGACATGGTAGGCCGGTCTCACAGCCTTGCTCAGCAGCTTGCGCAGCAGTTCCCGCGCAAGGCTAACCTTTCTTGAACTGTCTTGGAAGTGGTCTCGGTTCAGTATTATTTTGTTACGCTGCAATGGTGCCCAGTTTTTGTAATCTGCTTCTTCATTGTGCTTTATGATCACTGGTGGCGAGCTTCGATGCCCAGTGGATGTAATATACCATAAATCCTTTATTGTATAGTGTAGGTTTATTCTTAGTTACTATGTCGTAATTTCTTTATTGTATAGAGTAGGTTTGTTCTTAATTCCTACTAGTTACTGCCATCATTCGCTATCTGAAAAAAATCTGATGTAGTCGACCGGGCCGAAACATGCACCTCTAACGGGCCCGGTTTTTAGCGGGCCACAATTGGGCCGGCCTGCATATTTCTTGGGCCCGAATGATTGGGGCCTTCACACTTTGCGCCAGGCCCACAACTAACTCCGTCCTATATTTTAGTTCGGCCTTTTGTGGACCCAGCACTTAGTTTGGCCCAGGTAGCGTTGGGCCATTAACAGGCTGAATATTCTACTACCTGTTACGGCCCAGATGAAACCATGGGCCTTTAGCATGCCGAAATGCATGTTGGGCCTCAATTTTCACTAGTCGTCGATGGGCCTTCAGCAGGATGAAATGTAGACTGGGCCGTTTTGGGCCCAGTTATATCACGGGTTGTTACCAGGCCGAAACATATCTTGGGCCTTAGTTGGCCCACTGATATCATGGGCCTTTAAGAGGCCGAAATCTTAGTACAGCCATTGACGGGCCGAATTATACGACAGGCCTTTAACAGGCCGAAAGTAACGTTGGGCTTAACTGTTGCCACCATTATCACGGGCCGTTAGTGGGCCCGATGTCCCGTCGGACCATATATGGCCATGGGCAACACGGGCGATTCCCAGGCCGAAAGTCACACCGGGGTGAAATGGGCCCATGTCAACATCGGGCCTCTAACAGGCCGAAAGTCACTGGGCTGTAATTGGGCCCAAATATTCGCCAAACAATTAACAGGCAGATCTGGCTTCGGGCCATGAATGGGCCTTTATTAAACAGGTCGTTATTGGGTTGGCCCACTAGTACTTGAGTAAGTACTATGGGCCTTTGACTGGGCCGGCCTTTTTTGCTGGAAATATGCCCTAGAGGCAATAATAAAATGGTTATTATTATATTTCCTTGTTCATGATAATTGTCTATTGTTCATGCTATAATTGTGTTATCCAAAAATCGTAATACATGTGTGAATACATAGACCACAACATGTCCCTAGTGAGCCTCTAGTTGACTAGCTCGTTTATCAATGGATGGTTACGGTTTCCTAACCATGGACATTGGATGTCATTGATAACGGGATCACATCATTGGGAGAATGATGTGATGGACAAGACCCAATCCTAAGCATAGCACAAGATCGTGTAGTTCGTTTGCTAAGAGCTTTTCTAATGTCAAGTATCATTTCCTTAGACCATGAGATCGTGTAACTCCCAGATTTCGTAGGAGTGCTTTGGGTGTACCAAACATCACAACTTAACTGGGTGGCTATAAAGGTATACTACAGGTATATCCAAAAGTGTCTGTTGGGTTGACACGAATCGAGACTGGGATTTGTCACTCCGTATGACGGAGAGGTATCTCTGGGCCCACTCGGTAATGCATCATCATAATGAGCTCAATGTGACCAAGTGGTTGGTCATAAGATCATGAATTATGGTACGAGTAAAGTGACTTGCCGGTAACGAGATTGAACGAGGTATTGGGATACCGACGATCGAATCTCGGGCAAGTAATGTACAGATTGACAAAGGGAGTTGTATACGGGATTACTTGAATCCTCGACATCATGGTTCATTCGATGAGATCATCGTGGAACATGTGGGAGCCAACATGGGTATCCAGATCCCGTTGTTGGTTATTGGCCGAAGAGTCGTCTCGGTCATGTCTGCGTGTCTCCCGAACCCGTAGGGTCTACACACTTAAGGTTCGGTGACACGAGGGCTGTAGAGATATTAGTACGCGGTAACCCGAAAGTTGTTCGGGGTCCCGGTTGAGATCCCGGACATCACGAGGAGTTCCGGAATGGTCTGGAGGTGAAGATTTGTATATAGGAATTCCAGTTTCGGCCACCGGGAAAGTTTCGGGGGTCACCGGTATTGTACCGGGACCACCGGAAGGGTCCCTGGGGTCCATCGGGTGGGGCCACCTATCTCGGAGGGCCACATGGGCTGAAGTGGGAAGGGAACCAGCCCCTGGTGGGCTGGTGCGCCCCCCTTGGGCCTCCCTCTGCGCCTAGGGTTGGAAACCCTAGGGGTGGGGGCGCCCCACCTAACTTGGGGGGCAAGTCCCCCCTTGCCCCCCCCCTTGAGATTGAATATCTAGGGGGTGGCGCCCCCCCAGAGCCCCTATATAAAGAGGGGGAGGGAGGGCTACGCACCCTAGCCCCTGGCGCCTCCCTCTCCCCTCGTAACACCTCTCCCTCTCGCTGAGCTTGGCGAAGCCCTGCCGAGATCACCGCTGCTTCCACCACCACGCCGTCGTGCTGCTGGATCTCCATCAACCTCTCCTTCCCCCTTGCTGGATAAATAAGGAGGAGACGTCTTCCCCAACCGTACGTGTCTTGAACGCGGAGGTGCCATCCGTGCGGCGCTAGGATCATCGGTGATTTGGATCACGACGAGTACGACTCCATCAACCCCGTTCTCTTGAACGCTTCCGCTCACGGTCTACAAGGGTATGTAGATGCACTCCTCTCTCTCGTTGCTAGATGACTCCATAGATTGATCTTGGTGATGCGTAGAAATTTTTTATTTTCTGCTACTTTGCCCAAACAGTGGCATCATGATCTAGGTCTATGCGTAGTTTCTATGCACGAGTAGAACACAAGATTGTTGTGGGCGTTGGTTTTGTCAATTTTCTTGCCACTACTAGTCTTATCTTGTTTCGACGGCATCGTGGGATGAAGCGGCCCGGATCGACCTTACACGTACGCTTACGTGAGATAGGTTCCACCGACTGACATGCACTAGTTGCTAAGGTGGCTAGCGGGTGTCTGTCTCTCCCACTTTAGTCGGATCGGATTCGATGAAAAGGGTCCTTATGAAGGGTAAATATAAATTGGCATATCACGTTGTGGTTTTGGCATAGGTAAGAAACGTTCTTGCTAGAAACCTATAGTAGCCACGTAAAAAATATGCAACAACAATTGGAGGACGTCTAACTTGTTTTTGCAGCATATGCCTTGTGATGTGATATGGCCAAAAGGATGTGATGAATAAAATATATGTGATGTATGAGATTGATCATGTTCTTGTAATAGGAATCACGACTTGCATGTCGATGAGTATGACAACCGGCAGGAGCTATATGAGTTGTCTTTATTTTTTGTATGACATGCGTGTCATTGAACAACGCCATGTAATTACTTTACTTTAATGCTAAACATGTTAGTCATAGAAGTAGAAGTAATCGTTGGCATGACAACTTCATGAAGACACGATGATGGAGATCATGGTGTCATGCCGGTGATGATGATGATCATGGCGCCCCGAAGATGGAGATCAAAAGGAGCAAAATGATATTGGCCATATCATGTCACTATTTGATTGCATGTGATGTTTATCATGTTTTGCTTCTTATTTGCTTAGTACGATGGTAGTAAATAAGATGATCCCTCATAATAATTTCAAGAAAGTGTTCCCCCTAACTGTGCGCCATTGCGAAAGTTCGTTGTCTCGAAGCACCACGTGATGATCGGGTGTGATAGATTCTAATGTTCACATACAACGGGTGTAAGCCAGATTTACACATGCAAAACACTTAGGTTGACTTGACAAGCCTAGCATGTATAGATATGGCCTCGGAACACAAGATACCGAAAGGTCGAACATGAGTCGTATAGAAGATACGATCAACATGAAGATGTTCACCGATGATGACTAGTCCGTCTCACGTGATGATCGAACACGGCCTAGTTGACTCGGATCATGGATCACTTAGATGACTAGAGGGATGTCTATCTGATTGGGAGTTCATTATATAATTTGATTAGATGAACTTAATTATCATGAACTTAGTCTAAAATCTTTGCAATATGTCTTGTAGATCAAATGGCCCACGCTAATGTTGCCCTCAACTTCAACGCGTTCCTAGAGAAAACCAAGCTGAAAGACAATGGCAGCAACTATACGGACTGGGTCCAGAACTTTAGGATCATCCTCATAGCTGCCAAGAAAGCACATGTCCTAGATGCACCGCTAGGTGAAGCACCCGTTTTCCCAGCAACTCAAGACGTTATGAACGCCTGGCAGTCGCATAGTGATGATTACTCCCTGGTTCAGTGCGGCATGCTTTACAGCTTAGAACCGGGGCTCCAAAAGAGTTTTGAGCAACACGGAGCATATGAGATGTTCCAAGAGCTGAAAATGGTTTTCCAAGCTCATTCCCGGGTCGAGAGATATGAAGTCTCCGACAAGTTCTACAGTTGTAAGATGGAGGAGAATGGTTCTGTCTGCGAGCACATACTCAAAATGTCTGGGTTGCACAACTGCTTATCTCAACTGGGAGTTAATCTCCCGGATGATGCGGTGGTCGACAGAATCCTCCAGTCGCTCCGACCTAGCTACAAGAGCTTTGTGATGAACTTCAATATGCAGGGGATGGTGAAAACCATTCCTGACGTATATTCAATGCTGAAATCAGCGGAGGTGGAGATCAAAAACGAACATCAAGTGTTGATGGTCAATAAAACCACTAGTTTCAAGAAAGACAAGGGTAAGAAGAACTTCAAGAAGGACGGCAAGGGAGTTGCCGCGCCCGGTAAGCCAGTTGCTGGGAAGAAGCCAAGCATGGACCCAAACCTGAGACTGAGTGCTTTTATTGCAAGGGAAGCGGACACTGGAAGCGGAACTGCCCCAAGTACTTAGCGGACAAGAAGTCCGACAACACCAAAGGTATATGTGATATACATGTAATTGATATGTACCTTACCATACTCGTAGTAGCTCCTGGGTATTTGATACCGGTGCGGTTGCTCATATTTGTAACTCAAGACAGGAGCTGCGGAATAAGCGGAGACTGGCAAAGGACGAGGTGACGATGCGCGTCGGGAATGGTTCCAAGGTCGATGTGATCGCCGTCAGCATGCTACCTCTACATTTACCTACAGGATTAGTTTTAAACCTCAATAATTGTTATTTACTGCCAGCTTTGAGCATGAACATTGTATCTGGATCTCATTTAATACGAGATGGATACTCATTTAAATCTGAGAATAATGGCTGTTCTATTTATATGAGAGATATGTTTTATGGTCATGCCCCGCTGGTCAATGGTTTATTCTTAATGAAATTCGAACGTGATGATACACATATTCATAGTGTGAATACCAAAAGATGTAAGGTTGATAACGATAGTCCCACATACTTGTGGCACTGCCGCCTTAGTCACATTGGTGTCAAACGCATGAACAAGCTCCATGCTGATGGACTTTTGGAGTCTCCTGATTACGAATCATTTGACACATGTGAACCATGCCTCATGGGGAAAATGACCAAGACTCCATTCTCCGGAACAATGGAGCGAGCAACCAACTTATTGGAAATCATACATACTGATGTGTGCAGTCCAATGAGCATTGAAGCTCGCGGAGGCTATTGTTATGTTCTCACTCTCACCGACGACTTGAGTAGATATGGGTATGTCTACTTAATGAAACACAAGTATGAGACCTTTGAAAAGTTCAAGGAATTTTAGAGTGAGGTAGAGAATCAACGTGACCGAAAGATAAAGTTCTTACGATCAGATCATGGGGGAGAATATTTAAGTCACGAATTTGGAACGCACTTAAGGAAATGTGGAATCATTTCACAACTCACGCCGCCTAGAACACCTCAGTGTAACGGTGTGTCCGAACGTCGTAATCACACTCTATTGGGTATGGTGCGATCTATGATGTCACTCACCGATTTACCGCTATCATTTTGGGGATACGCTCTAGAGATAGCTACATTCACTTTAAATAGGGCATTGTCTAAATCCATTGAGACGACACCGTATGAATTATGGTTTGGGAAGAAACCTAAGTTGTCGTTTCTAAAAGTTTGGGGATGCGATGCTTATGTCAAGAAACTTCAACCTGAAAAGCTCGAACCCAAGTCGGAAAAATGTGTCTTCATAGGATACCCTAAGGAAACCATTGGGTATACCTTCTACCTCAGATCCGAAGGCAAGATCTTTGTTGCCAAGAACGGCTCCTTTCTGGAGAAAGAGTTTCTCTCGAGAGAAGTAAGTGGGAGGAAAGTAGAACTCGATGAAGTACTGCCTCTTGAACCGGAAAGTAGCGCAGCTCGGGAAGATGTTCCTGTGGTGCCTGCAACGACTAGAGAGGAAGTTAATGATGATGATCAAGGTACTTCGGATCATGTTGCTACTGAACTTCTAAGGTCCACAAGGACATGTTCCACACGAGAATGGTATGACAACCCTGTCCTGGAAATCATGTTGTTAGACAATGGTGAACCTTCGAACCATGAAGAAGTGATGGCGGGCCCAGATTCCAACAAATGGCTTGAAGCCATGCAATCCGAGATAGGATCCATGTATGAAAACAAAGTATGGACTTTGACATACTTGCCCGATGATCAGCGAGCGATAGAAAATAAATGGATCTTTAAGAAGAATATGGACATGGATGGTAATGTTACCATCTATAAGGCTCGACTTGTCGCTAAGGGTTATCGACACGTTCAAGGGGTTGACTACGATGAGACCTTCTCACCCGTAGCGAAGCTGAAGTCCGTCCGAATCATGTTAGCAATTGCCGCATACTATGATTATGAGATATGGCAAATGGACGTCAAAACGGCATTCCTTAACGGCTTTCTTAAGGAAGAATTGTATATGATGCAGCCGGAAGGTTTTGTCGATCCTAAGAATGCTAACAAGGTATGCAAGCTCTAGCGTTCCATCTATGGGCTGGTGCAAGCATCTCGGAGTTGTAACATTCGCTTTAATGAAATGATCAAAGCGTTTGGGTTTATGCAGACTATGGAGAAGCCTGCATTTACAAGAAAGTGAGTGGGAGCTCTATAGCATTTCTCATACTATAAGTGGATGACATACTTTTGATGGGAAATGATATAGAACTTTTGGACAGCATTAAGGCCTACTAGAATAAGTGTTTTTCAATGAAAGACCTTGGAGAAGCTGCTTACATATTAGGCATCAAGATCTATAGAGATAGATCGAGACGCCTCATAGGTCTTTCACAAAGCACATACCTTGATAAGATATTGAAGAAGTTCAATATGGATCAGTCCAAGAAGGGATTCTTGCCTGTGTTGCAAGGTGTGAAATTGAGCTCAGCTCAATGTCCGACCATGGTAGAAGATAGAGAAAAGATGAGTGTCGTACCCTATGCCTCGGCCATAGGGTCTATCATGTATGCCATGCTGTGTACCAGACCTGATGTAAACCTTGCCGTAAGTTTGGTAGGAAGGTACCAAAGTAATCCCATCATGGAACACTGGACAGCGGTCAAGAATATCCTGAAGTACCTGAAAAGGACTAAGGATATGTTTCTCGTATATGGAGGTGACGAAGAGCTCGTCGTAAAGGGTTACATCGACGCTTGCTTCGACACAGATCTGGATGACTCTAAGTCACAACCGGATACGTGTATATTTTGAATGGTGGGGCAGTAAGCTGGTGCAGTTGCAAGCAAAGCGTCGTGGCGGGATCTACATGTTAAGCGGAGTACATGGCAGCCTCGGAGGCCGCACATGAAGCAATCTGGATGAAGGAGTTCATTACCGACCTAGGAGCTATTCCCAATGCATCGGGGCCGATGACTCTCTTCTGTGACAACACTGGAGCCATTGCCCTTGCCAAGGAGCCCAGGTTTCACAAGAAGACCAGACACATCAAGCGTCGCTTCAACTCCATTCGTGAAAATGTTCAAGATGGAGACATAGATATTTGTAAAGTGCACACAGATCTGAATGTCGGAGATCCGTTGACTAAACCTCTTCCGCGAGCAAAACATGATCAACACCAGAACTCTATGGGTGTTCGATTCATCACAATGTAACTAGATTATTGACTCTAGTGCAAGTGGGAGACTGTTGGAAATATGCCCTAGAGGCAATAATAAAATGGTTATTATTATATTTCCTTGTTCGTGATAATTCTCTATTGTTCATGCTATAATTGTGTTATCCGGAAATCGTAATACATGTGTGAATACATAGACCACAACATGTCCCTAGTGAGCCTCTAGTTGACTAGCTCGTTTATCAATGGATGGCTACGGTTTCCTGACCATGGACATTGGATGTCATTGATAATGGGATCACATCATTGGGAGAATGATGTGATGGACAAGACCCAATCCTAAGCATAGCACAAGATCGTGTAGTTCGTTTGCTAATAGCTTTTCTAATGTCGAGTATCATTTACTTAGACCATGAGATCGTGTAACTCCCGGATACCGTAGGAGTGCTTTGGGTGTACCAAACGTCACAACATAACTGGGTGGCTATAAAGGTATACTGCAGGTATCTCCGAAAGTGTCTATTGGGTTGACACGAAGACTGGGATTTGTCACTCCATATGACGGAGAGGTATCTCTGGGCCCACTCAGTAATGCATCATCATAATGAGCTCAATGTGACCAAGTCGTTGGTCACGGGATCATGCATTACGGTACGAGTAAAGTGACTTGCCGGTAACGAGATTGAACGAGGTATTGGGATACCGACGATCGAATCTCGGGCAAGTAACATACCGATTAACAAAGGGAATTGTATACAGGATTACTTGAATCCTCGACATCGTGGTTCATTTGATGAGATCATCATGGAACATGTGGGAGCCAACATGGGTATCCAGATCCCGCTGTTGGTTATTGGCCGGAGAGTCGTCTCGGTCATGTCTGCGTGTCTCCCGAACCTGTAGGGTCTACACACTTAAGGTTCGGTGACGCTAGGGCTGTAGAGATATTAGTACGGGGTAACCCGAAAGTTGTTCGGAGTCCCGGATGAGATCTCGGACGTCACGAGGAGTTCCGGAATGGTTCGGAGGTGAAGATTTGTATATAGGAATTCCAGTTTCGGCCACCGGGAAAGTTTCGGGGGTCACTAGTAGTGTACTGCGACCACCAGAAGGGTCCCGGGGGTCCACCGGGTGCGGCCACCTATCCCGGAGGGCCATATGGACTAAAGTGGGAAGAGAACCAGCCCCGAGTGGGCTGGTGCGCCCCCCTTGGGCCTCCCCCTACGCCTAGGGTTGGAAACCCTAGGGGTGGGGGGCGCCCCACCTGACTTGGGGGGCAAGTCCCCCCGTTGGCCGCCGCCCCCCCCCCCTTGAGATTGAATCTCTAGGGGGCTGGCGCCCCCCTAGGGCCCCTATATAAAGATGGGGGAGGGAGGGCTGCACACCCTAGCCCCTGGCGCCTCCCTCTCCCCTCGTAACACCTCTCCCTCTCGCTGAGCTTGGCGAAGCCCTGCCGAGATCACCGCTGCTTCCACCACCACGCAGTCGTGCTGCTGGATCTCCATCAACCTCTCCTTCCCCCTTGCTGGATCAAGAAGGAGGAGACGTCTTCCCCAACCGTATGTGTGTTGAACGCGGAGGTGCCGTCCGTTCGGCGCTAGGATCATCGGTAATTTGGATCACGACGAGTACGACTCCATCAACCCCGTTCTCTTGAACGCTTCCGCTCGCGATCTACATCGGTATGTAGATGCACTCCTCTCTCTTGTTTCTAGATGGCTCCATAGATTGATCTTGGTGATGCATAGAAAAATTTTATTTTCTGCTACGTTCCCTAACATTTTTAACCTATATAGGCCTCTGTTGGGCCCCACCACGTGTCGACGTATCATAGGCATGTCTCCTCCAATGGACGGGCGACGTTTGGCCCACTAACGAGCTGACAGGTGTTCCCTCCAGCCAATCAGAATTTTACACGTGGAAATTTCCCATTGGTCCGGGTTGTTAACGGGTTATCGGATCCAAAATTGAACCCGATAGCTTAACGGTGTTCCGTTACGGTGGATGCCACGTGTCGGTCACCCTTGACGAAAGCACTTCTGTGATGCGCGATTTATCGTCATGGAAGTGGACAATTCCGTGATGATAATTTTGGTAATGTCATGGAACACTTCTATGACAGCACATGCATGACTATCTTGATTCTGTCATAAAATCGTCATGGATGTACATGCATGACAAAAAATGCAACCTACTCTGACAAACAAGTACCATCACGGAAGTGTATTTTTTTGTAGTGACTTTTACTTGTCCTTTTGGAACGTTTGCTTATAGATGTATGCCTTTCGGTTTATGTAATGCACCTACTACCTTTCAAAGATGTATGACTGCTATATTCGCTGACTTCTGTGAAAAGATTGTTGAAGTTTTCATGGATGACTTTTCTGTTTATGGGAAGTCTTTTGACGATTGTTTAAGCAATCTTGAGCGAGTTTTGCAGAGATGTGAACAAAAAAATCTTTTCTTGAATTGGGAGAAGTGCCACATTATGGTTAATGAGGGCATTGTCTTGGGTCATAAAATTTCTGTAAGAGGTATTGAAGTGGACCAAGCTAAGGTTGATGCAATTGAGAAAATGCCATGTCCTAAGGAAATCAAAGGTATTCGTAGTTTCCTAGGTCATGCTGGTTTCTATAGGAGATTTATTAAAGACTTCTCTAAAATTTCTAGTGAAGGAAATATGCCTTAGAGGCAATAATAAAGTTATTATTTATTTCCTTAATTCATGATAAATGTTTATTATTCATGCTAGAATTGTATTAACCGGAAACTTAGTACATGTGTGAATACATAGACAAAACATATAGTCCCTAGTATGCCTCTACTTGAGTAGCTTGTTAATCAAAGATGGTTATGTTTCCTAACCATAGACATGTGTTGTCATTTGATGAGAAGGATCACATCATTAGGAGAATGATGTGATGGACATGACCCATCCGTTAGTTTAGCATTATGATCGTGTTAGTTTCATTGCTACTGCTTTCGTCATGACTTATACAAGTTCCTCAGACTATGAGATTATGCAACTCCCGAATACCGGAGGAACACTTTCTGTGCTACCAAACATCACAACATAAATGGGTGATTATAAAGGTGCTCTATAGGTGTCTCCGAAGGTGTTTGTTGGGTTGGCATAGATCGAGATTAGGATTTGTCACTCCGAGTTTTGGAGAGGTATCTTTGTGCCCTCTCGGTAATACTCATCACTATAAGCCTTGCAAGCATTGTGACTAATGAGTTAGTTGCGGGATGAAGTATTACAGAACGAGTAAAGAGATTTGCCGGTAACGAGATTGAACTAGGTATTGAGATACCGACGATCGAAAATCTTGGGCAAGTAACATACCGATGACAAAGGGAACAACATATGTTGTTATGCGGTTGGACCGATAAAGATCTTCGTAGAATATGTAGGAACCAATATGAGCATCCAGGTTCCGCTATTGGTTATTGACAGGAGACGTGTCTCGGTCATGTCGACGTAGTTCTCAAACCTTAGGGTCCGTGCATAATGTTCGATGACGATTGGTATTATGAGTTTATGTGATATGTTTTACCGAAGATTGTTCGGAGTGCCGGATGTGATCACGAACATGACGAGGAGTCTCGAAATGGTCGAGACATAAAGATTGATATATCGGATGACTATATTCGGACACCTGAAGTGTTCCGGAGAAGTTTCGGATAAAACCAGAGTGTCGGTGGGTTACCGGAACCCCCCGGGGAACTAATGGGCCCCGATGGGCCCTAGTGGAGAGAGAGAGGGGTCGACCAGGGCAGGCCGCGCGCCCCCTCCCCCTGAGTCTGAATAGGGCAAGGAAGGGTGACGACGCCCCCCTTGCCTTCCCTCTCTCCCTCTCCTCCCTTCCCCCTCCCTTCCCCCTCCCTTCCCCAAGTTGGAAACCTACTAGGAATAGGATTCCTAGTAGGAATCCTACATGGGGCGCGCCCTACAGGGGCCAGTGTCGGTGTCAAAACTGGCAGATCTCGGGTTGGGGGTCCCGAACTGTGCGTCTAAGGTTAATGGTAACATGAGGCGGGGGACAAGATGTTTACCCAGGTTCGGGCCCTCTCTATGGAGGTAATACCCTACTTCCTACTTGATTGATCTTGATGAATACGAGTATTACAAGAGTTGATCTACCACGAGATCGTAATGGCTAAAACCCTAGAAGTCTAGCCTATATGATTATGATTGCCTCGACGGACTAAGCCCTCCAGTTTATATAGACACCGGAGGGGACTAGGGTTGTACAAAGTTGGTTACAAAGAAAGGAATCTTCATATCCGGGCGCCAAGCTTGCCTTCCACGCCAAGGAGAGTCCCATCCGGACACGGGAAGAAGTCTTTTGTCTTTTATCTTCATAGCCCATCAGTGGGCCCCATGTCACATAGGCCGGACGGCCGAGGACCCCTTAATCCAGGACTCCCTCAGTAGCCCCTGAACCAGGCTTCGATGACGAGGTGTCCGGCGCGTCAATTGTCTTCGGCATTGCAAGGCGGGTTCCTTCTCTGAATACTCCAAAATAGTCTTTGAACACAAGAATCGTGTCCGGCTCTGCAAAACAAATTCCACACACAACCGCGGAGAGTATAATATTTCATGAGTCCAATCCGCTGACAACTTTTTGTAGTGTGACATCACGTTGCCGCCCGACAATTATTTCAAACCGTTTTTTAGCCTGCTGTTGCATATTTCGAGATGCGGTTTCATTGGCACGTCTTGTCAAAGTAGAGATCGTGTCCCCTTATTGCGGGATTCTCATCAATACGGGCATGGGTAATCCCGCCATATCGTATGCACGGCCCTTGGGAATAGGTGAGTTCTTAGGGCGAGTGGGGAGGCGCTTGATATTCACTGCCTTTATAAAGAGATAAGGATTCACCCCTTTTCACCCACTCCTTCCCTTTCTCTGCCCATCCATTCTCGAGCTCCAAAGCCCAAGTCCTCATCCTCTCCGCCTAAAAAAAGCACTCCAATCATGTCCGGATCCGGAGCGCAGGGCAAGTGGATGGCCTCCTCCATTAAGGAGAAGGAAATTACCAAGCTCCGGGAGGCTTGGTATTTGGCCGAGGAAATCACCCATCGGCTTCCGGCCAAGGGACAGACCATCCCCACCCCGGAGCCCCATGAGAGGGTAGTATTCATCCCCCACTTCGTCCGCGGGTTGGGATTTCCTCTCCACCCATTCGTCCGCGGACTCATGTTCTACTATGGGCTGGATTTCCATGATCTGGCCCCCAACTCCTTCCTCAACATCTCGGCATTCATTGTCGTGTGCGAGGCCTTCCTCTGCATCCCACCCCACTTCGGATTATGGTTAAAGATCTTACTTGTGAAGCCGAAGGTCGTGGGCAGTCAACACACGGAGTGCGGAGGCGCCATGGTGAGCAAGATTCCCAACGTCACATGGCCAATAGGTACCTTCGTGGAGACCATCAAAGGGTGGCAACATCGGTGGTTTTACATCATAGAGCCGCGTGACACCACCTGGGCCACGGCTCCCGAATTCTAGTCCGGAGCCCCGATGAGGCTCACCTCCTGGCTAGAGAAGGTCCTGGACTGGTCTTCGTCGGACGAGCTGACAGCACTTCAGACGCGCATCAGGAGCATGATAGACAAGAATATCAAGCTTGTCAATGTGATCCAGGTGATGCTTGTTCGCCGGATCCTTCCATGCCAAAGCCGGACTTGCCATTTGTGGGAGTACGATTCGGCCAAGCACCAGACTTTGCAGCTGTTCTTTGACACTACGCATGAAGACATCTGGAAGGTGCTTTTCAAGTCCAATGAGACGTGGCCGGATACGACCGAGGACCTTGGGCGCGACTTGGCCCATCCCACTAGTCCGGTAAGTTTTTTCATGTTTCAAGGTGTATCCTTTACTTGCATACTCGAGGAAGACGCCTAAGCCTCCCTATTGATTCTCTCAGGGTTGGACAAAGAAGGCGGAGCGGATTCACTGTTCGGCTCCGCTGCTGAAGACACAACAATTCCAGTTCTGACAAAGATGCTGGTTCCGGCGCCCTATCAAGCACCGGAGAAGAAGGCCAAGGGGACTAGAGGTGGCCTCCATCATTAGGGCACTTCGAACGTGACGTCTGAAGACGCCTAGACTCATTCCTCCGCTGCTGAGGACGACGAGGAAGAGGAGGAAGAAGAAGGAAGCCATTCCCCCTGAGGGGGAGAAAGAAAAGAACGACCTCCACGCGTCTGGAGGCCGATCGTCCAAGAAGGGGAAGGCTTCACTCCCGGACAACTCCACAGCAGACATCGATAGCAGCTCGGAATGGCGCCCCAGGGACAAGCCCCTGGCCGAATCGTAAGTACTCGAAGATGCACTCATATATCCGGCCCTTTTCCTTCATGGTTTTAACATGTCAAATTATGTCCTGCAGCCCAGCCCATCCCGTCCTCCAGCGATCCTCATTAACGGGGAATTCGCTGGACCCGAAGGTGATGGACAATGGGTCCCTTCCGGCGGCCTCCTCTCCCAAGGCCATGCATGACACTGAGGTGTTGTCCCGAAGGACCCCAGGCCAGGGAGAGATGCAGGAGGCCGTCAAGGCGGCGCCAGAGGGTGAAACCTTTGCCGCAGGACACATGGGGGAGCAAATCCCTATGGATACTGGCGATGGGGGCCATATCCAATTCGGCCCCCAGCCGAATACAATTCCGGAGACCTATAAGGCTCCGGAATCAGGCAAGCAGCCTTGATGTCTACTACACAACCTTCTTCTTGTAGACGTTGTTGGGCCTCCAAGCGCAGAGGTTTGTAGGACAGTAGCAAATTTCCCTCAAGTGGATGACCTAAGGTTTATCAATCCGTGGGAGGTGTAGGATGAAGATGGTCTCTCTCAAACAAACATGCAACCAAATAACAAAGAGTCTCTTGTGTCCCCAACACACCCAATATAATGGTAAATTGTATAGGTGCACTAGTTCGGCGAAGAGATGGTGATACAAGTGCAATATGGATGGTAGATATAGGTTTTTGTAATCTGAAAATGTCGTCGTTCTGGGAACGGGGGTCCCCAGACTTGCCTGCTTGCGGCCTGCGGCGTGGCTCAAGTGGAGGCCCAGTGTAGCCAAGCTTCATCAGCTCAAGCTCAAGACCCTCGCGAGGGGCCAAGCCTCGTGGGGCGGACGATAGGAAGCTTCCTCCGAAGCAGCCTCATCAGGCGGGCTCGCGATGAGGCGGAGAGATCAAGGCAGGGTACCTCGCGAGGTGCCCGTGACACAAGCCATGATGATCGAGACCAGGCGGGCACCGTCCTACACAGTGTCCTTGTTTCCCCTTTGGTGCAAAGGGGGCAAGCATAGGCCAAGGCATCATGTAAAGGTTACTGTTTTGGTGCAACAAGACCAAGATCAGCGGGACGGCAAGATGGAGGTCACCGTGGAGCCCAAGACGGCGTCACCGTCAGAGTCTTTGGCAGTCAAAGACCAACTTTAGTCAGGATAAGTGTACTAGATGTTCCCCTTCAAAATGGCCAATTGTTGGCGCCCTTCCCGCTCATTATTTGGGAATAGGCCCGTGGCCCCTGTAAATAGAGCTATCCACCACAGAGTGGGGATCCAGATTGAGGGTAGACCAGAGAGAGAGGCGACTGAACTCACCCAAGCAGTTCATCGCACCAGCTCAAGAACACCTCTTGCGAGGTTGTTCTTCCTTTGTATTGTTCATCAGCCCCTGAGGCAATCCACCACAAACACTGGAGTAGGGTATTACACCACAATGGTGGCCTGAACCAGTATAAACCTCGTGTCCCTTGTGTGTTCTTCTTTCTAGCCTAGCTTCCTTGCGAGGCTTCGAGACGTGAGTTGGTAGGGGAAAGATCTTCGTGTGCACCCCAGAGTTCGAACCTCAAGGGTCTGCCGGAACCCGAAATCCGACATTTGGCACGCCAGGTAGGGGTGCGCCGGAATCCTTCTTCCGCCACCTCGCGTTCCGTCGCCTCGCCGTTGTGATGTCAAACGACCCGACTGCCAACGCCGACCGTTGGGCGGCGTGGCCCGCCCACGCCGTGCTGTCGGCCCAGGGTGACCTCAACCTTGCGCCTCAGGCAGCTCGCACTCCGCAAGGCGCAGCGGGGCGCGGGCGACGCGGCCAAGCGCCGCCTTCCCTCACAGCGCAGCAGGTGCAGTCAGCAGCAAGAGCCTCAAGCCACGCCGCGGCCACAGCGCCGCACACCCGACGGGAGCAAGCGAACTCAAGGGCCGCGCTCACGGTGGTCTGAGAGCTGCTGCGGTGCAGGCTGCTGGAGGGCGGCCGCAACGTGTTGTTAGAGCGAGTGGCCGAGCTCCTGGACACTGCCGCCTTGGGAGCACCTCCTTTCTGCGTCTAGCTGCCCCCCCCCAGATCCAGGGCGGGCTGTATGGCGGCCCCATACGTGCCCATGCAACTCTGAACGGATTCCAGGGCCTCGACAACGCCAACCCGTTCATCGGCGCCGGGCGACAAGTCGCGCCAGCCCCATCTTCCACCGGCGAGGGAGTGCATGTCGCGGCCTTCGGCCTTGGCGGGCCACCATGCTACCATCCCCAAGACAGCGCTTCAAGCCGGACTGCATGGTGCACGGGGCACTACGGCGAGGCCCTCGGGGCGGTGGCCCCAGAAGCTTATTTGCCCCACATGGTGGATCAAGAGTGCGCACTGGAAGAAGACCATGGTTCGTTCCTCAGGCCAGGCTGGAGGGAGGATACGCCAGAAGCTGAGCTCTTTCAGGAACCCCAAGAGAGCCTCGACAACTGCGCTGGTAGCAGCAACTATCGGGTGCCGCTAATTCCTCAGGAGCAAGCTTATGCTAACCATGGGTCGCAGGAGGTACAGGTCACTGCAGCAGATGGCTGCCCCAATGCTGCAGCCTCCTACCCTTCAGGAGGAGGGCACCGGGGGCTGCAGGAGAGGGGCCGAGAGCCGGGCTCACCCCCGCGGCATTGGGAGCAAGGCATTCTTAGGAGGTAGGCTCTCTGCCGGGGAGGTGCCTCAGGGCCTGCCCCCGGCAGAGGACCCGTGGTCGTCGGGGGAACCACTGGTGACCCCTCTACCCCATTGGCGTCGTCCTTGGTTTCCGGTCGCCGTCGATGGCGGTAGAGTGTGGCGCAAGGCGGGGCCCTCGTTTGGCAACACGAAGCAAGGCCGGTACCTGTGAAGAAGGCCCAGTGCCTGTGAAGCTCGCCGCCTGTGACACTCTCACGTAATAATGAGTGGGGTTGTACACGCCCTGGAGTCTCCGGAGAGCCGCCCTTGGGCCTCGGGGGCTCCCGCCCACGCCCAGTGGCAGCACTTAGCTCCGCGCTGGTGAGAAGACGTCGAACACTAGACTAGGTGCCAGACGCGGCTTTTTGCATTTTGCCTTTTCCTCTTTTGTCAAGGTTCTTCGATTCGAATTTGAGTTGGATTTGAGCTTGAGACTTGCGTGTGTTTGGGGAAGGGGTGTTTAGTCTCGTTCGAGCAATCTCTCGTGTTCTGGTTTCAGCTTTGCGTCCAAAGTTAGCGTCAGCTGCCTCCCCTCGCGAGCCGGGCCGGGCCAAGCACGTCTACAATCCGAACAATTGTCGCCGCACCCTCTCCAGAGGTTCTCATCGCAGGATCAATGGGTTCACCCAGAAGACACTTGACGTGTTGCGGCTCCCACAGGCCCGCTCGGGACCCGTCAGGGTCAAAAGGTAAACAAGTCAGCTGACCCATTGCCGGGGTAGTAGCCCAGCATAAGCTCACACACGGCGTTATGCTTACAAGGATACTGACCACAAACCTTTACATGAGGGGCTCCCCCTCCCAAAATGCTCTTACAATCTTCAGGGCCGAGCCCGAACCTTCTTCATACAGGGTAAAAAGCGGCGACATACAATCAGTCGGACATATCACTCACCCCGTCTTCTGGGGCGCCTCCGGAGGCGTCGCTAGCGTCACTGACATCATCACCGCCACCGCCATCACCTCCATCAACAACGGGCTCGTCCACAATGCCACCTTCATCGGCGGCCACGATCACGCCGTCATCATCAGATGCGAAGGCCCTGACAAGGGCGTCCATGTTGTCCTCCACCCATTGCGCCAGATTGCCCCGGATGGCTACGGGCACTGGTGCGATGGAGGCATCGAAATCGAAGTGGGGGTCTCTGTTTTGTAGATAACTGAAGACACGGGAGAAGGCACGCCCAAGCAAGGCTCGGCTCCTCTCCTCGACAAGCCAACGGGCCCTGTCAGAGTGGGTTTCCAGCTGTGTCACCACATCCATGAAGAACCGGAGGTTGCCAGCATAGTTGATCACGTGAGAATCGGCAATAGCCGCCTCGCAAATGTTGCCCAGGGCCGCGTTGGCCCTTTCCCTGAGCATTTGGAGCATGGGGGCATGCTCACGCTCCAGAGTCTTCCGCTGACGGATCTCGTCCTCATTCCGCCATGCGACGGCCTCAGCGCCATCAACCCTCTATTGGAGAAGAAGCAACTCGGCACGGGAAGAGGCCAGCTCCGCCTGCGCTGCACCAAGGGCGGCTGCGGAGGAGTCCGCACCCCGTGTCACTTCAGCTAGCTTGGCCCTGAGGGCCGCGGTCCTACCCTCAGCTTCGGCCCTGATTAGCTCCAACCTCACCTCGTACTCACGCTCAAGATCCGAGTGAGCTTCTGCCACGCGGCGGTCGACCTCTTCTAGGACTCGGGCTTCCCGCGCGGCGAAGTCATCCTCCGCCTGAGCCACCAGGTGCTCCCTCGGCTCCAACCGCTCAAGGTCAAGGTTGTGCTCGGCGGCCTCCAGTGCCAGCGCCTCCTCGCGCTTCAGGAGCTCCGCCTGGTCGACGGAAGCCCCCTTCAGCGACACAAGGGCTGCCTGGCGCAGTTCCACTTGCCGCTCTAGAGAGTTGCTCCAGGCTTGGAGCTCCCACGCACGCTCCTCCGCATCCTTGCGCCGTCAGTCTGCTTCCTGGGCCTCCTCGACGGCTTGGGAGCAGGCCTCCTGCGAGGCCACCAGCGATGCTTCAGCCTTCGCGTTATCAAGGTCATGCTGGTGACGCGCAAGGGCGATGGCTACCTTCAGCTTGCGCCTCTCCTCGGCAAGGCGCAGGCCTTCGGCCTCAAGGCGCACATCCTCGCCAGCAAGCTCCGCGCCAAGCTGGCTCACCGCATCTGCCACCCTCCAAAGGAACTCCTTCACCACCTTGGGCGCCGTCACGTCAAGCGCCCTCAAACTCTGGAAGCGGCGCCAGACGAAGGCGAGCCGGGGGCTCGTGAGCGTCTCATGATCCCAGCCTGATTTGGGAACAACGGGCGAGGTCGGGTGGGAGAGCAGGGGCTGGGCACTGCGACATCCACATACAGCCACCGCTCTCTGAACCTGGCCTCAGGAGGAGGAAGGCCGAATTCGATCCCCGAAGTAGCCGTCTCTAGCATGGCGAGGAAGCTCACACACCCCGAGCATTGAGTGGGGTCGCTCAGGCGCAAAGAGAAGAAGTGGCGCAGGAGGGCAATGGAAGGAGGAATGCCCACCATTGCCTCGCAAACAAAGGCAAAAACAGCCAGGAGGGTAATGGACTCAGGCCCCAAGTGCATCATGTGGATCTAATAATGGGAGAGCACCGCATTAAAGAAAGCGGAAAAGGGGGGAACCAGACCTGCCCACAGGGCATCGGCGAAGAACCGGGCCTCCGTGACGACCCTACCAAAGGAGGCATGGGATGCAGGCCAGACCATGGTCCTGCCGCACTCGTTGAAGATGGAGGCAAGAGCAGAACGGACCTTGCCCAAGGCTTCGAGGTTGAGTATGATTGACCGATCAACAACGGGGGCCGCCGCCGGAGACGAGCGGGGCGAAGGAGCGGGCTTCTTCCCCTTTCCTTCTTCATTGGCGCCATGGCGATGGGAAGGGGGGAGAGTTCGAGTTGGATTGGAGGCGGGGGTTGGAGCTCGAGAAAGGAGGAAAGGCAGGAAGCGCGCGAACGACGAAAGGGGAATGGCTGTGTGCAACCGCGGGTCCGCCTAGCCGGGCGCGTAATGAGGCATTGTGGGGAAGCGGAGACGCGCACGTCCAATCAATCACCATGTGGCGCCCAAGGCCGCAGGCTATTGGGGCCTGTGGCGCTTCGCACTTGCCCCTTTGCTTCTCTGCTAAGCCAAGTCCGGGTGCGCCTTGGGCCCGGGGGCTACTGTCGGCATTCTGGGAACGGGGGTCCCCAGACTTCCCTGCCTGCGGCCTGCGGCGTGGCTCAAGCAGAGGCCCAGTACAGCCCAGCTTCATCAGCTCAATATCAAGACCCTCGCGAGGGGCCAAGCCTCGCAGGGCGGACGACAGGAAGCTTCCTCAAGAGCAGCCTCATCAGGCGGGCTCGCGAGGAGGCGGAGAGATCAAGGCAGGGTACCTCGCGAGGTGCCCGTGATGCAAGCCATGACGATCAAGACCAGGCGGGCGCCAGCCTGCGCAGTGTCCTTGTTTACCCTTTGATGCAAAGGGGGCAAGCACAGGCCAAGGCATCAGGCAAAGGTTACCGTTTTGGTGAAACAAGACCAAGACCAGCGGGACGGCAAGATGGAGGTCACCCTGGAGCCCAATACGGCGTCACCGTCAGAGTCTTTGGCAGTCGAAGACCAACTTTAGTCAGGATAAGTGTACTAGATGTTCCCCTTCAAAATGGACAATTGTTGGCGCCCTTCCCGCTCATTATTTGGAAAGAGGCCCGGGGCCCCTATAAATAGAGCTAGCCACCACAGAGTGGGGATCCAGATTGAGGGTAGACCAGAGAGAGAGAGGCGACTGAACTCACCCAAGCAGTTCATTGCACCAGCTCAAGAACACCTCTCACGAGGCTGTTCTTCCTTTGTATTGTTCATCAGCCCCTGAGGCAATCCACCACACCACACACTGGAGTAGGGTATTACACCACAATGGTGGCCTGAACCAGTATAAACCTCGTGTCCCTTGTGTGTTCTTCTTTCTAGCCTAGCTTCCTTGCGAGGCTTCAAGACATGAGTTGGTAGGGGAAAGATCTTCATGCGCACCCTAGAGTTCGAACCTCAAGGGTCTGCCGGAACCCAAAATCCGACAGAAAATAGAAAAACAGCAAGGTAACTAATGATAAAGTGAGCACAAACGGTATTGCAATGCTAGGAAACAAGGCCTAGGGTTCATACTTTCACTAGTGCAAGTTATCTCAAAAAGGATAACATAATTAGATGATATAACAATCCCTCAACAAGCAACAAAGAGTCACTCCAAAGTCACTAATAGCAGAGAACAAACGAAGAGATTATTGTAGGGTACGAAACCACCTCAAAGTTATCGTTTCTGATCGATCTATTCAAGAGTCCGTTGTAAAATAACACGAAGCTATTCTTTCTGATCGATCTATCATAGAGTTCATACTAGAATAACACCTTAAGATACAAATCAACCAAAACCCTAATTTCACCTAGATACTCCACTGTCACCTCAAGTATCCGTGGGCATGATTATACGATATGCATCACAAAATCTCAGATTCATCTATTCAACCAACACAAAGTACTTCAAAGAGTGCCCCAAAGTTTCTACCAAAGAGTCAAGACGAAAACGTGTGCCAACCCCTATGCATAAGTTCACAAGGTCACTGAACCCTCAAGTTGATCACAAAAACGTACATCAAGTAGATCACGTGAATATCCCATTGTCACCATAGATAAGCACATGCAAGACATACATCGAGTGTTCTCAAATCCTTAAAGACTTAATCCGATAAGATAACTTCAAAGGGAAAACTCAATCCATTACAAGAAGGTAGAGGGGAGAAACATCATAAGATCGAACTATAATAGCAAAGCTTGCGATACATCAAGATCGTGCCATATCAAGAACACGAGAGAGAGAGAGAGGGAGAGAGAGATGAGAGAGATTAAACACATAGCTATTGGTACATACCCTCAGCCCCGAGGGTGAACTATTCCCTCCTCATCATGGAGAGCACCGGGATGATGAAGATGGCCACTGGTGAGGGATCCCCCTCCGGCAGGGTGCTGGAACAGGGTCCCGATTGGTTCTGGTGCCTACAGAGGCTTGAGGCGGCGGAACTCCCGATCTATTGTGTTCCTTGATGTTTTCAGGGTATATGAGTATATATAGGCGAAAGAAGTCGGTCAGGGGAGCCACAAGGGGCCCACGAGGGTGGGGGCGCGCCCAGGGGGTAGGGCACGCCCTGGACTCTCGTGGCCACCTCGTTGCTTCCCTGACAACTACTCCAAGTCTCCTGGATTGCGTTTGTTCCAAAAACGCTTCTCCCGAAGGTTTCATTCCGTTTGGACTCCGTTTGATATTCCTTTTCTGCGAAACATTGAAATAGGCAAAAAACAGCAATTTGCACTGGGCCTCCGGCTAATAGGTTAGCCCCAAAAAATAATATAAAAGTGTATAACAAAGCCCATTAAACATCCAAAACAGATAATATAATAGCATAGAACAATCAAAAATTATAGATACGTTGGAGACGTATCAAGCCTCTTTCGAAAGGAGGTGCGACTATTCCACCGGTGACCTCTGTCGATCCAGAGACAACGGATAATTTGCTGGAAGCGCTGCAAGGCGCTTCCATTGTTTAGGAACACCGTATCCTTATGGGTACGGTGCTTGA
This sequence comes from Triticum timopheevii, assembly GCA_963921465.1. Lineage (NCBI taxonomy): Eukaryota > Viridiplantae > Streptophyta > Magnoliopsida > Poales > Poaceae > Triticum > Triticum timopheevii. The sequence goes on from OY997272.1 coordinate 153,772,491, forward strand.
GAGGGTGCAGTCTGTTAAGAGCGGACTGACCGACACCTGTACCAGCCTTCTAACAGGTTTTGAGGTGAGCGACACAATTATATAAAAAGAATGTCATAGTATAGACAGTAGCCCCTTAGACACTGTCCGGTGTTCAAACAGAAAAGCCCGAAAGCGGATCAAACAAGTTTCGTAGGAGACTAACCAGATGAGTCAATGTGAACAAGTAGGCGTCGTTGCTGGCTGCGACCTCTCATGTTGCTGAGGTCTCCGGACTGAAGCAGAGTCTGGAGCGGACCAAGGAAGATCTCGGCCGTGTGAAGGAATAGCTGGAAGACAATCAAGGTATGCAATAACCTTGTCTATATTCAGGAAGGATGAATGATTTATGTTGACTAAATGCCATGATATTTATTAGGAGCGGCGACCGGGGTGGACACCCTCAAGAAGGCGCTGGCCGAGGCCGAGGAGAGAGCGGCCCAGGAACAAGCTGCCCGTGAAAATCATGAGGCCATGGTCCGTGAGGTCCAGCAGGAGCTCCAAGACGCCGTGAAGAAACGCGAGTCCTTGGAGCGCAACATTGCGGATCAAGAGTCTGAACTAACCAAGGCCCGCCAAAGTGCACATGATGCCCGAGTTGAAGCCCAGGGGACCCTCCAGGAAGTCCAGGAGGTTAGAAAAATCGCGGCGGGTAAGGCCTTTATTATGCAGAGCAAATATGTGAAGAAAAGGTTCTTCTTACTGACCTGGATTTGGTGTTCTCCAGGGGCGTTTGCGGATCTGTCGTGCAACGTTTCAGACGCTACGGAGTTCTTCTGAGCCGAAGAGGGGAGCTCCATGAAAAAGCTATTTTGGTCGCAATACCTTGTGCCAGAACATCCAGTGCCCTTTAGTGATCAGCTAAAACAGCTAGTCGAACTGCATAGGGTGGCTGAACTAGCCATGAAGGATTTAATAATCTGGCTATGGCCTGCCGAAGTCATACCTAGTAGCTACTTCGGGCTCGTGAAGCGGCTGGTCAATGCCTGCCCTCGGCTTGATACCATCAAGCGGGTCTGCATCGAAGGCGCGCGAATGGCCTTCGCCCGAGTCAAGATACAGTGGGCGAAGATGGACGCCATGAAGCTTGCGGCCGAGGGACCGCCCGCGGGCAAGGAGCACCGCACGCCGGAACGGTATTTTGAAGATGTCCAGAAGGGATTCCGCATTGTAGAGGGGCAGTGTTCAAAAGACATTATCTTTGAATGAAGTCGTTCATATTGTCCCTTCCTGTATTATGAAACAGAGCCGTTATGTAATATAACGCCTGTTATTTAAAATTTTACCTCCTGTGCGGCTGTTTTGTTAAATCTGAGAGTTGGCCAGTCATCGGCTTAAGTCCCCACGTAGGTAGTACGGGGGTGTTCGGGATGAATCTAAACACTCTTTATCCCAGAGTTTGGTCCTTAAAGGAGGTATTTAGCGCAACGAACCAGGCAATCGGACTATGTGGCTTTATCACCCTCACTTAGCCATAGGAGTTCGATAAATAGAAATGTAGGCGCAACCCCTAGTTAGTATTTAATCCGGACTAGGGTGTTGTAGACACCTGATCAGGTAAAGGCTGATACGTCGCACGAGGCGGAAGAAATCGGAAAAGATTTGTAACCTCTCGAACAGCTGACCGGCTCACGCCGCATCATGACAGTCAGTTTTTGAATTTCTCTACTGAGGTGGTCATCTGGATAAACCAGGACACAATCGCAGTAGTTCTCCCTTTACTACCCTAGCTGATATAGCGGAACGTAAGGTACTAAGCACATGAGCCGGGCAACCCAACTATTGACCAGAGACATGATTCGGAGTCGATGCATATAATGCTAAAGTTCGGGGTGCCGAACTATACTGTAAAAAAGTGTTCGGACTTTGTTGCCATATTATGGGGTGTAATGAAGCCCCTGGCAAATTAAGGCGTACCAGAGTGTACAGGTGCAATTGATAAGAATATAAAAAAATGAAGTAATAGGCTAATGCCGCAGAAATTGGGCCGCAAACTATTTTCCATTATAGTTTGATAAATACGTCAAAGCATATTTGTACAAGTAGTGTGATAAGCAACAGGGCTATTTAACATGGCATGACCAAGGGAGAGCTGTGTGCGGGTCCTTAAAACAGGCATAATGATTATTTAAAGAGACCACCTGGAAATTCCCTTATACGTCAATGCTTCTTGCCGTCTTGGTGTATCCGTCCCTTGATAGGTCCGACAATCAGGCCACCAGGAAAGGCCTGGGAAAAAAACCTGAAAAGAAAAAGAAAAGTTGCAAGTATGTGGGTCCAGGGGAGTTTGAGTTGTATTATGGACCACGATCTAGCTGTGCCTCCATCTATGCCCATGGTATTTTGAGTGCGTAGTTATGTACGCATGGTACGAATGCCGCCGTTTGGTCGGGACTGGGACGGAGGCCGAATTGCTAGTCAAGCTCTTGACGAGCTGGACTGTCCTACTGCAGAGTAGTTCAGACTCGTTTGACACTGTGCGGGAGCTTGGCCGCCAAATTAAGGTTCAGCCTAAAAAGGTCGCTCTGTGCTTCTGCTGCGAGGGCAGCAGTGTGCTCTTCGGTGCGGAGGGAGCGTTTCGTGTTTCCATTAACCGTTATGACACCGCGTGGTCCGGGCATCTTGAGCTTGAGGTAAGTGTAGTGTGGCACCGCATTGAATCGAGTGAATGTGGTTCATCCGAGCAGTGTGTGATAGCCACTGCGGAAGGGGACGATATCGAAGATCAACTCTTTGCTTTGGAAGTTGTCTGGGGATCTGAAGACCACCTCCAGTGTGATTGAGCCCGTACAGCGGGCCTCTACACTTGGTATGACTCCTTTAAAGGTGGTTTTTGTGGGTTTGATCCTTGAGGGATCAATACCCATTTTGCGCATTGTATCCTGATAGAGCAGGTTCAGGCTGCTGCCACTGTCCATGAGGACTCACGTAAGATGGAATCCATCAATAATTGGGTCGAGGACCAGTGCGGCTAAACCGCCATGATGGATACTGGTCGGATGGTCCCTACGATCAAAGGTGATAGGGCAGGAGGACCATGGGTTGAACTTTGGGGCGACTAGCTCCATCACGTAGAGGTCCCTGAGCGCGCACTTGCGCTCTCTCTTGGGGATATGGGTAGCCTATATCATGTTCAACATTTTAACTTTGGGGGGGGGGACTTCTTCTATCCCCCTGTGTTCGGTGGCCGGGGCTCCTCGTCATCGTCCTTGCTTTGCGACCCCTTCTCCTTGTTCTCGGCATTTAACTTGGCAGCCTATTTAACATGGACGATCGAGTATGAGGTCCAAGCTGGTTTATCAGGAGTGCCGTGGATTTGACATGGACAATCGAGTATGAGGTCCAAGCTGGATGAGCCTGGATTGTTTCTTTTATATGGCTTCTTCCGCTGACCGGACTTAGAGCCAGTGAATTCGGTGTTGACCGTCGTGTCCTTGGTGTTGTCACCGTTGCTTCGACGCTTGTGTCTGTTGCGTCGGGCTTGCCGTTGCTATTTCTGGCTTCAGAAGTGCCAGGTTCGCTTGTATTGTTATTGCTACGGGCTACCCAGCTATCCTTGCCCGTGCAGAAGCGGGTCATTAGCGTCTTGAGGGCTGCCATAGACTTCGGCTTTTCTTGGTCGAGGTGTCGGGCGAGCCATTCGTCACGGATGCTATGTTTAAAGGCCGCTAGGACTTTGGCATCCGGACAGTCGACGATTTGGTTCTTTTTAGTTAAGAACCTAGTCCAGAATTTCCTGGCTGACTCTCCGGGCTGTTGAACTATGTGACTTAAGTCGTCGGCATCCGGAGGTCGGACATATGTACCCTGGAAGTTGTCGAGGAAGGTGTCTTCCAAGTCTTCCCAGCTGCCAATTGAGATTTCGGGCAAACTGCTCAACCAGTGCCGAGCAGGTCCCTTGAGTTTTAGCGGCAGGTATTTGATGGCGTGAAGATCATCACCGCGGGCCATATGAATATGGAGGAGAAAATCCTCAATCCATACCGCGGGGTCTGTTGTCCCATCATATTATTCCTTGTTCACGGGTTTAAACCCTTCCAAGAATTCATGTTCCATTACTTCATCAGTGAAGCAGAGGGGGTGTGCGGCGCCTCTATATCGGGCCAAGTCGCGACGTAGCTCGGATGGAGTTCGTCTGCGGTTTTCGGCTCGGGCATGGTTATGTTTGTCACGTCTGGCCGGATGGCCATCGTCGCGCATCGGGGCACGCCTCCGCGATCCATAGATCGATCTAGTCTGACCTGCTCTGTTTCCAGGTCATGCCGTAGGTCATATGTGTATCGCCGAGTTGTTGTATTTCTGTTTGTTCGGCGAGGTATTGCGGGCTGTTATTCGTCTTGAGGTGTCGCTTTGTCCCGGCCACGTGGTGGTCAGTCAGCTGTATTGTACCTTGGAAGGACGGGCTCCAGCGCCTCGTCATCAAACTGTGGTAACAGTTTGCGCTTCGGGTAGCTTTTGGTTGGTGTGACACCCTCGATTCAATCATACACTAATCATACACGCAAATATGTACGATCAAGATCAGGGACTCACGGGAAGATATCACAACACAACTCTAGAGACAAATTAAAATAATACAAGCTTTATATTACAAGCCAGGGGCCTCGAGGGCTCGAATACATAAGCTCGAAAACAAACGAGTCAGCGGAAGCAACAATATCTGAGTATATACATGAGTTAAACAAGTCTCCCTTAAGAAGGCTAACACAAAAGTAACAGTGATCGAAAAGGCAAGGCCTCCTGCCTGGGAGCCTCCTAACTACTCCTGGTCGTCGGCATCCGTCACGTGGTAGTAGGCACCCTCGGGGTAGTAGAAGGCGTCGGCAGTGACATCTGGCTCCTGGACTCCACCATCTTGTTGCAACAACCAGAAAGAAGAAAGAAGGGGGAAAGGGGTAGCAAAGCAACCGGGAGTACTCATCCAAAGTACTCGCAAGCAAGGGTCTACACTACTTATGCATCGGTATCAATGAAAGGGGGTAGTATCTGTGGACTAACTGCAAAATGCTAGAATAAGAGGGGGCAAGCTAGTCATATCGAAGACTAGCATCTTCTGGAAACCATCATCTTGCAGCAACAGGAGGGAGTAGAGTATTATAACATAAGTCATATTTATATTGTTGTCAACGTCCCGGATCCTTTCTCGACTCCCAGAGCCACATATCCATTTCATACCTCAGCATCCAGTTCTAGTTGTATCGATCGGGATACAACTCCGAGTATCCGTTACCGTAGGACAAGCTATCGATAGATGTTTTCTTCCCTGCAGGGGTGCACCAACTTACCCACCACGCTCGATTAACTCCGGCCATACACACTTTCCTGGGTCATGTCTGGCCTCGGCCAAACAATACGCTGCAACCTGACCTAGTCTTAATAGAGAGCTCAGCATGCCGGTCTAAACCTATGCCCCCAAGGGTCATGGGCCATCGCCCTGGGAACTCCTGCATGTTGCGAACGCGTCCGGTGAGCAGACCTAGCTACCTCCTTAAAAAAGGCAGGTGCTTACCAGTCCAACCTGGCGCGTGCTGCTTAGTCACTGACGTCTATTAAGCTTCGGCAGATGCATACGACGTAGAACGCCCATACTATGCCCACGTGATGGTTAGTGCTATCACGCTAGAGGCCCCTCGGATCAAATATCCTAATCGTAGTGGATTAGGAGCGCGCGGTAACGAGCAGAGACCCACGATCGATGTGACCCCGTCGCCCTGTCTCGAGGACTTGCGGCAAGGGCTAAGAATGCCTGGCCACACCTCGTAATTATCTCGCGGGCACCTTCCAGGTCAACCCGACTCCACATCGCTCGCAATTAAGCTCGCGCGGGTACCCCCCAGGGCTGACCCGTCTTTAGTAACATGGTTTAGTGTAAAGTCATAGTAATCATAGTAATCGTCTGTCTAACACCAAGGGGAACCCTGTGGAACCACCCTCGATGGATTCCACTCGATGTAATAATCAAGGTGAACGTAAGAGGAACCACCCTCAAGGTTCGCATTTGAGGGGTTGCACAACAGATTCGTATCGGAAGTGGTTAATGAGGAAATCACCCTCAATGACCATGACCGAATAGCTACACTACAGAGGTCTCACCAAGAGTGATGTATGAGGTTCCACCCTCGGCACTCGATGGTAACTCTGCAGAGTCGAGCAACAAAAGGGGCATGATGTGATGTGAGGTGTTGGGCTCTGGTCGTCGCTCACGTTGATCGAGTCATCGATGATGAAGCAGGGGCAAAAAGGACAAGGTGGGGGGTCACTGATGGATCACTAACCAACCTATACTAAGCAGTTTAGGATAAGCAGGTAGAACAATAAGCAGGTACAAAAGCAGGCTATGCATCAGAATACGAGCAATCAATTACAGTAGCAAAATATAATGCAAGCATGAGAGAATGGAATGGGTGATATCGGGATGATCAAATGGGGGGCTTGCCTGGAAGCTCCGCTGAAAGGGAAGAAGGGTCGTCGTTAACGTAGTTGATGACAGGGGCAGCATCGGTCTCGGAGTCTACTGGACAGAAGAGGGGGAAGAAACAATGAATATAAAGCAAACAAACCATCATATAGCATAACATGGTAATACGCGGTGTTAGAGGTGAACTAACACAGTGCTAGACGTTGCCGACGGAAAGGGAAAACATCCGGAGGGGTTTTTCCGATGTCTGATGTTTTCCAGGAAGATGAAAATAGAGGGGAAGGTCCATGTTCAGCATGCTAGGGGCATGTGACAGATGAAAGGACTGCGTATCCGGATTCGTTGGATTTTTCTGAGCAACTTTCATGTAGATAGCTTTTCCATCCGAGCTACCGATGTTCTATGATTTTCTTAAGTTTAAAACATTTCCTGAAATTATTTATTAACAAAAATGGAATATGATGTCAGCATTATGTGTTGATGACGTCAGCAGTCAACAAAGCGGCTGACCAGGTCAAACCTGAGCAGTGGGGCCATCGGGACCCATATGTCAGCATTTGTGGGTTAACAGTGGATTAATTTGACTAACAGTACTAGTTAGGGGTGTGGGCCCCATTAGTCAGTGCCTAATTAGTGATTAAAACTAATTAACAGATTAATTAATGTTTTATCTATTTATAAAACTTGTTTGCTTAGTGCACGGCCCACATGTCAGTGGCACTGGGGGCGGCCACGTCAGTGTTGACCCAAGTCAACAGGTCAAGGGGGGGCCTGGGCCCACCAGTCAGTGGCCCAGGCGGTGCCACATGGGCGCCACGTCGGACACCGGCCGGAGACGCATCGGAGTTGACTCTCCCGTGAGCCAAACGCGACGGCGCGGCTCGGGAGGGGCGTGGATTTTGCGCACAGGGGGTCAGTGGGGTTGTGGATGGGCGCGTTCGACGCAGCTTGGCGTCGCGCGTCGAACGGTTGTGGCCGGAGTGGCTGGAACGGACGGAGGTGAGTGCTTTGAGCTCGTCGGCGGCGTGGTGCTTTGGGTGAGCAACGACAACGGTGGTACGGCGCGAGTTCGGGAAATCCAGAGAGCGGGGCAAGGCCTACGTGCACGTGCGAGCAAGATGGGCGCGAGCAAATGACCAAAAGGTCGCCGGAACGACGCCGGCGACGAGCTACGCAGAGGCGCATCCGGTCGGAGAACGGGGTCGGTGCTACGGGGCTGAGGGAGGGGTGCAACGGTCCCGCACGGACGTGCTGAGCACGATCCCAAGCTCATCTGAGGTCGACGGGAAGCAACGGCACGGCTACGAGCACGCCGGCGGAAGTAGAGGCATGGCAACGGCGGCGAACTAGCTAGGGACGAAAGCGTCCGTGGAAAGAAGGAATGGAGGGAGAGAGGAGCTCACCGAGCGGCCAAGAAAAGCCCTCGACGGATTAGTAGCTGCAGGGTTCACCGGAGATGACGAGGATCATCGGCGACAGAGGCGGAAGTGGGCGGAGAAGAACGCCCTTAGCGGGGCCTCCTAGCTCCTGCTGATGGTCGGAGACGAAGGAGCGGAGAACGGCGGAGCTCATGGAGGCGTTGGTGAAAGCTCGGGATCGACGATCACCGTGGCGGTGCGAGAAGAACGTCGACGACAGCATCGGGCGATGTGGGGGAGAGAGGCCAGAGGTAGAGCAGGGTGGATCTGGGAGGCAAGGAAACAAGTGGGAAGGGACGCTAGGGTTCGTCCGGGGCGGGGCGACCTAGTAGGCGCCGGGGAGCCGCCGGATGGCCACCCCATGGCTATCAGCGGCCACGGACGGCGCACACGCGTCCACCCAACCCCTGGTGAAGAGAGGTAGGGGACGGCAGGGTTAGGTGTGCTGGGCTGCACTATTGCGCGGCTGGGCCAAGTGCACAGTGCAGCCTGGCCTTTTCTTTTCCCTCTTTTTTATTTCTATTTTTTTATATAGAAAGGGTTTTGTAATATTTGGGGTGCCAAAACAATTTTTGTAAAATATGGGAATTGTCCACATAAATACAATGCAATGTTTGACACAGCCACAAAAAGTTTGGAAGAAGTTTGAATTAGATTGAATTTGCAAAACATGGAAAAGCAATTAATTTGCTGAGTTGGCACTGTTTTAATTTGCTATAGTCCATCTTAGCTTGGAGGTGATGTTATTTTCCTTAACAATCATTTGTTATAGAATTTTTACTAGATGATGGACTATTTTGCAGCAACTTTTGTGCAACTTGAAATTCACTTGAAAATTGAATTTGATTCCAAAGTGGAATTTCAAATGAGATTTGAATCAAAGGTGATCAACTCCTGTTTAGCAAAAAGATTAGCTTAATCATGGTAGGTTACTGTAGCATGACACTGGGGTGTTATAGTTGGGCGCTCGAGGCCATATTCCTCGGCTGCCAGGACATTAGTCAATCTTTCATTGAGCAGATCTTGATCAACTTAAAGCTGCTGCTCCTTCTTTTTCAGGCTTCTTGAAGTGGCAATTAGCTGACGCTTAAAGTGTTCCTGTTCGGCGGGCTCCTCGGGCACGATGAACTCTTCATCGCCGAGGCTAACCTCGTCCTCGGAGAGCGGAAGGTAGTTGCTATCCTCCGAGTCTTCGTTCATGGCCTGTTCACCAGGGCTGACTCGCCCATCCTCCCGTTCCTCCTATTCGGAGGTTGGCTCAACGGGGTCTTCATTGTTTTCCGCACCGTCCGGACTGTTATCCTATTCTGTGACGGTATTGCTATTTTTACTACGGTGTGGCTTAGAGCGGCGCCACTGATGTTGGCGCTTCGGCTATATCTCAGGAGGTTTATCCTCAACTGGATTTTCATTGTCGCCGCTATTTTCTTTGGTGTATCCACCATGTATATGTCGTACGAGGAAGTGGTTGTCCAACGCCCTATAGGTAGTGGTTCCTGATCCTCTCCGGCATCGTCGTCCATACCGTTGATGTCTTCGGAGTTGTAGTCAAGCACGTCGGTTAAGTCGTCGACAGTGGCTATAAGGTGGGTGGTGGGTGGGACACAAAATTCTTCATCGTGCGCTTCCCACTCGAGTCGGACATAGTTCGGCCGAGCATTCCCCGACAGGGAGAGGGATTTAATTGAGCTTAGTACGTCACCAAAAGGCGAGTGCTGGAAGATATCCATGGAGCTGAACTCCAAGACCGGCGCCCAATCAGGTTCGATGGACACGGATGCACGCGGTTCGGAACCCATGGCCGTGGACGAGTCCGAAGTTCCGGTAACACAAGCCCAGCTCAACGTCGGGTCTGTGTGCGGCTCGAGCACCGCTGAGTCTGCGGCCTCTGTGGCGGGGTTAAGCCTCCTGTCTTCGGATGATGCTTTCCGCTCCGGCTCTAGGGCCAGGACAGTCATAGGCGCTATCTCTTGTGCGTGGCCAGACGACAGATCTAGGTCATGTTCATCGTGGTGGCCAGGGACAGCCCTCATGGGCTCGAATCCATCGAAGATCAAGTCTCCGCGGATATCGGCCACGAAATTCAGGCTTCCAAATCTGACCTGATGTCCAGGGGCGTAGCTATCGATCTGCTCCAGATGGCCAAGTGAGTTGGCCCGCAGTGCGAAGCCGTCGAATACGAAGATCTGTCCGGGGAGGAAGATCTCCCCTTGGACTGCATTGTTGTAGATGATTGATGGAGCCATCAAGCCTATCTTCGACAGCACGGAAGAACTCTCAACAAAAGCACCAATGTCGGTATCAAAACCAGCGAATCTCGGGTAGGGGGGTCCCGAATTGTGCGTATAAGGCTAATGGTAACAGGAGGTGGGGGACACAATGTTTCCCAGGTTCGGGCCCTCCCTATGGAGGTAATACCCTACTTCCTGCTTGATTGATCTTGATGAACATGAGTATTACAAGAGTTGATCTACCACGAGATCATAATGGCTAAACCCTAGAAGTCTAGCCTATGAGATTATGATTGTTGTGGCTTAAACCCTAGAAGTCTAAACCCTCCGGTTTATATAGACACCGGGGGGGACTAGGGTTTGTACAGAGTCGTTTATAGAGAAGGGAATCTACATATTCGAATCGCCAAGCTTGCCTTCCATGCCAAGGAGAGTCCCATCTGAACATGGGACGAAGTCTTCTATCTTGTATCTTCATAGTCCAACAGTCCGGCCAAAGGATATAGTCCGGCTGTCCAAGGACCCCTTAGTGCAGGACTCCCTAAGCTTCCGCTTTCGGTCTACGAGGGTACGTGGACACACTCTCCCCTCTCATTGCTCTGCATCACATAGATAGATCTTGCGTGATCGTAGGATTTTTTTTGAAATTACCGCGTTCCCCGACAGTGGCATCCGAGCCAAGTTATGCATAGATGTTATATGCACGAGTAGAACACAAAGAGTTGTGGTCGATAATAGTCATACTACTTACCAGCATGTCATACTTTGATTCGACGGCATTGTTGGATGAAGCGGCTCAGACCGACATTACGCGTACACTTACGCGAGACTGGTTCTACTGATGTGCTTTGCACATAGGTGGCTGGTGAGTGTCTGTTTCTCCAACTTTAGTTGAATCGGGTGTGGCTACGCCCGGTCCTTGTTGAAGGTTAAAACAACATACTTGACAAAAAATCATTGTGGCTTTGATGTGTAGGTAAGAACGGTTCTTTATAGAAGCCCGTAGCAGCCACGTAAAACTTGCAACAACAAAGTAGAGGACGGCTAACTTGTTTTTGCAAGGCTTGTTGTGATGTGATATGGTCAAGCATGATGTGATGTAAATTGTTGGATGAGATGATCATCTTTTGTAACAAAGTTATCAGCAACTGGCAGGAGCCATATGGTTGTCGCTTTATTGTATGCAATGCAATCGCCATGTAATTGTTTTACTTTATCACTAAGCGGTAGCGATAGTCATAGTAACAATAGGTGGCGAGACGACAACGCTGCTACGATGGAGATCAAGGGGTCGCGCCGGTGATGTTGGAGATCATGACGATGCTTCAGTGATGGAGATCATGAGCACAAAATGATGATGGCCATATGATGTCACATATTTTGATTGCATGTGATGTTTATCCTTTATGCATCTTTTTTGCTTAGAACATCGGTAGCATTATAAGATGATCCCTTGCTAAATTTAAAGGTACAAGTGTTCTCCCTGAGTATGCACTGTTGCTACAGTTCGTCGTGTCGAGACACCACGTGATGATCGGGTGTGATAAGCTCTACGTTCACATACAACGGGCGCAAGCCAGTTTTTGCACACGCAGAATACTCGGGTTAAACTTGACGAGCCTAGCATATGCAGATATAGACTCGGAACACTGAGACCGAAAGGTCGAGCGTGAATCATATAGTAGATATGATCAACATAGTGATGTTCACCATTGAAAACTACTCCATCTCACGTGATGATCGGACATGGTTTAGTTGATTTGGATCACGTGATCACTTAGATGATTAGAGGGATGTCTATCTAAGTGGGAGTTCTTAAGTAATATGATTAATTGAACTTGAATTTATCATTAACTTAGTACATGATAGTATTTTCCATGTCTATGTTGTTGTAGATCAATGGCCCGTGCTACCGTTCCTTTGAATTTTAATGCGTTCCTAGAGAAAGCTAAGTTGAAAGATGGTGGCAGCAACTACACGAACTGGGTCCGTAACTTGCGGATTATCCTCATTGCTGCACAGAATAATTACGTCCTGGATGCACCACTAGGTGCCAGGCCTGCTGCAGATGCTACTGATGACGTTAAGAACGTCTGGCAGAGCAAAGCTGATGACTACTTGATAGTTCAGTGTGCCATGCTTTACAGCTTAGAATCGGGACTTCAACAACATTTTGAACGTCATGGAGCATATGAGAGGTTCCAAGAGTTGAAGTTAATATTTCAAGCAAATGCCCGAGTTGAGAGATATGAGGTCTCCAACAAGTTCTACAGCTGCTATTCAAAATGGAGGAGAATAGTTCTGTTAGTGAGCACATATTCAAAATGGAGGAGAATAGTTCTGTTAGTTAGCACATATTCAAAATGTCTGGGTATCATAATCACTTGACTCAGCTGGGAGTTGATCTTCCAGTTGATTGTGTCATTGACAAAGTTCTTCAATCACTGCCACCAAGCTATAACGGCTTTGTGATGAACTATAATATGCAAGGGATGAACAAGACTATTCCCGAGCTCTTCGCGATGCTAAAGGCCGCGGAGGTAGAAATCAAAAAGGAGTATCAAGTGTTGATGGTCAATAAGACCACTAGTTTCAAGAAAAAGGGCAAAGGGAAGAAAGGGAACTTCAAGAAGAACGTCAAAAAGGTTGCTGCTCAAGAGAAGAAACCCAAGTCTAGACCTAAGCCTGAAACTGAGTGCTTCTATTGCAAAGGGACTGGTCACTGGAAGCGGAACTGCCCCAAGTATTTAGCGGATAAGAAGGATGGCAGTGAAAGGTATATTTGATATACATGTTATTGATGTGTACTTAACTAATGCTCGCAGTAGCGCCTGGTTATTTGATACTGGTTCTGTTGCTCATATTTGCAATTCGAAACAGGGGCTACGGATTAAGCGAAGATTGGCTAAGGACGAGGTGATGATGCGCGTGGGAAATGGTTCCAAAGTCGATGTGATCGCGGTCGGCACGCTACCTCTACATCTACCATCGGGATTAGTTTTAGACCTGAATAATTGTTATTTGGTGCCAGCGTTGAGCATGAACATTATATCTGGATCTTGTTTAATGCATGACAGTTATTCATTTAAATGAGAGAATAATGGTTGTTATATTTATATGAGTAATATCTTTTATGGTCATGCACCCCTGCTGAGTGGTCTATTTTTGTTGAATCTCGATAGTAGTGATACACATATTCATAGTGTTGAAGACAAAAGATTGAAGTTTAATAATGATAGTGCAACTTATTTGTGGCACTGCCGTTTGGGTCATATCGGTATAAAGCGCATGAAGAAACTCCATACTGATGGAATTTTGTAATCACTTGATTATGAATCACTTGGTGCTTGCGAACCGTGCCTTATGGGCAAGATGACTAAAACTCCGTTCTCCAGAACAATGGAACGAGCTACTGACTTGTTGGAAATAATACATACCGATGTATGCGGTCCAATGAGTATTGATGCTCGTGGTGGGTATCGTTATTTTCTTACCTTCACAGATGATTTGAGAAGATATGGTTATGTCTACTTAATGATGCATAAGTCTGAAACATTTGAAAAGTTCAAAGAATTTTAGAGTGAAGTGGAAAATCATCGTAACAAGAAAATAGAGTTTCTATGATATGATCATAAAGGAGAATATTTGAGTTATGAGTTTGGTCTTCATTTGAAACAACATGGGATAGTTTCACAATTAACGCTACCTAGAGCACCATAGCGAAATGGTGTGTCCGAGAGTCGTAGCCATACTTTATTAGATATGGTGCGATCTATGATGTCGCTTACTGATTTACCGCTATCATTTTGGGGTTATGCTCTAGAGACGGCTGCATTCACTTTAAATAGGGCACCATCAAAATCTGTTGAGACGACGCCTTATTAACTATGGTTTGGCAAGAAACCAAAGTTGTCATTTCTTAAAGTTTGGGGCTGCGATGCTTATGTGAAAAAGCTTCAACCTGATAAGCTCGAACCCAAATAAGAGAAGTGCGTCTTCATAGGATACCCAATGGAAACTGTTGGGTACACCTTCTATCACAGATCCAAATGCAAAATCTTTGTTGCTAAGAATGGATCCTTTCTAGAGAAGTAATTTGTCTTGAAAGAAGTGAGTGGGAGGAAAGTAGAACTTGATGAGGTAACTGTACCTTCTCCCTTATTGGAAAGTAGTTCATCATAGAAGTCAGTTCCATTGATTCCTACACCAATTAGTGAGGAAGCTAATGATGATCATGAAGCTTCAGATCAAGTTACTACCGAACCTCGTAGGTCTTCCAGAATAAGATCGGCACCAGAGTGGTACGGTAATCCTATTCTGGAAGTCATGTTACTAGACCATGATGAACCTATGAACTATGAGGAAGCGATGATAAGCCCAGATTCCGCGAAATGGCTTGAGGCCATGAAATCTGAGATGGTATCCATGTATGAGAACAAAGTGTGGACTTTGGTGGACTTGCCCGATGATCGGCAAGCCATAGAAAATAAATGGATCTTTAAGAAGAAACCAACACAGATAGTAATGTTACTGTTTACAAAGCTCGACTTGTTGCGAAAGGTTTTCGACAAGTTCAAGGAGTTGACTACGATGAGAGTTTCTCACCCATAGCGATGCTTAAGTCTGTCCGAATCATGTTAGCAATTGTTGCATTTTTATGATTATGAAATTTGGCAAATGGATGTCAAAACTGCATTCCTGAATGGATTTCTGGAAGAAGAGTTGTATATGATGCAATCGGAAGATTTTGTCGATCCAAAGGGCACTAGCAAAGTGTGCAAGCTCCAGCGATCCATTTATGGACTGGTGCAAGCCTCTCAGAGTTGGAATAAATGCTTTGATAGTGTAATCAAAGCATATGGTTTTATACAGGCATTTGCAGAAGCCTGTATTTACAAGAAAGTGAGTGGGAGGTCTGTAGCATTTCTAATCTTATATGTAGATGACATATTGTTGATTGGAAATGATATAGAATTTCTGGATAGCATAAAGGGATATCTGAATAAGAGTTTTTCTACGAAAGACCTTGGAGAAGCTGCTTACATATTGGGCATCAAGATCTGTAGAGATAGATCAAGACGCTTAATTGGACTTTCTACCTTGATAAAGTTTTGAAGAAGTTCAAAATGGATCAGTCAAAGAAAGGGTTCTTGCATGTGTTACAAGGTGTAAAATTGAGTCAGACTCAATTCCCGACCATCGTAGAAGATAGAGAGAAAATGTAAGTCATTCCCTATGCTTCAGCCATAGGTTCTATCATGTATGCAATGATGTGTACCAGACCTGATGTATGTCTTGCTATAAGCATAGCAGGAAGGTACCAAAGTAATCCCGATGTGGAGCACTGGACAGCGGTCAAGAACATCCTGAAATACCTGAAAAGGACTAAGGATGTGTTTCTCGTTTATGGAGGTGAAAAAGAGCTCGTCGTAAATGATTACATCGATGCAAGCTTTGACACTGATCCGGATGACTCTAAGTTGCAAACCGGATACGTATTTTTATTGAATGGAGGAGCTGTCAGTTGGTGCAGTTCTAAGCAGAGCGTCGTGGTTGGATCTACGTGTGAAGTGGAGTACATTGCTGCTTCAGAAGCAGCAAACGAAGGAGTGTGGATGAAGGAGTTCATATCCAATCTACGTGTCATACCTAGTGCATCGGGTCCAATGAAAATCTTGTGTGACAATACTGGTGCAATTGCCTTGGCAAACGAATCCAGATTTCACAAGAGAACCAAGCACATCAAGAGATGCTTCAATTTCATTCGTCATCAAGTGTAGGAAGGGGACATAGAGATTTGCAAGATACATGCGGATCTGAATGTTGCAGACCCGTTGACTAAGCCTCTTCCACGAGCAAAACATGATCAGCACCAAAGGTCCATGGGTGTTAGAATCATTACTGTGTAATCTAGATTATTGACTCTAGTGCAAGAGGGGGACTAAAGGAAATATGCCCTAGAGGCAATAATAAAGTTATTATTTATTTCCTTAATTCATGATAAATGTTTATTATTCATGCTAGAGTTGTATTAACCGGAAACGTAGTACATGTGTGAATACATAGACAAAACATATAGTCCCTAGTATGCCTCTACTTGACTAGCTCGTTAGTCAAATATGGTTATGTTTCCTAACCATAGACATGTGTTGTCATTTGATGAACGGGATCACATCATTAGGAGAATGATGTGATGGACATGACCCATCTGTTAGCTTAGCATTATGATCTTATTAGTTTCATTGCTACTGCTTTCTTCATGACTTATACAAGTTCCTCAGACTATGAGATTATGAAACTCCCGAATATTGGAGGAACACATTGTGTGCTACCAAACGCCACAACGTAAATGGGTGATTATAAAGGTGCTCTATAGGTGTCTCCGAAGGTGTTTGTTGGGTTGGCATAGGTCGAGATTAGGATTTGTCAGTCCAAGTTTCGGAGAGCTATCTCTGGGCCCTCTCGGTAATACTCATCACTATAAGCCTTGCAAGCATTGTGACTAATGAGTTAGTTGAGGGATGAAGTATTATGGAACGAGTAAAGAGACTTTCCAGTAACGATATTGAACTAGGTATTGAGATACCGACGATCGAATCTCAGGCAAGTAACATACCGATGACAAAGGGAACAACATATGTTGTTATGAGGTGTGACCGATAAAGATCTTCGTAGAATATGTAGGAACCAATATGAGCATCCAGGTTCCGCTATTGGTTGTTGACCGGAGACGTGTCTCGGTCATGTCTACATAGTTCTCGAACCCGTAGGGTCCGCACGCTTAACGTTCGGTGACGATTCGTATTATGAGTTTATGTGATATGTTGTACCGAAGATTGTTCGGAGTCCTAGATGTGATCACGGACATGACGAGGAGTCTCGTAATGGTCGAGACATAAAGATGGATATATTGGACGACTATATTCGGACACCAGAAGTGTTTCGGAGAAGTTTCGGATAAAACCGGAGTGACGGAGGGTTACCGGAACCCCCCGAGGAACTAATGGGCCTCGATGGGCCCTAGTGGAGGGAGAGAGGGGCCGGCCAGGGCAGGCTACGCGCCCCCTCCCCCTGAGTTCGAATAGGACAAGGAAGGGGGGCCTTGCCTTCCCTCTCCCCCTCTCCTCCCTTCCTCCTCCCCTCCCCAAGTTGGGAACCTAGTAGGAATAGGATTCCTAGTAGGAAACCTAATTGGGGCGCGCCCTAGAGGAGCCGGCCGGCCTCCCCCCTTACTCCTTTATATACGGGGGCAGGGGGCACCCTAGGACACACAAGTTGACAATTGTTTTAGCCGTGTGCGGTGCCCCTCCACGGTTACACACCTCGGTCATATCGTCGTAGTGCTTAGGCGAAGACATGCAGCGGTAACTTCATCATCACCGTCACCACACCGTCGTGCTGATGAAACTCTCTCTCGGCCTCAACTGGATCAAGAGTACGAGGGACGTCTCCGAGCAGAACGTGTGCTGAACGCGGAGGTGCCGTACGTTCGGTGCTTGGATCGGTTGGATCGCGAAGACGTTCGACTACATCAACTGCGTTAACTAAACGCTTCCGCTTTCGGTCTACGAGGGTACGTGAACACACTCTCCCCTCTCATTGCTATGCATCACATAGATAGATCTGCGTGATCGTATGAATTTTTTTGAAATTACCGCGTTCCCCAACATCTAGGCCTCTTACTAGTCTTTTGCAAAAGGATGTTCCTTTTGTTTTTGATGATGATTGTTTAGAAGCCTTTGAAACACTCAAGAAAGCCTTAATTTCTGCACCTATTATTCAACCACCTGATTGGAACTTGCCTTTTGAAATTATGTGTGATGCTAGTGATTATGTTGTTGGTGTTGTTCTAGGACAAAGAGTTGATAAGAAATTGAATGTTATTCATTACGCTAGTAAAACTCTAGACAATGCTCAAAGAAATTAGGCTACTACTGAAAAAGAACTTTTAGCAGTGGTGTTTGCTTGTGATAAATTTAGACCTTATATTGTTGATTCCAAAGTAACTGTTCACACAGACCATGCTGCTATTAAATATCTTATGGAAAAGAAAGATGCTAAACCTAGATTTATTCGTTGGGTTCTCTTGTTACAAGAATTTGATTTACATATTATTGATAGAAAAGGAGGTGAGAACCCCGTAGCAGATAACTTGTCTAGGCTTGAAAATGTGCTTGATGACCCACTACCTATTGATGATAGTTTTCCTGATGAGCAGTTAGCTGCAATAAATGTTGCTAATAGTACTCCTTGGTATGCTGATTATGCTAATTACATTGTTGCCAAATATTTACCACCTAGCTTTACATACCAAAAAAAGAAAAAAATCTTCTATGATTTAAGACATTACTTTTGGGATGACCCACATCTTTATAAAGGAGTAGATGGGGTATTATTAGGCGTTGTGTACCTGAGCATTAACAGGTACAAATCCTACGAAAATGTCACTCTGAGGCTTATGGAGGGCATCATGCTGGAGATAGAACTGCTCAAAGGTATTGCAATCTGGATTTTATTGGCCTACTCTCTTCAAGGATGCCCGTAAGTTTGTCTTGTTTTGTGATGAATGCCAAAGAATAGGTAATATTGGTAAGCGTCAAGAAATGCCTATGAATTATTCGCTTGTTGTTGAACCCTTTGATGTTTGGGGATTTGATTACATGGGACCTTTTCCTTCCTCTAATAGGTATAAACATATTTTGGTTGATGTTGATTATGTTACTAAATGGGTAGAAGCTATTCCAACTAGTAGTGTTGATCACAACACCTCTATTATAATGCTTAAGGAAGTTATTTTCCCAAGGTTTGGAGTCCCTAGATATGTAATGACTAATGGTGGTTCACACTTTATTCATGGTGCTTTTCGTAAAATTCTTGCCAAGTATGATGTTAACCATATAATTGCATCACCTTATCATCCTCATTCTAGTGGTCAAGTTGAACTTAGCAATAGGGAAATAAAATTAATTTTGTAAAAGACTATCAATAGGTCCAGGAAGAATTGGTTTAGAAATTAGATGATGCACTTTGGGCTTATAGAACAGCATATAAAAATCCTATGGATATATCTCCTTATAAAATGGTTTATGAAAAAGCTTGTCATTTGCCTTTTGAGTTAGAACATAAAGCATACTGGGAAGTTAAAGAACTCGACTATGATTTCAATCTTGCCGGTGAAAAGAGGTTATTTGATATCAGCTCTTTAGATGAATGGAGAACCCAGGCTTATGACAATGCGAAATTATTCAAAGAGAAAGTTAAAAGATGGCATGACAAAAGAATCCAAAAGCGTGAGTTCAAAGTGAGAGAATATGTTCTTTTGTACAACTCTCGTTTTAGATTTTTTGCAAGAAAGCTCCTCTCGAAATGGGAAGGCCCATATCATCGAGGAGGTTTACCGGTCTAGAGCCATCAAAATAAATAATTTTGAAGGCACTAACCCGAAGGTTGTCAACGAGCAACGAATAAAGCATTATATCTTAGGTACGCCTATCAATGTTGAAGGTATTATCCAAACTTTGACACTGAAAGAACACATAAAAGAGTCCTTCCAGAACACCCCAGAATCGTCAAAATAAGGAGGTACATAATGCGGTAAGTAAATGGTCTCCAAAAAATCCACAAAAATATTTTTGTTAGTTTTGGAATATTTTAGAATTTTGGAAATAAAGAAACTCCCAAGAGACATCCCCTGGTGGGCATAAGACACCACGGCGCGCCAGGCATGCCTGGCCCGCTCAGGTGGGTTGTGCCCACTTGGGCACCTTTCGGGCTCTATTTTTCTTCTGTATACTTGTCCTGCAAGATAAAAAAAATTAATACTTCCTAAACCTGTTAACCACCGTATCACAAAGAAATCCTTTATTCTATTTTCTTGCTGTTCCTGGTCAGATTTATCAAGCAAGGAAGCTACCGTAAATCCATCCCTTGTGACAACACAAGCACCATTGGCTGAGGAGGAGGAAGAAGCTTCTTCACCACCAAGGGAGAACTGAGTATCGGGTATGGGCACTCCCCTTGGCTTCCGCCAAGCTTGGGGAAGGTGCCCCGGTATCGTATCATCCCACTATCTCTTTGCTTTTACTTATCTTAGTTCGATCTTATTGCTTTAGATGAAATAAAGTTACTTTGATCCTTTCTTATTTAAGAGTCTCCTTAGTGATCTATCCTCTTAATCATGTGCAAGTTATATAATAAAGTTAGTCTGAGCTTTGCTTTCTTTACTTTCCTGTTGCAAATAAAGAAAAGAAATAAGAAAGGAAGAAAATAAATAAATAAAAGAAAAGAAATAAATCAATAAGATCATATACTAATCCTATGGTAGGTGATAGCACCACATAAAGAAAATTATAAGTAGGAAATTTTATTAGAGATTGACAAACAGGGCATTAGTCAATGATGCAAGTCATGAAAGAATTAGTAAGGGAAGAGAAGATTCACATATAAATATACTATCCTAGAAATCTTTCTTGATTGTGCGCCCTCATCAAAGTATTATATGCCAAAATTGTTGACGTTGAACAAGGAAGACAACTTAATGATTTATGTATATTTATATCCACATAGAAGACATATTGTCATACATCCTTTAACATGTGATGCTTACCCCCTATCTTTGCTAGCCAAAAATTCTGCACCAAGTAGAGATACTACTTGTGCATCCAAAACCCTTAAACCCAAATCTTTTTCAAGTGTCCACCATACCTACTTATGGATTGAGCAAGATCCCTCAAGTAAGTTGTCATCGGTGAAAAAAAGGCAATAAAAATTGCTTCTAAATATGTGAGATCATTTAGTGTAAGAGAAAATTGAGCGTTGTACGAACTTGGATGACAAAGAATAAAAGCGACAGACTACATAATAAAGGTTGTCATCTTAAGGGGCAATACAACGTGACGTTCTATTGCACTAAGGGATTGAGCATGCAAACAAATAAGCGCATGGAAGCCTCTGCTTCCCTCTGCGAAGGGCCTATCTTTTACTTTTATGTATTTACTTTTATGCAAGGAGTAAAAGTTTTCCTTCTACTCTTTTTTATTTTTCTCTTTTGGCAAGCATCATGTGGTGACGAAAGATCTAGGCACATATGTCCAGTTGAATATAGATAGCATGCGTTATTATTGTTGACATCACCCTTGAGGTGAGTATGTTGGGAGGCGAAACTATAAGCCCCTATCTTTCTAGGTGTCCGATTGAAACTTTTGCTTATGGGTACGAGGTGAGTGTTAGCTATCATAGAAGACTAGATGATGGTTGAGTATGTGGACTTTCTAGATGGCTTCGACACGTGACTCTTCCTGAAAAGATGAATTCTAGTTGCAAAGTTGACTGAGAACATAGTTTGTTGGTTTTTAATAGAGTTTTTACTTTATACTTCGATTATGTGATGAACTATTACTTATTCATTGGAAGTATATGATGCAAGTTCGATGATAAAAGTCCTATGTTCAATTTTGTTGTTGTTATAATAATCAACATGATGCTTCTATGTCTGTATTTTTGTTTTTATCGACACCTCTCTCTCGAAGCATGTGGACATGTTTTTGATTTCGGTTTTCGCTTGAGGACAAGCGAGGTCTACGCTTGGGAGAGTTGATACGACCATTCTGCATCATGTTTTCTTACTATTATTTATAATGTTTTTATCCATAATAATGCTTTTTGGAGTAATTCTAGTGCCTTTTCTCTCATAATTTGCAAGGTACACACCAGTGTTGGGGATATCGCTTATCGGGAACTTATTAGTCGACCCATGATAAAGGGTAAATCAACCAGTTTATCGGCATATCGGCCGATTTATCACCATTTTAGCTCATTTATCGGCAGATTTATCTTATCGGTCAGACACTGGTAAGCGATAAATCGGCCAATTTATCGAAATATCGGAAGATATATTGAACAGTGGTACACACCAAGAGGGAGAATTCTGGCAGCTGGAAATCTGGACCTGAAAAAGCTATGTCAGGCTACCTATTCTTCACAACTCCAAACAAGCCGAGCCTTCACGGAGAATTTTTATGGAATATTTAAGGAATATTGGAGCAAATAACTACCAGAGGGGGGCCACCAGGTGGGCACAACCCACCTGGGTGCGCTAGGGAGCCCAGGCGTGCCCTGGTGGGTTGTGCCCTCCTCGGCCCACCTCCGATGCCCATCTTCTAGTATATAAGTCATTTTGACCTAGAAAAGATAAAGGAAGGTCAAAGCACAAGTGCTCCCTAGGTGGTCTTGGTAATTAATGTCAACATATATCTTGTTGGACTAACACTTTTATCTAGTATGTTTCAGATAAGTTCAACAATGGAGTGGCATGGACTAAAGGATGTGGGAACTTGTCGGAGTAATGGGCCACGGGTAGGCTAACCCGAGCCCCAGAACCTTTCAAGGCATCGGGGCAGACTGCGCCCCTCAAGTACCTGCAGCGACTCCAAGACGAGCCGAGTCCCAGAGGTGACTCCAAGATGAGCCGAGTCCCCAGAGGTGACTCCCATTCAAGCCGAGTCCCAGAGGTGACTCCCATTCAAGCCGAGTCCCAGAGGCGACTCCCATTCAAGCCGAGTCCCAGAGGCGACTCCAAGGAAGCCGACTATGGGGAGTCGGCCCGCGACTTCAACCACCCCGATAATTAAAGACAGGCATGGCCACAGTGCGCCATACCCACGGAGATCTCCGCACGGCGCGGCACTGTAACCATGCCAGCCCTGACATCAGCCCTTGGGGCGGGGCCCTGTACCCACGAAGATCTGTCTGTACGGCCCAGAGACGGCAGGGCCTACCAGTCAGCGGGGGTGCAGAAGACGGCGAGAGCGCCACGAGTCGGACCCGTTGGGAGTCGGCCACCAGGAGTCGGCCGGCCCCTCCCACGGGCCCCACATGCCATTAACCAGATGCGACGGGGGAATGGCAATAGTGATCACCCGCCAGGCGGCGGCACTGTTGCCATGACCCCATGACCAAGCCCGCGTCATTAGAAGCACGGCTACAGTAATCTGCAGCCGGCAAGACGCGCCCGCGGCGGGCGTTGGCTGACGTCTCGTACCAGGCCAGTCGGCGGGCCCCAGGAGTCGGCGGAGAAGACGGCGCATGAGAGACAGACGACTGGGACCCGCACCCAGGCGGTTTTACCATTTTAACCCTGGGGGGTAGGCCTATATAAACACCCCAGGGCACCCGTGCAAAGGGTTCGGAATCATCTAGAACTAGACAGACCACACGAGGAGGAAAGAGCTAGCCTTGCCTTCTCCTACCTCCAGAAACAGCTCTAGGAGCACCCTTGTATTCACTTTGCCTTAGTGACCATGCGGAGACCCCACAGAGCAGCAGTAGGGGTGTTATCTCCTCGGAGAGCCCTGAAGCTGGGTAAGATCCGCCGGCGTGCATGTCTTCGCCTCATCCCGTTTCCAGGCACCGGCGATGTTCTACTCGCCCCCACCATGATAAGCCATCATTTGGCATATGTCGCACCCAACCCCCAACATTTGGCGCCCACCATGGGGCCTGGTGCACCGTCGTCCGGAGATCTGTTCTGGACGGGAACCCTCTTCCTCCCTGGCGAGCGCATCCAGCCAGGCTCGCCAGACAGAGTCTGCATTGACGCACTGCGCGGTGCTGAGGCCGCCTGTGCAGCGAGCTGCCTCGCCGAACTTGTCGGCGAGGTTTGCCTCTCCGACAAGCCTGCATTCGACGCAGGCACGGGTGGCTCCGAGAGCCTCCTCGCGGGCCTCCTCGACCAACTCCACGTCACGGGCGAGCCTGCCACGGACTTGGAGTCCGTAGGCTCCACCGACCCGATGCTGGTCAACTCCGACGCTGTGTCGCTTGACACTTTCCCCACCAACGTGGTGGTCTACGACAAGCTGCTCCCTCATGAGGAGAGCGGCAAAAGCGCCATCACGAAGGTTCTCGTCATCAGTCACGATGAGCGCTTCGGTGAGGGAGCTCATGAACCGCTCGACGCGGCTCTGCAAGACCTGACTGCGCCCATCCCAGAGGATGCAGACGCCGAGACGCTGGAGACACGCCACCTTCAGATCATCGAAGGCACCAAGAAGCTGGCAAGCATGAGGTGCTTGTCAGAAGCCTACCAGCGTGAAATGGATCGTGCCATGAGCGGCTCGCCGGCTCCGACTGGGCCTAGCCGCCTAGGCGCGGTCCGACAGCGCGGCGAGACCATCGCCAACCTGTTCGGGGCCAATCGCCCCGTGTACGCCACCCCTGCGGAGAACATCCGCGCCGCCCAAGCGGCGACTGACGAGCTGAAGAACTTCGAAGGCGAAGAGTGCCGCATGATGACGGAGCGAGTCCAGCAGCTCCTCGACGCGGTTGCTGCGCAGAACGCGGCCGGCGGCCGCACGGAGGCGCCACAGCAACCGAACGACGACTTGCCTCCCCGCCGAGATCAAGGCGCGACGTCTCGGACGCCGACTGGCGGAGTCCGCAGAAGGAAAGACAAAGAGCCGGCTGTCAGTCATAGTCGGACTCGCATCACCATCGAGCGCGACCAAGACGGCCGTCCGAGAGCAGTGGAGCGGCAGGACGACTACCTGCCTCCCCCACCAAGAAGAGAACGGCAAGTTTCCCCGCCGCCTGTTGAGCATCCGACTCTCGGTGGCCGCCTTGGCCACAGAGAGGGAGTCAGAGAAAACGACGCTCGCCACCGGATCGACCGACTCCACCGATCCCTGGCGCTGGAAGAAGAAGATGAGCTGGGTCCGCCTTGCTTTGGACCCCGCATCCGAGACGAGCCTTTTCCCAAAGGGTTCACGCTCCCCCGAGACACACCCAAATACACCGGCTCCGTGAAGCCGGAGGACTGGCTAGTTGATTACTCCACGGCCGTCAACATAGCGAACGGCAACAAGCGAGTTGTCGTGAAGTACGTTCCACTCATGCTCCAGGGCACGGCCCGGACATGGTTGAACAGTCTGAAGCCCCGCAGCATCAACAGCTGGGTCGACTTCACCGAGGCCTTCATCCGCAACTTCACGAGCACGTACAAGCGACCTCCCAAGCCGCGCCAGCTTTCCTTATGTGTGCAAGGCCCTGACGAGTCAACACGCGACTACCTCACGCGCTGGGGCGAGCTTCGGAACTCCTGCGAGGGTGTGCACGAGGTGCAGGCTATCGAGTAATTCACCGCCTGGTGCTGAGAAGGCACCTCCTCAAGCACAAGCTCCTTTGCGACGAGCCGGAAACCCTCGACGAACTACTGGTCATAGCAGACAAGTACGCCACAGCCGACTCCTCCATGAAGACGGAAATTCAAGTCAACGCGGCTGGCAAAGTGGCCCCTCAGGCTCCCAGAACTCCAGCTGGAGACACCAGTCAGCGGCAACAGTAGAACGACAACAAACGCAAGGCCCAACAGCCGACTTCCAGCAGTCGGTAGGTTGCGACAGTCAAAGATCAACAACCGGAGGGGCAGCCTCCAGCCAAACGACAGAAAGGCGGCAAGTCCAACTGGTTGCCGGCCTTCTCTTACGAGCAGACTCTGGATGGTCCCTGCAAGTTCCATAGTGGCGCGAAGCTGTCAAATCATACCACCCGAAAGTGCCACTGGCTCACCAGAATCGTCAAGGGAGACGGCCTCCTTCCTCCGTCGCCTGCTGGGCCGCCGCCTCCACCGCCGCCCCAACAGCCGGCTGCACGGCCAGTCGGCGCAGTACAAGACGAGTACCCAGAATAGCATGGAGCCTATGTGGTGTTCACCAGTGTGGCTGATGATCGACGCAGCAGACGGCTGCAGCAGCAAGAAGTAAATGCAGTGGCATCAAATGCTCCAGAGTTTATGCATTGGTCCGAGAAGCCTATCAGTTGGAGCAGAGCAAATCACCCAGAGGTGATGCCGAATCCGGGCTCCTATGCCTTGGTCCTGAGTGCTACCTTGGCCACTGATAGGCGGGCCGCCCATTTTTCGCGAGTACTAATAGATGGAGGCAGTAGCATCAACATCCTATACAATGACACTATGGAGAAGCTAGGAATCAAGCAAAGACAGTTGCAGAGCAGCCAGACTGTGTTCCACGGCATCGTACCTGGCCTTTCCTGCTCACCAATCGGCAAGATCCTGATAGACGTGCTCTTCGGAGACAAAGATCATTTCCGCCGAGAGCCAGTCTGGTTTGAAGTGGTGGACCTCGAAAGCCCCTACCATGCATTACTTGGCCGACCTGCTTTGGCCAAGTTCATGGCAGTCCCCCACTACGCCTACCTCAAGATGAAGATGCCGAGTTCCAAGGGAATTCTGACCGTAGCCGGTGACTACAGGAAGTCATCCGCTTGCGCGGCCGAGAGCAGTCGGCTGGCCAAGTCCCTGGTGATCGCAGCTGAGAAGCGGCTCCTTGATCGGGTCGTGGCGATGGTCGGAAAGCAGCCAGAGATGTCGCCTAATCCCAAGGAGTCGGAAGCTGAGGGTTCGTTCAAGCCGGCCAAAGAGACCAAGAAGATACCCTTGGACCCGGAGCACCCAGAGAGGTACGCTGTCATGGGTACAAACCTTTATAATAAATAGGAAGGTGAGCTCGTCGATTTCCTCCGTGAGAATCGAGACATCTTTGCATGGTCCCCTAAAGACATGCCAGGTGTACCAACGGAATTTGCCGAGCACAAGTTACATGTCCGACCTGATGTGAAGCCCGTCAGGCAGCCCTTGCGCCGCCTGTCAAAAGAGAAGTGAAGAGTTGTTGGAGAAGAGATAGCCCGGCTCCAGGCGGCCGGCTTCATTATGGAGGTGTTTTTTCCAGAGTGGTTGGCAAACCCAGTCTTGGTACTGAAGAAAAACAAGCAGTGGCAGATGTGTATTGACTACACAAGCCTCAATAAAGCCTGCCCAAAGGACCCATTTGCCCTGCCGAGAATCGATCAGGTGATAGACTCCACAGCCGGGTGCGAGCTATTGAGTTTCTTAGATGCATATTCAGGATATCACCAGATCAAGCTGAACCCGGCAGACAGACTGAAGACCGCCTTCATCATGCCATTCGAAGCCTTCTGCTACCTGACCATGACGTTCGGCTTGAGGAATGTTGGCGCCACCTTTCAGCGTTGCATGCAGAAGTGCCTCCTCAAGCAACTCGGCAGAAATGCCCACGTCTACGTGGATGATGTGGTGGTGAAGACGGAGAAGCATGGGACACTGTTGGAAGACCTCAAGGAAACCTTTGAGAACCTGCGCCGATTCCAGATCAAGCTCAACCCTGAGAAGTGCGTTTTCGGAGTACCAGCCGGCCAACTCCTTGGCTTCCTGGTCTCTGAACGCGGCATAGAGTGCAACCCTGTGAAGATCAAGGCCATCGAGAGGATGGAGGTACCCAGCCGACTGTCAGATGTGCAGAAGTTCACCGGCTGCTTGGCGTCCATCAGCCGATTCATCAGTCGGCTGGGCGAGGAAAGCTCTTCCTTTGTATCAATTGATGAAGAAGACCACCTTTTTGAGTGGAACCACAAGGCGGATGAAGCATTTCTCCAGCTGAAGAAGATGTTGACTACTCCTCCTGTGCTGGCGGCTCTGACTCCTAAAGAGCCCATGCTCCTATACATTGCCGCCACCAGCCGAGTAGTCAGCACAGTCATTGTATTCGAACGCAAAGAGGAAGGCAAGGCGCTCCCTGTCCAGAGACCGGTGTATTACCTGAGCGAGGTACTGTCGACCTCCAAGCAGAACTACCCCCACTACCAGAAGATGTGCTACAGTGTGCATTTTTCCGCCAAGAAGGTGAAGCCTTACTTTCAAGAGCATCTAATCACTGTGGTTTGCACAGCCCCGTTGGCTGAGATCATTGGGAGCTGAGACGCTTCTGGCCGAGTAGCCAAATGGGCCATAGATTTGGCTCCCTATACCATCTACTACCAGCCCCGCACCACCATCAAGTCGCAAGCATTGGCCGACTTCCTCGTCGACTGGGCTGAGACCCAGTACCTCCCGCCAGCGCCCGACTCCACCCATTGGCGGATGCATTTCGACGGCTCCAAGATGCGCACCGGCCTAGGAGCCGGCGTCGTCCTCACCTCCCCTAAAGGCGACAAGCTCAAGTATGTGCTGCAGATCCGTTTCGCCGCCTCCAACAATGTCGCCGAATACGAGGCGCTCATTCACGGGCTCCGGCTTGCCAAAGAGCTCGGCATTCGCCGGATCCTATGCTATGGCGACTCCGATTTGGTGGTCCAGCAGTCATCTGGCGACTAGGACGCCAAAGATGCAAACATGGCAAGCTACCGCTTCCTGGTGCAGCAACTC
Source organism: Triticum timopheevii (assembly GCA_963921465.1). Classification (NCBI taxonomy): domain Eukaryota; kingdom Viridiplantae; phylum Streptophyta; class Magnoliopsida; order Poales; family Poaceae; genus Triticum; species Triticum timopheevii. Next base: position 153,800,811 of record OY997272.1, read on the forward strand.
AGTGGATACTTCGAGGGGTGCGAATTCCTTCACGTGCCAAGAAACGACAACGACCAAGCAGACGCCTTGGCACGAGTCGGCTCCACCCGCCAAGAAATACCATCCGGCGTCGCTCTTCAGCGCCTCCTTAAGCCGTCTATCAAGCCTTCACCAGAATCAGACTCCATCTTTGTGCCGGCTCCTCCCGAAGAAGTCGGATCCGACTCAAGAGCCCCAGCAGACGGCCCCAAGAAAATCACAGTTGAAGCCGGCCCGGGGACTTCAGAACCCGGCCCGGGGACTGCGCCAGTCGACCCGGGGACTTCGTCAATCCAGCAAGCGGCCCCAGACTCCAGCCTGCCGCCTCCCAGCCCAGCCGCCCTTGTCCAAGTCGCAGTGGTGGCGGTTGAAGAAATAGCAGCACCCTCATGGGCGCAGCCCATCCTCAAGTTTCTAGTGAACAGAGAGCTGCCAACTGACGAAATCTTGGCTCGGCAAGTGCAACGCCGAGCGGCAGCCTACACCATAATCAACAGAGAGCTGGTTAGGCGCAGCGATACTGGTGTCTACCAGCGCTGCGTGGAGCCAGAGCAAGGCCAAGCAATTCTCAAAGACATCCATCAGGGCGAGTGCGGCCACCATGCAGCTTCAAGAGCACTCGTCGCCAAAGCCTTTCGGCACGGTTTCTTCTGGCCGACTACCCTGGAAGAGGCTAAAGAGTTAGTCCAAAAATGCAAGGGCTACCAGAAGTTCCGCTCCAAGCCGCTTCAGCCGGCTTCCGCGCTAAAGATAGTCCCCATCGCCTGGCCCTTTGCAGTTTGGGGCCTAGACATGGTGGGACCATTCAAGACGGCCTGAGGCGGCCTAACTCATCTGCTTGTCGCGGTGGACAAGTTCACCAAGTCGATAGAAGCAAAGCCCATCAAGAAGTTGAATGGTCCGACTGCAGTGACTTTCATCGCCGACATCATGGTGCGGTACGACATACCGCACAGCATCATCACCGATAATGGCACAAATTTTGCCAAAGGCGCCTTGGCCCGTTTCTGCGCGACGCAGGGCATCCGACTGGACTTAGCGTCTGTTGCCCATCCGCAGTCAAACGTCCAGGTGGAGCGAGCAAACGGCCTCACTCTGTCCGGCATCAAGCCTCGACTGGTCGAACCACTCGAGCGTTCGGCCGGCTGTTGGCTTGAGGAGCTGCCAGCTGTCCTCTGGAGTCTGCGCACGACTCCAAACAAGTCAACCGGCTTCACGCCTTTCTTCCTCGTCTATGGTGCCGAAGCCGTCATCCCGACGGACATAGAATTCGACTCCCCGCGAGTCACCATGTACACCGAAGAGGAAGCATAGGAAGCACGTTAAGACGGCATCGATCTGCTGGAAGAGGGCCAGCTGTTGGCACTCAGCCGGTCCAGCATCTACCAGCAGAGTCTGCGCTGATACTACAACCGGAAGGTCAGGCCGAGATCTTTCCAAGAGGGCGACCTTGTGCTCCGGCTGATTCAGCGGACAGCCGGCCAGCACAAGTTGTCGGCACCTTGGGAAGGACCCTTCATCATCAGCAAAGTGCTGGGCAACGACTCCTACTACCTAATCGATGCTCAGAAGCCTCGAGCGCGCAAGAGGGACGACTCCGGCAAGGAGTCAGAACGACCATGGAACGCAAATCTTCTCCGAAGATTTTACAGTTGATGCAGTATGTACCACGCTATCCTTTGTATTAAAGTACCGAGACTTTGGGCCCCCGAGACGAGCTCGGGGACTGCCCTTTTTGTTATCTGTATGATAAGAATTATGCATCCGAGTATGCTACTCTTTGTTATGCCGCTTGGCACCGGGTTCGACTAGTCGGCCCGGGGACTCGCCGTCTTGCGCTATGAAATGCTTCCTACAGTCAGACAAGTAGTGTGCGGCGCTTATCTCCTGTCGAAAGCCGCAGCTCGCAGAGCGACTGTTGGTAGGCACAGAGTAAGCAAGAACGAGCGCACACATGAAAAAATGGCTAAGGACTCAAAGCATATGCATAGCCCAAGCCGGCTTCCAGCCTCTCTCTGCAGGGCAGACTCTCAAATAGTCGGCTTGCCGCCTTCTATCCAACTTGTTAAAAAACTCTAAAAAAGGCCAAGTACTTGCCTTTCCTAAGGTAGCCAAGCATTTGACCCAGCGGCAGTCCGCAGAGCGGCTGTTCGTCTGGCAAAGCGGCGACTATGGAAAGGCGGCAAAAGGAAAAGCCAAAAGAGCAATGAACAAGGAAAGATAGAAGTCGGATAGATATTTACATAACATAGGCCTCTGGCCAAGTTCAAGATACACCCCGCGGGTGGAATTGTGCAAATTAACAAGTTCTTCAAAGACTATGAAAGCAGATAAAGTAAAGACAGGACGGAAGCCTAAGGAGAGGCAGACGAGTTCGGAGGGTCGGCGGAGACGGGGGTGTCAGGCGCCGGAGCGGCCGGCTGGGCAGTCTCGGCTTGATCGTCTCCGGCGGCAGCCGGCCCAGTCGGACGCGGCTCGTTGCTGGAGGCGCGATCGAGCTGAGGCTGGTCGTCCGCTCTGTCTTCTGGCACCTCCGTCTCGTCTCCGTCCCCCGCCTCGTCTTCCTCCTTGGTGCTGGAGCCGATCACCTCCGCCGAGTCCTCGTCGTAGTCCGGGTTCATCCCGAACCACTCCGGTGGCACCTCTTCGCAGTTCGCGGCCCGCTCAGGAACGAAGAAGTTGGTGTCGGTATAGTCGGCGATCGCCGCCGCACGCTCGACAAGGGCTCCTTCCACAGCCGCCAGTTCCGCCCGGGCTTCTGACCGGAACGCGGCCAGCCGGTCCAGGTCCAGCCCTGGATACCAAGCCTTGACGAATTCCAAGGCCCGGCGCGCTCCAGCCTGGGCCGAGGAACCCTTCCAAGCATCAAGACGGCTAGCTGCGACATCCAACCAGTCGGCAGTCCGACTGGGAGTGCACAGGGCCGGCATGCCTGGCCACAGGGCGGAGATCGCCTGGGCCCCAGCACGTTGAAGCCGGCGCAGCAGCTGATGGGCTGGCCGCAGGCGAGTCTCGATGCTCAGGAGCTGCTCGTCGACGGTCAGGGGGGCGTTCGCGGCGATCTCCTCGCCATTTGCCCTCCGCACCTCGCGATCAGCCTCGATGGCTCGATTGACCGCCTGCGAGTGGCCGGGGAAGAAGTCTGCCAAAACAAGAAGCAAATGAAAAAATCAGAAGTCGGCCTGACTTACAGTCGGCAGCTCGAAGAAAGAAAGCAAAGAAACTCACCGTCGACAATGTCTTCGATCTCGTGGAAGCCGGAAGTCAGCATCGCCTCCTTGTCAGTCCAGGAGGAGCACTCGATCTCGAACTCGGCCAGGAGAGCGGTCTCTTTCTTCTCCGCCTCGTCCTGAGCCACCTTAAGCAGCTCCTTCTGCTCCACCAATTGTGCGGCCAGCAAGTCACGCTCTGTGGCGAGCTTGCCGCACTCCTCCTCCTTGCCACGTAGGGTCGTGCTGACTTCGCCCAACCGTTGCTGAAGAGCGGCATTGGCCTCTAAAGAACAAAAAGGAAGACGTTAAGTCGTCAACAAGGAAGGTCGCGAGGAAGATCCGGCCCGACTGCTCAGCAGTCGGCCCGAATCTCGGGGACTACAGCCCGCGGGTGCGCTAGCGCGCCCCGGCGAAAAATAAGAAGAACTTACTCCGGCTCTCCGACAAGTCGGCAGTCCGCTTCCCCAGCTGCTCAACGTTGAGGTTGAAGGCGGTGACGCAGAGGTTGTGATACTCCTGTGATAAACAATCAAACAAAGACAAAAATGAGGAACTCGCCAGATTAAGTTCCGGGCCGCCTGCTCAGCAGCCGGCCCGAAACTCGGGGACTACACCCAGTGGGTGCGCTGGCGCGCCCCCACCGAGAAGAGCGAGAAAAGACAAAGTCAAAAAAGAAAACATACCCGGATAGACGCTCGCGACGCCAGGTGCGCCTTGGTGCAGCCATGGATGGCTTCGCCTTCAGCTCGCAGTTTCGCCTGCACGTCCAGGAGCGCCTAGTTCAATGGACCGCCGTCGCCTCCTCGCACCCACCCAGTGGGCGCGGCGCTTGTTGCCTCGGCATCTGGGATGGCCGAGCTGGCGGCGCTGGCCTCCAAAGGGTGCGGCGCTGAAACCGCCTTCTCGAGACGGTGGCGCGCTGGTGAGGCAACTTGAAGGAGCAGCCTCGCCATCGCTTCGTCCTCAGTAGGCGGCACTGGCGGGCCCGCCGGCTGCTTGCCGTGCGGCGGAGGCGGCGGTGGCAGCGTGGCCGTGCCTGACGCGGATGCCTCGCCACCGTCCTTCTCCACGATGGAGTGCTCCCCGTCGACTTCCCAGTCTGCCACGTGAACTCCGGGGGCGGCGGCGCGGAGTTCAGCGGGACGACAAGCAACGCCGACTAGCGGCGTGCGGTCTCCTTAGCCCGCTGTTTTGCTACGGCGGCGGCTTCGGCCTCCTCCAGCTTCTTCTGGGCGGAGGCTGCCGCTTTCTCGGCCTCCGCCTTCTCCAGATGGTCGGCCTCTTCCTCGTCGCGCTTCTCCCGCGCGTTGCGCTCGGTCGCCTCCCAGAGGTTGGAGGCGGGGTCAATCCGCCGAGTATTGGCGGACGTCTCGGCCGACCCCATGACAGAGGGGACGGCGACCTTCTCGAGAGAAAGAGGGGCCCTGAAGCAAAAGATGGAATGAAAAAGACTCGGAAAAGATCCATCAAAGAAAACAAGACAAAGGCGGTCAACACTTACGTAGAGACTAGCGGCGGCTTCTTCACTTCCTTGCGGAAGCGGTTGGCCTTCGCGATCGCCTCCTCCCGCTTGGTTGCGGCGGCCGCCCCCTCGAACTTCTTCGCACTGACTTGACCGGCCAAGCCGGCGGAGGAACTCGCGCCTGGATGGCCGGCTTTCGGTTGGCGGCGGGACGACTTTGCCGTCGACCTCGTCCTCCGGCCGGTCGGCGAAGGTCGCCAAGGGCCGGAAGCCGCCTTCTGCTCCTCCTCCTCCGCCTTCGGCATCGGCCTCCATCGCCGGCGCCCCCAAGTCGGGGTCGTCGACGTCGCTCTCCGCTCGATCTAGAGCGAACTCGCGGGGCAGCCCCATGGCGCCGGCTGCAGACTGGATGAGGGGGTTCTGACTCGAAGAACCAAGAAGATCAGAAGTCGGATTCGGCTACAAAGAAAAACAGAAGTCAAAAGATTTGACTTACCACAGGCGAAGGGTTGGCACGTGAGTACGGCTCCTTGCCGAACTGCCAGTCTTCCGTGAGCTCGCGGTTCGCGATGTGATTCACCATGTTCGCCACCTCCGCGTGGGGCATCTCCCTGGTGCACATCCGGCTCGGGTCTCGGTGATCGCTCATCTGACAGATCAGATGAGGTCGGCCTTGGAGTGGGAGGACTCGGCGCGCCACGAAGGCGGCCAGCAAGTCGGCTCCGACAAGGCCTTCCGACTGCGTCAGCACTCGGAGTCGCGCGACGGTGGCGGCACCGGCAGGAGTCAGCGTCTTGGCCCGATTGGACCAGCTGGGAAGCCTCCCAGCCAGCGCGCCGGCTTCATAGTGCGGCAAGTTGACCCAGTCGCCTTCCGTGGCGACATTCTTCACGTAGAAGTACGACCGCTACCACATCTTCACCGACTTGATCAGCGCGATGGAGGGGAATGGATTGTCGGCGGTCGACCTTCGCATTGCGATGAAAGCGCCGCACTGAGCCGGTATGACGGCGACGTGTGTGCCGAGCTTCGATTGGAAGAACTCTCCCCACAGCTCGAGGGTGGGGAGAATGCCAAGAAAACCCTCGCACGGGGTGGCGAAGGCGGCCAGCAGCACCACCGTGTTCGGGGTGAGGTGGTGCGGCTGGAGTCCGTTGAACTCCAAGAAAGAGCGGAGGAAGCCGCTCGCTGGCAGGCCCATGCCGCGCATGAGGTGCGAGCGGAATATGACCCGCTCGCCCTCCTCCGGCACCGGCCTTATCTCCCCCGCCGGCGCCGCGTGGGCTCGCACCAGGTTCGCGCCGGGGAGCCGGCGCGTCTTGCGGAGGTGCTCGATGGCGTCGTCATCCACCGTAGACCCGTCCCACATGCCGGAGTGAATGGCAGGAGCCACGGCGGAACAGGAGCTCATCGCTGCGATGCGGTGCGGCATGGTGCGGCGAAGGCAGGAAGAAGAAGAGACAGGAGGAAGCGGGGGAAGCAGGGAAGAATGAGTGCGCGCTTCGCCGTCCCGCTCCCCCCGCCTATTTATAAGCCCAAAGGCTGAGAAGCCGATGGGGTGGCGTGGGATTAATAGCGCGCGATACCCCACGCCCCCCACGATTTACCCCACGAAGTTACTGCGAGCAGTAACGACGTGGGGAACCCAACCATCCGCATGACCGCAACGGATCCGTTCGCGCGCCGAGGCGCGGTAGTGGCGGGCCCCGCCTGATGGCCTGTCCCGTCGCGCGCGTGGGTGGGCAGACTGCCCCCGCCACATGGCGCCGCGCGACGGGGCCGAGACAGGCGACCACGGGAAGCGTATCAGGCACGCCGCCTGGTTCCCGCCACGGCTTTCAAACTCCTCAGGAGGCAAGACGGCCCTCTATGAATCCGACTCCAGCCAGTCGGCTTGAAGGAAGACGGCGAGCAAGGCCTAAATCCCATCACCAGAAGAGTGAAACTGTTGAGGCCCATGATGTATCGATCTCGGAGCCTCACCAGCTTCAGGGACTACTGTCGGAGTAATGGGCCACGGGTAGGCTAACCCGAGCCCCAGAACCTTTCAAGGCATCGGGGCAGACTGCGCCCCTCAAGTACCTGCGGCGACTCCAAGATGAGCCGAGTCCCAGAGGCGACTCCAAGATGAGCCGAGTCCCCAGAGGCGACTCCCATTCAAGCCGAGTCCCAGAGGCGACTCCAAGGAAGCCGACTATGGGGAGTCGGCCCGCGACTTCAACCACCCCGATAATTAAAGACAGGCATGGCCACAGTGCGCCATACCCACGGAGATCTCCACACGGCGCGGCACTGTAACCATGCCAGCCCTGACATCAGCCCTTGGGGCGGGGCCCTGTACCCACGACGATCTGTCTGTACGGCCCGGAGACGGCAGGGCCTACCAGTCAGCAGGAGTGCAGAAGACGGCGAGAGCGTCACGAGTCGGACCCGTTGGGAGTTAGCCGCCAGGAGTCGGCCGGCCCCACCCACGGGCCCCACACGCCATTAACCAGATGCGACGGGGGAATGGCAACAGTGATCGCCCGCCAGGCGGTGGCACTATTGCCATGACCCCATGACCAAGCACGCGTCATTAGAAGCACGGCTACAGTAATCTGCAGCCGGAAAGACCCGCCCGCGGCGGGCGTGGGCTGACGTCTCGTACCAGGCCAGTTGGCGGGACCCACCAGTCGGCGGGCCGTAGGTGACGGCGGACAAGACGGCGCGTGAGAGACAGACAACTGGGACCCGCACCCAGGCAGTTTTACCATTGTAACCCTGGGGGGTAGGCCTATATAAACCCCCAGGGCACCCATGCAAAGGGTTCGGAATCATCTAGCACTAGACAGACCACACGAGGAGGAAAGAGCTAGCCTTGCCTTCTCCTACCTCCAGAAACAGCTCTAGGAGCACGATTGTATTCACTTTGCCTTAGTGACCATGCGGAGACCCCGCAGAGCAGCAGTAGGGGTGTTATCTCCTCGGAGAGCCCTGAAGCTGGGTAAGATCCGCCAGCGTGCATGTCTTCGCCTCATCCCGTTTCCAGGCACTGGCGACGTTCTACTCACCCCCACCATGATAAGTCATCCTTTGGCATATGTCGCACCCAACCCCCGACAGAACTCCTTCAAGATGCTAAGGACAAAGGATTGGCTCAAGCTTCAAGCTCAAGACTCTTCATTTTACATTTTAGTGATCCAAGATCATGTTGAGTCTATAGGAAAAGCCAATACTATCAAGAAGGGATGAGGTGTTGCTTAATGAGTTTCTTGCTCCACGGTGCTTAGTGATATGCTCCAAAACCCTCAACTACTTTCCCAGTCCCACACAAATGACCTAAACCCAAAGTCAAAATCGGTCCTACCGATTCTTTCCATCCGGCGCCACCGAGTTCAAACGTCTTAGCCACTGCCACAAACCCTAGACAAATCGGTCTCACCGATTGGGATCTCGGTCTCACCGAGATGGGATTGTAATCTCTCTGTGTGTGTCCATTACCAAAATCGGTCTAACCGAGTTTGAGCAATCGGTACTACCGAGATTACAATGCAAACTTCCTGGTTGACTCATTACCAAAATCGGTCCTACCAAGTTTGTGTAATCGGTCCAACCGAGTTTGCCTGACCAACTCTCTCGAAAGCTTATTACCAAAATTGGTCTCACCGAGTTTGTGTAATCGGTCTCACCGAGATTACGTTATGCCCTAACCCTAACCATATTGGTCCTACCGAGTTGCATATCAGTCCCACCGAAAATCCTAACGGTCACTAGATTTGCTAAATCGGTCCGACCGAGTTTGTTGATTCGGTCCCACCGAGTTTGGTAGATTGTGTATAACGGTTAGATTTGTGTGGAGGCTATATATACCCCTCCACCTCCTCTTCATTCGTGGAGAGAGCCATCAGACTGAACCTACACTTCCAGCATACAATTTCTGAGAGACTCATGTGTTGAGGCCAAGATATTCCATTCCTACCATATGAATCTTGATCTCTAGCCTTCCCCAAGTTGCTTTCCACTCAAATCTTCTTTCCACCAGATCTTAATCCCATGAGAGAGAGTTGAGTGTTGGGGAGACTATTATTTGAAGCACAAGAGCAAGGAGTTCATCATCAACGCACCATTTGTTACTTCTTGGAGAGTGGTGTCTCCTAGATTGGCTAGGTGTCACTTGGGAGCCTACGACAAGATTGTGGAGTTGAACCAAGGAGTTTGTAAGGGCAAGGAGATCGCCTACTTCGTGAAGATCTACCGCTAGTGAGGCAAGTCCTTCGTGGGCGACGGCCATGGTGGGATAGACAAGGTTGCTTCTTCATGGACCCTTCGTGGGTGGAGACCTCCGTGGACTCGCGCAACCGTTACCCTTCGTGGGTTGAAGTCTCCATCAACGTGGATGTACGATAGCACCACCTATCGGAACCACGCCAAAAACATCCGTGTCTCCAATTGCGTTTGAATCCTCCAAAACCCTTCCCTTTACATTCTTGCAAGTTGCATGCTTTACTTTCCGCTGCTCATATACTCTTTGCATGCTTGCTTGCTATGTATTGTGAATGTTAAACTTGTGCCTAAACTCCACCTAAACTTAAAGTACTTAAAAACTGCAACTTTGGTACTTAGTGTCTAATCACCCCCCTCTAGACACCTCTTCTCAAGGTCCTACAGGAGGACATTCGGGATGAAGCGCCACCATCTCAAGGAGGAACTTGGGCAGGAGCACTTTTGCCCTCCGGCAGAGAGATTCTGCTGGGGGAACTTCCCTCTTGGAGGGGGAAATCATCGTCATCATCATCATCAAAAACTCTCCCATCTTGGGGAGGGCCATCTTCATCAACATCTTCACAGCATCAACTCCTCTCAAACCCTAGTTCATCTCTTGTGTTCAATCTTTGTATCAAAACTATAGATTGGTGCCCGTGGGTGACTAGTAGTGTTGATTACATCTTGTAGTTGATTACTATATGGTTTATTTGGTGGAATATTATATGTTCAGATCCATTATGTTATTCAATACCCCTCTGATCTTGAGCATGTTTATCATTTGTGAGTAGTTACTTTCATTCTTGAGGTCACAGTAGAAATCATGTTGCAAGTAATCATGTGAATTTGATATATGTTCGATATTTTGATAGTATGTATGTTGAGATTCCCTTAGTGGTGTCATCTAAATGTCGACTACATGAAACTTCACCATATCTGGGCCTAGGGGAATGCATTGTGGAGTAGTAAATAGATGGTGGGTTGCGAGAGTGACAGAAACTTAAACCCCGGTTTATGCACTATTCTGTAACTTTGGTACTTAGTGTCTAATCACCCCCCCTCTAGACACCTCTTCTCAAGGTCCTACAAGTGGTATCAGAGCTTTGGTCTCCATTGCCTTGGTTTAATCACCATTGGAGGAAGATGGATGAGTCTACTTTGGGGAGTCTTAGACATAGAGTGCCTATACTTGATGGAGAGTATTTTCATGAGTGGAAAAATGAGATGCTTGTAATTTTCAATCAATATCATTTGAACAAGTACATTGCTAGCCCTTGTGCACCTCATGCTGATCCTATGCACCCTACTCTTGATGAGTCAATTGACATGATTAGGAATCTTAGAACTGCCAAACTTATCATTAGAGGCTTGCCTAGAAACTTGATAGGACGTTTGCCTACTCTTAAGTGTGCCTACACTATATGGAAATTTGTTGAGGAACTCTTTCCAAATTATTCCTTGAAAAATCTTGATGAAATTCTCCATAAGTCTATTGCTTTGAGTAATATAAATACTAGTGATCCTATGTTTGGCGATCGTCTATTTGAGCTTACAAACCTTATGTGTGCCAAAGGAGATGTTGGAATTATTACTGATATTATTTCCGAAGCTATAAGAATTCATAAGCAAGATCATTGTCAAAATCACTCTAACGAATTACCCTCTCTAGGATATGATCCACCACATGACGATGTTGAACATGGATACTATGATGAGGATGATGATAGTGACTTCGATCTTGATGATGCAATGAGACACTTCGGTCTTATGGCAAATCTTCGGGGATATATGTTAGGAGGAAAGGAATGGGTTCTTGATAGTGGATGTACCGATCACATGACCGGAGATAAATACATGTTTCGTGAGCTTGCTGAAAATGATAGTCCTCGAAAGTATGTCACTTTCGGTGACAACTCAAAGGGTAAGGTGGTTAACCTCGGTAAGGTGGCCATATCACATGATAGCTCCATTCAGAATGTTATGCTCGTTGAATCTATTGGCTACAACTTACTTTCAGTATCCAGACTTGCTGATTTTGGTTTCAATGTCCTATTTACTGAAGTAGATTGCCAAGTGTTTCGTCGAGACAATCATAAAATGGTCTTTACCGGTGTGCGTAGAGGTGATCTATACATTGTTGATTTCACTAAAAAGGCTCAACCTAAAACTTGCTTCATTTCTAAATCCTCAAAAGGTTGGTTATGGCATAGACGACTAGGTCACGTTGGCATGAGAAACCTTGACAAGCTTATTAAAGGAAATCATATCCTTGGTGTTAACGATGGCATATTTGATAAGGATAGACTTTGTAGCGCTTGTCAGGCAGGTAAACAGGTTGGAGGAAGGCATCCCGTGAAGAATATCATGACCACAAGGAGGCCACTCGAGCTACTTCACATGGATCTCTTTGGTCCCAACTCCTACAAGAGTCTCGGTGGAAATTCTTTTGGTGTAGTTATAGTTGATGATTTTTCAAGATTTACATGGGTGTTCTTTCTCGACAATAAATCGCAGGTCCAAAAGATCTTCAAAAACTTCGCTAGGAAGGCCCAAATCAATTTGAAGTGAAGATCAAGAAGGTTTGCAGCGACAACTGAACGGAGTTGAAGAACGCAAATGTGGACACCTTTCTTGACGAAGAAGGGATTTCACACGAGTTCTCGGCTACGTACACACCTCAGCAAAATGGAGTTGTTGAGAGGAAGAACCGGACGCTCATCGAAATGGCAAGAACGATGCTTGATGAGTACAAGACACCAAAGCACTTTTGGGCAGAAGCGGTTGAGATAGCTTGTCATTCAACAAATCGCTTGTATCTTCACAATCTACTCGGCAAGACGGCATACGAGCTCCTCACCGGTAACAAACCCCAAGTTGGATACTTTCGAGTATTCGGCTCAAAGTGCTACATTCTTGATAAGCATCGTCGTTCTAAATTTCCTCCTAAGTCTCATGAAGGTTTCCTACTAGGTTATGGCTCAAACACTCACACTTACCATGTCTACAACAATTTCACCCGAAAGGTTGAAGAGACGGTAGATGTGAAGTTTGATGAATCTAACGGCTCGCAAGTAGAGCAATTGCCAATTGATGTAGGAGACAAAGATCCTTCGGAAGCAATCCAAGACTTGTCTATTGGCAAGGTTCGTCCAACGGAAGTGAAGGAGAGTACCTCGTCCGTCCAAGTGGAAGCTTCTACCTCACAACAAGGTGAACCAAGAGTTGATACGGAAGCATCCACAAGTGGGACACACCAAAATGAAGAAAACGAGGAAGTGCATCAAGATGAACGTCAACAACCTCCTTCTCCACCACGACAAGAGAACGACAACGTCAACAATGGAGAAGGCCAAGAAGAAGAACAAGATGAAGAAGAAGTTCAACCAAGAACCAAGCAAAAGATTTCACGAGTTCGAGCAAGAATTGCTAAAGACCATCCCGTTGAGCAAATCTACAATGATATTCAAACCAGGAGAATCACTCGCTCTAAAACTCGTTTAGCTAACTTTTGTGAAAACTATTCTTTCATCTCTAGCATTGAACCTATGAAGGTTGAAGAAGCATTGGAAGATCCAGATTGGATAAATGCTATGCATGAAGAGCTACACAACTTTGAGAGGAACCAAGTTTGGACATTGGTTGAGAAGCCCGACAACAACCACAACATCATCGGTACCAAATGGGTGTTTCGCAACAAGCAAGATGAAGATGGACAAGTAGTTCGCAACAAAGCACGTCTCGTCGCCCAAGGCTACACACAAGTTGAAGGTATGGACTATGGTGAGACTTATGCTCCCATTGCTAGACTTGAGTCCATTCGCATCTTACTTGCCTATGCTAATCATCATGATATCACCTTGTACCAAATGGACATTAAAATTGCTTTTCTAAATGGTGAAATAGACGAGGAAGTTTATGTTAAACAACCTCCCGGCTTTGTCAATCCTAAGAAACCCAATCATGTTTACAAACTTCACAAAGCTCTTTATGGTCTTAAACAAGCTCCTAGAGCATGGTATAAATGCTTGACCAAGTTCCTTATTGAAAAAGGCTTTGAAATTGGGAAAATTGATTCTACTCTTTTTACTAAAAGGGTTAATGGAGAACTATTTGTGTGCCAAATTTATGTTGATGATATCATATTTGGATCAACTAACCCTCATTTTAGTGAAAAGTTTGGGAAGCTAATGTTGGAGAAGTTTGAGATGTCTATGATGAGTGAACTCAAATTCTTTCTTGGGTTGCAAATCAAGCAAACTAAGGAAGGTACTTTTGTTTCTCAAACGAAGTACACCAAGGACTTATTCAAGAAGTTCAATATGCAAGAATGCAAAGGTATGTCTACACCCATGCCTACTAGTGGACATCTTGACTTGACCAAAGATGGTGAACCGGTTGATCAAAAGGTTTATCGCTCTATGATTGGTTCATTGTTATATCTATGTGCTTCACGTCCCGATATCATGCTAAGTGTGTGCATGTGTGCACGATATCAAGCTGCTCCTAAAGAATGTCATCTTAAGGTCGTGAAAAGGATAGTGAGATACTTAATTCATACACCAAATTTTGGCATTTGGTATCCTAAGAGGGCCTCTTTCGATCTTGTTGGCTACTCCGACTCGGACTATGCCGGAGACAAGGTTGATAGAAAGTCCACTTCGGGTACTTGTCAATTTCTTGGTAGATCTCTTGTGTCTTGGTCCTCCAAGAAACAAAACTCGGTATCCTTATCCACCGCCGAAGCGGAATACATGCCGCTAGTTCATGTTGTGCTCAATTACTTTGGATGACCCAAACTCTTAAAGATTATGGGATATATGTGAGACATGTTCCATTGCTTTGTGACAATGAAAGTGCTATAAAAATTGGTCATAATCCTGTACAAAATTCTCGAACTAAGCATATTGAAGTTCGTCATCATTTCATTCGAGATCATGTTGCTAAGGGTGACATTAATCTTAAGCATGTTCGCACTGAAAAGCAATTAGCAGATATATTCACTAAACCTCTTGATGAGAAAGTGTTTTGCAGGTTAAGAGGAGAATTGAACATCATTGATGCTTCAAACTTGGAGTAGAAACTCCATTGGATACATGCAGGACATGAGCTTATTTCTAATCCTTGATATTTCTCTTATGATGAAAATCTTATGTCTTGGATATATTTGCATCTTGCATGTTATCTAACCCATGTAGGTACTTGGATGAATCTAATTCCATGAGATTGTAATCTACTCACATCTTGAACAATCTCTACATCACCAAGTCTCTACACTATGGTGGTTGAAGACAAGGAAGCACGGAGCCATTCAAACATATCCTTTGACAAATTCTATGTTGAGCTTCATGATTATCATTTTTGGATACACAAGTGCTCATCCTTGCAAGAACTAACCCGTGTAGGTAGATGGACTCAAATTCCAAGTGGTGCTCCCAACTCTTGATGAGCTACATCAACCTTGAGCAACCCACACAAGTTCAACTACATGGACAACACCACCAACCAAGGTATATTATTCCATCTTAGAGAAGCTTTACTCCAAGTCATGAGCTAAAGCAACTCGACAAGATGTGAATACATCAAGATGCTTAAACAAAAAATGGCAACCCCATTTTGAGCTTAAACGATGAGTATGACCTATAATCAAGTGATCTCACTTGACTCCTAAGTCAATATACTCTAACATAGGTGACTTTGTCGCCGACCATCTCTAGATGAAGTTCTCTTGTGTTCTTTTCTATGTCTTTTGTCTCATGCATATTTGTTTCCCCTTTCAAAAAAAACTTCATCTAGATTTCTTTCTGTTCGCTTTGCATTTTCTGCATCCAATTCATTGCATATCATTCAGTAAATTCCTTGCAAATCTTTGTGAGAGCTTACTAGTCTAGTGAGCTGAGGTGACAAGTGTTTTATCTGTGATGAACTCAGTTTCACCGATTTATTGTTTTCGGTCCAACCGAATCCTTTCGGTATAACCGAAGCACACCACTCGGTGCCACCGATTTCATAACAGAAAAAAAATAGTTTGCCACTTATTCTGTGTTTCTTTTGATCCAGCTCCACTCGATGAATCTTGTCCTCTACAAGCATCACATTTTTAACATTGCTTTGTGCTGTGACTCAAGGACCAAACCCATTCACGACAAATTCCAAAAGACCCCTTCTTGGAAATTGATGTCAAAGGGGGAGAGAGAGATCACATCAAAGCTTATCACTTAGAGAGATCACCTCCTCAGGGGGAGAAAGAGATCTCCAGGGGGAGAGAATACTCAAGTAGAAAGTATTTCTCAAGGATACCAGATGCTTGGTGTTCAAGAGGAGAGATGCCACATGTCTTTTTGAGGGGAAAGACATGTTCATATGTGCTTATTTGCATTAGCTTGCATTAGCTCTGTTCATTTATATCTTTTAGCTCTGATTTTCTGTTCCCTATCTTCTCCAAGTATCCCATGCTAGATTCAGGGGGAGCAAGACATCTAAGGGAAAGAATGTTGGAAATATGCCCTAGAGGCAATAATAAAAGTGTTATTATTATATTTCTTTGTTCATGATAATTGTCTTTTATTCATGCTATAACTGTATTATCCGGAAACCGTAATACACGTGTGAATATGTAGACCATAATATGTCCCTAGTAAGCCTCTAGTTGACTAGCTCGTTGATCAACAGATAGTCATGGTTTCCTGGCTATGGACATTGGATGTCGTTGATAACGGGATCACATCATTAGGAGAATGATGTGATGGACGAGACCCAATCCTAAGCATAGCACAAGATCGTGTAGTTCGTTTTGCTAGAGCTTTTCCAATGTCAAGTATCTTTTCCTTAGACCATGAGATCGTGTAACTCCTGGATACCATAGGAGTGCTTTGGGTGTATCAAACGTCACAACGTAACTGGGTGACTATAAAGGTGCACTATAGGTATCTCCGAAAGTGTCTATTGGGTTGACACGGATCGAGACTGGGATTTGTCACTCCGTATGACGGAGAGGTATCTCTGGGCCCACTCGGTAATGCATCATCATAATGAGCTCAAAGTGACCAAGTGGTTGGTCACGGGATCATGCATTACGGTACGAGTAAAGTGACTTGCCGGTAACAAGACTAAATGAGGTATTGGGATACCGACGATCGAGTCTCGGGCAAGTAACGTACCGATTGACAAAGGGAATTGTATACGGGGTTTGATCGAATCCTCGACATCGTGGTTCAACCGATGAAATCATCATGGAACATGTGGGAGCCAACATGGGTATCCAGATTCCGCTGTTGGTTATTGACCTGAGAGTTGTCTCGGTCATGTCTGCATGTCTCCCGAACCCGTAGAGTCTACACACTTAAGGTTCGGTGACGCTAGGGTTATTAGGAAGACTTGTATGTGATTAACGAATGTTGTTCGGAGTCCCGGATGAGATCCCGGACGTCGCGAGGAGTTCTGGAATGGTCCGGAGGTGAAGTTTTATATATGGGAAGTTTTCATGCGGACACCGAAAAGTTTTGGGGGCATATCGGTATTGTACCGGGGCCACCGGAGAGGTTCCGGGGGTCCACCGGGAGGGGCCACCCCTCTCGGAGGGACACATGGGCCGCAAGGGGCAGGTAACCAGCCCCTGGAGGGCTGGGCACGCCCCCCACCTTGGGCCCATGCGCCTAGGGTTTGGGGGGAAACCCTAGAGGGGGCGCCCCCTTGCTTGGGGGGCAAGTCCCCCCTCCCTGGCCACCGCCCCCCCCCCCCCCTCTAGATCCCATCTAGAGGGGTCGGCCCCCCTTGCCCCTTCCCCTATAAAAAGAGGGGTGAGGGGAGGGCTGCTGTACATAACCCAAGGCGCAGCCCCTCCCCTCCCCAACACCTCTCCTCCTCCGTTACGTGCTTGGCGAAGCCCTGTCGGAGTACTGCTGCACCAACACCACCACGCCGTCATGCTGCCGTTGGAGCTATCTTCCTCAAACCTCTCCTTCCTCCTTGCTGGATCAAGACGGAGGAGATGTCGTCCGTCCCATACGTGTGTTGAACGCGGAGGTGCTGTCCATTCAGCACTTGGTCATCGGTGATCTGAATCACGGCGAGTACGACTCCATCATCACCATCCCCTTGAACGCTTCCGCACGCAATCTACAAGTGGTATGTAGATGCAAACTCACTCCCTTGACTCGTTGCTTAGATGGACTCATAGATGGATCTTGGTGAAACCGTAGGAAAAATTTTAATTTTCTGCAACGTTCCCCAACAGTGGCATCATGAGCTAGGTCTATGCGTAGTTCTCTATTGCACCAGTAGAACACAATTTTGTTGTGGGCGTAGATCTTGTGAACTTGCTTGCCTCTACTAGTCTTATCTTGCTTCAGCGGTATTGTGGGATGAAGCGGCCCGGACCAACCTTACACGTACGCTTTCGTGAGACCGGTTCCACCGACAGACATGCACTAGTTGCATAAGGTGGCTGGCGGGTGTCTGTCTCTCCCACTTCAGTTGGAGCGGATTCGATGAAAAGGGTCCTTATGAAGGGTAAATAGAAGTTGACAAAATCACGTTGTGGTTATTCGTAGGTAAGAAAACGTTCTTGCTAGAACCCAATTATAGCCACGTAAAAGATGCAACAACAATTAGAGGACGTCTAACTTGTTTTTGCAGCAGTTGACATGTGATGTGATATGGCCAGAAGTTGTGATGAATGATGAATGATATATTGTGATGTATGAGTTCATGTTCTTGTAATAGGAATCACGACTTGCATGTCGATGAGTATGACAACCGGCAGGAGCCATAGGAGTTGTCTTTATTTTTGTATGACCTGCGTGTCATTGAAGAACGCCATGTAAATTACTTTACTTTATTGCTAAACGCATTAGCCATAGAAGTAGAAGTAGTCGTTGGCGTGACAACTTCATGAAGACATGATGATGGAGATCATGGTGTCATGCCGGTGACAAGATGATCATGGAGCCCCGAAGATGGAGATCAATGGAGCTATATGATATTGGCCATATCATGTCACTACTATATAATTGCATGTGATGTTTATTATGTTTATGCATATTGTTTACTTAGAACGACGGTAGTAAATAAGATGATCCCTTACAACAATTTCAAGAAGTGTTCTCCCCTAACTGTGCACCGTTGCTAAAGTTCGTCGTTTCGAAGCACCACGTGATGATCGGGTGTGATAGATCCTTACGTTCACATACAACGGGTGTAAGACAGTTTTACACATGCAAAACACTTAGGGTTAACTTGACGAGCCTAGCATGTACAGACATGGCCTCGGAACACGGAGACCGAAAGGTCGAACACGAGTCGTATGGAAGATACGATCAACATGAAGGTGTTCACCGATGATGACTAGTCCGTCTCACGTGATGATCGGACACGGCCTAGTCGACTCGGATCGTGTAACACTTCGATGACTAGAGGGATGTCTAATCTGAGTGGGAGTTCATTCAATAATTTGATTAGATGAACTTAATTATCATGAACTTAGTCTAAAACTTTTGCAAAATATGTCTTGTAGATCAAATGGCCAACGCTCATGTCAACATGAACTTCAACGCGTTCCTAGAGAAAACCAAGCTAAAAGATGATGGCGGCAACTATACGGACTGGGTCCGGAACCTGAGGATCATCCTCATAGCTGCCAGGAAACAATATGTCCTAGAAGGACCGCTAGGTGATGCACCCGTCCCACAGAACCAAGACATTATGAATGCTTGGTAGTCTCGTGTTGATGATTACTCCCTCGTTCAGTGCGGCATTCTTTACAGCTTAGAACCGGGGCTCCAAAAGCGTTTTGTGCAACACGGAGCATATGAGATGTTCGAGGAGCTGAAACTAGTTTTCCAAGCTCATGCCCGGGTCGAGAGATATGATGTCTCCGAAAAGTTCTATAGTTGTAAGATGGAGGAAAATAGTTCTGTCAGTGAGCACATACTCAAAATGTCTGGGTTGCACAACCGCCTATCCCAGCTAGACATTAACCTCCCGGACGAGGCGGTCATTGACAGAATCCTTCAGTCGCTCCCACCAAGCTACAAGAGCTTTGTGATGAACTATAATATGCAGGGGATGGTGAAGACCATTCCTGAAGTATTTTCCATGCTGAAGTCAGCAGAGGTTGAAATCAAGAAAGAACATCAAGTGTTGATGGTCAATAAGACCACTAAGTTCAAGAAGGGCAGGGGTAAGAAGAACTTCAAGAAGGACGGCAAGGCAGTTGCCGCGCCCGGTAAGCCAGTTACCGGGAAGAAGTCAAAGAATGGACCCAAGCCTAAGACTGAGTGCTTTTATTGCAAGGGGAAGGGTCACTGGAAGCGGAACTGCCCCAAATACTTAGCGGATAAGAAGGCCGGCAACACCAAAGGTATATTTGATATACATGTAATTGATGTGTACCTTACCAGTACTCATAGTAACTCCTGGGTATTTGATACCGGTGTCGTTGCTCATATTTGTAACTCACAGCAGGAGCTGCGGAATAAGCGGAGACTGGCAAAGGACGAGGTGACGATGCGCGTCGGGAATGGTTCCAACGTCGATGTGATCGCCGTCGGCACGCTACCTCTATGTTTACCTACGGGATTAGTTATAAACGTTAATAATTGTTATTTGGTGCCAAGTTTGAGCATGAACATTGTATCTGGATCTTGTTTGATACGAGATGGCTACTATTTTAAATCCGAGAATAATGGTTGTTCTATTTATATGAGAGATATGTTTTATGGTCATGCCCCTATGGTCAATGGTTTATTCTTAATGAATCTCGAGCGTAATATTACACATATTCATAGTGTGAATACCAAAAGATGTAAAGTTGATAATGATAGTCCCACATACTTGTGGCAGTGCCGCCTTGGTCACATTGGTGTCAAACGCATGAAGAAGCTCCATGCTGATGGACTTTTGGAGTCTCTCGATTATGAATCATTTGACACATGCGAACCATGCCTCATGGGAAAGATGACCAAGACTCCGTTCTCCGGAACAATGGAGCGAGCAACCAACTTATTGGAAATCATACATACCGATGTGTGCAGTCCAATGAGCGTTGAGGCTCGCGGAGGATATCGTTATGTTCTCACTCTCACTGATGACTTGGTAGATATGGATATGTCTACTTAATGAAACACAAGTCTGAGACCTTTGAAAGGTTCAAGGAATTTCAGAATGAGGTAGAGAATCAACGTGACCGAAAGATAAAATTCCTATGATCAGATCATGGAGGAGAATACTTAAGTCACGAATTTCGTACACACTTAAGGAAATGTGGAATCGTTTCACAACTCACGCCTCCTGGAACACCTCAGCGTAATGGTGTGTCCGAACGTCGTAATCGCACTCTATTGGATATGGTGCAGTCTATGATGTCTCTTACCGATTTACCGCTATCATTTTGGGGATACGCTCTAGAGACAGCTACATTCACTTTAAATAGGGCACCGTCTAAATCCGTTGAGACGACACCGTATGTATTATGGTTTGGGAAGAAACCTAAGCTGTCGTTTCTAAAAGTTTGGGGATGCAATGCTTTTGTCAAGAAACTTCAACCTGAAAAGCTCGAACCCAAGTCGGAAAAATGCGTCTTCATAGGATACCCTAAGGAAACCGTTGGGTATACCTTCTACTTAAGATCCGAGGGCAAGATCTTTGTTGCCAAGAACGGATGCTTTCTGGAAAAAGAGTTTCTCTCGAAAGAAGTAAGTGGGAGGAAAGTAGAAGTCGATGAAGTACTACCTCTCGAACGGGAAAGTAGTGCAGCTCAGGAAAATGTTCCTGTGATGCCTACACCAACTGAAGAGGAAAATAATGATGATGATCAAGGTACTTCGGATCAAGTTGCTACTGAACTTCGTAGGTCCACAAGGACACATTCCGCACCAGAGTGGTACGGCAACCCTGTCCTGGAAATCATGTTGTTAGACAACGGTGAACCTTCGAACTATGAAGAAGCGATGGAGGGCCCAGATTCCAACAAATGGCTTGAAGCCATGAAATCTGAGATAGAATCCATGTATGAAAACAAAGTATGGACTTTGACAGACTTGCCCGATGATCGGTGAGCGATAGAAAAGAAATGGATCTTCAGGAAGAAGACGGACGCCGATGGAAATGTTACCATCTATAAAGCTCGATTTGTTGCTAAGGGTT
Organism: Triticum timopheevii; assembly: GCA_963921465.1. NCBI lineage: Eukaryota > Viridiplantae > Streptophyta > Magnoliopsida > Poales > Poaceae > Triticum > Triticum timopheevii. The sequence goes on from OY997272.1 coordinate 153,821,886, forward strand.
ATCGACAAGTTCAAGGGATTGACTACGACGAGACATTCTCACCCGTAGCGAACCTAAAGTCCGTCCGAATCATGTTAGCAATTGCCGCATACTATGATTATGAGATATGGCAAATGGACGTCAAAACGGCATTCCTTAACGGACATCCTAAGGAAGAGCTGTATATGATGCAGCCGGAAGGTTTTGTCGATCCTAATAATGCTAACAAAGTATGCAAGCTCCAGCGATCCATTTATGGGCTGGTGCAAGCATCTCGGAGTTGGAACATTCGCTTTGATGAGATGATCAAAGCATTTGGGTTTATGGAGACTTATGGAGAAGCCTGCGTTTACAAGAAAGTGAGTGGGAGCTCTGTAGCATTTCTCATATTATATGTAGATGACATACTCTTGATGGGAAATGATATAGAACTTCTGGATATCATTAAGGCCTACTTGAATAAGTGTTTTTCAATGAAGGACCTTGGAGAAGCTGCTTATATATTAGGCATCAAGATCTATAGAGATAGATCGAGATGCCTCATAGGTCTTTCACAAAGCCCATACCTTGATAAGATTTTGAAGAAGTTCAAAATGGATCAGTCCAAGAAGGGGTTCTTGCCTGTGTTGCAAGGTGTGAGATTGAGCTCGGCTCAGTCACCGACCACAGCAAAAGATAAAGAAGAGATGAGTGTCATTTCCTATGCTTCAGCCATAGGATCTATTATGTATGCCATGCTGTGTACCAGACCTGATGTAAACCTTGCCGTAAGTTTTGTAGGAAGGTACCAAAGTAATCCTGGCAAGGAACACTGGACAGCGGTCAAGAATATCTTGAAGTACCTGAAAAGGACAAAGGACATGTTTCTCGTTTATGGAGGTGACGAAGAGCTCGTCGTAAAGGGTTACGTCGACGCAAGCTTCGACACAGATCTCGATGACTCTAAGTCACAAACCAAATACGTGTATATGTTGAATGGTGGAGCAGTAAGCTGGTGCAGCTGCAAGCAGAGCGTCGTGGCGGGATCTACATGTGAAGCGAAGTACATGGCAGCCTCGGAGGCAGCGCATGAAGCAATTTGGGTGAAGTAGTTCATCACCGACCTAGGAGTCATACCCAATGCGTCGGGGCCGATCAAACTCTTCTGTGACAACACTGGAGCTATTGCCCTTGCCAAGGAGCCCAGGTTTCACAAGAAGACCAGGCACATCAAGCGTCGCTTCAACTCCATCCGTGAAAATGTTCAAGATGGAGACATAGAAATTTGGAAAGTACATACGGATCTGAATGTCGCAGATCCGTTGACTAAACCTCTCTCGCGAGCAAAACATGATCAACACCAGAACTCTATGGGTGTTCGATTCATCACAATGTAACTAGATTATTGACTCTTGTGCAAGTGGGAGACTGTTGGAAATATGACCTAGAGGCAATAATAAAAGTGTTATTATTATATTTCTTTGTTCATGATAATTGTCTTTTATTCATGCTATAATTGTATTATCCGGAAATCGTAATACACATGTGAATATGTAGACCATAATATGTCCCTAGTAAGCCTCTAGTTGACTAGCTCGTTGATCAACAGATAGTCATGGTTTCCTGGCTATGGACATTGGATATCGTTGATAACGGGATCACATCATTAGGAGAATGATGTGATGGACGAGACCCAATCCTAAGCATAGCACAAGATCGTGTAGTTAGTTTTGCTAGAGCTTTTCCAATGTCAAGTATCTTTTCCTTAGACCATGAGCTCGTGTAACTCCCGGATACTGTAGGAGTGCCTTGGGTGTATCAAACGTCACAACGTAACTAGGTGACTATAAAGGTGCACTACAGGTATCTCTGAAAGTGTCTTGGCGAAGCCCTGTCGGAGTACTGCTGCACCAACACCACCACGCCGTCGTGCTGCCGTTGGAGCTATCTTCCTCAAACCTCTCCTTCCTCCTTGATGGATCAAGACGGAGGAGACGTCGTCCGTCCCATACGTGTGTTGAACGCGGAGGTGCTGTCCGTCAAGCACTTGGTCATCGGTGATCTGAATCACGGCGAGTACGACTCCATCATCACCATCCCCTTGAACGCTTCCACACGTGATCTACAAGTGGTATGTAGATGCAAACTCACTCCCTTGACTCGTTGCTTAGATGGAATCATAGATGGATCTTGGTGAAACAGTAGGAAAAATTTTAATTTTCTGCAACGTTCCCCAACAAAGAAATCATTTAAATTCATTGCACATCTTTACTCTTGGGGACATGTATAATCCAATGTGGTACTTAATACTCACTCTCTACATGTCATCCCAGTCTTGGTATTCTTGTGGTTTCTTCTGTTTGCTCTGGCTAGTAGATGTACTTGTGTTATCTAACCTTGTTTACGCAGGTTCATTCCATCCTATGCCAACTCAAGACTACAAGGTAAGTATATGCATCACAATCATGTGTATGAGGAATTCTTGCTGATGTACATACTGTTTGCAAGAAGGACTCATGGGCATAAAGGTATTTTCTTTAATATTCTTAGCTCTGATGCATATGGCCAAGATACATGTAACACATTGCCTACTCTATCATGGTTATGCTCTCACATGCTTCTATATTCCATATTCACATGATGGCATACATGTAGGGGGAGCCTATGCTTGTTACATGTCTTTCCAAAGCTTTACTTGCTATTCTTTATATCTTTATCTAAAGCTTTGATGTATGTTGTCATCAATTACCAAAAAGGGGGAGATTGAAAGCACAAGTGCTCCCTAGGTGGTTTTGGTAATTAATGTCAACATATCTCTTGTTGGACTAACACTTTTATCTAGTATGTTTCAGATAAGTTCAACAATGGAGTGGCATGGACTAAAGGATGTGGGAACTCCTTCAAGATGCTAAGGACAAAGGATTGTCTCAAGCTTCAAGCTCAAGACTCTTCATTTTACATTTTATTGATCCAAGATCACGTTGAGTCTATAGGAAAAGCCAATACTATCAAGAAGGGATGAGGTGTTGCTTAATGAGTTTCTTGCTCCACAGTGCTTAGTGATATGCTCCAAAACCCTCAACTACTTTCCCACTCCCACACAAATGACCTAAACCCAAAGTCAAAATCGTTCCTACCGATTCTTTCCATCCGGCGCCACCGAGTTCAAACGTCTTAGCCACTGCCACAAACCCTAGACAAATCGGTCTCACCGATAGGGATCTCGGTCTCACCGAGATGGGATTGTAATCTCTCTATGTATGTCCATTACCAAAATTGGTCTAACCGAGTTTGAGCAATCGGTACTACCGAGATTACAATGCAAACTTCCTAGTTGACTCATTACAAAAATCGGTCCTACCAAGTTTGTGTAATCGGTCCAACTGAGTTTGCCTGACCAACTCTCTGGAAAGCTTATTACAAAAATCGGTCTCACCGAGTTTGTGTAATCGGTCTCACCGAGATTACTTTATGCCCTAACCCTAACCATATCGGTCCCATCGAAAATCCTAACGGTCACTAGATTTGCTAAATCGGTCCGACCGAGTTTGTTGATTCGGTCCCATCGAGTTTGGTAGATTGTGTGTAACGGTTAGATTTTGTGTGGAGGCTATATATACCCCTCCACCTCCTCTTCATTTGTGGAGAGAGCCATCAGACTGAACCTACACTTCCAGCATACATTTTCTGAGAGACTCATGTGTTGAGGCCAAGATATTCCGTTCCTACCATATGAATCTTGATCTCTAGCCTTCCCCAAGTTGCTTTCCACTCAAATCTTCTTTCCACCAGATCCTAATCCCATAAGAGAGAGTTGAGTGTTGGGGAGACTATCATTTGAAGCACAAGAGCAAGGAGTTCATCATCAACGCACCATTTGTTACTTCTTGGAGAGTGGTGTCTCCTAGATTGGCTAGGTGTCACTTGGGAGCCTCCGACAAGATTGTGGAGTTGAACCAAGGAGTTTGTAAGGGCAAGGAGATCACCTACTTCGTGAAGATCTACCGCTAGTGAGGCAAGTCCTTCGTGGGCGACGGCCATGGTGGGATAGACAAGGTTGCTTCTTCATGGACCCTTCGTGGGTGGAGCCCTCCGTGGACTCGCGCAACCGTTACCCTTCGTGGGTTGAAGTCTCCATCAACGTGGATGTACGATAGCACCACCTATCGGAACCACGCCAAAAACATCTGTGTCTCCAATTGCATTTGAATCCTCCAAAACCCTTCCCTTTACATTCTTGCAAGTTGCATGCTTTACTTTCCGCTGCTCATATACTCTTTGCATGCTTGCTTGCTATGTATTGTGAATGTTAAACTTGTGCCTAAACTCCACCTAAACTTAAAGTACTTAAAAACTGCAACTTTGGTACTTAGTGTCTAATCACCCCCCCCCCCCTCTAGACACCTCTTCTCAAGGTCCTACAGGAGGACATTCGGGACGAAGCACCGCCATCTCGAGGTGGAACTTGGGAAGGAGCACTTTTGCCCTCCGGCGGAGCGATTCTGCTGGGGGAACTTCCCTTCTAGAGGGGGAAATCATCGTCATCATCATCAACAACAACTCTCCTATCTTGTGGAGGGCCATCTTCATCAACATCTTCACAGCATCAACTCCTCTCAAACCCAAGTTCATCTCTTGTGTTCAATCTTTGTATCAAAACTATAGATTGGTGCCCGTGGGTGACTAGTAGTGTTGATTACATCTTGTAGTTGATTACTATATGGTTTATTTGGTGGAATATTATATGTTCAGATCCATTATTTTATTCAATACCCCTCTGATCTTGAGCATGTTTATCATTTGTGAGTACTTACTTTCATTCTTGAGGTCATGGTAGAAATCATGTTGCAAGTAATCATGTGAATTTGATATGTGTTCGATATATTGATAGTATGTATGTTGAGATTCCCTTAGTGATGTCATCTAAATGTCGACTACATGAAACTTCACCATATCTGGGCCTAGGGGAATGCATTGTGGAGTAGTAAATAGATGGTGGGTTGCGAGAGTGACAGAAACTTAAACCCCGGTTTATGCACTATTTTGTAAGGGACCGATTGGATCATAGAGTTTAATGCTATGGTTAATTTATTCTTAATACTTTTCTTGTAGTTGCGGATGCTTGCGGGAGGGTTAATCATAAGTACGAGGTTTGTTCAAGTAAGAACTGTCAGATTTCAGGTTCCAACAGACCCTTGAGGTTCGAACACTGGGGTGCGCGCGGAGATCACACCCTCAGCCTACCCATGTTTCACCGCCTCGCTAGGATCTAAACTACACGAAGAACAACACTAGGGACACAAGATTCATACTGGTTCAGGCCACCATTGTGGAGTAATACCCTACTACAGTTTGTGGTGTGTGGATTGCCTCTGGGGCCGATGAGGAACAGTACAAGGGAAGAACAGCCTCGCGAGGGCCTGTTCTTGGTTGGTGCGACAAACTGCTAGGGGGTTCAGTCGCTTCTCTCTCTCTCTCTGTGTGTGTGTGTCTTGGGTGCGGATCGATCAGATCTCTATCTCGATCCCGCCAGCTCGCCCTCTACCCTGTGGGTGGCTAGTCCTATTTATAGGCGAAGGCCCCTGGCCTCTTCCCAAAAATTGAGCGGGAAGGGCGCCAACAATTGGCCATTTTGAAGGGAAACATCTAGTACACTTATCCTGACTAAAGTTGGTCCTCGCCTGCCAAAAGACCCTGACGATGATGCTGGCTTGGGCTCCATGATGACCTCCGTTCTGCCGTCCTGCTGGTCTTGGTCTTGTTGCACCAAAATGGTTGCCTTTGCTTGATACCCTTGGCTGTGCTTGCCCCCTTTGCACCAAAGGGGAAACAAGGACTCTGCGCAGGCCGGCGCCCGCCTGGCGCCCGCCTGTGCCTTAGTCGTCATGGCTTGCGTCACGGGCACCTCGTGAGGTACCCCACCTTGATCTCTCCGCCTCCTTGCGAGCCAGCCTAACGAGGCCGTGCCTGAGGAAGCCTCCTGTCGTCCCCCCCGCGAGGCTTGGCCCATCGCGAGGGTCTTGAACATGTGTTGATGTAGATGGGCCGTACTGGGCCACTCCTTGAGCCACGCCGCAGGCAGGCAAGTCTGGGTACCCCCATTCCCATAACGCCGACAGTAGCCCCCGGGCCCAAGGCGCGCTTGGGCTTGGCTTAGCAGAGAAGCAAAGAGGCAAGTGCGAAGCGCCGTGGGCCCCAATAGCCTGCGGCCTTGGGCGCCGTGTGGCGGTTGATTGGACGTGGACGTCCTGGCTCCCCATGACGCCTCGGCAACTGCACGATTTGACAAGTCCCTGCATGCAAAACGGGTCATGATTACCTATGATCATGGAGGCCATCGGTTGGCCTCCCTAGGCAATATGTATGGAACGGCGCGAGCCCTTCCAATCCATCTCTTCCCGCTACTCTTTGTCTTCATCTTCGTCCTTGCTCCTCCCTTCGCCAATGGCACCGATCCATCGGTTTTCTGCCGAAGAGAAAGGGAAGGCCCCCCGAGAGAGTCCTGTCCTGCTTCCACCGAAGAAACGGCTCGCCTCCTGCCATGGGGAAGGGGGTGCTTGGCAGGAGGTGTCAAGGCCATGGTTCGAGCGGCCGCCGCCGGGATTCCCACTGCCTTTGTATGCCCGAATCGAGGGCCCTAAAGATGTTGGCGCCGAGCCGCATCGCCAGAGGCGCCGTCGCCGCCGGTGGATCACGGCGGTGCGCGTCGTTCCTCCTGGGGTTCACGCCATGGGCTCTGCTCGCGATCTCGTGCTTCACGCCGCCATGCCTCCTCGGTCCTGGATTCGCCTCCCTCCTTACTTCGCCTTCGAGATCCCGCCGAGGGGGCCTATCGAGCTTTGGCTGCAGCATGCTGGCTGTAGTGCCCCCGCGACCGAAGCATAGGTTGAGGTCATCGCTCCGGGCAGGGTCTACCTGACCCGTGGCTGGGGCGAGATCGCCCGGGTCGGCAGGACGGGTGGCGCCCTCGCAATCCACCTCGAGTACGATGGCGCCTCCCTGATGTTCTTCAAGGTATTCGACGCGGGGGAACGCCGGCTTGAGTGTTGCCCTGAGAAAGGCGGCCGGGATCCTACTGCGGCGAGGACTAAGCTCGTCAACCGCTTCCCCAGTAGCTCCTCAGGCAGCGGAGGTGTCGGAGGATCCAGCGACTCCGCCGAGCTCCTCGCGACCCCGGAGACGAGCGACGACAGCTATGAGCCCCCGAGCTTGCGTCGCTCCCAGAGCAGGGCGGGCTCGTCGGGCCGCCGTCGCCACTGCTGTATGGGGTTGGCGACGGTGGCTGACGGCCCACTGTTGATGATGGCGTCTCTTGCGGTGGCGCGCGTAGTTAGCACTCTTTAGGATCTGCTCCTTTTGTTCCCTGCGAGGAATCAAAGAACACACCCCGTAGGGGTTTGTAAGGTGCTTGTAGTTCCGTTTGTTAACATGATTCTTATCATGAAGTGGTGAGGGGTGCTCGTCCCGTCTTAGCTTAGTTCCTCCTTTCGAACCTCATGAGGACTTGACGCTCTGTGCTGACAGGTCCCGGTCCCAAGGCAGGCTTCAGCCGTCGCTGGTATGCCAGGTCGCGATGCCGTGGTCAAGGCCAGGAGGTGAGCGGCCCGGGGTCCAGTAAGAGCCCCTGAGTCGCGATGCTCAGGAGGTCCCCTTTAGTGCTCAAGCAGCCGTCACTTAGTGAGAAAGGAGTGCGACGTCGCTAAAAACGGGACTGCATTAGGTGCGAGGTCGGTGCTGTGATAGCTGGTGATTCCAGAGGATGACTTATCTCGGGGGTCAGGAACCACGCCTTGCCGCGGCACCGGGCCCGCGCGTTGGCAGCCGAGGAGTTGCCTGGCGAGGTCCCCCACGTTTCTCTTCCCTCTCGTCTTTGCTCCCCTTCGTGCTCTACGTCCTCAGGTCCTGGCCCTCAAGCGGGCTTAGCCGTCGCTGGTATGCCAGGTCGTGATGCCGTGGACAAGGCCAGAGGGTGAGGGCTGGAGAGCCAGTAAGAGCCCATGAGTCGTGATGCTCAGGTACCCCCCCCCCCCCCCTTAACATGCAAGCGGTTCGCGTGGACGAGAGCGAAGGAGACGCCGCGCAGGCCTCGCCGGACGCTGCTCCTTAAAACAATCCTGCGAGTTCATCATGAGAAAAACGAGGGTTTGCCGTTACAACTGCCGGCCAGCTGTTGGTTGCTCTAGGAGGGTGACGAGGCACTGAAGGCTTGGTGAGGTGGCGCCCTGCGGGGTTGCCGCGGCCAGAGCTCAGCCGTCCAAGTTTGTCGACGTTGCAGGACGGACCCACGCGCAAGCGTCGTGCCGTGAGGGAGCAGCTCCATCAGTTGGTGTCAATCGAGCGGGCGATTAGGTCGAGCATGTTAGTCATGGAGGAGCAAATTCATTTAGATAGGCGCAGAAAGCAACGATCACCGCTGGGTCGGGCCCGAGCGGCTTTGGGGATAATGCCGCCCGAGGGGTGCCCCCAATAAAGCAAGCTGAAAACATGAACTAAAGGGGATACACGCCGCAGGGACGGACCCACGCGGCCTGGGAATGATGCAGCCCTGGGCGGAGCTCCCAGCTAAAAATGAAACTCGAAGGATGTCACCTCATGATGCTGAAGATGGAGGGGTGCTAAAGTAGCGGACGGCGTGTGCTGCGGGAGACGATCTTCACGAGCCTCCAGGCCCAGGGGCCTCAAGAGGCTCCGGGGGCGCTGGCGGCTCCTCACGGACCATCTCCACCTCCGCCAGGACTGTGGAATGCCTGACCGCCTGAGCCTCCAAGATGCACCTCATGAGACGCTGACGCACCGCAGCCACGTTCGGCAGGCCGTGAGGCATGCGAACATAGCTGTGAGGTGGGCCTTCGCAGCGCCCCACACGTGAGGGCCAGAGGCGCTCCTGAGAGGCGGCTCGGTTGAGTCCTGGTATGTCGATGCAGACACGCAGCCCACCATCCTCGCCTGGATGGGGAGCTACGGCGGGCAAGCGGCGGCTGCCACTCATGACTCTTGACTCCTGCAACTCCTGAATGATCTCACTGATGAATTCCTGAGGGTTTGGTCCTCCTTGCCTTGCTTCCTCGTGAGGGAAACGTGTGTTGAAGCACGCCTCCAAGTGGTGCCCGAGCGCCTCCCTCGTAATATTAGCAAAGTCGATGGCCCTCCAGAAGAGAGCCCCCAAGCCCTGCTCGAGGAGGGCGCCGGGCGCGCCTTCCTATGTGACAGAAGGAGGTGCCCCCTGAACGGGTGCGGACCCTGAGGGGCCTGCCTCCCGAGGGGTCGGGCCAGGCGATGTCTTCTTCTTCTTAGGAGCGTCCTCAGGAGGCCTCCCGTTCCTGTGATCTGGGTCTTCAATTGATGCGGCTTGGAAGGCACGTTCCAGGGAACACACAGTGTCTCTCTCTTCGCAAGGCATAGTGATGACTCCGCCGCTTCCTGGCATCATGAGGACATTGTAGCCGTGATGGGTCATGGCCATGAACTTGGCCAGGGCTGGATACCCGAGGATGGCGTTGTACGGCAAGCGAATGTGAGCGCCGTCGAAGTCAATGAGCTCTGTGCGGTAGTTGTCGCGCTTCCCGAAGGTAACAGGAAGGCGGACCTGCCCGATCGGAACCGTGGAACCATCGGTGACTCCTAAGAAGGGCTTGGTTGGCTACAGCTGATTGTATGGCACTTGGAGATTGTTGAATGTTTCGACGGATAGGACATTGAGCCCTTCTCTGCCATCGATGAAGGTCCTGGTGACTTGTACATTGCTGATGGTCGGGGAGCAAAGCATCGGGAGGACTCCTGCTGTGGCTGCGCATTTGAGCTGATCCGCTGAGCTGAACGTGATAGCGCATGATGACCACCTGAGAGGGCACGTGGCCTCAAGCTTGGGGAGGACTGCATTCACTTCGCAGGCAAACTGCTTGAAGATGCGCTGAGAGGCTGGGGCTTGTGAGCCGCCCAAGATGCAAGCGATTGCGCGCGGCTCCTGGAAGCCCCCAGCCCCCTCGTCCTGGTGATGGTCTTCATTCCTCCTTGGCTGTGGTGGCAGAGGAGGAAGGCCCGCATTGCCTTATGGGCGATCCTCGCGAGGCTGATCTCTCCAACCCCCCTCGCGAGGTGGGTCCCTCCAACCTCCCTCACGAGGTTGGTCCTGCCAGCAGTCCTCGCGAGGTCGGTCACGCCACCCTTGGCGAGGGCCAAGGTTTTCCCATCATCCTCCACTTCTTACTCCTCCTCGGCCATAGCCCCTGTCGATGCGCTCAGGGCGTTGGCCGGCATGCCCATCTCGCACGGCTCTGAGCTCTTGGCATTCGTTGGTGTTGTGGGTGTGGAGGTCGTGGTACACACAGTATCGGCTGCCCTTGGATGACTCAGGCTGATCCCTGCCTCGCTTGGTGTCTAGCTCTGCTGCAAGCACGGCAGGCCCCTTGCGCTTCACGTCCTTGGTCTTGGGCTTCTTCTCTTTTGGGTCAGCGGTTGGCAGCTCAAGGAGGGACAGGCGCCCTTCCTCAGCCCTTGCGCACTTGATCGCCAGATTGAACAGCTCCAGGGAGGTGCACAAGTCTTCATGGATCGCGAGCTCCTCCTTCATCTTGATGTCACGCACGCCGTCGGAGAAGGCTGAGATGATGGCCTCCTCAGACACCTTGGGGATCTTAAGGCGAGCGCTGTTGAAGCGCTAGATGAACTTCTGCAGGGTCTCCCCCGGCTGCTGCTTGATGCGGTGCAAGTCGCTCATGGCCGGGGGCCGGTCACGGGTGCCTTGGAATTTGGCGATGAAACGGGTGTGCATCTTGTCCCAGGAGGATATCGTGCCAGGAGCCAGGTTCAGGAGCCAGGTGCGGGCGCCGTCCTTGAGCGCCATGGGGAACTAGTTCGCCATGACCTTCTCGTCTCCGTTGGCGGCTTCGATGCCCAACACGTAGAGCTGGAGGAACTCAGCAGGGTCAGCCGTGCCATCGTAGCGCGGGGGCAGGTCTGGCTTGAACTTGCCCGGCCAGGCCACGGTACGCGGCTCGGCAGAGAAGGCACGGCAGCCTGCAGTGGCCGCGGGAGCCCTTTGATGATGGAGAGCTTGATCTTGCATGTCTCTGTGCGCTGCGGCTAGGTGCAGCGTGGAGTCTTGATGTGCCGGAGCAGGTGCGTGCTCGTGCCGAGCCGGTGCGGGGAGCACACGGGCGGCTTCCTGAGGATGAGGGATCTCTTGGCAACTCTTCTCTTGCTGTGCTGGCGCCGGACGGAGTGGGTTCCGCCCAGGGGCCATGCGCCTTGGAGCCAAGGCGCCTTCTTGAGGTGGAGGCGGTTGAGGCGCCCCCGGAGCTTCATCGCCCGCGCAGGGCGGTGCGCGGTGCAACGAGAGGGGCGGTGCAGGGGAGCCCCCAGCGGCGCTGACGAGCTTGGTGATGCGGACGAGCCACTCATCGTAGAGGTCGTCGATGGGACGGTAGTGCAGGAGCTCCCGCGCCAGAAGTAGCGCGGCGTGCGCGTCCGCAGGAGCGCGACGGGCATGGGACGAGGAGCCGGCCGGAGTCAGCGACGGAGTGGCGGTGCGGCCTTCTCGCCGCACTGATGGATGCAGGGACGACGCCTGCTGTTCGTTCCCCGCCGGGCCGGTGGCGGCATTGACGGCAGGAGATGGGGAACGACGGGGGCGCCCGCCGACGGGGGCCATCTAGGCGACGCGAGTGGCGAGAGCGGCCCGGCGCTCGGCGCGGGCGCGACGTGCGTCTGACATGGATGGGATGGGCGGTGAAGACACGAGGTGACGGAAGGTAGATTCCGGCACACCCCTACCTGGCGCGCCAAATGTCAGATTTCGGGTTCCGGCAGACCCTCGAGGTTCGAACACTGGGGTGCGCGTGGAGATCACACCCTCAGCCTACCCATGTTTCACCGCCTCGCTAGGATCTAAACTACACGAAGAACAACACTAGGGACACAAGATTTATACTGGTTCAGGCCACCATTGTGGTGTAATACCCTACTCTAATTTGTGGTGTGTGGATTGCCTCTGGGGCCGATGAGGAACAATACAAGGGAAGAACAGCCTCGCAAGGGCCTCTTCTTGGTTGGTGCGACGAAATGCTAAGGGGGTTCAGTCGCTTCTCTCTCTGTGTGTGTCTTGGGTGCGGATCGATCAGATCTCTATCTCGATCCCGCCAGCTCGCCCTCTACCCTATGGGTGGCTAGTCCTATTTATAGGCAAATGCCCCGGGCCTTTCCCAAATATTGAGCGGGAAGGGCGCCAACAATTGGCCATTTTGAAGGGGAACATCTAGTACACTTATCTTGACTAAAGTTGGTCTTCGCCTGCCAAAAGACCCTAACGATGACGCTGGCTTGGGCTCCACGATGACCTCCGTTCTGCCGTCCTGCTGGTCTTGGTCTTGTTGCACCAAAATGGTTGCCTTTTCTTGATACCCTTGCCTGCGCTTGCCCCCTTTGCACCAAAGGGGAAACAAGGACTCTGCGCAGGTCGGCGCCCGCCTGCGCCTTGGCCGTCATGGCTAGCGTCACGGGCACCTCGTGAGTATCCCGCCTTGATCTCTCCGCCTCCTCGCGAGCCAGCCTGATGAGGCCGTGCCTGAGGAAGCCTCCTGTCGTCCCCCGCGAGGCTTGGCCCCTCGCGAGGGTATTGAACATGTGTTGATGTAGACGGGCCGTACTGGGCCACTCCTTGAGCCATGCCGCAGGCCGCAGGCAGGCAAGTCTGGGTACCCCCATTCCCAGAACACCGACAAGAACTGCACCTAAGCACCGGTCCACCCACATTGTCGGATGTTGGGTTCCGGCAGACCCTTAAGGTTCGAACTTTGGTGTGCGCACGAAGATCTTCCCCCTACCGATTCGCGTCCGATCGCCTCGTGAGAATCTAAGCTAGAACGATGAACGGCGCGAGGGACACAAGATTTATACTGGTTCGGGCCACCGTTGTGGTTTAATACCCTACTCCAGTGTGTGGTGTGGTGGATTGCCTCAGGGGCTGATGATGAACAGTACAAGGAAAGAACAGCCTCGCGAGAGGTGTTCTTGAGCTGGTGCGATGAACTGCTTGGGTGAGCTCGGTCGCCTCTTGGTCTAATGAGCCCTTGATCAGATGCCTCTACTCTGTGGTGGCTATCCCTATATATAGAGGCCCTGGGCCTCTTCCCAAATATTCAGCGGGAAGGGTGCCAACAACGGCCATTTCAAAGGGAAACATCTAGTACAAGTTATCCTGACTAAAGTTGATCTTCGGCTACCAAAGGCACTGGCGATGACGCTATCCTGGGCTCCATGGTGACCTCCATCCTGCTGCTCTGCTGGTCTTGGTCTCGTTGAACCGAAATGGCAACCTTTGCCTGATGCCTCGGTACTCCACACCTGTGCTTGCCCCCTTTGCACCAAAGAGGAAAGAAGGACACTGCGCTGGCCGGCGCCCGCCTGGTCTCGATCATCATGGCTTGCGTCACAAGCACCTCACGAGGTACCCTGTCTTGATCTCTCCGCCTCCTCGCGAGCCTGCCTGGCGAGGCCATTCCTGAGGAAGCCTTATGTCATCCACCCCACGAGGCTTGGCCCCTTGCGAGGGTCTTGAGTCTTGTGCTGATGAAGATGGGCCGTACTAGGCCACCACTCTAGCCACGCCGCAGGCCGCAGGCAGGCAAGTCTAGGGACCCCCATTCCCAGAACGCCAACAGTAGCCCGCGGGCCCAAGGCGCGCTCGGACTTGGCTTAGAAGAGAAGCGAAGGGGCAAGTGCGGAGCGCCGCGGGCCCCATCTGCCTGCGGCCTTGGGCGCCGTGTGGCGGTTGATTGGACGTGGGCATCTCCGCTTCCCCACGCTTCCTCGGAAACTGCTCGACTAACAAAAGGCTGGCTCTGGGTTGGTCTCACCCCATTACTCTCGTCCTCCTTGCTCTAGATCCCCTTTCTTGCTCTTCGCCTTCCTGCCCCCAAAATCTCCAGATTTGCCGCATTTTTTCTCCTCAGGCGAACGATGGCTCCCCGCAAGACTCTGGCTGGGGCTGCATCGGCCTAGTACTCGCCGGCCCTGGTCTCTCCCAACGTGACGCAGAAGAATCTCGCCCTCACGCCCCAGATGGTGGCGTCGCAGATCAACGATATGGGGGAGACTGCGCTCCGACTTGGCTCCGCCCGGCCGGAAGACAAGGGGAGCACCTTCTACCCCTTCTTCATGGCCGCCGTTATCGCTGGTCTGGTCCCTCCTTTCTCTGAGTTCTTCCTTGCCGTCCTTTGCCAGTATCAGTTGCATGCTCTGCATATCCATCCCAACTCCATCCTTCTCTTGTCGATCTTCGCCTACTACTGTGAGCCGCACGTCGGGGTGATGCCCTCCGTGGCCTTGCTGCGCCACTTCTTCTCCCTCCAGGTCTCCGGCGGCAATATCTTGGCGTGCGCGAGCTTTGTCGCGTACTCCAAGTCCAACGCCATCTCGAAGGCCGAGAAGAGGGCCGAGGGCTTCCGGAGCAAGTGGGTCATGGTGGACGTCGGGTGCCACAATCCCCTGCTGGAGCTGCCGACAAAGCAGCCTGAGGCCGTTGAGGCGTGGTCCCGTGCGAAGCTTGATGATCGGCGGGCGAAGCTGGTGTTGGAGAAGATGAACACCGACCTGAGGCCGGGCAGTCTGAGGGCGGTGAAGCTGACCGGGGACTCGCTCCTGAGGGAGTTCCTATCGCACCAGGTGGCCCCTCTTCAGGTGCACTCGTGCCCGCTATGGAGGCTCGCAGATGTGGATGTCGTCCTCCGCCTGAGTTTGGATGCCCTGAACGACGAGGATCTGACCGCGGCCCTCCGCTTCTTGGTTGGAGAGGAAGTGGCAGGCCCGGTGGATGCTCCGGTCCCTTTGTTCCTCTGTGATGACTGGAAGTTGGTGGAGGACGCCATGCCCACCTTCGACGGGGTCGGCCTGGTGCCAGCGGAGGATCCTGAGGGTTAGGCGGCGACGGCGACAATGAACCTATCCTCCGGTGAATCCAGCGGAGAAGAAGAGGGAGATGACGACGAGGACGAGGAGCGTGACTCGGAGGCGACCTTCGAGGGGACGGGGGGAGACTTCCCCCTGGCGTAGGTCCAGCGCCCTCTGCTCCTTGCCTAACGACGACGAGGCCGGCGCCAGGCGAGAGGGGGAGGACGCGCCCCTGGTCCCGAGGAAGGACAGGTCCGGGCTGATCCCCCAAGGGTCTACCCCAGCCCTCGCATCGGCCAAAGTCAGCTCTTGCCCTTTAGGTGCGCCTTCCCCTGCGGCTGGACCTCCCGAGGCTGAGCCCCGATAGAGGCTTTTAGGCTTCAAGCTTGGCCAGAGTCCGTGGGATCCCGCGGCAGTCAATCAGTGAGTGTTCGAATTCCGCCTCGTTCCTGTCTTTTGCTGCCGAGATCTGACATCTTCTATTGGGTAGGCTGCTACCCGCGGCGAAGAGGCTGAGGGGAGATGCGGCGACCCCGCCTAGGACGGGCTCCTCGGTCGCGGCCGCGTCTTCACTCACGGGAAAGGGAGGTAGCAGGGCCCGCATGTCCCCTGCCCGATCGTCCTCGCGAGGCCAGCAGGGATGCTCCGGCGAGGAGTCATCCCCCATGGCCCCGCTGACTCTGGAGGTGCCTGATGCTGCTACTGAGGTGGCCAAGGCTCAGGAGGTGCCTGATGCTGCTACTGAGATGCCGTCTTCTCCTCCTACTCCACTGGCTCTTGTCTCCTCTGCTTCTTCCGTTGCCTTGGACCGCGCCGCCGACGAGCTGAGTCGGCTACGGGAGGATCTCTGGTTCGCGGACCCCCGTCTGGTGGCCGGGCGCCTAGAAATGGTCTCTAGCTAGGTTCGGTCCGACGCCTCCGTCCGAGCAGCGCTGAGCCAGGCTGCGACGGCTTCTGAGGAGGGGAAGCAAGCCACCTCCCAGGCCATGGCCGCTCGTGACGCATCGTTGAAGGATGCTTCAAACGTCAAGGGCCGCTGCAAGAAGCTGGAGGGCGAGCTGGAAGGGCTGCGTGATGAGCTCGCCAAGGAGGTTCACGACCGCCAGGTGAAGGAGGAGGAGATGAAGGCTCGGGAGGCTGCTGTCAAGGAGTGCGAAGCCGAACTCTCAGCCGACCGCGATCGGCTGAAGACACTGGAGCATGCGCTGAAGGCGGAGAGGGTCGAACTAGATGCTGAGGCAAAGTTCCTGGCCGAGGACCGCGCAGCCTTCGCGTGCTATGAGGAGAGGGCCCGCATAGCGCTGAAAACGCTCTATGATGGGGGCCTGGAGAAACCGCTGGCTGGAGCCAAGGAAGTCCCCGCTAAGCTGGTTCCCTTCCTCGTCGAGGCGCTTGAAGAAGTCGTGATCAGCATTGGCCCCATGGCTGAAGTCGAGGCCCGCGTCCTTTCCTCCGCAGCGCTGACGCGGATCCTCAGCCACGTCTACCTCCGCAGCCCCAACACCAACCTTGACGACCTGCTGGAGACTGTGGACGCCAAGCGCTTTGCTGCTGCTGCCGAAGCCGTCAAGGGTCGAGTGGAGGCCTTGCTGTCGAAGTTCCGTGCCTTCAACATCGCACCCAATCGAGGCACTGCCGGTTCCGTAGCTCCAGGGGGTGGGGCTGACAAGCGCGACTCCACCACGAGTGGTGGCGCGGCCCAGGGGTGATCTTCTCGCGGCCTTCTCCCTGCTTTTATTCCTGCAACATGCACCATGCCTCACGGAGGCGGTTAGATTTGTGTCCGGTATTGTGAGAACAATCTATGGTCTGTAATATTTGCTTCTGGATTTCCTAGATTTTGCGATTTCCTTCCTATTTGCTTGTGTTCTACGTCGGCAGGGCCCAGCCCCGCGCATACCTCAGCCGCCGTTAGCCCCGACCGGATCACCAGGACGGGACCAAGGAGTGAGGGACTACGTGACAAGTTAGGCCCTTGAGTCGGGATGCTCAGGAGTCCCCCTTGACGCGCAAATAGCAAATAGGGAGTGGGTGGAGGAGAGGATCTGTCGTTGTACGTCGGCAGGGCCCGGCCCCGCGCATACCTCAACCGCCGTTAGCCTTTCGGAACTAAGGAGTGAGGGGCTACGTGACCAGTTAGGCTCCTGAGTCGCGATGCTCAGGAGTCCCCCTTGACGCTCAAACGAGTCTTCATACCTTGGCTCCGCTCGGGGAGGGGGCGCGACAACCAGGTCCGAGGGACCTGGCTGGGTGGCATGTGCTCGGGCATGGCTCGGGCGCAGCCCCCGTGTCCAGCCCCCTCGCGCGGCACTCCCGAGGGGAGGCTTTGCGATGGGGCCAGACACTGAGCTCTAGGCTCCCTGAGGTTGATACAGCCGTGGGCTGCCCTTAGTTGTTTATCACCAGCGAGGAGCATAGCGCTTCCGTATGTGTACGGGCATAGCCGCTCCTCGGCAGTGTCGTCAGCCAGCGCAGAGCATGGTGCTTCCACTGGTACGTGGGAGGGGGGCTCCCCTCCGGGAGGAGCCCCCGGGGCGTGTACAGCCCTGCCCTAACACATGGCCGGCACGGTAGGGCTATGAGAGGTGTATCTGGGCACCCGTGAGCCAGCGCGGGACTCATGGGGCCCTACCTCGAGGCGGGTTGCGCCTGGCTCTGGGCCTTTGTCGTTGGTACGTTCCTGCAAGGTGGTTAAAATGCAAATGCTCTATGTCCTCAGGTCCCGACCCTCGAGCAAGCTCAGCCACCACTGGTATGACAGGTTGCGATGTTGTGGGTTAAGGCCAGGGGGTGAGGGCTGGAGAGCCAGTAAGAGCTCCTGAGTCGCGATGCTCAGGCGCCCCCCTTTTAACGCGCAAGCACTTTGCATGAGATACGAGAGGCCCGCGGTAGGCAGCGAACGATAATCATAAGCAGGTTAAGCATGAAGAAGCAAATCACTTAGATAGATGCAGAGAAAGGCGCTGGGTCAGGCCCAGACGACTTGGGGATGATCCAGCCCGAGGGGCGCCCCCAACAAGGTAAGCTGAAGACAAAAGCAAAACGGATACATGCCGCAGGGACAGGCCCACGCGACCTGGGAATGATGCAGCCCCGAGGGCGCTCCCGGCTGAAACGAAACTTGAAATAAGTCACCTGATATCGTTGCAGAGCGAGTGTCAGAGCAGCTGATGGTGCGTGGTGAAGAAGCCAATCCTCACTAGCCCTCGGGGCTCCGAGCCTCGGGAGGCTCTGGAGGTCCGGGCGGCTCGGCGAGGTCCATCTCCATTTCCTCCAGGAGCGCACGATGCTTGGCCACCTGAGCTTCCAGAATGCTTCTCATCAGGCGCTGGTGGGCTGCAGCCGCGTTCGGCAGGCCGAAGGGCATGCGGACGTAGCTGTGTGGTGGACCCACGCAACACCCCACGCGCGAGGGTCAGAAGCACTCCTGAGACGCGACTCGATTGATCCCTAGGTAGTCAATGCAGACGCGCAGCCCGCCATCCTCGCTTGGATGGGGAGCTACGCTGGGCAGGCGGCGGTTGCCGCGCATGACTGTCGATTCCTGCAACACCTGAGCGACCTTGGTGACGAACTCCTGAGGGTTGGGCCCTCCTTGCCTCAGGCCTTCCTGAGGGAAACGTGCCGTGAAGCACGCCTCCAAGTGGTGCCCAAGCGCCTCCCTCGTGACCTTGGCAAAGTAAGTGGCTCCCTAGGAGAGAACCCCCGAGCCTTGCCCGAGGAGGGCACAGGCGCGCCTTCCTATGTGATGGTGGGTGGCGCCCCTTGGATGGCCGCATGTCCGGATGTGAAGCCTCCGGAGGTGCCTACCTCCTGAGGCCTTGAGCCAGGTGATGTATTCTTCTTCTTGGGAGCTGCTCCAGGAAGGTTCCATTCTTGCTGTCTGGGTCCTCGATTGACGTGGCTTGGAAGGTGCGCTCGAGGGAGCACACCGCGTCCTTCTCCTCACAGGGGACCGTGATGACCCCGCGATTTCCTGGCATCTTGAGGATGTTGTAGCCGTGGTGAGTTACTGCCATGAACTTAGCCAGGGCTGGATACCCGAGGATGGCATTGTATGGCAGGTGAATGTGAGCGACGTCGAAGTCGATGAGCTCGGTGCAGTAGTTGTTGTGTTGTCCAAAAGTGACAGGGAGGCGGACCTGCCCTATCGGGACAGTGGAACCATCAGTGACTCCTGAGAAGGGCTTTGTTGGATGAAGCTGATCATATGGCACTTGGAGATTGTTGAACGTCTCGACGGACAGGATGTTGAGCCCTGCCCCGCCATCGATGAGGGTCCTGGTAACTTGCACATTGCTGATGACTGGGGAGCAGAGCATCGGGAGGACACTAGCCGTTGCCACGCACTTGAGCTGATCCGCTGAGCTGAACGTGATGGCGCACATGGACCATCTGAGAGGGCGCGTGGCCTCAAGCTTGGGGAGGACTGCATTCACCTCGCGAGCAAACTGCTTGAAGATGCGCTGAGAGGCTGGGGCCTAAGCGCCGCCCAAGATGCAAGCGATGGCACGCGGCTCCTGGAAGCCCCCTGTCGGTGTCAAAACCGGCAGATCTCGGGTAGGGGGTCCCGAACTATGCGTCTAGGCGGATGGTAACAGGAGACAAGGGACATGATGTTTTTACCCAGGTTCGGGCCCTCTCGATGGAGGTAAAACCCTACTCCTGCTTGATTGATATTGATGATATGGGTAGTACAAGAGTAGATCTACCACGAGATCAAAGAGGCTAAACCCTAGAAGCTAGCCTATGGTATGATTGTTGTTCGTCCTACGGACTAAAACCCTCCGGTTTATATAGGCACCGAAGAGGGTTAGGGTTACACAGAGTCGGTTACAATGGTAGGAGATCTACATATCCGTATCACCAAGCTTGCCTTCCACGCCAAGGAAACTCCCATCCGGACACGGGACGAAGTCTTCAATCTTGTATCTTCATAGTCCAGGAGTCCGGCCAAAGGCTATAGTCCGGCCATCCGGACACCCCCTAATCCAGGACTCCCTCAGTAGCCCCTGAACCAGGCTTCAATGATGACGAGTCCAGCGCGCATATTGTCTTCGGCATTGCAAGGCGGGTTCCTCCTCCGAATACTTCATAGAAGATTTTGAACACAAGGATAGTGTCCGGCTCTGCAAAATAAGTTCCACATACCACCGTAGAGAGAATAATATTTACACAAATCCAATCTGCTGACGTATTTCGTGGCATGACATCACACCACGGCCAAGCCTTTATTCGAATCGTTTTTACTATCCCACCTCAGCGCGTTTAGCGAGGCAGTTTCCTTGGCATGTCGTGTCAAAGCAGAGATCGTGTCCCCTTATTCCGGGAATCTCATCAATACGGGCGTGGGTAACCCAACCGCGCCATTGATTACGACGCTTGGGAGATAAGCGAGTTTTACCAGGCTGGTGGGGACGCATAGCTTTGTCCGTCCATATAAGGGGATAAGGATCCTACCTTTTTACCTACGCCTTCTTCCTCCTTTGCTTATCCATTTCCGCGCACTCGAGCTCCAGCGCCCAAGTCCGCACATCTCGCCTCAACCTTCCCCAGCCATGTCTGGAGCGGGAGGCAAGTGGATGGCCTCCTCCATTACGGAGGGGCACATCAAGAGGCTGCGGAAGGCCGGATACTTGTCCAGCGACATCGCGCATCGGCTCCCCGACAAGGGGCAGCTCATCCCCACCCCCGGGCCCCATGAGAGGGTGGTGTTCCTCACCCACTTCCTCCACGGACTAGGTTTTCCACTTCACCCATTTGTCCGGGGGCTCGTGTTCTACTACGGCCTGGATTTCCACGATCTGGCCCCAAATTTCATCCTCAACATCTCGGCGTTCATCGTCGTGTGCGAGGCCTTTCTCTGCATCCAGCCCCACTTTGGCTTGTGGCTGAAGACCTTCAATGTCAAGCCGAAGGTAGTGGGCGGCCGCCAAGCGGAGTGCGGAGGTGCCATGGTAGGCAAGACGCCCAACGTCCTATGGCTCGAGGGCTCCTTCGTGGAGACCATAAAGGGGTGGCAATCGGGGTGGTTCTACATCACCGAGCCGCGTGACCCTAAATGGGTAGTGGCCCCCGAATTCCGATCTGGCTTCCCTACATGGCTCACCTCTTGGAAAGAGACGGGCCTGTCATGGGGTGATTCTGAAGAGTTGACCGGACTCCAATCCTGCGCCAAAACCTTGGTGAACAAGAAGCTCAAGCTCGTCAACGTAGTCCAGGTCATGCTCATCCGCCGGATCCTCCCGTGCCAACAATGGGCCTTTAACCTGTGGGAGTTTGATCCGGCACAGCACCAAACCTTGAGCAGACTCTTCGACACTATGTACGAAGATGCCTGGAAGGTGTTGTTCAAGGGCGCCGAGGCTCCCGCATCCGCTACCGAAGATCGCGGATTTAGCTCGCAGCGTCAAGCCAGCGAGGTAAACTATTTTACCCTTTACAGGACACTTGTTTTTCATAGTTTGACTCTATGCGGGATCTAAACTCCCTTTACCTTTGACAGGCCTGGCAAAAGACGTCCGGGCAGGTTAACTGTCCGGCTCCCTTGCCAGAAGACCCAGCGGACGCCCAATTAACGGGGCTGCTGGTTCCGGCGCCTTATGTGGTGCTGGAGAAGAAGGCCAAGAAGAAGGCCACGGGGACTCGAAGGAGTTCCCGGCGCCAGGTGTTGTCGGACTCATCGTCCGATGACTCCAAGGCAGACTCCTCCCGCGAACATGAGGAGGAGGAAAAAGAGGCCTCTCCCCCAGCGGGGGAAGAGAATAAAAGGAAGGCCGCCCCAACTGGGGAGGCCGGAGGGTCCAAGAAGGGAAGGACCCTTCCTCCGGACTACTCCACCAACGCCGATGACGGCGAAGAGGAGTGGCCACCGAGGGCTAAGCCCCTGGCTAGATCGTAAGTGTCCGGATACTAGAATAACTCATGGCGTTTCATTTGTCGCATAGAATCTCCTAACGCCAGATATAACCCTGCAGCCCGCCCAAGGACGGGCTCGACACTTCAACGAGCGGCTCCCTGGCTTCATCGGACGTGAATAGCACTTCACTTCCAGCCGCCTCCTCTCCTCGCACTGCGGATGACGCCAAGGTGGGGTCCCAAAAGGGGCCCAGCCAGGAGGAGGGGGTCCCGGAGGCGCCGCAAGGAAACCTCCCAGACTCTAGGCACGAGGGGGATCAAACCCCAAAGGGCTCTAAGTCCGGCCCTGGGCCGGACTCCGCACCAGAACCTTCTGTGGTTTCGGAGTCCGGCAGGCGGCCCCTTCTTAAGAAGGGCGAGACTGCGACACTGGTGACCTCCGTCCAACCAGGGCACCGAATAATTTGCTGGAGGCGCTTAAAGGCGCCTCCATCGACGAGGAGCACCGCACTATTATGAGTGTGGTGATCCAGAAAGTTCCGTATGCCAAGAGCGGGCTGACTCAAGCCTGTGCCAGCCTTCTAACAGGCTTTGAGGTATGTATTTAAGATATGTAAAAATATTACTGCATAGACAGTAGCCCCTAATGCTCAGTTTGGTGTTCGGAAAGAAAAGCCGAACTGAGGATCTAAAAAGATGTACGCAGGAGTCTAACATAAGTATGTCAATATGGGGAATGCAGGCTGCGCTGCTGACCTCTGCCGCACTGACTGCGGAGGTCAATGCATTGAAGCAGAGCCTCGAATGGTCCGAGAACGAGCTCGGACTTGCCAAAAAGCAGCTCAAGGACAAGGAAGGTAAGTAATACCTTATGGAAGTATATAAAAGATGTGGTTGCAAAAAATCACAGGAATAACGTGAGAATTGCAGGGGCCACGAACGAGGTGGCGACCCTGAAGGAGGCGGTGTCCAAGGCTGAAAGTAATGCGGCCGTGGAGTGCACCGAGCGAGAGAAACAGGAGGCGCGGGTGGCGGAGGTGCGGCAAGAGCTCCAGGCTCTTGTGGAAAAACACGAGAGTTTGGAGCGTGACTCAAGGACTCGAGAGTCCGAGCTTGCCTCGGCCCTTGAGAGTGCCAAAGCCGCTAAGGTAGAAGCCCAAAAAGCCCTTCAGGAAATTGAGGCGATGAAGAAGATAGCGGCAGGTAAGGCATTCTTCATGCAAAGCAAGCACGTGAAAGTGAATTACTCATTACTTACCCAAATCCGGAGCTCTCCAGGAGCATTCGCAGATCTACCCCGCAGTGTGTCCGACACTGCCGCATTCTACTGGGCCAAGGAGGGGAGCTTGACGGTGAAGGTGTTCTGGTCTCATTATGCTGAGGCCGGACACCCGGTGCCCTTGAGCGACCAGTTGAAGCAGCTGGTCGAGCTCCATAAGGTGGCCGAACAGGCCATGAAGGGCCTCATAGTTCGGTTGTGGCCTAAGGAAGCCATGCCTGAGAGCTACTTCGGGCTGGTGAGGCGGCTGGTGGACGCCTGTCCATGGATTGAAGTCGTCAAGCGCTCCGTCTGCATCGAAGGTGCCCGTAGGGCCCTTGCCCGTGCTAAAGTGCACTGGGGCAAGATGGACGCTGAGAAGCTTGTGACAGACGCTCCACCGCTGGGCAGGGAGTATCGCAAGCCCGAGATGTATTATCAGGGCATCCTGAAGGGTGCCCGCCTTATATCGGGTGAATGCTCCAAAGATGTAATTTTTGAGTAAACTTGCATTTGTTATCCTGTACGCTTGAAAACTTGTTCATATGCGCTAAGAAACTCTTGTGAATTTAAAATATTACCTTCTGTGCGGCCGTTTATGAAATTTGAGAGATGGAGAGTCATCGGCTTCTGCCCCCATGCCACGAGTGCTGGGGTGTTCGGGATAAACTTGAGCGCTCTTTTTCTCATTCTTGGGTCCTTTGGAGGCGCTCAACGCAACGAACAAGGCAACCGGACTATAATGCTTGAACACTCTCACTTAGCCATAGAATTCTATAATTTTAAATTTCGGTGAAGCCCCTAGTATTCGGAAGACCGAGTTCGGGGCGCTATCCACGCTTGGGCCGGACAAAGCCGGCTCCTCGCTCTAAGCGGCATAAGTCTTTAGGGACTCGAAAACCTCTCGAACAGCGACCGGCTCTCGCCCTATCATGATGGTTAGTTTTAGCTTTCTCCATTGAGGTGCTTAACCCAGCTCAACCGGGGCACAATCGCAGTGGTTCTCCCAGCGCTACCTTAGCCGATATAACGGAACGTAAGGTACCAAAACATGGGAGCCGGGCAAACCCAACTATTTACCCAACACATGATTCAGAGCCGATGCATATAATGCTATAAGTTCGGGGTGCCGCACTTGTGAAAGTGTTCGGACTTATCACACCATATTTTGGGGTACTTAATCCCCTGGTGTATTTGGCCGTACCAAAGCGTACGGATGCAACATGTCATAAGTGAACATATATAGATAAGAAAAAGAAATGCAATAATAGGCAAAAGCTGTGCATTGTTTATTAAAAAAGCCACGATAAAAGCAGAACGATACAAATAGTGTGATAAGCAAGGGATGGGACTATTTGACATGTCCGCCTCCAGGAGAGAGCTGCGGGGTGATATGTAAAACAAGTATACTGCTCATTATAGAGACCACCTGGATACTCGACGTAGCTTTCTGCTTCCCTGGTTGTTGCATCGTGTGTTTCGGCGATTCTACTGTCGGACAGGGCTTCTTGAGAACGGAGTCCTGAAAGTAAGAAAAAAAGGAATGACACAATCGGGAGCCTCTGGTGCGGTTGAGCCGCATTCTGGGCCTGTCGTGGTCGTGCCCCTCCCCCTATGCCCATGGTATTTCCAGAGTGTAATTATGTATGAGTAGTATTGGTTTCACAATTTCGCGAGGGCTGGGGTTGGGGCCGCATTGCTACGCGTGCTCGGGACGTGCCAGGCGGTCTTGTTGTAGTTTACTCCGGGCGCGCTTGACGGTGTCCGGCCGTTTAATAGCCGGACTCGAGAATTGCCTTGAGAGGCTGCTTTGTACTTCCGCCACGAGAGCCGCCGTATGCTCCTCCGTTCGGAGAGAGCGTTCGGTGTTTCTGTTGACCGTAATGACTCCTCGAGGGCCTGGCATCTTGAGCTTGAGGTATGCGTAGTGCGGCACCGCATTGAACTTTGCAAATGCGGTTCGTCCGAGCAGTGTGTGATAGCCGTTGCGGAACGGGACTATGTTGAAGATTAACTCCTCACTTCGGAAGTTATCCGGGGATCCGAAGACCACTTCAAGTGTAACTGAGCCTGTACAGTTGGCCTCTACACCTGGTATGACACCTTTAAAGGTCGTCTTTGTGGGTTTAATCCTTGAGGGGTCTATGCCCATTTTGCGCGCTGTATCCTGATAAAGCAGGTTCAGGCTGCTGTCGCCGTCCATCAGGACTCTAGTGAGGTGAAATCCGTCAACAATTGGGTCTAGAACCAATGCGGCGAATCCGCCATGGCGGATGCTAGTGGGGTGGTCCCTTCGATCAAAAGTGATCGGGCAGGAGGACCACGGATTGAACTTTGGGGCGACTGGCTCCATCGCATATACGTCCCTTAGTGCACGCTTCCGCTCCCTTTTGGGTATGTGGGTTGCGTATATCATGTTCAACGTCCGCACTTGTAGGGGGAAGCCCTTCTGTCCTCTATTGTTCGGCGGCTGGGGCTCCTCCTCGTCGTCGCTATGCAGCCCCTTGTCATTGTTTTCGGCATTTAACTTGCCTGCCTGCTTGAACACCCAACAATCCCTGTTGGTGTGGTTGGCTGGTTTTTCGGGGGTGCCGTGTATCTGGCACGAGCGATCGAGTATTCGGTCCAAATTGGACGGGCCCGGAGTATTTCTTTTGAATGGCTTTTTCCGCTGACCAGGTTTTGAGCCTCTTAATCCGACATTGACTGCCGTATCTTCAGCATTATTGCCATTAATGCGGTGCTTGTGCTTGTTGCGACGTGACCTGCCGTTGCTGTCCTTGGTATCCGAATTACCAGGGCTCTTGGTCATGTTGTTACTGCGAGCTAGCCAGCTGTCCTCTCCCGCGCAAAAGCGGGTCATGAGTGTTGTGAGGGCTGCCATGGATTTCGGCTTTTCCTGTCCTAGGTGCCGGGCAAGCCACTCGTCGCGGATGTTATGTTTGAAGGTCGCAAGGGCCTCTGCATTCGGACAGTCGATGATTTGATTTTTCTTGGTTAGGAACCGTGTCCATAATTGTCTGGCCGATTCTTCTGGCTGCTGAATTATGTGGCTTAGGTCATCGGCGTCTGGCGGTCGCACATAAGTGCCCTGGAAATTGTCGAGGAATGCGGCTTCCAGGTCTTCCCAACAACCGATTGACTCTGCTGGCAAGCTGTTAAGCCAATGCCGAGCTGGTCCTTTAAGCTTGAGTGGGAGGTATTTGATGGCGTGTAGATCATCACCGCGGGCCATGTGGATGTGAAGGAGATAGTCCTCGATCCAGACCGCAGGATCTGTTGTGCCATCGTATGATTCAATGTTCACGGGTTTGAAACCCTCAGGGATTTGATGATCCATCACTTCGTTTGTGAAGCATAGTGGGTGTGCGGCGCCTCTGTATTGGGCTATATCACGACGTAGCTCAAATGAGCTTTGTCTATTGTGTTCGGCCCGGCCGGAATTGCCATATCCGGCGTGACAGTTATCATCACGTATCGTGGGGCGCCCATGCGATCTGTAGATCGATCTTGTTTGCCTTGCCTTGTCCTCCAATTTATCCCGCAGGTTTGGCGCATTTTCCCGCGCCTTGGTATTTTTTGAGCGGCGCCAGGGTGCGGCTTGAGTGGAGGGCCGAGAGGCCTCTCTATCGCGGCCACGAGGTGGCCGGTCGGCCATATTATGCGCTGGTGATGTAGGCTTAGGTGCTTCCTCCTCTAATCGGGGTAGCAGCCTGCGTTTTGGGTAGCTCTTGGAGGGGCGTTCGAGTTCGTACTCTTCGGCCGCCAGGACTTCAGTCCATCTATCAGCTAGCAAATCTTGGTCAGCTCTAAGCTGCTGCTGCTTTATCTTGAGGCTGCTCGCCATGGCCATAAGCCTGCGTTTGAAACGCTCTTGCTCGACGGGATCCTCAGGCACGACAAATTCGTCGTCGTTGAGGCTTGCTTCATCTTCGGAGGGAGGCATGTAATTGTCGTCCTCTACCTCTCTGCCTGCCGCTCTATCATGAGGGTTGTCTTCTCCATCCTCCTGCACTGAATCCTGCTGGAGGGGGTTGTCTTCGGCACTGTCCGGGGTGTTATTGTCTCCCATGCCGGAATCACCATTTTTGCTGTGGCGGGATTTAGAGCGGCGCCGCTGACGCCGGCGCTTAGGCTGTTTCTTGGAGGGGTCATCCTCCGTTATTCCATCGCCATTCCCATCTTTTGGGATGTCCACCATGTAAATGTCATATGACGAGGTGGCCTTCCAGTGCCCTGTAGGCGCTGGTTCTTGGTCGTCTCCTGCATCGTCGTCCATACCGTCGATGTCTTCGGAGTCGAAGTCGAGCATGTCGGTTAGATCATCGACAGTGGCTACGAAGTGGGTGGTGGGTGGGCTTTGAATTTCCTCGTTGTTCGCATCCCAACCTTCCTGACCATAGTCCGGCCAGGGCTCTCCTGATAAAGAGAGAGATTTTAGTGAATTCAGGATGTCGCCAAAGGGCGAGTGCTGAAAGATGTCCGTGGCGGTGAACTCCATGATCGGTGCCCAATCGGCGATTGGCAGGGGCGCGGAAGGTTCGGAGTCCGGAGAGGAGTCCGGCGCCTTGGAGTCACGAGCTTCGCAAAGGATAGGGTTGGTATTCGGCTCAATCGCCATAGAGATGGCAGCCCCCGAGGCGGTGTCCAGCCACCCGTCCTCAATCGGCGCAGTCGGCTCTGAGCTAAGGGTCAGAGCGGACACTTGTGCGGCCCCCAGGGCGCTGTCCGGCGGCAGAGCTAGATCATGCCCATCGTGACAGTGCGGCGTGCTTGGCTGCGGCTCGAACCCGTCAAAGATCAAGTCTCCGCGGACGTTAGTCGTATAGTTCAAACTTCCAAATCTTACCTGATGGCCAGGGGCGTAGCTTTCAATCTGCTCCAGATGGCCAAGCGAATTGGCCCACGGTGCAAAGCCGCCGAATACGAAGATTTGTCCGGGGAGAAAAGTCTCACCCTGGACCACATCGTTGTTGATGATCGGAGGAGCCATCAGGCCTAAAGATGACAACACAGAGGAACTCTCGATGAAAGCACCAGTGTCGGTGTCAAAACCGGCGGATCTCGGGTAGGGGGTCCCGAACTGTGCGTCTAGGCGGATGGTAACAGGAGACAAGGGACTCGATGTTTTTACCCAGGTTCGAGCCCTCTCGATGGAGGTAAAACCCTACTCCTGCTTGATTGATATTGATGATATGGGTAGTACAAGAGTAGATCTACCACGAGATCAAAGAGGCTAAACCCTAGAAGCTAGACTATGTTATGATTGTTGTTCGTCCTACGGACTAAAACCCTCTGGTTTATATAGGCACCGAAGAGGGTTAGGGTTACACAGAGTCGGTTACAATGGTAGGAGATCTACATATCCGTATCGCCAAGCTTGCCTTCCACGCCAAGGAAAGTCCCATCCGGACATGGGACGAAGTCTTCAATCTTGTATCTTCATAGTCCAGGAGTCCGGCCAAAGGCTATAGTCCGGCCATCCAGACACCCCCTAATCCAGGACTCCCTCACCCCCAGCCCCCTCGTCCTGATGATGTTCTTCATTCCTCCTGGGTGGTGGTGGCGGAGGAGGAAGTCCTGCGTTGCCTTGCGGGCGATCCTCATGAGGTTGATCCCTCCAAGCCCCCTCGCGAGGCTGCTCCTGCTAGCGGTCCTCGCGATGCCGGTCACGCCACCGTTGGCGAGGGCCATGGTCGTCCCATCGTCCTCCACATCTTGCTCCACCTTGGCCGTAGCCCCGATCGTTGCGCTCGGGGCGTCGACCGACACGGCCTTCCCGCACGGCCCTGAGTTCTTGGCATTCGTTGGTGTTGTGGGTGTGGAGATCGTGGTACACACAGTACCGGCTGCCCTTGGATGACTCTGGCTGCTCCCTGACGTGCTTTGTGTCCGGTTCTGCTACGAGCATAGCTGCTCCCTTGCGCTTCACATCTTTGGCCTTGGCTTTCTTCTCTTCTGGGTCTGCGGCTGGGAGCTCGAGAAGGGAGAGGCGTCCTTCCTCAGCCCTTGTGCACTTGGTCTCCAAGTTGAATAGCTCCAGATATGTACACAGATCTTCGTGGATTGCCAGCTCCTCCTTCATCTTGATGTTGCGAACGCCATCAGAGAACGCCGAGATGATGGCCTCCTCAGTCACCCTGGGAATCTTGAGGCGGGCGTTGTTGAAGCGCTGGATGTACTTCTGCAAGGTCTCTCCGGGCTGCTGCTTGATGCGGCGCAGGTCACCCACGGCCGACGGACGCACGCGAGTGCCCTAGAAGTTGGCGACAAAGCGAGTGTGCATCTCGTCCCAGGAGGAGATCATGCCGGGAGGCAGATTCAGGAGCCAGGTGCGGGCGCCGTCTTTGAGTGCCATGGGAAACAAGTTCGCCATGACCTTTTCGTCCCCGTTGGCGGCTTCGATGCCCAGCTCATATAGCTGTAGGAACTCCGCGGGGTCGGCAGTGCCATCGTAGCAAGGAGGAAGGTCAGGTTTGAACTTGCCCGGCCAGGTGACACTGCATAGCTCGGCGGTGAAGGCACAGCAGCTCGCGGTGGCCACGGGAGCTCTCTGCTGATGCGGGGCTTGCTCCTTGGGATTCTCACGCGCCGCTGCCTGGAGCAGTGCGGGGTCTTGATGTGCTGGCGCAGGGATGCGGTCGTGGCGCACCGGCACCGGGAGCACACGAGCACCTTCTTGGGTATGAGGGATTTCTTGGCAGCTCCTTTCTTGTCACGCGGGCGCCGGACGCGGTGGATCTCGTCCTGGGGCCGCGCGCCTTGGAGCCAGGGCGCCTTCTTGAGGAGGAGGTGGTGGGGGCACCTCCTAATCTGCGCCTCCTGCGCAGGACGATGGGCGAGGCAGCGAGAGGGGCGGCACAGGGGATCCCCCTGCGGCGCTGACGAGCTCGGTGATGCGGGCGAGCCACTCCTAGTAGAGGCCGTCGACGGGACGGTAGTGCAGGAGCTCACGCGCCAGGAGCAACGCGGCCGTGGGGGCGCGACGGGCATGGGACGAGGAACCAGCTGGAGTCAGCGACGGGGTGGCGGTGCGGACTTCCCGCCGCACCGAAGGATGCAGCGATGAGGCCTGCTGTTCGCTCCCCGCCGGGCCGGTGGCGGCATTGGCGGCAGGTGACGGGGAACGACGGGGACACCCACCGACGGGAGACATCTGGGCGACGCGGGCGGCAAGAGCAGCCTAACGCTCGGCGCAAGCCCGGCGAGCGTCAGCCATGGACATGACGGAATATCGAACGCGAGACAGCGGAAGAAAGATTCCGGCGCACCCCTACCTGGCGCGCCAAATGTCGGATGTTGGGTTCCGGCAGACCTTTAAGGTTCGAACTCTGGGGTGCGCACGAAGATCTCCCCCCTACTGATTCGCGTCTAATCGCCTCGTGAGAATCTAAGCTAGAACAATGAACGGCGCAAGGGACACAAGATTTATACTAGTTCGAGCCACCGTTGTGGTGTAATACCCTACTCCAGTGTGTGGTGTGGTGGATTTCCTCAGGGGCTGATGATGAACAGTACAAGGGAAGAACAGCCTCGCGAGAGGTGTTCTTGAGCTGGTGCAATGAACTGCTTGGGTGAGCTCGATCGCCTCTTGGTCTAATGAGCCCTTGATCAGATGCCTCTACTCTGTGGTGGCTATCCCTATATATAGAGGCCTTGGGCATCTTCCCAAATATTGAGCGGGAAGGGCGCCAACAACGGCCATTTCGAAGGGGAACATCTAGTACAAATTATCCTGACTAAAGTTGTCTTCGGCTGCCAAAGGCACTGGCGATGACGCTGTCCTGGGCTCCATGGTGACCTCCATCCTGCCGCTCTGCTGGTCTTGGTCTTGTTGCACCGAAATGGCAACCTTTGCCTGATGCCTCGGTACTACATGCCTGTGCTTGCCCCCTTTGCACCAAAGAGAAAACAAGCACACTGCGCTGGCCGGCGCCCGCCTGGTCTCGATCGTCATGGCTTGCGTCACGAGCACCTCGTGAGGTACCCTGCCTTGATCTCTCCGCCTCCTCGCGAGCCTGCCTGGCCAGGCGTTCCTGAGGAAGCCTTATGTCGTCCGCCCCGCGAGGCTTGGCCCCTCGCGAGGGTCTTGAGTCTTGTGCTGATGAAGATGGGCCGTATTGGGCCACCACTCGAGCCACGCCACAGGCCGCAGGCAGGCAAGTTTGGGGACCCCCATTCCTAGAAAGCCAACACACATATCAAATTATCAAAGTAGCGAACACAAATAACACCAACATGATGAAAGTAACAAGATGAAGTTCCCGTGTACCCTCAAGAACGCTTTGCTTGTTGTAAGAGACCATTTTGGCCTGTCCTTTGTCTAAAAAGGATTGGGCTACCTTGCTGCATACTTATTATTACTATCGTTACTTGCTCGTTACAAATTATCTTGCTATCAAACTACTCTCTACTTACAGTTTCAGCACTTGCAACATCATCTTACTGAAAACTACTTGTCATTTTCTTCTACTCCTTGTTGGTTTCGACACTCTTAATTATCGAAAAGATCTACAATTGATCCCCTATACTTGTGGGTCATCAATTTACCACTATATTTTTGGGGTTATGCATTTGAGACAGCTGCATTCACGTTAAATAGGGCACCGTCAAAATTCGTTGAGACGACATCGTATGAACTGTGGTTTGGCAATAAACCTAAGCTGTCATTTCTTAAAGTATGAGGATGCGATGCTTATGTCAAAAGGCTTCAGCCTGATAAGCTCCAACCCAAATAGGAGAAGTGCGTCTTCATAGGACACCCTAAGGAAACAATTGGGTACACCTTCTACCACAGATCCGAAGGCAAGATCTTTGTTGCCAAGAATGGAACCTTTCTATAGAAGGAGTTTGTCAGGACCCCGGCTCAATGTCACATCGATCTAGCCTGTAACACCTCATATCACTTTGCGGCCTCACGCACGGTTTCCCCACGGGTGTCTCCTTACCTTTGCCCGGGACCGTTTGCGCCTTTTGGCTCACGTATATGATGGTGTCGATAGCATCCATATGATAAGGAGCCCGGGCTGACATGACTAGTCGTAAACCCAAAGTGGCATAGACTTACAGGGACAGGCATCCATGACCCAGCATCGAACGTGTCAGTCATCAGCAAGTGGGTCCGGGCTGTCGCACTGGGCTAGCAGGACTCCGGTAAACCGGGCTGTAGCGGGCTAATAGGACTCCGGTACTCAATGCATGACATTTCCCCGAAGGGACAGACACAGGAACGAAGAAGGACACATGCCGGCCAGCCTAAGTGTTCCGGAGCAGTAGCAAGCTACCATGGCTCAATGGAAACACTAGGAGACATTTCCCGGTAAGAGAGACTACTAAAGATAAACAACTAGATAGTCAGATCCCACACATACCAAGCATTTCAATCATACACACAATATGCCCGATATGTGCAAATACAACAAGGCATCACAACATTACTCTACGACACAAGTACTTTATTTAAAGGCTCAGAGAGCCATACATAACATACACACAAGTAAGGGTCACAGGACCCACATTCAAGTCATACAAGCATACAAGCCGACAGCGGAAGTAACTTGTCTGGGTACAGACAACTAGTAAAATAAAAGAGGCTTGGGTAAGCCTAGCTATACTACATGGTCCTTCACGTGCTCAGGATCACCACCTGGGCCTTAGTCTACTCATCGATGTCAACGTCTACGAAGAACCCGTCAGAAGGGGTTGTAGCATCTTCTGAAAAATGTAAATGAAGCAACATGAGTACAAAGGTACTCAGCAAGACTTACATCAGATCCTACATACATGCACATTGTCAAGAAGGGTTGGTGGAGTTATTGCAGCAAGCCAGCTTTGACTCTTGGCTAAACTATGCTACGAGACTCCAACTTGAAAAAGTTTTGCACACACGAGTCCACTATTCACCACTTCGATACACTACCGAGGAACCACCTCCGTCTTCCTACGGAAGAGCCATCCTCGGCACTCACGCTTATCTTGAGGCTTTTAGCAGTTTCCATTTACTTGTCTATGAACTGTATAGGCAACCAAGTAGTCCTTTATCGCGGACGTGGCTATTCGAATAGATTATGTTAACCCTGCAGGGGTGTACTTCTTCATACACGCTCTCACCACTTACCGCTGTTTACACGACATGTACTCGGCAACCTTCAAGCGGAAGCCCAACGCGGGTGTCGGCCACGACCTACCTAATCACCTAAGTCTCTAGTCCAGGTGTATCGCCTATTTGGGTTCCATCCGTGAGGAGATCCGGCCGGGGTTTCGCTCACAGCCCCAAACGATGTGAACAGGGTTCCGAGACACCTAACGGGTGCCCGGTATACCCGGCCACGTACCTACCGCATCACAGCCCACCCCTACGGTCAGCGCTGTCCACGGCCTCCAGTAGGCTACAAACACCATAAACTACTTGCAACTCCTGGATAGAGAACTAGGGTGAATAAGAAGTCGAGAGGGTCCATTGGTTTCGGGCCCAATGCATGGTAGTAGCTGATTCTTAAATCACACATACAGATCTCAGTGCTTAAGGACGGCTTCAATGAAACAACCCACCATGTACTCCTACATGGCCTCTCATCGATACCTTTACCAAATCGTGTTCAACACATCACTCTCATACCAACACGATCATTTCACTCTAGCCCATCACCCAGATGAACCAGACCTGACACGACTCTAAGCATAGCAGGCATAGCAAGGTAGGAACAACACACATACATGGCTCAATCAACTCCTACACATGCTAGTGGGTTTCATCTAGTTACTGTGGCAATGACAGGTCATGTAGAGGAAATGGGTTCAACTACCGCAGCACACAGCAGTTTGAAACGCGTTGTCTTAATGCAGTAAAAGAGAGCAGGAGCAAGAACATGGGATTGTATCGATATGATCAAATGGTTGGTTGCTTGCCTGATGGGTCGGTGCACTGATATTGCTCTTCGTTGGGGTAATCACGGTACTCCTCGGGGGCAGGACCTGCCGCAGAGAACACCGATACACAAACATCACCAAACAATATGCAACAATATGATGCATGCATGAGACATGGCAATATGAGTGTGTTGAGCTAATGCAACTAAGACCAGATGGGTTTGAACCATTTTGAATCAAAGATTCAATTTTTTTTAAATCAAAGCAAAGCTTTATAAATTAACGGTGGCTAGGCATATCGCCTAACACGCAAGCAGCCACAGTGGGCGGTACAGTGGTGTTCCACTCTATACATATGTCTGACAAGCACATACGACCTATACGAGCGAGCTCATGTGCTATAGAATTTGCCTCCCGTCGGCACGCTCTAATGGTAAACTTCGAGAACCACATCTTGAGCTGTAGCTTAATGTCCTCAATGGCTGCAGCGTACGGTGATGAGTCCGTTTTCGCTATGTCCAGAGCGTCGGCAAGCAGCATTGAGTCAGTTTCGAACACCACACGGATGGCACCTAGCTCGGTTGCTGTCACTACTGCCGCACTCATTGCCCCGATCTCAGCCGCGAAGGCGTCTGCCGTGTGAGTCAGCCTTCCCGAACGGGCAATGATCACATGCCCTTCCTCGTCCCTAGCCACCACACCCCATCCTCCCATACTTCCTCCCGGCGTAAAGGCCCCATCTAGGTTGATCTTAATCTCATCGTTGGCAGGAGGGACCCATGCAGTTGAGGCCACTTTGCCTGGCCGCTGGTACACATCCGCATATTCCAGAGCATCGCATCGCGTTCGCTGGACTACCTCAGAGACATGGATCGGCTGCTGCCCTTCACGTTTCCTGTTTCTGTTGTTCCACCAATGCCACCAAAAGATCACTATCATCATCCTCTTTCTCTCATCTAGCTCCCAGAGCTTATCGAGCATTGCATGCACCCCCCGAATACTCTCAAGCTGCACACGCTCGTTTTCAAGGCCCAACAACCTCCATCCTTCCTTGACCATTTTGCACTTGATGAATAAGTGTGCGCCATCCTCCTCCACCCGCTCGCAGAGGAAGCAGCGAGAGTTTTCCAGCTTCATCCCTCGCCTCATCAGGTTAGTGCAAAGTGCCAGAGACTGGTGTTTCAAACGCCACATGAACATCTGCAACTTGACAGGGCACCGCATCTTCCAAATCCTCTTCCACGACGGATCTTCCGTCCTCACCAGCTGCCCCGCGCCAGCCGTGCTTGACCCCGGTGCCCCCGTTCAAGTTTGTTGATCTAGTTCCATGTATAATCTGTACGCACTCTTGACTGAGAATTCTCCTTTCGTATCAAAATGCCAGGCATAAAAATCATCTACCCCCTCTCGAAGGGGGATGTTGAGAATGTGCTTCATGTCCTCCTCGCAGAAGGTATCCCGGACAAGCTCCTCATCCCAACTGCCAGTGATTGGGCTTATGAGTTCATTGACGGTGGTGAGAAGGTTCGGGCCCCTTGGTGTGATTACTCGCCGTGACCATGATCTGGGTATCCAAGGATCGGACCAAATATTGACCGTAGTCCCATCGCCGATCCTACGGATGTAGCCTTGCTTCACAAGCTCTAGACCATGTAGAATACTACGCCAAGAGTAAGAGATGCCATCATGAGCTGTAGCATCGAGCACGGACCGACCGGGGTAATATCTCGCCTGCAAAACCCTTGCACACAGGCTCTCCGGTTGTTGGAGGAGGCGCCACCCTTGCCTCGCCAGCATCGCCAGGTTGAAACTATGCATATCACGAAATCCCAGGCCCCCCATTGCTTTCGGACGAGCGAGTTTTTCCCAACTAATCCAGTGCATTGGGTTCTGCTTGTCCTGCTGGCTCCACCAAAACTTACCCATCAACGTGTTCAATTCTGCACAGAAGGTCTTAGTGAGATCGAAGCATGACATTGCAAATGCCGGAATAGCCTGGGCCACGCCCTTCACGAGTACTTCTTTGCTTTCTTTTGCTAGGATCCTCTCTTGCCAGCCATGGACTCTCCCACACATATTGCGTTTGATATAGTTAAACGCTTTCCTTCTCGATCGGCCGACATGTACCGGGAGTCCTAGGTATTTCTCATTCCAATCCTCATTGTGGATCCCAAGTGTTCCCTTGACAGATGCCCTCTCACCATCGTTCGTGTTCGGGCTGAACATGATAGCGGATTTCTCCGTGTTGATGCACTGTCCCGAACTGTCCTCATAAAGTTGTAAAGCCTCCCGGAGGGCCTCCGCCTCTCGCTGTTCCGCTTTGATCAACAACATGGAATCATCTGCAAAGAATAGGTGTGTCACGCACGGTGCTCGTGGACAGACTTTGACTCCATGTAACCTGCCCCTCCGTTCTGCATCCATAGTGCTGATGTCAGTCCTTCCGCACAAATCACAAACAGGTAAGGAGACGCCGAATCTCCCTGTCTGAGCCCCCAAGAAGGGATAAACTGTTGGGTAAGCTCCCCATTCACTTTGATCTGGTAGCGCACTGTTCTTACACACTTCATTACTAGCTCAACCCACCTTGGACTGAAGCCTAACTTGATCATCATAGCCTCCAAAAAACACCATTCAACTCTGTCGTATGCTTTACTCATGTTAGCTTTGACCACGGCATAACCAGCCTTGCCGGCTTTCTTGTTCATCAAGTAGTGGGAGAGTTCATATGCTATGAGGACGTTGTCTGTGATGAGCCTGCCTGGCACAAACGCACTTTGGTTTTCTGAGATAATATCCGAAAGTATTAGTTTCAGGCGATTTGCAATGACTTTCGACACCGGTTTGTACAGCACGTTACAGAGACTGATTGGTCGTAGATCCTTGATCCTCGACGGGTTCTTAACCTTTGGTATGAGCACGACCATTGTATCACTCCATCCCTCTGGAATATCTCCTCCGTTCAAGACCTCTAGCACCTCTTCCACTATCTTGTCTCCCATGAAACGCCAATGATTCTTATAAACAACCGCCGGCATCCCATCAGGGCCCGGCGCCTTAAGATCGCCGATGTGATCAAGTGCCGCCTTGATCTCTTCCCGAGTGAACTCTGCGTCAAGTACTGCATGCATATCAGGAGTTACTCTCGGTTCGACCTTGTCGATCAGCTCATTCATCCGTTGGGGGTTTGAGGACGTAAAAAGTTCCTGAAAAAAGGAGCACACATAGTTAGTTAAATCCTCTCCCTCCGCTACTACTTCTCCACTCTCCCTTCTGATCTCCTTGAGCCTGTTTGCTCTCTTCCTAGCCGACGCCACCGACTGCAGATACTTAATATTACGGCTGCCTCCCTTCAACCACCACATATGGGCATGTTGTTTCAACCTAGTGTATTTCTTCTCCTTCAGATCGTGGACCAGCGCCCTCAGCCTAGCCTCATCCTTTATCTTCCCCTCTGACACCGGTTCCTTCATGCACCTGTCCAACTCCCTTCGTGCCTTCTTAAGTCTCTCCTCTAGCTCACCCACCACATTCGTACTCCACGGCCCCATCTGTGCAGCAATCTTCTTTAGGGCTTCTGTTACGTTCCCCCCTCCTCCTTCCCATCCACTCTCCCATGCATGCTTGATCACCTCCTCACACCCCTCCTCCTGCAGCCACCGAGCCTCGAACCGAAAAGTTTTGTCTCCCGCCCTCCATTTCTTCTCAACCCCTTCCAACTGCACAATGATTATGTTCTTTACCGCGGACGCGGCTATTCGAATAGATTATGTTAACCCTGCAGGGGTGTACTTCTTCATACACGCTCTCACCACTTACCGCCGTTTATATGACATGTACTCGGCAACCTTCAAGCGGAAGCCCAACGCGGGTGTCGGCCACGACCTACCTAATCACCTAAGTCTCTAGTCCAGGTGTATCACCTATTCGGGTTCCATCCGTGAGGAGATCTGGCCGGGGTTTCGCTCATAGCCCCAAACGATGTGAACAGGGTTCCGAGACACCTAACGGGTGCCCGGTATACCCGGCCACGTACCTACCGCATCACAGCCCACCCCTACGGTCAGCGCTGTCCATGGCCTCCAGTAGGCTACAAACACCAGAAACTACTTGCAACTCCTGGATAGAGAACTAGGGTGAATAAGAAGTCGAGAGGGCCCATTGGTTTCGGGCCCAATGCATGGTAGTAGCTGATTCTTAAATCACACATACAGATCTCAGTGCTTAAGGACAGCTTCAATGAAACAACCCACCATGTACTCCTACATGGCCTCTCATCAATACCTTTACCAAATCGTGTTCAACACATTACTCTCATACCAACACGGTCATTTCACTCTAGCCCATCACCCAGATGAACCAGACCTCACACGACTCTAAGCATAGCAGGCATAGCAAGGTAGGAACAACACACATACATGGCTCAATCAACTCCTACACATGCTAGTGGGTTTCATCTAGTTACTGTGGCAATGACAGGTCATGCAGAGGAAATGGGTTCAACTACCGCACCACACAGCAGTTTGAAACGCGTTGTCTTAATGCAGTAAAAGAGAGCAGGAGCAAGAACATGGGATTGTATCGATATGATCAAATGGTTGGTTGCTTGCCTGATGGGTCGGTGCACTGATATTGCTCTTTGTTGGGGTAATCACGGTACTCCTCGGGGGCAGGACCTGCCGCAGAGAACACCGATACACAAACATCACCAAACAATATGCAACAATATGATGCATGCATGAGACATGGCAATATGAGTGTGTTGAGCTAATGCAACTAAGACCAGATGGGTTTGAACCATTTTGAACCAAAGATTCAATTTTCAAACTCATATATGGTCCTTTAAGGTGTTTTAACTTGTTCTGCAATAAACAGTAGGTTAGCTTGTCTAAACATGCATCAAAACCAGTACAGATGGATAGGTTGGATTTTTCTGATCATTTTTCATATATAACACTTTGCATTCGGAGCTATCGTTGATTTACTATGAATTTTTGAAGTTTAGAACATTTTCTGAAATTTATAAATCATTCTAGATTTATTTTAATTCCAGAAAAGGATTACTGCGTCAGCATGATGTCATGCTGACCTCAGCAAGTCAACAGGCCGGTCCAGGTCAAACTGACCAGTGGGTCCCGCATGTCCGTGGTTAATTAATAACTAAATTTAGTTTAAAACTAAACTGGGCTAATTAGCAGAGGGGGTCCCACTTGTCATAGGCTCAGGGGGGTCAAACTGGGCCCACCCTGGTCAAGGTCAAAGTCAAACACGCCGGCGTCTAACCGCCGACAAGGCCGAATGCGGCGGCGGAAGTGATTTTGTGCATTCCGGCGACCAAACGGGCGGCGGAGGGCATCTACGCGTAGCTGAGATCGAGCCGCGTCTATTGGTGGTGGTGGTTGAGCTCGGGGTGGTCGGAGACATCGCCGGCGACGACTTTGGCGGTCGCCGGATTCGGGTGAAGATGGATTCGACGCTACGGGGCACGGCGAGGCACGTGGTGAGGTGCGTTGGGCCCCTGGAGACGCGGTGAGTACGTTAGACAAGGTGGGATGGTCGGTGGTTAGCCGGAGACACGTCGGCGACGAGCTTCACGGCGGCGCGTGCGGGTGAGCTACGTGTGCTCGTGGTGGTGCACGAGAGCGAGAAAGAAGAGGGGGAGGAGGTAGCCAGGCTCATAGCGGTCTTGAGGGAGCAGACGGCGCGGTCGGGGACGAGCTGGTGCGGTGGCGACGGCGAAGGGGATCTCCGGCGATGGCGGTTCGGTCGAGGTCAGTGCGGTGGCTTCGGGGCTCGCGAGAGCTCGGGGCTCGGCTAGCCCGAAGGAGAGGAGAGTGGCGGAGCTCCTTGACACGGTGGCGCAGCATGGGGACGACGGGGAGCACGACTACGGCGAGGGTACGGCGGCGGTTGCGTCGGCCATGGCATGGGAGAGCAAGGGAGAGGAGCTGGGGTCGAATGGCCGTGTCTACGGGCTTCGGGGCACGACGTGGAGCTCATCCAGGCCAGCGGGGAGGCGAGAGGGGGAAGCAGGGCGACGGGCAGCTGCATGGCGCACGCTGCGGCCATCGTCGAGCACCTGCCTGCCTGCCTGGCCAAGCCAAGGAGCTCGCTGGAGCGGTGGCTGGGCTGGGCCGGCAGGTGGGCCTCTGGGTGGCGCCAGATAAGTCTTTCCCTTTTTTTCTGTTTCTGTTTTTATTCTGTAAGTTTGTTGAATTTCTAAAAATACCTAAGCAACTCCAAAAATCACCAAACTGCATCTGGTCCTTAGTTGGAATATTTCCAACATGGAACATTTTGGTTTGGGATTATTTGAGCATTAAAATATTTTTATAAATTTTAAATGCCCAAATTCAAATACTTATGATTTAACTCAAAGACCTTAGGATGACCTAGAAAATTGTGCATCACTTTTGGCAGAGGTTCTGAACCAAGACAAAAATGATGGGCATTTTAGAAGGGCATTTCAGGTTCATTGAAAATATTTTTAGTAAACCCTAGTTAGATTCAGAGGGGGATGGGGGTTCTGTCATCCCCATTTCAAGTTTCTGTTGAAAGAATAAAAATGACGCAACACTCTAATGCATGAACTAGCTAGGGTGTGACAACTCACCCCCACTCAAAAGAATCTCGTCCTGAGATTTAGGTTCCTCCGGGAAGAAGGCGGGATACTCGAGTCGAAGACGATCCTCCCTTTCCCAGGTTGCTTCTTTCTCAGAATGGTGCGACCATTGAACCTTGAGAAACTTGATGTTATGTCATCGAGTGGTACGCTCGGCTTGATCGAGGATACGAACGGGGTACTCTCGATATGTGAGATTATCTTGAAGATCAAGCGTTTTGTGGTCCACTCCACGGATAAGATCCGAGAAGCAACGCCTGAGTTGAGAAACGTGGAAGACATCGTGGACTCTAGAGAGATGCGGAGGTAGTTCCAATTGGTAGGCAACTTCTCCTCGTTTAGCGAGAATGCGAAAAGGTCCAACGTAACGAGGAGCCAATTTGCCCTTGATACCGAAACGATGGGTTCCCTTCAGAGGAGTAACCCGAAGGTAAGCCTTCTCGTCAACCTCAAAGGTCATAGCCTTATGTTTCCGGTCATATTGGCTCTTTTGATGAGATTGGGCTGTTTTCAACTTTTCACGAACGATGCGAACTTGCTCTTCTGCTTCTTGGAACATATCCGGGCCAAAGAATTGTCTTTCCCCGGTTTCTGACCAGTTAAGGGGTGTTCGACACCGTCGTCCATAGAGAACTTCAAAAGGGGCTTTACCCAAGCTAGATTGATAGCTGTTGTTATAAGCGAATTCGGCAAATGGAAGGAATTTCTCCCAATCCATTCCGAATGAGATAACAGAAGCTCGAAGCATGTCTTCTAGAATCTGGTTGACGCGTTCTACTTGACCACTTGATTGAGGGTGAAAGGCGGTGCTAAAGGAAAGGCGGGTTCCCATAGCATTTTGGAAACTTTCCCAAAATCGAGAGGTGAATAGACTTCCTCGATCCGAGTTAATTTCCAGTGGAACACCATGGAGGGATACTATTCGGGAGACGTACAAGTCTGCTAACTGACTAGCAGTTATACTCGAACAGGTAAGAAATGGGCCACTTTGGAAAGACGATCGATAACGACGAAGATAGCAGTATTCCCTCTCTTGGTCCTGGGAAAACCGGTGATGAAGTACATACCAATTTTATCCCATTTCCATTCAGGAATAGCTAAGGATTGGAGGGTGCCAGCAGGCCGTTGATGCTCTGCTTTTACACGACGGCAGACGTCGCAACTAGCAATATACTGAGCAATTTCTCTCTTCATCCTAGTCCACCAGAACCTCTGGCGTAGGTCCTGATACATCTTAGTGCTACCGGGATGAATGGTGAGAGGAGATTCATGAGCTTCCTTAAGGATCAATCGCCTCAGGTTTCGCACCTTGGGAACCACTAGACGATTCCCGAAGTATACGACTCCTTGATCATCAATGGAGAAACAATTCGCAACTCCTTTCTTGATGTTTCTCTTGATGCGGGAGATTCCCGGATCTACCTTTTGTGCTTTGATGATCTGATCCGTAAGGGTAGATTTCGCCACCAAGGTGGAAAGGAATCCTTGAGGAACAATGTGAAGGTTAAGTTTCCGAAATTCCTCATGGAGAAGTGGTTGACTTTGTTGCAGCATCAGATTGT
Organism: Triticum timopheevii; assembly: GCA_963921465.1. Taxonomy (NCBI): domain Eukaryota; kingdom Viridiplantae; phylum Streptophyta; class Magnoliopsida; order Poales; family Poaceae; genus Triticum; species Triticum timopheevii. Next base: position 153,863,899 of record OY997272.1, read on the forward strand.
TGCAATAAGATTTATGACTTCGCGCATCAGCCATGACATTGGCTTTTCCCGGGGTGTAAGTTATCCCTAAGTCAAAATCTGTGATCAACTCAACCCAACGTCTTTGCCTGAGATTTAAATCCGGTTGGGTAAATATGTACTTCAGACTTTGGTGATCAGTGAAAATTTCGCAACGATTACCGAGGAGGTAATGTCGCCATGTTTTGAGTGCATGGACTACAGCTGCAAGCTCTAGATCATGAGTAGGGTAGTTTTCCTCATGTGGGTGTAATTGCCGTGAAGCATAAGCAATTATGTGTCGATCTTGCATGAGAATATAGCCTAGTCCTTGTCGCGAGGCGTCGCAGTAGATAACAAAGTCCTTGGAGAAATCTGGTGGTACCAGTACGGGAGCAGAAGTTAGGCGTCTTTTCAGTTCCTAAAAATTGTGCTCACATTGTGGAGTCCACTCGAACTTTTTATCCTTCTTGAGGAGTTCAGTTAGAGGTTTAGCAACCTTGGAGAAATTCTCGACAAAACGACGACAATAGCTCGCTAAGCCAAGGAAACTCCGAACTTGCTTGACCGATTCAGGTGGAGTCCAATTAAGGACGGCTTGAACTCGCTCGGGGTTAACAGCAATACCTTTACCAGAAATTACATGTCCTAGATAGGTCACTTCTGGTAACCAGAATTCGCATTTAGAAAATTTGGCATAAAGGCGATGCTCTCGAAGTTTCTTCAACACTAGCCTTAGATGTTCGGCATGTTCTTCCTCGTTCTTGGAGTAGATGAGTATATCATCGAGGTAAACCACAACGAATTTATGCAAATACTCCATAAAGATTGAGTTCATTAACCGAGAAAAGGTGGCTGGAGCATTGGTTAAACCGAAGGACATGACGGTGTACTCGTATTGGCCATAATGAGTAACAAAGGCCGTTTTAGGAATGTCCCCGTTCCTGATTTTGATTTGATGGTAGCCCAACCTCAAATCCATTTTAGAGAAGATTGAGGATCCAGCGAGCTGATCGTATAGGTCGCTGATCCTGGGGAGCGGATACTTGTTCTTAATTGTGACCAAGTTGACGGGTCGATAATCTACAACCATCCAGTCCGTACCATCCTTCTTCTTGACGAAGAGGACGGGGCAAGCCCATGGAGATGAACTAGGTCGGATGAAACCCTTCTTCAAGGACTCATCGAGTTGTTTCTTAAGTTCGGCTAGTTCAAAAGGTGCCATCTTATAGGGTCTTCTGGAGATTGGGACAGTTCCTGGAATAAGATCTATCACGAATTCGACATCCCTGTCAGGTGGGACACCTGGCAATTCTTCTGGAAAGACATCCGGGAAATCACGGACTACCGGGACGTCCTCAAGGTCTGGCAAGGGGCTGGCGTTAAGAGAGTATAACTGTCGTTTGGTTACTCGGGTCAAGACATTGACTATCCTTCCCGAAGGGTGCGTGGGTTGAACAGTCCTAGAGAAACAATCGATCTTGGCATGATGGGCTGACATCCAATCCATACCCAAGATGATATTAATATCCGAATATTTGAGAGCTATCAAGGATGCAAGAAAAACAAGTCTGTCGACTTGAATTTCATTCCCATGGCTTACGCTAGAGGTTTGCCATCTAGAACCGGGAGTGGAAATTTCCATGGTGGAAGGCATGTCACAGAATGCGGTGTTATGCAAGCGAGCATAGTTTTCGGATATGAATGAATGAGATGCTCCAGTATCAAAAAGAACATATGCCGGGTGGCAATTAACAAGGAGCGTACCGAGAACGACGTTGGGATCTTCTTGAGCCTCTTCTGCAGAGACACAATTCACATGGCCACGTGCAGTGGTGGCCGGCTTGGCGTAGAACACTTTCCCTGTCGGCTTGCCACGGCCAACAGCTTTTGCAGACTGGTTGGGGTTGGTCTGGGGACACTCGCGCATATAGTGGCCTGATTCCCCACACTTGAAGCACGTCACGGAACTGGTGCGTGGAGGAGCATTGTTGGTTGCACCACCATAGGGCTTGGCTGGTGCATACTATTGAGCTGGGCGAGGCGCCTAATAGGATGGCCTCGGTGTGAACCTGGGTGGCAGGGCAGTGTTAGGCACCCACACCCGGCGCTTCTGTGGTCCAGCACCGGATGAGGAACCCAAATCACGGCCATGCTTGCGTGTTGCGTCAAAATCAGTCTGACCGGTCTCAGCACTAATGGCTTTATTCACAAGCTTCTGAAAAGAGGTGCACTCATGCAGACGGAGGTCACGATGAAGCTCAGGACTAAGTCCCTTATGGAACCTTGCCTGCTTCTTGGCATTGGTAGAAACTTCCTCAGTTGCATATCGTGCAAGGTTACCGAACTCCCTGCTGTAAGCGTCAACAGAGAGTCGACCTTGAGTGAAACTGCAGAACTCCTCACGTTTACGGTCCATGAGACCCTCCGGAATGTGATGTTCACGGAAAGCCTCGCTGAATTCAGCCCAAGTAGTGACGTGGCCCGCTGGGCGCATAGCTTCATAGTTCTCCCACCAGAGACTGGCGGGGCCTTCGAGATGATATGCAGCAAAGGTGACCCTATCAGCCTCAGCTACGAGTGCAGAACGCAGTTTGTGAGTAATACTGCGAAGCCAGTCGTCGGCGTCGAGAGGCTCGACGGAGTGGTGGAAGGTAGGTGGATGTAACTTGATGAAATCACTGAGTGACACCAAGTTATTCCTCTGATGGTGTGTTGTGTTCTGTTTGATACGCTCCAACAAACGGTTGGTCTCCCGCTTGTTTCTCTCGTCTTCCAGCATAACTTCGGCCAGAGAAGGAGGGTGAGGCAGGTTTGTTTCCCCAATTCTGCTGCCTTCGGCCTGCTCTGGGGGAGCAGGGTTGTTGCGGGTGTTGACCATCCTAGGAAAAACAAGACAATGGTTTAGTCCAGGATGATAAGATTCGGATATGTAAATGTAGAATGTAATGGACAACTCAGGATGCAAGATGATCATCCGTATGACATGGTAGATACAGAAACTGCTTCTTTTATTCCATCGTCATACACATCATACAAGGTTTAGTACAGGACCAAACAAAGTACTACTACGGTGAAAGGAAGATTACATCTCATCGGAGGCATTCCAAGCTCCTATACATTATTTTTCCTACACCCCCGGAATTACTACACACTAAGTCATATTCCACAAGTCACGCAGGACGGTGGAAATACAACTATTACAATACTAGTGGAACTACTACTAACTCAGACATCTCCGTAGTAGTTCTCATAGAAGTCTCCTCCATAGCCTGGAAGTTCAACGTGAGCATCCGGAAACAGACGATCCTGAGGAGCCTGTGGGCCAAAGGGGCTAGGGTGAGGTCTTGTACCAACAAACGGTGGCCTGCGAGGACCACGAGGTGGGGTGATGCCTCCCACATCACGCCAATCCATCATGTCTGGCAGAGCAGATCTAACATGATACAGGTCTCTCATATCCATATATCCAGCTTGCACAGCCGGTGCAAACCGAGTCAAGGTGGCCCAATGATCGGCACGGGTGTTGAAAAGCTCCATTCTCAAGGCCCGATTCTCTCGGTCCTTATCCTCGAGCAACTCGGCAGTGGTGCGAGTTAGTGAGTCCTCCTGACTGGAGTCAGCATAGATAGCCCGGAGATACCCGTGCGCTCCAGGGAGTGAAGCTGGCATATACCGGAAGTCGGTGTTGCGAAGCAGGCCAGTCCTGACTCGCATGATGGTCATCATAGAATAGGCCGCATCTTGCACAGCCATCTCAATAGTAACACCGAGTCCATAAGAACAGTGGAGGGGCTTGGTAGAACCAGGATAACAGGGAAATATCCGGACGGTGCAAAGATACTGGCTTGATTAAAATCTCGAAACTGCTCTTCGACCGTGTATTCGGGATACCAACGGTAACCCATCTCGATCATTACCCGGACTAACATAGCCGTATGACCGGTCACACCAATGCATCGGGTCAGGCGAACCACTTGGTTTTGATCACGAGTGGCCATCTGAAAGCACAGCCATAATGCAAAAGCATTAGAATTTCTAGCAGAATTTTCACAGCATAACGGTTGTAAATGCTCAAGAAGAGTTTGAGACAGTTAGCAAAGATTTGCATAGACACTCAACAACATCATATCAAGTGTTCTGGGTCTAACTTATCAGCATAACAGGGTAGTAGAACTGAACTAGGCTTGTAACCATCAAACCTATAAGGTACTACTGATTAGTAACACGTGAACCTGATAGAGAGAAGAGATCCTAGTCCTTAACCCCCGGTGGAAGAATGGACTGACTCAGATCAGAATGCCACGAGGTAAAGAAGTAAAAAGAGCCTTACGTACCAACCCATAATCAATTCCCCTACATATAACTAAAGCATTTCTAGACTCAACATCGACCAGTTTTGCTTGGAGAACCTACAGGCAGTCCGGCTCTGATGCCAACGCTGTCAGGACCCCGACTCAATGTCACATCGATCTAGCCTGTAACACCTCATATCACTTTGCGGCCTCGCGCACGGTTTCCCCACGGGTGTCGCCTTACCTTTGCCCGGGACCGTTTGCGCCTTTTGGCTCATGTATATGATGGTGTCGCTAGCATCCATATGATAAGGAGCCCGGGCTGACATGACTAGTCGTAAACCCAAAGTGGCACAGACTTACAGGGACAGGCATCCATGACCCAGCGTCAAACGTGTCGGTCATCAGCAAGTGGGTCTGGGCTGTAGCACTAGGCTAGCAGGACTCCGGTAAACCGAGTTGTAGCGGGCTAACAGGACTCCGGTACTCAATGCGTGACATTTCCCCAAAGGGACAGACACAGGAACGAAGAAGGACACATGCCGGCCAGCCTAAGTGTTCCGGAGCAGTAGCAAGCTACCATGGCTCAATGGAAACACTAGGAGACATTTCCCGGTAAGAGAGACTACTAAAGATAAATGACTAGATAGTCAGATCCCACACATACCAAGCATTTCAATCATACACACAATATGCCCGATATGTGCAAATACAACAAGGCATCACAACATGACTCTACGACACAAGTACTTTATTTAAAGGCTCAGAGAGCCATACATAACATACACACAAGTACGGGTCACAGGACCCATATTCAAGTCATACAAGCATACAAGCCGACAGCGGAAGTAACTTGTCTGGGTACAGACAACTAGTAAAATAAAAGAGGCTTGGGTAAGCCTAGCTATACTACATGGTCCTTCACGTGCTCAGGATCACCACCTGGGCCTTAGTCTACTCATCGATGTCAACGTCTACGAAGAACCCGTCAGAAGGGGTTGTAGCATCTTCTGAAAAATGTAAATGAAGCAACATGAGTACAAAGGTACTCAGCAAGACTTACATCAGATCCTACATACATGCACATTGTCAAGAAGGGTTGGTGGAGTTATTGCAGCAAGCCAGCTTTGACTCTTGGCTAAACTATCCTACGAGACTCCAACTTGAAAAAGTTTTGCGCACACGTGTCCACTATTCACCACTTCGATACACTACCGAGGAACCACCTCTGTCTTCCTACGGAAGAGCCATCCTCGGCACTCACGCTTATCTTGAGGCTTTTAGTAGTTTCCATTTACTTGTCTATGAACTGTATAGGCAACCAAGTAGTCCTTTACCACGGACGCGGCTATTCGAATAGATTATGTTAACCCTGCAGGGGTGTACTTCTTCATACACGCTCTCACCACTTACCGCCGTTTACACGACATGTACTCGGCAACCTTCAAGCGGAAGCCCAACGCGGGTGTCGGCCACGACCTACCTAATCACCTAAGTCTCTAGTCCAGGTGTATCGCCTATTCGAGTTCCATCCGTGAGGAGATCCGGCCGGGGTTTCGCTCACAGCCCCAAACGATGTGAACAAGGTTCCGAGACACCTAACGGGTGCCCGGTATACCCGGCCACGTACCTACCGCATCACAGCCCACCCCTACGGTCAGCGCTGTCCATGGCCTCCAGTAGGCTACTGTTGGAAATATGCCCTAGAGGCAATAATAAAAGTATTATTATTATATTACCTTGTTCATGATAATTGTCTTTTATTCATGCTATAACTGTATTATCCGGAAATCGTAATACACGTGTGAATACATAGACCACAATATGTCCCTAGTGAGCCTCTAGTTGACTAGCTCGTTGTGATCAACAGATAGTCATGGTTTCCTGGCTATGGACATTGGATGTCGTTGATAACGGGATCACATCATTAGGAGAATGATGTGATGGACAAGACCCAATCCTAAGCCTAGCATAGAGATCGTGTAGTTCGTATGCTAAAGCTTTTCTAATGTCAAGTATCTTTTCCTTAGACCATGAGATTGTGCAACTCCCGGATACCGTAGGAGTGCTTTGGGTGTACCAAACGTCACAACATAACTGGGTGATTATAAAGGTGCACTACAGGTATCTCCGAAAGTGTCTGTTGGGTTGGCACGAATCGAGACTGGGATTTGTCACTCCGTGTAAGCGGAGAGGTATCTCTGGGCCCACTCGGTAGGACATCATCATATGCGCAATGTGACCAAGGAGTTGATCACGGGATGATGTGTTACGGAACGAGTAAAGAGACTTGCCGGTAACGAGATTGAACAAGGTATAAGATACCGACGATCGAATCTCGGGCAAGTACAATACCGCTAGACAAAGGGAATTGTATACGGGATTGATTAAGTCCTTGACATCGTGGTTCATCCGATGAGATCATCGTGGAACATGTGGGAGCCATCATGGGTATCCAGATCCCGCTGTTGGTTATTTATCGGAGAACGTCTCGATCATGTCTACATGTCTCCCGAACCCGTAGGGTCTACACACTTAAGGTTCGATGACGCTAGGGTTATAAAGGAAGTTTGTATGTGGTTATCGAATGTTGTTCGAAGTCCCGGATGAGATCCCGGACGTCACGAGGAGTTCCGGAATGGTCCGGAGGTAAAGATTTATATATGGGAAGTCCTATTTTGGCCACCAGAAAATGTTCGGGATTTTTCGGTATTGTACCGGGAAGGTTCTAGAAGGTTCCGGAGTGGGGCCCACCTGCATGGGAGGACCCACATGAACGTGGGTAGTGGGGGCAAGGCCCCACACCCCTGGTCAAGGCGCACCAAGATCCCCCTTTATAAGGAATAAGATCATATCCCGAAGGGATAAGATCAAGATCCCTAAAAAGGGGGGATAACAATCGGTGGGGAAGGAAATGATGGGATTTCTTTCCTCCCACCTTGGCCAACGCCCCAATGGACTTGGAGGGCAAGTAACCAGCCCCTCCACCCCTATATAAAGTGGGGAGACGCATGGGAGCTTGACACGAAGTTCTGGCGCAGCCCTCCCCCTCTCCCAAGTCCTCCTCCTCTCCCGCGGTGCTTGGCGAAGCCCTGCAGGATTGCCACGCTCATCCACCACCACCACGCCGTTGTGCTGCTGCTGGATGGAGTCTTCCTCAACCTCTCCCTCTTACCTTGCTGGATCAAGGCGTGGGATACGTCACCGGGCTGTACGTGTGTTGAACGCGGAGGTGCCGTCCGTTCTGCACTTGATCATCGGTGATTTGGATCACGATGAGTACGACTCCATCAACCCCGTTCACTTGAACGCTTCCGCTTAACGATCTACAAGGGTATGTAGATGCACTCTCCTTCCCCTCGTTGCTGGTTTCTCCATAGATAGATCTTGGTGACACGTAGGAAAATTTTGAATTTCTGCTATGTTCCCCAACAGTGGCATCATGAGCTAGGTCTATTGCGTAGATTCTTTGCACGAGTAGAACACAAAGTAGTTGTGGGCATTGATTTTGTTCAATGTGCTTACCGTTACTAGTCCAATCTTGTTTCGACGGTATTGTGGGATGAAGCGGCCCGGACCGACCTTACACGTACTCTTACGTGAGACAGGTTCCACCGATTGACATGCACTTGGTGCATAAGGTGTCTAGCGGGTGCCAGTCTCTCCCACTTTAGTCGGAACAGATTCGATGAGAAGGGTCCTTATGAAGGGTAAATAGCAATTGGCATATCACGTTGTGGTTTTGCGTAGGTAAGAAACGTTCTTGCTAGAAACCCATAGCAGCCACGTAAAACATGCAACAACAATTAGAGGACGTCTAACTTGTTTTTGCAGGGTATGCTTTGTGATGTGATATGGCCAAGAAGAATGTGATGAATGATATGTGATGTATGAGATTGATCATGTTCTTGTAATAAGATTCACGACTTGCATGTCGATGAGTATGACAACCGGCAGGAGCCATAGGAGTTGTCTTAAATTTATTGTATGACCTGCGTGTCATTGAACAACGCCATGTAATTACTTTACTTTATTGCTAACCGGTAGCCATAGTAGTAGAAGTAATAAGTTGGCGAGACGACTTCATGGAGACACGATGATGGAGATCATGATGATGGAGATCATGGTGTCATGCCGGTGACGATGATGATCATGGAGCCCCGAAGATGGAGATTAAAAGGAGCAAAATAATATTGGCCATATCATGTCACTATTTGATTGCATGTGATGTTTATCATGTTTATGCATCTTGTTTACTTAGGACGACGGTAGTAAATAAGATGATCCCTTACAACAATTTCAAGAAGTGTTCTCCCCTAACTGTGCACCGTTGCTACAGTTCGTCGTTTCTAAGCACCACGTGATGATCGGGTGTGATGGATCCTTACGTTCACATACAACGGGTGTATGACAGATTTACACAGCGAAAACACTTAGGGTTAACTTGACGAGCCTAGCATGTACAGACATGGCCTCGGAACACGGAGACCGAAAGGTCGAGCATGAGTCGTATAGTAGATACGATCAACATAAAGATGTTCACCGACGTTGGCTAGTCCGTCTCACGTGATGATCGGACACGGCCTAGTTGACTCGGATCATGTGATCACTTAGATGACCAGAGGGATGTCTATCTGAGTGGGAGTTCATAAGATGAACTTAATTATCTTGAACATAGTCAAAAGACCTTTTGCAAATTATGTCGTAAGCTCGCGCTTTAGTTCTACTGTTTAGTTATGTTCCTAGAGAAAATATAGTTGAAAGTTGATAGTAGCTTTATGCGGACAGTAGAAAGCTTATGTCCTTAATGCACCGCTTAGTGTGCTGAACCCCAAACGTCGTTTGTGGATGTTGCGAACATCGAACATACACGTTTTGATAACTACGTGATAGTTCAGATAAACGGTTTAGAGTTGAGGCACCAAAGATGTTTTCGAAACATCACGAAACATATGAGATGTTTCGAGGGCTGAAATTGGGATTTCAGGCTCGTGCCCACGTCAAGAGGTATAAGACCTCCGACGATTTTCTTAACCTGCAAACTAACGGAGAAAAGCTCAATCGTTGAGCTTGTGCTCAGATTGTCTTGAGTGCAACAATCACTTGAATCGAGTGGGAGTTGATCTTCCAGATGAGATAGTGATGTTTCCCCAAAGTCTTTGCCACCAAGCTGCTAGAGCTTCGTGATGAACTATAACATATCAGGGATAGATATGATGATCCTTGAAATATTCGCGATGTTTGACACCGCGAAAGTAGAAATCAAGAAGGAGCATCAATTGTTGATGGTTGGTGAAACCACTAGTTTCAAGAAGGGCAAGGGCAAAAAGGGATACTTCATGAAACGGCAAAACAGTTGCTGCTCTAGTGAAGAAACCCAAGATTGAACCCAAACCCGAAACTAAGTGCTTCTGTAATAAGGGAACAGCCACTGGAGCAGCATTACCCTAGATACTTGGTAGATGAGAAGGCTGGCAAGGTCGATAGAAGTATATTGGATATACATTATGTTAATGTGTACTTTACTAGTACTCCTAGTAGCACCAGGGTATAAGATACCGGTTCGGTTGCTAAGTGTTAGTAACTCGAAATAAAAGCTACGGAATAAACGGAGACTAGCTAAAGGTGAGCTGACGATATGTGTTGGAAGTGTTTCCAATGTTGATATGATCAAGCATCGCACACTCCCTCTACCATCGAGATTGGTGTTTGCGTTGAGCATAGACATGATTGGATTATGTCTATCGCAATACAGTTATTCATTTAAGGAGAATAATGGTTACTCTGTTTATTTGAATAATACCTTCAATGGTCTTACACCTAAAATGAATAGTTTATTGAATCTCGATCGTAGTGATACACATTTTCATGCCAAAAGATATAAGATAGTAATGATAGTACCACTTACTTGTGGCACTGCCATGTAAGTCATAATGGTATAAAACGCATGAAGAAGCTCCATGTTGATGGATCTTTGGACTCACTCATTTTTGAAAAGTTTGAGACATGCGAACCATGTCTATTGGTGTATGTGCATGAAGAAACTCCATACAGATGGATCGTTTGGACTCACTTGATTTTGAATCACTTGAGACATGCAAATCATACCACATGAGCAAGATGACTGAAAGCCTCGGTTTCAGTAAAATGGAACTAGAAAGCAACTCGTTAGAAGTAACACATTTTGATGTGTGCAGTCCAATGAGTGCTGGGGCATGCAGTGAATATCGTTATGTTCTTACTTCACAGATGATTCGAGTAGATGTTGAATATATTTACTTGATGAAACACAAGTCTGAATTATTGAATGGTTCAAGTAATTTCAGAGTGAAGTACAAGATCATTGTGACAAGAGGATAAAATGTCTATGATATGATCATAGAGATGAATATCTGAGTTACGAGTGTTGGCACACAATTAAGACATTGTGGAAATTGTTTCGCAATTAATACCGCCTGGAACACCATAATGTGATGGTGTGTCCGAACATCATAGTTGCACCCTATTGGATATGGTGCGTACCATGATGTCTCTTATCGAATTACCACTATCGTTCATGGGTTAGGCATTAGAGACAACCACATTCACTTTAAATAGGGCACCACGTAATTCCGTTGAGATGACACCGTATGAACTATGGTTTAGAGAAACCTAAGCTGTCATTTCTTAAAAGTTTGGGGCTGCGACGCTTATATGAAAAAGTTTCAGGCTGATAAGCTCGAACCCAAAGCGGATAAAATGCATCTTCATAGGACACCCAAAATAGTTGGGTAAACCTCCTAATTCAGATCCGAAAGCAATATGGATTGTTTCTTGAATCGGGTCCTTTCTCGAGGAAAGGTTTCTCTCGAAAGAAATGAGTGGGAGGATGGTGGAGACTTGATGAGGTTATTGAACCATCACTTCAACCAGTGTGTAGCAGGGCACAGGAAGTTGTTCCTGTGGCACCTACACCAATTGAAGTGGAAGCTTATGATATTGATCATGAGACTTCGGATCAAGTCACTGCCGTACCTCGTAGGGTGACAAGGATACGTACTACTTCAGAGTGGTACAGTAATCCTGTCTTGAAGGTCATGTTGCTAGACAACAATGAACCTACGAGCTATGGAGAATCGATGGTAGGCTCACATTCCGACAAATGGTTAAGAAACCATGAAATCCGAGATAGGATCCATGTATCATAACAAAGCATGGACTTTGGTGGACTTTCCCGATGATCGGCAAGCCATTGAGATAAATGGATCTTTAAGAAGAAGACGGACGTGGATGGTAATGTCACCATCTATGAAGCTCGACTTGTGGCGAAGAGTTTTTCACAAGTTCAAGGAGTTGACTACGATGAGATTTTCTCATCCGTAGCGATGCTTAAGTTCGTCATATTCATGTTAGCATTAGCTGCATTTATGAAATCTGGCAGATGGATGTCTAAACGAGTTTCCTTACCAGTTTTCGTAAGGAAAGGTTGTATGTAATACAATCAGAAAGGTTTTGTCGATCCTAAGGATGCTAAAAGGTATGCTACCACCAGCGATCCTTCTAAGGACTGGAGTAAGCATCTCGGAGTTGGAATGTGCACTTTGATAAGATGATCAAAGATTTTGGGTTTATACAAAGTTTATGAGAAACTTGTATTTCCAAAGAAGTGAGTGGGAGCACTATAGAATTTCTGATGAGTATATGTTGTTGACATATTGATGATCAGAAATGATGTAGAATTTCTAGAAAGCATATAGGGTTATTTGAAAGGTGTTTTTCAATAGAAAACCTGGATTAAGCTGCTTGAACATTGAGCATCAAGATCTATGAGGATAGATCAAAACGCCTAATGGTATTTTCAAATGAGCACATACCTTAACATGATCTTGAAGGTGTTCAAGATGGATCAGTCAAAGAAGGAGTTCTTGCCTGAGTTGTAGTTAAGACTTAAAGCTCGACCACGGCAGAAATGAGAAAAAGGACGAAGGTCGTCCCCTATGCTTAGACGTAGGCTCTACAGTATGCTATGCTATGTACCGCACCTGAAGGGTGCCTTGCCATGAGTCAGTCAAGGGGTACAAGAGTGATCCAAGAATGGATCACAGGACAGCGGTCAAAGTTATCCTTAGTAACTAGTGGACTAAGAAATTTTCTCAATTATGAAGGTGGTAAAAGAGTTCGTCGTAAAGGGTTACGTCGATACAAGCTTAACACCTATCCGGATAGCTCTGAGTAGAGATATCGGATACATATAGTGGAGCAACAATTTAGAATAGCTCCAAGTAGAACAGTTATTTGGAATAGCTCCAAATAGAGCGTGGTAACTACATCTAGGAGATGACATAGAGATTTGTAAAGCACACACGGATCTGAAAGGTTCGGACCCGTTGACTAAAACCTCTCTCACAAGCAACATGATCAAACCTAAAACTCATTGAGTGTTAATCACATAGTGATGTGAACTAGACTACTGACTCTAGTAAGCTCTTGGGTGTTAGTCACATGGCGATGTGACCTGTGAATGTTAATCACATGGCGATGTGAACTAGATTATTGACTCTAGTGCAAGTGGGAGACTGTTGGAAATATGCCCTAGAGGCAATAATAAAAGTATTATTATTATATTTCCTTGTTCATGATAATTGTCTTTTATTCATGCTATAACTGTATTATCCGGAAATCGTAACACACGTGTGAATACATAGACCACAATATGTCCCTAGTGAGCCTCTAGTTGACTAGCTCGTTGTGATCAACAGATAGTCATGGTTTCCTGGCTATGGACATTGGATGTCGTTGATAACGGGATCACATCATTAGGAGAATGATGTGATGGACAAGACCCAATCCTAAGCCTAGCATAGAGATCGTGTAGTTCGTATGCTAAAGCTTTTCTAATGTCAAGTATCTTTTCCTTAGACCATGAGATTGTGCAACTCCCGGATACCGTAGGAGTGCTTTGGGTGTACCAAACGTCACAACGTAACTGGGTGATTATAAAGGTGCACTACAGGTATCTCCGAAAGTGTCTGTTGGGTTGGCACGAATCGAGACTGGGATTTGTCACTCCGTGTAAGCGGAGAGGTATCTCTGGGCCCACTCGGTAGGACATCATCATATGCGCAATGTGACCAAGGAGTTGATCACGGGATGATGTGTTACGGAACGAGTAAAGAGACTTGCCGGTAACGAGATTGAACAAGGTATAAGATACCGACGATCGAATCTCGGGCAAGTACAATACCGCTGGACAAAGGGAATTGTATACGGGATTGATTAAGTCCTTGACATCGTGGTTCATCCGATGAGATCATCGTGGAACATGTGGGAGCCATCATGGGTATCCAGATCCCGCTGTTGGTTATTGATCGGAGAATGTCTCGATCATGTCTACATGTCTCCCGAACCCGTAGGGTCTACACACTTAAGGTTCGATGACGCTAGGGTTATAAATGAAGTTTGTATGTGGTTACCGAATGTTGTTCGGAGTCCCGGATGAGATCCCGGACATCACGAGGAGTTCCGGAATGGTCCGGAGGTAAAGATTTATATATGGGAAGTCCTATTTTGGCCACCAGAAAATGTTCGGGATTTTTCGGTATTGTACCGGGAAGGTTCTAGAAGGTTCCGGAGTGGGTCCCACCTGCATGGGGGGACCCACATGAACGTGGGTAGTGGGGGCAAGGCCCCACACCCCTGGTCAAGGCGCACCAAGATCCCCCTTTAGAAGGAATAAGATCATATCCCGAAGGGATAAGATCAAGATCCCTAAAAAGGGGGGATAACAATCGGTGGGGAAGGAAATGATGGGATTTCTTTCCTCCCACCTTGGCCAACGCCCCAATGGACTTGGAGGGCAAGTAACCAGCCCCTCCACCCCTATATAAAGTGGGGAGACGCATGGGAGCTTGACACGAAGTTCTGGCGCAGCCCTCCCCCTCTCCCAAGTCCTCCTCCTCTCCCGCGGTGCTTGGCGAAGCCCTGCAGGATTGCCACGCTCATCCACCACCACCACGCCGTTGTGCTGCTGCTGGATGGAGTCTTCCTCAACCTCTCCCTCTTACCTTGCTGGATCAAGATGTGGGATACGTCACCGGGCTGTACGTGTGTTGAACGCGGAGGTGCCGTCCGTTCTGCAATTGATCATCGGTGATTTGGATCACGATGAGTACGACTCCATCAACCCCGTTCACTTGAACGCTTCCGCTTAACGATCTACAAGGGTATGTAGATGCACTCTCCTTCCCCTCGTTGTTGGTTTCTCCATAGATAGATCTTCGTGACACGTAGGAAAATTTTGAATTTCTGCTACGTTCCCCAACAGCTACAAACACCAGAAACTACTTGCAACTCTTGGATAGAGAACTAGGGTGAATAAGAAGTCGAGAGGTTCCATTGGTTTCGAGCCCAATGCATGGTAGTAGCTGATTCTTAAATCACACATACAGATCTCAGTGCTTAAGGACGGCTTCAATGAAACAACCCACCATGTACTCCTACATGGCCTCTCATCGATACCTTTACCAAATTGTGTTCAACACATCACTCTCATACCAACACGATCATTTCACTCTAGCCCATCACCCAGATGAACTAGACCTGACACGACTCTAAGCATAGCAGGCATAGCAAGGTAGGAACAACACACATACATGGCTCAATCAACTCCTACACATGCTAGTGGGTTTCATCTAGTTACTGTGGCAATGACAGGTCATGCAGAGGAAATGGGTTCAACTACCGCAGCACACAGCAGTTTGAAACGCATTGTCTTAATGCAGTAAAAGAGAGCAGGAGCAAGAACATGGGATTGTATCGATATGATCAAATGGTTGGTTGCTTGCCTGATGGGTCGGTGCACTGATATTGCTCTTCGTTGGGGTAATCACGGTACTCCTCGGGGGCAGGACCTGCCGCAGAGAACACCGATACACAAACATCACCAAACAATATGCAACAATATGATGCATGCATGAGACATGGCAATATGAGTGTGTTGAGCTAATGCAACTAAGACCAGATGGGTTTGAACCATTTTGAACCAAAGATTCAATTATCAAACTCATATATGGTCCTTTAAGGTGTTTTAACTTGTTCTGCAATAAACAGTAGGTTAGCTTGTTTAAACATGCATGAAACCAGTACAGATGGATAGGTTGGATTTTTCTGATCATTTTTCATATATAACACTTTGCATTTGGAGCTATGGTTGATTTACAATGAATTTTTGAAGTTTAGAACATTTTCTGAAATTTATAAATCATTCTAGATTTATTTTAATTCCAGAAAAGGATTGCTGCGTCAGCATGATGTCATGCTGACCTCAGCAAGTCAACAGGCCGGTCCAGGTCAAACTGACCAGTGGGTCCCGCTTGTCAGTGGTTAATTAATAACTAAATTTAGTTTAAAACTAAACTAGGCTAATTAGCAGAGGGGGTCCCACTTGTCATAGGCTCAGGGGGGTCAAACCGGGCCCACCCTGGTCAAGGTCAAAGTCAAACACGCCGGCGTCTAACCGCCGATGAGGCCGAACGCGGCGGCGGAAGTGATTTTTTGCATTTCGGCGACCAAACGGGTGGTAGAGGGCATCTACGCGTAGCTGAGACCGAGCCGCGTCTATTGGTGGTGGTGGTTGAGCTCGGGGTGGTCAGAGACGTCGCCGGCGATGACTTTGGCGGTCGCCGGAGTCGGGTGAAGATGGATTCGACGCTACAGGGCACGGCGAGGCACGTGGTGAGGTGCGTTGGGCCCCTGGAGACGCGGTGAGTACGTTAGACAAGGTGGGATGGCCGGTGGTTAGCCGGAGACACGTCGGCGACGAGCTCCGCGGCGGCGCATGCGGGTGAGCTACGTGTGCTCGTGGTGATGCACAAGAGCGAGAAAGGAGAGGGAGAGGAGGTAGCCAGGCTCACAGCGGTCTTGAGGGAGCAGACGGCGCGGTCGGGGACGAGCTGGTGCGGTAGCGACGGCGAAGGGGATCTCCGGCGATGGCGGTTCGGTCGAGGTCAGTGCGGTGGCTTCGGGGCTCGCGAGCGCTCGGGGCTCGGCTAGCTCGAAGGAGAGGAGAGTGGCGGAGCTCCTGGACACGGTGGCGCAGCATGGGGACGATGGGGAGCACGACTACGGCGAGGGTACGGTGGCGGTTGCGTCGGCCATGGCGTGGGAGAGCAAGGGAGAGGAGCTGGGGTCGAATGGCCGTGTCTACGGGCTTCGGGGCACGACGTGGAGCTCATCCAGGCCAGCGGGGAGGCGAGAGGGGGAAGCAGGGCGACGGGCAGCTGCGTGGCGCACGCTACGGCCGCCGTCGAGCACCTGCCTGCCTGCCTGGCCAAGCCAAGCAGCTCGCTGGAGCGGTGGCTGGGCTGGGCCGGCAGGTGGGCCTCTGGGTGGCGCCAGGTAAGTCTTTCCCTTTTTTTTATGTTTCTGTTTTTATTCTGTAAGTTTGTTGAATTTCTAAAAATACCTAAGCAACTCCAAAAATCACCAAACTGCATCTGGTCCTTAGTTGGAATATTTCCAACATGGAACATTTTGGTTTGGGATTATTTGAGCATTAAAATATTTTTATAAATTTTAAATGCCCAAATTCAAATACTTATGATTTAACTCAAAGACCTTAGGATGACCTAGAAAATTGTGCATCACTTTTGGCAGAGGTTCTGAACCAAGACAAAAATGATGGGCATTTTAGAAGGGCATTTCAGGTTCATTGAAAATATTTTTAGTAAACCCTAGTTGGATTCAGAGGGGGATGGGGGTTCTGTCATCCCCATTTCAAGTTTCTGTTGAAAGAATAAAAATGATGCAACACTCTAATGCATGAACTAGCTAGGGTGTGATAGAGTTTCTCTCGAAAGAAGTGAGTGGGAGGAAAGTCGAACTTGATGAGGTAATTGTACCTTCTCTCAATTTGGAAAGTAGCTCATCTGAGAAATCTGTTCCCGTGATGCCTACACCAACTGGAGAGGAAGCTAATGATAAAGATCATGAAACTTCAGATCAAGTTACTACAAAACCTCGTAGGTCAAGCAGAGCATGATCCGCACCACAGTGGTTCGGCAATGTTGTTCTGGAAGTTATGCTACTTCACCATGACGAACCTACAAACTATGAAGAAGCTATGATGAGCCCAGATTCCGATAAATGGCTTGAGGCCATGAAATCTGAGATAGGATCCATGTATGATAACAAAGTATAGACTTTGGTGGTCTTGCCCGATGATCGGCGACCCATAGAGAATAAATGGATCTTCAAGAAGAAGACTGACGCTAATGGTAATGTTACTGTCTATAAAGCTCGATTGTTGCAAAAGGTTTTCAACAAGTTCAAGGAGTTGACTACGATGAGACTTTCTCACCAGTAGCGATGCTTAAGTCTATCCGAATCATGTTAGCAATTGCCACATTTTATGATTATGAAATCTGGCAAATGGACGTCAAAACTGCATTCCTTAATGGATTTCTTAAAGAAGAGTTGCATATGATGCAACCAGAAGGTTTTGTCGATCCTAAAAGTGCTGACAAAGTGTGCAAGCTCCAGCGATCCATTTATGGACTGGTGCAAGCATCTCGAAGTTGGAATATACGCTTTGATGAGGTGATCAAAGCATATGGTTTTATACAGACTTTTGGAGAAGCCTGTATTTACAAGAAAGTGAGTGGGAGCTCTATAGCATTTCTAATATTATATGTGGAAGACATATTGTTGATTGGAAATGATATAGAATTTCTGGATAGCATAAAAGGATACTTGAATGAAAGTTTTTCAATGAAAGACCTCGGTGAATGATACGTCTCCAATGTATCTATAATTTATGAAGTATTCATGCCATGTTTACAATAGTTTTATATGATTTTGGTATCATTTGATTAGAACTAACCCGGACTGACGCTGTTTTCAGTAGAACTACCATGGTGTTGTGTTTGTGCAGAAATAAAAGTTCTCGGAATGCGCTGAAAATAAATGGAGATTTTTTCTAGAAAATATAAAAAATACTGAAACAAAAATTTATCGGAGAGGAGTCCCGGGGGGGCCACGAGGGTGGGGGCGCGCCCTTGTGCCTCGTGGACTCCTCATGGGTCCCCCTAACTTATTCTCGACGCCAAACCCTCCTATAAATATAGAAACCCCAGAAAATAACCTACATCAGGAGTTTCGCCTCCGCAAGCCTCTGTAGCCACGAGAAATCAATCTAGGCCCTCTCTGGCACCCTGCTGGAGGGGGCCATCATCACCGGATGCCATGGAGGAGGATCCCGGAGGGGCCATCATCGCCACGAAGGCCAAGGACCAGAGGAGGAACCTCTCCCCATCCAGGGGGAGGCCATGGAGGAGGAAGCACAAGGGGGAGAACCTCTCCTCTCTCTCTCGGTGGCGCCTAAGTGCCATCGGGAGGGGAATCATCGTCGTGGTGATCGTCTTCATCAATATCACCATCATCGTCACCATCCTCATCTCTTTTACGTGGCCCACTCTCCCACACCCCGCTGTAATCCGTACTTGAACATGGTGCTTTATTCCACATATTATGATCCAATGATGTGTTGCCATCCTATGATGTTTTGAGTAGATATCTTTTGTCTTTGGGTTGATTGATGAGCTAGATTGGTATGAGTTGTATGTTTTATTTTGGTGCTATCCTATTGTGCCCTCCGTGTCGTGCAAGCGTGAGGGATTCCCTCTGTAGGGTGTTGCAATATGTCCATGGTTTACTTATTGTCTGCGTTGCTTGAGTGACAGAAGCATAAACACGGATAAGTGGGTCATGACATATGCGAATAAAGGGGACTTGATATGTTAATGCTATCGTTGGGTTTTACCCTAATGATCTTTAGTAGTTGCGGATGCTTACTAGAGTTCCAATCATAAGTGCATATGATCCAATAAGAGAAAGTATGTTAGCTTATGCCCCTCCCTCATATGAAATTGCATTAGTGATTACCGGTCTTGTTAACAATCGCCTAGGATAATTCGTCACACCGACCCATCATTATTGCACACTCGCTATTTATAATATTTAGTAATATATTCTAACTTTATGATAACAGCACCTACTTTTATATCTTAGCTCTCCGATATCAGACAAAGTTATCCTCTTCATACCCACAACATAGTTTTATTTCTAGTTTCTAGTTGGAAGCAAACGTTCGGTGTACGTAGAGTCGTACCAGTGGCAGATAGGACTTGAGAGAATACTGGTCTTACCTTTAGCTCCTTGTGGGTTCGACACTCCATGCTTATCACTTCCACCTTTGGAAATTGCTACGATGATTCCCTGCACTTGAGGATTATCAAACTCTTTTCTGGCATCGTTACCGAGGAGCAATAGCATGGGGTTGATATTCTTGTGTGTGCTTGTTTGCTTTCTTCACTAAGTAGTTTTGTTTTCCCTTTTAGTTTTGCTTAGTTGTGGGTGAAACATACAAAAAAATTAAAAAATGAAAATACAAAAAGATTCACTTGCCTCATATACCTAAATTTTTTCCAAAAAGAGAAGTGATTGGAAAGTAATGCATTGAAGAAGTGAGGGTCGACCTTGAGCACTTGTGTTCATGCTCATGGAAACAATGTAGAATTTTTCATGGAAGTTTCTCTGTAAATAATTATCCCCTTGTATATATCCATTGTATTATAAAAAATAATGTGCCAAGCTTTGGTTTTAGGATGATTAGATTGCTTGTTTACTATGTGCAGTACAAAAACAAAAACTTTGGCTGTAGCGCGTGAATTTACATTTTTTTAATGGAAAGTCAAATGGGTCTGACACATTTTGCACATTACTTCTGTACAAATCGTTTAAATTTTCATATTTTTATTTGAATTTTTGGAGTTACATAAGTATACTAAATTTCCAGATTACTACACACTGTCCTGTTTTTGACAGATTCTGTTCGCGTGTTGTTTGCTTATTTTGATGAATCTATGAGTAGTATCGGGGGGTATGAGCCATAGAGAAGTTGGAATACAGTAGATATTACACCAATATAAATTAAGAATGAGTTTGCAACAGTACCTAAAGGTAGTGATTTGCTTTATTATACTAATGGATCTCACAAACTTTTTGTTAAGTTTTGTGTGAATGAAGTGTTCGAAGAACGAGGAGTTACCAATGCAAGAAGAATAAAGAGAGGCAAGAGTTCAAGCTTGGGGATGCCCAAGGCACCCCAAGTAATATTTCAAGAATACTCAAGCATCTAAGTTGGGGATGCCCCGGTTGGCATCCCATCTTTCTTCTTCAACAATTATCGGTATACCTCGGTTTTTGTTTTGTTCACATGATTTGTGTCCTCTGTGTTTTTATTTTTCTTTAAGAACCATGCTAGTATGAGATATCCCTTCATTGATTTATTGAATGCTTGATGTGCTTCACTTAAATATTTTAAGTATGACTTTATAGAATGCTCTGTGTGCTTCACTTATATATTTTGAGCTTGGATATTGGTTAGTCTATATTAATTGTAGAATGCTCCATGAACTTCACTTATATCTTTTGGAGTATGAATAATACTATCATCTCAAGTGGGTTTGTAAGAGTGCCAACTTTAGGAATTAGTGATCCCACTATTTTGGAGGGTGTTGAATCTTAGTGTGATATTTATGAAAGTGGATTTGGAAGAGTGTCAACTTTAGTTAGTAATGATTCCACTATTTCGGAAGAGGTTCCAATTGATTATGAGAACAAAAGTTTCTACCTATGATTGTTATTGTGATTACATGTATGCTATAAGGGAATATGTTAACCATGAAACTTGTCATCATGATTTTAATTTTCAGTTGGATTATGCCTCACATGTTAGTTATTTTGTTGTGTTTGCTCCCACTATTCTGAATGAGAAGAATTTTGCTTATCTGGAGAGTAGAAAAATTTCTATGCTTGTATATCATGAAAAGAATGTTGTATGTGATGGTTATATTGTTGTACTCACTCATGATGCTACTGAAAATTATTATGAGGGAGGAATACATTCTTGTAGGAGTTGCAATAATATCAAGTTTCCTCTCTATGTGCTTAAAGTTTTTGAAGTTATACTTGGTTTGCCTTCCTATGCTAGTTGATTCTTGTTCCTATAAATTGTGTGCTCACAAAATACCTAGGCATAGGAAGAGGGTTAGACTTAAATGTGCTTGTCATATTCTTCATGATGCTCTCTTTATGTTTCAATTCTTATCTTTTATGTGAGCATCATTGAAATCATCATGCCTAGCTAAAAGGCATTAAAGAAAAGCGCTTGTTGGGAGACAACCCAATATTTACCCTTACTGTTTTTGTGTGTTCACATGATTAAGCTACTTTAGTAATCATGATTTATAGATTTTGTTTCAATAAAGTGCCAAGTAAGACCTTTGGGAAGACTTGGGTGAAAGTTAATGTGATCTTGCTGTAAAAAAACAGAAACTTTGCGCTCACGAGATTAGCTGTCATTTTTTACAGGAGAGTGCTTTTGAGTTAATTTTTTTTGCAGAAGATTAATTGACAAAATCCTTACATCCACCAATTTATTTCATAATTTTTTGAGTAGAATAAGTATGGTTGCTGTTCAGATCATTACATACGGTTCTGTTTCTGACAGATTCTGTTTTCATTGCATAATTTGCTTGTTTTCTAGTTTCTATGGCTTATATTTCTCAATATAAATTGTAGAAATGATATGGTACAGTAGGCATTGTGTGAGAACAATTATTAACATTGTCTTCGACAGTACCAAAGTGAATGATTTACTCTTTATCATACTGACCCATCTCACGAAGTTCCGTTAAGTTTTGTGTGATTGAAGTTTTCAAGTTTTGAGTGAGATATCGATATGAGGAGAATAATGAGTGGAAAGACCCTAAGCTTGGGGATTCCCAAGGCACCAAAAGGTAGTATTCAAAGAAGACTCAAGCGCCTAAGCTTGGGGATGCCCCGGAGGGCAACCCCTCTTTCGTCTTCAAAACTATCGGTATACCTTACTCGGAGCTATATTTTTATTCGTCACATGATATGTATTTTGCTTGGAGCGTATTTCAAATTTTACTTGCTGTTTGAATAAAACCATTGGATCTGAAATCTTGAATGAAAAAGAATCCTCCCATGGCTAGTTAATTATTTGACTACTCAGTGTTCTTCATTTATATCTTTTTGAAGTAGTTTGTCGTTTACTCACGTGCTTCACGTATATCTTATGAGTAAATGGTTGAATGAATTGAATATCATAAATCTGAATTTATATATGTTTCATATTCTTATAACATGGGGAGTGATGACTTCACACATAATAAGTATAGGTAGTAAACTTATTGAAAGTTAGCAAACACGGAATTGGTCATTTGAACAATTCATGAAAGAATATTAAAGGAAGAGAAATTTCACATATAAATATACTATCTTGGACATCTTTTGTAGTTGTGAGCACTCATTAAAATATGACATGCTAAAAGGTTGATGTTGGACAAGGAAGACAACTTAATGGGTTATGTTTTCCTATATCCGAAACGTTATATTTTCTTGGATCGTCCAACATGTTGAGCTTGCCTTTTCCTCTCATGCTAGCCAAATTCTTTGCACCAAGTAGAGATACTAGTTGTGCTTCCAAACATCCCTTAAACCAGTTTTGCCATGAGAGTCCACCATACCTACCTATGGATTGAGTAAGATCCCTCAAGTAAGTTGTCACAATGCATGCAATAAAAATTGCTCCTTAAATATGTATGATCTATTAGTGTGAAGAAACTAAGCTTTATACGAACTTGTGATAGGGAAGAAATAAAAGCGACGGACTGCATAATAAAGGTCTTTATCACAAGTGGAAATATAAAGTGATGTTCTTTTGTATTAAGATTTTGTGCATCCAACCATAAAAGCGCATGACAACCTCTGCTTCCCTCTACGAAGGGCCTATCTTTTACTTTTATCTTCTACCCTTATACAAGAGTCATGGTGATCATCACCTTCCTTTTTACACTTTTTCCTTTGGCAAGCACTTGGATGTAGGTTTTCATAAATTATTATTGTTGACATTGCCCTTGAGGTAAAAGGTTGGTAGGCGAAACTATAAGCCCCTATCTTTCTCTGTGTCCAATTAAAACTTTGAACCCATAAATATCACATGAGTGTTAGCAATTGTGAAAGATTAAATGATAGTTGAGTTTTGTGGAGTTTGCTGAATCAAAGCTCTTATATAGACCCTTCCCAAAAATAAGATGAATTGCAATTGTTTGATGACTAAGAGCATGGTTTGTTAGCTTTCAAGAAAGTTTATGATCTATACTTTAACATGTGAATAGCTTGTTACTTGATCACCAGAAGTTCTATGAGTTGAGCTACTGTTATGATATATAATGATGTTAGAAAAAGTGATTGGAACTATCATTGATCAAACTTATGCACTTGCTAGCATTCACACTTCGTAAATTATTTCTTTTATCATTTACCTACTCGAGGACGAGCAGGAATTAAGCTTCCGGATGCTGCTACGTCTCCAACGTATCTATAATTTATGAAGTATTCATCCCATGTTTACAATAGGTTTATATGATTTTGGTATGATTTGATTGGAACTAACCCGGACTTATGCTGTTTTCAGCAGAACTACCGTGGTGTTGTTTTTGTGCAGAAATAAAAGTTCTCGGAATACGCTGAATATCAACGGAGATTTTTCTGGAAAATGTAAAAAATACTGGAACAAAAAGTTATCGGAGAGGAGTCCTGTGGGGCCCACGAGGGTGGGGGGCACGCCCTTGTGCCTCATGGACTCCTCGTGGGTCCCCCTAACTTGTTCTCGATGCCAAACCCTCCTATAAATACAGAAACCCCCAGAAAATAACCTAGATCAGGAGTTCCGCCGCCGCAAGCCTCTGTAGCCACGAGAAATCAATCTAGGCCCTCTCTGGCACCCTGCTGGAGGGGGCCATCATCACTGGAGGCCATGGAGGAGGATCCCGGAGGGGCCATCATCACCACGAAGGCCAAGGAACAGAGGAGGAACCTCTCCCCATCTAGGGGGGAGGCCATGGAGGAGGAAGCACAAGGGGGAGAACCTCTCCTCCTCTCTCTCGATGGCGCCGGAGTGACATTGGGAGGGGAATCATCGTCGTGGTGATCGTCTTCATCAACATCACCATCATCATCACCATCCTCATCTCTTTTACGCGGTACACTCTCCCGCACCCCGCTGTAATCCCTACTTGAACATGGTGCTTTATGGCACATATTATGATCCAATGATATGTTGCCATCCTATGATGTTTTGAGTAGATATATTTTGTCTTTGGGTTGATTGATGATCTAGATTGGTATGAGTTGTATGTTTTATTTTGGTGTTGTCCTATTGTGCCCTCCGTGTCGCGCAAGCGTGAGGGATTCTCGTTGTAGGGTGTTGCAATATGTCCATGGTTTACTTATTGTCTGCGTTGCTTGAGTGACAGAAGCATAAACACGGATAAGTGGGTCACGACGTATGGGAATAAAGGGGACTTGATATGTTAATGCTATGGTTGGGTTTTACCCTAATGATCTTTAGTAGCTGCGGATGCTTGCTAGAGTTCCAATCATAAGTGCAAATGATCTAAGAAGAGAAAGTACGTTAGCTTATGCCTCTCCCTCATATGAAATTGTAATAGTGATTACCGGTCTTGTTAACAATTGCCTAGGATAATTCCGCACACCGACCCATCATTATTCCACACTCGCTATTTATAATATTTAGTAATATATTCTAACTTTATGATAACAACACCTACTTTTATATTTTATCTCTCCGATATCATACAAAGTTATCCTCTTCATACCCACAACATAGTTTTATTTCTCATTTCTAGTTGGAAGCAAACGTTCGGTGTACGTAGAGTCGTATCAGTGGCAGATAGGACTTGAGAGAATATTGATCTTACCTTTAGCTCCTTGTGGGTTCGACACTCCATGCTTATCACTTCCACCTTTGGAAATTGCTACGATGATTCCCTGCACTTGGGGATTATCTGTTAAGCTGCTTATAGATTGGGCATCAAGATCTATAGAGATAGATCAAGACTCTTAATAGGACTTCCACAAAGCACATACCTTGACAAAGTTTTGAAGAAGTTAAAAATGGATCAGTCAAGGAAATGGTTCTTGCCAGTGTTACAAGGTGTGAAGTTGAGTCAGACTCAACGCCCGACCACTACAGAAGATAGAGAGAAAATGAAAGTCATTCCCTATGCCTCAGCCATAGGTTCTATCATGTATGCTATGTTGTGTGCCAGACCTGATGTGTGCGTTGCTATAAGTTTAGCTGGGAGGTACCAAAGTAATCCAGGAGTGGATCACTGGACAACGGTCAAGAACATCCTGAAGTACCTGAAAAGGACTAAGGATATGTTTCTCGTTTATGGAGGTGACAAAGAGTCGTCGTAAATGGTTACGTCGATGCTAGCTTTGACACTGATTCGGATGACTGTAAGTCACAAACCGGATACGTATTTTTATCGAATGGTGGAGCTGTCAGTTGGTGCAGTTCCAAGCAGAGCGTCCTGGCGAGATCTACGTGTGAAGCGGAGTACATAGCTGCTTCGGAAGCAGCAATGGAAGGAGTCTGGATGAAGGAGTTCATATCCGATCTAGGTGTAATACCTAGTGCATTGGGTCCAATGAAAATCTTTTGTGACAATACTGGAGCAATTGGCTTGGCGAAGGAATCCAGATTTCACAAAAAGACCAAACACATCAAGAGACGCTTCAACTCCATCCATTATCTAGTCAAGGAGGGAGACATAGAGATTTGCAAAATACATGCAGATCTGAATGTGGCAGACCCGTTAACTAAGACTCTTCGACGAGCAAAACATGATCAGCACCAAGACTCCATGGGTGTTAGAATCATTACAATGTAATCTAGATATTGACTCTATTGCAAGTGGGAGACTGAAGGAAATATGCCCTGGAGGCAATAATAAAGTTGTTATTTTATATTTTCCTATTCATGATAAATGTTTATTATTCATGCTAGAATTGCATTAACCGGAAACTTAATACATGTGTGGATACGTAGACAAAACACAGTGTCCCTGTATGCCTCTATTTGACTAGCTGTTAATCAAAGATGGTTAAGTTTCCTAGCCATAGACATGTGTTGTCATTTGATGAACGGGATCACATCATTAGGAGAATGATGTGATGGACAAGACCCATCCATTAGCTTAGCATAAATGATCATTCAGTTTTATTGCTACTGCTTTCTTCATGTCAAATACATATTCCTCCGACTATGAGATTATGCAACTCCCGGATACCGGAGGAATGCCTTGTGTGCTATCAAACATCACAACGTAACTGGGTGATTATAAAGATGTTCTACAGGTATCTCTGAAGGTGTTTATTGGGTTGACATAGATCGATATTAGGATTTGTCACTCCGAGTTTCGGTGAGGTATCTCTGGGCCCTCTCGGTAATGCACATCATAAGAAGCCTTGCAAGCAATGTGACTAATGAGTTAGTTGCGGGATTATGAATTACGGTATGAGTAAAGAGACTTGCCGGTAACGAGATTGAACTAGGTATGAAGATACCAACGAACGAATCTCGGGCAAGTAAAATACCGATGACAAAGGGAATAACATATGTTGTCATAACGGTTCGACCGATAAAGATCTTCGTAAAATATGTGGGAGCCAATATGAGCATCTAGGTTCCACTATTGGTTATTGACCGGAGAGGTGTCTCGGTCATGTCTACATAGTTCTCGAACCCGTAGGGTCCGCACGCTTAACGTTCGATGATGATTTGTATTATATGAGTTATGTGATTTGGTGACCGAATGTTGTTCGGAGTCCCGGATGAGATCACGGACATGACGAGGAGTCTTGAAATGGTCGAGAGGTAAAGGTTGATATATAGGACGATAGTATTCGGACACCGGAAGTGTTCCCGGGGTACCGGTTATGTATCGGGTCACCGGAAGGGGTTCCCGGCATCCCCCCGACAACTACATGGGCCTAATGGGCCAAGAGTGGGACAGACCAGCCCCTAAGGGGCTGGTGCGCCCCATGTAGGCCGAAATAGAGGGGGGGAGGAAAGAGGAGAAGAGAGAAAGGAAGTGGAGGGATTCAGCCTCCCCTTTCCTTCTCTCCCCCCTCCTCCTTCCTTCCCCCTCGGGAATTATGGTAAGGGGGGCGAATAGAATTAGGGCCCCAAGTAGGATTCCTTTTACTTGGGCGCCCCCTTGGCTGCCCCCTCTCCCTCCCACCTATATATATGAAGGCGGAGGTGCCTAGAACACACATCATTGATTCCTAGCTATGTGCGGCGCCCCCCTCCACAATTTACGCCTCCGGTCATATTCACGTAGTGCTTAGGCGAAGCCCCGGATGGATCACTTCACCATCACCGTCACCACGCCGTCGTGCTGATGCAATTCTCCCTCGACACTTTGCTGGATCAAGAGTTCGAGGGACGTCATCGAGCTGAACGTGTGTAGAACTCGAAAGTGTCGTACGTTTGGCACTTGATCGGTCGGAACGAGAAGAAGTTCGACTACATCAACCGCGTTAACAAACGCTTCCACTTTCGGTCTACGAGGGTACGTGGACATACTCACCCCCTCTCGTTGTGCATCTCCTAGATAGATCTTGCGCGAGCGTAGGATTTTTTTTTGAAATTGTGTGCTACGTTTCCCAACATAGTACCTAAAGAAACATAGCCTTCGCCTCACTGTCCGTTGGCCGAAAAGCACTCGTGAGGCAACAAGAGAAGTTGGCGAGGTGGAGAGAGATGAACGACAGTAAGAGGCGCAAGGCCCATGTAGAGGAGTGTAGAACTCGCCCAATTGATGCAAGACATGGCGGTCGAGGATAATCGTCTCATGATGATGGATGCAATGGAATGGATGAAAGGGTAAGAACGTTTGAGGAGATGATGTGATAAAAGATCTTGGCATCTGGAATGATATGGAGAGGAGCATACTTGGGAGGAGGGATTGGTGCAAACTTGGGAGTACAAAGTGATCCCGACGACGTGTGGTCATTGATCTGCTTTTGGTCTTGGATGACGGCTCATGTTTTGTTCATGCATTTGGAGCCTATGCTATGTTAATTTCAAATTTCAAAATATGGTTCATAATGTTGTTTAAGTGTGTGTGATACTGACTGTAAATTTTTGAGTGAATTCCATTTTTTACCTTGTAGTTGTACATTTGTGACACATATTACCCTATTTAGCGGAACTTTTATCGAAATGTCAGATTTTGGAGACTTTTAACACGGCTTTACCCCAGTTTTACATTTTGTTTGTTTATGGTCGATAGGATCGGCATGTTGCGTCATTGATTCGTAAAAAAAACTGTAAGGATCGGAGGGCATCATTGGCGATCTTGTCCAAGCTTCTCTTGTCTATCTGTTCCACTCCTTGTGGCCGTCCACATGTTTTTGGATACAGGGCGTCACCTCACACCTTACCTGATGGACACGCATCAAAAAACAAGAGTCCAAAGATTTCAAAAGGGGTATTCTAGACGAATTTTCACTCGAAGGGGTAATTAGTGTCACAAATGTATAAATATGGGGTAAAAAGTGGAATTCACTCTAAATTTTTTGATCTATATCTATATGAAATTAATGACCCATTAAAGTGTATATTCACACATATAAGAAATAGGAGTGGGAAAATAATAAAGGCTCTAGTTTTAGGGAATCTAACTTTGTACACAAGCCCTACAGTCTACAAAGATTTATAGAGAGCGCTATAAAACAGTTTGAAACGATGGCCAGCTTTTTGATTCGGCTACAGTGCCCTAAGAGCACGTTTGGTTTTTCTCCATGCATTGTGAGTTTTTTGTGTGGCATGATAGATTGTGGCGGATAAATCGGTCGTCTTATTTGTGGTAAGTTTTATCGAATGGTGTATTTTTCCGGAAAAAAAAATCTGGATCTACTATAAAAGTTCGTCAAAATTACAAAGTACCACAAACATAATAAAAAAGGTACATCAAGGTCCTTGGACATCAAACGAGCATTGTCGCTGTCAGAACGAGTCGTCAATGCACCGTCACGTCGCTGCCCTGTTGGAGCCTGCTTGACCTCATCAATAGCTGTCGAAAAGTCTTCATGCACGCACCCCTAAAGACCAGTGCCCTGGAGCCACAGTCATTGTCGTTAAACTCTTGAATATCCGAAGCACTTGACACCGAATCTTGCCATTGCACATGCCCGACGAGAATTCCTAACCTTGCCATCCCAAGAAGAGAACATGAATCTAGTTGAAGCTCCATCGACATGGACGGAATTGAGGACGATTCAAGCCTAAATGACAAACCCGAGAAGAAACGTTGCTATCCACCCGAGTGCCGCACTTGCGAGGACTAAAAAATCGAGTTAAATACATTATAGGTGCTATAACTTGTCGCGGGGTGCATATACGGTGCCTCCGCCCGTATGACACCATACGTGATGTCCGCGTGGCGCGAGAACTGGCCCGTATGACACCATACGTGTTGTCCGCGTGGCATGACAACCGGCCCACATGTCAGTGGGTGTGAGCGTTTCCTGCGCTGGGTGGAATGCGTACAATTTTTGTTTGCATAAACCCCCTGCAATTTAATTAAAGTCACAAATAAGCCCTTGCTGTGTATGCTAATAACAGAGAAAAAACCTTGTATTTGAATTGGTTTCAACCCTAGGACCTCCAGGTTAAATAGCACCCACGCTAGCCACCCAGACTAATACTCACTCCGTCCCAAAATAAGTGTCTCAACTTTATACTAACTTTAATGCATAGTTGTATTAAGGTTAAGACACTTATTTTGGGACAGAGGGAGTAGTACTTTGTGCACAATAGTTAGCCGGAAACCTATATAGCCTATCTATCGCTCTGCAATTTCCATTCAGTTTTTTTCTTTCAAGTTATTGTCTGGTTTTTAAGATTTATGTAAATTTTCCAATATAAAATACAATATTTATCAATATGCGATTGTTGTCTATTTTAAACATTTATTCTGTTTTTATTATTTGTAGTTTGGAGAGGTAAACACGAACTTTTTCTAAAATTTTATGTGGATTTAAACAGTACAACATATATTATAAAATACTGCACAAATTTGTTGTATCTTCATTCAGCACCACAGGCACACATTATTATTTTGTATCTTCAACATGTATTAGCAATCATTGTGTAAAAACAATAAATTCTATAAATGTGTTAAACATGTTTGTAGAAATGTGAGAATAATTTTACTTTTTTAATACATATTAAACATTTTATGAAATAGATGTTGTAAATTTTTTGAATGGATGACGGACATTTTTCAAAAACACGTGTACAATTTCTTAATCACGTGAGAATTTTCCAAAAATGTGTTGACTTTATCAAAATGCACTAACACTTTTTAAAGTTGATCGCAATTAATATGTTGAATAGTTCTCTTTATTTCAAACGTGAGAATTTCTTAAAACTTTTTTCAATTTATCGCGAGTCAGCCTTTTCTTTTTTATTTCTCTTTATTATTTCGCCCAGTATGAGAAATAGAAGTGTATCTGGTTATTGCACAGCCAACTATTCATGGCCTTGTGGTTAATTAGCACGTGTGTGTGCAGGCTGTGCGCCTAGGAACTGAGTTTGAATACTGCCGCTCTCTTTATTCTTAAATATAAGTTGTTTTTAGAGATTTAATACGGACTATATACGAAGCAAAGTGAGTGAATCTACACTCTAAACTACGTCTATATATATCCGTAGACATATATGTGGTAACATGCAGGTTCTATTAAAGAATGGATGGGGTACTATTTTACCCCACGTATTAACATGCGAGACCTAAATCTGATAGGTGGGATCAATGCAATTTGGCATATTTAAACAAAATGTTAGGATCTTTTGCGGAAATTATTTAAAGTATAAGGAGTTTTCTGTAAACAATCAGCACACTTCTCTCGCATCCATTGACATGTGGGCAGTGCATATGCCCAGATACGGGCGAAGGCACCGTATTTAAATGCTCGGACAAGTTATGGTATTAGTTTCATGTATTTATAAGTTTAGGTATTAAAGTGACCGCATCGAACAAAAGTTGTGACATCCATCTTATGTATTTAACTCTAAAAATCGTAACATAAACCACTACCCGAAACTAAGACATCCCCCTCCGTCACAACTAAACACTTGGACATTTGGCAAAAATATGTCTTCTAAACCAAACACGGCCCAAAATCATGGATCGTTTTTATTATCTTCGGTAATTGACAATGGCATCTACGTTTGGTGTCTTTGTGCTCTCGCGGACTCACGGTGCCTTCTCCAAAGAAGTCACGAGTGTTGAACAGTGTCGCGTCCGTCTAGTCGCGACGAAGGAAAAGGTCGTGTCTTTTCCCACCACGCCGTATCTACCTGGCCGTTGGCCCGGTTGCAGCGCTGCAGCGCGCGCGGGTACGGCCACAGCAACACACGTTCGCGGGTTCTATGGCGGATCGTGTCGATCCGCCGGAGACAACAGGCGCGTAGGCCACTTCTGTACTAGCCAGCGAGGCGGCCGGCGACTGATGGGACGGACGCGCGTCTATGTACCGTACGCGCGCGTGACGGGACAAAACGACCTCGCGCGCCTTTCCGCCCGGTATGCTAGATTGCTAGTCGTCCTAGCTGGTTGCTACATGGCGGGCTATGACGTCTCGTCGTGTCGCGTGCCCTCTTCACGGGTGCCTGCCTCCTTTCGCCTGGACATGTATTTTCAGTGTGACATTTTCTCGTACATCCGTGCTTTGTTCTCATGTTTACTACTCCCTCTTTTTTAATCACTGTTTTAGTGATCTAAAAAGTCTTATATTACTACTTCACAGAGGGAATACATATTTAGCATGACTTAACCCTCTGTTGACCCTTTGGCCAAAGTTTTGCATGACTTAACCCTCTCTTTCGAAATTGACCATTTTAGGTTACACCATCCATCCTAAAGTTTGGGTTGTATGGGAGCTGTCTAGATGCGTTGTGCGGCTGAGGAAGTTGAAACTCTATGTCAACTTGAGTGTAATAACTCTCTTTAAATAATGACATTGTTTCAAAAAAAGACATGGTCCGAGGCGTTTCGTCCCCCGCCAGAGACGCCAAGTCCCGTAAGAGAAACACAAGGAAGGAAACGCC
The DNA here is from genome assembly GCA_963921465.1 of Triticum timopheevii. Taxonomy (NCBI): domain Eukaryota; kingdom Viridiplantae; phylum Streptophyta; class Magnoliopsida; order Poales; family Poaceae; genus Triticum; species Triticum timopheevii. Next base: position 153,896,248 of record OY997272.1, read on the forward strand.
ATGGACCATGGCGACTTCCATGCAACCCAAACGCCATTCAATTGCATCACCAAAAAAGTCAAAACACACTAATTTTTCAAAAAGTGGTCAAATCATGCTAAACTTTGGCAAAATTGTCGAAACAATGATTTTGTTCCCCTTCGTTGATGAGAAAAGAAAAAGCTTCTTGGGTTGAGCTCCGTTGACTGCTAAAATAAGCTTAGGAACAGCCAACAGCTGAGGCGCTTCCAACCGACCTACCCTGTACCCTCCCGCGCGCACCGTCCTCTCTATGGTTGGCGGACTCATCTTGGTTTTTCTCCTCACATGTTTTGGGAAGGTTCTAGAACATTCCCTGATGCTGTTTTTCTTCTGGTTTCCCTTTTGTTTTATGTTATTTCCTTTTGGTTCCTTAAGTTTTATTTTATGACTTTTTTTCCTTTCCTTTTTCAAATCCCTGAACTTACTTTCAAAACTCATGAAAACTTTACAAACCGCGAATGTTTTATCAAATTCGCGACCTTTTTTCAAAGATCACGCACAACTTTCCAAATTCATGATTTTTTTAAAATATGTGAAATATTCAGAAATAAGGGATAATTATTAGAATTCCCGAACATTTTGAAATCCAATAATAGTTTTCCAAATTCATGAACATTTTCTTTAAAAGAAAAATATCTAAATTTTGTGATCTTTTTTTTCTGAAATGCAAGATTTTTTAAATTCTTGTACTGTTTTTAAATTTGAAAGATATTTTAAAATGCGTGAACATTTTTCTAATTTGTGACTTTTTTGAATTTCTGAGCATTTTTTGAAATGAACGAACATTCCTGGAATTTTAGACCACTTTTGTAAATTGTGACATTAACTCAGAAGATTTTTAAAAATGGTTCAAATTAGGATTCATTTACCAATTTGTGAACTTTTTCTGGAATCCAGGAACATAAAATTAGAACATTATTAAATTTGAGATTTGATCCTTAATTTGCAATATTTTCTGAAATTTAGAACATTACATAAAAATCAAAATTCTTTTTTTAAATACGAGACAATTCTTCAAGTTTATGAACAACTTGTCAAATCCTAGCACATTTCTCAAATTTGGGTGCATCATTTGAAACTCAGACTTTTTTGCAATTTTGATTTTTTGTTCAAATTCATGGACGTTGTTTTTCTCATTCGGAAGTTATTTCAAATCATGACTATTTCTCTAAATATGAATCTTTTTAAAATTGTTGGTATTTGTTTTCAAATTCGAAATGTTTTCTAAAGTTCATGAACATTTCTTGAAATACATGAATATTTTTAAAGAAAAATCAGAATTTTTTTAAAATTCATGAACATTTTTCAAATTCAAAACTATTTTTGATGTCTCGAACATTTTTGTTGAATTTGACGATCATGAAAATTTACTATTATTTTTAAAACAAAAAAAGAAACAAAAAATAGTAAATGGTATAACAAAATAAAATGAAAAAAAGGGGCGCCTCGCCCGACTTATGGGACGGCTGAAAGCACGAGCAGGGGGGTGGGGGCGGGGACCATATCTCGCGTTAAGTGAGTTGGAAGGATCTCTCGCTGAAGGACTTCCTCTGTCTCGTGTAGCAACCGGGCTGGCCCATTAGTTCAGATTTAATCACAAAAATAGTGGAGAAAAAGGGAGCAAATTGGGAATCGAACAAGGCTCCTGGATAGTTGCTAGCGATGCTAGCCAGTGGATCCGTGTCGAGTTCGCGATGAAACAGCAGGGCCCGACATACTTGATGTAAAATAGCCGGTTTTCTCCATTGGTTTTCTTTCTTTCTTTCTATATTATCATTGGTTTTTTCTTTTCTCTATTTTTTCTTTGGTTTTATTTGTTTCTTGTTTTCATTGGCTTTTTTCTTTTCTTTCTCTTTTCGTTGGTTTATTTTGTTTCTTTCTCATTTTTCATCGGGTTCTCTCTCTCTCTCTCTCTCTCTCTCTCTCTCTCTCTCTCTGGTTCCACTATTTTTCTATACATATTTTTGTTATATGTATAATACAATTTTCTAATACACATTTAGTAGTTTTTAAATATGAAATCAATTTTTTTGATTTGCTCAACATTTTCTCTATACACATTCAACCATTTTCAAATGCTTGATTAAAAATTTAAAATATAAGATCAACATTTTTTTACTACATGGTCAACATTTTTCTATAAACATTTAACATTTTTCAAAAGTCTGACTAACATTTTTCTATAGACATTTAACATTTTCCAAATGCTTGATTAACATTTTTCAAATACTAGTTCAACATTTTTTCAAATGCTTGATTAACATTTTTAATACATGATAAAAGTTTTTCATCATTTTGTAATACATGGTCACCATTTTTCTATAAAAAACAATATGTTTTAAATGCTTGATTAACATTTCTTATATACATGATCTAATTTTTTCATCATTTTTTACTACATGGTCAACTTTTTTTTCTATACACATTTAGCATTTTTCAAATGCTTGATTAACATTTTAAAATACCTGTTTAGTTTTTTTTCAAATGCTTAATTAACTTTTATAAATACTTAATCAATTTTTTTGAAATGGTTAATTAACGTTTCCTTGCTTTCGCCGCCGAGAAGTAACTGTTTTTAAGATAACACAAGGGAGAATTATTGAGCATTTGGTGGTTGGCTTCTTTTGAGGCCCGTGAAACTTGATCTCCAGACTTGTGTGTGGTTCTTTAGCATGGAAACAAACATCGCAAGCAGTCCTCACAAGTCACAACCGGACTCGATACCTCAGCTGTTGGGCATGGTTAATCAAAAAGGAGTGGAGAGAACACGGACGCACACCTAGCCGCGGCCTCCAAGAATCCTAGCTTTCTGTCTCCAACCGGCGCCGGCGCCGGTCCATCCCGTCTCCGGTGGCCATATGGCCATGGAGGCGGAGTGGATCTCGGCCCTTGCCGGTTGGAGGGCTCAAGTTTTTAGATCATTTTTCGATCTTTGTTAGGGTTTGTATCATGCTCAGGAAGGCGTGACGGTGGCGGCTCCTTGAAGATGGAATAAATGTGTCCCCACCTAGCGCTCGTTCCGGTGATGCGTCTTGCATCGTCAGTGGGCGTGTCGAGTTATGTCTCCGGCGGATCTGTCTTTGGTGGATTTGCTCGGATCTGTTCGCCGTTCGTCTTCGTTCGTGTGTTTTCAGGTTGGATCCTTTTGATCTACACTCTTCATCCGTGGCGGTTGCTGTTCTCGTGCGTTGGTTCTACGGGGCCTTAGCACGACGACTTCTCGACTGTCTACTACAACCAAGTTTGCCCAGCTCCAACGAGGAAGGGGCGATGACAGTGGCGCGCCTTCGACTCCCTTCAGTGCTTGTAGTCGTTGCTAGGTGGCCTACGGATCTGGATGTAATTTTTATTATTTCTAGTGTTCACTGTACTACCATGATTGAAGATGAATAGTTTAGAAGGCTTTTCTAAAAAAAGGAGTGGAGAGATAAACACAGTGTCATCTGAATTAAGTTCGTATGGACGGTGTTGATATATGTCTTAACTGTGTTTCACAACACACTAGGTTAAAACCTGCTAATTAATTCCAACTCAAGTGTATTGTAGAGAAGCGTACGCGTCCCATGTGTAGGAAACACTTTTTTCATGGATTGTGATGTAAGCTTATTAAAAAAAAACCAGAGGCCAAGGAAATATTTAGGCATGTCTATGTGCAGATGTCATAGAAAACTGATATTACCTGATACATAAGGACGAAGTTCTAAATCTGATTCAGATTGCAATTCCTGATGTAGACTTATTTCAAGTGAGCACAAAAATATTTACAACCAGGGAGTCATATCCCCGACTCCTCCCGACTCCCGACTCCTCCCGTGTCGCCCCTACGCGGTGACCAGGGGGAACCCTAGCGCCGCCGTGTCCTCGTCCCTCCCCTGACCTCTCCTCCTCGCCGCCGCCGGGGCGCACCGCCGGGCAAAGCCCGGTCGGCGTCGGCGGCGGCGGGATCTCTTCTCCCACGGTTCGCTGGATCTGGCGCGGACGGATCTCGTCGGTGGTTGGCGGCGCGCGCCGGCGCGGGCTTGGGGGCGACAGCAATTTCCCCCGGGGCGCGCGGCGGCGGCCCTCGGCAAGCGGTGGCGGGCGCTGGGCTCTTGGCGGTGCTCCGGTGTGTGCAGGCGGTGGTGGTCCCTGTGCGCGGTCGGCGGCTCCGTATCTGACCCAGACGGCGTGGGGGACGGCGGCAGCCCGGCGTGGCCGGCAATCTGGATGCGGTGGTGCCGGTGGCTCGCTGATCTGCCGGTGCTCTAGGGTTCTGCCCGGTGGTGCTGGTGGTGACGGCGGCCCGTGCACGAGAGTTGGATTCCTTCGAACTGATCTGGGTGAAAACATGCCTTCTGCGTCTTCTAAGGCCGGCGGTGGCGGTGCTATCTGCGTCGTTCCATTCTTGAAGGCATCACCGTGGAAAAGTTCAAGGCCACTCTCTGCTACCTCTGGGGGAAACTCTAGATCGGATGATCGGATGACGGCGGCGCTCTGGTGTCCTCCCTGGGGGGCGTCATTCTTGGAGGTACACACGTGATCGAGGGACCAGAGGATGGATTCTTTGGTGAAGCGGTGCTTCATCCTACACACTTATGGCGACGGATCTTGACGGCGTGGCGCAGTGCAGATTCGGAGTTCGCTGTGGGAGGATAGACTCGCGCAGGAGGACGACGCTGTCGGGCGTCGTGGTGGCGTCGATGACAGAGAGACCTGACACGGTACATGCAACAGTACAGCTCTAAAGATGGATATGTGGCAGGTGGCTGCGGCGGCCTCATACCCGGCAGGCGTCCTGATTGAGGAGTGCGCCTGATTGGTAGGTACCCCATACCCGGCAGGCATCCTGGTTGGGACCTCATGTCTTAGATGTTTAGGTTTGGCTGCGATATCTGTTTGGTATTAGACCCAGACTATTTGCGCCCTTCATTAATTGGTTAGGTGTAGCGCATGTTGTATGGCTTTGTAAGGACTTGTGAGAATAATTAATAAAGTGGCCGCATGCATCGTTCAGATGCAGAGGCCAGGGTCATCCTTCTTTTCTAAAAAAAACTATGGTTAGAATTATAAAAGGGGATGTATCTAGATGTATTTTAGTTCTAGATACATCCTTTTTTGTCCATTTTGATGACAAGTATTTTGAAACGGAGGAAGTACCATCTAGCTTAACAAACTTTTATATTGTTTTGGTTGGAGTGTGCCTTACAGTGCAACGCCTCAGCAACACATAAGGACCCCAATAGCAAGCTATTGTGATGGGTCCTTCTTCATAAAAAATAAATTTAATATCATTGTGAGGATGTATCTCACATATCAAATATTAAACTGATAAAAACAGATATTACACTTGATCTTAGCCAAAGGCCAAGAAAGGTATGCTTCGTTAGAAGTCTCTGCGCTTCATCTTATAGCTTCATCAAAAGACTTCACGCCCTAGGCGAACGAGGTGGTACTAATCCATCTATGACCTATTGACCTGTCCTTGGGGAACCTTCGGCTTCGTGCTTACCGTCGTTTTGGGCTTGGAACCTGCACGAGACAAACGAAGCCCACAATCATCAACACTGCTCGGACGGCCCGTTAAAGGGCGACTTAGAGCTCCGGCGACATGGAGATTTTGGTGCAGCCGATTAATAGGTACGGATCTGCTCTCTCCCTGATGCCCAGTAGCCGCCATTTAGTTCTAGGGTTTGTAGAAAGAGTTGATTTTTTGTCTGCTGGAGGAGGTGAACGAGAACATAGATGGGATGGTGGCGGATCTAGGATTTTGAAACAGGGTGGTCCACATAAAAAAAGTACTACAAATATGACATGCCTATGATCAATGATATGTAGCATATTTCGCAGGAAGATTTTTTTTTTTGCCTGTGATCCTTCACTACTAATCTTACTTATGTATAGGAAGAAATGGCAGTGAGGAATTGCCATTCAAGAAATAGTTGCTTTGCATCATACTACTTTTTTTTGCGAGTGCATCATACTACAATTTTGATTCTTCATGTTTTTTCTTTTCTTTTTTTAGCACTAACTCCTAGTTCCAGTTCACTGTACCATCTCAAGAAACACAAATGTTACGGGCAGTGCCATTGATAGGTAGTCAACTCATGTTACTGTAGTTCTTCATACTCCGTAGCCTCGCCGGCCGCCGGGCAAGACTGCGCGCGCGGGATAAACGAGTGTGCCGCTGTGTGTCAGGCGGGCAGCGCGGGTGCCGGGTGGCTCCTAGCCTACTGGGATCGAGCCGTGGAAGTGGATCCACCGAGCTCCGCCGCTCCAGCCCTGGCATCTGGCTACGGCGAGTTGCTGGCGAGGTGGCGCAGTAGGGACGGGGGCGCATAGGCCAGAGGGGAATCAGGGACGGGACATGTGCGGTTGTGCGCAGTGGGTCGGGACAGTGCTTTCTGGGCTTTGTATATTTTCATCGGGCCTTTTCTACTATGGTATAAAGTCCGTTGCAAAATCCCAGGGTGGGCCGCGGCCCACCCTGTCCACCCTCTGTATCCGCCGATGGAGCCTCTTCATTACCCAGTGACGCCGCCGCCGTTGTGAGAGTTGCCGGCGAGGGCAACATCAAATGCAGACGGGGCAGTTCTGCGCTGAGGGTGTTGCTCGAGAAGCAGAAAGTGCAGACAAGGGCCAAGCTTCAGAGCACTCGATTGAGCAGGTGGATCCGAAAACACCTGGGTGGACTCAAAGGTATGATCTTAGTCAGTGCCTTGCCCATATTATTAAATGTTGATTTAAGAGATACATTCTAAAAAAAGAGATTAGAATCAGATTTGACTGTACGGTGAAAGTTGACTGTATGGACATAGCCCTGTCAGTGAATGATTTTGTTTATAAAGTATTTAGAGCCTGACTACATATGCTCTTAGTCAGTGCCTTGCCCACATGATTAAATCTAGATTATAGAGATAATTGAAAAAAGATTAGAATCAGATTTGTCTGTATGGTCATAGTTGACTGTATGGACATAGCACTGTCAGTGAATGATTTTGTATATAAAGTGCTTAGAACTTAACTAAATATGCAATGACAAATCCATAGACTTCTGATCTGCTGCAACACATACAGACATTTTAATTTTCTGACCATAAAAGTGGACTTCATCATGTGGACATGTTTTCATGTCATTGCAGAGTGCGTCTTGGGGCTGCTGCGCTAGGCAGAGCCCCATGTCTTGGTAGGATTTTAGCACTGGAGAGAACAATTCGGCATTTTGCAGAGGAGTCTGGAGAGATTGTCATTGTACCAAAGAAAGGAACAAGTTTTGACATGCTTGGTGACGCATATGATTTCTACAATCTGTACTCTTGGGAGAAACGTTTTGGCATCAGATATGGAAAGAGCAGACTAAATGTGAATCGCACAAAATGCCTGCAAGAGATCGTTTGTGGCTGCGCGATACGGTTAACTTGAAGCTTTTTCTGAAGTTAGTTAGTTGCCTGTCTGAAATTTGTGTTAGAAAAAACTGAATTTTATTGATTGAATCTCTCACAGGGAAACCAATAATTGAGAACACTCGATCGTTCCGTTGTGAATGCCCTGGTCTCATAAGATTGTTGCATTCAAAGGACAACGGTTGGTACATAGCTGAACATCGGGATCAGCACAACCATGCATTGTCTGTGACCTATGGCCAGACAATACACTGGCCATCACACAAGCATATTGATGTGTACACCAGAGACCTCGTCAAGCAACTGCGACAGAACAATGTCAACCTCGCCAAGGTGTACAGCATAATTGGGAGCTTCTTTGGGAGGATGGAGAATGTACCTTTCACAAAAAGAGCGCTGCAGAATCTGTCTGCTAAAATAAATCAAGAGCAAGCAGAAGATGATGTTAGGAAAACAATGGAGGTATTTCAGGAACTTTGCTCAAAGGACCCACAGTTCACCTACCGTGTACAAGCTGATAAAGAAGGACGGGTCATCACTCTAATGTGGACTACTGGTAATGGCAGATTGTAGCACACATTCTTCGGAGATGTTATTACATTCGATACGACCTACAGGACTAATCTGTACAACATGCCATTTGGCCTTGTTGCTGGTGTCAACAATCACTTTCAGAGCATCATCCTAGCTGCTGTGCTGGTACCTGATGAGAAAGCTGAGACATTTGAGTGGGTTTCGCTGATCCATTAGGATAGTGGGTGGGTCAGCGCCATGGACAATCCTTAGAGGTAGGATGACATGATTTTTATGAAAATAGCAGAGATTTTCTGACATAAAATTTCCTGTTTCTAGCCCATTATTATTATATAAATAATTATTGCATTGACGATCATTTGCAGGTCAGAATCAAGCAATGGAGGTATAACCTGAAAAACCACACATTCATGACGCAGTTGTTCAAGATCCGTCATAAGTTTTAAAGGTGTATTATGTGATAAGATGACTAATACGCAGCGGAGTGAAAGTGCAAACCACATGTCGAAGAATTGTGTACCTCCTAGATGCCCCATGGATATGTTTGTGAGGAAGTACATGAGATTGCTTTATGACAGAGAGGCTGAAGAAAATTACAAGAAACGGACTAGAATTGTAAGCTGACAACTACCTGTGAAATTCCTGATTTATCTTGCCATGAACATCACCATCAAAAAATAATTTGCTTTAATTTGAAGGGGAGGCCCCTCCTGTGAGCAAATATGGCTACTGAATGGCATGTTGGGAAGATATACACCGGAGCTATGTTCGAGCAGTTCGGGCATATAAATATGAGTGTGATGCATGCCAAGTGGAGGAGATTGAAAGAGGTAAAACATATGTTGAAATACATACCGAGGCAGAGCTAAGGGAGAAGTGGTGTAGAACCCAGTACAAAGTGACAGAGTTGAACAGTGGGGAAGAATATGAGTGCGAATGTGGGCAGTTTGAACACATGGGACTACTGTGCAGCCACGTACTCAAGGTGACCACATATATCACAATCTGTTGTTAGAGACTGAGTCAACTCCATGAAAATGAGGCCTGGATTTTTAGCTGCATGTTTATTTTTGTTGATGCAGGTACTGGACTTTATACACGTTACAGAAATCCCACAGAAACACATAGTAAAAAGGTGGACTCGAGATGCACGGGATGTCCTTCCACCACATCTAACACAATATCACAGGGACCGTGCTCAAGAAAACCCATTTAGTTACAGGCATTTCAATATGTAGACAGCAGCGTTGAAGTATATGAGCACCTAATTTCATTATTCAAGCATTGCGCAACTGAAATGGGGGACGTGCATGACGATTTTTTGCTTCATCTGCGCGAACTCTGTGGATCAGAGTCAATCCAGGAGCTGGGCGGAACCACGCCGCAGGCTGTACCGTACCGAGATGGAAGCCAAGCTCAGCAGAGTACTCCTCTTTGGATTTCATGCATCCGCACAGCCCGGCCTGAAAAAATGGCAGATCAACAATGAAGAGGACTAGATTTTTTTATTTTTTTTTGCGAAAGGAGGACTAGATTAGGGAGCAAGAAGAATCAAAATACCAGCTGAGCTTTGTAGACCTACATCTTTAGTCGCGCACTTGTAGTATGAGTGCCAGCATTATCTCCCCAGCGAGCAATCCAAATGAAGACGAGGTCGCCGCATTGAGGGGCATGGGATCAGCGGCGGAAACTGTTCCTGGCCGGTACAGGAAGACGATCCAGACATGATGGAACGGGGGCGATTCAAAATTTGTTCTACTGAATGGTGGCGGAGAGGGAGTGGGGAATGGCTGTGTTCACTAGGCAGTAATAAGATGGGGGCGAGCGGTACTGGCGAAGATTGGTACTCCCTCCGTCCGAAAATACTTGTCATTTTGATGACAAGTATTTCCGGACGGAGGGGTCCAACGGGTAGCTGTCATTGATTTGTCTCAGAAGCTCCGTTAGCTCAGAATCTAACTGAAGACGGCTCATTCCATCTATGGACTTCTGATTTACTTTGACGCTATCTGAATTGTGGGCCACGGCCTATTAAAAAATGGTGCAATAGAACAGTTCACCTTTACCAGGATCTACAGTTGTACGCATCACGATAAAAACTGATGGTATAGATACCGAGCTCATTGCAGCTCGAGCTCACATATGTACTTTCGGGAAGAAGAGCCAAAGTCGAGGTGGGGCACGGAGGAACTGCCTTCATCGTCAGAAGGGAAGACGAACCAAAGTTGCTTGCCAACTTGCAGCAGGAACCCTATCCCTCAAACAAAAAAAACTTGCAGCAGGGACCCTATCACTATCAGGCCAGAGATGTGCTGAACCTGTGAACAAGTTCTGTAGTTCGAGCTTTTATAGGGCCTTGCAGCGAAAAAAGCAGAAGGTCTGAAGTCTAGGACCGAGAAGGACTGAGATCCAGTGCCTCGCCTCAGGCAAGGCACGCATTGCCTTGAGGCTTCGAATCCACCCTCCATCTGCATCCGACGGTTAGAATCAGTCAACACGGAAACAACCTCGACTCGTCCCCATCCTCCTCACGCGCGAGGCAAAATCAGCTCCGCCTTCGCGGGCGGGAACTCGGCTCCGATGCAGAGCTCTGCCGCTGTCGCCGCCGTGGGGAAGGGAGCCATGGGAGCTCCGGCGGCGGCCACGAATAAACGACGCCGACAATCCCCTCCGCCCCCACGCCTTCACCTCCCCGCCCCGCTCCACTCCGACGAGGTCCTCGTCCCCACTGCGACGGCGCCCCTCCTCAGCTCCGACGACCACCTCAATGGGAAAGGGAGGGAGCTCCTCAGCGCGCTGCGGGAAAGGGGGATGAGGCGCTCCGGCTGCTCCTCCAGGGGACTCGTCCTCCAGGTTGAACTCCGGCGGCGTCCACGGGAGGAATCGGCCTGCAGCAGATTCAGTGTAGCTACAGACAGAGAACTGTTTGATACTACAGACAGAGAACAATATACAGACTTTGTAACATTCAACTACAGACAGATTCAGAGAACAAATTCATTTAACTACAGACAGAGAACAAATTCAGTGTAGCAAGCCTGCAACAGAAAAGTGTTTAATACAAAGACTTCAGTACTAGAAAAGGAACTGAAAAAAGAAGAGTTGAACCTGATGCATACGACTTTGTAGCATTTGCAACTCAAATTCGCACCAACAAAATCTGTTCTTACATAATTCTTCAAGTAGATAAATTAGGCCTGTCTACTTGTACACTTAGGCCACGAAAGACTATAGTCAGCCCAAAATCCAAAATACTATAGTCATCTTTGTCCAAAATACTAGTCAAAATGTCCTAAATACTATCTAACAAGCTTGTACGCGTTAGAACAGATTTTCATCATAAACACCACCAAGGGGAGTCATCAAGAGCTGCGTGTAACTGACAACCGTGTTGTTCTCTTGAAGCTCCACATTTGCTCTTTTATCGCCATCATCCTTGTCCACTCTCACTTGAGGCTGTCCACCATCATCCTTCTCCACTCTCACTTGAGGCTGTCCACCATCATTTTTCTTTTGCTGCTGCCATGAAAGTTTCAGTATTTAGTTTAGCAACGAGTGGCAACAATATATCATGTATAGTTTGGAACATACCTTTGCTCCCTTTTTTTTTGACGAGGCAACTTTAGTTGGCTTGCGCTTCCCCTTGAGTAACTTATCAAGCCAGCCTTTCTTTCTCCTCAATTTTTTTGATGCAACCTCTTTTTTCTTGAGCTTTGCGGCACTAAGAAACTCACTAGTTAATTGCACATTTGGGTCAACATTTTCTTGGGCATCGCATGGCTTTTTCATAGCACTCATAGTTGCATCAAGTTTCTCATCTAGTTGTGGACCAACGCAATCAAGTGCATTTTCTAATATCAAACGACACTCTAGAGAGTTGACTACTTTATGTGCCATAGTGTGAAACTTGTGAGACACACCCTTGTACCAAAGTTGGGCTTCAAACTTTGGATTCTCTACCACATTCCTTCCTTGTCTATCTTGTATGCTTCCATTGCGTGCTTCTCTAGTCCATCTCTTTAATACATAATGTGTTGGTAATGTCTTTATATTCATCAAGTCAAGAACTTTGAGACCATGTCCACACAATATTCCTGTCCTATTGAACATTCCACAACTACATGAAGCGGTTTTGGTCAAAGGATCCCCAATCACTATGCGCTCATCCTCAAAATGTAAATCACCATGCAAACTCCCAATAGCAACCCCAAATTTGTTATTTCCATCCAAGACTCTAGTGCATGCAGCCATGGATCTCTCATATTCACCTTGAAAAGATTCAAAGATAATTGGAGTGTATTCTTTGCTTGCTAGCACCAACATAGGTGTGTGCATCTTGATTCTTGGCAACTTCTTCCTTTGTTCAAATTCAGATTGCAATTCCTTAGTTCTTTTTACCTCCACTGTCCTCTCAAAATGCATCAAGAACCGAACAATATGAAAATCTGATTTCAAATGGTTTTTCAATGAATTGTTGAAGCTCTCACTAAGTTGTGTACTTCTCACTCCCAAACTGAACACATCTCTCATATAACATTCAGCCCACTTTTCTTTCAACTTGTAGATACTATCTAACCAAGTTTGCTTGTGCACTTTATTTCTCATATTGTCAAATGCTTCTTGAAATTCTACTTTGTCCTCATAGCCATACATGCATTCACTAAAATCTGTGATAATATGAGGCTCTTCCTCTTCTTCTTCATCTTCATGTTCACCATCCTCTCCATCTTTCTCTTTCCCTCCTTCATCTTTCTCTTCACCCTTCAATGGACATAAATGCTTAACAGCATTCTGCATTATATGAAAGGTGCACAATCCATGATATGATTCCGTGAAGACATTATCTATAGCTTTCCCCATGGCCGCATCTTGATCCGTATAAATAGTTCTAGGTTGGCTCCCATTATGTGCAGCTAGAAAAGTCTCAAAAAGCCATTTAAATGACTCAAATGTTTCATCAAATAGCAATGCCGCACCAAAAATGGTGGTTTCTCGAAACTGATTGAGCCCAAGAAAAACACCAAATGGCCTATATTCTTTGTTTGTGCCAAAAGTTGTATCAAATGTGACAACGTCACCAAAGTGTGCATAGTCAAGAAGCATTTTAGCATCAGCCCAAAATATGTTGGCTATATCTTCCTCACAATCCAGTTGCAAAGCATATTGGAAAGATGGGTTCTCGATCATTTTGTCATGAAAATACTTCAACATACTACCAGCCTGACCGTAAGCCAACTCTCTTTGTCGCTTGGTTCGCAAATAATTCTTTTGATCACGACAAGTGTAGCCCAGGTTAAATGGTCCACCAACTTGGCGACAAGCAAACTCATGTGCAGCTTGGGGCATTATTCCTGAATCCTCGGCAGCTTCTATTTCAAAAGCTTGTAGTTCAGAAATCTTCCTTTGTGATGCCATCAAGTGACATGTTTGTGGCAATTGAAGGCAATGATTGTGTTCCAACACAATATCTGTGACTTCGTAATTTCTTTGCACTCGGTCCAATGATATAATCATGCGAGCTTTGCAATTTGTCCTTGTTTCAGCTCGAACACGTTTTGGCTCATGATCCATTGTTATCCCTTTCTTTCGTATACCCTCATTTGAGCAAACAAATGTGCATGAAGTCACTTGACCATCCATCTTACTTACATGCTTGTTTCTCTTCCTCACATCAAACCCAACACGGCCACCATATGCAACCCAAAACACCCAAGCTTCATCTGCATTTCTGAACCTCATACCAACTTGAGGTATTCCCTTGTCAATTTCGCCCATTGCACAACAATTGCAAATGCACAACACTCAAATCTTGTCAAATTGCACAGCACATCACCCCAATCAGTAATAATTCTGTCAAATAGGAAAGTACACATCAGTGCATCACTCATTTGCACAGAACACATCACAAAATTCAGCTATTGCAAAGAAAGCTACCTGCTGGAGTCGACCTGAAGCTTAATGGCCACTGCTACAGGACCAAATCGGCCACCATGTCAGCGGCTACCAGTAGCACAGACGGAGGGGGCACAACGGCTAGACGGAGGGGATTCTAGGAGGGGTGGGGGAGCGGAGGGAGTTGACTCATGGAGCGGTCGGAGCCCGTCGGGGGTGGCGAGGCGGAGGAGCCCGGAGTGGCGGCAGAGGAAGCTGCCGATGGCGTTGTCTTCGGTGGCCGCCGCCGGAGCTCGGTCCACTCCCTTTCCCACGGCAGCGGCGGCGGCGGGAGAGCGGTGCCCGATTCCCACGGCGGCGGCGGCGGCGGCGGCGGGAGAGCCCGCGAAGCTGTCCCGCGCAATTTCCCCTGCTCCCCCAAACAGAGCTCGTGAAGATGTCTCTCTGTTAGTCTATCTGCGTGTATGTGTCGTTTGGCTGTGAAACGGAGCTAGCCGTCCGATTGATTTGGACGATGGATATAGGGGGGCGAGGCACGCCGTGACTTGGCGCTGGCGAGGCACTGGATCTCAGTCCGACTGAGAACGGCACGCCGGAACGCGTTTAGCAGACGAGCAGGAGTTCTAGTTCACCTGGTGCACGTACTACAAAAGTACAAAGGGCAAGGGCACACCGGCCGGCGACCACTCTGCCGGCGAACTTGCTCTTGACTCTGCTGGACCTTGCGTATTTCAGACAGAAGAAGATTTGTTGTAGAAAAATGTTGCTCAGCACAGAAAAAAGATAAGAAAACGCCGTCTGTGGGAATCGAACCCACGACCACGTGGTTAAAAGCCACGCGCTCTACCAGCTGAGCTAAGACGGCTTATGTAATCGTAAATCACTCTCAGCTTATAGTTGGAACGGATGTTTGCTAGCTTTGTCACAATTGGAGATCCGTATACTGATCTCAAGCGCGCGAGGTTTTACTCTCTACTGGAACGAATCTAAACTTGAGAATCAGATCCACGATTTTTTTACGGCCACACTTCTGGTTATGTTGCACGATACCATCTCGATGGTGAAACTTTGTCACCGGCGGCTTTGACCCAAGCCCATATAGCCCCATTCGTCTTACCCATTGCTCAGTATTTAATTCCCAATGATCACCTTGATAAGAACTGCTCTTTGAAACTTCTTGTTTTTCTGGCTAGTTAACTATGTTCTTTGTGTGTTTAAAGGAACAAAGGACTAATAAACTGTATCAAGAATTATGCACGTTCACACGACTGGAAGGTGAAAGGAAATTTTTTGGAATGGTGCAAGTCTTACTCTGTAATCCGCATTAGCTATACCACAACATGGCACACAACTTTTTTTTAGCTTCCAAAGTGTGGGCATATCGTCGTTATACTGCGTCGTTGACCATTTGCAGTTGATTTTTTTTGTGTGATTTCTGTGCAACATTTGTTTATCGTACAAGGTGTGTAGCAAAGCTAAAATGACAGTACCACTCTTCTTTTTTTGAGGGGGACAGTACCACTCTTAGGAAGTTGTAATGTGTTGTACTATTGTTTGCTGTTGCAGATTAGCAGCAGAGGAAAATTTTCCAGGGACTTCATTTACACCTTGAAGCTTAACTGGTGTTTCATTAGCAGGACAGGAAGCTTAAGTATTTGTATTAGGAACTGAAGGCCGCAAAGCGAACTGTTAGTGAAGCAAGGGGGTCGGGCATACGAGGACCTCTACCAATGGTTAGGCACGAAGGAAGGCGAAAGAGACATCTATAAGATGGCCAAGATCCGAGAGAGGAAAACGAGGGATATTGGTCAAGTCAAATGCATCAAGGAGGAGCAGACCAACTCTTGGTAAAGGACGAGGAAATTAAGCATAGATGGCGGGAGTACTTCGATAAGTTGTTCAATGGGGAGAATGGGAGTTCTATAATTAAACTGGATGACTCCTTTGATGAGACCAGCATGCGTTTTGTGCGGCGAATCTAGGAGTCTGAGGTCAAGAAGGCTTTAAAAAGGATGAAAGGAGGCAAGGCGATGGGCCCTGATTGTATCCCCATTGAGGTGTGGAAAGTTCTGGGGGACATAGCGATAGTATGGCTAACCAAGCTTTTCAACCTCATTTTTCGGGCAAACAAGATGCCAGAAGAATGGAGACAGAGTATATTAGTACCAATCTTCAAGAACAAGCGGGATGTTCAGAGTTGTACTAATTACCATGGAATTAAGCTGATTAGCCATACAATGAAGCTATGGAGAGAGTCATTGAGCACCGCTTAAGAGGAATGACAAGCGTGACCAAAAATCAGTTTGGTTTCATGCCTGGGAGGTCGACCATGAAAGCCATTTTCTTGGTACGACAACTTATGGAGAGATATAGGGAGCAAAAGAAGGACCTGCATATGGTGTTCATTGACTTGGAGAAGGCCTATGATAAAATACCACGGAATGTCATGTGGTGGGCCTTGGAGAAACACAAAGTCCCGGCAAAGTACATTACCCTCATCAAGGATATATACGATAATGTTGTGACAAGTGTTCGAACAAGTGATGTCGACACTGATGACTTCCCGATTAAGATAGGACTGCATCAGGGGTCAGCTTTGAGCCCTTATCTTTTTGCATTGGTGATGGATGAGGTCACAAGGGATATACAAGGAGATATCCCATGGTGTCGGGGATATACCCCGCGGTGTAAACCGGCCGGAAGTTTAACCCGGCCGGACCGGACGACTCACTGGTAACCCGACCGGTCTTGGCGGTTCATTCGTAACCCAGCGGGCGGGTCAGATGGATGACGAGGCCCATGGCCCAGAAGGCCGTTTCACGTTTAACGGTGGGCCGGTTTATGAGGAAAGCGTAAGGACTATTCTCCTACAAAGGAAGCAAGACTAGGACTCCACTTGTAATAGAGTAATCCTAATCCAACTAGGACTAGTCATGTAAACCGCCCCTTCAACATATATAAGGAGGGGCAGGGCTCCCCAAAGAGGGACAGGTTAGAAGCTACAAGCAAGAAGAAACAGTCTTAGGGCTAGACACAACTAGAGGAGAGCCGGTTTACGGCGACTCCCTGATGATGATAATGAGATCTAGCCTCAAACAGCATGTAGGGTTTTTACCGGATGATGTTTCCCGGGGCCCGAAGCTGTCTAAACCCTTGTCTTGCGTGTTGATCCGCGCTGCGTCTCTCGTCCACTCAACCCCTCTCAAGCTACCACATAGATGCGTTGGCCTCGCGACTAAGTCCTGACACTAAGGACATCTGCCGTGACAAATCCACGACAGTTGGCGCCCACCGTGGGGCCTGCGCACAGTGGTGTTGAGTTCTTGGAGGGATTTCTCCTAGGGATTGAAGAGCTCACAATTTTCCGGATGAAGAAGAGCCGGTTTGATAGGACTTATATCAGTGTTGAGTTCATCGGTCCAGATTGTTAGTCTGAGATTTTTAAAATTCAAGAAAAGTAAGGCTGAGGCATGTTCGTTTTCTGCAAGTCGCCGAGATTGACAGGAGCGTTTCCGCCACGCACAATATGCTACAGGAATCCACCGCAATCATTGGTGAGTTGAGCTACGGATTCGACGGCCGGGTTCGATCGTTATTAGGCGGCTGCCATAAAAATCAGTCCGGTCCATGGTTTACAAATCGATTCCGAGCGGCTGTTGGATGGGTCCGAGCACCGCTGATATTTTCTACTACCAAGTACTGGTTTAAGACGCTTTTATTTATTGGGAACAGATTGACCCCCTGGCCGTACCCAAGGCGCCTTGGAACCTGGTTATTTGTGCGGAGTGGACACACCTGAGAACATTAATTGTTGTTGCTGCCACCACCACGTGAAGAGCAAGAATCAATTCGCGTGTGGAGCACTACTTTTGGCTCCTTGCATGATGGAAGGAAAATAAAACAAATAGAAGACGGTGTTTGGAGGAAACTCTTTGGAAATTATTTTATGCGCCGGCCGGCGGTCCGACCTGAGTCAGACCCGCAGCTGCAAACCGGCAGTGCATCCAGCTCCGACTCACCTGCCTCGAATCGCCAAGCACAGACCGGCCACAGCTGCACCGCTCCAACCCGCTGTTTCCGCAGATGCACCATGTTGACCCACTGGAGCGCCCTCATTGCAGCATCCGATCACCTGCAAGCCACTGTTACGGCCATGTTAAAGCCACCTCTGCTGGAGTCGCCTGAGCCGCCCGATTGCCAGCTGGGCCGTCCCGCGTCAAGCCACCGCAGGAGAGCAGCAACTTTTGAGGATCAATTCCAAAGATCATCAGCGCATGAAGGACATCGGGGCCAAACTGAGGGTCCAAAGCAATCAAATGTTTTAGCAAGTCACGAGGGGAGTTGACCAATTACGTGAAGGGAGTCAAAAAAAAAGAAAAAAAAATCCCGTGATGCGATCTGCAAGTCTCGGTGACCACATCAAAACAAAAGTAAAGGAGATGTACGCCCAGAGTCCCAAGCATGCATGTACCACCAAGCCGGCGTACACACGCACGTCATCCAGGGCAGGTCAAATCAAGGAGGAAAAAGACCAAGCCAAGTACATCAGTATACCGGTGTGGACAATTGATCGGGCTCGGCTGAAGGGAAGAAAAACAGAACAGCCGCCGCGTGTTGCCAGTCTTCCAGGATTCCCGTCGCATGCTGCCTCGTTTTATCGGTCTACAAACCAGCCACGACGTGTTACTGTGTCTACACAGTGGATTAAATTCTCTGTTCGGATGATCAGCGCAGCACTACGCTGAACAACTCCGGCCATGCATGCGCCTTGTGCAGAACAGAAAATCATCAGCATATTTGATACGGAGGCTGTCTGTTGGTCTTGTTTACATAGGCCGCACCGGAATACATCCAACGTTATCTAGTGCTGGTATCCGTCGTTCATCCAAAAAATAAATCAGGTGATATCCGTCTAATCTATTTTTGTAAACATATCTATTCTATCAAGAACAGTATTCTGGCATGTATATTTTAACGTGTAGGGCAAGGATTCATTATAAATGTGACATCATATCACGGGTACGGAGCGCCCGGCAACACCATCTTGCGACCAGCATCTGTTCGGACCGGTTTACATCAACAAAACGGCCGACTCGCCCGTCCGCGCCGACTTACAACGCTGGTGCCATCTCTCCCTGTCTCCACTGGCTTACAATGCCATGGTTGATTTATCGGTTGTCCGGGTGAATCAGGTGTTACCCCTCCTACGTATTTTATCAACACATACTTTGTGTGAGAACAATTACTCTGGCCTATATCCTTTTATGCACAGGACAATTGCTCACTATGAAAGTGATGCCCTACCGCGGACGGCGCGCGCTAGCTGTTCTACACCGGCATCTGCGCATATCACGCTGATGAACCGGAACACACATCGCCCCCCCTGCAGTCCGGATTACATCAACAATGCCGTGGTTGGCTCGTCTGTCGGCGCCTGTGATTGACTCACCCGGCCGTGCCGACTGATAATGTCGTAGCCGATTCATCGGTCTGCTCCCATGGCCGACTCGCCCGTCATGGATTTCAGCTTCACCGCAGTGATCATCAACTCCACAGCGGATAATTTCCGGCCTAACATATCAGGTGACATCTATCTAAGTCTATTTTTGACACATATTGTTTTTTGTCAAAAGAACAATTACTTTGGACTATATATTTTGATATGCAGGACAATTATTCATTATAAACGTGGTCTATACCATGGGTACGGAGCATGCGCTAGCAACATTCTACACTAGCATCTCGACTGTGTCATACCACTCGGTGAATGAACGTGAGCAAGTCGCCGTCCCTGTGGCCCGGTTTACATCAGCTTGCCGGGACCACGCCTGCGATTAACTCGCCCGTCCATGCCGGTTTACGACACCGGTGCCGGTCTTCCCCGACCGCACTGGCTTACAATGCCGCGACCGACTCATTTGTCTGAGCTGCCTCTGATGTTGCGGGCATTTTTGTCGTCCGTCTCTCGCAGCCTGGTCTACATCAGCATATCGGGCCGCACTTGTCTGGATGAGCTGTTTATTGAGTATGAACAAGTCACTACTTGGGAAGCCCGGTTTTCCTTCCAACAAATTGGAGGCAAATTATCATATATTATCAGCCGCCGTCTGCACTGGATGTTTCAATGGGCAGGCGCACAAGTCGCCGCTACTACATTTTGGTTAACTTCAAACAGCCAATTGGAAGGAACCATTGGCCGAGTTGCTGACACGGCTCATACGGGATCATTTATAACCCGCCGCAGTCACCTCAACCTTCTGTGGATTCACATCATACTATCAACACCAATGATATACAAGTTATGCCGGTTTATATGACGGTCAAATATGGAGAATCTCAAGCCAACTCTTCGGGTCACCTTGAGACTCGGGGGCTACAATGACATGACTCAGCAAAGATTGCCGGTTTGTTAGTGAAGTCAAGAACCCCAGGACGCTGGAGAGAAAGATAACCCGGTCCCGGAAGCTACTACTATATGGAGGAAAATTTAAGGGCTGTCCGAAAATTTCCGGTTCAAAATGAAGAATGCTGGTTTAATATCCGATTCAAGGGAAATCTATTCTCCCACAAAGCTCTGAAGCGCTCAAATCCGGTTTAACAATGTCTGGTTCAAAAAGGAATTAACTTCTTGCAAGTTCGAGTTGAAAGGCCGTCAGAAAAATTTCCGGCTTAAAAAGAAGGATTCCGGTTCAATATCCGACTCAAGGGGAAAATGTCTCCCATAAAGCTTTGAAGCTCTCCATATCCGGTTCAAGATCCCGGTTCAAGAAGAATTTATCTCTTGCAAAAAAGTTAAAAATTACCGAAGAGGACCTGCTGCCATGATGCGCGGTTCAAACATGGATATCCCGCCTTATTAGCCTAACATATTATTGATCACATGGGGGCTTCTGCTTCATAAAGCGGGGTCTCTGTTCTTTTTTACATCATGCGTGGTTACACGGAGGTTCTGTCTTAAAGCGGCCTCCGGTTTACCCCTTGAAATTTGCTTTTCATATCACTGGGGGCCTTGGTCGTGTCCGAACCAACACGACACCTTTTGATAGGCGACAGCCACCAGATCATTTGGGGACATGGTCAAGTCTGAACCAGTCACGCCTCTTGGTCGGCCTAAGGCCACAAAATCACTTGGGGGCTTGGTCGAACCCGAACCATTGACACGCCTCTTGATCTGGCATATATGCCACGAATCATTTGGGGACCTGGCTGACTTGAATCATTGTCACTCCTATTGGGGGCTTGGTCCTGTCCGACCATGGTAACACCATCTGATCAGCTCAGTATAGCATATTTTTGCAAACGGTTTTTATCATTGCCTTTGCTTGAATTTTTCTTTAATAAATATTTCTTCTTTGTTGCGTTCTTAAACCGACAAAATTCGCAGACCGGTTCAATTGTCAATTGACGGAACACGGTCAATTCTTAGTCTGAAGACTATTTGCCCGGTTTGATTTTTTGATTTTATGTTACCATCTTATTATGGAGTAAACCGGTGTTCATTAACCCGGCTTGACTTTCAACTACAAGTTGTCAGTACATGACTAATTATGATCCAGCGATTATTAACCCGGTCTGGTTTCGACTACAAGTCGCCAGTGTTATATATGGATAATCCGGTGTTTATCACAACCCGGTATGGTTTTATCATAAACCGGTACAATATGGAAGGAGTTATCATTACTCAAGATTGGGGTTATCACTCTTACTACAAAAAGTTGGTAAGCCAGCAATGTGATTCAATGTCACAGGTATGATATATTTCATATTTGATTATTCTTAAGTGCAGCCTTGGTTATAAACCCGGGTTATATGTCGGGCATTATGACCCGTCCGGCGGTAAACCGCCAGGACACTTTAAACTTGTTGTATGCAGAAACAGGTTGAATAAAGCATATGATAAATTATCCGGTGTTTATTAAACCAGCCTGGCTTTAAGACGATAAGTCGCCAGTATATGATGAGAAATTATCCGGTGTTTGTTAACCCGGCCTGGCTTTGGATTATAAGTCGCCAGTACATATTTGGATTGTGCTATTGGAATCATGCGCTCATAAATCATTGGATTATATTATTCAAATCTTCAAATAGCCAACATGGATGGATTTTTTATTATGGTTATCAATAACCAATATTATGATTAAGGTTTTCAAAATCGCTTTAGCGCAATGGATATTATTTTATTGATGAATATGATTTATTCTACAATTGAAGGAATAGTCCTGAGTTGCTGCAGGCTTCCAACCCGGCACTTGGGGGCTACATTGTTCAAGTTGGGATTACATCAAATACACAAGTCTCATGTCGCTGCAAGCATGCACCATGACACTTGGGGGCTAATGCAAATTCATTTTTTGCTCATATTATTGAAGACCCGGCTCATCACATTATAATGAGCTGGCCCTTGGGGGCTACCAATTGCTCATGTCAACAATTCAAGGTACACAAATTTTCATTATATTGAAGGGTCCACTGCTCAGTTGATAAAGCACAAGGCTCTTAACCTTATGGATGTGGATTCAAGCCCCATGATGGGGGTTACATCATATGATGTTATTTTCATTGAAGTATATATCAAGTCCCAGCTCAATATTATCTTACTGAACCGGCCCTTAGAGGTTACACTGGTTGAAGTTTTTATGAGCATCAGGAAATTACAAGTCCCAGGTCGCTGCAAGCATGACAACCTGGCACTTGGGGGCTACATAATATGGAGTATTCAGTTTTTGCTAGTGACTGGGATGAACAACATGGATTTCTTCGATAGTGACAGTATTTATATTGAAGCAAGTCTTAAGCCATCACTTTGTTCTATTCAAGACTTGGGGGCTACAGGTAATATGGATATAAGGGAGAAATATCTTCCGATTTTCAGTTTGAGCAAACCAAATTGACCCGGCATCACCAATCATCATGAACCGGCGTTGGCGACAAACATAACCCGGAATTATCAGTTTTTATAACCCGACAATGGTGGTAATCATAAACCGGCAAGTTCTATATCTTCAGATCGGCTGAATATTAGCTGAGTATTTCAAGACCCACATTTCTCAAGCCGGCGCTTTGGAAGCCGACTCAAGTGGATTATTCTTCACAATATTTTTCTATGAGAAACCAACGTCAGCAATTGAGTATGACGCTGGCTTATTGACCTGGATTTTTCTAGGAGGAGGAAATGACAAGGACTTAAAGGATGATCAAGTGTCGGTTTACAAGAATTCTTAACCCGGAGTACAACCTATCAAGTTTGTTCTTGTGTTTATTTTACAGGATCAGTTTAACATGGATAAATCCAAATTAAACTGGGGGCTAATGTCGGGGATATACCCCGCAGTGTAAACCGGCCGGAAGTTTAACCCGGCTGGACCGGACGACTCACTGGTAACCCGCCCGGTCTTGGCGGTTCATTCGTAACCCGACGGGCGGGTCAGATGGATGACGAGGCCCATGGCCCAGAAGGCCGGTTCACGTTTAACAGTGGGCCTGTTTATGAGGAAAGCGTAAGGACTATTCTCCTACAAAGGAAGCAAGACTAGGACTCCACTTGTAATAGAGTAATCCTAATCCAACTAGGACTAGTCATGTAAACCGCCCCTTCAACATATATAAGGAGGGGCAGGGCTCCCCAAAGAGGGACAGGTTAGAAGCTACAAGCAAGAAGAAACAGTCTTAGGGCTAGACACAACTAGAGGAGAGCCGGTTTACGGCGACTCCCTGATGATGATAATGAGATCTAGCCTCAAACAGCATGTAGGGTTTTTACCGGATGATGTTTCCCGGGGCCCGAAGCTGTCTAAACCCTTGTCTTGCGTGTTGATCCGCCCTGCGTCTCTCGTCCACTCAACCCCTCTCAAGCTACCACATAGATGCGTTGGCCTCGCGACTAAGTCCTGACACTAAGGACATCTGCCGTGACAAATCCACGACACATGGTGTATGCTCTTTGTGGATGATGTGGGGCTAGTTGACGATAGTCGAAAGGGGGTAAATAGTAAGTTAGAGTTATGGAGACAAACCTTGGAATCGAAAGGGTTAGACTTAGTAGAACTAAAACCGAGTACATGATGTGCAGTTTCAGTACTACTAGGTGCGAGGAGGAGGAGGTTAGCGTTGATGGCCAGGTGGTACCTCAGAAGGACACCTTTCGATAATTGGGGTCAATGCTGCAGGAATATGGGGGTATTGATGAAGATGTGAACCATCGAATCAAAGCCGGATGGATGAAGTGGCGTCAAGCTTCTGGCATTCTCTATGACAAGAGTGCCACAAAAGCTAAAAAGGCAAGTTCTACAGGACGGCGGTTCGACCCATAATGTTGTATGGCGCTGAGTGTTGGTTGACTAAAAGGCGACATATTCAACAGCTACGTGTGCCGGAGATGCGTATGTTGAAATAGATGTGTGGCCACACGAGGAAGGATCGAGTCCGGAATGATGATATACGAGATAGAGTTGGGGTAGCACCAATTGAAGATAAGCTTGTCCAACATCGTCTGAGATGGTTTGGGAATATTCAACGCAGGCCTCCAGAAGCTCTAGTGCATAGCGGACGGCTAAAGCGTGCGGAGAATGTCAAGAGAGGGCGGGGTAGACCGAATTTGACATGGGAGGAGTTCGTCAAGAGAGACCTGAAGGATTGGAGTATCACCAAAGAGCTAGCTATGGACAGGGGTGCGTGGAAGCTTGCTATCCATGTGCCAAAGCCATGAGTTGGTTGCGAGATATTATGGGTTTCACCTCTAGCTTACCCCAATTTATTTGGGACTAAAGGCTTTGTTGTTGTTGTTGTTGTTGTTTTGTTGTTGTTGTTGTTGTTGTTGTTGTTGTTGTTGTTGTTGTTGTTGTTGTTGTTGTTGTTGCTGTTATAAGGAAGTGTAGATTTAAAATTTGTACTCCCTCCGTTCCAAGATATAAGAAAGTTTTTGACACTAACATAGTGTTAGAAACATTCTTATAGTTTGGGATGGAGGGAGTAATATCTATGAGTTGTTGTGTCACAAAGGTTGGTCCTGCACTAAGATTGAGATTTCAGAGCATTTATTCACACACATTGCCCAGTTGCTACTTCCTACTAGAAGTTTTACCAGGTACAATTACATGTCAGTTGTTAGAAGTTTCACTAAGTACAGTTACATGTCAGCTGTTAGAAATTTTACTAAGTACATTTACATGTCAGTTGTTAGAATAAGCTGGGGTAAAAATATGATAGAAAGGCCTGATAATGCCATAGTCATTTTCCTCGTCAAAAATAAAATAAAATGTTAACCATTTTGGACAGAAAACATGTTGCATGCTCGGCACTGGATTGACTTTGTATGATTACTTCTTGCTACACAAACCTGAATATTTCTTGTGGTTGGTGTAATCACGAATTTGACATGTGCTTTTAGTGTCTTTACATTTTGCTAGGCATAATTGGCTTGTCCTGAGGAGATAATACTTGATTGCTTCCGACTTGTTTCACCTTGAAGAGGATGTTATAGGTTTGACAAAATCTGTGGTGCATCACATACTTTTGTTGCTGCACCATCAAAATCTGCAGGGTGTACGGGGTGGTGGCGGCGTACGGCAGCAGGTCCAGTGGCGGCGCTTGATCTGGGCCCAAAATAGGCTTCGATGGGCCGCAAACTCGTGTACCATTCCGTCAATGGCTTGCTGTCCCTGGGATCGACCCGCAACTGGAGGACATCAGGGGCTGCGGCCCTAGGCGTGGCGGTGGTGGCCACCTCCTCCGTCGGAGATGGTCGGCATGAGGCTAGGTGGTCGGTGAAGGAAATATGCCCTAGAGGCAATAATAAAGTTATTATTTATTTCCTCATATCATGATAAATGTTTATTATTCATGCTAGAATTGTATTAACCGAAAACATAATACATGTGTGAATACATAGGCAAACATAATGTCACTAGTATGCCTCTACTTGACTAGCTCGTAAATCAAAGATGGTTAAGTTTCCTAACCATAGACATGAGTTGTCATTTTATAAACGGGATCACATCATTAGGAGAATGATGTGATTGACTTGACCCATTCCGTTAGCTTAGCACTTGATCGTTTAGTATATTGCTATTGCTTTCTTCATGACTTATA
This sequence comes from Triticum timopheevii, assembly GCA_963921465.1. Taxonomy (NCBI): domain Eukaryota; kingdom Viridiplantae; phylum Streptophyta; class Magnoliopsida; order Poales; family Poaceae; genus Triticum; species Triticum timopheevii. Next base: position 153,922,161 of record OY997272.1, read on the forward strand.
CATGTTCCTATGACTATGAGATTATGTAACTCCCGCTTACCGGAGGAACACTTTGTGTGCTACCAAACGTCACAACGTAACTGGGTGATTATAAAGGTGCTCTATAGGTGTCTCTGAAGGTACTTGTTGAGTTGATGTATTTCGAGATTAGGATTTGTCACTCCGATTGTCGGAGAGGTATCTCTGGGCCCTCTCGGTAATGCACATCACTATAAGCCTTGCAAGCAATGTAGCTAATGAGTTAGTTACGAGATGATGCATTACGTAACGAGTAAAGAGACTTGCCGGTAACGAGATTGAACTAGGTATTGGATACCGACGATCGAATCTCGGGCAAGTAACATAACGATGACAAAGGGAACAACGTATGTTGTTATGCGGTTTGACCGATAAAGATCTTCGTAGAATATGTAGGAGCCAATATGAGCATCCAGGTTCCGCTATTGGTTATTGACCGGAAATGTGTCTCGGTCATGTCTACATAGTTCTCGAACCTGTAGGGTCCGCACGCTTAAGGTTTTGTTGACAGTTTTATTATGAGTTTATGAGTTTTGATGTACCGAAGGTTGTTCGGAGTTCCGGATGTGACCACGGACTTGATGAGGAGTCTCGAAATGGTCGAGACATAAAGATTGATATATTGGATGACTATATTTGGACACCGGAAAGGTTTCGGGTGAGATTGGGACAATACCGGAGCTCCGGGAGGTTATCGGAACCCCCCGGGAGGTATATGGGCCTTATTGGGCCTTAGTGGAAAGGAGGGGAAAGGAGCAAGGGAGGGGGCGTGCCCCCCCAAGCCCAATCCGAATTGGGAGGGGGCCGCCCCCCTTTCCTTCCTCCCTCCTTCCTCTTCCTTCCCTCTCCTTCTCCTAATAGGAAAGGGGGGAGTCCTACTCCCGGTGGGAGTTGGACTCCCCCCTAGGGCGCGCCACCCCCCTTGGCCGGCCCCCACCTACACTCCTTTATATACAGGGGAGGGGGGCACCCCATAGACACAACAATTGATCTCTTGATCTCTTAGCCGTGTGCGGTGCCCCCCTCCACCATAGTTCTCCTCGATAATATTGTAGCGGTGCTTAGGCGAAGCCCTGCGATGGTAGAACATCAAGACCATCACCACGCCGTTGTGCTGACGGAACTCTTCCCCGGCATTCTGCTGGATCGGAGTACGGGGAACGTCATCGAGCTGAACGTGTGCAAGAACTCGGAGGTGCCGTAGTTTCGGTGCTTGATCGGTCGGGCCGTGAAGATGAACGACTACATCAACCGCGTTGTGCTAACGCTTCCGCTTTCGGTCTATGAGGGTACGTGGACACACTATCCCCTCTTGTTGCTATGCATTACCATGATCTTGCGTGTGCGTAAGAATTTTTTTTAAATTACTACATTCCCCAACAGTGGCATCCGAGCCCAGGTTTTATGCGTAGATGTTATATGCACGAGTAGGACACAAGTGAGTTGTGGGCGATACAAGTCATACTGCTTACCAGCATGTCATACTTTGGTTCGGCGGTATTGTTGGATGAAGCGTCCCGGACCGACATTACGCGTACGCTTACGCGAGACTGGTTCTACCGATGTGCTTTGCACCCAGGTAGCTGGCGGGTGTCAGTTTCTCCAACTTTAGTTGAACCGAGTGTGGCTACGTGAAGGAAATATGCCCTAGAGGCAATAATAAAGTTATTATTTATTTCCTTATATCATGATAAATGTTTATTATTCATGCTAGAATTGTATTAACCGGAAACATAATACATGTGTGAATATATAGACAAACAGAGTGTCACTAGTATGCCTCTACTTGACTAGCTTGTTAATCAAAGATGGTTATGTTTCCTAACCATGGACAAAGAGTTGTTATTTGATTAACGGGATCACATCATTAGTTGAATGATCTGATTGACATGACCCATTCCGTTAGCTTAGCACCCGATCGTTTAGTATGTTGCTATTGCTTTCTTCATGACTTATACATGTTCCTATGACTATGAGATTATGCAACTCCCGTTTACCGGAGGAACACTTTGTGTGCTACCAAACGTCACAATGTAACTGGGTGATTATAAAGGTGCTCTACAGGTGTCTCCAAAGGTACTTGTTGGGTTGGCGTATTTCGAGATTAGGATTTGTCACTCCGAATGTCGGAGAGGTATCTCTGGGCCCTCTCGGTAATGCACATCACTTAAGCCTTGCAAGCATTGCAACTAATGAATTAGTTGGGAGATGATGTATTACGGAACGAGTAAAGAGACTTGCCGGTAACAAGATTGAACTAGGTATTGGATACTAACGATCGAATCTCGGGCAAGTAACATACCGATGACAAAGGGAACAACGTATGTTGTTATGCGGTCTGACCAATAAAGATCTTCGTAGAATATGTAGGAACCAATATGGGCATCCAGGTCCCGCTATTGGTTATTGACCGGAGACGTGTCTCGGTCATGTCTACATTGTTCTCGAACCGTAGGGTCCGCACGCTTAAGGTTTCGATGACAGTTTTATTATGAGTTTATGAGTTTTGATGTACCAAAGGAGTTCGGAGTCCCGGATGAGATCGGGGACATGACGAGGAGTCTCGAAATGGTCGAGACGTAAAGATCGATATATTGGACGACTATATTCGGAGTTCAGAAAGGTTCCGAGTGATTCGGGTATTTATCGGAGTACCAGAGAGTTACGGGAATTCGCCGGGGAGAAGTATTGGGCCTTATGGGCCATACGGGAAAGAGAGAGGGGCTGCCTAGGGCAGGCCGCGCGCCCCCCCTTGCCCTAGTCCGAATTGGACTAAGGGGAGGGGCCGCACCCCCTCCTTCCTTCCCTTCTCTCTTCCCCTTCCTAGTCTCCTACTCCTAATACATGGAAGGACTCCTAGTTGGACTAGGAAAGGGGGAATCCTACTCCCGGTGGGAGTAGGACTCCCCAGGGCGCGCCATAGTAGAGGGCCGGCCCTCCCCTCCTCCTCTCCTTTATATACGGGGGTAGGGGCACCCCATAGACACACAAGTTGATCATCGTGATCGTTCCTTAGCCGTGTGCGGTGCCCCCCTCCATGATATTACACCTCGGTCATATTGTAGCGGTGCTTAGGCGAAGCCTTGCGACAGTTGAACATCAAGATCGTCACCACGCCGTCGTGCTGACAAAACTCCTCCCCGTACCTCTGCTGGATCGGAGTTCGGGGTGCGTCATCGAGCTGTACGTGTGTCAAGAACTCGGAGGTGCCGGAGTAACGGTGCTTGGATCGGTTGGACCGGGAAGACGTACGACTACTTCCTCTACGTTGCGTCAACGCTTCTGCTTCGGTCTACGAGGGTACGTAGACAACACTCTCCCCTCTCGTTGCTATGCATCACCATGATCTTGCGTGTGCGTAGGAAAATTTTGAAATTACTACGTTCCCCAACAGTGGCATCAGAGCCAGGTTTTATGCGTTGATGTTATATGCACGAGTAGAACACAAGTGAGTTGTGGGCGATACAAGTCATACTGCTTACCAGCATGTCATACTTTGGTTCAGCGGTATTGTTGGATGAAGCGGCCCGGACCGACATTACGCGTACGCTTATGCGAGACTGGTTTTACCGCCGTGCTTTGCACACAGGTGACTAGCGGGTGTCAGTTTCTCCAACTTTAGTTGAACCGAGTGTGGCTACGCCCGGTCCTTGCGAAGGTTAAAACAGCACCAATTTGACGAACTATCGTTGTGGTTTTGATGCGTAGGTAAGAACGGTTCTTGCTCAGCCCGTAGCAGCCACGTAAAATTTGCAATAACAAAGTAGAGGACGTCTAACTTGTTTTTGCAGGGCATGTTGTGATGTGATATGGTCAAGACGTGATAAGATATAAGTTGTTGTATGAGATGATCATGTTTTGTTGAAGTTATCGGCAACTGGCAGAAGCCCTATGGATGTCTCTTTGTTGCATAAGATGCAAGTGCCAAATAATTGCTTTACTTTATCGCTATACGATAGCAATAGTTGCAAGAGCAATAGTTGGTGAGACAACCATGTGATGACACATTGATATAGATCAAGATGATGAAGATCATGGTGTCGTGCCGGTGACGATAGAGATCATGACAGTACTTTGGAGATGGAGATCAAAGGCGCAAGATGATCATGGCCATATCATGTCACATATTTTTTGATTGCATATGATGTTTATCTATTATACATCTTATTCTTGCTTTGATTGACGGTAGCATTTTAAGATGATCTCTCACTAATTATCAAGAAGTGTCCTCCCTGAGTATGCACCGTTGCCAAAGTTCGTCGTGCCCAGACACCACGTGATGATCGGGTGTGATAAGCTCTACGTCCATCTACAACGGGTGCAAGCCAGTTTTGCACACGCGGAATACTCAGGTTAAACTTGACGAGCCTAGCATATGCAGATATGGCCTCGGAGCACGGAGACCGAAAGGTCGAGCGTGAATCATATAGTAGATATGATCAACATAGTGATGTTCACCATTGAAAACTACTCCATCTCACGTGATGATCGGTTATGGTTTAGTTGATTTGGATCACATGATCACTTAGATGACTAGAGAGATGTCTGTCTAAGTGGGAGTTCTTAAGTAATATGATTAATTGAACTTAAATTTATCATGAACTTAGTCCTGGTAGTATTTTGCAAATTATGTTGTAAGATCAATAGCTTGCGTTGTTGCTTTCATATGTTTATTTTGATATGTTCCTAGAGAAAATTGTGTTGAAAAATGTTAGTAGCAATGATGCGGATTGGATCCGCGATCTGAGGTTTATCCTCATTGCTGCACAGAAGAATTATGTCCTTAATGCACCGCTAGGTGACAGACCTATTGCAGGAGCAGATGCAGACGTTATGAACGTTTGGCTAGCTCAATATGATGACTACTTGATAGTTTTGTGCACCATGCTTTATGGCTTAGAATCGGGACTTCAAAGATGTTTTGAACATCATGGACCATATGAGATGTTCCAGGAGTTGAAGTTAATATTTCAAGCAAATACCCGAGTTGAGAGATATGAAGTCTCCAACAAGTTCTATAGCTAAAAGATGGAGGAGAATCGCTCAACTAGTGAGCATGTGCTCAGATTGTCTGGGTACTACAATCGCTTGAATCAAGTGGGAGTTAATCTTCCAGATAAGATAGTGATTGACAGAATTCTCTAGTCACCATCACCAAGTTAGTAGAACTTCGTGATGAACTATAGTATGCAAGGGATGATGAAAATGATTCCCGAGTTTTTCATGATGATGAAATCGATGAAGGTAGAAATCAAGAAAGAACATCAAGTGTTGATGGTTAACAAGACCACTAGTTTCAAGAAAAGGGCAAAGGGATAGAAGGGAACTTCAAGAAGAACGGCAAGCATGTTGCTGCTCAAGTGAAGAAGCCCAAGTCTGGACCTAAGCCTGAGACTAAGTGCTTCTACTGCAAAGGGACTGGTCACTGGAAGCAGAACTACCCCAAGTATTTGGCGGATAATAAGGATGGCAAAGTGAACAAAGGTATATTTGATATACATGTTATTGATGTGTACTTTACTAGTGTTTATAGCAACCCCTCGGTATTTAGTACTGGTTCAGTTGCTAAGAATAGTAACTCGAAACGGGAGTTGCAGAATAAACAGAAACTAGTTAAGGGTGAAGTGACGATGTGTGTTGAAAGTAGTTTCAAGATTGATATGATCATCATCGCACACTCCCTATATTTTCGGGATTAGTGTTGAAACTAAATAAATGTTATTTGGTGTTTGCGTTGAGCATGAATATGATTTGATCGTGTTTATTGCAATACGGTTATTCATTTAAGTAAGAGAATAAACTGTTGTTCTGTTTACATGAATAAAACCTTATATGGTTACACACCCAATGAAAATGGTTCATTGGATCTCGATCGTAGTCATACACATATTCATAATATTGAAACCAAAAGATGCAAAGTTAATAATGATAGTGCAACTTATTTGTGGCACTGCCGTTTAGGTCATATTGGTGTAAAGCGCATGAAAAAAACTCCATGCTGATGGGATTTTGGAATCACTTGATTATGAATCACTTGATGCTTGCGAACCATGCCTCATGGGCAAGATGACTAAGACTCCGTTCTCCAGAACAGTGGAGCGAGCAACTGACTTATTGGAAATAATACATACTGATGTATGCGATCCAATGAGTGTTAAGGCTCGCGGCGGGTATCGTTATTTTCTGACCTTCACAGATGATTTGAGCAGATATGGGTATATCTACTTGATGAAACATAAGTCTGAAATAGTTGAAAGGTTCAAAGAATTTCAGAGTGAAGTGGAAAAATCATCGTGACAAGAAAATAAGGTTTCTACGATCTAATCGCGGAGACAAATATTTGAGTTACGAGTTTGGTCTTCAATTAAAACAATGTGGAATAGTTTCACAAATTCATGCCACCTGGAACACCACATCATAATGGTGTGTCCGAACGTCATAACCATACTTTATTGGATATAGTACAATCTATGATGTTTCTTACCGATTTACCAATATCGTTTTGGGATCATGCATTAGAGACAGCTGCATTCACGTTAAATAGGGCACCATCTAAATCCGTTGAGACGACACTATATGAATTGTGGTTTAGCAAGAAACCAAAGTTGTCATTTCTTAAAGTTTGGGGCTGCGATGCTTATGTGAAAAAGTTTCATCCTGATAAGCTCAAACCCAAATCGGAGAAGTGCGTCTTCATAGAATACCCAAAGGAAATTGTTGGGTACACCTTCTATCACAGATCCGAAGGCAAAACATTCGTTGCTAAGAATGGATCCTTTCTAGAGAAGGAGTTTCTCTCGAAAGAAGTGAGTGGGAGGAAAGTAGAACTTGATGAGGTAACTGTACCTGCTCCTCTATTGGAAAGTAGTTCATCACAGAAATCGGTTTCTGCGACACCTACACCAAATAGTGAGGAAGTTAATGATGATGATCATGAAACTTCAGATCAAGTTGCTACTGAACCTCGTAGATCAACCAGAGTAAGATCCTCACCAGAGTGGTACGGTAATCCTGTTCTGGAAGTCATGCTACTAGATCATGATGAACCTACGAACTATGAAGAAGCGATGGTGATCCCAGATTCCGCAAAATGGCTTGAAGCCATGAAATCTGAGATGGGATCCATGTATGAGAACAAAGTGTGGACTTTGGTTGACTTGCCCAATGATCGGCAAGCAATTGAGATTAAATGGATCTTCAAGAGGAAGACGGACGCTGATAGTAGTGTTACTATCTACAAAGCTCGACTTGTTGCTAAAAAGTTTTCGACAAGTTCAAGGGATTGACTACGATGAGACCTTCTCACCCGTAGCGATGCTTAAGTCTGTCCGAATCATGTTAACACTTGCCGCATTTTATGAAATCCGGCAAATGGATAAACAAAACTGCATTCCTTAATGGAATTATTAAAGAGGAGTTGTATATGATGCAACCAGAAGGTTTTGTCAATCCTAAAGGTGTTAACAAAATGCGCAAGCTCCAGCGATCCATCTATGGACTGGTGCAAGCATCTCGGAGTTGGAATATACGCTTTGATAAGTTGATCAAAGCATATAGTTTTATACAGACTTGCGGTGAAGCCTGTATTTACTAGAAAGTGAGTGGAAGCACTATAGCATTTCTGATAAGTATATGTGAATGACATATTGTAGATCAGAAATAATGTAGAATTATTCTGCAAAGCATAAAGGAGTATTTGAAAGGAGTTTTTCAAAGAAAGACCTCGGTGAAGCTGCTTACATGTTGAGCATCAAGATCTATAGAGATAGATCAAGACGCTTGATAAGTTTTTTCAATGAGTACATACCTTGACAAGATTTTGAAGTAGTTCAAAATGGAACAGTCAAAGAAAGAGTTCTTGCCTGTGTTACAAGGTGTGAAATTGAGTAAGACTCAAAACCCGACCACGACAGAAGATAGAAAGAGAATGAAAGTCATTCCCTATGCCTTGGCCATAGGTTCTATAAAGTATGCCATGCTGTGTACCAGATCTATTGTATACCCTACACTGAGTTTGGCAAGGGAGTACAATAGTGATCTAGGAGTAGATCATTGGACAGCGGTCAAAATTATCCTTAGTGAAATAAGGATATGTTTCTCGATTATGGAAGTGACAAAAGGTTCGTCGTAAAGGGTTACGTCGATGCAAGTTTTGACACCAATCTGGATGACTCTAAGTCTCGATCTAGATACATATTGAAAGTGGGAGCAATTAGCTAGAGTAGCTCTGTGCAGAGCATTGTAGACATAGAAAATTGCAAAATACATAACGGATCTGAAAGACCCGTTGACTAAGATTCTCTCACAAGCAAAACATGATCACACCTTAGTACTCTTTGGGTGTTAATCACATAACAATGTGAACTAGATTACTGAATCTAGTAAACCCTTTGGGTGTTGGTCACATGGCGATGTGAACTATGGGTGTTAATCACATGATGATGTGAACTATCGATGTTAATCACATGGTGATGTGATCTAGATTATTGACTCTAGTGCAAGTGGGAGACTGAAGGAAATATGCCCTAGAGGCAATAATAAAGTTATTATTTATTTCCTTATATCATGATAAATGTTTATTATTCATGCTAGAATTGTATTAACCGGAAACATAATACATGTGTGAATATATAGACAAACAGAGTGTCACTAGTATGCCTCTACTTGACTAGCTTGTTAATCAAAGATGGTTATGTTTCCTAACCATGGACAAAGAGTTGTTATTTGATTAACGGGATCACATCATTAGTTGAATGATCTGATTGACATGATCCATTCCGTTAGCTTAGCACCCGATCGTTTAGTATGTTACTATTGCTTTCTTCATGACTTATACATATTCCTATGACTATGAGATTATGAAACTCCCGTTTACCGGAGGAACACTTTGTGTGCTACCAAACGTCACAACGTAACTGGGTGATTATAAAGGTGCTCTACAGGTGTCTCCAAAGGTACTTGTTGGGTTGGCGTATTTCGAGATTAGGATTTGTCACTCCGAATGTCGGAGAGGTATCTCTGGGCCCTCTCGGTAATACACATCACTTAAGCCTTGCAAGCATTGCAACTAATGAATTAGTTGCGAGATGATGTATTACGGAACGAGTAAAGAGACTTGCCGGTAACGAGATTGAACTAGGTATTGAATACCGACGATCGAATCTCGGGCAAGTAACATACCGATGACAAAGGGAACAACGTATGTTGTTATGCGGTCTGACCGATAAAGATCTTCGTAGAATATGTAGGAACCAATATGGGCATCCAGGTCCCGCTATTGGTTATTGACCGGAGACGTGTCTCGGTCATGTCTACATTATTCTCGAACCGTAGGGTCCGCACGCTTAAGGTTTCGATGACAGTTTTATTATGAGTTTATGAGTTTTTATGTACCGAAGGAGTTCGGTGTCCCGGATGAGAACGGGGACATGACGAGGAGTCTCGAAATGGTCGATATGTAAAGATCGATATATTGGACGACTATATTCGGAGTTCGGAAAGGTTCCGAGTGATTCGGGTATTTATCGGAGTACCGGAGAGTTACGGGAATTCGCCGGGGAGAAGTATTGGGCCTTATGGGCCATACGGGAAAGAGAGAGGGGCTGCCTAGGGCAGGCCGCGCGCCCCCCCTTGCCCTAGTCCGAATTGGACTAAGGGGAGGGGCCGCACCCCCTCCTTCCTTCCCTTCTCTCTTCCCCTTCCTAGTCTCCTACTCATAATACATGGAAGGACTCCTAGTTGGACTAGGAAAGGGGGAATCCTACTCCCGGTGGGAGTAGGACTCCCCAGGGCGCGCCATAGTAGAGGGCCGGCCCTCCCCTCCTCCTCTCCTTTATATACGGGGGTAGGGGCACCCCATAGACACACAAGTTGATCATCGTGATCGTTCCTTAGCCGTGTGCGGTGCCCCCGTCCATGATATTACACCTCGGTCATATTGTAGCGGTGCTTAGGCGAAGCCCTGCGACAGTTGAACATCAAGATCGTCACCACGCCGTCGTGCTGACAAAACTCCTCCCCGTACCTCTGCTGGATCGGAGTTCGGGGTGCGTCATCGAGCTGTACGTGTGTCAAGAACTCGGAGGTGCCGGAGTAACGGTGCTTGGATCGGTTGGACCGGGAAGATGTACGACTACTTCCTCTACGTTGCGTCAATGCTTCCGCTTCGGTCTACGAGGATACGTAGACAACACTCTCCCCTCTCGTTGCTATGCATCACCATGATCTTGCGTGTGCGTAGGAAAATTTTGAAATTACTACGTTCCCCAACACTACGCCCGGTCCTTGAGAAGTTTAAAACAACACTAACTTGACAAACTATCATTGTGGTTTTGATGCGTAGGTAAGAACGGTTCTTGCTCAGCCCGTAGCAGCCACGTAAAACTTGCAACAACATAGTAGAGGACGTCTAACTTGTTTTTGCAGGGCTTGTTGTGATGTGATATGGTCAAGACGTGATGCTATATTTTATTGTATGAGATGATCATGTTTTGTAACCGAGTTATCGGCAACTGGCAGGAGCCATATGGTTGTCGCTTTATTGTATGCAATGCAATCGCCCTGTAATTGCTTTACTTTATCACTAAGCGATAGCGATAGTCGTAGAAGCAATTGTTGGCAAGACAACAACGATACTATGATGGAGATCAAGGTGTCGCGCCGGTGACAATGGTGATCATGATGGTGCTTCGGAGATAGAGATCACAAGCACAAGATGATGATGGCCATATCATATCACTTATATTGATTGCATGTGATGTTTATCTGAAAGTGCTAGTATCGACTAGAGGGGGGGGGGGGTGAATAGGCGATTTTTATGAAAGTCTTCAAAACTTGAAAGTTTCGAAGACAAACAAGCAAAATGTCCTAATTGATATGCGGCGGAAGATAAACTACTGTAAGCAAACCATAGTCAAGTATGCAATGATGTGAAAAGCACAGGACTAATAGTAGCTAAGTAGTAAGGATCAGGATGGAAGATAGTATGAAGCCAATCAACGATAGTAGTCAAGCAATGAAGTCAAACAGGTACGACAGATAGGCAACGACTTCATGAAGACAAACTCAAAATAAAGGATGGGAAGGAATAGAACCAGTCGCTTGTTGAAGACACAGGATATGTTGGACCAGTTCCAGTTACTGTGACAACTGTACGTCTGGTTAGGGAGGCTGAGATTCAACTCAGAAGACCGTGTCTTCACCTTATTCCCCTTGAGCTAAGGACACCCAGTACTCGCCCAATCACTCTAGTAAGTCTTCAAGGTAGACTTCCAAACCTTCACAGACTACGTTCACCGGCAATCCACAATGACTCTTGGATGCTCAGAACGCGACGCCTAACCGGCTGGAGGATTCACAGTCCTCAAGTGTAATAAGTCTTCAGGTCACACAGACAGAAAGACTTCAGTGATGCCTAACACTCTTTGGCTCTGGGTGTTTGGGCTTGGTCCTCGCAAGGATTTCTCTCTCTCGAAGGCTTCGAGGTGGGTTGCTCTCAAACGACAAAAGCCGTGCACTAACTCTGAGCAGCCACCAATTTATGGTGTAGGGGGTGGGCTATTTATAGCCACTGGGCAACCCGACCTGATATGTCCGAAATGACCCTGGGTCACTAAGGAACTGACACGTGTTCCAACGGTCAGATTTCAAACACACACGACAACTTTACTTGGGCTACAAGCAAAGCTGACTCATCCAACTCCGGATAAGATTTGCTCTCATTGTCTTCGCTCGAAGACATAGGATTTGAGTTGAGCATCACTTCAGTCATTCTGACTTAGTTCACTTGGACCCCACTTAACAGTACGGTGGTTCCTATGACTCACCAAAGAAGAAAAGGAAATAGCGAAACAACACAGTCTTCGCGCTCCATAGTCTTCACTCAATGTCTTCTCATGTCATAGTCTTCAATATGAATATCTTCACATACCACCATTGTCTTCAATGTCTTCATACATTTTTAGGGGTCATCTCCAGTAGGTAAACCGAATCAATGAGGGACACTACCTGCGTTGTCCTGTAATTCTCACAAACGCATTAGTCCCTCAACCAACTTTGTCGTCAATACTCCAAAACCAACTAGGGGTGGCACTAGATGCACTTACAATCTCCCCCTTTTTGGTGATTGATGACAAACTGGTTGAAGTTTTCAACGGGGATAAAGTATGTGAAATTGTAAAGGATAGGGTATTGTCTTCATAAGTAGCAAGGGCTCCCCCTGAAGATGTGCATATAAGTAATTTGCTTTTGGAATGCAAATGCACATGGCAGGTTGTACTTGTGGAGATCCTCTTCAACTTATGAAGATAATTCATCATGCATGAAATGATATAGCAAAGAGAATGACATGCATAATGAAAAATGGACGTCTGCAAAATGATCTAAGTGCGGAAGTTATCATCGCACATGCGGAATTTATCATCGCATCACATTAAAGCAAATAAGTAGCAGACGACCATCGAGTTTAAGTGTTACAACTCAAAGAACCAAATGTTTCAAAAGTGAGAGTTGTAAACACGAGGCAAAATATAAAGCAACCGCCCATATGAACCCGCTTGAAGACTATCAACTCATACGCTTCTCCCCCTTTTGTCAGTAAGGACCAAAAAGGTTTGAAGACATAGACCATCTACTCGTCCTCATGAGTAGGTGAAGCAGCAGGGTTGTCGTTGTTGTTTGGTGGTGCAGACGTACTTGGTGCAATGTCGATGCATGCAGAAGTAGGAGGCGGTGAAGTAGCATCATCTTCATCATCGATCACTCTGGCATTCACAGTTGCCGCGGAGGAAGAATAGTCAGAGTCTTCAAGGGATGGAGTTCGACGTAGGACTGCAGTCCATGGAGGAGTGGAGTCAAACTTGAATCTTTCAATGAAGCCATTGTCTTGAAGATCTGCTTCAGCACTGAGCAGCGTCAAACTCTTCCATGATCGCCAGCAAGTCTCGTGAGCAACAAATGCATTCTTGGTGGCAAGATTTCGAATGCGATTGACGTCCACCAAGAGGCTTTGCATCTGTCTCTTGAGCCAATAATGATGCTTATCTTGTTATGAAGTGCCACAAGAAGTTCTCGGTCATTCAGAACATGAGAGCGCTTCTTAGGCCTTTGGGCGATGGTGCTTTCAGTGGCTTAAGTATGCGCACGATGAGGCAGACGAGTATTTCCAGCCATTGGATAGATATGTGTTACTGCTTGGACACCTTCGACGGGTTGAGTGAAGCTTTGGTGCTCGACATTCTGAAGACAAAGAGGCTTCTTGGCAGGGTCAGAGTATATGGCTTCAACTGACATATCAACCTTTGGTAAAAAGATCAGATGATTGCGAGCAGAGGGCTGATAGTTGACAGAGGAGTGTCGCTTGATGAGGCGCATGACCCATGGAGCATAGAACTTCAGACCAAAAAGGTCAGATCCAGAAGCAGCAAGTTGCCTGATGAAGAATTCTTGAGAATTGAAGCTGATGCCATGGAGGATGTAAAAGGCCAAAGTCTTCATGGCTCCTTCAAGCTTGGCCGCTGATGAATGTCCTTTGATAGGCCATAGAGTTCGCCTGATGATGTGATATATGGTGCGAGGCAGATACTCAAGGTCGTCAACAAAGAACTCTGCTGGATATTCAGCGTCAGATGGCAAAGGCTTCATCATGCTCAACATCTGGCTCATGTTGGGTTCTGGCTTGTGGAAGATGCTCTCCAGTGCATTGCGGTGTAGTTGACAATCAGGTTCATATAGCTCTCCGGGAGTGGATAGGCCTGTAAGCTCAATGATGTCAAGAGCTTTGGCTTCATGATGAACATTGCCGGTCATCCACTCGAGAACCCATGTCTTGATATGCCTGTTGTAGCCGCGAATGTGAAGGGTAGCATAGAATTGAAGCAAAAGTTCTTCATTCCAGTGTTCTTTGTCTGTCACAAAATTGAGCAGACCTGCATCACGAAAGCAGTCAAGTGCTTCTTCTAAGCACGGCAGTCCAGCAATGGCTTCAGTGTCGAGGCGCATATGAGGGAAAATGCGCCCTTGATCATACAGAACGTAGGAGTAATAGCTTCTCTGCTGATAGCTCCAGAAACGATCAGATGATATCCTAGGCTTTGAGTAGGGGTTCTTGGCGCTGTCAAAGAAGGTATTGTGGCTTTTGAAGCCATTTGCATTGAAGGACCCTGTAGAGTTAGCAGTGCCTGGAAACCTTGGCAGTCTTGGCTTTGGTTTCTGGACCTGAGGCCTATGCTCAACATGATAATCAAATTGAGGTCCAGAGGCAGTAGGCGGAGGGACCAGAATGGGCCATCAGACAGTCGTTAGCTGACCATGACTGTATGCTTGCTCAATTGTATGGGGCCTTGGTGGCGGAACAGGAGTAGTGGCAACAGCTGAGGCTTCAGGCTGTACAACAGGTGCTTCGAGAGCAGTTGCCTCATTGGCTTCAGGCACACAGGTATGTGCAAGCTCCACATTAGCTTCAGCCATGACTACGTCATTGGCTTCATTGGCGTTGGTGGTGGAAGCTTCAACATTTTCATCCTCCACTTGATGAGCTGGAGGGTCGGGCACTAGCACATTCACATCAGGAACAACTTCTTTAGTATTGGGGGGAGTAGAAACACATTGTCATCTTGACCAATGTCTTCAGTATTGGGTTCAGCTGCTGGAATATCTTCAGCTTCATGAGCCTCTGTGGAAGCAGGCTCATGAACTATCATCCGCCGTTCTTGGTGTTCAGAGGCAGGACGAACCACTGAGATAGGTTCAACAACTAAGGGCTCTGTGGGAGCAGCCCTAGTCTTCTTGGTCTTGCGCTTCTTCTTGGAGGGAGCAGCATCAGAGGCTTCAGGATTCTTCCTTTTTCTAGCTTCAGCCTCGGCAGCCCTCGTCTTTTTCTGTTCAGAAGCGGTTGACAAGACCTTTGGCTTCGAGCCAGTCATGCTGCTTGGGAAGATAATGCGAGGTGCTTCTTGACTTGAAGGCGCAGGTGGAGCGGTTGATGGCTTTTTCTTCTTTGCAGCCATCCTGGGGTCAATGCCAGGGCGGCCAAGAGATTTGCGCTTCTCAGCCTCATTGTAGGCCAGCACACACTTGTCAGCCAAACTCTTCATGCGCTCACTAGAGCCCTGAGCTTCTTCGCGCTTCTTAAGAAAAGCTTCTTTAAGCTCATGCAGCATGACTTTGATGTTTCTGACATCTTGCACACTAAGCTTCGCCACATGCTTCTTGAACTGAGCCTTTTCATAGTCAATCTTGTTCTTCAGCTCAATGATGCACTGAGCGAGAGCTAGCTCAGAAGCAATGGCGCCATTGAAGCGACGCTGAGGCCAATGGGAAGCTGCAGATCTTCAAAGCTGAGATTTGGAGTGTCAAACCACTCATCAATGAAGTTATGGATTATTGCCACATCAAAGAGAGGCAAGTTGTTGAAGATCTCTGCTTCTTCCTTGCTCTTGATCAGTTGCTCAAGGGCATCATCTGCAAGATCTTCATCGCTGGACAGATCGATGGGTTCTTCACGCAGAATGGCAGCAGGAGTCAAGGTTTGATCAGTATGCCTGACAATTTGCTTTTTCTTCTTCGTTCTCTTGGAGATACGTGATTGATCTTCAGACTGCACACTGTCTTCAGAAGGTGCAGTGGCCAGTGGCTTCGCACGTGAAGCTTTTGGAGGTGCAGCTGATCTTGAAGCCTTAGGCTTCTTTTGCTTCTGCGGCTTCGGAGGAGGAGCTGGGGCTTCATCAGTGTCAGCATCATTGTCAGAATGATCTACTCTGGCACCTTGGACCAGGATGTAGGTGATGAGGCCATCAAGGTTGGAGAAGGGGCCGATGACATTGGGATCAGCATCACGTGAGCCATCAGCACGAGGAGCAGAGGGACCAGGGTTGAAGTCTAATCCAAATGACTTCTTGTTTTCCTTGGCCGAAGCCTTTGCGTGCTGGAAGTTGCATTTGAAGAGAGTATCGTCACGACACCAGAGTAATGATGATGGGTCGGCATTTGCAGGCTGAGGTCCATGGACCATGCAGGGATAGAAACCCTGTGCAATAGCTTCAGCTCTGTTCTTGGGTTGAAGGCCTCGATAGAGAATATCACCCCAAGGACTCTTGATAGCATTCTTCTCTGCATATTCCTTGGTCACGAACTTGTACTTGAACCATTCTTCAGCCCAATAGCGTCGAATCCATTGGATTCGTGTCTTGCGCTGATGATAATTCTCTTCAGGATCAGTCTTGTAAAGTTCCGCGAGGTCGTCAGGCAGATCTTTTGATGTTCCTCCTCTACGCTGTCTGCCACCCTTCCTTACTGATTTCTCTGTAGCCATGAATTTCAAACTGAATGGCTTCAATACGTTCAAAGGCTTCAGAGACTTACGCTTGCTGGTTAAGCAGGAACTGGCTTTGGGAGAATTAATGTGATGCTGTAAGTATTCTGCAAATGAATGCTGACTGTGAGAACCAAGGGATTCTCCCACGGACATGTACCCGTGACAGCATTAGAGATGCAAGGGAAGGGGAAGAGGTCATATGCATTCTCAGAAGATTTTGAAGATAAATCAGTTTGAAGACATTGACCTCATGATGCGAAGACATTCACTTATATGTTGTGAGTTGGTTCCAGATTTGTATGAATCCGTGAATAAGTACAAGTGAGGAATCAAACTAGATATGAAATTTAAGTGAATAGACTAGGCAGTATGAGATGCAGACATAATAGATCTAACATTGTGTAGGTAGAAACCACTTTTGGTAAATAGGATGAATCTTGAAGATCAAAAAGGTGGTAAAAATAGAGTTATAATTACCGCACGAAGAACTGCTAGATGAGATGAATAGGAGACCGAGAAGTTCAGTCCACCGTGCCCTAACTTGGCGACGGAGGACACCTATGGCGACGGCAGAAAGGACGATGTCCGCGGCCGGCGTGAGAACGGCATCGGAGAAGTCGCGGCAGCTAAGCGCTTCGTCGCCGGCGTCCTCGAGAGCTAGCGGTGGCGCTAGGGTTTTGACAAGGTGGAGAGGTGGAAGAAGGATTTCTTTACCGCAGGGGACAAGTATTTATAAGTAGGTGTGCGGCACAGCGCAATTACGCTGGTGCCCCTGGCTGTTCACATCTGAGGGGCACGTGGCAAGCATGCAACATACTCAGAGTTGTCCCACATTCCCACGCCCGCCAGGCATGTCGGATGGTTGTTCCGGCTTCTCCGGATTTCAACAATAAAGATGAGTTATTTAAAACAGATTTAATGTTTGTCTCTGTGTCTTCCGCTGACAGGACGCAGAGAAGACATTCGATAGTTTCAATAGAATGCATATGATTTGGACAGATAGAGTTTGAGATAGAAAGCATAGAGAGATTAGGGTCCGATCACATTCACTTAGTTCAAAAGATTCAAATAGGAAAACATAGCTATAAGTGAATGCTGTAGAGGACAGAACACTAATATATATATATATATATATATATATATATATATATATATATATATATATATATATATTAGAAAGCAATCAAATCATGAAGATAAATTGAAACTGAAGACAAACCAAATGCGAAGTCATTGCAAAATTAACGCCATGAGTGAAACACTTCGAACCAAGAAATTTGGTGGTGGCGTTACCCACCGTATAGGAAGTATTAGACCCAGACACGGCGCACAATTATCGTGGCGCTCCGAAGTCATATTCCATGTTAATGTATTCACACTTAGAGTGTAAGTCTTCATTGATTGAAGATATACATTACTTCGTGTGTTGCACATCTAAGTCATCAACATGCATAAGTGTTAGGATGTGTGCCTGATCACAGGACATTTGAGGATTCGAAGATATTTAGCTCACACCGTAACTTGCAAAACCTTTTCTCATCCAAGGGCTTTGTGAAGATATCTGCTAGTTGCTCTTCAGTGTTGACGTGAATGATGTCGATATCTTTCTTCATGACATGATCTCTGAGAAAGTGATGACGAATTTCAATGTGCTTTGTCTTCGAGTGCTGGACTGGATTGTTGGCTATCTTGATGGCACTTTTGTTGTCGCAGAAGAGAGGTACTTGTTTCAGATTGATGCCATAGTCCTTGAGAGTTTGCTTCATCCATAGAAGCTGAGCACAGCAAGATCCAGCAGCAATGTATTCAGATTCAGCAGTTGAGAGTGATACACAGTTCTGCTTCTTTGAAGACCAACAGACAAGTGATCGACCCAGAAAGTGACATGTGCCTGATGTTGACTTGCGATCCACCTTGTCACCAGCATAATCAGCATCCGAGAATCCAACCAAATCAAATTTTGAGCCCTTTGGATACCATAATCCGAGTGTTGGGGTGTAAGCCAAATATCGAAGAATTCGCTTCACAGCTAAGTGATGCGATTCCTTTGGTGCCGCTTGGAATCGAGCACACATGCAAACACTAAGCATAATATCTGTCCTAGATGCACATAGATAAAGTAAAGAACCAATCATGGAGCGGTATACCTTTTGATCGAACTCTTTACCATTGTCGTCGGGACCAAGATGGTGTTTGGCTGGCATTGGCGTCGTGTAACCTTTGCAGTCTTCCATTCCAAACTCCTTTAGGCAATCTTTGAGGTATTTTTCTTGAGATATGAAGATGCCATTTCTTTGCTGACGAATTTGAAGACCAAGGAAGAATTTCAGCTCACCCATCATGGACATCTGATATTGCTCTTGCATCATGTATCCAAACTCATCACTGTACTTCTGGTTGGTGCAGCCGAAGATAATGTCATCCACATATATTTGGCACACAAACAGTTCACCATCATATGTCTTCGTGAAGAGTGTGGGATCAAGGGATCCAGGTTTGAAGCCTTTGCTCTTCAGGAAGTCTTTGATCGTATCATACCATGCGCGAGGAGCTTGTTTGAGGCCATACAGTGCTTTGTTTAGCTTGTACACCATATTAGGATGTTTTGGATCTTCAAAGCCTGGTGGTTGAGCGACATACACTTCTTCTTCAATCTTGCCGTTGAGAAATGCGCTCTTCACATCCATTTGATATAGCAAGATGTTGTGATGGTTAGCGTAGGCTAGCAGTATGCGAATAGCTTCAAGCCTAGCAACAGGAGCAAATGTTTCATCGAAGTCAATTCCTTCTACTTGAGTATATCCTTGAGCCACAAGGCGTGCTTTGTTTCTGACGACTTGACCATGCTCATCTTGCTTGTTTCGATATATCCATTTTGTTCCAATGATGTTATGCTTGCGAGGGTCAGGTCGCTTGACAAGTTCCCAAACATTGTTCAGCTTGAACTGTTGAAGTTCTTCTTGCATAGCTTGAATCCATTCAGGTTCCATGAAAGCTTCAGCAACTTTCTTGGGTTCTGATATAGACAAGAATGAAAAATGCCCACAAAAGTTTGCTAACTGTGTTGCTCTTGAGCGAGTGAGTGGACCAGGTGCATTGATGCTGTCAATTATCTTCTCAATTTGTACTTCATTTGCAACACGGGGATGAACTGGATGAAGACTTTGCTCTTGCTGATCATTGTCATCATTGGGAGGATTGTCTTTGGTCTGAGCATTGTCTTCAGGTTGGTTAGGTGCAGAAATGATAAGTTCCTCTTCAGGCTGTGCTTCAGAAGGCATGATTTCACCAGTTCCCATCAGCTTGATAGTGTTGGGGAACGTAGTAATTTCAAAAAAATTCCTACGCACACGCAAGATCATGGTGATGGCATAGCAACGAGAGGGGAGAGTGTTGTCCATGTACCCTCGTAGACCGTAAGCGAAAGCGTTAGCACAACGCGGTTGATGTAGTCGTACGTCTTCACGATCCGACCGATCCAAGCACTGAACATACGGCACCTCCGAGTTCAGCACACGTTCAGCTCGATGACGATCTCCGGGCTCCGATCCAGCGAAGCTCCGGAGATGAGTTCCGTCAGCACGACGGCGTGGTGACGATGATGATGTTCTACCGGCGCAGGGCTTCGCCTAAACTCCGCGACGATAAGACCGAGGTGGAATATGGTGGAGGGGGGCACCGCACATGGCTAAGGAACGATCCGTAGATCAACTTGTGTGTCTATGGGGTGCCCCCCGCCCCCGTATATAAAGGAGCAAGGGGGGAGGCCGGCCGGCCCCTTGGGGCACGCCAAGGAGGAGGAATCCTCCTCCTAGTAGGAGTTGAACTCCTCCTTTCCTACTCCTACTAGGAGGGGGAAGGAAGGGGGAGAAGGGGGAAGGAAAGGGGGGCGCCGCCCCCCCCTTCCTAGTCCAATTCGGACCAGAGGGAGAGGGGGCACGCGGCCCACCCTGGCCGCCCCTCTCTCTTCCCACCAAGGCCCATGTGGCCCATTAACTCTCCCGGGGGGTTCCGGTAACCCCCCGGCACTCCGGTTTTCTCCAAAATCACCCGGAACACTTCCGGTGTCCGAATATAGTCGTCCAATATATCAATCTTTATGTCTCGACCATTTCGAGACTCCTCGTCACGTCCGTGATCACATCTGGGACTCCGAACAAACTTCGGTACATCAAAACTTATAAACTCATAATAAAATTGTCATCGTAATGTTAAGCGTGCGGACCCTACGGGTTCGAGAACTATGTAGACATGACCTAGAACTATTCTCGGTCAATAACCAATAGCGGGACCTGGATGCCCATATTGGTTCCTACATATTCTATGAAGATCTTTATCGATCAAACCGCATAACAACATACGTTGTTCCCTTTGTCATCGGTATGTTACTTGCCCGAGATTCGATCGTCGGTATCCAATATCTAGTTCAATCTCGTTACGGGTAAGTCTCTTTACTCGTTACGTAATGCATCATTCCGTAACTAACTCATTAGCTACATTGCTTGCAAGGCTTATAGTGATGTGCATTACCGAGAGGGCCCAGAGATACCTCTCCGACAATCGAAGTGACAAAACCTAATCTCGAAATACGCCAACCCAACATGTACCTTTGGAGACACCTGTAGTACTCCTTTATAATCACCCAGTTACGTTGTGACGTTTGGTATCACCCAAAGTGTTCCTCCGGTAAACGGGAGTTGCATAATCTCATAGTTACAGGAACATGTATAAGTCATGAAGAAAGCAATAGCAATATACTAAACGATCAAGTGCTAGGCTAACGGAATGGGTCATGTCAATCACATCATTCTCCTAATGATGTGATCTTGTTAATCAAATGACAACACATGTCTATGGCTAGGAAACTTAACCATCTTTGATTCACGAGCTAGTCAAGTAGAGGCATACTAGTGACACTATGTTTGTCTATGTATTCACACATGTATTATGTTTCCGGTTAATAAAATTCTAGCATGAATAATAAACATTTATCATGAAATAAGGAAATAAATAATAACTTTATTATTGCCTCTAGGGCATATTTCCTTCAGTCTCCCACTTGCACTAGAGTCAATAATCTAGTTCACATCGCCATGTGATTTAACATCAATATTCATATCTGTATATGAATAACACCCATAGTTCACATCGTCATGTGATCAATACCCAAAGGGTTTACTAGAGTCAATAATCTAGTTCACATCGCTATGTGATTAACACCCAAAGAGTACTAAGGTGTGATCATGTTTTGCTCGTGAGAGAAGCTTAGTCAACGGGTCTGTCACATTCAGAACCGTATGTATTTTGCAAATATTCTATGTCTTCAATGCTCTGCATGGAGCCACTCTAGCTAATTGCTCCCACTTTCAATATGTATCCAGATTGAGACTTAAAGTCATCTGGATCAGTGTAAAAGTTTGCACCGATGTAACTTTTACAACGAACTCTTTTATCACCTCCATAATCGAGAAACATATCCTTAGTCCTCACTAAGGATATTCTTGACCGCTGTCCAGTGATCTACTATTAGATCAAAATTGTATTCCTTTGCCAAACTCAGAGCAAGGTATACAATATGTCTGGTTCACAGCATAGCATACTTTATAGAACCTATGACTGAGGCATAGGGAATGACTTTTCATCCTCTTTCTATATTCTGCCATGGTCCGGTCTTGAGTCTTACTCAACTTCACACCTTGCAACACAGGCAAGAACTCCTTCTTTGACTGTTCCATTTTGAACTATTTCAAAAATTTATCAAGGTATGTACTCATTGAAAATCTTATCAAGTGTCTTGATTTATCTCAATAGATCTTGATGCTCAATATGTAAGTAGCTTTGTCGAGGTTTTTCTTTGAAAAAAAACTCCTTTCAAACACTCCTTTATGCTTTGCAGAATAATTCTACATTATTTCCGATCAACAATATGTTATTCACATATACTTATCAGAAATGTTGTAGTGCTCCCACTCACTTTATTGTAAATACAGGCTTCACCACAAGTCTGTATAAAACTATATGCTTTGATCAACTTATCAAAGCGTATATTCCAACTCTGAGATGCTTGCACCAGTCCATAGATGGATCGCTGGAGCTTGCACATTTTGTTAGCACCTTTAGGATTGAAAAAACCTTCTGGTTGTATCATATACAACTCTTCTTTAATAAATCCATTAAGGTATGTAGTTTTGACATCCATTTGCCAAATTTCATAAAATGTGGCAATTGCTAACATGATTCGGACAGACTTAAGCATCGCTACAATTGAGAAAATCTCATTGTAGTCAACACCTTGAACTTGCCAAAAACCTTTTTGCGACAAGTAGAGCTTTGTAGATAGTAACACTACTATCAACGTCCGTCTTTCTCTTGAAGATCCATTTATTTTCTATGGTTTGCCGATCATCGGGCAAGTCCACCAAAGTCCACACTTTGTTCTCATACATGGATCCCATCTCAGATTTTATGGCCTCCAGCCATTTTGCGGAATCTGGGCTCATCATCGCTTCCTCATAGTTCGTAGGTTTATCATGGTCTAGTAACATGACTTTCAGAACAGGATTACCATACCACTCTGGTGCGGACCGTACTCTGGAAGACCTACGAGGTTTTGTAGTAACTTGATCTGAAGTTTCATGATCATCATGATTAGCTTCCTCACTAATTGGTGTAGGAATCACTGGAACTGATTTCCGTGATGAACTACTTTCCAATTCGGGAGAAGGTACAAATTACCTTATCAAGCTCTACTTTCCTCCCACTCACTTCTTTCTAGAGAAACTCCTTCTCTAGAAAGGATCCATCTTAGCAATGAATAACTTGCCTTCGGATCTGTGATAGAAGGTGTACCCAATAGTTACCTTTGGGTATTCTATGAAGACATACTTCTCGGATTTGGGTTTGAGCTTATCAGGTTGAAACTTTTTCACATAAGCATCGTAGCCCCAAACTTTAAGAAACGGCAACTTGGTTTCTTGTCAAACCATAGTTCATAAGGCGTCATCTCAACGGATTTCGATGGTGCCCTATTTAAAGTGAATGCAGCTGTCTCTAATGCATAACCCCAAAACAATAGTGGTAAATCAGTAAGAGACATCATATATCGCACCATATCTAATAAAGTGCGGTTACGACGTTCGGACACACCATAACGTTGTGGTGTTCCAGGTGGCGTGAGCTGTGAAACTATTCCACATTGTTTTAATTGAAGACCAAACTCGTAACTCAAATATTCGTCTCCGTGATCAGATCGCAGAAACTTTATTTTCTTGTTACGATGATTTTTCCACTTCACTCTGAAATTCTTTGAACCTTTCAACTATTTCACACTTATGTTTCATCAAGTAGATATACCCATATCTGCTCAAATCATCTTGTGAAGGTCAGAAAATAACGATACTTGCCACGAGCATCAACACTCATTGGATCGCATACATCGATATGTATTATTTCCAATAAGGCAGTAGCTTGTTCCATTGTTTCGGAGAACGGAGTTTTAGTCATCTTGCCCAAAAGGCACGGTTCGCAAGCATCAAATGATTCATAACCAAGTGATTCCGAAAATCCATCTTTATGGAGTTTCTTCATGCGCTTTACACCGATATGACCCAAACGGCAGTGCCACAAATAAGTTGCACTATCATTATTAACTTTGCATCTTTTGGCATCAATATTATGAATATGTGTATCACTACGATCGAGATCCAACAAACTATGTTCATTGGGTGTATGACCATCGAAGGTCTTATTCATGTAAACAGAATAACAATTATTCTCTAACTTTAAATGAATAACTGTATCGCAATAAACATGATCAAATCATATTCATGCTCAACGCAAACGCCAAATAACATTTATTTAGGTTTAACACTAATCCCAAAAGTATAGGCAGTGTGCGATGATGATCATATCAATCTTGGAACTACTTCCAACACTCATCGTCACTTTCCCTTCAACTTGTCTTTGTTTATTCTGTAAATCCTGTTTCGAGTTACTAATCTTAGCAACCGAACAAGTATCAAATACTCAGGGCCACTATAAACACTAGTAAGGCACACATCAAACACCTGTATATCAAATATACCCTTGTGCACTTTGCCATCCTTCTTATCCACCAAATATCTAGGGCATTTCCTCTTCCAGTGACCATTTCCTTTGCAGTTTAAGCACTCAGTTTCAGGCCTTGGTCCAGCTTTGGTTTTCTTCATGGGAGTGAAAACTTGTTTGCCATTCTAATTGAAGTTTCCCTTTTTCTTGAAACTAGTGGTCTTGTCAATCATCAACACTTGATGCTCTTTCTTGATTTCTACCTTCGTCGATTTCAACATCACGAAGAGCTCGGGAATCGTTTTTGTCATCCCTTGCATACTATAGTTCATCATGAAGTTCTAGTAACTTAATGATGGTGACTAGAGAATTCTGTCAATCACTATCTTATCTGGAATATTAACTCCCACTTGATTCAAGTGATTGAAGTACCCAGACAATCTGAGCACATGCTCACTAGTTGAGAGATTCTCCTCCATCTTTTAGCTATAGAACTTGTTGGAGACTTCATATCTCTCAACTCGGGTATTTGCTTGAAATATTAACTTCAATACCTGGAACATCTTATATGGTCCATGATGTTCAAAATGTCTTTGAAGTCCCGATTCTAAGCCGTTAAGCATGGTGCACTAAACTATCAAGTAGTCATCATATTGAGCTAGCCAAATGTTCATAACGTCTGCATCTGCTCCTGCAATAGGTCTGTCACCTAGCAGTGCATTAAGGACATAATTCTTCTGTGCAGCAATGAGGATAAACCTCAGATCACGGATCCAATCCGCATCATTGCTACTAACATTTTTCAACATAATTTTCTCTAGGAACATATCAAAATAAACATATGAAAGCAACAATGCAAGCTATTGATCTACAACATAATTTGCAAAATACTACCAGGACTAAGTTCATGATAAATTTAAGTTCAATTAATCATATTACTTAAGAACTCCCACTTAGACAGACATCTCTCTAGTCATCTAAGTGATCACGTGATCCAAATCAACTAAACCATGTCCGATCATCACGTGAGATGGAGTAGTTTTCAATGGTGAACATCACTATGTTGATCATATCTACTATATGATTCACGCTCGACCTTTCGGTCTCCGTGTTCCGAGGCCATATCTGTATATGCTAGGCTCGTCAAGTATGACCTGAGTATTCCGTGTGTGCAACTGTTTTGCACCCGTTGTATTTGAATGTAGAGCGTATCACACCCGATCATCACGTGGTGTCTCAGCACGAAGAACTTTCGCAACGGTGCATACTCAGGGAGAACACTTCTTGATTATTAGTGAGAGATCATCTTAAAATGCTACCGTCAATCAAAGCAAGATAAGATGCATCAATATAAGTGATATGATATGGCCATCATCATCTTGTGCTTGTGATCTGCATCTTCGAAGCACCGTCGTGATCACCATCCTCACCGGCGCGACACCTTGATCTCCATCGTAGCATCGTTGTTGTTACGCCATCTATTGCTTCTACGACTATCGCTACCGCTTAGTGATAAAGTAAAGCAATTACAGGGCGTTTGCATTTCATACAATAAAGCGACAACCATATGGCTCCTGCCAGTTGCCGATAACTTCGGTTACAAAACATGATCATCTCATATAATAAAATATAGCATCACGTCTTGACCATATCACATCACAACATGCCCTGCAAAAACAAGTTAGACGTCCTCTACTTTGTTGTTGCAAATTTTACGTGGCTGCTACGGGCTTTAGCAAGAACATTTCTTACCTACGCATCAAAACCACAACGATAGTTCGTCAAGTTGGTGCTGTTTTAACCTTCGCAAGGACCGGGCGTAGCCACACTCGATTGAGCTAAAGTGAGAGAGACAGACACCCGCCAGCCACCTTTAAGCACGAGTGCTCGTAACGGTGAAACCAGTCTTGCGTAAGCGTACGCGTAATGTCGGTCCGGGCCGCTTCATCTCACAATTCCGCCGAACCAAAGTATGACATGCTGGTAAGCAGTATGACTTGTATCGCCCACAACTCACTTGTGTTCTACTCGTGCATATAACATCAACGCATAAAACCTGGCTCGGATACCACTGTTGGGGAACGTAGTAATTTCAAAAAAATTCCTACGCACACGCAAGATCATGGTGATGGCATAGCGACGAGAGGGGAGAGTGTTGTCCACGTACCCTCGTAGACCGTAAGCGGAAGCGTTAGCACAACGCGGTTGATGTAGTCGTACGTCTTCGCGATCCAACCGATCCAAGCACCGACCGTACGGCACCTCCGAGTTCAGCACACGTTCAGCTCGATGACGATCTCCGGGCTCTGATCCAGCGAAGCTTCGGAGATGAGTTCCGTCAGCACGACGGCGTGGTGACGATGATGATGTTCTACCGGCGTAGGGCTTCGCCTAAACTCCGTGACGATATGACCGAGGTGGAATATGGTGGAGGGGGGCACCGCACACGGCTAAGGAACGATCCGTAGATCAACTTGTGTGTCTATGCGGTGCCCCCCCGCCCCCGTATATAAAGGAGCAAGGGGGAGGCCGGCCGGCCCCTTGGGGCGCGCCAAGGAGGAGGAATCCTCCTCCTAGTAGGAGTAGGACTCCTCCTTTCCTACTCCTACTAGGAGGGGGGAAGGAAGGGGGAAGGAAAGGGGGCGCCGCCCCCCTTCCTAGTCCAATTCGTACTAGAGGGAGAGGGGGCACGCGGCCCACCCTGGCCGCCCCTCTCTCTTCCCACCAAGGCCCATGTGGCCCATTAACTCTCCCGGGGGGTTCCGGTAACCCCCCCGGCACTCCGGTTTTCTCCGAAATCACCCGGAACACTTCCGGTGTCCGAATATAGTCGTCCAATATATCAATCTGTATGTCTTGACCATTTCGAGACTCCTCGTCACATCCATGATCACATCCGGGACTCCGAACAAACTTCAGTACATCAAAACTTATAAACTCATAATAAAACTGTCATCATAACGTTAAGCGTGCGGACCCTACGGGTTCGAGAACTATGTAGACATGACCTAGAACTATTCTTGGTCAATAACCAATAGCGGGACCTGGATGCCCATATTGGTTCGTACATATTCTACGAATATCTTTATCGGTCAAACCGCATAACAACATACGTTGTTCCCTTTGTCATCGGTATGTTACTTGCCCGAGATTCGATCGTCGGTATCCAATACCTAGTTCAATCTCATTACCGGCAAGTCTCTTTACTCGTTACGTAATGCATCATTCTGTAACTAACTCATTAGCTACATTGCTTGCAAGGCTTATAGTGATGTGCATTACCGAGAGGGCCCAGAGATACCTCTCCGACAATCGGAGTGACAAAACCTAATCTCGAAATACGCCAACCCAACATGTACCTTTGGAGACACCTGTAGTACTCCTTTATAATCACCCAGTTACGTTGTGACGTTTGGTAGCACCCAAAGTGTTCCTCCGGTAAACGGGAGTTGCATAATCTCATAGTTACAGGAACATGTATAAGTCATGAAGAAAGCAATAGCAATATACTAAACGATCAAGTGCTAGGATAACGGAATGGGTCATGTCAATCACATCATTCTCCTAATGATGTGATCTTGTTAATCAAATGACAACACATGTCTATGGCTAGGAAACTTAACCATCTTTGATTCACGAGCTAGTCAAGTAGAGGCATACTAGTGACACTATGTTTGTCTATGTATTCACACATGTATTATGTTTCCGGTTAATACAATTCTAGCATGAATAATAAACATTTATAATGAAATAAGGAAATAAATAATAACTTTATTATTGCCTCTAGGGCATATTTCCTTCAGATAGATTCGCTGGGCGGAGCTTCGTCTAGTGTACTTGGCAGAATCTCTCTCTGTGAACCATTGGTTTCATCAAATCTCACATCCATAGTTTCGATGATTTTGTAGAGATAGAGGTTGAAGACTTGTAGGAGTGCGAGTCCTTTCCATAGCCAAGCATGAAGCCTTCGTGAGCTTTTGGTGCAAATTTTGACTTGTGATGAGGATCCTTGATCCAGCACTTAGCTCCTAATATTCTGAAGTAGCTGACATTTGGCTTCTTGCCAGTAAGGAGCTCACAGGAAGTTTTGTTCAGAAGCTTATGGATGTACACACGGTTGATGATGTGACATGCTGTATCAATAGCTTCAGGCCAGAACTTTCTTGGTGTCTTGTATTCGTCTAGCATTGTTCGAGCCATCTCAATGAGAGTTCTGTTCTTGCGCTCAACGATGCCATTTTGCTGAGGTGTGTATGGAGTGGAGAACTCATGAGTGATTCCCATTGTATCCAGATAAAGATCAAGTCTGGTGTTCTTGAATTCAGTGCCATTGTCACTTCTGATATGCTTGATCTTCACGCCATAATTGTTCATTGCTCGATTGGCGAAGCGTCTGAAGACATCTTGCACTTCAGTCTTGTAGAGAATTATGTGCACCCATGTGTATCTTGAGTAGTCATTAACAATTACGAAGCCATACAGACGAGCAGTTGTTGTGAGGGTGGAGTAGTGAGTAGGTCCAAATAAGTCCATGTGTAACAGCTCGAAGGGTTGAGATGTTGTCATGATTGTCTTCAAGGGGTGCTTTGCCCTAGTCATCTTTCCAGCTTCGCAGGCACCACACAAATGATCCTTCTTGAACTTGACATCCTCGATGCCTATGACATGCTTCTTCTTGACGAGTGAGTGTAAGTTCCTCATGCCAGCATGCCCCAGCCTTCGATGCCAGAGCCAGCATTCTAAAGCTTTTGTGAGAAGACATACGGCAAGCTGTGGACCTGCTGAGAAATCTACCATGTATAGATCATCTTTTTGATACCCTTCAAAGACTAGAGACTTGTCAGATTCCATTAGTACAAGGCAGCGATATTTTCCGAATAGCACAATCATGTTCAAGTCACAAAGCATTGAGACAGACATTAAGTTGAAACCAAGGGATTCAACAAGCATCACTTTATCCATGTGTTGATCCTTTGAGATTGCAACTCTACCTAGACCCAATACCTTGCTTTTACCAGTGTCAGCAAATCTGATGTGACTCTTGTCGGATGGACGTAAGGTTGAGTCCATGAGAAGACTTCGATCACCAGTCATATGATTTGTGCATCCACTGTCCATAATCCATTCTGAAGCTTTTGGTGACATGCCCTACAGTGCAGTTAGGAGGATAGGCTTCACAAGAGTGTTGTGAAGCATAGGCATTTGACACATACAAGGATTGTCACAACTTAGATCAAAGTTAGGACACATAGTATGACTGATAGGCGATTCAGATGTGAAATATATAGCAAGACACTTTATCATGCGTCCATAATGTGTTTTAGGTCCCCAGCAATAGCATTGGACGCCATTGATTTCAGGCTGAAGACCTTTCTCTGCAAAAGAAAGTTAATTCTTCTTCGCCACCCACATTTTCAGGGGTGGCTTAGAAGCAATGAGTCTAAGTGCAGCATCTGAGAATTTCGGCTTTGGAGCCCTAGCAAATAGCCTTGCAGGAGATGAATGATACTCATATGAATAAGCAAAAAAGTTCTTAGTTCTATGAACATAGCGGTTTGAAGACACATGCTCATATTCATGAGTCTGAGTATGATTTCCTTGCAAAACATTGGCGTTAGGGTGACTCAGGTGAGTCCTGTATCTGTATGAAGCCTTTGGGCCATGTGAATCCATAGGTCTGGGGTTTGTCTTCTTCCTTGGTGGTGTCATGACGACATTCACAGGAAGATTCTCAATGTACTGCTTAGGTACCCAGATCTTCTTCATAGGTGGTCCATTCCTGCAGTTAGTACCAATATACCTGGCAAACACTTCACCATTCTGATTCTTGAACAACTTATAGTTTGCATCAAAGGATTCATCAATGATAATAGGATTAGCACAGGTAAAGTCAGATAAAGTGGATGGATCTACTGAAGGTTCCTTTGTAGCAACACATGTGGTTTTGGGGTACTGCTCAGGCTTCCAGTACGAGCCATCAACATTCATTTTCCTCTCGAACCCAACACCCTCTTTCCTAGGGTTTTGGTTCAGAATCTGCTTTTTGAGGACATCGCAAAGTGTCTGATGCCCTTTCAGACTTTTATACATCCCTGTTTCAAGCAATGTCTTCAACCTAGCATTTTCATCAGCAATAGTAGTGGTATCCTCCGCAGAGGGGTTAGTAGCCACATCAGTAGGTGAAGACAATAAAACAGTAGCAGCAGTGGAACATTCAGCAACAGATGTAGCATTATCATGCTCAACGCATTTTAGACATGGTGGTTCAAATCCATCCTGAGCGGGATTGATATGTTGAGCGCGAAGTGACTCATTCACTTTTTGAAGATCTTCATGAGCCGCTCTCAATTTCTCAAGCTCTTGCTTCCTTTGAAGATAATCATAGGAGAGCCTTTCATAAGTAGTTGAGAGCGTTTCATGACGACTTTCAAGTTCTTGGTACTTAGTATGAAGATTTTTTATATTTTCAACTAAGGACTGTGAACGGGTCATTTCCGCGTCCAACAGGTCATCGCTTTTGTCTAACAGTTTTTGAGTATGTTCCATAGCCTTTTGTTGTTCAGTTGCAATTTTAACAAGTGTTTTGTAGCTGGGTTCGGATTCACAATCAGAGTCATCTTAACTTGATGTTTGAAAGTAAGCATCACGTGATTTTTACCTTGGCACCACGTGCCATGAAGCAGTAGGTGGGAGTAGGATCGTCTTCGTCATCAGCTTCAGCGTTGGTGTGGAAGTCATTGTCTTCAGTGTTGAAGATGGACTTGGCAACATAGGCTGTGGCTAGAGCCAGACTCGCAATGCCAGGGTCAGACTCCTCTCCAGACTCCACCTCCACCTCCTCAGAAGCAGACTCCTCCTCTGAATCCATTTCCTTGCCAACAAAATCACGAGCCTTGCCAGATGAGCTCTTCTTGTGTGATGAAGACTTGGAAGAAGACTTTGAGGATTTCTTCTTCTTCTTGTCATCAGAATCATATTCCTTGCTCTTCTTCTTCTTCTTCTCATTGTCCCACTGTGGACATTCAGATATGTAGTGACCAGGTTTCTTGCACTTGTGGCAGGTTCTCTTCTTGTGGTCATGAGTGGAAGCTTCATCATTTCTTGAGCTGGATCATGAAGACTTTCTGAAGCCTTTCTTCTTAGTGAACTTATAGAACTTCTCACAAGCATAGCAAGTTCCTTTCCAATGTCTTCAGGATCATCAGAACTGCAGTCAGATTCTTCTTCAGATGAGGAAACAACTTTTACCTTCAAAGCGCGAGTACGACCATAGTTGGGACCATAGATATCTCTTTTCTCAGAAAGCTGGAACTCATGTGTGTTGAGCCGCTCAAGTATATCAGACGGATCGAGTGTCTTGAAGTCAGGATGTTCTTGTATCATGAGGGCAAGAGTGTCAAAGGAGTTGTCAAGTGATCTCAGCAGTGTCTTGACGATTTCATGCTTGGTAATCTCAGTTGCGCCAAGAGCTTGAAGCTCATTTGTGATGTCAGTGAGGCGATCGAATGTGAGCTGGACATTCTCATTGTCATTTCTCTTGAAGCGGTTGAAGAGGTTGCGAAGAACACTGATCCTTTGATCTCTCTGGGTTGAGACGCCTTCATTGACCTTGGATAGCCAGTCCCAGACTAGCTTCGACGTTTCCAGAGCACTCACACGACCATACTGTCCTTTGGTCAGATGACCACAAATGATGTTCTTTGCAGTAGAGTCCAGTTGAATGAACTTCTTGACATCAGTAGGGGTGACACCTTCACCAGTTTTGGGAATGCCGTTCTTGACGACATACCAGAGGTCGACATCAATGGCTTCAAGATGCATACGCATCTTATTCTTCCAGTAGGGATATTCAGTTCCATCGAAAATGGGGCAAGCAGCAGAGACTTTGATTATCCCTGCAGTCGACATAGCTAAAACTCCAGGTGGTTAAACCGAATCACATAGAACAAGGGAGTACCTTGCTCTGATACCAATTGAAAGTGCTAGCATCGACTAGAGGGGGGGGGGGTAAATAGGCGATTTTTATGAAAGTCTTCAAAACTTGAAAGTTTCAAAGACAAACAAGCAAAATGCCCTAATTGATATGCAGCGGAAGATAAACTACTGTAAGCAAACCATAGTCAAGTATGCAATGATGTGAAAAGCACAGGACTAATAGTAGCTAAGTAGTAAGGATCAGGATGGAAGATAGTATGAAGCCAATCAACGATAGTAGTCAAGCAATGAAGTCAAACAGGTACGACAGATAGGCAATGACTTCATGAAGACAAACTCAAAATAAAGGATGGGAAGGAATAGAACCAGTCGCTTGTTGAAGACACAGGATATGTTGGACCAGTTCCAGTTGCTGTGACAACTGTACGTCTGGTTAGGGAGGCTGAGATTCAACTCAGAAGACCGCGTCTTCACCTTATTCCCCTTGAGCTAAGGACACCCAGTACTCGCCCAATCACTCTGGTAAGTCTTCAAGGTAGACTTCCAAACCTTCACATACTACGTTCACCAGCAATCCACAATGACTCTTGGATGCTCAGAACGCGACGCCTAACCGGCTGGAGGATTCACAGTCCTCAAGTGTAATAAGTCTTCAGGTCACACAGATAGAAAGACTTCAGTGATGCCTAACACTCTTTGGCTCTGGGTGTTTGGGCTTGGTCCTCGCAAGGATTTCTCTCTCTCAAAGGCTTCGAGGTGGGTTGCTCTCAAACGACAAAAGCCGTGCACTAACTCTGAGCAGCCACCAATTTATGGTGTAGGGGGTGGGATATTTATAGCCACTGGGCAACCCGACCTGATATGTCCGAAATGACCCTGGGTCACTAAGGAACTGACATGTGTTCCAACGGTCAGATTTCAAACACACACGGCAACTTTACTTGGGCTACAAGCAAAGCTGACTCATCCAACTCTGGATAAGATTTGCTCTCATTGTCTTCGCTCGAAGACATAGGATTTGAGTTGAGCATCACTTCAGTCATTCTGACTTAGTTCACTTGGACCCCACTTAACAGTACGGTGGTTCCTATGACTCAACAAAGAAGAAAAGGAAACAGCGAAACAACACAGTCTTCGCGCTCCATAGTCTTCACTCAATGTCTTCTCATGTCATAGTCTTCAATATGAATATCTTCACATACCACCATTGTCTTCAATGTCTTCATACATTTTTAGGGGTCATCTCCAGTAGGTAAACCGAATCAATGAGGGACACTACCTGCGTTGTCCTGCAATTCTCACAAACGCATTAGTCCCTCAACCAACTTTGTCGTCAATACTCCAAAACCAACTAGGGGTGGCACTAGATGCACTTACATTATACTTTATGCATCTTATCTTGCTTTGTTTGGCGGTAGCATTATAAGATGATCTCTCACTAAATTTCAAGATAAAAGTGTTCTCCCTGAGTA
The DNA here is from genome assembly GCA_963921465.1 of Triticum timopheevii. Lineage (NCBI taxonomy): Eukaryota > Viridiplantae > Streptophyta > Magnoliopsida > Poales > Poaceae > Triticum > Triticum timopheevii. The sequence goes on from OY997272.1 coordinate 153,955,944, forward strand.
TGCACCGTTGCCAAAGTTCGTCGTGCCCAGACACCACGTGATGATCGGGTGTGATAAGCTCTACGTCCATCTACAACGGGTGCAAGCCAGTTTTGCACATGCAGAATACTCAAGTTAAACTTGACGAGCCTAGCATATGCAGATATGGCCTTGGAACACTGAGACCGAAAGGTTGAGCGTGAATCATATAGTAGATGTGATCAACATAGTGATGTTCACCATTGAAAACTACTCCATTTCACGTGATGATCGGTTATGGTTTAGTTGATTTGGATCACGTGATCACTTAGATGATTAGAGGGATGTCAATCTAAGTGGGAGTTCTTAAGTAATATGATTAATTGAACTTAAATTTATCATGAACTTAATACCTGATAGTGTTTTGCTTGTCTATGTTTGTTGTAGATAGATGGCTCGTGCCGTTGTTCTGTTGAATTTTAATGCATTCCTTGAGAAAGCAAAGTTGAAAGATGATGGTAGCAATTACACGGACTGGGTCCGTAACTTGAAGATTATCCTCATTGCTGCACAGAAGAATTACGTCCTGGAAGCACCGTTGGGTGCCGAACCTGTTGCAGGAGCAACACCAGATGTTGTGAATGTCTGGCAAAGCAAAGCTGATGACTACTCGATAGTTCAGTGTGCCATGCTTTACGGCTTAGAACCGGGACTTCAACGACCTTTTGAACGTCATGGAGCATATGAGATGTTCTAGGAGTTGAAGTTAATATTTCAAGCAAATGCCCGGATTGAGAGATATGAAGTCTCCAATAAGTTCTATAGCTGTAAGATGGAGGAGAATAGTTCTGTCAGTGAGCATATACTCAGAATGTCTGGGTATAACAATCACTTGATTGAGCTGGGAGTTAATCTTCCAGATGATAGCGTCATTGACAGAATTCTTCAATCACTGCCACCAAGCTACAAGAGCTTCGTGATGAACTATAATATGCAAGGGATGGAAAATACAATTCCCGAGCTCTTCGCAATGCTAAAGGCTGCGGAGGTAGAAATCAAGAAGGAGCATCAAGTGTTGATGGTCAATAAGACCACTAGTTTCAAGAAGAAGGGCAAAGGAAAAAAGAAGGGGAACTTCAAGAAGAACAACAAACAAGTTGCTGCTCAAGAGAAGAAACCCAAGTCTGGACCTAAGCCTGAGACAGAGTGCTTCTACTGCAAATAGACTGGTCACTGGAAGCGGAACTACCCCAAGTAGAGGGCCGGCCCTCCCCTCCTCCTCTCCTTTATATACGGGGGTAGGGGCACCCCATAGACACACAAGTTGATCATCGTGATCGTTCCTTAGCCGTGTGCGGTGCCCCCCTCCACGATATTACACCTCGGTCATATTGTAGCGGTGCTTAGGCGAAGCCCTGCGATAGTTGAACATCAAGATCGTCACCACGCCGTCGTGCTGACAAAACTCCTCCCCGTACCTCTGCTGGATCGGAGTTCGGGGTGCGTCATCGAGCTGTACGTGTGTCAAGAACTCGGAGGTGCCGGAGTAACAGTGCTTGGATCGGTTGGACCGGGAAGACGTACGACTACTTCCTCTACGTTGCATCAATGCTTCCGCTTCGGTCTACGAGGGTACGTAGACAACACTCTCCCCTCTCGTTGCTATGCATCACCATGATCTTGCGTGTGCGTAGGAAAATTTTGAAATTACTATGTTCCCCAACAGTGGCATCAGAGCCAGGTTTTATGCGTTGATGTTATATGCACGAGTAGAACACAAGTGAGTTGTGGGCGATACAAGTCATACTGCTTACCAGCATGTCATACTTTGGTTCGGCGGTATTGTTGGATGAAGCGGCCCGGACCGACATTACGCGTACGCTTACGCGAGACTGGTTTTACCGCCGTGCTTTGCACACAGGTGACTAGCGGGTGTCAGTTTCTCCAACTTTAGTTGAACCAAGTGTGGCTATGCCCGGTCCTTCCGAAGGTTAAAACAGCACCAACTTGACGAACTATCGTTGTGGTTTTGATGCGTAGGTAAGAACGGTTCTTGCTCAGCCCGTAGCAGCCACGTAAAATTTGCAATAACAAAGTAGAGGACGTCTAACTTGTTTTTGCAGGGCATGTTGTGATGTGATATGGTCAAGACGTGATAAGATATAAGTTGTTGTATGAGATGATCATGTTTTGTTGAAGTTATCGGCAACTGGCAGAAGCCCTATGGATGTCTCTTTGTTGCATAAGATGCAAGTGCCAAATAATTGCTTTACTTTATCGCTATAAGATAGCAATAGTTGCAAGAGCAATAGTTGGTGAGACAACCATGTGATGACACATTGATATAGATCAAGATGATGAAGATCATGGTGTCATGCCGATGACGATAGAGATCATGACAGTACTTTGGAGATGGAGATCAAAGGCGCAAGATGATCATGGCCATATCATGTCACATATTTTTTGATTGCATATGATGTTTATCTATTATACATCTTATTCTTGCTTTGATTGACGGTAGCATTTTAAGATGATCTCTCACTAATTATCAAGAAGTGTTCTCCCTGAGTATGCACCATTGCCAAAGTTCGTCGTGCCCAGACACCACGTGATGATCGGGTGTGATAAGCTCTACGTCCATCTACAACGGGTGCAAGCCAGTTTTGCGCACGCGGAATACTCAGGTTAAACTTGACGAGCCTAGCATATGCAGATATGGCCTCGGAGCACGGAGACCGAAAGGTCGAGCGTGAATCATATAGTAGATATGATCAACATAGTGATGTTTACCATTGAAAACTACTCCATCTCACGTGATGATCGGTTATGGTTTAGTTGATTTGGATCACATGATCACTTAGATGACTAGAGAGATGTCTGTCTAAGTGGGAGTTCTTAAGTAATATGATTAATTGAACTTCAATTTATCATGAACTTAGTCCTGGTAGTATTTTGCAAATTATGTTGTAAGATCAATAGCTTGCATTGTTGCTTTCATATGTTTATTTTGATATGTTCCTAGAGAAAATTGTGTTGAAAAATGTTAGTAGCAATGATGCGGATTGGATCCATGATCTGAGGTTTATCCTCATTGCTACACAGAAGAATTATGTCCTTAATGCACCGCTAGGTGACAGACCTATTGCAGGAGCAGATGCAGACGTTATGAACGTTTGGCTAGCTCAATATGATGACTACTTGATAGTTTTGTGCACCATGCTTTATGGCTTAGAATCGGGACTTCAAAGATGTTTTGAACATCATGGACCATATGAGATGTTCCAGGAGTTGAAGTTAATATTTCAAGCAAATACCCGAGTTGAGAGATATGAAGTCTCCAACAAGTTCTATAGCTAAAAGATGGAGGAGAATCGCTCAACTAGTGAGCATGTGCTCAGATTGTCTGGGTACTACAATCGCTTGAATCAAGTGGGAGTTAATCTTCCAGATAAGATAGTGATTGACAGAATTCTCTAGTCACCATCACCAAGTTAGTAGAACTTCGTGATGAACTATAGTATGCAAGGGATGATGAAAATGATTCCCGAGTTTTTCATGATGATGAAATCGATGAAGGTAGAAATCAAGAAAGAACATCAAGTGTTGATGGTTAACAAGACCACTAGTTTCAAGAAAAGGGAAAAGGGATAGAAGGGAACTTCAAGAAGAACGACAAGCATGTTGCTGCTCAAGTGAAGAAGCCCAAGTCTGGACCTAAGCCTGAGACTAAGTGCTTCTACTGCAAAGGGACTGGTCACTGGAAGTAGAACTACCCCAAGTATTTGGCGGATAAGAAGGATGGCAAGGTGAACAAAGGTATATGTGATATACATGTTATTGATGTGTACCTTACTAGAGCTCGCAGTAGCACCTGGGTATTTGATACTGGTTCTGTTGCTAATATTTGCAACTCAGAACAGGGACTACGGATTAAGCGGACACTGGCTAAGGACGAGGTGACGATGCATGTGGGAAATGGTTCCAAAGTCGATGTGATCGCTGTCGGCACGCTACCTCTACATCTACCTATTGGAAATATGCCCTAGAGGCAATAATAAATGGTTATTATTATATTTCTGTGTTCATGATAATTGTCTATTATTCATGCTATAACTGTGTTATCCGGAAATCGTAATACACGTGTGAATACATAGACCACAACAAGTCCCTAGTGAGCCTCTAGTTGACTAGCTCGTTGATCAACAGATAGTCATGGTTTCCTGACTATGGGCATTGGATGTCATTGATAACGGGATCACATCATTAGGAGAATGATGTGATGGACAAGACCCAATCCTAAGCATAGCTCAAAGATCGTGTAGTTCGTTTAGCTAGAGCTTTTCCAAATGTCAAGTATCATTTCCTTAGACCATGAGATTGTGCAACTCCCGGATACCGTAGGAGTGCTTTGGGTGCACCAAACGTCACAACGTAACTGGGTGGCTATAAAGGTGCACTACGGGTATCTCCGAAAGTGTCTGTTGGGTTGGTACGAATCGAGACTGGGATTTGTCACTCCGTATGACGGAGAGGTATCTCTGGGCCCACTCGGTAATGCATCATCATAATGAGCTCAATGTGACCAAGTGTCTAGTCACGGGATCATGCATTACGGTAAGAGTAAATTGACTTGCCAGTAACGAGACTAAACGAGGTATTGGGATACCGACGATCGAGTCTCGGGCAAGTAACATACCGATTAACAAAGGGAATTGAATACGGGGTTAATTGAATCCTCGACATCGTGGTTCATCTGATGAGATCATCGAGGAGTATGTGGGAGCCAACATGGGTATCCAGATCCCGCTGTCGGTTATTGACCGGAGAGGCATCTCGGTCATGTCTGCATATCTCCCGAACCCGTAGGGTCTACACACTTAAGGTTTGGTGACGCTAGGGTTGTAGAGATATTAGTATGCAGTAAACCAAAAGTTGTTCGGAGTCCCGGATGAGATCCCGGACGTCACGAGGAGTTCCGGAATGGTTCGGAGGTGAAGCAATATATATAGGAAGTGCTGTTTCGGCCATCGGGAGAGTTTCGGGGGTCACCGGTATTGTACCGGGACCACCGGAAGGGTCCCGGGGGTCCACCGGGTGGGGTCACCTATCCCGGAGGGCCCCATGGGCTGAAGTGGCGTGGGAACCATCCCCTGGTGGGCTGGTGCGCCCCACCCAAGGGCCCAAGGCGCCTAGGGTTGGAAACCCTAGGGGGCCGTTGCCCCCCGAGGGGGCATGCGCCCCCCTGGTTGGAAACCCTAAGGGGGCCGTTGCCCCGGGGGCCGCCGCCCCCCCTCTAGGTGGGATCTCCAAGGGGGCATGCGCCCCCCTAGCCCCTATATATAGTGGAGGGTAGGAAGGGCAGCCGCACCCTGCATCTTGGCGCCTCCCTTCCCCCTTGCTACACCTCCTCCTCCCGCAGACGCTTGGCGAAGCCCTGCTGGATCCCTGCTGCATCCACCACCACACCGTCGTGCTGCTGGATCTTCATCAACCTCTCCTTTCCCCTTGCTGGATCAAGAAGAAGGAGACGTCACGCTGACTGTACGTGTGTTGAACGCGGAGGTGCCGTCCGTTCGGCGCTAGGATCTCCGGTGATTGGATCACGACGTGTATGACTACCTCAACCCCGTTCTCTTGAACGCTTCCGCTCGCGATCTACAAGGGTATGTAGATGCACTCCCCTCTCTCGTTGCTGGATGAACTCATAGATTGATCTTGGTGAACGTAGGAATTTTTTTATTTTATGCAACGTTGCCCAACAGTGGCATCATGAGCTAGGTCTACGCGTAGTTCTCTTTGCACGAGTAGAACACAATTTGTTGTGGGCGTAGATGTTGTCAACTTTCTTGCCACTACTAGTCTTATTTTGCTTCAGAGGTATTGTGGGATGAAGCGGCCCGGACCGACCTTACACGTACGCTTACGTGAGACAGGTTCCACCGTTTGACATGCACTAGTTGCATAAGGTGGCTAGCGGGTGTCTGTCTCTCCCACTTTAGTTGGAGCAGATTCAATGAAAAGGGTCCTTATGAAGGGTAAATAGAAGTTGACAAATCACGTTGTGGCTTTAACGTAGGTAAGAAAACGTTCTTGCTAGATCACCTATAGAAGCCACGTAAAAACTTGCAACAACAATTAGAGGACGTCTAACTTGTTTTTGCAGCAAGTGTCTTGTGATGTGATATGGCCAAAGTTGTGATGAATGATGAATGATATATATGTGATGTATGAGATCATGTTCTTGTAATAGGAATCATGACTTGCATGTCGCTGAGTATGACAACCGACAGGAGCCATAGGAGTTGTCTTTATTTTTGTATGACCTGCGTGTCATTGAGAAACGCCATGTAAATTACTTCACTTTATTGCTAAACGCGTTAGCCATAGAAGTAGAAGTAGTCGTTGGCGTGACAACTTCATGGAGACACGATGATGGAGATCATGATGATGGAGATCATGGTGTCATGCCGGTGACGAAGATGATCATGGAGCCCCGAAGATGGAGATCAAAGGAGCTATATGATATTGGCCATATCATGTCACTATTATGATTGCATGTGATGTTTATCATGTTTTTCATCTTGTTTACTTAGAACGATGGTAGTAAGTAAGATGATCCCTCATAATAATTTCAAGAAAAGTGTTCCCCCTAACTGGGCACCGTTGCGAAGGTTCGTTGTTTCGAAGCATCACGTGATAATCGGGTGTGATAGATCCTAACGTTCGAATACAACGGGTGTAAGCCAGATTTACACACGCAATACACTTAGGTTGACTTCACGAGCCTAGCATGTATAGACATGGCCTCGGAACACGGAAGACCGAAAGGTCGAGCATGAGTCGTATAGAAGATACGATCAATGTCGGTGTCAAAACCGGCGGATCTCGGGTAGGGGGTCCCGAACTGTGCGTCTAGGCGGATGGTAACAGGAGACGAGGGACACGATGTTTTTACCCAGGTTCGGGCCCTCTCGATGGAGGTAAAACCCTACGTCCTGCTTGATTAATATTGATGATATGGGTAGTACAAGAGTAGATCTACCACGAGATCAAGGAGGCTAAACCCTAGAAGCTAGCCTATGGTATGATTGTTGTAATGTATGTTGTCCTATGGACTAAAGCCCTCCGGTTTATATAGATACCGGAGAGGGCTAGGGTTACACAGAGTCGGTTACAATGGTAGGAGATCCACATATCCGTATTGCCAAGCTTGCCTTCCACGCCAAGTAAAGTACCATCCGGACACGAGCCGGAGTCTTCAATCTTGTATCTTCGTAGTCTTGGAGTCCGGCGGACATTGATAGTCCGGCTGTCCGGACACCCCCTAGTCTAGGACTCCCTCAGTAGCCCCTGAACCAGTCTTCAATGACGATAAGTCCGGCGTGCATAATGTTCGGCATTGCAAGGCGGGTTCCTCCCTTGAATAATCCAGAGAAGATCATGAACACCAGGATAGTGTCCGGCTCTGCAAAATAAATTCCACATTCCACCGTAGAGAGAATAAAATGTACACTTAGTTCAATCTGCTGACGTATTATGCGGCGTGACATCACACCGTCACCAGGCCTCTGTTTGAATTACTATACCACCTCAGCATGTTTAGCGAAGCGGCTTCCTTGGCACGTCTTGTCGAAGCAGAGATCGTGTTCCCCTTATTCCGGGATTCTCATCAATACGTGCGTGGGTAACCCAACCGCTCCCGTCGCCACGCCTCCTCTATCGAAGGGGAATCCCAAACGGTCACGGAGACGGCCCTTGGTATTTTTTCCCCTTTATAAGAGGACCAAGGCTCGCCATTGTTCTTCAATCTCGCATCGAATCTCTTCCCCGCTCCCAGTTCCAACACCCAGAGCCTCAGATTCGAGCGCTTCGGATCCTTAATCATGTCCGGCTCCGACCTCCAGGGCCGACGGAGGAGGACATATTGAAGTTGCGTGAGGCCAAGTACCTGGCCTACAAGGTTTCACACAGGTTGCCTGCCCAAGGGCAGGCCGTGCCAGCCCCCGAGCCCGGTGAATACGTCATTTTCGTATCCCACCTCCGTCGGGGTTTAGGCTTCCCGACGGATCCCTTCGTGAGGGGGCTCCTGTTCTACTATGGGCTGGACTTTCACGACTTGGCTCCGGAGTCCATCCTCGATATCTCCGCATTCATTATCGTCTGTGAAGCCTTCCTCCGCGTCATTCCCCACTTCGGCCTATGGCTGAAGACCTTCAAGGTGGAGCCGAAGATGATCGGGGGGCGTCAAGCGGAGTGCGGCGGGGCGACCATAAGCAAAAAGGTCGATGCCCCGTGGCCCGTGGGTTCCTTCCAAGAGGAACTCGGACTGTGGCAGCAGGAGTGGTTCTATATCACCGCTCCAAGGGGCAGCCGACAAAAGCCGCCGCCCTTATTCCGCTCGGGACCTCCACGCCAACTGACGTCGTGGGTCAACCAAGGGCTCAATTGGGGGCCGTCCAAAGATGTGCCTTCACTGCAGGGCCGGATTCGAGATCTCCAAGCGAGGGAGATCGACCTGATCAAGGTGATGCAGGTTATGCTAATCAGGCATCTTCTGCCCTGCAAACGCCGTCCTCTCCGTCTATGGGAGTTCAACCCGGAGGGACCTCGGATTCTCCAACATTTCATGGGTGCGACACCTGTGGAGATGTACAAGTTGTTCTTCAGACCGCAGGTGGTGTGTCCGGATTTAGCCGAGGATGCAGGTCTAAGCCGCGATCGCCCGGATACTCAGGTAAGTAGCTCAGAGTCCGGACATTCTGTTTATGTGCCTTTCTATAGTTCGCCTCCTGACCCTTTGTTCTTTACAGGAACGGGTGGCGCGATCAAGGCTGATCAGGTGTCCGGCCCCCCTCCCAGAGACCGCATAGGAGCCCGTGCTGGTCAGAATGTTGGAGGTTGCACCCGCAGAAGGGGGCGACGGGGAAAATAGAGGAGCTAATATTTCGCCCAAAAGGGCGACTGAAGAGGGAGGAAGCAAGAACCCCTCCCTTCAGGGGGAGAAAAGGATCGCCTCCGAAGATCCGGAGGCCAAAGCCCCTAAGCGTGGGAAGAGATCTTCCCCGGGGGGTCCGGCGCCCGGAAAGAATCCGGACGCACAATCATCATCAAAGGATCAGCCCTCCAGCGAGCCGTGAGTATGAAAGAGGGAGTTAATTAGTAAGGAAATACCTTCATTTGTGCTTCTGTAGATAACCAAAATATTTATATTGCAGTTCGGATCTGCAGCCTTCTCAGATGAGTTCATCTTCGGGGGACCTTCTTCCGGAGATGATGGAGAGCGATACGCCTCCATCCGCAGCGCCGCCAGATGAGGCAGGTGAACCCGAAGTGTCATCACGGAGGGTATCCCCGAGTCCGGAGGGGCCAGAGAGTTCGGCACCTACTAGTGTCCGGCCGGGAGAACTAAAGAATCTGCTTGAGAGGGCGTCCATTTCAGAAGATCACCGTGCGTTAATGCGTATGGTGATTGGAAGGATTTCGTCTGCTGAGAGCGAATTGCGTAATGCCGCCATGAGTTTGCTAGCGGGATTTGAGGTATGCGAAAATGACGCACCCCTTTGTCTTTAACAGTTTTGCATATAAAAATGCGCCCTGTATAGATAGTAGCCCCTGAGACTCGGTAGGTTGTCGAAAACGACAACGTACCGAGGATCGAAATCTAAAGAAATGAATTCCGTCGTTCCTATGCAGGTGGCGGATAGTCCGGGGGCTAGCCGGACTAGTGAGTTTGCCGAGTTAAATCGGCAATTGGACTTGGCAGATGCGGGCATCGCACTTGTCAACAGGCGACTTGACGAGTCGCAAGGTAAAATAGTTCTTCGCAGTCGCTTTATTAAGGGGGACGAGGCCCTCCTCTGATAAATTATATGCTGTGTATACATATGGTGCTGCTGCTGTGGAGGGCCTTCGGGCCGAACTAGCTCGAGCTAAGGAGCAGGCCCGAAGGAGTGAAGCGGCTGCCTCGAGGGCGGCCGAGGAGTTGAAAGCCGAAAAGGCTGCGCACTGCCTAAGCAGGGCCGAGGTGGCTGAATTGGCCATAAAAGTAAAGGATGCTGCCGACCGCAATGAGGCTCTTGAAAAGGAGCGCTTATCGGAGCGGGAAGACCTGAAGAAGGCCACCGCCGAAACCAAGGATGCCCACTCTGCAATGCAGGCTATGAAGGAGGAGCTGCGCCAGGCCGGAGAAATCGTGGTTGGCAAGCCTTTTCTGCTGCGTCGCCGATTTATGGATGGAAAGTATGCTCAATTTGAGCGGCTGTGGAGTCCGGAGGATCCGTATATGGACTTAGCTGCAAGTGCGGCCGATGCTGTTAAGCACTTCCGGAGCCAAAAGGATCACGAGACGGAAGAGCTATATTGGTCTCAATTCCACAGTCCGGATCACCCACTTCCATTGACAGACCGGTTGGCCGAATGGGCCGAGCTAAATAAATTGTCCGGACTTGCCATGACTGACATCGTGGCTCATGTCTGGCCAGAGAGGTCCAAGGCGACGAGCTACTTTGGCTTATTACAGCAATTCCTTGGAGCGGTGCCGCATATAAAGGAGATGAAGCGGTCGGCCTGTATAGAGGGCACGTGGATGGCTCTTGCCCGTGTAAAGGCGCATTGTCCAGAGATGGACGCCACCGCTGTTGCTGCCCAGGGTTCGGATGAAAACCGGCTCCCTGCCGAGCACTATTTCGGGGAAGTTATGCGTGGCGCTCATGCAATAGAGTCGCAGTGCTCGAAGAATGTAACGTTCAAATGAACGCATTAGCTTATAAATCAATGATTATGTTATAACTGCTTTTTATACTTGTGCGTCCAAGTAGTAAAACTTCTCCTTTTCGGCCGTTTACGTATACTTGTGTATAACCTGAAAGATGGCAGTCTTCGACTTCAGCCCCCACGCACAAGGTGCTGGGGTGTTCGCAAAAATAGCGTGTTTTCACACTTAATCCGACGTCTCAGCCCTATTATAAGGAGGTGGTAGCGTAGCGAACGAGGCAATCCGGACTATAATGCTTTATCACTTTCACTTAGCCAGTGGAGCTCGAGGGTGGGGCTACGATATAGCCCCTGGTGGCATCGCCCTTCTCCAAAGTCGGAGCGCGTGTGCCTGACCGGGAAACGGCCCTTCGTCAAAGCGGGGAATTCTAAACATTCCGATAGTCGATCGAGGGCTGACCAGTCTCTCGCTGTATCATGACAGTCAGTTTTCGGCTTTCTCTACTGAGGTGCTCGCCCAGCCGAACTGGGGCACAATCGCAGTAGTTCTCCTGGTGCCGCATTAGCCGATGATACGGAACGTAAGGCAGCAAAACACAGGAGCCGGGCAAACCCAACATTTGACCAAAGACATGATTCGGAGCTGATGCATATAATGCCTAACTCGAGACGCCGAACACTCCCTAAGGTGTTCGGTCTTTATAATAATGGGCAGAACGATGCCCTAAGCCCCTAGTGTCCAGGTACGGGCATGGTCTTCTGACGCGGCTGATGCCAAAGCGTCAGGCTCCTCTTTGGTTATAGGAAGAAACCAAGGGAGAATAACAACAAGAGACAGTAAAAAAGGTCTACGCAGGGTCTTAATCTAAAAAGAATCCTCGCAACGGGTCCCTATTGCACGTCTGCGCCTGTGTCTCCGTTGCGCCGTTATCCTGGACGGGTATGCACGTTGTTCATCTGTAAAAAAGAGAGGAACGTTTAGTTTTGAAAAAAAACAATTCGTGCGAAAAATATTAGAAATATAAATAATTAAAGCGGGGTTTGTATGAACCCGCGGTTATTTGTGCGCGCAGCCCCTTGTGAAGGGGTATGCGGCTAGGGAGCCCCTAGCCTACTGACGCCGAATTCGTCTATCCAAGTCCGGGGTCTTTAAGTGACCCTCGCACTAAAATTACGCCATGCGGTCCGGGCATCTTGAGTGTAAGAGACGCGTAATGCGGTATGGCATTGAAGCGGACAAAAGCCTTTCGTCCCGAGAGTGCTTGATATTCAGTTTCGAATGGGACGATGTGAAAAAGTAATTTTTCGCGTCGAGAATTGTTCGGCGATCCGAACACGACTTCTAGTAATATGGAGCCTGTGCACTTGGTGTAATGGCCTGGCGTCACTCCTTTGAAGGAAGTGCGGCTGTGTCGAATTTTGGTAGGGTCTATCCCCATCCTACGGATTGTGTTTGAATATAGCAGGTTTAAATCACTGCCTCCGTCCATTAGGACATTTGTGAATTGCAATCCATCTATTATGGGATTCAATATCAGGGGAGTCCGTCCCGCATTTCGAACGCTTCTGGAATAGTCCAGGTGGTCGAAAGTGATTGGTTTTGATATCCAATCTCTACGGTCTGCTGGGTTGGACCGTGAGAAGCTCTTTTTAGAAAGTGCCGCACTATTTTTCCGTATTATCACATGAAGTGAGTTTACTGCTTTGACCCCTTGTGGGAAAGTCTTTTGTTTTCCGGTGCTCTGCTGGTAGGGTTTATCTTCTTCGCTTGACGCGTCGAGCCCCTTGTGTTCGGCATTTAGTCGGCCGGACTGTTTAAAAACCCAACAATCCCTGTGGGTGTGATTTGCAGGCCTTCCGGGGGTACTGTGGATTTGACATATCCGACCCAAAATTTTGTTTAAGTTGGACAATTCGTCACTGTCATCCTTAAGAGGCTGTGTTTTATTATTGGGCCGCGAGCTTTTGAATTCGGCGTTGACTGCCGCGCTCTTTGGGCTTTTCTCTTTATTCCGGCGCTGCTCTTTTCTGCGCCGTGATTTTCCGTTTCCATCTCTTATCTCTGATGTACTTGGGACGCTGGTGCTGCATCATGCTAACAAGCTATCCTCGCCCGCACAGAAGCGGGTCATGAGGCTTGTCAGTGCGGACATTGTCCTCGGTTTCTCTTGACCGAGGTGCCTGGTGAGCCATTCGTCTCGGACATTGTGCTTGAAAGCTGCTAAGGCTTCGGCGTCCGGACAGTCGACTATTTGGTTCTTTTTTGTAAGGAACCTGTTCCAGAATTTCCGCGCTGACTCTCCGGGCTGTTGAGTTATATGAATTAGGTCATCTGCATCCGGAGGGCGGACATAAGTCCCTTGAAAATTTGCTCTAAACGCGTCCTTGAGCTCTTCCCAACTTCCAACAGTATTTTCTGGGAGGCTTTTAAGCCAATGACGGGCTGGCCCTTTGAGCTTGAGGGGTAGGTATTTTATGGCATGGAGATCATCTCCTCTGGCCATATGTATATGTAGTATATAATCTTCTATCCAGACTCCAGGGTCTGTTGTTCCATCGTAGGCTTCTATATTTATGGGTTTAAATCCTACTGGGAATTCATGGTCCAGCACCTCGTCAGTGAAACATAGTGGGTGTGCGGCGCCCCTGTATTTGTGTGTGCCGCTATCATCGGACACTTGACGTGTTGCCTTGCTTCCTGGGGCCTTCTCCTTTGGCCCGTAGATGGATCTGGCTGGGCCATCTATCCTTCCAAGTTTGTTGGTTGGTTTATGTGGGGCGCCGCTGTCAGAATTTGGCCTATCATCTGGCCGTCTATCCGGCCAGGCAGCCTCTTTATTTTTGGACGGTGGGGGCTCTATGGCCTCCTCGTCGAATTCTGGTAGCAGCTTGCGCTTCGGGTAGCTCTTTGATTGGTGGCCATTGCCGTACTTATCTGCGGTTTTGAGCGCTTTGCTCCATCTCATTCTGAGTGTGTCTTCCGCTATTTTGAGCCTCCGTTTTTCCTTCTTCAGGCTTTTTGCTGTGGCGATAAGCCTGCGCTTGAAGCGCTCTTGTTCGACGGGATCCTCGGGTACGACGAATTCGTCATCGTTGAGGCTTGCTTCGTCTTCGGAGGGAGGCATATAATTATGATCCTCAACCTCTTCATCTGCCGCCCCCTCATGAGGGCTTGCTTCTGCATCCTCCTGCGCTGAGTCTTGCTGGAGGGGATTGTCTTCGGCACTCTCTAGAGTATTATTATCTCCTGTGCCGGAATTTCCATTCTTGCTGTGGCGAGATTTAGAGCGGCGCCGCTGACGCCGGCGCTTGGGCTGTTTCTTTAAGTGATCTGCCTCCGCTGTTTCTTCGCCATCCCCATCTTTTGGGGTATCCACCATATATACGTCATATGACGAGGTGGCCTTCCAGTGCCCTGTGGGCGCTGGTTCCTGTTCGTCTCCGGCATCGTCGTCCATAGCGTCGATGTCTTCGGAGTCGTAATCTAGCATGTCGGTTAGATCGCCGACAGTGGCTACAAAGTGGGTGGTGGGTGGGCTCTGAATTTCTTCGTCGTCCGTATCCCAACCATCCTGGCCATAATCCGGCCAGGACTCTCCTGATAACGAGAGATGCTTTAGTGAATTCAAGATATCGCCGAAAGGCGAGCATTGGAAGATGTCCGCGGCGGTGAATTCCACAACCGGCGCCCAATCCGGGTCGATTGGTAGGGGCGCGGGAGGTTCGGAGTCCGGCGAGGAGTCCGGCGCCTCGGAATCACGAGTTTCGCAGGGGACAAGGTTAGTGTTCGGCTCCATCGCCGTGGATGTTGGAGCCCCCAGGGCGGCGTCTATCCACCGACCCTCGATCTGGGCGATCGGCTCCGGGCTAATGGCCGGAGCGGACCCGTGTGCGGCCACCAAGGCACTGTTCGGCAGCAGAGCTAGATCATGCCCATCGTCACAGTGCGGCGCGCTTGGCTGTGGCTCGAGTCCGTCGAGGATCAAGTCTCCTCGGACATCGGCCGTGAAGTTTAAGCTTCCAAATCTGACCTGACGGCCAGGGGCGTAGCTTTCGATCTGCTCCAGATGGCCAAGTGAATTGGCCCGCAGGGCGAAGCCGCCGAATACGAAGATCTGTCCGGGGAGAAAAGTCTCACCCTGGACAGCGTTGTAGGTTGAATATGCCATCAAGCCTATCGGTGACGACACAGAGGAACTCTCAATGAAAGCACCAATGTCGGTGTCAAAACCGGCGGATCTCGGGTAGGGGGTCCCGAACTGTGCGTCTAGACGGATGGTAACAGGAGACGAGGGACACGATGTTTTTACCCAGGTTCGGGCCCTCTCGTTGGAGGTAAAACCCTACGTCCTGCTTGATTAATATTGATGATATGGGTAGTACAAGAGTAGATCTACCACGAGATCAAGGAGGCTAAACCCTAGAAGCTAGCCTATGGTATGATTGTTGTAATGTATGTTGTCCTACGGACTAAAGCCCTCCGGTTTATATAGATACCGGAGAGGGCTAGGGTTACACAGAGTCAGTTACAATGGTAGGAGATCCACATATCCGTATTGCCAAGCTTGCCTTCCACGCCAAGTAAAGTACCATCCGGACACGAGCCGGAGTCTTCAATCTTGTATCTTCATAGTCTTGGAGTCCGGCGGACATTGATAGTCCGGCTGTCCGGACACCCCCTAGTCCAGGACTCCCTCAATCAACATGATGATGTTCACCGATGTTAACTAGTCCGTCTCACATGATGATCGGACATGGCCTAGTTGACTCAGATCATGTTTCACTTAGATGACTAGAGGGATGTCTATCTAAGTGGGAGTTCATTAAATAATTTGATTAGATGAACTTAATTATCATGAACTTAGTCTAAAATCTTGACAATATGTCTTGTAGATCAAATGGCCAACGCTCATGTCCACCTGAACTTCAACGCGTTCCTAGAGAAAACCAAGCTGAAAGACGATGGCAGCAACTATACGGACTGGGTCCGGAACCTGAGGATCATCCTCATAGCTGCCAAGAAAGACTATGTCCTAGAAGCACCGCTAGGTGAAGCACCAATCCCAGAGAACCAAGACGTTATGAACGCTTGGCAGTCTCGTGCTGATGATTACTCCCTCGTTCAGTGCGGCATGCTTTACAGCCTAGAACCGGGGCTCCAAAAGCGTTTTGAGCAACACGGAGCATATGAGATGTTCGAGGAGCTGAAAATGGTTTTCCAAGCTCATGCCCGGGTCGAGAGATATGAAGTCTCTGACAAGTTCTTTAGCTGTAAGATGGAGGAAAACAGTTCTGTTAGTGAGCACATACTCAAGATGTCTGGGTTGCACAACCGCCTGACTCAGCTGGGAGTTAATCTCCCGGATGACGCGGTCATTGACAGAATTCTCCACTCGCTCCCACCAAGCTACAAGAGCTTTGTGATGAACTTTAATATGCAGGGGATGGAAAAGTCCATTCCTGAGGTATATTCAATGCTGAAATCAGCTGAGGTAGAAATCAAAAAGGAACATCAAGTGTTGATGGTGAATAAAACCACTAAGTTCAAGAAGGGCAAGGGTAAGAAGAACTTCGAGAAGGACGGCAAGGAAGTTGCCGTGCCTGGTAAGCCAGTTGCCAGGAAGAAGTCAAGCAATGGACCCAAGCCTGAGACTGAGTGCTTTTATTGCAAGGGAAGTGGTCACTGGAAGCGGAACTGCCCCAAGTACTTAGCGGACAAGAAGGCCAGCAAAACCAAAAGTATATGTGATATACATGTAATTGATGTGGACCTTACCAGTGCTCGTAGTAGCTCCTGGGTATTTGATACCGGTGCGGTTGCTCATATTTGTAACTCAAAGCAGGAGCTGCGGAATAAGCGGAGACTGGCGAAGGACGAGGTGACGATGCGCGTCAGGAATGGTTCCAAGGTCAATGTGATTGCCGTCGGCACGCTACCTCTACATTTACCTACGGGATTAGTTTTGAACCTTAATAATTGTTATTTAGTACCAGCTTTGAGCATGAACATTGTATCAGGATCTCGTTTAATTCGAGATGGCTACTCATTTAAATCCGAGAATAATGGTTGTTCTATTTATATGAGTGATATGTTTTATGGTCATGCCCCGCTGGTGAATGGTTTATTCTTAATGATTCTCGAGTGTAATGTTACACATATTCGTAGTGTGAATACCAAAAGATGTAAAGTTGATAACGATAGTCCCACATACTTGTGGCACTGCCGCCTTGGTCACATTGGTGTCAAGCGCATGAAGAAGCTCCATGCTGATGGACTTTTAGAGTCTCTATATTATGAATCGTTTGACACATGCGAGCCATGCCTCATGGGCAAGATGACCAAGGCTCCGTTCTCCGGAACAATGGAGCGAGCGACCAACTTATTGGGAATCATACATACTGATGTGTGCGGTCCAATGAGCGTTGAGGCTCGCGGAGGATATCGTTATGTTCTCACTCTCACTGATGACTTGAGTAGATATGGGTATGTATACTTGATGAAACACAAGTCTGAGACCTTTGAAAAGTTCAAGGAATTTCAGAATGAGGTAGAGAATCAACGTGACCGAAAGATAAAGTTCCTACGATCAGATCGTGGGGGAGAATATTTAAGTCAGGAATTTGGTACGCACTTAAGAAAATGTGGAATCGTTTCACAACTCACGCCGCCTGGAACACCTCAGCAAAATGGTGTGTCCGAATGTCTTAATCGCACTCTATTGGATATGGTGCGATCTATGATGTCACTTACTGATTTACCGCTATCATTTTGGGGATACACTCTAGAGACAGCTAAATTCACTTTAAATAGGGCACCGTCTAAATCCGTTGAGACGACACCGTATGAATTATGGTTTGGGAAGAAACCTAAGCTGTCGTTTCTAAAAGTTTGGGGATGCGATGCTTATGTCAAGAAACTTCAACCTGAGAAGCTCGAACCCAAGTCGGAAAAATGCGTATTCATAGGATACCCTAAGGAAACCATAGGGTATACTTTCTACTTAAGATCCGAAGGCAAGATCTTTTTTTCCAAGAACGGGTCCTTCCTGGAGAAAGAGTTTCTCTTGAAAGAATTAAGTGGGAGGAAAGTAGAGCTTGATGAAGTACTACCTCTTGAAACGGTGAGTAGCGCAGCTCAGGAAAATGTTCCTGTGGTGCCAGCACCGACAAGAGAGGAAGTTAATGATGATGATCAAGATACTTCAGATCAAGCTCCTACTGAACTTCGAAGGTCCACAAGGACACGTTCCGCACGAGAGTGGTACGGCAACCCTGTCTTGGAAATCATGTTGTTAGACAACGGTGAACCTTCGAACTATGAAGAAGCAATGGCGGGCCTAGATTCCAACAAATGGCTTGAAGCCATGCAATCCGAGATAGGATCCATGTATGAAAACAAAGTGTGGACTTTGACAGACTTGCCCGACGATCGGCGAGCAATAGAAAACAAATGGATCTTTAAGAAGAAGACGGACGCGGATGGTAATGTTACCATATATAAAGCTCGACTTGTCGCTAAGGGTTATCGACAAGTTCAAGGGGTTGACTACAATGAGACATTCTCTCCCGTAGCAAAGCTGAAGTCCGTCCGAATCATGTTAGCAATTGCCGCATACTATGATTATGAGATATGGCAAATGGACGTCAAAACGGCATTCCCTAATGGTCACCTTAAGGAAGAACTGTATATGATGCAGCCGGAAGGTTTTGTCGACCCTAAGAATGCTAACAAGGTATGCAAGCTCCAGTGCTCCATCTATGGGCTGGTGCAAGCATCTCGGAGTTGGAACATTCACTTTAATGAGATGATTAAAGCATTTGGGTTTATGCAGACTTATGGAGAAGCCTGCGTTTACAAGAAAGTGAGTGGGAACTCTGTAGCATTTCTCATATTGTATGTGGATGACATACTTTTGATGGGAAATGATATAGAACTTTTGGACAGCATAAAGGCCTACTTGAATAAGTGTTTTTCAATGAAGGACCTTGGAGAAGTTGCTTACATATTAGGCATCAAAATCTATAGAGATAGATCGAGACGCCTCATAGGTCTTTCACAAAGCACATACCTTGATAAGATATTGAAGAAGTTCAATATGGATCAGTCCAAGAAGGGGTTCTTGCCTGTGTTGCAAGGTGTGAAATTGAGCTCGGCTCAATGCTCGACCACGGCAGAAGATAAAGAAGAGATGAGTGTCATCCCCTATGCCTCAGCCATAGGGTCTATCATGTATGCCATGACCTGTACCAGACCTGATATAAACCTTGCCGTAAGTTTGGTAGGAAGGTACCAAAGTAATCCCGACAAGGAACACTGGACAGCGGTCAAGAATATCCTTAAGTACCTGAAAAGGACTAAGGACATGTTTCTCGTATATGGAGGTGACGAAGAGCTCGTCGTAAAGGGTTACGTCGACGCTAGCTTTGACACAGATCTGGATGACTCGAAGTCACAAATCGGATACGTGTATATTTTGAATGGTGGGGCAGTAAGCTGGTGCAGTTGCAAGCAGAGCGTCGTGGTGGGATCTACATGTGAAGCGGAGTACATGGTAGCCTCGGAGGCATCACATGAAGCAATCTGGGTGAAGGAGTTCATCACCGACCTAGGAGTCATACCCAATGCGTCGGGGCCGATTACACTCTTCTGTGACAACACTGAGCTATTGCACTTGCCAAGGAGCCCAGGTTTCACAAGAAGACCAGGCACATCAAGCGTCGCTTCAACTCCATCCATGAAAATGTTCAAAATGGAGACATAGATATTTGTAAAGTGCATACGGACCTGAATGTAGCAGATCCGTTGACTAAACCTCTCCCTAGGGCAAAACATGATCAACACCAGAACGCAATGGGTGTTCGATTCATCACAATGTAACTAGATTATTGACTCAAGTGCAAGTGGGAGACTATTGGAAATATGCCCTAGAGGCAATAATAAATGGTTATTTTTATATTTCTGTGTTCATGATAATTGTCTATTATTTATGCTATAACTGTGTTATCCGTAAATCGTAATACACGTGTGAATACATAGACCACAACAAGTCCCTAGTGAGCCTCTAGTGGACTAGCTCGTTGATCAACAAATAGTCATGCTTTCCTGACTATGGGCATTGGATGTCATTGATAAAGGGATCACATCATTAGGAGAATGATGTGATGGACAAGACCCAATCCTAAGCATAGCTCAAAGATCGTGTAGTTCGTTTAGCTAGAGCTTTTCCAAATGTCAAGTATCATTTCCTTAGACCATGAGATTGTGCAACTCCTGGATACCGTAGGAGTGCTTTGGGTGTACCAGTCACAATGTAACTGGGTGGCTATAAAGGTGCACTACGGGTATCTCCGAAAGTGTCTGTTGGGTTGGCACGAATCGAGACTGGGATTTGTCACTCCGTATGACGGAGAGGTATCTCTGGGCCCACTCGGTAATGCATCATCATAATGAGCTCAATGTGACCAAGTGTCTGGTCACGGGATCATGCATTACGGTATGAGTAAAGTGACTTGCCGGTAACGAGACTAAACGAGGTATTGGGATACCGACGATCGAGTCTCGGGCAAGTAACGTACCGATTGACAAAGGGAATTGAATATGGGGTTAATTGAATCCTCGACATCATGGTTCATCCGATGAGATAATCGAGGAGTATGTGGGAGCCAACATGGGTATCCAGATCCCGCTGTTGGTTATTGACCGGAGGGGCGTCTCGATCATGTCTGCATATCTCCCGAACCCGTAGGGTCTACACACTTAAGGTTCGGTGACGCTAGGGTTGTAGAGATATTAGTATGCAGTAAACCGGAAGTTGTTCGGAGACCCGGATGAGATCCCGGATGTCACGAGGAGTTCCAGAATGGTCCGGAGGTGAAGAAATATATATAGGAAGTGTTGTTTCGGCCATCGGGAGAGTTTCAGGGGTCACCGGTATTGTACCGGGACCACCGGAAGGGTCCCGGGGGTCCACCGGGTGGGGCCACCTATCCCGGAGGGCCCCATGGGCTGAAGTGGCGTGGGAACCAGCCCCTGGTGGGCTGGTGCGCCTCACCCAAGGGCCCAAGGCGCCTAGGGTTGGAAACCCTAGGGGGCCGTTGCCCCCCGAGGGGGCATGCGCCCCCCTGGTTGGAAACCCTAAGGGGGCCATTGCCCCGGGGGCCACCGCCCCCCCTCTAGATGGGATCTCCAAGGGGGCATGCGCCCCCCTAGCCCCTATATATAGTGGAGGGGAGGAAGGGCAGCCGCACCCTGCATCTTGGCGCCTCCCTTCCCCCTTGCTACAACTCCTCCTCCCGCAGACGCTTGGTGAAGCCCTGCCGGATCCCTGCTGCATCCATCACCACGCCGTCGTGCTGCTGGATCTTCATCAACCTCTCCTTCCCCCTTGCTGGATCAAGAAGGAGGATATGTCACACTGACCGTATGTGTGTTGAACGCGGAGGTGCCGTCCGTTCGGCGCTAGGATCTCCGGTGATTGGATCACGACGTGTACGACTACCTCAACCCCGTTTTCTTGAACGCTTCCGCTCGCGATCTACAAAGGTATGTAGATGCACTCCCCTCTCTCGTTGCTGGATGAACTCATAGATTGATCTTGGTGAACGTAGGAAAAATTTTATTTTATGCAACGTTCCCCAACACTACCTTCGGGATTAGTTTTAGACCTAAATAATTGTTATTTGGTGCCAGCGTTGAGCAGGAACATTATATCTGGTTCTTGTTTGATGCGAGACGATTATTTATTTAAATCTGAAAATAATGGTTGTTCTATTTATATGAGTAACATCTTTTATGGTCATGCACCTTTAAAGAATGGTCTATTTTTGATGAATCTCGATAGTAGTGATACACATATTCATAATATTGAAGCCAAAAGATGCAGAGTTGATAATGAGAGTGCAACTTATTTGTGGCACTGCCGTTTAGGTCATATTGGTGTAAAGTGCATGAAGAAACTCCATACTGACGGACATTTGGAATCACTTGATTATGAATCACTTGGTACTTGCGAACCATGCCTCATGGGCAAGATGACTAAAACACCGTTCTCCAGAACTATAGAGCGAGCAACTGATTTGTTGGAAATCATACATACTGATGTATGTGGTCCAATGAAAATTGAGGCTCGCGGCGGATATCGTTATTTTCTCACCTTCATAGATGATTTAAGCAGATATGGGTATATCTACTTAATGAAACATAAGTCTGAAACATTTGAAAAGTTCAAAGAATTTCAGAGTGAAGTTGAAAATCATCGTAACAAGAAAATAAAGTTTCTACGATCCGATCGTGGAGGAGAATATTTGAGTTACGAGTTTAGTTTACATTTGAAACAATGCGTAATAGTTTCACAACTCACGCCACCCGTAACACCACAGCATAATGGTGTGTCCGAACGTTGTAATCGTACTTTACTAGATATGGTGCGATCTATGATATCTCTTACTGATTTACCGCTATCGTTTTGGGGTTATTCTTTAGAGACGGCCGCATTCACGTTAATTAGGGTACCATCAAAATCCGTTGAGATGACACCTTATGAACTATGGTTTGGCAAGAAACCAAAGTTGTCGTTTCTTAAAGTTTGGGGCTGCGATGCTTATGTGAAAAAGCTTCAACCTGATAAGCTCGAACCCAAATCGGAGAAATGTGTCTTCATAGGATACCCAAAGGAAACTGCTGGGTACACCTTCTATCACAGATCCAAAGGCAAGACATTTATTGCAAAGAATGGATCCTTTCTAGAGAAGGAGTTTCTCTCGAAAGAAGTGAGTGGGAGGAAAGTAGAACTTGATGAGGTAACTATACCTGCTCCTTTATTGGAAAATAGTTCATCACAGAAACCGGTTCCTGTGACAACTATACCAATAAGTGAGGAAGCTAAGATCCAAAGGCAAGACATTTATTGCAAAGAATGGATCCTTTCTAGAGAAGGAGTTTCTCTCGAAAGAAGTGAGTGGGAGGAAAGTAGAACTTGATGAGGTAACTATACCTGCTCCTTTATTGGAAAATAGTTCATCACAGATACCGGTTCCTGTGACAACTATACCAATAAGTGAGGAAGCTAATGATGATGATCATGAAACTTCAGATCAAGTTACTACAGAACCTCGTAGGTCAACCAGAGTAAGATCCGCGTGAGAGTGGTACGGTAATCCTATTTTGGAGGTTATGTTACTTGACCATGGCGAACCTACGAACTATGAGGAAGCGATGATGAGCCCAGATTCTGCAAAATGGCTTGAAGCCATGAAATCTGAGATGGGATCCATGTATGACAACAAAGTGTGGACTTTGGTTGACTTGCCCGATGATCGGCAAGCCATCGAGAGTAAATGGATTTTCAAGAAGAAGACTGACGTTGATGGTAAATGAAGGGAATTATAGAGAAAGGTGTTTACAAGAGCGTTGCCGGGAGTAAGTAATTCGAGGAAATTGTACGCAAGCAAGGAAGGCACCGGAAGAATCAAGGTGTTGGTTTTGAACGAAATTTCAATGCCAATGGAGTTGAGTGGGAAGAAGATCAATACCCCAAGTCAAAGTTTGTTCCTCAACAAGAGAAGTACGATCCTACTTCCTTCAAAGGAACACAAGCTCAAGATGATCTTCCACCACAAGACCACAAGAACAAAGGCAAGGACAAGCTTCAAGAAGAGATTGATGCATTTGAAGAAGCACCTAAAGCCTCGTTCAAGTGAGTTCCCAAGACTACGTCAAGTTCTACTTCATCAAGTACAACTACAACTCCAAGGATTCCCATCAAGATGATGTGGATCCTGAAGAAGAAGAACTAGAGAGTTCTTGAGGGTGACTCCGCCAACATTCTTCACTCATATCATTTTGGCAAGAACAAGTGCAATCAACTTCCACATCTTGCACTAGTTCAAGGAGTCACAAACCCTCATGTTGGTAAGGCAAGGGACAAGGTAACCTAATGATTTCATGGACATCATCTTGTGTGTGCATCACTCTATGTCTATGGATATTCTTGTTTGTTCCTTGTGGGACTAACCCATGTAGGTAAGTTGAAAGTGCAACTCACTCCAAAGGATTGCTTCAAATGATCTACATCAACATTGAGCATCCACATCTTCGACACCTACATGAAGTCATCATCGACAAAACCCAAGGTTAGTTCATCCCTCTAAGGGGGATCTCACATCTAGGGGGAGCTTAACTCTAAGAATTGAGTCAAAGCAACTCTAATGGTGTGAACATATCAATGCATTATGTAAAAGTGGTAACCCCACTTGAGCTTAAACAATGAGTATGACCTATGATCAAATGTTCTCATTTGACTCCTAAGTCAATATACTCATATATAGATGACCTAGTCATCGCCAATTGCTTGATAGATGCTAGAATTGGTTGTGCATGCTTTGCCACATATTTCATTTGCCATTTTATTGTGTGAGCATGTTGGTGCATATTTTGTTCATTCAAGGACATCCACTTATTGTTTTGATTGTTTGGTTTCTTTTCTTTTTGCCAAGTGGATGGACAAGAATGCCTAAGAACTTTCTCTAGCTATCTATGCTTTTCTTGTCACAAACTCTATTCATGCTACATCATGAAATTTGATCAAGTCAGATTCGAACCACTCTGTGTGAGGAGCACTCGGAGTCCCCGATTCGTCATGGACTTAAACTTCCAAAACCTATTTGTGACTCTCGGTCTAACCGATTCCTCCATTTCGGTCCTATCGAGATCATTAAGTTGATCTGAGTTTTCAATCTTAGTGCAACTGATTTGAACTTTTCGGTCACACCGATTTGCTGTAACTGTACACAGTTATGCATCTCGGTGCCACCGAGTTGTTCCACTCGGTCACACCGACAGGGTCGGGCTATATATAGTCACGGGAATTTTTTTGGAAATTTCTCCAAAACCCTTCGCCCGCGCAATAGCTCGCTCTGCCATCGAAGGTCTCCGGATCGTCTCCTTGTCGCCAGCAGCCTCCTGTCCCTGGTCTCCGCCGCCGTCAACGGATTTCATCCCCGCCGTTGCCGCCGTAGCGAGTCCAGCACCAAGCTAGGGTATGGACTCGATCTTTGTGCTATCCACATCTGATTCCTAGCTCATTGTATACTCATTGAATCTTGCCACGATTGAAACAATCCTATCCACTCAATATAGTCCGTAGATTAGATGAGATTCAAATTTTTAGGGTTAGGTTTCCGCTGAAACCATCTCGGACCCACCGAGTTGAAAAACTCGGTCTCACCAATTTGGCTTATGCCATTGCACTAGTGACTCTCGGTCTGACCGAGAATTACTAATCGGTGCGACTGATTTGAGGACTTTGTGAAACCCTAGCAGTCTCCGTGCCACCGAACTGTGACTCGGTCCAACCGAGATCATCAGTTTAGGTTCCAAAACTGCTTCAGTATCACCGAGTTTGAAAATTGGTTGATCCGAAATGCTTTCTGTGGAAAATTAAAACTGAATTTTTGAATCATTCTTTTGCAAAAATCTCTGCATTTTGTGATGCTCATCCATTCTATCTCATCTACAACTCTTCACAGGGTCAGCAGTCAGCTTTTGTAGCATGTCAGACCAGAGTGACAGCCAGAACAGGTCAGAAGGGCAGATGGACTTGAGTGAAGGCACTAGTCCCTCAACTACAGATGAAGGGAGCAGAAGCACTCCTAGCAATTTGCCTAAGGCTGCTACCAGGCAAAGGAGGAAGAGAACTTCACACTCAGAGGATGAGGACTATAAAGCTGAAGAAGATGAGGCTACTTCCAAGAAAGTAGTGCTCAAGAAGGAATATGGCTCAACAAAGAATACCAAGCCAGGCCTCAACAAGAAAGTTCCTGCCAAGAGAATACCAATGCCCAAAGTCAGGAAGTCCACTCAAGTGCCAGCACAGACAGAACCCAAAGAGGCACCTGAGAAGAAAGTCACATCATCCAAACCTCAGAAAGTCCCACTGGAGAGACTATAAAATTTACAATTGAATCAGAGGATGAAGGTGCTCAGGACAAGAAAAAGAAGAGAGCAAGAACCACAACTGCCAAGGTCCTTGGAAAGCCCTCTATGAGAAGGGATGCTGAAGAGGAAGAAGAGGTTGTTGCACCAGCACCAAAGGCACCCAAGCTTATGGGTGATGCTATAAGATTAGGGGCTGCAACATCTAAGCCCAAGGAAGCACCCAAAGCTGCCTCCAAGGCCAAGCAACTACCAAAAAGGAATACTAGGAGTATTCCAGCTGCTGAGAAGAACAAGGCCCAGTGCCAAATGTTGCTGAAGAAGAAGATGAAGAAGGACAGGTCCTAAGGAAGCTCAAGCCCAAGATACTAGACCACAATGATGCCCATCCTGTGGCTGAGGACATGAGGATCAGGAAGGACTCAGGGCTGAGGCTGTGGAGGTTGGAAGATCCATATGCATCAAGGAGAAGAACTGTTGTTGACTACAGGTTCCATACAAAGGAGCAGCATGAATTCTATGAGACAATTCTGTTGGATAAGAAGCCCATAGTTTGTGACATGAGGTGGGTCGACTAGACCTACATCAAGGACAATGAAGAGCACTATCCTGGAGTGCAAGAAAGCTTTGTTGCTTGTGGAGTTGCTGATTTTGTTGGACAAAAGTTCACCCACTGGAACGATGAGCTTATCATGCAGTTCTACTCCACAGCACACTTTTACCTAGATGGAAGAATTGTTTGGATGTCTGAAGGTACAAGGTACCAATCCACTGTTGAAGAATGGGAAAGTCTGATAAATGCCCCAAAGGAAAATGAGGATGACCTGGATATCTATGCAAAGAAGAAGATGGATCACAATTCCATGGCTCACATGTACAAGGAGATCCCAGACAAGGCAATTGAGACTCACAAGCTTGGATCAGTTCATTTTCTGTTGTCAGGGTTGCCAACCATCAATTGGATTCTGAGGAATACTCTGTTGCCCAAGTCTGGTGACCATAACATGATCAGAGGGCATGCCATCAACATGTTGCATGTGTTTCATGTGCCACAAAAGTTTAAAGTAATGAGCCTAATGATTGAAACCATTAAGAGGACTGCAGCAGATAAGAAGAGGAGCTGTGGATATGCACCTCAGATTCAGGAGTTGATAAACTCAAAGATGGGCACAGGAAATATCAGTTGGATAAGGAACACTTTCCACTTTATCCAGATTTTGAGGACAATGAGGTTGTCATGAATGAGAATGATCCAACATCAGTTCAAGCTCAAGAGAAGAAGGAGAAGGCAAAGAAGGAGAAGGCTGCCAGGATGCCAACTCAAGAGGAGGCATCTGAATATTTCTTGAAGAACAAGCAGGAGCAGCTTGGTTACTTGATAGCATCTACACTGAGGATTGAGAAGGGACTGGCCACCCTCACTCAGAATCAGGAGAGCCTGGAGAGAATCATGGAACTCAAATTCCATGACTTTGATGTCAAAGTAACTGAGATACAGTCAGTTGTGGAGCAACTGCAGGATGATATGTAGGAGAGGCAGGGTAAGACAACAACTAATGTGTTTGCGAGGGTGCCCAGAGCCCAGAGGTCAGTTGCAGTGCCAGTGACAGACACTAGAGCAACAACTTCAGCACCAGCTGCTACCCCTTCAGTTCCAGTGCAACCAGCTCCAGCATCCACTCCAGCACCCTCTACTTCAACTGAAGCCTTCGTCCTTGGAGTTATCAGGACACCACCACCAGAAGATCAAGCCTGAGAGTCGATCTAGCACTATGCATTTTCTATGAACTTTTTGGTAACTTGTTTCCAAAGGGGGAGAAAAATGTATAGATCATAGGCTTCGAGAGAGAGAGTGTTGCTTTTGTTCTCTCTTGCTTTATTTGGTGGTTGTTTAAACTTGTTTGCTTTTGATCGGTTGAGATACTATGCTTGTGAGACATTGATGATCATGTGTTTGATCATAAGCTACACTTATGCATGTTTTATGATATTATCTTATCTATCCTATGTGATCATTCACTTTGCTTGGTGATGAGTGCATGTATTCAATGTTTATTATTTTGAGCGCTCCACCAAGATGTATGTGACATGGAAGAGTAACCCATGAGCCTAATTCATTGTGCATTTGCAGTCCAAAGAAAATCTTAAACTATGCACAAATTTAGGGGGAGCTCTTTCTTATCACATACTTCTCAAAGCGATGATGTTATTCAATCTTATTATCATTTATCGAAGCTTTGATCTATATGTTGTCATCAATTACCAAAAAGGGGGAGATTGAAAGTGCAACTATCCCTAGGTGGTTTTGGTAATTCATAACAACATATAGCTCATTGAGCTAATGCTATTCCAAGACTATTATTTTAGGAAAGCTCAATGAATGGCATGGCATGGATGATGAAAGTGGATCCCTCAAAATACTAAGGACAAAGGATTGGCTCAAGCTCAAAAGCTCAAGACTCTTCATTTTATATTTTAGTGATCCAAGATCACATTGAGTCTATAGGAAAAGCCAATACTATCAAGGAGGGATGAGGTGTTGCTTAATGAGCCTCTTGCTTCATGTGCTTAGTGATATGCTCCAAAACCCTCAGCTACTTTCCCACATCCACAAATGACTTAAACCCAAAGCCAAAATCGGTCACACCGATTCTTCCTATCCGGCGGCACCGATTCCAAAAGTCATAGCCACTGCCACAAACCCTAAGCAAATCGGTCTTACCGATAGGGATCTCGGTTTCACCGAGATGGGATTGTAATCTCTCTGTTTCCCTTCGTAATGTTTTGGTCTAACCAAAGTGAGCGATCGGTCCCACCGAGATTGCAATGTAAACTCTCTGTTTCCTTTTTGTAACATTTCGGTCTCACCGAAAAGAGCAAATCGGTCCCACCGAGTTTACCTGACCAACTCTCTGGAAAGCTTATTACCAAATCGGTCTCACCGAGTTTGTGTAATCGGTCTTACCGAGGTTACGTTATGCCCAAACCCTAACCGAATCGGTCTCACCGAGATGCATGTCAGTCCCACCGAAAATCACTAATGGTCACTAGGTTTACTAAATTGGTCTGACCGAGTTTAACGATTCGGTCCCACCGAGTTTGGTAAATTGTGTGTAACGGTTAGATTTTGTGTGGAGGCTATATATACCCCTCCACCTCCTCTTCATTCGTGGATAGAGCCATCAGAACGAACCTACACTTCCAACTTACCATTTCTGATAGAGAACCACCTACTCATGTGTTGAGACCAAGATATTCCATTCCTACCATATGAATCTTGATCTCTAGCCTTCCCCAAGTTGCTTTCCACTCAAATCTTCTTTCCACCAGATCCAAAACCTATGAGAGAGAGTTGAGTGTTGGGGAGACTATCATTTGAAGCACAAGAGCAAGGAGTTCATCATCAACGCACCATTCGTTACTTCATGGAGAGTGGTGTCTCCTAGATTGGCTAGGTGTCACTTGGGAGCCTCCGACAAGATTGTGGAGTTGAACCAAGGAGTTTGTAAGGGCAAGGAGATCGCCTACTTCGTGAAGATCTACCACTAGTGAGGCAAGTCCTTCGTGGGCGACGACCATGGTGGGATAGACAAGGTTGCTTCTTCGTGGACCCTTCGTGGGTGGAGCCCTCCGTGGACTCGCGCAGCCGTTACCCTTCATGGGTTGAAGTCTCCATCAACGTGGATGCACGATAGCACCACCTATCGGAACCACGCCAAAAACATCCGTGTCTCCAATTGTGTTTGAATCCTCCAAACCCTTCCCTTTACTTTCTTGCAAGTTGCATGCTTTAATTTCCGCTGCCTAAATACTCTTTGTATGCTTGCTTGAATAGTGTGATGATTGCTTGACTTGTCCTAAAGTAGCTAAAATCTGCCAAACTCTAAAATTGGGAAAAGGTTAAGTTTTTATTGGTCAAGTAGTCTAATCACCCCCCTCTAGACATACTTCAAGGTCCTACCAGTGGTATCCGAGCTTTGGTCTCCATTTTCTTTGATTTCCATAGCTTTTGGTGGTCATAGCCTTGGTTTCACAACCTAGGAGAGTATGGCGTCTAGCAAGGGAAATTATCACCGTAGAGGTCCTTACTTTGATGGTACTAATTTTGCTAGTTGGAAGCATAAGATGAAAATGCATATTCTTGGACATAACCCTGCCGTTTGGGAAATTATTTGTATTGGCTTGCAAGGTGAATTTTTCGATGGGAGAGAACCGAACCGTGAAGCTAATGCGGAAGAATTGAAGATGCTGCAATACAATGCTCAAGCTTGCAATATCATCTTCAACAGATTGGGCCCCCAAAGAATTCAACAAAATCAGTCGTCTTGAGAATGCAAAGGAAATTTGGGATACTTTGATTGATATGCATGAAGGTACCGAATCCGTCAAGGAATCCAAGTTGGATGTGCTCCAAAGTCAGCTTGACAAGTTCAAAATGAAGGATGGTGAAGGTGTCGCTGAAATGTACTATAGGCTTGCTCTTATCACAAATGAGATTGCCGGCTTAGGGAGTGAAGAGATGACCGACAAATTCATCATCAAGAAGATCCTAAGAGCATTGGATGGAAAGTATGATACCGTGTGCACATTGATTCAAATGATGCCAAACTACAAAGATCTTAAGCCAACGGAAGTCATTGGAAGAATTGTTGCTCATGAGATGTCACTCAAGGATAAGGAGGAACTTCACAACAAGTCAAGTGGTGCTTACATAGCCTCAAGTGAAGCCCCCACATCATCAAGTGAGAAACAAACCCTCAATGAAGAATTGAGCCTAATGGTGAAGAACTTCAACAAATTCTACAAGAGTAGAAGCAAAGAAAGAAGCTCCAAGTCAAGGTCTTACAATGACAAAAGATCTTCTAGTCGAGAGTGCAATTGCTACAATTGTGGGAGACTCGGACACTATTCCAATGAGTGTACGACACCCTACAAAAGAAGAGAAGATTCTCCAAGAAGAAGAAGCAAAAGAGAAGAATCACCACCAAGAGAGAGGAGGAGTAGAGATGATCGTTAGGAACGAAGACCCTCACGGAGAAGCAAGGATTCGGAAAGGAAGGACAAGTCATCAAGGAGCTACACAAAACGAAGACATCAAGCTCGTGTTGGTGAATGGGTATCCGGCTCCGACTTTGACAATCACTCCGAGAGAAGCTATCACTCCGACTCCGAATATACTCAAGATGAAGGTGTTGCCGGTCTAGCGCTTGTGTCAACCAACTCCTACGACATATTTGATTCACCAAATGAAGGTGTTGGAAGATGCTTCATGGCCAATGGTCCAAAGGTAACACATCCTGAGTATGTTGGTTTCAATAGTGATGAAGATGACTTGCTTGTGGATGATGATTTACTTGTTGACAACTCTAGTGATGAATACTATGATGAAACGTCAATTAATCATGCTAATCAAGATAAAACGAATGACAATGATAAGGAGAAGATTGAGCTTCTAACTAAAGAACTAAACACTCTTAAGTTGGCTCATGAAGCTATCTTCGAAGATCATCGAGAACTTTTAAGGGCCCATGAAAAGTTACGCTTTGAAAAGCTCAATCTTGAGCAAGAGCATGAGTTCTTAAAAGCAATCAATGATGATCTTCGCAAGAAAAGTTCTTCTTACATTGCCATTCGTTTACTCTTATCTACTTACATGCCTCAAGTCAAGTCTAGTAACAAGTACAAGAAAGATACTTCCTCTAGTAGTAACAATAATAATGTCAAATCCAATATTGTTGCTTCTAGTAGTTCTCTTGATTCCACTAATGATTCTCTTAGCCAAGTTACACTTGAGCAAGAAAATAGCTTATTGAAGGGAATTATAGAGAAAGGTGTTTACAAGAGCCTTGTCGGGAGTAAGTAATTCGAGGAAATTGTACGCAAGCAAGGAAGGCACCGGAAGAATCAAGGTGTTGGTTTTGAATGAAAGTTCAATGCCAATGGAGTTGAGTGGGAAGAAGATCAATACCCCAAGTCAAAGTTTGTTCCTCAACAAGAGAAGTATGATCCTACTTCCTTCAAAGGAACACAAGCTCAAGATGATCTTCCACCACAAGACCACAAGAACAAAGGCAAGGACAAGCTTCAAGAAGAGATTGATGCATTTGAAGAAGCACCTAAAGCCTCGTTCAAGTGGGTTCCCAACACTACGTCAAGTTCTACTTCATCAAGTACAACTACAACTCCAAGGATTCCCATCAAGATGATGTGGATCCTGAAGAAGAAGAACTAGAGAGTTCTTGAGGGTGACTCCGCCAACATTCTTCACTCATATCATTTTGGCAAGAACAAGTGCAATCAACTTCCACATCTTGCACTAGTTCAAGGAGTCACAAACCCTCATGTTGGTAAGGCAAGGGACAAGGTAACCTAATGATTTCATGGACATCATCTTGTGTGTGCATCACTCTATGTCTATGGATATTCTTGTTTGTTCCTTGTGGGACTAACCCATGTAGGTAAGTTGAAAGTGCAACTCACTCCAAAGGATTGCTTCAAATGATCTACATCAACATTGAGCATCCACATCTTCGACACCTACATGAAGTCATCATCGACAAAACCCAAGGTTAGTTCATCCCTCTAAGGGGGATCTCACATCTAGGGGGAACTTAACTCTAAGAATTGAGTCAAAGCAACTCTAATGGTGTGAACATATCAATGCATTATGTAAAAGTGGTAACCCCACTTGAGCTTAAACGATGAGTATGACCTATGATCAAATGTTCTCATTTGACTCCTAAGTCAATATACTCATATATAGATGACCTAGTCATCGCCAATTGCTTGATAGATGCTAGAATTGGTTGTGCATGCTTTGCCACATATTTCATTTGCCATTTTATTGTGTGAGCATGTTGGTGCATATTTTGTTCATTCAAGGACATCCACTTATTGTTTTGATTGTTTGGTTTCTTTTCTTTTTGCCAAGTGGATGGACAAGAATGCCTAAGAACTTTCTCTAGCTATCTATGCTTTTCTTGTCTCAAACTCTATTCATGCTACATCACGAAATTTGATCAAGTCAGATTCGAACCACTCTGTGTGAGGAGCACTCGGAGTCCCCGATTCGTCATGGACTTAAACTTCCAAAACCTATTTGTGACTCTCGGTCTAACCGATTCCTCCATTTCGGTCCTATCGAGATCATTAAGTTGATCTGAGTTTTCAATCTCGGTGCAACCGATTTGAACTTTTCGGTCACACCGATTTGCTGTAACTGTACACAGTTATGCATCTCGGTGCCACCGAGTTGTTCCACTCGGTCACACCGACAGGGTCGGGCTATATATAGTCACGGGAATTTTTTTGGAAATTTCTCCAAAACCCTTCGCCCGTGCAATAGCTCGCTCTGCCATCGAAGGTCTCCGGATCGTCTCCTTGTCACCAGCAGCCTCCTGTCCCTGGTCTCCGCCGCCGTCAACGGATTTCATCCCCGCCGTTGCCGCCGTAGCGAGTCCAGCACCAAGCTAGGGTATGGACTCGATCTTTGTGCTATCCACATCTGATTCCTAGCTCATTGTATACTCATTGAATCTTGCCACGATTGAAACAATCCTATCCACTCAATATAGTCCGTAGATTAGATGAGATTCAAATTTTTAGGGTTAGGTTTCCGCTGAAACCATCTCGGACCCACCGAGTTGAAAAACTCGGTCTCACCGATTTGGCTTATGCCATTGCACTAGTGACTCTCGGTCTGACCGAGAATTACTAATCGGTGCGACTGATTTGAGGACTTTGTGAAACCCTAGCAGTCTCCGTGCCACCGAACTGTGACTCGGTCCAACCGAGATCATCAGTTTAGGTTCCAAAACTGCTTCGGTATCACCGAGTTTGAAAATTGGTTGATCCGAAATGCTTTCTGTGGAAAATTAAAACTGAATTTTTGAATCATTCTTTTGCAAAAATCTCTGCATTTTGTGATGCTCATCCATTCTATCTCATCTACAACTCTTCACAGGGTCAGCAGTCAGCTTTTGTAGCATGTCAGACCAGAGTGACAGCCAGAACAGGTCAGAAGGGCAGATGGACTTGAGTGAAGGCACTAGTCCCTCAACTACAGATGAAGGGAGCAGAAGCACTCCTAGCAATTTGCCTAAGGCTGCTACCAGGCAAAGGAGGAAGAGAACTTCACACTCAGAGGATGAGGACTATAAAGCTGAAGAAGATGAGGCTACTTCCAAGAAAGTAGTGCTCAAGAAGGAATATGGCTCAGCAAAGAATACCAAGCCAGGCCTCAACAAGAAAGTTCCTGCCAAGAGAATACCAATGCCCAAAGTCAGGAAGTCCACTCAAGTGCCAGCACAGACAGAACCCAAAGAGGCACCTGAGAAGAAAGTCACATCATCCAAACCTCAGAAAGTCCCACTGGAGAGACTATAAAATTTACAATTGAATCAGAGGATGAAGGTGCTCAGGACAAGAAAAAGAAGAGAGCAAGAACCACAACTGCCAAGGTCCTTGGAAAGCCCTCTATGAGAAGGGATGCTGAAGAGGAAGAAGAGGTTGTTGCACCAGCACCAAAGGCACCCAAGCTTATGGGTGATGCTATAAGATTAGGGGCTGCAACATCTAAGCCCAAGGAAGCACCCAAAGCTGCCTCCAAGGCCAAGCAACTACCAAAAAGGAATACTAGGAGTATTCCAGCTGCTGAGAAGAACAAGGCCCAGTGCCAAATGTTGCTGAAGAAGAAGATGAAGAAGGACAGGTCCTAAGGAAGCTCAAGCCCAAGATACTAGACCACAATGATGCCCATCCTGTGGCTGAGGACATGAGGATCAGGAAGGACTCAGGGCTGAGGCTGTGGAGGTTGGAAGATCCATATGCATCAAGGAGAAGAACTGTTGTTGACTACAGGTTCCATACAAAGGAGCAGCATGAATTCTATGAGACAATTCTGTTGGATAAGAAGCCCATAGTTTGTGACATGAGGTGGGTCGACTAGACCTACATCAAGGACAATGAAGAGCACTATCCTGGAGTGCAAGAAAGCTTTGTTGCTTGTGGAGTTGCTGATTTTGTTGGACAAAAGTTCACCCACTGGAACGATGAGCTTATCATGCAGTTCTACTCCACAGCACACTTTTACCTAGATGGAAGAATTGTTTGGATGTCTGAAGGTACAAGGTACCAATCCACTGTTGAAGAATGGGAAAGTCTGATAAATGCCCCAAAGGAAAATGAGGATGACCTGGATATCTATGCAAAGAAGAAGATGGATCACAATTCCATGGCTCACATGTACAAGGAGATCCCAGACAAGGCAATTGAGACTCACAAGCTTGGATCAGTTCATTTTCTGTTGTCAGGGTTGCCAACCATCAATTGGATTCTGAGGAATACTCTGTTGCCCAAGTCTGGTGACCATAACATGATCAGAGGGCATGCCATCAACATGTTGCATGTGTTTCATGTGCCACAAAAGTTTAAAGTAATGAGCCTAATGATTGAAACCATTAAGAGGACTGCAGCAGATAAGAAGAGGAGCTGTGGATATGCACCTCAGATTCAGGAGTTGATAAACTCAAAGATGGGCACAGGAAATATCAGTTGGATAAGGAACACTTTCCACTTTATCCAGATTTTGAGGACAATGAGGTTGTCATGAATGAGAATGATCCAACATCAGTTCAAGCTCAAGAGAAGAAGGAGAAGGCAAAGAAGGAGAAGGCTGCCAGGATGCCAACTCAAGAGGAGGCATCTGAATATTTCTTGAAGAACAAGCAGGAGCAGCTTGGTTACTTGATAGCATCTACACTGAGGATTGAGAAGGGACTGGCCACCCTCACTCAGAATCAGGAGAGCCTGGAGAGAATCATGGAACTCAAATTCCATGACTTTGATGTCAAAGTAACTGAGATACAGTCAGTTGTGGAGCAACTGCAGGATGATATGTAGGAGAGGCAGGGTAAGACAACAACTAATGTGTTTGCGAGGGTGCCCAGAGCCCAGAGGTCAGTTGCAGTGCCAGTGACAGACACTAGAGCAACAACTTCAGCACCAGCTGCTACCCCTTCAGTTCCAGTGCAACCAGCTCCAGCATCCACTCCAGCACCCTCTACTTCAACTGAAGCCTTCGTCCTTGGAGTTATCAGGACACCACCACCAGAAGATCAAGCCTGAGAGTCGATCTAGCACTATGCATTTTCTATGAACTTTTTGGTAACTTGTTTCCAAAGGGGGAGAAAAATGTATAGATCATAGGCTTCGAGAGAGAGTGTGTTGCTTTTGTTCTCTCTTGCTTTATTTGGTGGTTGTTTAAACTTGTTTGCTTTTGATCGGTTGAGATACTATGCTTGTGAGACATTGATGATCATGTGTTTGATCATAAGCTACACTTATGCATGTTTTATGATATTATCTTATCTATCCTATGTGATCATTCACTTTGCTTGGTGATGAGTGCATGTATTCAATGTTTATTATTTTGAGCGCTCCACCAAGATGTATGTGACATGGAAGAGTAACCCATGATCCTAATTCATTGTGCATTTGCAGTCCAAAGAAAATCTTAAACTATGCACAAATTTAGGGGGAGCTCTTTCTTATCACATACTTCTCAAAGCGATGATGTTATTCAATCTTATTATCATTTATCGAAGCTTTGATCTATATGTTGTCATCAATTACCAAAAAGGGGGAGATTGAAAGTGCAACTATCCCTAGGTGGTTTTGGTAATTCATAACAACATATAGCTCATTGAGCTAATGCTATTCCAAGACTATTATTTTAGGAAATCTCAATGAATGGCATGGCATGGATGATGAAAGTGGATCCCTCAAAATACTAAGGACAAAGGATTGGCTCAAGCTCAAAAGCTCAAGACTCTTCATTTTATATTTTAGTGATCCAAGATCACATTGAGTCTATAGGAAAAGCCAATACTATCAAGGAGGGATGAGGTGTTGCTTAATGAGCCTCTTGCTTCATGTGCTTAGTGATATGCTCCAAAACCCTCAGCTACTTTCCCACATCCACAAATGACTTAAACCCAAAGCCAAAATAGGTCACACCGATTCTTCCTATCCGGCGGCACCGATTCCAAAAGTCATAGCCACTGCCACAAACCCTAAGCAAATCGGTCTTACCGATAGGGATCTCGGTTTCACCGAGATGGGATTGTAATCTCTCTGTTTCCCTTCGTAATGTTTTGGTCTAACCAAAGTGAGCGATCGGTCCCACCGAGATTGCAATGTAAACTCTCTGTTTCCTTTTTGTAACATTTCGGTCTCACCGAAAAGAGCAAATCGGTCCCACCGAGTTTACCTGACCAACTCTCTGGAAAGCTTATTACCAAATCGGTCTCACCGAGTTTGTGTAATCGGTCTTACCGAGGTTACGTTATGCCCAAACCCTAACCGAATCGGTCTCACCGAGATGCATGTCAGTCCCACCGAAAATCACTAACGGTCACTAGGTTTACTAAATTGGTCTGACCGAGTTTAACGATTCGGTCCCACCGAGTTTGGTAAATTGTGTGTAACGGTTAGATTTTGTGTGGAGGCTATATATACCCCTCCACCTCCTCTTCATTCGTGGATAGAGCCATCAGAACGAACCTACACTTCCAACTTACCATTTCTGATAGAGAACCACCTACTCATGTGTTGAGACCAAGATATTCCATTCCTACCATATGAATCTTGATCTCTAGCCTTCCCCAAGTTGCTTTCCACTCAAATCTTCTTTCCACCAGATCCAAAACCTATGAGAGAGAGTTGAGTGTTGGGGAGACTATCATTTGAAGCACAAGAGCAAGGAGTTCATCATCAACGCACCATTCGTTACTTCATGGAGAGTGGTGTCTCCTAGATTGGCTAGGTGTCACTTGGGAGCCTCCGACAAGATTGTGGAGTTGAACCAAGGAGTTTGTAAGGGCAAGGAGATCGCCTACTTCGTGAAGATCTACCACTAGTGAGGCAAGTCCTTCGTGGGCGACGGCCATGGTGGGATAGACAAGGTTGCTTCTTCGTGGACCCTTCGTGGGTGGAGCCCTCCATGGACTCGCGCAGCCGTTACCCTTCGTGGGTTGAAGTCTCCATCAACGTGGATGCATGATAGCACCACCTATCGGAACCACGCCAAAAACATCCGTGTCTCCAATTGTGTTTGAATCCTCCAAACCCTTCCCTTTACTTTCTTGCAAGTTGCATGCTTTAATTTCCGCTGCCTAAATACTCTTTGTATGCTTGCTTGAATAGTGTGATGATTGCTTGACTTGTCCTAAAGTAGCTAAAATCTGCCAAACTCTAAAATTGGGAAAAGGTTAAGTTTTTATTGGTCAAGTAGTCTAATCACCCCCCTCTAGACATACTTCAAGGTCCTACAAGTGGTATCAGAGCTTTGGTCTCCATTTTCTTTGATTTCCATAGCTTTTGGTGGTCATAGCCTTGGTTTCACAACCTAGGAGAGTATGGCGTCTAGCAAGGGAAATTATCACCGTAGAGGTCCTTACTTTGATGGTACTAATTTTGCTAGTTGGAAGCATAAGATGAAAATGCATATTCTTGGACATAACCCTGCCGTTTGGGAAATTATTTGTATTGGCTTGCAAGGTGAATTTTTCGATGGGAGAGAACCGAACCGTGAAGCTAATGCGGAAGAATTGAAGATGCTGCAATACAACGCTCAAGCTTGCAATATCATCTTCAACAGATTGCGCCCCAAAGAATTCAACAAAATCAGTCGTCTTGAGAATGCAAAGGAAATTTGGGATACTTTGATTGATATGCATGAAGGTACCGAATCCGTCAAGGAATCCAAGTTGGATGTGCTCCAAAGTCAGCTTGACAAGTTCAAAATGAAGGATGGTGAAGGTGTCGCTGAAATGTACTATAGGCTTGCTCTTATCACAAATGAGATTGCCGGCTTAGGGAGTGAAGAGATGACCGACAAATTCATCATCAAGAAGATCCTAAGAGCATTGGATGGAAAGTATGATACCGTGTGCACATTGATTCAAATGATGCCAAACTACAAAGATCTCAAGCCAACGGAAGTCATTGGAAGAATTGTTGCTCATGAGATGTAACTCAAGGATAAGGAGGAACTTCACAACAAGTCAAGTGGTGCTTACATAGCCTCAAGTGAAGCCCCCACATCATCAAGTGAGAAACAAACCCTCAATGAAGAATTGAGCCTAATGGTGAAGAACTTCAACAAATTCTACAAGAGTAGAAGCAAAGAAAGAAGCTCCAAGTCAAGGTCTTACAATGACAAAAGATCTTCTAGTCGAGAGCGCAATTGCTACAATTGTGGGAGACTCGGACACTATTCCAATGAGTGTACGACACCCTACAAAAGAAGAGAAGATTCTCCAAGAAGAAGAAGCAAAAGAGAAGAATCACCACCAAGAGAGAGGAGGAGTAGAGATGATCGTTAGGAACAAAGACCCTCACGGAGAAGCAAGGATTCGGAAAGGAAGGACAAGTCATCAAGGAGCTACACAAAACGAAGACATCAAGCTCATGTTGGTGAATGGGTATCTGGCTCCGACTCTGACAATCACTCCGAGAGAAGCTATCACTCCGACTCCGAATATACTCAAGATGAAGGTGTTGCCGGTCTAGCGCTTGTGTCAACCAACTCCTACGACATATTTGATTCACCAAATGAAGGTGTTGGAAGATGCTTCATGGCCAATGGTCCAAAGGTAACACATCCTGACTATGTTGGTTTCAATAGTGATGAAGATGACTTGCTTGTGGATGATGATTTACTTGTTGACAACTCTAGTGATGAATACTATGATGAAACGTCAATTAATCATGCTAATCAAGATAAAACGAATGACAATGATAAGGAGAAGATTGAGCTTCTAACTAAAGAACTAAACACTCTTAAGTTGGCTCATGAAGCTATCTTCGAAGATCATCGAGAACTTTTAAGGGCTCATGAAAAGTTACGCTTTGAAAAGCTCAATCTTGAGCAAGAGCATGAGTTCTTAAAAGCAATCAATGATGATCTTCGCAAGAAAAGTTCTTCTTACATTGCCATTCGTTTACTCTTATCTACTTACATGCCTCAAGTCAAGTCTAGTAACAAGTACAAGAAAGATACTTCCTCTAGTAGTAACAATAATAATGTCAAATCCAATATTGTTGCTTCTAGTAGTTCTCTTGATTCCACTAATGATTCTCTTAGCCAAGTTACACTTGAGCAAGAAAATAGCTTATTGAAGGGAATTATAGAGAAAGGTGTTTACAAGAGCCTTGTCGGGAGTAAGTAATTCGAGGAAATTGTACGCAAGCAAGGAAGGCACCGGAAGAATCAAGGTGTTGGTTTTGAATGAAAGTTCAATGCCAATGGAGTTGAGTGGGAAGAAGATCAATACCCCAAGTCAAAGTTTGTTCCTCAACAAGAGAAGTATGATCCTACTTCCTTCAAAGGAACACAAGCTCAAGATGATCTTCCACCACAAGACCACAAGAACAAAGGCAAGGACAAGCTTCAAGAAGAGATTGATGCATTTGAAGAAGCACCTAAAGCCTCGTTCAAGTGGGTTCCCAACACTACGTCAAGTTCTACTTCATCAAGTACAACTACAACTCCAAGGATTCCCATCAAGATGATGTGGATCCTGAAGAAGAAGAACTAGAGAGTTCTTGAGGGTGACTCCGCCAACATTCTTCACTCATATCATTTTGGCAAGAACAAGTGCAATCAACTTCCACATCTTGCACTAGTTCAAGGAGTCACAAACCCTCATGTTGGTAAGGCAAGGGACAAGGTAACCTAATGATTTCATGGACATCATCTTGTGTGTGCATCACTCTATGTCTATGGATATTCTTGTTTGTTCCTTGTGGGACTAACCCATGTAGGTAAGTTGAAAGTGCAACTCACTCCAAAGGATTGCTTCAAATGATCTACATCAACATTGAGCATCCACATCTTCGACACCTACATGAAGTCATCATCGACAAAACCCAAGGTTAGTTCATCCCTCTAAGGGGGATCTCACATCTAGGGGGAGCTTAACTCTAAGAATTGAGTCAAAGCAACTCTAATGGTGTGAACATATCAATGCATTATGTAAAAGTGGTAACCCCACTTGAGCTTAAACGATGAGTATGACCTATGATCAAATGTTCTCATTTGACTCCTAAGTCAATATACTCATATATAGATGACCTAGTCATCGCCAATTGCTTGATAGATGCTAGAATTGGTTGTGCATGCTTTGCCACATATTTCATTTGCCATTTTATTGTGTGAGCATGTTGGTGCATATTTTGTTCATTCAAGGACATCCACTTATTGTTTTGATTGTTTGGTTTCTTTTCTTTTTGCCAAGTGGATGGACAAGAATGCCTAAGAACTTTCTCTAGCTATCTATGCTTTTCTTGTCTCAAACTCTATTCATGCTACATCACGAAATTTGATCAAGTCAGATTCGAACCACTCTGTGTGAGGAGCACTCGGAGTCCCCGATTCGTCATGGACTTAAACTTCCAAAACCTATTTGTGACTCTCGGTCTAACCGATTCCTCCATTTCGGTCCTATCGAGATCATTAAGTTGATCTGAGTTTTCAATCTCGGTGCAACCGATTTGAACTTTTCGGTCACACCGATTTGCTGTAACTGTACACAGTTATGCATCTCGGTGCCACCGAGTTGTTCCACTCGGTCACACCGACAGGGTCGGGCTATATATAGTCACGGGAATTTTTTTGGAAATTTCTCCAAAACCCTTCGCCCGTGCAATAGCTCGCTCTGCCATCGAAGGTCTCCGGATCGTCTCCTTGTCGCCAGCAGCCTCCTGTCCCTGGTCTCCGCCGCCGTCAACGGATTTCATCCCCGCCGTTGCCGCCGTAGCGAGTCCAGCGCCAAGCTAGGGTATGGACTCGATCTTTGTGCTATCCACATCTGATTCCTAGCTCATTGTATACTCATTGAATCTTGCCACGATTGAAACAATCCTATCCACTCAATATAGTCCGTAGATTAGATGAGATTCAAATTTTTAGGGTTAGGTTTCCGCTGAAACCATCTCGGACCCACCGAGTTGAAAAACTCGGTCTCACCGATTTGGCTTATGCCATTGCACTAGTGACTCTCGGTCTGACCGAGAATTACTAATCGGTGCGACTGATTTGAGGACTTTGTGAAACCCTAGCAGTCTCCGTGCCACCGAACTGTGACTCGGTCCAACCGAGATCATCAGTTTAGGTTCCAAAACTGCTTCGGTATCACCGAGTTTGAAAATTGGTTGATCCGAAATGCTTTCTGTGGAAAATTAAAACTGAATTTTTGAATCATTCTTTTGCAAAAATCTCTGCATTTTGTGATGCTCATCCATTCTATCTCATCTACAACTCTTCACAGGGTCAGCAGTCAGCTTTTGTAGCATGTCAGACCAGAGTGACAGCCAGAACAGGTCAGAAGGGCAGATGGACTTGAGTGAAGGCACTAGTCCCTCAACTACAGATGAAGGGAGCAGAAGCACTCCTAGCAATTTGCCTAAGGCTGCTACCAGGCAAAGGAGGAAGAGAACTTCACACTCAGAGGATGAGGACTATAAAGCTGAAGAAGATGAGGCTACTTCCAAGAAAGTAGTGCTCAAGAAGGAATATGGCTCAGCAAAGAATACCAAGCCAGGCCTCAACAAGAAAGTTCCTGCCAAGAGAATACCAATGCCCAAAGTCAGGAAGTCCACTCAAGTGCCAGCACAGACAGAACCCAAAGAGGCACCTGAGAAGAAAGTCACATCATCCAAACCTCAGAAAGTCCCACTGGAGAGACTATAAAATTTACAATTGAATCAGAGGATGAAGGTGCTCAGGACAAGAAAAAGAAGAGAGCAAGAACCACAACTGCCAAGGTCCTTGGAAAGCCCTCTATGAGAAGGGATGCTGAAGAGGAAGAAGAGGTTGTTGCACCAGCACCAAAGGCACCCAAGCTTATGGGTGATGCTATAAGATTAG
Source organism: Triticum timopheevii (assembly GCA_963921465.1). NCBI lineage: Eukaryota > Viridiplantae > Streptophyta > Magnoliopsida > Poales > Poaceae > Triticum > Triticum timopheevii. Next base: position 153,998,477 of record OY997272.1, read on the forward strand.
GGGCTGCAACATCTAAGCCCAAGGAAGCACCCAAAGCTGCCTCCAAGGCCAAGCAACTACCAAAAAGGAATACTAGGAGTATTCCAGCTGCTGAGAAGAACAAGGCCCAGTGCCAAATGTTGCTGAAGAAGAAGATGAAGAAGGACAGGTCCTAAGGAAGCTCAAGCCCAAGATACTAGACCACAATGATGCCCATCCTGTGGCTGAGGACATGAGGATCAGGAAGGACTCAGGGCTGAGGCTGTGGAGGTTGGAAGATCCATATGCATCAAGGAGAAGAACTGTTGTTGACTACAGGTTCCATACAAAGGAGCAGCATGAATTCTATGAGACAATTCTGTTGGATAAGAAGCCCATAGTTTGTGACATGAGGTGGGTCGACTAGACCTACATCAAGGACAATGAAGAGCACTATCCTGGAGTGCAAGAAAGCTTTGTTGCTTGTGGAGTTGCTGATTTTGTTGGACAAAAGTTCACCCACTGGAACGATGAGCTTATCATGCAGTTCTACTCCACAGCACACTTTTACCTAGATGGAAGAATTGTTTGGATGTCTGAAGGTACAAGGTACCAATCCACTGTTGAAGAATGGGAAAGTCTGATAAATGCCCCAAAGGAAAATGAGGATGACCTGGATATCTATGCAAAGAAGAAGATGGATCACAATTCCATGGCTCACATGTACAAGGAGATCCCAGACAAGGCAATTGAGACTCACAAGCTTGGATCAGTTCATTTTCTGTTGTCAGGGTTGCCAACCATCAATTGGATTCTGAGGAATACTCTGTTGCCCAAGTCTGGTGACCATAACATGATCAGAGGGCATGCCATCAACATGTTGCATGTGTTTGATGTGCCACAAAAGTTTAAAGTAATGAGCCTAATGATTAAAACCATTAAGAGGACTGCAGCAGATAAGAAGAGGAGCTGTGGATATGCACCTCAGATTCAGGAGTTGATAAACTCAAAGATGGGCACAGGGAAATATCAGTTGGATAAGGAACACTTTCCACTTTATCCAGATTTTGAGGACAATGAGGTTGTCATGAATGAGAATGATCCAACATCAGTTCAAGCTCAAGAGAAGAAGGAGAAGGCAAAGAAGGAGAAGGCTGCCAAGATGCCAACTCAAGAGGAGGCATCTGAATATTTCTTGAAGAACAAGCAGGAGCAGCTTGGTTACTTGATAGCATCTACACTGAGGATTGAGAAGGGACTGGCCACCCTCACTCAGAATCAGGAGAGCCTGGAGAGAATCATGGAACTCAAATTCCATGACTTTGATGTCAAAGTAACTGAGATACAGTCAGTTGTGGAGCAACTGCAGGATGATATGTAGGAGAGGCAGGGTAAGACAACAACTAATGTGTTTGCGAGGGTGCCCAGAGCCCAGAGGTCAGTTGCAGTGCCAGTGACAGACACTAGAGCAACAACTTCAGCACCAGCTGCTACCCCTTCAGTTCCAGTGCAACCAGCTCCAGCATCCACTCCAGCACCCTCTACTTCAACTGAAGCCTTCGTCCTTGGAGTTATCAGGACACCACCACCAGAAGATCAAGCCTGAGAGTCGATCTAGCACTATGCATTTTCTATGAACTTTTTGGTAACTTGTTTCCAAAGGGGGAGAAAAATGTATAGATCATAGGCTTCGAGAGAGAGTGTGTTGCTTTTGTTCTCTCTTGCTTTATTTGGTGGTTGTTTAAACTTGTTTGCTTTTGATCGGTTGAGATACTATGCTTGTGAGACATTGATGATCATGTGTTTGATCATAAGCTACACTTATGCATGTTTTATGATATTATCTTATCTATCCTATGTGATCATTCACTTTGCTTGGTGATGAGTGCATGTATTCAATGTTTATTATTTTGAGCGCTCCACCAAGATGTATGTGACATGGAAGAGTAACCCATGATCCTAATTCATTGTGCATTTGCAGTCCAAAGAAAATCTTAAACTATGCACAAATTTAGGGGGAGCTCTTTCTTATCACATACTTCTCAAAGCGATGATGTTATTCAATCTTATTATCATTTATCGAAGCTTTGATCTATATGTTGTCATCAATTACCAAAAAGGGGGAGATTGAAAGTGCAACTATCCCTAGGTGGTTTTGGTAATTCATAACAACATATAGCTCATTGAGCTAATGCTATTCCAAGACTATTATTTTAGGAAATCTCAATGAATGGCATGGCATGGATGATGAAAGTGGATCCCTCAAAATACTAAGGACAAAGGATTGGCTCAAGCTCAAAAGCTCAAGACTCTTCATTTTATATTTTAGTGATCCAAGATCACATTGAGTCTATAGGAAAAGCCAATACTATCAAGGAGGGATGAGGTGTTGCTTAATGAGCCTCTTGCTTCATGTGCTTAGTGATATGCTCCAAAACCCTCAGCTACTTTCCCACATCCACAAATGACTTAAACCCAAAGCCAAAATAGGTCACACCGATTCTTCCTATCCGGCGGCACCGATTCCAAAAGTCATAGCCACTGCCACAAACCCTAAGCAAATCGGTCTTACCGATAGGGATCTCGGTTTCACCGAGATGGGATTGTAATCTCTCTGTTTCCCTTCGTAATGTTTTGGTCTAACCAAAGTGAGCGATCGGTCCCACCGAGATTGCAATGTAAACTCTCTGTTTCCTTTTTGTAACATTTCGGTCTCACCGAAAAGAGCAAATCGGTCCCACCGAGTTTACCTGACCAACTCTCTGGAAAGCTTATTACCAAATCGGTCTCACCGAGTTTGTGTAATCGGTCTTACCGAGGTTACGTTATGCCCAAACCCTAACCGAATCGGTCTCACCGAGATGCATGTCAGTCCCACCGAAAATCACTAACGGTCACTAGGTTTACTAAATTGGTCTGACCGAGTTTAACGATTCGGTCCCACCGAGTTTGGTAAATTGTGTGTAACGGTTAGATTTTGTGTGGAGGCTATATATACCCCTCCACCTCCTCTTCATTCGTGGATAGAGCCATCAGAACGAACCTACACTTCCAACTTACCATTTCTGATAGAGAACCACCTACTCATGTGTTGAGACCAAGATATTCCATTCCTACCATATGAATCTTGATCTCTAGCCTTCCCCAAGTTGCTTTCCACTCAAATCTTCTTTCCACCAGATCCAAAACCTATGAGAGAGAGTTGAGTGTTGGGGAGACTATCATTTGAAGCACAAGAGCAAGGAGTTCATCATCAACGCACCATTCGTTACTTCATGGAGAGTGGTGTCTCCTAGATTGGCTAGGTGTCACTTGGGAGCCTCCGACAAGATTGTGGAGTTGAACCAAGGAGTTTGTAAGGGCAAGGAGATCGCCTACTTCGTGAAGATCTACCACTAGTGAGGCAAGTCCTTCGTGGGCGACGGCCATGGTGGGATAGACAAGGTTGCTTCTTCGTGGACCCTTCGTGGGTGGAGCCCTCCGTGGACTCGCGCAGCCGTTACCCTTCGTGGGTTGAAGTCTCCATCAACGTGGATGCACGATAGCACCACCTATCGGAACCACGCCAAAAACATCCGCGTCTCCAATTGTGTTTGAATCCTCCAAACCCTTCCCTTTACTTTCCTGCAAGTTGCATGCTTTAATTTCCGCTGCCTAAATACTCTTTGCATGCTTGCTTGAATAGTGTGATGATTGCTTGACTTGTCCTAAAGTAGCTAAAATCTGCCAAACTCTAAAATTGGGAAAAGGTTAAGTTTTTATTGGTCAAGTAGTCTAATCACCCCCCCTCTAGACATACTTCAAGGTCCCACAACATAGCTACTTCGGAAGCAGCAAATGAAGGAGTCTGGATGAAGGAGCACTACAAAAAAATATACTTCCGTGATGATACGTGTTTGTCACAATAGGTCGCATTTTTTGTCATGCATGTACATCCATGACGATTTTATGACAGAATCAAGATAGTCATACCTGTGCTATCGTAGAAGTGTTCCATGAATTACCAAAATTATCATCATGGAAGTGTCCACTTCCATGATGATAAATCCCGCGTCACAGAAGTGCTTTCATCAAGGGTGACCGACACATGGCAACCACCGTAACGGAACGTTGTTAAGCTATCGGGTCGGGTTTTGGATCCGATAACCCATTAACAGCCCCGACCAATGGGGATTTTCCACATGTAAAATCATCATTGGCTGGAGGAAACACGTGTTGGCTCATCGTTGGGACAGATGTCATCCACTCATTGGACAGAAGGCGCCTATGATACGTCGACACATGGCACGACCCAACAGAGGCCCATTCCTGTGAAAAGGCCGGCCTATTTGACTTGGTCAAAAGGTGGCGGGCCGACCCATGTAAAGCCTGTTAACGGTCTGTTCGCATATAGCCCATTTACAACCTGCTAACCCAAGGCCCGTTATGCCCTATCCGAATTAGGCCCAGTAGCGTCATCTGGGCCACCCAATATGATTCCAGCCCGTTTTCACTTCTGGCCCATGTATGGCCCATGACGTCTTTTGGCCCATATGAGGCCCTATGTAACTCTTGGCCTACTAACGGCCCATGGTGAAACTGGCCCGTAATGAACAGTGTATCACTTTACACCCATTAACGGCCCATGGTGAAACTGGCCCGTAATGAACAGTGTATCACTTTATACCCATTAACGGCCCGTTATTTCGTTGGGCCATTTCTAGCCCATGTTATCATTCAGCCTCTCAGAGCCCATTTATTCTTGGGCTCATTTCCAGCATTTGTTTACTTATGGCCCGTTACTATCATTTTCTGCTTGTGGGCCAAATTCAGCCCATGGTTACAGTCAGCCCGTTTGTGGTCCGTTAATACGTTGGGCCGTTTTCATAGCGTCATGAAATACGACCTATTAACGATGGCTCGTTATGGTCGGCCCATGAATGGACGATTCCAACTCTAGCCCGTTTATGGCCATAATGCGGCATGTTATTGGCCCACGTTATCATACTGCCCGTATAAGACCCATTGATGATATGGCCCGTAGAAGGCCCATTGTTTCTATGGCCCGTAGAAGGCCCACTGTTTCTACGGCCTGTAGGAGGCCCAGTGTCACTACAGTAAATATTAGCCCATGGTTATTGTAGCCTAGTTTTAAAAAATAGGTTATTGCAGCCACTAGCAAACCGCAGAAAAAGAACTGCAATGACTACAAGCAAACAAATAAACAAGACAACAAGGAAATAAATAAGCAAGCAACTTACGCTAGGCTATCACAGCTATCACATATTACATCCACTGGGCATCAAAGTTCGCCACCAGGGCAAATAAACGCGCCGACAAAAGAATATACAAACCTGAGAGCACTTTAGAAGGCACTAGGCCTGGCCAGGTAGCCCCCCCCCCCAAACAGCTGAAGAAGCTGAGTAGACCTCAGTTGTGTCAACGATAGATGCATCAACACTATATTTAAGGCATGATGGTGCGCACGACAGTCCTCTGACATCTTCATTGCATCTTTGACTTCTAATCGGAGCTGAGCTGAAGCAAGCCTTTCCGCTTTAAGTTGAGACTGAAGAAGTCGAATTGATTGAGGCAACGACTGCACAGAGGTTGTCTCACACCTGCTGGTGAGTAGCTTCAACTCACTGTCTTCATCAAGACAGGACCTTGGGGTCATCCCGCTGTCCTCAAGATGGTTTGGCTCACTATCTTCCCTAAAGTTCTGCCTGGCGTAAGAGATACGACTCTGAAAGAGAAACAAGGAGACATGTAACATGTTTCACAATTATATAAGCAAATAAATGGATCTGTTCTGCATAAGGAACATGTTAACTACAATTTGAAACTGGTAGTTGTTGCAAACATCCAATCAGATATAAACACCAAAGCAAACAGCAGTGGAGGAAATGATGCCTATCCAAATCTATACTAGAACAAAGTTTGAAGGCTTGAGAAGGATGAACTTACATTACATGTTAACACGGGCTGGACAAAGCCCTTCTCCATGTTGATGGAAGGATATTTCAATAAATTCCATATGTATGATGCACAGAAAATGGATAGGTACGACATATACTCATATATGATGCTTAAACTAAGCAGATGGTGCAACAAAGTAGAAGTAATGCAAGAAGTCAGATGCAAAATATGTGCTACCAATACAACCTCGCCAAGTTAGAGCAAGCACCTTGATGGGTGAATAAGATAGGCCATCCTCCACCATGCCAAGTTTGTTAGCCAGTGGATCATTCCGCAATATTCCTCTCGTGCGCCCATTCTCATATTCATTTTGATAATGTTCAATATCTAACATGCATGAAAACATAAAAACAAGTGAGATTTTCTTTGTAATGCAGAAGTGATTCTAATCCAATAATGCCTCCCTGTAAACCCCTTTGTGCTATCTCTGCAATTCTTTTAAAAGATGCCATGCATGCTGTAATTTGTTGTGTGCATTAATATAATGTCGCCTACTACTCAAAATATGAGAGCTCCAGAAGTGATGACACTTCACAGATGATAGCTTCAACATATAGTAAAGAAGAACAAGTCGACCTGACCTGACAAATTCAAAATATACTAAGGGAGAACAACTCGACCTGACCAGTCGACCGCAAGAGAAGAGTATCATCTTAAAGAAGAGCAGAAGAGCAAGCAGATTGAAGATATTACAAGTCTTTGAATACAATGTCGGTTGGCCACCCATGATGAACCAGAGCGCACAGAGAAATACTATTCTTTCCGGTCTCTCCATATGTGGCTCACATGCATTTCGAAACTAAAGTAGGAACATTTAGATCACCAATTAAACATCTCTCAGTTTTACTAATATCAGCAATAATATCAGATATGAATTTGTACAACTAAGATTGTTGAGCTCGATAGGTGGAGCAGTGCTATTACGACACGAACCACGTAGGCTGATTGTGGTCATCATAAAATGGTGAAAACATAAGCATGATGAGTACAGTGTTGACCGTGGTAGTGGGATGGCAGATCTGAAGTTGCAAACCGCGCAAAGGGTAGTTAGCAACCGATGTTTGCTTTGAAATAACAACTAAGATTTGGTATGGACAAGAAAGTATGGTCAACAAGTGACAAAGAAATGCAATTATGCTGTCTCTCTATATGTCGCGACATGCATTTGGAAACTCAAGTGGGACCTTTAGCTAACCAATTAAATGTGTCTGTTAACTAATATCAATATCATATCACAATCATATTTGAACAATTAAGCTTCCGAATTCCCAGTGTTGTGTTGTTTAGCTTGAAGGGTGGAGTAATGCTAGTACGACAGAAAGCACCTACGTAGATCATAGTAGAGTAGATAAAAGGGGAAAACCCTAAGCATCAAGAGAAAAATCAGGAAAGTGGAACTAGCTGGACCAGTGGGTGGCGCACATGCTTTTCGAAATGAATATAGGAACATTAGGTGACCAATTAAACGTTCTCTATTTTAGTGATATGAGCATCATATCAGATTCGTATTTCAACACGTAAGCTTTGGGTTGAGGTCTTGAGGAGCAGTGCTAGCACAACACGAAGCACCAACGATGATGGTAGTGAATATAAAGGGGGAAACCATAAGCTTTACGAGTATAGTGCCCGTGCCATGGCGGATCTGAAGGTGCAAACCGGACAAAGCTACTTCGCAACCAATGTTTGCTTTCAACTAGCCACTACAATTTGGTACGGAAAAAAAATACAGTAAACAAATTACGATCTATTTTCCGGGTGAGATCAATAACTTAAGCACATATGGAAGAGTACCACCTCTCTTGCGACGCCGTGTAGGCCTATGCTGATATGTTGAGGGTGCTGCGGGTGCGATGGTTGTCGGCGGCGGGGAAGAAGACTTTAGACGGCAGACGGCCGGGTCGGGGGATATATCCTGTTGCCGTGGACGAGGCGGTCGTAGGAGTGGCAATGGCAAGGTGGACGACGGCGCCGATGAAGCGAGAGGAGACGATGAAAGGATCATGGTCCAGCACCGTGGATGAGAGACGTCCATCTCTTGCAGTGGACGATGGGGTAGGGGTAGCAGCCCTGGCAAGGTGGAGGATGGGGTGGCGGACGGAGGAGGCTGGCCGCAGTGCGGAGGTTGTTGTGCCGCCAATGGTGTATGAATGGGGGAATGGAGGGGAGGGGGGATCTCAAACTTTGGGACGCGCTTCTCTGAAATGGGGGAAAGTTATGGACTTATCCCCCGTTTAAAATTTCGGACATCGCGTCGGTTGGGGATAGGACGGTAATCTCGCATCTCCCAAATATTTGCCGGTAACTATTTCGGCCGAGGAGAGGGTGTTTTGCCGCCCACAGTTGGCGCCCACGGTGTATGAATGGGGCTGACAGGTAGGGCGGTTGTGTCACGTCTGATGGAAGTTACACATCTGCCCCTATTTAAAATATTAGCCTACATCGGTTTCGGATGAGGAGAGTTTGTTTTGCCGCCCATCGTGTATGAATGGGGAAATGGAGGAAGAGACACATGTCCTTCAGATGAGCTTGAATCAAATGTGTTTTGCCGCCCACATTTGGCACCCACCGTGCCTGAATGGGCTCAGAGGCCGTCGTGTCACGTCGGATTAAAGTTACTAGTCTACCCCTATCGACAGCAGTGTAAATCCGGTCAATAAGGATGTCAAGTGTCAGGGCTAGACAGTAATTTCCATCTCGCAAACACTTGCTTCGGGCAGCCCACAAATTATAGTGGGTGTTTAGCCGCTTCGTTCAAAACTTGGGAGAATTAGCATTCACGTTTGCCCTGGGACCTGGCAAACTAAATTCAAATCCAATTTGTATTCGATTACGAATATCCATAGATAATTATATGTTTTGTTATTTATTTCTTCAAAACCGCAACAAAGATTTATTCCACCTTTATATATGATTATGATTTAGAAATGTTGTGATCTTCGAATTTAGTAGGTTGGATACACTCTGATTCAAACAGTTATTTCATCCAATACAATATGCTCACACGAAAAACAGTTCACCTTATGTCAATCATACAAGTACTAAGGATTACCTCGCCTAAAAAATTCGGATCATTACAACACATGGACAACATAGGGGGTCTTGCAACATAATCCATTCAGAGACATGACACAACATGCAAGTACAATAATCTAATGAAAATTTCAACTGGTATCTAAAGAAGAACCGGGATTACCTTGGGCTTCAGATAGCAGAAACACTAGGACCTCCTCCGTCTTCAAATGCAACATTCTTACTTCCTCCAATTCTTGGGTTGCTTGCATAATGCGTGCCGCTAATTCTGTAATTTCCAGCCTCAAGATAAAGATTACCTCATTCATGGCAGCCACACCATCTCTTTCTACCTCTAGTAGAGCCTCAAGCACTATAATATTTGTGCTCAGACTACTCTCCAGCAGTGTTGCCTCTGAACTGCTACCATCTGGTAACATGGATGGCGCACTGCTTCCACAAATAGATTCTGGGGTTGTACATTGTGTCCTAGTGTGAACGGCATCCTGAAAGGTTTCCGCCGGACATAAGTAAGAGATAGTTATCGTATGATCCAGGCAGTAAGCTTACATGGTAAACAATGGACGAATTATTGCCAAGCATGGCAAACTATATTTAAATGGTTCGAAGCAGCATCAGCCGAAAATAAATTAAAATGGTAAGATGAAACTAGGGATGTAAGTGGCAAATAAACGACATCCGCCAGTCCCATCTAGTTAGTTTTTGCTACCTCCCTAGTTCATTTTCCTCAAAAAACAAAAACTCTTTTGAACTATCATACCACTAGTGGACTTTAATCGGGATTAAACGGGACCCAGTTGACATCCCTAGTTGAAAGGGAGTGTACAACCGCTATATTTAAGTTGCCAAGGCATCTAAGCAGTTGAAATAATCTGAGAAAGCACTTAACAGTGTGGCCTCATATGAACTACGAAGACAGTCTTGTGATTAAGTTGAGAGGAAAAGTTAAGGACTCAGATGAAATAGGCATGCATTTCTTTACGATAGTACAACAGGCACTGCTGACATATTGGCCAACTCAGGTATAGCATAACAACAAACAAGCATTCGAATCAAGCAATACAGCAAAGCAGACAACTGAACTATTTGTAATTCGGTAGGATTACACGTTGAGGGCACAAACCAAGAAAGCAGCCCACTCGCATTACATTTCACATGTACTAAAACACACTGGCTTACCATATGTTGCTGTGAAGCCTAGCTGCTATTGCAATGTTCTTTGAAGATATCGTCAGCATCCCGTGGTTGCAAATCTAGTTGTTGTAGTTTATTCTACACCATCTATTTAGGTAAAATTAATATTAATCGCATGCACTGGTCCGAATTGATCATCAATGGTTCATCTAAACTAATGAAAGAAGGGTGTGTGCATACACGACAATATATCTGCTTCCCTCTATTTTTATGCTTGTTCGAGGTGCCAGCCCCAAAAGAACAAATATTTTGCTTGATGGGGTTGGCAGCTCCATAATTAATAGAAGCATCAAATTAGTCATGCAACTTGGGAAGATCAAGAACACACAAACAAGTAATGAACAGAGGATCGGAGCAGTGATGTAATAGCTAGCATCAGAAAATATAGGGTAAGATGAACAAAAAGCAGCGGAACCACATGCTAGTTTGCTGATGTGTAATTAAGCATAGAGAACATTAAGTAGTCTGATGGAACCAATAGGTGGCATCAGAACAAAACTAAAGCATATTAACTATATGTGCACTGGTATGTAACTTAGCACATGTAACATGTTCACTGCCAGAAGTATGGCCCTACAGGTGCAAGCAGAATAACGCGTCTCATGAAAAACTGAATGATGCCCTGAAGAAATTCAAAGGTGCGGTGTTTATGCTAGGAAAGTGAACGTAGGCACCGGCCATTGGATAATAGTACTTGATTCTCGGTGGCGTATGGGTATCATTGTCATATTTGATAGCTAAGGATCGTCGATGGTGCTCGTGTTGCGGTTGAGTTTGGGCCAGCTGTCGCTGTCGCTGAAGTGGCTCCGGTGCTACGGTTGTGGCACCTGTCGACATACAAGAAAGCTCATCTGTGGTAAGTGAAAAGTTGCACGATAAAGAGAAAACCGAAGGAGTACAAACCGAAATAACCTGATGAGGCTGCGGCATCGGTAAAGCAGGGCCGGTGGAGTTGAATATGGCGTCCGTGGAGCGGGTCCGGTGCAGTGGACGAAGGCTTCGGCGGGCGTGTTGTACAGTGATTTCGGTGAGGCGGATCTGTTATCGTGGACGAGGGCTTGTATGAAGGGCCAGCGAAGGGGCGGACGAGGGAGTCAGTGAAGGTCCTATGCTGTGGTGGACGAGGGCGCCGGTTAAGCAGATCCGGTGTGGTGGACCATGATGGCGGTCAAGGATATCTGGAGCGGCGGACATGCCAGTCACTGAAGCGGCTCCGGTGAAGTGGTGAGTTGGCAGTTGGGGGTTCCAAGGTGCGGAAGGTAGATCCGGCGGGGTGTGAGGTCCACCGCTGTGGCGGAGGACTAGATTCGGCGGCTTGCCATGGTTGGGGGGTCGGGGAGGGGAAGGGGAGGGGCTCTGGGGAAGAATGTTGGGGGCAAAGAGGGGAAAACAATGGAGTTACCAAAGTAGCCCTTTTCCGTTCATGTGGCAGCGATAAAACAGGAATATCGCAGGGCTAAACTTTCGGGCACGTGATATTTCGATGTGAGCGGGAAGTTTGAAAGCTTTTGGCGCCTAAAATTATAAGTATTCTGCTCTCGTACGGCCGACTATGATATCATGACCGATAATTTGTTTGTTTTGCACGCAAAAAAATGTGCAAGTTTTGAAAATCAATGTCTCCAACTCGAAACTTAGATTGTCCATTCAATTCAAATATGGATCATTGAGCAACTACAAGCAAATACCATCATACGGTCCAATTCAAATGAAATTCCAAATGTGTTTATCCTAAATATGATGATAAAAGCAAAAATGTGTATGTGTATGAATAAAGTGGATGATCATAAAGTTTGAACATGCTCGTATGTGTATATCTATAGGTTTTAATATATGAATTTGAAATCACGAAATCCCGGCTTAAAAAATGTACCTCCGTTTAAATGAATTACAAAAGCTGATGATGGAGTCGAATTCCAAAATTCCAATCTTAGGTTTGTAATTCTGGTACATCAAGGTATATCACGCATGTTCAAAAGTATCGTTATCTCATAGCACAAACTGCGAAACAAATTGATCAACCATGAGTGCACATTATCTCAATTACGCTAAAGTCCCTCAAATATAGACACCTCACTCTTTATTTGAAGTCAACCCCCCCCCCCCACCACCACCACACACACACACACACATAGAGAAGTCGTTCTCTCCCCCAAACACCAACACACGAGCACATTAACACCCCTCTCTCTTGTAAAGTCCGGACCCTAACATAGGTCTCTATCACTTTGTCTCTCGGGCATGCACACATCTCTTCCCTCACTCTCTAGGTCTCCCGCTATCTCTCTTACCCAAGCACACACACTATGTAGAGTGTATATTTCCCATACACACAAAACGTCGCCCCCAAACGTCTATCTCCCCAATTATGTGGTTGTCGCGCACTCACATCACACACCACCCCCACTGCAAACAAGCACACTTTGTCTCCTTGTGCACCACTCTCCTCTTTCTATCTCTCCCACGTGCGGACCCGCCCCAGCTCCTTCCCTGTATACATATATGTCGTGACTCTTTGCATATCTCCCTAATGTATAATCGTTCTCGATTTCGCACATTGTTCTCTACACCATATATTCTAGATCTCTCATGAAGTCCCTATCACACACACGATGACTCGCTTCCCTTGCGTCTCCGTTCATAGGCCAATTTCGGACAACATCAACATTGTCTCCCTATCTATACGCCATTTATGGACACAAATGACCCCTCTCGCCCCCTCTCTTCCTCTCTTTCTCTCCGTCGCTAGCTCTCTCTTTCTCTCGCTCTCACACCCCTCTCCCACACACACACTCGATGTCTCTTCCAAATAGTTTGCTCCCCCCGCCCGCACCCGTGCTATCTCGCTACTACACATGTCACACCATTCCCCCTTCCCTTATACTAGGTTTACATCATTAGTGGTCTCTCTACTCCACATACACTCTCTCCTTGTCACACACAAACGCGTGCACAAACACACACGGACACGCACAAACACCCATTTATCTGGATCTTCATCTCTCCCCATGTCCGCATGTGTATCTCACACACTCACTCTCTAATTATGTATATGTGTCTCCATGTTACACAACACAAAGCCCCATGTACATGTCTCTCCCTATCCTCCACACACATAGACACAAATAATCTGTTATCATTGCCTCAGTCTCTAACATATCACACACGCACAATGTCTCTCTCTCTCTCTCTCTCTCTCGCAAACACGCTCAACAAGGGTTTCCCCGAGAATAACTTACCGTCTATTCATCAACAGTCGTGGCAGTATGGCGAACACGAGACGTGAAAAAGAATAAATCTACACGTGCTTAGACCACCTAGTATGACTACTAGGACTAGAGCAAGCCAAAAAGCGCGCCGCCGTCACCCCCTCCTTGTCGGCGACGGGAAAATCTTTGTTTTACACAGTCGAGAGGTCATTGTGCTAAGGCCCCACATGCCGAGGTGTTGAATAGAATGTAGATGCTAGTTTACGGAAGCAAGTATCGATAATACGTTTGTATCTCCATACTTATATTTATTCTCTTATAAAAAAACCGAGTTGGTGATGATGGTATGTGTGCCATCTTGCAATATAGACCGTCCGATCTATATCTGATGGATGGAAATTAAACTAAAAGATACCCGCACCCCTCTCCACATTTGCAGACAAGGCCTTCCCTCGTTTATCCTTATCTCCAACAAATCTCATTGTTGAGCAATTAAGAAAGGAAGCCTCTGGAACAAACTGTCCTGGTGGCCGCTGCCGGCGTCGTCAATCCCATGCCTCCGCTCAGTCCGACCACCAACCACCACCACACCCCACTCCTCTTCACCTTATCTCATATTTCACGAGATATCATTAGTTTTTACACATGGGATTACTCCCGCAAGGGTCAATCACAACAAGTGTTTTATAAAAAAAATGCATCTTGATGTTCCGTGCAATGCACGGATCTTGCTAGTACTCCTACACAAGACTAAGTTGGTGATGCTGGTGTGTCTGCCATCCGTCGTTTCTGACCATTAGATCTACATCTAACGATTGTGAGGTAAGTTGTTGCCTTTTCTCACCAACATCCCACTGTTGGAAATATGCCCTAGAGGCAATAATAAATTAGATATTATTATATTTCCTTGTTCATGATAATCATTTATTATCCATGCTATAATTGTATTGATAGGAAACTCAGATACATGTGTGGATACATAGACAACACCATGTCCCTAGTAAGCCTCTAGTTGACTAGCTCGTTGATCAACAGATGGTTACGGTTTCCTGACCATGGACCTTAGATGTCGTTGATAACGGGATCACATCATTAGGAGAATGATGTGATGGACAAGACCCAATCCTAAGCCTAGCACAAAGATCGTGTAGTTCGTATGCTAAAGCTTTTCAATGTCAAGTATCTTTTCCTTAGACCATGAGATTGTGCAAATCCCGGATACCGTAGGAATGCTTTGGGTGTACCAAACACCACAACGTAACTGGGTGGCTATAAAGGTGCACTACAGGTATCTCCGAAAGTGTCTGTTGGGTTGGCATGAATCGAGACTGGGATTTGTCACTCCGGTAAACAGAGAGGTATCTCTGGGCCCACTCGATAGGACATCATCATAATGTGCACAATGTGACCAAGGGGTTGATCACGGGATGATGTGTTACAGAACGAGTAAAGAGACTTGCCGGTAACGAGATTGAACAAGGTATCGGTATACCGACGATCGAATCTCGGGCAAGTACAATACCGTTAGACAAAGGGAATTGTATACGGGATCGATTGAGTCCTTGACATCGTGGTTCATCCGATGAGATCATCGTGGAACATGTGGGAGCCAACATGGGTATCCAGATCCCGCTGTTGGTTATTGACCGGAGAACGTCTCGGTCATGTCTACATGTCTCCCGAACCCGTAGGGTCTACACACTTAAGGTTCGATGACGCTAGGGTTATAAAGGAAGTTTGTATGTGGTTACCGAATGTTGTTCGGAGTCCCGGATGAGATCCCGGACGTCACGAGGAGTTCCGGAATGGTCCGGAGGTAAAGATTTATATATGGGAAGTCCTATTTTGGCCACCGGAAAATCTTTGAGATTTTTCGGTATTGTACCGGGAAGGTTCTAGAAGGTTCCGGAGTGGGGCCCACCTGCATGGGGGGACCCACATGAACGTGGGTAGTGGGGGCAAGGCCCCACACCCCTGGTCAAGGCGCACCAAGATCCCCCCTTAGAAGGAATAAGATCATACCCCAAAGGGATAAGATCAAGATCCCTAAAAAAGGGGGATAACAATCGGTGGGGAAGGAAATGATGGGATTTCTTTCCTCACACCTTTGCCAACGCACCAATGGACTTGGAGGGCAAGAAACCAGCCCCCTCCACCCCTATATATAGTGGGGAGGCGCATGGGAGCTTCAGGCTTCCCCTGGCGCAGCCCTCCCCCTCTCCCAAGTACTCCTCCTCTCCCGCGGTGCTTGGCGAAGCCCTGCAGGATTGCCACGCTCCTCCATCACCACCACGCCGTCGTGCTGCTGCTGGACGGAGTCTTCCTCAACCTCTCCCTCTCTCCTTGCTGGATCAAGGCATGGGATACGTCACCGGGTTGTACGTGTGTTGAACGCGGAGGTGCCGTCCGTTCGGCACTAGGATCTCTGGTGATTTGGATCACGACGAGTACGACTCCTTCAACCCCGTTCTCTTGAACGCTTCCGCTTAGCGATCTACAAGGGTATGTAGATGCACTCTCCTTCCCCTCGTTGCTGGTTTCTCCATAGATAGATCTTGGTGACACGTAGGAAAATTTTGAATTTCTGCTACGTTCCCCAACACCCACTTGTCTACCAATTTGCAGAAAAACCCATAATTAGTATCTTAAAACCAACCACATCCCTCCCTGACCTCACCAAAACAGCCCAAGGAATATATTCTAATTGAAACATAACATATCTCTAGTGACATATGTATATCAAAATTAGAGTGTTTTGTACCAAGTTTGTGAATAAGTATTATTCTAATTATGATTCGTTGCAACGGACATGAACACTGCTAGTATTTCCAACCATGCATTTTTTCCTAGTATTCCATAGTTTCGAGTCAAGATATTAGTCACTCATGGTTGATATTTACTTTCAATAATGTACACATATGCACTATGTAACTAGCCTTGCTTATTGGCTTCCAAAGCTTAAATTTCACTCCTACTTACAATATGTAGAGTATTTAACAAAAAACTACCACTTTCAACCAGCCCTAGGAATAATCTATTGTACAAAAAATAGCAAAAACATACCCAAAATTTCTTAATCCACGCCAAAAACTACTACCTAGTACTCCTACCGATTAGGTTCGTTTAAACCCATTTATGACAGGGTTGGCCCACACGTCCGTGCTGACGAGGCAGCTTAAACCAACACATTTTGTTTGACCATTGACACGAGGGACACACATCTGACCTTCTATCCTTTATTCGCCCTCAAATCATTATTTTTCCTGAACATTACTTCAAACAGTACTGATGCGTGTTCGTCGGTGGCGCCGGTGATGAGCGAGTTGGCCGCCGCTCCGCTGGACGGGCCGGACGCCGCGCTGGCCTCCGTACAGGTTGGCAGGCTAGCCTGAGCGTGACTCACGAGCAAGCAAGCCGCCGTGCTGGCCTTCGCTCGAGCCAAATGGCTGGCCTGAGCGCGGCACGCGCGAGCAAGCCGCCGCGCTGCCGTGCCAATCTAGCTAGAAAACCTTGCAGACAAGCAGCTGGACGGAGTTATCTTGGCTAGCTAGCGGCCGCGAGCGCCGGACAGAGCTGGCATCCGGGCTGCCGCAACATGGGCTCTGCACCACTGGCAGTTTTGACCTCGCCTTCTGCCGGCGGCGGTAGCTGCGTACCATGGCCGAGGATGACTAAGTGGACAGGCCGGAGGTAGGGGGTCACTCGAGGATTTTTGTTGGTAAGAGCATGTACAATGGTTGATAAAGTAGTCTTATCTTAAGTCTGCCACGTATGCAAGTGGTAGTAGTTTCTTCGCATTTTAGTGGTTTCTTGCATTATTAGGGGTTTCTTGTAAGGAACAATGTACGTACTACTAGCGACAAAGGGCGATTCTAGGTTGCGTTGTACTCCAACGAGTACTACTAGTGGTCGCGGGAGTGTATACCTCGTTTTGTGGGTTCGATCCCGGCCGAATGCACGGCAGCCTTTTTAAAAAAAAATAGTACTACTACACTTGCTGCGAGCCAATATTTTACATGGGTAGTTTGAGTTTTGAAGTCAAACGGACGTGCGGCCCCACAATCTGGGTGCACTGGACAGCCTAGCCACGTGAACGGGTTTTCCTTCCCAGCATCCCGTGGCTCACGTGCTCGCCCTAGCCGCACCTTGCTTGCAGCTTCCTCATCAGCTAGTAGCATATTTAAACTAGCGCCTCCCAATTAAGCCCGAGGAGCCGGAAAAGCCTGGCGGGGCATTGGGAACTGTGCAATATGGCTCTGTACGTAAAGCGCTCTACTACTACTCTGTAGCTTGTGGCGTTGCACGCATGGACTTCACTCCATTATCGGCTCTACTATAAAAGAAATTCCTCTTGACGTGTTTTTTTTAAACGGAGGCAAAAGCTTTGCTTCATCTCATTCATAAAGAAGGAACTACTAACAAAGTTCGACGAGATCCATTACACCTCCACAAATGGAAGCGAAAAGCCTAGTCTCGCTGTATCAAATAACTCAAATGTTTTGCCCCTGTAGTAACCATCGCTGATAAACAGGCTGCAAGTGTGTGCGTGAGAGGAGCGGCTGAGTAGGCCAGCTACGTGAGAGGAGCGGCTGAATAGAGCACCGAGAGTACCCACTAGGCCACTACGCAGGTGTACTTCCCCTGCATTGATAGTACAACAATGGCTCTAGAGAACAGTAGTACCCTCCACTTTCAACTGTAGCTCCTTGGCCCTGAGATTCAAGAGTTCAAAACTGGTGCACTATAGTAGACTAGACTAGAAGTACAGTACATTGCACTACTAGTTGAGAAAAGTAGTACTAGTACTGCTACAGTACGAGTACGTACTCCTCCGTCACATAATGTAAGACGTTTTTTGACACTAGTTGGCGTGTACAAAAAATGGCAAAAACATACCCAAAATTTCTTAATCCACGCCAAAAACTACTACCTAGTGCCAAAAATTTCTTACTGGTGCTATTATTTACAGTATAATGCAATCCCATAACGTTCCATAATGCTAGTACTAGTAGTAAATAATAGCCTCACCCCTTTGCCAAGGAATGATCTACAGTTGGAAGGGATGAGGCCCTGCGGTTACTACGCTCTTATCTCCTCCTCACCAGTTCCCCTCCCCCCGAAGAGAAGGCAGTTCGTTGCTGCTCCCATGGATTCGCTAGGCGGTTCTCCTCCTCGTCGGGGCTGGGAGACCTTGGACGACGATCCTCTGGGAGAAATCGCACACTGCTCCGACGTCCTCACCGCCGCAAGACTCGGTGCTTCCTGCACCAACTTTTTCAAGACGCTGCTTAAACAGGCTTGGGAAAAGGCCATGCTTGTTGGTCTTCCATGCGTCCTCGAGGAGAAGGTTCTTCTATGGGACAATCCTTCGAACAGTCCACCGCTCCCTGGCCATGGTTGCACGTTGACTCCGCTAGAGTTGCCTACGTTGAGAGGTAGTCAGATTTTGTCCGATGAGCAAGTCAGTAATGGAGTTTGATCATGTAGTACTTAGTTTTTCCATTTCCATTCCGTAATTTCTCTGCTGCCCACTGTCTTATATATAGGTCTGGGTCGGTGCCAACGAAGATTGGCTCGCATACCTCCGGCCGAATACCACCATCATTTTTCACAACATCCACAGCAGTGCGGCCGTTCCGGTAGACCCCTTCTCCACCATTGGGATCGGGCTTCCGGACTGGCTGGGCTTGAATACGTATGATGATGCCTACATGAGATTGAAGAAGATAGCAATTGCGGACCCGCCGACAAAGCGACGTGGCTACGACGATTACTATCTCATCGCAGTGTTCGACATAAGGATTGCCATCAATGCAAGACACAATAACGGCAGATGCTGGCGCATGTTGGCGGCGGTAGATTTGTACCCCTACACGTTCGAAGACGCCGTGCGCCATCTAGGCCGCATCTTTGCGGTGAAACGCCAGGGGACTTGTTTCATCTGGTTGCCATCCTATGGTACGGGAGATTACAAATGGAATGCACAAACCATCATTTGCGTCCCTAATGGTACTCCATTATTTTGCAGGGACCAGTCATCCCCCGATCAAAATAAGATCGCCGATCCTGGATGTGCATTTGCATCCGCGATTCGGTCTAACCTGGAACCTTGTAGCTGACTTTGGCATATTGGGATCAACTATCTTAGCAGTCGTTACTCATGGTACCACTGATGTGCAACATGGTCACACAATCTACCACAATTGGACCGTCACCATCTACCCAGGTGAGGGAGTCCTGGACTAGGGGGTGTCCGGACAGCCGGACTATCATCGTCCGCCGGACTCCAAGACTACGAAGATACAAGATTGAAGACTCCGTCCCGTGTCCGGATGGGACTTTCCTTGGCGTGGAGGGCAGGCTTGGCGATACGGATATGTAGATCTCCTACCATTGTAACCGACTCTATGTAACCCTAGCCTCCTCCGGTGTCTATATAAACCGGAGGGCTTTAGTCCGTAGGACAACATACATTACAACAATCATACCATAGGCTAGCTTTAGGGTTTAGCCTCCTTGATCTCGTGGTAGATCCACTCTTGTACTACCCATATCATCAATATTAATCAAGCAGGACGTAGGGTTTTACCTCCATCGAGAGGGCCCGAACCTGGGTAAAACATCGTGTCCCTCGTCTCCTGTTACCATCCGCCTAGACGCGCAGTTCGGGACCCCCTACCCGAGATCCGCCGGTTTTGACACCGACATTGGTACTTTCATTGAGAGTTCCTCTGTGTCG
The DNA here is from genome assembly GCA_963921465.1 of Triticum timopheevii. Taxonomy (NCBI): domain Eukaryota; kingdom Viridiplantae; phylum Streptophyta; class Magnoliopsida; order Poales; family Poaceae; genus Triticum; species Triticum timopheevii. Next base: position 154,018,565 of record OY997272.1, read on the forward strand.
TCACCGATAGGCTTGATGGCATCTGCCACCAACGACGCTGTCCAGGGTGAGACTTTTCTCCCCGGGCAGATCTTCGTATGCGGCGGCTTCGCACTGCGGGCTAATTCGCTTGGCCATCTGGAGCAGATCAAAAGCTACGCCCCTGGCCGTCAGGTCAGATTCGGAAGCCTAAACTTCACGGCCGATGTCCGCGGAGACTTGATCTAGGACGGACTTGAGCCACAGCCAAGCGCGCCGCACTGTTGCGATGGGCATGATCTAGCTCTGCCGCCGAACAGTGCCTTGGTGGCCGCACACGAATCCGCTCCGGCCATTAGTCCGGAGCCGATTGCCCATATAGAGGGTCGGTGGATGGACACCGCCTCGGGGGCTTCAACTTCCACGGCGATGGAGCCGAACAATGATCTTGTCCCTCGCGAAACTCGTGATTCCTAGGTGCCGGACTCCTTGCCGGACTCCGAACCTTCCACGCCCCTACCAATCGATTCGGATTGGGCGCCGGTCATGGAATTCACCGCCGTGGACATCTTCCAACATTCGCCCTTTGGCGACATTCTAAATTCACTAAAACATCTCTCGTTATCGGGAGAGTCCCGGCCGGACTATGGCCAGGATGGTTGGGATACGGATGACGAAGAAATTCAGAGCCCACCCACCACCCACTTTGTAGCCACTGTCGATGATCTAACCGACATGCTAGACTACGACTCCGAAGACATCGACGCTATGGACGACGATGCCGGAGACGAACAGGAACCAGCGCCTACAGGGCACTGGAAGACCACCTCGTCATATGACATATACATGGTGGATACCCCAAAAGACGGGGATGGCGAAGAAACAGCGGAGGCAGATTCTTTAAAGAAACAGCCCAAGCGCCGGCGTCAGCGGCGCCGCTCTAAATCCCGCCACAGCAAGAATGGAGATTCCGGCACAGGAGATAATAATACCCCAGAAAGTGCCGAAGACAACCCCCTCCAGCAAGACTCAGCGCAGGAGGATGCAGAAGCAAGCCCTCACGAGAGGGCGGCAGACGAAGAGGTTGAGGATTACAACTATATGCCTCCCTCCGAAGACGAGGCAAGCCTCAACGATGATGAATTCGTCGTGCCCGAGGATCCCGTCGAACAAGAGCGTTTTAAACGCAGGCTTATCGCCATGGCAAACAGCCTAAAGAAAAAGCAGCAGCAGCTTCAAGCTGATCAGGACTTGCTGGCCGATCGATGGACCGAGGTCCTCGCGGCCGAAGAGTATAAACTCGAACGCCCCTCCAAAAGCTATCCAAGACGCAAGCTGCTCCCCCGATTAGAGGAGGAAGCATACATACCTCCATCACCAGCGCATGATACGGCTGACCGACCACCCCGCGGTCGTGACAGAGAGGCATCCAGGCCCCCAACCAAGACCGTACCCCGGCATCGCTCCAAAAGTACGAAGCCAAGAGGGAAGCGCCGGACTTGCGAGATATATTGGAGGACAAAGCAAGGCAATCCAGATCCATCTACGGATCACGTGGGCGCCCCACGACCCATGACGAATACCATCGTACCGGATATAATAACCCCGGCCGGGCCGAACACGGTAGACAGCACTCTCTCGAGCTGCGTCGTGATATTGCTCAATACAGAGGCGCCGCACACCCACTATGCTTCACTGACGAAGTAATGGATCATCAAATCCCTGAAGGGTTTAAACCCGTAAACATTGAATCCTACGATGGCACAACAGACCCCGCGGTTTGGATCAAAGATTACCTTCTCCACATCCATATGGCCCGCGGCGATGATCTCCACGCCATCAAGTATCTCCCACTCAAGCTTAAAGGACCAGCTCGGCATTGGCTTAACAGTTTGCCCGCAGAGTCAATTGGGTGTTGGGAAGACCTGGAAGCCGCATTCCTTGATAACTTCCAGGGCACGTATGTGCGACCACCAGACGCCGATGACCTAAGCCACATCATTCAGCAGCCAGACGAATCGGCCAGACAATTCTGGACATGGTTCTTGACAAAGAAAAATCAAATCGTCGACTGTCCGGATGCAGAGGCCCTTGCAGCCTTCAAGCATAACATCCACGACGAATGGCTAGCCCGGCACCTGGGACAGGAAAAGCCGAAATCTATGGCAACCCTCACATCATTAATGACCCGCTTCTGCGCGGGAGAGGATAGCTGGCTAGCTCGCAGCAACAATCTTCATAAAAATTCTGGCAGTCCGGATACTAAGGACAACAACGGCAGGTCACGTCAAAACAAAAACAACCGCCGCATTAACAGCGACGACAAGGAGGATACGACAGTCAACGCCGGATTCCGAGGCTCTAAACCCGGTCAACGGAAGAAGCCATTCAAAAGAACCACTCCGGGTCCGTCCAATTTGGACCGAATACTCGACCGCTTATGCCAGATACATGGCACCCCTGAAAAACCAGCCAATCACACTAATAGAGATTGCTGGGTGTTCAAGCAGGCAGGCAAGTTAATTGCCGAAAACAATGACAAGGGGCTAAACAGCGACGACGAGGAGGAGACCCGACCGCCGAACAATAGAGGACAGAAGGGTTTTCCCCCACAAGTGCGGACGGTGAACATGATTTACGCGACCCATATACCCAAGAGGGAGAGGAAGCGCGCACTAAGGGACGTCTATGCGATGGAGTCAGTCGCCCCGAAGTTCAATCCATGGTCCCCTTGTCCGATCACTTTCGATCGAAGAGACCATCCGACCAGCGTACGCCATGGCGGATTCACCGCATTGGTTTTAGACCCAATCGTCGATGGATTTCACCTCACGAGAGTCCTGATGGACGGTGGTAGTAGCCTGAACCTGCTTTATCAGGATACAGTGCGCAAAATGGGCATAGACCCCTCAAGGATCAAACCTACAAAGACAACCTTTAAAGGTGTCATACCAGGTGTGGAAGCCAACTGTACAGGCTCAGTAACACTGGAAGTGGTCTTCGGATCCCTGGACAATTTCCGGAGCGAGGAGTTAATCTTCGGCATAGTCCCGTTTCGCAGCGGCTATCACGCTCTGCTCGGACGAACCGCGTTTGCAAAATTCAACGCGGTGCTGCATTATGCATACCTCAAGCTCAAGATGCCAGGCCCTCGCGGAGTCATCACGGTCAACGGGAATACGGAACGCTCCCTCCGAACGGAGGAACATACAGCGGCTCTCATGGCAGAAGTACAGAGCAGCCTCTTAAGGCAATTCTCGAGTCCGGCCATTAAACGGCCGGATACAGCAAAACGCGCCCTAAGCAATACCAACCAAGACCACCTGGCGCGATCAGAGCACGCGTAGCAATGCGGCCCCAACCCCAGCCCGCGCATGATCGCAAGAATAACACTCCGCGTACATCATTACGCTTTGGAGATACCATGGGCGCAGGGGAAGGGGCACCGATCGCAATGGACCCAGAGTGCGGTTCGACCACACCAGGGGCTCGCAAGTGTGCCCCCCCCCTTTTTTCCTTCTTTGTGTATACAGGACTCCGGTAACCAAAGGCCCTGTCCGGCGGCGAACCCGCCGAACTCGTGATGCAACAGTCAGGGACGAAAGAAGGCTGCGACGAACACTCAGGTTTTCTCAATTACGAGCATTAAATTCGATTATATACACCAAGTCCGCAGCTCACCCCTGGAGGGGGACAGGTTTACTTAGTCCAAATCCCTTGCTTACCGCACTATTTGTATCAGTCCGCACTCATAGCAGACTTCATTTAATAAATAATGCAGCACTCTTCGACTGCAATTACATTACCTTATATATATATATATATATATATATATATATATATATATATATATATGTTCATTACATGACATCTTGCACCCGTATATTTTGGTACGGCCGAATACACCAGGGGCTTGTGTTCCCCGCATTATGGTGTGATAAGTCCGAACACTTTCACAAGTGCGGCACCCCGAACTTATAGCATTATATGAATCGGCTCCGAATCATGTCTTGGGTCAATAGTTGGGTTTGCCCGGCTCCCACGTTTTGGTGCCTTACGTTCCGTTCTGTCGGCTAAGGTGGCACTGGGAGAACCACTGCGATTGCGCCCCGGTTGAGCCGGGCGAGCGCCTTAGTGGAGAAAGCTAAAACTGACTGGCATGATAAGGCGAGAGACTGGTCGCTGTTCGAGAGGTTTTTTCGGGTCCTTAAAGACTCACGCTGCTTCGAGCGAAGTTCCGGACAATGTCCGACGAAGGCGTGGATAGCGCCCCGGATTCGGCCTTCCGAATACCAGGGGCTTCGCCGAAATTTAAAATTATAGAATTCTATGGCTAAGTGAGAGTGTTCAAGCATTATAAGTCCGGTTGCCTTGTTCGCTGTGTTGAGCGCCTCCCTAGATGGACCCAAAAATGGGAACAAGAGCGCTCAAGGTTATCCCGAACACCCCAGCACTCGTGGCTTGGGGGCTGAAGCCAACGACTTGCCATCTCTCAGATTTTATAAACGGCCGCATAGAAGGTAATATTTTAAATTAAACAAGCGTTGCTTCATGCGCACATGAACAAAGTTTCAGCGCACAGGATAATACATAACGAGTTTACTCAAAGATTACATTTCTGGGGCACTCATCCGCAATATCGAGGGCTCCCTTCAGGACAGTTTTATAATACATTTCGGGCGTACGATACTCCTTGCCCGGTGGCGGTGGGTCCATGAGAAGCTTCTCCGCATCCAACCTGCCCCAATGCACCTTCGTGCGGGCGAGGGCCCGGCGAGCACCTTCAATACAGGCGGAGCGCTTGATAACCTCCACCCAAGGGCACGCATACACCAGCCGCCGCACGAGGCCGAAGTAGCTCCCAGGCATGGCCTGTTCAGGCCACAGTCGGACTATGAGGCCCTTCATGGCCTTCTCAGCTACCTTGTGGAGTTCGACCAGCTGCTTAAGCTGGTCGCTGGGGGGCACCGGATGGCCGGCCTCAGCGTACTGAGACCAGAAGACCTTCTCCGTCGAGCTCCCCTCCTCGCCACGATAGAATGCGGCGGCATCGGACGCACTACGCGGTAGATCTGCAAACGCCCCTGGAGAGCTCTGAATGCGGGTAAGTGTCAGGTAGTTTACACTAACATGCCTGCTTTGCATGAAAAATGCCTTACCCGCCGCTATCTTCTTTACATCTTCAACCTCCTGAAGGGCCTTACGGGCCTCGGCCTTGGCGGACTTGGCACTTTCGAGAGCCGAGGCAAGCTCGGACTCTCGAGTCTTGGAGTCACGCTCCAAACTCTCATGCTTCTCCATGAGAGCCTGGAGCTCTTGCCGTACTTCCGCCACCCGTGCCTCCTGCTTCTCTTGCTCTTCCCGCTCCGCGGCCACACTGCGTTCGGCCACGGACACAGCCTCCTTCAGGGCTGCCACCTCGTTCGTGGCCCCTGCAATTCCCATATTATCCTTGTTACTTTTATTGCAACCAAAATCCTTTTCTGTAAGGTAACTATTCAAAGTGGTGTGACTCACCTTCTTTGTCCTCGAGCTGCTTCTTGGCATGGCCGAGCTCTTGCTCGGACCGCTCGAGATCCTTCTTCAACACATCGACCTCCGCCGATAGTGCGGCAGAGGTCAGCAGCGCAGCCTGCAAACCCATATTGACATATTTTAAGCAACCCTGCGTATATCTTGTTAGATCCTCAGTCCGGCTTTTCTTTCCGAACACCGAACTGAGCATCAGGGGCTACTGTCTATGCGGTAATACATTACATAATTTTAACTTCTTACCTCAAAGCCTGTTAGAAGGCTGCTGCAGGCTTCGGTCAGCCTGCTCTTGGCGAGCTGAACCTTCTGAATCACCACACTCATGATAGTGCGGTGTTCTTCCTCGATGGAAGCGCCTTTAAGCGCCTCCAGCAAGTTATCTGGCGCCTCCGGTTGGACGGAGGTCGCCGGTGTCACGGTCTTGCCCTTCTTTCGAAGGGGCCGCCCGCCGGACTCTGGAACCACTGCGGGTTCCGACGTAGAGTCCGGCACAAAGTCCGGGAGGCAGCCTGACGGCGCCTCCGGAGCCTCCTCCTGATGGGTCCTTCTCTGGGATCCCACCTCGGCGTCCTCGTTGGCGTGGGGAGTAGAGGCGGTCGGAAGTGAATCCACATCCGACGGGGCCAACGACCCGCTCGATGAAGCGGGGAGATCATCATCGGCCGGGCTACGGACAGAACGCGGCATTAGAAGGACACTACGCGACACGAAAGAAATTGCACATCAAGGATCCGGATACTTACGATCTTGCCGGACGCCTGGCCCTTGGGGGCCACTCATCCTCGCCAACGATGGTGTTGGCGAAACTGTCCGGGGGGATAGTCCTCCCCCTCTTGGACCCTTCGGCCTCCCCTATTGGGGAAGCCTTCCTCTTCTTCTCTCCCTCATCTGGGAGAGAGTCCTCCTCCTCCTCCTCGTCTTCGAGGGAGGAGTCCGCCTCGTCGTCGGACGCCTGATTGCGGGAACTCTTTCGAGTCCCCGCGGCCACCTTCTTGGCCTTCTTCTTCGGCACCACGTGCGGTGCCGGAACCAGCAGCCCTGCTAAGCGGGCGTTCTCTGGGTCTTCTGGCATGGGAGCCGGGATGATGAGTTGCTTGGCCTTCTCCATCCATTCCTGTCAAAGGAAAAGAGAGATCGAAACCCTCTTAGAATCGGTTTAATTACCACAAGTGTCCCGTAACGGGGTTGAATCACTTACCTCGTCAGCTTGATGCTGCGAGCGAAATCCGCGATCTTCCGTCGCGGATGCGGGGGCTTCGGCGCCCTTAAACAGCACCCTCCAGGCGCCTTCGTATGTCGTATCGAAGAGCCCGCTCAGCGCCTGGTGCTATTCCGGATTGAACTCCCACAGATTGAATGCCCGTTCTTGGCATGGGAGAATCCGGCAGATGAGCATGACTTGGACCACGTCGACGAGCCTGAGCTTATTGCTCACCAGCTTCTAGATGCAGGCTCGGAGTCCTGTCACCTCCTTCGGATTGCCCCACAGCAAGCCCTTCTCTTTCCAAGAGGTGAGCTGCGTGGGGACGCCAGATCTAAACTTGGGGGCCGCAGCCCATGTAGGCTTGCGCGGCTCGGTGATGTAGAACCACCCCGATTGCCACCCCTTGACGGAGTCCACGAAGGCCCCTTCGAGCCAAAGGACGTTGGGAAACTTACCCAACATGGCGCCTCTGCATTCCGCTTGCGTGCCCTTCAAAACCTTCGGCTTGACGTTGAAGGTCTTGAGCCACAGGCCGAAGTGGGGCCGGATGCAGAGGAAGGCCTCGCACACGACGATAAACGCCGAGATGTTGAGGATGAAGCTCGGCGCCAGATCGTGGAAATCCAGGCCGTAGTAAAACATGATCCCCCGGACGAATGGGTGCAGTGGAAAGCCCAGTCCACGGAGGAAGTGGGGAAGGAAGACGACCCTCTCATGGGGCCCAGGGGTAGGGATGAGCTGCCCCTCGCCGGGCAGTCGATGCGCGATATCGCCGGAAAGGTATCCGGCGTTGCGTAGTTTGGTGATGTGCTCCTCCTTAATGGTGGAGGCCAACCATTTGCCTCCCGCTCCGGACATATTCGGAGAAGGTCGGGGCGAGATGCGCGAGCTTGGGCGTTGGAGCTTGAGTACGCGGAGATGGATAAGCAAAGGAGGTAGAAGGCGTAGGTGAGAAGGTAAATCCTTATCCCTTATATATAGGCGGACGTACTATGCGTCCCCACCGGCCTGATAAAACTCGCTTATCTCCCAAGCGCCACCATCAATGGCGCGGTTGGGTTACCCACGTCCGTATTGATGAGAATCCCGGAATAAGGGGAACACGATCTCTGCTTCGACAAGACGTGCCAAGGAAACCGCTTCGCTAAACGTGCTGAGGTGGTATAGTAAAAAACGATTCAAACAAAGGCTTGGTGGTGGTGTGATGTCACGCCGCATAATACGTCAACAGATTGGACTGGTGTACATTTTATTCTCTCTACGGTGGAATGTGGAATTTATTTTGCAGAGCCGGACACTATCCTGGTGTTCATGATCTTCTTGGATTATTCAAGGGAGGAACCCGCCTTGCAATGCCGAACATTATGCACGCCGGACTTATCGTCATTGAAGCCTGGTTCAGGGGCTACTGAGGGAGTCCTGGACTAGGGGGTGTCCGGACAGCCGGACTATCATCGTCCGCCGGACTCCAAGACTACGAAGATACAAGATTGAAGACTCCGTCCCGTGTCCGGATGGGACTTTCCTTGGCGTGGAGGGCAAGCTTGGCGATACGGATATGTAGATCTCCTACCATTGTAACCGACTCTGTGTAACCCTAGCCTCCTCCGGTGTCTATATAAACCGGAGGGCTTTAGTCCGTAGGACAACATACATTACAACAATCATACCATAGGCTAGCTTTAGGGTTTAGCCTCCTTGATCTCGTGGTAGATCCACTCTTGTACTACCCATATCATCAATATTAATCAAGCAGGACGTAGGGTTTTACCTCCATCGAGAGGGCCCGAACCTGGGTAAAACATCGTGTCCCTCGTCTCCTGTTACCATCCGCCTAGACGCGCAGTTCGGGACCCCCTACCCGAGATCCGCCGGTTTTGACACCGACACCAGGTATTTCATTTTTTAACCCTCTCGCCTTCTCTTTCATTGTTGTACTAGTAGTATACTTAGTAGTACTAGTAGGAGTACTTTTTACCTTGGAGGACGCGTATAGCTAGCCAGGCCCTTGAAGACTTGAACCCACTAGCTGCCACCATTTTTGTTTTTCCATGTCTTAATATCTCATCCATGTAGCCAAGAGTGGCTATATATAATAAGCCGGTTATTTTACTTCCTCTATACCGGAGTAGTACTATTTGCTGCACAGTATTTCTGACCGCCATATTTCAGCACAACATTATTATGCATGGACCTTGACTATGTACGTCACCATGTGTCCAGATCTGGGATGCCGCGTGTACCAGATGAACGGCGCCGAGTTCGACCCCCGTGATGCTACGTGGGTGCCAAGGAACACTCTTGGAGAGTACTCGCTTTTCATCGGGGACATCTGCCCCATTGTGAAGCGGATGCCACCTTCTGTGCACGACATGGAAGGCCTGCCATTCATGAAGCATGGTTGTGTCTTCAGTGTGCACCGCCGGATGAACGACATGATGGGACACGCTATCCCTGATTTATGCCGCTTTAGCTTGGATGAGTCTCCATTGTGTGGAACCGGACTAGAAAGCTGCGACAATGATTCCCATTGCCTACCGCTATGGATCGTGTCATCCATGAAGAACACCTGGGACTAGAACCTGGAGGAGGACATGCATGTAGCCCATCTATAACGTGTAAGTGGAGTACGGTAATTGTGAACGGTAGTGCTGTGAATATATGTAGACTAGTCGTGCACAAATTTATCACATGAATTGGAGATGAACTTGTGTGGCATACTGGCATTTGTCCTTTAGAATTTATTACTAGTAAATGTGTTATGTGTACGTGCAACTTGTGTGGTTGTTGCACTGGCTCCAACACGCTCTTTGAGAAAAAAAGGTGGCACACCTTTGGATATACGTGATGTGGCGGCATCATACAGTAGCATCGTTCGCTATAGTTGTAGTACACTCCTACTAGGGCGGCAACTCCTATAAAACCTTGCGCATGGCTCTTTGCCTCTTCGGGAGGTTCAACAGTTCATACTCGTGTGAACCTTGCACTTGCCTCTTCGCCTCTTCGGAAGGTCCAACAATGATGATACTACAGTACAATATGCTTCTGGCAATCTGACACCGATTGAACTGCTGCACGTCCACCGCGAGGGCAAGGGCGAGGGCGAGGGCGAGGGAGAGGGAGAGGGAGAGGGCGATGTAGTCAAAACCCTCTCCTCGTCCTGCGAACCACCGCGCGCGTGGGCAAGGGAGAGGCGTAGTAAGCAAGCTTCTCCTCGTTCGGCAAGTTGATGAGAGACATCAAAGCAGTACTAGTACTAGTAGTAGTCCATACTGCGTCCTTTCCGATTAATATGGCTTAATTTGAAACGAGAAAATACACTGGCGGTCAACGTATGTAACAATACGCTCTTTACGGTCACTATATATAGTTTTAAGTCGATTATACGATCACTAGCTCATCGTAGAGCACCGTATTGCACCCTACTGACCGGCCACATAGTCGACATGGCACTTTGTTGACTGGTTAAATTGTCACCTGGTTTCTGGGTCCCACCTGTCAGTTGGCAGAGCAAAGAAATCAGTTAAACAAAACTTTACGCAGGCACGACACGAGTCCAACCCTTGCGCCCGAACCGCCCTGGCTGTGTATGTGAGTGCATGCACGTGTCCTCCCTCTGTCTTCCAACAAAGAGTGTACATCGGCTATAAAACAAAGAGTGTAGTACATGATGTACATCTATACTTCCAATGCATTTAGCCTTTAATCTAAATCGATATTGATTGACTAATGCACCAACTTGTGTTGTAGGTATAGGCTACACCTACATGTCTATCCTTAATTACAGCATGCAACGGCCTTCATTTAATCTTCTTATCTCAATGGTCGCATGCACACATAAGTCTGCTACTTTTGGGCGTTAATTATGCCCTGGTCAATGTGTAAATCTCTAAATGTACAGTCTTTCACAGACGTAGGGAGTAGGTTGAGCACTTGAGCGTGAGCGTGTGTGTTGCGTCGTGTGCTGTGTGCCGCATGGGTGCGTGAATGTTGCGTGCGTCCATGTGTACGTGTGAGTGTTGCATGTTGCATGCATGCATGCATGGGGCTTACTCCCTCCCATTGACATGTTCATATTTCAAGCTTCCTCTATTCCCTCCATATGGTGATACTCCCTCTGTTCCCAAATAGTAAGGAGTAAAAGCATCCCTCTGTTCCCAAATACGGAGTATTTGTATTTCTACAGATTTCAACAAGTGACTAGGTACGGAGCAAAATGAGTGAAGTGAGCGTAGAGGCATAGGGATACTGTAGAAAGGAAGTCCTCACGATCCATTATTCCCCATCTCGGTCAGAGAGAACTATTCAACTAGTCTTCACAGTGAAGTGAAAATACACGCTGCAGCAGATGGGACACATAATTAATAAGCTGAACCAGCGTGTTGTTGTTACTAAATCAGCCTTACCCAGTACTGCCATCATGTTTGCCAGTAGAGCACACTTCCGCAAATACGCCTACACAGCTCTGTCCTCCATTAACTGACATATGGGCCCTCTTGTGGTAGACCCACATGTCATCGGTGTAACTATTTACACTCCGAAGGACGGTATGTCCTGATAGTAGTACTAGTAGAATTGAGATTTAATGCACTTTCTTCCCCGTCTTCCACTCTTCTTCCTCCTCTCTTCTTCTTCCTCCTCTCTTCCCCATCGTCGGCCGCACACCATTTACCCCCGCTCACTGCTCGCCCGCCCGCGCCATTTTCCTTGGTAGCTCACGCGTACCATATCCCCCCACTCACTGCTCGGCCACACAAGGAGAAGCTTCTTTGCTCGCCCGCCCGAATCCACTTCCCCGCTGGCTCGCAGGCACCGAAAACCCTAATGGCAGAACCGACTGACACGCAGAGCCGCGATTGGAATTCCCTCCCCGATGTTCTCTTGGAGAAGATCTGTAGTCATATGGACCTACTCAGCACCGTCCGTCTGGCCGCATGCTCGGTGTCTTTGTACCGTCTACTCGTCTGCAACCGGCCGGCTCTTTTTGAGACACCTTGCTTGCTGTTGCCCGATCCTCGCAGGTGGCCCATACACCGACTTGACGATCCTAAGGAGGTTGTCGTTGTAAGGGCATATTTATCCCTTAGGTGTTTTGGTGATTGATGACAATGCTTTTGCGGACTAATCGTGTGCCTTGAGTTTCTCAGATACTTCATCACTAGGCATGAGACGATTCGGTGCCCCTCGGAGACTATTGAAGTCGGCGTTGTTCTACGTTTCTCTTTGGTGGATTTGAGTCGTAGGAGAGTTGTACTATTAAGAGGGGGTCCGCGTCGGAAAGGTTTGGGTGGAATCAACATGTACACTTGTCCCTCCTTTCCCTGCATTTTGGAGCTTCCCTTCGTTATCTTGGTTGTGCGGAAATCTGACGACTACTGTTGTACTTGCGGTAGTACCGCAAGTACAAGCGGTAGTATCGCTGTGTGTCACAGTAGTACCGCTCCTCTGGAGCGGTAGTACCGCGACTCCCAGGCCTTGTGCCGCTCCGGTGTGGTAGTAGGGGCGGATGTAATTTTTTACATCTGCGCCCCCCACGGTAGTACCGCTCGTCCAGCGCGGTAGTACCGCTCCCTAGGAGTCGTAGTACCGTGGCCCTCCTACCTAGTACCACAGTGTCACGGTAGTAGGCGCGGATGTAATTTTTTACATCCGCGCCCGCAACGGTAGTACCGCGCCTCGCGAGCAGTAGTACCGCGTCGGATATTTGTACCACCTCAGTTTCAGCGGAAGTAGGCACAGATGTAATTTATTTCATCCGCGCCCTTCCCAGGTCGTGACTTTCCTGACTTGCGGTAGTACCGCAAGGGGGAGCGGTAGTACCGCGCAAGCGGTAGTACTGCCCCCTAGTCAGGCAAGTTTCGGCCTGTGCTGCTATTGCAGTAGTACCGTGGTCTGCCATGGTAGTACCGCGCAGCCTCGCGGTAGTACCGCGCCCCTGGAGCGGTAGTACCGTGCGTTGCGGACTGAACATGTGGATAACGGTTGGATTTTTCCCACGACTATATAAGGGGTGTCTTCTACCTCTAGTTGACTACCTCTTCAACCTCTAAGCTCCATTGCTGCTCCAAGCTCCATTTTCGCCCGATCTCTCTCCCTAGCCAATCAAACTTGTTGATTTGCTCGGGATTGGGTGACAAGGGCCCGATCTACACTTCCACCACAGGATATTTGATTCCCCCCACTTATCCCTAGCGGATCTTGTTACTCTTGGGTGTTTGAGCACCCTAGACGGTTGAGGTCACCTCAAAGCCATACTCCATTGTGGTGAAGCTTCGTGGTGTTGTTGGGAGCCTCCAATTGTTATGGAGATTGCCCCAACCTCGTTTGTAAAGGTTCAGTCGCCGTCTTCAAGGGCACCAATAGTGGAATCACGGCATCTCGCATTGTGTGAGGGCGTGAGGAGAATACGGTGGCCCTAGTGGCTTCTTGGGGAGCATTGTGCCTCCACACCGCTCTAACGGAGACGTACTTCCCCTTAAAAGGAAGGAACTCCGGTAACACATCCTCGTCTCCACCGGCTCCACTCTTGGTTATTTCGTGCCTTTACTTTTGCAAGCTTTCTTGTGTTACATCCTTTGCTTGCATATGTGCTAGTTGTTATTGCATCATATAGGTTGCTCACTTAGTTGCACATCTAGACAACCTATTTTGTTGCAAAGTTTAATTTGGTAAAGAAAAGCTTAAAATTGTTAGTTGCCTATTCAACCCCCCCCCCCTCTCTAGTCAACCATATCGATCCTTTCAATTGGTATCAGAGCCTCGTCTCTTTTTAAGGACTTTACCGTCCGAAGAGTATGGTTGATGCCGTAGATGAGATGGGAGAGCACTCCGGTGCGAATCCGACATCATCTACGGGAGATGGGGGTAACTCGATCTCACGTGAGGAATTCAATGTGGCCTTGGAAACATTGAAAACCTCCATGACGACCGAGGTCAAGGACATGTTTAAAGATTTCCTAGAAGGACTTAAACAATCTACCTCGCCGATGAAAGTGGGTGATCCCACCAACAAGGTGACGGATGCTACCTCCGACAAGGGGGAAGCTAACATTGAAAAGAGTCCTTCTATTAGTGGTAGAAATGGTACCGGCATCTTTGCCCATGTGGAACCCCCGGTTTATGGAGGGCCAATCCCCTCCACTCATTTGAATCATGCCGGTCCTCCACCTAAATATGAGAAACATGAAGATTTTAATTCTTGGGTCTATCGCTTTAAGCGACATTTAAAACATGTGAACACTAACCGTTGGAGAATCATTGAAGAAGGTTTCTATCCTCATGACCCAAGCAACTTCAACCCTCGAGAAGCTGTCGACAACCAATTCAATGAGAGTGCTCTCTTCATCATCCAAGATGCAATCCTTCCCGAAGATCTCCCTCATCTTCGACCCCATGTCATGGCTAAAGAAGCATGGAAATGTGTCGAGGGTCTCTATCAAGGAAGTGCTAGCATTCAACGCTCCAACTATGAAGTGGTGCAAGATGAAGCCGATGAGTTTGCAATGAAAGAAGATGAAGAACCTCGTGAGCTCTTTCGAAGAGTGACCAAACTCGCGGTCGCACTCTGAGATCATGGAAGCAAGGACACGGATGACAATTGGATCAAGCGAAAGTTCCTCAAGGCCATGATGCCCTACAACAAGGCCATGTCCTCCGACATTCGTCAACGACCGGACTTCCACTCCATGCCCTCAAGTGAAGTGTTGGACGAGTTCGTTGCAATGAGCATCTTGGACAAGACCGCCGACAATGCGGTGCTCCATTCTCAAAGGGCAAAGAAGCCCAACCTTGCTTTGAAGGCCAAGGTTATTATGGAAGAAGAGGAAGAAGTGGAAGATGAGGAAAGCAACCCCGAAGACACCAAATTTGATTACCATGAGCACGTGGCCCTTGCTTCAAGACAATTTTGGAGCAAGAAGAGTTCAAGACCCAACTTCAACAAGAACAACTCAAGTGGCGTCAAGGGCAAGCAACGAGTTAGAACTTGCTTCAACTGTGGCAATGTGAGCCATTTCGTTGCGGATTGTCCTTACGAGAAGCGGGAAGACAATGGTGGCAAGTTCATCCGAAAAGACAAAGCCAAGTCCTTCCCCAACAAGAACAACTTCGCCAAGAAGACTCCCACTCGTGGGTTGGTGGTTCAAGAAGAATACCAAGAGGATGACGATGATGATGAAAATGAAGAAGCTATGGCCATGGCATCCGTTGCCATTGCTACTACTCCCCGGGTGTCTCTCTTTGATTCACCCAACGAAAACATCACCGCCAAATGCCTCATGGCTAAAGCTTCAAACAAGGTAACCCCCAACATCACAACCACCGTCATACTAATCCCTCCTTGGAGGATTGCATTGATGAACATGTTGAGTCAAATGAGGAAGTGAATGAATTTGAGTCTTTTATGAATAAGCTCAAGGGTAAGTCCAAGAAGCACTTTGTTGCTCTCTTGGAACAACTTGGTGAGGCCAATGACATGATCAAGGCTCACAAAGAAACCATCTCCAAGATGGAAGGTCATAGTCGTGACTATGCCGATGAGATATCGGATCTCTCTAATGCTCTTGAGGAAGAGCGTGTGCATCGTTTGACTCTTGAGGAGTCACACAATGATGACCATGCTAAGTTAAAGAAAGATCTTGATCATGCTCTTGTCATGTCTCGTGTGCTAACCTCCGAGAAGGCTAAACTTGGGGTTGATCATGCTAGACTCAAAGAGGAGTTTGAGATACTTGACAAGGCCCACAAGGTCTTGAAGGGTACTCATGCTAACCTCAAAGAGTCTCATGCTCAACTCCAAGTTAAGCTAATCAAGGAAAAGGCCACTTTTCCTCATATGGTATTAATTGATAATGCATGTGCTACTAACCCGTGTTGTGAGCATGCGCATCTTGTGGAGGAGAATGCCAAGTTGAAGGATCAACTTGATAAAGGCCTTGTGACATGCATTCAAGGTGAGAAGAACCTCAATGACCTTTTGAGCAATCAAAAGGAAGTTGTGGCGAAGGAAGGAGTTGGGTTTGCACCCAAGTCCAAGAGCAAGAAGAAGAAGAACAACAAGACCAAACGTCCTCCTCCTCTCAAGCAAACGTTTGTGAAAGATGGAGAGGGTGCTCCTAAGGAGAAGAAGGAAAAAGTGAAGGGAGTTGACATCCAAAAGGGCAAAAGCATGTCCTCAAACAAAGCCGGCGACTTTAACCCGTCATATGTGTTGTGCCGTGCTAGTGATGGACATGTTTATGCTAAATTTGTTGGTTCTCCTTATGAGTACATTGAATGGTCTATTTGGGTTCCAAAGACCCTTGTTACTAACATCAAAGGACCCATTACTAAATGGGTACCTAAAACCAAGCATTGATCTCTTAGGTGTTTGCTTCCGGTGGGGGATCATGGTTGCTCGATAGTGGAGCAACAAATCATATGACCGGGAGCAAGGACTTGGTGGTGGACGTGCAAGAGATTGGCGTCGCCGTTTATCCCATGTCAATATGAGATCTTTGCAAAGTCTTCTCAAGGGGGACCATGTCCGTGGACTAACAAATGTTAGTTTTGCCAAAGATCGTGCTTGCAGTGCTTGTATCGAAGGAAAGCTTCATGAAAAGGCTCACCCTCCATCAACCATCATCTACTCAAAGAGACCCTTGGAGCTCCTTCACATGGATCTCTTCGGGCCTCCATCTTTTGATAGTCTTGGAGGAAGAAAGTATTGCTTGGTGATTGTGGATGATTATTCAAGATACACTTGGGTATACTTCTTCAAGAGGAAGAGTGAGACTCAACAAACCGTCATCGACTTTGCAAATGAAGCTCAACGTCAACATGATGCAAAGATCTTGACAATAAGAAGTGACAACGGCACCGAGTTCAAGAACTACACCTTGGATGAGTTTCTTAGTGATGAGGGGATCAAGCATCAATATTCTGCACCATATACCCCTCAACAAAATGGTGTTGCGGAGAGGAAGAACCGGACGTTGATGGATGCGGCAAGGACCATGATGGCGGAGTTCAAGTCTCCATACAACTTTTGGGCCAAAGCCATCAACACTGCATGTCATGCATCCAATCAGCTCTATCTTCGCAAAGGCTTGAACAAGATTCCTTATGAGATACTCACCGGCAACAAGCCCAACCTCAAGTACTTCCGGGTGTTCGGTTGTAAGTGTTTCATTCTCAAGAAAGGTGTTCGTTTGTCTAAATTTGAGGCTAGAGCTCATGAGGGCATATTTTTTGGTTATGCTACAAACTCTCATGCTTACCGTGTCCTCAACAAGTCCACCGGACTCATTGAGGAGACGTGTAACGTGGATTTTGACGAAAATAACGGCTCCCAAGTGGAGCAAAGTGGTACTTGTGATGTAGGTGATGAAATTCCTCCCCAAGCCATAAGAAGAATGGGTATTGGTCAAATCCTACCCATTGAGTAACCCCTTGTGGCCGAAGGAGAAGGACAATGCTCCACTCAAGTGGAGCCATCACCTCCCCAAGACCCACACGCTTCCGAAGAACAAAGTGAAGGCCCTCATTCTCATGAACAAGACCAAGGGCAAGATCAACCTCAAGGTGGTGGTGAACCTCTAAATGATGCCCAAGGTCAAGTTCTCCCCCTGAAGCAAGTTCAAGATCATGAGCAAGCTCAAGATCAAGAACAAGCTCAAGACGACGCTCAAGATGATCAAGTTAACCCTCCTTCTTCCACACCCGAGGAGGAATTAGAGCGTCGTGCCGCGAAGATTGCTTCCAAGCTCACCACCCAAGGCCATCTCATGGAAAACATGGTTGGAAGCCTAAGAAAGGGGGTAAGAACTCGTAGACAATTAGCAAACTATTGTGAACATCACGCGTTTGTCTCTTGTGTTGAATGCCAAAAGGTCTATGAGGCGCTCGAAGACTCGGATTGGCTCAATGCCATGCATGAAGAACTCAACAACTTCGAATACAACAAGGTGTGGAGATTGGTGCCAAGACCATCGGGGAACCACAACGTCATTGGAACCAAGTGGATCGTTAAGAACAAGCAAGATGCTCATGGGAACATCATTCGCAACAAGGCGAGATTGGTAGCACAAGGCTACTCCCAAGTCGAGGTTATCGACTACGGTGAAACCTTTGCTCCCGTTGCTCGTCTTGAATCCATTCATTTGTTGATTGCTTATGCTTCCCATCACAACTTTAAGTTGCAACAAATGGATGTGAAAAGTGCTTTTCTTAATGGTCCTATTAATGAGTTGGTCTATGTCAAGCAACCCCCCGGGTTCGAGGACCCCTACTTCCCGGATCATGTGTATCAACTCGATAAGGCACTCTATGGCCTTAAACAAGCCCCACGTGCGTGGTATGATCACCTTACCGAGTTGCTACAAGATCGTGGATTTGAAGTAGGACAAATCGACCCTACTCTTTTTACTAAGAAGGTCAACGGGGAGTTGTTTGTATGCCAACTATATGTTGATGATATTATCTTTGGTTCTCCTAACAAAGCTTTCAATGAGGAATTTGCCGCTCTCATGACCTCCAAGTTCAAGATGTCTTCGATGGGAGAGTTGAAGTTCTTCCTTGGTTTTGACATCAAACAAAGAAGAGAAGGAACCTTCATCAACCAAGCCAAATACACGCAAGACATGCTTAAAAGATTCAAGCTAAGTGATGTCAAGCCGGCTACTACACCAATGCCTACCAAGTGCCAACTTGACATTGATCCCAATGGTAAAGCGGTGGATCAAAAGGTATATCGCTCCATGATTGGCTCCCTGCTTTACCTTTGTGCATCTAGACCGGATATCATGTTGAGTGTGGGGATGTGTGCACGTTTCCAAGCCGCACCAAGGGAAAGTCACTATGTGGCGGTCAAGCGAATCTTTCGATATTTGGCTCATACCCCAAACTTTGGCTTATGGTACCCAAGAGGAGCAAACTTCAAGCTTGAAGGTTTCACGGATTCCGATTGGGCGGGAGACAAAGTGGATAGGAAGTCCACTTCTGGAGGGTGCCAATTTCTTGGTCGCTCTTTGGTAAGTTGGTCTTCCAAGAAGCAAAGTTGTGTGTCTCTCTCGACCACCGAAGCAGAGTATGTGGCGGCCGGTAGTTGTTGTGCTCAACTCCTATGGATGAGGCAAACTTTAAAGGAGTACGGTGTCATTTGTGACAAAGTGCCTCTTTGGTGTGATAATGAAAGTGCCATCAAGATTTCTCTCAACCCGGTGCAACACTTCAAGACGAAGCACATTGAGATTCGGTATCACTTCATCCGGGATCACATTAGGCGAGGGGAGATCGAGCTCAAGTATGTCAACACTCATGATAACCTTGCAGATATTTTCACGAAGCCCTTGGATGAAGCAAGATTTCGTGAGTTAAGGCATGAGCTAAATATCATTGATTTGAGCAATGTGACTTGAAACCGTGCACCCCCCACCACACTCAACTTGTTGTCTAGTTTAGGTGTAGGCATGGATATAGGGGGAGTGTTGTTCTCTCAATGAACTCTCCCTCCCCCCATTATGCATAAATCGATCACCTCTTTCACATTAGCCATTTTTTATGGTACTTGTGCTTCAAAGACGAGTTTTGGTCATGGGCCCAAGGATAATTCTTCGCGGTGCCATACCATCCAACTCAAACATAGGTGGCTTCGGCCACCGCCCTCTGTCCTTGAGAGGCCTTGTCGCTTGGTGGTTTCTTGTTGTCTCTCTGCCTCTGGTTTGTGCTTGATCTTGTGGTTTCTTGTGTGTGAAAAGTTTCCGTGCAAAGGCCTTCTTCTCGTGATGAAACTTGCGGTGACTTGAGTTCACGGTACTACCGCGGCCAGCTGCGGTACTACCGCAGCCTGCCACGGTACTACCGCTTGCGGGAGCACGGTACTACCGCTACCACACGGCAGTAATTTTTTACTGCCGCCTGGTTGAGCGGTACTACCGCCTCGGTGCGGTACTTCCGCCCGAGCGGTACTACCGCGATGATCCACGGTACTACCGCGCCGGTTCGAGGGCGTGGGGATAAGGACGGGCAGGGGGAGTTCTAACTCCCCATACCCATTCGCAGTCCTCTCTCCATGTCGCCTCCTTCTCTCCCTTGCTCAAGAACGGAGCTGGCGTTCATCGCCGGATCTCCTTCACCGGCTGCCCTCTCGTGATTCCGTCCGGTGGGATCGTTCCCCACCACGTGCTCTTACTATGGGCCAAGGTTTTCCCCAACTCCCTCTCCGTGTTGTTTGTGTTTGGTGTTTCTAGGTTTTGGGGGAGGCTTGTGTGTTCTTGAGATTCATAGGCTTAATCTCTGCAAGAATAGGATGAAGGAGCATGGTATTGCATAGGATTTATACTTGTATTGTTGTCTTGCGCTAGATCTGATCACCATAGCATCACCGTTGTTTCGCGGTTCTTTTCAGATTCAAACCGCCGGTTGGATCTGCTATGGCACGGTACTATCGCTTGCACGGTACTACCGCCCTTTGGGTGCGGTACTACCGCGCTCTGTGCGGCACTAAATTTTTACTTCTGCTCCAACCACGGTACTACCGTGACCTCGCACGGTACTACCGCGTTTGGAGCGGTACTAATACTTTAGTACCGCAGGCAGTGGCAGTACTACCGTGGCTCACACCTATCGCATGCCAACTTTCTCGTATGTCTTCTATGTGTTTCTTGTGCTTTATCGTGGCCTTTGCATTGATCTTCTTCGCGTCTTTGGTGCTTTGCGTGTGTGTCTCAGGTGGTGGCTCTCGCCGGTCCAATCCCAGCCGTGACACTGGCTCCAAGCGTCTGCGCAACCTAGGTGAAGTACCAGAGGGATTGTCTGCCTCCAAGCGCAATGTCAAGACCTCAGCTAGCAAGCACAAGGAGCCCGCTAAGTGCATGGATGAGATAGCCCCCACTGAGTATGTCCGTCTCAGGCAGCTTCACCCTTATGTGCACCCTCGTTCCACTGTCAGAGGCTGTGAGCTGTTCAGGAACAAGCAGCAGACCAACATCTATCTGGATGTCATCAAGAACAAGCAGAATACCTACGTGGAGGTGAAGTAGATTGATATGCATCATATGAGGAAGGACAAGTTCCGTGACTACTTTGGAGAGGCTCTGGACTTGGTGGAGCAGTTTGGCATTGAGCATGTGATCTCTTTTCACCTGGACTATGACCCTGAGATTATCTGTCAGTTCTTTGCCTCAGTGTACTTTCACCCTAATGAAGAGAGGAGGATGACCTGGATGACCAATGGCCGCCAACTGTCTGCTACCTGGAAGGAGTTCATGGATCTGCTTCAGGTTCCTGATGATGGGCTTAACTCGCCAGTGGGTATTCGCCCCCATGCCAATGCTGATTCTGCCAACAAGGACAAGCTTGCACCGTTCATGGTTGAGAAGGTGCTCGCCAATGGCAAGACAACTTTGGTACTCAACTCCTTTCTAGATATCATGTATCGCATCTTCCGCAACTCCTTGTTCCCACGCATCGATGACAAAGACAAGGTTCATGCCTATATGGTGGATATGATGCTCATTTGCCAGGAGGCTCGTTCGACTCAGTCTCAGCCACTCGATGTCTCATACATCATGTGGTGTGAGCTTCGGTTTGCAGTGTTCAACTGCAAGGTGCCTATCTATGGGCCCTATCTGTTTCGGCTGATCTCGAAGACTTGAGAGAAGATGTACCCTGATGAGGAGTTCCTTGCTCCAGACTGGATTCGCCATGAGCCCATCTGTCTGCGTATCAAATCCAACTGGGCCAACACCGCTACTCGTGCCGATGCGACTGCTGCTAGGGCTGCTGTTGATGAGGAGGATGCTGGCGCCGAGGATGTTGCTGAGGGCCGTGCTGCTAGGCCTTCCAAGAGTGCCCCTATGCCATCATGGGCCAAGAAGCTGAAGGACAAGATGAAGACACTGTTCTGCATGAAAGCCAAGGGGCAGTACAGGGCTCACGTGGCGTCCAAGGAGAGTCGCCACCGGGACAACAAGATCATGCAACTCTATGGTGAGGAAGTGTCTGGCGGGTCTGAGGAGCGCATCACTCCAGAGGCTGAAAGGATGGAGAAGCAAGGCTACAGGTGGACTGAGTCTGAGGAGGATGTCGAGGAGACCATTCCAGCTGCCGAGGAGACCGACGGAGAGGGTTGGGACGAGTTCTCTGCTTGAGCCACCTCGTGTGTGTAGGTGCCCTCTCTGCCTTTTTGGCGTCTCGATGCCAAAGGGGGAGAGAGTGTAGGGATTTGCGAGTTTGCGAGTCGTGTGTGTGCTGCTTTCTTGGTTGAACTATTTGCTGCTTTCTCGTTCGAACCTTGGTTACTTTACTTCGTATGGTGTAAGACATATGCACTCTATCTATCCTAGTGAGCTTATGTTATATTGTGCTATCTTTATGCTATGTTATGCTTATTATCATGCCTTGGTGTCTAAAATATAGGGGGAGTGTTGATCCTAGTCTGTGTGCTACGTAGTCCAAAGAATTCATCTAAAGTGCACACATCTAGGGGGAGCCCGTCTACATTTTAGAGAGGTGGGGTTTGCCCCTGATCTAAATTATCTTATCTATGTGCAAATCCCGTGTTGTCATCAATCCACCAAAAAGGGGGAGATTGTAAGGGCATATTTATCCCTTAGGTGTTTTGGTGATTGATGACAATGCTTTTGCGGACTAATCGTGTGCCTTGAGTTTCTCAGATACTTCATCACTAAGCACAGACGATTCGGTGCCCCTCGGAGACTATTGAAGTCGGCGTTGTTCTACGTTTCTCTTTGGTGGATTTGAGTCGTAGGAGAGCCGTACTATTAAGAGGGGGTCCGCGTCGGAAAGGTTTGGGTGGAATCAACACGTACACTTGTCCCTCCTTTCCCTACATTTTTGGAGCTTCCCTTCGTTATCTTGGTTGTGCGGAAATCTGACGACTACTGTTGTACTTGCGGTAGTACCGCAAGTACAAGCGGTAGTACCGCTGTGTGTCATGGTAGTACCGCTCCTCTGGAGCGGTAGTACCGCGGCTCCCAGGCCTTGTGCCGCTCCGGTGCGGTAGTAGGGGCGGATGTAATTTTTTACATCCGCGCCCCCCACGGTAGTACCGCTCATCCAGCGCGGTAGTACCGCGGGGGCCCACGGTAGTACCGCTCCCTAGGAGTCGTAGTACCGTGGCCCTCCTACCTAGTACCGCTATGTCACGGTAGCACGGATGTAATTTTTTACATCTGCGCCCGCAACGGTAGTACCGCGCCTCGCGAGCGGTAGTACCGCGTCGGATTTTTGTACCACCTCAGTTTCAGCGGAAGTAGGCACGGATGTAATTTATTTCATCTGCGCCCTTCCCAGGCCATGACTTTCCTGCCTTGCGGTAGTACCGCAAGGGGGAGCGGTAGTACCGCGCAAGCGGTAGTACTGCCCCCTAGTCAGGCAAGTTCCGGCCTGTGCTGCTGTCACGGTAGTACCGTGGTCCGCCACGGTAGTACCGCGCAGCCTCACGGTAGTACCCCGCCCCTAGAGCGGTAGTACCGTGCATCGCGGGCTGAACATGTGGATAACGGTTGGATTTTTCCCACGACTATATAAGGGGTGTCTTCTACCTCTAGTTGACTACCTCTTCAACCTCTAAGCTCCATTGCTGCTCCAAGCTCCATTTTCGCCCGATCTCTCTCCCTAGCCAATCAAACTTGTTGATTTGCTCGGGATTGGGTGACAAGGGCCCGATCTACACTTCCACCACAGGATATTTGATCCCCCCCCCCCACTTATCCCTAGCGGATCTTGTTACTCTTGGGTGTTTGAGCACCCTAGACGGTTGAGGTCACCTCGAAGCCATACTCCATTGTGGTGAAGCTGCGTGGTGTTGTTGGGAGCCTCCAATTGTTGTGGAGATTGCCCCAACCTTGTTTGTAAAGGTTCGGTCGCCGCCTTCAAGGGCACCAATAGTGGAATCACGACATCTTGCATTGTGTAAGGGCGTGAGGAGAATACGGTGGCCCTAGTGGCTTCTTGGGGAGCATTGTGCCTCCACACCGCTCTAACGGAGACGTACTTCCCCTTAAAAGGAAGGAACTCCGGTAACACATCCTCGTCTCCACCGGCTCCACTCTTGGTTATTTCGTGCCTTTACTTTTGCAAGCTTTCTTGTGTTACATCCTTTGCTTGTATATGTGCTAGTTGTTATTGCATCATATAGGTTGCTCACTTAGTTGCACATCTAGAAAACCTATTTTGTTGCAAAGTTTAATTTGGTAAAGAAAAGCTTAAAATTGTTAGTTGCCTATTCACCCCCCCCCCCCCTCTAGTCAACCATGTCGATCCTTTCAGCCGTGGTGCCCCTCGACATGCTACCACTACCCGTCCACCTGTCCTTCATGCGTGGCCACTACTGGGCGGGCATGAAGGCCAACTGGATCGTCCTCATCCACCACACCGGTAGTCTGTGGCGTCTCGTGGATATCTACACCCAGCGAGAGATCACCCTTCCATCGTTGGATACCGCCGCCATCGAGCCTCGCGGCCCGCCGGACACTCCTGCCTACTACGCACGAGACACGTCAAGCTTTTGGCTCGACCTCTGTTTGCAGAAAGTTGTAATCTGCAAAGTGCCTGCACCATCAGAAGACTACATGGATTACAAGCTCATTGCCTTGTTCAACATGGGATTAGTCTATCTGGAATTTGGTCGCCATACATGGTTATGGCTCATCATCAATCCTGTTGAGGCAACATCTCTGTCTGATGGTATAGTGCATGATGGCATCGTTTACGCGGTCGATGCACAGATTGGCTGCCTATACTGGTGGAATCTATCATCGTGTAATTGTTCTATCTCATCTCATCTTTACCTTATGAATATGACTGCTTGTTCATTTGTTACAAATTTAGAATGCATAGCATGTCTATAACCACATCATTGCTATATGTTCCTCTCATTTCCTAGATTTTTATGACCGCACATGTTATTGTTAGAGTTGATATGAGAACAATTGGCATCTAATGATTGTTAGAATACATATTATGAGCATAACATCATGATTGCTATATGTTACTCTCGTTTACAAGATTTTTATAACAACGCATGTTATTGCTTAGAGTTGATATGAGAACAGTAGTAGTAAGTGCTATGGTAGAATATGAGTATGCGCTGTTGTAGCTGTTTTCCTCTCATTGTTACATGATGTTTTGAACCATGACATGTTGCTAGAATATGAAAGCCATTGGCTTATTTTTTTTACTTGGGGTATGATTACGACCACGGCATTGCAATTCTCTGTCTATGATATGTGTCACTGTTATAATAATCTTAATTCCACACATACTTTGAACATGATTGTTTATTTTTGTCCTTTTGGTCTCCAATTTGAATTGTTGCAGCAGACACAAATGCGCTAGCCTTCATGATTCCAGGACCTGAAATCATACCAGCCGATGGGTGGTGGTTTATCGCTCGTTCAGCTGACGACGGTCATTTGATGCTTCGCACGTACCAAATTGACCAAATCATTACATCAAACCACATGCAATACAATGCATGGTGCGTTCGTGACATTGATGGCTATGGCTGCTTCGTGTTCGAGAAAGATCCCAGCTCCGTTGGGCCAGGTGTATTCAACTGGAGGCGGGTTTACAGCCTCGGCAACCACTCCTTGTTCCTCTTGCTCAATTATCCGATCATCCAACCAATCATTGATCATATCACCGGCGATGATTACTGTGCTATGCAACTTCCATTCGCGGGGGGGGGGGGGGGGGGGGGGGGCTATGTTTACACATCATACCATGGGTTTCATGAATCACCATATCCAGAGATTCGTCGACACAGCTTGTTGCCAGATAATCTTCAGTGTGTGAAAGGCATCAAGCTTCCATGCGATGGATGGCTTTTGCAAACCCGACATGCGGCAATGTGGTTCATGCGAACAGCAAATATGCACAACTTGATTCGTGCTGCTATCTAGACTGCCATGTATTCTGCTGCTGTAGCACGACCCTCTTTTGTTAGATATTATGTACTGTTGTTAGTTTGAAGCACTCCTCTGGTTTGAAGGATAGATACCTTCGTGGGATCAAGTGCATCCTAACTCACCTGCGTAGGATGTACTGATAATGATGATGGAGATGCTGTGTAGAGCCATATATATATATATATATATATATATATATATATATATATATATATATATATATATATATATATATATATATATATATATATAGGGAAAATTCATCCTACCATCCGGTGGTAGTTACCCCATATGTCTCATATACTACCATGTGGTACTATATATACTACTTTATCATTTTAAATATATTCATATACAATATCTAAGATATTTCAAAGCAAGTTACATGAAAAAATTACATATGAACCCATAGTTTTTGTTATATTTGTGAAATACGTACATATTTGTACGTAAAAAAGAGCATACTCAAAACATGGTATATACTACCTAAAAATTAGTATATATACTACCTAATCATTGTTATATACTACATACTAGACGTACATACTCTCAATTTTGACAGATACTACATACAACATACAAAACGCAAGTGGTGGTAACTACCACTGCTTGTAGGAAACATTTGTCCTATATATATATATATATATATATATATATATATATATATATATATATATATATATATATATATATATATATATATATATATGACGCCAGTTTGCGACACCTAGGTGCCTGGGCACCTTGCCTCTTCATCGTTGGATCGTGTTCAGCGATTGATTTGGAAACCAATAAAAATGCATCAATTACTAGTTAATTTGGCAGGCTTTAATTCGTGGACCGTCCCATGCATGCATGTCGCGTGATAAAAAGGCAGGGTATTAATATGTAAGTCAATATTTATTATTTTCTTATATAGCATGTATTCTGCCCCTTGTACGTATAACAGATCAAATTAGGAATGGGTATGTATGATGCAAGATTTCATTGGATATATACGCACCCTGAGAATGCATATAATTTTGGTAGTAGGTATTGCATACCCGTATTAGATGGTTAGAAAATAAAATAAAACATAAATAGTTCTAAAAATAAATTATTGGGTATATACGTACCCGCATGTGTACATAATTACACGAGTAGGTATTTGATACTCGTATTTGTATATAATATCGTTAGTAGGTATTTTTTTGGTACCGTTAGTAGGTATTAAATACCCATATATTTACATAAATTATTGGGTATATACGTACCCGATATATACATAATTTCGTTAATAGGTATTAGATACTCATATTAAATAGTTAAAAAAATAAAACGTAATAGTTCAGAGAATAATTTACTGGATATATACCCGCGTATGCACAGAATTTTATTAGTAGGTATTACATACCCGTATTAGATAGTTAGGAAACGAAAATACGCGTATTAGATACCCATAGTAGTTCAGAAGAAAATAAAATATTACTATAATTTATTGTATGGCAAGTCTTGCATGCCTAATAGTTAAAAACAAAAATAAAATGTAAACATGGAAAGTCTTGCATGAAGAATAATTAGGAAACAAATCAAACATTCATTTTACGTTGGTACATACCTAAAACAATTAAGGTGCCCGGGCACCTAAGTGTCCCAGTTAATTTACACACACACACACACACACACACACACACACACACATATATATATATGTATATATATGTATATATATATATATATGTATATATATATATATATATCAGTTAGGCTTCAAGTGCGTACTTGTTAGTTAAACCTATGTATAAATTGTGACACTAAATACGACTAGTAAGTAATACAGTAGCAGTACTAGTATACGTCGGTCAAATTGCTCATCATATCCACACATTGAATTGACGTGACAACATGCTGCGTGTGAGGTGACACAAGAATCCCGGCGGTGTGTTCGGGTATTCTGGACTTCAGATTTGGAGTACCACTTATCTGTCAAAATCTTTCATCATTCACTTAAAATAGTCGATTGATCATACATTGAGTACCATATAACTGGAATTACCGATGCAAGTCGAAGAAGGATTGGCCGGTGCTGCCGGCTGGCGTCAAGTTCGATCCCACGGATCAGGAGCTGATCGAGCACCTTGAGGCCAAAGTGAGTGCTGACAGCACGAGATTTTAGTTTCTCATCGATTTGTTCATACCAACCATTGACAGCGAGCACGGCATATGCTACACCCAACCTGAGAAACTTCCAGGTAAGACACCGATCGGCCGTCTACTTGTACAAACATATTCCTTTGTTTATAGCTCTATTTTTCTTTTTAGACGCAGACCTGTGAAGCAATTACAATTTGACAGTTAATAAAAAGTGAAACAAGTGACTGCAACATGCCAAAGATGTTACGAAAATGCCAACTAGGTACACTAAAACCTGTATTCCACAATACTGCAGGTATCACACTGAGTGGCCTAAGGAAGCATTTCTTCCAGCGCAATTCCAGGGCATTAAAAAGGGGCACGTGGATGCGTTGCAAGATACAATTGGAGTGCAGCATGCACACGATGTGGCACAAGACCGGCAATACCTTGCCGGTGATGGTCAACGACCGGCAGACGGGCAGCAAAAAAGGTTCTGGTGCTGCACACCAACAAGAACTTCGACCAGCAAAGGACCAACTGGGTGATGCACTAGTACCACCTCGGGGACCTGGAGCAAGAGAAGGAGCGGGAACTGGTCCTCTGCAAGATTTTCTACCGGACGAACACTAGGGCCGGGAGTAAAAAGATTATAAGTTAGTTTGGTATTGGTAGTTGTACTACCTTGTCGTCCACAAGTTGGTATTGTTGTTAACGATTTTTTGGTATGAACTTGCATTTGCTTCCAACCATCATGCCGAGGGTCGGCGTGGATATAAAGCTGAATCATTTGTTTCAAAACGAATTTTCAGGCACCTGATTTTTATTTGATGGGTAGCATAAGCACCCGCCGTTCGAATTCCCAGTTCTCCAATTTTTTCGAAACAAGTGCATGCACTTATTATCACGATAAAAAAAATATCCGTGCTGCATTCCAGTTTTTAGTCTGTACTTGCAGAATTCTCTCGTTTATTGAGCACGTATATTGTTTTTTCAGGTCGAGCAAGTTTCAACTGGGCTGTAGACTGCCCAGGGTTGGTTTTGTTTTTAACAGGCCCAACACATGACGACAACGGGGCACAAAGATCCAGCTGGTATCTACTGGCCTCTGGCCCGCCAGCATTAGTTACATTTTGTCTTACAACATCCGCAGGCAGTTTTTTTACTGAATCAAACACACAGCCCAGTTCTATTTTCCTCTTGAAACGCATGTCCTACATCTGTTTTCTAATCTCTACATATAGTTTTACTAGTTCATATATACGTATCATTATATTGAAAACACATAAAATTCCCTTTTCATATTTACATCCTTATTTTTGTTGTTTTTTCCCACCCAGCGATGATTTTTTACCACTGGTTTTCCCTTAAACCAACTCAATTGTCCCACGTCTTATTTGCTTACAAAAACAAAACGATTTTTTGGCAAATCAATAAGTCCTTAAAAAAATGTTTATCATTTCGGGATTACAACAATTTGGACTCCACCAAAATATGCAAAATAAGGTTGAAATTTTTGACCGTGGTCCTGGGCAGAGAATGGGCTGTAATAAATTACTTAAGAATTAGCAAATGGGCTGCAAATTATAAAAAATAGCAAATGGGCTTTATGTTGTCTGCCACAGATTTGGAGGCTGACTTGTGGGCCTACTAAGTTCATGTGTACACAAGGTTTCTTAAAAAAGAAACTTAGTCAACAATCGACTCTACCAGCGTCAGACCGTTAGATGTCAATCTAACGGCAATCGTGCTTCTTCAGTCTCTGATCTTCCTGCCCCAGCCGCCCAAACCAGCGCCGTCGGAACCGCCTGCTCCCGCCTCCCGTGGCCGGCAGTGCTGCCAGGCAGGCCTCACGGCCCCATCATACTCGCATCCATGGCCTGTCTATCCCTCTACTCACCCACACCTCCTGTTATTTTTCGGCGACGGCAGCCGAACCAGTCAACCCTCGTACTCTCCACCGCATGGGCCGCCACTGCCGTGTCTTCGCCGGCTCCGTGTCGTTCCCTTCGTAGGCCTCACCGTCGTCCACCGTCCTGGTGCTCTCGGTGCGGCATGGTCAACAATGTCCATCCAATGGTCGTAGTGCTTCTTCAACCTCTGGTCTTCTTGCCCCAGCTGCCCAAAGCAGCGCCGGTCGTGCCGCATGCTCCTGCCTCCCATGGCCGGCTGTGCTGCCGCGGAGGCCTCACCGTCCCCATACTACTCCCACTGCTGGCCAGGTCATCCCTCCACTCACCCACTCCCCCTTTTATTCTGCGGCGATGGCAGCCTCACACCGCAGCCGAACCAGTGAACCCTCGTACTCCTCTCCGCATGGGCATCCACTGTCGCGTCTTCCCTGGCTCCGTGTCGTCCCCTTCCTAGGCCTCGCCGTCGTCCACCGCCGTGGTGCTCTCGGCGCGCCGTGATCAATGTGGTCAATGACTGACTTCCATCGGAAGAGTACTGTACGTGGAGAGGCTGACAGTTGGGTCCACGGCAGCCGCAAGGAAGTGCCTCCTTATTACGCGCAAAATAATTATTCCTCCACCTGACAACAAGGACCCACCGGACAGGCCACCAGTATTTCACGGAAAAAACGTTTCCCCCCTGCCTGCTGGGACCCACCGGACGGGCCACCGTATTTCGAGAAAAAAATGTTTGCCCCTAACTGCTGGGACCCACTGGACAGACCACCGTATTTCGCAAAAAAAACGTTCCCCCCGCTGTTAGCTCGGACCCACCGGAAGTGCCTCCTTATTATGCATAGAAAAATGAATACTCCTCCTGCTAGCTGGGACCCACCATAGTGGGAGGCTGACTTGTGGGCCTACTAAGTTGACGGGGACAGAGGGCTTTGTCAACTTAGTCAATATGAACGATTCTAGCTCCAGTGATCGTACGATGTCCATCCAACGGCTGTCGTGCTTCTTTAGTCTCTGCTCTTCCTGCTCCAGCCGCTCAAACAAGCGCCGGCGGGACTGCCTGCTCCCTCCTTCCCGCGGCTGGCTGTGCTGCCGTGCAGGCCTCACCGCCCCACCGTACTCCCATCGCTGGCCTAGCCATCCCTCTACTCACCCACACCTGCTGTTATTCTCCGGCAAGGGCAGACGAACCAGTAAACCCTCGTACAGTCGTACTCCCCTCCGCGTGGGAAACAACTGCCGAGTCCTCCCTGCCTCTGTGTCGTTCCCTTCCTAGGCCTCGCCGTCGTCCACCGCCTTGGTGCTCTTGGCGCGGCC
Organism: Triticum timopheevii; assembly: GCA_963921465.1. Classification (NCBI taxonomy): domain Eukaryota; kingdom Viridiplantae; phylum Streptophyta; class Magnoliopsida; order Poales; family Poaceae; genus Triticum; species Triticum timopheevii. The sequence continues at coordinate 154,049,506 of OY997272.1, forward strand.
TGGTCAACGTGGTCAACAACCGACATGCATCTAAAGTGGACTGTACGTGGAGAGGCTGACAGCTGGGTCCACGGTCGCACCCAAGGAAATGCCTCCTTATTACGCGCAAAATAATGATTCCTCCACCTGACATCGGGGACCCACCGAAGGGCCTCTGTATTTCGCGAAAAAATGTTACCGCCGCTGACAACTCGGACTCACCAGCTATATCTTCGCACGCAAGGAAGTGCCTCCTTATTACGCACAAAAACAAAAAGAATACTCCCCCTGTTAGCTGGGACCCAGTATATTGGCAGACTGACTTGTGGGCCTACTAACTTGACGGGGACGGAGGGCTTTGTCAACTTAGTCAACACGATTCTAGCTCCAGTGACCGTACGATGTCCATCCAACGGCCGTAGTGCTTCTTCAACCTCTGGTCTTCTTGCTCCAGCCGCCCAAACCAGCGCTGGTCGTGCCTCGTGCTCCTGCCTCCCGTGGCCGGCTGCGATGCGGCGGAGGCCTCACCGCCCCTACTACTCTCACCGCTGGCCAGGCCATCCCTCTACTCACCCACACCCCCTGTTATTCTGCGGCGACGGCAGCCTCACACCGCAGCGAACCAGTGAACCCTCGTACTCCTCTACGCGTGGGCATCCATTGTTGCGTCTTCCCCGGCTCCGTGTCGTCCCCTTCCTAGGCCTCGCCGTCGTCCACCGCCCTGGTGCTCTCGGTGCGGCGTGGTCAATGTGGTCAAGGAACGGCTTCCATCGGACGTGGACTGTACGTGGAAAGACTGACAGCTCGGTCCACGGCCACAGCAAGGAAGTGCCTCCTTATTATGCGCAAAATAATTATTCCTCCACCTGACAGCAGGGACCCACCGGATGGGCCACCGTATTTTGCGAAAAAATGTTTCCCCCCTGACTGCTGGGACCCGCCAGCTACATCTTCGCATGCAAGGAAGTGCGTCCGGGCAAAAAAAACGGTTTGCCCCCTGACTGCTAGGACCCACCAGCTACATCTTCGCAGGCAAGGAAGTGCCTAACAGTCGGGACCCACCTGGTCGAAGCATACGTAGCGTTGTCATTCTGGTCGCGGACGTGTACGTACATATATACTGGTGGATGTAGAGGCGCACACGTGTCGTAGTAGAGGCGCGCACGTAGCATGTACACGTACGTACAACGGCCAGGGTGCAAGAAAGAAAATACGGCCACGTATGTGTACATACGGGCGGGGTCTCAAACGCCTACTCACGCATACGTACGGCGAGGGCTCGTGTACATGGCTAGGCCGAAACGGAGAAACAACATCGTCGTAATGTTCATGGGGAGGCAACGGAATGCGTCATGTTCATGGGGAGGCAACGGAATGCGTCGTGTTCATCGGAAGGCAACGGAACGCGTGGGAGCCAACTGGCTGGGTCGAAACAAAATGCGTGGTCGTGTTCATCGGGAGGGCTTGGACGGAACAGGCGATTGGAAATGAGGCCTGGTGTACTGTAGAACGGATGAAACGGACCTCCTACGTTCGGAACGGGGTCCTGTTGATCGGGAGGGGTGTGGCGTACCGCAAAACGGAGGAAACGGACCTCCTACGGTCGAAATGGGGGTCCTGTTGATCGGGAGGGGTGTGGCGTACTGCAAAACGAACGAAACGGACCTCCTACGGTCGAAACGGGGGTCCTGTTGATCGGGAGGGGTGTGGCGTACCGCAAAACGGGACTCCACGGGATACTGTTCATCTCCACCGTCGACCTCCTCCAGCCTCCACGGGCTACCATCGACCTCCTCCAGCCTCCATGGGCTATCGCCGACCTCCTCCAGCCTCCACGGGCTCCTGTTCATCCATCCTCCACCATGCGCTACTCCACCGGATACTGTTCAACCACCCCTCCACCGTCTATTGTTCATCCAACCCTCCACACCACGGGGGCCTGTTCAACCACCCCTCCACGGTCACCCCTCCACCTTCTACTGTTCATCCAGCCCTCCACACCACGGGGTCCTGTTCATCCAGAGGCAATGCCACCGTTCACTGTTCATCCAAACCCGCCCCGCAACGCTCACTGTTCATCCCAGAGGCAGCATCGATCGGCTTCAGTTAGCAGCAGTAGCGAAGGAATCGCTCGATCGGGTTCACTTAACAGCCATCGATCGATCGCTCGGGTTCAGTAACGCGTAGTCTGCAGTGCAATCTCTCGGGTTCAGTTAGAGCCCAACGCCTCGCTTGGTTCAATTAGAGCCAATGCCTCGCACACACGCGCGTACGTGTACGAGAGAAATGCGCATCGCCCGGCCCCCGACCTCCCACCGTAACCGGCAACTCGCCGAAATTTTCCTCCCCCTCGCTTCTACCACGGTTTTTTCCGTCATGGACGACCCAAAGAATGTCATGCAGCTGCGTCTCCGGCCCGCCCAGGACGAAAAACCCATTTTCTATCATGATTTTTTGTCATAGAAGTACAATCCCACCACATCTATGATGATACCGAGTTTTGTCACAATTATCGTCATAGAAGTGTCATATGTATGACAGAAAAAAAATTGTTCGGCCCAAATGTCACGGATGTGTCTTTTTTTGTAGTGGAGTTCATATCCGATCTAAGTGTCGTACCTAGTGCATCGGGTCCAATGAAAATCTTTTGTGACAATACTGGTGCAAATGCCTTGGCAAAGGAATCCAGATTTCACAAGAGAACCAAGCACATCAAGAGACGCTTCAATTCCATCCGGGACCAAGTCCAGGTTGGAGACATAGAGATTTGAAATATACATACGGATCTGAATGTTGCAAACCCGTTGACTAAGCCTCTTCCACGAGCAAAACATGATCAACACCAAGGCTCCATGGGTGTTAGAATCATTACTGTGTAATCTAGATTATTGACTCTAGTGCAAGTGGGAGACTGAAGGAAATATGCCCTAGAGGCAATAATAAAGTTATTATTTATTTCCTCATATCATGATAAATGTTTCTTATTCATGCTAGAATTGTATTACCCGGAAACAAAATACATGTGTTGAATACATAGGCAAACATAATGTCACTAGTATGCCTCTACTTGACTAGCTCATAAATCAAAGATGGTTAAGTTTCCTAACGATAGACATGAGTTGTCATTTGATTAACGGGATCACATCATTAGGAGAATTATGTGATTGAATTGACCCATTCCGTTAGCTTAGCACTTGATCGTTTAGCATGTTGCTATTGCTTTCTTCATGACTTATACATGTTCCTATCACTATGAGATTATGTAACTCCCGCTTACCGGAGGAACACTGTGTGTGCTACCAAACGTCACAACGTAACTGGGTGATTATAAAGGTGCTCTACAGGTGTCTCCGAAGGTACTTGTTGAGTTAACGTATTTCGAGATTACGATTTGTCACTCCGATTGTCGAAGAGGTATCTTTGGGCCCTCTCGGTAATGCACGTCACTATAAGCCTTGCAAGCAATGTAGCTAATGAGTTAGTTACGAGATGATGCATTACGTAATGAGTAAAGAGACTTGCCAGTAACGAGATTGAACTAGGTATTGGATACCGACGATCGAATCTCGGGCAAGTAACATACCGATGACAAAGGGAACAACGTATGTTGTTATGCGGTTTGACCGATAAAGATCTTCGTAGAATATGTAGGAGTCAATATGAGCATCCAGGTTCCGCTATTGGTTATGGACCGGAAATGTCTCTCGGTCATGTCTACATAGTTCTCGAACCCGTAGGGTCCGCACGCTTAAGGTTTTGTTGACAGTTTTATTATGAGTTTATGAGTTTTGATGTACCGAAGGTTGTTCGGAGTTTCGGATGTGATCACGGACTTGACGAGGAGTCTCGAAATGGTCGAGACATAAAGATCGATATATTGGACGACTATATTTGGACACTGGAAAGGTTCCGGGTGAGATTGGGACAATACCGGAGCTCCGGGAGGTTATCGGAACCCCCCGGGAGGTATATGGGCCTTATTGGGCCTTAGTGGAAAGGAGGGGAAAGGAGCAAGGGAGGGGGCGCCCCCCCAAGCCCAGTCCGAATTGGGAGGGGGGCCGCCCCCCCCCCCTTTCCTTCCTCCCTCCTTCCTCTTCCTTCCCTCTCCTTCTCCTAATAGGAAAGGGGGGAGTCCTACTCCCGGTGGGAGTTGGACTCCCCCCTAGGGTGCGCCACCCCCCTTGGCCGGCCCCCTCCTCCACTCCTTTATATACGGGGGAGGGGGGCACCCCATAGACACAACAATTGATCTCTTGATCTCTTATCCGTGCGCGGTGCCCCCCTCCACCATAGTTCTCCTCGATAATATTGTAGCGGTGCTTAGGCGAAGCCCTACGATGGTAGAACATCAAGACCATCACCACGCCGTCGTGCTGACGGAACTCTTCCCCGACATTCTGCTGGATCGGAGTACGGGGAACGTCATCGAGCTGAACGTGTGCAAGAACTCGGAGGTATCATAGTTTTGGTGCTTGATCGGTCGGGCCGTAAAGACGTACGACTACATCAACCGCGTCGTGCTAACGCTTCCGCTTTCGGTCTACGAGGGTACGTGGACACACTCTCCCCTCTCGTTGTTATGCATCACCATGATCTTGCGTGTGCGTAAGAATTTTTTTGAAATTACTATGTTCCCCAATAGTCGGATCTCCAGATCCGGCATCTAGTCCCGCTTGCGAGTTGGGGAGACAGAGTTGCCGCTGAAAACCGAGCCGATGGCGAGCGATGGCGGCGTTTTGCGTCATTACCTTGATGAAGGCATCATTGTGTAACTTCTGTCGACCCACTCGTGCTGCTTCAGGGGAAATCCTAAGATCTGGTCATCCAGATCGGACGATGGCGGTACTACGGTATCGTTACTCTGTTGGGAGCATCGTTTGTGGAGCAGCGCTGGAAGACAGAGGCAGAAGGTGGAACGATTAAGTCTTGCATGGAGTTTCGGTGAAGATGTCAAGTCATGCCTAACCGACAGGTGCTATGTTGTGTCATGCCTGGTCGGCAGGTGCTACGCACGACAGATGTTCCAGCGTCTTCGCGTCTGGATGAATGCGAGAAGGATCGTGGCCCCGTTGGGCGCCGTGGTGGTGTCGACGGATGTCTGGAATGGCAAGGATGATGCGGATCTCTATCCTGAAGATGGGTCAGCGGTCCGAGGATGATGGCGGCTTCTGACTTCTAAAACATGTGCATGTGGTGCACGCTTTAGGTCTGCTACACCGGATGTTGGTCCCGATACGTTATGTGGATGGATCGGCAACGACACCGGTTTTAGATATGGGGGTGAGAGCACTCCACGTTATCGAGTTTGTAGGTGTGAGTGTTGGCTTGAGGTGGCTTGATGTATTTTCTTGTCAGACCTTTGTGAAATAATTAATAAAGATGGTTGTACGCATCGGTTGATGCAGAGGCCGGGGTATAACCTCCTTTTCAAAAAAAAAATACTTTTGTAGTTCTATTGCTGCACCATCTGTTGTTCATGTTTGTTCTGCACATACCAAATTTCTGGCTTCCAGGAGCGCCGAAGAATCTGCTTAGTTTTTGTATGAGCTATGTGTTCGTTCACTGTAAATGCCTCTATGTTCATGGTTATGGATGATTCCCTGCAGAATCAGCAAATGTGTGATATTTTGTTATTCTTTCTGTTTCTTGCTGAGCATATAAATGAGCATAATCGTCATTTCTGTTGTCAGGAAGATGGCCCTAATGCAGTGTTAAGAGTTGAGGTTGTTGTTGACAACAGGGAGCGAAAAAAGGGTACCAATATTGAGCTTGCTGATAAATCATCGTACTTGCTTAGTCATCCATATCAAACAGTATTTTAAATGTTTATTTGATGAGGATGCACCATAGAGTAGTGTTCTTCTTTTACTAATTCTTTTAAATTTCAATGTCAGTGCAATAAAACAGTGTGGCTCTTGCTGAGATTTTCAAAATTGAAGCTAACTCGTGTTGATGTTGTGCAACGTCAAAAGTTAGAATCTTTGAAATAAATGGACAAAGTAGTTTCTTCTGCATACTAGATCGGACAATCCTTATCCACTGAAAGTACATTGTTGAATCTTAGAGGCTGATTGGTTTGGTACCAACATTTGACATGCCAAACATCTGACAAAATCAAAAAATACCAACATTTAGCAAGCTTGTGTGAGATTGACAACCAAAATTGACAAGCAACCAATCTCTAGCCAACGTTTGGCATTTGCCAAAATTTAAATTTGTTTGAAATTGCGAACAATTTTACGAAAACACAGAAAACATATTGAAATTCTAAACAAACTTTAGAAAATGAGAATAAAAATTGAAATTCTCAATAATTTTGAAAATTGTAAGCAATTTTGAAAACACGAATGATGTTTTCATAAAAAGTGAACAATTTTTTCTTAAAAGGCATAACTTGAAAATTTTGAATATTTTCTTAAAAAATGAACACATTTTAAAATATATTGAACATTCTTTGAACTTTGTGATTTTTAAAAAGAAAAAAGAAGAACAAAAAGTAACATAAAAGAAAAGAAAAAGAAACAAGAAAATCTATTCATGAACCTTGTATAAGGTCCCCAAACCAGTTTGTGCTTCTAAACATTTGTTTAAAATTTTTAAAAATGTTTGCTTCAAAATTGCAAGCTTATGACGTATATTACCGAGAGGGCCCAGAGATACCTCTCCGATACTCGGAGTGACAAATCCTAATCTCGATCTATGCCAAGTCAACAAACATCTTCGAAGATACCTGTAGAGCATCTTTATAATCACCCAGTTACGTTCTGACGTTTGATAGAAAGCAATAGCAATAAAACTGAACGCTCATTGTGCTAAGCTAACGGATGGGTCTTGTCCATCACATCATTCTCCTAATGATAGTATCCCGTTATCAAATGAAAACTCATGTCCATGGTTAGGAAACCTTAGCCATCTTTGATTAACGTGATAGTCAAGTAGAGGCTCACTAGGGACACGGTGTTTGTTTATGTATTCACACATGTATTTAGGTTTTCGATCAATATAATTCTACCATGAATAATAAACCTTTATCATGAATAAGAAAATATAAAATAACAACTTTATTATTGCCTTTAGGACATATTTCCTTCAGAGGTCATTTAAAAAATGTCCAAAAGTAGAGCATGCTCAGCAAAGGTTGTTCGTATAGCCAGAAGGGCCCTTCTGAAAGCTTGTTGGTTTTTGACATCCGTCAAATTGCCCCAAAATTTTCCACCATCTTCTATGACCAGTTCAAGACATCATGTCAAGTTGTTTGGATTTTTGACAAGTTTTGCATTTTCTGCAGTTTTCTCGATGAAAAGTGATTGATAAATGGTCGGACGTGTCGCAACTTGTAAACGGTATCGGATGCCTCTCAAATCTAGCATGGATGCCTCATATGTCTATGTCAGGGTGTTGCCAGAAGTTATGGTCATTTATCCATCCATAGTGCAAAAAACATCACTTGAGAGGAGTGCGCGAGACTATGCCAGATGAGTCCATCCATGAGCATGTAGTTTTTCCTAATTTGAATGCCTCTGTTGTTTATAATTTCCGTCATTATGAATCCACATGAACATTTTGTTATGTCCTAACCATTTCTTGAAATTTATCAACATTTTGGAATTTCAAATTTAGTATGAAAATTTTACAAACCTGAACACATTTTCCAAAATTAATAACACATTCCCAACGGTTGATGAAATTTTGAACAAAAATTGTATACCATGTACTTATTAAAAATTTATCAACTTTTTTAAACGCAAAAATTTCTTAAGTTTGCGAACAAAAAAATCGAAAATGGAAACATTTTATGAAATTCGAAAACATTTTTAGAAATTGTAAAAAGTATTTGAAAACAAGAACATTTTCTGGTATTCTAAACAAATTTAAATTTTTTGAACATGCTTCAAAAAGAATAATAAATGTCAAAAAGGAGAAAAATGAATTAACAAAAAAAGAAGGAAAAGAAAAAAAATGTTTATGCAGAAGAACCTAATGCTGCCTGTACGTTTGCATGTTGATGTGCTTTTTGTTTGCGGGTTGATGCTCCAGAATGTCCAGGCTCATAGATCAACTAAACGACGGCCCAAACAATCTAGCAACAGTGCAATATTTCAGCCTATAGGGCCTCTAAAGACTGAAGGTGTACATCACAGGTAGTCTATGCTCGTGATTCAGGGTTTGGTTGATCTTCCGACCGTCAAGGTAGGGTGGTGGGCGAATGACAGGGAAATTACTATTGGACGCTCGTTGCGTCAAAATGTCGAGCGAACACATAGGGAGCGATCAGCTGGGCCGGCCCATCTCCCACTGTAGGCGATTTCGGTTTTGGGAACTTTCTATCCCAGCCGGTTTTTATCGATTTTGGGAACCTTCTAGAAGGCCTTCTAGAAGGTTCCTTAAGCTGGTTTTATATTTTCCTTTTTATTTCTTCTTTTTCTGTTTTCTTTTCGTTTTTTTTTTATTTTTTCATGGTTTTTTTTTCTTCCTCTCCTTTTTTCTTTTTTCTTTTTCCTTTTTGTTTTATTTTTATTGTTTTCAAAAAATGTGTCTGTTTTTGGAAAAATGTTCGTAAATTACAAAAATGTTTGCATTTATCATAAATTGTTTAATATTTCCAAAAATGTTTCACTTTCGAATTTTGTTCAGAAATTCAAAAAATGTTCGCTTTTAAAAAAAAAGTGCATAAGTTTGAAAATTGTTCCTGTTTTCAATTTTGGTTCATAAATTAAAGAAGCCTATAGGGCCTCTAAAGACTGAAGGTGTACATCACAGGTAGTCTATGCTCGTGATTCAGGGTTTGGTTGATCTTCCGACGGTCAAGGTAGGGTGGTGGGCGAATGACAGGGAAATTACTATTTGACGCTCGTTGCGTCAAAATGTCGAGCGAACACATAGGGAGCGATCAGCTGGGCCGGCCCATCTCGGTTTTGGGAACTTTCTATCCCAGCCGGTTTTTATCGGTTTTGGGAACCTTCTAGAAGGCCTTCTAGAAGGTTCCTTAAGCTGGTTTTATATTTTCCTTTTTATTGTTCAGAAATTCTTCGAGAATTTTAAAAAAAATTCTTGCTATTCAAAAATTGTTCAGGAGTTCGAAAAATGTTCCTGTTTTCAATTTTGGTTCACAATTTATAAAAATGTTCGTCCTTTTACGAAAAATCTTCCCGTTTTTAAATTTTGTTCAAAATTTCAAAAAAATGCTCTTGCTATTCAAAATTTGTTCAGAAGTTAAAAAACGTTCCTGTTTCAATTTCTTTCATAAATTCAGAAAATTTTTGCAAATTTGAAAAGTTGTTCGGAATTAAAAAAAAGGCAGCTACAGTCCCAGGCGCTACAGTACAAAATTGATCACGTTTTTAAAAAAGGCAGCTACAGTACAAAAAGGCAGCTACAGTCCCAGGCGAAAAGAAATGTTCATGTTGTTTTTCTAAATTCGGATTAAAAAAATTGTTCACATTTTTCAGAAAAATAGTTTGGAATATCAAAAAGTATTTGCTGTATTTCAAACTGGGCCGGACCATCGAGCGAAAGCACAGCGACGTAAAACAGCAAGCCACTCCAACACAAAGCTTCTGTCCAACATTAAGGCGCCAAACAATTTAAGAACAGACAACAGCGTTGTGATTTGGGACAAACATTTTAGAAACATTCCCTGATAATTTCGGACAATTTAAAATACCACAACTAATTTTTGATATTCCAAACTATCTTTCTGAAAAATGTGAACAATTTTTTAATCCGAATTTAGAAAAAACATGAACATTTCTTTTTGCAAAACCTAGCAGTTTTCTAAAACGTGATCAATTTTTGTACTGTAGCGCCTGGAACTGTAGCTTCCTTTTTTTAAAATTCCGAACAATTTTTCAAATTTGAGAAAATTTTCTGAATTTACGTACAAAAATTGAAACAGGAACATTTTTTAACTTCTGAACAAATTTTGAATAGCAAGAGCAGTTCTTTTTGAAATTTTGAACAAAATTTTAAAATGGGAACATTTTTCGTAAAAGGACAAACATTTTTATAAATTGTGAACCAAAATTGAAAACAGGGACATTTTTCAAACTCCTAAACAATTTTTGAATAGCAAGAACATTTTTTAAATTCTCAAAGAATTTCTGAACAAAATTTTAAAACGGGAACATTTTTCGTGAAAGCACGAACATTCTTTAATTTCTGAACCAAAATTGAAAACAGGAACAATTTTCAAAGTTATGCACATTTTTTGGAAAAGCACACACATTTTTTTAAAGCGAACATTTTTTGAATTTCTGACCAAAATTCGAAAGAGAAACATTTTTGGAAATATTAAACAATTTATGATAAATGCAAACATTTTTCGAAATTTACGAAAATTTTTCCAAAAACACAAACATTTTTTAAAAACAAGAAAAATAAAACAAAAAGGAAAGTTAAAAAGAAAAAAGGAGAGGAAGAAAAATAAACCATGAAAAAAGAAAAAAGAAAAAAACGAAAAGAAAACAGAAAACAGAAAACGAAGAAATAAAAAGGAAAATAGAAAACTAGCTTAAGGAACCTTCTAGAAGGTTCCCAAAACCGATAAAAACCGGCTGGGAAACTTCTAGAAAGTTCCCAAAACCGAAACTGCCTATAGTGGGAGATAGGCCGGCCCAGGTGATCGCTCCCCTATGCGTTCGCTCGACATCACCGGCGCCCACGCGCCTGGCTAGTTGGGCCGGCCCATGAAACGCGACGTACGCAGAAAACCCAAACGAAGCCTCGAGCGAACGAGGTTATTGAAAAACAAAAACGATGGCAACGGGACTCGAACTCCAGACCTAGCGCTGCATGCTAACGAAGCTGGCCAGCTGGGATACTAACTGTTTACGTCGTACAAACGGTGTTTGTTTTTAAGTACCAGCCCAAATGGTAGATCCGGGGTATTTCAACATTTTCCATTAATTCTTGGAAAAAAATGAAAATCTTAAATATGCGAACAAATGTTTCGAAAATCATACGCAAATTTCGAATATTCCTTTTCTTTTAAACGTGAACTATGTTTTTCAAAAACTGAACAAATTTTGAAATTTGAATACTTTTTTTTTGTACTGTGAACAATTTTTAGAAAGCGAATTTAGAATACACATTGAACATTTTCATAGTATAAGGTGAACATTATTCGAAGAAATACTGAACATTTTTCTAAAATACGCTGAACTTTTTTTGAATGCATGCTGAACAGACTTTCTCTACACGATGAACATTTTTTTATACATACTGAACATTTTTTTCAATGTATGGTGAACAATATTCAAATACACACAGAACTTTTTTTAAATAGGATGAACTCCTTTTGAATGCATGCTGAACATTTTTTTATACACACTGAACATTTTTTTATACACACTGAACATTTTTTCAATGTATGGTGAACATTTTTCTTCAATACGGTGAACAAAAATTTGGAATCCAAAACTATTTTTGAAACGTGAACAAAATTCGAAAACATGAACAAAATTTGGAGAAAACGAGCTGGCATATTTTGAAGAAAACTTCATCGGAAAGAAATTTCATACAATTGAAAAAAAGTTCGTCGATTTTGAAAAAGACAGAAAAAGGAAAAAGAAAAAGAAAAGGCAAAAGGCAAAAAGAAAGAACAACAGAAAAAAAGAAAAAGAAAAACACATGAGAAGTAAAGAGAAAAGAGGAATTCAATAGTCACAGAACGTGGCTTGGCTGTGTTGGTTAGCGTGTTCTATAGAGAACCCTGCGGCGCGGGTTCGATTCCCCGTCACGCCCTTTTAGCAAGTTCAGAAAACGAAAAAAAAATGAAAAGGGGCCGGCCCATTGCGGAGAGAGGGTGTGCGCCCGTTTGTCGAAATAGAAGATACGGGCCGCAACGGGCGCCGTTTAGGATTTGCCCGGGTCCCGGGGGAGGTCAACCCGACCCGATTGCCAACTGACTCCTGTCGGATGCGTGTTGGGCTGGCCCAAGCGCTCGGGAATTTGAAAAAACAATTCTTCTATTTAGAAAAAAAATGTTCACAGATTTGAAATTCACTAAAAAAGTTTCAAGAAATTTAGAAGGATTCACAAGTTTGAGAAAAGGCTCGAATTTATTTTTATTTTTTAAAAAGTTTACGCATTTGAAAAAATACGAAAGAGTAAAAGAATAAAGGAAAAAAAGAAAATAAAAAAATCAAAACAAAACCAGTTTTAAAAAAATCAAAACAAAGAACCCGAAAACCCCAGTGAAAAACCGGCTCGTTTTGTCTCAAGTAGGTCGCGCCCTACTACTTGAGCACGAACCTGATGCTAGCCCGACTGGGCGCCCATCAACCCGAAGACCAGGGATCGGTCCCTGTGTGCTTCCCCTTTTCGCTTTTCTCCCTTTTCACAGGTAGACGTTTAAGCAGTGACGTATTTTTAAGAAAGAGAAGGGGTATGATGAGATCTCCATCGTTGATGTGTTTAGGGGGGTTATACCGAAGCAGAAGTGCCAAAAAGTTTAGCGAAGTCAGTACAATGGGCGAGACATCAGCTAATTCGTTACTCTTGGATCTAATAAAGCAAGTTTTAGGACAATGGTGTAGCAAGACTTTGTGCTTACATTTGTGTTGTGGATGTGTAGAAGCAACCACATTGTTGGTACCTGAAGGCGCACTCAATAAGATTATTGACCCTTTATTATTTGGTTTGCACCAGACTATCATGCAATCCATTGTTTGGTTAGTCATGTAGGTGACAAGTGATGATCTACTTTCTAGAAGTCTACAAATTGGTATATTTTCTCTATTATAACCTTGGTATTTTTGTGTGTGTTCTTCAAGACTTGTCATGGATGACATCTAGGGGCAAAATGGAAGTTATGTTATCTATAACAGACAAAATGAGATCTATTTTGAAATGTAGAAGGTTTGTGCATTATAGTTATCTTTATTGGGTGATCATGAGAACCGGTGCCGAGGAGGTGCTGCGGGCCATCAAGGAGTTATTCCTAATACTACTTGCAAATTAGTCCACCAGCTCACTAATACTATTACTGATTTGGGGGCCCCACTAATTTGGGGGGCCTGTACAGGCGCACACCATGCACAGGTGCCTGGTACGAGGCCTGTCAAGGAGTACAATATATTTATTTAGTTCAAATTTTGAGTTGACCTCACATTCTCCTTGTAATAGTAGGTTTACGATATTTTTTGTATTATGTATTTGTCCAAAGTGTGAGGTGCATTTTCGCTTGGAGCTGATGCAATACTAGCTACTCCCTCCGTGCCGAATTACTTGTTGCAAAAAAGATGTATCTAAAACTAAAAATACATCTAAATACAACTTTTTCTGCGACAAGTAATTTGGGACCGAGGGAGTAGAAAAGAAGGGATAGGGTGTGGCGAGTAGAGAGGATAGGGTGCGCGCTATGTTGTGGAGCAACATGGTGATGGGGGAGAGGCCGAGGGAGCGGCACGGGGCCCAAAAGTTCATAATAAATTCAAATGTTGGCTTTAATGAATTACGTGTTTGTCTAAGAGTGACTTGAACCTGAAATTATAAAAGTATTTGTAGTTGAGACGTACTTTGCATGTTCAGATATTAATTTCATATTCAGATATTAATTTCGAATAGGACGTGCATACATGCACGCCTACTAGTACACTAAAAAATTACTAGACAATCTTATTTTTTTTGCAAACAAAGAAATAAAGAAGTCATTGCAATTGACGGGGATACAAGGCCTACTAAAGGCACGAAAACAGAAGGTAAATTTAAATCCGTCATGGAATAGGTGTCTCATTCAAATTTACTATTTCTATCTAGTAAAAAAATATCTTAGGATTCTTATGATATAATTAAGTAAATATATTATAAGGAATATTGACCATTCTATTGTTTAGTTTGAAAAAAAATTATGTAATAAAAAAAGTGTAATAAGAAAATTCCAAAAAAGAAGAACTAATTAAAAAGATTTGATTTTTATTTTCCCATCCTCATGGCTTTTCTATCTTTCTAATTAATTCGAAAGTTAGTTGCCCCCAACTCCAGGGAATGGGTCAGCCAGTAGTGAATTCCTTTTTTTTTTTTTTTGCGAATTAGCCAGTAGAGAATTCCGGGAGGCAGAATTTACACAGGGAAGCGACGGGGATACCCACTGGGAATGAGACTACCTAATGATCCCTCGGTGTTCAAATTTGCTTGGTTCCAGTCTATGAGCCCTTGCTACCAGACTATGAGTCCTTGCTTTCAGTGAAATTACCCAACTGGTCATGTCAGATAATGATGGCGAACAAATACAAACCATTCCATCCTCCACATGACCAGGCTATTTTTTAATTAAGCTCAAGCATAACAAATTATTTATGTTGGAATTTGCTAGTGGGTTTTTGGCTCAAAGCCCAACTAAAATTCTAAAATTCTCTTAGCCCATTCATGCACACATGTGAGTGCAGTGAGTGAGACTAAAGTTTAGTCCCACCTCATAAGTTGAGATAGAGTTGCACCTCTTTATAAGGTGAGCTCTTCTACCACTTGTATGAGCATGAGAAGAGGAGACCTACACGCGTGCTCCTCCTCGCTCGCCACGCCGCGCCGCGCCGCGAGTTGCGGGATTGAGCCGAGCCGAGGACAGAGCTATACACGTTGTCTATATTTTTGCTGCTCGGGAAAAATTAATGAGTCATTAATTAATAATTAACGGACACATTAATTACTGAACCGTTTCCGATTCTTTTGGATCGTGACGACTCGGACGTGGGGTTTACTCCCACGACCTATCCGACCCGCACTATATAGTCAGGCAGACGTCTACCCTAGCCGCGGCTTTGTATGGTTTTTCACCACCGTTTCAGATCATTGCGCCGCCAAGCAAGTCTTCTCCATTCCTCCTTTCGGCGTGCACCGGGAGAAGGAACAGCAGGCCTCCGAAACCCAGCCTCTCGTGATTCTGTACGGGAGAGGGGCGATCAGGTTTTTGGGGAGCGCACTCGCGCGACTGTTGGCAGCGACAACTTCGCGAACGACGACTTCTTCCCCGACCTCGGCAACCTCATCCTCGACGACATGGGCGACAACGTCAACGCCGGCGGTGCTGCTCCCGCTGCACCGTATGTGATTCTATCTTTCCTGTTTGAGATCGTGGTAGAATTCATGTTTCTAGTATGTGCCCTAGATGTGATATGTTCATCTGCTATGCTAGTTTGCATGATTAGTTCGATCTCTGCTACTGTAGTCATGATTTATCTTCTGTTTATTCAGGTTAAATCCCATAGTAATTTTCTCATATTTCCAACAATCCAAAAACTTGATTATACGCAATTTGCTCCGAGTGGTTTGCTGCGCATCTGAAGCCGCCTACCTTTAAGGGGGCGCAATATAAGAGGTGGCGCACGAGAGCAGTCTACTGGTTTCAGACCATGGGCTGCTATGACACCATCAAGGGCAAGCCTGAGGGCGATCTTAATCCAGCATAGCTGGAAACTTTTGAGAAGAACGATACTCTCTTTAAAGGCGCTCTTCTGGGTGTTCTTGATGACTCCATTGTGGACTTGTATATGTCATTTGACAACGGCAAGGACATGTGGGCTGCGCTCGAGGCCAAGTTTGATGCCTCGGACGCCGGCAGCGAGTTGTACGTCATGGATAAATTTTATGACTACAAGATGACTAATGAGCACTCTGTTGTACAGCAGGCTCATGAGATACAGTCGCTCGCAAAAGAACTTGAGTACTTCAAGTGTGTGTTGCCGGACAAATTTGTTGCCGGAGGCATCATTGCCAAGCTTCCACCTTCGTGGAACAATTTTGCTACTTCCCTGAAACACAAGAGACAAGAGTTTTCCGTTGCGGATCTCATTGATACTCTTGATGTTGAAGAGAAGGCGAGAGCAAAGGACACACGTGCTTCAGTTGCTAAGGGAGCTTCTAGTGCCCACATGGTGCAGAAGAAGAACTTCCAGCCCAACAAGTTCAAAAACAACAAGAACAAAACTCAGGGCAAAGGCAAGTTTGATATAAAGAACAAGCCACCGCATTCTACCAACTTCAAGAAGAATTCTCACAAGAAGGGGAAGGGACTTTGCCATGTCTGCGGTGATCCTAATCACTGGGCTCCGAAGTGTCCTAACCGCTTTGAGGAGCGCGAACATGAAAAGAGCGGCAAGTCCGCTAATGTTATCATCGGTGATACTGATATGAAGGAATCTGGGTCACAGGGACTTCTCCCGTGCTGATGGGGAATGGGTCACATGCCATCATTCGAGGTGTCGGTACGGTCGATCTGAAATTTACTTCGGGCAAGACCGTGCGTCTAAAGAACGTTCATCATGTGTCGTCCATCAATAAAAATCTCATTAGCGGTTCCCGTTTATGTCGAGATGGTTTTAAGTTGGTTTTTGAGTCCAATAAAGTTACAATTTCCAAGTGTGGACAATTTTTTGGAAAAGGCTATGAGTGCGGAGGCTTGTTCCGCCTATCTTTGTCAGATATTTGCACTAAAGTTATTAATAATGTTTTCCACAATAATGAGTTGGATATTTGGCATTCACGACTTTGTCATATTAACTTTGGTTGCATGACACGACTAGCCAATATGAATTTAATTTCGAAAATCTCTATTGTCAAAGGCTCTAAGTGCCAAGTATGTGTGCAAGCTAAGCAACCTCGCAAGTCCCATAAGACTGCAGAGGCAAGAGACTTGGCGCCACTAGAGCTTATACATTCTGAACTTTGTGAGATGAATGGCGTGTTGACAAAAGGTGGAAAGAGATATTTCATGACGTTGATTGATGACTCCACTAGATATTGTTATGTGTATCTTTTGAAATCAAAAGATGAGGCTTTAACTTTCTTCAAAAACTATAAAGCTAAGGCAGAGAACCAACTTGATCGAAAAATTAAACGGCTTAGGTCCGATCGTGGTGGAGAGTATTTTTATAATGAATTTGATCTGTTTTGTGTGGAACATGGTATAATCCATGAGAGGATGCCTCCCTACTCACCTCAGTCAAATGGGGTGGCCGAAAGAAAGAACCGAACTCTAACTGATTTGGTTAATGCCATGTTAGACACATCGGGTCTTTCCAAGGAATGGTGGGGGAAGGCACTAATGACTGCATGTCATGTCCTAAACTAAGTTCCCACAAAGCATAAGACCATGACTCCATTTGAGGAATGGGAAAGGAAAAGGTTGAAACTCACTTACCTACGTTCTTGGGGTTGTTTGGCGAAAGTCAATATACCAATTCCCAAGAAGTGCAAGCTTGGACCAAAAACCGCGGATTGTGTTCTTCTGGGCTATGCTTTTCATAGCATTGGCTATAGATTTTTGATAATAAAATCTGAGGCATCTGACATGCATGTTGGTACGATTATGGAGTCTAATGATGCAACTTTCTTTGAGGACATATTTCCTATGAAGGATATGTCGAGTTCATCAAATCAGGAGATACCTACTCCATCTAGTGAGGAACTCACTATAATTCCTGAACCCACCATTGTGATGGAACACGTTGAGAATCCTGTTGAGGGTGACAATGAAACTCCTGTAAGGAGTAAGAGACAGAGGACTGCAAAGTCCTTTGGTGATGATTTCATTGTGTACCTTGTGGATGACACACCCAGGACTATTTCAGAAGCCTATGCATCTCCTGATGCTGACTACTGGAAGGAACCTGTTCATAGCGAGATGGATTCCATCTTAGGAAACGGAACCTAGGAGATCACTGACCGTCCTTATGGGTGGAAACCTGTAGGATGTAAGTGCGTGTTCAAGAAGAAGCTTAGACCTGATGGTACGATTGAAAAGTACAAGGCACGGCTTGTGGCTAAGTTATACCCAGAAAGAAGGTGAAGACTTCTTTGATACTTACTCACCCGTGGCTAGACTGACCATAATTCGGGTGCTACTATCACTGGCTGCCTCACATGGTCTTCTCATTCATCAAACGGACGTTAAGACGGCTTTCCTCAATGGAGAGCTGAAGGAGGAAATTTACATGGATCAGCCAGATGATTTTGTAGTACCTGGTCAGGAAGGAAAGGTGTGCAAGTTATTAAAGTATTTATATGGCCTTAAACAATCTCCTAAGAAATGGCATGAGAAGTTTGAAAGAACATTAACTACTGCCAGCTTTGTAGTAAATGATGGTGACAAGTGTGTGTACTATCGCCATGGTGGGGGTGAAGGAGTTATTCTTTGTCTGTATGTCGATGACATACTGATCTTTGGAACCAAACTTGATCTAATCAAGGAGGTTAAGGATTTCCTATCTTGCTGTTTTGAGATGAAGGATCTAGGAGTAGCTGATGTTATCTTGAACATCAAGCTGTTGAGAGATGAGAATGGTGGGATCACACTGCTTTAGTCTCACTATATGGAAAAGGTCTTGAGTCATTTTGGGTATAGCGACTGCACGCCTTCTCCAACTCCATATGATGCTAGTGTGTTGCTTCGAAAGAATTGACGGATTGCTAGAGATCAACTGAGGTATTCTCAGATTATTGGCTTGCTTATGTATTTGGCGAGTGCCACAAGGCCTGACATCTCTTTTGCTGTGAGTAAGCTGAGTCGGTTTGTGTCAAAACCGGGAGATGATCATTGGCATGCGCTTGAGAGAGTTATGCGCTATTTGAAAGGCACCGCGAGCTATGGGATTCACTACACCGGGTATCCAAGGGTACTGGAGGGTTGTAGTGACTCAAACTGGATATCTGATGCTGATGAGATTAAGGCCACAAGTGGTTATGTTTTTACACTTGGTGGTGGCGCTGTTTCTTGGAAGTCTTGCAAGCAGACCATCTTAACAAGGTCAACTATGGAAGCAAAACTCACAACATTAGACATGGCCACCGTTGAAGCAGAGTGGCTTCGTGAGCTATTGATGGACTTTCCTATGGTTGAAAAACCAATACCCCCTATCCTGATGAACTATGATAATCAAACTGTTATCGTCAAGATAAACAGTTCTAAGGACAATATGAAGTCCTCAAGGCATGTGAAGAGGAGACTAAAATCTGTCAGAAAATTGAGGAACTCCGGAGTTATTACATTGGATTATATCCTGATACGTCCATTTTGCATCATGATTTTATATCAATATTTATTGCATTATAGGTTGTTATTACACATTATATCTCAATACTTATGGCTATTCTCTCCTATTTTACAAGGTTTACCATGAAGAGGGGGAATGCCGGCAGCTGGAATTCTGGCTGGAAAAGGAGCAAACATTGGAAACCTATTCTGCACAGCTCCAAAAGTCCTGAAACTCCACGAAACATCTTTTTGGATTTAATAAGAATTTTTGGGTGAAAGAAATACACCAGGGGGCCCACACCCTGTCCAGGAGAGTGGAGGGCGCCCCCCTATAGGGCGCGCCCCCTATCTCCTGGGCCTCCGGTGTCCATCTTCTACTATATCAGAGCTTTTACCCTGGAAAAAATCGGGGGCAAGCTTATGGGACGAAACTCCGCCGCCACGAGGCGGAACCTTGGCGGAACCAATCTAGGGCTCTGGTGGAGCTGTTCTGCCGGGGACACTTCCCTTCGGGAGGGGAAAATCATCACCAACGTCATCACCAACGATCCTCTCATCAAGAGGGGGTCAATCTCCATCAACATCTTCACCAGCACCATCTCCTCTCAAAACCCTAGTTCATCTCTTGTATCAAAAGCACAAATTGGTACCTGTGGGTTGCTAGTAGTGTTGATTACTCCTTGTAGTTGATGCTAATTGGTTTACTTGGTGGAAGATCATATGTTCAGATCCTTTATGCATATTATTACTCCTCTGATTATGAACATGAATATGCTTTGTGAGTAGTTACGTTTGTTCCTGAGGACATGGGTGAAGTCTTGCTATTAGTAGTCATGTGAATTTGGCATTCGTTCGATATTTTGATGAGATGTATGTTATCTTATCCTTTAGTGGTGTTATGTGAACGTCGACTACATGACACTTCACCATTATTTGGGCCTAGAGGAAGGCATGGGGAAGTAATAAGTAGATGATGGGTTGCTAGAATGACAGAAGCTTAAACCCTAGTTTATGCGTTGCTTCGTTAGGGGCTGATTTGGATCCATATGTTTAATGTTGTGGTTAGGTTTACCTTAATACTTCTTTTGTAGTTGCGGATGCTTGCAATAGGGGTTAATCATAAGTGGGATGCTTGTACAAGTAAGGGCAGTACCCAAGCACCGGTCCACACACATACCAACATCAAAGTACCGAATGCGAATCATATGAACGTGATGAAAACTAGCTTGACGATAATTCCCATGTGTCCTCGGGAGCTCTTTTCTCATTATTAGAAATTGTCCAGGCTTATCCTTTGCTACATAAAGGATTGGTCCACCTTGCTGCACTTTATTTACTTTATTTATTTGTTAATCGTTACTATTTAGCTTATCACGAAACTATCTGTCACCTATAATTTCAGTGCTTGCAGAGAAAACCTTACCGAAAACCGCTTATCATTTCCTTCTGCTCCTCGTTGGGTTCGACACTCTTACTTATCGAAAGGACTACGATTGATCCCCTACACTTGTGGGTCATCAAGACTCTTTTCTGGCGCCGTTGCCGGGGAGTGTAGTGCTTTTGGTGAGTGGAACTTGGTAAGGAAACATTTATATAGTGTGCTAAAAAAATTCTGTTACTTGTCACTATGGAAACTAATCCTTTGAGGGGCTTGTTCGGGGTATCTTCACCCCGACCAGAAGAGCAAAGAGTTTCTCCTCAACCTACTGAACTTTATGAAAATATTTACTTTGAGATTCCTTCGGGTATGATAGAAAAACTGCTAGCTAATCCATTTACAGGAGATGGAACATTGCATCCCGATTTACACCTTATCTTTGTGGATGAAGTTTGTGGATTATTTAAGCTTGCAGGTATTCCCGATGATGTTGTCAAAAGGAAGGTCTTCCCTTTATCTTTGAAGGGATATGCATTGACATGGTATAGGCTATGTGATGATACGGGATCTTGGAATTATAAGCGACTGAAGCTGGAATTTCACCAGAAGTTCTATCCTATGCATCTTGTTCATTGTGATCGTAATTACATATATAATTTCTGGGCTCGCGAAGGAGAAAGCATCGCTCAAGCTTGGGGGAGGCTTAATTCATTGTTATATTCATGCCCAAATCATGAGCTCTCTCGGGAAATGATTATTCAGAATTTTTATGCTCGGCTTTCTCTTGATAATCGCAACCTACTCAATACTTCCTGTGCTGGTTCTTATATGCTGAAGACTATGGATTTCAAATGGGACTTATTGGAAAGAATTAAATGCAACTCTGAAGATTGGGGTTCCGACGATGGTAAGGAGTCAGGTATGACACCCAAGTTTGATTGTGTTAACTCTTTTATGGATACCGATGCTTTCCGTGGATTTAGCACTAAGTATGGACTTGACTCTGAGATAGTAGCTTCTTTCTGTGAATCTTTTGCTACTCACGTTGATCTCCCTAAAGAGAAGTGGCTTAAATATAATCCTCCTGTTGAAGTGAAAGTAGTTGCACCTATTACAGTCGAAGAAAAGACTATTACCTATAGTGATCCTATTGTTCCTACTACTTATATTGAAAAACCTCCTTTTCCTGTTAGGATAAAGGATCATGCTAAAGCTTCGACTGTTGTTCGTAAGAGTAATACTAGGGCTTATACACCTCATGAGCAAATTAATGTTGAACCTAGTATTGCTATGGTTAAAGATCTCTTGGATGATAATTTAGATGGGCATGTTATTTATTTCTGTGGTGAGACTGCTAATATTGCTAGGCCAGACACTAAGACACGTAGACCTGTCGTAGGCATGCCTGTTATTTCTGTTAAAATAGGAGATCATTGTTATCATGGCTTATGTGATATGGGTGCTAGTGCTAGTGCAATACCTTATACCTTATATCAAGAAATTATGCATGACATTGCACCCATTGAATTAGAAGATATTGATGTTACTATTAAGCTTGCTAATAGGGATACCATTAAACCCTTTGGGATTGTTAGAGATGTTGAAGTCTTGTGTGGGAAGGTTAAATACCCTGCTGATTTTCTTGTTCTTGGCTCCCCACAAGATGATTTTTGTCCCATTATTTTTGGTAGACCCTTCTTGAATACAGCTAGTGCTAAGATTGATTGTGGAAAAGATACTGTCACAGTTGGTATAGATGGTATGTCTCATGAGTTTAATTTTGCTAAGTTTCATAGACAACCTCGTGATAGGGAACCACCTAGTAAGGATGAGATTATTGGTCTTGCTTCCATTACTATTCCTCCTACTGATCCGTTAGAACAATATTTGCTAGACCATGAAAACGATATGTTTATGAAGGAAAGAAGGGAAATAGATGAAGTGTTCCTTAAACAGGAACCTATGCTGAAACATAACCTTCCCGTTGAAATTCTTGGGGATCCCCCTCCACCCAAGGGTGATCCCGTGTTTGAACTCAAACCATTACCTGATAATCTTAAGTATTCTTATCTTGATGAAAAGGAAATATATCCTGTTATTATTAGTGCTAAACTTTCAGAGAAAGAAGAAGAAAGATTATTGAAAACTATGAAGAAGCAGCGAGCAGCTATTGGATATACTCTGGATGATCTTAAGGGCATTAGTCCCACATTATGCCAACACAAAATTACACTGGAGAAAGATGCCAAACCAGTTAGAGATCCTCAAAGACGACTAAATCCCAAGATGAAAGAAGTGGTAAGAAAGGAGATACTAAAGCTCCTTGAGGCAGGTATTATTTATCCCGTTGCTGATAGGAATGGGTAAGCCCTGTCCATTGCGTTTCTAAAAAGGGAGGTATTACCGTTGTTCCTAATGATAAAGATGAATTGATCCCACAAAGAATTATTACATGTTATAGGATGGTAATTGATTTCCGTAAGTTAAATAAAGCTACCAAGAAAGATCATCACCCTTTACCTTTTATTGATCAAATGCTAGAAAGACTATCCAAACACACACATTTCTGCTTTCTAGATGGTTATGATGGCTTCTCTCAAATACCCGTGTCAGCGAAGGATCAATCTAAAACTACTTTTACTTGCCATTTTGGTACTTTTGCTTATAGACGTATGCCTTTTGGTTTATGTAATGCACATGCTACTTTTCAAAGATGCATGATGGCTATATTCTCTGATTTTTGTGAAAAGATTTGTGAGGTATTCATGGATGATTTCTCCGTTTATGGATCCTCTTTTGATGATTGTTTGAGCAACCTTGATCAAGTTTTACAGAGATGCGAAGACACTAGTCTCATCCTGAATTGGGAAAAGTGTCACTTTATGGTTAATGAAGGCATTGTCTTGGGGCACAAGATCTCTGAGAGAGGTATTGAAGTTGATAAAGCCAAAGTTGATGCTATTGAAAAGATTCCATGTCCCAAGAACATAAAAGGTATAAGAAGTTTCCTTGGTCATGCCGGTTTTTATAGGAGGTTCATTAAGGACTTTTCTAAAATCTCTAGGCCTCTGACTAATTTATTGCAAAAAGATTATCCTTTTGTCTTTGATGATGATTGTGTAGAAGCATTTGAAATACTTAAGAAAGCTTTGATCACTGCACCTATTGTTCAGCCACCTAATTGGAATTTACCTTTTGAAATTGTGTGCGATGCTAGTGATTATGCTGTAGGTGCTATTCTAGGGCAAAGAGTCGATAAGAAATTGAATGTTATCCAGTATGCTAGTAAGACTCTTGATACTGCCCAGAGAAATTATGCTACTACTGAAAAAGAATTCTTAGCAGTTGTGTTTGCATGTGATAAGTTTAGATCTTATATCATTGATTCTAAAGTTACTATTCACACTGATCATGCTGCTATTAAATATCTTATGAAAAAGAAAGATGCTAAGCCTAGACTCATTAGATGGGTTCTCTTGCTCCAAGAATTTGACTTGCATATTATTGATAAAAGGGAGCTGAGAACCCCGTTGCAGATAACTTGTCTAGGTTAGAGAATGTTTTTGATGACCCACTGCCTATTAATGATAGCTTTCCTGATGAACAATTAGCGGTCGTTAATGCTTCTCGTACTACTCCTTGGTATGCTGATTATGCTAATTACATTGTTGCTAAATTTATACCGCCTAGTTTCACATACCAGCAAAAGAAAAAGTTCTTTTATGATTTAAGACATTACTTATGGGATGATCCACACCTTTATAAAGAAGGAGTAGATGGTGTTATTAGATGTTGTGTGCCTGAGCATGCTACGTAAGTGTCACTCTGAATCTTATCGAGGACACCACGCTGGAGATAGAACTGCACACAAGGTACTACAATCTGGTTTTTATTGGCCTACTCTCTTCAAAGATGCTCGTAAGTTTGTCTTATCTTGTGATGAATGCCAAAGAGTAGGTAACATTAGTAGACGTCAAGAAATGCCTATGAATTATTCTCTTGTTATTGAACCGTTTGATGTTTGGGGCTTTGATTATATGGGACCTTTTCCTGCCTCTAATGGTTATACACATATTTAAGTTGCTGTTGATTACGTTACTAAGTGGGTAGAAGCTATTCCAACTAGTAGTGCTGATCATAACACTTCTATTAAAATGCTTAAGGAAGTTATTTTTCTGAGGTTTGGAGTCCCTGGATATCTTATGATTGATGGTGGTTCACATTTTATTCATGGTGCTTTCCGTAGGATGCTTTCTAAGTATGATGTCAATCATAGAATCGCATCTCCTTATCATCCGCAGTCTAGTGGTCAAGTAGAGCTGAGTAATAGAGAGCTCAAATTAATTTTGCAAAAGACTGTGAATAGATCTAGAAAGAATTGGTCCAAAAAACTTGATGATGCATTATGGGCCTATAGAACTGCATACAAAAATCCTATGGGTATGTCTCCATATAAGATGGTTTACGGAAAAGCGTGTCATTTACCTCTTGAACTTGAACATAAGGCATATTGGGCTATTAAAGAGCTCAATTATGACTTCAAACTTTCCGGTGAGAAGAGTGTTTGATATTAGCTCACTTGACGAATGGAGAACCAAAGCATATGAGAATGCCAAGCTATTCAAAGAAAAAGTCAAACGCTGGCATGATAAGAGGATACAAAAGCGTGAGTTTAACGTAGGGGACTATGTATTATTATTCAACTCCCGTTTAAGATTTTTTGTAGGAAAACTTCTCTCAAAATGGGAAGGTCCTTACGTTATCGAGGAGGTCTATCGTTCTGGTGCCATAAAAATCAACAACTTCGAAGACACGAGTCCGAGGGTGGTAAACGGTCAAAGAATTAAACATTATATTTCAGGTAATCCTATCAATGTTGAAACTAATATTATTGAAACCGTGACCCCTAAGGAATACATAAGGGACACTTTCCAGAACGTTCCAGACTCCGAAAAGGAATAGGTATGTGGTATGGTAAGTAAACCGACTCCAAAACAACTCCAGTGGCAATTTTTATCAGTTTTGGAATATTTTAGAATTTTAGGAAGAAAGAAGTAGTCCGAAAGGGACACGAGGCCCCCACGAGAGTGGAGGGCGCCCCCCCTCTACTGGGCGCGCCCCTGTCTCGTGGGCACCTCGTGTGCCTCCCGGACTCTGTTTTCTCGCACGTTATGTATTTTGGTCGGTAAAAATTCATTATATATACTCCCGAAGGTTTTGACCACCGTATCATGCAAATATTCTCTGTTCTCGTTTCGAGCTGTTTCTGTTTCAGATTTAAGAGCAATATGTCGTCCCAAGATTCGTAAGGGGAAAGTTATGTGGTCGATTACCTCGCAGACCCTAAGGTCTACGGGGACTTGGACCATGATGGCTGGACGTCTGAAGAAGGGGAATACTATGAGCCTAAAGTAAAGGAGGACACGAGTTCAGACGAAGACGAAGCCCCATTACCTCAGCCTGGGGACATGCATGTGGAGTTTAAAAAGTCAAGCCTCCTTGATAGAGCAAAGAAGCCAAAGATCGAGTTTATCCCTTTTCGTCTCTTGCAGGAAAATAAACAGGAATTATGCAAAAGAGTATTAAGCCTTGAGCAGGAGATCGAGGACCTAAAGGAGCAAAATATTATACTCAAGCGTAAATTGAGGAACAAGCCTACATCATCATCACCACCTCCATCACCTCCGAGGACGTAATCGCATGGGTATGGGCAACCCCCTTGGCAACTACCAAGCATGGGGGAGGTGCCCCGGTATCGTATCACCATCACACTCCTATCTTTATCGCTTTATTTAGTTCGATCCTTTTAGTAGTATCTTGATCTAGTAGATTGAAGTTTTGATATCAAGTAGTTTGAGTTTTGCTTTGTGATCTCTTTTTGTAATCGAGTCCGTGAGCTATCTATAATAAATATTAGTGTTGAGTCAAGGGCTTTGCTATGTTGCTATGATCTTGAGAAAGTAGAAAGAATAATAGAGTTCATATTGATCTTATGGATAGTGATAACTTCACATATAGAAAGTATGAGGCATAAAAATTGTTGAGAGTTGATGAACGTAGTTTTGGTCATCGTTGCAATTAATAGGAAGTGATAAGGAAAGAGGGGTTCACATACAAATATATTACCTTGGACATCTTTTTATAATTGGGAGCACTCATTAGGTATGACATGCTAAAAGAGTTGATGTTGGACAAGGAAGACAATGTAATGGTTTATGTTTTCGTGCATTTCAGTTAAAATATATTGTCATTGACCTTCCAAACATGTTGAGCTCGCCTTTCTCCCTCATGCTAGCCAAATTCCTTGCACCAAGTAGAGATAATACTTGTGCTTCCAATTACCCTTAAACCCAGTTTTGCCATGAGAGTCCACCATACCTACCTATGGATTGAGTAAGATCCTTCAAGTAAGTTGTCATGTTGCAAGCAATAAAAATTGCTATATAAATATGTATGACTTATTAGAGCAGAGAAAATAAGCTTTGTACGATCTTGTTGTGGAAGTAATAAAAGAGACGGACTGCATAATAAAGGTCCACATACAAGGGGCAATATAAACTGACGTTCTTTTGCATTAAGATTTTGTGCATCAACCCTAAACGCACATGACAACCTCTGCTTCCCTCTGCGAAGGTCCTATCTTTTACTTTATGTTTTTACTTTATGTTCGAGTCAAGGTGATCCTCACCTTTCCCTTTTTCATTTTATCCTTTGGCAAGCTCCTCGTGTTTGAAAGATCATGACATATATATCCAATTGGATGTAAGTTAGCATGGGCTATTATTGTTGACATCACCTAAAGGTGAATACGTTGGGAGGCAACACAATAAGCCCCTATCTTTCTCAGTGTCCGGCTGAAACTCCATAACCACAAGTATTGCGTGAGTGTTAGCAATCATAGAAGACTACAAGATAGTTGAGTATGTGAGCTTGCTGAAAAGCTCTATTGTTAACTCTTTCTGATGTTACGATAAATTGCAATTGCTTCAATGACTGAGATTATAGTTTGTTAGTTCTCAATGAAGTTTTTGAACCCTACTTGACATTGTGAATTGATTGTTACTTGAGCATAAGAAATCATATCATAAAATCTATATATGTTTGTTGTTATAAGAATGATCATGATGCCCTCATGTCCGTATTTTATTTTTTATCGACATCTCTATCTCTAAACATGTGGACATATTTTTCGATTTCGGCTTCCGCTAAAGGACAAGCGAGGTCTAAGCTTGGGGGAGTTGATACGTCCATTTTGCATCATGCTTTTATATCAATATTTATTGCATTATGGGCTGTTATTACACATTATATCTCAATACTTATGGCTATTCTCTCTTATTTTACAAGGTTTACCATGAAGAGGGGGAATGCCGGCAGCTGGAATTCTGGCTGGAAAAGGAGGAAACGTTGGAAACCTATTCTGCACAGCTCCAAAAGTCCTGAAACTCCACGAAACATCTTTTTGGATTTAATAAGAATTTTTGGGCGAAAGAAATACACCAGGGGGCCCACACCCTGTCTAGGAGAGTGGAGGCGCCCCCCCTACAGGGTGCGCCCCCTATCTCCTGGGCCCCCTAGTGGGCCTCCAGTGTCCATCTTCTGCTATATCAGAGCTTTTACCCAGAAAAAAATCGGGGGCAAGCTTACGGGACAAAACTCCGCCGCCACGAGGCGGAACCAATCTAGGGCTCTGGCGGAGCTGTTCTGCCGGGGACACTTCCCTCCGGGAGGGGGAAATCATCACCAACGTCATCACCAACGATCCTCTCATCAAGAGGGGGTCAATCTCCATCAACATCTTCACCAACACCATCTCCTCTCAAAATCCTAGTTCATCTCTTGTATCCAATCTTGTATCAAAACCACAAATTGGTACCTGTGGGTTGCTAGTAGTGTTGATTACTCCTTGTAGTTGATGCTAATTGGTTTACTTGGTGGAAGATCATATGTTCAGATCCTTTATGCATATTATTACTCCTCTAATTATGAACATGAATATGCTTTGTGAGTAGTTACGTTTGTTCCCGAGGACATGGGTGAAGTCTTGCTATTAGTAGTCATGTGAATTTGGTATTCGTTCGATATTTTGATGAGATGTATGTTGTCTTATCCTCTAGTGGTGTTATGTGAATGTCGACTACATGACACTTCACCATTATTTGGGCCTAGAGGAAGGCATGGGGAAGTAATAAGTAGATGATGGGTTGCTAGAGTGATAGAAGCTTAAACCCTAGTTTATGCGTTGCTTCGTTAGGGGCTGATTTGGATCCATATGTTTAATGTTGTGGTTAGGTTTACCTTAATACTTCTTTTGTAGTTGCGGATGCTTGCAATAGGGGTTAATCATAAGTGGGATGCTTGTCCAAGTAAGGGCAGTACCCAAGCACCGGTCCACCCACATACCAAATATCAAAGTACCGAACACGAATCATATGAACGTGATGAAAACTAGCTTGACGATAATTCCCATGTGTCCTCGGGAGCTCTTTTCTCATTATTAGAAATTGTCCAGGATTATCCTTTGCTACATAAAGGATTGGGCCACCTTGCTGCACTTTATTTACTTTATTTATTTGTTACTCGTTACTATTTAGCTTATCACAAAACTATCTGTCACCTACAATTTTAGTGCTTGCAGAGAAAACCTTACCGAAAACCGCTTATCATTTCCTTCTGCTCCTCGTTGGTTTAGACACTCTGACTTATCGAAAGGACTACGATTGATTCCCTACACTTGTGGGTCATCATATCCAAACAATGAAAAACTTGGCAGATCCCTTCACAAAGGGTTTATCACGTAATGTGATAGATAATGCATCGATGGAGATGGGTTTGAGACCCACCACATAATTTGTTCATAGTGATAACCCACTCTATGTGATCCGAGATCCTGTGAAGTAGAAGTGGGAGACAAGCTGTTGGTCAGCTGAGAGGAGAGTATCCCTATTTTAATTATCCCACTCCGTGTAGATGCAATACTCCCCTGATCTGCATGGCAGGTTGATATTTATCTTAATGTGTTCCAAGTGGCTTATTTGAGTAAGCAGAGATGTTGTCCTGAAGAGCATCTTTTGAGGAACACAGCTATGTGAATTTGACTGTTAACGTCGTAGTCTGTGAGAATTGGATGTTCTCTAATAAATTCATGAAAAGGCCCTAGAGTACGATGTATACGCTCCACCCGCGGGGAAGCCTTGCGGCAGACCAGTATCGGTCAAGAATTTGTGTGAAACTAGTCTCGCAGAAAACTTGTAGTTCAAGGCATAGTCCACTATTCAAGTTGTGATCTAGTGTAGCATAAATCTCTAAGTGGAAGTTCAACTTCACAGTCTCCACTAAGCACCGGTATATAAACAATATTTTGGAACCAAATGGTGAAATGTGCCAATGAGACTTTGTGGGGGATTGTTGGAATTTGCTAGTGGGCTTTTGGCCCAAAGCCCAACTAAAATTCTGAAATTCTCTTGGCCCATTCATGCGCACATGTGAGTGGAGTGAGTGAGGCTAAAGTTTAGTCCCACCTCATAAGTTGAGAGAGAGTTGCACCTTTTTATAAGGTGAGCTCTTCTACCACTTGTATGAGCATGAGAAGAGGATACCTACACGCGCGCTCCTCCTCCTCGCTCATCTCGCCACGCCTCGCCTCGCCTCGCCTCGTCACGACGCGCCGCGGGTTGCGGAATTGAGGCGAGCCGAGGACAGAGCATGCACGTTGTCTATATTTTTGCTGCTCGGGAAAAATTAATGAGTCATTAATTAATAATTAACGGACACGTTAATTACTGAACCATTTCCGATTCTTTTGGATCGTGACGACTCGGACGTGGGGTTTACTCCCACGACCTACCCGGCCCGCATTATATAGTCAAGCAAACGTCTACCCTAGCCGCGGCTTCATATGGTTTCTCACCACCGTTCCAGATCATTGCGCCGCCAAGCAAGTCTTCTCCATCCCTCCTTTCGGCGTGCACCGGGAGAAGGGACAGCAGGCCTCCGGAACCCCGCCTCTCGTGATCCTGTACGGGAGAGGGGCGATCAGGTTTTTGAGGAGCACACTCGCGCGACTGCTGGCAGCGATGACTTCGCGAATGATGACTTCTTCCCCGACCTCGGCAACCTCATCCTCGACGACATGGGCGACAACGTCAACGCCGGCGATGCTGCTCCCGCTGCATCGTATATGATTCTATCTTTCCCGTTCGATATCGTGGTAGAATTCATGTTTCTAGTATGTGCCCTAGATGTGATCTGTTCATCTGCTATGCTAGTTTGCATGATTAGTTCAATCTCTGCTACCGTAGTCATGATTTATCTTCTGTTTATTCGGATTAAATCTCGTAGTAATTTGCTCATATTTTCAACAATTTGGTTATCAACAATTTGGATGGATGGGTAGATTTTGGACACAGACAAACATACCCTATCCTTCGGAGACCAGCCAAACAGGCAGGTATTGGTTGCAAACTGCATGGCAGACATGCTTCTTATAATTAAATAAACTAGCTACATATCTCACAGCAAGAAAGTTCTCAGCTCTCTCATCCTATTTAATTGAGTTTATGCGCACTTGCACTTGGATCAGATATTGGGTTGCTTCTTTCAATTTGCACCAGGTATGGAAAAATCAATCACTTTGCACCTGCGAGGCCACTCTAATTTAGCACTTGGAACCAATTGAAACGAAAGCCAACCTGGAACCATGTCCCAGTCCACAGCCATAAGTTGTCACCGTGGAATGCACCTAGCCCAGTATCCATAGCGCTGAGGGCGGGAGCAAACAAAGCCACCGAGGAGAGACAGGGAGAGAGATAGCATGTGCGGTGCTGACCAACATGGCAGCCTGCATGCCCCAATTGTTTGGTTTTCCTCCTACTTGATGCAAAGCGAATTTGGAATGGCTCCACTAGAGCAAAGCGATTGGTTCCGTGCCTCGGAAGGACCAGTGATTGTACAATCGGATTCTTCAGAGGCACTGACTACTTTGTATGGAGAGGGTTTGGTACGATCAGCTTATGGCCATCTGTCTCTGAGATCAAGCACCACATGACATTGAGAGTTTTTATTCCCATAAAGATTAAACAAGAACAAAATAGGGTAGCAGATCGACTGGCATCGTACAGTCACACTGAGAGTAGCACTGCAGTATGGTTTCAACTAGGACCACCATGTATTGAGGAGCTTCTGCTTCTCGATTGTTACCCTATGATTATGGAATAAATTACTTTCACCCGCAAAAAAAACTCTCTACTTTGCGAGGTTCTCATAATTTCTGGAAAATGTATCTCTTGGATACTTCTTTCCTCGTACCAGTGGTTATATGGGCCAATTCCACTCAATCCCAAAAGGCCCATCTCCAGCCCTTTTTAAACTGAACTTTTGGGGAGTTAGGGCAACTCCAATGGCCCTTCGTCCGCCATGTCTGTTTGGATCTGCAAGGACAAAAAGCACAGTCCAATGCATTGACGCAAACGGACAGATGTTTGTTTTCATGTCTGCTTCGAGCAATTTTCTCAGCCCAAAAATGTTCAAGTATGTCAAAAAAAATTGTTCATGGATAAAAAATTGTTCATGTGTATTGAAAAAATATTCATCGTATAGTAAAAACGTCCATGGGGTATTAAAATATTCAAAATATTTTTCAAAAAATGCTCATCGCATATTTAGAAAATATTCATCCTGCCTCAAAAAACATTTTTCGTGTATTCGGAATGTTGAGTATTTTAAATGGTCATCATGTATTTAAAAAATGTTGATTGTGTCACAAAAAATGTCATCGTGTATTATATAAGTTAGTAGTGTATTTTAAAAATGGTTCATCATGGGTTTTCGTAAAAAATATTCATTATGTTAGAATTATTGGGCTTTAGCCCATTATCCTTTTACAATCATTCCTAGAAAGAGTCCGAGAGAGCACATACGGTCCATTCATGCATGAAAGGGAGAGTGGGAAAAGTTGTAGACCCACCACGTTAGTGAAGGGTGTGAAACATCAACACACATAAGGTGAGCTTGTCCAATTTGGTACCATAGTGCAATCCACCGTGAACCCACCTTGAGCCAGCGGTAATCAACGGTAGCCATACTACTTCGTACAGAAATCGTAAATCTCTACTACTATAGTACACGATTTTTTGAATATTTGAATCTGCCCTCTTCTCTCATGTTTTACCCGCCACATCCAAGATGGAATCATCTGTGGCCGTCAACTTATTAAATCGAACGGCCTGTATCACCCGGATTCGTCACCCACGCAATCCCGCCAAACCTGAAAACGAGCGCCCTTCTAGAGAACTCCACAACCCACGGTAGCCTCCAGGCTCTGG
This sequence comes from Triticum timopheevii, assembly GCA_963921465.1. Classification (NCBI taxonomy): domain Eukaryota; kingdom Viridiplantae; phylum Streptophyta; class Magnoliopsida; order Poales; family Poaceae; genus Triticum; species Triticum timopheevii. Next base: position 154,082,156 of record OY997272.1, read on the forward strand.
CAAATCGATTCCCCGCCAACCTCCTCACGCTGATCTTTCCCCTGTAATCTGGATGCTCCGTATCTAGTATCCCAATTTCTCTAGCCCGCGGGTCACACACCACCAGCTCCATTGGTCCATCCCCCGTCCACACACCCAGCACGGCAGCACCTCCGAATCACCTCCACGTCCAGATTGCATCTCCAGCCCCGTCTCCTTGCATTCTCTGCCTTGCTTCGAAATTTGTTTGCGCCTGGTGATTCCAGGCTCAGAGGAGTTGGACATCCATCTACGGCCAGCTGACCACAGGTGCCGCTGACCACAGGTGCCGCTGACCACAGGTGAGGTTGCTGATTCTTCTACTCCTTTAGGAATTTTGCTGCGTGAGAATGTTCTGCAAGTGATTCTTCTTGCTTACAATGATATGAAATACAAATCCACTGGTCCGACTGTAGCTTGCTGATTTTTCTACTTTTCTTGCACGCAAGGTGTTTGTGTTTTTGTCCAAACTGTACACTATGAAAGGCAATGCAACATATGTTCATTCTGTTCATGTCTCATGGCTATTTGTAAATTTGTATATGCTTTAATTATTTTTTTTGGGTTTGGCAACCTAAAAAATGGTCTAATGCTTATACTGTAGGTTGTGGTTGAAAGCACTTGGCTTACAAAATCAATTAAAATCGACAAGATGGAAGGCCGTGTTCTATTCAGAGATATTACAAATGTTCACCCGACAACTTCACCAAAAGGGAACTACTGTAAGTTTTTTTATTATATTGATATCTAATTATTATCCTTATCGATCCTTTGCCTTGACATACTATTTGTTTTTTTGTTTGTTTTGTTTTGTGGGGAAATATTAGCTGTCGTTGGAGAGCAGAATGATCCTTTAGTTGAAACCAAATATGCTACGCAAATGAATTCTTCCCAGCGTAAGCGTTACCGTGACCGGGATAGATATCTGCAAATGACTCCATATCAGAGGGAAGCCTATTTGCAAAGGAATCGTGGGTACAAAAGAATGAGGCGTGACTGCAGCGCAAGTTGTAGCAATACACAACCAGCACCCCAGCAAAAAAATACAAGAGCTAATAAGAACACATGCATGACAGGTACTGTTCTAATCGACAAAATGTTCATTCCTAATATTATCAATGACCGTTGAATGTTCATTTACCTCTTTAATATATGATGTATAATTTTTGATGGGATAAGGTTGAACCTACATTACAGGAAAGGAAGTCGTGTCCAGTTCAAACCATGAGAAGCATGATTCAGTATTTACTCAACTTGGGTCTTCATCAAAAGGAAAACAAGGTTGTGATACGTAATGAATTAACAAATATCAAATATCAAAATTTATTTTTTTGTATATTTCATCACACTGTCGTTGACCCTTTTTCCTTAAAACAGTGGCGGATGTTGGTGGTTCTGGCACAAGTCGTCCAAAAGCTGGAACTCGATTCACCATCAGTCATCTGGCATATATTTATCATCAATATCCTCTGAAGATCAAGCTGCAAAATATGAATTGAAAAATGTACGTCAGCGTAAGCGACATCGTTGCGTCAACATGCACTCAGAACTGTCACATGATCAAGAAGAAACACACGTACAAGAGATTTTTGGCCATAATAAAAGACATAGGCCAGAAAAAGAAATTTGTAGTACTGCACAGGATCGTGGCAGAGAGACCAACAACTTGCATGAAGACCTCATTTATGTGCCCCAGGATTCTTTTCCTGCCATTCATGGTAATGTTAGTCATAAATAACAATGATTTAATTATATGTTGCACATAGCAAGTATTTCATCTATTTACAACTAGAGATAATTTTTTAACAGAATATCTGGCAAATACTTAAGACTCCATTGAGTACGATGATGTGGACGATGAGAGTCTAATGTATAATGGACCATGTAAGTATTGACTGATACTTTCATCAATGATTCTCAAATTTTGTAATACTTACTAAATTACTTTTGAAAAACACAGGTCTTGACTTTGAATCATATCAAGAGCCAAAGCATGTCACAAAATGCATACAAGCAGATCCATATGATCATATATATCATAAATTGCCCTGTGGCTATCATTTTCTAGAGCGAGTGCCCAACTGTAGACATTGCAATGCGAAAAGGTTCCAATATGAGACGCCAACATTTTGTTGCATGAATGGAAAAGTAAAGATAGTAACCCCAGTGGTTCCTGATGAATTGCTTCAGTTGTACACGAGCCAGGATCCAGATGCAAAGTACTTCCAAGATCATATACGGTACTTCAATTCTCATTTCTCTTTTACCTCTCTTGGTGTGATCTTGGACCAAAGGTTCTGCAATAGGAGGTCTGGAGTATACACCTTTCGCGCGCAGGGCCAAATTTATCACCGTATTGACCAGTTGGTTCCAAAAGAAGATGGCCCCAAGCATTTACAGTTATACTTCTATGACACGGATGCAGATTTGCAACAAAGATTTCTTCACTCGCCAAACCTTGACCAAACTCTGATCCGGAAGTTGGTGAATATACTTTCAACTAATCCTTATGCACAAATATTTAGAAACCTTGGTTCTATTCCAAACCTTGATGAATACAATATTGAGCTCAACACAAATATTGCCTTAGATCAGAGAGTATATAATGCTCCGACAACATCACAAGTAGCAGCAATTTGGGTCGAGGGAAATAATCCTCGAAGTTATTTTGACAGGAGTATCATGGTTTACGGTAAATCGGACAAACCACAATACATAAAAGCATACCATGGTTGCTATGATCCATTGTCATATCCACTTTTTTTCCCGAATGGGGAAGTTGGATGGAACTTGAATTTACCAAAAGTTGCTCCCCATGGTAAGAGGAAGAGAAATGATCAAGCAAACGCTCTCAGCGAAGAAGGCAAGTTTTTTTTCAAGTATTTTTTGTTTGATTACTTTGTTTCATATTCATTTATCTAACTATAACTTGCCTTGAATGCAGGGGTGGAAAAGAGCTCTGGTTCTTGTGTAACACCAAGGGAATATTATTGTTATAAGTTACAAATCCGAGATGGCGAGTTAAACGTCTTACTATTTGGAAAGAGATTAACTCAACAGTATATTGTTGATATGTACATCAAGATTGAATCAATAAGGTTGGCTTTCTATTTACAACCGTCAACTCAGGTTCTCATACGTGCAGATTTATATCAAGGATTGGTTGATAGTGTTGTAGCCGGTGAGACACGTGCATGCATGACTGGAAAGCGTATTGTGCTCCCCCCAAAATTTATTGGAGGACCAAGAGACATGCGCCGAAGGTATCTAGATGCAATGGCATTGGTCCAACGGTTTGGAAAGCCAGACTTATTCATTACAATGACTTGCAACCCGCAATGGGAAGAGATAACTAGAGAGCTGGAACCAGGTCAATCGCCACAAGATCGTCCAGATTTGGTAGCACGGGTCTTCAAGGCAAAGTTGGAGGATCTTAAAGATCTTTTATTCAAGAGGAAATTATTTGGTGAAGTTGTTGCACATGTTCATGTAATAGAATTTCAGAAGAGAGGCCTACCGCATGCACACTTCTTAATTATTCTGAAGTCAACTTGCAAGATTACTAATCCAGATCAATATGATGAGATAATATCAGCAGAGATCCCAGATAAAGACAAATACCCTGTACTGCATGCTTTGGTTATTAAGCACATGATGCATGGACCATGCGGAGTTCTCAACAGTAAGAATACTTGCATGGAAAATGGAAGTTGTAGATACCATTATCCACGGACATTCTCAGAAACAACACTACAAGGAAAGGACTCATATCCAATTTATAGACGGAGGTATGATGGTTGTCGAGTTCGCATTAGGGGTGCGGTCTTGGATAATAGATGGGTTGTTCCTTACAGTCCATATCTACTTATGCGATACAATTGCCATATAAATGTAGAAGTTTGCTCTAGCATTAAGGCCGTTAAATATTTATTTAAATACATCTACAAAGGTCATGATCGCGCATCCTTTGTCATTGAGTCCAGAGGAGATAATGTTGTTATTGATGAGATTCGCGAATATAGGGATGCAAGGTATATATCACCTCTAGAGGCTATATGGAGGATTTATTCTTTCAATCTAAGTGAGATGTCACCTCCAGTTTTGCAGTTACAGGTCCATTTGCCAAATATGCATCTTGTGCATTATGAAGATTCTGATAATTTGGATAGCGTGTTACACAGAGAATCATCATCAAAAACAATGCTTAGTGAATATTTTAGAATGAATTCTGTTGATATTTTTGCGAGGAATTTCTTGTACAAGGAGTTTCCAGAATATTTTGTGTGGGATAGCAGTTGCAAGAATTGGAGACGTCGCAAGCAGAAACGAATTCAGATTGGTAGACTTGTGTCTGCGCACCCTGCTGAAGGAGAGCGTTATTATCTGAGGATACTACTAAATCACGTGAGGGGAGCCAAATCATTTGAGGATCTACGAACTGTTGATGGTATTATTTTCTCGACATTTAGAGAGGCTGCACAGAGAAGGGGTCTCATTGAGGATGATCGTAGTATTTCTGATTGTCTCAGCGAGGCTGCGGCATTTCAAATGCCATCTGCACTTAGAAGACTTTTTGCAACAATTTTAGTTTTCTGCGAGGTAACGAATGTCCGTGAACTGTGGGACAAGCATTTTGAAGCCATGGGTGATGATTTTCGAAGAGAAAATGTAAATGCTGAAGTAATTGACCAGATGGTGCTTAAAGATCTTAGAAGTTTGTTATATTTAATGGGAAAGGACATAAAGAACTTTGACTTGCCCTGCTTATTGGATGATAATGATTTGGAGAGCTTAGATTGGAGAGAATTATATGATGAGATGTCTATTGAGGTTGAGCAGGAACACTTGGATTTGTATAACAAGCTAAACAATGAGCAGCGACTTGCTTTTGATGAGATAATGACTCATGTCTTGCACCAGAAGATTATGGTTTTTTTCATAGATGGTCCGGGAGGTACAGGAAAAACATACCTTTATAAGGCTTTGCTCGCTAAAGTGCGGTCGATGGGGCGAATAGCTATCGCAACAGCAACGTCAGGCATTGCTGCGTCTATCATGCCTGGCGGTAGAACAGCACATTCCAGGTTCAAAATTCCCATTAATATTCAGGATGACAGCATGTGCAACTTCAGTAAACAGAGTGGAACTGCAGAATTACTCAAGAGGTTATCTTTAATAATTTGGGACGAAGTTGCTATGACAAAGCGTCAAGCTGTGGAGGCACTTGATAGATCCCTGCAAGATATCACCGGTTGTGGATCACCCTTTGGAGGAAAAGTAGTAGTGTTTGGAGGTGATTTTAGACAGGTTCTTCCAGTGGTGAGGCATGGCACTAGAGCACAAATTACAGATGCTACACTAAAGAAGTCTTATCTTTGGCAAGACATAAAACATATCAAACTTTGGCGCAATATGAGGGCTTTGTTTGATCCATGGTTCTCTGATTTTGTCCTTAGAATTGGTAATGGTACAGAGGAATCAATTGGTCAAGAATATGTGCGCCTGCCTGAAGAAATTGTTATAGGTTACACAGATTTGAAGGCCTCTGTTAGTAAGTTAATTGATGACATATTTCCTCTAATGGACAAGAATGGAAACTCACCGTCCTATATTAGTGCACGTGCAATTCTTTCCACAAAGAATGAATATGTGGATGAGTTAAATGATATGCTTATTGACCGATTTCCCGGAGAAGAAAAGGTCTATTACAGTTTTGACTCAGTGGTTGATGATCCACATAATCACTATCAACCTGAGTTCCTAAATTCACTCACACCTAATGGCCTTCCTCCTCATATTCTCAGATTGAAGATCAACTGCCCTGTTATTTTGATTCGCAACCTTGATCCTTCTAATGGTTTATGCAATGGTACAAGGCTTATCATTAAGGCATTTCAAGAGAACGCTATTGATGCAGAAATTATTGGCGGACAATATGCTGGGAAGCGAGTGTTCCTTCCACGAATTCCTCTCTATCCTTCAGAGGATGATGTTCTCCCCTTCAAGTTTAAAAGAAAGCAATTTCCAATCCGGCTTAGTTTTGCCATGACAATCAACAAAGCCCAGGGTCAAACCATCCCAAATGTTGGCATCTATCTTCCTGAGCCGGTGTTCTCTCATGGCCAACTCTATGTCGCTCTGTCTAGAGGGATATCAAGACAAACAACTAGAGTACTTGCAAAGCCAAATAAGGATATTGACCCATCAGGGAAAAGCACAAAAAATATTGTCTACAGGGATGTTTTGGTATAATTCATGTACATGCTGTGTATTGCCGTGTGATGTTTCTAATATGGTTGTATTCCTGTAAATAGTACTACCCAGTAAATATAATGTATATAGGGTTTCAGTCATTAGCTTGTCCCTCTGAGAGTTATTATGTACCAAAAGATATGTTTGCAGTGGTATTATTCTAGCATATACAATACTTAAGTCTTATAGATGTGCCATTCCTTTTTCAGTTATTGCATATAGCAGAAATCCAGCAACATAAGTGAGCAAATATCATTCTTTATTATACTGAGCCATTGGGCTTCACATGTATATGCAATATACAGACATTTTTCAGTTTTAACATACAACAGAATCATTCGGTCAACAGAATGGAGCACAGACCATTTTGCTTTACTCATATGAAATCAATTACAGAGTCATTACAAACCAACTCAACAATGGAGGGACATGCCCCATCCATAGATAGATTACTAATTCTAATCTGATGTGCCTGGGCAGCAAGAACATGAACAGAACCAGCGCGTTGCCTACCAATTTTCAGGAACTTACACAGGTGATAAACCAGGAACGAAGGTTACGAACATCAGCGTAGATGTTGTAGCTTCTACATGCTGGCGCTACATCAGAGTTAGCAGAATCATATTCGAACTCAATGGGGTAGTGCAATGATCCAGCGTCAAGTGCATATCATACTTCACAGTGCTCACTTCAGAGTTTTCAGCATCGAAACAATTCTCACGTTCCTGGTTATCAGCAAAGAGGATCTCGCCATGGTGATACCTTGAAGTTACACCTGCAGAAGCTACAAATACAAGATATGAAAATTCACAAATAATGACAACGAACCTACAAATTGTTCTTAATATTGGCAACAACCAATATATAGTTACATTGAAAGGACATAGAAACAATTACAAATTAACTATAAAAAAACTTGTAAGAAAGAAATGGGGGCACAAATGTTTCAATCACCATGCTTATTCTTTATTTTTGGAACCTACAAATCAACAATTTTCACACTTCTCTATCAAAAAAAGGATCACACCCATCAATCATATTCTTCGTTATTTAATTGTAAAAAAATTCAGAAATTGAATCCCCTCGGGGACATCCGATAAAATCCGAAATTGAAGTAAAATCGTGCTGATGCCTGCTAAGTGCCGAATGTTGATGTAGTGATGCTGCGGTCGGTGCTACTCACCTGCGCCATCGCTCAGAGGCGTGAAGTGTGCCGCCTACCGGCGTGTGTTGTGTGCGGCCGTGGCTGCTGGATTCAGGAGCCGATGTGCGTGCTGATGACGACGGGGCGAGGCCAGCACGGTATCCGAATGGCCGGGTCGTGCGCTGCGCCAGCTACATGGGTGTCCTAGGGTTGGCGTTTGGCGGGTCGGCGGGGACGGGAGAAGGTGCGGCGGCGCGGCGGCGCTCCGCTGGACATGAACTCCGCTCGACAGCCAGAGGCAGGAGGACCTGGTTCGCGCTTTTTGAGTGGGGCTCCATACAGCTAGCCCAGTGGTGGCAAGCTTCAAGGCCCGTCTGGCCGAATGCCAGCCCAAATCCATATTTTAGCCTGCAGAAGGTCCAACGATCTCCCCTCAAATAAAAAACAAATTTGTTAAAAAATAAAAAGGTAAAAATAATTGGGAAAAAACAGAAGGTCAAGTGGAACAGGCTATTCTCACGTTTTCCCCATGAATTTTAGGACTGTATATGGACGGATATAGACTACTAAAAAAGTATATATGGACTGACACATATCCATTTTTTTTGTTGACAATAAATATTACGCAAGGTAGAATGCATTACATTCCATGTACATCCAAGTGATGTAGCATGCACGGAGATGATTATTTCTTGAACAAACTTTAATCCCATGATGTAACTTACCGTTTTGAGAATATTTACTTCAAGTCTCTCTCTCTCTCTCTCTCTCTCTCTCTCTCTGATAATGCAAGTTTGTCAAGTACTCCCTCCATAAACTAATTTAAGAGCGTTTAGATCACTACTTTAGCGATCTAAATGCTTTTATGTTAATTTACAGATGGAGTAAGTATTAACCAAAATTACTCTATACATGTTTTGAAAATATAAGAAAATCAAATTTGCTCACGAACATTGTAAGTTGGCAATAGGTTTTTCAAAGTGCATCGTCTATATTTAAATTTTTCTTCATGTATGATGTTTTTAATTAAGAACGCACACGTGCAAAGCACGTGCCTTTGACTAGTATTCTATCGTACGTGAAGCAGTGCTCCCACCTCCAAGCGGTCTTGTCAACGCCTTGGATGGACCAATCCAAGATAGGCCCTGTGAAACGCTTGACTGGTCCAGGTCTAGGCGCCCAGCACATGCTGCAGCGCACTGCCAAATCAGGGGAAACCTGATCGCAGCGGCAGTACATGCACGAGTCACATCCACTCCCAGTATGCATGGCAATCAAGTGGGCAACCATTTCATTAATCTGTACCGCGTGAAGATCATACGCTGCATTGACGACATGCCATTAGCAGACCAATATCACTGCGCAAGTTCCAGCAAGGCGAGGAGTAGCACTAAGCCACGAACCACACGCACGCACTGAGGTGGTGGGAATGGCTAGCTACGCGCCCAGCTGAATTTGCACCGCACGTCTATGTTTGGTCTCCATCAAAATTACTTTCACTATCCCATTGACTAGTACGAAGGTGCGCCCGCCCGATCGATCCATGCCGGCCAGTGATGAACTTTTTAAATTGACTACAGTACATTGGAGAATGGATCGTTGATTGCTAGTACTGAAATCTGACGTCCGTTGTTGTGATGATTTTGGGGAAATGGCAGCCACAGCGGTGTACTACAAAGATGCAAGCGTGTACTACTTGATAAGTATCGTATATTCATATACTTCTAGCTCGATCCGACAGGTGCATGAGCGTTAGTTGTGTCTGGCTCGGTAGGCCATCAGAAGCATCGCCGCACGATAGTAATGTTATACTACTCGTTACTAGTAGAAGGTACGTGCTATGCACGTGTTCTACACTAATTCTTTTTAGCATGAACACATTGCGAGTTTATTTGAATACAATTTCTTTTTATATTTTGGTACAAAGGGAGTAGTATGCATGCCTTTAAGTGTTAAATTCCGTCAAAGTGTCAAGTTGCTGCGTTCGAATGTTTGGTGGATACAAACATTTCAGTGCTTTGATTTGTATAAAAGCTATAGCTTTTTACTTTTTTTTAAAGAAAGCTATATATAGTCTATCATTGTTGTTTGCCGGATCTTCTAAGCCTCCGGCCATTGAGAATTGAAGCTCTAAACAGCCACAAAAGATCTTACGTACTCCCGCACTGGCACGTGTGTGGGTCAGTTTGGAGCATTCCAGAAAGCCGGTGGAGTCGCTTTGGCGCCTGTCCGTACATCATGAACCCATGAATTATCAACCGTTAGATCTTTTGAGCTGGGTACTGATAAACGGTGGATGTTTAGCTTCTGAAACAAATCTAACTACTCCAGGGTCTTGCTAGATAGCTAATTCAAGTTCAAAAATTTGTGTACAATAGTGGTAGAGATATACGAATAGGAAGATAAAGTAGTTGAAAATATGACTCTTGAGACTGATTTGGGGTGTGGCTAGGTTCAGTCCAAAGTCCAATGATATTAGACTTACAAACCTGATTTGATAAACTATATATGACAAGTGTCCCAACATGTATATTCATTATATTTTAGTATTTCTCAGCGAACTAGAAAAATAAATGACTTGGTGAACTAAATTAGACACTTGTCAGAGAAACACCCTGTGCTAGCTAACCATGAAATGGAGTAACACAACCATAACACTTGTTTTTTGCGGGGAACAAACATAACACTTAATTGGCTGTGAGTTTCATCAAGCCAACATCTCAAACCTGCCAACTTTTGTGACTTCACGTTCTTACATTACAGATGACCATGATCAATTACCTCAGTCGCTAATGTAAAATCACCAAAAGAGCTACTAGTGGATTACGCTCGACGAGTTGGCGCGCAGTGCGTACAAACCTAGGGGTGTGTTCAAATGGCGAGATGACCAAGCCGAGGCATCGCCATTGCCAAAAACTAACATGCACGCTTGACTTACTTAGGCCTACTTAATTACTTAATTCTCTGCATCGAGCTAGCTAGTTGAACACGGACAGCGGCATCATGCACCCGGCAGCGTGCGCCTCGGCGGCGGCGGCCGCGGCCGCCATCACCATCACGATGTCATCCCCGGCGGCCGGGACTACGCCATCTAGGGCTCCCACAGGGTCGCCGTCGGGCGCCGGCGCCAGGAAGTGTCCCTGGAAGAGGTGCGCGTGCATGGGGAACAGGTAGTGCGTCTGCTCCGGCATGCCATGCCGCATGTCGGGCCTGTCCACGGGCGCCGGGCTGGCCGCGGCGGCGGCCGCCGCCTGCTGCTGCTTCTGCTTCGACGACGTCTGGGGGTTCCTCTTCCGGCGCTTCTTCTCGTAGGCGATGCCGCGCGCCTTGGCCTGGCCGTCGCGGACGTCGCGGAGGTAGAGCCTGACGGCGCGCGCCCCAAACGGGTTGGCCTCCGGGCGGCCGCCGTGCTCCTCGAAGGCGGCGCGGAGACGGCCCACCAGCGCGTCCAGGGAGCCCCACGCCTGCTTCAGTGGGCACGGGCACGGGGCCGGCGGCGAGGGGTGGCCGAAGAAGGGGCACCCCGCGGTGTGCACCTTGGTCTTGCCGAACTGGTCCAGGTACCGGAGGAACTCCAGCACGTGCGCGCCGCTGCACCGCGCCAGCTCCAGCGGGGGGCGGTGGTTCCGTAGGTACTGCCCGAACGTCTGCCAGTCCCGCCGCTTCTGCGACTCGTACCTGCTCGGCCGCGGCGCTCCCAGCGCCGACGACGCGCTGCCGCCTCCAGGGCTGTCCACCGCGCTCACGCCAGACATGTCCATCGCCACCGGCCGACCAACTTGCCTCCTCGCCGGTTCTCAGCGCTCAGATCTGCACCGATGGCATGGCATTAGTAAACAATGCCGGCCTTGACCAATGGTCAAACGACTGCAATAAATATATTTCTATAGCCATATGGCTTATAGTGTCCCAGTGTACTGTCAAGAGCTCGTCGGTTTCTTGAGGTTCTTGGCGAACTAGTATCTCCCTCCAATCCTAGCCATGACATATCAGGATTCAGCGAGAACTAGGGTTTCAGGTTAGCTGACACCTAACTAGCATGAGGACAAGTGTTTCTCAGGCGCATGTTTCTCAAACCTACGATCTCAGGCTCGCGGCTGAGCTGAGGTTTGGCAGCCATGCAATGATGCAAATGAGCTGACACAACCTGAGACATGCAGAAGGGGAAAAAACAACACGGGACATGGCAAAAACAGAAACACGCTGCAGGATGTAGCAAGAACTCTGAGGCTAGCTACCTGCACAGAAGCACAGTGATGGCGATCGATGGGTGAGATTACTTCATTGAAAACCTCTGACCGGTCAACTCGCACGCTTGGATGGAATTAATGGAACCCTAGCTAGCGCTAGTACTCCCTGGCAAGCGCTAGTAAAGATCTGGTAGTAGCTTTTTCTTTCTTTCTTGGTGCAGTAAAGATATATTCACACACACAAAAAACCTAGTCGATGATGATGAAGACGAAGAAAACTAAATCGATAGGGTCGGGAGTGCATGACTAAATAACGCCTCTTGGTTCTTGATTCCCAAATTGAAAAGATTTAGTCATGCTCAGGCAAGCATGCCCTAGATTTGATTAACACATCCGAAGATGCAGCAGTTCAAGGCACATAATCAATCAAGGACAAATCAGAGAGCATGAATCAAGATCGAGAGGAAAGCGCGCGCAAATCTCCAACCCGATGAAGCAGAAAACGTACGCACTCACCAAGAAGACGATGAAAGTGGGAGACGACGAACAAGAGGCAAGCAACCAGGAACACCAGCTGCTCGATCAGCCGGCACGATGGAGGTGGAGCAGCAGACCAAAGCTGCTGGTGAGGAGAGGAGGCGAGGAGGGGAGTGAGGAGAAGGCCAAGAGCTAGAAGAAGAAGATGGGGTGTATGTAAAGGAGGAAGGGAGACAAGGGGGCGGGACCCAGGGAGCGCGGATATCAAACCTGGTGGGGCAGGGAGGAGAGAGAGGATGTCGATCCTTTCCACATTGCAGAAAAGGTCGTCACCTCAGTTGTCACTTCACCTTCTCTCTCATATCATCATCGTCGATCTACTCTCTCTCTCTCCATGGCTATAGCTTAGGTAGTACTGTACACCTATCGCCAGAGGCAGCTTGTCTTCGCATTGAATGCGGTGGAGTGGGAGGTATGGAGATGTCACGTCAAGATGATGGATTCCACAGGACAGGAGAGAAACAAATGCGGCCGAGGGGGAGGCCATATTTGTCTATTCAAAGCTCTGGCGTGTGTGATGAGGGAGGGAGGGAGGGAGGGGTGTCCAGTCGTCGATCGGTATCTACTCCTTCCTTCTGTACTCGATCGTCGATCTGCTTGTCGACGTGATGAGGTTAGGTAGGTGGATGGATGGCCCATTTCATCCACGGTATTCTAAAAAGGGATTAAAAAATAAATGAATTTAAATATATATATTAAATCTGACAAAATAATTAAATATTTAAAGTTTTACATGATATTTTCACCATAATTTATTTGAGTGCATACAAAAACCGATCCTCCCAAACTTATAAGTAAATGGGAAAAAATTCATGGAAAGCCATCTACGGAGGGTCTAAACCTATCTAAGACATTTTTCTATGAGTTGTACTGTGTTTCTATTATCTTGCTTTGAATTGCACATTTAGAATTGTGGCATGAATCATATACATTATGTTGATTTTTTGTAGGGAAACAACAGGGCTCTGCTGTGTATCTTATTGATTTTAATATAAATAGTACTTAGTAATAGTTTGTAAACAAAAAAAACCTTATACGACAGCTAAGGAAAGGAAGAAGAATAAAAGAATAGTCGAAACTTAGACAAATAAAGAGACACACAACATATTACAAGCAGCCTTAGCGAAAAGCCTGCACCCAATCCTGAAAACCATTGTAACCTTTCTTTTGGCTCTGAATATGATCCATTTAAGCTCTTCTTTGAATTTCCTTCTGCAATTAATTATACACACTTGGGGGCATTCTCTTGAAAATGAAGTCATTTATTATGGTCCAGATAGCCTATCAAACAAGAATGATGATCTCTAGGGAGAAAGGAACATATTAGCAGCTGTTTTAGATCGTCTACCTCCTCTTGTATGCCTAAGTGGACAGGTGTCCAAATGGGACAAAATATAGGACCATCATAGTTGTGCAAAGGAATAGTGCAGAAAGGGACGACCCCTTGTTTCTAACACCTGCATATTACACATGACACAAGTGTAATCCGGATGAAAAAGTTCTTATGTTGCAAAAGTGTTTGAGTGTTCAATTTGTTGGTTGATCAAAAGCTAGGAAAAAATCGTATGTTTTAGTTGACAACATGTCTTCCAGAGGCATCTCAAAATTGGCCATATTTTCAGTGCACGAGAAAACAACTTATATACCTGACAGACCTTATAATCATTAGAGCCCAAAGGTAGTTGCCATTGATCATAATCTGGAGTGAGAATTAGATCATGTGAGAATTGCTCCAACTCTTGGAACTGCACATAAGTATCTTCACACAGTCGCAAGTGAAAAGGTTCAGCTAATCATCTGATTGCCACAATTCAAAGATGGAGAGATGTTGATTTGTAGCAAAATAGTGTAAATGACCCCAGAGTGCAACCTTAGGTATTCCATTCAAGGCATCTGACCAAAAATCCATAGCTTGCCCATTTTGTAAGATGCTAGCTGCATGCTCCTTATAAATTGGGAGAAGTTTCAAAAAATCTCTCCACCAATAGGAACAACTAGTCAGAGGAATAGATGGAGTAGCATGCTGGTAATAGAGTTCCATGACAAAGTTGGCCCATGGAATTTCACAATGATTCTGAATTTATGGAACATTTTCATAAGTAGGCAAGTATTTTAAGTAGAGAGATTTAAGATATCGATCCCTCCTCTATCCTTTGGTCTGCATATTAACTCCCAAACTGCTAAAGGAGGTTTTTTAAAAGTCTTTGCCTCTCCAAAGAAGATGTCTCCTATACTTGTCAATTTGCTCAATTATAACTTTATAAAAGAGAATGTAGCTCATAATAAATGTGCCTAAAGAGGATAAAACCACATTAACCATCAGTAATCCATCATAGCTTAGAAATTCAGAGCATGCATTGAGTCTCGCCTGAATTCTGCCAGTGATGTACATGAGGAATTCCATCCTTCGCTTAGTGCAGCTGAGTGGAGTGCCTAAATAAATAAATGGGAAATTGCCAATTGTACATCCCAAGAGGTTGGCAGGTAATGCAGAGTGTCCTCAAAGACACTAATTGGCAGGATGCTTGACTTATGATAATTCACGTTTAAGGCAAAAGCCTTGAGCAAGATATTAAGCAAATGTTGAATTTGTTCCACCTGGCCTAGACAAACTGGCATGATGACTGGTGTATCATCAACATACTGCAAAACAGGAAAATCAGGGCAGGAAGTAAACCTGACTAGAGGCCAAATAATTCCTCTCTACATGGCATCATTTAGGATAGTTTGTAGGAAATCAGCCACTGAGAGAAATAGAAGGTGGTGGAGGGGATCTCCCTACCTAAATCCTCTTCGACATTTAAAAGATTTTCCAACTACTCCATTTAGTAAGACTACATAAGTAGCATGACCAAAGATCTACTGTATCCAGCAACACCATTTTAAACCAAAGTCATTTTGATTTAAGATAGCCATAATCATGTCATGTTCCATTTTGTAAAAACACATAATCAAAGTCTAGTTATAGCACCATTGATGAATTTTTTCTCTTGTGACATTGAAACAAATATTCATAATCCCATGTTATGCAATCCTGATTAGTCTTGATTTAAGGAACCCATACTATTTCACATGAATTAGTTCCATGATGATTGGTTGAAATCTATCGGCAAGAAGTTTGGTGAGCATTTTGATGGCACAACTAAGAAAAGAGACGGGTTTGCAGTCATTAACACACGAAGCACCATTTTTCTTTGGGGTGAGTGTGATAATTGAATAATTAATGCTCTGAAGACAAATATCCCCTATGTGAAATTGATGACAAAGATCATAAAAGTCTTGTTTGATAATTGGCCAATATTTTCTGATAAAGTCTATATTAAAACCATCTCGGCCTAGAGACTGGTTTGAGGGTAAAACCTTGATAATGATATCAATCTCTTCCTTGGAAAAGGGGGCTTCCACGAAAGAGAGATTAGGGTTGACAATAGGATTAATAGCTCATGAGGAATTACAATACGTTGATTTGAATGTCATAGTTGACATATGTTATCTTTTTGTTATAAATATGCTAGAATTTTAGGATGCATGCTTATATATTTCATTTTAATATTTCCTATTCTCCTCTCACCTTGTTTGAACCCTATATCTTTTCACTTTTATCTTATGCCCTCTCATTTGATCTCAATGGATGATGCGGCAAAAATGGGTTTTCTAGCTTAAAATATGTCCAAACACTGCTATGAAAATATTCACCAATGGCTTGTCCAAAAGGGCTACGAGTGGCCTAGGAAGAGCATGCAGCTGGTAACTAGCTTGTTCTAACTTATACACTTGTGGCATGTGCCTACAGGAGCGCGACGCTAGCATGTCTACCTGGCCTAGGAGAAAATGTTGTCGTGGCAATTCGAAACTACTATGATGGCAGTGTTTTGGCCTAAAACTGACCGGCAGCGGTTTACTCTCATGGTAGCAATTGGCCTAAAAATTATAGTCAAACAAACAACTAAAGAATTCCCATTCATTGAATACTTATCTACTAGAGTCATGGTACCATACTATGATTTATTTCTAGCGTTAATTAAAATAACAAACTTCAAACTTGCTCTTATTTCACCGCTAATTTACAATTATTTGTTTATCTACTGCAAACACAATGGCATACAATTCAACAAATCTGAAAATATCACACAACAACAACTGATACAACAACTATTTGCATCCAATGTAGCAACAATTTGCTTGTTTCAACTAGAAAATATGGTCTCAGCACACAAGAAAAACATTTTGATCACTTATTTTCAGTGATAAGGAATTATCATTGCTTCGGCCACATCTCTTAATGTTTCCATGCCAGCTAAAATCACTTCCAATTTAACTGCAATCTGTTTTCATGCAATAGCAAAATATTTCCATAGTACAAAGAAATTTTATTTCGACTAAAATATGCAAATCTTGATTCCAAATATCTAATTATTGCTTCCATCTTAATGCCTTATAGAACATTGCTTGATATCCCAGCAAATATGATGTGCCTCTTAGATGAATATTTGTTGGGCCCTGAACTGCAAAGGTTTGTAGTACGAAGCAAGTTTCTCTCAGTTGAGACCAAGGTATTAATACGTAGAAAACTTCCCTTGGTCCCCAACTTAGACTAGAGAGGTTGTCAATCCCACTAGATTTGCTAGTTAAAGAAATAACATATAGTGTGGCTAGTATAGATTTTTTGTATGAGATGAAAGTAAATTTCAGATTGTAAAATAACCAAAAAGTAAAGCGATCGAGGTTGTAGTTATGAGGAATAAGGACCGAGGATCCATAACTTCACGGGTGTCGTCTCTCCATAACAACATTGGTGTGGTTCCACTTGCGTATCAATAAATTGCAATGTTTATGGTTTATTCATACATGTCATGATTATGTCCTTATATCTATAGACCATTATCCAACTACAACAATAGCTAATACACCACTTCAAGAACGCTATCTAGCATGCATCTTAAAGTACTAAGTAAAACAGATCATTGCATTAAGCAAACTGACATGTTGATCATGTATTCTCTTTAGATCCAGCTCAACGCCGAGACAACTAAGCAACTATATTTTTATCCTTAGTGGTAGTAACATGGTACAAAACTTTTCCCCTTTCTATCAATGAGATAAGTTACTTGCAAGGTTAAGCCCAACTAACACACAACACTCCCTCTCAGAGATCGTTCATCTAATCACGGCCAGTGAAAGACGGACGGAGGATGTACATCTATAAATCATGCATCAAAGAATCGTAAAATTTGTTTTATGAATCAATAGAATTTATAGATAAAGGTGTATGCCTAGAAAAATTAAATAAATATTGTATGGAGTCACTCCCAATGATGTTGTCGTGCCCCAGGATATAGGTTTTTGGTTTATGAAGAAGAGGCATGGTGACATAAGAATCATCCTGATTAATTGGTGGAGCAATTGGCTTCCTAACAATGTTGTCAAGATCGATGTTTGTGGAGTCGCAAACCTTGGTGTTTTCAGCTAAAGTACACATAACTAAATAATACTAGAAATAACTACTTGCTAGTACTTAACCCTTTTTGTTGTTTTTGAGTTTTTTGGAATGTAGAAAAGCAAACTAATGAAAAATAAAAAGTAAATAAGCAAAGTAAGTGATAAGGAAAATAATTAAATGGATCACTTATGACTTCTTGAACCTGTGCTCTGGAAACGACGCCAAATATGCCCGGCTAATATGGTGTGCCTATTAGATGAATATCTATTGTGCCCTGAAGTGCAACCGTTTGTAGTACAAAGCAAGTTTCCCTCGGTTGAGAACCAAGGTATCAATCCGCGGATTTATTCAACACTCAATCATCACTACCTACACAACTAGAAAATTTCTCTTGGTCTCCAGTTTATCCTAGAGAGATTCTCAATCCCACTAGCTTTGGAACTTACAAGAATTAACATATCCCGTGGTTGGAATTGATTTTTGTATGTGGTGTAAGAAAAATTTCAGATTTTAAAAGAACTTATAATAAAGTGACCGAGGTTGTTTTTATGATGAATAAAGCACCAGAGATCCATAATTTTAATAGTGGCATCTCTCCATAAAAGCGTTGGTATGGTGAACAAATTACAATTGTGTATTGATTAAATTGCAGTGCTTATGGTTTAATAATACATGTCATTATTGCATATAGTCATTACATCCTTACATCCCGACCATTACCCAACTTCATCTACAACTAATATTCCACTTCAATACCGCCATCCAACATGCATCTCAAAGTATTAAGTAAACCAAAGTTTGCATGAACGAAAGTGACATATTTTGATAGTGTATTCTCTTTACCTTCATCTCATCACTGAGACAAGTAGACAACTATCTTTTTATCCTTAGTAGTAGTCACATAGTAAACGGATTTTTCTCATTTTCCCATTGGGATAGATCCCTTGCAAGGTTAAACCAAACTAACGTACACTAGTCCTCTCAATGATCATTCATCTAATAGTCGCCAGTGAAAGCCTAATAGATTACAAAGCATGTACATATATACAACATACAATAAAGGACCAATAGAAACCAAATATAAGCACATACATAATACGATCATAACATCATTCATCACACTGCAAGAATTACAACAGATTGATCACAATCATGTAGGGAAGCTCATGTTATATTTGTCTCAGAAACAAGGGAGAGACGATTCCACATAGATATTATTGTGGACCCATGATCCGGGGAGGACTACTCACACATAGTCATTGGAGCAACGAGGTTGATGTACATGGTTCCGACGGCGATTCCCCCTCTGGAAGATTACTGAAAAAGGTCTATAGATTGGATCGCCTCAAAATGCATTGTGTCGACGATGGAAAAATCTCCCATAATTACGGTAGCAATAAAGGGATTAATATAGAGCTATGGGGGCAGAGGCGGGGAGCTGGATATCTCTGGGCCAAACATGGCCTGATGTCGGTGCAACAGACCCTGTGCCTGTTGCCTTGATTGTGCACAGGCACAAGATCAAGATTGAAGCCTCAGACCAAGATGAACAAGAGATCAAGTGACTCGAGGAACCAACAAGCTGATCAGCGAGACCAAGACCAAGACAGAAGAACAAGATGTCATTGAGAAAGAGGCCTCCCTTGCCGGGCAGGCGAGCCCGGCAAGGGGCGAGGCCACCCTCGGAAGAAGATGACCAAGGCATCCCGACAGGGCCTGTTGGGACTCGCGGAGGCCAGATTACCTCACCAACTACTCCACCATGACTCACGTCGTCGATCAGTGCGGTGTCAAGCCACGGAGTGATTGAGTGGCAACCATTCGCCACATGGCGACCACTTCCTAACAAGGAAATCCACAGATGACACCCGTCTTATGACGTGTCGAATGAGCAGGCGTGGAGCTGGCAAGATAGCCCGGCAAGCCTTGCCGGGCAACCAACGACGTGACACTAAGCGGTGCATTAAATGCGCACTGTCAGCCTGCAGAGTAAGGTATGATAGCACTATTTGCTATCATATCAGTGTCTAAGGACTAATTTGCCACTGTGGTGACCCCTTAGCCTATAAAATGAGGCCCATGGCAACAGTTCGAGAGGTTGGAAAGTTAGATCACTCGCACCCTCGTACGCGTGTAGTCGTTACCGCCCCGAAGCAACCCCTGCCGGGAAAGTGTACTATGCACCACCACCACTTTTCCACCATCAATCCACCAAAGCAGGAGTAGGGTTTTATGCCTCTTGGCGGCCCGAACCTGGGTAAAACTGTCCGTGTGATCTCTGTCGTGTTGCCCCACATTGGTGTGCTCTTTGTGCAACGTGACTCCCCCTGCTGAACTAGCGAGGGGCCATCCTATTCCCATAGGTGGCCGTGGTTTCCCGCGACATCTTTGGCGCGCCAGGTAGGGGGATCGCTTGTGCGAACCTGAAGATGTAAGCAGCGCGTCATCTTCATCGCCATCTGCATCTTCGGCGGCGCCGTCGACCATAGCACCCAAGAAGAAACCTACTTCTTCGGCTCATCCGTCCACCTCGAAGGCTCCGCTGCCCGCGGCCTCCAACACTGCAGGGGGCACGGAGATGCGCGAGGGTGCGGACGCTACTGGGGATGTGATCGGAGCAGGCGGCACCACCACCATTTCCCCCGCGGCCGATGCAAGAGCAGGAGGCGCCGGAGGAGAGTAGCACCAGCAACACCTCGACGGCTGCACTTCATTCACCAATGGGCACAGCCACAGCGATGGCGCTCGGTCTGGGGCGAACCGCCGCCCTCCGGCCGCCCATGCCGCAGGCGCGACCGCTGCGCGTGCGCTTTCCCTAGGGTGGGTCGACCAAGCTGATGCGCCCAACGGAGCTGATGGACCTCGAGCGCCTCTGCCTCGCCAACCTGCCATCCAGGTGGCTGCACCGCAACAGCGGGGGTGCAGTGCTACCGCCGCTGGCTCCGTTAGGAGCCGAGCGACAGCGCGATCAACTTCATCATCATCTATGCCAAGCATAGCCTCAGAGGCCATGGCGCGGGCTGAGCTACTGCCGAAGTTTCCACCAGCAGCCGAGTAGATGGACGAATGGCGTGCCACCATCCAAAGTCTGCTCAGTTTTGCTGAAGCCGAGGGCTTACAACGAGCTGCACCGCTGCAACCTCCCCTAAGCAATGGCAACGTCCCATGCCGCTGCCTGTACGGAGGGAGCCTTCCCCACGGTGCAATCCCCGTCGTGGCAGCCAGCGCGGGCGTGACCGAATCAAGACCCTGATGACGTCTCGATGGCCTCCTCTAACCCTCGAGCGCGTCCAGGCACATGACGAACCCCGGAAGATAGGCGGAGAGGAGACGCATGCGTAGTCGAGTAGCGCCACGGTGACCTCCTCCGAGCCGACGGGCGCGGCGTCCCCAACATTGACGATCCCGCGCTCGACGTTGGCGGCCCCCTACCCTTCGAGGTTGGCTGCCCTGCCTTCACCCGTGAGTTGCGGCAAGTCCGTTGGCCGTCCGTTCGCATGTTCAAGCCAGAGATACCTGAGAAGTACGATGGGAGGCTGAACCCAGCAGAGTTCCTGAGCATCTACACCATCTCTATTCAGGCTGCCGGGGGAAGATATGAAAGGTGTTCGCCAACTACTTTCCTTTGGTCGTCAAGTCCAATGTGAGGTCTTGGCTGATGCACCTGCCGGAGAACTCCATTTCATCATGGGCAGACATGTGCCATGAGTTCATCGGTGCCTTCACCGGTGGCCACCAGGAGCCGGGCCGTCCCAGCGATCTACAACTTCTCCAATAGAAGGAAGGATAAACCCTCCATAAGTATTTATAGAGATTCAACAAAGTTCATAGAAATATTCCAAATATCCATCCGGCAGCCGTGATAGCTGCCTTCTAGTCCAATGTGTGCAATCGCCGGATCCATTCCAAGATGAACGTGCGGTTGCCCAAGACTGTGAAGGAGCTATACACCCTAGTGGATAAGTGTGCCCGGATGGAGGAGGGGAGAAAGTTGCCCGGAGAGGAAGATTGCATCAATATTGATTCAGATGACGATGATGAATCAACCAGTCAGAAGAAAAGCAAGAAGCGCAGTAAGAAGCGGGGGGATAAGGCAGTATTGACTATTCAAAGATCATGCACCCCAAGTACCGGCAAGATCGCCAAGGCCGAGGCCCCCGACAAGGAGACTGCCGTGTGTGCTGATTGCCGGGAAGCTGCGGCTGCCGAGAAGGCCGGGAAGGGCAATGAGCCATATTGCAAGATCCACTGGACCAAGGGCCACGCCCTCCAGGAGTGCTATTAGGTTGAGCAGTTGGTCAAGAGACAGAGAGCAGAATATGAGAAGCATGACAAGGAAAAGGGTCAGGATGTCGCTAGCGGCAAGAGCCGAGGTGGTGAAGCAAATCGCCCCGGTAAACCCTTTCGGAGTAAAGGAAAACCTGCCAGAAGCCAGGAGAAGGAAGCCTGTGATGATGAGAGTGATAAAGGGGATGAAGAGGAAACCAGTGAGCAAGAGTTTCAGAAGGCCACAGAGGCCCTATGCGTTGACGGGAGTGCATCTTTGCACACCTCTCACCGCCAGCTCAAGCGGTGGCACGAGAAGTCAATGTTGTGGAGCCTGCGCCAGAGGCCCGGAAGCCACTCAAATGGTCCCCTACACCCATCATCTTTGACAAAGAGGATCACCCTAGCCGTACCACTGCGGTAGGGTGACTACCTTTGTTGGTTTCACCAACAATTCTCAAGGTCACGAAGATGCTGGTGGACGGTGGGGCTGGACTGAATCTAATTTCCCCAGCAGTTATCAGCAATCTTCAGATAGCAAAGGAAGAGCTGGAGGTTACCGACACATTTCAAGGAGTTAATCCCTGTAGGAGTCATCCTAAGGGAAAGATTACATTGCCAGTAACATTTGGGGGAGAACTGAACTACCAGACTGAGAAGATTGTGTTTGACATAGTCAATCTCACCATGCCGTACAATGGGATCCTTGGACGCCTGACCTTGGCTAAATTCATGGCAGCATCCCACTATGCCTACAACACCCTGAAGATGCCTGGGCCACTTGGAGTCCTTACCATCCCATCAAATGAGAAAGATGCCATCATTTGTGTGGACAAGATGTACCGGGACACGGTCGCGGTAGAGGCAGCAACGACAACCGTTCCCGCCAAGGAGAACAAAGGAAAGAAAAAGGATTGTAGGACCTCCGACAAAGAGTCCGGGAAGCATGCCCCTTGCGAGTGCTCAGAACCCGTCGACGACGTGCCGGAGTGTTCCAATAGCAAGAGATCCAAGGTTGCTGTTCCACAAGTGAAAAAGGTCCTAGCTGTGCTGGCTGGCGTTGATGGTACTTTCGCTATCAGCGCCACCCTTGATGACAACTAGGAAAGCGCGCTCATTGCCTTCCTACGGGTGAATATCAATGTGTTTGCATGGCAACCATCTGATATCCCCGGTGTTCCTAGGGAGGTAATCGAGCACCACCTTGCTGTCTGCCCACACACCAGACCTGTTAAGCAGAAAGTCCGGAAGCAGGCCTTGGAGAGGCAACAGTTTATTGCAGAAGAGATCAAGAAGCTTGAGGCAGCTGCTTTGGTCAGAGGAGTGCTACATCCCACTTGGCTAGCAAACCCAGTGGTGGTCCTAAAGGCAAACGGGAAGTGGAGGCTGTGCATTGATTTCACAGACCTCAACAAGGCTTGCCTGAAGGACCCGTTTCCCTTGCCGCATATTGATCAGATAGTGGATTCCACTTCAGGTTGTGATTTGCTCTCATTTCTGGATGCATATTCTGGATACCACCAGGTCTTCATGTCCAAATAAGATTAGGAGAAGACATCATTCATCACTCCATGTGGTACATAGTGCTTTGTCCGCATGCCATTCGGATTGAAGAACACTGGGTCCACCTTTGCAAGGGCAGTCCAGATTGGCTTTGAAACTCAGCTGCACAGAATCATTGAAGCTTATATGGATGATATTGTGGTCAAAACCAAGGAGAAAGCAACTCTCATCCAGGATTTGGAGGAAACATTTGCAAATTTGCGCAAGCTCAACTTGAAGCTCAACCCAGAGAAATGTGTATTTGGTGTTCCGTCCGGCAAGCTGCTTGGGTACTTTGCGTCCCACATGGGAATCGAAGCTAATCCCAACAAGATGAAGGCCATTGAGCAAATCCAAGTGCCAAGAATAGTTAAAGATGTGAGGAGCCTAACGAGATGTGTTGCCGCGCTAAGCAGATTCATCTCTAAGTCTGCCAAGCGTGCCCTGCCGTTCTTCAAGATTTTGAAGAAGGCAGGTCCTATGAAGTGGACCCCTGAAGCAGACACAACTTTGCACGAGTTGAAGACCTAACTGTCCTTTGTGCCTATCCTGGTTGCACCTAAACCCCAGGAGCCATTGTTGCTATACTTAGCGGCAACCAACCAAGTGGTCAGTGCAGCCTTGGTAGCACAACGAGAAGTGAATGAGAAATAGGGTGAGCAGAGGTCGGCAGAGCAAGATAAGGATCATGATAGCATCAAGCACGACAACGATGACAACCCCAAGGACGCGGCAAGGAAGAAAGTGGTGCAACACCTATTGTACTTTGTCATCTCCTTGTTACACGGGCTAGATCGAGGTACTCTGGCGTGCAAAAGTTGATTTTTGGTCTCATTATGCCCTCAAGGAAACTGCGCCACTACTTCCAAGCACATGAGATCACGGTTGTTACTCGTTTCCCATTGTGGATACTCCGAAACCTAGAGGCTACCAGTAGAATAGTGGAGTGGGCTTTGGAGCTATCCAGCTTTGGTTTGAAGTTTGAGAGCACATCAACTGTCCAGAGCAGGGAATTGGCAGAGTTTATTGCAGAATGGACGCCAACCCCTGATGAGGAAGTGACAGAGACAGTTATCCCCAGCAAGGAATCACCCCAAGAATGGATTATGTATTTTGATGGTGCTTTTTCCCTACAGGGTGTAGGGGCTGGCGTGCTTCTTGTCGCCCCCTCCGGGGAGCACTTGAAGTACGTTGTCTAGATGCATTTTGCCTGGGAAGAATCCACCAACAATACAGCAGAGTATGAAGGGCTCCTTGCTGGGCTCAAGATTGCAGCAGAATTGGGAATTAAGAAGCTGATCATTCGAGGAGATTCACAGCGGGTGGTGAGACAAGTTAACAAGGATTATCAAAGTCCATTGATGGAGGCATACGTCAAGGAAGTGAGAAGATTGGAGGAGCACTTTGACGGATTGCAAATAGAGCACGTACCCCGTGCGGAAAACAACATAGCTGATCATCTGTCAAAGTGTGCTACACAGAAGCTTCCTGTGGAACCAGGGACTTTTGTTCTCCGTCTTACTCAGCCCTCCGTATCCCCAGCAACAATGGACCTGAAAAGGAGAAAGTTGGACACTGGTAAGGCTCTCCCGGTAGAGCCGTCCGCTCCCGGCAGAGACCCTGCCGGAAACAATTCCCCGCAGCCTACCAGACCGCCCCCTCCAGCCAGCCCATGGACTCCGCGTACGAGGCTGCTGCTCCCGCAGCAGAGGAGTTCCCGCTAGTCCTCGTTGCCGAGCCACAGGCTCCAACTTGGGCAAGGCACATTGTCTGCTTCCTCCAAACAGGAGAGCTTCCCGGCAACCAAGGCGAAGCTGAAAAAGTATCCCGAAGGGCCAGTATGTATCAGTTTTTCGATGACACTTTGTATAGAAGGAGGCCTGACGGTGTGAAATTGAAGTGTGTCTGCCGGGAAGAAGGAAAGGAACCGCTGGCTGAGATACACAAAGGAATGTGCGGCTCCCACATTGGTTCAAGGGCGTTAGTTGGGAAAGCATTCCAGCAAGGATTCTATTGGCCCACAGCCCTCCAAGATGCGGTCGAGCTCATCACTAAGTGTGAAGCCTGCCAGTTCCATTCCAAGAAAACCCACCTGCCTGCCCAAGCACTTTAGACAATACCTCTATCATGGCCATTTTCGGTCTGGGGGCTCGATATCCTCGGCCCCTTCCCCCGAGCAATTGGGGGCTTTGAATTCTTGTTCGTTGCCATCGACAAGTTTACAAAGTGGCCGGAAGTGACTGCCGTGAGGAAGGTGACTGCTCAGTCAGCTATCAAGTCTTGAAAGATCTGGTGTGTCATTTTGGAGTTCCGACAAGGATCATCACCGACTACGGCACCCAGTTCACGAGCCACGCCTTCATGCAATATGTTCATGACCTCGGATGCAAAATCTCATTTGCCTCTATGGCACACCCCTGGAACAATGGACAAGCTGAGAGGGCGAACGCTGAAGTGCTACGTGGGCTCAAGACAAGAACCTTTGATACACTGGAGAAGTATGGCAGGCAGTGGATCGAGGAGCTGCCGGTGGTTCTCTAGTCCCTCAGAATGACACCAAACCGAGCCACCGGGCAGACTCCCTTCTCCCTGGTCTACATGGAAGAAGCATTTATCCCCACGGGACTCATTTACGAGTTGCCTCGAGTACTTAATTATGATGAAATCGTGCAAGATCAGCACCGACATGACAATGCTATGCTACTCAAGGAGAACCGTCTCTGGGCTGCTACACGTGCTGCACGCTATTAGCAAGCCCCACGTAGCTGTCATAGCCGCAGGGTTCATGCCCGGTGTTTTGCGGAAGGTGATCTTGTCCTTAGGCACGTTCAGTCTGCCAAGGGTACACACAAGTTATCACCAAAGTGGGAAGACCCTTACCGGGTAGTATGAGTCACCAGACCCGGTGCAGTCTAGCTGGAGACCGGAGATGGCCCTTTGTTGCAAAACTCGCATGGAATATTGAGCATCTCCGCAAGTTCTACCCGTAAGGCATGAGGCTGCCAGGCCCTGCCAGGCCCTGCCCGGCAGCCACCCATTTGTATAGGCCTTGCCTCAGCTGCATGTAACCCCTTGTACAAAGCTGGGGCGATGACCCCGTGCAAGAGAAAATAAAGAAGCACTGTAGGGGGGCCCCCGACCTAGATTGCATGCATGCATGAGCATTCCAGATCACTGCATAAGCATTTTCATGAGCATTTGCATATGCATATAGATAGGATCGCATCTTGCATTGACTCTCATCTGCATGAAGCTGCAGGTTCTTAGCATGGACTTGGCTTCGACAAGGGGGTGAGAAGATTGCCCGGCACTGCGATCCCTGATAGGCCAAACAGATAAGTTCTATCTCTTGTCCATTTGTGTTCTGTAGGCTATAACTTATGCATTAGAAAATCTCGCTGCCTCTTTTTAGACTTAGGTGCTCCCATTCCTGACATAAACGTTGCTTCGGTTAGAATGGTCTCAGTGGACTTTGGTAAAAAGAAGTTGGCGAGGGGCTGGCCCCTCTGTCTGTAACCCGGCAGATATGGCTCTCCGGCAGACAAAAAGGGTGCTGGCAAGATAACCTGCAGGGACAAACTCATTTATTTACACTAAAGAGGCGTCTCACCTCTGCATGGACATACCCATGTATGGGTTCCCGGCAAGGTCTATCTTTTTCATTAAACATGCTGATACAAGTACAAGCATTACATAACACAAGCATGGACATGAGAGATTACATTACTTGAATTAAAATTTGGCAAGTGCCTACAGTTTAAGATTGAAAAAAGATAAGTGCCCCTAATCCCCTTTCTTGTCCCTCTCCTCCCAGGAACAACACGTGAAGGCTAAAAGGACAAAGGGGGAGCATCGGGGAACGCGTCGATGGAGAGCACGGCGGAGGCGACCCATCGACCACCGCCACTAGGGCCAGCAGGGCATGACAGGGCTAACGGAGTTGCGACCCGAGAGGAAGCCTACCCGGGCCCAGCTGGAAGCCTGCTAGAGGAGCCCGGGAGCACCATCCCCACCTCTGCATCCAACTCCACGGCAAATCGTGTTGCCGGGGAGGGGATGCGGATGCAGATGATGGTGATGCCGCCTGATGAAGATGGTGCGGGCGGCGGTCAGCCGGAGTCAGAGTCGTCGTCCCCCTGCCCGCCGACGTTGTCATCACCATCATGGCCCTCCTCATCACTGCCGCTCAAGGAGGAGCTTCCGTCATCGATAGAGCTCTTCACGCAGCACCCTTAGCAAATTCCCGAGCGCCCAAAGACCTTGACGGAGAGCAAGCCGCTCTCCATTAATTTGAACTCGAGAACGTGCCCCTCCGACAAGTTATGGGCATGAGCTAAGGTCTTCCAGCCACGGCGGAGGTACATAACATGAGAAGTGGGGAAGTCGAAGTCGACCCACATACTACCATTCCCACAACCCCTCATGTGCAGCCTCAAAGCGTGGAGCGGATCGAGCTCCATTACACGGGCGAATGGGGTAGAAGACGAAGATGGCCACACAAAGGCTTGTACACCTGATGAAGAATTATCGGGGCTGATCTCCAGCATGGCCTTCCATCGGTGGGGGAGCCGCCGGCGGAGGCACAATGCCGCCTCGTCCTCCTCCTCCTCGAGCGCCACGACGACCTCGACCTCGCCCCTCCCTCCTCCTCTTACGATGGGCTCCACCGCTTCAAGCTCAGGAGGAGGAGGGATGCGCTATCGAGTAGAAGCCCTCGTAGCCGCCATTGGAGTACCAGCGTGCCCTCGCCCCCTCACCTTGACAAGCGAAGGAAGGCTCCAAAGAAAGAAGGAGGAAGAGGTGCATATGGAAGAACACCGTTCTTGCCCCCTTTTATTGGAGGGCGAGGCCAGGGGCCGGCCCTTCATCCCTAGGGCGGCCGCCCCGCTCATCCAATACGGTCTCCCCTCCCCATCCAGAGACGCGGGGAATCAGGACTGACCCGCTGCTCCAACCAGCGACGCCTGGTTTCCCGCCGTGGCACTAACACTCGTGCCCTCCGCATCCACCCCTACCCTTCCTGAGGCATGGGGGACATGTGGCAGATGCGCCATAAGCACAGACGCAAGTGGGATGGCCGTTTCCGCCCCGTGATCGTGGGGTGTTAACGCCATGCATGCCATGATCCGAGCTTTTTTCGTAACGTCACGCACGATGAGCAAAGAAACTGGAAACTGGCCCAAAATCACAACTAACGAAGAAGCAAAGAAGATCTCAAGAGACCAGCTTCTTCAGCAACTCTGCCTATGCACTTGTTAGGCCCTACCCCGACGATGCTCGGCAGCACGTTCGGGGCAGGCCCGGTGGCTTCTGTCGGTGCAACAGACCCTGGGCCTATTGCCCTAACTGTGCACATGCACAAGATCAAGATTAGCCTCAGACCAATATGAACAAGAGACCAAGTGACTCGAGGAACCAACAAGCAGATTAGAGAGACCAAGACCAAGCCAGAAGAACAAGATGTCATCGAGAAAGAGGCCTCCCTTGCTGGGCAGGCGAGCCCGGCAAGGGGTGAGGCCACCCTCGGAAGAAGATGGCCAAGGCATCCTAGCAGGGCCTGAGGGAATCGCGGAGGCTAGATTACCTCACCAACTACTCCACCACGACCCACGTCGTCGATCAGTGCGGTGTCAAGTCGCGGAGTGATTAAGTGGCAACCATTCGCCACATGGCGGCCACTTACTACCAAGGAAACCCACAGATGACACCCGTCCTATGACGTGTCGAATGAGCAGGCGTGGAGCTGGCAAGATAGCCCGACAAGCCTTGCCGGGTAACCAACGACATGACACTAAGCGATGCATTAAATGCGCACTATCAGCCTGCAGAGTTAGGTATGATAGCACTATTTGCTATCATATCAGTGTCTAATGACTAATTTGCCACTGTAGTGACCCCTTAGCCTATAAAAGGAGGACCATGGCATCAATTTGAGAGGTTGGAAAGTTAGATCACTCGCACCCTCATATGCGCGTAGTCATTACTGTCCCGAAGCTACCCCTGCGGGGCAAGTGTACTACGCACCGCCACCACTTTTCCACCATCAGTCCACCAAAGCAAGTGTAGGTTTTATGCCTCACGGCGGCCCGAACCTGGGTAAAACTGCCCGTGTGATCTCTGCCGTGCTGCACCATGTTGGTCCGCTCTTTGTGCAACATGACTCCCCCTGCCGAACCAACAAGGGGCCGTCCTGATCCTATAGGTGGCCGTGGTTTCTCGTGGCACCTAACGGCTCGACCCAGGCTTGTCCCGTGTGGTGGCCCGCGTGAAAGCCTTGGGGCTCCCTCCACTTCTTCTTTTGCCATCTAGTGATGGAAATATGCCCTAGAGGCAATAATAAAGTTATTATTATTATTATTATTATTATTTCTGATTCATGATAAACATTTATTATTCATTCTAGAATTTTATTGACCGGAAACTTAAATACATGTGTGCATACATAAACAAATAACGTGTCCCTAGTGGGCCTCTACTAGATTAGGTTGTTGATCAAAAGATGGTTAAGATTTCCTAACCATAGACATGAGTTGTCATTTGATAACGGGATCACATCATTAGGAGAAAGATGTGATGGACAATACCCAACCGTTAGCATAGCATATGGTCATTTAGTTTATTGCTACTGATTTCTTAATGTCAAATACATGTTTCATCGACCATGAGATCATGCAACTCCCAAACTCCGAAGGAATGCCTTGTGTGCCATCAAACGTGACAACGTAACTGGGTGATCATAAAGGTGCTCTATAGGTATCTCCAAAGGTGTCTTTTGAGTTGGCATGGATCGAGAATGGGATTTGTCACTCCGTATGACGGAGAGGTATCTCTGGGCCCTCTCGGTAATACAACATCACAAGAAGCTTGCAAGCAAAGTGACTAAGGATTTAGTTACAGGATGATGTATTACGAAACGAGTAAAGAGAATTGCCAGTAACGAGATTGAACTAGGTATGGAGATGTCAATGAGCGAATCTCGGGCAAGTAACATACCGATGAACAAAAGGAACTACGTATGTTGTCATAAAGGTTCGACCGATAAAGATCTTCGTAGAATATGTAGGAACCAATATGGGCATCTAGGTCCCACTATTGGCTATTAACAGGAGAAGCGTCTCGGTCATGTATACATCATTATCGAACCCATTGGGTCCGCACGCTTAACGTTCGTTGATGATAAAGTATTATATGATTTATGTATGTTGGTGACCGTTTGTTGTTCGGACTCCCGGATGATTTCATGGACATGGCGAGGAGCTCCGGAATGGTCCTGGGGTAAAGATCGATATATAGGATGATATGGTTAGCACAAGGGATAAGGCCCACGAGGCTTTAGGTCGGTGCAAAAGGAAGTTTTGCGAAGGTCAGGGACCAGACTCCAGGTACCCTGACGTCTAGCCCTGGGCTAGATGCCGAGGCCCATGGCATCTAGGCTAGACACCAAGAACTGTGGCGTCTGGTCCTGGAGTCTGAGAAGGACTCTTGTCTTGCGGGCTAAACCGACATTGAGGAGGTTGTTTATCCAAGAAACGACCGTAGGGCTCAACATATAAATAGAGGGGCATGGCTAGTACCCGGAACAGATCAAGATTCACCAAGCCGTGTGCCGGCAACCCCACCCCCTAGTTTATCCCCCGTCATAGTTTCCGTTGTGCTTGTTGAAGCCCTGCCGAGATTGTTCTTCACCAACACCGTTAGCATGCCGTTGTGCTACCGGAACTCATCTACTACTTCGCCCCTCTTGCTGGATCACGAAGGCGAGGACGTCATCAAGCTGAATGTGTGCTGAACGCGGAGGTGCCGTATGTTCAGTACTTTATCGGGATGAATCATGAAGGTGTGCGATTACATGAACCGCGTTGATAAACGCTTCCGCTTAGCAATCTTCAAAGATATGAATATGCTCTCCCCTCTCGTAGCTACGCGCCTCCATGGATAGATCTTGCATGTGCATAGATTTTTTTTGTTTTCCATGCAACATTCCCCAACAGTGGTATCATGAGCCAGGTCTATGCATAGATGATATGCACGAGTAGAACACAAAGGAGTTGTGGCGGTGATGTTCATACTGCTTACGACCAACGTCTTATTGTGATTCAGCAGTATTGTGGGATGAAGCGGCCCAAACCAACCTTACATGTCCATGTACATGAGACCGGTTCCACCGACTGATACAACTTGTTTTGCATAAGGTTGCTGGTGGGTGTCTGTTTCTCTCACTTTAGTTGCATCGATTTTGACTATGGCCTGTCCTTGCAGAAGGTTAAAACAACAAACTTGATAATCACCGTTGTGGTTTTGTATAGGTAAGAACGGTTCTTGCTAGTTACCCATAGCAGCCACGTAAAACTTGCAACAACAAAGTAGAAGACGTCTAACTTGTTTTTGGAGGGAATGTTGTGACGTGATATGGTCAAGACGTGATGTTATAAGTTGTTGTATGAGATGATCATGTTTTGTAATATCGACAACCGGCAGGAGCCTTAGGGTTGTCTTTTAATTATTGTATGAATTGCGAGTCAATCATTAAGCGCCATGTAATTTCTTTACTTTATCACTATATGTTAGCAATAGTTGTAGAAGAAATAGTTGGCGAGACGACCCCGACGCAACGATGAAGATCAAGGTGTCGCGCCGGTGACGATGGATATCATGATGTTGCTTTGGAGATGGAGATCAAAAGCATAAGATGGTGATGGCCATATCATGTCACATTTTTTATTGGATGTGATGTTTATCCTTTATGCATCTTATTTTGCTTAGAATGACGGTAGCATTATAAGATGATTGAGGGAGTCCTGGACTAGGGGGTGTCCGGACAGCCGGACTATCATCGTCCGCCGGACTCCAAGACTACGAAGATACAAGATTGAAGACTCCGTCCCGTGTCCGGATGGGACTTTCCTTGGCGTGGAAGGCAAGCTTGGCGATACGGATATGTAGATCTCCTACCATTGTAACCGACTCTGTGTAACCCTAGCCCTCTCCGGTGCCTATATAAACCGGAGGGCTTTAGTCCGTAGGACACAACATACATTACAACAATCATACCATAGGCTAGCTTCTAGGGTTTAGCCTCCTTGATCTCGCGGTAGATCCACTCTTGTACTACCCATATCATCAATATTAATCAAGCAGGATGTAGGGTTTTACCTCCATCAAGAGGGCCCGAACCTGGGTAAAACATCGTGTCCCTTGTCTCCTGTTACCATCTGCCTAGACGCATAGTTCGGGACCCCCTACCCGAGATCCGCCGGTTTTGACATCGACATTGGTGCTTTCATTGATTCCTCTGTGTTGTCACCGATAGGCTCGATGGCTTCTTCAATCGACAACCACGCTGTCCAGGATGAGACTTTTCTCCCCGGACAGATCTTCATATTCGACGGCTTTGCACTGCGGGCTAATTCACTTGGCCATCTGGAGCAGATCGAAAGCTACGCCCCTGGCCATCAGGTCAGGTTCAGAAGCCTAAACTTCACGGCCGACATCCGCGGGGACTTGATCTTCGACGGGCTCGAGCCACAGCCGAATGTGCCGCACTGTCACGATGGGCATGATCTAGCTCTGCCGCCGGACAGTGCCTTGGTGGCCGCACACGAATCCGCTCCAGCCCTTAGTCCGGAGCCGATCGCCCAGATCGAGGACCGGTGGTTGGACACCGCCTCGGGGGCTGCAACTTCCACGGCGATGGAGCCGAACACTAACCTTGTCCCTTGCGAAACTTGTGACTCCGAGGTGCCGGAGTCCCCGCAGGACTCCGGATCCCCCGCCCCCCTGCCAATCGAATCTGATTGGGCGCCGGTTATGGAATTCACTGCCGCGGACATCTTCCAACACTCGCCCTTTGGCGACATCCTAAATTCGCTAAAATATCTCTCGCTATCCGGAGAGACCTGGCTGGACTATGGCCAGGATGGTTGGGATACGGACGACGAAGAAATTCAAAGCCCACCCACCACCCACTTTGTAGCCACTGTCGATGATCTAACAGACATGCTAGACTACGACTCTGAGGACATCGACGGTATGGACGACGATGCCGGAGACGAACAAGAACCAGCGCCTACAGGGCACTGGAAGACCACCTCGTCATATGACATATACATGGTGGACACCCCAAAAGAGGGGGACAGCGAAGAAGCAGCGGAGGCAGATTCCTCAAAGAAACAGCCCAAGCGCCGACGTCAGCGGCGCCAATCTAAATCCCGCCACAGCAAGAATGGAGATTCAGGCATAGGAGATAATAATACCCCAGAGAGTGCCGAAGATAATCCCCTCCAGCAAGATTCAGCGCAGGAGGACGCAGAAGCAAGCCCTCACGAGAGGGCGGCAGACGAAGAGGTCGAGGATGATAATTATATACCTCCCTTCGAAGACGAGGCAAGCCTCAACAACGACGAATTCGTCGTGCCCGAGGATCTCGTCGAACAAGAGCGTTTTAAACGCAGGCTTATCACCACGACAAATAGCCTAAAGAAAAAGCAGCAGCTGCTTCAAGCTGATCAGGACCTGCTGGCCGATCGATGGACCGAGGTCCTCGCGGCCGAAGAGTATGAACTTGAACGCCCCTCCAAAAGCTACCCAAGACGCAAGCTGCTCCCCTGATTAGAGGAGGAAACGTATATACCTTCATCGCCAGTGCACAATACGGCCGACCAACCACCCCGTGGCCGAGACAGAGAGGCATCTAGGCCCTCCACCAAGACCGTACCCCGGCATCGCTCCAAAAGTACGAAGCCAAGAGGGAATGCGCCGGACTTGCGAGATATATTGGAGGACAAAGCAAGGCAATCCAGATCCATCTATGGATCACGTGGGCACCCCACGACCCACGACGAATACCGTCGCGCCAGATACAATAACTCCAGCCGGGCCGAACACAGCAGACAACGCTCTCTCGAGCTACGTCGTGACATTGCTCAATATAGAGGCGCCGCACACCCGTTATGCTTCACTGACGAAGTAATGGATCATCAAATCCCTGAAGGGTTTAAACCCGTAAACATTGAATCCTATGATGGCACAACAGACCCCGCGGTTTGGATCGAAGATTATCTCCTTCACATCCATATGGCCCGCGGCGACGATCTCCACGCCATCAAGTATCTCCCACTCAAGCTTAAAGAACCAGCTCGGCATTGGCTTAACAGCTTGCCCGCAGAGTCAATTGGGTGTTGGGAAGACCTGGAAGCCGCATTCCTCGACAACTTCCAGGGCACATATGTGCAACCACCAGATGCCGATGACCTAAGCCACATAATTCAACAGCCAGACGAATCGGCCAGACAATTCTGGACTCAGTTCCTCACAAAGAAAAATTAAATCGTCGACTGTCCGATGCGGAGGCCCTCGCAGCCTTCAAGCATAACATCCGCGAAATCCATGGCAGCCCTCACATCATTAATGACCCGCTTCTATGCGGGAGAGGATAGCTGGCTAGCTCGCAGCAACAACCTCAGTAAAAATTCTGGCAGTCCGGATACCAAGGACCACAATGGCAGGTCGCGTCGAAGCAAAAATAAACGCCGCATTAATGGCGACGACAAGGAGGATACGGCAGTCAACGCCGGATTCCGAGGCTCTAAACCCGGTCAGCGGAAGAAGCCATTCAAAAGAACCACTCCGGGTCCGTCCAATTTGGACCGAATACTCGACCGCTTATGCCAGATACATGGCACCCCTGAAAAGCCAGCTAATCACACCAACAGAGATTGTTGGGTGTTCAAGCAGGCAGGCAAGTTAATTGCTGAAAACAATGACAAGGGGCTGCACAGCGACGACGAGGAAGAGACCTGACCGCCTAAAAATAGAGGACAGAAGGGATTCCCCCCACAAGTGCGGACGGTGAACATGATATACGCAACCCATATACCCAAGAGGGAGCGAAAGCATGCACTAAGGGACGTATATGCGATGGAGCCAGTCGCCCCTAAGTTCAATCCATGGTCCTCTTGCCCGCTCACTTTCGATCGAAGAGATCATCCGACCAGTATCCGCCATGGCGGATTCGCCGCATTGGTTTTAGACCCAATCGTCGATGGATTTCACCTCACGAGAGTCCTGATGGACGGCGCAGTAGCCTGAACCTGCTTTATCAGGATACAGTGTGCAAGATGGGCATAGACCCCTCAAGAATTAAACCTACAAAGTCGACTTTCAAAGGCGTCATACCAGGTGTTGAGGCCAATTGTACAGGCTCAGTCACACTAGAAGTGGTCTTCGGATCCCCGGACAATTTCCGGAGCGAGGAGTTAATCTTCGACATAGTCCCATTCCGCACTGGCTATCACGCCCTGCTCGGACGAACCGCGTTTACAAAGTTCAACGCGGTACTGCACTACGCATACCTCAAGCTCAAGATGCCAGGCCCTCGTGGAGTCATCACGGTCAATGGAAATACGGAACGCTCCCTCCGAATGGAGGAACACACAGCGGCTCTCGCGGCAGAAGTACAGAGCAGCCTTTTAAGGCAATATTCGAGTCCGGCCGTTAAACGGCCGGACACGGCCAAACGCGCCCGGAGCAACATCAATCAAGACCACCTGGCACATTCCGAGCACGCGTAGCAATGCGGGCCCAACCCCAGCCCTTGCATAATTGCAAAACCAATCCTCCGCGTACATCATTACGCTCTGGAGATACCATGGGCCTAGGGGAAGGGGCACGACCACAACAGACCCAGAGTGCGGCTCGACCACACCAGGGGCTCACAAGTGTGTCACTCCTTTTTATCATTATTTTCTTTCTTTATGTACATAGGACTCCGTTCACCAGAGGTCCTGTCCGACGGTGAACCCGCCGAACTGACGATGCAATAGCCAGGGAAGAAAGAAGACTGCGATAAACACTCAGGTGGTCTCCATTATGAGCATTAAATTTGATTATATCCACCAGTCCGCAGCCCATCCCTGGAGGGGGACATGTTTGATTAGTCCAATCCCTTGCTTACCGCACTATTTGTATCATTCCGCACTCATAGCAGAATTCTTTAAATAAATAATGCAGCATTTTTTGCCTGCTATTGCATTACTTTACACACATGTTCATTAATGACATCTCGCACCCGTATATTATTGGTACGGCCGAATACACCAGGGGCTTATGTTCCCCGCATTATGGTGTGATAAGTCCGAACACTTTCACAAGTGCGGCACCCCAAACTTATATCATTATATGAATCGGCTCCGAATCATGTCTTAGGTCAATAGTTGGGTTTGCCCGGCTCCCACGTTTTGGCGCCTTACGTTCCGTTCTGTCGGCTAAGGTGGCACTGGGAGAACCACTGCGATTGCGCCTCGGTTGAGCCGGGCGAGCACCTCAGTGGAGAAAGCTAAAACTGACTGGCATGATAAGGCGAGAGACTGGTCGCTGTTCGAGAGGTCTTTTCGGGTCCCTAAAGACTCACGCCGCTTCGAGCGAAGTTCCGAATAATGTCCGACGAAGGCGTGGATAGCGCCCCGAATTCGGTCTTCCGAATACTAGGGGCTTCGCCAAAATTTAAAATTATAGAATTCTATGGCTAAGTGAGAGTGTTCAAGCATTATAAGTCCAGTTGCCTTGTTCGTTGTGTTGAGCGCCTCCCTAGATGGACCCGAAAATGGGAACAAGAGTGCTCAAGTTATCCCGAACACCCCAGCACTTGCAGCTTGGGGGCTGAAGCCAACGACTTGCCATCTCTCAGATTTTATAAACGACGGCACAGAAGGTAATATTTTAAGTTAAACAAGCGTTGCTTAAAGCGCATATGAACAAAGTTTTCAGCGCACAGGATAATACATAGTGAGTTTTTTACTCAATAATTACATCTCTGGGGCATTCATCCGCAATATTGCGGGCACCCTTCAAGACAGTCTTATAGTACATTTCGGGCATACGATACTCCTTGCTCGCTGGCGGCGGGTCAGTAAGAAGCTTCTCCGCATCCAGCCTGCCCCAGTGCACCTTTGCGCGGGCAAGGGCCCGACGAGCACCTTCAATACAGGCGGAGCGCTTGACGACCTCCACCCAGGGGCACGCATCCACCAGCCGCCGCACGGGGCCGAAATAGCTCCCAGGCATGGCCTGTCCAGGCCACAGCCGGACTATGAGGCCCTTCATGGCCTCCTCAGCCGCCTTGTGGAGCTCGACCAGCTGCTTCAGCTGGTCGCTAGGGGGCACCGGATGGCCGGCCTCAGCGTATTGAGACCAGAAGACCTTCTCCCTTGAGCTCCCCTCCTGGCCACGGTAGAATGCGGCGGCATCGGATACACTGCGCGGCAGATCTGCAAACGCCCCTGGAGAGCTCCGAATGCGGGTAAGTGTCAGGTAGTTTACATTAACATGCTTGCTTTGCATGAAAAATGCCTTACTCGCCGCTATCTTCTTCACATCCTCAACCTCCTGAAGGGCCTTACGGGCCTCGGCCTTGGCGGACTTGGCACTTTCGAGAGCCAAGGCGTGCTCGGACTCTCGAGTCTTGGAGTCGCGCTCCAAACTCTCATGTTTCTCCATGAGAGCCTGGAGCTCTTGCCGCACTTCCGCCACCTGTGCCTCCTGCTTTTCTCACTCTGGCCGTTCTGCGGCCGCACTGCGTTCGGCCGCGGACACAGCCTCCTTCAGGGCTGCCACCTCGTTTGTGGCCCCTGTAGTACCCGTATTATCGTTATTAATTTTATTGCAACCAAAATCCTTTTCCGTAAGGTAAAAATTCAAAGTGGTGCTACTCACCTTCTTTGTCCTCGAGCTTCCTCTTGGCATGGCCGAGCTCCCGCTCGGACCGCTCGAGATCTTGCTTCAATGCACCAACCTCCGCAGTCAGTGCGGCAGAGGTCAGCAGCACAGCCTGCAAACCCATATTGACATAATTTATTAGCAACCTGCGAATACCTTTTTGGATCCTCAGTCCGGCTTTTCTTTCCGAACACCAAACCGAGCATCAGGGGCTACTGTCTATGCGGTATTACATTACATAATTTTAACTTCTTACCTCAAAGCCTGTTAGAAGGCTACTGCAGGCTTCGGTCAGCCCGCTCTTGGCAAGCTGAACCTTCTGAATCACCGCACTCATAACAGTGCGGTGTTCTTCCTCGATGGAAGCGCCTTTGAGCGCCTCCAGCAAGTTGTCCGGTGCCTCCGGTTGGACGGAGGCCGCCGGCGTCACGGTCTTGCCCTTCTTTCGAAGGGGCCGCCTGCCGGACTCTGGAACCACTGCAGGTTCCGGCGTAGAGTCCGGCGCGAAGTCCGGGAGGCTGCCTTGCGGCGCCTCCGGAGCCTCCTCCTGATGGGTCCCTTTCTGGGATCCCACCTCGGCGTCCTCATCGGCGCGGGGGGTGGAGGCAGTCGGAAGGGAATCCACATCCGACGGGGCCAACGACCCGCTCGATGAAGCGGGGAGATCATCATCGGCCGGACTGCGGGCAATATGCGGCATTAGTAGGACTCTATGTGACACAAAAGAAATTGCATATCAGGGATCCGGATACTTACGATCTCGCCGGAGGCCTGGCCCTTGAAGGCCACTCCTCGTTGCCAACGTCGGTGTTGGCAGAGCTGTCCGGGGGAATAGTTCTCCCCCTCTTGGACCCTTCGGCCTCCCCTGTTGGGGAAGCCTTCCTTTTCCTCTCTCCCCCCTCCGGGAGAGAGTCTTCTTCCTCCTCCTCATCTTCGGGGGAGGAGTCCGCCTCGTCATCAGACGCCTGATAACGGGAACTCTTTCGAGTGCCCGTGGCCACCTTCTTGGCCTTCTTCTCCGGCACCACATGCGGTGCCGGAACCAGCAGCCTTGCTAGACAGGCACCCACTGGGTCTTCTGGCATGGGAGCTGGGCAGATGAGCTGCTCGGCCTTCTTCATCCATTCCTGTCAAAGGAAAAGGGAAATTGAAACCCTCTTAGAATAAATCTATTTACAATAAGTGTCCCGTAAAGGGGTAGAATCACTTACCTCGTCAGCCGGATGCTGCGAGTGAAATCCGCGATCTTCCGTCGCGGATGCGGGGGCTTCGGCGCCCTTAAACAGCACCCTCTAGGCGCCTTCGTATGTCGTGTCGAAGAGCCCGCTCAGCGCCTGGTGCTGTTCCGGATCGAACTCCCACAGATTGAATGCCTGTTCTTGGCATGGGAGGATCTGGCGGACGAGCATGACTTGGATCACGTGGACGAGCCTGAGCTTCTTGTTCACCAGCTTCTGGATACAGGCTCGGAGTCCCGTCAGCTCCGTAGAATTACCCCACAGCAAGCCCTTCTCTTTCCAGGAGGTGAGCTGCGTTGGGATACCAGATCTAAACTCGAGGGCCGCCGCCCACATAGGGTCGCGCGGCTCGGTGATGTAGAACCACCCCGATTGCCACCCCTTGACGGAGGCCCCTTCGAACCAGAGGATGTTGGGCATCTTGCCCAACATGGCGCCTCCGCACTCCGCCTGCGTGCCCTTCACTACCTTCGGCTTGACGTTGAAGGTCTTGAGCCACAAGCCGAAGTGGGGCCGGATGCAGAGGAGGGCCTCGCACACGACGGTAAACGCCGAGATGTTGAGGATGAAGTTCGGCGCCAGATCGTGGAAATCCAGGCCGTAGTAGAACATGAGCCCCCGGACAAAGGAGTGAAGTGGAAAGCCCAGTCCGCGGAGGAAGTGGGGAAGGAAAACGACCCTCTCATGGGGCCCGAGGGTAGGGATGAGCTGCCCCTCGTCGGGCAGCCTGTGCGCGATGTCGCCGGAAAGGTATCCGGTGCTGTGCAGCTTTGTGATATGCTCCTCCTTAACGGTGGAAGCCAACCATTTGCCTCCCCCTCCGGACATGGTCGGAGAAGGTTGAGACGAGATATGCGAACTTGGGTGCTGGATCTTGAGTGCGCGGAGGTGGATAAGCAAAGGAGGAAGAAGGCGTGGGTGAAAAGGTGAATCCTTATCCCTTATATATGGGCGGGCGAAGACTATGCGTCCCCCACCAGCCTGGTAAAACTCGCTTATCTCCCAAGCGCCACCATCAATGGCGCGGTTGGGTTACCCATGCCCGTATTGATGAGAATCCCGGAATAAGGGGAACATGATCTCTGCTTCGACAAGACGTGCCAAGGAAACCGCTTCGCTAAACGTGCTGAGGTGGTATAATAAAAAACGATTCAAGTAAAGGCTTGGTAGTGGTGTGACGTCATGCCGCAAAATACGTCAGCAGATTGAACTTGTGTACATTTTATTCTCTCTACGGTGGAATGTGGAATTTATTTTGCAGAGCCGGACACTATCCTGGTGTTCATGATCTTCTCTGGATTATTCAAAGGAGGAACCCTCCTTGCAATGCCGAACATTATGCGCGCCGGACTTATCGTCATTGAAGCCTGGTTCAGGGGCTACTGAGGGAGTCCTGGACTAGGGGGTGTCCGGACAGCCGGACTATCATCGTCCGCCGGACTCCAAGACTACGAAGATACAAGATTGAAGACTCCGTCCCGTGTCCGGATGGGACTTTCCTTGGCGTGGAAGGCAAGCATGGCGATACGGATATGTAGATCTCCTACCATTGTAACCGACTCTATGTAACCCTAGCCCTCTCCGGTGCCTATATAAACCGGAGGGCTTTAGTCCGTAGGACACAACATACATTACAACAATCATACCATAGGCTAGCTTCTAGGGTTTAGCCTCCTTGATCTCGCGGTAGATCCACTCTTGTACTACCCATATCATCAATATTAATCAAGCAGGACGTAAGGTTTTACCTCCATCAAGAGGGCCCGAACCTGGGTAAAACATCGTGTCCCTTGTCTCCTGTTACCATCCGCCTAGACGCACAGTTCGGGACCCCCTACCCGAGATCCGCCAGTTTTGACACCGACAATGATCCCTTCACTTAATTTCAAGATAAAAGTGTTCTCCCCAAGTATGCACCATTGCTAAAGTTCATCGTTTCAAAGCACCTCATGATGATTGGGTGTGATAGACTCTACGTTCACATACAATGGGTGTAAGC
Source organism: Triticum timopheevii (assembly GCA_963921465.1). Classification (NCBI taxonomy): domain Eukaryota; kingdom Viridiplantae; phylum Streptophyta; class Magnoliopsida; order Poales; family Poaceae; genus Triticum; species Triticum timopheevii. The sequence continues at coordinate 154,123,494 of OY997272.1, forward strand.
CAGTTTTGCACATGCATAATAGTTGGGTTAAACTTGATGAGCCTAGCATGTACATACATGGTCTCGGAGCACTGGAGACCAAAAGGTTGAACATTAGTCATATAGTAGATATGATCAACATGAGATGTTCACCATTGAAGACTACTCCATCTCACGTGACGATCGGATATGGTTTAGTTGATTTGGATCATGTATCACTTAGATAACTTGAGGGATGTCAATTTAAGTGGGAATTCATTAGTAATTTTATTAATTGAACTTAATTTAACATGAACATAGTCCTAATAGTCTTTGCAAATCTATGTTGTAGATAAATGGCTTGTGCTACTGTTCCGTTGAATTTTAATGCGTTCCTAGAGAAATCTAAGTTGAAAGATGATGGTAGCAATTACACGGACTAGGTGTGTAACTTGAGGATTATCCTCATTGCTGCATAGAAGAATTATGTCCTTGATGCACTGCTAGGTGACAGACCTGCTGCAGGAGCTGCTGCAGATGTTGTGAATGTCTGGCAAACTATATCTGATGACTACTCGATAGTTCAGTGTGCCATGCTTTATGGCTTGGATCCGGGACTTAAAAAGCTTTTTGTATGCCACGGAGCATATGAGATGTTCCAAGAGTTGAAATTGATATTTCAAGCTAATGCCCGGGTTGAGAGATATGAAGTTTCCAACAAGTTCTTTAGCTGTTAGATGGAGGAGATCAGTTCTGTCAGTGAACACATACTCAAATGTCTAGGTATCATAACCACTTGACTCTGCTAGGAATTGAGCTTCCACATGAGTGTGCTATTGATAGAGTTCTTCACTCACTGCCACCAAGCTATAAAGGCTTTGTGATGAACTATAATATGCAAGGAATGACGAAAATGATTTCTGAGCTCTTCGCAATGCCGAAATGGCGGAGTTAAAAATCAAGAAAGAGCATCAAGTGTTGATGGTTAACCAGACCACCAGTTTCAAGAAAAAGGGCAAGGGAAAGAAATTCAAGAAGAACGACAAGCAAGTTGCCGCTCCCATGAAGAAACCCAAAGCTGGACCCAAGCCTAAGACTGAGTGCTTCTACTGCAAGGGTAATGGTCACTAGAAGCAGAACTGCCCCAAATATTTGGCGAATAAGAAGGATGGCAAAGTGAACAAAGGTAGATTTGATATACATGTTATTGATGTGTTCCTTACTAATGCTCGTAATAGTGCCTCGGTATTTGATACCGGTTCGGTTGGTCATATCTGTAACTCGAAACAGGAGCCATGGAATAAACGAAGATTGGCTAAGGACGAGGTGATGATACACGTTGGAAATGGTTACAAGGTTGATGTGATCGCCGTCGGCACGCTACCTCTACATCTACCTTCGAGATTAGTTGTAGACCACAATAATTGTTATTTGGTGCTAGCGTTGAGCATGAACATTACATCTAGATCTTGTTTATTGTGAGACGGTTATTAATTGAAGTCAGAGAATAATGGTTGTTCTATTTGTATGAGTAACAACTTTTATTGGCATGCACCCTTAGTGAATGGTCTATTCTTGTTAAATCTTGATTGCAGTGATAAACATATTCATAATATTGATGCCAAAACATGCAACATTGATAATGATAGTGCAACATACTTGTGGCACTGCCGTTTAGGTCATATTGGTGTAAAGTGCACCAAGAAACTCCATGCGGATGGACTTTTGGAATCGCTTCATTATGAATCATTTGATACTTGTGAACCATGCCTCATGGGAAAGATAAAACTCTGTTCTCTGGAACAATGGGGCGAGCTAATGACTTATTGGAAATAATACATACCGATGTATGCGGTCCAATGAGTGTTGAAGCACGCGGCGGGTATCGTTATTTTATCACCTTCACAGATGATTTGAGTAGGTATGGGTATATCTACTTGATGAAACACAAGTTTGAAATGCTTGAATAGTTCAAAGAATTTCAGAGTGAAGTGGAGAATCATCATAACAAGAAAATAAAGTTTCTATGATCTGATCGCGGAGGCGAATATTTGAGTTAGAGTTTGGTCTTCATTTAAAACAATGTGGAATAGTTTCACAACTCACACCACCTGGAACACCACAACATAATGGTGTGTTCAAATGTTGTAACCGTACTTTATTAGATATGGTGCGTTTTATGATGTCTCTTACCGATTTACCAGTATTGTTTTCAGTTTATGCATTAGAGTCAGCCGCATTCACGTTAAATAGGGCACCATCTAAATCCGTTGAGGCGACACCGTATGAACTGTGGTTTGGCAAGAAACCTAAGCCGTCATTTCTTAAAGTTTGGGGATGCGACGCTTATGTCAAAAGGCTTCATCCTGATAAGCTCGAACCCAAAGTGGAGAAGTGTGTCTTCATAGGATACCCGAAAGAAACTATTGGGTATACCTTCTACCACAGATCCGAAGGCAAAATCTTTTTTCTAAGAATGGGTTCTTTATAGAGAAGGAGTTTCTCTCGATAGAAGTGAGTGGGAGGAAAGTAGAACTTGATGAGGTAGTTGTACATTCTCTCAAGTTGGAAAGTAGCACATCAGAGAAAACCGTTACTGTGATGCCTACATCAACCAAAGAGGAACACTACTGGAATCAGGGAATTTGCCATCAGCCAGTTCTTTGCCGTCTGCTAGTTGACGACAAAGAAGGTCTTTGCCGTCCGCTTACATAAAATAGACGGCAAAGAACAAGTTGATGGCAAATATGTTGTTTGCCATCAACCAATTCTTTGTCGTCTACTAGCTGACAGCAAAGTGCCCAAAAACAAACGACAAAAAGGTGGGGCGGGGTCCACTGGAGGCCAGCACAGGGAGACTTGCTCACCCCCTCTTTGTCGTCTTCTAGCTGACGAAAAAGATTCTTTGCCGTCCGCTAGCAGACGGCATACAAAAATCCTGCTAACGGTCAACCTCCAACCCGCACTCCTCTCTCTTCTCTCTCTCTCTTCTCTCTCTCTCTGTACCTCTCTCCCCCGTTCCCCGCACCCGTCGCCCCTAACCACCCGCCGCACCGGGCGCCGCCCCCGAGAGGAACCCGCCGCCCGTCGCTGCCCTCGCCTCGCTGCCCCTCCCACACCGCACCCGTCGCCCCTGACCCCCCATCACCCCCGCCGCCCCTGAGCCCCGCTGCCCCGACTCGCCCCCCGCCTCCCGTACGTGTCGGATATCGGGTTCCGGCAAAACCCTTAAGGTTCGAGCTGGCAGCTGACATCATCCCTTGCATCAGGTAGTCCTTGAATTCCGTGGTCCAGCATCCCTCCTGAGGCTCCAGCACCAGGAGTAAGCATGCTCCCAAAGTTGGGCCACAGGCCGAGGCTCTTGTGGCAGGTGGCTGAGGGAGTTCCTCCCGAGGTTGCGCTGTGCTTGATAATGACGGTGCTACCGATGGCTTGAAGAGTCGTTCCTCGAAAACGCTAGGCTCCTGGGGCAGCCACCTGGATGCCCTCCTAGCGATGTCATCAGCCTCTTGGTTGGTGTCGCGGGGCACATGCTGCAACTCTAGCCCCCAAAACTGCTTTTCCATCCTGCGCACCTCCGCAAGATATGCTTCCATGTGCTCGTCCTTCAGCTCATACACCTTGTTGGAGAAGTTGACTAGGAGCTGTGAATCACCCTTGATGATGAGGCGCTTCACCCCCAGTGCTGCTGCAGCTTTCAAGCCTGCAATGAGGCCCTCGTACTCTGCTATGTTGTTGGAGACCTTCTCGCCATGCTGGAAACAGAGCTGCACGGCGTAGTAGAGCTTGTCTTGAGTGGGGGATATAAGCACTGCACCAGCCCCCGCGCCATGTCACGAGAACGCTCCATCGAAGTACATGACCCAGCCATCTGGTACCTCACTTCCCGGGGAAAGTGACCGATCCTCGCCTGCCTCGAGCCCTGGCACCTCTGTCCATTCTGCCACAAAATCTGCAAGTGTGACCCCCTTGACGACCCTGGTTGTGCTGAATTCCAACTGAAACGCTTGTAACTCAATGTTCCATTCGGCGACCCTTCCGGCTGAGTTGGGGCTCCTAAGTACCCTTTCCAATGGGTAGGCCGAGACGACCTTGATGGGGTGACCTTGAGAGTAGTGTCGCAGCTTTCGCGAGGCCACCAATAGTGTGAGCAAGAGCTTCTGAGGCACGGGGTATCGTGCCCTTGCATCCCGCAACACCGTACTGACGAAATACACCGGATGCTCGATGAGGGTGGGTGTGCTGACGAGGTCCGTGCCCTCCGGAGGGTTAGGCACCTCCTGAGACGACGGAGCCCCCAGCACTTGGTTGCCTAGTGAGGCCTCTTCAGCCCTAGGGGCGTCTTCCTGTTGAGGCTGGTCTCCATCTGCCGAGGCCGTGGTCTTCGCGAGGCCTTCTTGGTCTTGTGTTGCCACGGCCGGGGCCATGGCCGGTCGTGACGCAGCCTTGGTCTGGCGCTCTTCCCGAACTGCCACTAGAGCTGCACTGGCGGAGTAGGGTGTGGCGGTGAGGTAGAGCACTCGGGGCTTGAGAGGGCGCGGTGCCACCATCACAGGAGGGCTGGTCAGATACTTCTTGAGGTATTGAAACGCTTGGTCGGCCTCCTGTGTCCATTTGAACGGACCCTTCTTCTTCATCAGCTTGAAGAAAGGCAAGGCACGCTCCCCCAGCTTGGAGATGAAGCGTCCTAATGCAGTTACACGTGCGGCGAGCTTCTGCATTTCTCTGAGGGTTTGCGGTGGACTCATGTCTTCGATTGCCTTGACCTTCTCCAGGTTGGCCTCGATCCCTCTGTGGGACACGAGGAAGCCCATAAGCTTGCCGGAAGGAATGCCAAACACGCACTTCTCCGGGTTGAGTCGTAGGTCCACTTCACGAAGGCTCGCGGAGGTCTCTTCCAGGTCCTGGATCAAGGACTTCGCCTCCCGGGATTCACCACAATGTCGTCGACATAAGCCTCATCGTTTTTCCTGAGCTGCCGGCCCAAGGCGATGTGCATCAGTCACTGGAAGGTTGCGCCCGCGTTGCGCAGCCCGAACGACATGCAGGTGTAGCAGTATACCCGACATGGGGTCAGGAAGGCCGTCTTCTCCATATCTTCTACCGCCATCTTGATTTTGTGATAGCCCAAAAATGCATCCAGGAAACACAGCATGTCGCACTTGGCGGTGGAGTCAATGATTTGGTCGATGCGAGGGAGCAGGAATGGGTCTTGAGGGCAGGCTTTGTTGAGGTTGGTGAAGTCGATGCACATGCGCTCCTTTCCCCCTTTTTTGGCACAACAACTGGGTTCGCCAGCCATTCAGGATAGCGAACCTCGTGAATAACACCTGCCGCCTCCAGCTTGCGGGATTCTTGGATGATGAAGGCCTGCTTCTTGGTGGACTGCCGCCTTGCTTTCTGCTTCACGGGACGTACATTGGGGCACACATTCAGGTGATGCTCAATCACCTGCCTTGGGACCCCCGCTAGCTGCTTGGGTTCCCATGCGAACACTTCCTTGTTCGACCGCAGGAACTTCACTAGCGCCTCCTCTTGGTCGGGGTCGAGATTGGCCCCTATGGTGAAGGTGGCGCCGGAGGACCCGTCCTCCTCAACTGGTACCTGCTTGGTCTCCACCTTGTCCTGGGTGAACAACTACTTCTTCTTGGTCGGCGCAGCCCCCTTGGCCTTGGAGGTGTCGGTGCCGGCAGGCTGCACTTCCGCGGCTGTCTTGAGGGCGAGCTTGAGCGCCGGCAGAGCATCCTTGGTATCCCCGGCTACGGTAAGGACGCCGCTGCTCGCGGGCATCTTCATGAGGTTGTAGGACGGATGGGTCGCTACCCTGAACTGAGCCAAGGCGGGGTATCCGAGGATGGTGTTGTACGGGAGGCTAATGTGGGCGATGTCGAAGTTGACCAGCTCCGTGCGGAAGTTGTCGTGGGTGACAAAGGTCATGGGGAGGCGGATCTGCCCCAGGGAGCTGGAGGAACCACCGCCGATGCCTGAGAAGGGCTTGCTGGGTTGGAGCCGTTCCAGTGGTACATGGAGAAGGCTGAAGGCCTCCACCGAGAGCATGTTGAGGCCGGCCCCGCCTTTGATGAGGGTCCTGGTGATGGCCATCTGGTAGATGATGGGCATACAAAGCATTGGGAGCACACCCGAGCAGGCGGTGTTGATGGGGTGATCATCCGAGTTGAAGGTCAGGTCGGCCTTGGGTGCCGCCCATCCTGGAGGAGGTCCTTGCTGCACGAGAGCGGCGCTGATCTGGTGGAAGAACGGCTTGGCGTGGCAGTCTGATGGTGGTGCCTGCGAGCCGCCAAGGAGAGCTGCAACGACCAGGGTGCCGACGCAGCGTATGGGGTGAGGAAGAGGTTGCGTAGATCCTCCCAGGAGGCCACATAAGATGTTGGCAGGTTGAGAAGCCAAACGCGCGGGACGCCGGTGAGGGCCATGGGAAACCAGTTGGCCATGACCTTGTCGTCGCCTCCGGCCTTGAGGATGGCCTCCTCGTATACCAGCAGGAAAGCCAGCGGATCCGCCGCACCGTTGTAGCGCGGCGGCATCTCTGGCTTGAACTTGTGCGGCCACTGCACCTGCCGCAAGGCGGGGGCCAAGGCTCGCAGCCCCCTGGCCCCAGCACTAGCATCGGCCGCCGGAGCTGGAGGCACGTTGCCCGCCATGAGGGTGAAGCGCGGTGTTGGTGGAGAGCGAGCCGACGGACGGGAGAGCTCTGGTGCACCACTACCTGGCGCGCCAAATGTCGGATATCGGGTTCCGACAAAACCCTTAAGGTTCGAACTCTGGGTGCGCACGAAGATCTTCTCCCTACCAAAATGCTCCCAGAACCTCGCTGCGATTCTAAGCTAGCATGATGAACAACACAAGAGACATGAGGTTTATACTGGTTCGGGCCACCGTTGTGGTGTAATACCCTAATCCAGTGTGTGGTGTGGTGGATTGCCTCTTGGGCTAATGATGAACAGTACAGAGGAAGAACAACCTCATGAGGAGAGGTGTTCTTGTGGTGGTGGTGCTCTCCTTAGGAAGGATTCCCCTTTTCCCTACTATGGTGGCTAGCCCTATTTATAGAGGCCCTGGTCCTCTTCCCAAATATTGAGCGGGAAGGGAGCCAACAACAGCCATTTCGAAAGGGGACAGCTAGTACAAGCTATCCTGACTAAAGGTGGTCTTCGACTTCCAAAGGCACTGGTGATGATGCCGTCTTGGGCTCCACGGTGACCTCCGTCCTGCCACTCTACTGGTCTTGGTCTCATTGCACCAATATGGAAACCTTTGCCTAATGCCTCGGTACTCCGCACCTGCGCTTGCCCCCTTTGCACTAAAGAGGAATCAAGGACACTGCGCAGGCTGGCGCCCGCCTGGTCTTGGTCGTCATGGCTTGCGTCACGAGCACCTCGCGAGGTACCCCTTGCCTTGATCTCTCTGCCTCCTCGCGAGCCTGCCTGGTGAGGCCGCCCCTGATGAGACCTTGTGTCATCCGCCCCGCGAGGCTCGGCCCCTCACGAGGGTCTTGAACTTGGGTCGATGAAGACAGGCCGTACTGGGCCACTGGTGAGCCACGCTGCAGGCCGCGGGCAGGCAAGTCTGGGGACCCCCGTTCCCAGAATGCCGACACTACGCTCCACCACTCCCGCCCGTCGCCGCCGCCGCCCTGGCCACCCGACGTCGGCAAACCCGACTCCCCCGACCCGACTCCGATTACCTCGGCCACCTCGACCCCGACTCCCCCAGTGAGCATTTTTTCTTTCTCTGTTTTTTCTTAAAGTCAAATTGTTTATTTAATTAATTTTGTCATGTTTATACAAAAGGATAATAATATCCACAATACTAAGTAAATTAAATATGAAAATAAATTTGTTTGCAGATACAATTATTTTGTATTATAAATGTTGACAATTTCATTTACAAACATTAGCAAAGATAAAAAAATAGACTTCTTGAAGAAAAAGTTATTTTCTTCTCTGTTTTTTAGAATAAGTAGAATCAGTAGGATATAAAAAATAGAAAAAGTAGAATAAATATGAAAAAGGGGAAGGAAGAAGATGATGAAAAAAAGAATAAGGAGAAAAGAAGGAAGAAGAAGATGAAAAGAAGAAGATGAAAAAGAAGGAAGGAAGAAGATGAAAAATAATAATAATAAGAAGAAGAAGTAGAAAAAGAAGGAAAAGAAGGAAGAAGATGATGAAATAAAGAAGAAGAAAAGAAGGAGTTGAAGAAGATGAAAAAGGAAAAGAAAGGAAGAAGAAGAGGAGGAGGAGGAGGAGAAGAAAAAGAAGAGGAGGAGAAGAATAAAAAGAAGAGGAGGACGAGAAGTTCACCTGATTCCACGTCCGACTCGTGTTGCATGAGCAGCAATACCCAAGTTAGATAGTGGCCATTTAGTCATTGGAGGAACTAATTCATTGTGGGTAGTTTACCGGCGGAGCCACCAGAAGTACCAACCTCCGACGCCACTCACCCCAACCCCCGACACCTCTTCGGCCTCCTATTGACCAAAAAGGAACTCTTCGGCCTTCCAGAGGCCGATGGGGTCATAGTTTTGTAAATTATGAGTTAGGTCATATATTGTCCAATTTTGTTATAAAAACATTATATTTGTGTTGATCGGGTGAATTTAAATGTGATGTTATTTCGTTGATGTGAGGGTCTGGTGTTCGGCGACCTCCCCGTGCGTTCGACGAGCTCCGCCCCTGCATTCGTGGGTGAGCACAAATGACATCTCCTCCCCCTTCATTATTTGCTCTGTTCCGGTCTTCATGCCGATGAAACTTGCTAGCTATAGGTGTCTTCACTCATCACTATGCGTGACCAGTATGCGTGACCAGTATGCGTCTCCAGTTCGAAAGGCTTACAATTATAAATATGCATGCATTTGCATATTTATAACCATGATTCTTTTGAATTGTCCAACATTATCCATGGATAGCCCGAGTATGTATAGATTGGGTTCGTTTTCCCATATGCTCCATTCCGGATCGGACACATAATTTCGTCAGTGCCTCCCTGTTGTTCTCTGGTTACACATCCTCTCTGTTTATTGCCGAGACGTGTATCAGGAGAAAAGCGGGGAGGTGCCGCCAAAATTTTGCGTCGGATTCGGAGAAGAGAATGGGAAAACGAACCCAATCTACACATACTTGGGTGGGATTAGGACCTATCTTTACCTATTATCGTGTAGGTTGCATGGACGTAATAAAATTGACAAACTAGATTAACTGATGAATATACATGCTGAATTATATATATATTTCTTGTGTGTCCAGTAGCTAGGTAAGATGAGTGATCGTGCGTGGATGTACACTGGTCACACTAGTCAGAAACACATGACCAATGAATGGTTAACAAAAACCAAGGGGTTTGTGAGAGCCGCATTTGCAAATGGCAGAGAAAAACCTGGTGCCCATGTGCTAGGTGCGACAACTTTCATAAGAGGACAGAGGATGAAATGGGTAAACACCTGCAGAAGTGGGGTTTTATGCCCGATTATACATCATGGACATTTCATGGGGAGTCTGCCCAATGTGCCAGAGATGAGATGGTTTGTTGCTGCATCGACGAGCATGGTACTGGGATGGAAGACATGGTGCAAGACTTTGATGATGCTCAGGATTCAAATGATGAGATGGAGGAATCTGCAAAAGTCTTCAATGAAATGCTGGAGTCTTCAAAATGTCCTCTCCATGAGCACACTGAGCTTTGTCAGCTGGATGCCATCTCACAAGTAATGGCTCTGATGGCTCAGTTCAACTCGGGCAGAGAATGCTACTACACGATGATGACAATATTTGGACGCTATCTACCCAAAGGTCATGTAATGCCTGCAAACCTGTACCAGTCGGACAAAATCCTCCATGCACTTAAGATGCCCTATGAGAAGATAGATGCATGTGACAAAGGATGTGCCTTATTTAGCCTTGAGTATGCGGACTTGAACTATTGTCCCATTTGCAAGTATTGCAGGTATGTTGTGGTAGACAACAGTATGGGTGAGAAGAGGCAGACCAAAATCCCCATTAATGTTTTTCGGTATATGCCAATCATACCAAGACTTCAACGTCTTTTCATGGTCGAAGAGACAGCCAGACAGATGACATGGCACAAAATAGGAAAAAGAACTGAACTCGATGCAGATGGGAATCAGATGACGGTACACACATCTGATGGTTCTGCGAGGAAACATTTCGATGCATTACATGAGCAAAAAGCGGCAGATGCAAGGCATCCTCAAGTCGCCATCAGCACAGATGGGTTCAGTGTGTTTGGTCTGATGGCAACCCATTATAGTTGTTGGCCTGTATTTGTCATTCCTCTCAATCTCCCCCCGGACAGATTATGCAAAGAAAGAACATTTTCCTGACGTAGATAATTCCATGGCCCAACTATCCGGGGAAGAATATGAATGTGTACATGCAACCGCTTAAGGATGAATTGCAAGAAGCTTGGGATAATGGGTTCAAGACATACGATGCTGCTAACAAATAGAACTTCATAATGTGTGTCTTGAGGAGAGGACGGCTAGGTTGTTGGAGGAGGAGAGGGCAAGGAAGGACATGGAGAACCGGGCCATGTACAAGCTCCTCGTGGTAAGTTTCTTCTGCATATTAGCCAAATCATGCACGTAATGCTTCATTACTAACTAATATGACTGACTCATCAAAACCAAATGTGCAGTGTGTGTGGGAGAAGACCGGTCAGACCCCTCCGCTGATGCCAGTCATTGCTCCAGGGACCACGATGAGTTTCATTTGAATGGTCATTAGTTACTAGTCTTAACATTTGACTGCATCATGCTAACGAGACATTGCAAATGATCTTTGGTGCAGTGTAACTCCAGACAAGCATCACATGAACCTTCTCCAGGTGTAACCGGCACGAGCAACCCCGGTGCTTCTCCTTGGTGATGACGGTAAGTTTTCTCTAGTGCTTTGCTTAACAAATGCATAATGACCTATACTTAGCTTATTTAGTTAACTAAAAAATGGCATAATTACCTAGGTAAGCTCAATAATGACCTATACTTAGCTTATTTAGTTCATTTATGACATAATTAGCTTACTTAGGTCAAAAATGGCATAATAACCTTGGTAATCTCATAAATGTCATATACTTAACTTATTGTCCTCTAAAATGACATAGTAAGCTTACTTAGCTCCAAAATGACCTATTTTACCTAAGTTAGCTCTAAAATGACCTATACTTAGCTTTGTTTCCTCCAAAATGACATAATATGCTTAGTTAACTCAAAAATAGCATAATTACCTAGGTTAGCTCAATAATGACCTATACTAAGTTTACTTATGTCAAAAATGACATCATTAGTTTACTTAGGTCAAAAATAGCATCATAAGCTTGGTAACCTCATAAATGTCATATACTTCTTCTTCTTCTTCTAGCTTTCTTATTTCCCATTTTTCAGATTTGATTCACTTCACGGAAGCTTGCATTGATGGAGTGCTTGTTTTTACTTTCTGTTTTGATTTTGTATCGATGAACAATGTGGAACTTGCTACCTATGGATGAAACTATTGTAATATGGATGAAACTATGTATGTATGGATGAAACTTATGTGTTGGATATCTCATATATTTGATGTGAAACTTGCCCTGTGAAATATATATATATATATATATATATATATATATAGAGAGAGAGAGAGAGAGAGAGAGAGATCATATATTTGCTGTGAAAATGCTTGGATATAACAAAAGACAAAATAAAATGGTGCAATACAGGCACTTTGCCGTCTGCCACAGACGGCAAAGGGGACACGTGGCAGCAACCTGTGCAACCTGGGAGCCTCAGGTCTGACCCATTTGGTCACTTTGCCGTCGGTGGCAAACGACAAAGGCTGGTGTGATTTGCCGCCGGTTGCTGATGGCAAAGTCTGCCAGTAGCCAGGTAAGGTCCGCTTACATCACCTGGCAGACGACAAAGGTGGTTGTCTCTTTCCCATCTATAGGCAGACGACAAAGTCTGCCGTTAGCCACCTAACGGGGCTAACCCCAGTGCTATGCCGTCCACTAGCTTTGTAGTCTGTTTTCACTGTATGGCTGACGACAAAGATCTTTGTCGTACTATTAATTTATGCAGACGGCAAAGTAGCCCTTTTACCGATATTTTTTGTGCTAGAAGTGGGGCCGTCTACCAGCAGACGTCGAAGACATTTGCCGTCCGTAAACCTGTCCTTTGCCGTCTGTCATGGTAGACGGCAAAGTACTTGATTCCTGTAGTCGGAGCAAATGATGATTATCATGAAACTTCAGACCAAGTTACTACTGAACCCTGTAGGTTGACCAATGCATGTTCTGCACCAGAGTGGTACGGTAATCCTGTCCTAGAAGTCATGTTGTTGGAGAATGGCGAACCTACGAACTATGAAGAAGCTATGATGAGCCCAGATTAAATGGCTTGAGTCCATGAAATCTGAGATAGGACCCATGTATGAGAACAAAGTGTGTACTTTGGTGGATTTACCCTATGACCGGCAAGCCATTGAGAATAAATGGATCTTTAAGAGGAACACACACGCTGACGTTAATATCACTGTCTACAAAGATCGACTTGTTTCTAAAGGTTTTCAACAAGTTCAAGGGGTTGACTACGATGAGACTTTCTCAACCATAGCGATTCTTAAGTGTGTCCAAATCATGTTAGCAATTCCTGCATTTTATGATTATGAAATATTGTAAATGGATGACAATACTGCATTCCTTAATGGGTTTCTTAAGGAAGAGTTGTATATGATGCAACCGGAAGGTTTTGTCAATCCTAAAGGTGCTAGCAAAGTATGCAAGCTCCAGCGATCCATCTATGGACTGGTGCAAGCATCTTGGAGTTGGAATAAACACTTTGACGAGGTGATCAAAGCATTTGGTTTTATATAGACTCATGGTGAAGCCTGTATTTACAAGAAAGTGAGAGGGAGCTCTGTAGCATTTCTAATGCTATATGTGGATGACATATTGCTGATTGGAAATGATATAGAATTTCTGGATAGCATAAAAGGATATTTGAATAAGAATTTTTCAATGAAAGACCTCGGTGAAGCTGCTTACATATTGGGCATCAAGATCTATAGGGATAGATCGATACGCTTAATAGGACTTTCACAAAGTACATACCTTGACAAAGTATGAAGAAGTTCAAAATGGACCAGTCAAAGAAAGTGTTCTTGCATGTGTTGCAAGGTGTGAAATTGAGTAAGACCTCAAAGCCCGACCACAGCAACAGATAGAGAGAGAATGAAATTCATTCTTGTATGCCATGCTGTGTATCAGACCTGATGTGTGCCTTGCCATAAATTTGCCAGGGAGGTACCAAAGGAATCCAGGAGTGGATCACTGGATAGCGGTAAAAAAATACTCTGAAGTACCTAAAAAGGACCAAGGATATGTTTGTCGTTTATGGAGGTGACAAAGAGCTCGTCGTAAAGGGTTATGTCGATGCTAGCTTCAACACAAATCTGGATGACTCTAAGTCGCAAATCAGATACATGTTTATATTAAACGATAGAGCTGTCAGTTGGTGCAGTTCTAAGCAGAGTGTCGTGGCGAGATCTACATGTGAAGCGGAGCACTTAGCTGTTTTAGAAGTAGCACATGAAGGAGTCTGGATGAAGGAGTACATATCCAATCTGGGTGTAATACCCAGTGCATCGGGCCTAATGACAATATTTTGTGACAACACTGGAGCAACTGCCTTAGCGAAGGAATCCATGTTTCACAAGATAACCAAACACATCAAGCGACGCTTCAACTCCATTCGCGAATATGTCGAGGATGGAGACATAGAAATTTCTAATGTACATACAGATCTGAATCTAGCAGACCCATTGACTAAGCCTCTTCCACGAGCAAAACATGATCATCACCAAGACTCCATGGGTATTAGATTCATTATAATGTAATCTAGATTATTGACTCTAGTGCAAGTGGGAGACTGATGGGAATATGCCCTAGAGGAAATAATAAAGTTTTTATTTCCTTATTCATGATAAAGGTTTATAATTCATGCTAGAATTGTACTGACCAGAAACTTAAATACATGTGAGGATACCTAAACAAATACCGTGTCCCTAGTGAACCTCTACTAGACAAGCTCATTGATCAAAAGATGGTTAAGGTTTCCTAACCATAGACATGAGTTGTCATTTGATAACGCGGTCACATCATTAGGAGAATGATGTGAAGGACAAGACCCAACCATTAACATAGCATATGACCGTTTAGTTTATTGCTATTACTTTCTTAATGTTAAATACATGTTTCTTCGACCATGAGATCATGCAACTCCTGGACTCTGGAGGAATTCCTTGTGTGCCATCAAAAGTCACAACGTAACTAGGTGATCATAAAGGTGCTCTACAGGTATCTCCAAAGGTGTCTGTTGAGTTGGCATGGATCGAGAATGGGATTTGTCACTTTGTATGATGGAGAGGTATCTCTGGGCCCTCTCGGTAATACAGCATCACAAGAAGCTTGCAAGAAAATTGACTAAGGAGTTAGTTACAGGATGATGATGTATTACGAAACGAGTAAAGAGAGTTGCCAGTAACGAGATTGAATTAGGTATGGAGATATCAATGAGTGAATCTCGGGCAAGTAACATATCGATGAACAAAAGGAACTTCGTATGTTGTCATAAATGTTTGACCAATAAAGATCTTCATAGAATATGTAGGAACCAATATGGGCATCCAGGTCCCGCTGTTGGCTATTAACCGGAGAAGCGTCTCGGTCATGTATACATCATTCTCAAACCCATCGGGTCCGCCCGCTTAACGTTCGTTGACGATATAGTATCATATGATTTATGTATGTTGATGACCGAATGTTGTTCGTAGTCCCAGATGAGATCACAGACATGGCGAGGAGCTCTGGAGTGGTCCGGAGGTAAAGATTGATATATAGGATGATATGGTTAGGACAAGGGATAAGGCCCATGAGGCTTTAGGTCAGTGCAAAAGGAAGTTTTGTGAAGGTCAGGGACCAGACGCGAGGGACCCTGACGTCTAGCCCTGGGCTAGACGCCGAGGCCCATGGCGTCTGGGCCAGACACCAAGGACTGTGGCGTCTGGTCCTGGAGTCTGATAAGGACTCTTGCCTTGCGGGCTAAACCGACTTTGAGGAGGCTCTTTCTCCAAGAAACGACCGCAGGGCTCAACATATAAATAGAGGGGCAGGGCTAGCACTCGGAACAGATCAAGATTCACCAAGCCGTGTGCCAGCAACCCCGCCCCTCTAGTTTATCCTCCGTCATAGTTTCCATTGTGCTTGGTGAAGCCCTGTCGAGAGTGTTCTTCACCAACACTGTCACCATGTTGTTGTGCTGCCGGAACTCATCTACTACTTCGCCCCTCTTGCTGGATCAAGAAGGCGAGGATGTCATTGAGCTGAACGTGTGCTGAACACGGAGGTGCCGTATGTTCGGTACTTGATTGGGTCGGATCGTGAAGATGTGCGACTACATCAACCGCGTTGATAAACGCTTCCGCTTAGCAATCTTCAAAGGTACGAAGATGCTCTCCCCTCTCATAGATATGAATATCCATGGATAGATCTTGCGTGTGCGTAGAATTTTTTTGTTTTCCATGCAACATTCCCCAATATCTAGTACCTCCTGTGTTCAATCTTCATGACATACATCTATTTTATTTTTTAGGTCCCTGAATAAAATTAATTCTACAAACTCCAAAAACAATTAGAAGGTAATAAATGGCATTGAACACTAAATTAATAGGCCAGTCAAGTAAAATGATATAAAATTTACTAAAAATAGTGTAAAAATGATATGAAAGCAACATGAACATAGCGACACGCACGCACGCACACACACACACACACACACTTATATGTATCAAATGTAACCATCACTATTTCCAATGATTGTTTGCATCATTGATGATCGTCATCGTAGGTTGTCATGTCCATGGGACAACGCTAAGTACCACTAGAGAACTGTTGGTTCTCAATTGATATGGACATAACAACGTGTGTTCTCATCCAAAAGAGATTCTTCTTCCATAAAGTTTCTTAGGCGAGATCAAAAGGGGTGGCCGGAGAAGGGGCCATGCTTTCTAGAGCAAACCTATGTGTGAGATTGATACCCACAAGTGTAGGGGATAACAACTACCTTTGCTAGGAAGTATTACAACCCTAATTTATATTCGACGCGATGGAAATGAGAGGATACTCTTAAAATTTTGCAGTTAAGATGGCGCAATACTTGCTTGAAGAATTATTAGTTGCAATGGCAATTAGTGAATGTACTTGTGTATGTAGCACATTAGCATAAAAGTAAGATAACCTAAAAAATACCCGATGATTTTTGAGTACAAGTAACTCCAAGAGAGCAAGCAGTAGCGGAAAACGTAGGCATAGGAATGGATATCAGGACTTTGCATGGATGACACTAATTATGCGACATAACACTCAACAAGTGTAAAATCACTAGCTCATGTTCTTGAATTGTTGTAGGCATGTTTTACATATGTAGCAAGACATGCTTATTTAACGTCTCCCATCTACAGTCCCACCCTCCCATCCATTGGGAAACTCTATGAACACTAGGTGTAACTATGGTAACCTTTTGGGCCAATTCGAACAACGCATTACGTTCTATGAATACATGTGATCCTCAAACTATAGTTATTTTCGTTGGTATCCAGATTGTCACCACTGAGTCTCTGGTTCAAAGCAAGAGTTGGTGCATCTTGCTTGCAGGTACAATCATTAACAAAAATAGTACAAATAGATAAATAATTCATATATGAAATCATATTACTCCGACCCTAGTAATATGCATTGGGCACAAGAAAGCCATGTTGGAAATATACCTAGAGGAAATAATATTATATTATTATATTTCTCTATTAATAATTAAAGATTTTATATTCTTTGCTATAACTGCTATGATCCTGGAATATGCGATTTAGTGGAAAACTCATATGCACGTGTGGAATGATAAACTATAAAATAAGATTCCTAGTCTCGCCTCTAAGACTAGCTCAATTGTTGTTGGTGATCACGTTTTCCGGATCTTAGGATATCTTTAAGTGTAACGATAGTCCTAAAACAACATTGAGAGTACGACGTTAGAAGAATGATCATATTGAATCAACCTAAACTTGTTTGATATACTTTGAGATAATATTGTCATCAGTCAATTGTTATAACAGGGAGTGTTAACGTGTGTTTTATTTCCTTAGACTAGGAGAGTATCATATTCACTTCTTACCATGTGATGCACTTTGGGGTTGCTCAAACGTCATCTATAACTAGGTGATCATAACGATGACTTACAGGTGCATCAAAAAGTTTTACAAGGACTAGATAGCTCAAGAATGGAATCTGCTCCTCCAGCGACGGAGAGATATTTTTAGGGCCCTCTCGATGTGATGGCATCCAGAATATCTGGCCAGACATAGGTGACAACTTCATGGGGATGCCGGAATACTTCAATGAGAAAGAAGAACAAAACGTAACGAGGAGACCGATATAGTGAGCATGTGTATGAATCAAGAGGATATCGATATATCTCACCTCCACTTTTGTAAAGTATCGCAAAGCAAAGGGAACATCACATGATAACCAAAGTTTCACTCGAATGTCATTCGTGTAATCATAGAGATTGATATGGACGTCCATGGATCCGCTATCGGTCATTGAACAAATGAGTTTCATTCATGTCTATGTTTTACTGAACCTAAAGGGCCACAAGCTTATGGCAATCACGATCTATTGAGTGTTAGTAGGATGAGAGTATTGAGGATTTATTTATGGAATTGTTTCATTAATATTCGGAATAGTTTTGAGAGGAACCGGAAGCATTTCGGGGTCACGGGAAAGGTTTCAGAGTTTATCGGGCAATACTGGGTATTACCGAAAAATAATATATATAGGTGGAAAATGTTTCTGGGGATGTTAAATTAATGATAAAAGGCTCTAGTAATTTTTTGAAGGCTTTTATATTCAATTTATAATCAACGGGCCCTAAAAGTCTTAAGTGGTGGAGATGAATTGGGCCACAAGGGCTCAATATAGGTGGCGCCCCTCTCATCATGGAAAGGAGAGAGGGGAGACCGAATTGGAAGGGGAAACCCCCTGCTCTTGGTCGGCCAAGGGACGGAAACTTTCCCTCCCCTTGTGGAGCCCCTGCTCCTCCCCCAACCTATATATACTAGAGGCTTTTGGCACACTTGGACACACAAGTTTTTGCTGCCTCCTCTAGTTCTCTAGTTCAAGTTCTAGTTGGTCCTAGTTGATCAATTAGAGCTTGACCTAGATCCTCTAATCCTCATCATGAGAACACTTCGGTGGTTCTAATCTCCCCCTCTAATTCTCTGGCGACAATTAGCTCTGGAAGACAAAGCGCTGCCGGATCGTGAAGACCGTATGCATACAACCAAGTAGAGAGGTCGTGCTTTCGATCTTCTATTCGAGGGATCAATCATGGCAGCTTTGCAGGATCGTTCATCTATGGTTCGAGGGATTCCAAGTACGATCTACACCGACTCGTCTAATTTCTCTGCACTCCGGAGTCGGTAACGGTCGTGATCGAAACCTTATATGCATCTTGATACCTCCTTTTATTGATTCGGTAATGGAACATAAAAGTGTATCCTGCACCTATTTCCCCATAGGCGACCCTGGGTTATCAAACCCATAATAGGAAGATTCCCTTGAAGCGATGGTCTCTAGCAAGCTTTTGTCAAAGTGTCAAATCTAGCTTTTGATCGAATCAAGTAAGCAAATAGTGATTCAAACACATATAATAAAAAGAGGTACGTGTATGAGGTCTTAATGCTTACAACCTTGTTTGCGCTGGGATCAAATAAGATATTAATTTGTACGCTGGGAGTCACCCATGGAGATGTGCTGGTTATAGATTGAAGTGGGGGGGGGGTGTCCAAATAACATCACAAGAATAAAACAATGAAGAACACATCTTGAAGATTGATTGATTGCAAATATGTCTTACAGTACATGCCTTGTGTGATGCACGATTACAAGTATGAACTAGATGAGGAAGCACTATGGTGGTGATGGTGGCTATGGTGATGGAAATGGCAGCGGCTAGGGTTTGTGGATGGAGATGATGATGAATGTGTTCTGGCTTCTTATCACATTCTCCCCATGCTTGTTCTCTTGAAATTTTGATGGGGTCCCCTTTATAAAATTTGTACAGGTGGGCGATATTCCTCGGTTTCCAGGCCAAATGGGCGTGTGCACCCATATGGAACACCGTCTTTTGTGCTGTTTTTGCGCAGACACCTACTACTGATTCCCTCTTCTTCCATTCTTCTTCCTTTCCATTGCCACACATGATTTCTTCCCTTTTTAGCCCATTTCCCGTGAGACACATCAAAGAGAGGATTTTCGGAATCCTTTGCATACATTAGTCATTTGTAGCACTATCATATCGAATATCTCTTTTTAAATGAAATATTTCGGTTTAAACAAATGTGAATGAGTGTAAAAATATCACTCATCAACTCCCCCAAGCTTGAAATTGATCGTCCTCGAGCAATAAAGAGAAATTCGAATCATAAGAAACTCAGTTGCTTAAACTAGAATAACAAGAAGGTTTTGGTTCACTTACGATCTGTACGTCTAGTTGGCCCTCTACTTCTTGACCTGAAAACTTCTCATAGGTGTGGCGGTGGCATGGTTATAGTGCAAGTCTTAGTGAAACAAAGATAATCAACACAAAGTTCTTGATCTACTAGATAAAACTTTGTAACACTCTATTCTATTTATTCTAGACAACACTTGCTTGCCAGGAATGCACCAAAGAGTTTTCTTTTGATAGGGCCATAAAAACATATACTGGGGAGTGAAAAGCATGTAGAAAAATATGATGCTCTAGTTCTCATAAGCAGACCCACGATTATTTCCTCCTCAAGTCTCTTAAGCACTTCATTTCAATCATTGTTTGCTGGAACTTTGGTTGTGACGTGAAGGGATTATGCCAAATAAGTGATCATGCATAGAATTTCGTAGTGGCTTAATGTTTGAGAACTATGGACCTTTGATATATGTCTCTTTCAAGCTCTTTGGATCAATCACCTTTATTTACCGGATACGCACCCATTCAACAGAAAGTCAAATAACATGCGTTTATAGTGTTGCCACTACGTACGGTAACCAACTCATAGCTGAAATCCGAGCTATCACTCTTGGTGGATCGTTCATTGGCTAGCGGAGTCCTCAACATAACATCAAGAAAGCTGACGAGGCCACATTTACACACGTACACGTGAATAGAGTAGCAAGGCCATGGTACTAGTGAGAAGCTGAAGCACCATGTAAGAGATACAATCATAAAACACAATTTTTTTAACATAAATAATCTCGTTCACCCTGCAAATAAGTTCCTCTAGACAATTTAATCCACAAGTGCTATCAAGTCTATAAAATTAACAACATGGAGTTGAGCATTTCAAACATCATTTCTACTATAATTTTTCTCAACTCTGAAGTCTTTCTATTGTGCATGGTTATTCTTAGTTAAGATCATTTCATTTAAAAACAGTCCCATGACAAGTCTTGGTTGTCTAAACTAAATAGAATAAATGTTACAAAATTATTTTAGCTACTAGAACAAAACTTTTGTCTAAATTATCAAGACTTACTCCCATTTGGACATATAACACATACTACTACTACATCTACTCTAAGTATTTCAAGTGCAAAAGACGGGAGTCGTAGGACATACCTTCACTGTTGGGGATATAACTACTGGGTATGACCTGCCCAGGAGGGGCCGGGTCATACCACTGGCGGTTCATAATGACAAGGCCTATGAAGATATTGAAGATGGCGGTTCATGAAGCAGGCTTCCTAAAGGCCGAAGACCCAAAGGCGACTTAAGACCCGCGGGCGTAAACCACCATATGTGAACTTGTATGTTAAGGAAGATGTAGATTCTGTCACTGAGCCGGACATGTTGTGTATGAGCTGGCCGAGACTCTGTAGGCCACCGGGCATTAGCCTATACATATAAAGGGGTGACCAGCGGCGGTTTAGGGCAGGAAAGAAAGAGATCGAGAACTGGGTCAAGCGTATTCGCTCCCTGGTAACCGAAGCCCAAGCAATAACCACCCTACACTGGATTAGGCTGTTACCTCCACCACGAGGGGCCGAACCAGTATAAAATCTCCGTGTCCCTTGTCCCGTTTAACCCCTTCAAGCTAACTATGTTGCGATGGCTCCACACCTAAGTCCTTACGCTAGGACATCTGACTTGATAATTCCACGACAGTTGTCGCCCACCATGGGGACAGCGCACGGTGGTTTCGAGTTCTTGAAGGGCAGCTTTGCAGGGCTCAAGGGGTACACTGTGGGCTGGATGAACAAGAGTCATCGCGACAAGCTCTACATCAATGACGAGGGCTGGGGGTCCGAGGCCAACTCAATCGAGTATGGGTACCGGGTCCCCTTTGGTGGAATTCACGTCTTCATCGGCAAGATCGGTGAGTCGGAAGCTGAGTCGGACATCTGCACCGACATCATCCAGTCGGCTCCGCGCGCGTGACCCGCCAAGGCTAAAGCCGCCCCAAGCATGTTTTTGTCGGTTTCGTTCATGGAGCAGAACTAGAAGGACGATCTGAATCTGGTGGTGAGACGTTTATTTACTCAGGCGGCGAGCCTTCCGCTGGTGAGACAAACTCCATCTACCAGGTTCAGGATGGCGGGCTTGGGGGCTGTTCCGATGGTGATAGTATTCCGGACCCCTTCGAGCCGCCACACCAGGTCACAGTCTTTATGGCCAGTACACAGCTAGCGCAGGGCTCTACGACTGCAGCATCAATGATCTCCGGGTCAGCAACAGCGACGGCTTCCAAGGCAGGACCTGTGCACCCGCCGGCTCAAGTTTTGTCTGATCTATTGGATGCTCTGACAACGTTGTTAATGGCAGAGGTTAACCCGGCGAATCAAGCTCAGCATAAAACAGAGGTTACAAAATTGCGTGACGAGATAGCGCAGGCCAAGGAGGGGTTAAATGCAGAGAACACCCGGATGGCAATGGAGTGAGCCACCTTGCAAAGGGAAGCAGAACGGCTTCAAGCGGAGAGCTTGCACTTAAGCTTGGACATGGGCGTGTCAAATGCTGTTTTCAACAGAACGCATGTGAGCCGTCTGCCCCCGACTTATGATGCAAGGAATCTTTTGAACACATCTGGAGCAGGTCCCAGTAACCCGCCCGATGTGAATCGGACCACTAAGGCACCAGCGGCTGGAGAACCGGTTCAGCCACAGGTTACAGATCCCCCATGTTTGAACATAGCCCCTCCTCAGAATGTTCCAACACCTCCGGGGCATTTTTCTAACTCCTTTGATAACATGATAACTGCGGCAACACGGCTAGAGGCTCTTTCGGCCCAGGATGAGTCGCGAGCGGTTACGGAGAGCCGAAGAGCTTCTTCAGACGACTGTGGCCCAGCAGGCGGCTTATTCATACAGTCGTGATCATATCCACTCAACACCTCATCCAAGTAGGAGTTATAGCAGGCACATTGATGAACAGGCCGTGTCAAGCAGTGAGCGGCACCGCAACCAGTCTCGCAGGCCTGACCCGCCGTGTATCGGCAATTATGCACATATTTTGGTAGACCACGATAGAGCGTGGCATGAGGCGGAGCTGGCGGCTCAGTTCGTGGCTCAACATCAATCTCCGGTTTATCCTTCAGCGTTCGTGGAGGCAGGAGCGACCTCTAGAACCTTGGGTGTGCCATGTTTAGTGTCGGCTCTACACAATGAGCGCTTGCCTAAGGATTTCAAGGGCCCCCGTAAGGTGCCTAATTACACGGCGGATCAGCCCCCAGAGGCTTGGATCAAAAGTTATGAGATGGCCATTATCGGTGTCAAAACCGGCGGATCTCGGGTAGGGGGTCCGGAACTGTGCGTCTAGGCGGATGGTAACAGAAGACAAGGGACACGATGTTTTTACCCAGGTTCGGGCCCTCTCGATGCAGGTAAAACCTAACTCCTGCTTGATTAATATTGATGATATGGATAGTACAAGAGTAGATCTACCACGAGATCAGAGAGGCTAGACCCTAGAAGCTAGCCTATGGTATGATTGTTGTTCGTCCTACGGACTAAAACCCTCAGGTTTATATAGGAACCGAAGAGGGTTAGGGTTACACAGAGTCGGTTACAATGGTAGGAGATCTACATATCCGTATCGCCAAGCTTGCCTTCCACACCAAGGAAAGTCCCATCCGGACATGGGACAAAGTCTTCAATCTTTTATCTTCATAGTCCAGGAGTCCGTCCAAAGGCTATAGTCCGGCTATCCGGACACCCCCTAATCCAGGACTCCCTTAGTAGCCCCTGAACCAGGCTTCAATGACGACGAGTCCGGCGTGCATATTGTCTTTGGCATTGCAAGGCGGGTTCCTCCTCCGAATACTTCATAGAAGATTTTGAACGCAAGGATAGTGTCCAGCTCTGCAAAAAAAGTTCCACATACCACTGTAGAGAGGATAATGTTTACCCAAATTCAATCTGCTGACGTATTCCGTGGCGTGACATCACACCACGGCCAAGCCTTTATTCGAATCATTTTTACTGTCCCACCTCAGCGCGCTTAGCGAGGCGGTTTCCTTGGCACGTCTTGTCAAAGCAGAGATCGTGTCCCCTTATTCCGGGATTCTCATTAATACGGGTGTCGGTGTCAAAACCGGCGGATCTCGGGTAGGGGGTCCCGAACTGTGCGTCTAGGCGGATGGTAACAGGAGACAAGGGACACGATGTTTTTACCCAGGTTCGAGCCCTCTCGATGGAGGTAAAACCCTACTCCTGCTTGATTGATATTGATGATATGGGTAGTACAAGAGTAGATCTACCACGAGATCAAGGAGGCTAAACCCTAGAAGCTAGCCTATGGTATGATTTTTGTTCGTCCTATGGACTAAAACCCTCCGGTTTATATAGACACCGGAGAGGGCTAGGGTTACACAGAGTCGGTTACAATGGTAGGAAATCTACATATCCGTATAGCCAAGCTTGCCTTCCACGCCAAGGAAAGTCCCATCCGGACACGGGACGAAGTCTTCAATCTTGTATCTTCATAGTCTTGGAGTCTGGCCAATGATGATAGTTCGGCTATCCGGACACCCCCTAGTCCAGGACTCCCTCAGTAGCCCCCGAACCAGGCTTCAATGACGATGAGTCCTGCGCGTATATTGTCTTCGGCTTTGCAAGGCGGGTTCTCCTCCAAATTCCATGTGCTTGCCGAATAGTGTCCGGATTCCTTATAAATGTTGCACTCCTTGGCTTCCATGTCCAGTAATGGCCCTCTTCTATGTGTCGTATGAATGCGAAAAGCCAGGGTATTTTTACGTTTTACCCCATAGCTGTGCGAATAAGCTGCCTATAAGAGAGGCGAGGATCTAGATCCGAATCACACCATCCTCCTTCCGCGAGTACTCATCGAAGCGCCTCTGACAAAAATCCACTCCATCATGGACAGTCGACGCGGCTCCTCCTCTCGTGCCCCCAGCCCTCAGCCAGGAGATTGGAGGAGATGTTCAGTCCCGCATAGCGAGCTAGTGACGCTCCAAGCAGATGGATACCTTCCCCCAGCCTTCATGGTTCCGGTTCGAGCCGGACTGGCCACCTACAAGGGTGGAAAGCAGGCGGAGAGCGTCCCCAATCCCTCCAAAGGAGAGCGGGTATGCTTCGTCCCTTATCTAATAAGGGGACTCGGATTTCCCATACATCCGTTTCTCCGGGGGCTCCTGGAGTTCTATGGACTCCAGCTTCACCACCTTACACCTGCCTCCATCTTGCATATCGTGGGCTTTGTAGCCCTTTGCGAGCTGTTCTTGGGCATAGAGGCCCATTTTGCGCCGTGGAAGAGATTGTTTTGCCTCGTACCCCGTTCTCACGAGGGGTCGATATATCAAGTGGGCGGAGCCGAAATATGGCGCATCGCCAGGACCGGATATCTATCCGGAACCCTGAAGAAGGCATCCGAAGACTAGCCTTCGGAATGGTTTTATATAGAAGACGCCCCACTGCTAGACCCAGTTCGGATCGGCCTCCCGGAGTTCAGCAACGCTCCTCTGAAGAAACGCCTGAGCTGGCGCCCGCGGAGTCCTCAACGGGAGAATGATAGGGGCGTCCAATATCTGATGGGCCAGATAAGGTTACTGGCTCATTACGGATTGACCATGATTGGAGTCATGGCCACGTGCATCATGCGAGGGGTGTAGCCGCTCCAATATAGGGGCCACCCCATGTGGGATTTCAACCGGGAGGATGACGCCACCCGTCATGGCTGCAAGGGGCCGGGATCGGTTGCCGATCTGGTGAAGATTCTGTCTGGCTTGTACAAGGGGGAGAAAGAGGACTTCCTCCGCGCGAGTCCATTGTATGGATTCTCCATGAATAATCCTCGGAGCTGGGTAAGCGGACGTTTATCTATCCGATCCATATTCCTAAAGTTAAGTGTCTCACTTCATGATTTCGATGCAGGAGCTGCGCCAGGACGTAGAGGGCATACACAGCCTGACTCCACAGCCCGAGAATCCGGGACGATCCCTTTATCTGGCCTCCAAAGAGGATCCGGACATAAAGGTGGAGCTGATCGATGGGGTGTTCCACCAACTTAGCATGGACAATGCTTTGGTCACCATTACGGCCGACTACCCCGGTTTATCTCCGGCTTCCCAGGTAACTGTGACCGGAGTCCTGACATCATTGCTTATCCATGCTTATTTCTGACCACCGTATACCAACGATGCTCCGCAGGAGGTGCCTTTAAGGCAAGAAGCCGAACCCGCGGCGGCTGACCAACAAGGGTCAGTTCAGCCCAGCAGGCAAAAGAGGAGTGCGGCGCGAATCGAAACATTGCCGCAATGGTATGATGCACCACCGTGTTTAAAGGAAAGGTTCCTAGGAGGTATATTAACGCTCATGATTTTTCCAGGAGAAAGAGCGCTCGCCGGACTATGTCCGGAGAGGTTGCCAATCAAGCCTCCGCCAGCCAGGCTCCAACGCCTGGTCTGGAGGGGGAGGCAAACACAAGGCATGAGCCGGATGCTCCTCCAACGGAGGATGCCGACAGGCTGTCTGCCACCAGGTCTGAGGTGGAGAGCGCCATGAATCATAGGCGCCGCCAGACAGTTCTTCGTGACGCGTGTTTCTCCCCGGAGGCGTTGAATGCCTTTAATGCGGGAGACGCGCACCTCCGTGCCGCTCGAGATGGTCTAACCAGAGCCACGAAGCAGTATGTGAAAGACATACGGGTGAGGAATTTTAATAGTTATATATGCCAATAGCCCCCGAGACTTAAAATAGTTAGAATAACTGATTTAAGGATCATTTGTTATGCAGGATCTTACGGAGAAGAATACCCACCTGTCCCAGGAGCTTCAAGGGCGCAAGGCCCAACTTGAGGCCGCGCTAGCCGCCGCGGGGGGAGCCACAGAGACCCCCTCTGGTAATACATACTTCAAAAAGATAAGTAGTTTATGAAGTGCGGCGTGTGTAGAAGTCTAACAATAATATTGCAGATGGTGCCGGACTAGATCCGGACAAGCAACATCTACTGCGCCAGCTGAAGGCCGGCGAGAAGGTGCTTATGAGGGTGCAGCAGGAGAGGAACAAACTCCAAGATGCCAACACCCAGCTGGGCGAAGAACTAAAAGATGTTCGGGCCCAGCTGTCTGACTCCGCGAAGGAGAATCGGCGGCTTCGTTGCGGCATTTACAGTAAGTGCTTGAGCAAACTATTTTGAAAAGAAGAGTTCGGCGAGGAAGTCGATTGACAGAAATGTGTCTGTAGGTGTGCTCACAGGTCGTCCTGCGGAGGAAATGCCCGGTTCAACGGGTGACCTACTTCCTGAGCTGCTGCAACTGCACGAATGTGTTCGGCAGGTGATGAGCAGCGTCGTCCAGGCCTTATGGCCGTCCGTCTCCCTACCCGAGTGTCTTGGAGGGCTTGCGGAGAAGCTTCAGGGAGCACGGCAGCGCTTCCGTCTATGGAAGATATCGGCCTGCTATCAAGGCACCAGGGAGGCCTGGGCCATGGTGAAGACGCGGTACACGAAGACTGATCCAAACCACATGGCCGAGGTCAGACTTGTGGGGCCCGATGGGAAGGAGATCCAAGTGAGCTTATCGTACGGCCAAGTAGAGTTGGCCGCTAAGTATTCCCAACGGGACTGTAAACTAGATAGCCTGTTAGATGGGATTGAAGAGGAGTACAATCAGTCAATTTGACGATGTAATTTAAAATGACATGTAAAATGCCTTCTAGCCGGATTGTATATCGTTTGTCTTTGCGGACCTTTTCGCTTCAACCTCGGGACCCAAAAGTCTGGAGTGTGTCCGAATACCCTCACGGTTATGTAAAAACCAGGGCATGCATGGAGACCAGGCGTAGGGGTCATTAGTGCTTTATCAGACAAGTGCCCAACTAGTTATGTTATATTACATGGTTAGTAAGAAACATCTTCTAGGGAGAATAGTTCCGTTAGGGGTTCCTTTCCCTGGGAGGCATGCCCTAAAGTGCATGTCCGGACTGCGAAAAGAGTAGAAAAGTATCTGGGGGTAGATAAATAAGTAAGTAAGAAATCATCTTTCAAGTTACCGACCGAGTATTCCCTTAAGAACGCTAGCTTTTGGCTTCACCCAGTCTGAGGTACACATCCGGCTGACCCGGCAGTAACAATCGCAGAGGTGCTCCCTTTACCTCCTAGCCGAACAATCGGGAGCCAAGCAACCCAGCTTGGCCAAAACATAAGTCATATCGATGCATATAATGGTGAATAAAAGGTACATGCGGAAGTGTGACACATGTGTTGGGCATGAAGCCCGTATAAATAAGCTTCTGTTAAAGAAGCCCCCATGTATAATGAGTGCGAGCAGCACGTCAAGTGTGTGCGAACAATGCGCAGATCAGCCCTCAAAGGCTGTATGAAAAAAGGAGGAAGAAAGAGAGGAACAAAAGATAGCTAAAGTAGAAAATGTGGACGGAGGAAGGAGACGAACTCTGAGTCCGGCGCTAGGCGTAGAATCTTTGGAGACGGGCTGCGTTCCATGGGTTCGGATCGAGTTGGTTGTCCGATGCGTTTCGCAGACGGTATGCTCCGCCGGTCAGCACTTGGTCGATGATGTAGGGACCTTCCCATTTGGGCTTGAGTTTGTCCTTTTTCTTGTCCGGCAGGCGTAGAACTAGTTCACCAACATTGTAAGTTTTGGCCCGTACTTCTCTGCTTTGATATCTTCGAGCCTGCTGTTGATAGAATGCGGAACGAGCTTTTGCCACATCGTGCTCCTCTTCTAAGGCGTCCAAACTGTCCTGTCGATCCAACTCGGCTTCTCTTTCTTCGTACATGCGCACGCGAGGTGAGTCATGAACTATATCACAGGGCAAAACTGCCTCTGCGCCGTACACCATAAAAAATGGTGTGAATCCGGTAGTGCGGTTTGGCGTGGTCCGCAGCCCCCAGAGTACGGAGTCGAGCTCCTCCACCCAATGCGTGTTAGATTCTGTGAGGGACCGCACTAACCTGGGTTTGATTCCGCTCATGATTAGACCATTTGCTCGTTCGACTTGACCATTAGTTTGAGGGTGATAGACTGAAATGTAGTCGAGCTTGATGCCCATATTTTTGCACCAGAGTTTAACCTCGTTGGTCGTGAAGTTCGTGCCGTTATCAGTGATGATGCTGTGGGGGACGCCATAACGGTGTACTACCCCAGATATGAAGTCTATCACAGGTCCGGATTCGGCCATTTTAACTGGCTTGGCCTCTATCCATTTGGTGAATTTGTCCACCATGACCAATAGGTATTTTTGCTTGTGGGTTCCCCCTTTAAGGGGTCCAACCATGTCAAGCCCCCAGACCGCAAACGGCCAGGTGATGGGTATAGTTTTGAGGGCGGTGGGTGGCATGTGGCTTTGATTAGCAAAGAGCTGGCAACCGACGCATCGTTGGACTAAGTCCTGAGCATCTGCCCGGGCCGTCGGCCAATAAAATCCTGTACGGAAGGCCTTGCCTACTAGGGCCCGGGCTGCGGCGTGGTGCCCGCCGAGTCCGGTGTGAATTTCAGCCAGAAGATTTCGCCCTTCCTCTTCGAAGATGCACTTTTGAAGGACTCCGGTTGTGCTTTTCTTATAAAGCTCTCCCTCATGGACCTTGTAGGCTTTAGATCGCCGTACTATGCAGCGGGCCTCGTTTTGGTCTTCGGGAAGTTCCTGCCTAATTAAGTAGGCTAGGAATGGTTCCGTCCACGGGGCAATGACTGCCATTATTTCATGGGCTGAAGGTGTTATTTCATTGGCTGAGCCGCCGATTGTGTCAGAATGTTCGATGTTGGGCGGTGCGGTTGGTTCCGGGTTGTTGTTTCCGGACTCCTCTTCCCATAATACGGATGGCTTAAAAAGCCGCTCCAGGAAATGTTTGGAGGGACGGCATCGCGCTTTGCGCCGATGCGTGCCAACATGTCGGCCGCCTGGTTATTATCCCGGGCTACATGGTGGAATTCGAGTCCTTCGAACCGAGCTGCCATTTTTAAGACGGCATTACGGTAGGCTGCCATTTTCGGATCCTTGGCGTCAAAGTCTCCATTTACTTGGGATATTACGAGGTTTGAATCCGTGCGGACCTCTAGGCGTTGAATGCCCATGGATATTGCCATCCGGAGACCGTGTAAAAGGGCCTCATATTCGACTGCATTGTTGGAGTCCCTGTACATTATCTAAAGTACGTATTGGAATGTGTCTCCGGTTGGGGACGTCAAGACGATGCCAGCCCCCAAGCCGGCCAACATTTTGGGGCCTTCAAAGTGCATGATCCAATTGGAGTACGCGCCGTACTCTTTAGGGAGTTCGGCTTCGGTCCATTCAGCGATGAAGTCGGCCAAAACTTGTGACTTTATAGCTCGCCGTGGTTTGTAAGTTATGTCGAATGGTAGGAGCTCAATGGCCCATTTTGCAATCCTGCCCGTTGCGTCGCGGTTGTTTATAATGTCGTTGAGAGGTACTTCGGAGGCTACTATTATCGAACACTCTTGAAAGTAGTGTCGCAGCTTCCGGGATGCCATGAACACCGCGTACGCTATCTTTTGATAATTTGGATACCGGGACTTGCATGGAGTTAAGACAGTGGATACGTAGTACATTGGTTTTTGAAGAGGGAATTTGTGTCCTTCTGTTTCTCGTTCGACGATGAGCACCGCACTTACAACCTGATGTGTTGCCGCGATGTATAATAACATTGGTTCGCCCAAGTTGGGCGCGGCCAGGACCGGATTTGTTGCCAATATGGCCTTTATTTCTTCGAGTCCGGCCGTGGCAGCATCTGTCCATTCGAAGTGTTCGGTGTGCCGGAGGAGGCGATAAAGGGGCAATGCCTTTTCTCCCAAGCGGGAGATGAAGCGGCTTAGAGCCGCCACGCATCCAATCAATTTTTGTATTTGTTTGAGGTCTTTTGGGATATCCAACTGTGACAGAGCTCGGATCTTGGCTGGGTTTGCTTCAATTCCTCTACCGGATACAATGAAGCCCAAGAGCTTTCTGGCTGGTACGCCGAAAACACATTTTTCCGGGTTGAGCTTAATGTCATATGCTCGGAGGTTGTCGAATGTGAGCCTCAAATCATCTACTAGAGTTTTGACGTGTTTGGTCTTGACGACCACATCGTCTACGTATGCCTCCACTGTTTTGCCGATCTGGGTTGCCAGACATGTCTGAATCATGCGCTGATATGTTGCGCCGATGTTTTTGAGCCCGAAGGGCATTGTGTTGAAGCAGAATGGTCCATATGGAGTAATGAATGCCGTTGCGGCTTGGTCTGCTTCCGCCATTTTGATTTGATGGTAGCCGGAGTATGCGTTGAGGAAGCACAATGAATCGTGCCCTACGGTAGCATCGATGATTAGATCGATGCGGGGAAGGGGGAAAGGATCCTTTGGACAAGCCTTGTTAAGGTCTTTAAAATCGACACACAGGCGCCAGGATTTGTCCTTTTTTGGTACCTGTCGGTGTCAAAACCGGTGGATCTCGGGTAGGGGGTCCCGAACTGTGCGTCTAGGCGGATGGTAACAGGAGACGAGGGACACGATGTTTTACCCAGGTTCGGGCCCTCTCGATGGAGGTAAAACCCTACGTCCTGCTTGATTAATATTGATGATATGGGTAGTACAAGAGTGGATCTACCACGAGATCAAGGAGGCTAAACCTTAAAGCTAGCCTATGGTATGATTGTTGTAATGTATGTTGTGTCCTACGGACTAAAGCCCTCCGGTTTATATAGACACCGGAGGAGGCTAGGGTTACACAGAGTCGGTTACAATGGTAGGAGATCTACATATCCGTATCGCCAAGCTTGCCTTCCACGCCAAGGAAAGTCCCATCCGGACACGGGACGGAGTCTTCAATCTTGTATCTTCGTAGTCTTGGAGTCCGGCGGACGATGATAGTCCAGCTGTCCGGACACCCCCTAGTCCAGGACTCCCTCAGTACCATTACCAGGTTTGCTAGCCAGTCCAGATGTTTTATGTCTCTGATGAATCTGACTTCTAATAGTTTGGCTAGCTCCTCTCCCATTTCCTGTCTTTTGGGTTCAGAAAATCGCCGAAGAGCCTGTTTGACTGGCTTGAATCCTTTTAGGATGTTTAGGCTGTGTTCTGCCAACCTGCGTGGGATTCTTGGCATATCTGAAGGGTGCCAGGCAATGATGTCCCAATTTTCGTGAAGGAATTCTCGTAGTGCGGCGTCTACATCAGGGTTTAATTGTGCCCCAATGGAGGCCGTCTTTGCGGGGTCCGTTGGATGGACTTGGATTTTGACTATTTCGTCCGCTGGCTTAAAAGAGGTGGACTTGGATCTCTTATTGAGTATCACATCGTCCCTGTTCACCGGGGAGCGCAGCGCAGTGAGTTCCTCTGCCGCTAGGGCTTCGGATAGTGCCTCTAGGGCTAGTGCGACTGTCTTATTTTCGGCGCGGAGTGCTATGTCCGGACCACTGACAAGAGTGATGATTCCATTGGGCCCGGGCATTTTAAGCTTCATGTACCCGTAATGGGGTATAGCTTGAAAAATTGTGAATGCCTCTCTCCCTAATAAAGCGTGATATCCGCTGCTGAACGGGGCCACTTGCAACGTGACCTCCTCGGACCTGTAATTGTCCGGCGAGCCGAACACCACATCCAGTGTAATTTTTCCTGTGCAGCGTGCTTCCCGACTAGGAATTATTCCTCTAAAGGTTGTGCTGCTTCGCTCAATGCGGCTCCAGTCTATTTCCATTTTTCGAAGGGTTTCCTCGTAGATGAGGTTTAATCCGCTGCCGCCATCCATGAGTACCTTAGTAAGACGAAAGCCATCCACTATTGGACTGAGGACCAATGCGGCTGGTGCTCGGGCTGTTCGGAATTTAGGTTCATCGCTAGCGTTGAAGGTGATAGCCGTCTCGCTCCATGGATTTATTGTTGCTACTTGGTAGACTTCGGTGAGGCTGTGAAGTGTTCGTTTCCGCATATTATTTGATGCGAAAGTCTCGAAGACTGTTAATACCGTACTGGTACTGTTGGGCTGGTTCTCTGGGGCTAGAAGCTCTTCGCCACTTTTGGCCACCTGCCGTTGTATCCAACATGCTCGAAGGCTATGTGTTGGAGTGGCGCCCTCTGTACTATGGTTTTTGCTTTTCGGTTTTTGTCCCAGGTGCTTGAGCATGATGCACCCTTTTATTTCGGACTAGGGTTGTGTTCGAAGCCGGATTGTCCCAAAACTTGGTTTCGGTTTTCCAGGCACTCTCCATCGCACAGTACTTTCGTACTATGGACGCTAGGTCGGCGAAGCGTGTAATTTCACGACGACTTATGGCGTTCATGATTCCCTTGTCCGTGCAATTGTTGCAGAAAATTGAGATTGCGCTTTCCTCACGGCAGTCCTTTATCCTGTCCATAACCAGGAGGAATCTGGCCCAGTAATGATGTACTGTTTCAGCGGGCTCTTGCCGTATCTGAGATAGATCGCTTATGTTTGGGTGGGCGGGTGGAATTAAATTTGGAACCCCGCCCAATCTGAGGCTTAAGGGCCGAAAAGTTTCCGAATTTGGAAGCTTGGATTGCTGGATGTTGTCCAACAAATCTGGTCCGCTGCCTGACTTTATGTTCAGTACTTGACTGACGTCCGTCCCTCTGCGGGAATCCGGCAAGGAGGGATCAGGAATCCGGACATAACTGGTCTTTAATATAGAAGAAGAGTCTCCGCGCTGTTCCTCTACCATAGCAACATGGTGGGTAGCCTGGGGAGAGTTGATCTCTCTCAGATCGGTTTTAAGCCCAATCTGATCGTAGTCTGTAGCGACTCCCAGGGCGGCGATGCGATCCAAGAGCTCGTTTACGGAGGAGAGCTCCATCGGATCTAGCTGCTCGGCGAGTTCCGAGTTGACGTGAAGATCGCTTTTGATGACCCGAGAGGTCATTGTCGGAGCGGCGGCCGAACGGGCGGTCATAAGAAAACCACCTAGCCGGATAGTTTGGCCGGTGGCCAAAGCTCCTTTGGCAACGGTACCATCTTTAAAGACGGGAAGAGGCATCCTTCCTGATTGCGACGGCACAGAGGAACTCTCAATGAAAGCACCAATGTCGGTGCCAAAACTGGCGGATCTCGGGTAGGGGGTCCCGAACTGTGCGTTTAGGCGGATGGTAACAGGAGACAAGGGACAC
This sequence comes from Triticum timopheevii, assembly GCA_963921465.1. Lineage (NCBI taxonomy): Eukaryota > Viridiplantae > Streptophyta > Magnoliopsida > Poales > Poaceae > Triticum > Triticum timopheevii. Next base: position 154,157,144 of record OY997272.1, read on the forward strand.
GATGTTTTTACCCAGGTTCAGGCCCTCTCGATGGAGATAAAACCCTACTCTTGCTTGATTGATATTGATGATATGGGTAGTACAAGAGTAGATCTACCACGAGATCAAGGAGGCTAAACCCTAGAAGCTAGCCTATGGTGTGATTGTTGTTCGTCCTATGGACTAAAACCCTCCGGTTTATATAGACACCGGAGAGGGCTAGGGTTACACAGAGTCGGTTACAATGGTAGGAGATCTACATATCCGTATAGCCAAGCTTGCCTTCCATGCCTAGGAAAGTCCCATCCGAACACGGGGCGAAGTCTTCAATCTTGTATCTTCATAGTCTTGGAGTCCGGCCAATGATGATAGTTTGGCTATCCGGACACCCCCTATTCCAGGACTCCCTCAACGGGGGTGGGTAACCCAACCGCGCCATTGATTACGGCGCTTGGGAGATAAGCGAGTTTTACCAGGCTAGTGGGGACGCAGAGCTTCGTCCGTTCATATAAGGGGATAAGGATCCACCTTTTTACCTACACCTTTTTCCTCCTTTGCTCATCCATTTCCGCGCACTCGAGCTCCAGCACCCAAGTCCGCACATCTCGCCTCAACCTTCCCCAGCCATGCCCGGAACGGGAGGCAAGTGGATGGTCTCCTCCGTCACGGAGGGGCACATCAAAAAGCTGCAGAAGGCCGGATACTTGTCTAGCGACATCGCGCATCGGCTCCCCGACAAGGGGCAGCTTATCCCCACCCCCAGGCCCCATGAGAGGGTGGTGTTCCTCACCCACTTCCTTCGCGGACTAGGTTTTCCACTTCACCCATTTGTCCGGGGGCTCATGTTCTACTACGGCCTAGATTTCCACGATCTGGCCTCGAATTTCATCCTCAACATCTCGGCGTTCATCGTCGTGTGCGAGGCCTTCCTCTGCATCCAGCCCCACTTCGGCTTATGGCTGAAGACCTTCAATGTCAAGCCGAAGGTAGTGGGCGGCCGCCAAGCGGAGTGCGGAGGTGCCATGGTGGGCAAGATGGCCAACGTCCTATGGCTCGAGGGCTCCTTCGTGGAGACCATAAAGGGGTGGCAATCGGGGTGGTTCTACATCACCGAGCCGCGTGACCCTAAATGGGTGGCGGCCCCCATAATTCCGATCTGGCTTCCCTACACGGCTCACCTCCTGGAAGGAGACAGGCCTGACATGGGGTAATTCGGAAGAGCTGATCGGACTCCAAACCCGCGTCCAAAACCTGGTGAACAAGAAGCTCAAGCTTGTCAACGTAGTCCAGGTCATGCTCATCCGCCGGATCCTCCCGTGCCAACAACGGGCCTTCAGCTTGTGGGAGTTTGATCCGACACAGCACCAAACCTTGAGCAGGCTCTTCGACACTACGTACGAAGATGCCTGGAAGGTGCTGTTCAAGGGCGCCGAGGCTCCCGCATCCGCTACCGAAGATCGCGGATTCAGCTCGCAGCGTCAAGCCAGCGAGGTAAGCTATTTTACCCTTTACAGGACACTTGTTTTTCATAGTTTGACTCTATGCGGGATCTAACCTCCCTTACCTTTGACAGGACTGGCAAAAGACGTCCGGGCAGGTTAACTGTCCGGCTCCCTTGCCAGAAGACCCAGCGGACGCTTGATTAACGGGGCTGCTGGTTCCGGCACCTCACGTGGTGCCGGAGAAGAAGGCCAAGAAGAAGGCCACGGGAACTCGAAGGAGTTCCTAACGCGAGGTGTTGTCGGACTCATCGTCCGATGACTCTGAGGCGGACTCCTCCCGCGAAGACGAGGAGGAGGAAAAAGAGGCCTCTCCCCCAACGGGGAGAGAGAAGAAATGGAAGGCCGCCCCAACTAGGGAGGCCGGAGGGTCCAAGAAGGGAAGGACCCTTCCTCCGGACTACTCCACCAACGCCGACGACGGCGAAGAGGAGTGGCCACCAAGGGCTAAGCCCCTGGTGAAATCGTAAGTGTCCGGATTCAAGAATAACTCATGGTGTTTCATTTGTCGCACAGAATCTCTTAACACCGAATATAACCCTGCAGCCCGCCCAAGGATGGGCTCGACGCTTCAACGAGCGGCTCCCTGGATTCTTCAGACGTGAATAGCACCTCACTTCCGGCTGCCTCCTCTCCTCGCACTGCGGATGATGCTGAGGTGGGGTCCCAAAAGGGGCCCAGCCAGGAGGAGGTGGTCCAGGAGGCGCCGCAAGGCAACCTCCCGGACTCCAGGCGCAAGGGGGATAAAACCCCAAAGGGCTCTAAGTTTGGCCCTGGGCCGGACTCCGCACCGGAACCTTCAGTGCTTCCGGAGTCCGGCAGGTGGCCCCTTCGTAAGAAGGGCAAGACTGCGACACCGGTGACCTCCGTCCAACCGGAGGCACCGGATAATTTGCTGGAGGCGTTTAACGGCGCCTCCATCGACGAGGAGCACCGCACTGTTATGAGTGTGTTGATCTAGAAAGTTCAGTCCGCCAAGAGCGGGCTGACTGAAGCCTGTGCCAACCTTCTAACAGGCTTTGAGGTATGAATTTAAGATATGTAAAAATATTACCGCATAGATAATAGCCCCTGATGCTCAGTTTGGTGTTCAGAAAGAAAAGTCGAACTGAGGATCTAAAAAGATGTACGCAGGAGTCTAACATAAGTATGTCAATATGGGGAATGCAGGCTGCGCTGCTGACCTCTGCTGCACTGACTGCGGAGGTCAATGCATTGAAGTGGAGCCTCGAGCGGTCCGAGAATGAGCTCGTCCTTGCCAAAAAGCAGCTCGAGGACAAGGATGGTAAGTAATACCTTATGGAAGTATATAAAAGATGTGGTTGCAAAAAATGACAGGAATAACGTGAGTATTGCAGGGGCCACGAACGAGGTGGCGACCCTGAAGGAAGCGGTGTCCAAGGCCGAAAGCAATGCGGCCGCGGAGCGCACCGAGCGAGAGAAGCAGGAGGCGCGGGTGGCGGAGGTGCGGCAAGAGCTCCAGGCTCTCGTGGAAAAACACGAGAGTTTGGAGCATGGCTCAAAGACTTGAGAGTCCGAGCTTTCCTCGGCCCTTGAGAGCGCCAAAGTCGCTAAGGCCGAAGCCCAAAAAGCCCTCCAGGAAATTGAAGCGATGAAGAAGCTAGCAGCGGGTAAGGCATTTTTTATGCAAAGCAGGCACGTGAAAGTGAATTACTTGTTACTTACCCAAATCCGGAGCTCTCCAGGAGCATTCGCAGATCTGCCCTGCAGTGTGTCTGATGCTGCCGCATTCTACCGAGCCGAGGAGGGGAGCTTGATGGAGAAGGTGTTCTGGTCTCAGTATGCTGAGGCCGGACACCCGGTGCCCTTGAGCGACCAGCTGAAGCAGCTGGTCGAGCTCCATAAGGTGGCCGAACAGGCCATGAAGGGCCTCATAGTTCGACTGTGGCCTAAGGAAGCCATGCCTGGGAGCTACTTCGGGCTGGTGAGGCGGCTGGTGGACGCTTGTCCATGGATTGAAGTCGTCAAGCGCTCCGTCTGCATCAAAGGTGCCTGTAGGGCCCTTGCCCGTGCTAAAGTGCACTGGGGCAAGATGGACGCTGAGAAGCTTGTGACGGACAGACCACCGCCGGGCAGGGAGTATCACAAGCCCAAGATGTATTATGAGGGCATCCTGAAGGGTGCCCGCCTTATAGCGGGTGAATGCTCCAAAGAGGTAATTTTTGAGTAAACTCGCATTTGTTATCCTGTACGCTGAAAACTTGTTCATATGCGCTAAGCAACTCTTGTGAATTTAAAATATTACCTTCTGTGCGGCCGTTTATTAAATTTGAGAGATGGCGAGTCGTCGGCTTCTACCCCCATGCCGCGAGTGCTAGGGTGTTCGGGATAAACTTGAGCGCTCTTTTTCCCATTCTTGGATCCTTCGAGGGAGGCGCTCAACGCAACGAACGAGGCAACCGGACTATAATGCTTGAACACTCTCACTTAGCCATAGAATTCTATAATTTTAAATTTCGGCGAAGCTCCTAGTATTCGGAAGACCGAGTTCGGGGCGCTATCCACGCCTGGGCCGGACAAAGCCGACTCCTCGCTCTAAGCAGCATAAGTCTTTAGTGACTCGAAAACCTCTTGAACAGCGACCGGCTCTCGCCCTATCATGACGGTCAGTTTTAGCTTTCTCCACTGAGGTGCTTAACCCGGCTCAACTGGGGCACAATCGCAGTGGTTCTCCCAGCGCTACCTTATCCGATATAACGGAATGTAAGGTACCAAAACATGGGAGCCGGGCAAACCCAACTATTGACCCAAGACATGATTTGGAGCCGATGCATATAATGCTATAAGTTTGGGGTGCCACACTTGTGAAAGTGTTTGGACTTATCACACCATATTTTGGGGTACTTAAGCCACAGGTGTATTTGTCCGTACCAAAGTGTACGGATGCAACATGTCATAAGTGAACATATATAGATAAAAATAAAAAAAGGAATGCAATAATAGGCAGAAGCTATGTATTGTTTATTCAAAAAGGCTGCGGTAAAAGCAGAACGATATAAATAGTGCGATAAGCAATGGATGGGACTATTTGACATGTCCCCCTCCAGGGGCGAGCTGCGGGATGATATGTGAAACAAGTATACTGCTTGTTATAGAGACCACCTGGACACTCGACGTAGCTTTCTGCTTCCCTGGCTATTGCATCGTGTGTTCGGCGATTCTATTGCCAGACAGGGCTTCTTGAGAACGGAGTCCTGAAAGTAAGAAAAAAAGGAATGACACAATCGGGAGCCCCTGGTGCGGTTGAGCCGCATTCTGGGCCTGCCGTGGTCGTGCCCCTCCCCCTATGCCCATGGTATTTCCAGAGCGTAGTTATGTACGCGTAGTACTGGTTTCGCAATTTTGTGAGGGCTGGGGTTGGGGCCGCATTGCTACGCGTGCTCGGAACGTGCCAGGCGGTCTGATTGTAGGTTACTCAGGGCGCGCTTGACGGTGTCCGGACGTTGAATAGCCGGAGTCAAGAATTGCCTTGAGAGGCTGCTTTTTACTTCCGCCGCGAGGGCCGCCATATGCTCCTCCGTTCGGAGAGAGCGTTTAGTGTTTCCGTTGACCGTAATGACTCCTCGAGGGCCTGGCATCTTGAGCTTGAGGTATGTGTAGTGCAGCACCGCATTGAACTTTGCAAATGCGGTTCGTCCGAGCAGTGCGTGATAGCCGCTGCGGAACGGGACTATGTCGAAGATTAATTCCTCGCTTCGGAAGTTATCCGGGGATCCAAAGACCACTTCAAGTGTAACTGAGCCTATACAGTTGGCCTCTACACCTGGTATGATGCCTTTAAAGGTCGTTTTTGTGGGTTTAATCCTTGAGGGGTCTATGCCCATTTTATGCACTATATCCTGATAAAGCAGGTTCAGGCTGCTGCCGCCGTCCATCAGGACTCTGGTGAGGTGAAATCCGTCAATGATTGGGTCTAGAACCAATGCTAGTGGGGTGGTCCCTTTGATCAAAAGTGATTGGACAGGAGGACCACGGATTGAACTTTGGGGCGACTGGCTCCATCGCATATACGTCCCTCAGTGCACGCTTCCGCTCCCTTTTGGGTATGCGGGTTGCGTATATCATGTTCACCGTCCGTACTTGTGGGGGGAAGCCCTTCTGTCCTCTATTGTTCGGCGGCCGGGGCTCCTCCTCGTCATCGCTATGCCGCCCCTTGTCTTTGTTTTCAGCATTTAACTTGCCTGCCTGCTTGAACACCCAACAATCCCTGTTGGTGTGGTTGGCTGGTTTTTCGGGGGTGCCGTGTATCTGGCACGAGTGATCGAGTATTCGGTCCAAATTGGACAGGCCCGGATTATTCCTTTTGAATGGTTTTTTCCGCTGACCGGGTTTAGAGCCTCTGAATCCGGCATTGACTGCCGTATCCTCAGCATTATCACCGTTAATGCGGCGCTTGTGCTTGTTGCGACGCGACCTGCCGTTGTTGTCCTTGGTATCCTAATTACGAGGGCTCTTGGTCATGTTGTTACTACTAGCTAGCCAGCTGTCCTCTCCAGCGCAAAAGCGGGTCATGAGTGTTGTGAGGGCTTCCATGGATTTCGGCTTTTCCTGTCCTAGGTGCCGGGCAAGCCACTCGTCGCGGATGTAATGTCTGAAGGCTGCAAGGGCCTCTGCATCTGGACAGTCGACGATTTGATTTTTCTTGGTTAGGAACCGTGTCCAAAATTGTCTGACCGATTCCTCTGGCTGCTGAATTATGTGGCTTAGGTCATCGACGTCTGGTTGTCGCACGTAGGTGCCCTGGAAGTTGTCGAGGAATGCGGCCTCCAGGTCTTCCCAACAACCAATTGACTCCGCTGGCAAGCTGTTAAGCCAATGCCGAGCTGGTCCTTTAAGCTTGAGTGGGAGGTATTTGATGGCGTGTAGATCATCACCGCAGGCCATGTGGATATGAAGGAGGTAGTCCTCGATCCATACCGCAGGATCTGTTGTGCCATCGTACGATTCAATGTTTACGGGTTTGAAACCCTTGGGGATTTGATGATCCATTACTTCATCTGTGAAGCATAGTGGGTGTGCGGCGCCCCTGTACTGGGCTATATCACGACGTAGCTCAAATGAGCTTTGTCTGTTGTGTTCGGCTTGGCCGGATTTGCTGTATCTGGCATGAAGGTTATCATCACGTGTAGTGAGGCGCCCACGCGATCCATAGATCGATCTTGTTTGCCTTGCCTTGTCCTCCAATATATCTTGCAGGTCTGGCACATTTCCCCGTGCCTTGGTACTTTTTGAGCGGCACCGGGGTGCGTCTTGAGTGGAGGGCCGAGAGGCCTCTCTGTCGCGGCCACGAGGTGGCCGGTCGGCCGTATCATGTGCTGGTGATGTAGGTTTAGGTGCTTCCTCCTCTAATTGGGATAGCAGCCTGCGTTTTGGGTAGCTCTTGGAGGGGCGTTCGAGTTCATACTCTTCAGCTGCAAGAACTTCAGTCCATCTATCAGCTTGCAAGTCTTGGTCAGCCCTAAGCTGTTGCTGCTTTTTCTTGAGGCTGCTTGCCGTGGCCATAAGCCTGCGTTTGAAATGCTCTTGTTCGACGGGATCCTCAGGCACGACAAATTCGTCGTCGTCGAGGCTTGCCTCGTCTTTGGAGGGAGGCATGTATTTATCGTCCTCTACCTCTCTGTCTACCGCTCTCTCATGAGGGCTGGCTTCTCCATGCTCCTGCACTGAATCCTGCTGGAGGGGGTTGTCTTCGGCACTGTCCGGGGTGTTATTGTCTCCCATGCCGGAATCGCCGTTTTTTGCTGTGGCGGGATTTAGAGCGGTGCCGCTGACGCCGGCGCTTAGGCTGTTTCTTGGAGGGGTCATCCTCTGTTGTTCCATCACCATTCCCATCTTTTGGGATGTCCACCATGTATATGTCGTATGATGAGGTGGCCTTCTAGTGCCCTATAGGCGCTGGTTCTTTGTCGTCTCCTGCATCGTCGTCCATACCGTCGATGTCTTCGGAGTCGAAGTCGAGCATGTCGGTTAAATCATCGATAGTGGCTACGAAGTGGGTGGTGGGTGGGATTTGAATTTCTTCGACGTCCGCATCCCAACCTTCCTGACCATAGTCCGGCCAGGGCTCTCCTGATAAAGAGAGAGACTTTAGTGAATTCAGAATGTCACTAAAGGGCGAGTGCCGAAAGATGTGCGCGGTGGTGAACTCCATGATCGGCGCCCAATTGGATTCGATTGGCAAGGGCGCGGAAGGTTCGGAGTCTGGAGAGGAGTCCGGCACCTTGGAGTCACGAGCTTCGCAAAGGACAGGGTTGGTGTTCGGCTTAATCGCCATAGAGATAGCAGCCCCCGAGGCGGTGTCCAGCCACCCGTCCTCTATCGGCGCAGTCGGCTCCGAGCTAAGGGTCGGAGCGGACACTTGAGCGGCCTCCAGGTCACTGTCCGGCGGCAGAGCTAGATCATGCCCGTCGTGACAGTGCGGCGCGCTTGGCTATGGCTTGAACCCGTCGAAGATCAAGTCTCCGCCGACGTCAGCCGTATAGTTCAAACTTCCAAATCTGACCTGATGGCCAGGGGCGTAGCTTTCAATCTGCTCCAGATGGCCAAGCGAATTGGCCAGCAGTGCAAAGCCGCCGAATACGAAGATCTGTCCGGGTAGAAAAGTCTCACCCTGGACCGCATCGTCGTTGATGATCGGAGGAGCCATCGGGCCTAAAGATCACGACACAGAGGAACTCTCAGTGAAAGCACCAATGTCGGTGTCAAAACCGACGGATCTCGGGTAGGGGGTCCCGAACTGTGCATCTAGGCGGATGGTAATAGGAGACAAGGGACACGATGTTTTTACCTAGGTTTGGTCCCTCTCGATGGAGGTAAAACCCTACTCCTGCTTGATTAATATTGATGATATGGGTAGTACAAGAGTAGATCTACCACGAGATCAGAGAGGCTAGACCCTAGAAGCTAGCCTATGGTATGATCGTTGTTCGTCCTACGGACTAAAACCCTCCGGTTTATATAGGCACCAAAGAGGGTTAGGGTTACACAGAGTCGGTTACAACGGTAGGAGATCTACATATCCGTATAGCCAAGCTTGCCTTCCACGCCAAGGAAAGTCCCATCCGGACACGGGACGAAGTCTTCAATCTTGTATCTTCATAGTCCAGGAGTCCGGCCAAAGGCTATAGTCCGGCTATCCGGACACCCCCTAATCCAGGACTCCCTCAGCCATGGAGATGCTGGATGTCGACGATGCAACATGTGCTAAGTATTTCACCATGATGTTGGATGGGCCGGCTCGTACGTGGTTAAAAACACTGCCAGCTAATTCTATTGGGTCATGGGAAGAGTTAAAGAGGCATTTTATTCAAAATTTCAAGGACGCATGCAAGCAGCCTATGTTGTTTCTGGATTTGGATTCTTGCATTCAAGGTGAAGGAGAGTCAACAACCCATTGGGTGCGCCGGATCTCGTCAATCATACATTCATCAAACAGTATCAATGCCGGTTCTGTAGTCTTGATGTTAGAGAAGAATTGCCGTTTCCTCCCTCTTAAGCAGAAGCTGGGGCGGATTCAGCACCACTATGACGATATGGGGGTGCTAATGGCAGCTCTTGTTAAATACGCCAACTCTGACAGTACCAAGGATCCCGAGTTTGATGATGATAAGCCGGGGAAGGGAAAGAAGGGCGACAATACAAAAGGGCAGCAACATAACTCGGCGGTTCAAGCCGGCAACGGTAAGCGTAAGGCTGATGGCAGTTTTGATTCTGTGGTAACACCAACGCGTAGAATAATAATCAGCCTCGCAAGGGAAAGCCGCCCCAAGGGTCAAAACTAAACCTTGAAGCAATGCTGAATCAACCTTGTCCAAAGCACGACACGCGTGATAAGCCATCTGGCCATATGTGGAGGGATTGTTACATCATGAAGGAGTTTAGGAATTCCAATTTTTTCAATCATGGCCCAAATGGCGGCTCAGGATCCGGCTCTCATGGACCTGGCTTTAGTGGTGGCGGTTCAAGCAGGCGGTGAACCCTGTTGAACTGGCGGTGCCCCGATACTTAAGGTGGTCTAAGCAGTCTATTACGTGGAGCAGAGAAGATCACCCGCCCCGGGTCGATAATCCATGCCAGCTGGCTTTGGTGGTTGCTCCACAGGTGGGAGGATATAAACTCACGAAGGTGCTCATGGCTGGACGTAGCAGTATCAACATTCTTTATTATGAGACCTTTTGTCGTATGAATTTGACTGACAAGGATCTTAGGCCATCTTCTATTATCTTTCATGGGGTGGTGCCTGGTAAGTCGGTGTATCCTGTGGGTAGGATAACATTGGAAATGGCTTTTGGCCATGACAATGATTCCAAAGCTGAGAAGTTAACCTTTGAGGTGGTGAAACTTAAGAGCCCATACCATGCTTTGTTTGGGCGGCTGGCTTATGCCAAGTTTATAGCATGGCCGTGTTATGTTTATTTGCAGCTTAAGATGCCGGGTCACAAGGGCACCATCACGATGCATGGCAATAGAAAAATCGCTCTGGATTGTGAAGAGGGTGATGCTGCTTATGCTGAGTCGGCTTGCTCCACTGAAGAATTAAAGTTTTATAAAGACAATGTTGACCCAGCAGATATGACGCCTTTGATGAAGCCAACGATAGAGAATGAGCCCTTAATGAAGTTTAAGTCGGTAGATGATACTAAGCTGGTTGATTTTGTCCCTGGCGATTCTTCAAAGCAATTCAGTGTCAGTGCGAATATGGATTCAAAGTAGGAAAGCACGCTTATCTAGTTCATCCGTGAGAACCGGGAGATATTTGCATGGAAGCCTTCTGATATGCCAGGTGTATCAAGGGAACTCGCTGAGCACACTCTTAATGTGGATCCCAAGTTTAAACCGGTCAAACAGTTTCTTCGCCGGTTCAATGAGGAATGGCGCAAGGCAATCGGTGAAGAGGTGGACCGGCTTGGTAGCAGGGTTCATCGTTGAAGTTTTTCATCCTGAATGGTTGGCAAACCCGATGCTAGTACTTAAGGAAAATGGCACTTGGTGTATGTGTGTGAATTATACAAACCTTAACAAGGCCTGTCCGGCTGATCCCTTTGCTCTCCCTCGTATTGATCAGATCATTGATACTACGGCGGGTTGTCAGCGATTGAGTTTTTTAGATGCTTATTCTGGTTATCATCAGATCAAAATGGCAGTTAAGGACTAGGAGAAGACAACTTTCATCACTCCCTTTGGAGCCTTTTGCTATGTATCTATGCCTTTTGGGCTCAAGAGTGCCCAGGCGACTGACCAACGGTGTGTCCAGAATTGCCTTCATGGCCAGATTGGGCGTAATGTTCATGCTTATGTGGATGATATTGTTGTGAATCCAGGAAGAAGGAGACATTGATTGAGGATATGAAGGAAACCTTTGACAACCTCCGGGTCTACAAGATGATGCTTAACCCGGCCAATTGTGTCTTTGGTGTGCCAGCCGGCCAGTTATTGGGTTTCTTAGTATCTGAGAGAGGCATTGAAGCTAAGCCGGAGAAGATCAAGGCTATAAACTCTTTGGCTAAGCCGGCGTGTATCAATGACGTCCAGCGTTTGGCGGGTCGTATCGCGGCTTTGAGCTAGTTTATAAGTCGCCTGGGAGAGAAGGCCATCCCTCTGTATTAGATGATGAAGAAGACAGATAATTTTGTCTGGAGCGATGCTGCTAATGAGGCGTTTGAGGCACTTAAGAAGCAACTGGCTGAGCCGCCGGTTCTTGCAGCCCCCATTGAGAAGGAGCCTTTGCTGCTATATTTGGCTACAAACAACCGGGCTGTTAGTGTAGCAATTGTGGTTGAAAGGAATGAGTCAGGCAAGGAGCATCCGGTTCAAAGGCTGGTTTATTATGCCAGTGAGGTCCTCATTGAGTCTAAGCAGAGATACCCACATTGGTAGAAGCTGGTTTATGGTGTGTTCATGGCTAGTCGTAAATTGAAGCAATATTTCCTTGGTCATCCCATCACTGTGGTTAGCTCTGCCCCTTTGGGAGACATTATTCAAAATAAAGAAGCCACAGGTCGGGTAGGTAAGTGGGCTGCTGAGCTTGGACCCCATGGTCTAAAGTACATGCCTCAGACGGCTATAAAATCTCAAGCACTTGTGGATTTCATCAATGATTGGACAGAGTTGTCGATGGCTAAGGATAAGCCTGATCATACATATTGGACTATTCACTTTGATGGATCCAGGCAGTTGGAAGGCTCGGGAGCTGTAGTTATATTGACTTCCCCATGAGGTGATAAATTTTGTTATGTTTTAAGGTTGATGTTCCCTTGTACTAACAATGCAGCTGCATATGAAGCCTTACTCCATGGTCTTCAGATGGCTAAAGAGATGAATTTAAGCCGGATAATTTGGCGACTCAGATTTGGTGGCTCAACAAGTGTTAGGGACCTAGGATTCCAAGGATCCACTCATGGCGGCTTATCATCGAGAGGTGGATACTATTGATGGTCACTTCAAAGAATATTAGGTGGAGCATGTTGATCGAAGGAAAAATGAAGCAGCTGATGCATTAAGCTGGCTGGGATCTCAGCGTAAGCCGCTCCCCCCAATATTTTCCTTGATATTTTGCATAACCCACCAGTGAAATTGTCTATGGAGGAAGACTTGGCAGTTCCTGACCCGGAGGCACAATTGGTGGCGGCTCTTCATGCTATCCCTGATTGGGCTGTTCCCTATTTGGCTTACATGACCCGGGGCAAGTTACTTGAGGATGAAACTTTGGCCAGGCAGATAACCCGGCAGTCTAAGTCAATGACTATTATCAAAGGTGAGCTTCACAGATGCAGTGTTACAGGCGTGTTTCAACGATGTGTTTCTCCTGAGGAGGGCCGTGAAATCCTAAGGGAGATTTATGAAGGAGATTGCGGTCATCATGCCGGCTCTAAGTCTCTCGTTGCTAAAGCTTTTCATAATGGGTTTTACTAGCTGACGGCTCATGATGATGCAGAAGATCTGGTCAGTAAATGTGATGGTTGTCAGAAATTCTCAAGACGTGCTCATGTGCTGGCTCCAGAGTTGAGGATGATTCCAATTACTTGGCCGTTTGCAGTCTGGGGGCTGGATATGGTTGGGCCTTTCAAAAGTTCCAAAGATAAGAAGACCCACCTCTTGGTGGCGGTTGACAAGTTTACAAAGTGGGTTGAGGCTGAGCCGGTCAGCAAATGTGATGCAGCCACGACGGTTCAATTCATCAAAAAAGTGATATTTCGTTTTGAATGTCCTCATAGTATCATCACTGATAATGGTACTTATCTGTCTAAGGGGGCAATGAAAGAATTCTGCCAACAAGAGCATATCCGGCTTGATGTATCATCAGTAGCTCACCCCCAGTCTAATGGCCAAGCTGAACAAGCAAATCAGGAAATCTTGAGAGGTATCAAGCCCCGGCTTATGGTTCCTTTGGAGAGAACACTGGGTTGTTGGGTGGAAGAGTTGCCATCAGTGCTTTGGAGTATCAATACCACCCCAACAGATCTATGGGTTACACGCCTTTCTTCATGGTTTATGGAGCTGAGGCGGTTCTCCCCAGTGACATACGTCACGATTCTCCTCGTGTGGCGGCTTATGTTGAAGATGACAATGAGAAAGCACGTCAGGATGCTATTGACCTGTTAGATGAGGAGCGTGACCTTGTAGCGGCTCGTTCGGCGATTTACAGCAACACTGGCGGCATTATCACAGCCGTCGGGTTAAAACCAGAAACTTTCAAGAACTCGACTTAGTGCTCCGGCTCATCCAGGATTTAACTGATATGCACAAGTTATCCCCACCTTGGGAAGGACCCTTTGTGGTCAGCAAGAATCTTAACAATGCATCATACTACCTTATCGATGTTTGAGACCATAAGGACTCATGCACGTCGGAGGAGGAGACCCGTCGGCCGCGGAATATTGCTCATCTTTGGCCTTATTACACCTGAGCCACCGGCTCTTGTGATGTACATACTTTATCAATGTATATATTATCATGAATATAATAAAGCCGGCATCCCTGATAATTCAGGGCCTCTGTCGTTTCATTTCTAAAAGAATATGAGTCTTTATTGTCAATTCATATGATACTTGGGGATTCCTGCTCATTGAGCATAGCTAAAGATTACTCTCTTGATCCGACTTATATGCCATGGTTGAAATACACTTGGGGGTTTCCTCATGGAGCATAGCTTTGATTCCAATTTATAGACCTGTAATGAAACTTGGGGGCTCACTAGCATAGCTATGACCCTTTAGGTTTGGACGCCTAGGTGTATTCACCAAAAAATCCAGGTTATCCTACGTTTGTAAGTTGGCCACTCCGTCCAGGTAATCTTGGAATGACCCACTGTACTCTTGACAGTTATTCTTATAAAGACACTGAACTTGTGAAGGTTAAAACGCCGATTGGTCATGTGAGGCCCGGCTTACAAGGTTTTGAATTAAGGTTTAACTCAGCAGCTGTGCGGCCCATGAAAGCACTTGGGTTTTAGGCTTGGCGGCCTATGAAAGCCTTGTTTTCTGGTTTGTATTTTGTTTGAACATTTTTTGGAGTTTTATCTCTTATCACATATCAATACATTGTTGAAAAACTGATTAGGTCCATGTTGCCTTATGGTTCATGTATATCTTTATCCGGAGTGTTATTAACCCGACCTGGCTTTGGACTTTAAGTCGCTAGGATAAAATGATCATATGCTTAGAGCTTTCTGCTCAAGTTTTGGGATATCACCCCTTGCTACATGCGGCATTATAAGCTGGCAGTATGAATATATTGATCATGGCATTGTGCTTCTATCTAGAGGCTATTACCTTTACCACATGACTTATGTTAAGTCGGCAGAGTGAACAAATATCACAGGTATGATATTTATTTCGTTATATAAGGTTTTTTATAGACCGGCTCTGATTATGGACTGTTCAGTCCTCAGTGGATTTTCATATAGGGTATCATGAGCCGCCCTAGGGTAAACTGCCAGGGCACTTGTTGTCTATTTATATACAGGGAAAATGACAAACCAGATCTGCATAATTGATCATACCTTTAAGCATAAGGGACGGATTTCCCAATGATGGGTCGGCAGTGTTATGCAAACAAAACATGCACGATGGCACGACAGACCAGTATTTCACTAGCCTATCACAAGGCAGCTGATGGCCCAAAAGAATAATTGTTTTCATAGTTTTCACGGAGAACAGACGCTACGCCGGTCTGTGGCTTACTGGTCTTGGCCTTCATGAGTTGAAGGTTGTGGATCATCCAGTGCCGGCTCATCCTGTTCTTCTTCACCCGTTGGTTGGAAATTAGTAGTTTCCTAGTTGATCCTGGTCAAGGCTCTGAATACAGCTTCATCACTTACAAAAGTGGATTGGTTAAGATCAGGGACGAAAGTGGATGGGCGGAGTCAGATCCTGTGACTCATGAATCGGCGCCTTGACCTTCTTGTTGTCAGCATCATAAACCGGCTGGTAATGTGTAAGATTGGTATCTTCAGCCAGCTTACTTGCCAGAGGGCGCATTTCCCTTGCTAGGGTGGCAAAGTCTTCTACGCTAAAGGGTGACACGTCTTCTTTGACACTGGAACAGCCGATTGCTAGGTTTGCCGGATCAAGATCAGCCTGCCATGCCTCGGCCCGGGTTAGTGTAGTAAGCGCACCGACTCTTGCAGCAGATTTCTTCAGCTCTTCGATCCTTAAAGGCATCACAAAAAGCTTCTCCAATGTTTCCTTGATAAGGGTGGAGGGCTGCTTCTTGTGTGCAGCTCTGCAGATGATCTGTTGCGCGCCTATGTATAATTGCTCTACAAGTGTGTAGGCGGCTTTCAACTTTTTGCGCATATCTGTGCCAAGGTGGGAAACTATGGAGCCTACATCAACAAGGAATTTATAATCCGGGTGAATAATGATCTAAATGCATTCAAAGCAAGTACTGAGATGAAATTACTTACCAAAGATGGCAGCAGTCATGGCATTGATTTGATGTTTTAAACCGGTGAGCTCTTCAGCTACCGGCTTAAGATCGACTTCATCATTTTCCGCTCTCTTTAACAGAGCTGACTTCTCAATTTCCCAGCCAGCCTGATCAGCTTTGTAATCTTTTTTCAACTTTTCCATATCTGCTAAGGCAGTGGTCAATTCAGCTTTGGCTTTGGAAGTTTCTGCTTGCTGGGATTTAATGTTCTCTTGAAGATCAGCAACTTGGGATTCTTTGCCATTAAGCTCAACCTGAAAGATACCGACAATTAGTAAGGATGGTTATGAATTTATTTGATGTCCCAAGCATAATACAAGTATTTTACTTGGCACTTGGGGGCTAATGCACCTTGCTCTTTCCAAGAAAAATTTATGATGACCTGATTGTCATATATTGAGTATAGCCAATTCATGGGGGCTATATAATTAAGTTTCTGCATCTATATAATGTTCAGACCCAGCTTATCTACATAGATTAAGCCGGCCCTTGGGGGCTACAGACATAAATCAAAGTGTTATTATCCAGAGACCCGACTTATCTTGACAGATTAAGCCGGCCCTTGGGGCCTACATAGGCAAAGTTGAAGTATTGTTATTGGAAGTCCCGGTTTATGTTGAAAGCATAAATCGGCCCTTGGGGGCTACAAGATTTAATCTATGGAGATTATTGAAGTTTACAACACATTCTATTCTATCATATCCAGTAAACTTGGCGGCTAAGGCAAGCGTGATTATATGAATAAGAGTTGCAGTGTTTACCTCAAAATGCTATTCATCAGATTTACCAAGCCGGCTTCATAATCATGAATGGTGTAAAGGCGGTTTAAATACCCGGAATGAATTTCTTGAGCGCTGAATTGAGCATAGCTGTCTAGATTGGTTGACCATTTGCCTTTATGAGCAACAGAGAATTCCTCCTTGGCACCGTGTTTTGACAAAACAGTGGGTTGGCCTGGCATTGTATAACCATGCCCGGTTATAGCAACATCGTCATCACCAGCCTTATTTTCGGTGTGTTTGACAGGGCTTGGCGGCTTAGCAGGGCTTGGTGGATTGATAGTTGCGTCCACATCCATCGGGTCAGCATCAACATTGTGATCAATCAGAGGCGGTTCATCAACTGTGGCTTCAGGAGCTTCATGAGAGGTTCCTACTGATTACTGCTCCGGCTCAGAAGAATTCACATGAGTTTTCATCACCTTCCCTTTTTGCTGGGCTTGGCTATGGCCCTGTAAATGAAACACAAGGCAAGGTTAGCACAACAGTTGAGTATATGATTGAAAGTAAAGGTTCGGTAACATTACCCTGGCACCGGTTTGAAGGTCGAGACATGAGTTCCCGTTGAGTCGCCAGAGGAGGAATGAGATGTTCCATGATAATTTATAATCAGAGGGATGAAGAGGTTCTCGGTAAAGACCAGCCCTGGGATAAATTAAGTCGCAAGTGGTTGATACCTTTGGACGACGCTTACGAGGGGCAGGGGTGTTTGGTAAGCCGGAAGAGAGGATCCCGCTTCCGCTGTTCCGGGTTGTACGGCAGGCTTCGTGTTGCTGCTTATTCAAAATAAAGTTGGGATCCGGATAAGCTAAAGGATGAGAAAACCTTACTTTTCGATTTGCCTTGCGAGTTTTCTGTTTTGGCACAGACTTTGAGCCGAAGGAAAGAACAATTACCTCGTCATCACCCGCACGGCTGGCCTCGGCTTCCTCCTGATAACAATCTTATCAATGAGATGTATAAAAAATGAGCCAAGAGAGTCAAGTTCTACCTCCGACTCATCATCATCACCATCATCATCCTAGTTTAAATCGGCGGGCTCGGTGGTCTTGTTCTTGGGAGGCTCCTTGGTGACCTTGGTTATGGTACGAGTCAGTTTGGCCGGCTTATCTTGCGGTTTCTTCTTCCAAAAGGAAGAGTCGACCTGTTGAGGTCAAAAAGATCATAAGTGGGCAGTATTAATGAAACTATGATTGAACAAATGTGCAACACTTATAGCGGGCGGTTTGTTGAAAGTGTAAAAAGGACTAAGTCCTGTTTTACAACAATCTGCCCAAGATTCATTCAGCAACGCCTTGGTGGCCTCAGTGATTTCTGCGTCTGAAAATTGAATGTCAAAGTGGCATTGGGGATCTTTCAGATCGCCAGTATACTCGCACATTAAGCCAGGGCGACGGCTTAGCGGCAAGATCCTCCAGGAGACTCAGCACCGTACAAGGTCAACGCCTTTTAAACCATTAGCCATGAAGGCTCTGATCTTTGAAAAAGTTGGCGCATATTTGGCCCATTCCTTAGTGCTGATCCGTGGGGGGAGTGGATGTGCATTGCTAAGCCGGTGGTCACGGTAACCCGACAGAGGATTCTCATCTGCTGGAGACGTGTTTTGAGAGTAGAACCAAGTCTGGTTCCAATCTTTGGGATGACTCGGCGGCTTGGCGTAGGGAAAGCTGGCTTCTTTCCTCTTCTGAATAGAAACTCCACCAAGTTCCAAGCTGGGCCTGTTAGTGTACTCTGTCTGACGGTTTAAGTAGTAGAACTCTCTAAGCAATTCAATTGTTGGCTCCTCTTGAATATAAGCTTCACAGAATAATTGGAAGTTGCAAATGTTGGACACGGAATTGGGTCCAATATCTTGAGGGTGAAGTTGGAAAAAATGAAATACGTCGCGGAAAAACTTTGAGCCGGGCGGGCTGAATCCCCGGATCAGGTGGTTAGTGAAAACAATCACTTCTCCATCCTTGGGCTCAGGAGGATTTTCTTCACCTGGGACCCTACAGTGGAGGTCCTCTCTCTTGGCTAGGGTGCCAGTTGCA
The DNA here is from genome assembly GCA_963921465.1 of Triticum timopheevii. Lineage (NCBI taxonomy): Eukaryota > Viridiplantae > Streptophyta > Magnoliopsida > Poales > Poaceae > Triticum > Triticum timopheevii. The sequence continues at coordinate 154,175,384 of OY997272.1, forward strand.
ACAAAATTGTTCAGGTCTTCTTTAGTGACCCGGGATTGGACCTAGTTGTAGGAAGATTATGCTGTTTTAAGATTATATGGTTAAGCCGGTGATTGGTTTAAAGGCAAGTAATAATGAAGCATGCATGAAAAGGTATTAAACTGAGGATAGCATTGAAGCTATAAAGGTGAGCTATTGGAAGCTTAAGAGGGGACTAATGGTATCTAGCGGGTTACGAATTTTGAGGTAAGCCGCCCACACAGTTATTGATTTACAGATCTGAGAGTGGGAAAGTTGCTAAGTGTTGGAAAAACAGATTTCAGAGACTGATACTGTAATTTTGGATCTATGACACTTCAAATAATGGAAAATATCTAGACCTGAGTTGCAGCAGTGGAGTAGTTCATGTGTCTAGATTGGTTTTTCCGTGCAAGGTAGATGCTCTAAATATCAAAAATGAGTAATACAACTGCTATCGTGCAGGAGGAGTATAAAGTTTGGACAAAAATCTCAAACTACAGTGAAGAACAAAGAAAAGTGGAGATGAACTTCGATGAACTCGTGAAAACCCTAATGGGATCTACAGTGAGAGGAAAAAGGAAAAATCACCGGAGCTGCTGAATAGCAGAGGCGCACAGACAGATTCTGGTTAGTTCAGGTTGATGCAGCGGCCGTTGTCGAAGTAGTAGCAAAGGTCGACGACGGTTGCAGAGCTCGGGCGCTGAGGCGTCGTGAGGTAGAAGGCAGAGACGAGGAGGTAAGGGGGGGGGAAGTGAAAAGGGACCCCTGGCCCTATTTGTAAGGCTGAAAGGATAAGTGGTGTGCGCGGGAATAGAGGAGGCCAAAAAATGGTTATGTGACAGCACAAATGCCTCGATTTTTGGAGGTTCATTAAAAGATGAGGTATATTAAGATAGGGGCCTTGTGTGATATTAATGACAGGTGACATCACGGTGGGTTACCCCAATCCTAGGGGATGATGTCATGGTGGGTTAACAGATTTTGCAAGAGCAAATGAGGAAGGATTATTTCTAAGTGTTGAAGATTGATATGAACAAGTTCACATCAACCTGGGGCCTAATGTTGGGGATATAACTACTGGGTATGACCGGCCCAGGAGGGGCTGGGTCATACCATTGGCGGTTCATAATGACAAGGCCTATGAAGATATTGAAGATGGCGTTTCACGAAGCAGGCTTCCTGAAGGCCGAAGACCCAAAGGCAACTTAAGGCCCACGGGCATAAATCGCAGTATGTTAACTTGTATGTTAAGGAAGGTGTAGATTCTGTCACCGAGCCGGACATGTTGTGTATGAGCCTGCCGGGACTCTGTAGGCAGCTGGGCATCATCCTATGTATATAAAGGGGTGACCCCGTGGCGGTTTAGCGTAGGAAAGAAAGAGATCGAGAACTAGGTCAAACGTATTCGCTCCCTGGTAATCGAAGCCCAAGCAATAACCACCCTACACTGGATTAGGGTGTTGCCTCCACCGCGAGGGGCCGAACCAGTATAAACTCTCCGTGTCCCTTTTCCCGTTTAACCCCTTAAAACTAACTACGTTGTGATGGCTCCACACGTAAGTCCTTACGCTAGGACTTCTAACCTGATAATTCCACGACATTCACGGTTGTGAAACACACTTCTCTTCTTACTCTTGCATTCCTCGTTGTCCGGCATAGATCAACTCCTCTGAAAACAAAATGCAAATGAACTCCAAGGGTAAAATAAAGAAGAAGAGCAAAGCAAAGCTTATTTTTTTTATTTTTTGGTTTTTGAAAACTAAATTGCAAACAAAAAACCTAAAAGGCAAAAGCAAATAAAAAGCTAAGTGTTGGAACTAACCACATCACTCTTTTGAAGCTCCGCGAGGTTAAGTACAACCTCTTTACAATTTATCAAATAATACCACTACATCTTAATGTAGAGGTGGTGATGACCTCACCCAAGCTTAAGATTTTGCAAGAACTAACCAGCAAGATCATTATGGCGGTTGGTCAAGAGCCCATCCTTGGCTCCAGTTGAGAAATTCATGTTCATGTAGGCGGACATGCCTTGAAGATACTCGGTGAGGTTGCTCATGTCTTGGATAGATCCCTAGAGGCTGTTGAGGTCAACATAGGTGGTGTAGTCTCCTTGTTGTGGCTGATCCTCTTCTTCGTGGTGGCGAGGTCTTCTTCATCTATTTGTTCTAGTTCTGAGCCTTCCTAGTCAAAAGTTTCATCTCCTTCATGCACAACATAATACAATTGTCCATATTCTATGGAAAAACGGTTAGGCATAGGAGTAGGCAACAAGTATGCCACTCTAGGAATTCTAATGCAATGATGGCCACCATGAACTACTACCATTCCAGTGCTAGTGAGAACACAGTTATTAACAAGGGTGCTATTGATAATGGGGCGAAAGTGATTGTAGTTGAGATCAAGGGAGTTGGTCAACCTGATGATCACTGCTCCACACACGATATTTCCCTGTGCATGATTTGCTTGATGAGTGAGGTGAAGCAAAAGTATTGCCCCTAAATTTGGCGAATAACTGACGTCAAGGTTTGCTGCTTTCCAAAGAACTAGTGTGTTCTCATCATTCACCTTAGAAACTTCTCCTCATGCTTGCAACGACTTAGTGATAACATAATAGAAATAATGTATCGCAAGACTTTCAATGCAACCGGCTCTTGAGCCACATATGCTCATCATATTGAAGGATTGCCTTGGGTGTGGGTTGATACATCTCCAACGTATCTATAATTTTTTAATGTTTCATGCTATTATATTACCAATCTTGGATGCTTATATGCATTTTTATGATATTTTATATCATTTTAGGGACTAACCTATTAACCCAGTGCCCAATGTCAGTTCCTTTTTTGCTTGTTTTTGGATTTTCAAAAAATCAATACCAAACGAAGTCCAAACACAATGAAACTTTATGGTGAATTTTTCTGGACCAGAAGGAGCCGTAGAAGGTTTGGGAGGAGGCTAGAAGAGCTACGAGAGAGCCACGAGCTCATAGGCATGCCCTGGGGGTAGGATGCGCCCCTTGAGCTCGTGGGCCCAATGCAACTCCATTTGACCTAATTCCAAGCCTATAAATTCACATATATTCCCAAATGAACAACTAAATTAACTCGATTACCTAACAAATCTCATCCAACTCCATCGCCATCCAGCAAGCCTATGAAGGAATTACTCACTCCCGGTGGTGAGCATCATGGAATTGTTGATGGAGAAGGGTTGATGTTGACGATGGCGACGAATCCCCCACTCGGGAGCCCCGATCAGACTCTAGATCAGCCCACCCAATGAAGAACAGGAGGTGGTGGCGGTTTTGTCTCATAAAACATGATGATTCTTTCTTCTTGGTTTTTTTCTCTGTGAGACGATATTTATGGAGTTGGAATTAGGGCAAACAGAGGCTCGTGGTACCCACGAGTTCACGCGACACGCCCTGGGGTGTGGGTGAGTCCCCTGAGCTTGTGGCTTCTCGGTGCCCCCTTCACTAGTTCTCTTCGCCAATATTTTTATATTTTTTTGGAAATATTCTCCGTAAATTTTTAGCTCAATCCAAGAACTTTTATTTAAGCACAAAAATAAAACCATGGCAATTCTGCTAAAAACAACGTTAGTCCGGGTTAGTTTCATTCAAATCATGCAAATTATAGTCCAAAAAAGGAGCCAAGGTGTTTGGAAAAGTAGATACGTTTGGGATGTATCAACTGCCCCAACCTTAACTCATTGCTATGTAGGGGAATGTAGTAATTTCAAAAAAAATTCCTACGCACATGCAAGATCACGGTGATGCATAACAATGAGAGGGGAGAGTGTCGTCCACGTACCCTCATAGACTGTAAGCGGAAGCATTATGACAACTTGGTTGATGTAGTCGTGCGTCTTCACGATCGACCGATCTGAGTACCGAATGTACGGCACCTCCGTGATCTGCACACGTTCTGCTCAGTGACATCCCACGAACTCACGATCCAGTAGAGCTTCGAGGGAGAGTTCCGTCAGCATGATGGCGTGATGACGGTGTTGATGAAGCTACCGACGCAGGGCTTCGACTAAGCACCGCTACGATATGATCGAGGTGGATTATGGTGGAGGGGGGCACAGCACACGACTAAAGATCAATGTTCAACTTGTGTGTCTATGGGGTGCCCCCTCCATATATAAAGGAGTGGAGGAGGGGGAGGGGCTGGCCCTCCTAGGTGCGCCCCAAGGGGAGTCTTCTCCCACTGGGAGTAGGACTCCAACCCTTCCATGAGTAGGAGTAGGAGAGAGGGAAGGAGGAGAGAGGGGGAAGGAAAGGGGGCGCCGCCCCCCTCCTTGTCCAATTCGTACTAGAGGGGGAGGGGGCACGCGGCCTGCCCTGGACGCCCCTCCTCTTCTCCACTAAGGCCCAATAGGACCATTACACTCCCTGGGGGGTTCCGGTAACCCCCTGATACTCCGGTATTTGTCCGAACTTGCCCAGAACCCTTCCAAAGTCCAAACATAGTCATCCGATATATCGAACTTTGTGTCTTGAACATTTCGAGACTCCCCATCATGTCCGCGATCATATCCAGGACTCCGAACTACCTTTGGTACTTCAAAACTCAAAAACTCATATTACCGATCATCACCGAACGTTAAGCGTGCGGACCCTACGTTACTCCCTTTGTCATCGGTATGTTACTTGCCCGAGATTCGACCGTCGGTATCTCAATACCTAGCTCAATCTCGTTACTGGCAAGTCTCTTTACTCGTTCTGTAATGCATCATACCGCAACTAACTCATTAGTCACATTGCTTGCAAGGCTTATAGTGATGTGCATTACCGAGAGGGCCCAGAGATACCTCTCTCGGAGTGACAAATCCTAATCTTGATCTATGCCAACTCAACAAGTACCATCGGAGACACCTATAGAGCACCTTTATAATCACCCAGTTATGTTGTGACGTTTGGTAGCACACAAAGTGTTCCTACGATATTCGGGAGTCACAGGAACATGCATAAGTCATGAAGAAAGCAATAGCAACATACTAAACGATCAAGTGCTAAGCTAACAGAATGGGTCAAGTCAATCACATCATTATCTAATGATGTGATCCCATTAATCAAATCACAACTCATGTCTAAGGCTAGGAAACTTAACCATCTTTGATTCAACGAGCTAGTCAAGTAGAGGCATACTAGTGACACTCTGGTTGTCTATGTATCCACACATGTACTAAGTTTCCGATTAATACAATTCTAGCATGAATAATAAACAATTATACTGATATAAGGAAATATAAATAAAAACTTTATTATTGCCTCTAGGGCATATTTCCTTCAGTCTCCCACTTGCACTAGAGTCAATAATCTAGTTCACATCACCATGTGATTTAACACCAATATTCACATCTGTATGTGATTAACGCCCATAGCTCACATCGTCATGTGATCAACACCCGAAGGGTTTACTAGAGTCAGTAATCTAGTTCACATTGCTATGTGATTAACACCCAAAGAGTACTAAGGTGTGATCATGTTTTGGTTGTGAGATAAGTTTAGTCAACGGGTCTGTCACATTCAGAGCCGTATGTATTTTGCAAATATTTTATGTCTACAATGCTCTGCACGGAGCTACTCTAGCTAATTGCTCCCACTTTCAATATGTATCCAGATTGAGACTTAGAGTCACTTGGATCGGTGTAAAAGCTTGCATCGACGTAACTCTTTATGACAAAGTCTTTATTACCCCCATCATCGAGAAACATTTCCTTTGTCCTTACTAAGGATAATTTTGACCGCTGTCCAGTGATCTACTCCTAGTGTACTCCCTTGCCAAACTCAGTGTAGGGAATACAATAGATCTGGTACACAACATGACATACTTTATAGAACCTATGGCTGACACTACAAAAAAAATACACTTCCGTGATGATACGTGTTTGTCACAGTAGGTCGCGTTTTCTGTCATGCATGTACATCCATGACGATTTTATGACAGAATCAAGATAGTCATACATGTGATGTCGTAGAAGTGTTCCATGACATTACCAAAATTATCATCACGGAAGTGTCCACTTCCATGACGATAAATCGCGCGTCACGAAAGTGCTTTCGTCAAGGGTGATCGACACGTGGCATCCACCATAATGGAACACCGTTAAGCTATCGGGTCGGGTTTTGGATCCGATAACCCGTTAACAGCCCCGACCAATGGGAATTTTCGACGTGTAAAATCATCATTGGCTGGAGGAAACACGTGTCGGCTCATCGCTGGGACAGATGTCATCCACTCATTGGACAGAAGGCGCGTATGATACGTCGACACGTGGTATGGCCCAACAGAGGCCCATTCCTGTGAAAAGGCCGACCCATTTGACTTAGTCAAAAGGTGGCGGGCCGGCCCATGGAAAGCCTGTGAACGGCCTATTCACATATAGCCCATTTACAACCCGCTAACCCAAGGCCCGTTACACCCTATTCGAATTAGGCCCAGTAGCGTCATCTGGGCCATCCAATATGATTCCAGCCCATTTTCACTTTGGGCCCATGTATGGCCCATGACGTCTCTCGGCCCATATGAGGCCCTATGTAATTCTTGGCCTATTAACGGCCCGTGGTGAAACTGGCCCGTAATGAACAGTGTATCACTTTACACCCATTAACGGCCCGTGGTGAAATTGGCCCGTAAAGAACAGTGTATCACTTTATACTCATTAACGGCCTGTTATTCCGTTGGGCCGTTTCCATCCCATGTTATCTTTCGGCCTTCTCAGAGCCCATTTATTCTTGGGCTCATTTCCAGCATTCGTTTACTTACGACCCGTTACTGTCATTTTTTGCTTGTGGGCCAAATTTAGCCCGTGGTTACAGTCGGCCCGTTTGTGGTCTGTTAATATGTTGGGCCGTTTGCATAGCGTCATCAAATACAACCTATTAACGATGGCCCATTATGGTCGGCCCATGAACAGACGATTCCAACTCTAGCCCGTTTACGGCCAGAATGCGGTCTGTTTGGCCCATGTTTGGCCAGTCGATCATACGGCCCGTATAAGGCCCATTGATGATACGGCCCGTAGAAGGCCCATTGTTTCTACGGCCCGTAGAAGGCCCACTGTTTCTACGGCCCGTAGGAGGCCCCGCGTCACTACAGTAAATATTAGCCCATGATTATTGTGGCCTAGTTTTAAAAAATAGGTTATTGCAGCCACTAGCAAACCACAGAAAAAGAACTGCACTGAGTACAAGCAAACAAATAAACAAGACAACAAGGAAATAAATAAGCAAGCAACTTACACTAGGCTATCACAGCTATTACACATATTACATCCACTGGGCATCAAAGTTCGCCACCAGTGCAAATATACGGAACACAACAGCATATAAACGCCGCAGCAAAACAAGTCCAGAACTGAAACCACTTCAGAAGAGCTCAAGAAACAATATCCTGGGTACCCATAATGCTGGCAAGATGCTTAACAAGCTTATTAACTTTCTCTTGTTTAGTGCTTAAGTCTCCAGCGCTTGCTGTTGCACCAGAAAGTTTGCATCCGAATTCTGCAGGGACTTCCTCAGTCCTTCAGCTTCCTGTCGCATAACATCTGATCGATGTCTTTCAACTTGAAGTTGAGACTCAAGAAGCCGAACTGATTCAGGCAATGAGTTCGAAGAGCTGGTGCCAGTAGTGGTAGCCAGTAACTCGAACACTACATCAAGACAGGACTTTTGGGTTGTCTCAGTGTCTTAAATATAGTTTTTATCAGCTTTCTTGGAGACCAACAAGGATGTCTCACTATCTTGAACCTTATCTGCATTACTTCCTTTACCATTGCATAACAGGGTACTCTTCTCCAATATTTTATCCGCGTTCTAAAAGAGAAACAAATAAACACATCTCAGGTTTACAATGTAGTATATGAAACTCATTTTGGTAAACCAGTTCAGTAGTAAGGTGGACAGGATAGCAGCATGAAACAAACATATATCTATGTAGTATGGTCACTGTATGGTCTATATGATTCTAGTTTATGTTGCCAAATCAAGATAGATACAGTTTGAATCATATCTATTTAAGACAAAGCAGCATAGACAGAATATAAGTGTGGGAAACTACACAGCAATAACAACACTTGTTATGTGCATGGCATGAGAACATAACTGTTTATTCAATTGAAACTGAAATCAACATAGAGCAAGTTACAATAGCAAACAGCCAAACACATTGAAGAAACAGGTTTAAAACATACCTGTTGTGCCATTGGAGTTTCAATTGCATCCTTCAAATTTGAAATTAGTTGGTATCAGTAAATATAGTGATGCAAGAGCAAAGTAGTATGAACCATAGCTACGGAACCTGACCTGAGAACAATTCTTCTTCTGCTTTAAGCGTTAACTTCAGGTTTGGAGTGGTGGTCCTCGTGATTTGGGCACTGCAGTTGCCTTACTAACTGCTCGTGTTTGGGTGCTCTGTGGTGGAGACGGTGCTGTGTCAACGAGAACTGGGTGTTTATCTGCTAGGGTTGGGGTTAGAAGGGGTGTAGCTGGTTCTCTATCCAACTGGGTAGGGGTACAATCTGCATGAGTGTGGGTTATGTGTGGTGGGGCTGGTTGTTGGGCAAGTACAACCGTGGTTCTATCTGCATCGACAGGTAGCACGATCTTTTCTGAAGACCGTGTTTTTACTCCCACAAATACTGCCATCACTCTCTCCAATTGAAATTGCTGATAAACAAGAAAAGTAATTGAATGTACAGACATTGTAAGATAGACAGGTGCAATGGATAGTAGGGAAGAAAATAGGGCATGAAATAATTCACATTTATGTTTTCTAAGCAAACAGAATAGCAGGACATAATTTCTCATATATGATGGATAATTAAACAGGATAGCATGACACAATTTCACATGTATGATGGCTAACTAAACATGATAGAATGACATACTTCAAAATATGATGACTATGTAAACATGATGACATGATATAACTATACGATGTGTCTATTAAAGTGGTTGGCATGCCATAAATCACAAACATGCCGTCGATGGAAACATTCTGGCATGATATAATTCACGGATAGAATGACATAATTTAAAATATGATGAATATGTAAACAGGATGAGATGATATAACTATATTATGTCTTTAGAAAATGGGTTGGCATGCCATAATTCAGATACATGTTATCTATGTAAACATCATGGCATGGCATAATTCAAATATGTGATTTATATACTAAGGAAGTGAGCAGAGGGCAATCGCATATATGATGTGTCAACTATGGAGATGGCATTCAATATTGTGTATATGATGTAGAAACTAAGCATTGCAATAAAACATATGCATTATATGAGGAATATAACCCTGCCAAGTTTGAGCATACACCTAAGGGGGATAATAGGACTGGTCATCTGCCTCTGAATCCTCCTCTGAAGAGCTATCTGTAACCAGCAAGCTGCTTCAGCAGGTAGCATCGTCTGCTCCGAAGACCTTGTTTTCACTCCAGATTTCTCCATCACCAATTCAAATGGCTGATGCACAGGAAGAGCAGTTGAATATACAAACATTGTCGACGAAAGCGACAAATACAAAAAAAGGACGGCATGACATAATTCACATATATGACGCTTGCCTAAACAACATGGCATTGCATAATTCACATACATAATGCCTTCTAACAAGATAACATTACATAATTCACATATATAATGTCTTGCAACAAGATGGCATTGCATAATTCACATATATGGTAATTAGACACTAAACAGGTGGCATTCATACAAAGCATGTCTAAACTAAGCAAATGACATAGCAATGCAAGATACCATACGCACGATATGAGCAACATAACCCTGCCAAGTTAGGGCATGCACCCCGGGGGGGGGGGAATATGACTGGTCATCTGTCTCTGAATCCTCCTCTGAGGAGCTATCGGTAACTAGCAAGACATGCGCTTCGTCAGATAGCATTGTCTGCTCTGAAGACCTTGTTACTCCAGATTTTTCCATGACCGTGTCGAATGGCTGATGCACAGGAAGAGTAATTGAATGTACTAAAATTGTTGACAAATTTAACACGTAATAAAAAAATGATGGCATGATATAATTCACATATAAGATGACTGGCTAACCAGGGTGGCATTGCAAAATTGACATATATGATGCGTGTCTAGACAAGATGGCATTGCATGATTCACATATACGATAAAGAAACTAAGCAGATGGCATTGACACAAAGCATGTCTAAACTAAGCAGATGACATCTTTAATGTATACAGTAAGCAATGCAAGGCACCATATGCATGATATTACCAACATCAGCATGCCAAGTTAGAGCGAAGACCTCATGGGGTAAATAGGAGTGGTCTTCTCCTTCTGAATCCCCCTTAGAACAGTTATCTTTCTCTTGATTATGATCCGAAATGGGTGGAGGGAGGCTGCCTTTGCGCCCACCATGGAACGACGTCTGCATGAAATTTTATTGCCACGCAAGGCTCGTCTCTTTTGCTCTACATGATCAATTCCATTATGTACAATAACTGGCATGCATAGGAATAAAACATAGTGAGATTATGTAAGGAGTGCATGCACAAATCCAGAGTGATGGTAGCAAACTGTGGATAGACCCAAAACCAATGATAGCAGGTAGATAATAGCTTTAGTTAAAAATATAGATAATGGCTCCTTTAATATTTGTTTGCACCCAACATGAAACTCATAGTAGACACCGGAGATTAACAAGATAGTAGACAGATAGTACTGATTGCTGCCCCAATATGTACCCCACAACCATTTAAAAACTAAAGTTTCAGCATTAGTTTGGACCTGATTCGGAGTCTAATAGGTGAACATGACAATAATGTAGAATGTCATCATATTAAGCAACACATAACGTAAGCAGACACGGAAGAGTGAGACCTCTCTTGCGGACCCATGTAGTTCTCAAGGTCATCTGCTCAGTTGATGATGGTAATGCAGTTGTTGTGGCTGCCGGCGGCGGGGAAGAAGATCTGAGGCGGTGAAAGATATTCTGGAGAGCGGATCCCTGCTGTGGTGAACCCTTCCATCGTTGGAGCAGATGAGCTGGGGTGGAACACAGCGCCACAGGAGCAGGACAAACCACACAAGGATTTCTTTGACACATATCTGTAACAGAAGTAATTGAGTAAGGGCTTGTTTGAATTTGAGGATTCTGACAATACAGGGATAGGAAATAGACAGGAATAGGATTGGAATGCACGTGCAAAACAGAGAATTTTAAAACACAGGGATTTCTGCCAATCTAGGTGTTTGATTCACAACAATTGGAAGATCACAGGATGCAAAAAAGCATGGTGAGATTAAGTCAAACCACAAGAAAATGTACGGTTATAATGCTATTATGCTAATATCTCTTAGTCTTGTGCTTGATGAATAGGAATATGAAAAGGAGGAGAAGTGGAAATTAGATTTCCTACGGTTTTTCTTTCAAGGAGACACTAAAGGAACAAATCCTACAGTTTTCCTTTGCTCCATTCCTTTGCACCAAATTCATGAAAAGTAGTACCATAGGAAACTTTCCAATTCCTATGTTTTTCATTCACTTTTCCTTTCTAGCACTGGAGATTCTAGTAGGCAGGCTTGAGCAAGGAAAATCCTACACTAAAAAACGTTTTTTTGCTACTTCTATTACTTTGGACCCAGGCCACTGCCATACTAGCTCAACTCCCAGGCCCATCGACAAATGCACAGCTCAAACACGCAGAGATAAATAATGATGGCATTCAAGAGAGTCCATCACGGATAGCTAAGTTGCCTGGTACCTCACTGCTTATCATATAGTAGGATAAAATAATCGTATTTCCCGTTACTACGAGTGCTCAGTGGACAATATATATAACATGTAGAGTAAAAAAGAGATGCAACAAGTGTACAACCTCTATGGCGAAGCCATGTCGTTCTCAGCGTGATTGGGTTGGCCGGTGAGGATGCTCCGGCTGACTTGGCTGTTGGAGGAGGGGAAGAAGATCTTAGGCATCTGGAGATGGAGCCCGGGGTACTGCTCCGCTGATGGAGGGTTTCCTCGTTGGAGCTGCTCCAGTGAGTTCTACGACGCCGAGGTTGAAACAGGATAAGAGAGACAATGAACAACGTTAACCTGAGTGGAATTCTAATAGCATCTCCAATGCATGACGTAAAATACATAACCACAAAGTGCTAGATGTAAAATACATCAGCCGCTCATCTCTGAACTTAACTGTCGAAACTGAATTTAACTGTTGAAACTGAACTTAACTGTCGAAACTGAACTTAACTGTCGAAACTGAATTTTGCTGTCGAAAGTCGAAACTGAATTTTGCTGTCGAAACTGAATGCACTAGGAAGGTGAGGCTACACGTCGGTCGACTGACTTTTTCATCTCTGGTCAATCACTTTTGCAGCCGTTGGATACGAAATCAAGGGCCTGCGGTTCATCTTAAACCTCCACCCCCCTGAGCCGCCAGCCACCACCGGCCAAACAGCAGCCCCCCGCCGCCCGCGGCCGGCGGTGCGCCACCCCGCCCGCCCCGAAACACTCACCAGCGCCGGTCCGCCGCCGCCCCGGCCATCCCTCTAGCCCCCCCGTGCCGAGCTTTTTCTCCGGCGATCCCCACGCCACCGCCCCGCCAACGCCTCGCCAGCACCGGCGACCACCGCCCCCATCCTGAACCCTAAGATAGATAGTGGGGTACCTCTCCGGCGAGCCCCCTCCCTGCTATGGCTAGTTCTTCCTTCATCCCAGCAAGCCCCCCCCCCCTGAAAATCGACTGACCCAAAAGTCGATTCAGTCGACTGAAGTGTAGCTAAATCAGAGCAGCATCGCAAGCAAGAGCAAGAGCGAGAGCAGCAGCGCGAGCAAGAGCAATAACAAGAGCAGACCAGGCAGGGGACCGAGAGAAAGAGCAGAGCAGCAGTGCGAGCAAGAGCTAAAGTAGCAGCAGCTCTTACTGATGTGGACGTCGCCGCCAAGGGAGCGATGCCGTGGAGGAAGTGGCTAGCGATGCCGCCATGGATGGAGCCATGCCGTGTCGGCTCGGGACCGAGCGCCGGCAGCACCGTGAGATCGAATCAAGAAGAAAATGAGGCTATTAGTGTACAACCTCTTTGGTGGCGCCGATTAGGCCACAGCTTCATCCGAGGAAACGGTGATGATGATGCTCTTCAGGTGGTGCAGGTGAAGACGGCGGTGTGGGAATGGAGGTGGCGCGAAAGACGAGGGGAACATCGGGGCAGCTCCTTGGAGGTGGAGGACAGGGTGGCTGAACCAGCGGGACGACGAGATCGATGACGGATCCTCATCCGGTACGGTGGATGAGGGACGTCGAGGTGTTGCTGTGGACGACGTCGTCGGGGAAGAGGCTCCGGCTGGGTGGCAGACGGAGCAGGGTGTGGGGTTTCGTCGCGGGTTTTCGCGGCCTCGGTGTACGAATGGGTGGGCGGATGGGATGGCAGTGGGGAACCGTGGCTTAGGGACGCACTTCTCCGAAATGTGGGGTAAGTTACGAAAGTACCCCCACCGATTTGAGGCGCTTCTTTCGGTTCAGGGGTACCACGGGCATTTTGTGTGTCGGGATTTCACAGGAGGTGGGAGTTTTTGCGCGTGTTGTAAATTCGGAATAGCAAGGTGCGGGTTGAGATGGAGGGAGTTGTCGGAGCACAACGAGACAAATATATATCTTAAATATTTCGGGTTAACAAGGCGCGGGTTGAAGAGGTGGGAGTTTCGCAACACGATAGACATAGACGCTAGCTTGAATTTTCGGCATAACAAAGCGCGGCTTGAAATTTCGGAAGAACAAGCTTAACGTGTACCAAAAAAAGACAATTTGCACCTCAACATGCACAACACACACACAAACACCATTTAGACTAGAGTAAGGTACACGTGCATTGCACACATGAGATTTGGCAACCAAATTATGAATAAATACCACATTATAGCATGCAAGCTTTGAGTCATATATGCATGATGTAGATGTTCGTTTAATTCTTATAGTTCATTTCATTCAAAATCATCTAGTTTTTATAAGAAATCTAATCTATTTTAAGATTCATGCAATTGTGCGTTGTAAGACATAAAGTAAAAACAAATAATGGCAAATCATGTAGAAAAACATTTGTGCAATTCTAATACGGAAGATTCTAGAACAAATAAGAAGTGCTTGTGTTTTGATATTTGTGCATTATGCTTAAGTTCAACCATGGAGTCTTCTAGATTATACATGTGGCGAAATCTTGTGGAATCTTGATGATATCCAACGGCCAGTAGTGCTCAAATTTGCCATCTTTGGACCATCGGATTCGCCTCATCCAACGACCATCTTTCAAACTTAAAGTTACCCGCACACAATATAAAAAAATATAATATATAATATATATAGGGGTATAGATATAGATATGTGATGCGAAAGCCGCCCATCATCTCCAATTAGAATAGTGTGTCCATACACGGATGCGACGTGGCCAAATGATGTCTGCCATCGGTATCTCAAATTCAAATCAGTCTGACCTTGTTCAATGTGTATACATTACAACATGCTCGTTTCCAAACCACACCGCGCAGATCTCCGTTATATTCATGCATGCATGGGTTTCAAACATCATGATCACTTATTCAAATATTTGAATTCAACTTTACATTGATTATGACCTCACCTAGTCTTTTACACCCACACAGTAGTCTTCTCTTTATAATTGTACCCGTAACTTTCTCTCGTGCATGCGTGCACACACACTACCAGTCGGCATTATCCATCGCACGCATGCAATCTTTTTCTTCAGGTTAGTCTCCCATGAAGGCACACACCCACACACATCCCCCTCTCCATCATATCGGGCATTCTTTATCTCTCACGCGTGCATGCGCAATGATCGATGTTCCTCTATGTATGTGTGTAAATAGCTAGGTCTTTCATAGTTTTCCACACAAACCGATCAATCGATATATCTAGTGAGGTCTCACCCTCTTTCCCACGTCCACAACGATCAATTATACCTCTCTATATAGGATTAACATATATAGCTAATACACCCACATTAATTATATATCCAACGTCCCCCTCTCATCATCCATGCCTTCCGCTTCATCTCTCAGACGCGTGCATAATGGCGAAGACAGGGGGCAGTAAGGGCCCTGCCCCCCTAAAATCACTATATATCGAGGCTAATATGAATGTGATCATTAGACAATTGCTGCTAAAAATGGTTTAAGTTCATGAATTAACCCTCCTCGTAAAGGATTAGCAATGCTTGGCCCCCTAGCTCATTTATTTTTCATGGCTCCGCCACTGCGTGCAACAGCGCACGTTCTCGCCCCCTCTCTCTAAATATAGATCTCGCACTTGTGCATTCCTTATTAGTCTCCCTCCACTCGGCCCCTCGCACCATCTAGCCCCCCACCGGATTTTGCCACATGTACAATCTAGCAGACTCCATGGTTGAACTTAAGTATAATGCACAAACCTCAAAACAATAGTGGTTCTCTTTTGTTCTAGAATCTTCCGTATCATAACTGCCCAAACTTTTTTCTAGCTGAATTTCCATTATTTGTTTTTACTTTATGCTTTACAACGCACAATTCCATGAATCATAAAATAGATTAAGGGCTTCTTTGATTCAAAGGATTCTCAAAGGAATTTTGGAGGATTCTAATCATTAGGAATTTTTCCTATCTTGGTTGTTTGATTCGTAGGATTGTAAACCATAGGAATTTTTCCATGTGATTCATTGCACTAGATTTCATAGGAAACATCCCATACACTCAAACCTCTTTGAAAGAATTCTGCGTTTTTCTATGCACAATCAAACACTCGTACAATCCCAT
This sequence comes from Triticum timopheevii, assembly GCA_963921465.1. Lineage (NCBI taxonomy): Eukaryota > Viridiplantae > Streptophyta > Magnoliopsida > Poales > Poaceae > Triticum > Triticum timopheevii. The sequence continues at coordinate 154,191,178 of OY997272.1, forward strand.
AGGATTCAAGACGACATTCCACTATAATCCCATGTTTTTCCTATTCCCGCGTTCTTAGCTTTTTTATAAAAACCAATTGATTTTGAATGAGATGAACTATAAGAACTAAACGAAGGGCTACATCAGGCATATATGACTCAGAGCTTACATGCTATAGTGTGGTATTTATTCATAATTTGGTTGCAAAATCTGATGCGTGCAATGCACGTGTACCTTACTAGTACTTCGAGTATGTGCAAAACACGTAAATTAGAATACCAATGGCACGCTACACGATGTCTCTCTTACAGTTCATGAAGCCACGTGGCACATGTGGAGGCGTTGTCGTGACCTCCTTGCGTGGATTGATCACAGTGACGTGCTGCTGGTTCCAGAAGAATGTACTCGTCCTCCCTGAGCCATACTGGCGGTACATGCACGAAGCAAAGATGTGCACGCACGCCACGCACTCACTCATACCCTCGCACGCACACGCAGGTACACGGGTGGACACAATTTTGTACCAAGATCCACCCCATGTGATAATTTGACGCATGTAAAATCGTTCACTTCATTGATGGTCAATTAATACAGCGCATACAAATTGAGTGGACGTGAGGGCGGAAGAAAGACATTATTACTCCACTGCGCGCATGTGAGTAGTTAAATCGTGGGTTGCTAGTAGTACTTCCATTGGTCTCCTTCGTATTTTGTGCCAATTTTTGACAGTAACATAATATTTACGCATTTGAGCAGTGTAGCACTTGAAATTTATGTTTCAGTAAACTCATCGGGAGCCGTTTCGGGCCTCGAAACCAAAATCATCAATTAATCTTTACCTTGTTCCCATCACATTCGAAAGCCTTCTCACACCTACTAGTATGTAGCAAACCTGAACGTGTTCCCACTATGCAGGTGTTAGTACTAGTGCTAGTACTTAGGTTATAAAAAGGGGAACTACCTAACCGAAAATTACTCTACCTTTCCTCCTCATAAGTGCTTCTTCTTCGTCCGTCGTTGCCATGGCCGGTGAGCAGAGCTCTAGCTCAAAAACTACTCGTAACAAGGGAGTGGCAACCAAGGCTGCAGAAAAAAAGAGAGGGCATGCCACCACGCGGAGACCTCGAAAGATCTCTCATGGGCAGGCGATGGGTCCCAGGAGCGCCCTAGCCGCGGAGGCGAACATGCCGAGCCGGCGGAGCTAGAGTTGTTATCCCTTGACGGCATGCCCGATCAGCTCAATAAGCACCTCAATAAGCAGAAGGAGTTCATCCAAGGATTGATGGAGTTGCTGAAGGAGAGCCTCGACGACATGCCCGCTGAGCTGAATAAGCAGGGGGAGTTGACCGCCGGCTTGGTGATGCTGCTAAAGAAGAGCATTGCCTCGGAGAAGAAGGCGACCGGCGAAATCCTGCGACTTTAGGAGGACAAGGCGAAGCTCTGCCACGAGATCGACCTGTTCAAGGAGAAGAATGCCGGCTGGAAGAAGCAGCATGAGAATAGTAGTTCCTCGATGAAGATGCTGTAGGCCCTCGTCATGGAACAGAAGGAGGAGTTGGAGAAGCTCCGCATCGAGCACCCGGCTGTTGTCAAGGTACGTAATGCGGCCGTGGAACAGATGATGAAGGCTCGCGTCGAGAAATCCCGCATCATGGACAGAATGAAGAAGATGGCGGAGGAGACGCACAAGGAGATGGAGGTCGTGGAGGCCATGAAGAAGCAGTTACGACTGATGAAGTCATGTACCTAGGGTAGGATCATGGACCGGCCCAAGGTACCCTCCCCAAGGACATCTTTAGAAGAAACTGCCCTCCAGTCGACTTGGAAGGATTCCACTCGACAGACTCAAAGACACTCGACTATGAAGACTCACTCGACCACCAGGAGTTGAAGAGTCACTCTGTATCCAAACGGTCTGTAATTAAGTAGTCTTTATGGTCATGATGACACTTTATGTAAGGCGTTACCAGTAACGCCAAGCCTTAATGTACTTTAAACCCTCCGCTATGTGGGCTGGCTGGGGTCCTGGCGCACTCTATATAAGCCACCCCCCTCCACAGGCAGAAGGGTTCGCACCCCTGTAACTCATACACATATAATCCAGTCGACCGCCTCCGGGCTCCGAGACGTAGGGCTGTTACTTCCTCCGAGAAGGGCCTGAACTCGTAAATCCCTTGCGTATACAACTACTCCATAGCTAGGATCTTGCCTCTCCATACCTACCCCCCTATTCTACTGTCAGGCTTAGAACCACGACAGTTGGCACCCACCGTGGGGAAGGTGTCTTAGCGACTTATTGGAGAAGTTGCAATTGTTCCGATCGCCTTCACCATGGTTTCTGGCGGAGTTTTGGTTGAGGGACGCGAGATCCGTCTTGGCGCGCTCACGTTCATCGCCGACGACTCCGCTTGGCTCCAGGAGGCTCCACTCGACATCGACGCGCTTCCAGTCTGCTGCGCGACACACTTTTGCGCGTGTGTCCGCGGCGTCCTGCTGCGGCAACCGTCGTCCCCGTATCGGTCGACTCCTACGTCATCTTCCCTCCCTGTCTCCCGCCAGCGCAAGCACTCCGGTCGGTCGAGGCTTCAACGGTGGGTGAGACACGCAGTGGCCCGCCAGTCGGCCACCCCCAAGTCACGGCGATCGAGCCCGACGAGTCTCTGTACGGCCTGTTCGATCTGTTGACTGGCTCCGTAGAGACTGCATCCGAGTGCGACAGCAGTGATCCAGCGGCGGAGGTCCTGATGGTCAATGGGCCTCATAGTCCTCCCGGCTTCCCCCGCACCGACGGAGCGGACAGCGGAGTCAACCCAGCTCAGGACCATGAGGAGTATCAACCCGAGCCACTCACTTCACTGCAAAGGGAAGATCTTCGCCATCGGAACATGGATGCTCTGCATACTCCTATCATAGGAGAAAGCCCCGAGGCCCGTGCCTTGGAGGACGTGCATTTAGCCAACTTGGCTGAGCGCACTCGACTGGAGAACCTCCAGCGAGCACTCGACGAGCGCGCGCAGCAATGAGTGCCAGACTACAGTCGATGTCAACTCTTTCCGCCGCCGACTCAGGTATATCGAACCCCAATTCGGAATCTAGCAGCTGCAGCCCGTATAGCGGAGTCGATTCAGCCCTCTCAGTCAGAGGCTGGCAGTGGCTTGATGCAGATCAGAGATTTGCTCCGGGCAGCAGGAGATCAGAATTCAGCCGTATCACAGTCGCGTAATAGGATTCACAGTCGATCCGTCGCTGCGAATACAGTCCAGTCGGCCCATAGCCTAAGATCGCCCCCGCGACGTGAGGGACATGGGGGTCGACGTGATCAGTATGATGACCGATTCGATCGCGATGATCGGTGTCGAGTGCCCACACCTCCCCCAAGGGGTGGGTCTTATGCCCCTCGGCAGCCAGAAGACAAACGCTAGCACAGTGTTGGGCGAAGGGTTCTAGTCGACCCCAGAGAACCAGGCTTTGATGCGAGATCATCGTTCAAGGCTTGGTCGACCGGAACAGAGCTCACCGAGAAGGCCATGACAGAGATGTGCCCACCAGCAGCAGAGTTCATGTTTCAGGACCAGAGTGTTTTAGCAGAGCCATCAGAGCCGCAGTGATTCCTCCCAACTTCAGGTTGGCGACTGGGGTGAGTAAGTTCACTGGCGAGTCCAAGCCCGATACTTGGCTTGAGGACTACCGAGTGGCTGTTCAGATTGGCGGCGGCAATTATGAGGTGGCCATGAAACACCTACCGCTTATGTTGGGCTGAATCAGTTGGCGCCTAGCAGCATTTACACTTGGGAAGATCTTGCCCGAGTGTTTGTCAGGACATTTGAAGGTACTTGCAAGTGACCAGCAGGTTTGACAGAACTGCAGGTTTGCGTGCAAAAGTCGAATGAGACCTTGAGAGATTACATCCAGAGGTGGATCACAATGCATCATAAGGTGGAAAACGTATCTGATCACCAAGCAGTCTGTGCCTTCAAGGAAGGCGTTAAGAACAGGGAGTTAAGTTTGAAGTTTGGTCGGACCGGAGACATGACCCTGAGTCGAATGATGGAGATTGCCACCAAATATGCCAATGGTGAAGAAGAGGATCGGCTCCGGAGTGGCAAGTACAAGCCAAGCCAGTCGCAAAAAGGAAACTCCAGTCGGAAGCAGAAGCAGAAAGCCGAGCCAGCTGCTCCTGGTGAAGCCTTGGCCGTGACTCAGGGCAAATTTAAAGGGAAGCCCAAAGGATCTTGGAACCCCAAAAAGGTGAAGGACAAGGAAGGAAATGATGTGATGGATTTGCCATGCCACATCCACATGAAGAAAGATGAAGAGGGTAACTTCATTTACCCGAAACATACCACTCGCCAGTGCCAGCTCTTAATCCAGCGGTTTCAAGGGAAACAACCCAAGGATAAAGAAAAGGAGTCGGACAAGGTCGAGGACAAAGAGGACAGTGATGAAGGATACCCCCATGTCAATTCCACCCTGATGATTTTTGCTGATGTTGAGAGAAAAAGTCGATTGAAAGTTATCAACCGCGAGGTGAATATGGTTGCTCCAGCGACACCCAGTTATCTAAAATGGTCTCAGGCCGCCATCACATTCGACCAGTCTGATCATCCGACACACATAGCCACCCCTGGGAGGCAAGCTTTGGTGGTTGACCCAGTCATCGAAGGCACTCGACTGACTAAGGTTTTGATGGATGGCGGCAGCGGACTGAATATATTGTATGCAGAGACGCTGAAGGGAATGGGCATTCCGATGTCCAGACAAAGTTCCAGCAACATGTGTTTCCATGGAGTCATTCCTGGGAAGAAGGCTGAGTCACTCGGCCAAATTGCTCTTGATGTGGTTTTCGGCGATTCAAAGCATTTCCGCAAGGAAAAGTTGACATTTGAAGTTGTGGACTTCCAGAGTGCTTACCACGCTATTTTGGCAAGCCAGCTTATGCACGATTCATGGCTCAACCGTGTTATGTGTATCTCAAATTGAAGATGCCTGGTCCCAAAGGCGTGATCACCATCACTGGCGATCGGAAAAAGGCAGAAGAGTGCTTTCAGAAAGGCTCAAAGATTGCCGATGCTCAGATAACAGTGGTGGAGCTGCAGGAATATCAGAAAAATGCAGATCCGAGTGATTTATTGCGGGCCAAGAAGACCGCCATGGAGTCAGCGTTCCAGTCGTCTGGTGAAACGAAGCCCGTTCACATTCACCCGACCGACCCCAGTGTTGCTCCGACTCATATCTCCACAACACTCGACTCTAAATAGGAAGAAGCGCTCATCCAGTTCCTCCATGAGAACTGGGACATCTTCGCATGGAAGCCTGCTGACATGCCGGGTGTTCCCAGGGGGCTGGCTGAGCATCATTTACGAGTCAACTCAAAAGCGAAACGTGTCAAAGAACATCTTCGACGGTCCACCATCCAGAAGAGAAAGGCCATTGGCGAGGAGGTGGCTCGGCTCCTAGCAGCAGAGTTTATCCGAGAGATTTACCACTCCGAGTGGCTCGCCAATGTTTTCATGGTCCCCAAGAAGGAAAAGTCACTTTGCATGTGCATTGATTTCAAACATATCAATCGGGCCTGCCCGAAAGATCATTTTCCTCTCCCCTGCATCGACCAAATAGTCGACTCGACTGCGGGATGTGAGCGCCTGTCTTTTTTAGACGCCTATTCCGATTATCATCAGATCCGTCTGTATGGACCCGACGAGATCAAAACAGCTTTCATCACCCCATTCAGGTGCTTCTGCTATGTCACCATGCCATTCGGCCTCAAGAATGCCGGAGCCACATTCATGAGGATGATTCAGAAGTGTTTACTCACTCAAATCAGTCGGAATGTGGATGCATACATGGATGATATTGTGGTCAAATCACGGAAGGGTTCCGACCTATTGACTGACCTCGCTGAAACATTTGCCAATCTCAGGAGGTATGATATCAAGCTTAATCCATCAAAGTGCACATTCGGAGTTCCTGGCGGGAAGTTACTCGGTTTTCTCGTTTTCGAGCGAGGAATCGACGCCAACCCAGAAAAAGTTGGCACTATACTCCGAATGAAACGCCCCGTGCGTGTGCACGATGTCCAGAAGCTTATTGGATGCTTGGCCGCATTCAGTCGATTCATCTCTCGCCTCGGTGAAAAGGCATTGCCTCTTTACCGACTGATGAAGAAGTCAGACAAGTTCGAGTGGACTCCAGAAGCTGACACAGCATTTGCAGAGCTAAAAGCTCTGCTCTCCACCCAGCCGGTGCTTGCTACCCCAATCAGCAAAGAGCCTTTGTTGCTTTACATTGCAGCCACAGGACAAGTCGTCAGTACAGTACTTACGGTCGAGCGGGAAGAAGAAGGGAAAGCCTTCAAAGTTCAGCGCCCAGTATATTATCTTTCTGAAGTGTTGACCCCATCGAAGCAAAGATACCCTCATTATCAGAAGCTTGTATATGGGATTTACATGACCACGAAGAAGGTTGCTCATTATTTCTCTGATCATTCCATTACAGTCGTCAGCGACGCCCCATTGTTAGAGATTCTGCACAACAGAGATGCAACTGGTCGAGTGGCAAAATGGGCGATTGAACTCCTTCCCCTTGATATCAAGTTTGAGGCAAAGAAAGCCATTAAGTCCCAAGCAGTAGCAGATTTCATCGCTGAATTGATCGAACAACAACAACCGACTCAAGTTCACCCAGAGCACTGGACCATGTTCTTTGACGATTCTAAGATGTTGAATGGTTCCGGTGCTGGGGTCGTATTGGTTTCCCCCTGAGGAGATAAGCTCAGATATGTACTCCAGATTCACTTTGATTCCTCCAACAATGAAGCAGAATACGAAGCACTTCTGTATGGGTTGCGCAAGGCCATTTCACTCGGCGTCCGTCGCCTTATGGTTTATGGCGACTCAGATTTGGTGGTCAATCAGGTGATGAAGGAGTGGGACGTCAGAAGCCCAGCCATGACTGGTTACTGCAATGCGGTAAGAAAGTTGGAGAAGAAATTTGAAGGGTTAGAGCTCCATCATATACCCCGACTGAAGAAGCAAGCGACTGATGATTTGGCAAAGATAGGTTCCAAGAGAGAAGCCATTCCCAGTGATGTGTTCTTGGAACATATCCATACTCCATCAGTTCAGGAAGATCCTTTTACCGAAGAAGCTCCGGAGCCAAAAAGTGTCACAGATCCGATTGAAGTAGAAGTTCCAGCGGTGGTCGACCTGATGATGGAAGCATTGGTCATCACTCCTGACTGGACAGCGCCGTACATTGCCTATATCTTAAAGAAAGAGCTCCCAGAGGATGAAGAAGAGGCTCGACAGATTATCCGTCGATCCAAAGCCTTTACCGTGATAAAGGGACAGTTGTACAGAGAAAGCGCGACTGGAGTCGGTCAGAAATGTATAACGCCAGAAGAAGGTCGGATAATCCTTGACGATATCCAATCGGGGACCTGTGGCCATCATGCGTCCTCTCAGACCATTGTGGCTAAAGCATACCGAGCTGGATTTTACTGGCCAAGAGCAAATGAAATGGCAAAGGAGATAGTCGACAAGTGTGAAGGATGTCAATTTTACTCCAATATGTCACACAAGCCCGCCTCAGCCTTGAAGACCATCCCACTCGTTTGGCCTTTCGCTGTATGGGGATTGGATATGGTTGGACCACTGAGAACAGGCAAAAGCGGTTTTACCCATGTGCTGGTGGCAGCCGACAAGTTCACTAAGTGGATTGAAGCTAAACCCATCAAGAATCTTGATGCCAGCACTGCTGTCAGCTTCATCAGAGAGTTGATATTCAGATATGGGGTTCCACATAGCATCATCACTGATAATGGGTCAAACTTCGATTCCGAGGAATTCAGAGCCATTTGCACATCTCAGGGCACACGAGTCAACTACGCTTCAGTCGCTCACCCCCAGTCGAACGGACAGGCAGAACGAGCAAATGGTTTAATTCTCAAAGGGCTGAAACCCCGATTGATGCGCGATCTCAAGCACGCAGCTGGTGCATGGGTCGATGAACTTCCGTCAATACTTTGAGGATTAAGGACCGCACCCAATCGGTCGACTGGGAGAACTCCGTTCTTCTTGGTCTACGAAGCTGAAGCAGTCTTGCCGAGTGACCTGCTTCACAATGCACCTCGAGTCGAACTTTACACTGAAGCTGAGGCAGAGCAAGCCCGACAGGACGTAGTCGACCTTCTAGAAGAAGAAAGAGAGATGGCCTTGACCCAATCGACCATTTATCAGCAGGACTTGCGTCGCTTCCATGCCAAAAACGTGAAGAGTTGAGCCTTCCAAGAGGGAGACTTGGTTCTCCGAGTGGATCAGCAGAAGCCACCAAGGTTCTCCACAATGGGGCGTACCGCCTTTACAATGTCGAGCACCAGATCGACGAGCCCCGAGCTTGGAACGCGGAGCTGCTCCGCCCCTTTTATACTTAAGTATTCACTCGGATGAGATGTAATAAAAGTACTTCTGTAGTTTATTTATCAAAAACAAGAGTGTTATAATTTTCCCAGCGATTGTTGTCACTTTTGTTCACATAAAGCAGTCCCCTAGTGGGTGGCTTAGCTGCGAATCCGTTTCGCCTAAGTTTGTAAAAATGTCCTTGCCGAGTGGTGAGTCAGTCTCCTACTCGGGGGCTTAGCTGCGAATCCGTTTCGCCTAAGTTTAGCAAAATCCTACCGAGTGGCGAGCCAGCCTCCCACTCGAAGGCTTAGCTGCAGTCCAAGTACTCGCCTAAGTTTAACAAAATCCTACCGAGTGGTGAGCCAGCCTCCCACTCAGGGGCTTAGCTGCAGTCCAAGTACTCGCCTAAGTTTAAACAAAATCCTGCCGAGTGGGGATCCAGCCTCCCACTCGGGGGCTTAGCTGCAGCCTAGCGCTCGCCTAAGTATAAATACAATGTGCGCTCCGCAAGGAGGACAAGGTGCAGGTCGACTGCTACCTTCTCCTTCCGAGCTACACCAGAAATACAACGTGCGCTTCGTAAGGAGGACGAGGTGCAGATCGGATGCTACCTTCTCCTTCCGAGCTATGCCACAAATACAACGTGCGACCCGCATGGAGGACGAGGCGCAGGTCGACTGCTACCTTCTCCTTCAGAGGTACACCGCAAAAATCTTATCGAGTGGAGACCAAACCTCCCACTCGGAGGCTTAGCTGCAGCCCAGTGCTCGCCTAAGTTTTTGGAAATCCTACTGAGTGGAGAGCAAACCTCCCACTCGAAGGCTTAGCTGCAGCCCAGTGCTCGCCTAAGTTTTTGAAAATCCTACCGAGTGGAGAGCAAACCTCCCACTCGGAGTGCAGAGCAAACCTCCCACTCGGGGGTTAGCTGCAGCCCAGTGCTCGCCTAAGTTTTTGAAAATCCTACCGAGTGCAGAGCAAACCTCCCACTCGGGGGCTTAGCTGCAGCCCAGTGCTCACCTAAGTTTTTGAAAATCCTATCGAGTGTAGAGCAAACCTCCCACTCGGGGGCTTAGCTGCAGCCCAATACTCGCCTAAGTTTTTGAAAATCCTACTCAGTGGAGAGCAAAGCTCCCACTCGGGGGCTTAGTTGCAGCCTAGTGCTTGCCTAAGTTTTGAAAATCCTACCGAGTGGAGAGCAAACCTCCCACTCGGGGGCTTAGCTGCAGCCTAGTGCCAGCCTAAGTATGACGAGGTACAAGTCGATTGTAATCTGTGCTTCATCCCTACCTGCAAAAGTGCATCACAAACACTAGCATATATTCCGAGCGAAGGACGGCAAATGCAAACATATCCAACGGCAAACCCAAGTTCAGATAGCGTCCTACGGATCCAGAAGTGCTCAGGCACCAAGCCTGTTAAAGTTCACCGGTTACAAAAACCACTCGGCATTCCGAGGCAAATTTAAGGCATCAAGCATAGAAGTTTTTTACTCCTCCTGTGGAGGACTAGAAGGCGCGACGAACTCGTCCAGGTCGATTCCATCTGCGATCCGAGTGGCTGCAGCAATGAAGGTCTCCATGAAAGATCGGAAGTCATGCTTCTTGGTATTGTCCACTTTGAGAGACACCAGCTTGTCCTCTCGCGCGTCCTTGCAGTGGACACGGACCAGAGACAGAGCAACATCGGCACCACACCTAGCAGAAGACTTCTTCCATTCTTGCACTCGACTTGGAACTTCGTTCAGTCGAGTCATCAGAGACTCGAGGTCATTGTGAAGTGTTTCTCCTGGCCAGAGTGTTGTGTCAACGCGTGACGTTGCAGCCTCCAGTCTCGCCAGATAGTCGACCACAACAGCCACACGAGACTCAAGACGGAGCACGTTCATGGCGGCTTCATCCTTCACGGGAGAGTTGATGGGATCCAAGCCAGTCTCCACTGGACTAGTCTCCTCTTCAAAGTTTTGGCAGAATTCTGTGGATACAACCCAAGGATAAGCTAACAGTCCTACAATAAGTCAGTGATTACCAGTCGGAGATAAGGGGTTACCTTCGAGCATGAGGAATAACTTCTTGGAGAGCCCACCCAGATAAGCCTCTAAGTCGTTCTTCTTTCCCGCCAGCTCGCTAGCCTTATCACTCAGGGCTATCTTGTCATTCTTCAATCGACTGGCCTCCTTGTTGGCCGCGTCGAGAGCAGTCTTCAGATTGGTATTCTCCTCTTCAAGTTTGCTGATTGAAGCCAGCTTCTCTTCTGCAAGTTTCGTCTTATCCGAAGCCGCTTTCTGCGCCTAGGCAAGGTCAAGGTCCTTCTTCTTCAGAGCATCCCTCAGTTTATCTGCAAAATGACAGTGAGATCAGACTTACGAATGGACAAGAAATAAGGGCAGTCATCAAGGTTCTCACCAAAAATACATTTGCCTCCTCCTTCGCCTTCGTGAGGTTCTCCTGGACAAGCTTTAGATCAAGTTTGAGCTGGATATGCTTGTTATCCAACTCAGTATAACAAGCCACGAGCTCGCAAGATTTCTGCGAAAGATCAATCGACAGACGTCAAAAGTAGGTCACTTCCGAGTGACTAAGAGAAAAATCGTAGTATTTCTAAGACTACAGCCGAATCAAAACATTCAACTGTAGTCTCGGGGACTACACCCAGTGGGTGCACTCAGCGTGCCCCCACTAGTTCTATCAGCTCGGGTCGATCAGTCGACCAAAAGAGACAGAAAGGCTAACTGCCAGCAGTTAGCCACATTTTCAAGAAAAAAAATGTTCTTCAGACCATATTCGATTGCCAGCAGTCGAACACGGTCTCGGGGACTACACCCAGTGGGTGCACTCAGCGTGCCCCCACTGGTTCCATGATTCCATTCGACCAGATCGGGTGAAGAAAGCAAAAGAGAAAAAGTTTAAAGTATAAAGACTATGGTCGACTGCCATCAGTCCACCATAGCCTCGGGGACTACAACTAGTGGGTGCACTCAGCGTGCCCCCACCAATCCAGATATTCAATCGACACACCCACTGGGTGTACAACAGATACTAAGATCTTCAGAAAGAAAAATTGTCATATATCATATCCTAACAGAACAGGCGGTGTTCAATTAACCTCGACATTGCTCTGAAGGGCCGAGCTTGCATCATAAGCCGCTTGACTGGCGTCTCTGATCGCCTTCACTTGCTCCATCATGACCCCCGCTTGACGTATAGCTTCTTTAGCAGCGCCTGCTTGGTCCTCTGGGACGTGATGGGTGGAAAAAAGAGAAGGCGGATCTGCACTCGACGACGGAGGGTGAGCACTCGTCAGCAGCACAGCAAAGGACACAGTAGTCCGAGTGGCGTTGCCCCCCTCCGGAACCAGTGCATCAGGTGCTGATACGACCTGAGTAGTCTTGACAGCAGACGACTTCCTGTTCCTCCTCTGCCTCAGTGGCTCCTCGTCGTCATCATCTGGGAGATCAATGATGATATTTGGTGGAGCTGCGTAAAAGATTCAAATGTTAAAGATGAAGATTCTATCGACCAAAAGCGAAACCACAGGGATCGTACCAGGGTTGGAAGTGGCAGCGTCCTCCATTTCTTGATCTTCACGTCTGATCGAGGTCTCAGAAGTAGCAGCACTACAGTTTCAGAAATCAGTCGGTCAGCAAACGAATCGACCAAGAGTAAATCCATGTGAAACAAGAAAACACAAGTTATGCCATTACCCAGAAATAGTGGGAATCGCCATCCTCATCTTCGGCAGGGCCTTCATCTGTTTTGATGATGCCACTCGGAGTTGCTTCGACGCTTTCTCAGTCGGTGCTAGAGAAGTCGTCCGAGGATGTTTGGTCGACTGCACAACAGGCACTACCCCCTTGCCGTGCTCGACTGCAGGGTCATGAACGAGCTTGGTTCTCCTTTCAATACAGGGAGGTGCGACTTCCTCCTCCTCTTCCTCCTCCTCTTCCTCATCAGAGCCAGCATCTTCTTCACCATCATCGCCATCCAATTCCCACTCCTCCTGACTTTCGCCTCCGCTTCCTTCCTCCTCCTTGGTCTGAACTTGCGCCCCGTTGGGCATCGAATACATCTCAGTAGTGATCTGGAAGACAACAAAACAAGACAAAAGTCAATCGGCCGATTTGTAGCAAAACAAAATGAATGAAACAGGATCACAGTCGGAGATAAGTGGTCAGACCTTGTCTGGTTCGTAAGACTGGTCGAGTGGTGGGATCCTCCTAGCTCCACAGGGGTTATCTTTGTTCCCTGTGATGGCAGTCATTCACCTCTCTAGTGTGGCGTCGTCGACCTCCTCTAGGTGGACCCGAGTGGTGTCTTCGGTACCAGAGTACAACCACATCGAGTGACCCCGATATTGAAGTGGTTGAATGCGCCATCGAAGAAAAACCTCCAGAAGATCCATGGCAGTCACTCCGTCGCAAATGAGATGGACTACACGCTCCACCAACATCCTAACCTGAGCCTTCTCCTCCGGAAGCACCTTCAGAGAAGATGGCTTGTTCACTCGACCCATGGAGAAAGGAGGGAGTCCAATCGACTGCCCTGGCGTCGAATGGTCTTGGTAGTAGAACCAAGTCGACTGCCACCCTCTAACTGACTCGGGAAGGGTCATGGCTAGAAAGGCACTCTTACTCCTCATCTGGACCCCAAGGCCCCCACACATCTGGATTACTTGGGTTCTCTCGTCATTCGGACTAGCCTTTTTCACCTTCTAAGAGCGACAAGTGAATATGTGTTTGAAAAGGCCCCAGTGCGGCCGACAACCCAAGAAGTTTTCGCACAAAGACACGAAAGCGGCGAGATAGGCAATGGAGTTGGGTGTGAAGTGATGGATTTGTGCCCCAAAGAAGTTCAGAAACCCCCGAAAGAAAAGATTCGGCGGTAGAGAAAACCCGCGATCAACATGAGTGGCCAAGAGGACGCACTCACCCTCCTGAGGCTGCGGCTGCCACTCCGCCCCCGAAAGCCTTGCTGACCCGTGGGGGATCAGTCCTTCGTTGGCCAGGTCGTCGAGGTCCTTCTGGGTGATGGTCGAGCAGATCCAGTCTCCCTGGATCCAGCCTTGCGGCAGGCTGGACCGCGATGAGGATCCACCCCGACTGGTCGCTCTCCCCTTCACTTTCGCCATCACCTTCTTCGCCCGCTCCAAAGCTGCCGTCTTCTCCTTCACCATTGTCGCCGGCGAAGCAGGCACAGAGCAGCAGCGCTGAGCAGGTGGTGAGCGCAGCAGATGAATCTGAGGACGGAGGAGGAGAAAATGAGGGCGCACTATTCAAAAAACCCACGCCCGGCGCCTTATGTGAAGTCGCTTCCGAGTGGCTGACTGGTAGGCTCGGGCAATCCTGTCAAATCCCGCAACAGTCGCGCGCGTGATACGTGGCGAAAAAGGTGGCGCGGAGATCGAGGCATCCTTGCCTTATCCCATCCGAGTACCGCGGCCTTCTCCGCTTCACGCGCTTCCCAAAATTCGGATCCCGCTAAATCCGCTAACAGCAGAGCAACTTGTCAGACGACAGATTTCCTCCGATCCGTCGCTCGGAAATCTCCAAGTTCATAAAGTTCACTCGACAGATGTAAAGAATGGATCAAGGCAACTGAAAGAGAAGTTGACAGCATCACAAAAAGTCATTGATCCAGAGTAAGACGCACTCGCAGCATGAAAAGCAGGTCGGAAAGATTATCAACTCCTTCCTCACTCAAACCCCGATCCATTCGGGGGCTAATGATGAAGTCATGTACCTAGGGTAGGATCATGGACCTGCCCAAGGTACCCTCCCCAAGGACATCTTTAGAAGAAACTGCCCTCCAGTCGACCTGGAAGGATTCCACTCGACAGACTCAAAGACACTCGACCATGAAGACTCACTCGACCACCAGGAGTTCAAGAGTCACTCTGTATCCAAACGGTCTGTAATTAAGTAGTCTTTATGGTCATGATGACACTTTATGTAAGGCGTTACCAGTAACGCCAGGCCTTAATGTACTTTAAACCCTCCGCTACGTGGGCTGGCTGGGGTCCTGGCGCACTCTATATAAGCCACCCCCCTCCACAGGCAGAAGGGTTCGCACCCCTGTAACTCCACTACAAGTAATATGTCAACTAGTGACCTTCTGTCAGTGACCCTGGAAGAATTGGTCATAGATCTATGACCATTTCAGACCAATTGGTCAAAAGCTGTTCGAGGGGCTCCAGACCCTAAACCATTGCGATCATTTTGGTCAGAAAGGTCGTAATTTCCTTACACGAAATGGTCACAAAGCAAACAGTGCTAGTCCGCTGCCTTATTTCTAGTTGTTAATGACCAATATAGATGGTCATAGCCTTGTAGATTGTGTTGGGTTGTGATGACTAGGCGCCATCTCATCAGTTTTGCCTATGTGTCATGTCTATGTGGCAGTTTTTGCCCTAGGTTGTGAAGCAACCTATATTTCTCTTATTCCCAAAATTCCCAAAAAAATCTCATAAATGTTTTGGATCATATCTTCATCAAATATGTCAAAAACATTCCTTGCCTAGTTCAAAAATAATTCGAAAATATTCATTTTCCTATTCTGTTCAGAGCAGCACTTTGTGAAGGAAGTACCACTTTGGCATGTTCAAATAGTATCCATTTTCTATAGTGCTTTCCTGTGCCCAAATAACCATCCTCCACCAAATGCCAGCTCAATCCATTCATTATTTTGAGCCCAGCTTCAACATTCGTATTTATGTCTAGTGTGGTACTTTGTAAAGCAAGTACCACCTAGGCTCCTCCTTTTGAGGTGAAAATTTGTGAAAACGGTCTTCTTAGTAACTGATCATCCTCAGCCAAAACTCACACCCATTAGCCATGTGCATTTTCCGTACCGCAAATCAAACACTTGGCTGCTTATTCATATTTGAGCATCGATCGGTCTCCTCGTGAGAATCTTATGTTGTGATTTTCTTCCTAGCACCTACCTGGGGAGTGCCCAACCCACTAGACATACCTAGGCCACCCAGAACAGATGGCAACGCCACGGTCACACGGTGGGCATGCGAGTTTACGCGCTCTAGAGTTGGGCCCCTCGGCCACCGCCCAAACCTCGACGTATCGCCACCAAACCATGTATTTATGATTAAATAGGTACTTATGTAACTAGAAATGATTTTTAGAAAAAATAAATAGCAAACTATGAGGCAGCTGCAGTTCAAATTTGACCCGCTTCCAGCTGAATCGGCAGAAATTTGTCTTTTTCACGAGAGGTGGATCAAAACTTTTTGCAGCCAACCATTTTGTCAATTGTGCATTAAATATGTCCTAGTATTTTAGAAAATTAATTTGGTCCAATTTTGCAACAATTATTTGGTAGTTCCTTCACAAAAAAACCTCCTTTTGGGCACTCGGAAAATGAAAAATGGTTTTTTCGTCCAAAGAAAATGAAAACTTCCTTAGGAAACATTGTTTGCCATTCCAATATGCACCCTTGTGCACAATGTGAGATCATTTGAACAAACTATGCCACGAATGTGGCCATAAGATTGATCATTTGGCTTGAAAGTCATGAATCTTCAGAGATGATAGCTCATTTCTGAGAACACTTTTTTAAAATAATTGTCATATTACAAGTTTGTTATTTTTCCTGGGAACTTGGCCACATATAATGACACAATGCGAATGTTTCCCAATTTTTTGATTTTTTTTGAATTTTTTATGCCCGTTTCAAAATGCGGTCAAAACGGCGTGAATGACTGTTCCTAGCTAGTGGTTGAATCTTGGAATTTTTTTGGTGTTTCTCTGGTTAAATAGGTACTTATGTAACTAGAAATGATTTTTGGAAAAATAAATAGCAAACTACGAGGCAACTGCAGTTCAAATTTGACCCGCTTCCAGCTGAATCGGCGGGAATTTGTCTTTTTCACGAGAGGTGGATCAAAACTTTTTTCACGCAACCATTTTGTCAATTGTGCAATAAATATGTCCTAGTATTTTAGATAATTGATTTGGTCCAATTTTGCAACAATTATTTGGATGGTCCTTCACAAAAAACCTCCTTTTGGGCACTCGGAAAATAAAAAATGGTTTTTTCGTCCAAAGAAAATGAAAAGTTCCTTAGGCAACATTGTTTGCCATTCCAATATGCACCCTTGTGCACAATATGAGATCATTTGAACAAACTATGCCACGAATGTGCCATAAGATTTATCATTTGGCTTGAAAGCCATGAATCTTCAGAGATGATAGCTCATTTCTGAGAACACTTTTTTAAAATAATTGCCGTATTACAAGTTTGATATTTTTCCTGGGAACTTGGCCACATATAATGACACAATGCAAAGGTTTCCCAATTTTTTGATTTTTTTTGAATTTTTTATGCCTGTTTCAAAATGCGGTCAAAACGGCGTGAATGACCGTTCCTAGCTAGTGGTTGAATCTTGGAATTTTTTTGGTGTTTCTCTGATTAATAGGTACTTATGTAACTAGAAATGATTTTTGGAAAAATTAAATAACAAACTATGAGGCAGCTGCAGTTCAAATTTGACCCGCTTCCAACTGAATCGGCGGGAATTTGTCTTTTTCACCAGAGGTGGATCAGAAACTTTTTACACCCAACCATTTGGTCAATTGTGCATTAAATATGTCCTAGTATTTTAGAAAATTGATTAGGTCCAAATTTGCAACAAATATTTGGGAGGTCCTTCACAAAAAACCTTCTTTTGGGCACTCGGAAAATGAAAAATGGTTTTTTCGTCCAAAGAAAATGAAAAGTTCCTTAGGCAACATTGTTTGCCATTCCAATATGCACCCTTGTGCACAATATGAGATCATTTGAACAAACTATGCTACGAATGTGGCCATAAGATTGATCATTTGGCTTGAAAGCCATGAATCTTCAGAGATGATAGCTCATTTCTGAGAACACTTTTTTAAAATAATTGCCATATTACAAGTTTGTTATTTTCCTGGGAACTTGGCCACATATAATGACACAATGCGAAGGTTTCCCAATTTTTTGATTTTTTTTGAATTTTTTATGCCCGTTTCAAAATGCAGTCAAAACGACGTGAATGACCGTTCCTAGCTAGTGGTTGAATCTCGGAATTTTTTTGGTGTTTCTCTGATTAAATAGGTACTTATGTAACTATAAATGATTTTTGGAAAAAATAAATAGCAAACTATGAGGCAGTTGCAGTTCAAATTTGACCCGCTTCCAGCTGAATCGGCGGGAATTTGTCTTTTTCACCAGAGGTGGATCAGAAACATTTTACACCCAACCATTTGGTCAATTGTGCATTAAATTTGTCCTAGTATTTTAGAAAATTGATTAGGTCCAATTTTGCAACAAATATATTATAGGTCCTTCACAAAAAAACTCATTTTGGGCTCTCGAAAAAATGGAAAATGAATTTTTCGTCCAAAGAAAATTAAAACTCCCTTAGGCAAAATTGTTTGGAATCCCAAGATGCACCCTTGTACACAATATGTATAATTTTGAAACAAAGAAAACTGATTTTTGGTACTCCGAAAATAGAAAATGATTTTTTGTGTAAAGAAAATAAAAACTCTCTTCGGTAACATTGCTTATCATTTTAAGATGTACCGTTATGCACAATATGAGATGATTTGAAAAGTATAGTGATGCCATTTTGCAAAAAAGATGGTTGTTTATTCAAGAAAACCTCATTTTTGTTGCCAAAATTTGTCAAAAAAGGAAAAGAAGAAAGAGAGAGAGAGAGAGAGAGAAGTGTTGGATCTGGGGAGAGATTTGGAGCGTTGGATGTATGAGAAGCGAATGGTCAAGATTTGTTCTAAAGGAGGGATCCGTGGCCTCGCTTGTGATTGGCTGTTGCCTTTGCATCTAAAATGCCAAGGAAAAAAATTGCCATCTCTCGCGATCCCCCCACCTCCCCTCCCCGCAGCCCAACCACCCGAACCCTAACTCAGATCCTCTCCCACTCCAGCCGCCGCTGCCGCCCAGATCCAATCCCTCCTGCCCCAGATCCAATTCCTCCATTCTTGCACGCGTCGGCCACCTTCCTCCGGCGGAGCTCGCCGCCCTCCTCCTCTCGCCCTCTGCATCGACCGCACTACAGCCGCTGCGACACACACCAGAGCTCCTGAGATTCGCGTCCTAGCACCTGCGCGGAAGGTGGTCATCCTCTCGCCTGCCGCACGCACGCCTCGAACCGCGGAGGGGGAGCCCAAGTGGCGGGGGTTCCGCGAACCGCAGAGGGGGAAGGGGCGATGGGCAAGTACTGCGCCGCTACGGCGATGGCGGCGGAGGGGGAGCAGCCGGTCACGGTGTTCATGCCGCCGCCGCCGACTAGGTACATGTACGGCAACTACGACCGCTGCTCCATCAAGCAGGTCTTCGACAACCTCCACGGCAACATCTCCCTCGATCTGGTTTTCCCCACTTATCCTCTCTTCCTCCTCCTCCCCCTATCGCGTCGCTCTCATTCGTCCTAGCTGCTCCTGTTTCGTTGCGGCGGCTCGGCTCGCGGGATTGATTGATTGGGTTTGGTCCGGTGGTTTGGGCTAGCAATCCGTCGGTCTCGGGTTGGCTGGCGATTGATTCGTTTTGGGCCTTCACCGCAGCGCTAGTTCCTCCACTACGGCACCGCATTGCTTCCCCATGACAGGACCAAATAGCAACGACAGCGCAAGTCCCCGTCCACCAGATTATCTGCTCCCAAATGTGTTAGCAGTATCTGCGCAGTTTTTCCTCTTCAGATTTGGGGTATTAGTAGTATGCTTGTGTTGTTGTAGCATATCAACTGCTTATTAGCCAGCAAGTACTACTCCCCATGTGCCGCTCTGTTTTAAAATTGAATTCGGTGGCTGCGCCATGTGCCCGGCAATCTTACCGGGATTGCTTGGCTCAGTTGCTTTCATTGCTTGCTTGCTTGCACAAACATCAATCCACCCACTGTTTTTTGCCTCGCTAGCTCCTCAACAGGCTAATGCATCACTTGCCTCCACTCCTGTAGGCTGTAGCTCATGAAATTCTCAATCAAGTGAGGACTATAACTATTAGTTTTCTGAACACTAGCTGGTATACATGCAACTTCTTCTGTCCAAGGAAACCCCTTTAAGTCTGTTTTTTCAGTCTGCCCTCTGCCCCCCGCTGAATGTTGCCAATCAAGTGTCATATGTGCTTGGCCATCTCGCTGCTGGATATGGACCTTGGGGTCATGGTTTTCTCTTGGCCCCAATAGGATATGGCACTTCAGCCGTGACTCTATCTATGTATGTATCTATCTATGTATGTATCTATTCCTACCAAGAAAATGGAAACAAACAGTGGAACTCTTACCGGGATTTTTATTCTAAGCATTTTTGTCATAGTCAATAAGCTAGTTCCTGAATCAAATTTGTTAATGAAATGTTTCTGTAGCATGCTATAGTTAATTAGTTGGCAAGTGTGATGTCCATTCGCTGGATTCCATCGCCTGATTCCAGACGCCTCCTCTGTTTTTTGCAGGTCCGGCAGCACCGCCGCGTCGACGGTGAAGGTGGTGACCGCGGCGGCGAGCGGCGCGAGTTGGTGGCTGCGGGACTCGACGGCACGGCTCTCGTCAGCGGCGACAGAGGCGGTTGTTAGGTGAGCTGAGCGTGCCTCCTCGCTGCCCCCAAAATCGCGTTCCGTTTTGAACAGCCGGCGCATCAGCGCCATCGGTCCATCGCCTAATTCCGACTAATGCAGCTTCTTTTGGTCTAGCTGGGCATTATTTTGAGTTCATATATGTGCTTGTCACTCCATAGGTTATAGTGATTCCCTCTGTTTCCTTATGTGTTCTTGTAGTTTGGTTGCTTTCCTGTTCATGCATGTTTGTACAGCTATATATAGCTTTGCTGTGAATCTGTCGTGCATGTATTGGACTGCAGGAAATGTTGAATACATGTTCACTCTCAGCTGGGATATTGAATTGTACATAGTTATGTGATTTATTCATGTCTGCTTCTTATCTTATTAAGTGATTATCTTTATGTCCTTGCTACCAGTAGGATGGTCAATAGCTTGTTTTGTAGTTCTCTACTTTATGCGAATCCTTACAAGCAGCAGCCTTCACAACTCTTTCATACCCAATAACTGGGAAAGAGCGTGGCACAGCAACAGAGCTTTCCTTGTACCAAATGCACGCACATCACGTGGCTGCTCAAGTCCTTCCTTCCTTCTGTTTTGGTATAAAAATCTTCTTCAGTTTTGTACATGGTCCCTGGTTCCTTTGATGACATTAGTCAAAATACACTGATGGATAATTATATATTCACACTGGACAACTATTAATTTCTTTTCCTGTAAAATGAGATGACATGATGCAAAGTGCAACCTGGACAATGACATATGGAGTAGTGTTTTTCTTACTAATTTTGGCATAGATCCATTGCATTTATATACTGAACCTAGCCAAATATGAATTCCTTCAACATTGACATAGAAATAATCCCAGTTCTGCTTGTTGTTTTGTTTTACTGTGTCCTGCTGCCACTGGACATAATCTCTTCTACTTGATTCACTAGCATAGTTTTGATCTGGTATTTACATTCACTGTACTATATAGGTAATTAGTGCTTCAGCTATTTCTAAATCAAAATATACTTGCATTTTCTGTATCCAACCATTCACTGTTCTATAAATGTCTGCCATATATCTTTGCTAAATGCTGGCCCCCTCGCACGAAATGTTTAGCTTCTCCTTTGGTGGAACAAGTGATAACCTACTTGCTGCTGGTTCTAGTTCCAAGGTAAGGGAATGGAGAGAGGGGAGCTGCTCCTACTGTGTACAGGACACCATGGTAGGTTCTATTTTTGTTCTATCTTTTTTCTCTTCCTGATCTGAACATGTTGAAGGCTCTATTTTGTGCAGGTTGCTCTCACGAGAAGCTGCTGCTACAGGTTGTTTCAACTTTGAACTGCTTCTGCATATGGCCTATACTGCAATTGAGATTTAAATTTGTGGTTGTTCCTCTTTTACAGATGCTCAAGTGTGAAGTGTGAAGCAAGTGTGAAGCCGTGAAGTCTGAAGCCGTCAAGTTCTACTTAGTGAAGAGTAGCATATTGTAGCATATATGTGTTATAAAGATTGTAATAGATTTATTTAGTGGTATATTTGATGAACTTTATGTGTTCTTTTTGATTATGTATGTGATCTGAAAACTTGTGAAATGGAAACTTGACCAATGGGTCCACTTATGAAAATAATCTGTCAAATTTGTACATTTCTGACATGTGGGACCAATTTGAGAGATGATCATGACAAGTGGGACCCATTTGACTAGTGGGACCAACTTAAATATATAATGGCTGAAAATAGAAAAGCAATAAATAATAAAAGGCCACAGGCCAACAATAAAAAAGGCTACAACGTTGGGCTTGGCCCATGAAGCCGACTAGAATTACCAATGAAAAAAATAACAAAAGGCTGAATAAATGGGCTAGGCCCATGTAGAAAACCGAATTGGACCGGGCTGAATCTTGTGCCACATCAGCTTGCCACGCTGGATGCCTACGTGGCCTGGGGAGGTTGCTAGTGACCAAAACGCCACAGTCGGAATATTTTGGTCGTAAACGTCCACGACCTTCTCACAGAGAAGGTCGCTATAGTCAGTTAATGACCCTCAGCTTTTGACCTTATGTTTTCGGTCACAAAAAGGTCACAAATTGAAAACATGAACCTTTCGGTGACCAATAGTGGTGGTCACAAGTTGATATATTTCTTGTAGTGCTCATAGGCATATAATCCAGTCGACCGCCTCCGGGCTCCGAGACGTAGGGCCGTTACTTCCTCCGATAAGGGCTTGAACTCGTAAATCCCTTGCGTATACAACTACTCCATAGCTAGGATCTTGCCTCTCCATACCTACCCCCTATTCTACTATCAGGCTTAGAACCACGACAACGACTCCGCGATGAATTAGATCATTTGGGGTGATAATATTCCTTCTTCTTTTGCTCCTGTGTTTCATCTTTTGCTTCGGGTGTTTCGCCGCACGTGTCACGTTCTCTGCGAGGCATGAATAGAATAATGCTTTTTTTGAGGGAATGAATAGAACAATGCTAACAATGAGATGACTAGCAAATTAGATCATTTTTATCGCCATATGGCACTGGGCTGCCGTGTTTCGTGCTCCTCCATCGCAGTACTACTCCAGTGGAAAACTTGAGTATACCGCACGGTTCTTTGCTCCTCCTCAGGTCATCGGCGCATTTGTACGAGCAGTCAAATCACAAGGCCCCACCTTCCAGCAGTAATGAGCCGTCAAATCACAAAGGCCCTCGCCTCTCGTGAAACCGACCAAGCTAGACTGCCCGGCCCTCTAGCCTTTTAAAAAATGTATACTTTTGTACAACAGTAGTATCGATGGCTTGCGCCAAGGAGCAAAACTTGAAATTAAAAAAAAGGTGGTACATATAGAGAGCGCTCGTCGCCAAATTATGCATATAGTACTATTAAAAAGGCTAGTCACAATAATGGTGTCCAGCACAACCCACCCCTCAAATAAAACTAAGCATTGACAAAACTAAGCACCCTAAAATTCTTTGACAACTCAACTGCTGGCTATATGATGTTGGCCATATATATATTGTACGTATATAATGTGAAGAAACGAGTGGTAGTACTATACCAACTAAAAGATGAAATGTAAGAAATACTAGTATGTACGTACTGAAGAGTTAAAGTAATGAGAAGAAACATAACATAGTTCTGCTGGGGGCTCAGCACAACACACCCCTCAAATTAAATTAAGCACACCTGAAATTAGACTTTGCAACTATTCCGGTAGACATTGCATTAGAACCACCATGAGCAACGACACTGCCGCCTTACTTGGAGTCCTCGTCCACGTCCTCGACTTCGTCCTTGTCCCTCTTCCTCTTGGCCGATACTTATTTGCTTGAACCGCACACTTGGCTGTTGCTCTTCATCCAACCCTTGAATATATTGAAGCAAAGGTAGCCATCCATTGCAGCGTAGTGGATGTGGTCTATATCTAGTACATTCCGCTACCATGCATGATGATGAAACGTGTATGGAGGTTTCTCCAGTTTACCGTACGAAGAATGAACCATGGCTCCTGCCAGGGTCAGTGTCGGTGTCAAAACCGGCGGATCTCGTGTAGGGGGTCCCGAACTATGCGTCTAGGCGGATGGTAACAAGAGACGAGGGACACGATATTTTACCCAGGTTCGGGCCCTCTCGATGGAGGTAAAACCCTACGTCCTGCTTGATTAATATTGATGATAGGGGTAGTACAAGAGTAGATCTACCATGAGATCAAGGAGGCTAAACTCTAAAGCTAGCCTATGGTATGATTGTTGTAATGTATGTTGTCCGACGGACTAAAGCCCTCCGGTTTATATAGACACCGGAGGAGGCTAGGGTTACACAGAGTCGGTTACAATGGTAGGAGATCTGCATATCCGTATCGCCAAGCTTGCCTTCCACGCCAAGGAAAGTCCCATCCGGACACGGGACGGAGTCTTCAATCTTGTATCTTCGTAGTCTTGGAGTCCGGCGGACGATGATAGTCCGGCTGTCCGGACACCCCCTAGTCCAGGACTCCCTCAGTAGCCCCTGAACCAGGCTTCAATGACGATAAGTCCGGCGCGCATAATGTTCGGCATTGCAAGGCGGGTTCCTTCCTTGAATAATCCAGAAAAGATCATGAACACCAGGATAGTGTCCGGCTCTGCAAAATAAATTCCACATTCCACCATAGAGAGAATAAAATGTACACCGGTCCAATCTGCTGACGTATTATGCGGCGTGACATCACACCGCTACCAAGCCTTTTTTTAAATCGTTTTTTACTATACCACCTCAGCACGTTTAGTGAAGCGGTTTCCTTGGCACGTCTTGTCGAAGCAGAGATCGTGTTCCCCTTATTCCGGGATTCCCATCAATACGGACGTGGGTAACCCAACCGCGCCATTGATGGTGGCGTTTGGGAGATAAGCGAGTTTTATCAGGCCAGTGGGGACGCATAGTTTTCGTCCGCCTATTTATAAGGGATAAGGATTTACCTTCTCACCTACGCCTTCTTCCTCCTTTGCTTATCCATCTCTGCGTACTCAAGCTCCAACGCCCAAGCTCGCGCATCTCGCACCAACCTTCTCCGAATATGTCCGGAGCGGGAGGCAAATGGTTGGCCTCCACCGTTAAGGAGGAGCACATCACCAAACTGCGCAGCACCGGATACCTTTCCGGCGATATCGCGCATCGGCTACCCGACGAGGGGTAGCTCATCCCTACCCCTGGGCCCCATGAGAGGGTCGTCTTCCTCCCCCACTTCCTCCGCGGACTGGGCTTTCCACTGCACCCATTTGTCCGGGGGATCATGTTTTACTACGGCATGGATTTCCACGATCTGGCGCCGAACTTCATCTTCAACATCTCGGCGTTTATCGTCGTGTGCGAGGCCTTCCTCTGCATCCGGCCCCACTTCGGCCTGTGGCTCAAGACCTTCAACGTCAAGCCGAAGGTTGTGAAGGGCACGCAAGCGGAATGCGGAGGCGCCATGTTGGGTAAGTTGCCCAATGTCCTTTGGCTCGAAGGGGCCTTCGTGGACTCCGTCAAGGGGTGGCAATCGGGGTGGTTCTATATCACCGAGCCGCGCAAGCCCACATGGGTGGCGGCCCCCCGAGTTTAGATCTGGCATCCCCACGCAGCTCACCTCCTGGAAAGAGAAGGGCTTGCAGTGGGGCAATCCGAAGGAGGTGACTGGACTCCGAGCCTGCATCCAGAAGCTGGTGAGCGGTAAGCTCAGGCTATTCGACGTGGTCCAAGTCATGCTCATCCGCCGGATTCTCCCATGCCAAGAACGGGCATTCGATCTGTGGGAGTTCAATCCGGAACAGCACCAGGCGCTAAGCGGGCTCTTCGATACGACATATGAAGGCGCCTGGAGGGTGCTGTTTAAGGGCGCCGAAGCCCCCGCATCCGCGACAGAAGATCGCGGATTTCGCTCGCAGCATCCGGCTGACGAGGTAAGTGATTCAACCCCTTTACGGGACACTTGTGGTAATCAAATTGATTCTAGAGGGGTTTCATTCTTTCTTTTCCTTTGACAGGAATGGATGGAGAAGGCCAAGCTACTTATCAGCACAGCTCCCATGCGAGAAGACCCAGAGAACGCCCGTTTAGCAGGGCTGCTGGTTCCGGCACCGCACGTGGTGCCGGAGAAGAAGGCCAAGAAGGTGGCCGCGGGGACTCGAAAGAGTTCCCGCAATCAGGCGTCTGACGACGAGGTGGACTCCTCCCCCGAAGACAAAGAGGAGGAGGAGGACTCTCTCCCGGAGGAGGGAGAGAAGAAGAGGAAGGCTTCCCCAATACGGGAGGCCGATGGGTCCAAGAGGGGGAGAACTACCCCCCCGGACAGTTTCGCCAACACCACCATTGGCGAGGATGAGTGGCCTCCAAGGGCCAGGCGTCCGGCAAGATCGTAAGTATCCGGATCCTTTATATGCAATTTCTTTCATGTCGCGTAGTGTCCTTAATGCCGCATTCTGTCCGTAGTCCGGCCGATGACGATCTCCCCGCTTCATCGAGCGGGTCGTTGTCCCCGTCGGATGTGGATTCACTTCCAACTGCCTCTACCCCACGGGCCGACGAGGACGCCGAGGTGGGATCCCGGATAGGGACCCATCAGGAGGAGGCTCCGGAGGCGCCGCCAGGCGGCCTCCCGGACTTTGTGCCGGACTCTACATCGGAACCTGCAGTGGTTCCAGAGTCCGGCAAGCGACCCCTTCGAAAGAAGGGCAAGACCGTGACACCGGCGGCCTCCGTCCAACCGGAGGCGCCGGATAACTTGTTGGAGGCGCTTAAAGGTGCTTCCATCGAGGAAGAACACCGCACTATCATGAGTGCGGTGATTCAGAAGGTTCAGCTTGCCAAGAGTGGGCTGACCGAAGCCTGCAACAGCCTTCTAACAGGCTTTGATGTAAGAAGTTAAAATTATGTAATGTAACACCGCATACAGTAGCCCCTGATGCTCAATTCGGTGTTCGGAAAGAAAAGCCGGACTGAGGATCTAACAAGATATACGCAGGGTTGCTTAAAATATGTCAATATGGGTTTGCAGGCTGCGCTGCTGACCTCTGCCGCACTATCAGCGGAGGTCGATGTGTTGAAGAAGAATCTCGAGCGGTCCGAGCAAGAGCTCGGCCATGCCAAGAAGCAGCTCGAGGACAAAGAAGGTGAGCCACACCACTTTGAATAGTTACCTTATAGAAAAGGAGTTAGGTTGCAATAAAATTAACAAGGATAATATGGGTATTTGCAGGGGCCACGAACGAGGTGGCAGCCCTGAAGGAGGCTGTGTCCGCGGCCGAACGCAGTGCGGCCGCGGAGCGGGAAGAGCGAGAGAAGCAGGAGGCACGGTTGGCGGAAGTACGGCAAGAGCTCCAGGCTCTCATGGAGAAGCATGAGAGTTTGGAGCGTGACTCCAAGACTCGAGAGTCCGAGCTTGCCTCGGCTCTCGAAAGTGCCAAGTCCGCCAAGGCCGAGGCCCATAAGGCCCTTCAGGAGGTTGAAGATGTAAAGAAGATAGCGGCGGGTAAGGCATTTTTCATGCAAAGCAGGCATGTTAATGTAAACTACTTGACACTTACCCGCATTCGGAGCTCTCCAGGGGCGTTTGCAGATCTCCCGCTTAGTGCGTCCAATGCCGCCGCATTCTATCGTGGCGAGGAGGGGAGCTCGACGGAGAAGGTCTTCTGGTCTCAGTACGCTGAGGCCGGCCATCCGGTGCCCCCAAGCGACCAGCTGAAGCAGCTGGTCGAACTCCACAAGGTAGCTGAGGAGGCCATGAAGGGCCTCACAGTCCGGCTGTGGCCTGGACAGGCCATGCCTGGGAGCAACTTTGGCCTCGTGCGGCGGCTGGTGGATGCATGCCCCTGGGTGGAGGTCATCAAGCGCTCTGCCTGTATTGAAGGTGCTCGTCGGGCCCTTGCCCGCACAAAGGTGCATTGGGGCAAGTTGGATGCGGAGAAGCTTCTCATGGACCCACCGCCACCGGGCAAGGAGTATCGCACGCCTGAAATGTATTATAAAATTGTCCTGAAGGGAGCCCGCGATATTGTGGATAAGTGCCCCAGAAATGTAATCTTTGAGTAGACTCGTTATGTATTATCCTTTGCGCTGAGACTTTGTTCATGTGCTCATTAAGCAACTCTTGTTTAATTTAAAATATTACCTTCTGTGCGGCCGTGTATAAAATCTGAGAGATGGCAAGTCGTTGGCTTCAGCCCCCAAGCCACGAGTGCTGGGGTGTTCGGGATAACCTTGAGCGCTCTTGTTCCCATTTTTGGGTCCATCTAGGGAGGCGCTCAACACAGCGAACAAGGCAACCGGACTTATAATGCTTGAACACTCTCACTTAGCCATAGAATTCTATAATTTTAAATTTCGGCGAAGCCCCTGGTATTCGGAAGGCTGAATCCGGGGTGCTATCCACGCCTTCGTCGGACATTGTCTGGAACTTCGCTCAAAGCGGCATGAGTCTTTAAGGACCCGAAAAAACCTCTCGAACAGCGACCAGTCTCTCGCCTTATCATGCCAGTCAGTTTTAGCTTTCTCCACTGAGGCGCTCGCCCGGCTCAACCGGGGCGCAATCGCAGTGGTTCTCCCAGTGCCACCTTAGCCGACAGAATAGAACGTAAGGCACCAAAACGTGGGAGCTGGGCAAACCCAACTATTGACCCAAGACATGATTCAGAGCCGATTCATATAATGCTATAAGTTCGGGGTGCCGCACTTGTGAAAGTGTTCGGACTTATCACACCAACACGCGGGGAACACAAGCCCCTAGTGTATTCGGCCGTACCAAAATATACGGGTGCGAGATGTCATGTAATGAACATATATATAAAAGGTGACGTAATTGCAATTGAAAAGTGCTACATTATTTATTAAAGGAAGTCTGCTATGAGTGCGGACTGATACAAATAGTGCGGTAAGCGAGGGATTTGGACTAAGTAAACATGTCCCCCTCCAGGGGTGAGCTGCGTTCTTGGTGTATATAATCGAATTTAATGCTCGTAATTGAGACCACCTGAGTGTTCGTCGCAGCCTTCTTTCATCCCTGACTATTGCATCGCTAGTTCGGCAGGTTCGCCGTCGGACAGGGCCTCTGGTTACCGGAGGCCTGTGTACACAAAGAAGGAAAATAATAATAAGAAAAAGGGGGGCACACTTGCGAGCCCCTGGTGTGGTCGAACCGCACTCTGGGTCCATCGCGATCGTGCCCCTTCCCCTGCGCCCATGGTACCTCCAAAGCGTAATGATGTACGCGGAGTGTTATTCTTGCGATCATGCGCGGGCGGGGGTTGGGGCCGCATTGCTACGCATGCTCTGATCGCGCCAGGTGGTCTTGGTTGGTATTGCTTCAGGCGTGTTTTGCTGTATCCGGCCGTTTAATGGCCGGACTCGAGAATTGCTTTAAGAGGCTGCTCTGTACTTCTGCCGCGAGAGCCGCTGTATGTTCCTCTGTTCGGAGGGAGCGTTCCGTATTCCCGTTGACCGTGATGACTCCACGAGGGCCTGGCATCTTGAGCTTGAGGTATGCATAATGCGGCACCGCATTAAATTTTGCAAACGCGGTTCGTCCGAGCAGAGCGTGATAGCCGCTGCGAAACGGGACTATGTCGAAGATTAACTCCTCGCTCCGGAAATTGTCCGGGGATCCGAAGACCACTTCCAGTGTTACTGAGCCTGTACAGTTGGATTCCACACCTGGTATGACACCTTTAAAGGTTGTCTTTGTAGGTTTAATCCTTGAGGGGTCTATGCCCATTTTGCGCAATGTATCCTGATAAAGCAGGTTCAGGCTGCTACCGCCGTCCATCAGGACTCTCGTGAGGTGAAATCCATCGACGATTGGGTCTAAAACCAATGCGGCGAATCCGCCATGGCGTATGCTGGTCGGATGGTCTCTTCGATCGAAAGTGATCGGACAAGAGGACCATGGATTGAACTTCGGGGCGACTGGCTCCATCGCATAGACGTCCCTTAGTGCGTGCTTCCTCTCCCTCTTGGGTATATGGGTTGCGTAAATCATGTTCACCGTCCGCACTTGTGGGGGAAAACCCTTCTGTCCTCTACTGTTCGGCGGTCGGGTCTCCTCCTCGTCATCGTTGTTTAGCCCCTTGTCATTGTTTTCGGCAATTAACTTGCCTGCCTGTTTGAACACCCAGCAATCTCTATTAGTGTGATTGGCTGGTTTTTCAGGGGTGCCATGTATCTGGCATAAGCGGTCGAGTATTCGGTCCAAATTGGACGGACCCGGAGTGGTTCTTTTGAATGGCTTCTTCCGTTGACTGGGTTTAGAGCCTCGGAATCCGGCGCTGACTGCCGTATCCTTCTTGTCGTCGTTAATGCGGCGTTTGTTTTTGTTTCGACGTGACCTACCGTTGTTGTCCTTAGTATCCGGACTGCCAGCATTTTTGCGGAGATTGTTACTGCGGGCTAGCCAGCTATCCTCTCCCACGCAGAAGCGGGTCATTAATGATGTGAGGGCTGCCATAGATTTCGGCATTTCCTAGCCCAGGTGCTGGGCTAGCCATTCGTCGCGGATGTTATGCTTGAAGGCTGCAAGGGCCTCTGCGTCCGGACAGTCGACGATTTGATTTTTCTTCGTCAAGAACCGTGTCCAGAATTGTCTGGCCGATTCGTCTGGCTGCTGAATGATGTGGCTTAGGTCATCGGCGTCTGGTGGTCGCACATACGTGCCCTGGAAGTTATCGAGGAATGCGGCTTCCAGGTCTTCCCAACACCCAATTGACTCTGCGGGCAAGCTGTTAAGCCAATGCCGAGCTGGTCCTTTAAGCTTGAGTGGGAGGTACTTGATGGCGTGGAGATCGTCTCCGCGGGCCATATGAATGTGGAGAAGATAATCCTCGATCCAAACCGCGGGGTCTGTTGTGCCATCGTAGGATTCAATGTTTACGGGTTTAAACCCTTCAGGGATTTGATGATCCATTACTTCGTCAGTGAAGCATAGCGGGTGTGCGGCGCCTCTGTATTGAGCAATGTCACGACGCAGCTCGAGAGAGCGCTGTCTGCCGTATTCGGCCCGGCCGGGGTTATTATATCCGGTACGACGGTATTCGTCATGGGTCGTGGGGCGCCCACGTGATCCGTAGATGGATCTGGATTGGCTTGCTTTGTCCTCCAATATATCTCGCAAGTCCAGCGCGTTCCCTCTTGGCTTCGTACTTTTGGAGCGATGCCGGGGTACGGTCTTGGTTGGGGGCCTGGATGCCTCTCTGTCGCGACCGCGGGGTGGTCGGTCAGCCGTATCGTGCGCTGGTGATGGAGGTATTTATGCTTCCTCCTCTAATCGGGGGAGCAGCTTGCGTCTTGGGTAACTTTTGGAGGGGCGTTCGAGTTTATACTCTTCGGCCTCGAGGACCTCGGTCCATCGATCGGCCAGCAGGTCCTGATCAGCTTGAAGCTGCTACTGCTTTTTCTTTAGGCTGTTTGCCATGGCGATAAGCCTGCGTTTAAAATGCTCTTGTTCGACGGGATCCTCTGGCACGATGAATTCGTCATCGTTGAGGCTTGCCTCGTCTTCGGAGGGAGGCATATAGTTGTAATCCTCAACCTCTTCGTCTGCCGCCCTCTCGTGAGGGCTTGCCTCTGCGTCCTCCTGTGCTGAGTCCTGCTGGAGGGGGTTGTCTTCGGCACTTTCTGGGGTATTGTTATCTCCTGTGCCGGAATCTCCATTCTTGCTGTGGCGGGATTTAGAGCGGCGCCGCTGACGCCGGCGCTTGGGCTGTTTCTTTAAAGAATCTGCCTTCGCTGTTTCTTCGCCGTCCCCGTCTTTTGGGGTATCCACCATATATATGTTATATGACGAGGTGGTCTTCCAGTGCCCTGTAGGCGCTAGTTCCTGTTCGTCTCCGGCGTCGTCGTCCATAGCATCGATGTCTTCGGAGTCGTAGTCTAGCATATCGGTTAGATCATCGACAGTGGCTACAAAGTGGGTGGTGGGTGGGCTCTGAATTTCTTCGTCGTCCGTATCCCAACCATCCTGGCCATAGTTCGACCAGGGCTCTCCTGATAACGAGAGATGCTTTAGTGAATTCAGGATGTCGCCAAAGGGCGAGTATTGAAAGATGTCCGTGGCGGTGAATTCCATAACCGGCGCCCAATCCAATTTGGTTGGCAGGGGCGTGGGAGGTTCGGAGTCCGGCAAGGAGTCCGGCACCTCGGAATCACGAGTTTTGCGAGGGACAAGATTAGTGTTTGGCTCCATCGCCGTGGAAGTTGAAGCCCCCGAGGCGGTGTCCATCCACCGATCCTCTATCTGGGCAGTCGGCTCCGGACTAATGGCCGGAGCGGATTTGTGTGCGGCCACCAAGGCACTGTTCGGCGGCAGAGCTAGATCATGCCCATCGCAACAGTGCGGCAAGCTTGGCTGTGGCTCGAGTCCGTCGAAGATCAAGTCTCCGCGGACATCGGCCGTGAAGTTTAGGCCTCCGAATCTGACCTGATGGCCAGGGGTGTAGCTTTCGATCTGCTCCAGATGGCCAAGCGAATTAGCCCGCAGTGCGAAGCCGCCGAATACAAAGATCTGTCCGGGGAGAAAAGTCTCACCCTGGACAGCGTCGTTGGTTGCAGATGCCATCAAGCCTATCGGTGACGACACAGAGGAACTCTCAATGAAAGCACCAATGTGGGTGTCAAAACCAGCGTATCTCGGGTAGGGGGTCCCGAACTGTGCGTCTAGGCGGATGGTAACAGGAGACGAGGGACACGATATTTTACCCAGGTTCGGGCCCTCTCGATGGAGGTAAAACCCTACGTCCTGCTTGATTAATATTGATGATAGGGGTAGTACAAGAGTAAATCTACCACGAGATCAAGGAGGCTAAACCCTAAAGCTAGCCTATCGTATGATTGTTGTAATGTATGTTGTCCTACGGACTAAAGCCCTCCGGTTTATATAGACACCGGAGGAGGCTAGGGTTACACAGAGTCGGTTACAATGGTAGGAGATCTACATATCCGTATCGCCAATCTTGCCTTCCACGCCAAGGAAAGTCCCATCCGGACACGGGACGGAGTCTTCAATCTTGTATCTTCGTAGTCTTGGAGTCCGGCGGACGATGATAGTCCGGCTGTCCGGACACCCCCTAGTCCAGGACTCCCTCAGTCAGCATTGAAGGCTGACGAGAGGACACCAGCCGATTCTTCCGGAGGTCGAAGGTGTTGCCTACAACGAGGCCTATCCGACCCAGGACTTGTTTGTCTTTACCAAAGTCTACAGTAACGAATTTGTCTAGGTTGCTCTCGAGGTAGTCCTTGAAATCCTGGCACTCAACGTCGGCATGGCATATGTGGTAGACCAAGCATAAGTTATCACGCAAACCTGGATCACGGCGGGCTTCTTCCTCTCTTCGTCCTTTAGGTCCTTCTCTCGTCCCAGGACTGTGGTGTACTCAACATCTAGCCCAGCGAACCACTCATCATCTGAGTCTTCGAACATGCGTCCGAAGCGAGAAAGGCATCCTTTCACCGTCATTGAAGAACGGGTGTAGATGACGTCAAACTCATCGCCGGTGATGGTTATAACCTTGTACTCACCGCCGATCGTGGAGATTTGGGACGCCATAGATTTGGGAGGAGGGTTAGGATTAGTGGAACTGCCGTAATGTGAATGGACGGGACGACTAGGAGCGAACCGCCGTAGTATTGAAGGATGTGCAGGGACGAGTAGGAGCGAACTGCCAGCGTGCGAACGACATGGTAGTGGCTTTCCATTCTCCCATGATACGGGCTTTCGAGAGCCCTTGGATCTGAGATCAAACGGTTGCATGGCGTGATTGTAGACCTATGGGTGAATATCATATCCTGGAGGGTTATTCTGCAAATTTTCAGCAACTTAGCATGCGGCCGTTTGATCTCAGATCCAAGGGCTGCCAGCAGCCCGTATCATGGTCGCGCCTACCATGACCGTCGTGTCGCTCGCGCCCTTGGATATTTAACACGGTGCATTAGGCTATCTGATGTTGGCATGTCATACATAGTCATCACTTAGTCACTCATACTACAAAAGGGTTGGCTATAAGTGTATTTTTTTACTTCTCTTTATCTCTTTCTTCGTACTCCCTCCGTTCCATAATATAAGAACGTTTTCGACACTAGTGTAGTGCAAAAAACGTTCTTATATTATGGGACACATGGAGTACTAGTATTTATTGCATTTGCCAAGGAGTGACCTCTTCCAATGAAATGGTGTTGCTAAGCTTGCTTCATTTAATTAGCTATAGACTCAAAATTGTCTTTTCACCTAGGTACACGCGTTTAGCACTTTTTCTTCCTTGGGTCACCAAACTAGTCTTTCTCTTCTTGATTAACTTGCCACATCAGACTTTAAGCCTATGTGGCAAGCTTAGCACCTGTAGGAGAAAGTAAAAGTAAGTACAATAGTGCGCTTTACATGGCATTTTGCATATGTGGAGGAAAGAGAGGCAAGGAAAAAGTGGAGAAGTGGGCTCTCATGCAAGAGCCAACCTCTACTACATGGTGGAGCATTGGGAGAGGCACCTGTATGGAGGTGGTCAGGAATCGGGAGACTCACGCCGATCGTAGCGCCGCAGTTAAAATGATAATGGCAAGTCAAATCATGGGTCCCCACCTGTCCAGCAATAACTCGTTGTAAAATCACACAACCCTACGTTTGCAGCAGCCTACTCCCTCGTCTTCTCGCATCTCTGTCGAACCGACTAGGCGGAACTTCCCCGCCGCCTACCGCGCAGGAAAAGCCCCGCCCTCGACTTTTAAATAGTATGCAATATACTAATTTTGTATCCATGGATTGTGCCATGGAGCAAAGCCTCTAGAAAACGGCGGCACACATGTACAGAGTATACAACACGCCCGTCGCGTTCGCGTCGCACCCCAGACGGTCGGTCGGTCTGGCATGCTGCTCTCCGAATGGAACGCGTGTCATATTGCATTTGCACACACATGTGGGACGGCAATTGAGAACCGACCATAGGCACACTCCCCGGCCTCGCAAGTCAGGTGACTTAATAGAAGAGGGAGACGAGCGATAGTACTTGAGAAGTGTTGTACAACGTTGGTGCCTGGACGATCCCAGCAAGGCACGGAAGATCAGTTCGTCCATGCATGTGACCAGACTCCAGCAGACACGCCTGGATTGGCTATCGTCTACATATCGTGCAGGCTATGTTTTACATGGCTGTAATTGTGGTGAGAAATATAAAAAAAGGTTTCTTGTCATCTCGCAAAATTAGGTGTCATGTGCTTCAGATCACTGCGAGGGTTAAACAGCGACAACTGAGTTGGGCTAGTTATTGGGGGCACATGCACGAAGACTACCCGACTGCCATCTAGGTCAAGCCGGCTATGTTAATTAGGACATCTATCGACGGACCCCTTTCCTATGAGTTATCTTTAATTTGAGCTTTGTTCCTCGTCTAGTTTGTCCGTCGGGATTCATGTTGTCTCCTTCGGGCAGTGAGGTTATGATTTCTTGTCATGTGGCATTTTTTCATGTTATATGTTATAATCCGGCGCTTCAGATGAAAATGACGACAACTGCGCCTCCGGGCCACGCGCATGAAGACTTCTCGACAGTCATTGACGAGGTCAAGCCGGCTCCGGTAGACAAAACAAAACTAGTACTACTCCACTTTATAGGCAGGAACCTCCGTGCTTACTTGCTAGTGTTGCTCTTTTCACACTATCTCAGCCTCTACAGATCTAAACACGACAGCGGTGGCCACTCTCTCTCTCTCTCTCTCTCTCTCTCTCTCTCTCTGCTCTCTGCTCACCGCTGGTCATAGATCCAGACAGATCCGCTCCGCCGGGGAAGGTGAGAAGGTGCAACGTTCACGTGGTCGTACTCGGCGACGGCTCTTACCCACTGCTGGGCGCGTCCCGATCAGCCTGCCTTGCCGTTCTCTCCCAAGCACCGCTACCAAGTAAGGGCCTCCGACCCCTTCTTCCTCGCTGCCATAGTGTGGGCAGATCCGGCCTCCAGCCGCCCACCTAGTGACATCCCGGCGACCATCAGGTATAACTTCCTTCGAAACCGGCCTTGCTCTACTTCCTGAGCTCCTAACGTCGCTACATTTGTATCTTTTACTATTTCTCAGGTCCCCTCGTAGATAGGATCGATCGGCTGTTCAAAAACAACCTAATTTTTTTATGTTTAAGAGGTAAAACTAGTTCATGCACTCGAATCTAGTACTACTTGGTTCAAACAAGGAAGAAAGGGGGTGGGGGTGAAGGAGGAATTGTTACCTGTATCTAGGACTTGGTCGAAAGAGGAAATAATGGGGGCGAAAGGTAGTAGAGACTGGCTATCCAACTGGTCTCTAGGTCTAATAGGGAAATAAAGGGAAACATAGTACAAACTCAATATAAACCCGATCTATTGGTTGAAACAGGAAAGAAAGTGGGGACTAGGGGACAAGTCAACAGAGTAAGGCCAGCACTAGATTTGCTAGCCTCACACAGTATAAGGTGGCTATACCGAAAAAATGGGACCAACCCAGATATCCTGTTCTGATGTTTGTTGCTCCGAGCCACTCTTATGTAATGCCACTGGTAAAATGCAGCAGTCGCACCGTTAAAAGTAAGGACATGTTAAACCAATGTTGTTTTCAATGTAATGCCTCCAGTAATATGAATCAATGGCACTTCTTTACATGTCCTGCTAAAATTTCCCATTAAGATAAGTTGGTTCTTTTTGTTAGAAATGAAACTGTCCTGGTCCGCCTACTCTCCCGTGCCCAAAGTAATGTCGTATCTAACGGTTGTCATAGTTAATCCTAATGCCCACATTAATATCTAGCAATGCCACTACTTTAGAAATTGCCACAGTCCTTGTAGGATTGCCATTTAGATAAGGAACATGCTTCTTTTCATTTGATGCATGTTTCATCACTTGTTAGTCACCCTCCTTTCCACCTTTTTTTTGCAAACAGAGAAATACATTTCACGCTCGATCTTAGTTGAACTGCACAAATGATATCCAAATTATAGCTAAGCATTCCAGGAACTTCACAACCAACCTTGATGTTGCTCAATTTTATTGCAACTAATGAAGAAGAAGCTCTGTGGGTTTCGTTTTCTGATGGAAATGGAACCGGGGCTGGAGCCCTTTTCTTAAATTTTTTTGAAGAAGCTGCTAGCTCACGGGACATTGCTTCATTTTAGGTGAACTGCACCAAAAGGTCCCATGAATTGAATCATCCATGTTGGTGACTGAAAGAGCCAGCTTCAGCATCCCAGTCTAATCACCCCCGGCCTCCATCCTTGTGACGCACGATACACCTTGTTTGCCACCTGCTCGACCCTAGTGTCACTGATAAAATGAAGTAATAATATAGTTAAAATAGAGCGAGTGTCATCTCTATCATTTCATTTCCAATGTAGGTAAAGAAAGTGCTTCTCTTTGTTAATGTATGTTTCATCAACTAGTCCCATTGTTAATGTTTAAGCGTTTCTGCAAACTGGGGTGCTTAATTTTAGTTGATATGTACAAAAATAGAGATTTGAATGTCTCAGGGCGCCCCCTTGTACTATTGTTGTACACTGATGTTCTTCACTGGCAGAAGGTGTATCTAGGAGACTTGGGACGATGTCCAGTATGAGGCGTACCGTATGAGGCGTCGCAGGGCCCATCTCGCCCTTGCAGCATGGCATACTATGATACTATCGCAATATTTTCTTCTATTTATTTTGTGTGTTTTACCAACTAGTGCCACTATAATGTAATTGATACGTCCATTTTGCATCATGCTTTTATATAAATATTTATTGCATTATGGGCTGTTATTACACATTATATCTCAATACTTATGGCTACTCTCTCTTATTTTACAAGGTTTACCATGAAGAGGGGGAATGTCGGCAGCTGGAATTTTGGCTGGAAAAGGAGCAAACGTTGTTAACCTATTCTACACAACTCCAAAAGTCATGAAACTCCACGAAACACTTTGTTGGATTTAATAAGAATTTATGAGCGAAAGAAATAGGCCAGGGGGCCCACACCCTGTCCAGGAGACAGGGGGCGCGCCCCCCTGTAGGCCGCGGCCCCCTATCTCCTGGGCCCCCTGGTGGGCCTCCGGCATCCATCTTCTGCTATATGAAGGGTTTTGTCCTGGAAAAAATCATGGGCAAGCTTACGGGACGAAACTCCGCCGCCACGAGGCGGAACCTTGGCGGAATCAATCTAGGGCTCTGGCGGAGCTGTTCTACCCGGGACACTTCCCTCCGGGAGGGGGAAATCATCACCAACGTCATCACCAACGATCCTCTCATCGGGAGGGGGGCAATCTCCATCAACATCTTCACCAGCACCATCTCCTCTCAAAACCCTAGTTCATCTCTTGTATCCAATCTTGTATCAAAACCACAAATTGGTACCTGTGGGTTGCTAGCAGTGTTGATTACTCCTTGTA
Organism: Triticum timopheevii; assembly: GCA_963921465.1. Lineage (NCBI taxonomy): Eukaryota > Viridiplantae > Streptophyta > Magnoliopsida > Poales > Poaceae > Triticum > Triticum timopheevii. Next base: position 154,228,957 of record OY997272.1, read on the forward strand.
GTTGATGCTAATTGGTTTACTTGGTGGAATATCATATGTTCAGATCCTTTATGCATATTATTACTCCTCTGATTATGAACATGAATATGCTTTGTGAGTAGTTACGTTTGTTCCTGAGGACATGGGTGAAGTCCTGCTATTAGTAGTCATGTGGATTTGGTATTCATTCGATATTTTGATGAGATGTATGTTGTCTCTCCTCTACTTGGTGTTATGTGAACGTCGACTACATGACACTTCACCATTATTTGGGCCTAGAGGAAGGCATAGGGAAGTAATTAGTAGATGATGGGTTGCTAGAGTGACAAAAGCTTAAACCCTACTTTATGCGTTGCTTCGTTAGGGGTTGATATGGACCCATATGTTAAATGTTGTGGTTAGGTTTACCTTAATACTCCTTTTTGTAGTTGCGGATGCTTGCAATAGGGGTTAATCATAAGTGGGATGCTTGTCCATGTTAGGGCAGTACCAAGTGCCGGTCCACCCACATATCAAATTATCAAAGTACCGAACACGAATCTTATGAACGTGATGAAATCTAGCTTGACGATAATTCCCAATGTGTCCTCAGGAGCTCCTTCTTCATTATTAGAATTTGTCTAGGCTTATCCTTTGGTACATAAAGGATTGGGCCACCTTGCTGCACTTTATTTACTTTATTTACTTTTAGCTCGTTACTATTTATCTTATCACAAAACTATCTATCACCTACTATTTCAGTGCTTGCAGAGAAAACCTCACAGAAAACCACTTACCATTTCCTTCTGCTCCTCGTTGGGTTCGACACTCTTACTTATCGAAAGGACTACGATAGATCCCCTATACTTGTGGGTCATCAAGACTCTTTTTGGCGCCGTTGCCGGGGAGTGTAGCGCTTTTGGTGAGTGGAACTTGGTAAGGACACATTTATATAGTGTGCTGAATTTTTTTGTTACTTGTCACTATGGAAACTAATCCTTTGAGGGGCTTGTTTGGGGTATCCTCACCCCAACCAGAAGAGCAAAGAGATGATCCTCAACATACTGAACTTTATGAAAATATTCACTTTGAGATTCCTTCGGGTATGATAGAAAAACTGTTAGCTAATCCTTTTGCAGGAGACGGAACATTACATCCCGACTTATACCTTATCTTTGTGGATTATTTAAGCTTGCAGGTATTCCCGATGATGTTGTCAAAAGGAAGGTCTTCCCTTTATCTTTGAAGGGAGATGCAATGACATGGTATAGGCTATGTGATGATACGAGATATTGGAATTATAAGCGATTGAAGTTGGAATTTTTCACCAGAAGTTCTATCCTATGCATCTTGTTCATCGTGATCGTAATTACATATATAATTTCTGGCCTCGCGAAGGAGAAAGCATTGCTCAAGCTTGGGGGAGGCTTAAGTCAATGTTATATTCATTCCCCAATCATGAGCTCTCTCGGGAAATGATTATTCGGAATTTTTATGCTCGGCTTTCTCTTGATAATCGCAACTTGCTCGATACTTCCTATGCTGGTTCCTATATGCTGAAGACTATTGATTTCAAATGGGACTTATTGGAAAGAATTAAACGCAATTATGAAGATTGGTGTTCCGACGATGGTAAGGAGTCAGGTATTACACCTAAGTTTGATTGTGTTAAATCTTTTATGGATACCGATGCTTTCCGTGGATTTAGCTCTAAGTATGGACTTGACTCTGAGATAGTACCTACTTTTTGTGAAACTTTTGCTACTCACGTTGATCTCCGTAAAGAGAAGTGGTTTTGATATAATCCTCCTGTTGAAGTGAAAGTAGTTGCACCTATTACAGTCGAAGAGAAGACTATTACATATAGTGATCCTATTATTCCTACTACTTATGTCGAAAAACCTCCTTTTCCTATTAGGATAAAAGATCATGCTAAAGCTTCGATTGTTGTTCGTAAGAGTAATACTAGGACTTATACACCTCCTAAGGAAATTAATGTTGAACCTGGTATTGCTATGATTAAAGATCTCTTGGATGAGGACTTAGATGGGCATGTTATCTCTTTCTTGGGTGAAACTGCTAATATTGCTAGACCCGATACTAAGACACGTAGACCTATTGTAGGCACGCCTGTTATTTCTGTTAAAATAGGAGAACATTGTTATCATGGCTTATGTGATGGGTGCTAGTGCTAGTGCGATACCTTATGATCTTTATAAATAAATTATGCACGATATTGCACCTGTTGAATTAGAAGACATTGATGTTACTATTAAGCTTGCTAATAGGGACACCATTAAACCTATTGGGATTGTTAGAGATTTTGAAGTCTGGTGTGGGAAGAGTAAATACCCTGCTGATTTTCTTGTTCTTGGTTCCCCACAAGATGATTTTTGTCCCATTATTTTTGGTGGACCCTTCTTGAATACTGCTTGTGCTAAGATTAATTGTGAAAAGAATATTGTCACTGTTGGCATAGATGGTATGTCTCATGAGTTTAATTTCGCTAAGTTTAGTAGACAACCTCGTGAAAGGGAACCACCTAGTAAGGATGAAATTATTGGTCTTGCTTCCATTGTTGTTCCTCCAACTGATCCGTTAGAACAATATTTGCTAGACCATGAAAACAATATGTTTATGAAGGAAAGGGAAGATATAGATGAAGTGTTCCTTAAACAAGAACCTATGCTGAAACATAACCTTCCCATTGAAATTCTTGGGGATCCCCCTCCACCCAAGGGTGATCTCGTGTTTGAACTCAAACCCTTACCCGATAATCTTAAGTATGCTTATCTTGATGAAAAGAAATATATCCTGTTATTATTAGTGCTAACCTTTCAGAGAAAGAAGAAGAAAGATTATTGAAAACTCTGAAGAAGCACCGAGCTGCTATTGGATATACTCTGGACGATCTTAAGGGCATTAGTCCCACATTATGTCAACACAAAATTTCAGTGGAGAAAGATGCCAAACCAGTTAGACATCCTCAAAGACGATTAAATCCCAAAATGAAGGAAGTGGTAAGAAAGGAGATACTAAAGCTCCTTGAGGCAGGTATTATTTATCCCGTTGCTGATAGTGAATGGGTAAGCCCTGTCCATTGTGTCCCTAAAAAGGGAGGTATTACCGTTGTTCCTAATGATAAAGGTGAATTGATCCCGCAAAGAATTATTAGAGGTTATAGGATGGTAATTGATTTCCATAAGTTAAATAAAGCCACTAAGAAAGATCATTACCCTTTACCTTTTATTGATCAAATGCTAGAAAGGCTATCCAAACACACACATTTTTGCTTTCTAGATGGTTATTCTGGCTTCTCTCAAATACATGTGTCCGCGTAGGATCAATCTAAAACTACGTTTACTTGCCCTTTTGGTACTTTCGCTTATAGACGTATGCCTTTTGGTTTATGTAATGCACCTGCTACCTTTCAAAGATGCATGATGGCTATATTTTCTGATTTTTGCGAAAAGATTTGTGAGGTATTCATGGATGACTTCTCCGTCTATGGATCCTCTTTTGATGATTGTTTGAGCAACCTTGATCGAGTTTTGCAGAGGTGCGAAGACACTAATCTCGTCCTGAATTGGGAAAAGTGTCACTTTATGGTTAATGAAGGCATTGTCTTGGGGCACAAGATCTCCGAGAGAGGTATTGAAGTTGATAAAGCCAAAGTTGATGCTATCGAAAAGATGCCATGTCCCAAGGACATAAAAGGTATAAGAAGTTTCCTTGGTCATGCCGGCTTTTATAGGAGGTTCATTAAGGACTTTTCTAAAATCTCTAGGCCTTTGACTAATTTATTGCAAAAAAGATATTCCTTTGGTCTTTGATGATGATTGTGTAGAAGCATTTGAAACACTCAAGAAAGCTTTGATCACTGCACCTATTGTTCAGCCACCTGATTGGAATTTACCTTTTGAAATTATGTGCGATGCTAGTGATTATGTTGTAGGTGCTGTCTTAGGGCAAAGAGTCGATAAGAAATTGAATGTTATCCAGTATGCTAGTAAGACTCTTGATACTGCCCAGAGAAATTATGCTACTACTGAAAAAGAGTTCTTAGCAGTTGTGTTTGCATGTGATAAGTTTAGACCTTATATTGTTGATTCCAAAGTTACTATTCACACTGATCATGCTGCTATTAAATATCTCATGGAAAAGAAAGATGCTAAGCCTAGACTCATTAGATGGGTTCTCTTGCTCCAAGAATTTGACTTGCATATTATTGATAGAAAGGGAGCTGAGAACCTCGTTGCAGACAACTTGTCTAGGCTAGAGAATGTTCTTGATGACCCACTGCCTATTAATGATAGCTTTCCTGATGAAAAATTAGCGGTTGACAATGCTTCTCGTACTGCTCCTTGGTATGCTGATTATGCTAATTACATTGTTGCTAAATATATACCACCTAGTTTCACATACCAGCAAAAGAAAAAGTTCTTTTATGATTTAAGACATTACTTCTGGGATGATCCACACCTTTATAAAGGAGTAGATGGTATTATTAGACGTTGTGTGCCTGAGCATGAACAGGAACAAATTCTACGCAAGTGTCACTCTGAATCTTATGGAGGTCACCACACTGGAGATAGAACTGCACACCAGGTACTACAATCTGGTTTTCGTCGGCCTACTCTCTTCAAAGATGCTCGTAAGTTTGTCTTATCTTGTGATGAATGTCAAAGAATATGTAACATTAGTAGACGTCAAGAAATGCCTATGAATTATTCTCTTGTTATTGAACCGTTTGATGTTTGGGGCTTTGATTATATGGGACCTTTTCCTGCCTCCAATGGTTATACACATATTCTAGTTGCTGTTGATTACGTTACTATGTGGGTAGAAGCTATTCCAACTAGTAGTGTTGATGATAACACTTCTATTAAAATGCTCAAAGAAGTTATTTTTCCGAGGTTTGGAGTCCCTAGATATCTTATGACTGATGGTGGTTCACACTTTATTCATGGTGCTTTCCGTAAGATGCTTGCTAAGTATGATGTCAATCATAGAATCGCATCTCCTTATCACCCGCAATCTAGTGGTCAAGTAGAGTTGAGCAATAGAGAGCTCAAATTAATTTTGCAAAAGACTGAGAATAGATCTAGAAAGAATTGGTCCAAAAAACTTGATGATGCATTATGGGCCTATAGAACTGCATACAAAAATCCTATGGGTATGTCTCCATACAAGATGGTTTATGGAAAAGCATGTCATTTACCTCTTGAACTTGAACATAAAGCATATTGGGCTATTAAAGAGCTCAATTATGACTTCAAACTTGCCGGTGAGAAAAGGTTATTTGATATTAGCTCACTTGATGAATGGAGAACCCAAGCATATGAGAATGCCAAGCTTTTCAAAGAAAAAGTCAAACGCTGGCATGATAAGAGGATACAAAAGCGTGAGTTTAACGTAGGAGATTATGTGTTATTATTCAACTCTCGTTTAAGATTTTTTGCAGGAGAACTTCTCTCAAAATGGGAAGGTCCCTACGTTATCGAGGAGGTCTATCATTCTGGTGCTATAAAAATCAACAACTTCGAAGGCACAAATCCGAGGATGGTAAACGGTTAAAGAATTAAACATTATATTTCAGGTAATCCTATCAATGTTGAAACTAATATTATTGAAACCATAACCCCTTAGGAATATATAAGGGACACTTTCCAGAACTTCCAGACTCCGAAAAGGCATAGGTATGTGGTACAGTAAGTAAACCGACTCCAAAACAACTCTAATGGCAATTTCTATCAGTTTCGGATTATTTAAGAATTTTAGGAAGAAAGAAGTAGTCCGAAAGGGACACGAGGCTCCCATGAGAGAGAAGGCCGCGCCCCCCTGTAGGGCATGCCCCCTGTCTCGTGGGCACCTCGTGTGCCTCCCGGACTCCATTTTCTTGTATGTTATGTATTTTGGTCGGTAAAAATTCATTATATATAATCCTGAAGGTTTTGACCAACATATCACACAAATATCCTCTGTTTTTGTTTTGAGCTGTTTCTGTTTCAGATCTAGAGCATCATGTCGTCTCCAAGCGCTCCTAAGGACATGTTTTTCAAGAGGGTTATCAACCCCTATCTCGCGGAGGTGATGCGTCACCCTCAAACCATTCAGATGCGTGAGGGGGTGCTGCACATCCACGATGTGGAGGGACTAAGGCGTACCGGGAGCATGGAGACAAAGCTCGAAGCCATGGAGCAAGAAGTTTTCAAGTGTCAAGGGATGGCGGAGCATGGACTCAACGCCAACCAGATGATGATCACGGAGTTCGCCAACAACCACAAGCTGGATGCCAAAGTCATTGGGGAGACCATCTTCAAGCTTCAAGAGAAAATAGAGCACCTCCAAGCCCAGATTTACGACCTGCAAAACCAGAACTGTGAGTATGAATATAGATTCAAGCGAATGAGTTTGGCTGCAGATTTAAGGATCCCGGAGACTCGATCATCCTTTTATGATGGAGAGCCTATGCCTTGGAAGATGGACGACAAGCCTACATCATCAACAACTTCTACTTCACCACCTCCGAAGAAATAATCACATGGGTATGGGCACTCCCCTTGGCAACTGCCAAGCTTGGGGGAGGTGCCCCGGTATCGTATCACCATCACACTCTTATCTTTATCACTTTATTTAGTTTGATCCTTTTAGTAGTATCTTGGTCTAGTAGATTGAAGTTTTGATATCAAGTAGTTTTGAGTTTTGCATTGTGATATCTTTTTGTAATCGAGTCCGTGTGCAATCTATAATAAAGATTAGCGTTGAGTCAAGGGCTTTGCTATGTTGCTATGATCTTGAGAAAGTAGAAAGAACAAAAGAGTTCATATTGATCTTATGGATAGTGATAACTTCACACATAGAAAGTATGAGGCATAAAAATTGTTGAGAGTTGATGAACGTAGCCCTGGTCATCGTGGCAATTAATAGGAAGTGATAAGGAAAGAGGGGTTCACATATAAATATATTATCTTGGACACCTTTTATGATTGTGAAGCACTCATTAAGTATGACATGCTAAAAGAGTTGACGTTGGACAAGGAAGACAACGTAATGGTTTATGTTTTCCGACATCTCAGTTAAAGTATATTGTCATTGACCTTCCACATGTTGAGCTTGCCTTTCCCCCTCATGCTAACCAAATTCCTTGCACCAAGTAGAGATACTACTTGTGCTTCCAAATATCCTTAAACCTAGTTTTGCCATTAGTGTCCACCATACCTACCTATGGATTGAGTAGGATCCTTCAAGTAAGTTGTCATCGGTGCAAGCAATAAAAATTGCTCTCTAAATATGTATGACTTATTAGTGCAAAGAAAATAAACTTTGTACGAACTTGTTGTGGAAGTAATAAAAGCAACAGATTGCATAATAAAGGTCCACATACAAGGGGCAATATAAAGTGACGTTCTTTTGCACTAAGACTTTATGCATCAACCCTAAACGCGCATGACAACCTCTGCTTCCCTCTGCGAAGGGCCTATATTTTACTTTATGTTTTTACTTTATGCTTGAGTCAAGGTGATCCTCACCTTTCCCTTTTTATTTTTATCCTTTGGCAAGCTCTTCGTGTTTGAAAGATCATGATACATATATCCAATTGGATGTAAGTTGGCATAGGCTATTATTGTTGACATCACCTAAAGGTGAATACCTTGGGAGGCAACACAATAAGCCCCTATCTTTCTCAGTGTCTGGCTGAAACTCTATAACCACAAGTATTGCGTGAGTGTTAACAATTATAGGAGACTACGAGATAGTTGAGTATGTGAGCTTGCTGAAAAGCTCTATTATTGACTCTTTCTGATGTTATGATAAATTGCAATTGCTTCAATGACTGAGATTATAGTTTGTTAGTTCCTAATGAAGTTTATGAACCATACTTGACATAGTGAATTGCTTATTACCTGAATATAAGAGATCATATGACAAAATCTATATATGTTGCTGTTATTAGAATGATCATGATGCCCTCATGTCAGTATTTTATTTTTATCGACACCTCTATCTCTAAACATGTGGACATATATTTCAATTTCGGCTTCTGCTTGAGGACAAGCGAGGTCTAAGCTTGGGGGAGTTGATACGTCCATTTTGCATCATGCTTTTATATAGATATTTATTGCATTATGGGCTGTTATTACACATTATATCTCAATACATATGGCTATTCTCTCTTATTTTACAAGGTTTACCATGAAGAGGGGGAATGCCGGCAGCTGGGGAATTCTGGCTGGAAAAGGAGCAAACGTTGGAAACCTATTCAGCACAACTCCAAAAGTCCAGAAACTCCACAAACACCTTTTTGGATTTAATAAGAATTTATGAGCGAAATAAATAGGCCAGGGGCCCACACCCTGTCCAGGAGACAGGCCCCCCCCCCCCGTAGGGCGCGCCCCCTATCTCCTGGGCCCCCTGGTGGGCCTCCAGCGTCCATCTTCTGCTATATGAAGTGTTTTTTCCTGGAAAAAATCATGGGAAATCTTACGGGACGAAACTCGCCGCCACGAGGCGGAACCTTGGCGGAATCATTGTAGGGCTCTGGCGGAGCTGTTCTGCCGGGGACATTTCCCTCCGAGAGGGGGAAATCATCATCAACGTCATCACCAACGATCCTCTCATAGGGAGGGTGTCAATCTCCATCAACATCTTCACCAGCACCATCTCCTCTCAAAAGCCTAGTTCATCTCTTGTATCCAATCTTGTATCAAAACCACAAATTGGTACCTGTGGGTTGCTAGTAGTGTTGATTACTCCTTGTAGTTGATGCTAATTGGTTTACTTGGTGGAAGATCATATGTTCAGATCCTTTATGCACATTATTACTCCTCTGATTATGAACATGAATATGCTTTGTGAGTAGTTACGTTTGTTCCTGAGGACATGGGTGAAGTCTTGCTATTAGTAGTCATGTGAATTTGGTATTCGTTTGATATTTTGATGAGATGTATGTTGTCTCTCCTCTAGTGGTGTTATGTGAACGTCAACTACATGACACTTCACCATTATTTGGGCCTAGAGGAAGGCATAGGGAAGTAATTAGTAGATGATGGGTTGCTAGAGTGATAGAAGCTTAAACCCTAGTTTATGCGTTGCTTCGTTAGGGGTTGATATGGACCCATATGTTTAATGTTGTGGTTAGGTTTACCTTAATACTCCTTTTTGTAGTTGCGGATGCTTGCAATAGGTTAATCATAAGTGGGATGCTTGTCCATGTTAGGGCAGTACCCAAGTATCGGTCCACCCACATATCAAATTATCAAAGTACCGAACGCGAATCTTATGAAGGTGATGAAAACTAGCTTGACGATAATTCCCAATGTGTCCTCGGGAGCTCCTTCTTCATTATTAGAATTTGTCCAGGCTTATCCTTTGCTACATAAAGGATTGGGCCACCTTTCTGCACTTTATTTACTTTATTTACTTTTTGCTCGTTACTATTTATCTTATCAGAAAAGTATCTATCACCTACTATTTCAGTGCTTGCAGAGAAAACCTTACTGAAAACCGCTTATCATTTCCTTCTGCTCCTCGTTGGGTTCGACACTCTTACTTCTCGAAAGGACTACGATAGATCCCCTATACTTGTGTGTCATCAGTAATCACGCTTTTTCATTATCTGTGCAAACAAGGTTATTTAGCTGCATTTTGGTGGAACTGCACAAATGTACGTACAGAACCGGCATATATGCAGAGTGTGAGGTGTGCCAAGTAAAAATTATCGACACCAACCATGTTGCATGCACGCATTGGCATCCACCACCACCAGTGGGATGTGTGGCTCTCTCTGTGGACGGATCTTTCTCGGCAGCAAATCCTCTAACCAAATACTAGTAGCTTATATTAGTAGTTTTCTAGGGAGTACTATTTTCTGAAAGAAGCACCAATCTATTTTTCTTTATTTGTACACTATTTCACAACTTTGACCCAAAGGTCCAGAGCTATTTTAGGGTGATTGGCGTAGTACTCGGAGACTGATTGTAAGCATGATTTTCATTAGCTGTGACACTGATTGTAAGCATGAGCAGGTGGAAGATTAGGTTAGTGCGAAGCTTACCTTAAACCCTACCGCCACTGTTGAAATGAGGCAAATGTCGAGGGAACTGTGGAGAACAGCGGGGAAGTGACGTCGCACCATCCGGCCTCCTCTTGTGGTGGGAGAATGAATAATCCTGTGGCTCCGGCTGGCTCTGTACCCTCACGAACGACACACCATACTCGATCGATTCGTTATCCTCTGGGTGCTCGACCTTTGACCTGCACGCCCACCACATCCGCTTGACTGTCGCCTCGGGCGAATCTGTTTGCTCCATCGCCCAGAGGAGATACTCGAGGAACTCGGAGGACTACGGCGTGACTGCCGCCGAGGAGTACATGTACATCGCCGCCCTCATCGCCACCGTCTCGCTCTTTCGTATACATTGCCATATGGTCCGCACCGTCCTCAAAATCTCCCACTCATTGTCAAACCAACTAAGGATCTCCTTCAACCTGGCTAACTTTGCCTGGTCGCCACCGGCGATCTGCCTGATTCGTTGCTGCATTCTCTCCATAGATGTCCTTCTGAGTGGTCCGGTGCTAGCTTTGGAAGATGGGAGGAGAGACGGTGGTCTTGCAATAGAGAAGAGGGAGAGGCGAGACGATGGTTTTGGAATGGAGATGATGGAGAGGAGAGGAGGTTGTTTTGCAATGGAGAAGATCGGAAGAGGCAGAGGCGAGACGGTGGTTTTGGAATGGAGATGATGGAGAGGAGAGGAGGTGGTTTTGCAATGGAGAAGATCGGAAGAGGGAGAGGCGAGATGGTGGTTTTGGAATGGAGATGATGGAGAGGAGAGGAGGTGGTTTTGCAATGGAGAAGATCAGAAGAGGGAGAGGCGAGACAGTGGTTTTGGAATGGAGATGATGGAGAGGATAGGAGGTGGTTTTGCAATGGAGAAGAGGGAGAGGAGCGTGCAGCAGCGATTTAGGATTGGACGAGAGGGCCGGCACGCTGTGACTGGATCAAAATCAAAATCAATTTACCCTTCAATTAAGAAAGCGACCCCACATTAACTAGTATCCCTTTTATTCTGGGTCATAATTGACCATAATTTTCGGACATAAAATATATGTTATACGTTGCAAAAATAATATAATTTTAAAGTACATTCAGATACGAACCAAACGATATAATTTTTGGTGACATGCATTCACATTTTGCTTGTCAAATACAGTACGTGGTCAAACTTTGACCCAAAATACGCAAAACAACAAAAAAAATACTTCCAAGACCAGCGCCGCTCTTCCGCTCTTCTCCTCTTAAACCACCACCACTCCTCTCCTGTTCCAATCTAAATCTAGCACCTCTCCTCTCCTCTTCCATTTCAAAACCACCGCCCTCCTCTCCTGTTCCAATCCAAAACCAGCGTCGCTCCTCTCCCGTTCTAATCCAAAACCAGCGCTGATCCTCTCCTCTTCCATTCAAAAACCACCGCCGGCGAGTGAAGGTGCTATGGAGAAGTAGATCGATGGAGGAGTACAACCGATATGTGAGGATCGCATACGGCGACCCTATGAAGCTAGCTAGGATGTTGGAGATATAGTCTTGGTTCGACAACAAGGACCAACTAGCGGCGACGGCGACATCCATGGCCAAATATATGCAATAGAGTGAAAAGGCGGCGATACTCCCAGAGGGAGTCACGCTTGAGTACATAGAGCTGCTCCTCTGGGCCATGGAGCAAACAGATTCACCGAATCCGATCGTGAGGGACCGGTGGTGGGTGTATCGATCCCAGATGGAGCATCCACCAGAGGTTGAAGGATCGAGCATCTACAGGGTGCCGATTGTGAGGGTGTCCTGCCAGAGTGAGCCAGTGGAGTCTTCGTCGACCGAAGCCAACTGCAAGAGGAGAAAAGCAGTTGACCCGATGATGCTTACCCGCCATCGTCTCCCTCGCTGTTCGCATCGTCTCACGGGGCGGCTGTCTGCCGCCGAGGAATAGGAGGGGACTGCCCCCCTCACCTAGTCCAATGGTCGGGCAGGTTGTGAATTGTCAGGAGGAGCTTAGGGTTGTAAGTATTTGCAGGTTGTGAATTGTGTTTTGTGTTGTGTATTTTGAGAGTACTTTCAGATATGAATGTCTTTTGAATTTCAGATTTGCAGTATTAAGCATATGAAGTATTTTATGAATTCTAGAGATCTATTTTTAGCACTTAAAAAATGTAGTTTCATAGGAGTATAAAAGTGCAGACAATGTGATTCTTAGAGAAGAAACTGCAAGTTTCAGTTTTAGATAAGAAACTGCAAGTTCAGTTTCAGATAAGAAACTGCAACTTTCAGAGGCAGAGCATTTATATTAACAAGACCTTTTCAAACAGGGTAAACATCATGTTGGAAGTTTTATTCATGGTCGAAAATGGAACTACCAGCGAGTTAACATCATGCTAATTAACATTCATGCATAGCACATCTTCATATGATGCACAGTCAAAATGCCCACACAATGTCGAGTGTGGAAACACAGAGAAAACGAGAGACGAAGTTTTGGCAAGTGTTGGACATGAATTTGGGCTGCCCCGTCTAGGCTTTCATTTTTAACATGCGCAGCCCACGACCTCGGATGGGAGGTCCATAGGCCTGTTTGTATTTTCTTAGGGCCGTCATGTATCGACCAGCCTATGGACCTCCCATCCGAGGTTTTATTTTGGCAGCCCAATTTATGTATTTTTTTAAGAAAACGCAGAGGTCTGTTCTATTTTTCTATATAAAAATAGGAACGCTAGGTCCATCTTATGTTTCCCTTCTAACTATATTATATATATTTAAATTATTTTATATGTTATTATATATTATTTTTATTGTCATCATATATTTAACAGATACTTACATATGTAAGAAAACAATATCCCACATCTTATTAATTTATAAAAATAATTTCTTAACAAATAAAATCCTGGATTGTTTTGGCATGAAAATCCTAGTGATTGTGTACAAAAGCTTGGTAATACTTAAGGACAAATGTAATAATATCACTTATTATTTAAATATATTTATAACAAAATGCTCAGCCCCTTTTTATTTTTTGAAAACATTGCTGACCCAACCCAACATTATAATTAGAATCAGCCCAGCAAAATCATGTATTTCGAGAAAGTGAAAATGGCCTGTAATTTTTTAGGAAATAAAATAAGTGGGCCGCATGGACGCTACATTATTTGTTCACCCAGCCCAACTAATGGTTGTAATTCAAAAAAAAATATCAAATTGACTGTAAATTCTACCGCGCAAAAAAAAAGACTGTAAATTCTAAAAAAATCGGTTAAATATGTGCCACATTTTTGGAGGCTGAAATGTGGGCCAATAGGTCGAAGCCAACGCACGTCATTGTCAATTTAGTCAACAAATGATTCTGACATGTTAGCCGTTGGATTTATATCCAACGACCGACATCCATCTTCAATCTCTCGTCTTCTTCCTCCAGCGCCGCCGAGACCACCTCCCGCCTCCTGCTGCTAGCAGCTCTGCTTAGCACGCTTCGCTATGAAGCGCTACTCCACCGTTGGCCAGGCCACCCCTCCACCCCTCCACACCTCATGTTCTTCTCCATCGACTGCCGAACCACACCGCACTAGAACCAGTTAACCCTCGTATAGCTCTCCGTCTGTGACTCTACTCCCATGTCTTCCCATCTCTGGCTCGTTGCTATTCGGGGCCTCGCCGTCGTCCACCACCTTGGATGCGCTCGGCGCGGCATGGTCAACGTGGTCAATGAACGACACCATCGGAAGTAGACTGTGCATGGAGAGGCTGATAGCTGGGTCCATGGCCGCACACAAGGAAATGCCTCATTATTACGCGCAAAATAATGATTCCTCCACCTGACATCTGGGACCCACCAGAAGGGCCTCTGTATTTTGTGAAAAAAACATGCCCCCCGCTGACATCTCGGACCCACCAGCTATCTTCGCACGCAAGGAAGTGCCTCCTTATTACACCAAAAAAAATGAATACTCCCCCTACCAGCTGGAAACCAGCATAGTGGGAGGCTGACTTGTGGGCCTACCAAGTTGACGGGGACGGAGGGCTTTGTCAACTTAGTCAATATGAATGATTCTCGCTCCTGTTACCGTACGATGTTCATCCAACGGCCGTAGTGCTTCTTCAACCTCTGGTCTTCTTGCTCCAGCCGCCCAAACCAGCACCGGTCATGCCGCGTGCTCCTGCCTCCCGTGGCCGGCTGTGATGCCGCGGAGGCCTCACCGCCCCCCTACTACTCCCACCGCTGGCCAGGCCATCCCTCTACTCAACCACACCCCTTGTTATTCTGCGGCGACAGTAGCCTCACACCGCAGCAGAACTAGTGAACCCTCATACTCCTCTTCGCATGGGCATCCACTGTTGCGTCTTTCCTGGCTCTGAGTCGTCCCCTTCCTAGGCCTCGCCGTCGTCCACCGCGGTGGTGCTCTCGGCGCGACGTGGTCAACGTGGTCAAGGAACGACTTCCATCGGACGTGGACTGTACGTGGAGAGGATGACAGCTGGGTCCACGGCCGTAGCAAGGAAGTGCCTCCTTATTACGCGCAAAATAATGATTCCTCCACCTAACAGCGGGGACCCACCAGACGGGCCACTGTATTTCATGAAAAAAAACATTTCCCCTGATTGCTGGGACCCACCAGCTACATCTTCGCACGTAAGGAAGTGTGTCCGGGCAAAAAAAATGATTCGCCCCCCTGACTGCTGGGACCCACCAGCTACATCTTCGCACGCAAGGAAGTGTGTCCGGGCAAAAAACGATTTGCCCCCCTAACTGCTGGGACCCACTAGCTACATCTTCGCACGCAAGGAAGTGCGTCCGGGCAAAAAAAAATTGATTCGCCCCCCTGACTGCTGGGACCCACCAGCTACATCTTCGCACGCAAGGAAGTGCCTGACAGTCGGGACCCACTTGGTCGAAGCGTAGGTTGCATTGTCATTCTGGTCGCAAATGTGTATGTACATACTGGTCGATGTAGAGGCGCTCACATGTCGTAGTAGAGGCGCGCACGTGTCGTAGTAGAGGCACGCATGTAGCATGTACACGTACGTACAACGGCCAGGTTGCAAGAAAGAAAATACGGCCACGTACGTACATACGGGCGGGGTCTTGAACACCTACTCGCGCATACGTACGGCCAGGGCTCGTGTACATGGCTGGGTCAGAACGGAGAAGCAGCGACGTTGTCGTGTTCATGGGGAGCCAACCGGTTGGGTCAGAATGGAATGCGTCATCGTGTTCATCGGGAGGGACGGAACATGCGATGGAAACGAGGCCTGGCATACCGCAGAACGGAGGAAATGGCCTTGTGTTTGACCGGCCACGTTCAAAATGGGGGTCCTATTGATCGGGAGGGGTCTGGCGTACCGCAAAATGGAGGAAATGGACCTCCTACGGTCGAAACGGCGGTCCTGTTGATCGGGAGGCGTCTGGCGTACCGCAACCGGAGGAAACGGACCTCCTACGGTCGAAACGGGGGTCCTGTTGATTGGGATGGGTGTGGCGTACCGCAAAACGGACGAAACGGACTTGTGTTGGAGCGCTACGGTCGAAACGGGGGTCCTGTTCATCGGGAGGGGTGTGGCGTACCGCAAAACGAGACTCCACGGGATACTGTTCATATCCACCGTTGACATCCTCCAGCCTCCATGGGCTACCGTCGACCTCCTCCAGCCTCCACGGGCTCTTGTTCATCCAGCCTCCACCGCGCGCTACTCCACCGGCTACTGTTCAACCACCCCTCCACGGGCACCCTTCCACCATCTACTGTTCATCAAGCCCTCCACACCACGGGGTCCTGTTCATCCAGAGGCAACGCCACCCTCACTGTTCATCGAAGCCCCCACCCCCCCGCAACGCTCACTGTTCATCCAATCGATCGGCTTCAGTTAACAGTAGTAGCGAAGGAATCGCACGATCGGGTTCAGTTAACAGCCATCGATCGATCGCTCGGGTTTAGTAACGCATAGCCTGCAGTGCAATCACTCAGGTTCAGTTAGAGCCCAACGCCTCACTCGGATTCAGTTAGAGCCAACGCCTCGCACACACGCGCGTACGTGTACGAGAGAAACGCACATCGCTCGGCCCCCGACCTCCCATCATAACCGGGAACTGCCCGAAATTTTCCTCACCCTCGCTTCTACCACGGTTTTTTCCGTCATGGACGGCCCAAAGAATGTCATGCAGCTGCGTCTCCGGCCCGCCCAGGACGAAAAGCCCATTTTTTGTCATAGAAGTAGGAGCCCGCAACATCTATGATGATACCGAGTTTTATCACAATTATCATCATAGAAGTGTCATATGTATGACAGAATTTTTTTCATTCGGCCCAAAATGTCACGGATGTGTCTTTTTTTTTTGTAGTGTGAGGCATAGGGAATGACTTACATTCTCTTTCTATCTTCTACCTTGGTCGGGCTTTGAGTCTTACTCAATTTCACACCTTGTAACACAGGCAAGAACTATTTCTTTGACTGTTCCATTTTGAACTACTTCAAAATCTTGTCAAGGTATGTACTCATTGGAAAAACTTATCAAGCGCCTTGATCTATCTCTATAGATCTTGATACGTAATATGTAAGAAGCTTCACCAAGGTCTTTCTTTGAAAGACTCTTTTCAAATACTCCTTTATGCTTTCCAGAAAAATCTACATTATTTCCGATCAACAATATGTCATTCACATATACTTATCAGAAATGCTATAGTGCTCCCACTCACTTTCTTGTAAATACAGGCTTCACCACAAGTCTGTATAAAACTATATGCTTTGATCAACTCATTAAAGCGTATATTCCAACTCCGAGATGCTTGCACCAGTCCATAGATGGATTGCTGGAGCTTGCACATTTTGTTAGCACCTTTAGGATCGACAAAACCATCTGCTTGCATCATATACAACTCTTCCTAAAGAAATCCATTGAGGAATGTAGTTTTGACATCCACTTGCCAGATTTCATAAAATGTGACAATTTTCTAACATGATTCGGACAGACTTAAGCATCGCTACGAGTGAGAAAATCTCATCACAGGCAACACCTTGAACTTTGTCAAAAACCTTTTTCGACAAGTCTAGCTTTGTAGATAGTAACACTACTATCAGCGTCTGTCTTCCTCTTGAAGATCCATTTATTTTCTATGGCTTGCTGATCATCAGGAAAGTCAACCAAAGTCCACACTTTGTTCTCAAACATGGATCCCATCTCAGATTTCATGGCCTCAAGCCATTTCACGGAATCTGGGCTCATCATCGGTTCCTCATAGTTTGTAGGTTCATCATGGTCTAGTAACATGACTTCCAGAATAGCATTACCGTACTACTTTGGTGCGGATTGTACTCTGGAAGATCTACGAGGTTCGGTAATAACTTGGTCTGAAGTTTCATGATCATCATCATTAGCTTCCTCACTAATTGGCGTAGGAATCACTAGAACTGGTTTCTGTGATGAACTGCTTTCCAATTTGGGAGAAGGTACAATTACCTCATTAAGTTCTACTTTCCTTCCACTACTTCTTTCGAGAGAAACTCCTTCTCTAGAAAGGATCCATTCTTAGCAACGATCTTGCCTTCGGATCTGTGATAGAAGGTGTACCCAACAGTTTCCTTTGGGTATCCTATGAAGATGCATTTCTCCGATTTGGTTTCGAGCTTACCAGGTTGAAGCTTTTATCGCAGCCCCAAACTTTAAGAAATGACAACTTTGGTTTCTTGCCAAACCACAGCTCATAAGGCGTCGTCTCAACAGATTTCGATGGTGCCCTATTTAACGTGAATGCAGCTGTCTCTAATGCATAACCCCAAAACAACAGTGCTAAATCGGTAAGATACATCATAAATCGCAACATATCCAATAAATGGCAGTTACGACGTTCGGACACACTATTACGATGTGGTGTTCCAGGTGGTGTGAGTTGTGAAACTATTCCACATTGTTTTAAATGAAGGCCAAACTCGTAACTCAAATATTCTCCTCTACGATCAGATCGTAGAAACTTTATTTTCTTGTTATTATGATTCTCTACTTCACTCTGAAATTCTTTGAACTTTTCAAATGTTTCAGACTTGTGTTTTATTAAGTAGATATACCCATATCTACTCAAATTATCTGTGAAGGTCAAAAAATAATGATACCCACCATGAGCATCAACACTCAGTGGACTGTATACATAGGTATTTATTATTTCCAATAAGTCACTAGCTCGTTCCATTGTTCTGAGAATGGAGTTTTAGTCATCTTGCCCATAAGGCACGGTTCACAAGCATCAAATGATTCATAGTCAAGTGATTCCAAAATTCCATCTTTATGGAATTTCTTCATGCGCTTTACACCGATATGACCCAAACGGCAGTGCCACAAATATGTTGCATTATCATTATCAACTTTGCATCTTTTGGCATCAATATTATGAATATGTGTATCACTATGATCAAGATTCAATAAACCATCAACATTGGGTGTATGACCATAGATGGTTTTATTCATGTAAACGGAATAACAATTTATTCTCTGTCTTAGATGAATAATCGTATCGCAATCAACATGATCTAATCATATTTATGCTCAACGCAAACACCAATTAACATTTATTTAGGTTCAACACTAATCTTGAAAGTATAGGGAGTTTGCGATGATGATCATATCAATCTTGGAACCACTTCCAACTCACATTGTCACTTCACCCTCAACTAGTCTCTGTTTATTCTGTAACTCATGTTTCAAGTAACTAATCTTAGCAACCGAACAAGTATCAAATACCCAAGGGCTACTATAAACACTAGTAAGGTACACATCAATAACTTGTATATCAAATATACCCTTGTTCACTTTGCCATCCTACTTATCCACCAAATATTCAGGGCATTTCCGCTTTCAGTGACCATATCCTTTGTAGTAGAAGCACTCAGTTTCAGGCTTTGGTCTAGCTTTGGGTTTCTTCACGGGAGTGACAACTTGCTTGCCATTCTACTTGAAGTTCCATTTCTTTCCCTTTTCCCTTTTCTTGAAACTAGTGGTCTTGTCAATCATCAACACTTGATGCTCTTTCTTGATTTCTACCTTCATCGATTTTAGCATCACGAAGAGCTCAGGATTCATTTTCGTCATCCCTTGCATACTATAGTTCATCACGAAGTTCCAGTAACTTGTTGATGGTGACTAGAGAACTTTGTCAATCACTATCTTATCTGGAAGATTGACTCCCACTTGATTCAAGTGATTGTAGTACCCAGCCATTCTGAGCACATGCTCACTAGTTGAGCAATTCTCCTCCATCTTTTAGGCAAAGTACTTGTCATAAGTCTCATACCTCTTGACTCGGGCATGAGTCTGAAATACCAATTTCAGCTCTTGGAACATCTCATATGCTCCGTGACATTTCAAAAACATTTTTGAAGTCCCGGTTCTAAGCCGTAAAGCATGGTGCACTAAACTATCAAGTAGTCATCATATTGAGCTAGCAAACGTTCATAACGTCTGCATCTACTCCTGCAATAGGTTTGTCACCTAGCGGTGCATTAAGGACATAATTCTTCTGTGTAGCAATGAGGATAAACCTCAAATCATGGACCCAGTCTGCATCATTGCTACTAACATCTTTCAACTTAGTTTTCTCTAGGAACATATAAAAAACATAGGGAAGCTATAACGCGAGCTATTGATCTACAACATAATTTGCAAAATACTATCAGGACTATGTTCATGATAAATTAAAGTTCAATTAATCATATTACTTAAGAACTCCCACTTAGATAGACATCCCTCTAATCATCTAAGTGATCACGTGATCCAAATCAACTAAACCTTGTCCGATCATCACGTGAGATGTAGTAGTTTTCAATGGTGAACATCACTATGTTGATCATATCTACTATATGATTCACGCTCAACCTTTCGGTCTCCAGTGTTCCGAGGCCATATCTGCATATGTTAGGCTCGTCAAGTTTAACCCGTGTATTTTTGCATGTGCAAAACTGGCTTGCACCCGTTATATGTGAACGTAGAGCTTATCACACCCGATCATCACGTGGTGTCTCAGCACGACGAACTTTGGCAACGGTGCATACTCAGGGAGAACACTTATACCTTGAAATTTAGTGAGAGATCATCTTATAATGCTACCGTCAATCAAAGCAAAATAAGATGCATAAAATATAAACATCACATGCAATCATTATAAGTGATATGATATGGCCACCATCATCTTGTGCCTTTGATCTCCATCTCCAAAGCACCGTCATGATCACCATCGTCACCGGCACGACCTTCATCTCCATCGTAGCATCGTTGTCGTCTCGCCAACTATTGCTTCTATGACTATCGCTATCGCTTAGTGATAAAGTAAAGCAATTACATGGCGATTGCATTTCATACAATAAAGCGACAACCATATGGCTCCTGTCAGTTGCCGATAACTCTGTTACAAAACATGATCATCTCATACAATAAAATATAGCATCATGTCTTGACCATATCACATCACAACATGTCCTGCAAAAACAAGTTAGACGTCCTCTACTTTATTGTTGCAAGTTTTACGTGGCTGCAATGGGCTAAGAAAGAACCATTCTTACCTACGCATCAAAACCACAACGATATTTCATCAAATATGTGTTGTTTTAACCTTCACAAGTACCGAGCGTAGCCACACTCGTTTCAACTAATTAAAGTTGGAGAAACTAACACCCGCCAGGCACCTGTGTGTGCGAAGCACGTCTGTAGAACTAGTCTCGCGTAAGCGTACGCGTAATGTCGGTCCGGGCCGCTTCATCCAACAATATCGCCGAATCAAAGTATGACATACTGGTAAGCAGTATGACTAGTACGTCCACAACTCACTTGTGTTCTACTCGTGCATATAACATCTACGCATAAACCTGGCTCGGATGCCACTGTAGGGGAACGTAGTAATTTCAAAAAATTCCTACGCATACGCAAGATCATGGTGATGCATAGAAATGAGAGGGGAGAGTGTCGTCCACGTACCCTCGTAGACCGTAAGCGAAAGCATTATGACAACGCGGTTGATGTAGTCGTGCGTCTTCACGATCGACTGATCCTAGTACCGAACGTACGGCACCTCCACGATCTGCACATGTTCAGATCGGTAACGTCCCACAAACTCACGATCCAGTAGAGATTTGAGGGAGAGTTCCGTCAGCACGACAGCGTCATGACGTTGTTGATGAAGATACCGATGCAGGGCTTTGCCTAAGCACCGCTATAATATGATCGAGGTGGATTATGGTGGAGGGGGGCACCGCACATGGCTAAAGATCAATGATCAACTTGTGTGTCTATGGGGTACCCCCCCTCCGTATATAAAGGAGTGGAGGAGGGGGAGGGACCGGCCCTCCTAGGTGCACCCCAAGGGGAGTCCTACTCCCACCGGGAGTAGGACTCCAACCCTTCCAAGAGTAGGAGTAGGAGAGAGGGAAGGAGGAGAGAGAGGGAAGGAAAGGGGGGCACGCCCCCCCTCCTTGTCCAATTCGGACTAGAGGGGGAGGCGGCGCGCGGCCTGCCCTGGCCGCCCATCCTCTTCTCCGCTAAGGCCCAATAGGCCCATTACACTCCCTGGGGGGTTTCGGCAACCCCCCGGTACTCCGGTATTTGTCCGAACTTTCCCGGAACCCTTCTAAAGTCCAAACATAGTCATCCAATATATCGATCTTTGTGTCTCGACCATTTCGAGACTCCTCGTCATGTCCATGATCATATCCGGGACTCCGAACTACCTTCGGTACATCAAAACTCATAAACTCATATTACCAATTGCCACCGAACGTTAAGCATGCGGACTCTACGGGTTTGAGAACTATGTAGACATGACAGAGACACGTCTCCGGTCAATAACCAATAGCAGAACGTGGATGTTCATATTGGGTCCTACATATTCTACGAAGATCTTTATCGGTCAAACCACATAACAACATACGTTGTTCCCTTTGTCATCGGTATGTTACTTGCCCGAGATTTGATCGTCGGTATCTCAATACCCAGCTCAATCTCGTTACCGGCAAGTCTCTTTACTCGTTCCATAATGCATCATCCCGCAACTAACTCATTAGTCACATTGCTTGCAAGGCTTATAGTGATGTGCATTACCGAGAAGGCCCAGAGATACCTCTCCGACAATCTAAGCGACAAATCCTAATCTTGATCTATGCCAACTCAACAAGTACCATCAGAGACACCTGTAGAGCACCTTTATAATCACCCAGTTACGTTGTGACGTTTGGTAGCACACAAAGTGTTCCTCCGGTATTCGGGAGTTGCATAATCTCATAGTCACAGGAACATGTATAAGTCATGAAGAAAGCACTAGCAACATACTAAACGATCAAGTGCTAAGCTAACGGAATGGGTCAAGTCAATCACATCATTCTCTAATGATGTGAACCCGTTAATCAAATGACAACTCATGTCTATGGCTAGGAAACTTAACCATCTTTGATTCAACGAGCTAGTCAAGTAGAGGCATATTAGTAACACTGTTTGTCTGTGTATCCACACATGTACTAAATTTCCGGTTAATACAATTTTATCATGAATAATAAACTTTTATAATGATATAAGGAAATATAAATAACAACTTTATTATTGCCTCTAGGGCATATTTCCTTCATGCTAATCCTCAAGCAATTCAGTTGACAAACTGAAAGCGATAAAGAAGAACGTTCACCAACTCTTTTGTTCTCGTTACTATATATATACTTAACTAGTGTTCAAGTTTTCAGCAAAGAATATGAACTAACCATATGAATGATAACACTTAGGTCTCAGATTTACTCATGGCAATAACGTAACCAATTAGCGAGCAATAATAAGATATCTCAGATGCCAACTTTGTCAAAACAATCATGATATAATATGATAACATGGTATCTTGCTAGCTCTTTCAGAGACCACAAAACATAAATATAGACACTACAAAAAAGACACATCCGTGACATTTTGGCCCGAACGATTTTTCCTATCATAGTTATGACACTTATATGACAATAATTGTGACAAAATCATGTATCATCATAGATGTGGTGGTCTCCTACTTATATGACAAAAAATCATGATAGAAAATGAGCTTTTCATCCTGGGCAGGCCGGGGACACACCTGCATGAATTGGGCCATCCATGACATAAAAAATCATGGTAGAAGTGTGGGCGAGGAAATTTTCGCGGAGTTCCTGGTTATGGTGGGTGGTCGGGCAGAGCAATGCAGTGTGGTTTGCGCGTTTTCTCTCGTTCATGCCTGTGGTGCGAGCCGTGTTCCTATAAGCGAACCCAAGAGAGAGAGGCGTTCTCTTACTGAGCCCGAGCAATTGATTGATCCCACTACATACTGAAGCCGATCGACCGATCTCTTCACTGCTAGTTGAACCTGAGCAATTCCTTTGTTGCATGGTGCTGCTAATCGAATCCGAGGGATTACTGAAGCCGATCGAGTACCCGTGCGAGATGTAGCCACCCGGTGTGTTGGGTTGCCTTCGGGTGAACAGTGCCCGTTGCTGCCGCGCGCACAATAGGTAGAACGAGTCGAGACATGGTGAGTCGACCTAGCTGGTTGTCTGGCTGTGGATGAACAGTTCCCGGTGGGGGTTGGATATGAATAGGACCCCAGCCATGTGTAGGCAGTTGCCGCTGGATGAACAAGACCCCATGGAAGTAGGCAGTTGCCGCTAGATGAACAGAACCCCGAGGAGGCCGCCACACCCCAGCCGGTTGGGGGTGGATGAACATGACCCCGTGGAGGCTCTACGAATAGTAGCCGGTGGAGTCTAGAGGACGACAGTGGATGAACAGTAGCCCATGGAGTCCCTTTTTGTGGTACGCCACATCCCTCCCGATGAACACGACCCCATTTTGACCCTAGGCGTTCCAACACAAGTCCATTTCTTTTGTTTTGCGGTACACCACACCCAGGGCCCCGTTTCGATCCTAGGAAGTTGAACAGAATCCCATTTCCTCCATTTTGCGGTACGCCAAACCCCTACCGATTAACAGGATCTAGTTTTGATCGTTGTTAGTCGAACAGAAGGTTGTTTCCTCCATTCTTCCGTACGCCAGACCCCGGCAATTCCATCCAGCCAGTTGGATCCCGTTGAATAGAATGCTTTTCAACATAGTCTGTTGCCTCTCGATGAACTGGATGTTGTTTCTCCATTTCGACCAAGCTGGTTGGCTGCCCGATGAACATGATGCCGTTGCTAGCGCCCGTTACCTCTCCATGTACACGAGCCCTGGCCATCCGTATGCATCAGTATGTGTTCAAGACCCCGCCTGTATGTACGTACGTGGCAGTATTTTTTTGCCCTATGGCAGTATGTATGTGTACATGATTTAGATGGGACCGCGTGAACTTCTACGTCGGCTACTCTACTACGACATGTGCTGCTACTTACTCGGCCATGGTTCATACTTGCAGAGGACCGATCGACTAGTACGTACGTACCCGTTCGCGACCAGATAGACAATGCTACATACGCTTTGACCGGATGGGTCCCAGCTGTCAGGGAGGATAAGGACGCACTTCCTTGCATGCGAAGATATAGCTGTTGGGTCCCAGCTGTTAGGTAAGGAATCATTTTTATTCTGTGAATAATAAGGAGGCACTTCCTTGTGTTCAAAGATGTAACTGGTGGGTCCAGCTGTTAGCCTGACCGACTAAAGTCCTCTTCCGATGACTGTCATTCATTGACCTTGTTGACCACGCCGCCGAGAGCATCAAGGTGGTGGACGATGGAGAGGCCTAGGAAGGGAACATCGCAGAGCTAGGGAAAATGAAGCAGGTGGATGCCCACGTGGAGGGGAGTACGAGGGTTCACTCGTTCGGCTGCGGTGAAGGCTGCCATCGCCAGAGAATAACAGGGGGTGTGGGTGAGTAGAGGGAAGGCCTGGCCAGTGGTGGGAGTAGGGTGGGGCGCTGAGGCCTGCGCGACAGCATGATAGCTCGTATCCGCATCAGTATTTTCCCCAAAGAGGAATGGATGATGCAGCACAGCTTCAATAGGTATTTCCCTCAGCTATGAAACCAAGGTTATCGAACCAGTAGGAGAACCAAGCAACACTATGTAAACGGTACCTACACACAAAGAAAAAAATACTTGCAACCCGACGCGTAAGAGGGGTTGTCAATCCTTCTGAAGTAAAAGATTGGTAAATCGATAGATTGGTAGATGCAAATAGAATAACGCCAAATAAAATTTAGCAAGGTATTTTGCGGGTTTTGGTAATATAAATCTGAAAATAAAAGATGCAAATAAAGAAAAAGGCAAATAGCAATATAGATTTGAAAATAAATGATGGGAAAATAGACCCGGGGGTCGTAGATTTCACTAGTGTCTTCTCTCGAGAAAATAGCATATTGTGGGTAAACTAATTACTGTTGGGAAATTGATAGAACATCGAATAATTATGACGATATCTAGGCAATGATCATTATATAGGCATCACATCCAAGATTAGTAGATCGACTCCTGCCTGCATCTACTACTATTACTCCAGACATCGACCGCTATCCAGCATGCATCTAGTATATTAAGTTCATTGAGAAACAGAGTAATGCAATAAGAACGATGACATGATGTAGACAAGATCTAATCATTTAGGAATAGCCCCCATATTATTATCCTTAATAGCAACGATACATGCGTGTCTTGCTGCTCCTTCTGTCACTTGGAAAGAACACCACACGATCGAACCCATCACAAAGCACCTCTTCCCGTGGCAAGAAAAATTGATCTAGTCAGCCTAACTAAGCCAAAGATTCGAAGGAGAAATATGAGGCTATAAGTAATCATGCATATAAGATATCAAAGAAAACTCAAATAATTGTCATGGGTATAGATCTGATAATAAACTCAAGGTTCATCAGATCCCAACAAACACACCACAAAAAGAGTTACATTAAATAGATCTCTGTTCGTGTCAAACCCGGTGGATCTCGTAGTAGGGGTCCTAAGATAGGCGTCTTGGAGCGATGGTAACATGGACACATGATTTTACCCAGGTTCGGGCTATCTCAAGGAGACAATACCCTATGTCCTCCCTTTGATTGTATTGATATGAGGATAGTACATAGTACAAGTATCTACCACGAGATTGTAGTAATGAATATGAGATTGTCTGTTGACTAGCCTGGCCTTGGTTTATATATGCATCATAGGCTTAGGGTTTAGAGGAGTCCTTGTCTTGTGCGCCAAGTCTTGTGGAATCCTCCTTGTATTCGGCATGGGCTGCCCGAAGTGGCCCATTAGTGAATCATCATGGGGGTCCACGGCCCGACCCAATGGTTGGGAGACGACGTGATGAGTACCCCCTAGTCCAGGACACCATCAATAGCCCCCTGAACCGGTCTTCAAGTTGAGGAGGCTCCTCGGTTCTTCTGAATAATTCTTCGTCTTCGATCGTCGGTCTTTTAAACTGGTTCAACAAATCTTCCCATGTCCGATCTTGACGATCACCGAGCTGAATCCGAAGAGTTTACATGTCGGGCATCCGAGGAGCCCCTTTAAGTTATCGTCCTTTATCAATGCATTGTAAGTTTTTTACGCCACACCTGGGGTTTGAAGTGTTTCCCGTGCGATGGCATCCTCTTGCGTCCGAGCTCTAATGCCGAACTAAATCCGAGGAATCTTTTCACAGCTGAGCTCCAACACTATTCTGCATTCAAGGTATCCTCTTGCATCCGAGCTCCAATGCCAAACTAAATCTGAGGCGTCTTTTCACAGCCGAGCGCCGATGATGGTCGGCATCCGAGGAATCATAAATTTGAGTGAGTTCATCTGAGCTTAAATGCCGGAGTAGTCTTCTATGGAACGAGCCATTCGAATCCAAGATTTATGCCGAACCTCTTCCGAGCTCCAACACCGGACTGCATCCGAGCTCTAACGATGGTCAGCGTCTGAGGTGTCATAAACTACCTTGGTCTTTAAAAGATTGAGCGAATTCAGCCAGGCTTAATGCAGGAAATGCCCTCTATGGAGCTAGCCACTAGCGCCCGAGATTTACGCCGGACTGCTTCCCAGGCAGTGCACCACCCCTACCATGGGCTAGTTTTTTGTGAATATTCTCGATTGGTGCAATTTATTCTCTGCCGAGATATATAGCTAGTAGCCCTCAAGGTGTGTGTCGGTCTAAAACCCAAGATGCACCTGAAGGATGAAATAAGACCGCTGATCCCAGTAGCCCTTGAGACTCAGGTTGATTCGCAAAATCGTCCTGAGGATCAACTCCTAGCTTGGCAGAATACTTCGGGACACAAAAAGCGGTGTGCATAGTCCTCGAGACTCAGGTTGGGTGCGGCCGACCAACCTGAGGATCATAATCTCCTCGAAAACTATATTGCACTTAAATTTTCTACATTGGATTGTCAATGCAGTAGCCCCCGAGAATTGGGTTGGGAAACATGGCTGACCCTAGGATCATACCTCCTCGGGAACTAGTTCAACTATCATGTATGTTTTGACAATACCGAGGTGGAGTTCAGCAGGAAAGATGTCAATCTGTAGTTTTTTAGAAAAGAGTTTCACGCCGAACACCTCAACCAAGAGAATGTCTCGCTTCCTGAAAGGAAAACATAAAATAGGTGAAAGATGTTACAAGCTCAAAAGACCAAAGAACATGCGTAAAAACTTTATGTTAGTTTGAATCAAGCTGTTTTGGTGCCAATACGAAATTGGACTTAAAATTGTACTTCCATCATGCTTTGACATGACACATCCGATCCTTAGGCTTCAAGTGGGTCAGCCTTCGACTTGAACCTCCCTATCCCGAAGGCGAAGTGTTTCTCAGACCAGTTTAGCAAACTAAACGCGAGCGGCTTTAGAGAGACACCAGGCTACCCGACTATTAATCATTGATAACCCACAAGTATAGGGGATCGCAAGAATTTTTGAGGGCAGAGTATTCAACCCAAATTTATTGATTCAACACAAGGGGATCCAAAGAACATTCTCATGTATTAGCAGATGAGTGTTTAGTAGCAAAGTAGTATGGAAGTAATGGTAACGGTGGAAAAAGTAACAGTAGCAGTTTTGCAGCAATTGTAATCGTGGCAACGAAAAAGTAACTTAGCAAAGATCAATATGTGGAAAACTTGTAGGCAATGGATCAATGATGGATAACTATGTCGGATGCAATTCATCATGCAATAGTTATAACATAGGGTGACACAGAACTAGCTCCAGTTCATCAATGTAATGTAGGCATGTATTCCGAATATAGTCATACATGCTTATGGAAAAGAACTTGCATGACATCTTTTGTCCTACCCTCCTGTGGCAGCGGGGTCCTATTCGAAACTAAGGGATATTAATGCCTCCTTTTGATACAGAACCAGACCAAAGCATTACACTTAGTGAATACATGAACTCCTCAAATTACGGTCATCACCGGGAAGTGTCCCGACTATTGTCACTCCGTGGTTTGCTGGATCATAACCTGTAGTAGGTGACTATAACTTGCAAGATAGGATCAAGGACTCTCATATATTCATGAAAACATAATAGGTTCAGATTTGAAATCATGGCACTCAGGCCCTAGTGACTAGCATTAAGCATGGCAAAGTCATAGCAACATCAATCTTAGAACATAATGGATACAAGGGATCAAACCCTAACAGAACTAACTCGATTACATGGTAAATCTCATCCAACCCATCACCGTCCAGCAAGCCTACAATGGGATTACTCACGCACGGCGGTGAGCATCATGAAATTGGTGATGGAGGATGGTTGATGATGACGATGGTGACGGATTCCCCTCTCTGGAGAGCCGAACGGACTCTAGATCAGCCCTCCCGAGGAAGAACAGGGCTTGCCGGCGGCTCTGTATCCTAAAATGGGATGAATCCTTCTCCTTGATTTTTTTCTCCCCGAACGTGAATATATGGAGTTGGAGTTGAAGTCGTTGGAGCTCTAGGGGGTCCACGAGGCAGGGGGCGCGCCCTGGGTGCGCCCTCCACCCTCGTGGATAGGGTGTGGGCCCCCTTCTGTTGATTATTTCGCCAATATTTTTAATTAATTCCAAAACGTGACTCCGTGAAGTTTGAAGTCATTCCGAGAACTTTTATTTCTGCACAAAAATAATACCATGTCAATTCTGCTGAAAAGAGCGTCAGTCCCGGTTAGTTCCATTCAAATCATGAAAATTAGAGTCCAAAACAAGGGCAAAAGTGTATGGAAAAGTAGATACATTGGAGACGTATCTACTCCCCCAAGCTTAAACCTTTGCTTGTCCTCAAGCAATTCAGTTTACAAACTGAAAGTGATAAAGGAAAACTTTTACAAACTCTGTTTGATCTTGTTGTTGCAAATATGTAAAGCCAACATTCAAGTTTTCAGCAAAGATTATGAACTAACCATATTCACAATAACACTTAGGTCTCATTTATTCACATCAATGGAATAATCAACTAGCGAGCAATAATAATAAATCTCGGATGACAACACTTTCTCAAAGCAATCATGATATGATATAACAAGATGCTATCTCGCTAGCCCTTTGAGACCGCAAAACATAAATGCAGAGCACCCCTGAAGATCAAGGACTGACTAGACATTGTAATTCATGGCGAGAGAGATCCAGTCACAGTCGTACTCATTATAAGTTAATAACGATGCATACAAATGATAGTGGTGCTCTCCAACTGATGCTTTTTTATAAGAGGGTGATGACTCAACATAAAAGTAAATAGATAGGCCCTTCATATAGGGAAGCAGAGTTTTGCGGAGGTGCCAGAGCTCGAGTTTTGAAATAGAGATAAATAATATTTTGAGCGGCATACTTTCATTGTCAACATAAAAACCAAGAGATCTCGATATCTTCCATGCTACATACATTATAAGCAGTTCCCAAACAGAATGGTAAAGTTTATACTCCCCCACCACCAACGAGCACATTCCACGGCTAGTCCGAAACAACGGGTACCATCCAACTAACAACAATCCTGGGGGAGTTTTGTTTGCAATTATTTTGATTTGATTTGAGCATCGGACTGGGCATCCCGGTTACCAGCCATTTTCTGGTGAATGATGAGCGGAGTCCACTCATCATGAGAATAACCCACCTAGCATGGAAGATATAGACATCCCTAGTTGATACATGAGCTATTCGAGAATACAATACAGAATTTCATTTGAAGGTTTAGAGTTTGGCACATGCAATTTACTTGGAACGGCAGGTAAATACCGCATATAGGAAGGTATGGTGGACTCATATGGAACAACTTTTGAGTTTATGGAAGTGGATGCACAAGCAGTATTCCTGTTTAGTACAAGTGAAGGCTAGAAAGAGACTAGGAAGCGACCAACTAGCGAGCGACTACAGTCATGAACATGCATTAAGATTAATCAACAACGAGTGCAAGCATGAGTAGGATATAAATCACCAGGAACATAAATATTGTGGAGACTATGTTGATTTGTTTCAACTACATGCGTGATCATGTGCCAATTGAAGCCACTCGAATCATTCAAAGGAGGATACCATCCTATCATACCACATCATAACCATTTTAATAGCATGTTGGCACGCAAGGTAAACCATTATAAACTCCTAGCTAATTAAGCATGGCATGAGCAACTATAATCTCTAATTGTCATTGCAAACATGTTTCATTCATAATAGGCTGAATCAGGAACGATGAACTAATCATATTTACAAAAACAAGATAGGTCGAGTTCATACCAGATTTTCCTCGTCTCAATCTTTTCATCATATATCGTCATTATTGCCTTTTAGGTGCACAACCGAACGGTGTGGGTAATAATAATAGTGCGCATGCATTGTACTAAGCTGGAATCTGCAAACATTCAATTCAAAGGAGAATACAAGGTAATATGGGCTCTTTGTTAGATCAACAATAATGCATAAGAGCGCCACTCATCAATTTTCATCGTGGTCTTCTCCTCTCGACCCCCAAACAAAAGAACAGGAAAAACTATTTACATGGGAAAGCTCCCAACAACCAAAAGAATAACGAGAAATATTTTTGGGTTTTCTTTTAATACTACTACTACAAGCATGGAAAGTAAACTAGCTAAAAGCTACAACTAATTTTTTTGGATTTTGTCAAAATTTTCAAACACACAAGAAAAAAGCAAGAAAAGAAAATAAACTAGCATGGATAGTACAATGGAAAAGTATGAACACCGATAACTAGAATGAGTGTGTGAACATGAATGTAATGTCGGTGAGAGATTCGTACTTCCCCAAGCTTAGGCTTTTGGCCTAAGTTGGTCTAAGGCCATGGCTGGCCTCGCGGATATCCAAAGTTGTAGTCGGGGCTGTACTGAGATGCAGCAGCTACTACCTGAAGAGCTGCAACCTGGAGGCGACCAGCCTCCGTCTTCCTCTCATATTCATTTGCCTCCTCTCTCATTATAAAATATCTCCCATTTACCAGAAATTTAAAGAAGGCAGGAGCAGGAAGGGTAATATGCGTAACACGTTGTCTGTCTAAGATTAGTCGGTACTGGTGGGACTGTTCGTTCCTCTCAAGAAACTGATGGCGCACCATAGCATTATAATCTAGGAAAGCAGGTGGCAACTCAATATCATTTCCGCTTATGGACACACCAAGATAATCAGCTAAACGAGTTGCATAAATCCCACCAAATAAATCCTCGTCTTTAGCATTAAGATGTAGCCTCCGTGCAACAATGTCCCCCAAGTTATATTGTTTATCACCTAATACCGCACTCTTAAGGACACTAAGATCTGGGACGCAAATGTGGCAAAGCTCATCCTTACCATTAATGCATCTACCAATAAAGAGAGTAAAGTAATGTATGGAAGGGAAACGAATGCTCCCTATGGTAGCTTGTGTGATATCTCTAGTTTCTCCCACAGTGATTTTAGCAAGAAAATCATTATATTCAGATTTGCGAGGTTCACTAAAGATGCCCCACTATGGGATTTTGCAAGCAGTGTTAAAATCTTCAAGGTCCATTGTATATGATTTATCATAGAGGTCAAATATAACAGTCTGAGTGTTGCGCTTAGATGAAAAGTTAAACCTCCGCACAAGGGAATCTGTGAGGTGATAGTATTGGCGGCACCTATTTGATACGAAGTCCTCAAGATCAGCATTACACACATACTCATCAAATTCATCCTTGAAGCCAGCTTGGATCATAAATTCATATGACGGCCATTTGCAAGGATGCACTAGAGCTTCTCTTCATGGTTCAAGGTCCGGCTCACGTATCGCGAGCCTCGTTGCTTGCTTCCTTGAAGAACCACCTCGATACATTTTCCTAAACATTTTTCTTTCTCTCAAAAATTTCTGAATTTTTTTTGAGTCAAAATAAAAGTGAACCAAACTCAACAATATTGATAACAACTACTCCCACAAGTGCCTAGAGTCTATATCATGCAGTAAAACTACTTTGGACCACATAAATTTGACATGCAAGCTCAAGAACAGGGTCACCTAAGCAGCAAAAATTTGCAATAAATAAAGCACTAGAACAAAAACAAATTGGACCATTGGAGGAGTCACATACCAAAGAACAAGCCCCCAAAGCAGTTTTGTGAATGGAGTGAAAGTTCAACTAATCCCTGGTTGGTTTTGGTAATTCTTAACAACATATAGCTCATTGAACTAATAGTTTTTCAAGACGACCATTTCAGAAAGTTCAATGATTGGCATGGCATGGACTAGACATGTGGACCCCTCAAAATGCTAAGGACACATATTGGCAAAAAGATCAAAACTCTACACTTTCATTTAAGTGATCCAAGATCACATTGAGTCCATAGGAAAGCCAATACTATTAAAAGGGGATGAGGTGTTGCTTAATGGCTTACTTTCTGTTTCCCTTCGTAACGTTTCGGTCTCACCAAAATCAGCGATCGGTCCCATCAAGTTCACAATGCAAACTCCCTGTTTCCTTTTCGTAACATTTCAGTCTCACCGAAATGAGCGATCGGTCCCACCGAGTTTGCCTGACCAACTCTCTATTTTCCTATTACTGAAATCGGTCCCACCGAGTTCATGTGATCGGTCTCACTGATTTCAAGTTATGCCCTAACCCTAACACATCGGTCCCACCGAGTTGATCATGTTGGTCCCACCGAAAAGCCTAATGTTCACATTTTGAACCAAATCGGTCTGACCGAGTTTCACTAATTAGTCTCATCGAGTTTGGGAATCTATTTGTAACGGTTAGATTTTGTGTGGAGACTATATATACCCCTCCACCCATTCTTCATTCGTGGAGAGAGCCATCAGAACGTGCCTACACTTCCAGCATTATTTTCTGAGAGAGAACCACCTACTAATGTGTTGAGACCAAGACATTCCAATCCAACCACAAGAATCTTGACCTCTAGCCTTCCCCAAGTTGCTTTCCACTTAAATCATCTTTCCAACATAGCCAAATCTATGAGAGAAAGTTGAGTGTTGGGGAGACTATCATTTGAAGCACAAGAGCAAGGAGTTTTCATCATCAACACACCATCTATTACCTTTTGGAGAGTGGTGTCTCCTAGATTGGTTAGGTGTCACTTGGGAGCCTCCGTTAAGATTGTGTAGTTGAACCAAGGAGTTTGTAAGGGCAAGGAGATCGCCTACTTCGTGAAGATCTACCCAAGTGAGGCAAGTCCTTCGTGGGCGATGGCCATGGTGGGATAGATAAGGTTTCTTCTTCATGGACCCTTTTTGGGTGGATCCCTTCGTGGACTCGTGCAACTGCTACCCTTCGTGTGTTGAAGTCTCCATCAACGTGGATGTACGATAGCACCACCTATCGGAACCACGCCAAAAATCTCCGTGTCTACATTGCGTTTGCTCCCTCCAAACACCTCCCCTTTACCTTCATATGCAATGATTTACATTGCGCTGCTATACTCTTAGAATTGCATGTGTAGGTTGATTGCTTGACTAGTGCTAAGTTGCTAAAATCTGCCAAGACTTAAAATTGGCAAAAGGCTAGGTTTTTATTTGGTCAAGTAGCCTAATCACCCCCCTTTAGACATACTTTCGATCCTACAAGTGGTATCAGAGCTTTGCTCTCCATTTGCCTTGATTTCCATAACTTTGGTGGTCATAGCCTTGGTTTCACAACCGAGGAGAGAATGGTGTCTAGCGAGGGAAATTACCACGGTAGAGGTCCTTACTTCGATGGTACTAATTTTGCTAGTTGGAAACATAAGATGGAAATGCATATTCTTGGACATAACCCCGCCGTTTGGGCTATTGTGTGCATTGGTTTGCAAGGTGAATTCTTCAATGGGATAGAACCAAATCGTGAAGCTACCACAAAAGAATTGAAGATGTTGCAATACAATGCTCAAGCTTGCGATATCCTCGTCAACGGATTTTCCCCGAAGAATTCAACAAAATCAGCCGTCTTGAGAATGCAAAGGAAATTTGGGATACTTTGATTGATATGCACGAAGGTACCGACTCCGTCAAGGAATCCAAGTTGGATGTGATTCAAAGTCAGCTTGTCAAGTTCAAAATGAAGGATTGTGAAGGTGTTGCTGAAATTTACTCTAGGCTTGCTCTCATCACCAATGAGATTGCCGGCTTAGGAAGTGAAGAGATGACCGACAAATTCATCATCAAGAAGATCCTAAGAGCCTTAGATGGAAAATATGATACCATGTGCACTTTGATCCAAATGATGCCAAATTACAAAGATCTCAAGCCAACTGAAGTCATTGGAAGAACTGTTGCTCATCAGATGTCACTCAAGGATAAAGAAGAGCTTCACAACAAGTCTAGTGGTGCTTACAAAGCCTCATGTGATGCTCCTACTTCATCAAGTGAGAAACAAGCCTTCAATGAAGAATTGAGCTTAATGGTGAAGAATTTCAACAAGTTCTACAAGAGTAGAGGCAAGGAAAGGAGCTCGAAGTCAAGGTCCTACAATGAGAAAAGATCTTCTAGTCGTGAGCGAAATTGCTACAATTGTGGAAGACCCGAACACTACTCAAATGAGTGTATGACTCCCTACAAAAGAAGAGATGACTCACCTATAAGGAGAATCAAAAGAGAAGAATCACCTCCAAGAGAGAGAAGGAGTAGAGATGATCGCTATGAACGAAGAACCTCTCGCAGAAGCACGGATTCAGAGAGGAAGGACAAGTCATCAAGGAGCTACACAAAACGAAGACATCAAGCTCATGTTGGTGAATGGTTATCAGGCTCCGACTACGACCACCACTCCAAGAGAAGTTATCACTCCGACTCCGAATATACTCAAGATGAAGGTGTTGCCGGTATAGCACTTGTGTCAACCAACTCCTATGACATATTTGAGTCACCAAATGAAGGAATTGGAATATGCTTCATGTCTAAAGGCCCAAAGGTATCAGACCCCAAGTATGTTGATTTCAATAGTGATGAAGATGATTTGCTAGGTGAT
Source organism: Triticum timopheevii (assembly GCA_963921465.1). Taxonomy (NCBI): domain Eukaryota; kingdom Viridiplantae; phylum Streptophyta; class Magnoliopsida; order Poales; family Poaceae; genus Triticum; species Triticum timopheevii. The sequence continues at coordinate 154,264,301 of OY997272.1, forward strand.
CATGATTTACTTGTTGACAACACTGGTGATGCTATGATGAAATTGCTATTATCATGCTAATCAAGATGAAACGAATGACAATGATAAGAATGAGATTGAGCGTCTAACTAAAGAACTAAAAACTCTTAAGTTAGCTTATGAAACCACCTTAGAAGATCATCGAGAGCTTTTAAAAATCATGAGAAACTACGCTTTGAAAAGCTCAGTCTTGAGCAAGAGCATGGGTTCTTAAAGGCAATCAATGATGATCTTCGTAAGAAACGTTCTTCTTACATTGCCAAGCGTTTACTCTTGTCTACTTATATGCCACAAGTAAAATCTAGCGACAAGACTAAGAAAGATTCTTCTTCTAGTAGTAACAATAATCATGTTAAATCCAATATTGTTGCTTCTAGTAGTTCTCTTGATTCCACTAATGATTCTCTTAGCCAAGTTACACTTGAGCAAGAAAATAGCTTATTGAAGGGAATTATAGAGAAAGGTGTTTACAAGAGCCTTGCAGGAAGTAAACAATTTGAGGAAATTGCACGCAAGAAAGGAAGACACCGGAAGAATCAAGGTGTTTGTCGGTGTCAAAACCGGCGGATCTCGGGTAGGGGGTCTCGAACTATGCGTCTAGGCGGATGGTAACAGGAGACGAGGGACAAGATGTTTTACCCAGGTTCGGGCCCTCTCGATGGAGGTAAAACCCTATGTCCTGCTTGATTAATATTGATGATATGGGTAGTACAAGAGTGGATCTACCACGAGATCAAGGATGCTAAACCCTAAAGCTAGCCTGTGGTATGATTGTTGTAATGTATGTTGTCCTACGGACTAATTCCCTCCGGTTTATATAGACACCGGAGGAGGCTAGGGTTACACAGAGTCGGTTACAATGGTAGTCCCATCCGGACACGGGACAGATTCTTCAATCTTGTATCTTCGTAGTCTTGGAGTCCGGCGGACGATGATAGTCTGGCTGTCCAGACACCCCCTAGTCCAGGACTCCCTCAGTAGCCCCCGAACCAGGCTTCAATGATGATAAATCCAGCGCGTATATAGTCTTCGGCGTTGCAAGGCGGGTTCTCCCTTCAAGTTCCATGTACCTGCCGAACAGTGTCCGGCTTTATCATAAATACTGTGCTTCTCGGCTTCTACGCCCAATAATGGCCTTTTTCCACGCGTCGCACGAATGCGAAAAGCCAGGGTGTCTTTTTATGTTTCACCCCCTAATCGTGCGAGTCGTTCGCCTAAAAGAGGCAAAAATCCAGATCCAAACCACACCATCTTCCTCCCGCGAATAGTTCATCGGAGCGCCCTTGACCTAAAAATCCATTCCATCATGGACCGTCGACGCGGCTCCTCTTCTCGCGCTCCCAGCCCACCGCCAGGGGATTGGAGGAGGTGCTCTGTTTTGCACAACGAGCTAGCGAAGCTCCAAGCGGGGGGATATCTCCCTCCGGCCTTCATGGTCCCAGTCCGAGCCGGACTGGTCACTTATCAAGGTGGGAGGCAAGCGGAGGCTACCCCAAGCCCCAATAAAGGGGAGCGAGTATGCTTCGTCCCTTATCTGATAAGGGGACTCGGATTCCCAATACATCCGTTCCTCCGCGGGCTCCTGGAGTTCTACGGACTCCAGCTCCACCACCTCACGCCCGCCTCTGTCCTGCATATCGCGGGCTACGTAACTCTTTGCGAGCTATTCCTGGGCATTGAGCCCCATTTTGCATTGTGGAAGAGGCTATTCTGCCTCGTACCCCGTTCTCACGAGGGGTCCATATATCAAGTGGGCGGCGCCGAAATATGGCGCATCGCCGGGACCGGATACCCATCCGGTACTCCCAAGAAGGCGTCCGAAGACTGGCCTTTAGAGTGGTTTTATATAGGAGATGCTCCGCTGCCGGACCCAGTCCGGATTGGCCTCCCGGAGTTTAGTGCTGCTCCTCTAAAGAAACGCCTTAGCTGGCACCCACGGAGCCCCCGATTGGAGGAAGACAAGAGCGTCCATTACTTGATGGGCCGAATAAGATTAATGGCCCATTCTGGTTTGACCATGATCGGAGTCATGGCGACATGCATCATGCGGGGGGTACAGCCACTACAATATAGAGGCCACCACATGTGGGATTTCAACGGGGAAGACGATGCCACCCGTCATGGCCGCGAAGGGCCGGATTCGACCAAGTTTCTGTGGCAGATCCTGTCCAGCCTATACAAGGGGGAGAAGGAGGACTTCCTTCGGACGAACCCTTTGAATGGGTTTTCCATGAACAACCCTAGGGGCTGGGTAAGCAAACACTTTTAAGGGCTCAACCCATGCTTTCGAAGTTTAAGCTTCTTACATTATGTCTTCGGCGCAGGATCTACGCCGGACTGTGGAGGACATGGTAAGTCCCGCTCCGCAACCCGAGGATCCAGAAAGACCCTTGGATCTGGCCTCCGAAGAGGATCCGGACATCGAGGTGGAGCTGATCGACGGGGTATTTCACCAGCTCAGCATGGATAATGCTTTGGTCGCCATTACGGCGGACTACCCCGGACTGTATCCGGCTTCCCAGGTGACTGTGACCGAGGTCCGGACACCATTATCTCTTCCTTGCCCATTTCTAACCTTCGCGAACGATGGTATTTTACAGGAAGCGCCTTCACAGCGGGAAGCCGAGCCCGCGGCGGCTGACCAACAAAGGTCAGTCCGGACCAGCAGGCGGAAAAGGAGCACGGTGCAGACGGAAATGTCGCCGCAAAGGTATAGCTCGTATTTGAATTTTCAGAGCAACGTTCCTAGGAAGCGTCTGAGTGCTCATGACCTTTATAGGAGAAAAAGCGCTCGCCGGACTGCGGGCGCGGAAGTTGCTGATCCAACCTACACCGGCCAGGCTCCAGCGCCCAGCCTGGAGGGGGAGGCAAGCGCAAGACGCGGGCCGGATCCTTCTCCAACGGAGGACACCGACAGACTGTCCGCCACCAAGTCTGAGGTGGAGAGCGCCATGAACCATAGGCGCCGCCGGACAATATTTCGTGAAGCGTGCTTCTCCCCGAGGCATTGGACGCCTTTAACGCAGGGGATGCACATCTCCGTGCCGCTCAAGATGGTTTTACCAGAGCCACGGAGCAGTATGTGAAAGACATACGGGTAAAGGATTTTAATGGTTATATATGCCAGTAGCCCCCAAGACTTAAAGTAGTTATGTTAACTGATTTAAGGATCATTTTAAACGCAGGCTCTTACCGAGAAGAATGCCCAGCTGTCTCAGGAGCTGCAAGAATGCAAGGCCCAACTGGAGGCCGCACTTGCTGCTGCAGGAGGAGACGCAGAGACCCCTCCTGGTAACACATTTTTATTAATAAATATAAGCGCTGTGCGGCGTGCGCGCAAGTCTAATAATGACTGTGCAGGTGCTGCCGGACGAGATCCAGACAGGCAAGGATTACTGTGCCAGCTGAAGGCCGGCGAGAGTGTGCTGAATAGGGTGCAGCATGAAAGGAACAAACTCCAGGATGCCAACGCCAAGCTCGGAGAAGAGCTGAAAGGCGCTCACGCCGGGCTGTCCGGCTCCGTTAAGGAGAACGAGCGGCTTCGTCGCGGCATTTATAGTAAGTGCTTAAGCAGACCCTTTTGAAAAGAAGAGTTCGGCGAGGAAGTGAATTGACATAATATGTCTTGTAGGTATACTCACAGGTCTCCCTGCGGAGGAGATGCCCATATCAACGGGTGTCAACTTCCCGAGCTGTTGCAACTACTCGAACGAGTTCGGCAGGCAATGAGCAGCGTCGTCCAGGCTTTATGGCCAGCCCTCTCCCTACCCGAGGGCTTTGGGGAGCTTGCGGAGAAGCTTCAGGGAGTGCGGCAGCGCTTCCGTTTATGGAAGATTTCGGCTTGCCGTCAAGGTGCCAGGGAGGCTTGGGCCATGGTGAAGACGCGTTACAAGAAGGCGGATCCCAACCACATGGCCGAAGTTGGACCGGTGGGGCCCGATGGGAAGGAGATCCCTGTGAGTTTAGTATACAGCCAAGTAGAGTTGGCTGCTAAATTTTCCCAACGGGACTGTAAGTTAGACAGCCTCTTAGACGGGATTGAGGAGGAATACAATCAGTTAATTTGACAATGTATGTTTTCCTTTAAAGTGACATATGAAATGCCTTCTAGCCGGATTGTAGATCGTTTGTCTTTGCCGACCTTTTCGCTTCAACCTCGGGACCCTAGAGTCCGGAGTGTGTCCGAATACCTCTTTGGTTAAGAAACAACCGTGGTATGCATGGAGACCAGGCGTAGGGGTCATTAGTGCTTTATCAGACAAGTGCCCAACTAGTTATGTTATATTACATGGTTAGTAAGAAACATCTTCCATGGAGAATAGTTCCGTTAAGGGTTCCTTTCCCTGGGAGGCATGCCCTAAAGTGCATGTCCAGATTGCAAAAAAGCAGAAAAACATCTGGGGGCGGATGAATAAATAGGTAAAAAATCATCTTTTAAGTCACCGACCGAATATTCCCTTAAGAACGCTAGCTTTCGGCTTCACCCAGTCTGAGGTACACATCTGGCTGACCCGGCAGTAACAATCGCAGAGGTGCTCCCTTTACCTCCTAGCCGAACAATCGGGAACGTAGGGGTAAGCACAGGAGCCAGGCAACCCAGCTTGGCCAAAACTTAAGTCATATCGATGCATATAATGGTGAGTAAAAGGTACATGTGGAAGCTTGACACATGTGCTGGGTATGAAACCCTTATAATTGAGCTTCTGTAAAAGAAGCCCCCAGGAATAATGAGTGCGGATAGCACATCACGTGTATGCGAAAAATGCGAAAATAGGCCCAAAAGGGCTTGTGAATAAAAAGGTATGAAAAGAGAAACAAAAGACAGACGAAGTGTAAAAGTTTGGACGGGGGAAGGGGACGAACTCTTAGTCCAGCGCTAGGCATAGAATCGTCGGAGGCGGGCTGCGTTCCATGGGTTCGGCTCGAGTCGGTTATCCGACGCATTTCGTAGACGGTATGCTCCGCCGGTCAGGACTTGATCGATAATGAGGGGACCCTCCCATTTGGGCTTGAGCTTGTCCTTTTTCTTGTCCGGCATGTGTAGAACTAGTTCACCAACGTTGTAAGTCTTGGCCCGTACTTCTCTGCTTTGATATCTTCGGGCCTGCTGCTGATAGAATGCGGAACGAGCCTTGGCGATGTCGCGTTCTTCCTCCAGTGTGTCCAAGCCGTCCTGCCGATCAAGCTCAGCCTCTCTTTCCTCGTACATGCGCACTCGAGGTGAGTCATGCATAATGTCGCAGGGCAAGACTGCCTCTGCACCGTATACCATAAAAAATGGTGTGAATCCGGTAGTGCGGTTAGGCGTTGTCCACAGCCCCTAGAGTACGGAGTCGAGCTCCTCGACCCAGTGCGTGTCAGATTTAGTAAGGGACCGCACTAGTCTGGGTTTAATGCCGCTCATTATTAGACCATTTGCTCGTTCCACTTGACCGTTGGTTTGAGGGTGATAGACTGAAGCGTAGTCGAGCTTGATGCCCATATTCTTGCACCATGACTTAACCTCGTCGGCTGTGAAGTTCGTGCCGTTGTCGGTGATGATGTTGTGGGGGACTCCATAACGCTGTACTACCCCGGACATAAAGTCTATCACTGGTCCGGACTCTGCTGTTTTGACCGGTTTGGCCTCTATCCATTTGGTGATTTATCCACCATGGCCAATAGGTATCTTTGCTTGTGGGTTCCCCCTTTAAGGGGTCCAACCATATCAAGCCCCCAGACCGCGAACGGCCAGGTAATGGGTATAGTTTTGAGGGCGGTGGGCGGCATGTGGCTCTGATTAGCAAAGAGCTGACAACCAACGCATTTCTGGACTAAGTCCTGGGCGTCCGCCTGGGCCGTCGGCCAATAAAATCCTGTACGGAATGCCATTCCTACAAGGGCCCGGGCTGCTGCGTGGTGTCCGCCTAGTCCGGCATGAATTTCAGCCAGGAGGTTTCGCCCTTGCTCTTCGGAGATACACCTTTGAAGGACTCCGGTTGTACTTTTCTTATAAAGTTCTCCCTCATGGACCTTGTAGGCTTTCGATCGCCGGGCTATGCAGCGGGCCTCGTTTTGGTCTTCGGGAAGTTCCTGCCTAAGCAGGTAGGCCAGGAATGGTTCTATCCACGGGGCGATTACTGCCATTATGTCGTGGGCTGAAGGTGTTATGTCATCGGCTGAATCGCCGATTGGCGCGGTTTTTTCCGGTTTGTCACTTCCGGGCTCCTCTTCCCATAGTACGGATGGCTTGAAGAGCCGATCCAGGAAGATATTTGGAGGGACGTCATCACGTTTTGCACCGATGCGTGCCAGTACGTCGGCCGCGTAGCTATTATCTCGGGCTATGTGATGGAATTCGAGTCCTTCAAACCGAGCGGACATTTTTAGGACAGCGTTGCGATATGCTGCCATTTTCGGATCCTTGGCGTCAAAGTCTCCATTTATTTGTGATATTGCGAGGTTTGAATCCCCGCGCACCTCTAGGCGTTGAATGCCCATGGAGACTGCCATCCGGAGACCATGTAACAGGGCCTCGTATTCGGCTGCATTGTTGGAGTCGGTGTACATTATTTGAAGTACATACTGGACTGTGTCCCCGGTTGGGGACGTCAATACGACGCCAGCCCCCAGTCCGGCCAACATTTTAGAGCCGTCAAAGTGCATAACCCAATTGGAGTATGCGCCGTACTCTTTAGGGAGTTCTACTTTGGTCCATTCGGCAACGAAGTCAGCCAAAACTTGTGACTTTATAGCTCGCCGAGGTTTGTAGGTTATATCGAATGCTAAGAGCTCAATGGCCCATTTTGCAATCCTACCCGTTGCATCACGGTTATTTATGATGTCATTGAGTGGTACTTCGGAGGCCACTGTTATCGAACACTCTTGAAAGTAGTGTCGGAGCTTCCGGGATGCCATGAACACCGCGTACGCTATCTTCTGATAGTGCGGGTAACGGGACTTGCAGGGGGTTAAAACAGTGGATACATAATACACTGGTTTTTGAAGAGGGAATTTGTGCCCTTCTGTCTCTCATTCGACGACGAGGACCGCGCTTACAACTTGATGCGTTGCTGCGATGTATAACAACATTGGCTCGCCCAGATTGGGCGCAGCCAGGACCGGATTTGTTGCCAATATGGCCTTTATTTCTTCGAGTCCGATAGTGGCAGCATCCGTCCACTCAAAGTGTTCGGTGCGCCTGAGGAGGCGATAGAGGGGCAACGCCTTTTCTCCTAGATGGGAGATAAAGCGGCTTAGAGCTGCCACGCATCCTGTTAATTTTGGTATCTGTTTGAGGTCTTTTGGAATATCCAACTGTGACAGATCTCGGATTTTAGCTGGGTTTGCTTCAATTCCTCTACCGGATACAATGAAGCCCAGCAGCTTTCCGGCTGGTACGCCGAAAACGCATTTTTCCGGATTCAGCTTGATGTCATATGCTCTGAGGTTGTCGAATGTGAGCCTCAAATCGTCTAATAGAGTTTCGACGTGTTTTGTTTTCACGACTACATCGTCTACGTATGCCTCGACTGTTTTGCCGATCTGGGTGGCCAGACATGTTTGAATCATGCGCCGATAAGTTGCGCCGGCATTTTTAAGTCCGAAGGGCATCGTGTTGAAGCAGAATGGTCCGTATGGAGTGATGAATGCCGTTGCGGCTTGGTCAGCTTCCGCCATCTTGATTTGATGATAGCCAGAGTATGCATCGAGGAAGCACAACGAATCGTGCCCTGCGGTAGCATCAATAATTTGGTCGATGCGAGGGAGAGGGAAGGGATCCTTTGGGCAAGCCTTATTGAGGTCTTTAAAATCGACATAGAGGCGCCAGGATTTGTCCTTCTTTGGTACCATTACCAGATTTGCTAGCCAGTCCGGATGTTTGATATCTCTGATGAATCCGGCTTCCAATAGTTTAGCTAGCTCTTCTCCCATTGCCTGTCTTTTGGGTTCGGAAAATCGTCGAAGAGCCTGTTTGACTGGCTTAAATCCTTTTAGGATGTTTAGGCTATGTTCTGCCAACCTGCATGGGATTCCAGGCATATCCGAAGGGTGCCAGGCGAAGATGTCCCAATTTTCCCGAAGGAATTCACGAAGTGCGGCGTCTACTTCGGGGTTCAATTGTGCCCCAATGGAGGCCGCCTTTGTTGTGTCTGTTGGATGGACCTGGAATTTTATTATTTCATCTGCTGTTTTGAAGGAGGTGGACTTGGATCTTTTATCGAGTATCACGTCATCCCTGTTCACCGTAGAGCGCAGCGCGGTGAGTTCTTCTGCTGCTAAGGCTTCGGATAGTGCCTCCAGGGCTAGTGCGGCTGTCTTGTTTTCGGCGCGGAGTGCTATGTCCGGATCACTAGCGAGAGTGATTATTCCGCTGGGCCCAGGCATTTTGAGCTTCATGTACCCGTAATGAGGTACTGCTTGAAAGATTGTGAATGCCTCTCGTCCTAATATAGCGTGATATCCGCTGTTGAACGGGGCCACTTGGAACGTGACTTCTTCGGATCTATAATTGTCCGGCGAGCTGAACACCACATCAAGTGTGATTTTCCCGGTGCAGCGCGCTTCCCGGCTATGGATTATTCCTATGAAGGTTGTGCTGCTTCGCTCAATACGGCTCCAGTCGATTTCCATTTTTCGCAGAGTTTCCTCGTAAATGAGGTTCAGTCCGCTGCCGCCATCCATGAGGACTTTTGTCAGTCGAAAGCCGTCCACTATGGGACTGAGCACCAGTGCGGCTGGCGCTCTGGCTGTTCGGAATTTAGGTTCGTCGCTAGCGTTGAAGGTGATGGCTGTGTCGCTCCATAGATTTGCTGTTGCTACTTGGTAGACTTCGGCGAGCCCGCGGATTGTTCGTTTTCGCATATTATTTGATGCGAAGGTCTCGAAGACTGTTGATACCGTACCGGTATTGTTGGAGTGGTTTTCCGGGGCTAGAAGCTCCCCGCCACTTTTGGCCACCTGCTGTAATATCCAACATGCTCGAAGGCTATGTGTTGGGACGGCTCCCTCTGTACTATGAAGCTTACAGGGTCTATTGAGCCATCCCTCCAGTACGGTTCTGTGCCCTTTATTGGGTTTTTGCTTTTTCGTTTTTGCATCTAGGGCCTGAGTGTAAGGCACCCTTTTGTTGCGGATTGGGGTCGAGGCCGGATTATCCCAAAATTGGTTTTCGGTTTTCCGGAAACTCTCCATCTCACAGTACTTTTGTACTATGGACGCCAGATCGGTGAAACGTGTAATTTTGCGACGATCAATGGCGTTTAATATTCCCTTGTCCGTGCAATTATTGCAGAAGATTGAGATTGCGTTTTCCTCTCGGCAGTCCTTTATCCTGTCCATAACCAGGAGGAATCTGGCCCAGTAGTGATGTACTATTTCAGCGGGCTCTTGCCGTATTAGAGATAGATCGCATATGTCTGGGCGGGTGGGTGGACTAAAGTCCGGATCCCTGCCCATCTTGGGGCTCAAAGGCCGAGGAGTTTCCGAATTTGGAAGCTTGGGTTGCTGGACACGATCCAGCGAGTCCGGAGCGATGCATGGTTTTAAGTTCAATGCTTGATCGAAGTCCGTCCCTCCGCAGGAATCCGGCATGGAGGGTTCGGGAATCCAGACATGAATAGTTTTCAATACAGGCGGAGAGTTGCCGTATTGCTCCTCTACCACTGCGACGTGGTGGGTGGCCTGGGGAGAGTTAATCTCTCTCAGATCGGTTTTAAGCCCAATCTGGTTGTAGTCCGTGCGACTCCCAGGGCGGCGATGCGATCCAAGAGCTCGTTAACAGACGAGAGCTCTATTGGATCTAACTGTTCGGCAGCTTTCGAGCTGACGCGAAGATTGCTTCTGACGACTTGAGAGGTCATTGTCAAAGCGGCGGCCGGACAGGCGGTCATAAGAAAACCACCTAGCCGGATAGTTTGGCCAGCGACCAAGGCCCCTTCGGTGAAAACACCGTCTTTGAAGACGGGTGGAGGCATCCTCCCTATCGGTGACGACACAGAGGAACTCTCAATGAAAGCACCAATGTCGGTGTCAAAACCGGCGGATCTCGGGTAGGGGGTCCCGAACTGCGCGTCTAGGCGGATGGTAACAGGAGACGAGGGACACGATGTTTTACCCAGGTTCGGGCCCTCTCGATGGAGGTAAAACCCTACGTCCTACTTGATTAATATTGATGATATGGGTAGTACAAGAGTGGATCTACCACAAGATCAAGGAGGCTAAACCCTAAAGCTAGCCTATGGTATGATTGTTGTAATGTATGTTGTCCTACGGACTAAAGCCCTCCGGTTTATATAGACACCGGAGGAGGCTAGGGTTACACAGAGTCGATTACAATGGTAGGAGATCTACATATCCGTATCGCCAAGCTTGCCCTCCACGCCAAGGAAAGTCCCATCCGGACACGGGACGGAGTCTTCAATCTTGTATCTTCGTAGTCTTGGAGTCCGGCGGACGATGATAGTCCGGCTGTCCGGACACCCCCTAGTCCAGGACTCCCTCAGTGTTGGTTTTGAACGAAAGTTCAATGCCAATGGAGTTGAGTGGGAAGAAGATCAATACCACAAGACAAAGTTTGTTCCTCAACAAGAGAAGTATGATCCTACATCGTTCAAGAGGACACAAGCTCAAGATGATCTTCCACCACAAGACCACAAGCTAAAAGGCAAGTACAAGTTTCAAGAAGAGATTGATGCATTTAAAGATGCTCCAAAGGCCTTGGTCAAGTGGGTTCCCAAGTCTACATCAAGTCCATCAACAACCCCAAGGATTCCCATCAAGATGATGTGGATCCCGAAGAAGAAGGACTAGAGAGTTGTTGAGGGTGACTCCGAAAACATTTCTCACTCATATTCATTTGTGCAAAAAACTTCCACATCTTGCACTAGTTCAAGGAGTCACAAACCCTCTTGTTGGTAAGACAAGGGACAAGGTAATCAAATGCTTTCATGGACATCATCGTGTGTGTGCTTTACTCTATGTCTATGGATATCCTTGTTTGTTCCTTATGGGACTAACCCATGTAGGTATTGAAAGTGCAACTCACTCCAATGGATTGCTCAAAACAATCTACATCAACAATGAGCATCCACATCTTCAACACCAACATGAAGTCACCATCGACAAAACCCAAGGTTAGTTCATCCCTCTGAGGGGGAATATCACATCTAGGGGGGGCTTTACTCTAAGAATTAAGCTAAAGCAACTCTAATGGTGTGAACACAACAATGCTTTATGTAAAGTATGACCTACGATCAAATGTTCTCATTTGACTCCTAAGTCAATATACTCATATATAGATGACCTAGTCATCGCCAATTGATTGATAGATGCTAGAGTGATTGTGCATGCTTTGCCCCATATCTCATTTGCCATTTTACTGTGTGAGCATGTTTATTGCATATTTTTCTCATTTGAGCACTTTGTTGCTTTGATTGTTTGGCTCCTTTTCTTTTGCTAAATGGATGGACAAGAAAGCCTAAGAACTCCCTCTAGCTATCTATGCTTTTCTCGTCTCAAACTCTATTCATGCTACATCACAAAGTTTGATCAAGTCAGATTTTGAACCCTCCAGGTGAGGAGCACTCGGAGTCACCGTTTCATCAAAGATTTAAACTTCCAAAACCTGTCTATGCATTTCGGTCTGACTGATTCATTCCTTTCGGTCAAACCGAGTTCATTGAGTTGATCTAGGTTTTCAATCTCGGTGCAACTGATTTGAACAATTCGGTCACATCGAGTTGCAGTAACCGCTTGCGATTCTGCATCTCGGTGCCACCGAGTCGTTCCACTCGGTCACACTGACAGGGTCGGGATATAAATACCCACGGGCCAAATTTCAGAAATTCCTCCGAAAACCGTTCGCCTGCGCATATCCTGCTCTGCCGACTCAGGTCTTCGAATCGTCTCCTTGTCGCCAGCGACCTCCCGCCGCTGGTCTTCGCCGCCGTCAACAGAAATCTCCACCGCCGTTGTCGCCGTAGCGAGCTCATCGCCAAATTAGGGTATGAGTTCGACCCTCTATGTTTTCTCAATCTGATTCTTAGCTCAGAGACAATTCCATGGTTCTTGACAAGTTTGAGAACATCCTATCCAGCGAAAACATCCTTTAGTCTAGATTTGATTTGAAAATTTAGGGTTAGGTTTCCGCTGAACTCATCTCGGACCGATCGAGTTGTAGTAATCAGTCTCACTGATTTGGCTTAGGCCATTGCACTTGTGATTTTTGGTCTGACCGAAACTTACAAATCGGTGTGACCGAGTTCAGAACTTTGTGAAACCCTAGCAATATCAGTGTCACCGAACTGTCCCTCAGTCCGTTCGAGATCACTAGTTTAGACACAGATTGTTGCTTCGGTGTCACTAAGTTTACAAATTGGTAGCTTCGAAATGCTTTCTGTAGAAAACTAAAACTAAGTTTTTGACTCAATTATTTTGCAAAAGCTCTGCACTTTGTGATGCTCATCCATTCTACCCCATCTATAACTATTCACAGGGTCAGCTTGCAGTGTCAGCCATGTCAGATCAGAGTGATAGCTAGAACAAGTCTGAGGAACAAGTCAACATGAGTGAGGGCACTAGTCCCTCTGGCAGCTATGATGAGGGGAGCAGAAGCACTCCCAACAACCTACCTAAAGCAACAACAAGGCAGAGGAAGATGAAAACCTCAGATTCAGAGGATGAGGATTTTGAAGTTGAGGAGGTGACCTCAAAGAAGAAAGTGCTCAAAAAGGAATATGGTGCTGCTTCTAACACCAAGCCAGGCATGAAGAAGAAAGCTCCTTCCAAAAGAGTGCCAATGTCAAAAGCTAGAGCACCAACACAAGAAACAATGGAGTTTACTCTTGAGACAAGAGAAGATGGTGATGGAAAGAAAAGAAAGGAAAGGGTCCGGAAAAACTATTGCCAGAGTGATTGGAAAGCCATCTATAGTGAGAGATTCTGTAGAAGAGGAGGAGGAAGAGCAAGATGCACCTCCTAGCAAGTCTCAGAAGCTGATGGGAGATGCCATCAAGTCTGGGGCTGCTCCTTCAAAGCCCAGGACTGCCCCCAAAGCTCTAGCTCAAGCTTCCAAGTCTGCACCAAAGAGAATCACTAGAAACATTCCTGCTGCAGAAAAGAACAAGGCCCCGGTGCCTGAGATTGAAGAAGAAGAAGAGGAAGCCCAAGTGCTCAAAAAATTGAAGCCAAAGATACCTGATAATGATGACAATCATCCAATGGCTGAGAATATGAAGGAGAGAAAGGATGCAGGTCTCAGATTATGGAGATAAGCAGATCCCTATGCCGTGAGGAGAAGAACTATTGTGGACTATAGGTTTCACACTAAGGAACAACATGACTTCTATGAGACTGTGCTCCTAGATAAGAAGCCCATTGTGTGTGATATGAAGTGGGTGGACTGGAAATACATTGATGCCAATGAAGATCATTTTCCTGGAGTGCATGAGAGCTTCAGACTCAATGGAGTTGACACCTTTTTGGGTCAAGAATTGACCAAGTGGAATGATGAGCTTATCATGCAGTCTATTCAACAACTCACTTCTACCCAGATGGCAAGATTGTTTGGATGTCTGAAGGTACTAGGTACCAGCCTTCTGTTGTTGAGTGGGCCAAGCTCATTAATGCCCTTGAAGAAGCTGAGAAAGATATTGATGTCTATGCTAAGAGAAAGAAGGACCACAACTCCATGGCCAACATGTGCAAGGAGATACCTGACAAGGCCTTGGAGACACATATGCTAGGCTCGGTATACTATCTGATGTCAGGACTGGCCACCATGAACACCATTTTGAGGCACACCTTGTTGCCCAAATAAGGAGATCACAGGATGATCATAGGCCACTCCATCAACTTGCTACAGGTATTTGATGTGCCCCAGAAGTTTAAAGTGATGAGTTTGATTGTTGAGACCATCAAGAGTACAACAACAGACTAGAAAAGTTCATGTGGGTATGCTCCACACAACCAGATGCTGATTAACGCCAAGATGAGCAAAGGTGTGTACTTGTTGGATAAAGAACACCTTCCCTTGAGGCTTTACTTTGAGGACAACACAGTTGTCATGAATGCTGAAGATCACACATCAGTAGAGGCTCAAGAGAAGAGGGAGAAAGCAAAAGCTGAGAAGGCAACCAAGATGCCAAGTGTTGAAGAGGCTTCACAAGTTTTCCTCGAGTCAAAGCAAGATCAACTTGGATATCTTATTCAAGCCACTTTGAGGATTGAGAAAGGATTGGCCACCCTGACTCAGAATCAAGAGAGCCTGGAGAGGATCATTGAAACAAAGTTCTATGATCTTGACTTGAAGGTGATAGAAATGCAAATAGTTGTTGAGTAGCTCCAGGAAGAAGCTGAGGAGAGGAAAGGGAAATCTACCACAAGGCGTTTTAGAGAGTGCCTAGGGCACAGAGATCTACAGCAGTGCATGTGACAGACATAAGAGCTACTGCATCAGCACCTACAGCCACAACTTCAGTTTCCCCTCTGGTTGCAACTCCACCAGGTCCAACAACTTCAACAGATGCATTCTTCCTTGGAGTCCTCTCAACGCCACCTCCCGAAGATCAAGTTTAGAGAGCCGCATAGCACTATGCATTTTCAAGCTTTTTGGTAACTTGTTTCCAAAGGGGGAGAAAGTGAATAGATCATAGGCTTCGAGAGAGAGAGAGAGAGAGATAGAGAGAGAGAGAGATCTTTGCTACATTTTGGCTCTTTCTTTTTGCTACTTTTTGCTTGCTTGCTTGGATGATACTTTATGGTTATGTGTGTGAGATACTTGTATGGTCATGTGTTTGATCATATCATACTTAATGTTTGTGCTTGGATGATGATATTCTCTATCTCTTATGTATGATCGTTCACACTTTGCCTTGGTGATGAGTGCATGTTCCATATTTTACCATTTTGAGCGCTCAACCAAGATGTATGTGACGTGGAAGAGTAACCCATGATCCTAATTGATTGTGCATTTGCATTCAAAAGCAAATTTTATGTAATGCACAAATTTAGGAGGAGCTCTTGCTTATCACATACTTCTCAAAGAGATGATGTATTTCATTCTTATTATGATTTGTCGAAGCTTTGATCTATATGTTGTCATCAATTACCAAAAAGGGGCAGAATAAAAGTGCAATCCCTAGGTGGTTTTGGTAATTCTTAACAACATATAGCTCATTGAACTAATACACTTTCAAGATGATCATTTTAGAAAGTTCAATGATTGGCATGGCATGGACTAGAGATGTGGACCCCTCAAAATGCTAAGGAGAGGTATTGACAAAAAGCTCAAGAATCTATATTTTCATTTAAGTGATCCAAGATCACATTGAGTCCATAGGAAAGTCAATACTATTAAAAGGGGATGAGGTGTTGCTTAATGGCTTACTTGCTCAAAATGCTTAGTGATATGCTGCAAAAACCCTCAACCACTTTATCATATCCACATATGTCCTAAACCTAAAGTCAAACTCGGCCCCACCAATTTGATCTATCCGGCGCCACCGAGTTCATTTGACATAGCCACTTCCGCAAACCCTAATCCATTCGGTCTCATCAATAGGGATCTCGGTCTCACCGAGATGGGATTGCAAACTCTTTGTTTCCCTTCGTAACGTTTCAATCTCACCGAAGTGAGTGATCGGCCCCACGGAGTTCGCAATGCAAACTCCCTGTTTCCTTTTCTTAACATTTCGGTCTCACCTAAATGAGCGATCGGTCCCACCGAGTTTGCCTGACCAACTCTCTGTTTGCCTATTACTAAAATCGGTCCCACCGAGTTCATGTGATCGGTCTCACCGAGATCAAGTTATGCCCTAACCCTAACACATCGGTCCCACCGAGTTGATCATGTCTGTCCCACCAAAAATCCTAACGTTCACATTTTTAGCCGAATCGGTCTGACTGAGTTTCACTATTCGGTCTCACCGAGTTTGGGAAACTGTGTGTATCGGTTAGGATTTGTGTGGAGGCTATATATACCGCTCCAGCCATTCTTCATTCGTGGAGAGAGCCATCAGAACGTGCCTACACTTCTAGCATTCATTTTCTGAGAGAGAACCACCTACTCATGTGTTGAGACCAAGACATTCCAATCCAACCACAAGAATCTTGATCTCTAGCCTTCCCCAAGTTGCTTTCCACTCAAATCATCTTTCCACCATAGCCAAATCTGTGTGAGAGGGTTGTGTGTTGGGGAGACAATCATTTGAAGCACAAGAGCAAGGAGTTCATCTTCAACACACCATCTATTACCTTTTGGAGAGTGGTGTCTCCTAGATTGGTTAGGTGTCACTTGGTGGGTCTCCCTAGTGTGTTCTAAGTGCCAGAAATTCTCAATTATTCTACAAAAATCATACTCAATTTTCAGGGCATTTGGAGATTTTTTATTTTCGTGGTATTTTTTATTGCACGGATAATTTAGAAAACAGATAGAAAATACTATTTTTTTCTTTATTTAAACTAAATAACAGAAAGTAAAAGGCGGTACAGAAGGTTGTGCTTTCTGACTTCATCCATCTCATGCTCATCAAAAGGAATCCACTAACAAGGTTGATCAATCCTTGTTAACAAACCTCTTCCGAATAACATGAAACTGGAGAATTTTCAAATAACATTAGGTTACCTCAACGAGGATATGCATGTGCCAACAATAAGAATATCATATTTCTTTTTGACAGTAGGAAGAGGGAATTCAAAATCTCCAATAGTAATAGTTGAAAATTTTCCAATAGAATTGATACTACGAACTTGAGGTCGTTTCTTCAGAAAGTGTACCATATGCTCATTACTAGTAATATGAAAAGTGACATTGCCCTTGTTGCAACCAATAACAGCCTCTGCAGTATTCAAAAAGGGTCTACCAAGGATGGTCGACATACTGTCGTCCTCGGGAATATCACGAATAACAAAGTGTTAAACTAGTAACATTTGCAACCACAACAGGCACATCCTGACAAATACTGATGGGTATAGCAATTGATTTATCGGCCATTTGCAAAGAGATTTCAGTAGGTGTCAACTTATTCAAATCAAGTATACGATATAAAGAGAAAGGCATAACACTAACACCGGGTCCAAGATCACATAAAGCAGTTTTAACATAGTTTCTTTTAATGGAGCATGGTATAGTTGGTACTCCTGGATCCCCTAGTTTCTTTGGTATTCCACCCTTAAAAGTATAATTAGCAAGCATGGTGGAAATTTCAGCTTTCAGTATCTTTCTTTTATTTGTAATAATATCTTTCATATAGTTAGCATAGGGATTCATTTTAAGCATATCAGTCAAACACATACACAAAAAGATAGGTCTAATCATTTCAGCAAAGCGCTCAAAAGCCTCATCATCCTTTTTCTTGGATGGCTTAGGACGAAAAGGCATGGGTTTCTGAACCCATGGTTCTCTTTCTTTACCGTGCTTCCTAGCAACGAAGTATCTCTTATCATAATGTTGATTCGCTGATTGTGTCTTATCAAGATCAACAGCAGGTTCAGTCTCTACATCATTATTATTATTAGGTTGAGCATCAACATGAACATCATTATTAACATTATCACTAGGTTCATGTTCATCACTAGATTGTGTTTCGGCATAAAAAAATAGAAATATTATTGGGATTCTCAGGTGTGTCTATGACAGGTTCACTAGAAGCATGCAATGTCCTATCATTTTTCTTTTTATTTTTCTTAGTAGGACTAGGTGTATCAGTATTAATTCTTTGAGAATCTTGCTCAACTCTCTTAGGATGGCCCTCAGGATACAAAGGTTCCTGGGTCATTTTAGCACCTCTAGTCACAACTCTAACAGCATTGTCATTGTTCTTATTATTTAACTCACTGAGCAAATCATCTTGTGCCTTAAGTACTTGTTCTACTTGAGCTGTAACCATGGAAGCATGTTTACAAATACGCTTAAGATCACCTTTAACTCTACATATAATCACTCAAGTGTTCAACCATATAAGCATTACATTTCAATTTTCTACAAAAGTAAGCATTGAAGTCTTCTTGTTTAACAATAAAATTATCAAACTCATCCAAGCATTGACTAGCAAACTTAGTAGATGGGATTTCACACTTATTGTCGGCGTCCTGGATTCGGGGGTATCCAGCCCTACCTGCCTGTAGCCCACCACGTGGCTTCGTCGACGGCCTGGTACAGCCCAGCTTCAACACCAACACCGCAAGACCCTCGCGAGGGGCCAAGCCTCGCGAGGCGGACGACGCCAAGACCCCCGAAGGAAGTGGCCTCCTCAGGAGTGCTCCTAAGGGGCGGAGAGTTCTATGCAAGCTTCCTCATGAGGCTCAGCTGACGTGAGCCATGACGACCAAGGCCAGGCGGGCGCCAGGTGGGCGCAGAGTGCAGGTTTCCTCTTCAGTTCAAGGGAGGCAAGCCACAGGCGCGGAGTCCCGAGGAATCAGCCAAAGGTTTCTGTTCTAGTGCAACAAGACCAAGAGCTCCAGGACGGTAGGACGTTGGTCATCAACGAGCCCACCGCAGCGTCACGACCAGAGGCTTTTCACAGACGAAGACTACTTTTGTCAGGATAGACTGTACTACTTGTCCCCTTTCAAATCCTGCCGTTGTGGAATCCCTTCCCGCTCATCTTTGGGAAGAGGACCAAGGACACTATAAATAGGACTAGCCACCACCATAGAAAGGGACGGAGATCAGAACAAGTAGAGCACCACACCAGCTCAAGAACACCTCTCCTCCTAAGGCTAGTTCATCCACTGTACTTCTTCATCCATAGCCCTTTGAGGCAATCCACCACACCACACTGGATTAGGGTATTACACTACAATGGTGGCCCGAACCAGTATAAATCCCTGTGTCTTTGTGTCTCTTTGAGCTCGTCGCACTAGGCTTAGGACGATCGCGAGCAGGCAGGCTATGCAGGTTGAGATCTCCGCACGCACCCCAGAGTTCGAACCTCTCAAGGGTTGACAGATCCCTAAATCCGACATTTGGCACGCTAGGTAGGGGTGCATCAGATCTTCTCTTCCGTCAACCAGTCCTCCGTCGCTCCACCGACACCAGTGCCGACACCCCGAGAGCCCACATTGAGCACTGGGTCATCTAGACCTCCTCGGCAGCACCCACCGGTGAAGAAGACCTCCACTCTACCCTGCTCACCGCCCACATTCCGCCAGGGGCGACCGGCCGCGGGGGGCACGCGGCGCATCCTTCTCCACTGGCGCCGTGCCGCAGCCGCGCGATCTGCGAACTATGCTGCAACAACCGCTCCGCACTCGCGTAGGGAACAAGCGAACATGCGGGCAGCGTTCATCGTGGCCTGAGAGATCCTGCGGTGCAGGCTGCTTGAGAGCGGCTGTGACGCCTTGATGGAACGGGTCACTGAGCTGCTGGATGCGGCATGCAGGGGGGCGGCACTGTTCTGCACCCTCCCCACGTTTTAGGCGGTGCTAGGGGTGCGCGCTCATCCCTGACACAACTGTGCGCTCCCTCCCTGGGGCCACGGAGAACCTCTCGACGCCGACTAGCCTCGTGGAGCAGCCCGCGCCATCCCGAACATGCCCCCTCGGTGCGGGACTGCTTTAGGCAACACCACCAGGGGCCATGCTGAAGTGCCGGCCCCTATCCAACAGGACTAGAGGATGGCAGAAGAAAGCGGGAATATTAGGCGGCCAGGCGGCACCTCTGGTGCGAACAGCCCAGAAGCCTACGTCCCCATCGTGATGAATCGAATGCACGTGTTAGGAGAGGGCCCCACCCGATCCCCCACGCCAGGCTGGGCACTGGACATACATGAGGCCGAGCTCTCCTTCAAACCACCACCAAGCCCTGCCGACGTCCCCAACAGCGGCAGCCTTTGGGTAGCAGGGGCACGCTCACACTGACCATGGATCGCAGGTTAAGACGCGGCGACCGCCAGGACCCTCATGACAGCGGACCCCCCTTAGGAGCACGAAGGACGTTGGGAGCAGCGCGGGGGAAGCCCAATGGCGGGGCCTTCCTCGCGCTGCACCAAGCAAGATCCTGCCTGGAGGTAGGTTCCCTGCCGGGGAAGGCGCCGGCGAGCCCTTCTCCTCGGCGGGGGGCCTACGGTCGCTGAGGATGCCGCCAGCGTCCCCTTGGCCCCTTGGTCTTGTCTTGGTTTCCGGTCTGCCCAACGGTGGTCAAGGGTGGCACACGGTGGGGTCCTCGTTGGGCGACATGAAGTAAGGCTCCGGCCTATGTAGGTCTCTGCTCATGACACTCTCACGTAATAATGAGTGGGGCTGTACACGCCCCGGAGTCTCCTGAGTGCCGCCCTGGGGCCTCACGGGGGCTCCCACCCACGTCCTAGTGGAAGCACCATGCTCTGCGCTGGCCGTCGACACTGTCCCCAATGACTATGCCCAGCCAGTAGAAGCACTTAGCTCCGCGCCGGTGAGAAGACTAAAGACCAGCTAGGCGCCGGACGCGGTCATCTGCTTTTTGCCTCCTTTTTTGTACTTGCTTGCCAACTTTTTGAAGCAGTTTGTTTTTCATGCGTTTATAAAAACGGGGGGATTTTTTCTCGTTCGCGTCGCTCTCTTGCCTTCAGTTCTTTCTTCTTTTTTTGGAGCTCGAGACCCCCACCCTACCCTCAAGCGCCTCGCGAGCGGAGGCTGGGTACGGTGTATGCACTGGTGCCGAACACCCCCGAGGGCTCAAGGGTGCGGTCACTGTCGGTGTCAAAACCGGCGGATCTCGGGTAGGGGGTCCCGAACTGTGCGTCTAAGGCTAATGGTAAAACGAGGCAGGGGACACAATGTTTTACCCAGGTTCGGGCCCTCTTGATGGAGGTAATACCCTACTTCCTGCTGGATTGATCTTGATGATATGAGTATTACAAGAGTTGATCTACCACGAGATCGTAGAGGCTCAACTGTAGGATCTAGCCTATGATGATTATGATTGTTGTCGTCCTACGGACTAAACCCTCTAGTTTATATAGACACCGGAGGAGGCTAGGGTTACACAGAGTCGGTTACAAAGAAGGAGATCTAACATCCGAATTGCCAAGCTTGCCTTCCACGCAAAGGAGAGTCCCATACGGACACGGGACGAAGTCTTGAGTCTTGTATCTTCATGGTCCAACAGTCCGGCCAAAGGATATAGTCCGCTGTCCGGATACCCCCTTATCCAGGACTCCCTCAGTCACCCTGCGCCCACCTCGCCACAGTCTGGCAGTTCGCTCCTCATGAGACACTCTTTGGCAGGCCAGCAGGCCCCTCGGCAGGCACAGAGCCTCGCGAGCCCGCAGCAGGCTCGCCTCAGGAGAAGGGGCACGGACGCAACGCCAGAGCCCAAGTAAGACCCCCCGAAACCCAAGATAAGTCATAAACAACTACCTTGCTCAGCGACCCATAGCCCTGCGGGGCCCCACTCCGGATGTCACGTCAAAAGCATTTAGCGATCTGACACATCATAAGGGGCACCCCCTTTCCAAAATGCTCTCACAAGAATATGTTTGAGTTTTCATTATACAGGTTAAAGCGCTCTCATCACAAATGGCACCCAAGGCGTTGTTGGCTCTGATGCGCAGACCTTGGAGCATGGAACCATGCTCGCGCTCCAATGTCAGGTGGCGACACTTTTCACTCGAAGCCTTCTCCAGCAGGGAGGTGGTGTCTTCGGCTTGCTTCCGGAGAGAGGATATCTCGGCACGAGCAGAATTCAGGGTGGATTCGGAGGAAGTCAGGGCTCCTTGAGCAGTGCTCTCGCGCTGCTCCACAGCCTGCAGTTAGGTCTTCAGGGCAGAGGTCCGTCCCTAAAGCTTAGCCTTAAGCAGCTTTAGGTCCAGGCGGTGCCTTCCATCCAGCTCAGCACGTGCCTTCGCTACCCTCTTCTCCACCTCCCCCTAGACCTGAACTTTTCGGGCAGCGACGGCGTCCTCAGCCACGACGGCCTGTCGCTCCCTCACCTCCAGCCTCTCCAGTGCCAAGCTGTGTTCCACGACGTCCAGCGCCAAGTATTCATGGCGCCTCAGGAGCTCCGCCTCGGTAAGGGCCACCTCCTCTGGTGAGGAGGCCAGCAGGGTGTGATGCTCCTCGACTTTGCATTGCAGGGCCGCATTTGAAGACACAAGATCTCCCTCCCGCTCCTCAGCCGCCTCGCGCCGGCGGTTGGCTGCCTCGGCCTCTTCCATGACATGGGCGCAAGCTTCACAAGAAGCCACGAGCGAGGCCATCGCGCACGCTTCAGCTTCGTCACGCTAAAGTTTCCCAAGATTGATGGCCACCTTCAGCCGCTGCCACTCATCCTCCAGGCAGCGGTTCTCTGCCTCAAGCCTGGTGTCGACATTGGCAAGCTCCCCGCCAAGATGGATCATCGCACGCATCGCTTCGTCGAAGAACCTGAAGCGCCCCACGCTACGCCCGCGGGCAAGCGCGAGCTCATCACCAAAACCCTCGCCGGTCCCGGAGGCCGGTCAGGAGGCACTGGGTGCTCCGCCAGTTGCCGGCTGGGGGCTGGCAGGTGTAGCCCCACGGTTTGAAGACGAATGCTGCCCAGGGCGCACCCCCTGCCAACAATGACAAGACGAAGGATCATCGGTGCACCCTCTGCCTCGCTGGCAGAGTCGCGGGAAGAGGACGCATGGGGCCCGGTTTCGGGGCACCCTTGCGGTGTCGTGTAGACTGAAGTTGATCCCACGCCCTGCTCAGGGTCGGGGCGCTGGGGGATACGCGCATGCGTCAAGCTGGAGTACGTGGGGGATCCTGCCTCCTGAGGTTTCGCCTCCATGGAGACCCTACAAAACCCCAGCCATGAGACAACGCGGCACACTTGGAGGTCAAGAGCAAAGGTACTTACTAATCAGCAGCCACGTATCTCCTCGGCTTCAGCGGCCGACGGGTGCCGTCATCGCGGGACCTCTTCCTCTTCGGGAGCAACTCAAGGGACAGGCAGCGCCGACCAGACCCCGACAGGTGATCCTCGGGAGGGGGAGCACTCGGCGTGGTGTCCGAAGCAGGGGTCCCAAGGCAGGGGCTCCTGGCGATACCTTCTGGCTCGCGGCTCCGGGGCCGTTGGTAGGCCCCTCGTCGTCATCAGCCACTCTGGAGCCACCATCCGCCGGGCGTCAAAAGCCCCTGCCTCCGGAGCTTGGGGTGGCTCCGGTTCTGCGGCAGCTCCTTCCTGGGACCCAGCAGCCTCAGACTCCTGAGCCTCTGGCGGGGCTAGGCCTCCGGAGGAGCTCTCAACAGTTGATGGAGGCACACGCCCCCTGCCTCCACACTCGAGGCGCGCGCGGCAGGGTCAACCAGGAGAGGAGCCACGAAGACGGGATTCTCACGAGGCCCCTCAATAACCTCGAGAAGCAACCCCCACTCGTTAAACAGAGGCATCTGACCCGCGAAGGCCGCCTTGTTCGAGCATAGATAGAGAAGGCAGCCACCCCCGAAAGGTCAGCAGGCTCGGACTCGCCGGTCAAGAGCTTGAGCACCATGCCCAAGGTATCAGCAGCAAGTGACAGCTTCTGCAGCCTCATCGGATCCCCGGTGCCTGTGAAGTCCCACATCGGGTGAGAATGGCACTTGAGAGGAGCAATGCGCTGCTTCACGAATTCCTTCACCACCATTGGCGCTGTCACATCCAACTCCTGGAACTTCACCAATCTCTTACAAACGAAAGCAAGACGCCGGTCGGAGAGCTTCTCATGGCACCAGCCGGAGCTAGGCGAGGCCGGCGACCCAGGAATCATGAGCAGGGGGCTGAATGCGCGGGCGTCCATCAGGAGACACTGTTTCTGGAATCCCTCCGCGACAGGCGAAAGCTCGAAGTCAATCCCTGAGCTAGCGTTCGCAACCACGGCTTCGAAAGTCATGCACCCAGAGCGTTGGCGGGCGTCCACCAACCGAAGCAGGAAGAAATGGCGAAACAAGGCCACAGAGGGAGTGATCCCCAACATGGCCTCACAAAGGAAGGCGAAGAAGACGAGGAGGATGACGAAGCGAGGGTCCCATTGCAGCAGATGGATCTGGTAATCCGACATCACGGCATTGAATAAAGGGGAGAAAGGAGGAATCAACCTAGCAAGAAGATCATGGAGATAGATGGGGATCTCAGTGGCACTCATCTCTCTGGTTCGCCAAGATGCAGGGCGGACAGCCGTCGCCCTCCCCTCATTGGAATTAGCGGCGAGCGCATGTCAAACCTTATCCAGCCCCACCTTATTGATCACCGTCGACTACTCAAGGCCTGGCTCCAGGGCAGGCGGAGGATCGGCCGGTGCGAGTGGCTTCCACTTCTTCTTCCTAGGCTTGGGGGCCATGGCGAATACCAAGAGAGGGCAAGGCGCCGGCACCAGATCTCAGGACGCGGTGGCAAGATTGGGAAGGAGGAAACAAGAGCCGAGCACGGTACTCTACGAAGGGCGAGTTGCACTGACAACGGGCGGCTGCTGGGCCAACCGGATATCAAGGCGGTGTGGGGAAGTGGAGATGCCCATTGCTACTTCTTGAGCTTGCGTTGGTTTTCCTCGAAGAGGAGAGGGTGATGCAGCAAGTGTAGCGTAAGTATTTCCCTCAGTTTTGAGAACCAAGGTATCAATCCAGTAGGAGGCTCCTCAAAAGTCCCACGCACCTACACAAACAAACTGAGAACTCGCAACCAACGCAATAAAGGGGTTGTCAATCCCTTCACGGCCACTTGCGAAAGTGAGATCTAATAAAGATAGTATGATAAGATATATATATATTTTTGGTATTTTATGATATAGATGCAAAAAGTAAAGATACAAATAAAAGTAGATTGAAAGCAAATATGATAAGAGATAGACCTGGGGGCAATAGGTTTCACTAGAGGCTTCTCTCAAGATAGCATAAGTATTACGGTGGGTGAACAAATTATTGTCGAGCAATTGATAGAAAAGCGCATAGTTATGAGATTATCTAGGCATGGTCATGTATATAGGCATCACGTCCATAACAAGTAGACCAACTCCTGCCTGCATCTACTACTATTACTCCACACATCGACCGACTCCTGCCTGCATCTAGAGTATTAAGTTCATAAGAACAGAGTAACGCATTAAGCAAGATGACATGATGTAGAGGGATAAACTCATGCAATATGATATAAACCCCATCTTGTTATCCTCGATGGCAACAATACAATACGTGCCTTGCAACCCTTTCTGTCACTGGGTAAGGACACCGCAAGATTGAACCCAAAGCTAAGCACTTCTCCCATGGCAAGAAAGATCAATCTAGTAGGCCAAACCAAACTGATAATATGAAGAGACTTGCAAAGATAACTCAATCATACATAAAAGAACTCAGAGAAGATTCAAATATTATTCATAGATAAACTTGATCATAAACCCACAATTCATCGGATCTCGACAAACACACCGCAAAAAGAGTTTACATCGAATAGATCTCCACAAGAGAGGGGGAGAACATTGTATTGAGATCCAAAAAGAGAGAATAAGCCATCTAGCTAATAACTATGGACTCACAACTCATCGGAGGGGCGAGGATGTTGATGTAGAGGCCCTCCATGGTTGACTCCCCCTCCGGGAGAGTGCCGGCGAAGGCTCCAAGATAAGATCTCGCGGATACAGAATGTTACGGCGGTGGAAATTGTGTTTCGTGGTGCCCCTGGATGTTTTCGGGGTACGTAGGTATATATAGGAGGAAGAAGTACGTCGGTGGCCGCCTGAGGGGCCCAGGTGACAGGGGGCGCGGCCTCCTATCTCGTGGGGGCCTCGGGTGCTTCTTGACTTGCACTCCAAGCTCTCCGGATCACGTTCGTTCCAAAAATCATGCTCCTGAAGGTTTCATTCCATTTGGACTCCGTTTGATATTCCTTTTCTTCGAAATACTAAAATAGGCAAAAAAACAGCAATATGGGCTGGGCCTCCGGTTAGTAGGTTAGTCCCAGAAATGATATAAATGTGTAAAATAAATCCCATAAACATCCAAAAGGGGTAATATAATAGCATGGAACAATAAAAATTTATAGATACGTTGGAGACGTATCAAGCATCCCCAAGGTTAATTCCTGCTCGTCCTCGAGTAGGTAAATGATAAAAAAGAGAATTTTTGATGTGGAATGCTACCTAGCATAATTTATAATGTAATTTTATTTATTGTGGCATGAATGTTCAGATCCAAATGAATACAAAATAAAAGTTCATATTGATAAAATAAATAGTAATACTTCAAGCATACTAATCAAAGTAATCATGTCTTCTCAAAATAACATGGCAAAAGAAAGTTCATCCCTACAAAATCTTATAGTTAGGCTATGCTTCATTTTTGTCACACAAAGATGTTCCCAACTTCTATACCCCAGATGACAAGCCAAGCAATTGTTTCATACTTAAATAATCTCAAACTTTTTCAACCTTCACGCAATACATGAGCGTGAGCCATGGATATAACGGGCTATGGAATTGTGTGGAGAAGACAAAAAAGGAGAAAAAGGGATTGTGTGGAGAAGACAAAAAAGGAGAAAGTCTCACATTGACGAGGATAATCAACGGGCTATGGAGATGCCCATCAATTGATGTCAACATGAGGAGTAGGGATTGCCATGCAACGGATGCAATAGAGCTATAAATGAATGCTCAACAAAAGAAAACTAGTGGGTGTGCATCCAACTTGCTTGCTCACGAAGACCTAGGGCATTTGAAGAGCCAAGTTCTATAATGAAAAATTCCCACTAGTATGAAAAAAACAACTTATGAGACTCACTATATGAATAACATGGTGCTACTTTGAAGCACAATATATGAGACTCACTACATGAAGAACAAGGTGCTACTTTGAAGCACAAGTGTGGAAAAAGAGATAGTAACATTGCCCTTTTTATTTATTTTCTTTTTTCTTCTTTTTTTCTTTCTTTCTTTTCCCCTTTTTTTCTTTTTTTTTTCCTTTTTTTGGGCCTTTCCCTTTTTTTCTTTTGGCCTTTCTTTTTTTCTTTGGGCAATGTTCTAATAATGATGATCATCACACTTCTATTGATTACAACAAAAGAACTACAACTCGAAACTAGAACAAAATATGACTCTATATGAATGCCTCCGACGGTGTACCGGGATGGTGCAATGAATCAAGAGTGACATGTATGAAAAATAATGCATGGTGGCTTTGCCACAAATACGATGTCAACTACATGATCATGCAATGGCAATATGACAAAAGTAAAGTATGTCATGATGATGATGAACGGAACAGTGGAAAGTTGCATGGCAATATATCTCGGAATGGTTATGGAAATGCCATAATAGGTAGGTATGGTGGCTGTTTTGAGGAAGATATAAGGAGGTTTATGTGTGATAGAGCGTATCGTATCACGGGGTTTGGATGCACCGGCGAAGTTTTCACCAACTCTCAAGGTGAGAAAGGGCAATGCACGGTACCGAAGAGGCTAGCAAAGGTGGAAAGGTAAAAGTGCGTATAATCCATGGACTGAACATTAGTGAAAAGAACTCACATACTTATTGAAAAAATTTAGAAGTCATCAAAAACCAAGTACTATGCGCATGCTCCTAGGGGGATAGATTGGTAGGAAAAGACCATCGCTCGTCCCCGACTGCCACTCATAAGGATGCACAAGCCAGGTACACTTCATGTTTCAAATTTGTTACACAAGTTTAACCATACGTGCATGCTACGGGATTTGCTAACTTCAACACAAGCATTATTTAAATTCATAATCACCCAACTAGCATGACTTAAATATCACTACCTCCATATCTCAAAACAATTATCAAGTATCAAATTGATCATAGCATCCAATTCACTTCCTATGATAGTTTTTATTATACCCAACTTGGATGCTCATCATTCTAGGACCAACTTTATGACCATAGCAAATACCATGCTGTTCTAAAAGACTCTCAAAATAATATAAGTGAATCATGAGAGACTAGAAATTTCTTCAAAATTAAGACACCACCGTGCTCTAAAAGATATAAGTGAAGCACTAGAGCAAAAACTATCAAGCTCAAAAGATATAAGTGAAGCACATAGAGTATTATAGCAAATTCTAATCAAATAGGCTTCTCACAAAAGGTGTGTACAGCAAGGATGATTGTGGTAAACTAAAAAGAAAAGACTAATATAATACACGACGCTCCAAGAAAAACACATATCATGTGGCGAATAAAAATATAGCTCCAAGTAAAGTTACCAATGAACGAAGACGAAAGAAGGGATGCCTTCCCGGGGCATCCCCAAGCTTAGGATTTTGGCTATTCTTGAATATCTTGGGGTGCCTTGGGCATCCCCAAGCTTAGGCTCTTTCCACCCTTTATTCCATAGTCCATAAAAGCTTTACCCAAAACTTGAAAACTTCACAACACAAAACTCAACAGGAAATCTTATAAGTTCCGTTAGTGAAAGAAAACAAAACCACCACATAAGGTACTGCAATGAACTCATTCTTTATTTAATTTGGTGTTAAACCTACTGTATTACAACTTCCTTATGGTTTATAAACTAATTTACTAGCCATAGATGCATTGAAATAAGCAAACAACACACGAAAAACAGAATCTGTCAAAAACAGAACACTCTGTAGCAATCTGTAACTAACGCATACTTCTGGAACTCTAAAAATCCTAACAAAATAGGAGTCCTGGACAATTTGCTTATTGAACAGCATCAAAAAGAATCAATGCAAAGTCACATTCCTGTGATTTAACAAAATTATATTCGTGCGTGCAAAGTTTCTGTTTTTCAGCAGAATCAAATCAGCTATCATCGTAGGTTATCCTATAGGTTCTACTTGGCACAAACACTAACTAAAAGATAAAAACACATCTAAAAAGAAGGTAGATGCAAGATTTATTACTAAACAGGAGCAAAAACAAAAAACATAAAGAAAATTGGGTTGCCTCCCAACTAGCGCTATCGTTTAACACCCCTAGCTAGGAATAAAAGCAAAGATAGATCTAACGAGTGTCATCTTGTATTTTCAGTTTTTTTAGCGGAGTCCTGCTCGAATCCGGGAGGTTCTTTCCGCTTCCACTACTAGGGAAAACCCTAGCAGTAGCGCGTGTTTTGTGCCCACTGGTAGCGCGGGGGGCCGCGCTACTAATAAGGCGCTATAGCTATTGCTTAGCAGTAACGCGTACCAGCACGCGCTACTGCTAGGACAAATAGCTGCAACGTTTGTTCAGTACCACGCTACTGCTAAGGTAACTACTTGCAGCGTGTTTTCCTTCCATCGCTACTAGTATTTTTATTTTTTATTTTTTATTTTTAGTGTATTTATGCGCCATCATACAAATATTGGTACAATACCAGCTGTTATGAGGTTTACATCATTATGTCCATAACAGTGTGTCAAATGAAGGTGGATTAGGTTCAAGTGGAGGCAATATGTGGTGCATGTCAAAAGTATACTACTAATCCAAACTTGATCTAGTTTGGACTAGTAGTACTTTCGATGTGCACCACATGTTGCCTCCACTTGAATCTAATCCACCAGCACAAGCTATTTAATCATCATCATAGTCACTACCACCAATAGTATTTATTTAATCAGCACTAACACTAGCTAATAATAATCATCATAGTCATTACCACCAACACTAGCTATTTTATCATCATAGTAATAGTGTAGCACATCATCATCCTCAATCTCATTTCTAGCTAGCTAATCACTCTTGCTGCTCCCTCTTAGGTAAAATAACATAACATGTATAGCTCTCCTCCTCGATCAAACTGGAGCATGCAGATGAACCTGTCTCCTTATCGTGGGTAGCGCATCTGTTTGCTTCCCCCTAGTACTTCTCTGCGCTCCCCCATCACATATTTGGTCCAGTCTTGCACTATTAAGCATCCGTCGCTAATCTTGAATGCACTAAAGTAATCTGTAGGATATCTTGGCCGTAAGCTGATAATACTCATGGTACCTTTAGTCTTGATCCCATAAGGCACAACATTCATCGGGAGTCCCTGTTGAAGAACAGCGTACGGTAACATACTTAGCAATGAAGTTTAGCTTCAAAAATAATGTATGGAAAATATGCACCGATGAAAAATGGTAAAAATCTTACCATCCTTCCTAAATAGATGTGACCGTAGTTCATTACGAACACTATTGGTCGCACATTTTCAGTACTAACATTTCTAAATGCAGGAGAAAATTTGTCTTGACAGTATCAAGATCCTCAAGCCACGAAACATAATGACTGAGCTCCTCGCAGTTGAGTTCAGCCCCAGGACAGTATACGGTCCTGTCTACCAAGCGCTGGACATGTTTGCTTGCACCGAAATAAGCTGACAATACAAATTAGTTGTCAACTATTTTTGAATAAACAATATCAAAGACATAAATATGGTTGAGAAACTTACATAATGGTATAACTGGAGGCATTTGCACATCGACCCAGATGTCGGTATTACCTTCAATATCATCTTCCGGACGAATATCAAAGGTGATAACCATATCAGGCTCAAATGCATAAGTCTTGCATAGTGCTCGCCATGTTTTGCATCCAAAATAGGTGTAGTCGTCTAAATTGTATAACTTCGCATGGAAAATATAACCATGCTCGGTCTTCAAGTAAACTTTCTTTTCCTCCATACTATGATTGAAACCTATCTTATCCAATACAAAAACTCTTGCATGGCAGGGGATACGCTAGTAGAATAGTAAAAAAATATAAGTTGAAGCAAATGAAGCAGATGTCATGCTTAATTACGAAAAAAGACTTGTCGTTGTGACTTACTGTATCCACTTTGAAGTTCTCGTCCAGCTTGATGCTGAAGCGCCTATCATCATCTAGGAAGATTCCGTTGCACAGGCCGTGCTCGTCTTCGCAGTATTTGCAAATACCGAAATCCTTCTCGTCGTCAGACATTTCCTATGTTCATAGTTAAAACATTAATTGAAAATCGATCGAAGACAACTACCAAGATACTCAACACACAAATCCGGGGCACTCGATATTTCCTACATATTCTGGCACAAGTCATGCCAAAATTCACGGAAAAATCCGGCATGACCTTTGCTAAAATAGGACATATAGAGCGCCTGAAATTTGCCGGAACGAAAATGAATCAACACTCCGGCAAAACATAGGCCGCTCGAAGGTGTAACCTGCAAACATGACCGGCCACTTGGATATTGAGAAACACAAGATATACATTTCAAAATATCTTATAGGACTCAAATTAGCATGCATTCAATAAGCAAAAGTAAATCATCTCATGCGTCAGTACATCGTCTAATATTATCAGTAATACATCACGAATAGTGTCATACATATAACATCACTAATACAACTAAAACTCTAGCACACGACGGGTATCGGCGCGGGCGGTGGACACCCACAGAGAAGGCACCATCACGGGATCATAGATCCAGTGAGATCCCCGGAGAACCTGCCAGGTATTGGAGAACGGCCTGTGCTCCAACGCAAACAAGTAGCGACGGACGTGTGCGTCCTCCTCACTGACACAGTGATGCACCACCTCTGCGGAGTCCTCGAGCCTCTGGATCGTCACTGGCCCACGCGACCGCCACCAAAGAAGGTTCGGGTCAACGACAGGCTGGCTCCTCACCAACCTGCGCCCCCCGGTAGGTAGCGCCTCCCAGTACCACCCCGGCGGAGCCCAGTCCCAGACATGGCCGATCTGGTCAAGCAGGTGTCGTCCTCCGCCGACTCGACGATGATGATGCGGGATAGGCATCGTCCACGTCGAGGCGGGAAAAATTGCTTTAACTAAAAAATTACCTAATTAGTACCTAGTTCTTACTAACTAGTTGTTACTAACTAAATAGAAGAAGGTCAAATTTTACTCATTTTATTATGCATTACACTAGTGTTTATTCATCATCTAAGAAAACATCACCTAAGAAAAAATCCCAGCCGCATCTGTATCCAATTCATTTCCACCCATAGATGAACCCTAACTATTTGATGCAACTTAAATTTGAAGAACCCTATCTAGGCAGAGGTAGGGGAGGGGGAGGAGCAGGCGTGCTTACCTCGATCGGGTGCCTGCAGCGAGAGAGGGGCAGGCGGCGTCGAGGTCGATCGGGCTTGGGGCTCAGGCGCACGACGGAGGGCGGCATCGAGGTCGGGGCCGGGGGCGGCGTCCGGGGCGGCGTTGAGGTCGGGGGCGGGGCCGACGTTGAATCCGAGGTCGGGGGCGGCGTAGAGGGTGTGCGGAGAGCGCGCGGCGACCGACGGGTGACGGCGGCGGCGAGAGCGGAGGATTTCGATTTGGGGGAAGTGGCCGTGGGGAAGGACGAACGCGGTGGTTAAGTCAGAAGTAGAAGTAGCGCGTTCCTGTAAGCGCGCTACTGCTACATTAGCTACAGTGCGTTCTGGGATACGCGCTACTGCTACTACTTTCTCCTTTTTCCCTTTTTCATTTATTTTTCTTCACATTTTATTTTTTTTCCTTTCACCTTCTTCTATTTCTTTCATTTTCAATTACCTTTCTATTTGCTTTTCATTTAATTTTATATCCTTTAGTAGTAGCGAGTTTAGAGCAAAACGCGCTGCTACAAAGAAAGTAGCAGTAGCGCGGTTCTATATAGATCGCTACTACTATGTGTACCATATCGGCTAAGCCGTGAGAATTTTAGTAGTAACGTGTATGCAACAAGACGCGCTACTGCTACGACGTTATCTGCAGTGTGGTTCCGGCAAGCGCGCTGCTGCTACTTAGCACCAGCGTGCTTATTTGACCCATGCTACTGCTAAAGTTCTGTGTATAAGGTTTTCCCTAGTAGTGTTCCCTTCATACTCGGAAAATTTTAGATCTAAAGAATCAACCACTTATTGCAAAGAGTAATCAACATATTCATGCGGTGAAGATTTCCGCTAACACTTTTTAGAGGCTCAAGAGACTTTTGTAAAAAATTTGTTACTTCGCAAATCTTTCCAAACACTTGGGTTTCTTCTTGGGTAGGATGTGATCCTCCCTTTTGAGGTAGTGTTCCCACTATTCCCTCTATAATTTCATGCGCAATACTGGAATCAATTTCAATGAAATTTCCCTTGGCAATGCAATCCAAGAGTTGTCTATGGGTCATATTTAACCCAACATAAAAATTATGAAGAAGAATTCCAAAGTTCACCTCTAGGGTGCACTTGCGATAAGATTCCATCATCCTATACCAAGCAACTTTTAAGTTTTCTCCTTGCCTTTGCTTGAAGTGAAGAACTTCAAACTCGGGAGACATAGGAGCGGATAAGGAACTAGACATGCTGACAAGGTAAACGAACTACACACGGCAAACGGAAGAAGGCAAGCGAAAGAGAGAGGAGGAGATTGGGAAAGAGAGCACAAATAAAACGGCAAGGGTGAAGTGGGGGAGAGGAAAACGTGGCAAATGGCAAATAACGTAAATGCGAGGGAGATGGGTTTGTGATGGGTACTTGGTATGTCTTGACTTGAGCGAAGACCTCCCTGGCAACGGTGCCAGAAATCCTTCTTGTTACGTCTTGAGCTTACGTCTTGAGCGAAGAACATTGTATTGAGATCCAAAAAGAGAGAAGAAGCCATCTAGCTAATAACTATGGACCCATAGGTCTGTGGTAAACTACTCACAACTCATCGGAGGGGCGAGGATGTTGATGTAGAGGCCCTCCATGGTTGATTCCCCCTCCGCCAAAGTGCCGGCGAAGGCTCCAAAATGAGATCTCTCGGATACAGAAGGTTACAGCGGTGGAAATTGTGTTTCGTGGTGCCCCTGGATGTTTCCGGGGTACGTAGGTATATATAGGAGGAAGAAGTACGTCGGTGGCCGCCCGAGGGGCCCACGAGATAGGGGGCATGGCCTCCTATCTCGTGGGGGCCTCGGGTGCTTCTTGACTTGCACTCCAAGTTCTCCGGATCATGTTCGTTCCAAAAATCACGCTCCCGAAGGTTTCATTCCGTATGGACTCAATTTGATATTCCTTTTCTTCGAAATACTGAAATAGGAAAAAATACAGCAATCTGGGTTGGGCCTCCGGTTAGTAGGTTAGTCCCACAAAATGATATAAATGTGTAAAATAAAGCCCATAAACATCCAAAAGGGGTAATATAATATCATGGAACAATCAAAAATTATAGATACATTGGAGACGTATCACCCATGTCCCATCAACCGCCACGTGTCTCCAAGGCCGCGGGCCGACAGGGCACACAACGCTCCACCCTTGCCTTCCGGCTTCGCCTGGAAGCCAAGTCCAAGCACGCCTTGGGCCCGGGGGCTATTGTCGGCGTCCTGGATCCGGGGGTATCCAGCCCTGCCTGCCTGCGGCCCACCACGTGGCTTCATCGATGGCCTGGTACGGCTCAGCTTCAACACCAACACCGCAAGACCCTCGCGAGGGGCCAAGCCTCACGAGGCGGACGACGCCTAGACCCCCGAAGGAAGTGGCCTCCTCAGGAGGGATCCTAAGGTGCGGAGATTTCTATGAAAGCTACCTCACAAGGCTCAGCTGACGTGAGCCATGACGACCAAGGCCAGGCGGGCGCCAGGCGGGTGCAGAGCGCAGGTTTCCTCTTTGCTGCAAGGGAGGCAAGCCACAGGCGTGGAGTCCCGTGGAATCTGATACGTCCATTTTGCATCATGCTTTTATATCCATATTTATTGCATTATGGGCTGTTATTACACGTTATGTCACAATACTTATGCCTATTCTCTCTTATTTTACAACGTTTACATGAAGAGGGGGAATACCAGCTGCTGGAATTCTAGGCTGGAAAAGGAGCAAATATTAGTGTTCTGCACAACTCCAAAAGTCCTAAAACTCCACAGAAGTTATTTTTGGAATTAATAAAAATACTGAGTGAAGAAAATACCAGAGGGGGGCCACCCACCGTCCATGAGGGTTGGGGGCGCGCCCCCTGCCTCGTGGGCCCCCTGGCAGTCCTCCGATGGCCATCTTCTGCTATATGAAGTCTTTTACCCTGGAAAAAATCATAAGCAAGATTTCGGGATGAAACACCGCCGCCATGAGGCGGAACCTTGGTGGAACCAATCTAGGGCTCCGGTGGAGCTGTTCTGCCGAGGAAACATCCCTCCGGGAGGGGGAGATCATCACCATCGTCATCACCGTCAATCCTCTCAGCGGGCGGGGGTCAATCTCCATCAACGTCTTCACCAGCACCATCTCCTCTCAAACCCTAGTTCATCTCTTGTATCCAATCTTTGTCCCAAAACCTCACACTACTAGGGAAAAGCCTAGCAGCAGCGCAGGTTTTAGGCCTATCAGTAGCGCGGGTACTGGCGCTACTAATAAGGTGCTACAGCTAACATATAGCAGTAGCGCCTATCGTCCCACACTACTGCTATACATGAATAGCTGTAGTGCTCTTTAGAAAAGGGCTCTACTGATATTATCTCCAGTGCTATTTACAAGGAAGCGCTACTGGTAAGACGGCGCTACTGCTAAACTTTCACCCCTCGCTACTACTAGTTTTATTAGTTTTTTCCCTCCATATTTGTTTTGTATTTGAATAGGCTTTATAAAATAATCTTTAGCATATCATACACATAAAAATGTAATCATAGCATATACATACAATTAGTCTCATCAAATCATGTCATCATCATAATCATCATCCAACACAAAGTGGTCTCTCGTCATCATCTCGAGAATAGCGATACAAGTCCCTATTACTTGCAAA
Source organism: Triticum timopheevii (assembly GCA_963921465.1). NCBI lineage: Eukaryota > Viridiplantae > Streptophyta > Magnoliopsida > Poales > Poaceae > Triticum > Triticum timopheevii. The sequence goes on from OY997272.1 coordinate 154,299,881, forward strand.
TACATCGTCATCCATCTAAACAATGATATACGCGAGAAGAGCGATCACTTTGAGTACATGAGTACGTATCCCTCTCTCGCATTTGCGTGAACCTAAACTAACTACCGCCTGTCGCTCGGAAACCAGAAACCGGTACACCTGGGCCTGACACTCCGGCCACTCGTCGTATATATACTCCTGGCGTATCACTTCTTCGCCATCTATTATCTATGCACCTGAATCGTCACGTGAGTCGTCGATGATATGCAACATATATAGTTGAGCAATAGAAAGAGACCGACTTGGCAAAAATAGAAACAACATATCATAAGCATAAATAACAAAGTTCATCGTACCCAAAATGCCCTAACTAGAGTGATTTTTGCTAGTCGAGGAGGAGGACGGTTTAATTACATCACAAATAAAGTTTCACCGTGCATAACTCAAAGTTTTGTCATACGGAAAGTATGGACTAAACGGACACATTGTCATATATCGACAATCACTCCACCATGTCGCGCCATCCATCCATGTCGGGGAGATAGTCCTCGAGCTTAGTGAAAGGCTTCATGTCGAGACGCTGAGAGGCTATCCATGTTCGGACGTCTTCCTGTGACATTTGTCCTTCTCCGTAGAACATCCCTATTTTTCCGACGACCTCCTTCATGATGATTTGGGCAAGTTCGCGCTGGATGTTATAGAACTCAGCTCGAAGTCAATGATCCTCGATATCTCCTATGTCCTTTGCCCATTGCAGAATATGGGCATCGCCGGATCTAGGTGACATGCGAAGGTTCTGGTGACCCCGTCTGTACTCCAGCATGTGGTGTAGGACATAGAATCCATCATTAAGAGAATCGTTCAGTTGCTGGATGCAGCAGAAGTCGGTCTTATGGCTGAAGGCAACCCTGCTGCCCCTTCTCTACTTGTCCTTGACCTCTCCACCCCTTGCTTGGTAGTAAAACATAGCACTGCCAAGAACAACCTTGATGTGGGTGTAATCCTTTTTGTGAATGTTCTTCGATGAGTCCAAGTAAAGAGCGTGGGAGAATCGGGGGTAGAGGATGATGAGGACGGCGCGCCCGCCGCTGCACAAAATAAGTGCACATCAAATTAATTAGCCTCCACCATGCAAATGAATGACTGAAATCGAAGGAAGGATAGCAGCGCGGATGACTTACACGGGATGATAAGGCACGAGAATCGCCTCCTTGTCCTTATTGGCAAGAATGAAACTGACGATGTAATGCCTCGCGTATTCATCGTGCTTTGCGCACACTCCCAAGAAGCCCTCGTGCATGTAGAACGGGTCAGCGACACAGATATGAGGTATCTGCTCAACCCCGATGATGTAGTTCATGTGCAAGGCATAAAGGCGGATAAACATAAAATCCAGCTTCTTCACGTGAAACAAGTCGAATATGTAGTCGAATCGGAGGAAGAACTTATCCGCGGGGAAGCAGTCGACGTAGGACATTTGCCGCGGAACGTTAACCACGTAGAGTGGGTATCCTGGATCTTTCGAGGCGATGCGGCCTTTCTCTACCCGCAGAACATCGTCGTGAAGTCTCCTTAGATTGCCGAATCTAGCCCGTAGCGCTGTTGCAGGTAGGATTGGTTGACCAGGATATGTCATTTATCCGCATTGGGGATATCTATACGGTCCTGAAGTCGAGGCTGCTTAGGCGGCTGGATCATAGAATCAGCTTTTTGGCCTTTCCTCGCTCTCTTCCTAGACTTCTTTACTACCGGAAGGTCGTCCATAATACGTTGAGACGGCAATTCAGGCACCGACTCATGACGCTCAAACCCTGAGGAGGTGCCAGTATAGACATACTGTTCAGCGCCATCGTCATCCTCATCCTCATCCATGGCGACGTCATCAGCGACTAATGGAGCCTCCTCCTAACCCTGTCCGCTATCACCCAACCCGACACCCGATGCTAATTGGGTAGGTGGGGTGTTGATGTTCATACCTTGATGAGGCTGCGTGCTCGTGGGTGTGCTCCCGGCCGCCTCCAGACGAAGCAGACTCTTTGGCCACAACGGTACCCACCCATTGCAACAATCACCAAGCCGCCGCGGGGTCTCGTCGTCACCCCCACTAGTATTAGAGGAGGCAAATTCTCGTGGCTCGGTTTGACACTGGCCACGAAAACCTTGAAGACATTCGGGGGGATCGGTCGGTTGTGGAACAATGGTTCCTTCAGCTCTATTAGCGTCGCCTTCCCCACGTCCACCTTCTGGTCGCCGATGGTGTACAATATGGTGCACGGGGTTTCGTCGGCCTGCAAAGAAAAGTCTGCGATGTGAGACATTCGAAAGGCAACGAAAACGGGAGATTATACATTTATATTGAAGGGGGCCGGTGTGACAGATACCGTGAGGGCGTCGAGCTCAGCCAAGGACGAAGCACCACCGAGCATGTCCGGTGCGGGAGCCGGTGCGGGAGCAGGTGCGGGAGCAGGTGCTGGTGCAACGCTAGTCGAGCTGCTCCCCAAGAAGTCAGCAAGGGGAAAGTCCTTTGCATTATTTTCTGGATTTCGCCTTGTCCAAGTGAAAACGGCCGGAACCAAGGAAGTAGACAAATCTGCAACCACCTGTTTTGCGGCAGCTACCGCTATTGCGACTGTCTAAGATGATTTCTTCTCAACCACAATCTCAACCTTCTTGTCGATGTTTTCTTCAGTTAACCTCCGTCTTTCCTTTCTCTCCTTCGTGGTCTCACGATAGTACTTCTTCCACGTGGCGTCGTCTCCGACACCGTGCACGCGTCCATACGATGGTCGAGTATCCACCAGTTGTCGTTTCAATATGTTCAACGCCCGGTTGAATGGAGTGTCCCACTTGGGCCTCGCCAATGCCTCAGACGGTGAGTCGCTTTCGGCCGCAATCCTGTGCTGCTCTCTCTGCAAAAGGCACAAGGATCGTTTACAAATATGACTAATGTGTGCAGTCGAATTGATCAGAAACTAAAATTACCATTAGTCTCATGAACTCCGTAATGACCGGTTTTTTCTCATAAACCTTCTTCACTGGGTCCCAACGGTGCCGGGCCCTGAGGACGTCACGCTCCTGAGGGACAGTGAACTCCGCCAAGGGGTCTGGGATGCCCAGACTCGCGGCTTCCACGTCCTCCTTGGCCCATTTAGACCTCTTTCCGCCGTAACCACGGCTTCTGAGGTGGTGGCTCCCAATGTTCCTCTCTTGAGGACCCTTTATGTACTGACTTTTTTTGGCAGCTTCGGCCTTGCAAGCCTCCTTGAATATTTGAAACTGCTCTTCCGTGATTGTCGGATTATCCTTTACAATCTCGGAGTAGGGTTCCTTCTTGTCGATGATCTTTGCGTTCACTCGATTTTTCCAGGCGGCCAACGCGTCACTAAACTTGGTCATAGTGTGTTTGTTTATCTTCTTCATTGCCGAGTCCTCATCTGGATCTTCATAATCCTTCTCATTCCGGCCCCGGAACAAGAATATCCGGTGAAACTTCTTTAGGAGGGAGCTCCTCATATTTTCTATCTTCTGTAGTTTCTCATCGTTGATGGTGGCGGTTGTCCGTACGATGCAGCCTATTTGATTGTCGTAGCACGAGCGCGCTTCCTTGGGCGACTTTGGCTCAAAATTGCCGTCGTCCACCTCCGTGACCACCAGTCTAGTAGTCTTGAGTTTCTTAGGAAGCTGTTACCACTTTGCTTTCGGTTCTACACCGGCTCCGCTCCCCGAGGCAGCACCGGTCTTAGTCGCAGCGCCGGTCTCGATGCCGGTCTGAGTCTCAGCGCCGGTCTCAGTCTCAGCACCGGTCTGCGTGTCGGTCTTAGTCCCCGATGCCACCGGTGGGCCCAGCAACAACATCGGTTGATCGTCGGCAAGGCTAAAAAATTCGTCTGTCGCCCGGTAGATGTCATCGCAATCACCAAAACCCTGTCCTTCATCGTTGCTAGCCATGTTTCCTATGATTAAATCTAGTCAATTAATTCTAGACCTAATAAAATAAATAATGACATAAAAAAGGCCTATTGTTTTGCAGGAACGTTGACTCCTTCCTTGTGCGGCAAATCTCGGGCACTCGATATGTCCTAATTTGTAGCACAAGTCATGCCGAAATTCACGGGAAATTTTGACATGACCTTTGCTAAAAAGTGGACAAATCAGGAACCTGAAATTTGCCGGAATAGAAATGAATCAACATTCCGGCAAAACATAGGCCACTCAGCTTCATTCCCTGGAAACAACAAAGCCACTTGGGCACAATCGAACCACTTCAATGAAAAGATATAACATGAGCAAACACTATTAAGGAATTTGCATATAACATGGCCACTTCAATGAAAAGATATAATCAACAATAATGGAATATGCAAATGAACATACATGGCATATATCATATAAAAACAATCTTGTTTTTTGTTTACATAGCAACAATTAGTTTGACCAAGTTTTTGAAAAGAAAAACAATTCTTTTTTTTCTATAGCTAAATGCCATAGCTACTGTTTTTTATTTATACCTAAATACTTTTGTTTTTTGTCTAAAGCTAAAAGTCTAGGAACTCCATTTTCTCTAACCCTTTTGACCTCACCAAAATTTCCACACCAAGACCTTAGTACCTACACCCAATTTCTTCAAAAATATTCAGGTCCATAGTCCAAATAATTCAAATTTCATTTGAATGAAATTAGGAACAAATTTAGGTCCGTAGTCCAAATATTTTTATATCTAAGTGTTTTTTGTTTATAGCGTCTGTTAATTTAAATCTAAATGCTACTATTATTTATATACCCTCTATTAGTTTAAAGCTAAATGGATTTGCTGTTTAGGCATTTTCATAAAAATTGCCCTAGCTAATTTCCTAAAAAAAATTGCTAATCATTTTTCCTAAATGCTATAAAATGCCTACTGCCCTAAAAAAATCTAGGATTCATATGAACATCAACACAGTATCAACATATATATGAATTGCCCTAGTAGAGAGAGAGGAGGGTAGGGGACAGGAGAGGCAGAGCCTTACGGTCGGCGGCGAGGCCAGGCTCTGGCTCGGGCGGCGGCGGTGAGGTCGAGGGTGGCGGCGGTGAGCTCGCGGGAGGCGATGGTGAGGTCGACGATGGCCTCGAGCGGCGGTTGTGAGGTCGAGGGTGGCCTCGGGCGACGGTGGTGTGGTCGAAGGCGGCGGGCAGCGGAGGTGTGGTCGAAGGCGGCCGCGGGCGGTGGCCTGGTGGTCGAAGGCGGCAGGGTGACGGCGGCGATGGGGCAGTTGGGGGATGGGGGGAAATTTCGAGCCCGGGCTGCCGGGATTTGAGTCAAACTAGCAGTAGCGCGTTTTACCGAAACGCGCTATAGCTAAGATAGCTATAGCGTGTTCCAGAGAAACACGCTACAGTTATTCCTTTCTGTTTTATTTTTATTTTTCTTCTGTTTTATTTACATTTTCTTTTTTTTCATTTCTCCTTTTTCTATTTCTTTCATTTTCATTTACTTTTCTACTTATTTTCTATTTATTTTCTTTTTCATAGCAGTAGCGCTGTACAGCATAAACGCGCTGCAACAAAGTTTTTAGCAGTAGCGTGCTTCTGGGAGAACCGCTACTACTATTCCTAGCCTACCGGCATTAGTTAGGGAATTTTAGTAGTAGCACTTTTCTGTGAAGATGCGCTACTGCTAAAACAATGGTTGTAGCATGGTTTTGCAACAAGCGCTACTACTAAATAGCGCTAGCACCGAGTTTTGACCAACGCTACTACTATACCTCTGTGTATAACGTTTTCCCTAGTAGTGTCAGATTGGTACCTGTGGGTTACTAGTAGTGTTGATTACTCCTTGTAGTTGATGCTAGTTGGTTTATTTGGTGGAAGATCATATGTTCAGATCCTATATGCAAATTAATACCCTTCTGATTATGAACATGAATATGATTTGTGAGTAGTTACATTTGTTCCTGAGGACATGGGAGAAGTTTTGCTATAAGTATTCATGTGAATTTTGGTATTCGTTCAATATTTTGATGAGATGTAATGTTGTCTCTCCTCTAGTGTTGTTATGTGAATGTCGACTACATGACACTTCACCGTTGTCTGGTCCTAGAGGAAGGCATTGGGAAGTAATAAGTATATGATGGGTTGCTAGAGTGACAGAAGCTTAAACCCTAGTTTATTCGTTGCTTCGTAAGGGGCTGATTTGGATCCATATGTTTCATGCTATGGTTAGGTTTACCTTAATACTTCTTTTGTAGTTGCGGATGCTTGCAACAGGGGTTAATCATAAGTGGGATGCTTGTCCAAGAAAGAGCAGTACCGAAGCACCGGTCCACCCACATATCAAATTATCAAAGTAACGAACGCGAATCATATGAGCGTGATGAAAACTAGCTTCACGATAATTCCATGTGTCCTCGGGAGCGTTTTTCTCTATATAAGAACTTGTCTAGGCTTGTCCTTTGCTACAAAAAGGATTGGGCCACCTTGCTGCACTTTATTTACTTTTGTTGCTTGTTACCCGTTACGAATTACCTTATCACAAAACTATCTGTTACCAATAATTTCAGTGCTTGCAAAGAATAGCTTACTGAAAACCACTTGTCATTTCCTTCTGCTCCTCATTGGGTTCAACACACTTACTTATCAAAAGGAGTATGATAGATCCCCTACACTTGTGGGTCATCAAGACTATTTTCTGGTACCGTTGCCAGGGAGTGAAGCGCATTTGGGAAGTGGAACTTGGTGAGGAAAAACTTATATAGTGTGCTGAAATTTACTGTCACTTGTTACTGTGGAACATAATCCTTTGAGGGGCTTGTTCGGGGTATCTTCACCCCGACCTGTAGAGCAGAGAGTTGCTCCTCAACCTACTGAACCTACTAAAAATGTTTACTTTGAAATTCCTTCGGGTATGATAGAGAAACTGCTAGCTAATCCTTTTACAGGATATGGAACATTGCATCCCGATTTGCACCTAATCTATGTGGATGAAGTTTGTGGATTATTTAAGCTTGCAGGTATGCCCGAGGATGTTATCAAGAAGAAGGTCTTCCCTTTATCTTTGAAGGTAGAGGCATTGACATGTTTTACGCTATGTGATGATATGGTATCGTGGAACTACAACCGATTGAAATTGGAATTTCATCGGAAGTTTTATCCTATGCATCTTGTTCATCGTGATCGTAATTATATATATAATTTTTTGCCTCATGAAGGAGAAAGCATTTCTCAAGCTTGGGGGAGCCTTAATTCAATGTTATATTCATTCCCCAATCATGAGCTCTCAAGAGAAATGATTATTCAAATTTTTTATGCTCGGGTTTCTCTCAGTAATCGCTCCGTGCTCGATAATTCTTGTACTGGTTCTTTTATGATGAAGACTATTGAATTCAGATGGGATTTATTGGAAAGAATTAAACGCAACCCTGAAAATTGGGATCTCGACGAAGGTAATGAGTCAGTATGGCACCTAAGTTTGATTAGGTTAAATCTTTTATGGATACCGATGCTTTTCGTGAATTTAGCACTAAATATGGACTTGACTCTGAGATAGTAGCTTCTTTCTCTGAATCATTTGCTACTCATGTTGACCTCCCTAAGGAGAAGTGGTTTAAATATAAACCTCCCATTAAAGTAAAAGTAGTCGCGCCTATTAATGTTGAAGAAACGACTATCACTTATCATGATCCTATTGTGTCTACTAGCTATATTGAGAAACCACCTTTCCCTGTTAGGATAAAGGATCATGCTAAAGCTTCAACTATGGTACGTAAGAGTAATACTAGAACACCTGAACCACCTCAGCAAATTAAAGTTGAACCTAGTATTGCTATGGTTAGATCTCTTGGCTGATAATATTGATGGGCATGTTATTTACTTCTATGATGAAGCTACTAGAATTGCTAGACCCAATACTAAAAATAAACATAGACCTGTTGTAGGCTGATACGTCTCCAACGTATCTATAATTTTTGATTGTTACATGCTATTATATTACCCGTTCTGGATGTTTATGGGCTTTACTATACACTTTTATATCATTTTTGGGACTAACCTATTAACCGGAGGCCTAGCCCAAATTGTTGTTTTTTTGCCTATTTCAGTGTTTCGAAGAAAAGGAATATCAAACTGAGTCCAAACGGAATGAAACCTTTGGGAGAGATATTTTTGGAACAAACACAATCCAGGAGACTTGGAGTGGACGTCGAGAAGCAGCCGAGGAGGCCATGAGGTAGGAGGGCGCGCCATAGGGGGTGGGCGCGCCCCCCACCCTCATGGGCCCCTCGTGGCTCCCTTGACCGACCTCCTTCGCCTATATATATCTACGTACCCCAAAAACATCCAGGAGCACCACGAAAACCTTCTATACCCGTGAGATCCCATCTTGGAGCCTTTTCCGGCGCTCCGCTGGAGGGGGAATCGATCACGGAGGGCTTCTACATCATCGCCAAGGCCTCTCTGATGAGTTGTGAGTTGTTTACCACAGACCTTCAGGACCATAGTTATTAGCTAGATGGCTTCTTCTCTCTCTTTGAATCTCAATATAAAGTTCTCCTCGATCTTCTTGGAGATCTATTCGATGTAACTCTTTTTGCGGTGTGTTTGTTGAGATCCGATGATTGTGGGTTTATGATCAAGTTTATCTATGAGAAATATTTGAATCTTCTCTGAATTCTTTTATGTATGATTGGTTATCTTTGCAAGTCTCTTCGAATTATCAGTTTGGTTTGGCCTACTAGATTGATCTTTCTTGCAATGGGAGAAGTGCTTAGCTTTGGGTTCAATCTTGCAGTGTCCTTTCCCAGTGACAGCAGGGGCAGCAAGGCACGTATTGTATTGTTGCCATCGAGGATAAAAAGATGGTGTTTAGATCATATTACTTGAGTTTATCCCTCTACATCATGTCATCTTGCCTAATGCGTTACTCTGTTCTTATGAACTTAATACTCTAGATGCATGCTGGATAGTGGTCGATGTGTGGAGTAATAGTAGTAGATGCAGGCAGGAGTCGGTCTACTTGTTGCGGACGTGATGCCTATATACATGATCATGCCTAGATATTCTCATAACTATGCACTTTTCTATCAATTGCTCGACAGTAATTTGTTCACCCACCGTAATACTTATGCTATCTTGAGAGAAGCCACTAGTGAAACCTATGGCCTCCGGGTCAATTTTCCATCATATAAGTTTCCGATCTACTTTATTTTGTAATCTTTACTTTCCAATCTATATCATAAAAATACCAAAAATATTTATCTTATCTTATTATATATATCAGATCTCACTTTCGCAAGTGGCCGTGAAGGGATTGACAACCCCTTTTTATCGTGTTGATTGCGAGGTTCTTGTTTTGTTTGTGTAGGTACGAGGGAATTGCGTGGAGCCTCCTACTGGATTGATACCTTGGTTCTCAAAACTGAGGGAAATACTTACGCTACTTTGCTGCATCACCCTTTCCTCTTCAAGGGAAAACCAACGCAGTGCTCAAGAGGTAGCAAGAAGGATTTCTGGTGCCGTTGCCGGGGAGTCTATGCACAAGTCAAGACATACCAAGTACCCATCACAAACTCTTATCCCTCGCATTACATTATTTGCCATTTGCCTCTCGTGTTCCTCTCCCCCACTTCACCCTTACCGTTTTATTCACCCTTCTTCTGTTCGTCTTTTCGTTTGCTTTGATGTCTTACTTGGCTTGTTTGCTTGTTTGGTTGGAATAGTTGTTTATTTATTGCTAAATAGAGAACCTAAGATCAATGGATCCTCATCCGCTTGCTAATCTTCTTATGAGATCCAATTATGATGAACCAATTGTAAGTGAGTTTTGTGCACTAGATTATCTTTTTGAGGTATTGCTTGAGATTTGTGAATCTGAAAATTGTGATGAAGAAATTTATGAAGAGATTCACGATAGCTCCATGAATAAAAAGAATTATTGCAATGATTTTATTTTAAATTCTCTTGATGTCAATTGTGCTAATAATATCCGAAACCCTAAGCTTGGGGATGCTAGTTTTGCTATGTCTACTACTTGTTGGCTGTTGCAATGATCATGATTTGGGTAATTCTTCTTATGATCTTGAAAATTTATTTAAGCCCCATGATGAATATGAGATTGATATTAGTGTTAATAATGTTGAAAGTGGATTTGGAAGACTGTCAACTTTAGATCCCACATATTCGGAGAATGTTCGATCTTATGGTATTTTTGATAAAAGTGGGTTTGGAGAGGTCATAACTTTAGTTAATGATAATCCCATTATTTTGGAAGAGTGTAAACTTCATATGCATGTGGATCGTGTTGAGAATATACTATGTGATAGCTATTTTGTTGAATTTTCCTATGATCCTACATGTAATTATTATGAGTGAGGAAAATATTGTCGTAGAAATTTTTATCTTACTAAATTACCTCTCGTCATGTTGAGATTGCTATCGTCTCTTTCTTCTTCCTTGCATATGCTAGTTTTTGCTTGCCTTGCAAATCTGTTTGCTTATAATATGCCTATGCATATGAAGTATGTTAGACTTAGATGTGTTTTTCAGGTGTTTCATGACGCTCTCTTTGCGTTTCAATTCTTGTCTTTCATCTGAGCATCATTAAAACTATCAATGCCTAGCTAAAAGGCTTTAAAGAAAAGCGCTTGTTGGGAGACAACCCGATATTTTTCCTTGCTGTTATTTAATAAATAATTAATCTATCTTCTGTTTACATGTGGTTTTATGTTCTAATTAGTGTTTGTGCCAAGTAGAACCTATAGGATAACCTACGGTGATAGTTAATTTGATCTTGCTGAAAAACAGAAACTTATGCACGCACGAGAATAATTTTAATAAATCACAGAAACGTGATTTTTAGTTGATTATTTTTGCAGTAGATTAATAGACAAATTGCCCAGGACTTCCTATTTTGGTAGGATTTTTAGAGTTCCAGAAGTATTCGAAAATTACAGATTGCTACAGACTATTCTGTTTTTGACAGATTCTGTTTTTCGTGTGTTGTTTGCTTATTTTGATGAATCTATGGATAGTATCGGGGGGTATGAACCATATAGAAGTTGGAATATAGTAGGTTTAACACCAATATAAATAAAGAATGAGTTTATTACAGTACCTTAAAGTAGCGGTTTGCTTTCTTGCACTAACGGAGCTTATGAGATTTCCTGTTGAGTTTTGTGTTGTGAAGTTTTCAAGTTTTGGGTAAGGATTTGATGGACTATGTAATAAGGAGTGGCAAGAGACTAAGCTTGGGGATTCCCATGGCGCCCCAATATAATTCAAGGACAACCAAAAGCCTAAGCTTGGGGATGCCTCAGAAGGCATCCCCTCTTTCGTCTTCGTCTATCGGTAACTTTACTTGGAGCTATATTTTTATTCACCACATGATATGTGTTTTGGTTGGAGAGTCTTGTATGATATGAGTCTTTGATTTTTAGTTTACCACAATCATCCTTGCTGTACACACCTTTTGGGAGAGACACACATGATTTGGAATTTATTAGAATACTCTATGTGCTTCACTTATATCTTTTTAGAGCACGGAGGTGGTTTTATTTTGTGGAAATTATTGATCTCTCTTGCTTCACTTATATTATTTTGAGAGTCTTTTAGAATAGCATTGTTGGGGATATAACTATTGAGTGTAAACCGGCCAGGAGGGCCTGGTTCACCCTCAACTATATTGAAGCCCACGAAGATCCAAAAGATGGCGTTTTACTAATGAAGTTTAGAGGCCCGGAGCCCAAAGGCGGATTAAGGCCCATAGTGGTAAACCGCCATGGTTATGTAACTTGTGTTGTAAGTTAGGAAAGGAGAGACCGAGTCGGACACTTGTATGAGTCGGCCTCGGGACTCTGTAGACCGGCCGAGCGTCAACCTATGTACATAAAGGGATGACCCGGCGGCAGTTCAGGAACAAAGAACAACAACTGGAGACTCAGGCAAAGCATATTTGCTCCCTGGTCATCGAAACCCAATCAATCCCATCACAATTGGACGTAGGCTTTTACCTTCATCGAAGGGGCCGAACTAGTATAAACTCCCATGTCCCTTGTCCGGTTTAACCCCTACAAGCTAACCCGTTGCGATGGCTCTACGACTAAGTCCTTCTATGAGGACATCTGACGTGTTAATTCCACGATAGTTGGCGCCCACCGTGGGTCTCTCGCACGATGGTTTCGAGTTCTTGAAGGCAAGCTCTGAAGGACTCAATGGGTACGTGGTTGGCCGGATGACCAAGAGTCGTCACGGCAAGCTCTACATCAACGACGAAGGATGGGGCCCCGAGGCCGGTTCAATCGAGTACGGATACCGGGTCCCCTTTGGCGGAATTCATGTCTTCATCGGCAAGATCGGCGAACTAGGCCCTGAGCCGGACATCTGCACCGACCTCATTGAGATGGCCCAGCGTGCGAATCCTGCCCGGGTTAAGCCCGCCATGAAGCGTGCGTTCATAGGATTTGTCCATGGGATCGGATCTGAGCCAGTATCTGAAGGCGAGACGGCTGTTTATTCCGATGGTGAGTCATCCACTGGTGAAACCGAGTCCCTATACCAAATTCATGATGGTGTGTTCGAAGTATATTCCGATGGCAACAGTATTCTGGACCTCCTTGAACCGCCAAGTCGAGTTACTGTGTACATGGCCAGAACACAACCCACTTTGCAGTCTTCATCTACAGCGACAATGAATACCGGATCAGCGGCCGCGGCAGGAGCCCCGGTGCGCCGACCGGCTCAAGTCCTCTCCAGTTCGATGGATGCCTGGGCGACCTTGTTAACCACGGGAGTTACTCCGGAGATGCAGGATCAGCACAATGCGGACGTTGCGAAGCTGAAGGACCAGATAACGCAGGCTAAAGAGGAACTGGCAATTGAGGATGCTAGGATGGCTAAAGAATGGGCCGCTTTGGATGCCCAGTCATAGCAGATACAAGCGCAGAATTACCGGCTCATGCTGGATCGGACCGCATCAGATGACGTAATGCGAAAGAAGTACCAGTCTCGTCTGCCGCCGGTCTACGAAGGACTGAACCTCTTTCACACACCAGGCGCTGGGCCGAGCAATCCGGGCAGTACGTGTCCCTAGGGCAGCGCCGGATCAACCACGGATGATGGAACCACCTCGACGAACGGATAACCCGCCGCAGTACGTGTCCATGCCCCCGGGTCACTTCTCGAGCCCTTTGGATAAGATGATTGCCGCAGCATCTCGCCTGTCAGCCATTCCAATGGAGGGCGATTCACTGGCGGCGATTGAAACACAGCGGGCTAGGGATCTTCTTCAAACCGCTGTGGTGCAGCAGCAGGCTTATTCCTATAGCCGAGATAGAATTCATTCAACCCCCCGTCCGAGCAAGAGCTATAGCAGGCACATAGATGAACCAGAAGTGTCTAGCAGTGCGCGGCGCCGTAATGAATCCAATCCGGTGCGCGGTGAGGGAAATGCTCAAGACGTGGTGGATAATGGCAGAGCATGAAGGGGGGCTGCTTTGGCAACACAATATATGGGTCGGCATCAACCCGCCCCGGTTCAGCCAGCGGCATCAGTAGACCGAGGCACTGGGCTTGCCTTTAGTTCCTGGGGAGTGCCGTGCCTCATTCCGGCTCTCCGTAATGTGCGACTGCCAAGGACTTCAAGGGTCCACGTAAGGTGCCTAATTACACTGTGGATCAGCCACCTGAGGCGTGGGTCGAGAGTTATGAGATGGCAATGGAGATGCTAGATGTGGATGAAGCGGCCTGTGCCAAGTACTTCACGATGATGTTGGAAGGGACAGCCCGTACTTGGTTGAAAAATTTACCAGCTAACTCCATCGAGTCATGGGATCAGTTGAAGGCCTGGTTTATAGCTAATTTCAAAGACACGTGCAAATAGCCTATGTCCATTGTGGATCTGGATGCTTGTGTTCAAGGAGAGAACGAGTTAACAACTCATTGGGTGCGCCGGGTTTTAGAGGTTTTGCATTCATTCAACCGGATTAACGCTGGTCAAGCGATCATAACGCTGGAGCGTAATTGCCGGTTTAAGTCACTAAAGATGAAGTTGGGACGGCTCAAGCGCCACTGCAATGACATGGGAACCCTTATGGCAGCCTTGGTCAAATATGCTGATTCTGATAATACCAAGGATCCTGATTCTGATGAGGAGAAATCGAAGAAGGGAAAGAAGAACAGCGGTGCAAAGGGACAGCATCACAGCCAAGGAGGCCATGGAAATAATGGTAAGCGCAAGGCAGATAGTTCAGATCTTGTGGCTAACACCAATATGCAGTGTCGTAAAGGTAAACCGCCCCAGCGCGGTGGAGGGATGAATCTGGAGCGTTTGTTAAACAAGCCCTGCTCAAAGCATGGGACCAAGGAGGCCCCTTCCACACATCTTTGGAAAGATTGTTATGTCATGAAGGAGTTCAAGAATTTCGATGTCTTCCGGTATGACCAGGGTCCGTCGGGCGGTTCAGGTCCAGGTTTTCATGGTGGCGCGGTTCAAGCTCTAGATTTCAGAATAATCAAGGCAACCCGAATAACCAAGGTGGTAATAGCCAATAGAATAATCAAGGAAATTAGCAGCAGTCAGGTTATCAGAGTCACCCCAAGCAGTTGAACGGTGGGCAGTATCATGTGTTCACTACTAGCCTGTGTAAGCGCGATCAGAAGCTTCACAAAAGGGCAGTTAATGCTGTTGAACCGGCAGTACCACATTATTTACGGTGGTCCGAGCAGCCCATTGTGTGGAGTAGAGTGGATCATCCGCCCCGGGTTGACAATCCGAGTCAACTGGCTTTGGTGGTAGCACCACAGGTGGGGGGTTATAAGTTTACCAAAGTTCGATGGATGGAGGGAGCAGTATCAGCATCGTGTACTATGAAACTTTTCGTCGCATGGGGTTGACAGACAAGAGTCTTAAACCATCCAACACTATTTTTCATGGTGTAGTACCAGGTAAATCGGCATATCCTGTTGCTAAGATCGCTTTGGAGGTTGTGTTTGGAGATGAGCATGATTCCAGGTCTGAAAAATTGACCTTTGAAGTGGTGAAAATCCAGAGCCCGTATCACGCACTATAATGCCGGGTCATAAGGGCACTATAATAGTACATGGATGTCGAAACATCGTTGGATTGTGAGGAAGGTGATGCGGCTTATGCTGAGTCGGTTTGTGCTACAGAGGAGCTGAAGTTTTATAAGGACAATGTTGATCCGGCAAACATGACTCCTCTGAAGAAGCCCACCACTGAGCATGACCTGACCCTGAAGTTCAAACTGGCTGATGAGACTAAACTTGTTGACTTTGTTCCTGGCAATTCATCTAAACAGTTTAGCATTAGTACCAATCTGGATCCGAAATAAGAAAGCGCGCTCATCAAGTTCATCCGTGAGAACTGGGACATCTTTGCATGGAAGCCTTCTGACATGCCAGGTGTACCGAGGGAACTCACTGAGCACACTCTCAATATTGATCCCAAGTTTAAACCGGTCAAGCAATTTCTTCGCCGCTTTAACGAGGAAAGACGCAAGGCTATTGGTGAAGATGTAGCCCCGCTGTTGGCTGCTGGGTTTATCATCGAAGTGTTTCACCCCGAGTGGTTGGCTAATCCGGTGCTCGTTCTTAAGAAGAACGGCAGTTGGCGTATGTGTGTGGATTACATAGATTTGAACAAGGCTTGTCCGGCAGATCCTTTTGCTCTCCCGCGTATTGATCAGATTATTGATGCGACGGCGGGTTGTGAGCGCCTAAGTTTCTTGGATGCTTATTCAGGTTATCATCAGATTAAAATGGCAGTTAAGGACTAGGAGAAGACAACCTTCATCACTCCCTTTGGAGCCTTCTACTATGTTTCAATGCCCTTTGGGCTCAAAAGTGCCCAGGCAACTTATCAGTGTTGTGTGAAAAATTGTCTTCACACGCAGATTGGGTGTAATGTTCATGCCTATGTGGATGACATTGTGGTGAAGTCCAGGAAAAAGGAAACCTTGATAGATGACCTTAGGGAAACGTTTGACAATCTTCGGGTTTACAAAATGATGCTTAATCCGGACAAGTGTGTTTTTGGTGTTCCGGCAGGCAAGCTCTTAGGTTTTCTGGTGTCCAACAGAGGCATTGAGGCTAATCCAAAAAAAATCAAAGCGATTACATCTTTGGCTAAACCGAAGTGTATCAATGATGTTCAGCATTTGGCAGGTCGAATTGCAGCCCTTGGCCGGTTTATCAGCCGTTTGGGAGAAAAGGCAATTCCTTTGTACCAGATGTTGGAAAAGACAGACGATTTCGTCTGGAGTGATGCAGCCAATGCAGCGTTTGAGGACTTAAAGCGGTAGTTGGTCGAACCGCCGGTTCTTGCTGCTCCGGTTGACAAAGAGCCCTTGTTATTATACATGGCTGCTAATGCCCATGCTATCAGTGTGGCAATTGTGGTGGAGCGCGAAGAGGCTGGTAAGGAATATCCGGTTCAACAACCAATTTACTATATCAGCGAAGTACTTATTGAGTCAAAGCAACAGTATCCGCATTGGCAGAAGCTGGTTTATGGGGTTTTTATGGCAAGTCGGAAGCTCAAACAATACTTTCAAGGCCATCCCATTACAGTGGTCAGTTCAGCTCCTTTGGGCGATATAATTCAGAACGGGGAGGTGACTGGCCGGGTTGCAAAATGGGCAATTGAGCTTGGCCCACACGGATTGAAGTATATGCCTTGGACATCAATCAAATCACAGGCGCTTGTTGACTTCATCAATGATTGGACGGAGTTACAGGCACTAGAGGACAAACCGGATAATACATATTGGACTATTCACTTCGATGGATCCAGGCAATTGGAAGGCTCGGGGGCTGGAGTTGTTCTTACTTCCCCTCGAGGTGATAAAATTTGTTATGTTCTCCGCTTAATGTTTCCTTGTACTAACAATGCAGCTGAGTACGAGGACTTACTCCACGTTCTCCGTGTGGCTAAGGAAATGAACTTAAGTCTGGTTTGCTGTTTTGGAGATTCTGATCTGGTGGCTCAGCAAGTTTCTGGTACTTGGGATTCTAAGGATCCACTCATGGCGGCTTCGAGACGCGAGGTGGATCACTTTAAGGGTTATCAGGTTGAGCACATTGACTGGCGCAAAAACAAAGCAACAGAGGCTTTAAGCCGACATGGATCTCAGCGTAAACCGGTAGCATCCAATACTTTTTTAGATATCTTGCATAACCCATCTGTTAAGTTGCCTACAGAGGAGGATTTAGCCGTTCCTGATCCGGAGGCCCAATTGGTGGCCGCTTTACATACCGCTCTGGATTGGACGATTCCGTATTTGGCATATCTGAACCGAGGCAAGTTACCAGATGATGAGGTTTTCGCCAGATAGATAATCCGGCGGTCCAAGTGCATGGTTATTCACAATGGCGACTTACACCGTTGCAATGTTACAGGCGTATTCCAACATTGTATTTCTCCTGAAGAAGGACAAGAGATCCTACGTGAAATCCATGAAGGGGATTGTGGTCACGATGCCAGTTCAAAGTCCCTGGTGGCTAAAGCTTTTCGTCATGGGTTCTATTGGTTGACAGCTCATGCTGATGCGGAGGATCTAGTAAAGCGGTGAGGCTTGTCAGAAATTTTCACGTCGAGCTCATGTTCCGGCTCAGGAGCTACGGATGATTCCTATAACTTGGCCGTTTCCCACTTGGGGGCTTGAAATGGTGGGACCTTTTAAGCGTTCCCTGGATGAGGGAGTCCTGGACTAGGGGGTGTCCGGACAGCCGGACTATCATCGTCCGCCGGACTCCAAGACTACGAAGATACAAGATTGAAGACTCTGTCCCGTGTCCGTATGGGACTTTCCTTGGCGTGGAAGGCAAGCTTGGCGATACGGATATGTAGATCTCGTACCATTGTAACCGACTCTGTGTAACCCTAGCCTCCTCCGGTGTCTATATAAACCGGAGGGCTTTAGTCCATAGGACACAACATACATTACAACAATCATACCATAGGCTAGCTTATAGGGTTTAGCCTCCTTGATCTCGTGGTAGATCCACTCTTGTACTACCCATATCATCAATATTAATCAAGCAGGACGTAGGGTTTTACCTCCATCGAGAGGGCCCGAACCTGGGTAAAACATCATGTCCCTCGTCTCCTGTTACCATCCGCCTAGACGCACAGTTCGGGACCCCCTACCCGAGATCCGCCGGTTTTGACACCGACATTGGTGCTTTCATTGAGAGTTCCTCTATGTCGTCACCGGTAGGCTTGATGGCATCTTCAACCAACAACGCTGTCCAGGGTGAGACTTTTCTCCCCGGACAGATCTTCATATTCGGCGGCTTCGCACTGCGGGCTAATTCGCTTGGCCATCTGGAGCAGATCGAAAGCTACGCCCCTGGCCGTCAGGTCAGATTCGGAAGCCTAAACTTCACGGCCGATGTCCACGGAGACTTGATCTTCGACGGACCCGAGCCACAGCCAAGCGCGCCGCACTGTTGCGATGGGCATGATCTAGCTCTGCCGCCGAACAGTGCCTTGGTGGCCGCACACGAATCCGCTCCGGCCATTAGTCCGGAGCCGATCGCCCGGATAGAGGATCGGTGGATAGACACCGCCTCGGGGGCTTCAACATCCACGGCGATGGAGCCGAACACTAATCTTGTCCCCTGCGAAACTCGTGATTCCGAGGCGCCGGACTCCTTGCCGGACTCCGAACCTCCCGCGCCCCTACCAATCGATTCGGATTGGGCGCCGGTTATGGAATTCACCGCCACGGACATCTTCCAATACTCGCCTTTTGGCGATATCCTGAATTCACTAAAGCATTTCTCGTTATCAGGAGAGTCCTGGCCGGACTATGGCCAGGATGGTTGGGGTAGGGATGACGAAGAAATTCAGAGCCCACCCACCACCCACTTTGTAGCCACTGTCGATGATCTAACGACATGCTAGCCTACGACTCCGACGACATCGACGCTATGGACGACGATGCCGGAGACGAACAGGAACCAGCGCCTACAGGGCACTGGAAGACCACCTCGTCATATGACATATACATGGTGGACACCCCAAAAGACGGGGACGGCGAAGAAGCAGCGGAGGCAGACTCTTTAAAGAAGCAGCCCAAACGCCGGCGTCAGCGCCGCCGCTCTAAATCCCGCCACAACAAGAATGGAGATTCCGGCACAGGAGATAATAATACTCCAGAGAGTGCCGAAGACAATCCCCTCCAGCAAGACTCAGTGCAGGAGGATGCAGAAGCAAGCCCTCACGAGAGGGCGGCAGACGAAGAGGTTGAGGATCATAACTATATGCCTCCCTCCAAAGACGAAGCAAGCCTCAACGATGACGAATTCGTCGTACCTGAGGATCCCGTCGAACAAGAGCGTTTCAAGCGCAGGCTTATCGCCACAGCAAACAGCCTAAAGAAAAAGCAGCAACAGTTTCAAGCTGATCAGGACCTGCTGGCCAATCGATGGACCGAGGTCCTCGCGGCCGAAGAGTATAAACTCGAACGCCCCTCCAAAAGTTACCCAAGACGCAAGCTGCTCCCCCGATTAGAGGAGGAAGAAGCATACATACCTCCATCACCAGCGCACGATATGGCTGACCGACCACCCCGTGGTCGTGACAGAGAGGCATCTAGGCCCCCAGCCAAGACCGTACCCCGGCATCGCTCCAAAAGTACGAAGCCAAGAGGGAACGCGTCGGACTTGCGAGACATATTGGAGGACAAAGCAAGACAATCCAGATCCATCTACGGATCACGTGGGTGCCCCACGACCCACGACGAATACCGTCGCGCCGGATACAATAACCCCGGCCGGGCCGAGCACAGCAGACAGCGCTCTCTCGAGCTGCATCGTGATATTGCTCAATACAGAGGCGCCGCACACCCGCTATGCTTCACTGATGAAGTAATGGATCATCAAATCCCTGAAGGGTTTAAACCCGTAAACATTGAATCCTACGATGGCACAACAGACCCCGTGGTTTGGATAGAAGATTATCTTCTCCACATCCATATGGCCCGCGGCGACGATCTCCACGCCATCAAGTATCTCCCACTCAAGCTTAAAGGACCAGCTCGGCATTGGCTTAATAGCTTGCCCGCGGAGTCAATTGGGTGTTGGTAAGACCTGGAGGCCGCATTCCTTGATAACTTCCAAGGCACATATGTGCGACCACCAGACGCCGATGACCTAAGCCACATCATTCAGCAGCCAGACGAATCGGCCAGACAATTCAGGACACGGTTCTTGACGAAGAAAAATCAAATCGTCGATTGTCCGGATGCAGAGGCCCTTGCAGCCTTCAAACATAACATCCGGGACGAATGGCTAGCCCGGCACTTGGGGCAGGAAAAGCCGAAATCCATGGCAGCCCTCACATCGTTAATGACCTGCTTTTGCGCGGGAGAGGACAGCTGGCTAGCTTGCAGCAACAATCTCCATAAAAATTCTGGCAGTCCAGATACTAAGGACAACAACGGCAGGTCACGTCGAAACAAAAACAAACGCCGCATTAACGGCGACGATAAGGAGGATACAACAGTCAACGCCGGATTCCGAGGCTCTAAACCCGGTCAGCGGAAGAATCCATTCAAAAGAACCACTCCGGGTCTGTCCAATCTGGACCGAATACTCGACCGCTTAAGCCAGATACATGGCACCTCTGAAAAGCCAGCTAACCACACCAATAGAGATTGCTCGGTGTTCAAGCAGGCCGGCAAGTTAATTGCCGAAAATAATGACAAGGGGCTAAACAACGACGACGAGGAAGAGACCCGACCGCCGAACAATAGAGGACAGAAGGGTTTTCCCCCACAAGTGCGGACGGTGAATATGATATACGTGACCCATATACCCAAGAGGGAGAGGAAACGCGCACTAAGGGACGTCTATGCGATGGAGCCAGTCGCCCCGAAGTTCAATCCATGGTCCTCTTGTCCGATTACTTTCGATCGAAGAGACCATCCGACTAGCATACGCCATGGTGGATTCGCCGCATTGGTTTTAGACCCAATCGTCGATGGATTTCACCTCATGAGAGTCCTGATGGATGGCGGCAGTAGCCTGAACCTGCTTTATCAGGATACAGTGCGCAAAATGGGCATAGACCCCTCAAGGATTAAACCTACAAAGACAACCTTTAAAGGTGTCATACCAGGAGTGGAAGCCAACTGTACAGGCTCAGTCACACTGGAAGTGGTCTTCGGATCCCCGGATAATTTCCGGAGCGAAGAGTTAATCTTCGACATAGTCCCGTTTCGCAGCGGCTATCACGCTCTGCTCGGACGAACCGCGTTTGCAAAATTCAACGCAGTGCCGCATTATGCATACCTAAAGCTCAAGATGCCAGGCCCTCATGGAGTCATCACGGTCAATGGGAATACAGAACGCTCCCTCCGAACGGAGGAACATACAGCGGCTCTCGTGGCAGAAGTACAAAGTAGCCTCTTAAGGCAATTCTACAGTTCGGCCGTTAAACAGCCGGATACAGCAAAACGCGCCCGAAGCAATACCAACCAAGACCACCCGGTGCGATCAGAGCACGCGTAGCAATGCGGCCCCAACCCTCGCCCGCGCATGATCGCAATAATAACACTCCGCGTACACCATTATGCTTTGGAGATACCATGGGCACAGGGGAGGGGCACGATCGCAACGGACCCAGAGTGCGGTTCGACCACACCGGGGGCTCGCAAGTGTGCCCCCCTTTTTTTATTTTTTATTTTCCTTCTTTTATGTACACAGGACTCCGTTAATCAGAAGCCCTGTCCGGCGGCGAACCTGCCGAACTCATGATGCAACAGTCAGGGACTAAAGAAGGCTGCGACAAACATTCAGGTGGTCTCAATTACGAGCATTAAATTCGATTATATACATCAAGTCCGCAGCTCACCCCTGGAGGGGGACATGTTTACTTAGTCCAAATCCCTTGCTTACCGCACTATTTGTATCAGTCCGCTCTACTAGTAGACTTTCTTTCATAAATAATGCAGCACCTTTTTGATCGCAATTGCATTACCTTCTATATATATATGCTCATTATATGACATCTTGCGCCCGTATATTTTGGTACGG
The DNA here is from genome assembly GCA_963921465.1 of Triticum timopheevii. Classification (NCBI taxonomy): domain Eukaryota; kingdom Viridiplantae; phylum Streptophyta; class Magnoliopsida; order Poales; family Poaceae; genus Triticum; species Triticum timopheevii. Next base: position 154,321,889 of record OY997272.1, read on the forward strand.
CCTAATACGCCAGGGGCTTATGTTCCCCACTCTATGGTGTGATAAGTCCGAACACTTTCACAAGTGCGGCACCCTGAACTTATAGCATTATATGAATCGGCTCCGAATCATGTCTTGGGTCAATAGTTGGGTTTGCCCGGCTCCCATGTTTTGGTGCCTTACGTTCCATTCTGTCGGCTAAGGTGGCACTGGGAGAACCACTGCGATTGCGCCCCGGTTGAGCCGGGCGAGCGCCTCAGTGGAGAAAGCTAAAACTGACTGGCATGATAAGGCGAGAGACTGGTCGCTGTTCGAGAGGTTTTTTCGGGTCCTTAAAGACTCACGCCGCTTCGAGCAAAGTTCCGAACAATGTCCGACGAAGGCGTGGATAGCGCCCCGGATTCGGTCTTCCGAATACCAGGGGCTTCGCCGAAATTTAAAATTATAGAATTCTATGGCTAAGTGAGAGTGTTCAAGTATTATAAGTCCGGTTGCCTTGTTCGTTGTGTTGAGCGCCTCCCTCGATGGACCCAACAATGGGAACAAGAGTGCTCAAGTTTATCCCGAACACCCCAGCACTCGTGGCTTGGGGGCTGAAGCCAGCGACTTGCCATCTCTCAGATTTTATAAATGGCCGCACAGAAGGTAATATTTTAAATTAAAAAAGCGTTGCTCAAAGCGCACATGAACAAAGTTTCAGCGCACAGGATAATACATAGCAAACTCACTCAAAGATTACATTTCTGGGGCACTCATCCGCAATATCGCAGGCTCCCTTCAGGACAGATTTATAATACATCTCGGGCATGCGATACTCCTTGCCCGGTGGCGGTGGGTCCGTGAGAAGCTTCTCCGCATCCAACTTGCCCCATTGCACCTTTGTGCGGCGAGGGCCCGGCGAGCGCCTTCAATACAGGCGGAGCGCTTGATGACATCCACCCAGGGGCATGCATCCACCAGCCGCCGCACGAGGCCAAAGTAGCTCCCAGGCATGGCCTGTCCAGGCCACAGCCGGACTATAAGGCCCTTCATGGCCTCTTCAGCTACCTTGTGGAGTTCGACCAGCTGCTTCAGCTGGTCGCTTGGGGGCACCGGGTGTCCGGCCTCAGCATACTAAGACCAGAAGACTTTTTCCGTCGAGCTCCCCTCCTTGCCATGATAGAATGCGGCAGCATCAGACGCACTACACGGCAGATCTGCAAACGCCCTTGGAGAGCTCCGAATGCGGGTAAGTGTCAGGTATTTTACATTAACATGCTTGCTTTGCATGAAAAATGCCTTACCCGCCGCTATTTTCTTCACATCTTCCACCTCCTGAAGGGCCTTATGGGCTTCGGCCTTGGCGGACTTGGCACTTTCGAGAGCCGAGGCAAGCTCGGACTCTCGAGTCTTGGAGTCACGCTCCAACCTATCATGTTTCTCCATGAGAGCCTGGAGCTCTTGCCGTACTTCCGCCACCCGCGCCTCCTGCTTTTCTCTCTCTGCCCCTTCCGCGGCCGCACTGCGTTCGGCCGCGGACATAGCCTCCTTCAAGGCTGCCACCTCGTTAGTGGCCCCTGCAATACACATATTATCCTTGTTAATTATATTGCAACCAAAATCCTTTTCTGTAAGGTAATTATTCAAAGTGGTGTTACTCACCTTCTTTGTCCTCGAGCTGCTTCTTGGCATGGCCGAGCTCTTGCTTGGACCGCTCAAGATCCTGCTTTAGCACATCGACCTCCGCCGTTAGTGCGGCAGAGGTCAGCAGCTCAGCCTGCAAACCCATATTGACATATTTTAAGCAATCTTGCGTATATCTTGTTAGATCCTCAGTCCGGATTTTTCCTTCCGAACACCGAACTAAGCATCAGGGGCTATTGTCTATGCGGTATTACATTACATAATTTTAACTTCTTACCTCAAAGCCTGTTAGAAGGCTGCTGCAGGCTTCGGTCAGCCTGCTTTTGGCGAGCTGAACCTTTTGAATCACCGCACTCATGATAGTGCGGTGTTCTTCCTCGATGGAAGCGCCTTTAAGCGCCTCCAACAAGTTATCCGGCGCCTCCGGTTGGACGGAGGCCGCCGGTGTCACGGTCTTGCCCTTCTTTCGAAGGGGCCGCTTGCCGGACTCTGGAACCACTACGGGTTCCGATGTAGAGTCCGGCGCAAAGTCCGGGGGGCTGCCTGACGGCGCCTCTGGAGCCTCCTCCTGATGGGTCCCTCTCTGGGATCCCACCTCGGCGTCCTCGTCGGCGCGTGGGGTGGAGGCAGTCGGAAGTGAATCCACATCTGACGGGGCCAACGACCCGCTCGATGAGTCGGGGAGATCGTCATCGGCCGGACTACGGACAGAATGCGGCGTTAGAAGGACACTACGCGACATAAAAGATATTGCATGTAAAGGATCCGGATACTTACGATCTTGCCGGACGCCTGGCCCTTGGAGGCCATTCATCCTCGCCAACGTTGGTGTTGGCGAAACTGTCCAGGGGGATAGTTCTTCCCCTCTTGGACCCTTCGGCCTCCCCTGTTGGGGAAGCCTTCCTCTTCTTCTCTCCCTCTTCTGGGAGAGAAACCTCCTCGTCTTCGGGGGAGGAGTCCGCCTCGTCGTCGGACACCTGATTGCGGGAACTCTTTCGAGTCCCCGCGGCCACCTTCTTGGCCTTCTTCTCCGGCACCACATGCGGTGCCGGAACCAGCAGCCCTGCTAAACGGGCGTCCACTGGGTCTTCTTTCATGGGAGCCGGGCTGATAAGCTGCCTAGCCTTCTCCATCCATTCCTGTCAAAGGAAAGGAAAGAATGAAACCCTCTTATAATCAATTCGATTACTACAAAGTGTCCCGTAATGGGGTTGAATCACCTACCTCGTCAGTTGGATACTGCGAGCTGAATCCGCGATCTTCCGTCGCAGATGCGGGGGCTTCGGCGCCCTTAAACAGCACCCTCCAGGCGCCTTCGTATGTCGTATCGAAGAGCCCGCTCAGCGCCTGGTGCTGTTCCGGATTGAACTCCCACAGATTGAATGCCCGTTCATGGCATGGGAGAATCCGGCGGATGAGCATGACTTGGACCACGTCGACGAGCCTGAGCTTATTGCTCACCAGCTTCTGGATGCAGGTTCGGAGTCCAGTCACCTCCTTCGAATCACCCCACAGCAAGCCCTTCTCTTTCCAGGAGGTGAGCTGCGTGGGAACGCCAGATCTAAACTCGGGGGCCGCCGCCCATGTGGGCTTGCGCGGCTCGGTGATGTAGAACCACCCCGATTGCCACCCCTTGACGGAGTCCATGAAGGCCCCTTCGAGCCAAAGGACGTTGGGTAATTTACCCAACATGGCGCCTCCGCATTCCGCTTGCGTGCCCAGCACAACCTTCGGCTTGACGTTGAAGGTCTTGAGCCACAGGCCGAAGTGGGGCCGGATGCAGAGGAAGGCCTCGCACACGACGATGAACGTCGAGATGTTGAGGATGAAGTTCGGCGCCAGATCGTGGAAATCCAGGCCGTAATAGAATATGAGCCCCCGAACGAATGGATGGAGCGGAAAGCCCAGTCCGCGGAGGAAGTGGGGAAGGAAGACGACCCTCTCATGAGGCCCGGGGGTAGGGACGAGCTGCCCCTCGTCGGGCAGCCGATGCGCGATATCGCCGGAAAGATATCCGGCGCTGCGCAGTCTGGTAATGTGCTCCTCCTTAACGGTGGAGGCCAACCATTTTCCTCCCGCTCCGGACATATTCAGAGAAGGTCGAGGCGAGATGCGCGAGCTTGGGCGTTGGAGCTTGAGTACGCGGAGGTGGATAAGCAAAGGAGGAAGACGGCGTAGGTGAGAAGGTAAATCCTTATCCCTTATATGTAGGCGGACGAAAAATGTGCGTCCCGCTGGCCTGATAAAACTCGCTTATCTCCCAAGCGCCACCATCAATGGCGCGGTTGGGTTACCCACGTCCGTATTGATGAGAATCCCGGAATAAGGGGAACACGATCTCTGCTTCGACAAGCCGTGCCAAGGAAACCGCTTCGCTAAACGTGCTGAGGTGGTATAGTAAAAACGATTCAAACAAAGGCTTGGTAGCGGTGTGATGTCACGCCGCATAATACGTCAGCAGATTGGACTGGTGTACATTTTATTCTCTCTACGGCGGAATGTGGAATTTATTTTGCAGAGCCGGACACTATCCTGGTGTTCATGATCTTCTCTGGATTATTCAAGGGAGGAACCCGCCTTGCAACGCCGAACATTATGCGTGCCGGACTTATCGTCATTGAAGCCTGGTTCAGGGGCTACTGAGGGAGTCCTGGACTAGGGGGTGTCCGGACAGCTGGACTATCATCATCCGCCGGACTCCAAGACTACGAAGATACAAGATTGAAGACTCCGTCCCGTGTCTGGATGGGACTTTCCTTGGCGTGGAAGGCAAGCTTGGCGATACGGATATGTAGATCTCCTACCATTGTAACCGACTCTGTGTAACCCTAGCCTCCTCTAGTGTTTATATAAACCGGAGGGCTTTAGTCCGTAGGACACAACATACATTACAACAATCATACCATAGGCTAGCTTCTAGGGTTTAGCCTCCTTGATCTCGTGGTAGATCCACTCTTGTACTACCCATATCATCAATATTAATCAAGCAGGACGTAGGGTTTTACCTCCATCGAGGGGGCCCGAACCTGGGTAAAACATCGTGTCCCTCGTCTCCTATTACCATCCGCCTAGACGCACAGTTCGGGACCCCCTACCCGAGATCCACCGGTTTTGACACTGACATTGGATAAGAAGACCCACCTGTTGGTGGCGGTTGACGAGTTCACTAAATGGGTTGAAGCGGAGCCCATCAACAAGTGTGATGCAGCCACGGCGGTTCAATTTCTCAAAAGGATCATTTTCCGTTTTGGTTTTCCACACAGCATCATTACAGATAATGGCACAAACCTTTCTAAAGGTGAGATGGAGGAGTTCTGTCAACGAGAGCACATCTGGCTTGATGTAGTGTCCGTGGCTCATCCCCAGTCCAATGGTCAAGCTGAGAGGGCGAATCAAGAGATCCTGAAGGGTATCAAGCCTCGGCTTATGGTTCCTTTGAAGCAGATGCCGGTTTGTTGGGTGGAAGAATTACCATCTGTGCTATGGAGTACAAACACCACCCCAAACTGATCTACGGGTTATACACCTTTCTTCATGGTTTATGAGGCTGAGGCCGTCCTCCCAAGTCATATTCGTCATGATTCGCCCCGGGTTGCCAATTATGTTGAAGTGGATAATGAGCAAGCACGCCAAGAGGCGCTGGACCTGTTAGATGAAAAACGGGACATGGCTTTGGCTCGAACGACGGTTTATCAACAAGACCTGCGGCGTTATCACAGCCGTCGGTTTAAGACAAGAACCTTTCAAGAAGGCGACTTAGTGCTTCGGCTCATCCAGGATCAGACCGATATGCACAAGTTATCCCCACCTTGGGAAGGACCCTTTGTGGTCAGCAAAAATCTGCACAACGGATCATACTGCCTCATTGACGTTCGAGAAGACTCACGCAGTTCTGAGGAGGAGACCCGGTGGCCGTGGAACATAGCTCTCCTTCGGCCTTACTACACTTGAGCCATAGGCTTTTCTTATGTACATATTTCAACAATGTATATATTATGATCATTATAATAAACCGGCATCCTTGCTATAAGCAGGACCTCTGCCGTTTTCTTCAAATCTCTTTGTTTACATGGGGGCTTCAGCTGACAAAGCGAAGTACTACCTGTTAAACCGGCTATTATGCCACAAAAACAGCTTGGGAGATTCACACCCAAGGGGACAAAGAGAGTCTGGATGTTATGCACAGCTCAAACATAGGCACCCATTGAGCACAGCTCACAAAGTTACTTAGGGGCTCTTTTGTGCAAAAGCCACAAAGAGTTTAAAAGGACCCTTGTAATTGGGTATCAACCCACGGCTTGGAAGCCCGGTGTCTTAACCTAAAACCCCGGGTTAACCTGCCTTCATCAAGTAAGCCACTCCTATCCAGGTAATACTGGCACGACCCGCCAAACGTTTGACAAGTCAATCTTATACAGACCCTGAACTTGGCAAAGTTAAAACGACGATTGGTTAGTTGGAGGCCCATCTTAAAAGGCTTTGCAAAATGGTTTAACTCAGTGTCCTGGAAGCCATCATAAGCCTCGAATTTGGGCCTGGCAGCCCTTGAAAAGCCTCGACTACATGATTTCTTGTTTGCTTTTTTGCTAAATTTTCACCTTTTGATGAATTTGTCTTGAACCGGTGTCCATTGACCCGGTGTGGCTTTTCAATCATCATGTTAACCCGGTGTTTGTTAACCTGGCTTGGCTTTCAGCTATAGGTTGTCAAACCATCTTATCAAACCAGTGTTTGTTAAACCGGCCTGGCTTTGACTATATGTCGCCAATGTGTTCATCTGGTGTTCATTGTAACCCGGCATGATTTATACATAACATCATTATAGGGTAAGGGTCTTAACAGCTTAAATATTTGGGTTTTCACCCTTACTAAGGGATTTCATATCACAGGTATGAGTTATTTCATATTTATTCTGCTTTGGTTATTAGCCAGGCTTTAAATTGCGCATTATGACCCGTCCAGCGGTAAACCGCTCGGACAGATGTTTTTATGCAGACATAGGGATTGCTTAATATTATGAAGATATATAAGCCAGCACTGAAATTGGCATGGCGGATCAAGCAAAGTATAGCCCAGTGCACAATGGCAGCAGATCAAAGTATTTTCACTAGCCTATTACAAGGCGCTTTAAGGCCCAAAATACGGACTTGTTCTTTCCACAGAGCAAAGTTTATGATGCATCAATCAGATTGCCGGATCAGGACTCATCACCATGTTGACGTGATGTTGATGGATCATATGGCGTCGGTTCTGCCTCCTCCTCCCCATCCAGTGGCTGGAAGTCCATGGTGGTCTAGTCAATCCGGGTTAAGGCCTGAAAGACAGCCTCTTCACTTATAAGTTCAGCCGGATCAATGTCAGGGGCGTAAGTGTGCTTACGGATTGGCGGGATAAGATTTTGCACTTCCAGCAGGACAGTGTCAATCCGTTTGTTGTTGGCATCGTAGAAGGACCGGTGAACAGTCAAGTTAGCTTCTTCTGCCAATTGACTCACCAGAGGACGCATCACCCTTGTCACATTTTTGAGGGCTTCGTTATCAATCTCTGCCCTGTATTCCTTTTCACTTGGGAAGCCCATGGCGATATAAACCGGATCCAGGTCAGCTATCCATGTCTTGCCTCGAGTAAGTGCCAGCAAAGCGCCAGCCCTGGTAGCAGATCGCTTCATCTCTTCTATCTGTGCTGGCGTCATGGATAACCTTCCTAGAGTGTCCTTGATCAATGTTTGGGCCGGATTGTTGTATGAGGCTGCATAGATAACCTGTTGGGCACCGGTATATAGTTGTTCAATCAGAGTATATGCTGCCTTCAGCTTCATCCGCATGTCAGAGCCCAAATGAGCAATGCGGCCACATACAACGGTTTAAGAATTTCATGTTAAACCGACACTTTACAAAGATGGTCATCAAAGAAGCCTTGGCAAGAGTACTTACCAAATACTGCAGAAGTCATGGCATTCACTTGGCGCTTCAACCCAGTTAGCTCTTCCGCCACCGGTTTAAGCGCTGATTCGGCGTCTTTCGCCCGCTTTAGCAATGCATTCTTCTCAGTCTCCCAGTTGACACGCTCTGTCTTGAATCCTTCTTTGAGTTGCTCCATGGCTGCTAAAGCGGTTTTGAGCTCATCCTTGGCCTTGGAAGTTTCTGCTTGTTGGGACTTGATGTTTTCTTGAAGATCAGCAATTTGAGAGCTTTGGTGATTTATATCAGCCTGTCACAATCAGATGAGGAGCATGTAAATAATTTATCAAAAAGTCCAAAGCATATAACAAGTTATACACTTGGCACTTGGGGGCTAATGCGGATTGCTTCTTTACTACTGGTTGTTTGAAGTCCCAAGGATCAATACAAGTTTTAATCTTGGCACTTGGGGGCTAATGTGTGTTTGATCAGGAAAATACACAAGTAAGGAAAATCAACAAAGTGCAGTATGGAATATAAAAGTCCCAGTTTGTCTTTACAAAACAAACCGGCCCTTAGGGGCTACGAAGTTGAAGTGTTCTTTCTATTAAAGTGCCGGTTTATTTTCAAGAGATATACCGTCCCTTGGGGGCTACAATACAATGAATGTACAGAATTAAGCTGAAGGTGTTTTGAAGATTACCTCATAACATTCCTTCATCAGATTCACCAAACCGGCTTCATAATCTCGGCTGGTGTAAAGCCGGTTCAAGAATCCGTAATGAAGCTCTTGCGCAGAAAGAGTAACATAGCTTGACAAGTCGGTTTTCCCTTTCCCTTTGTGCATAGCTGCAAATTCATCCTTGGCAGTATGCTTTGATAAAGCAACTGGATTTCCTGGGGCGGTATAAGCAGTACCAGCGACAACAACATCATCATCATCTTTGGCTGGGCTCGGTGGATTGACATTGTCTTTGGCTGGGCTTGGCGGTTCCGCAGTAGGGCTTGGCAGATTGGCAGCAGGGCTTGGCGGATTAGCAGCCGAACCCAGTGGCTCAACAACTAGACTTGGAGGCATGTCATGTGGACTCGATGTTTCAACATGTGTTTCCGGGTCAGCCTCCGACGGATTAGCATCAATAGCTGGGTCTTGCGGGACAGAGTCATCCAGGACAATATCAGGATTTTCACCACCATTGTCTGGGGTCTTCTCCGATTCAATATCGTTAGAGGGGCCGCTGGTATTGGCTTTCTTGCTCAGTCGGGCCTTGGCACTACGATATCAAAATAAAGATTAGTATGATAAATCGATGCATGAAGAAACAAACCGAAAAACTTGGAAACTTACCCAGCGATGGTCTTGAGGGGAGGCAGCTGAGTGGTTGATGAACCGCCAGACGAGTTGGAAGACGCCTGGTAAACGTATCAAGTGGGTATCGAAACAAACCCTTCAAAGGATAACTTTTTTCGGGAGAACATGTAACCTCTGGACGACGCTTCCGGGTTGGTTTATCCGGTAAACCGGAAGAGGTGACTTGCTGGCACTATGTCGGGTTGTGCGATGCCCTTCAGGTTGTTGTGTCTTCAAAGAAAATTTTGGATCCAAATAAGAAAGAGGGTGAGATTATTTCACTTTCCGAACTGCACGGCGAAATCTTTGAACCGGCACGAGATCTGAATCGGAGGAAAGAGAGATTACCTCAACATGGTCCACACGGCTGACCTCCGCATCATCCTGATAATAGTCATTGTTAATAAGATGTATGGAAAAGGTGCCAAGGGAGTCAAGTTCTACCTCTTGATCCGAATCTTCAACGTCTTCGGGCGGATCAGCAGTTTCGCCGGTCTTCTTCTTGGCTACTTTCTTGATAGCTTTGCTCTTGGCACGTGGAGCTCTTGCTGGTTTATCTGGAGCCTTACTTTTACAAACGGAGCTATTGGCCTGGAAAATTAAACAAAGGATTATTAGAACAAATGTTAAAGTGGAGGCGGATCAAGAAAGTACAAGGTTAAAATCTTACTGTTGGTGGTTTGTTGGTGGCGTAAAAGGGTGCCAGCCCGGTTTGACTGCATGTGGCGATTGGTTTGTCTAACATCTTCTTCACCGATTTGGTAACTTCATCATCAGTCATTTCTATTTCATTGAACCGTTGAGGGTCCTTAGCATCGCCGGTATACTCATGCATTAATCCAGAGCAGCGACTTAAGGGCGGGATGTGCCATTTAACCCAACAGCGAATGAGATCAACACCAGTCAAACCGTTGGCCAAGAGAGCCTGGAGCTTGGCGAGTTGAGGTGCGTAAGTCTGCCATTCCTTGGCAGTTAACCGACAAGGTAATGGGTGGCCGTTGCTAAGCCGGTGAGGGTGGTAACCCGGCAAAGGATTTTCTTCAGCAGGGGCTGTGTTCTGACAATAAAACCAAGTTTGGTTCCAGTCTTTGGGATGACTGTGGTGTGATGCATGTGGGAAATCAACTTCCTTCCTCTTTTGGACTAATACCCCACCAAGTTCCGTGTTAGGACCATCAGAAAACTCAGTTCGGCGGTTTAGATGGAAAAAATCCCGGAAGAGCTCAACAGATGGTTCTTCTTGAAGGTATACTTCACAAAATACTTGAAAGTTGCATATATTTGATACGGAATTTGGTCCAATATCCTGTGGATGGAGTTGAAAGCTCGCAAGGACATCCCGGAATTTTTTTGATCTGGGAGGGCTGAAGCCCTGGTCTAGGTGCTGCATAAAAACAATAACTTCTCCATCTTGAGGCTCGGGAGGGCACTCAGGGCCTGGAACTCGCCAGTGAAGGACATTTTTCGAGGCTAAAGCGCCGGTTACAACATAGCCATTGATCTGCATTTCTGTAATCCGGGAGGAACCCAGTTGTAAGCGGCGAATTGCTTGGTCATCTTGGACAGCAAACTGTAAAGGTAAAATGAAGGCCGGTTTATGATTGATGGTTCAAGAAGTATTAGTTGGTGTTAAACCGGGAGATTTGATCAAGGCATATGTGTGAGATAAACTGGAAATTGCTATTCATATCAAGATGGAGGTTTAAAGTGGGGACTAATGATATACGGCGGATTACCAACTACTAAAGATTTAAACCGCCCTTAGGTGGAGGAGCCAGAGATGAAAATCTGCTAAGTGTTGACAGAAACAAGTTTCACACAATGATGAAATAAAATTGGATCTACGATGCTTCGATAAAGAAATATTTCTGCGATCTATAATGGCGTTAAGCAGAGCAGAGAAGGTCCTACGTTCTACTGAGGATTCTATACAAAGAAGGAAGATCTACTAGTACTGAAAATGGACTCGGAGCAACTACCGCACGAGATCTACGCTAATGATTGGATCAAAGAAACTATGGCAGAAGCAAAATACGAAGAACTGGGATGAACACTTATGAACACGGATGAACTCGTTAACCCTAGCACAGATCTAAAGATGCGAAGGGAAAACTTACCAGTGCAGATCTACTTGGGAGAGATGCCACAAAACTCTAGTTCGATTCAGGGTGATGCAGAGGCCGGAGACGAAGACGACAGAGCGCTCTATGGCGGCGGCGGAGCTCGAGCGGTAGGAGTTTGCGAGAGGAAGAAGAAGAGGCAAGGGAAAGAATGGAAAGACCCGTCGGCTTTATTTATAAGGAGAAAGGGATAAGTGGCAGGCGCAAGAATCGAGGAGCCTGAAGCGGCAAAGAGGGCGCGCCTGTCGGCTCGATTTTCGAGATACCATTAATGAAGGGAATCTTTTTAATCTTTTTATACATAGATGATGTCATGATGGTCCGTTGCTGTGTCCAGAGGATGACGTCACGGCGGTTTAACAAAGTTTACAGGAGAAGGCAACATGGCGGTTTACGAGAATATAAGGAGATGTTCACAAGATTTCTTTAATTATTGAAGATTGACATGAACAGGTTCAAATCAATCTGGGGCCTAATGTTGGGGATATAACTATTGAGTGTAAACCGGCCAGGAGGGCCCGGTTCACCCTCAACTATATTGAAGCCCACGAAGATCCAGAAGATGGCGTTTTACTAATGAAGTTTAGAGGCCCGAAGCCCAAAGGAGTATTAAGGCCCATAGTGGTAAATCGCCATGGTTATGTAACTTGTGTTGTAAGTTAGAAAAGGAGAGACCGAGCCGGACACTTGTATGAGTCGGCCTCGGGACTCTGTAGACCGGCCGGGCGTCAACCTATGTATATAAAGGGACGACCCGACGGCGGTTCAGGAACAAGGAACAACAACCGGAGACTCAGGCAAAGCATATTTGCTCCCTGGTCATCGAAACCCAATAAATCCAATCACAACTAGACGTAGGCTTTTACCTTCACCGAAGGGGCCGAACTAGTATAAACTCCCGTGTCCCTTGTCCGGTTTAACCCCTTCAAGCTAACCAGTTGCGATGGCTCTGCGACTAAGTCCTTCTATGAGGACATCTGACGTGTCAATTCCACGACAAGCATGGTATTTGCTATGGTTACAAAATTGGTCCTACAATGGTGGGCATCCATGTTGGGTATAATAAAAACTATCATAGAGAGTGCATTGAATACTATGAGAAGTTGATTCCTTATGATTGTTTGAGATATGAGGATGGTAATATTAGGGTCATGCTAGTGGAGTAATTGTGAATTTGAGGAATACTTGTGTTGAAGTTTGTGATTCCCATAGCATGCACGTATGGTGAACCGTTATGTGATGAAGTTGGAGCATGATTTATTTATTGATTGTCTTCCTTATGAGTGGCGGTCAGGGATGAGCGATGGTCTTTTCCTTCCAATCTATCCCCCTAGGAGCATGCATGTAGTACTTCATTTCAATAACTTGTAGATTTTTGCAATAAGTATATGAGTTCTTTATGACTAATGTTGAGTCCATGGATTATACGCACTCTCACCCTTCCACCATTGCTAGCCTGTCTTGTGCCACGCAACTTTCGCCGGTACCATACACCCACCATATACCTTTCTCAAAACAGCCACCATACCTACCTACTATGGCATTTCCATAGCCATTTCGAGATATTATGACACGCTCCATCATTGTCATATTGCTTTTTGCATGATCATGTAGTTGACATTGTATTTGTGGCAAAGCCACCTTGATAATTCTTTCATACATGTCACTCTTGATTCGTTGCATATCCCGGTACACCGCCGGAGGCATCCACATAGAGTCATATTTTGTTCTAAGTATTGACTTGTAATTCTTGAGTTGTAAGTAAATAAAAGTGTGATGATCTTCATTATTAGAGCATTGTCCCAAGTGAGGAAAGGATGATGGAGACTATGATTCCCCCACTAGTCGGGATGAGACTCCGGACTTTATGAAAAATAAAAGAGGCCAAAGAAGCCCAAAATAAAAGAGGCCAAAGAAGCCCACGAAAAAAATAAAAAAAAATGAGAGAAAATGGGAGAAGGGACAATGTTACTATCCTTTTCCACACTTGTGCTTCAAAGTAGCACCATGATCTTCATGATAGAGAGTCTCCTGTGTTGTCACTTTCATATACTAGTGGGAATTTTACATTATAGAACTTGGCTTGTATATTGCAATGATGGGCTTCTTCAAAATGCCCTAGGTCTTCGTGAGCAAGCAAGTTGGATGCACACCCACTTAGTTTCTTTTGTTGAGCTTTCATACACTTATAGCTCTAGTGCATCCGTTGCATGGCAATCCCTTCTCCTTCACATTGATATCTATTAATGGGCATCTCCATAGCCCGTTGATACGCGGTCGGGGGTTGGGTGCGACATATGCCAATGGATGGCTTATCATGGTGGGAGCGAGTAGAACGTCGCCGGTGCCTGGAAGCGGGATGAGGTGTAGACACGAACACCGGCGTACTTTACCCAAGTTCGGGGCTCTCCTAGGAGATAACACCCCTATTCTTGTTCTGCGGGGTCTCCGCACGATCACTATGGAACAAGTGATACAAAGGTGCTCCTTGAGTTGTATGCTAGAGGGAGGAGAAGGCAAGGCTAGCTCTCTCCTGCTCTAGGGGAGTGGCTAGTTCTAAAGAGTGGGAACCCTTTGCATGGGTGACCTGGGGGGTTCATATAGGCCTACCCCACAGGGGTACAATGGTAATCTGGCCGGATGCCGGGCCCGGCTGTCAGTGTCTCCGGCCTCCGGCTTCTCCACCGACTACTGGGGCCCGCCGCCTGGTGGGCCCCGCCGACTGGTCTGGTACGGAACCGACAGGCCGCTCCCGCTGCTGGTGGGTCTGGTTGGTGGCTGCTCACTGCAGCCGTGCTGCTAATGACGCGGGCTTGGTCAGCTCAGTGTGACTACAGTCCCGCCGCCCGGCGGGAGATCACTGTAGCCACACCTAGTCTCATCAGGTTAATGGTGCACTTACTTCGAGGGAAGGGACGGCCACCTGCTGGAGGCCGGCCTTCCCCTGGTCTGACTGGCTCGGCATAAGCTGTCTCCCGAGGTGTCACTGCCCAGTTGGGCCCGCAACCTGCGGGCCGTACCGACAGGTCGTCGTGGGGAATAGGGCTCCGCCTGTCCGGAGTGACGTCAGGGGGAAGTGGTAACAGTTCCACGTCGTGCGGAGATCTCCGCCTGTACGGAGCACTGTGACCACGCCACGCCCAAGATTCGGGGGTGATGGGCTTTACTGTAGCCACGCCCTATCTCGTCCTCTTGATGGGGGCACAAACTCTGAGGGCGCCAGGTGGTCGCCTTCTTGACGCCGTCCTCTCTAGACGCCGACTGACTAGATCCGGCTGCTTGTGGTGCCATCTGTAGGTGGTTGGCCGTCCTTTGGGGGCCAGCCGTTGAGCTAGCCGGCCCTCGGAGGGCGGAGCTTTTAGCTCAGGGCACTGTGAGCCGAAGCCGGCCCAAAGTTTTGATATGTTCAGGGACTCGGGTGAGGCTACCCGTGGCCCATCTTTCCGACAGTAGTCCCCGAAGCCGGTGAGGCGTTGTGGTCGAGGGGCCGCGAAGTCTCAGCGGCTTCCCCCCTCACCGAGCTCCGATAGAATGTTCGATCCGCCTTGCGGTGGGCCGACTGCTGGAGTCGGCTTTGACTAGGCGGTGTTGTCAGCCGATTTTGAACTCCAAGGCGGAAAAACAGGTGGCGTGCCTACTAAGCTTCCCCGGGCCGCCGCCCGCCACAGGCACGCCACGCAGCGCACGCCAGCCCGTCCAACCTGCCACCCCACGCTCCTGATGGGACGTGACAGTGGGTCGGGCCTGCCACTACCGGGCCTCGGCACGCGGGCGGATTCGCTGTGCCGAGGTGGGCGGTTGTGATTCCCACGAGCGTTCAAGGTGCAGTAAGTTTGCATGGTAAACGTGGAGTTGTGGGGTCGTGGGCGCAGTTAATCCCACGATCCCACCCCCGCCCCCTCGGCATCGTAGCCAGAGGGCTATAAGTAGGGGGAAGGAGGGGTGCGGTGGAGCACGCGCGCCCCCTCCCACACTCTCTTCCTCCTTCTGCTCTCTCCGCCATTATTGCTGCTGCCGCTCCGTGCTTGCCGTGGTGCTGCCGCTGCTCGCCACCAATGCACTCCTCCTCCCTTCCCGGCCCCGCTCGAAGCCATGGCGTGTGAGAAGGACGGCGACCGGGATAGGTCGACGGTGATCGAAGACCACATCTCCTTCCTTCGAGACACACGTCGGATGCCCAACACGACATTTGTCAAGGCGCGGGTGCCGCCGGAGGAGGAGATTTCGCCGGCGCCGAAGGGGAACGAGCGGGTCGTCTTTCGCTCACACTTCCTCCGTGGCTTCGGCCTTCCGGTGAGCGGCTTCCTCCGCTCGTTCCTCGACTTCAACCATCTCCAACCGCATCATCTGACGCCCAACACCGTGACCCTGCTCTCTGCCTTCGTCACGGCATGCGAGGGCTACATCAGTATCCTCCCCACACTCGAGCATTGGGGAGGATTCTTCTAGGGAAGCTGGGCACCTCCGCCAAGGACACGGCGGCCGAGTGCGGTGGATTCGTCGTCGTGTGCCGGCCGGCAAAAAGGAACGCCTTCCCCGTCATCAAGCTGTCACAGTCGGTAAAACTGTGGCAGCATTCTTACTTCTATGTTGAGAACGTCGATCCGGCTGTCGACTTCATCAACCTGCCGGCCTACGAGGCCGGCCCTCCTACCGGGCTTCGGCCCAACTACAGCTACAAGCCGAAGCCGGTGTCAGCGGACGCGGCGGCCGCCATCGGCCGACTCCGGGTGCTCCAGGAGTCGGAGGGCCTCGTGGCCTCCGACCTCCTCATCGCCTTCGTCGAGCGCCGGGTCCTCCCTCTCCAAGGACGCCCTCATCTGATCTTCCGGATGAGCGGGCACCACGACCCAAGCAGGATGTGCACGAAGGAGATGCCAACTGCTGAGGTCGTGAGGATGGTGAATGAGATCTCCGACCTCAAGGTGTCGGAGGGAGACTGGCGGTACGGGAAGCGGCCGTATTCCCGCGATGACCCACCGCCTGCCATAAGTCCCTTGATTTCTTCCTTTAGCTCTGTCGTTCAGTCTTGTTCTTATCGTGATGTGACTCCCTTCTGGAGTGCAGATTTATATGTCCGAGGCGACGGCCGCCATCGTGGGGCCGGGTGGTGACTACCTGCCGGACAGGGCAGTGAGTGATGTGGACGACCCCGACTTGGGGGCGGCCGCCTTGGTGGACGATGCAGTAGGCGGCGGCGATGGAGTAGGCGGCTCCGAGGAGGGCGGCGGCATGGAGACCTGGCCTGATGATAACGACGACGAAGACAAGCCACGCCCCACCTGGAGCACGGCCAACACCGGCGCAGGCCCCTCTACTGGGCCGCCCAAGCCCGTGGCGGCAAACGCAAGTGGAAGCAAGGCGCTGCCCTGTTTGGCAGCGCACCGAAGAAGCCCAAGAACCCGGCCGCGGTGAATAGGCGGAAAGAAGCCGTGGCCAAGGTGGCCAAGTACCAGAGGCAGCCGAAGGTGCCGGTCATGGTGTCAGCGTAAGTATCCTTCTGATGCTTCCACCTCTTCGCCGATCCGGCCTAAAAACTTTTTTGTCTTGTCTTCCTATCTCAGGCCCCGTCCACCCTCGAGAAGTCGTGCGCCGCCTCGGTCATCAAGTCGGTGGAGACTCCTCCACCAGCCGGTGAATCGACCCGGCCACCGACCTCCGGGAGGCGAGGGAGCGGAACGCGCGGGAGGCGCGGGAGGAAGAGGCCGACCATCTGGCGAAGGAGAAGGCGGACAAGCCGCAGCGTTCGCGGCGAGGAAGCTAGCGCAGGCGGAGGCCGAAGCCACGGAGAAGGAGCGGCTCGCGGAGGCCACCCGGCGCCAAGAGTCGCTGCTTGTGACGCCTCTAAACACCGCAGCACCTCCGCCGGAGTTTGAGGCGACGACCGGGGGAGCCGACAACAAGCAGCCGGTCAGGAAGAGGGAGGGGCGACGTGGCCATGCCGGACGTCATCGTGCCGCCGCCGCCAATCGACTAGCGGAACGCAGGACGAGCAGTCGGCCACGCTGCCGGTGCCACCAGTCGGGGACGTGGTGGTGACGGACCTGACTCCTGAGGTCCGCACACCCACGCGCCGCCGTTTTGCGAAGGCGGCCTCGGCGCCGCGGACGCTAGAAGCCAGTGCAGCGAGCTCGTCGGTCCCTGACACCGAAGCGACCAGCACCGCACCCACTGGCTGGGTACCCGGAGGTGGGACGGGCGCCCTGGCCCAGGCATCCCTTGACGTCCAGGCCAAACTCCGGGCCGAAGCCGCCCTCAAGCGTTGCAATGAGGCATTCTTGGAGTCATGGGCAGCCATCCGCGTAAGTTTTCTTTGCTTCTCTTTATTTTTTGGTCTTCTTGCTTTCTTCGTGGGGGCGGGCAAGCGCACCCACTGGGTGTAGTCCCCAAGTTTCGGGGCGGCTGCTGAGTAGGTGGTCCAGAACTTTAACTTGCAAATGTCAAATGCTGACTTCGTCTGATATCCCTTCTACGGGACTACCACAATCTTCGCGCGGTCACCTTCAACTCCAGGGTCCGGGAGCTGGAGACGCAGACCGCCCATCTGTCCGAGAGCCGGAGTAAGCTTCGACTTCCTTTCTTCGTGGGGGCACGCTGGCGCACCCACGGGCTGTAGTCCCCGAGGTTCGGGATGACTGCTGAGCAGTCGGGCTGAATCTTCCCAGTGACTTTATCTTTGCTAGCTACTCCTTCTCTGCGGGGGCGCGATGGCGCACCCGCGGGCTGTAGTCCTCAAGATTCGGGCCGACTGCTGAGCAGTCGGGCCGGATCTCCCCGGCAACTGCATCCCTCTTTGTTATTTGACAGATGTTCTTTCTTCTTTCTTTTTTTACAGAGGCTAACGCCGGCTTGCAGCAGCAGCTGGGCGAAGCCAACACCACCCTGTGCGGCAAGGAGGCGGAGTGCAGCAAGCTGGCCGAGGAGCGAGACCGGCTGGTCACTCAGCTCGCTGAGAAGGCGGCGGCCCTCAAGATGGCCCAGCGGGAGGTGAAGGCGAAGGAGACCGACCTCTTCGCCGAGTTGAGGTTGATCGCTCTACCTGGGCCAACAAGGAGGCGCAGATGACGACCTGCTTCAGCAGCATCGAAGACTTGGTCAATGGTGAGCTTTTTTTCTTTGTTTCTTGTTTTGAGCTGCCGGCCCTTATCTAAGTCGACTGCTTGTTTCTGACTTTGGCTTTTCTTGCCTTCTGCCCAAGCAGACTTCTTCCCGGGCCACTCCGTCGCTGCGAACCAGATTATCGAGGCCCAATGCGAGGAGCGGAGGGCGGAAGGCATGCAGATTGCCGCTGACGCCCCCCCGAACCCTCAACGAGCAAATCTTCAGCATCCAGGCCCATCTTCGGCCCGCCTATCAAATGCTGCGCTTTCTTCAGTGCGTCGGGGCCCAGGTGATTTCCGCCCTCTGGCCAGGCTTGCCGGCTCCGCACACCCCAAGTTGGACTGCCGACTGGCTGGAGGTGGCGGCTGGCCGGCTGGAGGCCTGGAAGGGCTCTGCAGCCCGGGCAGGAGCGCGTCGAGCCCTGGAGTTCGTCAAAGCGTGGTGTCCTGGGCTAGATTTATCCCAGTTGGCCACGTTCCGGCTGGAGGCGCAGGAGGAGCTGGTGGCAGTGGAAGCCGAGCTTATCAACAGGGTGGCGGCGATCGCCGACTTCACCAACACTAGCATCTTCATCTCAGAGGTAGTCGAGGAAGGCGTCGAAGCGCCATAGGAGTGGCTCAGGCTGAACCCAGAGGACAGCAAGGATTCGGCTGAAGTCATCGACCCAAGCGATGAAGGAGAGGAGGGGGAGGCGGAGGAGGAGGAGAGCGAAGACGACGTGTCAGAGGTTGGGGCAGATGGTCAGCCTCAACCCGACCGGGCCTCAAGCAACGATCCACGCTCCAAAGCACTGACTGCTGCTGGAGGTGGCCAGGCGGGGATCGACCAGCCACCCGTTCCTTCGACGGACACCACCGACTCTGTTACCCAGCCCTCCGCCATCCCGACTGGTGCTGCCAACTCCAGCGCCCAGCCGGAGCCGCCTACTGCGCCAACCGGCATAGCTAACTCCATCATCTAGCCGGAGCTGCCTATTGCACCAACCGGCACAGCTGACTCCATCATCCAGCAGGAGCCGCCTGCCGCGCCAACCAGCACCGCCGACCCCAGCATCCAGCCGGAGTCTTCCGCTGCTCCTCAGGATGTTTTATCTTTTTCTTTCCCTTCTTGCTAGTCTGGACATCTTGATTAAATTCACACAATTCCACCCAGCCGCTGGGTGTATATCAAACTTTGTTGATTGCCGGTCGATGGGCCTTTATCTATGTAAAATATCTTATCGCAATTTATGCTTTGTTTTGCCAACTTCTAACTTTTCTTGCTTTATTCTCCTTGCTTTTTTCCTTTGCCGCCCTCCCTTAGCTACCCTCTTGCCAGCCAAGCAGCCGCTCTGCGGACTGCGGCTGGTTTGAGTACTTAGCTTTTTGCGGGTGGGCAAGTACTTAGCTGTTTGGAGATTTGGCAAGGGAAGCAGAAGCCGGCCGGCCGGTTGCTCGGCAGTCGGCCGAACAGGTGCGGTGCCGGCCTCAACTATATGCATTTTTTCCTTATCCATTTTTCATGTGGGCACAGTTTGGCGACCCTTGCCCGCCATTCAGTCACTCCGTGAGCTGCAGCTTCTGACAGAGGAAGTTTTAGGTGCCAACACATTACTTGTCCGGCTGCAGGAGGTGGCATATAGTAGAAGGCAGCAAACCTCCGGGCCGACTGGTCGAGCCTGGTGCCAGGCGGAAATAATAAAACAATGCACACTCATAGGCATAACACTTATCATTTAGATAAAAGGAGGGTAGTCCCCGAGCTCTTCTCGGGGGACCCGGAGTCTTCATACATAATACAAAAGGTAGCATGATACATACCGCTTTCAACTATAAAATCTCCGGAGGAGGTTTGCATTCCACTGCCTCTCCGTCTCCTTGCCTGAATCATCCCTTTTGCGCGCTTTGGGCTTCTGAGCGTCGATCAGATAGTAGGAGTCATTGCCCAACACCTTGCTGATGATGAAAGGGCCTTCCCATGGTGCCGAGAGCTTGTGCTGGCCGGCTGTTCGCTAGATCAGGCGGAGCACAAGGTCTCCCTCTTGGAAGGATCTTGGCCTCTCCTTGTGGTTGTAATACCGGCGCAGGCTCTGCTAGTAAATGGCGGACCGGCTAAGTGCCAGCAGTCGGCCCTCCTCCAGCAGGTCAATGCCATCTTCTCGGGCCTCCTTGGCATACGCCTCGGTGTACATGGTGACTCGCGGGGAGTCGAACTCTATGTCTGTCGGGATGACGGCTTCAGCATCGTAGACAAGGAAGAAGGGCGTGAAGCTGGTCGACTTGTTCGGAGTTGTGCGCAGGCTCCAGAGGACGGCCGGCAGCTCATCAAGCCAGTAGCCGGCCGAATGCTCTAGAGGCTCGACCAGTCAGGGCTTGATGCCGGACAAAATGAGGCCATTTGCTCGCTCGACCTAGCCGTTTGACTGGGATGGGCAACGGATGCTAAGTCCAGTCGGATGCCCTGCGTCGTGCAGAAATGAGCCAAGGCTCCTGTGGCAAAGTTTGTGCCGTTGTCGGTGATGATGCTATGTGGTATGCCGCACCGAGTGGTGATGTCCGCGATGAAAGTCACGTCAGTTTTGGCCCATTCAGTTTCTTGATTGGCTTTGCCTCTATCCACTTGGTGAACTTGTCCACAACAAGAAGCAGATGAGTCATACCGCCACGGGCCGTCTTGAATGGCCCCACCATATCCAAACCCCAAACAGCAAACGGCCAAGCAATGGGAAAGGTCTTGAGTGCAGAAGCTGGCAAGTGTGGCTTGGAGCAGAATCTCTGACACGCTTGGCACTTCTGGACCAATTCTTTGGCTTCTTCTAGAGCAGACAACCAGAAGAAACCATGGCGGAAAGCTTTGGCAACAAGTGATCTTGAGGCCGCGTGGTGACCGCATTCGCCTTGGTGAATATCTCTGAGGATTGCTTGACCCTGGTCCGGCTCCATGCAGCGCTGGTACACACCAGTGACACTGCGCCGAACCAGTTCTTTGTTGACTATGGTGTATGCTGCTGCCCGCCGTTGCACTTGTCGTGCCAGGGTCTCGTCGGCCGGCAACTCTTTGTTCACCAGGAATTTGAGGATGGGTTGAGCCCATGATGGTGCTCCTATCTCTCTGACTGCCACGATAGCAACCTATACAAGGGCCATTGGACCGGGAGGCGGTGGGTTGGAGTCGTCTGCCGCCTGCTGTCTTGAAGAAGTCCTCGGGCCGACTGCTGCAGTCCCCAAGCCGGGCTCTGGAATCCCCAGGCCGGGTGTGACGGCTGTAGACCTCGGGCAGCCTGCCAAATTCCCCGCACCGACTTTTGGTATCCTCAAGTCGGATCCGACAGCTTTAGGAGGGGCCAGCACGAAGATGGAGTCGGACTCTGGTGATGGCTTGACAGACGACTTGAAGAGGCGCTGCAAGGCGACGCCGGCTGGAATCGCCTGTCGGGTGGAGCCGATCTGTGCCAAGGTATTCGCTTGCTCATTATTATTTCTTGGCACATGGAGGAACTCGCACCCATCAAAGTATTTGCTGAGTTGCTGCACGAGGAAGCGGTAGCTTGCCATATTTGCGTCCATGGCGTCCCAGTCGCCTGACGACTATTGGACCACCAAGTCGGAGTCACCATAGCATAGGATCCGGTGAATGCCGAGTTCCTTGGCAAGCCGGATCCGTGTATGAGTGCCTTGTATTCTGCTACGTTGATGGAGGTGGCAAAATGGACTTGCAACACATATCTGAGCTTGTCGCCTTTGGGAGAGGTGAGGACGATGCCGGCTCCTAAACCGGTGCGCATTTTGGAACCATCAAAATGCATCCGCCAGTGGGTGGAGTCTGGTGCTGGCGGTAGATACTGGGTCTCGGCCCAGTAGAAGAGGAAGTCGGCCAGCACTTGCGACTTGATGGCGGTTTGAGCCTGGTAGTAGATGGTGTAAGGGGCCAGATCAATGGCCCACTTGGCCACTCGGCCAGAAGTATCTTGGCTTCCAATGATCTCAGCAAGCGGAGCCATGCAGACAATAGTTATTGGGTGCTCTTGAAAGTAAGGCTTCAGCTCCTTGGTGGCAAAGTGCACACCATAGCAAATCTTCTGATAATGTGGGTAGTTTTGCTTGGAAGCGGACAATACTTCACTCAAGTAATACACCGGTCTCTGGACCGGCAATGCTCTACCCTCCTCTTTGCGTTCTACCACAATGACTGTGCTGACAACCCGACTGGTGGCAGCGATGTAGAGGAGCATGGGCTCTTTCTCAGTCGGAGCCGCCAAGATAGGCGGGGTTGTCAACATCTTCTTGAGCTGGAGAAAAGCTTCGTCCGCCTTGTCGTTCCACTCGAAAAAAGTGGTCTTCTTCATGAACTGGTACAGGGGAAGAGCCTTCTCGCCCAGCCAACTGATGAAACATCTAATTGATGCCAGACAGCTGGTGAATTTCTGCATGTCCAGCAGTCGGGTGGGCACCTCCATCTTCTCAATGGCCTTGATCTTCAGAGGGTTGCACTCTATGCCGCACTCTGAGACCAGAAAGCCGAGAAGCTGGCCGGCTGGTACTCCAAAGACACATTTCTCCGGGTTGAGCTTGATCCGGAATCGGCACAAGTTCTCAAAGTTTTCCTTGAGGTCTTCTAGCAGCGTGCCACGCTTCTTCGTCTTCACCACCACATCATCCACATAAACATGGGCAGTTCTGCCGAGTTGCTTGAGGAGACACTTCTGCATGCAACGCTGAAACGTGGCGCTGGCGTTTCGCAAGCCGAACAACATGGTCAGGTAGCAGAAGGCTCCGAATGGCGTGATGAAGGTGGTCTTCAGCCTGTCGGCCGGACTCAGCTTTATCTGATGGTACCCTGAGTATGCGTCCAAGAAACTCAACAGCTCGCATCCGGTTGTGGAGTCTATCACTTGGTCAATTCTTGGTAGGGAAAAGGGATCTTTGGGGCAAGCTTTGTTGAGGATAGTATAGTCAATACACATGTGCCACTACTTATTCTTATTCAACACTAGGACTGGGTTGGCCAGCCACTCTGGAAAGAACACTTCCATGATGAATCCGGCTGCTAGAAGCTGGGCTATTTCTTCTCCGACAACTCTTCTCTTCTCTTCTGACAGGTGGAGCAAGGGCTGCCTCACCGGCTTGGCGTCAGGTCGAACATGTAACTTGTGCTCGGCGAAATCCGTCGGAACACCCGGCATGTCTTTGGGAGACCATGCGAAGATGTCCCGATTCTCACGGAGGAAATCGACAAGCTCGCTTTCCTATTTGCTGTCAAGGTTTGCACCTATGACAGCGTGCCTCTCCGGGTGCTCCGGGTCGAAGGTTATCTTCTTTGTTTCCTTTGCCGGCTTGAACGAGCCTTCAACCTCCGACTCCTTGGGGATGGGTGACATTTCTGGCTTCTTGCCTACCATCGCCACCACTCGGTCGAGGAGCCACTTCTCAGCCGCAATCACGAGGGACTCGGCCAGCCGGCTGCTATCCGCGGTGCAGGCGGTCGACTTCTTGTAGTCTCCGACTATGGTTAGGATCCCCTTGGTACTCGGCATCTTCATCTTGAGGTAAGCATAGTGGGGGACTGCCATGAACTTGGCCAGAGCAGGTCGGCTAAGCAGTGCATGGTAGGGGCTTTCAAGGTCCACCACTTCAAACCAAACTGGCTCACGGAGGAAATGATTCTTGTCTCCGAAGAGAACATCGATTTGGGTCTTGCCGATTGGTGAGTGATGTCTACTACACAACCTTCTTCTTGTAGACGTTGTTGGGCCTGCAAGTGCACATGTTTGTAGGACAGTAGCAAATTTCCCTCGAGTAGATGACCTAAGATTCATCAATCCATGGGAGACGTAGGATGAAGATGGTCTCTCTCAAGCAACCCTGCAACCAAATAACAAAGAGTCTCTTGTGTCCCCAACACACCCAATACAATGGTAAATTGTATAGGTGCACTAGTTCGGCGAAGAGATGGTGATACAAGTGCAATATGGATGGTAGATATATGTATTTGTAATCTAAAATAATAAAAACAGCATGGTAACTAATGATAAAAGTGAGCGTAAACGGTATTCCAATGGTAGGAAACAAGGCATAGGGTTCATACTTTCACTAGTGCAACTTCTCTCAACAATAATAACATAGATAGATCATATAACAATCCCTCAACATGCAACAAAGAGTCATTCCAAAGCCACTAATAGCGGAGAACAAACGAAGAGATTATGGTAGGGTACATAACCACCTCAAAGTTATTCTTTCGGATCAATCTATTCAATAGTTCGTACTAGAATAACACCTTAAGACACAAATCAACCAAAATCCTAATGTCACCTAGATACTCCATTGTCACCTCAAGTATCCGTCGGCATGATTATACGATATGCATCACACAATCTCAGATTCATCTAATCAACCAACACAAAGTACTTCAAAGAGTGCCCCAAAGTTTCTACCAGAGAGTCAAGAAAACGTGTGCCAACCCCTATGCATTGGTTCATGGGCGGAACCCGCAAGTTGGTCACCAAAACATACATCAAGTGGTACGTGATATCCCATTGTCACCACAGATAAACACGGCAAGACATACATCAAGTGTTCTCAAATCAAAGACTCAATCCGATAAGATAACTTCAAGAGGGAAACTCAATTCATCACAAGAGAGTAGAGGGGGAGAAACATCATAAGATCCAACTATAATAGCAAAGCTCACGATACATCAAGATTGTGCTATAGAGAGAACATGAGAGAGAGAGAGAGAGAGAGAGAGAGATCAAACACATAGCTACTGGTACATACCCTCAGCCCCGAGGGTGAACTACTCCCTCCTCGTCGTGGAGAGCGCCGGGATGATGAAGATGGCCACCGGTGATGGGTTCCCCCTCCGGCCGGTGCCGGAACGGGCTCCCGAGAGGTTTTTGGTGGCTACAGAGGCTTGCGGCGGCGGAACTCCCGATCTATCTTCTCCGTGGATGCTTTTAGGGTACGTGGGACTATATAGGCGAAAGAAGTAGGTTGGGGGGTGCTCGAGGGGCCCACAAGACAGGGATGCGTGCCCAGTAGGGGGGGCGCCCCCCCTATCTCCTGGCCTCCTCAAGGATCTTCTGACGTGGACTCCAAGTCTCCAGGATCATATTCTTCCAAAAAATCACGCTGCCAAAGGTTTCATTCCGTTTGGACTCCGTTTGATATTCCTTTTCCT
Source organism: Triticum timopheevii (assembly GCA_963921465.1). Lineage (NCBI taxonomy): Eukaryota > Viridiplantae > Streptophyta > Magnoliopsida > Poales > Poaceae > Triticum > Triticum timopheevii. Next base: position 154,347,121 of record OY997272.1, read on the forward strand.
CAAAATACTGAAACAGGCAATAAAACAGCAATATGGGCTGGGCCTCCGGTTAATAGGTTAGTCCCAAAAGTAATATAAAAGTGTATAATAAAGCCCGTAATGATTCAAAACAGATAATAAAATAGCATGAATGCTTCATAAGTTATAGATACGTTGGAGACGTATCAGCATCCCCAAGCTTAATTCCTCCTCATCCTCGAGTAGGTAAATGATAAAGAAAGAATTTAATAAGTGTGAATTCTACAAGGTGCACAAGTTTGATCACTGATAATTTCAATCACCTTTTCTAGCATGATAATATGTCATAACAATAGTTCATCTCATAAAACTTCTCAAAGTAACAAGCATTCACATGTCAAAGCATTGACCATAAACTTTCTTGAAAACTAGCAAACTTCATTCTCAGTCATCAAACAATTGCAATTCATCTTATTTTCAGGATTAGCAAACTCCACATACTCAACTATCATATAGTCTTCTACAATTGCTAACACTCACGCAAAACTAGTTGTTATGGAGTTCCAATCGAACACTGAGAAAGATAGGGGCTTATAGTGTTGCCTCCCAACATATTCACCTTTGGGTGATGTCAACAATAATAGTTCATGCTAACTTACATCCAATTGGATATATATATATATATCAGGATCTTTCCAACACAAGGTGCTTGCCAAAGGATAAAATGAAAAAGGGAAAGGTGAAGATCACCTTGACTCTTGCATAAAGTAAAAGACATAAATTAAAAGATAGGCCCTTCGCGGAGGGAAGCAGAGGTTGTCATGCACTTTTAGGGTTGGATGCACAAAATCTTAATGTGAATGAATGTCACTTCATATTGCCACTTGTATAGGACCTTTATTATGTAGTCCGTCGCTTTTATTGCTTCCATAACAGGATCGTATAAAGCTATTTTCTTCACACCAAAAGATCATACATATTTAGAGAGCAATTTTTATTGTTTGCTCCGATGACAACTTACTTGAAGGATCTTACTCAATCCATAGGTAGGTATGGTGGACTCTCATGGCAAAACTGGGTTTAGGGAAAGTTGGAAGCACAAGTAGTATCTCTACTTGGTGCAAGGAATTTTGGCTAGCATGAGGGGGAAAGGCAAGATCAACATGTTTGAATGATCCATGACAATATACTTTAACTGAGATGTGAGAAAACATAACCAATTACGTTGTCTTCCTTGTCCAACATCAACTCTTTAGCATGTCATACTTAATGAGTGCTCACAATAATAAAAGATGTCTAAGATAGTATATTTATATGTGGAATCTCTCTTCCTTCAATATTCTTTCATGAATTGTTCAAATGACCAATACAATGCTTGCTAACCTTCAATACATTTACAACCTCTACTTCTTAGATGCGAAGTCATTACTCCCCATGGGATAAGCAAATGAGACATATATAATTTCAGACTTATGACAATCAACTCATTCAACAATTTACTCATAAGATATAAGTGAAGCACATGAGTAAATGACAAACTACTCCAACAAGATATAAGTGAAGATCAATGAGTAGCGAAATAATTATGTAGCTATGTGAAGACTCTCTCTCATTAAAGAATTTCAGATCTTGGTATTGTATTCAAATAGCAAGCAAAATAAAATGACATTGCAAGGACAGCACAACTCATGCGAAGAAGCAAAAACTTAGGTTCAACCGATACTAACCGATAGTTGATGAAGAAGAAAGGTGGGATGCCTACCGGGGCATCCCCAAGGTTAGATGCTTGAGACTTCTTGGAATGTTATATTGGGGTGCCTTGGGCATCCCCAAACTTGAACTTTTGTGTCTCCTTAATTCCTCTCATATCATGGTTTCTCTTTTTATCAAAAGCTTCATCCACACCAAACTCAACAAGAACTCGTGAGATAGGTTAATATAAACCAATGCAAAACCTTATCATTTTCTACTGTAACAAATCACTAAAATTATTATTCAACATTGCATACTAAATGCCTCTGCATATTTAATACTCCTATCCTCAAATAGAATCATTAAACAAGCAAACATATGCAAACAATGCAACCATAACAGCAATCTGCCAAAACAGTATAGTCTGTAAAGAATGCAAGATTCATCATACTTCCCTAACTCCAAAAATTATGAGAAAACTACTACGCTGTAGAAGATTTATCAGGGCTCAATATGCAAAAAGTTTCAACATTATACCATTCTCTGACTTTTCTAGGGAATTTTTGCAACAGAGGTAAACTTTCTGTTTTCAAACAGCAACATGTATACTAGCAAAATAAGCATGGTAAAGGCTATCCTTGACATTTTTATTGAACTAAATATGCAAAAAATTATTCTAAATATCATCAAGCAAATACTAACAAAAGAAAATGACGCTCCAAGCAAAACACATATCATGTGGTGAATAAAAATATAGCTCCAAGTAAGGTTACCGATGAACGAAGACGAAAGAGGAGATGCCTTCCGGGGCGTCCCCAAGCTTAGGCTCTTGGTTGTCCTTTAATATTACCTTGCAGTGCCTTGGGCATCCCCAAGCTTAGGCTCTTGCCACTCCTTATTCCATAGTACATCGAATCTTTACCCAAAACTTGAAAACTCCACAACACAAAACTCAACAAAAAACTTGTAAGCTCCGTTAGTATAAGAAAACAAAACCACTTGGGTACTGTAATGAACTCATTCTAAATTCATATTGGTGTAATATCAACTGTACTCCAACTTATCTATGGCTCATACCCTTCGATACTACTCATAGATTCATCAAAATAAGCAAACAACACATAGAAAACAGAATCTGTCAAAATAGAACAGTCTGTAGTAATCTGTATCAAACGTATACTTATGGAACTCCAAAACTCCTACCAAATTAGAAAATCCTAAAAAATGTGTGTACCAATCCAGAGCAAAAAGAATCAGATCAAAAGCACGTTTCTGTGAATTAACAACTAATTTACTGTGTGCAAAAGTTTCTGATTTTCAGCAGGATCAACACAACTATCACCGTAAGCTATCCTAAAGGTCTTACTTGGCACTTTATTGAAACAAAACCTGTAAAACATGATTACTACAGTAGCATAATCATTTCAACACACAAAAACAGTAAGGATATATATTGGGTTGTCTCCCAACAAGCGCTTTTCTTTAATGCCTTTCTAGCTAGGCATGATGATGACACTGATGCTCACATAAAAGATAAGAATTGAAACATAATGGGGGCATCATGAAGCATATGACTAGCACATTTAAGCCTAACCCACTTCCTATGCATAGGGGTTTTGTGAGCAAACAACTTATGGGAACAATAATCAACAAGCCTAGGAAGGTAAAACAAGCATAGCTTCAATATTTCAAGCACATAGGGAGGAAACTTGACATTATTGCAATTTTTATAAGCATATATTCCTCCCTCATAATAATTTTCAGTAGCATCATTAGTGAATTCAACAATATAACAAGCACCTAAAGCATTCTTTTCATGATCTACTAGCATAGAAAATTTACTACTCTCCACAGAAGCAAGTTTCTTCTCATTCGGAATAGTGGGAGTATCATAAAAGACTTGAACACTAAAAATTGTTTCCACATTAAAAGAGTAATGTTCAGAAAAAGGGTAATTATAATCATGACAAGATTTGTAAATATAATGATCACTAATCTTTATAGCATAAGTTTCATCACAATAATCATCATAAGTAGCAACTTCGTTCTCATCATAATCGATTGAAACCTCTCCCAAGATAGTGGAATCACTAAATAAAGTTGACACTCTTCCAAATCCACTTTCGTATTCATCACAATAAAATTCAACATCCTCCAAAATAGTGGGATCACTACTTCCTAAAGTTGACACTCTTCCAAACCCAGTTTCATCAATATAATCATCATAGGTAGGAGGCATGCTATCATCATAACAACTTTGCATATCAAAACTTGGGATGCTAAAAATATCATCTTCGTTAAACATAGCATCCCCAAGCTTGGGACAAACATTAATTTCAGCAAATATATTCTCGAATATTTCATCCTCATCAAACATAGCTTCCCCAAGCTTGGGCCTTTTCATATCATAAGCATAATTACTCTCATCATTAATAGTATGGATAGCACCAATAGTATAGCAATTATCATCATCAAAATGAGTAGTAGGAGCAACATCATTTGGGAGGGATACCTTTTTAATTTTGTTCCCCCTTCTTTTCCTTTTCTTTTTCACATTATGTGTGGGTTTAACCTTCCTCTTTGAGCTCCTTATTGACGAGATTGGTTGAATAGAAAGCTCCTCCTCGTTACCTGATTCATCATAAGAAATAATAGGAGGATATTGGGAAGTCTCTTCCCTTTCATTAGTATTCTCATCATCTTCTATTTGCTTTCTTTTCTTTATGTAATTGGCAATATAAGGATTTTCAATGCAATTCACCACACGATACAAATAAATCTTCTCTAGATCAATATCCAGGAATTTCTTATGGGCAAATTCAGGAAGATCCTTAATTAAACATTTCAATTCTTCATAACCCAAAAGTAAACTAAGTTCATTGTAATGTGCAAGGGAAATCAAATCATCACAATTTTTGGACATGATTCGTGTCGTGGGAACGAACACCTATGGGGCAGGGCCCCTTTTCGGTCCGGCGGGGGGCAGAGGCCGCACGAAGAGCGGATCGAGGCGAAGCACATGAGCGATTTTACCCAGCTTCGGAGCTCTCCGGAGAGATAAAACTCCTACTGCTGCTTGTCTGATTTGTATTGTGTTCTTGCTCGAGAGCGATGAGCGCTACAGTACACTAGCTGTGAGACCGAGCGTGAGTGTTTCTGGTTTCGAACCCCCCTCTACGTTGCGCATGGGCCTCCTTTTATATACTTAAGGGGTCACCGACAGGTGGCAACGCATGCAAGGGTAAAAGTGTAAAAGAACTGTGGTTGGTACACCTACTTGCACAGTGTACCATACCTAACTCTGATGGCAGGGGACAAAGGCATTAAATGCCCGTCCGCTTCGCCCAAACAGTGCAGAAAAGTGACCGTTAGGAGCGCCACCGTTCGCCACGATGGCGATCTTGTCAGCGTCGCTTGCCACCTCGCACCGCTTGGCTGCACAGCCTCTCGCCACGTGCGCCTGGAACGGCCTCAGGGTGACACGTCGACGGATGCGCTGGAGCGTAGGTACAGAGAGGTGGCTTGCCGCGGCAAGCGCCTTGCCGCGGCCGTTGTCTTGCCACGCCCGGAAGCTTGTCGCTCACCGGGCCTTGCCGGGACGCGAGGCGCGTCGCGGCAAGTTTCTTGAGGTGCCTTGATTGGCCTTCCCGGCAAGCTCCTCTTGCCGGGGTCTTGTCTCCTTGGCTTGAGATGCCTTGGTTGGCCTTCCCGGCAAGCTCCTCTTGCTGGGGTCTTGTCTCGAATACTTTGTTCTTGAATGGCACCAAAGGGAACCACGGAGGACCTTGACGGTCGCTCGGCAAGCCTTGCCGTGGGGTGCTGCGACTGCCCGTGCACAAGTTCGGGATACTAGGGTACCCATACTCTAGTATACCGACAGGAGCCCCCGGGCCTGGGCCACACACGATGCCGAGCGCTGTTGGGCCAGGCCCAAAACAGTGCACGGGCACGCGCGGCCTGGGACACACCGTATCCTGCTCCGTATCCACCGCGCCCTCCTCAAACGGCACGCGTCGAATGCGACATCGTGGGAGAGGTCGTGGGTGGTTCTTTATTCGGAAAAGCGTAACGTTCGCCTTGTCCCTCTTTATAAGCAGGGGAAACAGGGGCGGTTCCCCCATCTCGCCATCCGCCGTTTCCAATCTCAGAAATCTCCGCCGCTCCCCCCTTCTTGAAGGGCCGAAAGAGAGCAGCGCTCCGCCCCCATTGCCACCGTCGCCACCAACGCCGTCGATCTCCCCCACCACCTCCACCATGGCTCCGAAAGCCGGGAAGGGTGTGAAGTCGGCCGAGGCGCTGCGGCTCGAGGCGCTGCGGAAGGAGCGGGCAACCTTCGCCCCTGAGCTCGCCGCGAAGGAGCTGAGGGAATGGTACTATCTCTTCTGGTCGACATAGACACGAGCGCATCCGCGCACGAAGGTACTCTCCGCCGCCGCTTCGAACAGGCTCCAAACGGATAGCCATTTTTTGTGCTGTTCTTCTACTGCGGGCTCTGCCCGCCCTTCTCTGATTTCTTCTGTGATATCATGAACACCTACGGGTTCCACCTCCTTGATTTCACCCCCAATGCCGTTCTGACCATGGCAGTTTTCGCACATCTCTGCGAAAACTTTGTTGGAGTCCACCCAAACGTAGCTCTCTTCCGCCACTTCTTCATGCCCCGGGTCGAGAGAGGAGAGCCGTTAGCCGGCGGAATCGCCTGGATCTCGAGAAACGGCAAGAAAGAGGCTTCTCTGGAGGGGGAGCTCCGCAGCAAATGGGATGAGTGGAGAGCGGAATGGTGCTGGATCGTTGAGGAGAACCCGCAGCCGTTTACTGCCTTGCGCCAAACCCTAGCAGTGCACGGCAACGATTGGAGCGCCTTGGCCACGAACGACAGTAAGCTGAAGATTGCCACCACCCGGATCTTGCGGCTCAGGCTTGCCGGGCTCACTGTAGGCGCTGTTGGCGCAGACTTTCTTCGCCGTCACATCGCCCCTCTGCAGGAGAGGGGGAGACCCGCCTGGCTGTTCGGGGGTCCGGCGGACATCATGAGGCTGCGCCCAGGCCTCAACTTCAATTTCACAGTCTTGGAGCTGGATGCGATGCTCAAGGAGCTATTAAAGCACGACCCCAATCATCCCGAATGGTTCAGGCTGCCGCAGGGGGTCGTTCCGTTGTGCAACAACTCCTCGCTTGACCGCATCCGTGCAATGATGCCGTTGTGCGACTCACATGGGGTTGTACCAACCTGGAAAGAGCCTGCCGACGATGTTGTGAAGCAGTTCTTCGACGGCCTTGTGGAAGTGGTGGTCCATGCCGACGAACAGAAGAGCCTCACCCGCGACACCACCTACGAGGAGATGCGGCGCATCGCCACCAGGGCGGAAGAGGCGGCGGCAGCTGCCGCCGTGGGCGAGTTTGGGTTCACCGTGGAGGAGGCAGAGGCAGCCGAGGTGGCAAGCCTTGCCGATCGAGATGAGCTTGCCGGAGAGCTTGCCGGTGAGGGAGAGCTCGCCGGGCCCGAAGCCGAGTCGAGCGAGCCCACCGAGGGTGCGAGCGGCCCGCCATCTTCAAGCGGCTTGCCGCAGGTGAAGCTCCCAGCGCAGCCCCCAGCACAGCCAAGAAGGCGTCTCCGCAGGACCGGGGACGTAGCAGGGCGGCAGACGGGTCAACAGCCGTCGCGCCGCGCGACACGCTCCGTCGCGACAACTGGAGCGGGGTCCTCTTGGACCGCCGCTTCTGGGCCTGCCGCTGCCCCCGCCAAGCGGTCAAGGGAATCCACTCCTCCGCCTCGTCGCGCCGGAGGAGGGCCGGACTTCGATCTCTCCGCGCTCAGCTCCGACGAGGAAGAGGAAGAGTAAGATCCCTTTGTTGCATTTGTAGTTCTTCAATTCTTGATGTTTTTGTCTTGTATCTAATTTGCTTTACTCTGAACTTATTCCCTTTTCAGGACCCTGTCATAGAGGACGGCGAAGAGAGCCAAGGCGCCGGTGATTGTCATCGAGGACGAGCCCACTCCGACAGCAGGGGGTCCGCCCGAGACCACCTTGCCGGACCCGGCAACTACTCCCCGAAGCAGCCCCCAGCGCAGCCCCCAGCGTAAGTGTCTGGTTTACTTCCCGCTATTTGGTGCGCATAGGTGTTCTTTCTGTTGCTGATATCTGAATGTTGATTTGTGTAGGAGCAGAACGGCCTCATCAGGAGCAACCAGAAGCCGCCCCCGAGATGCTATCTGCTTCAACTACGCCGCCAAGGGAGGATTCCCCGGCAAGGGAGCATTCTCCGGCAAGGGAGGAGTCTCCGGCAAGGGGCGACACCAGCGATCCCCCGGTGGTGGATCCCATGGCCGAAGAGCCCAGCACAGGTAATCCTCCTTGCTTGAAAACTTCCCTTGGGTTTTTCTTCTGATTTTTCTTTTTGAATATTTGCTTGACTTTTCTCCCTCTTCCGGCCTTCAGATCCACCTTCCACAGAGCCGATGGAGACCGAGGCCACCGGCGAGGAGGACGCGCGCGGCAACACCAACGACGCCACTGCCACCGAGGAGGAAGCGAGCGCCGGTGATACTGCCGGTGAGGAGGAGGCCGCCAAAGCAGCCGTAGGAGCTGGCGAAGGGTCTGGCGATTGCACTGACGGCCCCGAGGCCGCAGGAGCGCAAGGCGCTACACCGACCGCCGATCCCTCCGCCGCTGCCGCAGCATCAGGCTCCGAAGAGCCCCAGCCCAGCGCCTATCTCAAGGCTGGTGATGGTGTCTTCATCAAGCTGCCCTGGGCGTCAAGCTTCAGGGCGCCGGTCGAAGGAGAAGCTTTCGATGGAGAGGTGCTCGCCTCCGCTGGGCTGACGCTGGTCGACGCGCCAAGCAGCAGCAGCGGCGAGTCTGAGGAGGAACAGCTGCTGCGGAAGCTGGTGCCACTCTACCGCGCCCGACAAGCCAAACTGGAATCCCGGGAAGCGCTTGTCGCGCAGGCGGGAGTGGACATTGAAAAGCATGCGGAGGAGCTGCGAAGCCATAATCAGGAAGCCCTCCGGTCCATTGCAGAGGAGCGGGCGCAGCTTGTCGAGGCGCGGAAGGCCTTCCTCCTCGAGAAGGCTGAAGCCGAAGGGCAACAGAGGCTTGCCGCTGAGGAACTTGCCGCGCGGGAAGGCGAGTTGACGCAGCGGAAAGCCAACCTTGACAGCCACGAGGAGGAGCTCGCCGCGCGGGAGCGAACTTTTGGCGGGGCCCTCAAGGAGGCAAAGGACACTGTCGCGGCTGCAGAGGCCGCCAAGGAGGAACTGGAGACGAAGGTGACGCAACTAGAGGCCAATCTCAAGGCGAGGGATGAAGAACTTGCCGCGCTCCAGCGTGAGCAGGAGAAGGACGCCCTTGCCCATGGTGAGCTGCAGGGTCGCCTCGTTGAGAAGGGCAAGGAGCTGAGCGCCGCCAAGGACTCCAATGCTGATCTTGAGTTGAAGCTGGCCACTTTGACCAAGACGCTGGACAGCGCCAAGGAGCAGGAGGTGGCCTTGAAGAAGGAGATCAAGGCCAACGAGGAGCTGCTGGCGAGTGCTGCCACCACCCAGAACACCCTCAGGGAGACTGTGGAACTCTGGACGGAGGGTCTCGTGAACATCGCCGCAGTCATCGACAAGGAGTTGGAGCAGCTGGGGTTGGTGGACTTTGGGTATTCCTCCGATGAGAACCTCTAGCCCAGCGTCAAGCTCACTTTGTTCTTCAAGGGCGTGGCGACGGCTCTCCAGTGGCTCTGGGAAAGGATCCCAAAGCAGCTGGCCGACGAGTCGCGCACGATCTGTGCCAGGGTTCTGCAAAAGGTGTTGGTGAAGGTGGCCTTCCGCAACCCAGGCCTCAACCTCACCAACGTCCTCAAGAAGCTGCCGGCAGATGCTGATCTGGAAGAGCTCAAGGCCCTTGTCGCACCCATTGTGGACAAGGTGAATGAAGTCAAGAGATTTGACGGCGATCGCGTAGATTAGGCCACCTGTTTTCTCCTTTTCTTGCCGCTGCTAGTCATGTTACGAGAACAAACTATTAGAGCTGCGACAAGTTATCTTTTGTAATATAACTTTTATTCTGGGTATCGATCGCTATGTTATTTCCTTTACTTGATTCCTTCCTTTGTATGTTTTTACCCTACGCTTTTAGGGAACTTGCCAGCGCAGGCACACTTGCCACGAGCGCCGAGTGCGGAACGTCAGCAGCCTGCTGGCGGTGCCGCTACCGACAAGAAACCTTGTCGCAGCTAGTCGCAGCACACTTAAGTTGTTGAGCAGACTCGAAACAAAGTAAGGGCGCAACTAGCTACGAGTTGGTTCCTCCACGCACAGGTTTTCCATACAAAGTACGATCGTTCGAGGAAGATAACTTGAAATTTTTTAAAACAGATTGCTCAAACTTTGGCAACTTAGCTTTTCTGTCGTTTGCGTCCCGGCAAGGCGAAACTTTCTTGAACGACGCCCAGTCCACACCATTATCTTCTCCTTCCCCCCTTGGAAAACTTGTGTGCGAGGGAACCTTCCCTTTTCTTGAGAAAAAGAAAGAAAAGAAAATAAAGATATGGAGCCTTATGGCTCGTTATTGCTTACCGGGGGTAGGTGCTCCACAAGATGTCAGATAACACATGCAAAAAATAGAAAGCATGAAATTGACAAGATGTGCGAAGCACATGAGCTTTATTTATGCACGGGATCTGCGCCCGGCTTTGTACAAAGGGTTACATGCAACAGCGGCAAGGCTTGTACAAAAGGTGGTTGCCGGAACAGGTTCCGGCAATCGCGCCTTACGGGTAAAACTTACGAAGATGCTCGATGTTCCAGGAGTTGCTCACCGGAAAGCCATCTTTGGTCTCAAGGCGGACGGCGCCGGGCCTAGTGACTCGTTTCACCCGGTAAGGGCCTTCCCACTTCGGCGTCAACTTGTTGGAATTCTTGGTGGAATGAACGCGCCGAAGAACAAGATCGCCTTCCTCGAGACTCCTGGCATTAACTTTGCGGCTATGGTAGCGGCGCAAAGCTTGCTGGTATCGAGCAGCTCGTACAGCAGCCTGGAGACGGTCTTCCTCAAGGAGCAGCACGTCATCTTGTCGCAGCTGCTCTTGCTCAAGCTCAACATAAGCGAGCACTCGAGGCGACCCGTATACGAGTTCCGTGGGGAGAACTGCCTCTGCTCCATAGACTAGAGCAAAAGGTGTCTGGCCAGTGGCTCGATTTGGCGTCGTCCTGATCGACCAAAGAACCACCGGCAGCTCCTCGATCCAGTTCCTTCCGCACTTGTGCAGCCTGTCAAAAGTCCTGGTCTTGAGCCCACGCAGCACTTCAGCATTTGCCCTCTCTACTTGACCGTTGCTTCTCGGGTGAGCAACAGAAGCAAAGCAGACCTTGGCGCCAAGATCTTGGACGTACTGCATGAAGGTGCGGCTCGTGAACTGCGTGCCATTGTCGGTGATGATCCTGTTAGGGACCCCGAAACGGCATATAATCGACCTGAAGAACTTGACCACTGACTGGGCTGTCACCTTCCTCACTGCTTCCACTTCCGGCCACTTTGTGAACTTGTCGATTGCAACTACAAGTACTCAAAGCCCCCGACAGCTCGGGGAAAAGGGCCGAGGATGTCGAGCCCCCAGACCGAAAATGGCCAGGATAAAGGGATCGTCTGGAGAGCTTGAGCTGGCTGGTGTATCTGCTTGGAATGGAACTGGCACGCTTCACACTTGGTTACTTGTGCAGTTGCATCCTGGAGGGCCGTCGGCCAAAAGAAACCTTGCCGGAATGCTTTGCCGGCAAGTGCTCTTGCGCCAATGTGGTGGCCACATATGCCTCCATGTATCTCTGCCAACAGCTTTTGCCCATCTTCCCGGTGAATACACTTTAATTTCACACCGTTGAATCTTCTTCTGTACAGCGTGTCGTCGACAAACTGGTACATACTTGATTGTCGGGCTACTCTTTCTGCTTCTTCTTGCTCCTCGGGAAGTTCTCCTGTCTGAAGGAAACGGACAATTTTCTGTGCCCATGCTAGAGGTTGCGGCTCAACAACAAGGACTAAAGGCACATATGCTGCTGCGGGAACATCCGCTTCCACGACGAGAACCTGGGGCTCAGCCGGAGCTTGACATTCTCCGGCAAGCTTGCCGGAGCAAAACTTGTCGGGAGCGTCTGCTTCTACGGAACAAACCCTAGGGTTTGTCGGAGCAGACTGCCCCACAGCTCCCTTGGTGTTGATCTTGCGGACCTTTTTGGCGGCGGCTTCGGAAGCTCTGCCAGAAAGTAGTCGCCAGAAACCAACTTCCTCTTCTTGCTCTGTCCAGCTGATGGCGTTACAGTTGGTTGAGTCAGTTTGAGCACGAAAATTCCTGGTTCCACAGGTAACTTAAGTGCGGCGCACTTTGACAGGCCATCGGCAATGTCGTTCTGAGCTCTCAGAACATGTTCCATCTATAGGCCGTCAAAGTGCTCTTCCAACTTTCTCACTTCGTCAACGTATGCTCCAGAGTACCTTGACCTAGCTCCCTGCAGAAGGGAACTGACAAAGTAAACTGGGCGCTACACCATTTTCTTCTGTTTCTCCTCCTGCGCCTGCGCAGATCCGTCCTTGTCGGGACCAGAGCTTGTCGGGGAAGCCCCCTGCTTGTCGCTGGATGCACTTGCCGCGGTTGCTGGCTCATCATCCGCCTCCCTCTCCGCTACTAACGCAGCACTAACCACTTGATTGGTTGCCGCTAAATATAGCAACAACTTCTCTTGTGGCTTAGGTGCGACAAGTATTGGAGTGGCGGACAGGTACCTCTTCAAGTCCTGCAGCGCAGCCTCCGCTTCCGGAGTCCATTTCATTGGACCTACCTTTTTCAATATTTTGAAAAATGGTAGGGCGCGCTCAGCAGACTTAGAAATAAACCTGCTGAGAGCAGCCACGCAACCGGCAAGCCTTCGTACATCCTTGACGCGCTTCGGTGCTTCAATCTGCTCAATGGCCTTGATCTTGTCGGGGTTGGCTTCAATTCCCCGTTGAGACATGAAGAACCCGAGAAGCTTGCCGGAAGGAACTCCAAACACACACTTCTCGGGATTGAGCTTGAGGTTGATCTTGCACAGATTTGCAAAGGTTTCATCTAAATCCTGAATCAGGGTTGCCTTGTCCTTGCTCTTGACCACTATGTCATCCATGTAGGCTTCTACATTTCTGTGTATTTGTGGCTCAAAAGCATCATGGACTACTCTTGCAAATGTTGAACCAGCATTCTTCAAACCGAAAGGCATCCGTACGAAACAGTACGTGCCACACGGAGTAATGAATGCGGTCTTCTCCTCATCCTCTTCTGCCATGAAGATCTGATGATATCCTGAGTATGCATCAAGAAATGAAAGCAAGTCACATCCAGCCGTGGAGTCAACAATCTGGTCAATGCGCGGCAAGGGAAATGGGTGTTTGGGACAAGCTTTATTAACATCGGTAAAGTCGATACAAAGCCTCCATTTCCCGTTTGCCTTGCGCACGACTACAGGATTGGCCAACCACGTGGGATGGAGCTCTCCTCTGACAAGGCCTGCTGCTTCCAGTTTCTTGATTTCTTCTGCAATGAACTCTTGGCGCTCCACTGCTTGTTTTCTGACTTTCTGCTTGACGGGCCATGCGTGAGGACAGACAGCAAGGTGGTGCTCGATTACTTTCCTGGGAACACCGGGGATGTCAGATGGTTGCCATGCAAACAGGTCGACGTTCGCCCGCAGGAAAGCAACGAGCGCGCTTTCCTATTTAGGGTCGAACGTGGCACTGATGGTGAAGGTACCACCAGTGCCGTCCTCCTTGGCGGGAACCTTCTTGGTCTCTGGCGGAGCCACCTTCGTCTTCTTACACTTGCCGGTGGAGCTCGATGGTGCGTCCTCGACGGTAGCGCATTACTCCGAAGAGGTGCGCTTGCCGGAGTGGGCATCAGAACTCTTGCCGGACTTGGTCTTCTTCTTCCCCCTGGGAGCTTCAGCGGCAAGTGTCTTGCTTTCTGCTGCGGCTGCTGCTTCCCGGTAAATCTTGTTGGCGCAGATAAGAGCATCCTTCTTGTCGCCAGGGACAGAGATGACACTTATCGGGCCTGGCATCTTGAGCACGTTTTAGGCATAGTGAGAGGCTGCCATGAACTTGGCGAGCGCTGGACGGCCGAGTATCCCATTGTAAGGCAATGGAAAATCAGCAACGTCAAAAGTGACCCTCTCAGTCCTGAAGTGCAACTCGCTGCCAAATGTTACCGGCAACGTGATCTTCCCTTTCGGCGTGCTCCTTCCCGGGTTGATTCCTTGGAATGTGCCGGTCTCTTCGAGCTCGCTATTAGGGATCTGGAGTTTCCGGAGTACCGCGGAGGAGATCAAGTTCAAGCCGGCCCCGCCGTCAACTAGCATATTAGTGACCTTGAGGTTGCGGATAGTTGGTGAAACCAACATCGGCAAGCACCCGACCGCAGTTATGCGATCAGGGTGGTCCTCAATATCAAAGATGATAGGCGTGCTGGACCATTTCAGAGGCTTGCGTGACTCGATGGGTGGTTCTGCCGCATTGACTTCCCACACCCACTGCTTGAGTTGGCGGTGCGAAGTATGCAGAGAAGCACCGCCGTCAACGAAAAGGACCTCTGTGGCTTTCTGAAACTCCTGCTCATCGGCCTCGTCATCATCCATGTCTTTGTCTTCGTCGTCATCTTCATCCTTGTCGCGGCCGCGGGGAGGTCTGTCTCCTTGCCACTGTTTGGCCTTGCCACGGCGTCCTCCCCGGCCGGGGTGCTTCTTGCCGGATCCACCAGTACCTTCCTGGGCCTTCTCCTTGTCGCGTCGCTCGTACTCAGCTTTCTGCTGCTCGACAAGCTATTCGACCTTCTTGCAGCTCTGGAGATCACGGCCCTTGGTGCGGTGAATCTTGCAGTACTGCTTGTCGGAGCCGTCCTTCTTGTTGGCGGCCGCCACAGTTTTGGCTTTCTTGGCGCCACCTTCATTGCTGGACTGCTCAACGACTAGCACATCTTTGCCTTTCTTTTTCCTGTTGTTCCGCCGCCGGTTTTTCCTTGCCGGGGCAGCATCATCGCTGTCAGATCCTCCCGCTCCTGCATTCTCTCCGGGGAGTTTCCTCCCCTCTTCAGCACGTGCGCACTTGTCGGCCAGGGCGTATAGCTCACTGACGTCCCTGATATTTCACATCGCCATCTCCTCCCGCATCCTGCGGTTACGCACGTTCTGATGGAACACGCTGATGACCGTGGCAGGGTGGACATCTGGGATGTTGCGCTGCACTTGGCTGAATCTCTGAATATACTTGCGCAGGGGCTCTCCTTCCTTCTGGGCAAGCAGATGAAGGTCGCTCTCTTGGCCATGAGGTTTGTGGCCGCCTGTGAAGGCGCCGACAAACTGATGGCACAGATCCGCCCATGAGGATATGGAGTTGTCCGGCAAGTGCATGAGCCAGGATCTGACGTTGGGCTTGAGCACCAGCGGGGAGTAGTTGGCAAGGATCTTGTCGTCGCGTCCCCTGGCAGCTTGCACCGCGATGGTGTAGATGCTGAGGAACTCCGACGGATGCAACTTGCCGTCGTACTTCTCTGGTACATCTGGCTTGAAGTTCTTCGTACTGGGCCACTGGACTTGCCGCAGCTCACGAGTGAACGCAGGGCAACCTACCGCGTACGGCAAGTCGCCTGGTTCCCCTGGCGCATGCATGTCGACAGTGGGCCCAGCGCGCTGGTCTGATTGATGTCGCGCTTCTCTTCGGCGCTTGATACGAGTGCGAGCGTCTTCTTGCCGCCGTTCGTTAAGAACTTGGCGCTGATCGCGACGAGCTCGTGGATCCGACGACGCGGTGGAGTCGGTGTTGAGGTTGACCCGGCGAGTCGGCGATCTTGGCCTTCGGGGCGGAGAGTGCACGGTAGTTGCACCCCCATCGGTCTTGTCGCCATCGTCTCGCGCCTGGCAAGCTTGCCGCGGCTGCGATGCATTCGGCTGCCATGGAGTGTCACCGTTGGCGAAGCCGATGAGACTCTAAATGGTGGCCCTCCATTCGTCGATCTTGTCCACCGTTGGAGGGTAGTCCAGGAGTAGTTGAGCTCGTGCCAAAGCTTCTTCCGAAGTTTTGGGTGGTGGTGGTGAACGGTGCGAGGAGCGGGATATGCTCGGACTTCTAACTATGTTAGAAGGAGCAGGATCCCGTCCAGGCGACCGCGTCTTGCTCATGCCAGCATGTGGGCGTGCATGCTGGTCTTGAGCGTCCCGAGACCCAACAGCCCGATCTCGGTCCAATGAGCGTATGGTACCGCGAGTACCATGACACTGTCGGTCTTGCGCCTCCTGAGATGGGCGCGCTGCATGTACGGACGCCGAGGTCTGTGCGGCCTTGTCCTTGGACCTGGCAGCACCGTGAGCTCCCTCGTCGGAGCCCGTTCCTCCGCCGGCGTCAACCCCACCACCCATTTGCTCCGGTGGCGGTGGGATCGACGTGGACGGAGCAGCCACCTCCGAAGCCATCTTCTTCGGTGGCATGTTGATGAAGATGTTGAAGAAGATGAAGATCTGGCTCGTGTGAACGCCGGATCGGATTCACACAACCTCGACGCCCCCTACCTGGCATGCCAAAGATGTCGTGGGAACAAACACCTATGGGGCAGGGCCCCTTTTCGGTCCGGCGGGGGGCGGAGGCCGCACGAAGAGCGGATCGAGGAAAAGCACACGAGCGATTTTACCCAGCTTCGGAGCTCTCCGGAGAGATAAAACTCCTGCTGCTTGTCTGATTTGTATTGTGTTCTTGCTCGAGAGCGATGAGCGCTACAGTACACTAGCTGTGAGACCGAGCGTGAGTGTTTCTGGTTTTGAACCCCCCTCTACGTTGCGCATGGGCCTCCTTTTATATGCTAAAGGGGTCACCGACAGGTGGCAACACATGCAAGGGTAAAAGTGTAAAAGAACTGTGGTTGGTACACCTACTTGCACAGTGTACCATACCTAACTCTGACGGCAGGGGACAAAGGCATTAAATGCCCGTCCGCTTCGTCCAAACAGTGCAGAAAAGTGACCGTTAGGAGCGCAACCGTTCGCCACGATGGCGATCTTGTCAGCGTCGCTTGCCACCTCGCACCGCTTGGCTGCACAGCCTCTCGCCATGCGCGCCTGGAACGGCCTCAGGGCGACACGTCGACGGATGCGCTGGAGCGTAGGTACAGAGAGGTGGCTTGCCGCGGCAAGCGCCTTGCCGCGGCCGTTGTCTTGCCGCGCCCGGAAGCTTGTCGCTCACCGGGCCTTGCCGGGATGCGAGGCGCGTCGCGGCAAGTTTCTTGAGGTGCCTTGATTGGCCTTCCCGGCAAGCTCCTCTTGCCGGGGTCTTGTCTCCTTGGCTTGAGATGCCTTGGTTGGCCTTCCCGGCAAGCTCCTCTTGCCGGGGTCTTGTCTCGAATACTTTGTTCTTGAATGGCTCCAAAGGGAACCACGGAGGACCTTGACGGTCGCCCGGCAAGCCTTGCTGCGGGGTGCTGTGACTGCCCGTGCGCAAGTTCGGGATACTAGGGTACCCCTACTCTAGTACACCGACAATTCGATCATGAAATAATTTGCATAGGAGATGTAGATGACCATGTTCATTGCATAGTTCACAAGTACGGCAAAGGAAGTGTAAATTTTCAGCACTCTCATTTAACTTTTGTTGCAACAATTTAGTTTCTAAATGCTTATGCCTCTTGCAATATATATCTTCTCTATTTGGTGTGTTCCTGCAAACATGCACTCCACAAAAGTTGACATGCTTATAAGAGATATTTTCATCATGACTAGAGCAATCATCATTAGTACTATGGATATTCAAGTAGTTCATACTAACAACATTGCAATCATGCTTATCATTCAAAGATTTAGTACCAAGCATTTTAATGCATTATTCTTCTAGCAATTGAGCACAATTTTCCTTTCCATCAAACTCACAAAAGATATTAAAAAGACAAAGCGTATGAGACAAACTTAACTCCATTTTTTTATAGTTTTCTTTTATAAACTAAACTAGTGATAAAACAAGAAACAAAAAGATTCCATTGCAAGATATAAAGATATACCTTCAAGCACTCACCTCCCCGGCAACGGCGCCAGAAAAGAGCTTGATGTCTACTACACAATCTTCATCTTGTAGACGTTGTTGGGCCTGCAAATGCACATGTTTGTAGGACAGTAGCAAATTTCCCTCAAGTGGATGACCTAAGGTTTATCAATCCGTGGGAGGCGTAGGATGAAGATGGTCTCTCTCAAGCAACCCTGCAGCCAAATAACAAAGAGTCTCTTGTGTCCCCAACACACCCAATACATTGGTAAATTGTATAGGTGCACTAGTTCGGCAAAGAGATGGTGATGCAAGTGCAATACGGATGGTAGATATAGGTATTTGTAATCTGAAATAATAAAAACAGCAAGGTAACTAATGATAAAAGTGAGCGTAAACGGTATTGCAATGGTAGGAAACAAGGCATAGGGTTCATACTTTCACTAGTGCAAGTTCTCTCAACAATAATAACATAGATAGATCATATAACAATCCCTCAACATGCAACAAAGAGTCACTCCAAAGCCACTAATAGCGGAGAACAAACGAAGTGATTATGGTAGGGTACGAAACCACCTCAAAGTCATTATTTCGGATCAATCTATTCAATAGTTCGTACTAGAATAACACCTTAAGACACAAATCAACCAAAACCCTAATGTCACCTAGATACTCCATTGTCACCTCAAGTATCCGTGGGCATGATTATACGATATGCATCACACAATCTCAGATTCATCTATTCAACCAACATAAAGTACTTCAAAGATGCCCCAAAGATTCTACCGGAGAGTCAAGAAAACGTGTGCCAACCCCTATGCATAGGTTCATGGGCGGAACCCGCAAGTTGGTCACCTAACCATACATCAAGTGGTACGTGATATCCCATTGTCACCACAGATAAACACGGCAAGACATACATCAAGTGTTCTCAAATCAAAGACTCAATCCGATAAGATAACTTCAAGAGGGAAACTCAATTCATCACAAGAGAGTAGAGGGGGAGTAACATCATAAGATCCAACTATAATAGCAAAGCTCGTGATACATCAAAATCATGCCATAGAGAGAACACGAGAGAGAGAGATCAAACATATAGCTACTGGTACATACCCTCAGCCCCGAGGGTGAACTACTCCCTCCTCGTCATGGAGAGCGCCGGGATGATGAAGATGGCCACCGGTGATGGGTTCCCCCTCCGGCACGGTGCCGGAACGGGCTCCTGAGAGGTTTTTGGTGGCTACAGAGGCTTGCAGCGGCGGAACTCCCGATCTATCTTCTCCGTGGATGCTTTTAGGGTACGTGGGACTATATAGGCGAAAGAAGTCGGTCGGGGGTGCTCGAGGGGCCCACGAGACAGGGATGCGCGCCCAGTAGGGGGGCGCCCCCTATCTCCTGGCCTCCTCGAGGATCTTCTAACGTGAACTCCAAGTCTCCAGGATCATATTCTTCAAAAAAATCACACTGCCGAAGGTCTCATTCTGTTTGGACTCCGTTTGATATTCCTTTTCTTCGAAATACTGAAACAGGCAATAAAACAGCAATATGGCCTGGGCCTCCGGTTAATAGTTAGTCCCAAAAGTAATATAAAAGTGTATAATAAACCCTGTAATCATTCAAAACAGATAATAAAATAGCATGAATGCTTCATAAATTATAGATACGTTGGAGACGTATCAGTGAGCAGGAAAGGCCAGGGACTATGCCATGGAATACAGTCCT
Source organism: Triticum timopheevii (assembly GCA_963921465.1). Taxonomy (NCBI): domain Eukaryota; kingdom Viridiplantae; phylum Streptophyta; class Magnoliopsida; order Poales; family Poaceae; genus Triticum; species Triticum timopheevii. The sequence goes on from OY997272.1 coordinate 154,366,524, forward strand.
ACTGGGAAGGAGTTGCTTCTGCTTGATTCCCAACTTCTCCATTGTGTCACACTGCAGGATGTTGATGCTGCTGCCACCATCTATCAAGACTCTGGAGAAACGCGCTGCCCACCTCTCTGTTGCAAAGGTAGCATCTAAGACCAGGGCGTATGAGCCTAGGGAAGGCGTCACTTCCGGGTGGTCGGCCCTGCTCCAACTGATGGGCTTCTCAGACCAATGCATGAACTCTGGAGTATTTGAGGCCACTGCTTGTACTTCTTGCTGTTGCAGCCGTCTGCTGCGTCTATCATCGGCCACGCTGGTGAACATGACATAAGCTCCGTGTTCCTCTGGTACTCGTCTTATATGGCGCCGGCTGGCCGGGCCGTCGGTTGCTGGGGTTGAGGAGGCGGCGGTCCGGCAGGCGGAGGAGGCAGGAGTCCATCCCCCTTGGCAATTGTGGTGAGCCAATGACACTTCCGAGTGGTGTGGTTGAACGGCTTTGCGTCGCTATGGAATTTGCAAGGTGCATCTAGGGTCTACTCATAAGAGAAGGCGGGCAACAATTGGGCTTGCCGCCCTTCTGTCGCTTGGGCGCCGGCAGTGATGATGCTCATCGTGATGGAGGGAGCGGTGGAGGAACCGGATGAAGACGAGTTTCATCGTGATGATGCTCATCGTGATGACCGCAGCTCTCTTCTATGTGATGGTAGTTTAGATGATCGATATCGACTTGTAATGTGAAGACAAACTCGCTACTCGCGGTCTCGAGACTTGTAATATAATGTTCTATCTTTGTTCGGTCTTTTCAATTCGGAGACTAATATGATGAATTGTATTCGGAGACTAATATGATGAATTGTATTCAAAGACTAATCTTCTATTGTATTCGATGAATCTGTTGTTGATGTGTGATGTCTATATTTTGTCAAATTATACATTTTGTGACCTGTGCAAAAAACAGAAAATAAAAAATAAAAAAAACCTAATATTCATACTAATGGCGCATCACATGGCAGTGCGCCATTAGTATGACAAAGCATACTAATGGCACATCACTGGATAGTGCGCCATTAGTATGCCGCGGTTACTAATAGCGCATCCAGTGGTAGTGCGCCATTAGTATGCCAAAGCACCTAGGTATACATGGCCACTGGGAGGCATACTAATGGCGCACCCTGGCCTATACTAATGGCGCACTAGTGGTGCGCCATTAGTATACCAGATACTAATGGCGCACTAGTGGTGCGCCATTAGTAAAAATTACTAATGGCGTGCTAGTAATGGTGCACCACAGATGCGCCATTAATGGCCAAATTAGGTGCGCCATTAGTAGGGGTTTTTCTAGTAGTGTGCCCCTCCTGCTGCTGGTCCTCGACTGTCGCCACCTGCCGGCTGGTGGAAGCCGGCTGAGTGGCCTTCTGCTTGTTGTCGCTTGGATGCTGTCGCCGACTAGTCTCACCAGCCGGAGTCCGAGGGGCCTGAAGTGCCACCTTGCCGGACGCATCAACCCGGATTTCCGCCTTCATGGAAGAGTCGGCCGTGGCGTGCTTGTCGGCGATGATCAGCAGCTCGTCGAGCGTTGCAGGCTCGTTGCAGAAGAGTCGATGCTTGAGGAGGGTGCCCTCTCGGCACCCGGCGGTGAAGTACTCGATTGCCTGCACCTCGTGCACGCCTTCGCAGGAGTTGCGCAGCTCGGCCCAGCGTGTGAGATGGTCGCGAGTCGATTCACTGGGCCTTTGGACACACAAGGAGATCTGTCGGGGCTTTGGAGGCCGCTTGTACATGCTGGTGAAGTTGCGGATGAAGGCCTCGGTGAAATCAACCCAACTGTTGATGCTGCGGGGCTTCAGGCTGTTAAGCCATGTCCGGGTCGTGCCTTGAAACATGAGCGGGACATACTTCATGGCAACTCGCTTGTTGCCGTTCACTATGCTGACGGCCGTGGAGTAGTCGACCACCCAGTCCTCTGGCTTCACGAAGCCGGTGTACTTAGGCGTATCTCGCAGGAGGGTGAACCCTTTGGGGAAGGGCTCGTATCGGATTCATGGGCCGAAGCAAGGTGGGTCCAAGGGGTCTTCTTCTTCAAGCGCCAGGGATCGGTTGAGGTGGTCGATCCGATGGCGGGCGTCGTTCTCTCTGACTCTCTCTCGGCGGCCAAGGCGGTCTCCGAGTGTCGGGTGCATGACAGGCGGCGGAGTGGGATGCCATGCTCCACAAGGCGGACGAGGCGGGTCGCCTCACCGCTCCACCGCATGAGGGCGGTTGAGTTCATCATGCTCGATGGAAAGGCGAGCCTGGCTTCGGCTGGCAGCCGGCTCGTTGCCTCGTCTTCCACGGGCGCCGCCAGTCGGCGTCTGGGATGTCGCGCCGTGGTCCTGGCGAAGGGGCGGTTCATCGTTCCGCGTAGCGGGCACTTCAGCGCGGCAGCCGGCGTCGTGATGCGCGGCGGCCACGTCTAGGAGCTGCTGAACTCACTCCGTCAGGTGGCGACGCTCGTCGCCCTCGTACTTATCCAGCTCATCCGTCACCGCCTGGGTAGCCCGGATGTTCTCTGTAGGCGTGGCGTAGATAGGGGGTTCTGCCCCGAACATGCTAGCGATGATCGCGCCACGCTGCCGGATAGAGCCAATGCGGCTAGGCCCCTCTGGAGCCGGCGTGCCGCCAATGGCCCGGTCCATCTCGCGCCGATAGGCGTCCAAGAGGTGTCGCACGCTGGCCAGTAGGCCAGCGCTCTCACGGAGCTGGACACGGCGTTCTTCCAGCGTCTCAGCATCTGCGTCTTCTGGGATGGGCGCCATCAGGTCTCGCAGCGCCATATCAAGTGGGTCTTGAACGCCTCCGGCCGAGCGCTCGCCACTGTTGATAACGAGTACCTCTGAGACGGTGCTCCCGCCGTTGTGCTCACGAGGAGGCGGCTCATCTTAGACCACCATGTTGGTGGGTAACGCATCGAGCGACGCCGTGTCGGAGTCGACGATCATCGGGTCGGTGGAGCCAATAGATTCCAGGTCCACAGCCGGCTCGCTGGTGATGTGAAGCTAGTCGAGTAGGCTGACGAGACAGCTCTCGGGGCAGCCGGTGCCCGCGTCGGAGGCCGGATCGTCAGAGAGGTGAACCTCGCCAACAAGGTTAGCAAGGCAGCTCGCCGCACAGGCAATCTCCGCGCCATCTAGGGCTTCGAGGCTGATGCCATCAGGCGTGCTGGGCTGGCTTTGCTCGCCAGGAAGGAACAAGGTTCCCATCCAGAGTAGGTCTCCGGGAGATGGTGCACCTCGCCCCACGGTGGGTGCCAAATGTCGGGGGTTGGGTGCGACATATGCCAATGGATGGCTTATCATGGTGGGAGCGAGTAGAACATCGGCAGTACCTGGAAGCGGGATGAGGCGTAGACATGAACAGCCGGCGTACTTTACCCAGGTTCGGGGCTCTCATAGGAGATAACACCCGTAGTCCTGCTCTGTGGGGTCTCCGCACGCTCACTATGGCACACGTGATACAAAGGTGCTCCTTGAGGTGTATGCTAGAGGGAGGAGAAGGCAAGGCTAGCTCTCTCCTGCTCCAGGGGAGTGGCTAGTTCTAAAGAGTGGGAACCCTTTGCATGGGTGCTCTGGGGGGTTCATAAAGGCCTACCCCCAGGGGTACAATGGTAATCTGGCCGGGCGCTGGGCCCGGCTGTCAGTGTCTCCGGCCTCCAGCTTCTCCACCGACTACTCGGGCCCACCGCATGGTGGGACCCGCCGACTGGTCTGGTACGGAGCCGACACGCCGCTCCCGTCGCTGCCGGGTCTGGTCGGTGGCTGCTCACTGTAGTCGTGCTGCTAATGACGCGGGCTTGGTCAGCTCAGTGTGACTACAGTCCCGCCACCTGGTGGGAGATCACATTGGCCACACCTTGTCTCATCAGGTTAATGGTGCACTTGCTTCGAGGAAAGGGACGGCCGCCTGCTGGAGGCCGGCCCTCCCCTGGTCTGACTGGCTCGGCATACGCCATCTTCCGAGGTGTCATTGCCCAGTTGGGCCCGCAGCCTGCGGGCCATACCGATAGGTCGTCGTGGGGAACAGGGCTCCGCCTGTCCGGAGTGACGTCAGGGGGAACTGGTAACAGTGCCACGTCGTGCGGAGATCTCCGCCAGTACGGGGCACTGTGACCACGCCACGCCCAAGATTCGGGGGTGATGGGCTTTACTGTAGCCACGCTCTATCTCGTCCTCTTGATGGGGGTACAAACTCTGAGGGCGCCAGGTGGCCGCCTTCTTGACGCCATCCTCTCTATAGACCGGCTGACTGGAGCCGGCCGCTCGTGGTGCCGTCTATAGGTGGTTGGCCGTCCTCTAGGGGCCGGCCGTTGAGCTAGCCGGCCTCCAGAGGGCAGAGCTTTTAGCTCGGGGCACTGTGAGCCGAAGCCGGCCCAAAGTTTTGATATGATCAGGGACTCGGGTGAGGCTACCCATGGCCCATCTCTCCGACATGCGCCTAGTTGATGTGAGACTATCTTCTCTTTTTTTGTCTTCTCCACAACCACCATTCTATTCCACATATAGTGCTATGTCCATGGCTCACGCTCATGTATTGCGTGAAAGTTGAAAAAGTTTGAGAACATCAAAGTATGAAACAATTGCTTGGCTTGTCATCGGGGCTGTGCATGATTTAAATATTTTGTGTGATGAAGATAGAGCATAGCCAGACTATATGATTTTGTAGGGATAGCTTTCTTTAGCCATGTTATTTTGAGAAGACATGATTGCTTTGTTAGTATGCTTGAAGTATTATTGTTTTCATGTCAATATGAACTTTTATCTTGAATCATTTGGATATGAACATTCATGCCACAATAAAGAAAATTACATTGAGAAATATGCTAGGCAGCATTCCACATCAAAAATTCTGTTTTTATCATTTACCTACTCGAGGACGAGCAGGAATTAAGCTTGGGGATGCTTGATACGTCTCCAACGTATCTATAATTTTTGATTGTTCCATGCTATTATATTACCTGTTCTGGATGTTTATGGGCTTTACTATACAATTTTATATCATTTTTGGGACTAACCAATTAACCGGAGGCCCAGCCCAAATTGCTGTTTTTTTGCCTATTTCAGTGTTTCGAAGAAAAGGAATATCAAAGGGAGTCCAAACAGAATGAGACCTTCGGGAGAGATCTTTTTGGAACAAATGCAATCCAGGAGACTTGGAGTGGACGTCAAGAAGCAGCCTAGGCGACCACGAGGCGGAGGGCGTGCCCCCCACCCTCATGGGTCCCTCGTGGCTCCCTTGACCGACCTCCTTCGCCTATATATATCTACATACCCCAAAAACATCCAGGACCACCACAAAAACCTAATTCCACCGCCGCAACCATTTGTACCTGTGAGATCCCATCTTGGAGCCTTTTCCGGTGCTCCGTCAGAGGGGGAATCGATCACAGAGGGCTACTACATCATCGCCAAGGCCTCTCGGATGAGTTGTGAGTAGTTTACCACAAACCTTCGGGTCCATAGTTAGTAGCTAGATGGCTTCTTCTCTCTCTTTGAATATCAATACAAAGTTCTCCTCAATCTTCTTGGAGATCTATTCGATGTAACTCTTTTTGTGGTGTGTTTCTTGAGATCCGATGAATTGTGGGTTTATGATCAAGTTTATCTATGAGAAATATTTGAATCTCCTCTAAATTATTTTATGTATGGTTGGTTATCTTTGCAAGTCTCTTCGAATTATCAGTTTGATTTGGCCTACTAGATTGATCTTTCTTGCAATGGGAGAAGTGCTTAGCTTTGGGTTCAATCTTGCGGTGTCCTTTCCCAGTGACAGCAGGGGCAGCAAGGCACGTATTGTATTGTTGCGATCGAGGATAAAAAGATGGGGTTTATATCATATTACTTGAGTTTATCCCTCTACATCATGTCATCTTGCCTAATGCGTTACTCTGTTCTTATGAACTTAATACTCTAGATGCATGCTGGATAGCGGTCGATGTGTGGAGTAATAGTAGTAGATGCAGGCAGGAGTCGGTCTACTTGTTGCGGACGTGATGCCTATATACACGATCATGCCTAGATATTCTCATAACTATGCACTTTTCTATCTATTGCTCAACAGTAATTTGTTCACCCACCGTAATACTTATGCTATCTTGAGAGAAGCCACTAGTGAAACCTATGCCCCCGGGTCTATTTTCCATTATATAAGTTTCCTATCTACTTTATTTTGCAATCTTTACTTTTGCAATCTTTACTTTCCAATCTATATCATAAAAATACCAAAATTATTTATCTTATCTTATTATCTCTATCAGATCTCACTTTCGCAAGTGGCCGTGAAGGGATTGACAACCCCTTTATCGCATTGGTTGCGAGGTTCTTGTTTTGTTTGTGTAGGTACGAGGGACTTGCATGGAGCCTCCTACTGGATTGGTACCTTGGTTCTCAAAACCGAGGGAAATACTTATGATACTTTGCTGCATCACCCTTTCCTCTTCAAGGGAAAACCAACACAGTGCTCAAGAGGTAGCATAGGCATACCAGTTATTTCTATTAAAATAGGAGATCATTGTTATCATGGCTTATGTAATATGGGTGCTAGTGCTAGTGCAATACCTCAATCCTTATACAAAGAAATTATGCATGATATTGCAACTGCTGAGATAGAAGAAATTGATGTTACAATTAAGCTTGCCAATAGAGATACTATTTCACCAGTTGGGATTGTTAGAGATGTTGAAGTCTTGTGTGGGAAAGTTAAATATCCTGCTGATTTTCTTGTTCTTGGTTCCCCACAAGATAGCTTTTGTCCCATCATATTTGGTAGACCCTTCTTGAATACTGTTAATGCTAAGATAGATTGCCAAAAGGATATTGTTACGATTGGTTTAGGGGATATGTCTCATGAGTTTAATTTTGCTAAATTTCGTAGACAACCTCATGATAAAGAATTGCCTAGTAAGGACGAAATTATTGGTCTTGCTTCTATTGTCGTGCCTCCTAATGATCCTTTAGAACAATATTTGCTAGACCATGAAAATGATATGTTTTTGAATGAAAGAAGGGAGATAGATGAAGTATTCTTTAAACAGGGACCTATTTTGAAACACAACTTGCCTGTTCAAATCCTTGGGGATCCTCCTCCACCCAAGGGTGATTGCGTGTTTGAGCTTAAACTATTACCTGATACTCTTAAATATGCTTATCTTGATGAAAAGAAGATATATCCTGTTATTATTAGTGCTAACCTTTCAGAAGAGGAAGAGGAGAAATTATTGAAAACTCTGAAGAAGCACCGTGCTGCTATTGGATATACTCTTGATGATCTTAAGGGCATTAGTCCCACTCTATGCCAACACAAAATAAAATTGGATAAAGAGGCCAAACCAGTTGTTAATCACCAACGACAGTTAAATCCTAAGATGAAAGAAGTGGTAAGAAAAGAAATACTAAAGCTCCTGGAGGCAGGTATAATTTATCTCGTTGCTGATAGTCAGTGGGTAAGTCATGTCCATTGTGTCCCTAAGAAGGGAGGTATTACTGTCGTTCCTAATGATAAAGATGAATTGATCCCGCAAAGAATTGTTACAGGTTATAGGATGGTAATTGATTTCCGAAAATTAAATAAATCTACTAAAAAGGATCATTACCCTTTGCCTTTTATTGATCAAATGCTAGAAAGATTATCCAAACATACACATTTTTGCTTTCTAGATGGTTACTCTGGTTTCTCTCAAATACCTATCTCAAAAGAGGACCAAGAAAAGACCACTGTTACTTGCCCTTTCGGTACTTTTGCTTATAGACGTATGCCTTTTGGTTTATGTAATGCACCTGCTACCTTTCAAAGATGCAGGATGGCTATATTCTTCAACTTTTGTGAAAAGATTGTTGAGGTTTTCATGGATGATTTCTCCGTTTATGGATCTTCTTTTGATGATTTCTTGAGCAACCTTGATCGAGTTTTGCAGAGATGTGAAGAAACTAGTCTTGCCTTGAATTGGGAGAAGTGCCACTTTATGGTTAATGAAGGTATTGTCTTGGGGCATAAAATTTTTGAAAGAGGTATTGAAGTTGACAAAGCTAAAGTTGATGCTATTGAAAAGATGTCGTGTCCTAAAGACATTAAAGGTATAAGAAATTTCCTTGGTCATGCCAGTTTTTATAGGAGGTTCACTAAGGACTTCTCTAAAATTTCTAGGCCTCTGACTAATCTCTTACAAAAAGATATACCTTTTGTCTCCGATGATGATTGTGTAGAAGCATTTGAAATACTTAAGGAAGCTTTGATTTCTGCACCTATTGTTCAGCCACCTGATTGGAATTTACCTTTTGAAATTATGTGTGATGCTAGTGATTATGCCATAGGTGCTATTCTAGGACAAAGAGTTGATAAGAAACTAAATGTTATTCAATATGCTAGTAAAACTCTAGACAGTGCCCAGAGAAATTATGCCACTACTGAAAAAGAATTTTTATTGGTTGTATTTTCTTGTGATAAGTTTAGACCTTATATTGTTGATTCTAAAGTAACTGTTCACACTAATCATGCTGCTATCAAATATCTTATGAAAAAGAAAGATGCTAAACCTAGACTTATTAGATGGGTTCTCCTACTACAAGAATTTGATTTGCATATTATTGAAAGAAAGGGTGCTGAGAACCCCATTGCAGACAATTTGTCTAGGTTAGAGAATGTTCTTGATGACCCACTACCTATTGATGATAGGTTCCCTGATGAACAATTAGCTGTCATAAATGCTTCTCGTACTGCTCCATGCTATGCTGATTATGCTAATTACATTGTTGCTAAATTTAGACCACCTAATTTCACATACCAGCAAAAGAAAATGTTTTTCTATGATTTAAGACATTACTTCTGCGATGACCCACACCTTTATAAAGGAGTAGATGGTCTTATTATACGTTGTATACCTGAGCATGAACAGGAACCGACCCTACGCAAGTGTCACTCCGAGGCTTGTGGAGGACACCACGCTGGAGATAGAACTACACATAAGTTCGTCTTGTCTTGCGACGAATGTCAAAGAATTGGTAATATTAGTAGAAGTCAAGAAATGCCTATGAATTATTCTCTTGCTATTGAACCATTTGATGTTTGGGGCTTTGATTATATGGGACCATTTCCTTCCTCTGATGGGTATACACATATTTTTGTAAGTGGGTAAAAGTTATTCTAACTAGTAGTGCTGATCATAACACCTCTATTAAGATGCTTAAAGAAGTTATTTTTCGAAGGTTTGGAGTCCCTAGATGCTTGCTAGGTATGATGTTAATCATAGAATTGCATCTCCATGTCACCCACAGTCTAGTGGCCAAGTAGAACTGAGTAACAGAGAGCTTAAATTGATTTTGCAAAAGACTGTTAATAGATCTAGAAAGAATTGGTCCAAGAAACTTGATGATGCATTATGGGCTTATAGAACTGCATATAAAAATCCTATGGGTATGTCTCCATATAAAATGGTTTATGGAAAAGCATGTCACTTACCTCTCGAACTACAACATAAGGCATATTGGGCCATTAAAGAGCTCAATTATGATTTCAAACTTGCCGGTGAGAAGAGGTTATTTGACATTAGCTCACTTGATGAATGGAGAACTCAAGCCTATGAGAATGCCAAACTGTTTAAGGAAAAAGTTAAAAGATGGCATGACAAAAGGATACAAAAGCGCGAGTTTAACGTCGGTGATTATGTGTTGCTTTTCAAATCTTGTTTAAGATTTTTTTCAGGAAAACTCCTCTCTAAATGGGAAGGTCCTTACTTTATCGAGGAGGTCTATTATTCCGGTGCCATAAAAATCAACAACTTCGAAGGCACACATCCGAAGGTGGTGAACAGTCAAAAAATCAAACAATATATCTCAAGTAACCCCATAAATATTGAAACCAATGTGATTGAAACCGTAACCCCGGAGGAATACATAAGGGACACTTTCCAGAACGTTCCAGACTCCGAAAAGGAATAGGTACGTGGTACAATAAGTAAACCAACTCCAAAATAGTTCTAATAGCAGTTTTTCTCCGTTTTGGAATATTTAAGAAAATAGGAAAATAAGAAGTAGTCCGGAAGGACACGAGGCAGCCACGAGGGTGGAGGGCGTGCCCTACCCCCTGGGCACGCCCCCCTGCCTCGTGGGCACCACGTGTGCTCTCCGGACTTCGTTTTCTTGCACGATACCTCTTTTGGTCGGTAAAAATTAATTATATAATCTCCCGAAGGTTTTGACCACCGTATCATGAAAATATCCTCTGTATTTGTTTTCAACTGTTTTCTGTTAGATTTGTCAAGGCCAGGCATCATGTCGTCACCTTCCTCCAACAATGAAGGCAACGATGCTTGGCTAATGAATAATGAAGTGAAGAGAGAAGAACCCGGGGAGATCAAGAAGGATGATAGGATCAAGAAGGTCATGGAGGATCAAGCTCCAGCGGTAGAAGAAGAAGACACTCTTCAACCTCAGCACAACCTCTTTACCCCAACTGAGATTGAAGCTTTAAGATGATTGAGTTAGCTCGCATACAAAACAAGTATCTCACACGTGAAAAATATTTTGTTGAAGGAGCATATCGCCGCACTCAAGGGCATTATCCGCAAACTGGAGGAGCTCCTACGCTTGATGTGCGACTATCCATTATCACCACCACCTTCATCACCTCCGAAGAAGGAGACATAATCACATGGGTATGGGCACTCCCCTTGGCAACTGCCAAGCTTGGGGGAGGTGTCCCGGTATTGTATCACCAACACACTCCTATCTTTACCGTTTTTCTTAGTTTGATCCTTTTAGTAATGTCTTTATCTAGTAGAATAAATTTTTGGTATGATTTTGTTTTGAGTTTTTCTTTTATGATTCCTCTATGTAATTGAGTCTGTGAGCTATATATAATAAAGATTAGTGTAGTCAAGGGCTTGATTATCTTTCTATGATCTTGAGGTAATAAAATAAAAGGAAAGAATAAAAAGAAATAAAATAGAACATGTTGATATTATGGAGAGTAATGACTTCACATATTAAGAGTATGATGAATAAAAGTTGTTGAGAGTTGACAAACATAGTTTTGGCCATCATTGCAATTAATAGGAAGTAATAAAGAAAGAGAGGTTTTCACATTAAATATACTATCTTGGACATCTTTTATGATTGTGAGCACTCATTAAAATAAGACATGCTAAAGAGTTGCTGTTGGACAAGGAAGACAACGTAATGGGTTATGTTTTCTTATATCCGAAATAAAGTATATTGTCATGGATCATCCAACATGTTGAGCTTTCCTTTCCCCCTCGTTGCTAGCCAAATTCTTTGCACCAAGTAGAGATACTACTTGTGCTTCCAAATATCCTTAAACCCACTTTTGCCATGAGAGTCCACCATATCTACCTATGGATTGAGTAAGATCCTTCAAGTAAGTTGTCATGTTGCATGCAATAAAATTGCTCTTTAAATATGTATGACTTATTAGTGTGGAGAAAATAATCTTTATACGATCTTGTGATATGGAAGCAATAAAAGCGATCAGATTACATAATAAAGGTCCATATCACAAGTTGTAATATAAAGTGACATTCTTTTGCATTAAGATTTCGTGCATCCAACCATAAAAGCACATGACAACCTCTGCTTCTCTCTGCGAAGGGCCTATCTTTTTTTCTTGTCTTATGAATTATGCAAGAGTCATGGTGATCTTCACCTTCCCTTTTTACATTTTATCCTTTGGCAAGCACCTTGTGTTGGAAAGATCCTAATATATATATCCAATTGGATGTAAGTTAGCATGAACTATTATTGTTGACATTACCCTTAAGGTAAAAGGTTGGGAGGCAACACTATATGCCCCTACCTTTCTCTGTTCCCGATTAAAACTCCATACCCATAAGTATTACGTGAGTGTTAGCAATTGTGAAAGACTAAATGATGGTTGAGTATGTGGATTTGCTGAAAAGCTCTTATATTGACTCTTTCCGATGTTTTGATAAATTGCAATTGCTTCAATGACCAAGGGCAGAGTTTGTTAGTTTTTCAATGAAGTTTCTGATTCATACTTGACATTGTGAATAGATTATTACTTGAGCATAAGAAATCATATGACAATATATATATGTATATATGTATATATATAGATATGTTGCTGCTATAAGAATGATCATGATGCCCTCATGTCTGTATTTTATTTTATTGACACCTCTATCTCTAAACATGTGGACATATTTCTCGTGATCGGCTTCCGCTTGAGGACAAGCGAGGTCTAAGCTTGGGGGAGTTGATACGTCTATTTTGCATCATGCTTTTATATCGATATTTATTGCATTATGGGCTGTTATTACATGTTATGTCACAATATTATGTCTATTCTCTCTTATTTTACAAGGTTTACATGAAGAGGGGGAATGCCGGCAGCTGGAATTCTGGGTTGGAAAAGGAGCAAATATTAGAAACCTATTCTGCACAACTCCAAAAGTCATGAAACTCCACGGAAGTTATTTTTGGAATTAATAAAAAATACTGAGCAAAGAAAATACCAGAGGGGGCCACCCACCGCCCACGATGGTGGGGGCGCCCTACCCCCCTGGGCGCACCCCCCTGCCTCGTGCTCCCCCTGGCAGTCCTTCGGTGGCCATCTTCTGCTATATGAAGTCTTTTACCCTGGAAAAAATCATAAGCAAGCTTTCGGGATGAAACACCGCCGCCATGAGCCGGAACCTTGGTGGAACCAATCTAGGGCTCCGGCGGAGCTGTTCTGCCGGGGAAACATCCCTCCAGGAGGGGGAGATCATCACCATCGTCATCACCGTCGATCCTCTCAGCGGGAGGGGGTCAATCTCCATCAACATATTCACCAGAACCTTCTCCTCTCAAACCCTAGTTCATCTCTTGTATCCAATCTTTGTCCCAAAACCTCAGATTGGTACGTGTAGGTTACTAGTAGTGTTGATTACTCCTTGTAGTTGATGCTAGTTGGTTTATTTGATGGAAGATCATATGTTCAGATCCTTTATGCATATTGATACCCCTTTGATTATGACCATGAATATGATTTGTGAGTAGTTACGTTTGTTCCTGAGGACATGGTAGAAGTCTTGCTATAAGTAGTCTTGTGAATTTGGTATTCGTTCGATATTTTGATGAGATGTATGTTGTCTTTCCTCTAGTGGTGTTATGTGAACGTCGACTACATGACACTTCACCATTGTTTGGGCCTAGAGGAAGGTATTGGGAAGTAATAATTAGATGATGGGTTTCTAGAGTGACAAAAGCTTAAACCCTAGTTTACGTGTTGCTTCGTAAGGGGCTGATTTGGATCCATATGTTTCATGCTATGGTTAGGTTTACCTTAATACTTCTTTTGTAGTTGATGATGCTTGCAATAGGGGTTAATCATAAGTGGGATGCTTGTCCAGGAAAGGGCAGTACCCAAGCACCGGTCCACCCACATATCAAATTATCAAAGTAACAAACATGAATCATATGAGCGTGATGAAAACTAGATTGACGATAATTCCCATGTGTCTTCGTGAGCGTTTTTCTCTATATAAGAACTTGTCTAGCCTTGTCCTTTGCTACAAAAAGGATTGGGCCACCTTGCTGCACTTTATTTAATTTTGTTGCTTGTTACCCGTTACGAATTGCCTTATCACAAAACTATCTGTTACCGATAAATTTAGTGCTTGCAGAGAACACCTTACTGAAAACCGCTTGTCATTTCCTTCTGCTCCTCGTTGGGTTCGACACTCTTACTTATCGAAAGGACTACGATAGATCCCCTACACTTGTGGGTCATTAGAATCAGCCAAAGGTTTCCGTTCTGGTGCAACAAGACCAAGAGCGCAAGGACGGCAGGAGGAGGTCATCAATGAGCCCACCACAGCGTCACGACCAGAGGCTTTTCGCAGGCGAAGACTACTTTTGTCAGGATAGATTGTACTACTTGTCCCCTTTCAAATCCCTCCGTTGTGGAATCCCTTCCCGCTCATATTTGGGAAGAGGACCAAGGCCACTATAAATAGGACTAGCCACCACCATACAAAGGGACGGAGATCAGAACAAATAGAGCACCACCCCAGCTCAAGAACACCTCTCCTCCTGAGGCTAGTTCATCCACTGTACTTTTTCATCCATAGCCCTTCGAGGCAATCCACCACACCACACTAGATTAGGGTATTACACTACAAAGGTGGCCCGAACCAGTATAAATCCCTGTGTCTTTGTGTCTCTTTGAGCTCGTCGTGCTAGGCTTAGGAGGATCGCCAATAGGCAGGCTGGGCAGGTTGAGATCTCCGCACGCACCCCAGAGTTCAAACCTCTCAAGGGTTGCCAGATCCCTAAATCCGACACTTATCAAATCTATAGAGAGAATTTACCTTTACTACCTGTGTCGGGTTATTAAGACCATGTATCTCTTCAATAGGCGGTAAATTCTTAACATCTTCAGCTTTAATACCTTTTTCTTTCATAGATTTCTTTGCCTCTTGCATACCTTCAGGACTGAGAAATAGAATACCCCTTTTCTTTGGAGTTGGCTTAGGAGTTGGTTCATGAAGTGTCTAATCATTATCATTACTCAATATATTATTCAATAGAAATTTAGCTTGCTCAACAGTTCTTTCCCTGAAAACACAACCAGCACAACTATCCAGGTGGTCTCTGGAAGCATCGGTTAGTCCATTATAAAAGATATCAAGCATTTCATTTTTCTTGAGAGGCTGATCAGGCAAAGCATGAAGTAATTGGAGAAGCCTCTGCCAAGCTTGTGGGAGACTCTCTTCTTCAATTTGCACAAAATTAAATATTTCCCGCAAGGCAGCTTGTTTCTTATGAGGAGGGAAATATTTTGCAGAGAAGTAATAAACCATATCCTGGGGACTACGCACACAACCAGGAGCAAGAAAATTAAACCATATCTTAGAGTCACCCTCTAATGAGAAAGGAAACAATTTAAGAATGTAGTAATAGTGAATTTTTTCCTCATGAGTAAGTAGGGTGGCTATATCATTCAATTCAGACAGATGTGCCACAACAGTTTCAGATTCATAACCATGGAAAGGATCATATTCAACCAAAGTAATTAACTCAGCATCGACCGAGAATTCATAATCCTTATCAGTAACACAGATAGGTGAAGTAGCAAAATCAGGGTCATATTTCATTCTAGCATTCAAAGATTTTTCTTTCAGCTTAGCTAATAGTTTCTTAAGATCATATCTATCATTGCAAGCAAGAAAGTCTCTAGCAGTTTCTTCATCCATAAAATAACCCTCAGGTACAACAGGCAATTCATATCCAGGGGGAGAATCTTCATCATCACTTTCATTAATATCATCTGTTTCAGTAATTTCATTCTCCCTAACCCTAGCAAGTTGTTCATCAAGAAATTCACCTAGTGGCACATTATTATCAAGCAGAGAAGTAGTATCATCATAAGCATCATGCATAGATGAAATGGCATCATCAATAACATGCGACATATCATAATCAATAGCAGGTGTAGGTGTCGCAAGTTTACTCAAAATAGAAGGTGAATCAAGTGCAAATCTAGATGGTAGTTCCTTACCTCCCCTCGTAGTTGAGGGAAAAATCTTTGTTCTTTGATCTTTCAAATTCCTCATAGTGATCAAAAGATATAATCCCAAGTGACTCAAAGAATAGAGCTATGCTCCCCGGCAACGGCGCTAGAAAAAGTTCTTGATAACCCACAAGTATAGGGGATCACAACAGTTTTCAAGGGTAGAGTATTCAACCCCAATTTATTGATTCAACACAAGGGGAGCCAAAGAGTATTAGCACCTGAATTGTCAATTCAACCACACCTGAAAGATTTAATGTCTGCAGCAAAGTATTTAGTAGCATAGTAGTATGGAAATAACAGTAACGGTGGCAAAAGTAGCAATAGCAATTTTGTAGCAATCGTAACAGTGGTAACGGAAAAGTAACTTAGCAAAGATCAATATGGGGAAAGCTCATAGGCAATGGATCAATGATGGATAATTATGTCAGATGCAATTCATCATGCAACAGTTATAACATAGTGTGACACAGAACTAGCTCCAGTTCATCAATGTAATGTAGGCATGTATTCCGAATTTAGTCATACATGCTTATGGAAAAGAACTTGCATGACATCATTTTTCCTACCCTCCCATGGCAGCAGGGTCCTGTTGGAAACTAAGGGATGTTAAGACTCCTTTTAATACAGAACCGGACCAAAGCATTATCACTTAGTGAATACATGAACTCCTCAAACTACGATCATCACTGGGAACTCTGTTGATCTTGTTGTTGCAAATATGTAAAGCCAGCATTCATGTTTTTAGCAAAGATTATGAACTAACCATATTCACAATAACATTTAGGTCTCATATTTATTAATATGAATGGCATAATCAACTAGCAAGCAATAATAGTAAATCTTGGATGACGACACTTTCTCAAAGCAATCATGATACGATATAACAAGATGGTATCTCGCTAGCCCTTTCTGAGACCTCAAAACATAAATGCAGAGCACCCCTAAAGATCAAGGACTGACTAGACATTGTAATTCATGGCAGAAGATATCCAGCCACAGTCATACTCAATATAAATTAATAACAATGCATACAAATGACAGTGGTGCTCTCCAACTGGTGCTTTTTTATAATAGAGTGATGACTCAAGATAAAAGTAAATATATTGGTGAGGGAGTCCTGGATTAGGGGGGTCCTCGGACAGCCGGACTATGTACTTGTGTCGGACTGTTGGACTATAAAGATACAAGATTGAAGACTTCGTCCCATGTCCGGGTGGGACTCTCCTTTGCGTGGAAGGCAAGCTTGGTAATTCGGATATGTAGATCTCCTTCTCTGTAACCGACTCTGTGTAACCCTATCCCCCTCCGGTGTCTATATAAACCGGAGGGTTTTAGTCCGTAGGACAACAACAATCATAATCATAGGCTAGCTTCTAGGGTTTAACCTCTATGATCTCGTGGTAGATCAACTCTTGTAATACTCATATCATCAAGATCAATCAAGCAGGAAGTAGGGTATTACCTCCATCGAGAGGGCCCAAACCTGGGTAAACATCATGTCCCCTGCCTCCTGTTACCATTAGCCTTAGACGCACAGTTCGGGACCCCCTACCCGAGATCCGCCGGTTTTGACACCGACATTGGTGCTTTTATTGAGAGTTCCACTATGTCGTCACGGTAAGGCTTGATGGCTCCTTCAATCATCCACAACGATGCAATCCAGGGTGAGGATTTCCTCCCTGGACATATATTCGTATTCGGCGGCTTCGCACTGCAGGCCAACTCGCTTGGCCGTCTGTAGCAGATCGATAGCTACGCCCCTGGCCATCAGGTCATTTTTGGAAGCTTGAACAACACCGCCGACATCTGAGGAGACTTGATATTCGACGGATTCGAACCCACGACAGGTGCGCCGTATAGTCGCGATGAGCATGGCTTAGACCTACCATCGGACGGTGTTCAAGAGAGCAAACCTGCAGCTGCCCTGGCCCTAGATCATGAGCAGATCGTGCCATCCAAGGACGGGTGGATAGACCCCGCCGCGGAGGCCCCACACTCTTCGGCAATAGAGCCGGACACAGACTTCACCTCCAATGAGGTCTGTGTCATTGGACCCTCGGACTCTTCTCCGGCCATAGGCTTCGAACCGCGTACTTCCGTGCATATCGAATCTGATTGGGCACCGATCATGGAGTTTACCTCGGATATCTTTCAGCGCTCGCCCTTGGGCGACGTGCTAAATTCACTGAAATCTCTCTCCCTGTCAAGAGACTCTTGGCCGAATTATGTCCGGCTTGAGTGGGAAGCGGACGACGAAGAAATTCGTTCCCCACCCAGCACCCACTTAATAGCCACTGTCGACGACTTCACCAACATGCTTGATTTCGACTCCGAAGACATCGACGGTATGGACGACGATGCAGGAGAAGAAAAGGAACCACCGCCCACAGGGCGCTGGACAACCACCTCATCATATGATATATATATATATATATATATATATATAGGGTGGGTCTATTATGATAACACCCTCTAGAGTCTTATTCTGCACACCAAACATCCTTATTCTGCTAACAGTTCAGCACCGCAAAGCAAACACGAACCGAACCACCCCCCACCTTGCTACTACTAGCACCTACCACCACTATCCCAACCCACCCTGCACTTCTCCCCATAGTCAACGGGCTTCCCCACCTCCCGACCGAGCCACCCCGTGCCGCCCCGCCCCGGCCACCACCCACCCCGCGCCGCCCCGCCCCGGCCACCACCAACCCCGCGCCGCCCCGCCCCGGCCACCACCCATCCCGCGCCGCCCCACCTTGGCCACCAGCCACACCGCGCAATCTACCTCCAACACCCAGATTCCTTTGGATCCGCAGCACCCTGAACCGGCGCCGTCCCACCGCCTTCCAACCGGGTAGCCACAGTACCCAACAAGCGTCGGCGCCCCTCCCGCCTTCCTCCACCGCGCCGAGGTCACCGGGCGTCGAGGCCGACCAGGACCGGCCATGGCCCCACCTTATTCTGGTTGCCAGATCCGGCGACACCCCGTGGCCTTCTGTTTGACGCTCCCTCTGAGGCGGGGACGATCTCTGCCGCCCTCCCCTCCCCCTCTGCCAACCTCGTCCGCTGGATCTAGCAGCCCCCGTCCCCCTCCCTCCGGTGCCCTGCCACCGGATCCAGCCTCCCCGTCCATGTGATGGCTACCACGGGATGGCTATCGGTCTCCCATGGCCTTCTTCCTTCTCTGTACTCACCGGCAGCTGCGCCCACAACTGCCCCACCATCCTCTTTGGGCCTCCTGTGGTCTGCTCCATCAAGCCGTCCGTGGCGGCACCGTGCAGTCCACTGTCTGGGTGCAGCAGCACGCCCATTCCACCCCGTGCAGTCCTCCTCGTCTCCATCTGTCCCCTCTCTCCTCACCTCCCCTCCCCCCGGTCCATGGCCAGCTCCACCGCAAACCATCCCTTGTTGCTGTCCAAAAGTTGTCCCCGACGGTTGATGCAATACAGTGGGCTCTTTCTGCATCGTCGACGAGATCCGCCATGTCTTCCCGACGAGCTGCCCCTCCTTCCCTTGCAGTCCAGGCGTCCCGGGCTTGAAGTGCACTAGGGCAAGCGATGTGTTTGGTGCGTGTGGCCGTGCAGTTGGTTCGATCTTGCAGTGCGCTACGGCAAGCGATGCGGTTTGGTGCGTGTGGCGGTGCAGTAGGTTCGATCTTGTAGTGCGCTAGGGCACGCGATACGGTTTGGTGCGTGTGGACGTGCAGTTGGTTCAATCTGTTCCACCCCCTATTGTGAATTTTATTCTGCTAACACCTCGGTACTGTACTATGCGGTTAGATGTAGTGTGCATTTTTTGTTGTTGTTTCACTGGTCCTGCAGTTTGGACAGCAAGCCTCCCTCGGTGCAGTGCGCTGGCACATCCGTGCAGTACAGCGCGTGTACATCCGGCGAGTGCGTGCAGTTCGGCAATGCAAAGAATTTGCATTATTGCTATGTATGTGGAGAAAGAAAAAAAAGACTATTTGTGTGGATTATTCAGTTTGTAAAAAAATTTCTTTGTAAAAAGCAGTGCGCTCGGTGAATTAAAGAAGTACATTTTTTCAAACTATTGTAGTTCATTGTTAAAAACTTTGTGATTCGCTTTATAAAAATATGTGTGGTTCTATATGCCAAAAATTGGTAGTACACTTACCCGTTCATGTAGGCCGGTATCGCCAGTAAAAAAGAATTATTGGAAACAGAAAAAACATACAGTTCATTGTCCTCAACCGTGTAGTCTAGAAATGCCTTTATACGTTTTTTGAAAACAAGAAGAAAAGCCATGCAGCTCGCTTCGATTAAGGTCTTGGTCCACTTCTCCAAAAAAATTAAATTGTACTCATTCCTACAGGGTCGTGTGTTCAAAAAAACTAAAATGCATCGGAAGTTGTAGTGCACTTCGTCGTTGCGTGTAGGTCACTACACTCTGCCTCGAGGTTTAGATGAAATTACAAAAGAGAAATATTAGCAAAAAAAAGTAATAATGCAGTTCCTTGTAGACATTGCAGTGCGGTTTTCAGTCTAAAGCAGTGCGGTATTCTGTTTGATGCAGTACATACCACGATTTTGGTGTCGCGAAAAAACAGAGTGTCCGCATTTCATTAAAATCAAAACTGCTCTTAAACTGTAAAGAATTAGGGAGAGTGTTCTACATGAAAAAGTTGCGCCTCGTCGATATCTTTCCAACAGCGTATCGTTTGAATCATTCCGACCAGCGTTTTGCAGAAATTTCAAAAAAAAAAACGGCCGCTGCCACTCGTCCTTCGCCGCACGATTTTCAAAATTACCTTAAAACCGTAAGGAATCTCAAAACCATTCCTACATATGACAGTTGTGCCTTGTCCATAGCTTTCCAACGACGTATCATACGCCTCGTTTCGACAAACGGTTCAAAAACTAGAGCGAAAACAGTATCAAAAATTTGAAAAAATTTGAAAAACAGAATTCCGCGATTTAATAAATTTGAAACTGCTCTTAAACCGTAACGAATTAGAGAAAGATTTATACATGGGAAAGATGCACCTCGACGATATCTATCCAACGGCGTATCATTTGCTTCATTCTGACAAGCAGTTTAGAAAAAATCACGAAAATACGTTCGCTGCCACTCGTCATCCGCCGTGCCGTTTTTGAAACTGCTCTTAAACCGCGAGGAATCTTGAAAAGTGTTCAACATAGCGAAGTTGCGCCTAATCCATAGCTTTTCAACGGTATATTATACGCCCAGTTCCAATAAACAATCAAAAAATTAGAGCGAAAACAGTACCAAAAAAACACTGCGTGCAGTTTTTTTCCAACGCGAAGTTCACCAGTCTATATTGCAGTGCTCGTCGTCGAGAGGATGCAGTACACTTGCTTTCAGCGTGCAGTGCAAAAGTGGTGTGCAGAATAGTTATTCTACTAATATTAGCAGAACAGACCGTCTGTATATATATATGGTGGACACGCCCAAAGAAAGCAATGGCGATGAGGCAACGGAGGATAATCCCCTCGAGAAGCAATCTAAGCGTGGACGGCGCCGCTCTAAGCCCCGCCGTAGTAAAAATGGCGATACTGGCACAAGATACAATAGCACTCCGGATGGTGCCGAAGACGAAAACAATCCCGCCTAGCCAAGCTTCGAGCTAGCCGGACAGGAGGATGGGCAAGTTATCCCTGATAAATAGGCAATGGATGGAGACTCAGAGGATGATAATTACATGCCCCTCTCCGAAGATGAGGTGAGCCTCGGCGATGAAGAATTCATCGTGCCTGAGGACCCTGTCGAGCAGGAGCGCTTCAAGCGCCAGATTAGAGCTAGTGCAAAAAGCCTGAAGAAAAAGCAGCAGCAGCTTCAAGCTGATCAAGATCTGCTAACTGATAGATGGACTGAGGTCCTGGCAGCCGAGGAATAAGGACTCGAGCGCCCAACCAAAAGTTACCAAAAGCGCAGGTTGCTACCTCAACTCGAAGAGGAGGCATTAAAGCTTACACTACCAGCGCAGGATGTGGCTGTCCGGCCACCTCGTGGCCGAGACAAATTGGCGTATCAGCCCGAAGTCCAGCCTGCACCTCGTCGCGAAACAAGCAAAAACACGAAGGCCCGAGACTACACGCATGACCTTCAAGACAAATTGGAAAACAAAGCAGGATAGTCAAGATCGATCTATGGATCACGGGGGCGCGCCCCAACGCGTGACGATGACCGTCACGCCGGATATACTAAGAACAAATCCGGACGGGCCGAATACAACAGACTAGACTCATTTGAACTGCGTTGGGATGTAGCCCGACATAGAGGCGCCGCACACCCCCTATGCTTCACTGATGAAGTAATGGATCATGAATTCCCAGAAGGGTTTAAACCCGTGAACATTGAATCATATGATGGTACAACAGACCCCGCGGTATGGATTGAAGATTTCCTTCTCCACATCCACGTGGCCCGCGGCGATGATCTACTTGCCATCAAGTACCTCCCACTAAAACTCAAAGGACCGGCTCGACATTGGCTGAATAGCCTGCCGGCAAACTCCATTAGCAGTTGGGAGAACCTGGAAGACGCATTCCTTGACAACTTCCAGGGCACTTATGTGCGACCTCCGGATGCTGATAACTTAAGTCACATAACCCAACGGCCTGGAGAGTCAGCCAGGAAATTCTGGACTCGGTTCCTAACTAAAAAGAACCAAATTGTCGATTGTTCGGATGCCGAATCCCTAGCGGCCTTTAAGCATAACATCCACGACGAGTGGCTCCCCCGACACCTCGGCCAAGAGAAGTCGAAGTCCATGGCAGCCCTCACGACACTCATGACCCGCTTTTGTGCCGGCGAGGACAGCTCGCTGGTTCGTAGCAAGAGCACATCAAGAAATCCTGGCACTTCAGATGCGAGAGATAACAACGGCAAGCCCCGACGCAACAGACACTAGCATCGCAACAATGGCAATAACGCCTAAGACACGGCAGTCAATGCCGAAATCAGTGGCTCTAAGTCCGGTCAGCAGAAAAAGCCATTCAAAAGAAACAATCTGGGTCCGTCCTGTCTGAACCGCATACTGGATCGCTCGTGTCAAATTCACGGCACCCCCGATAAACCAGCCAACCACACCAACAGAGAATGCTGGCTGTTCAAACAGACCGGCAAGTTGAATGTCAAAAACAAAGAAAAGGGGCTGCATAGCGATGACGACAAGGAGCCCCGGCCGCCGAACACAGGAGGACAGAAGAAATTTCCTCCCCAAGTAAAAACGGTAAACATGATATACGCAACCCATATTCCCAAGCGGGAACGGAAGCGTGCACTAAGGGACGTCTATGCGATGGAGCCAGTCGCCCCAAAGTTCAACCCATGGTCTTCTTGTCCGATCACTTTCGATCGCAGGGACCATCCGACCAGCATCCGTCATGGCGGTTCGGCAGCGTTGGTCCTCGACCCCCATCATTGACAGATTCCACCTTACAAGAGTCCTTATGGATGGTGGTAGCAGCCTGAACCTGCTCTATCAGGATACAGTGTGCAAAATGGGCATCGATCCCTCAAGGATCAAACCCACTAAAACCACCTTTAAAGGTGTCATACCATGTGTAGAGGCCTGTTGCACAGGATCAATCACACTTGAAGTGGTCTTCGGATCCCTGGACAACTTCCGAAGCGAGGAGTTAATCTTCGATATCGTCCCCTTCCGTAGTGGTTATCATGCACTACTAGGATGAACTGCATTTGCTCGATTCAATGCGGTGCCTCATTACGCCTATCACAAGCTCAAGATGCTCGGACCTCGCGGGGTTATAATAGTCAATGGAAACACAGAGCGCTCCCTCCATACAGAGGAGCATACTGCAGCCCTCGCTGCAGAAGTACGGAGCAGCCTTCTTAGGCAGATCTCCTACTCGGCAATAAAGCCCGCGGACACCACCAAGCGAGTCTGAAGTACTCTGCAACAGGATCATCCGGAGCTCGCCTAGAAATTCGGTCTCCGTCCCAGTCCCAATCAAGCGATGACATTTGTGCCATGCGCACATAATCACGCACTTAAAATACCATGGGCATAGGCAGAGGCACGACTACAATACGGTCCACAGCGCGGCTCAAACCGACCCAGGAACCGTATACCTTCCCTTTTTTCTTTCTTTCAGGTCCCTATTCTATGGAGGCTCTTCTGATAGCCTGATTATCGGACCCATCACGGGACGGAAACACCAAGGAGGCAAGGAGCTTTGACGTACAAAGTAATCCCGAGGTGGTCTCTGATAACGATCGCTATACCTGTTTTACATACCCACACACAACTCCCCTTTGGTGAGGACATGTCAAATAGTCCTATTTTGCTTATCGCACTGCTTTTATCACTACTAGAAAAAGTCCTGTTAGTGGTGCACCTATTTTTGCCACACCATAGGTGCGCCACTATTATCACGCCATTAGTAATTTTTAGTAATGGCGCACATTTTGGTGCGCCATTACTATGACTAGAGGTGCGCCATTACTATCTGACTTAGTAATGGCGCGCCACATAGAAGTGTGTCATTACTAACAATTTTTTTCAAATTTTTTTCAGATTTTTTTTCAAATTTTTTTCGTTTTTTTCTTAATCTCGGGTCAATATGCTTAATCTCAAGTCAAATCGCACTCCATGGTCAAACTTCCCAAAAGGTCACCCATCCTGACACTACTCCAACCCAAGCACGCTTAACTTTAGAGTTCTATTGAACCCCAGCACTAGCTCACTTAACAGGCACTTGTTGATATATCTAGCATATCAATCCTATTAAAGCTTGTTGATGTTAGGAATTTGTTCATGTTCATGAGTGTGATAAAATTTTGAAAAAATATTTCAAACTTCCATTCATATTATGTATCATATTTTGAACATTTTTTCAAAAAAAAAAATCAAAACTAATTTTTTTCTGCTACTAGTGGCACACCTAGCAAATGGTGCGCCACTACTAAGTTTGAAATTTTTTCCATTTTCCCCCCTCTAGATCTTAAAAGCCTCGTATCTTTTTTCTGTTAGGTTTTTAGGGATTCTAAAAATCTTCAATGGGGTTCCCCCGATTGAATTTGGGTGTAACTTTTCGAGTAGATGATTTTTCATATAAAAAACTTTTTAATCCGAGTTCGTATGCAAAAGTTATGGCCATTTTACAAATTCCAGAGAGATTTTGCAAATAAAGTCAAAATTCATATTTATAAATTTTTCCAATAAGTAGACCACATATCACATGGGAAAGTTATTTTCTTTTATTTTTTTTGACATTTTCATCATTTTCTTTTATTTTTTTAAACTGAAAAGGCGGTCCACAGGGGGGGGTGCATTCGGTGGAATTTTTTGTCAAAGTTAGTAATAGCTCACCGTGGGTGTGGTGCGCCATTACTAGTTAAACTAGTAATGGCGCACAATTCCCAGGTGCTCCATCCCTAGTTTTGAAAAAAAAATGTTAGTAGTGGCGCACCGAGGGTGTGGTGCGCCATTACTTGTTTTGAAAAAAATTAAAAAAAATTGTTAGTGGTGGCGCACGGAGGGCGTGGTGCGCCATTACTAGTTTAACTAGTAATGGCGCACTATCCCCTGGTGCGCCATTACTAGTTTAAAAAAAAATTGTTAGTAGTGGCGCATCGTGGATGTGGTGCGCCATTAGTATTTGGAGTTTAATGGTGTACCTATATGTGGTGTGTCACTACTATATAGCAGTGGCGCACCACATACGTGGTGCGCCATTAATGTTCATATTAGCTATAGCCATTTTTCTAGTAGTGTATACATACGCCTTGACGTATTATTCAAATAAAAATGGAAAATAATGTACAGCGCCATCTTATTATTACATTTCTTTATCTTTTTCCTTGACTGCTTATTTATTACAAATTGCACCCGTACATTCTGGTACGTTCAGTCCGCCAGGGGCTTCAGTGTACCCCATAACATGGCAAGAAAAGTCTGAACACTTTTGATAGTGCGGCACCCCGAACTTATAGCATTATATGCATCAGCTCCGAATCATGTCTTGGGTCAATAGTTGGGTTTGCCCGGCTGCCATGTTTTGCCGCCTTACGTTCCGCTAAATCGGCTAAGGTGGCACAGGGAGAACTACTGCAATTGTGTCCCGGTTCTTTCGGACGAGCACCTCAGTAGAGAAAGTCGAAAAGTGACTGTCATGATGCGGCGAGAGCTGATCGCTGTTCGAGAGGTCTCAAATCCTTAAAGATTTTTTCCGCTTTGGGCGAGGAATCGACCTTGTCCTATTTAGGCGTGTATAGCGCCACAAGCTTAGCCTTCCGAATACCAGGGGCTACACCAAAATTTAAAACTATAGATTTCTATGGCTAAGAGAGAGTGATAAAGCTGTATAGTCCGATTGGCTTGTTCGTTGCGCTAAACACCTCCTTAAAGGACCAAAAATTTGGATAAAGAGTGTTTAGATTTATCTCGAACACCCCGTTACTAGTTACATGGGGGCAAAAGCCAATGACTGGCCAACTCTCAGATTTATAAACGGCCGCACAAAAGGTAAAATTTTAAATCAACAAGCGTTATATAGCGCAAATGAACTCGTTTTCATATTACAGGATCAAACGAGTACATTCATTCAAATATTACATCCTTAGCACATTCCTCCGCCACAAGGCGAGCGCCCTTCAGGACACTGTCATAATACTTTTCAGGGTGGCGGTGCTCCTTGCCCTTTGGCGGCGCCTCCGTCACCAGCTTCTCAGCATCCATCTTCGCCTAGTGCACTTTCGCGCGGGCGAAGGCCCTGCGTGCACCTTCAATGCAGACTGAACGCTTTATGACTTCAAGCCACGGGAGGGCATTTACAAGCCACTTCATAAGGCCAAAGTAGCTGCTGGGCAAGGGCTCGGCAGGCCACATCCGGACTATAAGGTCCTTCATGGCCAGTTCGGCCGCCTTGTGCAATTCGACTAGTTGCTTCAGCTGGTCGCTCAAGGGCATCGGATGTTCGGTCCCAATGTATTGAGACCAGAACAACTTCTCCGTAGAGCTCCCTTATTCGGCCTGGTAGAACTCTGCGGCATCCGATATGCTGCGCGGCAGATCTGCGAACGCTCCTGGAGTGCTCCGAATTCGGGTAAGTAAAAAGAAAGTCTCCTTCACATTCTTGCTTTGCATAATGAATGCCTTTCCCGCCGATATCTTCTTGGCAGCCTGAATCTCTTGGAGGGCCCTTTGGGCTTCGACTTTGGCGTCTCACACGCTCTGGAGGGCCTTAGCAAGCTCGGACTCTCATGTCTTAGAGTCACGCATTTTTTGACGAAATCCTGGAGCTCTTGCTGGACCTCGTCAACCCAGGCCTCTTTCTTATCGCGCTCGGTGCGCTCCTTGGCCGCTTTGTCTTCGGCCTCAGACAACGCCTTATTAAGGGCCGCCACTTCGGTCGTGGCCCCTATTAAAATTCGTGACGCTTCTATTAGCATCGACAATTTTTCCTTTATAAACATAGAGACGGGGTATTCTGTACCTTTGTTTTCTTCGAGTTGCCGCTTCACGTGGCCGAGATCTTCCTCGTGCCACTCCAGGTCCTGCTTCAGTCCGGAAACCTCCGCAGTACGAGCGGAAGCAGCCAGCAGCGATGCCTGCTTATCCACATAGACATCTTCTGTTAGACTCCTGCAGATGTTATTTGATCCTCTGTTCGGCCTTTCTTCCCGAACACCAAACAGAGCATCGGGGGCTACTGTCCATACTGTGATACTTTCTTACAATTTTATTACTTACCTCAAAGCCTGTTATGAGGCTGGCGTAGGCTTCGGTCAATCCGCTTTTAGCAGACAGGACCTTCTCGATCACTGTACCCATGATGGTATGGTGTTCTCCATCAATGGAAGCACCCCGAAGCGCTTCCAGCAAGTTGTTCGATGCCTCTGGATGGACAGAGGTCATCAGCACAGGAGGCTCGCCCCCTTAGACAGAGGCTGCATGCCTGAATCTGGAACCACTGTGGGTTCTGGCGTAGTATCTGACTGGGGGCCAGACTTGTTGCAGCCCCCGTCATCAGAATCCATGGGGGTCTTCCCTCCCATGTGCAAGACGTTTGGGATTTCTCCTTGGGGCGTCTCTAGAACTATCTCCCCTGGTCCGGTATCCTCCGAGACAACACCTCGGTGTTGTCCGCGGGCCAGGGGGAGTTGGCCGTCGGGAGTGAATTGCTGTTCATCGCCGACTGACCCAAAGACCCATCCGAGGAGGATACGTTGATGTGGGCTTTGGCCGGACTGCACGATCATATTTGGCATGATAAGAAGCAATAAAGCAAAACATATCGGAAGTATTATAGTGTCCGGATACTTACGACTTCGCTGGGGCTTGTCCCTGGGCAACCACTCCTCGCCGCTGTAGGCGGCTGTGGTCCAGTGGTCCGGAGGGAGGGCCTTTCCTTTCTTGGACCCTTCGGCCTCCCCGGACGGGGCGGCTTTCCTTTTCTCCCCTCCCCCCGGTTGGGGGAGGTATTTATTCTTCCGCCTCCTCATTTTCGTTGGAGGAGCGCGCCTCGGTGTCTTTGGACGACGAGTCCGATACAACCTTGCGCCGGAGACCTTTCCTGGTCCCCGCGGTCTTCTTCTTGGCCTTCTTCTTCGGCACCTCATAGGGCGCCAGAAACAGCATCTTCGTTAAGAGAGTCGATGCTGGATCTTCGGGTAGTGGAGCCGGACAGTCAATCTGCTCCGCTATCGCTACCCAGTCCTGTTAATTTGGCGTGGAGGCTTAGATTCCTCCCGTGAACATGCTGGGGGAAGGCATACCTTGTAAAATATAAAAACTTACCGGATTGGTGGGGCGCTTTGCGCTGAGTCCGCGATCCTCGGTTATGGGCGGAGGTACCTCAGCGGCCTTGAACAGCACCTTCCAGATGTCTTCGTGCGTCATGTCGAAGAGCTCTCGCGGCGTCTGGTATTCAGCCGGGTCGAACTCCCACATATTGGAAGCCCGTCTCTGACATGGAAGGATCCGACGGAAGAGCATGACTTGGACCATGTTGACAAGCTTGATTTTCTTGCTTATCATATTTTTGACGCAGGTCTGAAGTCCGGTCAGCTCCACTGATGAGCCCCAGGCTAGGCACTTCTCTTTCCAGGAGGTGAGCTGCATGGGGACGCCGGATCGAAATTCGGGGGCCGCTGCCCAGTTGGTGTCGCGGGGCTAGGTGATGTAGAACCACCCCAATTGCCACCCCTTCACGGTTTCCACATAGGAGCCTTCGGGCCAGGTGACATTGGGCATCTTGCCCACCATGCCGCCTCCGCACTCCGCTTGCTGGCCGACCACCACCTTCAGCTTCACGTTGAAGGTCTTCAGCCATAGGCCGAAGTGGGGTGTACTGTGGAGTAAGGCCTCGTACACGACGATAAACGCCGAGATGTTGAGGATGAAATTGGGGGCCAGATCATGGAATTCCAGCCCGTAGTAAAACATGAGCCCGCGGAAAAATGGGTGGAGGGGGAATCCCAGTCCGCGGACAAAGTGAGAGAGAAACACTACCCTCTCCTGAGGCTTCGGGGTAGGGATGATCTGCCCTTCTGTAGGGAGCCAGTGCGCGATGTCTGTAGCCAGGTGTTCGGCCTCCCGAAGCTTCGTGATGTCCTCCTCCTTAACGGAGGAGGCCATCCACTTGCCTCCCGCTCCGGACATGCTAGGAATGGCTCTACGGAGAAGGTGAGAACTTGGGCGCTGGAGCTCGAGTGAGGAAGAATGGATGAGCAGGCGTGGGTGAAAAAGTGGAATCCTTATCTCTTTATAGAGACGGTAGAAACCATGCGTCTTCCCACTTGCCCTGTAAACCCGCTTATTCCCCAAGTGCCGCGTTAATGGCGCGGTTGGGTTACCCACACCCGTGTTGATGAGAATCCCGTGATAAGGGGACACGATTTCTGCTTCGACAAGACGTGCCAAGGAAACCGCCTCGCAATATGTGCAGTAGCTGGTTGAGAAAACCGGTTCGAATGATGACCGAGCCGTGGCGTGATGTCACGCTGTGAAAAGTTGTCAGCAGATTAGATTTGTGGAATATTGTACTCTCTACGGTGGTATGTGGAATTTGTTTTGCAGAGCCGGACACGACCCTTGTGTTCAAAATCTTCTATGGAGTATTCAGAGAAGGAACCCGCCTTGCAATGCCGAAGTCAATCTGTGCACCGGACTCATCGTCATCGAAGCCTGGTTCAGGAGCTACTGAGGGAGTCCTGGATTAGGGGGTCCTCGGACAGCTGGAAAATGTACTTGTGCCGGACTGTTGGGGTATGAAGATACAAGAGTGAAGACTTCGTCTCGTGTCCGGGTGGGACTCTCCTTTGTGTAGAAGGCAAACTTGGTAATTCGGATATGTAGATCTCCTTCTCTGTAACTGACTCTATGTAACCCTAGCCCCCTCCGTGTCTATATAAACCGGAGGGTTTTAGTCCGTAGGACAACAACAATCATAATCATAGGCTAGCTTCTAGGGTTTAGCCTCTACGATCTCGTGGTAGATCAACTCTTGTAATACTCATATCATCAATATCAATCAAGCAGGAAGTAGGGTATTACCTCCATCGAGAGGGCCCGAACCTGGGTAAACATCGTGTCCCCTGCCTCCTGTTACCATTAGCCTTAGACGCACAGCTCAGGACCCCCTACCTGAGATCCGCCAGTTTTGACACCGACAATAGGCCCTTCGCAGAGGGAAGCAGTGATTTGCAGAGGTGCCAGAGCTCGAGTTTTGAAACAGAGATAAATAATATTTTGAGCGGCATACTTTCATTATCAACATAACAACCAAGAGATCTCGATATCTTCCATAGTACATACATTATAGGTGGTTCCCAAACAGAATGGTAAAGTTTATACTCCCCCACCACCAACGAGCACATTCCACTGCTGGTCGAAACAACGGGTACCGTCCAACTAACAACTATCCTGGGGGGGTGGTTTGTTTGCAATTATTTTTATTTGATTTGAGCATGGGTCTGGGCATCCCGGTTACTGGCCATTTTCTCGTGAATGACGAGCGGAGTCCACTCATCGTGAAAATAACCCACCTAGCATGGAAGATATAGACAGCCCTAGTTGATACATGAGCTATTCGAGCATACAAAACAGAATTTCATTTGAAGGTTTAGAGTTTGGCACATGCAAATTTACTTGGAACGGCAGGTAAATACCGCATATAGGAAGGTATGGTGGACTCATATGGAACAACTTTGGAGTTTATGGAAGTGGATGCACAAGCAGTATTCCCGCTTAGTACAAGTGACGGCTAGAAAGAGACTAGGAAGCGACCAACTAGAGAGCGACAACAGTCATGAACATGCATTAAGATTAACAACAACGAGTGCAAGCATGAGTAGGATATAAATCACCATGAACATAAATATCATGGAGGCTTTGTTGATTTTGTTTCAACTACATGCGTGAACATGTGCCAAGTCAAGCCACTCGAATCGTTCAAAGGAGGATACCATCCTATCATTCCACATCATAACCATTTTAATAGCATGTTGGCACGCAAGGTAAACCATTATAAACTCCTAGCTAATTAAGCATGGCGTGAGTAACTATAATCTTTAATTGTCATTGCAAACATGTTTCATTCATAAAAGGCTGAATCAGGAACGATGAACTAATCATATTTACAAAAACAAGATAGGTCGAGTTCATACCAGAGTTTCCTCATCTCAATCATTTCATCATATATCGTCATTATTGCCTTTCACTTGCAGGACCCAATGGTGTGGGTAATAATAATAGTGCGTGTGCATTGGACTAAGCTGGAATCTGCAAACATTAAATTCAAAGGAGAAGACAAGGTAATATGGGCTCTTTGTTAGATCAACAATAGTGCATAAGAGCGCCACTCATCATTTTCATCCGTGTCTTCTCCTCTCAACCCCCAAAGAAAAAAAAGAAAAGAAAAGAATAGGAAAAACTATTTACACGGGAAAGCTCCCAACTACCAAAAGAAGAATGAGAAATCTTTTTGGGTTTTCTCTTAATACTACTACTACAAGCATGGATAGTAAACTAGCTAAAAGCTACCACTAATTTTTTGGTTTTTCTCAAAGTTTTTCAAACACACAAGAAGAATGCAAGAAAAAGAATAAACTAGCATGGATTGTACAATGGAAAAGTATGAACACCGACAACTAGAATGAGGGTGTGAACACGAATGTAATGTTGGTGAGATATACGTACTCCCCCAAGCTTAGGCTTTTGTCCTAAGTTGGTCTAAGGCCACGGCTGGCCTGGCGGATATCCAAAGTTGTAGTCGGGGTTGTACTGAGATGCAGAAGCTACTGCCTAAAGAGCTGCAGCCTGGAGGCGAGCAGCCTCCATCTTCCTCTCATATTCATTTGCCTCATATCTCGTTATAAAATATCTCCCATTTACCTGAAAGTTAAAGAAGGCAGGAGGAGGAAGGTTAATATGGACAGCATGCTGTCTGTCAAAGATTAGTCGGTACTAGAGGGATTGTTCATTCCTCTCAAGAAACTGATGGCGCACCATAGCATTATAATCTAGGAAAGCAAGTGGCAACTCAATATCATTTTTGCTTATGAACACACCAAGATAATCAGCTAAACGAGTTGCATAAATCCCACCAAATAAATCCCCGTCTTTAGCATTAAGATGTAGCCTCCGTACAACAATGGGCCCCAAGTTATATCGTTTATCACCTAATACTGCACTCTTGAGGACACTAAGATCTGGGACTCAAATGTGGCAAAGCTCATCCTTACCCTTAATGCATCTACGTATAAAGAGAGCAAAGTAATGTATGGAAGGGAAATGAATGCTCCCTATGGTAGCTTGTGTGATATCTCTAGTTTCTCCCACATTGATATTAGCAAGAAAATCATTATATTCTGATTTGCGAGATTCACTGAAGATGCACCACCGTGGGATTTTGCAAGCAGTGTCAAAATCTTCAAGGCCCATTGTATATGATTTATCATAGAGGTCAAATATAACAGTGTGAGTGTTGCGCTTAGATGAAAAGTTAAACCTCCGCGCAAGGGAATCAGTGAGGTGATAGTATTGGCGGCACTTATGTGATACGAAGTCCTCAAGATCAGCATTACGCACATACTCATCAAATTCATCATTGAAGCTAGCTTGGATCATAAATTCACCCGGCGGCCATTCTCAAGGCCGCACTGAAGCTTCTCTTCATGGTTGAAGGTCCAGCTCACGTATCGCGATCTTTGGTGCTTGCTTCCTTGAAGAAACACCTTGGTACATTTTCCCAAACATTTTTCTTCCTCTGAAAAATTTCTGAAGTTTTTAGTGACTCGAAGTAAAAGTGAACCAAACTCAATAAGATTGGTAGCAACTACTCCCACAACTGCCTAGAGGCTATATCGTGCATCATCAAAGAAAATAGTGCCCCCAACGGTACCTTTCTTTGGTCACTCATGATTACTATGAGACTTGTGTGATAGATTTGTGTACACGTGAGTTCCCTCGTGTGCCGACCATAGCTGAAAACAATAAGAGCGCTAGCTTTCGGCTTCACTCGTCTGAGGTACGAGTTCGGATGACCCGGTCGTAACACTCGCAAAGGTGCTCCGTTTACTCCCTAGCCGAACAATCGGGAACGTGGGGGTAAGCACAGGAGCCAGGCAACCCAGCTTTGCAGAACACTTAAGTCAACATGATGCATATTTTGGCCTAATACACGAACAAGGAATGGTGCGATACATTACTAATCATATGTAAGAAGAATGGCTTCATAAAGAAAGCCCCCAAGTAAACGGGGTATTTGAATTTGTTTGTAACAAACAAGGTTCTAACAAAGAAAGTTTTTCGCAAATGACTTTTTTTTAAAAAGTATAATGCTTGGTCGAACCGAACAAAATTTAAAACCGAAAGTTTTTGAGCATGAAAGCGACTTAGCTAGTTAATGTGCTCGGTGTGACATGGGCCGAGCTTGTAGCGGCTCAAGGTCCCAACCCCCAAGACGGTCCCGAGGTGGCGGAGCCAAGAGCTTGGCACTCCGAAGTGGCAACATAGCAAGGCCAATGCAGGCCGGCAGTGTGACACCGAAGTCCTCGACGTGGGTTAATGAAGTGATGACGAAGCCCCCGGTCCAGCCGAGGTGACGTGGTACGTCGATACCCCGAGGTGACAGTGCTGCCCGACCTGGATCATTCACTTGTGCATAGAAAATATTGCAAGCTGGAATAATAGTAATGATAATAAATTAAAAATATTGTTGCATAATTAATAATTTATGCAAAGTGACTAATAAAAGAAATATGACCCATGTGCCAAACACCAGATAAGGTAGAGCTCTTTTAGCGATATTGAAGTCTCCGAGGCAACCAAACATGTCGTTATGGCAATTTGACCCACAAGGTGATCACGTGAGCCTATTTATGCCGATTGGGACGACGACGTCGGCTTGCCAAAGTGACCGCATGACCAACTGAAGTCGATTACCTACACATGTAAAATAGTGCAGTCCAAATAATAATAATATAAATATATAAGAAATCTCGCATAGTTAATTTACGCAAAATAATAATAATTTTTTTAAAGAGATGTGACCTGGCGCCGAATTCAATGTAGATGCAGGGTGTCGGCGTGATACGGTAAAGGCGTGACAAAGCCTAAATTAACATGTCGGTCCGAGTTCCGAATGCAGCGTTCGCCGAACTGTGTACGGAAACTGACCAAACCACCTGATGACCCACAAGTATAGGGGATCTATTGTAGTCCTTTCGATAAGTAAGAGTGTCGAACCAAACGAGGACCAAAAGGAAATGACAAGCGGTTTTCAGTAAGGTATTCTCTGCAAGCACTGAAATTGTCGGTAACAGATAGTTTTGTGATAAGGTAATTCGTAACGGGTAACAAGTACAAAAGTAACTAAGCTACAGAAAGGTGGCCCAATCCTTTTGCTAGCAAAGGACAAGCCTGGACGAACTCTTATATAAAGAAAAATGCTCCCGAGGACACATGGGAATTATCGTCAAGCTAGTTTTCATCATGCTAATATAATCCGCGTTCGTTACTTTGATAATTTGATATGTGGGTGGACCAGTGCTTGGGTACTAACATTCCTTGGACAAGCAACCCACTTATGATTAACCCCTCTCGCAAGCATCCGCAACTACGAAAGAAGAATTAAGGTAAACCTAACCATAGCATGAAACATATGGATCCAAATAAGCCACTTACGAAGCAACGCATAAACTAGGGTTTAAGCTTCTATCACTCTAGCAAGCCATCATCTACTTATTACCTTACCAATGACTTCCCCTAGGCCCAACTAATGGTGAAGTGTCATGTAGTCGAACGAATACCAAATTCACAAGACTACTTATAACAAGACTTCTACCATGTCCTCAGGAACAAACGTAACTACTCACAAATCATATTCATGGTCATAATCAAAGGGGTATCAATATGCATAAAGGATCTGAACATATGATCTTACACCGAATAAACCAACTAGCATCAACTACAAGGAGTAATCAACACTACTAGCAACCCACAGGTACCAATCTGAGGTTTTGAGCCAATGGTCGGATACAAGAGATGAACTAGGGTTTGAGAGGAGATGGTGCTGGTGAAGATGTTGATGGAGATTGACCCCCTCCCGATGAGACGATCGATGGTGACGATTTCCCCCTCCTAGAGAGATGTTTCCCTCGCAGAACTGCTCCGCCAGAGCCCTAGATTGGTTCCGCCAAGGTTCCGCCTCGAGACAACGGCGCTTTGTCCTGAAATCTTCCTTT
The DNA here is from genome assembly GCA_963921465.1 of Triticum timopheevii. Classification (NCBI taxonomy): domain Eukaryota; kingdom Viridiplantae; phylum Streptophyta; class Magnoliopsida; order Poales; family Poaceae; genus Triticum; species Triticum timopheevii. The sequence goes on from OY997272.1 coordinate 154,401,768, forward strand.
GATTTTTCCAGCGCAAAAGACACCATATACTAGAAGATGGTCATCGGGGGGCTTCCAGGTGGCCCACGAGGCAGGGGGCGCGCCCAGGGGGCAGGGTGCGCCCTCCACCCTCGTGGATAGTGGTCCTCCTCTGGTGCTTTCTTCGCCCAATATTTTTAATATATTCCAAAACTGACTTTTGTGGAGTTTCAGGACTTTTGGAGTTGTAAAGAATAGGTCTCTATATTTGTTCCTTTTCCTGCTCAGAATCGCAGCTACCGACATTCTTCCTCTTCATGTAAACCTGTAAAAATAAGAGAGAAAAGGCACAAGTATTGTGACATAATGTGTAGTAACGGCCCGTAATGCAATAAATATCGATATAAAAGCAAGATGCAAAATGGACGTATCAACTCCCCCAAGCTTAGACCTCGCTTGTCCTCAAGCGGAAGCCGATACCGAAAAATATATCCACATGTTTAGAGATAGAGGTGTCGATAAAATAAAATACGGAGATGAGGGCATCATGATCATTCCTAGAACAACAACATATATATTGTCATATGATTTCTTATGCTAAAGTAACAATCTATTCACAATGTAAAGTATGAATGTGAAACTTCATTGAAAACTAGCAAACTATAATCTAAGTCACTGAAGCAATTGCAATTTATCATAACATCGGAAAGAGTCAATATAAGAGCTTTTCAGCAAGTCCACATACTCAACTATCATTTAATATTTCACAATTGCTAACACTCATGCAATACTTATGGGTATGAAGTTTTAATCAGACACAGAGAAAGATAGGGGCTTATAATTTCGCCTCCCAACCTCTTACCTGAAGGGTAATGTCAATAATAATACTTTATGAAAACCTACATCCTATTATATATATATATATATATATATATATATATATATATATATATCAGGATCATTCCAACACATAGTGCTTGCCAAAGGATAAAGTGTAAAAAGGAAAGGTGAAGATCACCATGACTCTTGTATAAGGTGGAAGACAAAAATAAAAGATAGGCCCTTCGCGAGGGAAGCAGAGGTTGTCTTGCGCTTTTATGGATGGATGCACAAAATCTTAATGACAAAGAACGTCCCTTTTTATTGCCACTTATCATAAGGACCTTTATTATGCAGTCCGTCGCTTTTATTTCTTCCATATCACAAGCTCATATAAAGCTTATTTTCTCCACACTAATAGATCATACATATTTAAGGAGCAATTTTTATTGCATGCACCGATGACAACTTACTTTAAGGATCTTACTCAATCCATAGGTAGGTATGGTGGAAGCACAAGTAGTATCTCTACTTGGTGCAAAGAATTTGGCTAGCATGAGAGGGAAAGGCAAGCTCAACATGTTGGATGATCCATGACAATATAATTTATTTCGGATATAGGAAAACATAACCCATTATGTTGTCTTCCTTGTCCAACATCAACTTTTTAGCATGTCATATTTTAATGAGTGCTCACAATCATAAAAGATGTCCAATATAGTATATTTAAATGTGAAAATCTCTCTTTCTTTATTACTTCCTATTAATTGCAACGATGACCAAAACTATGTTTGTCAACTCTCAACAACTTTTATTCATCATACTCTTTATGTGTGAAGTCATTACTCTCCATAAGATCAATATGATCTTTTTATTTCTTTTTGTTCTTTCCTTTTCTTTTATTCCCTCAAGATCATAGCGAGATAGCAAAGCCCTCGACTCAAAACTAATCTTTATTATATATAGCTCACGGACTCAGTTACATAGATAGGGATCAACACAAAAACTCAAAGCTAGATCATACTAAAACTTTATTTTACGAGATCAAGATATAACCAAAAGGACCCCAGATGGAGGCAGCCACCGAGCCAACCCCAGATACGCTCACGGCCACTACTGAGATGGTCAACTCCCCGTTTGAGGTCACAACCCCCGTGGCACTGCACCAGCAGTTTTCCCCTTAGAGGATGTGTCCCCCCCCCCCCCCCGCTGAGCTTCCCAAGGTGGTTTTATTCTTTGCCGATCTCGATTGTGGTTTTTCATCTAAGTATGTGGTGATGAATAATGCAAAAATTTATTAGCTTCGATGCCATGCTATACATAGTGGTTTAAATAACATGTGTTTCTTATACTGGAAAGTAATTCAGAATTTGTTTCTATTTCAATTAGAGCCCTAATGCAGACATGGATTGTGTGGTTGTACATGTCACTCGCTATGAGGCGGATGACCTAAATATACGCACTAGGAAAACAGAGTTCTTAGGCTGTTGGATCATGGAAGCCATTAGCGCTTATACCAATGTCGAGTTGTATTCCAGCCTCACTGTTGTCAGGCGTGTTTTCCAGGGTGTACTGAAGCACAAGAAGTTCAAAGTTACTCCTTCGTTTGTGAGGCATATTGTTCATGTCAAGCTTACGCAGGAAGATGACGTGGCATGCCTCCACAAACAAGTTTATGAGTGGCAAGGCCACAAGGTTGTCTTCATGAAGGTTCATAGGATTGAGATGCTGCCGGACGTCCTCGATGATGTTCATGGCAAGGTTCATCTTGTGTCCATCCCAAATTAGATCGAGGCATGAAATAGTTGCCCCAACTAGTGTTTAATAGTAGTTTGGATTGTGTCTAATTATCCGAACTTTGCATGTTATCGAGCCCTCTGGGGCTTGTACTCTGTTTGAAATTAATCCGTCTATGGGAACTACTGCTACTTTTGTGTGCCCATGAATCATGTGAGAACCATCATAATAGTTGCCAAAACAGATGCGTCCTCACTAGTTTTTTCATGAATATGGCATGGTATGACATAAGTTGTCATGGTTTATCATACGAGCAGTGTGTGTTTGATGAAATAGAGTACTCGTTCGAGAAGTGTGCGCCGCTGTATACATAAGTACTTGTAAACACTGTTGGTGCTACCCCACTTGTAAGCAGTTGTGCAAAACATGACACATTGGCTCAGCTCGCTTCTACACTAGGCTATCGACCAGCTAACAATCAACAATCTACTGTCTGACATATAAGCAACTATGTATCTTGTTACAGTGGTTCATGCAGTTAGCTGAGGCCACAATGTAAATTCCAAACGTTCACACGCTAGTCCAGCGTTCATGTGGAACACTCACATTAAACTCGGCTTTATAAAAAACTTGAAAAGCATAAGTTAAGAAAATTATACATCTTAATGATTCATAGGACATAACAAACATATACTAGTTCACAGCAAAAGACAAAGTTGTGAGAAGGTTTACAAATCAGGAAAAAACAAGCAAGGCTTCTCTGAGCAAAGGGCCTCCCGGCAGGCTTAAATTTCCTGGAGTTCACTCTAGTTTTTTCTTGTTGCCACCATCCAGGGTTAGGTTCTCTCGCTCCAGAATAACCAATTATAATTGTGGTCTCAGCTGGAATACTGAACTGAACCATGCAGTGTACTGACCAGCTGAAATTCTTGTGCATTCCACTAAATTTAAGCACCGCTATTTGCAGAAATAAGCAGACCACAATGCCTCTTGTCCGCGCACCTGTCCAAAAAACCGCCGTGCAGCCATGCTAGCTAGTCCTCGGTCCATGGATGAACTGGTAGAAACTGCATTCCGGACTAGGATGCAGTAGTTTTCGCTCGTCTCTACACTGCAATCAGGAAGTAAAATGTACAAATCAACTTCTTTAAGATTGTGTTAGTCATTCTACCTAGTTACTACCAATGTAGGAATACCTGGAAGACAGGTGGTTAGACAACGGTAGCGAGGGATAGCCATCTCATTTTGCATAGTTCTACTAAAATTGAGCCGTGTGCTTTTGATTGCGCGGATAGAAATGATACGAAGACAGACATCCCGGAATGATATGGAGACAGACATCCCTGTTTGCGCAAATACAAAATACGGTTATTTAAAGAGTGACAGATATTTGAAGTGGCGTATGATTAACATCAGCATCTATTGTGTTATAATTGGCACTAGATTGATAGTATGAAAGTGCCCTTAAGTAAGTAGCATCACATCACATCAACACTGCCACTAGATTAACATGCAAAACAATAGCATTAGTATTATTGTCATGCGAGTAGCACATGGTCAGTAAATGTGCAATCAAATTTGTGCAGTTCCACTGGGATGAAGCAATGTTAGTGGTGTGAGATTTAAGTGTAACTGCAAAAACACAATTCATGGGAAATAAAACAAGGCGGAAGCACTTCATAAAATGGTGGTGGCATTGCTTCAATTTATCGACGACACTAGACCATTACTTATAGTGACATTAGGTGGCATTACTTAATGCTTCATGTGATTTTACATTAACGGTAGCGATATGGGCGTAGGGACAGTAGGGGCATGAAGTGGTGAGGCAGATGTGGTTGCCGAGAGCAGCAAACACTCAGGCAACATGTCTGCATTTGTCCCATTTTTTATCTCCTCGGCGACATTTTCCTATGTGAGCACAGGAAATCTAGACCTGCTCATTCTCATTTGCATTGTCCCCCAACACCCGTCACTTTCTTTCCTTTTTTAACCAAGAGACAGGTCCACTCCCCCCACCCTTCGCCATGCACCATGCTTTCTTCGTCTTTTCAACCAAGAGACCGGTTGCGTAGCCAGTATCTACTACCTTCCCCCGTTTCCTCCTAGAACCAAGTCCTAGATTCATTCTACAGCTTTCCCACTTTCTTCCCTGTCTGAACCAACTCTTAGAGTCGACTATATGAACTAGCTTTACCTCTAACAATAGTAAAAGACTAGGTGGCTTTGGAATAGTGAATGGAAGTAGAAAAAGATCCACACGAAGCCAAGTGGGGAGCTGGGGTAGTAGAGCAAGGCAGGTTTCGAAGGAATATATACCTGAGGGTCGTCGGCATGTGGCAAAGATGGCGTCGGGAGGCCGCATGTTGGCCACAATACCGCGGGGAGGAAGAAGGGGTTGGAGGCCCTCCCGAGCTGGCGCTCTCTCGAAGAGAATGGCACGGTCGCCGATCGGGGCGCGCGGGCAGCCGTTGGTCTCCTCCCTAGCTGCCGACAACAGCGTGAACGATGCACCTACACCCCTGCCCCGGTCGAGGTTGCCTGGCCGGATTTGTGACCAGCCATGAGCAGAGAGAGTGTGGCCACCTATGTTTTGCTTAGATCTGGAGAGCATGAGAGAGTGAACGAGAGGAACCCTAGTAAAGCACGCGCTAAGGCTCCTGCTTATCTATATAGTGGAGTGATTTTGTTGTACCAGCTTCAAAAAAATGCGCTCCTACGTGTACTCGCGAGTGGGTGTGAGAGAACTAGTGCGTGCGTGCACCGCTTCTCTTCATGAGAGTACAATATACTATGACCAAAGAATGTTCTCCACAAGAGTAATAGTATAAGTGTGTGACGTGTGAGCTAAAAGAAAATGTGTGTGACGTCTTTTGTTTTTTATAAGTTCTAAGGGTAGGGTGTGAAGAGCACATATGTGTGTGACGTCTACCTGCAGATACACGGTGGGTGCGAGAGGAGTCGGGAGATTCGTGACTCATGAGGATGCGTGCACGTGAGAGAGAGGGGGTGCGTATCAATGCAACGCATGTGTCCGTAAATCATTATCCAACAAACGTTCGCCAAAAGCCTTTTCCTGACGAACGCCGTAAGAACCATTAGATCGGCATCCGACAATGTCAGTTTTGACATGTCATTTAACTGAACAGCCACTCCTCCTACACACAAATCTTCCACGTGAGTGTTAGCAACTGCCATATGCTCCCTCCGTTCCAAAATGCAGTCCATATAGCTTTATTGAAAATTCGAACCTCGCAAACTTTTACCGAGTTTTCGTGTACCAAATTGCACATGTAGAATTCCCAGTATATATCATTTCATTCATCTTCAAGAGGTAACTATAAAGAGGGGGGAGGAGTCTACAAAGAAAGACCATCGTATCACCTGCATCAATTTCAACCATCCTTTGGTGTGGAGGAATATCATAGGAACTCTATATGATATGATTTTTATAGGATTTTTTCCTTTAGAGCCAATTGGTTCATAGGAATAGATTCATATACTCCACATTTCAAAGGAAATAAACATGATATCATTTTTATAGCTTTAGAGCCACTTGGTTGATATGAATGAATTCCAATACTCAAATAATTTCAAAGGAAAATAAACATTAGAGTATATTCAATAGAAAAGTTCCTATGGTATGAACCAAATTATAACTCTTTTCTAATCCCTCCTCATAGGAATTGAGATACATGTCATCTCTAGATTCAATAGAAAAGTTCCTATGATGTGAACCAAATGACATCTCCTTTCCAATCCCTACTCATAGGAATTGAGATACTCCATGTCATCTCTTTCCCTACAACTTCCATGTATACATATTCTATTCCTAAATAGCTAGTACAACCCACTAGTAGCTTTTTTCTAAGATATGCAAAAATGGCACAAGAACTATATAGTGTGCGAATAACTTTTGAAATATGGTCGCTGGATGAAGCTAATCCGACAGTGCAGAGATGGCGAATCGGAGCACTACTGGCTATTGGATATCATCAACATTCCACTAGATCTGCCACATGTAAAATTTAGAAGACTCCATGGTTGAACTTAAGCACAATGCACAAACCTCAAAACACAAGCACTTCTCCTTTGTTCTAGAATCTTCCGTATCATAATTGCCCAATTTTTTTTCTAAATGAATTTCCATTATTTGTTTTTTACTTTATGCTTTACAATGCACAACCCCATGAATCTTAACATTTTTATAAAACTAATTGATTTTGAATGAGATGAACTATAAGAACTAAACTAACATCTACATCATGCATATATGACTCAAAGCTTTACATGCTATAGTGTGTATTTATTCATAATTTGGTTTCCAAATCTCATGTGTTCATTGCATGTGTACCTTACTAGTTTTGTGTAGCTTAGCAAATTTCATGCGGCCCCGGGTATATCAAAATGCATGGCCCATGCATCATTGCCTTTCGATCGAACCTATGTCCACTGGTCCCCGAACCCAAAATGATGCCTCGTTCCCGTAAACCAAGGGGCCCACACATATTTAAGTCATCGACTCAAACTCAATCCCTCTCCCATTTACTACGACGTGGCCCCGCACGCTGTAGTACTCCTACAAACCCTACCACCGCACGCATCATAGGTTTTCTTCAAGAGGACGAGGGATAAGCCGATTTGTAGTGGAGGCGCTTTCAAGAAAAAGGATATGTAGTGGAGACCCCCTACCCTAGGGTGCCCAAGGTAGTTGCCGCACGCATCATTGGTTTTCTCTTTTCTTTATGCTCTTGCGCCCTAGAGTGAAATGATGGTTGCTTCGTCCGTCCAGCTTAATGCGGGAAAGGTGGGGCTTTGTGATTTGACCCCTCATCGCTCATTTGCTACTACTGCGACGCTATTACCGGGGTGCCTCCAATTCCAAGCGCTGATCTGAACTATAATTTGGTGCATCGCACGTGGAATAGGATGGTGGATGAGCCACATGTCAGCCAAAGGGGTCCTGTTATGTGTGTCGTCATTTCGTCTGCGGGCTGACCCTGCTTGAGTTGCTACGCCAACACGACAGGATCAACCTACCACCTGGTTTTTCTCCTTGGTGAATCCCGACTATATTGATCTAAAAAGATACGTACTGTACCCCTCTCCGTCTCTTTTTTAGGCGTCTCGGTTTATAGGCATGCACGTAGTTCTAGATCATCCATTTGACTTACTAAATATGAGTTACATGTCACAAAAAGTATATCATTGGATTCTTAAGCGGATGTAGTTTCCAAACATATACTGTTCATCATATTTATAGCCAGTTAAATTCTCAACCTAGAACGACGTGCATGCCATGTAAACCAATATGGAGGAAGTAGTAAAAATGAGGTGATTTTACCGAGCGATCGGCTGGGGAGCATGGCCTGTCATGCGGTCCCACGTGTCATGATGTACCAAGGCGATGCGTGTGTCCCTCTTGTGGCAGAAGCAATACTACATGTTTTGAGATGATGGCGAACCGAAGTGTGAAATAATGGTTGCTTCGTCCGTCTGGGAAGGTGCGGCATTGTGATTTGACATCTCATTACTACTACTGGGCGGTACAACTGGGGTGCTTCCCCCTGCTGTTATGCACTGTTATTTAGTGCTTGACATGTCACCCCGGTTGCTATATGTTCCACATGTCGGCGAGAGGAAGTACAGAATTCATGAAAGCGAGCGTCGACGGAGGAGTACAAGACACGGCTTGGTTTTTGCTGCTTTGCGCGATCCATCGATACAAACCTGGACTAAAAAAAGGAGAGGACTGGTCTTTTCCCGCGCGGAAGGCAGGGGAGGTTTGCATAGTCTGTTTGAGGCAAGGAGGCAGGAAGGGAAACAAGCAAATAAGTTTGAGCGACTTAGTTTTGGGAAAATCTGATTTTACGGAGTACGTACACACTAGGGTTTATAGGGCTCATCTAAAAAATTTGTTTTTCCATTTTATAAGTCTCAATTCTACTAGTAGTAGTAGTACCATCACATGTTGGATTTCGAGGTAGGTTAAATCACCCGATGCAAGCAGTGTCAGGAGAAAAATCAATAATGCATGTAGAAGTTCATGGAAATTTAGTGGTCATTCATGCATTCATTTCGTTCTAATTAATGCCTTGGTAAATATAACTTCTTGAGAAAACGAGCGCACTAATTACTTGTGCAAACTATGAAATTAATTCCACCACTCACCGTCTACCTTGGTTGGAGAAATTTTGAAATTGGGCCACAAACTGGAAAGGAGGGAGTAATAACTTTTGTCTTGATTACTGTCGGTGTCAAAACCGGCGGATCTCGGGTAGGGGGTCCCGAACTGTGCGTCTAGGTGGATGGTAACAGGAGACAAGGGACACGATGTTTTTACCCAGGTTCGGGCCCTCTCGATGGAGGTAAAACCCTACTCCTGCTTGATTGATATTAATGATATGGGTAGTACAAGAGTGGATCTACCACGAGATCAAGGAGGCTAAACCCTAGAAGCTAGCCTATGGTATGATGGTTGTCGGTGTCAAAACCGGCGGATCTCGGGCAGGGGGTCCCGAACTGTGCGTCTAGGCGGATGGTAACAGGAGACGAGGGACACGATGTTTTTACCCAGGTTCGGGCCCTCTCGATGGAGGTAAAACCCTACTCCTGCTTGATTGATATTAATGATATGGGTAGTACAAGAGTGGATCTACCATGAGATCAAGGAGGCTAAACCCTAAAGCTAGCCTATGGTATGATTGTTGTAATGTATGTTGTCTCCTACGGACTAAAGCCCTCCGGTTTATATAGACACCAGAGGAGGCTAGGGTTACACAGAGTCGGTTACAATGGTAGGAGATCTACATATCCGTATCGCCAAGCTTGCCTTCCACCCCAAGGAAAGTCCCATCCGGACACGGGACGGAGTCTTCTATCTTGTATCTTCGTAGTCTTGGAGTCCGGCGGACGATGATAGTCCGGCTGTCCGGACACCCCCTAGTCCAGGACTCCCTCAGTAGCCCCTAAACCAGGCTTCAATGACGATAAGTCCGGCGCGCACAATGTTCGGCATTGCAAGGCGGGTTCCTCCCTTGAATAATCCAGAGAAGATCATGAACACCAGGATAATGTCCGGCTCTGCAAAATAAATTCCACATTCCACCGTAGAGAGAATAATGCACATAAATCCAATCTGCTGACGTATTTTGCGGCGTGACATCACACCGCTACCAGGCTTTTACTTGAATCGTTTTTTATTATACCACCTCAGCACATTTAGCGAAGCGGTTTCCTTGGCACGTCTTGTCGAAGCAGAGATTGTGTTCCCCTTATTCCGGGATTCTCATCAATACGGACGTGGGTAACCCAACCGCGCCATTGATAGCGGCGCTTGGGAGATAAGCGAGTTTTACCAGGCTGGTGGGGGACGCATAGTCTCCTCCGTCTATATATAAGGGATAAGGATTTACCTTCTCACCTACGCCTTCTTCCTCCTTCGCTTATCCATCTCCGCGCACTCAAGCTCCAATGCCCAAGCTCGCGCATCTCGCCTCGACCTTCTCCGATTATGTCTGGAGCGGGAGGCAAATGGTTGGCCTCCACCGTTAAGGAGGAGCACATCACCAAGCTGCGCAGCGCCGGATACCTGTCCAGCGACATCGCGCATCAGCTGCCCGACGAGGGGCAGCTCATCCCCACCCCCGGGCCCCATGAGAGGGTTGTTTTCCTCCCCCACTTCCTCCACGGACTGGGCTTTCCACTCCACCCATTCGTCCGGGGGCTCATGTTTTACTACGGCTTGGATTTCCATGATCTGGCGCCGAACTTCATCCTCAACATCTCGGCGTTTATCGTCGTGTGCGAGGCCTTCCTCTGCATCCGGCCCCACTTCGGCCTGTGGCTCAAGACCTTCATCATCAAGCCGAAGGTTGTGAAGGGCACGCAAGCGGAATGCGGAGGCGCCATGTTGGGCAAGTTGCCCAACGTCCTTTGGCTCGAAGGGGCCTTCGTGGACTCCGTTAAGGGGTGGCAGTCGGGGTGGTTCTACATCACCGAGCCGCGCGAGCCCACATGGGCGGCGGCCCCCGAGTTTAGATCTGGTATCCCCACGCAGCTCACCTCCTGGAAAGAGAAGGGCTTGTTGTGGGGCAATCCGAAGGAGCTGAAGGGACTCCGAGCCTGCATCCAGAAGCTGGTGAGCAATAAGCTCAGGCTCATCGACGTGGTCCAAGTCATGCTCATCCGCCGGATTCTCCCATGCCAAGAACGGGCATTTAATCTATGGGAGTTCAATCCGGAACAGCACTGGGCGCTGAGCGGGCTCTTCGACATGACGTACGAAGGCGCCTGGAGGGTGCTGTTTAAGGGCGCCGAAGCCCCCGTATCCGCGACGGAAGATCGCGGATTTTGCTCGCAGCATCCAGCTGACGAGGTAAGTGATTCAACCCCTTTACGGGACACTTGTGGTAAATAGATTGATTCTAAGAGGGTTTTATTCTCTCCTTTCCTTTGGCAGGAATGGATGGAGAAGGCCGAGCAGCTCATATGTCCGGCTCCCAAGCCAGAAGATCCAGTGGACGCCCATCTAGCGGGGCTGCTGGTTCCGGCACCGCACGTGGTGCCGGAGAAGAAGGCCAAGAAGGTGGCCACGGGGACTCGAAAGAGTTCCCATAATCAGGCGTCCGACGACGAGGCGGACTCCTCCCCCGAAGACGAGGAGGAGGAAGAAGACTCTCTCCCGGAGGAGGGAGAGAAGAAGAGGAAGGCTTCCCCAATAGGGGAGGCCGAAGGGTCCAAGAGGGGGAGAACTATTCCCCTAGACAGTTTCGCCAACACCATCGTTGGCGAGGAGGAGTGGCCTTCAAGGGCCAGGCGTCCGGCGAGATCGTAAGTATCCGGATCCCCGATATGCAATTTCTTTCTTGTCACCCAGTTTCCTACTAATGCTGCATTCTGTCCGTAGTCCGGTCGATGATGATCTCCCCACTTCATCGAGCGGGTCGTTGGCCCCGTCGGATGTGGATTCACTTCCGACGGCCTCTACCCCCCGCGCCGACGAGGACGCCGAGGTGGGATCCCAGAGAGGGACCCATCAGGAGGAGGCTCCGGAGGCGCTCCCAGGCAACCTCCCGGACTTTGCGCCGGACCCTACATCGGAACCCGCAGTGGTTCCAGAGTCCGGCAGGCGGCCCCTTCGAAAGAAGGGCAAGACTGTGACACCGGCGGCCTCCGTCCAACCGGAGGCGCCGGACAACTTGTTGGAGGCGCTTAAAGGCGCTTCCATCGAGGAAGAACACCGCACTATCATGAGTGCGGTGATTCAGAAGGTTCAGCTTGCCAAGAGTGGGCTGACCGAAGCCTGCAGCAGTCTTCTAAGAGGCTTTGAGGTAAGGAGTTATAATTATGTAATGTAATACCGCATAGACAGTAGCCCCTGATGCTCAGTTCGGTGTTCGGAAAGAAAAGCCGGACTGAGGATCTAAAAAGATATACGCAGGGTTGCTTTAAATATGTCCATATGGGTTTGCAGGCTGCGCTGCTGACCTCTGTCGCACTGACTGCGGAGGTCGGTGCATTGAAGCAGGATCTCGAGCGGTCCGAGCGAGAGCTCGGCCATGCCAAGAAGCAGCTCGAGGACAAAGAAGGTGAGTAACACCACGTTGAATAGTTACCTTACAGAAAAGGATTTAGGTTGCAATAAAATTAACAAGGATAATATGAGTATTGCAGGGGCCACGAACGAGGTGGCAGCCCTGAAGGAGGCTATGTCCGCGGCCGAACGCAGTGCGGCCGCGGAACGGGCAGAGCGAGAAAAGCAAGAGGCACAGGTGGCGGAAGTATGGCAAGAGCTCCGGGCTCTCATGGAGAAGCATGAGAGCTTGGAGCGTGACTCCAAGACTCGAGAGTCCGAGCTTGCCTCGGCTCTCGAAAGTGCCAAGTCCGCCAAGGCCGAGGCCCGTAAGGCCCTTCAGGAGATTGACGATTTAAAGAAGATAGCAGCGGGTAAGGCATTTTTCATGCAAAGCAAGCATGTTATTGTAAACTACCTGACACTTACCCGCATTCGGAGCTCTCCAGGGGCGTTTGCAGATCTGCCGCGCAGTGTGTCCGATGCCGCCACATTCTACCGTGGCGAGGAGGGGAGCTCAATGGAGAAGGTCTTCTGGTCTCAGTATGCTGAGGCCAGCCATCCGGTGCCCCCAAGCGACTAGTTGAAGCAGCTGGTCAAACTCCACAAGGTAGCTGAGGAGGCCATGAAGGGCCTTATAGTCCGGCTGTGGCCTGGACAGGCCATGCCTGGGAGCTACTTTGGCCTCGTGCGGCCGCTGGTGGATGCGTGCCCCTGGGTGGAGGTCATGAAGCGCTCCACCTATATTGAAGGTGCTCGTCGGGCCCTTGCCCGCACAAAGGTGCACTGGGGCAGGTTGGATGCGGAGAAGCTTCTCACGGACCCACCGCCACCGGGCAAGGAGTATCGCACGCCCGAAATGTATTATAAAACTGTCCTGAAGGGAGCCCGCGATATTGCGGATGAGTGCTCCAGAGATGTAATTTTTGAGTAAACTCGCTATGTGTTATCCTGTGCACTGAAAACTTTGTTCATGTGCGCATTAAGCAACACTTGTTTAATTTAAAATATCACCTTCTATGCGGCCGTTTATAAAATCTGAGAGATGGCAAGTCATTGACTTCAGCCCCCGAGCCACGAGTGCTGGGGTGTTCGGGATAAACTTGAGCACTCTTGTTCCCATTTTTGGGTCCATCTAGGGAGGCGCTCAACACAACGAGCAAGGCAACCGGACTTATAATGCTTGAACACTCTCACTTAGCCATAGAATTCTATAATTTTAAATTTCGGCGAAGCCCCTGTTATTCAGAAGACCGAATCCGGGCGCTATCCACGCCTTCGTCGGACATTGTCCGGAACTTCGCTCGAAGCGGCGTGAGTCTTTAAGGACCCGAAAAAACCTCTCGAACAGCGACCAGTCTCTCGCCTTATCATGCCGGTCAGTTTTAGCTTTCTCCACTAAGGCGCTCGCCCGGCTCAACCGGGGCGCAATCGCAGTGGTTCTCCCAGTGCCACCTTAGCCGACAGAACGGAACGTAAGGCACCGAAACGTGGGAGCCGGGCAAACCCAACTATTGACCCAAGACATGATTCGGAGCCGATTCATATAATGCTATAAGTTCGGGGTGCCGCACTTGTGAAAGTGTTCGGACTTATCAGACCATAATGTGGGGAACATCAGCCCCTGGTGTAGTAGGCCGTACCAAAATATACGGGTGCAAGATGTCATGTAATGAACATATAAAAAGTGATGTAATTGCAGCCGAAAAGTGCCGCATTATTTATTAAAGGAAGTCTGCTATGAGTGTGGACTGATACAAATAGTGCGGTAAGCAAGGGATTTGGACTAATTAAACAGGTCCCCCTCCAGGGATGAGCTGCGGACTTGGTGTATATAATCGAATTTAATGCTCGTAATTGAGACCACCTGAGTATTCGTTGCAGCCTTCTTTCTTCCCTGGCTATTGCATCGTGAGTTCGGCAGGTTCACCGCCGGACAGGGCCTCTGGTTAATGGAGTCCTGTGTATACAAAGAAGTAAAACGATAATAATAAAAGAACGGGGGCACACTTGCGAGCCCCTGGTGTGGTCGAGCCGCACTCTGGTTCCATTGTGGTCGTGCCCCTTCCCCTACACCCATGGTATCTCCAAAGCGTAATGATGTACGCGGAGGGTTGTTCTTGCAATCATGCGAGGGCGGGGGTTGGGGCCGCATTGCTACGCGTGCTCTGATCGCGCCAGGTGGTCTTGGTTGGTATTGCTTCGGGCGCGTTTTGCTATATCCGGCCGTTTAACGGTCGGACTCGAGAATTGCCTTAAAAGGCTGCTCTGTACTTTTGCCGCGAGAGCTGCTGTATGTTCCTCCGTTCAGAGGGAGCGTTCCGTATTTCCATTGACCGTGATGACTCCACGAGGGCCTGGCATCTTGAGCTTGAGGTATGCATAATGCGGAACCGCGTTGAATTTTGCGAACGCGGTTTGTCCGAGCAGAGTGTGATTGCCGCTGCAAAACGAGACTATGTCAAAGATTAACTCCTCGCTCCAGAAATTGTCCGGGGATCCGAAGACCACTTCCAGTGTGACTGAGCCTGTACAGTTGGCTTCCACACCTGGTATAACACCTTTAAAGGTTGTCTTTGTAGGTTTAATCCTTGAGGGGTCTATGCCATCTTGCGCACTGTATCCTGATAAAGCAGGTTCAGGCTACTACCGCCGTCCATCAGGACTCTCGTGAGGTGAAATCCATCGACGATTGGGTCTAAAACCAATGCGGCGAATCCGCCATGGCGTATGCTGGTCGGATGGTCTCTTCGATCGAAAGTGATCAGACAAGAGGACCATGGATTGAACTTCGGGGCGACTGGCTCCATCACATAGACGTCCCTTAGTGCGCGCTTCCTCTCCCTTTTGGGTATATGGGTTGCGTAAATCATGTTCACCGTCCGCACTTGTGGGGGGAAACCCTTCTGTCCTCTATTGTTCGGCGGTCGGGTCTCTTCCTCGTCGTCGCTGTTTAGCCCCTTGTCATTGTTTTCGGCAATTAACTTACCTGCTTGCTTGAACACCCAGCAATCTCTATTAGTGTGGTTAGCTGGCTTTTCAGGGGTGCCATGTATCTGGCATAAGCGATCGAGTATTCGGTCCAAATTGGACGGACCCGGGGTGGTTCTTTTGAATGGCTTCTTCCATTGATCGGGTTTAGAGCCTCGGAATCCGGCGTTGACTGCCGTATCCTCCTTGTCGTCGCCGTTAATGCGGCGCTTATTTTTGTTTCGATGTGACCTGCCGTTGTTGTCCTTAGTATCCGGACTGCCAGAATTTTTATGTAGGTTGTTGCTGCGAGCTAGCCAGCTATCCTCTCCCGCGCAAAAGCGGGTCATTAGTGATGTGAGGGCTGCCATGGATTTCGGCTTTTCCTGTCCCAGGTGCCGGGCTAGCCACTCGTCGCGGATGTTATGTTTGAAGGCTGCAATTGCCTCTGCATCCAGACAGTCGACGATTTGGTTTTTCTTTGTCAAGAACCATGTCCAGAATTGTCTGGCCGATTCGTCTGGCTGCTGAATTATGTGGCTTAGGTCATCGGCGTCTGGTGGCCACACATACGTGCCCTGGAAGTTATCGAGGAATGCGGCTTCCAGGTCTTCCCAACACCCAATTGACTCTGCGGGCAAGCTGTTAAGCCAATGCTGAGCTGGTCCTTTAAGCTTGAGTGGGAGATACTTGATGGCATGGAGATCGTCGCCGCGGGCCATATGGATGTGAAGAAGATAATCTTCGATCCAAACCGCGGGGTCTGTTGTGCCATCATAGGATTCGATGTTTACGGGTTTAAACCCTTCAGGGATTTGATGATCCATTACTTCATCAGTGAAGCATAGCGGGTGTGCAGCGCCTCTGTATTGAGAAATATCATGACGCAGCTCAGGAGAGAGTTGACTGGTGTGTTCGGCCCGGCCGGGGTTATTGGATCCGGCGCGACAGTATTCGTCGTGGATCGTGGGGCGCCCATGTGATCCGTAGATGGATCTGGATTGCCTTGCTTTGTCCTCCAATATATCTCGCAAGTCCGGCGCGTTCCCTCTTGGCTTCGTACTTTTGGAGCGATGCCGGGGTACGGTCTTGGTTGGGGGCCTGGATGCCTCTCTGTCACGACCGCGGGGTGGTCGGTCAGCCGTATCGTGCGCTGGTGATGGAGGTATGTATGCTTCCTCCTCTAATCGGGGGAGCAGCTTGCGTCTTGGGTAACTTTTGGAGGGGCGTTCGAGTTTATACTCTTCGGCCGCGAGGACCTCGGTCCATCGATCGGCCAGCAGATCCTGATCAGCTTGAAGCTGCTGCTGCTTTTTCTTTAGGCTATTTGCTGTGGCGATAAGCCTGCGTTTTAAACGCTCTTGTTCGACGGGATCCTCGGGCACGACGAATTCGTCGTCGTTGAGGCTTGCCTCGTCTTCGGAGGGAGGTGTATAGTTATAATCCTCAACCTCTTCGTCTGCCGCCCTCTCGTGAGGGCTTGCTTCTGCATCCTCCTGCGCTGAGTCTTGCTGGAGGGGATTATCTTCGGCACTTTCTGGGGTATTATTATCTCCTGTGCCGGAATCTCCATTCTTGCTGTGGCGGGATTTAGAGCGGCGCCGCTGACGCCGGCGCTTGGGCTGTTTCTTTAAAGAATCTGCCTCTGCTGCTTCTTCGCCGTCCCCGTCTTTTGGGGTGTCCACCATGTATATGTCGTATGACGAGGTGGTCTTCCAGTGCCCTGTAGGTGCTGGTTCCTGTTCGTGTCCGGCATCGTCGTCCGTAGCGTCGATGTCTTCGGAGTCGTAGTCTAGCATGTCGGTTAGATCGTCGACAGTGGATACAAAGTGGGTGGTGGGTGGGCTCTAAATTTCTTCATCGTCCGTATCCCAACCATCCTGGCCATAGTCCGGCCAGGACTCTCCGGATAGCGAGAGATGCTTTAGCAAATTTAGGATGTCGCCAAAGGGCGAGTGTTGGAAGATGTCTATGGCGGTGAATTCCATAACCGGCACCCAATCAGATTCGATTGGCAGGGGCGAGGGAGGTCCAGAGTCCGGCACCTCGGAGTCACGAGCTTCGCGAGGGACAAGCGTAGTGTTCGGCTCCATCGCCGTGGAAGTTGAAGCCCCCGAGGCGGTGTCTAACCACCGGTCCTCGATCTGGGCGATCGGCTCCGGTCTAAGGGCTAGAGCGGATTGTGGTGCGGCCACCAAGGCACTGTTCGGTGACAGAGCTAGATCATGCCCATCGTAACAGTGCGGCACGCTTGGCTGTGGCTCGAGCCCGTCGAAGATCAAGTCCCCGCGGATGTCGGCCATGAAGTTTAGGCTTCCGAATCTGACCTGACGGCCAGGGGCGTAGCTTTCGATCTGCTCCAGATGGCCAAGTGAATTAGCCCGCAGTGCGAAGCTGCCGAATACGAAGATCTGTCCGGGGAGAAAAGTCTCACCCTGGACAGCATCGCTGGTTGAAGATGCCATCGAACCTATCGGTGATGACACAGAGGAACTCTCAACGAAAGCACCAATGTCGGTGTCAAAACCGGCGGATCTCGGGTAGGGGGTCCCGAACTGTGCGTCTAGGCGGATGGTAACAGGAGACGAGGGACACGATGTTTTTACCCAGGTTCGGGCCCTCTCGATGGAGGTAAAACCCTACATCCTGCTTGATTAATATTGATGATATGGGTAGTACAAGAGTGGATCTACCACGAGATCAAGGAGGCTAAACCCTAAAGCTAGCCTATGGTATGATTGTTGTAATGTATGTTGTCTCCTACGGACTAAAGCCCTCCGGTTTATATAGACACCGGAGGAGGCTAGGGTTACACAGAGTCGGTTACAATGGTAGGAGATCTACATATCCGTATCGCCAAGCTTGCCTTCCACGCCAAGGAAAGTCCCATCCGGACACGGGACGGAGTCTTCAATCTTGTATCTTCTTAGTCTTGGAGTCCGGCGGACGATGATAGTCCGGCTGTCCGGACACCCCCTAGTCCAGGACTCCCTCAATGGTTGTTATTGTTCTTGTCCTACGGACTAAAACCCTCCAATTTATATAGACACCGAAGAGGGCTAGGGTTACACAGAGTCGGTTACAATGGTAGGAAATCTACATATCCATATCGCCAAGCTTGCCTTCCACGCCAAGGAAAGTCCCATCCGGACACGGGACGAAGTCTTCAATCTTGTATCTTCATAGTCTTGGAGTCCGGCAGATGATGATAGTTCGGCTATCCGGACACCCCCTAGTCCAGGACTCCCTCAGTAGCCCTTGAACCAGGCTTCAATGATGACGAGTCCGGCGCGCATATTTTCTTCGGCATTGCAAGGCGGGTTCCTCCTCCGAATAATTCATAGAAGATTGTGAACACCAGGATAGTGTCCGGCTCTGTATAAAAAATTCCACATGCCACCGTAGAGAGAATAATATTTACACAAGTTCAATCTTCTGACGTATTTTGTGGCGCGACGTCACACCACAACCAAGCCTTTGCTCGAATCGTTTTTATTATACCACCTCAGCGCGTTTAGCGAAGCGGTTTCCTTGGCACGTCTTATCGAAGCAGAGATCGTGTTCCCCTGATTTCGGGATTCCCATCAATACGGACATGCGTAACCCAACCGCGCCATTGATTGCGGCGCTTGGGAGACAAGCGAGTTTTACCAGGTTGGTGGGGACGCATAGTTTCGTCCGCCCATATATAAGGGGATAAGGATCCACCTTTTTTACCTACGCCTTCTTCCTCCTTTGCTTATCCATCTCCGCGCACTCGAGCTCCAGCGCCCAAGTCTGCACATCTCACCTCGACCTTCTCCAGCCATGTTCGGAGCGGGAGGCAAGTGGATGGCCTCCTCCATTACGGAGGGGCACATCAAGAAGCTGCGCAACGCCGGATATCTGTGCAGCGACATTGCGCACCGGCTCCTCGACGAGGGGCAGCTCATCCCCACCCCTAGGCCCCATGAGAGGGTAGTATTCCTTCCCCATTTCCTCCGCGGACTGGGCTACCCACTCCATCCTTTTGTCCGGGGGCTCATGTTCTACTACGCCTGGATTTCCATGATCTGGCCCCGAATTTCATCCTCAACATCTCGGCGTTTATCGTCGTGTGCGAGGCTTTCCTCTGCATCCAGCCCCACTTCGGCTTGTGGCTCAAGACCTTCAATGTCAAGCCGAAGGTTGTGAAGGGCAGCCAAGCGGAGTGCATAGGCGCCATGGTGGGCAAAATGCCCAACGTCACTTGGCTCGAGGGAGCCTTCGTGGAATCCATCAAAGGGTGGCAATCGGGGTGGTTCTACATCACCAAGCCGCGTGACCCTAAATGGGCCGCAGCCCCCGAATTCAGATCTGGCATCCCCATGCAGCTCACCTCCTGGAAAGAGAAGGGCTTGCTATGGGGTAGTTCGGAGGAGCTGACCGGACTCCAGTCCTGTCTCCAAACCCTGGTGAACAAGAAGCTCAAGCTTGTCAACGTGGTCCAGGTCATGCTCGTCCGCCGTATTCTCCCCTACCAGCAACGGGACTTGAATTTGTGGGAGTTCAATCCGGCACAGCACCAGACCTTGAGCGGGCTCTTTGATACTACATACAAAGACGCCTGGAGGGTGCTGTTCAGGGGCGCCGAAGCCCCCGCATCTGCTACCAAAGATCGCGGATTCAGCTCGCAGCGTCCAGCTGACGAGGTAAGCCATGTTATCCTTTATGGGGCACTTGCTTTTCGTGTTTTGACTTCATGCGGGATCTAAACTCCCAATACCTTTAACAGGCCTGGCAGACGATGTCCGGACAGGTTAACTGTCCGGCTCCCCTTCCAGAAGACCCAGCGGACGCCCGTTTGACAGGGCTGCTGGTCCCGGCACTTTACATGGTGCCGGAGAAGAAGGCCAAGAAGAAGGCCACGGGAACCCGGAGGAGTTCCCGACGTCAGGTGGTATCAGACTCAACGTCCAATGACTCCGAGGCGGACACCTCCCACGAGGACGAGGAGGAGAAGAAAGAGGACTCTCCCCCAGCGGGGGGAGAGAAGAAGAGGAAGGCCTCCCCAACGAGGGAGGCCGAAGGGTCCAAGAAGGGAAGGACCCTTCCTCCAGACTGTTCCGCCAACGTCGGCGACGGCGACGAGGAGTGGCCCTCAAGGCCCAAGCCCCTGGCGAGATCGTAAGTATCCGGACTCCTAGATGATTTATAATTTTTCTTTTTGTCGCATGGTGTCTTTCTAATGCGGCATACAACCCTGTAGTCCGCCAAAGGACGATCTCCCCGCTTTGTCGAGCGGGTCCTTGGGCACGTCGGATATGGATTCTCTTCCGAATGCCTCCACCCCCCGTGATGCGGATGACACCGAGGTGGGATCCCAGGATGGGACCCATCAGGAGTAGGAGGCCCCGGAGGTACCGCAAGGCAACCTCCCGGACTTTGCACCGGACTCCACACCGGAACCTGCAGTGGTTCCCGAGTCCGGCGGGCGGCCCCTTCGTAAGAAGGGCAAGACCGCGACACCGGCAGCCTCCGTCCAAACAGAGGTGCCGGATAACTTGCTAGAGGCGCTCAACGGCGCTTCCATCAAAGAAGAACACCGCACTGTCATGAGTGCGGTGATTCAGAAGGTTCAGCTCGCCAAGAGTGGGCTGACTGAGGCCTGTAGCAGCCTTCTAACAGGCTTTGCGGTAAGAATTTTAAGATATGTAATATAATACCGCATAGACAGTAGCCCCTGATGCTCGGTTCGGTGTTCGGAAAGAAAAGCCGGACTGACGATCGAAAAAGATATACGCAGGAGTCTTAAAAAATATGTCAATATGGGATTGCAGGTTGCGCTGCTGACCTCTGCCGCACTGACTGCGGAGGTCAATGCTTTGAAGCAAGGCCTCGAGCGGTCCGAGAACGAGCTCGACCGTGCCAAGAAGCAGCTCGAGGACAATGAAGGTGAGTAATACCTTATTAAAGTTTGTACCTTACAGAAAAGGATTTGGTTGCAAGAGGAATGACAAGGATAACGTGGGTACTCCAGGGGCCACGAACAAGGTGGCGACCCTGAAGGAGGTGGTGTCCGCGGCCAAATGCAATGCGGCCGCGGAACAAGCTGAGCGAGAGAAGCAGGAGGCGCGGGTGGCGGAGGTGCAGCAAGAGCTCCAGGCTCTCGTGGAAAAGCTGGAGAGTTTGGAGCATGACTTGAAGACTCGAGAGTCCGAGGTTGCTTCGGCTCTCGAGAGTGCCAAAGCCGCTAAGGCCGATGCGCACAAGGCTCTCCAGGAAATCAAGGATTTGAAGAAAATAGCGGCGGGTAAGGCATTCTTCATGCAAAGCAAGCATGTTAAAGTGAATTACCTGTTACTTACCCGCATTCGGAGCTCTCCAGGAGCGTTCGCAGATTTGCCCTGCAGCGTGTCCGATGCTGCCGCTTTCTACAGGGCCGAGGAGGGGAGCTCGATGGAGAAGGTATTCTGGTCTCAGTATGCTGAGGCCGGACATCCGGTGCCCCTTAGCGACCAGCTGAAGCAGCTGGTCGAGCTCCACAAGGTGGCCGAACAGGCCATGAGGGGCCTTATAGTTCGGCTATCGCCCAAAGAGGCCATGCCTGGGAGCTACTTCGGCCTGGTGCGGCGGCTGGTGGATGCGTGTCCCTGGGTTGAAGTCGTCAAGCGCTCCGCCTGTATTGAAGGTGCCCGTCGGGCCCTTGCCCGTGCCAAAGTGCACTGGGGCAAGATGGATGCTGAGAAGCTTGTGACGGACACGCCACCGCCGGGCAAGGAGTATCGCACACCCGAGATGTATTATAAGGGTGTCCTGAAGGGTGCCCACATTATTGCGGGTGAGTGCTCCAATGATGTAATATTTGAGTAGACTCGCATTTTGTTATCCCGTGCGCTGAAAACTTTGTTCATATGCGCTAAGCAACGCTATTTAATTTAAAATATTACCTTCTGTGCGGCCATTTATCAAATCTGAGAGATGGCAAGTCGTCGTCTTCAGCCCCCATGCCACGAGTGCTGGGGTGTTCGGGATAAACTTGAGCGCTCTTGTTCCCATTTTTGGGTCCATCTAGGGAGGCGCTCAACACAACGAACAAGGCAACAGGACTTATAATGCTTGAACACTCTCACTTAGCCATAGAATTCTATAATTTTAAATTTCGGAGAAGCCCCTAGTGTTTGGAAGACCGAATTCGGGGCGCTATCCACGCCTGGGCCGGACAAAAGGCCGGTTCCTCGCGCTAAGCGGCATAAGTCTTTAGGGACTCGAAAAAACCTCTCGAACAGCGACCGGCTCTCGCCTCATCATGATGGTCAGTTTTAGCTTTCTCCACTGAGGCGCTCGCCCAGCTCAACTGGGGCGCAATCGTAGTGGTTCTCCCAGTGCTACCTTAGCCGATACAACGGAACGTAAGGTACCAAAACATGGGAGCCGGGCAAACCCAACTATTGACCCAAGACATGATTCGGAGCCGATGCATATAATGCTATAAGTTCGGGGTGCCGCACTTGTGAAAGTGTTCGAACTTATTACACCATAATGTGGGGAACTTAAGCCCCTGGTATATTTAGCCGTACCAAAGTGTACGGATGTCACATGTCGTAAATGAACATATGTATAAGAAAGGAATGCAATGATAAGCAAAAAAAGCGATGCATTGTTTATTCAAGAAATACTGCCATGAATGCAGAACGATACAAATAGTGCGGTAAGCAAGGGATGGGACTATTAGACATGTCCCCCTCCAGGGGTAGGCTGCGGAATGGTGTATAAAACAGGTATAATGCTCATAATGGAGACCACCTGGATACTCGTCGTAGCTTTTCTCCTTCCTTGGCTGTTGCATCGTAAGTTCGGCAGGTGTGCTGCCGGACAGGGCCTCTGCTGAACGGAGTCCTGTGGGTAAAAAAAGGAAAAGAGAGAAAAAATGACACACTTGGGAGCCCCTGGTGTGGTTAAGCCGCATTCTGGGCCTATCGTGGTCGTGCCCCTCCCCCTATGCCCATGGTATCTCTAGAGCGTAGTGATGTACGCGAAGGACCGGTCTTGCAATCTTGCAAGGGCTGGGGTTGGGGCCGCATTGCTACGCGTGCTCGAAACGTGCCAGGTGGTCTTGTTGTAGGTTACTCCGGGCGCGCTTAGCAGTGTCCGGTCGCTTAACAGCCGGACTCGAGAATTGCCTTAAAAGGCTGCTCTGCACTTCTGCCGCGAGAGCCGCTGTGTGTTCCTCCGTTCGGAGAGAGCGTTCAGTGTTTCCGTTGACTGTGAATACTCCTCGAGGGCCTGGCATCTTGAGCTTGAGGTATGCATAGTGCGGCACCGCATTTAACTTTGCAAACGCGGTCCGTCCGAGCAGAGCATGATAGCCGCTGTGGAACGGAACTATGTCGAAGATTAACTCCTCGCTTCGATAGTTATCCGGGGATCCGAAGACCACATCCAGTGTAACTGAGCCTATACAATTGGCCTCCACACCTGGTATGACGCCTTTGAAGGTCGTCTTCGTGGGTTTAATCCTTGAGAGGTCTATGCCCGTCTTGCACACTGTATCCTGATAAATCAGATTCAGGCTGCTGCCGCCGTCCATTAGGACTCTGGTGAGGTGAAATCCATTGACGATTGGGTCTAAAACCAATGCGGCGAATCCGCCATGGCGGATGTTGGTGGGGTGGTCCCTTCGATCAAAAGTGATCGGGTAGGAGGACCATGGGTTGAACTTCGGGGCGACTGGCTCCATCGCATATACGTCCCTGAGTGCACGCTTCCGCTCCCTCTTGGGTATGTGGGTTGCATATATCATGTTCACCGTCCGCACTTGTGGGGGGAAACCCTTATGTCCTCTATTGTTCGGCGGCCGGGTCTCTTCCTCGTCGTCGCTATGCAGCCCCTTGTCATTGTTTTCTGCAATTAGCTTGCTTGCTTGCTTGAAGACCCAACAATCCATGTTAGTGTGATTAGCTGGCTTTTCGGGGGTGCCGTGTATCTGGCACGAGCGGTCGAGTATTCAGTTCAAATTGGACGGACCCGGAGT
Source organism: Triticum timopheevii (assembly GCA_963921465.1). NCBI lineage: Eukaryota > Viridiplantae > Streptophyta > Magnoliopsida > Poales > Poaceae > Triticum > Triticum timopheevii. Next base: position 154,425,818 of record OY997272.1, read on the forward strand.
GGTTCTTTTGAATGGCTTTTTCCGCTGACCGGGTTTGGAGCCTCTGAATCTGGCATTGACTGCCGTATCCTCAGTATTGTCGCCGTTAACGCGGCGTTTGTTCTTGTTGCGACGCGACCTGCCATTGTGGTCCTTGGTATCCGGACTGCCAGAATTTTTGCTGAGGTTGTTACTGCGAGCTAGCCAGCTGTCCTCTCCCGCGCAGGAGCGGGTCATGAGTGATGTGAGGGCTTCCATGGATTTCGGCTTTTCCTGCCCCAGGTGCCGGGCAAGCCACTCGTCACGGATGTTATGTTTGAAGGCTGCGAGAGCCTCTACATACGGACAGTCGACGATTTGATTTTTCTTTGTTAAGAACCGCGTCTAGAATTGTCTGGCCGATTCATCTGGCTGCTAAATTATATGGCTTAGGTCATCGACATCTGGTGGTCGCACATATGTGCCCTGGAAGTTATCAAGCAATGCGGCTTCCAGGTCCTCCCAACACCCAATTGATTCTGCTGGCAAGCTATTAAGCCAATGCCGAGCTAGTCCTTTAAGCTTGAGTGGGAGGTATTTGATGGCGTGAAGATCATCACCGCGGGCTCTCCTGATAACGAGAGATACTTTAGCGAATTCAGGATGTCACCAAAGGGTGAGTGCTGAAAGATGTCCGCGGCGGTGAACTCCATGATCGGCGCCAAATCGGATTCGATTGGAAGTGGCGCGGGAGGTTCGGAGTCCGGCGAGGAGTCCGGCACCTCGGAGTCACGAGCTTCACAAGGGACAAGGTCAGTATTCGGCTCCATCGCCGTAGAGGTAGCAGCCCCCGAGGTGGTGTCTAGCCACCCATCCTCGATTGGCACGGTCGGCTCCGGGTTAAGGGTCGGAGCGGACTCGTGTGCGGCCTCCGGGGCACTGTCCGGCAGTAGAGCTAAATCATGCTCATCGCGACAGTGCGGCGCACTCGGCTGTGGCTCGAATCCATCGAAGATCAAGTCTCCGCGAGTGTCAGCCATGAAGTTCAGACTTCCAAATCTGACCTGACGGCCAGGGGCGTAGCTTTCGATCTGCTCCAGATGGCAAAGCGAATTGGCCCACAGTGCAAAGCCGCCGAATACAAAGATCTGTCCGGGGAGGAAAGTCTCACCCTGGAATGCTTCGTTGTTGATGATCGAAGGAGCAATCGAGCCTATCGGGGACGACACAGAGGAACTCTCAATGAAAGCACCAATGTCGGTGTCAAAACCGGCGGATCTCGGGTAGGGGGTCCCGAACTGTGCGTCTAGGCGGATGGTAATAGGAGACAAGGGACACGATGTTTTTACCCAGGTTCGGGCCCTCTCGATGGAGGTAAAACCCTACTCCTGCTTGATTGATATTGATGATATGGGTAGTACAAGAGTGGATCTACCACGAGATCAAGGAGGCTAAACCCTAGAAGCTAGCCTATGGTATGATGGTTGTTATTGTTCTTGTCCTACGGACTAAAACCTTCCGGTTTATATAGACACCGGAGAGGGCTAGGGTTACACAGAATCGGTTACAATGGTAGGAGATCTACATATCCGTATCGCCAAGCTTGCCTTCCACGCCAAGGAAAGTCCCATCCGGACACGGGACGAAGTCTTCAATCTTGTATCTTCATAGTCTTGGAGTCCGGCCGATGATGATAGTTCGGCTATCCGGACACCCCCTAGTCCAGGACTCCCTCAATTACTATTTGTGGCCTTGTATAGATGCAAAATGTTTTTTTTATAGTGGCCTTGTATAAGAAAATGGAGGGAGTACTAAAGGACATATATATTCCAAACAATATGATAATCTCTCTAACCAAAGTAGGGACGAGGAGTAAACGGAGGGAGTAGTCCTGTGAGCCACCGCACGCGTGGGCGAGGGAGAGGGCGTAAGACGTACAATACTAGTAAGCAAGCTTTACCTCATCCTGCGAGCCTCCGCACCCGTGGGCGGGGGAGACGGTGTACTAAGCAATCTTCTCATCGTTCTGTGAGTTGACGGGACTCATCAAAAGTACTCCAGTGTATAGAGCCTTGCCTCTAAGGTAGGCCCCACATTGTTTGCCTCTTTTTTAACATAACACGTCAAGTCGCAATTTGTTTGTTCACCCGTGGTAGACGATCCTCCCTCCATCAAGTGGACAACCAGTACATGTGTCAAATTACCACGTGGGCTACCTTTTCGTACAGAAATGAGCTCCACCATGTACCCGCGCAGGTGTGGCTGGGAAACAGACGCGAGTACATGCGCCGTGCGTGCACCTCTTCTCTTCGTGCACGTCCCCCACTCATAAATCTCCAACGTATCTATAATTTTTTATTGTTCCATGCTATTATATTACCCGTTTTGGATGTTTATGGGCTTTACTTTACACTTTTATATCATTTTTGGGACTAACCTACTAACTGGAGGCCCAGCCCGAATTGCTGCTTTTTTGCTTATTTCAGTGTTTCGAAGGAAAGGAATATCAAACGGAGTCCAAACGGAATGAAATCTTCGGGAGCAATCTTTTTGGAACAAACGCAATCCGGGAGACTTGGAGTGGAGGTCAAGCAATGAACGAGGCGGCCACGAGGGAGCCTGGCGTGCCCTAGGGGGCTGGGCGCGGCCCGCACCATTGTCGGCCCCTCGTGGCTCCCCTGACCTACCTCCTTGAAAAACATCCAGGAGCACCACGAAAAACTATTTCCACCGCCACAACCTTCTGTATATGCGAGATCCCATCTTGGAGCCTTCGTCGGTGCTCCGCCGGAGGGGGAATCGACCATGGAGGGCCTCTACATCATCTCCAAGGCCTCTCCCATAAGTTGTGAGTAGTATACCACAGACCTTCGGGTCCATAGTTATTAGCTAGATGGCTTCTTCTCTCTCTTTGAATCTCAATACAAAGTTCTCCTCGCTCTTCTTGGAGATCTATTTGATGTAACTCTTTTTGCGGTATGTTTGTCGAGATCCGATGAATTGAGGGTTTATGATCAAGTTTATCCATGAGAAATAATTGAATCTCCTCTGGATTCTTTTATGTGTGATTGGTTATCTTTGCAAGTCTCTTCGAATTATCAGTTTGGTTTGGCCTACTAGATTGACCTTTCTTGCAATGGGAGAAGTGCTTAGCTTTGGGTTCAATCTTGCGGTGTCCTTTCCCAGTGACAGCAGGGGCAGCAAGCCACGTATTGTATTGTTGCCATCGAGGATAAAAAGATGGGGTTTATATCATATTGCTTGAGTTTATCCCTCTACATCATGTCAATGTTCTTATGAACTTAATACTCTAGATGCAGGCAGGAGTCGGTCGATGTGTGGAGTAATAGTAGTAGATGCAGAATCGTTTCGATCTACTTGTTGTGGACGTGATGCCTATATACATGATCATGCCTAGATAATCTCATAACTATGCACTTTTCTATCAATTGCTTGACAGTAATTTGTTCACCCACCGTAATACTTATGCTATCTTGAGAGAAGCCATTAGTGAAACCTATGGCCCCCGGGTCTATCTTTTATCATATAAGTTTTCCATCTACTTTTATTTGCATCTTTTACTTTCAAATCTATATCATAAAAATACCAAAAATATTTATCTTATTATATTATCCCTATCAGATCTAACTTTCGCAAGTTACCGTGAAGGGATTGACAACCCCTTTATCGTGTTGGTTGCGAGGTTCTTGTTTGTTTGTGTAGGTGTGTGGGACTTTTGAGGAGCCTCCTACTAGATTGATAACTTGGTTCTCAAAAACTGAGGGAAATACTTACGCTCCTTTGCTAGATCACCCTTTCCTCTTCAAGGGAAAACCAACACAGTGCTCAAGAGGTAGCAAGAAGGATTTCTGGCACCGTTGCCGGGGAGGTCTTCGCTCAAGTCAAGACATACCAAGCACCCATCACAAACTCATCTCCCTCGCATTACATTATTTGCCATTTGCCTCTCGTTTTCCTCTCCCCCACTTCACCTTTGCCTTTTCTTCGCCCCTCTTCTGTTCGATCTTGTGTCTCCATGTGCCTTCCTTTTGCTTGCATCTTTGCTTGCTAGAATTTTATGGATCCTCATCCACTTGCTAATCTTTTTAAGAGATCCAATTCTGTTTAACCAATTGCTAGTGAGTTGTGTGCACTAGATTATCTTTATGAGGTTTTGCTTGAAATTCGTGAATCTAAAAATTGTGATGAAGAAATTTATGAAGAGATTCATGATAGCTCCTTGAATAAAAAACATGATTCCAATGATTTTATTATAAATTCTATTAATGTCAATTGTGCTAAAAATGTGCAAAACCCTAAGCTTGGGGATGCTAGTTTTGCTATGTCTACTACTTGTTGCAATGATCATGATTGGGGCGATTCTTCGTATGATCTTGAAAATTTATTTAAGCTCCATGATGGATATGAGATTGATAATAGTGTTTGCAATAATATTGAAAGTGTGTTTGGAAGAGTGTCAACTTTAGATCTCACATATTTGGAGAATTTTCAATCTTATGAAATTTTTGATAAAAGTGGGTTTGGAGAGGTCATGACTTTAGTTAATGTTAATCCCACTATTTAGGAAGAGTGTCAACTTCGCATGCATGTGGATCGTGTTGAAAATATTTTATGTGATAGCTATTTTGCTGAATTTGTTTATGATCCCACATGTAATTATTATGAGAGAGGAAAATATGGTCGTAGAAATCTTCATGTTACTAAATTACCTCTCTTCACGTTGAGATTTCTATCGTCTCTATCTTCTTCCTTGCATATGCCAGTTTTTGCTTGCTATGATAATTTGTTTGCCTATAAGATGCCTATTCATAGGAAGTATGTTAGACTTAGATGCGTTTTTCACATGTTACATGATGCTCTCTTTCTGTTTCAATTGCTATCTTTTATGTGGGCATCATTGAATTGTTTATGCCTAGCTAGCGGCGTTAAACGATAGCGCTAGTTGGGAGGCAACCCAATTTTATTTTTGTTTCTTGCTTTTTGCTTCAGTTTAGTAATATATATTTCATATAGCCTCTATTTAGATGTGGTTTTATGTTTTAATTAGTGTTTGTGCCAAGTAGAACCCATAGGATAACCTACGGAGATAGTTAATTTGATTCTGCTGAAAAACAGAAACTTTTGCACGCACGAGAATAATTTTAATAAATCACAGAAACGTGATTTTGAATTTATTCTTTTTGCAGTAGATCAATAGAAAAATTTCCCAGGACTTCCTATTTTTGTAGGAGTTTTAGGTTTCCATAATTATTCAAAAGTTACAGATTGCTACAGACTGTTCTGTTTTTGACAGATTCTATTTTTGGTGTGTTGTTTGCTTATTTTGATGCATCTATGGCTAGTTTCGGGGGGTATGAACCATAGAGAAGTTGGAATATAGTAGGTTTAACACCAATATAATTAAATAATGAGTTCATTACAGTACCTTATGTGGTGCTTTTTCTTTCTTGCACTAACGGAGCTTATGAGATTTCCTGTTGAGTTTTGTGTTGTGAAGTTTTCAAGTTTTGGGTAAATATTTGATTGACTATGGAATAAGGAGTGGAAAGAGCCTAAGCTTGGGGATGCCCATGGCACCCCAATATATTCAAGGATAACCAAAATCCTAAGCTTGGGGATGCCCCGGAAGGCATCCCCTCTTTCGTCTTCATCTATCGGTAACTTTACTTAGAGCTATATTTTTTTCGCCACATGATATGTGTTTTGCTTGGAGCGTCTTGTATGATATGAGTCTTTGCTTTTGAGAATACCACAATCATCCTTGCTGTACACAACTTTTTGGAGAGACACACTTTATTTGGAATTTATTAGAATACTCTATGTGCTTCACTTATATCTTTTGAGCTAGATAGTTTTGCTCTAGTGCTTCACTTATATCTTTTAGAGCACGGCGATGGCTTTATTTTGTAGAAATTGTTGATCTATCATGCTTCAATTATATCATTTTGAGAGTCTTGTAGAACAGCATGGTATTTTCTATGGTTATAAATTTGGTCCTAGAATGATGAGCATCCAAGTTGGGTATAATAAAAACTATCGTAGAAAGTGCATTAAACACTATGATCAATTTGATGCTTGATAATTGTTTTGAGATACAAAGGTGGTAATGTTAGAGTCATGCTAGTTGAGTAATTGTAAAATTGAGAAATACTTGTGCTGGAGTTGGCAAATCCTGTAGCATGCACATACGGTAAAAGTTGTGTGACAAATTTGTTGCATGGGGTGCTCTTTTAATTGTCTTCCTTATGAGTGGAGGTCAGGATCACGCGATGGTTAACTCCTACCAACCCTTCCCCTAGGAGCATGCATAGTAGTAGTTTGCTTCGAGGGCAAGTAGATTTTGCAATAAGTAAATGAGTTCTTTATGACTAATGTGAGTCCATGGATTATAAGCACTCTCACCCTTCCACCATTGCTAGCCTCTATTATACTGCGCAACTTTCACCGGTATCATGCACCCATCATTTACGTTCCTCAAAACAGCCACCATACCTACCTATTATGGCATTTCCATAGCCATTCGGAGATATATTCCTATGCAACTTTCCACCATTCTGTTTATTATGACACGCTCCATCATTGTCATATTGCTTTTGCATGATCATGTAGTTGACATCGTATTTGTGGCAAAGCCACCTTTATAATTCTTTCATGCATGTCACTCTTGATTCATTGCCCACCCCGGTACACCACCAGAGGCATTCACGTAGAGTCTTATTTTGTTCTAAGTATTGAGTTGTAATCCTTGAGTTGTAAATCAATAGAAGTGCGATGATCTTCATTATTAGAGCATTGTCCCAAGTGAGGAAAGGATGATGAAGACTATGATTCCCCCACAAGTCGGGATGAGACTTCGGACTTTATAAAAATAAAATAGGCCAAAGAAGCCCAAAAAAATAAAAATAAAAAGAGCAAGAAAAAAAAGAGGCCAAAGAAGCCCACCAAAAGAAAAAAAGAAAAAAAATAAGAGAAAAGAGAGAAGGGACAATGTTACTATATTTTTTCCACACTTGTGCTTCAAAGTAGCACCATGATCTTCATGATAGAGAGTCTCCTATGTTGTCACTCTCATATACTAGTGGGAATTTTTCATTATAGAACTTGGCTTGCATATCCCAATGATGGTCTTCCTCAAAACTCCCTAGGTCTTCGTGAGCAAGCAAGTTGGATGCACACCCACTTAGTTTCTTTTGTTGACCTTTCATATATTTATAGCTCTAGTGCATCCACTGCATGGAAATCCCTACTCACTCACATTGATATCTATTAATGGGCATCTCCATAGCCCGTTGATACGCCTAGTTAATGTGAGACAATCTTCTCCCTTTTTGTCTTCAGAACCACCACCCTATGCCACATATAGTGCTATGTCCATGGCTTGCGCTCATGTATTGCATAAGAGTTGAACAAGCTGAAGCGCGTTAAAAAGTGTGAACCAATTGCTTGGTTGAAACCAGGATTGTGCATGATGGGAGTATTTTGTGTAATGAAAATGAAGCATGGCCTAACTATATGATTTTGTAGGGATGAGCTTTCTTTGGCTATGCTATTTTGATAAGACGTCATTACTTGTTAGTATGCTTGAAGTATTACTATTTTTATGTTTTATGAAATTTTATCTTGAATCATTTGGATCTGAACAATCATGTCACAATAAAGAAAATTACATTGAGAATTATGCTAGGTAGCATTCCACATCAAAAATTCTATTTTTATCATTTACCTACTCGAGGACGAGCAGGAATTAAGCTTGGGATGCTTGAAACGTCTCCAACATATCTATAATTTTTGATTGTTCCATGCTATTATATTACCCGTTTTGGATGTTTATGGGCTTTACTTTACACTTCTATATCATTTTAGTGACTAACCTACTAATCGGAGGCCCAGCCCGAATTGCTGTTTTTTGCCTATTTCAATGATTCGAAGGAAAGGAATATCAAACGGAGTCCAAACGGAATGAAACCTTCGGTAGCGATATTTTTGGAACAAACGCATTCCAGAAGACTTGGAGTGGAGGTCAAGCAACGAACAAGGCGGCCACGAGGGTGCCTGGCGCGCCCTAGGGGGTGGGCGCGCCCCCCACCCTCGTGGGCCCCTCGTGGCTCCCCTGACCTACCTCCTTTGCCTATATATATCCACGTACCCTCAAAAGATACAGGAGCACCACGAAAAACTATTTCCACCGCCGCAACCTTCTGTATCCACGAGATCCCATCTTGGAGCCTTCGCCGGTGCTCCGCCGGAGGGGGAATCGACCATGGAGGGCCTCTACATCATCTCCAAGGCCTCTCCCATGAGTTGTGAGTAGTTTACCACAGACCTTCGCGTCCATAGTTATTAGCTAAATGGCTTCTTCTCTCTCTTTGAATCTCAATACGAAGTTCTCCTCGATCTTCTTTGAGATCTATTTGATGTAACTCTTTTTGCGGTGTGTTTGTCAAGATCCGATGAATTGAGGGTTTATGATCAAGTTTATCTATGAGAAATAATTAAATCTTCTCTGAATTCTTTTATGTGTGATTGGTTATCTTTGCAAGTCTCTTAGAATTATCAGTTTGGTTTGGCCTACTAGATTGATCTTTCTTGCAATGGGAGTAGTGCTTAGCTTTGGGTTCAATCTTGCGGTGTCCTTTCCCAGTGACAGCAGGGGCAACAAGGCACGTATTGTATTGTTACCATCAAGGATAAAAATATGGGATTTATATCATATTGCTTGAGTTTATCCCTCTACATCATGTCATCTTGCTTAACGCGTTACTCTGTTCTTATGAACTTAATACTCTAGATGCAGGCAGGAGTCGGTCGATGTGTGGAGTAATAGTAGTAGATGCAGAATCGTTTCGATCTACTTGTTGTGGACCTGATGCCTATATACATGATCATGCCTAGATAATCTCATAACTATGCACTTTTCTATCAATTGCTCGATAGTAATTTGTTCACCCACCATAATACTTATGCTATCTTGAGAGAAGCCACTAGTGAAACCTATTGCCCCCGGGTCTATCTTTTATCAGATAAGTTTTCCATCTACTTTTATTTGCATCTTTTACTTTCAAAAATATATCATAAAAATACCAAAAATATTTATCTTATCTTTTTTTCAAGGATACGTCAATGGAATGATGTATCGAGATCATAGATAGAAAATGCCACGAAGGCAAAGGTTTTTACAACTCAACCACGGCTAGGCAGCCACACCACGACACCTATCAGTACTACTCGACTCTATCCAACCTGTCCACCCTCATCGGCATTAATCTTGCCTCAGCAAAGCCATAGCCTGCCAGTTTTGTCCCTCGGCGTTAATCTTGTTCAGCACTACATCCACCGATGGAACCTCGCCATTGAAAACGATGTTGTTCATGTGCCTCCAGAGCGTCTATCGGCATTCTGGGAACGGGGGTCCCCAGACTTGCCTGCCTGCAGCCTGCGGCGTGGCTCGAGGGGTGGCCCAGTACGGCCCATCTTCATCGACGCAAGCTCAAGACCCTTGCGAGGGGCCAAGCCTCACGGGGCGAATGATGCAAGGCTTCCTCAGGAACAGCCTCACCAGGCCAGCTCACGAGGACGCGGAGAAATCAAGGCAAGGGTACCTCGTGAGGTGCTCGTGACGTAAGCCATGATGATAGAGGCCAGGCGGGCGCCGGCCTGCGCAGTGTCGTTCTTTTCCCGTTGGTGCAAAAGGGGCAAGCGCAGGCGTGGGGTACCGATGCATCGAGCAAAGGTTACCATTTCGGTGCAACGAGACCAAGACCAGCAGAGTGGCGGGACGGAGGTCACCGTGGAGCCCAAGACGGCGTCATCGCCAGGGCCTTTGGCAATCGAAGACCAACTTTAGTCAGGATAACTTGTACTAGATGTTCCCCTTCAAAATAGCCTTTGTTGGTGCCCTTCCCACTCAATATTTGGGAAGAGGACCAGGGCCTATATATATAGAGATAGCCACCATAGTAGAAGGCACCTAGATCTGACCTAGAGCCAACAGAGACGGAGCAATTCCTCTCCAAGCACACCACCACAAGAACATCCCTCCCGAGGTTGTTCTTCCTCTATACTGTTCATCATCAGCCCCTAAGGCAATCCACCACACCACACACTGGATTTGGGTATTACACCACAACGGTGGCCCGAACCAGTATAAACCTTGTGTCCCCTGAGTTGTTCATCGTGTAGCTTAGATTCTCAACGAGGCGTTGGGCGTCGATCGGTAGGGGGAAGATCTTCGCGCGCACCCCAGAGTTTGAGCCTTAAGGGTTTTGCTGGAACCCGATATCCACATTTGGCGCGCCAGGTAAGGGTGCGCCGGAGCTCTCCCTTCCGTCGACCCGCTCTCCATTGACACTGCGCTTAGCCCTCATGACGAATAATGTGCCGCCCGCTCCGGCTGCCGATGCCGGCACTGGGGCCAGGACGCTCCGAGCCTTGGCCCCTTCCTTGGGACAGGTGCAGTGGCCAAACAAGTTCAAGCCAGAGATGCCGCCGCGCTACGAAAGCGTGACGGATCCGCTAGATTTCCTGCTGGCTTATGAGGAGGCCATCCTCGAGGCCGGGGGCGACGACAGGGTCATGGCCAAGTGGCTTCCCATGGCGCTCACCGGTGTTCCTCGCATGTGGCTGCTACACCTGCCAACGGCTTCGGTGGCCTCCTGGGAGGAGCTGTGCGGCCTCTTCCTCGCCCATTATGCTGCGCCGGCGCTCCCGGTCGTCGCAGCTCACCTGGGCGGCTCGCAAGTGCCATCCTCGAGCCGCCACGTCAAGCCGTTCGTCCGCCAGATCAGCGCCGCCCTCATGCGCCGCGAAGCCCCTCCGGGTTGGGTGGCACCCAAGGCCGACTTGACCTTCAGCTTGGATGATCATCCAGCCAACACCGCCTGCTTGGGTGCACTCCCGATGCTGTGCACTCCCACCATCTGCCAGGTGGCCGTCACCAGGACCCTCATTAACGGCGGTGCCGGCCTCAACATGCTCTCGGTGGAAGCCCTCAGCCTGCTCCACGTGCCCCTGGAACCACTCCGACCCAGCAAGTCCTTCTCGGGCGTCGGAGGCAGTTCCACTGGCTCCCTGGGGCAGATCCGCCTCCTGGTGACCTTTGGCACCCACGACAACTTCCGCAAGGAGCTGGTCGACTTCGACATCGCCCCCATCAGCCTCCCGTACAACGCCATCCTCGGCTATCCTGCATTGGTCCAGTTCATGGCGGTGACTCATCCGGCCTAAAACCTCATGAAGATGCCTGGGAGCAGCGGCGTCCTCACCATACTTGGAGATACAAAGGATGCTCTGCAGGCACTCAAGCTCGCATTCAAGGCGGCCGCAGTGGCGCAGCCCACCAGCGCCGACACCCTCAATGCCAAGGGGCCTGCGCCAACCAAGAAGAAGCAGATGTTCACCCAAGACAAGGTGGAGACTAAGCAGGTACCAGTCGATGAGGATGGATCCTCCGACGCCACCTTCACCATAGGTGCCAACCTCGACCCCAAGCAAGAGGAGGCTCTAGTGAAATTATTGTGCGTGAACAAGGAGGTGTTCGCATGGAAACCCAAGCAGCTAGCAGGGGTCCCGAGGCAGGTGATCAAGCACCACCTGAACGTGTGCCCCAATTTGCGCCCTGTGAAGCAGAAAACAAGGCGGCAATCCACTGACAAGCAGGCCTTCATCGTCCAAGAAACCCGCAAGCTAGAAGCCGCAGGAGTCATTCGCGAGGTTCGCTATTCGGAATGGCCGAGAAACCCTGTTGTTGTGCCGAAGAAGGAGAAAGGAGCGCATGTGTGTCAACTTCACCAACCTCAACAAGGCCTGCCCTCAAGATCCGTTCCCGCTCCCCCGCATCGACCAAATCATCGACTCCACCGCTGAGTGCGACCTGTTGTGCTTCCTGGTTGCCTTCTCTAGCTATCACCAGATCAAGATGGCGGTAGAAGATGTGGAGAAAACGGCTTTCCTGACCCCGTGCGGGGTGTACTGCTACACCTGCATGCCGTTCGGATTGCGCAATGCAGGCGCAACCCTTTAGCGACTGATGCATATCGCCTTTGGCCGGCAGCTCGGGAGAAACGCCGAGGCCTACGTCGATGACATCATGGTGAAGTCTCGAGAGGCCAAGACCCTGATACAGGACCTTGAAGAAACCTTCGCGAGCTTTCATGAAGTGGACCTACGGCTCAACCCGGAGAAGTGCGTGTCCGGTGTTCCTTCTGGCAAGCTTCCGGGCTTCCTCGTGTCCCACAGAGGTACCGAGGCTAACCCAGAGAAATTCAAGGCAATCGACGACATGAGTCCTCCGCAAACCCTCAGGGAAATGCAGAAGCTCACCGGGTGAGTAACCGCATTAGGGCGCTTCATCTCCAAGCTGGGGGAACGAGCCCTGCCCTTCTTCAAGCTGATGAAGAAGAAGGGTTCGTTTGAATGGACTCAAGAGGCTGACGAAGCGTTCCAAGATCTCAAGAAGTAACTGATCAGCCCTCAGGTGATGGTGGCCCCATGCCCTCAGGAGCCCTTGGTGCTTTACCTCGCCGCCACACCCTACTCCGCCAGCGCAGCTCTGGTGGCGGTTCGGGAGGAGCATCGGGTGAAGGCCGCATCTGCCACGACCTCGGCAGATGGGGATCAGCCTCAATAGGAAGGCACCTCCGGGGCTGAGGGGACCTCACCAAGCAGTCAGGAGCCGGGGGCTCAAGCGCCTCAGGAGGCGCTCGACTCTCTGGAGGGTGCGGGCTCCGTTGGCGCGCCCACCCTCGTCAAGCATCCCGTGTATTTCGTCAGCACGGTGCTGCGGGATGCAAGGGCACGGTACCCCATGCCCCAAAAGCTCTTGCTTGCACTATTGGTGGCCTCTTGGAAGCTGTGACACTACTTCCAAGGTCACCCCATCGAGGTTGTCTCAGCATACCCATTGGAGAGGGTGCTCAGGAGTCCTAACTCTGCTGGAAGGGTCGCTGAGTGGAACATCGAGCTGCAAGCGTTCCAGTTGGAATTTAGCACGACCAGAGTCGTCAAGGGAGCCGCACTTGCAGATTTTGTGGCAGAATGGACTGAGGCACCAGGGCTCGAAGCAGGAGAAGATCGGTCGCTTTCCCCGGGAAGCGAGGCACCAAACGGCTGGGTTATGCACTTCGATGGAGCATTCTCGCGACATGGCACAGGGGCAGGCGTAGTGCTTATATCCCCCACTCAGGACAAGCTCTACTACGTCGTGCAACTCTATTTCCAGCAGGGTGAAAAGGTTTCCAACAACATAGTAGAATACGAGGGCCTCATAGCAGGCTTAAAGGCAGCAGCCGCACTGGGGGTGAGGCGCCTCATCATCAAGGGTGACTCACAGCTCCTCGTCAACTTCTCCAACAAAGTATACGAGCCCAAGGACAAGCACATGGAGGCGTATCTTGCAGAAGTGCGCAAGATGGAAAAGCAGTTTTTGGGGCTGGTGCTGCGGCACCAATCAGGAGGCTGATGACATCGCCAAGAGGGCATCAAGGTGGCTACCTCAGGAGCCTGGCGTTTTCGAGGAACGACTCTTCAAGCCCTCAGCAGCACCGTCACTATCAAGCACAACGCAACCTCGGGAGGAGCTCCCTCAACCGCCTGCCTCAGGAGCCCCGGCCTGTGGCCCGACCTCAGGAGCGCGCTTGCTCCTGGCACTGGAAACTCAGGAAGGATGCTGGATGCAGAGCTCAAGGATTACCTGATGCAAGGGACTCTGCCAGAGAAAGAAGAAGACGCGAAACGCGTGGCCCGGCAGGCCACAGCCTACCCCATCCAAGATGGAGAGATCTACCGGAAGCGGCCCAATAGTGTTTCCCTGCGTTGCATCTCCAGGGAACAGGGGAAGGATTTGCTGGCAGACATTCACGGTGGAGAATATGGGCACCACTCGTCATCACGGACCCTCGTCAGCAAGGCGTTTCGCAGCGGGTTCTATTGGCCTACAGCACTCAACGACGCAATCGAGCTGGTGAAGGCTTGCGAAGCCTGTCAATTCCACGCCAAGCAGATTCATCATCCAACTTAGGGCCTGCAGACCATCCCACTCTCGTGGCCGTTCGCGGTTTGGGGGTTGGACATTTTGGGCCCGTTTCCCCGGGCGCCAAGGGCTACCGCTACCTCTACGTCGCCATTGACAAGTTCACCAAGTGGGCTGAGGTGCATGCTGTCCGCACCATCCCAGCTGTCTCCGCAGTCAAGTTCATCAAGGGCCTCGTGAGCCGATTCGGGGTGCCTAATCGCATCATCACCGACAACGGTTCGTAGTTCACCAGCAATCTCTTCAAAACATATTGTGCTAACCTTGGAACGCAGATATGCTACGCCTCAGTGGCACACCCTCGGAGCAACGGCCAGGCCGAACGCGCCAACACAGAGGTCCTGAAAGGCCTCAAAACCAGGACCTTCAAGAAGAAGCTGGAGGCCTGCGGCAGGGGCTGGTACGATGAGCTCCTAACCATGCTATGGTCTATCCGCACTACCGCCACTAAGTCGACCGGCAAAACCCTGTCCTTCCTCTTCTACGGAGCGGAAGCGGTCCTCCCGCATGAGGTCAGGCATCGCTCCGCGCGGGTCCTAGCGTTTGACAAAGCGTAGTAGGACGCCATGCAGGGGTTGGATCTCGTGCTGGGGACGAACACCGTCGGGAAGCCGCACTTCGAGCGGCAAGATACCAGCAGGTGGTGCATCGGTACCACTGCCGCAACATCCGCCCTGGGACTCTCGAGGTAGGTGACCTCGTGCTCAGGCGGGTGCTCTCTAGGGAAGGGCTGCACAAGCTCTCGCCCATGTGGGAGAGCCCGTTCAAGGTTGTTCATGTTTACAGACCTAGCGCCGCACGCTTGGAGACCCAGGAGGGGGCGCCCATCCCGAACGCGTGGAACATTCAGCACCTCCGGAGATTCTACCCTTGGAGTAAGGCCCAATGCCTGTAAAGAGGGCCCGGCGCCTGTGAAGAAGGGCCCAGTGCCTACAGAGAAGACCCGGTGCTTATGAAGCTCGTCGCCCCACGAAAAGGCCCGGTGCCTGTGAAGAAGGCCAATGCCTGTGAAGCACGCCGCCCGTGACACTCTCACGTAATAATGAGTTGGGGCTGTACACGCCCCGGAGTCTCCGGAGAAGCCGCCCTAGGGCCTCGGGGGCTCCCGCCCACGCCCAATGGCAGCACTTAGCTCCGCGCTGGTGAGAAGACGTAGAAGACTAGACTAGATTAGCTGGCTTTTCATTTGCTTTCCGCAGTTGGCTTGTTCACCCTTGTTCGAAACTTTATTGGAGTTGCTTTTAGTATTGTTTGCCGTCCCCAACCCGTGGTTCTTTGTCTTTGTTTTTCGCCTGACTCAACCTCCCTTTTGCTAGCCTCGCGAGGGGGCTGCACGGGCGCCCTCGCGAGTACCTTCTTGCCTAATTTCGTGAGGCTTCCTCACTCAAGTTCACAGCGGGAGCACCCCTCCCGGTCCATACCCCACGGGCATCGCGATGCGAACACAGGACCTGAGCCGATCACCCTCACAACAAAGGTTCAAAAGCTATCCTCCCGGCTAAATTTTGCAGACTCCAAGACGCCCGGCGAGGCCTCTGGCAGGTACCTCGCAAGGCAAAAATGGCAGCGAGCCCCTCGAGCTAAGTTGTTCCTATGCACAAGCACGCAGCCGCAACACCACAACACAGCATGGGAATAATAAATAGCATAATAATTAAGGGCAATAGTCCAGCATGCCCCCACATGGCTCCATACTTCTCTCTCTCTCTCTCTCTCTCTCTCTCTGCAGGAAAAGGAGATAAACAAAATAAACGCGGTATGCCCGGCGACGGCTTGTGAGGGGGGAGTCATGTCGCCCTCCTGAGCTCAATCAGACTCCTCCTCATGCTTCACCAAGGCACGACAGCGGGATGATCCGCTACCACCCTCGAAGTGAGCAAGGCGGGCGTGGTGGTTGATCGCAGCCACCATTGGAGGAGCTGTCACCAGAGGGGGAGCTGCTGAAGCTTGGCGAGTTACGGGCTCCGCCAGCGGCGAGCTCGCCTTTGTCCTTGTTGCGGCCGTCACCAAGTCCCAGCACCTGATCGCCGTCATCATCTTCAGGGCAGCACCTGACACAGTGGCCATCTTCACCAAAAACCCTCACGTAGAGGGTTTCGTCGCCGTCAAACTTGAAGTGCAGGGTTCATCGCCGGACTAGGCCACGCGCGCGGGCAAACGTCTGCCAGCTGCAGGCCAAGGCCATGTTTCCGGTGACGGAGGTCTCCACCAAGACCCAGGAAGCCCTGCTGCAGCAGCCATCCACCTGGAGGTAGAGGCCGCCAGGGGCGCCAGCCGGGAGTTCACTGGCGAAGAAGCGGGGAAGCTGGTGCCAGTTGCCAGCCGGATCTGCCGCCCACACGACAAACTCCGGCAGCACCTCTGTCGAGTGGAAGCGCAGCCTGGGTGGCTGCGTGGCCATAGTGCGCCTTCCCTCACCCACCGGGCGGCCGTCACCACGCGAGGGACCACCGCCGCGACCACAAGGAGCCACCGCAGGAGTCGCGGGGTGCTTACGAGGGCGACCTCGACCGTGCTTGAGCGGAGGGGAGCCGGGCCCTTCTCGGTGAGCCTTCCCCTTCTCCGCGATCGAGAACCTCTTCGTCGGCGCCATGGGGCATGACGGGCGACCGAAGCAGGGAGGAAGAAGAAGCAAGCGTGGGATGGGAGATGTGCAGTGGGGGCTTGCGCCCTCCCACATTTATAACCCAAGGGAGGCCAACCGTCAGCCTCCACGATCGCAGGTAATCATGACTCTTTTTGCATACAGCAGGGACTCATCAAATCGGGCAGTTGCCGAGGCAGCATGGGGAAGCGGAGACGCCCACGTCCAACCAACTACCATGCGGCGACCAAGGCCACAGGCTGTTGGGGCCCGCGGCGCTCCGCACTTGCCCGTTCGCTTCGCTGCTAAGCCAAGTCCGAGCGCGCCTTGGGCTCGAGGGCAACTGTCGGTGTTCTGGGAACGGGGGTCCCCAGACTTGCGTGCCTGCTGCCTGCGGCGTGCCTCGAGGGGTGGTCCAGTACGGCCCATCTTCATCAACGCAAGCTCAGGGGCCAAGCCTCGCGGGGTGGACGACGCAAGGCCTCCTGAGGAACGGCCTCACCAGGCCGGCTCGCGAGGAGGCGGAGAGATCAAGGCAAGGGTACCTCGCGAGGAGCTCGTGACGCAAGCCATGACAATCGAGGCCAGGCGTGGAGTACCGAGGCATCAAGCAAAGGTTACCATTTCGGTGCAAAGAGACCAAGACCAGCAGAGCGGCAGGACGGAGGTCACCGTGGAGCCCAAGACGGCGTAATCGCCAGGGCCTTTGGCAGTCGAAGACCAACTTTAGTCAAGATAACTTGTACTAGATGTTCCCCTTCAAAATGGCCGTTGTTGGCGCCCTTCCCGCTCAATATTTGGGAAGAGGACCAGGGCCTCTATATATAGAGATAGCCACCACAGTAGAAGGCACCTAGATCTGACCTAGAGCCAACAGAGACGGAGAAATTCCTCTTCAAACACACCACCACAAGAAGATCCATCCCGAGGCTGTTCTTCCTCTGTACTATTCATCATCAGCCCCTGAGGCAATCCTGCACACCACACACTGGATTAGGGTATTACACCACAACGGTGGCCCAAACCAGTATAAACCTTGTGTCCCCTGAGTTGTCCATCATGTAGCTTAGATTCTCAGCGAGGCGTTGGGCGTGGATCGGTAGGGGGAAGATCTTCGCACGCACCCCAGAGTTCGAACCTTAAGGGTTTTGCCGGAACCCGATATCCGACAGCTTCCATGCCACTAAGGCGACGACTGTCAATGTTTCTTTCCTCATATCTCATTGTGGGTCCAGTGAAGTCCACCAGTCCACCAGATTACTGTCATGCCATGGCACCCATGTCGGCCTAGCCCAGTTGGTAGCTACGACTGTCCACGCTTGCCGAGCCAGGACGCACCCAAGGAGTATGTGGTTGATTGTCTCTGGCTCTTGATCACAGAAAGGGAAGGCGGCTGGGTGCGGTAGCTGGCGGCGCTCCAGTCTGTCCGCCGTCCGGCATCTATTCTTCATGGCCAGCAACGCAAAGAATTTGCAGGATGGAGTGGCGCGCAATTTCCAGATTTGGGCGGCGCCTGCCACCTCCACTCTAGCAGCGAAGAATGCTCGGTAGGCCGAACTTGAGGAGAAGGATCCATTGGCCTCCCATAACCATACAATCTCGTCGTCTACCCCTTCCGCATGTCAGACATCTTGTAGTCGATCCACTAAGCCCAGAAATTCAAGCAGTCCCTGGGTGCCCATGTTAGGCGAAAGCTCCTGCCACCATCCCCTCAGGAGGGCATGCCAGACCGAGCAGTCAGCCACTGCCTTTTTCTTGATGGATGCGAACAGAGTGGGCATTAGATCCTGAATCCTTCCCTCTAGGAGCCACCAATCTGTCCAGAATTTGGCCATGGCCCCGTCTCCCAGAGTACACTTGGTGGCTGCTTTGTATATTCCCATTGACTCCGGCGGCACCTGAACGTTGAATTCCTTCCATGGCCTATCTTGGTCAGTCCTAGTGACCCATGGCCAGCGAGCTCGAAGCGCCAAGTTGAGCAGCCGTAGATTGGGTACCCCGAGCCTACCGTGCTCCTTAGGGGAGCACACCTTCTCCCAGGCCACCAGACAGTGTCTGGCGCCCACATCCCGGCGTCCTTTCCAACGGAAACCTCTACAGGTCTAGACCATTGCCTCGAGAGTTTTTGCTAGCAATTCCAATGCAATCATGGCGTGAATGGGCATTGCCGCTAGCATGGTCTTCAATAGTTCTAGGCTCCCCGATCTGTACAAAAGTCACGCCTGCCAAGCCGGCAGTCTATCTGCCATTTTATCCACCAACGACTGTAGCTGGGTTGACGTGATATTCCTCAGCCCAAGCGGGAGCCCGAGATAGCGGCACGGCCATCTTAGCACCTGGCAACCCAGCTCCTCGACGATCAGCTGTAGGTGTTCATTAGAGCATCTGATCGGGTGTGCCGAGCATTTGGAGAGGTTGGTTCTGAGACCCGAGGCCACGCCGAAGTCGGTTAGGAGCAGAGAACACACCCTCAAGCTATCTTTGTCAGGCGTGATGAAGGTAACGACATCATCGGCGAAGATCGAGGTGCGGCTATGAAAACTGGCTGGTGCGAGCGGCTGCAGAACCCCCTCATCAGCCGCATGCTTAAACAGGTAGTGTAGCCCTTCCATCACCATGACAAACAACAACGGGGAGAAGGGATCTCCCTGGCACAGCCCACATCTGTTATATATCACCTCCCCTGGCACTCCATTGAGCAGCACCCGCGTCGAGGAAGAGGCTAAAAGTCCAGTCACCCACAAGATCCACTTGCTACTGAACCCCATATGTCGAAGGATTTTGAGCAGGAATGCCCAATCCTCGGTGTCAAAAGCTTTAGTGATGTCCAGCTTCAACATCACCGCCGGCCGGCCGGCGGCATGTAGCCTTCTAGCCATGCCCTGGACCAGCATGTAGTTGTCATGGAGGCATCGGCCTTTTATGAATGTGCTCTGGTGCGTGCCGACAAGACCAGGCATCTCCAGCATGTAGTTGCCACGCACGCGGAAAGTACCTTCGCCACAAGCTTCGGGAAGCTGTGTATCAAGCTTATTATGCGGTAATCTCGTACATCGATCGCAGCCGGCGACTTGGGCAGAAGAGTGATGAGTCCCTGATTTATAGATGTTAAGCCCCGAAAATCCATATTGTCCTCCTTGATTATTTGCCAACACGCCATGTAGAATCTAGGTGTGAATCCATCGGGCCCTGGTGACTTATCCAGCCCCTGCGCGCAGACAGCTGCCCATAGCTCCTCTTCCGTAAAATCATGGTCAAGATGGGTCAAGTCCTTGGACGGCATGCCGATTTCATCAAGATTGATCGTAAAAGCGCGGTCTGTTGCCCTGCCGAGTAGACCCGCGAAGAACGAGTCAATCCCCTGGGCCATCTCCTCATGCTTGGTGGTTATCACGTCATCCACTTTCAGTTTAGTGATGAATTTCTTGAGTCGTCGGTGGCTCGCGTCCGCGTGAAAGAACTCGGTGCAAGTATCCCCCTCTTTAAGCCAAAGCACCCTTGATCGTTGTCGCGCAATTGATCTCTCCATCGATGCCAAACCCAACAGCTTTCGCTTTAGCAATCTCCTCAGAGCCACCTCGGCCTCCGAAAGGGATCAGCCTTCCATAGCTACATCCAGTCGTAGAATCACTTCAATTGCGATGCTAATTTGTTGTTTGATGCTGCAAATGTATTTATCATTCCAGCTCTTCAGCGCCTTGGCAGTTTCCTTTAGCCTGATAGCGATTCTTTTGAAGGGATTCTGCATGTATGGCTGTCCATCCAAAGCATGCCTGACCACCTCATGAAACCCATCGACCTTAGTCCAGAAAGCTTCGAAGTGGAACCGCCTGCCCCGGCGCATATTAGTGTCAAGCGCCAAATGCAATGGGCAGTGGTCTGACACGCTGGAGCTCAACACCGATAAGAAGGCCATGCGGTGCTGCGACTCCCAGTCCATAGAAACAAGAAGTGTATCAAGTTTCTCCAAGGTCGGAGCTTGGTATCGGGGGTTGGGTGCGACATATGCCAAAGGATGGCTTATCATGGTGGGGGCAAGTAGAACATCGCCGGTGCCTGGAAACGGGATGAGGCGAAGACATGCACGCCGGCGGAGCTTACCCAGCTTCAGGGCTCTCCGAGGAGATAACACCCCTACTGCTGCTCTGCGGGGTCTCCGCATGATCACTAAGGCAAAGTGAATACAAGGATGCTCCTAGAGCTATTTCTGGAGGAAGGAGAAGGCAAGGCTAGCTCTTTCCCTCCGGTGTGTTCTGTCTAATGCTACTAGGTGCGAACCCTTTGCATGGGTGCCCTGGGGGGTTTATATAGGCCTAACCCCAGGGTTACAATGGTAAAACCGGCTGGGCGCGGGTCCCAACCGTCTGTCTCTCAGGTGCCGTCTTCTCCGCCGACTCCTGGGGCCTGCCGACCGGTGGGCCCCGCCGACTGGCATGGTACGAGGGCGTCAGCCCGTGTCCGCCGCGGGCGTGTCCTGCCGGCTGCAGATTACTGTAGCCGTGCTTCTAATGACGCGGGCTTGGTCAGTGCGTCTTGGCAACAGTGCCGCCGCCTGCGGGCGATCACTGTGGCCATTCCCCTGTCGCGTCTGGTTAATGGCATGTGGGGCCCGTGGGAGGGGCCGGCCGACTCCAAGGGGCCGACTCCCAACGGGTCCGACTCTCGGCGCTCCCGCCGTCTTCAATACTCTCACTGACTGGTAGGCCCCGCCGTCGTCGGGCCGTACAGAAAAGGCGTCGTGGGCATAGGGCCCTGCCTCAAGGACTGATGTCAGGGCTGGCATGGCAACAGTACCGCGCCTTGCGGAGATCTCTGCGGGTACGGTGCGCTGTGGCCATGCCTGCCTTTAATCATCGGGTGGTTGGGAGTCGCGGGCCGACTCCCCATAGTCGGCTTCTTCAGAGTCGCCTCTGGGACTCGGCTTGGGTGAGAGTCGCCTCCTGGACTCGGCTCGAATGGGAGTCGCCTCTTGGACTCAGCCATCTTGGAGTCGCTGTAGATACTTGAGGGGCGCAGTCTGCCCCGATGTCTTGAAAGGTCCTAGGACTCGGGTTAGCCTACCCGTGGCCCATTACTCCGACCGTAATCCCCGAAGCTGGTGAGGCCCCGAGGCTGATACGTCTTGTGCCTCAGCAGTTTCATTCTTTAGATGGGGGAAAGCAAGCTTTGATGGTCGCCTTCCTCCAAGCCGATTGGCTGGAGTCAGATTCTCTGTGAGCCATCATGCTCAAGCCGACTGGCTGGAGTCGGATTCGCCAAGGGCCGCCTTGCCCCTTGAGGTGTTTCGGACGTCGTGGCTGGAACCAGGCGGCGTGCCTGATACGCTTCCCGTGGTCGCCCGCTGCGGCCCCGTCGCGCGGGGCCACGTGGCAGGGGCAGTCTGCCTGCCCACGCGCGCGACGGGACAGGCCGTCAGGCGGGGCCCGGCACTACTGTGCCTCGGCACGGGAACAGATCCACTGCGGCTGGGCGGGCGGTTGGGCTTCCCATGTTGTTACTGCGCGCAGTAACTTCGTGGGTTCAATCGTGGGGGGCGTGGGGGCTCGCGCGCAGTTAATCCCCACGCCGCCCCATCGGCTTCTCAGTCTTTGAGACTATAAATAGGCAGGGGAAGTGGGACGGCGAAGCGCGCGCTTGTTCTTCCCTGCTTCCCCTGCTTCCTCCTTCCTCTCCTTCTTCATGCCTTCGCCGCACCACACCGCACCGCTCCGCAGCGATGAGCTCTTCCTCCGCCACGGCTTTTGCCGTCCGTTCCGGCGCGTGGGATGGTTCCCAGGTGGATGACGACGCCATCGAGCACCTCCGCAGGACGCGCCGGCTCCCCGGTGCGCACCTGGTGCAAGTTCGCGCTGCACCAGAGGGGGAGATAACGCCGGCACCGAAGGAGGGCGAGCGGGTCATATTCCGCTCGCACCTCATGCGCGGCATGGGCCTGCCAGCGAGCGGCTTCCTCCGCTCGTTCTTGGAGTTCAACTGACTCCAGCCACACCACCTCACCCCGAACACGGTGGTGCTGCTGGCCGCCTTCGCCATCCTGTGCGAGGGTTTTCTCGGCGTTCTCCCCACCCTCGAGTTGTGGGGAGAGTTATTCCAATCGAAGCTCGGCACGCACTCTGCCGGCATACTGGCCCAGTGCGGCGCCTTCATCGCCATGCGTAGGTTGACAGCCGACAACCCCTTCCCCTCCATCCCGCTGATCAAGTCGGTGAAGATGTGGAAACGTTCGTACTTCTACGTGAAGAACGTCGCCACGGAGGGCGACTGGGTCAACCTGCCGCACTATGAAGCCGGTGCACCGGCTGGGAGGCTTCCCAGCTGGTCCAATCGTGCCAAGACGCTGTCTCCTGCTGGCACAGCCGCCGTCGCCCGACTCCGACCGCTGACGCAGTCGGAAGGCCTAGCCAGGGCCGACTTGCTGGCCGCCTTCATGGCGCGCCGAGTCCTCCCACTCCAAGGCCGACCTCATCTGATCTGTCAGATGAGCGACCGCCGAGTCCCGAGCCGAATGAGTACCTGGGAGATGCCCCATGCGGAGGTGGCGAGCATGGTGAACCACATCGCGAACTGCGAGCTCGCGGAAGACTGGCAGTTCGGCAAGGAGCCGTACTCGCGTGCCAACCCTCCGCCTGTGGTAAGTCGAATCTTTTGTTCCTGTTTTTCTTCATAGCCGACTCCGACTTCTGATCTGCTAGGTTCTCTGAGTCAGAACCCCCTCATCCAGCCTGTAGCCGGCGCCACCGGTCAGCCATGCGAGTTCGCTCCAGACCGCGCGGAGAGCGACATCGATGACCCCGACTTGGGGGCGGCGGCTATGGAAGCCGACGCCGAAGGCAGGGGAGGAGGAGCGGAAGGCGGACTCCGGCCCTCGGCGACCTTCGCCGACTGGCCGGAGGATGAGGGCGACGGCGAGGTCGTCCCGCGCCGCCAACCGAAAGCCGGCCATCCAGGCGAAAGTTCCTCCGCCGGCTTGGCCGGTCAAGTCGGCGCGAAGAAGCGCCGGGCCGTGCCGAGTTCGCTTGGCGGTCGGCCGAAAAAGTTCAAGGGAGCGGCCGTCGCGACCAAGCGGGAGGAAGCGATCGCGAAGGCCAACCGCTTCCGCAAGGAAGTGAAGAAGCCGCCGCTGGTCTCTGCGTAAGTGCTGACTATCGCTTGTTCTTGTTTCTTTGGACGGATCTGTTCCGAGTCTTTTTCATTATGTTCTCTGCTTCAGGGCCCCTCTTTCTCTTGAGAGGGTCGCCGTCCCCTCTGTCATGGGGTCGGCCGTGACGTCCGCCAATACCCGGTGGATTGACCCCGCCGCCGACCTCCGGGAGGCGACGGAGCGCAACAGGCCGACCGTCTAGAGAAGGCGGAGGCCGAGAAGGCGGCGGCCTCCGCCCAGAAGAAGCTGGAGGGAGCCGAAGACGCCGCCGCGGCCAAACAGCGGGCCGAGGAGGCCGCGCGCCGCCAGTCGGCGCTGCTTGTCGTTCCGCTGAACTCCGCGCCGCTGCCCCCGGAGTTCACGGGGCAGACTGGAGAAGTCGGCGGGGAGCACTCCATCATGGAGAGGGACGGAGGTGAGGCCTCTGCGTCGGGCACGGCCTCGCCGCCACCGCCGCCTCTGCCGCATGGCAAGCAGCCGGCGGGCCCTCTAGTGCCGCCGGCTGAGGACGAGGTGGTGGCGAGGCTGCTTCTTCAAGTCGGCTCACCGACGCGCCGCCGTCTTGCGAAGGCGGTCTCGGCGCCGCGCCCCTTGGAAGCTGGCGCCGCTGGCTCGGCCATTCCAGATGCTGAGGCATCAAGTGTTGCGCCTACTGGATGGGTGCGAGGAGGCGGCGACGGTCCGTTGAACCAGGCGCTCCTGGATGTGCAGGCGAAGCTGCGAGCTGAAGGAGAAGCCATCCAGGGCTGCACCAGGGCGCATCTGGCATCGCGAGCGTCTATGCGAGTATGTTTTTCTTTTTTGACTTTCTATTTTCTCATTCTTCTCTGTGGGGGCACGCCAGCTCACCCACTGGGTGTAGTCCCCGAGTTTCGGGCCGGCTGCTGCACAGGCGGCCCGGAACTCAATCTGGCGAGTTCCTCATTTTTGTCTTTGATCTAATTTTTATTGCAGGAGTATCACAACCTCCGCGTCACCGCCTTCAACCGTAACATTGAGCGGCTGGAGAAGCGGACTGCCGACTTGGTGGAGAGTCGGAGTAAGTTCTTCTTCTTTTCCGCGGGGAAGCGCTGGCGCACCCGCGGGCTGTAGTCCCCGAGATTCGGGCCGACTGCTGAGCAGTCAGGCCGGATCTTCCCGGCGACCTTTGTTGCTGACGACTTAACGTCTTTCTCTTTGTTTTTCAGAGGCCAATGCCGCTCTTCACGAACAGTTGGGCGAAGTTAGCACGGCCCTTCGTGCCAAGGAGGAGGAGTGCGGCAAGCTCGCCAAAGAGGGCAACTCGTTGGCCGAACAGTTGGCGGAGCAGAAGGAGCTGCTGAAGGCGGCTCGGGACAAGGCGGGGAAGAAAGAGACCGCTCTCTTGGACGAGTTCGAGATGGAGCGCTCCTCCTGGACCGACAGGGAGGTGATGCTCACTTCCGGCTTCCACGAGATCGAGGACATTGTCGATGGTGAGTTCCTTTTCTTTCTTTCCTAGAGCTGCCGATTGCAAGTCAGGCCGACTGCTGATTTTCTTTTTGCTTCTTTCTGTTTCGGGCAGACTTCTTCCCTGGCCACTCGCAAGCGGTCACTCGAGCCATCGAGGCTGATCGCGAGGCGCGGAGGGCGAATAGCGAGGAGATTGCTGCCAACGCCCCCTTGACCGTTGACGAGCAGCTCCTGAGCATCGAGACCCGTCTGCGGCCTGCCCATCAGCTGCTGTGCCGGCTTCAACGTACCGGGGGCCAGGCGATCTCTGCCCTGCGGCCAGGCATGCCGGCTCTGTGCACCGCCAGTCGAACTGCCGACTGGCTGGAGGTCGCAGCCGGTTGTCTTGAGGCTTGAAAGGCTTCCTCGGCCCAGGCTGGAGCGCGCCGGGCGTTGGAATTCATCAAGGCTTGGTATCCAGGGCTGGACCTGGACCGGCTAGCCGTGTTCCAGTCAGAGGCCCAGGCAGAACTGGCGGCCGTGGAAGGCGCCCTCATTGAGCGTGCGGCGGTGATCGCCGACTACACTGACACCAGTGTCTTCGTTCCCGAGCAGGCCGCGAACGGCGAGGAGGTGCCTCCGGAGTGGTTCGGGATGAACCCCGACTACGACGAGGACTCAGTGGAGGTGATCGGCTCCAGCACCGAGGAGGAAGACGAGGCGGGGGACGAAGACGAGACGGAGGCGCCAGAAGACAGGGCGGACGACCAGCCTCAGCTTGATCGCGCCTCCAGCAACGAGCCGCGTCCAACCGGACCGGCTGCCGTCGGAGGCGATCAAGCCGAGACTGCCCAGCCGGCCGCTCTAGCGCCTGACACCATCGTCTCCGCTGACCCGCCGAACCCGTCTGCTACTCCTTAGGCTGCCGTCTTGTGCTTACTTTATTTGTTTTCATAGTCTTTGAAGAACTTGTTAATTTGCACAATTCCACCCGCGGGGTGTATTTTGAACTCGGCCAGAGGCCTTTGCTTATGTAAATATCTATCTGCCTTCTATCTTTTCTTGCTTATTGCTCTTTTTGGCTTTTTCCTTTGCCGCCTTTCCGTAGTCGCTGCTTTGCCAGACGGACAGTCGCTCCGCGAACTGCCGCAAGTCAAATGCTTGGCTACTTTAGGGAAGGCAAGTACTTCACCTTTTTAGAGTATTTTAACAAGTGGGATAGAAGGCGGTGAGCCGACTATTCGAGAGTAGGCTCCGCAGAGAGAGGCTGGGAGCCGGCTTGGGCTATGCATACGCTTTGAGTCCTTAGCCATTTTTTCGTGTGTGCGCTCGTTCTTGCTTATTCTCTGCCTACCAACAGTCGCTCTATGAGCTGCGGCTTTCGACAGGAGACGGCTTAAGCGCAACACACTACTTGTCTGACTATAGGAAGCATTTCATAGCGCAAGACGGCAAGTCCCCGGGCCGAATAGTCGAACCCGGTGCCAAGCGGCATGACAAAAGAGTAGCATACTCGGAGGCATAATTCTTGTCATACAGATAACAAAAAGGGCAGTCCCCGAGCTCGTCTCGGGGGCCCAAGGTTTCAGTACTTTAACACAAAGGATAGCGTGGTACATACTGCATAAACTGTAAAATCTTCGGAGGAGATTTGCGTTCCATGGCCGTTCTGACTCCTTGCCGGAGTCGTCCCTCTTGCGTGCTCGAGGCTTCTGAGCGTTGATTAGGTAGTAGGAGCCGTTGCCTAGTACTTTGCTGATGATGAAGGGTCCTTCCCAAGGCGCCAACAACTTGTGCTGGCCGGCTGTTCGCTGAATCAGCCAGAGCACATGGTCGCCCTCTTGAAACGATCTCGACCTGACCTTTCGGTTGTAGTATCGGTGCAAACTCTGCTGGTAGATGCCGGACCGGCCGAATGCCAACAGTCGGCCCTCTTCCAGCAGGTCGATGCCGTCTTGACGTGCTTCTTCAGCTTCCTCTTCGGTGTACATGGTGACTCGCAGAGAGTCGAACTCTATGTCCGTCGGGATGACGGCTTCGGCACCGTAGACGAGGAAGAAAGGCGTGAAGCCAGTTGACTTGTTTGGAGTCGTGCGTAGACTCCAGAGGACGGCTGACAGCTCCTCAAGCCAACAGCCGGCCGAACGCTCAAGTGGTTCGACCAGTCGAGGCTTGATGCCGGACAGGATGAGGTCGTTTGCTCGCTCCACCTGGCCGTTTGACTGCGGATGGGCAACGGACGCTAAGTCCAGTCGGATGCCCTGTGTCGCGCAGAAACGGGCCAAGGCGCCTTTGGCGAAATTGGTGCCGTTGTCGGTGATGATGCTGTGTGGTATGTCGTACCGCACCGTGATGTCGGTGATGAAAGTCACTGCAGTTGGACCGTTCAACTTCTTGATGGGCTTTGCTTCTATCCACTTGGTGAACTTGTCCACCGCAACAAGCAGATGAGTTAGGCCGCCTCGGGCTGTCTTGAATGGTCCCACCATGTCCAGGCCCCAAACTGCAAAGGGCCAGGCGATGGGGATTGTCTTCAGCGCGGAAGCCGGCTGAAGTGGCTTGGAGCGGAACTTCTGGCACCCCTTGCATTTTTGGACTAACTCTTTAGCCTCTTCCAGGGCAGTCGTCTAGAAGAAACCGTGCCGAAAGGCTTTGGCGACGAGTGCTCTTGAAGCTGCATGGTGGCCGCACTCGCCCTGATGAATGTCTCTGAGAATTGCTTGGCTTTGTTCTGGCTCTACACAGCGTTGGTACACACCAGTGATGCTGCTCCTGACCAGCTCTCTGTTGATTATAGTGTATGCTGCCGCTCGGCGTTGCACTTGCCGAGCCAAAATCTCATCAGTTGGCAGCTCTCTATTCACTAGAAACTTGAGGATGGGCTGCGCCCATGAGGGTGCTGCTATTTCTTCAACCTCCACCACAGCGACTTGGACAAGGGTGGCTGGGCCGGGAGGCGGCGGGCTGGAGTTTGCGGCTGCTTGCTGGACTGACGAAGTCCCCGGGCCGACTGGTGCAGTCTCCGGGCCGACTGGCGCAGTCCCCGGGCCGGGTTCTGAAGTCCCTAGGCTGGCTTCAACTGTAATTTTCTTGGGGCCGTTTGCTGGGGCTCTTGAGTCGGATCTGACTTCTTCGAGAGGAGCCGGCACAAAGATGGAGTCTGATTCTAGCGAAGGCTTGATGGACGGCTCGAGGAGGCGCTGAAGAGCGACGCCGGACGGTATTGCTTGGCGGGTGGAGCCGATTCGTGCCAAGGCGTCTGCTTGATCGTTGTCGTTTCTTGGCACGTGAAGGAACTCGCACCCCTCAAAGTATCCGCTGAGCTGCTGCACCAGGAAACGGTAGGTCGCCATGTTTGCATCTTTGGCGTCCCAGTCGCCAGATGACTGCTGGACCACCAAATTGGAGTCGCCATAGCACACAGAATCCGGCGAATGCCGAGTTCTTTGGCAAGCCGGAGTCCATGAATGAGTGCCTCGTATTCGGTGACGTTGTTGGAGGCGGCGAAGTGGATCTGCAGCACATACTTGAGCTTGTCGCCTTTGGGGGAGGTGAGGAAGATGCCGGCTCCCAGGCCGGTACGCATCTTAGAGCCGTCGAAATGCATCCGCCAATGGGTGGAGTCGGGCGCTGGCGGTAGGTACTGGGTCTCGGCCCAGTCGACGAGGAATTCGGCCAGAGCTTGCGACTTGATGGCGGTGCGGGGCTGGTAGTAGATGGTGTAAGGAGCCAGATCTATGGCCCATTTGGCTACTCGGCCAGAGGCGTCTCGGCTTCCGATGATCTCGGCCAGCGGGGCCGTGCAAACCACAGTGATTGGATGCTCTTGAAAATTAGGCTTCAGCTTCTTGGCGGCAAAATGCACACCGTAGCACATCTTCTGGTAGTGGTGGTAGTTCTGCTTGGAGGTCGACAGTACCTCGCTCAGGTAATATACCGGTCTCTGGACAGGGAGCGCCTTGCCTTCCTCTTTGCGTTCGACTACAATGACTATGCTGACTACTCGGCTGGTGGCGGCGATGTACAGGAGCATGGGCTCTTTAGGAGTCGGAGCCGCCAACACAGGGGGAGTAGTCAACATCTTCTTCAGCTAGAGAAATGCTTCATCCGCCTGGTGATTCCATTCGAAAAAGGTGGTCTTCTTCATCAATTGATACAAAGGGAGAGCCTTCTCGCCCAGCCGACTGATGAATCGGCTGATAGACGCCAAGCAGCCGGTGAACTTCTACACATCTAACAGTCGGCTGGCTACTTCCATTCTCTCGATGGCCTTGATCTTCACGAGGTTGCACTCTATGCCACGATCAGAGACCAGGAAGCCAAGGAGTTGGCCGGCTGGTACTCCAAAAACGCACTTCTCAGGGTTGAGCTTGATCTGGAACCGACGCAAGTTCTCAAAGGTTTCCTTGAGGTCTTCCAGCAGCGTCCCACGCTTCTCCGTCTTCACCACCACATCATCCATGTAGACATGGGCATTCCTGCCGAGTTGCTTGAGGAGGCACTTCTGCATGCAACGCTGAAAGGTGGCGCTGGCATTCCTCAAGCCGAACGTCATGGTCAGGTAGCAGAAGGCTCCGAACGGCATGATGAAGGCGGTCTTCAGTCTGTCTGCCGGGTTCAGCTTGATCTGGTGATATCCTGAATATGCATCTAAGAAACTCAACAGCTCGCATCCGGCTGTGGAGTCTATCACCTGATCGATTCTTGGCAGGGCAAACGGATCCTTTGGGCAGGCTTTGTTGAGGCTTGTGTAATCAATGCACATCCGCAACTGCTTGTTTTTCTTCAGTACCAAAACCGGGTTTGCCAGCCACTCTGGAAAAAACACTTCCATGATGAAGCCGACTGCAAGAAGTCGGGCTATCTCTTCTCCAACAACTCTCCTCTTCTCTTCTGACAGGCGGCGCAAGGGCTGCCTGACGGGTTTCACATCTGGCCTGACATGCAGCTTGTGCTCGGCGAATTTCGTCGGTACACCTGGCATGTCTTTGGGGGACCATGCAAAGATGTCTCGATTCTCACGGAGGAAATCGACGAGCTCGCCTTCCTATTTACTATCAAGGTTTCTTCCCATGACAGTGTACCTCTCTGGGTGCTCCGGGTCCAAGGGTATCTTCTTGGTCTCTTTGGCTGACTTAAACGAACCCTCAGCTTCCGACTCCTTGGGGTCAGGCGACATCCCTGGCTGCTTTCCGGCCATCGCCACGACTCGATCAAGGAGCCGCTTCTCAGCTGAGATCACCAGGGACTCGGCCAGTCAGCTGCTCTCGGCCGTGCAGGTGGACGACTTCCTGTAGTCGCCGGCTATGGTCAGAATTCCCTTGGAACTCGGCATCTTCATCTTGAGGTAGGCGTAGTGAGGAACCGCCATGAACTTGGCCAATTGCAGGTCGGCCAAGCAGTGCGTGGTACGGGCTTTCAAGGTCCACTACTTCA
Source organism: Triticum timopheevii (assembly GCA_963921465.1). Taxonomy (NCBI): domain Eukaryota; kingdom Viridiplantae; phylum Streptophyta; class Magnoliopsida; order Poales; family Poaceae; genus Triticum; species Triticum timopheevii. Next base: position 154,456,394 of record OY997272.1, read on the forward strand.
AACCAGACTGGCTCTCGGCGGAAATGATCTTTGTCTCTAAACAGGACGTCTATCAGGATCTTGCCGATTGGTGAGCAGGAAAGGCCGGGTAAAATACCATGGAACACAGTCCGGCTGCTCTGCAGTTGTCTTTGCTTGATTCCTAGCTTCTCCATAGTATCTTTGTACAGGATGTTGATGCTACTACCTCCATCTATCAGCACTCTCGAAAAGCGGGCGGCCCGCCTATCAGTGGCCAAGGTGGCACCTAGGGCCAGGGCATAGGAGCCCGGATTCGGCATCACCTCTGGGTGATCCGCTCTGCTCCAACTGATAGGCCTCTTGGACCAATGCATGAATTCTGGAGTACCTGTTGCCACTGCATTTACTTCTTGCTGCTGCTGCCGTCTGCTGCGTCGATCATCTGCCACACTAGTGAACACCACATAAGCTCCATGCTCTTCTGGATACTCGTCTTGCACTGCGCCGACTGGCCGAGCGGCCGGCTGCTAGGGTGGCGGTGGAGGCGGCGGCCCAGCAGGCGGAGGGGGAAGGAGGCCGTCTCCCTTGGCGATTCTGGTGAGCCAGTGGCACTTTCGGGTGGTATGATTCGATGGCTTCGCGCCACTGTGGAACTTTCAGGGACCATCCAGAGTCTGCTCATAGGAAAAGGCCGGCAACCAATTGGATTTGCCGCCTTTCTGCCGTTTGGCCGGAGGCTGCCCCTTCGGCTGTTGATATTCGACTGTCGCAACCTGCCGACTGCTGGAAGCCGGCTGTTGGGCCTTGCGCTTGTTGTCGCTCTGCTATTGTCGTCGACTGGTGTCTCCAACTGGAGTCCTGGGAGCCTGAGGGGTCACTTTGCCAGCCGCATTGACTTGAATCTCTGTCTTCATGGAGGAGACGGCTGTAGCGTATTTGTCTGCTATGACCAGCAGTTCGTCGAGGGTTTCTGGCTCGTCGCAGAGGAGCTTGTGCTTGAGGAGGGTGCCTTCTCGGCACCCGGCAGTGAAGTACTCGATAGCCTACACCTCGTGCACGCCCTCGCAGGAGTTCCGAAGCTCGCCCCAGCGCGTGAAGTAGTCGCGCGTTGACTCATCAGGGCCTTGCACGCACAAGGAAAGCTGGTGTGGCTTGGGAGGTCGCTTGTACGTACTCGTGAAGTTGCGGATGAAGGCTTCGGTAAAGTCGACCCAGCTCTTGATGCCGCGGGGCTTCAGACTGTTCAACCATGTCCGGGCTGTGCCCTGGAGCATGAGTGGAACGTACTTCACGGCAACTCGCTTGTTGCCGTTCGCTATACTGACGGCCGTGGAGTAATCAATCAGCCTGTCTTCCGGCTTCACGGAGCCGGTGTACTTGGGTGTGTATCGGGGGAGCGTGAATCCTTTGGGGAAGGGCTCGTCTCGGATGAGGGGTCCAAAACAAGGCGGACCCAGCTCGTCTTCTTCTTCCAGCGCCAGGGATCGGTGGAGTCGGTCCATCCGATGGCGGGCGTCATTTTCTCCGACTCCCTGTCGGCGGCCAAGGCGGCCACCGAGAGTCGGATGCTCAACAGGCAGCGGGGAAACTCGTTGTTCTCTTCTGGGTGGGGGAGGCAGGTAGTCGTCCCACCACTCCACTGCTCTCGGCCAGCCGTCTTGGTCGCGCTCGATGGTGATGCGAGTCCGACTGTGACTGACAGCCGGCTCTTTTTCTTTCCTTCCACGGATTCCGCCAGTCGGAGTCCGAGATGTCACGCCTTGATCTCGGCGGGGAGGCAAGTCGTCATTCGGTTGCTGCAGCGCATCCACACGGCCGCCGGCCGCGTTCTGCGTAGCAACGGCGTCGAGAAGCTGCTGGACTCGCTCCGTCATCATGCGGCGCTCTTTGCCCTCGAAGTTCTTCAGCTCGCCAGTCGCCGCTTGGGCGGCGCGGATGTTCTCTGCAGGGGTGGCATATACGGGGCGTTTAGCCCCGAATAAGTCGGCGATGGTCGCGCCGCGTTGCCGGACCGCGCCTAGGCGACTCGGCCCAGTCGGAGCCGGCGAGCCGCCCACGGCGCGATCCATTTCGCGCTGGTAGGCTTCTGACAAGCGCCTCATGCTCGCCAGCCTCTTGGCGCCTTCGATGATCTGAAGGCGGCGTGTCTCCAGCGTCTCGGCGTCTGCGTCCTCCGGAATGGGCGCAGTTAGGTCTTGCAGGGCCGCGGCGAGCGGGTCCTGAACATCTTCACCGGAGCGCTCATCGTGACTGATGACGAGCACCTCCGTGATGGCGCTTCCGCCGCTCTCCTCGTGAGGAAGCGGCTCGTCGTAGACCACCACGTTGGTGGGGAAAGTGTCGAGCGACACGATGTCGGAGTCGACCAGCATCGGGTCGGTGGAGCCTACGGACTCCAAGTCCACGGCAGGCTCGCCGGTGACGTGGAGATGGTCGAGGAGGCCCGCGAGGAGGCTCTCGGGGCCACCCGTGCCTGCGTCGGATGCCGGCTCGTCAGAGAGGCGAACCTCGCCGACAAGTTCGGCGAGGCTGCTCGCTGCACAGGCGGCCTCAGCGCCGCGCAGCGCGTCGATGCAGACTCCATCTGGCGAGCCTGGCTGGCTGCGCTCGCCAGGAAGGAAGAGGGTTCCCATCCAGAACAGATCTCCGGATGACGGTGCACCAGGCCCCACGGTGGGCGCCAAATGTCGGGGGTTGGGTGCGACATATGCCAAAGGATGGCTTATCATGGTGGGGGCGAGTAGAACATCGCTGGTGCCTGGAAACGGGATGAGGTGAAGACATGCACGCCGGCGGAGCTTACCCAGCTTCAGGGCTCTCCGAGGAGATAACACCCCTACTGCTGCTCTGCGGGGTCTCCGCATGATCACTAAGGCAAAGTGAATACAAGGATGCTCCTAGAGCTGTTTCTGAAGGAAGGAGAAGGCAAGGCTAGCTCTTTCCCTCCGGTGTGTTCTGTCTAATGCTACTAGGTGCGAACCCTTTGCATGGGTGCCCTGGGGGGTTTATATAGGCCTACCACCCAGGGTTACTATGGTAAAACCGGCTGGGCGCGGGTCCCAGCCGTCTGTCTCTCAGGTGCCGTCTTCTCCGCCGACTCCTGGGGCCCGCCGACCGGGGGGCCCCGCCGACTGGCATGGTACGAGGGCGTCAGCCCGTGTCTGCCGCGGGCGTGTCCTGCCGGCTGCAGATTACTGTAGCCGTGCTTCTAATGACGCGGGCTTGGTCAGTGGGTCTTGGCAACAGTGCTGCCGCCTGCGGGCGATCACTGTGGCCATTCCCCTGTCGCGTCTGGTTAATGGCGTGTGGGGCCCGTGGGAGGGGTCGGCCGACTCCAAGGGGCCGACTCCCAACGGGTCCGACTCTCGGCGCTCCTGCCGTCTTCAATACTCTCGCTGACTGGTAGGCCCCGCCGTCGTCGGGCCGTACAGACAAGGCGTCGTGGGCACAGGGCCCTGCCTCAAGGACTGATGTCAGGGCTGGCATGGCAACAGTACCGTGCCGGGCGGAGATCTCTGCGGGTACGGTGCGCTGTGGCCATGCCCGCCTTTAATCAACGGGTGGTTGGGAGTCACGGGCCGACTCCCCATAGTTGGCTTCTTCGGAGTCGCCTCTGGGACTCGGCTTGGGTGAGAGTCGCCTCCTGGACTCGGCTCGAATGGGAATCGCCTCTGGGACTCGGCCATCTTGGAGTCACCGTAGATACTTGAGGGGCGCAGTCTACCCCGATGTCTTGTAAGGTCCTGGGACTCGGGTTAGCCTACCCGTGGCCCATTACTCCGACACTTGGCGCTCATTGGACCACGTGTAACGCCTGCCGTTCAGATAGATGTCTCGCAGGTCTAGATCAGAGATGCATTTCTAAACCAGCCCATCATGCGTCCGTTTAGCCTGCCGTTGCTCTTGTCTGTGGGGTCCGCTATGAGGTTAAAATCTCCCGCCACCATCCAGGGGCCTGCATGCAAAACCCGAATCTCCCTGAGCTCCTCCATGAAAGAAATCTTGTCTATCTCCTCCTGGGGTCCGTACACCCCGGTAAGCCACCACCCAGACAGGTCGCTGAACACCACCCTGGCCATGACCTATTATCCATAAAATGTGGGTTTGTTAGGCGAACAATCACAGATTTGCTAGCCAGCAGAATCCCCCCACAGGTGCCCACCGTCGGCAAGCAGAAAAAGCCGTCAAATTCAAAACCTAAGCATTGCTGGACCATGGCCAAGTCCATTTTCTGGACCTTGGTCTCCTGTAAACACACGATGCTAGCACCCGAGCATGAAATGAGATTTTTTATTGCATTGCACCTAGCGGGGTTGTTGATGCCCCTCACGTTCCACACCACAATAGACATGGTAGGGTCAGCCATTAGGAGAGGCCTACCCTAAGACCACCAAGACCAGCCTACTACGCTGCCTCCCCGTCCACCACACATCCCAACAGCAGCACATCCACCTACCAATCGAATAGGCCGACAATGGCCGCGATGTGCTACTGGCTCGGGGGACGGGAGAAGAGGTCCACGTACGCCTGCATGGCTTCATCTCCAATCACCTCCCCCTCACGAGCAATGCCAAGTTGTATCATCAGTGTTCGTTGTTGTTTCTTGACTGACGAGCCCCCTGTGAAGCGTCCGTTAATCCTGACACTATGCCTTAGCGTGGTGGGGGTGTCCTCTTTCACCTATTGCATACCATAGTTGGGCGGTGGAGCAAAGGCTCAGTCCTTTTCTGGCACTTTTCCACCATGATGAGCTTCTCCCTGGGAATAAGCGAAGGATCATCCGTCCACAGGTAGGCCTCAAAGCAACCCAGGTCTGCCCTACTCGCGGTGAGTGTGCCCAGCCTCTCCACCCATGCCGATAAACCAAGCACAATTTACGCCGTTCCGCGGCTCCACACATGCGGCGGCATGCCCTCCATGCCGACGCGCACCCGGTAGTTGAACTGTCTCCGGGTAGCCTGCAATAGCCTGTTCCACGGCGAGAGCGTCAGCGAGAACCCATCGCCATCCACCACGGCCGCCCTGATTGCTGCATTCTGCGTTGCCCGTGAATCAAACACCAGCAGGAAGTCCTCCGGCCAAAAGCGGTGCACCGAGAACGCACCCACCGCCTCCGGAGCCTCCGCCTCGACCGCCTCGGCCACCCTGCCCACCGCCACCCTAGGCCGACCGCCAATGACGACCGCAACCATTCTCCAACGTAGTGCATCCTCCGCAGCAGACACGTCCACCTAGCGAGGGATCACACAGCGCTCCACTGCCAGTCTCGACTCTGGCGCGCCCGGCCTGCGCCGCCTGCTCGGCTCACCCACATCCATGGCCGCACCCTCCGCCGGCTCCGAGGGCACCCTGTCAGAGGAAACTGCAGGGTCCAAGCGAGCATGCGCAGGCGCCACGGGACGCCGACCGCCCTCCACATCCTACCGACCGCGCCCCGCCGGTGCTCCAGCAGCGGCATGCCCGATCGGACCTAGGCGAGCGTGCACAGGGGTGTTGCACTATTGAACTGGCGCGGTAGGGCCAGCGGGCACCGAGGGGGCGACAGACGGAGGCGGAGGGGCAGCGCACGGACCAAGCCACTCCCTCACAGGGCGTGCGGCGGCCGGCACAGGCGGTGAGTGAGAGCGCGGCGCACAGCACTCCCTGGCGATATGGCCCGGACGGCGGCAGCGAAGGCAAACGGTCTCGTTGGTACACATGTCGGCGACGTGCTCATCGCTGAGACAGTTGAAGCACAGGCCGGCGAGATCTTGCGGGAGATCAGCCCGAATGAACATGGAGGGAAGGGGGCGCAGGGCGGCGGCGGGGGCTGCGACGCTTGTGGCCGGCCATCTGCCAGCCGCCATGTCCGGCCGCCGGCGGCTCCACTGCCTCAGGACGAACCACGATGGAGGGGAATCTTCGGCTAGGCGAAGGCCGGGACTAGGGACAGGGGCGCGGCGGCGGCAAAGCCCTAGCCGGAGCCACATGTGAAACAGACGGTGGGGAGGGGGAGGTGAGGGGACGCCGGAGGTGAGCCGCTCCTCGGGACCTCACAATACGAGCGCACCGGCCAGAGGTCGTCCTCGTCGGAAGAGGACATGTCACCCCAACGCACAGGACTGGCCATGCCGTAGCGGGGCCCGATAGTGGGAGAGGGGAGACCGGCCTGGGTGGTCGCCGGAGCCGGGGTGGCTACCGGTGAGAGGCTGCAGGGGGTGGACGCCGCTGCCGGAGTGGCAGGCTGCGGTAGGTGGGGAGGGTGGGAAGGTGGGAAGGTGGGCACTTTTGTATGCAGTGATATGATATTTATCTTATCATATTATCTCTATCAGATCTCACTTTTGCAAGTTACCGTGAAGGGATTGACAACCCCTTTATCGCATTGGTTGCGAGGTTCTTGTTTGTTTGTGTAGGTGCGTGGGACTTTTGAGGAGCCTCCTACTGGATTGATACCTTGGTTCTCAAAAATTGAGGGAAATACTTACGCTACTTTGCTACATCACCCTTTCCTCTTCAAGGGAAAACCAACGTAGTGCTCAAGAGGTAGCACCCACCTACATGGGTGTGTGTGAGAGAGATACAAACCTAAACATAATGAGCCGTCCATCCCCATGCCTCCGTCCAGTCCGACCACCAGTCACCACCACGCCCCACTCCTCCTCACCTTATCTCTCATCTTTCTCCCTCCATTATTATATACAAGGCCACTATCAAAATTACAATTTGCGGATATACAAGGCCACTAACACTAATCGATGCAATATTAATGGTGTTTGCCTCGTAGTACTAGCAAAGGAGGATATTGATTATCCCTTCCATGCATGCGGGAGTGTGAGAATTCGCTTGATGTGCATGAAAGAGAAGAATGCACATTAATTTACACGGCAAACAAGGAAAAAAGGTGGCTTGCAACATTGACTTAGAAGAAAATAATTTTTGCCTCGGTACCTGTAATATGGGTTTGCGGCCTTGTATACAAAAATGGAGTCCGATAAAATTCTCGAGATACCACTTTTCCGATAAAATTCTCAAGATATCATTAGCTTTAACAAATGGGATTACTCCTACATGGGTTAATCACAACAGATGTTTTTGTAAAAAATGCATCTTGATGTTCTGTGCAATGCACGGGCATCTTGCTAGTCCATGAAAACAACACATGGCAAAATTCCACGGCGAACGAGGGATTTGAATCTACTGGGAGGGACAGTTTGGATCTTGCCCGGGGTAGCCAAAATATTGGCAACCCTTTTCTCCACCAGTGCCTTTGCCACCGATGAACGAGGAATGGCTCGGGTGCTCATGCATCCTCCAGCGCGCACGTTGGAGACGAGCTTGCACGAGCTGTGTTTTTTTGTCCCACCATGCCGCCCGCAGACCGACCGGCAACCCGCAAATTACACCATCCAACCGTAGCAGCACACATTATGACAGCAACTCAACCAACCGAACGAAATTCATGCAAACACGACGATATTTCATATAAACAACGATGGAAATCATATAAAATGCCGGATTTTCATACAAACATGATGGATTTCATTACATCCAAATGAACTACGCGGTGCTAGTTTTGGATAGCACAGGTATATAATACCTGGCCTAAATGGTTTCCCGCCGATCCATTTGTGTTCCTTATATCTGGCAGCATGATCACTGGACTGCCGGGAGCCCCGGAGGTATATGCTTTAGTGCAAAGGACGGCTCGCTTCCCAACTGCCCAACTGATATCATTGGCTGATACCGAAGATGATGGTGGAAGGGGGCTTCCCCGCTTCCGTGGAGCCCATGCGGGGTCGACGAAGGTCCTCGCAACAAAAGGATCCAGCAAGACACCTGTTGTGTATGCCGGTGTCGCCTTCGCGGTGGCCTTCATGGGACCCAAGCGGCGGCGGCCTCCCGTGTTCTACTTCTCCTCGATGATGGCGGAGGCGCTGGCCACCGACTGGTCGCTCTCCGCGCACCTGGCTTCTATCGCTGCTTGCATGGCGCGGCCGCCAGCATGGGAGTCTTGGCCAAAGAAACGGGAGACGTGGTACAAGGCGGTGGCGTGGACGGCAGCAACGACGCCCGTGCGCCGCTCCTCGTCGAGCTGTCTTGGAGCGGCGAGTTGTTGAACCGCGCGCCGGCTTGGGCGGCAACTGGCTCCGTCGGGCGAGGGTAGGGAGGTGGACCAGCAAGCTGCATAGCTCGTATCCGGCGGGCTCGGCGAGCCACCCTGCCGGCTTGGATGCGGGATAACTACTCTTCGTAAGCCATTGTAAGAGTGGACAAAATGGTGAAGGAGGAGATAGGGGAATGGCGGAGGTGTGCAATTCTTGGCCGGCGTTTGGCCTAGTTTAAATAGGAGATTAAATAGACGGCGGACGGGAGTAGCTCGGCCGGCGTTGCGTTTAATGCCGGCCCAGTCATGAACGGACGTGTGTCCAGAGTGGGTTTCTCGGCTTCCACACGGGCGGGTTTCATGGAGGCGTTTGAATGCGGCAAGGAGGCGTGTTCATCCGGGCATGCAGCGAGTGGCGCCCTCGACTCTGACGTACGACATCACGCCGTTCTTCCACTGACATGTGGGCTCTTTGGGCACATGGCCTACAGGTCAGTGACCCAATGCAGTCAGCGCACAGCAGAGGAAGTTTTGGTGGGCTAGGGCGGTCAGAAGCGGGCATTTCATAAACCGATGATTGTTCATTGAGTGTGACATCACCTATTTCATGTAGATAAGCCTGCTATGTTGATAGCCCGTTCGATGCATTGTGATTCATAAAGACCGTTGCAAACATCAATGTTCTGCTTATCATAGATAAGATTAATTAAAACCCGTAACAATCCATGTCCTTAACAAAGGGTGCATGCACGTATAGGTTGAGCGTGTATTTTGCATCATGTGCTGCGTTCATGCAAGCGTGCGAGTGTTGCGTGCGTGCAAGGGTACGTTTCAGTGCTGCATTTATGTGTGCGTACGTGTGTGTGTTCGTGAGTGCATGTGTACGTGTTGGTGTTGCACACATGCATGCGTGCGTGTGTTCGTTATGTGTACGTGTCAGTGTTGCACGCCTGCATGCGTGTGTGTGTTGCGTGTGTGCATATGTATGTGCGGGGTGAGGCTACACGTCAGTCGACTGACTTTTTCATCTCTAGTTATTAGATTTTCCAGCCGTTGGATACGAAATCAAGGGCCTGCAGTTTATCTTCAAACTCCACCACCTGAACCGCCAGCCACCACCGGCCGAACCACCGGGCCCCACCGCTCGCGGCCGGCCGGCGCCGCGACACCACTCCGCCTACCCCGAAACCACTCCCCACCGCCGGTCCACCGCCGCACCGGCCATCCCTCTAGGCCCCCGCGCCGAGCTTTTTCTACGGCGATCCCCACACCACCGCCCAATCACCGGCCCCCCACCGCCGGCGACTGCCAACCAGAGGTCTCACGACTTCAAATACCCACCGACCACTAATTTATTACCATTTATGTCCTTCATATACGCGTTGACGGGTGGGCCCTAAGGTAATGTGCGCTGCTGAATGTGGACCATTTGACTAGTCAATTGATCGTGTCATCAACAAATTACGGAGCTGTATGGTGAGCCAGTGACAGTATGATCACCCTAAAATGTATTTTATTAACACAGTACAGACTCAAACTACCGTTTCTTTCTTTTATATACGAGCTGATAGGAGGGCCCACGGTTACGCGCCCCGATGGTGCAACACTAGTTACGCCACATGGAACATTTGACTGGTTAATTGATTGTGTCATCAACAAAATACGGAGTTGTACGGGTGAGCCAGTGACCGTATAATCATGACATGTATTTTTTTAACATGGTACAGACGCAAGGGCTCATATATACGCGCAAGCACTCACCACTATAAGCACACACACGTAGACCCTACCCCTATGAGCACATTCGAGAGAGTGAGCCAGCATATGATCTTGAGATTTTACGAAGTCACCATAGGTGCCTCGTAGTCGAGTGGAACTTCTCCTCCCACTGAACGCACGCCGCCGGAAAATACTGAAATTAACCCAGGATAAATGCGAGCACCGGAACTTTAACCCTGGTGGGCTCGAGAAACCACTGTCCTCCTAACCATCCAACCACATGTTGGTTAGCACGACAAAATGCATGTGGTGACCATGATGAGCTTATTCTGAAGTCCAGTGACCATATCGTGCTTTCGCTTCAAATACAATGACCGTAAGTGTCGCCAACAAAATACGGAGCACGCATCAAATGCAAAGTCTGTCAGTGTCATCAAGAAAATACAAAGACGTATCGTGAGCTAGATACCGTAAGATCACCACGAGAATGTATACGCTGACCGTAATGAGCATATTCTGAAGTCCAGTGATCGTATAGTGCTTTAGCTTGAAATACAGTGACCATCACATGTGAATGTGTCGTGGGCATGCATACTTTTAGAGGGCCAAGAGATTGTTTGTGTGCGTACGTGAAAGTGGTGTAGAAAGAGGGCGTGTCCTGTCGAGACAAGGAGAGATATGCCCTTCGTTTCTCTTTCCCGTGACTAATATTTTAGGAGAATATATAAACATTCACAATGCAGAACAAATATTTTTGGATGCACCATGCAATTAACTTTCATGTATAACATTGTACTATTGTATATGCTTATTTTCTTAGTGCTCGATTGCGTGTGTGGTGTGGTGGGCACATCGTTTCTAGTTGTGGTGGGTCAACATGAGGACTCATGGGTCGGTTCCATCCTACGCCACATAGGTTGGACCGAGACACGTTATACGAAGACCCATGTGGAGGACTCAGCGTACAGCACGAAGCTACCAGAGTCGTGGAGGACTCTATCCCCACTGGTGATAAGCCGACTATATATGATTTGTAAACCTAGGCCTCGAGTATGTTATAGAAGCTTGGGGGCTAGTTCGTCAATAGTATACACACACACGCACAATCCCTGGTATTCACGTGTACTTTGTACACACCCCTATCACTAATATACAGTATCAAGAGTAGGCCTTTTCCTCAACTGCAAGGGTCCGAACTAGGGTAAAACTTTGCCTCATATTACCATCCTGCCTAATAGTCAGGTATATCCTACCGAATGATATGATGGAATCATATCTACCAACTGCTAAGAGGGAGGTGTGTTTGGGGAGGGGGTCGGGGGCAATGTGTGCAAGAGAGGCCTAAAGATAATGTGCGTGCAGGAGACACGTAGGCACATATATATGTGTATAGAGGGCTAGTAGAGACCGTGCGTGTGTATATATGCATGTGACAGAAATAGTGTTTTCCAATTAAGATTAGTGAAAAGAGTGGTACATAGTAGTCAGAGAGAGAGAGAGATAGAGAGAGCTTGTGCGTGAGACACCCCGACACCCCGCGAGAGATTGTGAGCATGTGTGAAAGAGAAATGCCGATGCATATAAAGTGTGTGCACTTATGCGTTAGAGAGAGATATATATAGCGCTTTTGTGAGAACGGGCCGAGGCATAGTGCATCTATGTATAAAAGGCAGTTCTACGCATTAAATTAAAATATAAATGGCATTATTATTTCTGGCTGAGATCATGAATTTTGCAAATTGCGTATGGATGTAAATCGGTCTATCAGACACGCATATACTCTATTCAATTCTAGCATGTGCATGTGTTTATTTCATATTATCGATCCATAGAGTGAGAGCGGTTTGAAATACAGGCAATGGATTGCTTTTGCAATTCATATATAAACATTAATTAGTGCACTCCATGTTGTTAGTGTGAAGCACTTTATACATTTGTCACTTGCATGGATACATTCCAAATTGCTAGCTACAAAATAGAATACATGTTGAATTCAACATAAAGAGGGTTTTGTCACTTGCTGTACCAGAACCACTCTGACCACATCGTCCTGCGCCTCACCGCTGCCGCTCCACTGTCGCAACCGTCCACCGCATCGGAGCTGTTCCCGCAGCGTTGTCGTGTGCCGCCTTGGATCTGGTTCCCCGCCACGGACAGATGGCCACCGCACCACACTCAACAACTTGGCCATGGGTTCGTCCAAGGCTCCACCGTCCTCCACAACTTCTTGTTTCCAGCGAACCACAAGAAGATCGTTGGAAAAACAGAAGGAGGACACAACACTGCCAGTAGAAAGAGGTACTCCTCTTCCCTTACTCGTGCAAATCTTACATCTCTACTCACACCGTATTCATCCCACGAAACAAACTAGTTGAGCGCTTCTTACTCCATCTTCTTCGTGATATTAAATGCACAAGGTTTCCTCCCATTACTATTTCACCTTTGCTAGAGGTCAGTAGCCCACCTGGATTTCAATTCAGGGTCAGTCGAACCACAATTAAAAGAAGCAGAACCCGCTTAGGCACGCGGAGTACCTAGTACGCCAGTTCGCCTGATATAGAGGCTCCGCACACCTCCTTTGCTTCACTGATTAAGTAATGGAACATGAATTCCCGGAAGGGTTTAAACCCGTGAACATCGAATCATATGATGGGACAACAGACCCGCGGTATGGATCGAGGATTTTCTCCTCCATATTCATATGGCCCGCGGTGATGATCTTCATGCCATCAAATACCTCCCGCTAAAACTCAAGGGACCTGCTCGGCACTGGTTGAATAGTTTGCCCAAAAACTCGATTGGCAGCTGGGAAGACTTGGAGGACGCCTTCCTCGACAACTTCCAGGATACATATGTCCGACCTCTGGATGCCGACGACTTAAGTCACATAGTTCAACAGCCCCAGAGAGTCAGCCAGGAAATTCTGGACTAGGTTCTTAACTAAAAAGAACCAGATCATCGACTGCCCGGATGCCGAAGCCCTAGTGGCCTTCAAACATAGAATCCGTGACGAATGGCTCGCCCGACACCTCGGCCACGAAAAGCCGAAGTCTATGGCAGCCCTCACAATGCTTATGACCCGCTTCTGCGCGGGCGAGGATAGCTGGCTAGCCCGTAGTAATAACAATACAAGCGAACCTGACACTTTTGAAGCCAGAAATAGCAACGGCAAGCCCCGACGCAACAGACACAAGCGCCAAAGCAATGGTGACAACACCAAGGACACGGCGGTCAACGCCAGATTTAGTGGCTCTAATTCTGGTCAGCGGAAGAAGCCATATAAAAGAAACAATCCAGGCTCGTCCAGCTTGGATCGCATACTCAATCGTCCATGTCAAATCCATGGCACTCCTGATAAACCAGCCAATCATACCAATAGAGACTGTTGGGTTTTTAAACAGGCCGGCAAGTTAAATGCCGAGAACAAGGAGAACAGGTCGCAAAGCGAGGACGGTGACGAGGAGCCCCGGCCACCGAACACAGGGGGACAGAAGAAGTTCTCCCCATGTTAAAACGGTGAACATGATATACACTACCCATATCCCCAGGAGGGAGCGCAAGCATGCACTCAGGGAGGTCTACGCGATGGAGCCAGTCGCCCCAAAATTCAACCCATGGTCGTCCTGTCCGATCACCTTCGGTCGCAGGGACCATCCGACCGGTATCCATCATGGCGGTTTAGCTGCACTGGTCCTCGACCCAATCATTGATGGATTCCATATTACGCGAGTCCTCATGGATGGTGGCAGCAGCCTGAACCTGCTCTATCAGGATACAGTGTGCAAAATGGGTATTGATCCCTCAAGGATCAATCCCACAAAAACCACCTTTAAAGGAGTCATACCAGGTGTAGAGGCCCGCTATACAGGCTCAATCACACTGGAGGTAGTCTTCGGATCCTCGAACAACTTCCAAAGCAAAGAGCTGATCTTCGATATCGTCCCCTTCCGCAGTGGCTATCACGCACTGCTCAGATGAACCGCATTCGCTCGATTCAATGCGGCGCCACACTACACTTATCTCAAGCTCAAGATGCCCGGACCACGCGGTGTCATAACAGTCAATGGAAACACGGAACACTCCCTCCGTACCGAGGAGCACACCGCTGCCCTTGCAACAGAAGCACAGAGCAGCCTTTTCAGGCAGAATATTAATTCAGCGGCCAAGTTCCCGGACACTGTCAAACAAGTCTGAACTACTCTGCAGCAGGACAGTCCAGCTCGTCAAGAGCTTGACTAGCAATTCAGCCTCCATCCCAGTCCTGACCAAATGGTGGCATTCGTACCGCGCGTACATAACTACGCACTCAAAATACCATGGGCATAGAAGGAGGCACATCTAGATCATGGTCCACAATACGGCTCAACCTCCCCTGGACCCACATACTTTCACTTTTCTTTTTCTTTTCATGTTTCTTTTTTTCCCAGGCCTTTCCTGATAGCATGATTGTCGGACCTATCAAGGGACGGATACACCAAGACGGCAAGAAGCATTGACGTATAAGGGAATTCCCAGGTGGTTTCTTTAAACGATCGTTATGCCTGTTTTAAGGACCCGCACGCAGCTCTTCCTTGGCCGTGGCATGTTAAATAGCCTTGTTGCTTATCACACTACTTGTACAAATAAGCCTTGATGTATTAATCAAATTATAATAAAACAGTTTGCGGCCCAACTTATGTGGCATTAACTTGCTATTTCATTTTATTTCGTTATTCTTATCGATTACACCCGTACACTTTGGTACACTTTAAATTTGCCAGGGGCTTCATTATGCTCCATACTACGGCAACAAAGTCCGAACGCTTTTTACAGTACAGTTTGGCACCCCGAGTTATAGCATTATATGCATTGGCTCCGAATCATGTCTTTGGTCAATAGTTGGGTTGCCCGGCTCCTGTGCTTACTACCTTACCGTCCGCTATATCAGCTAGGGTAGTAAAGGGAGAACTACTGTGATTCTATCCTGGTTTATCCGGATGACCACCTCAGTAGAGAAAGCCGAAAATTGACTGTCATGATATGGCGTGAGCCGGTCAGCTGTTCGAGAGGTTACAAATCTTTTGCGATTTTTTCCACATTATGCGATGAATCGGTTTTTTATCCAATCAGGTGTTTACAGCACCCCAAGTTCGGACTTACGAATACTAGGGATTGTGCCTAAATTTCTATTGTCTAACTCAAATGGCTAAGTGAGGGTGATAAAGCCACATAGTCCGATTGCCTAGTTTGTTGCGCTAAACACCTCCTTTAAGGACCAAACTTTGGGATAAAGAGTGTTTAGATTCATCCCGAACACCCCCGTACTACCTACGTGGGGGCTGAAGCCAACGACTGGCCAACTCTCAGATTTAACAAAACGGCCGCACAGGAGGTAAAATTTTAAATAACAAGCATTATATTACATAACAACTCTGTTTCATAATACAGGAAGGGACAATATGAATGACTTCATTCAAAGATAATGTCTTTTGAACACTGCTCCTCTACAATATAGGATCCCTCCAGGACATCTTCAAAATACCGCTCGGGCATGGGGTGCTCCTTGTCCGTGGGCGGTCCCTCGGTCGCAAGCTTCATGGCGCCCATCTTCACCCACTGTATCTTGACTCGGGCGAAGGTAATTCGCACGCCTTCGATGTAGACCGACCGCTTCATGGCATCAAGCCGAGGGCAGGCATTGACCAGCTGCTTCATGAGCCCAAAGTAGCTATTGGGTATGACTTCGGCAGGCCATAGCCGGATTATTAGATCCTTCATGGCTAGTTCGGCCACCCTATGTAGTTCGACCAGCTATTTCAACTGATCACTAAAGGGCATCGGATGTTCTGGCGCAAGGTATTGCGACCAAAACAGCTTCTCCGTGGAGCTCCCCTCTTCGGCTCAGAAGAACTCCACAGCATCTGAAATGTTGCACGGCGGATCCACAAACGCCCCAGGAGAAACTCCAAATCCAGGTCAGTAAGAGGAACCTTTTCTTCACATATTTTGTAACGCCCCGGATTCGATGCGCCAGGAGTCTGCCAGTTATTCGCCGTCGTTGCCATGTCATTTGCTTGCGTGTTTAACTTTGCCATGTCATCATATGCATTTCATATCATGTCATCATGTGCATTGCATTCGCATACGTGTTCGTTTCATGCATCCGAGCATTTTCCCCGTTGTCCGTTTTGCAATCCGGCACTCCTATGTCCTCCGGCATCCCCTTCTTCTCTCCTGTTGTGAGCGGGTGTTAAACTTTCTCGGAATGGCCCGAGGTTTTCCAAGCGGCCTTGGTATAGCACCGGTAGACCGCCTGTCAAGTTTCGTGCCATTTGGAGTTCGTTTGGTACTCCAACGGTTAACCGGGTAACCGTAAAGCCCTCTTTTTTTTGCAGCCCAACACCCCTTCCAAAGTGGCCCAAAACCCACCAAACTCCCCTCTATGCTCTCGGTCGTTCGATCACGATCGCGTGGCCGAAAACCGCTCCTCATTTGGACTCTCCTAGCTCCCTCTACCTATAAATAGGTCCTCCCCCTCCATCTTCGCGGATGTTTTTCCCCCCGAAACCCTAGATCTCCTCCTCTGCGCGCCGGACATGTCCGCCGCCGTCCGGACGCATCGCGCCGCTGCCCGCAGCCACTCCCCGCGCGACACCTGTCCCGCCGCCGCCTTCCCGCCGCCGCGGCCCGCGAAGCCCGCGGGAGGCCCGCCCCAGGCCGCCCTAGGCCCGAGCGCCCCGCACCCCGCGCGCCCTCGCGCCCTCCGCCCGTGCCCGCCGCCGGCGAGCGCCGCCGCCGGCGCGCCTCCCCGCTGCCTCGCCGGTGCGGCCGCCGCCTCCGTCGCCTCCTCCCGGTCGCCGTCGGACCCCGCCGCCGCCAGCTCGTCGACGGAGCCGCCCCGGGCGAGATCCGCGCCGTTCGACGCCGCCCGCCCTGCTCCTCCGCCCGCCGGCCTCCTCCTGCGCCGCGCCGTCCAGCGCCGCCCCGAAGCTCCTCCGCCGCGGCCATGGCGCCCCGCCCCCACGCCCCGGACCTCGTCGGCGCAGCCCTGGCGCGCTGCGCCTCCTCCCCGCCAGGCCCGTCCCCGCGCCTCGCCCCGCCGGCGCGCCGCCCGCCACCGGCTTCCCCGTCGCCGGAAACTCCCTCGCCGGAGCTCGCGGAGTTCGCCGGAGCTCTCTCTGGCCGGATCCACTCGGGGTGGATCAGATCCACCCACGCGTCCAACCAAACGCCCTCGTCCTCGTCCTGTACCGTGCCGTCCTGGATCCCTCCGTCCCGGGTTGACTTTTCCCGGAGGTAAAAATCCACTAAGTCCCCGTTTCTGTGACATAAACAAGCCATGTTCATAGCATCACATCTCTGCATCCGTAGCTCCGTTTCGTGCATATAATATGTCAAATTGTTCGCCTCGACGAGTACTTCATTTCATTGCATTGCATCATTTTCATTTGAGCTCATCTTGATGCCCGAAATACTGTTGGAAGAGTGCATGTTGATGTTAATCTGCTGAAACTGTTATAACTTGCTCATTTATCATTTTTGCCATGATTGATGTCTGCATCCTATGAGGTTGTTGTCTACATGTATGTTGATCTATGCCATGCCATCTTTCCAGTGGTATTAACCATGTATTTTTGTGAGTTGTGTGATGAGTGTATCAAGCTTGCCAAGTAGGGTAGTTGTTGTTGCTGTTTTCCTGACAGATTCTGTTATATTTTGTTGCTATGTTAACATGCCTCTACTAATCATTCTATGCATAATATGGAGATGCTCTATAAACATGTTTTGATCTACATGTCTTGCTCTATCCATTCATGCCCTTGGTTGCAATTATAGCCTGCTGGAACATGTTGCAATCTTGCTCTAAAGTTGCTTGAAAATGTTGCTGTCAGCCTGTTTACATGAAGTTCAATGTTTCCATGATTGTTTCCTAGTGATCCATGTACCCTATGAACTTGCTCTTGCCATGCTTAGCTTCATAAACATGTCTTCTTACTGGTGGTTGCCTTGCCATGCCATGTATTGCTCTGTGGTAAGTGGTTCAAGCTCACGAACATGCCTACTTATTGTTGTTCCTGCCATGTATGAATCTGTAATATAACTTGCCATGTTTACATGGGTGCCATCATATTTTATGATCCTTTTTGGCTCATGGTCAGTAAGGGACTTTTGATCTATGCTTTTAGGAGATTAATGTCATGCCTTTGTTTGCCATGATAAGTTCTTGTAACATGTTGTTTGCTTGCTCTAAACATTGCAACCTGATGTTATTTTCTGCCAAGTCCGAAACTGTTATTATTTGCAATATCTCCATGTCTTTTTGAGCATGTTCTAGTAGTTTCTGGAGATAGCTCAGTGTTCATGTTTTGTTATGCTTTACCAGTACTTCATGCCAATGCCTTTTGTTCTTATGTTGGGGTGCTGTAGCATGTTGTTTTGATGCTTGTAAGATGCCTAGTTGCTGTTATGGACAGATTGATTGTTATGACTTGTATAGTGTGCATGTGTTGCACCGTTGCTCCGTTTTGAGTGTGCTCTATATGAAACTTGCTTGATTTTGCATCTAGTTTCATATTATCATGTTGCATCCTTGTTTTGAGGTGTTTGCTTGATGTTTGTATGCATTTTGCATCGATGCCATGTTGAACTTGTTTTGCTCATATCTTCTAGGCCGTAGCTCCAAATCTAATGAACTTTATATGTAACTTGACTAGAATTTCGTGTAGATCATTGTGGTGCATCTTAACTTGCTGTTTAACTACTTGAACATAAGGTTTATTCAGTTCTGGACCAATTTCGAAATTTGCATATGAGGACTTACCGGAATTGTTATATGTTGTTTCCGGCCTCATTTAAACTTGCATTGATGTGTTGTTCTTGTTTGCATCATCTCTTGCCATGGGTAGCTTCATGTAGCTTGGTCATGCATCATGCTTGTCGTGCATCATGCCTTGTTCATGTGTTGTGTGTTTACCATGTTGTGTGCTTCTTCTTGTTAGTTCCTGTTTCGTTGCGATCGTGAGGATTCGTTCGTCTACGGTTGGTTCGGCTTCATCCGTTCATCTTCTTCATGGACTCGTTCTTCTTCCTTGCGGGATTTCAGGCAAGATGACCGCTACCCTGGATCTCACTACTATCATTGCTATGCTAGTTGCTTCGTTCTTTCGCTATGCTGCGCTAGCTATCACCTGTTTATTCAAGCCTCCCAAATTGCCATGAACCTCTAACCTTTGACACCATTCCTAGCAAACCATTGATTGGCTATGTTACCGCTTTGCTCAGCCCCTCTTATAGCGTTGCTAGCTGTAGGTGAAGTTGAAGATTGCTCCATGATGGACAGGGTTATGTTGGGATATCACAATATCTCTTATATTATTAATGCATTTATATACTTGGTAAAGGGTGGAAGGCTCGGCCTTATGCCTGGTGTTTTGTTCCACTCTTGCCGCCCTAGTTTCCGTCATACCGGTGTTATGTTCCCGGATTTTGCGTTCCTTACGCGGTCGGGTGATTTATGGGACCCCCCTGACAGTTCGCTTTGAATAAAACTTGTCCAGCCAGGCCCAACCTTGGTTTTACCATTTGCCTCACCACCACCTACCTTTCCCTTGGGAGTAATTAACCCAAGGGTCATCTTTATTTTTAGCCCCCCCCCCCCCCCGGGCCAGTGCTTGTCTAAGTGTTGGTCCGAACTGAGCTGCCTGCGGGGCCACCTCGGGGAAACTCAAAGTCTGGTTTTACTCGTAACTAGTCTCATCCGGTGTTGCCCTGAGAACGAGATATGCGCAGCTCCTATCGGGATTGTCGGCGCATCGGGCGGCTTTGCTGGTCTTGTTTTACCATTGTCGAAATGTCTTGTAAACCGGGATTCCGAGACTGATCGGGTCTTCCTGGGAGAAGGTCTATTCCTTCGTTGATCGTGAGAGCTTGTCATGGGCTAAGTTGGGACACCCCTGCAGGGTATAAACTTTCGAGAGCCGTGCCCGCTGTTATGTGGCAGATGGGAATTTGTTAATGTCCGGTTGTAGATAACTTGACACCAGATCTGAATTAAAACGCATCAACCACGTGTGTAGCCGTGATGGTCTCTTCTCGGCGGAGTCTGGGAAGTGAACACGGTTTCTGGGTTATGTTTGATGTAAGTAGGTTTTCAGGATCACCTCTTGATCATTGCTAGCTTCACGACCGTTCCTTTGCTTCTCTTCTCGCTCTTGTTTGCATATGTTAGCCACCATATTATGCTTAGCCGCTGCTGCAACCTCACCACTTTACCCCTTCCTTTCCCATTAAGCTTTGCTAGTCTTGATACCCATGGTAATGGGATTGCTGAGTCCTCGTGGCTCACAGATTACTACAACAATAGTTGCAGGTACAGGTTATGCGATGATCATGACACGAGAGCGATGCTTGCTTGTGTTGAGTTTCTTCTTCTGCTTCTTCGATCAGGGGATAGGTTCCAGGTCGGCAGCCTGGGCTAGCAGGGTGGATATTGTTTGAGTTTCTGTTTATGTATTCATCCGTAGTCGGATGTTGTTCTTGTATGTTGTATTGTTGTATTCGTGTGGCATTGTATGCCTCTTGTATGTATCCCCTCTATTATGTAATGTTGATGTAATGATATCCACCTTGCAAAAGCGTACCAATATGCGGGTCTATCCTTGGTGGGACCTTCGAGTTCCTTTAGGATAGGGTCGCATATTGGGCGTGACAAGTTGGTATCAGAGCCTCGACTGACCCTAGGAGCCCCCTTGGTTGATCGTGTAGTTTGGCCGTTGTTGAGTCTAGAAGAAAAACTGTTTTCTGAGTCTAGTTATATCGGAGAGTAGGAATTCTTTTTACTCCTCAGCCCCTTCGTCGCTCTGGTGAGGAATCTTGACGTAGGTGTTTTGAATTACTCCTCTTCCCATTCAAATTTTTCTTTAGGTTCACGCAGTTGGTTTTCCAATCGTTGTTCCTCAGCTCTTTTCATCTGGTGCATTTCTCGTCAAGTCGACTCGAGCCTCTTCATCGTTGCCAAGTTCAATCCTCAGTTGTCCTTTATTTTCCCACCCGCCCTCCCTTCTTCTTCTCGAATCCGGAGTCCGTAATCGAGTATCCCTCCTACTCGTGCGAAGTCTTTTCTTTCTTTCCTCAATGATTTCAACCGGTGTTTCCTCTTGAAGATATTCGTCGGTTTCCCCTTCCAGTTGCCTGTGTTTTCCCGCCCTCCCACCCTTTTCTTCCCGGAGCCTGAGTCTGTTTCGAGCATCAATTTCATTCGTGCGAAGCCTCTTCAGTCTTTCATCAATTATTTCAACCGGTGAATTCTCGCCTAGTTTGTCATCATTCGTCTTGTTTTTTTTTCTTTTATTTTCCGGTGGATTCAATTCAAGTTTTTCGGGTTGATCACATTCTTTTCCTTGGATCAAGCTCGTTTGCCTCTCGACATTCAATCCTTCCAGAGTTCAAGACATCTCAGGAGATTCGTCTGTGTTCGAATTAATTCGAGGGTGTCACCTCATTCAAATTTTTCAGTTGTTTCGGTGCATCATCTATTCCGCATTCCTTTTCCAACGGTGTTATCTCTTCAGTGGGCCCTAACCCACAGGTCTTTTCCCAGGATCTTACCTGACTTTTCTAATTCCCCCGGAGTTATTCTCATTTCTTTTCATGGGTGAAGTAAGAATGGACCCCATAAGTCACATGTCTTCTCCAAGTTCGCTTTCTAAATCATTTCATTGTTGGCTCAACCTCTTTGTTTTTCATTCTCCCGGAGTATCTCAGTAATTTTGGTGGTGTTTCTCGTCATCATTTGAAGACCAAAGAAGATTTCTGTTAAATCTTGTCCGTTCCCCGGAGATTCGCGGCGCTAGCTCGATGTTATCCTATCAAATTGTTTCAAGTCATACAAATTCTTTTCATCCATCCGGAGTATGTCAGAAGTTGTTTTCCATTTCTTTTCACCGGAGGCCATCATTCCTGTTAGCGTTCTCTATTTATCCCGGTGCTTCGTTCAAGTGTTCTTTAATCAGCTCATGATCTCTTTGTCCTTTTGCATCTAAATCCCCTCAAGCATATTTGTCTAATAATTCTTCCGATGATTCAGTCCCTTTCATCAGTCATTTTTGAATTCTTACGGTGGTTTGTTCAAGATTCTTTTTCCTTGATTATCTTTTTAATTCATTCGTTTTTTTCAATCCCACCGGTGGTTCATGAAGACTTTCTCAAGTTTTGTGCTATTCTCTCCTTAATCCTTTTCAAGAAGAATAAGTAGTATGCAAAAATCCATTGCTTGTCATCAATTTAATTTGATGAAGGATAAGCATACAATAAATCTTATTCTTATTTCGTCCAAGTGAGTAATCCCTTCCTTCGGAGTTTGTTCTTGATGAATAAATTCTAGTTCCAAGTGTTTTTCATCTTTTCCGGAGTTCAATTTTCCTCGGCCTTTTCGACGGAACCTCCATCTAAATCATCGCAAGGCTCATCTTATTCTTCCATCCTTCATTTCTGTCTCATCATCCTTTTGTCACCGGAGTTCTTCATGGTGGTTCTTCATGATTTATTTCATTCTTCAAGAGTTCCATTCTCAAGCGCGTGTTCTAATCATTCCATTTTCAGCCGGAGTGCTGCCTAAATTGTTTCAGTCTTATCCGTTTCTTTTCTCATTCTAACCACTCCGGTTAGAACGAGTGGTTTCATAGTCTATCTGATTCCGTGAGCTTTCAATTCTCGTCATTCTCCTCGTTCATCTCTTCTTCTCGAGTGTTCTCGATTCTTTGCTTCCTCTCTTAAGTTCTTGCTTCACCTCATCCCTTTTCCCTTCCGTCTCGGTCCTAAGATCTCAGGACGAGATCTCTTGTTAGTGGAGGAGTGTTGTAACGCCCCGGATTCGATGCGCCAGGTGTCTGCCAGTTATTCGCCGTCGTTGCCATGTCATTTGCTTGCATGTTTAACTTTGCCATGTCATCATATGCATTTCATATCATGTCATCATGTGCATTGCATTCGCATACGTGTTCGTTTCATGCATCCGAGCATTTTCCCCGTTGTCCGTTTTGCAATCCGGCACTCCTATGTCCTCCGGCGTCCACTTCTTCTCTCCTGTTGTGAGCGGGTGTTAAACTTTCTCGGAATGGCCCGAGGTTTTCCAAGCGGCCTTGGTATAGCACCGGTAGACCGCCTGTCAAGTTTCGTGCCATTTGGAGTTCGTTTGGTACTCCAATGGTTAACCGGGTAACCGTAAAGCCCTGTTTTGTTTGCAGCCCAACACCCCTTCCAAAGTGGCCCAAAACCCACCAAACTCCCCTCTATGCTCTCGGTCGTTCGATCACGATCGCGTGGCCGAAAACCGCTCCTCATTTGGACTCTCCTAGCTCCCTCTACCTATAAATAGGTCCTCCCCCTCCATTTTCGCAGATGTTTTTCCCCCCGAAACCCTAGATCTCCTCCTCTGCGCGCCGGACATGTCTGTCGCCGTCCGGACGCATCGTGACGCCGCCCGCAGCCACTCCCCGCGCGACACCTGTCCCGCCGCTGCATTCCCGCCGCCGCGGCCCGCGAAGCCCGCGGGAGGCCCGCCCCGGGCCGCCCTGGGCCCGAGCGCCCCGCACCCCGCGCGCCCTCGCGCCCTCCGCCCGTGCCCGCCGCCGGCGAGCGCCACCCGCCGTCGCGCCTCCCCGCTGCCTCGCCGGTGTGGCCGCCGCCTCCACCACCTCCTCCCGGTCGCCGTCGGACCCCGTCGCTGCCAGCTCATCGCCGGAGCCGCCCCGGGCGAGATCCGCGTCGTCCGACGCCGCCCGCCCTGCTCCTCCGCCCGCCGGCCTCCTCCTGCGCCGCGCCGTCCAGCGCCGCCCCGAAGCTCCTCCGCCGCGGCCATGGCGCCCCGTCCCCGCGCCCCGGACCTCGCCGGCGCAGCCCCAGCGCGCTGCACCTCCTCCCCGCCGGGCCCGTCCCCGCGCCACGCGCCGCCGCCGCGCCGCCCGCCACCGGCTTCCCCGTCGCCGGAAACCCCCTCGCCGGAGCTCGTGGAGTTCGCCGGAGCTCTCTCCGGCCAGATCCACTCGGGGTGGATCAGATCCACCCACGCGTCCAACCAAACGCCCTCGTCCCCGTCCTGTACCGTGCCGTCCCGGATCCCTCTGTCCCGGGTTGACTTTTCCCGGAGGTAAAAATCCACTAAGTCCCTGTTTTTGTGACATAAACATGCCATGTTCATAGCATCACATCTCTGCATCCGTAGCTCCGTTTCGTGCGTATAATATTTCAAATTGTTCGTCTCGACGAGTACTTCATTTCATTCCATTGCATCATTTTCATTTGAGCTCATCTTGATGCCTAAAATACTGTTGGAAGAGTGCATGTTGATGTTAATCTGCTGAAACTGTTATAACTTGCTCATTTATCATTTTTCCCATGATTGATGTGTGCATCCTATGAGGTTGATGTCTACATGTATGTTGATCTATGCCATGCCATCTTTCCAGTGGTGTTAACCATGTATTTTTGTGAGTTGTGTGCTGAGTGTATCAAGCTTGCCAAGTAGGGTAGTTGCTGTTGCTGTTTTCCTGACAGATTCTGTTATATTTTGTTGCTATGTTAACATGCCTCTACTAATCATTCTATGCATAATCTGGAGATGCTCTATAAACATGTTTTGATCTACATGTCTTGCTCTATCCATTCATGCCCTTGGTTGCAATTATAGCCTGCTGGAACATGTTGTAATCTTGCTCTAAAGTTGCTTGAAAATGTTGCTGTCAGCCTGTTTACATGAAGTTCAATGTTTCCATGATTGTTTCCAAGTGATCCATGTACCCTATGAACTTGCTCTTGCCATGCTTAGCTTCATAAACATGTCTTCTTGCTGTTGGTTGCCTTGGCATGCCATGTATTGCTCTGTGGTGAGTGGTTCAAGTTCACGAACATGCCTACTTATTGTTGTTCCTGCCATGTATGAATCTGTAATATAACTTGCCATGTTTACATGAGTGCCATCATATTTTCTGATCCTTTTTGGCTCATGGTCAGTAAGGGACTTTTGATCTATGCTTTTAGGAGATTCATGCCATGCCTTTGTTTGCCATGATAAGTTACTGTAACATGTTCTTTGCTTGCTCTAAACATTGCAACCTGATGTTATTTTCTGCCAAGTCTGAAACTGTTATTATTTGCAATATCTCCATGTCTTTTTGAGCATGTTCTAGTAGTTTCTGCAGATAGCTCAGTGTTCCTGTTTTGTTATGCTTTACCAGTACTTCATGCCCATGCCTTTTGTTCTTATGTTGGGGTGCTGTAGCATGTTGTTTTGATGCTTGTAAGATGCCTAGTTGCTGTTATGGACAGATTGATTGTTATGACTTGTATAGTGTGCATGTGTTGCACCGTTGCTCCATTTTGAGTGTGCTCTATATGAAACTTGCTTGATTTTGCATGTAATTTCATATTATCATGTTGCATCCTTGTTTTGAGGTGTTTGCTTGATGTTTGTATGCATTTTGCATCGATGCCATGTTGAACTTGTTTTGCTCATATCTTCTAGGCCGTAGCTCCAAATCTAATGAATATGTAACTTGACTAGAATTTCGTGTAGATCATTGTGGTGCATCTTAACTTGCTGCTTAACTACTTGAACATAAGGTTTATTCATTTCTGGACCAATTTCGAAATTTGCATACGAGGACTTACCGGAATTGTTATATGTTGTTTCCGGCCTCATTTAAACTTGCTTTGATGTGTTGTTCTTGGTTGCATCATCTCTTGCCATGGGTAGCTTCATGTAGCTTGGTCATGCATTATGCTTGTCGTGCATCATGCCTTGTTCATGTGTGGTGTGTTTACCATGTTGTGTGCTTCTTCTTGTTAGTTCCTGTTTCGTTGCGATCGTGAGGATTCGTTCGTCTACGGTTGGTTCGGCTTCATCCGTTCATCTTCTTCATGGACTCGTTCTTCTTCCTTGCGGGATTTCAGGCAAGATGACCGCTACCCTGGATCTCACTACTATCATTGCTATGCTAGTTGCTTCGTTCTTTCGCTATGCTGCGCTACCTATCACCTGTTTATTCAAGCCTCCCAAATTGCCATGAACCTCTAACCTTTGACACCATTCCTAGCAAACCATTGATTGGCTATGTTACCGCTTTGCTCAGCCCCTCTTATAGCATTGCTAGCTGTAGGTGAAGTTGAAGATTGCTCCATGATGGACAGGGTTATGTTGGGATATCACAATATCTCTTATATTATTAATGCATCTATATACTTGGTAAAGGGTGGAAGGCTCGGCCTTATGCCTGGTGTTTTCTTCCACTCTTGCCGCCCTAGTTTCCGTCATACCAGTCTTATGTTCCCGGATTTTGCGTTCCTTGTGCGGTCGGGTGATTTATGGGACCCCCCTGATAGTTCGCTTTGAATAAAACTTGTCCAGCAAGGCCAAACCTTGGTTTTACCATTTGCTTCACCACCACCTACCTTTCCCTTGGGAGTAATTAACCCAAGGGTCATCTTTATTTTTAGCCCCCCCGGGCCAGTGCTTGTCTAAGTGTTGGTCCGAACCGAGCTGCCTGCGGGGCCACCTCGGGAAACTCGAAGTCTGGTTTTACTCGTAGCTAGTCTCATCCGGTGTTGCCCTGAGAATGAGATATGCGCAGCTCCTATCGGGATTGTCGGCGCATCGGGCGGCTTTGCTGGTCTTGTTTTACCATTGTCGAAATGTCTTGTAAACCGGGATTCCGAGACTGATCGGGTCTTCTTGGGAGAAGGTCTATTCCTTCATTGATCGCGAGAGCTTGTCATGGGCTAAGTTGGGACACCCCTGCAGGGTATAAACTTTCGAGAGCCGTGCCCGCGGTTATGTGGCAGATGGGAATTTATTAATGTCCGGTTGTAGATAACTTGACACCAGATCCGAATTAAAACGCATCAACCGCGTGTGTAGCCATGATGGTCTCTTCTCGGCAGAGTCCGGGAAGTGAACACGGTTTCTGGGTTATGTTTGACGTAAGTAGGTGTTCAGGATCACCTCTTGATCATTGCTAGCTTCACGACCGTTCCTTTGCTTCTCTTCTCGCTCTTGTTTGCGTATGTTAGCCACCATATTATGCTTAGCCGCTGCTGCAACCTCACCACTTTACCCCTTCCTTTCCCATTAAGCTTTGCTAGTCTTGATACCCATGGTAATGGGATTGCTGAGTCCTCGTGGCTCACAGATTACTACAACAACAGTTGCAGGTATAGGTTATGCGATGATCATGACGCGAGAGCGATGCTTGCTTGTGTTGAGTTTCTTCTTCTGCTTCTTCGATCAGGGGATAGGTTCCAGGTCGGCAGCCTGGGCTAGCAGGGTGGATATTGTTTGAGTTTCTGTTTATGTATTCATCCGTAGTCGGATGTTGTTCTTGTATGTTGTATTGTTGTATTCGTGTGGCATTGTATGCCTCTTGTATGTATCCCCTCTATTATGTAATGTTGATGTAATGATATCCACCTTGCAAAAGCGTACCAATATGCGGGTCTATCCTTGGTGGGACCTTCGAGTTCCTTTAGGATAGGGTCGCATATTGGGCGTGACATATTTGCTCTGCATAATACAGGCCTTACCCGCCGCGATTTTTCTGTCCTCTTGGACTTCCTAGAGGGTGCCCTGGGCTTCAACCCGAGCATCGTGTGTGCTTTGGCGGGCCTTGGAAAGTTCGGACTCTTGATCTGCAATGTTGTGCTCCAAGGACTCGCATTTCTTCACGACATCCTGGAGCTCCTGCTGGACCTCCCTGACCCTAGCTTGATGCTTTTCTCGGGCGGCTTGTTCCTTGGCTGGTCTCTCCTCGGCCTCGTCCAGCGCCTCCTTGAGGGTCTCCACCTCGGTTGCCGCCCCTAATAAATATCATGGCACTTTAGTCCGCACAAATCATTCATCCTTGCTGAATATAGACAAGGTTATTGCATACCTTGATTGTCCTCCAGCTGTTTTTTCACGCGGCCGAGCTCTTCCTCGGCCCGCTCCAGACTCTACTTCAGTTCGGAAACCTCAGCAGTATGAGAGGTCGCAGCCAGTAATGACGCCTGCTTGTTCACATTGACTCATCTGGTTAGTGTCCTGCGAGACTTGTTTGATCCTCTGACCGGCTTTTCTTTTCGAACACCGGACAGTGTCTTAGGGGCTACTGCCTATACTGTGACATTCTTTTTACATAATTATGTTGCTTACCTCAAAGCCTGTTAGAAGGCTTGTACAGGCTTTGGTCAGTCCGCTCTTCACGGACTGAATCCTCTCAACCACGGTATCCATAAGGGTACGGTGTTCCTCAACAATGGAAGCACTTTTTAGCGCTTCCATTAGAGTGTCCGGCGCCTCTGGCTGGGCAGAGGTTACCGGCGGAATTGGCGCACCTCCTCCTTTTGAAGGAGGCTGCTTGCCGGGTTTCGGAGCCGCATAGGTCTCCGGGACCGTATTCGGCTGGGGGCCGAACTAAATATGACCCCCATCGCTAGTCTCCATGGGGATTTGCTCCACCCCTATGTCCGACGGCTGAGGTTTCACCCTCCGGCGCCGCCTTGACGGCCTCCTGAGTCTCTCCCTCGCCAGGGATCCTTCGGTACAACACCTCGGTGTCATCCCATGGCCTTGGGAGAGGAGGCCGCCGGAAGGGACCGCTGTCCATCGCCTTGGGGTGCAGCGAATCCCCTAAAGATGAGGATCGCTCGAGGTCGGACCGAGCCGGACTGTAAATGCATGATTCAACATGTTATGGCTATGAAGTAGAGAGGCCGTATATATGAATGCGTCCGGGTTTTTGAGTACTCACGATTCGGCCAGGGGCTTGTCTCGGGGGCGCTGCTCTGGGCTGTCGCCGACGTCCCATGCGGAGTTATCCGTGAGGGAACCCTTACCCCTCTTGGGATGCCTCTTCCTCCAGACTTGTGGAGGCCGCCCTCTTCTTCCTTCCCCCCTCAGGGGGAGAGTTGCTTTCCTCCTCCTCTTCGTCCTCGGCGGCAGAGGAGTGAGTCTCGATGTCTTTGGATGTCATGTCTGAAGCACCCTTGCAACGAAGGCCACCTCTGGTCCCCTTGGCCTTCTTCTCCGGCGCTTGATAGGGCGCCGGAACCTGCATCTTCGTCAGAAGTGGAATTGTTGGGTCTTCAGGCAGCGAAGCCGGATAGTGAATCCGCTCCGCCTTCTTTGTCCAGCCCAGAGAGAATCAATAGGGAGGCTTAGGCGTCTTCCTCGAGTATGTCAGTAAAGGATACACCTTGAAAACATGAAAGAAACTTACCGTACTAGCGGGATGGGCCAAGTCATGCCCACGGTCCTCGGTCGTATCCGGCTGTGTCTCGTTGGACTTGAAAAGCACCTTCCAGTTGTCTTTGTGCGTAGTACCGAAGAACTGCAGCAAGGTCTGGTGCTTGGTCGTATCGTACTCCCACAAATGGCACATCCATCTTTGGCACGGAAGGATCCGGCGAACAAGCATCACCTAGATCACATTGACAAGCTTGATATTCTTGTCTATCATGCTCCTGATGCGTGTCTGAAGCGCTATCAGCTCGTCCGGCGAAGACCAGTCAAGGCCCTTCTCTGGCCAGGAGGTGAGCCGCATCGGGCTCCGGATTGGAATTCGGGAGCCGTGGCCCAGGTGGTGCCGTGCGGCTCTGTGACCAAGAACCACTGCTCTTGCCACCCTTTGACGGTCTCCACGAAGGTACCTATTGGCCATGTGGAGTTGGGCATCTTGCTCACCATGGCACCTCCGCACTCTGCGTGTTGGCCACCCACCACATTCGGCTTCACATTGAAGATCTTTAACCACAATCCAAAGTGGGGCAGGGTGTGGAGGAAGGCCTCGCACATGACAATGAATGCCGAGATGTTGAGGAAATAATTTGGGGCTAGATCATGGAAATCCAGCCCATAGTAGAACATGAGTCCGCGAACGAACGGGTGGAGAGGAAATCCCAACCCGTGGATGAAGTGGGGGATGAATACTACCCTCTCATGGGGCTCCGGGGTGGGGACGATCTATCCTTGGGCCGGAAGCTGATGGGAGATTTCCTTGGCCAAATACCCAGCCTCCCGGAGCTTGGTGATGTCCTTCTCCTTGACGGAGGAGGCCATCCACTTGCCCTGCGCTCCGGATCCGGACATGGTTGGAGTGCTTTCTTGGGGCGGAAAATATGAGAACTTGGGCGCTGGAGCTTGAGAATGGGGGAGGCAGAGAGGGAGAAGGCGTGGGTGAAAGGGGTAAATCCTTATCTCTTTATAAAGGCAGTGAATATCAAGCGCCTCCCCACTCGCCTTAAAACTTGCCTATTCTCGACGGGCCGTGCAGACGGTACAGTTGGATTACCCACGCTCGTATTGATGAGAATCCCGCAATAAGGGGACACGATCTCTGCTTTGACAAGACGTGCCGATGAAACCATATCTCAAAATATGTAGCAGCAGGCTAAAAACGGTTCAAAATAATGGCCGGACGGCGACGTGATGTCATGCTACAAAAAGTTGTCAGCGGATTGGACTCGTGAAATACTATAATCTCTTTGGTTGTGTGTGGTACTTGTTTTGCAGAGCCGGACATGCTTTCTGTATTCGAAGGATGCTTTAGAGTATTCGAAGGAGGAACCTGCCTTGCAATGTCGAAGACAATCTGCGCGCCGGACACCTCGTCATTGAAGCCTGGTTCAGGGGCTGCTGAGGGAGTCCTAGACTAAGGGGTCCTCGGCCGTCCGGCCTATGTGACATGGGCCGGACTGATGGGCTATGAAGCTACAAGACAGCAGACTTCTTCCCATGTTCGGATTGGACTCTCCTTTGCGTGGATGGCAAGCTTGGCGTTCGGATATGTAGATTCCTTTCTCTGTAACCGACTTTGTACAACCCTAGTCCCCTCCGGTGTCTATATAAACCGGAGGGCTTAGTCCGTAGAGGCAATCATAATCATATAGGCTAGACTTCTAGGTTTTAGACATTACGATCTCGCGGTAGATCAACTCTTGTAATACTCATATTCATCAAGATCAATCAAGCAGGAAGTAGGGTTTTACCTCCATAGAGAGGGCCTGAACCTGGGTAAACATCATTTCCCCCGCCTCCTGTTACCATCAACCTTAGACGCACAGTTCGGGACCCTTTACCCGAGATCCACTGGTTTTGACACCGACAAGAGGCACATCAGTGTCTATCATAGGGGTGTGGGGCGCAGGAGCTGCTTGCGCCTGATCTGGAGGTCGGCGGGGCTTGAATGGATGGCCGGAGGCGGTTCCAAGCACGGCAGTGCAGTGAGGTCGAGGGGAGGGCGGAGGCAGGGGACTGGGCCCGTGGTCACTGGCGTTTCGAGGAAGATCGTCAACACTGACTGGCTGGAGGTAGATGAAGGCGATCTGCCCGTTCTTTGTACATCGAACGGTGCAGAAAAATGGACTGACCTATTTGTTTTCAGTCGACTGTTATTTCCATAGAATCCTGTAGTAATTTAATGTGCCATGCATGTTATAGAGCTATCATATGTCTTCTGTCATTTATTTCCCACCGACCTGCTATCTGCTACCTTAACACTGTACTAATTGTGCACACACTTCACCCATACTCACACTATAGTTTTTTTATGCATTGGTATTTCAGACTTTGACGCAGTGTTGATGAATGCAAAAAAGAAAACAAAGAAGTCGCTCTAGTGTAATTCGAAGATAAGCACTAAGCGTTTCAGCGCTCTAAAGGGTGCAGTGTCAGCAGTTGGAGACAGTAAACGTAGCTCTGCAGTTGATGATCTCAATTGCCACACACAACCATCCCAGGTGTTTGCTTTAACTTCGCACTGTCAAATGTGGTTCCATGTTGCATATGGTATCTAGCTTGTATTGCTTCCAATTTGGTTAAATTGCATCTGCTTACTTTACACATTATACCTTTGATAATGGCATGCCTTCCTGTTTTTGATACATACTACATATGTCTATTAACCATGTTTGTACATCAAACTAATGCTCTTTTGTATCGCTCATCAATCACTTATGATGAGAAAGTCACCCCAGTGGGTTACTGTGAGACGCCCTACTCGATTATAGAGTGGAGTGCATCCTCCCCACATGATTCTCAAGAAACATCAAGGCTAAATGAAGATAGTCAATGTAGCTCTCTAGTTGATGACCACAATTCCCCCACACCACCATTGCAGGTGCTTGCTCTTACTTGGCAGTGTGATATGTGGTTGCATGTTGCATATGGTGTCTAACTTGTAATGCTTCTAATCAGGGTAAATTGCATCTGCTTAGTTAACACATTATACCTATGATGATGACATGCCTTCCTGTTTTTGGTACATACTACGTCTTTCTATTAACCATGTTCTTACATCAAACTAATTTTCTTGTTTATCCCTCATTAATCACTTCTGACGATACACCTTCAAGTTGAGAGTGTAATATTGGTTGCATCTTGCATATCATTTCAAACATGTATTGCCTCTAATTTGTTGAAGTGCCACTTATAATGAGACACATCTAACTTGGTAGAGTGATTTTGGTTGGATCTTTCATATGGTGTCTAGATTTCATTGCTTCCAATTTGCTGAAATGCCTTCTGCTTAGAATTTTTCATACATATTACATCCACCTACAATGTGGTTGCCATACATAAAAGTTGTGTTCGTCATTATCATGCATCAACGAATTTGGAAGTTTGAATTTCATTCCTTTTTCTTGTGTGTTTACTTGACAAGGCAAAATCTGAAAGTATGAAGGCACGGAATGATGGTGGTCCTCTGGAGCAACCGAAACAGGTGATCTCTGCAGATTCTCCTGCTACTCGTACTGCAGTGCAAGTTCCAAATCTCATCTCCCCTACTCCACAACCCAATGTGCTTGATCTAACATGGCAGTGTGATATCTGGTTGCATGTTGCAAATGGTGCCTAGATTGTATTGCTCCTAATTTGTTAAATAGCATCTCCTTAGCTTACACATTATACATGTGAATATGACACGTCTTCCTATTTTGGTACATACTACATCTGCCTATCACACCATGTTCTTACATCAAACTACTGTTCTTATGTATCCTGCATCAATTGCTTATGATGAGACAGTCACGCCCGTGGGTTAGTATGAGACGCGCTACTCTTATAAAGAATGCAGTTTCATGCTCTCCACGTGATTCTCAAGAAACATCAAGCCTAAATGAAGATATTGAACGTAGCTCTGTACTTGAAGACCGCACTTCCCCTACACCACCATCACAGGTGCTTGCTCTAACTTCGCAGTGTGATATGTGGTTGCATGTTGCATATAGTGTCTAGCTTGTAATGCTTCTAATTAGGGTAAATTGCATCTGCTTAGTTTACACATTATACCTGTCAATATGACATGCCTTCCTATTTGTGGTACACACTACATCTATGTGTTAACCTTGTTCTTACATGATACTACCTCTCTTCTGTATCCTGCATCAATCACTTATGATGAGTCACCTTTATTCATTGCATATTGCATATTATTTCTAGCCTGTTGCCATGTATTGCTTCTAATTTGGTCAAATACATTTCTTAGGGCACCCTTTTGATTTGGCAGAGTGGTATTGGTTTCATCTTTCATATGGTTTCTAGCTTGCATTGATTCTAACAAGTTCAAACACCTTGTGCTTAGTTTACACTATATACATCATACATGTCAATATGTCACGCC
This sequence comes from Triticum timopheevii, assembly GCA_963921465.1. Lineage (NCBI taxonomy): Eukaryota > Viridiplantae > Streptophyta > Magnoliopsida > Poales > Poaceae > Triticum > Triticum timopheevii. Next base: position 154,489,787 of record OY997272.1, read on the forward strand.
GTCCTATTTTTCATACATATTCCATCCTCCTATCATGCGACTGCCTTACATGAGAGTAGTGTTCGTCAGTTTCATGCATCAATGAGTTCTGAAGAGCAAATTTTATTCCTTTTTCTTGTGGGTTTGACTTGACAAGGCAAAATCACGAAAGAGGAAGGAAAAGAGTAAGGAAGGCGAAGATGGTGGTTGAGGGAGTCCTGGACTAGGGGGTGTCCGGATAGCCGGACTATCATTATCCGCCGGACTCCAAGACTACGAAGATACAAGATTGAAGACTCCGGCTCGTGTCCGGATGGTACTTTCCTTGGCGTGGAAGGCAAGCTTGGCAATACGGATATGTAGATCTCCTACCATTGTAACCGACTCTGTGTAACCCTAGCCCTCTCCGGTGTCTATATAAACCGGAGGGCTTTAGTTCGTAGGACAACATACATTACAACAATCATACCATAGGCTAGCTTTTAGGGTTTAGCCTCCTTGATCTCGTGGTAGATATACTCTTGTACTACCCATATCATCAATATTAATCAAGCAGGACGTAGGGTTTTACCTCCATCGAGAGGGCCCGAACCTGGGTAAAAACATCGTGTCCCTCGTCTCCTGTTACCATCCGCCTAGACGCACAGTTCGGGACCCCCTACCCGAGATCCGCCGGTTTTGACACCGACATTGGTGCTTTCATTGAGAGTTCCTCTGTGTCGTCACCGATAGGCTTGATGGCATCTTCAATGAGCAACGCTGTCCAGGGTGAGACTTTTCTCCCCGGACAGATCTTCATATTCGGCGGCTTCGCCCTGCGGGCAAATTCACTTGGCCGTCTGGAGCAGATCGAAAGCTACGCCCCTGGCCGTCAGGTCAGATTTGGAAGCTTAAACTTCACGGCCGACGTCCGCGGAGACTTGATCTTCGACGGACTCGAGCCACAGCCAAGCGCGCCGCACTGTGACGACGGGCATGATTTAGCTCTGCCACCAGACAGTGCCTTGGTGGCCGCACATGGATCCGCTTCGGCCATTAGCCCGGAGCCAATCGCCCAGATCGAGGGCTGGTGGATAGACGCCGCCCTGGGGGCTCCAACATCCACGGCGATGGAGCCGAACAGTAATCTTGTCCCCTGCGAAACTCGTGATTCCGAGGCGCCGGACTCCTCGCCGGACTCCGAACCTCCCGCGCCCCTGCCAATCGATCCGGATTGGGCGCCGGTTATGGAATTCACCGCCGCGGACATTTTCCAATGCTCGCCTTTCGGCGATATCTTGAATTCACTAAAGCATCTCTCGTTATCAGGAGAGTCCTGGCCGGATTATGGCCAGGATGGTTGGGATACGGACGACGAAGAAATTCAGAGCCCACCCACCACCCACTTTGTAGCCACTGTCGACGATCTAACCGACATGCTAGACTACGACTCCGAAGACATCGACGCTATGGACGACGATGCCAGAGACGAACAGGAACCAGCGCCCACAGGGCACTGAAGGTCACCTCGTCATATGACGTATACATGGTGGATACCCCAAAAGATGGGGACGGCGAAGAAACAGCGGAGGCAGATCCCTTAAAGAAACAGCCCAAGCGCCGGCGTCAGCGGGGCCGCTCTAAATCTCGCCACAGCAAGAACGGAGATTCCGGCACAGGAGATAATAATACTCCAGAGAGTGCCGAAGACAATCCCCTCCAGCAAGACTTAGCGCAGGAGGATGCAGAAGTAAGCCCTCATGAGGGGGCGGCAGACGAAGAGGTTGAGGATCATAATTATATGCCTCCCTCCGAAGACGAAGCAAGCCTCAACGATGACGAATTCGTCATACCCGAGGATCCCGTCGAACAAGAGCGCTTCAAGCGCAGGCTTATCGCCACAGCAAACAGCCTAAAGAAAAAAGCAGCAGCAGCTTCAAGCTGATCAGGACCTGCTGGCCGATCGACGGACCGAGGTCCTCGTGGCCGAAGAGTATAAACTCGAACGTCCCTCCAAAAGTTACCCAAAACGCAAGCTGCTCCCCCGATTAGAGGAGGAAGCACACGTACCTCCATCACCAACGCACGATATGGCTGACCGACCACCCCGTGGTCGTGACAGAGAGGCATCCAGGACCCCAGCCAAGACCATACCCTGGCATCGCTCCAAAAGTACGAAGCCAAGAGGGAACGCGCCGGACTTGCGAGACATATTGGAGGACAAAGCAAGGCATTCCAGATCCATCTATGGATCACGTGGGCGCCCTACGACCCACGACGAATACCGTCATGCCGGATACAACAACCCCGGCCGGGCCGAACACAGCAGACAGCGCTCTCTCGAGCTGCGTCGCGATATCGCTCAATACAGGGGCACCGCACACCTGCTATGCTTCACTGACGAAGTAATGGATCATCAGATCCCCGAAGGGTTTAAACCCGTAAACATCGAATCTTACGATGGCACAACAGACCCCGCGGTGTGGATCGAAGACTATCTTATCCACATCCATATGGCCCGCGGCGACGATCTCCACGCTATAAAGTACCTCCCACTCAAGCTTAGAGGACCAGCTCGGCATTGGCTTAACAGCGTGCCCGCAGAGTCAATTGGGTGTTGGGAGGACCTGGAGGCCGCATTCCTTGATAACTTCCAAGGCACATATGTGCGACCACCAGACGCCGATGACCTAAGCCACATCATTCAGCAGCCAGACGAATCGGCCAGACAATTCTGGACACGGTTCTTGACAAAGAAAAATCAAATCGTCGATTGTCCGGACGCAGAGGCCCTTGCAGCCTTCAAACATAACATCCGGGATGAATGGCTAGCCCGGCACCTGGGGCAAGAAAAGCCGAAATCCATGGCAGCCCTCACATCGTTAATGACCCGCTTTTGTGCGGGAGAGGACAGCTGGCTAGCCCGTAGCAACAATCTCCGTAAAAATTCTGGCAGTCCGGATACTAAGGACAACAACGGCAGGTCACGTCGAAACAAAAACAAGCGCCGAATTAACAGCGACGATAAGGAGGATACGGCGGTCAATGCCGGATTCCGAGGCTCTAAACCCGGTCAACGGAAGAAGCCATTTAAAAGAACCATTCCGGGTCCGTCCAATCTGGACTGAATACTCGACCGCTTATGCCAGATACATGGCACCTCTGAAAAGCCAGCTAACCACACCAATAGAGATTGCTGGGTGTTCAAGCAGGCCGGCAAGTTAATTGCTGAAAACAATGACAAGGGGCTAAATAGCGACGACGAGGAAGAGACCCGGCCGCCAAACAACAGAGGACAGAAGGGTTTTCCCCCACAAGTACGGACGGTGAATATGATATACGCGACCCACATACCCAAGAGGGAGAGGAAACGCGCACTAAGGGACGTCTATGCGATGGAGCCAGTCGCCCCAAAGTTCAACCCATGGTCCTCTTGTCCGATCACTTTCGATCGAAGAGACCATCCGACCAGCATACGCCATGGTGAATTCGCCGCATTGGTCTTAGACCCAATTGTCGATGGGTTCCACCTCACGAGAGTCCTGATGGATGGCGGCAGTAGCCTGAACCTGCTTTATCAGGATACAGTGCGCAAAATGGGCATAGACCCATCAAGGATTAAACCTACAAAGACAACCTTTAAAGGTGTCATACCAGGAGTGGAAGCCAACTGCACAGGCTCAGTCACACTGGAAGTGGTCTTCGGATCCCCGGATAATTTCCGGAGCGAAGAGTTAATCTTCGACATAGTCCCGTTTCGCAGCGGCTATCACGCTCTGCTCGGGCGAACCGCGTTTGCCAAATTCAACGCGGTGCCGCACTATGCATACCTAAAGCTCAAGATGCCAGGCCCTCGTGGAGTCATCACGGTCAATGGGAATACGGAACGCTCCCTCCGAACGGAGGAACATACAGCGGCTCTCGCGGCAGAAGTACAGAGCAGCCTTCTAAGGCAATTCTCGAGTCCGGCCGTTAAACGGCCGAATACAGCAAAGCGCGCTCGGAGCAATGTCAACCAAGACCACCTGGCGCGATCAGAGCACGCGTAGCAATGCGGCCCCAACCCTCGCCCACGTACGATCGCAAGAATAACACTCCGCGTACATCATTACGCTTTGGAGATACCATGGGCACAGGGGAGGGGGCACGATCACAACGGACCCAGAGTGCGGTTCGACCACACCAGGGGCTCGCAAATGTGCCTCTCTTTTTCTTTATTTTTTTTCTTCTTTTTTGTGCACAGGACTCTGTTAACCAGAAGCCCTATCCGGCGGTGAACCAGCCGAATTCATGATGCAACAGTTAGGGACTAAAGAAGGCCGCGTCGAACACTCAGGTGGTCTCAATTACGAGCATTAAATTTGATTATATACACCAAATACGCAGCTCATCCCTGGAGGGGGACATGTTTATTTAGTCCAAATCCCTTGCTTACCGCACTATTTGTATCTGTCCGCTCTACTTGCAGACTTTTCTTTCATTAATAATGCAGCGCCTTTATGATCGCAATTGCATCACATTTTATATATATATGCTCATTATATGACATCTGGCACCCGTATATTTTGGTACGGCATAATACACCGGGGGCTTATGTTCCCCACTCTATGGTGTGATAAAGTCCGAACACTTTCACAAGTGCGGCACCCCGAACTTATAGCATTATATGAATCGGCTCTGAATCATGTCTTGGGTCAATAGTTGGGTTTGCCCGGCTCCCACGTTTTGGTGCCTTACGTTCCGTTCTGTCGGCTAAGGTGGCACTGGGAGAACCACTGCGATTGCGCCCCGGTTGAGCCGGGTTAACGCCTCAGTGGAGAAAGCTAAAACTGACTGGCATGATAAGGCGAGAGACTGGTCGCTGTTCGAGAGGTTTTTTCGGGTCCTTAAAGACTCACGCCGCTTCGAGCGAAGTTCCGGATAATGTCCGATGAAGGCGTGGATAGCGCCCCGGATTCGGTCTTCCGAATACCAGGGGCTTCGCCGAAATTTAAAATTATAGAATTCTATGGCTAAGTGAGAGTGTTCAAGCATTATAAGTCCGGTTGCCTTGTTCGTCGTGTTGAGCGCCTCCCTAGATGGACCCAAAAATGGGAACAAGAGTGCTCAAGTTTATCCCGAACACCCCAGAACTTGTGGCTTGGGGGCTGAAGCCAACGACTTGCCATCTCTCAGATTTTACAAACGGCCGCACAGAAGGTAATATTTTAAATAAACAAGCGTTGCTCATGGCGCATATGAATGAAGTTTTCAGCGCACAGGATAAATAAACAGCGAGTTCACTCAAAGATTACATTTCGGGAGCACTCATCTGCAATATTGCAGGCTCCCTTCAGGAAAATTTTATAATACTTCTCCGGCGTGCGATACTCCTTGCCCGGCGGCGGTGGGTTCGTGAGAAGCTTCTCCGCATCCAATTTGCCCCATTGCACCTTTATGCGGGCAAGGGCCCGACGAGCACCTTCGATACAAGAGGAGCGCTTGACTACATCCAGCCTGGGGCATGCATCCACCAGCCGCCGCACGAGGCCAAAGTAGCTGCCAGGCATGGCCTGTCCAGGCCACAGCCGGACTATGAGGCCCTTCATGGCCTCCTCAGCTACCTTGTGGAGTTCGACCAGCTGCTTCAGCTGGTCGCTTGGGGGCACCGGATGGCCGGCCTCAGTATACTGAGACCAGAAGACCTTCTCTGTCGAGCTCCCCTCCTCGCCACGATAGAATGCGGCGGCATCAGACGCACTACGCGGCAGATCTGCAAACGCCCCTGGAGAGCTCTGAATGCGGGTAAGTGTCAGGTAGTTCACATTAACATGCCTGCTTTGCATGAAAAACGCCTTACCCGCCGCTATCTTCTTTATGTCCTCAACCTCCTGAAGGGCCTTACGGGCCTCGGCCTTGGCGGACTTGGCACTTTCGAGAGCCGAGGCAAGCTCAGACTCTCGAGTCTTGGAGTCACGCTCCAAACTCTCATGTTTTTCCATGAGAGCCTGGAGCTCTTGCCGAACTTCCGCCACACGTGCCTCTTGCTTTTCTCGCTCAGCCCGTTCCACGGCCGCATTGCGTTCGGCCGCGGACACAGCATCCCGCAGGGCCGCCACCTCGTTAGTGGCCCCTGCAACACAGATATTATCCTTGTTAATTTTATTTGCAACCAAAATCCTTTTCTGTAAGGTACTTATTCAAAGCGGTGTTACTCACCTTCTTTTTCCTCGAGCTGCTTCTTTGCATGGCCGAGCTCTTGCTCGGACCGCTCGAGTTCCTTCTTCAGCATGTCAACCTCCGCCGTTAGTGCGGCAGAGGTCAGCAGCGCAGCCTGCAAACCCATATTGACATATTTTAGGCAACCCTACGTATATCTTGTTAAAGATCCTTTGTCCGGCTTTTCTTTCCGAACACCGAACTAAGCATCAGGGGCTACTGTCTATGCGGTATTACATTACATAATTTTAACTTCTTACCTCAAAGCCTGTTAAAAGGCTGCTGTAGGCTTCGGTCAGCCCGCTCTTAGCGAGCTGAACCTTCTCAATCACCACACTCATGATAGTGCGGTGTTCTTCCTCGATGGAAGCGCCTTTAAGCGCCTCCAGCAGGTTATCCGGCGCGTCCGGTTGGACGGAGGCCGCCGGCGTCACGGTCCTGCCCTTCTTTCGAAGGGGCCGCTTGCCGGACTCTGGAACCACTGCGGGTTCCGATGTAGAGTCCGGCACGAAGTCCGAGAGGCTGCCTAACGGCGCCTCCGGAGCCTCCTCCTGATGGGTCCCTCTCTAGGATCCCACATCGATGTCCTCATCGGCGCGTGGGGTGGAGGAAGTCGGGATGGAATTCACCTCCGACGAGGCCAATGACCCGCTCGATGAGTCGGGGAGATCATCATTGGCCGGACTACTGGCAGAATGCGGCGTTAGAAGGATACTACGCGACATAAAAGAAATTACACATCAAGGATCCGGATACTTACGATCTTGCCGGACGCCTGGCCCTTGAAGGCCACTCATCCTCACCAACGCTGATGTTGGCGAAACTGTCCGGGGGGATAGTTCTCCCCCTCTTGGACCCTTCGGCCTCCCCGATGGGGGAAGCCTTCCTTTTCTTCTCTCCCTCCTCCGGGAGAGAGTACTCCTCCTCGTCTTCGGGAGAGGAGTCCTCGTCGTCATCAGACGCCTGATTGCAGGAACTCTTTCGAGTCCCCACGGCCACCTTCTTGGCCTTCTTCTCCGGCACCACGTGCGGTGCCGAAACCAGCAGCCCTGTTAAGCGGGCGTCCGCTGGGTCTTCTGGCATGGGAGCCGGGCTGATGAGCAGCTTGGCCTTCTCCATCCATTCCTGTCAAAGGAAGAGGCAAAATGAAACCTCACTAGAGTCAATCTAATTATCACAAGTGTCCCGTAATGGGATTGAATCACTTACCTCGTCAGTTGGATACTGCGAGCTGAATCTGCGGTCTTCGGTCGCGGACGCAGGGGCTTCGGCGCCCTTGAACAGCACCCTCCAGGCGCCTTCGTATGTTGTATCGAAGAGCCCGCTTAGCGCCTGGTGCTGTTCCGGATTGAACTCCCACAAATTAAATGCCTGTTCTTGGCATGGGAGGATCCGCCGGATGAGCATGACTTGGACCACGTCGACGAGCCTGAGCCTATTGCTCACCGTCTTCTTGATACATGCTCGGAGTCCCGTCACCTCCACCGGATTCCCCCACTGCAAGCCCTTCTCTTTCCAGGAGGTGAGCTGCGTGGGGATGCCAGATCTAAACTCGGGGGGCCGCCGCCCATGTGGATTTGCGTGGCTCGGTGATGTAAAACCACCCCGATTGCCACCCCTTGACGGAGTCCACGAAGGTCCCTTCTAGCCAAGGGACGTTGGGAAATTTACCCAACATGGCGCCTCCGCATTCTGCTTGCGTACCCTTCACAACCTTCGGCTTGACGTTGAAGGTCTTGAGCCACAGGCCGAAGTGGGGCCGGATGCAGAGGAAGGCCTCGCTCACGACGATAAACGCCGAGATGTTGAGGATAAAGTTCGGCGCCAGATCGTGGAAATCCAGGTCGTAGTAAAACATGAGCCCCCGGACAAATGGATGGAGCGGAAAGCCCAGTCCACGGAGGAAGACGACCCTCTCATGAGGCCTGGGGGTAGGGATGAGCTGCCCCTCATCGGGCAGCCGATGCGCGATATCGCCGGAAAGGTATCCGGCGTTGCGCAGCTTGGTGATGTCCTCCTCCTTGACGGTGGAGGCTAACCATTTACCTCCCGCTCCGGACATATTCGGAGAAGGTCGAGGCAAGATGCGCGAGCTCGGGTGTTGGAGCTTGAGTTCGTAGGGATGGATAAGCAAAGGAGGAAGAAGGCGTAGGTGAGAAGGTGAATCCTTATCCCTTATATATAGGCGGACAAAACTATGCGTCCCCCACCAGCCTGGTAAAACTCGCTTATCTCCCAAGCGCCACCATCAATGGCATGGTTGGGTTACCCACGCACGTATTGATGAGAATCCTGGAATAAGGGGAACACGATCTCTGCTTTGACAAGACGTGCCAAGGAAACCGCTTCGCTAAACATGCTGAGGTGGTATAGTAATTCAAACAAAGGCCTGGTGGCGGTGTGATGTCACGCCGCATAATACGTCAGCAGATTGAACTAAGTGTACATTTTATTCTCTACGGTGGAATGTGGAATTTATTTTGCAGAGCCGGACACTATCCTGGTGTTCATGATCTTCTCTGGATTATTCAAGAGGGGAACCCGCCTTGCAATGCCGAACATTATGCACGCCGGACTTATCATCATTGAAGACTGGTTCAGGGGCTACTGAGGGAGTCCTGGACTAGGGGGTGTCCGGATAGCCGGACTATCATTATCCGCCGGACTCCAAGACTACGAAGATACAAGATTGAAGACTCCGGCTCGTGTCCGGATGGTACTTTCCTTGGCGTGGAAGGCAAGCTTGGCAATACGGATATGTAGATCTCCTACCATTGTAACCGACTCTGTGTAACCCTAGCCCTCTCCGATGTCTATATAAACCGGAGGGCTTTAGTCCGTAGGACAACATACATTACAACAATCATACCATAGGCTAGCTTCTAGGGTTTAGCCTCCTTGATCTCGTGGTAGATCTACTCTTGTACTACCCATATCATCAATATTAATCAAGCAGGACGTAGGGTTTTACCTCCATCGAGAGGGCCCGAACCTGGGTAAAAACATTGTGTCCCTCGTCTCCTGTTACCATCCACCTAGACGCACAGTTCGGGACCCCCTACCCGAGATCCGCCGGTTTTGACACCGACAGTGGTCCTCTGCAGCAACGTAATGGAGCATCTGTACCGATTCTCCTTGTACTGCTAGTGCATTACAAGGTCCAAGTCTCTGCTCCCCTACTCCACCATCCAAGGTGCTTGCTCTAACTTGGCAGTGTGATATCTGGTTGCATGTTGCATATGGTGTCTAGCTTGTATTGCTCCTAACTAGTGTAAAATGCATCTGCTTAGCTTACACATGATACGTGTGAATATGACACACTTTCCTGTTTTTGGTGCATACTATATCTGTCTATCACACCATGTTCTTACATGAAACTACTCTTCTTGTGTATCCTGCATCAGTCACTTTTGATGGGACACCTTTAAGTTGGCAGTGTGATATTGGTTTGCGTCTTGAATATGATTTCTAGCTTGTATTGCTTCTAGTTTGATGGACGCCACCTATGACGAAACAGTTTTAACTTGGCAGAGTGATATTGATTGCACCTTCCATATGGTGTCTAGCTTGCAGTGCTTCTAATTTGTTGAAGTGCCTTCTGCTTAGTTACCACATCATAGGTGTGAATATGTCAATCCGTCCAGCTTTTCGTACATATTCCATCCTCGTATCATGACTTTGACTTTCATCAGAGTAGTGTTCATCGGTATCATGCTTGAATGAGTTCTGAAGAGTGAATTATATTCCTTTTTATTGTCGGTTTGACCTCACAATGAAAAATCAATGAAGCCGAAGGAAATTGGCAAGGCATTGGATGATGGTGGTCCTTCCGAGCAACTTAAACGGAGGTTCTCACCAGATTCTACTCTGCATCCTCCCAACAAGATTCACAAGACAGTGCAAGGCCAGACAGTCAACGTAGCTGTGTAGATGATGAGCACATCTCCCCTAGTCCACCATCACAGGTGCTTGCTCTAACTTGGCATTATTATATGTGGTTGCATGTTGCGTATGATGTCTATCTTGTATTGCTTCTAACTTTGTTGAATTGCATTTGCTTACTTTACACATAATGCCTGTGAATATGACATGTGTTCCTGTTTCTAGAACATACATGTACATGATGAGCACATCTCGCCTACTCCACCATTACAAGTGCTTGCTCTAACTTGGAGCTGTTATATGTGGTTGTGTTTTCCGTATGATGTCTAGTTTGTATTGCTTCTGATTATGTTGAATTGCATCTGCGCAGCTTACAACTTATACCTACAACGATCACTTACCCATAAGACACATTTAACTTCGGACTATGATGTAGGTTGCATCTTGCATTGTCTTCTAGCTTGTAATGCTTCTAATTTCTTGAAATGGCACTTACGACGAGACACTTTTTACCTGATAGAGTGAAATTGGTTGCATGTTCATATGGTGCCTAGCTTTCATTTCTTCGAATTTTGTTGAAATAATGCCTCCCACTTACTGTTTTTTCATACATATTCCATCCTCCTATCGTACGTGTGAATATGCAACGCTGTCTTTTTTGTATATATTCCATCCTCCTATCATGTGCTTGCCTTACATCAAAGTAGGGTTCGTCTGTATCATGCATCAACCAGTTATGGAGAGCTAATTTTATTCATCTTCTTGAGGTTTTGACTTCATAAGGCAATATCAGAAAATAGGAAGGAAAATAGTAAGTTAGGGGATGTTGGTGGTCCTCCGCAGTGATGCAAACAGAGACTCTCTAGATTTGCCACTGCTACTACTAATGAAGTTGAAGTCCCAAGTCAACATGATGAGTTCGTCTCCCGTACTCCACCATCGCAGGTGCTTGCTCTAAGTTGACAGTGTGATAATTGGTTTCATGTTGCATATGTTGTCTAGCCTGTATTTCTTCTATTTTGATTAAATTGCACCTGCTGAGTTTATACGTTATACATGTGCATATGACATGGCTTTCTGTGTCTAGAATACACTTCATCTATGTATCACACCATGTTCTTACATCAAAGTATTGATGTTGTTATCCCGCATCAGTCACTCATTATTGGACGCTTTTAACATGGCAGTTTGATAGTGGTTGCATCTTGCATTGATTTCTATGTTGTACTGCTTCTAATTTTTTGAATTGCCACTTATGACAGGACACTTTTAACTTGGCAGAGAAATATTGGTTGCATCTTTCATATGGTTTCTAGCTTGCATTACTTCTATTTTCTTAAAAATCCTTCTGCTTAGTTTACACATTGTATGTAACATCCCGGATTCGATGCGCCAGGTGTCTTCCAACTATTCGTCATTGTTGCCATGCCATTTGCTGGTGTGTTGCATTTTGCCGTGTCATCATCAGCATTTCATCTACATGTTTTTCAAAACTTGCATCCGTTCGGGTTCCGCCGGTTCTCTCCGTTGTCCGTTCAGAGCACATACACACTCGCACGCGCCTGTCGCACCTCTCAGACCTTGTTTCGTGAGCGGGATAAAAACGTTCTCGGAATGGACCAAGATTTGCCGAGTGTCCTTGGTATATCACCAGCAGACCACCCGTCAAATTTCGTTCCATTTGGAGGTCGTTTGATGCCCCAACGGTTAACCGAGCTAACCGAGAACCCCTTCTCTTTGCAGCCCAGCACCTCTTCACACACCCCACCTAGCCCACCAAACTCCCCTCCATGCTCTCCGCCGTTCGATCACGATCGTGTGGGCGAAAACCGCACCTCATTTGGACTCTCCTAGCTCCTTCTACCTATATATACACCCTCTTCCCCAAAATCCCGCAGTCCAAACCCTAGCCCCGCTCCTCCCCGCGGCCGGACATGTCTGCCTCCGTGCCGGACACGTCCTCCACTGCCCCCCAGCGAATCACAGCCCGCCACCTGTCCTGGCCGCCGCTCCCGCCACCAGGCCCGCCGGGGCCCATCGCGAGCCCGCCCCGGGCCGCCTCGTGCCCGAGCGCCGCCGCCGCGGCCCGCGCCCCACCTCGTCCCGCGTCGGTGCCCCTCCGCAGCCTCGCCGCTGGTGCGCCACCGCGCCGCCCGGCCCCGCATCGCGCCGCCGAACGGAAGCCGCCCGGGCCCAGATCCGCCGCCGCCGCCCGGGTCCAGCCCCGCGCCTCGCCGTCCTTGCCGCCCCGCCGCCCGAACGCCAACCCCGCCGCCGCACCGCGCGCCGGCGACCTCGCCCGCCGCGACCGCGACCTCCCCTCGCCGCCAGCTGCCTCCCTGCTCCGGCCTCCTCGCCGAGCTTCCCCGCGCCCGGATCCGGCCGGCCCCGACTCCCTCCGGCCTTCCCCGTCGTCGCCGGCGTCCTTGCCGGCCTCCCGCGAGCTCCGGCCATCTTTCCCCTCCACTCCGGCCACTTCTCCGGCGGGGATCCGGCGAGATCCGCCGCCGCCTCAGAATCCGTGCCGTGGTCAAACGCTAGTCCGCGAGGTGAAATTTCATCGTCCCGAAATCCCTGATATTCTGGTGCTCAGTTCATCATGCCATAACTTCTTGCATGTAGCTATATTTTGTGCGTGTAATATGTCAAAATGTTCATTGTGAGGTGTTCTTCATTTTGTCCCATTGTGTCGTGCTTGTTTGAGTCCATATTGATGCCCTAATCGTTGTTGCAAAAGTGCTATATGATGTTAACCGTTGTCTGTCAACAGAACTTGCTGTTTTGTCTTTTTCATTGCATTTTGTGTGTGCATCCTATCAACTTGATGTCTACATGAGTTTTGAGCTAAATCATGCCATATTTACAGTGGTGCAATCCATGTATTTTTGTGAGTCTTTTAGTGAGTGCATCAAGCTCCTCAAGTAGGGTACTTGTTGTTACTGTTTTGCTAGGCTAAATCTGTTATATCATGATGCTATATAAACCTGCTGCTACAAGTCATTTTATGCATAATCTGGAGATGTTCACTGAGGATGTTTTGTTACACATGTTATGCTATATTCATCCATCCCCTTGGTTGCAATTATGGCCTACTGTAGCTTATTGTTATCATTTCAAAATTGCTAATTAATGTTGCCGTCAACCTGTTAACATTAAGTTCAGTTTTGGCCATGAGTTTTGCTTGTGATCCATGCACCCTATGAACTTGGTCTTGCTATGTGTAGATTCATAATCATGTCATCTTACTGTTGGTTGAACTCATATGCCATGAAAGGCTCTGTGGTGAGTGGTACAAGCTCACCAACATGCCTACTTATCGTTGTTCCTGTCATGTACTGTTATTCTGAATCTGTCATATCACTTGCCATGTTTGCATGAATCCTACCATATTTTATGTTGATCTTTGGAATTAGTTCAGTAAGGGAGTTTTGTTCTTTGCCTTTATTATAAGCATGCCATGCCCTATTTTGCCAAGGTAGCTTGCTGTGACATGATGTTTGATAGCTCTAAACATTGCAATCTGATGTTATTTCTGTCATGCTCAGTGATTTCTGCTAAGTCTGTGAAACTGTTATTATTTGCAATCTTGCCATGTCCGTTTGAGCATGTTATAAGGTTTTCTGGAGATAGCTCAGTGTTCATGTTTTGTTATGCTTCATCTGTACATCAGGTACATTTCGTTTGTCTTCATGTTGAGGTGTTGTAGCATATTTCATGATGTTTGTAAGATGCCTAGTTGCTGTTTTGGACAGCTTGTCCTTTAAACTTGTTTCATGTGTATGTGTGGCACCGTTGCTCCATTTTGAGCATGCTTTATACGAAACTTGCTTAGAATTGCATGTAGTTTCATCTTATCTTGTTGCATCCATGTTTTCAGGGTGTTTGCTTGATGTTTGAATGCATTTTGCATCTATGCCATGTTTGGCTTGTTTTGCTCATATCTTCTAGGCCGTAGCTCCGAACTAAATGAACTTTATATGTAACTTGACTAGAATTTCGTGTAGATCATCTTGGTGCATCTTAACTTGCTGTTTAACAACTTTAATATAAGGTTTATTCAGATCTGGTCCAATTTCTAAATTTGCATATGACTTACCGGATTTGTTATATGTTGTTTCCGGCCTCATTTAAACATGCTTTGATGTGTTGCTCTTGTATGCATCATGTCTTTCCATGAGTAGCCTTTGTCATACACCATGATTGGTTGTGCATCATGTCATGTTTACGTGTTGTGTGTTTACCTTATTGTTTGCTTCTTTCTGGTTGTGCTCCTTCTCGTTAGTTCTTGTTTCGTTGCGATCGTGAGGATTCGTTCGTCTACGTTTGGTTCGTCTTCGTGGCTTCTTCTTCTTCATGGACTCGTTCTTCTTCCTTGCGGAATTTCAGGCAAGATGACCGTCAACTTGGATCTCACTACTATCATTGCTATGCTAGTTGCTTCGTTCTATTGCTATGTTGCGCTACCTATCATTTGTTCATCAAGCCTCCCAAATTGCCATGTCAGCCCCTAACCTTTTTCACCCTTCCTAGCAAACCATTGTTTGGCTATGTTACCGCTTTGCTCAGCCCCTCTTATAGCATTGTTAGTTGCAGGTGAAGTTGAAGATTTCTCCATGATGGACAGGATTATGTTGGGATATCACAATATCTCTTATTTAATTAATGCACCTATATACTTGGTAAAGGGTGGAAGGCTCGGCCTTATTCCTGGTATTTTGTTCCACTCTTGCCGCCCTAGTTTCTGTCATACCGGTGTTATGTTCCTTGATTTTGCGTTCCTTACGCGGTTGGGTGATTTATGGGACCCCCTTGACAGATCGCTTTGAATAAAACTCCTCCAGCAAGGCCCAACCTTGGTTTTACCATTTGCCTACCTAAGCCTTTTTCCCTTGGGTTTCCGGAGCCCGAGGGTCATCTTTATTTAACCCCCCGGGCCAGTGCTCCTTCAAGTGTTGGTCCGAACTGAGCAGCCTGCGGGGCCATCTCGGGGAAACTTGAGGGTTGGTTTTACTCGTAGCTTGTCTCATCCGTTTGTGCCCTGAGAACGAGATCTGTGCAGCTCCTATCGGGATTTGTCGGCACATTCGGGCTATCTTGCTGGTATTGTTTTACCATTGTCAAAATGTCTTGTAACCGGGATTCCGAGACTGATCGGGTCTTCCTGCGAGAAGGAATATCCTTCGTTGATCGTGAGAGCTTGTGATGGGCTAAGTTGGGACACCCCTGCAGGGTATAAACTTTCAAGAGCCGTGCCCGCGTTATGTGGCAGATGGGAATTTGTTAATGTCCGGTTGTAGAGAACTTTACACTTGACTTAATTAAAATGCATCAACCGCGTGTGTAGCCGTGATGGTCTCTTTTCAGCGGAGTCCGGGAAGCGAACACGGTTTTGGGTTATGTATGATCGTAAGTAGTTTCAGGATCACTTTTAGCTTCTTGACTGTTCCGTTTGGTTCTCTTCTCGCTCTTATTTGCGTATGTTAGCCACCATACTTGCTTAGTCGCTGTTGCAACCTCACCACTTTACCCCTTCCTTACCCATTAAGCTTTGCTAGTCTTGATACCCATGGTAATGGGATTGCTGAGTCCTCGTGGCTCACAGATTACTACAACAACAATTGCAGGTATAGGTTATGCGATGGTCATGATGCGAGAGCGATGTTTTCTTGTCTTGGGGTTCTTCTTCTGCTTCTTCTTTGATCTGGGGATAGGTTCCAGGTCGGCAGCCTGGGCTAGCAGGGTGGATGTCGATTGAGTTTCTGTTTGTGTTTCATCCATAGTCGGATGATGCTCTTGTGTATGATGTTGTTGTATTCGTGTGGCTTTGTATACCTCTTATATGTATTGCCAACTATTATGTAATGCTATGATGTAATGATATCCACCTTGCAAAAGCGTCTCCAATATGCGCTTCTATCCTTAGTGGGACCTTCGAGTTCCTTTAGGATAGGGTCGCATATTGGGCATGACAAGTTGGTATGAGAGCCTCGACCGACCATAGGAGCCCCCTTGATTGATCGTGTAGTCTAGCTGCTGTTGAGTCTAGAAGAAAACTATTTTCGGAGCCTAGTTATATCGGAGAGTAGGAATTCTTCTTATTCCTCAGCCCCTTCGTCGCTCTGGTGAGGAAACTTGACGTAGGTGTTTTGAGTTACTCCTCTTCCCCTTCAAATTTTTCTTTAGGATCACGCAGTTGGTTTTCCGGTCGTTGGTTCTCATCTCTTTTCATCCGGTGCATTTCTCGTCAAGTCGACTCGAGCCTCTTCATCGTTGCCAAGTTCAATCCTCAGTTGTTCTCTTTCTCCCACCCGGCCACCCCTTTTTCTCCTCGGAGCCGGAGTCCGTAATCGAGTATCCATCCTACTCGTGTGAAGCATTTGCATTCTTTCAACCGGTGTTTCCTCTTGAAGTTATTCTTTGATTTTTTTTTCCTTCCAAGTTGCCTTTGTTTTCCGCCCTCCCACCCTCTTCTTCCCGGAGCCTGAGTCTTTTTCGACCATCAATTTCATTCGTGCGGAGCCTCTTCAGTCTTTCGTAAATTATTTCAACCAGTGAATTCTCATCTCGTTTGACAGTCTTCAACTCTTTCTTTCCCGGTGGATTCAATTCAAGTTTTTCGAGTTGATCATATTCTTTTCCTTGGATCAAGTGTTTCCCCTGCTCGTTCGCCTCTCGCCAGTTTATCCTTCCGGAGTGCTCAAGACATCTCAGGAGATTCGTCTGTGTTTGAATTAATTCGAGGTTGTCGCCTCATTCAAATATTTTAAGTGTTCCAGTGCATCATCTATCTCTTCAACAATCCTTTTCAACGGTGTTTTCTTTTAGTGGGCCTAACCCACAGGTCTTTTCCCAGGATCTTACCTGACTCTTCTAATTTCCTGGAGCTATTCTCAAATCCTTTTCGAAGTTTTACGTAAGTATCAATTTCATTAGTCAGATCTTTTCCAAGATCAATTTCAAATCATTTTCATTGTTGCCTCAACCTCTTTGCTTTTCGTTCCCCCGGAGCGCCTTAACAATTTCGGTGGTGTTTCTCATCGTCATTTGAAGATCTAAGACGAGTTCCTCTTAAATCTTGTCCGTTCTCTCGAAGTTTCGTGGTTCTAGCTTCATGTTATCCTCTCGAATTATTCCATTTGTCAGATATTCCTTTTTCTCACCTATCTGTAGTACTTCAGGAGTTGATTTCTGTTTCGCATCACCGGAGGCAATCATTCCAGAAGAATTATTCGTCCTCACATTTCAGCTACCGTTATCCAATTATCCCGGCACTTCGTTCAAGTGCTCTTTAATCAGTTGGAGTTCTTCCCGTTCTTTTGCATCTAAATCCCCTCAAGCATATTTGTTCTTCTAATTCTTCCCGGTGATTCATTCTCTTTCATCAGTCATTTTCGAATTCTTACGGTGGTTCATTCAAAATTCTTATCTGTTGTTATCATATCAATTCATTCATTCTTTCCTAATCCTACCGATGGTTCATGAAGACTTCCTCGAGTTTTGCGCTATATCTACCCTTAATTTTTTCCAATGAGAATAAGTAGTATGCAATCCATGGCTTCTCATCAATCAATTGGTGAGGGATAAGCATAACATAATTCTTATTCTTCTTTCATCAAGTGGATCAATTCTTTCCTTCAGAGATTTTTCATGATGATTAGTTTCTCAGTCCTGAGTTATTCTTTTCTTTTCCGGAGTTCAAATTTTCCTCGATCATTTCATCGGAACCTCGATCCAAATAATCGCAAGGCTTGAATCTTTATTCTTTCATCCTTAATTTGTATCTCATCATCCTTTTGTCACTTGAGTTCTTCATGGTGATTCTTCGTGATTTAATTCATTCTTCAAGAGTTCATCAAGATTTTGTTGGTGGAGTTCAAGTATCTTTTCTTCTCACGTCTCGAAGTGCAATTAATTCTCCGTATTCTTCTGAAGTGGAGTTTTGCATTTTCTTCGTTCTACTCAGCTTTTCAGACATTTGGTTGTGGTATAATTTCACCTCAAGTTTTGAGATGTTTTTGATAGGTCCACAACAAGCTTATTCTTCCGTTGTTGATTTTCTCAACAAATCTGTTCAATCTTTCCTTCTAAGTTCTTTTCATTCCATTCTTTCAATTCTTCCGGAGGCATTGCGTTGTTCATCTCATCAAGTGCCATCCCATCTTGTGAAGTTCATGTTCTATTCCTTCCATTTTCAGCCGGAGTGTTGCCGGAATTCTTATGTTCTCATTCCTTTCCTATCTTATTCAAACCAGAGTGGTTTCAGAGTCTATCTTGTTTCTTGAGCTTTTCATTCTCGTCATATTCGTCGTTCAACTTTTCTACCCGAGTGCTCTTGACTTTGTTCATCTTTTCTCGTGCGTTCTTACTTCACCTCATCCTCTTTCTCTTCCATTTCGTTCCTTAGATCGCGGGACGAGATCTCTTTTTAGTGGAGGAGAGTTGTAACGCCCCGGATCTGATGCGCCAGGTGTCTTCCAGCTATTCTTCATTGTTGCCATGTCATTTGCTTGCGTGTTGCATTTTGCCATGTCATCATCTGCATTTCATCTCCATGTTTTTCAAAACTTGCATCCGTTCGGGTTCCGCCGGTTCTCTCTGTTGTCCGCTCTGAGAACAGACACACTCGCACGCGCCCGTCGCACCTCTCAGACCTTGTTTCATGAGCGGGATAAAAACATTCTCGGAATGGACCGAGATTTGCCGAGTGGCCTTGGTATATCACCGGTAGACCGCCCGTCAAATTTCGTTCCATTTGGAGGTTGTTTGATGCCCCAACGGTTAACCGAGCTAACCAAGAACCCCTTCTATTTGCATCCCAGCACCTCTTCACACAGCCCACCTAGCCCACCAAACTCCCCTCCATGCTATCCGCCTTTCGATCACGATCGTGTGGGCAAAAACCGCACCTCATTTGGACTCTCCTGGCTCCCTCTGCCTATATATACACCCTCTTCCCCAAAATCCCGCAGTCCAAACCCTAGCCCCGCTCCTCTCCGCCGCCGAACCTGTCTGCCTCCGCGCCGGACACGTCCTCCGCCGCCCCCAGTGAATCGCTGCCCGCCACCTGTCCTGGCCACCGCCAGGCCCGCAGGGCCCATCGCAAGCCCGCCCCGGGCCGCCTCGGGCCCGAGCGCCACCGCCGCGGCCCGTTCCCCGCCTCGCCCCGCGCCGGCGCCCCTCCGCCGCCTCGCCGCTGGTGCGTCACCGTGCCGCCTGGCCCCGCATCACGCCGCCGACCGGAAGCCGCCCGGGCCCAGATCCGTCGCCGCCGCCCGGATCCAGCCCCGCGCTCGCTGTCCTTGCCGCCCCGTCACTCGAGCGCCGACCCCGCCACTGCGCCGCACGCCGGCGACCTCGCCCGCCGCGGCCGCGACCTCCCCTTCCTGCCAGCCGCCTCCCTGCTCCGGCCTTCTCGCCGAGCTTCCCCACGCCCGGATCCGGCCGGCCCCGACTCCCTTCGGCCTTCCCCGTCCTCGTTGGCGTCCTCCCCGGCCTCCCGCGAGCTCCGGCCATCTTCCCCTTCCACTCCGGCCACTTCTCCGGCGGTGATCTGGCGAGATCCGCTGCCGCCTCGGAATCCATGCCATGGTCAAACGCTAGTCCGCGAGGTGAAATTTCATCCAGTCCCAAAATCCCTGATATTCTGGTGCTTAGTTCGTCATGTCATAACTTCTTGCATGTAGCTCCGTTTTGTGCGTGTAATATATCAAAATGTTCATTGTGAGCTCTTCTTCATTTTGTACA
The DNA here is from genome assembly GCA_963921465.1 of Triticum timopheevii. NCBI lineage: Eukaryota > Viridiplantae > Streptophyta > Magnoliopsida > Poales > Poaceae > Triticum > Triticum timopheevii. Next base: position 154,509,569 of record OY997272.1, read on the forward strand.
ATTGTTCCATGCTTGTTTGAGTCCATATTGATGCCCTAATCGTTGTTGCAAAAGTGGTATATGATGTTAACTACTGTCTGTCAACAGAACTTGCTGTTTTGTCTTTTTCATTGCATTTTGTGTGTGCATCCTATGAACTTAATGTCTAGATGAGTTTTGAGCTATATCATGCCATCTTTACAGTGGTGCAATCCATGTATTTTGGTGAGTCTTGTACTGAGTGCATCAAGCTCGTGAAGTAGGGTACTTGCTGTTACTGTTTTGCTAGGCTGAATCTGTTATATCATGATGCTATGTAAACCTGCTGCTACAAGTCATTCTATGCATAATATGGAGATATTCACTAAGGATGATTTGTTATAAATGTTATGTTCTATCCATTCATGGCCTTGGTTGCAATTATGGCCTGTTTAGCTTTTTGTTATCATGCTTCAAAATTGCTAAATAATGTTGTTGTCAGCCTGTTAACATTAAGTTCAGTTTTGGCCATGAGTTTTGCTTGTGATCCATGCACCCTATGAACTTGTTATTTCCATGTGTAGCTTCAAAACTATGTCATCTTACTATTGGTTGACTTCACATGCCATGAAATTCTCTATGGTGAGTGGTACAAGCTCACCAACATGCCATATCACTTACCATGTTTGCATGGATCCTACCATCTTTTCTGTTGATCTTTGGAATTAGTTCAGTAAGGGAGTTTTATTCTTTGCCTTTAGTATAATAATGCCATGCCCTATTTTGCCATGATAGCTTGCTGTAACATGTTGTTTGATAGCTATAACATTGCAATCTGATGTTATTTCTGTCATGCTCAGTGATTTCTGCCAAGTCTGTGAAACTGTTATTATTTGCAATCTTGCCATGTCCTTTTGAGCATGTTATATTGTTTTCTGGAGATAGCTCAGTGTTCATGTTTTGTTATGCTTCATCTTTGCATCACGTCCATGCCATTTTTCTTCATGTTGAGGTGCTGTATCATATTTCATTATGTTTGTAAGATGCCTAGTTGCTGTTTTGGACAACTTGTCCTTTAAACTTGTTTCATGTGTATGTGTGGCACCGTTGCTCCGTTTTGAGCATGCTTTATATGAAACTTGCTTAGAATTGCATATAGTTTCATCTTATCTTGTTGCATCTATGTTTTGAGGGTGTTTTCTTGATGTTTGAATGCATTTTGCATCTATGCCATGTTTGGCTTGTTTTGCCCATATCTTCTAGGCGTAGCTCCAAACTAAATGAATTTTATATGTAACTTGACTAGAATTTTGTGTAGATCATCTTGGTGCATATTAACTTGCTGTTTAACAACTTGAACATAAGGTTAATTCAGATCAGGACCAATTTCGAAATTTGCATATGAGGACTTACCGGATTTGTTATATGTTGTTTCCGACCTCATTTAAACTTGCTTTAATGTGTTGCTCTTTTATGCATCATCTCTTGCCATGAGTAGCTTCATGTAGCCTTTGTCATACATCATGATTGGTTGTGCATCATGTCATGTTTACGTGTTGTGTGTTTACCTTGTTGTTTCCTTCTTTCCGGTTGTTCTCCTTCTTGTTAGTTCCTGTTTCGTTGCGATCGTGAGGATTCGTTCGTCTATGCTTGGTTTGTCTTCGTGGCTTCATCTTCTTCATGGACTCGTTCTTCTTCCTTGCGGGATTTCAGGCAAGATGACTATCACCTTGGATCTCACTACTATCATTGCTATTCTAGTTGCTTCGTTCTATCGCTATGCTGCGCTACCTATCACTTGTTCATCAAGCCTCCCAAATTGCCATGTCAGCCCCTAACCTTTTTCACCCTTCCTAGCAAACCGTTGTTTGGCTATGTTACCGCTTTGCTCAGCCCCTCTTATAGCTTTGTTAGTTGCAGGTGAAGTTGAAGATTGCTCCATGATGGACAGGATTATGTTAGGATATCACAATATCTCTTATTTAATTAATGCACCTATATACTTGGTAAAGGGTGGAAGGCTCGGCCTTATGCATGTTGTTTTGTTCCACTCTTGCCGCCCTAGTTTCCGTCATACCAGTGTTATGATCCTTGATTTTGCATTCCTTACGCGGTTGGGTGATTTATGGGACCCCCTTGACAGTTCGCTTTGAATAAAACTCCTCCAGCAAGGCCCAACCTTGGTTTTACCATTTGCCTACCTAAGCCTTTTTCCCTTGGGTTTCCGGAGCTCAAGGGTCATCTTTATTTAACCCCCCCCCCCCGGGCCAGTGCTCCTTCGAGTGTTTGTCCGAACCGAGCAGCCTGCGGGGCCACCTCGGGAAACTTGAGGGTTGGTTTTACTCGTAGCTCGTCTCATCCGTTTGTTCCCTAAGAACGAGATATGTGCAGCTCCTATCAGGATTTGTCGGCACATTTGGACGGTCTTGCTGGTCTTGTTTTACCATTGTCGTAATGTCTTGTAACCGGGATGACGAGACTGATCGGGTCTTCCTGGGAGAAGGAATATCCTTCGTTGACAGTGAGAGCTTGTGATGGGCTAAGTTGGGATACCCCTACAGGGTATAAACTTTAGAGAGTCGTGCCCGCGGTTATGTGGCAGGTAGGAATTTGTTAATATCCGGTTGTAGAGAACTTGACACTTGACTTAATTAAAATGCATCAACCGCGTGTGTAGCTGTGATGGTCTCTTTTCGGCGGAGTCCGGGAAGTGAACACGGTTTTGGGTTATGTATGATCGTAAGTAGTTTCAGGATCACTTCTTGATCACTTCTAGCTTCTCGACCATTCCATTTGCTTCTCTTCTCGCTCTTATTTGCGTATGTTAGCCACCATACTTGCTTAGTTGATGTTGCAACCTCACCACTTTACCCCTTCCTTACCCATTAAGCTTTGATAGTCTTGATACCCATGGTAATGGGATTGTTGGGTCGTCGTGGCTCATAGATTACTACAACAACGGTTGCAGGTACAGGTTTTGCGATGATCATGATGCGAGAATGATGTTTGCTTGTCTTGGGGTTCTTCTTCTGCTTCTTTTTCGATCAGGGGATAGGTTCCAGGTCAGCAGCCTAGGCTAGCAGGGTGGATGTCGATTGAGTTTCTGTTTGTGTTTCATCCGTAGTCAGATGATGCTCTTGTGTATGATGTTGTTGTATTCGTGTGGCTTCGTATACCTCTTATATGTATCCCCAACTATTATGTAACGGTATGATGTAATGATATCCACCTTGCAAAAGTGTCTCCAATATGCGCTTCTATCCTTAGTGGGACCTTCGAGTTCCTTTAGGATAGGGTCGCATATTGGGCGTGCCATCGTAGCTGTGAATATGTCACGTCGTCCTGTTTTCTTACATATTGCATCCTCATACGGTTGTCTTACATCAAAGTATTGCTTGTCTGTATCATGCATCAATGAGTTCTGAAGAGCGATTTTATTCTTTTTTATTGTGGGTATGGCTTGACATGGCAATGTCAAAAAAAGAGCAAGGAAAATAATATAGTAGGGAGTGGTGTTACTCGTCGGGTGAAACGGAAAAGGATATGCCATTGAGATTCTGCTGGTACTTATAGTGCAGTAGAAGGTCCAAGTCCACCGGCTAAATCTACAAACACAGTATCACCTGCTCCACCAGCTGCAACATCCGTTTCAACTATACCAGCATCTCAATGAGTTACTCGTTCGTTTGCTCCGGAACTGGCCAGCTCCCAAGCTGCCTTCACACCTAACACTACTTCCGAAGCACTGCTGACACAATAGGACTTGGCAAGATCAGATGAACCTCATGAGCATCAACACCAAGATGGTACCTGATCGAGTCAAGTTGCAGTTGCATGCTCCTTTATATGTACTCCCACAGTTTGATGTACACTAACACTTTCCATATTCGTTGTTGAACTAGCACCAGGGCGCAAGCGGAAAAAGACATCAGGGATAATGCTTGACAGATTAACAAAATGAAAAGGAGGAAGAATGGAGATCCATTTTGAGGCAGGTTTAAAAAGGCCACGTGATGCTATAGAGTCAGCCAAGTTAGTATCAGAGGCAGTCATTGCTGTTAGGTGTCATGCACGTATCCTCCCAACATGGATCCAGTACAGGAATGAGAAAGACAATACCCAGTTTAACACCTTCCTTGACCATTTGTCCGTAAGTAATGTTATTCATCGCAATTAGTAATATTGTCTTGCTCTGTCCCATACTTTCTAGCTTCTCCTAATAAGACTCGCATTCTTTTTTCAACAGATGAGGTTCAAGTTGGATCCGAAAGATGATGCAACTAAACAAGCATGCACTCATGTTTTTTAGTCTGCTTTGCGACAGTATCGGTACCACCTTAGAAAATCTCACTTTGAAGGCAAGGGTAACAATGAAATCGCCCAAACATCTCTAGTGGAATATATTACAGATGAAGACTGGACAGCCCTCGTTAAACACGAGTCTGATCCAAAGTATCAGTTAGGCTATATGTATTTGATCAGACCACATATTGAACTTGTATTTATGTATGTTCCTTACAAGTGCATCTTCTTCTAGGCTAACTATTTGAAGAACAAGACCAGCCGTTCTAAAGTGAAATTCCAACAGACAACAGGATCTCGTAACTATATTGCACACTGCGAGGCTCTTGTAAATAGCTGCTACTTCCTTCTTTTTTCTGTGCCATATTATCGTATCTGTATTGACTTGTTCCAAATACAAAGGAAAGCCCGTGCGGACCAAAAAGAACCTGAACCGAATGCAGTGAAAATCTTCAAGGATTGCCACACCAGCAAGATGAAGGGCATGAGCACACCAGTTCAAGCCGCTGTTGTAAGTCCTTACTCCTCCTACCTTTGAACTGATTGGTACTGTCATGTGTTCATTTAACTATTTGGTTTGCAGCCAATGTCAGTTACTCTATTCACTTTTATACACAGTTGTCTTAATGTATCATTTCACCTTACATGGTTTAAAAGAGATGAAGCATATTCTTTTGGTCTTGATCTGTAATCTAGTTGTTATGTTCACGTGCGCACACAATGATAAAATAGCCTGTTTGTTTTATATCTGTTTTCCCATGATATGAATGATGTCATACTATGTTCATCCTACTTTAAACCATGTATCTTTATCCTTAGATGTCAACGAATGTGAGGAAATAGACAATACAGTAGGCATGCTACATGGACATATGTTCCGAAAGTGATTTTATTATTAGTTGGCACTACAATACATGCTAATGTATTACAGTAGTTCACCAAAATAGGTTATGTATAAATGTGTAACCCACTTTGTTTGTTTTTGTCTCATTAGTAACTTATCTGGTACACTAATCTACAAGTTCAAACTTTCAGCAAGCTATGGAACAAATGATTGAACAACCACAACCACCTGAAGGTGACGAGGCTACCACATGCATAATGTCACCTCTTGTTGTAGTGCATCAGTATCTCTCCACTAACAGTGCAAAAAGCACCTTCCTGTGTAATTCTGGGTTGGTTGTCAAGGTAACCTCGTCCAAATCGCCTACTGAACAAAATCTTCCGACTAGACAGAGTGATATATCTGTGCTCCAGACAAAAGTCCAATCCCTAATGGACGTTGTTTCGGAAACAAGAATAGTGGTTGACAAATGTCATCAAGATATGAATGGTTTTGAAACCAGACTATTAGACATTCGCTTCATTGTTCAAGAGCAATGGCAGAAAAAGGTGAAGATCATGCTGCTCCATCAGATTCTACAGCCTGAAACATTAGCACTCAGCTTAAATGATTTGTGCTTCTATACATCTGATGGTGCTTTTATCTGCAAGGACTATAAACTTTATGCCAACAGGCCTTTTGTTGTATGGTTGGAATTTATTTTGTTGTGATACAGCATTTATGATGCTGCCAAAGGCTGCAGTAATTACGACGCTATTTTTGTTTAGTGTAGGTTTATCTTAGTAATGTATTTGGTCGAAAGCTTCGTAGGAGCCCAACATGCCAACATTCGTCGGGCCCATTCCAATTGGGTTAAAAACGATTATGGGCCGAAATTTGCATGTAGCCCACTAAAAATATCTAGGCCTAAATCAGCATAAGATTTCATATTTTTCTGGTAGGCCTGTGCCCATAGTGGGCCTTTAACAGGCCTAAACATAATTTGGGCCCTCAGCAATAATAGGCTGTTTACAGGTGTAAATATCTCAAGCCCATAAAAAACATGGGCCTTTAATAGGCCGAAAGTGAGATTGGGCCCTGATTGTGCCAAATAACCCATTGATCTTAGCAGGCCGAAATGGTGTCCCATTTACGATGCGGATCTTTCACAGGCCGAAATTCGGACGGGTCGTGTCGTGGAATTAACACGTCAGATGTCCTCATGAAAGGAGTTAGTCGTGGAGCCAACGCAACGGGTTAGCTTGAAGGGGTTAAACCGGACAAGGGACACGAGAGTTTATACTAGTTCGGCCCCTTCAATGAAGGTAAAAGCCTACGTCTAGTTGTGATGGAATTGATTGGGTTTCGATGACCAGGGAGCAAATATGCTTGCCTGAGTCTCGAGTTGTTGTCTGTTGTCTCTGAACCACCGCCGGGTCGTCCCTTTATATACACAGGTTGACGCCCGGCCGGTCTACAGAGTCCCGAGGCCGACTCATACAAGGGTCCGGCTCGGTCTCCTTTCCTAACTTACAACACAAGTTACATAACGATGGCGGTTTGTTATCATGGGCCCTAATCCGCCCTTGGGCTTTTAGGCCTCTAAGCTCGTTTAATAACTTCACCATCTTCTGGATTCTTCATGGGCTTTGGCATAGTCGAGGGTGAACCGGGCCCTCCTGGCCGATTTACACTCAGTAGCTATATTCCCAACATTAGGCCCCAGTTTGATTTGAACCTGTTTATGTCAATCTTCAACATCTTCAAAGACATATTGTAAACGTCCTCTTGTATCTTCATAAACCGCCAGATTGCCTTCTCCTGTAAATCTTGTTAAACCGTCGTGACGTCATCTTCGGGATATAGCAACGGTCCATCATGACGTCATCTCTGTATAAAAAGATTAAAAAGATTCCCTTCACTTAATGGTTATCCCGAAAATCGAGACGACAGGCGCGCCCACTCTGCCGTTTCAGGCTCCTTGATTCTCGCGCCTGCCATTTTTTCTTTCCTCTATAAATAAGGCCCGAAGGCCCTTTCCCCTTTTTTCCCTTCTGCGCCTTCTTATTCCTTGCAACACTCCAGCTCTGAAGCTCCGCCGCCGTCTTCGACCTTCGAACGCTGCATCAACAAAGGCCGCTGCATCAACCTGGTTGTACCAGAGACCTTCAGTGTTCCTCCGCTATGCTGCGCGTCCGGTAAACTTTCTTCCTCATAACCCTAGATCTGAAATTTAGGGATCCTGTTTTCACCTGCGTTCATAGGTGTTCATCCCTAGTTCCTTCGTATTCGCTTCTGCCATAGCTTGTTTGGTTCAACTGTAGTATTAATCTCGTGCAGTAATCACTCCATATCACGTTTAATACTTAGTAAGCCTTCCTTGTTGTTCAGAATCCCTTGACAGAATGCACGGACTTCTCTGTTTTTGTTTAGCGCCTTTATAGATCACAGAAAAAATTTCTTTACGGAGGTGCGGTAGATCCAAATAGATTTGATCATTGTGTGAAACCTGTTTCTGTCAACACTTAGCAGAAATTTTGAATCCCGGCCCTTCTTCCTATGGGCGGTTTAACCTTTGATAGCCAATCCGCCATATATCATTAGCCCTCTCTTAAACCGACAACTAAACCTTGCATACTAATTTTCCGGTTTACCACTGAATTGTACACTTTAAACCGTTAAATTGTAAACCGGCATTTATTTTTTCTTTCAGTTCCCCTCTTCCGGGATGACCAAACAATTCTCTGCTTGCAATAGGGTTCCGTCCCGGATCATGGAAACACAAATCAATGGTTACGTCACCACAGGCGCTTTAGCCTCAAAAAGGGTTCTCCATTGGCGGGTTCCGGAATGAGAATGTCCACCTGAACCTCAAGATGGAGAGGCGATTGTATTTATGCAACATTTAGACCGGGGATTCAGTCCGCCCGGATCAAAAAATTTCCGGGATGTCCTCGCAAGGTTCCAACTCCATCCGCAAGATATTGGTCCGAACTCTGTGTCCAATATATGCAACTTTCAAGTACTCTATGAAGTCTATCTTCAAGAAGAGCCAACCGTGGAGCTGTTCCGGGACTTCTTTCATCTGAACCACCGTACAGAATTCTCAGACGGTCCCAACACAGAGCTTGGTGGCGTTTCAATTCAGAAAAGGAAAGAAGTTGACTTCCCTCATGCAAAACATCATAGCCATCCTAAAGATTGGAACCAGAACTGGTTTTACTGCGAGAACACTGCCCCTGATGGAGAAAATCCTTTGTCGGGTTATCGCCCTCACCGGCTTAGCAACAGCCACCCATTACCTTCACGTTTGACCGCTGCAGAACGGAAGAACTTTGCACCTCAACTCGCCAAGCTCCGGGCTCTGATGGCCAACGGTTTGACTGGCATTGATCTTGTCCGCTGCTGGGTTTCTTGGGGCATTTTGCCTTTAAGCCGCCGCCCCGGATTGATGCATGAATATACTGGCGATGTCAAAGACCCTCAACAATATCACGAAATAGTAATGACCGATCTTGAAGTTACTGAATCTGTGAAGAAAATGCTTGATGAACCGATCTCTGCATGCAGCCAAATCGGGCTGCCTCCATTTTGCATCTCCAATAAACCGCCAGCGGTAAAGTTCATCTGAATACTTTACTGATTTGCCTCTATATTAATTGTGTACTAACCTTTCCTTGTCTTAATTTCAGGCTAACAGCTGCTTTTGGAAACGGACTAAACCGGCCCGGGCTCCTCGTGCAAAGACCAAGGCCACCAAGAAAGCTGGCAAGAAGAAAACCACCGAGTCTTCTGATCCGCCAGAAGATGAGGAATCAGACGCTGAGGTAGAACTTGACTCACTTGGTTCCTTTTTCATACATCTTATTGACAATGACTATTCCCAGGATGATGCTGAGGCCAGCCACGCAGAACATGTTGAGGTAATCCTTCTTTCTTCCGATTCAGATCCTGTACTGGTTCAAAGAATTCGTCGCACATTCCAGAAACTAAAACAATCTCACCCCCTTGCTCATTTGGATCCATAATTTTCTTTGAAGACACAGCAAGTTGAACAGCGTCACACAACCCGGCATAGTGGTCAACAAATCACTTCGTCCAGTTTAGCCGATACGCCAACCCAGAAATGTCGTCCAGAGGTGACTTGTTCTCCTGAAAAACGTTATCCTTTGAAAGGTTTCTTCCGATGCCCTCTCAATCCGTCTGACCCGAATTACCAGGCTTCTTCCAACTCGTCTGGCGGTTCATCAACCACTCAGCTGCCTCCTCTCAAAGTCGTCACTGGGGACTATATTACTCCTCAATTTGTTTCTTTTATTTGTCGGTTTACCATATTCTAACCTTTGATGTTGTAGTGCCAAGGCTCGATTAAGTAAGAAAGCCAAGACCAGCGACCCTACTGATGATGTTGATCCGGAGAAGACTCCAGAGCATCATGGTGAAGATCCAGAAGTTGCCATAGACAGCTCTGCTAGGCAAAACCAAGATGCTGATGCTAACCCGCTAGAGGTTGAACCGAATGTAGAGGTTGATACTTCACATCCTCCTGCCCCTCCAAGCCCAACTGTTGATCAGCGGGATTCAACTGCGGATCTGCCAAGCCCTGCTAACAAACCACCGAGCCCTGCTGCCAAAGCGCCAAGCCCCGTGAATGTCAATCCATCAAGCTCGGCCAAATATGATGATGTTGTTGTTACTGGCACTGGGTATACCGCCCCTGGTAATTCGGTTGCTCTATCAAAGCATACTGCCAAGGATGAATTCACTGCTATGAGCAAGGGGAAGGGGAAGACTGACTTGTCAGCTTATGTCGATCTCTCTGCTCAAGACCTTCACTCCGGCTTCTTGAACCGGCTTTACACCAGCCGTGATTATGAAGCTAATTTAGTAAACCTGATGAAGGAGCGCTACGAGGTAAACAGTTTGATCTTTTCTCTATACCTTCATTGTATTGTAGCCCCCAAGGGCCGGTTTGTCTTTAGAAAGTCAAACCGGGACTTTGTATATTCCATACTGTACTGTATGAACCTTCCTTGTGTATTTCTGATCAAACACACATTAGCCCCCAAGTGCAATGATTAAAACTTGTATTAATCCTTGGACTTCAATAATCAGCAGAAAAATGATCCGCATTAGCCCCCAAGTGCCAAGTGTATAACTGGTTATATGCTTGGGACTTTGACAAAGATATTGACATGCTCTTCTTACTGTTGCAGAGGGAGATAAACCAACAAGTCTCGCAAATTGCTGACCTTCAAGAAAATCTGAAATCCCAACAAGCAGAAACCACCAAGGCCAAGGATGAATTGAAAACGCCTTAACCACCATGGAGCAACTCAAGGAATGGTTCAAGTCTGAGCAGGCCAACTGGGATACCGAAAAGGCTGGATTGCTGAAGCGAGCGGAAGACGCTGAATCAGCTCTTAAACCGGTGACAGAAGAGCTTACTGGATTAAAGCGCCAAGTCAATGCCATGACCTCTGCAATATTTGGTAAGCACTGTTTGCCAAGGCTTTATGAATATTTCGCTTTGAAATTTCTCTGGTTTAACATGAACTTCTTAAACCGCTATAGGTAGTCGCATTGCTCATCTAGGTTCTGATATGCAGAAGAAACTCAAGGCCGCGTACACGCTGATTGAACAGCTGTATACCGGCGTCCAACGGGTTATCTGCGCCACTTCTTATGACAATGCGGCTCCAACACTGATCAAGGACATGTTGGACTGGCTATCTATGATGCCAGCGCAGATAGAAGAGTTGAAGTGATCCGCTGCCCAGGCTGGCACTTTATTAGCACTAACCCGAGCCAAGGTATGGATAGCTGATCTTGATCCGGCTGATATAGCCAAGGGCTTCCCCAGTGAACAAGAAAACGGCAAAGTATTTGACAACGACGCCCTCAAACGGGTAACAAGGGAGATGCGTCCTCTGGCGAGTCAGTTGGCAGAAGAGGCTAACCTGACGGTTCACTAATCCTTCTATGATGCAAACAACAAACGGGTTGAAGTTGTTATTCCTGAAGTGCAGAATCTTGTTCCACCAATCCGTAAGCACACTTACGCCCCTGACGTTGATCCGGCTGAGCTTATAAGTGAAGAGGCTATCTTTCAGGCCTTAACCCGGATTGACTGGACGACCAATGACTTCCAGCCATTGGGTGGGGAGGAGGAGGCTAAATCGACGCCAGATGACCCATCTACTTCACATCAACCTGGCGATGAAGCTTAATTCATCAATCCGGTTAATATGTCAGAAACTGTCGGTTGTGAAACAATTCCATATTTTGGGCCTCTGAGTGCCTTGTAATAGGGTAGCAAAACTATTTTGATCTGCTGCCATCCTGTAAAAGATACTTTATGTGATCCGCCATGCTAATTTCAATGTTGGTTCATATGTCATAGTATGCAATCCCTATGTCTGTATAAAAAGAAATTGTCCTAGCGGTTTACTGCCGGATGGGTCATAATGCCCAAGATAATGGCCTGATCGATAATCAAACCGTAAAAATATGAATTGATTCATACCTGTGATGTAATATCACTTTAGTTGGCTGATTAACTTTGTAATAAGGGTGAAAACCCAAATCTGTAATCTTGTATAACACCACGTATAATAAGTCATACCGGGTGATGATAAACATCATATGATCAAAGCTGGCGACAGGTAATCAAAGCCAGGCCGGGTTAACAAACTCCAGTTTAAGAATAAGGTTTGCCAACGTGTAGTTGCAAACCAAGCCGGTTTAAAGAATACCGGGCTAATAACATGACTGACCAGGCCAAGAAAATCGGTTTAACATAAAATTCAGCAAAACGCAAATAAAACCGTGTAGTCGAGGCTTTTTGAGGGCTGCAAGGTCCAAATTCGAGGCTTTTTGTGGACTGCCAGGCTGCTGAGTTAAACCATTTAACAAAGCCTTTTAAGATGGACCTCCAACTAACCAATCACCGTTTTAACTTTAACAAGTGCAGGGTCTCAATGAGAGTAACTGTCAAACATTCAGAGGGCCGTGCCAGGATGACCTAGATAGGAGTGTCTTACTTGATGAAGGCAGGTTAACCCGGGGTTTAAGGTAAATATACCAGGCTTCCAAGCTGTGGGTCAATACCCAGCTACAAGGGTCCATTCAAACTCCTTGGTATTTGACACAAGGAGCCCCCAAGTAACGTGATGAGCTGTGCTCATTGGGTGCCTATGTTTGAGTTGTGCATAGCATCCAGACTCTCTTTGGCCCCTTGGGTGTGAAGCTCCCAAGCTATGTTGTGGCGTGATAGCCGGTTTAACAGGTAGTACTCCGCTTTGTTAGCTGAAGCCCCCATGTAACTCAAAGGATATTTGAGAAAAAATAGTAGAGGCCCCGCTTAAAGCAAGGATGCTGATTTATTTATTGATCATAATATATACATTGTCGAAATATGTACATAAGAAGAGCCTATGGCTCAAGTGTAATAAGGCCGAAGGAAAGCTATGTTCCACGGCCGCCGAGTCTCCTCCTTAGAGTTGCGTGAGTTGTCTCGAACGTCAATGAGGTAGTATGATCCGTTGTGCAGATTTTTGCTGACCACGAAGGGTCCTTCCCAAGGCGGGGATAACTTGTGCATGTCGGTCTGATCCTGGATGAGCCGGAGCACCAAGTCACCTTCTTGAAAGGTTCGTGTCCTAACCCGGCGGCTGTGATAACGCTGTAGGTCTTGTTGATAAACCATTGATCTAGTCAGAGCCATATCCCGTTTCTCATCTAACAGGTCCAGTGCCTCTTGGCGAGCTTGCTTGTTGTCCGCTTCAACATAATTAGCAACCCGGGGCGAATCATGACGTATATCACTTGGGAGAACTACCTCTGGCCCGTATACCATAAAGAAAGGCGTGTAACATGTTGAGCGATTGGGGGTGGTGTTGATACTCCACAACACAGAAGGTAATTCTTCCACCCAACAACCCGGCGTCCGCTTCAAGGGAATCATGGGCCGGGGTTTAAGACCCTTCAAAATTTCTTGATTAGCTCGCTCCGCTGGACCATTGGTTTGAGGGTGCGCCACAGATGCTAGGTCAAGCCGGATGTGCTCTCCCTGATAGAAATCCTCCATCTCACCTTTGGAAAGGTTGGTACCATTATCCGTGATAATACTGTGTGGAGAGCCAAAATGGAAGATGATCTTTTTGAGAAATTGAACCGCCGTAGCTGCATCGCACTTGCTGACAGGCTCCGCTTCAACCCACTTGGTGAATTTATCAACTGCCACCAACAGGTGGGTCTTCTTATCCTGGGAACGTTTAAAGGGCCCCACCATATCAAGCCCCCAAGTAGCAAAAGGCCAAGTGATAGGAATCATCCGTAGTTCCTGAGCCGGAACATGAGCTCTGCGTGAAAATTTCTGACAAGCATCACATCGCTTTACCAGATCCTCCGCATCAGCATGAGCTGTCAACCAGTAAAACTCATGACGAAAAGCTTTTGCAACCAGGGACTTTGAACCGGCATGATGACCACAATCCTCTTCATGAATTTCCTGTAGGATCTCTTGGCCTTCTTCCGGAGAAACACAACGCTGAAATACGCCTGAAATGCTACAGCGGTGTAACTCGCCATTGTGAATAACCATGGGCTTGGATCGCCGGACTATCTGTCGAGCCAGGGCTTTATCATTTGGTAGCTCGCCCCGGTTCATATACGCCAGATATGGAACCGTCCAATCCGGTACAACGTGTAAAGCGGCCACCAACTGAGCCTCCTGATCAGGAACAGCCAAATCCTCTTCTGTAGGCAACTTAGTAGACGGATTATGCAAGATATCTAAAAAGGTATTAGGAGGTACCGGTTTACACTGAGATCCAAGCCGGCTTAAAGCGTCTGCTGCTTCGTTTTTGCGCCGATCGATATGCTCGACCTGATACCCTTTGAAGTGACCCGCCACAATATCCACCTCATGCCTGTAAGCTGCCATGAGTGGATCCTTAGAATCCCAAGTACCAGAAACTTGCTGAGCCACCAGATCAGAATCTCCAAAACAACGAACTCAACTTAAGTTCATCTCTTTGGCCACACGGAGACCATGGAGTAAAGCTTCATACTCAGCTGCATTGTTAGTACAAGGAAACATCAAGCGGAGGACATAGCAAATTTTATCACCTCGAGGGGAAGTAAGGACAACTCCAGCCGCCGAGCCTTCCAACTGCCTGGATCCATCAAAATGAATAGTCCAGTACGTATTATCCGGTTTATCTTCCGGTGCTTGCAACTCAGTCCAGTCATTGATAAAATCCACAAGAGCCTGAGATTTGATGGATGTTCGAGGTGCATACTTTAAACCGTGTGGACCAAGCTCGATTGCCCACTTTGCAACCTGGCCAGTTGCTTCCCTATTTTGAATTATATCGCCCAAAGGAGCAGAACTAACCACTGTGATGGGATGGCCTTGAAAATATTGCTTAAGTTTTCGACTGGCCATAAAAACCCCGTACACCAACTTCTGCCAATGTGGATAGCGTTATTTTGACTCGATCAGGACTTCACTGATGTAGTATACAGGTCGTTGAACCGGATATTCCTTCCCAGCTTCTTTACACTCAACCACAATTGCCACACTGACCGCTCGGGCATTGGCAGCCACGTATAACAGCAAAGGCTCATTATCAACTAGGGCTGCAAGAATCGGTGGTTCAACCAACTGCCGCTTTAGCTCCTCAAAGGCCGCATTGGCTGCGTGACTCCAGACGAAATCATCTGTCTTTTTCAACATCTGATACAAAGGAATTGCCTTCTCTCCCAAACGACTAATAAACCGGCTAAGGGCTGCAATCCGACCTGCTAGACGCTGAACATCATTGATACACTTCGGCTTGGCCAGGGATGTGATTGCCTTAATCTTTTCCGCATTAGCCTCAATGCCCCTGTTGGACACAAGAAAACCGAGAAGCTTGCCTGCCGGAACACCAAAGACTCATTTATCCAGATTAAGCATCATCTTGTAAACCCGAAGATTGTCAAACGTCTCCTTGAGATCATCTATCAATGTCTCCTTCTTTCTGGATTTTACCACAATGTCATCCACATAGGCATGAACATTACGCCCAATCTGCATGTGAAGACAATTCTGCACACAAGCTGATAAGTTGCGTGGGCACTCTTGAGCCCAAAGGGCATAGAAACATAGCAGAAGGCTCCGAAGGGAGTGATGAAGCCTGTCTTCTCCTGGTCCTTAACTGCCATCTTGATCTAATGATATCCTGAATAAGCATCCAAAAAACTCAGTCGCTCACAACCCGCTGTCGCATCAATGATCTGATCAATACGCGGGAGAGCAAAGGGATCGGCTGGGCAAGCCTTACTCAAGTCCGTGTAGTCTACACACATATGCCAAGTGCCGTTTTTGTTAAGAACAAGCACCGGATTAGCCAACCATTCAAGGTGAAACACTTCGACGATAAACCCAGCAGCCAACAGCCGGGCTACCTCTTCACCAATTGCCTTGCGTCTTTCTTCATTAAAGCAACGAAGAAATTGCTTGACCGGTTTAAACTTCGGACCAATATTAAGAGTGTGCTCAGCGAGTTCCCTCGGTACACCTGGCATGTCAGAAGGCTTCCATGCAAAAATGTCCCAGTTCTCACGGATGAACTCGATGAGCGCGCTTTCCTATTTTGGATCTAGATTGGTGCTGATGCTGAACTGCTTGGACAAATCGCCAGGCACGAAGTCAACAAGCTTAACCTCGTCAGTCGGTTTGAAATGCAGGGTTGGGTCATGCTCAGTGGTGGGCTTCTTCAGAGGGGTCATATCTGCCAGATCAACATTCTCCTGATAAAACTTTAGCTCCTCTGTAGCACAAACCGACTCAGCATAAGCCGCATCACCTTCCTCGCAATCCAAAGCAATTTTTCGACTTCCATGAACCGTGATAGTCCCTTTATGACCCGGCATCTTGAGCTGCAAATAAATATAACAAGGTCTCGCCATGAATTTTGCATAAGCCGGCCGCCCAAACAGCGCATGATACGGGCTCTGGATTCTCACTACCTCAAAGGTCAATGTCTTAGACAGGGAGTCATGCTCATCACCAAACACTACTTCCAAAGCGATCTTACCTACGGGATATGCCTATTTACCTGGTACCACACCATGAAAAAAGTGTTGGACGGTTTAAGATTCTTGTCTGTCAACCCCATGTGACGGAAAGTCTCATAATACAAAATGTTGATACTGCTTCCTCCATCCATGAGTACTTTGGTGAACCTATAGCCTCCCACCCGAGGTGCCACCAACAAAGGTAGTTGACCCGGATTGTCAACCCGGGGCGGATGATCCTCCCTACTCCACACAATAGGCTGTTCAGACCACCGCAAATAACGTGGAACTGCCGGTTCAATAGCATTGACTGCCCTCTTGTGAAGCTTCTGATCACGCTTGCACAGACTAGTGGTGAACACATGATACTGCCCACCATTCAACTGCTTTGGGTGACTCTGGTAACCCAACTGCTACTGATTTCCTTGATTATTCTGCTGGTTATTACCACCTTGGTTGTTCTGGTTGCCATGATTATTCTGAAATCCAGAGTTTGAGCCGCCGCCGCCGCCATGAAAACCTGGACCTGAACCGCCCGACGAACCCTGATCATACCGGAAAAGATCATAGTTTTTGAACTCCTTCATAATGTTACAGTCCTTCCAGAGATGCGTTGCGGGAGCCTCTTGGTCCCATGCTTTGGACAGGGCTGATTCAACAAACGCTCGAGATTCATCGCCCCGCCGCGCTGGGGCGGTTTACCTTTTCGACGCTGCACATTAGCGTTAGCCACAAAATCTGAATCCGCTTTACGCTTACCATTATTCCCATGGCCTCCTTGGTTGTGCTACTGTCCCTTTGCACCGCCATTCTTCTTTCCCTTCTCCGGTTTCTCATTATCAGAATCGGGATCCTTGGTATTATCAGAATCGGCATACTTGAAGGCTGCCATGAGGGTTCCCATGTCGTTGCAGTAGCGCTTGAGCCGTCCCAACTTCATCTTCAGTGACTTAAACCAGCAATTGCACTCTAGTGTTATAATCGCTTGACCAGCGTTGATCCGGTCGGACGAGTGCAAAACTTCCGAAACCCGGCGTACCCAATGAGTTGTTGACTCGTTCTCCCCTTGAACACAAGCATCCAGATCCACAATGGACATGGGTTGTTTGCACGTGTCTTTGAAATTGGCTATAAACCGGGCCTTCAACTGATCCCATGACTCGATGGAATTAGCTGGCAGATTTTTCAACCAAGTACTGGCTGTTCCTTCCAACATCATCGTGAAGTACTTTGCACAGGCCGCTTCATCTACATCCAGCATCTCCATTGCCATCTCATAACTCTCAACCTAGGCCTCAGGTGGCTGATCCGCCGTGTAGTTAGGTACTTTGCATGGACCCTTGAAATCTTTGGGCAGACGCACATTACGGAGAGCCGGAATGAGGCAGGGCACTCCCCAGGAACTGAAGGCAAGCCCGGTGCCTCGGTCAACTGACGCTGCTGGCTGAACCGGGGCGGGTTGATAACGACCCAAAGCGGCATCCCTTCGTGCCCTGCCATGATCCACCACATCTTGAGCATTACGATGCCGCGCGCTGCTAGACACCTCCGGTTCATCCATACGCCTGCTATAGCTTGGGCTCGAACGAGGGGTTGAATGAATTCTATCCCGGCTATATGAATAAGCCTGCTGCTGCACCACGGCGGTTTGAAGAAGGTCTCTCACCTGCCGCGTTTCAATTGCTGCTATTGAATCACCCTCCATCGGAATGGCTGCCAAGCGTGATGCTGCGGCAATCATGTTATCCAGAGGGCTCGAGAAGTGACCCGGTGGTGATGACACGTATTGCGGCGGGTTATCTGTTCGTCGGGGTGGCTCTGCTATCCGTAGTTGATCCGGAGCTGTCCTAGGCGCATCAGTCCGGTTTGCAGCTGCCAGACTGCTCGGCCCAGCGCCTGGCGTTTGAAAGAGATTTAACCCTTCGTAAACTGGCGGCAGACGAGACCGGTACTTCTTTCGCATTACATCCTCTGATGCGGTCCGATCCAGCATGAGCTTGTAATTCTGTGCCTATATCCGTTGTGACTGCGCATCCAAGGCGGCCCGTTCTTCAGCCATCCTAGTATCCTCAGCTGCCAGGTCCTCCTTAGCCTGTGTTATTTGGTCCTTCAGCTTCGCAACATCCGCATTGTGCTGATCCCGCATCTCCAGGGTGACTGCCGTGGTTAACAAGGTCGCCCATGCATCCATCAATCTGGACAGGACTTGAGCCGGTCGGCGCGCCGGGACTCCTGCCGCGGCTGCTGATCCGGTATTCATTGCTGCGGTAGATGAAGACTGCAACATGGGCTGTGTTCCGGCCATGTAAACAGCAACCTGACTTGGCGGTTCAAGGAGGTCCGGAATACTGTTGCCATCGGAATATCCTTCGAAAACACCACTATGAATCTGGTACAAGGACTTAGTTTTGCCAGTGGATGACTCGCCGTCGGAATATACGGCCATCTCGCCTTCAGACACCGGTTCAGATCCGATCCCGTGGACACATCCTACAAACGCACGTTTCACGACGGGCTTAACCCGGGCTGGACTCGCACGGTGAGCCGTCTCGACAAGGTCGATGCAGATGTCCGGCTTAGGGCCTGGTTTGCCGACCTTGCCGATGAAGACATGAATTCCGCTGAAGGGGACCCAGTACCCGTACTCTATCGAGCCGGCCTCGGGGCCCCATCCTTCGTCGTTGATGTAGAGCTTGCCGCGATGACTCTTGGTCATCCGGCCAATCACGTACCCCTTAAGTCCTTTAGACCAGCCCTTCAAGAACTCGACACCATCGTGTGATAACCCCACGGTGGGCGCCAACTATCGTGGAATTAACATGTGAGATGTCCTCATGAAAGGACTTAGTCATGGAGCCATCGCAACGGGTTAGCTTGAAGGGGTTAAACCGGACAAGGGACACGAGAGTTTATACTAGTTTGGCCTATTCGATGAAGGTAAAAGCCTACGTCTAGTTGTGATGGAATTGATTGGGTTTCGATGACCAGGGAGCAAATATGCTTGCCTGAGTCTCGAGTTATTGTCTGTTGTCCCTGAACCGCCGCTGGGTCATCCCTTTATATACACAGGTTGACGCCCGGTCGGTCTACAGAGTCCCGAGGCCGACTCATACAAGGGTCCGGCTTGGTCTCCTTTGCTAACTTACAACACAAGTTACATAACGATGGCGGTTTGTTATCATGGGCCCTAATCCGCCCTTGGGCTTTTAGGCCTCTAAGCTCGTTTAATAACTTCACCATCTTCTAGATTCTTCATGGGCTTTGGCATAGTCGAGGGTGAACCGGGCCCTCCTGGCCGGTTTAAACTCAGTAGCTATATTCCCAACAGGTCGTAAATGCGCCGACCTAATACACTGGCCTTTAACAGGCCGGAAGTTTGGTCGGGCTTGATTAGTGTCATTTTTATATGGGCCGTTAATGGGCCGGATGTGAGTTGGGCCACATATGGCCCATGGATTTCATCCGACGTTAACAGGCCAAAAATCACAGCAGGCCGAAAGTGGCCCAAATCTATAGTGGGCCTCTAACAGGTCGAATGTCGGACATGGCCGAATATGACCCAAATCCTTCACGATCGTTTATGGGTCGAAAGTTTCAATGGCCTGTAAATGGGCCCAAATGAAGCAGGACCTTTAACAGGCCGGAAATACACCGGGCCATAATTCGGCCCAAATACTTAGCGGACTGTTAATGGGCCAGAAGTGACCATGGGCCGCGATGATGACAAGTTTAGGATAGGCCATTGATGGGCCGATTTGACACTAGACGTACGGGCCTTAACTGAGAATGTTGGGCCTTTTGCTGGGCCGACCCATTATGGTCTGCAAAATCTTTTGGGCCTTTAGCTGGGCCGGCCGATTGTGGTCTGCTAAATCTTGTGGGCCTTTTGCTGGGCCAGCCCATTATGGTTCACAAAATCTTGTGGGCCTTTAGCTGGGCTGACCCATTGTGGTCCACTAAATCTTGTGGGCCTTTAGTTGGGCCAGCCCATTTAAACTTTATGGGCCACTTATGGGCCCGTCCATGTGTCAACATATCATAGGACCATCTCGACCGTTGGATGAGTGACACCTGTGCCAACGCGGAGCTGACACGTGGTTCCATCGGCCAACGAGAAATTTCCACGTGGAAAATCGGGATTGGTCGTGGCTGTTAGCGGGTTATCGGATCCAAAACCGGACCTGATAGCTTAACGATGCTTAACGGCGTCCCGTTACAGTGGATGCCACGTGTCGGTCACCCTTGACGAAAGAACTTCTATGACGCGCGATTTATCCTCATGGAAGTGGACACTTCCGTGATGATAATTTTGGTAATGTCATGGAACACTTCTACGACAGCACGGGTATGACTATCTTGATTCTGCCATAAAATTGTCATGGATGTACATGCATGAAAGAAAACGTGACCTACTATGACAAAAATGTATCATCACGGAAGTGTGTGTTTTTTTGTAGTGAAGATATGGAAGCTGATTGCACTTGTCCATGCAAAAATGAATGTGAGTGAAGTATGTTGGTGGAGTCACCCTCAAGAACATTCTGGTTCTTCTTCTTTGGGATCCTCATCAACTTGATGGGAATCCTTGGAGTTGTAGTCATACTTGATGAAGTAAAACTTGATGTAGTCTTGGGAACCCACTTGACCATGGCCTTTGGAGCTTCTTCAAATGAATCAATCTCTTCTTGAAGCTTGTCTTTACCTTTTAGCTTGTGGTCTTGTGGTGGAAGGTCATCTTGAGCTTGTGTTCCCTTGAAAGAAGTGGGGTCATACTTCTCTTGCTGAGGAACAAACTTTGTCGTGGGGTATTGATCTTCTTCCCACTCAACTCCATTGGCATTGAACTTTCGTTCAAAACCAACACCTTGATTCTTCCAGTGCCTTCCTTGCTTGCGTACAATTTTCTCAAAATTCCTTACTTCCGGCAAGGCTCTTGTAAACACCTTTCTCTATAATTCCCTTCAATAAGCTATTTTCTTGCTCAAGTGTAACTTGGCTAAGAGAATCATTAGTGGAATCAAGAGAACTACTAAAAGCAATAATATTGGATTTAGCATGATTATTGTTACTACTAGAAGAAGAATCTTTCTTGCTCTTATTGCTAGATTTTACTTGTGGCATATAAGTAGACAAGAGTAAACGCTTGGCAATGTAAGAAGAACTTTTCTTTCGAATATCATCATTGATTGCTTTTAAGAACCCATGCTCTTGTTCCAAATTTAGCTTCTCAAAGCGTAGCTTCTCATGAGTCTTTAAAAGCTCTTGATGATCCTCTAAAGTAGTTTCATGAGATAACTTAAGAGCTTTTAGTTCTTTAGTTAGACGCTCAATCTCCTTCTTATCATTGTCATTCGTTTCATCTTGATTAGCATGATTAATAGCAATTTCATGATAGTTTTCATCACTAATGTTGTCAACAAGTAAAAATCATCATCACCTAGCAAATCATCTTCATCACTACTGAAATCAACATATTTGGGGTGTGATACCTTATGGCCTTTAGTCATGAAGCAACTTCCAATTCCTTCATTTAGTGAGTCAAATATGTCATAGGAGTTGGATGACACAAGTGCAAGATCGGCAACACCTTCATCTTGAGTATATTCAGAGTCGGAGTGATAACTTCCCTCAGAGTAGTTGTCAAAGTCGGAACCGAATACCCATTCACCAACGTGAGCTTGATGACTTCGTCTTGTATAGCTCTTTGATGATGTGTCCTTCCTTTCCATATCCTTGCTTCTACGAGAGGGTCTTCGTTCATAACGATCATCTCTACTTCCTCTCTCTCTTGGTGGTGATTCATCTCTTTTACTTCTCCTTTTAGGTGAATCTTCTCTTCACTTGTAGGGATCCATACGCTCATTGGAGTAGTGTCCGGGTCTTCCACAATTGTAGCAATTGCAATCACAACTAGAAGATCTTTTGTCATTGTAGGACCTTGACTTGGAACTTCTCTCTTTGCTTCTATTCTTGTAGAATTTGTTGAAGTTCTTCACCATTAAGCTCAATTCTTCATTGAAGACTTGCTTCTCACTTGAAGTTATAGCAGCATCACATGAAGCTTTGTAAGCACCACTTGACTTGTTGTGGAGCTCTTCCTTATCCTTGAGTGACATCTCATGAGCAAAAATTCTACCAATGACTTCCGTTGGCTTGAGATCTTTGTAATTTGGCATCATTTGGATTAATGTGCACACGGTATCATATTTTCCATCCAAGGCTCTTATGATCTTCTTGATGATGAATTTGTCGGTCATCTCTTCGCTTCCTAAGCCGGCAATATCATTTGTGATGAGAGCAATCCTAGAGGAAGTCTCATCAACTCCTTCACCATCCTTCATTTTCAACTTGTCAAGTTGACTTTGAAGCACATCCAATTTGGATTCCTTGACGGACTCGGTACCTTCGTGCATATCAACCAAAGTATCCCAAATTTCCTTTGCATTCTCAAGATGGCTGATTTTGTTGAATTCTTTGGGGGCACAATCCGTTGAAGAGAATATCGCAAGCTTGAGCATTGTATTGCAACATCTTCAACTCTTCCGCGGACGCATCACGATCCGATTCTCTTCCATCCTCGAAGTACTCACCTTGCAAGCCAATACGCACAATAGCCCAAACGGTGGGGTTATGACCAAGAATATGCATTTTCATCTTATGCTTCCAACTAGCAAAATTAGTACCATCAAAGTAAGGACCTCTATGGTGGTAATTTTCCTCGCTAGATGCCATACTCTCCTAGGTTGTGAAACCAAGGCTATGATCACCAAAGCTATGGAAATCAAGGAAAACGGAGATCAAAGCTCTAATACCACTTGTAGGATCGAAAGTAGGTCTTGAGGGGGGTGATTAGACTACTTGAACAAATAAAAATCTAACATTTCCCCAATTTTAAGTGTTGGTAGATTTTAGCAACTAGCACCAGTCAAGCAATCAACCTACACATGCAATTCTAAGAGTGTAGCAGCGGAAAGTAAAACATTGCATATGAAGGTAAAGGGAAGGGTTTGGAGAAGGCTAACGCAATGTAGACACAGAGATTTTTGGCATGGTTCCGATAGCTAGTGCTATCATACATCCACATTGATGGAGACTTCAACCCACGAAGGGTAACGGTTGCGCGAGTCCATGGTGGGCTCCACCCATGAAGGGTCCATGAAGAACCAACCTTGTCTATCCCACCATGGCCATCGCCCATGAAGGACTTGCCTCACTCAGGTAGATCTTCATGAAGTAGGCGATCTCCTTGCCCTTACAAACTTCTTGGTTCAACTCCACAATCTTGTCGGAGGCTCCCAAGCAACACCTAACCAATCTTGGAGACATCACTCTCCAAAAGGTAATATATGGTGTGTTGATGATTAACTCCTTGATCTTGTGCTTAGAATGATAGTCTCCCCAACACTCAACTCTCTCACACAGATCTGGCTATGGTGGAAAGATGATTTGAGTGGAAAGCAACTTGGGGAAAGCTAGAGATCAAGATTCTTGTGGATGGATTGGAATGTCTTGGTCTCAACACATGAGTAGGTGTTTCTCTCTCAGAAAATGAGTAGTGGAAGTGTAGGCACGTTCTCATGGCTCTCTCACAAATGGAGATGGGGGTGGAGGGGTATATATAGCCTCCCCACCAAATCCAACCGTTACACACATTTGAACCAACTCGGTTAGACCGAATAGAAGAACTCGGTGAGACCGATTTAGTTCAAAATGTGAATGTTAGGAATCTCGGTGCGACCGACGAGATCAACTCGGTGGGACCGATGTGTTAAGGCTTAGGGAAAACATCAACTTGGTGAAGTCGATTCCCTGAACGAGACCGATTTCAGCAAGGAGCAAATAGAGAGTTGGTCAAGCAAACTCGGTGGGACCGACCGCTCATTTCGGTGAGACCGAAATGTTATGAAGGGAAACAGAGAATTTGCAGGGCCATCTCGGTGAGACCGAGATCCGTATCGGTGTGACCGAATTGTCTAGGGTTTCTGGAAGTGGCTATATCAACTGAACTCGGTGGCGTCAGATGGATCATTTCGGTGGGGCCGAGTTTTACTTTGAGGTTTTGGACAAATGTGGAAATCAGAAAGTGGCTGAGGGTTTTGGAGCAACATCACGAAGCACTTTGAGCAATTAGACCATTAAGCAACACCTCATCCCCTTTTAATAGTATTGGCTTTCCTATGGACTCAATGTGATCTTGGATCACTAAAATAGAAATGAAGAGTATTGAGATTTTGCCAATCTTTGTCCTTAGTATTTCGAGGGGTCTACATCTCTAGTCCATGCCATGCCATTCATTGAACTTTCTGAAATATTTAACTTGAATGGATATTAGTTCAATGAGTTATATGTTGTTATGAATTACCAAAACCACTCGGGGATTAGTTGCACTTTCAATCTCTCCTACCATGAATTACAATACTTAGTCATTACTTGAACTTCAGAGGTGCTCTGCATTTATGTTTTGCGGTCTCAGAAAGGGCTAGCGCGATACCCTATTATCATATTATATCAAGATTGTTTCGACAAATTGTTGGCATCCGAGATATCTTATGATTGCTCGCTTGTTGGTTATCTTATTGACATGAGTAAATGTGATACCTAAGTGTTATCATTCATATGGTTAGTTCATAATATTTTCCGAAAACTTGAGCACTACTTAAGCATATATACAGCAACAAGAACAAAAAGAGTTTGTAAAAGTTTTTTTTATCACTTTCAGTTTGTCAACTGAATTGCTTGAGGACAAACAAATAGTTAAGCTTGGGGGAGTTGATACGTCCCGAACGTATCTACTTTTCCAAACACTTGTGCTCTTGTTTTGGACTCTAATTTGCATGATTTGATGGAACTAACCCGGACTAACATTGTTTTCAGAAGAATTGCCATGGTGTTGTTTTTGTGTAGAAATAAAAGTTCTCCGATTGAGCTGAAAATTTACGAAGAATATTCTCATATCACATAAAAATACTGGAAAAGAGAACTACCAGAGGGGGGCACCCAGGCGCCACAAGACCAGGGGGCATGGACACCCCCAGACTTGTGGGCCCCTGGAAGCTCCGACAACCCTAACTCCAAATCCATATATACCTATTCGTGGATAAAAAAATCAGAGAGAAGGAATCATCGCTGAGGGAGTCCTGGATCAGGGAGTGTCCGGATAGCCGAACTATCATCATCGGCCGAACTCCAAGACTATGAAGATACAAGATTGAAGCCTTCGTCCCATGTCCGGATGGGACTTTCCTTGGCGTGGAAGGCAATCTTGGCGATACGGATACGTAGATCTCCTACCATTGTAACTGACTCTGTGTAACCCTAGCCCTCTCCGGTGTCTATATAAACTGGAGGGTTTTAGTCCGTAGGACACAACAACAACAACAACAACAACAACAACAACAACAACAACAACAACAACAACAACAACAACAACAACAACAACAACAACAACAACAACAACAATAACAACAATCATACCATAGGGTAGCTTCTAGGGTTTAGCCTCCTTGATCTCGTGGTAGATCCACTCTTGTACTACCCATATCATCAATATCAATCAAGCAGGAGTAGGGTTTTACCTCCATCTAGAGGGCCCGAACCTGGGTAAAAACATCGTGTCCCTTGTCTCCTGTTACCATCCGCCTAGACGCACAGTTCGGGACCCCCTACCCGAGATCCGCCGGTTTTGACATCGACATTGGTGCTTTCATTGAGAGTTCCTCTGTGTCGTCCCCAATAGGCTCGATGGCTCCTTCGATCATCAACAACGGAGCAGTCCAGGGTGAGACTTTCCTCCCCGGACAAATCTTCGTATTCGGCGGCTTTGCACTGCGGGCCAATTCGCTTGGCCATCTAGAGCAGATCGAAAGCTACGCCCCTAGCCGTCAGGTCAGATTTGGAAGTCTGAACTTCACGGCTGACATCTGCGGAGACTTGATCTTCGATGGATTCGAGCCACAGCCGAGCGCGCCGCACTGTCACGATGGGCATGATTTAGCTCTGCTGCTGGACAGTGCCCTGGAGGCCGTGCACGAGTCCGCTCTGACCCTTAACCCAGAGCCGACTGCGCCAATCGAGGATGGGTGGCTAGACACCGCCTCGGGGGCTGCCACCTCTACGGCGATGGAGCCGAATACTGACCTTGTCCCTTGTGAAGCTCGTGACTCCGAGGTGCCGAACTCCTCGCCGGACTCCGAACCTCTCGCGCCCCTTCCAATCGAATCCGATTTGGCACCGATCATGGAGTTCACCGCTGCGGACATCTTTCAACACTCACCTTTCGGCGACATTCTGAATTCGCTAAAATATCTCTCATTATCAGGAGAGCCCTGGCCGGACTGCGGCCAGGACGGTTGGGATACGGACGACGAAGAAATTCAAATCCCACCCACCACCCACTTTGTAGCCACTGTCGACGATCTAACCGACATGCTAGACTTCGACTCCGAAGACATCGACGGTATGGACGACGATGCCGGAGACGACCAAGAATCGGCGCCCACTGGGCACTGGAAAGCCACCTCATCATACGACATATACATGGTGGACACCCCAAAGGATGGGAATGGCGATGGAACAGCGGAGGAGGATCCCTCCAAGAAACAGCCTAAGCGCCGCCATCAGCGGCGCCGCTCTAAATCCCGCCACAGCAAGAATGGAGATTCCGGCACCGAAGATAATAACACCCCAGACAGTGCCGAAGACAACCCCCTCTAGCAAGATTCAGCACAGGAGGACGGAGAAGCCAGCCCTCACGAGAGAGCGGCAGACAAAGAGGTAGAGGACGATAATTACATGCCTCCCTCCGGAGACGAGGCAAGCCTCGACGACGATGAATTTGTCGTGCCTGAGGATCCCGTCGAACAAGAGCGTTTTAAACGCAGGCTTATGGCCACGGAAAATAGCCTCAAGAAAAAGCAGCAACAGCTTAGAGCTGATCAAGATCTGCTAGCCGACAGATGGACCGAAGTCCTTGCGGCCGAAGAGCATGAACTCGAACGCCCCTCCAAAAGCTACCCTAAACGCAAGCTGCTACCCCGATTAGAGGAGGAAGCATATAAACCCACATCACCAGCGCACAATACGGCCGACCGGCCACCTCGTGGCCGCGACAGAGAGGCCTTCCGGCCCTCCACTAGGGCCGTACCCCGGCATCACTCAAAAAGCACAAAGCCACAGGGGAATGCGCCGGACTTGCGAGACATATTGGAGGATAAGGCAAGACAATCAAGATCGATCTACAGATCGTGTGGGCGCCCCATGATGCGTGACGACTACCGTCGCGCCGGATACAGCAACTCCGGCAGGGCCGAACACAGTAGACAAAGCTCGCTTGAGCTATGTCGTGATATAGCCCAATATAGAGGCGCCGCACAGCCACTATGCTTCACAGATGAAGTAATGGATCATCAAATTCCCGAAGGGTTCAAACCCGTGAACATCGAATCCTACGACGGTACAACAGAGCCCGCGGTTTGGATCAAAGACTACCTCCTTCATATCCACATGGCCCGCGGTGATGATCTTCACACCATCAAATACCTCCCACTCAAGCTTAAAGGACCAGCTCGGCATTGGCTTAACAGCTTGCCAGCAGAGTCAATTGGGTGTTGGGAGGACCTGGAAGCCGCATTCCTTGATAACTTCTAGGGCACATATGTGCGACCACCAGACGTTGATGACCTAAGCCATATAATTCAGTAGCCAGACGAATCGGCCAGACAATTCTGGACGCAGTTCTTGACAAAGAAAAATCAAATCGTCGACTGTCCGGATGCAGAGGCTCTCGCAGCCTTAAAACACAACATCCGCGATGAGTGGCTGGCCCGGCACCTGGGACAGGAAAAGCCGAAATCCATGGCAGCCCTCACATCACTCATGACCCGCTTCTGCGCGGGAGAGGACAGCTGGCTAGCTCGCAGTAACAACCTCAGCAAAAATTCTGGCAGTCCGGATACCAAGGACCACAATGGCAGGTCGTCGCAACAAGAACAAATGCCGCGTTAACGACGACAATACTGAGGATACGGCAGTCAATGCCGGATTCAGAGGCTCCAAACCCGGTCAGCGGAAAAAGCCATTCAAAAGAACTACTCCGGGTCCGTCCAATTTGGACCGAATACTTGACCGCTCGTGCCAAATACACGGCACCCCCAAAAAGCCAGCTAATCACACCAACAGGGATTGTTGGGTCTTCAAGCAAGCAGGCAAGCTAATTGCCGAAAACAATGACAAGGGGCTGCATAGCGACGACGAGGAAGAGACCCGACCGCTGAACAATAGAGGACAGAAGGGTTTCCCCCCACAAGTGCGAACGGTGAACATGATATACGCAACCCACATACCCCAAAGGGAGCGGAAGCGTGCACTCAGGGACGTATATGCGATGGAGCCAGTCGCCCCGAAGTTCAACCCATTGTCCTCCTGCCCGATCACTTTTGATCGAAGGGACCACCCCACCAGCATCCGCCACGGCGGATTCGCCACATTGGTTCTAGACCCAATCGTCCATGGATTTCACCTCACTAGAGTCCTGATGGACGGCGGCAGCAGCCTGAATCTGCTTTATCAGGATACAGTGTGCAAGATGGGCATAGACCCCTCAAGGATTAAACCCACAAAGACGACCTTCAAAGGCGTCATACCAGGTGTAGAGGCCAATTGTATAGGCTCAGTTACACTGGAAGTGGTCTTCGGATCCCCGGATAACTTCCGAAGCGAGGAGTTAATCTTCGACATAGTTTCGTTCCGCAGCGGCTATCATGCTCTGCTCGGACGAACCGCGTTTGCAAAGTTCAACATGGTGCCCCACTATGCATACCTCAAGATCAAGATGCCAGGCCCTCGAGGAGTCATCATGGTCAACGGAAACACGGAACGCTCTCTCCGAACGGAGGAACACACAGCGGCTCTCGCGACAGAAGTGCAGAGCAGCCTTTTAAGGCAATTCTCGAGTCCGGCTGTTAAGCGACCGGACACCGCTAAGCGCGCCCGGAGTAACCTACAACAAGACCACCTGGCACGTTCCGAGCACGCGTAGCAATGCGGCCCCAACCCCAGCCCTTGCAAGATTGCAAGACTGGTCCTTCGCGTACATCATTATGCTCTGAAGATACCATGGGCATAGGGGGAGGGGCATGACCACGACAGGCCCAGAGTGCGTCTTAACCACACCAGGGGCTCCCAAGTGCGTCATTTTATTTCTCTCTTTTCCTTTTTTTTACCCACAGGACTCCGTTCACCAGAGGCCCTGTCCGGCAGCAGACCTGCCGAACTCACGATGCAACAGCCAGGGAAGGAGAAAAGCTACGACGAGTATCCAGGTGGTCTCCATTATGAGCATTATACCTGTTTTATACACCATTCCGCAGCCTACCCCTAGAGGGGGACATGTCTAATAGTCCCATCCCTTGCTAACCGCACTATTTGTATCGTTCTGCGTTCATGGCAATATTTCTTGAATAAACAATGCATCACTTTTCTTTTGCTTATAATTGCATTCCTTTCTTATACATATGTTCATTTACGACATGTGGCATCCGTACACTTTGGTACGGCTAAATACACCAGGGGCTTAAGTTCCCCACATTATGGTGTAATAAGTCCGAACACTTTCACAAGTGCGGCACCCTGAACTTATAGCATTATATGCATCGGCTCCGAATCATGTCTTGGATCAATAGTTGGGTTTGCCCGGCTCCCATGTTTTGGTACCTTACATTCCGTTGTATCGGCTAAGGTAGCACTGGGAGAACCACTGCGATTGCGCCCCAGTTGAGCTGGGCGAGCGCCTCAGTGGAGAAAGCTAAAACTGACCATCATGATGAGGCGAGAGCCGGTCGCTGTTCGAGAGGTTTTTTCGAGTCCCTAAAGACTTATGCCGCTTAGAGCGAGGAACCGGCCTTTTGTCCCGCCCAGGCGTGGATAGCGCCCCGAATTCGGTCTTTCGAACACTAGGGGCTTCGCCGAAATTTAAAATTATAGAATTCTATGGCTAAGTGAGAGTGTTCAAGCATTATAAGTCCGGTTGCCTTGTTCGTTGTGTTGAGCGCCTCCCTAGATGGACCCAAAAATGGGAACAAGAGTTCTCAAGTTTATCTCGAACGCCCCAACACTCGTGGCATGGGGGCTGAAGCCGACGACTTGCCATATCTCAGATTTGATAAACGGCCGCACAGAAGGTAATATTTTAAATTAAATAGCGTTGCTTAGCGCATATGAACAAAGTTTTCAGCGCACAGGATAACAAAATGCGAGTCTACTCAAATATTACATCATTGGAGCACTCACCCACAATAGTGCGGGCACCCTTCAGGACACCCTTATAATACATTTCGGGTGTGCGATACTCCTTGCCCGGCGGTGGCGCGTCTGTCACAAGCTTCTCAGCATCCATCTTGCCCCAGTGCACTTTGGTACGGGCAAGGGCCCGACGGGCACCTTCAATACAGGCGGAGCGCTTGACGACTTCAACCCAGGGACACGCATCCACCAGCCGCCGCACCAGGCCGAAGTAGCTCCCAGGCATGGCCTATTTGGGCCATAGCCGAACTATAAGGCCCTTCATGGCCTGTTCGGCCACCTTGTGGAGCTTGACCAGCTGCTTCAGCTGGTCGCTAAGGGGCACCGGATGTCCGGCCTCGGCATATTGAGACCAGAATACCTTCTCCGTCGAGCTCCCCTCCTCGACCCTGTAGAAAGCGGCAGCATCGGACATGCTGCGGGGCAGATCTGCGAACGCTCCTGGAGAGCTCCGAATGCGGGTAAGTAACAGGTAATTCAATTTAACATGCTTGCTTTGCATGAAGAATGCCTTACCCGCCACTATTTTCTTCAAATCCTCGATTTCCTGGAGAGCCTTGTGGGCATCGGCCTTAGCGGCTTTGGCACTCTCAAGAGCCGACGCAAGCTCGGACTCTCGAGTCTTCGAGTCACGCTCCAAACTCTCGTGCTTTTCCACGAGAGCCTAGAGCTCTTGCTGCACCTCCGCCACCCGCGCCTCCTGCTTCTCTCGCTCGGCTCGTTCCGCGGCCGCATTGCGTTCGGCCGCGGACACCGCCTCCTTCAGGGTCGCCACCTCGTTCGTGACCCCTGGAGTACCCACGTTATCCTTGTCATTCCTCTTGCAACCAAATCCTTTTCTGTAAGGTACAAACTTTAATAAGGTATTACTCACCTTCATTGTCCTCGAGCTGCTTCTTGGCATGGTCGAGCTCGTTCTCGGACCGCTCGAGGCCTTGCTTCAAAGCATTGACCTCCGCAGTCAGTGCGGCAGAGGTCAGCAGCGCAGCCTGCAATCCCATATTGACATATTTTTTAAGACTCCTGCGTATGTCTTTTTAGATCCTCAATCCGGCTTTTCTTTCCGAACACCGAACCGAGCATCAGAGGCTACTGTCTATGCGGTATTATATTACATATCTTAAAATTCTTACCTCAAAGCCTGTTAGAAGGCTGTTGCAGGCCTCGGTCAGCCCACTCTTGGCGAGCTGAACCTTCTGAATCACCGCACTCATGATAGTGCGGTGTTCTTCTTTGATGGAAGCGTCGTTGAGCGCCTCCAGCAAGTTATCCGGCGCCTCCGTTTGGATGGAGGCCGCCGGTGTCGCGGTCTTGCCCTTCTTACGAAGGGGCCGCCCGCCGGATTCCGGAACCACTGCAGGTTCCGGTGCGGAGTCCGGTGTAAAGTCCGGGAGGTTGCCTTGCGGCACCTCTGGGGCCTCCTCCTCCTGATGGGTCCCTTCCCGGGATCCCACCTCGGCGTCATCCGCATCACGGAGGGTGGAGGTAGTCGGAAGACAATCCATATCCGACGTGCCCAAGGACCCGCTCGACGAAGCGGGGAGATCGTCATTGGGCGGACTACAGGGTTGTATGCGGCATTAGAAAGACACCATGCGACAAAAAGAAAAATTATAAATCATCTAGGAGTCCGGATACTTACGATCTCGCTAGGGGCTTGGCCCTTGAGGGCCACTCCTCGTCGCCGTTGTCGACGTTGGCGGAACAGTCCGGGGGAAGGGTCCTTCCCTTCTTGGACCCTTCAGCCTCCCTCGTTGGGGAGGCCTTCCTCTTCTTCTCTCCCCCCGCCGGGGGAGAGTCCTCCTTCTTCTCCTCCTTGTCCTCGTGGGAGGAGTCCGCCTCGGAGTCATCGGACGATGAGTCCGATACCACCTGACGCCGGGAACTCCTTCGGGTTCCCGTGGCCTTCTTCTTGGCCTTCTTCTCCGGCACCACGTAGAGTGCCGGGACCAGCAGCCCTGTCAAACGGGCGTCCGCTGGGTCTTCTGGAAGGGGAGCCGGACAGTTAACCTGTCCGGACATCGTCTGCCAGGCCTGTTAAAGGTATTGGGAGTTTAGATCCTGCATGAAGTCAAAACATGAAAAGCAAGTGTCCCATAAAGGATAACATGGCTTACCTTGTCAGCTGGACGCTGCGAGCTGAATCCGCGATCTTCGGTAGCGGATGCGGGGGCTTCGGCGCCCTTGAACAGCACCCTCCAGGTGTCTTTGTATGTAGTATCAAAGAGCCCGCTCAAGGTCTGGTGTTGTGCCGGATTGAACTCCCACAAATTGAAGTCCCGTTGTTGGCAGGGGAGAATCCGGCGGACGAGCATGACCTGGACCACGTTGACAAGCTTGAGCTTCTTGTTCACCAGGGTTCGGAGACAGGACTGGAGTCCGGTCAGCTCCTCCGAACTACCCCATAGCAAGCCTTTCTCTTTCCAGGAGGTGAGCTGCATGGGGATGCCAGATCTGAATTCGGGGGCCGCTGCCCATTTAGGGTCACGCGGCTCGGTGATGTAGAACCACCCCGATTGCCACCCTTTGATGGATTCCACGAAGGCGCCCTCGAGCCAAGTGACGTTGGGCATTTTGCCCACCATGGCGCCTCTGCACTCCGCTTGGCTGCCCTTCACAACCTTCGGCTTGACATTGAAGGTCTTGAGCCACAAGCCGAAGTGGGGCTGGATGCAGAGGAAAGCCTCGCACACGACGATAAACGCCGAGATGTTGAGGATGAAATTCGGGGCCAGATCATGGAAATCCAGGCCGTAGTAGAACATGAGCCCCCGGACAAAAGGATGGAGTGGGTAGCCCAGTCCGCGGAGGAAATGGGGAAGGAATACTACCCTCTCATGGGGCCTAGGGGTGGGGATGAGCTGCCCCTCGTCGGGGAGCCGGTGCGCAATGTCGCTGCACAGATATCCGGCATTGCGCAGCTTCTTGATGTGCCCGTCCGTAATGGAGGAGGCCATCCACTTGCCTCCCGCTCCGGACATGGCTGGAGAAGGTCGAGGTGAGATGTGCAGACTTGGGCGCTGGAGCTCGAGTGCGCAGAGATGGATAAGCAAAGGAGGAAGAAGGCGTAGGTAAAAAAGGTGGATCCTTATCCCCTTATATATGGGCGGACGAAACTATGCGTCCCCACCAACCTGGTAAAACTCGCTTGTCTCCCAAGCGCCGCAATCAATGGCGCGGTTGGGTTACCCATGTCCGTATTGATGGGAATCCCGGAATCAGGGGAACACGATCTCTGCTTCGATAAGACGTGCCAAGGAAACCGCTTCGCTAAACGCGCTGAGGTGGTATAATAAAAACGATTCGAGTAAAGTCTTGGTTGTGGTGTGACGTCACGCCACAAAATACGTCAGCAGATTGAACTTGTGTAAATATTATTCTCTCTACGATGGCATGTGGAATTTATTTTACAGAGCCGGACACTATCCTGGTGTTCACAATCTTCTATGAATTATTCGGAGGAGGAACCCGCCTTGCAATGCCGAAGACAATATGCGCGCCAGACTCGTCGTCATTGAAGCACAGTTCAGGGGCTACTGAGGGAGTCCTGGATCAGGGGGTGTCCGGATAGCCGAACTATCATCATCGGTCGGACTCCAAGACTATGAAGATACAAGATTGAAGACTTCGTCCCGTGTCCGGATGGGACTTTCCTTGGCGTGGAAGGCAAGCTTGGCGATACGGATATGTAGACCTCCTACCATTGTAACCGACTCTGTGTAACTGTAGCCCTCTCCGGTGTCTATATAAACCGGAGGGTTTTAGTCCGTAGGACACAACAACAATAACAACAATCATACCATAGGCTAGCTTCTAGGGTTTAGCCTCCTTGATCTCGTGGTAGATCCACTATTGTACTACCCATATCATCAATATCAATCAAGCAGGAGCAGGGTTTTACCTCCATCGAGAGGGCCCAAACCTGGGTAAAAACATCGTGTCCCTTGTCTCCTATTACCATCCGCCTAGACGCACAGTTCGGGACCCCCTACCCGAGATCGGCCGGTTTTGACACCGACAATCGCGTTTTTACGATACAGAGCCGCAGCCACCTCATGTTCTTCATCGGGAGGGGTGATCTTGAGTCCGTTGGGGCTCCGGAGAGGGGGATTCGATGCCGTTGTCATCATCAACCATCCTCCATAAACAATTCCATGATGCTCACCACTGGGAGTGAGTAATTCCTTCGTAGGCTTGGTGGACGGTGATGAGTGGCATGATATTTGTCATGTAATCGAGTCAATTTTGTTAGAGCCGGATCACTAGTATCCACTATGTTCTAAGATTTATGTTCCTATGACTTTGCTATGCATAATGCTTGTCACTAAGCCCAGTGCCATGATTTCAGATCTAAACTCTTTATGTTTTCATGAATATATTTTAGTTCTTGATCCTACCTTACAAGTCGTATGCACCTATTACGTGTTATGATCCGCATACCCCAAGGTGACACTAATTGGGATTCTTTCTGGTGATTATCGTAGTTTGAGGAGTTCATGTATTCACTATGTGTTGATGCTTTATCCCGGTTCTCTATTAAAAGGAGGCCTTAGTATCCCTTAGATTTCCTTATGGACCCCGCTGCCACAGGAGGGTAGGACAGAAAATGTCATGCAAGTTCTTATTATAAGCACGTATTACTATATACGGAATACATGCTACATTACATTGATGAATTGGAGCTATTGTGTATCACTCTAGGTTGTGACTGTTACATGATGAATGTCGTCCAACACAAATATCCATCACGGATCCAATGCCTATGATTTTTACATATTGATCTTTGCTAAGTTACTTTCGTTGTTGCTGCTGTTACAATCACTACAAAGCTGCTACTGTTACTGTTACCGTTTACTATTGCTACTGTTGCTACTGTTATCAAACTATCATACTACTGTGTTGTTAAACACTTTGCTGCAGCTATTTAGTTCTCCAGGTATGGTTGAATTGACAACTAAACTGCTAATACTTGCAAATATTCGTTGGCTCCCCTTGTGTTGAATCAATAAATTTGGGTGAAATACTTCCCTCAAAGACAGTCGCGGTCCGTTATACTTGTGGGTTATCAATGATTAGCTTTGGATGGCGAAGCGCTACCGGATCGTGAAGACCGTACACTTGCAACCAAGTAAAGAGGTCGTCCTTTTGGTCTTCTGTTTGAGGGATTGTTCATGGGCTGCTCGCAGGATCATTCCTCTATGGTTCGAGGGACTCTAAGTATGATCTACACCAACTCGTCTACTTCTGCTACACTCTGGAGTTGGTAACGATCATGATCCAAACCTTATATGGATCTTCATATTGTTCCTAGGTGATCGTAGGGCGTTTTTTGTTTACTACTACATTTACCCACAAGCCACATCAACGCCAGTTCTCAAACGACCATGACAATGAAGAGCTTTCCCCCGTCAATCTAGTGTCTATTACATAATGGATCTTATCCAATTCCCATCCATCCCTTGTGCCTATAGTGTATTACTCTCACATGGTTTGGCAGAAGATTAAGTCAATGTTGGATAAGGAGTTGACGCGGGCGATGATTAAGTTTCCCATCCCGGGAGGATAGGGTTTCGCCTCCAACAACCCACTGAGATGATGAATAATGGTGGTGTCGCTTCTGCCTTGAGAAACAAACATCAATGAATATGATGAGTTCTAGGTGAATATATAGCCAAGTGTCCCCAAGAGAGAATCAGAGGTGGCCAGGCGGGCCCAGAAGCCCCGTGTAAGCACTAATACTCTCCGATGTATCTATATTTTTGTCACGTTCACTGCTATGTTTATATCATTTGTACATACTTTTGGCACCTTTCTATATCATTTTTATTGGGCTAACATATTAATCCAATGCCAAGCGTGAGTTGATGTTTTCTTGTACTTTTGGTTTCACTAAAAAGTGATACTTTTGGGGTCACAAACTAAAAATAAAAATATGGGTATGACTTTTGTTCCTGAAGAGGGGTCACCAGGGCTCCACACGGAGCCACCTAGCCGCCCAGCTCCACCCGTGTAGGGGCTATGTAACTCCCTAGACATTCCAATTTACCGCAAGTTTTCTCCAGAAGTTTCTAAACCGCCCTATTTTTAGATTTTCCGGAGTTATGGATCTCCCCAGACAAATAAAACAGTAACATGACGATGATTACAACACCTATAAAATTGTTCACCCAAGATAGATCAAATCTCAAAGGGGGTTCTCGCCTTCAGGGGGCATGAAACACCATTGATCAGATGGGAACCCTTCCCCCACCTGGGGGAGGTCAATGAAGAATAAGGAGGGGGCTCTCTCCCACTCTCTTTCGGAGGCACAAGAAGCCGCCAGGGGAACCATCATAACCACCATCATCTCCCATGACTTCAACACCATCTACGTCATCATTTTCTCGCTCTTTACAGTGGTCCACTCATGCATAAACATATGTGGTCCCCTACTTAAATATGTTGTTTATGCAATTAATTATCAATGATCTATTGTGTTGTTGTTATGTCCAAGTAGATTTCTTTGTCCTATGGCTTTGATGATCTATTACGATTGATATGAGTTGTATGTCATGATATGGTGTGTCCTTTTGCACCTGAGCATGTACGTATATTGGACCACACTTGAGGTTAATGATATGTTAAGATGATTTTGCATAGGGTGGTCAGAGTGACATATATTACCGAGCCTGATTGTAGGTGTCAAAACATATGGGATAAAGATGACTCATACATCTTAATTCTAAGGTTGGGTTTACCTTAATTATCTCTTGGTATTTTGTGGATGCTTGCTGAGGGTTCAAATCATAATAACATGTCAGTCAATGAATTTTTCTACATGTTAGCATATGCCTCTCCCACATATAAAACAGTAATGCAAGATTATTGGTTATAGCATCGTAGCCAATGCCTAGGGACAATTCTGCAATACCTACGACTCTCGTTCTTTTATTGTATTGCACATTTAAATTGTATTACCTAGCTTGCATCTTGTTGTACTCGATAATATTCACATCACATCTTCTATATGTGCAACCTGTCTTTAGTCAGAGAGTCTAGGTAAAGCAATTGTTCGGCGCGCAAAGTCTAGGTAAAGCAATTGTTTGGTGCGCAAAAGGTTGTATCTATAGCAGATAGAGCCTGTGGGAATATGATTACTACAATTAGCTCTCCGGGGATATCGACACTTCATAGTACTACAATATTTCTTGGTGATTATCAAGCGATCTAGGGCTCTGGGCGCCTAGGATCCTCGACACCTCCTGCCCATCTCCCCCCACCCTCGGGCGCCATGTGGTGCACATTTTCCCTTGTCATTTTTATTTTGTTTTTCCCTCGATGGTTTTCTGCACAAATAGATAAAAGCAAGTCGGTTGAGAAAAACATTAGCCCTGTTTAATTTTTATTTACCCGAGCAAGAATTAAGGGCTAATATATGGAAAAGTGTTTAGCAAAGTAGTCACATTTGGCACATATTAGTAATCATTGTCCCTTCCCCCGACATCTTTTATGTTGTTGCGGGGATGAGCCTTGTATTGGGATCGTTCGAAGCTGATGAAGGAGAGGGTGGCACAACAACGACATGTGTGTTGTCGTTGTTGGTGCTACATCTCTCGCTCGAACTCCTTATATTGTTGTTCGGATATAGAGGCGGCAGGCAGGCAGAAGTCAACGAGTGGGGCTAGTGCTTCGTCGTGCTCACACGCGAGGTGGTAGGAAAGAATTAGGGTAGTGAGGATGTCTATTCTTTATGGAGCATGACTTGGCGAAAGCGAGAAACATGAAAATCTAGGCATTGAAAATCTAGAGGTCAAGAATAGATGTCTCCTCAGCAAGTGGCTATTTAAACTTTCATCCGAGTCTGAGGCGACTTGGGCTCAGATTTTGCGCAATAAGTATCTTCATTCTAAAACATTGCCACAGGTGACTATGCGACCGACGGACTCACCATTTTGGAAAGGGATGATGAGAGTCAAGCCCCTCTTTTTCAACAGGGCAAGGTTCGTAGTCGGCAATGGAGCTAATACGAGGTTCTGGGAGGATACGTGGTTTGGGGAGACGCCCCTCGCACTTCAATATCCTACTCTGTACAACGTTGTTCAACATCGAGAAGCTTATGTTGCAAACGTTTTACAGTCCACGCCCCTCAATATTAGTTTTTGGAGGATGCTAGTTGGTGATCGTTGGGAGGCCTGGCTTTATCTCGTAAGAAGGTTGATGGATGTCCAGTTGTCTCAACAACCAGATCGGTTGTATTGGAAACTGACTAAGGACGGCGTGTTTTCGGTCAAATCCATGTATCTGGATGTCATAAACTCTAGTGTCATTCCCTCCTCGAAGCATGTCTGGAAAGTAAAGGTGCCTTTGCGAATCAAAGTGTTTATGTGGTTCGTACATAAACAAGTCATTTTGACAAAGGATAATCTGGCAAAACGCAATTGGTTGGGTTCTGCTAGGTGTAGTTTTTGTGATCATAACGAAACTATCAGATACCTCTTTCTAGATTGTCCGCTGGCTAAGATTCTTTGGCGTTCGATTCATATTGCTTTTAATATTACTCCACCTACCTCCATTAACATGTTATTTGGAACGTGGCTGGATGGGGTTGACTCGGATATAGCGAGGCATATTCGTGTTGGAGTTTGTGCCTTATTATGGGCAGCCTGGAACTGCAGAAATGATTTGGTTTTTAACAGAACATCGAACATTCACTTTTTGCAGGTTATCTTCAGGGCCACAGCATTGATCGTTATGTGGTCGCTACTCACTCCGAAGGAGGCCAGGGGGCGTTTGGTTACTGCGTCTACCCGATGGGAGATGGTAGCTCGGGTTATTTTCAACCGGTTTGGATGGCGGTCATGTAATAGGATAGGCATGTAGTGCTTTCTATTTTATTTGCCAGCCGGTTGTGGCTTTTCGAGATGGCTCTTGTGAGCGTTTTGTTTTATTTTTTACTTTGAGACTTGGAGACTTTGTTACTGGATTATTTTTAATAATATGAGCCGTATGCATCTTTCTGATGCAGAGGCTGGGGTAAAACCCTTTTTCGAAAAAAAAAAGTGAATGAATCTAGAGGTTGGAAAGGGGCAAAAGTGAGGGAAAGATTATATATGAGGCACGATCACCATTTGGTTGAAAACCTGGTGTTGATGCTAGGTGATTCTACACTTCACATGAAACCGTGATACCGCATCTTAAAATCCAAATTCGCACTTTTCTGAACATCCCAAAGATATGAATGTACAAACGATAGGTTTACACAAATTTTAAACCCAGATATGACAAATCTAGATGCAAATAGCGTCGTCCTTGCTTTTGTCTTTTAGCGACTATTGGTGTTGTATTTGTCCTTTTTTGTTTCTTTATGTCTATTTCGAGTGTGGGTTTAAAATTTGTAGAGACTGTAGATACATATCTTATGAACACTCACCACATTTTCTGATTTTTTTTTAGAACTTGTAAATTTAAATTTTAAGAAGTGGTATTATGGCACTGGCATTGCATGCCAATGCTTGGAATTTTGCGCGTTTGAAACAGGGTTGAAAACATGGCATTTCTCCTGTACGCATGCATTATTTAGACGATCGTTCGCTCGCTCGCCCGCTCACGGAGACCGATGCCTGAGCCACCTGCACAGGCTGGCTAGCTACAAATGGATGGATGGCAGGCCGGGAAACAAGGAGACGGAGCACATCACACGTCCCCTCACGGGGTCTCAGACCTTCCTCCAGGTCGCATCACCTCACCTCACCTCACGCCTGATGAGGCGTACCGTACGGCCGGGGGAAAGAAAGTCAGTCTGACGACCAAGCGTGCGAGGCAAGCGATGTCCGGCCAAAACTGCGACGCCGAGGGGGCGAAGCAGCGTCGTCAGCGCGCAGCGCTGCTCGTCAGGATGGGGCGGTGCCTGCGGACGTGTGGGGCGAGGACGCCGATGTGACCCGTCGCCGCAGGGCAGCACTCGTCCACGTGGCGCCTAGCTTCCCGCGCCGTCGCGTCCGCTGGTGTGTCGTCGTGTTTTGCGCCGTCCGGTGTGGTAGTACGAGGCCCTTGGCTGCCCCCGGCTGGTTGACCGCGCGGTTAATCGGAGACCGGGAATCTCCTTTCCAAATTTCCAGTTTGCTACGTGCAAGAATCCGTAGATCTTCGGTTGTGTGCAGTTGAGGTTGTTTAATTTTGATGAAGAATACTAGTTGCTTCGTCTTTCTTCCCGCGGGCTAAATTCTTTAATTAACGAAATGCTATCTAGGGAGCGCCAGATTTTTATGTTCCCAGCGAACGCCCCAGCCACCATTGGATGCGAGTAAAAATCTTAAAGCGGGGGTCTAGTGCGACCTCAAATAAAAAAGACGTTCGCTTGGGACGGCAGGTGAGCCAACTAAACAACCTCCCATCGCATACGCAGACTAATCTGTGGTTGAATGGTTAGAGAAGCAGTGATATCCCCGTCCATCAGTGTTTAAGTCCTGCTACTCGTATTATTTTTAGA
Organism: Triticum timopheevii; assembly: GCA_963921465.1. Classification (NCBI taxonomy): domain Eukaryota; kingdom Viridiplantae; phylum Streptophyta; class Magnoliopsida; order Poales; family Poaceae; genus Triticum; species Triticum timopheevii. The sequence continues at coordinate 154,550,485 of OY997272.1, forward strand.
TTTATTTCAGTATTTTGCGATGCGCTTTTAGTGGGAGGAGACGTTTCCGTCGACGACGAGGCGCTTACGGTGACTTCGTAAATCTCAAAATGATATGCCGGTTCACTCTCTCAAATGTGCTCATAGGGATAGGATGTGCATGTGTGCATTCATAAGGACGAGTCAGAGTGTATGCGCATATATGTAAGCACAAATTTAACAAATGGCTTACGAAGCCTTGAAAAAAGCAACCGACCATCAAAAAGAACCAGACTGTTGTGTGGATTTTCAAGTTACCGGGCAACATCAAACTCAATGTAGAAAACGTTAGTGAGGCGGTGATCTTCTTGGCAAAACATAATTAAGCAAGTGTGGTATTCGGCAAGATTTATATCAGAACTATCCACCCACGCATCACGTATCAATGAAAAAAGATTATAGGGTTTATTGCAGAATGCCAGCTCTGACATTTGGCTAACCAGTAGTTTTGATTGAGGTAAGATAGCGCACCCGAGTCCATCTAGCTAGTCACCATATCAATACACCACCACAGATCATCTCTCGTCCCCTTGCAAGAAGGTCGTCCATAGCACTCACACTTATTTGGATGGTTTTAGTGTAACCAGTAAAAGTGTCTATGCACAATATAAGTCTTCAAGTAGCCCTTTAACCGTGGACCCGGCTATTCGAATATATCATTTACCCTGCATGGATGTACTTCTTCACACATGTGTTCACCACTTACCCCCCATGTACTCGGCTGACTTCAAGCAAAAGTCGGCGAGGGTGTCGGCCACGGCCGTTAACTTACAAAGACTCTAGCCCAAGGCGGCCGCCTATTTGAGTTGGAACCCATAATGGAAGTCCGGCAGAGGTTTCTGGTATGTCCTCAAATATTGTGAGCAGGGCCCCAAGCCGATCCTGACTGGGTCGTTCATCCACTTCGCAGGCCCGCTCACATCCTACTAACATTTCAAACTACAGTGGTGAAGCGATGGTGAAGCCGAACCTACGAACTATGAAGAAGCGATGGTGAGCCCAGATTCCGCAAAATGGCTTGAAGCCATGAAATCTGAGATGGGATCCATGTATGAGAACAAAGTATGGACTTTGGTTGACTTGCCCGATGGTCGGCAAGCAATTAAGAATAAATGGATCTTCAAGAAGAAGACTGACGCTGACGGTAATGTTACTGTCTACAAAGCTCGACTTGTTGCAAAAGGTTTTCGACAAGTTCAAGGGATTGACTACGATGAGACCTTCTCACCCGTAGCGATGCTTAAGTCTGTCCGAATCATGTTAGCAATTGCCGCATTTTATGATTATGAAATTTGGCAAATGGATGTAAAAACTGCATTCCTGAATGGGTTTCTGGAGGAAGAGTTGTATATGATGCAACCAGAAGGTTTTATCGATCCAAAGGGAGCTAACAAAGTGTGCAACCTCCAGCGATCCATTTATGGACTGGTGCAAGCCTCTCGGAGTTGGAATAAATGCTTTGATAGTGTGATCAAAGCATTTTGGTTTATACAGACTTTTGGAGAAGCCTGTATTTACAAGAAAGTGAGTGGGAGCTCTGTAGCATTTCTAATATTATATGTTGATGACATATTATTGATTGGAAATGATATAGAATTTCTGGATAGCATAAAGGGATACTTGAATAAAAGTTTTTCAATGAAAGACCTCGATGAAGCTGCTTACATATTGGGCATTAAGATCTATAGAGATAGATCAAGACGCTTAATTGGACTTTCACAAAGCACATACCTTGACAAAGTTTTGAAGAAGTTCAAAATGGATCAAGCAAAGAAAGGGTTCTTGCCTGTATTGCAAGGTGTGAAGTTGAGTAAGACTCAATGCCCGACCACTGCAGAAGATAGAGAGAAAATGAAAGATGTTCCCTATGCTTCAGCCATAGGCTCTATCATGTATGCAATGCTGTGTACCAGACATGATGTGTGCCTTGCTATAAGTTTAGCAGGGAGTTACCAAAGTAATCCAGGAGTGGATCACTGGACAGCGGTCAAGAACATCCTGAAGTACCTGAAAAGGACTAAGGATATGTTTCTCGTATATGGAGGTGACAAAGAGCTCATCGTAAATGGTTACGTTGATGCAAGATTTGACACTGATCCGGACGATTCTAAATCGCAAACCGGATACGTGTTTACATTAAACGGTGGAGCTGTCAGTTGGTGCAGTTCAAAACAAAGCGTCGTGGCGGGATCTACGTGTGAAGCGGAATACATAGCTGCTTCGGAAGCAGCCAATGAAGGAGTCTGGATGAAGGAGTTCATATCTGATCTAGGTGTCATACCTAGTGCATCGGGTCCAATGAAAATCTTTTGTGACAATACTGGAGCGATTGCCTTAGCGAAGAAATCCAGATTTCACAAGAGAACCAAGCACATCAAGAGACGCTTCAATTCCATCCGGGATCTAGTCCAGGTGGGAGACATAGAAATTTGCAAGATACATACGGATCTGAATGTTGCAGACCCGTTGACTAAGCCTCTTCCACGAGCAAAACATGATCAGCACCAAGACTCCATGGGTGTTAGAATCATTACTGTGTAATCTAGATTATTGACTCTAGTGCAAGTGGGAGACTGAAGGAAATATGCCCTAGAGGCAATAATAAAGTTATTATTTATTTCCTTATATCATGATAAATGTTTATTATTCATGCTAGAATTGTATTAACCGGAAACATAATACATGTGTGAATATATAGACAAATAGAGTGTCAGTAGTATGCCTCTACTTGACTAGCCTGTTAATCAAAGATGGTTAAGTTTCCTAACCATGGACAAAGAGTTGTTATTTGATTAACGGGATCACATCATTAATTGAATGACCTGATTGACATGACCCATTCCGTTAGCTTAGCACCAGATCATTTAGTATGTTGCTATTGCTTTCTTCATGACTTATACATGTTCCTATGACTATGAGATTATCCAACTCCCGTTTACCGGAGGAACACTTTGTGTGCTACCAAACGTCACAACGTAACTGGGTGATTATAAAGGTGCTCTACATGTGTCTCCAAAGGTACTTGTTGGGTTGGCGTATTTCAAGATTAGGATTTGTCACTCCGAACGTCGGAGAGGTATCTTTGGGCCCTCTCAGTAATGCACATCACTTAAGCCTTGCAAGCATTGCAACTAATGAGTTAGTTACGAGATGATGTATTACGGAACGAGTAAAGATACTTGCCGGTAACGAGATTGAACTAGGTATTGGATACCGACGATCGAATCTCGGGCAAGTAACATACCGATGACAAAGGGAACAACGTATGTTGTTATGCGGTCTGACCGATAAAGATCTTCGTAGAATATGTAGGAACCAATATGGGCATCCAGGTCCCGCTATTGGTTATTGACCGGAGACGTGTCTCGGTCATGTCTACATTGTTCTCGAACCGTAGGGTCCGCACGCTTAAAGTTACGATGACAGTTTCTTTATGAGTTTATGTATTTTGATGTACCGAAGGTTGTTCGGAGTCCCGGATGTGATCACGGACATGACGAGGAGTCTCGAAATGGTCGAGACATAAAGATTGATATATTGGACGACTATATTCGGACACCGGAATTGTTCCGGGTGATTTCGGAGAAAACCGGAGTGCCGGGGGGGGGGGGGGGGGGGGGGTTACCGGAACCCCCCGGGAGAGTTAATGGGCCACATGGGCCTTGGTGGGAAGAGAGAGGGGCGGCCAGGGTGGGCCGCGCGCCCCCTCTCCCTCTGGTCCGAATTGGACTAGGAGGGGGGGCGGGCCCCCCCTTTCCTTCCCCCCTCTCCCCCTTCCTTCCCCCTCCTAGTAGGTGTAGGAAAGGAGGAGTCCGACTCCTACTAGGAGGAGGATTCCTCCTCCTTGGCGCACCCCAAGGGGCCGGCCGGCCTCCTCCCTTGCTCCTTTATATACGGGGGCGGGGGGCATCCCATAGACACACAAGTTGATCTTCGTGATCGTTCCTTAGCCGTGTGCGGTGCCCCCCTCCACGATATTACACCTCGGTCATATTGTAGCGGTGCTTAGGCGAAGCCCTGCGACGGTTGAACATCAAGATCGTCACCACGCCGTCGTGCTGACAGAACTCCTCCCCGAAGCTCTGCTGGATCGGAGCCCGGGGTGCGTCATCGAGCTGTACGTGTGTCAAGAACTTGGAGGTGCCGGAGTAACGGTGCTTGGATCGGTTGGATCGGGAAGATGTACAACTACTTCCTCTACGTTGCGTCAACGCTTCCGCTTCGGTCTACGAGGGTACGTAGACAACACTCTCCCCTCTCGTTGCTATGCATCACCATGATCTTGCGTGTGCGTAGGAATTTTTTTGAAATTACTACGTTCCCCAACATCAACATGCTCAACCATTCCTAAAATATCGCTCGTGATGGATCAGATACACACAACTCTAAGCGTAGCAAGCAAGCAAGGTGAAGGGCCATAACATGGTTTCAAGCAACTCCTAATCATGTTATGACCACGGTAAGCTTTGTACCATGGCAAAGAAAGGTCATGCAAAGAAAAGGGTTCAACTAGCAAAAACATGGAAATCGGTATTCAGCCTAATGCATTGAAATGAGAGCAAGAGCGAGTAAGTGGAATTGTATAGATATGATCAAAGGGTTTACTTGTCTGGCACTTCTGAAGGTAGAACAACTCTTCATCAGTGACATCGATCTCTACGTCAAAACAACTTCTACCGAGAAGAAGCAAACACGGAGAAGGAAAAGGGGAATATCAATCAATTCATGGCAATTCACAGTCAAATGTATGTCATGGCATGCTAAGGTACTGAATTGACCTAGTGCAACAATTAACCATTTTAATTGAAGCGGAATAAAGCAATATAGCATTTTCCAAACTTCAAAACTAGTTATCTAAATTCCCTTTTCATTATTTGTCCTAAATAGTGGAGTTAAGTTATTTTTTAATTTTTTGAAAAGTGGAGTTAAGTTATTCAAACATGCATGAGCATGTCACCAACAGATTCATTGAATTTTTATGATCATTTTTCATATATAACTTTTCTTCAATTGAGTTACTGATTATTTTTTATGAATTTTAGAACTTCTAAGTATTTTTTGAATTAAATAAATCATTTCTGATTTATTCAAAATTTTCAATAATACCTTTTGTTACTCGCTCAGGGCTAGCCACAGTAACTACCTAGTCAGGCCAATCAATGCTGACAAGGCACTGGTCAAACCCGACCAGTGGGGCCAGCTGGGTTGTAAACTAATCCAAACAGAAATATTAACTGGGCTTAATTAGCAAAAGGGCCCACACATCAGCGTCACTGGGTGAACTAAACAGGTCATTAGGCCCTAATTCATCCGTCCATGTCATCACCACCGGCGACTAGTCGCTGGTGACCATAGGACGCGGCGGAGGTCCTCGTCCGGCCGTTTTAGGCGATGGATGGACGTGCGGATGGGTGCGTTGGGTAGCTAGCAGTGCTGCGCATCCAGACATGGTGGCGGGTGGTGCTAGGGTGGCGTGTAGCGACGACAGCTATGGGTTTTGTGGCAGCCAGAGCTCAGGTGCATGCGGGCACAGGGCTGTGGTGCGCTAAGGGTTCAACTAACAACTGCCTTGGTCTCCTGATAGTTCCAGGAGATCTTTGTCGTGCTCAACAACGATGGACGCGGGCTACAACGGAGGCGCACAACAAGGCAGGCGGCGGCGGAGCTCAGCCATGGCGGGTTGGTAGCTAGGGGATGAGCGCGAGAAAGGGGGTGAGGGGAAACGAATAGGGGATCACGGGGATCCTGAAGAGAAGCTCGGGAGGCTCGGGGATGGCCTGGTTGCAGCGAATCGATGTCGGCGGTCTTCGCTACCCGAGGTGGAAGACGATGGCGATGGTGGCGATGCAACGTGTCCGGGCATGCGATCTTTGGCGCAGAGAAGCGCCGAGTCTAGGAAAAGCTCTTGGAACGAAGACGAGGTGAGGCGGAGGTCCTGGCTACGCGGGCGTTGGCGGTGTGGCCATGGCACTCTCGGGTGCGAGGTGGAGAGCGAAGGGGAGGAGGGAAAAGCGGGCGAGAGTGAGAGGGTTGGGCACGGGGCGTGCGTGGCGTTGTTAGTCGGTATCCAGCATCAGCGGTAAGCAGGAGGTGGCTCGGGCGCGTGCGCGCGCCGCTCTGTGTCCTTCTAGCGAGAAGAAGGAGATGACTAGCACTGGCCCAGTTGGGCCGCTACAGTACTGTGCTCCACAGGTAAATCTATATTATCTATTCTCTAATTTTTTGATGTTCTCTATTTTTCCAGTGTGTTTTGAATTTTGTTAACAAACCAATTCAATTTAGTTGCTTCTGATAATTATTGTGGGAACTTAACGGATTATTTCAAAACCCCACAACAAGTTTTAGAACTTTTCGAGCTATAAAATATTTATAGGAATTTATAGTCCAATTCAAATACTTAGCAGCTTAATCCAAAGCCCCAAATAGATGCTTAAAAATATGCAACATTAGGGTGCATTTTTTTTTATAATTTAGCAGAAATGATGAACATTTTAAGGGCATTTTGGCTTCATTGAAAATATTTGAATTGAATCATGTTTTAAATTTATCTTCTGAGGCTTTAATTCCCTCAATTCAAATTTATTTCAATTTAGACATGATGCATGGATGCTTCAAATGCATTTTATTGCCAGTAATTACAATAAATATTCTAGGGTTGTGACACCCATTCCTCTTGCAGAGCTCAACCAGACCTCATGCGGCAGGTCGACGCATCATCTAGGAGGCCGGAGGACGGTGGGCCACAAATCGAGTTGCCTGCGCCGCCTGGCTCCCATGCCCGGCCAGGAACTCCTCCTGGCACCGGAGCTTCAAGAGGTCGTGACGGTGGTAGTAGTTGTCAATGACAAGCCCCACAAGTACGAGGACGAGGCTGCTTCTCCGCGCCCTGCGCCACCCGGTTCCTCGTGGTAGAGCTTCACGAGGTCACCACGATGACACCAAGTGGCAACTGCGGTGGACGACGAGTACCCGTGAGGACGGAGACGAGGTGGTGTCTCTGCGGCCCACGCACGACTTCAGTGCCGAGCCAGGACACTCCTCCTTGGAGCAAATCTTTGCGAGGTCGCTGTAGTCACTACAAAAAACACACTTCTGTGATGATACGTGTTTCCCACAGTAGATCACATTTTCTGTCATGCATGTATATCCATGATGATTTTATGACAGAATCAAGATAGTCATACTTGTGCTGTCACAGAAGTGTTTCATGACATTACCAAAAATATCATCACGAAAGTGTCCACTTCCATGACGATAAATCGTGCATCATAGAAGTGCTTTTGTCAAGGGTGACCGACACGTGGCATCCACTGTAATGGGTCGCTGTTAAGCTATCGAGTTTCGGTTTGGATCTGATAGTCGGTTAACAGCCACAGCCCGGACCAATGGGGATTTTCACATGTAAAATTCTCAATGGCTAGAGGAACCACATGTCGGCTCACTGTTGGGACATATGTCATCCACTCATTGGACCGAAGGCGCTTATGATACGTCGACACGTGGCATGGCTCAACAGAGGCCCATTCCGGTGAAAAGGCCGGCCCGTTTAACTTGGTCAAAAGGTAGCAGGCCGGCCCACAGAAAGCCTGTTAACGACCTGTTTGCATATAGCCCATTTACAGCCCGCTAAGTCATGGCCCGTTACGGCCTATCCGAATTTGGTCCAGTAGCGTCATCTGGGCCGACCAATATGATTCCAGCCCGTTGTAACTTCCGGCCCATGTATGGCCCATGACGTCTTTCAGCCCATATGAGGCCCTTTTTAACTCTTGGCACATTAATGGCCCATGGTGAAACTGGCCCGTAATGAACAGTGTATCGCTTTATACCCATTAACGGCTCATTATTCGATTGGGCCGTTTCCAGCCCGTGTTACCTTTCGGCCTTCTCAGGGCCCATTTATTCTTGGACTCATTTCCAGCATTCGGTTACTTACGGTCCGTTACTGGCCTTTTCTACTTGTGGGCCAAATTAAGCCTGTGGTTAGAGTCGGCCCGTTTGTGGCCCGTTAATCCGTTGGGCCGTTTTCATACATCATTAAATACGACTGATTAACGATGACCCATTATGGTCAGCCATGAACGGGAGATTCCAACTCTAGCTCGTTTACGACCCATAATGCGGTCCGTTATTGGCCCATGTTTGGCCAATCGATCATACGGCCCGTAGAAGGCCCATTGATGCTACGACCTACAGAAGGCCCATTATTTCTATGGCCCGTAGAAGGCCCATTGATTCTACGGCCCGTAGGAGGCCCATGGTCACTACAGTAAATATGTAGCCCATGGTTATTGTCGGTGTCAAAACCGGCGGATCTCGGGTAGGGGGTCCCGAACTGTGCGTCTAGGCGGATGGTAACAGGAGACAAGGGACACGATGATTTTACCCAGGTTCGGGCCCTCTCGATGGAGGTAAAACCCTACTCCTGCTTGATTGATATTGATGATATGGGTAGTACAAGAGTGGATCTACCACGAGATCAAGGAGGCTAAACCCTAGAAGCTAGCCTATGGTATGATTTTTGTAATGGTTGTTGTCCTACGGACTAAAACCCTCTGGTTTATATAGACACCGGGGAGGGCTAGGGTTACACAGAGTCGGTTACAATGGTAGGAGATCTACATATCCGTATTGCCAAGCTTGCCTTCCACGCCAAGGAAAGTCCCATCCGGACACGGGACGAAGTCTTCAATCTTGTATCTTCATAGTCTTGGAGTCCGGCCGATGATGATAGTCCGGCTATCCGGACACCCCCTAGTCCAGGACTCCCTCAATAGATCCCGAACCAGGCTTCAATGACGATAAGTCCAGCGCGTTTATAGTCTTCGGTGTTGCAAGGCGGGTTCTCCCTTAAGTTCCATGTACCTGTCGAACAGTGTCCGGCTTCCTTATCAATGTTGCGCTTCTTGGCTTCCACGCCCAATAATGGCCATCTTCCACGCGTCGCACGAATGCGAAAAGCCAGGGTATCTTTTATATTTTACCCCCTAGCTGTGCAAATAATCTGCCTATAAGAGAGGTAAGAATCCAGATCCAAATCACACCATCTTCCTTCCGCGAGTACTCATCGGAGCGCTTCCGACCAAAAATCCATTCCATCATGGACCGTCGACGTGGCTCCTCCTCTCGCGCTCCCAGCCCTCTGCCAGGAGACTGGCGGAGATGTTCTGTCCCGCACAGCGAGCTGGTGACGCTCCAAGCGGAGGGATATCTCCCTCCGGCCTTCATGGTCCCGGTTCGAGCCGGGCTGGCCACCTACCAAGGTGGGAAGCAAGCGGAGGCTACCCCAAATCCCAACAAAGGGGAGCGGGTATGCTTCGTCCCCTATCTGATAAGGGGGCTCGGATTTCCTATACATCCGTTCCTCCGCGGGCTCCTGGAGTTCTACGGACTCCAGCTCCATCACCTCACGCCCGCCTCTATCCTGCATATCGCGGGTTACGTAGCTCTTTGCGAGCTATTTCTGGGCGTCGAGCCTCATTTTGCGCTGTGGAAGAGGTTGTTCTGCCTTGTACCACGCTCTCACGAGGGGTTCATATATCAAGTGGGCGGTGCCAAAATATGGCGCATCGCTGGGACCTGATATCCATCCGGAACCCCTAAGAAGGCATCCAAAGACTGGCCTTCAGAATGGTTTTACGTAGAAGACGCTCCGCTGCCGGACCCTGTTCGGATCGGCCTCCCAGAGTTCAGTAATGCTCCTTTGAAGAAACGCCTTAGCTGGCGTCCACGGAGCCCCCAGCTGGAGGAAGACAAGAGCGTCCATTATTTGATGGGCCGGATAAGGTTACTGGCCCATTCCGGGTTGCCCATGATTGGAATCATGGCAACGTGCATTATGCGGGGGGTGCAGCCACTGCAATACAGGGGCCACCCTATGTGGGATTTCAACGGGGAGGACGATGCCACCAGTCATGGCCGCAAAGGGCCGGGTTCGGCCGAAGACCTGGCGAAGATCCTGTCCGGCCTGTACAAGGGGGAGAAGGAGGATTTCCTCCAGACGAACCCGTTGAATGGGTTCTCCATGAATAATCCCCGGCGTTGGGTAAGCGAACACTCTGTGTGCCCGACCCATGCTTTCGAAGTTTAAGTTTCTTATATTATGTTTTCGATGCAGGAGCTGCGTCAGGTTGTGGAGGGCATGCTTAGTCCAGCTCCGCAACCCGAGGATCCAGAGAGATCCCGGGATCCGGCCTCCGAAGAGGACCCGGACATAAAGGTGGAGCTAATCGACGGGGTGTTCCACCAGCTCAGCATGGATAATGCTTTAGTCGCCATTACGGCTGACTATCCCGGACTATATCCGGCTTCCCAGGTGATTGTGACCGAAGTCCCGACACCATTATTTCTTCCTCGCTCATTTCTGACCCCCGTATATGATGGTGTTTTGCAGGAAGCGCCTTCAAGGCGGGAAGCCGAGCCCGCGGCGGCTGACCAACAAGGGTCAGTTCGGCCCAGTAGGCGGAAGAGGAGCGCGGCGCGGATTGAAACGTCGCCGCAAAGGTATAGCTCACGGTTTGTCATTTAGAGCAACGTTCCTAGGAAGCGTTTGAGTGCTCATGACTTTTGTAGGAGAAAAAGTGCCCGCTGGACTGCGGGCGTAGAGGTTGCCAACCCAGCCTCAACGTTCCTAGGAAGCTCCGGCACCTGGTCTGGATGGGGAGGCGAGCGCAAGGCGCGAGCCAGATACTCCTCCAACGGAGGATGCCGACAGACTGTCCGCCACCAAGTCTGAGGTGGAGAGCGCCATGAACCACAGGCGCCGCCGGACAGTTTTTCGTGACGCGTGATTCTCCCCTGAGGCGTTGAATGCCTTTAATGCGGGGGACGCGCACCTCCGTGCTGCTCAAGATGGTTTGACCAGAGCCACGGACAAGTATGTAAAAGACATACGGGTAAGAGAATTTAATAGTTGTATATGCCAGTAGCCCCCGAGACTTAAAGTAGTTATATGAACTGATTTAAGGATCATTCAAAACGCAAGATCTTACGGAGAAGAATACCCAACTTTCTCAGGAGCTGCAAGAGTGTAAGGCCCAACTCGAGGCCGCACTTGCTGCCGCAGGAGGAAACACAGAGACCCCTCCTGGTAACACATTATTTTAAAAAGATAAGTGGTGTGCGGCGTGTGCGCAACTCTAATCATGACATTGCAGGTGCTGCCGGACAAGATCCGGACAGGAAAGAACTACTGCGCCAGCTGAAGGCCGGCGAGAGGGTGCTGAATAAGGTGCAGCAGGAAAGGAACAAGCTCCAGGATGCCCACGCCCAGCTTGGAGAAGAGCTGAAAGGTGTTCGGGCCGAGCTGTCTGGCTCCGTTAAGGAGAATCAGCGACTTCATCGCGGCATCTATAGTAAGTGCTTGAGCGAACTCCTTTGAAAAGAAGAGTTCGGCGAGGAAGTCAATTGACAAAATATGTCTGTAGGTATACTCACAGGTCGCCCTGCGGAGGAGATGCCCGTATCAACGGGTGATCAACTTCCCGAGCTGTTGCAACTACTCGAACGAGTTTGGCAGGCAATGAGCGACGTCGTCCAGGCTTTATGGCCAGCCCTCTCCCTGCCCGAGGGCCTTGGGGAGCTTGCGGAGAAGCTTCAGGGAGTGCGGCAGCGCTTCCGTTTATGGAAGATTTCGCCTGCCGCCAAGGTGCCAGGGAGGCCTGGGCCATGGTGAAGACGCGGTACAAGAAGGCGGATCCCAACCACATGGCCGTGGTCGGACCTGTGGGGCCCGATGGGAAGGAGATCCCTATAAGTTTAGTATACGGCCAAGTAGAGTTGGCCGCTAAATTTTCCCAACGGGATTGTAAATTAGACAGCCTGTTAGACGGGATTGAGGAGGAATACAGTCAGTCGATTTGACAATGTATTTTAAAATGACATGTAAAATGCCTTCTAGCCAGATTGTAGATCGTTTGTCTTTGCCGACCTTTTCGCTTCAACCTCGGGACCCTAGAGTCCGGAGTGTGTCCGAATACCTTCTCGGTTAAGAAACAACCGGGGCATGCATGGAGACCAAGCATAGGGGTCATTAGTGCTTTATCAGACAAGTGCCCAACTAGTTATGTTATATTACATGGTTAGTAAGAAACATCTTCCAGGGAGAATAGTTCCGTTAAGGGTTCCTTTCCCTGGGAGGCATGCCCTAAAGTGCATGTCCGGTCTGCGAAAAGAGCAGAAAAACATCTGGGGGCAGATAAATAAGTAGGTAAAAAATCATCTTTCAAGTCACCGACCGAATATTCTCTTAAGAACGCTAGCTTTCGGCTTCACCCAGTCTGAGGTACACATCCGGCTGACCCGGCAGTAACAATCGCAGAGGTGCTCCCTTTACCTCCTAGCCGAACAATCGGGAACGTAGGGGTAAGCACAGGAGCCAGGCAACCCAGCTTGGCCAAAACTTAAGTCATATCGATGCATATAATGGTGAATAAAAGGTACATGTGGAAGCTTGACACATGTGCTGGGCATGAAGCCCTTATAATTAAGCTTCTGGTAAAGAAGCCCCCAGGTATAATGAGTGCGGATGGCACATCAAGTGTGTGTGAACAATGCGCAAGTAGGCCTTTAAGGGCTTTTTAGGAAAAGGGTTGAGAGAAGAAAGAGAAACAAAAGACAGCTGAAGTGTAAAAATTTGGATGGGGGAAGGGGACGACTCTTAGTCTGGCGCTAGGCATAGAATCTTCGGAGGCGGGCTGCGTTCCATGGGTTCGGCTCGAGTCGGTTGCCCGATGCATTTCGTAGACGGTACGCTCCGCCGGTCAGGACTTGATAAATAATGAAGGGGCCCTCCCATTTGGGCTTGAGCTTGTCCTTTTTCTTGTTCGGCAGGCGTAGAACTAGTTCACCAATGTTGTAAGACTTGGCCCGTACTTCTCTGCTTTGATATCTTCGAGCCTGCTGCTGATAGAATGCGGAACGAGCCTTGGCGACGTCGCGTTCTTCCTCCAATGCGTCCAAGCTGTCCTGCCGATCCAGCTCGGCTTCTCTTTCTTCGTACATGCGCACTCGAGGTGAGTCATGAATGATGTCGCAGGGCAGAACTGCCTCTGCGCCATATACCATAAAAAATGGTGTGAATCCGGTAGTACGGTTGGGCGTTGTCCACAGCCCCCAGAGTACGGAGTCGAGCTCCTCTACCCAGTGCATGTCAGATTTCGTAAGTGACAGCACTTGTCTGGGTTTGATGCCGCTCATTATTAGACCGTTCGCTCGTTCCACTTGACCGTTGGTTTGAGGATGATAGACTGAAGCGTAATCGAGCTTAATGCCCATATTTTTGCACCATGATTTAACCTCGTCGGCCGTGAAGTTCGTGCCGTTATCGGTGATGATGCTGTGGGGGACACCGTAACGGTGTACTACCCTGGATATGAAGTCTATCACTGGTCCGGACTCTGCCGTTTTAACTGGCTTGGCCTCTATCTATTTGGTGAATTTATCAACCATGACCAATAGGTACCTTTGCTTGTGGGTTCCCCCTTTAAGGGGTCCAACCATGTCAAGCCCCCAGACCGCGAACGGCCAGGTAATGGGTATAGTTTTGAGGGCGGTGGGTGGCATATGGCTCTGATTAGCAAAGAGCTGACAACCGACGCATCTTTGGACTAAGTCCTGAGCATCTGCCCGGGCCGTTGGCCAATAAAATCCTGTATGAAATGCCTTTCCTACAAGGGCCCGAGCTGCGGCGTGGTGTCCGCCTAGTCCGGCATGAATTTCAGCCAGAAGGTTTCGCCCTTCCTCTTCGGAGATACACCTTTGAAGGACTCCGGTTGTGCTTTTCTTATAGAGTTCTCCCTCATGGACCTTGTAGGCTTTAGATCTCCGGACTATGCAGCGGGCCTCATTTTGGTCTTCGGGGAGTTCCTGCCTAAGCAAGTAGGCTAGGAATGGCTCTGTCCACGGGGCGATTACTGCCATTATGTCGTGGGCTAAAGGTGTTGTTTCATTGGCTGAATCGCCAATTATGTCAGATTGTTCTGTGTCGGTTGGTACGGCTGCTTCCGGTTTGTTATTTCCGGACTCCTCTTCCCATAGTACGGATGGCTTAAAGAGCCGTTCCAGGAAGATGTTTGGAGGGACAGCGTCACGTTTTGCGCCGATGCATGCCAATACGTCGGCTGCTTGGTTATTATCCCGGGCTACGTGGTGGAATTCAAGTCCTTCGAACCGAGCTGACATTTTGAGGACAGCGTTACGATAGGCTGCCATTTTCGGATCCTTGGCGTCAAAGTCTCCATTTACTTGGGATATTGCGAGGTTTGAGTCCCCACGCACCTCTAGGCATTGAATGCCCATGGAGATTGCCATCCGGAGGCCATGTAAAAGGGCCTCATATTTGGCTGCGTTGTTGGAGTCCATGTACACTATCTGAAGTACGTATTGGACTGTGTCCCCGTTGGGGACGTCAGTACGACGCCAGCCCTCAATCCAGCCAACATTTTGGAACCGTCGAAGTGCATAATCCAATTGGAGTATGCGTCGTACTCTTTATGGAGTTCGGCTTTCGTCCACTCAGCGACGAAGTCAGCCAAAACTTGCGACTTTATAGCTTGCCGAGGTTTGTAAGTTATATCGAATGGTAAGAGCTCAATGGCCCATTTTGCAATCCTGCCCGTCGCATCGCGGTTGTTTATAATGTCGTTGAGGGGTACTTCGGAAGCCACTGTTATCGAACACTCTTGAAAGTAGTGTCGGAGCTTCTGGGATGCCATGAACACCGCATACGCTCTCTTTTGGTAGTGCGGGTAACGGGACTTGCGGGGGGTTAACACAGTGGACACGTAGTACACTGTTTTTGAAGAGGGAATTTATGCCCTTCTGTCTCTCGTTCTACGACGAGTATCGCGCTTACAACTTGATATGTTGCCGCGATGTATAACAACATTAGTTCGCCCAGGTTAGGCGCAGCCAGGACCGGATTTGTTGCCAATATGGCTTTTATTTCTTCGAGTCCGGCGGTGGCAGCGTCCGTCCACTCGAAGTGTTCGGTGCGCCTGAGGAGGCGGTAGAGGGGCAATGCCTTTTCTCCCAAACGGGAGATAAAGCGGCTTAGAGCTGCCACGCATTCAGTCAATTTTTGTATTTGTTTGAGGTCTTTTGGAATATCGTTGTGACAGAGCTCGGATCTTGGCTGGGTTTGCTTCAATTCCTCTACCGGATACAATGAAGCCCTGGAGTTTTCCGGCTGGTACGCCGAAAACGCATTTTTCCGGATTCAGCTTGATTTCATATGCTCGGAGGTTGTCGAATGTGAGCCTCAAATCGTCTACTAGGGTTTCGACGTGTTTGGTTTCGACGACTACGTCGTCTACATATGCCTCTACTGTTTTGCCGATCTGGGTAGCCAGACATGTCTGAATCATGCGCTGATATGTTGCGCCAGTGTTTTTAAGTCCGAAGGGCATCATGTTGAAGCAGAATGGTCCATATGGAGTAATGAATGCCGTTGCGGCTTGGTCTGCTTCTGCTATCTTGATTTGATGGTAGCCAGAGTATGCGTCCAGGAAGCACAATGAATCGTGCCCTGTGGTAGCATCGATTATTTGGTCGATGCGGGGGAGGGGGAAGGGATCCTTTCGGCAGGCCTTGTTGAGGTCTTTAAAATCGACACATAGGCGCCAGGATTTGTCCTTCTTTGGTACCATTACCAGGTTTGCTAGCCAATTCGGATGTTTGATGTCTCTGATGAATCCGGCTTCCAATAGCTTGGCTAGTTCTTCTCCCATTGCCTGTCTTTTGGGTTCGGAAAATCATCGAAGAGCCTGTTTGACTGGCTTGAACCCTTTTAGGATATTTAGGCTATTCTCTGCCAATCTGCGTGGGATTCCCGGCATATCTGAAGGGTGCCAGGCAAAAATGTCCCAATTTTCCCGAAGGAATTCTCACAGTGCGGCGTCTACATCAGGGTTCAACTGTGCCCCGATGGAGGCCGTCTTTGTCGGGTCCGTTGGATGGACCTGGAATTTTACTATTTCGTCCGCTGGTTTAAAGGAGGTGGACTTGGATCTCTTATCAAGTATCACATCGTCCCTATTCACCGTAGAGCGCAGCGTGGTGAGTTCTTCTGCCGCTAGGGCTTCGGATAGTACCTCCAGGGCTAATGTGGCTGTCTTGTTTTCGGCGCGGAGTGCTATGTCCGGATCACTAACGAGAGTGATTATTTCGCCGGGCCCAGGCATTTTTAGCTTCATGTACCCGTAATGGGGTACGGCTTGAAAAATTGTGAATGCCTCTCGTCCTAATATAGCGTGATATCCGCTGTTGAACAGGGCCACTTGGAACGTGACTTCTTCGGACCTGTAATTGTCCGGCGAGCTGAACACCACATCGAGTGTGATTTTTCCGGTGCAGCGCGCTTCCCGGCTAGGGATTATTCCTCTGAAGGTTGTGCTGCTTCGCTCAATGCGGCTCCAGTCTATTTCCATTTTTTGAAGAGTTTCCTTGTAGATGAGGTTTAATCCGCTGCCGCCATCCATGAGTACCTTGGTAAGTCAAAAGCCATCCACTATTGGACTAAGTACCAGTGCGGCTGGTGCTCGGGCTGTTCGGAATTTAGGTTCGTCGCTGGCGTTGAAGGTGATGGACGTGTTGCTCCAAGGATTTGTTGTTGCTACTTGGTAGACTTCGGCGAGGCTGCGGATTGTTCGTTTCCGCATATTTTTTGATGCGAAAGTTTCGAAGACTGTTGATACCATACTGGTATTGTTGGGGTGGTTTTCCGGGGCTAAAAGCTCCTCGCCACTTTTGGCCACCTGCCGTAATATCCAACATGCTCGAAGGCTATGTGTTGGGGTGGTGCCCTCTGTACTATGAATTTTACAGGGTCCGCTAAGCCATCCCTCCAGTACGGTTCCGTGCCATTTATGGGGTTTTTGCTTTTTGGTTTTTGTACCTGGTGCCTGAGTGTAATGCACCCTTTTGTTGTGGACTAGGGTTGTATTCGGGGCCGGATTGTCCCAAAACTTATTTCCGGTTTCCGGAAACTCTCCATCGCACAATACTTTCGTACTATGGACGCCAGGTCGGCGAAGCGTCTGATTTCACGACGGCTGACGGCATTCAAGATTCCCTCGTCCGTGCAATTATTGCAAAAAATTGAGATTGCGTTTTCCTCTCGGCAGTCCTTTATCCTGTCCATAACCAGGAGGAATCTGGCCCAGTAATGATGTACTGTTTCAGCAGGCTCTTGCCGGATTAGAGATAGATCGCATATGTCTGGGCGGGTGGGTGGAATTGAGTCCGGAACCCTACCCATCTCAAGGCTCAAGGGCCGAGAAGTTTCCGAATTTGGAAGCTTGGAAAGTGGAACGTTGTCCAACGAGTCCGGTCCGATGCCTGACTTTAGGTTCAGCGCTTGATCGAAGTCCGTCCCTCCGCGGGAATCCGGCATGGAGGGTTCGGCCGCCCGGACATGACTAGTTTTCAATATAGGAGAAGAGTTGCCGCGTTGTTCCTCTACCACTGCAACGTGGTGGGTAACCTGGGGAGAGTTAATCTCTCTCAGATCGGTTTTAGGCCCAATCTGATTGTAGTCTGTAGCGACTCCCAGGCCGGCGATGCGATCCAAGAGCTCGTTTACGGACGAGAGCTCTATTGGATCTAGCCGCTCGGCGAATTCCGAGCTGACATGAAGATTGCTTTTGACGACTTGAGAGGTCATTGTCGAAGCGGTGGCCCGACAGGCGGTCATAAGAAAACCACCTAGCCGGACAGTTTGGCCGGCGGCCAAGGCTCCTTTGGCGAAGATACCGTCCTTGAAGACGGGAAGAGGCATCCTTCCTATCGGTGACAGCACAGAGGAACTCTCAATGAAAGCACCAATGTCGGTGTCAAAACCGGCGGATCTCGGGTAGGGGGTCCCGAACTGTGCGTCTAGGCGGATGGTAACAGGAGACAAGGGACACGATGTTTTTACCCAGGTTCGGGCCCTCTCGATGGAGGTAAAACCCTACTCCTGCTTGATTGATATTGATGATACGGGTAGTACAAGACTGGATCTACCACGAGATCAAGGAGGCTAAACCCTAGAAGCTAGCCTATGGTATGATTGTTGTAATGGTTGTTGTCCTACGGACTAAAACCCTCCGGTTTATATAGACACCGGGGAGGGCTAGGGTTACACAGAGTCGGTTACAATGGTAGGAGATCTACATATCCGTATTGCCAAGCTTGCCTTCCACGCCAAGGAAAGTCCCATCCGGACACGGGACGAAGTATTCAATCTTGTATCTTCATAGTCTTGGAGTCCGGCCGATGATGATAGTCCGACTATCCGGACACCCCCTAGTCCAGGACTCCCTCAGTTATTGTGGCCCAGTTTTAAAAAATAGGTTATTGCGGCCACTAGCAAACCGTGGAAAAAGAACTGCACTAACTACAGGCAAACAAATAAATAAGACAACAAGGAAATAAATAATCAAGCAACTTACGCTGGGCTATCACTGCTATTAAACATATTACATCCACTGGGCATCAAAGTTCGCCAACTGTGCAAATATAGGGAACAAAGCAACATATCACATACACTAGTTGTCAAAGTTGGAGATCAGTGCAAATAAACGCCGCAGCAAAAATTAACTCCAGAACTGAAACCACTTCAGAAGAGCTCAAGAAACAGTATCCTAGGTACCCATAATGCTGGAAAGATGCTTAGCAAGCTTATTAACTTTCTCTTGTTTGGCAGTTAAATCCTCCAGCGCTTGCTGTTGCACCAGAAAGTATGCATCTGAATTCTACAGGGACTTCCTCAGTCCTTCGGCTTTTTGCCGCAGCACAGCTGACTAATGCCTTTCAACTTGTAGCTGAGACTGAAGAAGCCGAATTGATTCATGCAGCGAGTTTGAAGAGCTTGTGCCAGCGGTATTGGCCAGTAACTCGAACACTACATCAACGCAGGACCGTGGGGTTGTCTCACTGTCTACAAGATCGTTTTTACCACCTTTCTTGGAGACCAATAGGGTTGTCTCACTGTCTTGAACCTTATCTGCATTACTTTCTCTAGCAGTGCATAGCGGGGTGCTCTTCTCCAATATTTTCTTCGCATTCTACAAGAAAAACAGGCAGGCACATCACATGTTTAGCATGTAGTGTACAAAACTCATTTTGGTAAACCGGCTTAGTAGTAAGCTGGACAGGATAACAACATGAAACAAACATATATCTACGTACTATGGTCATTCTAGTTTATGTTGCCAAATCAAGATAGAGACACAGTTCAAATCATATATTTTTAAGACACAACGACATAGACAGAATATAAGTGTGAGAAACTACACAACACTAGCAACACCTATAATGTGCATCACATGAGAACATAACTGTTTATACAACTGAAACTGAAATCAACATAGAGCAAGAAGTTAGAAGATCAATCAAGTTAATGAAATAGGTAAAACATACATGTTGTGCAATTGGATTTTCAGTTGGATCCCTCAAATTGGAAAGTAGTTGGTATGAGTAAATACAGTGATGCAAGAACAAAGGAGTATGGACCATAGCTACAGAATCTGACCCGAGAACAGTTGCTCTTCTGCTTTAAACGTGGAGTTTGGGTTCGTTGTGGTGGTCTTCGTGCTTCGGGCACTGCAGTTGCTTTACAAACTGCTCGTGTGGGGGTACTCTGTGCTGGACATGGTGTTGTGTCAACTGGAAGTGGGTTACTATCCCCTGGGGTTGGGTTTAGATGGGTTGTAGCTGGTTCTCTGTCCAACAGTGTAAGTGTGCAATCTGGAAGAGTCTCGATTATGTGTGGTGGGGCTAGTTCGTGGGCCAGTACAACCATGGTTCTATCTGCATAGATGGGTAGCACCGTCTTTTGTGAAGAATAGGTTTTTGCTTCCTTAGATACTGCCATCATCCCCTCTGATTCAAATGGTTGCTAAACAAGAAAATAAATTGAACATACAGACATTGTATGATAGACAGATGTGTTAATTCACATATATGTTGTCTAACCAAATAGGATAGCTTGACACAGTTTCACATATATGATGGCTAACTAAACAGGATAGCATGACACAGTTTCAGATATATGATGGATAACTTAGTAGGATATAATGGCATAATTCAACATATGATGAGTATCTAAACAGGATGACATGACAAAACTATATGATGTCTTTCTAAAATAGGTTGGGATGAAATAATTCACATACATGTTGTCTAAGTATACAGGATGGCATGATATAATTGACATAATTGATTCATATACTAAGCAACTGGCACTCGCATGTATGATCCCTAAACTAAGAATATGGAATTGAATATTGTGCATATGATGTCTAAACTAAGCAATGCAAGACACCATATGCATGATATGAGAAATCTAAACATTTCAAATTAGAGCATACACCATAGGTGGGATATAGGACTAGTCATCTGTCTCTGAATCCTCCTCTGAGGAGCTATCTATAACTAGCAAGAAATCTGCATCGACAGGTAGCACTGACAGCTCAGAAGACCTTGTTTTCACTCCATATTTTCCCATTACCGACTCAAATAGCTGATGCACAAGAAGAGTAGATGAATGTATAAACATTGTTGACAAATGGAATACATTATGAAAAAATATGGCACAATACAATTCACATATACGATGACTGGCTAAAAAGGATGTCATTGCATTATTCACGTATATGATGCCTGGCTAAAGAAGATGGCATTGCATAATTCCCATATACTCCCTCCGTTCATAAATATTTATCTTTTTAGAGATTTTAAATGGACTACCACATACGGATGTATATAGACATATTTTAGAGTGGAAATTCACTCATTTTGCTCCGTATGTAGTCACTTGTTGAAATCTCTAAAAGACAAATATTTAGAAGGGTGGGAGTATGATATAGAAACCAAACTGGTGGCATTCACCCAAAGCAAATCTAAACTAAGCTAATGACATATAAGATGTATAATGTAATCAATGCGAGACGCCATATGCATGATATGACCAACATCAGCATACTAGGTTATAGCAAACACCTCAGGGGGTAAATAGGAGTGGTTGGCTCCCTCTGAACCCCCCTCTAAACAGTTATCTTCATCTGGAATACAATCTGGAATGGCGGGAGGGGGGCCCACTTCGCCCACCATGGAGTGGCATATGCATGACATTATATTCCCACGCAATGGTCTTCTCATTTTCTCTACATGTTCAGTACAATTGTGTACAATAACTGACATGCATAATAAAAAACATAGTAAGATTATGTAAGGCCTAAGGGGTGCATGCAGAAATCAAGACTGATGGTAGAAAATGAGTGGATAGATCCAAAACTAATGATAGCAAGTAGATTATAGCTTCAGTTTAAAAAGATTGACGATGGATCATCTACTGTTTGTTGCCCACTCAACATGAACCACATAGAAGATCTCAGATGAACCAAATAGTAGACAAATACTATTCGTTGCTGCCATGATATGTGCCCCACAGGCATTTTAAAACTCAAGTTTGAACATTAGTTTGGACCTAACTCAGAGTCTAAGAGGCGAACAGGATGATAAAGTAGCAGGTAATAATAACCAATGTATAACGTAAGCAGACACGAAAGAGTGCGACCTCTCTTCCGGAACTATGTAGTCCTCAGGTTCATCTACTCAGTCGATGATGGTAATGTAGTTGGCATGGCTGTCGAAAATGGGGAAGATGATCTAAGGCGGCGAAAGAAAGTCTGCAGGTGGAATCTCTGCTGTAGTGAACGCTTTCGTTGATGGTGCACCTCAAGTGGCATGGATGACGGCACGGCAGGAGCAGGACATAACACACAGAGTTTTGTTTGACACCTATCTGAAAATGAAGTAAGTTTGTAAGGGCTCCTTAGAATTGGAGGATTATATAAATGCATGAACAGGAAAAACACAAGAATATCATAGGAATGCACGTGCAAAATAGAGCATTTGCAAACATATGATTTCTGTCAACCTGGGTGTTTGGTTCACATGAATTGGAAGAACACATGAATGGAGAAACATGGTCAAATTAAAGTCAAACCACGTGAAAATGAGAAAAATAAGAATCTTATTATGCAAGTAATTAAATTAGTCCTGTTATACATGCATATTAATTTGAAAAGGACGTCCAAGTGGATATTAAAATTCATACGTTTTTTATTTGAAAGAGACACCAAAGGAAAAAATCCTCCAGTTTTGCTTTGCTCCATTCCTTCTAACCAAATGCACGAATAGTAGTACCATAGTAAGTTTTCAATTCCTATGTTTTCCTTCACTTTTCCTTTGAACTAGTGGTGATTCTAGTAGGCAGTCTTCAATAGGCTGAAGCCTGCCCTCAAAATATTTTGTGAGCTTACATTTGGTCCACATTAGTATCATATAATGGCTATCTTGCTAAACTGATTAAAATTGTGGTTCAAAAGAGCATTTAGTTTTCTCCATGTTAACTTTGTGACCACGATTCATTTATTTCTAGATTTGCAACTAATTTGAACCAAAGGATCCCTGAGGGATCGACATGAATGCAGAGTAACAAAGTGATGCGACGAGTGTACAACCTCTTTGGCATAGCCTTGTCGACCTTAGCATCACTGGGTTGGACGTGGAGGATGGTGATGCTGGTGTAACTGTCGGAGGTAGGGAAGAAGATCTGAGGCCTCTGGATACGACGCCGAGGGTACTGATCCGCTGTGATGGATGGTTCTATCATTGGAGTAGCTCCGGTGTGGTGTACGATGGCGAGGCTGAAGCAGGACAAGACAGACAATGTTTATCTGAAGTGGGACTCTAATATCATCTGCAATAGATGATGTAAAATAAATCACCAAAAAGTGCTAGATGTAAAATGCATCAGCCGCGCCACTGCCACTCCGACAGATGCTGTAAATACTGTTCACTCTGAACTTAACTGTAGAAACTAAACTTTATAGTCGAAACTGAATTTTACTATCGAAACTGATTGAACTAGTAGCAGAGCATTGCAATAGAAGTTTAGGCCGTTCGAGCACTAGTAGCAGAGAAGCAACAATCAAAGTCAGCAACTGCTCGAGTAGGGAACGCACTAGAAGAGAGCAACTCATGCAGCAGCAATGCGACCGAGTGCTAAAGTAGTAACTCATGTAGCTGCCGGAGGTTGTGCAACAGCAGTAGCGCGAGCAAGAGCAAGAGCAGAGTAGCGGAACGAATGAGAGCAAAAGCGGAGCAGCAACGCGACCAACAACAATAGCAGAGTAGAGCAGCAGCACGAGTGAAAGCAAGAGCATTGCAGCAGCGTGGCCGATAGCAAGAACATAGCTGCAGTGCGAGCGAGAGCTGGAGAAATAGCAGCAAAAGCGCGAGCGAGAGCCGGAGCAACAACAGCTAGTGCCGGAGCAACAACAAGAGCATTGAGCGAAGTCACCGCCAAGGAAGTAACGACATGGGGGAGAGACACCATGGATGAAGTGGCCGGCAACGGCGCCGTCAATGGAGACCCGCCATGGCTACTCGGTATTGTGCACCGGCAGCCCCGTGAGATCGAATAAAAGATAAAATGCAACGGTGAGTGCAGAACCTCCTTGGTGGCCCCGTGTAGGCCTCGACTTCATCGGAGGAATTGGTGAGGGTGATGTGGTTCCGATGGCGTAGGTCAAGACGATGTTGTGGGGATGGAGGTGGCGCAATAGACGAGGCGAACATTAGGGCAGCACCTTGGAGGTGGTGAACGGGGCGGCTGATCTGGCAGGATGACGAGATCGACGACGGATCCTCATCCGGTGCGGTGGAAGAGGGCCAGCGAGCTATTGCGGTGGACGACTTCATCCGGGAAGAGTCTCCAGCTGGGCGGCGGCGGGAGGCCGAGCAAGCAGCATGGAGTTTCGTGGGTTTTGGCGGCCTCAGTGTACGAATGGGGGGCGAACAGGAAGGTAGGGGGAGCCATGGCGTAGGGACGCGCTTGTCCGAATTGTAGGGTAAGTTATGAACGTACCCCCACCGGTTTTGACCACGCAGCATCGAGGCGACATTTACGACTGAGAGGTAGAAGGGGGATTTCGCGTCTCTGGGCTGAGGGACCGATTTCGGATGAGGGAGTTTTTTCGCGCGTCAAAATTTCGGGTTAACAAGGCGCGACACGGGTTGAAGAGGGGGGAGTTTCACAACAAAAGAGACAAAAGATACCCGAGCTTGAAAATTTCGGGATAACAAGGCGCGGATTCCATGTTCGGCAGAAGAAACTTAACGTGTACAAAAATAATAATTCATAGAAGACACAAGAGAGTCATGTTCCTCTTACTATATTGCTATAATGCCATTGAAAAAACTACAAGAAAAATGTAAAAAAATCGGGAGAACAAGATTACCATGTACAGTATAAATCAATTCGCACTTCCCTCAACAACAACAAATGACAAATCAATTCCCACCACAAGAAAGAGTCATGTTCCTTTTTATATGATTACAAATGCTCCGGTGCACCTAAGTTTACATTTTGTTAAATTTTGGAATTATTCCGGGTTGTTTGGCCTTTTTTATACATTACTTGAGTTTCTGGAAATTTAATGTGCATAACTCAAATTTGAACTGCAAGCACATGCTCCGGTGCACCAAAGTTGGTTGAAAAATCACATGTGTGTCCTTGGGTGAATTTCTAGGTCCCATGCAAGAAGTGGGAATGCAATTCAAACATCTGGGCGTCGTGACTCGGCCGAGAACGATGAGTAACTTGGTTTAGAAATTCCTGTAAATCCAAAACTCGTCTGGAAATCTTGAAAGTTGGCATGGTGTCATGTCATGGCACTAACATGTTGTGCAAAAAAACTTGGCCGAATTGGAACAAGTTTTGGTATAAGCTTCCTGCAAACCAGAGCTTCTCTCAAGAAGGCTCGTGGTTCTGAGAGGGAACGTGTCACCTTTGTGTGCGAAATGATATACGCTGCCCCCCTTGATTTTGTTTACAGAGGCAACATATAACTATATGACTGTTGTGTTAAATTTTGGGATTAGTCCAGGTTCATTTGGCCTTGTTTATACATTAATTGAGTTTTTGGTCATTTAATGTGCATAATTCAATTTTGAACTACAAGCACATGCTCCAGTGCACCAAAGTTGGTTCAAAAATAACATGTGTGTCCTCAGGTGAATTTCTAGGTCCCAAGCAAGAAATGGGAATCAAATTCAAACATCTGGCATCGTGGCTCGGCTGAGAACATTGAGGAACTTGGTTTTAAAATTCTTGTAAATCCAAAACACGCCTGAAAAATCATGAAACTTGGCATGGTGTCATGTCATGGTACTATCGTGTTGTGGTAAATTTTTTTGGCCGAATTGGAACAAGTTTTCGTATAAGCTTCTTGCAAACCGGAGCTTCTCTCAAGAAGGCTCGTGGTTTCGGGAGGGAACATGCCACCTTTGTGTGTGAAATGATATACGCTGCCCCCCTTGATTTTCTATACAGAGGCAACATAGAATTATATGAGTGTCACGTTAAATTTTGGAATTATTCTGGGTTCGTTTGGCCTTTTTGTACATTAGTTGAGTTTCTGGACATTTAATGTGCATAATTCAAATTTGAACTACAAGCACATGCTCCAGTGCACTAAAGTTGGTTGAAAAATCACATGTGTGTCCTTGGGTGAATTTGTAGGTCCCATGCAAGAAGTGGGAATGAAATGCAAACATCTGGGCATCATGACTCGGCTGAGAACAATGTGTAACTTGGTTTTGAAATTCCTGTAAATCCAAAACTCGCCTGGAAATCATGAAACTTGCCATGGTGTCATGTCATGGCACTAGCATGCTGTGGTAAAAAACTTGGCCGAATTGGAACAAGTTTTGCTATAAGCTTCTTGCAAACCGAAGCTTCTCTCAAGAAGGCTCGTGGTTTTGAGAGGGAACATGTCACCTTTGTGTGCGAAATGATATATGTTACCCCCCTTGATTTTCTTTACAGAGGCAACATAGAACTATATTAGTGTCATGTTAAATTTTGGAATTATTCCGGGTTCGTTTGGCCTTTATATACATTAATAGAGTTTATGGACATTTAATGTGCATAATTCAAATTTGAACTACAAGCACATGCTCCAGTGCACCAAAGTTGGTTGAAAAATCACATGTGTGTCCTCGGGTAAATTTTCAGGTCCCATGGAAGAAATGGGTATGAAATTCAAACATCCGGGCATCATGGCTCGGCCGGAAACATTGAGAAACCGGTTTATTAATTCCTGTAAATCCAAAATTTGCGTGGAAATCATGAAACTTGGCATGGTGTCATGACATGGCACTAACATGTTGTGGTAAAAAACCTGGCCGATTTGGAACAAGTTTTGGTATAAGCTTCTTGCAAACCGGAGCTTCTCTAAAGAAGGCTTGTGGTTCTGAGAGGGAACGTGTCACCTTTGTGTGCGAAACGATATACACTGCACCCTTGATTATCTTTACAGAAGTAATATAGAACTATATGAGTGTCGTGTTAAATTTTGGAATTATTCCAAGTTCTTTTGGCCTTTTTTATACATTAATTGAGTTTCTGGACATTTAATGTGCATAATTCAAATTTGAACTACAAGCACATGCTCGAGTGCACCAAAGTAGGTTGAAAAATCACATGTGTGTCCTCGGGTATATTTGTAGGCCCCATGCAAGAAATGAGTATGAAATTCAAACATCTGGGCGTCATTACTCGGTCGGAAACATTGAGAAACTTGGTTTTTAATTCCTGTAAATCTAGAACTCGCCTGGAAATCATGAAACTTGGCATGGTGTCATGACATGGTACGATCATGTTGTGGTAATTTTTTTGGCTGAATTGGAACAAATTTTGGTATTAGCTTCTTGCAAACCAGAGCTTCTCTCAAGAAGGCTCATGGTTTTCAGAGTGAACATGTCACCTTTGTGTGCGAAACGATATACGCTGCCCCCCTTGATTTACTTTACAGAGGCAACATAGAACTATATGAGGTTCGTGTTAAATTTTGGAATTATTCCGGGTTCTTTTGGCCTTTATCATACATTAATTGAGTTTCTGGACATTTAATGTGCATAATTCAAATTTGAACTACAAGCACATGCTCCAGTGCACCAAAGTTGGTTGAAAAAGGTCCCATGCAGAAATGGGAATGAAATTCAAACATCTGGTCGTCATGGCTCGGCCGGAAACATTGGGAAACTTGGTTTGTTAATTCTTGTAAATCCAACATTCGCCTGGAAATCATGAACTTGGCATGTTGTCATGACATGGCACTAACATGTTGTTGTAAAAAGCTTGAACGAATTGGAACAAGTTTTGGTATAAGCTTCTTGCAAACCGGAGCTTCTCTCAAGAAGGCTCGTGGTTCTGAGAGGGACCGTGTCACCTTTGTGTGCAAAATGATCTACGCTACCCCCTTGGATTTTCTTTACAGAGGCAACATAGAACTATATGACTATCGTGTTAAATTTTGGGATTAGTCCGGGTTCGTTTAGCCTTGTTTATGCATTAATTGAGTTTCTCGTCATTTAGTGTGCATAATTCAATTTTGAACTACAAGCACATGCTCCAGTGCACCAAAGTTGGTTGAAAAATAACATGTGTGTCCTCAGGTGAATTTCTAGGTCCCATGCAAGAAATGAGAATGAAATTCAAACATCTGGGCATCGTGGCTCAGTCGAGAACATTGAGAAACTTGGTTTTAAAATTCTTGTAAATACAAAACACGCCTGAAAATCATGAAACTTGGCATGGTGTCATGTCATGGTACTATCATGTTGTGGTAAAAGTTTTGGCCGAATTGGAACAAGTTTTGGTATAAGCTTCTTGCAAAATGGAGCTTCTCTCAAGAAGGCTCGTGGTTTTGGGAGGGAACATGCCACCTCTGTGTGCGAAACGATATACGCTGCCCCCCTTGATTTTATTTACAGAGGCAACATAGAACTATATGATTGTCGTGTTAAATTTTGGAATTATTCCGGGTTCGTTTGGCCTTTTTTATACATTAATTGAGTTTCTGGTCATTTAATGTGCATAATTGATATTGGAACTACAAGCACATGCTCCAGTGCACCAAAGTTGGCTGAAAAATCGCACTTGTTACCTCGGGTAAATTTGTAGGTACCATGCAAGAAATGGGAATGAAATTCAAACATCTGGGCATCATGGCTCGGCCGAAAACATTGAGAAACTTGGTTTTTTAATTCCTGTAAATCCAAAACACACATGAAAATCATGTAACTTGGTTTGGTGTCATGACATGGCACCAACAAATTGTGGTAATTTTGCTGTCCAATTTGCGAAGGCGCACACGTTAACAATCAACAAAGTCATTTTGGAACAAGTGCTGGCACGTTACAATCGGAAACACAAGTATTATTGAAACCGTGGGTGTTCTACTTACCATTTACGTACCGCCATGCGTCCCCTTTTCTTATTATCTAGGAGGCGCTGTGCAGGGTAGTTGTTTGAGTACGAGAGGCATGCGATCAGACCCCTGTGCGTGCTTATCGGGAGGAGAGCCCTTTGACCTCCATCTGCCGTACACCTCTCTCCAAGGTCTCCATTAATGGCGCCTGAGCTCCTGTTTAATGGCGTGGATATGTCTCACTCGACTGAGATTTAAGAGAGAAAAAACAAAATCTGAAAAGAAAAGTTTGCATGGATCTTGATGTAAGATCCGACAGTCCTATATAGCATCTACTCGACTTATAGAAAGACTGACGAATATATAAGGACAACGATAGTGGATAATAATTGTCTTACATATCTAGGAAGATAACTAAAAAAGGCACATGCGGCTACGCCCGAAATACAGAAGGGTAAAAGAAGAAGGAATACACATACAATGATCTGGCTCGCTGATCTCCACTTTCTTGCTGCGCTGTAGGTCGCGGAGACTAGTTCCCGCGGTGAGCAGTGATGATCTGTTTTATCAATTTCATGTCCTTAATATGCTGCTTGCTACCTCTTGAGCACTGCGTTGGATTTCCCCGAAGAGGAGAGGATGATGCAGCAAAGTAGCGTAAGTATTTCCCTTAGTTTTTGGGAACCAAGGTATCAATCCAGTAGGAGACCATGCACAAGTCCCTTGTACCTACACAAAACGATAGCTCTTCGCAACCAACGCGATTAGGGGTTGTCAATCCCTTCACGGTCACTTACGAGGGTGAGATCTGATAGAGATGATAAATAATATTTTTGGTAATTTTTGTTATAGAGATGCAAAGTAAAAAGTAGAAGGCAAAGTAAAAACAAAGCAAGTAATAAAGTAATGGAGATTTATATGATGAGAATAGACCCGGGGGCCATAGGTTTTCACTAGTGGCTTCTCTCAAGAGCATAGATTTTCTACGGTGGGTGAACTAATTACTGTTGAGCAATTGACAGAATTGAGCATAGTTATGATCATATCTAGGTATGATCATGTATATAGGCATCATGTCCGAGACAAGTAGATCGAAATGATTCTGCATCTACTACTATTACTCCACTCATCGATCGCTATCCAGCATGTATCTAGAGTATTAAGTTAAAAACAGAGAAATGCCTTAAGCAAGATGACATGATGTAGAGGGATAAATTCATGCAATATGATAAAACCCCATCTTGTTATCCTCGATGGCAATAATACGATACGTGCCTTGCTGCCCCTTCTGTCACTGGGAAAGGACACCGCAAGATTGAACCCAAAGCTAAGCACTTCTCCCATTGCAAGAACTACCAATCTAGTTGGCCAAACCAAAAGGATAATTTGAAGAGACTTGCAAAGATAACTCAATCATACATAAAAGAATTCAGAGAAGATTCAAATATTGTTCATAGATAAGCCGGATCATAAACCCACAATTCATCGGTCTCAACAAACACACCACAAAAAGAAGATTACATCGAATAGATCTCCACGAGAGAGGGGGAGAACATTGTATTGAGATCCAAAAAGAGAGAATAAGCCATCTAGCTACTAGCTATGTGTTGGGGAACGTTGCAGAAAATTAAAATTTTTCCTACGGCTTCACCAAGATCCATCTATGAGTTCATCTAAGCAACGAGTCATGGAGAGAGCTTGCATCTACATACCACTTGTAGATCGCGTGCGGAAGCTTGCAAGGTGATGATGGAGTCGTACTCGAACGTGATTCAGATCACCGATGCCAAGTGCTGAACGGACAGCACCTCCGTGTTCAACACACGTACGGGACGAGCGACGTCTCCTCCTTCTTGATCCAGCAAGGGGGAAGGAGAGGTTGAGGAAGACAGCTCCACCGGCAGCACGACGGCGTGGTGATGGTGGAGAAGCAGTACTCCGACAGGGCTTCGCCGAGCACACAACGAAGGAGGAGAGGTGTTGGGGAGGGAGAAGGAGGCAACCAAAGGCCAAGGACTCAAGGTGTGAAGTCCCTCCTCTCCCCCACTATATATAGGAGGGCCAAAGGGGGGGGGTGGCCGGCCCTAGGAGATCCAATCTCCTAGGGGGGCGGCGGCCAAGGGGGGTTTCCCTCCCCCCCAAGGCACCTAGGAGGTGCCTTCCCCTCCTAGGACTCTTGCCCCCTTGAACCCTAGGCGCATGGGCCTATGTGGGGCTGGTGCCCTTGGCCCATGCAGGCCAAGGCGCACCCCCTACAGCCCATGTGGCCCCCCGGGGCAGGTGGCCCCACCCGGTGGGCCCCCGGGACCCCCCCGGTGGTCCCGGTACAATACCGATAACCCCGAAACTTGTCCCGATGCCCGAAACAGGACTTCCCATATATAAATCTTTACCTCCGGACCATTCCGGAACTCCTCGTGACGTCCGGGATCTCATCCGGGACTCCGAACATCATTCGGTAGTCACATACTTGACTTCCTACTAACCCTAGCGTCACCGAACCTTAAGTGTGTAGACCCTACGGGTTCGGGAGACACGCAGACATGACCGAGACGACTCTCGGGCAATAACCAACAGCGGGGTCTGGATATCCATGTTGGCTCCCACATGCTCCTCGATGATTTCATCGGTTGAACCACGATGTCGAGGATTCGATCAAACCCTGTATACAATTCCCTTTGTCAATCGGTACGTTACTTGCCCGAGACTCGATCGTCGGTATCCCAATACCTTGTTCAGTCTCGTTACCCGGCAAGTCACTTTACTCGTACCGTAATGCATGATCCCGTGGCCAACACCTTGGTCACATTGAGCTCATTATGATGATGCATTACCGAGTGGGCCCAGAGATACCTCTCCGTTATACGGAGTGACAAATCCCAGTCTCGATCCGTGTCAACCCAACAGATACTTTCGGAGATACCTGTAATGCACCTTTATAGTCACCCAGTTACGTTGTGACGTTTGATACACCCAAGGCACTCCTACGGTAACCGGGAGTTACACGATCTCATGGTCGAAGGAATAGATACTTGACATTGGCAAAGCTTCTAGCAAACGAACTATACGATCTTTTATGCTATGCTTATGATTGGGTCTTGTCCATCACATCATTCTCCTAATGATGTGATCCCGTTATCAACGACATCCTATGTCCATAGTCAGGAAACCATGACTATCTATTGATCATAACGAGCTAGTCAACTAGAGGCTCACTAGGGACTCATTGGGTCTAAGTGTTCACACGTGTATTACGATTTCCGGATAATACAGTTATAGCATGAACAAAAGACAATTATCATGAACATTGAAATATAATAATCCTTTTATTATTGCCTCTAGGGCATATTTCCAACAGTCTCCCACTTGCACTAGAGTCACCAATCTAGTTACATTGTGATGAATCGAACACCCATAGAGTTCTGGTGTTGATCATGTTTTGCACGCGAGAGAGGTTTAGTCAACGGATCTGCGACATTCAGATCCGTGTGCACTTTGCAAATCTCTATGTCTCCATCTTGAACATTTTCACGGATGGAGTTGAAACGACGCTTGATGTGCCTGGTCTTCTTGTGAAACCTGGGCTCCTTGGCAAGGGCAATAGCTCCAGTGTTGTCACAGAAGAGTTTGATCGGCCCCGACGCATTGGGTATGACTCCTAGGTCGGTGATGAACTCCTTCATCCAAATCGCTTCATGCGCTGCCTCCGAGGCTGCCATGTACTCCGCTTCACATGTAGATCCCGCCACGACGCTCTGCTTGCAGCTGCACCAGCTTACTGCTCCACCATTCAACATATACACGTATCCGGTTTGTGACTTAGAGTCATCCAGATCTGAGTCGAAGCTAGCGTCGACGTAACCCTTTACGACGAGCTCTTCATCTCCTCCATAAACGAGAAACATGTCCTTTGTCCTTTTCAGGTACTTCAGGATATTCTTGACCGCTGTCCAGTGTTCCTTGCCGGGGTTACTTTGGTATCTTGCAACCAAACTTACGGCAAGGTTTACATCGGGTCTGGTACACAGCATGGCATACATAATAGATCCTATGGCTGAAGCATAGGGGATGACACTCATCTCTTCTTTATCTTTTGCCGTGGTCGGTGACTGAGCCAAGCTCAATCTCACACCTTGTAACATAGGCAAGAACCCCTTCTTGGACTGATCCATTTTGAACCTCTTCAAAATCTTATCAAGGTATGTGCTTTGTGAAAGACCTATGAGGCGTCTCGATCTATCTCTATAGATCTTGATGCCTAATATATAAGCAGCTTCTCCAAGGTCCTTCATTGAAAAACACTTGTTCAAGTAGGCCTTAATGCTGTCCAGGAGTTTCGTATCATTTCCCATCAAGAGTATGTCATCTACATATAATAGGAGAAATGCTACAGAGCTCCCACTCACTTTCTTGTAAACGCAGGCTTCTCCATAAGTCTGCGTAAACCCAAACGCTTTGATCATCTCATCAAAGCGAATGTTCCAACTCCGAGATGCTTGCACCAGTCCATAAATGGATCGCTGGAGCTTGCATACTTTGTTAGCGTTCTGAGGAACGACAAAACCTTCCGGCTGCATCATATACAGCTCTTCCTTAAGATGTCCATTAAGGAATGCCGTTTTGACGTCCATCTGCCATATCTCATAATCATAGTATGCGGCAATTGCTAACATGATTCGGACGGACTTAAGCTTCGCCACGGGAGAGAATGTCTCGTCGTAGTCAATCCCTTGAACTTGTCGATAACCCTTAGCGACAAGTCGAGCTTTATAGATGGTAACATTACCATCCGCGTCCGTCTTCTTCTTAAAAATCCATTTATTTTCTATCGCTCGCCGATCATCGGGCAAGTCTGTCAAAGTCCATACTTTGTTTTCATACATGGATCCTATCTCGGATTTCATGGCCTCAAGCCATTTGTTGGAATCCGGGCCCGCCATTGCTTCTTCATAGTTCGAAGGTTCATTGTTGTCCAGCAACATGATTTCCATGACAGGGTTGCCGTACCACTCTGGTGCAGAACGTGTCCTTGTGGACCTTCGAAATTCAGTAGCAACTAGATCTGAAGTACCTTGATCATCATCAACATTTTCCTCTTCAGTTGGTGTGGGCATTACAGGAATGGTTTCCTGCGCTGCACCACTTTCCCGTTCGAGAGGTAGTACTTCATCGAGTTCTACTTTCCTCCCACTTACTTCTTTCGAGAGAAACTCTTTCTCCAGAAAGCATCCGTTCTTGGCAACAAAGATCTTGCCTTCGGATCTTAAGTAGAAGGTATACCCGACAGTTTCCTTAGGGTATCCTATGAATACGCATTTTTCCGACTTGGGTTCGAGCTTTTCAGGTTGAAGTTTCTTGACATAAGCATCGCATCCCCAAACTTTTAGAAACGACAGCTTAGGTTTCTTCCCAAACCATAATTCATACGGTGTCGTCTCAACGGATTTAGACGGTGCCCTATTTAAAGTGAATGTAGCTGTCTCTAGAGCGTATCCCCAAAATGATAGCGGTAAATCGGTAAGAGACATCATAGACCGCACCATATCCAATAGAGTGCGATTACGACGTTCGGACACACCGTTTCGCTGAGGTGTTCCAGGCGGCGTGAGTTGTGAAACGATTCCACATTTTCTTAAGTGTGTACCAAATTCGTGACTTAAGTATTCGCCCCCACGATCTGATCGTAGGAACTTTATCTTACGGTCATGTTGATTCTCTACCTCACTCTGAAATTCCTTGAACTTTTCAAAGGTCTCAGACTTGTGTTTCATTAAGTAGACATACCCATATCTACTCAAGTCGTCAGTGAGAGTGAGAACATAACGATATCCTCCGCGAGCCTCAACGCTCATTGGACCGCACACATCGGTATGTATGATTTCCAACAAGTTGGTTGCTCGCTCCATTGTTCCGGAGAACGGAGTCTTGGTCATTTTGCCTAAGAGGCAAGGTTCGCATGTGTCAAATGATTCATAATCAAGAGACTCTAAAAGTCCATCAGCATGGAGCTTCTTCATGCGCTTGACACCAATGTGACCAAGGCGGCAGTGCCACAAGTATGTGGGACTATCGTTATCAACTTTACATCTTTTGGCATCCACACTATGAACATGTGTAATATTACGCTCGAGATTCATCAAGAATAAACCATTGACCATCGGAGCATGACCATAAAACATATCTCTCATATAAATCGAACAACCATTATTCTCAGACTTAAATGAGTAGCCATCTCGTATTAAACGAGATCCAGATACAATGTTCATGCTCAAACTTGGCACTAAATAACAATTATTGAGGTTTAAAACTAATCCCGTAGGTAAATGTAGAGGCAGCGTGCCGACGGCGATCACATCGACCCTGGAGCCATTCCCGACGCGCATCGTCACCTCGTCCTTCGCCAGTCTCCGTTTATTCCGCAGCTCCTGCTGTGAGTTACATATGTGAGCAACGGCACCGGTATCAAATACCCAGGAGTTACTTCGAGTACTGGTAAGGTACACATCAATTACATGTATATCAAATATACCTTTGGTGTTGCCGGCCTTCTTATCCGCTAAGTATTTGGGGCAGTTCCGCTTCCAGTGCCCCTTCCCCTTGCAATAAAAGCACTCAGTCTCAGGCTTGGGTCCATTCTTTGACTTCTTCCCGGCAACAGGCTTACCGGGCGCGGCAACATCTTTGCCGTCCTTCTTGAAGTTCTTCTTACCCTTGCCCTTCTTGAACTTAGTGGTCTTATTGACCATCAACACTTGATGTTCTTTCTTGATTTCAGCCTCTGCTGACTTCAGCATCGAGAACACTTCAGGAATGGTCTTTACCATCCCCTGCATGTTGTAGTTCATCACAAAGCTCTTGTAGCTTGGTGGGAGCGACTGGAGGATTCTGTCAATGACCGCCTCATCTGGGAGGTTAATGTTCAACTGGGTCATACGTGCGTGCAACCCAGACATCTTCAGGATGTGTTCACTGACAGAACTGTTCTCCTCCATCTTACAACTGTAGAACTTGTCGGAGACATCATATCTCTCGACCCGGGCATGAGCTTGGAAAACTAGTTTCAGCTCTTCGAACATCTCATATGCTCCGTGATGCTCAAAACGCTTTTGGAGCCCCGGTTCTAAGCTGTAAAGCATGCCGCACTGAACGAGGGAGTAATCATCAGCACGAGTTTGCCAAGCGTTCATAACGTCTTGGTTCTCTGGGACGGGAGCGGCACCTAGCGGTCCTTCTAGGACATATTGCTTCCTGGCAGCTATGAGGATGATCCTCAGGTTTCGGACCCAGTCCGTATAGTTGCTGCCATCATCTTTCAGCTTGGTTTTCTCTAGGAACGCGTTGAAGTTCATGTTGACATGAGCGTTGGCCATTGATCTACAATACATATTTGCAAAGGTTTTAGACTAAGTTCATGATAATAAAGTTCTTAATCAAAATTATGAACTCCCACTTAGATTAGACATCCCTCTAGTCATCTAAGTGTTACACGATCCGAGTCGACTAGCCCGTGTCCGATCATCACGTGAGACGGACTAGTCATCGTCGGTGAACATCTTTATGTTGATCGTATCTTCCATACGACTCGTGTTCGACCTTTCGGTCTCCGTGTTCCGAGGCCATGTCTGCACATGCTAGGCTCGTCAAGTTAACCCTAAGTGTTTTCGCTGTGTAAAACTGTCTTACACCCGTTGTATGTGAACGTAAGGATCCATCACACCCGATCATCACGTGGTGCTTAGAAACGACGAACTGTAGCAACGGTGCACAGTTAGGGGAGAACACTTCTTGAAATTTTGTAAGGGATCATCTTATTTACTACCGTCGTCCTAAGTAAACAAGATGCATAAACATAATAAACATCACATGCAATTATATGGTTGTGACATGATATGGCCAATATCATCAAGCTCCATTGATCTCCATCTTCGGGGCTCCATGATCATCTTGTCACCGGCTTGACACCATGATCTCCATCATCATGATCTCCATCATCGTGTCTTCATGAAGTTGTCACGCCAACGACTACTTCTACTTCTATGACTAACGCGTTTAGTAATGAAGTAAAGTAGTTTACATGGCGTTCTTCAATGACACGCAGGTCATACAAAAAAATAAAGACAACTCCTATGGCTCCTGCCGGTTGTCATACTCATCGACATGCAAGTCGTGAATCCTATTACAAGAACATGATCTCATACATCACAATTCAACATTCATCACAACTTCTGGCCATATCACATCACATGATCAATCGCTGCAAAAACAAGTTAGACGTTCTCTAGTTGTTGTTGCATCTTTTACGTGGCTGCGATTGGGTTCTAGCAAGAACGTTTTCTTACCTACGAATCACCACAACGTGATTTTGTCAACTTCTATTTACCCTTCATAAGGGCCTTGTTCATCGATTCCGCTCCAACTAAAGTGGGAGAGACAGACACCCGCCAGCCACCTTATGCAACTAGTGCATGTCAGTCGGTGGAACCGGTCTCACGTAAGCGTACGTGTAAGGTTGGTCCGGGCCGCTTCATCCCACAATACCGTTGAGCAAGAAAAGACTAGTAGAGGCAAGTAAGATGACAAGATCAACGCCCACAACAAATTGTGTTCTACTCGTGCATTAGAGAACTACGCATAGACCTAGCTCATGATGCCACTGTTGGGGAACGTTGCAGAAAATTAAAATTTTTCCTACGGCTTCACCAAGATCCATCTATGAGTTCATCTAAGCAACGAGTCATGGAGAGAGCTTGCATCTACATACCACTTGTAGATCGCGTGCGGAAGCTTGCAAGGTGATGATGGAGTCGTACTCGAACGTGATTCAGATCACCGATGCCAAGTGCTGAACGGACAGCACCTCCGTGTTCAACACACGTACGGGACGAGCGACGTCTCCTCCTTCTTGATCCAGCAAGGGGGAAGGAGAGGTTGAGGAAGACAGCTCCACCGGCAGCACGACGGCGTGGTGATGGTGGAGAAGCAGTACTCCGACAGGGCTTCGCCGAGCACACAACGAAGGAGGAGAGGTGTTGGGGAGGGAGAAGGAGGCAACCAAAGGCCAAGGACTCAAGGTGTGAAGTCCCTCCTCTCCCCCACTATATATAGGAGGGCCAAAGGGGGGGGGTGGCCGGCCCTAGGAGATCCAATCTCCTAGGGGGGCGGCGGCCAAGGGGGGTTTCCCTCCCCCCCAAGGCACCTAGGAGGTGCCTTCCCCTCCTAGGACTCTTGCCCCCTTGAACCCTAGGCGCATGGGCCTATGTGGGGCTGGTGCCCTTGGCCCATGCAGGCCAAGGCGCACCCCCTACAGCCCATGTGGCCCCCCGGGGCAGGTGGCCCCACCCGGTGGGCCCCCGGGACCCCCCCGGTGGTCCCGGTACAATACCGATAACCCCGAAACTTGTCCCGATGCCCGAAACAGGACTTCCCATATATAAATCTTTACCTCCGGACCATTCCGGAACTCCTCGTGACGTCCGGGATCTCATCCGGGACTCCGAACATCATTCGGTAGTCACATACTTGACTTCCTACTAACCCTAGCGTCACCGAACCTTAAGTGTGTAGACCCTACGGGTTCGGGAGACACGCAGACATGACCGAGACGACTCTCGGGCAATAACCAACAGCGGGGTCTGGATATCCATGTTGGCTCCCACATGCTCCTCGATGATTTCATCGGTTGAACCACGATGTCGAGGATTCGATCAAACCCTGTATACAATTCCCTTTGTCAATCGGTACGTTACTTGCCCGAGACTCGATCGTCGGTATCCCAATACCTTGTTCAGTCTCGTTACCCGGCAAGTCACTTTACTCGTACCGTAATGCATGATCCCGTGGCCAACACCTTGGTCACATTGAGCTCATTATGATGATGCATTACCGAGTGGGCCCAGAGATACCTCTCCGTTATACGGAGTGACAAATCCCAGTCTCGATCCGTGTCAACCCAACAGATACTTTCGGAGATACCTGTAATGCACCTTTATAGTCACCCAGTTACGTTGTGACGTTTGATACACCCAAGGCACTCCTACGGTAACCGGGAGTTACACGATCTCATGGTCGAAGGAATAGATACTTGACATTGGCAAAGCTTCTAGCAAACGAACTATACGATCTTTTATGCTATGCTTATGATTGGGTCTTGTCCATCACATCATTCTCCTAATGATGTGATCCCGTTATCAACGACATCCTATGTCCATAGTCAGGAAACCATGACTATCTATTGATCATAACGAGCTAGTCAACTAGAGGCTCACTAGGGACTCATTGGGTCTAAGTGTTCACACGTGTATTACGATTTCCGGATAATACAGTTATAGCATGAACAAAAGACAATTATCATGAACATTGAAATATAATAATCCTTTTATTATTGCCTCTAGGGCATATTTCCAACACTATGGACCCGAAGGTCTGAAGTAAACTACTCACACTTCATCGAAGGGGCTATGGTGTTGATGTAGAAGCCCTCCATGGTGGATGCCCCCTCCGGCGGAGCTCCGGAACAGCCCCAAGATGGGATCTCGTCGATACAGAAGGTTGCGGCGGTGGAATTAGGTTTTTGGCTCCTAATCTGATCGTTTGGGGATACATAGGTATATATAGGAGGAAGGAGTACGTCGGTGGAGCAACAGGGGGGCCATGAGGCAGGGGGCACGCCCTGGGGGGGGGGGGGGGGGCGCCCCCCACCCTCGTGACCGACTCTTCTGCTTCTTGGAGCAGGGTCCAAGTCTCCTGGATCACGTTCTCTGAGAAAATCACGTTCTCGAAGGTGTCATTCCGTTTGGACTCCGTTTGATATTCCGTTTCTTCGAAACACTTAAATAGGCAAAAAACAGCAATTCTGGGTTGGGCCTCCGGTTAATACGTTAGTCCCAAAAATAATATAAAAGTGGAAAATAAAGCCCAATATAGTCCAAAACAGTAGATAAAGTAGCATGGAGCAATCAAAAATTATAGATACGTTGGAGATGTATCAGGCATCCCCAAGCTTAATTTGTGCTCGTCCTCGAGTAGGTAAATGATAAAAAGAGAATTTTTGATGCGGAGTGATACTTTGGCATAATTTCAATGTAAATCTTCTTAATTGTGATATGAATATTCAGATCCGAAAGATTCAAGACAAAATTTCATATTGACATAAAAATAATAATACTTCAAGCATACTAATCAAAGTAATCATGTCTTCTCAAAATAACATGGCAAAAGAAAGTTCATCCCTACAAAATCATATAGTTAGGCTATGCTTCATTTTCGTCACACAAAGATGTTCCCAACTTCTATACCCCGATGACAAGCCAAGCAATTGTTACATACTTAAATAATCTGAAACTTTTTCAACCTTCACGTAATACATGAGCGTGAGCCATGGATATAGCACTATGGGTGGAATAGAATATGATGATGGGGATTGTGTGGAGAAGACAAAAAAGGAGAAAGTCTCACATTGACGAGGATAATAAATGGGCTATGGAGATGCCCATCAATTGATGTCGACATGAGGAGTAGGGATTGCCATGCAACGGATGCACTAGAGCTATGAATGCTCAACAAAATAAAACTAGTGGGTGTGCATCCAACTTGCTTGCTCATGAAGACCTAGGGCATTTGAGGAAGCCCATCGTAGGAATATACAAGCCAAGTTCTATAATGAAAAATTCCCACTAGTTAAAAAGACAACTTTATGAGACTCACTACATGAAGAACAAGGTGCTACTTTGAAGCACAATATATGAGACTCACTACATGAGGAACAAGGTGCTACTTTGAAGCACAAGTGTGGAAAAAGAGATAGTAGCATTGCCCTTTTTTCCCTTTTTTTGGGCCTTTTTTTCTTTTGGCCTTTCTTCTTCTTCTTTTTCTTTTTCTTTTTGGGCAATGCTCTAATAATGATGATCATCGCACTTCTATTGATTACAACATAAGGATTACAACTCGAAACTTAGAACAAGATATGACTCTATATGAATGCCTCCGGCGGTGTACCGGGATGGTGCAATGAATCAAGAGTGACATGTATGAAAAATAATGCATGGTGGCTTTGCCACAAATACGATGTCAACTACATGATCATGCAATGGCAATATGACAAAAGTAATGTATGTCATGATGATGATGATGGAAGTTGCATGGAAATATATCTCGGAATGGCTATGGAAATGCCATGATAGGTAGGTATGGTGGCTGTTTTGAGGAAGATATAAGGAGGTTTATGTGTGATTGAGCGTATCACGGGGTTTGGATGCACCGGCGAAGTTTGCACCAACTCTCAAGGTGAGAAAGGGCAATGCACGGTACCGAAGAGGCTAGCAAAGGCGGAAAGGTGAGAGTGCGTATAATCCATGGACTCAACATTAGTCAAAAGAACTCATATAATTATTGCAAAAATTTAGAAGTCATCAAAAATCAAGTACTACGCGCATGCTCCCAGGGGGATAGATTGGTAGGAAAAGACCATCGCTCGTCCCCGACCGCCACTCATAAGGATGCACAAGCCAGGTACACTTCATGTTTCAAATTTGTTACACAACTTTAACCATACGTGCATGCTACGGGACTTGCAAACTTCAACACAAGCATTCTTTGAATTCACAATTACTCAACTAGCACAACTTTGATATTATCACCTCCATATCTCAAAACAATTATCAAGCACCAAACTTATCTTAGTATTCAATTCACTCAAAAGAAAGTTTCACATATCTCGAATATCAAGTATTAATATTAAGAAAATTACCATGCTATTAATGACTCTCAAAATAATCTAAGTGAAGCATGAGAGATCAATAGTTTCTTTAAAACAAATCCACCACCGTGCTCTAAAAGATCTAAGTGAAGTACTAGAGCAAAAATTATCACGCTCAAAAGATATAAGTGAAGCACTATGAACAAAACTATCAAGCTCAAAAGATATAAGTGAAGCACATAGAGTATTCTAACAAATTCCAATTCATGTATGGCTCTCTCAAAAGGTGTGTACAGAAAGGATGATTGTGGTAAACTAACAAGCAAAGACGCAAATAATACAAGACGCTCCAAGCAAAACACATATCATGTGGTGAATAAAAATATAGCTCCAAGTAAATTACCGATGGAAGTGGACGAAAGAGGGGATGCCTTCCGGGGCATCCCCAAGCTTTGACTTTTTGGTGTCCTTGGATTTTCTTTGGGGTGCCATGGGCATCCCCAAGATTAGGCTCTTGCCACTCCTTGTTCCATAATCCATCAAAAGAATTCACCCAAAACTTGAAAACTTCACAAGACAAAACTCAATAGAAATCTCGTGAGCTCCGTTAGAGAAAGAAAACAAAATACTACTTCAAGATACTGTAATTAACTCATTCTTTATTTATATTGGTGTTAAAACTACTGTATTCCAACTTCTCTATGGACTATAAACTATTTTACTAGCCATAGATTCATCAAAATAAGCAAACAATACACACAAAACAGAATCTGTCAAAAACAGAACAGTCTGTAGCAATCTATAACTAACGCAAACTTCTAGAACTCTAAAACTTCTAACAAAATAGTAAGTCCTGGAAAATTTGTTTATTGAACAGAAGCAAAAAGAATCA
The DNA here is from genome assembly GCA_963921465.1 of Triticum timopheevii. Lineage (NCBI taxonomy): Eukaryota > Viridiplantae > Streptophyta > Magnoliopsida > Poales > Poaceae > Triticum > Triticum timopheevii. The sequence goes on from OY997272.1 coordinate 154,592,354, forward strand.
ATGCAAAATCACGTTCCTGTGATTTAACAAAATTATATTCGTGCGCGCAAAGTTTCTGTTTTTCAGCAGAATCAAATCAACTATCATCGTAGGTTATCCTATAGGTTCTACTTGGCACAAACACTAATTAAAAGATAAAACCACATCCAAACAGAGGCTAGATGTATTATTTATTCCTAAACAGAAGCAAAAAGCAAAAAACACAAATAAAATTGGGTTGCCTCCCAACAAGCACTATCGTTTAACGCCCCTAGCTAGGCATAAAAGCAAGGATAGATCTAGGTATTGCCATCTTTGGTAGGCAATTATTCAATGAGGCATCTACCTCCTTTAGAATTTTCTTTCTTTCTATTAATTGTCAAATTTTCAGGCAAAAGATCGAAAAATTCATTCATAGCAAAAGGCTCCTTAGTGATGGTAAAAAGATTGGGATGAACACTTATAGATTTAAGATCCGCAGTTTCCTTACTAGATGATTCACCCTTATTCTTAGGAACATAAATGAGCTTAGTATTTTTAGTAGAAGAACTTGGAGTGTTTTGTACAGAAGAAAAAGCGGTTCCCAAGTTGGTAATGATACCCTCAAGTTTATCGATTCTTGTGGAATCTAGATTTATTTTCTCATTAACTATGGGTTCTTTTTCTTTAATATTTTTCAAAGTCATTCCTACCTTAGATCCATATTGGGTAATTTGATTGTGGATCTTTTTATCAAGATTTTCAATTGATTCAATGGTAGCAACTTTATTCTCAATAATTTCAAGTCTTTGCATAACATGCTCCAAATTTAATGTAGTTCCATTAATCAAAAGAGGTGGTGAGCCAAATAAATCTATTAAAGCATTATAAGAATCAAAAGTATGGCTACCCAAGAAATTCCCTCCGGTAATGGTATCAAGGATATATCTATACCAAGGATTAGCACCTATGTAAAAAATACGAAGAAGAACTGAAGTAGATTGCTTCCTGGTAGATCTATTTTGAGCATTGCAAATTCTATACCAAGCGTCTTTCAGATTTTCTCCCTCCATTTTCTTAAAATTTAGAACTTCATTCTCGGGAGATAACGGAGAAGATATGAGACTAGTCATGATGACAAGCAAGCAAAGTAACACACGAGCAAACAAAAAGGCAACGGGAAAAGGCAAACAGGAAATAGAGGAGGAGATTGGGAAAGAGAGGGCGAATAAAGCGGCAAGGGTGAAGTGGGGGAGAGGAAAACGAGAGGCAAATGACAAATAATATAATGCGATAGATAGGGATTGTGATGGGTACTTGGTATGGTTGACTTGCTTGCGTGAGCCTCCCCGGCAACGGCGCCAGAAATTCTTCTTGCTACCTCTTGAGCACTGCGTTGGATTTCCCCGAAGAGGAGAGGATGATGCAGCAAAGTAGCGTAAGTATTTCCCTTAGTTTTTGAGAACCAAGGTATCAATCCAGTAGGAGACCACGTACAAGTCCCTCGTACCTACACAAAACGATAGCTCCTCACAACCAACGCGATTAGGGGTTGTCAATCCCTTCACGGTCACTTACGAGAGTGAGATTTGATAGAGATGATAAATAATATTTTTGGTAATTTTTGGTATATAGATGCAAAGTAAAAATTAAAAGGCAAAGTAAAAACAAAGCAAGTAATAAAGTAATGGAGATTGATATGATGAGAATAGACCCGGGGGCCATAGGTTTTCACTAGTGGCTTCTCTCAAGAGCATAGATTTTCTACGGTGGGTGAACAAATTACTGTTGAGCAATTGACAGAATTGAGCATAGTTATGAGCATATCTAGGTATGATCATGTATATAGGCATCACATCCGAGACAAGTAGATCGAAACAATTCTGCATCTACTACTATTACTCCACTCATCGACCCCTATCCAGCATGCATCTAGAGTATTAAGTTAAAAACAGAGTAATGCCTTAAGCAGGATGACATGATGTAGAGGGATAAATTCATGCAATATGATAAAAACCCCATCTTGTTATCCTCGATGGCAACAATATAATATGTGCCTTGCTGCCCCTTCTGTCACTGGGAAAGGACACCGCAAGATTGAACCCAAAGCTAAGCACTTCTCCCATTGCAAGAACTACCAATCTAGCTGGCCAAACCAAAAGGATAATTCGAAGAGACTTGCAAAGATAACTCAATCATACATAAAAGAATTCAGAGAAGATTCAAATATTGTTCATAGATAAGCTAGATCATAAACCCACAATTCATCGGTCTCAACAAACACACTGAAAAAACAAGATTACATCGAATAGATCTCCACGAGAGAGGGGGAGAACATTGTATTGAGATCCAAAAAGAGAGAAGAAGCCATCTAGCTACTAGCTATGGACCCGAAGGTCTGAAGTAAACTACTCACACTTCATCGGAGGGGCTATGGTGTTGATGTAGAAGCCCTCCATGGTGGATGCCCCCTCCGGCGAAGCTCCAGAACAGGCCCCAAGATGTGATCTCGTGGATATAGAAGGTTGCGGCAGTGGAATTAGGTTTTTGGCTCCTGTTCTGATCGCTTGGGGATACGTAGGTATATATAGGAGGAAGGAGTACGTCGGTGGAGCAACAGGGGGGCCATGAGGCAGGGGGACGCGCCCTAGGGGGGTGGGCGCCCCCACCCTCGTGACCGACTCTTCTGCTTCTTGGAGTAGGGTCCAAGTCTCCTGGATCACGTTCGGTGAGAGAAAATCACGTTCCCGAAGGTTTCATTCTGTTTGGACTCTGTTTGATATTCCGTTTCTTCGAAACACTAAAATAGGCAAAAAACAACAATTCTGGGCTGGGCCTCGGTTAATAGGTTAGTCCCAAAAATAATATAAAAGTGGAAAATAAAGCCCAATATAGTCCAAAACAGTAGATAAAGTAGCATGGAGCAATCAAAAATTATAAATACGTTGGAGACGTATCACTGCTCAGCAGCATCCACGGATTCTTCCAACAGCCTTTCGCGCTCCATGCGGAGCATGGCATTCTCGTCCATAAGTTTCTTGACGATGAAGCCCGTCCTCTTCAACAAGGCAGCGGTCTCCTCCGCCTGCTTCGCCCTTCCGGCGATCTTCACCCTCAGCAGGTCACACTCGGCTGGGAGCTTTGCATTGCCCTCCCCTAGTTGCCGGTTGACACCGGTAGCCTGTTCAAACGAGGCATTCATCTCGTCCTGCAGCTTCATCCAGCCGTAGATCCAATCCATCTGGCTATGGACGATCGCATGCATGCACCTGTAAGAGTCCTCACTTGCCTGCGAGACATTTTCCCAGTCCGCCATGGCGTGGGAGGACATCTCTGCTGCATTCGCGGCGTGGCGGGACATCTCTACTGCTTCCGCGGCACGGCCGTACCAGTCTGCTGCATAGACGGCACGGCAGGGCCTCCATGCTGCTTCGGCGGCGCGACGGGACCTCTATGCTGCTACTGCCGCACGGCGGGACATGTCGGTTGCTTTCGCGGCGAGGCGGGACATCTCTCGTGCTTCTACTTACATGCTCGCCTCTTCCTGGTGGTAATCTCTCGACCCAGAACTCACGCTGGCCATGCCAGACGCAAGGGAATGATGTTGAATGACTTGTTTGATTTTGTGGATGAGGAGTTGAGGAGGAATGTGCATTCATCTTGGCATAGAGTATTTATAACCGAGTACAAATACGCTCCTAAGTGGGAAATGGTTTAGGTTGTGATCAGTGTGAACAGGTTTGCAATTAAATATATCGGTGTGTTCGATGTGAAAAGGAGTAATAATTTGGAATGTGATGAGACGCAAGCTCAAACTTTATTGACGGTTCTAGTTTCGAAGTGCGGCACTATTCCCGGATGACGTAACGTTGGCACATGTTCTCGGCCGTGGTGTAGCTTTTTTGTAATATGCCATGTTACTTCTTTTTCTACTGCTGTGTACGTGCAATAATTGGCACCGTCGGACACATATCTTACGGTTATTGGGCGTTCGACAGGAATAGCCTCGTGGCGAGCTATAGGCTAGTCTTTTTTCACATGCATTACATCGACACATATCATCTCTCTTCCTATTTCCCACGCGCACACCTAGTCTCTCGGGACTTCTCGCACGCACCATCTCTAGCTCCCTAGGTCGACGCTACCCACATACACTTGTACCCTGAGTTTAGTACGTTATACACGAAGAGAAGAGGTGCACGCATGCACTCGTCCTCTCTCACACACGCATATATAGCTATGAATTGTAGTGTTCTCAACCATCTGATTGGCTCTATCATAGATTGTCGTTGCTCCTTGGCCATGAGATTGAGAAGTTTAAAACACAGAGGCTAAGCTTGAGGCGCGAGTTTTGGTTGATGTGCAGGCCGCACACGACACCAACACGACACGAGCTTCGTCTGCCTGGTGCGCAGTTGGGTGAGTATTACTAGTAGTAGTACTACTTTGATGTGTGGCATCAACTGGCACAAGTATGCAACACTTCCTAAACAAACAAGCATATACATTGCTTATACTTCTTACCCAAAGGATCCTTATGTCCAACAGACACAAAATATCCATTCGACTGTTGGAAATTACTTTAATTGTTGATCTGATGTCGAAGTAATTGCTACATCGCCACCAAAACCCACCATCTCTTAAGCTAAAGTAGACTGAGCTAACCCCTATATTAGCATATTACTAAGATAAACAGAAGGAAATGTAGAATCATTTAGGAGGTGAGCTTGTCAATCTGAATGTGGAGGGACACCATCCTCGACAACCCAGCCCCTGCTAGCAGCTTGGGCGGAACTGTGAAGAAGGTCAGCTCCTGCACGGTGATGTCGCCGGGATCCTTGTTGCTTGTCACCTCGATTTCCACCTTGACGGCGTCGGTCCTGCCTTTGGCTCCCCTGGCGGGCCGTTCGCCCATAGCTTGGCCGCGTAGTGTGGCAGTGGGGACGCCCCCGCTCTGATGCATACGACCGACACGGAGATAGGCACGCCGATGTCGAGCACACCGCCGACCAAGAAAAACGCACGGTTGTCCTCCTCTGCGAACAGGAAGAGTCGTGGCTCCAACACTGGCACTTGCAGCTGGAGCACCTTGCCATACTGGATCCTGTGCACGTGCATGGGATGCACGATGCTGCTGTGGTGGGAGAGCGCTGACAGCGGGCCTTCGTAGCTGCAGACGAGCACGGGGCATTTGTAGGGCACGAGCATACACACACTCTAGTGATCGGCGAGCTTGTGGTAAGTGACGTAGAGCCCATAGCCTTCGTGTGGGCACTCCCCCCTCACCAAGGACAGAACGATGTCCATTGCCGTGTTCCGCACGTCAAAGCTGCCGCCGCGCTCGCACTTCTGGCACTGCCGCTAGTTCCCAGGGCGTTCGCCGCGGTAGTCCGCGCAGGCCAGGTTCCCTCCCTTGCACTGCACATATCAATCGAGCAGCACATCAATCAAGAAACCTGCACCTTGCTCGATCAGCCGAACAAACGAGGTATATTCGAACCTCATACACTGGAGGCTTCAAGGGGCGGAGGCACAAGGGGCAGTGGAGCAAGGTGAGGTCCATAAAGACCATAGAGAGCTCCATCGTCAGGTCCTGTTCCCTCGTCATGATCTCGCCCTCCTTGTGCACAACAATCTCTCGCTTTAGGGCCGGGACATTACAAAGTTTTACCACCACATATTCATACTACTTCAAGGTGCATTAAATCAACACATGCAAGTACTACCTCTGTTTCAGTTTACAAGTCCTACCCGTATACCTAGGTTGTCAATTTGATCACCTTAATATAAACTATATAACACAAAAATTATATCTTTTGAAAATAGAACATCTAAAGTTTATATTGGTATACTTTTTGTAATATATGACTTGTATTAGGTTGGTCAAATTGACGACCTAGGGGTACGCGCATGCCCTGTAAACTAAGAGAGAGGTAGTATCAAAAGGAAAGTCACGGCTGCATGCATGCATTGTAATTAATGCATCAGTAAACACAAATTATTAAGATATATCGAGTGCACTGTTTTGATGTGTCGCTTCAACCGTAAAACAAGGATAAGTTTGATTACAACGCCCTCTCCCTCACCCATGAGTGTGGTGGCTCACAGGACTGGGAGAAGCTTTCGCTACACGCTCTCCCTCCCGCATGCGGTGGACATGCAGCAGTTAATTTGGTGTTAGATGGCCAGTATCATACTAGTAGTACTCCACTGCAGTAGTACCATCATTGTTCGACTTCCCGAAGAGGCGAAGAGCCAAGCGCAACTCGGACGCTCATGTGGCAGTTTCATGTGTAGGGGTGGTAGTATAGTGACATAGTCTAGGATAGCGTGTACCATGCCTCTAAGCCTAAAATCGTTGGAGTCGGCTCCATGCTATGAGGCTGTCTTGAAGCATTTTTTAATTAAAATAATCTTCTGGCCCTACCTGTCATCCTGGTGATTGTAGTTTGCACGCTCATCTAGTCAAGACATGAATATATACTTTAATTTGTGGTGGGGTAAACGTTAGAGGTTGCAGCAAATATATTGTACACTATAGATCTTTTAGCCAAGTTTAGAGGCAAGCATGTGGGGCCAGTGCTATGATGTGTCGCGTCAACTCATACAATGAGGAGAAGCTTGATTTTACTACTACACGCCCTCTCCCTCGCCCATGCGCGCGGTGGCTCACAGACGAGGATGGGCTTTTGCTTACTACAACAATCTATCCCTCCCGCACACGGTGGATGGACATGCAGCAGTTGATTCGATACTGTAGAAGTAGTAACATCATTGTCCGTCTTCTCAAAGAGGCGAAGAGCCAAGCGCAATCCGAACGTGGCAGTTGCAAACACTCGCGTGGCAGTCTTTCTGTAGGGGTGGGGGCGTGGTGAGGAGCCTTGGAGCACGCATATAGCAAGGCTCTTGCATGAGACAAAATTGCCATGTAAGCATGCTATAGCCAGGCTCTTAATAGTATATCCCTATAAACCGCAAAGGAGGGACTACTCCATCCGTTCCTAAATACTCCCTCCATTTTTATTTATTCCACGTATTAGATTTGGTAAAAGTCAAGCTCTATAACTTTGACCAAGTTTATAAAAAATATATATTAACATAGGCAATAACAAACCAATACAATTAGATTTATTATTGAATGTACATTCACATCATATATACTCTATTTGTTATGATAAATGTTTATATTATTTTTTATAAACTTGGTCAAACTTTATGAAAATTTGACTTTAGTCAACTCTAATATGTAGGGTAAATAAAAACGGAGGGAGTATTTGCCTTTCTAGAGATTTCAACAAGTGACTACACCCTAAATGAGCACATACGGAGCAAAATGAGTGAATCTACACCATAAATAAATATGTAGTTATCTCGTTTTCCTCTTCGCCTTGGTCGCGGTGCACAATATTGAGTATACTACTACTGAGTAGTCTCTTTTTGACACACATTTACGTTGATACGGCTTGAATGGCAACGAGGCAGGGGGTAGCGGTTCCTGAAATATTGAACGCTCAATGAATCCTCCGTATTGAGGTAGCATGCAGAGGTAGGAGTAAGTAATTGCAGAAGCAGAATGGAGCCAGCACGATGTGAATGCAATGCAGTTTGGAATCTCATAAAGGCGTCCCACCACTCCAATCCATCTACTCCTAGTCTCTGCGCAACACTCCCCACTCCAATCCAAGACCCAAGACCAAGTGATCAGAAGCCACAAGCACCCATGGCATCAATGGACGCGAGCGGCAGTCGGTTGTGCCGGATTGTCCAAGACATCGGCCTGCAGCCCCGCACCGCGCAGCGTTTCCAGATGGTGATGGTGACCGCCGGCGTCATAGCCCTTGTCGACACTGGCTTCTCCTCTCGCATGGGCCAGATGATGATCGACTCCATCCGCAAGTTCGCTGCCGTCAAGAAGCACGAGGACGACCTTGCCGTACTGCTCCAGCCCGCGCACCCAGGCTCCTCGTTGCATTCCACCCTCATCGGCCTCCAAGGTGACGAATTCTTTGAAGCACTGATGGCCCTGCAGCGGTTGGAGATCACGACGAAGAATGTGCACCTCGAGTCCGCGCTCTCCGCATAGCGCCTCACCATGCACGAAACTGTCAACCTGCACATCCACGTCTACAAGGAAATCGTCTACATAGGCCACTACAAGGCCAGCAAGGACAGAAAGACGTTGGCCTTCTTCCGACAGCTGGAATCTTTGGACACCATTGTTCAGAAGCACGTCGACCTGGCCACGAAAGCCACTGCTACTTAGCCGTCGTTCGGTGGGCCGGTGCCCTGAGTCGAGGAGGTGGACGTCGTCGATGGATGCATCTTTCTTCTTGCCTCCTGTAACTAGCACTGTATCACCTTGTGGCCTTAATGTTTTATTAGTGTATGGCATTTTTATTCCAGTCGTAAATGACATGTGTGATCCCTTGCTCTTATTTGGCGTTAATTATATGTAGTATCACTGTCTTCGACCTGGTGTACTACCTAGGTCCTGGTTTATTAGTCCTTTTTTTTAATTTGTGCTAAATTTTGACCAAAGATTTAACTGACAAAATGTTAGTGCATGTCAACAAAAAATATATCATTTGATTTATATTTGAATATAGTTTTCAATGATATAATTTTGGTGACATGCATGAACCTTTCGTTAGCCAAATTTAAGGTCAAAAATTTGGCACAAATTATGACGGGGAGAAATAAACCAGGACGGAGGTAGACTGGTCCGTCACCATTGTGTTTTGTGTCTAATTTTGAATTCAGTGACCCAACCTACATGGAGGGAGTGTTGTATATATTGGCGCGACAACCAAACTTATATATTCAAAACTGAGCGGTACTACAAGTCACGAGTTCAAAACGAGAAAGTGGAACAAGTACAGCATGCCTGTGTCGTTCGCGTCGCACCCCCAAATGATCGTGGTGCACAATGTAGTAAATGACTAGTCTCTTCTTGACTCGCATTTACATTGATACGGCTTGAATGCCAAGGAGGGAGAGGGTAGCGGTTCCCGAGACGTTGAACGGTCAATGATGCATCCTGAATTAGCATGTAGCAGGACTTAATTGGAGAAGCAGAATAGAGCTAGCACGATGTGAGTGCAACAAAGTGTGGACTCTCATATAAAGGCGCCCCACCACTCCAATCCATCTACTCCTAGTCTCTGCGCAACACTGCTCACTCCAATCCAGGACCAAGTGACCAGAAGCCAAAAGCACATATGGAGGCGATGGACGCGAGCGGCAGTCGGCTGTGCCAGATCATCCAAGACGATGGCCTGCTGCCCTGCACCGCACAGCGTTTCCAGATGGTGCTGGCGACCATCGGTGTTGTAGCCCTCGCCGACGCCAGCTTCGCCTCTCGCATGGACGACATGATGGTCTGCTCCATCCTCAAGTTCATGGCCATCAAGAAGCACGCGGATGACCTTGCCGTACTGCTCCAGCCCACGCACCTAGGCTCCTCATTGCACGCCACCCTCATCGGCCTCCATGGTGATGAACTCTTTCAAGCCCTGGTGGCCCTGCAGGTGTCGGAGTTTACGACAAAGAATGTGCACCTCGAGGCCGCGCTTGCCGTGCAGTGCCTCACCATGCAAGAAACCGTCGACGTGCACATCCACGTCTACAAGGAAATTGTCTACATAGGCTACTACAAGGCCAGTAAGGACAGAAAGACATTGACTTTCTTCCAGTGGCTGGAATCTTTGGATTCCATTGTTCAGAAGCACGTTGACCTAGCCACAAAAGCCACTGCTACTTAGCCGCCGTTCGTTGGGCCGGCGCCCTGAGTCGAGGAGGTGGACGTCGTCGATGGATGCATCTTTCTTCTTGCCTCCTGTAACCAGCACTGCATCACCTCGTGGCCTTAATGTTTTATTAGTGTATGGCACTTTTATTCCAGTCGTAACATTTTCATTGTGAGGTGGGGCCGCAGTTGAGCAAACCGACCATCGGCAAATCCCTACCCCACCCACAGCGCGTCGGCTGAGTTAGAATTAGAAGAAAGAAACAAGGGGGAAGAGCTAGCTGTAGCATGAACGCTGTTGTCAGATGGGACTCATGTTGATAGAATAGGAATGCTGAGTACTTGTACCTGTTTTTTCATTTTTTGAGGGAAAAAGTAGGCGTACGTCTAGTACCACTAGTTGGGTGCGTGCGACCTATACATGTCATCACTTTAGGTCTCCTTTTCAAACTGCAGCTGCACTTCATACATATTTTTCCACGCATTTATCCTCCTATATGTACTCCTAGGCTATTTCCACGCGCTCCCTTTCGCGGACATGTGGGACATAGAGCATATGGGTCGTAGTGCATGCACAACTCGGAGCATATGCAACTATGCTGGCGTACTTTACATTTCAGACCTCACGAATTACATGCAAACCCCCCGCAGAAGAATAAACAAAAAAATGAATTACTACATGCAAACCGGATTATTTTCATAGAAACCAGAGCACTTTCATTAAATTTTGGACACAACACATTTATAAAAAAGTCCAGACCTAAACCAGTCTAAGGGCTTCTTTGATTCACATGATACTGAAAACACAGGAATGGGGAAAGTATGATGGTGATGAACCGAGACGAGGAGGAAGAGGAGTAGTATTGTACATGCTACAGACTGGACTGTAGCACATTGTTTTTATGGCCATATCACCACATTGTTTTCTATGGCCTATCTCCTACTGGTTCATTGGGCTGCCATGGTTTGCACTCCTCCAACATGAGTATTAATACTAGTATATACACTATATATACCACATGATTCTTTGATCCTTCTTACGTACTTCGTCGACATGTGGGAGAGCCAACATCCGGGTCGACGTGTCATGTACCATATTAGAGTGGGGAACGGATGGGGGGCATCACACCGGTCGTAGCGCCAGTAATTCATGACTATAGTGAGTAGTCATATCACAAGACCTCGTCTTTCCAGCAGTAATGCGCCGTCAAATCGCACAGCCCTACCTTTCCAGCAGTAAGTTGAATCCGCTACTCCCTCCCCCTCCTTGCCTCTTTGTCAAACCGCCTACGTGAAAACTGTCGCGTGTACTGCCCGGGAAAAGCCCCGCCCTCACCTTTTAACTACTCATAGTATCATTTTGTATCTATGAATTGCGGCATGGAGTAGAAAACCAAAAGAAAAATGTGGTACATGTAAACAAATACAGTTCAAGCACTAGCTAGCGATTCGGAATGTAAACCGTGCATATACGTATATGTTACTTCAAAGTACTGAGTCCATTGATGCAATGTGGTCAAACTATACCATCGATATCTCAAAGCCAAAATAGTTTGAGATTGTTTGTTCTATATAAATACTAGTACTGTATGTTTATTCATCCATGGGGTTGTTCTATGAATGGAGGGCCGGGGAGCACAATGAAACAATACTACTACTATACTAGTAAGTAGGAGTCGTACAGTTAGTCACGTTAAATAGAGAGTTTCTTTTCTTTAATGCCACATACACAAATTGAAACGTTCGTTGCGGAGAGAAAAAGATAATCACTCCACTATATCTATAGGAAGGGGCATGAGCGCTTGCTTTACTAGGGTTGCTCTCTTCATTCTATCATCCTCTCCAGATCTAAACAAGATAGTGGTAGCGACATTTCTCTTTGCTCACCACTGGTCACAGATCTGGCCGTATCCCTTCGGCCGGTGTTTGTAGAGGACTAGTGCGTCATTCATGCGGTCATCGACGGCGAGGGAGGAAACCCACAACTGCCGACCGGTCCCGATCATGTGCCCGTGCCGTTCTCTCCGACACAGCACCGACTCGGGAGGTCCTCCGACCCTTCTTCCTCCCTGCCGTATTGTGCACAGATCCGACCTACCGCCACCGACATCCCGACGACCCTCAGCTTTAAGTTCTTCAAAACCGGTCTTTGTCTACTACCCCAGCTCCCCATGTGTCTACATGTGCATCTTTTCGATTTAGCTACACTTCAGTCGACTGAATCGACTTTTGGGTCACTCGATTTTTAGGGGGTAGGGGGGCTCGCTGGAGTTAAGGAAGAACCAGCCGCATCGGAGAAGGGGGCTTGCCGGAGAGTTACCTCACTATCTATCTTAGGGTTCAGGGTAGGGGCACGATGGTGGGCGGTGGCGTGGGGATCGCTGGAGAAAAAGCTCGACGGGGGGGGGGGGGGGGGCTAGAGGGATGGTCGGGGCGGCGGCGGACCGGCGGTGGGGAGTGGTTTCGAGGAGGGCGGGGCGGCGAGGCGGTGTGGGAGCTACTTCATGCAGTCGAATCTAGGACTTGGTTCAAACAACAAAGAAAGGGGGGAAGTCATAGCATGAATCTAGGACCTGATTCAAAGAGGAAATAACAGGGGAAAGTAGTAGAGACTGGATACCCAACCGGTCTCTTGGTTGAAAAGGGAAATAAAGGGAAAAGACAGTACAAACTGGATAAGGAAAAAATCTATTATTGGTCAAAAAAAGGACAGAAAGTGGTGACTAGTGGGCAAGTCAACAGAGTATGTCCAGGATTAGATTTGCTGCCCTCACATAGTAAAAGGTCTCCAGGATTAGATTTGCTGCCCTCACAGAGTATGAACAAACTCGACATCACCACTTTATGCCTCCTTGTAGGTACATTGTGCTGATGCGTCCACTGTCACATGTCCTTATACCGACTTTTTCCTGTTGTTAATGTAAGGGCGCTGTAAAATGAAGCGATCACACTATTACCTTAAGGACATGTCTAACCAGTGTTATTGTTAATCTAATTCCTCCAGTGATATGATGCAATTAAACTGTGTTACAAATGGTACTCCTGCTGTTTTCCCCAGTATGACAAGTAAGTTGCTTCTTTATGCTGATGAGTGTCCTGGTGTCCCCATGGTCCCATGTCCTTAAACCAACTCTTTAGCTGCTGTTGATCTACTGTATCTGGTAAACAAGCAATACCACCATTAAAGTAATCCCATATTTGACGAATGTCATTGTTGATCGTAATGCTTCCGGTAACATGAAGCATTGCTGACATTTGAAAATTTCTACTGTCCTTGCGTGCTTGCCATGAACATAATCAAGATGCTTCTTGTCATCTCGTGTATGTTTCGTATCTTGTTGTTGACCAGGAACTGTTTTCTTTCTATCTTTTTGTGCAGATAGGGATATCCATTTCACCTTGTTGCTATTGTGACCTTTTGGTGAACTGCACGAAACACTTTTTTGGGTTTGAGTGTCTTGTGCAGTTCAACTAAAATGTCACGTGGGCACCATCTCTCAATTTTGGTGGAGCTGCACAAAATGGTGACTGGAGTTTCCAAAATCTCCGTCAAATTCTGCTGGTAATCTCGTGCAACATTTTATTAGCCTTTGCAAGATGAGCCGTTGATAACCCACAAGTATAGGGGATCAATTATAGCCTCTTTCGATAAGTAAGAATGTCGAACCCAACAAGGAGCTAAAGGTAGAACAAATATTCCCTCAAGTTCTATCGACCAGCGATACAACTCTACGCACGCTTAATGTTCGCTTTACCTAAAACAAGTATGAAACCAGAAGGACTTTGTAGGTGTTGTTGGAAAGGTTTGCAAGAATATAAAGAGCACGTAAATATAAACTAGGGGCTATTTAGATAAAGAAGCAATAGTTTTATGTGGGAGAGGCCACTACTAGCATGTCACCCCTGACTTGCAATTCTATGCACTTATGATTGGAACTATGAGCAAGCATCCGCAACTACTAACGTTCATTAAGGTAAAACCCAACCATAGCATTAAGATATATTGGTCCCCCTTCAATCCCGTATGCATCAATTTCTATAATAGGTTGAAGCTTCTGTCACTCTTGCCCTCCAATACATAGTCCTATCAACATACAACTAACCCTATGGTGTGATCCACGCGCTCGCTCATATGATGGGCACCCAAGGACAGCAACATAAACATAAGCAAATTAAACCAATCATAGCAATTCACCAATTAACGGTAGGACCACGAAAATCTACTCAGACATCATAGGATGGCAACACATCATTGGATAATAATATGAAGCATAAAGCACCATGTTCAAGTAGAGGGTACAGCGGGTTGCGGGAGAGTGGACCACTGAATATAGATGGGGTAAGGTTATGGTGATGTTGGTGAAGATGACGGAGGTGTTGGTGTAGATCACGGTGATGATGATGGCCCCGACGGTGTTCCGGTGCCACCGGGAGAGAGGGAGAGAGAGCCCCCCTTCTTCTTCTTCTTCCTTGACCTTCTCCCTAGATGGGAGAAGGGTTTCTCCTCTGGTCCATGGTCTCCATGGCGTGGGAGGGGCGAGAGCCCCTCCAAGATTAGATCTGTCTCTCTGTCTCTCTCTGTTTCTGCGTTCTGGTATTCTGCCCTTTCACCGTTTCTTATATTCCCGGAGATCTGTAACTCTGATTGGATTGAAACTTTAGACATGATTTTTTCCAGATATTAGCTTTCTTGTGGCGAAAGAAGGGCAACAACAGCCTTACAGGGTGTCCATGAGGATCAGGTGTGCACCCACCCCCCTGGGGCGCGTCCCCTGCCTCGTGGGCCTCTCGAGCATCGTCTCGCGTTGATTCCACTTCCCAAAATCATAAATATTCCAAAAATAATCTCCGTCAGCTTTTATCCCGTTTGGACTCTGCTTGATATGGATTTTCTATGAAACAAAAATCATGCAACAAACAGGAACTGGCACTGGGCAGTGATTGAATATGTTAGTCCCAAAAATAGTATAAAAAGTTGCCAAAAGTATATGAAAGTTGGCATGGAACAATAAAAAAATATAGATACGACGGAGATGTATCAACATCCCCAAGCTTAATTCCTGCTCGTCCTCGAGTAGGTAAATGATAAAAAAGATAATTTTTTATGTGGAATGCTACCTAACATAATCTTGATCATGTAATCTAATCATGGCATGAATATTAATACACGAGTGATTCAAAGCAATAGTCTATCATTTGACATAAAAGAATTTAATACTCAGGCATCCCAAAAAACAATCATGTCTTTCAAAATATCAATGCTAAAGAACGCTATCCCTACAAAATCATATAGTCTTGTATGCTCCCTTTTCTTAACACAAGGTACCCCTCATGCCCATCCCGGTGTCAGCCAAGAATTGGTTCATACTTTTTAACGCGCTTCAGCTTTTTCAACCCTCACGCAATATATGAGCGCAAGCCATGGATATAACACTACAGCTGAATAGAGTATGATGGTGGAGGTTGTGTGGAGAAGACAAAAAGGGAGAAAGTCTCACATCAACGCGGCTAATCAACAGGCTATGGAGATGACCATCAATTGATGTCAATGCGAGGAGTAGGGATTGCCATGCAACGGATGCACTGGAGCTACAAGTGTATGAAAGCTCAAACCGAAACTAAGTGGGTGTGCATCCAACTTGCTTGCTCATGAAGACCTCGGGCATTTGAGGAAGCCCATCATCGGAATATACAAGGCAAGTTCTATAATGAAAATTTCCACTAGTATATGAAAGTGATAACTCAAGAGACTCTCTATATGAACATGGTGCTATTCTGAAGCACAAGTGTGGTAAAAGGATAGTAACATTGCCCCTTCTCTTTTTTTTTATATTTTCTCTTTTTTTGGTGGGCTTCTTTGGCCTCTTTTTTTATTTGGGCTTCTTTGGCCTCTTTTATTTTTCATAAAGTCTGGAGACTCATCCCAACTTGTGAGGGAATCATTGCTTCTATCATCCTTTCTTCAAATGGGACAATGCTCTAATAATGATTGTCATCACACTTTATTTACTTACAACTCAATATTACAACTCGATATCTAGAACAAAGATATGACTCTATATGAATGCTACGGCGGTGTACTGGGATGTGCAATGATCTAGTGTAGCAATGAAATCAAAAAACGGACAAGCCATGAAAACATCATGCTAGCTATCTTACGATCATGCATAGCAATATGACAATGAATGCTCAAGTCATGTATATGATGATGATGGAAGTTGCATGGCAATATATCTCGGAATGCCTATGGAAATGCCATGATAGGTAGGTATAGTGGCTGTTTTGAGGAAGATATAAGGAGGCTTATGTGTGATAGAGCGTATCGTATCACGGGGTTTCGATGCACCGGCGAAGTTTGTACCAACTCTCGAGGTGAGAAAGGGCAATGCATGGTACCGTAGAGGCTAGCAAATTGTGAAAAGGTAAGAGTGCGTATAATCCATGGACTCACATTAGTCATAAAGAACTCATATACTTATTGCAAAAGTTTATTAGCCCTCGAAGCAAAGTACTACTAAGCATGCTCCTAGGGGGGAGGTTGGTAGGAGTTAACCACGGCGCGCCCTCGACCTTCACGCAAAGATAAACAATCAAAATACAATGCACCCCAATTTGGTTACATAGCTAGGAGACCATACATGCATGCTTCGGGAATCACAAACCTTAAAACCAATATTATTACTAAACATAACCATTTACTAGAACCTCCCACATATTATCATCTCTATATCGCAAAACTATTGCAAGGAATCAAACAAATCATATTCAGTGATCTACAAGTTTTATGTAGGATTTTATGACTAACCATGTGAATGACCAATTCTTGTCATCTCTCTAAATAGATATAAGTGAAGCAAGAGAGATTAATTCTTTCTACAAAATATGTGCCCACGCTCTAACAAATATAAGTGAAGCAAAATAGCATTCTACAAATGGCGGTTTTCTATGTGAAGAGAAACAGACAATCCAAACTTCAAATGATATAAGTGAAGCACATGAAGCATTCTATAAAGCCATACTCAAAAGATTTAAGTGAGGTGCAATGAGCATTCTATAAATCAACCATGGAATAGCTCATACCAGCACGGTGCATAAAATAAAGTGAAAACTTAATGCAAAAGACGCTCCAGGATTTGCACATATCGCATGAATGAAACAAATCCTAAAACATACCGATACTTGTAGAAGAAAGATGGGATGCCTTCCGGGGCATCCCCAAGCTTAGACGCTTGAGTCTCATTGAATATTTACTTGGGGTGTCTTGGGCATCCCCAATCTTGAGCTCTTGCCTCTCCTCCTTTTACTCATATCGAGACCTCCTCGATCTTCGAACACTTCATCCACACAAAACTCAACAGAAAACTCGGTAAGATCTGTTAGTATAATAAAGAAAATCACTACTCTAAGTACTGTTGCAAACCAATTCACACTTTTTTGCATTGTAGCCACTGTAATATAACTTTTCCATGGCTTAATCCACTGATAGAAACTGATAGTTTCATCAAAACAAGCAAAGTATGCATCAAAAACAGAATCTGTTTTAAACAGGGCAGTCTGTAGTAATCTGAACATTCACCATACTTCTGGTACCCCAAAAATTCTGCCAAAATTAAGGAAAATAAAAAATTTGTATAGAAAGACAGTGCAACAAGTTTCAGAACCGTTTGACGTTCCAGTAAAAAAATGTAAAATTGCGCATTACAACCAAAGTTTCTGTCCTGCACCGCACAAACCAACGGGCATTGTAAGCATCCTAAAGGCAAACCTTGGCACATTATTTTTATTATAAAAACTTTATAAAAGCACACAACAGAAATAAATTAATCTCTAAAACTTCCGGGTTGTCTCCCTGGCAGCGCTTTCTTTAAAGCCATTAAGCTAGGCAAATGGTGCTCAAGTAATGGATCCACCCAGATCCCAAGGTATATCAAAGCCAATTTTAATTAACAATGATTTGTGATTTAATAGTGAGCACAAAGTAACATATATCATGCAACAACATAGTCTAATTCTCTTCCTATGCATCGGCATGTCATAAAAGAACAATTCATGCACACCAAGTAAAGGCCAATGCATAGTATAAGCAGTTTCTTGCAATTCTATTACTGTTAGAAACATAAAGATGCAGAGATGTAGTTCCTCTCTCATAATAATTGAAAGTTGGAGCAGCAAGCACATGCATATTATATCTATCAAAATCATCATGTGCAACGGTAAAATGCAACCCATAAACATAATCCTTAATAAGAGCAAACTTCTTCGATATAGTGTAGTTTGGAGAGTTCAAAAAGATAATAGGACTATCATGCGTGGGTGCAACAGCAACAATTTCATGTTTAACATAAGGAACTATAGCAAGTTCATCTCCATAAGCATAATTCATATTGGCATCTTGGCCACAAGCATAGCAAGCATCATCAAAAAGGGATATTTCAAAAGAATCACGGGATCATAACAGTTATCATAGCAATCATCCTTTGGTAAGCACGAAGGGAAATTAAACAATGTATGATTTGAAGAGTTACTCTCTTTAGAAGGTGGGCACGGGTAGCTAATCCGCTCTTCCTCCTTTTGTTTTCACTCTCTATCGGAGTAAATGACCACGGGTAGCCTAACCGGCTCCCCCTGGATCTTCAAAAAATATCTGGCTGACTGAGCCCTCAAACATCCAAGATGCAGGGCCGCCTTCTCTTTGCCGGCTGTCCCATCGGCCGGCTGCTGGAAGGCGGCAAGGCTCTAAGAGCACTCTCGAAGAGGGCCGACTCCTAGCAGCCGGCCACCAGAGTGGCCGACTCCTAGCAGGCGGCCTGACCCATACCCTCAAAGTTTGCACCCACATAACGGCGATAATATGGGGCGTGGCTACAGTGAAGCCTGCCACCCCTGAATCCCGGAGCAAGCGTGTCCACAGTGCGCCGTACGGGGCGGCCACTCCCTGTCCGGCGCGACACTATTGCCACATTGACCATGACGTCGCCCACGACAGGCTGTCAGTACGGCCCGCAAGTGGCGGGCCCCTCCTCTTAGAGAGATACAGGAGGGCGGCTAGACTTGACCAGTCGTCTTGGGGGGAGGCCGGCTCCCAGCAGCCGGCCTACCCCTGCCCTGGAAGTTTGTGCACCATTAACCAAACGATACGGGGTAAGGCTAGAGTCAACGCTCACCAGGTGGCGGTACTATAGTCATGCTTACCCCGACAAAGCCATCGTCATCAAGAGTAAGGCTACAGTAACCAGCAGCCGACAAGACCCCCGGGCGGTGGGCCCAGCCTGTCGGCCAAGAGGCCAGCAGCCGGCGGGGCCCACCAGTCGGCGGGCCCCAATGGTCGACGGAGAAGCCGGCGACTATAGACACTGAGAATCTAGACCCACGCCCAGCCGGATTACCATTGTACCCACTACAAAAATACACTTCCGTGATGATATGTGTTTGTCACAGTAGGTCACGTTTTTTGTCATGCATGTACATCCATGACGATTTTATGACAGAATCAAGATAGTCGTACCTGTGCTGTCGTAGAAGTGTTCCATGACATTACCAAAACTATCATCACGGAAGTGTCCACTTCCATGACGATAAATCGCGCGTCACAGAAGTGCTTTCATCAAGGGTGACTGACACGTGGCATCCACTGTAACGGAACGCCGTTAAGCTATCGGGTCGGGTTTTGGATCCGATAACCCGTTAACAGCCCCGACCAATGGGGATTTTCCACATGTAAAATCATCATTGGCTGGAGGAAACACGTGGCGGCTCATCGTTGGGACAGATGTCATCCATTCATTGGACAGAAGGCGCCTATGATACGTTAACACATGGCACGGCCCAACAGAGGCCCATTCCTGTGAAAAGGCCGGCCCATTTGACTTGGTCAAAAGGTGGCGGGCTGGCCCATGGAAAGCCTGTTAACGGCCTATTCGCATATAGCCCATTTACAGCCCGCTAACCCAAGGCCCGTTACGCCCTATCCAAATTAGGCCCAGTAGCATCATCTGGGCCATCCAATATGATTCCAGCCCGTTTTCACTTCTGGCCCATGTATGGCCCATGACGTCTTTCGGCCCATATGAGGCCCTTTGTAACTCTTGGCCCATTAATGACCCGTGGTGAAACTGGCCCGTAATGTACAGTGTATCACTTTGCACCCATTAACGGCCCGTGCTGAAACTGGCCCGTAATGAACAGTGTATCACTTTATACCCATTAATGGCCCGTTATTCCGTTGGGCCGTTTCCAGCCCATGTTATCTTTCGGTCTTCTCAAAGCCCATTTATTCTTGGGCTCATTTCCAGCATTCGTTTACTTACGGCCCGTTACTGTCATTTTCTGCTTGTGGGCCAAATTCAGCCCGTGGTTACAGTCGGCCCGTTTGTGGTCCATTAATACGTTGGGCCGTTTTCATAGCGTCATCAAATATGGCCTATTAACGATGGCCCGTTATGGTCGGCCCATGAACGGACGATTCCAACTCTAGCCCATTTACGGCCATAATGCGGTCTGTTTGGCCCATGTTTGGCCAATCGATCATACGACCCGTATAAGACCCATTGATGATATGGCTCATAGAAGGCCCATTGTTTCTATGGCCCATAGAAGGCCCATTGTTTCTACGACACGTAGAAGGCCCACTATTTCTACGGCCCGTAGGAGGCCCAGTGTCACTACAGTAAATATTAGCCCATGGTTATTGTGGCCTAGTTTTAAGAAATAGGTTATTGCAGCCACTAGCAAACCGCGGAAAAAGAACTACAATGACTACAAGAAAACAAATAAACAAGACAACAAGGAAATAAATAAGCAAGGAATTAACTCTAGGCTATCACGGCTATTACACATATTACATCCACTGGGCATCAAAGTTCGCTACCAGTGCAAATATAGGGAACAAAGCAGCATATCATATACACTGGTTGTCAAATATAGGGAACAAACCAATGCAAATAAACGCCGTAGCAAAACAAATCCAGAACTAAAACCACTTCAAAATATCTCAAGAAACAATATCTTGGGTACCCATAATGCTGGCAAGATGCTTAGCAAGCTTATTAACTTTCTCTTGTTTGGCGCTTAAATCCTCCAGTGCTTGCTGTTGCACCAGGAAATATGCATCTGAATTCTGCAGGGACTTCCTCAGTCCTTCAGCTTCCTGTCGCAGCACATCTGATCGATGTCTTTCAACTTGAAGTTGAGACTCAAGAAGACGAACTGATTCAGGCAGCGAGTTCGAAGAGGTTGTGCCAGCAGTAGTGGCCAGTAACTCGAACACTACATCAAGACAAGGACTTTTGGGTTCTATCACTGTCGTCAAGATAGTTTTTATCAGCTTTCTTGGAGACCAACAGGGATGTCTCACTATCTTGAACCTTATCTGCATTACTTCCTTTACCATTGCATAACATGGTACTATTCTCCAATATTTTGTCCGCATTCTAAAAGAGAAACAAGCAGACACATCACAAGTTCACCATGTTGTATATGAAACTCATTTTGGTAAATGAGTTCAGTAGTAAAGTGGACATGATAACAGCATGAAACAAACATATATCTATGTACCATGGTCACTTTATGGTCTATATCATTCTAGTTTTTGTTGCCAAATCAAGATAGAGACACAGTTCAAATATTATTTGTTTAAGACAAAGCAGAATAGACATAATATAAGTGTGGGAAACTATAGAGCAATAACAACACTTTTAGTGTGCATGACATGAGAACATAACTGTTTATTCAATTGAAACTGAAATCAACATAGAGCAGGTTACAACAGCAAACCAGTTAATGAAATAGGTTTAAAACATACCTCTTGCGCCATTGGAGTTTCAATTCTGTCCTTCAAATTTGAAAATAGTTGGTATGAGTAAATACAGTAATGCAAGAGCAAAGGAGTATGAACCATAGCTACAGAACCTGACCTGAGAACAAATCTTCTTCTACTTTAAGTGTTGAGTTGGGATTCGGAGTGGTGGTCCTCGTGCTTTGGACACTGCAGTTCCCTTACTAACTGCTCGTGTTTGGGTGCTCTGTGGTGGAGACGGTGCTGTGTCAACTGGAACTGGGTTACTATCTGCCAGGGTTGGGGTTAGAAGGGGTGTAGCTGGTTCTCTGTCCAACTGGGTAGGGGTACAATCTGCGAGAGTCTGGGTTATGTGTGGTGGATCTGGTCCTTGGGCAAGTACAACTATGGTTCTATCTTCATCAACTGGTAGCACTATCTTTTCCGAAGACTGTTTGTTACTCCCTTAGATACTGCCATCACCCTCTCCAATTCAAATGGCTGATAAATAAGAAAAGTAATTGAATGTATAGACATTGTATGATAGACAGGTGCAATGGATAGTGGGGAATAAAAGAGGGCATGAAATAATTCATATTTATGTTGTCTAACCAAACAGGATAGAATGACACAATTTCACATATATGATGGCTAACTAAATAGGATAGCATGACACAATTTCACATTATATATGATGGCTAACTAAAAAAGATGGAAATACATAGTTCAAAATATGATGAGTATGTAAACCGGATGACATGATATAACTATATGACGTGTTTATTAAATAGGTTGGCATGCCATAATTCACATACATTCATGGATAGAGTACCATAATTCAAAATATGATGACTGTAAACACTAAACAGGATGAGATGATATAACTATATGATGTCTTTATTAAATGGGTTGCCATGCCATAATTCAGATAGATGATGTGTATGTACTATGTAAACATGATGGCATGATATAATTCAAATATATGATTTATATAGTAAGTAACTAAGCAGATGGCAATCCATATATGATGTAAAAACTAAGCAATTCAAGACAACATGCATGACATGGGTAATATAACCCTGCCAAGTTTGAGCATAGACCTCATCGGGGAAATAGGACTGGTCATCAGTCTCTAAATCCTCCTCTGAGGAGCTCTCTGTAACCAGCAAGATGTCTGCTTCAGCAGGTAGCATTGTCTGCTCTGAATACCTTGTTTTCACTCTAGATACTTCCATCA
Source organism: Triticum timopheevii (assembly GCA_963921465.1). Lineage (NCBI taxonomy): Eukaryota > Viridiplantae > Streptophyta > Magnoliopsida > Poales > Poaceae > Triticum > Triticum timopheevii. The sequence goes on from OY997272.1 coordinate 154,615,067, forward strand.
CCGCTTCAAATGGCTGATGCACAGGAAGAGTAGTTGAATATACAAACGTTGTTGACAAATGGAACACGTAATACAAAAAAATGATAGCATGATATTATTCACATACATGATGATTGGCTAAACATCATGGCATTTCATAATTCTCACATATAATGCCTTTGCAACAAGATAGCATTGTATAATTCACATATATAATGTCTTGCAACAAGATGGCAATGCATAATTCACATAAATGGTAATTAGACACTGAACATGTGGCATTCACACAAAGCATATCTAAACTAATCAAATGACATAGCAATGCGAGACACCATACGCACGATATGAGCAACATAACCCTGCCAAGTTAGAGCATACACCTCGGGGGGGGGGGGGGGGGGGGGAATAGGACCGGTCATCTGTCTCTGAATCCTCCTCTGAGGAGCTATCCGTAACCAGCGAGATATGCGCTTAGTCAGATAGCATAGTCTACTCTGAAGACCTTGTTTTCACTCCAGAATTTGCCATCACCATGTCAAATGGCTGATGCACACGAAGAGCAGTTGAATGTACTAACATTGTTGACAAATGTAATATGTAACGAAAAAAAGGATGGCCTGATATAATTTACATATAAGATGACTGGCTAAGCAGGATGGCATTGCAAAATTCACATATATGATGCCTGGCTAAACAAGATGGCATTGCATAATTCACATAAACGATGAATAAACTAAATAGATGGCATTTGCACAAAGGATGTCTAAACTAAGCAAATGACATATTTGATGTATAAAGTAAGCAATGCGAGGCACCATATGCATGATATAACCAACATCAGCATGCCGAGTTAGAGCGAAGACCTCAGGGGTACATAGGAGTTGTCTTCTCCTTCTAAATCCCCCTTAGAACGGATGTCTTCCTCTTGACTACAATCCGAAATGCATGGAGGGGGGCTGCCTTTGCTCCTACCGTGGAGCGACATCTGGATGAAATTTTATTGCCACGCAAGGCTCGTCTCTTTTGCTCTACATGTTCAGTTCCATTGTTTACAATAACTGCCATGCATAGGAATAAAACATAGTGAGATTATGTAAGGAGTGCATGCAGAAATCCAGAGTGATGGTAGCAACCTGTGGATAGACCCAAAACCAATAATAGAAGGCAGATAATGGCTTCAGTTAAAAAATACAAATAATGTCTTCTTTACTGTTTGTTTCCCACCCAACATGAAACTCATAGTAGACACCGGAGATTAACCAGATAGTAGATAGATACTATTGATTGTGGCCCCGATATGTACCGCACAACCATTTTAAAACTCAAGTTTGACCATTAGTTTGGAGCTGACTCAGAGTCTAATCGGTGAACAGGACGATAAAGTAGCATGTAATATTAAGTGATGCATAACGTAAGCAGACACAAAAGAGTGCAACCTCTCTTGCGGACCCGTGTAGTCCTCGAGGTCATCTGCTCGATTGATGATGGTAATGCAGTTTTCATGGCTGCCGGTGGCGGGGAAGAAGATCTGAGGCGGCGAAAGACAGTCTGGAGGCCAGATCCCTGCTGTGCTGGACCCTTCTGTCGTTGGAGCAGCTGAGCTGGGGTGGACGACGGGGCAGCAGGAGCGGGACAAACCACGCAAGGTTTTCTTTGACAATGATTTGTAAGAGAAGTAATTCTGTAAGGGCTCGTTCGAATTGGAGGATTCCAACAATGCAGGGTTAGGAAATAGACAGGAATAGGATAGGAATGCACATGCAAAACAGAGAATTTAAAAGCACAGGATTTCTGCCAATCTGGGTGCTTGATTCATAACAATAGGAAGATCACATGATGCAAAGAAGCATGGTGAGATTAAGTCAAACCACAAGAAAATGTACGGTTGTAATGCTATTATGCTACTATCTCTTAGTCTTGTGCTTCATGAATAGGAATTTGAAAAGGAGGACAAGTGAAAATTAAAATTCCTACGTTTTTTCTTTCAAGGAGACACAAAAGGAACAAATCCTACAATTTTCCTTTGCTCCTTTCCTTTGAACCAAATTCATGAATAGTAGTACCATAGGAAACTTCCTAATTCCTATGTTTTTCATTCACTTTTCCTTTCAAGCACTGGCGATTCTAGTAGGCAGGCTTGAGCAAGGAAAAGCCTACACTAAAAAAATGTTTTTGTGCTACTTCTATTACTTTGGACCCAGCCCACTGCCCTACTTGCTCAACTCCCAGGGCTATCGACAAAAGCATAGCTCAAACATGCAGAGATAAATAATGATGGCGTTCAAGAGAGTCCATCACGGAAAGCTAAGTTGCCTGGTACCTCACTGCTTGTCATATAGTAGGATAAAATAATCGTATTTCCCGTTACTACGTGTGCTCAGTGGAAAATATATATAACATGTAGAGTAAAAAAGAGATGCAACAAGTGTACAACCTCTTTGGCGAAGCCATGTCGATCTCAGCGTGATTGGGTTGGCCGGTGAGGATGCTCCGGCTGGCTTGGCTATCGGAGGAGGGGAAGAAGATCTTAGGCGTTTGGAGATGGAGCCCGAGGTACTGCTCCACTGTGATGGAGAGTTTCATCGTTGGAGCAGCTCCGGTGAGTTGTACGACCCCGAGGCTGAAGCAGGACAAGAGAGACAACGTTAACCTGAGTGGAATTCTAATAGCATCTCCAATACATGACGTAAAATACATAACCACAAAGTGCTAGATGTAAAATACATCAGCCGCTCATCTCTGAACTTAACTGTCGAAACTAAATTTAACTGTCAAAACAGAACTTAACTGTCGAAACTGAACTTAACTGTCGAAACTGAATTTTGCTGTCGAAACTGAATTTTGCTGTCGAAACTGAACGCACTAGCAAGGTGAGACTACACGTCGGTTGACTGACTTTTTCATCCCTGACTTGGAATTCTATGCACTTATGATTGCAACTATTAGCAAGCATCCACAACTACTAACGTTCATTAAGGTAAAACCCAACCATAACATTAAGATATATTGGTCCCCCTTCAATCCAGTATGCATCAATTTCTATGCTAGGTTGAAGCTTCTTTCACTCTTGCCCTCCAATACATAGTCCTATCAATATACAACTAATCCTATGGTGTGATCCATGCGCGCGCTCATATGATGGGCACCAAAGGACAGCAACATAACCACAAGAAAATTAAACCAATCATAGCAATTCACCAATTACCGATAGGACAACGAAAATCTACTCACACATCATAGGATGGCAACACATCATTGGATAATAATATGAAGCATAAAGTACCATGTTCAAGTAGAGGGCACATCGGGTTGCGGGAGAGTGGACCGCTGAATATAGATTGGGGAAGGTGATGGAGATGTTGGTGAAGATGACGGAGGTGTTGGTGTAGATCATGGTGATTATGATGGCCCCGGCGGCGTTCCGGCGCCACCGGGAGAGGGAGGGGGTGAGAGCCCCCCTTCTTCTTCTTCTTCCTTGACCTTGTCCCTAGATGGGAGAAGGGTTTCCCCTCTGGTCCATGGTCTCCATGGCGTGGGAGGGGCGAGAGCCCCTCCGAGATTGGATCTGTCTCTCCGTCTCTCTCTGTTTCTGCGTTCTACTATTCTGCCCTTTCACCGTTTCTTATATTCCCGGAGATCCGTAACTCTGATTGGGTTGAAACCTCGAACACAATTTTTTTCCGGATATTATCTTTCTTGCGGCGAAAGAAGGGCAACAACCGCCTTACGGGGTGTCCACGAGGGTCAGGGGCGAGCCCACCACACTGGGGCGCACCCCCTTGCCTCGTGGGCCCCTCGAGTATCATCTTGCGTTGATTCCGCTTCCCAAAATTCATAAATATTCCAAAAATAATCTCCGTCAGTTTTTATCCCGTTTGGACTCCGTTTGATATGGATTTTCTGTGAAATAAAAAACATGCAACAAACAGGAACTGGCACTGGGCACTAGATCAATATGTTAGTCCCAAAAATAGTATAAAAAGTTGCCAAAAGTATACGAAAGTTGTATAATATTGGCATGGAACAATCAAAAATTATAGATACGAAGGAGACATATCAGCCGTTACTGTCACCACAATGGTACTTTATTTTAGTGGAACTGCACAAAAGGATAAGCAAATTATAGTTGCACCTTACATGAGCAGGACAGCCAACCTTAATGTTGCTCAATTTTAGTGCAACTACTAAAGAAGAACCTGCCAGCTCACGAGAGCAAGTACTTCTTGCTAGCTGAATGATGCAATATTTGCTTCATTTCAGGTGAACTGCATAAAAAGGCGCATGAATTGAATCATGGGTCTGCAGGTTGATCTCATCCGAGTGGAATTGCAGCTTCACCAGATCGAGTCGTGGCGGCATAGGGCCCCTCACACCGGTCAGTACTATCCTTTATCAACATGATTGTGCTTTGTCATACTGTGCTAACATTGTATTTTTTTAGTAAAGCTAATCTATCGCATTATTTTCTCGTTTTGGAAATAAAGTTTGCTTCAACTAGTGCCAGTATTATAGTAATCATGCTCTTTCTTATCTGTGCAAACAGGAATACTCAATTACAGATGTTGTGGTGGTCAAGAGCATTCGCCAAGTTCTTGGGTTGTATGACACGACTAGCCAAGATGGATTTAATCCCGATATTCACTTTATCAAAAGGCTCTAATGGGTTGGTTCTGAATCTTGCAAGCTGGGAATCAATTAGATGTGTAGGCATCTTTGTTGTACTTATTATTTGAATCTTATTTGTTGGTTCTAAATCTTGCCAGCTAGGAATCAATGAGATGTGTAGGCATCTTTGTTGTACTTATTACTTCAATCTTATTTGTTGATTCTGAATCTTTCAAGCTGGGAAACACGACATGATGATGCAGAGGACAGCTACCATAACAAACGGTTCAAACTTGGTAGTATATTGCCTGTGTGAAACTGCGACAAATGTGTTGATCGTGTGCGTCGTGAGAATAATAATTCTAACTGTTGTGTATGTTGATCCCGTGGCACTGATAGAACGAGCCAATGCATTGCTTATTTTAGGAATAAATTTTAATTAAAGGTAATTAAATTTAAGTAAAGTGACCACTAACACTTGTTATTACAGTACCAATACAGACCTACTCGTGAACCGACGTGTGGCCAGAATAGGTTTCTTAATGGAGGCGTTTGAATGCGCCGAGGGTGCATGTTCTGTCGGGCGTGCAGCGGGCGAGGGAGGGGTAGTAACTATTGTCGCCTGTACACACTCAGTTTACTATTGAACCCAGTTCCCCAAGAGCTGAAAAACAAACTGCTGTCGCCACCTACCCACTCGTTCACTTGAAGAGACTCCATTGGCGATCCAAGGGGTGAGCCTGCTGGATACGGACTTCAGCAAGGAGTTCACCTTTGAGTTCTCCGTTCAGTCCCATGGTTGCACCAAGTTGAATGTGATGTACACCAATGATCCGGACTTGGTGAAGCTCTGCCTCGATGAGTTCAAGCAGTACCTACAGGACGAGAAACCACAAGGTCGCAGGACTAGACCTTGTGCCCATTCATCCTTCTCCTAACAAGGACCAACAGATCGTCGTCGCCCAGGTATGCGTGCGGGACAAGGTTCTTGTCTACCACTGCTGTAGGTCCATCAGAGGTTCTGGAGCATTCACATGTTTCATCGACAGCGCCGACTGCACCTTCGCAACGCTGGAGAAAAGGAAGAACGCAACGATTCGGCCATCTGATTCAACAAGCTTGTCGACATCTAGAAGCAATACAAGATCATTGGCAACGGGTAGGAGAAGGACTCCGTGCTTGACCTCACCGAGACCATCATCGACCCCTGCTACGTCAACATGAAAGAAGACAACGATACCAAGGACCTGAACACGTGGGAGGTACCTCTAAATCTATCCTACATAACCTACGCGGCCAAGGATGCATACGCATGCTACAACATGTACAGGCGGATCTTGGACATGAGGGCGTGTTTGCTTCCCGTAAACGACGAGTACACAAACAGTCGCAGCGTCATGGTCAAGCGTGCCAGGAAGGTCTAGATGATGTACTTTATCTATGTAAGCACCTTTATCATCTGAGTGTTTCATGCATTAGCCTATGTGTCGTAATTATCTGTTTTGTCCGAAATATTTCGTCTAAGAACCCATTAACCTGTTTGCTTTTTAGTGGTTATTTTCTTATGTATGTAACTAGTTCACTAGGCTGCCGTGCTTTGAATCTCCTTCCTCCAAACATATTCCCCTTCTCAGGTGGACCGAGCAGGTCTCGTACACAGACATTTGGGACCAACCAACTATCCATTTGTATTTATTTATTTTGTTCAATCTTTCATCCTCTTCCTATATAGTGGCTGGTGGCGCTACCGTGCATGCCTCGGTGACCCATCATAGCCTATGGCCATACCTCTGCTCCCACACATTGTCCGGCAGCGGCAGCTCCATCGGCCCACCCTGCACCTGAACAAATTAACCCTTGTACTCCCCTCCGCCTGCGTCTTGTCCCGCTCTGGTTCGTTCGGTCGGAGGTCTCGACGTCATCCTCTGCCTTGGTTCTCTTGCCGCGGTTCCTCCGTCTATCATTCCCAACATGGTCAGCAAAACAAGAGGAATTAGAAGACGACTGTTCCTCGAGAGGCTGACAGTCCCGGGCCCACCAGGTCCATGGCCTAGGTTTTGTTGTACATGCGCAACCCACGACATGTTTCAAGTTTTTTTGGATCCAGCAGGTATCAAGGGGCCTCTGGGCCTCCCAGCCTAGCTTGTGTATAACATCAGCAGCCCAAGTTATGTTTGTTTTTTCAAGACAACGCACAGCTCAGTGCTATTTTTCTATAAGAATGCAAAACTGAACCTATGTTTTCCCCTTCTATAATAATATATATATAATATATATAATACAAACAACATAAGGTTTCGTTACCTGTCATTTGTCCAACCATTTATAGACCTTTGTTTTCATTAATCCTATATCTGAATTTTCTCCCACTTTCTTTTTTGATGTAATCTGAGTTTTCTCCCAGTACTTTTCCCTAGAACCAACTCAACTGTCCCACGTCTAGCCTAAAAAATAATAATACCCCATGTCCTGTTAACTCATCAAATTATAATCATATTTTATTTCGTAAATCGAAAGTTCTTACAAAATAATAATAATAATTGTTTATATATAACTTGGCAAGTTAATTCCTAGTGATTGTGTACATAAGCTTGCAAAGATTTTACTGACCAATGCAGTAATAACGTGCAATCATGTGTTTATGTTTTTATAACATTTCTCCGTCCAACCCAACATGATATTTTCACCCAGCCCAACAAGTCCGCGGATTTCATGAAAAATGCAAAAGGGCTTTAAATTCTACCATAATATATAAACGGGCTGCATAGGCGCTACATCATTGTTTCACCCAGCCCACCAAATGGACTAAAAAACAAATGGACTGGCTGACATGTGCGCGAGTAGGTCCAAGCCTAAGCAAGGCAGTTGATTCACATCCAACGGCCGACATTCTTCTTCAATCTCTCGTATTCTTCCCCCAGTGCTGTCGAGACCGCCTACTCCAGCCTCTGGCCTCCAGCGGCACTATTTTGCGCGCCTTGCAGCAAAATGCTACCCCACCGACGGCCAAGCCATCCCTCCACTCCTTCACACCTCCTGTTATTCTCTGCCGAGTGTAGGTCCATCCCGCACCCGAACCAGTCAAGTTTCTCACTCCTCTTCGTCTGCGACTCCACTATCGCATCATCCCCATCTCTGGGGAATTCCAGTCTGGGGCCTCGTCGTCGTCCACTGGTGCGCTCTGAACGGTGTGGTCAACGTGTTTAAGAAACGAGATTCATCGGAAGATGACTTTACATGGAGAGGCTGGCAGTGGGGACGCACCACGCATGTGGTCGCATGCATGGAACTGCATCCTTTTTACCCTAAAAATAATGTTTTCTTCCCCTGACAGCTGGGACCCACCAGCTACATCTTCGCACGCAAGGAAGTGCATCCTTATTACGGGCAAAAAAATGATTCTTCCCCCTGACAGCTGGGACCCACCAGCTATATCTTCGCATGCAAGGAAGTGCGTACTTATCCTCCCTGACAGCTGGGACCCACCCGGTCAAAGCATACACAGCGTTGTCTGCGTACATGTCGGTCAATCAATCAATCTTGCATGATGAATCGTGGTCAAGTAAGGAGCGGTAGTAGTTCAGGCAATCCAGTCCAGACCATGTACATGTACGTACAACCATATGCCAAAAAATACGACCACGTACGTACATACGGGCGGGGTCTCAAACGCGTACTCGCGCATGCGTACGTCCAGGGCTCGTGTACATGGAGAGGCCACGGACGGCAGCAACGGCGTCTTGTTCATCGGAAGCCAACCGGCTGGGTTGGAATGGAAAAACTGCATCGTGTTCATGGGGAGGCAACGGAATGCATCGTGTTCATTAGGAGGCAACGGAATACGTCGTGTTCATCGGGAGCCAACCGGCTTGGACGGATCAGTCGAAACAAGGTTTGGCATACCGCAGAATGGAGGAAACGGGCCTTTTAGGACCGCGTACGGTCAAAATGGGGTCCTGTTCATTGGGAAGGGTCTGGCATACCGCAAAATTGAGGAAACAAACTTGTGTTCGACCGCGTAGGGTCGAAACGGGATCCTGTTGATCGGGTGGGGTGTGGCATACCACAAAACGGAGGAAACAGACTTGTGTTGGAGCGCCTATGGTCGAAACGGGGTCCTGTTCATTGGGAGGGGTGTGGAGTACCATAAAATGGGACTCCATGGGCTACTGTTCATCCACCGTCGACTTCCTCTAGCCTCCACCTGCTACTATTCATCCACCGTCGGCTTCCGTCAGCCTCCACCAGCTATTGTTCATCCACGGTGTCCTGTTCATCCAGCCTCCACCGGGTACTGTTCATCCAGCACTCCAAGGGGTCATGTTCATCCAGCCTCCAGCGGCTACTGTTCAACCAGCCCTCCACGGGGTCCTGTTCAACCAGCCCTCCACGTACGGGGTCCCTCCACTGGCTACTGTTCATCCACCCCCACCTCCTCGATCGGGGTCCTATTCATCCAGCGGCAACAGGCTCTACTACCGCGGGATCCTGATCATCCAACCCCCACCGGGAACTGTTCATCAAGAGGCAGCTTCGATGGGCTTCAGTTAGAAGCAGTAACGAAGGAATCACTCGGGTTCAATTAGAGCCAATGCCTCGCTCGGATTCAGCTAGAGTGCAACACCTCGCACACACACGTGTATGTGTACGAGAGAAACATGCAAACCTCCGTGCATTGCTCAGCCCGACCACCCACCGTAACCGGGAACTCCCCGAAATTTTCCTCGCCCTCGCTTCTACCATGATTTTTTCCGTCATGGACGGCCCAAATAATGTCATGCAGGTGCGTCTCTTGGTCACCCAGGACGAAAGCCCATTTTATTTCATGTTTTTTTTCATAGAAGTAGGAGCCCACCACATCTATGATGATACTGGGTTTTGTCACAATTACCATCATAGAAGTGTCATAAGCATGACAGAAAAAAATCCGTTCGGCCCAAAATGTCACGGATGTGTCTTTTTTTTGTAGTGAGTGGTCCCTGACGGTAGTGGCAGCCATGGTCGACGATGATATACCCTGCAAGGACGAGGTCAAGGCGGTTTCTCCGCGACCATCATCGGCACACCAATTTTATTTTCTTGTTTCTCTCGTGTCTGCGTGGCTTCATCAACTAGTGGTGGTTCAACACTGCGACACGCTTCCTCTCTCTGGTGGGCTGCTCCAGGGGAGATAGGTCCGACCATTGCAGGAGAGATGGCACCGAGGTCCGTCTTCTTCAGGTAGTGGCGGTTCGTCATATCTCAACCACCTGAATTGTTTTTTGTTTGTTCATCCAAACACTCCGATTCTCTCCAAATTTAAATGTTTAACACACAAGCAAACACACACATAGTTTTTGATAACTTGCATGAAAGAAATATTTTAGCCAGTAACATGTATAAATCACATGTTTTAGCCATGTGCACTGTCCCCTCCTCCTCCTACGTTTGCATTGTGCCCTCCTTCTCCGACATGTGCGTTGTGCTCCTCTCCTCCAGCATTTGCAATGTCCCCTCCTCCATTCCTGAAACATACAATCAAATCATGTGTCAGCCTCCAAAAATCTAGTGCCACTGGATCTACCATTTTCCTCGAATCCAACATGATGAAGCAATTCCGCTCGGCCATGCGTGCATCTCTCGCCCAATCCTCTTTAAGTTGGATCTTGCGCACCTTCAGCTCATGTAGATTTGGGATCCTTGTTGCCTCAATCTCTTCCTATCACCGATTTCTCTCTCGTATTTCATCTTATCTCATCCTCTTCTCTTGGGTCTTATCTCCTCCATCTCTACCTTTTCTTGCTTCCTCTTCTCAGCATACTCGTTTCTTGCCCACATCAACTCATCGATCTGTTTTGCATCGCCTTCACCTCTTCTCTCTTGAGCATCTCCTTTCCCCTCTTTTTCCTTTTTAGCCGATCTGTGCTAGTCGTCAGAGTGGCACTTCTACAAAAAATTTCCCTTTTCTTTCCATCACCATCATCATATTCACCGTCCCTCAACTCTAGAAAGGAATTCATGGCCCTCCCGGTTTTTAGACGTACACTTCTCGGGGTTGTTCAATAAATCTCAATAGTGTTAGCGATCAAACAGTTTTCCTTAGGACTTTGCCATTTTTAATACATCTCTTGCGCTATACTTCCCTACAGCAAAAAAGTAATCGGAATGATAAGAATACTACTAGGAGAAAGCTTATAGATAAAAATTTAGTAGTAGCGCTGGTTATGGGGCCAGTGCTACTGCCACTTAGTCGTAGCGCTGGTTGACAACAAGCGCTATAGGTACCAAAGTAGGAGTAGCGCTGGGCCCCATGGCAGTGCTACTGCTAAGTGGTCGCATGACCACTGGCAGGGGCTACACGTAGTAGTAGCGGTTGCTTAGAACTAGCGCTACTACTAGAGACATATCAGTAGCGCTGGGCCACCAGCCAACCGCTACCGCTAAGTCTGCATAGTGGGCCAAACTTAGCAGTAGCATTGGGCGAGCAGCCAACGCTACTGCTAATGCTACCTTATCCTCCCCCTCCAGCCCGATCACTCTCCCTTCCCACACTCTCATTGTCTAACCCCTGTTGCCGCCGCCCGCCGCCGCCGTCGCCCGATATGTCTCCCTCCATCCCTTCTCCTTCCATCCCTCCCTTCTCTCTCCCTCCCACCCTTCCTCCCTCCGACCATGCCTCTCCCTCCATCCCTCACCCTTCTCCCTCCCTGCTCCCTCCGATCGACCCCCTCTTAGTGAAGGAAATATGCCCTAGCGGCAATAATAAAGTTATATATTATTTTATATTTCCTTGTTCATGATAAAGGTTTATTATTCATGCTAGAATTGTATTGATCAGAAACTTAAATACATGTGTGAATACATAAACAAGTACCGTGTCCCTAGTAAGCCTCTACTAGACTAGCTCGTTGATCAAAGATGGCTAAAGTTTCCTAACAATAGACATGTGTTGTCATTTTATAACAGGATCACACCATTAGGAGAATGATGTGATGGACAAGACCCATCCATTAGCTTAGCATATTGATCGTTCAGTTTATTGCTATTGCTTTCTTGATGACAAATACATATTCCTTCGACTATGAGATTATGCAACTCCCAGATACAGGATGAATACCTTGTGTCCTACCAACATCACAACGTAACTGGGTGATCATAAAGATGCTCTACAGGTATCTCTGAAGGTGTTTTTTGAGTTGGCATAGATTGAGATTAGGATTTTTCACTCAGAGTATTGGAGAGGTATCTCTGGGCCCTCTCGGTAATACACACCATAAGAAGCCTTGCAAGCAAAGTGACTAAGGAGTTAGTTGCAAGATGATGTATTACGGAACAAGTAAAGAGACTTGCCGGTTAAGAGATTGAACTATGTATGAAGATACCGAAAGTAACATACTGATTGACAAAGGGAATTATGTATGTGTCACAAGGTTCGACCAATAAATATATTCATAGAATATGTAGGAGCCAATATGGGCATCCAGGTTCCTCTATTGGTTATTGACCGGAGAGGTGTCGTCAACATAGTTCTCGAACCCGTAGGGTCCACATGCTTAACGTTCGTTGATGATATAGTGTTATATGAGTTATATGATTTGGTGACCGGGTGTTGTTAGGAGTCCCGGCTGATATCACATACATAACGAGGAGCTCCGGAATGGTCAGGAGGTAAAGATTGATATATAGGATGATGATATTTCGACACCGGAAGAGTTTCGGGATGTACCGGGTAGAAATTGGGTCACTAGAAGGGGTTTCGAACACCCCGAGAGGTTAATGGGCCATATGGGCCAAGGGGGGGGCACACCATCCCACAAGGGGCTGGCACGCCCCTCCCAGGCTGCAGCCCTAGGGGATATAAGGAATGGGGGGAGTCGGCCTCCCCCTTCCTTTCCTCTCCCCCCTTTCCTTCCCCCCTTCGGCAAATATGGTAAGGGGGGCACTAGGGAAGGACCCCAAGTAGGATTCGGCCTACTTGGGGTGCCTCCTTGGCTGCTCCTCCCCCACCTATATATATGTGGGAGGGGGTGCCACATATAACCATGAAAATCTCTTAGCCGTGTGCGGTGCCCTCCTCCACTGTTTACACCCTCGGTCATATTTTCATAGTGCTTAGGTGAAGCCCTGCGTATATAGCATCACCATCACCACATCACGCCGTCGTGCTACTGGAACTCATCCACTACCTCATAGTTTTGCTGGATCAAAAGGGCATGGATGTCATCGAGCTGAACGTGTGCTGAATGCGGAGGTGTCGTACGTTTGGTACTCAATCGGTTGGATTGCGGAGAGTTCGACTACATCAACCACGTTACTAAACGCTTCCACTTATGGTCTACGAGGGTACGTAGACACACTTTCCCCTCTCATTGGTATGCATCTCCTTGATAGACCTTGCGTGTGCGTAGAATTTTTTTTTGTTTTCCATGCAATGTTTCCCGACAATGGAATCCGAGCGAGGTCTATGCGTAGATGATATGCACGAGTAGAATACAAAGAGTTGTGGGCGGTGATAGTCATACTTCTTACCACCAATGTCTTAGTTTGATTCGGCGGTATTGTGGGATGAATCGGCCCAGACCAACCTTACATGTCCACGCACATGAGACCGGTTCCATTGACTGACACACAACTACTTTTGCATAAAGGTATCTAGCGGGTGCCTATTTCTCCTACTTTAGTTGAATCAAATTGACTACGGTCGGTCCTTGAAGAAGGTTAAAATAACAAACTTGATGAATCACCGTTGTGGTTTTTGCGGTAGGTAAGAGCGGTTCTTGCTAGAAGCCCGTAGCAGCCACGTAAAACTTGCAAAAACAAAGTAGAGGACGTCTAACTTGTTTTTGCAGGGCAGGTTGGGATGTGATATTGTCAAGACGTGATGTGATATATGTTGATTTATGAGATGATCATGTTTTGTAATATCGACAACCGACAGGAGCCTTAGGGTTGTCTCTTTCTTGTATGAAGTGCAAACGCCATGTAATTGCTTTACTTTATGGCTATGCGTTAGCAATAGTTGTAGAAGCAATAGTTGGAACGACGACCCCGACACAACGTTGGAGATAAAGGTGTCGAGACGGTGATGATGGAGATCATGACGATCCTTTGGAGATGGAGATCAAAAGCATAGGACAATGATGGCTATATCATGTCACATATTTTGATTGCATGTGATGTTTATCCTTTTATGCATCTTATTTTGCTTAGAACGGCGGTAGATTATAAGATGACCCCTTCACTAAATTTCAAGATAAAAGTGTTCTCCCCGAGTATGCACCATTGCCAAAGTTCGTCGTTTCGAAGAACCTCGTGATGATCGGGTGCGATAGACTCTACGTTCACATACAACGGGTGTAAGACAGTTTTGCACATGCATAATACTTGGGTTAAACTTGACGAGCCTAGCATGTACAGACATGGCCTCAGAACATTGGAGACCAAAAGGTCGAACGTGAGTCATATAGTAGATATGATCAACATAGAGATGTTCAATTGATGACTACCCCATCTCATATGATGAATGGACATGGGTTAGTTGATTTGGATCAGGTATCACTTAGATAACTTGAGGGATGTTTATTTAAGTGGGAGTTCATTAGTAATTTGATTAATTGAACTTAATTTATCATGAACTTAGTCTTATAGTTTTGCATATCTATGTTGTAGATCAATGGCCCAAGCTACCGTTCCCTTGAATTTTAATGCATTCCTAGAGAAAGCTAAGTTGAAAGATGATGGTAGCAACTACAGGGTCTGGGTCCGTAACTTGAGTATTATCCTCATTGCTACACAGAATAATTATGTCCTTGATGCACTGCTAGGTGACTGACCTGCTACAGGAGCTCATGCAGATGTTATGAACGTCTGGCAAGCTCAATCTGATGACTACTCAATAGTTCAGTGTGCCATGCTTTAGGGCATAGAATCGGGACTTCAAAGACGTTTCGAACATCATGGAGCATATGAGATGTTCCAAGAGTTGAAGTTAATATTTCAAGCAAATGCCCAGGTTGAGAGATATGAAGTCTCCAACAAGTTCTACAGCTACAAGATGGAGGAGAACAGTTATGTCAGTGACCACATACTCAAAATGTCTGGGTATCATAATGACTTGACTCAGCTGGGGGTTGATCTTCTAGTTGATAGTGTTACTGACAGAGTTCTGCAATCACTGCCACCAAGCTATAAAGGCATTGTGATGAACTATAATATGCAAGGGATGAACAAAACGATTCCTGAGCTCTTCGCAATGCTTAAGGCCGCGGAGGTAGAAATCAGGAAGGGGCATCAAGTGTTGATGGTTAACAAGACCACTAGTTTCAAGAAAAAGGGCAAGCGAAAGAAAGGGAACTTTGAGAAGAATGGCAAGCAAGTTGCCACTCCCGGGAAGAAACCCAAAGCTGGACCCAAGCCTGAAACTGAGTGCTTCTACTACAAAGGGAATGGTCGCTGGAAGCAGAACTGCCCCAAGTATTTGGCGGATAAGAAGGACGACAAAGTGAACAAAGGTATATTTGATGTACATGTTATTGATGTGTACCTTACTAATGCTCGTAGTAGCGCCTAAGTATTTGATACTGGTTCTATTGCTCATATTTGTAACTCAAAATAGGAGCTATGGAATAAACAAAGATTGGCTAAGGATGAAGTGATGATGTGCGTCGGGAATAGTTCCAAGGTTGATGTGATCATCGTCGAAATGCTACCTCTACATCTACCTTTGGGATTAGTTTTAGATCTCAATAATTTTTATTTGGTGACCGCGTTGAGCATGAACATTATATCTGGATCTTGTTTATTGTGAGACAGTTATTCATTTAAATTAGAGAATAATGGTTGTTCTGTAAGTGCCACCCCTAGTTGGTTTTGGAGTATTGAAGACAAACATAGTTGAGGGACTAATGTGTTTGTGAGAATTGCAGGATAACACAAGTAGAAGTCCATCACTAATTCGATTTTCCTACTAGAGATGACACCTAAAAATGTATGAAGACATTGAAGACAATGATGGTTCGTGAAGACATTCACGTTGAAGATAATGACATGTGAAGACATTCACTTGAAGACCATGGAGTGAGAAGACATAGTTTCTTTCGTAGTTTCCTTTTCTTCTTCATTGAGTCATAGGAACCACCGTACTGTTAAGTGGGCTCCAAGTGAACAAAGTAAGAAGACCGATGTGATGCTCAACCCAAATCCTATGTCTTCGAGCAAAGACAATGAGAGCAAATCTTATCCAGAGTTGGTTGAGTCAGCTTCTCTTGTAGCACGCCAAGCTGCCACATGTATTTGAAATCTGACCGTTGGACACGTGTCGGTTCCTTAGTGACCCAGGGTCATTTCGGACATATCATGTCGGGTTGCCTCCTGGCTATAAGTAGCCCACCCTCTACACCATAAATTGGTAGCTGCTCAGAGTTAGTGCACGGCTTTTGTTGTTTGAGGGCAACCCACCTCCAAAGACTTTGAGAGAGAGAGAGAGAGATCCTTGCGAGGACAAAGCCCTAAACACCCAGAGCCAAAGAGTGTTAGGCATCACTGTAGTCTTTCCATCTGCGTGACCTGAAGACTTGTTACACTTGAGGACTGTGCATCCTCTAGTTGGTTAGGCATCACATTCTGAGGATCCAAGAGTCATTGTGGATCGCTGGTGAACGAAGGCTGTGAAGGTTTGGAAGTCTGCCTTGAAGACTTACCAGAGTGATTGGACGAGGACTGGGTGTCCTTAGCTCAAGGGGAATAAGGTGAAGGGATGGTCTTCTGTGTTCAATCTCAGACTCCCTAACCAGACGTATAGTTGTCACAACAAATGGAACTACTATACAAATCCTTGTCTTCACCAAGCTACTGGTTCTATCCCCCACCACCTTACATTTCAGTTTGTCTTCGTGAAGTCATTGCTTGCTTGCCTGATCTTCTTGACTTCACTGTGCGAATAATATTACCTATTTGGCTTCATACTATTTTCCATTCCGATCAGTTCTACCTTGCTGCCATCAGTCTTCGTGCTTTCTCGATATTGCTTACTTGATTATGGTCTGTCTAGAGTACTTTATCTTCGACTGCATATCATATAGGTTCAATTTGATTGTTTGTCTTCAAATACCTCGTGTTTTGAAGACTTTCATAAAAATCGCCTATTCACCCCCCTCTAGTCGATAACTAGCATTTGCAATTGGTATCAGAGCCTGGTGCTCCCTTGCTTTGTGTGATTCGGTTTAACCACCTAGAGTTTTAGCTATGTCGACTGCAGGGATAATCAAGGTCTTTGCTGCGTGCCCCGTCTTTGATGACACTGATTACCCCTACTGGAAGAATAAGATGCACATGCATCTTGAAGCCATTAACATCGACGTCTGGTATGTCGTCAAGAGAGGCGTTCCCAAGGTTGGTGAAGCTTTCACCGCTACTAGTGTCAAGAGGATCACACAACTAGATTCAACCGCCAAGAACATCATCTATGGTCATCTGACCAAAGGACAGTACGGCCGTGTGAGTGCTCTGGAAACTACGAAGTTAGTCTGAGACAGGCTGTCCAATGTCAATGAAGGCGTCTCAACTCAGAGAGACTCAAGGATTGATGTTCTTGGCAATCTCTTCATCCGCTTCAAGAGAAATGACAATGAGAATGTCCAGCTCGCGTTCGACCGCCTCATTGATATCACGAATGAGCTTCGTGCACTCGACGCCACTGAGATCGCCAATCATGAAATTGTGAAGAAGCTACTGAGATTACTTGATAGGTCATTTGACACTTTGGCCCTGATCATTCAAGAATGCCCTGACTTCAGAGATCTTGATCCATCTGACATAGTTGAGAGGCTCAACTCACATGAGTTCCAGCTATCTGAGAAGAGAGATATCTATGGCCCCAACTATGGCTGACACCGTGCTTTGAAGGCAAAAGCGGTCTCCTCATCTGAAAAAGAATCTGACTGCAGTTCTCGTGATCCTGAGGACATTGGCAAAGAGCTAGCAATGCTTGTGAAGAAATTCTGAAAGTTCTCCAAGAAGAATCGCTTCGGAAAGTCTTCAAGATCCAGCTCAAGAAATGATGAGGCTTCCTCTCATGACTACAAGAAGAGAACATGCCACAAATGCAAGAAGCCAGGCCACTACATATCTAAATGTCCTCAATGGGGCAAGGAAGCCAAGAAAAAGAAGAAGAGCAAGGAATATGATTCTGACAACAACAAGAAGAAGAAATCCTCAAAGTCTTCCTCAAAGTCTTCATCATACAAGAAGAGCTCATATGGCAAGGCTCGTGCATTCATTGGCAAGGAGATGGATTCAGAGGAGGAGTCTGCTTCTGAGGAGGCGGAGGTGGAGTCTGAGGAGGAGTCTTATTCAGGCGTGGCAAGCCTGGCTCTAGCTTCGGCCTTTGTCGCCAAGTCTACCTTTGACACTGAAGACAATGCTCATGCCGCCGATGCTGAAGCCGATGATGAGGACGACTCTGATCCAACCTACTGCTTCATGGCACGAGGTGCCAAGGGTATGACTCCGAAAGCTGCTGAGTGGATAATGGACAGTGGATGCAATAACCACATGACTGGTGGTCGAAGTCTTGTCATGGATTCAACCCTATGTCCATCCACCAAAAGCCACATCACGTTTGTTGACACTGGTAAAAGCAAGGTATTGGGCCTAGGTAGAGTTGCTATCTCAAAGGATCAACACATGGATAAAGTGATGCTTGTTGAATCCCTTAGATACAACTTAATGTCTGTCTCAATGCTTTGTTATCTGAACATGATTGTGATATTTCGAAAATATCGTTGTCTTGTGCTTATGGAAACTAACAAATCTCTAGTCTTCGAAGGTTATCGAAGAGGTGATCTGTATATGGTAGATTTCTCCGCAGGACCACAGCTTGTCGTATGTCTTCTAGCAAAAGCTTCAGAGTGTTGACTTTGGCATCGAAGGCTAGGGCATGCGGGCATGAGGAACTTGCACTCTCTCATAAAGAAGAAGCATAGCATTGGCATCGAGGGCATCAAGTTCAAGAAGGATCATCTATGTGGTGGTTGTGAAGCTGGAAATATGACCAGGGCCAAGCATCCCTCGAAGACAATCATGACTACATCACACCCCTTCGAGCTGCTACACATGGACTTATTTGGCCCCACTCACTACTCTACCCTTACTACCACTGCACATCTTTATGGCCTCATTATTGTTGATGCTTACTCAAGATACACCTGGGTGCATATAATTCTCTATAAGGCTGAAGTGCAGGATGTCTTCATACGCTTCGGCAACCGCGCCATGACCAATTATGGCATCAAGATCAAGCACATCAGGAGTGATAATGGCACAGAATTCAAGAACACTGGCCTTAACACTTATCTTGATACACTGGGCATCACTCATGAGATCCCTGCTCCATACACACCTCATCAGAATGGCGCCGTGGAGCGCAAGAACAGAACCCTCATTGAGATGGCACGTACGATGCTTGATGAGTACATGACTCCAAGAAAGTTCTGGCCTGAAGCCATTGACACTGCTTGCCACATCATCAACAGAGTTTATCTTCATAAGTTCTTCAAGAAGACATCCTATGAACTCCTGATTGGTAAGAAGCCAAACATTAGCTATTTCAAAGTCTTTGATGCTAGGTGCTAGATCAAGGATCCACATCACACTTCCAAATTTGCACCGAAAACACATGAAGGTTTTATGCTTGGTTACGGAAAGGATTCACACACCTACAGAGTCTTCAACCTCTTTCACTATAAAGTGGTTGAAATTGTAGACGTGCGTTTCGATGAGACTAATGGCTCACAAAGAGACCACCTGCCAAACGTGCTAGATGAAGCTTATCCTAGTGAATCTATCAAGCTAATGGATACTGGAGAAATCATACCCACCGAGGAACAGTCTGAAGAGGAAATCAGCATCTCAGCACCTAATTAACATGAAGACAATGCTCAGCCTGAAGACAATGCTGATGATGAAGAAAGCAATCAGCAAGAGCAAAGTCTTCACCCTGTTCATCCTCACGTGGCAAATGAAGTTCAGATTGAGAAGATAATTGATAGTATCAATGCACCTGGTCCTCTTACTCGATCAAGAGCTACGTAAATAGCAAATTTCTATGGACACCTTGCATTTGCCTCTATATCTGAACCCAAGAAAGTTGATGAAGCCTTCATGGAACATGAACGGATTCAAGATATGCAAGAAGAGCTTCAACAGTTTGAGTTGACTAATGTCTGGGAGCTAGTCAAATGTCCCGATCCTCGCAAGCACAATATTATTGGCACCAAATGCATCTATCTCAACAAGAAAGATGAGCATGGTCAAGTTGTCAGAAACAAAGCTTGTCTCATTGCCCAAGGTTACACACAAGTGGAAGGAATTGACTTCGAAGAAACCTTTGCTCATGTGGCTAGGCTTGAAGCCATTCATATACTGCTAGCCTATGCTAACCACAACAACAATTCTTCTGTATCAAATGGATGTAAAGAGTGCCTTCCTCAACAGCAAAATTGAAGAAGAAGTGTATGTAGCTTAACCCCCTAGTTTTGAAGATCCAAAGCGTCCTGATATGGTCTACAAACTCAACAAGGTATTGTATGGCCTCAAACCAGCACCTCACGCTTGGTATGATACACTCAAAGACTTACTGAAGAGCAAAGGCTTCAAACCTGGTTCTCTAGATCACACTCTCTTCACGAAGACATATGATGGAGAACTATTTGTATGCCAAATCTATGTGGATGACATTATCTTCGGCTGGACTGATAAGAGATAAAGTGATGAGTTTGGGCACATGATGCAAGACAATATCAGATGTCCATGATGGGAGAGCTGAAATTCTTTCTTGGTCTTCAAATCCGTCAACAGAGAAATGGCATCTTCATATCACAAGAAAAATACCTCAAAGATTGCATGAAGAAGTTTGGAATGCAAGACTGCAAAGGGTACACGACGCCAATGCCAACCAAAGGCCAATTGGGCCCCGGTGACAATGGTAAAGAGTTCGATCAAAACGTATACTGCTCCATGATTGGTTATTTATTGTACTTATGTGCATCTAGGCCAGATATAATGTTTAGCATTTGCATTTGTGCCCGATTCCAAGCGGCACCAAAGGAATCGCTTCACCTCGCGGTGAAGCGAATACTTCGATATTGGGCTCACACCCCAATGCTAGGATTACGGTATCCAAAGGGCTCAGAGTTTGATCTAGTTGGACTTTCAGATGCTGATTATGCTAGTGACAAAGTTGATCGCAAGTCCACATGAGGAACATGTCACTTTCTTGGACGATCTCTTGTCTGCTGGTCTTCAAAGAAGCAGAACTGTGTGTCACTCTCCAGTGCTGAATCTGAATAAATTGCTGCTAGATCTTGCTGCGCTCAGCTTCTCTGGATGAAGAAAACCCTCAAGGATTATGGCATCAACATGAAGCATGTGACCCTCCACTGCGACAATGAAAGTGTCATGAAGATCGCTCACAATCCAGTTCAGCACCCGAAGACAAAGCTCATTCAGATCAGTCATCACTTTCTCAGAGATCATGTGTTGAAGGAAGACATTGATATCATTCACATCAACACTGAAGAGGAATTGGAAGATATCTTTAGGAAGCCCTTGGATTAGAAAAGGTTTTGCAAGCTACAGTCTGAGCTAAATATCTTAGAATCCTCGAATTTCCTGTGAATGGACACACATTCTAACACTTATGCATATTGATGACTTAGATGCGCAACACACAAAGTAACATATGTCTTCAATTCATGAAGACATAAAACTCTGAATGTGAATACATTAATGTGGAATTTGACTTCTGAGCACCACGATAATAGTGCGCCGTGTCTGGGTCTAATATTTCCTATACGGTGGGTAATGCCACCACCAACCTTTCTTGAAGATTCTTCATTTGGCGTCATGATTGCATTATTTTCAAATTTAGTTTGTCTTGAACATTGTTTTGTCTTCAAGATTTACCTTCACAATATTGATTTGGTCTACACTGATATTTATATATATGTGTGTTCTGTCCTCTACAACATTCCCTTATAGCTATGTCTTCAAGTTGCCGATTTTCTATGCTAAGTGAATGTGATCGGACCCTAACCCTTTTTGTGCTTATCCTTCAAATTCTCTCTGTCTCTTCATATGCATTCTATTGACATGTGTCGAATGTCTTCATTGTGTCCTTGTCAGCTGAAGATACAGAGACACACATTTAAAATAGCTTTTATTGTCTCTATCCTTTTGCCTGAATACCGGAGAAGCCGGAACGACCATCCGACAAACCAGGCGTGCGTGGGGTCATGGCTCAACCTTCAATAAGCTGCATGCTTGCCACATGTCCTCTAGATGTGAACCGCCAGGGGCATCTGAGTAATTGCACTGCACCGTCCCTCCTCCTTATAAATACCCCCCCCCCCCCCCGCGTGCGGTCATTATCTATTCTCCCCTCGTCGACTTGCTCAAACCCTAGCGCCACCGCTAGCATCCGTCGTTGCTGGCGACGAAGCGCTTCGCTGCCGCGACCTCTCCGACACCGTCTTCACGCCGGTCAGAGACATTGTCTTCTCTGCCGCCGCCGTAGGTGTCTTCTTCCGCCAAGTTAGGGCGCGAGATATTGGACTACTCGGCCTCTCTCTTCTCGTCTAGCAGTTCACCGTGCGGTAAATAAGAACTCACTTTTTACCATTTATTTGATCCGTTGAACTGTCCACATCTTCCAAAAGTTGTTTCTACACTTCAAAATCTGAATCTTTCCTTATATGCATCTCCTAGCTGGAAACTATGTTCACTTATGCATCACAACTAGTTAGATTCCTCACTTGTACTTATTCATGGACTCGTACAAATCTGGAACTAACTCATATCGATGAGTGAATGTCTTCGCACTATGAGGTCAGTGTCTTCAAACTAATTTATCTTCAAAATCTTCTGAGAATGCATATGACCTCCTCGCCTTCGCTCGCACCGCTAACGCTATCACAAGTACATGTCCGTGGGAGAATCCCTTGGTTCTCATAGTCTGCATTCAGTTGCAGAGTTCTTATAGCATCACATTGAATCACTTGAAGCCAGCTCCTGTCTGACCATCCGCCTGAAGCCAAACACTTTCGTGAAGCCTTTTCGTCTGAATCCAATGGCAGGAGAAAAATCCTCAAAGAAAGGTGGCAGCCAACACCATGTCAATACTGCATTGGACTTGCCACCAGATCTTTATGAAATGTACAAGTCTGACCCTGAAGAAACATATGGTGAACGCAAAACTCATGTCCAATGGATTCGTAGATATTGGGCAGAGGAATGGTTTCAATACCACTTTGTTACTAATGAGTATGCAAAGAAGAATGGTGTGAGGCCACCATGGGCTGATATTGTGTACAGGAAGCTCCACCCCAAGACGAAGGCTGAAGCCATTGCCAAAGGCTTCTATCCTTGCATGGTCCGAGGACCTCGGCCTAAAAATGCCTACCCATCAAGTATTTGATGGTGTCGTGAAGACGAATTGTTTGAACAAAACTTCCAGTTTGCAAGGGTGTCTACCGTCCAGAACAAGAAAGACCTGGGGATTGACTTCAACCCTGGTCCAACTACTCCAAGGCCAGATGGCAGTCGTGAAGCTGAACAAAATCTCATTGGTCCTTTCAATAGCTCTGATGGGCTTCTCTCCCACATCGCTACACAAAGGGCCACTATTGAAGAAGTGTCTGGTGAATAGGAACCGGAGGATGTTCTAGAGCCCCCGAAGCCAAAGAAAAGGTCTAAGGCTTCAAAATCTTCTGCTTCTCCAAAGGCTTCAAGTGTGAGGCCATTGAAATCTGCACCTCCTGAATCCAGTGTGCAGTCTGAGGATCAATCTCGCATCTCCAAGAAATCCAAGAAACCCAAGAGGATTTCTGGGCATGACCTCACGCCCGCAAGCATCCTGCACAACGAAGAGGATGGCATAGATCTGTCAAGTGATGAAGATCTTGCTGATGATGCTCTGGAATGCTTATCAAGAGCAAGCAGGAGGCTGAAATCTTCAAAGATTTGCCTCTCTTTGATGCGGATATTCTCAACAACTTCGTCGATGAATGGTTTGAAGACACTTCTCTCAACATTGATGATTTGCAGTTGCCAATTAACCTCAGTGTCACATTCCAGTGCTGCATAGCCAAAGAGCTGGCCATTGCTCAAAAGATTATTGAGCTGAAAACCAAAATAAATCATGAAAAGGCCCTCTTCAAGAAGCATTTGGCCAGGCTAAGTGTCGCTGAAGTGCAAAACATCAAGCAAATGATGATTGACCTCAAGGCTGAGTTCCAAAAGAAATGCAATGAAGCCAAGGGCTCTTGTGAGTGCATGAAGTACTATGCTGAGAAATGTGTCCAATCTCACAATAAGGTTGTGAAGAGAAAAGCTCTTGGGTGTCCAAGCATTGACCCTAAGCTGGTTGCCAAGAAGAAGAAGACGCCTGTTGAAGCTGAACTCGAAGCCCCAAGGCAGGAAATACCAAGCATTATCTTCCCTGCCAGCATGACTGGCTCGAAGCCAAAGGTCCCTTCAGCAGCTTCTGAGCAGAAGAAGACTAAGCAGGCACAAGCTCAAGCCAAGAAGCGAAAGCATCATGAAGCTTCTGATGCTACTCCATCCAAGAACAAGTTGAAGACAAAGTCTTCAAAGTCTTCTCGCAAAGAGCATACTGCTCCCAAGAACCATTGCTCGTTGAGCCTATTTCTGTTGCACTGCCAGCTTCCACCAGCCGTGAGCGTCGTCTCATCATGCATGAGCCCACTACCACAGAGGCTCATTAGTCTAAAGACATTCCAGCTACTGACCCCATCGTAGCTGAAGACATTGGTCATGAAGACAATGTAGAAGATGGTGAAGTCCTTCCTCAGATCATGCCCAACCCGGTATCATCGCCTGCTCCTACGAGCAGTGAATAGATAAGCATTGGCGGTCCCATGACACCAATCACACAAGATGCTTTCTGGGAAGAGCAACACCCCAATTCCCCATTGCATGAAGGTGTCGCCCTCTCTCTAAAGGCTTCGTAGAGGCCCTAGGCCCACGGTCTCCATGTCAAGCATT
Source organism: Triticum timopheevii (assembly GCA_963921465.1). Taxonomy (NCBI): domain Eukaryota; kingdom Viridiplantae; phylum Streptophyta; class Magnoliopsida; order Poales; family Poaceae; genus Triticum; species Triticum timopheevii. The sequence continues at coordinate 154,639,691 of OY997272.1, forward strand.
CCTGAATAGGATGTGCACACCACAAGCTCAGTAGCACGTCAAGTGTTTCCTGAAGCCATCCCTTCAGTTACTGCACAAGAATCTGAAGCCAAAGCGGTTGAAGATATTCTGGCTGCATCAGTCAATGAAAAAGAAGAAGAAGCTTGTGAAGTTATTCCCTCCACCACAGAACCAATTGTGAATGAAGAATTGATTATGCCAGACCCCCCCAATCCCTGAGGCCACTGAAGTCCAGGCAAATACGGCTGCCAACACCACCATTGCTGAAGCCAATGACGTTGTCATGACTGCAATGTGCAGCCTGAAGTCAATAATGCCTCGGAAGACAACATGCAACCATCCACCTTGGATGTGGCTGTTCCTCCCCCTGTGCCTCACACCATGGAATGCGCGTTCTATCGTGGTTAGCTTGTTATTGTCCAGTGGCCCATCTTGACACAACCCACTGCTCCTGGTCCCCAATATGACTATCATGTTGAGCAAAGGCCTCAGACACAGAAGCCAAAACCCAGGCTACCAAGGCTTCCAAGTGCTGTTACTACACAAGGCTCATTCAGTGTGCTCAGCTTCAGAGAGCACAACACTTTCTTTGAAAAGGCCAAGAACCCTTACAAGAAGCCTAAGATCTCGTCTGACAGGTTCTGGAGCCACCAGTAAAGGAGCTACTATTCATGCATTCTCCATAACCAAGATAGGATCTTTCCCCACAAGAGACTAGATTGTGATGCCATTGCTGGGCTGCCATGCCTTGAAGAATCCCTTGACTGCTTCCATGAAGTTGGGCTGCTCCCATTTGTGGTCGACAAGGAGCACTGGAATGAAGAACTTCTTCTACATTTCTATGCCACTCTCCATATATTAGGCTACAATAGGGATCTGAAGACATGGGTCCTTGAGTGGATGTCAGAGGATGTTCATCATGAAGCCAAAGCTTAAGATATCGTCGAGCTCACTTCCCTGCCCACTCCCGGTGATCTGTATGAGCCAGGTTGTCGGTGCCATGAGCAAGAACTGTAGAGTGTCTTCCAGAAGCCTGAGCCCAATATGAGTCAAATGCTCAGCATGATGAAGCCTTTGCCAATTGATGATGAATACCCCAAGGAGTTCTATGTCAAGGACCTCGAGTACCTGCCCCGCACTATATATCACATTTTGAGGCGTACTCTATGGCCAATCTAGGGGCATTCCCCTGGCGCTAAGCTTGAAGGCACTATGAAGAATTGGTCTTTTACACCAGCAATGTCATCAGGTTCAATACTCAAGACTTCTTCATCCAACAGCTGGCAGCTTCAGGCGTTGATCTGTTTGGCCTCAAGTTTTATGCTCCATGGGTCATGCGGCTGATTAAGCTTCACTCAACCATCAACTATCAAGCTTCAGCATGCAACCATATTGTATTCTTGCCTGAGGTGGACATGTCTCATGAAGCCATTTATCCCGGACTTGCCAAGGAGCCTATACGTGAAGACAATGTCACCTTTCAAAGCTTCACTCAACCTTTGAAGGTGTTCATGTGCCTAATCCTCCTGCTCCTGCTCCTGCTGGTCCTCTTGCTGGTCAGCTTCGACTGCCGCATCGTGCCAACACTGATGCAACAGCCGGCACGGTAGCTCAAAGTCCTCAGAAGCATCCTCGTGTCCTGAATAACATAGAGCTTCTTGTGTCACTTCACTAGAAGTAGGATAGGCATCATGACTGGCTGAAGCACTAGATGTGGAGTCTTCTTGTGGATGTCAATTGCATCCGCAGTCATGCAATCAAGAACTCATTTGTTGCACATGAAGCCTGTCGGCATTCCTGGAAGAGCCTCACAATGCTCTATTCTGAAGATGATCTTCAAGCAGATGGCTTCACTGAGCACTTCAAATTTGACTCCAGGCATCCCTAATCAGCAAGTTGGCGTCCAACTCCTTCTGTTGAAGATTCTGAGTATTCATCTTCGACTCCAACTGTTGTCGCGCGAGTCATAGATGAAGAGGACGATGCCACTTCACCAACGATGACTTCACTGCACCAAGATTCTGCATCAGGCCCCTCTGCACCGCCCAACTCCAACATCGACCCGGCTGCCCCAACATCTTCACCAATACCGCCTGGGAACGAGTAGACACTCTATGTCTTCAAACCTTTTTGGTCATTCCTGACATAAGGGGGAGAAGCATATGAGTTGATAGTCTTCAAGTGAGTCCCTATGGGTCGGATGCTTATTTTTGCTAAGTTTTTACAATCTCGTTCTTGAACTGTTGGCTTTTGAGTTGCAACTCTTAAAACTTGATGGTCGTCTGCCACTTTTGCTGCTACCGTTTGATGCGATGATAAATCCCGCATGAAGTCATTCTGCAGACGCCCATTTCCCATTATGCATGTCATTATCTTCATTATATTTGTGTATGCATGATGAATTGTCTTCATGAGTTGAAAAATATCTCCACAAGGCAACACCTGCCATGTGCATTTGCATTCAAAGGCAAAATATTTATATGCACATCTTCAGGGGGAGCCTCTTTCAACTTATGAAGCCAATGACCATGTTCCTTAGCTTTCACATAATTGTATCCCCGTTGAAAACTTCAACCAGTTTCTCATCAATCGCCAAAAAGGGGGAGATTGTAAGTGTATCTAGTGCCACCCCTAGTTGGTTTTGGAGTATTGACGACAAACGTGATATAGGGACTAATGTGTTTGTGAGAATAGCAGGATAACACAAGTAGAAGTCCCTCGCTGATTCGGTTTTCCTACCAGAGATGACCCCTAAAAATGCATGAAGACATTGAAGACAATGATGGTTCGTGAAGACATTCACGTTGAAGATAATGACATGTGAAGACATTCACTTGAAGACTATGGAGTGCGATGACATAGTTACTTTTGTAGTTTCCTTTTCTTCTTCATTGAGCCATATGAACCACCATACTATTAAGTGGGGTCCAAGTGAACAAAGCGAGAAGACTGACGTGATGCTCAACCCAAATCCTATGTCTTCGAGCAAAGACAATGAGAGCAAATCTTATCCAGAGTTGGATGAGTGTAGCCCAAGCCAAGCTGCCGCGTGTGTTTGAAATCTGATCGTTGGACACATGTCGGTTCCTTAGTGACCCAGGGTCATTTGGGACATATCATGTCGGATTGCCTCCTGGCTATAAATAGCCCACCCCCGAATACATAAATTGGTGGCTGCTCAGAGTTAGTGCACGGCTTTTGTTGTTTGAGAGTAACCCACCTCCGAAGCCTTTGAAAGAGAGAGGTCCTTGCGAGGACAAAGCCCTAAACACCCAGAGTCAAAAGTGTTAGGCATCACTGAAGTCTTTCTGCCCGCGTGACCTGAAGACTTGTTACACTTGAGGATTGTGCATCCTCCAACCGGTTAGGCATCACGTTTTGAGGATCCAAGAGTCATTGTGGATCGCCGGTGAACGGAGTTTGTGAAGGCTTGGAAGTCTACCTTGAAGACTTACCAGAGTGATTGGGCAAGGACTGTGTGTCCTTAGCTCAAGGGGAATAAGGTGAAGACGTGGTCTTCTAAGTCCAATATCCACCTCCCTAACCAGACATACAATTGTCACAGCAACTGGAACTGGTCTACCAAATCCTTGTCTTCACCAAGCTACTTGTTCTATCCCCCACCTCCTTTACATTTTAGTTTGCCTTCGTGAAGTCATTGCTTGCTTGCCAGATCTGTTTGACTTCACTGTGCGAAGACTATTACCTATTCGGCTGCATACTATCTTCCATTCCGATCTGTTCTACCTAGCTGCCATTAGTCTCCGTGCTTTCTCTATATTGCTTACTTGACTATGGTCTTTCTAGATTAGTTTATCTTTTGCTGCATATCATATAGGTTCAATTTGATTGTTTGTCTTCTGTCATGGGAAACGAGCACCTATGGGGCAGGGCCCCTTTTGGTCCGGCAAGGGAGCGGAGAGCGCACGAAGAGCAGATCGAGGCGAAGCACGCGAGGGATTTTACCCAGCTTCGGAGCTCTCCGGAGAGATAAAACTCCTACTGCTGCTTTGTGTTGATATTCTGTTCTTGCTCGAGAGCATGGGTGTGTTGTAGTTTCGAATGAGTCGAACCCCTTCTACGTGCGCATGGGCCTCCTTTTTATAGGCTAAAGGGGTCACCGACAGGTGGCAACACAGAGAGAGGGGTAAAAAAGTAAAAAAGAGGGGTTGGTACAACTTCTATCTACAGTCCCCCCTACCTAACTCTGAAGGCAGGGGACAAGGGCATTTAATGCCCGTCTGGTCGCCCAAACAGTGCAAGAAACGACCGTTAGGGGCGCCACCGATCGCCACGATGGCCTTCTCGTCATCTCCACTTGCCACCTCGCACCGCTTGGCTGCACAGCTACTCGCCACGTGCACCAGGAACGATCCTGTGGCGACACGTCGTCGGACGCGCTGGAGCGTGGGCGCAGAGTGGTGGCTTCGCCGCGGCAAGCGCCTTGCCGCGGTCGCTGTCTTGTCGCACCCGCAAGCTTGCCGCTCGCCGGGTCTTGCCGGGACGCGCGGTGCGTCGCGGCAAGTCTCTTGAAATTCCTTGGTTGGTCTTCCCGGCAAGCTCCTCTTGCCGGGGTCTTGTCCTTCCTGGCAAGCTCCTCTTGCCGGGGCTCTGTCTTCTCAGTTAAACACTTTGTTCTTGAATGGCACCAACATGGTCTACGGAGGATCTTGGCGGACGCCCGGCAAGCCTTGCCGCTGGGTGCTGCAACTGCCCGTGCACAAGTTCGGGATACTAAGGTACCCCTACTTTAGTACACCGACAGGAGCCCCCGGGCCTGGGCCGTACACGGTGCCGAGCCTTGTTGGGCCAGGCCCAAAACAGGGTAGGGGCATTCGCGGCCTGGGTCCATACCAAATCTGACTCCGTATCCACCGCGCCCTCCCGTAACGGCACGCGTCCAACGCGGCGTCGTGGGAGAGATCGTGGGTGATTCTTTAATCAGGAAAGGCGTAACATTCGCCTCTCCCCTTTATAAGCAGAGGAAACAGGGGCCATTCCCCCACCTTCGCCACTTGCGGTTTCTTCCTCAGAAAGCTCCGCCGCTCCCCTCCGCTTCCCAAGCCGAAAGAGAGCAGCGCTCCACCGCCCGTCGCCGCCGTCGCTGCCGTCGCCGCCAACCTTCTCCACCGCTTCCGCCATGGCTCCGAAGACCGGGAAGAGCGTGAAGTCGGCCGAGGCGCTGCGGCTTGAGGCGCTGCGCAAGGAACGAGCGCCTTTCCCCCCCGAGCTCACCCCGAAGGCGCTACGGGAGGACATCATGAATACCTACGGGTTTCATCTTCTTGACTTCACCCCCAACGCCGTTCTAACAATGGCGGTTTTCGCACACCTCTGCGAGAACTTCGTTGGTATCCACCCAAATGTCGCCCTTTTTCGCCACTATTTCATTCCCCGAGCCGAGAAAGGAGAGCCCTTAGCCGGCGGGATCGCCTGGATCTCACGAGTCGGCATGAAGGAGGTGTATCTGGAGGGGGAGCTCCGCAGCAAATGGGACGAGTGGAGGGCGGAGTGGTGCTGGATTGTTGACGCCAATCCGCAGCCATTTACTAACTTGCACCAGACCCGGGTAGTGCGCGGCGGCGACTGGAGCGCTCTGTCGCCGGACGATGCCAAGCTGAAGATTGCCACCACCCGAATCCTGCGGCTCAGGCTTGCCGGGCTCACAGTAGGGGCCGTTGGCGCGGATTTCCTTCGCCGCTGCATTGCCCCTCTGCAGGAGAGGAGGAGGCCTTCCTGGCTGTTTGGCGGCCCGGCAGATATCATGAGGCTGCGCCCAGGCCTCAACTTCAACTTCACAGTTCTAGAGCTTGACGGGATGCTCAAGGAACTGTTCAAGCTTGACGCCAACCATCCGGAGTGGTTCAGGCTGCCGCAGGGCGTCATCCCACTGTGCAACAACTCCCAGCGTGATCGCATCCGTGCAATGATGCCGGAGTGCAACTCGCACGGGATTGTCCCAACTTGGATGGAGCCCGCCGACGATGTCGTGCAGCAATTCTTTGACGGCTTGGCAGAGGTAGCAGTCCATGCCGACGAGCAGAGGCTCCTCACCCGCGACACGACCGGCGATGAAATGATGTACATCGCCACCAGGGCCGAGGAGGCGGCGGCAGCCGCCGCCGCGGGCGAGTTTGGGTTCACGTTGGAGGAGGCAGAGGCGGCCGAGGCGGCAAGCCTTGCCGACCGGGAGGACCTTGGCGGGGAGGTCGCTGGTGAGGAGGAGCCCGAAGCCGAGGCAAGCGAGCCTGCCGGGAGCGCAAGTGGCCAGCCGTCTTCAAGCAGCTTGCCGCAGACGGGGCCCTCAGTGCAGCCCCCAGCTCAACCAAGAAGGCGCCTCCGCAAGACTGGAGACACAGCAGGGCGGCGGGCAGGCCAACAGCCGCAGCGCCGCGGGACGTGCTCTACCGCGACAAGCACCGTCGCCGCGGGAGCGCCTCATGCCGCGCCGGCAACCGGAGCAGGATCTTCTCGGGCCGTTACTCCTGATCCTGCCGCAGCTCCCGCCAAGCGTCCAAGGGAGCCTACTCCTCCGCCTCGTCGCGCTGAGAGGGTGCCGGATTTCGACCTCTCCGCGCTGAGCTCCGAGGAGGAGGAAGAAGAAGAGGAGGAGTAAGACTTTCTTCTTGTTGTACTTGTGTTTCTTCGATTCTTGCAGTTTCTTGTCTTGTATCTGATCTGCTTCCCTCTGAACCTCTTTCCATTTCAGGACTCTGGCCGAGAGAGCGGCGAAGAGGGCCAAGGTCCCCTTGGTCGTCATCGAGGACGATCCTGCTACGATGGCAGAGGACACGTCTAAGACTACCTTGACGGACTCGGCACCCTCTCCTCGAAGCAGCCCCCAGCGCAGCCCCCAGCGTAAGTATTTGTTCATTTCTTGTTGTGGGGCGCACATGGGTGCCCTTTTCTTTGCTGATATCTTGATTGTTGACTTGCTTGTGTAGGAGCAGAGCAGGCCCATCAGGAGCAACCAGAAGCCGCTCCAGAGGTGCTGTCTGCTTCAACTACGCCGCCAAGGGGCGATTCTCCGACAAGGGAGCGCTCTCCGGCAAGGGAGCGGTCCCCGGCAAGGGGCAGTTCCCCGGCGAGGGACGGGACCAGCGATCCTCCAGTGGTGGAGCCCATGGTCACGGAGCCCAGCACAAGTAACCCTCCTTGTCGGAAATTTTCCCTTGGGTTTTCTTCTTCTGATCTTCTTTTTTGGATATTTGCTTGACTTTTCCTTCCTCTTCCTGTCCTTAGATCCCCCTCTCACAGACCCGATGGAGACTGAGGCCACCGGCGAGGAGGACGCACGCGGCAACACTGAAGATGTCGCCGCTGACGAGGAAGAGGCCGACGCTGATGAACCCGCCGACGAAGAAGCCGCCAAGGCTGCTGGAGCAGGAGCCGGCGAGGGGTCCGGCAATCGCACTGACGACCCCGAGGGTACAGGAGCGCAAGGCGCTACGCCGACCGCCGACCCCTCCGCCGCTAATGCAGCGCCGGGCTCCGAGGAGCCCCAGCCAGGCGCCTACTTGAAGGCCGGTGAGGGTGTCTACATCAAGCTTCCCTGGGCGTCGAGCTCCAGGGCGCCGGTCGAAGGAGAGGAGTTTGACGGGGAAGTACTCGCCTCTGCTGGGCTGGCAGTGGTTGACGCGCCAAGCAGCATCAGCGGCGAGTCCGAGGAGGAGCAGTTGCTCCGGAAGTTGGTGTCACTCTACCACGCCCGGCAAGCGAAGCTAGAGTCCCGGGAAGCGCTTGTCGCGCGGGCGGTAGTTGACATAGAGAAGCATGCGGAGGAGCTCCAGAGCCGCAACAAAGAGGCCCTCCGGTCCATTGCTGAGGAGAGGGCGCAGCTCGTCGAGGCGAAGAAGGCGTTCATCCTTGAAAAGGCTGAAGCCGAAGAGCAGCAGAGGCTCGCCGCCGAGGAGCTGTCCAGGCGGGAAGGTGAGCTGACGCAGAAAAAGGTAAACTTGGACAGCCACGAGGAGGATCTCGCTGCCAGGGGAACAACCACTTGGTGGGGCGCTCAAGGAAGCGAAGGATGATGCCGCAGCTGCCGAGGCCGCCAAGAGGGAATTTGAAGCGAAGGTGACGCAGCTGGAGGCTGGCATGAAAGGGAAGAATGAGGAGCTTGCCGCACTCCAGCGCGAACGTGAGAAGGATGCCCTTGCCCATGGCGATCTGCAAGTTCAACTTGCCGACAAGGTCAAGGAACTGAACGCCGCCAAGGACTCAAGCGCTGATCTGGAGCTGAAGGTGGCCACACTGACAAAGACGCTGGACGGCGCCAAGAAGCACGAGGATGACTTGAAGAAAGAGATCAAGGGCAACGAGGAGCTGCTAACGAGGGCCGCCGAGACTCAAAACACCTTCAGGGCTACGGTGGAGCTCTGGATGGAGGGCCTCGTCAACATTGCCACAACCATCGACGAGGAGCTATCGGAACTGGACTTGGCGGGCTTCGGGTACTCCACTGATGAGAACCTCCAGCCCAGCGCCAAGCTTACTCTTTTCTTCAAGGGTGTGGTGACGGCCCTCCAGCAACTCCGGGAAAGTATCCCAAAGAAGCTGGCGGACGAGTCGCGCGCAATCTGCACCAAGGTCTTGGAGAAGGTGTTGGTGAAGATACTCTTCCGCAATCCGGGCCTCGACCTCACCCGCATCCTTAAGAAGCTGCCGGCGGGCGCTGATCTCGAAGAGCTCAAAGCCATTGTCGCACCCATTGTGGACAAGGTGAATGAAGTCAGGAGGATTGATGGCGAGCGCGTGGATTAGGCCACCCTTCTTCTCCCTTCCTTGTCGCTGTTATTTAAGTTATGAGAACAATTTAGTAAGTGCTGCAACAAGTTACTTTTGTAATATAACTTTATTCTGGGCAATGCTTGCTATGCTATCTCCTTTACTTGATTCCTTTCTTTGTATGTTTTTACCCTACGCTTTTAGGGAACTTGCCGGCGCAGGCACGCTTGCCGCAAGTGCTGAGTGCGGAACATCAGCAGCCTGCTGGCGGTGCCGGCTCCGGCAAGAAACCTTGCCGCAACTAGTTGCAGCACACTTAAGTTGTTGAGCTGACTCGAAACAAAGTAAGGGCGCAACTAGCTACGAGGAGGTTCCTCCGCGCACAGGTTTTCCATACAAAACACGGTCGTTCAAGGAAGATAACTTAAAATTTTAAAAACTGATCATGCTCAAACTTTGGCAACTTAGCTTTTCTGTCGTCTGTGTCCCGGCAAGGCTATACTTCTTTGAACGATGCCTGGTCCATACCTTTATCCTCTCCTTCCCCCCCCCCCCCCCCCCGTGAACTTGTGGGCGAAGGAACCTTCCTTTTGAGAAAAAAGAAAGAAGAGAAAATAATGATATGGGGCCTTAAGGCTCATTATTGCTTACCGGGGGCAAGTGCTGCACAAACTGTCAGATAAAACATGCAAAAAAGAAAGAATGCATGAAATTTGACAAGATGTGCGGAGCACATAAACTTTATTTATGCATGGGATCTGCGCCCGGCTTTGTACAAAGGGTTACATGCAACAGCGGCAAGGCTTGTACAAAAGGTGGTTGCCGGAACAGGTTCCGGCAACCGCGCCTTATGGGTAAAACTTATGAAGATGCTCTATGTTCCAGGAGTTGCTCACCGGAAAGCCATCTTCGGTCTCAAGGCGGACAGCGCCAGGCCTAGTGACTCGTTTCACCCGATAAGGGCCTTCCCACTTCGGCGTCAACTTGTTGGAATTCTTGGCGGATTGAACGCGCCGAAGAACAAGGTCGCCTTCCTCGAAGCTTCTGGCATTAACTTTGCGGCTATGGTAGCGATGCAAAGCTTGCTGGTAGCGAGCAGCTCGTACAGCAGCCTGAAGACGATCCTCCTCGAGGAGCAGCGCGTCATCTTGCCGCAGCTTCTCTTGCTCAAGCTCATCATAAGCGAGCACCCGAGGCGATCCGTATACGAGTTCCGTGGGGAGAACTGCTTCTGCTCCGTAGACTAGAGCAAAAGGTGTCTGGCCAGTGGCTCGATTTTGCGTCGTCCTGATCGACCAAAGAACCACCGGCAGCTCCTCGATCCAATTTCTTCCGCACTTGCGCAGCCTGTCGAAAGTTCTAGTCTTGAGCCCGCGCAGCACTTCAGCGTTTGCCCTCTCCGCTTGACCGTTGCTTCTCGGGTGAGCAACAGAAGCGAAGCAGATCTTGGCGCCAAGATCTTGGACGTACTGCATGAAGGTGCGGCTCGTGAATTGTGTGCCATTGTCAGTGATGACCCTGTTAGGGACTCCGAAACGGCAAACAACTGACCTGAAGAACTTGACTGCTGACTGTGCTGTCACCTTCCTCACTGCTTCCACTTCAGGCCACTTTGTGAACTTGTCGATCGCAACGTACAAGTACTCAAAGCCCCCGACAGCTCGGGGAAAGGGGCCGAGGATGTCGAGCCCCCAGACCGAAAATGGCCAGGATAAAGGGATTGTTTGGAGAGCTTGAGCTGGTTGATGTATCTGCTTGGAGTGGAATTGGCACGCTTCACACTTGGTTACTTGTGCAGTTGCATCCTGGAGGGCTGTCGGCCAGAAGAAACCTTGCCGGAAGGCTTTGCCGGCAAGTGCTCTTGCGCCAATGTGGTGACCACATATGCCTCCATGTATCTCCGCCAACAGCTCCTGTCCATCTTCCCGGGAAATGCACTTCAATTTCACTCCGTTGAATCTTCTTCTGTACAGTATGTCATCGACAAACTGGTACATAGTTGATTGCCGGGCTACTCTCTCCGCTTCTTCTTGCTCTTCGGGAAGTTATCCTGTTTGAAGGAAATGGACGATCTGCTGTGCCCATGCCGGAGCTTGTGGCTCAACGACAAGGACTAAAGGCGCAAATGCTACTGCGAGAACATCTGCTTCCACGGCAAGAATCTGTGATTCAGCCGGAGCGTGATGCTCCCCGGCAAGCGTGTCGGGACACGGCTTGTCAGGACACGGCTTGTCAGGAGCGTCTGCTTCAACGAAACAAACCCTAGGGCTTGTCGGAGCAGACTGCTCCTCAGCACTCTTTGTGTTGATCCTGGGGACCTTCTTGACAGTGGCTTCGGGGAGCTCTGCCGGAAAGTAGTCACCAGTAACCAACTTCCTCTTCTTGCTCTGTTCAGTTGATGGTGTTACAGATGGTTGAGTCAGCTTGAGCACAAAAATTCCTGGTTCCACAGGTAACTTGAATGCAGCGCACTTTGACAGGCCGTCTGCAATGTCGTTCTGAGCTCTTGGAACGTGTTCCATCTGGAGGCCATCAAAGTGTTCTTCTAGCTTCCTCACTTCATCAATGTAGGCTTCCATCAACGGACTCTGATAATCTTTGTTTACTTGACGGACGACAAGCTGCGAGTCACCCCTGACAATAAGCTTCTTGATCCCAAGGTCCGCGGCGATTCTGAGTCCGGCAAGCAAGCCTTCATACTCTGCAGTATTGTTTGTTGCTTGCTCCTTGGGAAAGTGCATCTGGACCGCGTACTTGAGGTGCTCTCCGGTGGGTGCGACAAGTAGTACGCCCGCACCGGCGCCTTGCAGCGAGAAGGCACCATCAAACTACATGATCCATTCTTTGCTTGCTTCCTTGACGGGGATGCTCGTCTCCAGAGTTAGGTGTTGGCGTCCATTCCGCTATGAATTCTGCCAATGCTCGGCTCTGGATAGTCGAGGTACTCTCAAACTTGAGGCCAAAGCTTGACAATTCCAGTGCCCACTCGACAATCCTGCCTGTTGCTTATGGATTTTGCAGTATCCTCTTCAATGGAAAGCAAGTGACAACTGTGATCTCATGTGCTTGAAAGTAATGGTGCAGCTTCCTCGAGGCCATGAGAAGGCCAAAAAGCAACTTTTGCACACCAGAGTACCTTGATCTAGCCCCCTCCAGAAGGGAACTGACAAAATACACTAGGCGCTGCACCATCTTCTTTTGTTTTTCTTCCTGCGGCTGCACAGATCTATCCTTGTCGGGACCAGAGCTTGTCGGGGAAGCCCCGTGCTTGTCGCTGGACTCGCTTGCCGCGGCCGCTGGCTCATCGTCTGCCTCCCTCTCCGCCACTAACGCAGCACTAACCACTTGATTGGTTGCCGCTAGATACAGCAGCAACTTCTCTTGTGGCTTAGGTGCGACAAGTATTGGAGTGGAGGATAGGTATCTCTTCAAGTCCTGCAGCGCAGCCTCCGCTTCCGGAGTCCATTTCATTGGACCTGCCTTTTTCAAAATTTTGAAAAATGGCAGGGCGCACTCAGCAGACTTAGAGATGAACCTACTGAGAGCAGCAACGCAGCCGGCAAGCCTTCGTACGTCCTTGACTTGCTTCGGTGCTTCGATCTGCTCAATGGCCTTGATCTTGTCGGGATTGGCTTCAATCCCCCTCTGGGACACAAAGAACCCGAGAAGCTTGCCGGAAGGAACTCCAAACACGCACTTCTCGGGGTTCAACTTGAGATTGATCTTGCGCAGATTTGTGAAGGTTTCGTCCAAATCTTGGATCAACGTTTCTCTGTCCTTGCTCTTGACCACTATGTCATCCATGTAAGCTTCTACATTCCTGTGCAACTGTGGCTCAAAAGCATGACTGACTACTCTTGCAAATGTTGAACCAGCATTCTTTAGTCCGAAAGGCATCCGTACAAAGCAGTACGTGCCACATGGAGTAATGAATGCGGTTTTCTCTTCATCCTCTTCTGCCATGAAGATCTGGTGATATCCTGAGTATGCATCAAGAAATGAAAGCAAATCACATCCTGCTGTGGAGTCAACAATCAGGTCTATGCGCGGCAAGGGAAATGGATCCTTGGGACAAGCTTTATTAACATCAGTGAAGTCAATACAAAGCCTCCATTTCCCACTCGCTTTGCGCACGACTACAAGATTGGCCAGCCACGTTGGATGGAGCACTCCTCTGACCAGGCCTGCTGCTTCCAACTTCTTGATCTCTTCAGCAATGAATTCTTGTCGCTCCACTGCTTGCTTCCTAACTCTCTGCTTGACGGGCCGCGCGTGAGGGCAGACGGCAAGGTGGTGCTCAATTACTTTCCTGGGAACACCGGGGATGTCAGATGGCTGCCATGCAAACACATCGACATTCGCCTGCAGGAAAGCAACAAGCGCGCTTTCCTATTTAGGGTCAAGCGTGGCACTGATGGTGAAGGTACCACCAGTGCCGTCCTCCTTGGCGGCCACTTTCTTGGTCTCTGGTGAGGCTGTCTTTGCCTTCTTGCACTTGCCGGTGGAGCTCGATGGTGCGTCCTCGACGGTAGCGCAGCACTCCGAAGAGGTGCGCTTGCCGGAGTGAGCATCAGAGCTACTCTTGCCGGACTTGGTCTTCTTCTTCCCCCCGGGAGCTTCAGCGGCAAGTGGTTTGCGTTCTGATGTGGCTGCTGCTTCCCGGTAGATCTTGTCAGTACAGATAAGGGCATCTTTCTTGTCGCCATGGACAGAAATGACACTTATTGGACCGGGCATCTTGAGCATGTTGTAAGCGTAATGAGAGGCTGCCATGAACTTGGCGAGCGCTGGACGGCCAAGTATCCCATTGTAGGGAAATGGGAAATCAGCAACGTCAAATGTGACTCTCTCTGTCGTGAAGTTCAGCTTGCTGCCAAACGTTACTGGCAGTGTGATCTTCCCCTTCGGCTTGCTCCTTCCCGGGTTGATTCCTTGAAAAGTGCCGGTCTCTTCGAGCTCGCTGTCGGGGATCTGGAGCTTCTTGAGTACCGCTGAGGAGATCAGATTCAGGCCGGCCCCACCGTCAACCAGCATCTTTGTGACCTTGAGGTTGCGGATAGTTGGTGAAACCAACATCGGCAAGCACCCGACCGCAGTTATGCGATCTGGGTGATCCTCGACATCAAAGATGATGGGCGTGCTGGACCACTTCAGGGGCTTGCGCGACTCAATGGACGATTCTGCTGCATTTACTTCCCGCACCCACTGTTTGAGTTGGCAGTGCGAGGTATGCAGAGAAGCACCACCGTCGACGCACAAAACCTCCGTCGCCTTCTGAAACTCCAGCTCGTCGGCCTCATCCTCATCCATCTCTTCATCTTCGTCTTTGTCTTCATCCTTGTCGCGGCCGCGGGGAGGCCTGTCTCCTTGCCGCTGCTTGGCCTTGCCGCGGCGTCCTCCCCGGCCGGGACGCTTCTTGCCGGATCCTCCGCCACCTTCCTGGGCTTTCTCCTTGTCGCGGCGCTCGTATTCAGCTTTCTGTAGCTCAACAAGCTGCTCAACCTTCTTGCAGGCCTGGAGGTCATGGCCCTTGGTGCGGTGGATCTTGCAGTACTGCTTGCCGGAGCCGTCCTGCTTGTCGGCGGCCACCACAGCCTCGCCAGAGTCACCAGCTTTGGCCTTCTCGGCGCCACCTCCGTTGCCGGACTTCTCGACAACTAGCACATCCTTGGCTTTCCTCTTTCTGTTATTCCGCCTCCGGTTCTTCTTTGCCGGGGCGGCATCCTCACTGTCAGACCCTTCTGCTCCTGCGTTCTCTCCGGGGAGTTTCCTCCCCTCCTCAGCACGTGCACATTTGTCGGCCAGAGCATACAGCTCGCTGACATCTCTGATTTTGCACATCGCCATCTCCTCCCTCATCCTGCGGTTACGCACGTTCTGATGGAACGCGCTGATAACCGCGGCAGGGTGGACATATGGGATGTTGCGCTGCACTTGGCTGAATCTCTGTATATATTTGCGCAGGGGTTCTCCTTCCTTCTGGGCGAGCAGATGAAGATCGCTCTCCTGGCCATGGGGTTTGTGGCCGCCTGTGAAGGCGCCGACAAACTGATGACACAGGTCCGCCCACGAAGAGATGGAGTTGTCCGGCAAGTGCATGAGCCAAGATCTGACGTTGGGCTTGAGCACCAGCGAGAAGTAGTTGGCGAGGATCTTCTCGTCGCGCCCCCTGGCAGCCTGCACCGCGATGGTGTAGACGCCGAGGAACTCCGATGGATGTATCCTGCCATCGTACTTCTCGGGTACATCTGGCTTGAAGTTCTTGGTACCGGGCCACTGGACCTGCCGCAGCTCACGGGTGAACGCGGGGCAACCTACCGCGTACGGCAAGTCGCCTGGTTCCCCCGACGCATGCATATCAACAGTGGGCCCAGCACGCTGGTCTGATTGACGCCGCGCTCCTCTTCGACGCTCGATGCGAGTACGAGCGTCTTCTTGTCGTCGTTCTTGGAGAACTTGGCGCTGATCGCGACGAGCTCGCGGGTCCGACGACGCGGTGGAGTCGGTGTCGAGGTTAGCCCGGCAAGCTGGCGATCTTGGCCTTCGGGGCGGGGAGTGCACGGTGGTGGCACCCCCAGTGGTCTTGTCGGCGTCGGCTTGCGCCTGGGCGTCTTGCCGGGGCTTCGATGTGATCGGCTGCCGGGGCTTGTCGCCGTTGGCGAAGCCGATGAGGCTCTGAATGGTGGCCCTCCAGTCGTCGATCTTGTCTGGCGCTGGAGGATAGTCTAGAAGCAGCTGGGCTCGGGCCAGCGCTTCCTCTGGAGTCTTGGGCGGTGGCAGCGAACGACGCGAGGAGCGAGATATGCTCAGACTTCTAACAGTGTTAGAAGGAGCAACATCTCGTCCAGGCGACCGTCCCGCGCTCGTGCCAACATGGTGACGCGCATGTTGGCCTTGAGCGTCCCGCGATCCACCAGCTCGGCCTTGCTCCAACGCGAGTACGGTGCTAGGAGCACCATGGCGTTGTCGATCCTGCACCTCCTGGGAGGGGTGCGGTGTATGTACATACGCCGAAGCTTGCGGGGCCTTGTCCTTGGATCTAGTGACAATGTGAGCTCCCACATCGGTGCCTGTTCTTTTGCCAGTGTCTGTCCCACCGCCCGTTTGCTCCGGTGACGGTAGGATCGACGTGGACGGAGCGGCCACCTCCGAAGCCTTCTTCTTCGGTGGCATGTCGATGAGGATGTTGATGTAGCGCGCACGAACGTCGGATCAGGTTCGCACAACCTCGACGCCCCCCTACCTGGCGCGCCAAAGATGTCGTGGGAAACGAGCACCTATGGGGCAGGGCCCCTTTTGGTCCGGCAAGGGAGCGGAGAGCGCACGAAGAGCAGATCGAGGCGAAGCACGCGAGGGATTTTACCCAGCTTCGGAGCTCTCCGGAGATATAAAACTGCTACTGCTGCTTTGTGTTGATATTTTGTTCTTGCTCGAGAGCGTGGGTGTGTTGTAGTTTCGAATGAGTCGAACCCCTTCTACGTGCGCATGGGCCTCCTTTTTATAGGCTAAAGGGGTCACCGACAGGTGGCAACGCAGAGAGAGGGGTAAAAAAGTAAAAAAGAGGGGTTGGTACAACTGCTATCTACAGTCCCCCCTACCTAACTCTGACGGCAGGGGACAAGGGCATTTATTGCCCGTCCGGTCGCCCAAACAGTGCAAGAAACGACTGTTAGGGGCGCCACCGATCGCCACGATGGCCTTCTCGTCATCTCCACTTGCCACCTCGCACCGCTTGGCTGCACAGCTACTCGCCACGTGCACCAGGAACGATCCTGTGGCGACACGTCGTCGGACGCGCTGGAGCGTGGGCGCAGAGTGGTGGCTTCGCCGCGGCAAGCGCCTTGCCGCGGTCGCTATCTTGTCGCACCCGCAAGCTTGCTGCTCGCCGGGTCTTGCCGGGACGCGCGGTGCGTCGCGACAAGTCTCTTGAAATGCCTTGGTTGGTCTTCCCGGCAAGCTCCTCTTGCCGGGGTCTTGTCCTTCCCGGCAAGCTCCTCTTGCTGGGGCTCTGTCTTCTCAGTTAAACACTTTGTTCTTGAATGGCACCAACAGGGTCTACGGAGGATCTTGGCGGACGCCCGGCAAGCCTTGCCGCTGGGTGCTGCAACTGCCCGTGCACAAGTTCGGGATACTAAGGTACCCCTATTTTAGTACACCGACATCTTCAAAGACCTCATTTTTGAAGACTTCCATCAAAATCGCCTATTCACTCCCACTAGTCGATAACTAGCACTTCCATGTTCTATTTATATGAGTAATATCTTTTATGGTCATGCACCCTTGATGAATCGTCTATTCTTGTTGAATCTCGATCGTAGTGATACACATATTCATAATATTGATGCCAAAAGATGCAAAGTTGATAATGATAGTGCAACATATTTGAGGCACTGCCGCTTAGGTCATATTGGTGTAAAGCGCGTGAAGAAGCTCCATGCAGATGGACTTTTGGAGTCACTTGATTATGAATCATTTGATACTAGCAAACCATGCCTCATGGGCAAGATGACTAAAACTTCGTTCTCCGGAACAATAGAGCGAGCTAATGACTTATTGGAAATAATACATACCGATGTATGCGGTCCGGTGCGTGTTGAAGCACGCGGCGAGTATCGTTATTTTCTGACCTTCATAGATGATTTGAGTAGGTATGGGTATATCTACTTGATGAAACACAAGTATGAAACATTTGAAAAGTTCAAAGAATTTCAGAGTGAAGTGGAGAATCATCGTAACAAGAAAATAAAGTTTCTATGATCTGATCACGGAGGCGAATATTTGAGTTACGAGTTTGGCCTTCACTTAACACAACTCACGCCACCTGGAACACCACAACGTAATGGTGTGTCTGAACATCGTAACCGTACTTTATTAGATATGGTGCATTCTATGATGTCTCTTACTAATTTACCACTATCGTTTTGGGGTTATGCATTAGATACAGCCGCATTCACGTTAAATAAGGCACCGTCTAAATCCTTTGAGAGGATACTGTATGAACTTTGGTTTGGAAAGAAACCTAGGCTGTCGTTTCTTAAAGTTTGGGGATGCGATGCTTATGTCAAAAGGCTTCAACCTGATAAGCTCGAACCTAAATCTGAGAAGTGCGTCTTCATAGGATATCCTTAAGAAACTATTGGGTACACCTTCTGCCACAGATACGAAGATAAGATATTTGTTTCTAAGAATGGGTCCTTTCTAGAGGAGTTTCTCTTGAAAGAAGTGAGTGGGAGGAAAGTAGAACTTGATGAGGTAATTGTACCTTCTCTCCAATTGGAAAGTAGCACATCAGAGAAAACCGTTCCCATGATGCCTACGCCAACTAGAGAGGAAGCTAATGATGATGGTCATAAAACTTCAGATCAAGTTACTACTGAACTTCGTAGGTCAACTAGAGCACGTTCCGCACAAGAGTGGTATGACAATCCTGTTCTGGAAGTCATGTTATTAGATCAAGGCAAACCTACAAACTATGAAGAAGCTATGATGAGCCCAGATTATGAGAAATGGCTTGAAACCATGAAATCTGAGATAGGATCCATGTATGAGAACAAAGTGTGGACTTTGGTGGACTTGTCTGATGATCGGCAAGCCATAGAAAATAAATGGATCTTCAAGAAGAAGACTAGTGTTGATGGTAATGTTACTGTCAACAAAGCTCGACTTGCCACGAAAGGTTTTCGACAAGTTCAAGGAGTTGACTACGATGAGACTTTCTCGCCCGTAGCGATGCTTAAGTCTGTCCGAATCATGTTAGCAATTGCCGCATTTTATGATTATGAAATCTGGCAAATGGACGTCAAAAATGCATTCCTTGATGGATTTCTTAAAGAAGAGTTGTATATGATGCAACCAGATGGTTTTGTCGATCCTAAAGGTGCTGGCAAAGTGTGCAAGCTCCAGTGATCCATCTATGGACTGGTGTGATGTTTGCTTCAACTACGTCGGTATTTCCCCAAAGTGGAAGGGATGATGGAGCACAACCACGGTAGGTATTTCCCTTGGTCATGATACCAAGGTTATCGAAATAGTAGGAGAACCATGCAACACAACATAAACAGCTCCTGCACACAACTAACAAATACTCGCAACCCGACGTGTTAAAGGGCTTGTCAATCCCTTTTGGGCAACGACGCCAGAAATTGTCAAGGAGACGGGATAAAGTTTTTATAGATTGGATAAATAGATCGCAAATAAAATAAAGTGCAGCAAGGTATTTTTGTAATTTTGATTTAATAGATCTAAAAATAAAAGAAAATAAAAATGGATCGCAAAGGCAAATATGATAAGAAGAGACCCGGGGCCGTAGGTTTCACTAGTGGCTTCTCTCAAGAAAAATAGCAAACGGTGGGAAAACAATTACTGTTGGGCAATTGATAGAACTTCAAATAATCATGACAATATCCAGGCAATGATCATTTTATAGGCATCACGTCCAAGATTAGTGGACCGATTCCTGCCTGCATCTACTACTATTACTCCACACATCGACTGCTATCCAGCATGCATCTAGTGTATTAAGTTCATGGGAAAACGGAGTAATGCAATAAGAATGATGACATGATGTAGACAAGATTTATTTATGTAGAAATAGACCCCATCTTTTTATCCTTAATAGCAAAGATACATACGTGCCATTTCCCCTTCTGTGACTGGGATCAAGCACCATAAGATCGAACCCATCACAAAGCACCTCTTCCCATTGCAAGATAAATAGATCAAGTTGGCCAAACAAAACCCAAATATGTGTCCAAGCTTACGTTGCTCAACTCTGTGGTCACTTCTCTGGCTGTGTATGCCATGTGCTCCATCAAGATTAACCCCAGGATCATTGAACACCTTGATAAGCTGAGGAGATCGTGTCTGTGGGTTAGGAAATCCGAGGATGGACTCAAGGGTAGCTCGCTCGCAGCCTGGGAGATACTTTGTAAACCCAAAGACAAAGGTGGCCTGGGGATCATTGACCTCAGAACACAAAACCAGGGGCTGCTGCTGAAGCAACTTCACAAGTTCTATAACAAACATGATGTGCCATGGGTAAAACTGATCTGGGACTCACAGTATGTGGGCAAGGTACCTCATGCCTCTGACCCGTGTGGATCATTTTGGTGGAGAGACCTTATGTCATTATCTGATATATACAGGGGCATTACTAAAACTGAAGTACTTTCTGGTGATACGGTTTTGTTCTGGAAGGATAATTGGGGCACAGATATCCTTCAAGACAAATACCCAAGGGCGTTTTCGTTTGCTAGAAACCCAGATGTATCTGTTAGACATCTCCTGTCTGCACAGAGACTGGGTGAGGTATTCCACCTGCCGCTGTCAGTACAAGCCAAGGCTGAAGTCCTTCAGATACAAACAGAAACGCTCGAGGTGGTGTTGACAGAGGACAAGGACATATGGTCATGTGTCTGGGGGGGAACAAGCTTTCGATCTTCCAAATATTATGAGTACTGCTTTAGGCAGGCGCATGCAGATGAGGTGTTTGGTCTGATTTGGAAGACAAAATGCACAATGCAGTGGAAGGTGTTCTTATGGCTGCTGCTGGCGGACAGACTGAATACCAGAAACATGCTCCGTCGTAGACATTACAGAATCCATAATGATGACTACACATGCCTGCTCTGTGCCCAGCCGCCCGAGGAAGACATTATGCATCTCTTTTTCACCTGCCCTTTTAGCCAGAGGTGCTGGGTTGCGCTTGGAATACAATGGCAGAGTGATCCTGACTAGATTAAAATGGTGCATGAAGGCAAAAACAGGTGGACGCGGCCAATGTTCTTGGAAGTCTTCACGGTTGCTGCTTGGGGGATCTGGAAGGAGAGGAATGATAAACATTTCTGGGGGGTCCAGCCTTCGTTTGATTCTTGGAGGAACAGATTCAAAAATGATTTTGCTATGCTGGTTCATAGAGCTAAGCAGAAGTTGGCTCCATCCATCACTGCTATTGTAGATTTACTTTGAGTCTCTCCTTTCGGTTGTGTTGTATAGCTGACAACCACCCCCCCCATGTAACCTTGTACAGTCCTAGACATCTCTGACACCCCCTAACCTTAATTATTTTAATATAAAGGCAGTGAGGTTTACTCACTGTCATCAGTTCTCAAAAAAAAAGCGTAGGGTAAAAACATACAAGGGATGGAATTGAGTAAAGGATATAACATAACAAGCATCCCCTTTTCATTAAAAAAACATCCCACTCAAGTACAGTCCATAGAGGATGAAAAACATGAAAGAGAGGATTACAAGTTTTAGATGCGGCTAAGGCCCGGAGGCTTACAAATTAAAAAGATAAGATGCCCGTAATCCCTTTCCTGTCCCACTCTTCAGGAGGTAGGTCAAGGAGGCGAAAAGGGCAAAAGGGGAGCAGAAGCTGAAGAAAGGAGAAGATGAGAGAGTGCGGGCTTCTGCCCTCCCCTCCTGCTCTTCTTAAAGGAGCGAGGTGGGGGCTCGGCCGCCCCGCTCAGCGAATCAGGGCACGAGAAGAGCAGGGAGTCGGGGCCGACCCGCTGCCTCTGCTCACAACGGCCCAGTTTCCCGCTTCCACCGTCCGCGACCCCAAGCGCATGGGAGCCGCGTGGCGGGGATGCAGAACCAAGGCGAACGTTACGCATTTCCTGGATTTAAGTATTGCCCACGATCTCTCCCACGACGTTGCGATTGACGCGTGCTGTTACGGGAGGACGCGGTGGATACGGAGAGGATTTGGTTTGGGCCCAGGCCGCACGTGCCCGTGCCCCATTTTGGGTCTGGCCCAACAGCGCTCGGCACCGTGTATGGCCCAGGCCCGGGGGCTCCTGTCGGTGTACTAAAGTAGGGGTACCTTAGTACCCCGAACTTGTGCACGGGTAGTCGCAGCATCCCGCAGCAAGGCTTGCCGGGCGTCCGCCAAGATCCTCCGCTATTCCTATTTACTGCCATTCAAGAACAAAGTGTTAGCTGAGAAGACAGAACCCCGGCAAGAGGAGCTTGCCGGGAAGGACAAGACCCCGGCAAGAGGAGCTTGCCGGGAAGGCCAACCAAGGCACTTCAAGACACTTGCCGTTACGCACCGTGCGTCCCGGCAAGACCCAGCGAGCGGCAAGCTTGCGGGTGCGACAAGACAGCGACCCCGGCAAGGCGTTTGCTGCAGCAAGGCCACCACTCTGCGCCCACGCTCCAGCACATCCGACGACGTGTCGCCGCAGGATCGCTCCTGGTGCACGTGGCGGGTAGCTGTGCAGCCGAGCGGTGCGAGGTGGCAAGTGAAGATGACAAGGAGGCCATCGTGGTGATCAGTGGCGCCCCTAACGGTCGTTTCCTACACTGTTTGAGCGACCAGACGGGCATTAAATGCCCTTGTCCCCTGCCGTCAGAGTTAGGTAGGGGCACTATTGATAGCGGTTGTACCAACCCCCGTTTTTACTTTTTTACCCCTCTCTCTACGCTGCCACCTATCGGTGACCCATTTAGACTATAAAAAGGAGGCCCATGCGCACGTAGAAGGGGTTCGGCTCATTCGAAACTACAACACACCTACGCTATTGAGCAAGAACAGAATAGAAACACAAAGCAGCAGTAGGAGTTTTATCTCTCCGGAGAGCTCCGAAGCTGGGTAAAATCCCTCGCGTGCTTCGCCTCGATCTGCTCTTCGCGCGCCCTCCGCTCCC
The DNA here is from genome assembly GCA_963921465.1 of Triticum timopheevii. Taxonomy (NCBI): domain Eukaryota; kingdom Viridiplantae; phylum Streptophyta; class Magnoliopsida; order Poales; family Poaceae; genus Triticum; species Triticum timopheevii. Next base: position 154,662,067 of record OY997272.1, read on the forward strand.
TTGCCGGACCGAAAAGGGGCCCTGCCCCATAGGTGTTCGTTTCCCACGACATGAGGGAAATACTTATGCTACTATTGCTGCATTACCCTTTCCTCTTCAAGGAAAACCAACGCAAGCTCAAGACGTAGCATGCCTTCCATACCAACACTTTCCAAGGAATTTATTATTTGACAACATAAAGTAAATTCATTTTTCATTTCGGGACTAGGCATACCTAATACCTTTGCCATACTCTCGTGCAATGACAAGTGAATAAATACTCATCGTGAGAATAACACATCTAGCATGGAAAACATCGGCCACCGCCAGGCGGTACGAGCACAGACAAGAGATCTTTTTTGAAAATTAGACATGGCACATGCAAATTTTCTTAGAACGGCACGGAAATACCGCATATAGGTAGGTATAGTGGACTCATATGGCAAAACTGGTTTAAAGGGTTTTGGATGCAGAAGTAATGATCATACTTAGTGCAATTGAAGGCTACCAAAAATATTGGGAATCGTCCAACCAAGAAACGAAAAATCTCGTACCCAAGCATTAAGCATAAGTAACACCTAATAATGCACCACAAGTAGGATATAATGTCATTGTATAACTATTGACTTTCGTACTTGCATAGGGAATCACAAACCTTAACATCAATATTCTTACTAAAGCATGACTCGCATATCATATCATCATATCTCAGTACCATTACTAACAACCAAGTTTATTTTGTCCAATGATCTTCATGAAAGTTTTTATTATATCCTCCTTGGATATCTATCACTTCGGGACTAATTTCATATGTTGCTTTTAATATGCTCAAACAAATTTAAGTGAAGAACATGAGCATAATATTTATTTCTCTCAAAATAATCTAAGTGAAGCAAGAGATAATTTCTTAAAAAATTTACTAACTCCCAAATAAATCTAAGTGAAGCATGAGAGCATTTCTTCAAAAATAAAAAAGCACACCGTGCTCAAAAAGATATAAGTGAAGCACTAGAGCAATTCCATGGCTCTAAAAAATTTAAGTGAAGCATAGGAGCAAGCATAGCATAATTATTGGCTCTCTCAAAAGGATGTGTCAAGCAAGGATTCAAGAATTAAAATGAAAAGCAAAACAAGCAAAGACTCATATCATACAAGACGCTCCAAGTAAAACTCATAATATGTGACGAATAAAAATATAGCTCCAAGTAAAATACCGATGGTTGTTAGAAGAAAGAGGGGATGCCACTCGGGGGCATCCCCAAGCTTAGTTGCTTGCTACTTCTTGAATATTATCTTGGGGTGCCTCGGGCATCCCTAAGCTTAGCCTTTTGCTAATCCTTATTCCGTCATCCATCATAAGATCTCCCAAAACTTGAAAACTTCAATCACACAAAACTCAACAAAACCTTCGTGAGATCCGCTAGTATAAGAAAGCAAACCACTACAATAAGTACTGTTGCAAACCCATTCATATTTTATTTTTGCATTATATATATTGTATTCCAACTTTTCTATGGCAAAAACTCTTCAAAGAAAACCATAGAATCATCGAAACAAGCACAAAATGCAAAGAAAACAGAATCTGTCAAAAAACAGAACAATCTGTAGAAATCTGACTAATTCATTCGAATAATTCTATAACTCCAAAAATTCTAAAAAATTAGGACGACGTGCATAATTTGTCTATTAATCGTCTGCAAAAAGAATCAACTGAAAAGCATTCTTCTGTTACAAATAAAAATATTTTCGTGAGCGCAAATGTTTCTGTTTTTCAGCAAGATCAAATCAACTCTCACCCAAATCATCCCAAAGGCCTTGCTTGGCACAAACACTAATTTAAACCACAAAAACACATATAATCAGAGGCATAATTGGGTATTTTATTGAAAATAGCAAGAAAACCAGAAAGCAAAAATATACAAGTTAGTTTGCCTCCCAACGAGCACTATCGTTTTATTCCCCTAGCTAGGCATAATGCGAAGGATCTAAGTGTTCTCATATTTAGCTCTAGATCCATACGATAGCCTCATGATTGATTCATATGGTGGCCTAATTCTTGTTCTATGGAAATTTTCCATACCCTCTCTTATTGGAAATTGCAATTTAATATGCCTTCTTTCATATCAATCACGGCACCAATAGTATGTAAAAACGGTCTGCCAAGTATAATTGGACAATACGGATTGCAATCAATATCAAGAAAAATAAAATCTATGGGCACATAATTCCTATTAGAAAGAATAATAACATCATTACTTCTTCCCATAGGCTTTAATAGTAGAATCCGCCAAGTGCAAATTTAAAGAGCATTCTTCAATATCGGTAAGACCAAGCACATCACATAAAGATTTCGGAATTGTAGAAACACTAGCACCTAAGTCACAAAAGCAAAACACTCATAATTCTTAATCTTGACGTTGATGGTAGGTTCCCATTCATCATGTAATTTTCTAGGAATTGAGACTTCTAATTCCAACTTTTCTTCAAAAGCTTTCATCATAGCATCAACAATATGTTTAGTAAAAGCTTTATTTTAGTTCATAAGCATGGGGTGAATTTATCATGGATTGCAACAAATAAATAAAATCAACCAAAGATCAACTATCATAATTAAAGTCTTTGTAATCTAAAATAGTGGGCACATCACTAGTTAAAGTTTTGACCTCTTCAAACCTACTTTTATCAATTTTCTTAACAAGGTTTTCACCCTCCAAATTATCGGGACACCTTCTAGCTAAAGTTGACTCTTCTCCAGTCCCTTTTTCATCAATCTTAATTTTTCTAAACAAGGAGTCAATAGAGGAAACACCAATCATTTTAAGATCTTCATCACTTTTATGAAAGCAATCACTAGAAAACGCTTTTTCTAAAAATTCTCTTTTAGCTCTAAGCATAGTGGTTATTTTCTTACTTTCATCCATAGAAATATAAAGAGATTTAATTGATTATTCAACTTTAGGCACAAAATTTTTCATCTCAAAAGTTTCTACTTCATGAGAAATTCTATCAATACTTCTAGACATATCATCAACTTTATTCAGCTTTTCTTCTATCGTAGCATTGAAAACCTTTTGAGTATTGATAAATTATTTAATATTATTCTCAAGATCAGAGGTGTTTATATTATTATTATAAGAAGGATTACCATAGGAATTACCATAATTATTAGAGGAATTACTAGGAAAAGGCCTAGCATTAAAATTACCTCTGTAAGTATTGTTATTGAAATTGTTTCGTGAGATAAAATTCACATCTATGGCATCACAATTTTTCTCAATCAAAGTAGACGAAGGCACATCCTTAAAATCAATAGGAGCACTTTTACTAGGAACGAACTTCATAAGAGCATCAACTTTTTCAGTCAAAGAATTTATTTCTTCTACCGAATTGACTTTTTTACTAGTAGGAACTCTTTAGGTATGCCATTGTGAGTAATTTGTCATAATATTGTCTAGCAATTTAGTAGCTTCACCCAAAGTAATTTCCATAAAAGTACCCCCCGCGGTGGAATCTAAAAGATTATGAGAAGCAAAATTCAACGCCACATAAAAAATTTGTATGATCATCCAAAGATTTAACCCATGAGTTGGGCAATTCCTTAGCATCAATTTCATCCTTTTCCAAGATTGTGCAACATGATCATGTTCAAGTTGCTTGAAATTCATGATCTGGGTTCTAAGGGAAATAATTTTTGCGGGCGGAAAATACTTAGTAATAAAAGCATCCTTGCACTTATTCCAAGAATCAATACTATTGCGAGGCAAAGAAGAAAACCAAATTTTTGCGCGATCTCGCAAAGAAAACGGAAATAATTTCAACTTCACAACATCATAGTCCACATCTTTTATTTTTTGCATATCACATAATTCCACGAATGTGTTAAGATGGGACGCGACATCCTCATTATGATTAACAGAAAATTGATCTTTCATAACAAGATTCAGCAAAGCAGTATTAATATCACAAGACTCCACACTAGTGGCGGGAGGAGAAATCGGAGTGCTAATAAAATCATTGTTGTTGGTATTTGAGAAATCACACAACTTGGTGTTCTCTTGAGTCACGGTGACTTCACAACAAGATTGCACTCAAAAATAGATCTGACGAGAAAACGGCGAACAAAAAAGAGGGCGAATAAAACGGAAATTTTTTGTAAAGTGGGGTAGAGGAAAACGAGAGGCAAATGGAAAATAATGTAAATTGTAAGGAGATGATATCAATGATTAGGAATCTGGTTGCTGTTCATGATGTCTCCCCGGCAACGGCGCCAGAATATCCTTTTGATGTTTGCTTGAACTACGTCGGTATTTACCCAAAGAGGAAGGGATGATGCAACACATCAATGGTAGGTATTTCCCTCAGTGATGAGACCAAGGTTATTGAACCAGTAGGAGAACCACGCAACACAACATAAACAGCTCCTGCACACAAATAACAAATACTCGCAACCTGACATGTTAAAGGGGTTGTGAACCCCTTGCAGGCAACTGCGCCAGAAATTGGCACGGAGACGGGATAAAGTTGTAATAGATTGGATAAATAGATCACAAATAAAATAAAGTGCAGCAAGGTATTTTTGTATTTTTGGTCTAATAGATCTGAAAATAAAAGCAAATAAAAATGGATCGCAAAGGCAAATATGATAAGAAGAGACCCGGGGCCGTAGGTTTCACTAGTGGCTTCTCTCGAGAAAAATAGCAAACGGTGGGAAAACCATTACTGTTGGGCAATTGATAGAACTTCAAATAATCATGACGATATCCAGGCAATGATCATTATATAGGCATCACGTCCAAGATTAGTAGACCGACTCCTGCCTTCATCTACTACTATTACTCCACACAAGGACCGCTATCCAGCATGCATCTAGTGTATTAAGTTCATGGGAAAACGGAGTAATGCAATAAGAACGATGACATCATGTAGACAAGATTTATTTATGTAGAAATAGACCCCATCTTTTTATCCTTAATAGCAACGATACATACGTGTCGTTCCCCTTCTGTCACTGAGATCAAGCACCGTAAGATCGAACTGATCACAAAGCACCTCTACCCATTGCAAGATAAATACATCAAGTTGGCCAAACAAAACCCAAATATCAGAGAAGAAATACGAGGCTATAATCAATCATGCATATAAGAGATCAAGAGAAGACTCAAATAACTTTCACGGATAAAAACATAGATCTGATCATAAACTCAAAGTTCATCGGATCCCAACAAACACACTGCAAAAAGACTTACATCATATGGATCTCCAAGAGATCATTGTATTGAGAATCAAGAGAGAGAGAGGAAGCCATCTAACTACTACCTACTAACTACGGACCCGTAGGTCTACAAAGAACTACTCACGCATCATTGGAGAGGCACCAATGGACATGATGAACCCCTCCGTGATGGTGTCTAGATTGGATCTGGTGTTTCTGGAACTGGCGGCGGCTGGAATTGATTTTCGTTGACTCTCCTAGGGTTTATGGAATATTGGGGTATTTATAGAGCAAAGAGGTGGTGCAGGAGGCCACCGAGGTGGGCATAACCCACCTGGGTGCGCCTGGGCCCCCAGGCACGCCCTGGTGGGTTGTGCCCCCCTCGTGGCACCCCTCTGGTACTTCTTCGGCCCAACTTGTATCTTCTGGTCCAGAAAAATCCACAAAAAGTTTCGCTGTGTTTGGAATCCATTTGGTATTGATTTCCTACGATGTAAAAAACAAGTAGAAAACAACAATTGGCACTGGGCACTATGTCAATAGGTTAGTACGAAAAAATAATATAAAATGACTATAAAATGATTGTAAAACATCCAAGAATGATAATATAATAGCATGGAACAATAAAAAACTATAGATACGTTGGAGACGTGTCAACATCCCCAAGCTTAATTCCTTCTCGTCCTCGAGTAGGTAAATGATAAAAACAGAATTTTTGATGTGGAATGCTTCCTAACATGTTCATCACATTTTCTTTTCTTTGTAGCATGGACATTTGGACTTTTATATGGTTCACAGAAATAGTCTAGTTTTGACATGAAGACTTTAATAGTCAAGCATATCAACAAGCAATAATGACTTTCAAAATATCAACACTAAAGCAAGTTATCCCTAGCCTATTATGCTCCATCATTGATCCATTCATGAAACACACTCGAATATTAGCTACACCCAATGCTCAAATACAATCATAGTGCCCCTTAGTTGGTTCTTTATAAGAGAATATGGGGAGTCAATTTCAAAATAAAAATTGCATAAAGTGAAAGAAAGGCCCTTCGCAGAGGGAAGTAGGGATTTGTAGAGGTGCCAGAGCTCAAAGCGAAAATTGAGAGATAAAAACATTTTGGGAGGCATACTTTTCCCACCAACGAAAATGACTTAGAGTGCAACACTTTCCATGCTAGATATATTATGGGCGGTTCCCAAGCAGAAAATAAAGTTCATTCCTTTTTCCACCATACTTTCACTCTCCATGGCTAACCGTATCCACGGGTGCCTTGATCCGTCTCCAACGTATCTATAATTTTTGATTGTTCCATCTTATTATATTACCCGTTTTAGATGTTTATGGGCTTTACTTTACACTTTTATATCATTTTTGGGACTAACCTACTAACCGGAGGCCCAGCCCGTATTGCTGTTTTTTTGCCTATTTCAGTGTTTCAAAGAAAAGGAATATGAGACGGAGTCGAAATGGAATGAAACCTTCGGGGGCGATCTTTTCGGAACAAACGTGATCCAGAGGACTTGGTGTGCAAGTCAAGAAGCAATCGAGGAGGCCACGAGGGTGGAGGGCGCCCCCCCTACTGGGCGCGTCCCCCTATCTCGTGGGTCCCTCGGGCATCCACCGACCTACTTCTTCCTCCTATATATACCCACGTACCCCAAGAACATCAGAGGAGACCACGAAGAAACTATTTCCACCACCGTAACCTTCTGTATCCATGAGATCCCATCTTGGAGCCTTCGCCGGCGCTCCGCTGGAGGGGGAATCAACCACGGAGGGCTTCTACATCAACACCATAGCCTCTCTGATGAGTTGTGAGTGGTTTACCATAGACCTTCGGGTCCATAGTTATTAGCTAGATGGCTTCTTCTCTCTCTTTGAATCTCAATACCATGTTCTCCTTGATCTTCTTGGAGATCTATTCGATGTAACTCTTTTTGCGGTGTGTTTGTCGAGATTTGATGAATTGTGGGTTCATCATCAAGTTTATCTATGAGAAATATTTGAATCTCCTCTGTATTCTTTTATGTGTGATTAAGTTATCTTTGAGAGTCTCCTCGAATTATCAGTTTGGTTTGGCCTAGTAGATTGATCTTTCTTGCAATGGGAGAAGTGCTTAGCTTTGGGTTCAATCTTGCGGTGTCCTTTCCCAGTGACAGCAGGGGCAGCAAGGCACGTATTGTATTGTTGCCATCGAGGATAAAAAGATTGGGTTTATATCATATTGCATGAGTTTATCCCTCTACATCATGTCATCTTTCTTAATGCGTTACCCCGTTCTTTATGAACTTAATACTCTAGATGCATACTGGATAGCGGTCGATGTGTGGAGTAATAGTAGTAGATGCAGGCAGGAGTCGGTCTACTTGTCACGGACGTGATGCCTCTATACATGATCATGCCTAGATAATCTCACAATTATTTGATTTTCTATCAATTGCTCGACAGTAATTTGTTCATCCACCGTAATACTTATGCTATCTTGAGAGAAGCCACTAGTGAAACCTATGGCCCCCGGGTCTATGTTTTATCATATAAGCTTTCAATCTATCTTTATTTGCATTTTTAATTTTCCAATCTATATCATAAAATACCCAAAAAATATTTATCTTATCTTATTATCTCTATCAGATCTCACTTTCAGAAGTGGCCTTGAAGGGATTGACAACCCCTTTATTGCGTTGGTTGCGAGTTCTTGTTCGTTTGTGTAGCTGCGTGGGACTTTTGAGGAGCCTCCTACTGGATTGATACCTTGGTTCTCAAAAACTGAGGGAAATACTTACGCTACTATTGATGCATCACCCTTTCCTCTTCAAGGAAAACCAACGCAAGCTCAAGACGTAGCAAGAAGGATTTCTGGTGCCATTGCCGGGGAGGTCTTCGCTCAAGTCAAGACATACCAAGTACCCATCACAAACTCATCTCCCTCGCATTTACATTATTTGCCAGTTGCCTCTCATTTTCCTCTCCCCCACTTCACCCTTGCCGTTTTATTCGCCCTCTCTTTCCCAATCTCCTCTCTCTTTTGTTAGCCTTTTTGTTTGCTTGTGTGTTGGATTACTTGTCGCCATGGCGCAAGATAATACCAAATTGTATGATTTCTCCAATACCAATAATAATGATTTCCTTAGTACTCCGATTGCTCCTCTTAATGATGTTGAGTCTTGTGAAATCAATACTGCTTTGCCGAATCTTGTTACGAAAGGTCAATTCGCCGGCCTTCCTAGTGAAGATGCCGCTACCCATCTAAACAACTTTGTTGATTTGTGTGAGATGCAAAAGAAGAAAGATATGGATAATGATATTGTTAAATTGAAGTTATTTCCATTTTCACTTAGAGATCGTGCTAAAGTTTGGTTTTAGTCTTTGACTAAGAATAGTATTGATTCATGGAATATGTGCAAAGATGCTTTTATCTCTAAGTATTTTCCTCCCGCTAAGATCATCACTCTTAGGAATGATATTATGAATTTTAAACAACTTGATCATGAGCATGTTGCCCAATCTTTGGAAAGAATGAAATTGATGATTCGCAATTGCCCTACTCATGGTTTGAATTTATGGATGATCATACAAAAAAATTATGCCGGATTGAATTTTGCTTCTAGAAATCTTTTAGATTTGGCCGCGGGAGGCACATTTATGGAAATCACCTTAGGAGAAGCTACAAAACTCCTTGATAATATTATGGCTAATTATTCTCAATGACACACCGAAAGATCTACTAGTAAAAAAGTGCATGCTATAGAAGAAATTAATGTTTTGAGTGGAAAGATGGATGAACTTATGAAATTTTTTGCTACTAAGAGTGCTCCTATTGATCCCAATGATATTCCTTTGTCTACTTTGATTGAGAATAATAATGAATCTATGGATGTGAATTTTGTTGGTAGGAATAATTTTGGAAACAATGCTTATAGAGGAAACTTTAATCCTAGACCGTTCCCTAGTAATTCCTCTAATAATTATGGAAATTCCTACAAAAATTCTTATGGTAATTTTAATAAGATGCCCTCTGATTTTGAGAATAGTTTGAAAGAATTTATGATCACTTAAAAGAATTTTCATGCCTTGCTTGAAGAAAAATTGCTCAAAGTTGATGATTTGGCTAGGAACGTTGATAGACTCTTGCTTGATGTTGATTCTTTGAAACTTAGATCTACTCCTCCTAAGCATGATATCAATGAGTCTCTCAAAGCTATGAGAATTTCCATTGATGAGTGCAAACAAAGAACCGCTAGATTGTGTGCTAAGAATGATTGCTTTATAAAGGCGTGTTCTTCTAGTGTCCTTGAAAATAATGATGAAAATCTTAAAGTTATTGATGTGTCCCCTATTAGATCTTTGTTTTGCAATATGAATCTTAATAATGATGGGACTGGAGATGAGTCAACTTTAGTTAAAAGGCGTCCCAATGATTCGGAGTTTTTAGATCTTGATGCTAAATTTGGTAAAGTGGGATTGGAGAGGTCAAGACTTTTAGCATTGAACACACTATCTTGGATTTCAAGGAAATTAATTATGATAATTGTTCTTTAGAAGATTGTATTTCCTTGTTGCAATCCGTTGTGAATTATCCTCATGCTTATAGTCAAAATAAAGCTTTTACCAAACATATCGTTGATGCTTTGATGCAATCTTTTGATGAAAAACTTAATTTGGAAGTTTATATACCTAGAAAACTTTATGATGAGTGGGAACCTACTATAAAGATTAAAATTAAAGATCATGAGTGTTATGCTTTATGTGATATGGGTGCTAGTGTTTCCACGATTCCGAAAACTTTATGTGATATTCTAGGTTTCCATGATCTTGATGATTGCTCTTTAAATTTGCACCTTGCAGATTCCACCATTAAAAAGCCAATGGGAAGGATCAATGATATTATTATTGTTGCAAATAGAAATTTGGTGCCTGTAGATTTTATCGTTCTTGATATAGATTGCAATCTTTCTTGCCCTATTATTTTTGGTAGACCTTTCCTTAGAACGATTGGTGCAATTATTGATATGAAGGAAGGGAATATTAGATTCCAATTTCCATTAAGGAACGGGATGGAACATTTTCCAAGAAAAAAAAATTAAATTACATTATGAATCTATCATGAGAGCAACTTATGAATTGAGTACCAAAGATGGCACTACTTAGATCTATCCTCGCTTTTATGCCTAGCTAGGGGCGTTAAACGATAGCGCTAGTTGGGAGGCAACCTAATTTTATTTGCGTTTTTTGTTTTTGTTTATGTTTAGTAATTAATTTTGCATCTACCTTCTTTTGAGATGTGTTTTTATGTTTTAATTAGTGTTTGTGCCAAGTAGAACCTATAGGATAACCTATGGTGATAGTTAATTTGATTCTGCTGAAAAACAGAAACTTTGCGCGCATGAACATAATTTTAGTAATTCACACAAACGTGATTTTGCATTGATTCTTTTTTATGTATATCATTAGACAAATTGCCCAGGACTTCCTATTTTGGTAGGATTTTTGTTATAGAAGTATTCGAGAGTTACACATTGCTACATACTGTTTTGTTTTTGACAGATTCTGCCTTTCATGTGTTGTTTGCTTATTTTGATGCATCTATGGCTAGTAGGTAAGGGTATGAACCATAGAGAACTTGGAATATAGTAGTTTTAACACCAATATAAATAAATAATGAGTTCATTACAGTACCTTATGTGGTGGTTTTTCTTTCTTTCACTAACGGAGCTTATGAGATTTCCTGTTGAGTTTTGTGTTGTGTAGTTTTCAAGTTCTGGGTAAAGATTTGATGGACTATGGAATAAGTAGTGGCAAAATTCTAAGCTTGGGGATTCCCAAGGCACCCCAAGATATTCAAGAATAGACAAAATCCTAAGCTTGGGGATGCCCCCGGAAGGCATCCCCTCTTTCGTCTTCGTTAACTTTACTTGGAGCTATATTTTCATTCGCCACATGATATGTGTTTTGCTTGGAGCGTCTTGTATGATATTAGTCTTTGCTTTTTAGTTTTCCATAATCATCCTTGCTGTACACACCTTTTGGGAGAAGCCCACTTGATTATAATTTATTAGAATACTCTATGTGCTTCACTTATATCTTTTGAGCTAGATAGTTTTTGCTCTAGTGCTTCACTTATATTTTTTAGAGCACGGCGGTGGCTTAATTTTGAAGAAATAGTTGATCTCTCATGCTTCACTTATATTATTTTGAGAGTCTTTTAGAACATCATGGTATTTTGTATGGTTATAAATTTGGTCCTAGAATGATGAGCATCCAAGTTGGGTATAATAAAAACTATCATAGAAAGTGCATAAAACACTAGGATCAATTTGATGCTGGATAATTGTTTTGAGATATAGAGGTGGTAATGTTAGAGTCATGCTAGTGGGTAATTATGAAATTGAGAAACACTTGTGTTGAAGTTGGCAAGTCCGGTAGCATGCACGTATGGTAAAAGTTGTGTGACAAATTTGTTGCATGAGGTGCTCTTTTAATTGTCTTCCTTATGAGTGGAGGTCGGGATCGCGTGATGGTTAACTCCTGCCAACCCTTCCCCTAGGAGCATGCGTAGTAGTACTTTGCTTCGAGGGAAAGTAAACTTTTGCAATAAGTATATGAGTTCTTTAACTAATGTGAGTCCATGGATATATGCACACTCACCCTTCCACTTTGCTAGCCTCTATTATACCGCACAACTTTCGCCGGTATCTTGCACCCATTATTTACCTTCCTCAAAACGGCCACCATACCTACCTATTATGGCATTTCCATGGCCATTCCGAGATATATTGCCATGCAATTTTCCACCGTTCCGTTTATATGACATGCATCAATATTGTCATATTGCTCTTTGCATGATCATGTAGTTGACATTGTATTTGTGGCAAGGCCACCCTCATAATTTTCATACATGTCACTCTTGATTCATTTCATATCCCGGTACACTGCCGGAGGCATTTATATAGAGTCATATTTTGTTCTAAGTGTTGAGTTGTAATTCTCGAGTTGTAAATTAATAAAAGTGTGATGATTTTCATTATTAGAGCATTGTCCCAAGTGAGGAAAGGATGATGAAGACTATGATTCTCCCACAAGTCGGGATGAGACTTCGGACTTTAAAAAAAAAAGAGGCCAAGGAGCCCACCAAATAAAAAAAAGATAAAGGCCAAATAAAAAAAGAGAAAATCGAAATAAAAAAATAAAAAAATGAGAGAAAAAGAGAGAAGGGACAATGCTACTATCTCTTTTCCACACTTGTGCTTCGAAATAGCCCCATGATCTTCATGATAGACAGTCTCTTGTGTTGTCACTTTCATATACTAAGTGGGAATTTTTCATTATAGAACTTGGCTTGTATATTCCAATGATGGGCTTCCTCAAAATTCCCTAGGTCTTCATGAGCAAGCGAGTTGGATGCACACCCACTAAGTTTCTTTTGTTGAGCTTTCATACATTTATAGCTCTAGTACATCTGTTGCATGGCAATCCCTACTCACTCACATTGATATTTATTGATGGGCATCTCCATAGCCCATTGATACGCCTAGTTGATGTGAGCCTATCTTCTCCCTTTTTGTCCTCACAACCACCACCATATACCACCATAGTGCTATGTCCATGGCTTGCGCTCATGTATTGCGTAAGAGTTGAAAAAGCTGAAGCACGTTAAAAAGTATGAACAAATTGCTTGGCTGAAACCGGGGTTGTGCATGATGGGTGTATTTTGTGTAATGAAGATGAAGCATGGCCTAACTATATGATTTTGTAGGGATAGGCTTTCTTTGGCTATGCTATTTTGATAGGACATGATTATTTGTTAGTATGCTTCGAAGTATTACTATTCTTTATGTTTTATAAGCTTTTATCTTGAATCATTTTGATCTGAACAATCATGCGACAATAAAGAAAATTACATTGAGAATTATGCTAGGTAGCATTCCACATCAAAAATTCTGTTTTTATCATTTACCTACTCGAGGACGAGCAGGAATTAAGCTTGGGGATGCTTGATACGTCTCCAACGTATCTATAATTTTTTATTGTTCCATGCTATTATATTACCCATTTTGGATGTTTATGGGCTTTACTTTACACTTTTATATCATTTTTGGGACTAACCTACTAACCGGAGGCCCAGCCCGTATTGCTGTTTTTTTTGCCTATTTCAGTGTTTCGAAGAAAAGGAATATCAAATGGAGTCCAAACGTAATGATACCTTCAGGGGCGATCTTTTCGGAACAAACGTGATCCATAGGACTTGGAGTGCAAGTCAAGAAGCAATCGAGGAGGCCACGTGGGTGGAGCCCCCCCCCCCCCTACTGGGCGTGCCCCCTATCTTGTGGGCCCCTCGGGCATCCACCGACCTACTTCTTCCTCCTATATATACCCATGTACCCCAAGAACATCAGAGGCGACCATGAAAAATCTATTTCCACCACCGTAACCTTCTGTATCTGCGAGATCCCATCTTGGAGCCTTTGTTGGTGCTCCACCGGAGGGGGAATCAACCACGGAGGGCTTCTACATCAACGCCACAGCCTCTCCGATGAGTTGCGAGTAGTTTACTACACACCTTCGAGTCCATAGTTATTAGCTAGATGGCTTCTTCTCTCTCTTTGAATCTCAATACCATGTTCTCCTTGATCTTCTTGGAGATCTATTCGATGTAACTCTTTTTGCGGTGTGTTTATCGAGATCCGATGAATTGTGGGTTTATGATCAAGTTTACCTATGAGAAATATTTGAATATCCTCTGAATTCTTTTATGTGTGATTAAGTTATCTTTGCAAGTCTCTTCGAATTATCAGTTTGGTTTGGCCTAGTAGATTGATCTTTCTTGCAATGGGAGAAGTGCTTAGCTTTGGGTTCAATCTTGCGGTGTCCTTTCCCAATGATAGCAGGGGAAGCAAGGCACGTATTGTATTGTTGCCATCGAGGATAAAAAGATGGGGTTGATATCATATTGCATGAGTTTATCCCTCTACATCATGTCATCTTTCTTAATGTGTTACTCCATTCTTTATGAACTTAATACTCTAGATGCATGCTGGATAGCGGTCGATGTGTGGAGTAATAGTAGTAGATGCAGGCAGGAGTCGGTCTACTTGTCACGGACATGATGCCTATATACATGATCATGCCTAGATAATCTCATAATTATTTGCTTTTCTATCAATTGCTCGACATTAATTTGTTCACCCACCGTAATACTTATCCTATCTTGAGAGAAGCCACTAGTGAAACCTATGGCCCCCGGGTCTATCTTTTATCATATAAGCTTTCAATCTACTTTTATTTGCATCTTTACTTTTCCAATCTATATCATAAAATACCAAAAATATATTTATCTTATCTTACTATCTCTATCAGATCTCACTTTCGCAAGTGGCCTTGAAGGGATTGACAACCCCTTTATTGTGTTGGTTGCGAGTTCTTGTTTGTTTGTGTAGGTGCGTGGGACTTTTGAGGAGCCTCCTACTGGATTGATACCTTGGTTCTCAAAAACTGAGGTGTCGGTGTACTAAAGTAGGGGTACCTTAGTACCCCGAACTTGTGCACGGGCAGTCGCAGCGTCCCGCGGCAAGGCTTGCCGGGCGTCTGCCAAGATCCTCCGCTATTCCTATTTACTGCCATTCAAGAACAAAGTGTTAGCTGAGAAGACAGAACCCCGGCAAGAGGAGATTGCCGGGAAGGACAAGACCCCGGCAAGAGGAGCTTGCCGGGAAGGCCAACCAAGGCACTTCAAGAGATTTGCCGTGACGCACCGTGCGTCCCGGCAAGACCCGGCGAGCGGCAAGCTTGCGGGTGCGACGAGATAGCGACCCCGGCAAGGCATTTGCCGCGGAAAGGCCACCACTCTGCGCCCACGCTCCAGCACATCCGACGACGTGTCGCCGCAGGATCGCTCCTGGTGCACGTGGCGGGTAGCTGTGCAGCCGAGCGGTGCGAGGTGGCAAGTGAAGATGACAAGGAGGCCATCGTGGCGATCGGTGGCGCCCCTAACGGTCGTTTCCTACACTGTTTGAGCGACCAGATGGGCATTAAATGCCCTTGTCCCCTGCCGTCAGAGTTAGGTAGGGGGCACTGTTGATAGCGGTTGTACCAACCCCCGTTTTTACTTTTTTACCCCTCTCTCTACGCTGCCACCTGTCGGTGACCCCTTTAGACTATAAAAAGGAGGCCCATGCGCATGTAGAAGGGGTTCGGCTCATTCGAAACTACAACACACCTACGCTATTGAGCAAGAACAGAATAGAAACACAAAGCAGCAGTAGGAGTTTTATCTCTCCGGAGAGCTCCGAAGCTGGGTAAAATCCCTCGCGTGCTTCGCCTCGATCTGCTCTTCGCGCGCCCTCCGCTCCCTTGCCAGACCGAAAAGGGGCCCTGCCCCATAGGTGTTCGTTTCCCACGACATCTTTGGTGCGCCAAGTAGGGGGGCGTCGAGGTCGTGCGTATCTGATCCGGTGTCTGTGTGCGCTACATCAACATCTTCATCGACATGCCACCGAAGAAGAAGACTTCGGAGGTGGCCGCTCCGTCTACGACTATCCTACCACCACCGGAGCAAACGGGCGGTGGGGTGGACGCCGGCGGAAGAGCGGGCGCCGGCGGGGGGACTCACATCGTCACCCGGTCCAAGGACAAGGCCCCGCGAGGTTCAGCGTCTGTACATCCACCGCACCCTTCCCAGGAGGTGCAGGATCGACAACGCCACGGTGCTCCTAGCACCATGCTCGCGTTGGAACAAGGCCAAGCTGGTGGGTCGCGGGACGCTCAAGGCCAACGTACGCGTCAACACGCTGGCACGAGCGCAGTGCGGTCGCCTGGACGAGATGTTGCTCCTTCTAACACTGTTAGAAGTTTGAGCATATCCCGCACCTCGCGTCGCTCGCCACCGCCACCCAGCACTCCAAAGGAAGCGCTGGCCCGAGCCCAGCTGCTTCTAGATTACCCTCCAGCGCCAGACAAGATCGACGACTGGAGGGCCGCCATTCAAAGCCTCATCGGCTTCGCCAACGGCGACAAGCCCCGGCAACCGAGCACATCGAAGCCCCGGCAAGACGCCCAGGCGCAAGACGACGCCGACAAGACCGCTGGGGGTGCCACCACCGTGCACTCCCCGCCTCGAAGGCCAAGATCGCCGACTCGCCGGGCCAACCCCGACACCGACTCCACCACGTCGTCGGACCCGCGAGCTCGCTGCGATCAACGCCAAGTTCTCCAAGAACGATGACACGAAGACGCTCGCACTCGCATCGAGCGTCGAAGAGAAGTGCGGCATCAATCTGACCAGCGCGCTGGGCCCACTGTCGATATGCATGCGCCAGGGGAACCAGGCGACTTGCCGTACGCGGTAGGTTGCCCTGTGTTCACCCGTGAGCTGCGGCAGGTCCAGTGGCCCAGTACCAAGAACTTCAAGCTAGACGTGCCCGAGAAGTATGATGGCAGGATACATCCGTTAGAGTTCCTCAGCGTCTACACCATCACGGTGCAGGCTGCCAGAGGGCGCAACGAGAAGATCCTCGCCAACTACTTCCCGCTGGTGCTCAAACCCAATGTCAGATCTTGGCTCATGCACTTGCCGGACAACTCCATCTCTTCGTGGGCGGACCTGTGCCATTAGTTTGTCGGCGCCTTCACAGGCGGCCACAAACCCCATGGCCAGGAGAGCGATCTTCATCTGCTCGCCCAGAAGGAAGGAGAACCCCTGCGCAAGTATATATAGAGATTCAGTCAGGTGCAGCGCAACATCCCAGACGTCCACCCTGCCGCGGTTATCAGCGCGTTCCATCAGAACGTGCGTAACCGCAGGATGAGGGAGGAGATGGCGATGTGCAAAATCAGAGATGTCAGCGAGCTATATGCTCTGGCCGACAAGTGTGCACGGGCTGAAGAGGGGAGGAGACTCCCCGGAGAGAACGCAGGAGCAGAAGGATCTGACGGTGAGGACGCCCCTCCGGCAAACAAGAACCGGAGGCGGAGTAACAGAAAGAGGAAGGCTAAGGATGTGCTAGTTGTTGAGCAGTCCGGCAATGGAGGCGGTTCCGAGAAGGCCAAAGCTGGTGACTCCGGCGAGGCTGTGGTAGCCGCCGACAAGCAGGACGGCTCCGGCAAGCAGTACTGCAAGATCCACCGCACCAAGGGCCACGACCTCCAAGCTTGCAAGAAGGTTGAGCAGATGGCAGAGCTACAGAAAGCTGAATACGAGTGCCGTGACAAGGAGAAGGCCCAGGAAGGTGGCGGAGGATCTGGCAAGAAGCGTCCCGCCCGAGGAGGGCGCCGCGGCAAGGCCAAGCAGCGCCAAGGAGATAGGCCTCCCCGTGGCCGCGACAAAGACGAAGACGAAGATGAAGATGACGAGATGGAGGAAGATGAGACCGATGAGCAGGAGTTTCAGAAGGCAACGGAGGTTTTGTGCGTCGACGGCGGCGCTTCTCTGCACACCTCGCACCGCCAACTCAAACAGTGGGTGCGGGAAGTGAACGCAGCAGAACCGTCCGTTGAGTCGCGCAAGCCCCTGAAGTGGTCCAGCACGCCCATCATCTTTGATGTTGAGGATCACCCTGATCGCATCACTGCGGTCGGGTGCTTGCCGATGTTGGTCTCACCAACCATCCGCAACCTCAAGGTTACAAAGATGTTGGTTGACGGCGGGGCCGGCCTAAATCTGATCTCCTCCACAGTGCTCAAGAAGCTCCAGATCCCCGACAGCGAGCTCGAAGAGACTGGTACCTTTCAAGGAATCAACTCGGGAAGGAGCAAGCCGAAGGGGAAGATTACGCTGCCAGTGACGTTTGGCAGCGAGCTGAATTTCAGGACAGAGAGAGTCACATTTGATGTTGCTAATTTCCCATTGCCCTACAATGGGATACTTGGCCGTCCAGCCCTTGCCAAGTTCATGGCAGCCTCTCACTACGCCTACAATGTGCTCAAGATGCCTGGTCCGATAAGTGTTATTTCTGTCCATGGCGACAAGAAAGATGCACTCATCTGTACCGACAAGATATACCGGGAAGCAGCAGCCGCAGTAGAATGCAAACCACTTGCCGCTGAAGCTCCCGGGGGGAAGAAGAAGACCAAGTCCGGCAAGAGTAGCTCTGATGCCCACTCCGGCAAGCGCACCTCTTCGGAGTGCTGCGCTACCGTCGAGGACGCACCATCGAGCTCCACCGGCAAGTGCAAGAAGGCAAAGACAGCTTCACCAGAGACCAAGAAAGTGGCCGCCAAGGAGGACGGCACTGGTGGTACCTTCACCATCAGTGCCACGCTTGACCCTAAATAGGAAAGCGCGCTCGTTGCTTTCCTGCGGGCGAATGTCGATGTGTTTGCATGGCAACCATCTGACATCCCCGGTGTTCCCAGGAAAGTAATTGAGCACCACCTTGCTGTCTGCCCTCATGCACGGCCCGTCAAGCAGAGAGTCAGGAAGCAAACAGTAGAACTCCAAGAGTTCATTGCAGAAGAGATCAAGAAGTTGGAAGCAGCGGGCCTGGTCCGAGGAGTACTCCATCCAACGTGGTTAGCCAATCCAGTAGTCGTGCGCAAAGCAAACGGGAAGTGGAGGCTTTGTATTGACTTCACTGATGTTAATAAAGCTTGTCCCAATGATCCATTTCCCTTGCCGCGCATTGACCAGATTGTCGACTCCACGGCAGGATGTGACCTGCTTTCATTCCTTGATGCATATTCAGGATATCATCAGATCTTCATGGCTGAAGAGGATGAAGAGAAAACCGCATTCATTACTCCATGTGGCACGTACTGCTTTGTACGGATGCCTTTCGGACTAAAGAATGCTGGTTCAACATTTGCAAGAGTAGTCAGTCATGCTTTTGAGCCACAGCTGCACAGAAATGTAGAAGCTTACATGGATGACATAGTTGTCAAGAGCAAGGACAAAGAAACTCTGATCCAAGATTTGGACGAGACTTTTGCGAATCTGCGCAAGATCAATCTCAAGTTGAACCCCGAGAAGTGCGTGTTTGGAGTTCCTTCCGGCAAGCTTCTTGGGTTCTTTGTGTCCCGGAGGGGGATTGAAGCCAATCCCGACAAGATCAAGGCCATTGAGCAAATCGAAGCACCAAAGTGCGTCAAGGATGTACGAAGGCTTGCCGGCTGTCTTGCTGCTCTCAGCAGGTTCATTTCCAAGTCTGCTGAACGCGCCCTGCCGTTTTTCAAAATTTTGAAAAAGGCGGGTCCAATGAAATGGACTCCGGAAGCGGAGGCTGCGCTGCAAGACTTGAAGAAATATTTGTCCTCCACTCCAACACTTGTCGCACCTAAGCCACAAGAGAAGTTGCTGCTGTATCTGGTGGCAACCAATCAAGTGGTTAGTGCTGCGTTAGTGGCGGAGAGGGAGGCGGATGATGAGTCAGCGACCGCGGCAAGCAAATCCGGCGACAAGCAGGGGGCTTCCCCGACAAGCTCTGTTCCCGACAAGGATGGATCTGCGCAGCCACAAGAAGAGAAACAGAAGAAAATGGTGCAGCGCCCAGTTTACTTTGTCAGTTCCCTTCTGCAGGGGGCTAGATCAAGGTACTCTGGTGTGCAGAAGTTGCTTTTCGGCCTTCTCATGGCCTCGAGGAAGCTGCGCCATTACTTTCAAGCACACGAGATCACAGTGGTCACTCGCTTTCCGTTGAAGGGGATATTGCAGAATCCAGAGGCAACAGGCAGGATTGTCGAGTGGGCACTGGAATTGTCAAGCTTTGGCCTCAAGTTTGAAAGTACTTCAACTATTCAGAGCCGAGCATTGGCAGAATTCATAGCAGAATGGACGCCAACACCCGATGAAGAAACTCCGGAGAGGAGCATCCCCGTCAAGGAAGCGAGCAATGAATGGATCATGTACTTTGACGGTGCCTTCTCGCTGCAAGGCGCCGGTGCGGGCGTACTACTTGTCGCGCCCACCGGAGAGCACCTCAAGTACGTGGTCCAGATGCACTTTCCCAAGGAGCAAGCAACAAACAATACTGCAGAGTATGAAGGCTTGCTTGCCGGACTCAGGATCGCGGCAGACCTTGGGATCAGGAAGCTTATTGTCAGGGGTGACTCACAGCTTGTCGTCCGTCAAGTAAACAAAGATTACTAGAGTCCGTTGATGGAAGAATACATTGATGAAGTGAGGAAGCTAGAAGAACATTTTGATGGCCTGCAGATGGAACACGTTCCAAGAGCTCAGAACGACATTGCAGACGGCCTGTCAAAATGCGCCGCACTCAAGTTACCTGTGGAACCAGGAATTTTTGTGCTCAAGCTGACTCAACCATCTGTAACACCACCAACTGGACAGAGCAAGAAGAGGAAGTTGATTACTGGCGACTACTTTCCGGCAGAGCTCCCCGAAGCCGCCGCCAAGAAGGTCCCCAGGATCAACACAGAAAGTGCTGAGGAGCAGTCTGCTCCGACAAGCCCTAGGGTTTGTTTCGTTGAAGCAGACGCTCCCGACAAGCTGTGTCCCGACACGCTTGCCGGGGAGCATCACGCTCCAGCAGGATCCCAGATTCTTGCCGTAGAAGCGGATGTTCCCGCAGCAGCATTTGCGCCTTTAGTCCTCGTTGTCGAGCCACAAGCTCCGACATGGGCACAGCAGATAGTCCATTTCCTTCAGACGGGAGAACTTCCCGAAGACCAAGAAGAAGCAGAAAAAGTAGCCCGGCAATCAAGTATGTACCAGTTTGTCGATGACATACTGTACAGAAGAAGATTCAACAGAGTGAAATTGAAGTGCATTTCCCGGGAAAAAGGACAAGAGCTGTTGGCGGAGATACACGGAGGCATATGTGGTCACCACATTGGCGCAAGAGCACTTGCCGGCAAAGCCTTCCAGCAAGGTTTCTTCTGGCTGACAGCCCTCCAGGATGCAACTGCACAAGTAACCAAGTGTGAAGCGTGCCAGTTCCACTCCAAGCAGATACATCAACCAGCTCAAGCTCTCCAAACAATCCCTTTATCCTGGCCATTTTCGGTCTGGGGGCTCGACATCCTCGGCCCCTTTCCCCGAGCTGTCGGGGGCTTTGAGTACTTGTACGTTGCAATTGACAAGTTCACAAAGTGGCCTGAAGTGGAAGCAGTGAGGAAGGTGACAGCACAGTCAGCAGTCAAGTTCTTCAGGTCAATTGTTTGCCGTTTCGGAGTCCCTAACAGGATCATCACCGACAATGGCACACAATTCATGAGCCGCACCTTCATGCAGTACGTCCAAGATCTTGGCACCAAGATCTGCTTCGCTTCTGTTGCTCACCCGAGAAGCAACGGTCAAGCGGAGAGGGCAAACGTTGAAGTGCTGCGCGGGCTCAAGACCAGAACTTTCGACAGGCTGCGCAAGTGCGGAAGAAATTGGATCGAGGAGCTGCCGGTGGTTCTTTGGTCGATCAGGACGACACCGAATCGAGCCATAATGAAGTGGATATGGCGTCGTTCAAAGAAGTACAGCCTTGCCGGGACACGGACGACAGAAAAGCTAAGTTGTCAAAGTCTGAACACAGTCAGTTTTAAATTTTTTAAGTTATACTCCTTGAACGACCGTGCCTTGTATGGAAAACCTGTGCGTGGAGGAATCGACTCGTGGCTAAGTTGCGCCCTTAATTTGTTTCGAGTCCGCTCAACAATGAAAGTGTGCTGCAACTAGCCCCGACAAGGTTTCTTGCCGGAAGCAACACCGCCGACAGGCTGCTGATGTTCCACACTCAGCGCTCGCGGCAAGTGTGTTCCCACCGGCAAGTTCCCTAAAAGCGCATGGGCTGCTACAGCTACCTATCCCCACTACTGACAGAGACTACCCTGTCATCCAGTATGCTGACGATACGATCGCTGTGCTACCAGCTTCAGTCTCTCAGGCGCAAGTTCTGAAATCCATCCTCGTCGACTATGCGAAATCGGTGGGCCTCAAAATAAACTTCCACAAGTCGACCTTGGTGCCCATTAATACTGACCCGGCGCTGGCAATAGATATTGCTGCAATTTTTGGTTGCTCCATCGGCAACATGCCATTCACTTACCTGGGACTGCCCATGGGCACAACACGCCCAAGCTTGGATGATCTGATGCCAATGGTGGCCTCTTTACAGCGTAGGATGCCTGCTGCAATATCGCTTCTGGATTATGGGTCCAAGCTTACGTTGCTCAACTCTGTGGTCACTTCTCTGGCTGTGTATGCCATGTGCTCCATCAAGATTAACCCCAGGATCATTGAACACCTTGATAAGCTGAGGAGATCGTGTCTGTGGGTTAGGAAATCCGAGGATGGACTCAAGGGTAGCTCGCTCGCAGCCTGGGAGATACTTTGTAAACCCAAAGACAAAGGTGGCCTGGGGATCATTGACCTCAGAACACAAAACCAGGGGCTGCTGCTGAAGCAACTTCACAAGTTCTATAACAAACATGATGTGCCATGGGTAAAACTGATCTGGGACTCACAGTATGTGGGCAAGGTACCTCATGCCTCTGACCCGTGTGGATCATTTTGGTGGAGAGACCTTATGTCATTATCTGATATATACAGGGGCATTACTAAAACTGAAGTACTTTCTGGTGATACGGTTTTGTTCTGGAAGGATAATTGGGGCACAGATATCCTTCAAGACAAATACCCAAGGGCGTTTTCGTTTGCTAGAAACCCAGATGTATCTGTTAGACATCTCCTGTCTGCACAGAGACTGGGTGAGGTATTCCACCTGCCGCTGTCAGTACAAGCCAAGGCTGAAGTCCTTCAGATACAAACAGAAACGCTCGAGGTGGTGTTGACAGAGGACAAGGACATATGGTCATGTGTCTGGGGGGGAACAAGCTTTCGATCTTCCAAATATTATGAGTACTGCTTTAGGCAGGCGCATGCAGATGAGGTGTTTGGTCTGATTTGGAAGACAAAATGCACAATGCAGTGGAAGGTGTTCTTATGGCTGCTGCTGGCGGACAGACTGAATACCAGAAACATGCTCCGTCGTAGACATTACAGAATCCATAATGATGACTACACATGCCTGCTCTGTGCCCAGCCGCCCGAGGAAGACATTATGCATCTCTTTTTCACCTGCCCTTTTAGCCAGAGGTGCTGGGTTGCGCTTGGAATACAATGGCAGAGTGATCCTGACTAGATTAAAATGGTGCATGAAGGCAAAAACAGGTGGACGCGGCCAATGTTCTTGGAAGTCTTCACGGTTGCTGCTTGGGGGATCTGGAAGGAGAGGAATGATAAACATTTCTGGGGGGTCCAGCCTTCGTTTGATTCTTGGAGGAACAGATTCAAAAATGATTTTGCTATGCTGGTTCATAGAGCTAAGCAGAAGTTGGCTCCATCCATCACTGCTATTGTAGATTTACTTTGAGTCTCTCCTTTCGGTTGTGTTGTATAGCTGACAACCACCCCCCCCATGTAACCTTGTACAGTCCTAGACATCTCTGACACCCCCTAACCTTAATTATTTTAATATAAAGGCAGTGAGGTTTACTCACTGTCATCAGTTCTCAAAAAAAAAGCGTAGGGTAAAAACATACAAGGGATGGAATTGAGTAAAGGATATAACATAACAAGCATCCCCTTTTCATTAAAAAAACATCCCACTCAAGTACAGTCCATAGAGGATGAAAAACATGAAAGAGAGGATTACAAGTTTTAGATGCGGCTAAGGCCCGGAGGCTTACAAATTAAAAAGATAAGATGCCCGTAATCCCTTTCCTGTCCCACTCTTCAGGAGGTAGGTCAAGGAGGCGAAAAGGGCAAAAGGGGAGCAGAAGCTGAAGAAAGGAGAAGATGAGAGAGTGCGGGCTTCTGCGCTCCCCTCCTGCTCTTCTTAAAGGAGCGAGGTGGGGGCTCGGCCGCCCCGCTCAGCGAATCAGGGCACGAGAAGAGCAGGGAGTCGGGGCCGACCCGCTGCCTCTGCTCACAACGGCCCAGTTTCCCGCTTCCACCGTCCGCGACCCCAAGCGCATGGGAGCCGCGTGGCGGGGATGCAGAACCAAGGCGAACGTTACGCATTTCCTGGATTTAAGTATTGCCCACGATCTCTCCCACGACGTTGCGATTGACGCGTGCTGTTACGGGAGGACGCGGTGGATACGGAGAGGATTTGGTTTGGGCCCAGGCCGCACGTGCCCGTGCCCCATTTTGGGTCTGGCCCAACAGCGCTCGGCACCGTGTATGGCCCAGGCCCGGGGGCTCCTGTCGGTGTACTAAAGTAGGGGTACCTTAGTACCCCGAACTTGTGCACGGGCAGTCGCAGCATCCCGCAGCAAGGCTTGCCGGGCGTCCGCCAAGATCCTCCGCTATTCCTATTTACTGCCATTCAAGAACAAAGTGTTAGCTGAGAAGACAGAACCCCGGCAAGAGGAGCTTGCCGGGAAGGACAAGACCCCGGCAAGAGGAGCTTGCCGGGAAGGCCAACCAAGGCACTTCAAGACACTTGCCGTTACGCACCGTGCGTCCCGGCAAGACCCAGCGAGCGGCAAGCTTGCGGGTGCGACAAGACAGCGACCCCGGCAAGGCGTTTGCTGCAGCAAGGCCACCACTCTGCGCCCACGCTCCAGCACATCCGACGACGTGTCGCCGCAGGATCGCTCCTGGTGCACGTGGCGGGTAGCTGTGCAGCCGAGCGGTGCGAGGTGGCAAGTGAAGATGACAAGGAGGCCATCGTGGTGATCAGTGGCGCCCCTAACGGTCGTTTCCTACACTGTTTGAGCGACCAGACGGGCATTAAATGCCCTTGTCCCCTGCCGTCAGAGTTAGGTAGGGGCACTGTTGATAGCGGTTGTACCAACCCCCGTTTTTACTTTTTTACCCCTCTCTCTACGCTGCCACCTATCGGTGACCCATTTAGACTATAAAAAGGAGGCCCATGCGCACGTAGAAGGGGTTCGGCTCATTCGAAACTACAACACACCTACGCTATTGAGCAAGAACAGAATAGAAACACAAAGCAGCAGTAGGAGTTTTATCTCTCCGGAGAGCTCCGAAGCTGGGTAAAATCCCTCGCGTGCTTCGCCTCGATCTGCTCTTCGCGCGCCCTCCGCTCCCTTGCCGGACCGAAAAGGGGCCCTGCCCCATAGGTGTTCGTTTCCCACGACATGAGGGAAATACTTATGCTACTATTGCTGCATTACCCTTTCCTCTTCAAGGAAAACCAACGCAAGCTCAAGACGTAGCATGCCTTCCATACCAACACTTTCCAAGGAATTTATTATTTGACAACATAAAGTAAATTCATTTTTCATTTCGGGACTAGGCATACCTAATACCTTTGCCATACTCTCGTGCAATGACAAGTGAATAAATACTCATCGTGAGAATAACACATCTAGCATGGAAAACATCGGCCACCGCCAGGCGGTACGAGCACAGACAAGAGATCTTTTTTGAAAATTAGACATGGCACATGCAAATTTTCTTAGAACGGCACGGAAATACCGCATATAGGTAGGTATAGTGGACTCATATGGCAAAACTGGTTTAAAGGGTTTTGGATGCAGAAGTAATGATCATACTTAGTGCAATTGAAGGCTACCAAAAATATTGGGAATCGTCCAACCAAGAAACGAAAAATCTCGTACCCAAGCATTAAGCATAAGTAACACCTAATAATGCACCACAAGTAGGATATAATGTCATTGTATAACTATTGACTTTCGTACTTGCATAGGGAATCACAAACCTTAACATCAATATTCTTACTAAAGCATGACTCGCATATCATATCATCATATCTCAGTACCATTACTAACAACCAAGTTTATTTTGTCCAATGATCTTCATGAAAGTTTTTATTATATCCTCCTTGGATATCTATCACTTCGGGACTAATTTCATATGTTGCTTTTAATATGCTCAAACAAATTTAAGTGAAGAACATGAGCATAATATTTATTTCTCTCAAAATAATCTAAGTGAAGCAAGAGATAATTTCTTAAAAAATTTACTAACTCCCAAATAAATCTAAGTGAAGCATGAGAGCATTTCTTCAAAAATAAAAAAGCACACCGTGCTCAAAAAGATATAAGTGAAGCACTAGAGCAATTCCATGGCTCTAAAAAATTTAAGTGAAGCATAGGAGCAAGCATAGCATAATTATTGGCTCTCTCAAAAGGATGTGTCAAGCAAGGATTCAAGAATTAAAATGAAAAGCAAAACAAGCAAAGACTCATATCATACAAGACGCTCCAAGTAAAACTCATAATATGTGACGAATAAAAATATAGCTCCAAGTAAAATACCGATGGTTGTTAGAAGAAAGAGGGGATGCCACTCGGGGGCATCCCCAAGCTTAGTTGCTTGCTACTTCTTGAATATTATCTTGGGGTGCCTCGGGCATCCCTAAGCTTAGCCTTTTGCTAATCCTTATTCCGTCATCCATCATAAGATCTCCCAAAACTTGAAAACTTCAATCACACAAAACTCAACAAAACCTTCGTGAGATCCGCTAGTATAAGAAAGCAAACCACTACAATAAGTACTGTTGCAAACCCATTCATATTTTATTTTTGCATTATATATATTGTATTCCAACTTTTCTATGGCAAAAACTCTTCAAAGAAAACCATAGAATCATCGAAACAAGCACAAAATGCAAAGAAAACAGAATCTGTCAAAAAACAGAACAATCTGTAGAAATCTGACTAATTCATTCGAATAATTCTATAACTCCAAAAAGTCTAAAAAATTAGGACGACGTGCATAATTTGTCTATTAATCGTCTGCAAAAAGAATCAACTGAAAAGCATTCTTCTGTTACAAATAAAAATATTTTCGTGAGCGCAAATGTTTCTGTTTTTCAGCAAGATCAAATCAACTCTCACCCAAATCATCCCAAAGGCCTTGCTTGGCACAAACACTAATTTAAACCACAAAAACACATCTAATCAGAGGCATAATTGGGTATTTTATTGAAAATAGCAAGAAAACCAGAAAGCAAAAATATACAAGTTAGTTTGCCTCCCAACGAGCACTATCGTTTTATTCCCCTAGCTAGGCATAATGCGAAGGATCTAAGTGTTCTCATATTTAGCTCTAGATCCATACGATAGCCTCATGATTGATTCATATGGTGGCCTAATTCTTGTTCTATGGAAATTTTCCATACCCTCTCTTATTGGAAATTGCAATTTAATATGCCTTCTTTCATATCAATCACGGCACCAATAGTATGTAAAAATGGTCTGCCAAGTATAATTGGACAATACGGATTGCAATCAATATCAAGAAAAATAAAATCTATGGGCACATAATTCCTATTAGAAAGAATAATAACATCATTACTTCTTCCCATAGGCTTTAATAGTAGAATCCGCCAAGTGCAAATTTAAAGAGCATTCTTCAATATCGGTAAGACCAAGCACATCACATAAAGATTTCGGAATTGTAGAAACACTAGCACCTAAGTCACAAAAGCAAAACACTCATAATTCTTAATCTTGACGTTGATGGTAGGTTCCCATTCATCATGTAATTTTCTAGGAATTGAGACTTCTAATTCCAACTTTTCTTCAAAAGCTTTCATCATAGCATCAACAATATGTTTAGTAAAAGCTTTATTTTAGTTCATAAGCATGGGGTGAATTTATCATGGATTGCAACAAATAAATAAAATCAACCAAAGATCAACTATCATAATTAAAGTCTTTGTAATCTAAAATAGTGGGCACATCACTAGTTAAAGTTTTGACCTCTTCAAACCTACTTTTATCAATTTTCTTAACAAGGTTTTCACCCTCCAAATTATCGGGACACCTTCTAGCTAAAGTTGACTCTTCTCCAGTCCCTTTTTCATCAATCTTAATTTTTCTAAACAAGGAGTCAATAGAGGAAACACCAATCATTTTAAGATCTTCATCACTTTTATGAAAGCAATCACTAGAAAACGCTTTTTCTAAAAATTCTCTTTTAGCTCTAAGCATAGTGGTTATTTTCTTACTTTCATCCATAGAAATATAAAGAGATTTAATTGATTATTCAACTTTAGGCACAAAATTTTTCATCTCAAAAGTTTCTACTTCATGAGAAATTCTATCAATACTTCTAGACATATCATCAACTTTATTCAGCTTTTCTTCTATCGTAGCATTGAAAACCTTTTGAGTATTGATAAATTATTTAATATTATTCTCAAGATCAGAGGTGTTTATATTATTATTATAAGAAGGATTACCATAGGAATTACCATAATTATTAGAGGAATTACTAGGAAAAGGCCTAGCATTAAAATTACCTCTGTAAGTATTGTTATTGAAATTGTTTCGTGAGATAAAATTCACATCTATGGCATCACAATTTTTCTCAATCAAAGTAGACGAAGGCACATCCTTAAAATCAATAGGAGCACTTTTACTAGGAACGAACTTCATAAGAGCATCAACTTTTTCAGTCAAAGAATTTATTTCTTCTACCGAATTGACTTTTTTACTAGTAGGAACTCTTTAGGTATGCCATTGTGAGTAATTTGTCATAATATTGTCTAGCAATTTAGTAGCTTCACCCAAAGTAATTTCCATAAAAGTACCCCCCACGGTGGAATCTAAAAGATTATGAGAAGCAAAATTCAACGCCACATAAAAAATTTGTATGATCATCCAAAGATTTAACCCATGAGTTGGGCAATTCCTTAGCATCAATTTCATCCTTTTCCAAGATTGTGCAACATGATCATGTTCAAGTTGCTTGAAATTCATGATCTGGGTTCTAAGGGAAATAATTTTTGCGGGCGGAAAATACTTAGTAATAAAAGCATCCTTGCACTTATTCCAAGAATCAATACTATTGCGAGGCAAAGAAGAAAACCAAATTTTTGCGCGATCTCGCAAAGAAAACGGAAATAATTTCAACTTCACAAAATCATAGTCCACATCTTTTATTTTTTGCATATCACATAATTCCACGAATGTGTTAAGATGGGACGCGACATCCTCATTATGATTAACAGAAAATTGATCTTTCATAACAAGATTCAGCAAAGCAGTATTAATATCACAAGACTCCACACTAGTGGCGGGAGGAGAAATCGGAGTGCTAATAAAATCATTGTTGTTGGTATTTGAGAAATCACACAACTTGGTGTTCTCTTGAGTCACGGTGACTTCACAACAAGATTGCACTCAAAAATAGATCTGACGAGAAAACGGCGAACAAAAAAGAGGGCGAATAAAACGGAAATTTTTTGTAAAGTGGGGTAGAGGAAAACGAGAGGCAAATGGAAAATAATGTAAATTGTAAGGAGATGATATCAATGATTAGGAATCTGGTTGCTGTTCATGATGTCTCCCCGGCAACGGCGCCAGAATATCCTTTTGATGTTTGCTTGAACTACGTCGGTATTTACCCAAAGAGGAAGGGATGATGCAACACATCAATGGTAGGTATTTCCCTCAGTGATGAGACCAAGGTTATTGAACCAGTAGGAGAACCACGCAACACAACATAAACAGCTCCTGCACACAAATAACAAATACTCGCAACCTGACATGTTAAAGGGGTTGTGAACCCCTTGCAGGCAACTGCGCCAGAAATTGGCACGGAGACGGGATAAAGTTGTAATAGATTGGATAAATAGATCGCAAATAAAATAAAGTGCAGCAAGGTATTTTTGTATTTTTGGTCTAATAGATCTGAAAATAAAAGCAAATAAAAATGGATCGCAAAGGCAAATATGATAAGAAGAGACCCGGGGCCGTAGGTTTCACTAGTGGCTTCTCTCGAGAAAAATAGCAAACGGTGGGAAAACCATTACTGTTGGGCAATTGATAGAACTTCAAATAATCATGACGATATCCAGGCAATGATCATTATATAGGCATCACGTCCAAGATTAGTAGACCGACTCCTGCCTTCATCTACTACTATTACTCCACACAAGGACCGCTATCCAGCATGCATCTAGTGTATTAAGTTCATGGGAAAACGGAGTAATGCAATAAGAACGATGACATCATGTAGACAAGATTTATTTATGTAGAAATAGACCCCATCTTTTTATCCTTAATAGCAACGATACATACGTGTCGTTCCCCTTCTGTCACTGAGATCAAGCACCGTAAGATCGAACTGATCACAAAGCACCTCTACCCATTGCAAGATAAATACATCAAGTTGGCCAAACAAAACCCAAATATCGGAGAAGAAATACGAGGCTATAATCAATCATGCATATAAGAGATCAAGAGAAGACTCAAATAACTTTCATGGATAAAAACATAGATCTGATCATAAACTCAAAGTTCATCGGATCCCAACAAACACACTGCAAAAAGACTTACATCATATGGATCTCCAAGAGATCATTGTATTGAGAATCAAGAGAGAGAGAGAGGAAGCCATCTAGCTACTACCTACTAACTACGGACCCGTAGGTCTACAAAGAACTACTCACACATCATCGGAGAGGCACCAATGGACATGATGAACCCCTCCGTGATGGTGTCTAGATTGTATCTGGTGTTTCTAGAACTTGCGGTGGCTTGAATTGATTTTCTTGACTCCCCTAGGATTTCTGGAATAATGGGGTATTTATAGAGCAAAGAGGCGGTGCAGGAGGCCGCCGAGGTCGGCATAACCCACCTGGGCACGCCCTGGTGGGATGTGCCCCCTCGGGGCACCCCTCTGGTACTTCTTCGTCCCAACTTGTGTCTTCTAGTCTAGAAAAAATCCACAAAAAGTTTCGCTGTGTTTGGACTCTGTTTGGGATTGATTTCCTGCAATGTAAAAAACAAGCAGAAAACAGCAACTGGCACTGGGCACTATGTCAATAGGTTAGTACCAAAAATGATATAAATGACTATAAAATAATTGTAATATATCCAAGAATGATAATATAACAGCATGGAAGAACCAAAAATTATAGATACATTGGAGACGTATCATGGTGCAACCATCTTAGAGTTGGAATATACGCTTTGATGAGGTGATCAAAGCATATGGTTTTATACAGACTTACGGTGAAGCCTGTATTTACAAGAAAGTGAGTGGGAGCGCTTTAGCATTTCTGATATTATATGTAGACGACATATTATTGATTGGAAATGATATAGAATTTCTGGATAGCATAAAGGATACTTGAATAAGAATTTTTCAATGAAATACCTCGGTGAAGCTGCTTATATATTGGGCATCAATATATATAGGGATAGATCGAGACGCTGTCGGCGTTATGGGAACGGGGGTCCCCAGACTTGCCTGCCTGCGGCCTGCGCCGTGGCTCAAGTGGTGGCCCAGTACGGCCCATCTTCATCAACTCAAGCCCAAGACCCACGCAAGGGGCCAAGCCTCGCGGGACAGACGACGCAAGGCTTCCTCAGGAGTGGCCTCACCAGGGGCTCACGAGGAGGCGGAGAGATCAAGGCAAGAGTACCTGGCGAGGTGCTCGTGAAGCAAGCCATGACAATCGAGACCAGGCGGGCGCCAGGCGGGCGCCGACCCGCGCAGTGTCCTTGTTTCCTATTTGGTGCAAAGGGGGCAAGCACAGGCATGGAGTACCGAGGCATCAGGCAAAGGTTACCATTTCGGTGCAATGAGACCAAGACCAGCAGAGCGGCAGGATGAAGGTCACCGTGGAGCCCAAGACGGCGTCATCGCCAGTGCCTTTAGCATCCGAAGACCAACTTTAGTCAGGATAACTTGTACTAGATGTTCCCCTTCAAAATGGCCATTGTTGGCACCCTTCCCGCTCAATATTTGGGAAGAGGACCAGGGCCCCTATAAATAGAGCTAGCCACCACAGTAGGAAGGGAGGACCCCCCGATCGAGTCATCAGACCCAGAGGCGATCGAACTCACCCAAGTAGTTCATCGCACCAGCTCAGGAACACCTCTCGCGAGGCTGTTCTTCCTTTGTACTGTTCATCATCAGCCCTGAGGCAATCCACCACACCACACACTGGAGTAGGGTATTACAGCACAACGGTGGCCTGAACCAGTATAAATCTTGCGTCCCTTGTGTTGTTCATCGTTTAGCCAGATTCTCAGCGAGGCGTTCGGACGTGGATCGGTAGGGGAGAGATCTTCGCGTGCACCCCAGAGTTCGAACCTTAAGGGTTTTGCCGGAACCCCACATCCGACATTTGGCGCACCAGGTAGGAGTGTGCCAAAAACTTTCTCCCGCCGTTCCGCCTTCCGCGCTTCGTCGTCTCCATGTCCAGCGACCCAACGGCCAACGCCGACCGCTGGGCGGTGTGGCCTTGCCACACCATGCCGCCTGCCCAAGGTGACCTCAACCCCGCGCCTCAGGCAACCCGTGCTCCGCAGAACGCTGTGGGGCGCGGGCGACGCGGCCAAGCATTGCCTGCCCTCACCCCGCGGCAGGTGCGATCAGCAGCAAGGGCCTCAAACCACACCGCGGCCACATCACCGCACACCCGACGGGAGCAGGCGAACATGAAGGCCGCGCTCACGGTGGCTCGAGAGCTGCTGCGGTGTAGGCTGCAAGAAAGCGACCGCGATGTGCTGCTGGAGCGCGTCGCCGAGCTCCTGGATGCCGCTGCTTCAGGGGCATCTCTGTTCTGCGTACAACTTCGACCCCAGGCCTCAGGCGGATCACGCGGCAGGCCCATCCGTGCCTGCGCGCCCCCGGGCGTACCTCAAGGCTTCATTAACACCAGCTTGGCCGACAGCACCGGGCGAGAAGCTGCACCAGCACCGCCCCTGGTAAGCCAGGGCATGCGCATCGCTGCCTACGGCCCGTGCGGGCCGCCACCCTATCGCCCCCAAGATGGTGCTTCGAGTCGAACTGCATGGCTCGTGGGGTACTACGGCGAGGCCTTTGGGATGGTGACCCCGAAAGCTTACGTGCCCCACATGGTGGATTGGGAGTACGCACTGGAAGAAGACCATGGCTCATTCCTCGGGCCAGGCTGGGAAGAAGAGATGCCAGAAGCCGAACCCTTTCAGGAACCTCAAGGAAGCCTCGACAACCGCACCAGTGGTAGCAGCTATCCGGTACCGCTAATTCCTCAGGAGC
This sequence comes from Triticum timopheevii, assembly GCA_963921465.1. Taxonomy (NCBI): domain Eukaryota; kingdom Viridiplantae; phylum Streptophyta; class Magnoliopsida; order Poales; family Poaceae; genus Triticum; species Triticum timopheevii. The sequence goes on from OY997272.1 coordinate 154,695,181, forward strand.
AAGCTTATGGTAACCATGGGTCGCAGGAAGTCCAAGTCGCTGCAGCGGATGGCTGCCCCAGTGTTGCGGCCTCCCTCCCCTCAGGAGGAGGGCACATGGGGCTGGAGGAGAGGGGCCGGGAGCCAGGCTCCCCCCTGCGGCGCACGGAGCAAGGTGTTCTTTGGAGATAGGCCCTTTGCCGGGGAGGTGCCGCAAGGGCAGCCCCCGGTAGAGGACCCATGGTCATCGGGGGAACCGCTAGCGTCCCCTTCTCCCCATTGGTGTCGTCCTGGTTTCCAGTCGCCGTCAATGGTGGTCAAGGGTGGCACAAGGCGGGGCCCTTATCTGGCGATACGAAGCAAGGCTGGTTCCTGTGAAGAAGGCCCAGTGCCTGTGAAGCTCGCCGCCCGTGACACTCTCACGTAATAATGAGTTGGGGTTGTACACGCCCCGGAGTCTCCGAAGAGCCGCCCTCGAGCCTCGGGGGCTCCCTCCCATGCCCAGTGGTAGCACTTAGCTCCGCGCTGGTGAGAAGACGTCGAAGACTAGACTAGGTGCCGGACGCGACCTTTTGCTTTTGCTTCCTTTTGTGTGGTCAACCTTTCTCGTTTCGGACCTAAGTTGAAGTTGAATTAGTGTTTGCCTATGCGGGGAGGGGTGTCTTGTCTTGTTCGTGTGCTTTCTCGTGTTCCGGTTTCTGCTCAAGTTGGAATTCGCACTAGCTGCCTCCCTCTCGCGAGCCCCTCGCAAGCAGGGACGGGCCCAACACACGCGCCTGCCGCCCCGCGGCCGGTGCTCGCCCTCGCCAAGCTCTCGCCACATGGTCAATGGGTCTCCCAAGGGACCCTCGGGAAGTCGCCGCAAGCCTACTCAAAGCTCGCCAAGATAAAGGTAAAATCACGGCTACCAACTCATGGCGGAAGCCATGACATCATACGGGCACCCGTTCGATGCCGTCCTTAATAACGCGTGGACAATAATCCTTTTTACATGAGGGGCTTCCCCACCCAAAATGCTCTTACAACCTTCAGGGCCACGCCCAAGCTTTCTTTACGCAGGGTAAACAGCAGGGGGCGTAGGATCAATCGGACATGTCGCTCACGGCATCCTCTTGGTCGCCTCCAGAGGCATCGCTGGCGCCACCGTCGCTGTCGCTGGCCTCACCCTCATTGTCGTTGGCACCATCTTCACCGCCGTTCACCATGTTGCCTTCATCAGCAGCGACAACAACCCCATCGTCGTCAGAGGTGAAGGCTCGAACAAGTGCATCCATGTTTTCCTCCACCCATCGCGCTAGGTCGCCTCGGATGGCCTCGGGCACACAGGCGATGGTGGCGTCAAAGTCAAAGAGGGGGTTGATATTCTGCAGATGGCTGAAGACACGGGAGAATGCCCGTGCGAGCAGGCCGCGACCCTGTTCCTCGACGAGCTGGCAAGCCCTCTCAGAGCGATTCTCCGGATGCGTCACCACGTCAGTGAAGAACCGGAGATTGCCGGCATAGTTGGTCACGTGAGGCTCCTCAGCGGCTGCTTCGCAGATGTTGCCCAAGGCCGCGTTGGCCATCTCCCTGAGCATTCTGAGCATGGGACCGTGCATGTGCTCCACCGTCTGCCGCTGGCGAATCTCATCCTCATTCCGCCGCACAACAGCCTCGGCATCATCGACCCGTCGTTGGAGAAGAAGCAGCTCGGCGCGGGAGGAGGCCAGCTTAGCCTGCGCCGTGCCTAAGGCGGCTGTGGTGGCCTCAGCACGCTGTGTTTATTCAGTCAGCTTGGTCCTGAGAGCAGCAGTCCTGCCCGCGGCCTCGGCCTTGATCAGCTCCAGCCTCTCTTCATACTCGCGCTCAAGACCCGAGCGGGCTTCCGCCACGCGGCGGTCGATCTCTTCTTGGACCCGGACCTCCCTTGCACCGACATCGTCCTCCGCCTGGGTGACCTGGCGCTCCCTCGTCTCCAACCGCTCAAGATCGAGGTTGTGCTCGGCCGCCTCTAGCATCAGCGCTTCCTTGTGCCTCTGGAGTTCCTCCTCTTCGGCGGGCGCCCCTTTCAGCGACGCAAGGGCAGGTCGGTGCAACTCTGCCTGCTGCTCCAGAGAATTGCACCAGTCTTGGAGCTCCCACGCGCGCTCCTCCGCGGCTTCGCGTCGTCGATCTGCCTCCTGAGCCTCCTCGATGGCTCGGGAGCAGGCCTCCCGTGAGGCCACCAGGGATGCCTCGGCCTTGGCGTTGTCGAGATCACGCTGGTGGCGCACGAGACCAACAACCGCCTTCAGCTTGAGTCGCTCCTCGATCTGCCATATGCCTTCAGCTTCAAGACGCGCATCCTCGCCCGCAAGCTCTGCACCAAGCTGGCTAACCGCTTCTGTCGCCTTCTGGAGGAACTCTCGGCAGACAGCGCTGCGCTCCCGCGCACGGCTGAGCACGTCGTCAATGTCATCCTCCGCCAGGAACGTCGGCGGAGGACCCTGAAGTGGCTCGCCCCCTCCCAGCAGGGGGCTGGGGGCTGGTGCCCCCACGATCGCCGGACAGGCCCCACAAGGGACCCAGCCTGACGTCGATCCATCCCCTGAGGAGGAACTGAAGATCGACTTCAACCACTCGCCGCCAATGGTCAGTGGAGGAGCCTAGGGCAAGCTGGTTGTGCCCAGGGAGAGCTCGTGAAGGAAGAGCGGCATGCACGCGGGCTCAAAGCACACTGCGGGTCGGCCTACTTCTCCAGCCGAACTCGCGCTAGGGGTAGCGCACAGGCTCAGGACGATCAAGGTCGGCGGTGAAGACGAAGCCTGAGAAAGCGGCTCCTTGGCCGGCTCCGCAGGCTCGACAGGAGGGATCCTGAAAGGCCATGGTCAACGAAGGGAACGAGAAACAAGGAACTATAAGAAGGAGGGACTTACTCGTCCACGGCGAAGTACTTCCTGTGCTTCAATGGGCAGCAAGGGCGATCATTGCCACCCTAAGCCTCCTTCCTCTTGCGGAGGGCCTCGAAGTCTATGCGGAACCGGCCCAAGCTCTCGACATGAGGGCCGACGCGCGGCATGGGAGAAGAAGCATCAAGGTGACTTGCATCAAGGGCGCTAGGCTGAGGGGAGCGATCAGGTGCCACCTCTTGGCGGCCTGCCGAGGCCTCGGGGGCTTCGGCCTCAGGAGCCGCAGGTCGCGCCCCCTCATCAGCCACCACCTCGGGATGGGCTCCGAAAGCTCCTGAGGATGACGCCTCGGGAGCCCCGCGCGGCATCGGCACCTCGACATCAGGCCCCCCAGCTCCCGGCATTGCTCGCCTCCCTGCACCACCTCCCGAGGCAGGATCGGCGTGGGCGACGGGGGGAGGAGCCGCGGCAACCGGATTCTCACGGGGCCCCACGAGGCCAGCTAGACGCAGCCCCCATTCGTTGAAGCGGGGCATCTGCCTCACGAACTCAACCCTGCCTGAGCAGAGATACAAGAAGGCGCCCCCATGCCGGACACTGCCTGGAGAGGGATCGCCAGTCAGGACTCTCAGCACCTTCCTGAACATTTCAGCCGCAAGATTCCCTTCCTGGAGCCTCATGCGGTCCTGGCGCCCGGAAAAAGTCCACATCGGACGGGAGTGGCGCTGGAGGGGAGCGATGCAACACTGGAGGAACTCCTTCACCACCTGAGGCACCGTCACGCCAAGCGTCCTCAGCCTCTCGAAGCGACGCCAGACAAAAGCAAGCTGGGGGCTCGTGATCTCCTCATGGCCCTAACCTGGATTGGGGATAGCAGGCAATGTCGGATGCTCGAGCAAGGGGCTGGGCACCCCAACATCAACATACAGCCACCGCTCCCGGAACCCGCTCACAGTAGATGGAAGACCAAAATCGATCCCCGAGGCGGCCGTCTCCGGCACGGCCCGGAAGCTCGCGCACCCCGAGCATTAGGATGGGTCAGTCAGGCGCAGAGAGAAGAAGTGGCACAGGAGAGCAATGGAGGGAGGAATGCTCACCATGGCCTCGCAGACAAAGGCGAAGACAGCAAGAAGAGTAATGGATTGGGGACCGAGATGCATCATATGGATCTGGTAATGGGAAAGCACCGCATTGAAGAAAGCAGAGAAGGAGGGAACCAGGCCCGCCCACAGGGGGTCGGCGAAGAATCAGACCTCCGTGACAACCCTGTCGAAGGAGGCGTGGGATGCGGGCCAAGCCGTCGTCCTCCCGCACTCGTTGAAGCTGGAGGCGAGGGCGGAGCGGACCTTGTGCAAGGCTTCCAGATTGAGTATGAGCGACTGGTCGACGGCGGGCGCAACTGCCGGAGGCGAGCGGGACGAAGGCACAGGCTTCTTCCCCTTTTCCTTTTTCGTTGGTGCCATGGCAATGGAAAGGGGGGAGAACTCAAGATGGATTGGAGGCAGAAGCAGAGGCTCAAGGAGGAAAGGGGAACAAGAAGCGCGCGGGCAGCAAGGGGAGAATAACTATGTGCAGTGTCGTGTTCGCTTAGCCAGGCGCATAATGGGGAGCATGGGGAAGCGGAGACACCCACATCCAATCAACCGCCACGTGGCGCCCAAGGCCGCGGGCTGTTGGGGCCTGTGGCACTTCGCGCTTGCCCCTTTGCTTCTCTGCTAAGCCAAGTCCGAGTGCGCCTTGGGCCCGGGGGCTACTGTCAGCATTCTGGGAACGGGGGTCCCCAGACTTGCCTGCCTGTGGCCTGCGGTGTGGCTCAAGTGGTGGCCCAGTATGGCCCATCTTCATCAACTCAAACCCAAGACCCACGCGAGGGGCCAAGCCTCACGGGGCGGACGACGCAGGGCTTCCTCAGGACCGGCCTCACCAGGCAGGCTCGTGAGGAGGCGGAGAGATCAAGGCAAGAGTACCTCGCGAGGTGCTCGTGACGCAAGCCATGACGATCGAGACCAGGCGGGCGCCGGCCCGCGCAGTGTCCTTGTTTTCTCTTTGGTGCAAAGGGGGCAAACACAGGCGTGGATTATCGAGGCATCAGGCAAAGGTTACCATTTCGGTGCAACGAGACCAAGACCAGCAGAGCGGCAGGATGGAGGTCACCGTGGAGCCCAAGATGGCGTCATCGCCAGTGCCTTTAACAGCCGAAGACCAACTTTAGTCCGGATAACTTGTACTAGATGTTCCCCTTCAAAATGGCCAGTGTTGGCGCCCTTCCCGCTCAATATTTGGGAAGAGGACCAGGCCCCTATAAATAGAGCTATCCTAGCCACCATAATAGGAAGGAAGGACCCCCCCCCCCCGATCGAGTTCTCATCAGACCTAGAGGCGATCGACTCACCCAAGTAGTTCATTGCACCAGCTCAAGAACACCTCTCTCGAGGCTGTTCTTCCCTTTGTACTGTTCATCATCAGCCCCTGAGGCAATCCACCACACCACACACTGGAGTAGGGTATTACACCACAATGGTGGCCTAAACCAGTATAAATCTTGCGTCCCTTGTGTTGTTCATCGTTTAGCCAGATTCGCAGCGAGGCGTTCGGACGTGGATCGGTAGGGGAGAGATCTTCGCACGCACCCCAGAGTTCGAACCTTAAGGGTTTTACCGGAACCCCACATCCGACAGACGCTTAATAGGACTTTCACAGAGCACATACCTTGATAAAGTTTTGAAGAAGTTCAAAATGGATCAGTCAAAGAAAGGGTTCTTGCCTGTGTTACAAGGTGTGAAATTGTGTCAGACTCAAAGCCCGACCACTACAGAAGACAGAGAGAGAATGAATGTCATTCCCTATGCCTCAACCATAGGTTCCATCATGTATGTTATGTTGTGTACCAGACCTGATGGGTGCCTTGCCATAAGTTTGGCAGGGAGGTACCAAAGTAATCCAGGAGTGGATCACTGGACAGTGGTCAAGAACATCCTGAAGTACCTGAAAAGGACTAAGGATATGTTTCTCGTTTATGGATGTGACGAGCTCATCATAAATGGTTACGTTGATGCTAGCTTCGACACTGATCCGGATGACTCTAAGTCACAAACCGGATAAATTTTATATTGAATGGTGGAGCTGTCTTTTGGTGCAGCTCCAAGCAGAGCGTTGTGGCGGGATTTATGTGTGAAGCAGAGTACATAGCTGCTTTGTAAGCAGCGCATGAAGGAGTCTGGATGAAGGAGTTCATATCCGATCTAGGTGTAATACCCAGTGCATCGGGTCTAATGAAAATCTTTTGTGACAACACTATAGCAATTGCCTTGGCAAAGGAATCTAGGTTTCACAAGAGAACCAAACACATCAAGAGACGCTTCAACTCTATTCGTGAAAAGGTAAGGATGGAGACATAGAGATTTGCAAAATACATACGGATATAAATGTAACAGACCTGTTGACTAAGCCTCTTCGGCGAGCAACACATGATAAGCACCAAGACTCCATGGGTGTTAGATTCATTACAATGTAATCTAGAATACTGACTCTAGTGCAAGTGGGAGACTGAAGGAAATATGCCCTAGAAGCAATAATAAAGTTGTTATTATATATTTCCTTATTCATGATAAAGGTTTATTATTCATGCTAGAATTGTATCGATCGGAAACTTAAATACATGTGTGAATACATACACAAATTCACTGTCCCTAGTAAGCCTCTATTAGACTAGCTTGTTGATCAAAGATGGTTAAAGTTTCCTAACCATAGACATGTGTTGTACTTTGATAATGGGATCACATCATTAGGAGAAGGATGTGATGGACAAGTACCATCCATTAGCTTAGCATGTTGATCGTTCAGTTTATTGCTATTGCTTTCTTGATGACAAATACATATTCCTTCGACAGTTAGATTATGCAACTCCCGGATACCAAGGAATACCTTGTGTGCTATCAAATGTTCCAAGGTAACTGGGTGGTCATAAAGATGATCTACAGGTATCTCCGAAGGTGTTTGTTGAGTTGGCATAGATCAAGATTAGGATTTGTCACTCCGAGTATTGGAGAGGTATTTCTGGGCCCTCTGAGTAATACACATCATAAGAAGCCTTGAAAGCAAAGTGACTAAGGAGTTAGTTGCAAGATGATGTATTACAGAACGAGTAAAGAGACTTTCCGGTAACGAGATTGAACTAGATATGAAGATACCGACGATCGAATCTCAAGCAAGTAACATACTGATTAACAAAGGGAATTATGTATGTTGTCATAAGGTTCAGCCGATAAAGATCTTTGTAGAATATGTAGGAGCCAATATGGGCATCTAGGTTCCTCTATTGGTTATTGACTGGAGAGGTGTCTCGGTCATGTCTACATAGTTCTCAAACCCGTTGGGTCCACACGCTTAACGTTCGTTGACGATATAGTGTTATATGAGATATATGATTTGGTGACCGAATATTGTTTGGAGTCCCAGATGAGATCATGGACATGACGGGCAGCTCTAGAATGGTCTAGAGGTAAAGATTGATATATAGGACGATGATATTTGGACACCAGAAGAGTTTCAAGATGTACCTGGTAGAAATCGGGTCACCGGAAGAGGTTCCAGACACCCAGGGAGGTTAATGGGCCATATGGGCCAAAGGGGGGGAACAAACCAGCCCACAAGGGGCTGGCGTGCCCCTGCTAGGCCGCCACCCTTGTGGAGAGAAGGAAAGGGGGGAGTCGGCCTCCCCTTTCCTTTCCTCTCCCCCTTAATTTCCTCCCCCCCTCCGGGAAATATGGTAATTGGCGCCACTAGTGAAGGACCCCAAGTAGGATTCAGCCTACTTGGGGTGCCTCCTTGGCTGCTCCTCCCTCCCCCACCTATATATATGTGGTAGGGGGCGCCACACATAACCACGACAATCTCTTAGCCGTGTGTGGCGCCCCCCTCCACCATTTACACCCTCGGTCATATTTTCAAAGTGCTAAGGCGAAGCACTACGGAGATATCACCACCATCACCGTCACCACGCCGTCGTCTTGCCGGAACTCATCCACTACCTCGCTGTTTTGCTGGATCAAGAAGGTGTGGATGTCACCGAGATGAACGTGTGCTGAGCGCGGATGTGTCGTACATTCGATACTCAATCGGTTGGATCGCGAAGAAGTTCGACTAGATCAACCGCGTTACTAAACGCTTCCGTTGATGGTCTATGAGAGAACATAGGCACACTCTCCCCTCTCATTGCTATGCATCTCCTTGATAGATCTTGCATGTGCGTATAATTTTTTTTGTTTTCCATGCAATGTTTCCCAACACTCCCTCCCAGCCCTCTCCCTCTGACCCTCTCCCTCCCTCCGATCCCTCCTGCATTACATAGATAGATGGATAGATAGGTGGTTAGAATTATGGTATTATTGATATATTGCATAGATAGACAAATGGACGGATAGATGGATGGATGGGTATATTGATGGATATAGATATAGATGGATAGATGTTAGGGCTAGAGCTAAGGTATTTTTAGTAAATGTATAGGTCTTTTCAATTTTTAGGGTTAGAACAAGGTTTTACAAATTTTTAGGGTTAGAACTAGGTTTAGACAAATGGATGGATAGATGGGCAGTACAAATTATTAGGGTCAGAACTAGGTTTTACAAATTTTGTTTCTGTTTTATACATAGGGTTTCACTAAGTCCGAAGATGAGGATAATAATGTTTTTGTTTATATTTTGTTTTTGCAGAAATCAAGGAGCCCCTGCATCATCTCCGCCACCGTCCCCGTCGCCGACCCCCTCTGACCTCGAGGTGAGACCACCCAAATCCCCATGTCGATGATGATGTAGATGTCTTGATAGACGTAGTAGAGTAATAGCTAGATGAGTAGCTATGACAATTTCCATGGAATAGAAAATTTTCAATGTAGGTCTTGCCCAAGTCGCCTATGTTTGTAGGGAACACCTCACAATGGCCTATGTTTTGCTAGAGTGTTGATTAATTTCCATTCCGGCAAATTTAAAATGCTCGATATATGTCCTTTTTAGCAAAGGTCATGCCAGATTTTTCCGTTAATTTTGGCATGGCTTGTGCTAGAATATGTAGGAAATATCAAGTGGCCTGGATTTTGTAGGAAGATAATTAAACGACATTTCGGGTTGACTTTAAGTCTGTCGGAACTCCACCTTATATATGAGAGAAGAAGAATGTCAACTGTTGTCGTGGGGGTTGTTCTTCCTCTTGTTTCTTGTGATAAACCTTTTGGTAATGCACGGGAAGGAAGAGAAGAACGACCATCACCGATAGTCGCAAATGTCAGAGAGGAATCAGTGAGGGAGAGTCTCCACCATATATGAGAGGATGAAGAATCCTGACCGTTGTCGTGTGAGTAGCTTCTTCTTCATTCCAATGTTTTAGACATTTTGGTGTAATGCACTTTGGAATGACAGGAGTAGCTACCATCACCGACGGTCGCAAATGTCAGAGATGAAGAATCCCGACTGTTATCATGGGGGTAGCTTCTCCTTCATTGTCGTGTGCTAGAAAATTTGGTGTAATGCACTCGGGAACGAGGGGAGGAGCTACCATCACCGACGGTCGAATAAATACACCACGTGAACTGAGAGTTTTCAAGAAAAGACTCGATAGACCGATAGTCAACCCGTGATGAATAATGATGATCTAATTTAGTTTTTGTAGTACATATATTGAAGTTTAGAAGTTTAGTCTTTGAATTATGAACATAGAAAATGTCTGATGACGACGATAGGATCCCGGAGTGCGACTACTGCAGCGACGACCGGGGGTCTGTGCGATAGGCCTCACCTGGTAGACGTTCGACGCTTCATTATTAAGCTCGACGAGACCAATGATGTTGAAATAGTATGCAGCGATAAGTCTTTTTTTCGTAGTTAAGCATGACTTCTGCTTCTTCAACGTGTAATTTCCATCTGTTACAATTCGACTAGCTTATCCCATGCCATGCAAGACGCTATGTCTTGGAGCATCTGAATTTCGAAGATCATGAAAATATGGAGACAAAGATAGTTCATCTCAGGGCCCATCATGGTTATTATTTTGTTGTAAAGCTATATAGTTAGGAGAGCATATCCCATTTTGGTTGCTCGATTTGGGAAGCACCGTGCAAGGCGTATGATTTTCAGGAAGGTATGTATGTCACCTTCGATCTTGGTGATCCTGAAGATGACAGCAACGAAGAGAATATGGACATTTGGGTCCTTGTTGATACGCTTCCACTTCTACCTCTATGTGAGTTTCTCAAACATATTTATTAAGTAATTTATATTGTTTATTTCAAAATGGTTAACAGCTTATTTCCATTAACAACTTATTTCCATTCTTCAAAAAATGTACGGAAGATGGTAGACAGAACCTACTACACTGATGGCGTTGAATTAACTTATGAGGAGAAAGATCATCTTATCTAATTTATTATTGATGTTGAGAATTACAATATCAATTATGAAATTCCTGCGCATTATGGTCAATACGTGCCACTAGTGCACGTGTTGAACTATGGTAACATCCATGGAGATGGCATGGTAAGATTTTTTACTATTCTGACATTCGTGCATCTTTTGCATATATTCTTCTAAAGCTAAACTACATTGCTAACTACGATGTTATTATTATGTCTTTGAACAAAAAATCCCGAAGGATTGTGTGCCTGATCTGATGTTTCCAAAAGGTCACCTTGATGTTATTAGCTTACGGCCAAGTCTGCCTAGGCTTCACCGCTATTCATACAAGATTTCTAAAACCGATGAATACATGACAATCAAAGAATGGAAAAAATATATGAACAATCATAGGGAGCTACTTGGAAGCAACATTGTGCGAAGCACAAGAATTAGAGACAAGATAATCTCCATTCTCCATAATGGAGCGTCAGGGCCACTCTTGTTTTATGCTATTTTACCTTAGAGAGGGTAGTAGGTCCTAGCTAATACTCATGATCATGTGCTAAGAACAATTAAATAGGGTTGGTTAGATGACTAAGATGATGATGAGTATGACCTGTTATTATGATAACGAGTAGAAGTTGTATGATGATGAGTATGACTTCTTATTATTAACGAGTAGAAGTTGTTACACGACTATGATGATGATGAGTAGGAATTGTTATTATGATAACAATGATGAGCTATATATTATTATGATGATGCATGATGCTACGTTGTTATATGAGCATGATGAGTTATTACATATAACGGTGGGTGAAATGAACATGGATTAGATTCAAGTGGAGGCAACATGGTGCAAATCGAAAGTACTACTAATCCAAACTAAAGTGATCAAGTTTGGATTAGTAGTACTTTTGATGTGCACCATGTTAGTTTGGATTAGTAGTACTTTCGATTTGCACCATGTTGCCTCCACTTGAATCTGATTCACACTCATTTCACCCACTAATATATATAATAACTCATCATGGTCATAAAATCATATGATGAAACAACTGCATATAAAACCTATACAAAAACAACGCCAATAAGCTACAGGAAAAAATATAGGAAAATTTAGCAATAGCGATGTTCATAAGAAACACTACTGCTATTTACGGTTATCAGTAGCGCTGTTTTGAAGAGCGCGCTACTGCTAATTAGGTATATCAGTAGCGCTGGAAAACCAGCGCTACTGCTACCAGTAAGTTGTAGCACCTTCGTGGTACCACTTGTACAAGCGCTACTGATAGCTCTAATTCCAACGCTGCTGCTAGGGTTATCGCTAGTAGTGAATGGTCAAAGTAATGCGAGTGTATCAAAATAAAGATTGCTTGCATATTGGTCAATGGTGACACTGCTAGGAGGAGTGCGCTTCACTTGCTCCAAACAATCCACCCAATGGCTACACATGTCTTGAGTCATCCCCCATCAAGGTGTGAGATATTTTAGGCTATGATTCGTTACTTGACCATTATGATCTTTGAAATGCTCCTTAGTGAACTTCCAATAATTCAAGGTCGATTGATTCTTATCGACGACTGTGTCAAGAGAAATATCTTCACATGCGTGACAAGAGCAATATCCTCAACGGGGTTAAAGTTGGATTCCGAACTACTTTATTCTTCGACAAGTTGAAGGCCTCGAATTCATGAAATTTCGTATCTTGAATGCACTCATGATCCAAAAGCGACAATGACATTCCCTCAAGATTAACATCTTTTATCTCGGAATCACCTATCACACTATTGAGAAAAGTTTCTCTATTGAGGGTCGATCCCCAAATTCAGCAAATCGTCACTAAATCACAAACATTGCACATTTATCAACAATGTTCTGTGGCCATATCAAATGCAATGAAACAAACTGAATACAAGGCCAATGATGCCTTCTTTAACATCATGGGGGGTGCAAAGACAATGGCGGGGCACTTCCGCATCTTCTTGTTTGCTCCCTTCACTAAGGACCACCGCGAGACATAGGAATCATTGTGCCAGATTCTTCGTCGGTAGGGTCAAGGTCGACCGTCGAGGCACAGGAGCCTCTGGGGGCGCATCGGCCTTTGAAGTCGCCGGTGTCGACTATGGATTCTAACGTGCGGGTTAAGGCATCGTCCATGGCATCATTGTCGGGGATTAGGGATAACCAGAAGGAGTCAAAGGTGGCGCTACGACGAGGGACGGGAGGCGACGGCGGCCACCAAAAGAGTAGTGGGAGGGGGAAATATCATTTGCGCCAACCCATTTTCCAGCTGGTGCGTTTCAAATATCTCCCATGGTCAGCAAGTATGGAGCTTCGCAGGCTCGGTTTGGAGTGTGCTCCACAAGTTATGCGATTGCGGGCAGGATGTCAACTCTGTTATAGTGAATATTCACCCAAAATCGCCATATTGGTGGCTACTATGCTGGTCAAACCGACATGACAACTCTACTAGAGTACCTCTTAGAGACGATGCCATGTACTAGGAGCTATTCAATAGAAACACGCAATGCATTAAGATGCATGCAGTGTAGTGGGAACGAAAAATGTTGTATAATAACACTTACTTGACTCTTGATTAATAAATGTCTACTAGTTATCAAAACATATATTTTATCTGGCCCACTTAAAGCGTTTTGATACATGGTGCTTTACTGGCAAAAGGGCCGGCCCTAATCAACATATAATACTCAAATTTTACTAAGGAAACTTTATAAAAATATAACATAAACACTAACGCCCACACGTGTGGGCGTTAGCCAACTCGCCCACACGCCTCGATCATCGTCCAGTGCCTTTTGCATGAATCTTGGCACAAAGAGGTTGATTTTGTGTGCCACGTTGAACAAGTCGCATGTATGGCCTGTAAGGGCGTTCGCCTGCATGCCGTTTTCCCTCTTAGGTCAGCGGTTGCGAGTCGGGGCGTGTGGTGGAACTGCTGTCACGCCCGCACGCCACGCCCGACTTCAGTTGCCGTCTCCCACGTCTCGCCACTTCGCTCTCCCCTCGTGGTTTAGTTACTCCCCTCCCCATCCATTACTCCCCAACCCACCCATTCGCACTAGTTGCATTCGATTGAGGATAAACTGAGAGGAGAAGGCGACGGCGGCAGCGGAAGAGTCGACCGCATTCGCGGCTGTTGGTGGGGTTCACCGGACCAGAGCGTCGTCGCCGGAGAGCCGCAGATTGAAGGTAAGGCTCCCTCCCGTGCTCACATTTCCTGCCTACGATTTTGTGCCCCCTCTCTTTCTGGTCAATTTCCGCTCGAGTTTCCTCGAGATTCTGGCCAATTTGCGGTGCTCCAGCGTCCCCGTCGGCGGCGGAGTCGCATGCTTGCCATTTAGGGTGGCATTGCGCAGTTTCATCGCTGCCATGGTGGCAGTCATGCCGGTGTGGGCCAAATCCGTCCCCATCCCTGTCCGCAGCCAAATCTGTTTTTTGCCTTGCGATTGAGCGGACGATTTTTGTAGATGTTAGTTATGATTTGCCTCGAAATGCTATGGCCATTAGTGTAGGGAATTTTTTGTTTTTTAAATTTCAAGGTACGATAGTTGCAAATGAACCCTAGATCTAGGTAGGTGCATTTCAATGTGTAGGATAATGGCAGCCATGGCATTTTTAACAACTATCATCACTGATGGCAACTAATTTCCTGATCAACCGTGGCAATTGACACTAATATGCTTTCCATGTGGCAACTAATTTTGTGAACACACTATGATGTTGCCATGCCACTACCATCACTGATGGCAACTAATTTCCTGGTCAACCGTGTCAGTTGCCACGATGCGTTACATGTGGCAACTAATTTTGTGAACACACTATGGCTGTTGCCATGCCACTATCATCACTGATGGCAACTAATTTCCTGATCAATCATGTCAGTTTTACCACGAATATGCTTTCCATGTGGCAACTAATTTTGTGAACACACTATGTCTGCTGCCATGCCATATCCAGGACAATCGCACATTCACTGTACAATAGACTCAGTTTGCGTTTGCCATGCTGGCTTTCGATACCTGAACATTTTTTGACTACATTACATGGCAACTCATTTTTATGTGAGGCCAGGGTGTGAGTTTCCACATTACATGTTGTGTATTGGAAGTTGTCTGCCTTTTTTTTCAAGTGCCTTGTGTTTGACACGACAACTTTGTACCTAGTACATTTGCTACTTGTGAATACATGACAACTCATTTTTATGTGATGCCAGGGTGTGAGTTGCCTTATTACATGTTGTGCAGTGGAAGTTGTCCGCCCTTTTTTGGAGTGCCTTGTGTTTAACATGGCAACTTAACATTTTTAAAGTGCCTTATGATCTGCACATTTTTTATGAAGCCAATGTGTTTAGTTGCCACATTTAATGTTGGACAATCCTAGGGGGGTGGGTGTTCCTATGATCTGCCTCATTTGCCACTTTCAAATGAGCCAATATGGCAAGAAGATTCTGCTAGCTGGCAACTGCTTCCTTCAGAAGCACATACACGTCCAGTTGCCATGTTTCTGCAATTGCTTTTCCATTTTTATTATTCTTTTGCCTTTTTGTGCATGTTCATCACATGGCAATTACTGCCCTCTTCAAAATGCTTAAACCTTGGGCCAACCATTTGAGTTTTCATTTTTTTTGTTCATCAAAGATATCGAGTGAAGTTACTTTATGCATTTCTTTCCGCATCCGTCGGTTGTGTTTTCATTTCACCCTAACGTGTGTTTTGTTCTTATCATAGCACAATGGCTCGTGGTGACCATCAAGATGATGATGATGACTTCATGGATGCACCACAACAGAATCGCATGACTGGTCGGGCAAAAGATGGCAAAGAGGTAACTTTCCACCCCCATATGTTTTAATGTCACATTGAGTTTTCAATCTTCAGTTAGAACTAAATTTTTCATGACATTGAACATGGCAACAAATGATCCTTTTTCTGTTATGCAGAAGAAGAAACTTCATCACAATAGGGCTTCGCAAGAACGCCTGACCATTTTGAAGGATGGATTTATTGATGAGCAGAAGGGAGGTGCCGGTGAGATGGGGATGCAGGCTCAGATGGATGTTCGCTGTAAGAACCTAGTGAACCCTGTATGCGACTGGCTCGGTGAGATTTATGGTCTTGCCTCCAAAGAATTCGTGATTCCGGGATGGGGAAGACTGCCTTTGGATGAGGAATCTGTGTTTTGCACTTTGGGTGTGCCCCGTGGAGAAATCAAAGTCCCGTATGAGGTGAATAATAAGATTAAGGAAGCCTTGTTCGCCCGTTTGTTTCCTTGGATGTCAACCATGTCGAATACGACTGTGTTGGCAACTTTGCTGGAGAGCATGAAAACCCATGGCGAGGTATTTAAGATGAAGCTACTCATGTACTTGATCTCAGTTGTGTTTGCGCCTACCACATCTCTTCGCCCAAGCAATAAGTGCTTCCCCATCCTGGTGAATGCTCTCTCTCTCTCTACTTCTTTTTTCCCTTCAATTTTTTGATTTTGATGTTATCTGGAAGCTAGTCACTGCTAGTTTTTTTATTTGAATGCTGATGCGGCATGACTTTTTTGTCCTGAAGTTGTATTTGTGCAGGCGAAGCTGAAAGACGTTAAAAACATGAATTGGTGTAAATTCATCGCATACTTCCTGCATGATGCATTCTCGTCCAAGATGTACCAAAAGGGTTGTCGCTTGCAGCTAACGGTATTTTTCCCCACTCTTTTGCAAATACTCATATCACGGTTCAATGATTTTCCTAAATCAACATCACAGCTATTGATAAGTGTGAGCCGTACAAGATCGTGCATGGCAACCGTACAAGACCGTGCATGGCAACCCTTTGTTTCATTTTTTATGTGAATCCTTTTACATGTAAAAGTGACTTTTGTTTAATCCATGACAACTGTAGTTGCTGCCTACAAGGCAATAGCATTTTTCAACAGCACAAAAAAGTGTTTATTTCATACATTCGATCTTTTTTTTATACAATCTACATGGCAACCATGATGCTGAGCTGGTGGCAGCTACCAGCATAACAAGATGGCAACTGTCAACAAAGCATGATGGCAACTAACATAGATAGATGGCAAATCTTTTTCTTCATTCTCTTCAACTTGATGACTCAACGAAACTATAGAAGCTTCTTTTTCACCATAGCATGATTGCAACTGAGATAGCTTCCTTTTTTATTGTGTATACCAGCATGTTTCAACAACACAAAAAAGTGTTCATTTCGTACATTCAGTCTCTCTTATACAATCTGCATGGCAACTATGATGCTGAGCTGGTGGCAGCTACCAGCATAACAAGATGGCAACTGCCAACACAGCATGATGGCAACTAACATAGATAGATGGAAAATCCTTTTTCTTCATTTTCTTCAACTTGATGACTGAAGAAAACTACATAAGCTTCTTTCTTTTCACCATAGCATGATTGAAACTGACATAGCTTCCTTTTTTATTGTGTATACCAGCTCATGTACGTCGATGCTCTTGATCTGTCCACCGTTGAATTTACTGGGATAGGAGGCCCGCCGCCTGCATATAAGTTTGTTGTCTCTGCATGGACGGATGCTGTTGTCAAGGCTGTGCTTGCCACAAACAAGATAACCGATACGAAATATGGGAAACTGCAGGTTAGTTCTGCCTTCTTTCTTGCACGACATTCTTCAATTTCGATGTTGCATAACATCTGAAAAAATCCCCGTACAACAATCATTTATGGCTAACAAGAGATAAATACCTTGGCAGCCATGGCTGTCTGCACATGGCAACCATGTCTGACCCCATATGGCAACTCCGCCATCCGTGTCAAAACTCCTTTTTTATTTCCTCTTTTTTGGAATACATGAATTGTTATTCATTGCACCTTATTTCTCTCACACATCTTAGTTATTTTTTGCTGTTTTTCAGCTGATGGCCAAGCATGCTATAGACTACAGTGTGTTTGGTGGGACACAAAACTTTGGCAAGTGGATGGATGTGCATTCAGCTCCATCTTGTCCTACTAAGGTAATCAAGGATGTTTATTTTGTTTTTTGAAATTGTTTTTCTCTTTGCATTTTTGATATATATCTTATGGTTGTTTTTTTGTTCTTATGCATGTGACTCTAATATCTTTGGTTTTTGCTACTTTTTTGTTTTTGTGCTCAGGCGAGGGCACCTGTTGAGCATCTAGTTGGGCAGTTTGCCTCCGGCATGACCAGCTTGCTCGGGAAGTTGGTTGATGGTTGGACGACACTTAATGGCTCTGACAGCAACGCGGTTGCGAGGCAGTTCACATCATTCGTTGGAGAACGGACACATCGACCAACTGGTTGCCGTGGCCGGTACGACTACAACAGCTCACAGGAGCTCCCTGACACGCAAGATGATCTAGATGGAGACGCTGGTCTCGACAAGGACGATTGTCGGATGTTGGGTTCCGACAGACCCTCAAGGTTCGAACGCTGGGGTGCGCACGAAGATCTCTCCCCTACCGATCTACGTCTGATCGCCTCATGAGATCTAAGCTGGAAACGATGAACACACAACAGACACAAGATTTATACTGGTTCGGGCCACCATGGTGGTGTAATACCCTACTCTAGTGTGTGGTGTGGTGGATTGCCTCAGGGGCTGATGATGAACAGTACAAAGGGAGAACAACCTCGCGAGAGGTGTTCTTGAGCTGGCGCGAGGAACTGCTTGGGTGAGTTCGGTCGCTTCTCTCTCTTTCTGCTAGGGCTCTATCCGATGCCTCTACTCTGTGGTGGCTAGCTCTATTTATAGAGGCCCTGGGCCTCTCCCCAAATATTGAGCGGGAAGGGCGCCAACAATGGCCATTTCGAAGGGGAACATCTAGTACAAGTTATCCTGACTAAAGTTGGTGTTCGGCTGCCAAAAGCACTGGCGATGATGTCGTCTTTGGCTCCACGGTGACCTCCATCCTGCCACTCCGCTGGTCTTGGTCTCGTTGCACTGAAATGACAACCTTTGCCTGATGCCTCGGTACTCCACGTCCGTGCTTGCCCCCTTCGCACCAAAGAGGAAACAAGGACACTGCGTTGGCCGACGCCCGCCTGGCGCCTGCTTGGCCTCAATCGTCATGGCTTGCATCGCGAGCACCTCGCGAGGTACCCTGCCTTGATCTCTCCGCCTCCTCGCGAGCCTGCCTGGCAAGGCCGCCCCTGAGGAAGCCTTGCATCGTCCGCCCCGCGAGGCTTGGTCCCTCGCGAGGGTCTTGAGTCTTGTGCTGATGAAGACGGGCCGTACTGGGCCATCACTTGAGCCACGCCGTAGGCTGTAGGCAGGCAAGTCTGGGGACCCCCGTTCCCAGAACGCCGATAGTAGCCCCGGGGCCAAAGGCGCGCTCGGACTTGGCTTAGCGAAGAAGCGAAGGGGCGAGTGCGGAGCGCCGCGGGCTCCATCAGCCTGCGGCCTTGGGTGCCGCGTGGCGGTTGATTGGACGTGGGCGTCTCCACTTCCCCATGCTGCCTTGGCAACAGCTTGACTTGACAAGTCCCTGCATGCAAAAATGGGTCATGATTACCTGAGATTGCGGTGGCTGATGGTTGGCTTCCATCCGATTATAAATGCAGGAGTCCGCAGGCCTCCGCTATGCATCTCCCTCCTTGCCTCCTTGTTTCTCTCCATCCCAGCTACTCGCCATCCCCCATGGTGCCGCCGAAGAGGTTCTCAGCCGCAGATAAGGGAAAGGCTCGTCGGGAAGGGCCCGACTCTCCCTCGGCCAAGCGCGGCCGAGGCCGTCCTCGCAAGCATCCCGTGGCTCCCGCAGTGGCTTCCCGCGGTCGTGGAGGCGATCCCCTGCGCGGCGATGGGCGCCAGGTTGTTGATGGGAGGCGCGCCGCGACTGCGCGGCCCCCTAGGCCGCGCTTCCACTCGGTGGAGGTGCTGCTGGAGTTCGTCGTGTGGTCGGCGGACCCGACCAGCACTTGGCTCCAGCTTCCCTACTACTTTGTAGGTGAACTTCCGGCCGGCGCTCCGGGTGGCCTCTGGCTTCAGGCGGATGGTTGCTGTAGCAGGGCCTCATGGGCTTCACTGGAGGTCTCCGTCGCCGGGAATGTGGCCCTGACCCGCAGCTGGCAAACATTTGCCCGCGCACGTGGCCTGAGCCAGCGGTGCACCCTGCACTTCAAGTTCGATGGCGATGGCACCCTCTACGTAAGGGTGTTCGGAGAAGATGGTCGCCATGCCGGGTGATGTCCTGAAGACGATGACCGCGGCTATTTACCCAGCCCTGACGACGATCGGGATGGAGATGACGGCAGGCGCGTGGTCGGTGGCGCTCGGGGCTCATCATGCTTCGGCGGCTCTCCTTCAGACAGCACCTCCTCTAGTGGTGGCCGCGACCAGCCTCCGCACCGTCGCGCCCGCCTGGTGGGAGGTAGCAGGTCAGTCCGCCGTCGCGCCTCGGTGAAGTGCGAGGAGGAGTCTGACTGAGCTCCTGAGGCAGAACGAGCCCTCGCCGCGAGTTGTTGCCGAGCAAGTCGTGCCTATTTTGCTTTTCTCCCTTCCCTGCGCAAAGAGAAAGTAGTGTAGGGCCCCGAGGGGGCGTGTTGAACTATTGCTGCTAATTATCATGATGTTTCTGCTACTCCTGTGCTATGTTTTTGTGCTGCATGCCCGCGTGCATGAATTACTTAGCTCGGGGGGACTTGTCACGGTCTTTGCTTCCCAAGGCCGAGGCCTCACCGCACGCTTCATGTCCTGCAAGGATTAGTCAGGAGGGGTAGCTTCCGGTCTCTGTTGTGGAGGCGACCGACCCAGGTCCCGTGTTCGCGTCACGATGCCCGTGGGGCATGGACAGGGAGGGGTGCTCCCATAGTGGACTTGGATAGGAAAGCTTCAAACGACTGGGGCAAAAAACACTCGCGAGGGTGCCCATGTAGCCCCCTCGTGAGACTTGCGCGAGAGAAAACGAGGCAAGTGAGCGAAAAAGACAAAGAGTCACAAGCTAAGGATGGTAACAAATCCAATAAAACTTCAAATAGGAACGAACAAGCCAACTGCAGAAAGCAAACAAAAAAGCCGCGTCCGGCACCTAATCTAGTCTTCAACGTCTTCTCACCAGCGCGGAGCTAAGTGCTGCCACTGGGCATGGGCGGGAGCCCCCGAGGCCCGAGGGCGGCTCTCCAGAGACTTTGGGGCGTGTACAACCCCAACTCATTATTACGTGAGAGTGTCACGGGCGGCGAGCTTCACAGGCATTGGACTTCTTCACATGCTCCAGGCCTTTCTCGGGGAAATGAGCTTCACAGGCGTTGGCCTTCTTCACAGGCACCGGGCCTTTCTTGGTTCGTCTAGCTTCACAGGCGCCGGGCCTTCTTTACAGGCTCTGGGCCTTTCTTCAAGGGTAGAACCTCCGGAGATGCTGGATATTCCACGCGTTCGGGATGGGCACCCCCTCCTGAGTCTCCAAGCATGCAGCGTCGGGCCTAGAGGCATGAACAACCTTGAACGGGCTCTCCCACATGGGCGAGAGCTTGTGCAGCTCCTCCCTGGAGAGCACCCGTCTGAGCACGAGGTCACCTACCTCGAGGGTCCTGGGCGGATGCTGCGGTAGTGGTATCGCCGCAGTGCTTGTTGGTATCTCGCAGCCTGAAGTGCAGCCTCCCGACGACGTTCCTCCCCAAGCACGAGGTCCACCGCCCGCATGGTGTCCTGCTGCGCTTCATCGAAAGCCAGGACCCGCGCGGAGCGATGCCTGACCTCGTGAGGGAGGACCGCCTCGGCACCGTAGACGAGGAAGAACGGGGTTTCGCCGGTCGACTTGGTAGCAGTAGTACGGATGGACCATAGCATGGACTGAAGCTCGTCATGCCAGCCTCTACCGCAGGCCTCCAGCTTCTTCTTGAAGGTTCGGGTCTTGAGGCCCTTCAAGACCTCCGTGTTGGCGCACTCAGCTTGGCCGTTGCTCCAAGGGTACGCCACCGAAGCGTAGCATATCTGCGTTCCAAGGTTAGCACAATACGTTTTGAAGAGATTGCTCGTGAACTGCGAACCGTTGTCGGTGATGATGCGATTGGGTACCCCAAACCGGCTGACGAGGCCCCTAATGAACTTGACTTCTGAGCCAGCTGGGATGATGCGGACAGCTTCCACCTCCGCCCACTTAGTGAATTTGTCGATGGTGACGTAAAGGTAGCGATAGCCCCCTGGCGCCCGAGGAAATGGGCCAAGGATGTCCAGTCCCCAAACAGCGAACAGCCATGAGAGGGGAATGGTCTGAAGGCCCTGAGCTGGCTGGTGAATCTGCTTGGTGTGGAACTGACAGGCTTCACAAGCCTTCACCAGCTCGATTGCGTTGTTGAGCGCTGTTGGCCAATAGAAACCGATGCGAAACGCCTTGCCAATGAGTGTGCGTGAAGATGAGTGGTGCCTGCAATCTCCATTGTGAATGTCTGCCAACAGCTCTTTTCCCTGCTCCCTGGAGATGCAACATAGAGTAACGTCATTCGATCGCTTTCGGTAGAGCTCTTCGTCCTGGATGCAGTAGGCCGTGGCCTGCCGCACCACGCGCTCCGCGTCCTCCTCCTTCTCCGGCAGGGTCCCTCGCACCAAGTAATCCTTGAACTCCACGGTCCAACACCCCTCCTAAGGCTCCAATGCCAGGAGCAAGCGTGCCTCTGTGGTTGGGCTGCAGACCGGGGCTCCCAAGGCAGGCGGTTGAGGGAGCTCCTCCCTAGGCTGTGCTATGCTTGATAGTGATGGCGCCGCTGAGGGTTTGAAGAGTCGCTCCTCGAAGACGCCGGGCTCCTGAGGCAGCCGCCTGGACGCCCTCTTTGCGATGTCATCAGCCTCTTGGTTGGTGCCGCGAGCCACATGTTGCAACTCCAGCCCCCAAAACTGTTTCTCCATCCTGCGGACCTCCGCGAGATACGCTTCCATGTGTTCGTCCTTCGGCTCATATACCTTGTTGGAGAAGTTGACGAGGAGTTGTGAGTCGCCCTTGATGATGAGGCGCTTTACCCCCAAGGCGACTGCAGCTTTCAAGCCCGCTATTAGGCCCTCGTACTCTGCTATGTTGTTCGAGACCTTCTCTCCATGCTGGTAGTAGAGTTGCACAGCATAGTAGAGCTTGTCCTTAGTGGGGGATATGAGCACTGCGCCAGCCCCCGCGCCCTGTCGTGAGAATGATCCGTCGAAGTACATGACCAGCCATCCAGGGCTTCACTTCCTGGGGAAAGCGACCGGTCCTCGCCCGCTTTGAGCCCCGGTGCCTCTGCCCATTCCGCCACGAAATCTGCAAGTGTGGCTCCCTTGATGACCCTGGTCGTGCTGAATTCCAGCTGAAATTCTTGCAGTTCGATGTTCCATTCAGCGACTCTCCCAGCTGAGTTGG
The DNA here is from genome assembly GCA_963921465.1 of Triticum timopheevii. NCBI lineage: Eukaryota > Viridiplantae > Streptophyta > Magnoliopsida > Poales > Poaceae > Triticum > Triticum timopheevii. Next base: position 154,717,763 of record OY997272.1, read on the forward strand.
GGCTCCTGAGTACCCTTTCCAAGGGGTATGATGAGACGACCTTGACGGGATGGCCTTGAAAGTAGTGCCGCAGCTTGCGCGAGGCCACCAACAGTGCGAGGAGGAGTTTTGGGGCATGGGGTACCACGCCCTCACGTCCCGTAGCACCGTGCTGACGAAGTAGACAGGGTGCTCGACGAGGTTGAGGGTACTGGCGTAGCCTGCGTCCTTTGGAGGTTGAGGCGCCTCCAGAGGCGATGGAGCCCCCAGCGCTTGGTCACCTGGAGAGGCCTCCTCCGCTCGGGGTGCGCTCCCCTACTGAGGCCGATCCTTTTCTGCTGTGGTTGTGGTCTTCGCGAGGCCTTCTTGGCCTTGCTCTGCTTCAGCTGGGACGACGGCTATGGCTTTGATCCGGTGCTCCTCTCTAACCGCCACCAGGCCTGCGCTGGCGAAATAGGGGGTGGCCGCAAGGTAGAGCACCAAGGGCTCCCGAGGGCGCGGAGCTACCTTCACCGGAGGGCTGGTAAGGTACCTCTTGAGATCTTGGAATGCCTTGTCGGCCTCTTCAGTCCACTCGAACGGGCCCTTCTTCTTCATCAGCTTGAAGAAAGGTCGTGCCCGCTCCCCCACATTGGAGATGAAGCGTCCTAGCATGGCTACGCGCCCGGTGAGCTTCTTTATTTCTCTGAGGGTCTTCGGCGGACTGATGTCTTCAAATGCTTTGACCTTCTCCGGGTTAGCCTCGATGCAGACGCGCAGCCCACCATGCTCACCTGGATGGGGAGCTACGCTGGGCAGACGGCGGTTGCCGCGCATGACTATCGATTCCTCCACATCCTGAGTGGCCTTGGTGATGAACTCCTGCTGCCTCTAACTTGCGGGTTTCTTGGACGATGAAGACCTGCTTTTCAGTGGACTGCCGCCTTGCCTTCTGCTTCACGGGGCGCACGTTGGGCCACACATTTAGATGATGTTCAATCACATTCCGTGGGACTCCTGCCAGCTGATCAGGTTCCCACGCAAACACCTTCTTGTTTGCACGTAGGAACTTCACCAAGGCCTCCTCCTGCTCAGGCTCGAGGTTGGCGCCTATGGTGAAGGTGGCACCAGTGGATCCATCCCCGTCGACCGACACCTGCTTGGTCTCCGCCTTGTCTTGGCTGAATAGCTTCTTCTTCTTAGCCGGCGCAACCCCCTTGGACTCGAGGGCATCTGCACTGGCGGGCTGCGCCACCGCGGCCGTCTTGAAAGCAAGCTTGAGCACCTGCAGCGCATCCCTTGTGTCTTCGGACACGGTGAGGACGCTGCTGCTCCTGGGCATCTTCATGAGGTTGTACGCCGGGTGAGTCGCTGCCATGAACTGGGCCAAGGCTGGGTATCTGAGGATGGCGTTGTACGAGAGGCCGATGGGGGCGATGTCAAAGTCGATCAGCTCCGTGCGGAAGTTGTCGTGGGTGCCGAAGGTCACCAGGAGGCCGATCGGCCCCAGGGAGCTAGCGGAACTGCCTCCGACGCCTGTGAAGGGCTTGCTGAGTTGAAGCCGCTCTAGTGGCACGTGGAGGAGGCTGAAGGCCTCCACCGAGAGCACATTGAGGCCGGCACCACTATTGATGAGGGTCCTGGTGACGGCAACTTGGCAGATGGTGGGGGTGCATAGCATCGGGAGCGTGCCCGAACAGGCGGAGTTGGAGGGGTGATCATCCGAGCTGAAGGTCAAATCGGCCTTGGGTGCCACCCAGCCCGGGGGGATTTCTCGGCACTTGAGGGTGGCGCCGATCTGGCGGACTAACGGCTTGACGTGGCGGCTCGAAGGTGGTGCCTGCGATCCGCCCAGGATGGCCGCGACGATTGGGGGTGCCGGCACGGCATGATGGGCGAGGAAGAGGTTGCGCAACTCCTCCCAGGAGGCCACAGAAGCCGCTGGCAGGTGGAGCAGCCACATGCACGGGATGCCGGTGAGGGCCATGGGCAGCCAGTTCGCCATGACCCTGTCGTCGCCTCCGACCTTGAGAACGGCTTCTTCATATGCCAGCAGGAAGGCCAGCGGGTCGGCCGCGCCGTCGTAGCGCGGCGGCATGCCCGGCTTGAACTTGTGCGGCCATTGCACCTGTCGCAAGGCGGGGGCCAGGGCTCGGAGCCCCTGGTCTCCGCGCCGGTGTTGACAGTTGGAGGGGGCGGTGCGTTGGCCGCCATGAGGGCAGAGTGTGGTGTTGATGGGAAATGGGCCGATGCAATGGAGAGCTCCGGCGCACCCCTACCTGGCGCGCCAAATGTCGGATGTTGGGTTCCGGCAGACCCTTAAGGTTCGGACACTGGGGTGCGCACAAAGATCTCTACCCTACCGATCTACGTCCGATCGCCTCGTGAGATCTAAGCTGGAAACGATGAACACACAAGGGACACGAGATTTATACTCGTTCGGGCCACCGTGGTGGTGTAATACCCTACTCCAGTGTGTGATGTGGTGGATTGCCTCAGGGGCTAATGATGAACAGTACAAAGGGAGAAAAGCCTCGCGAGAGGTGTTCTTGAGCTGGTGCGAGGAACTGCTTGGGTGAGTTCGGTCGCTTCTCTCTCTTTCTGCTAGGGCTCTATCCGATGCCTCTACTCTGTGGTGGCTAGCTCTATTTATAGGGGCCCTGGGCCTCTCCCCAAATATTGAGCGGGAAGGGCGCCAACAACGGCCATTTCGAAGGGGAACATCTAGTACAAGTTATCCTGACTAAAGTTGGTCTTCGGCTGCCAAAAGCACTGGCGATGATGTCGTCTTGGGCTCCACGGTGACCTCCATCCTGCCGCTCCGCTGGTCTTGGTCTCGTTGCACTGAAATGGCAACCTTTGCCTCATGCCTCGGTACTCCTCGTCCGTGCTTGCCCCCTTTGCACCAAAGAGGAAACAAGGAAACTGCGCTGGCCGACGCCCACCTAGCGCCCGCTTGGCCTCGATCGTCATGGCTTGCGTCACGAGCACCTCGCGAGGTACCCTACCTTGATCTCTCCGCCTCCTCGCGAGCCTGCATGGTGAGGCCGTCCCTGAGGAAGCCTTGCGTCGTCCGCCCCGCGAGGCTTGGCCCCTCTCGAGGGTCTTGAGTCTTGTGCTGATGAAGACGGGCCGTACTGGGCCACCACTTGAGCCACGCCCCAGGCCGCAGGCAAGCAAGTCTGGGGACCCCCGTTCCCAGAATGCCGACAACGATGGCGATGACATGCAGAATGTGCAACATGCAACCGACAATGATGAACATGTTGAAGTTCGTGAAGGCGGTAACAAGGATAAGGGTGCACCAGATGTCCCTCCACCGGAGGAAGTAGTTGAACAAACAGTTGCGGGAGACACGGGGGTGTCGCCCTCAAAGAGGGGCAGAGCTCCAGAGGATGTTGGGCAGGGCTCTGTTGGCAAGAGGTCTAGGACCGATCCTGTAGCTGCTAGGAGGAGGTCCGACATTGTCACAGCCTGATTTTTGGCCCTTTCTTTTTCTTTTGTTTTTCCGAGGTTTTTGCGTGAGTTTTCTTTTTCCGTGGCTTTGTGGTCTGGAAACTGAAGAAGATGCCCTCTTCTTTGTTTCCAGAGTGGCTTTTCATTCCCAAATCTTTCCCTAGACCCTGTCATTTCCATCCTAGCCCAAATCTCAATATTCTTTTTATTGGGAATATTCCTTTTCTATTAAAGGAATAATTTGAAATGCCCTAGGTTGTGAAGCAACCTATATTTCCATCACTCCTAAAATTCCCAAATAATTCTCATAAATTGTTTGGGTCATATCTTGATCAAATATGGCAAAACTTTTCATTGCCATGTTCAAAAATAATTCCCCAATAATTCATTTCCTATTCAGCCCTAAATGGAACTTTGTGAAGGAAGTGTCATATATATTTCTCCTATTGAATCCCAACATTTTTGGAAATGTTTATATGAACAAATCATTTCCTCATGCACTAGTTCAAATTTATCTGCCTAGCCAATCTTCCTTAGTGAATTTTCAAAGTTTCTGTCAAACAGAAGGCTTTGTGAAGGAAATACTAGCTAGGAGTACCCAAATGAGTTGAACTTTTTCACACTCCTTAATGTGCTCATATTAACCCCTTCCACCCATTTGCAGCTCCATCAAATCATCTATATTAGCACAGGAGCAAATTTTGTTTCTGGCAATATTTTCAGGTTATGAAGCAAGTATATTTTATATTGCTTCAAAAATCCTGATAAATTACCAGATCATTCTTATGCCCATAATACATCTCTCCACCAATTTTGGCATCATTTCATTGAGCCATTTGACCACCATAATTATTTCAAGTTTTTGCCCAGAGAAGATGTTTGTGAAGCAAGTGCTATTTTGTCTTGTCCATTTGGCATGAGCTTTTTACATCATCTTCATATGTCCAAATGACTAAGTTTTGCCCAATTTGAGCTCAAGTGGACACTCCATGTGAGTGCATCTTGCTGATCTTCATTTCTGGACCAAGTTTGCAGTTGTGAAGCAACTGCAGTAAATCTTGATCATTTTACCCTCAACCTCCCCAGGACTGTAGTCCTTCCTATCCTAAACATCCCAGACATCTTGTTTGGCCTCCAGTAATTCTCAGTTGATCTCATTGAGCTAATGAAGTTTACAGGAGTAAACTTCAGAGGGTTATTTCTTTTTGACCAGAGCCTCTTTCACCTAGTTACCACCTCAGTGCAAACCCATCTTTGAAGGACTTACCACTAGACACCATTTTGGGTGCTGTAGAGCCTTTAATGTGCCATGTCTCCTGGTGACCACGCAGCTGGCATGTCTGTTGGCGCGCTTTGTGCGCTGCAGCGTACTGTTTGTGCTTTGGCACCGCTCCCTCTCGTCGGTTTCGTGCCCGTGATGATGTCCAGTAGTTAGCTCTCATCGTCGCCACTCCGATGGACCCCTCTCCCCCTTCGGAAGCTAGCTCACCGACGCTCGTCGACGAGCGCCCACGGGAGCACAGTGCTCCGACATGCTTTAATGGTGCTCGGCTTCTTCCTCTGCTTCCCCTCGACCCCTTCTACCCCGTGAGCTCCTCCCTGAGCGTCGCCGTCGCCTTCTCGCGAGTCCATGCATGAGCACACGTGTCCGCGGTGCCGGACACGCGTCGCCGACGATGCCAGCTCGGCCCCCTCGCCCCACGGCTATTTAAGCCATCCCCGAGCCCTCCCGAGCTCGCCAGCAGCCTCACCACTCCCCTCCTGCACTCCTTTAGGCTCTGCCCACCGCTAGCCCGAGCTCGAGCAAAGCTCTCTGTGCCCCCATGGCCGCCATGGCCGCTGCCCCTGCCCTCCTAAATCTGAGCAAAGGCGAGCCATCCTCCACCTCCAGACACCACCATCGCTTTCCCCACACTCCGGCGAGCCTCCCTACCCTCTCAGCCTCTCGCCGGAGCCCCTTTTGCCTTGAGCCCCCATCTCCACCCGAAGCCCCTCCGCCGCGGCTCCCTGTCCGTCTGCTCCGTTGTTCTCCGGCATAGGCAGACCCAACAGGCGGACGCGGTTCTCCTTCCTGGTCACTCAGGTGGCCGGAGTGTCGCCAGAGGTGGCCGGTGGCACCGGGACGGCCGCCGGCGCCGGGCCTCTGCTTTGCCCCGTCGGGCGAACTCAGGGAAGAAGAAGGAGTCCAGGAGGGGAGAAAGAGAGAGGTGGGGTGGGACCCGCGCGTCAGCCTCACAGGAGCGGGCCCGGCGTTGACCAGTCAGCGCCACGTGGATAAATGATGGGCCCCACCCATGGGACCTGCACGTCCTCTGTTTACGTTTTCTCTTTTTCTGTTCAGGCCCCTATTTGAAAATCTTTTCATTACAGATAGGTCCCTGGCATTAGAACATTTATAACTTTTTAACCGTAACTCCAAATGAGGTGAAACCAACGCTCACTTCTTCGTTTCATCGAGCCCGTTCTGTTGGTCATGCTTTCACTATGGTCTGACACTGTGAAAATAACCATCATGCCCTTGCCCTTATTCAGCCCCCTCTGAGAGAGAACGTTTTTCGGCGTTTCGTTCTGCGGCTTCACCGCACTTCTCCCCAATGTTTTCTTCATCCCCAGGCAAGCCACAATATCCACTTGCATGATAGTCATGCAGTAGCCATGGTTTTCAACTTGAATCTTTATTATATGTTTTCTTGTTGAAAAGATGGTTATCGTTGTTCCGGTAATGTTTAGAGTTGCATGTTCACTTTTGTGCTATGTTGTTTTATACTCGAAGATCATGTTATACCTGCTAGTATTACCTTTCATAGGCTTATGCTTGCTAGTGGTACATGTTGATGTTGGAGATGGCCGTGCTAGTCAGTATGCCATGTTCAGTGGATATGATTTATTGTTGATATGGTGGAAAGTTATGTGATACTCTCATGGTGATGTTGATATCATGTTCATGTATTATAGTTGGCATCATGTTATTTTATCATGACTCACCATATTTGCATTCAAGTTAACCGGATTAAATTGAACTTGAACACCTATTGGCTGAGTCAAGGTACTGCTGAATCGATGCTGACCAGTGCAACCACGCTTACCGGTTTGGGACGGTCCTAACTGGGTCTATTGTCATGCCTCTGGTCGGTACCTCAATTTAGGGAAGGTTATGGGCGCGTGCTACCCTGATCAGGTAGGCGGAGCATAACCTTGTGAGCCCGTTGTTAAGTTGATTTTGGTACTGGATCCCAGTGTGGATCGTGGCCACGACGGTGGTCAAGGTGTCTCGAGGTAGACACGGGGCCACCCAGGACTAGCCCGGTGGGCTCTGAGTCGGAAGGGCCGGGAGAGTGTCATGACAATAGATCGGTTTTGTCGGAACGCTGTTGGTCCACCCGAATGGGAGTGTGAGGCCATGGGTTCCGTAGTGTGGGTACAGTGTACTAACCTCTGTAGAGTGTATATTAATCTATCGATAGCCACGCCCGCGGATAAGGGCCCAGGTCGAGAGAAGGTCACACCATGAGTCAACAGTAATAATAATAATGTGCTTAACACTAGTGAGAGAAGTTGGCCAAGTGTTGGTCGGGTTGTGATTGCCGTAAGGATCACGGGCCATTTAGTGGTCGGGTTGTGATTGCCATAAGGATCACGGGCCAGGTATTGGTCAGGTTGTGATCGCCGTAAGGATCACGATGGTATCGAGGATACCGAGTCATTGTATATTCGTGATGTTGTGCGAGAGTCGTGGGTAAAAATCAAGCTCCTTGTGGTCATTTATTTATTCCTACGGTAATGTTTATACCAAGCTTGATTTGATCCTGAGATGATCGTGTGATGTCCGAGGTTGGTAAGTGATGCATGTGTTGGTTACGAGGTAACCGAGCAGAATAAGTGGTGCATGTGGTGTCATCATGTTGCATGCTAGTATTGTCGGATTAATATGTTCATGTTGTGATAGTTGTATCATGTTTATGTTGGTCATGTTCATGTTATATTGCTATGATGATATCATGTTAATTTCTGTTTAACATGTAATTGCCATGTTGTTGTCTGTCTTGAATGCTTCTGGTTATTTGTGAGCTTGCAAGTACATTCAATGTACTGACCTGGCATGTCATGCCATCTTGCAGGTCATGCCGGATTTGATTGCTTGTTTGCTGCGGAGTCCTTGTTTGCAAGCTAGGATAAGCGTTCCAGCCAGAGTCCCTGCAGAGCGGAGTTCACCACCGTCACCGTTGTTCCACTGCTAGAGTTATTCCGCTACTTCGAGTTGTTCTGCTGCTTGCATAGAGCAACTGAGGATGGCGTAGTGTCGCTGTACCGATGTTATTCGTTGTAATATCGGAGACCTTGTATTCATATTCGTGTAATAATAAAGAGCTAGTTTGTTCTATGCTAAGTAGTGCCGTATTCAAGAAGACTTCTCCTCGATCTCTGGGCTGGAATACAGGGTGTTCCGGTTTCTCTGAGCCGGGGTGCCACAGGCATCTATTTAGTGTTTTGTTTGTCTCTCCTTTTTAACAGACCGACCCTCTTTTCATTGTTTGCTAAGCGCGGCATGATTTTTGTGTCTCACACTTGGTTCCCTTTTTTGCCACTATTTCTACGTGCAGCGACGCGATAGCTGGTGGATGAGTAGTTAAGAAGAGACAAGCACCAACGCCAACCCGTGTTTCTGCTCGATTGAACAAGGGTGCTCCCACTGTTGGTGACACCACTTCCACTAGGTTGTCTCCTAGTACGTCGACGTCCAACACCGGGGATCCTGTCGTGTTGGAAGACTTGAGGAAGACAAGCAAGAAGTAGGTTCTCCTTGTTTTTTGATTGTCATAGTGCTATTCTTTTGTTTGATGCATTCTAGATCATACGCAAGTTTTTCAGTTGATACATTTATGCGGCAACTACCCGTCTACTTTTCAATGCAGCTATTCAGCTTGCCATATGGGCTACTGCCATCAGTCCCACATGGCAACTGCTTTTTTCTCATGATTTATTTTTTTGCTGCATGGGAACTCCTGTTTGTTCTCCATGGCAATTGCTAACTAGGCCACATGGCAATTCTTATTCCACTCATATGGCAACTAGCAGCTCTCCACTGGCTTCCACCCCCTACATTCGTCTTGTGTGATCATCCATACCTTGTTCTCAAATGGCAGCTCTGGCACATCACACATTTTTTTCATTTTTTAAGATGACTACCATGGAAACTATTTTTTTCAAATTTTCATACTCTTCATGTGCTGTCTTGCAGGGTGAAGAAGACTACTACACGCGTGACCAAGCAGAACCATAGAGACCCACTCGAACGCATTCATTCAAAGCTGTTAACAAGTGGCAACTCAAATGTTCATGAGGCGCCAATCGAGAAAACTGCTGCTGCACCGTCCACTGTTCCCACTAGCTCTGATGCAAGCGGCCGACCATCTCCGCCAGTTGCAGATGTGCAGGCTACAACAACAGGCATCCGTACATCTGGGAGTGATGAGTCAATATCTACCAGGACTGTGAGATATTGCCCACTCTGCTGGCAATGAGGGATGCTGCTGTGACCCATGCCACCTGATTAGCAAGTGTTGAAGTGGATGCTCCCGAGATCAACCTAGGAAAGGAAGATTCCCGCTCATCTGATACGGATTCCAAGCGCGTGGCTGCTGGTATTTATGCGTCCACAAAAGAAGGGATTGCGACAACAATTCAGAATGAGATGCCATTCAGATGTGAGACTCATGGCACAACAACTTCATCTTTTGGTGGCCCAGAGGTTACTATGGCGACCGTTGCGCGAGCTGGTCTTCCACCTAGGCATCGTAGTCCCCGCAAGCAACCTGCAGACATACCCAAATGCACCAGATGTAGCTAGGAGCAGCAGAGATGACTCTGGTTATGTGCCTGCTTCCACATTGTTCCCACCACGTGCCAAAAGCAATGTTATGGTGAAAACGGAAGTCCAAAGTACAACCGACGCATGCAGCAAGACGGGCACGACTGACGGAGGTGAACGTTTGGAGCAAACTGCATCTTTCACCACCGTGAACCCCAGCTTAAATCTGTGCACTTCTAAGCTCCCAGACAACATTGGTGTCCCATACAGCCCAAATAAGAAGATTGGCAAGAAAGTTGTGAATGATACCGCTGGCAGCACGCCCCACCCTACTAATAAGCCTGATGATACTACAGCAGATGAGGCAGAAATGTTTGTTGATCTGTCACCCCTGGATTCTGCCAGACAACTCGTTCGTGATCCGGCTGGTAGGGAGGAGAGGCACCCAATGGCCTTCACCCCACCGAGTTGTAGCCTTGGCATCGATCGCAGTCAAGATGAACCAATGGCGCAAGATCCTCTACCAGTTGCCTTTGCTTTCCTGGCAGGCATGGCCCCAATGATGGTGCAGCCAATGGCTGATGGCAGGAAGGCTGTGAAGTTTGCAGAGTCGATAGTGCAAGGTACATTTTTTGTGTGTTTATCATTTTGTTTTGTACATTTTTTTAGTCTGATGTTTGTCACAAGATTTTTTTGGTTTGTCATTGGTGATGGCAAATCTGATCTGATGCACATGGCAACTAGAGTTGCTGCAACATGGCACCTACAGTTTGTTGCCATGTTGCAATTCCATTCACCAAGCACATGGCAATTGGAGTTGTTGCAACATGGCAACTACAATTCAATGTACTTGGCAACTGTAGTTGTTGCCACATGGCAACTATAGTGCACTACACAAGGCAACTGGAGTTGTCTCCACATGGCAACTCACTATTTTTGCACCTACATTTCATATTCTCCATCCTTTTTTCAGAATAACTTGTTTGTTTCCAAGTATCCTAACCCACTCTTTTGATCCTTGCGGCCACCCTTGAGGAGATTTCGGCGTCACTTGATGACGCTTATCGCGGGATTGAGGAGGAAGCATTGAAGAGGGGGTCCTCACGGGGTCACGGGCAATCAAGTCCTAACGTGTCTGCTGAGTCGGTATCTGAGGATACCATCAAAAGTGCCACCCCTGGATCTGTGAGGCAGCATAGGGTAGTTCATGCACCGCACCCCCCACGGATGACTATGAGCCCGAAGTCAAGGCCACAAAGGAGTAGAACCATCTGTACGATATTGTCAAGCATTTTGGAAACGCGAGGTCCAACAGCAAGCACATGAAGGAGCTGAAAGCGTAACGTCCACACCACATAACCCCTCACTTGCTTTTCTCTTATTTTTTTCCTTTTGCTATTCCAGCCATGCTTTGTTTGTGTTTTATTTTTTATTTTAATTAGTAGGCATGATTCTTTCATGTTATATCATTTTCATACAACTCATGTTTGGACAGAACCAAAGTCATACAATGTGATGCGACGTACGTCGACCTGGGTGATCTTGCCGAGTCTGTGAGGCCACTTGGTAAAATGTCGAAGAATGTAGTTGCGTGTAGGATTGACTTCATCAACAAGCATATGGAAATTTGTCTCGACAAAACGATCATGCAGTACAGTGTGACCTGCAAAATATGGGATGGTGACTTCCACCATAAAATCCCGAGGAAGCATTTTGCCGCGCATGGTGATTTCAAGCTCACACTGAAGAAATGTGTGAGTGTTCCTTCTTGTTTGCACATCTTTTTTCACATGCTATGTTTTGTTTGTAGCTATGTTTCACAAGTGGGCTACATACTGTTTTGTGACAGATGTTTCAGGTGGCAATAGCTGCCATGTAAAATAAGTTTGACTATTTTTAATGCAACTTATGTGGCAACTTCAATTAAAATACTGGTCAACTTTGTTCATACGTGGATGGCAACTTCTTTTAATTACACATGGCAAATAAACATTCTCTGTGGGCGTATTTTTGGTCACTTGCTGCTTTGTCATTCATGTACCACTTACTGCATCCGGCAATATCTTTACATATCATTTTTCGAACAACATCATTGCTGTTTTTGATGTGAAATCTGCCTTTTCTTTTCCTTTATTTTACTTGCAGGTACTGTTTCCCATGTTCCAGGAGCTTGCACCACATGACCCATGATACTTCTCCGTCGTATCTACTTTTCCAAACACTTTTGCCCTTGTTTTGGACTCTAACTTGCATGATTTGAATGGAACTAACCCAGACCGACGCTGTTTTCAGCAGAACTACCATGGTGTTATTTTTGTGCAGAAATAAAAGTTCTCGGAATGACCTGAAAATCCACGGAGCAACCTTTTGGAATTAATAAAAAATACTAGCGAAAGAATCAACACCAGGGGGCCCACACCCTGTCCATGAGGGTGCCCCCCCTAGGGCGCGCCCCTACCTCGTGGGCCCCCTGAGGCTCCACCGACCTCAACTCCAACTCCATATATTCACGTTCGGGGAGAAAAAATCAGGGAGAAGGATTCATCGCCTTTTACGACACGAAGCCGCTGCCAAGCCCTAATCTTTCTTGGGAGGGCTGATCGGGAGTCCGTTCGGGGCTCCGGAGTGGGGAATCCGTCGCCATCGTCATCATCAACCATCCTCCATCACCAATTTCATGATGCTCACCACCGTGCGTGAGTAATTCCATCGTAGGATTGTTGTACGGTGATAGGTTGGATGAGATTTACCATGTAATCGAGTTAGTTTTGTTAGGGTTTGATCCCTAGTATCCATTATGTTTTGAGATTGATGTTGCTATGACTTTGCTATGCTTAATGCTTGTCACTAGGGCCCGAGTGCCATGATTTCAGATCTGAACCTATTATGTTTTCATGAATATATGTGAGTTCTTGATCCTATCTTGCAAGTCTATAGTCACCTATTATGTGTTATGATCCGACAACCCTGAAGTGACAATAATCGGGACCACTCTCAGTGATGACCGTAGTTTGAGGAGTTCATGTATTCACTAAGTGTTAATGCTTTGTTCTGGTACTCTCTTAAAAGGAGGCCTTAATATACCTTAGTTACCAATAGGACCCCGCTGCCACGGGAGGGTAGGACAAAAGATGTCATGCAAGTTCTTTTCCATAAGCACGTATGACTATATTCGGAATACATGCCTACATTACATTGATGAACTGGAGCTAGTTCTGTGTCACCCTATGTTATAACTATTACATGAGGAATCGCATCTGACATAATTATCCATCACTGATCCAATGCCAACGAGCTTTTCACATATTGCTCTTTGCTTAGTTACTTTGCCGTTGCCACTGTTACAATTACTACAAACCTACTACTGTTACTTTTGCCACTGTTACTGTTACTTCCATACTACTTTGCTACTAAATACTTTGCTGCAGATATTAAGTTATCCAGGTGTGGTTGAATTGAAAACTCAACTGCTAAGACTTGAGAATATTCTTTGGCTCCCCTTGTGTCGAATCAATAAATTTGGGTGAATACTCTACCCTCGAAAACTGTTGCGATCCCCTATACTTGTGGGTTATCAAGACTATTTTCTGGTGCCGTTGCCGGGGAGCATAGCTCTATTCTTTGAGTCACTTGGGATTTATATCTGCTGATCACTATGAGGAACTTTAAGGACGAAAGAACCAAGATTTATCCCTCAACTAGAAGGGGAGGTAAGGAACTGCCATCTAGCTCTGCACTTGATTCTCCTTCTGTTCTGAGTAAACTTGCGACACCTAAACATGCTTCTGCTATTAATTCTGATATGTCGCATGTTATTGATGATGCCACTTCTGCTATGCATGATACTTATGATGAAACTACTTCTATGCTTGATACTACTGTGCCATTAGGTGAATTTCTTGATGAACAACTTGCTAGGGCTAGAGAGAATGAAATTATTGATGAAAGTGATGATGAAGGTGCTCCCCCTAAATATGAATTGCCTGTTGTGCCTGAGGGTTATGTTATGGATGAAGAAACTGCTAGATATTTTCTTGCTTGCAATGATAGATCTGATCTTAAGAAATTATTAGCTAAGATGGAAGAAAAGTCTCCGAATGCTAGAATGAAATATGACCCTGCTTTTGCTACTTCACCTATTTGTGTTACTGATAAGGATTATGATTTCTCTGTCGATCCTGACATAATTACTTTGGTTGAATCTAATCCTTTTTATGGCTATGAATCTGAAACTATTGTGGCACATCTTACTAAGTTAGATATAGCCACCCTATTCACTAATGATGAGAAAACTCGCTACTACTATATCCTTAAGATATTTCCGTTATCATTAAAGGGTGATGCTAAAATATGGTTTAACTCTCTTGATCCTGGTTTGTGTGCATAGTCCCCATGATATGATTTATTACTTCTCTGCTAAATATTTCCCTGCTCATAAGAAACAAGTTGCTTTAAGGGAAATATATAATTTTGTGCAAATTGAAGAAGAGAGTCTCCCACAAGCTTGGGGGAGGCTTCTTTGATTACTTAATGCTTTGCCTGATCATCCTCTCAAGAAAAATGAAATATTTGATATCTTTTACAATGGACTAACCAATGCTTCTAGAAACCACCTGGATAGTTGTGTTGGTTGTGTTTTCAGGGAAAGGACAGTCGATCAAGCTGAATTGCTATTGAATAATATGTTGACTAATGAAAACAATTGGACACTTCCTGAACCAACTCCTAAGCCAACTCCAAAGAAAAGAGGTGTTCTATTTCTCAGTCCTAAAGATATGCAAGAGGCGAAGAAAGCTATGAAAGAAAAAGGTATTAAAGATGAAGATGTTAAGGATTTACCTCCTGTTGAAGAAATGCATGGCCTTAATATACCACCTATTGAAGAAATACATGGTCTTGATAACCCGACACAGGTAGTAAAGGTAAATTCTCTCTATAGATATGATAAAGTTGAAATCCCGTCTACTAAGTTTGCTACCCAATGCTTGGATGAGTTTGATGACTTTATGGCTAAACAAGAAAACTTTAATGCTTATGTTGGTTGACAATTGAAAAGTAATGCTTATATGATTGGACACTTGAGTGATTATATGTCTAGAGTTAAGATTGAACTTAAACTTATTAGTAAACATGCTTCTATGGTTACCACTCAAGTAGAACAAGTGCTTAAACAACAAAATGATTTGCTCAATGAATTAAATGATAAGAAAAATGATAATGCTATTAGAGTTAAGACTAGAGTAGGTAAAATGACTAAGGAACATTTGTATCCTGAGGGCCACCCTAAGAGGATTGAACAAGATTCTCAGAGAAATAATGCTGATGCACCTAGTCCTTCTAAAAAGAAGAAGAAAAATGACAGGACTTTGCATTCTTCTAGTGAACCTATTGTAGACACACATGAGAATCCCCATGATATTTCTATTTCTAATGCTGAAACTCAATCTGGTGAGGAACATGAACCTAGTGATAATGTTAATGATGATGTTCATGTTGATGCTCAACCTAGCAATAATAATGATGTAGAGGTTGAACCTATTGTTGATCTTGATAACCCACAATCAAAGAATCAACGTTACGATAAGACAGACTTTGTTGCTAGGAAGCACGGTAAAGAAAGAGAACCATGGGTTCAGAAACCCATGCCTTTTCCACCCAAACAATCCAAGAAAAAGGATGATGAGGATTTTGAGCGCTTTGCTGAAATGATTAGACCTATCTTTCTCCGTATGCGCTTGACTGATATGCTTAAAATAAATCCTTATGCTAAGTACATGAAGGATATTGTTACAAATAAAAGGAAGATATCAGAAGCTGAAATTTCCACCATGCTTGCTAATTATACTTTTAACGGTGCAATACCTAAGAAACTTGGAGACCCAGGAGTACCAACTATACCATGTTCCATTAAAAGAAACTATGTTAAAACTGCTTTATGTGATCTTGGAGCCGGTGTTAGTGTTATGCCTCTCTCTTTATATCGTAGAGTTGAATTGAATAAGTTGACACCTACTGAAATATCTTTGCAAATGGTCGATAAATCAACCGCTATACCTGTCGGTATTTGTGAGGATGTGCCTGTTGTGGTTGCAAATTTTACTATTTTAACGGACTTTGTTATTTTTGATATTCCCGAGGATGATAGTATGTCAATTATCCTTGGTAGACCCTTTTTAAATACTGCAGGGGCTGTTATTCATTGCAACAAAGGCAATGTCACTTTTCATGTTAATGGTAATGAGCATACGGTACACTTTTCAAGGAAACAACCTCAAGTTCACAGTATCAATTCTATTGAGAAAATTCCATCAATTATTATTGGAGGTTTTGAATTTCCTCTTCCTACTGTCAAGAAGAAATATGATATTCTTATTGTTGGGGATGTACATATCCCCGTTGAGGTAACCTAGTGTTATTCGAAATATCTCTGGTTCCATGTTATTCGGAATGAGTTTGTTAACAAGATTTGATCAACCTTGTTAGTGGATTCCTTTCGATGAGCATGAAATGGATGAAATTAGAAAGCACAACCTTCTGTACCCTCCTTTTACTTTCTGTTATTTAGATTAAATAAAGCAAAAATAGTATTTTCTGTCTGTTTTCTGATTTATCCATGCAATAAAAAATACCCCGAAAATAAAATTTCTCCAAACGCCCTGAAAATGAAATATGCTTTTTTCTAGAATATTTGAGATTATCTGGCACTGAGAACACAGCAGGGGGAGCAAGCACCTAGCCATGAGGGTCCAGGGCGCGCGCGCCCCCCTGGGCGCGCCCCCTGCCTCGTGGGCCCATGGTGGCCCCCCTCCACTCATTCCTGCACCCACACACTTCTTCTTCCTTCCAAAAAAAATCACCATCCAGCTCAAGCACGAGTTCTAGCTCATTTTGCTACCATTTTCGATCTCCTTGCTCAAAGCTCCATTCACAAAACTGCTTTGGGGGATTGTTCTTTGGTATGGGACTCCTCCAATGATCCAATTAGTTTTTGTTTTATTGCTTTATTTATTGCAAATTTTTGCTGCTAAGGTGACCCTGTTCTTGAGCTTGCATGTCAAATTTATATGGTCCCATGTAGTTCTAATGCACGATATAGTCTCTAGGCACTTGTGGTAGTAGTTGCTATCAATTTTGTTGAGTTTGGTTCTCTTTTATTTTGAGTTACTAAAAATTTCAGAAATATTCAGAAAATGATGAAGAGATTTTTGAGGGGCTCTTCGAGCCAAGCTCGAAGGAAAAATAAAATAAGGAGAATAAAAATCCCAAATATAATCTCCCTCACGTCACGGAGGTTTGACCGTGTGAATGGCCTTGTGATGAGTTCTTGAGAGCAGCCTGTATTCATGATGATTTTTATTCTTTGGCTGATAATGTGGGCCTCACCGACTTCCTCCACGACCAGCTCGATCAGTATCTCCTACTCACTAATACTTTCGTGCAAAATTTTTACTCTCATGCTAAGAAATCACCACCTCCAGTGGAGTTTCATTTATATGATGAGGTTAGGGAGATGTCACTATGTGACTTTTGTGGGGTTTGCAAGATACCCTTCGAGGGCAGCATAGAGGAACTACATCGTAAAGATGTGGATGGATTTATTGATATGATTACTGTAGGGGAAACGAGGAAGGTTTCTGATGCAAGAATTACTAGCATACACTTTCCTGTTCTACGTTACTTTGCAATATTTGCTAGTAGATGCTTAATTGGTCGCGGGAACTATGGAAACCTTAGTGTTCCTGATATTGTTATTTTGTGCCATGCTTTATTTCATGATAACATTGTTGGTTTAGGCGCTATTGTTGCTAAACGATTAAATCTGAACCATACAAAGGGCCCCATCTTTGGAGGCATCTATGCTTCACGCCTTGCTAAAACACTTTAGGATACCTATTAGGCATTATGAGAAAGAGGAAAAGTTGCTGCCCCCTACTTTTCTACATTATAAGAGTATGGTAGCACATGAGTTTATTGTTAAAATGATGAGAAGATGCTTAAGTATAATTTGAGATTTCATAAAACTCACAGTGAGACTATTATCTTGCCGGCACCCTCTTTGTTTTACTTATCTTCAGGCACGTACCTCGTCTTGCCGGAGGCCGTTTACGCGTACCGGAGCCAGACACCAGCTCCAGAGCCTAAGCCGGAACCACCACTTGACCCTTATCGATCGTCCTTTTATCAGTGGGATCCGGAGGAGATTTCCAGCCAATGGTACTCAGATGATACTCCTCAGTACACCGGAGAGAGTAGCTCTGATCCATGGGCATAGACCAACTTAGGCCAAAAGCCTAAGCTTGGTGGAGTATGTATTTCTCACTGATATTACATTCATGTTCACTCATTCTAGTTGTCGGTGCTCATACTTTTTCATTGTACTATCCACGCTAATTTATTTTCTTTTTCTAGCTTTCTTCTTGTGTGTTTGAATAACCTTAAGAAAAACCAAAAAAATTAGTAATAGCTTTTAGCTAGTTTACTTTTCATGCTTGTAGTAGTAGTAATTAAAAGAAAACCCAAAAATATTTCTCGTTCTTCTTTTGCTTGTTGGGAGCTTTCCCGTGTAAATATTTTTATTTCTTTTCTTTGGGGTCGAGAGGAGAAGACCATGATGAAAATGCTGAGTGGCTCTCATATACATTATTGTTAATTTAACAGCGAGCCCATATTACCTTGTCTTCTCTCTTGAATTGAATGCTTGCAGATTCCAACTTAGTCCAATGCACGTGCACTATTATTATTATCCACACCATTTGGTCATGCGAGTAAAAGGCAATAATGACGATATATGATGGACTGATTGAGATGAGAGAAGCTGGTATGAACTCGACCTATCTTGTTTTTGTAAATATGATTAGTTCATTGTTCCTGATTCAGCTTATTATGAATAAACATGTTTGTAATGACAATTAGAGATTATAGTTGCTTAAGCCATGCTTAATTAGCTAGGAGTTTATAATAGTTTACCTTGCATGCCAACATGCTATTAAAATGGTTGTGGTGTGGTATTATAGGGTGGTATCCTCCTTTGAATGATTCGAGTGACTTGACTTGGCACATGTTCACACATGTAGTTGAAACAAAATCAACGTAGCCTTCATGATATTTATGTTCATGGTGGATTATATCCTACTCATGCTTGCACTCAGTGTTGATTAATTTTAATGCATGTTCATGACTATTGTTGCTCTCTAGTTGGTCGCTTCCCAGTCTCTTTCTAGCCTTCACTTGTACTAAGTGGGAATACTGCTTCGCATCCAAAATCCATAAACCATAAAGTTGTTCCATATGTGTCCACCATACCTTCCTATATGTGGTATTTACCTGCCGTTCCAAGTAAATTTGTATGTGCCAAACTCCAAACCTTCAAATGAAGTTCATGTATCAACTAGGGTTGCGTGTACTTTCCATGCTAGGCGGGTTACTCTCAATAGGAGTGGACTCCGCTCCTCACTCACGAGAAAATGGCCGGTAACCGGGATGCCCAGTTCCATACTCAAATCAAATCAAACTAATTGCAAACAAAACTACCCCAGGATTGTTGTTAGTTGGAGGCACCCGTTGTTTCGGGCAAGCCATGGATTGATAATTGTTGGTGGTGGGGGAGTATAAACTTTACCATTCTATTTGGGAAACACCTATAATGCGTGTAGCATGGAAGATATCGAGATCTCTCAGTTGTTATGTTGACAATGAAAGTATATCGCTCAAAATATTATTTATCTCTATTTCAAAATTGAGCTCTGGCACCTCTACAAATCCCTGCTTCCCTCTGTGAAGGGCCTATCTATTTACTTTTATGTTGAGTCATCACCCACTTATTAAAAGCACCCGCTGTAGAGCACCCCTGTCATTTGCATGCATTACTATTAATTTATATTGAGTATGACTATGACTAGATCTCTTTTACCATGAATTACAATGTTTAGTCAGTCCCTGATCTTCAGAGGTGCTCTGCATTTATGTTTTCCGGTCTCAGAAAGGGCTAGCGAGATACCATCTTGTTATATCAAATTATGATTGTTTTGAGAAAGTGTTGTCATCCGAGATTTATTATTATTGCTCGCTAGTTGATTATGCCATTGATATGGGTAAACATGAGACCTAAGTGTTATTGTGAATATGGTTAGTTCAAAGTCTTTGCTGAAAACTTGAATGCTGGCTTTACATATTTGCAACAACAAGAGCAAACAGAGTTTGTAAAAGTTTTTCTTTATCACTTTCAGTTTGTCAACTGAATTGCTTGAGGACAAGCAAAGGTTTAAGATTGGGGGAGTTGATACGTCTCCGTCGTATCTACTTTTCCAAACACTTTTGCCCTTGTTTTGGACTCTTAACTTGCATGGTTTGAATGGAACTAACCCGGACTGACGCTGTTTTCAGCAGAACTACCATGGTGTTATTTTTGTGCAGAAATAAAAGTTCTCGGAATGACCTGAAAATCCATGGAGCAACTTTTTGGAATTAATAAAAAATATTAGCGAAAGAATCAACACCAGGGGGCCCACACCCTGTCCACAAGGGTGGGGGCGCCCCCCACCTCAGGGCGCGCCCCCTGCCTCGTGGGCCTCCTGAGGCTCCACTGACCTCAACTCCAATTCCATATATTCACGTTCGGGGAGAAAAAAAATCAGAGTTATCGCGTTTTACGACACGGAGCCGCCGCCAAGCCCTAAATTCTCTCAGGAGGGTTGATCTGGAGTCCGTTCGGTCCTCCGTGTCGTGGGAAACGAACACCTATGGGGCAGGGCCCCTTTCGGTCCGGCAAGGGAGCGGAGAGCGCACGAAGAGCAGATCGAGGCGAAGCACGCGAGGGATTTTACCCAGCTTCGGAGCTCTCCGGAGAGATAAGACTCCTACTGCTGCTTTGTGTTTATATTCTGTTCTTGCTCGAGAGCGTAGGTGTGTTGTAGTTTCGAATGAGTCGAACCCCTTCTACGTGCGCATGGGCCTCCTTTTTATAGGCTAAAGGGGTCACCGATAGGTGGCAACGCAGAGAGGGGTAAAAAAGTAAAAAGAGAGGTTGGTACAACCGCTATCCACAGTGTATCCTACCTAACTCTGACGGCAGGGGACAAGCGTATTTAATGCCCGCCCGCCTCGCCCAACAGTGCAGAGAAGCGACCGTTAGGGGTGCCACCGCCTGCCACGATGGCCTTCTCGTCATCTCCGCTTGCCACCTCGCACCGCTTGGCTGCACAGCGCCCCGCCACGTGATCCTGGGATAGTCCTGGGGCGACACGTCGTCGGATGCGCTGGAGCGTGGGTGCAGAGTGGTAGCCTCGCTGCGGCAAGCGCCTTGCCGCAGTCGTTGTCTTGCCACACCCGAGAGCTTGTCGCTCATCGGCTCTTGCCGGGACGCGCGGCGCGTCGCGGCAAGTTCTTCGTAATGCCTTGGTTGGCCTTCCCGGCAAGCTCCTCTTGTCGGGGCCTTGTCCTTCCTGGCGAGTTACTCTTGCCGGGGCCTCGTCTTCTGAGCTAAAATACTTTGTTCTTGAATGGCATCAATATGAGCTACGGAGGATCTTGGCGGACGCCCGGCAAGCCCTGCCACTGGGTGCTGCGACTGCCCGTGCACAAGTTCGGGATATTAAGGTACCCCTACTTTAGTACACCGACAGGAGCCCCCGGGCCTGGGCCATACATGGTGCCGAGCGCTATTGGGCCAGGCCCAAAACAGGGCACGGGCACACGCGGCCTGGGTCCATACCAAATCTAACTCCGCATCCACCGCGCCCTCCCGTAACGGCACGCGTCAAACGCGGCGTCGTGGGAGAGATCGTGGGCAATTCTTTAATCAGGAAAGGCATAACGTTCACCTCTCCTCTTTATAAGCAGGGGAAACAGGGGCCGTTCCCCCACCTTCGCCACTTGCAGTTCCTTCCTCAGAAAGCTCCGCCGCTCCCCTCCGATTCCCAAGCCGAAAGATAGCAGCACTCCGCCGTCGCCGCCGCCGTCGTCGCCGTCGCCGCCAACCTTCTCCACTGCTTCCGCCATGGCTCCGAAGACCGGGAAGAGCGTGAAGTCGGCCAAGGCGTTGCGGCTTGAGGCGCTGCGCAAAGAACGAGCGCTTTTCCCCCCCGGGCTCACCCCGAAGGCGCTGCGGGAGGAGTTCTATCTCTTCTGGTCGATGGAGACGCGGGCACATCCGCGCACGCAGGTACTCTCCGCCGAAGCTTCTACTTCGAAAAAGTGTCCCAGAGGATACTATTTCTTCCCTCTGTTCTTCTACTGCGGGCTTTGCCCACCTTTTTCCGATTTCTTCTGCGACATCATGAATACCTACGGGTTTCATCTTCTTGACTTCACCCCCAACGCCGTTCTGATAATGGCGGTTTTCGCACACCTCTGCGAGAACTTCGTTGGAATTCACCCAAATGTCGCCCTTTTTCACCACTACTTCATGCCCCGGGCCGAGAAGGGGGAGCCCTTAGCTGGCGGGATCGCATGGGTCTCGAGGATCGGCATGAAGGAAGTTTATCTGGATGGGGAGCTCCGCAGCATGTGGGATGAGTGGAGGGCGGAGTGGTGCTGGATTGTCGACGCGGATCCGCAGCCATTCACCAGCCTGCGTCAAGCCCGAGTGGTGCGCAGCGGCGATTGGAGCGCCCTGGCGGTGGATGACGCCAGATTGAAGATCGCCACCACGCGGATTTTGCGGCTCAGGCTTGCCGGGCTTACTGTAGGGGCCATTGGTGCGGACTTCCTTCGCCGCCGCATCGCCCCTTTGCAGGAGAGGAAGAGGCCCGCCTGGCTGTTTGGCGGCCCGGCGGATATCATGAGGCTGCATCCAGGCCTCAACTTCAACTTCACAGTTCTGGAGCTGGAAGCGATGCTCAAGGAGTTGTTCAAGCATGACGCCAACCATCCGGAGTGGTTCAAGCTGCCGCGGGGTGTCGTGCCATTGTGCAATAATTCCCAGCTCGATCGCATCCGCGCAATGATGCCGGAGTGCGACTCGCATGGGATTATCGCAACGTGGCAACAGCCTGCCGACGACGTTGTGCAAAACTTCTTCGACAACTTGGTGGAGGTGGCGAACCGTGCCGACGAGCAGAGGCTCCTCACCCGCGACACCACCGACGATGAAATGCGGTACATCGCCACTAGTGCCAAAGAAGCTGCGCAGCCGCCGCCGCGGGTGAGTTTGGGTTCACGTTGGAGGAGGCAGAGGCGGCCGAGGCAGCAAGCCTTGCCGACCGGGAGGACCTTGGCGGGGAGGTCGCTGGCGAGGGGGAGCCCGAAGCCGAGGCAAGCGAGCCTGCCGGGGGCGCAAGTGGCCAGCCGTCTTCAAGCAGCTTGCCGCAGACAGGGCCCTCAGTGCAGCCGCCAGCTCAACCAAGAAGGCACCTCCGCAAGACTGGAGACACAGCAGGGCGGCGGGCGGGCCAACAGCCGCAGCACCGCGGGACGCGCTCCACCGCGACAAGCACCGTTGCCGCGGGAGCGCCTCATGCCGCGCCGGCAACCGGAGCGGGATCTTCTCGAGCCGCTACTCCTGATCCTGCCGCAGCTCCCGCCAAGCGTCCAAGGGAGCCTACTCCTCCGCTTCGTCGCGCTGAGAGGGTGCCAGACTTTGATCTCTCCGCGCTGAGCTCCGACGAGGATGAAGAAGAAGAGGAGGAGTAAGACTTTCTTGCTTTTGTACTTATATTTCTTCAATCTTCACTGTTTCTTGTCTTTGTATCTGATTTGCTTCCCTCTGACCCTCGTTCCATTCCAGGACTCTGGCCGAGAGAGCGGCGAAGAGGGCCAAGGTCCCTGTGGTTGTCATCGAGGATGATCCTGCTGTGATGGCAGAGGACACGTCCGAGACTACCTTGACGGACCCGGCAACCTCTCCTCGAAGCAGCCCCCAGCGCAGCCCCCAGCGTAAGTATTTGTTCACTTCTTGTCATGGGGCACGCATGGGTGCTTCCTCCTTGCTGATATCTTGTTTGTTAACTTGCTTGTGCAGGAGCAGAACAGGCACATCAAGAGCAACCAGAAGCTGCCCTGGAGGTGCAATCTGCTTCAACTACGCCGCCAAGGGGCGACTCTCCGACAAGGGAGCGCTCTCCGGCAAGGGAGCGGTCCCCGGCAAGAGGCAGTTACCCGGCAAGGGACGGGACCAGTGAGCCTTCGGTGGTGGAGCCCATGGTTACGGAGCCCAGCACAGGTAACCCTCGTCAGAAATTTTCCCTTGGGTTTTTCTTCTTCTGATCTTCTTTTTTGGATATTTTCTTGACTTTTCCTTCCACTTCCTGTCCTTAGATCCCCCTCTCACAGACCCGATGGAGACTGAGGCTACCGGCGAGGAAGACGCACGCGGCAACACTGAAGATGTCGCTGCAGACGAGGAAGAGGCCGGCGCTGATGAAACCGCCGGTGAAGAAGCCGCCAAAGCTGCTGGCGCAGAAGCTGGCGGGGGGTCTGGCGATCGCACTGACGACCCGGAGGACGCAGGAGCGCAAGGCGCTACACCGACCGCCGACCCTTCCGCCGCTGATGCAGCACCGGGCCCCGAGGAGCCACAGCCTGGCGCTTACTTGAAGGCTGGCGAGGGTGTCTTCATCAGGCTTCCCTGGGCGTCGAGCTCCAGGGCGCCGGTCGAAGGAGAGGAGTTTGACGGGGAAGTACTCGCCTCTGCTGGGCTGGCAGTGGTTGACACGCCAAGCAGCAGCGGCGGCGAGTCCGAGGAGGAGCAGTTGCTCCAGAAGTTGGTGTCACTCTACCGCGCCCGGCAAGCGAAGTTGGAGTCCCGGGAAGCGCTTGTCGCGCAGGCGGGAGTTGACATAGAGAAGCATGCGGAGGAGCTCCAGAACCGCAACCAGGAGGCCCTCCGGTCCATTGCTGAGGAGAGGGCGCAGCTCGTTGAGGTGAAGAAGGCGTTCATCCTTGAAAAGGCTGAAGCCGAAGAGCAGCAGAGGCTCGCTGCCGAGGAGCTGTCCAGGCAGGAAGGTGAGCTGACGCAGAAAAAGGTAAACTTGGACAGCCACGAGGAGGAGCTCGCCGTCCGGGAACAATCACTTCGCAGGGCACTCAAGGAAGCGAAGGATGCTGCCGCAGCCGCCGAGGCCGCCAAGAAGGAACTGGAAGTGAAGGTGACGCAGCTGGAGGCTGATATGAAAGGGAAGAATGAAGAGCTTGCCGCACTCCAGCGCGAACGCGAGAAGGATGCCCTTGCTCATGGCGATCTGCAAGTTCAACTCGCCGATAAGGTCAAGGAACTGAACGCCGTCAAGGACTCAACTACTGATCTGGAGCTGAAACTGGCCACACTGACGAAGACGCTGGACGGTGCCAAAAGGCGAGAGGATGACTTGAAGAAAGAGATCAAGGGCAACGAGGAGCTGCTGACGAGGGCCGCCGAGACTCAAAACACCTTCAAGGCTACGGTGGAGCTCTGGACGGAGGGCCTCGTCAACATCGCTGCAGCCATCGACGAAGAGCTGGCGGAACTGGACTTGGCGGGCTTCGGGTACTCCTCCGACGAGAATCTCCAGCCCAGCGCCAAGCTTACTCTTTTCTTCAAGGGTGTGGTGACGGCTCTCCAGCAGCTCCGGGAAAGGATCCCAAAGAAGTTGGCTGATGAGTCGCGTGCGATCTGCGCCAAGGTCTTGGAGAAGGTGTTGGTGAAGATACTCTTCCGCAATCCGGGCCTCGACCTCACCCGCGTCCTCAAGAAGCTGCCGGCGGGTGCTGATCTCGAAGAGCTCAAAGCCATTGTCGCACCCATTGTGGACAAGGTGAATGAAGTCAGGAGGATCGACGGCGAGCGCGTGGATTAGGCCACTCTTCTTCTCCTTTCCTTGTCGCTGTTATTTAAGTTATGAGAACAATTTAGTCAGTGCCGCAACAAGTCACTTTTGTAATATAACTTTATTCTGGGCAATGCTTGCTACGTTATCTCCTTTACTTGATTCTTTTCTTTGTATGTTTTTACCCTACGCTTTTAGGGGACTTGCCGGCGCAGGCACGCTTGCCGCGAGCGCTGAGTGCGGAACATCAGCAGCCCGCTGGCAGTACCGCCTCCGGCAAGAAACCTTGCCGCAACTAGTTGCAGCACACTTAAGTTGTTGAGCGGACTCGAAAAAAAGTAAGGGCGCAACTAGCTACGAGGAGGTTCCTCCGCGCACAGGTTTTCCATACAAAGCACAGTCGTTCAAGGAAGATAACTTAAAGTTTTAAGAACTGATCATGCTCAGACTTTGGCTACTTAGCTTTTTCTTTTTGTCGTCTGTGTCCCGGCAAGGCCAAACTTCTTTGAACGACGCCTAGTCCACACCATTATCTTCTTATCTTCTCCTCCCCCCGGTGAACTTGTGGGTGAAGGAACCTTCTCTTTGAGAAAAAGAAAAGAAAGTAACGATATGGAGCCTTAAGGCTCGTTATTGCTTACCGGGGCAAGTGCTGCACAAAGTGTCAGATAAAGCATGCAAAAAGAAAGAATGCATGAAATTTGACAAGATGTGCGAAGCACATGAACTTTATTTATGCACGGGATCTGCGTCCGGCTTTGTACAAAGGGTTACATGCAACAGCGGCAAGGCTTGTACAAAAGGTGGTTGCCGGAACAGATTCCGGCAACCGCGCCTTATGGGTAAAACTTGCGAAGATGCTCTATGTTCCAGGAATTGCTCACCGGAAAGCCATCTTCGGTCTCAAGGCGGACAGCGCCGGGCCTAGTGACTCGCTTCACCCGATAAGGGCCTTCCCACTTTAGCGTCAACTTGTTGGAATTCTTGGCGGATTGAACACGCCGAAGAACAAGGTCGCCTTCCTCGAAGCTTCTGGCATTAACTTTGCGGCTATGGTAGCGACGCAAAGCTTGCTGGTATCGAGCAGCTCGTACAGTAGCCTGAAGACGATCTTCCTCGAGGAGAAGTGCGTCATCTTGCCGCAGCTGCTCTTACTCAAGCTCATCATAAGCGAGCACTCCAGGCGATCCGTATACGAGTTCCGTGGGGAGAACTGCTTCTGCTCCATAGACTAGAGCAAAAGGTGTCTGGCCAGTGGCTCGATTTGGTGTCGTCCTGATCGACCAAAGAACCACTGGCAGCTCCTCGATCCAATTTCTTCCGCACTTGCGCAGCCTGTCGAAAGTTCTGGTCTTGAGCCCACGCAGCACTTCAGCGTTTGCCCTCTCCGCTTGACCGTTGCTTCTCGGGTGAGCAACAGAAGCGAAGCAGATCTTGGCGCCAAGATCTTGGACGTATTGCATGAAGGTGCGGCTCGTGAATTGTGTGGCATTGTCGGTGATGATCCTGTTAGGGACTCCGAAACGGCAAACAATTGACCTGAAGAACTTGACTGCTGACTATGATGTCACCTTTCTCACTGCTTCCACCTCCGGCCACTTTGTGAACTTGTCGATCGCCACATGCAAGTACTCGAAGCCCCCGACAGCTCGGGGAAAGGGGCCGAGGATGTCAAGCCCCCAGACCGAAAATGGCCAGGACAAAGGGATTGTTTGGAGAGCTTGAGCTGGTTGATGTATCTGCTTGGAGTGGAACTGGCACGCTTCACACTTGGTTACTTGTGCAGTTGCATCCTGGAGGGCTGTCCGCCAAAAGAAACCTTGCCGGAAGGCTTTGCCGGCAAGTGCTCTTGCGCCAATGTGGTGACCACATATGCCTCCATGTATCTCCGCCAACAGCTCTTGTCCTTCTTCCCGGGAAATGCACTTCAATTTCACTCCGTTGAGTCTTCTTCTGTACAGTATGTCATCGACAAACTGGTACATACTTGATTGCCGGGCTACTCTCTCCGCTTCTTCTTGCTCTTCGGGAAGTTCTCCTGTTTGAAGGAAATGGACAATCTGCTGCGCCCATGCCGGAGCCTGCGGCTCAACGACAAGGACTAAAGGCACAAATGCTGCTGCGGGAACATCAGCTTCTACGGCAAGAACCTGAGGCTCAGCTGGAGCTTGATGTTCCCCGGCAAGCTCGCCGGAGCAAAACTTGTCGGGAGTGTCTGCTTCAACGAAACAAACCCTAGGGCTTGTCGGAGCAGACTGCCCCTCAGCACTGTCGGGGTTGATCTTGGGGACCTTCTTGGCGGCGACTTCGGGGAGCTCAGCTGGAAAGTAGTCACCAGAAATCAACTTCCTCTTCTTGCTCTGTCCAGTTGATGGTGTTACAGATGGTTGAGTCAACTTGAGCACAAAGATCCCTGGTTCCATAGGCAACTTGAGTGCGGCGCATTTTGACAGGCCATCTGCAATGTCGTTCTGAGATCTCGGAACATGTTCCATCTGTAGGCCGTCAAAATGCTCTTCTAGTTTTCTCACTTCATCAATGTAGGCTTCCATCAATGGACTCTGATAATCTTTGTTAACTTGGTGGACGACAAGCTGCGAGTCACCCCTGACAATAAGCTTCTTGATCCTAGGGTCTGCCGCGATCCTGAGTCCGGCAAGCAAGCCTTCATACTCTGCAGTATTGTTTGTCGCTTGCTCCTTGGGAAAGTGCATCTGAACCACGTATTTGAGGTGTTCTCCGGTGGGTGCGACAAGTAGTACTCCCGCACCGGCGCCTTGCAGCGAGAAGGCACCATCAAAGTACATGATCCACTCTTTGCTTGCTTCCTTGACGGGGATGCTCATCTCCGGAGTTTCTTCATTAGGTGTTGGCGTCCACTCTGCTATGAATTCTGCCAATGCTCGGCTCTGGATAGTTGAGGTACTCTCAAATTTGAGGCCAAAGCTCGACAGTTCCAGTGCCCACTCGACAATCCTGCCTGTTGCTTCTGGATTCTGCAGTATCCTCTTCAACGGAAAGCGAGTGACAACTATGATCTCATGTGCTTGAAAGTAATGGCTCAGGTTCCTGGAGGCCATGAGAAGGCCAAAAAGCAACTTTTGCACACCAGAGTACCTTGATCTAGCCCCCTGCAGAAGGGAACTGACAAAGTAAACTGGGCGCTGCACCATCTTCCTTTGATTCTCTTCCTCTGGTTGCACAGATCTATCCTTGTCGGGACCAAAGCTTGTCGGGGAAGCCCCCTGCTTGTCGCTGGATGTGCTTGCCGTGGCCGCTGGCTCATCATCTGCCTCCCTCTCCGCTACTAACGCAGCACTAACCACTTGATTGGTTGCCGCTAAGTATAGCAGCAACTTATCTTGTGGCTTAGGTGCGACAAGTATTGGAGTGGAGGACAGATATTTCTTCAAATCTTGCAGCACAGCCTCCGCTTCCGGAGTCCATTTCATTGGACCTGCCTTTTTCAAAATTTTGAAAAATGGCAGGGCGCGCTCAGCAGACTTAGAAATGAACCTACTGAGAGCAGCAACGCAGCCGGCAAGCCTCCGCACATCCTTGACGCGCTTCGGTGCTTCGATCTACTCAATGGCCTTGATCTTGTTGGGATTAGCCTCAATCCCCCTCTGGGATACAAAGAACCCGAGAAGCTTGCCGAAAGGAACTCCAAACACGCACTTCTCGGGGTTCAACTTGAGATTGATCTTCCGCAGATTTGCAAAGGTCTCGTCCAAGTCTTGGATTAAAGTTTCTTTGTCCTAGCTCTTGACCACTATGTCATCCATGTAAGCTTCCACATTTCTGTGCAACTGTGGCTCAAAAGCATGACTGACTACCCTTGCAAATGTTGAACCAGCATTCTTTAGTCCGAAAGGCATCCGTACAAAGCAGTACGTGCCACATGGAGTAATGAATGCGGTTTTCTCTTCATCCTCTTCTGCCATG
Source organism: Triticum timopheevii (assembly GCA_963921465.1). NCBI lineage: Eukaryota > Viridiplantae > Streptophyta > Magnoliopsida > Poales > Poaceae > Triticum > Triticum timopheevii. The sequence goes on from OY997272.1 coordinate 154,746,671, forward strand.
AAGATCTGGTGATATCCTGAGTATGCATCAAGAAATGAAAGCAAATCACATCCTGCCGTGGAGTCAACAATCTGGTCTATGCGCAGCAAGGGAAATGGATCCTTGGGACAAGCTTTATTAACATCAGTGAAGTCCTTACAAAGCCTCCATTTCCCATTCGCTTTGCGCACGACTACAGGATTAGCCAGCCATGTTGGATGGAGCACTCCTCTAACCAGGCCTGCTGCTTCCAACTTCTTGATCTCTTCAGCAATGAATTCTTGTCGCTCCACTGCTTGTTTCCTTACTCTCTGCTTGACGGGCCGCGCGTGAGGGCAGACGGCAAGGTGGTGCTCAATTACTTTCCTGGGAACACCGGGGATGTCAGATGGTTGCCATGCAAACACATCAACATTCGCCCGCAGGAAAGCAACGAGCACGCTTTCCTATTTAGGGTCAAGCATGGCACTGATGGTGAAGGTACCACCAGTGCCGTCCTCCTTGGCGGCCACTTTCTTGGTCTCTGGTGAAGCTGTCTTTGCCTTCTTGCACTTGCCGGTGGAGCTCGATGGTGCGTCCTCGACGGTAGCGCAGCACTCCGAAGAGGTGCGCTTGCCGGAGTGGGCATCAGAGCTATTCTTGCCGGACTTGATCTTCTTCTCCCCCCCGGGAGCTTCAGCAGCAAGTGTCTTGCGATCTGATGCGGCTGCTGCTTCCCGGTAGATCTTGTCGGTACAGATAAGGGCATCTTTCTTGTCGCCAGGGACAGAAATGACACTTATCGGACCGGGCATCTTGAGCACGTTGTAAGCATAATGAGAGGCTGCCATGAACTTGGCGAGCGCTGGACGGCCAAGTATCCCATTGTAGGGCAATGGGAAATCAGCAACGTCAAAGGTGACCTTCTCTGTCCTGAAGTTCAGCTCGCTGCCAAATGTCACTGGTAGTGTAATCTTCCCCTTCGGCTTGCTCCTTCCCGGGTTGATTCCTTGGAAAGTTCCGGTCTCTTCGAGCTCGCTGTCGGGGATCTGGAGCTTCTTGAGCACTGCGGAGGAGATCAGATTCAAGCCGTCCCCGCCGTCAACCAGCATCTTCGTGACCTTGAGGTTGCGGATAGTTGGCGAAACCAACATCGGCAAGCACCCGACCGCAGTTATGCGATCAGGGTGATCCTCAACGTCAAAGATGATGGGCGTGCTGGACCACTTCAGAGGCTTGCGCGACTCAACTGATGGTTCTGCCGCATTAACTTCACGCACCCACTGTTTGAGTTGACGGTGCGAAGTATGCAGAGAAGCACCGCCGTTGACGCACAAAACCTCTGTTGCCTTCTGAAACTCCTGCTCGTCGGTCTCATCCTCATCCATCTCTTCATCTTCGTCTTCGTCTTCATCCTTGTCGCGACCGCGGGGAGGCCTGTCTCCTTGCCGCTGCTTGGCCTTGCCGCGGCGCCCTCCCCGGGCGGGACGCTTCTTGCCGGATCCTCCCCCACCTTCCTGGGCCTTCTCCTTGTCGCGGCACTCGTACTCAGCTTTCTGCAGCTCTACGAGCTGCTCAACCTTCTTGCAGGCCTGGAGGTCATGGCCCTTGGTGCGGTGGATCTTGCAGTACTGCTTGCCGGAGCCGTCCTGCTTGTCGGCGGCCACCACAGCCTCGCCGGAGTCACCAGCTTTGGCCTTCTCGGCGCCACCTCCGTTGTCAGACTGCTCGACAACTAGCACATCGTTGGCTTTCCTCTTTCTGTTATTCCGCCTCCGATTCTTCTTTGCCGGGGTGGCATCCTCACTGTCAGACCCTTCTGCTCCTGCGTTCTCTCCGGGAAGTTTCCTCCCCTCCTCAGCACGTGCACATTTGTCAGCCAGAGCATACAGCTCGCTGACATCTCTGATTTTGCACATCACCATCTCCTCCCTCATCCTGCGGTTACGCACGTTCTGATGGAACGCACTGATAACCGCGGCAGGGTGGACATCTGGGATGTTGCGCTGCACTTGGCTGAATCTCTGTATATATTTGCGCAGGGGTTCTCCTTCCTTCTGGGCGAGCAGATGAAGATCGCTCTCCTGGCCATGGGGTTTGTGGCCGCCTGTGAAGGCGCCGACAAACTGATGACACAGGTCCGCCCACGAAGAGATGGAGTTGTCCGGCAAGTGCATGAGCCAAGATCTGACGTTGGGCTTGAGCACCAGCGGGAAGTAGTTGGCGAGGATCTTCTCGTCGCGCCCCCCGGCAGCCTCCACCGCGATGGTGTAGACGCTGAGGAACTCCGACGGATGTATCCTGCCATCGTACTTCTCGGGTACATCTGGCTTGAAGTTCTTGGTACTGGGCCACTGGACCTGCCGCAGCTCATGGGTGAACGCAGGGCAACCTACCGCGTACGGCAAGTCGCCTGGTTCCCCTGGCGCATGCATATCAACAGCGGGCCCAGCGCGCTGGTCTGACTGACGCCGCGCTTCACTTCGACGCTCGGTGCGAGTACGAGCGTCATCTTTTCGTGGTTCTTGGAGAACTTGGCGCTGATCGCGACGAGCTCGCGGGTCCGACGACGCGGTGGAATCGGTGTCGAGGTTAGCCCGGCGAATCGGCGATCTTGGCCTTCGGGGCGGGGAGTGCATGGTGGTGGCGCCCCCAGCGGTCTTGTTGGCGTCGGCTTGCGCCTGGGCGTCTTGCCGGGGCTTCGATGTGCTCGGTTGCCGGGGCTTGTCGCCGTTGGCGAAGCCGATGAGGCTCTGAATGGTGGCCCTCCAGTCGTCGATCTTGTCTGGCGCTGGAGGGTAATCTAGAAGCAGCTGGGCTCGTGCCAGCGCTTCCTCTGGAGTCTTTGGCGGTGGCGGCGAACGACGCGAGGAGCGAGATATGCTCAGACTTCTAACAGTGTTAGAGGGAGCAACATCCCGTCCGGGCGACCGTACCACGCTCGTGCCAACATGTTGACGCGCATGTTGCCCTTGAGCGTCCCGCGATCCACCAGCTCGGCCTTGCTCCAACGCGAGTACGGTGCTAGGAGCACCATGGCGTTGTCGATCCTGCACCTCCTGGGAGGGGTGCGGTGTATGTACAGACGCCGAAGCTTGCGGGGCCTTGTCCTTGGACCTGGTGACGACGTGAGTCCCCCCGTCAGCGCCCGCTCCTCCGCCGGCGTCCACCCCACCGCCCGTTTGCTCCGGTGGCGGTAGGATGGACGTAGACGGAGCGGCCACCTCCGAAGCCTTCTTCTTCGGTGGCATGTCGATGAAGATGTTGATGTAGCACATACAAACGCCGGATCAGGTTCGCACAACCTCGACGCCCCCCTACCTGGCGCGCCAAAGATGTCGTGGGAAACGAACACCTATGGGGCAGGGCCCCTTTCGGTCCGGCAAGGGAGCGGAGAGCGCACGAAGAGCAGATCGAGGTGAAGCACGCGAGGGATTTTACCCAGCTTCGAAGCTCTCCGAACAGATAAAACTCCTACTGCTGCTTTGTGTTTATATTCTATTCTTGCTCGAGAGCGTAGGTGTGTTGTAGTTTCGAATGAGTCGAACCCCTTCTACGTGCGCATGGGCCTCCTTTTTATAGGCTAAAGGGGTCACCGACAGGTGGCAACGCAAAGAGGGGTAAAAAAGTAAAAGGAGAGGTTGGTACAACGCTATCCACAGTGTATCCTACCTAACTCTGACGGTAGGGGACAAGCATATTTAATGCCCGTCCGCCTCGCCCAACAGTGTAGAGAAGCGACCGTTAGGGGCGCCACCGCCTGCCACGATGGCCTTCTCGTCATCTCCGCTTGCCACCTCGCACCGCTTGGCTGCATAGCACCCCGCCACATGCTCCTGGGATAGTCCTGGGGCGACACGTCGCCGGATGCGCTGGAGCGTGGGTGCAGAGTGGTAGCCTCGCCGCGGCAAGCGCCTTGCCGCGGTCGTTTTCTTGCCGCACCCGAGAGCTTGTCACTCGTCGGGTCTTGCCGGGACGCGCGGCGCGTCGCGGCAAGTTCTTCGTAATGCCTTGGTTGGCCTTCCCGGCAAGCTCCTCTTGCCGGGGCCTTGTCCTTCCCGGCGAGTTACTCTTGCCGGGGCCTCGTCTTCTGAGTTAAAATACTTTGTTCTTGAATGGCATCAATATGAGCTACGGAGGATCTTGGCGGACGCCCGGCAAGCCCTGCCACTGCGTGCTGCGACTGCCCGTGCACAAGTTCGGGATATTAAGGTACCCCTACTTTAGTACACCAACACTCCGGACAAGGGAATCCGTCACCGTCATCGTCATCAACCATCCTCCATCACCAATTTCATGTTTCTCACCATCGTGCGTGAGTAATTCCATCGTAGGCTGATACGTCTCCAACGTATCTATAATTTATGAAGCATTCATGCTATTTTACTATCTATTTTGAATGATTGTGGGCTTTATTATACACTTTTATGTTACTTTTGGGACTAACCTACTAACCGGAGGCCCAACCCATATGTTGTTTTCTTGCCTATTTCAGTGTTTCGAAGAAAAGGAATATCAAACGGAGTCCAAACGGAATGAAACCTTCGGGAGCGTGATTTTTGGAACGAACGTGATCCAGGAGACTTGGATTTGAAGTAAAGGAAGCTTCGAGGTGGCCACGAGGGTGGGGGGCGCGCCCCCTGTCTCGTGGGCCCCTCGAGGCTCCCCGACCGACTTCTTTCGCCTATATAAGTCCACATACCCTAAAACCTACGAAGAACACAATAGATCGGGAGTTCCGCCGCCGCAAGCCTCTGTAGCCACCAAAAACCTCTCGGGAGCCCATTCCGGCACCCTGCCGGAGGGGGAATCCATCACCGGTGGCCATATTCATCATCCCGGCGCTCTCCATGACGAGGAGGGAGTAGTTCACCCTCGGGGCTATGGGTATGTAACAGTAGCTATGTGTTTGATCTCTCTCTCTATCTCGTGTTCTCTCTATGGCACAATCTTGATGTGTCGCGAGCTTTGCTATTATAGTTGGATCTTATGATGTTTCTCCCCCTCTACTCTCTTGTGATGAATTGAGTTTTCCCTTTGAAGTTATCTTGTCGGATTGAGTCTTTAAGGATTTGAGAACACTTGATGTATGTCTTGCCGTGCTTATCTATGGTGAAAATGGGATATCACGTGATCCACTTGATGTATGTTTTGGTGATCAACTTGCGGGTTCCGCCCATGAACCTATGCATAGGGGTTGGCACACGTTTTGGTCTTGACTCTTCAGTAGAAACTTTGGGGCACTCTTTGAAGTACTTTGTGTTGGTTGAATAGATGAATCTGAGATTGTGTGATGCATATCGTATAATCATGCCCACGGATACTTGAGGTGACATTGGAGTATCTAGGTGACATTAGGGTTTTTGTTGATTTGTGTCTTAAGGTGTTATTCTAGTATGAACTCTATGATAGATTGAACGGAAAGAATAGCTTCATGTTATTTTACTACGGACTCTTGAATAGATCGAGCAGAAAGGATAACTTTGAGGTGGTTTTGTAGCCGACCATAATCTCTTCGTTTATTCTCCACGATTAGTGGCTTTGGAGTGCCTCTTTTTTGCATGTTGAGGGATAGTTATATGATCCATAAAGAAATTATGTTATTATTGTTGAGAGAACTTGCACTAGTGAAAGTATGAACCTTAGGCCTTGTTTCCTACCATTGCAATACCGTTTGTGCTCACTTTTATCATTAGTTACCTTTCTGTTTTTATAATTTCAGATTACAAAAACCTATATCTACTATCCATATTGCACTTGTATCACCATCTCTTCACCGAACTAGTGCACCTATACAATTTACCATTGTATTGGGTGTTGGGGACACAAGAGACTCTTTGTTATTTGGTTGCAGGGTTGTTTGAGAGAGACCATCTTCATCCTACGCCTCCCATGGATTGATAAACATTAGGTCATCCACTTGAGGAAAATTTGCTACTGTCCTACAAACCTCTACACTTGGAGGCCCAACAACGTCTACAAGGAGAAGGTTACGTAGTAGACATCATAGGCTTGCTGGACGATGATGGGTTGGATGAGATTTACCATGTAATGGAGTTAGTTTTGTTAGGGTTTGATCCCTAGTATCCATTTTGTTCTCAGATTGATGTTGCTATGACTTTTCTATGCTTAATGATTGTCACTAGGGCCCAAGTGCCATGATTTCAGATCTGAACCTATTATGTTTTCATGAATATATGTGAGTTCTTGATCCTATCTTGCAAGTCTATAGTCACCTATTATGTGTTATGATCCGACAACCCTGAAGTGACAATAATGGATACTTACCGGTGATGACCGTAGTTTGAGGAGTTCATGTATTCACTAAGTATTAATGGTTTGGTCCGGTACTCTATTAAAAGGAGGCCTTAATATCCCTTAGTTTCCAATAGGACCCCGCTGCCACAGGAGGGTAGGACAAAAGATGTCATGCAAGTTCTTTTCCATAAGCACGTATGACTATATTCGGAATACATGCCTACATTACATTGATGAACTAGAGCTAGTTCTGTGTCACCCTATGTTATAACTATTACACGAGGAATTGCATCCGACATAATTATTCATCACTGATCCAATGCCTACGAGCTTTTCACATATTGCTCTTTGCTTAGTTACTTTGCCGTTGTCACTGTTACAATTACTACAAACCTGCTACTATTACTTTTGCCACTGTTACTGTTACTTCCATACCCCTTTGCTACTAAATACTTTGCTGCAGATATTAAGTTATCCAGGTGACAACTCAACTGCTAATACTTGAGAATATTCTTAGGCTCCCCTTGTGTCAAATCAATAAATTTTGGTTGAATACTCTACCCTCTAAAATTGTTGTGATCCCTTATACTTGTGGGTTATCAACCCACATGACAAGTGTGGTCACCACTATGCGATTTGCCTTGACCTAAAGAACCAACAATTTGAGGTGCTTGATTCAATGCGTTCAGAAGCTGATGCAGACCTTACTACACATGCTGAATTCTTTATCAACAACCACAAAGAGACATGGACCCGTCACTACAAAAACTCAAGGGTCCAGATCAGTCATTTTCCAATCGAGTATGTTGTGACTACGAAGCAAGGAAGACGGTAATTACTATATTTATTCATGTGTCCTCCACACCAATCCTAAACCTTTTGTCACCTGTGCATCAAAGTTTATGATTTTTTCTGTTCCCTTGAGTTGACCTGATTCTTTTTCTTTTATAGGCATGACTGCGGGTTTCACACGTTGGAATACCTTGCAAAGTGGGAAGGCCGATGGGTCCCTGTCGTCATAGCTGGAATGGTCGTTGAGCTTCGCAAAATATACACATGGAACTGGTTGATGAATGAAGATTTCAACACGTGAGCCAACGCACGAGAGTTCATAGAGGAAGCTTTCAAAAAATCCAACAAGGAGTACAAGTGATCACGTGGTGCTCCATACCGCATGCCCACCTTACATTATGTGGATGATGAATGTAAGGTATCAACTTGTTCATTTAAAACTATATGCGTGTACTATGTTATGACTGCAACCCTCCCGTAGTCTAGTATATAGTGGTGGCATGTGAGTGGCATTGAATATTCTGTAATATATGTGTGGATGTGAACCTACTTAGGTTTGATAGCAGATAGGTTTATGTTCAGTACTATTTATGTGTTTGTGGTTGGTAGTACCAGTTGGGTGTTTGAATGCGTCTATGATGCCTGAAAACATGGCAAATATAGTTGATCAGACATGGTTAGTGAAAGTAATTGTTCTGTTTTTTGTTTTTTGGGGCAACTGCATGATATTTGACATGGAAACTGCACGATATTTGACATGGCAACTGCATAACATATAACAAAGCAAACGCAGTTTATTTAACATGGCAAATGCAGTACATAAAACATGGCAACTATAGTTTTGTCTCATATGGCAACTAGATATCATTTCACATGGCAACTGCATTTTCATTACACATGGCAACTATAGGTGATTTCACATGGCAACTACGATTTCATGCTTATAATGTACCCAGTTGCCATTTTTCAATAGATCAGCATGTCAAAAAACAGAAACAAAATGTGTGGTCCGAAAACGGAAAATCTGCGTGATGGCAGATTAGTAGAAATTACATGGCGGATTTGATGGAAGCTGCATGGCAGATTTAGGAGCACATACGTGGCATACATGCCATTTCTTTCAAATTTTGTTGTCCACCAACAATCATTCTCTAATTTTTAAAATCTTGACCATATACCTTACAAAAAATGTCACCAGCACCTAAGTTACAATCCTCCACAGTTGGTTTTATGGATTGCCCGCTCCTTTGTTTGTTTTCTTGTGTTTTGCTTGAATTTCCAACCCCGATTTGTATCTTATCTCTTTTGGACGCCCTTTTGTGATGGAACGGGGCGGGTTCTTGACCTGGGTTTGCGTGCTTGCTGTTCCAGACCCTACCTCCGAGTTTTCAGATGACGGACCCGTGGATGAAGGCACACTTGAGGTGTGGGGGAGCCTGTGTAAGGCTTGTTCAGCCTTCCTCTTTTTGATCTCATCAAGCTCTATTTTCAGGGCTTTCCTATGTTTTTCTGCCACCCTCGTTGTCTCATCACTCTTGCATGCTTCATCTATTAGTTCAGCATAGTTCTTGGTCAACACAACGTGCCTCACGGCTTCCATGGTTGCCTCCGGTCTTTCATCATGCACAGCCAAAACTGCATTTGATATTTGTGGCCCCAACGCATCATCAGCGTCCCAAGTCCATCGCCGCCTTATGAAATGGAGGGGCGACCGCATGACTGCTTGCATGTCCATTACTTTCAGTATATGACAGCACACAATCCCGTCCTATTCGAATTTGCAGCATTGGCAGTAGTATTCGTCTTTATTTATCGTGGCCTTCACATAGTAGTTCCTTCCCTTGTCTGGGTCTTCAGGTTCTGAATCCGACATGCCCAATAGTGAACACACCTTGAATGTATGTTCGTCCACCTGGTAAGCTGTGTACATGCTGGAACGCTTTATTTCTTCCTGGAATCTGCATGTTTTTGTGCTTTGTTAAACTCTTATATGATGTTTGTAGCACCTTACGTTTATGTAGGCCGTAACATAGCAAAATGTATCTAAAATCAATGATGGCATGGAAATCCTGTTTTTTTTCCTACATCTATTCTTGTGTTTTTTGTTTCCACATGGCAACTGCACGATAATTTTTCACATGGCAAATGCATAACATTTTGAATTGGCAAATGCATTTCATTTAACATGGCAAATGTAGTTTATAAAACATGGCAAACACAGTTTTGGGCCACATGTCAACTACATATCATTTTCACATGGCAACTACAGTTCATTACACATGGCAACTACAGTTCATTACACATGGCAACAACAATTCAACCCACATGGCAACTATAGATCATGCTTACACTGTACTCAATGGCTATTTTCAATAGATCACCAAGTCAAAAAAGCTGGCAACTGCATTGCATTCTATATGGCACCTACTATCTTCATGCTTGTGCAAATAAGACGGTAACATAATCGACTTACTTGTTAAAAATCTTGTTGGTATATATCTTGCTCATCTGCCTCTCCATTGGCAAATATGTTAGAAATTTAGGCTGCTTGAGTGCGGTGTTCGCTTCTTGCTGTAGCTCAAATCCCAATATTTTCTGTTGCAAAGCTGTGTATTGGTTGGCAAACTGCAACAATGAGTTGCCAGGGCTCACGTACCGCTTCAAAACAGCATTGATCCCCTCGCTGCAATGCGTAGCCTGCAGAAATGGGAAGAAGCACTGCATGAAGTAGGCCGACACCCAGTACATTCGCTTCTCCCACAAGCCAGTAAGTGTCTCGTTGTCTTGGACTTGGTATGTTTCAATCATAGCCATCCAACTCCGTTCAAACTCCTCCACCGTCAGGCTGTGGTCCACGCACAACTTGAATGCCTTGTGCAGCTCTGGACGGTCAGCAAAAAATGGCGCTAGCGTCTCCTCAGCCTTTATTAAAATATGCCACCTGAAGTGCATGTGCACTGCCAACGGAAAGACCTCCCCTATGCCTGCACGCATGCTAAAATCCTGGTATGTTATTATGTTCATTGGAGCAAGTCCATCCATGCACTCCAAGAAGGTTTTGAACAGCCAAATGTAACCATTCGTATCTTCGTTCCGAACGAGTCCACAGACGAACTGCAATGACTGCTTGTGGTTATTTATTCCTATGAATGGAGCACAGGGCATCTTGTACATATTAGTGAGATATGTCGCGTCGAATGATATGCAATCACGGAAATGTTTGTAGGCCCTTCTTGTAGCACCATCCACCCAATACATGTTTCTGACACGGTCCTCATCGTCCAATCTTATCCTGTAGAAGAAATCAGCATCTGCTTTTGCTTTCTCTGAAAAAGTAGGCTATCGTGGCTTCTATGTCAGCCAACCTGCTCTCTCTATGGTACTTTGCCTTTAGGTTTGTGAGGTCTGCTGGTATGTAGGGCATGTTACTCAGTCTACCATCTCTGCTGTGGATCAGGGACAGTATTTGGACCATTCTTGATGGACCGATGTTACAATCATGTAGCAACTTTATGAATTTCTTCTTGAGGGGGCTGAATCCTCTGTCGGAGCTCAGAAATTTCACCAGGTCAAACTTCTTTATGAGTTTGTGGTTGTGTTCGTCGAAATAGTCGGTGACCACCCACTGTGCTCCATCTGCGTTTAGCTTACATCGGACATGGCATTCTGTCTTGACAATGATACCTCTCTGTCGTTCAGCACGACAGGGGCAACACATTTCCCCTTCTTGTTCCTTCATGCCTTGTAGCACCTTATCTCACCTCTGCTGTACTCGTTAGTTTTTTAATTTTCCTATGGTATTCGGTGTTCACCGCAAACCCATGGAACATTGCATATCTCTGGTAGAATTCCTTGGCATCTTCAAACGAATCAAATCTATGCCCAACATATGGTGGCTCAGGTACCATGACTTCTGATTTCCCATCTTCTTCATCCCCTTGTTCTTCATCGTCAGTTTCATCATTCATTTCAGTATCGGCGGTTGTTTCATCTGCTTGAGTGTTGCTTGTGCTGGTGTGCAAAGGTGTGCTTGTCAGCATTGCTGGAATGATTGTCATTTCCAATACTGATTCTGCATTGTTTGTGGCAGGACTATTGCCTGGCTGGTGGAACGCTTCTTCCTGTGCTCAGAGGTTCCCGCAGTAGATGTCCCCGCGCCGCTGTTGATTGTAGTCGAAGGCCCTACAAAAAAAGGTACGTGTATAAGCATTGCTTGAATGGCAGGTTTATCGTAACGGAATATAGCAACTGCATTTGATTTGGCAAGATATCATTCATACATCAAGCCATGACATCTGCATCTGGCCATGCATGGCAACTGCAGTTTTTAAGCCATGGCAGCTACAGTTCAACAACCATGGCAGCTACTGTTGCCAAGACATGGCAACCAACATCTTTAGCATCAAAACATGCATTATAGGTATGAGCCCACTAAGCAAATGGAGTTAATCACGAAAGTTGTACACACGCAGACAGTAATCGAAAAATCCTGAAGACAATAGATGACTTTTTTGCACGTGTCCACTTGGTAGCATTTTTGTTGTTTCCCGCCACCATCGTGACAAATCCACTTCCTCCCATGCTTTTCCACAAAAGCAAATGCACTATTGTTTTGTGATACGTCTCCGTCGTATCTATTTTTCCAAACACTTTTGCCCTTGTTTTGGACTCTAACTTGCATGATTTGAATGGAACTAACCGGACTGACGTTGTTTTCAGCAGAACTGTCATGGTGTTATTTTTGTGCAGAAATAGAAGTTCTCGGAATGACCTGAAAATCCACGGAGCAAATTTTTGGATTTAATAAAAAATACTAGCGAAAGAATCAGCACCGGGGGGCCCACACGTTGTCCACGAGGGTGGGGGGCACCCCCCCCTAGGGTGCGCCCCTGCCTCGTGGGCCCCCTGGATCTCCACCGACCTCAACTCCAACTCCATATATTCACGTTCGTAGAGAAAAAAATCAGAGAACAAGATTCATCGCGTTTTACGATGCGGAGCCGCCGCCAAGCCCTAAACTCTCTCGGGAGGGTTGATCTAGAGTCCGTTCGGGGCTCCGGAGATGGGGATTCGTTGCCGTCGTGATCATCAACCATCCTCCATCACCAATTTCATGATGCTCATCGCTGTGCGTGAGTAATTCCATCGGAGGCTTGCTGGACGGTGATGGGTTGGATGAGATTTACCATGTAATCAAGTTAGTTTTGAGAGGGTTTGATGACTAGTATCCACTATGTTCTAAGGTTGATGTTGCTATGACTTTTCTATGCTTAATGCTTGTCACTAGGGCCCGAGTGCCATGATTTCAGATCTGAACCTATTATGTTTTCATGAATATATGTGACTTCTTGATCATATCTTGCAAGTCTATAGTCACCTATTATGTGTTATGATCCGTTAACCCCGAAGTGACAATAATCAGGACACTTACCGGTGATGACCGTAGTTTGAGGAGTTCATGTATTCACTAAGTGTTAATGCTTTGGTCCGGTACTCTATTAAAAGGAGGCCTTAATATCCCTTAGTTTCCAATAGGACCCTGCTGCCACGGGAGGGTAGGATAAAAGATGTCATGCAAGTTCTTTTCCATAAGTACGTATGACTATATTCAGAATACATGCCTACACTACTAGGGAAAAGGCTAGCAGCAGCGCGGGTTTTTAGGCTAGCAGTAGCGCGGGTGGCCGCGCTACTAATAAGGCGCTACAGCTAACTCATAGTAGTAGCACGGCCCTAACCCGCGCTACTACTGTTGACGATATCAGCAGCGCTTTTTGTGAACGTGCTACTATTAACTAGCTGTAGCGATTTCGCCATCCCTCGCTACTGCTATATCTTTCATCATTTTCCCCCTGCCCCATTCCCTTTTAGTTCTCCTTTCATATACTAGATACTAGGTACTGCTAGTAGATATCAAATTCATAAACCATTACTAGGTATGGTAGTACTCCCTTCGTTCCAAATTACTCGTCGTGGTTTTAGTTCAAACCACCACGAGTAATTTGGAACGAAGGGAGTACTAGATAACAATTTCATGCATAGCCAACATGCATCCTCAAGCAGTACAAGGTCATATCAACGGCCATCATCATATGTAGTTCTAGATGATATCGACGACGATCACCAGGTTGAGATAAATGACAGCTAGCTTGGGTCTTTCTGCTCGGAAGTTGAAGCTGATCAACTCACCACCAGTAAGATGCATGCGAGCGACAAAACGGGCCCATCCATCTCCTCCAATCTGCGACATATTGCGTCCTTTCTCAACCTCCATAGTGTACGGCCCCCCAGAAGCCTCAAATGTCACAGTGTCTCCTGTCAGCTTGTTGAATTTCAACCTCACATTGCATGGGACGATCTGTGTAAAATAAGCAAAATGACAGAATGCAGTAATGCCAACACTAAAAATAAAATAGTTATTACATTTCATCTAATTTCTTACCACCGCATGACGAAAACTCGGCTGGAAGTAGATGCCGAACAGCTTTCCAGTTGCAAGGTTGCTGGCGCATCTTGACTTGCACAGTTGACATAGTGGTGGTGGTGGTGGCGCCATTCTTCCTAAAGCAATATGAGCAAAGGATTAACGATCAACTAAATCAAAATGTTCTAAGTGAACTAAATCAACTAGCCTACTAAATCAACTAAATCAAAATGTTCTAAGTCAACTAAATCAACTAGCCTACTAAATCAACTAAATCAAAATGTTCTAAGTGAACTAAATCAACTAGCCTACTAAATCAACTAAATCAAAATGTTCTAAGTCAACTACATTAACTAAATGAATTAGCCTACTAAATCAACTAAATCAAAATGTTCTAAGTCAACTAAATCAACTAGCCTACTAAATCAACTAAATCAAAGCGTTCTAAGTCAACTAAATCAACTAGCCTACTAAATCAACTAAATCAAAATGTTCTAAGTGAACTAAATCAACTAGCCTACTAAATCAACTAAATCAAAATGTTCTAAGTCAACTAAATTAACTAAATGAATTAGCCTACTAAGTCAACTAAATCAAAATGTTCTAAGTCAACTAAATCAACTAGCCTACTAAATCAACTAAATCAAAATGTTCTAAGTCAACTAAATTAACTAAATGAATTAGCCTACTAAATCAACTAAATCAAAATGTTCTAAGTCAACTAAATCAACTAGCCTACTAAATCAACTAAATCAAAATGTTCTAAGTCAACTAAATCAACTAGCCTACTAAATCAACTAAATCAAAATGTTCTAAGTCAACTAAATTAACTAAATGAATTAGCCTACTAAATTAACTAAATCAAAATGTTCTAAGTCAACTAAATCGACTAGCCTGCTAAGTCAACCAAATTATATCAACTAAATCAAAATGTTGCATATGAGTAGGAGGGAGAAGGAGGGGCGACTCGAGGAGGGAGAAGAGAGTAGGATGGAGGAGGAAGGCGGAGCGAGGAGGGGCCGGCCGGCGCGGCCAGTTGAGGAAGGACGGAGGAGGAAGGCGGAGCGAGGAGGGGCCGACCGGCGCGGCCAGGGAGGACAGAGGAGGAAGGCGGAGCGAGGAGGGGCCGGCCAGCGGCGAGTGGAGAGGGAGGACGGAGGAGGAGGCCGGTACCGAGTCCAGCAAGGAGGAGGAGGTGACAGCGCGCGGCGCAGACGAAGGAGGGGCGACGGGGGCGCGCGGCGCAGACGGATCGGAGAGGATTGAGTGGCTGTGTGTGTGAGTGGATCGGAAGGGAGGAGATGGGGGAGATGAATGGCTTAGCAGTAGCGCTCTTTAGGAAAAGACGCTACTGCTAAGCTATCTAGCAGCAGCGCCTTTCACAATAAAGCCCTACTGCTATGTGTCAGCATGTAAAAATAGACTTTGTTCAATATATCAAAAACACATTGATCATCAATGATCTTTTTGTGTACAATCTGATTTGTCAATATGAGTCCTCACCGGTTTAGGAACAGGTGAAGACTCATATTGCAGCCACAAATTCTACACATAGAGTTCAATGAAGATCAAGTGCTTGTCAAAGTTTGAGAAGTAACATATTTAAGGTGGTAGAAACTCTCTTCGCGGAGCGAGGTGGGACTAAATTTTTGTTGGAAACTTAGCAGTAGCGCTTATCTGAGAAATGCACTACTACTATGCTATGTAGCAGTAGCGCGCATCACTATAACGCATTGCTGCTATAACTAGCCTCGCGGCGGCCTCGTAGGAATTATAGCAGCAGCACGTCTTTGGGAGGACGCGCTACTGCTATATTTGTCTCAGCAGCGAGTTTCGTCTGTCCGCGCTACTGCTAGTTAGCAGCAGCGAGTTATTTTGAGGCGCGCTGCTGATAAGATTCTGTGTATAGGCTTTTCCCTAGTAGTGCTACATTACATTGATGAACTGGAGCTAGTTCTGTGTCACCTTATGTTATAACTATTACATGAGGAATCACATTCGACATAATTATCCATCACTGATCCAATGCCTACGAGCTTTTCACATATTGTTCTTTGCTTATTTACTTTACCATTGCCACTGTTATAATTACTACAAAACTGCTACTATTACTTCTGCCACTGTTACCATTACTTCCATACTACTTTGCTACTAAATACTTTGCTGTAGATACTAAGTTATCCAGGTGTGGTTGAATTCACAACTCAACTGCTAATACTTGAGAGTTAATATTCTTTGGCTCCCCTTGTGTCGAATCAATAAATTTGGGTTGAATACTCTACCCTCGAAAACTATTGTGATCCCTTATACTTGTGGGTTATCAAGACTATTTTCTGGCGCTGTTGCCAGGAAGCAAAGCTCTATTCTTTGAGTCACTTGGGATTTATATCTGCTGGTCACTATGAGGAACTTCAAAGATGAAAGAATTAATATTTATCCCTCAACTACGAGGGGAGGTAAGGAACTGCCATCTAGCTCTGCACTTGATTCTCCCTATGTTATGAGTAAACTTGCGACACCTAAACCTGCTTCTGCTATTAATTCTGATATGTCACATGTTATTGATGGTGCCACTTCTACTATGCATCATACTTATGATGAAACTACTTCTATGCTTGATACTACTGTGCCATTAGGTGAATATCTTGATAAACAACTTGCTAGGGCTAGAGAGAATGAAATTCTTGAAACTGATATTATTGATGATAGTGATGATGAAGGTTCTTCCCCAAAATATGAATTGCCTGTTGTTCCTGAGGGTTATGTTATGGATGAAGAAACTGCTAGAGATTTTCTTGCTTGCAATGATAGATCTGATCTTAAGAAGTTATTAGCTAAGCTGAAACAGAAGTCTCTAAATGCTAGAATGAAATATGACCCTGCTTTTGCTACTTCACCTATCTTTGTTACTGATAATGATTATGATTTCTCTGTCGATCCTGAGATAATCACTTTGGTTGAATCTGATCCTTTTTATGGCTATGAATCTGAAACCGTTGTGGCACATCTTACTAAATTAAATGATATAGCCACCCTGTTCACTAATGATGAGAAATCTCGTTACTACTATATCCTTCAGATATTTCTGTTCTCATTAAAGGGTGATGCTAAAACTTGGTTTAATTCTCTTGATCCTGGTTGTGTGCATAGTCCCCAGGATATGATTTATTACTTCTCTGCTAAATATTCCCCCGCTCATAAGAAACAAGCTGCTTTAAGGTAAATATATAATTTTGTGCGATTTGAAGAAGAGAGTCTCCCACAAGCTTGGGGGAGGCTTCTCCGGTTACTTAATGCTTTGCATGATCATGCTCTCAAGAAAAACGAAATACTTGATATCTTTTATAATGGACTAACCGATGCTTCGAGGGACCACGTGGATAGTTGTGCTGGTTGTGTTTTCAGGGAAAGAACAATCGATCAAGCTGAATTGCTATTGAATAATATGTTGACTAACGAAAACAATTGGACACTTCCTGAGCCAACTCCTGATCCAACTCCTAAGCCAACTCCGAAGAAAAGAGGTGTTCTATTTCTCAGTCCTGAAGATATGCAAGAGGCAAAGAAATCTATGAAAGAAAAAGATATTAAAGTTGAAGATGTTAAGAATTTACCTCCTGTTGAAGAAATACATGGTCTTAATATACCACCTATTGAAGAAAAACATGGTCTTGATAACCCAACACAGGTAGTAAAGGTAAATTCTCTCTATAGATATGATAAAGTTGAAATCCCGTCTAAGTACGATAACCAATGCTTGGATGAATTTGATGTTTTTATGGCTAGACAAGAAAACTTCAATGCTTATGTTGGTAGACAATTGAAAAGTAATGCTTATATGATTGGACTCTTGAGTGATTATATGTCTAGAGTTAAAGGTGAACTTAAACTCATTAGTAAACATGCTTTTATGGTTACCACTCAAGTAGAACAAGTGCTTAAGGCTCAAAATGATTTGCTCGATGAATTAAATAATAAACATGACTTTGCTGTTAGAGTGGCTAATAGAATGGGTAAAATGACTCGGGAACCTTTGTATCCTGAAGGCCACCCTAAGAGAATTGAGCAAGATTCTCAGAGAGATAATGTTGATACACCTAGTCCTTCTAAAAAGAAGAAGAAAAATGATAGGACTTTGCATGCTTCTAGTGAACCTGTTGTAGACACACCTGAGAATCCCAATGATATTTCTATTTCTGATGCTGAAACACAATCTGGTGATGAACATGAACCTAGTGATAATGTTAATGATGATGTTCATGTTGATGCTCAACCTAGCAATAATAATGATGTATAGATTAAACCTGTTGTTGATCTTGATAACCCACAATCAAAGAATCAACGTTATTGTCGTGGGAAACGAACACCTATGGGGCAGGGCCCCTTTCGGTCCGGCAAGGGAGCGGAGATCGCACGAAGAGCGGATCAAGGCGAAGCGCGAGCGATTTTTACCCAGCTTCGGAGCTCTCCGGAGAGATAATACTCCTACTGCTCCTTTGTGATTGTATTATGTTCTTGCTCGAGAGCGTGAGAGTGTTCTAGTTTCGAATGAGTCGAACCCCCTCTCTGTTGCGCATGGGCCTCCTTTTATAGGATAAAGGGGTCACCGACAGCTGGCAATGCATGCAGGGGTAAAAGTGTAAAAAGGGTGGTTGGTACAACTGCTTCTACAGTGCACCGTACCTAACTCTGACGGCAGGGGACAAGAGCATTTAATGCCCGTCCGCATTGCCTAAACAGTGCAGAAAAGCAACCGTTAGGGGCGCCACCGTTCGCCACGATGGCCATCTCATCATCTCCACTCGCCACCTCGCACCGCTTGGCTACACAGCTCCCCGCCACGTGCGCCTGGAACGGTCCTGTGGCGACACGTTGATGGATGTGCTGGAGCGTGGGCACAGAGTGGCGGCTTCGCCGCAGCAAGCGCCTTGCCGCGGTCGTTATCTTGTCGCGCCCGGAAGCTTGTCGCTCGCCGGGTCTTGCCGGGACGCGCGGCGCGTCGCGGCAAGTTCCTTGAAATGCTTTAGTTAGCCTTCCCGGCAAGCTCCTCTTGCCGGGGCCTTGACCTTCCCGGCAACCTCCTCTTGCCGGGGCCTTGTCTTCTTAGTTAAAACACTTTGTTCTTGAATGGCTCTAATAGGAACTACGGAGGATCTTGGCGGGCACCCGGCAAGCCTTGCCGCGGGGCGCTGCGACTGCCCGTGCACAAGTTCGGGATACTAAGGTACCCCTACTTTAGTACACCGACAGGAGCCCCCGGGCCTGGGCCATACACGATGCCGAGCGCTGTTGGGCCAGGCCCAAAACAGGGCACGGGCCCGTGCGGCTTGGGCCCACACCGTATGTAACTCCGTATCCACCACGCCCTCCCGTAATGGCACGCGTCGAACGCGGCGTCGTGGGTGATTCTTTATTCGGAAAAAGCATAACGTTCGCCTCCTCCTCTTTATAAGCAGGGGAAACAGTGGCAGTTCCCCCACCTTCGCCACTTGCAGTTCCAATCTCAGAAATCTCTGCCGCTCCCCTCCGCTTCCAAAGCCGAAAGAGAGCAGCGCTCCGCCCCCATCTCCGTCGCCGCCGTCGCCACCAACGCCCTCGACCTCCCCCATCATCTCCTCCATGGCTCCGAAGAATGGGAAGGGCGCGAAGTCGGCCGAGGCGCTGCGGCTTGAGGTGCTGCGGAAGGAGCGGGCACTCTTCCCCCCAGAGCTCTCCGCGAAGGAGCTGAGGGAATGGTTCTACCTCTTCTGGTCGACGGAGACGCGGGCGCATCCGCGCACGCAGGTACTCTCCGCCGAAGCTTCCACTTCGAAACGGTGTCCAAAAGGATACCCCTTCTTTGCACTATTCTTCTATTGCGGGCTCTGCCCGCCCTTTTCCGATTTCTTCTGTGGCATCATGAACACATACGGCTTCCATCTCCTCGATTTCACCCCCAACGCCATTCTGACCATGGCGGTTTTCGCACATCTCTGCGAGAACTTCGTCGGAATCCACCCAAACGTAGCCCTTGTTCGCCACTACTTCATGCCCCGGGTCGAGAAAGGAGAGCCCTTAGCTGGCGGGATCGCCTGGATCTCGAGAGCCGGTATGAAGGAGGTCTATCTGGAGGGGGAGCTCCGTAGCAAATGGGAGGAGTGGAGAGCGGAATGGTGTTGGATTGTTGATGAGAACCCGCAGCCATTCACCAACTTGCGCCAAGCCCGAGTAGTGCGCGGCGGCGATTGGAGCGCCCTGGCGGCGGACGATGCTAAACTGAAGATCGCCACCACCCGGATCTTGCGGCTCAGGCTTGCCGGGCTCACTGTAGGTGCTGTTGGTGTGGACTTTATTCGCCGTCGCATCGCCCCTCTGCAGGAGAGGGGGAGACCCGCCTGGCTGTTCGGGGGTCCGGCGGATATCATGAGGCTGTGCCCAGGCCTCAACTTCAACTTTACTGTCTTGGAGTTGGATGGGACGCTCAAGGAGCTGTTCAAGCACGACCCCAACCATCCCGAGTGGTTCAGGCTGCCGCAGGGCGTCGTCCCATTGTGCAACAACTCCTCGCTCGATCGCATCCGCGCAATGATGCCGGAGTGCGACTCGCATGGGATTATCCCAACTTGGCAGGAGCCTGCAGACGACGTCGTGCAGCAATTCTTCGATGACTTGGTGGAGGTGGCGGTCCGCACCGACGAGCAGAGGCTCCTCACCCGCGACACCACCGATGATGAGATGCGGCGCATTGCCACCAGGGCGGAAGAGGCGGCGGCGGCCGCCGCCGCGGGTGAGTTCGGGTTTACTGTGGAGGAGGCAGAGGCAGCCGAGGCGGCAAGCCTTGCCGACCGAGACGAGCTTGTCGGGGAGGTCGTCGGCGAGGGAGAGCCCGAAGCCGAATCGAGCGAGCCCGCTGAGGGCGCAAGCGGCCAGCCGTCTTCAAGCAACTTGCCGCAAGCGGAGCTCCCAGTGCAGCCCCCAGCTCCACCAAGAAGGCGCCTCCGCAGGACCGGAGACATAGCAGGGCGGCAGACGGGCCAACAGCCGCCGCGCCGCGGGACACGCTCCACCGCGACAAGCACCGTTGCCGCGGGAGCATCTCACGCCGCGCCGGCAACTGGAGCGGGGTCCTCTCGGGCCGCTGCTTCTGATCCTACCGCAGCTCCCGCCAAGCGGCCAAGGGAGCCTACTCCCCCGCCTCGTCACGCCGAAAGAGTACCGGACTTCGACCTCTCTGTGCTCAGCTCCGACGAGGAGGAAGAAGAGGAGTAAGTTTTTTCTGTTGTGTTTGTACTCCTTCAATTCTCGCTGATTCTTGTCTTGTATCTGATCTGCTTTCTTCTGAACCTTGTTCCTTTCCAGGACTCTGGCCCAGAGAGCGGCGAAGAGGGCCAAGGTCCCCGTGGTTGTCATCGAGGACGATCCTGCTGTGACAACAGAGGGCGCGTCCAAGACCACCTTGTCGGACCCGGCAACTACTCCTCGAAGCAGCCCCCAGCGCAGCCCCAGCATAAGTATTTGTTCGCTTCCTATTGTGGGGCGCTCATGGGTGCTCTTTCCTTGCTGATATCTTGATTGTTGGTTTGCTTGTGTAGGAGCAGAACAGGTTCACCAGGAACAACCAGAAGCCGCCCCTGAGGTGCTATCTGCTTCGACTATGCCGCCAAGGGATGATTCCCCGGCAAGGGAGCACTCTCCGGCAAGGGAGAGGTCCCCGGCAAGGGGCAGTTCTCCGGCAAGGGACGGGACCAGTGACCCCACGGTGGTGGAGCCCATGATTACAGAGCCCAGCACAGGTAATCCTTCTTGCTAGAAAACTTCCCTTGGGTTCTTTTTCTTCTGATCTTCTTTTTGGATATTTGCTTGACTTTTTCTCCCTCTTCCTGCCTTCAGATCCTCCCTCCATGGAGCCGATGGAGACCGAGGCCACCGGCGAGGAGAACGTGCGCGGCAACACTGACGATGTCGCCGCCACCGAAGAAGATGCCGGCGCTGATGATCCTGCCGATGAAGAGGCCGCCAAGGCTGCTGGCGCAGGAGCTGGCGAGGGGTCCGGCGATCGCACTGACGACCCTGGGGCCGCAGGAGCGCAAGGCGCTATGCCGACCGCCAATCCCTCTGCCACTGACGCAGCACCAAGCTCCGAAGAGCCCCAGCCCGACGCCTACTTGAAGGCCGGCGACGGTATCTTCATCAAGCTCCCCTGGGCTTCGAGCTCCAGGGCGCCGGTTGAAGGAGAGGTTTTTGATGGAGAAGTTCTTGCCTCCGCTGGGTTGACAATGGTCGACGCGCCAAGTAGCAGCAGCGGCGAGCCTGAGGAGGAACAGTTGCTGTGGAGGCTGTTGTCGCTCTACCGCGCCCGACAAGCCAAACTGGAGTCTCGGGAAGCGCTTGTCACGCAGGCGGGAGTTGACATTGAGAAGCATGCGAAGGAGCTTCAGAGTCGCAACCAAGAGGCCCTCCAGTCCATCGCAGAGGAGAGGGCGCAGCTTGTCGAGGCGCGGAAGGCTTTCATCCTCGAGAAGGCAGAAGCCGAAGAGCAACAGCGGCTTGCCGCCGAGGAGCTGTCCGTGCGGGGAGGCGAGCTGACGCAGAGGAAGGTCAATCTGGAAAGCTATGAAGAGGAGCTTGCTGCACGCGAGGAGACACTTGGCGGGGCCCTCAAGGAAGCGAAGGATGCTGCTGTAGCTGCCGAGGCCGCCAAGAAGGAGCTGGAGGTGAAAGTGGTGCAGCTAGAGGCCGATCTGAAGGCGAAGAACGAAGAGCTTGCCGTGCTCCAACGCGAGCGCGAGAAGGACGCCCTCGCCCACGGCGAGCTGCTGGGTCGCCTCCTCGAGAGGGGCAAAGAGCTGAGCGCCGCCAAGGATTCCAATGTCGATCTCGAGTTGAAGCTGGCCACGCTGACTAAGACGCTGGACGACGCCAAGAAGTGGGAGGAGGACTTGAAGGGGGAGATCAAGGCCAATGAGGCGCTTCTAACGAGAGCCGCCGAATCCTAGAACACCTTCAGGGCTACTGTGGAGCTCTCGACGGAGGGCCTTGTCAACATCGCCGCAGTCATCGATGAGGAACTGGCGCAGCTGGAACTGGAGGGTTTCGGGTACTCCTCCGATGAGAACCTCCAGCCCAGCGCCAAGCTTACTCTGTTCTTCAAGGGCGTGGCGACGGCCCTCCAGCAACTCCGGGGAAGGATCCCGAAGCAGCTGGCTGACGAGTCGTGCACGATCTGCGCCAGAGTTCTGGAGAAGGTGTTGGTGAAGGTGGCCTTCCGCAATCCAGGCCTCAACCTCACCAACGTCCTCAAGAAGCTGCTGGCGGGTGCTGATCTTGAAGAGCTCAAGGCCCTTGTCGCACCCATTGTGGACAAGGTGAACGAAGTCAGGAGGCTTGATGGCGGCCGTGTAGATTAGGCCGCGTGTTTTCTCCTTTCCTTGCCGC
This sequence comes from Triticum timopheevii, assembly GCA_963921465.1. Taxonomy (NCBI): domain Eukaryota; kingdom Viridiplantae; phylum Streptophyta; class Magnoliopsida; order Poales; family Poaceae; genus Triticum; species Triticum timopheevii. The sequence goes on from OY997272.1 coordinate 154,769,517, forward strand.
AGCCATTTATGTTATGAGAACAATTTAGTCAGTATTGCGACGAGTTACCTTTGTAATATAACTTTATCTTGGGCGGTATTTGTTATGTTATTTCCTTTACTTGACTCCTTCCTTTGTATGTTTTCACCCTATGCTTTCAGGGAACTTGCCGGCGCAGGCACCCTTGCCGCGAGCGCTGAGTGTGGAACATCAGCAGCCTGCTGGCGGTGTCGCCTCCGGCAAGAAACCTTGTCGCAACTAGTCGTAGCACACTTAAGTTGTTGAGCGGACTCGAAACAAAGTAAGGGCGCAACTAGCTACAAGTTGGTTCCTCCACGCACAGGTTTTCCATACGAAGCACGGTCGTTCAAGGAAGATAACTTAAAAAAATTTAAAACTGATTGTGCTCAAACTTTGGCTACTTAGCTTTTCTGTCGCTTGCGTCCCGGTAAGGCGATTCTTTCTTGAACGACGCCTGGTCCACATCATTATCTCCTCCTCCCCCCCCCCGGCAAACTTGTGGGCGAGGGAACCTTCCTTTTAAGAAAAAGAAAGAAGAGAAAATAAAGATATGGAGCCTTAGGGCTCGTTATTTCTTACCGGGGGTAGGTACTACACAAATTGTCAGATAACACATGCAAAAAATAGAAAGCATGAAATTTGACAAGATGCGCGGAGCATATGATCTTTATTTATGCACGGGATCTGCGCCCGGCTTTGTACAAAGGGTTACATGCAACAGCGGCAAGGCTTGTACAAAAGGTGGTTGCCGGGACAGGTTCTGGCAACCGCGCCTTATGGGTAAAACTTACGAAGATGCTCTATGTTCCAGGAGTTGCTCACCGAAAAGCCATCTTCGGTCTCAAGGCGGACTGCGCTAGGCCTAGTGACTCGCTTCACCCGATAAGGGCCTTCCTACTTCGGCGTCAACTTGTTGGAATTCTTGGCGGATTGAACGCGCCGAAGAACAAGGTCGCCTTCCTTGAGACTTCTGGCATTAACTTTGCGGCTATGGTAGCGACGCAAAGCTTGCTGGTATCGAGCAGCTCGTACAGCAGCCTGAAGACGATCTTCCTCAAGGAGCAGCGCGTCATCATGTCGCAGCTGCTCTTGCTCGAGCTCATCATAAGCGAGCACTCGAGGTGATCCGTATACGAGTTCCGTGGGGAGAACTGCCTCTGCTCCATAGACTAGAGCGAAAGGTGTTTGGCCAGTGGCTCGATTTGGCGTCGTCCTGATCGACCAAAGAACCACCGGCAGCTCCTCGATCCAGTTCTTTCCGCACTTGTGCAGCCTGTCGAGAGTCCTGGTCTTGAGCCCGCGCAGCACTTCAGCATTTGCCCTCTCTGCTTGACCGTTGCTTCTCGGGTGAGCAACAGAAGCGAAGCAGACCTTGGCGCCAAGATCTTGGACGTACTGCATGAAGGTGCAGCTCGTGAATTGCGTGCCGTTGTTGGTGATGATCCTGTTAGGGACTCCGAAATGGCAAACAATCAATCTGAAGAACTTGACTGCTGACTGTGCTGTCACCTTCCTCACTGCTTCCACTTCCGGCCACTTTGTGAACTTGTCGATTGCTACGTACAAGTACTCAAAGCCCCCGACAGCTCGGGGAAAGGGGCCAAGGATGTCAAGCCCCCAGACTGAAAATGGCCAGGATAAAGGGATCGTCTGGAGAGCTTGAGCTGGCTGGTGTATCTGTTTGGAATGGAACTGGCACGCTTCACACTTTGTTACTTGTGCAGTTGCATCCTGGAGGGCTATCGGCCAAAAGAAACCTTGCCGGAAAGCTTTGCCGGCAAGTGCTCTTGCGCCAATGTGGTGACCACATATGCCTCCATGTATCTCTGCCAACAGCTTTTGTCCATCTTCCCAGGGAATGCACTTCAATTTCACTCCGTTGAATCTTCTTCTATACAGAATGTCGTCGACAAACTGGTACATACTTGATTGCCGGGCTACTCTCTCCGCCTCTTCTTGCTCTTCGGGAAGTTCTCTTGTCTGAAGGAAATGGACAATCTACTATGCCCATGCTGGAGCTTGCGGCTCGACAACAAGAACTAAAGGCACATATGCTGCTGCGGGAACATCCGCTTCTACGGCAAGAACCTATGGCTCAGCCGGAGCTTGATGTTCCCCGGCAAGCTTGGCGGAGCAAAACTTGTCAGGAGCATCTGCTTCAACGAAACAAACCCTAGGGCTTGTCGAAGCGGACTGCCCCTCAGCACTCTTTGTGTTGATCTTAGGGACCTTCTTGGCGGCGGCTTCGGGGAGCTCTGCCGGAAAGTAGTCACCGGGAATCAACTTCCTCTTCTTGCTCTGTCCAGTTGATGATGTTACAGATGGTTGAGTCACCTTGAGCACAAAGATCCCTGGTTCCACAGGTAACTTGAGTGCGGCGCACTTTGACAGGCCATCTGCAATGTCGTTCTGAGCTCTCGGAACATGTTCCATCTGTAGGCCGTCAAAGTGCTCTTCTAACTTTCTCACTTCATCAATGTAAGCTTCCATCAACGGACTCTGACAGTCTTTGTTTACTTGGCAGACGACAAGCTGCGAGTCACCCCTAACAATAAGCTTCTTGATCCCAAGGTCTGCTGCAATCCTGAGTCCGGCAAGCAAACCTTCATACTCTGCAGTATTGTTTGTTGCTTGCTCCTTGGGAAAGTGCATCTGGACCACGTACTTGAGGTGCTCTCCGGTGGGTGCGACAAGTAACACGCCCGCGCCGGCGCCTTGTAGCGAGAAGGCACCATCAAAGTACATGACCCACTCTTTGCTTGCTTCCTTGACTGGGATGCTCGTTTCTGGAATTTCTTCATCAGGTGTTGGCGTCCATTCTGCTATGAATTCTGCCAATGCTCGGCTCTGGATAGTTGAGGTACTCTCAAACTTGAGGCCAAAGCTCGACAGTTCCAGTGCCCACTCGACAATCCTGCATGTTGCTTCTGGATTCTGCAGTATCCTCTTCAGCAGAAAGCGAGTGACAACTGTGATCTCATGTGCTTGGAAGTAATGGCACAGCTTTCTCGAGGCCATGAGAAGGCAGAAAAGCAGTTTCTGCACACCAGAATACCTTGATCTAGCCCCTTGTAGAAGGGAACTGACAAAGTAAACTGGGCGTTGCACCATTTTCTTCTGCACCTCCTCCCGCGCAGATTCATTCTTGTCGGGACCAGAGCTTGTCGGGGAAGCCCCCTGCTTGTCGCTGGATGCGCTTGCCGCGGCCGCTGGCTCATCATCTGCCTCCCTCTCCGCTACTAACGCAGCACTAACCACTTGATTGGTTGCCGCTAGATATAGCAGCAACTTCTCTTGTGGCTTAGGTGCGACAAGTATTGGAGTGGAGGAAAGATATCTCTTCAAGTCCTGCAGTGCAGCCTCCACTTCTGGAGTCCATTTCATTGGACCTGCCTTTTTCAATTTTTTGAAAAACAGCAGGGCGCTTAGCGGATTTAGAGATAAACCTGCTTAGAGCAGCCACGCAGCCGGCAAGTCTTCGTACATCCTTGACGCGCTTCGGTGCTTCAATCTTCTCAATGGCCTTGATCTTGTCGGGGTTGGCTTCAATCCCCCGCTGAGACACAAAGAACCCGAGAAGCTTGCCGGAGGGGACTCCAAACACGCACTTCTCGGGGTTAAGCTTGAGGTTGATCTTGCGCAGATTTGTGAAAGTTTCGTCCAAATCCTGAATCAGAGTTGCTCTGTCCTTGCTTTTGACCACTATGTCATCCATGTAGGCTTCCACATTCCTGTGTAACTGTGGCTCAAAAGCATGACTGACTACTCTTGCAAATGTTGATCCTGCATTCTTCAAACCGAAGGGCATTCGTACGAAACAGTACGTGCCACACGGAGTGATGAATGCGGTCTTCTCTTCATCCTCTTCCGCCATGAAGATCTGATGATACCCTGAATATGCATCAAGAAATGAAAGCAAATCACATCCTGCCGTGGAGTCGACAATCTGGTCAATGCGCGGCAAGGGAAATGGATCTTTGGGACAAGGTTTATTAACATCAGTGAAGTCAATACAAAGCCTCCATTTCCCGTTTGCCTTGCGCACGACTACAGGATTGGCCAACCACGTAGGATGGAGCACTCCTCTGACAAGGCCTGCTGCTTCCAACTTCTTGATCTCTTCAGCAATGAATTCTTGGCGCTCCACTGCTTGCTTCCTAACTTTCTGCTTGACGGGCCACGCGTGAGGACAGACGGCAAGGTGGTGCTCAATCACTTTCCTGGGAACACCGGGGATGTCAGACGGTTGCCATGCAAACACGTCGACGTTCGCCCGCAGGAAAGCAACGAGTGTGCTTTCCTATTTAGGGTCAAACGTGGCACTGATGGTGAAAGTACCACCAGTGCCGTCCTCCTTGGCGGACACCTTCTTGGTTTCTGGCGGAGTTGCCTTCGCCTTCGTACACTTGCCGGTGGAGCTCGATGGTGCATCCTCGACGGTAGCGCAGCACTCTGAAGAGGTGCGCTTGCCGGAGTGGGCATCAGAGCTCTTGCCGGACTTGGTCTTCTTCTTCCCCCCGGGAGCTTCAGCGGCAAGTGTCTTGTGATCTGCTGCGGCTGCTGCTTCCTGGTAAATCTTGTCGGTACAGATAAGAGCATCTTTCTTGTCGCCAGGGACAGAGATGACGCTTATCGGACCTGGCATCTTGAGCACGTTGTAGGCATAATGGGAGGCTGCCATGAACTTCGCGAGTGTTGGACGGCCGAGTATCCCATTGTAAGGTAATGGAAAATCAGCAACGTCAAAAGTGACCCTCTCAGTCCTGAAGTTCAATTCGCTGCCAAATGTTACCGGCAACGTGATCTTTCCCTTCGGCTTGCTCCTTCCCGGGTTGATTCCTTGGAATGTACCAGTCTCTTCGAGCTCGCTGTCAGGGATCTGAAGCTTCTGGAGTACCGCGGAGGAGATCAGATTCAAGCCGGCCCCGCCGTCAACTAGCATCTTAGTGACCTTGAGGTTGCGGATGGTTGGTGAGACCAGCATCGGCAAGCACCTGACCGCAATTATGCGATCAGGGTGATCCTCAATGTCAAAGACGATAGGCGTGCTGGACCACTTCAGGGGCTTGCGTGACTCAACTGATGGTTCTGCTACATTAACTTCCCGCACCCACTGTTTGAGCTGGCGGTGCGAAGTATGCAGAGAAGCACCGCCGTCAACGCACAGAACCTCTGTTGCTTTCTGAAACTCCTGCTCATCGGCCTCGTCATCTTCCATATCCTCATCTTCGTCTTCATCTTCATCCTTGTCGCGGCCGCGGGGAGGCCTGTCTCCTTGCCGCTGCTTGGCCTTGCCGCGGCGTCCTCCCCGGCCGGGACGCTTCTTGCCGGATCCACCACTACCCTCCTGGGCCTTCTCCTTGTCGCGTCGCTCGTACTCAGCTTTCTGCTGTTCGACAAGTTGTTCAACCTTCTTGCAACTCTAGAGATCATGGCCCTGCTTGTTGGAGCTGCCCTGCTTGTCGGCGGCCGCCACAGGTTCGACTTCATTGGCGCCACCTCCGTTGCCGGACTGCTCGACAGCTACCACATCTTTGCCTTTTCTTCTCCTGTTGTTCCGCCGCCGGTTTTTCTTTGCCGGGGCAGCATCCTCACTGTCAGACCCCCCTGCTCCCGTGTTCTCTCCGGGGAGTTTCCTCCCTTCCTCGGCACGTGCACACTTGTCGGCCAGGGCGTAGAGCTCACTGACGTCTCTTATCTTGGACATCGCCATCTCCTCCCGCATCCTGCGGTTACGCACGTTCTGATGGAACGCGCTGATGACCGCGGCAGGGTGGACATCTGGGATGTTGCACTGCACTAGGCTGAACCTTTGAATGTACTTGCGCAGAGGCTCTCCTTCCTTCTAGGCGAGCAGATGAAGATCGCTCTCCTGGCCATGGGGCTTGTGGCCGCCTGTGAAGGCGCCGACAAACTGATGGCACAGATCCGCCCATGAGGAAATGGAGTCGTCCGGCAAGTGCATGAGCCAGGATCTGACATTGGGCTTGAGCACCAGTGGGAAGTAGTTGGCAAGGATCTTCTCGTCGCGTCCCCCGGCAGCTTGCACCGCGATGGTGTAGATGCTAAGGAACTCCGACGGATGCAACCTGCCATCATACTTTTCTAGTACATCTGGCTTGAAGTTCTTCGTACTGGGCCACTGGACTTGCCGCAGCTCACGAGTGAACGCAGGGCAACCTACCGCATATGGCAAGTCGCCTGGTTCCCCTGGCGCATGCATGTCAATAGTGGGCCCAGCGCGCTGGTCTGACTGACGCCGCGCTTCTCTTCGACGCTCGATGCGAGTACGAGCGTCTTCTTGTTGTCGTTCTTGAAGAACTTGGCGCTGATCACGACGAGCTCGTCTGTCTGATGACGTTGTGGAGTCGGTGTCGAGGTTGACCCGGCGAGTCGGCGATCTTGGCCTTCAGGGTGGGGAGTGCACGGTGGTTGCACCCACACCAGTCTTGTCGCCATCGGCTCGCGCCTGGGTGTCTTGCCGCGGCTTTGATGTGCTCGGTTGCCGGGGAGTGTCGCCGTTGGAGAAGCCAATGAGGCTCTGAATGGTGGCCCTCCAACCGTCGATCTTGTCCGCCGTTGGAGGGTAATCCAGGAGCAGTTGGGCTCGAGCCAACGCTTCTTCTGGAGTCTTCGGTGGCGGTGGCGAACGGTGCGAGGAGCGGGATATGCTCGGACTTCTAACTATGTTAGAAGGAGCAGGATCCCGTCCAGGCGACCATGTCTTGCTCGTGCCAGCAGGCTGGCGTGCGTGCTGGTCTTGAGCATCTCGAGATCCGCCAGCTCGATTTTGGTCCAACGAGCGTATGGTACCGCGAGTACCATGACGTTGTTGGCCCCGCACCTCCTGAGATGGGCGCGGCGCGTGTATGGACGCCGAGGTTTGCGCAGCCTTGTCCTTGGACCTGGCGGCAGCGTGAGTTCCTTCGTCGGCGCCCGCTCCTCCGCCGGCGTCCACCCCACCACCCGTTTGCTCCGGTGGCGGTGGGATCGACGTGGACGGAGCAGCCACCCCTGAAGCCTTCTTCTTCGGTGGCATGTTGATGATGATGATGAAGAAAATGAAGATCTGGCCCGCGCGAACGCCGGATCGGGTTCACACAACCTCGACGCCCCCCTACCTGGCGCGCCAAAGATGTCGTGGGAAACGAACACCTATGGGGCAGGGCCCCTTTCGGTCCGGCAAGGGAGCAGAGATCGCACGAAGAGCGGATCGAGGCGAAGCACGCGAGCGATTTTTACCCAGCTTCAGAGCTCTCCAGAGAGATAATACTCCTACAGCTGCTTTGTGATTGTATTATGTTCTTGCTCGAGAGCGTGAGAGTGTTCTAGTTTCGAATGAGTCGAACCCCCTCTCTGTTGCCCATGGGCCTCCTTTTATAGGATAAAGGGGTCACCGACAGGTGGCAACGCATGCAGGGGTAAAAGTGTAAAAAGGGTGGTTGGTACAACTGCTTCTACAGTGCACCCTACCTAACTCTGACGGCAGGGGACAAGAGCATTTAATTAGTTAGCCTTCCCGGCAAGCTCCTCTTGCCGGGGCCTTGACCTTCCCGGCAAGCTCCTCTTGCCGGGGCCTTGTCTTCTTAGTTAAAACACTTTGTTCTTGAATGGCTCTAATCGGAACTACGGAGGATCTTGGCGGGCACCCGGCAAGCCTTGCCGCGGGGCGCTGCGACTGCCCGTGCACAAGTTCGGGATACTAAGGTACCCCTACTTTAGTACACCGACAGTTATGATAAGAGAGACTTTGTTGCTAGGAAGCACGGTAAAGAAAAAGAACCATGGGTTCAAAAACCCATGCCTTTTCCTTCTAAACAATCAAAGAAAAAGGATGATGAGGATTTTGAGCGCTTTGCTGAAATGATTAGACCTATCTTTTTGCGTATGCGTTTGACTGATATGCTTAAAGTAAATCCTTATGCTAAATACATGAAAGATATTATTACAAATAAAAGAAAGATACCGGAAGCTAAAATTTCCACCATGCTTGCTAATTATACTTTTAAGGGTGGAATACCTAAGAAACTTGGAGATCCAGGAGTACCAACTATACCATGCTCCATTAAAAGAAACTATGTTAAAACTTCTTTATGTGATCTTGGAGCCGGTGTTAGTGTTATGCCTCTCTCTTTATATCATAGACTAGATCTGAATAAGTTGACGCCTACTGAAATATCTTTGCAAATGGCCGATAAATCAACTGCTATACCTGTCGGTATTTGTGAGGATGTGCCTGTTGTGGTTGCAAACGTTACTATTTTAACGGAATTTGTTATTCTTGATATTCCCGAGGATGATAGTATGTCGATTATCCTTGGTAGACCCTTTTCTGAATATTGCAGGGGCTGTTATTGATTGCAACAAGGGCAATGTCACTTTTCATGTTAATGCAAATGAGCATACGGTACACTTTCCAAGGAAACAACCTCAAGTTCACGGTATCAATTCTATTGGAAAAATTCCAACAATTATTATTGGAGGTTTTGAATTTCCTCTTCCTACTGTCAAGAAGAAATATGATATTCTTATTATTGGGGATGTGCAGATCCCCGTTGAGGTAACCTAGTGTTATTCGAGATTTCTCCGGTTTCATACGATTCGTAAAGAGTTTGTTAACAAGACTTGATCAACCTTGTTAGTGGATTCCTTTTGATGAACATGAGATGGATGAAGTTAGAAGGCACAACCTTCTGTACCCTCCTTTTACTTTCTGTTATTTAGATTAAATAAAGCAAAAATAGTATTTTCCGTCTGTTTTCCGAATTATCCTTGCAATAAAGAAATACCCCAAAAATAAAAGTTCTCCAAATGCCCTGGAAATTTAGTATGATTTTTTCCGGAATATTTGAAATATCTGGCACTGAGAACATGGCAGGGGGAGCAAGCACCTGGCCACGAGGGTCCAGGGCGCGCCCACCCCCATGGGGCGTGCCCCCTGCCTTGTGGGCCCATGGTGGGCCCCATCCACTTATTCCTGCACCCATGCTCTTCTTCTTCCTCCCAAAAAAATCACTATCTAGCTCAAGCATGAGTTCTAGCTCATTTTGCTGCCATATTTGATCTCCTTGCTCAAAGCTCCATTCACAAAACTGCTTTGGGGGATTGTTCTTTGGTATGTGACTCCCCCAATGGTCCAATTAGTTTTTGTTCTAGTGCTTTATTCATTGAGAATTTTTGTTGCTTATGTGACCCTGTTCTTGAGCTTGCATGTCAAATTTTTATGGTCCCAAGTAGTTCTAATGCATGATATAGTCTCTAGGCACTTGTGGGAGTAGTTGCTATCAATTTTGTTGAGTTTGGTTCACTTTTATTTTGAGTTACTAAAAATTTCAGAAATTTTCAGAAAATGATGAAGAGATTTTTTAGGGGCTCTTCTATCCAAAGCTCAAAGGATAAACAAAGTAAGGAGAATAAAAAGCCCAAGTATAATCTCCCTCGCGTCGCGGAAGTTCTGCTGTGTGAATGGCCTTGTGATGAGTTCTTGAGAGCAGCCGTGATTTATGATGATTTTTATTCTTTGGCTAATGATGTGGGCCTCACCGACTTCCTCCACGACCAGCCCGAACAGTATCTTTTACTCACCAATACTATCATGCAAAAAAATTACTTTCATCCTAAGAAATCACCTCCTTCAGTAGAGTTTCATTTATATGATGAGGCTAGGGAGATGTCATTATGTGAATTTTGTGCAGTTTGCAAGATACCCTTCGAGGGCAGCCTAGAGGAACCACATCGTAAGGATGTGGATGGATTTATTGATATGATCGCTGTAGGGGAAACAAGGAAGGTTTCCGATGCAAGAATTACTAGCATACACTTTCCTGTTCTACGTTACTTTGCAATATTTGCTAGTAGATGCTTAATTGGTCACGGGAACTGTGGAAACCTTAGTGTTCCTGATATTATTATTTTGTTCCATGCTTTATTTCGGGATAACTCTGTTAGTATGGGTGCTATTGTTGCTAAACGATTAAGTTTGAACCATATAAAGGGCCCCATCTTTGGAGGCATCTATGCTTCACACCTTGCTAAATACTTTAGGATACCTATCAGGCATTATGAGAAAGAGGAAAAGCTGCTGCCCCTACCTTTCTAGATTATAAGAGTATGGTAGCACATGAGTTTATTGTTAAAAATGATGAGAAGATGCTTAAGTATAATTTGAGATTTCATAGAACTCACAGTGAGACTATTATCTTGCCTGCACCCTCTTTGTTTGACTTATTTGCAGGCACATATCTCGTCTTGCCGGAGGCTGTTTATGCGTACCGGAGCCAGACATCAGCTCCATAGCCTGAGCCGGAACCACCACTTGACCCTTATCGTCCATCCTTTTATCAGTGGGATCCGGAGGAGATCGCCAGCCAGTGGCATTCAGATGACACTCCTCAGTACACCGGAGAGAGTAGTTATGATCCTTGGGCATAGACCAACTTAGACCAAAAGCCTAAGCTTGGGGGAGTACGTATTTCTCACCGACATTATATTCATGTTCACACACTCATTCTAGTTGTCGATGCTCATACTTTTTCATTTAACTATCCATGCTAGTTTATTTTCTTTTCTTGCTTTCTTTTTGTATGTTTGAAAAACCTTAAGAAAAACAAAAAAATTAGTTGTAGCTTTTAGCTAGTTTACTTTCCATGCCTATAGTAGTAGTAACTAAAAGAAAACCCAAAAAGATTTCTCGTTCTTCTTTTGCTTGTTGGGATCTTTCCCGTGTAAATAGTTTTATTTCTTTTCTTTTCTTTGGGGTCGAGAGGAGAAGACCATGATGAAAATGTTGAGTGGCTCTCATATGCATTATTGTTGATTTAACCAAGAGCCCATATTACCTTGTCTTCTCCCTTGAATTGAATGCTTGCAGATTCCAACTTAGTCCAATGCACGTGAATATTATTATTTTCCACACCATTCGGTCGTGCGAGTGAAAGGCAATAATGACGATATATGATGGACTGATTGAGATGAGAGAACCTGGTATGAACTCGACCTATCTTGTTTTTGTAAATATGATTAGTTCATCGTTCCTGATTCAGCCTATTAAAAATAGACATGTTTGCAATGACAATTAGAGATTAGAGTTGGTTATGCCATGCTTAATTAGCTAGGGGTTTATAATTGTTTACCTTGCGTGCCAACATGCTATTAAAATGGTTGTGATGTGGTATGATAGGGTGGTATCCTCCTTTGAATGATTTGAGTGACTTGACTTGGCACATGTTCATGCATGTAGTTGAAACAAAATCAACATAGCCTTCATGATATTTATGTTCATGGTGGATTATATCCTACTCATGCTTCCACTCAGTATTGATTAATTCTAATGCATGTTCATGACTGTTGTCGCTCTCTAGTTGGCCGCTTCCAAGTCTCTTTCTAGCCTTCACTTGTACTAAGCGGGAATACTGCTTGTGCATCCAAACTCCATAAACCCCAAAGTTATTGCATATGAGTCCACCATACCTTCCTATATGCGGTATTTACCTGTCGTTCCAAGTAAATTTGTATGTGCCAAACTCCAAACCATCAAATGAAATTATGTTTTGTATGCTCGAACAACTCATGTATCAACTAGGGTTGTCTGTATCTTCCATGCTAGGTCGGTTATTCTCAAGAGGAGTAGACTCCGCTCCTCATTCACAAGAAAATGCCTGATCACCAGGATGCCCAGTCCCATGCTCAAATCAAATCAAAATAGTTGCAAACAAAACTCCCCTAGGATTGTTGTTAGTTGGAAGCACCCGTTGTTTCGGGCAAGCCATGGATTGATGCTTGATGGTGGTGGGGGGGGGGGGTATAAACTTTACCATTCTGTTTGGGACCGCCTATAATGTGTGTAGCATGGAAGATATCGAGATCTCTCAGTTTTTATGTTGACAATGAAAGTATACCACTCAAAATGTTATTTATCTCTATTTCAAAATTGAGCTCTGGCACCTCTACAAATCCTTGGTTCCCTCTGTGAAGGGCCTATCTATTTACTTTTATGTTGAGTCATCACCCTCTTATTAAAAAGCACCCGCTGGAGAGCACCGCTGTCATTTGAATGCATTACTATTAATTTATATTGGGTATGACTATGACTGGATCTCTTTTACCATGAATTACAATGTTTAGTCACTCCTTGATCTTCAGAGGTGCTCTGCATTTATGTTTTGCAGTCTCAGAAAGGGCTAGCGAGATACCATCTTGTTATATGATATTATGATTGTTTTGAGAAAGTGTTATCATTTGAGATTTATTATTATTGCTCGCTAGTTGATTTTGCCATTGATATGAGTAAACATGAGACCTAAGTGTTATTGTGATTATGGTTAGTTCATAATCTTTGCTGAAAACTTGAATGCTGGCTTTACATATTTGCAACAACAAGAGCAAACAGAGTTTGTAAAAGTTTTTCTTTATCACTTTTAGTTTGTCAATTGAATTGCTTGAGGACAAGCAAAGGTTTAAGCTTGGGGGAGTTGATACGTCTCTGTCGTATCTACTTTTCCAAACACTTTTGCCCTTGTTTTGGACTCTAACTTGCATGATTTGAATGGAACTAACCCGGACTAGCGATGTTTTCAGCAGAACTGTCATGGTGTTATTTTTGTGCAGAAATACAGGTTCTCGGAATGACCTGAAAATCCACAGAGCAACTTTTTGGATTTAATAAAAAATACTGGCAAAAGAATCAACACCAGGGGGCCCACAACCTATCCACGAGGGTTGGGGGTGCCCCCCCTAGGGCGCGCCCCCTGCCTCGTGGTCCCCCTCGACCTCCACCGACCTCAACTCCAACTCCATATATTCACGTTCACAGAGAAAAAAAATCAGAGATTTACGATATGGAGCCGCCACCAAGCCCTAAACTCTCTCGGGAGGGCTGATCTAGAGTCTGTTCGGGGCTCCGGAGAGGGGGATTCGTCGCCGTCGTAATCATCAACCATCCTCCATCACCAATTTCATGATGCTCACCGCCGTGCGTGAGTAATTCTATCATAGGCTTGCTGGACGGTGATGGGTTGGATGAGATTTACCATGTAATCAAGTTAGTTTTGTTAGGGTTTGATGACTAGTATCCACTATGTTCTGAGGTTGATGTTGCAATGACTTTGCTATGCTTAATGCTTGTCACTAGGGCCCGAGTGCCATGATTTCAGATCTGAACCTATTATGTTTTCATGAATATATGTGAATTATTGATCATATCTTGCAAGTCTATAGTCACCTATTATGTGTTATGATCCGTTAACCCCGAAGTGACAATAATCAGGACACTTACCGGTGATGACCGTAGTTTGAGGAGTTCATGTATTCACTAAGTGTTAATGCTTTGGTCCGGTACTCTATTAAAAGGAGGCCTTAATATCCCTTAGTTTCCAATAGGACCCTACTGCCGCGGGAGGGTAGGATAAAAGATGTCATGCAAGTTCTTTTCCATAAGCACGTATGACTATATTCAGAATACATGCCTACATTACATTGATTAACTGGAGCTAGTTCTGTGTCACCTTATGTTATAACTATTACATGAGGAATCACATCCGACATAATTATCCATCACTGATCCAATGCCTACGAGCTTTTCACATATTGTTCTTTTCTTATTTACTTTACCGTTGCCACTGTTACAATTACTACAAAACTGCTACTGTTACTTTTGCCACTATTATCATTACTTAGATACTACTTTGCTACTAAATACTTTGCTACAGATACTAAGTTATCCAGCTGTGGTTGAATTGACAACTCAACTGCTAATACTTGAGAATATTCTTTGGCTCCCCTTGTGTCGAATCAATAAATTTGGGTTGAATACTCTACCCTCGAAAACTGTTGCGATCCCCTATACTTGTGGGTTATCATTTTGCTAGTTCACATATTTTTACCTTGTTGTGTCGCATGTGTTAACCGCATCTGGTTTGTCATTCCAAATTGTTGTGCTCTATCTGCAATAGCGTTGGCCTGCAACTATGAAGCTTGCCATGATATGTTTGCCGGTGTGGTTCCACCATAACAACCTGTGATCATTTAGCAGTTGGTCAATGCATGGCAACTGTAGTTTGTACAACATGGCACATGTAGTAGTTCAACCATGCCACACATATTTTTTGTTCACACTTGTCATCCATAGTTGTTTAGACACATGCAATCACATTTGATTAGGCATGGCAATTACAATTGATTTGCCATGGCAACTGCATCTGTCCAGACATGGCAACTGCAGCTGTCCAGGCATGGCAAATGCAGTTGTCCAGGCATGGCAACCCAGGCATAGCACTGCAGTTGTCCAGGCATGGCAAATGCAGTTCTGCATGCTTAGCAACTGCATCTGTCGAAGCATGGCAAATTTAGTTGTCCAGGCATGGCAACTGCAGCTGTCCAGGCATGGCAACTGTGTCCTGTCGAATCACCATGAAAACCCCAATATCACATATGTTCATTCTCCTGAATCACTGTCCACAAATTCACTTCATACGTCTCACATGTGTACGACGTTGATTGCAAGTACATGGTTTCCACCTGTTGCCACGTGCTACATGAAGGCCCTGCGTTTTTTCATATAACTCGTAAGTCTTTGCCATCCTTGCAAGTTTAATTTCATGTCCACACCAGTATGTTTCTTTTCCGTACGCGTTACCTTGATTTGCCACATTGGCTACTTGAAGTTGGTCGCCCGTACATCTGTCAGTGTTAGCGCCCTGTGCCTGAACTTGCCATGGTATCCCCGTGTGTGTGTGGTTGGGTCATAAGAACATGCGAAAAATGACATTGTAGGACATAAGTAGAATGCCATCTTCCTCGTCACAAATATGGCAACTGTCCCTTTTTTGATCATGCATCGTACCGATGCTTGCGTACTGCTCTAGTAGTGGCAGCAACGGCTCTGCGGAAATGAGTTGATTATACTCTGCTGCATCCCAAGGGGGCATTTTTGGCCTTTGAGAGAACTAAGGATCAGTGCCGTCTTCATGATTCATTTTTCCTCTTTTTTTCTCCCACTGTGTTTTCAGTCACTGCATGAACAAGAATGCATCAATATCCGCAAAATGCATTCTTTCTGTTTGCACATACAAGAAAACATGGCAATCTTATCACATTTCTTGCATAGACCAACACATCATGGCAAGTAGGACATGCACATTCATTCTCTTTTCTAAAATCTGGATGCCAACTATCATTTTGAACCGATGGCAACAGCGAACATAATATGATGGCAAGTAACAACACAATATTGTGGCAGCTGATGGCAAAGATAGGTGGCAACTAACATCAGAAACATGTGGCAATTATTTTCCTCCCTCTCTATGCACCACCCAAATTCCTCCTTTCTTTCCCCTATTTCTAGTGATTCCTATGCATTCTTATGCATCAACTACTCGCACCAACCCAACCCAGAAGCTTAGCTCAACTCTAGGATAGAATATGGCAGATCTGGCATATTTTGGTGGGCAAATGTGAATACACACAAATCCGTGGTGTGTTTGTCATGACAGCGTGGATCTAGTCGCCATGTTCGTGGACTATCTGCAAATTCAATTTTCTAGACAGAAGAAGGACGAGAAACAGGAGGAGATCGGAGATCAACCGGTTAGCCCGTTGTCACGGGGGTGGGGGTGGGGGTGGGGTGGGGGTGGGGAGGTGCTAGAGATCTGGTCTGGTTGCCATGGCAACCAGAAGAGGAAGACGATGGAGGTAGGGGATCGAGAGGTAGGAGACGACGGCGACAGGTCAGAATGGGGTTGGAAGGCAGGCCGGGACGACAGGCGCGTTAGGTTGTGCGGGCAGCGCAGTCGATCGCTCGGACGTGTGGGCGATTGTGCCACACGCCGGACGTGCGGGCTGTGGCTGCGTGCGCCCGGACGCCGTCGTGCGGGCGGGGTCGTCTCCGTGCCACACAGGGCGTGCGGCACAACCCCACTAGATGCCACACGTGTAGCAGTTATCGGTGTCCAAACATAATTTTTTCCATGGACATAAATGTAATTCTTAATTAAATTAAATAAATGCTTTGATATTGATGGCCATTTTTCTTTATAAGTTTCATTGCATATCTCGTATCGATTATCATAAAACTCTCAGAAGTATTCAACATTTTATATAACATTCAAATGTCTCTTCTCGGTGTTTCTTCGATTTCTTTTAATATTGAACTTGATATGCTAGGGCATCAAGTGTTGGTATAATGTATTGTCCCTGTCCTGGTTTATTGGGCCAGAGGGACATTTTGGCCTCATGGCAGGCGTGTGACTCTATGGCACCGTAGCTTGTGGCCTCAAGGGTGGTTAGTTTAATCACTACAAGCACATTAATTCGTCTAAATCAACTCCAATGCACTCTCTCCCCCTATGCAACTAATGAAAAGGCTAAGATGTAGTCCTTTAGTGACCCGCAACAAAAAAAGATGCAGTCCTTTGGTGCACCTTCAACAATTTTAACTTGTTGGTAAAATCAGCCATGCTTGTCATTAATCATCAACATACTCTACAACTACTCTAGTAAGGTGTATTTAGGGCCTGCTCCGGGACTACTTCGCTTTCTAAAATTTAGCCCTACTATAAAAAACACAAGCCAAATGAGGTATCTCCACGATGTTTTGCTCCAATAAAAACTAGAATATGTGAGACAACTCCTTATTTTTCATGAAACTCTTGAGGGGGTGCTCCAAAAACTCTAGTTCAAAGAGTCCTTATGGAGTTGGAGTAAAATTACCCACCACTGCCACCAGTAAGTAAATATCTCTCAGTATTATTTCCTCACCTCACCCATCCAAATAGACCTTTCCCACACAAAAATTCCATTCTTAAAGTTAGAGCTAGATGGAAGCCAAACAAAAAAACTCCTCTTCGGTGATGCTGTGACTCCTAAGTGGAATTATTCCAAACTGGATTTGATGCGGTGAAGCATATTTTGCTGGAGTGGAGCAGTCCTAAATAGACCCTTACTTTACCCAATTGGGTGAGAGATTGCATAAGGTTGCTCTCTCTCCAATCAAGTATAATAAGATGATATAAGCATTGTTGTATGAAATTAAATATTATATCGATTGAGTTGGAGGTGAGAGAAGAGAAGCAGACTCTAGATTAAGAGGCAATTGCAACACGGATTCCAAGAAACATGGGAAGAGTGAGGTGGACCATGTATTAAGAAAGTAATGCATATTTATACCTAACTATTATACTCCTTAGCTATAAGGCTACTCAAAGTGGGGAATATCATATATTAGTATCATGCATATGATACTAGTCTATGATAGTACCTTCCTTGTGCATAATATCATAGATTAGTATCATATATCATCTTGTTTATTGCCATGCATGACATATAGCAGCATAACGTTTATTATGATACGGTATCTACCTATGTTACGTTAACCCCCTCTCTCTTCTTTAACTGTGTGCCACATAAGCATGTTTGCTAGTCCCAAGTGCATGATACCGTTGCTACGGATGTGTTCGTTAAGCTCAAGGGCTATGCATTTAGGTTCAGGAGAGAACCAGTAGGTTATGTTCCGGATCCAGACTTTGTACCGTTCATTTGGAGACGCAAGCGTGATGATACTGATGGCGGTGGGAAGGAGAAGGACAATGACATGGACACCTTGGATAACTCTGGAGACCCATCCAATCAACCTTCATCTAGTGCAGCTCCTTCAAATGACACTCTACAAATGTGGTCTCTCATGGTGCTCCGGGAGGTAGTTCTATGATTTTGGTAGTGACCCCGTTTAACTCCTTGCCGCAGACACCGAGGGGCAAGGAAATTGTCGCCGAATTTTGAGCTAAATCCATTTTACGTGGGTGTCTCGAAGTATCTCCGCGGATGCATCAGCAGGAGTCCTCGTTGCCTACCACTCCACGGACTCCGATTGCGTCACAGCCATCGCCGCCTACATGGTCGGATGCACCCAGGCCGCTGCCCGCACGTCGGTACAGGCCACCAGCAGACCACTGGAGCGAGCACTTGCATCTCTGGAGCGGTCGTGGGCGGAGGCTCAGGTGGAGGCCACCCGGCCCTCGGCTCTGGAGGAGCCAACCTTGGGTGTGCAGCCACGGGCTGCTGCACCGGTGGCTCATATGGTGGCGAACTGCCACCCGACTCAGGAGGAGCCGGCTTCAGGGGTGCATCCACGTGCCGCCATGCCACTGGCCTTGTTGCTCGAGCCGGTGGTACACACTATCGGGGAGGGGGTTACTACTTCACCATCATCCCCTCCTCCGGCACCAGAGCCGACGCCATGACCACCACTGGGGCAGACTCCTACACGCCGAAGTTGTCGGCATATGGTTGCCGACGATGGTTCTATGGACACAGATGAGGACTCCTTGGCCAAGGCTATGCGGTGTAAAGCAGCGCAAAACCTCGACAACCAAGGTATTACATCCTCACCCAAATCCTTTTTAGCCTTTTCCAATACAGCCATTGTTTCTAAGTTGAATAATGTGGGTGTTACTCTAGGAAAGAATGAGAAGGATATTTCTATTTCGACTAACGCTTTGAAACATTTGGAATATGACCGATTAAAAGTTACTCCACGTGTTTCTAGCAAGTCTTATTCCTCTCATACTGATGAGGAGGAGCTGCATGCCACGTCAGATGGTCAGCTACTCTCTCACTTAGTAGGAGAGGTTTCAGACGTGGGCCTAGATGAACCCAGGCTTAGCTCATTGATTGAGCTTACAACATCTGGATGTAAATCAAAGGCCGCACGTTCGAAAAAAAGATAGTAAGTCCCATAAGAGGGCGAAATGTTCTAAATCTCCTATTGTTTACTCATGAATGGAATGTTTTTTAAAAGCAGAGGTCTTCATGACCTGGCTAAACATTTATTCATTGCGTAATGTAATAGGGAATACAATTTAGATTTTTTGGCTATCTCTGAAACAGGGAGATGTGATTTCTCAGTAAGTCTGCTTAACCGTATTTCTGGCGGGATAGCCTTTACATGGGTTTCACGACCGCCTATAGGTTGTTCTGGGGGCATTTTACTTGGCGTAAATATAGGGACTATGGATGTTTTGGCTAGTTCAGATGGTGAGTTTCACATTAAACTCCATATTCGCAACAAGGTCGATAACTTCACATGGACCCTTGTCGCCGTGTATGGGGCAGCCCAGGAGGAGTTCAAGGCAGATTTTCTCCGTGAATTGGTTAATCTGGCGAAAGATAATCCCCATTCTTATAGGTGGGGATTTCAATTTGCTTCGATTTCCAAATGAGAAAAGTCGCAGTAGGTTTGATAATCATTGGCCTTTCCTTTTCAATGTTGTCATCGACAGTCTAGACCTGCGAGAGGTTTCCATGATTGGAAGACAATTCACTTGGGCAAACAGTCTTCCAGAACCAACATATGAGAAATTAGATCACGTTTTAATGGATACCGACTGGGAATCTAAATTTCCTATAGTGTTTGTTCGTGCTCTACCTCGTATTGAGGCTATATCAAACCACGCACCCATTCTCCTAACTACTGGTTTGCCACGACCACAACATAGACGCAAGTTCAAGTTCGAACTTGGGTGGTTGCTTCGGGATGGCTTCTATGACATGGTCAAGGAGGTGTGGGAGAAATCGGTGGCCGGACTCACCCCAATTCACAAATGGAATAACAAAATGCGTGCACTACGCAAATTCCTTGGTGGTTGTGCTAGGCATATGGTGGGTATCCTCAAAAAGGAGAATCTTCATCTTTCATCTATTATTGATGAATTAGAAGCTTTGGCAGAGGTTAGACCTCTATCTGAGCATGAAATTGAGATCAAGAGTCATTCGAATGCACAGATAGCTAGCATGCTGCGTGAAGAGGAACTCAAATGGTACCAACATTCTAACTCACAATTTATCCTGAAAGGTGATTTGAATACTAGATATTTTCATGGAGTCGCCAATGGCAGACACCGAAAAAAAATTATTCATTCCTTACAGCAGGATGAGGGCACGATTGAGGGGCATGAGCATATTAAATCGTATATCACTAACTATTATAAAAATCTATTTGGAGCCCCAGAGGAAGGAAATTTCTCGATGGATGAGTCCCGAACAGATGACATCCCGCAGGTCTCTGATGAGGAAAACGGCCTTCTAATAGCCCCATACTCTGAGGAGAAAGTTAGAAAGACGGTTTTCCTAATGGAGCACAACAAAGCCCCGAGTCTGGATGGTTTTCCCGCTGAGTTCTATCAGAACTTCTGGGAAGTCATCAAACCGGATCTCCTACTTTTGTTTAGTGACCTACATGCTGGCCAATTAGAATTGTTTCGCTTAAACTTCAAGGAGATTATTTTATTACCTAAGGTTAATGGGGCTGAAAGGATACAACAATATAGACCTATTTGCCTCCTTAATGTTAGTTTTAAAATATTCACGAAGGTTGCGACTATTAGGCTAAATTCCATTGCTGAACACGTGATTCGTCCTTCACAGACTGCTTTTATGCAAGGCAGACACATCCTAGATGGAGTTTTTATCCTTCATGAAACAGTCCATGAATTACATCGAAAAAAGTTGAATGAGGTGGTACTCAAAATTGACTTTGAAAAAGCTTATGACAAAGTCAAATGGCCATTTCTTCAACAGACTCTCAGAATGAAAGGATATTTTGCAGAGCGGTGCGCTATGATCCATACCTTTGTTTCTGGAGGTAGTGTTGCCATTAAAGTCAATGATGATGTTGGACACTATTTCCAAACAAAGAAGGGATTGCGGCAAGGTGACTCGGTATCGCCCATGCTATTCAATATAGTGGCAGATATGCTAGCGGTCATGATTGAGCGCGCCAAGATTGATGGCCAAATAGATGGGGTAATAAATCATCTAGTTGATGGTGGTCTCTCTATACTTCAATATGCCGATGATAAAATTCTCTTCATGGATCATGACCTTGAGAAAGCGAGAAATCTGAAATTAATTTTATTAGCATTCGAGCAATTGTCGGGTCTTAAGATCAATTTTCATAAAAGTGAATTGTTTTGTTTTGGCGAGGCTCAAGAAGAGGCTCACATGTACGCTAAACTGTTTGGATGCAGGTTGGGCCAGTTTCCAATCACATATTTGGGGATACCGATACATTATCGGAGACTCACAAATGCTGAATGGAAACACGTTGAGGAGAGACTGCAAAAAAGACTTAGCAGTTGGAAAGGTAAATTGTTGTCTCATGGTGGAAGATTGGTCCTCATAAATTCACTACTAAGTAACAACTATATATGATCTCCTTCTTCCAGTTGCCGAAAGGAGTTTTACATAGACTGGATTATTTCCGATCAAGATTCTTTTGGCAAGGAGATAGTGAGAGGAAAAAATATCGACTAGCTAAACGGAGTGTGGTTTGCCGTCCCAAAGACCAAGGCGGGTTGGGCATTCATGACCTTGAGGTTAAGAATAAGGCCCTCCTTGGCAAATGGTTGTTTAGATTACTGACCGAAGATGGTGTACGGCAAACCCTCCTGAGGAGGAAATATGTGGGTTCCAAGGCGATATCCCAAGTATATTAGAAGCCTGGGGATTCTCACTTTTGGGCGGGTCTAATGGCCACGAAGAAATATTTCTTCTCTTATGGATCCTTCCCGATTAAGGACGGCTCGGAAATTAGATTCTGGGAGGACAAATGGCTAGGAAATACCACACTCCGGGAACAATATCCGGCTCTATACAACATTGTACGTCACAAGGGTGATACTACCGCGACGGTAATGCAATTATTTCTGCCAAATGTGACATTCAGAAGAGATTTAATTGGACCTAGACTCCAATCGTGGTACATCCTGCAATTGTCACATGGGTCTGATATATTTCGATGGAACCTACATGGGAATAGACAATTCTCAGTGGAGTCTGTGTATAGAGTATTAATCCAGTCTGATGTGCCAGTTGATAATAACAAGAAGATCTGGAAGATGAAGATACCCCTTAAGAATAAAATCTTTGTGTGGTATCTTCGTCGCGGAGTCATTCTTACTGATGATAATCTTATTAAGAGAAATTGGCATGGAAGTCCGCATTGTGTCTTTTGTCACCATGATGAGACAATAAAACATTTATTCTTTCAATGCAAATTGGCTCGTTCTATATGGTCAGTCATCCAGATAGCTTCTGGCTTGTATCCTCCTTGTAGTGTTGCTAATGCATTTGGCAACTGGTTACATGGGATTGATCACAGGTTTACAACTCTTCTTAGGGTTAGAGCGCTTGCCGTTATCTGGTCGCTTTGGCTATGTAGAAATGATAAGGTTTTCAATGATAAAAGTATTTCTTTGATGCAGGTTATCTACATATGTACCGGGACTCTTCGTTTATAGTCCTTTCTACAATCCGTGGAGAATCGAAACCTATTTACGAAGGTGTGTACACGATTGGAGGATACGGCGAGGGATACTTTTACCCAACATGGGTGGCAGCATGATCTTAGGATTGACCCACCTCCGTTTTAGGCGTTATACGGACTCCACATGTTTCTTTGTATTTCGCCTTTTTTTTGTTGTTCCTGCGAGAGGACTTTGTTTGGCTGTGTGCACCTTAGTTATGCAGAGGCCGGTTGTAATACTTAAACCTTTTAAGTAATAAAGCGCCCCTTTTCGAAGGAAAAAAAGTGCATGATACCAGTTATGTGCCTAAGATTGAATATGAGGTAATATCACCGATAGTTATAGAACTTGTGTTCAATGTTCAGTTGGTGTTAGAACTTTGAAAATACGGAATTGTAGTCACTTAACTTGACTTAGACATGCACATACGGTCACAAAGTATGTTTTGGGCGTATCCGTATGTATGGGCCCACCTGTCAGTGGCTGATGGCGTTCGGCCAAAGCATTTTTGCAGAGAACACCCTTATATAATTTTTTCGTGGAAAAAGCCAACTACCCGCAACACATTTTTGCACTAAACCTCCTCATAGTTTTTTCGTTTGCAGAAAAAACTAACCACTGTACTGAGAAAATTAACGGCAAAAAGGGCACCAGGTCCCGAAGACGCACCCTGTAACTAGCCCTTCAACAAGTACAGCCGCTCCACCCATGATGATGTCTTGTTAGCTAATGATAACAAATTTACATGTATTAACAGTAAGGCTTGTCAAGCTTAATTTTTTTTTCTTGAGGGCTGCATGTCAAGCTCAAATAGGCTGCAGATACTGCAGCCCAGTTTGCACGCGCTATTTTTAAAAAATATTTGCAAGCGTAAGTAAAAAAATGTTATGTCCAAATATGTGTGCATTATAAATAATATACATACAGACTATGATCAGTAAATAAAAACATTTGAATATAAACTTGTGTATTGTATAAAAAACATCAAGTAAAACATAATAAAAAATATTTAAGATATTTGTAAAATGTAAGTAATAATATTATGTTCAAATACTTATGTGTTAAAAAATAGTTACATACAAACAATCATTAGTAAATAAAAACATTTAATATAAACCTGTCTATTATATAAAAATTAATTAGTTAATATGGACAATAAATTGTTTATTAATAAATATGTTTAATGAACCCATACGGAATTATACACCCATGGCTTACATTTAAATTGTACGAAAGGATGAATACAAACATTTGCTTTTTTTTGAATATTAACTTGTGTGTAATTTTTACTCATGACTTGTACTGAAGAAATCATATATTTAAATATTAGAGATGATTGAGTATTCATATAAATATTTTAAATTTTGAATATTTTTAGTTATACAAACATTTTTTAATTTATAAATATTATTTTAATATATGAATATTTTAAAATAATACATAAACAATTTTTAGTAGATTAAGACTTTTTTACATGAGATTAAGACTAGCTATCCCTTTTAAAGTTGTACAGGTGGATGTTGTAGTGGCTAGGGCGGCTTCTGTACTACCGTGCTGTCTTGGGTTCCAGAGTTGATGGCCTCCTGTTTGCATAACAGGTGGGACATTATTCAATACATTTAAACTTGTTATCGTTTATATACTCCCAAGAGAACGTAATGAGTGGAGTGGCATGGCGTGCAACCTAACGAATACAAATCTATCTATCTTTTTTTTAACATCAATACAGACACAAGCGCTCATATACACGTGCATACACTCACCCCTATAAACGCGCACACACATCCTACCCCTATGAGCACCTCTGAAAGACTGAGTCGGCATATCATCTTGAGATTTACGAAGTCACCGTAGGCGCCTCGTCGTCGACGGGAACGTCTCCTCCCACTGAATGCACATTGCCGGAAAATCCTGAAATAAATCCAGGAATAAATGCGAGCACCAGGTTGAATCCTGGTGGGCTGAGGATACCACAGTCCCTCTAACCATCCAACCACAGGTTGGTTCGCACAAATCTATCTATCTAGGAGCAACTTTAGCAGACCCCGCAAAAACCGCAAACCCGCAAAATTCCGACGAGTATGCGGGCTCGGCCCATTTTTCCGGCAAGAACAGAGCCCGCATACTCGCCCGGCCCATAATTTTTTTGCTGCGGCCCGCAAACCGCACGCCCCGACCGCTATAACTGTGGTTCCGCGACTCGTTTGCGGGTCCAAACCCTATCTCTTGCCGCCGCCGAGCCATGCAATTCCCCTTCCCCCTCTCCACATTTCTCGCCGCCAGCGACCACCCGCCCCGCCTCCAGCCGCCATATGGGGCCGAATGTGGAGCTCCGGACGCGGCTCCGGCAGCAGATCCGGAGGCGGAAGGGACCCGGAGCATGAGCGGCGCGTCCGATCCAACGGCGCGCGGAAGCACGGGGTCCGGAAGTGGACCAACCGCGGCCTGTCGCCGCCGGCGATCTTCCAGGGGAGCGACACTACTGGGAAAAGGCCTACTAATGGCGCACCGGTTTTGCCTACTAATGGCGCACTACCGGTGCGCCATTAGTATCACGCCACTAGTATTTTTTTACTAATGGCGCATCACTGGTGTGCCATTAGTATCTGGTATACTAATGGTGCACCACGCTGTGCGCCATTAGTATAGCCCACGGTGCGTCATTAGAATCTGGTATACTAATGGCGCACCACATAGAAGTGCGCCATTAGTAACATATTTTTTAAATTTTTTTTTAGAATTTAATTTTTTTCGTTTTTTTCTTAATCTCAGGTCACTATGGCTTAATCTCGGGTCAATATGCTTAATCTCAGGTCAAATCGCACTCCGTGGTCAAACTTCCCAAAAGGTCATCCATCCTCACACTAATCCAGCCCAAGCACGCTTAACTTCAGAGTTCTATCCAACCCCAGCAACAACTCACTTCACAGGCACTTGTTGATGTATCTAGCATATCAATCCTATTATACCTTGTTGATGTCTAGGACTTTGTTCATGTTCATGACTATGATGAAATTTTGAAAAATATTTCAAACTTCCCGGTCATATTACGTATCATTTTTTGAAAAACAATTCAAAAAAAATTCAAAACCAATTTTTTTTCTATTACTAGTGGCGCACCACATCCATGGTGCGCCACTAGTAAGTTTGAAATTTTTTGAATTTTTTTGCCTCTAGATCTTGAAAGCCCCTTAACTTTTTTCTATTAGTTTTTTGGGGATTTTGAAAATGTTTAACGGGGTTCCCCCGTTAACTTTTCGAGTAGATGATTTTTCATATAAAAAACTTTTTAATCCGAGTTCGTATGCAAAAGTTATGGCCATTTTACAAATTTTCAGAGAGATTTTGCAAATAAAGTCGAAATTCATATTTGTAAATTTTCCCAACAACTAGACCACATATCACGTAGGAAACTTATTTTCTTTTATTTTTTTGACATTTTTATCATTTTCTTTTATTTTTTTAAAACTGAAAAGGCGGTTCGGGGGGTGCATTCGGGAACTTTTGGGCCAAGTTAGTAATGGCACACCACCCCACGGTGCGCCATTACTAGTTTTGAAAAGAAAAAAAATTGAATTTTTTTTGAAAAAAACTTAGTAATGGCGCGCCAGTGGACAAACTAGTAATGGCGCACTGTCCACTGGTGCGCCATTACTAACATTTTTTTTTTCAAAACTACTAATGGCGCACGGTGGGTTAGGTGTGCCATTACTATGTCAACTAGTAATGGCGCACCACTCCCACGGTGCGCCATTAGTAGTTTTGAAAAAATTAAAAAAAAATTACTAATGGCGCATCATGGGATGTGGTGCGCCATTAGTATTTGCACACTAATGGCGCACCAACACAATGTGCGTCATTAGTGTAATGACGCACCACATGTACAGTGCGTCATTAGTGTCCATCCTATCTATAGCCCTTTTCCTAGTAGTGCGAGATGGCGGAGTACGACCGCCGGCGCGCGTCCGCGAGGTCCTCGTACGCCGGGAGCTCCTCCTCCTCAGGCGCAGGCTTCTCCCCATGAAGAGGGAGTGGTCGGAGGATGAGGAGGAGCCGGAGGAGCCGAACGCGTTCGGCTTCGTCCCCGTGAAGGAGGAGCCCGCTCTGCTCGGCCGCCGCAGAATCATCGGGCAGGAAGACTACGTCGCCGACGTCGACGCTGTTGCGGCCGCCATCGCCGAGCGGAGCGTCCGCGAGGAGGCGGAGCGCCAGCGCCACGCCGAGGAGCTCGAAGCCCTCCAGTGGCGGGAGGCGGTCGCCGCCAACCTCGCCGCTAAGGAGAAGGCCGAGGAGTGGCGCCGCATCCGCTCGGAGCAGGCGGTTGTGTACGTTGACATGTGCAACTCCGGCGAGGAGGATTGAGCGTCCGGCTCCTCCACGGCGTCGTCCATTTGCTGCGACCTTGCCGCCGTCAGATCCGACCCCTATGGTACAAGTTTAACGTAGTATGTAGTATAACTATACTTGTAGTTTGTTGATCATGTGATGAACTATGTAGTATGTGATAAACTATGTTTGTGCAATTTCTTCCGCGAAAGTGTTTTTTCAAATTATGCAGGTTTAGATACGGGTTCTGTTCGGCCGCGCT
The DNA here is from genome assembly GCA_963921465.1 of Triticum timopheevii. NCBI lineage: Eukaryota > Viridiplantae > Streptophyta > Magnoliopsida > Poales > Poaceae > Triticum > Triticum timopheevii. Next base: position 154,796,400 of record OY997272.1, read on the forward strand.
AGTTTTCGACTCACAAACGCGGTCTTCATGGAACCGCAAACACGTTTTGCGGGTCAAATTTTTGCAGAGTCTGCTAGAGTTCAAATCCTGGTGCTCGCATTTATTCCTGAATTTATTTCAGGATTTCCGGCGATGCGCATTCAGTGGGAGGAAACGTTCCCATCAACGACGAGTCGTCTACGGTGACTTCGTAAATCTCAAGACGATATGCCGGCTCAGTCTTTCGGAGATGCTCATAGGGATAAGATGTGCGTGTGTGCGTTCATAGAGTTGAGTGTATGCGCGTGTATATGAGCGCTTGTGTCAGTACTGATGTGAAAAAAACAATGGTCCGTGTATAAAACAAAAAGATGGACGCATCACACTCTAATATATTTGCTACAAATACGTTGCAATTAGTTGTCGAAACAATGTGTGTATTGCTAACTACAATGAAGTCGACGCATGCGCAAATATCAATGTCCAGTAGCCGTTTCTGCTGACGTGCTCCTTTTCAACCAACTCCTTTTGTTCTCTCGTCGGGAGCCCACTCTCCTGACTACTCGTGCCTTCGTCACGCACGTTTTCCGGCACCCACAGCCTTGGTGGGTTGACCCACACATGCAAACGAAATCATTGTTCGGCTTCATTTGGTCCTCCCATACATTTTTGCCGAAATTTGATCATACATTGGCATAAACAAAATAAAAGTTATACTCCCTCCGTTCCTAAATACTTGTCTTTGTAGGCATTTCAACAAGTGACTACATACGAAGCAAAATGAGTGAATCTACACTCTAAAATATGTCTACATACATCCGTATGTAGTAGTCATTTGAAATGTCTAGAAAGACAACTATTTAGGAACGGAGAGAGTACATAGCAAAATTAGAAACTTCTTTTGTATACGAATTCAACAATATAATTTTGTGACACATCAGTAACATTTTTTGAAAAATTAAATATAAGATCAAAATTTGACCAAAATACGAGGGGCCTAATAAACCCGAACGAAGGAAGTATGTTCCATGGCACACGCACCTTAAACATTTGAGTCAGAATTTCATCGTTTATGGCACGGCTGCAAGTTCTCGAGTACAAAATGTTTGTGAATCAAAGAAACCTGGTGGATTTAAAATTTACTAGCTCACCAGTCATGCTGGAAGTCAGCGGATGCGGGAGCGGCTATGTCTCGCCTTTAGCGAGATGGAAGCCGAGCTCGCCTCTGGAGAGTCAGTAGTGGGCCGGCCCATAGCCATGTGGTTAACATGACGTTGACATCACCTATGAAGTCACACACATTTTCTATTTACTTCTATTTGTGAAATTATTAGATAGATATATTCTGATGATTCACTTGATTTTTTGTAATGTGTTCACCGCCCATTTAAAAAATGTTCATGAAGTGTAAAAAATTTGTTGGCTCAACTATTAGAAAATATTTGTACCATTCAAAAAAAAATGTATGTGACATTTAAAAAATGTTCATGCGATTCCCCCGATTAATATTACTTGTCAATCAATTGGATAAATCTCACCAAAATATGTCTAGATTCATTCGTTTCGGCGATAACTAATATGGATCAATGGGGATATGTGAATTTTTTGAAAAAATGTTATACAATGTGAAAAGAATGTTCATGTAATTTGAAAAGTTCTTTCATAAGATTCAAAAAAATGGATGCTGCATAAAAAAATTCGCATGTTTAACAAATAAATATCTTTTTAAAATTTAAGAAAATATCTGTATAATATAAAAAACCTAATAGTTAAAAACATCTTTCCTATCATTCTAAAAAAAATGTTAAAACGCATATTTGAAAATGTGTAATAGTTAAATAAACAACTCAGAAAATCAAGGAAAGAAACAAAGAAAACCAAAGGTTAAAAAAAGAAAAAGGAAAAAAATGAAAAAGGAAGAAAGCGAAGAAAACCAAAGAAAAATCAAGGAAAACTGATGCAAAAACAATAGAAAAGGAATAAAAAATAAGAGGAAAAACTCACGCCCAGCTGAAATATTGGGACAGTCCAGTAGCACTGCCATGTTGGCAAGAACTGTTACATTATGTACCAGCAAGACATAGCTGTCGCAGCCCGCAAATTTTATATCTCAGTTATAGCGAGACTAACATACGTCTCGCTGATGGTTTCAACCCCCACGTGTAGCTACTAGGCTGGCCCTTTTTTCTCTCTCGTCGGCTAGTTTCGATCAAGCTCGCTGGTTTCATTCGTTGGGGGGGATTTCCCTTCCTTTTTCTTTTTTTGTTTCTTCAGTACTTTTTTCTTTGTTTTTTCATGGGTTTTCTCTGTCTCTTTCTTGGGCTTCATTGGGTTTTTAGTTTCTTTGCTTTGTTCATTGTTTTTTCACCAGTTTTCACTGTTTCTTTCTCAGTTTTCTATTGTTTTAATTTCTTTTTTCTGTGTTTTTTCTTTGTATGTTTTCTTGCTTTTTTTAACACACGAATACTTTTATCCTGTATACAATATACATTTTTAGTATACACGCAAACACAATTTTGTGATACACGTTGAATATTTTTTAGATTCATGATGTACACGTAAAAACAATTTTGATACACTTTTTTGAAAACTTGGTTACATTTTCTTAATATACGTTGAACATTTCCAATGGTAATAAACAGTTTTTTAAAACTACCTGCACATTTTGTACACTGTAGAAGTATTTTTTAAGTGTCACATAACTTTTAATTGGTAGAACATTTCTTTAAAATGTCTCTTACATTTTTTATGGTACCGGACATTTTTTATACTATAAAAATCATTTTTTACATTGCATAAACAATTTACAATATTTTCACATACTTTTTTTATTGAAATGTAGGAAAAATATTCATGTCAGAAACAATTGTTTTAATGCTATCTACATTTTCTATAATTGCGCTAGCACTTTTGCAAAAAAATCGTTAAAACAATTAAGAACCTTTTTTGCAAAAAAAAAGTTCACAACATTCAAAAAGTTCTCGGATTCCAAATAAGTTTGTGATTTTGAAAAAAAAAGTTTATGAATTTTGGGAAAAAAATTTGGATTTTGGAAAAAATCATCGATTTTGAAAAAAAACTTATGAAATTTGAAATATAGGTCATAATTGGAACAAAGTTCACGGAATTTGGAAAAAGTTCACTGATTTATGAAAAAAGTTCACGAATTTGATAAAAACAGAAAAGGATAAAAAAATAAAACTAAAACAGAAAAAAATGAATGTGAAAAGATAAGACAAACGTTGAAAATTACCAGGGGTGGGAAGCGGTGTACCAGGTCCATGAAGCACGTGTCATGTTCTCGACGCGGCTTAACGCTATGGTATGATCAGTTGGGTGATCTAGAATGTTTTCCAAAAGTCAGTGGGGGGAAACGGTCGTGCCACAGATTAGTCGGAAACATATCGAGCAATGAAAAGTACTGCATGTCTATTTGAATAAAAAAATTCAAGGATACGTCATGAAAGACGTATCGAGATCATAGATAATAGATGGCAAGGTGGCGGAAAGTTTGTTTACAACATTTCCCAAGGCTGCACCGACCAAGACACCACATGCTAACTACTACCCAACCGATCTATCCTAGCTGGGAGCGATCTCACCTCCCGCAGCAGTGTCACTGCCCTCCAGTTTTGACCCTCCGTGTCGATCTGCTCAAGCACCTTGTCAGCAGAGGACAATGCTCCGTTGAAGACAATGTCGTTCTTGTGTTTCCACAGGGTCCAAGCGCCAGAGTGATCACCGTCCAAGTTTCGTTTCTCATCTTTTGTGTATGTTCACAGATGTCCACCAGCCCACCAGCCAAGCCTCTTGTTATGGCGTCCAGTGGGGTTTGCCCTAGTTGTCTGTGATGACGGACCATAACTGTCGAGCGAGTACGCACCCAAGGAGCAGATGATCGATCGTCTCTGGCTCCTGGTCACAGAACGGAGAACGGGCATGCCGCCGGATGCGGCAATAGTCGTCGCTGCGGTGTGTCGGTCGTCCAACATCGTTTCTTCGCCGCAAGCCAGGAAAATACCTTGCACGATGCCGGTGCCCTCGATTTCCAAATTTTCCTGGCTCCTACAGCCTCTGTCCGCCCAACAAAGTTTGCATGGTAAGCTGATCGTGCGGAAAACAAGCCATCTCCTTCCCAAATTCAAGTTATCTTGTCTTCGACTCCATCCACTAGCTCCACGTTCCGAACTCGATCGACCAATCTGAGGAACTCATGAATTGTTTCAGCGGGCATGTTGGGCGATACGTCGTGCCACCACTGTCCTGGAATAGCTTGGTAGCGCCACCATTATTTCAATGAATATTGTACGTGCACGTCTCAAAACACGACATGATGCTTTGCTTCGTGTGTAGGTGCATATGGTGAGAAGCATTATACGCGGGCTTAGAGCAGCACACGTGTAAAGGGGTTGTCTTTCTCCATGGAAAAAAAGGAAAAAGAAAAATGTTTTCCTTCATTTTTGAGCCGAGAGTAATGTTGCCCTCGTCATTCATGAGAGCTCCTACCCCCATCATATTCCGGGCTTAAGCGCCGGTTATAGTGTATTTCACTAATCGACACACTGCTGAAGTATATATATGAATTGTCAAGCCTTTTTCATCAGTTCGGACTTTTGATTGCGTTGACTAGTGCATGAAGCTTAAATGGAGTTAGAGTTCTAGGATTTTTTATCTAATCTTCCATCGGCCCGTGGTTCTGCTCCTTTGCTCGCGCGGGTGTCCACGATGCTGATCCCGCTTGCCAGATCAATCGAGCGCTGGGTGCTGTTGATCCCTTGCCAGATCGATCCAGCGCTGGGTCTTGGATCCCATCGCTGTTGTTCCTCTCTCGTGTCTTCAATCTCTTCGCTCCGCCACCAATCCTGTTGGCCAGTCCGAGCCGGTGCTCCTGGACGCGTTGCTCCTCCTCCGCCTGCCGGATTCATCGCCAGTTACCATCTTGTCTCCATCCGCCAGACCCGACAGTGAGGTCGTCGTCTCGTCTCCAACCGCTCGTGGTCCGGCCGCCGCCGCCACATCTCTAGGTGGTGATCGAGGTCCGACAGCCGCCGCCGGCCTTCGGCTCTCTCAGGCCGCCACAGCGTCTCTGGCTGGGGCTCAAGGTCCGGTCGCCGCTGCCGGCCTTCGGCTCTCTCAGGCCGTCACCGCCGCATATCTGTCTGGCGCTCGAGGTCCATCTGCCGATGCATCTGTCTCTGTTGTCTGAGCATTGCGGGAGCTGCTTCTACGGTCGACTTCCTCTGGATTGGTTGGTCGGTCATGTTGATTGATGAAAAAAAATAGGAAAAAAGGAGACAGAAAAGTAGCACCATGTCTTTGACATCATCGAGATATGTCGCCATTCCGCGTTGCCCTGTGATATTTAATGGGACTAACATGTGTGGCCTTCGTCTCTGTGGAGTTCTTTCCGGTGAGGTTCCCTGTCCTTCGCGCCCAGTTCCTCCGATGGCTCCTACCCCACCGCTACCTCCACCGTCTCTTGCCACAGATGCTTCTAATGATGATAGGGCTGCAACTCAAGTTGTTGCTGTTGATGCGGTTGCTGCTTATGACGAGCAGGTTGTGTTTTATACGGATGCTCTTTCTGTTTATCGTGATGATCTGGCTGCTTACACTCAGTGGTGTGATGATGATGTAATGACCCATAAGTAGAGGGGATCAATCGTAGTCCTTTCGATAAGTAAGAGTGTCGAACTCAACGAGGAGTAGAAGGAAATGACAAGCTGTTTTTAGCAAGGTATTTTCTGCAAGCACTGAAATTATCGATAACAGATAGTTTGATAGTGAGATAATTTGCAATGAGAAACAAGTAGCAACAGTAATAAAGGTGCAACAAGGTATCCCAATCCTTTTTAGCAAAGGACAGGTCGAACTTTCTCTTATAGCAAGTAAAGCGCTCTTAAGGACACACGAAAATTTCATCTAGTCACTTTCATCATATTTGTTTGATTCGCGTTCGTTACTTTGGTAATTTGATATGTGGGTGGACCGGTGCTTGGGTGCTGTTCTTACTTGAAGAAGCCTCCCACTTATGATTAACCCCTCTCGCAAGCATCCGCAACTACAAAAGAAGAATTAAGATAAATCTAACCATAGCATGGAACATATGGATCCAAATCAGCCCCTTACGGAATATCGCATAAACTAGGGTTTAAGCTTCTGTCACTCTAGCAACACATCATCTAATTAATACTCCACAATGCATTCCTTTAGGCCCAAATATGGTGAAGTTTCATGTAGTCGACGTTCACATAACACCACCAAGGGAAACAACAACATACATATCATCAAAATATCGACCGAATACCAAATTCACATGATTACTTATGACAAGACTTTTGTCATGTCCTCAAGAACAAAAGTAGCTACTCACAAATCATATTCATGTCCAAGATCAAAGGGTTATTCAATAATATCAAGGATCTGACATATAATCTTCCAACAAATAAACCAACTAGCATCAACTACAAGATGTAATCAACACTACTAGCAACCCACATGTACCAATCTGAGGTTTACAACAAAAATTGAATACAAGCGATGAACTAGGGTTTGAGATGAGATGGTGCTGGTGAAGATGTTGATGAAGATTGGTCCTCCCACGATGAGAAGGTTGTTGGTGATGATGCTGACTTTGATTTCTCCCTCCCAGAGGGAAGTGTCCCCGGCGGAATCGCTCTGCCGGAGAGCAAAAGTGCTCATGTCTGAGTTTTCCCTCGTGACGGGGATGCTCTGTCCCGAAAGTCTTCTCCTTATTTTTTCTAGAGCAAATGGGAATATATACCAGAAGACGGGCACCGCAGGCTGGCTAGGGGCCCCACAAGCCACGAGGGCGCACCTAGGGGGGTGGGCCTGCCCTGGTGCCTTGTGGGCACCTAGGTGGCCTCCTCTGGTATTTCTTTCTTCCAGTATTTTTTTATTTATTCCAAAATAATTCTCCATGAATTTTCAGCTCATTTGGACATGTGCAGAAGAGGTATCTATGCCATATCTTTTTCGGGTCTAGAATTGTAGCTGCCGACAATCTCCCTTTTCATGTAGATCTTGCAGATTAAGAGAGATAAGACATTAGAATTGCTCCACAAAGTATTATATTGGTCAAAAACATTATAAATAATAGTAGGAAAACATGATGCAAAATGGACGTATCAACTCCCCCAAGCTTAGACCTCGCTTGTCCTCAAGCGAAAGCCAATATCGATAATCATTACCACATGTTTAGAGGGGGAGAGAGAGAGAGAGAGATAGAGAGAGATAGAGAGAGAGAGAGGTGTCGGTAAAACAAAAATACAGAATATATATAATTGTAGACTTCTCATGAGCAAGTAACAAATCATCACAACAACAAAGTATAAAGCATAAACTTTCTTGAAAACTAAAAAACTATGTTCTTAGTTGACATGGCAATTACAATTCATCATATTTCCAGGAAGGGTGTCATGTAAGAGCTTTCATATAGCAAGTCGACATATTCAACTATCATTTAGTCTTCTATGATTTCTGACACTCACGACATATATATGGAGCAAAAAGTTTCAGTCAGACACATAGAAAGATAGGGGCTTATAATTTCGCCTCCCAACTCATTTACCTCAAGGGTAAGGTCAACAATAATAACTCATGATCACTCATATCCAACTGGATATATATGACTAGATATTTCCCCACCACATGATGCTTGCAAAAGAGAAAAATAAAAAAGGAATAAAGGAGAACACTATTGACTCTTGCATTAAAAGTAAATACATAAAAGTAAAGTATAGGTCCTTCGCAGAGGTTGTCATGCGCTTTTGGTTTTTGGATGTGGAAGCTCTTAATGTAAAGGAACGTCACTTTAATTGCCCCTTGTGATAGCAACATTTATTATGCAGTCCGTAGCTTTTATTTCTTTACCATCACAAGATCATACAAAGCTTATTTTCCCTTACAATAAAAGATTATACATATTTAGGTGCAATTTTTATTGCTTTATGCACCGATGACAACTTACTTGAAGGATCTTATTCAATCCATAGGTAGGTACAGTGAACTCTCATGACATGAAACTGGGTTTAAGGTTTTTGGATGCACAAGTAGTATCTCTACTTGGTGCAAATTTTTGGCTAGCAAAGATGTTGGGCAAGCACCACATGTTGGAGGATCCATAACAATATAACTTCTATGTGAATATAAGCAAACATAACTCATTATGTTGTCTTCCTTGTCCATCATAAACAATTTAACATAAAATATTTAATGGAGGCAATCATAAAAGATGTCCAAGATAGTATATTTATATGTGAATCTTCTCTTCCCTTATTAATCTTTCATGAATAGAATCATTGGCCAATACTATGTTTATTAACTTCCAATAAATTTTACCGCTTATACTTTTGTTTATGTAAATTCATTACTTTTCTTAGGATTAGCATATATGATATTTTCATTATTTTCCATTGCTAAGATTGAAACATAAAAGCAAAGAAGCAATATTCAAACTACTCTTTATTATATAACTCTCAACTCAATTACATAGATAGATAGATCACAAAACTAGAACTCGAAAATAGATCTTACTAAAACTTTTATTCTACTAAATCACGAAATAACTAGGGATCGAACTAAGATACATAAATATAATAAAGGTGATCGTGGTGCGATACCGGTGCACCTCCCCCAAGCTTGCCACAAGCCAAGGGGAGTGCCCATACCCATGTACTCAAGTTTCTTTCTTCGGTGATGATTGTGGTGTTGAAGTAATGGGCCCGTTCTCCATAATGCTCATGAGTATCTCCCTCAAACTTTGAACTTCCCGAAGCACTTGAGAAATTAGCTCAGTATTCTTTTCCACCTTGGCCATAATATGTTTATTCTCTAGCCCCCAAGAATTTGTTCCTGCATCACTTTCTCTTGGACGAGATATGTCCCAATTGGACGGTATGTGCATACGAGGAGTATTTTCAACCCCATAATTGTAAACCAAATTATGAAAATTGTTTCGATGTAACTTGTGCAACGGTCTCCTAGGGGGAAGCTCTTCTTGTACCTATTGATTTCTTGGGTTGTTCATTGACCTCATAGCTTGATGTAGATTTGGAGTGGTAGAGATGCCAGCTAGAGTGCCCCTCTCTGAAGCTAGAGGGTGTACCTCAAGCGAATCTCCCCCATCTTCTTCCATCTGCATCAACCAAGCATCGTCTCCCACATGTTGGAGGAGGAACAAGACATGATGCCTAGCCTCGCGAGACAAGAACATAGGAGATTTCTGTGATACATTGGTCAAAACGTCCGGGAGTATATCTAAAGTATGTTTATCTTGCAAAAAAAGTATTCGAGAAGAAAACAGAGTTAGGAAGGCACACGAGGGCCCACAAGACACCAAGGCGTGCCCAGGGGGTGGGTGAACCCAACGAGGAGCAGAAGGAAATGACAAGCAGTTTTCAACAAGGTATTCTCTGCAAGCACTGGAATTATCGGTAACAGATAGTTTGGTAGCAAGATAATTTGTAACAAGTAATAAGTGTAACAAAAGTACAGCAAGATGGCCCAATCCTTTTTATAGAAAAGGACAAGCCTGAACAAACTCTTATATAAAGCAAAACGCTCCCGAGGACACATGGGAATTATCATCAAGTTAGTTTTCATCATGCTCATATGATTCGCGTTCGCTACTTTGATAATTTGGTATGTGGGTGGACCGGTGCTTGGGTGCTGGCTTTACTTGGAAAAGCCTCCCACTTATGATTAACCCTCCCGCAAGCATCCGCAACTACAAAAATAGAAGATAAATCTAACCATAACATTAAACATGTGTATCCAAATCAGCCCCTTACGAAGCAACACATAAACTAGGGTTCAAGCTTCTGTCCCTGTAGCAACCCACATCTACTTGCTACTTCCCAATGCCTTCCACTACACCCAAATCATGGTGAAGTGTCATGTAGTCGACATTAACATAACACCACTAGAGGAGAGACAACATACATCTCATCAAAATATCAAACGAATACCAAATTCACATGATTACTTATAACAAGACTTCCCCCATGTCTGTCGGATTTCGGGTTCCGGCAGACCCTCAAGGTTCGAACACTAGGGTGTGCGCGGAGATCACACCTACTTCCTACCCATGTCTTGCCGCCTCGCAAGGATCTAAAACTACACGAAGAACAACACAAGGGACACGAGATTTATACTGGTTCAGGCCACCATTGTGGTGTAATACCCTACTCCAGTTTGTGGTGTGGTGGATTGCCTCTGGGGCTGATGAGGAACAGTACAAGGGAAGAACAGCCTCGCGAGGGTCTGTTCTTGGCTGGGACGATGAACTGCTAGGGGAGTTCAGTCGCCTCTCTTTCTCTCTCTCTCTATGTCTCAGATGTGGATCCGATGCCTCTACCCTGTGGGTGGCTAGTCCTATTTATAGGTGAAGGCCCCGGGCCTCTTCCCAAATATTGAGCGGGAAGGGCGCCAACAATTGGCCATTTTGAAGGGGAGCATCTAGTACACTTATCCTGACTAAAGTTGGTCCTCGCTTGCCAAAGACCCTGACGATGACGCCGGCTTGGGCTCCACGATGACCTTCGTCCTACCGTCCTACTGGTTTTGGTATTGTTGCACCGAAATGGTTGCCTTTTCTTGATACCCTCGCCTGCGCTTGCCCCCTTTGCACCAAAGAGGAAACAAGGACTCTGCGCAGGCCGGCACCCGCCTGGCGCCTGCCTGGCCTTGATCGTCATGGCTTGCGTCACGGGCACCTCGTGAGGTACCCCGCCTTGATGTGTCCGCCTCCTCACGAGCCAGCCTGACGAGGCCGTGCCTGAGGAAGCCTCCTGTCGTCCGCCCCGCGAGGCTTGGCCCCTCGCGAGGGTCTTGAGCATGTGTTGACGAAGACGGGCCGTACTGGGCCACTCCTTGAGCAACACCGCAGGCCGCAGGCAGGCAAGTCTGGGTACCCCCGTTCCCAGAACACCGACAGTACCCCCCGGGCCCAAGGCGCGCTTGGACTTGGCTTAGCAGAGAAGCGAAGAGGCAAGTGCGAAGCGCCACGGGCCCCAATAGCCTACGGCCTTGGGCACTGCATGGCGGTTGATTGGATGTGGGCGTCCCTATTCCCCCACGCCTCCTTATTTTGCGCCCAGCTAGGCGGACCCGCTGTTGCACACAGTCTCCCCTCTTCTCGCCGCTCGTGCGCCTCCTGCTCTTCCTTCTCTCGAGCTCCAGCCTCCGCTTCCAATCCAATCTCGCATCCTCTCCCTTCATGTCGCCATGGCTCCAAAGAAGAAGCGGAAAGGGCCAAAGCCCGTGCCCTCGCCCCGCCCGTTGCCGTCGGTGGCTCCTGCTGTCGACCGGTCGATCATATTGAACCGGGAAGGCTCGGACAAGGTCAGTTCTGCCATCGCCACCATCTTCAACTAGTGCGGGAGGATGACGGTCTGGCCCGCGTCTCACTTCTCCATTGACAAAACAGTCACCGAGGTCTGGTACTTTGCCGACGCTCTGTGGGCGGGTCTGGTTCCCCCCTTTTCCGATTTCTTCAACGTTGTTCTTTCTCATTACCAGATCCACATGATGCATTTGGGTCCCGAATCCATTACTCTTCTTGCTGTTTTCGCTTTTGTTTGCGAGGCGATGATGGGCATTCCTCCTTCAGTTGCCTTGCTGCGCCACTTCTTCTCTTTGCGTCTCAGCGATCCCACCCAATGCTCGGGGTGCGTGAGTTTCCTTGCCGCACCGGAAACAATGGCTTCGGGAATCGATTTCAGCCTTCCTCCGCCCGCGACCGGGTTCCATGAGCGGTGGCTGTACGTGGATGCCGGGGTGCCCAGCCCCCTGCTTTCGGAGCCAACCGTCCCCAATTCGGGCTGGGGCCAGGAGACGCTCACGAGCCCCCGGCTCGTCTTCATTTGGCATCGCTTCGCAAACTTGAAGGCGCTCGGTGTGATGGCACCCAAGGTGGTGAAGGAGTTCCTCCTGTGCCGCATTGCCCCTCTCCAGCACCATTCCCACCAGATGTGGTCCTTCGGGGGGCGTGAAGACCGCACGAGGCTCCAGGAGGAAGATCTGACGCCTGAAGTGCCGAGGAAGGTTCTCATGATCCTAACAGGGGACCCTTCTCCTAGCAGCATCCGGCATGGTGGCGCCCTGCTGTACCTTTGCTCAAACAGGGGTGATTTTGTGAAGCAGATGCCCAGCTTCGACAAGTGGGGGCTGCGCCCTGCGGGCCTCAGGGGACCTTGCGAGAACCTAGTTGTGGTGGTTGCCCTCCCGGTTGCCCATGATGGTCCTTCCTCGAGTGGTGGAGCTGGGAGGCGAAGGGCGTCGGGGGCTGAGGGGGCCACCGTCGGGACGATGACGCCACGCGGTACTCCTGAGGTGGCAGCTCCTGAGACCCGCCCTGCGGTGGCTGAAGGTATCGAGCCGCGGCCCGTGGCTCCCGTGGCGGAGGCCCCCGAGGCCTCGGCCACCCTTAATGGTGCGGCGTCCGGCGGCATGTGCCAGGGCGATGCCCCCAACGCCGGTCGTATTGGCGCTTCTTCTTCGTCGTAGGCTGACCCTTGCGTCGAGCTCCTGGCCCGCTTCAGCATGGACTTCGAGGCTCTCCGAAAGAGAAGGGAGGCCTTGGGTGATGATTAGCCTTGCCGCCTATTGAAGCGCAGGAAGTACTTCGCCACTGATGAGTAAGCCTTTCCCTTTCTCTGTTCCTTACTTTCCTGCTGCTTCAACTGATCATTGCCCTGCAGGGCCCTTCCTGCCGAGTTCACGGAGATGGCTGAGGAGCCATCCCTCCAGGCCTCGCCCTCTCCACCTTCCCCAAGCGCCCCGAGCTCCAGCACTGCCCTTGCGGTGTGGCCAGTTGGAGAGGCGGGCCATCCTGTGATGCGCCCGGATTCTGCGCACCTTGCGACCATCCTTCGCGAGCCCTCCCGGGGCATAGCCAGCCTGCCCTGGGCTCTTCGACTGGTTGTGGACGGCGACTGGCTGAGGTCGGCCTTGCGATCTTCCTCGGAGGGCGAACAGGTTCCGGGCCAGGCTTCTGGCGAGGCGCGTCCGGCCATCGCGAGGGCGCCATCCCCACAGCCCCCTGCCCAGAGGGGGAGTGCTGGTCCGTGGCCCTCCTCGTGCGCCCGAGGCAGAAGGTGATGCGGAAGACATGCTCGAGCGCGGTCGGAAGCGCCGCGCCTTCCGCCAAGGTTTCCTCCGGAGGGCGGCGGACGCGGTGAGCCAGCTTGGTGTAGAGCTCGCTGACGAGGACACACGTCTTGAGGCCGAGGGCCTGCGCCTAGCTGAGGAGAGGCGCAAGCTGAAGGTGGCCGTTGCTCTTGCGCGCCACCAGCGTGACCTCGACAATGAGAAGGCCAAGGTGTCGCTGGCAGCTTCTCGGGAGGCCTGCTCCTGGGCCGTCTTGGAGGCTCAGGAGGCTGACCAGCGGTGCAGGGTCGCAGAAGAGTGGGTGTGGGAGCTCCGGGCCTGGAGTAGCTCCCTGGAGCAACAGGTGGAGTTGCATGAGGCGGCCCTTGCGTCGATGGAGGGGGGCTCGGTCGATCGGGTAGAGCTTCAGAAACGTGAGGAGGCACTGACGCTGGAGGCCACCGAGCGCACCCTGGAACTCGAGCGATTGGAGACGAGGGAGCACCTGGTGGCGCAGGCGGAGGATGATGCTGCCGCAAGGGAAGCCCGAGCCTCAGAAGAGGTTGATCGCCGGGTGGTGGCGGCCCACTCGAACCTCGAGCGCGAGTTCAAGGAAAAGCTGGAGTTGATCAAGGTCGAAGCAGAGGGCAGGACCGCCACCCTGAAGGCCAAGCTGGATGAAGTGATGCGGCGTGCAGACGCTGCCGGGGCTGCCCTTGGTGCGGCACAGGCGGAACTGGCTTCCTCCCGCACCGAGGTGCTTCTTCTCCACCAAAGGGTGGACACGGCTGAGGCCGTTGCACGGCAGAACAAAGACGAGATACGCCAGCGGCAGACCCTAGAGCACGTGCACAGCCCCATGCTCCGCGAGCTCCGGGAAAGAGCTAACACGGCCTTGGGCATCATCTGCGAGGTAGCCGTTGGGGAGCCTCGTGTGGTTAACTATGTTGGTAACCTTCAGTTCTTCACCGATGTGGTGACGCAGCTGGAGGTTCGTTCGGGCAGAGCCGACAGGTTGGTGGAGGAGAGGAGCCGTGCCCTACTTGGGCGTGCTTTTTCCCGCGTCTTCAGTCATCTTCAGAACATGGACCCCCACTTCGACTTTGATGCCGCCATCGCACCGGTACCCCTGGCGATCCGAGACAATCTGGAGAGTTGGGTGGAAGACAACGTGGACGCCCTTGTTAGGGCCTTCACCGCTGATGACGACGGTGTGGTCGTAGCTACTGATGAGGGCGGAGTGGTGAATGGCCCAGGTGCTGGTGACGGCGACGTAGAAGGTGACGGCGAGGCCAGCGACGCCAGTGGCGACTCCGGAAGTGTCCCCGAGGATGCATTGGGGGATTTATCCGATTGATCGTGTGATGTTCCTGCTTTTACCCTGCGCAGAGAGAGTTCGGGCTTGGCCCAGGAGGTTGTAAGAGCATCTTGGGAGGGGGAGCCCCTCGTGTAAAAACTTGCAGTTAGCGTATTTGTAGACATGATATCACCCGTGTGCCTGCGCCAAGCGACTGGTTCATGGCGAGCCGATTGGCTTGTTTACCTTCGACCCGCGTGGGCCTTGAGCTAGCCTGCGGAGGACCGTGGTGTCCTGAGTGTCTCCTGAACGAGCCTGTTGAATCTGCAAGGATAACCTCCTGAGAGGGCGTGGCGACGACAGCCTGGGTTGCGCGCATGCTGGGCCTAGCCCTGCTCGCGAGGGGCTCACAAGGGGAGGCGGCTGAGGCCGGATGGACGCAAAGCGGTGACCAGAACGCGAGAGATTGCTCGAACAAGACTAAACACCCCTTCCCCGAACACACGCAAGTCTCAAGCTCAAATCCAACTTAAATCCGAACAGGGAAAAGCAACAACCAAGGGGAAAAGCAAGGAAAGCAGAAAAAGCCGCGTCCGGCACCTAGTCTAGTCTTCGACGTCTTCTCACCAGCGCGGAGCTAAGTGCTACCACTGGGCGTGGGCGGGAGCCCCCGAGGCCCGAGGGCGGCTCTCCGGAGACTCCGGGGCGTGTACAGCCCCACTCATTATTACGTGAGAGTGTCACGGGGCGGCGAGCTTCACAGGCACTGGGCCTTCTTCACAGGTACGGGCCTTGCTTCATATCGCCAGACGAGGGCCCCGCCTTGTGCCACACTCTATTGCCATCATTGGCGGCCGGAGACCGAGGACGCCGCCGATGGGATAGAGCGGTCGCCAGCGGTTCCCCGACGACCACGGGTCCTCTGCCGGGGGTAGGCCCTGGGGCACCTCCCCGGCAGAGGGCCTACCTCCTGAGGACGCCTTGCTCCGAGCGCCGCGTGGGCGAGGCCGGATCTCGGCCCCTCTCCTGCAGCCCCCGGTGCCCTCCTCCTGAGGGGTGGGGAGCTGCTGGATTGGGGCAACCACCCGCTGCGACGACCTGTACCTCCTGCGATCCATGGTTAGCGTATGCATGTTCCTGAGGGATGAGCGGTACCCGATAGTCGCTGCCTCCAGCGCGGTCGATGGGGCCTTCCCTGGGCTCCTGAAAGAGCTCAGCCTCGGGTGCTTCTTCTCCCCAGCCTGGGTCGAGGAATGGGCCATGGTCTTCCTCCTGGGAGTGGTAGCGCAGCGGCTCACCGGGACCGTGGGCTGTAGTGGATCACCCTTCGCTGGTCGGAGGCGGAGGCGGCACCGTTGGTGGCCAGGCGCTGACGGCCAAGTTGGCGTTGGAGTGGCCCTGGAATCCGCTTGGAGCTGTGCGAGCGCGTGTGGGGCCTCCGTGCGATCCGCCTTGGGCCTGAGGCGGTAGCTGGGTGCAGAAGGGGTGAGCCCCCGAGGTGGCGGAGCTCAGGAGCTCTGCCACCCGCTCCAGTAGCACGTCGCGGATGCCCTCTAGCAACCTGCGTTGCAGTAGTTCTCGAGCTACCGTGAGCACGGCCCTTGAGTTCGCCTGCTTTTGCTGTGAATACGGTGCTGTGGCCGCGGCGTGGCTCGAGGCCCTGGCTGCCAACCGCACCTGCCGCAGTGTGAGAGCTGGTGTCGTCTGACCGCATCACCCGCGGCCTGCAGCGCCCTGCGGACCACGGGCTACCTAGGGCATGGGGTTGAGGTCGCCCTGGGCAAGCGGCTCTGTGTGGGCGGGCCAGGCCGCCCAGGGATCAGGATTGCCCGTTGGGTCACCGGACATGATGACGATGATGCGACGGGCGGCGAAACACGAGGCGACGGAAGGCAGATTCCGGCGCACCCCTAGCTGGCGCGCCAAATGTCGGATTTCGGGTTCCGGCAGACCCTCAAGGTTCGAACACTGGGGTGCGCGCGGATATCACACCTATTGCCTACCCATGTCTCGCCGCCTCACAAGGATCTAAAACTACATGAAGAACAACACAAGTGACACGAGGTTTATACTGGTTCAGGCCACCATTGTGGTGTAATACCCTACTCCAGTTTGTGGTGTGGTGGATTGCCTCTGGGGCTCATGAGGAACAGTACAAGGGAAGAACAGCCTCGCGAGGGTCTGTTCTTGGCTAGGGTGATGAACTGCTAGGGGAGTTCAGTGGCCTCTCTTTCTCTCTCTCTATGTCTCAGATGTGGATCCGATGCCTCTACCCTGTGGGTGTCTAGTCCTATTTATAGGCGAAGGCCCCGGGCCTCTTTCCAAATATTGAGCGGCAAGGGCGCCAACAATTGGCCATTTTGAAGGGGAACATCTAGTACACTTATCCTGGCTAAAGTTGGTCCTCGCCTGCGAAAGACCCTGACGATGACGCCGGCTTGGGCTCCACGATGACCTTCGTCCTGCCGACCTGCTGGTCTTGGTCTTGTTGCACCAAAATGGTTGCCTTTGCTTGATACCCTCGCCTGCGCTTGCCCCCTTTGCACCAAAGAGGAAACAAGGACTCTACGCAGGCTAGCACCCGCCTGGCGCCCGCCTGGCCTTGGTCGTCATGGCTTGCATCACGGGCACCTCGTGAGGTACTCCGCCTTGATCTCTCTTCCTCCTCACGAGGCAGCCTGACGAGGCCGTGCCTGAGGAAGCCTCCTGTCGTCCGCCCCGCAAGGCTTGGCCCCTCGCGAGGGTCTTGAGCATGTGTTGACGAAGACGGGCCGTACTGGGCCACTCCTTGAGCCACGCCGCAGGCCGCAAGCAGGCAAGTCTGGGTACCCCCGTTCCCAGAACGCCGACAATGTCCTCAGGAACAAAAGTAACTACTCACAAAGCATGTCCATGTTCATGATCAGAGGGGTATTAAATATCATTAGGGATCTAAACATATGATCTTCCACCAAATAAACCAACTGGCATCAACTACAAAGAGTAATGAACACTACTAGCAACCCACAGGTACTAATATGAAGTTTTGAGACAAAGATTGAATACAAGAGATGAACTAGGGTTTGAGATGAGATGGTGCTGGTGAAGATCTTGATGAATATTAGTCCTCCCATGATGATATGATCATTGGTGATGACGATGGCTTTGATTTCCCCTCCCGGAGGGAAGTTTCCCCAGCGGAATCTCTCCGCCGAAGACCTAGATTGCTTCTGCCCAGGTTCTACCTCGAGATGGCTGCACTTCGTCTCGAAGGTCTTCTCTCAATTTTTTCTGGGTAAAAACACTTCATATAGCAGAAGATGAGCACCAGAGACTGGCTAGGGGGCCCACAAGCTCAGGGGGCTCCCCCAGGCTTGTGGCCACCTGGTGGGTCCCCTCCTGGTATTTCTTCGCCCAATATTTTTAATACATTCCAAAATAATTCTCCATAAAGTTTCTGGACATTTGGAGTTGTGCAGAATAGGGATCTTAGATTTGCTCCTTCTGGTGCAGAATTCCAACTACCGACATTCTCCCTCCTTATGTAAATCTTGCAAAATAAGAGAGAAAAGGCATACGAATTGCATCATAAAGTGTAATAACAGTCCATAATGCAATAAATATCAACATAAAAACCTGATGCAAAATGGACGTATCAGTGGGTGCGCCCAAGTGCCTTGTGTGCACCTCATGGGTCCCCTCGACTGTTTCTTATTTTGTTATTTTTTCCAATATTCCAAAATGGACTAAAAATATTTTTATGGAATTTTTAGAGTCAGTTTACTTACCGTAGCATATACCTATTCCTTTTCAGGGTTCTAGAGTGTTCTGGAAGGTCTCCTTTATGTATTCATCCGGTGTCATAGTTTGGACAATGTTAGTTTCAACATTAATAGGTGTGCCTGAGATATGATGCTTTATTCTTTGTCCATTGACCATTCTCGAATTAGTGCCTCCAGAGTTGTTGATCTTGATAGCTCCCAAACGATAAACTTCTTCAATGATATATGGTCCTTCCCATTTAGAGAGAAGTTTCCCTACAAAGAATCCAAAATGAGAGTTGTATAATAGAACATTTTCACCCACTTTGAATTCCCGTTTTTGGATTCTTTTATCATGCCATCTGTTAACTCTTTATTTAAACAAATTAGCATTTTCACATGCTTGGCTTCTCCACTCATCTAACGAACTAATGTCAAATAATTTCTTCTCACTGGCAAGTTTGAAATCATAGTTAAGTTCTTTAATTGCCCAATATGCTTTATGTTCTAGCTTGAGAGGTAAATGACATGCTTTTCCATAGACCATTTTATATGGAGACATACCCATAGGATTTTTATAAGCAGTTCTATAAGCCCATAATGCATCATCAAGTTTCTTAGACCGATTCTTTCTAGATCTATTAATGGTATTTTGCAAGATTTACTTAATTTCTCTATTGCTCAATTCAATAGACTGAGGATGATAAGGTGATGCAATTCTATGGTTAACATCATATTTAGCAAGAAGTTTTCAGAAAGCACCATGTATAAAATGTGAACCACCATCAGTCATTAAATATCTAGGGACTCAAATCTCGGGAAAATAACTTCTTTAAGCATTTTAATAGAAGTGTTATGATTAGCACTACTAGTTGGAATACCTTCTTCCAACTTAGAAACGTAATCAACAATAACTAGAATGTGAGTATACCCATTAGAGGAATGAAAAGGTCCCATATAATCAAATCTCCAAACATCAAATGGTTCATTAACAAGTGAATAATTCATTCGCATTTCCTGACGTCTTCCAATACTACCAATTCTTTGACATTCATCACAAGATAATACAAACTTATGTGCATCCTTGAAGAGAGTAGGCCAACAAGAACGAGATTGTAGTACCTTATGTGCAGTTCTATCTCTAGCATGTTGCCCTCTGTATGCCTCGGAATGACACTTTCGTAGGATTTGTTCCTGTTCATGCTCAAGTACACAATGCCTACTAATACCATCTACTACTTCTTTAGGTCATCCCAAAATTAATGTCTTAAATCAAAGAAGAACTTTTTCCTTTTGTTGGTATGTGAAACTAGGTGGTATATATTTAGCAACAATGTAATTAGTATAATCTGCATAGCAAGGAGTAGAACGAGAATCATCTATAACATCTAATTGTTCATCAGGAAAACTATCATCAATAGGTAGTGGGTCATCAAGAACCTTTTTCCAATCTAGAAAAATTATCAGCTACAGGACTCAGCTCCCTTCCTATCAGTAATATACAAATGAAATTCTTGTAGCAACATAAACCACCTAATCAACCTAGGTTTAGCATCTTTCTTTTTCATAAGATATTTGATAGCAGCATGATCGGTGTGCACAGCTACTCTAGAATCAACTATATAAGATCAAAATTTATCACATGCAAACACAAATGATAATTATTTTTGAGTAGTAGCATAATTTCTTGAGCACTGGCTAGAGTTTTACTAGCATAATGGATAACATTTAATTTCTTATGAACTCCTTTTCCTAGAACAACACCAACAACATAGTCACTAGCATCACACATAATTTCAAAAGGCAAGTTCCAATCAGGTGGATGAACAATGGGTGCAAAAATTAAGGCTTTGTTAAGTGTTTCAAAGGCTTCTACACAATCATCATTAAAAACAAATGGAACATCTTTTTGCAAGAGATTAGTAAGAGATTTAACACAATCAAACTCAAGTTTTATACCTGACTCTTTACCTTTGTCAAGTTCCCAATCTTCATAGTTGCATTTAATTCTTTCCAAAGGATCCCATCTGAATTCAATAGTTTTTTTCATAAAGGAACGAGTAGAAGAAGAATCGAACATGGTTTGATCATTATGAGAAAGCCAATCATAAAAAAATTGTAAGATAATTTCTCTTGAGAGCTCATTATTGGGGCATGGGTACATCATGTACTTAAGCCTCCCCCAAGCTTGAGCGATACTTTCTCCTTCATGAGGCCAAAAATTATATATATATATATATAATTCCGATCACGATGAACCAGATGCATAGGATAAAACTTTTGATGAAATTCCAATTTCAACCGGTTCCAGTCCCACGTTCCAAAATAATCACATAGCCTATACCATGTCTATGGAAGCCTCTACATAAGATGTAGTGATTTTGGTTGAACTTGCAACTGAACTATATAGGTTGGGAAATTCATGCAAACCTGCGCCGTGTGCAGACGAAATATTGTTGAACATACAATGAACCTATAATTCATGAAGAATAATTGATGGGCCCATGAATAAAATGTTAACCACCAGTAGTCATTAAATATCTAGGGACTCCAAACCTCGGGAAAATAACTTATTTAAGCATTTTAATAGAAGTGTTATGATGAGCACTACTAGTTGGAATGGCTTCTACCCACTTAGAAATGGAATCGACAACCACTAGAATGTGAATATACCCATTAGAGGAACGAAAAGGTACCATATAATCAAATCCCAAACATGAAATGGTTCAATAACAAGTGAATAATTCATTGGCATTTCCTGGCGTCTACCAATATTACCAATTCTTTGAAATTCATCACAAGACAAGATAAACTTACGGGCATCCTTGAAAAGAGTAGGCCAGTGAAAAGTAGATTGTATGAGCAGTTCTATCTCCCACATGATGCCCTCCATAAGCTTCGGAATGACATTTCCGTAGGATTTGTTCCTGTTCAGGCTCAGGTACACAACGTCTAATAATATCATCTACTCCTTTATAAAGATGTGGGTCATCGCAAAAGTAATGTCTTAAGTCATAGAAGAACTTTTTCTTTTGTTGGTAAGTGAAACTAGGTGGTATATATTTAGCAACAATATAATTAGCATAGTCGGTATACCAAGGAGTGTTATGAGAAGGATTTATTACAGCTAGTTGTTCATCAGGAAAGCTATCATCAATAGGTAGTGGGTCATCAAGAATATTTTCTAACCTAGACAAGTTATCAGCTACGGGGTTCTCAGCTCCTTTTCTATCAGTGATATGTAAGTCAAATTCCTGTAGCAAGAGAACCCACCTAATGAGTCTAGGTTTAACATCTTTCTTTTCCATAAGATATTTTATAGCAGCATGATCGGTGTGAACAATTACTTTGGAATCAACAATGTAAGATCTGAATTTATCACAAGCAAACACAACTGCTAAAAATTCCTTTTTAGTAGTAGCATAATTTCTTTGGGCACCGTCTAGAGTTTTGCTAGCATAATGGATAACATTTAATTTCTTATCAACTCTTTCTCCTAGAATAGTACCAACAACATAGTCACTAGCATCACACATAATTTCAAAAGGCAAGTTCCAAGTAGGTGGTTGAACAATAGGTGCAGAGGTTAAGGCGTTCTTAAGTGTTTCAAAGGCTTCTACACA
This sequence comes from Triticum timopheevii, assembly GCA_963921465.1. NCBI lineage: Eukaryota > Viridiplantae > Streptophyta > Magnoliopsida > Poales > Poaceae > Triticum > Triticum timopheevii. Next base: position 154,818,149 of record OY997272.1, read on the forward strand.
ATCATCATAAAAAACAAATGGAATATCCTTTTGTAAAGGATTAGTAAGAGGCCTAGAAATTTTAGATAAGTCTTTAATAAACCTCCTATAGAAACCAGCATGACCAAGGAAACTATGAATACCTTTAGTGTCTTTAGGACATGGCATTCTCTCAATTGCATCAACTTTAGCTTTATCCACCTCAATACCTCGTTCGGAAATTTTATGCCCCAAGACAATGCCTTCATTAACCATAAAGTGGCACTTCTCCCAATTCAAGACAAGATTAGTTTGTTCACATCTCTGCAAAACTCGATCAAGGTTGCTTAAGCAATCATCAAAATAAGTTCCATAAATGGAAAAATCATCCATGAAACCTCTAAGATTTTCACAAAATCAGACAATATAGCAGTCATACATCTTTTAAAGGAGCATGTGCGTTGCATAAACAAAAAGGCATACGTCTATAAGCATAGGTTCCAAAAGGGCAAGTAAAAGTGGTTTTCTCTTGACCAGGTTGTGAAACAGGTATTGAGAAAAACCAGAATATCCATCACGAAAACAAAAGTGTGTGTGCTTAGATAATCTTTCTTGCATTTTATCAATCAAAGGCAAAGGGTAATGGTCTTTTCTAGTAGCTTTATTTAATTTTCTAAAATCAATTACCATTCTATAGCCACTAACAATTCTTTGTGGGATAAGTTCATTTTTATCATTAGGAACAACAGTAATACCTCCCTTCTTAGGGACATAATGAACAAGACTTACCCATTGACTATCAGCTATGGGATAGATTATACCTGCTTCCAGAAGCTTTAGTATTTCTGTTCTTACCACTTCCTTCATTTTAGGATCCAAACGTCGTTGGTGATCAACAATAGGTTTAGCATCAGGCTCCATATTAATTTTGTGCTGACAGAGAGTGGGACTAATGTCCTTAAGATCATCAAGAGTATATCCAATAGCTGCACGGTGCTTCCTCAAAACTTTTAATAATCTCCCTTCTTCATATTCTTAAAGGTTAGCACTAATAATTACAGGACATATCTTTTTCTCATCAAGATAAGCACACTTCAGATACAGGATCACCTTTAGGTGGAGGAGGTCCTCCTAGAGTTTCAATAGCCGAATTGTGTTTAAGAAGAGGTGGTTATTCAAAGAAAATATTATCTATTTCATTTCTTTCATGTAAATGCATATCATTTTCATGGTCTAGCAAATATTGTTCTAGTGGATCAGTAGGAGGTATGGTAATAGAAGCGAGACCAATTATTTCATCTTTAATAGGCGATTCTTTATCATGAGGTTGTCTACGAAACTTACAGAAATTAAACTCATGAGACTCATCACCAAAACTAACATTGACAATTTCTTTATAGCAATCTGTCGTAGCATTGACAGTGTTCAAGAAAGGTCTACCAAAAATTATGGGACAAAAATCATATTGTGGAGAACCGAGAACTAGAAAATCAGTAGGGTATTTTGTTTTGCCACACAAGACTTCAACATCTCTAACAATCCCAAGTGGTGTGATGGTGTCTCCGTTTGCAAGTTTAATAGTGACATCTATGTCTTCTATTTCAGCGGGTGCTATGTCAATCATAATTTCTTGGTATAAGGTAAAAGGAATAGCACTCACGCTAGCACCTAAGTCACATAAACCATGATAGCAATGATCTCCTATTTTAACCGAGACAACATGATGCCAACAGGTATATGTTTATCTTTTTCATCGGGTTTGGCAATTCCAGTAGCTTCATTACAAAAATAAATAACATGCCCATCAATATTTTCTACCAAGAGATCTTTAACCATAGCAACACTAGGTTATACTTTGATTTGTTCAGAGGATTTTAGTGCTATAATATTACTTTTGCAAACCACTGTTGATGCCCTAGCATGTTCCTTTATATTAACAGGGTAAGGTGGATTTTCAATATAAGCAATAGGCACAACTAGATCAACGTTGTAAATAATAATTCCATCTTTAGCTTTTATCGGTTCTTTAATTTCTTATTTAATAGGGGGGGGGGGGTGATATTTAAACAAATTCTCCTTAGGGAGATCAACATGAGTAGCAAATGATTCACAAAAAGAGGCTAGTATCTCAGAGTCAAGTCCATATTTAGTGCTAAACTTGTGAAAAGCATCGGTATTCATAAAAGATCTAACACAATCAAGCTCAAGCTTAATACCTGACTCTTTACCTTTGTCGAGTTCATAATCTTCGTAGTTGCATTTAGTTCTTTCTAAAATTTCCCACTTGAATTCAATAGTCCTCTTTATAAAAGAACCAATACAAGAAGTATCGAGCATGGATTGATCATCATGAGAAAGCCGAGCATAAAATTTTTGAATGATAATTTCTCTTGAGAGATCATGATTGGGGCATGTATATAACATTGAATTAAGCCTCCCCCAAGCTAAAGCGATACTTTCTCCTTCACGAGGCCAAAAATTATATATATAATTCCGATCATGATGAACTAGATGCATATGATAATTTTTCGGGTGAAATTCCAATTCAATCGATTCCAGTTCAAAGATCCAATATCATCGCATAGCCTATACCATGTCAATGCTTTTCCCTTGAAATATAAAGGGAAAACCTTCTTCTTAACTTCATCTCCGGGTAAATCTGCAAGCTTAAACAATCCAAAAATTTCATCCACATGTATCAAATGCATATCACGATGTTCAGTTTTGTCTTGTGCATAAGGATTAGTTAGCTAGCAGTTGGTCTATCATACACGAAGGAATTTTGTAACCAACATTTTTAGTAGGTGCAGTAGGTTGAGGGGCAACTCTTTGTGTTTCCAATCGAGGTGAAGATACCTCGAACAAACCCCTCAAATGATTGTTTTCTGTAATAACAAGTGACAATAAATTTCAGCATGTAGTATAAGTTTTTTCCTTACCGATTTCCACTTACCAAGAGCGCTTCACTCCCCGACAACGGCGCCAGAAAAGAGTCATGATGACCCACAAGTATAGGTGATCAATCGTAGTCCTTTCGATAAGTAAGAGTGTCAAACTCAATGAGGAGCAGAAGGAAATGACAATTGGTTTTCAGCAGGTAATTTCGGCAAGCCCTGAAATTGTCGGTAACAAGTAATTTGATAGCAAGATATTTTGTAACGAGCAAGTAATGGTAACGGTAAATAAAGTGTAGCAAGGTAGCCTAATACTTTTTGTAGCAAAGGACAGGCCAAAACGGTCTCATATAATAAGCAAATAGTTCTTGAGGGCACACAGGAATTTCATCTAGCCACTTTCATCACGTTGGTTTGATTTGCGTTCACTACTTTCACTACAACATGAACCCTCCTTCAGCAAGGCATCAATGTGTTGTGCTATGTCCATATATGCGTTGCTAAGGGCTACACCAACGGATTACTAGGCGTTGTCGTTGGTGGCGTTGCTAGGGTCTACAACAACATATATATATGCGTTGGTAAACCACATATAGAAGCATTGTAAGGTAGCAACATATAGAGTTAAAGCCTAACAACACTTCATATGCATTGGTGACGACCTTGCACAATTATATAGCATATCATTGCAACGACTAGAGGCTTCGCTACATAGCATGAATATTTGATGATATTTTATACATTGCCATCCAGAACTATTAGGTCAATATAGAGAGTGGATAGGAGTCACAACATAATAAACAGGAAGGTCTCATATATTAAATCAACTATGTTGCATTACAAAGAACATGATTCAAAGATTACAAGATGTGAAAATATCTAATAGTAGCCTGTCACATCCCTAGTTCTGGTCTGCTCTGGTCTAGCTAGTCATGTGTTGCATCATGTTTAATTTCTTTTAAACTTGAAATGGGGATTGTTCAAACCCTAGCACTGGATCAAATCAAATAGGTTCAACCTAAAATAATCTTCAATGAACCCAAAATGCCCTTTGGAAATGTTCATGATTTTTGATAAAGGTGAAAACCTCTGCCAAAAATGATGAGCAAATTTATTGGCCATTTATGGATTTTTGAATTAACTCATATTGTATTTGAATTGGGGCATTTAAATTCTATAAATACTTTAAATGCTCTAATAAATTCTGAAAATAGTTGAGGGCTGTTGGGAATAATCCAGTATGTGCCCACAATTTATTTCAGGATTTTATTAAGTGATTTAGTATTTTACTAAATCCAAAATAACAAAGACAGAAAATAGAAAACATTAAATAAAAGGAGAGAGAGAGGTTACTCGTGGCTTACCTGTGCCCAGCAACCAGCCCAGCACTGTAGCTGGCGGCCCAGGCCACCAGCCGACGCCAGTCGTCGTCCTCGTGGCGCCAGGAGAACGAGACGCACGCGCCCGACACGCGCAAGCACACGCCGCGCCAGCTCCTGCCTCCCTGCTTGCTCCGCGACTCCCTGGAGACGCCACGCAACCCCCCCCGGCCCCTCTCACTCTCCCCCAGTGCTGTTCCCTCCTCTGCTTCTCCCTCTCTCCCGAGACCGAACGCCACCATATCCGCCGCTCGCTGTTGCCGCACGCACCGTCACGGCCTCGCCTCTCCGATGAGTCCAAGAGCCTCGCCGCGTCTTCTTCGTCCCCTCCGTCAAGACACGATCCGCCGTACGCCCTGTGGAGTCGTCGCCATCGCCGTCTTCAAGCTCCGGCCGACGAGATCGCCGTTGTTGTTCCGGCTGCGCCAAGCCTCCCCCGATCTCGTATACCCCTCCGTTCGATACGCTGTGAGCTTCTTCATCCAATCCCCCCTTCTCCCCTGCTCTCCTGCGCCTCTAGTCCGTCCTGCCACACGAGCCGTAGCTCACCTCGGCTCGGGCTCGCCGCCGGCGCTACTCCGTGGCCTCCAGGTCACCCCACCGTGTCCGACGGCCTCGTGCGCCTCTGCAGGCACTTTAGGAGGCTTCACCCGCCTAGTTTGCACGCTGCAGCTTCATTTCCGAGTACGGCCGAACTCCGGCCGCCGTCGGGGTCGATGCCGCCGTCGCCTCCGGCCACCCCACGGCTTCCCGCGTGTTCCTATGGATGCGCGCGAGCCTGGGTGTCGCGTAGGTGGTCTCCGCCGCGCAAATGGTCGCCGGAGCGACGATCCCGACAAGATCCGCCTTGTTCGGCCTCGCCGGCGGCCTAACGCTGGTCAAACCTCAATTAGCACTAACCTAATGACCCTCCGGGTCAATGACAGATGGGCCCCGATGCCCCCTGAGTTTTAGTTAGGCTAATTAACCCCAGCTTAAACCCTGTGTGACTGACGTGTGGTCCACACGCGTCAGATTTGACCCGGTCAGCGCGGTTGACCTGCTGACGCGGGCTTGATGCAGTGCTGACGCAGTATTTGACTTCTGGATTTAAAATAATTCAGAAATTCCAAAAAATAGTATAAACTTCTAAAAATCATAGAAATTCAACCGTAACTCCAAATGAGATAAATTATATATGAAAAATGATCAGAAAAATCCAACTATCCATCTGTACCATTTTCATGCATGTTAGAACAACTTATAGCTGCTGTTTAGGACAAATCATATGAATGGCATTTAAATCATCACATGTGGAGTTTGAATTTGATCCTAGGGTTCAAACCAACTCCATTTAACTTTCTGCTAGTTGCATTAGCTCAAATCACAGCATATTGCCATGTCATGATCATGCATCATATTGTGCATTGCATTGATTTTGTTCTTCCTTGTTTGCCGGTGTTTGTCCCCTCTCAGTAGATGACGTACCGACGACGTGATCGATGACACTGATGAAGAGCTATATTATCTTCGGAAGTGCCAGGCAAGCAAAACCCCCTTGTTCATTCCTATACAATCCCACTCTCTCGCTCTTGCTCTCTTTTACTGCATTAGGACAACAACGTTTCAACTGTTACATGCTGCGGTAGTTGAACCCCTTTATCCTCTGCATGACCTGTCATTGCCACAGTAAATAGATGAAACCCACTAGCATGAGTAGGAATTGTTTGAGCCCTGATGTGCCTACTCATTCATGCTTGTTTGCCATGCCTGCTATTGCTTAGAGTTGTGTCAGGTCTGATTCATCAGGGATGAATTGGAAAGTGGTGAACATGTCCTACTGTGTGTGAGCTAAGTGTGTGAACACGATTTGGTAAAGGTAGCGGTGAGAGGCCATGTAGGAGTACATGGTGGGTTGTCTCATTGTAGCCGTCCTCAGGAACTGAGTTCTGTGTTTGTGATCCATGAACAGTTACTACCACACATTGGGTTCCGGTAACTCGACCCCTGTCGGCTTCTTAATCACCCTTGTTCTCTGTCCAGGAGTTGCAACTAGTTTCTGGTGTTTGTAGGTAGTGTTAGTAGTCTACCAAGTGGCACCTGGTACAGGTGGGCTTGGGACAGACTAGGCACAGTGGCCCGGTGTACCAAGTGGCACCCGGATGGTGGACTTGGGAACCCTGCACACCTCGTTTGGGGCCGTGAGCGACACCCCGGCCGGATCTCCTTGCGGATGGAACCCGAATAGGCGATAAACCTGGATGAGAGACTTGAGTGTTTAGGTAGGCCGTGGCTGACTCCCTCCCCTGGCTTCCGCTTGAAGGTTGCCGAGGTACATGACGTGTACAGGGCGATAAGTGGCGAGAGCGTGTGAAAAGAAGTACACCCCTGCAGGATTATCATTATCTATTCGAATAGCCGGATTCCTTGGATATGGAAACTTGGACCCCTTGTACAGTTCATAGACAAGTGAAAGTGGATACTCTAAAATGCGCAAGATAAGCGTGAGTGCTATGGATGGCGTTCTCGTAGGGAGACGGGAGCGGATCCATAGTGGTGTATTGATATGGTGAATATGTGGACTCGTGTGCGCCACCTCAAGAGTTACTTGCAGTCGTAGTTCAGGTTAGCCACCGAGTCAAAGCTGGCTTGCTGCAGTTAAACTCCACCACCCCCTTTGTTGATAATGATGCATATGTAGTTAGTTCTGATGTAAGTCTTGCTGGGTACATTTGTACTCACGTTTGCCTATTTTATGTTTTTGCAGAGAGACTTCAGTCTCACTAGTAGTTCCGCATGGACTTCGACGTTTAGCTTGTTACCTCAGCTACGATCTTGTGCCCTCGGCAGGATCTGGTAGATAGTCAGGCTTTTCAGCCTTTTTCGTTTATAGTTGTCTGTACTCAGACATGTTAAGCTTCTGCTTGTGCTTTGACTTGTATGCTCTGAGTGTTGGGTCATGAGACCCATGTTTGTAATATCTCGCTCCTCGGAGCCTATTGAAATAATACTTGAGTTGTAGAGTCATGTTGTGATGCCATGTTGTATTTGCACATATCGAGCATATTGTGTGTATGTTATTGAAATGCTTGGTATGTGTGGGATCTGACTATCTAGTTGTTTATCCTTAGTAGCCTCTCTTACCGGGAAATGTCTCCTAGTGTTTCCACTGAGCCATGGTAGCTTGCTACTGCTCCGGAACACTTAGGCTGGCCGGCATGTGTCCTTCTTCGTTCCTATGTCTGTCCCTTCGGGGAAATGTCACGCGATGAATACCGGAGTCCTGTTAGCCCGCTATAGCCCGGTTCACCGGAGTCCTGCTAGCCCAGTGCTACAGCCTGGATTCACTCGCTGATGACCGACACGTTCGATGCTGGGTCATGGATGCCTGTCCCTGTAAGTTTGTGCCACACTGGGTTTACGACTAGCCATGTCAGCCCGGGCTCCTTATCATATGCATGCTAGCGACACTATCATATACGTGTGCCAAAAGGCGCAAATGGTCCTAGGCAAAGGTAAGGCAACACCCGTGGGAATACCGTGCGTGAGTCCGCAAAGTGATATGAGGTGTTACATGCTGGATCGATGTGGCATTGAGTCGGGGTCCTGACAGCTTTGGTATCAGAGCTTGATTGCCTGTAGGATTACCAAGCCAAACTGGTCGAAATTGAGTCTAGAAATGCTTTAGTTATATGTAGGGGAATTGATTGTGGGATGGGAACGTAAGGCTCTTTTTATTCCTTTACCTCATGCCCTTCTGATCGGAGTCATCTTATCTTCCTACGGGGTTAAGGAACTAGGCCTTCTCCTCTTTCTATCAGGATCACGTGTTACTAATCCGTAGAATCTTAGGATGGTTGGTTCCAGGCCTCAGTTCAGTTTCTACTACTTTGGTATGTTATCAATTGAACCATAACCTTGATATGATGTTGTTGAGTGACTGTGCAAATCCTTGTGAATATCTCAAATCTTTTTTGATCATTTACAGCCGTTATGCTGTTCGAGTCATCCCAGGTTTCTAAACAATCTGATGCACTTGCAAATCCTTTCCCTCTGGTTTTGATGTTCCTTTGGGCCAGGTTAATCACACTAATTGCTGAGTTGAGGTATTCTTTTACCTCGACATATATGTTGGAATTAATATTATGACCCTAGGTGTCTTAGGGGATCATCTAGTAATCTAGTTATGTTTTGTGCTCCCTGTGTGATGATTCTGGCCATCATTCTCGAAAGCATCCCGTGATGTTATTAGTTAGTAGGTATTCCATTCCGGGGTTCTTGAACCCGAGATTCACCCTTCTTACCTCATGTTGATAGTATTTGCTAGTTCCTTTAAGATATTAGTAACCTTTGCGATAGTCCTCGAGGTCCGTGGTATTTCCTTCTTCCAAATACCATGAACTACTTATGGAAGCAGTTCCTCGATGAACCAAAAGATCTCAACCAGAGTGCTCTTGATGAGTTCTTCTCTCTATATTGTCACTCTGCCAGTCCTATCCTTTCTGCATGGGTTATCCAGAAGAAACCTGTTGAACTTGGTTCGACATGCTAATCCATGCATCCACAACTCAGTAAATCATATGTTCTTTTGAGTTGTCCCATTTTAGTTGTCTTCCGACCCTCGTCTATCAATTGACAGTCAGGAGTGGTTGTGCATTCGTGTTCATCGGTGCCTTTTACTCCTGTGGTCCGTCAAGCCATTCCATTCCGGAATGACTAGGAGAAACAAACTCCAGTACCTCATCCATATCCAGGATTGGGTCAAAGCAGTTGTATCCCGCAGATCAAATGCAATTCAACTTCTGGTTTGTTCTACCTTGAAGTATTACCTTCTTTATGTCAGGATTGTCATGAGAATCGCACCACCTCTTGTGAATTCTTAACGTAGTGATACTTCTCGCCATCCTTTTTCATTCCTCGGTTCCGTGTTGTTGCAGCCGGAATGCCGACAGATGAACTATGATGTGTGAAATCAATACTCCTAGCAACCCTGTTGCTCGGTAGTTAAAGGACAATAATTTCATTCTTAGCGTGTTGGTTCTTGAATCCTCATTCTAAGACCGAGTGTGCTACCTAGTCCATTTTCCTGGTGCACTCTTCGATCAATGAGTTAGGATTTTGCCAATCCTTGCTTATTTGAGTACACCGTCTTGCTATGAAAAGCAAGATTGTTCTCGAGCTTATTAACATTTCGGTGGTTCGTGATTTTCTGAATATCTTCTCGGAAGTATCACCAGGTCGTCACTTGACTGCTATGTTCAGTTCGTGAACAAGATGGTTTCTCTATGAACCACCCCTTCTCCAAGAATCCGTGTCGGATACCCTGAGCTAGTTGGTTAAGCTAAACAACAACTTGGAGAGTTGGAAGATAAAAGATTGTCCGACTCAGTTCATTCCAAAGGGATATCTTTGTGTGTGTTGAAGAAAGATGATATCTTCATTGATTGATCCTCATGGTCAATTGCTGGATCTATTATGTTATCCAATCTTTGATTTGAGTATGGGCTATCGTCAAATCAAATCAGAACCAACGATATTCGTAATGTTGTCTTACTCGTGGTTGTTTCCTCGAGCATACATCATTATATCTTTTGGGTCTGACCAATGCTATCACTTGTTCACATAATTATGGAATTCCATCTTCATGGAAACCTGGATGAATTGTTGTTGCACCCATCAGCAACATTGTTATCTTCTCCATGATTTGTGTTGAACATCGAGCTAGTATTGGAAACTTTATAAGCATTATCTTCATGTCCCGTTCATGAAGCATATGCTTGGATGAAAGAAGTGACTTCCTCTAATTCATGTGCATCTGATGCAAGTTGCCGCCGTGAATTCGAGAAAGCATGTTTTTTTACCTCCTCTGGAATCATCCCAAGTCAGTTATGCACGTGCGAAGTATTCCGTGGTTTGTTAGACTGATCATCTTCATTCCATATGAATTCTCTAGCATACCAAGCCACTGACTAATTTGTTCAAGGAGAAGGAGTTCCTTCATAAGAGCTAATCCGGACTTATGAAAGAACTTCTATATCCTCGTTGATGGTTCCCAACCAGAACTCGGTAGTGTTTTATTGTAAGACTACCATGTGGGCATGCTTGTCTGGGACAACGTGTTCACATGTTTGTAGTAGAACCAGCTCATGTTTTGGAGCTTACTACCGTAGTCCATTACCTGAGAATCTCGCAATGCCATCTCATCGATTTGTGTTGCAATCTTTAATTTTTCTTTCTAGACTTGGTGAGTCTGGAATATTCTGACACCAACCAGATTTGAATCTCAGGCAGATATGATGGTTGGAACATTTCCCAAGAACTATAATATTGGTCACTCGATAACCGGTGAAGTGGATGTCGTGGCCAACACACCCAGCCGGAAGGCCTATTATTGTATTATCTTGTTTGAGGAAGTTGGCCTCCTCCCCATAAGGATTTCGCAGGACTTACCTCTGTAGTTATTCCTTATGGATTCTTGAGCTCCCGAAGTCCGCCCTTTTACTTGATGTTCTAGATATCAAACCATATCTACGAATGGATTATGCTAGCACATCAAGGAGAACATTAGAAGCGGAGTGCTAAATGTCTCTCGGTCGATCATCCAGATTTTGTTTCCTTGGCCTCGCTAAGGTGAAATCTGAGGAAGTGTTATCTTCCTTTGCATCTGCATCTTCCACCGGTGTCCATCATGGTAGTACGTTGTGTTGCCAGGTTCCTTGACACGGATATTGGTAAAACCTTGATGATTATGGAAATGCTCAAGTTCTTGAGAGCACACGCAAGCGCTAGGTGTTATCATCGTCACTAATTGGGATTGCCCCAGATTTCCTCGGTTATGCTATAACTTTTCAAACAGTGGATTCACTCTCTACTGTTGAGATTCTCCCCAGTTACTAAAATCATCCTTTGTGTTGTTTCAACAAGGTAATCCACATCATCCATTCTAATCCGGGTATGCCATTCTACCGAACCCCTCCAAATGATCGCTCGAGAATTGCCTTAGGCTGGTATAAAGAGTTTCAATGATCTCTGAACCAAAGGTAATTCTCTTTGCCACTTAAGGGGATTTTTCCATGAGTCACCTCCTCTAAGATGTCTCGTTATGGTATCATGGCAACTCAACTCCTCGCTATGTTGACAACCGTTCACCACCTTCTTAAGTGTGGAATTGTTGTCTACCTAGTGAGCCCTCGTCATTTGTTCCACTCCATCCCTCTAGATGTGTGCTTCGTGTCTCAGCTCGAGAGATGTTGCTATCTCACCCCGTGAGTTGATCCTGAGTTGCTTGATCTCCGAGATGATCGATTCTTTTAGAGTTTTCCCTATCCTCTCATTGTCATGTTGGCTGGAGTTCTCAGAGAAAGACAACGAGACAAAGATGGTGATTGAATCAACATTCATTTGAAGTGCAACCTGGATCGTGAAGATTGCGTTAGTTGCGTTCCCCCATCATCTTACCCTACGCCAGAATCTTGGGACGAGATTCCTATTTAGTGGGGGGTGAGTTGTCACATCCCTAGTTCTGGTCTGCTCTGGTCTAGCTAGTCATGTGTTGCATCATGTTTAATTTCTTTTAAACTTGAAATGGGGATTGTTCAAACCCTAGCACCGGATCAAATCAAATAGGTTCAACCTAAAATAATCTTCAATGAACCCAAAATGCCCTTTGGAAATGTTCATGATTTTTGATAAAGGTGAAAACCTCTGCCAAAAATGATGAGCATATTTATTGGCCATTTATGGATTTTTGAATTAACTCATATTGTATTTGAATTGGGGCATTTAAATTCTATAAATATTTAAATGCTCTAATAAATTCTGAAAATAGTTGAGGGCTGTTGGGAATAATCCAGTATGTGCCCACAATTTATTTCAGGATTTTATTAAGTGATTTAGTATTTTACTAAATCCAAAATAACAAAGACAGAAAATAGAAAACATTAAATAAAGGAGAGAGAGAGGTTACCCGTGGCTTACCTGTGCCCAGCAACCGGCCCAGCACTGTAGCTGGCGGCCCAGGCCACCAGCCGACGCCAGTCGTTGTCCTCGTGGCGCCAGGAGGACGAGACGCACGCGCCCGACACGCGCAAGCACACGCCGCGCTAGCTCCTGCCTCCCTGCTTGCTCCGCGACTCCCTGGAGACGCCACGCAACCCCCCCCCCCCGGCCCCTCTCACTCTCCCCCAGTGCTGTTCCGTCCTCTGCTTCTCCCTCTCTCCCGAGACTGAACGCCACCGTCGCCGCCGCTTGCTGTTGCCGCACCCACCGTCACGGCCTCGCCTCTCCGACGAGTCCTAGAGCCTCGCCGCGTCTTCTTCGTCCCCTCGTCAAGACACGATCTGCCGTACGCCCTGTGGAGCCGTCGCCATCGCCGTCTTCAAGCTCCGGCCGACGAGATCGCCGTTGTTGTTCTGGCTGCGCCAAGCCTCCCCCGAGCTCGTATACCCCTCCGTTCGATACGCTGTGAGCTTCTTCATCCAACCCCCCTTCTCCCCTGCTCTCCTGCGCCTCTAGTCCGTCCTGCCACACGAGCCGTAGCTCACCTCCGCTCGGGCTCGCCGCCGGCGCTACTCCGGTTGCCTCCAGGTCACCCCACCGTGTCCGACGGCCTCGTGCGCCTCTGCAGGCACTTTAGGAGGCTTCACCCGCCTAGTTTGCACACTGCAGCTTCGTTTCCGAGTACGGCCGAACTCCGGCCGCCACCGGGGTCGATGCCGCCGTCGCCTCTGTCCACCCCACGGCTTCCCGCGTGTTCCTATGGATGCGCGCGAGCCTGGGTGTCGCGTAGGTGGTCTCCGCCGCGCAAATGGTCGCCGGAGCGACGATCCCGACGAGATCCGCCTCGTTCGGCCTCGCCGGTGGCTTAACGCCGGTCAAACCCCAATTAGCACTAACCTAATGACCCTCCGGGTCAATGACAGATGGGCCCCGACGCCCCCTGATTTTTAGTTAGGCTAATTAACCCCAGCTTAAACCCTGTGTGACTGACGTGTGGTCCCCACGCGTCAGATTTGACCCGGTCAGCGCTGTTGACCTGCCGACGCAGGCTTGATGCAGTGCTGACGCAGTATTTGACTTCTGGATTTAAAATAATTCAGAAATTCCAGAAAATAGTATAAACTTCTAAAAATCATAGAAATTCAACCGTAACTCCAAATGAGATAAATTATATATGAAAAATGATCAGAAAAATCCAATCTATCCATCTGTACCATTTTCATGCATGTTAGAACAACTTATAGCTGCTCTTTAGGACAAATCATATGAATGGCATTTAAATAATCACATGTGGAGTTTGAATTTCATCCTAGGGTTCAAACCAACTCCATTTAACTTGCTGCTAGTTGCATTAGCTCAAATCACAGCATATTGCCATGTCATGATCATGCATCATATTGTGCATTGCATTCATTTTGTTCTTCCTTGTTTGCCAGTGTTTGTCCCCTCTTAGTAGACGATGTACCGACGACGTGATCGATGACCCTGATGAAGAGCTATATTATCTTCGGAAGTGCCAGGCAAGCAAAACCCCCTTGTTCATTCCGATACAATCCCACTCTCTTGCTCCTGCTCTCTTTTACTGCATTAGGACAACAACGTTTCAACTGTTACATGCTGCGGTAGTTGAACCCCTTTATCCTCTGCATGACCTGTCATTGCCACAGTAAATAGATGAAACCCACTAGCATGACTAGGAATTGTTTGAGCCCTGATGTGCCTACTCATTCATGCATGTTTGTCATGCCTGCTATTGCTTAGAGTTGTGTCAGGTCTGATTCATCAGGGATGAATTGGAAAGTGGTGAACATGTCCTACTGTGTGTGAGCTAAGTGTGTGAACACGATTTGGTAAAGGTAGCGGTGAGAGGCCATGTAGGAGTACATGGTGGGTTGTCTCATTGCAGCCGTCCTCAGGAACTGAGTTCTACGTTTGTGATCCATGAACAGTTACTACCACACATTGGGTTCAGGTAACTCGACCCCTCTCGGCTTCTTAATCACCCTTGTTCTCTGTCCAGGAGTTGCAACTAGTTTCTGGTGTTTGTAGGTAGTGTTAGTAGTCTACCAAGTGGCACCCGGTACAGGTGGGCATGAGACAGACTAGGCACAGTGGCCCGGTGTACCAAGTGGCACCCGGATGGTGGACTTGGGAACCCTGCACACATCGTTTGGGGCCGTGAGCGACACCCCGGCCGGATCTCCTTGCGGATGGAATGGCCGACTCCCTCGCCCGGCTTCCGCTTGAAGGTTGCCGAGGTACATGACGTGTACAGGGCGATAAGTGGCGAGAGTGTGTGTGAAGAAGTACACCCCTGCAGGGTTATCATTATCTATTCGAATAGCCGGATTCCTCGGATATGGAAACTTGGACCCCTTGTATAGTTCATAGACAAGTGAAAGTGGATACTCTAAAATGCGCAAGATAAGCGTGAGTGCTATGGATGGCGTTCTCGTAGGGAGACGGGAGCGGATCCATAGTGGTGTATTGATATGGTGAATATGTGGACTCGTGTGCGCCACCTCAAGAGTTACTTGCAGTCGTAGTTCAGGTTAGCCACCGAGTCAAAGCTGGCTTGCTGCAGTTAAACTCCACCACCCCCTTTGTTTATAATGATGCATATGTAGTTAGTTCTGATGTAAGTCTTGCTGGGTACATTTGTACTCACGTTTGCCTATTTTATGTTTTTGCAGAGAGACTTCAGTCTCACTAGTAGTTCCGCATGGACTTCGACGTTTAGCTTGTTACCTCAGCTACGATCTTGTGCCCTCGGCAGGATCTGGTAGATAGTCAGGCTTTTCAGCCTTTTTCATTTATAGTTGTCTGTACTCAGACATGTTAAGCTTCTGCTTGTGCTTTGACTTGTATGCTCTGAGTGTTGGGTCATGAGACCCATGTTTGTAATATCTCGCTCCTCGGAGCCTATTGAAATAATACTTGAGTTGTAGAGTCATGTTGTGATGCCATGTTGTATTTGCACATATCGAGCATATTGTGTGTATGTTATTGAAATGCTTGGTATGTGTGGGATCTGACTATCTAGTTGTTTATCCTTAGTAGCCTCTCTTACCGGGAAATGTCTCCTAGTGTTTCCACTGAGCCATGGTAGCTTGCTACTGCTCCGGAACACTTAGGCTGGCCGGCATGTGTCCTTCTTCGTTCCTATGTCTGTCCCTTCGGGGAAATGTCACGCGATGAATACCGAAGTCCTGTTATCCCGCTACAGCCCGGTTCACCAGAGTCCTGCTAGCCCAGTGCTATAGCCTGGATTCACTCGCTGATGACCGACATGTTCGATGCTGGGTCATGGATGCCTGTCCCTGTAAGTTTGTGCCACTTTGGGTTTACGACTAGCCATGTCAGCCCGGGCTCCTTATCATATGGATGCTAGCGACACTATCATATACGTGTGCCAAAAGGCGCAAACGGTCCCGGGCAAAGGTAAGGCAACACCCGTGGGAATACCATGCGTGAGGCCGCAAAGTGATATGAGGTGTTACATGCTAGATCGATGTGGCACTGAGTCGGGGTCCTGACATAGCCAAATAGTCAACCTTGCAATCAACTATAATGTTTGAAACATTGTCCTAAAAATGACATTCTAATTATCTAGTACTCCCTCTATAAACAAAAATAAGAGCGTTTAGATCACTAAAATAGTTATCTAAACACTCTTATATTTCTTTACAAAGGGAGTACTAGTGGTAGCCCCATATATTCGCGCCCTTGAAATCAACACCCGAGCCATGCATCATTCATTTATCTTGGCAATCTACAAAAAACAATGAAATGGGATGAGTAACTTGCTGTAGAGAAAATGAGGTTAATAGAGCAGCAAAATGTAAAGAAGGAGCAACATACAGAGGTTGAAGGTTGATAAGTCTCCATCGTATCTACTTTTCCTAACGCTTTCCTCTTGTTTTGGACTCTAATTTGCATGATTTGAATGAAACTAACCCGAACTGACACTGTTTTCAACAGAACTGCCATGGTGTTGTTTTTGTGCAGAAATAAAAGTTCTCGGAATGGAAAGAAACTTTGCAAGGATTTTTTATACAATAAAAGAGAATTTCTGGAGCCAAGAACCACCGGAGGGGGGGCACCTGGGCGGGCACAACCCACCAGGGCGCACCACCCCTCCAGGCGCGCCCAGGTGGGTTGTCCCCACCTGGTGGCCCGGCAGACCCTGAAACCAATTGTATAAAATCCTATTTTTCTAGAAAAAAATCAAGGAGAAAGAATTATCTCGTTTCAAGAGATAAAGCCATCGCTGTCTCCCCTTCTTCATCGGGAGGCCAGATCCTGGAGTCCATTTGGGGCTTCGGAGAGGGGGATCTTCGATATTCATCATCACCAACCCTTCTCCATCGCCAATTCCATGATGCTCCCCACCGGGAGTGCGTAATTCCTTTGTAGGCTCGCTGGTCGGTGAGGAGTTGGATGAGATTCATCATGTAATCAAGTTAGTTTTGTTAGGGCCTGATCCCTAGTATCCATTATGTTCTGAGATTGATGTTGCTATGACTTTGCCATGCTTAATGCTTGCCACTTTGGGCCCGGGTGCCATGATTTTAGATCTGAACCGTTTATGTTATCACCATTATATCCATGTTCTAGATCCGATCTTGCAAGTTATAGTCACCTACTACGTGTTATGATCTGGCAACCCCGGAGTGACAATAGTCGGGACCACTCCCGGTGATGACCGTAGTTTGAGGAGTTCATGTATTCATCGTGTACTAATGCTTTACTTTGGTTTTCTATTAAAAGGAGGCCTTAATATCCCTTAGTTTCCAATAGGACCCCGTTGCCACGGGAGGGTAGGATAAAAGATGCCATGCAAGTTCTTTCCATAAGCACATATGACTATTTACGGAATACATGCCTACACTATATTTATGAACTGGAGCTAGTGCCATATCGCCCTGGGTTATGACTGTCTCATGATGAATATCATCCAACGAATCACCGATCCCATGCCTATGTTTTTCCTATATATTGTTCCTGCTAAGTTACTATTGCTACTGCCACTATTGCAGTTGCTACAGAACTACTGCTATCACTGTTACCCTTACTGTTCCTGCTGCTACCATTATCAAAACTATCATATTACTGTGCTACTGATCACTTTGCTGCAGATAATTAATTTCCAGGTGTGGTTGAATTGACAACTCAGCTTCTAATACTTGCAAATATTATTTGGCTCCCCTTGTGTCGAATCTATAAATTTGGGTTGAATACTCTACCCTTGAAAACTGTTGCAATCTCATTTACTTGTGGGTTATCAAGATCTTTTTCTGGCACCGTTGCCGGGGAGCATAGCTATATTTTTTGAGTCACTTGGGATTATTGTCAATTCATCACTATGAAGAATGTGAAGGATGCTAAGACTAAGATTTTCCCTCTAAGATGAGGGGAGGGAAGGAACTGCCATCCAACTCTTCTTTAGATTCACCTTCTGTTATAAGTAAACTTGCAACACCACCACATGCTATTAATTCTGATATGTCGCAAGTTGTTGATGATGCTACTTCTGCTATGAATGTTACTCATGACGATGCTAGTACCTTGCTTGATGATGATGTGCCACTAGGTGAATTTATTGATGAACAAATTGCTAGAGTAAGACAACGTGATATTGTTAAAATTGATGACAAGCTTGAAACTGAAAATCTTGAAACACCTACTAGAACTAGCCCTCCTAGATATGAATTGCCAAAGGTACCGGAAGTTTATGCTATGAGTGGGGAGGCAACTAGAGATATTCTTGCTTGTAAGGATAGAGATCATTTAGAAAAATTATTATGCAAGTATAAAGAAAGATCTTTGAATGCTAGAATGAAATTTTATCCTAAGTTTGCTACTTCACCTATCTTTATTGATGATAAAGATTATGAATTCACTATCGACCCAGAGTTAAGTACTTTGGTTGAATCTGATCCTTTCCATGGTTATGAAACTGAAACTATTGTAGCACATCTTACTAAATTGAATGACATAGCCACCCTTTTTGCTCATGATGAGAAGATTTGCTATTACTATATCCTCAAGTTATTTTCGTTCTCATTAAAGTGTGATGCTAAAGCTTGGTACAATACTCTTGCTCCTGGTTGTGTGCGCAGTACCCAGGATATGATTTATTACTTCTGTGAAAAATATTTTTCTGATCATAAGAAAGAACCTGCCTTGGAGGAAATATTTAACTTTGTGCAAATTGAAGAAGAGAGTATCCCACAAGCTGGAGGGAGGCTTCTCCAATTGCTTAATGCTCTGCCTGATCATCCTCTTAAGAAAAATGAAATACCTGATATCTTCTATAATGGACTAACCGATGCTTCTTGGGATTTCCTAGATAGTTGTGCTCGTCGTGTTTTCAGGGAACAAACTATTGAGCAAGCTGAAGAATTATTGAACAAATATATTGAAAAATTATGATGATTGGACTCCTCCTAAAACACCGCTTAAACCCACTCCAAAGAAGAGGGATATATTATATATCATTCCTGAAGATATGCAAGAGGCAAAAAAATCTATGAAGGAAAAAGGTATGAAAGCCGAGGATGTTAAAAATTTACCACCTATTGAAGAAATACATGGGCTTGAAGCACCACCACCACCTAAGGTGGTAGAGGTAAAATCTTTAATGAAATTCAAGGATAGTGATGATCCTTGTAATAAACATCCTAGTCAATGCCTTTATGAGTTTGATAATTACATTAGAAAGCAAGATCACTTCAATGCAAATGTTATGAAACAATTGAAATACAACTCTGATATGTTTGCTCATTTAAGTGACTTTTTATTTAGAATCTAAAATGATGTTAGAGGTGTAGGAAAGCATGCCTCTATGGTTCAAACTCAATTAGAACAAGTTGCTAAATATCAAAGAGAGTTGCTTGATGAAATGCACAATAATATAAGTGACTTTGCTATTAGAGTAGCAACTAGAGGAGGTAAAAGGACTCAGAAACCACTTTATCCTGAGGGACACCCAAAGAGAATTGGATAAGACTCTCAAAGAATTAACACTGATGCACCTAGTCCTTCTAGAAAGAAAAAGAAGAAGAAAAATGATAGGACTTTGCATGCCTCTAGTGAACCTGAAATAGAAAAACCTCCTGATAATGATAATGAAGTTTTTATCTCTGATGCTGAAACTCAATCTGGTAGTGAACACTCACCTTCTGATAATGAAAAAGATAATGACGAGGTTCATGAGGACACTCAACCTAATAATAAAGAACTAGACAATGATGTTGAGATAGAACTAGTTGTTGTTCTTGATAACCCACAACCCAAGAATAAAAGATATGATAAAAGAGACTTTGTTGCTAGAAAACACAGTAAGGAAAGAGAACCATGGGTTCAAAAGCTTATGCCCTTTCCACCTAAGTCAGCTAAAAAGAAAGATGATGAAGAATTTGAACGCTTTGCTGAAATGCTGAGGCCAGTCTTTTTGCTACTCGCTTGACTCATATCTTAAAAATGCCTCCTTATGCAAAGTACATGAAAGACATCATCACCAATAAGAGAAAAATACCGAAAGCTGAAATCTCCACTATGCTTGCTAACTTACTTTTAAAGATGGAGTACCTAAAAAACTTGGAGATTCGGGAATACCAACTATACCTTGCTCCATTAAAAGAAATTATGTGAAAACTACTTTGTGTGATTTGGGAGCTGGTGTTAGTGTTATGCCTTTCTCTTTATATAAAAGACTTGATTTGAATAAACTCACACCTACTGAAATATCTTTGCAAATGGCTGACAAATCAACCGCCATACCTATCGGTATTTGTGAGGATGTGCCCGCTGTTTTTGCTAATGTTACTATTTTGACTGACTTTGTTATACTCGAGATGCCCGAGGACGACAACATGTCGATTATCCTTGGTAGCCCCTTCTTGAATACTGCAGGAGCTGCTATTGATTGCAATAAAAGCAAGGTCACTTTTCATATCAATGGTAATGAGAATATGGTGCACTTTTGATACGTCTCCAACGTATCTACTTTTCCAAACACTTTTGCCCTTGTTTTGGACTCTAACTTGCATGATTCGAATGAAACTAACCCGGACTGACACTGTTTTGAGCAGAACTGCCATGATGTTGTTTTATGTGTAGAAAAGAAAAGTTCTCGGAATGTCCTGAAAATCCACGAAGGCACTTTTTGGAAAATATAAAAAATACTGGCGAAAGAATCAAGACCAGGGGCCCACACCCTGTCCACGAGGGTGGGGGGCGCGCCCCTCCCCCTGGGCGCGCCCCCTCTCTCGTGGGCCCCCTGGACCTCCACCGACCTCAACTCCAACTCCATATATTCACGTTCGGGGAGAAAAAATCAGAGAGAAAGTTTCATCGCGTTTTACGATATGGAGCCGCCGCCAAGCCCTAATCTCTCTCGGGAGGGCTGATCTAGAGTCCGTTCGGGGCTCCGGAGAGGGGGATTCATCGCCGTCGTCATCATCAACCATCCTCCATCACCAATTTCATGATGCTCACTGCCGTGCCTGAGTAATTCCATCATAGGCTTGCTGGACGGTGATGGGTTGGATGAGATTTACCATGTAATCAAGTTAGTTTTGTTAGGGTTTGATCCCTAGTATCCACTATGTTCTGAGATTGATGTTGCTATGACTTTGCTATGCTTAATGCTTGTCACTTGGGCCCGAGTGCCATGATTTCAGATCTAAACCTATTATGTTTTCATAAATATATGTGTGTTCTTGATCCTATCTTGCAAGTCTATAGTCACCTATTATGTGTTATGATCCGACAACCCCGAAGTGACAATAATCGGGATACTTCTCGGTGATGACCGTAGTTTGAGGAGTTCATGTATTCATTATGTGTTAATTCTTTGTTCCGGTTCTCTATTAAAAGGAGGTCTTAATATCCCTTAGTTTCCGCTAGGACCCCGCTGCCACGGGAGGGTAGGACAAAAGATGTCATGCAAGTTCTTTTCCATAAGCACGTATGACTATATACGGAATACATGCCTACATTACATTGATGAACTGGAGCTAGTTCTGTGTCACCCTATGTCATAACTATTACATGAGGAATCGCATCCGGCATAATTATCCATCACTGATCCATTGCCTACGAGCTTTTCACATATTGAGTTTGCTTATTTACTTTTCTGTTGCTACTGTTACAATCACTACAAAATCCAAAAACATTACTTTTGCTACCGTTACCTTTATTATCATACTACTTTTCTACTAAATACTTTGCTGCAGATACTAAGTTATCCAGGTGTGGTTGAATTGACAACTCAACTGCTAATACTCAAGAATATTCTTTGGCTCCCCTTGTGTCGAATCAATAAATTTGGGTTGAATACTTTACCCTCGAAAGCTGTTGCGATCCCCTACACTTGTGGGCTATCAAGACTAATTTCTGGCGCTGTTGCCGGGGAGCATAGCTCTATTCTCTGAGTCACTTGGGATTTATATCTGTTGATCACTATGAAGGACTTGAAAGACGCGAAAACTACGATCTATCCCTCAACTACGAGGGGAGGTAAGGGACTGCCATCTAGCTCTGCACTAGATTCTCCTCTGTTTTGAGTAAGCTTGCGACACCTAAACCTGCTACTGCTATGAATTCTGATATGTCGCATGTTATTGATGATGCCACTTCTGCTATGCATGATACTTATGATGAAACTACTTCTGTGCGTGACACTACTTTGCTATTAGGTGAATTTCTTGATGAACAACTTGCTAGAGTTAGGGGGAATGAAATTATTGAAGATGCTATTATTGATGATAGTGATGATGAAAATTCTCCCAATGATTATGAATTGCCTATTGTTCCTGAGGGTTATGTTATGAATGAAGAAGCTGCTAGAGCTATCTTTGCTTGCAATGATAGATATGATCTTAAGAAATTATTAGCTAAATGGAAGCAGCAGTCTCTTAATGCTAGAATGAAACCTGACCCTGCTTTTGCTACTTCACCTATTTGTGTTACTGATAAGGATTATGAATTCTCTGTTGATCCTGAGATTATTACTTTAGTTGAATCTGATCCTTTTTATGGCCTTGAATCTGAAACTGTTGTGGCACATCTTACCAAGTTGAATGACATAGCCACCCTGTTTACTCATGATGATAAATCTCGCTATTTCTATATCCTTAAGATATTTTCGTTCTCATTAAAGGGTGATGCTAAGACTTGGTATAATTCTCTTGCTCCCGTTTGTGTGCGTAGTCCCCAGGATATGATTTATTACTTCTCTGCTAAATATTTCCCTGCTCATAAGAAACAAGCTACCTTGCGGGAAATATATAATTTTGTGCAAATCAAAGAGGAGAGTCTCCCACAATCTTGGGGGAGGCTTCTCCGGTTACTTAATGCTTGGCCTGATCATCCTCTTAAGAAAAATGTAATACTTGATATCTTTTATAATGGACTAACCGATGCTTCCAAGGACTACTTGGATAGTTGTGTTGGTTGTGTTTTCAGGGAAATAATAGTCAATGAAGCTGAATTACTATTGAATAATATGTTGACTAATGAAAATAATTGGACCCTTCCTGAGCCAATTCCTGAGGCAATTCCTGAACCAATTAAGCCGACTCCTGAGCCTGCTTCTAAACCCTCTCCGAAGAAGAGAGGTGTTTTATTTCTCAGTCCTGAAGATATGCAAGAGGCAAAGAAATCAATGAAAGAAAAAGGTATTAAAGCTGAAGATGTTAAGAATTTACCTCCTATTGAATAAATACATGGTATTAATATACCGCCTGTTGAAGAACCACATTGTCTTGATAACCCCACACAGGTAGTAAAGGTAAATTCTCTCTATAGATATGATAAAGTTGAAATCCCCTCTACTAAATTTCATAGCCCATGATTAGATGAATTTGATGAATTTATGGCTAGACAAGAAAGTTTTAATGTTTATGTTAGTAGAGAGTTAAAGAATAATGCTTCTGAGATAGGACGCGTGAGCGATAACATGGCTAGAGTTAAAGGTGAACTCAAACTAGTTAGCAAATATGCTTCTATGGTTGCTACTCAAGCTGATCAAGTACTTAAAGCTCAAAACGATTTGCTTGATGAATTAAATAATAAAAATGACTTTGCTGTTAGAGTGGCTACTAGAACTGGTAGAATGACTCAGGAACCTTTGTATCCTGAAGGCCACCCTAAGAGAATCGAGCAAGATTCTCAGAGAAATAATTTAGAGGCACCTAGTTCTTCTAAAAAGAAGAAAAAGAAAAACGATAGAACTTTGCATGCTTCTAGTTAACCTACTGTAGACACACCTGAGAATCCCAATGATATCTCTGTTTCTGATGATGAAACACAATCAGGTGATGAACATGAACCTAGTGATAATGTTAATAATAATGTTCATGTTGATGCTCAACCTAGCAAAAACAATGATGTAGAGATTGAACCTGCTGTTGATCTTGATAACCCACAATCAAAGAATCAACGTTACGATAAGAGAGATTTTGTTGCTAGGAAGCACGGTAGAGAAAGATAACCATGGGTTCAGAAACCCATGCCCTTTCCTCCTAAACCATCCAAGACAAAGGATGATGAGGATTTTGAGCGCTTTGCTGAAATGATTAGACCTATTTTCTTACGTATGCGCTTAACTGATATGCTCAAAGTAAATCCTTATGCTAAGTATACGAAGGATATCATTACAAATAAAAGAAAGATACCGAAAGCTGAAATTTCCACCATGCTTGCTAATTATTCTTTTAAGGGTGGAATACCAAAGAAACTTGGAGATCCGGGTGTACCAACTATACCATGCTCCATTAAAAGAAATTATGTTAGAACTACTTTATGTGATCTTGGAGCCGGTGTTAGTGTTATGCCTCTCTCTTTATATCATAGACTTGAATTGAATAAGTTGACACCTACTGAAATATCTTTGCAAATGGTCGATAAATCAACTGCCATACCTGTCGGTATTTGTGCGGATGTGCCTGTTGTGGT
The DNA here is from genome assembly GCA_963921465.1 of Triticum timopheevii. Classification (NCBI taxonomy): domain Eukaryota; kingdom Viridiplantae; phylum Streptophyta; class Magnoliopsida; order Poales; family Poaceae; genus Triticum; species Triticum timopheevii. The sequence continues at coordinate 154,842,321 of OY997272.1, forward strand.
TGCAAATGTCACTATCTTAACGGACTTTGTCATTCTTGATATTCCTGAGGACGATAGTATGTCTATTATCCTTGGTAGACCCTTTTTGAATACTGCAGGGGCTGTTATTGATTGCAACAAAGGCAATGTCACTTTTCATGTTAATGGTAATGAGCATACGGTACACTTTCCGAGGAAACAATCTCAAGTTCATAGCATCAATTCTATTGGAAAAGTTCCAACTATCATTATTGGAGGTTTTGAATTTCCTCTCCCTACTGTCAAGAAAACTATGATATTCTTATTATTGGGGATGTTCATATCCCCGTTGAGGTAACTTAGTGTTATTCAAAATTTCTCCGGTTCCGTGTTATTCGGAATGAGTTTGTTAACACGACTTGATCAACCTTGTTAGTGGATTCATTTTGATGATCATGAGATGGATGAAACTAGAAGGCACAACCTTCTATACCCTCTTTTTACTTTCTGTTATTTTGAATAAATAAAGCAAAAATAGTATTATCTGTCTATTTTCTGAATTATCCGTGCATTAAAAAAATATTCCGAAAACAAAAGTGCTCCAAATGCCCTGCAAATTTAGTATGATTTTTATGGAATATTTGAGGATTTTAGGCACTGAAATCACTGCAGGAGGGGCAAGCACCAGGCCACGAGAGTGGAGGGCACGCCCACCCCACCTAGGCGCGCCCCCTGTCTCGTGGGCCCTTGGTGGCCCCCCTCCACTTATGCCAACACCCACACACTTCATCTTCTACCCAAAAAAATCCCCATCCAGCTCAAGCACGTGTTCTAGCTCATTTTGCTGCGATTTTTGATCTCCTTGCTCAAAGCTCCATTCACAAAACTACTTTGGGAGATTGTTGCTTGGTATGTGATTCCTCCATTGGTCCAATTAGTTTTTGTTCTAGTGCTTTATTCATTGCAATTTTTTGCTGCATAGATGACCATGTTCTTGAGCTTGCATGTTAAATTTATGAGGTCCCAAGCAATTCTAATGCATGATGTAGTCTCTGGGTACTTGTAGGAGTAGTTGCTATCAATCTTGTTTAGTTTTATTCACTTTTATTTGAAGTTACTAAAATTTCAGAATTTTTTTAGAAAAAGAATTATGTCTAGGAGAATGTATCAAGGTGGTTCCTTGGTAAAGAAAGGGCCCAGGATTGCTATACGTGAGCAAGATGTTGAATTACCAAGGGACGCGAATGTACGAGATTGTGAGTGGCCATCCGATGATTTTATGGTTGAAGCAGGCTTTAAGGAGGAATTTGACGCGTTTGTGCGTAATGCTGAGCTGGGGGACTTCTTACAAGATAAGTGTCCTCAGTACTATCAATTGACTGATTCCTTTGTGCGGTGATTTAAATATAACTGTACGCGTAATTCTCCTAGTGTCCTATTTGATATTTATGATACATCTTATACCATGGACTTAGAGGATTTTACAACTGCTTACAAACTTCCGCAGTGGGGTAATATTAATGATCCTCACAAATCTGAATTTAGAGATTTCCTTGCTAGTATTACTATGGGAGAATCCAGGGACATAGCACAAGCTACCATAGGGAGCATTCATTTTCCTGCTATACATTACTTTTCTCTCTTCATTGGTAGATGCATTAACGGTAAAGATGAAGCATGTCACATGTGTGTCCCTGATCTGTGTGTCCTCAAGAGTGCTGTGTTAGGATATAAAGGTTATAACTTGGGGGCAATAGTTGCACGTAGGTTCTAGAATAATAGTAGAAAGGGAGATTTATTTGGAGGAATTTATGCAACCAGTGTGGCTAATTATCTTATTATAGCCCCACGAGAGGGAGATATGATGATACCTCCTATTTATTTGGATTATGAAGCTATGGTCAATCATCAATTTCTAAGGAGGAATGAACAATTCCTCCATTATCGACTAATCTATAATAGACGCAACGTCGTCCATGTTACTCTTTCTGCTCCTCTCCTTTTTTATTATCAGGCAAAAGGAAGATAAGTTGTTACCAGGGAGAAAGCAGCCGAACACGACGGGAGAGCGGAGGAAGCTCGCCAACAGGCCGCAGCTCAGGAGGCGGTTGCCGCTGCATCTCAGTACGACCCCAGCTACAACTACGGATATCAGCCAGCCGGTCCTTAGTATTAGACCAACTTAGGCCAAAATCCTAAGCTTGGGGGAGTACATATTTCTCACCGACTTTACATTCATGTTCACACACTAGTCATCGGTGCTCACACTCTTTCATTGTATTATCCATGTTAGTTTAAAATTCTTTTTTGCTTTCTTCTTGTGTGTTTGTTAAACCTTAAGAAAAACCAAAAAAAATAGTTAGTTTAATTTCTTTGCCCGTAGTAGAAATTAAAAGAAAACCCAAAAAGAGTTCTCATTCTTCTTCTTACTTGTTGGGAGCTTTCCCGTGTAAATAGTTTTCTTTTCTCTTCTTTCCTTTGGGGGTCGAGAAGACCATATTGAAAATGCTTAGTGGCTCTCATATGCATGATTGTTTATTTAACTTAGAGCCCATATTACATTGTCTTCTCTTTTGAGTTGAATGCTTGCAGATTCTAGCTTAGTCCAATGCACGTGCACTCTTATTATTATACTCATCGTTCAGTCGTGCAAGTGAAAGGCAATAATGACGATATATGATGGACTTATTGAGATGAGAAAAGCTGGTATGAACTCGACCTCTCTTGTTTTTGTAAATATGATGAGTTCATCGTTTCTGATTCAACTTATTATGAAGTAAAGATATTTGCAATGACACTTAGAGATTATAGTTTCTTGTGCCATGCTTGATTAGCTATGAGTTATAATGGTTTACCTTGCGTGCCAACATGCTATTAGAATGATTATGATGTGGTATGATGGGATGGTATCCTCCTTTGAATGAATTGAGTGACTCGACTTGGCACATGTTCACGCATGCAGTTGAAACAAATCAACGTAGCCTTCATGATATTTATGTTCATGGTAGATTATATCCTACTCATGCTTGTACTCGGTGTAAATTAATTTTAATGCATGTTTATGACTGTTGTCGCTCTCTCAGTTGGTCGCTTCCCAGTCTTTGCTAGCCTTCACCTGTACTAAGCGGGAATACTACTTGTGCATCCAAACTCCTTAAACCCCAAAGTTGTTCCATATGAGTCCACTATACCTTCCTATATGCGGTATTTACCTGCCGTTCCAAGTAAATTTGTATGTGCCAAACTCTAAACCTTCAAATGAAATTTTGTTTTGTATGCTCGAGCAGCTCATGTTTCAACTAGGGCTGCCTATATCTTCCATGCTAGGTGGGTTATTCTCAAGAGGAGTGGACTCTACTCCTCATTCACGAGAAAGGGTCAGTAACCGGGATGCCCAGTCCCATGATCCAAAAAGATCAAAGCAAATCAAAATAATTAAACAAAACTCCCCCAGGGCTGTTGTTAGTTGGAGGCACTCGTTGTTTTGAGCAAGCCATGGATTGATGCTTGTTGGTGGTTGGGGGAGTATAAGCCTTTACCATTCTGTTTGGGAACTGCCTATAATGCATGTAGTATGGAAGATACAACCATCTCATAGTTGTTGCATTGACAGTGAAAGTATGCCACTCAAAATGTTATTCAATATCTATTTTAAAATCAAGCTTTGGCACCTATACAAATCCCTGCTTCCCTTTGCGAAGGGCCTATCTATTTACTTTCATGTCGAGTCATCACCCTTCTTATTAAAAAGCACCCGCTGGAGAGCACACTGTCATTTGCATTCATTATTATTGGTTTATATTGGGTATGACTTGACTGGATCTCTTTTACCATGAATTACAATGTTTAGTCAGTCCTTGATCTTTAAAGGTGCTCAGCATTTATGTTTTCCGGTCTCAGAAAGGGCTAGTGAGATACCATTTTTGTTATATCATGTTATGATTGTTTTGAGAAAGTGTTGTCATTCGAGTTTTATTATTATGGTTCGCTAGCTGATTATGCTATTGATATGAGTAATTGTGAGACCTAAGTGTTATCGTGAGTATGGTTAGTTCATCATATTTGCTGAAACCTGAATGATGGCTTTGCATGTTTACAACAACAAGAGCAAACAGAGTTTGTAAAAGTATTTCTTTATCACTTTCAGTTTATCAACTGAATTGCTTGAGTACAAGCAAATGTTTAAGCTTGGGGGAGTTGATACGTCCCCAACGTATCTACTTTTCCAAACACTTTTGCCCTTGTTTTGGACTCTAACTTGCATGATTTGAGTGAAACTAACCCGAGCTGACGCTGTTTTCAGCAGAACAGCCATGATGTTGTTTTATGTGTAGAAAAGAAAAGTTCTCGGAATGTCCTGAAAATCCACGGAGGCACTTTTTGGAAAATATAAAAAATACCGGCGAAAGAATCAGGACCAGGGGGCCCACACCCTGTCCACGAGGGTGGGGGCGCACCCCCTCCCCCTGGGCGTGCCCCCCTGTCTCATGGTCCCCCTGGACCTCCACCGACCTCAACTCCAACACCATATATTCACATTTGGGGAGCAAAAAATCAGAGAGAAAGTTTCATCGTGTTTTACGATACGGAGCCACCGCCAAGCCCAAATCTCTCTCGGGAGGGCTGATCTGGAGTCCGTTTGGGGCTCCGGAGAGGGGGATTCGTCGCCGTCGTCATCATCAACCATCCTACATCACCAATTTCATGATGCTCACCGCCGTGCATGAGTAATTCCATCGTAGGCTTGCTGGACGGTGATGGGTTGGATGAGATTTACCATGTAATCAAGTTAGTTTTGTTAGGGTTTGATCCCTAGTATCCACTATGTTCTGAGATTGATGTTGCTATGACTTTGCTATGCTTAATGCTTGTCACTAGGGCCCGAGTGCCATGATTTCATATCTGAACCTATTATGTTTTCATGAATATATGTGTGTTCTTGATCCTATCTTGCAAGTCTATAGTCACCTATTATGTGTTATGACCCGACAACCCCAAAGTGACAATAATCAGGATACTTCTCGGTGATGACCATAGTTTGAGGAGTTCATGTATTCATTATGTGTTAATGCTTTGTTCCGGTTCTCTATTAAAACGAGGCCTTAATATCCCTTAGTTTCCGCTAGGACCCCGCTGCCATGGGAGGGTAGGACAAAAGATGTCATGCAAGTTCTTTTCCATAAGCACGTATGACTATATACGGAATACATGCCTACATTACATTGATGAACTGGAGCTAGTTCTGTGTCACCCTATGTTATAACTATTACATGAGGAATCGCATCCGGCATAATTATCCATCACTGATCCATTGCCTACGAGCTTTTCACATATTGTTCTTCGCTTATTTACTTTTCCGTTGCTACTGTTACAATCACTACAAAACCCAAAAACATTAATTTTGCTACCGTTACCTTTATCATCATACTACTTTGCTACTAAATACTCTGCTGCACATACTAAGTTATCCAGGTGTGGTTGAATTGACAACTCAACTGCTAATACTCAAGAATATTCTTTGGCTCCCCTTGTGTCGAATCAATAAATTTGGGTTGAATACTTTACCCTCGAAAGCTGTTGCGATCCCCTACACTTGTGGGCTATCAACTTTCCGAAGAAATGATTCCATGTGAATGGTATTAATGTTATTGATAAATCTTCGACAATCACTATTGGAAGTTTTCAGGTACGTCTACCTATTGTTAAAAAGAAATATGAAATGCTTATTGTTGGGGACATTCATATCCCCATTGAGGTCACTTAGTGATTTACGAAAGTTCTTTAGTTTCATGCTAATCGAAAGTGGTTGTTAATAAGACTTGATCAACCTTATTAATGGATCATTTTTGAGAGGTATGAAGTTGATGAATTTAGTGAGCACTACCTTCTGCCCTACCTTTTGTTTTTCTATTTTTATTAGTTAAATAAAATAAAATGCCATGCTTTATCTATTTTCTGAATTTTCCGTGCAATAAAAAATGACCCAAAAATTAAAGTTCTCAGAATGCTCTCAAAATTTAATGCAATTTTTTCTGAATATTTAAGAATTTCTGGTGCAAATAATATCAGAGGGAGGTGCACCAGGTGGGCACAACTGTAACATCCCAAATTTTTAATTTGGAATGTTATACATTAGATCATCATTGCATATCATATTTTATTGCATTTTGGCTTGATCCTAGAAATTCTACGCAACTCATGGACCCACGGAGAGAGTTGGGGATTTTGTTGTTTTCATATTTGAGTTTTCTCAAATTTTGAAAAGAGGATCAATTGGTTTTGATAATTTTTTCTTTTCTAATATTTCTAAAATAAAAATATATGAGAGGAGATAAAATGACTTCTCCAAAATAAATGAAATATTAGAGGAAAAATACTAAAATCAATTTAAGTATTTTATTTGTGTCTTATTGCAATTTTATTTGAATTAGAAAAATTGCACGTTTCAAAATTGCATATTTTAGGCCAAGAAAATGTTCATCTTGTTCTAAATATTTTATTTAGACGATGAAAATTTGTTTGGGAATTTTTAGTTTTTTATTTATTTTCTAGGATTTATCTTCGGTGGAATCTTATTTAAAAAAGAAGAAGTCAGCGCCCGACTGGGCCGAAGCCCAGCCGAGCCGGCCGGCCCAAGCCGTGCCGCCGCCGACATCGCTGGGCGAGTCCGAGCCGGACACGCCTCGCCACCGCTGTGCCCCCTCGCCCAAGCCGCCTCCTCCCCCTCCCCTTAAAGGTCGAGCCAGTAGCCCCCTCGGGACCCCAAGCCGCCGTCGCCGCCGCCCTCCGCTGCCGCAGCCGCCGCTCCCCACCGCCCCGCGAGTTGCCGCCGCCGCCACGCCTCGTCGCCGCCATCGCCCCGCCACCCCACCGCCACCCGCCGCCACCCAGGAGCCTCGCCGCCCCAGCGCAGCCCCACCGGAGCCGCTGGATCTCACCGGAGCCCCGCCAAGGTAGCCGCCGCCGTTGCCAGTTTTCGTAAGAAAACCGTGCGTTTTTTTAGGAAAACCCCGGTTTTTTTATAGATCGGTTTTAAGTTTTTTTCCGGTTTAGTTATTTAATCGGGCGATCGGAATCGGGCGATTCAAGCGCCTAGAGTTTCATCTTGAAACTCTCTTTTTGTTTAACCAACTTAAACAAGTTTTTGCTACTGTAAAATTTGACTTAAGTCCAGATTAGTAAATGAAGCTTGTTTCTTTCGTTGTTTGAGTTTCGTTGCTTCATTTGATATGATTCTTTTTGCAAACCGGAGTTCTTAAGTTGAACTTTCTGGTTAGATCTCTTATTTGAGTTTTATCCGTGCTTCTAGTTGCGTGCTTATTGTATGCTCATTTGTTTGCGATAGAGTACCCGGAGTGCGAAGCGTGCTACTACGAGTCTCTAGGTTTCACGGATCATCAACAAGGCAAGTAACACTTTGATCGTACCTCTTTACTACCTAGTTTTATTGCATTAGATCAATCCTCAAACAATTGCATGGTTAGGATCTAACTAATATGTGGGTTTGGGGAAGTAGATGAGGTAGTACCAATTGTCTTGTTTATCTTCAAACCTTTGGGAGTTACTTCTATGTTGCTTATATTGCTGTGCTATGATTGTAGACGTGGATTGGGTGACTGTATCCATGACAGATGTGAGTATTGTTATTTAATGGTTAACTTAAGGTGGCAACTTTAATACACATCTGGGTGGATTGAGGCACCTGGGGAACCCAGTGTTGCCTGTATTTTTGGAAATCCCGGGGTACCATGTGATTCTCCTATGGACCGCCACCCAGGCTCAAAGGGATCATAAGATTATTCATGCTATAAACTTTTGTGTGTAGCCACAAGCTATTATGGGCTCTAGCATAATTGAGTATGTTGCGTGACCTCTTTCAGTGGTAGGCTAGAAGAAGTAGGGGATGTAGGTTGGTACTGTCTACCCAGAGTAAAGAGTTAATTCTTCTGAAAGACTGTGTCTCGGTCATCCGTTTCTCAAACACCATGTAGTGCGAGAAATCCAACGGAGGAGATCGAGTCTTGTGGAGAAAAGTGCGCAAACCTTTGCAGAGTGTACAAACTAATCATGGTTAGCCGTGTCCCCGGTTATGGACGCTTTGAGTATCTAGTTTCTTGTATTATCATGTGGATCTCATAACTCTTAATATAATTTTATTGGGTTTAATGATGATGCTTAATTGGGATTGAGTTGGGTGAACCTTCCCAATGTTTAACAACCACCATGATAGTTAAATAAAACTTATTCCTTTGTTGTAGGGGAAAATTGGCTTTATTCAAAACTGTAACCATAGAGCTTTCCACCAGCCATATATGCATGTAGTGATAGCATTATTCTATTCATTACTCTCTTGTGTTACATTGCTAGCATATTCCATGTGCTGACCCATTTTCGGGCTGCAACTTTCATGTTGCAGACTTTTCAGACGATGAGTAAGGTGCCTTAGGTCGTGATCTTTCACTCAGTGATGCCGTTGGAGTTGATGGACTCACTTTATCTTCCAAGCCTTCCGCTATTATCGTATTTAGATGGCCTTAAGCCATATTTATTGTAATATGTTCTCTTTTGAGACATTCGATGTAATAAGTGTGTGGTTGCTACTCTGTTATAAATCCTTCAAGTACCGTGCGTGTCAGCATTACCGATCCAGGGATGACACTGATGCACAGAGATCAGATTGTTTGAGGTCTGGTCGCTATAAGATGGTATCAGAGCACACGCTGACTGTAGGGTACGATCACTAAGCTAAATCCCTAGATTACTACTCTCTTCTCATTTCTAACTCCTCTCCCTTTTCTACTCTTTAGGATGGCGGATGCAAGGAACAAGTTCACGCAACCGGATGAAGATACACCTTTTGGACGCCACTTGAAGGAAGTCACCAGATACCTGAACATCAGAGTACCAAGCTTCACCGGGACCTACATCACCACTTTACCAGAAGAGGAGCGTTGGATGATTCAAGTTCAAGTTCCACGAAGGACGTTCATGCCCATCACTGAGCCCATAGAGTTTTCCTTTGATGCACCAACCTGGAGTCTAGGAAAGAGCATGGCAGCCCACATCACCATGGGATGCATTAGAGAAGTTTACCACAAGGATCTCAAGCAATGGGAGATGATCAGCACCAAGAAGGATAGATCTATTGCAACTTTCATCCAGGAGTTAAACAAACACATTCGACGCCAGGAGAACCAGATGTGCGCAACCATGATAGATCTGAAGAAGGCAATGACCAGGATCACGGAGATGGAAGAAGAACTCAAGACTACACGCGATGGATATGAGGAGGAAATAGTAACATTATTGGAGAAGAATGACGACCTGATAAAGAAGATCGGAGTATTCATGGGAGACCCCGCGCCAAGGGGAGAAGACGATGATTCAACCTGTCTAGAGAACTACATCATCATCGATGACACCGATTCGGACCCCGACAATAGCGATGATGACTATGTTGATGAAGCTGGAGCAGATATCATGGAGTCTTTGACCGATCAATTTTTCTAGTCGACCACCATATCAGTAGTAGTATTCTCCCATGTATATAGTATAGTCCGAGCACTTTTGTAACGATAGTTAGACTGTTGTATGCCCTTGTTTGAATTGATTGAAATGGTATGTTTGTGTTTGTCTCATGTGCATACGGGTAGTGTTTTCCCTCTAGATCTCATTCTATTCTATTTCTCATCTTTCCTAAACCCATCAGATGCCTCCGAGACGCGACAATGGATTTGCTTTCCCACCGGAGCTCACTCAGTTGATCCAGCGGCAGAATGCACTGATGCAGATACTAGTCCAGAATCAGAACCAGGGGAACAACAACAACAACAACCCGCCACCACCACCACCTGTTGATCACTTAGCCCGTTTTCTGAGGCTGAATCCGCCGGTGTTCTCCAGTAGCACCGAGCCGATAGTTGCAGATGATTGGCTCCGCAAGATTGGAAGGGAGTTGACCACTACAGGATGCACAGATGCGGAGATAGTGCATTTTGCCGCACATCAGCTTGATGGACCCGCAGCATCATGGTGGGAGAATTTCACAACCACTTACCCCATCGACACTATCACATAGGACCAGTTTCAGCAAGCTTTCCATACTGCCCATGTTTCAGCAGGAGCTATGGCCATGAATAAGCGTGAGTTTCGCAACTTGCGCCAAGGAGGACGTACAGTTGGCCGGTATGTGGATGACTTTAGTAAGTTAGCACGTTATGCCCTAGATGACGTTGCTACAGATGCAGCTAAGTAGGAGAAATTTCTAGAAGGACTGAATGATGAGCTGAGCATGTAGTTGATGGTGGCAACTTCAACAACTACCAGGAGTTGGTAGATAGAGCCCTCATGATTGAAGGGAAGCAACAACAGATTGATAACCGTAAGAGGAAGTATGGACAAGGGAATTACAATTCTGGAGCTCAGCAGAAGCCTCATTTTACCCCGAACATGGGAGGGCCGTTTCAGCATAACCATGGAGGTCACAACCACCAGGGAGGAAGTTCGCAAACCATAGTGGCCCCAAGAATGGGAATGGTAATGGAGGAAGCAACGGCTAGAACCGTTCCAACCCAGCAACACCAGCTAAGAAGGATTTGAGCCACATTACTTGGTACAAGTGTCAGAAGACTGGACATTATGCCAATGAATGTGCTGAAGCTAAGAATGGAAATGGCAATGGATGATCTGGGAAGAAGCCTAACCCTTTCAATAGGGGACAGGTGAACCACGTTAGCGTGGAGGAGGTTGAAGCCCAGCCAGATGCAGTAATAGGTAAGTTTTTGGTTAAGTCATTTACTGCAGTCGTTCTTTTTGATACTGGTGCATCACATTCATACATATCAAGGGGATTTGTGGATAAGTTTAACCTGCCAACCCAAGCCCTTAGGTCACCCATGTTAGTAACCTTGCCAGGAGCAGAGTATATGGCTAGTCTATGGTGTGATCGGTTACCATTAAGGATTGGTAACTACGTGTTTCCCTCAGACCTAATAGTATTGGAGTCACAAGGACTGGATGTGATATTAGGCATGGATTGGTTATCGAAGTATGGAGGGAACATTGATTGCGCCATTAAGTCAATTTTTCTTACCACCCCAGAAGGAAGAAGGATTAAGTATGTATCCCGGCATGTGCCAAAGAGGACTCAAATGAATTCCTTATCAGGAGTTGTACAAGAGGAAGTACTAGTGGTGAAGGATTTCCCTGATGTATTTCCAGAATAGTTGCCAGGCATGCCACTGGATAGAGACATTGAGTTTTTGATTGAGCTTTAGCCAGGCCCAGGGCCAATATCTAAGAGACCGTACAGGATGCCCGCAAAGGATTTGGAGGAAATTAAAGAGTTACTGGATAAAGGCTATATTCGCCCAAGTTCGTCACCTTGGGGATCACTAGTACTTCTAGTGGAGAAGAAGGATGGATTGTTGAGGATGGTTGTTGATTATCGAGGATTGAATGAAGTGACAATCAAGAATAAGTACCCAGTGCTGATGATCAATGATTTGTTTGACCAGTTGCAAGGAGCTAAGGTATTTTCCAAGATTGATCAGCGATCAGGATACCACCAGTTGAAGATTCGAGAGCAGGATGTACCTAAGACAGCTTTTACCACAAGGTACGGGCTATATGAGTATACCGTTATGTCATTTGGTCTGACTAACGCACCTGCCTATTTCATGAACATGATGAACAAGGTGTTTATGGAGTTTCTGGATAAGTTCGTCGTGGTGTTCATTGATGATATTTTGGTCTACTCGAAGAATGAAGGGGAGCATAAGGAGCATTTGCGTTTGGTACTTGAGAAGCTCAGATTACATCAGTTATATGCCAAGTTCAGCAAGTGTGAGTTTTGGTTGATGGAAGTTGGATTCCTCGGACATGTTATATCCGGAGAAAGAATAGCAGTAGACCCCACCAAAGTTGTCACTGTGACAAATTGGGAAGCACCCACGTCAGTTGGATAGATCCGGAGTTTTCTTGGACTCGCAGGATACTACCGGAGGTTCATTGAGAACTTCTCAAAGATTGCAAAGCCCATGACGGAGTTGTTGAAGGACACCAAATTCAAATGGACTGAGGAATGCGAGTCCAGTTTCCAGGAGTTGAAGAAACATTTGGTTGCATCACCAGTATTGATTCTGCCAGATCAATGCAAGGATTATGAAGTTTATTGTGACGCTTCTCGTCGAGGACTTGGAGCAGTGCTTATGCAGGAGGGAAGAGTTGTTTCATATGCCTCACGACAGCTTAAACCCCATGAGTTGAACTATGCATGATTTGGACTTATCAGCCGTAGTGCATGCGTTGAAGACATGGAGACATTTTCTCATCGGAAACCATTGTGAGGTGTACACGGATCACAAAGTTTGAAGTATATCTTCACGCAGAAGGAGTTGAATCTCAGGCAAAGGAGATGGTTGGAGCTCATCAAGGATTATGATATGAGATTGCACTATCATCCCGGAAAGGCTAACATAGTAGCTTATGTGTTGAGTCGCAAGAGCCATGTCAACACACTCATGACCGTAGAGTTACCTCAGGAGTTAGCAAAGCATCTTCGTCAGCTATGTTTGGAGATAGTTTTGAGAGGCTATGTAGCAGCATTGGAGATTCAGTCTACTTTGATGGATAAGATCAGAGAAGCTCAGAAGATAGACAAGGAGATTGCCGAGATAAAGGAAAGGATGAGCAAAGGAAAAGCTAAGGGATTTCGTGAGGATGAGCACGATACGTTATGGTTTGAGGACCGCGTATATGTGCCTAATGAACCGAAGATCAGGAAGTTTATTCTGCAGGAGGCCCATGATTCGTCGTATTCGATTCACCCAGGAAATACCAAGATGTATCTGGATTTGAAGGATAGTTTCTGGTGGACCGAAATGAAGAAGGATATTGCGGAGTATGTAGCCGTTTGTGATGTATGTCAAAGAGTGAAGGCAGAGCATCAGAAGCTAGCAGCTTTGCTACAACCATTGTCCATACCCAAATGGAAGTGGGATAAGCTAGGCATGGATTTTATCACGGGATTGCCCAGGACTCGTTCAGGCTATGACTCGATATGGGTTGTAGTCGATCGTTTGACGAAGGTAGCTCATTTCATCCCAGTGAAGACCACTTATACCAGTGCTAAGTTGGCGAAGATATACATGACACTACAAAAAAATACACTTCCGTGATGATACGTGTTTGCCACAGTAGGTCGCGTTTTTTGTCATGCATGTACATCCATGACGATTTTATGACAGAATCAAGATAGTCATACCTATGCTGTCGTAGAAGTGTTCCATGGCATTACCAAAATTATCATCATGGAAGTGTCCACTTCCATGATGGTAAATCGTGCATCACAGAAGTGCTTTCATCAAGGGTGACCGACACGTGGCATCCACCGTAATGGAACGCCGTTAAGCTATCGGGTCGGGTTTTGGATCCGATAACCCGTTAACAGCCCCGACCAATGGGGATTTTCCACATGTAAAATCATCATTGGCTGGAGGAAACACGTGTCGGCTCATCATTGGGACAGATGTCATCCACTCACTGGACAGAAGGCGCCTATGATACGTCGACACATGGCACGACCCAACAGTGGCCCATTCCTGTGAAAAGGCCGGCCCGTTTGACTTGGTCAAAAGCTGGCGGGCCGGCCCATGGAAAGCTTGTTAACGGCCTGTTAGCATATAGCCCATTTACAAACCGATAACCCAAGGCCCATTACGCCCTATGAGAATTAGGCCCAGTAGCGTCATCTAGGCCATCCAATATGATTCCAGTCCGCTTTCACTTCTGGCCCATGTATAGCCCATGATGTCTTTCGGCCCATATGAGGCCCTTTGTAACTTTTGGCCCATTAGCGGCCCGTGCTGAAACTGGCCCGTAATGAACAGTGTATTACTTTATATGCATTAACGGGCCGTTATTCCGTTGGGCCGTTTCCAGCCCAAGTTAATTTTTGGCCTTCTGAGGGCCCATTTATTCTTCGGCTCATTTGCAGCATTCGGTTACTTACGGCCCGTTACTATCATTTTCTACTTGTGGGCCAAATTCAGCCCGCCGTTACAGTCGGCCCGTTTGTGGACCGTTAGTCTGTTGGGCCATTTTCATAGCATCACCAAATACGGCTTATTAACGGCCCGTTATGATCAGCCCATAAAATGTACGATTTCCATTAAAGGCCCGTCTATGGCCCATTAAAGGCCCGTACAAGACCCATAAATGAGTCGGCGGCCCATGGATCCTACGAGACGTAGAAGGCCCATGGATCCTATGAGACGTAGAAGGCCCATGGATCCTACGAGACGTAGAAGGCCCATGGATTCGATGGCCCGTACATGGCCCATGGATCCGACGGCCCGTGAAGGGCCATGGTCGGGCGAGTTGGCCCCCGTTTGAACGATATAGCATATTCAAAGAATTATCCTACTCAATACTATCACCTCTAAAAAGCATACACTACACAACAAAGAGATCAACACATAGAAAGGTAGAATAATCCTACACTATACAATAAAGAAATTACAGCCGATTATACCCACTGGGCATTATGGTTCGCACAGGTGATAATAAAGCATACACAAACAACAAATTACATACACTGGGCAAATACAGCTCATACATCATGGACGCGCATCAACTTAACTCCATTTGAACTATAATCTCTTCAGAAAATAGGATTGGCCGGATTCAGATAGCTCAAATTTCAGTCTTCAAAATCTCCAATTCCTTCATGGTTACCTCGGTGTCTTGTTTAATTTTTTGACTCCTTCCTCTAATACCTGCATGTCTAGTCTCAACTTGTTGATTATACGTTGACAATAATGTACGCATTGTCTTGCCACCTCTACTTGATGCTCGAGAACATCAGCACATTCCAATTCCAATCCATAATCATTCGGTCACGGCCATGCCGCACTTCTCGCAGATTTTTGTGTTGATGTCACTTCATCCTAAAATGTTTCTGTAAGTACACATGCCTAGGACAAAAATATAGTTACAACAGTGAAGCGAACAAGACACTATTTTGTACTACATGGCAAAATAGGACTACCAATAATGTTACATGTCACTTTCACAAAAAAAATGTTACACGTCATGAAGCATAAGCAAGTGATATTTTAAAAATTATAAAAAAGATAGTCTGTGCAGCCTGCATACAGAAATCCCTCTTAGCTCACCAGAGGAGCATGATGTTGGGGCCCAATTGAAAACACAGACAAGTTACAAATTTAGACAACACGTTGCGTATAAGTAACAAGCAGTTGGCCATTCTGTACCTCAATTAAAGTCTTAGGGAGCATAATGAACAGCAGAGGGTTTCATACAAACATACTACAGCAGGCAAAACTATGCAATCATTAGCGTAGTATAAACTAGATTGTGAGCCTCATGCAATAATAGTTGGTTAATAGACTTCAAAGCTTCAGGCACACTTCGGCAGAGTAATTAAATGGTAAGGCCTTTAATTATGTCAATTAATAGTGATACAAGTACCGAACATCAGGCATGATTATTTGGGCATCTCATTAACTGAGGACAACTAAAGCAATTGAAAAGAGAAAATTAACTATGCCTGAAACAAACAAGGAATTGAACTATTGAGTTGCATACAGTGACTTACCTTAGCAGGTTGAAGAGGCTCAGCACATCTCCTACTTCTCTTGCAAGGCTCCTTCCTAACATCTTGTACTTGGAAATCCTCAATCTTATCTTCATTGCACCCCCTCTGCAAGGTGACACAAACTAGTTACTCGTCTCCTTGGAAGATAAATATGCATACTTTCCAGTTTGTGAACACAAAAGGATGACATTATAACAAAACAACACCACATAATGAAACATGCCGCATCTCTTGCACTTCCACACAATGAAATGAGCATTTACTATGTCTACGCTATGTAAAAACTAGGCATACCTTCGAACTGGATCTCTAGGTACTCTTGGAGAGCCTACTGTAGTGTACAGCCAAACCTTTATGTCACCTATGAGTTAGACAAGGCCCCACTATAGCAGCCCTTAGTGTTTAAATCGTTGACAAGCTCTGTTAGAATGTTAGGTCAAGAACAACAAGTAATCAAAGCAAACAGTCCTAGTATGGATGGCTGATGCAAACAAGAAATTGAATAGATGTGTGAGCAAATCTTACATATCAATAAAAGAAGCAAAGAAGGAGGCTTAAAGATCATCACTTGACTGACCAGATTTAAAGGGCATTTAAACATCATGTGCAACGTATGAACTAACATAAACGTTGCATATTCAAGATTCTACAATAGAATGCACATGTATTAGGTTATGCCATGTATGATGATGCCTAAATGTATAGATAGCAGGCAGGAGTGATTCATCATTGCACGCACAATTGAATTGCAGGTTAAGGGCCAGTTCGATTCTGCCTTTTCAGGGAATATTGTCAAAATAAGCCATAAAAGATGTATAAGAAGTCATTTTTGAGTTATGGGCTTGGGCTTAACTAATTTCGCTTTGGAGGGGGGGGTGTTTTGGGTAGAACCTCACTAAAAATTAAAGGGAAGGGGAATAGTGAAATGACTCTGTTGTCTGCCTATATTACACTCAAAATGCAACTGCTGACGCCCGTGTCACACCTGACCCTCAAGTAAAAACAAACACGCAAGCATTCATTTCCCTGCACGCTTGCATCTCCTCTCCCCTTTCCCTCTACCTCGATCCCCTGCCTGTAGCACTAGGGTTCCTCCAGCGAGCCGTCGCCATTGGTCCCATCTGGCCTGGTCCTCGACGATGCTATGTCCAGCTAGGCTACATGGCCGGCGAGTAGGGGCAAATCTCCCTGGCTCCTCCTCGCTCTGGCGCCGCCCCTCATTTTCATGGTCTCCAGCAGCTGCTCCACTGTGGTTCGTCCAATGCACTACTCTGGCGGGCGCTGCACAACTACGGCGGATGCCACACTGCGGTAGAAGGCACCTTATTCCCCCTCCCCTCCTCCCAGGCCATGGCCTTGAGGTGCTGTTGAAGGATGAGCTCATCCAACAAGGTGAGGATCTCCTCTGATTTTTTGCCAAATTTTCATTCTGATCCACAATACGATGAATTGCTATGAGCTGCTTCTACTACTGCTATATGATGCCTTGCTATGAGCTGCTCCTGCTGCTGCTATATGATGAATTGCTATGAGCTGCTGTTGCTGTATGATGAGTCGTTGCTATGAGCTGCTGCTACTGCTATATGATGAATTGCTATGAGCTGCTGCTGCTACTATATGATGAGTTGCTACAAGCTGCTCCTACTGCTGCTATATGATGAATTGCTATGAGCTGCTGCTGCTACTATATGATGAGTTGCTACAAGCTGCTCCTGCTGCTGCTATATGATGAATTGCTATGAGCTGCTCCTGCTGCTGCTATATGAGGAATTGCTATGAGCTTCTCCTGCTGCTGCTATATGATGAATTGCTATGAGCTGCTGCTGGTATATGATGAATTACAGACTGTTGCTGCTATATGATGAGTTGCTATGAGCTGCTGCTGCTGCTATATGATGCTTTCAGGTGGTGCTTCTATATGATAATAACCAGCCACTTGGACCATCGAATTTCAATAAATAATTGTTCTTCATTTAAATGTGGGTCATGCGTTCTTCGTTTAAATTAGGCAATGGGATCTCTATGGAAAACATTGACCAAAGTAGATTGTGCCAAGTAGATGGTATCTTTGTATTTGCATTTTGAGCAAATAGTGATGGTCTGTTTTCCTATCATATTAATTACTGCACTGGGTTCAATTTGTGATGTTTGCAAGTCAAATTAATTTCCATATGGGCAGAAAAATGAAAAATATATAATGCAATCTAGACTTTCCACTGATCATACCAATGATAAGCTGAAAACACAATGAAAAGAACTGGTTGGCTTATTACATGGATCTTATATTCACAAGTGCTTATTTTCTTAGGATAACTCGTAATAACTGTCCCTAAGAAACTTGGCTAATAGAACTGGCATACAAATAACATGTCACGATGATTGCAATGGAGGAGTGATGTACCATAGCACACTGTATAGGCTCACCGCTGCCTCTCCTTTGTTTGCGTGTTCCATGAAATTGCCACATACATCTTGTAGTTTTTCATTGTGTAACCCTATCTGCAAGTTGACACGGCTAATTTCAGACATCTCTACATGATACTACATTGCATATCCCTTACGCATATTTAAACCACCAATTAACGATTGTGTCCGTAGTACCATAAACTAGCCATGACTCTATATGCTGGACTAGCAGGCACTCTAAGGGAGCCTAATGTAGTGCACTGGAAGTCCTACATGCCACCTACGATTTTGTGTAATGTACTGCCCCTGTTCCTAAATATATGTCTTTGTAGAGATTCCAGTATGGACCACATACAAATGTATATAGATGCATTTTCGAGTGTAGATTCACTCATTTTGCTCCGTATGTAGCCTATAGTGGAATCTCTAGAGAGACTTATATTTAGGAACGGAGGTACGAGGTAGTATCATGTATGACATCTACATATCTAATTTAGCAGCCAGTAGTAGAAATCATTGTCTGCTCAAAGGGATCACTGGTCAAAAATCCTAGCAAAGCACGCTGGCAGGCACAGAACAATACAAGAGAGAGAGAGACGCACTTACAAGATCATAGCAATGCCTCAGTCCAGGATCTTGGTTGGCCAAGCTGTTAGATCCAGAAGAAACATCGTCCTTGTTGTTTTTTCCAGCTGCATAACAGGTAACAGCGACCGGTTAGTATATTCGAAGTACATCGGGCAGGTGATGCTGGACGAGTTTAAAGGTGACAAGTACCTAGGCCGTGGCGGGTGCTTGGCATCTCTCCAGATGGTGGGAATCAGGTTAGAAACGTCGAGGGTGATGACGCTGCGCTGGCTGTCGGGGTCCGGTAAGGAGATCTAGAACCGTCGAGTAGGGTGTTTGTGGAGCGGCTCCGGTAGGGTGGACTACGGTGTGGGCGAAGCAGATCTATGGCCGTGGACGAGGGCGTAGGTGAAGCTGCTCCGGTGGTTGGGTTAAGGATGGTGTCGACGACGCGGATCTGCGGCCGTGGACGGGGGCGTCAGAAGCTGCTCCAATGGTTGGGTTAAGGATAGTGTCGACGATGATGATCTGTGGCCGTGGACGGGGCGTCAGAAGCTGCTCCGGTGGTTGGATTAAGGGTGGTGTTGACGATGCAGATCTGCGGCCGTGGACGGGGCGTCAGAAGCTGCTCTGGTAGGTTGGATGAGGGTGCGAGGAAGCGGATCTGAGGCCGTGGACTTGTGAGTTGGCAAAGCGGCGCCGGTAGGGTTGAGAATGGTATAGGCAAAGCTACTCCGGTAGGGTTGATGATGTTGTCGGCGAAGCGGCTCTGGTAGGGTTGAGGAAGGTGTCGGCGAAGCGGCTCTGGTAGGGTTGAGGAAGGTGTCGGCGAAGAGGATCAAAGGCCGTCGACGGGGGCGTCGGTGGGGCGGCTCCGGGGGATGTGGACGAAGCGTCTCCGGTGGGGAGTACGAATGAGCCGCTGCAGATGCGCGGCGGTTGACGAGAGTACCAGCGAAGCAGATCCGGCACCGTGGACAAGGTCGACACTGAATGGGCTATGGTACAGTGATGGATGAGCAGTCTACTTGTTTCTAGGGGAGGTGGGAGGGGTAGATGCGGCCGCAGAAGCAGATCCGACGAGGTGGACGCCGCTGGAAGTGAATGGGCTATGGTACGCTAGTGGATGAGCAGTCTAGGGTTTCGAGAGGGGAGGGGAGAAAGGGCGATGAAGTATGGATGGCGTGATGTAAGATGCTTTGGTGCTGTGGAGTTAGTCGTTTTTGCGGGAGGGGGAGAGGAAATGGGGGTGCCGTGTAGTTGGGGGAACCGGAAGTTACCAAAGCAGCCCCGACCTATCATGTAGATGAGGGCGGTATTGTAATTGTTGGTCTCCGTTCACCAAGGACAAAAGGGGGATTTCGCATGCTAAAGACTAAGGTGGCGGAAATTTTAGAAGGAGGCGGGAGATTTTGCTGCCCGCGGGATAGTTCGTATCCAGTTTCAACTAATTTTGGACCGTGCTAGCGGGAAGGTCATGCTAGACTGTGTACACGGGGCAAGCGTCAGCAGTTAATAACTGGTGTGAAGTCCACCCCAGAAAAAAAGACAATAACTCGGGATGATGCGCCGATAACTTGGACGTTCACACGGGCGTGGCCAATCGTACGGGTGTAGTGGCGCGTTCACAAAAAAAGGGATCAAACGCTCAGCCTATGTTTTTCTCGTGTAAATAGATAATTTAGTGCTATTGGTTATTTACTTTAAACATAATGCATTGACGTGCTAGTGTAGAGGCGCACAAAAAGAAATGGATATTGTAGTCAGCTACTTAAAAGTGTTACCTCATATGATTACATAGCCTCCATTTCATAAATTGCGTACCCGTTGAATTCATATATGAATATTACATATATTACTTCAAAATAGAAACTTAAATCATCCAAGACTAATGAATTTGAATGCAAGAGTAACAATGGTGCATGTACATGATATCTACATTGGTTGTTTGAAGAAACATCACTGTAACTTTGGCATGCACGACTGAAAATGTTTATTTAAATACAAAAAAATGTGATATGTGAGTGTCCAATCTTTATAGCGTTGAATCGATATTGTACCTTTGGCCACGATACTAAGTAGATATTGACTTATGTTCAAGCGATGCACGTCCACGATCGCTAGATAGTGATACGTGAATGAATTGTGCAATCTCTCTCACACGCATACATATCTCATTTCCCTGTGGGCGTCGGAATCACACATGCGCACTTCGTGTATTTCTCTCCCTCCGTCAGGGTTAAATTCGTCTTTCTACCCCGTCCTACAAGTCTCTCACACAGAAACACACACGCTCTCTATGTCTAAAACGCCCACCCCTTTAATTCCGCCCACCCATAGCCACTAATGTCTCAAAGTATAATAATGTCTCTCACACATATGCTATCTACCTATCCCTTAATATAGCTAGATATGTGTCACACAAACTCCTTCTCCCTACTAGCAAGATGCCCATGCGTTGCACGGAACATCAAGATGCATTTGAATGAGAAATTTATCTTGTGGGAGAAAAGGATGAACGAGGGAATGCCTTATTTGCAAATGCGGAGAGGGGTGTGGGTATCTTTTTGCAAAATTGCCATATTTTCCTTCCTGTCCATCGAATATAAATCGGATGGCCTATATTGCAGGATGACAGGAACACCATCATCACCAACTCTGTTGTTTATAAGAGTAGAGATATGTGAGTGTCACTGCCCCCCCCCACACACCCACACTTCCCAACACCGAAGGAGTAGGGTGACACCTCGATCCTGCTACTAATCTATCGACTGGCTTCTCTCCCAGACACACACACACACACACACACACACACACACACACACACACACACACACACACACACTACCCGGCACCGAAGGAGTAGGGTGACACCTCAATCTTGATACTAATCTATCGACTGGATTCTCTTGCAAACATACACACACACACACTACCCGACACCGAAGGAGTAGGGTGGCACATCGATCTTGATAATAATCTATCTACTCCTCTTTCAAACACACACACACACACACAGACACACAAACACTCGCTAGTTGTGCCTCTGTGCCTACCGCGCACACTCTCGATATGTCTTTCTCTCCCTCCCCCCAACAATGACAGCAGAAGGGTGATAACTCGATCTGATCATAATCTGTAAATTGGTTTCTCTCTCAAACATTGTGTCTCAGTGCCTCGCTCGATAGCCCCGTCAATATGTAGACTTCTGGCGCGCGCACAGCTATAGTGACGATGATGCTGAACCCAGTGCGCCTTGTTTTTACCGGCCTCATGTGATAGTTTTCACCCTGTTTTCTATTAATTAACAAGCCAACCTTTTCTTTGTTACTACTAGCGAATCTGAAATCATTCGGGGCAGATATAAAATATATCACTTCAACCCAATTATCACAGCAACTATTTTAAAAGAAATTAGCTAGCTGCCCGTGCGTTGCACGGAACATCAAGATGCATTTGTATGAGTAGTTTATCTTGTGAGAGAAAAGGCTGAACGAGGGAAGGCCTTATTTGCAAACGTGGAGAGACGTGTGGGTATATTTTTGCAAAATTGCCAGTTTCTTTCCTATCCGTTAGATATAAATCCGATGGCCTATATTGCAGGATGGCACACACACCATCATCACCAACTCTGTTTTCTACTCCCTCCGTCCGAAAATACTTGTCATCAAAATGAATAAAAAGAGATGTATCTAAAACTAAAATACGTCTAGATACATTTCCTTTTGTCCATTTTGATGACAAGTATTTCCGGACGGAGGGAGTATTTGTCTTTTTAGAGATTTCAACAAGTGACTATGATCGAACCTTACCAACATACTCAAAAAAGTAGTCCATAATTTTGATGTTACCCTCTTTTCTTGGCGGTGCAGTGCCATCTGGATACCTCATAAATAAATCAAGGACAAATCCGACCCCTTCCTAAAAAGACATATGCACTAAAATGAGTGAATCTACACTCTAAAATATGTCTACATACACATCCGTATGTGGTAGTCCATTTGAAGTCTGAAAAAGACATATATTTAGGAACGAATGGAGTATATATAAGAGTAGACATGGAGATATATCTCCAGCATGGTGTACAACAAATATGTGCTAGGCTGGTTAGCGCCGGATGCTTGCAACGCGATGACATGAGTTCGAATTCTGTCTTTTAACTTTAGATTTTTATATTATATATTACTCTACTTATTTAATATATACTTCTTTCGCTACTGTACTGACAGTGGAACCCAAAGAGTACTTAGAATATTAAGGATGGACTTGTTTCTTTTTAACTTTCTGTACGAAGCTGTAGCCACCCTGCAAGTCATGTGTACACTGTACATGCAATTAACTTTTTATAGAGGGACAATCATATAGGCAATTAACTCAAATGGATTGGATGTCACTCTATTATTTCCAGCATAAAGAGCATCTCCAACGGCAGCCGGCAAATTTCCTCCCGCTTCCTTCCATGGAGGATGACATCAAATGCCAGCGGCATACATTTTTACAACTCTAACCAACAAGATAAAATTCGTGCAAACACAGACTTATTTCATATAAGCATGAAGGATTTCGTATAAAAAAGACGGATCTTCATATAAACATGATGGATTTCATAACATTTACATGAACCAAGAGGTGCCAATCCGGCTCTCTTTTATAATTAATACTCCCTCTGTCCAGAAATACTTGTCCTAGAAATGGATATATCTAGACTTATTTTAGTTCTAAATGGCCGCCCGCGGATCCCTTTGTCTTCCTCATGTCCGTCAGACACTTGCGGGGTCGACGAAGGTCCTCTGAAGAGATGAAGCAGCAAAGAAACCACCTGAATCCGCAGTCGTTGCCTCGGCGGTGGTCTTCATGGGTCCCAAGTGGCGGTGGCCTCCCGTGTTCTACTTCTCGTCGATTATGCCAGTGGACACGGAGAAGCTGGCCACTGACTCGTCGCTCTCCACGCACCCGGCTTTTGTCTCTGCCTGCATGGCGCTGCCACAGGCACGGAGGCGCGCCCACAGACACGGGAGGCGCGGCCACCGCAGACACTGGTGGCGCAGTACGACAAGGCAACGACGGCGCCCGTACCGGCGTGCTCGCCGCCGTGCCGGCGTGGAGCAACTCGCCACTCCTCATCGAGCTGAACTGGAGCGGCAAGTTGCTGAACCACGCGCCTGCTTGGGGCGGCAACTGGCTCCGTCGGGCCAAGCAAGGTTGGTGAAGCACCGAGCGGCCTCGCCCGTATCCGGAGGGCTCGGCGGGCCACCCAGCCGGGTAATATGCCGGAGAATAGCTCATCGGAAGCCATCGGAAGAGTGGAGAAAATGGTGAAGGAGGAGATGGGGGAGCGGCGGAGGGGTGCGATTCTTGCCCGCCGTATGTCTGGCCTCGTGTAAATAGAGGCGGACGGTAGGAGCTTGGCCGGTGTCTGGCCTCGTTTAAACTGAGGGCGGACGGGAGGAGCTCGACCGGTGTTGCGTTTAATTCCGCCCCGCTCATGAACGAATGTGTGGCCAGAGTAGGATTCTCGGTTTGCATGCGGGTTTAACGGAGGGGTTTAATGGAGGCGCCGGGCGTGCAGCGGGCGGCATATTACTATTCGATTTGACAGCAGTAATGAGCCGTCAAATCACAAAGGCCCTTGCCTCTCGTGAAACCGACCGAGCTAGACTGCCCCGCCCTCTAGCCTTTTAAAAAATGTATATATTCCATTTTTGTACAGTAGTAGTATCCATTGATTGCGTCATGGAGCAAAACTTGAAATTTAAAAAAAGGTGGTACATATAGAGAGCGCTCGTGAACTATGTGTCATACGTGGCAATCAATAAAGTACTACATGATACTAATATATAATACATGGCACAGGAGTACTAAGTATTATTAATACAATTTTGCTGGAACTCATCTAGATGAGATGTAATTTGGTCTCATTCATCTTTTATAGCCATTGGATGTGATGCTATAAGATGCGTGTGTGCTGATGTGGGTTGTATTTGTTCTTGTGTAACGAACTGACCACTGCATATCATGTTTGATAGTCTCAAGTCATTAAAAGCATACAAGCCCCACATCTCTTCTTGGTTGATTCCTCTATTTATGTCAAAAAAATAAGAAACAACGTGAGAGTTAATGCACCACGCCTATGTGTTTACTATTTGGTTTTCGTAAGATGACTTAATACTCACCTAGACGGAGGGAGTATTCGATTTGACAGCGGGCGGTGCAGTTCCCGATACGGCTTTAATGCAGATGAGGGAGGGAGTAGCGGTTCGAGATATGTTGAACAGCCAATGCATCCTCCTTCAATTAATGCATGAGGGAAGTAATGGGAGGAGGTCCGGGAAAAGAGGCTGCACGATGTGAATGCAACGCAGTTTGCCCTCATATTGCCCTCATATAAAGGTGCCCCTCCATTCCAATGCATCTACCAAATCGTATGCACCTAAGCATTTGCCTAAGCACCTACACTAAGCGCAAAAGAGATCACTCCAGACCCATGGCGGCGATGCACGTGAGCGGTCAGCGGCTGCGCTAGATGGTCCACGACGCCGGGCTGCGGCATGGTGTCGAGGATCATCTCCACACAGTGTTGGAGACCGGCTGGTGGATGGCCGCCGTCGACGCCAACTACGACTCTCAGTTGGACCAGATGATCGTTGCCACCAGCAACAAGTTCACCGTCCTCAAGAAGCTCGCGGATGACATCGCCGTACTCCTCCAGCCCGCGCGGCCGGGCTCCTCATTTCCTGCCACCCTAATCGGCCTCCATGGCCGGAACCTCTTTCAAGCACTGGTGGCCCTGCGACTGCCCGCCGACGCCACGAAGAATGTCCACCTGGAGGTCATGCTCGCCACGAGGCGCCTCGCCCTGCAAGAATTTGTCGACCTACACATCCACGTGTACGAGCAAATCGTGTACATAGGTATCTACAAGACCAGTGAGAACGCTACGACGTTGGCCTTCCTCAACCGGCTGGAAGCCTTGGATGCCTTTGCTGAGAAGCACCCCGTCCTCGCCACAAAAGCAGCCACTCCTTAGCCGCCGGTCGGTGGCCCGGTGCACTAAGTTGAGGAGGAGGAGGTCGTACGTTTGTGGATCCATCTTTCTTCGTGTCTTCTGTAACCACCACTGCGATTGCATCATTGTGGCCTTAATTCTTATTGTGCTGTTGCATTCTCGTTCCAGTCAATACCGACATGTGCGATCCCTTTGCTTAATTATATGCATCACTGTAACTAGTACTCCATCCGTCAATTTATAAGTTGTGCTTACCTTTTCCATCAACTTCGTGCAACGTGCGGGCATCTTGCTAGAAACACTAGAATATGTCTATATAATCCGTATGTGATAGTCCATTTCCAATCTCAAAAAAGACAAATATTTAGGTACGGAGGGAGTAATATATTAGGAGTATATCAAACAATAGTGATTTCTTTCAAGTTTGTGAACAAATACTACTATTCTACTACTTTGGATCCGTCACAATGCACGGGCACATTGCTAGTAAAAGGAAAAGGTCTGTCGTGTTCGCGTCGCAACCCCACACACCCGGGAATTGGGAGTACAACACGGCCCATCCGGCACGACACATAGCTTAGGGAAGGCGTGTTGCCTAGCATTTTCACTTTCGGGACCGCCGTTGAGCAAACCGACACCCCGCCCGCTGCCGGGTTGGAAAACAGAAACGAGGGGAAGATCTAGCTGTAGCACGGAAGCCAAGGAATTTGGTGTCAGACAGGGCTCTTTGATAGAGTAGGAGCATTCCGTTCTAGTACTACTCCTACTAGTTACCAAGTTTGTACTCCTAATACTATATTACTAGTACTACCTCTATACAACTAGTAGGTACGTGCACGACACAACATCGTAGGAACAAAAAACGGGAAGATCTTGTTTTGGGTGATTTATCTTTTTTTCAATCAACGTAGTATGAATAATATGATGTGGGGGCACCCATGAAGCTTATGTGGCTTGGTTGCCTGGCTACAGAAGGTTAGAGAAAAAATAAATAGATAATGTGTTTAGAGTGCACTCCACTAAATAGATATACTTTGGATCCATTGCAACGGACCGACACATCTATATCTGTACCCCCTATATAGTGTGTGAAAAACTTTGAAAGTTGGTCGTTGGATGAAGCCAATCCGACGATACAAAGATGGCAAATCCGAGCACTACTGGCTGTTGGATATCATCCACCAGATTCTGCCACATGTATAATCTAGAAGACTCCATGGTTGAACTTAATTCATGACTAACTTTGCCACAACTAAGCTTAGGCAAAGTTATTAGTTCTTCAAAATGAGAGCCACAAGTTGGCAAGCCTAAGGGAATCTTGCCACATTTTTTGTGTGTATGTCATGTGGGGCCTTAGTGTGGCTTGCCTAAGGTGTGGCTTGAACCAAACACTCACCTAAGTTAATCAAACTTGCCTAACCTTACATTCCACCAGATTTTGCCACATGTTAGAATCCAGAAAACTCCACATGTAGAAGCATAATGCACAAACCACCAGAATCTCATGCGTGCAATGCATGTGTACCTTACTAGTACTAGTTGGTAGTAGTAAGAAACAAATTCAAGTTTTGGCATGAGCTCGTACTGCGGGAGCACCACAAGGCCTGCCGCAGGAGTATCATTTCCCTCTCGGGGCCCACGGGACCAAACTTCAGTGGCTTAGTGCCCGGCCTATGAGTCAATGACATGCGGACCTTAAATGCGGCTAGCCCACATGTCATTCTCATGGTGGTGGTGTGGTTCACAACTCACTCGTTCGAGATGAACCGGCCGATGGTGCCGTGGCTGTGGTGAGGGTACTACCTGTAGTACATAAGTACTCCAGCTGAGGATTGATGCCCGGGACAAAATGTGTCACAACCACTGGATGAAAATTCGATGGTGCGGGAGTATGGATCGGAGCACAGCAGCGGAGCAGGCAAACCGCGTCCAATCGGGTGTGTCTGTGGTAGAAAGTTGATGGTTGCCGCAGTTCAACTGGCCCGCATGTCATGCACACCATCGAAATAGTCCATCTATATCAATATACACCGAGAGAGAATAATTTTTTTACAATAGAGGAAATAGTTCATCCATCCATAATGCCCTCCTGCTGGTACATCATTTTCTTCTTCTTCTTCTTCTTCTTCTTCTTCTTCTTCTTCTTCTTCTTCTTCTTCTTGTTCTCATTCTCTGTGGGAGACGGCTTCACAACAAGCTCTTTGGACCTTGCAGCTATCTCGAAACTCACACGGGCATCGAGGGCAGCATATTTTATCCGCTCGTACGTTAAGGGATAATTCTCCCATCCAGACAAGCTTAATGCCACCGTCTCGTCACCCTTCTGAAGATTTGTACCGAGCACAAAATTTGCTATGTCGAATAGGGATGGTGTCTGTTTAGCACAATCTTCTACAAGAATTTTGATTTTGGTTTGTAGGTCAGCAATGCTTTTCAAATCAAGGTTGTACGGCTCCAGCTTCTGTTTGTCCCCTTCGATGGCTGCCCCACAGAAGTATACGTCCTCCCGAGACAAGAAATCGTGAAGCTCACCTGGTATGGAGGGCGAGTGTATGATGTGGTACACCAAAACATCATCTTCGAGGCACAGCTGAAGGACGGCGGCGCGCTGGATCTTCCCAGGGGCACGCTCCGTGTACTCTGCGTCGAGACCGATGACCCTCGTCTCTACCTTTTCGAGGGAGTTGGATACATTGTTAATCCACTGCCGAACAACCCTTGGGTGGACGGTGACGGCGGCAAGTATGCGCATTGAGCCTTTGACGAGCACATGTTGGACGCTAAAAACATGCATCTCGATCTCTTTCGCCATTTGGAACCGCTGGAACGGAGGGCTATGGTTTGGAGAATTAGGATTAGATGGCTAGTCTAACTGAAGTAGTAGATGCTTATTTAAAGAGGTCAAAACAATGTGAACGCAGTGGCGTTTGGATGCAAATGAAGACGAAGGGGAGGTGAAGAAGCCGAGGAGAATCGGTTCCCGATGGAGAAGTAAATGGGAGAAGTGGCGTGCAGGCAGTTGATTAGACGGCTAGGTAGACTAAACGAAAAGGCTATGCGGGTAGACTGATGAGTCGTACCTGTTCGTGTACGTGCCCATCCTGCCTGATAGGTGGGACCTATGCAAACAGATAAAAAAAATGTGTTGTACCTTTTTTTTTGAGCGCGTGGAGTGGGAAACACAACATTCTCTGGTTAAGGAATACTCCCTCCGTTTAGGTGAGTATAAGTCACCTTATGAAAATCGGGTTTTCCCAAAACCTTTAGGTGTGGAGCATTAACTTTCTGCTCGACCCCCTCCCAGCCTCGCTAGCCAACATTCTCTTCCTCTGCTGCCGCGTTCTACCTTTCCATTTTTCCTCTTCTCAAGTATGGAACAATCTGTATGCCGTCCTTCATGCACCAGAACGACCACTGCATGCATCACGGCAGGGCGTTGATTGGGCATGCATGAGAATTTGGTTTTGCTCGCAATATGGATGATACCTGAACGATGAAGTGAACAGGCATGCTAGCACGGGAGACCTATTTCCGCTATACAATACTGGAGTACTCATGTTCCTACTACTACTACTAGTAGTAGTACAACTGTGGTACACTTGATGGTCAAAATACTATTCATCCGGTCCTCACAGTGAAGTGACAACACCCTGTGCCTGACACTAGTCCAGGCGAGGCGGCGTGTTCGGGTTACCAAAGTCAGCCTCACCCTGTGCACTATGATGTCTGTCACCGCCGCTGTACATCACATTGGCACCTCGCCTCGTCTCCCTCTCCGTTCCCATAGCACCACTCTATCTCCATCTCCTTCTCCGTCTCCGTCTCCGTCTCACTGTGCCCCCGTGTACCGCCGCCTCACTCGCCTCCCCCAGTACCGCTATTCCCTCGCTAGCCGCTCCCGCACCAACATCCTTCTCCCCCGTAAATCAAGCCCCCTTCCAAACTCCACCATGGCCGAACGCGAACCGCGCAACATCCATATGAGTCGCGATTGGAGCAATCTCCCAGTGACATCCTCGACCTCTGTTGTTCATGTATGGATATGTTGAGCGCCCTACGGCTGGCTGCATGCTCGAGGGACATGCACATGGCCATCGTCGAAGCAAGGCCTAAGCTTTTCAAGACACCCTGCTTGCTGCTATCTGGTCTTGCGAGTTTGGCTCACCATGATACAGAGGCGTGCATGATGCCCCTCTACTTCAATCCGGTCTCCATTAGCCGAAACTTCTTTGCAGGTATGTAGTGTGTCACCGTACATCATTTCCCTCGACATCAATCCGATCACCATCGCCCGAAACTTCTTGGCAGGTATGGACTGGGTCGGCATGAACTCCCACTGGATGGATGCCTTCAGAGAAGATGGTAAAAATTTGGTGCTCGTGAACTTCTAGACCTCCCATGAGATTATCCTTCCTCCGTTGGATTATATAGAGTATTACCATCACGGTCCAAGTCATCTAGATTACTACGTCAGTTGGACGGACCTTGTTTTGCAGAAGATTCTAATCTTCCAAGTGCCCACACGACATGCGAATTACGCAGAATTCAAGCTAATTGCCTTGTTCGACCGCGGACTCGCCTATCTTTACGCCAGTGCCTTCTTTAGCTGGAGACAACTCGGCTCGCAGTGGATCATCGTCAAAGCTGATACACACTTCTGTGATGCTATTGAACACAATGGCATCATCTACGCGATCGACAAAGCAGATGGCACCACGTATTGCTTAGACGGCGCGTGTAAGTTGTTTCCATCTCATGTTAATGATGACGCCATGACACTGTTTGAACTTTTTGTGATGATTGGCATATCCCTGTTTGAGCAGAATTTGAGTAGAAGTATGGCAATATATTAGAGACGCCGTAAATCAGCTATATTTGGAATGACTTAATTCATGCGATTGTGACCATGTCATTACAGCCAATTTGTACACTGAATAACCAAACGGTTAGGAATATATGGATATTATCCATATTTTACAGTAATCTATATACTACTACTAAATATGAGTGTGTATCAATGGCCATGTTAGTTTCCTCATTTTCATGATGTAGAAACATGCACCACACTGTTGGTTTCATCTAACCATACATTAGGGAAGTAAATGTGCATATGGAGAACTCTATATTTGGAAGTAGTGAAATCCTGCAATGCTTACCATGTGTACATACCAATATTTGCCCTTCAGCAATTAATGGATAGAATAATATCCTCACAAAATTTTTGCCCACAGAACACGAGTATATAACAATGCATGGTCTGTTAGTTACCTTGAAGAATTTGTTTGTGAGGACAGAACATGATTACATAACATGCATGACATGGTAGTTTCCTGTGAAGAATCGATTGCGAGATAACATGAGTATAACCATGCATGGCACTTCTATATTTTCGAACCCAGTATACATTTCCCTGTATTTTCCTCCTAGTTCCAACAGGGACATATCAATGCTGTTTCTTGCATTATCCTACTCATACTCTGAACAATGCTGATCTTACATTAACAATGCCTGTCCTTTTTGATATGATGCAGTGTCCCTACAGTTACTGCCCTTTGTAATCACACCACCTTTGCCAAAAACAGGGAAGCACAACTGGTTCCTCGCTCGATCAGACAACGACAAAAGACTGATGATCATTCAGACACATGAGCCAGAAAAGTTATATTGCAAAAACCCCACTGTATACAAGCACCGTGTAATACGTGAGTATCGGGACAGTGGCTGTTATGTCTATGAGCAGGATACCAGCTTGTTGGGGCCTTTAGGATTTTTTAGTTGGAGGCGGATAAACAGCCTTGGTTCACACTCTCTGTTTCTCAGACTCAATTATCCGATTAACTAGGAGATCACCGTTGGCAAGGACCTTGATGGCAGAGAGGCTCTGTTTGCTATGGAAAACTGTGTCTACACGGCAAGCCCTAGGAGTTCGGGAGCAAACTCCCCTGATTGTCAACGATACAGCCTGCAGCCAAAAGAAGGTGAGAATGACAAAGGCATCCAGATTAACTTTGATCCTTGGATGTCTCAATTATGACAGGCAGTGATGTGGTTCAAGCCTTCAGGTCGATAGGTAATTGGGCTGTTGCATCGAAAGGGTGGAGTACTGGTGTCTCCAGATCATTTGTCGCTGAAGCGGGGCTGCAAATTGTGATGGTGTTGGATCATCTCTTCGAATGACTTTGTTGTCTTTGTTGCTGGTTCCCGATGGGTAGTTCTTTCTTTTGTTATGCATATTCCTTGTCATTTGGTCATCCTCGTCTATGTCACTCTTACTATGTAATATTTGCTTCTGTTTAGAATGTCATTCTCGTCTGGATCACGAGAGTCTGAGCGCTGCAGATGGGTGCGTTTTGGTGGTGTAGCAAGACTTCTTATGAACTATCATTTCTTGCTGTTTATGTCAGTAGTAGTCACTAGTCAGTGTTTGAATGCTGTATATATTGTTGTTTCGAACTGTTTATTGTCTCGAACTACTGGTGGGCTAAATGAGGGCATCACCATTCTCCAGTGTTCAGAGTATATCTCCTTTTTTCAAGTTATATAATTTGAGCTCACTATCTCTTCAATGATGTACACTTGTTTGGGCCAGTGAGGTGTCGTTGAATATGGGCCGAGTAGTAATGCAATGCCAAACAGGTCAATTATGACTCTCAGGTCGGGCTCTCAAAAGATCCTGAAAAAAAGGCCGGGCTCTCCAAAAAAGAAATAATAAGGACTCTTAGGCCGACATGTGGGTACCACCGACGTTTTCGTGCGCTTGCGTGGCGAGAGCATATTGGCGCGTGCTCGAAATTCATGCTACCTTTTCATCCCCAGTCTCCTGCCCCTCCCCCACCTCTGGAATCTCGATTCCTACTCCAGTTCCCCCAAATCCCCCTCCTATACTCCCTGTACTCAAGTGCACTATCATGTCGCCGGTCAACGCGGATCTCTGAGCTGGAGATCCTGAGGTCCGTCCTACCTTCGGTCACTGCGTGCTGTCGCTCAACAGTGGCATGGCGGCGCTTGACGACCAGTTGGACGGCAAAGTGCTGATGGTAACCATCAATGGCGACCGGCCTCCCGTCTCGCGGGACGACCTTCTCGAAGCTCTTGGCATTGCGCTCGGCATCCAAATAAGTGACTTGCTCGTCGAAGTCTATCCGCCACCGGCTGATTTCTTCGTCAGGTTCCGGACAAATTTCGACTGCAGTCGTGTGTTCGAATCTTCCCGGCGTTTGTTCTGCGATGGTGCGCTGGTGAGCTTTGATCGGTGGCACCCAGGATGGGGCTCGGTGCCCTCTGAGCTTGAGTTTTTAACAAAGCTTACCTTCCACGGCATGCCTCGACGTGCTTGGAACAGCGAGTCCATGAACGAGCTTATCAACGACCTTGGAGGTGAGCTCGTAAGTATGTTTGTTCCTCCAGACAGCTGGGCTCTGACGGTTATGGCATGGATGAAGAAGCCGTCCACCATACCGAAGGTGATTGGTGTTGAGATACCGGTGCAGGAACCGGGGTTGTACTATTCGTCGCCACCAAGGCTGCTGCGGACCATGTTAGGAATGTACCTATATCGAGTGTTCGTGCATGTCGAAGAAGTGGTCAATCCATCAATCAAAGTCCAGCCGCCACCGCTGGTGCCAGGGTCCGTCGATGATGTCCATTACAGGAGTCAACGTCATACTTTCCCCGTGTTGCTCGGAACTATGGATGGCACAGGGCCTACTCCATCGCGCGGCGAAGGCCACTACTTCTTTGGGAGAATAGGCAGGGCTGGCAGCCTGGATGTGCTCTAATTTGAGGTAACAACTGAATCTTGTCAGATAGTAGTAGTTAAATCCGAGCTATGGGTCTGAATCACTGATATGCCAGTACAATTGATTGTGACCTGTTCTAATTTTGTACCTGAACTTTTTTTAGAAAGGGTTGTACGCCAACTTAATGTGCTAGCAGAACTTATTGTGTTGTCTGTCTGTTTTCTTTGCACAACATTCAAGATATTTCCCCATCATTTATAAAGACGATGAACTGTTATGTACGACTTCGTCGGTTTCAACATAGCCCTTCCCGTAGCGATCCACTGCTTCC
Source organism: Triticum timopheevii (assembly GCA_963921465.1). Taxonomy (NCBI): domain Eukaryota; kingdom Viridiplantae; phylum Streptophyta; class Magnoliopsida; order Poales; family Poaceae; genus Triticum; species Triticum timopheevii. The sequence goes on from OY997272.1 coordinate 154,875,947, forward strand.
ATCCTGATTGTGCCGCCTGCGTGAAATTTTTGTATGCAAGTTCAGTGTGCTATGATGTTCTATATGATTGTGTCAACTATATAAGTTTTTACTGAGCATCAGCAATGCATATGGCTGAAAGATGTATTTACGAGCATCGACCGATGGGTCTCTCTCTCTCTCTCTCACACACACACACACACACACACACATGCACACATGCGCACACGCACAAGTGGGACCTGTTGAATTATTTATTTGCTCGTGAAAGCTTTTAATTAGGTTCCACTGTAATTTAACTTTTTTATTAAGTAATTAATTGAGCTCAGTGACTTCAAAAAGTTGTACAGAAGCCTTGTTTGGGCCTTTCCGGCGTCGCTGAATGTGGGCTGAGTAACCATGTTAGGTTGTACTGTACTACACATGCCTTTTTTTTCAACATCAGCAATGCAATTGAGCCAACAGTTGTACACAATATCCAGGTCAACTTGTTATTCTCCGCCCCATTGGGCTGCAAAGTTTCCTAGGAGGTATGCATTAGGCTTAACAAGAAAATGGACTTTAAGAAATAATAAATGGGATGTAATAATAATAACTGGGCAGTTACTATGCACCAAACACGTAATTAGTTTGAAAAATATATTATTTTTGGAATTTGGAAATTTTAATTTCATTACTTGTTGCGCGCGCAATATTTCATTGGATTTTTATGTAATACAACTTTATTTGAAATTATATTTAACCTGACTAGAAATTTCGGATAAAAATATTTCGAATCCCATCAAAATGTGGGAATTTTTTTTGAATTCTGTTTTGAGCGGTTGTTTGAAATTATTAATCGTTGTCCTAGCTAGAAGTTGGGCTGTACTTTTAACAAACTTTAAATGGGTTGTAGTAAATTCCATTAGAATTAAAAAATGGGTTGTACATTCTTACAAATCGCAAATGGGCTATATGTTCTCTGCCAAATCCGAGCTGTGGGCCTACTAAGTTGACGCGTACCAAGGGCTTTGTCAACTTAGTCAATATAAACGATTCTAGCTGCAGTGATCGTAAGATGTCCATCCAACGGCCGTAGTGCTTCTTCAACCTCTGGTCTTCTTGCTCCAGCCGCCGAAAGCAGCGTCAGTCGTGTCGCGTGCTCCTGCCTCATGTGGCCGGCTGTGATGCTGCGGAGGCCTCACCGCCCCGTACTACTCCCACCTCTGGCCAGGCCATCCCTCTACTCACCCACACCCCCTGTTATTCTGCGGTGACGGCTGCCTCACACCGAAACCGAACCAGTGAACCCTCGTACTCATCTCCGCGCGGGCTTCCATTGCTGTGTCTTCCCCGGCTCCATGTCGTCCCCTTCCTAGGCCTGGCCGTCGTCCAGACCACCGCCCTGGTGCTCTCGGTGCAGCGTGGTCAACATGGTCAACGACTGACTTCCATCGGAAGAGTACTGTACGTGGAGAGGCTGACAGCTGGGTCCAGGCGGCCGCAAGGAAGTGCCTCCTTATTACGCAAAATAATTATTCCTCCACCTGGCAGCAGGGACCCACCGGACGGGCCACCTTATTTCATGAAAAAAACATTTCCCCCCTGACTGCTGGGACCCACCGGACGGGCCAGCGTATTTCACGAAAAAAACATTCCCCCCGCTGTTAGCTTGGACCCATCGGAAGTGCCTCCTTATTAAGCACAAAAAAATGAATACTCCCCCTGCTAGCTGGGACCCACCACTGTGGGAGGCTGACTTGTGGGCCTACAAAGTTGACTGGGACGGGGGCCTTAGTCAACTTTAGTCAATATGAACGATTCTAGCTCCATTGACCGTACGATGTCCATCCAATGGTCGTAGTGCTTCTTCAACCTCTGGTCTTCTTGCTCCAGCCGCCCAAAGCAGCGCCGGTCGTGCCGCATGCTCCTGCCTCCCGTGGCCGGCTGTGCTGCCGCGGAGGCCTCACCGCCCCCTACTATTCCTACCGCTGGCCAGGCTCTACGGCGACGACAGCCTCACACCGCAGCCGAACTAGTGAACCCTTGTACTCCTCTCCGCGCGGGCTTCCACTGCCGTGTCTTCCCCGGCTCCCCGTCGTCCCCTTCCTAGGCCTCGCCGGCGTCCACCACCCTGGTGCTCTCGGTGCAGCGTGGTCAACGTGGTCAAGGATTGACTTCCATTGGACGTGGACTGTACGTCAAGAGGCTGACAGCTGGGTCCACGGCCGCAGCAAGGAAGTGCCTCCTTATTACGCGGAAAATAATGATTCCTCCACCTGACAGCTGGGACCCACCGGACGGGCCACTGTATTTCGTGAAAAAATGTTTTCCCCTGACTGCTAGGACCCACGAGCTACATCTTCGCACGCAAGGAAGTGCATCCGGGCAAAAAAAATGATTCGCCCCTGACTCCTAGGACCCACCAGCTAGACCTTCGCATGCAAGGAAATGCGTCCGGGCAAAAAAAACAATTTGCCCCCCTGACTGCTGGGACCCACCAGCTACATCTTCGCACGCAAGGAAGTGCATCCGAGCAAAAAAAAAACGATTCGCCCCCCTGACTGCTGGGACCCACCAGCTACATCTTCGCAGGCAAGGAAGTGCCTGACAGTCGGGACCCACCTGGTTGAAGCGTACGTAGCATTGTCATTCTGGTGGCGAACGTGTACGTACATATATACTGGTCGATGTACAGGCATGCACGTGTAGTAGTAGAGGCGTGTACGTGTTGTAGTAGAGGCGCGCACGTAGCATGTACACGTACGTACAGCGGCCAGGGTGCAAGAAAGAAAATACGGCCACGTATGTGTACATACGGGCAGGGTCTCGAACGCCTACTCGCACATACGTACGGCCAGGTCTCGTGTACATGGCTGGGTCGGAATGGAGAAATAGTGTCGTCGTCGTGTTCATTGGGAGCCAACCGGCTGGGTCAGAACGGAATGCGTGGTCGTGTTCATCGAGAGGGCTTGGGCGGAATAGGCGATGGAAACGAGGCCTGGCATACCGCACAACGGAGGAAACGGACCTCCTACGTTCGGAATGGGGTCCTGTTGATCGGAAGGGGTGTGGTGTACCGCAAAACGGAGGAAACGGACCTCCTACGGACGAAACGGGGGTCCTGTTGATCGGGAGGGGTGTGGCGTACTGCAAAACAGATGAAACGGACCTCCTACGGTTGAAACGGGGGCCCTGTTCATCGGGAGGGGTTTGGCGTACCGCAAAGCGGACGAAACGGACTTGTGTTGGAGCGCTACGTTCGAAACAGGGGTCCTGTTCATCGGGAGGGGTGTGGCGTACCGCAAAACGGGACTCCACAAGATACTGTTCATCTCCACCGTCGACCTCCTCCATCCTCCACGGGCTACCGTCGACCTCCTCCAGCCTCCATGGGCTCCTGTTCATCCAGCCTCCACCGTGCGCTACTCCACCGGCTACTGTTCAACCACCCCTCGACCGTCTACTGTTCAACCACCCCTCGACCGTCTACTGTTCATCCAGCCCTCCAAACCACGGGGTCCTGTTCAACCACCCCTCCACGGGCGCCCCTCCACCGTCTACTGTTCATCCAGCCCTCCACATCACGGGGTCCTGTTCATCCAGAGGCAACACCACTGCTCACTGTTAATCCAAACCCGCCCCCCACAATGCTCACTATTCATCCAATCGATCGGCTTCAGTAAGCAGCAGTAGCGAAGGAATCGCTCGATCGGGTTCAGTTAACAGCCATCAATCGATCGCTCGGGTTCAGTAACACATAGACTGCAGTGCAATTGCTCGGGTTCAGTTAGAGCCCAACGCCTCGCACGTGTATGAGAGAAACGCGCATCGCTCGGCCCCAACCTCCCACCGTAACCGGGAACTCCCCAAAATTTTCCTCCCCCTCGCTTCTACCACGGTTTTTTCCGTCATGGATGGCCCAAAGAATGTCATGCAGCTGCTTCTCTGGCCTGCCTAGGACGAAAGCCCATTTTCTGTCATGATTTTTTGTCATAGCAGTAGGAGCCCACCACATCTATGATGATACCGGGTTTTGTCACAATTATCGTCATAGAAGTGTCATATGTATGACAGAAAAAAATTCGTTCGGCCCAAAATGTCATGGATGTGTCTTTTTTTTGTTGTGTGACCAGGATCGTATGTCTGCATGGAGTTCCGAGGACCATTGTATCAGATAGAGGAACCCAGTTTACCTCAAAGTTCTGGAATCAGTTGCACGAAACTTTGGGTACCAGGCTAGAGTTCACTACAGCCTTTCATCCACAGACAGATGGACAGACCGAGAGAGTCAATCAGATTTTGGAGGACATGTTGAGAGCTTGTGCGCTAGATTATGGATCTAGTTGGGACGACAATTTGCCATATGCAGAGTTCTCTTACAACAACAGTTATCAATCCAGTTTGAAGATGGCCCCTTTCGAGGCTTTGTACGAAAGGAGGTGCAGAACATCGTTGTTGTGGGATGAAGTTGGAGACCGTCAGTTGTTTGGACCAGATTTGATTAAAGAGTCTGAAGAGAAGGTTAAGCTGATTCGCGATAGACTCAAGGTAGCCCAATCCAGGCAGAAGAGCTATGCGAATTATAAACGCAAGGAGACACTTTACAAAGTCGGAGACAGAGTTTATCTTCGTGTGTCCCCACTTCGAGGAGTTAAGCTTTTTGGAGTTAAGGGAAAGTTAGCACCACGTTTTGTGGGACCATATAGAGTTTTGGAACGTATGGGAGAAGTTGCTTACAAGTTGGAATTACCCGAAGGATTGTCGGGAGTACATGATGTGTTCCACGTTTCCTAGCTGAAGAAGTGCCACGCAGAGATGGCTGATGTTCCTTTGAGAGATACAGTTCCATTGGAGGCGATTCAGTTGTATGGTCATTTGACCTATGAGGAGAAACCAGTGAAGATTCTCGAGTTTGCCAGCCGAGTTACATGCAGCAAGGTTATCAAGTTTTGCAAAGTTCAGTGGAGCCACCATACCGAAGATGAAGCCACCTGGGAGCGAGAGGAAGACCTATGGAAGGACCACTGAGGGAGTCCTGGACTAGGGGTGTCCGGACAGCCGGACTATCATCGTCCGCCGGACTCCAAGACTACGAAGATACAAGATTGAAGACTCCGTCCCGTGTCCGGATGGGACTTTCCTTGGCGTGGAAGGCAAGCTTGGCGATACAGATATGTAGATCTCCTACCATTGTAACCGACTCTGTGTAACCCTAGCACTCTCCGGTGTCTATATAAACCGGAGGGTTTTAGTCCGTAGGACACAACAACCATTACAACAATCATACCATAGGCTAGCTTCTAGGGTTTAGCCTCCTTGATCTCGTGGTAGATCCACTCTTGTACTACCCATATCATCAATATTAATCAAGAAGGACGTAGGGTTTTACCTCCATCAAGAGGGCCCGAACCTGGGTAAAACATCGTGTGACTTGTCTCCTGTTACCATCCGCCTAGACGCACAGTTCGGGACCCCCTACCCGAGATCCGCCGATTTTGACACCGACATTGGTTCTTTCATTGAGAGTTCCTCTGTGTCGTCACCGATAGGCTCGATGGCTTCTTCAATCAACTACAACGCCGTCTAGGGTGAGACTTTTCTCCCCGGACAGATCTTCGTATTCGGCGGCTTCGCACTGCGGGCTAATTCACTTGGCCATCTGGAGCAGATCGAAAGCTACGCCCCTGGCCGTCAGGTCAGGTTCGGAAGCCTAAACTTCACGGCCGACACCCGCGGGGACTTGATCTTCGACGGACTCGAGCCACAGTCGAGCGTGCCGCACTGTCACAATGGGCATGATTTAGCTCTGCCGCCGGACAGTGCCTTGGTGGCCGCACACGAATCCGCTCCGGCCCTCAGTCCGGAGCCATCGCCCAGATCGAGGACCGGTGGCTGGACACCGCCTCGGGGGCTGCAACTTCCGCGGTGATGGAGCCGAACACTGACCTTGTCCCCTATAAAGCTCGTGACTCCAAGGTGCCGGACTCCCTGCCGGACTCCGAACCTCCTGCGCCCCTGCCAATCGAATCCGATTGGGCGCCGATCATGGAGTTCACCGCTGCGGACATCTTTCAGCACTCGCCCTTTGGCGACATTCTAAATTCGCTAAAGCATCTCTCGCTATCCGGAGAGCCCTGGCCGGATTATGGCCAGGATGGTTGGGATGCGGACGATGAAGAAATTCAAATCCCACCCACCTCCCACTTTGTAGCCACTGTCGACGATCTAACCGATGTGCTAGACTATGACTCCGAAGACATCGACGGTATGGACGACGATGCCGGAGACGAACAAGAACCAGCGCCTACAGGGCACTGGAAGACCACGTCATCATATGACATATACATGGTGGACACCCCAAAAGATGGGGACGGCGAAGAAGCAGCGGAGGCAGATTCCTTAAAGAAATAGCCCAAGCGCCGATGTCAGCGGCGCCGCTCTAAATCCCGCCACAACAAGAATGGAGATTCCGACACAGGAGATAATAACACCCCAGACAGTGCCGAAGACAATCCCCTCCAGCAAGATTCAGCGCAGGAGGATGCAGAAGCAAGCCCTCGCGAGAGAGCGGCAGATGAAGAGGTCGAGGATGATAATTACATGCCTCCCTCCGGAGACGAGGCAAGCCTCGACGACGACGAATTCGTCGTGCCCAAGGATCCCGTCGAACAAGAGCGTTTCAAACACAGGCTAATGGCCACGGCAAATAGCCTAAAGAAAAAGCAGCAGTAGCTTCAAGCTGATCAGGACCTGCTGGCCAATCGATGGACCGAGGTCCTCGCGGCCGAAGAGTACGAACTCGAACGCCCCTCCAAAAGCTACCCAAAACGCAAGTTGCTCCCCCGATTAGAGGAGGAAGCATACATACCCTCATCACCAGCGCACAATACGGCCGACCGACCACCCCGTGGTCGCGACAGAGAGGCATCCAGGCCCTCCATCAAGACCGTACCCCGGCATCGCTCAAAAAGTACGAAGCCACGAGGGAACGCGCCGGACTTGCGGGAGATATTGGAGGATAAGGCAAGACAATCCAGATCTATCTATGGATCACGTGGGCGCCCCACGACCCACGACGGATACCATCGAGCCGGATACAACAACTCCGGCCGGGCCGAACACAGCAGACAACGCTCCTTTGAGCTACATCGTGATATTGCTCAATACAGAGGCGCCGCACACCCGCTATGCTTCACTGACGAAGTAATGGATCATCAAATCCCTGAAGGGTTTAAACCCGTAAACATTGAATCCTACGATGGCACAATAGACCCCGCGGTTTGGATCGAAGATTATCTCCTTCACATCCATATGGCCCGCGGTGACGATCTCCACGCCATCAAATACCTCCCACTCAAGCTTAAAGGACTAGCTCGGCATTGGCTTAACAGCCTGCCCGCAGAGTCAATTGGGTGTTGGGAGGACTTGGAAGCCGCATTCCTCGACAACTTCCAGGGCACATATGTGCGGCCACCAGACGCCGATGACCTAAGCCACATAATCCAGCAGCCAGACGAATCGGCCAGACAATTCTGGACACGGTTCTTAACAAAGAAAAATCAAATCGTCGACTATTCGGATGCAGAGGCCCTCGCAGCCTTCAAACATAACATCCGCGACGAGTGGCTAGCCTGGCACCTAGGACAGGAAAAGCCGAAATCCATGGCAGCCCTCACATCACTAATGACCCGCTTCTGTGCGGGAGAGGATAGCTGGCTAGGTCGCAGCAACAACCTCAGCAAAAATGCTGGTAGTCCGGACACTAAGGACCACAATGGCAGGTCACGTCGAAGCAAAAATAAACGCTGCGTTAACGGCGATGACAAGGAGGATACGGCAGTCAACGCCGGATTCCGAGGCTCTAAACCCGGTCAGTGGAAGAAGCCATTCAAAAGAACCACTCCGGGTCCGTCCAATTTGGACCGAATACTCGACCGCTCATGCCAGATACATGGCACCACCGAAAAGCCAGCTAACCACACCAAAAGAGATTGTTGGGTATTCAAGCAGGCAGGCAAGTTAATTGCCGAAAACAATGACAGGGGGCTGCACAGCAACGACGAGGAAGAGACCTGACCGCTGAACAGTAGAGGACAGAAGGGTTCCCCCCCACAAGTGCGAACGGTAAACATGATATACGCAACCCATATACCCAAGAGGGAGCGGAAGCGTGCACTAAGTGACGTATATGCGATGGAGCCAGTCGCCCCTAAGTTCAATCCATGGTCCTCTTGCCCGATCACTTTCGATCGAAGAGACCATCCGACCAGTATCCGCCACAGCGGATTCGCCGCATTGGTTTTAGACCCAATCGTCGATGGATTTCACCGCACAAGAGTCCTGATGGACGGTGGCAGTAGCCTGAACCTGCTTTATCAGGATACAGTGCACAAGATGGGCATAGACCCCTCAAGGATTAAACCTACAAAGACAACCTTCAAAGGCGTCATACCAGGTGTTGAGGCCAATTGTACAGGCTCAGTCACACTGGAAGTGGTCTTCGGATCCCCGGATAATGTTCGGAGCGAGGAGTTAATCTTCGACATAGTCCCGTTCCGCAGCGGCTATCACGCTCTGCTCGGACGGACCGCGTTTGCAAAATTCAACGCGGTGCCGCATTACGCACACCTAAAGCTCAAGATGCCAGGCCCTCGTGGAGTCATCACGGTCAACGGAAATACGGAACGCTCCCTCCGAACGGAGGAACATACAGCGGCTCTCGCGGCAGAAGTACAGAGCAGCCTTTTAAGGCAATTTTCGAGTCCGGCTGTTAAACGGCTGGACACGGCCAAACGCGCCCGAAGCAACATCAACCAAGATCACCTGGCATGATCCGAGCACGCGTAGCAATGCGGCCCCAACCCCAGCCCTTGCATAATTGCAAGACCAACCCTCCACGTACATCATTACGCTCTAGAGATACCATGGGCCTAGGGGGAGGGGCACGACCACAACAGACCCAGAGTGTGGCTCGACCACGCCAGGGGCTTACAAGTGTGTCACTCTTTTTTATTATTTTCTTTTTTTGTATACACAGGACTCCGTTCACCAGAGGCCCTGTCCAGTGGTGAACCCGCCGAACTCACAATGCAACAGCCAGGGAAGAAAGAAGGCTGCGATGAACACTCAGGTGGTCTCCATTACGAGCATTAAATTTGATTATATACACCAGTCCGCAGCCCACCCCTGGAGGGGGACATGTTTAATTAGTCCAATCCCTTGCTTACCGCACTATTTGTATCATTCCGCACTCATAGCAGAATCCCTTGAATAAATAATGCAGCACTTTTTGCCTGTTATTGCATTACTTTACATATATGTTCACAAATGACATCTTGCAGCCGTATATTTTGGTACGGCCGAATACACCAGGGGCTTATGTTCCCCGCATTATGGTGTGATAAGTCCGAACACTTTCACAAGTGCGGCACGCCGAACTTATAGCATTATATGAAGCGGATCCGAATCATGTCTTGGGTCAATAGTTGGGTTTGCCCGGCTCCCACGTTTTGGTACCTTACGTTCCGTTCTGTCGGCTAAGGTGGCACTGGGAGAACCACTGCGATTGCGCCCCGGTTGAGCTGGGTGAGCGCCTCAGTGGAGAAAGCTAAAACTGACTGTCATGATAAGGCGAGAGACTGGTCGCTGTTCGAGAGGTCTTTTCGAGTCCTTAAAGACTTATGCCGCGTCAAGCGAAGAACCGGATAATGTCCGGCCAAGGCGTGGATAGCGCCCCCAACTCGGTCTTCCGAATACCAGGGGCTTTGCCGAAATTTAAAATTATAGAATTCTATGGCTAAGTGATAGTGTTCAAGCATTATAAGTCCGGCTGGCTTGTTCATTGTGTTGAGCGCCTCCCTAGATGGACCCAAGACTGGGAACAAGAGTGCTCAAGTTTATCCCGAACACCCCAGCACTCGTGGCTTGGGGGCTGAAGCCGACGACTTGCCATCTCTCAGATTTTATAAACGGCCGCACAGAAGGTAATATTTTAAATCAAACAAGCGTTGCTTAGCGCATATGAACAAAGTTTTCAGCGCACATGATAATACATAGGGAGTCTACTCAATAATTACATCTCTTGGGCACTCATCCGCAATCCTGCGGGCACCCTTCAGGACAATCTTATAGTACATCTCGGGCGTACGATACTCCTTGCCCGCTGGCGGCACGTCAGTGATAAGCTTCTCCGCATCCAGCTTGCCCCAGTGCACCTTTGCACGGGCAAGGGCCCGACGAGCGCCTTCAATACAGGCGGAGCACTTGATGACCTCCAACAAGGGGCACGCATCCACCAGCCGCCGCACGAGGCCGAAGTAGCTCCCAGGCATGGCCTCTCCAGGCCACAGCCGGACTATGAGGCCCTTCATGGCCTGCTCGGCTACCTTATGGAGCTCGACCATCTGCTTCAGCTGGTCGCTAGGGGGCACCGGATGGCCGGCCTCAGCGTACTGAGACCAGAAGACCTTCTCCGTTGAGCTCCCCTCCTCGCCACGGTAGAATGCGGTGGCATCGGATACACTGCAAGGCAGATCTGCAAACGCCCCTGGAGAGCTCCGAATTCGGGTAAGTGTCAGGTAGTTTACATTAACATGCTTGCTTTGCATGAAAAATGCCTTACCCGCCGCTATTTTCTTCACATCCTCAACCTCCTGAAGGGCCTTATGGGCCTCGGCCTTGGCGGCTTTGGCACTTTCGAGAGCCGAGGCAAGCTCGGACTCTCGAGTATTTGAGTCGCGCTCCAAACTCTCATGCTTTTCCATGAGAGCCTGGAGCTCTTGCCGCACTTCCGCCACCCGCGCCTCCTGCTTATCTCGCTCTGCCCGTTCCGCGGCCGCATTGCGTTCGGCCGCGGACACAACCTCCTTCAGGGTTGCCACCTCGTTAGTGGCCCCTGCAGTACCCACGTTATCCTTGTTATTTTTATTGCAACCTAAATCCTTTTCTGTGAGGTACAGTTTCAAAGTGGTGTTACTCACCTTCTTTGTCCTCGAGCTGCTTCTTGGCACGGCCGAGCTCTTGCTCGGACCGCTCGAGATCCTGCTTCAATGCACCGACCTCCGCAGTCAGTGCGACATAGGTCAGCAGCGTAGCCTGCAAACCCGTATTGACATAATTTTTAGCAACCCTGCGAATATATTTTTAGATCCTCAGTCCGGCTTTTCTTTACGAATACCGAACCGAGCATCAGGGGCTACTGTCTATGCGGTATTACATTACATAATTTTAAACTTCTTACCTCAAAGCCTGTTAGAAGGCTGCTGCAGGCTTCGGTCAGCCCGCTCTTGGCGAGCTGAACCTTCTGAATCACCGCACTCATGATAGTGCGGTGTTCTTCCTTGATGGAAGCGCCTTTGAGCGCCTCCAACAAGTTGTCCGGCGCCTCCGGTTGGACGGGGGCTGCCGGCGTCACGGTCTTGCCCTTCTTGCGAAGGGGCCGCCTGCCGGACTCCGAAACCACTGCGGGTTCCGGCGTGCAGTCCTGCACAAAGTCCGGGAGGCTGCCTTGTGGCGCCTCCGGAGCCTCCTCCTGATGGGTCCCTTCCCGGGATCCCACCTCGGCGTCCTCAGCGGTGCGAGGGGTGGAGGCAGTCGGAATGGAATCCACATCCGACGCCGCCAACGACCCGCTCGACAAAGCAGGGAGATCATCGTCGGCCGGACTGCAGGCAGTATGCGGCATTAGAAGGACACTATGTGACACAAAAGAAATTGCACATCATTCAGGAATCTGGATACTTACGATCTCTCCTGAGGCCTGGCCCTTGAGGGCCACTCCTCATTGCCAACGTTGGTGTTGGCGGAGCTGTCCGGGGGAATAGTTCTTCCCCTCTTGGACCCTTCGGCCTCCCCTGCTGGGGAGGCCTTCCTCTTTCTCTCTCCCTCCTCTGGGAGAGAGTCTTCTTCCTCCTCCTCATCTTCGGGGGAGGAATCCGCCTCGGAGTTGTCGGACACCTGAAAATGGGAACTCTTTCGAGTACCCGTGGCCACCTTCTTGGCCTTCTTCTCCGGCACCACGTGCGGTGCCGGAACCAGCAGCCCCACTAGACGGTCGTCCACTGGGTCTTCTGGCATGGGAGCCGGGCAGATGAGCTGCTCGGCCTTCTTCATCCATTCCTGTCAAGGGAAAATGGAGATTGAAACCCGCTTAGGGTCGAACTATTAACAACAAGTGTCCCGTAAAGGGGTAGAATCACTTACCTTGTCAGCTAGATGCTGCGAGTGAAACCCGCGATCTTCCGTCGCGGATGCGGGGGCTTCGGCGCCCTTAAATAGCACCCTCCAGGCGCCTTCATACGTCGTGTTGAAGAGCCCGCTCAACGCCTGGTACTGTGCCGGATCAAACTCCCACAGGTTGAATGCCCGTTCTTGGCATGGGAGAATCCGGCGGACGAGCATGACTTGGACCACATTAACAAGCCTGAGCTTCTTGTTCACCAGCTTCTGGATACAGGCTTGGAGTCCCGTCAGCTCCTTCGAACTACCCCATAGCAAGCCCTTCTCTTTCCAGGAGGTGAGCTGCACAGGGATACCAGATCTGAACTCGGGGGCCGCCGCCCACTTAGGGTCGCGCGGCTCGGTGATGTAGAACCACCCCAACTGCCACCCCTTGACGGACTCCACGAAGGCCCCTTCGAACCAGAGGACGTTGGGCATCTTGCCCAACATGGCGCCTCCGCACTCCGCCTGCGTGCCCTTCACTACCTTCGGCTTGACGTTGAAGGCCTTGAGCCACAAGCCGAAGTGGGGCTGGATGCAGAGGAAGGCCTCGTAAACGACGATGAACGCCGCGATGTTGAGGATGAAGTTCGGCGCTAGATCATGGAAATCCAGGCCGTAGTAGAACATGAGCCCCCGGACAAAGGGGTGAAGTGGAAAGCCCAGTCTGCGGAGGAAGTGGGGGAGAAGTACGACCCTCTCATGGGGCCTGGGGGTGGGGATGAGCTGCCCCTTGTCGGGCAGCCGGTGCGCAATGTCACCGGAAAGGTATCCGGCGCTGCGCAGTTTGGCGATGTGCTCCTCCTTAACGGTGGAGGCCAACCATTTACCTCCCGCTCCGGACATGGTCGGAGAAGGTTGAGGCGAGACACACGGACTTGGGCGCTGGAGCTCGAGAGTGCGCGAAGATGGATAAGCAAAGGAGGAAGAAGGCGTTGGTGAAAAGGTGGATCCTTATCCCCTTATATATAGGCGGGTGAAGACTATACGTCCCCACCGGCCTGGTAAAACTCGCTTATCTCCCAAGCGCCACCATCAATGGCGCGGTTGGGTTACCCACGTCCGTATTGATAAGAATCCCGGAATAAGGGGAACACGATCTCTGCTTCGACAAGACGTGCCAAGGAAACCGCTTCGCTAAACGCGCTGAGGTGGTATAATAAAAAACAATTCAAGTAAAAGCTTGGTAGTGGTGTGACGACATGCCGCAGAATACGTCAGCAGATTGAACTTGTGGACATATTATTCTCTCTACGGTGGAACATGGAATTTATTTTGCAGAGCCGGACACTATCCTGGTGTTCACAATCTTCTCTGGATTATTCAAAGGAGAAACCCGCCTTGCAATGCCGAACATTATGCGCGCCGGACTCATCGTCATTGAAGCCAGGTTCAGGGGCTACTGAGGGAGTCCTGGACTAGGGGGTGTCCAGACAGCCGGACTATCATCATCCACCGGACTCCAATACTACGAAGATACAAGATTGAAGACTCCGTCCCGTGTCCGGATGGGACTTTCCTTGGCGTGGAAGGCAAGCTGGCGATACGAATATGTAGATCTCCTACCATTGTAACCGACTCTGTGTAACCCTAGCCCTCTCCGGTGTCTATATAAACCGGAGGGTTTTAGTCCGTAGGAAACAACAACCATTACAACAATCATACCATAGGCTAGCTTCTAGGGTTTAGCCTCCTTGATCTCGTGGTAGATCCACTCTTGTACTACCCATATCATCAATATTAATCAAGCAGGACGTAGGGTTTTACCTCCATTAAGAGGGCCCGAACCTGGGTAAAACATCGTGTCCCTTGTCTCCTGTTACCATCCGCCTAGACGCACAGATCGGGACCCCCTACCCGAGATCCGCCGGTTTTGACACCGACAACCACCCTCACCTATTTTCTAGCCAACCCAAATCTCGAGGGCGAGATTCATCTTAAGGGGGGTATGTTTGTAACATCCCAAATTTTCAATTTTGAATGTTATACATTAGATCATCATTGCATATCATATTTAATTGCATTTTGGCTTGATCCTAGAAATTCTACGCAACTCAAGCACCCACAGAGAGAGTTGGGGATTTTGTTATTTTCATATTTGAGTTTTCTCAAATTTTGGAAAGAGGATCAATTGGTTTTGATAATTTTTTTCTTTTCTAATATTTCTAAAATAAAAATATATGGGAGGAGATAAAACGACTTCTCCAAAATAAATGAAAATTAGAGGAAAACTATTAATCAATTTTAGTATTTTATTTGGGTTTTATAGCACTTTTATTTGAATTAGAAAAATTGCACTTTTTCAAAATTGCATATTTTAGGCCAAGAAAATGTTCATCTTGTTCTAAATATTTTATTTAGACGATGAAAATTTGTTTTGGCATTTTTAGATTTTTATTTATTTTTCTAATGATTTATTTTCAGCAGAATCTTATTTAAAAAAAAGAAGTCAGCGCCCGACTGGGCCGAAGCCCAGCCGAGCCGGCCAGCCCAAGCTACGCCGCCGCCGACATCGCTGGGCGAGTCCGAGCCGGACACGCCTCGCCATCGCCGCACCCCCTCGCCCAAGCCGCCTCCTCCCCTCCCCTTTAAAGCTGAGCCAGGGGCCCCCTCGGGACCCCAAGCCGCCGTCGCCGCCGCCCTCCGCCGCCGCAGCCGCCGCCCTCCGCCGCCGCAGCCGCCGCTCCCCGCCGCCTCGCGAGTTGCCGCCGCGCCTCATCGTCGCCACCGCCCCGCCACCCCACCACCACCCGCCGCCCCACTGCAGCCCCACCGGAGCCGTCGGATCTCACCGGAGCCCCGCCGAGGTAGCTACCGCCGTTGCCGGCTTTCGTAAGAAAACCGTGCATTTTTTAGGAAAACCCCGGTTTATTTTTTTATAGATCGGTTTTATGTTTTTTTCCGGTTTAGTTATTTAGCGAATGCCTGTTCATTCGTTCATTTTAACGAATGATTTTCACCATTTAGTCGCAGACGGCGAACGTTCGTTGATTAGCCTCTTTGTCAGTTTTTCTTTTTCCAGGGTTTTTCAGCGATTATTTTCGATCGCGATTTCTGCCCTGATTTTCGTTTTAGTTTATCTTTCCGCTCGTTTATTGGAATCAGGCGATTCAAGTGCCTAGAGTTTCGTCTCAAAACCCTCTTTCCGTTTAACCAACTTAAACAAGTTTTTGCTACTGTAAAATTTGACTGAGGTCCAGATTAGTAAATGAAGCTTGTTTATTTCGCAGTTTGAGTTTCGTTGCTTCGTTTGATTTGATTCTTTTTGCAAACCGGAGTTCTTAAGTTGAACTTTCTGGTTAGATATCTTATTTGAGTTTTACTCGTGCTTCTAGTTGAGTGCTTATTGTATGCTCGTTTGTTTCCGATAGAGTACCCGGAGTGTGAAGCGTGCTACTACGAGTCTCTAAGTTTCACGGATCATCGGCAAGGCAAGTAACACTTTGATCATACCTCTTTACTACCCAGTTTTATTGCACTAGATCAATCCTCAAACAGTTGCATGGTTAGGATATGATTAATACGTGGGTTTTGGGAAGTAGATGAGGTAGTACCTATTGTCCTCTTTATATTCAAACCTTTGGGAGTTACTTCTACGTTGCTTATATTGCTATGCTATGCTTGTAGGCGTGGATTGGGTGAGTGTATCCATGACAGATGTGAGTATTGTTATTTAATGGTTAACTTAAGGTGGCAACTTTAATACACATCTTGGTGGATTGAGGCACTTGGGGAACCCAGTGTTGCCTGTATTTTTGGAAATCCCGGGGTACCGTGTGATTCTCGTCTGGACCGCCACCCAGGCTCAAAGGGATCATAAGATTATTCATGCTAGAAACTTATGTGTGCAGCCACAAGCTATTATGGGCTCTAGCATAGTTGAGTATGTTGTGTGACCTCTTTCAATGGTAGGCTAGCAGATGTAGGGGATGTAGGTTGGTACTGTCTACCCAGAGTAAAGAGTTAATGCTTCTGAAAGATTGTGTCTCGGTCATCCGTTTCTCAAACACCATGTAGTGCGAGAAATCCAACGGAGGAGATCGAGTCTTGTGGGGAAAAGTGCGCAAACCTCTGCAGAGTGTACAAACTAATCATGGTTAGTCGTGTCCCCGGTTATGGACGTTTTGAGTATCTAGTTTCTTGGATTGTCATGTGGATCTCATCACTCTTAATATAATTTGATTGGGTTTATGATGATGCTTAATTGGGATTGAGTTGGGTGAACCTTCTCAATGTTTAACAACCACCATGGTAGTTAAATAATACTTATTCCTTTGTTATAGGGGAAAATTGGCTTTATGCAAAACTGTAACCATAGAGCTTTCCACCAGCCATATATGGTAGTGATAGCATTATTCTGTTCATTACTCTCTTGAGTTACATTGCCAGCATATTCAATGTGCTGACCTGTTTTCGGGCTGCAACTTTCATGTTGCAGACTTTTCAGACGACGAGTAAGGTGCCTTAGGCCGTGATCTTTCACTCAGTGATGCCGTTGGAGTTGACGGACTCACTTTATCTTCCAATCTTTCCGCTGTTATCGTATTTAGATGGCCTTAAGCCATATTTATTGTAATAAGTTCTCTTTTGAGACATTCGATGTAATAAGTGTGTGGTTGCTACTCTGTTATAAATCCTTCAAGTACTGTGCGTGTCAGCATTACCGATCCAGGGATGACACTGATGCACAGAGATCAGACTGTTTGAGGTCTGGTCGCTACAATAACCCACCTGGACGCGCCAGGACCCCCAGGCGTGCCCTGGTGGGTTGTTGTCCCCACGTGGTCCCCCTCACTTACTTGTTCTTCCGACATCACCACATTCATCCAAAAAAATCACCAGTGCTCTCTCTCTCTCTCTCTCTCTCTCTCTCTCTCGTGTTCTTGCTCCTAAACCCGCGGATTCCGATCTCTTTGCTCGAAGCTCTATTTTTGAAACTGTTTCAGGGAATTTTTGCTTGGTATGTGACTCCTCCATGTGTCCAATTAGTCTTTGCTTTAGTGCTTTATATTTTGAATAGTTTGCTACTCTTGGTGCTGCTCTAGATGAGCTTGCATGTTGAACTGTTAGAGTTCTAAGTAGTTTGAATGCTTGCTATGGCCTCTATATGTCCTTATGAGTAGTTGCTATCATTCTTATGAAGTTCTGTTAATAAAATTTTGTGACCCAAAATTTTCAGAAAATTGTACATGAACATTATGAACTTCTTTGGAAGGAGTTCTTCGAGGAGGAGATCCTCGGAGGCATGCTCTAGTAGCAGCTCCGTTCATCGGTCTTATGTTGAATCGAGTGAAAAATCCATTCGAGATGCCGCCAACAAAACATGCTTATGGCCATGCAACGATTATATGATGAGTGTGGGCATTAAGGACGAATTTGAGCAATATGTTCACAATACCGATCTCGGTCTCTACATTTCAGATAAGTGCGACCAACACCTCATTCTCACTAAATCATTTGTCAAAGGAATTAAATTCCATCCCCGTGAGTCTAGGGTGTCATTTAAACTGTATGAAAACCCATTTACCATATCTTTAGGGAGATTCACTCACCACTGCAAAATTCCATTCCGGCGTTCGCTTGATGAACCGCCAAGGTCTGAGTTTGAGATATTCTTGACTATTCTTTGCTATGGTGAGACTAGGGTAGTGACGCAAGGCAAGAAAGATTGTAGTACACTTTGTGTTCCAAACTTGAGCCTCATACACACCGCTCTCAACGGTGACAGAAGTTATAATCTTGGAGCGATTGTTGCACATAGGTTGCAACACAACGCTGGTATTGGGTATTTTTATGGTGGAGTTTATGCCACACGATTAGCGAGGGAGCTGGGAATTTTACCCACATAGTACCTAGACTTCGATGCTATGAAACGTCAAAAGATCCTTAGAGGAGATCCCCATAATTTCACTTATAAATTGATGTTTAATAAGGAATCTGTGGTGGAAACATATTTGCCTGCACCTGCTCTCTTTAATGTTCACAATAGGGGAAGATATTATGTTCATGAGAGTGAGGCCCGAGCTCATAACGCAGCGGTTGTGGATGCATAGCAGGCTGAGGCATCCGCACCGAGAGCCTCTGTGAGCTACCACTCTGACCATTACACAGGCTACTGACTGATTACCGAGTTGGGCCAAAAGCCTAAGCTTGGGGAAGTACGTATTCCCACCAACATTACATTCATGTTCGCACATTTCATTCCAGTTGTCGGTGTTCACACTCTTTCATTGTATTATCCATGTTAAATTTATTTTCTCGCTTTCTTATTGTGTGTTTGAAAAACTTTGAGAAAATCCAAAAATATATTCCTTGCTTCTTTTTTATTTTTCTTCCTAGTTTAAATTGTTGTAACACTAAAAAGAAAACCCAAAAAGATTTCCTTGTTCTTCTTTTACTTGTTGGGAGTTTTTATCATTTTTGCTTTTCCTTTTTTATTTGCTTGTTTAAGAAAAAACAAAAAATCCAAAAATATTTCAATGTGTTTCTATGAATTTGTTTTCTTTTTATTGAGTCATACTAAGGAGAAGACCACGATGAAAATGTTGAGTGGCTCTCATATGCATTATTGTTGATCTGACAAAGAGTCCATATTACCTTGTATTCTCCTTTTGAATAAAATGTTTGCAGATTCCAGCTTAGTCCACGACACTCTTGCACTATTATTATTTTCAAATCGTTCGGTTGTGCAAGTGAAAGGCAATAAGGGCGATACTCGATGAACTGGCCGTGGCAGAGAGAAACGGGTATGAACTCGATTTGTTTTGTTTTTGTAAATATGTTTAACCTAGTAACCATGATTCAACCTATTATGATCAAACATGTTTCGAATGACAATTAGAGATTATAGTTTCTCATGCCATGCATAAGTAGCTAGGAGTGGATAATGATTTATCTAGGATGTCAACATTGCATTAAAATGATTGTGATGTAGTATGATGATATGGTATCCTCCTCTGAATGTTCGAGTGGCTTGACTTGGCACATGTTCATGCATGTACTTGAATCAAAACCAACATAGCCTCTATGATATTTATGTTCATGGTGTTCATATCCTACTCATGCTAGTATCCAATGTTACTTATGCATAATGCATGTTCATGACCATTGTTGCTCTCTAGCTGGCCGCTTCTCAACCTATTTGCTAGCCTTCGCCTGTACTAAGTGGGAATTCTACTTGTACATTAAAAACCTGAAATCAAAGTTATTCCAAATGAGTCCACCATATATACCTACCTATATGCGGTATTACCCTACCGTCCTAAGTAAATTTGCATGTGCCACCTCTAAAAACTTCAAATAAATATCCTTTTTGTGTGTCTGGATTGTTCATAGAGCGACAGGAGGTAGTTGGTATCTTCCATGCTAAGCGGGTTATTCTCAAGTTGGGTGTTTATTCACTCACCATTGCATGAGAAAAGAGCGGTAATAGGGAATCCCAATCCCAAATTGCAAAAAGAACTTATCAATAATCAAACAAAAACTCCTATGGAGCAGAAGCCTTTACTTTACCTCTTGGGAACCGCTACTAATTTGTTTAGCATGGAAGATATTTATAACTGATGGTCGCGAAGTAAACAAGAATGATGCATGTCTCAAAATTTCATTTACCTCTGTCTTAAAAACTTGAGCTCTGGCACCTCTACAAATCACTGCTTCCCTCTGCGAAGGGACTATCTATTTACTTTTATGTTGTGTGATCACCCTCTCAAATAAGTGCCAGAACCTAAGAGCATTGTTGTCATGCTCATGCATTGTGTGTAGCTAATGTTGGGTGCATCATGACTAGATCTTTTCTACCATGAATTACAATGTTTAGTCGCTGCTTGAACTTTGGGGGTGCTCTGCATTTATGTTTTGCGGTCTCAGAAAGGGCTAGCGAGATACCACTATTGTCATATTGTATCATAGTTGTTTTAACAACGTGTTGCTTTTCGAGATGTCTTATTATTGCTCGCTAGTTGATTATGTCATTGATATGAGTTAATATAATTTTTAATAGTTATTGGCGACATGGTTAGTTATAATCTTTGCCGAAAACTTGGGTGTTGTTTAAGCTTATTTATGGAAACAAGAGCAAAAGAGTTCGTAAAAGTTTTTCTTTTTCACTTTCAGTTTATCAACTGAATTGCTTGAGGACAAGCAAAGGTTTAAGATTGGGGGGGGGGGGGGGGGGGGGGGTTGATACGTCTCCGTCGTATCTACTTTTTCCTAATGATTTTCCTCTTGTTTTGGACTCTAATTTGCATGATTTGAATGAAACTAACCCGGACTGACGCTGTTTTAGTGTTGATTTTGTGCAGACATAAAAGTTCTCGGAATGGAACGAAACTTTGTGAGGATTTTTTATACAATAAAAGAGAATTTTTGGAGCCAAGAACCACCGGAGGGGGGCACCTAGGTGGGCACAACCCACTAGGGCACGCCCAGGTGGGTTGTCCCCACCTGGTGGCCCCGCAGACCCTGAAACCAATGCTATAGAATCCTATTTTTCTAGAAAAAATTAGGGAGAAAGAATTATCGCGTTTCACGAGAAGGAGCCACCACCGTATCCTCTTCTTCATCGGGAGGCCAGATCTAGAGTCTGTTTGGCGCTCCAGAGAGGGGGATCTTCGATCTTCATCATCACCAACCCTTCTCCATCGCCAACTCCATGATGGTCCCCACCAGGAGTGGGTAACTCCTTCATAGGCTCGCTGGTTGGTGAGGAGTTGGATGAGATTCATCATGTAATTGAGTTAATTTTGTTAGGGCCTGATCCCTAGTATCCATTATGTTCTGAGATTGATGTTCCTATGACTTTGCCATGCTTAATGCTTGTCACTTTGGGCCCGGGTGCCATGATTTCAGATCTGAACCGTTTATGTTATCACCATTATATCCATGTTCTAGATCCGATCTTGCAAGTTATAGTCACCTACTATGTGTTATGATCCGGAAACCCCGGAGTGACAAGAGTCGGGAGCACTCCTGGTGATGACCGTAGTTTGAGGAGTTCATGTATTCACCATGTGCTAATGCTTTGTTCCGGTTCTCTATTAAAAGGAGGCCTTACTATCCCTTAGTTTCCAATAGGACTCCGCTGCTACGGGAGGGTAGGACAAAAGATGTCATGCAAGTTATTTCCATAAGCACGTATGACTATTTACGGAATACATGCCTACACTATATTTATGAACTGGAGCTAGTGCCGTATCGCCCTAGGTTATGATTGTCTCATGATGAATATCATCCAACGAATCACTGATCCAATGCCTACGAGTTTCCTATATATTGTTCCTGCTAAGTTACTATTGCTACTGTCACTATTGCACTTGCTACAAAACTACTCCTATCAGTGTTACCGTTACTGTTGCTGCTGCTACCATTATCAAAACTATCATATTACTATGCTACTGATCACTTTACTGCAGATAATTAATCTCTAGGTGTGGTTGAATTGACAACTCAGCTGCTAATACTTGCATATATTCTTTGGCTCCCCTTGTGTCGAATCTATAAATTTTGGTTGAATACTCTACCCTCGAAAACTATTGCGATCCCATATACTTGTGGGTTATCAAAGGTCATGCCCATTATTAGCTTCTCCCTTTGTAGTACAGATAATAGTAAATTAATATCCTACATCTGACAAACACGTTTGATCCTTGTTTTCTTATGAATAAATCTGCTATATGTCCACTAAATTTACGTAAACCCTAAAGTAGCATACTAATGTAAGAGATGGGGTACTTCCTTTAGATTAAAATGTGCTGACATACAACACATTCTTTTGTCTAAAAGAAAGATATGTAGTTCTCCAGAAACTACAAATAGATGCAAGGTTTCAACAATTCGAAGATATTTTATGTTCAGAGAAAATCATTCACACCAGGAAAAATTTGGATGTGCCTAAATTAGGTACAGTGATACATGCTAACAATTGTGATTTACCAAGACATTTTATTTATATACTAGGAACTTTTTTAGTACAAAATTAATAGAGTAAACTTTGGTACAAGAAGTCTAAATCTTGACATAATGGGATATTAGCCTCTCCAAGCTACAGGACCCTTAGGAACTCTGTATTGAATACACATCAGTATAGTAAAATATTTAGATCAACATAAAATCTACAAGGAATTCTAGAAGATATTAGACATAGCATATTAGCATTGCATCAAAATACGATTTGTAGTAATGTAGATTGGAAAATTACACACTTCTTTGCTCAAATATCATCAACACATGACCTTTCACAAGATACCTGAGACATTTGTTATTTCTACATCAGTGCACGTGTACAAAGAAGTTAATATTTGAGAGCAAGCCAAAAGGACTTACACAAACTTTTCCGCATCCTAGCTACACACATACATGACTATCCTTCTTGGCATCCATCTTCTCTTTTCTAGATTCGGCAATCTCTCTGTAATCTATAAACTAAAGTAGGTTTATGACAACATCTTCTGTTTATCAAAGATGTTTTTCATTCAGAATAGGTTAATATGGTTAAGATGGTTTATCTGAACTCCTGATATGAGAAATTGGCCCATGAAGAACATGTGAGACATAAATATTTCATGATCTTGTGAAGAATCAGATGCTGATTGAAGAAAGTTGGGAGCCAACAACAAGTTGAATACCACGAGTTTTGATTGAGTACTTGGAGCAAGGTGAAATATAACAGGGTTCTGACTCGAGCACTGAAGTTCTTACTGAAACAAGTCAAGGAACAAAAAAACGTGTTACAGTCAAAGTATACCATAGTTCCTACATCGAGTAACTTCACCATCTTAAATCCTAGGGGAACGCAGAACCTTACAGCCAAAGAAATCAGTACCATAGTTTTCTTTGGCAGAGTTGGCAATGATTGTGACCACAATGGGAAGTGATGCGACGTTGCTTGTCGTTGTTAGTTAATTTTGTAGTGCTGCAGCCACACTATTCTGCAATCATCACACTGAAAAGGTCAAACCAAAACTGCATGCTGAACTCAACAGGATGATCAATATTGAAGTTGACTTAGCGATTACTTAATTAAGGGAGACAATGTTTCGGTAACACACAACCATCCTGCAGCCTCGCGTGGATGTCCATCGCACAACAGATTGATCTCTTACTACGATGCGAATGCAATCCAACAAACACACACACTACACAAAAAAGACACATCCGTGACATTTTGGGCTGAACGAATTTTTTTTTCTGTCATACATATACACTTCTATGATGATAATTGTGAAAAAACCCGGTATCATCATAGATGTGGTGGGCTCCTACTTCTATGACAAAAAATCATGACAGAAAATGCGCTTTTCGTCCTGGGGGGGCCGGAGACGTAGCTGCATGACATTCTTTGGCCCGTCCATGTCAGAAAAACCATGGTAGAAGCGAGGGGGAAGAAAATTTTGGGGAGGTCGGGGGCCGAGCGATGCGCGTTTCTCTCGTACACGTGGGAGGCGTTGGCTCTAACTGAACCCGAGCGAGGCGTTGGGCTCTAACTGAACCCGAGCGATTGCACTGCAGGCTACGAGTTACTGAACCCGAGCGATCGATCGATGGCTGTTAACTGAACCCGATCGAGCGATTCCTTCGCTACTGCTGCTAACTGAAGTCGATCGATACTGCCTCTGGGATGAACAGTGAGCATTGCCAGGGGGGTGGATGAATAGTGAGCGGTGGCGTTTCCTCTGGATGAAAAGGACCCTGTGGTGTGGAGGGCTGGATGAACAGTAGATGGTGGAGGGGTAGCCGTGGAGGGGTGGTTGAATAGGACCCCGTGGTGTGGAGGGCTGGATGAACAGTAGACGGTGGAGGGGTTCCGGTGGAGGGGTGGTTGAACAGGAGCCGGTGGAGTAGCGTGCGGTGGAGGCTGGATGAACAGGAGCCCGTGGAGGCTGGAGGAGGTCGACGGTAGTCCGTGGAGGCTGGAGGAGGTCGACGGTGGAGATGAACAATATCCCGTGGAGTCCCGTTTTGCGGTACGCCACACCCGTCCCGATGAACAGGACCCCCGTTTCGACCGTAGCGCTCCAACACAAGTCTGTTTCGTCCGTTTTGCGGTACGCCACACCCCTCCCGATCAACAGGACCCCCATTTCGGCCGTAGGAGGTCCGTTTCCTCCATTTTGCGGTACACCATACCCCTCCCGATCAACAGGACCCCATTCCAAACGTAGGAGGTCCTTTTCCTCCGTTGTGTGGTACGCTAGGCCTCGTTTCCATCGCATGTTCCGTCCAAGCCCTCCTGATGAACACGACCACGCATTCCATTCCGACCCAGCCGGTTGGCTCCCACGCGTTCCGTTGCCTCCCGATGAACACGACGCATTCTGTTGCCTCCCCATGAACACGACGTATTTCGTTGCCTCCCCATGAACACGACGACGATGCTATTTCTCCGTTCCAACCCAGCCATGTACACGAGCCCTGGCCGTACGTATGCGCGAGTAGGCGTTCGAGACCCTGCCCGTATGTACATACGTGGTCGTATTTTCTTTCTTGCACCCTCGCCGCTGTACGTACGTGTACATGCAACGTGCGTGCCTCTACTACAACACATGCGCGCCTCTACAACAACCAGTATGTACGTACACGTTCGCGACCAGAATGATAATGCTATGTATGCTTCGACTAGGTGGGTCCTGACTGTCAGGCACTTCCTTGCCTGCGAAGATGTAGCTGGTGGGTCCCAGCAGTCAGGGGGGCGAATCTTTTTTTTTGCCCAGACGCACTTCCTTGCGTTCGAAGATGTAGGTGGTGGGTCCTAGCAGTAAGGGGCTAACGTTTTTTTCGCGAAATACGGTGGGTCGTCCGGTGGGTCCCCACTGTCAGGTGGAGGAATAATTATTTTGCGCGTAATAAGGAGGCACTTCCTTGCTGCGGCCATGGACCCAGCTGTGAGCCTCTCCAAGTATAGTCCACGTCCGATGGAATCCATTCCTTGACCATGTTGACCACGCCGCGCCGAGAGCACCAGGGCGGTGGACGACGGCGAGGCCTAGGAAGGGGCGACGTGGAGCCGGGGAAGACGCGGCAGTGGATGCCCACGCGTAGAGGAGTACGAGGGTTCACTGATTCGCTGCGGTGTGAGGTTGCTGTTGCCGCAGATAACAGGGGGTGTGGGTGAGTAGAGGGATGGTCTGGCCAGCGGTGGGAGTAGTAGGGGGCGGTGAGGCCTCCACCGCATCGCAGCCGGCCACGGGAGGCAGGAGCACGAGGCACGACCGGCGCTGGTTTGGGTGGCTGGAGCAAGAAGACCAGAGGTTGAAAAAGCACTTGGCCGTTGGATGGACATCGTACGGTCAGTGGAGCTAGAATCATGCATATTGACTAAGTTGACAAAGCCCTCCATCCCCGTCAACTTAGTAGGCCCACAAGTCAGCCTGCCACTATACTGGGTCCCTGCTAACAGGGGGAGTATTCATTTTTTTGTGCGTAATAAGGAGGCACTTCCTTGCGTGCGAAGATATAGCTGGTGGGTCCCAGCTGTCAGCGGCAGTAACATTTTTTTTTGCGAAATACAGAGGCCCTTTCGGTGGGTCCCTTATGTCAGGTGGAGGAATCATTATTTTGCGCGTAATAAGGAGGCACTTCCTTGCGTGCGGCCGTGGACCCAGCTATCAGTGAGGGAGTCCTGGACTAGGGGGTGTCCGGACAGCCGGACTATCATCGTCCGCCGGACTCCAAGACTACAAAGATACAAGATTGAAGACTCCGTCCCGTGTCCGGATGGGACTTTCCTTGGCGTGGAAGGCAAGCTTGGCGATACGGATATGTAGATCTCCTACCATTGTAACCGACTCTGTGTAACCCTAGCCCTCTCCGGTGTCTATATAAACCGAAAGGCTTTAGTCCGTAGGACACAACATCCATTACAACAATCATACCATAGGCTAGCTTCTAGGGTTTAGCCTGCTTGATCTCGTGGTAGATCCACTCTTGTAATACACATCATCAATATTAATCAAGCAGGACGTAGGGTTTTACCTCCATCAAGAGGGCCCGAACCTGGGTAAAACATCGTGTCCCTTGTCTCCTGTTACCATCCGCCTAGACGCACAGTTCGGGACCCCCTACCCGAGATCCGCCGGTTTTGACACCGACATTGGTTCTTTCATTGAGAGTTCCTCTGTGTCGTCACCGATAGGCTCGATGGCTTCTTCAATCAACAACAACGCCGTCCAGGGTGAGACTTTTCTCCCCGGACAGATCTTCGTATTCGGCGGCTTCGCACTGCGGGCTAATTCACTTGGCCATCTGGAGCAGATCGAAAGCTACGCCCCTGGCCGTCAGGTCAGGTTCGGAAGCCTAAACTTCACGGCCGACACCCGCGGGGACTTGATCTTCGATGGACTCGAGCCACAGTCGAGCGTGCCGCACTGTCACAATGGGCATGATTTAGCTCTGCTGCCGGACAGTGCCTTGGTGGCCGCACACGAATCCGCTCCGGCCCTCAGTCCGGAGCCATCGCCCAGATCGAGGACCGGTGGCTGGACACCGCCTCGGGGGCTGCAACTTCAGCGGCGATGGAGCCGAACACTGACCTTGTCCCCTATAAAGCTCGTGACTCCAAGGTGCCGGACTCCCTGCCGGACTCCGAACCTCCTACGCCCCTGCCAATCGAATCCGATTGGGCGCCGATCATGGAGTTCACCGCTGCGGACATCTTTCAGCACTTGCCCTTTGGCGACATTCTAAATTCGCTAAAGCATCTCTCGCTATCCGGAGAGCCCTTGCCGGATTATGGCCAGGATGGTTGGGATGCGGACGACGAAGAAATTCAAAGCCCACCCACCTCCCACTTTGTAGCCACTGTCGACGATCTAACCGACATGCTAGACTATGACTCGGAAGACATCGACGGTATGGACGACGATGCCGGAGACGAACAAGAACCAGCGCCTACAGGGCACTGGAAGACCACATAGTCATATGACATATACATGGTGGACACCCCAAAAGATGGGGACGGCGAAGAAGCAGCGGAGGCACATTCCTTAAAGAAACAACCCAAGCGCCGACGTTAGCGGCGCTGCTCTAAATCCCGCCACAGCAAGAATGGAGATTCCGGCACAGGAGATAATAACACCCCAGAAAGTGCCGAAGACAATCCCCTCCATCAAGATTCAGCGCAGGAGGATGCAGAATCAAGCCCTCACGAGAGAGCGGCAGATGTAGAGGTCGAGGATGATAATTACATACCTCCCTCCGAAGACGAGGCAAGCCTCAACGACGACGAATTCGTCATGCCCGAGGATCCCGTCGAACAAGAGCGTTTCAAACGCAGGCTAATGGCCACAGCAAATAGCCTAAAGAAAAAGCAGCAACAGCTTCAAGCTGATCAAGACCTGCTGGCCGACCGATGGACCGAGGTCCTCGCGGCCGAAGAGTATGAACTTGAACGCCCCTCCAAGAGCTACCCAAAACGCAAGTTGCTCCCCCGATTAGAGGATGAAGCATACATACCCTCATCACCAGCGCACAATACGGCCGACCGACCACCCCGTGGTCGCGACAGAGAGGCATCCAGGCCTTCCATCAAGACAGTACCCCGGCATCGCTTGAAAAGTACGAAGCCACGAGGGAACGCGCTGGACTGGTGGGACATATTGGAGGATAAGGCAAGACAATCCAGATCTATCTATGGATCACGTGGGCGCCCCACGACCCACGTCGAATACCGTCGAGCCGGATACAACAACTCCGGCCGGGCTGAACACAGCAGACAACGCTCCCTTGAGCTACGTCGTGATATTGCTCAATACAGAGGCGCCGCACACCCGCTATGCTTCACTGACGAAGTAATGGATCATCAAATCCCTGAAGGGTTTAAACCCGTAAACATTGAATCCTACGATGGCACGAGAGACCCCGTGGTTTGGATCGAAGATTATCTCCTTCACATCCATATGGCCCGCGGCGACGATCTCCACGCCATCAAATACCTCCCGCTCAAGCTTAAAGGACCAGCTCGGCACTGGCTTAACAGCCTTCCTGCAGAGTCAATTGGGTGTTGGGAGGACCTGGAAGCCGCATTCCTCGACAACTTCCAGGGCACATATGTGCGGCCACCAGACGCCGATGACCTAAGCCACATAATCCAGCAGCCAAACGAATCGGCCAGGCAATTCTGGACACGGTTCTTAACCAAGAAAAATCAAATCGTCGATTGTCCGGATGCAGAGGCCCTCGCAGCCTTCAAACACAACATCCGCGATGAGTGGCTAGCCCGGCACCTAGGACAGGAAATGCCGAAATCCATGGCAGCACTCACATCATTAATGACTCGCTTCTGCGTGGGAGAGGATAGCTGGCTAGCTCGCAGCAACAACCTTAGTAAAAATGCTGGTAGTCCGGACACTAAGGACCACAATGGCAGGTCACGTCGAAGCAAAAATAAACGCCGCGTTAATGGCGACGACAAGGAGGATACGGCAGTCAACGCCTAGAGGTGCGCGGGGATTCAAACCTTGCAATATCCCAAGTAAATGGAGACTTTGACGCCAAGGATCCAAAAATGGCAGCATATCGCAACGCTGTCCTAAAAATGTCAGCTCGGTTTGAAGGACTTGAATTCCATCACGTAGCCCGGGATAATAACCAAGCAGCCGACGTACTGGCACGCATCGGCGCAAAACGTGACGCTGTCCCTCCAAACATCTTCCTGGAACGGCTCTTCAAGCCATCCGTACTATGGGAAGAGGAGTCCGGAAATAATAAACCGGAAAAAGCCGCGCCAACCGGCGATTCAGCCGATGACATAACACCTTCAGCCCACGACATAATGGCAGTAATCGCCCCGTGGACAGAACCATTCCTAGCCTACCTGCTTAGGCAGGAACTTCCCGAAGACCAAAATGAGGCCCGCTGCATAGTCCGGCGATCTAAAGCCTACAAGGTCCATGAGGGAGAACTTTATAAGAAAAGCACAACCGGAGTCCTTCAAAGGTGTATCTCCGAAGAGGAAGGGCGAAACCTTCTGGCTGAAATTCATGCCGGACTAGGCGGACACCACACAGCAGCTCGGGCCCTTGTAGGAAAGGCATTCCGTACAGGATTTTATTGGCCGACGGCCCGGGCAGATGCTTAGGACTTAGTCCAAAGATGCGTCGGTTGTCGGCTCTTTGCTAATCAGAGCCATATGCCACCCACCGCCCTCAAAACTATACCTATTACCTAGCCGTTCGCGGTCTGGGGGCTTGACATGGTTGGACCCCTTAAAGGGGGAACCCACAAGAAAAGGTACCTATTGGTCATGGTGGACAAATTCACCAAATGGATAGAGGCCAAGCCTGTCAAAACGGGAGAGTCCGGACCAATGATAGACTTTATATCCGGGGTAGTACACCGTTATGGTGTCCCCCACAGCATCATCACCGATAACGGCACGAACTTCACGGCCGACGAGGTTAAGTCATGGTGCAAAAACGTGGGCATCAAGCTCGATTACGCTTCAGTCTATCACCCTCAAACCAACGGTCAAGTGGAACGAGCAAACGGTCTAATAATGAGCGGCATCAAACCCAGACTAGTGCGTTCACTTACAAAATCTGACACGCACTGGGTAGAGGAGCTCGACTCCGTACTATGGGGGCTGCGGACAACGCCTAACCGTACTACCGGATTCACACCATTTTTTATGGTATACGGCGCAGAGGCAGTTCTGCCCCGCGACATTATTCATGACTCACCTCGAGTGCGCATGTATGAAGAAAGAGAAGCCGAGCTGGATCGGCAGGACAACTTGGACGCATTGGAGGAAGAACGCGACGTCGCCAAGGCTCGTTCTGCATTCTATCAGCAGTAGGCTCAAAGATATCAAAGCGGAGAAGTATGGGCCAAGACTTACAACATTGGCGAACTAGTTCTACGCCTGCCGGACAAGAAAAAGGACAAGCTCAAGCCCAAATGGGAGGGCCCCTTCATTATCGATCAAGTCCTGACCGGCGGAGCGTACCGTCTACGAAATGCGTCGGACAACCGACCCGAGCCGAACCCATGGAACGCAGCCCGCCTCCGAAGATTCTATGCCTAGCGCTGGACTAAGAGTTCGTCCCCTTCCCCCGTCCAAATTTTTCCACTTCCGCTGTCTTTTGTTTCTCTTTCTTCTCTTAACCCTTTTCCTAAAAAGCCCATAAGGGCCTACTAGCGCATTGTTCGCACATACTTGATGTGCCATCCACACTCATTATACCTGGGGGCTTCTTTACCAGAAGCTCAATTATAAGGGCTTCATGCCCAGCACATGTGTCAAGCTTCCACATGTACCTTTTACTCACCATTATATGCATCGATATGACTTAAGTTTTGGCCAAGCTGGGTTGCCTGGCTCATGTGCTTACCCCTACGTTCCCGATTGTTCGGCTAGGAGGTAAAGGGAGCACCTCTGCGATTGTTACTGCCGGGTCAGCCGGATGTGTACCTCAGACTGGGTGAAGCCGAAAGCTAGCATTCTTAAGGGAATATTTGGTCGGTGACTTGAAAGATGATTTTTTACCTACTTATTTATCTGCCCCCAGATGTTTTTCTTCTTTTTTCGCAGTCCGGACATGCACTTTAGGGCATGCCTCCCAGGGAAAGGAACCCTTAACGGAACTATTCTCCCTGGAAGATGTTTCTTACTAACCATGTAATATAACATAACTAGTTGGCCACTTGTCTGATAAAGCACTAATGACCCCTACGCCTGGTCTCCATGCATACCCCAGTTGTTTCTTAACCGAGAAGGTATTCGGACACACTCCGGACTCTAGGGTCCCAAGGTTGAAGCGAAAAGGTCGGCAAAGACAAACGATCTACAATCCGGCTAGAAGGCATTTCACATGTCATTTTAAAATACATTGTCAAATCTACTGACTGTATTCCTCCTCAATCCCGTCTAACAGGCTGTCTAATTTACAGTCCCGTTGGGAAAATTTAGCGGCCAACTCTAATTGGCCGTATACTAAACTCACAGGGATCTCCTTCCTATCGGGCCCCACAGGTCCGACCTCGGCCATGTGGTTGGGATCCGCCTTCTTGTACCGCGTCTTCACCATGGCCCAAGCCTCCCTGGCACCTTGGCGGCAGGCCGAAATCTTCCATAAATGGAAGCGCTGCCGCACTCCCTGAAGCTTCTCCGCAAGCTCCCCAAGGCCCTCGGGTAGGGAGAGGGCTGGCCATAAAGCCCGGACGACGCCGCTCATTGCCTGCCGAACTCGTTCGAGCAGCTGCAACAGCTCGGGAAGTTGATCACCCGTTGATACGGGCATCTCCTCCGCAGGGCGACTTGTGAGTATACCTACAAGACATATATTGTCAATTAACTTCCTCGCCGAACTCTTCTTTTCAAAGGAGTCCGCTCAAGCACTTACTATAGATGCCGTGACGAAGCCGCTGATTCTCCTTAATGGAGCCGGACAGCTCGGCCCGAACGCCTTTCAGCTCTTCTCCAAGCTGGGCGTGGGCATCTTGGAGCTTGTTCCTTTCTTGCTGCACTCTATTCAGCAACCTGTCGCCGGCTTTCAGCTGGCGCAGAAGTTCCTTCCTGTCCGGATCTTGTCCGGCAGCACCTGCAATGTCATTATTAGACTTGCGCGCACGCCGCACATTGCTTATATTTTTTTAAAAAAAAATGTGTTACCAGGAGGGGCCTCTGTGTTTCCTCCTGCGGCAGCAAGTGCGGCCTCAAGTTGGGCCTTGCACTCTTGCAGCTCCTGAGATAGTTGGGTATTCTTCTCGGTAAGATCCTGCATTTTAAATGATTCTTAAATCAGTTAACATAACTACTTTAAGTCTCGGGGGCTACTGGCATATATAACTGTTAAATACTTTTACCCGTATGTCTTTCACATACTGCTCCATGGCTCTGGTAAAACCATCTTGAGCAGCATGGAGGTGCGCGTCCCCCGTGTTAAAGGCATTCAACACCTCAGGGGAGAAGCACGCGTCACGAAATACTATCCGGCGGCGCCTATGGTTCATGGCGCTCTCCACCTCAGACTTGGTGGCGAACAACCTGTCGGCATCCTCCATTGGAGGAGTGTCCGGCTCGCGCTTTGCGCTCGCCTCCCCCTCCAGACCGGGTGCTGGAGCCTGGCTGGTAGGGGTTGGATTGGCAACCTCCACGCCCTTAGTCCGGCGGGCGCTTTTTCTCCTACAAAAGTCATGAGCACTCAAACGCTTCCTAGGAACGTTGCTCCAAATAATTAACTGCGAGCTATACCTTTGCAGCGACGTTTCAGTCCGCGCCGCCCTCCTCTTCCGCCTACTGGTCGGGACTGGCCTTTGTTGGTCAGCCGCCGCGGGCTCGGCTTCCCGCCTTGAAGGCGCTTCCTACAAAACACCATCGTACGCGAAGGTCAGAAATGAGCAAGGAAGAGATAATGGTGTCAGGACTTCCGTCACAATCACCTGGGAAGCCGGATATAGTCCGGGATAGTCAGCCGTAATGGCGACCAACGCATTATCCATGCTGAGCTGGTGGAACACCCCGTCGATTAGCTCCACCTGAATGTCCAGATCCTCTTCGGAGGCCGGATCCTGGGATCTCTCTGGATCCTCGGGTTGCGGAGCTGGACTTATCATGTCCACCACAATCCGATGCAGCTCCTGCGTCGAAGACATAATATAAGAAGCTTTAACTTTGAAAGCATGGGTCGGGCCCTTAAAGTGTTCGCTTACCCAACGCCAAGGGTTATTCATGGAGAACTCATTCAACGGGTTCGTCTGAAGGAAGTCCTCCTTCTCCCCCTTGTACAGGCCGGACAGGATCTGCATTAGATCCTCGGCCGAATCCGGTCCTTTGCGGCCATGACGGGTGGCATCGTCTTCCCTGTTGAAAACCCACATGGGGTGGCCCCTGTATTGCAGTGGCTGCACCCCCCGCATAATGCATGTTGCCATGACTCCAATCATGGTCAATCCGGAATGGGCCAGTAATCTTATTCGGCCCATCAGATAATGGACGCTCTTGTCTTCCTCCAGTTGGGGGCTCCGCGGGCGCCAACTAAGGCGTTTCTTCAGAGGAGCAGTACTAAACTCTGGGAGGCCGATCCGAACAGGGTCCGGTAGCGGAGCGTCTTCTATGTAAAACCATTCCGAAGGCCAGTCTTCGGACGCCTTCTTAGGGGTTCCGGATGGATATCCAGTCCCGGCAATGCGCCATATTTTGGCGCCGCCCACTTGATATATGGACCCCTCGTGAGAACAGGGTACGAGGCAGAACAACCTCTTCCACAGTGCAAAATGGGGCTCGATGCCCAGAAATAGCTCGCAAAGAGCTACGTAACCCGCGATATGCAGGATAGAGGCGGGTGTAAGGTGATGGAGCTGGAGTCCGTAGAACTCCAGGAGCCCGCGGAGGAACGAATGTATAGGGAATCTGAGTCCCCTTATCAGATAGGGGACGAAGCATACCCGCTCCCCTTTGCTGGGACTTGGGGTAGCCTCTACTTGCTTCCCACCTTGGTAGGTGGCCAGCCCGGCTCGAACCGGAACCATGAAGGCCGGAGGGAGATATCCCTCCGCTTGGAGCTTCACCAGCTCGTTGTGCGGAATAGAGCTTCTCCTCCAATCTCCTGGCAGAGGGCTGGGAGCGCGAGAAGAGGAGCCACGTTGACGGTCCATGATGGAATGGATTCTGGGTCAAAAGCGCTCCAATGAGTATTCGCGGGAGGAAGATGGTGTGATTTGGATCTGGATTCTTGCCTCTCTTATAGGCAGATTATTTGCACAGCTAAGGGGTAAAACATAAAAGATACCCTGGCTTTTCGCATTCGTGCGACGCGTGGAAGAAGGCCATTATTGGGCGTAGAAGCCAAGAAGCGCAACATTGATAAGGAAGCCGGACACTGTTCGGCAGGTACATGGAACTTAAAAGGAGAACCCGCCTTGCAACGCCGAAGACTATATACGCACTGGACTTATCGTCATTAAAGCCTGGTTTGGGGGCTACTAAGGGAGTCCTGGACTAGGGGGTGTCCGGACAGCCGGACTATCATCGTCCGCCGGACTCCAAGACTACGAAGATACAAGATTGAAGACTCTGTCCCGTGTCCGGATGGGACTTTCCTTGGCGTGGAAGGCAAGCTTGGCGATACGGATATGTAGATCTCCTACCATTGTAACCGACTCTGTGTAACCCTAGCCCTCTCCGGTGTCTATATAAACCGGAAGGCTTTAGTCCGTAGGACACAACATCCATTACAACAATCATACCATAGGCTAGCTTCTGGGGTTTAGCCTCCTTGATCTCGTGGTAGATCCACTCTTGTAATACACATCATCAATATTAATCAAGCAGGACGTAGGGTTTTACCTCCATCAAGAGGGCCCGAACCTGGGTAAAACATCGTGTCCCTTGTCTCCTGTTACCATCCGCCTAGACGCACAGTTCGGGACCCCCTACCCGAGATCCGCCGGTTTTGACACCGACAGTCAGCCTCTCCACATACAGTCCACTTCAGATGCATGTCGGTCGATGACCACGTTGACCAGGCCACGCCGAGAGCACCAGGGCGATGGACGACGGCGAGGCCTAGGAAGGGAACGACACGGAGGCAGGGAAGACTCGGCAGTTGTTAACCACGCGGAGGGGAGTACGACTGTACGAGGGTTTACTGGTTCATCTGCCGTCGCCGGAGAATAACAACAGGTGTGGGTGAGTAGAGGGATGGCTAGGCGAGTGATGGGAGTACGGTGGGGCGGTGAGGCTTGCGCAGCAGCACAGCCAGCCGCCGGGAGGAGGGAGCAGGAAGTCCCTCCGGCGCTTGTTTGAGCGGCTGGAGCAGGAAGAGCTGAGATTGAAGAAACACGACGACCGTTGGATGGACATCCAACAGTCACTGCTTGTGCATCAACCTTTTTTTTAGGAAAGCCTCAAATCTGTGGAAAACAACATACAACCCATATGCCATTATTTCTAATAATTTACAGCCCATTTGCTAATTCTTAAGGTTTTGTTTGGAGCCCATATTCTTTTTGTTAGCATTACAGCCCATATTGTGGCCACGGTTAAAAAATTATACGAAATTTTGCATATTTCGGTGCGGTCCGAACTGTTTTTAATCCTGAAATTTCGACTCACATTCAAACTGATTTTAAAAATAAATGTATATCAATATAAAATCCAACAAATTCTCCACGCATAAAAATTAATGTAATTTAAAATCTCGAAATGAAAAAATGATATTTGAAACTAATTGCTGGTTTGATGTGTTTTAAAAATGTAGAGCCCATTTCTCATTACTGATAGGCCATTTTCTCGGCTAGCCGAATGAAGCTCTCCTTGTCTTGAAAGATTTGCAGCTCAACAGGCCTGACAAAGCGACTTACTTGGCAAATCACAAAAAAACTAGGCTGTGGCCGTGGACCTAGCTGTCAGCCTCTCCACGTACAGTACTCTTCCTATGGAAGTCGGTCGTTGACCACATTGACCACGCCGCGCCGAGAGCACCAAGGCGGTGGACGATGGCGAGGCCTAGGAAGGGGACGACGCGGAGCCAGGGAAGATGCGCTAGTGGATGCCCACGCGGAGAGGAGTACGAGGGTTCACTGGTTCGGCTGCGGTGTGAGGCTGCTGTCGCCGCAGAATAACAGGCGGTGTGGGTGAGTAGAGGGATACCCTGGGCCAGCGGTGGGAGTAGTAGGGGGCGGTGAGGCCTCCATGGCATCACAACCGGCCACGAGAGGCAGGAGCACGCAGCACGACCGGCGCTGCTTTGGGCGGCTGGAGCAAGAAGACCAGAGGTTGAAGAAGCACTGTGGCCGTTGGATGGACATCGTACGGTCACTGGATCTAGAATCGTTCATATTGACTAAGTTGACAAAGCCCTCCGTCCTCGTCAACTTAGCAGGCCCACAAGTCAGCCACCCACTATGGTGGGTCCCAGCTAGCAGGGGGTATTCATTTTTCGGTGCGTAATAAGGAGGAACTTCCTTGCATGCAAAGATATAGCTGGTGGGTCCGACCTGTCAGCGGGGGGGAACGTTTTTTCGTGAAATACAAAAGCCCTTCCCACGTACAGTGCACGTCCAGTGCGTAATAAGGAGGAACTTTTCTTGCGTGGGACCATGGACCTCGTGGGTCCGAGCTGTCAAGCTCTCCACGTACAGTCCTCTTCTGATGACTCTCGTATGTTGACCACGCTGTGCCAAGTGCACCGAGGCGATGGACGACGGCGAGGCCCCAGACTGGAACGACCCGGAGATGGGGAAGACACGGCAGTGGAGTCGTAGACGGAGAGGAGTGGGAATCTTGACTGGTTCGGGTGCGGGGTGGGCCTACACTCAGCAGAGAATAACAGGAGGTGCAGAGTGGAGGGATGGCCTGGCCGTTGGCGGGGTAGCATTTCACTGAGGAGCGCAAAACAACGCCGTTGGACACCGAAGGCTGGAGCAGGCGGTTCCGGCAGGGCTGACGGAAGAAGACGAGAGATTGAAGAAGAATGCCGGCCGTTGGATGTAAATCCAACGCCTTCTTAGGCTTCGACCTACTGGCCCACATGTCAGCCAGTCCATTTGTTTTTTAGTCCATTTGGTGGGCTGGGTGAACCAATGATGTAGCATCTATGCAGCCCGTTAAATCCCATTTGCATTTTTCTCGAAATCCGTGGACCTGCTGGGCTGGGTGAAAATATCATGTTGGGCTAGACGGATAAATGTTATAAAAACTTAAACACATGATTGCACGTCAGTAAAATCTTTGCAAGCTTATGTACGCAATCACTAGGAGTTAACTTGGCAAGTTATATATAAACAATTATTATTATTATTTTGTAAGAACTTTCAACTTACGAAATAAAATATCATTTTAATTTGATGAGTTAATAGTACGTGGGGTATTATTATTTTTTAGGCTAGACGTGGGACAGTTGAGTTGGTTCTAGGGGAAAGTACTGGGAGAAAACTCAGTTTACATCGAAAAAGAAAGTGCGAGAAAATTCAGAGACCTGCTGGGTTCACCTGAGGAGACGAATATGTTGGGAGGAAGGAGATTCAAAGCACGGCAGCAGAGTGAACTAGTTTTTTTACCGACAAGTCAACTAGTTTACATACATAAGCAAATAGCCACTAAAAAAGCAATTAGGTTAATGGGTTCTTAAAAGAAATATTTCGGACAAAACAGATAATTACGACACATAGGCTAATGCATGAAACACTCAGATGATAAAGGTGCTTATAAACAGATAAAGTACAACATCTAGACCTTCCTGGCACGCTTGATCATGACGCCGCGGCTGTCCGTGTACTCGTCGGTTACGGGAAGCAGACACGCCCTCATGTCCATGATCTGCCTATTCATGTCGTAGCATGCGTATGCGTCCTTGGCCGCGTAGGTTATGTAGGCTAGATTCAGAGGTACCTCCCACGTGTTCAGGTCGTCTTCTTTCATGTTGGCGTACCAGGGGTCGATGGTGGTCTCAGCGAGGTCAACCACAGAGTCCTTCTCCTGCCCATTGCTGATGATCATGTATTGCTTCTGGATGTCGACAAGCTTGTTGCACCAGATGGCCGAATCGCCGCGTTCTTCCTTCTCTCCACCGTAGCGAAGGTGCAGTCGGCGCTGCCGATGAAACGGGCAAATGCTCCAAAACCTGGTGCAGCCATAGGACTGAGGCGAGGCAGAGCTTCACCGAGTCCGTATCGTTGGTGTACATCACATTCAACTTGGTGCAGCCATAGGACTGAACGGCAAACTCAAAGAGGAACTCCTTGCTGAAGTCCATATCCAGGAGGCTCACCCCTCGGATCACCATTGGAGTCTCTTCGAGTGAACGAGTGTGTAGGCGGCGGCACCAGTTCGTTTTTCAGCTCTTGGGGAACTGGATTCAACAATAAGCTGAGTGTGTACAGGCGACAATAGTTACTACCCCTCCCTCGTCCGCTGCATGCCCGGCAGAAGATGCACCCTTGGCGCATTCAAACGCCTCCATTAAGAAACCTACTCCGGCCACACATCGGTTCACGAGCGGGTCTGTATTGGTACTATAATAACAGGAGTTAGTGGTCACTTTACTTAAATTTAATTAGCTTTAATAGAAATTTATACTTGAAACAAGCAATGCATTCGCTCGTTCTATCAGTGCCACAGGATCAACATGCACAACAATTAGAATTATTATTCTCAGGATGCACACGATCAGCACATTTGTCGCACTTCCACAAAGATAATACTACCAAGTTCGAACTATTTGTTATGGTTGTTGTCATCTGCATCATCATGCCGTGTTTCCTAGCTTGCAAGATTCAGAACCGAAAAATAAGATCCAAATAATAAGTACAACAAAGATGCCTACACATCACATTGATTCCCAGCTTGCAAGATTCAGAACCAACAAATAAGATCCAAATAATAAGTACAACAAAGATGCCTACACATTTCATTGATTCCCAGCTTGCAAGATTCAGAACCAACAAATAAGATTCAAATAATAAGTACAACAAAGATGCCTACACATCTCACTAATTCCCAGCTTGCAAGATTCAGAACCAACCCATTAGAGCATTTTGATAAATTGAATATCGGGATTAAATCCATCCTGGATAGCCATGTCATACAATCGAAGAACTTGGCGAATGCTCTTGACCGTCACAACATCTGTAGTTGAGTATTCCTGTTTGCACAGCATGTTTGCACAGCACAAACAAGGAGACAGGAGAGCATGATTTCACTTTAATAGCGGCCTCCTTGAACTCAACCTCCAGATCTACTTGGATGAGGTTTGCCTGGAGTTCCATGATTCAATTCATGCGCCTTTTTCTGCAGTTCACCTGAAATGAAGCAAAGATCGCATCATTCAGCTAGCAAGAAGTACTTGCTCTTGTGAGCTGGTAGATTCTTCTTTAGTAGTTGCACTAAAATTGAGGAACATTAAGGTTGGCTGTCCGGCTCATGTAAGGTGCAACTATAATCTTCTTATCCTTTTGTGCAGTTCCACTAAAATAAAGTGCCATTGTGGTGACAGTGACGGCTTCATCTTGCAAAGGCTAATAAAATGTTGCACGAGATTACCAGCAGAACTTGACGGAGATTTTGGAAACTCCAATCACCATTTTATGCAGTTCCACCAAAATTGAGAGATGTTGCCCACGTGACATTTTAGTTGAACTGCACAAGACAATCATTCCAAAAAAAAGTGTTTTGTGCAGTTCACCAAAAGGTCACAATAGCAACAAGGTTAAATGTATATCCCTATCTGCACAAAATGATAGAAAATAAACAGTTGTTGGTCAATAAGAATGTACGAAACATATACAAAATGAAAAGAAGCATCTTAATTATGTTCATGGCAATCACGCAAGGACAGTAGAAATTTTAAAACGTCAGCAATGCTTCATGTTACCAGAAGCATTACGATCAACAATGAGATTCCTCAAATATGGGATTACTTTAATGGTGGCATTGCTTGTTTACCAGACACAGTAAATCAACAACAGCTAAAGAGTTGGTTTAAGGGCATGGGACCGTTTGGACACCAGGACACTCTGCAGCGTAAAGGAGCAACTTACTTATCATACTGGGGAAAACAGCAGGAGTGCCATTTGTAACACAGTTTAATTGCATCTAATCACTGGAGGCATTAGATTAACAACAACACTGGTTAGACATGTCCCTAAGGTAACAGTATGATCGCTTCATTTTACATGCGCCCTTACATTAACAACAGCAAAAGGTTGGTATAAGGACATGCGACAGTGGACGCATCAGCACAATGTACCTACAAGGAGGCATAAAGTGGTGATGTCGAGCTTGTTCACGCTATGTGAGGGCAGCAAACCTAATCCTGGAGACCTTGTACTATGTGAGGGCAGCAAATCTAATCTTGGAGACCTTTTACTATGTGAGGGCAGCAAATCTAATCCTGGAGACCTTTTACTATGTGAGGGCAGCAAATCTAATCCTGAGACCTTTTACGATGTGAGGGCAGCAAATCTAATCCTAAGACCTTTTACTATGTGAGGACAGCAAATCTAATCCTGGAGACCTTTTACTATGTGATGGCTGCAAATCTAATCCTGGACATACTCTGTTGACTTGTCCACCAGCCGCCACTTTCTATCCTTTTTTCAACCAATAATAGATTTGTTCCTTATCCAGTTTGTACTGCGTTTTCCCATTATTTCCCTTTTCAACCAAGAGACCGGTTGGGTATCCGGTCTTTACTACTTTTACCATATTATTTCCTCTTTGAATCAGGTCCTAGATTCATGCTACAACTTCCTCCCTTTCTTCGTTGTTTGAACAAAGCCCTAGATTCGAATGCATGAAGTAGCTTTACCTCTAATAATACTAAAAATTTAGGTGGCTTTGGAAGAGCTGATGGGAGTAGAAAAAGATGCACATGCAGACACATGGGGAGCTGGGGCAGTAGAGCAAGGCCGCTTTCGAAGGACTTATACTTTAGGGTCGCCGGGATGTCGGCGGCGGCATGTCGGATCTGCGGACAATACGGCAGGGAGGAAGAAGGGTCGGAGGACCTCCCGAGACGGCGCTGTGTCGGAGAGAACGGCACGGGCAGGGGATCGGGCCCCTCCAGCAGCTGCGGGTTTCCTCCCTTCGGCGGCGATGGCCGCGTGAACGATGCACCTTTTAGTCCTCTACACACACCGGCCTAAGGGATCCGGCCGGATCTGTGACCAGCGGTGAGCAGAGAGAAAATGTCGCTACCACTGTCTTGTTTTTATGTGGAGAGGATGAGAGAGTGAAGAGAGCAACCCTAGTAAAGCAAGCGCTCAGGCCCCTGCGTCCATATATAGTGGAGTGATTATCTTTTTTCTCTCCATAACAAGCGTTTCAATTTGTGTACGTGGCACTAAAGAAAAGAAACTCTCTATTTAAGGTGACTACTCTACGACTCCTACTTACTACTACAGTACTACCTCCGTCCTGGTTTATAGGTCCCTTTTATAGTTTGTGCCAAATTTTGACTAAATATTTAACTAACAAAATGTTAATGCATGTCAAGAAAAATTATCTCATTGGATTCGTATTTGAACATAGTTTTGAAAAATATAATGTTTGATACCATGCGTGAACATTTTCTTAGTTTAATCTATGGTCAGAATTTGGCACAAAATACAATGGGGACCAATAAACCCGGACAGAGGTAGTATTGTTCACTTGTGCTCCCCGCCCCTCCATTCAATGAACAGCCCCACGGGTGAATAAACATACCGTAAGTACTGTATTTATATAGAACGAACAAGCTCGAACTATTTTCGCGTAGTTAAAAGTTGAGGGCGGGTGAGGGAGTCTTAGACTAGGGGGTGTCCGGATAGCCGGACTATCATCATCGGCCAGACTCCAAGACTATGAAGATACAAGATTGAAGACTTCGTCCCATGTCTGGATGGGACTTTCCTTGGCATGGAAGGCAAGCTTGGCAATACGGATATGTAGATCTCCTACCATTGTAACCGACTCTGTGTAACCCTAGCCCTCTCCGGTGTCTATATAAACCGGAGGGTTTTAGTCCGTAGGACGAATAACCATTACAACAATCATACCATAGGCTAGCTTCCAGGGTTTAGCCTCCTTGATCTCGTGGTAGATCTACTCTTGTACTACCCATATCATCAATATTAATCAAGCAGGAGTAGGGTTTTACCTCCATCGAGAGGGCCTGGGTAAAAACATCGTGTCCCTTATCTCCTGTTACCATCCGCCTAGACGCACAGTTCGGGACCCCCTACCCGAGATTCGCCGGTTTTGACACCGACATTGGTGCTTTCATTGAGAGTTCCTCTGTGTCGTCACCGATAGGCTTGATGGCTCCTTCAATCATCAACAACAACGCAGTCCAGGGTGAGATTTTTCTCCCCGGACAGATCTTCGTGTTCAACAGCTTTGCACTACGGGCCAATTCGCTTGGCCATCTGGAGTAGATCGAAAAGCTACACCCCTGGCCATCAGGTCAGATTTGGAAGCCTAAACTTCACGGCTGACATCCGCGGAGACTTGATCTTCGACGGATTCGAGCCACAGCCGAGCGCGCCGCACTGTCACAATGGGCATGATTTAGCTCTACTGCCGGACAGTGCCCTGGAGGCCGCACATGAGTCCTCTCCGACCCTTAATTCGGAGCCGACCGCGCATATCGAGGACGGATGGCTAGACACCGCCTCGGGGGCTGCAACCTTTACGGTGATGGAGCCGAATACTGACCTTGTCCCTTGTAAAGCCCGTAACTCCGAGGTGCCGGACTCCTTGCCGAACTCCGAACCTCCTGCGCCCCTACCAATCGAACTCGATTGGGCGCCGATCATGGAGTTCACCGCCGCGGACATCTTTCAGCACTCACCCTTTGGCGACATCCTGAATTCGCTAAAGTATCTCTCGTTATCAGGAGAGCCCTGGCCGGACTGCGGTCAGGATGGTTGGGATGCGGACGATGAAGAAATTCAAAGCCCACCCACCACCCACTTTGTAGCCACTGTCGACGATCTAACCGACATGCTAGATTACGACTCCGAAGACATCGATGGTATGGACGACGATGCCGGAGACGACCAGGAACCAACACCTACAGGGCACTGGAAGACCACCTCGTCATACGACGTATACATGGTGAACATCCCAAAGGATGGGAATGGCGAAGAAGCAGCGGAGGCAGATTCCTCCAAGAAACAGCCCAAGTGCCGGCGTCAGCGGCGCCGCTCTAAATCCCGCCACAGCAAGAATGGAGATTCCGGCACCGGAGATAATAACACCCCACAGAGTGCCGAAGATAACCCCCTCCAGCAAGATTCAGCACAGGAGGACGGAGAAGCCAGCCCTCACGAGAGAGCGGCAGACGAAGAGGTAGAGGATGATAATTACATGCCTCCCTCCGGAGACGAGGCAAGCCTCAACGACGACGAATTCGTCGTGCCCGAGGATCCCGTCGAACAAGAGCGTTTTAAACGCAGGCTTATGGCCACGGCAAACAGCCTAAAGAAAAAGCAGCAACAGCTCCGAGCTGATCAAGACCTGCTAGCCGACAGATGGACTGAAGTCCTTACGGCCGAAGAGTATGAACTCGAACGCCCCTCCAAAAGCTACCCAAAACACAAGTTGCTCCCCCGATTAGAGGAGGAGGAGTATAAACCCTCATCACTAGCGCACAATACGGCAGACCGACCACCTCGTGGTTGTGACAGAGAGGCTTCTAGGCCCTCCATCAGGACCGTACCCTGGCACCGCTCGAAAAGTACGAAGCCACGGGGGAATGCACCGGACTTGCGAGACATATTGGAGAACAAGGCAAGACAATCAAGATCGATCTACGGATCACGTGGGCGCCCCATGATGCACGACGATTACCGTCACGCCGGATACAGCAACTCTGGCCGGGCCGAACACAGTAGACAAAGCTCGCTTGAGCTATGTCGTGATATTGCCCAATATAGAGGCGCCGCACACCCACTATGCTTCACAGATGAAGTAATGGGTCATCAAATCCCTGAAGGGTTTAAACCCGTGAACATTGAACCCTACGATGGCACAACAGACCCCGCGGTTTGGATCGAAGACTATCTCCTTCATATCCATATGGCCCGCGGTGACGATCTCCACGCCACCAAATATCTCCCACTCAAGCTTAAAGGACCAGCTCGGCATTGGCTTAACAGCTTGCCAGCAGAGTCAACTGGGTGTTGGGAGGACCTGGAAGCCGCATTCCTTGACAACTTCCAGGGCACATATGTCCGACCACCAGACGCCGATGACCTAAGCCACATAATTCAGCAGCCAGACGAATCGGCCAGACAATTCTGGACACGGTTCTTAACAAAGAAAAATCAAATCGTCGACTGTCCGGATGTAGAGGCCCTCGCAGCCTTCAAACATAACATCCGCGACGAGTGGCTGGCCCGGCACCTAGGACAGGAAAAGCCGAAATCCATGGCAGCCCTCACATCACTCATGACCCGCTTCTACGCGGGAGAGGACAGCTGGCTAGCCCGCAGTAACAACCTCAGCAAAAATTCTGGCAGTCCAGATAACAAGGACCGCAATGGCAGGTCGCGTCACAACAAAAACAAACACCGCGTTAACAGTGATAACACTGAGGATACGGCAGTCAACGCCGGCTTCAGAGGCTCCAAACCCGGTCAGCGGAAAAAGCCATTCAAAAGAACTACTCCGGGTCCGTGCAATTTGGACCGAATACTCGACCGCTCTTACCAGATACATGGCACCCCCGAAAAGCCAGCTAATCACACCAACAGGGATTGTTGGGTATTTAAGCAGGCAGGCAAGTTAATTGCCGAAAACAATGACAAGGGGCTGCATAGCGATGACGAGGAAGAGACCCGGCCACCGAATAGTAGAGGACAGAAGGGTTTCCCCCCACAAGTACGGACGGTCAACATTATATACGCAACCCACATACCCAAGAGGGAGCGGAAGCGTGCACTTAGGGATGTATATGCGATGGAGCCAGTCGCCCCGAAGTTCAATCCATGGTCCTCTTGCCCGATCACTTTTGATCGAAGGGATCACCCCACCAGTATACGCCATGGCGGATTCGCCG
Source organism: Triticum timopheevii (assembly GCA_963921465.1). Classification (NCBI taxonomy): domain Eukaryota; kingdom Viridiplantae; phylum Streptophyta; class Magnoliopsida; order Poales; family Poaceae; genus Triticum; species Triticum timopheevii. The sequence goes on from OY997272.1 coordinate 154,920,604, forward strand.
CATTGGTTTTAGACCCAATCATCGATGGATTTCACCTTACCAGAGTCCTGATGGACGGCGGCAGCAGCCTGAACCTGCTTTATCAGGATACAGTTTGCAAGATGGGCATAGACCCCTCAAGGATTAAACCTACAAAGACGACCTTCAAAGGCGTCATACCAGGTGTAGAGGCCAATTGTACAGGCTCAGTCACACTGGAAGTGGTCTTCGGATCCCCGGATAACTTCCGAAGCGAGGAGTTAATCTTCGACATAGTCCCATTCCGCAGTGGCTATCACGCTCTGCTCGGACGGACCGCGTTTGCAAAGTTCAATGCGGTGCCGCATTACGCATACCTCAAGCTCAAGATGCCAGGCCCTCGAGGAGTCATCACGGTCAACGGAAACACTGAACGCTCCCTCTGAACAGAGGAACACACAGCTGCTCTCGCGACAGAAGTATAGAGCAGCCTCTTAAGGCAATTTTCGAGTCCTCTGTTAAGCGACCGGACACGACCAAACGCACCCGGAGTAACATACAACAAGACCACCTGGCACGTTCCGAGCACGCATAGCAATGCGGCCCCAACCCCAGCCCTTGCATAATTGCAAGACCAGTCCTTCGCGTACATCATTACACTCTGGAGATACCATGGGCAGAGGGGGAGGGGCACGACCACGACAGGCCTAGAGTGCGGCTTAACCACACCAGGGGCTCCCAAGTACGTCGGTCTTTTCCTTTTTCTTTTTTCTTACCCACAGGACTCCGTTCACCAGAGGCCTCGTCCGGCAGTAGACCTGCCGAACTCACGATGCAACAGCCAGGGAAGGAGAAAGGCTATGACGAACACTCAGGTGGTCTCCATTACGAGCATTAAATCTGTTTAATACACCATTCCGCAGCCTACCCCTGGAGGGGGACATGTTTAAATAGTCCAATCCCTTGCTTACCGCACTATTTGTATTGCTCTGCATTCATGGCAGTATTTCTGAATAAACAATGCATCGCTTTTTGCTTACAATCGCATTTGTTTCTTATATATGTTCGTTTATGACATGTTGCATCCGTATGCTTTGGTACGGCCGAATACACCAGGGGCTTAAGTTCCCCGCATTATGGTGTGATAAGTCCGAACACTTTCACAAGTGCGGCACCCCGAACTTATAGCATTATATGCATCAGCTCTGAATCATGTCTTGGGACAATAGTTGGGTTTGCCCGGCTCCCATGTTTTGGTACCTTATGTTCCATTTTATCGGCTAAGGTACACTGGGAGAACCACTGCGATTGCGCCCCGGTTGAGCTGGGCGAGCGCCTTAGTGGAGAAAGCTAAAACTGACCGTCATGATAAGGCGAGAGCTGGTCGCTGTTCGAGAGGTTTTTTCGAGTCCCTAAAGACTTATGCCGCTTAGAGCGAGGAACCGGCTTTGTCCGGCCCAGGCGTGGATAGCGCCCCGAACCCGGTCTTCCGAACACTAGGGGCTTCGCCGAAATTTAAAATTATAGAATTCTATGGCTAAGTGAGAGTGTTCAAGCATTATAAGTCTGGTTTCCTCGTTCGTTGTGTTGAGCGCCTCCCTAGATGGACCCAAACATGGGAACAAGAGCGCTCAAGTTTATCCCGAACACCCCAGCACTAGTGGCATGGGGACTGAAGCCGATGACTTGCCATCTCTCAGATTTGATAAACGGCCGCACAGAAGGTAATATTTTAAATTAATAAGCGTTGCTTAGCGCATATGAACACAGTTTTCAGCGCACAGGATAACATAATGCAATTTTACTCAAATATTACATCCTTGGAGCACTCATCCGCAATCATGCGGGCTCCCTTCAGGACACTCTTATAATACATTTCGGGTGTGCAATACTCCTTGCCCGCCGGCGGCGCGTCCGTCAGAAGCTTCTCAGCGTCCATCCTGCCCCAGTGCACTTTCGCACAGGCAAGGGCCCGATAGGCACCTTCAATGCAGGCGGACTGCTTGACGACTTCCACCCAGGGACACGCATCCACCAGCCGCCGCACCAGGCCGAAGTAGCTCCCAGGCATGGCCTCCTTGGGCCACAGCCGAACTATGAGGCCCTTCATGGCCTGTTTGGCTACCTTGTGGAGCTCGACCAGCTGCTTCAGCTGGTCGCTAAGGGCACCGGATGTCCGGCCTCAGCATACTGAGACCAGAAGACCTTCTCCGTCGAGCTCCCCTCCTCGGCCCGATAGAATGCGGCAGCATCGGACATGCTGCGAGGCAGATCTGCAAACGCTCCTGGAGAGCTCCGAATTCGGGTAAGTAACAGGTAATTCACATTCACATGCTTGCTTTGCATGAAAATGCCTTACCCGCCGTTATTTTCTTCACCGCCTCAATCTCCTGGAGGGCCTTATGGGCTTCGGCCTTAGCAGCTTTGGCACTCTCAAGAGCCGATGCAAGCTCGGACTCTCGAGTCTTCGAGTCGCGCTCCAAACTCTCATGCTTTTCCACGAGAGCCTAGAGCCCTTGCTGCACCTCCGCCACCCGCGCCTCCTGCTTCTCTCGCTCAGCTCGTTCCGCGGCCGCATTACATTCGGCCGCGGACACGGCCTCCTTCAGGGTCGCCACCTCGTTCGTGGCCCCTGGAGTACCCATGTTATCCTTGTTATTTCTCTTGCAACCAAAATCCTTTTCTGTAAGGTAAAAATTCAATACGGTGTCACTCACCTTCCTTGTCCTTGAGCTGCTTCTTGGCACGGCCGAGCTCGCTCTTGGACCGCTCGAGGTTCTGCTTCAAAGCATCGACCTCCGCAGTCAGTGCGGCAGAGGTCAGCAGCGCAGCCTGCAATCCCATATTGACATATTTTTTAGAACTCCTGCGTATATCTTTGTAATATCCTCAGTCCGGTTTTTCTTTCCAAACACCGAACCGAGCATCAGGGGCTACTGTCTATGCGGTATTATATTACATGTCTTAAAATTCTTACCTCAAAGCCTGTTAGAAGGCTGCTGCAGGCTTCGGTCAGCCCGCTCTTGGCGAGCTGAACCTTCTAAATCACCGCACTCATGACAGTGCGGTGTTCTTCTTCGATGGAAGCACCGTTGAGCGCCTCCAACAAGTTATCTGGTGCCTCCGGTAGGACGGCGGCCGCCGGTATCACAGTCTTGCCCTTCTTACGAAGGGGCCGCCTGCCGGACTCCGGAACCACTATGGGTTCCGGTGCGGAGTCTGATGCAAAGTCCGGGAGGTTGCCCTGTGGCACCTCCGGAGCCTCCCCCTCCTGGTGGGTCCCCTCCCGCGATCCCACCTCGGCGTCATCAGCGTCACGAGGGGTGGAGGCGGTCGAACGGGAATCCATATCCGACGGAGCCAAGACCCGCTCGATGAAGCGGGAAGATCGTCCTTGGCCGGACTACAGGTTGTATGCGGCATTAGAAGGACACCATGTGGCAAAAAGAGAAATTATAAATCATCCAGGAATTCGGACACTTACGATCTTGCCAGGGGCTTGGCCCTTGAGGGCCACTCCTCGTTGCCGTCGTCGGTGTTGGCGGAGCTGTCCGGAGAAAGGGTCCGTCCTTTCTTGGACCCTTCGGCCGCCCTCATTGGGGAGGCCTTCCTCTTCTTCTCTCCCCCCGCTGGGGAAGAGGCCTCTTTCTCCTCCTCCTCGGGGGAGGAGTACGCCTCGGAGTCATCAGATGATGAGTCTGATACCACCTGGCACCGGGAACTCCTTCGGGTTCCCGTGGCCTTCTTCTTGGCCTTCTTCTCCGGCACCACGTAAAGGGCCGGAACCAGCAACCCCGTTAAACGGGTGTCCGCTGGGTCTTCGGGAAGGGGAGCCGGACAGTTAACCTGTCCGGACGTCTTCTGCCAGTCCTGTTAAAGGCATTGGGAGTTTTAGATCCCACATAGAGTCAAACTATGAAAGAAATGAGTGTCCCATAAAGGATAACATAGCTTACCTCGCCAGCCAGGTGCTGCGTGCTGAATCCGCGATCTTCAGTTGCGGATGCGAGGGCTTCTCCGCCCTTGAACAGCACCCTCTAGGTAGCTTCGTACATCGTGTCGAAGAGCCCGCTCAAAGTCTGGTGCTGCCAGATCAAACTCCCACAAATTGAAGGCCCGTTGCTGGCAGGGGAGAATCCGGCGGACGAGCATGACCTGGATCACGTTGACAAGCTTAAGCTTCTTGTTCACCAGGGTATGGAGATGGGACTGGAGTCCTGTCAGCTCCTCTGAACTACCCCATAGCAAGCCCTTCTCTTTCCAGGAGGTGAGCTGCATGGGGGTACCAGATCTGAACTCGGGGGCCGCTGCCCATTTAGGGTCACGCGGCTCGGTGATGTAGAACCACCCCGATTGCCACCCTTTGATGGACTCCACGAAGGCACCCTCGAGCCAGATGACGTTGGGCATTTTGCCCACCATGGTGCCTCCGCACTCCGCTTGGACGCCCTTCACCACCTTCGGCTTTACATTGAAGGTCTTTAGCCACAAGCCGAAGTGGGGCTGGATGCAGAGGAAGGCCTCGCACACGACGATGAACGCCGAGATGTCGAGGATGAAGTTTGGCGCCAGATCGTGGAAGTCCAGGCCGTAGTAGTACATGAGCCCCCGGATGAAGGGGTGAAGTGGGAAGCCCAGTCCGCGGAGGAAGTGGGGAAGAAATACCACCCTCTCATGGGGCCTGGGGGTGGGGATGAGCTGCCCCTCGTCGGGCAGCCGGTGCGCAATGTCGCTGGACAGGTATCCGGCGCCGCGCAGCTTCTCGATGTGCCCCTCCGTAACGGAGGAGTCCATCCACTTGCCTCCCACTCCGTACATGGCTGGAGAAGGTTGAGGCGAGATGTGCTGATTTGGGCGCTGGAGCTCGAGTGCGCTGAGATGGATAAGCCAAGGAGGAAGAAGGCGTAGGTAAAAAAGGTGGATCCTTATCCCCTTATATATGGGCGAACGAAGACTATGCATCCCCACCGGCCTGGTAAAACTCGCTTATCTCCCAAGCGCCACAATCAGTGGTGCGGTTGGGTTACCCACATCCGTATTGATGGGAATCCCGGAATAAGGGGAACACGATCTCTGCTTCGACAAGACGTGCCAAGGGAACCGCTTCACCAAACGCGCTGAGGTGGTATGATGAAAACAATTCAAGTAAAGGCTTGGTAGTGGTGTGACGTCACGCCACAAAATACGTCAGTAGATTGAACTTGTGTACATATTATTCTCTCTACGGTGGTATGTGGAATTTATTTTATAGAGCCGGACACTATCCTGGTGTTCACAATCTTCAATGAATTATTCGGAGGAAGAACCCGCCTTGCAATGTCGAAGACAATATGCACGCCGGACTCGTCGTCATTGAAGCCTGGTTTAGGGGCTACTGAGGGAGTCCTGGACTAGGGGGTGTCCGGATAGCCGGACTATCATCATCAGCCGGACTCCAAGACTATGAAGATACAAGATTGAAGACTTCGTCCCGTCTCCGGATGGGACTTTCCTTGGCGTGGAAGGCAAGCTTGGCAATACGGATATGTAGATCTCCTACCATTGTAACCGACTCTGTGTAACCCTAGCCCTCTCCGGGGTCTATATACACCGGAGGATTTTAGTCCGTAGGAGGAACAACCATTACAACAATCATACCATAGGCTAGCTTCTAGGGTTTAGCCTCCTTGATCTCGTGGTAGATCCACTCTTGTACTACCCATATCATCAATATTAATCAAGTAGGAGTAGGGTTTTACCTCCATCGAGAGGGCCCGAACCTGGGTAAAAACATCGTGTCCATTGTCTCCTGTTACCATCCGCCTGGATGCACAGTTCGGGACCCCCTACCCGAGATCCGCCGGTTTTGACACCGACAGCGGGGCTTTTCCTGGGCAGTACGCACAACAGTTTTTGGGTATGCGGTTTTACAGAGAGGCGAGGAGGGGTGATCGAGTGGGGCTGTGCGATTTGACGGCGCGTTACTGCTGGAAAGACTTGTGATATGACCACTCACTATAGTCTTGAATTACTGGCGCTGCGACCGGGGTGATGCCCCCCTTCCATTCCGCGCTCTAATCTGGTGCATGACATGTTGACCCGGATGCTGGCTCTCCCACATGTCGGAGTAGTAAGAAGGAGCAAAGAATGATGCGGTATATACTAGTACTATACTACTCCCTCCGTTCCTAAATACAAGTCTTTGGAGAGATTTCACTATGGACCACATACGGAGAAAAATGAGTGAATCTACACATAAAATGCATCTATATACATCCGTATGTGGTCCATAGTGAAATATCTACGAAGACTTATATTTAGGAACAGAGGGAGTACTACTCAGGTCGGAGGAGTGCGAACCACGGCAGCCCAGTGAACCAGCAGTGCAAAGCATGGTAGCCCAGTGAACCAGCAGTAGAAAACAATGTGGTGATATGGCCATAAAAAACAATGTGCTACGGTCCACACTGTAGCATGTACAGTAACACTCCTCTTTGATTGGATACCTGAGTTAGAGCTAGTTTGGGTTGAAATAGCCTCAAATTATCGAAACAAGAGGGGTTAGTTTGAGCTAGTTTGCTCTAACCCAGCTAAAAAAACTAGCCCGGTGGAGAGGTTCTAATTGGGTTAGTTATCCTCTGGCCCATTAAAAGAGAACTAAAAAAATCTCACCTGCCCGCACCAGATCGCTCCCCCCCTCTCGCACGACTCCTCTCTGTTCCCCATAGGGCCGCCCGCCCAAGTGCCGCTCGCCCTCTCTCTCCTCTGGCCGCCCTCTCCTTCCGGCCTCCGCCGCCCTACTCCGGCCGCCCTCTCCCTCCGGCCTTCGAAGGTCTCCCCGCTTCCCCTTCACCAGTCGTTTTTCTCCCTCTGTCGTGCGCGGCGATGGCGCATCTACCAGGAAGGTCGCGAGAGGGGTGAGTTTGTTTGTTCCTTCTCTGTCTCACGACCATATCATTGATCTTGCTTGCTCTAGCGCTAATTCTGATTTGGAAAAGTAGATCCTGATCAAACTTGCTATAGATTTGTGGTGCACGCATGGAATTGTTTGATGCTGCTTGAGGAGGTAATAAATCTTTCTAGAGGCCCAAAGATTCAGGTCACCTTTCTAGGTATTTCAATTTCAGGCTTGCATTATTTGTAGAGGCCCAAAGATTCAGTTCACCTTTCTAGGTATTTCAATTTCAGGCTTGCATTATTTCTAGAGGCCCAAAGATTCAGTTCACCTTTCTAGGTATTTCAGTTTCAGGCTTGCATTATTTCTAGAGGCCCAAAGATTCAGCTCACCATTCTAGGTATTTCAGTTTCAGGCTTGCATTATTTCTAGAGGCCCAAAGATTTAGTTCACCTTTCTAGGTATTTCAGTTTCAGTCTTGCATTATTTCTAGAGGCCCAAAGATTCAGTTCACCTTTCTAGGTAACTTAATTTCAGGCTTGCATTATTTCTAGAGGCCCAAAGATTCAGTTCACCTATCTAGGTATTTCAGTTTCAGGCTTGCATTATTTCTAGAGGCCCAAAGATTCAGTTCACCTTTCTAGGTATTGTAGTTACAGGCTTGCATTATTTCTAGAGGCCCAAAGATAAGTTCCCAGTCGGCGGCAAGCGGCCCTGCTACCCATACCGGTGTCGACCTCAACTCGCAAGGGCCGGCGTCGAAGGGGTTCCCGGGGCTTGGGCTCTACAGAGCCTTCCTCCAGAGCGATGATGGCGAGCTCCTCCCTTGGTGCGTGAGGGGCTCCGGGCTCCCTCCCTATCGTGAATGACTTCTGTGATGAGTTAGCTCATTCTTTGTTTCATGAAGTGTTTTTTTATTTTGTGAAGCTTGATTGACGACTTGTATGTTTAAGTGGGATATCTCATTTGTATGGACAAAGTAAAAATTATCATGTTTTGCATGCTTGATTTGTATAGATGGTTCGTTTATGTCAATTGTGAGCGGGAGGAGGCCACAGAAGAGCCGGCCACACCAAGAGGGTGCTTGGATCCAAGGGACTTATTTTATTCTGACTAAAAATAGGGTCCAAAGTAGTCAAATGATTGAGATAGAGCATTTATTGTCAATCTAACCCTGCCATCCATACACCTTTTTGGTTTAGAGTTAGTTCAGGGTTAGAATCTAACTCTAACCTCTAACTGAGTTAGAGTTCTCCTCGTCTCGGTTCATCGCCATCACACTTTCCCCATTCCTATGTTTTCAGTATCTTGCGAATCAAAGAGGCCCTTTTTTGCGGGAAAAATCAAAGAGGCCCTTAGACTGGTTTAGGTCCGGTCATTTTTTATAAATGTGTTATGTCCAAAATTTAATGAATGTGCTCCGGTTTCCACGAAAATAATCTGGTTTAATGTAGTAATTCATTCATTTATTTATTCTTCTGCGGGGGGTTTGCATGTAATTCGTGAGGTCTGAAATGTAAAGTACCCCGGCATATGCTCCGAGTCGTGCATGCACTACGACCCAGATGCTCTATGTCCCACATGTCGGCGAATGGGAGCATGTGGAAATAGCCTAGGAGTACATATAGGAGGATAAATGCGTAAAAAAATATGTACTGTGAAGTGTAGCCGCGGTTCGAAAAGGAGACCTAAAGTGATGACAGCTATAGGTCGCTTGCACCCAACTAGTGGTACTAGACATACGACTAATTTTTCCCTCAAAAAAAAGAGGCACGAGTGCTCAGTACTCGTATTCTATAAACATGAGTCCCATCTAACAACAGCGTCCGTGCTACAACTAGCTCTCCTCCCTTGTTTCTCTCTTCTAATTCTAAACTCGGCGAACGCCCGGTGGGCGGGGTGGGTTTGCTCAACTGCGGCCCCACATCACAGTGAAAACATTACGACTGGAATAAAAATGCCATATACTCCCTCCGTATGTAGTTCAAATGGAATACATCATACAGATGTATGTAGACATAGTTTAGAGTGTAGATTCACTCATTTTGCTCCGTATGTAGTAGTCACTTGCTGGAATCTTTAGAAAGACTTACATTTGGGAACGGAGGGAGTACTATACTAATAAAACATTAAGGCCACGAGGCGATGCAGTGCTGGTTACAGGAGGCAAGAAGAAGAGATGCATCCATCGACGACGTCCACCTCCTCGACTCAGGACGCCGGCCCACCGAACGTCGCCTAAGTAGTAGCGGCTTTCATGGCTAGGTCGATGTGCTTCTGAACAATGGCGTCCAAAGATTCTAGCAGCTGGAAGAAGGCCAACGTCTTTCTGTCCTCACTTGCCTTGTATTGGCCTATGTAGACGATTTCCTCGTAGACGTGGATGTGCAGGTCGACAGTTTCTTGCATGGCGAGGCGCTGTGCGGCGAGCACAGCCTCGAGGTCCACATTCTTCGTCGCGACCTCTGGCACCTGCAGGGCCACCAGGCTTGAAAGAGTTCGTCACCGTGTAGTCCGATGAGGGTGGCAGGTAATGAGGAGCCTGGGCGCGCGAGCTGGAGCAGTACGACAAGGTCGTCCGCGCGCGTCTTGACGGCGGTGAACTTGCGGATGGAGTTAACCATCATGTCGTCCATGCGAGAGGCGAAGCTGGTGTCGGCAAGGGCTACGATGCCTGCGGTCGCCAGCACCGTCTGGAAACGCTGCGCGGTGCGGGGCCGCAGACCGACGCTTTGGATGATTTGGCACAGCCGACTGCCGCTCGCGTCCATCGCCTCCATAGGTGCTTGTGGCTTCTGGTCACTTGGTCTTGGATTGGAGTGAGCAGTGTTGGCAAGAGACTTGGGAGTAGATGGATTGGAGTGGTGGGGCACCTTTATTATATGAGAGTCCAAACTCTGTTGCATTCACATCGTGCTGGCTCTATTCTGCTTCTCCAATTAATTCCCTCTGCATGTAATTGAGGATGCATCATTGACCGTTCAACGTCTCGGGAACCGCTACCCTCTTCCTCCTTGGCATTCAAGCACCTATGGACCCGTCGACGATGAGGTACCTATGGTGACTTCGTAAATTTCAAGATGATAGTGTCGTGTGTGTGTGTGCGTTCATAGGGGTGAGTGTATGCGCATGTATATGAGCGCTTGCGTCTGTACTGTGTCAAAAAGAAACGTAAATGCGTGTCAAAAAGAGACTAGTCAGTATACTCAATATTGTGCACCTCGGAGAGGAAAATGATAGAACTAGTACGTATTTATTTACGGTGCAGATTCACTCATTTTGCTCCATATGTACTCTGTCTCGGTGTAGTCTAGTCATTTGTTGAAATCTCTAGAAGGGCAAATACTCCTTTCTGGTTTACAGGGTTATCCTAGCAAGTAGTTGTACGTACTAGTACAATAGTGGGCTCACATAGCAATTTTGTCTCATGCAAGAGCCTGGCTATATGCGTGCTCCAATGTTTGCAACTGCAACATTCGGTTTGCGCTTGGCTCTTCGCCTCTTCGAGAAGATGAACAATGATGTTACTAGTACTGCTTCTACAGTTTCGAATCCACTGCTGCATGTCCGTCCACCGTGAGCGGGACGGATAGCTTGTTGTAGAAGTACTACTAAGCAAAAGCCTGTCCTCGTTTGTGAGCAACCGCGCGCATGGGTGAGGGAGAAGGCGTGTAGTAAAATCAAGCTTCTCCTTGTTATACGAGTTAATGCGACACATCATAGCACTGGCCCCACATGCTTGCCTCTAAACTTGGCTGAAAGACCCATAGTGTACAATATATTTGCTGCAACCTCTAACATTTACCCACCACAAATTAAAATATATGTGGCCGTATGCATCGTTCTGATGTAGAGGCCGGGGAGACCCCCCCTTTTCGAAAAAAAACAAATTAAAATATATATTCCTGCCTTGACCAGATGAGCGTGCAAACTACAATCACGAGGGTGACAGGTAGGGCCAGAAGACTATTTTAATTTTTTTTAAACTTCGAGACGGCCACATAGCATGGAGCCGACCCCAATGATTTTAAGCTTAGAGGCATGGTACACGCTATCCTAGACTACTCTACACATGAAACTGCCACACGAGCATCCGGGCTGCGCTCGGCTCTTCGCCTCTTCGGGAAGTCGAACAATGATGGAGTACTACTGCACTGGAGGAGTACTATAGTACGCTTCTCAAGGAAATATGCCCTAGAGGCAATAATAAAGTTATTATTTATTTCCTTATATCATGATAAATGTTTATTATTCATGCTAGAATTGTATTAACCGGAAACATAATACATGTGTGAATATATAGACAAACAGAGTGTCACTAGTATGCCTCTACTTGACTAGCTTGTTAATCAAAGATGGTTATGTTTCCTAACCATGGACAAAGAGTTGTTATTTGATTAACGGGATCACATCATTAGTTGAATGATCTGATTGACATGACCCATTCCGTTAGCTTAGCACCTGATCGTTTAGTATGTTGCTATTGCTTTCTTCATGACTTATACATGTTTCTATGACTATGAGATTATGCAACTCCCGTTTATCGGAGGAACACTTTGTGTGCTACCAAACGTCACAACGTAACTGGGTGATTATAAAGGTGCTCTACAAGTGTCTCCAAAGGTACTTGTTGGGTTGGCGTATTTCGAGATTAGGATTTGTCACTCCGAATGTCGGAGAGGTATCTCTGGGCCCTCTCGGTAATGCACATCACTTAAGCCTTACAAGCATTGCAACTAATGAGTTAGTTGCGAGATGATGTATTACGGAATGAGTAAAGAGACTTGCCGGTAACGAGATTGAACTAGGTATTGGATATCGACGATCGAATCTCGGGCAAGTAACATACCGATGACAAATGGAACAACGTATGTTGTTATGCGGTCTGACCGATAAAGATCTTCGTAGAATATGTAGGAACCAATATGGGCATCCAGGTCCCGCTATTGGTTATTGACTGGAGACGTGTCTCGGTCATGTCTACATTGTTCTCGAACCGTAGGGTCCGCACGCTTAAGGTTTCAATGACAATTTTATTATGAGTTTATGAGTTTTGATGTACCGAAGGAGTTCGGAGTCCCGGATGAGATCGGGGACATGACGAGGAGTCTCGAAATGGTTGAGACGTAAAGATCGATATATTGGACGACTATATTCGGAGTTCGGAAAGGTTCCGAGTGATTCGGGTATTTATCGGAGTACCGGAGAGTTACGGGAATTCGCCGGCGACAAGTATTGGGCCTTATTGGGCCATACGGGAAAGAGAGAGGGGCTGCCTAGGGCAGGCCGCGCGCCCCCCCATGGCCTAGTCCGAATTGGACTAGGGGGAGGGGCCGCACCCCCTCCTTCCTTCCCTTCTCTCTTCCCCTTCCTAGTCTCCTACTCCTACTACTTGAAAGGTCTCCTAGTTGGACTAGGAAAGGGGGAATCCTACTCCCGGTGGGAGTAGGACTCCCCTAGGGCGCGCCATAGAGAGGGCCGCCCCCCCTCCTCCACTCCTTTATATACGGGGGCAGGGGGCACCCCATAGATACACAAGCTGATCTTCGTGATCGTTCCTTAGCCGTGTGCGGTGCCCCCCTCCACGATATTACACCTCGGTCATATTGTAGCGGTGCTTAGGCGAAGCCCTGCGACAGTTGAATATCAAGATCATCACCACGCCGTCGTGCTGACGGAACTCCTCCCCGAAGCTTTGCTGGATCGGAGCCCGGGGTGCGTCATCGAGTTGTACGTGTGTCAAGAACTCGGAGGTGCCGGAGTAACGGTGCTTGGATCGGTTGGACCGGGAAGACGTACGACTACTTCCTCTATGTTGCGTTAACGCTTCCGCTTCGGTCTACGAGGGTACGTAGACAACACTCTCCCCTCTCGTTGCTATGCATCACCATGATCTTGCGTGTGCGTAGGAAATTTTTTGAAATTACTACATTCCCCAATAGTGGCATCCGAGCCTAGGTTTTATGGTTTGATGTTATATGCACGAGTAGAACACAAGTGAGTTGTGGGCGATATAAGTCATACTGCTTACCTGCATGTCATACTTTGGTTCGGCGGTATTGTTGGATGAAGCGGCCCGAACCGACATTACGCGTACGCTTACGCGAGACTGGTTTTACCGCCGTGCTTTGCACACAGGTGACTAGCGGGTGTCAGTTTCTCCAACTTTAGTTGAACCGAGTATGGCTACGCCCAGTCCTTGCGAAGGTTAAAACATCATCAACTTGACGAACTATCGTTGTGGTTTTGATGCATAGGTGAGATTGGTTCTTGCTTAAGCCCGTAGCAGCCACGTAAAACTTGCAACAACAAAGTAGAGGACGTCTAACTTGTTTTTGCAGGGCATGTGGTGATGTGATATGGTCAAGACGTGATGAGATATAAGTTGTTGTATAAGATGATCATGTTTTGTTGAAGTTATCAGCAACTGGCAAAAGCCTTATGGTTGTGTCTCTATTGCATAAGATGCAAGCACCAAATAATTGCTTTACTTTATCGCTATGCGATAGCAATTGTTGCAAGAGCAATTGTTGGCGAGACGACCATGTGACGACACATTGATATAGATCAAGATGATGGAGATCATGGTGTCATGCCGGTGATGATGGAAATCATGACGATGCTTTGGAGATGGAGATCAAAGGCACAAGATGATGATGGCCATATCATGTCACATATTTTGATTGCATGTGATGTTTATCTTTTATACATCTTATTTTGCTTAGTTCGACGGTAGCTTTTTAAGATGATCTCTCACTAATTATCAAGAAGTGTTCTCCCTGAGTATGCACCATTGCCAAAGTTCGTCGTGCCCAGACACCACGTGATGATCGGGTGTGATAAGCTCTACGTCCATCTACAACGGGTGCAAGCCAGTTTTGCACACGCGAAATACTCAGGTTAAACTTGACGAGCCTAGCATATGTAGATATGGCCTCGGAGCATGGAGACCGAAAGGTCGAGCGTGAATCATATAGTAGATATGATCAACATAGTGATGTTCACCATTGAAAACTACTCCATCTCACGTGATGATCGGTTATGGTTTAGTTGATTTGGATCATGTGATCACTTAGATGACCAGAGAGATGTCTGTCTAAGTGGGAGTTCTTAAGTAATATGATTAATTGAACTTAAATTTATCATGAACTTAGTCCTGGTAGTATTTTGCAAATTATGTTGTAGATCAATAGCTTGCATTGTTGCTTTCATATGTTTACTTTGATATGTTCCTAGAGAAAATTGTGTTGAAAAATGTTAGTAGCAATGATGCGGATTCGATCCGTGATCTGAGGTTCATCCTCATTGCTGCACAGAAGAATTATGTCCTTAATGCACCGCTAGGTGACAGACCTATTGCAGGAGCAGATGCAGACGTTATGAACATTTGGCTAGCTCAATATGTTGACTACTTGATAGTTTTGTGCACCATGCTGTATGGCTTAGAATCGGGACTTCAAAGATGTTTTGAACATCATGGACCATATGAGATGTTCCAGGAGTTGAAGTTAATATTTCAAGCAAATACCCGAGATAAGAGATATGAAGTCTCCAACAAGTTCTATAGCTAAAAGATGGAGGAGAATCGCTCAACTAGTGAGCATGTGCTCAGATTGTCTGGGTACTACAATCGCTTGAATCAAGTGGGAGTTAATCTTCCAGATAAGATAGTGATTGACAGAATTCTCTATTCACCATCACCAAGTTAGTAGAACTTCATGATGAACTATAGTATGCAAGGGATGATGAAAATAATTCCCAAGTTTTTTCATGATGATGAAATCGATGAAGGTAGAAATCAAGAAAGAACATCAAGTGTTGATGGTTAACAAGACCACTAGTTTCAAGAAAAGGGCAAAGGGATAGAAGGGAACTTCAAGAAGAACGGCAAGAAAGTTGCTGCTCAAGTGAAGAAGCCCAAGTCTGGACCTAAGCCTGAGACAAAGTGCTTCTACTGTAAAGGGACTGGTCACTAGAAGCAGAACTACCCCAAGTATTTGGCGGATAAGAAGGATGGCAAAGTGAACAAAGGTATATTTGATATACATGTTATTGATGTGTACTTTACTAGTGTTTATAGCAACCCCTCGGTATTTGGTACTGGTTCAGTTACTAAGAGTAGTAACTCGAAACGGGAGTTGCAGAATAAACAGAAACTAGTTAAGGGTGAAGTGATGATGTGTGTTGAAAGTAGTTTCAAGATTGATATGATCATCATCGCACACTCCCTATACTTTCGGGATTAGTGTTGGACCTAAATAAATGTTATTTGGTGTTTGCGTTGAGCATGAATATGATTTGATCGTGTTTATTGCAATACGGTTATTCATTTAAGTAGGAGAATAAACTGTTGTTCTGTTTACATGAATAAAACCTTATATGGTTACACACCCAATGAAAATGGTTCATTGGATCTCGATCGTAGTGATACACATATTCATAATATTGAAACCAAAATGCAAAGTTAATAATGATAGTGCAACTTATTTATGGCACTGCCGTTTGGGTCATATCGGTGTAAAGCGCATGAAGAAACTCCATAAAGATGGATTTTCGGAATCACTTGGTTATGAATCATTTGATGCTTGCGAACCGTGCCTTTTGGGCAAGATGACTAAAACTCCGTTCTCCGGAACAATGGAACAAGCTACTGACTTATTGGAAATAATACATACTGATGTATGCGATCCAATGAGTGTTGATGCTCGTGGCAAGTATCGTTATTTTCTGACCTTCACAAGATGATTTGAGCAGATATGGGTATATCTACTTGATGAAACATAAGTCTGAAATAGTTGAAAGGTTCAAAGAATTTCAGAGTGAAGTGGAAAAGTCATTGTAACAAGAAAATAAAGTTTCTGCAATCTGATCGCGGAGACAAATATTTGAGTTACGAGTTTGGTCTTCAATTAAAACAATGTGGAATAGTTTCACAAATTCATGCCACCTGAAACACCACATCATAATGGTGTGTTCGAACGTCATAACCGTACTTTATTGGATATAGTACAATCTATGATTTTTCTTACCGATTTACCAATATCATTTTGGGATCATGCATTAGAGACAGCTGCATTCACGTTAAATAGGGCACCATCTAAATCCGTTGAGACGACACTATATGAACTATGGTTTAGCAAGAAACCAAAGTTGTCGTTTCTTAAAATTTGGGGTTGTGATGCTTATGTGAAAAAGTTTCATCCTGATAAGCTCAAAACCAAATCGAAGAAATGCGTCCTCATAGGATACCCAAAGGAGACTGTTGGGTACACCTTCTATCACAGATCCGAAGACAATACATTTGTTGCTGAGAATGGATCCTTTCCAGAGAAGGAGTTTCTCTCGAAAGAAGTGAGTGGGAGGAAAGTAGAACTTGATAAGGTAATTGTACCTTCTCCCTTATTGGAAAGTAGTTCATCACAGAAATCTGTTCCTGTGACTACTACACCAATTAGTGAGGAAGCTAATGATGATGATCATGAAACTTCAGATCAAGTTACTACAGAACCTCGTAGGTCTTCCAGAGTACGGTCCGCACCAGAGTGGTACGGTAATCCTGTTCTGGAAGTCATGTTACTAGACCATGATGAACCTACGAACTATGAGGAAGCGATGATGAGCCCAGATTCCACAAAATGGCTTAAGGCCATGAAATCTGAGATGGGATCCATGTATGAGAACAAAGTGTGGACTTTGGTGGAGTTGCCCGATGATCGGCAAACCATATTGTATAAATGGATCTTCAAGAGGAAGACGGACGTTGATAGTAGTGTTACTATCTACAAAGCTAGACTTGTCAAAAAAGGTTTTTGACAAAGTTCAAGGTGTTGACTACGATGAAATTTTCTCACTCGTAGCGATGCTCAAGTCTGTCCAAATCATGTTAGCAATTGTCGCATTTTTATGAAATCTGGCAAATGGATAAACAAAACTACATTCCTTAATGGATTTAAAGAAGAGTTGTATATGATGCAACCAGAAGGTTTTGTCAATCCTAAAGGTGCTGACAAAATACGCAAGCCCCAGCGATCCATCTATGGACTGGTGCAAGCATCTCGGAGTTGGAATATACGCTTTGATAAGTTGATCAAAGCATATAGTTTTATACAGACTTGCGGTGAAGCCTGTATTTACTAGAAAGTGAGTGGGAGCACTACAGCATTTCTGATAAGTATATGTGAATGACATATTGTAGATCGGAAATAATGTAGAATTATTCCGCAAAGCATAAAGGAGTGTTTGAAAGGAGTTTTTCAAAGAAAGACCTCGGTGAAGCTGCTTACATATTGAGCATCAAGATCTATAGAGATAGATCAAGATGCTTGATAAGTTTTTTCAATGAGTACATACCTTGACAAGATTTTGAAGTAGTTCAAAATGGAATAGTCAAAGAAAGAGTTCTTTCCTGTGTTACAAGGTGTGAAATTGAGTAAGACTCAAAACCCGACCACGGCAGAAGATAGAAAGAGAATGAAAGTCATTCCCTATGCCTTGGCCATAGGTTCTATAAAGTATGCCATGCTGTGTACCATATCTATTGTATACCCTACACTGAGTTTGGTAAGGGAGTACAATAGTGATCTAGGAGTAGATCACTGGACAGCGGTCAAAATTATCCTTAGTGGAATAAGGATATGTTTCTCGATTATGGAAGTGACAAAAGGTTCGTCGTAAAGGGTTACGTCGATGCAAGTTTTGACACCGATCTGGATGACTATAAGTCTCGATCTAGATACATATTGAAAGTGGGAGCAATTAGCTAGAGTAGCTCCGTGCAGATCATTGTAGACATAGAAAATTGCAAAATACATAACGGATCTTGATGTGAAAGACCCGTTGACTAAGATTCTCTCACAAGCAAAACATGATCACACCTTAGTACTCTTTGGGTGTTAATCACATAGCGATGTGAACTAGATTACTGAATCTAGTAAACCCTTTGGGTGTTGGTCACATGGCGATGTGAACTATGGGTGTTAATCACATGATGATGTGAACTATCGATGTTAATCACATTGTGATGTGATCTAGATTATTGACTCTAGTGCAAGTGGGAGACTGAAGGAAATATGCCCTAGAGGCAATAATAAATTTATTATTTATTTCCTTATATCATGATAAATGTTTATTATTCATGCTAGAATTGTATTAACCGGAAACATAATACATGTGTGAATATATAGACAAACAGAGTGTCACTAGTATGCCTCTACTTGACTAGCTTGTTAATCAAAGATGGTTATGTTTCCTAACCATGGACAAAGAGTTGTTATTTGATTAACGGAATCACATCATTAGTTGAATGATCTGATTGACATGACCCATTCCGTTAGCTTAGCACCCGATCGTTTAGTATGTTGCTATTGCTTTCTTCATGACTTATACATGTTCCTATGACTATGAGATTATGCAACTCCCATTTACCGGAGGAACACTTTGTGTGCTACCAAACGTCACAACGTAACTGGGTGATTATAAAGGTGCTCTACAGGTGTCTCCAAAGGTACTTGTTGGGTTGGCGTATTTCGAGATTAGGATTTGTCACTCCGAATGTCGGAGAGGTATCTCTGGGCCCTCTCGGTAATGCACATCACTTAAGCCTTGCAAGCATTGCAACTAATGAGTTAGTTGCGAGATGATGTATTACGGAACGAGTAAAGAGACTTGCCGGTAACGAGATTGAACTAGGTATTGGATATCGACGATCGAATCTTGGGCAAGTAACATACCGATGACAAAGGTAACAACGTATGTTGTTATGCGGTCTAACCGATAAAGATCTTCGTAGAATATGTAGGAACCAATATGGGCATCCAGATCCCGCTATTGGTTATTGACTGGAGACGTGTCTCGGTCATGTCTACATTGTTCTCGAACCGTAGGGTCCGCACGCTTAAGGTTTCGATGACAATTTTATTATGAGTTTATGAGTTTTGATGTACCAAAGAAGTTCGGAGTCCCGGATGAGATCGGTGACATGACGAGGAGTCTCGAAATGGTCGAGACGTAAAGATCGATATATTGGACGACTATATTTGGAGTTCGGAAAGGTTCCGAGTAATTCGGGTATTTATCGGAGTACCGCAGAGTTACGGGAATTCGCCGGGGACAAGTATTGGGCCTTATTGGGCTATACGGGAAAGAGAGAGGGGCTGCCTAGGGCAGGCCACGCGCCCCCCCATGGCCTAGTCCGAATTGGACTAGGGGGAGGGGCCGCACCCCCTCCTTCCTTCCCTTCTCTCTTCCCCTTCCTTGTCTCCTACTCCTACTACTTGAAAGGTCTCCTAGTTGGACTAGGAAAGGGGGAATCCTACTCCCGGTGGGAGTAGGACTTCCCTAGGGCACGCCATAGAGAGGGCCGCCCCCCCCCCCTCCTCCACTCCTTTATATACGGGGGCAGGGGGCACCCCATAGACACACAAGTTGATCTTCGTGATCGTTCCTTAGCCGTGTGCAGTGCCCCCCTCCACGATATTACACCTCGGTCATATTGTAGCGGTGCTTAGGCGAAGCCCTGCAACAGTTGAACACCAAGATCGTCACCACGCCGTCGTGCTGACGGAACTCCTCCTCGAAGCTTTGCTGGATCGGAGCCCGGGGTGCGTCATCGAGTTGTACGTGTGTCAAGAACTCGGAGGTGCCGGAGTAACGGTGCTTGGATCGGTTGGACCGGGAAGACGTACGACTACTTCCTCTACGTTGCGTCAACGCTTCCGCTTCGGTCTACGAGGGTACGTAGACAACACTCTCCCCTCTCGTTGCTATGCATCACCATGATCTTGCGTGTGCGTAGGAAATTTTTTGAAATTACTACATTCCCCAACAGCTTCTGGCCATATGACACCGATTGAACTGCTGCATGTCCACCGCGTGCGGGAGGGAGAGCGTGTAGCGAAAGCTTCTCCTAGTCTTGCCAGCCACCACGCTCATGGGCGAGGGAGGGACGCTCTTGCCTTTGCGTGTATGACAGGTGGGCTCGACAGGTGTGTGGCCAACCTGTCATACAGCCAAAGGCAGGTGCAGTTAAGTCCGCGATGGAGAGGATAATCAAACTTCTTGTTGATGTACGAGTTGATGCGACACATCAAAGCACTCCACTCGATATATTTCAATAATTTGCATTTACCGATGCGTTAATTACAACGCATGCATGCATGCCGTGACTCTTCTTTTGATACTTGCATGTGTTGATTTAATGCACCTTGAAGTAGTACTCCCTCCATTCCTAAATTATAAGTCTTTGTAGGGATTCCATTATGAATTACATATGGATGTATATAGATGCATTTTAAGTGTGGATTCATTCATTTTGCTCCGTATGTAGTCCACCTAGTGAAATCTCTATAAATACTTACATTTAGGAATGGAGGGAGTATAAAATATGTGACGGTAAAGCTTTGTAATACCCCGGCCCAAGTCGAGAGATGGTTGTGCACAAGGAGGGTGAGATCATGCAGACCGTACAGGGCCCGACGATGGAGCTCTCTAAGGTCTCGATGGACCTCACCGTGCTCCACTGCCCCTTGTGCCTCCGCCCCTTGACGCCTCCAGTGTATGAGGTTCAAATACACCTCGTCCGTTTGGCTGATTGAGCAAGGTGCAGGTTTCTTGATTGATGTGATGTTTGATTGATTTCTGCAGTGCAAGGGAGGGCACCTGGCCTGCGCGGAGTGCCGCGTCGAGCGCCCCGGGAACCAGCGGCAGTGCCAGAAGTGCGAGCGTGGTGGTGGCTTCGACGTGCAGAACACGGCGGTGGAGTGCCTGCACGAATGCTGTGGGCTCTACGTCACTTACTACAAGCTCGCCGATCACCAGAGTGTGTGTCCGCTCGCGCCCTGCAAATGCCCCGTGCCCGTCTGCGGCTACTAAGGCCCGCCGCCGGCGCTCTACCACCACATCAGCACTGCGCATCCCATGCCCATGCACAGGATCCAGTACGGCAAGGTGCTCCAGCTGCAAGTGCCACTATCGGAGCCACGGCTCTTGCTGTTCGCGGATGAGGACCGCCATGTGTTTTTCTTGGTCGGCGGCGTGCTCGACATCAGCGCGCCTATCGCCGTGTCGGTCGTCGGCATCAGAGCGGGGGCGTCCCCACTGCCGCACTACTTGGCCAAGCTGTGGGCGAACGGCCCGCCGGATCCCAAAGGCACGACCGACGCCATCAAGGTGGAAATGGAGGTGACAAGCAGCAAGGATCCCGGCGACATCGACGTGCAGGAGCTGACCTTCTTGACAGTTTCGCCCAAGCTGCTGGCCGGGGCTAAGCTTGTGTCCCTCCACATTCAGATTGACAAGCTCACGTCCTAAATGTTTCTACAGTGCCTTCTGTTTAGATTAGTAATATGCTAATATAGGGATTACCTTGGTCTAATTTAGCTTAAGAAATAGTGGGTTTTTGGTGGCGATGCAGCAATTACTTTGACATCACATCAGTAATTTCCAACAGTCGAACGGATATTTGTGTCTGTTGGATATAAAGTTCCTTTGGGTAAGAAGTACTACTACTTGTCAAAAAAATGGATAAAAGGAGATGTATGTAGACGTATTTTAGTTCTAGATACGTCCCTTTTTATCCATTTTGATGACAAGCACTCCCTCCGTTCCACAATACATGCCTTCCATTTGTCAAAATATAGATGTATCTAGACATGTTTTAGTATATAGGTACATCCATGATAGAGCCAATCGGATGGTTGAGAACACTACAATTCGTAGCTACAGATGCGTGTGTGACTCCCAGATGCAGAGGCCGGGGGTCATCATCCTCCTTTTCAAGAAAAAACAGACGCGTGTGTGAGAGGACGAGTGCGTGTGTGCACCTCTTCTCTTCCTGTATAATGTACTACTAAACTCAGAGTACAAGTATTTGTGGGTGGCACGATGGTGCGTGCGAGAAGTCCCGAGAGATAGGTTTAATGCGTCTGAAAAAAGGACTAGCCTAGAGCTCGCCACGCGGCTATTCCTGTCGAACACCCCATTAACCGTAAGATATGTATATGACGGTGCCAGTTATTGCACGTACCCAGCAGTACTCCCTCCTTTCCGGTTTATAGGGCTTAATTCAAAAATCTCACCAACCAAGATGGTCAGTGGTGGAATATTTTTTGTAGTTTGCAAAAGCACCTAATTAATGCTCTTGTTTTTCTCAAAAAATTATGTTTATCAATGCATTAATTGCAATGCATGCATGCATAAAGTACATGCATTGGTCAATTTTCTCTTAATACTTGCATGCAATGACTTAATGCACCTTGGAATCTGAACATGTGTTGGGGAACCACCAAATTGAGCCTTATAAAATGGAAAAACTAAAATTTTCAGATAAGCCCTATAAAAACCAGAAAGAAGGGAGTAGAAAAAGAAGTACTCCATTTGGGAATAGTGCCGCACTTCGAAACTAGAACCGTCAATAAATTTTGAGCTTGTGTCTCGTCACATTCCAAATTACTCCATGCTATATTGAATTGCAAACCTGTTCACACCAATCACAACCCAAATGGTTTCCCACTTAGGAGCATATTAGTACCACGCTATATTGAATTCCAAACTTGTTCACACCAATCACAACCTAAACGGTTTCCCACTTAGGAGCGTATTAGTACTCGGTTATAAATACTAGTATGCCAAGATGACTGCACATTCCTCCCCAACTCCTCATCCACAAAAACAAACAAGTCATTCAGCATCCTTCCCTTGCGTCTGCCATGGCCAGCGTGAGTTCTGGGTCGAGAGATTGCCACGAGGGAGAGGCGAGCATGGAAGCGGAAGCACGAGAGATGTCCCGCCTCGCTGCGAGAGCAGCTGACATGTCCCGCCGCGCGGAAGTAGAAGCACAGAGGTCCCGCCGTGCCGCTGAAGTAGCATGGAGGTCCCGCCGCGCCGTTGATGCAGCAGACTGGTCCGGCCGCGCCACGGAAGCAGCAGAGATGTCCCGCCATGCCACGAGTGCAGCAGAGATGTCCCGCCGCGCCGCGGTGGCCTAGGAAAATTTCTCGTGGGCAGGCGACGAATATTACAGGTACATGCATGCAATCGTCCATAGCTAGATGGATCAGATCTCCGGCTGGGTGAGGTTGCAGGACAACGTGAAAGCCTCGTTTGAATAGGCTACCGGCGTCATTCGGCAACTAAGGGAGGGCAATGAGAGGCTCTGGGCCGAGCGCGACCTACTGAGGGAGAAGATCGTTCGAAGTGCAGACCAGCAGGAGGAGACCAGTGCCTTCTTGAACAGGACCGGCGTCATCATCAAGAAACTTATGGATGAGAATAACATGCTCCGTAACGAGCGCCAAAGGCTGGTGGAGGAATCCGTGGATGTTCTCAAGCAGCATCTCGAGGACACGAAAGAGCTTATCGCCGCTCGCCGCAGAGACTAGTTCCCGCGGCCTGTAGCAACGCATCAAGAAAGTAGAGATCAGCGAGCCAGATCCTTGTCTTCCTTCTTCTTTTGCCCTTGTGTATTTCGGGCGTAGCCGCATGTGGCTTTTTTAATTATCTTTCTAATTATGTAAGACAATTAATCGTCCTTATCTTTTTTTGGAAGATCAATGTTGCGAGGCTGGAATGAAGAAAACTCTTGCTGTGGCGACCCTGGCGTTGCTGTTCTTCTAGTTGCTGCTGGGCTTCCTTCAGTTTCCTGGTTTCTTTTGATGTAATAATCGGTTTAGGATGTGGACTGTGTCGTTGGTTGTGAAATGTTGGGTTCTAGCATGGATGTTTGGCCTTTGTTGGCCTCTTGGGATGTTGCGATTTCAATCTGGTAGCTTTTAGTCCTTCGTGTTAGGCTGGAGTTGTGTTGAACTTCTTGTGAATTGTGGTGGTTTTCAGTAATGAATA
The DNA here is from genome assembly GCA_963921465.1 of Triticum timopheevii. NCBI lineage: Eukaryota > Viridiplantae > Streptophyta > Magnoliopsida > Poales > Poaceae > Triticum > Triticum timopheevii. The sequence goes on from OY997272.1 coordinate 154,944,272, forward strand.
TCGGAAGGGGCGAGCCCTTCTTTGATCAAAAAAATTTAATCGTCCTTATATATTCATCAGTCTTGCTATAAAGTTGCAGTAGATGCTATATAGGTCCGTCGGATCTTACATCAACATCCGTGCTTTCAGATTTTCTTTTTTCTCTCTTAAATCTCAGTCGAGTGAGACATAGCCGCGCCATTAAACAGAGGCTCGGGCGCCATTAATGGAGAACTTGGGAGAGAGGTGGACGGCAGATGGAGGTCAAAGGGCTCTCCTCCCGATAAGCACGCGCAGGGGTCTGATCACACGCCTCTCGTACTCAAATAGCTACCCTGCATGGTCCCTCCTAGCTAATAAAAAATGGGTACGCGTGGCGGCACGTAAATGGTACTAGTAAGTAGAATGCCCACGGTTTCAATAATACTTGGGTTTCCGATTGTAACGTGACAACACTTGTTCCAAAATGACTTTGTTGATTGTTAATGTGTGCGCCTTCGCAAATCGGACTACAAATTTACCACAGCATGTAGGTGCCATGTCATGGCACCAAGCCAAGTTTCATTATTTTCATGCATGTTTTGGATTTACAGGAATTAAAAAACTAAGTTTCTCAATGTTTCCAACCCAGCCACGACACCCAGAATTTTGAATTTCATTCCCATTTCTTGCATGGAACCTAGAAATTTACCCGAGGACAGACATGTGATTCTTCAACCAACTTTGGTGCACTTTAACATGTGCTTGTATTTCAAATTTGAATTATGCACACAAAGGTGACACGTTCCCTCCCAGAACCACGAGCCTTCTTGAGAGAAGCTCCGATTTGCAAGAAGCTTATACCAAAATTTGTTCCTATTCGGCCAATTTTTTTACCACGGCATGGTACTACCATGACATGACACCATGCCAAGTTTCATGATTTTAAAACCAAGTTTCTCAATGTTCTCGACCGAGCCACGATGCCCAGATGTTTGAATCTTATTCTCATTTTTTTCATGGGACCTACTCCCTCGTTCCATCTATATAGGGCCTAATGTGTTTTTCAAGACAGCCTTTGACTATTGACAAGATTAATAGCACATGAGATGTATACTATGAAAATTATATTATTGGAAGCTCCTTTGACATACAAATTTGAAGGTATGCTTTGTGTAGTTGCATGTCATATATTATTGCTCTAACATTTGGTCAAAGTTAGCCTCGAAAAACGCATATGGAAGGAGGGAGTAGAAATTCACCTGAGGACACAAATGTGATTTTTCAACCAACTTTGGTGCACGGGAGCATGTGCTTGTAGTTCAAATTTGAATTATCCACATTAAATGACCAAAAAATCAATTAATGTGTAAATAAGGCCAAACGAAGCCGGAATAATTCCAAAATTTAATAGGGCACTCATGTAGTTCTGTGTTGCCTTTGTAAATAAACTCAATGGGGACAACGTATATCGTTTCGCACTCAAAGGTGGCAAGTTCCCTCTCAGAACCACGAGCCTTCTTGAGAGAAGCTTCGGTTTGCAAGAAGCTTATACCAAAATCTGTTCCTATTCGGCCATTTTTTTACCACATCATGGTAGTACCATGACATGACATCCATGCCAAGTTTCATGATTTTCAGACGTGTTTTGGATTTACAAGAATTTTAAAACCAAGTTTCTCAATGTTCTCGGTCGAGCCACGATGCCCAGATGTTCTAATTTTATTCTCATTTCTTGCATGGGACCTAGAAATTCACCCGAGGACACAAATGTGATTTTTCAACCAACTTTGGTGCAGGAGAGCATGTGCTTGTAGTTCAAATTTGACTTATGCACATTAAATGACCAAAAACTCAATTAATGTATAAAAATGACAAACGAACCCGGAATAATTCCAAAATTTAACAGGGCACTAATGTAGTTCTATGTTGCCTTTGTTAAGAAACTCAAGGGGGGTCAGCGTATATCGTTTCACACTCAAAGGTGGCACGTTCCCTCTTAGAACCACGAGCTTCCAAATCGGCCCAATTTTTTACCAGAACATGTTAGTGCCATGACATGACACCATGCCAAGTTTCATGATTTCCAGCCGAGTTTTGGATTTACATGAATTTAAATCTATGTTTCTTGATATTCTCAGTAGAGTCATGACGCCCAGATGTTTGAATTTCATTCTCATTTCTTCCATGGGACCTAGAAATTCAATCAAGGACACACATGTGATTTTTCAACCCACTATGGTGCACCAGAGCATGTGCATGCAATTCATATTTAGATTATGCACATTAGAAGTCCAGAAACTCAATTAATGTATAAAAAGGCCAAATGAACCTAAAATAATTCCAAAATTTAACAGGGCACTCATATACTTCTATGTTGCCTCTGTAAATAAAATCAGGGGGGAGGCAACGTATATCATTTTGCACACAAAGGTGACACGTTCCCTCTCGGAACCACGATGCTTGTTGAGAGAATCTCCGGTTTTGCAAGAGGCTTATACCAAAACTTGTCCCATTTCAGCCAAAAATTATACGTATGAAAACAGGGTTTAGATTATCCCGAACATCTCACTACCTAGACCAATAATGTACTACGATTTGAATTCAACATAAAATGGATACAAAAATTTGAATTGGAGAGCGTATGGTACATGTAGTTCATAGTGAAATATGATTACTGCTATATGCATGTCTTTTTGTTATCAAGATAATATTTAAATTATTGTATAACTTGACAACAATTGTATTCAAATAAGGAAAATTGATTCAAATTTAGTCCGTATGGTAGACGATAATATATATATGTTCACATGGTGGAGTAAAATGTTCATATATGATGGAAAATCAAAATGTACGACTACATCAATTATAAACCGCAAGGTCACCTAATGATATATTCGAATTCAACATAACGTGGATTCTGTCGTGGATTTGTCACGGCAGATGTCCTTGTGGAAGGACTTAGTCGTGGAGCCATCGCTATGGGTTAACTTGAAGGGGTTAAAGCGGGCATAAAGACACAAGGGTTTATACTAGTTCGGCCCCTTCGATGAAGGTAAAAGCCTACGTCTAGTTGTGATGGGATTGATGTGGTTTCGATGACTTGGGAGCAAACAAGCTTCGCCTAGGCCTCGAGTTGTTGTTGTCTGTCCCTGAACCACCGCCGGGTCGTCCCCTTATATACACGGGTGACGCCCGTCGGTCCATAGAGTCCCAACACCGGTTCATACTCATATCCGGGTTGGTCTCTCTCTATTCCTAACTTACAATACAAGTTTACATATCAAGCCGGTTTACGGCTACAGGTTCTAAACCGACTACAGGCCTTGGGCCTTCATCTGCTTAATCACCTTTATACTACTAATGAAGTTAACCCGGCCCAAGTAGGCCGGTTCACGCCCAGTGGTAATATCCCCAACATTAGGCCCCAGATTGATTTGAACTGGTTCATGGCAATCCTTCACGAGAATCTTTGTCTTCAACATCTTCTGGTAATCAGTAAACCGCCATATCGTCATCATCTCTGGTTGCTGTAAACCGGCATGACGTCATTATGAAGTTAACATTTATGACGCCTTCTTTTATTAATAGATCTGTGATACCCAAGGCAGCAGCTCCACTTCCGAAATTTTTAGCTCCTGGATTCGCGCGCCTGACACACGTCTTTTTCCTTATAAATAGGACCGAAGGGTCATTTCCTTTTCTCCCCCTCGTCCCCTTTCTGTTCGTCTTCCTCGCGTCGCCAGCCTCGGAGCTCCGCCGCTGCCGTTGACCTCTGCACCGTCTTGGGCCGCTGCATCAACCTGAACGCACCAGAGCATTGCGGTAGCTTTTTGCGTCTTCCTCGATTTTGGTAAGCCTTCTGTTCTTCTTAACATAGATCTGTTCTAGGGTTTCATGTTCTTGCCGTGTTCATCACTTGTTCATGTTCGCACCCAGACTCCTGGATAAATCTGTGAAAATCTACCCATTGATTCACTTCTGTTCTGCTTTAATCTTTTGAATATTTTCTGTTTTTCTGAACTTGCTTCAGATCCATTGCTGTAATAAGATCTTGTGAAACCTGTCTTTGCATACTTAGCCATCCGCAACCTCAATTGCCTTCAATGTTTAGATCAGGCGGTTTAACTTAATATAGAAAAAAGTTAATAAACCGGTATATACCATTAGTCCCCTTGTTGAACCGCTAGAACTCTTTAGCCATATGACGCCACCTCATAGAAATCCGATTTAAGTGTACTGCCTCCGGTTTAACATTGTTCAGACCAGCACCTTATTTCATCCAACATCTTCTTGAACAGGAATCACCTATTTCTTGTAGATCTCACCATGGCCAAACAAGTATATGAGTGCAACTGGGTTCCTTCTCGCATCACAGAAACTCAGCTGGATAATTTAGTCTTGATCGGCGCTTTAGACAGCAAAGATACTATCCACTGGAGGGTTCCTGGTGATGAATGTCCTCCCACACCTCCAGAGGGAGAGGTTGTGATCTTTGCTGATCATTTACCCCGGGGCTTCAAACCGCCCGGTTCTAAATTTTACCGGGATGTGTTTGCCAAGCTCCGCCCGCAAGATACTGGCCCCAATTCTGTTACCAACCTATGTCACTTCCAAGTGCTCTGTGAGGTATACCTTCAAGAGGAGTCCTCAGTTGAATTGTTTAGAGACTGTTTCCACTTAAACCACCGCACAGAATTCACTGATGGCCCCAATACCGAATTGGGTGGTATGGCAATTCAGAAAAGGAAAGAGATCACTTATCCCCACGCCATACTACACAGTCACCCCAAGGAGTGGAATGCCACATGGTTCTACTGCAAAGATACCTCCCTTGATGATGAAAATCCTTTGTCTGGCTTTCGTCCGGAGCGTCTTAGCAACACACACCCCTTCCCACAAAGGTTAAGTGCCAAGGAGAGAAGTAAATACGCTCCGCAACTATCCAAGCTCCGAGCCTTCATGGCCAACGGTTTAACAGGAGTAGATCTCGCACACTGTTGGATATCATGGAGCATATTGCCTCTCAGTCGGCGCTCCAGTTTAATGTGCAAAAATACTGGTAGCGTCGATGACCCACTCCGACACACCAACATCCAGCTCTCAGATGATGAAGTCACAGAGGCTGTGAAGAAAATGTTGAACGAACCGGAACACCTCTGCGCTCAAACCGGCCTGCTCCCTTTTTGTGCTACCAACAAACCGCCAGCTGTAAGATTTTGATTGCATTTTTTACTTAATCCTGTTATTGCTATTTCTGTCTAACATCAACTGCTGCTTAGTCAGGGTGATAATCCGTTTTGGAGCAAGAAACTTCCACAAGAAAAACCAGAGAAAACGGAACGGTCAACCCGGCCAAAGACTAGGGTTGTCAAGAGGCCTGCTCAAAAAGAGGAAAACCACTGCTTCATCTGATCCGGCTGTTGATGATGATGTGGGTAACTCGGACCTTGAGGTAGAACTCGATTCACTAGGCTTACTTTTTACACGCCTTATTGATGATGATACTTGTCAGGATGACGCTGAAGCCAGTAATGCTGATGTCGCTGAGGTAACTATTCTCTCTTCCGATTCAGATCTTTTGCCTTTGCCAAAACTTCGTCAGGCAAACCGGAAAGTTAAATTTTCTCATCCTCTTGCTTACTTGGATCCCAAATTTCTTATGAAGACTCAGCAACATGAAGCTCGCCGCACAACCCGGCACAGCGGCCAGGTAGTTACCTCCGCCGGTTTACCAAACAGTCCGGTTCGAAAATGCCGCTCAGAGGTCTCCGACCTTTTTATTAATTTCAATCCTAAAGCGGTTTCATCCTTCAACCTCTTAATCCGTCCGACTCCGATTATCAGGTTACTTCTCATTCATCCTCTGGTGAATCATCGGCCACTCAGCTGCCACCACTGAAAACGGTTCTCGGGTAAGCTAGGCTGAATATATGCTTCTGGTATACTACGTTATAATTTATGTTGTTCCTTGACTCTTTGTTTCTCTTTCAGGGCTAAACCTAAACCAAGCAACAAAAGCCCGCCTGGATAAAGCGGCCAAGGAGGATGTTGCCCCTGAACAGGATAAAGCACCAGATCTTGAAGCGTTTGTTCATGAAGATGTTCCCAATGATCCTCCCTTGCAAGATGATGCTATTACTGAGAAGAGGCCTATCAATACTTCAGTCCCTGTTGACCAGCCTACCAGCCCCGTCCGGATTGAAAAATCCCGCAGTCCTTCAAAACCTGCTGATAAACCGATAGCACCAACGCAAACCGGAGAGTCCAAGGATGATGACGTTGTAATTACCGGCGTAGGTCGCTTTGAACCAGGGAATCCTGTCGCTTTAGCTAAGCATACTGTGAAAGAAGATTCTTCTGCCATGAACAAAGGCAAATGGGATGTTGAACTGGAAATGTATGCTGCTCTGAGTGCCCAAGATCTTCATTCTGGTTACTTGAACCGGCTATATACTAGTCGTGACTGTGAAGCTGGTCTGGTAAAGATGATGAGAGATAAATTTGAGGTAACTTCCTTGTGCTTCTTCTTTCTTTAATTACTGCCACTCTATTAATCCTCCTAGCCTCCAAGGGCCGGTTTGTAACCTTCTTCAATCCGGGACTTTAATATAGTCCTCAATACTTTCAAATTCATCAATGTAGCCCCCAAGGGCCGGTTCAACTTAGTATAGTTAAACCGGGACTCCAATAAAAATTCTAACATCAGAACATCATTGAGCAAATAGCCGTTAGCCCCCAAGTGCCAAGTTGAATACCTGTATTAAGCTTGGGACTTTGCGATTTAATAATAGATGAAGATTGAAGATGCATTAGCCCCCAAGTATCAAGCATATAACTTGTTATGTGGTTGGTACTTCAAATTCTTGTACCGTTTGTTTAAAGCCAAGCACTGTCTGGATGCAGGCTGAAGTGAGGATCAAAGAGGACCGGATTACTGATCTGCAAGAAACTTTGAAAACCCAACAAGCCGAAACCGACAAAGCAAGGGAGGAATTAACCAGCGCTTTGAGCCTCACAGAACAGCTGAAGGAGATCTTCAAGAAGGAGCGGGCTGATTGGGCCACTGAGAAGGCCGCTTTAATAAAAAGAGCGGAAAACGCTGAAGCTGCCCTTAAATCGGTGGTAGATGAGCTGACCGCCGTAAAGCGGCAAGTGCATGCCATGACCGCTGTTATCTTTGGTAAGTTCCTTTTGGTTTCTTTGACAACTTTGGCCTTCTTATAATAGATCCGATTTGTGATCGTTCCTGTATTGTTGCAGGTACACGCATTGGTCACTTAGGGTCAGATGTTCGGAAGAAGTTGAAGGCTGCCTACACCTTAATTGAACAACTGTATACCGGAGCGCAGCGGATCATCACCACTGCATCTCATAAGAATCCGGCACCCACTTTGATCCAAGATACTCTGAAGAGGTTGTCAATGCTTCCTGCCCGGATTGAAGAACTGAAGAAATCTGCTGCTCGAACTGGAGCAATTAATGCCTTGATCCGGGCAAAAGCATTGGTGCCGGATTTCCATCCTGTTGAAGCAGCTCAAGGCTATCCCAGTTTGAAGGAAGATGGCTCAGAGTTCAATGAAGATGATCTGAGGGCGATAAACCGTGCAGTGCGCCCTCTGGCTTGTCAATTGGCTGAAGAGGCAGACTTGTCGCATTATCAAGCTCAGTATAATGATCAGAACAAATGAGTGGCTGCACCAATTCCTGAAGCGGAGAATCTGATTCCTCCAACCCGTAAGCATACTTACGTTCCTGATATTGAACCATCTTCTCTGATCCATGAAGAGGCTGTCTTTCAAGCTTTAATGGGAATCGACTGGACCACTGTTGATTTCCAGCCAATGGATAGAGATGAGGAAGCTGAAGCGGCGTGGGACGATGAGCAGGCTTGAACCAGAAGCCGGTTTAAATAGCTGCTTTATTATGATCCACCAGAACAACAAGGATCTTATTTGGACACCGCGTTGCCTTGTAATAGAATAGCCAATACTTCTGCTTTAAATATGCCTTCGTGCATAAGTACTGATGCTTTTGCTTGAAATCCTCAATTTATATTTCCTGCAATCAGAAAATCTTGAACTGCGGTGGCGGTTATACCGCCAACCGGTTTATGATCTTTATATATATATCATTAATGTATTCAAGACATATAATCAAATATGCGATACAAAATTCCTGCCATCGCTGGGCATGAAGTTGGCTTTAGCCAGCTTGAAACGGAGGTTTTATAAACCATTACCTTCAAAGGGGAAACAATAACTCCCGTGTATTTAAAATGCTGGCTTACCATGTAAACCGTGCTGGGTCATTATAAGCCCCCCTGCTACTCCATGATGTTAACAGGAAAGTTAAACCAAGCATATTTCTCCGGATTAAAAATGAACCGAATTCCGTCAGCTGAACCGGTAAAAAGTGTTGTTGGTTTAAAGGAAAACACAACAAAAATTGAATAATAGTCATAAAAGAATTATGGAAGCAAAGGCAATGATAAAACCATTTGCAAAAACATGCTTTACTGAGATGATCAAATGGTGTTACCATGGTCAGACAGGACCAAGACCCCAATAGGTGTGGCGATGGTTCAAGTCAGCCAGGTCCCCAAATGAAACCGTGGCATTTATGCCGATCAAAAGGCATGGCAATGGTTCGGGTTCGACCAAGCCCCCAAGTGATTCTATGGCCTTAGGCCGATCAGGAGGCGTGACTGGTTCAGACTTGACCATGTCCCCAAGTGATCTGGTGGCTTTCGCCTATCAAGAGGTGTTGCATTGGTTCGGACACGACCAAGCCCCCAAGTGAGATCACAAAGCTTTTTTGAAAAGCAAATTTCAAGAGGTAAACCGGAGGCCGCTTTAAGACAGAACAACTCCATGTAACCACACATGATATGAAAGGACAGAGACCCCGCTTTAGCTGAGGCTCCGGTTTTATTATATCAAAGATAATATATACACTGTCATAATATGTACATAGATAGAGCTAATGGCTCAGGTGTAGTAAGGCCGAAGATGAGCTATGTTCCACGGCCTGTTGGTCTCCTCCTCTGATGTGCGTGAGTATTTATGCTCTCGAATATCAATCAAATAGTACGACCTGTTGTGCAGATTCTTGCTGACCACGAAAGGCCCCTCCCAAGGTGGGGATAACTTGTGCATATCCGTCTGGTCTTGGATGAGTCGAAGCACCAAATCTCCTTCTTGAAAAGCTCTGGTTCTGACCCGGCGACTGTGATAGCGACGGAGATCCTGTTGATAAATCGCCGAGCGGGCCGCTGCTATGTCACGCTCCTCATCCAATAGGTCCAAAGCGTCTTGCCGTGCTGTCTCATTGTCTGCTTCAACATAAGCCGCTACACGAGGCGAATCATGCCGGATATCACTAGGGAGAACCGCCTCTGCTCCGTAGACCATGAAAAACGGCGTGTATCCTGTAGATCGGTTGGGCGTAGTATTGATACTCCATAGCACAGACGGTAGCTCTTCAACCCAACAACCCGGTGTTCTTTGCAATGGAACCATAAGCCAGGGTTTGATGCCTCGCAAGATCTCTTTATTAGCTCATTCTGCCTGCCCATTGGACTGGGGGTGAGCCACTGACTATACGTCAAGTCGGATGTGCTCACGCTCACAGAATTCCTTTATAGCGCCCTTGGACAAATTGGTACCATTGTCAGTAATGATACTGTGTGGAAAGCCAAACCGGAAAATCACCTTTTTAATGAACTGCACCGCGGTAGCTGCATCACACTTGCTAACAGGCTCCGCTTCAACCCACTTGGTAAATTTGTCAACTGCCACCAAAAGGTGGGTTTTCTTATCCTTGGACCTTTTAAAAGGTCCGACCATATCCAGCCCCCATGTTGCAAACGGCCAAGTAATTGGAGTCATCCTCAACTCTTGAGCCGGCACATGAGCACGCCGTGAAAATTTCTGACAGCCATCACACCGTTTAACCATGTCCTCTGCGTTAGCATGAGCTGTCAACCAGTAGAAACCGTGACGAAACGCCTTAGCCACCAGAGACTTTGAACCGGCGTGGTGACCACAATCCCCTTCATGGATTTCGCGCAAAATTTCACAGCCTTCCTCAGGAGAGACGCAGCGTTGAAACGCCCCTGATACACTGCAATGATGCAATTCGCCATTGACAATGGTCATAGACTTGGATCGCCGGACTATCTGCCTGGCTAGAATCTCATCCTCTGGCAACTCTCCCCGGTTCATGTACGCAAGATAAGGAACTGTCCAATCCGGTATAACATGCAGGGCTGCCACCAATTGAGCCTCCGGATCAGGAATAGCCAAATCCGCTTCATCCAGGAGCTTGACTGACGAGTTGTGCAACACATCAAGAAAGACATTAGGCAGGCCGGTTTACGCTGAGAGCCCAAACGGCTTAAAGCGTCCGCCGCTTCATTTTTTCGACGATCCACGTGATCCACCTGATAACCCTTGAAATGACCCGCAACAATATCCACCTCACGACAATATGATGCCATAAGTGAGTCTTCAGAATCCCAGGTGCCAGACACCTGTTGAGCCACGAGGTCCGAGTCACCGAAGCACTTAAATCGACTTAGATTCATCTCTTTAGCCATCCAGAGACCATGGAGCAAAGCTTCATACTCAGCTGCATTATTAGTACAAGGGAACATTAAGCGGAGAACATAACAAAACTTATCACCTCGTGGGGAAGTTAATACGACTCCAGCCCCCGAGCCCTCCAATTGCCTGGATCCATCAAAATGGATAGTCCAATATGTGTGATCCGGCTTCTCCTCTGGTGCTTGCAACTCAGTCCAATCATTGATGAAATCCACAAGCGCTTGAGACTTCACCGCCGTCCGAGGTACTTACTTCAATCCGTGCGGCCCAAGTTCTATAGCCCACTTGGCAATCCAGCCAGTCAACTCCCGGTTCTGTATGATATCGCCCAAGGGAGCTAAACTGACCACTGTAATGGGGTGCCCTTGGAAATACTGCTTTAACTTCCGGCTTGCCATAAAAACTCCATATACCAGCTTCTGCCAATGCGGATACCTTTGCTTGGATTCAATAAGCACCTCGCTGATATAGTAAACCGACCGCTGAACCGGATACTCCTTGCCCGCCTCCTTGCGTTCTACCACAATAGCCACGCTAACTGCGCGAGCATTGGCCGCTACGTATAGCAATAATGGCTCCTTGTCGACCGGAGCTGCAAGAACGGGCGGATTGGCTAATTGCCGCTTCAAGTCCTCCAACGCTTCATCAGCAGCCGGACTCCAGATGAATTGATCCGTCTTTCTCAGCATCTGGTATAAAGGGATGGCCTTCTCTCCGAGGCGGCTGATAAACCGGCTCAGCGCGGCAATCCGACCCGCCAAATGCTGAACATCGTTGATACACTTCAGTTTAGCCAGGGAGGTGATAGCCGTAATCTTCTCCGGATTAGCCTCAATTCCTCTGTTGGACACAAGAAAACCCAGTAACTTGCCTGCCGGAACACCAAAGACACACTTGGCCGGTTTAAGCATCATCTTGTAAACCCGCAAGTTGTCAAAGGTTTCCTTCAAATCATCAACCAGCGTCTCCTTCTGCCTTGACTTGACTACAATATCATCCACATAGGCGTGCACATTACGGCCGATCTGTTTATGCAAGCAGTTCTGTACACACCGTTGATAAGTGGCTTGGGCGCTCTTGAGCCCAAAAGGCATAGATACATAGCAGAAGGCTCCAAAGGGAGTAATAAACGGCGTCTTCTCCTGGTCCTTAACCTCCATTTTGATCTGATGATACCCAGAATACGCATCCAAAAAACTCAAATGCTCACAACCCGCCGTGGCATCAATAATCTGGTCAATGCGGGGGAGCGCAAAAGGATCCGCTGGACAAGCCTTGTTAAGATCCGTGTAATCCACACACATACGCCAAGTGCCATTTTTCTTAAGAACCAGCACCGGATTAGCAAGCCATTCTGGATGGAACACTTCAACGATAAAACCAGCTGCTAAGAGCCTGACCACTTCTTCTCCAATAGCTTTGCGCCTTTCTTCGTTAAACCGGTGGAGAAACTGTTTTACCGGTTTATACTTGGGATCAACATTAAGAATGTGCTCAGCGAGTTCCCTCGGTACACCTGGCATGTCAGAAGGCTTCCATGCAAAAATGTCCCGATTCTCACGGATGAACTCGATGAGCGCGCTTTCCTATTTAGGGTCCAAGTTGGCACTGACAGTGAACTGCTTGGACGAATCGCCGGGCATGAAGTCAACAAGCTTGGTCTCAGCTGCTGATTTGAACTTCAGATCTGAATCATGCTCCATAGTTGGCTTCTTCAAAGGGGTCATGTCCGCCGGATCAACATTGTCCCTATAATATTTCAACTCCTCCGTGGCACAAACCGACTCTGCATAGGCCGCATCACCTTCCTCACATTCCAAAGCAATCTTGCGGCTGCCATGAACCGTTATTGTCCCTTTGTGACCCGGCATCTTGAGCTGCAAATAGATATAACAAGGCCGTGCCATGAATTTGGCATAAGCCGGCCGCCCAAACAAGGCGTGATACGGGCTCCGGATCTTCACCACCTCAAAAGTTAGTGTTTCGGATCGGGAATCATGCTCGGCCCCAAAAGCCACCTCCATGGCTATCTTACCAATAGGATATGCTGATTTGCCAGGCACCACACCATGGAACACCGTATTAGACGGTCTGAGATTTTTGTCTGTTAGCCCCATGCGGCGGAATGTCTCATAGTACAGGATGTTAATACTGCTCCCTCCATCCATGAGCACCTTGGTGAATTTATAACCTCCCACCTGAGGGTCTACCACTAATGCCAACTGGCCCGGATTGTCAACCCGGGGTGGGTGATCCTCCCTGCTCCACACGATAGGCTGCTCCGACCAGCGTAAGTAACATGGTACGGCCGGTTCAACAGAGTTCACCGCTCGCTTGTGAAGTTTCCGGTTGCGCTTATCCAAGCTAGTTATGAAAACATGATACTGCCCATTGTTCAACTATTTTGCCTGGCTCTGATAACCCGACTGCTGCTGCCGCTGCTGTTGGTTGTAACCCCCTTGACCGCTCTGATTATTCTGGTTATTATGACCGCCCAGATTAAAACCTGAACCGGAAGCTCCATCGTGACTCGGCCCATGGAAACCGGATCCTGAGCCACCACCTGACCCATGGTCATACCGGAAGGCATTAGAGTTTTTAAATTCCTGCATAATGTAACAATTCTTCCAAAGGTGGTTAGCCGGCGCCTCCTTTGTCCCGTGTTTTGGACAAGGATGATTCAACAAATAGTTCAAGCGATCCGAGTTAGGATTTGGAGCCCCACTACGATTCGCCGCTTTACCTCTGCACCGCTGACCCTTGTGCTGCACATTAGTGTTAGCCACAAAGTCCATGCTGCCATCCGCTTTACGCTTGCCTCCGTTCCCATGGCTCGCCGGTTTGTGTTGATGCCCCTTGGAGTTGTTGTTCTTCTTTCCCTTCCCTGCTTCGTCATCGTTAGTCTCGGGATCCTTGGTACTATCAGAATCAGCATACTTCACTAAAGCGGCCATGAGAGTTCCCATGTCATTACAGAACCGCTTCATACGCCCCAACTTCAACTTTAGAGGCTTAAACCGGCAGTTGCCCTCCAAGGCTAAGATCGCAGAGTCAGCATTGATCCTGTCAGACGAGTGCAAGACTTCCGAAACGTGGCGTACCCAATGGGTTGTTGACTCTCCGTCCTCCTGAACACAAGCATCCAAGTCTACTATGGACTTAGGCTGCTTAGACGTATCTTTGAAATTCTGGATAAACCGTGTCCGCAACTGGGCCCATGAACTGATAGAATTAGGTGGCAGGCTCTTCAACCAATTACGGGCCGTGCCTTCAAGCATCATGGTGAAGTACTTTGCACACGCAGTCTCATCCACATCCAGCATCTCCATGGTCATCTCATAACTCTCTACCCACGCTTCTGGTGATAAATCAGCGGTGTAATTCGGCACCTTATGCGGACCCTTGAAATCTTTGGGCAGGCATACATTACGTAAAGCGGGGACTAAACAGGGCACTCCCAAGCTAGATGCGACCCCTGGCCCGGCAGAGGTGGTAGGACGAACCGGTGTAAGCTGACCCGCCTCGTTCTGTGCTGCTAACTCGGCCTCCCTTCGCGCACGGGCCCAGTCCACTACATCCTGAGCATCGCGAACACCACCTGCCGGGTTATTGCCACGGGCCGCTTCTCGTGCATTGCTTGATACGGCCGGTTCATCCACGCGCCTACTATAGCTCCGGCTTGGACGAGGTGTGGAATGAATCCGATCACGGCTGTATGAATATGCCTCCTGCTGAATCAAAGCGGTCCGGAGAAGATCCTTAACCCGGCGCATCTCTATTGCTTGCGAAGAGTCTCCTTCGGTCGGGATAGCTTCTAATCACACAGCAGCTGCGACAAGATTGTCCATAGGATTAGAATAATGACTCGGAGGTGTCTGGACCGGCGGAGGAATCACAATGTTCTGCCGAGGAGGTTCCATCAAGCAGGGTTGGACCGTCGCTCCTGGCCCTGGTGCCTTGACCCGGTTTACCTCCCGGTGCCCCGGCGGATTGCTGGTTCTGGCTTCCGGAGTGTGAAATAGATTTCTAGGGTCGAACCCTAACGGCAGGCGTGATCTGTGCTTCCGCTTCAAGACCTCCTGTGATGCATTCTGGTCGAGCATGAGCTTATAGGCCTGGGCGTCCAAAGCGGCCCACTCTACGACCATCCTGTCCTTCTCTGCTGCCAAGTCGGCTTTGGCCTGTACGATCTGCTCTCTCACCTTTGCAACCTCTACATCATGGGCCTCCTGATCCGCCGGATTGGCCTCTGCCATAAGTACAGCTAGTGCATCAAGCAGGTCAGACAGAACTTGAACCGATGGGCGCACGAGGCATCCTAACTCTGCTGTCGCTGCCGCTGCTGATCCGGAGAGCATTGCTGCTGCGGTCGAGGAGTGGTTCGCTGCCTGCGTACCGGCCATGAATATTCCAACCCGGCTGATCTGATCAGGGGGGTCCGGAATACTGTCGCCATCGGAACAACCCCAAATCTTGTCGTCTTGTAACTGGTACAATGATTCGGTCTCCCCGGTCGAGGACTCGTCGCCAGAATAGACGACGGTCTCGCTACCATATTCTGACTTGTCCTCATGCTCTCCTCCGTGGATGACTCCCACGAAGGCACGCTTCACGGCCGGTTTAACCTGGGTAGATCTCACACGCTGAGCCATCTCGACGAGGTCGGTGCAGATGTCCGTCTTAGGCCCAGGCTCACCAATCTTGCCGATAAAAATGTGTATGCCACCAAAGGGGACCCGGTACCCGTACTCAATCGAGTCGGCTTCGGGACCCCATCCTGCATCATCGATGTAGAACTTGCCGCGACGACTCTTGGTCATCCGGCCCACAGCATAGCCTTCGAGTCCTTCGAACTTGCCCTCCAAGATCATCAAACCGTCGTGCGATAGCCCCACGGTGGGCGCCAACTGTCGTGGATTTGTCACGGCAGATGTCCTTGTGGAAGGACTTAGTTGTGGAGCCATCGCTACGGGTTAACTTGAAGGGGTTAAAGCGGGCACAAAGACACAAGGGTTTATACTAGTTCGGCCCCTTCGATGAAGGTAAAAGCCTACGTCTAGTTGTGATGGGATTGATGTGGTTTCGATGACTAGGGAGCAAACAAGCTTCGCCTAGGCCTCGAGTTGTTGTTGTCTGTCCCTGAACCGCCGCCGGGTCGTCCCCTTATATACACGGGTGACGCCCGTCGGTCCATAGAGTCCCAACACCAGTTCATACTCATATCCGGGTTGGTCTCTCTCTATTCCTAACTTACAATACAAGTTTACATATCAAGCCGGTTTATGGCTACAGGTTCTAAACCGACTATAGGCCTTGGGCCTTCATCTGCTTAATCACCTTTATACTACTAATGAAGTTAACCCGGCCCAAGTAGGCCGGTTCACGCCCAGTGGTAATATCCCCAACAGATTCCAAATTGAAATTCGAGACCATGGCATCTGTAATCATATAAAAAGGGACATTACTCTTTCTTTGGTGGGAATTGATTTGTTTTTTGTTGTTGTTGAGGGAAGTGCGAATCGATTTGGTACTGTGCAGGGTAATCTTGTTCTCCCGATTTTTTTTACATTTTTCTCGTAGTTTTTTCAATCGCATCTATAGCAATGTAGTAAAAGGGGACATGACTCTCTTGTGTCTTGTATGAATTGTTTTTTTACATGTTAAGTTTGTTCTGCCGAACAAGGAATCCTCACCTTGTTATCTTGAAATTTTCAAGCTCGAGTATCTTTTGTCTCACTTGCTTTGAAACTCCCGCTTCTTCAACCCGCGCCGCGCCTTGTTATCCCGAAATTTGAACGCGCGCAAGAACTCCCGCCTCATCCGAAATCGCTCCCGCAGCCTAGACACGCGAAATCCCCCTTCTACCCCTCAGCCGGAAATGAAGCTCCACGTCACGGTGTCAAAACCGGTGGGGGTACGCTGGTAACTTACCCTACATTTCGGACAAGCGCGTCCGTAAGCTTGGCTCCCTCCTCCCCCTTCACCCCCCATTACTACACCGAGGCCACCAAAACCCGCGAAACCCCATGCTCCTCCGTCGGCCTCCCGACCGCCGCCTAGCTGGAGACTCTTCCCCGACTACGTCGTCCACCGCAACTGCTCGCCATCCCTCATCCACCGCACCGGATGAGGATTCGTTGTCGATCTCGTCGTCCCGCCGGATCAGCCGCCTCGTCCTCTGCCTCCAAGGAGCTGCCCCGACGTTCGCCTCGTCTATCGCGCCACCTCAATCCCCACAGTGCCGTCTTGACCTGCCCCACCGGAACCGCAGCACCCTCACCAATTCCTCCGATGAAACCGAGGCCAACTCGGCGCCACCAAGGAGGTTCTGCTCTCACCGCTGCATTTTATCATTTATTTGATCTGACAGGGCTGCCGGTGCTCGATACCGAGCAGACATGGTGTCTCCATCGACGGCGCCATCACCGGCCACATCATCCATGGCGTCTCTCCCCCATGTCGTTGCTTCCTCGGCGGCGACTTCCACAACGGCACTAGCTGCAGCTGCTCCGGCTCTCGCTCGCGCTGCGACTCTGTTCTTGCTGTCGGTCGCGCTGCTGCACTGCTCCTGCTTTCGTTCGTGCTGCTGCTCTGCTCTTGCTCTCGCTTGCGCTGCTGCTGCTGTTGCACGACCTCCGACAGCTACAGGAGTTGCTGCTTTAGCACTCGCTCGTGGTGCTACTACACAACTTGCTCTCTGCTAGTGTGTTCCCTGCTCGAGCGTCTGCTGATTTAGATCACTACTTCTCTGCTACTAGTGCTCGAACGCCCTAAACATCTATTGCAATGCTCTGTTACTAGTTCAATCAGTTTCGACAGTAAAATTCAGTTTCGACTGTGAAGTTCATTTTCTTCAGTTAAGTTCAGAGTGAACAGTACTTACAACATCTGTTGGAGCGGCCATGGCGTGGCTGATGCGTTTTACATCTAGCACTTTTTGGTGATGTATTTTACATCATCTATTGCAGATGATATTAGGGTCCCACTTCAGATTAACGTTGTCTATCTTGTCATGCTTCAGCCTCGTCGCCGTACACCTTAGCGGAGCTGCTCCAACGACGGAACCGTCCATCACAGCGGGGTAGTACCCTCGGCGCCGTTTCTAGAGGCCTCGGATCTTCTTCCACGCCTTCGACAGCCACACCAGCATCATCACTGAGGGAGTCCTGGACTAGGGGGTGTCCGGACAGCCGGACTATCATTATCCGCCGGACTCCAAGACTACGAAGATACAAGATTGAAGACTCCGGCTCGTGTCCGGATGGTACTTTCCTTGGCGTGGAAGGCAAGCTTGGCAATACGGATATGTAGATCTCCTACCATTGTAACCGACTCTGTGTAACCCTAGCCCTCTCCGGTGTCTATATAAACCGGAGGGCTTTAGTCCGTAGGACAACATACATTATAACAATCATACCATAGGCTAGCTTCTAGGGTTTAGCCTCCTTGATCTCGTGGTAGATCTACTCTTGTACTACCCATATCATCAATATTAATCAAGCAGGACGTAGGGTTTTACCTCCATCGAGAGGGCCCGAACCTGGGTAAAAACATCGTGTCCCTCGTCTCCTGTTATCATCCGCCTAGACGCACAGTTCAGGAGCCCCTACCCGAGATCCGCCGGTTTTGACTCCGACAATCACCATCCTCCACGTCCAACCCAATGATGCTGAGGTCCACAAGGCTATGCCAAAGAGGTTGTACACTCGTCGCATCACTTTGTTTTTCCATTCCTCTGTTCTTCCAATTCATGTGAGCCAAACACCCAGGTTGACTGAAATCCTATGTTTCCAAATGCTCTGTTTTGCACGTGCATTCCTATCCTATTCCTGTGTTTTTCCTGTCCCTACGTTTATAGAATCCTCCAATTCTAAGGAGCCCTTATAGATTTACTTCATTTTTAGATTGGCGTCAAAGAAAACTCTGTGTGTTGTGTCCTGCTCCTGCCATGCCGTCATCCACCCCACCTGAGGTGCACCATCGATAGAAGCATTCACTGCAGCAGAGATCCCCCCTGCAGACTTTCTTTCGCTGCCTCAGATCATCTTCCCCGTTGCCCGCAGCCACGCCAACTGCATTACCATCATCGACTGAGCAGATGAACCTGAAGACTACACAGTTCCAGAAGAGAGGTCGCAGTCTTTCGTGTTTACTTACGTTATACATCGGTTATTATTACCTGCTACTTTATCGTTCAATCTTGAGTTTTGAATAGCCCATGGGTCTCATATCGAGCCAGCAACGAATAGTATCTATCTACTAGCTGGTTCATCTGGGGTCTTCTATGTGGTTCATGTTGGGTGGGCAACAGACAATAGATGATCTAGTGTCTAACTTTTTAAACTGAAGCTATAATCTACCTGCTATCATTAGTTTTGGATCCATCCACTCATTTTCTACCATCAGTCTTGATTTTTGCATGCACCCCTTAGGCCTTACAAAATCTAACTATTTTTTTATTATGCATGTCAGTTATTGTACACAATCGTACTGAACATGTAGATAAAAAGAGAAGACCGTTGCGTGCGAATATAATGTCATGCAGACACCGCTCCATGGTGGGTGAAGTGACTCCCCCTCTCCTGCATTTCCAGATTGTATTCCAGAGGAAGATAACTGTTCAGATGGAGCTTCAGTAGGAGCCGACCACGCCTGTTTACCACCTGAGGTGTTTTCTCTAACCTGGCATGCTGATTTTGGTCATATCATGCATATGGTGCCTTGCATTGCTTACATTATACATCTTATATGTCATCGGCTTAGTTTAGATTCGCTTTGTGTGAATGCCACCTGTTTGGTTTCTATATCATACTCCCACCATTCCTAAATATTTGTCTTTTTAGAGATTTCAACAAGTGACTACATACGGAACAAAATGAGTGAATCTACACTCTAAAATATGTCTACATACATCCGTATGTGGTAGTCCATTTGAAATCTCTAAAAAGATAAATAGGAACGGAGGGAGTATATGGGAATTATGCAATGCCATCTTCTTTAGCCAGGCATCATATACGTGAATCATGCAATGCCATCCTGTTTAGCCAGTCATCGTATATGTGAATTGTATCGTGCCATATTTTTTTCCATAATGTATTACATTTGTCAACAATGTTTATACATTCATCTACTCTTCCTGTGCATCAGCCATTTGAGTAGGTCATGGGAAAATCTGGAGTGAAAACAAGGTCTTCTGAGCAGTCAGTGCTACCTGTCGATGCAGATTTCTTGCTGGTTATAGATAGCTCCTCAGAGGAGGATTCAGAGAGAGATGACTAGTCGTATCCCCCCCCCCCCCGAGGTGCATGCTCTAACTTGGCTGGGTTATATTGCTCATATCATGCATATGGTGTCTTGCATTGCCATGCCATCTGCTTAGATTAGACATGCTTTGTGTGAGTGCCTCCTGTTTGCTTTGTATATCAGATATGTGAATTATGCAATGCCATGTTTTTCAGCCAGTTATCATATATGTGAATTATGCACCGCCATGGAGCCAGGCATCATATATGTGAATTATCTCATGCCATCTTTTTTTTCATTATGTATTCCATTTGTTGACAATCTGTGTATATTGAACTACTCTTCTTGTGTATCAGCTATTTGAGCTGGTTATGGAAAAATCTGGAGTGAAAACAAGGTCTTCAGAGCAGGCAATGGTACCTGTTGAAGCATATATCTCGATGGTTACAGGGAGCTCCTCAGAGGAGGATTCAGAGACAAATGACCAGTCCTATATCCCATCTGAGATGTATGCTCTAAGTTGCAATGTTTATATTTCTCACATGATGCATATGGTGTCTTGCATTGCATAGTTTAGACATTATATGCACAATATTGAATTCTATCTACTTAGTTTAGAGATCATACATGCGAGTGCTAGCTGCTTAGTATATGAATCAATTATGTCAATTATATCATGCCATCCTGTATACTTAGACAACATGTATGTGAATTATTTCATCCCAACCTATTTTAGAAAGACATCATATAGTTTTGTCATGTCATCCTGTTTAGGTACTCATCATATGTTGAATTATGCCATTATATCCTGTTAAGTTATCCATCATATATCTAAAATTGTGTCATGCTATCCTGTTTAGTTAGGCATCACATATGTGAAATTGTGTCATGCTGTCCTGTTTGGTTAGACAACATATATGTGAATTACCACATCTGTCTATCATACAATGTCTGTACGTTCAATTTCTTTTCTTATTTATCAACCATTTGAATTGGAGGGGGTGATGGAAGTATCTAAGGGAGCAAAAACCCGTTCTTCACAAAAGGCAGTGTTACCCGTCGATGCAGATAGAACCATGGTTGTACTGGCCCACACTAGCCCCACCACACATAATCAAGACTCTTCCAGATTGCACACTTACACCGTTGGGCAGAGAACCAGCTACAACCCATCTAACCGCAACCCCAGCGGATAGTAACCCACTTATAGTTGACAAAGCACCATGTCCACCACAGAGTACCCCCACACGAGCAGTTTGTAAAGCTACTGCAGTGCCCAAAGCACGAAGACCACCACAGCTAACCCAAACTCCACGTTTAAAGTAGAAGAGCAACTGTTCTCAGGTCAGATTCCATAGCTATGCTCCATACTCCTTTGCGGTTGCATCACTTTATTTACTCATACCAACTACTTTCGAATTTGAAGGATCCAATTGAAACTCCAACGGTGCAATAGGTATGTTTTAAACCTATTTCTTTAACTGGATTGCTGTTCTAACTTCTTGCTCTATGTTGATTTTAGTTTAAGTTGTATAAACAGTTATATTCTCATGTGATGCACATTACAAGTGCTGCCAATGCTATGTAGTTTCTCACACTTATATTCTGTCTATGCTGTTGTGTCTTAAAAATATATGAGTTGAACTGTGTCTCTATCTTGATTAGGGAACATAAACTAGAATGATATGGACAATATAGTGACCATAGTACATAGATATATGTTTGTTTCATGATGTTATCCTATCCACCTTACTACTGAACCGGTTTACCAAAATGAGTTTCGTATACTACAAGCTAAACCTGTGATGTGTCTGCTTGTTTCTCTTGTACTATGCAAACAAAATATTGGAGAAGAGCACCCAACTATGCAATGGTAGAGAAAGTAATGCAGATAAGGTTCAAGATAGTGAGACAACCCTGTTGGTCTCCAAGAAAGGTGATAAAAACGATCTTGTAGACAGTGAGAAAACCCCCTAGTCATGCGTTGATGTAGTGTTCGAGTTACTGGCCAGTACCGCTGGCACAAGCTCTTCAAACTCGCTGCCTGAATCACTTCGGCTTCTTTAGTCTCAGCTATAAGATGAAAGGCATCAGTCAGCTGTGCTGCGGCAAGAAGCCGAAGGATTGAGGAAGTCCCTGCAGAATTCAGATGTGTACTTTCTTGTGCAACAGCAAGCGTTGGTGGATTTAAGCGCAAACAAGAGAAAGTTAATAAGCTTGCTAAGCATCTTGCCAGCATTATGGGTACCGAGGATATTGTTTCTTGAACTCTTCTGAAGTGGTTTCAGTTCTGGACTTGTTTTGCTCCGGCGTTTATATGCTGCTTTGTTCCCTATATTTGCACTGGTGGCGAACTTTGATGCCCAATGGATGTAATATGTGTAATAGCCGTGATAGCCTAGCATAAGTTGCTTGCTTATTTATTTCCTTGTTGTCTTGTTTATTTGTTTGCTTGTAGTCAGTGCAGTTCTTTTTCCGCGGTTTGCTAGTGGCTGCAATAACCTATTTTTTAAAACTAGGCCACAATAACCATGGGCTAATATTTACTGTAGTGACACTGTGCCTCCTATGGGCCGTAGAAACAGTGGGCCTTCTACGGGCCGTAGAAACAGTAGGCCTTCTACGGGCCGTAGAAACAACGGGCCTTCTACGGGCCATAGAAACAATGGGCCTTCTACAGGCCGTATCATCAATGGGCCTTATACGGGCCGCATGATCGATTGGCCAAACATGGGCCAATAACAGGTCGCATTATGGCCGTAAACGGGCTAGAGTTGGAATCGTCCGTTCATGGGCCGACCATAACGGGCCATCGTTAATAGGCCGTATTTGATGATGCTATGAAAACGGCCCACCGTATTAACGGACCACAAACGGGCCGACTGTAACCACGGGCTGAATTTGGCCCACAAGCAGAAAACGACAGTAACGGGTCATAAGTAAACGAATGCTGGAAATGAGCCCAAGAATAAATGGGCTCTAAGAAGGCCGAAAGATAACATGGGCTGGAAACGGCCCAACTGAATAACAGGACCTTAATGGGTATAAAGTGATACACTGTTCATTACGGGCCAGTTTCACCATGGGCCGTTAATGGGTGTAAAGTGATACACTGTTCATTGCGGGCCAATTTCACCACGGGCCGTTAATAGGCAAAGAGTTAGGTAGGGCCTCATATGGGCCGAAAGACGTCATGGGCCATACATGCGCCGGAAGTGAAAACGGGCTAGAATCATATTGGATGGCCCAGATGACGCTACTGGGCCTAATTCGGATAGGGCGTAACGGGCCTTGGGTTAGCGGGCTGTAAATGGGCTATATGCGAACAGACCGTTAACAGGCTTTCCATGGGCCGGCCCGCCACCTTTTGACCAAGTCAAACGGGCCGGCCTTTTCATAGGAATGGGCCTCTGTTGGGCTGTGCCACGTGTCGACATATCATAGGCGCCTTCTGTCCAATGAGTGGATGACATCTATCCCAAGAGCCGACACGTGTTTCCTCCAGCCAATGATGATTTTACACATGGAAAATCCCCATTGGTCGGGGCTGTTAACAGGTTATCAAATCCAAAACCCGACCCAATAGCTTAAAGGCGTTCCGTTACGGTGGATGCCACGTGTCGGTCACCCTTGACGAAAGCACTTCTATGACGCGCGATTTATCGTCATGGAAGTCGACACTTCCGTGATGATAATTTTGGTAATGTCATGGAACACTTTTACGACAGCACAGGTATGACTATCTTGATTCTGTCATAAAATCGTCATGGATGTACATGCATGACAAAAAACGCGACCTACTGTGACAAACACATATCGTCACGGAAGTGTATTTTTTTTGTAGTGACACATGTTGGCTGAAGCAAGGTCAGTTTCAG
The DNA here is from genome assembly GCA_963921465.1 of Triticum timopheevii. NCBI lineage: Eukaryota > Viridiplantae > Streptophyta > Magnoliopsida > Poales > Poaceae > Triticum > Triticum timopheevii. Next base: position 154,967,958 of record OY997272.1, read on the forward strand.
AACCTGTAAATGAGTATGAAATTAAGGATTATATACAAAATAAAGAGGAATATTAGGACAGATGGACGCGTGTGAGACTTATTCCTATATTATTACACAAACATGATAAGGAAATTGACAAGGATTCATACACACACATAGTAGCAACAACAGACTATTGAGATTAAAAAAAGGACGCAAGCATTCTTCCGGAATTATCGCATATGGACTCAACCATACATACAAAATTCCAAATAGATCAAGCAAACTATAACAACTGCTTGTGTTTGCATAACTGGATAGCACTACACATGGAAAGATGTAAGCACGAACCTAAAATACCTAGAATGGTTAAGTGATTTTTGAGCCTCTAGCACCATGATGGGGGGTGTTATCTAGCCATGATGTACGACACCACGACGGGGCGGATAACACTAGGCAGAATAGATCACAGTCGTGATTTCCGTCAAAGATCGACCATCAAACGATGGCCATGTCACCATAAAGAACCAGAGAGGGTACACAAACTACAGACAAAGAAGTGCCTTACTAAAAAATCTGTGTCGGCGGTGAGGTAGCCAAGGTGGAGCAACACCATTGAGCCCGAACTGGCAGCGATGCATACGGAGACGCGAGGTAGATGGCCTACCCGGGAGTCGCACCGGCGGCCCATGGCGGCTAGGTTGCTGCAGGGGCATGTTCAGCGGTGCAGAGGAAGTCGCGGTTGCGGAGGATTGAAGGAGAGGACTGAGGGGTAGCCGGGCTAGTGAGCGATGTCGTGGGAGAGCACCGGAGCTAGCAGAAATCGATGGTGGCGGGAAGCATCGCGTTGATGGAGTTCAGGTGAGAGGGGAATCGAGGTGGAGGGGAGATGGTGGATAAGAAATTTTAGGTGAAGACAGGTACCGCCGTATGGGGAGGTTAGATTTTTCCTAGGAGAGGACGTTAACGCTAAGTAGGGGAGGGTGGGATAAGTCCGGAGGTGGGAGGTTAAAACAAACAACACATGTTATCATTTTGTTGGTAGATATCTGTTGGTATAGGTGGGTTCTTATTGTAGTGTTTGATAATTTGATATGTGGGTGGACCGATGCTTACTTGAACAAACCTCCCACTTATGATTAACCCCCTCGCAAGCATCCGCAACTACGAGAAAAGTATTAAGATAAAATCTAACCATCATCTAAACATATGGATCCAAATCAGTCCCTTATGAAGTAGCGCATAAACTAGGGTTTAAGCTTCTGTCACTCTAGCAACCCATCATCTAATGACTACTCCACAATGCATTTCCTTAGGCCCAAAGATGGTGAAGTTCCATGTAGTCGACTTCCACATGACACCATTAAGGGAATCTTAACATACATATCATCAAAATATCGAACACATATCAAATTCACATGATTACTTGCAACATGATTTCTCCCGTGGCCTCGCGAACAAAGGTAACTACTCACAAATGATATCCATGCTCAAGATTAGAGGGGTATTAAATAGCATAATGGATCTGAACATATAATATTCCACCAAATAAATCATATAGTAATCAACTACAAGATGTAATCAACACTACTAGTCACCCACATGTACCAATCTGAGGTTCCGGTACAAAGATTGAACACAAGAGTTGAACTAGTGTTTGAGATGAGATGGTATTGTTGAAGATGTTGACAGAGATTGGCCTCCCAAAGATGAGAGGGTTCTTGGTGATGATGATGGCCTCGATTTCCCCCTCAGGGAGGGAAGTTCCCTCGGTGCAATTGCTCCACTGGAGGGCAAAAGTGCTCCTGCCCAAGTTACATCTTGAGACGGTGGTGCTCCATCCCGAAAGTCTTATCCTTAGTTTCTAGGTAAAAAGACCTCATATACCATAAGATGGGCACCGGAGGTGGGCTGGGATGCCCACCACCCACCAAGGCGTGCCTGGGGGCCCTGGTGCACCGTGGTGTCTTGTGGGCACCCAGTGCCCCCCTCTGGTAGTTCTTTTCTCCAATATTTATGATATATTCCAAAATAATTCTCCACTAAATTTAGCTCATTTGGAGATATGCAGAATAGGTATCTCTGACATAGCTTTTTCAGGTCCAGAATTCCAGCTGCCGGTATTCTCCCTCTTCGTGCAAACCTTGCATATTATGAGGGAAAAGGCATTAGAATTACTCCATAAAGCATTATTATGCATCAAAAACATTATAAATAACAGTAGGAAAACATGATGCAAAATGGACGTATCAATGGGTGAACATGATCTTAACATCTGCAACTGCCTCTGTTATACTTAATGGTGTACCAGGGAAAACCATACATTGCAACTGTGGATTTAGATAAGGTGATCCTTTTTCCCCTCTGCTCTATGTGATTGTGGGATTGGAAACACAATTGTTGTGTGGCATGATAAATGGTCCACTAAGACCTTGGAAGTCATGATGACCCATCTCCTATCATATGCTAAAGACAAGAAAACTACTCTAGCATATGCCAACAACCTAGACTACAATAGTTTCAATGATATGTTTCACCTACCTATGTAATCTATTGTTGTTCAATAAAGCATTACACTCAGGAAAATGATCTATGAAAGAGCAAAAGAGGAATCATCTGACACCTGGCAGTTTTATTGGGCTGGCCCCAAATACTCTAATAAAATAACATATTTGGAATATATTGGAAACCCCACAGATGCTCCAAGAGCTTTCCAATCACTGGTATGCGTCAGTGCTATACAGACGGTTTTTAACCCCTTTCCGCGACGGCGTTCAGGACCGTCACCTAGTGAGTGACTCCGATAGAGGAGTCCTTCCCACACGACGTAGAAACTATTGGGGATATGCCCTCCTGGCACACACGCTCGGCAAAATGAGGTCGTGTGTGACCGGCGAGCGACCAAATACGATTATACATAAAATAGTGCTAAAAAATACAGTTATACATGCGAAATCGTTTCCGGTTGTAAGTACATCCCACATAGTCAGTCCCCGCTAAACGTTTCCGTTCGTATATACATCTCACATAGTCACTCCAAGGAAAACGTTTACGCAAGGTGGCGTAACACAAACAGTTTTCAAGAGAATGTCGTGTGTGATTGTTCATTGATCCAACACGGTTTATTCCTAGAGGAAGTGTGCATTGCATGAGGTCATCGCCCATGGTGTTTTCTCAATAACCGTTTGCAATAGGAAAACCCAATTAGCAGGCTAATTGGCCAATTAGCAAGCTAATTGCCCTATTATTAATAATCCATTTATTAATCTAATTGACATTCATATTAAGAATATAATATATTTCATTTCTATATTAAGGAAGCATGATTTCATAATTGAAATACATCCGAGTACAACATGATATAACTTCAGCACTCAGCTACCCCATTACACAACTGCACCAGCACAAAGTTTCACATGCAACATCTAGAACCTTTCGATATTAGTTTCATAGATGGTACATAGATATATGCATCTCATCTGAAAAGCTGCTGAAGCGGAAGGAGAATATTGAGCCTTCATTCATGTTGAAGGTCTTTGCAACTTTAGGCCAGTTCTTGTGGATGATTGACGGTCCATCCTTCGTCCTCATCAAGAACACTTCAATATTGAACCATGGGTGTTGTATGAAAACTTTCCTCGCCTCCTGACCATAGAGGTGGTTTGAGAGGTACTCATCAGTTAACTGCTTTGGAAAGGCTTGAAAACAAGGATGTGCATAAATATCTTCTCTATATTGGAAATGGGTAAAAGGAATAAAAAAGGCAAGGTATAATAGTTAGTACCATCTTGTAAACCTCAGTGCTTCCCATTGTTTCCGTGCAACACATATAAGGTAGTTAGTCATCAAGTTAAGTAAGGGTTCGCATGCTATCAGTACTAGTAAATTGTACGTGCTTTGCACGTCATTTAAATATACATAAAAGCATGGAAAATACATTTGAATATGTATTTCCTTTTCTAGAATCGTACTAGACAAGATCCAACTTGGTTCTTACCTCTCTAGAATCCAGATTGTTCTAGCCTCTTTTTATTAGAGTATCGGATAAGCATGTGGATAGATGCTTGTAGAACACATGACATGGTATAGTTGGGCTTTCAATTAGAAGGACACGTGGCAGTATCCTATGATAATGCTCGGATTTGCCATCTCTTGACTGTTGGATGGGCTTATCCAACGACTAATATTTGAAGCTATTGTCACACTATATTGTGGTATAGAAAATATGTTGATGAAAAATAAGCACATTGCAGATTCATCAGATTAATTCGAGCCACATGGAAAACCCATTTATCCAAACCAAGCATGATTAAGAACTAGGAAATATAGCACTTGTATATGTTTCTCATGTATTAAGTGCAGCCAAATTTGATTTATTCCTCACATGGTACACAATAACAGAATGCAGCCACAACAATTGAACATCGCATTGTAGAATTGAACCAAGTAGTTAACTAAACACCACAACAAATGAACCAAACATTAACCGAGAACCACATTGCACAATATAACATACTCCTAATAGAAGATCAGACAGTTAACCAAACCAAGCATGCTTAAAAACTTGGAAATATAGCAATTGTATTTGTTTCTCATGTATTCAGTACAACCAAATTTGACTTATTTCTCACATGGTATACAATAACAGAATGCACACACAACAATTGAACATCACATTGTAGAATTGAACCAAATAGTTAACTAAACACCACAACAAATGAACCAAACGTTAACGGAGCACCACATTGCACAATATAACATACTCCCAATAGAAGATCAAACTGTTAACCAACAAAGCATGCTTGACAACTTGGAAAATTTCACCCTAAAGAATTGAACATCACATTTGCAGAATTGAACCAAACAGTTAACTGAACACCACATTGCACGACATATAGAACATATACACTAGAGCAAAAAATTGCATGATAAAAGTAGATAACACAATTCACTAGAATTTGTTAAGGAAAGCAGTAGCTAGCAAAATGAACATGGGTCCTTATAGTGAGCTAATAAGACAAGCTACTCATTGTCGGAGATATCGATGACGATTCGCTCCTTGGACATGGGAGTGGGTGAGGCCTCCGCATTGTGGGTGCAGTTGTTGTAGTGGTGAGTTGCCTGAGCCGCTCCGGGCACCAACCTGCTGGCTCTTGAGATGAGGTAAGCACGTGCACGTTGAGAAAACACCTCGTAGTCTTAGTAGAAGGCACCGACGTGGCCTCGAGAAACCGGCACGAACTGTCGTTTAAAGAAGCCAACCGCACCGCGGCATCAGCGCGCGAGGCGTCCACGATGGCCTCGACGGCGAGGTGCTCCTCCAAGATCTAGGGGTCGGCATGAATGGCAGCCATCGCGACCTCATCCGCGCATGCGGCCGTGATTTGCTTCTCCGCTGCCAAATGCTCCTTGAGATCCTGGCAATACTGCATGCACCATGGCTTAGGGCGGCGCTTATTTGGTGGAGGGGTCGGTGATTTGGGTGGAAGGTGTCGCGCTCGCGCCGGCGGTTGGGGCATGTGGGATGTGGAACGAGGAGGAGGATGTGGATCGGGTGTGGATTACCTGCCTGGATAGGTAAGGCCAAGCAGCGTGAAGGAGGGTCGCCAGTGAGGAGGCGGTGCTGCAAGCAAGGAGTGAAGGTTTCAACTTGGAAAGGCCGGCGGAAATAGGGGAAATGTGGCTTTTGGTAAGGGGGAGGGGGCGGGAAGGTAAGTATTTTCGCGGAAGCCGAAAATTTGGAATCGCTTCAGGGAAAAAATTGGCGCGCAAAGTGTCATCAGACACGGCCCCTTATTCAGAGCGGGCTGTGGACTGTAGCCGTCGCACCTTCTCGCGTAAGGTGTATGCGTACTATACTCCGACGGTGCTCCGAGATATTTTGTGTTGCATCTCACACAGTTGGTTATAATATACTGTTTGGGATCTACTTCATTTTTCTTCTTGATTTGAATTACATAATGGGGTCATACTGGCAATGGACGGTGTTTGAATTGCTAGACCTTTTATCTGCAGTGAACATGCAACTATATGTGTGTCGTAAAAGAACTGGAATTATTGAGTGTTCGTTTGGACATTTTATACATTAAATTGGTTTTCTAGCCATTTCGGTGCACAATTCAGAATTAAACTACATGCACATGCTCCGGTGCACCAACATGGGTTGTAAAATCATATATGTGCCCATGGGTTTATGCTTATGCCCCATGCAATAAATGGGGATAAATTTCGAACACCACGGCACCTTGGCTCTCCGGCAAACGTGGACATACTTGCTTTTGTAATTCTAGTAAATACAAAAGTCGACCGAAATTCATGAAACTTGGCATGCTATCATGGAGCTGCATCAACATGTCGTGGTAAATTTTGTGTCCCATTTGGGGCGGGTTTGGGTATAAGCTTCTCATAAACCAGAGCTTCTCACAACAAGTGTGATGGTTTCGGTAGGGAACGTTTCGCATTTCCGGATGGAACGATATCCATTGCATCTTCTCGATTTCAAATTTTTTCCTAGTGTCAACATAAAACAACAGGAGTGTTGTGTCAACTTTTGGGATTTTTCGGCGTTCGCTTGGACATTGTTATACATTAACTGAGTTTTCTATGCATTCAAGTGCATAATTCAAATTTGAACTACATGCACATGCTCTACTGCATATAAATTAGTTGAAAATTCAAATCCGTGTCCTTGGTTGCATGCTTAGGTCCCATGCAAGAAATGAGAATGAATGTCAAACACCCTGCCACCTTCACTCGGTCGCAAACATTGAGATACCTGGTTTTTAAATTCTAGCAAACCCAAAACTCATCTTAAATTCATGAAACTTGGCATGCTGTCATGGAGCGGCATCAACATGCCGCGGTAAATTTTTTGTCCCATTTGGGGCAGGTTTGGGGATATGCTTCTCAGAAACCAGAGCTTCTCACAACAAGCATGATGGTTTTGGTAGGGAACGTCCCACCTTTGGGGACGAAACGATATCCATTGCCTCTTATTGCTTTCAAAATTTCTCGTGTCAACATAGAACAACATGAGTGTTGTGTCAATTTTTGGGATTTTTCGGGGTTCGTTTGGACATTCTTATGCATCAATTGAGTTTTCAATGCATTTATGTGCATAATTCAAATTTTAACCATTCGCGTGAGGCCACGTGTCTTGGTTTTAATGGCTATAGGTTTTAATGGCTCTTGATCGCAAATATTTTAGAAAGACCACCGATATGCAAAGTGAGAGCAGGATTTGTGCATCTCTTCAACGCAAATGGTTCTTTTGGATGACCCGTGTGCAACCATTTACAAACAATTTGGTAAGATTTGCATCTATCATATTGGGTATGTTGCCATTTGTCAAACTGGAAAGAATGACATTTGTTGTTCTAGTAACATTGCCATTTGTCAACCTTGTACCACTTCAATTTCTCAAAATATAACGCTAAAAATCACTATCAGTATCTAATTTTTGCAACTAAAATTCAGTAATTAAGCATAAATGGAGGCGAGGAGGCGTGTTCAGCCGGGCATGCAGTGGGCGGCGCGGTATTATTCGATTTGACAGCGGGCGCCGCAGTTCCCGATAAGGCTTTAATGCAGACGAGGGGGAGGGTAGCGGTTCCCGAAATGTTGAACGGACAATGATGCATCCTCCTTCAATTAGCATCATAATGCATGAGGGAAGTAATAGGAGGAGGACCGGGAAAAGAGGCAGCATGATGTGAATGTAACACAGTTTGCACTCATATAAAGGCGCCCCTCCATTCCAATGTATCTACCACATTGTACGCACCTAAGCATTTGCCTATGCACCTACACTAAGCGGAAAAGTGCTCACTCCAGACCCATGGCGGCCATGTGCACGAGAGGCCAGTGGCTGTGCTAGACGATCCACGATGCCGGCATGTGGCATCGCACCGAGGATCGTCTCCAGATGGTGTTGGCGACCGGCTGGTGGATGGCCGCCGTCGACGCCAGCTACGACTCTCAGTTGGACCAGATGATCGTTGCCACCACCAACAAGTTCACCATCGTTAAGAAGCTCGTGGACGACATCAAAGTACTCCTCCAGCCCGTCATACGTCCATTTTGCATCATGCTTTTATATCGATATTTATTGCATTATGGGCTGTTATTCCACGTTATGTCACAATACTTATGGCTATTCTCTGTTATTTTACAAGGTTTACATGAAGAGGGAGAATGCCGGCAGCTGGAATTCTGGGCTGGAAAAGGAGCAAATATTGAAGGCCCATTTTGCGCAACTCCAAAAGTCCTGAAACTCCACGGAATATCTTAAAATAAATAAAGAAAAATCATCGCCAAAGATGAAGGCCAGGGGGCCCACACCCTGCTCACGAGGATGGGGGGGCGCCCCCCTCCCCGGGCGCACCCCCCTACCTCATGGGCCCCCTGGTGGCTCTCTGACGCCCATATTCTCCTATATGAAGTCTTTCAATGAGAAAAAAATAGAAGGCAACCTTTTGGGACGAGACTCCGCCGCCATGAGGCGGAACCTTGGCGGAACCAATCTAGGGCTCCGGCAGAGCTATTCTGTCGGGGACACTTCCCTCCGGGAGTGGGAAATCATCACCATCGTCATCACCAACGCTCCTCTCATCGGGAGAGGGCAATGTCCATCAACATCTTCACCAGCACCATCTCATCTCCAAACCCTTGTTCATCTCTTGTATCCAATTCTTGTATCCAAGTCCGGGATTGGTGCTAGTAGGTTGCTAGTAGTGTTGATTACTCCTTGTAGTTGATGCTAGTTGGTTTATTTGGTGGAAGATCATATGTTCAGATCCTTTATGCATATTATTACCCCTCTGATTATGAACATTAATATGCTTTGGGAGTAATTACGTTTGTTACTGAGGACAAGGGAGAAGTCTTGCTATTAGTAGTCATGTGAATTTGGTATTCGTTCGATATTTTGATAAGATGTATGTTGTCTAACCTCTAGTGGTGTTATGTGAACGTCGACTACATAACACTTCACAATTATTTGGGCCTAGAGGAAGGCATTGGGAAGTAATAAGTAGATTATGGGTTGCTAGAGTGACAGAAGCTTAAACCCTAGTTTATGCGTTGCTTCGTAAGGGGCTGATTTGGATCCATATGTTTCATGCTATGGTTAGGTTTACCTTAATACTTTTGTTGTAGTTGCGGATGCTTGCAATAGAGGTTAATCATAAGTGGGATGCTTGCTCAAGTAAGAACAGCACCCAAGCACCGGTCCACCCACATATCACATTATCAAAGTACCGAACGCGAATCATATGAGCGTGATGAAAACTAGCTTGACGATATTCCCATGTGTCCTAGGGAGCACTTTTCCTATTATAAGAGTTTGTCCAGGCTTGTCCTTTGCTACAAAAAGGATTGGGCCATCTTGTGCGCTTTATTTACTTTTGTTACTTGTTGCTCGTTACAATTTATCCTATCACAAAACTATCTGTTACCACTTATTTCAGTACTTGCAGAGAATACCTTGTTGAAAACCGCTTATCATTTCCTTCTGCTCCACGTTGGGTTTGACACTCTTACTTATCGAAAGGACTACGATAGATCCCCTATACTTGTGGGTCATCAAGACTCTTTTCTGGCGCCGTTGCCGGGGAGTGAAGCGCCTTTGGTAGGTGGAATTTGGTAAGTAAAAATTTATTTAGTGTGCTGAAATTTTCTGTCACCTGTTACTATGGAAAGTAATTGGCTGAGGGGCTTGTTCGGGGTATCTTCACCCCGTCAAGTAGAGCAAAGAGTTGCTCCTCAACCCACTGAACCTACAGAACCTATTGAAAATGAAACACCTTTTGAAATTCCTTCGGGTTTGATGGAAAAACTGCTAGCTAACACTTTTACAGGAGATGGAACAAAGCATCCTGATGAAGATCTACCCTATGTGGATGATGTTTGTGGACTATTTAAGCTTGCAAGTATACCCGATGATGTTGTTAAGAAGAAGGCCTTCCCTTTATCTTTGAAGGGAGACACATTGACATGGTATAGGCTATGTGATGATATGAGATCATGGAACTATAAAAGATTGAAATTGGAATTTCATCAAAAGTATTACCCTACGAATCTTGTTCATCATGATCGCAATTATATATATAATTTTTGGCCTCGCGAAGGAGAAAGCATCGCTCAAGCTTGGGGAGGCTTAAATCAATGTTATATTCATGCCCCAATCATGAGCTCTCAAGAGAAGTAATTATGCAAAGTTTTTATGCTCGGCTTTCTGATAACAATCGCACCATGCTCGATACTTCTTGTGCTGGCTCTTTTATGATGAAGACTATTGAATTTAGATGGAATTTATTGGATAGAATTAAACGCAACTCTGAAGATTGGGACCTCGACGAAGGTAAGGAGCCAGGTATGACACCTTAGTTTGATTGTGTTAAATCTTTTATGGATACCGATATTTTCCGTAAGTTTAGCACTAAATCTGGACTTGACTCTGAGATAGTAGCTTCTTTCTTTGAATCTTTTGCTACTTATGTTGATCTCCTGAAGGAGAAGTGGTTTAAATATCATCCTCCCATAGAAGTAAAAGTAGCTGCACCTATTAAAGTTGAAGAAAAGACTGTCACTTATAATGATCCTATTGTTCCCACTTCTTATGTTGAGAAACCACCTTTCCCTATTAGAATGAAGGATCATGCTAAAGCTTCAACTATTGTTCGTAAAAGCAATATTAGAACTTATACGCCTCCTGAGCAAGTCAAAGTAGAACCCAATATTGATATTGTTAAAGATCTCTTGTCTGATAATATTGATGGGCATGTTATTCAATTATGTGATGAAACTGCTAGAATTGATAAACCTTGTGCTAGAGATAAACATAGGCCTGTGGTAGGTGTGCCTGTTATTTCTGTTAAAATAGGAGATCATTGTTATCATGGCTTATGTGATATGGGTGCTAGTGCTAGTGTAATACCCATTGACTTATACAAAGAAATTATGCATGATATTGCACCTGCTGAGTTAGAAGATATTGATGTTACAATTAAACTTGCCAATAGAGATACTATATCTGCAATGGGAATTGTTAGAGATGTTGAAGTCTTGTGTGGAAAAACCAAATATCCCGCTGATTTTCTTGTTCTTGGTTCTCCACAAGATAGCTTTTGTCCCATTATATTTGGTAGACCCTTCTTGAATACTGTTAATGCTAAGATAGACTACGAAAAGAATGTTGTTACTATTGGCTTGGATGATATGGTTCATGAGTTTAATTTCTCTAAATTTAGTAAACAACATCATGAGGGAGAATTTCCTAGTAAGGATGAAATTATTGGTCTTGCTTCTACTGCTGTACCTCCTAGTGATCCTTTAGAACACTATTTGCTAGACCATGAAAATGATATGTTCATGAATGAAAGAAGGGAAATAGATGAAGTATTCTTTAAACAGGAACCTATTCTGCAACACAATTTGCCTGTTGAAATCCTACGGGATGCTCCTCCACCCAAGGGTTGTCGGGGGTTGGGTGCGACATATGCCAAGGGATGGCTTATCATGGTGGGGGCGAGTAGAACGTCGCCAGTGCCTGGAAACGGGATGAGGCGAAGACATGCACGCCGGCGGATCTTACCCAGCTTCAGGGCTCTCCGAGGAGATAACACCCCTATTGCTGCTCTGCGGGGTCTCCGCATGATCACTAAGGCACAGTGAGTACAAGGTTGCTCCTCGAGCTGTTTCGAGAGGTAGAAGAAAGCAGGGCTAGCTCCCTCCTTCCTATATGATCTGGTCTAGTGCTAATGGATTTGAACCCTTTGCATGGGTTGCCCTGGGGGGTTTATATAGGCCTACCCCCCAGGGTACAATGGTAAAACCGGCTGGACGCGGGTCCCAGCCGTCAGTCTCTCAGGCCGCCGTCTTCTCCGCCGACTACTGGGGCCCGCCGATTAGTGGGTCCCGCCAACTTGCCTGGTACGGGGCTGACAGCCCTTGTCCGCCGCGGGCGGGTCTTGCCGGCTGCGAATTACTGTAGCCGTGCTTCTAATGACGCGGGCTTGGTCATGGGGTCATGGAAACAGTGCTGCGGCGATCACTATTGCCAATCCCCGTCGTGTCTGGTTAATGGCGTGTGGGGCCCGTGGGAGGGGCAAGTCGACTCCCGGGGGCCGACTCCAAACGGGTCCGTCTTGTGGCGCTCTTGCCGTCTTCTGTACTCCCGCCGACGGGTGGGCCCCGCCGTCTCTAGGTTGTACAGATAGGCCGTCGTGGGTACAGGGCTCTGCCCCCAAGGGCTGATGTCAGGGCTGGCATGGCAACAGTGCCACGCCGGACAGAGACCTCCGTCGGTACGGCGCACTATGGCCATGCCTGCCCTTGATAAACGGGGCAGGAAAGGGCCGCGCGGCGGCCGTTTCCCGTCCCGTCCATTATCACAAAGGCACGGGGTGGTTGGAGTCGCGGGCCGACTCCCTACAGCCGGCTTCTCTGGAAGTCGCCGGCCAGGAGTCGGCTTATCTTGGAGTCGTCCTTGGGACTCGGCTTATCTTGGAGTCGTCCTTGGGACTCGGCTCGTCTTGGAGTCGTCTCTGGGACTCGGCTCGTCTTGGAGTCGTTCCTGGGACTCGGCCGCGAGGGGCAGCCGGCAGCGTTGCTGCCGACTCTCAGAAGGCGGCTCGTCGTCTTGGGGCTCGAGGGGCGCAGCCTGCCCCGATGTCTTGAAAGGTTCAGGGGCTCGGGTTAGCCCACCCGTGGCCCATTACTCCGACAGTAGTCCCCGAAGCTGGTGAGGCTCCGAGGGTGATGCATCGTAGGGCCTCAACAGTTTCATTCTTCTGGTGGTGGAATCTGGGCCTTGCTTGTTGTCTTCCTTCAGGCCGACTATCTGGAGTCGGACTTGCAGAGGGCTGTCTTGCCCCCTAAAGAGTTTGAAAGTCGCGGCGGGAACCAGGCGGCGTGCCTGATACGCTTCCCCGCGGTCGCCCGTTGCAGAGCCATCGCGCGGCGCCATGCGGCAGGGACAGTCTGCCCACCCACGTGCGCGACGGGACAGGCCGTCAGGCGGGGCCCGCCACTATCGCGCCTCGGCACGTGAACGGATCCGTTGCTGTCGTGCGGACGGTTGGAGTTCCCACGTCGTTACTGTGTGGAGTAACTTCGTGGGGTAAATCGAGGGTGGCGTGGGGTCCTGCACGCAGTTAATCCCATGCCCGCCCCATCGGCTTCTCAGCCCATGATGCTATAAGTAGGCGGGGGGAGAGGGGCAGCAAAGCACGCGCGCCCATCTTCTCTGCTCCCTCGCTTCCTCTTGCTACTTCTTCTTCCTGCTTCCGCCGTGCCGAACCACACCGCGCCCGCAGCGATAAGCTCTTCCTCCGCCGCCGCACCTCTTGTCATGCGCTCCGGCGTGTGGGACGGCTCCGAGGTGGACGACGACCACATCGAGCTCCTCCGCAAGACGCGTCGGCTCCCCGGTGCGAACCTAGTGCGGGCCTGTGCCGCGCCGGCGAGGGAGATGTTGCCGGCGCCGGAGGAGGGCGAGCGGGTCATATTCAGCTCGTACCTCATGCGCGGCATAGGGCTGCCGGCGAGCGGCTTCTTCCGCTCGTTCTTGGAGTTCCACGGGATCCAGCCGCACCACCTTACTCCAAACACGGTGGTGCTGTTGGCCGCCTTCGCCACCCTGTGCGAGGGCTTCCTCGGCGTTCTCCCCACCATCGAGCTGTGGGGGGGAATTCTTCCAGTCCAAGCTCGGCACGACGTCGCCGGCATGCCAGCCAGTGTGGCGCCTTCATCGCGATGCGGAGATCAACTGCCGACAACCCATTCCCCTCCATTCTACTGATCAAGTCGGTGAAGATGTGGCAACGGTCTTATTTTTACGTGAAGAACGTCGCCCCAGAAGGCGACTGGGTCAATCTACCGCCCTACGAAGCCGGCGCGCCGGCTGGAAGCCTCCCCAGCTGGTCCCACCGGGTCAAGACGCTGACACCGCAGGTGCCGCCGCTATCGCGCGACTCCGAGTGCTGACGCAGTCGGAGGGCTTGGCCGGGGCCGGCCTGCTGGCCGCCTTCGTGGCGCGCCGAGTCCTCCCTATCCAAGGCCGACCTCATCTTGTCAGTCAGATGAGCGACCACCGGGACCCGAGTCGGATGTGCACCAAGGACATGCCCCACGCGGAGGTGGCGAACATGGTGAACCACATCGCGAACTGCGAGCTTGCGGCAGATTGGCAGTTCGGCAAAGAGCCGTACTCGCGCGCCAACCCCCTGCCTGTGGTAAGTCGTATCTCTTGTTCCTCTGTTTTCTTTTGTAGCCGAATCCGACTTCTGATCTTTTTGGTTTCTTCGAGTCGGAACCCCCTCATTCAGCCTGCAGCCGGCACCACGGGACCGCCCCGTGAGTTCGTCCCCGACCGAGCGGAGAGCGACGTCGACGACCCCGACTTGGGGGCGGCGGCGATGGAGAACGACGCTGAAGGCGGAGGAGGAGGAGCAGGAGGCGGCTTCAGGCCCTCGGCCACCTTCGCCGACTGGCCTGATGATGACGCCGAAGGGGAGGTCGCCCCGCGCCACCAGCCAAAGGTCGGCCAGCCGGGTGCGAGTTCCTCCGCCGGCGTGGCCGGTCAAGGCGGCGCCAAGAGGCGCCGGGCCGGGCCGAGTTCGCTCGGCGGCAAGTCCAAGAAGTTCAAGGGGGCGGCCGCCGCGACCAAGCGGGAGGAGGCGGTTGCGAAGGCCAACCGCTTCCGCAAGGAAGTGAAGAAGCCGCCATTGGTCTCTGCGTAAGTGTTTCTGCCTTCATCTTATTTTCTTCTGATGAATCTTGTCCGAGTCTTTTACACTCCTTCCTCGCTTCACGGCTCCCCTTACCCTTGAGAGGGTCGCCGCCCCCTCCGTCATGGGGTCGGTAGAGACGTCCGCCAATACTCGGCGGATTGACCCCGCCGCCGACCTCCGGGAGGCGACGGAGCGAAACGCGCAGGAGAAGCGCGACGAGGAGGAGGCCGACCGCCTGGAGAAGGCAGAGGCCGAGAAGGCGGCGGCCTCCGCTCAGAAGAAATAGGAGGAGGCCGAAGCCGCCATCGCAGCAAAATGGCGAGCTGAGGAGGCCGCGCACTGCCCATCAGCGTTGCTCGTCATCCCTCTGAGCTCCGCACCGCCGCCCCCAGAGTTCACGGGGCAGACTGGAGAAGCTGGCACCGAGAGCCCCATTGTGGAGAAGGAAAGCGGCGAGGTCTCCATGTCGGACACGGCCATGCCGCCACCTCCGCCTCCGCCACCGTCTGGGAGCGCGCATGGTAAACAGCCGGCGGTGCCGCCGACTGAGGACAAGGCCATGGCGAAGCTGCTCCTTCAAGTCGCCTCGCCAGCGCGTCGCCGCCTTGAGAAGGAGACTTCGGCGCCATGGCCCTTGGAGACCGGTGCCGCCAGCTCGGCCATCCCAGACGCCAAGGCGACGAGCGCCGCGCCCGTTGGGTGGGTGCGAGGAGGCGGCACAGGCCCGCTGAACCAGGCGCTTCTGGACGTCCAGGCGAAGCTGCGAGCTGAGGGTGACGCCCTCCAGAACTGCACCAAGGCGCATCTGGCGTCACGAGCAGCCGTCCGGGTATGCTTTCTTCTTTTGATTCTTGTTTTTCTTGTTCTTCTCTGTGGGGGCACGCCAGCGCACCCACTGGGTGTAGTCCCCGACTTTCGGGCCGGCTGCTGAGCAGGCGGTCCGGAACTCCATCTAGCGAGTTCCAAATATTGACCTTCGCCTGAAATACTTGTTAAAAGAGTATCACAACCTCCGCGTCACTGCCTTCAACCGCAATGTTGAGGAGCTGGGCAGGAGGACCGCCGACTTGTCGAAGAGCCGGAGTGAGTCCTCCTTTTTCTTCGCGGGGGTGCGCTGGCGCACCTGCGGGCTGTAGTCCCTGAGATTCAGGCCGACTGCTGAGCAGTCGAGCCGGATCTTCCCGGCGACCTTCTTTGTTGACGACTTAACGTCCTTTTTATTTTTATTCTTCATAGGCCAACGCCACTCTTCAGCAGCAGCTAGGCGAGGCTAACACCGCCTTGCGTGCCAAGGGGGAGGAGTGCAGCAAGCTCGCCATAGAGCACGACCTGCTGGCTGCGCAGCTGGCGAAGCAGAAGGAGCTGCTTAAGAAGGCGCAGGATGAGGCGAAGAAGAGAGAGACTGCTCTCCTGGCCGAGTTTGAAAGCGAGCGCTCCTCCTGGACCGACAAGGAGGCGCTGCTGACCTCCGGCTTCCATGAGATCAAAGACATCGTCGACGGTGAGTTTCTTTACTTTCTTTCTTTGAGCCGCTGGCTGTAAGTCAGGCCGACTCATGATTCTTTGTCTTGCTTCTTTTTGTTTTGCCAAACTTCTTCCCTGGCCACTCGTAGGCGGTCACTCGAGCCATCGAGGCTGATCGCAAGGCGCGGAGGGAAAATGGCGCGGAGATCGCCGCCAACGCCCCCCTGACCATCGACGAGCAGCTTCTGAGCATCAAGGCTCGTCTGCGGCCGGCCCATCGGCTGCTCCGCCGGCTTCAACGTGCCGGTGCCCAGACGATTGCCGCCCTGTGGCTAGACATGCCGGTTCTGCGCACTCCCAATCGGACTGCCGACTAGCTAGAGGTCACGGCTGGCCGTCTTGAGGCCTGGAAGGGTTCCTCGACCTGGGCTGGAGCACGCCGGGCCTTGTAATTCGTCAAGGCGTGGTATCCGGGGCTGGACCTGGACCGGCTGGCCACGTTCCGGTCAGAGGCCCAGGTAGAGCTGGTGGCTGTGGAAGGCACCCTCGTCAAGCGCGCGGCGGCAATTGCCGAATACACAGATACCAGCGTCTTCGTCCCTGAGCAGGCTGCAGGCGGCGAGGAGGTGCCGCCGGAGTGGTTCAGGATGAACCCGGACTACGACGAGGACTCGGCGGAGGTGATTGGCTCCAGCGCCGAGGAGGAAGGCGAGGCGGAGGACGGAGGCGAGACGGAGGCACCAAAAGACGGAGCGGGCGACCAGCCTCAGCTCGACCGCGCCTCCAGCAACGAGCCGTGTCCGACCGAGCTGGCTGCCGCTGCTGAAGATCAAGCCGAGACTGCCCAGCCGGCTGCCCCGGCGCCTGACACCGCCGTCTCCTCCGACCCTCCGAACCCGTCTGCCGCTTCCTAGGCTGCCGTCTTGCCTTTATTTTATCTGCTTTAGTAGTCTTTGAAGAACTTGTTAGTTTGCACAATTCCACCCGTGGGGCGTATTTTGAACTTCTGCTTGAAGATTCGGCCAAGGGCCTATGTTATGTAAATATTTATCCGAATTCTATCTTTCCTTGCTTATTGCTCCTTTGGCTTTTTCCTTTGCCGCCTTCCCTTTAGTCGCCGCCTTGCCAGTCGGACGACCGCTCTGCGGGCCGCCGCTGGATCAAATGCTTGGCTAACTTGGGGAAGGCAAGTACTTGCCATTTTTTGGAGTCTTTTTAACAAGTTAGATAGAAGGCGGCAAGCCGACTACTAAAGAGTCGGCTTTGCGAAAAGAGGCTGGAAGCCGGCTTCAGCTATGTCTATGCTTTGAGTCCTTAGCCATTTTTCGTGTGGGCGCCCATTCTTCCTTACTCTCTGCCCACCAAACAGTCGCTCTGCGAGCTGCGGCTTCTGACAGGAGATGGCTTAGGCACCGCACACTACTTGTCCGACTGCAGGACGCATTTCATAGCGCAAGGCGGCGAGTCCCCGGGCTGACTCGTCGAACCCGGTGCCAAGCGGCGTAACAAAGAACAGTATACTCGAAGTCATAATTCTTATCATATAGATAACAAAAAAGGGCAGTCCCCGAGCTCGTCTCGGGGGGCCCTAGGTCTTGGTACTTTAATACAAAGGATAGTGTGGTACATACTGCATCAACTGTAAAATATTCGAAGAAGATTTGCGTTCCATGGCCATTCCGACTCTTTGGCGGAGTCGTCCCTCTTGTGTGCTCGGGGCTTCTGAGCGTCGATCAGGTAGTAGGAGTCGTTGCCCAACACTTTGCTGATGATGAAAGGGCCTTCCCAAGACACCGACAGCTTGTGCTGGCCGGCTGTTCGCTGGATCAGTCGGAGCACAAGGTCGCCCTCTTAGAAAGATCTTGGCCTGACCTTCCTGTTGTAGTATCGGTGCAGGCTCTGCTGGTAGGTACTGGACCGGCTGAGTGCCAACAGCCGGCCCTCTTCCAGCAGGTCGACGCCGTCTTGACATGCTTCTTCTGCTTCCTCCTCGGTATACATGGCGACTCGCGGGGAGTCGATCTCTATGTCCGTTGGGATGACGGCTTCAACACCGTAGACGAGGAAGAAAGGCATGAAGCCAGTTGACTTGTTTGGAGTCGTGCGCAAACTCCAGAGGACGGCTGGCAGCTCCTCAAGCCAACAGCCGGCCGAACGCTCTAGTGGTTCGACCAGTCGAGGCCTGATGCCAGACAGGATGAGGCCGTTTGCTCGCTCTACCTGGCCGTTTGACTGCCGATGGGTAACGGACGCTAAGTCCAGTTGGATTCCCTGCGTCGCGCAGAAATGGGCCAAGGCGCCTTTGGCGAAATTTGTGCCATTGTCGGTCATGATGCTGTGTGGTATGCCGTACCGAATTGTGATGTCGGAGATGAAAGTCACCGCAGTCGGACCATTCAACTTCTTGATGGGCTTTACTTCTATCCACTTGGTGAACTTATCCACCGCGACAAGTAAATGAGTTAGGCCGCCTTGTGCTGTCTTGAATGGTCCCACCATGTCCAGGCCCCAAACCGCAAAGGGCCAGGTGATGGGGATAGTGTTGAGTGTGGAAGCCGGCTGATGCGGCTTGGAGCGGAACTTCTGGCACCCCTTGCATTTTTGGACTAATTCCTTGGCCTCTTCTAGGGCGGTTGGCCAGAAGAAGCTGTGTCGAAAGGCTTTGGCGACGAGTGCTCTGGAGGCCGCATGGTGGCCGCACTCGCCTTGATGGATGTCTTTGAGAATTGCTTGGCCTTGCTCTGGCTCGACGCAGCGCTGGTAGACACTAGTGACGCTGCGCCTAACCAGCTCTCTGTTGACTACAGTATAGGCTGCCGCTCGGCGTTGCACTTGCCGAGCCAAGATTTCATCGGTTGGCAACTCTTTGCTTACTAGGAACTTGAGGATGGGCTGGGCCCATGAGGGTGCTGCTATTTCTTCAATTGTCACTGCTTCGACTTGGACGAGAGCGGCTGGGCTGGGAGGCGGCCGGCTGGAGTCCGCGGCCGCTTGTTGGATCGCTGAAGTCCCCGGGCCGACTGGCGCAGTCCCCGGGCCGAGCTCTGGAGTCTTCGGGCTGGTCGCCGCAGTCCCCGGGCCGGGTTCTGAAGTCCCCGGGCCGGCTTCGGCTGCGGCGTTCTTGGAGCCGTCTGTAAGAATTCTCGTGCCGTCTGCTGGTGCTCTTGAGTCGGATCCGACTTCTTCGGGGGGAGCCGGCACAAAGATGGAGTCTGGTTCTGGTTAAGCCTTGATAGACGGCTTGAGGAGGCGTTGAAGGGCGACGCCGGATGGTATCACTTGGCGGGTGGAGCCGACTCGTGCCAGGGCGTCTGCTTGGTCGTTGTCATTTCTTGGCACGTGAAGGAACTCGCACCCCTCGAAATATCCGCTGAGTTGCTGCACCAGGAAGCGGTAGCTCGCCATGTTTGCATCTTTGGCGTCCCAGTCGCCAGATGACTGCTGGGCCACCAAATCGGAGTCGCCATAACACAGGATCCGGCGAATGTCGAGTTCTTTGGCAAGCCGGAGCCCGTGAATGAGCGCCTCGTATTCGGCGACATTGTTGGAGGCGGCGAAGTGGATCTGCAGTGCATACTTGAGCTTGTCGCCTTTAGGGGAAGTGAGGACAACGCCGGCTCCCAAGCCGGTGCGCAACTTGGAGCCGTCGACATGCATCCGCCAATGGGTGGAGTCGGGCGCTGGTGGCAGGTACTGTGTCTTGGCCCATTCGACAAGGAAATCGGCCAGTGCTTGCGACTTGATGGAAGTGCGGGGCTAGTAGTAGATGGTGTAGGGGGCCAAATCTATGGCCCATTTGGCCACTCGGCCCGAAGCATCTCGGCTTCCAATGATCTCGGCCAGTGGAGCTATGCAGACCACAGTGATTGGGTGCTCTTGAAAGTAAGGCTTCAACTTCTTGGCAGCAAAATGCACACCGTAGCACATCTTCTGGTAGTGGGGGCAGTTCTGTTTGGAGGTCGACAGTACCTCGCTCAGGTAATATACCGGTCCCTAGACAGGTAGTGCCTTGCCTTCCTCCTTGCGCTCCACTACAATGACTGTGCTGACTACCCGGCTGGTGGCGGCAATGTACAGGAGCATGGGCTCTTTAGGAGTCGGAGCCGCCAGCACAGGGGGAGTAGTCAACATTTTCTTCAACTGGAGAAATGCTTCGTCCGCCTTGTGGTTCCACTCGAAAAAGATGGTATTCTTCATCAGCTGGTATAAGGGGAGAGCTTTCTCGCCCAGCCGACTGATGAATCGGCTGATGGATGCCAAGCAGCCGGTGAACTTTTGCACATCTAGCAGTCGGCTGGGCACCTCCATCCTCTCGATGGCCTTGATCTACACAGGGTTGCACTCTATGCCGCGTTCAGAGACCAGGAAGCCAAGGAGTTGGCCGGCTGGTACTCCGAAGACGCACTTCTTAGGGTTGAACTTGATCTGGAATCGGCGCAGGTTCTCAAAGGTTTCCTTGAGGTCTTCCAGCAGTGTTCCACACCCTTTCGTCTTCACCACCACATCGTCTACGTAGACGTGGGCATTTCTGCCGAGTTTCTTGAGGAGGCACTTCTGCATGCAACGCTGAAAGGTGGCGCCGGCATTCCTCAAGCCGAACATCATGGTCAGGTAGCAAAAGGCTCCAAACGGCGTGATGAAGGCGGTCTTCAGTCTGTCAGCCGGGTTTAGCTTGATCTGGTGATATCCTGAATATGCATCTAAGAAGCTCAACAACTCGCATCCGGCTGTGGAGTCTATCACCTGATCAATTCTCGGCAGAGCAAATGGGTCCTTGGGGCAAGCTTTGTTGAGGCTAGTGTAGTCAATACACATCCGCCACTACTTGTTCTTCTTCAATACCAGGACCGGGTTTGCTAACCACTCTAGAAAAAATACTTCCATAATGAAGACGGATGCCAGGAGCCGGGCTATCTCTTCTCCAACAACTCTTCTCTTCTCTTCTGACAGGCGGCGCAAGGGCTGCCTGACGGGCTTCACATCAGGTCGGACATGTAACTTGTGCTCGGTGAATTCTGCCGGTTCACCTGGCATGTCTTTAGGGGACCATGCGAAGATGTCTCGATTCTCATAGAGGAAATCGACGAGCTCGCCTTCCTATTTGCTGTCAAGGTTTGCACCTATGACAGCGTACCTCTCTGGGTGCTCCGGGTCCAAGGGTATCGTCTTCGTTTCTTTGGCCGGCTTGAACGAACCCTCAGCTTCCGACTCCTTGGGGTCAAGCGACATCTCTGGCTACTTGTCGGCCATCGCCACGACCCGATCAAGAAGCCGCTTCTCAGCTGCGATCACCAGGGACTCGGCCAGCCGACTGCTCTCAGCCGCGCAAGCGGACGACTTTCTGTAGTAATCGGCTATGGTCAGAATTCCCTTAGAACTCGGCATCTTCATCTTGAGGTAGGCGTAGTGGGGGACCGCCATGAACTTGGCCAAAGAAGGTCGGCCAAGCAACGCACGGTACGGGCTATCGAGGTCCACAACTTCAAACCAAACTGGCTCTCGGCGGAAGTGATATTTGTCTCCAAAGAGGACGTCTATCAGGATCTTGCCGATTGGTGAGCAGGAAAGGCCAGGTACGATGATGTGGAACACAGTCCGGCTGCTCTGAAGCTATCTTTGCTTGATTCCTAATTTCTCCATGGTATCCTTGTACAGGATGTCGATGCTACTGCCTCCGTCTATCAGTACTCGCGAGAAGCGAGCGGCCCGCCTATCTGTGGCCAAGGTGGCACTCAAAACCAGGGCATAGGAGCCTGGATTCGGCATCACCTCTGGGTGATCAGCTCTGCTCCAACTGATAGGCTTCTCGGACTAATGCATAAACTTTGGAGTATCTGACGCTACCGCATTTACTTCTTGCTGCTGCTGCCGCCTGCTGCGTCGATCATCAACCACACTGGTGAACACCACATAAGCTCCGTGCTCTTCCGGGGACTCATCTCGTACTGCGCTGACTGGCCTGGCAGCCGGCTGCTGGGGCGGCGGTGGAGGCGGCGGCCCAGCAGGCGGTGGAAGAAGGAGGCCGTCTCCCTTGGCGATCCTGGTGAGCCAGTGGCACTTCCAGGTGGTATGGTTTGACGGCTTCGCGCCACTGTGGAACTTGCAGGGACCATCTAGAGTCTGCTCGTAAGAGAAGGCTGGCAACCAGTTGGACTTGCCGCCTTTCTGTCGCTTGGTCGGGAGCTGCCCCTCCGGCTGCTGGTCTTCGACTGTCGCAACCTGCCGACTGCTGGAAGCCGGCTGTGGGGCCTTGCGCTTGTTATCGTTCTGTTGTTGTCGCCGACTGGCGTCTCCAGCCGGAGTTCTGGGAGCCTGAGGGGCCGCCTTGCCAGTCGCACTAACTTGAATCTCCGTCTTCATGGAGGAGTCGGCCGTGGCATACTTGTCTGCTATGATCAGCAGCTCGTCGAGGGTTTCTGGCTCATCGCAGAGGAGCCGGTGCTTGAGGAGGGTGCCTTCTCTGCACCCGGCAGTGAATTACTCGATAGCCTGTACCTCGTGCACGCTCTCGCAGGAGTTCCGAAGCTCGGCCCAGCGCGTGAGGTAGTCGCGAGTTGACTCGTCGGGGCCTTGCACACACAAGGAAAGCTGGCGCGGCTTGGGGGGCCGCTTGTACGTGCTTCTGAAGTTGTGGATGAAGGCCTCAGTGAAGTCGACCCAACTGTTGATGCTGCGGGGCTTCAGGCTGTTCAACCATGTCTGGGCCATGCCCTGGAGCATGAGTGGAACATACTTCACAGCAACACGCTTGTTGCCGTTCGCTATGTTGACGGCTATGGAGTAGTCAACTAGCCAGTCTTCCGACTTCACGGAGCCGGTGTACTTGGGCGTATCGCGGGGGAGCATGAACCCTTTGGGAGGGCTCGTCTCGGATGCGGGGTCCGAAACAGGGCGGACCCAACTCGTCTTCTTCTTCCAGCGCTAGGGATCGGTGGAGTCGGTCGATCCGGTGGCGGGCGTGATTCTCTCCGACTCCCTCTTAGCGGCCAAGGCGGCCACCGAGAGTCGGATGCTCAATGGGCGGCGGGGAGACTGGCCTTTCTCTTCGTGGTGGAGGAGGCAGATAGTCGCCCTGCCGTTCCACTGCTCTTGGGCGGCCGTCTTGGTCGCGCTCGATGGTGATGCGAGTCCGACTGTGGCTGACAGCCGGCTCTTTGTCTTTTCTTCCGCAAACACCGCCAGTCGGAGTCCGAGACGTCGCACCATGATCTCGGCGGGGAGGCAGGTCATCGTTTGGTCGCTGCGGCGCCTCTGTGCGGCAGCCGACTTCATTCTGCGCGGCAGCCGCTTTAAGGAGCCGCTGGACTCGCTCCGTCATCAGGCGGCGCTCTTCACCTTCGAAGTTGTTTAGCTCATCTGCCGCCACCTGGGAGACGCGGATGTTCTCCGTAGGTGTGGCGTACATGGGGCGATCGGCTCCGAACAGGTTGGCAATGGCCACGCCGCGCTGCTGGATCGCGCCCAGGCGGCTAGGCCCAGTCGGTGCCGGCGAGCCGCCCACAGCGCGATCCGTCTCACGCTGGTAGGCTTCTGACAAGCGTCTCATGCTTGCCATCTTCTTCGCGCCTTCGACGATCTGTAGGCGGTGCTCCTCCAGCGTTTCGGCGTCTGTGTCTTCCAGAATAGGTGCGGTCAGGTCTCGTAGAGCCACGTCGAGTGGGTCATGAGCTCCCTCACTGGAATGCTCGCCATGATCGATGACGAGCACCTCTGTGACGGCGCTTCCGCCACTCTTCTCGTGAGGGAGCGGCTCGTCATAGACCACCACGTTGGTGGGGAACGCGTCGAGCGACGCGGCGTCAAAGTCGACCAGCATCGGGTCGGTGGAGCCTACGGACTCCAAGTCCATGGCAGGCTTGCCGGTGACGTGGAGTTCATCGAGGAGGCCCGCGAGGAGGCTCTCGGGGCCGCCCATGCCTGCGTCAGATGCAGGTTCATCGGAGAGGCAAACCTCGCCGACAAGTTCGGCGAGGCAGCTGGTTGCGCAGGCGATCTCAGCGCTGTGCAGCGCGTCGATGCAGACTCCGTCTGGCGTGCCTGGCTGGCTGCGCTCACCAGGGAGGAAAAGGGTTCTCGTCCAGAACAGGTCTCCGGACGACGGTGCACCAAGCCCCACGGTGGGCGCCAAATGTCAGGGGTTGGGTGCGACATATGCCAAGGGATGGCTTATCATGGTGGGGGCGAGTAGAACGTCGCCGGTGCCTGGAAACGGGATGAGGCGAAGACATGCACGCCGGCGAATCTTACCCAGCTTCAGGGCTCTCCGAGGAGATAACACCCCTACTGCTGCTCTGCGGGGTCTCCGCATGATCACTAAGGCACAGTGAGTACAAGGTTGCTCCTCGAGCTGTTTCGGGAGGTAGGAGAAAGCAGGGCTAGCTCCCTCCTTCCTATATGATCTGGTCTAGTGCTAATGGATTCGAACCCTTTGCATGGGTGCCCTGGGGGGTTTATATAGGCCTACCCCCCACGGGTACAACGGTAAAACCGGCTGGACGCGGGTCCCAGCCGTCAGTCTCTCAGGCCGCCGTCTTCTCTGTCGACTGTTGGGGCCCGCCGACTGGTGGGACCGCCGACTTGCCTGGTACGGGGCCGACAGCCCTTGTCCGCCGCGGGCGGGTCTTGCTGGCTGCGGATTACTGTAGCCGTGCTTCTAATGACGCGGGCTTGGTCATGGGGTCATGGCAACAGTGCCGCCGCCTGACGGGCGATCACTGTTGCCATTCCCCGTCGTGTCTCGTTAATGGCGTGTGGGGCCCGTGGGAGGGGCCAGCCAACTCCCGAGGGCCGACTCCCAACAGGTCTGTCTTGTGGTGCTCTTGCCATCTTCTGTACTCCTACCAACGGGTGGGCCCTGCCGTCTCTGGGTCGTATAGACAGGCCGTCGTGGGTACAGGGCTCCGCCCCGAAGGGCTGATGTCAGGGCTGGCATGGCAACAGTGCCGCGCCGAACGGAGATCTCCGTCGGTACGGCGCACTGTGGCCATGCCTGCCCTCGATAAACGGGCAGGAAAGGGCCGCGCGGCGGCCGTTTCCCATCCCGTCCATTATCGCGAAGGCACGGGGTGGTTGGAGTCGCGGGCCGACTCCCTACAGCCGGCTTCTCCGGAAGTCGCCGGCCAGGAGTCGGCTTATCTTGGAGTCATCCCTGGGACTCGGCTTATCTTGGAGTCATCCCTGGGACTCGTCTCGTCTTGGAGTCGTCCCTGGGACTCGGCTCGTCTTGGAGTCGTCCCTGGGACTCGGCTCGTCTTGGAGTCGTTCCTGGGACTCGGCCACGAGGGGCAGCCGGCAGTGTTGCTACCGACTCTCAGAAGGCGGATCGTCGTCTTGGGGCTCGAGGGGCGCAGCCTGCCCCGGTGTCTTGAAAGGTTCAGGGGCTTGAGTTAGCCTACCCGTGGCCCATTACTCCGACAAGGGTGATCCCGTGTTTGAGCTTAAACTGTTGCTTGATAATCTTAAATATGCTTATCTTGATGAAAAGAAAATATATCCTGTCATTATTAGCGCTAACCTTTCAGGGCATGAAGAAGAAAGATTATTGAAAACTCTGAAGAAGCACCGTGCCGCTATTGGATATACTCTGCATGATCTTAAGGGAATCAGTCCCACTCTATGTCAACATAAAATAAATTTGGAAGCGGATGCCAAACCAGTTTGTGATCCTTAATGATGTTTGAATCCTAAAATGAAAGAAGTGGTAAGAAAGGAAATACTCAAGCTTCTGGAGGCAGGTATAATTTATCCTGTTGCTGATAGTCAGTGGGTAAGTCCTGTCCATTGTGTCCCTAAGAAGGGAGGTATTACTGTTGTCCCTAATGATAAAGATGAATTGATTTCGCAAAGAATTATCACAGGTTATAGGATGGTAATTGATTTCCGCAAATTAAATAAGGCTACTAAGAAAGATCATTACCCCTTACCTTTTATTGATCAAATGCTAGAAAGATTATGCAAACATACACATTATTGCTTTCTAGATAGTTATTCTGGTTTCTCTCAAATACCTGTGTCGGCTAAAGATCAATCAAAGACTACTTTTACATGCCCTTTTGGTACTTTTGCTTATAGACGTATGCCTTTCGGTTTATGTAATGCACCTGCTACCTTTCAAAGATGCATGATGGCTATATTCTCTGACTTTTGTGAGAAAATTTGTGAGGTTTTCATGGACGACGTTTCCATCTATGGTTCCTCTTTTGATGATTGCTTGAGCAATCTTGCTCGAGTTTTGCAGAGATGTGAAGAAACTAATCTTGTCTTGAATTGGGAAAAGTGCCACTTTATGGTTAATGAAGGTATTGTCTTGGGGCACAAAGTTTCTGAAAGAGGTAATGAAGTTGATAAAGCCAAGGTTGATGCTATTGAAAAGATGCCATGTCCCAAGGACATCAAAGGTATAAGAAGTTTTCTTGGTCATGCCGGATTCTATAGGAGGTTCATTAAGGACTTCTCAAAAATTTCTCAGCCTCTGACTAATTTATTACAAAAAGATGTACCATTTGTCTTTGATGATGATTGTGTAGAAGCATTTGAAATACTTAAGAAAGCATTAGTCTCTGCACCTGTTGTTCAGTCACCTGATTGGAATTTACCCTTTGAAATTATGTGTGGTGCTAGTGATTATGCTGTAGGTACTATTCTAGGGCAAAGAGTTGATAAGAAATTAAATGTTATCCATTATGCTAGTAAGACTCTAGACAATGCTCAAAGAAATTATGCTACTACCGAAAAGGAACTTCTAGCAGTTGTATTTGCTTGTGATAAATTCAGACCCTATATTGTTGATTCTAAAGTAACTATTCACACTGATCATGCTGCTATTAAATATCTTATGGAAAAGAAAGATGCAAAACATAGACTTATTAGATGGGTTCTCCTGCTGCAAGAATTTGATTTGCATATTGTTGATAGAAAAGGAGCTGAGAACCCCGTTGCAGACAACTTATCTAGGTTAGAGAATGTTCTTGATGACCCACTACCTATTGATGATAGCTTTCCTGATGAACAATTAAATGTCATAAGCACTTCTCGTAGCACTCCATGGTATGCTGATTATGCTAATTATATTGTTGCTAAATTTATACCACCTAGCTTCACATACCAACAAAAGAAAAAGTTTTTCTATGACTTGCGACATTACTTTTGGGATGACCCACATCTTTATAAAGAAGGAGTAGATGGTGTTATTAGACGTTGTGTACCTGAGCATGAACAGGAACAGATCCTATGCAAGTGTCACTCCGAGGCTTACAGAGGACACCACACTGGAGATAGAACTGCACATAAGGTATTGCAATCCGGTTTTTATTGGCCTACTCTCTTCAAGGATGCCCGTAAGTTTGTTTTGTCTTGCGATGAATGTCAAAGAATTGGTAATATTAATAGACGTCAAGAAATGCCTGTGAATTATTCACTTGTTATTGAACCATTTGATGTTTGGGGCTTTGATTATATGGGACCTTTTCCTGCCTCTAATGGATATACACATATTTTAGTTGTTGTTGATTACGTTACTAAGTGGGTAGAAGCTATTCCAACTAGTAGTGCTAATCATAACACTTCTATTAAAATGCTTAAGGAAGTTAATTTTCCGAGGTTTGGAGTCCCTAGATATTTAATGACTGATGGTGCTTCACACTTTATTCATGGTGCTTTCCGTAAGATGCATGCTAAATATGACGTTAATCATAGAATTGCATCTCCATATCACCCGCAGTCTAGTGGTCAGGTAGAATTGAGCAATAGAGAGCTCAAATTAATTTTGCAAAAGACTGTCAATAGGTCTAGAAAGAATTGGTCCAAGAAACTTGATGATGCATTATGGGCCTGTAGAACTACATATAAAAATCCTATGGGTATGTCTCCGTATAAAATGGTTTATGGAAAAGCTTGTCACTTACCTCTCGAACTAGAACATAAGGCATATTGGGCTATTAAAGAGCTCAACTATGATTTCAAACCTGCTGGTGAGAAGAGGTTATTTGATATTAGCTCACTTGATGAATGGAGAACCCAAGCTTATGAAAATGCCAAGTTGTTTAAAGAAAAAGTTAAAAGATGGCATGACAAAAGGATACAAAAGCGTGAGTTTAATGTAGGTGATTATGTATTGCTATACAACTCTCGTTTAAGATTTTTTGCAGGAAAACTTCTCTCCAAATGGTAAGGTCCCTACGTTATCGAGGAGGTCTATCATTCCGGTGCCATAAAAATCAACAACTTCGAAGGCACAAATCCGAAGGTGGTAAATGCTCAAAGGATCAAACACTATATCTCAGGTAATCCTATAAATGTTGAAACCAATATTATTGAAACCGTAACCCCGGAGGAATACATAAGGGACACCTTTCAGACCGTTCCAGATTCCGAAAAGGAATAGGTATGTGGTACGGTAAGTAAACCGACTCCAAAACATTTTTAAGGCAATATTTCTCCGTTTTGGAATATTTAGAAAAATAGAAAAATAAGTGGCAGTCCGGGAAGGACACGAGGCCTTCACGAGGGTGGAGGGTGTGCCCTACCCCCCTGGGCGCGCCTCCCTACCACGTGAGCACCCCGTGTGCCCTCTGGACTTTGTTTCCTTGCACATTACGTATTTTGGTCGGTAAAAATTCATTATATATTCTCCCGAAGGTTTTGACTCTCGTATCACGCAAATCTCCCCTGTTCTTGTTTCGAGCTGTTTTTCTGACAAGTCTAGATCATCATGACGACCCCAAGTGCTTCTAGGGACAAGTTCTTCGAGAAGGTGATCAACCCTTACCTCGCGGAGGTGCTGCGACACCCTCAAACCATTGAGATGCGTGAGGGGTTGCTGCACATCCGCGATGTTGAGGGACCAAAGGGAACCGGAAGCATGGAGTTGAGGCTCGAAGCAATGGAGCAACAATTTTTCAAGTGCCAGGGGATGGTGGAGCGTGGAATCAATGCTACCCACAAGATGCTCGCGGAGTTCACCAATAACTACGAGCCGGATGCCAAGAAGACCGAGGAGGCCATCTTCAAGCAACATGAGAAGATCGATCACCTCCAAGCCCAAATCTATGATCTGCAAAACCAAAACTATGAGTATGAATATAGATTCAAAAGGATGAGTTTGGCTGCAGATTTGAGGATTCCAGAGACTCGATCATCCTTCTATGATGGTGAGCCTATGCAATGGAAGGTGGACGACAAGCTTGCATCATCAACAACACCTCCACCGCCAATAACAAAGAAGGAGACATAATCACTTGGGTATGGGCACTCCCCTTGGCAACTGCCAAGCTTGGGGGAGGTGCCCTGGTATCGTATCACCATCACAACTCATATCTTTACCGTTTTTCCTAGTTCAATCCTATTAGTGGTATCTTGATTGTAGAATAAAGTTATGGCATGATCTAGTTTTGAGTTTTGCTTTATGATCCTTCTTTGTAATCGAGTCTGTGAGCTATATAATAAAGATTAGTGTTGAGTCAAGGGCTTGATTATTTTTCCATGATCTTGGGTGATTAGAAGAAAAAGAATAAAAAGAATCAAAGAGTTCATATTGATCTTATTGAGAGTAATGGCTTCACATAGAAAGAGTATGATGATTAAAAAGTTGTTGGGAGTTGGCAAATATAGCTTTGGTCATCGTTGCAATTAATAGGAACTAATAAGGAAAGAGAGGTTTCACATATAGATATATTATCATTGACATCTTTTATGATTGGGAGCACTCATTAAAATATGACATGCTAAAGAGTTGAGGTTGGACAAGGAAGACAACATAATAAGTTATGTTTTCTTATATCTGAGATAAAGTATGTTGTCATGGATCCTCTAACGTGTTGAGCTTGCCTTTCCCCCTCATGCTAGCCAAATTCTCAGCACCAAGTAGAAATACTACTTGTGCTTCCAAATACCCTTAAACCAGTGTTGCCATGAGAGTCCACCATATCTACCTATGGATTGAGTAAGATCCTTCAAATAAGTTGTCATCGGTGCAATCAATAAAAATTGCTCTCTAAATATGCATGACTTATTAGTGCGGAGAAACTAAACTTTGTACGAACTTGTTGTGGACGCAATAAAAGCGACGGACTGCATAATAAAGGTCCGCATACAAGGGGCAATATAAAGTGACGTTCTTTTGCATTAAGATTTTGTGCATCAACCCTAAACGCGCATGACAACCTCTGTTTCCCTCTGCGAAGGGCCTATCTTTTATTATTATCATCTACCTTATGCAAGAGTCACGGTGATCTTCACCTTTCCTTTTTCATTTTATCCTTTGGCAATCTCAGCATGTTGGAAAGAACATGATATATATATCTAATTGGATGTGGGGGAGCATGAATTATTATTGTTGACATTACCCTTGAGGTAAAAGGTTGTGGGGCAAAACTATAAGCCCCTATCTTTCTCTGTGTCCGATTAAAACTCCGTAACCACAAGTATTGCATGAGTGTTAGCAATTATGAAGGACTAAGTAATAGTTGAGTATGTGGACTTGCTTTTAAGCTCTGACATAGACTCTTTCCGATGTTATGATAAATTGAAATTGCTTCAATGACTGAGGTTATAATTTGTTGGTGCTCAATAAGGTTTCTGATTCATACTTTGGCTTTGTGAAAAGATCATCACTTGAACATGAGTAATCATATGAAAAAATCTATTTATGTTGTTGTTATGGAAATAATCATGATGCCTTCATGTCCGTATTTTATTTTATCAACGCCTCTACCTCTAAACATGAGGACATATTTATTGTTATCGGCTTTTCGCTTGAGGACAAGCGAGGTCTAAGCTTGGGGGAGTTGATATGTCCATTTTGCATCATGCTTTTATATTGATATTTATTGCATTGGGCTGTTATTCCACGTTATGTCACAATACTTATGGCTATTCTCTGTTATTTTACAAGGTTTACATGAAGAGGGAGAATGCCGGCAGCTGGAATTCTGGGCTGGAAAAGGAGCAAATATTGAAGGCCTATTCTGCGCAACTCCAAAAGTCCTGAAACTCCACGGAATATCTTAAAATAAATAAAGAAAAATCATCGCCAAAGATGAAGGCCAGGGGGCCCACACCCTGCTCACGAGGGTGGGGGCGCGCCCCCCTGGGCGCGCCCCTACCTCGTGGGGCCCCTGGTGGCTCTCCGACGCCCATCTTCTCCTATATGAAGTCTTTCAATGAGAAAAAATAGAAGGCAACCTTTCGGGACGAGACTCCGCCGGCACGAGGCGGAACCTTGGTGGAACCAATCTAGGGCTCCGGCAGAGCTGTTCTACCGGGGACAATTCCCTCCGGGAGGGGGAAATCATCACCATCGTCATCACCAACGCTCCTCTCATTGGGAGATGGCAATCTCCATCAACATCTTCACCAGCACCATCTCATCTCCAAACCCTAGTTCATCTCTTGTATCCAATTCTTGTCTCCAAGTCCGGGATTAGTGCTAGTAGGTTGCTAGTAGTGTTGATTACTCCTTGTAGTTGATGCTAGTTGGTTTATATGGTGGAAGATCATATGTTCAGATCCTTTATGCATATTATTACCCCTCTGATTATGAACATGAATATGCTCTGTGAGTAATTACGTTTGTTCCTGAGGACTAGGGAGAAGTCTTGCTATTAGTAGTCATGTGAATTTCGTATTCGTTCGATATTTTGATAAGATGTATGTTGTCTAACCTCTAGTGGTGTTATGTGAACGTCGACTACATAACACTTCACCATTATTTGGGCCTAGAGGAAGGCATTGGGAAGTAATAAGTAGATGATGGGTTGCTAGAGTGACAGAAGCTTAAACCCTAGTTTATGCGTTGCTTCGTAAGGGGCTGATTTGGATCCATATGTTTCATGCTATGGTTAGGTTTACCTTAATACTTTTGTTGTAGTTGCGGATGCTTGCAATAGAGGTTAATCATAAGTGGGATGCTTGTTCAAGTAAGAACAGCACCCAAGCACCGGTCCACCCACATATCACATTATCAAAGTACCGAACGCAAATCATATGAGTGTGATGAAAACTAGCTTGACGATATTGCCATGTGTCCTCGGGAGCGCTTTTCCTATTATAAGAGTTTGTCCAGGCCTGTCCTTTGCTACAAAAAGGATTGGGCCATCTTGCTGCACTTTATTTACTTTTCTTACTTGTTGCTCATTACAATTTATCCTATCACAAAACTATCTGTTACCACTTATTTTAGTACTTGCAGAGAATACCTTGCTAAAAACCACTTATCATTTCCTTCTGCTCCTCATTGGGTTCGACACTCTTACTTATCGAAAGGACTATGATAGATCCCCTATACTTGTGGGTCATCAGCCCGCGCGCCTGGGCTCCTCATTGGCTGCCACCCTAATTGGCCTCCATGGTCGGAACCTCTTTCAAGCACTAGTGGCCCTACGACTGCCCGCCGCCGCCACGAAGAATGTCCACCTGGAGGCCGCACTCACAGCGAGGCGCCTCGTCCTGCAAGAATTCACCGACCTACACATCCACGTGTACAAGCAAATCGTGTACATAGGTATCTAAAAGGCCAGCGAGGACTCTATGACATTGGCCTTCTTCAACCGGCTGGAAGCCTTGGATGCCTTTGCTGAGAAGCACCTTGACCTCACCACAAAATCCTCCGCTCCGTATTCGCCGGTCGGTGGCCTGGCGCACTGAGTTGAGGAGGAGGAGGTCATACGTTGATGGATGCATCTTTCTTCTTGCCTCCTGTAACCGCCATTGTGATTGCATCATCGTGGCCTTAATTCTTATTGTGCTATTGCATTCTCATTCCAGTCAATACAGACATGTGTGATCCCTTTGCTTAATTATATGCATCGCTGTAACTAGTACTCCATCCATCAATTTATAAGTTGTGCTGCCAGTGTTTGGGGCCGATGCACGACACAACAAGCACACCCACGATGACACATACAGAGAGGACATCTAGCGGTTCCAGTGGCGATTTATCAAAATATGCAGCTAAAAAATCACTAGCACTATCTAATCTTTGCAACTAAAATTCAGTAATTAAGCATAGATTTCATTCATAGATTAAGCAATCGTGCTTAATTTATACAAATAGTTCAACTACTATATGCATATATATGGTTGCTTGCCGTTAGGCGCCGCGACGCGCTCTGCTCGCGTTCGTCGGTGCGCTCGGGTTGTCGATAGCTTTTCCTTGCGTGTGCAACTGCTATATGCATATATATATATATGGTTGCTCACTGTTGAGGCGACCGCAGAGCGCTCTGCTCGCATCCCTCCGCGCGCTCTACCAGCGGTTGGGCCTGCGCACGGTCACGTCAGGGGCCCCATATGCATGTGGTTGCACCGCGCACGTTGCCAGGTGATGCATTTACGTTCGGCACGATGGAGTTACCCGCTGCAAATTAGAACTGCCATCAGGGCGTGTCGATCGATATTCTAGGCCGTAGAGCCTCCCCTTTAATTCCTGCGACCATTATAACCTTAGTCTCTTCAACCTTTCGATTGCGCCCCATAACAAAACAAGCACACCCATGATGGCACATAGAGAGGTGATGCCTAGTGGTGTTCCAATGGAGTTCGGCGAGCATAAAGTGGAGACCCATGCAAGTGAGACCATCTCTGGGTGGTGTACACCATCGACCCGGCCGTGGTGGACGACTACATCAACACCGTTGAGCAGTTGCTTGCTGGAGACAAGTGCAAGGTGGTCGACATCGACCTCCAGTACACCGCCGGTCGTCCCGACATAGATCAGAAGGTAGTCGTCGCCCAGTTGTGCGTGCGCCATCATGTCCTCATCTACCACTACTGCATGGCCACAGAGCCTTGCGACTGTTTCAACAGGTTTGTCGATAGCACCGACTACAAGTTCGCCACGGTGGAAACCACCTACGATGTAAAAGCGCTCAGTGTTACGGGCTTGGCCTGCAAGAACCTTGTCGTAATTCATGACCACTACAGGGTCTGGGGCGGCATGAAGAAGGACTCCCTGGTCAAACTCGCCTCGGCCATCATCGACCCCTACTACGAAAAGGTGAAGCGGGATGCCCAGAGAACAAGTCCTATATCCTGGCACAAGGCCTATATGTGGCAACTGGATGAACCTCACCTCAGGTTCGTGGCCAAGAGCATGTACACATGCTACGAGATGCACAGGCGGATCATTGACATGAGGAAGTGCCTCGTTACCCAAATCGACGAGCCCCGATCGAGCCACAAGCAGAGCAAGCGTCACAAGCAATAGATGATGATCAGATGATCATTTATGATAGTTAATCATGCATGTAATATATAGTTTACTTTGGTGTGTGTGGAAACGGCATGTGTGTAGTAGCCACCTATGTAATTATGCATGTAATAGTTTACTTTTGTGTGTGCAAATGCCATGGTTATAGTAGCCACCTATGTAAGTGGATGTTTAATTTGGTTATGCAACCATGTCCTTATAAGTGTGTGTATATATGTTGTTGTTCTGTATGCAATCCCATCGCGCAACACACACGTCTTATTAGCAACAATCGTCCGTGTTATTATTGGTGTTCGCACACATTTCTGGTTACAGACCTGTTTGCCGCGTATCACACACATCTTGTTATATTGAACCGTTTATGTTCTCTTGTCTCAACAAAAATAGTTCATCCGCGTGAACTGCATGCCGTATATCGCACACACCTTGATCTGGCTGACTGTTTATTTTGTGTTGCCTAATCACAAACAGTTCATCCTAGTGAACCGTATGCTATTTATCGCACACACCTTCACCTGGCTACCCGTTTCTTTTGTTGTTCTTCATCGCAAAGGGTTAATTGCACTGAACCGTATGCCCTACATCACACACGGAACTAAAATCTGAACCGTGTTTGATGCATCCGTCATTGCAAATGTTTTGCACCTTTTTTAACGGTTTTTTTACACCACCGTTTGCGATTAATGCATCACACAGAGTTTCATCAAAGGGTCACTGATCGTACCGTCGCGTTAGCAGCATCCTGCAATAGTGAGTGGATCTGGAAATCATGTACCATACCCAAGCAGAAATTTTTCT
Organism: Triticum timopheevii; assembly: GCA_963921465.1. Lineage (NCBI taxonomy): Eukaryota > Viridiplantae > Streptophyta > Magnoliopsida > Poales > Poaceae > Triticum > Triticum timopheevii. The sequence goes on from OY997272.1 coordinate 155,003,118, forward strand.
TCTCGCTACTCCCTCATGACAGATTGAATACCAAAGATCTTCTAATGAGGAAAAGCTTCTATATTGAGAATAGTAGGTGTGTTCTTTGTGATGATGAACCTAGTGAACATCTTCTCCACCTATTTTTAGGTGTGGTTTTAGTCAGAACTTTTGGTTGGTGATTGGATTCCAGTGGAATACATACAAACTATGACCTTAGTGAAATGCTCATGGATGGAATGAAGCAAAATAATGTATGCTGCTACAAAAAATGCCTAATTGCAGGTAGCTGGAGCCTGTGGAAGCATAGAAACAACATCATTTTTTACCACAAAACAAGGAACATGACCTACTTTATTTCTAGTTTCAAGGAACATTGTGATATGATCATAAAAAAGCTAGACCTAGTCTGAAAGAGGGGATGCAATCTTGGCTAGACTACTTGTAGACAACTCTCCTTGTATACCCCTCTAGTACAGCACCATGTAACTGTCCCACCTTATTAATGAAAAAAGTGTTATAGTGGGGATCTTCCCCACTGTGTTTGCTCAAAAAAAGAAGCAAAGATGCTTGTATTTAAAAGAAAGTAAGTGAGAGAATGATAATATTTCTAAACACTATGTGTGCATGACACAATGTTGATTGGAAATTATATAAATTTCTTGACACAGTTTAAGACTTTATTTACAATAGTTTTTCCAGTAAACTGTCGGATTTCGGGTTCCGGCAGACCCTTGAGGTTCGAACACTGGGGTGCGCGCAGAGATTTAACCCTCTGCCGGCTTGCTCCCCGCCGAATCGCTAGGATCTAAACTACCAAATAGAACAACACAAGAGACACAAGATTTATACTGGTTCAGGCCACCATTGTGGTGTAATACCCTACTCCAGTGTGTGGTGTGGTGGATTGCCTCTTGGGCTGATGATGAACAATACAAGGAAGAACAGCCTTGCGAGGGTCTGTTCTTGGCTGGTGCTACTTGGTTCTGGCTCTTGGATTCTCGATGCCTCTACCCTGGGGGTGGCTAGTCCTATTTATAGGCAAAGGCCCTGGGCCTCTTCCCAAATATTGAGCGGGAAGGGCGCCAACAATTGGCCATTTTGAAGGGGAACAGCGGGTACACTTATCCTGACTAAAGTTGGTCCTCGCCTGTCAAAGGCTCTGGTGGTGACGCCCGCTTGGGCTCCACAATGACTTCTTCCCTGCCGTTGGGCTGGTCTTGGTCTTGTTGCATTGAAATGGATGTCTTTGCTTGATGCTCTTGCCTGCGCTTGCTCCCTTTGCACCAAAGAGGAAAGGAGGACACTGCGCGGGCCGGCGCCCGACTGGCGCCCTTGGTCGTCATGGCTTGCGTCATGGGCACCTCGCGAGGTACCCTGCCTTGAACTCTCCGCCTCCTCGTGAGCCAGCCTGACGAGGCCGTGCCTGAGGGACCTCCTTGTCGTCCGCCCCGCGAGGCTTGGCCCCTCGCGAGGGTCTTGAGTTTGTGTTGATGAAGAGGGGCTGCGCTAGGCCTCCCTTGAGCCACGCCGCAGGCTGCAGGCAGGCAAGTCTGGGGACCCCCATTCCCAGAAAGCCGACAGTAGCCCCCGGGCCCATGGCGCGCCCGAACTTGGCTGAGCAGAGAGGCGAAAGGGCAAGTGCGAAGCGTCGCGGGCCCTAATAGCCTGCGGCCTTGGGCGCCGCGTGGCGGTTGATTGGTCGTGGACGCCTCCGCTTCCCCATGATGCCTTGGTAATTGCACGGATTCGACAAGTCCCTGCATGCAAAGCGGGTCATGATTACCTGCGATCGTGGAGGTTGACGGTTGGCCTTTGCCGGCTATAAGTATGGAACGGCGCGCGCCCTTCCAGCCTATCCCCTCTTGCTTCTCCTTCTTCTTGATGGCTCCACCAAGGAAGTTCTCGGCCGCAGAGAAAGGAAAGGCTCGCCAGGTCGAGTCTACCTCTCCCCCGCCCAAGCGCGGTCGAGGTCACCCTCACAAACATCCTGTGGCCTCCACGGCGGCCCCCCGCAGTCGCGGAGGTGGCCCTCTGCGCGGCGATGAGCGGCTGGCCATGGTCGGCGTGCGCGTTCCAGCTGTGCGACCCCCGAGGCCGCGCCTCCATATTGCGGAGGTGCTGCCGGAGTTCATTGTGTGGGCGGTGGAGCCAACCGGCGCCCGGCTTCAGCTCCCTCGCTTCCTCCTAGGTGAGCTCCCAGCTGGCGCCTTGGGTGGCCTCTAGCTCTAGGCAGATGGCTGCTGCAGCCGGGCCTCGTGGGCCTCGCTGGAGGTCTCTGCTGCCGGGAGCCTGGCTCTGACTCGCGGCTGGTAGATGTTTGCTCGTGCGCGTGGTCTCCGCCGCCGGTGCTCTCTACACTTCAAGTTCGACGGCGACGCCACCCTCTACGTGAGGGTGTTTGGGGAAGATGGTCGCCGTGCAGGGTGCTGCCCTAAAGATGACGACCACAGCCAGGGACTCAGCCCCGGCGAGGACGGAGAGGATAGCGCGCGGGCTGTTGGCGGCGCCCGTGACTCCTCAAGCTTCACCAACTCTTCTTCGGGTAGCGACCCTTCTAGCAGCGGCCGCAGCCAGCCACCACGCCGCCGCGCCTGCTTGGAGGGCGGCAGCGGGTCTGCCCACGGTCGCGCCCCAGTGAAGCGCGAGAGGGAGTCCGCCTGAGCCCCGGAGCCGGCTCGAGTCTTCCATGAGGGCCGGCGCGGGACGAGCTTTGCCTGCTTTTGTTCTTTCCTTTCTTTTCTCCTGCACAAAAAGACAGCAATGTGTGGCCCCGTGGGGGCGTGTTTGGGTTAACACCGTCAATCATCATATTGTTTCTGTTATTCCTGTATTGTTCCTTTCTATTGCATGCCCATTCGCAAGTGATCTCTAGTCTCAGCCATGGGGGCGACCGACCCAGGCCCTGTATTCGTGTCGAGGTGCCCGTGAGGCATGGTCTGGAGGGGCGCTCCGGTAGTGGACCTGGGCCGTGAAAACTTGAGCGATATGGGCAGGACCACTCGCGAGGGCCTGTGGGGCTTCCACCTCGTGAGCCCCCGCGCAAGAGAAATCGAGGCAGGAGAGCGAAAAAGTCAAAGAACCATAGGTCAAAAGGCGGCGATAGTTTCGGTAAAACTCCAAATGAGAATGAACTAGCCAACTGCAGAAAGCAAATGAAAAAGCCGCGTCCGGCACCTAGTCTAGTCTTCAACGTCTTCTCACCAGTGCGGAGCTAAGTGCTGCCAATGGGCGTGGGAGGGAGCCCCAGGGCCTGAGGCCGGCACCCCTGAGACTCCGGGGCGTGTACAGCCCCAACTCATTATTACGTGAGAGTGTCACGGGCGGCAAGCTTCACAGGCTCCGGGCCTTTCTTCAGGGAAGTAAGCTTCACGGGCATTGGCCCTCTTCACAGGCTCCGGGCCTTTTCCAAAACGCGATAGCTTCACAGGTGTTTGCCTTCTGCACAGGCTCTGGGCCTTTTCCAAAAAAGATGAGCTTCACAGGCATTTGCCTTCTTCACAGGCTCTGGGCCTTTTCCAAAAAGATGAGCTTCACATGCGTTTTCCTTCTTCACAGGCTCTGGGGCTTTTCCAAAAAGATGAGCTTCACAGGCATTTGCCTTCTTCACAGGCTCTGGGCCTTTTCCAAAAAGATGAGCTTCACAGGCATTTGCCTTCTTCATGGGCTCAGGGCCTTTTTAGGGGTAAAACCTCCGGAGGTGCTGGATGTTCCACGCGTTCTGTACAGGTACTCCCTCCTGAGTCTCCAAGTGCACGGAGCCGGGCCTGGAAACATGAACAACCTTGAACGGGCCCTCCCACATAGGAGAGAGCTTATGCAGTCCCTCCCTGGAGAGGACCCGCCGGAGCACGAGGTCCCCTACCTCGAGAGTTCTGGGCGGATGTTGCGGCAGTGGTATCGCCGGAGTGCCTGCTGGTATCTTGCCGCTCGCAGCGCAGCTTCTCGATGATGCTCCTTCCCCAGCACGAGGTCTGTCCCCCGCATGGCGTCCTGCAGCGTCTCATCGAACGCCAGGACCCGCGCGGATCGACGCCTGACCTCGTGAGGGAGGACCGCTTCGGCTCCATAGACCAAGAAGAAGGGGGTCTCCCCAGTTGGCTTGGTCTCGGTTGTGCGGATGGACCACAGCACGAACTGAAGCTCGTCATACTAACCTCTCCCGCAGGCCTCCAGTTTCTTCTTGAACGTCCTAGTCTTGAGGCCCCTCAGGACTTCTGCGTTGGCTCGCTCGGCCTGGCCGTTGCTTCGGGGGTGCGCCACCGAAGCGTAGCATATCTGTGTTCCAAGGTTAGCACAGTACGTTTTGAAAAGGTTACTGGTGAACTGCGAACCGTTGTCAGTGATGATGCGGTTCGGCACCCCGAACCGGCTGACGATGCCCTTGATGAACTTGACCGCAGAACCAGCAGGGATGGTGCAGACGGCCCGACTTTGGCCCACTTGGTGAACTTGTCCACGGCGACGTAGAGGTAGCGATATCCCCCTGGCGCCCGAGGAAAAGGGCCCAGGATATACAGCCCCCAGACTGCGAATGGCCATGTGAGGGGTATGGTTTGCAGACCTCCTGCCGGCTGATGGATCTGCTTGGCATAGAATTGGCAAGCCTCGCAAGCCTTCACAAGTTCGACAGCGTCATTGAGCGCAGTAGGCCAATAGAAACCGCTGCGGAACGCCTTGCCGACGAGGGTCCGTGACGACGAATGATGCCCACAGTCTCCACCGTGTATATCTGCCAGCAGTTCCTTCCCTTGCTCCCTAGTGATGCAACGCAGGGACACATCATTTGGTCATTTCCGGTAGAGCTCTCCATCCCTAATGCAGTACGCTGTGGCTTGCCGCGCCACACGCTCTACCTCCTCCTCCTTTTCCGGCAAGGTCCCTTGCGTTAAGTAGCTCCGGAGCTCTGTGATCCAGCACCCCTCCTGAGGCTCCATCGTTAGGAGCAGGCGTGCTCCTGAGGCCGGGCCACAGGCTGGGGCTCTCAAGGCAGGTGGCTGAGGAAGCTCCACCCGAGGCTGTGCTGTGCTTGACAATGATGGCAGGGCTGAGGGCTTGAAGAGCCGTTCCTCGAAGACGCCCGGCTCCTGGGGAAACCGCCTGGAGGCTCGTTTGGCAATGTCGTCGGCCTCTTGATTAGTGCCGCGAGGCACGTGCTGTAGCTCCAACCCCCAGAACTGCTTCTCCATCCTGCAGACCTCCGCGAGGTAGGCCTCCATGTGCTCATCCCTTGGCTCGTATACCTTGTTGGAGAAATTGACAAGGAGTTGCGAATCGCCCTTGATAGTAAGACGCTTCACTCCCAGGGCAGCAGCGGCCTTCAGGCCCGCTATCAGTCCCTCGTACTCTGCTATATTGTTGGAGACCTTTTCGCCCTACTGGAAGCAGAGCTGCACGGCGTAGTACAGCTTGTCCTGAGTGGGAGATATGAGCACCGCCCCCGCCCCAGCACCATGCCTGGAGAACGCCCCATCGAAGTACATGACCCAGCCTTCTGGCGCCTCGCTTCCTAGGAAGAGTGATCGGTCCTCGTCGGCCTTGAGGTCCGGTGCCTCCGTCCATTCAGCCACGAAATCCGCTAGCGCGGCACCCTTGATGACCCTGGTCCTACTGAATTCGAGCTGAAACGCTTGAAGTTCAATGTTCCACTGAGCGACCCTTCCGGCCGAGTTAGGGCTCCTAAGCACCCTTTCCAAGGGGTATGCCGAGACAACCTTGATCGGGTGACCGTGGATGTCGGGGATATACCCCACGGTGTAAACCGGCCGAAAGTTAAACCGGCCGGACTTGGCGGTTTATTTGAGGTCCCGCTGGCACTTGGCGATATTCATCTGGTGACCCGCCCAGACCTGGCGATTTACCAGCAACCCGCCAGGACGTTGTAACTCACTGGTGACCCGGCGGACGGGTCAGAGGAGCGACAAGTCTCGGTGGCTCGTCTAGCGGTTCATGAAGGCCGGTTCAACTATTGTGGGCCAGTTTAAGAGGAAAGGCATGAGGAATATTTACCTTACAAGGAGTTAAGACCAGGACTTGTATCCGGTTTGTATTAGAGATAGACTAGTCCTAATCCTAATAGGACTCCACATGTAACACGCCCCTTCAACATATATAAGGAGGGGCAGGGCTCCCCAAAGAGGGAGAGGCTACAAGCAAGAAACAATCTCTAGGGCTAGACACAACTAGAGGAGAGGCGGTTTACGGCGACTCCCTCGTGATGATAATGAGATCTAGCCTCAAACAACATGTAGGGTTTTTACCGGATGATGTTTCCCGGGGCCCAAAGATGTCTAAATCCCTGTCTTGTGTTGCGTCTCTCAATTCCGCTCAACCCCTCTCAAGCTACCACATAGATGCGTTGGCCTCGCGACTAAGTCCTCACACTAAGGACATCTTAAAGTAGTGTCGCAGCTTGCGTGAGGCCACCAGCAGCGCGAGGAGGAGCTTCTGCGGCATGGGGTACCGTGCCCTCGCATCCCGCAACACCGTGCTGACGAAGTACACCGGGTGCTCGACGAGGCTCGGAGCATCGGCGCTGGTGGTGTCCTCCGGAGGTTGTGGCGCCTGCTGAGGCGACGGGGCCTCCGGAGGTTGGTCTCCTGGGGGAAGAGCTTCCTCCGCTTCCGGCGCGCTTCCCTATGGCGGCCGATCCTCCTCAGCCGTGGTTGCAACCTCTGTGAGTCCTTTTTGGTCCTGCTTTGCCTTGACATGTGCAGCAGCCGTGGCTTTAGTCCGATGCTCCTCCCTAACTGCCACCAGAGCCGCGCTGGCGGAGTAAGGAGTGGCGGCGAGATAGAGTACTAAGGGCTCCTGAGGGCGTAGGGCCACCATCACCGGGGGGCTGGTCAAGTATCTCTTGAGATCTTGGAACGCTTTGTCGGCCTCTTCAGTCCATTCAAAGGGCCCTTTCTTCTTCATCGGCTGAAAGAAAGGTAGCGCTCGCTCTCCTAACCTGGAGATGAAGCGCCCCAGCGCAGTCACACGCCCCGTGAGCTTCTGCATTTCTCTGAGGGTCTTTGGTGGGCTCATGTCCTCGACTGCCTTGACCTTTTTTGGGTTGGCCTCGATGCCTCGGTGGGACACGAGGAAGCCCAAGAGCTTGCCCGAGGGGACCCCAAACACACACTTCTCTGGGTTGAGCCGCAAGCTCACTGCATTGAGGCTCGCGAAGGTTTCCTCCAGGTATTGTATCAGGGTCTTGGCCTCGCGAGACTTCACTACGATGTCGTCAACGTAAGCCTCCACATTCTTCCCGAGCTACGGGCCCAAGGTGATGTGCATGAGCCGCTGAAAGGTTGCCCCCGCGTTGCGCAGCCCAAATGGCATGCATGTATAGCAGTACACCCAACACGGGGTCAGGAAGGCCGTCTTCTCCACGTCTTCCACCGCCATCTTGATCTGGTGATACCCGGAGAAGGCATCCAAGAAGCATAACAGGTCACACTCAGCGGTGGAATCGATGATCTGATCGATGCGAGGGAGCGGGAACGGATCTTGCGGGCATGCTTTGTTGAGTTTGGTGAAGTCGACACACATGCATTCCTTCCCTCCCTTCTTTGGCACAACCACGGGGTTGGCCAACCAATCTGGGTATCGGACCTCGCGAATAACTCCCGCGGCTTCTAGCTTGCGGGTCTCCTGGACGATGAAGGCTTGCTTTTCAATGGACAGCCTCCTCGCCTTCTGCTTCACGGGGCGCACATTGGGACACACGTTAAGGTGGTGCTCGATTACGCCCCGTGGGATCCCTGCCAACTGATCGGGCTCCCAGGCGAACACCTTCTTGTTTGCACGCAGGAACTTGACCAGGGCTTCCTCCTGCTGGGGCTCGAGGTTGGCGCCTATGGTGAAGGTGGCACTAGTGGACCCTTCCTCGTCGACAGGCACCTGCTTGGTCTCTGCCTTGTCTTGGGTGAACAACTGCTTCTTCTTGGTCAGTGCAGCCCCCTTGGGCCTGGGGGTTTCTACATCGACGGGCCCCGCTGCTGCCGCCGCCGTCTTGAGGGCGAGCTTGAGTACTCGCAGCGCGCCTTCGGTGTCCCCGGGCACGGTGAGGACGCCGTTGCTCCCAGGCATCTTCATGAGGTTGTACGCCGGGTGAGTCGCGGCCATGAATTTGGCCAATGCTGGATAGCCGGAGATGGCATTGTAGGGGAAGCCGATGGGGGCGATGTCGAAATCGACCAGCTCCGTGCGGAAATTGTCGTAGGTGCCGAAAGTTACCGGGAGTCGGATCTGCCCCAAGGAGCTAGACGACCCGCCTCCGACGCCCGAGAAAGGCCGGCTGGGTTGCAGCCTCTCCCGGAGTATGCAAAAGACATTGAAGGCCTCAACTGAGAGCATGCTGAGGCCGGCGCCACCGTCGACGAGGGTCCTGGTGACGGCCACCTGGCAGATGGTGGGCGAGCAGAGCATGGGGAGCGCGCTCGAGCAGGCCGAGTTGGTGGGGTGGTCCTCGGAGCTGAAGGTCAGCTTAGCCGATGGCTCCGACCGGCCCCGGGGAGCCCCCTGCCGCATAGAGGCGGTGCTGACCCGGCGGACGAACGGCTTGACGTGGTGGCTGGAGGGCGGCGCCTGCGAGCCGCCCAGGAGGGCCGCAACGATCGAGGGAGCCGGCGCGACGGGGTGGGTGAGGAAGAGGCGGCGTGGATCTTCCCAAGAGGCCACGGGGAAATGCTGGGATGATGCTTGCTGCTCGTTCCCTGCCGGGCCGATGGTGGTGTTGACAGCAGGTGACGGGGAACGCTGAGGGCACCGGCCGACGGGAGTCGTCTGGGCGACGTGGGAAGCGGGGGCGGCTCGGCGCTCGGCGCGAGCCCGACGAGTGTCAGACATGGATGCGGTGGTCGGAGAAGAACAAGACGACGGAAGGCGAATTCCGGCGCACCCCTACCTGGCGCGCCAAATGTCGGATTTCGGGTTCCGGCAGACCCTTGAGGTTCGAACACTGGGGTGCGTGCGGAGATTTAACCCTCTGCCGGCTTGCTCCCCACCGAATCGCTAGGATCTAAACTACCAAACAGAACAACACAAGAGACACAAGATTTATACTAGTTCAGGCCACCATTGTGGTGTAATACCCTACTCCAGTGTGTGGTGTGGTGGATTGCCTCTTAGGCTGATGATGAACAATACAAGGAAGAACAGCCTCGCGAGGGTCTGTTCTTGGCTGGTGCTACTTGGTTCTCGCTCTTGGATTCTCGATGCCTCTACCCTGGGGGTGGCTAGTCCTATTTATAGGCAAAGGCCCTGGGCCTCTTCCCAAATATTGAGCGGGAAGGGCGCCAACAATTGGCCATTTTGAAGGGGAACAGTGGGTACACTTATCCTGACTAAAGTTGGTCCTCGCCTGTCAAAGGCTCTGGTGGTGACGCCCGCTTGGGCTCCACTTCTTCCCTGCCATTGGGCTGGTCTTGGTCTTGTTGCACCGAAATGGATGCCTTTGCTTGATGCTCTCGCCTGCGCTTGCTCCCTTTGCACCAAAGAGGAAAGGAGGACACTGCGCGGGCTGGCGCCCGACTGGCGCCCTTGGTCGTCATGGCTTGCGTCATGGGCACCTCGCGAGGTACCCTGCCTTGAACTCTCCGCCTCCTCGTGAGCCAGCCTGACGAGGCCATGCCTGAGGGAGCTCCTTGTCGTCCGCCCCGTGAGGCTTGGCCCCTCGCGAGGGTCTTGAGTTTGTGTTGATGAAGAGGGGCTGCGCTGGGCCTCTCTTGAGCCACTCCGCAGGCCGCAGGCAGGCAAGTCTGGGGACCCCCATTCCCAGAACGCCGACATAAGCTACTTAGGCAATGTAGTCCTTATATTAGACATAATAATCTATGGAGATAGTAGTGTCTAATTGGACTTAGATACATATAAAAAATGCTAAAGCAGTTTACTATGAAAAACGCCAAGAAGAGTTTCTAGTCCAATTCACATGGAAGGAGTTTTTAGTAAGAATTAGTATCTTGAAATACTGATGAGTGAAATATATGATTTCAATCACACTTGTGTTAATTCCATGGTATGTAAATAACTAGATATGTCTAGTACTCCAAGTAAGTTGTGAGTAAGAGTGGTCAAATTGTTGATCATATAACAACAGTGAAAACATCGTTGAGTACAAACGACATGTTTCTGGCATACAGAGAAAATGAAGATATTGTTGTAAGGAGTTACATCAACACATGCTTGATGTAAGTAGTAAGTCGACAAAAAATCTTAAATTGGTGCTTCCAGTGAATTTCAATTTAAATTAAATGATTTATGGTGGCACAGTAAGTTGGAATTGGTCCAAGAAAGTTACTTTTGTGAATTCTATAACAAAAAGCTGAGTATATGTCTGAATCGGGGCTCTGTGGACCCAAACTAGGTTCAAACTCTGGGGCGTGTATGAAGGATCTCGCTTCACGACGTCTCACTGCCCGCCGCCCTCAAGGCTTAATTTCGTCGAGTATGCACGAGCACGGAGAAGAAGAGGACACGGTGGTTTACCCAAGTTCGGGCCACCTTGCGTTGTAAAACCCTAATCCTGCTTTGTGGTGGATTGGCCTCGCGAGGAGGTTGAGCATCAACTAGTAGAGTGGGTGAGCGATGCTACCTATTGAGCTTGCGTCGGTTTTTCCCTTGAAGAGGAAAGGGTGATGCAACAAAGTAGAGTAAGTATTTCCCTCAGTTTGAGAACCAAGGTATCAATCCAGTAGGAGACTATGCACAAGTTACCGAATACCTGCACAAACAATCAACAAACTTGCACACAACGCGATAAAGGGGTTGTCAATCCCTTCACGGTTACTTGCAAAAGTGAGATCTGATAGAGATAGATAAGCAGTAAAGTAAATATTTTTGGTATTTTTGGTTTATAGATTGGAAAGTAAAGATTGCAAAATAAAGGAACGGAGACAGAAATTGGCAAGTTGACGGGAAACTAATATGATGTAAAATAGACCCGGGGGCCATAGGTTTCACAAGTGGTTTCTCTCAAGATAGTAAATATTACGGTGGGTGAACAAATTACTGTCGAGCAATTGATATAAGAGCGCATAATTATGATGATATCTAAGGCAATGATCATGAATATAGGCATCACGTCCGTGTCAAGTAGACCTAAACGATTCTGCATCTACTACTATTACTCCACACATCAACCGCTATCCAGCATGCATCTAGAGTATTAAGTTCATAAAGAACGGATTAACGCATTAAGTAAGATGACATGATGTAGAGGAAATAACTCAAGCAATATGATGAAAACCCCATCTTTTTATCCTTGATGGCAGCAATACAATACGTGCCTTGCTGCCCCAACTGTCACTGGGAAAGGACACCGCAAGATTGAACCCAAAGCTAAGCACTTCTTCCATTGCAAGAAAAACCAATCTAGTAGGCAAAACTAAAACGATAATTCGAAGAGACTTGCAAAGATATCAAATCATGCATATAAGAATTCAGATAAGACACAAATAATATTCATAGATAATCTGATCGTAAATCCACAATTCATTGGATCTCGCCAAACACACCGCAAAAGAGTATTACATCAAATAGATCTCCAAGAACATCGAGGAGAACATGGTATTGAGAATCAAAGAGAGAGAAGAATCCATCTAGCTACTAGCTATGGACCCGTAGGTCCGAGGTAAACTACTCACGCTTCATTGGAAGGGTAATGGTGTTGATGTAGAAGCCCTCGATGATCGAATTCCCCCTCCGGTAGGACACCAGAAAAGACGCCTACATGGGATCTCACAGGTACAGAAGGTTGCGGCGGTGGAAAAGTGTTTTTGTGGCTCCCCCTGATGTTTTGGGGGTATAAGAGAATATATAAGTGAAGGAACTAGGTAGGGAGAGCTCCGAGAGGCCCACGAGGCAGGGAGCACGCCCTACCCCCCTGGGCGTGCCCTCCACCCTCGTGGCCGCCTCGTTGAGCCTCCGACTTCATCTTCAAGTCCCTTGGTTTGCTTCTGGTCCAAGAAAGATCATCGCGAAAGTTTCATTCCGTTTGGACTCCGTTTGGTATTCCTTTTCTGCGAAACTCTAAAACACGCAAAAACACAAACTGGCACTAGGCCCTCGGTTAATAGGTTAGTCCCAAAGATAATATAAAATAGCATATAAATGCATATTAAACGTCCAAAACAGATAATAATATCATGGAACAATAAAAAATTATAGATACGTTGCAGACGTATCAAGCATCCCCAAGCTTAATTCCTGCTCGTCCTTGAGTAGGTAAATGATAAAAACAGAATTTTTGATGTGGAATGCTACCTAACATATTTATCCATGTAATTATCTTTATTGTGGCATGAATGTTCAGATCCATAAGATTCAAAACAAAAGTTTAATATTGACATAAAAACAATAATACTTCAAGCATACTAATAAAGCAACCATGTCTTCTCAAAATAACATGGCCAAAGAAAGCTATCCCTACAAAATCATATAGTCTCGCTATGATCTATCTTCATCACACAAAATATTTAAATCATGCACAACCACTGGTACAGCGAGGTGCTATACAAACTGTTTTTAACCCCTTTCCGCGATAGTGTTCCGAACCGTCACCTAGTGAGTGACTGCGATAGGGGGGGTCCTTCCCACACAACCCAGAAACCATCGGGGATATGCCCTCCTGACACACACGCTCAGCACAATGAGGTCTGTGCAACCGACATGCGACCAAATACGGTTATACGTACAGCAGTGCTAAAAAAATACAATTATACAGGCGAAATCATTTCCGGTCGTAAGTACATCCCACACAGTCAATCCTCACTAAACGTTTCTGTTCGTATATACATCCCACACAGTCACTCCAAGGAAAACGTTTGTGCAAGGTGGCGTAACAAAAATAGTTTTCAAGAAAATGTCGTGTGTGATTGTTCATTGATCCAACACGGTTTATTCCTAGAAATTGTGTATGTTGCCTAAGGTCATCACCTACGGTGTTTTCTCAATAACCCTTTGCAACAGGAAAACCCAATTAGCAGGCTAATTGGCCTATCATTAATAATCCATTTATTAATCTAATTGACATTTATATTAAGCGCATAATATATTTCATTTCTATATTAAGGAAGCAAGATTTCATAATTGAAATACATCCGAGTACAACATGATATATCTTCAGCACTCAGCTACCTCATTACACAACTGCACCAGCACCAAGTTTCACATGCAACATCTAGAACCTTTCAAAATTAGCATCATAGACGGTACATAGACAGATGCATCTCATCTAGAAAACTGCTGAAGCGGAAGGCGAATATTGAGCCTTCATTCATGTTGAAGGTCTTTGCAACTTTAGGCCAGTGCTTGTGGATGATTGACCATCCATCCTTCGTCCTCTTCAGGAACACTTCAATATTGAACCGTGGGTGTTGTATGAAAACTTTCCTCCCCTCCTGACCATAGAGGTGGTTTGAGAGGTAATCATCAGTGAACTGCTTTGGAAAGGCCTGAAATAAGGATGTGCATAAATGTCTTCTCTATATTGGAAATGGGGCAAAGGAATAAAAAAGGCAAGGTATAATAGTTAGTACCATCTTGTAAACCTCAGTGCTTCCCATTGTTTCCCTGCAACACATATAAGGTAGTTAGTCATCCAGTCATCAAGTCAAGTTAAGTAAGGTATAATAGTTAGTATCATCTTGTAAACCTCAGTACTAGTAAATTGTATGTGCTTTGCATGTCATTTAAATAAATATATATACAAATCATGGAAAATACATTTGAATATGTATTTCCTTTTCTAGAATCATACTGGACAAGATCCAACTTGGTTCTTACCTCTCTAGAATCTAGATTGTTCTAGCCTCTCTTTATCAGAGTATCGGATAAGCATGTGGATAGATACTTCTAGAACACATGAGATGGTAGAGTTGGGTTTTCAATTAGAAGGCCACGTGCGGTATCCTATGAGTTAAAAACTATATCCAACGGATGATAATGCTCAGATTTGCCATCTCTTGACCGTTGGATGGGCATATCCAACGACTAATATTTGAAGCTATTGGCACGTTGTATAGTGGTATAGAAAATATGTTGACGAAAAATAATCACATTGCAGATTCATCAAATTAATTCAAATCACATGGAAAACCCATTTATCCAAACAAAGCATGATTAAGAACTAGGAAACATAGCACTTGTATATGTTTCTCATGTATTAAATGCAGCCAAATTCGATTTATTCCTCACATGGTATACAATAGCATAACGCAGCCACAACAATTGAACATCACATTGCAGAATTGAACCAAGGAGTTAAATAAACACCACAACAAATGAACCAAACGTTAACTGAGCACCACATTGCACAATATAACATACTCCTAATAGAAGATCAGACAGTTAACCAAACCAAGCATGCTTAACAACTTGGAAATGTAGCAATTGTATCTATTTCTCATGTATTTAGTATGACCAAACTTGATTTATTTCTCTCATGGTATACAATAACAGAATGCACACACAACAATTGAACATTGCATTGCAGAATTGAACCAAACAGTTAACTAAACACCACAACAATGAACCAAATGTTAACTGAGCACCACATTGCACAATATAACATACTCCTAATAGAAGATCAGACAGTTAACCAAACCAAGCATAGTTGACAACTTGGAAAATTGTACCCTAAAGAATTGAACATCACATTTGCAGAATTGAACCAAACAGTTAACTGAACAACACATTTCACGACATATAGAATATATACACTAGAGCAGAAGATTTCATGCTAAAAGTAGATAGCACAATTCACTAGAATTTTTTAAGGAAAGACAGTAGCTAGCAAACTGAACATGGGTCCTTATAGTGAGCTAATAGGACAAGCTACTCATTGTCGGAGATATCGATGACGATTGGCTCCTTGGTCATGGAAGAGGGAGAGGCCTCCGCATCATGGGTGCCCTTGTCATAGTGGTGAGTTGCCTGAGCCGCTCCAGGCACCAACCCGCAGGCTCTCGACATGAGGTAAGCACGTGCGCGCTGAGAAAACACCTCATAGTCTTCGTCGAAGGCACCGACTATGGCCTCGAGAAAACGCCACTAACTGTCATTTAGAGCAGCCAACCGTGTTGCGGCGTCGGCATGTGAGGCGTCAACGGTGGACTCGGCGGCGAGGTGCTCCTCCAAGATCTGGGGGTCGGCACGAATGGCAGCCATCGCGACCTCATCCGCGCGTGCGGCTGCGATTTGCATCTCTTCGGCCAAATGCTCCTTGAGATCCTGGCAATACTGCGTGCACCATGGCTTAGGGCGGCGCTTATTTGGTGGAAGGGTCTATGATTTGGGTGGAAGGTGTCGCGCTCGCGCCGGCCGTCAGGGCATGTGGGATGTGGAAGGAGGAGGAGGATGGGGGTCGGGTGTGGATTACCTGCCAAATAGGCGAGGCCGAGCAGTGTGAAGGAGGCTCACCAGCGAGGAGGTGGCGGTGCAAGCAAGGAGTGAAGGTTTCAACTTGGAAAGGAAGGCAGAAACAGGAGAAATGTAGCTTTTGGTAAGGGGTAGGGGGCGGGGAGGTAGATATTTCCGTGGAAGCCGAAAATTTGGAATCGCTTCAGCGAAAAAGCTGGCACACAAAGTATCATCAGACATGGTCCCTTATTCAGAGCAGGCTGTGGACTGTAGCCTTCGCACCTTCTTGCATAAGGCGTATGCGTACTATACTCCGACGGTGCTCCATATTTTGTGCTGCATCTCACATGGTTGGTTATAATAAACTGTGAGGGATCTACTTGATTTTTCTTCTTGATTTGAATTACATAATGGGGTCACAGCGGAAATGGACAGTGTTTGAATTGCTAGACCTTTTATCTACAGTGAACATGTAACTATATGTATGTCGTAAAAGAATTGGAATTATTCAGGGTTCGTTTGGACATTTTATACATTAAATTGGTTTTCTAGCCATTTCAGGTGCACAATTCAAAATTAAACTACATGCACATGCTCCGGTCCACCAACATGGGTTGTAAAATCATATATGTGTCCATGGGTTTATGCTTATGTCCCATGCAAGAAATGGGGATGAATTCGAACACCACGGCATAGTGGCTCTCCGGCAAACGTCGACGTACTTTCTTTTGTAATTCTAGTAGATCCAAATAGTCATCCGAAATTCAATGAAACTTGGCATTCTATCATGGAGCAGCATCAACATGTCGTGGTAAATTTTTTGTCCCATTTGGGGCATGTTTGGGTATAAGCTTCTCATAAACCAGAGCTTCTCACAACAAGTGTGATGGTTTCGGTAGGGAACATTTCACCTTTCTGGACGAAACGATATCCGTTGCCTCTTCTCGATTTCAATTTTTTTTCCTAGTGTCAACATAGAACAACAGGAGTGTTGTGTCAATTTTTGGGATCTTTGGGGGTTCACTTGGACATTTTATACATTAACTGAGTTTTCTATGCATTCATGTGCATAATTCAAATTTAAACTACATGCACATGCTCTAATGCATATAAATTAGTTGAAAATTCAAATCTGTATCCTTCGTTGCATGCTTAGGTCCCATGCAAGAAATGAGAATGAATGTCAAACACCCTGCCACCGTCACTCGGCCGCAAACATTGAGATACCTGGTTTTTAAATTCTAGTAAATCCAAAGCTCGTCAGAAATTCATTGTACTTGACATGCTGTGACGGAGCGGCATCAACATGTCGTGGTAAATTTTTTGTCCCATTTGGGGCAGGTTTGGGGATATGCTTCTCACAAACCAGAGCTTCTCACAACAAGTCCGATGGTTTCAGTAGGGAACGTTTCACCTTTCTGGACGAAACGATATCCATTGCCTCTTCTCGATTTCAAATTTTTTTTCCTAGTATCAACATAGAACAATAGGAGTGTTGTGTCAATTTTGGGGATTTTTGGGGGTTCGCTTGGACATTTTATACATTAACTGAGTTTTCTATGCATTCATGTGCATAATTCAAATGTGAACTACAGGCACATGCTCTAATGCATATGAATTGGTTGAAAATTCAAATATGTGTCCTTGGTTGCATGCTTAGGACCCATGCAAGAAATGGGAATTTATGTCAAACACCCTGCCACCGTCACTCGGCCGCAAACATTGAGATAAATGGTTTTTAAATTCTAGTAAATGCAAAACTCGTCTGAAATTCATGAAACTTGGCATGCTATCATCGAGCGGCATCAACATGCCGTGGTAAATTTGTTGTCCCATTTGGGGCAGGTTTGCGGATATGCTTCTCACAAACCAGAGCTTCTCACAACAAGCTTGATGGTTTCGGTACGGAATGTCCCACCTTTGGGGACGAAACGATATCCATTGCCTCTTATTGCTTTTAAAATTTTTCTTGTGTCAACATAGAATAACAGGAGTGTTGTGTCAATTTTGGGGATTTTTCGAGGTTCGTTTGGACATTTTTATGCATTAATTGAGTTTTTCAATGCATTTATGTGCATAATTCAAATTTGAGCTGCATGTGCATGCTCTAATGCATATAAATTTGTTGAAAAATTCAAATATGTGTCCTTGGTTGCATGCTTAGGTCCCATGCAAGAAATGGGAATGAATGTCAAACACCCTGCCACCGTCACTCGGCCGCAAACATTGAGATACCTGGTTTTTAAATTCTAGTAAATCCAAAACTCATCTGAAATTGATGAAACTTGGCACGCTATGATGGAGCGGCGTCGATATGCCATGGTAGATTTTTCGTCCCATTTGGGGCAGGTTTGGGTATATGCTTCTCACAAACCAGAGCTTCTCACAGCAAGCATGATGGTTTAGGTAGGGAATGTCTCACCTTTGGGGACGAAATGATATCTATTGCCTCTTATTGCTTTCAAAAAAATATCATGGCAACATAGAACAACAGGAGTGTTGTGTCAATTTTTGGGATTTTTGGGGTTCGTTTGGACATTTTTATAAATTAATTGAGTTTTCAATGCATTTATGTGCATAATTCAAATTTGAACCATTCATGTGACGCCACATGTCTTGGTTTTAATGGCTCTTAATTGCAAACATTTTAGATAGAACACTCGTGTGCAAAGTGAGAGCAGGTTTGTGCATCTCTTCAATGCAAACGGTTCTTTTGGATGACCCGTGTGCAACCACTTACAAACAATTTGGTAAGATTTGCATCTGTCATATTGGGTGTGTTGCCATTTGTCAAACTGGAAAGATTGACATTTGTTAACATTGCCATTTGTCAACCTTGTAACACTGTGATTTGTCAAAATATGAAGCAAAAAATCACTAGCATTATCTAATTTTTGCAACTAAAATTCAGTAATTAAGCATAGATGAAGGCATGTTCAGTCGGGCATGCAGCGGGCGGCGCAGTACTATTCAATTTGACAGTGGGCATCGTAGTTCCCGATACGGCTTTAATGCAGACAAGGGAGAGGGTAGCATTTCCTGAAATGCTGAACGTCCAATGATGCATCCTCCTTTAGTTAGCATCATGAATGCATGAGGGAAGTAATGGGAGGAGGACCGGGAAAAGAGGCAGCACGATGTGAATGCAACGCGGTTTGCACTCATATAAAGGCGCCCCTCCATTCCAATGCATCTACCACATCGTACGCACCTAAGCATTTGCCTAAGCAACTACACTAAGCACAAATGTGCTCAATCCAGACCCATGGCGGCGATGCGTGCGAGTGGCCAGCGGCTGTGCCAGATGGTCCACGACGCCGGCCTGCGGCATGGCACCGAGGATCGTCTCAAGACATGTTGGCGACCGGCTGGTGGATGGCCGCCGTCGATGCCATCTACGACTCTCAATTGGACCAGATGATCGTTTCCACCACCAACAAGTTCACCATCGTCAAGAAGCTCATGGACGACATCGCTGTACTCCTCCAGCCCGCGTGCCCGGGCTCCTCATTGCCTGCCACCCTAATCGGCCTCCATGGTTGGAACCTCTTTCAAGCACTGGTGGCCCTACGACTGCCCGCCGACGCCATGAAGAATTTCCACCTGGAGGTCGTGCTCGCCGTGAGGCGCCTCGCCCTGCAAGAATTCGTTGACCTACACATCCACGTGTACGAGAAAATCGTGTACATAGGTATCTACAAGGCCAGTGAGGACGCTACAACGTTGGCCTTCTTCAACCGGTTGGAAGCCTTGGATGCCTTTGCTGAGAAGCACCTTGACCTCGCCACAAAAGTCGCCGCTCCTTAGCCGCCGGTCGGTGGCCCGGCGCACTGAGTTGAGGAGGAGGAGGTCGTACGTTGATGGATGCATCTTTCTTCTTGCCTCCCGTAACCACCACTGCGATCACATCATCATGGCCTTAATTCTTATTGTGCTATTGCATTCTCGTTCTAGTTAATACAGACATGTGTGACCCCTTTGCTTAATTATATGCATCAATGTAACTAGTACTCCATCCGTCAATTTATAAGTTGTGCTGCCAGTGTTTGAGGCCGGCGCATGACACAATAAGCACACCCATGATGACACATACAGAGAGGACATCCAGCGGTTCCAATGGCGATCCCCGTGGCTCCAATGGCGCTCCTAGCTGCTGACAACGACAACGGCGGGCATTTCACCACGCATCACGTCGTGGACACTCACGTGAGGGGGAAGGCCCTCTCGGTGGTGTACACGAACGATCTGGTCTCGGTGGAGAGCTCCATCCAAACTACGGAGTAGTTCCTTGCCGAGGACAAGTACCAAGTGGTCGGCTTCGACCTCGAGTACACCATTGGTCGTGCCGGGCACATTTGTGGGGGACGTGGCTTCGACCATTGGGCGGCAACAGTTGGTCATCCGGGTGCCCAATAAAGGATGCAAAGAGGGATCTTACAGCAGCAAGGACCAACTTCTCTACTGATATCTCATCTAACAGAACTCCCAAGTTAACTGTGCTGAGGATTGAGTAGTCATCAGATGGGTGACCGGATGGGAAGTGGCCTCGATGTTAAATAAACCGATGTGATGGGTCACTGTAAACATTTAATTGTGTTGAATGTATATAGTACTCCATCATATTAGTTGAATTAACCTCGAGGTCCTTGTTTTTTATTTTTGACATTTTTTGTTTTTTGTACACATTTTGATTGTCTTGAAGAAGGTCTATCTCGTTAGTTTTTGATAAAAACATTTTGAACACATGTTGATTGGCTTGAATCAAGGTCTCTCCTATTACTTTATGACATGTTTCCAAAACATGGACCTCGAGGTTAATTCAACTAATAGGACGGAGCACTTTATACATTCAACGCAATTAAATGTTTTCCAAAAACAGTGATATGATTTCTGTGAAACTTATAAGTCATGTATGTCAAATTAACCTTTGTGTACTTGTTGTCAAATTAACCTCCAGGCCTTTCTGCCGCGTATCGCACACATCTTCTTAAGTTGAACCATTTATGTTCTCTTCCCTAATTGAAAACATTTCATTTGACTAAACCGTATGCTGTATATCACACACACCTTGATCTGGCTGACCGTTTTTGTTGCTTTCCCTAATAGCAAACAGTTCATCGGAACGAACTGTATGTTGTATATTGCACACAAATTGATATGGCTGCCCCTTTCTGTTGTTCTATCTAATCGCAGACAATTCGTCTAGATCATCTGTATGCCCTGCTTCGCACATGCAACTAAAATTTGAACCATGTTTGATGCATCTGTCATCGCAAATGTTTTGCACATTTTTGACAGTTTTTTTACACCACCGTTTGCGATTATTGCATCGCGCACAGTTTCGTCGAAGGGTCTCTGATCATAGTGTCACGTTAGTAGCAACCTGCAGTAGTGAACCCCGATGACAAGCCAAGCAATTGTTTCATACTTTTGATGTTCTCAGACTTTTTCAACCTTCACGCAATACATGAGCGTGAGCCATGGATATAGCACTATGTTGGAAGAGAATATGGTGGTTGTGGAGAAGACAAAAGGGGGAAGATAGTCTCACATCAACTAGGTGTATCAACGGGCTATGGAGATGCCCATTAATAGATATCAATGTGCGTGAGTAGGGATTGCCATGCAAGAGATGCACTAGAGCTATAAGTGTATGAAATCTCAAAAAAAAACTAAGTGGGTGTGCATCCAACTTGCTTGCTCACGAAGACCTGGGGCAATTGAGGAAGCCCATCATTGGAATATACAAGCCAAGTTCTATAATGAAAAATTCCCACTAGTATATGAAAGTGACAAAATAGGAGACTCTCTATCATGAAGATCATGGTGCTACTTGAAGCACAAGTGTGGAAAAAGGATAGTAACATTGCCCCGTCTCTCTTTTTCTCTCATTTTTTCTTTCTCTTTTTTTCTTTCTTTTTTCACTTTTTTCTTCTTTTTTCTCCCTTTTATTTATTTATTTTTCGTCCGGAGTCTCATCCCAACTTGTGGGGGAATCATAGACTCCATCATCCTTTCCTCACATTGGACAATGCTCTAATAATGAAGATCATCACACTTTTATTTACTTACAACTCAAGAATTACAACTCAATGCTTAGAACAAAATATGACTCTATGTGAATTCCTCCAGCGGTGTACCGGGATGTGCAATGAATCAAGAGTGATACGTATGAAAGAATTATGAAAGGTGGCTTTGCCACAAATACAATGTCATCTACATGATCATGCAAAGCAATATGACAATGATGAAGGGTGTCATAATAAACAGAACAGTGGAAAGTTGCATGGCAATATATCTCGGAATGGCTATGGAAATGCCATAATAGGTAGGTATGCTGGCTGTTTTGAGGAAGGTATATGGTGGGTGTATGGTACCGGCAAAAGTTGCGCGTCACAAGAGAGGCTAGCAATGGTGGAAGGGTGAGAGTGTGTATAATCCATGGACTCAACATTAGTCATAAAGAACTCACATACTTATTGAAAAAATATATTAGTTATTGACATGAAGTTCTACGCACATGCTCCTAGGGGGATAGATTGGTAGGAAAAGACCATCGCTCACCCCCGACCGCCACTCATAAGGAAGACAATCAAAAAGTAAATCATGCTCCGACTTCATCACATAACGGTTCACAATACGTGCATGCTATGGGATTCACAAACTTTAACACAAGTATCTCTCAAATTCACAACTACTCACTATCATGACTCTAATATCACCATCTTCATATCTCAAAACAATCATAAAGAATCAAACTTCTCATACTATTCAATGCACTTTATATGAAAGTTTTTATTATATCCATCTTGGATGCCTATCATATTAGGACTAAATTTGTAACCAAAGCAAATTACCATGCTATTCTAAAAGACTCTCAAAATAGTGAAGTGTGAGAGTTCATAACTTTCTATAAAATAAAGCCACCTCCATGCTCTAAAAAGATATAAGTGAAGTACTAGAGCAATATTGCTTAGCTCAAAAGATATAAGTGAAGCACATAGAGTATTCTAATAAATCACGATTCATGTGTGTGTCTCTCAAAATGTGTGTACAGCAAGGATGATTGTGGTAAATTAAAAAGAAAAGACTCAAACCATACAAGACGCTCCAAGCAAAACACATATCATGTGGTGAATAAAACTATAGCCTCAAGTAAAGTTGCCGATAGACGAAGACGAAAGAGGGGATGCCTTCCAGGGCATCCCCAAGCTTAGGCTTTTGGTTGTCCTTGAATATTACCTTGGCATGCCTTGGGCATCCCCGAGATTAGGTTCTTGCCACTCCTTATTCCATAGTCCATCAAATTCATACCCAAAACTTGAAAACTTCACAACACAAAACTCAACAGAAAATCTCATGAGCTCCGTTAGTATAAGAAAATAAATCACCACTTTAAGGTACTATTGAAAACTCATTATTTATTTATATTGGTGTAATTTCTACTGTATTACATCTTTTCCATGGTTTATACCCCCCGATACTAACCATAGATTCATCAAAATAGGTAAACAACATGCAAAAAACAGAATCTGTCAAAAACAGAACAGTCTGTAGTAATCTGTAACTCTCGAATACTTTTGTATCTCCAAAAATTCTGAAAAATAGGAAAACCTGAGTAATTTGTGTACCAATCCACAGAAATAAGAATCAGATCAAAATCACGTTTCTGTGAATTATGACAAATATTTTCCTAGGCGCAAAAGTTTCTGATTTTCAGCAGGATCAACACAATTATCACTGTAAGCTATCCTAAAGGTTTAACTTGGCACAAACACTAATTAAAACATAAAACCACACCTAACCAGAAGCTAGATGAATTATTTATTACTAAATAGTAACAAAAAGCAAAGAACAAAAATAAAATTGGTTTGCCTCCCAACACGCGCTATTGTTTAACGCCCTTAGCTAGGCATAAAAACGCGAATAGATCTAGGTATTGTCATTTTTTGTATGCAATCCATAAGTGGCTCTCATAATAGATTCATATGGCAATTTAGTTTTATTCCTAGGAAAGTGTTCCATGCATTTCCTTAACGGAAATTGGAATCTAATGTTTCCTTCTTTCATATCAATAATTGCACCAATCGATCTAAGGAAAGGTCTACCAAGAATAATAGGACATGTAGGATTGCAATCTATATCAATAACAATGAAATTTACGGGCACATAATTCCTATTTACAAAAATAAGAACATCATTAATCCTTCCCATAGGTTTCTTAATAGTGGAATCCACAATATGCAAATTTAAAGAACAATCATTAAATTCATGGAAACCTAACACATCACACCGAGTTTTTGGAATTGTGGAAACACTAGCACCCAAATCACACAAAGCATGGCATTCATAATCTTTAATCTTAATCTTAATAGTAGGTTCCCACTCATCATAAAGTTTTCTAGGGATATAAACCTCTAATTCAAGCTTTTCTTCAAAAGATTGCATCATAGCATCAACAATATGTTTAGTAAAAGCTTTGTTTTCATTATAATCATGAGGAGAATTCAACACAGATTGCAACAAGGAAATACAATCTATTAAATAAAAAATATCATAATTAGATTCCTTGAAATCCAAAAGTGTGGGTTCATTGCTACTTAAAGTCTTGACCTCTCCAATCCCACTTTTATCAATTTTTGCATCTAGATCTAAAAACTCCAAATCATTAGGACGCCTTTTAACTAAAGTTGACTCATCTCCAGTCCCATTTTTATCAAGATTAATATTGGAAAACAAATATTCAATAGGAGTCACATCAACCACTTTTAGATGTTCATTATTATTATCACGAAAACTAGAGGAACACGTTTTTACAAACCAATCTTTTTTAGCACGCATCTTAGCGATTCTTTCTTTGCACTCATCAATGGAAATTCTCATGGCTTTAAGAGACTCATTGATATCATGCTTAGGTGGAATAGATCAACGTTTCAAAGAATCAACATCAAGGGAAATTCTATCCATGTTCCTAGCCAAATCATCAATCTTGAGAAATTTTTCTTCAATCAAAGCATTAAAATTCTTATGCGAACTCATAAATTCTTTAACACTATTCTCAAAATCATAGGGAATATTATTAAAATTTCCATAAGAATTGTTGTAGGAATTATCATAATTATTAGAGGAATTACTAGGAAATGGCCTAGGATTAAAATTGCCTCTATAAGCGTTGTTACCATAATTGTTCCTACCAACAAAATTTACATCCATAGGTTCATTATTATTCTCAATCAAAGTGTACAAAGACATATCATTAGGATCAGAAGAAACACTCTTATTAACAAATAATTTCATAAGTTCATCCATCTTTCCACTCAAAACATTAATCTATTCAAGCGCATGAACCTTTTTACTAATAGATATTTCGGTGTGCCGATGAGAATAATTAACCATGATATTATCTAGGAGTTTAGTAGCCTCTCCTAAAGTAATTTTCATAAAAGTGGCCCCCGCGGCCGAATCTAAAAGATTTCTAGAAGCAAAATTCAATCCGGCATTAAAAAATTGTATAATCATCCACAAATCAAATCATGTGTAGGGCAGTGTCGTATCATCAATTTCATCCTCTCACAAGATTTGCAACATGCTCATGATCAAGTTGCTTAAAATTCATAATATCGTTCCTAAGGGAGATGATCTTAGCGGAAGGAAAATACTTAGAGATGAAAGAAAATTTACACTTATTCCATGAATCAATACTATTTTTAGGCAAAGATGAAACCCAAGTTTTAGCACGATCTCTAAGCGAAAATGGAAATAGCTTCAATTTAACAATATCAATATCCACATTTTTCTTCTTTTGCATATCACACAAATCATTGAAATTATTTAGATGGGATGTGGCATCTTCACTAGGAAGGCCAGAAAATTGATCTTTCATAACAAGATTCAGCAAAGCGGCATTAATTTCACAAGATTCAGCATTAGTAGTGGGAGCAATCAGAGTGCTAATAAACTCATTGTTGTTGGTGTTGGAGAAGTCACACAATTTAGTACTATCTTGAGCCATCGTGACAAAGCAAGCAATCCAACACACAAGCACACAAGAAGCAAGCAAAGAAGACGAACGGAAGAGGGGCGAAGGAAAGGAAAATCTTTTCAAAAATCATTTTAGAGGTGGGGGAGAGGAAAACGAGAGGCAAATGCAAATAATGTAATGGAAGATATGAGAGTTTATGATGGGTACTTGGTATGTCTTGACTTGATGTAGATCCACCCGGTAACGGTGCCAAAAATTCTTCCTGCTACCTCTTGAGCTTGCGTCGGTTTTTCCCTTGAAGAGGAAAGGGTGATGCAGCAAAGTAGAGTAAGTATTTCCCTCATTTTGAGAAACAAGGTATCAATCTAGTAGGACACTACGCACAAGTCACCGAATACCTGCACAAACAATCAACAAACTTGCACCCAACGCGATAAAGGGGTTGTCAATCCCTTCACGGTTACTTGCAAAAGTGAGATCTGATAAAGTTAGATAAACGGTAAAGTAAATATTTTTGGTATTTTTGGTTTGTAGATTGGAATGTAAAGATTGCAAAATAAAGGAACGGTGATAGAAATGGGCAAGTTGACAGGAAACTAATATGATCTAAAATAGACCCAGGGGACATAGGTTTCACTAGTGGCTTCTCTCAAGATAGTAAATATTACGGTGGGTGAAAAAATTACTGCCAAGCATTTGATAGAAGAGCACATAATTATGACGATATCTAATGCAATGATCATGAATATAGGCATCACATCTGTGTCAAGTAGACCGAAACGATTCTGCATCTACTACTATTACTCCACACATCGACCACTATCCAGCATGCATCTAGAGTATTAAGTTCATAAAGAACGGAGTAACGCATTAAGTAAGATGACATGATGTAGAGGAATTAACTCAAGCAATATAATGAAAACCCAATCTTTTTATCCTCGATGGCAACAGGACAATACGTGCCTTGCTGCCCCTACTGTCACTGGGAAAGGACACCGCAAGATTGAACCCAAAGCTAAGCACTTCTCCCATTGCAAGAAAAAACAATCTAATAGGCCAAACTAAACCGATAATTCGAAGAGACTTGCAAAGATATCAAATCATGCATATAAGAATTCAGAGAAGACTCAAATAATATTCATAGATAATCTGATCATAAATCCACAATTCGTCGGATCTCGGCAAACACACTGCAAAAGAGTATTACATCGAATAGACCTCCAAGAACATTGAGGAGAACATGGTATTGAGAATCAAAGAGAGAAAAGAAGCCATCTAGCTACTAGCTATGGACCCGTAGGTCCGAGGTAAACTACTCATGCTTCAACGGAAAGGTAATGGTGTTGAGGTAGAAGTCCTCCGTGATCGAATCCCCCTCCGACAGGACGCCGGAAAAGGCCCCTAGATGGGATCTCACGGGTACAGAAGATTGCGGGCGGTCGAAAATTGTTTTCGTGGCCCCCTTGATGTTTTGGGGTATAAGAGAATATATAGGCGAAGAAACTAGGTCAGGAGAGCTCTGAGGGGCCCACGAGGAAGGGGGCGCCCTCCACCCTCGTGGTCTCCTCGTTGAGTCTCCGACTTCATCTACAAGTCTCCTGGTTTTCTTCTGGTCCAAGAAAGATCATCACGAAAGTTTCATTCCGTTTGGACTCCGTTTGGTATTCCTTTTTTGCTAAACTCTAAAACAAGCAAAAAACACAAACTGGCACTGGGCCCTCGGTTAATAGGTTAGTCCTAAAAATAATATAAAATAGCATATTAAACATCCAAAACAGAGAATATAATAGTGGAACAATCAAAATTATAGAACATTGGAGACGTATCAGGCGACCTCACAAGGGCTCAGAGGATGAGAATGAATTCGGTCCTGGGGTCTGTCCCCTCTCTATGGTGGAGACTAGCCTATACTTATACTAGGCCCGGTTCTCTTCCCTCATAACTTAGGCGGGAAGGAATACCACAGAGGCCAATTTTGAAGGGGGACAAGAGTACATCTTATCCTGACAAAAGGTAGTCTTCGCCTGCAAAGCTTCTGGTCATGACACAGTTGTGGGCTCGGTGATGACCTCCATCCTGTTGAGCCCGCGATCTTGGTCTTGTTGCATCGGAATGGAAACCTCTGGGGGATTCCTCGGGAACCCGCGCTTGTCCTTGACTCCTTAGCACAAAAGAGGAAGTTTTCCTGGACTACGCCCGCTGGCGCCCGCCTGGCCTTGGTCGTCATGGCTCACGTCATCGTGACCCTCGTGAGGGGGTCCCTGCATAGAGATCTCCGCTCCTAGGGAGGCAGCCTCGGGGAGCTGCTCCTCGGGAGGTCTTGATGTCACTCCCCTCGTGAGGGCCCGTGAGGGTCTTTCTCGTGGAGTCTTGTAGCTAGGCCGTACCGGGCCATCGATGGGGCCACGCGCTGGGCCGAAGGCAGGCAGGTCTGGGTACCCCCAATCCCATAATGCCGATAGTAGCCCCCGGGCCCAAGGCGCACTCGGCCTGGCTTCAAAGCGAAGGTGAGGAGCGAAGGGCGAAGCGACGTGGTCCCCAATCGCCTACGGGCCAGGCTTAATGCATGCGCACAATGGGATGCGGATGCCTCCACTTCCCCACGTCGCCTCGGCAACTGCCCAGGCTGACACAAAAACTCCAGCGCATGCTGCGGAGCCACCATTGCCCTGCCGCGCGCCCGCCTTCCACTCCTCCCTTTTCCTGCAAGCTCGCACCTCGCCCGCTGAGTCTTGCGCCACCCCCGGCTCGCTCCATCACCATGGCCCCCAAGAGGAAGAAGAGCAGAGCCACGGTAGTGGCGGATCATTAGGTGGGGCCGGAACCCGCGCTGGGCCGGTCCACCATGCTCAATTGCGAAGGGCGGGATAAGGTCCGGCCGCTGATCGCAGCCGACTCCAATGAGTGGAAGGCAACGAAGATCTGGTCTGCCTCTTGGTCCTTAACCAATCTGGAGACCACCACCATCGCCCTTCACCCCCACACCCTCTTCTCTGGTTTGCAGCCGCCGTTCTTGGATTTCTTCAATGCCATGCTCATGCACTACCAGGTCCACGCTTTGCATCTCAACCCTGAGTCCATTGTCCTTCCCTCCGCCTTCACATTCCTGTGCGAGGCCTTTGTGGGCATCGCCCCCTCAGTGGCATTGCTCCGCCACTTCTACTCCCTTCAATTGGTCACCGGCGTGCAACACTCTAGGTGCGCGTCGCTGATGTCGCTTGAACTACGTCGGTATTTCCCCAAAGAGGAAGGTATGATGCAGTACAGCTACGGTAGGTATTTTGCTCAGTTATGAAACCAAGGTTATTGAATCAGTAGGAGAACCAAGCAACACTATGTAAACTGTACCTACACACAAAGAACAAATACTTGCAACCCGACGCGAAAGAGGGCTTGTCAGTCCCTCTTGGGTAAAAGATTTCTAAAGTGATAGATTGGTAGATGCAAATAAATTAAAGGCAAATAAATTCAGTGAGGTATTTTTGGGGTTTTTGGTAATATAGATCTGAAAATAAAATATGCAAATAAATAAAAAGGCAAATAGCAATATAGATCTGAAAATATATGATATGAAAATAGACCTGGGGGCCGTAGATTTCACTAGTGGCTTCTCTCGAGAAAATAGCATACGGTGGGTAAACAAACTACTGTTGGGCAATTGATAGAACCTCAAATAATTATGACGATATCCAGGCAATGATTATTATATAGGCATCACATCCAAGATTAGTAGATCGACTCCTGCCTGCATCTACTACTATTACTCCATACATCGACCGCTATCCAGCATGCATCTAGTGTATTAAGTTCATGGAGAAATGGAGTAATGCAATAAGAATGATGACATGATGTAGACAAGATCTATCCATGTAGGAATAGACCCCATCTTGTTATCCTTAATAGCAATGATCAATATGTGTCTTGCTACCCCTTCTGTCACTAGGAAACAACACCGCACGACCGAACCCATCACAAAGCACCTCTTCCCGTGGCAAGAAAAATCGATCAAATTGGCCTAACTAAACCAAAGGTTCGAACAAGAAATACGAGGCTATAAGTAATAATGCATATAACAGATCAAAGAAACTCATATAACTTTCATGGATATAAAGATCTGATCATAAACTCAAGGTTCATCGGATCCCAACAAACACACCGCAAAAAGAGTTACATCAAATGGATCTCTGATACGTCTCCAACGTATCTATAATTCAACAAGCAATCATGCTATTTGATTATATGTTTTGAATGATTACGGGCTTTATTATACACTTTTATATTACTTTTGGGACTAACCTACTAACCGCAGGCCCAGCCCATATTGTTGTTTTCTTGCCTATTTCAGTGTTTCGAAGAAAAGGAATATCAAACGGAGTCCAAACGGAATGAAACCTTCGGGAGCGTGATTTTTGGAACGAACGTGATCCAGGAGACTTGTAGTTGAAGTAAAGGAAGCTTCGAGGTGGCCACGAGGGTGGGGGCGCGCCCACCCCGTCTGGGCACGCCCCCTGTCTCGTGGGCCCCTCGAGGCTCCCCCGACCGACTTCTTTCGCCTATATAAGTCCACATACCCTAAAACCTTCGAAGAACACAATAGATCAGGAGTTCCACTGCCGCAAGCCTCTGTAGCCACCAAAAACCTCTCTAGAGCCCGTTCCGGCACCCTGCAGGAGGGGGAATCCATCACCGGTGGCCATCTTCATCATCCCGGCGCTCTCCATGACGAGGAGGGAGTAGTTCACCCTCGGGGCTGAGGGTATGTACCAGTAGTTATGTGTTTGATCTCTCTCTCTCTCTCATGTTCTCTCTATGGCACGATCTTGATGTATCGCGAGCTTTGCTGTTATAGTTGGATCTTATGATGTTTCTCCCCCTCTGCTCTCTTGTGATGAATTGAGTTTTCCCTTTGAAGTTATCTTATCGGATTGAGTCTTTAAGGATTTGAGAACACTTGATGTATGTCTTGCCGTGCTTATCTGTGGTGACAATGGGATATCATGTGATCCACCTGATGTATGTTTTGGTGATCAACTTGCGGGTTCCACCCATGAACCTATGCATAGGGGTTGGCACATGTTTTCGTCTTGACTCTCTAGTAGAAACTTTGGGGCACTCTTTGAAGTACTTTGTGTTGGTTGAATAGATGAATCTGAGATTGTGTGATGCATATCGTATAATCATGCCCACGGATACTTGATGTGACATTGGAGTATCTAGGTGACATTAGGGTTTTGGTTGATTTGTGTCTTAAGGTGTTAATCTAGTATGAACTCTATGATAGATTGGACGGAAAGAATAGCTTCATGTTATTTTACTACGGACTCTTGAATAGATCGAGCAGAAAGGATAACTTTGAGGTGGTTTTGTACCCTACCATAATCTCTTCGTTTGTTCTCTGCGATTAGTGGCTTTGGAGTGACTCTTTGTTGCATGTTGAGGGATAGTTATATGATCCAATTATGTTATTATTGTTGAGAGAACTTGCACTAGTGAAAGTATGAACCTTAGGCCTTGTTTCCTACCATTGCAATACCATTTGTGCTCACTTTTATCATTAGTTACCTTGCTGTTTTTATAATTTCAGATTACAAAAACCTATATCTACTATCCATATTGCACTTGTATCACCATCTCTTCGCCGAACTAGTGCACCTATTCAATTTACCATTGTATTGGGTGTGTTGGGGACACAAGAGACTCTTTGTTATTTGGTTGCAGGGTTGTTTGAGAGAGACCATCTTCATCCTACGCCTCCCACGGATTGATAAACCTTAGGTCATCCACTTGAGGGAAATTTGCTACTGTCCTACAAACCTCTGCACTTGGAGGCCCAACAACGTCTACAAGGAGAAGGTTGCGTAGTAGATATCAAGCTCTTTTCTGGCACCGTTGTCGGGGAGGTGAGTGCTTGAAGGTATATCTTTAGATCTTGCAATTGAATCTTTTTGTTTCTTGTTTTATCACTAGTTTAGTTTATAAAAGAAAACTACCAAAAATGGAGTTGAGTTTGTCTCATACGCTTCATCTTTTTAATATCTTTCGTGAGTATGATGAAAAGGAAAATTGTGCTCAAGTCCTAGAAGAATAATGCATTAAAATGCTTGGTACTAAATCTTTAAATGATGAGCATGATTGCAATGTTGTTAGTATGAACTCTTTGAATATCCATAGTACTAATGATGATTGCACTAGTTATGGTGAAAACATCTCTTATAAGCATGTTGATTTTTGTGGAGTAGATTGGGTTTGCAAGTACAAACCAAATAGGGAAAATAAATATTTCAAGAGGCATAAGTATTTAGAAACTAAAGGTTTGCAAGAAAGGCTTAACGTTAGTGCTGAAAACTTAAAATTTCTCCGCCGTACTTGTGAACTTTGCAATGAACGTGGTCATTTAAATCTATGCAAATTGTTTCATGATCGAATCGTGTCCAAAAATTGTGATGATTTGATTTCTCTTGCACATCATAATGAACTTAGTTTGCTTTTGGGTTATGAAGAATTGAAATGTGCAACTAAGCTTATTCGAGAATTTAACCTTGAGCATTTTCTTGATATTGATCTAGAGGAGATTTATTTGTATTGTGCGGTGAATTGCATTGAAAATCCTTATATTGCCAATTTCATAAAGAAAAGAAAGCAAATAGAAGATGAAGAGAATACTAATGAAAGGGAAGAGACTTCCCAATATCCTCCTATTATTTCTTATGATGAACCAAGTAACGAGGAGGAGCTTTCTATTCAACCAATCTCATCTATAAGGAGCACAAAGAAGAAGGTTGAACCCACACATAATGTGAAGAAGAAAAAGAAAAGAAGGAGCAACAAAGGTAGAAAGGTATCCCTCCCAAATGATGTTGCTCCTACTACTCATTGTGATGATGATAATTGCTATACTATTGGTGCTATCCATACTGTTAATGATGAGAGTGATTATGCTTATGATATGAAAAGGCCCAATCTTGGAAAAGCTATGTTTGATGAGGATGAAATATTTGAGAATATATTTGCTGAAATTAATGTTTGTCCCAAGCTTGGGGATGCTACATTTAATGAAGATGATATTTTTTGCCTCCCAAGTTTTGATATGCAAAGTTTTTATGATAGCATGCCTCTTACCTATGATGATTATATTGATGAAAGTGGGTTTCGAAGAGTGTCAACTTTAGGAAGTAGTTATCCCACTATTTTGCAGGATGTTGAATCTTATTGTGATGAATATGAAAGTGGATTTGGAAGAGTGTCGGCTTTATTTAGTGATGATTCCACTATCTTGGAAGAGGTTTCAATCTATTATGATGAGAACGAAGCTCCTACTTATCATGATTATTGTGATGAATCTTATGCTATAAAAAGTAGTGATGATTATATTTATAAAACTTTTCATGATTATGATTACCATTTTTCTGAACATTACTCTTTTAATGTGGAAACAATTTATAGTATCCAAGTCTTTTATGATACTCCCACTATTCCGAATGAGAAGAATTTTGCTTATGTCGAGAGTAGCAAATTTTCTATGCTTATAGATCATGAAAAGAATGCTTTAGGTGCTGGTTATATTTTTTAATTCATTCATGATGCTACTGAAATTATTATGAGGGAGGACCATATGCTTGTAGGAATTGCAAAAATATTAAGTTTCCTCCCTATGTGTTGAAAATCTTGAAGCTATGCTTGTTTTGCCTTCCTGTGCTAGTTGATTATTGTTCCCATAAGTTGTTTGCTCACAAAATCCCTATGCATAGGAAGTGGTTTAGGCTTAAATGTTCTAGTCATATGCTTCATGATGCTCTCTTTATGTTTCTATTCTTATCTTTTGTGTGAGCATCATTGTCATCATCATGCCTAGCTAGAAAGGCATTAAAGAAAAGCGCTTGTTGGGAGACAACCCAATATTTACCCTTACTGTTTTTGTGTGTCCACATGATTATACTACTGTATTAATCATGTTTTATAGCTTTTGTTTCAATAAAATGCCAAGTAAGACCTTTAGGATAGCTTATGGTGATAGTTGTGTTGATCCTGCTGAAAATCAGAAACTTTTGCACCCAGTATATTAGTTTTGATAATTCACAGAAACGTGCTTTTGATCTGATTATTTCTGCTTTGGATTGGTACACAAATTTCTTAGGACTTCCTAATTTGGTAGGATTGGTTAAGTTCCATAAGTATACGTTTGATACAGATTACTACAGACTGTTCTGTTTTTGACAGATTCTGTTTTCTATGTGTTGTTTGCTTATTTTGATGAATCTATGAGTAGTATCGGAGGGTATGAACGATAGAGAAGTTGGAATACAGTAGATATTACACCAATATGAATTTAGAATGAGTTCATTATAGTACCTAAGTGGTGCTTTTATTTTCTTATACTAACAGAGCTTACGAGTTTTCTGTTGAGTTTTGTGTTGTGGAGTTTTCAAGTTTTGGGTAAAGATTCGATGGACTATGGAATAAGGAGTGGCAAGAGCCTAAGCTTGGGGATTCCCAAGGCACCCCAAGGTAATATTCAAGGACAACCAAAAGCCTAAGCTTGGGGATGCCCCGGAAGGCATCCCCTCTTTCGTCTTCGTTCATCGGTAACTTTACTTGGAGCTATATTTTTATTCACCACATGATATGTGTTTTGCTTGAAGCGTCATTTTCTCTTGTTAATATTTGCTTGTGGTTATTTAGAATAATGTTTTGCTTCTTTATTTTCAATAAAAATATCAAGAATAGCCTTTACCATGCTTATTTTGCAAGTATACATGTTGCTGTTTGAAAACAGAAAGTTTACCGCTGTTGCAAAAATTCCCTAGAAAAGTCAGAGAATGGTATAATGTTGAAACTTTTTGCATAATGAGCTCTGATAAATATTCTACAGCGTAGTATTTTTCTCATAATTTTTGGAATTAGGGAAGTATTGATACTCTTGCATTCTTTACAGACTGTACTGTTTTGGCAGATTGATGTTATGTTTGCATTGTTTGCATATGTTTGCTTGTTTAATGATTCTATTTGAGGATAGGAGTATTAAATATGCAGAGGCATTTAGTATGAAATGTGGAAAAATAATTTTAGTGATTTGTTATAGTAGAAAATGATAAGGTTTTGCATTGGTTTATACTAACTTATCTCACGAGTTCTTGTTGAGTTTGGTGTGGATGAAGCTTTTGATAAAAAGAGAAACCATGATATGAGAGGAATTAAGGAGGCACAAAAGTTCAAGCTTGGGGATGCCCAAGGCACCCCAAGATAATATTTCAAGAATTCTCAAGCATCTAAGCTTGGGGATGCCCCGTTCGGCATCCCACCTTTCTTCTTCAACAAGTATCGGTTGAACCTAAGTTTTTCCTTCTTCACATGAGTTGTGCTATCCTTGCAATGTCATTTTATTTTGCTTTGCTTGCTGTTGGAATAAAATACCAAGATCGGAAATTCTTAAATGAGAGAGAGTCTTCACATAGTTACATAATTATTTAACTACTCATTCTTATATCATTTACTCGTGTGCTTCACTTATATCCTATGAGTAAATGGTTGAATGAGTTAAATGTCATAAATCTGAAATTATAGATGTCTCATTTTCTTATCCCATGGGGAGTAATTACTTCACATCTAAGAAGTAGAGGTTGTAAATTTATTGAAGGTTAGCAAACATTGTATTGGTCATTTGAACAATTCATGAAAGAATATTGAAGGAAGAGAGATTTCACATATAAATATACTATCTTAGACATCTTTTATAATTGTGAGCACTCATTAAGTATGACATGCTAAAGAGTTGATGTTGGACAAGGAAGACAACATAATGGGTTATGTTTTCTCACACCTCAGTTAAAGTATATTTTCATGGATCATTCAAACATGTTGAGCTTGCCTTTCCCCCTCATGCTAGCCAAATTCCTTGCACCAAGTAGAGATACTACTTGTGCTTCCAAATATCCTTAAACCCAGTTTTGCCATGAGAATCCACTATACCTACCTATGGATTGAGTAAGATCCTTCAATTAAGTTGTCATCGGTGCAAGCAATAAAAATTGCTCTCTAAATATGTATGATCTATTAGTGTGAAGAAAATAAGCTTTATACGATCTTGTTATGGAAGCAATAAAAGCGACGGACTGCATAATAAAGGTCCATATACAAGTGGCAATATAAAGTGACGTTCTTTTGCATTAAGATTTTGTGCATCCAACCATAAAAGCGCATGACAACCTCTGCTTCCCTCTACAAAGGGCCTATCTTTTACTTTATGCATGAGTCAAGGAGATCTTCACCTTTCCCTTTTTCATTTTATCCTTTGGCAAGCACCTCGTGTTGGAAAGATCCTGATATATATATCCAATTGGATGTAAGTTAGCATGAACTATTATTGTTGACATCTCCCAAAGGTGAATACATTGGGAGGCAACACTATAAGCCCCTATCTTTCTCAGTGTCCGATTAAAACTCCATAACCATAAGTATTGCGTGAGTGTTAGCAATTGTAGAAGACTATATGATAGTTGAGTATGTGGAGTTTGCTAAATCAAAACTATGACATAGACCCTTCCTGAAAATAGGATGAATTGTAATTGTTTGATGACTGAGAATGAAGTTTGCTATTTTCAAGAAAGTTTATGGTCTATGCTTTAACATGTGAATTGCTTGTTACTTGTTTGTGAGAAGTTTTATGAGATGAACTACTGTTATGACATATAATCATGCT
Organism: Triticum timopheevii; assembly: GCA_963921465.1. Lineage (NCBI taxonomy): Eukaryota > Viridiplantae > Streptophyta > Magnoliopsida > Poales > Poaceae > Triticum > Triticum timopheevii. The sequence goes on from OY997272.1 coordinate 155,039,123, forward strand.
AGAAAAGGTGATTGAAATTATTATTGATCAAACTTGTGCCCTTGCTAGCATTCACACTTCATAAATTCTTTCTTTTATCATTTACCTACTCGAGGACGAGCAGGAATTAAGCTTGCGGATGCTGATACGTCTCCAACGTATCTATAATTTATGAAGCATTCATGCTATTTTATTATCTGTTTTGAATGATTACGGGCTTTATTATACACTTTTATATTACTTTTGGGACTAACCTACTAACCGGAGGCCCAGCCCATATTGCTGTTTTCTTGCCTATTTCAGTGTTTCGAAGAAAAGGAATATCAAACGGAGTCCAAACGGAATGAAACCTTCGGGAGCGTGATTTTTGGAACGAACGTGATCTAGGAGACTTGGAGTTCAAGTAAAGGAAGCTTTGAGGTGGCCACGAGGGTGGGCTGCATGCCCACCCCCTTTGGGCGCGCCCCCTGTCTCGTGGGCCCCTCAAGGCTCCCCCGACCGATTTCTTTCGCCTATATAAGTCCACATACCCTAAAATCTTCGAAGAACACAATAGATCGGGAGTTCCACCACCGCAAGCCTATGTAGCCACCAAAAACCTCTCGGGAGCCCATTCCGGCACCCTGCCAGAGGGGGAATCCATCACCGGTGGCCATCTTCATCATCCCGGCGCTCTCCATGACGAGGAGGGAGTAGTTCACCCTTGGGGCTTAGGGTATGTACCAGTAGCTATGTGTTTGATCTCTCTCTCTCTCTCTCTCTCTCTCTCTCTCTCTCTCGTGTTCTCTCTATGGCACAATCTTGATGTATCGCCAGCTTTGCTATTATAGTTGGATCTTATGATGTTTCTCCCCCTCTACTCTCTTGTGATGAATTGAGTTTTCCCTTTGAAGTTATCTTATCGGATTGAGTCTTTAAGGATTTGAGAACACTTGATGTATGTCTTGCTGTGCTTACCTGTGGTGACAATGGGATATCACGTGAACCACTTGATGTATGTTTTGGTGATCAACTTGCGGGTTCCGCCCATGAACCTATGCATAGGGGTTGGCACACATTTTTGTCTTGACTCTCCGGTAGAAACTTTGGGGCACTCTTTGAAGTACTTTGTGTTGGTTGAATAGATGAATCTGAGATTGTGTGATGCATATCGTATAATCATGCCCACGGATACCTGAGGTGACATTGGAGTATCTAGGTGACATTAGGGTTTTGGTTGATTTGTGTCTTAAGGTGTTATTCTAGTATGAACTCTATGATAGATTGAACGGAAAGAATAGCTTCCTGTTATTTTACTACGGACTCTTGAATAGATCGAGCAGAAAGGATAACTTTGAGGTGGTTATGTACCCTACCATAATCTCTTCGTTTGTTCTCCGTGATTAGTGGCTTTGGAGTGACTCTTTGTTGCATGTTGAGGGATAGTTATATGATCCAATTATGTTATTATTGTTGAGAGAACTTGCACTAGTGAAAGTATGAACCTTAGGCCTTGTTTCCTACCATTGCAATACCGTTTGTGCTCACTTCTATCATTAGTTACCTTACTGTTTTTATAATTTCATATTACAAAAACCTATATCTACTATACGTATTGGACTTGTATCACCATCTCTTCACCGAACTAGTGCACCTATACAATTTACCATTGTATTGGGCATGTTGGGGACACAAGAGACTCTTTGTTATTTGGTTGCAGGGTTGTTTCAGAGAGACCATCTTCATCCTATGCCTCCCACGGATTGATAAACCTTAGGTCATCCACTTGAGGGAAATTTGCTACTGTCTTACAAACCTCTGCACTTGGAGGCCCAACAACATCTACAAGGAGAAGGTTGCATTGTAGACATCAATCTCCAAGAGAGCATTGTATTGATAATCAAAAAGAGAGAAGAAGCCATCTAGCTACTGCCTACGAACCCGTAGGTCTATAGTGAACTACTCACGCATCATCGGAGAGGGACCAATGAGGATGATGAACCCTCCGTGATGGTGTCTAGATTGGATTTGGTGGTTCTGGAACTTGCGGCGGCTGGAATTGTGTTTCGATTTTGGATTTTGGCAGTATTTATAGAGCAAAGAGGTGGTGTGGGAGGCGGCCAAGGTGGGCAAACCCTCCAGGGCGTGCCTGGGCCCCAGGCACGCCTAGGTGGGTTGTGCTCCCCTCGAAGCCCCCCTCTGGTAATTCTTTGGCCCAACAGGTGTCTTCTGGTCCAGAAAAATTCTCCAAAAAGCTTCGCTGCGGACTCCGTTTGGTACTGATATTCTGCGAAGTAAAAAACAAGCAAAAATAGCAACTAGCGTTGGGAACTATGTAAATAGGTTAGTCCCCAAAAAATGATATAATGTTGCTATAAAATGATTGTAAGACATCCAAGAATAATAATATAATAGCGTGGAACAATCAAAAATTATAGATACATTGGAGATGTATCAGCATACCCAAGCTTAATTCCTGCTCGTCCTCGAGTAGGTAAATGATAATAATGGAATTTTTGATGTGGAATGCTACCTAACATGTTCATCACATTCTTTTCTTTTGTAGCATGGACATATGGACTTTTATATGGTTCAAAGCAATAATAGTCTAGTTTTGACATGAAGATTTCAATACTCAAGCATATCAACAAGCAACCATGTCTTTCAAAATATCAACACCAAAGCAAGTTATCCCTAGCCCATTATGCTCAATCATTGATCCATTCATGAAACACACTCGCATATTAGGTACATCCAATGCTCAAGTACGACCATAGTACCCCTTAGTTGGTGCTTTATAAGAGAATATGGAGAGTCAAATAAAAATAAAATTGCATAAAGTAAATAGATAGGCCCTTCGTAGAGGGAAGTAGGGATTTGTAGAGGTGCTAGAGCTCAAAGCAAAAAAGAGAGATAAAACATTTTGGGTGGCATGCTTTTCCTGTCAACGAAAATTATCGAGTAGTTCCTAATACTTTCCATATCATAGGCGGTTCCCAAACAGAAAATAAAATTTATTCCTTTTTCCACCATACTTCACATTCCAGGGCTAGTCGTATCCACGGGTACCGTCCATACCAACACTTTCCAAGGAATTTATAATTTGACAACATAAAGTAAATTCATTTTTCATTTTGGGACTGGGCATCCCTAATACCTTTGCCGTACTCTTGTGCAATGACAAGTGAATAAACACTCATTTTGAGAATAACACATCTAGCATGGAAAAATATTAGCCACCCCCTACTGTTTATGAGCAGTACGAGCACACAAAAAGGGAATTTATTTTGAAAATTAGAGATGGCACATACAAATTTGATTAGAACAGCACGAGAATAACGAATGTAGGTAGGTATGGTGGACTCATATGGCAAAACTGGGTTTAAGGATTTTGGATGCACAAGTAGTATTTCTACTTAGTACAAGTGGAGGCTAGCAAAAAGATTGAGAAGCAACCAACCAAGAAACGAAAAATCACATAAGCAAGCATTAAGCATAACTAACACCGAATAATGCACCGCAAGTAGGATGTTATTTCATTGCATGACTATTGACTTTCGTGCTTGCATAGGGAATCACAAACCTTAACACCAATATTCTTACTAAAGCATAATTACTCACCAACATGAGTCACATATCACTATCATCATATCTCAAAACTATTACAAAGAATCAAGTTTATTTTGTCCAATGATCTTCATGAAAGTTTTTAGTATATCCCTCTTGAATATCTATCACTTTGGGACTAGTTTCACATGTTGCTTTTGATAGCTCAAACAAATTTAAGTGAAGAACATGAGCATAAAGATTTTCATCTCTCAAAATAATATAAGTGAAGCATGAGAGAATTTATTCAAAAATACTAACTCTCAAATACATTTAAGTGAAACATGAGAGCATTCCTTCAAAAGTATTAAAGCGCACCATGCTCAAAAAGATATAAGTGAGGCACTAGAGCAATTCCATAGCTCAAAAATTTCAAGTGAAGCATAAAGAGCAATTCTAACAAATCATAGCATAATTTTGGATCCCTCAAATAAGTGTGTCCAGCAAGGATACTTGACACAAAACAAAAATCAAAACAAGTAAAGACTCATATAGTACAATATGCTCCAAGCAAAACTCATGATATGTGACGAATAAAACTATAGCTCCAAGTAAAATGCCGATGGTCGTTAGAAGAAAGAGGGGATGCCACCTCGGGGCATCCCCAAGCTTAGTTGCTTGTTCATACTTGAATATTCTCTTGGGGTGCCATGGGGAATCCCCAAGCTTAGGCTCTTGCTTCTCCTTATTCCTTCATCCATCGTGATCTCACCCAAAACTTGAAACAATCACACAAACCTTAAAAAAACCTTTGTGAGACTCGTTAGTATAAAAAAGCAAATCACCACTCTAAGTACTATTGCAAACCCATTCATATTTTATTCTTGCATCATATCTACTGTATTCCAACTTTGGTATGGCTTATACCCCACGATAAAGTCCATAGATTCATCAAAATAAGCACACAACGCAAAGAAAACAGAATCTGTCAAAAGCAGAACAGTCTATAGCAATCTGAAAACTTCGTATACTTCTGTAACTTCAAATATTGTGAAAACTTAGGACAACATACGCAATTTTTATGTCAATCTTGTGTAAAAAATTCAGAGCAAAAGCACGTTCTGTGATTTATGAAAATTACTTTACTGGGCGAAAAAGTTTCTGTTTTTCAACAAGATCAAATCAACTATCACCCAACATGATCCCAAAGGTTTAGCTTGGCACAAAAACACAAATTAAAACATTAAAAGACAATTAAAACAGAGGCATAATTGTGCAAACCCTCAAGAAAAAAAAGAAAAAGGCAAAAATAAATTTTATTCATTGGGTTGCCTCCCAACAAGCGCTATCCCCTAGCTAGGCATAATGCCTAGATCTAAGTGTTGTCATCTTTGGTTCTAGATCCATAGGATGACCGCATGATTGATTCATATGGTGGCTTAATTCTTGTTCTAGGGAAGTGTTCCATACTCTTTCTTAGTGGAAATTGGAATTTAATGTTGCCTTCTTTCATATCAATCACTGCACCTATCGTGCATAAAAACGGTCTACCAAGTATAATTGGACAAGGCGGATTGCAATCAATATCAAGAACAACAAAATCTATGGGCACATAATTCCTATTTGCAAGAATAAGGACATCATTAATTCTTCCCATAGGATTTTTAATAGTAGAATCAGCCAAGTGAAAAATTAAAGAACACTCTCCAATATTGGTAAGACCAAGCACGTCGCATAAAGATTTCGGAATCGTGGAAACACTAGCACCCAAGTCACATAAAGCAAAACGCTCATAATTTTAATCTTGACTTTTATAGGAGGTTTCGATTCATCATGCAATTTTCTAGGAATTGAAACTTCTAGTTCCAGATTTTCTTCAAAAGCTTTCATCATAGCATCAACAATATGTTTAGTAAAAGCTTTAGTTTATTCATAAGAATGGGGTGAATTAATCATGGATTGCAACAATAAATAAAATCAATCAATGAGCAACTATCATAATTAAAGTCTTTGTAATCCAAAAGAGCGGGCACATCACTAGTTAAAGTTTTGACCTCTCCAAACCCACTTTTATCAATTTTTCATCAAGATTTTCACCCTCTGAATTATCGGAATGCCTTCTAACTAAAGTTGACTCTTCTTCAGTCCCTTTATCAACAATTTTAATCTTACTAAACAAGGAATCAACAGAAGAAACACCGATCGCTTTAAGATGTTCATCATTTTTATGAAATCAGTCACTAAAAACGCTCTTTATAAAAGTTCTCTTTTAGCTCTAAGCATAGTGGTTCTTTTCTTACTTTCATCCATAGAAACATATGAAGCTTTAATTGATTCCTCAACTTTGGGTACAAAAATTTTCAACTTGAGATTTTCTACATCGTTAGAAATCCTATCAATGCTTCTAGACATATCATCAATCTTATTCTACTTTTCTTCTATCGTGTTATTGAAAACCTTTTGAGCATTGATAAATTCTTTAATATTATTCTCTAGATAAGAGGTGTTCCTATTATTATTATAAGAAGGATTTCCATAGGAACCACCAAAATTATTAGAGGAATTTCCAGGAAAAGGCCTAGGATTAAAATTACCTCTATAAGCATTGTTATTAAAATTATTTCGCGAGACAAAATTCGTATCTACGGAATCACTATTTTGCTCAATCAAAGTAGACAAAGGCACATCATTAAGATCAATAGGAGCATTTTTATTAGCAACCGAATTCTTAAGAGCATCAACTTTCTCACTCAAAGTACTAATTTCTTCAACTGAATTAACTTTTTTACTAGTAGGTGCCCATTCGGTATGCCATTGTGAATAATCTGCCATGATATTATCTAGCAATTTAGTAGCTTCACCCAAAGTAATTTCCATAAAAGTACCACCTACGGCAGAATCTAAAATATTTCTAGAAAGAAAGTTCAATCCCGCATAAATTTTCTGTATGATCATCCAAAGGTTTAAACCATGAGTAGGACAATTTCTTAGCATCAATTTCATTCTTTCCCAAGATTGTGCAACATGTTCATGCTCAGGTTGCTTAAAATTCATGATCTTAGTTCTAAGGGAAATAATTTTTGTGGATAGATTAGTAATGTAAGCATCTTTGCATAATCCAAAGGATCAATACTATTGCGAGGCAAAGAAGAAAACCAAATTTTTGCACGATCTCGCAAAGAAAATGGAAATAATTTCAACTTCACAATATCATTCTCCACATCTTTTTTCTTTTGCATATCGCGTAATTCTACGAATATGTTAAGATGGGACGCGACATCCTCATTAGGAGTACCGGAAAACTGATATTTCATAACAAAATTCAACAAAGCGGCATTCATATCACAAGATTCCGCACTAGTGGCGGGAGGAGCAATCGGTTTGCTAATAAGATCATTGTTATTGGTATTGGAAAAATCACACAACTTGGTGTTTTCTTGAGTCATCATGACCACGCAAACAAGATTGCACACAAAAACAAATATGACGAGAAAAACGGCGAACGGGAAAAAAAAGGCGAATAAAACGGCAAATTTTTGTGAAGTGGGGGAGATGAAAATGAGAGGCAAATGGCAAATAATGTAAATTGCAAGGAGATGCGATTTGTGATTAGCCTGATAGATGTTAATGTTGTCTCCCCGGCAACGGCGCTCGAAATTCCTTTTGATGTCGCTTGAACTACGTCGGTATTTTCCCAAAGAGGAAGGGATGATACAGCACAACTACGGTAGGTATTTCCCTCAGTTATGAAACCAAGGTTATCGAAATGGTAGGAGAACCAAGCAACACTATGTAAACGGTACCTGCACACAAAGAACAAATACTTGCAACCCGACACGAAAGAGGGGTTGTCAATCCCTCTCGGGTAAAAGATTGGTAAAGTGATAGATTGGTAGATGCAAATAAAATTTAGTGAGGTATTTTTGGGTTTTTGGTAATATAGGTCTAAAAATAAAAGATGCAAATAACAATATAGCTCTTAAAATATACGATGAGAAAATAGACCCGGGGGGCGTACATTTCACTAGTGGCTTCGCTCGAGAAAATAGCATACGGTGGGTAAACAAATTACTTTGGGCAATTGATAGAACCTCAAATAATTATGACGATATCCAGACAATGATCATTATATAGGCATCACGTCCAAGATTAGTAGACTGACTCCTACCTGCATCTACTACTATTACTCCACACATCGATGGCTATCCAGCATGCATCTAGTGTATTAAGTTCATGGAGAAACGGAATAATGCAATAAGAATGATGACATGATGTAGAAAAGATCTATTCATGTAGGTATAGACTAGCCACATCTTGTTATCCTTAATAGCAACAATCAATATGTGTCTTGCTGCCCCTTCTATCACTGGGAAAGAACACCGCACGACTGAACCCATCACAAAGCACCTCTTCCCATGGCAAGAAAATCGATCTAATCGGCCTAACTAAACCAAAGATTCGAAAAAGAAATATGAGGCTATAAGTAATCATGCATATAAGAGATCAAAGAAACTCAAATAACTTTCATGGATATAGAGATCTGATCATAAACTCAAAGTTCATCGGATCCCAACAAACACACCGCAAAAAGAGTTACATCAAATAGATCTCCGAGAGACCATTGTATTGAGAATCAAAAAGAGAGAAGAAGCCATCTAGCTACTGCCTACAGACCCGTGGGTCTACACTGAACTACTCATGCATCATCGGAGAGGCACCAATGAGGATGATGAACCCCTCCGTGATGGTGTCTAGTTTGGATCTGGTGGTTGTGGAATTTGCGGCGGCTGAATTGTGTTTCGTCGACTCCCCTAGGGTTTTTGAATTTTCGGGGTATTTATAGAGCAAAGAGGCGGAGCGGGGGGCGGCCGAGGTGGGTTGTGCTCCCCTATGGGCCCAACAGGTGTCTTCTGGTCCAGAAAAATTCTCCAAAAAGTTTCACTACGTTTGGACTCCGTTTGGTACTGATATTCTGTGAAGTAGAAAACAAAAAAAAACTGGCATAGGGCACTATGTCAATAGGTTAGTCCCAAAAAAATGATATAAAGTTGCTATAAAATGATTGTAAAACATCCAAAGAATGATAATATAATAGCATAGAACAATCAAAAATTATAGATACGTTGGAGACGTATCAGTCGCTCCGGGCAGTGAGCGCAACGACGGGCGAGGGCATTGACATGGAGCTCCATCCGAATGTGGAGGGCTTCCAGATTCAGTGGGTGTATGTCGATGCCATCGTGTATAGCCCCCTACTCCAAACTCTATCAATCCCGGTGGAGCCGAGCACCAGGTGAGAGCACAAGAAGCTCGTCGATCCGATGCTCTCGCGAGTCACAATCGGGCTGGTGGACCTGAGGAAGGCAGGTGTGATGATGGCGATGGTGGTGAGGGAGTTCATCCGGCGATGAATCGCTCCTCTCCAGCGCCATTCCCATCCAATTTGGGATTTTACTGCCCGATAGGACACCATGAGGATCCAGACGCCTTCCCTTCCCCCAGGCGTGCTAAGCGGGGTACTCCGCCTTTTGGCCAGTGGGGAGGCTGGCGCGCTCCCTCGAGGAGGGCTCCCCTTGTACAATTACCCGAATGGGGGGAACTTCGCCAAGGGAATGATGTGCTTTCTATTTCACCGGGACACGCGTTGGGGTATACCGCCAAGTGATGTTTGATGACCTCCCTCGGGGCCTACCAGATCGGATGCCTCCCATGCAAACACATCCTTGTTTGCCCAGAGGAAATCGACCAGCGCCTCCTCCTGCCTTGGTTGAAGGTCTGCGCCGATGGTGAAGGTGGCGCCTGAGCCACTGCTGTTGATAGGCACCTTCTTCGTCTCAGCGCGGTCCTGGGAGAACAATTGTTTCCTCTTTGTGGGTGCAGCTTCCGGAGCCTCCAGGGTGCCCCCGTTGTCCGGGCGCAAGGCTGCTGTAGCCTCGTAAGCGAGCTTGAGGGCCCGAACTGCATTCTTTCTATCCCCAGCCACGGTGATGACACCGCCGCTGCCTAGCATCTTGATGACATTAAAGCCTGAATGGATGACCGCCATGAACTTGGCGAGGGCAGGGTATCCCTGGATGGCGTTGTACGAGAGGCCGATGCGGGCCATATCAAAGTCGACGAGCTCAATGCGGTAGTTGTCGCGCTTGCCGAAGGTGACGGGAAGGCACATCTGTCCCAGGGGGTGGTGGAGCCCTTTTGTTACCCCTGAAAACAGCCTGGTTGGCAGGAGCTGGTCGTACGGCACTTGAAGCATCTCGAAGGTCTCCACGAAGAGTATGTTGAGGCCAGCGCCATCATCGATGAGAGTCTTGGTGACTGCAACGTTCCTGATGGTGGACGTGCACATCATGGGGAGTGCACCGACAGCGGCCATAGATTCGGGGCGGTCCCTAGAGTCGAAGGTGATGGTGACGTCATGCCGTGCGCAACCTCGCGGGGTCTTAGGCTGAAGCCCAGCGGCGCTCGCCCGACGGAGGAGTTTCTTGGCATGGCGGCCAGACGCGGGCGCCTACGACCCACCGAGGATGCTAGTGACCACATGGGGCCCCAGAGCCGCGAAGCGCACGATGAACTGACTGTGGAGCTCTCCCGAAGAGGGCACCAAGGCCTCCGGGAGGCCGTGGAGCCAAGAGCGCAGAACCTCTATGAGGGCCAGAGGGAGCCAGTTCGCCATGGCTTTGTCGTCGCCTCCCGCTGCCGGAATACTCTGGGCATAAAGCTGGAGGAATTCCATGGGTTCGGCCGTGTCGTCATAGCGTGGGGGCAACACCGGCCTGGACCTAACCGGCCACCGCACACGGCGCAGGTCAGGAGTGAAGGCCGGGCAACCCGCGGGGTTCCCAGGGACGGTGGTCCGAGTAGCGAGGCGAAAGCGTCATCCATGGAAGCGATGGGGCGAGAAGGAGCGAAGCGGAAGGGAGAACTTCAACACGTCCCCTAACTAGCACGCCAAATGTCAGAATCGGGACTTCGCGGACCCAAACTAGGTTCGAACTCTGGGGCGTGTATGAAGGATCTCGCTTCACGACGTATCACTACCTGCCGCCCTCAAGGCCTAATCTCGTCGAGTAGACGCGAGCGTGGAGAAGAAGTGGACACGGTGGTTTACCCAGGTTCGGGCCACCTTGCGGTGTAAAACCCTACTCCTGCTTTGTGGTGGATAGGCCTCGGGAGAAGGTTGGGGATCAACTAGTACAGTGGGCGAGCGACCTTGTGATGGCTCAGAGGATGAGAATGAATTTGGTCCTGGGTCCGACCCCTCTCTACGGTGGAGACTAGCCTATACTTATATTAGGCCCGGTTCTCTTCCCTCATAACTTAGGCGGGAAGGAAGACCACATAGGCCAATTTTGAAGGGGGACAAGAGAACATCTTATCCTGACGAAAGGTGGTCTTCGCCTGCAAGCTTTTGGTCATGACGCAGCTGTAGGCTCGGTGATGACCTCCGTCCTGTCAAGCCCATGGTCTTGGTCGTGTTGCACCAAAATGGAAACCTTTGGGGGATTCCTCGGGAACCCGTGCTTGTCCTTGCCTCCTTAGCACAAAAGAGGAAGTTGTCCTGGACTGCGCCCGCTGGCGCCCGCCTGACCTTGGTCGTCATGGCTCACGTCGTCGCGAGCCTCGTGAGGGCGTACCTGCATAGAGATCTTCTCTCCTCGGGAGGCAACCTCAGGGAGCTTCTCCTCAGGAGGTCTTGATGTTGCTCCTCTCGCGAGGCTGGGGATCCCACGAGGGTCTTGCTCATGGAGTCTTGTAGCTGGGTTGTACCGGGCCATGATGGGGCCACGCGCTGGGCCGCTGACAGGCAGATCTGGGTACCCCCAATCCTAGAACGCCGAAAGTATATTGTCGTTTTAGAAGCAACAATAGCGGGTGATGAATCAAAGGTTCATTTATGAACTTTGTATGGTTTCTAGATAATTGTGCAAATAAAACATTGTTCTCAAATAGTGGTTCTATGGCTCAATCTTAGGAATCAAAGGTACTGCTAGTGATTCGATATATACTAAGCTTGTTTCACACAAATTATGAATTTATATGAAAGCATGACAGATGCATTAAAATGCAAATGCTGCACGTGGATATGAAGATTGTCAGATTCAATAGGACGAAGTCTATGCCACAAGCAAAGCATGGACTGACACCGGATTGCCATTGGTGTAAAAGTTAAATGTGCTAACTGGATTATTGACTTTAGTGCAAGTGGGGGACTATTGGAATATGCCCTAGAGGCAATAATATTTGTATTATTATATTTCTGTGTTCATGATTAAAGAATTTATATTCTGTGCTACAACTGCTATGATCCTGGATTACGCGATTCAGTGGAAAACTCATATGCATGTATGGAATGATAAACAGTTAAATAAAAGGTTCCTAGTCTTGCCTCTAGGACTAGCTCAAGTGTTGTTGGTGATCACGTTTTCTAGATCTTAAGATATCGTTTAAAGTGTAAAATGATAGTCAAAAAACAACTTTGAGATTATGACGTTGGAAGAACGATCATATTGAATCGACTCTGTTGTGAATTGAGTTAATATCATCTATATTCAATTATAATAACACAGAGTTAACATGTGATTTTGCTCCTTAGACCGTGAGAGTATCGTGGTCACTTCTTACCGTACGAAGGGCTTTGGGGTTCCTCAAATGTCACCTGTAACACGGTGATCATTACAACAACTTACAAGTTCATCGAAAAGTTTGACAAGTGACCGGATAGCTCGAGAGTGGGATTTGCTCCTACGACTATGGAGAGATATTCTTAGGGTCCTCTCAGTGTGACAGCTAGGGATGGCAGTTTTGCCCATGGGTATGGGTACCCGCGGGTACCTTACACTAGTAGAAAAGGGGGCAATGGCCCAGGTCGGGTCAGCCCATTAGTCCCGGTTCAGTCCAGAACTGGGACCCATGGGGGCATTGGACCCGGTTCATGAGCCCCGGGGGCCGGCCGGGCCATGTGGACCATTGGTCCCGGTTCGTCTGGACCTTTTGGTCCCGATTGGTGGGACGAACCGGGACTAATGGGCCTCGCTCCTGGCCCACCACCATTGGTCCCGGTTGGTGGCATGAAACGGGACGAAAGGGTGACCTTTAGTCCCAGCTCGTGTCACGAATCGGGACCAATGAGTTGCCTATATATACCCCTCGCCCGCGAACAAAACACTCCCACTACTCTGTTTTTCCTGGCCGGCGAGGGGAGAGATTTGTGGTGCTCTAGCTCACCTCCTATGCACACGAGGTGTTCGATGGAATGCCCGAGCCACACTACTTAAGCTTTCTCCTCTCCAAGCTCGACCTCCAAGCTCCATTTTCCTCAATATTTGTCTAGGTTTAGTGGTCCGTCACGTCCCGTCCCCGTCTTCACCGCCGTTAATCGCCCGTGCTGATCTCATCGCCGGCACCACCGTGGTGAGCCTCTTGTTCTTATCTTCTTTCTGAAAGGAAAAAGTTCTTACTTGTATGTTTATATAGATACTTGTATAATTTTCTTACTTCTATTATTGCATCTTATATAGTGTGATGGTTTTGGTATCCGCCCCTGTCGGCCCTCGTCCTATCTATGATTCGGATGTGGTATATATTATCTTTTCATAACTATTTGTTCATTTATTGTTTATGACAATTATGCCGACCAACGTGACATAGATTTTATTTATCTAGGAGGTTGTTGAACCGGAAATTCCATCCGACCCTATTGTCGAGAGGTTAAATTTAGTTGAAGAAGAAAACAATTTCTTGAAGGAAAAAATAAGAAAAATTTAGGAGGAGAAGATGATATTGGAGTTGCATGTTGCAGATGTCGTCGATGATCACAAGATCAAGATGGATGCAATGCTCTTGAATATTAGAAAGATTAGAAAATATGCCATCATACCGAGGCTTGGTATCATTATGCCGTTGGATCAGTTGTTACCTTGGTTGCGATTATGATCGCATTTGCTTTCGCATTGAAATGTTTTACATAGTTTCAATGTATGGTTTAATTAATTTAGATGCTCTACAGAGCTTTATGTTGTTAGATGAGAACTATGTATGTACTTTGGTTTTAATGTGATGATGAACTTCTATTAATTTGGTCACTTAATGATCTATTCATGATGTTCTGTAATGATTTTTGACACACTTAATTATATATAATGCACGCAGATGAACCGGCAATGGATGTACGGCGAAAGACACACCTCCGAGTACATTAAGGGCGTGCATGACTTTCTCGAAGTGGCTGAGGCAAACAAGCAGAATGGTTTTATGAGTTGTCCATGCCCTATATGTGGGAATACGAAGTCTTACTCTGACGGAAAATCCTTCACACCCACCTGCTTTACAAGGGTTTCATGCCACACTATAATGTTTGGACGAGGCACGGAGAAATAGGGGTTATGATGGAAGACAGCAAAGAAGAAGAGTACGATGACAACTATGTGCCCCCTGAATACGGTGATGCTACTGAAGATCAAGAGGAACCAGACGATGTGCATGATGATGCTGCAATGGGCGAAGCTGCTGAAGATTAAGAGGAACCAGACGATGTGCCCGATGATGATGATCTTCCCCGGGTCATTGTCGATGCAAGGACGCAATGCGAAAGTCAAAAGGAGAAGCTGAAGTTCGATCGCATGTTAGAGGATCACAAAAAAGGGTTGTACCCCAATTGCGAAGATGGCAACACAAAGCTCGGTACCGTACTGGAATTGCTGCAGTGGAAGGCATAGAATGTTGTGCCTGACAAAGGATTTGAGAAGCTACTGAAAATATTGAAGAAGAAGCTTCCAAAGGATAACGAATTGCCCGACAGTACATACGCAGCAAAGAAGGTCGTATGCCCTCTAGGATTGGAGGTGCAGAAGATACATGCATGCCCTAATGACTGCATCCTCTACTGCGGTGCGTACAAGGATCTGAACGCATGCCCGGTATGCGGTGCATTACGGTATAAGATCAGACAAGATGACCCTGGTGATGTTGCTGGCGAGCCCCCCAGGAAGAGGGTTCCTGCGAAGGTGATGTGGTATGCTCCTATAATACCACGGTTGAAACGTCTGTTCAGAAACGGAGAGCATGCCAAGTTGATGCGATGGCACAGTGAGGACCATAAGAAAGACGGGAAGTTGAGAGCACCCGCTGACGGGTCACAGTGGAGAAAAATTGAGAGAAATTACTGGGATGAGTTTGCAAGTGACCCAAGGAACGTATGGTTTGCTTTAAGCGCGGATGGCATTAATCCTTGCGGGGAGCAGAGCAGCAATCACAACACCTGGCCCGTGACTCTATGTATGTATAACCTTCCTCCTTGGATGTGCATGAAGCGGAAGTTCATTATTATGCCAGTTCTCATCCAAGGCCCTAAGCAACCCGGCAACGACATTGATGTGTACCTAAGGCCATTAGTTGAAGAACTTTTACAGCTGCGGAATGGAAACGGTGTACGTATGTGGGATGAGCACAAACAGGAGGAATTTGGCCTAAAGGCGTTGCTGTTCGTGACCATCAACGATTGGCCCGCTCTCAGTAACCTTTCAGGACAGACAAACAAGGGATACCACGCATGCACGCACTGTTTACTTGACACTGATAGTATATACCTGGGAAGCTGCAGGAAGAATGTGTACCTGGGCCATCGTCGATTTCTTCTGACCAACCATCAATGTCGGAAGAAAGGCAATCATTTCAAAGGCAAGGCAGATCACCGGAAGAAGCCCGCCATGCGTACCGGTGATCACATACTTGCTATGGTCAATGATTTACACGTAATCTTTGGAAAGGGTCCCGGCGCACTAGCTGTTCAGAATGACGCTGAGGAACACGCACCCATGTGGAAGAAGAAATCTATATTTTGGGACCTACCCTACTGGAAAGACCTAGAGGTCCGCTCTTCAATCGACGTGATGCACGTGACGAAGAACCTTTGCGTGAAGCTGCTAGGCTTCTTGGGCGTGTATGGAAAGATAAAAGATACACCTGAGGCATGGGAGGACCTGCAACATTTGCACGAAAAAGACGGCATGCCTCTGAAGCAGTATGAAGGTCCTGCTAGCTACGCTCTTACGAAAGAAGAGAAAGAAATCTTCTTTGAATGCCTACTCAGTATGAAGGTCCCGACTGGCTTCTCGTCGAATATAAAGGGAATAATAAATATGCCAGAGAAAAAGTTCCAGAACCTAAAGTCTCATGACTGACACGTGATTATGACGCAACTGCTTCCGGTTGCATTGAGGGGGCTTCTGCCGGAAAACGTCCGATTAGCCATTGTGAAGCTATGTGCATTCCTCAATGCAATCTCTCAGAAGGTGATCGATCCAGAAATCATGCCAAGGCTAAGGAGTGATGTGGTGCAATGTCTTGTCAGTTTCGAGCTGGTGTTCCCACCATCCTTCTTCAATATCATGACGCACGTCCTAGTTCATCTAGTCAACGAGATTGTGATTCTGGGGCCCGTATTTCTACACAATATGTTCCCCTTTGAGAGGTTCATGGGAGTCCTAAAGAAATATGTCCATAACCGTGCTAGTCCAGAAGGAAGCATCTCCATGGGCCATCAAACAGAGGATGTCATCGGGTTTTGTGTTGACTTCATTCCTAGCCTTAAGAAGATAGGTCTCCCTAAATCGCGGTATGAGGGGAGACTGACTGGAAAAGGCACGCTTGGAAAGGACTCAATAACATGCAGGGACGGATATTCTTGGTCTCAAGCACACTACACAGTTCTACATAACTCTACCTTGGTCACCCTGTATGTCGATGAACACAAGAACAGTTTGCGCTCCAAACACCCGGAGTAGTGCGACGACTGGATTACATGTGAACACATCAGGACTTTCAGCAGTTGGTTGGAAACACGTCTCAGAGGTGACAACATTGTTTGTGATGAGATGTACTTGTTGTCCAGGGGACCATCTTTGACTGTATTGATTTACAAAGGATACGAGATAAATGGGAATACATTTTACACGATTGACCAAGATCAAAAGAGCACCAACCAAAACAGCGGTGTCCGCTTTGATGCAACAACCGAGAGGGGAAAGGACACATATTATGGTTATATAGTGGACATATGGGAACTTGACTACGGACATGATTTTAAGGTCCCTTTGTTTAAGTGCAAATGGGTCAATCTGTTAGGAGGCGGGGTACAAGTAGACCCACAGTACGGAATGACAACAGTGGATCTGAAAAATCTTGGGTACACTGACGAACCGTTCGTCCTAGCCAATGATGTGGCACAGGTTATCTATGTGAAGGACATGTCTACCAGACCGAGAAAAAGAAAAGATAAGGAAGCGAATACATCATACGATGAGCCAAAACGCCACATAGTTCTTTTGGGGAAAAGGGACATCGTGGGAGTGGAGGGCAAGAGAGACATGTCTGAAGATTATGAAAAGTTTCATGAAATTTCTCCCTTCAAAGTCAAGGCTGACCCCATCATCCTGATAAACGATGAAGATTATCCATGGTTACGGCGCAATAAGCAAATGACACAAGCGAAGAAAAAGTGAGACTTTCTCCCGCAAGTATTATGATGATACCATGCCAACTTTGTAACAGACGAGTATGATACCATTGTCCGTTTTGTAC
Organism: Triticum timopheevii; assembly: GCA_963921465.1. Classification (NCBI taxonomy): domain Eukaryota; kingdom Viridiplantae; phylum Streptophyta; class Magnoliopsida; order Poales; family Poaceae; genus Triticum; species Triticum timopheevii. Next base: position 155,056,205 of record OY997272.1, read on the forward strand.
ATGCACATGCTATGTGGGTGAAATTATGATACCATGCCAACTTTAAACTTTTTCAGAGTTTATTTGAAATGCTTTAATGTCTTATGGTTCGGCCCTCGTAATACCATTAATCCCGGTTCGCTCCTTGTCAACTATGTTCTCACCAAGAACACTCTCAAGAGGGCAGCCACGTGGGCCATTGTTTCAAATTTGAAAACTAAGGGCACTAACAGAAAGTATATAATTTTTCTAAAACTAATGGCACTAACAGAAAGTTTATAACTTTGCTGACCTAAAAGCAAAAAGAATTAAAAAATAAAGCAAAAAACAAAAGAAAAAAATAATGCAGAAAACAAAACAAAAAAACTGGAAACAAAATAAAAATAGCAACAATAAATATTTTGTTGTAAGTAGAAACAAAATAAAATAAATAAAGCAACAAAGAAAACAAAAAAGAATTAAAAAATAAAGCAAAAAACAAAAGAAAATAAATAATGCAGAAAACAAAACAAAAAATGGAGAAAAAAAATAAAAATAGCAACAATAAGTATTTTGTTGTAAGTAGAAACAAAATAAAACAAATAAAGCAAGAAAGAAAAAAGCAAAAAAAGTGTTTTCAAATTTGAAAACTAATGGCACTAACAGAATGTTTATAACTTTTCTAAAACTAAAAGCAAAAGGAATTAAAAAATAAAGCAAAAACAAAAGAAAATAAATAATGCAGAAAAGAAAACAAAAAACTGGAAAAAAAATAAAAATAACAACAATAAGTAAAGAAAACAAAAAAAACAAAAAAAGTGCCTCCTACTGGGCCCCCACGGCCTGAATACGACTATAAACCCTACCATGGGCCAGGATTCAGGCCCGCAGAAGGCCCAGCAGGCCCACAGGCAAAGCAGTGTCAGATTAGGCCCATAGGCCTGCAGTTCAGAGGAGTTCGAGAGAGAGGAGGCAACAGAGCTTATAAACAGGTCATCGGCGCTCCCAACTAGCGAGGTGGGACTAAACTCCCACCACCACGGCGTTGTGCAAGGCCATTGGTCCCGGTTGGGGGACCAACCGGGACTAAAGGGTGGTCCCGGTTCGTGGGCACCAACCGGGACCAATGCCCCCCCTTTAGTCCCGGTTCGTGCCACCAACCGGGACCAAAGGGCGTCGCTTCCCGCCCTTTGGGCTGCCGAAAACTGGCCTTTGGTCCCGGTTGGTGGCACCAACCGGGACTAAAGGGGGCATTGGTCCCGGTTGGTGCCACGAACCGGGACCAATGCTCTTGGTATATAACCAGGACTTGTGAAAATTTCAGTTTCTCATCTCCATTTGCCCTCGACGACGCCAAGCTCATCGCCGCCAGGCTGCCCCGAAGCCGCCCGCCGCCCGCCGCCCCCGCCGGCGCCGTGGCCGTCGCCCGTGCCCGTCGTCGCCGTCGCCCGCGCCCTCATCATCGCCCGCGCGCCGCCCCGCCGCCCCCGTCGCCGCTGTCGCCCGCGACCCTGCCCCGACGCGTGCCGCCCCGGCCCGCCCCCGCCCCTGTCGCCCACGCCCCTGCCCCGATGCGTGCCACCCCGGCCCGCCCTCACCGTCGCCCGCGCCCCTGCCCCGACGCGCGCCGCCCCGGCCCGCCCCCGTACATCGTCGCTGTCGCCCTGCCTCGCCCTTCGTCGACGACGCCCCCTACCCCGAGCGCGCTCCCACTGCCCCGTCGCCATCCTCGCCGCCGACCCCGCGGTCCTCCTCACCTTGGTCCGGCCGACGCCCTCCCTAGCATTTTTTTTCATATATATATGCTTGTTTTTTATATATATGATGATATATATGCTTGTTATCATAATTGTTTTTGTTCATATATATATGTAATGATTTTTTATAGAATATGATGTTTTTTTCATAGATGATCACATATATGATGTATGCATGGATGTGGATGAAATATGATGTTTTTTTGTTCGTAGAACATGATGTTTTTTTTATTCACAGATTTTTTTGTTTATGAGAGAGGCAGGGACGTCGAGGGATCATAGATGTATTTTTTTCAGAATTTTCTATCATGCATAGACGGATTTTAGACCACGGGAGCACCCCCTCCCTATCGTTGCAAAAGTTGCTAAGTGATATTAAGAAGGACGTGGGGGGGGGGTCGATATACCCCCTCCCCGATAATATTATTTTCATGTACGTATATCGTGTCGATATAAACTCCCGATAACTTCAACACGTGGGGGGGTCGATATACCCCCTCCCGATAACTTCAACACGGGTGGGTCGATATACCCCTCCCGATAACTAGTTAATTGATGCATTGATTGTTTTGGTAGATGTACACATATTAATTAGCTCTCATCTTTCTTCCTTTTTCTAGCCCTCCGGATCGAGCACAAATTCGGTAAGGAGACGAGGCCCGAAGAAAAAGTTGAGCTCGGATGAAAGGTTTGAGATCACAGCAATCGCGCCCGACGGCGAACCGATTGAACCCATCCGGACAAAGAACGCATTTTATGCTCAGTGCGGGGTTCTTGTTAGGGACAAGATCCTGATCAGCATCCAGCAATGGTATAAGCCTAAGGAGGAAGACCCTGAGGTGTCTTATGTCAATGATATGCAGAAAGATGATCTTTGGACTAAGCTGAAGGCAAATTTCACCCTACCGCCAGAGGAGGATCCGGAGAAGCCAGTTAAAGAGCAATTAATCAAGTCTTGTGCTCTTAAGAAGATGGAAAGCCTATTCAGGAGGTGGAGGAAAGAGCTGAACAAATTTGTCGACAAAGAAGAGACCGGAATTCATCGGCAAATATGAGAAGATCAAAGATCACTGGCCCGCATTTGTGGCCCACAAGACATCAGAAAAGAGTAAGAAGATGTCGGTGACAAACAAGCAAAATGCTGCGAAGAAGCAGCTCACCATTGCACGGGGTCAGGTGGCTACCTCAAAGCCCGGCCTAAGTGGTCCAAGGCTGAGAATGATCTGCTTGATAAAGGGATCGAACCAGAGACAATGAACTGGCCAGACCGTTGTCGAACTTGGTTCTTCAGGGCTGGCGGAACCTTGGACCCTATATCAGGGAAGTGCCGTTGGACGGACGAGCAACTGAAAATACCAGTCAAGAGGCTTCGACACTATATCAATGCAGCGCAGCAAGGGACGTTCGTTCCAGACAGGGAGAAGGACGAGCTCACAATGGCCCTCGGGAATCCTGAGCACCCTGGACGGACACGAGGCACGCCAGGCTCCATTCCATGGAAGGTTGGTTTTCCGGACGCAGGGGGTTACAAAACCAGGAGAGGAGGAAGAAACTGGAGCAGAGCCAACTGCATGCGCTGCACGAAAGGGTAATGGGGCTAGAGGAACGAGAAGCAGATCGCAGCAAACGACCTGCCGAAGCTTCCCCCGAAGCTACCCCGCCATCTCAGCGGAGAAGCAGCGTGGCTTCCACCGAGCTGCTTCAGCCGGAGCATGTCTTGACGGCTCCTGCCAGCTATCCCGTGGATGCTATCACAGAATCTCAAAATTGCCACATTATGATGTGATGGATGAATTTGAAGGTCAAGGCGGTTGTTGGCTCTGTTTATCCTACTGAACCCGGCGCAACTTTTCACTGCCGGCCGATTCCAGAAGGATATGCTAGGTTGATGGTTGATGAAATAACGGAGGGATTTGAGGACCTCCAGCTTGACCACCCTACCGGTGAAGGGGAGACTAGGCTGGGTTCTGCTCTGAAGACTCCATGCCTATGGCGGAAGGAGCTCATCAACCTTCCGAACTGGACGCCTCCGCCTCCTCCTCCTCCTCCGGTGAGTCAGGGCACTCCGCCTCCTCCACCGCCTCCTCCTCCGGTGAGTGACAACCAGAGCACTGGGCCTCCTTCTCCGGCGCGTGGCGGCACTCCGCCTCCTTCTCCGCCTGCGCTGGCGCGCCCAAGCAGCCAGCAGCCTCCTCCTTCTCCGCCTTGCCAGCAAGGGCGGAAGAGACCCGCCGCCGCCCCGGCTGCTCCGGCGCGTCGTAGTCCTTCTCCTCCGCCTCGTAAGCAAGCACAAAAGAAGACGGACGCCGCAGACACTCCGTCTGCTCCGGCATCTAGTAGTACAGCCAGAGGCGGGAGTCAATACAGATACGGTCCTTCTCTCAAGCCTCTAGAGAAGTTACAGTATGAGAGGACCGAGGAGGAAAATGCGAAGATTGTGTGGGCCGAAGTGGACGACTTGTTTGAAGGGTTGAAAGCAAAGAGACATCCACCTCCGGAGGAGAAGGTAGATCCGGTGAAAGCAAAGCGCACTCTCGATGCCCAGAGGAAACCAGCAAAGTCTCCGCCGAGAAGCAACTATGAGCGCATTACTGAACAGACATATCTCCAAGCGGAGCGGTCGGGAAGTACTGTCAGACATCAAAGGTCAAGAGAACGAGCAGCTGCGAAAAAAATTGCCCAGCTCGGCGAACAAGCAAATCAATCGTGCCCCCCGCTCAATGTGTCTAGCGACGACATCGTCGCTAATGCTCCGGGGACGGTGGCTGGTTATGGCAATCTTGCAGATTACCTGCCTGACGATCAACTTCTTGATTTCATGGAGGTGGACGAACACAGATACGAGTACGGGAAGCCTCTCGTCAAAGATGAAAAATCTCTAACAACGGTGATGCAAAGATTCCATAATTGGTACATGAAAACCTGCAGAGAGTCTGGGGGGACGAATAGTTTGTATCTGAGAATTAAAGAGGAGCACGACCTCGTTGGAACTGATCTGTTGCCTGTTCCATTTGAGGAGTTCTTCGAGTTCTTCAATCAAAAGGCCCTCGATAAATTAACGGTCTTTTGCTACTGTCTGTAAGTACTATTTATGTCATTAAGTCTCTATATATAGCTCAGCTCTTTCATTGCATGTATTTATAATTAATTATCCTCAAAATATTATGCAGATTGAAGATCGTCGAGTGCAGAAAACAAGAAATGTATGATATTGGGTTCATTAACACAAATATCATAGATGAAATTCGGGTTAAAAAGCACGCCCAAGAGGCCGAGGCCAACTTGCTACAATCGTTGATCAAAAATCAAAACAAAGATACCATACTCTTTCCTTACAACTTCGAGTGAGTGTTACTGTCGTGTGCATATTCGGTTTCCCTTATTACTCGAGCGAGGTTATAGTAATGTAATTGATGAGTTATGCATGCGTGCGCAGCTTCCACTATGTTCTTCTGGAGATTAAGCTTGAGCGGGGACTAGTAACCGTCTTAGACTCAAGACGAAAAGATCCCGAAACCTATGCGGACATGACTAAATTGCTCAACAAGTAAGTTCAATCGATCATTATCGCACCATATCGGCAACTTTTTGTTCATTTCCTGATATCTCAAGTAATAATAATTATTTTCTTTGTCTTGCAGGGTTTGGAAACAGTTCACCGCAGAAGCTCCGGGACTGCCGAAGGAGCTGCGATATACATACCCGAAAGTAAGTACTACTGGCTAGCTAGTTGCGCGCATCTCCCGTTGATTCTATAGCTATACTTTTATCAATGCCATTTATAATGCTTCATTATCAGTTTGATTGACCTATTTCTCGTAAAGTGCTTGTGGCAGGAACAAGGGAATGATTTCTATGGATACTACGTGTGCGAGTTCATCTACAACGCAACTTTGGAAAACAAGCGGGGCTACTCTAAAAGACAATATGAAGTACGTAAGCAATAATATTCATAATTTCATTTTATTACACCATCATTTCTGTTGAGTTTCATTCATATATATGTATTAATTAACCCCCTTCTTCAAATTAGACATGGCAGATGCGGAATGAACTCCTAGAACAAGATCGCATGAAAGCAATTCAAGAGGAATTGGCATGATTCTTTCTTGACCACGTCATCAATAAAGCCGGAGAATACCATGTGGAAGTTGATTTCAATTGCTAGGGGATTGTAATTAAGAAATCTTACATATTGTATATGTATGTAGCTAGTAGCGTCAGATACATAATACAAAAACTTGTTGTTCGACCAATTTCTCGGAGAAGGAGAAGTCGATCGATCACTTCTCTCGGTACGCATGACGAACTTCTGTACTTAATGGTTCCCTTCATTTTCTTAGTAGCTACCGTGTCGAGGGCCTCTCTATGTATAGTACGTAGCGTCGACCAAGCACAGATATAAGAGAGGACACTTCTCTCTATTAATTAGCTAGCTAACACAATATATGAAACACCTAAATTAACCCCCCAAAACCCCCAACCCCCCCCCCCCCCTTTCAAAAAAAAAACCCAGCCACTGAAATGCTGACGTGTGGATGCCTTTTGGTCCCGGTTGGTGCCACCAACTGGGACCAAAGGCCCTCTTGCCTGGGCTCGGCGCACCGGCCACGTGGAGGCCCATCTGTTCCGGTTCGTGTTAGAACCGGGACTAAAGGTCTAGGGCATTAGTAACGACCCTTTAGTCCCGGTTCATGAACCGGGACTAATAGGTGTTTTTCTACTAGTGTTACCTGAAAACAGTTGGCATGGGCAAGACTTGACAAGATTGGAAACCCATGGATAATGGGTATCCATACCCGCAAACTATATGGGTAGGGCATGGGTATGGAATTATGCCCATGGGTAACCCAATGGATACCCAGAAAAATTTAATAAATGGAAATAACTCCTCTGGAATGTGGGGTCAACATCCAACTCATATGGCCCAACCCATAATACGTTCAACCAACCATAGCTCATAGGCCCGTAGCCACAAGTTTGCCACTCCTACGTCCTATACCCTAGAAACGATGAAATCTTGACTCATCACCAACAAAGTCTTGTCCAACTCCAGCTTATATTACATACCAACGCTCCTATGGTTACACAACCTAGTCAGCTACGTCGTGGAGGGGACCTCAACAACTCTGTCTTCCCTAACTTGGACGACAAGGCTCCCGGAATATATTTTTGTGTAGAACGCCATGGTCCACCATGATAGCCTAGGGTGGAACCGACTTCGAGGTCCTCAGGCCGGCCTACCGGGCTGGCAACCGACATTGTGTGGTACCTTTGGGCTGTAACACCGCCAAGAGCCATTTTTTAAAAACGCTTTACATATTTTAAAATTCATAACAAATTTTGTATTTGTGAACACGGTTCGGAAATAGGATCATCTTTTTAAAAATGGAAACAATTTTTGAAACCATGAACGTTTGTGAAATTCTCGAACAATTTTTGAATTTGTGAACAAAATTTGGAAAACGGGAATATCAATTTTGAAACTGTTACCAATTTTTTAAATCCCCTAATATTTTTTTAATTTTTGATTTTGTGAAACAAACGATATTTTGCTTCCAAACATTTTCCAAAATTCTTGAAATTTTTTGAACTTTTGAACAAATTTTAAAATAGGAACATTTTTTAAAAATGCGAACAGTTATTCAAAAATAAAGGATTTTTAAAATTTGTGAACAAATTTCTTTAAAATAAATATTTTTGAAATTCTGCACAAATATTTGAATTTTGAAAAGGAAAATATTATTAAAAAACATGGAGTAAAGAAATAGATAAACGTGAATATGCTAGTTACATCAACTTGAAAGTCAGCACGCCATGACGGGCGCTAGGCTCCCAGCGAGCCGGCCGTTTTTCTTCCGATTTTTCTATATCGTCTTCTCTATTTCGGTTCGTTTTACAAAAATTTAAAATCTGTTCACAAATCTCAATAATGAATTTAAAAAAATCATGAATAGAAAATTATTCACAAAATAAAAAAAGCTCATGAATTTTTAAAATATTCATGACTTCAAAAATGTCTGCCGTCCACGGATTCAAAAATTGTTCTGATTCAGAAATATGTTCACAGATTAATTTTGTTTTGCTAAGTCAATAGAAAATGTTCAAGAATTTGTTTTTTTGTTATGGAATTATAACTGGGTATTCAAAATATGGTGTTGAATTAAACAAATCATGAATTCAAAAAATGTGCGTGAATTCAAAATCATATTTGAGAAATTTAAAAGGTTCAAGAATTTAGAAATGTTCATGAAGTTCAAAAATGTGTGTGAAATTGAAAAAATGTTCGAAAATTCAAAAATTTCGATAGTAAAAAAATGTTCGGGAATAGAAGAAATGTTCACGAATTTGAAAAACTGTTCGCGCAATTGAAAAATGTTCATGAAGATGATTTTTCCCATGAATTTGAAAAATATTGGAAAAACTGTGAAATGTTCACACATTCAAAAAAAGTTCACATATTTGATATTTTTCATGGATTTGAAAATATTTCATCAAAATTTAAGAAGTTCACTAATTTGAAAATTGCTTGTGTAATAACAGCTGCAACGATGGCAAGCATGCTAAGAATGATAGAAGGTGATCGTTTTCTCGTTCATGTAATTATGCAATGAGACGTGCAACGCGATGTTTAGTTCAATTACGCAATGATGTTTAATAAGTATATGTTGTTGTTATGCAGACAAAAAGTTGTTGTTCTACAAACAAAGCAAGCCATATCGCACACGATCAACTCAAAAACACATGTGCAGTATTTACCACCATCCATGCATATCCTTCGGCTAAACTGTCTGCGGAACTTCGTACACGGTAGACAGACTATGCAAAGTCTGCAATGCTCCCATCATTACAAACAATTACTCCTTCCGTTCCAAAATAGATGACTCAACTTTGTACTAACATTAGTATAAAGTTGAGTCATCTATTTTAGAACGGAGGGAGTTGTTCATAGACACTGTTTACCAGGCAACGCACACGGCTTGCGCGGCAGAATCGTGTGTTTTATTTTGACTTATCGCACACAGTTTTTCAGACCGATCTGTGTGCCCCATATCGCACACGCATCTTCTTTCTAAATCTTGTTTGATGGATCAGCCATATCTTTTTTCGGCAGGCGGTTTTATTTTTCTACTGTTTGTGACGTGTACTGGATCGCACACAGTTCGGGCCAAGGATATGTGATAGATGTGTCTTCGGTTCCGCACTAGTGGCGAGTGGCCACTGTCTTCGTGTCTCAATTATTTGAAATAAAGTGAATCGTGTTTCAGCTAATATAGAGCCTATTCTGAGTGCTCACCGTGTTCTTAGTGATATAGGCTACGCTATTCCAGGGAGGTTAAGATGTCAACCCTTTCTTGTTGCAAATTCCCATCTATAGCCCAATGACACAAAAAACATGGCGGTTGAGAGTTCAAAAGTGTCACAAGCAATAAAACTTGTAGGATTTAAATTCTGTTCAATGATGCTAGTCCACATATTTAGTTTCAGGCAACAGAAATTACAGGTTGGGGCGACCGTTGTGGAAATCCTATTCTCGCTCTACCTGAATTATCTTGTCCGAGAAAAAGAAATACCAAAGTTTCATTGACACGAAAATAGTTTCCAACAGCCAGTAGATTTTTTTAGGGAAATGGTCAAGCAAAGAGGCAACAACAACATCATTCTCACACTCTTTTTTGGCAGAGTTTATTGGTAAAGTAACACATAATTTCAGGCAACAAAATGTGTCTACGTAACCAACATCTTTTACTGCAGTAGCCAAGTTAAAGATAAAGCCAGCAACCTCATCCACCCCCTGCAATCTACTTTTGCGTAAACATGTACCGGCACTGGCACATGGCTACTACTCTCTTCTGTATCGGCAAGAGGCAACACCTTAGCTACAATTCACATAGATCACTGGAACACAAGTATACATGTTCGTGCCTAGGCAGGCTACTTGGTAGTATGCCTAAAGCAAGATAACTCAACTTTGAAAACCAAACGGGAAGGAGATCATAGGCAAGTAGACACATATATGTGCACAACTGGATTTTCTTTGTTACCTAGATCCATTGATGTTTTAACATCAACTTGATTATTTTGACTTATGAGGTGAGGCAGCAAAGTGGTGGTGATGATTAATAAGTTGGAACAGAAATTGGCGAATTTAACTGGAAAATAGTAATAATGTAATGGCAAATTATGTTGTACACTCTAGTCTAGTTGATATATGCACCATTCCCATCGCTCGGTCGACCCATCACTGTTGCATGCACGTGTATTCATTCCTTGCCTGCTCTTATTTTGCACAAGCATATAGTGAATTAATGATAATGATACAAGTACTCCCGTGTGCGTGCTGCTGCACTTTCCATTATCGGGTCTAAGGGTTATTTTCGCCCAGACTATCCTGACGCTGCATAGCGTGCAAACTTCTGGCATTTTAGCAAAATTAAAATAAAATAAGAAGTGCAAAAAAGCCAAAAAGTAGTGAAGGGAGTACTACCATTACTACCAAGTAGCAGTAGTAGCACTACTGGCACCTATAACCACACAAATTTCAGCACATATATCTGCAAATTCGTTAACTAATTCCAAGATGTGCATAAAAATCTACTCCGAATGCTTTTATTTGACCAAGGTAGTTCTTCGGAGAGAAATTTGGCTAAGGAAATTGCCATTACACGTTGCACACACACACACACCAGTGTTCTTGGCATCATCGTCTCTCACACCAAGTAGCAAGCTACGCGTAATTAACAAACATACATAATCAGTCACTACTCACTAGTCACCGCACACACACACACACACACACACACACACACACACACACACACACACACACACACACACACACCAGTAGTAGCAAGCTAGGTAGAAAGAGTGCTCCAAAACAGATATAGCACTAGTACTGCAGGGAAATGGGTAGAGAAGCAACGCGTGACGCATCGATCGATATCAACTAAGGGTATACCAGTGCGGAGATCAACGTGCAGACGCCGAACAGGAAGAAGAGACCGAGGGGCACCGCGAGCAGGATGAAGTGGGCTACCAGCGGGATCCCGTGGACGAGCACATGGCTGCTGGGGCAGCTCCCGACGGTGACGCGCGCCGCCAAGAAGACGACGTTGTCGAGGCGGTAGAAGGTGGCGACACCCATCCCATGGGCGAAGGCAGCGAAGGTCCAGGGCACTCCCTTGCGATAGTCCTCCAACGCGAAGGCGGCCGCCGTGGCCGCCGCGGCCTGGGCGGCGCTGGACAGCAGCAGCAGCAGCGCGTCGACGCGCATGTGCGCCACCTCATCCTCGGTGGTCCTGCACGTCCCCTGCAACACGCACGTAGGTAGCCAACAAGCAGCTTGAGCATATCTATCCAAGCTAGCGCGGATCGGAGGAGACGAGGAAGAAAGAAGAAGAAGACGTGCATTGTGTTCCCCTCCTGCGGTGTAGCTAGAGAGACCTAACTGACCTGAAGCTGTGGCGGGAGGTTGAGGGCGAGGACGGCCAGGAGGGCGGTGGCCCACCCGAGGACGATGTGCGCCCGTGCGACCTCGCGGATGCGCATCATCCCTTCCGCTCCACCAGCAGCAGCTGCAGCACCGGCCGGGATCATCCTGGATCTCGACGGACGGACGCAGCGGAGCTCACTGGCAGTGGAGTGGAAGGAGTAAGTAGGGCGCAGTGATGTGCTCTCAAGGCACGGAGGGGGGTATTTAGGACGGGTGGTGGGAGACGACGACGACGCGGGCCGCGGGCGTGGAGAGGTGGAAAGGTGGGGATGGACGTCTTGGTCAGTGTGTGCGCGCGCGGTGCACCGTCCCTCTGCTGCCCCGCCCGTGATACTCCGCATGTGATGGGATGCTGCCTGCAATTTTCTTGTTTCCTCAAGAAGGAAGGATTCGGCAACCATCACGGCTCTGTGCGAGGGAGTGAGGGTCCTAGCAGTTGTGGCACTTTTAAGCTATGATGAAACGGCATGGAGGACGTACGCGCCCAGCTCGCTCGTGACTCGTGAGTGAGCGATGGATTAGAGGAGGAAGACGGTGCGTTTAATTCGCTGGCGGCAATTTTATTCATCATGTGAGGGCCATATTATTGATTGTGGATTGCAATTCTACATGCATTGGTTAGGAAATTATATTCCCTCAAAAAAAAGTTAGGAAATTATATGATAGACACAGTAGGGCGTTTTCATTGTTGTTTCCAAAACAACACATAGATGTTTATACCACTTTTACTGGATTTTTTAAACCAGGAAGCACATAATTCCACGTTGCAAAACTAAATTTCCAACACCATTTGAGGATGAGAGCCTATACTGATAGCCGGTGCGAACACCAGTGGCCACTGTCTCGGTGTCTCCATTATTTGAAAGAAAGTGATTCATTTTTCAGCTAACTAGACAATCGCCCGTGCGTTGCAACGGGGGTATTACCCTTCTAGTTGATTAGCCCGTGACTGCACGTCTACCATTATATTGATGCGTTAAAATATTAGCAAGATTTTGTATGCAATCACCATGATTTACCTGTCATTTATTGTTAAGCACTTATTTGGTAAGAATTTAATGACTTACTAAGTAAAATATGCTTTTGTTTGGTAAGTTAATAAAATATGAGACAATTGATTCTATTTTAGGAAGAATTGATGGGAGAACAATTAGATATGGGAGAAAAAGTTAAAGAGGAAAAGGAAAGAGTGAGACGTATATAAAGGAAGGTTGGACGAAAGAGAGGTGAAATGGGAACCTTACGTTCTTTTATAAGTAGTATAAGAGAGAGAAAAAGTTAAAGAGGAAAAGGAAAGAGTGAGACGTATATAAAGGAAGGTTGGACGAAAGAGAGGTGAAATGGGAACCTTACGTTCTTTTTAAGTAGTATATAAGAGAGAGAAAAAGTTAAAGAGGAGAAGGAAAGAGTGAGATGTATATAAAGGAAGGTTGGACGAAAAAGAGGTGAAATGAGAACCTTACGTTCTTTTTAAGTAGTATAAGAGAGAAAAAAAGTTAAAGAGGCAAAGAAAAGAGTGAGACGTATATAAAGGAAGGTTGGACGAAAGAGAGGTGAAATGAGAACCTTACGTTCTTTTTAAGTAGTACTCCCTCCATTCCTTTATGTAAGGTGTATTATTTTCGGCACGGTGCTATAGACATGTTAGGACGAAATTACCCTTGACAAATTTGTTGGTTAGTGGCAAGTAAATCAATTACTCGAGAAAAGTAAGAGATACATGCAATCGACAGAGAGATAGTTTTCTTCTTTTGCTACAGGAGAGATATAGACAATCAAGAGAAAGATTATTTCCCTTTTTTGAAAGGCTAACAAGAGAATTATGAGAATTAGAAGAAATGCACCTTATATTCTGGAATTTTATCAAAAAACAAATGCACTTTATATAAAGGAACGGAGGGAGTAATAAGATAAAGATAAGAGAAAGAGATAAGAGATAAGAGATAGAGAGAGCCTATTCCGGCCGGGTGCTCACCGTGTTCTTAGTGACTAGTTAGGCTAAGCTAGTCCAAGGAGGTTAAGATGTCACCCCTTTTCTTGTTGTAAATTCTCATCTATAGCCCAATGACACAAAAACATGACGGTTGAGAGTTCAAAAGTGTCACAAGCAATAAAACTTGTAGGATCTAAATTCTTCTCGATGGTGCTTGTCCACATATAAGACTGACAGTTCCAAGCAACAGAACTTTCAGGTCGAGGCAATGACACAGAAAACGTTTCCAACAACCAGTAGATTTTTTTTACGGCAATGTCGAGGCAGAGTGAAACATAGATTCAGGCAACAACAACAGCATTCTAACACACTTTTTTTTTTGGCAGAGTTTATTGGCAAAGCAACACATAATTTCAGACAACAAAACATGTAGATAACCAGTATCTTTTGTATGCAGTAGCTAAGTTAGAAATAAAAGTCAGGAACCTCATCCACCCCTTGCAAGCTAGGTTTTGCATAAAAATGTACCGGCGCTGGCACATGGCTACTACTCTCTTCTGTAGCGGCAAGAGGCAACACCTAGCTGTGATTCACACAGATCACAGGAACACAAGTATATGTTCGTGCCTGAAGCAAGATTTTGCCTGAAACCTTGGTCAGTTCATGTAAACTCCGGAAACCCAAGGGAAAGGAGGACATAGACAAGTAGACACATGTTAACGCTCAGACTGCGGTTTCTATCGAATAATGGTGGGATGACATGACCTCGTGCCTGGGACGAAGGGCCAAGAAAGTGGCCATTTATACGGCTTGGAACATGTGGAAGGAACGAAATAGACGTGTGTTCGAGCATCACACGCTCCAAGAAGCTGATATCCTCTATCTCATCAAGCAAGACCTTTCACTTCCTTGGGTCTCGGCTAGCTGGCTCTCCGATGTAGAAATGATTAATAAGTTCGGACAGAAATTGATAAAATTAACTCTTTTTTTTTAAAAAGGGGGGACTCCCCGGCCTCTGCATCACAACGATGCATACGGTCACCTTTATAAATAAGCAAATAAGTTCAACAAGGTCTTAAAGTCTGAAACCAAATAAATGACAAGCTCACAAAGAGCCACAATGCCAAAACACAGAAGCCAAAAGGCCACAACCGGTTGGCATCACAACAACAGGAAAACTAATTGCCTATCCTATTATATGACCGTCATCCAAACCGGTTGAAGATATCCCGTGCTACCATCTCCCACCGGATAGATCCAGTAACCAAATGCTCCCTAGCCTCCGTCGGAGTGAGTAACGACCACATACGGATCAGCGCAATGGCTCGGAAGATAACCTGCAAAAAATGAATATTTGTTGTTCTGTTAAAAACCAAATCATTTCTGCAGTTCCAAATTGCCCACAATAAAGCACATACTCCTACGCGAATGTGTCTAGCTGTTTCGGACTCTATCCCAATAAGTCACGTTCCAAATAACGTGTTGACAGAATTCGGAGGAGTAATGTTAAAGACAATGTGCACCGTCTGCCACAAAACTTTGGCCAACGAGCAATCGAGAAAAAGGTGTTTGATAGATTCATCCCGATAAAAAAAATACACCTAGTAGATCATGTCCAGTTGCGCTTTACCAAGTTATCCTTTGTTAATATGACTTGTTTATGTACAAACCACATAAACATTTTAATTTTTAAAGGAATTTTGACTTTCCAAACATATTCGGAACTAGGAATGGCGCTAGAATTGATAACATCGAGATACATCGATTTAACTGTGAACTCTCCAGACCTAGTGAGCTTCCAGCGCAACTGATCGGGTTGTTGGTAAAATTAACTAGTATTAGAAAATAATTGTAATGCAATGACAAATTATATTGTACTACACTCTAGTCTTGTTACTACATGCACCATTCCGATTGCTCTGTCGATACATCACTGTCGCGTGCACGTATATTCATTCCTTAGGGCATCTCCAGCCGCGCCCCCAAGAAGGCCTCCCCAGGCGTTTTTTGCGCGCCGGCGCCGAAAAAACGGCCCAGTCGTGCCCCAGGAGCCCGATTTTCGCCGGCTTGGGCCGAAAACAGCGCCGGCGGACCCAGCTCGAACCCGGCGCGCTGGGGGCGCACGGGGACGCCGGGCGAACATTTTTGGTGCGAAAAAACCGCGGGCCCGACGCGTCAGCGACACGGATTACTTCTCGCCCCTTCGTCGTCCTCATCGCCTCGTTCCCGCGGCGAATCAAATGCCAAAGCTGCCGCGCTGCCGCGCCGGTCAGCCTGCGCCATTGATGCCTCACGGGCGGCGCAGTGAAGGCCGGACGACGCGCGTCCCTCGCCCTCGCCTCGCCCGCCACGCGTACGCACGGTGCCACGCGTGTGGGCGGCGCCTCGTCCTATATATGCCACGCCCCGGCGCACTCGGCCGTCTCACACTTCCCCGCCCGCCGTCGTTCCTCCCTCTCCTCTCCTCCTTTCGCCGTCTCCAGCTCAAAACCAATGGCCGAGCGCTTCCCAGGCGACGGCGCGGCGGCGAACGGCTTCGGCCGCCGCCATCTCCATGAAGACGAGGCGCGCCTCCTTTACGAGGCGGAGTACCCGGTCCCGCCGGACATGCGGGTGCCCGGGGCGTGGAGGATCAGCGCGGGCGGCGTGCCGGTGCTCCCGATACCCACCGGCGCGGCGCGGCGTACGGAGATTGCACGCATCCGCTCGAACCTGCCGCGTGCGGCGAGGGAGGGGCCGCGGTACGCCCCCGACAGCCCGCTCTGGGAGCCATACTTTCGCCGCCGTCACGCCCAGTAGCTCGAGGCCACCAACGGCATCGTGCCCTCCGGCAGGCAAAACTCCGCCGGCCGGCGTCGATGGTGGGGCGTGCCAGGGCGCATGTTGGAGGCCGTCCTCGAGTACATTGAGGGCGGCAACACGCCGCGCCTGGACTACCCCGCTCCCCCTTCCTTTTCACGCCGCCGGGGAAGCTCCTGGACCCCGAGGCGCATGGAGACTGGGGGGTCCTCCTCTTCGTCCGGCGGCTCGCCCTGCCTCCGCCCCGTCAAGCCGGAGCCCCAGGACACGCCGGTGGCCGCGCGCACCCGCAGCTCCGGCGTCCGTATCGGCGCCAACACGTCGCCACCCACCGGCCGTCTCGTCCTCGTCGAGCCGAAGCCGGAGCCCGTCCTCCCCGCGGAGTACGAGGAGATAGCCCGGCGCGGCTTCTCCGACGAGGACGCCCTGCAGTGGGCGCGGGACGACTACCTCCGCAACGAGACGGTCCGGCAGTGCCGGGCCCTGGAGGAGATCGCCGCCCGCAAGCGGGGGCGTGAGGACGAGCACGGCGTCGTGATCCTCGACAGCGACGACGACGACGCCCCCGGGCCTTCCAACCCGCCGCCGCGCCAACCGGGGGAGGGGTGCAGCAGGGACGGCGGAGGTTTAGGCGGGGGCGGCGACGACGACGACGACGACGACGACGGTGGCGACTACACGCGGTTCTAGAACCTCCTCGGCATGTAGAACCGCGTGGGCGGGCGACGAGGCGGACGGCGAGGGAGACGGCGGGAGTAGCCCGCGGTATTATTATTTTTTTGTAAAATATGTTTAAGTTTGAACGAACTCGCCGTGTTTGCGTTGAATTTGAGTCGTTTTGCGCCGTTGAGGGAGTCCTGGACTAGGGGGTGTCCGGACAGCCGGACTATCATCGTCCGCCGGACTCAAAGACTACGAAGATACAAGATTGAAGACTCCGTCCCGTGTCCGGATGGGACTTTCCTTGGCGTGGAAGGCAAGCTTGGCGATACGGATATGTAGATCTCCTACCATTGTAACCGACTCTGTGTAACCCTAGCCTCCTCCGGTGTCTATATAAACCGGAGGGCTTTAGTCCGTAGGACAACATACATTACAACAATCATACCATAGGCTAGCTTTAGGGTTTAGCCTCCTTGATCTCGTGGTAGATCCACTCTTGTACTACCCATATCATCAATATTAATCAAGCAGGACGTAGGGTTTTACCTCCATCGAGAGGGCCCGAACCTGGGTAAAACATCGTGTCCCTCGTCTCCTGTTACCATCTGCCTAGACGCACAGTTCGGGACCCCCTACCCGAGATCCGCCGGTTTTGACACCGACATTGGTGCTTTCATTGAGAGTTCCTCTGTGTCGTCACCGATAGGCCCAATGGCATCTTCAACCAACGACGCTGTCCAGGGTGAGACTTTTCTCCCCGGACAGATCTTCGTATTCGGCGGCTTCGCACTGCGGGCTAATTCGCTTGGTCATCTGGAGCAGATCGAAAGCTACGCCCCTGACCGTCAGGTCAGATTCGGAAGCCTAAACTTCACGGCCGATGTCCGCGGACACTTGATCTTCGACGGACTCGAGCCACAGCCAAGCGCGCCGCACTGTGACGATGGGCATGATCTAGCTCTGCCGCCGAACAGTGCCTTGGTGGCCGCACGTGAATCCGCTTCGGCCATTAGTCCGGAGCCGATTGCCCAGATAGAGGATCGGTGGATGGACACCGCCTCGGGGGCTTCAACTTCCACGGCGATGGAGCCGAACACTAATCTTGTCCCTCGCAAAACTCGTGATTCCGAGGTGCCGGACTCCTTGCCGAACTCCGAACCTCCCACGCCCCTACCAACCAAATCGGATTGGGCGCCGGCTATGGAATTCACCGCCGCGGACATCTTCCAATACTCGCCTTTTGGCGACATCCTGAATTCACTAAAGCATCTCTCGTTATCAGGAGAGCCCTGGCCGGACTATGGCCAGGATGGTTGGGATACGGACGACGAAGAAATTCAGAGCCCACCAACCACCCACTTTGTAGCCACTGTCGACGATCTAACCGACATGATAGACTACGACTCCGAAGACATCGACGCTATGGACGACGATGCCGGAGACGAACAGGAACCAGCGCCTACAGGGCACTGGAAGACCACCTCGTCATATGACATATACATGGTGGATACCCAAAAAGACGGGGATGGCGAAGAAACGGCGGAGGCAGATTCTTTAAAGAAACAGCCCAAGCGCCAGCGTCAGCGGCGCCGCTCTAAATCCCGCCACAGCAAGAATGGAGATTCCGGCACAGGAGATAATAATACCCCAGAAAGTGCCGAAGACAACCCCCTCCAGCAAGACTCAGCGCAGGAGGATGCAGAAGCAAGCCCTCACGAGAGGGCGGCAGACGAAGAGGTTGAGGATTACAACTATACGCCTCTCTCCGAAGACGGCAAGCCTCAACGATGACGAATTCCTCGTGCCTGAGGATCCCGTCAAACAAGAGCATTTTAAACGCAGGCTTATCGCCATGGCAAACAGCCTAAAGAAAAAGCAGCAGCAGCTTCAAGCTGATCAGGACCTGCTGGCGATCGATGGACCGAGGTCCTCGCGGCCGAAGAGTATAAACTCGAACGCCCCTCCAAAAGCTATCCAAGACGCAAGCTGCTCCCCTGATTAGAGG
This sequence comes from Triticum timopheevii, assembly GCA_963921465.1. Lineage (NCBI taxonomy): Eukaryota > Viridiplantae > Streptophyta > Magnoliopsida > Poales > Poaceae > Triticum > Triticum timopheevii. The sequence continues at coordinate 155,074,813 of OY997272.1, forward strand.
AGGAAGCATACATACCTCCATCACCAGCGCACGATATGGCTGACCGACCACCCCGCGGTCGTGATAGAGAGGCATCCAGGCCCCAAACCAAGACCGTACCCCGGCACTGCTCCAAAAGTACGAAGCCAAGAGGGAACGCGCCAGACTTGCGAGATATATTGGAGGACAAACCAAGGCAATCCAGATCCATCTACGGATCACGTGGGCGCCCCACGACCGATGACGAATACCGTCGCACCGGATATAATAACCCCGGCCGGGCCGAACACGATAGACAGCGCTCTCTCGAGCTGCGTCGTGATATTGCTCAATATAGAGGCGCCGCACACCCGCTATGCTTCACTGACGAAGTAATGGATCATCAAATCCCTGAAGGGTTTAAACCCGTAAACATTGAATCCTACGATGGCACAACAGACCCCGCGGTTTGGATCGAAGATTATCTTCTCCACATCCATATGGCCCGCGGCGACGATCTCCACGCCATCAAGTATCTCCCACTCAAGCTTAAAGGACCAGCTCGGCATTGGCTTAACAGCTTGCCCGCAGAGTCAATTGGGTGTTGGGAAGACCTGGAAGCCGCATTCCTTGATAACTTCCAGGGCACGTATGTGCGACCACCAGACGCCGATGACCTAAGCCACATCATTCAGCAGCCAGACGAATCGGCCAGACAATTCTGGACACGGTTCTTGACGAAGAAAAATCAAATCATCGACTGTCCGGATGCAGAGGGCCTTGCAGCCTTCAAGCATAACATCCACGACGAATGGCTAGCCCGGCACCTGGGACACGAAAAGCCGAAATCTATGATAGCCCTCACATCATTAATGACCCGCTTCTGCGCGGGAGAGGATAGTTGGCTAGCTCGCAGCAACAATCTTCGTAAAAATTCTGGCAGTCCAGATACTAGGGACAACAACGGCAGGTCACGTCGGAACAAAAACAAACACCGCATTAACGGCGACGACAAGGAGGATACGGCAGTCAACGCCGGATTCCGAGGCTCTAAACCCGGTCAACGGAAGAAGCCATTCAAAAGAACCACTCCGGGTCCGTCCAATTTGGACCGAATACTCGACCGCTTATGCCAGATACATGGCACCCCTGAAAAACTAGTCAATCACACTAATAGAGATTGCTGGGTGTTCAAGCAGGCAGGCAAGTTAATTGCCGAAAACAACGACAAGGGGCTAAACAGCGACGACGAGGAGGAGACCCGACCGCCGAACAATAGAGGACAGAAGGGTTTTCCTCCACAAGTGCGGACGGTGAACATGATTTACGCGATCCATATACCCAAGAGGGAGAGGAAGCGCGCACTAAGGGACGTCTATGCGATGGAGCCAGTCGCCCCGAAGTTCAATCCATGGTCCTCTTGTCCGATCACTTTCCATCGAAGAGACCATCCGACCAGCATACGCCATGGCGGATTCGCCGCATTGGTTTTAGACCCAATTGTCGATGGATTTCACCTCACGAGAGTCCTGATGGACGGCGGTAGTAGCCTGAACCTGCTTTATCAGGATACAGTGCACAAAGTGGGCATAGACCCCTAAAGGATTAAACCTACAAAGACAACCTTTAAAGGTGTCATACCAGGTGTGGAAGCCAACTGTACAGGCTCAGTAACACTGGAAGTGGTCTTCGGATCCCCGGACAATTTCCAGAGCGAGGAGTTAATCTTCGACATAGTCCCGTTTCGCAGCGGCTATCACGCTCTGCTCGGACGAACCGCGTTTGCAAAATTCAACGCGGTGCCGCATTATGCATACCACAAGCTCAAGATGTCAGGCCCTCGTGGAGTCATCACGGTCAACGGGAATACGGAACGCTCCCTCCGAACGGAGGAACATACAGCGGCTCTCGCGGCAGAAGTACAGAGCAGCCTCTTAAGGCAATTCTCGAGTCCGGCCGTTAAACGGCCGGATACAGCAAAACGCGCCTGAAGCAATACCAACCAAGACCACATGGCGCGATCAGAGCACGCGTAGCAATGCGGCCCCAACCCCCGCCCACGCAATATCACAAGAATAACACTCCGCGTACATCATTACGCTTTGGAGATACCATGGGCGCAGAGGAAGGGGCACGATCGTAATGGACCCAGAGTGCGGTTCGACCACACCAGGGGCTCGCAAGTGTGCCCCACTTTTTTTTATTTTTTATTTTCCTTCTTTGTGTACACAGGACTCCGGTAACCAGAGACCCTGTCCGGCGGCGAACCTGCCGAACTCGTGATGCAACAGTCAGGGACGAAAGAAGGTTGCAACGAACACTCAGGTGGTCTCAATTACGAGCATTAAATTCGATTATATACACCAAGTCCGCAGCTCACCCCTGGAGGGGGACATGTTTACTTAGTCCAAATCCCTTGCTTACCGCACTATTTGTATCAGTCCGCACTCATAGCAGCCTTCCTTTAATAAATAATGTAGCACTTTTCGGCTGCAATTACATTACCTTATATATATATATGCTCATTACATGACATCTTGCACCCATATATTTTGGTACGGCCTAATACACCAGGGGCTTATGTTCCCCACATTGTGGTGTGATAAGTCCGAACACTTTAATAAGTGCGGCACCCCGAACTTATAGCATTATATGAATCAGCTCCGAATCATGTCTTGGGTCAATAGTTGGGTTTGCCCAGCTCCCACGTTTTGGTGCCTTACGTTCCGTTCTGTCGGCTAAGGTGGCACTGGGAGAACCACTGCGATTGCGCCCCGGTTGAGCCGGGCGAGCGCCTCAGTGGAGAAAGCTAAAACTGACCGGCATGATAAGGCGAGAGACTGGTCGCTGTTCGAGAGGTTTCTTCGGGTCCTTAAAGACTCACGCCGCTACGAGCGAAGTTCCGGACCATGTCCGACGAAGGCGTGGATAGAGCCCCGGATTCGGCCTTCCGAATACCAGGGGCTTCGCCGAAATTTAAAATTATAGAATTCTATGGCTAAGTGAGAGTGTTCAAGCATTATAAGTCCGGTCGCCTTGTTCGTTGTGTTGAGCACCTCCCTAGATGGACCCAAAAATGGGAACACGAGAGCTCAAGGTTATCCCGAACACCCCAGCACTCGCGGCTCGGGGGCTGAAGCCAACGACTTGCCATCTCTAAGATTTTATAAACGGCCGAACAGAAGGTAGTATTTTAAATTAAAACAAGCGTTGCTCAAGGCGCATATGAACGCAGTTTTCAGCGCACAGGATAATACACAGCGAGTTTACTCAAAGATTACATTGCTGGGGCACTCATCCGCAATATCGCGGGCCCCCTTCAGGACAGTTTTATAATATATTTCAGGCGTGCGATACTCCTTGCCCGGTGGCGGTGGGTCCGTGAGAAGCTTCTCCGCATACAACTTGCCCCAATGCACCTTTGTGCGGGCAAGGGCCCGACGAGCACCTTCAATACAAGCGGAGCGCTTGACGACCTCCACCCAGGGGCATGCATCCACCAGCCGCCGCACGAGGCCAAAGTAGCTCCCAGGCATGGCCTGTCCAGGCCACAGCCGGACTATAAGGCCCTTCATGGCCTCCTCAGCTACCTTGTGGAGTTCGACCAGCTGCTTCAGCTGGTCGCTTGGGGGCACCGGGTGTCCGGCCTCAGCGTACTGAGACCAGAAGACTTTCTCCGTCGAGCTCCCCTCCTCGCCACGATAGAATGCGGCGGCATCGGACGCACTACGCGGCAGATCTGCAAACGCCCCTGGAGAGCTCCGAATGCAGGTAAGTGTCAGGTATTTTACATTAACATGCTTGCTTTGCATGAAAAATGCCTTACCCGCCGCTATCTTGTTCACATCTTCAACCTCCTGAAGGGCCTTACGGGCCTCGGCCTTGGCGGACTTGGCACTTTTGAGAGCCGAGGAAAGCTCGGACTCTCGAGTCTTGGAGTCACGCTCCAAACTCTCATGCTTCTCCATGAGAGCCTGGAGCTCTTGCCGTACTTCCGCCACCCGTGCCTCCTGCTTCTCTCGCTCTTCCCGCTCCGCGGCCGCACTGCATTCGGCCGCGGACACAGCCTCCTTCAGGGCTGCCACCTCGTTCGTGGCCCCTGCAATACCCATATTATCCTTGTTAATTTTATTGCAACCAAAATCATTTTCTGTAAGGTAACTATTCAAAGTGGTGTGACTCACCTTCTTTGTCCTCGAGCTGCTTCTTGGCATGGCCGAGCTCTTGCTCGGACCGCTCGAGATCCTTCTTCAACACATCGACCTCCGCCGATAGTGCGGCAGAGGTCAGCAGCGCAGCCTGGAAGCCCATATTGACATATTTTAAGCAACCCTGCGTATATCTTGTTAGATCCTCAGTCCGGCTTTTTTTTCCGAACACCGAACTGAGCATCAGGGGCTACTGTCTATGCGGTATTACATTACATAATTTTAACTTCTTACCTCAAAGCCTGTTAGAAGGCTACTGCAGGCTTCGGTCAGCCCGCTTTTGGGCGAGCTGAACCTTTTGAATCACCGCACTCATGATAGTGTGGTGTTCTTCCTCGATGGAAGCGCCTTTAAGCGCCTCCAGCAAGTTATCCAGCGCCTCCGGTTGGACGGAGGTCGCCGGTGTCACGGTCTTGCCCTTCTTTCGAAGGGGCCGCCCGCCGGACTCTGGAACCACTGCGGGTTCCGATGTAGAGTCCGGCACAAAGTCCGGGAGGCAGCCTGACGGCGCCTCCGGAGCCTCCTCCTGATGGGTCCTTCTCTGGGATCCCACCTCGGCGTCCTCGTTGGCGCGGGGAGTAGAGGCGGTCGGAAGTGAATCCACATCCGACGGGGCCAACGACCCGCTCGATGAAGCGGCGAGATCATCATCGGCCGGGCTACGGACAGAACGCGGCATTAGAAGGACACTACGCGACACGAAAGAAATTGCACATCAAGGATCCGGATACTTACGATCTTGCCGGACGCCTGGCCCTTGGAGGCCACTCATCCTCGCCAACGGTGGTGTTGGCGAAACTGTCCAGGGGGATAGTCCTCCCCCTCTTGGCCCCTTCGGCCTCCCCTATTGGGGAAGCCTTCCTCTTCTTCTTTCCCTCCTCCGGGAGAGAGTCCTCCTCCTCCTCCTCGTCTTCGGGGGAGGAGTCCGCCTCGTCGTCGGACGCCTGATTGCGGGAACTCTTTCGAGTCCCCGCGGCCACCTTCTTGGCCTTCTTCTCCGGCACCACGTGCGGTGCCGGAACCAGCAGCCCTGCTAAACGGGCGTTCTCTGGGTCTTCTGGCATGGGAGCCGGGCTGATGAGCTGCTTGGCCTTCTCCATCCATTCCTGTCAAAGGAAAAGAGAGATCGAAACCCTCTTAGAATCGGTTTAATTACCACAAGTGTCCTGTAATGGGGTTGAATCACTTACCTCGTCAGCCGGAAGCTGCGAGCGAAATCCGCGATCTTCCGTCGCGGATGCGGGGGCTTCGGCGCCCTTAAACAGCACCCTCCAGGCACCTTCGTATGTCGTATCGAAGAGCCCGCTCAGCGCCTGGTGCTGTTCTGGATTGAACTCCCACAGATTGAATGCTCGTTCTTGGCATGGGAGAATCCGGCGGATGAGCATGACTTGGACCACGTCGACGAGCCTGAGCTTATTGCTCACCAGCTTCTGGATGCAGGCTCGGAGTCCTGTCACCTCCTTCGGATTGCCCCACAGCAAGCCCTTCTCTTTCCAGGAGGTGAGCTGCGTGGGGACGCTAGATCTAAACTCGGGGGCCGCAGCCCATGTGGGCTTGCGTGGCTCGGTGATGTAGAACCACCCCGATTGCCACCCCTTGACGGAGTCCACGAAGGCCCCTTCGAGCCAAAGGACGTTGGGCAACTTACCCAACATGGCGCCTCCGCATTCCGCTTGCGTGCCCTTCACAACCTTCGGCTTGACGTTGAAGGTCTTGAGCCACATGCCGAAGTGGGGCCAGATGCAGAGGAAGGCCTCGCACACGACGATAAACGCCGAGATGTTGAGGATGAAGTTCGGCGCCAGATCGTGGAAATCCAGGCCGTAGTAAAACATGATCCCCCGGACGAATGGGTGCAGTGGAAAGCCCAGTCCGCGGAGGAAGTGGGGAAGGAAGACAACCCTCTCATGGGGCCCAGGGGTAGGGATGAGCTGCCCCTCGTCGGGCAGCCGATGCGCGATATCGCCGGAAAGGTATCCGGCGTTGCGCAGTTTGGTGATGTGCTCCTCCTTAACGGTGGAGGCCAACCATTTCCCTCCCGCTCCGGACATATTCGGAGAAGGTCGGGGCGAGATGCGCGAGCTTGGGCGTTGGAGCTTGAGTACGCGGAGATGGATAAGCAAAGGAGGAAGAAGGCGTAGGTGAGAAGGTAAATCCTTATCCCTTATATATAGGCGGACGAAAACTATGCGTCCCCACCGGCCTGATAAAACTCGCTTATCTCCCAAGCGCCACCATCAATGGCGTGGTTGGGTTACCCACGTCCGTATTGATGAGAATCCCGGAATAAGGGGAGCACGATCTCTGCTTCGACGAGACGTGCCAAGGAAACCGCTTCGCTAAACGTGCTGAGGTGGTATAGTAAAAAACGATTCAAACAAAGGCTTGGTAGCGGCGTGATGTCACGCCGCATAATACGTCAGCAGATTGGACTGGTGTACATTTTATTCTCTCTACGGTGGAATGTGAAATTTGTTTTGCAGAGCCGGACACTATTCTAGTGTTCATGATCTTCTCTGGATTATTCAAGGGAGGAACCCGCCTTGCAATGCCGAACATTATGCGCGCCGGACTTATCGTCATTGAAGCCTGGTTCAGGGGCTACTGAGGGAGTCCTGGACTAGGGGGTGTCCGGACAGCCGGACTGTCATCGTCCGCCGGACTCCAAGACTACGAAGATACAAGATTGAAGACTCCGTCCCGTGTTCGGATGAGACTTTCCTTGGCGTGGAAGGCAAGCTTGGCGATACAGATATGTAGATCTCCTACCATTGTAACCGACTCTGTGTAACCCTAGCCTCCTCCGGCGTCTATATAAACCAGAGGGCTTTAGTCCGTAGGATAACATACGTTACAACAATCATACCATAGGGTAGCTTTAGGGTTTAGCCTCCTTGATCTCGTGGTAGATCCACTCTTGTACTACCCATATCATCAATATTAATCAAGCAGGACGTAGGGTTTTACCTCCATCGAGAGGGCCCGAACCTGGGTAAAACATCGTGTCCCTCGTCTCCTGTTACCATCCGCCTAGACGCACAGTTCAGGACCCCCTACCCGAGATCCGCCGGTTTTGACACCAACAGCCGTTTTCGCCGTTTTTACTCGAACCGTGGGCGCCGCGACTGGGGGGCATCAAGCCCCCAGTGCGCGGTTTAGCGCCGGTGCGCCCCCAGGGGGCGATTTTTTGCCCCTCCTGGGGGGCCAATGGCTGGAGATGCCCTTACCCGCTCTTATTTCGCACAAGCATATAGTGAATCCCATGTGGGTGCTGCTGCTGCACCTTCCATTACCGGCTCTGAGGGTTATTTCCGCCCACACTACCCTGACGCTGCATATGCGCGCAACATTCTGGAACTTCAGCAAAAACAAAATGAAGTATGAGGTGCAAAAGGCCAAAAGGTAACCAAGGGAGTACTACTGCTAGCCAAATGCTGGTAGCAGTAGTAGCACCACTGGTGCATTTTTATGTGCTCGAATTTACACTTGTAGCAGCAGTATCCATTTTTGGCAATGTGAGAGAGACCCTTGGCCGGTGTGTGTGTGTGTGTAAGGGTAGAGTGGGGTGGGGTTGGTCCTCTCCTCTCCATCTGTTCCTACTCCTACGCGCTTTGCTGCGTGCAAGCTGTGCTGCTCATTCTTGAGCGCGCATGTAGGCCCCGGTGAATAGCTTGTGCTTCCACTTCGGAGAAACGCTCAAAACAAGCGCGCAAAGCATACACAAGAACAGCGCATGACAGCTTGAACCCGATCAACATGGATCCAGCGCATATGATATTTACCGGTGCAAATTAACTGGCGCGACGCCGTATCAGGTTTGCCGGTGCCGCCGCGCCCGCCTCGATCATGCGTGTGTGCCGCCGCGCACAAGGATTGACTTTGATTCAGAGTGCGTCCTTTCACAACACCGTGCTGTGCCATGCGTTCTACCCAGCCCTGTGGCTGTGCTGCTCCACCGAGCTCTGCGCAAAGGACAGAGGTTTGATCTCTGAAGAAATAAACACTGCACAGTCGAAAGTTCAGATAAATTCAGTAGCGAGCACCACTCGCTTGCCGCTTCGTCGCGCTGGGTCAGACGTCAATCTGCGATCCAATGGCTGATACACTAACTTACAGCTAAACGCCCAACTCGCTGCTTCTAGTCAACGCTGATCTCCAGTCCGACGATTTTTATGACGATTTTAAGGCTTCAACATATTTTTTGGGGCAGTCGACTGTGATTTAATTAAGTCTTAGAGCATCTCCAGTCACGTCCCCAACAGGTCCCCCAGAGCGATTTTTCGGCGCCGGCGTAAAAAAATGGCCCAGACGCGCCCCCAGGTCTTGTTTTTCGTTGGTTTGGGCCGAAATAACAGCCGGCAAACCCGAGGCGAACCCAAGCCCCTGGGGATCGTCTGGGGGCGCCGACCGAAGCGAAAAGGCGTGTGGGACCGCTCCGTCGGCGAGAGAAGGCCCTTTTTCCCGCCGATCCCATTCTTTTCCCCTCCATTTCCCTCCATCCCCCTCCCACCCCCCCCCCCCCCCCCCCCGCTTCTCCCGCCATTCTCCTCCATCTCCCCTCCATCCGACCACCATGCTGCCGAAGAAGTGCGCCGCCCCTCGCCGAGTTACTGATGCCGACACCACCCAGCCAAACCCCCGGGCATGACAAACGCCGACTGGAAAGCCGAGGTTCAGCGCCGGGAGGCTGTCACCATCGACCGGCGCAACAGGCTCAACGCCAAGAAGGCTCGCGAAAAGGCGGCTACGGTGGCGGCTGCGGCCGCGGCGGAGCAGGCAGAACGCGTGGCGGAGCAAGCAGAGGCGTCTCGCGCGGGGATGATGAATCCGCCCGGCGACCACGGCCCTCACGTCCCCTGGAGCCAGCAGAGCGTCGGGTCGCCGGCAGGCTTCTCGTCGTCGACTCAACCCTGGGGGTGCACGCCATCGCCTGGCTACACCGACGGCGACGCGCACGGCGGGTTCAACCCGAACGTCACCCTTCCACATGGCCACCCCGCCCAGCGTACGCCCTCTCCCACGTTCGCCGGCGTCCAGTACCCCCCTATACCTACTCACCGCCGACTTACGCGTCCTCCCTAATGCCACCTCTGCGCCGTTGCGCGCTGCCCTTCTCGCAAGCATCATCGTCGTATCTTGGCAACGACGACGGCACGGAGGACATGGACGACATCATCGCGTCTGGCTCGGCCGCCGCCGCCGCCTCCCCCGGGTTCTACGCCCAAGAAGAAGTAGTCGACCTCGATGGCGGCATGGACGACGGACTCAACTACGGCGAGGAGGATCCAGAGGAGGAGGAGGAGGAGGAGGAGCCGGCGCCTGCTCCGGTGACGAAAGGGAAAAAGAAGAGGAGGCGGGCGGCCAGGACCGGCGAGCCACGTGTCAAGTGGGCGGCCAAAGAAGATGAGTGCCTCGCCGAAGCGTGGAAGATCGTCTGCCTCGACCCGACCACCGGCACGAACCAGACCGCCGACACGTACTGGGAGCGCATCAAGGCGGAGTTCGACGAGCGCAAGTTGGTCGACCCGTACTTCTCCGGCGTCCACATGGATCGCGGCTCCAAGGCCATGTCCAACCATTGGGCGCTCATCCAGACGGCGTGCAACAAATGGCATGGGATCGTTGAGGAGGTCGCGGCTCGCTCGGAGAGCGGCGCAAGCTACAAGAGTCAGGTATGACACCGCCGGTCTCGCACCATTTATCGTCCTGTGCATGCCGGCCTCACCCGTTCCTTGACGCATATGGTCCGGATGTACGCCATGTACCGCCAGGACAGCAGTTCCGACCAAGATTTCAAGTACCTCCACGTGTTCTCCCAGATCGGGAAGTGGGCGGATGTGCGGCGCACCCTCGCCAAGGCCAAGGAGACGTACAAGCCGGACGCGCCCACGCCCGGTGCAGCAGAAGGGCGCCCAGACGGCAACAAGGAAGACAAGGCGGCGAAGGCCGCGACGCCGGCTGTGGCGCGCCTGCAAGAGTTCATCGAACACTGCATCACCGATGCCACGACTCGCGCCGCCCAGAGGGAAGAGCAAACCGCGGCTCGATGGTCTACGTTGATGGCGAACAACGCCCTCAAGCTCGACCTACTCCGGACCAATGTCGCCGCGAAGAAGAGGAACACCAACCTGGTGTTCCTGCTGGGGGAGGGGAGCGGACATGGCGGCGATGGACGAGGAGGTCAAGGCATAGTTCATGGTGCAGCGCGACCTCATCCTGAACTAGATCCCGTCGACGGCGGCGCCAACTCACACACCGACCACGCCAAGCCCCACGACGCCCAGCACAGAAGTCGCGCCGACACCGACCAACGCCTCCTCGATGCCCAGCATAGAGGCCGCGCCGACGCATACCAGCCCACGCACGCCGACTCCCACCAGTCCGACGCCTGAGGACGGCGCCACCGTTTGATGCAGTACGACGACTAGCCCGCGCACGCCGTCCTTTCTTTTGAATGCCGAACTTTCAAGTTTATTGATCGCCGGACTTGTGGCGTGGTGATTGCCTGACTTGTGGCATTGATCGCCTTTTTCTGGTAGGCAGGAAATGTATGTTTGAATTTAATCGTCTTGGGGGTCGGCCCTAGGGGCGTGACTGGGACGTAGATCGCCCCCAAGGCCTAAAAAGCGTCGGGCGATGGGGCGAAATAGCGCCGGTAGCTTTGCAGGGGGCCGAACGAGTGGAGTTGCTCTTAGTCAAATGACATAACATGCAACAAAGAAAATAAAAAAACTCAAAAGGAAATTTTGCATGGATTGCAATGTAAGATATCACAGATATAGCATCGATTAAGACTTGGTTAACTCTCAGTCGACTGAGATTTAGTAAGACTGTATTCTCTCTCTCTTTGCGTGTGTGTGTGTGTGTGAAAACTTATGATCCTTTGAGCGGATTGTAGGCTGCTACTCTCCTTGCTGCCACTAGAGTTGGCGGTAGGCCAAAGCCCGCATAGTAGACGACATTGGCGGCCCTTCCTTGTCTGTTTCGCAACGAGGAGGAGTGGCGGCATGCATGCGGCGTACTCCAAGTTGCCAAATCCAATGATCTACGATGTATTCCAAGTGCCGCTCGAGAACACGCGGTATACTCCAAGTTGCTGAATCTAATGATCTGGCCAGGAGCAAGATTCGACCTGGCCTGGCACAAAGTTCATGTCAGAACCGATCTGCTCAGCCATGTTGATTCTAATCGAATGCGTGCGGCCACTCAACGGGACGTGTATGGGCGACCATTAACGGACTCGGTTTCGATGAATCTCGGGTAGGGAGTCCCGAGCTGGTAGCCTAGATGCAATGGTAACAATACCCAGGTTTGGGCTCTCTCTTAGAGATAATACCCTACGTCCTGCTTGTGTTTGTATTGATTTTAGATGGAGTACAAAGTACCGGTTAATCTACCACGAGATTGTTGTGTGTTGTCTACGAGACACATGCCATGGTTTATATAGAGATCAGGGGGTCTAGCGTTACAGCAAGGAAGGTTACGTGTATGGTAATCATGGTGTAGACGACTTCTAAGTCTTGGAGTATGCGCCAAGTCTTCGAGAACATTCCTTCTATGATCATTGGTGAATCGCCGTGGAGGGCCTTGGCCCGGCCCACCTGGCCAAGAGATGGTGTGGTGAGTGATCCCTAGTCCAGGACACCATCAGCGAGGGCACCTATGGGTGCGCGATGGCAATGTCATGGTGTGCTACCCTGCTCGGCGGCGTGCCCAACAGGGGAGAGGCATCACCTAGGAATCTTTCGCTACTTCAGGAGTTATCTACATCAAGTCTGGGCAATGTGATTAAGATCCATGCACAGGTGTTCTCGGTGGCAAGCCAAGATGTTTGGCATTGGCACCTGCCTTGCATGATGTGACCGTTATTTTGGCTACGCTGCCTATCTGGTCTACGGGGTGTGTCCGACAACGGCTTGAGGTCTGCTACGTCTTGTGCTCGCGTTGGTTTTCCTTGAAGAGGAAAGGATGATGCGGCAATAGTAGCGTAAGTATTTCCCTCAGTTTTTGAGAACCAAGGTATCAATCCAGTAGGAGGCTCCTCAAAAGTCCCACGCACCTACACAAACAAACAAGAACTCGCAACCAACACAATAAAGGGATTGTCAATCCCTTCACAACCAGTTACGAAAGTGAGATCTGATAGAGATAATATGATAAGATAAATATTTTTGGTATTTTTATGTTATAGATTGGAAAAGTAAAGATGCAAACAAAAGTAGATTGAAAGCTTATATGATAAGAGATAGACCCGGGGGCCATAGGTTTCACTAGCGGCTTCTCTCAAGATAGCATAAGTATTACGGTGGGTGAACAAATTACTGTCGAGCAATTGATAGAAAAGCGAATAATTATGAGATTATCTAGGCATGATCATGTATATAGGCATCACGTCTGTGACAAGTAGACCGACTCCTGCCTGCATCTACTACTATTACTCCACACATCAACCGCTATCTAGCATGCATCTAGAGTATTAAGTTCATGAAGAACAAAGTAACGCATTAAGAAAGATGACATGATGTAGAGGGATAAACTCATGCAATATGATATAAACCCCATCTTTTTATCCTCGATGGCAATAATACAATACGTGCCTTGCTGTCCCTGCTGTCACTGGGAAAGGACACCGCAAGATTGAACCCAAAGCTAAGCACTTCTCCCATTGCAAGAAAGATCAATCTAGTAGGCCAAACCAAACTGATAATTCGAAGAGACTTGCAAAGATAACTTAATCACACATAAAATAATTCAGAGGAGATTCAAATATTTCTCATAGATAAACTTGATCATAAACCCACAATTCATTGGATCTCGATAAACACACCGCAAAAAGAGTTACATCGAATAGATCTCCAAGAAGATCAAGGAGAACTTTGTATTGAGATTCAAAGAGAGAGAAGAAGCCATCTAGCTAATAACTATGGACCCAAAGGTTTGTGGTAAACTACTCACAACTCATTGGAGAGGCCTTGGAGATGATGTAGAGGCCCTCCGTGATCGATTCCCCCTCCGGCGGAGCGCCAGCGAAGGCTCCAAGATGGGATTTCGCGGATACAGAAGGTTGCGGCGGTGGAATTAGGTTTTCTTGGTCTATTCTGATGTTTTCGGGGTACGTGGGTACATATAGGAGGAAGAAGTAGGTCGGTGGACGCCCGAGGGGCCCACGAGGGTGGGGGGAGCGCCCAGCCCTAGGGGGTGCATCGGGCACCCTCGTGGCCGCCTCCTTTGTTTCTTGACTTCCACTCCAAGTCTCCAGGTTTGCATTTGTTCCAAAAAGATCGTTCCCGAAGGTTTCATCACGTTTGGACTCCGTTTGATATTCCTTTTCTTCGAAACACCGAAATAGGCAAAAAAACAGCAATACGGTCTGGGCCTCCGGTTAGTAGGTTAGTCCCAAAGATGATATAAAAGTGTATAGTAAAGCCGACAAACATCCAAAACGGATAATATAATAGCATGGAACAATCAAAAATTATAGATACGTTGGAGATGTATCAAGCATCCCCAAGCTTAATTCTTGCTCGTCCTCGAGTAGGTAAATGATAAAAACTGAATTTTTGATGTGGAATGCTACCTAGCATAATTCTCAATGTAATTTTCTTTATTGTGGCATAAATGTTCAGATCCAAATGATCCAAAATAAAAGTTCATATTGACATAAGAAAAAGTAATACTTCAAGCATACTAATGAAAGTAATCATGTCTTCTCAAAATAACATGGCTAAAAAAAGTTATCCCTACAAAATCATATAGTCTGGTTGTTGCTCTATCTTTATCACACAAAGTATTTTATCATGCACAACCCCGATGACAAGCCAAGCAATTGTTTCATACTTTAGTAATCTCATACTTTTTCAACTTTCACGCAATACATGAGCATGAGCCATGGACATAGCACTATATGTGGAATAGAATGGTGGTTGTGGAGAAGACAAAAAAGGAGAAGATAGTCTCACATAAACTAGGCGTATCAACGGGCTATGGAGATGCCCATTAATAGATATCAATGTGAGTGAGTAGGGATTGCCATGCAATGGATGCACTAGAGCTATAAATGTATGCAAGCTCAACAAAAGAAACTAAGTGGGTGTGCATCCAACTCGCTTGCTCATGAAGACCTAGGGCATTTGGAGGAAGCCCATCATTGGAATATACAAGCCAAGTTCTATAATGAAAAATGCCCACTAGTATATGAAAGTGACAACATAGGAGACTCTCTATCATGAAGATCATGGTGCTACTTTGAACCACAAGTGTGGTAAAAAGGATAGTAGCATTGTCCCTTCTCTCTTTTTCTCTCATTTTTTTTATTTGCCCTTTTTTTATTTGGCCTTTCTCTTCTTCTTTTTTAAGTCCAAAGTCTCATCCCAACTTGTGGGGGAATCATAGTCTCCATCATCCTTTCCTCTCTGGGACAATGCTCTAATAATGAAGATCATCACACTTTTATTTATTTACAACTCAAGATTACAACTCAATACTTAGAACAAGATATGACTCTATATGAATGCCTCCGGCGGTGTATCGGGATATGCAATGAATGAAGAGTGACATGTATGAAAATTATGATGGTGGCCTTGCCACAACTACGATCTCAACTACATGATCATGCAAAAGCAATATGACAATGATGATGTGTGTCATATAAACGGAACGGTGGAAAGTTGCATGGCAATATATCTCGGAATGGCTATGGAAATGCCATAATAGGTGGGTATGGTGGCTGTTTTGAGGAAGGTAAATGGTGGGTGTATGGTACCGGCGAAAGTTGCACGGCATAAGAGAGGCTAGCAATGGTGGAAGGGTGAGAGTGCGTACAATCCATGGACTCAACATTAGTCATAAAGAACTCTTATACTTATTGCAAAAAACTACAAGCCATTGAAAAAAAGTACTACGCGCATGCTCCTAGGGGGATAGATTGGTAGGAAAATACCATCGCTCGTCCCCGACCGCCACTCATAAGGAAGACAATCAATAAATAAAATTGTGCTCCAACTTCATCACAAAGCGGTTCACCATACGTGCATGCTACGGGAATCACAAACTTCAACAGAAGTATTCTTTAAATTCATAATCACCCAAATAGCATGACTCTAATATCACCACCTCTAATATCTCAAAACAATTATCAAGTATCAAATTGATCATAGAATCCAATTCACTTTCTATGATAGTTTTTATTATACCCAACTTGGATGCCCATCATTCTAGGACCAATTTGTATAACCATAGCAAATACCATGCTATTCTAAGAGACTCTCAAAATAATATAAGTGAAGCATGAGAGATTAACAATTTCTACAAAATTAAGCCACCGCCATGCTCTAAAAGATATAAGTGAAGCACTAGAGCAAAAACTATCTAGCTCAAAAGATATAAGTGAAGCACATAGAGTATTCTAATAAATTCTAATCGAGTGGGTTTCTCCCAAAAGGTGTGTAAAGCAAGTATGATTGTGGTGATCTAAAAAGAAAATACTAATATCATACAAGACGCTCCAAGCAAAACACATATCATGTGGCGAATAAAAATATAGCTCCAAGTAAAGTTGCCGATAGACGAAGAAGAAAGAGGGGATGCCTTCCGGGGCATCCCCAAGCTTAGGCTTTAGGTTATCCTTGAATATTTTGGGGTGCCATGGGCATCCCCAAGCTTAGGCTCTTGCCACTCCTTATTCCATACTCCATCAAATCCTTACCCAAAACTTGAAAACTTCACAACACAAAACTCAACAGGAAATCTCATAAGCTCCGTTAGTGCAAGAAAGAAAAACCACCACATAAGGTACTGCAATGAACTCATTCTTTATTTATATTGGTGTTAAACCTACTGTATTCCAACTTTTCTATGGTTCATACCCCTACATACTAGCCATAGATGCATCAAAATAAGAAAACAACACACGAAAAACAGAATCTGTCAAAAACAGAACAGTCTGTAGCACTCTGTAACTCTCGAATACTTATGAAACTCTAAAAATACTACCAAAATAGGAAGTCCTGGGAAATTTGTCTATTGATCTACATAAAAAAGAATCAAAGCAAAATCACGTTCTGTGAATTACTAAAATTATTTTTGTGCGCGCAAACTTTCTGTTTTTCAGCAGAATCAAATTAACTATCACCATAGGTTATCCTATAGGTTCTACTTGGCACAAACACTAATTAAAACCTGAAAACACATCTAAACAGAAGGTAGATGCAAAATTTATTACTAAACAGAAGCAAAAACAAAAACAAAAATAAAATTGGGTTGCCTCCCAACTAGCGCTATCGTTTAACGCCCCTAGCTAGGCATAAAAGCGAGGATAGATCTAAGTAATGCCATCTTTGGCACTCAATTCATAAGTAGCTCGCATGATAGATTCATAAGGTAATTTTACTTTCTTTCTTGGAAAGTGATCCATGCCTTTCCTTAATGGAAATTCAAATCTAATATTCTCTTCCTTCATATCAATAATCGCACCAATCATTCTAAGGAAAGGCCTACCAAGAATAATAGGACATGAAAGATTGCAATCTATATCAAGAACGATAAAATCTACGGGCACATAGTTCCTATTTGCAACAATAAGAACATCATTGATCCTTCCCATAGGCTTTTTAATGGTGGAATCCGCAAGGTGCATATTTAAAGAGCAATCATCAAGATCATGGAAACCTAGAATATCACATAAAGTTTTGGGAATTGTGGAAACACTAGCACCCAAATCACACAAAGCATAACACTCATGATATTTAATTTTAATCTTAATAGTAGGTTCCCACTCATCATAAAGTTTTCTAGGTATAGAAACTTCCAAATTAAGTTTTTCATCATAAGATTGCATCAAGGCATCAACAATATGTTTGGTAAAAGCTTTATTTTGACTATAAGCATGAGGAGAATTCACAACGGATTGCAACAAGGAAATACAATCTACTAAATAACAATTACCATAATTAAATTCCTTGAAATCCAAGATAGTGGGTTCAATGCTATTTAAAGTCTTGACCTCTCCAATCCCACTTTTACCAAATTTAGCATCAAGATCTAAGAACTCCGAATCATTGGGACGCCTTTTAACTAAAGTTGACTCATCTCCAGTCCCATCATTATTAAGATTCATATTGCAAAACAAGGATTTAATAGGGGACACATCAATAACTTTTAGATCTTCATCATTATTTTCATAGAAACTAGAAGAACACGCTTTCACAAAGCAATCTTTCTTAGCACGCAATCTAGTGGTTCTTTCTTTGCACTCATAAATGGAAATTCTCATAGCTTTGAGAGACTCATTGATATCATGCTTAGGAGGAGTATATCTAAGTTTCAAAGAATCAACATGAAGCGAAAGTCTATCAACGTTCCTAGCCAAATCATCAACTTTAAGCAATTTTTTTTCAAGCAAAGCATTAAAATTCTTTTGAGAGATCATAAATTCTTTAACACTATTCTCAAAATCAGAGGGCATCTTATTATAATTTCCATAGGAATTATTGTAGGAATTTCCATAATTATTAGAGGAATTACTAGGGAACGGTCTAGGATTAAAGTTTCCTTTATAAGCATTGTTACCAAAATTATTCCTACCAACAAAATTCACATCCATAGATCCATTATTATTCTCAATCAAAGTAGACAAAGGCATATCATTGGGATCAATGGAAGCACTCTTAGTAGCAAACAATTTCATAAGTCCATCCATCTTTCCACTCAAAACATTGATTTCTTCTATAGCATGCACTTTTTTACTAGTAGATCTTTTGGTGTGCCATTAAGAATAATTAGCCATAATATTATCAAGGAGTTTAGTAGCTTATCCTAAGGTGATTTCCATAAACGTGCCTCCCACGGCCGAATCTAAAAGATTTCTAGAAGCAAAATTCAATCCGGCATAAAAAATTTGTATGATCATCCATAAATTCAAACCATGAGTAGGGCAATTGCGAATCATCAATTTCATTCTTTCCCAAGATTGGGCAACATGCTCATGATCAAGTTGTTTACAATTCATAATATCGTTCCTAAGAGAGATGATCTCAGCGGAGGAAAATACTTAGAGATAAAAGCATCTTTGCACTTATTCCATGAATCAATACTATTCTTAGGCAAAGATGAAAACCAAACTTTAGCACGCTCTCTAAGTGAAAACGGAAATAACTTAAATTTAACAATATCATTATCCGTATCTTTCTTCTTTTGCATCTCACACAAATCAACAAAGTTGTTTAGATGGGTAGCGGCATCTTCACTAGGAAGGCCGGAGAATTGATCTTTCATAACAATATTCAGCAAAGCAGCATTGATTTCACAAGACTCAACATCATTAAGAGGAGAAATAGGAGTACTAAGGAAATCATTATTATTGGTATTGGAAAAGTCACACAATTTGGTATTGTCTTGCGCCATCGCCACAAGCAATCAAACACACAAGCAAACAAAAAGCCAAGCGAAAGAGAGAGGAGATTGGGAAAGAGAGGGAGAGTTAAATGGCAAGGGTGAAGTGGGGGAGAGGAAAACGAGAGGCAAATGACAAATAATTTAAATGCGAGGGAGATGAGTTTGTGATGGGTACTTGGTATGTCTTGACTTGAGCGAAGACCTCCCCGGCAACGACGCCAGAAATCCTTCTTTCTACGTCTTGAGCTTGCTTTGGTTTTCCTTGAAGAGGAAAGGGTGATGCAGCAATAGTAGTGTAAGTATTTCCCTTAGTTTTTGAGAACCAAGGTATCAATCTAGTAGGAGGCTCCTCAAAAGTCCCACTCACCTACACAAACAAACAAAGAACTCGCAACCAACGCAATAAAGGGGTTGTCAATCCCTTCACGACCACTTGCGAAAGTGAGATCTGATAGAGATAATATGATAAGATAAATATTTTTGGTATTTTTATGATATAGATTGGAAAAGTAAAGATGCAAATAAAAGTAGATTGAAAGCTTATATGATAAGAGATAGACCCGGGGCCATAGGTTTCACTAGTGGCTTCTCTCAAGATAGCATAAGTATTACGGTGGGTGAACAAATTACTGTCGAGCAATTGATAGAAAAGCGAATAATTATGAGATTATCTAGGCATGATCATGTATGTAGGCATCACGCCCGTGACAAGTAGACCGACTCCTGGCTGCATCTACTACTATTATTCCACACATAGACCACTATCCAGCATGCATCTAGAGTATTAAGTTCATGAAGAACAGAGTAACGCATTAAGAAAGATGACATGATGTAGAGGGATAAACTCATGAAATATGATATAAACCCCATATTTTTATCTCGATGCAACAATACAATATGTGCCTTGATGCCCCTGCTGTCACTAGGAAAGGACACCGCAAGATTGAACCCAAAGCTAAGCACTTCTCCCATTGCAAGAAAGATCAATCTAGTAGGCCAAACCAAACTGATAATTCGAAGAGACTTGCAAAGATAACTTAACCATACATAAAAGAAGTCAGAGGAGATTCAAATATTTCTCATAGATAAACTTGATCATAAACCCACAATTCATCAGATCTCGACAAACACACCGCAAAAAGAGTTACATCGAATAGATCTCCAAGAAGATCAAGGAGAACTTTGTATTGAGATTCAAAGAGAGAGAAGAAGCCATCTAGCTAATAACTATGGACCTGAAGGTCTATGGTAAACTCCTCACAACTCATTGGAGAGGCCTTGGAGATGATGTAGAGGCCCTCCGTGATCGATTCCCCCTCCGGCAGAGCGCTGGCGAAGGCTCCAAGAGGGTATCTCGCGGATACAGAAGGTTGTGGCGGTGGAATTAGGTTTTCGTGGTCTCTTCTAATGTTTTCGGGGTACGTGGGTATATATAGGAGGAAGAAGTAGGTCGGTGGACGCTCGAGGGGCCCACGAGGGTGGGGGGCGCCCAGCCCTAGGGGCGCGCCGGGCACCCTCGTGGCCGCCTCCTTTGTTTCTTGACTTCCACTCCAAGTCTCCAGGTTTGCATTTGTTCCAAAAAGATCGTTCCCGAAGTTTTCATCGCGTTTGGACTCCGTTTGATATTCCTTTTCTTCGAAACACTGAAATAGGCAAAAAAACAGCAATACAGGTTGGGCCTCCGGTTAGTAGGTTAGTCCCAAAAATGATATAAAAGTGTAAAGTAAAGCCCATAAACATCCAAAATGGGTAATATAATAGCATGGAACAATCAAAAATTATAGATACATTGGAGACGTATCAAGGTCTAGGTTGGTGTGGTGGAACTCATCCAGATGCAGCGCGAGCGTCATCCCCTCACAGAGGAGGTCGGTGTTCGCGTTGCCATGACACTGGAATGTAGGCATCACATTCTGGTTCAGTTCTTCCTTCATGCCCCATTATACGATGAGGTTGCTAGAGGGACCCTTGATCGAGATTTTGGTGACACCAGTTTCCATCTTCTGTTGCTAAATTGATGGTCCGTATTGTGACCACAATCTTCTTATTGCTAGGTTTTCGATCACATGGCAATGTTTGTGTCAATGTCTGCGTCAGGACTGTTTCCATGTACTAATTTCCCCCATGAGGATACCATGGGCTCTAAGCCAACAAGTGGATGTGGAAAATACATAGCCACGATGGTTTTGTGACGCTTCTGGAGACATCGAGGATTGTGCACCATAGAATGACCACTGTGCAAGGTCCTTGATGTGATTTTTGTTCTGTTTAGGGTGAGTGGTACTTATTATGATCCTTTATGATATAAAGATCAGGGTCTTTTCTTAAAAAGAAGAATAAATAATGGAGAGTGGATAGTTTTTTTTAAAAGCTGAAGGCCATATATTAAATAAAATCAATCCTTGTAAGAACTTCATTACAAGAAAAAAGGTAAATCCTTGAAGAAAAATAATGGCCATCTTCCTTCTGCGTGCACCAGCGATGCACCGTAAACAAAGTGCATTACCACCTCGGGGCCTTCGCCTCATCAAATCAATCTTGTTGAAATCCAGGAGCTTCGAGACATCGACCAAGAAATCGTCGATGTAGAGCAGAAGACGTTGGCAATTATTGTACAGATCGCCATCTCGGAGAAGCTAGCACCAAAGAAAGCGAGAGAATGTGTCACCAAGAGAGGTCCCACCATTCAGAGTCCCAACCCCTCGCGTCGCAACACCATGGGAGACGCTAGGGCCCTCTGAAAGAACATGCGGTGCCCCATGGTTGGTTTTGGTAATTGATGACAATCTCTATGAACTAATGGTTGTCTTGAGTTATATTTGAAGGATTTTTCCATAGGAATTTCTTGAAGTCCATTTTTTGGTTTCAAGGAGTTTATATGTTGACCAATGTGCTATTCAAGGAATTATCCAAAGATTGGTCATGTAGAAGACACGATACAAGGTTGATCAAGACTAAGTCAAGAGTGAATCAAGTTGATCAACACACAAAGCGTACAAGATGTACCGAGAGGGATCAAGTGATCACATGGTATGGTAAGCATTGTCCATTACACTTTGCGTACTAACCCATGATCTACGTGTGAGTTCTATGTGGGGTCAGGTTTGTTTCCATGGGTTTGCATCAAGAGGAAGATCTCATACAACCCATGGAGGATGACATCAAGTGGTGATTGTCATCAAGATTGCGGTGTGCAAGTTCAAGTGGAGCATCATGAAGAGATCATCCTTGAAGCTTGCCGTCCATTGTGGTGTTAATGGACTTGTGAAGATGTGCCAAAGAGTGGCTCACCCATAGTGGAGTATGGGGGAGCAATCAACGAGTCTTCATCGAGCCAACACAATCCAGAAATGTGGTCCAACTTGATGGAGTCAAGATCGTCATCATCTAGCTCAAGTGGACTATGTGCAAGGCAAAGATTTTCCCTTGATAGGTTTTCTATTTTACCGATCTCATGGTGGTAGTTGGGAGACCGGGTATATGATCGATTGTCGTACTATCAAGGGGGGCTCTTGATGAGTAGCTTGATCGTATCGTTCATAGAGAGCTCAAACCATTGCATCCTTGAGTCATATTTCTTGGTTCTTATTTGGTGTTTCTCTTTGTGAGTTTTAGAGCTTATGGTCATCTTCATGACAAGCTCGAGTTCATCGAAAACGGAGTTCACATGCATCTTCTATGATGTTTTCGATGTTGGAGGTTATGTCGGTTCTTCTCTGTTGGAGGTTTCATTCTTCTATATTCTAGGCATACCTCCCCCACCTCTTCTTACTATAACCACTCGCTGATGGTTGCTACTCATCGTCATCTATCCAACAAGCTTGAGTTTGCTCAATTCGGAGCTCATTTGCAGAAGTTGTGGCAGTTCTTATTTTCCTCGAGCATCTGTTTTTGCCTAGAAGTGGCATTGGATGGAGCCAACGGTAGTACCGCGGCCTGGAGCAGAAGTAGAACAGAGAGAAACACGCGGTAGTATCGTTGTATCAGCGGTGTACCACTGTATCAGCGGTAGTACTGCCTAGAGCATCAGGCGGCAGTACCACTAAGGTTCCTCGCTAGTACCGTCTCGACTCGAGACCTCCGTTTCTCGTGTCGAGTTCAGCGGTAGTACCGCTCATAAGCGGTAGTACCGCACCTACCACTGCTACTAGTGCCGCTCGAGGGTTCTCTCCTGTATCTCTCCCAGTGCTTGTATTAGCCGCTGAGCACGGTCCCAGCGGTAGTACCGCTGGGCCAAGCGGCAATACCGCACGACCGCGCAAGCGATAGTACTCCTCCCTTGAGCGGTAGTACCGCCCGGTGTGGGCTGAGAATGGGGATAACGGTTGGACTTTTTCCCACCTATAAAAGGGGGTCTTCTTCCCCATTGGATCTTATCCCTTCAGCTCGTGTTCTTTCCCCATTGTTGACCTTCTTCGAGCTTGCTATCTCTCAATCCCTCCATGAATTCTTGGTAGTTTTTTTGGGGGGTGGGGGTGGGAGAGGAGATCTAGATCTACGTTTCCACCAATCACTTTCTCCCCTATTTGAGGGGAACCCTTTGGATCTTTGGATCTAGATCTTGGAGTTCTTCGTGTTCTCTTCTTCGTTCTTCCTCTCATTTTCCTCCCTAGCATTAGTTGCTTTGGTTGGATTTGGGAGAGAAGGACTTGGGCACTCCGTGTGCCCTTGCCATTGCATTTGGTGCATCGGTTTGAGTTCTCCACAGTGGTACGTGGAAGTCACAAGTTGAGAAGCTTATTACTCTTGGGTGCTTGGTGCCCTTGAGCTTGTTCCTCTTAGGTGCTTGGGTGGCCTAGACGGTTGGTGGTGTTTCGGAGCTCAGTCATTGTGGTGTAAGGCTCCGGGTAAGTGTCGGGGTCTCCATTTAGGTTCTGGAGATCGCCCCGAGCAATTTGACGGGTACCGGTGACCTCCCCCAAGGGTTGCCAAAGTGTATGGGTTCGATGACCGCTCCCAAGGGTTGCCATTTGTACGGGTTCGGTGACCGCCCTCAAGGGTCCCTTAGTGGAATCATGACATCTTGCATTGTGCGAGGGCGTGAGGAGATTACTATTGCCCTAGTGGCTTCTTGGGAAGCATTGTGCCTCCACACCGCTCCAAATAGAGATTAGCATCCGCAAGGGTGTGAACTTTGGGATACATTGTTGTCTCTGCATGCCTTGGTTATCTCTTACCCGAGCCCTTTACTTATGCACTTTACATTGTGATAGCCATAGTGTTTCATGTTATATATCTTGCTATCACTTAGTAGTTTATCTTGCTTAGCATAAGTTGTTGGTGCACATAGGTGAACCTAGTTGTTGTAGGTTTTGTGCTTGACAAATTAACTGCTAGGTTTATTCCACATTTTTTCAAGCCTAAACCATAATTATTTTAAAGCATCTATTCACCCCCCTCTAGGCGACATCCACAATCTTTCAGCCCCGATGCCAAAGGTGCTAAGGCGGGTGGATTGCAGTGGGTTCCCGTGAGGTGGCGGGGGTGTTTCTTCCAGCGCATCTACGGGCAGCGGGTACGGAGATGTCCCTAGCCTGTGCGGCAGCGGCTGATGAGCCATGGCCTATAGGGCTATTCTACTAAGATATGGGTCACTATGGTGGTCGCGGTGAAAGTGCAACTATCCCTGGGTGGTTTTGGTAATTATTAACAACATATAGCTCATTGAACTAATGCTATTTCAAGATTAATATTTTAGGAAAATTCAATGATTGGCATGGCATGGGTTAGGAATGTGGACCCCTCAAAATGCTAAGGACAAAGGATTGGCTCAAGCTCTAAAGCTTAAGACTCTACATTTTACTTTTAGTGATCCAAGATCACATTGAGTCCATAGGAAAGCCAACACTATTAAAAGGGGACGAGGTGTTGCTTAATGTCTTGCTTGCTCAAGATGCTTAGTGATATGCTCCAAAAACTCTCAACCACTTTCTCATATCCACATATGTCCCAAACCAAAAGTCAAACTCGGCCCCACCTCTTTGATCTATCCGGCGCCACCAAGTTCATTTGACATAGCCACTGCTAGAACCCTAGTCACTTTGGTCTCACCGAGATGGGATTGCAAACTCTCTGTTTCCCTTCATAATGTTTCGGTCTAACAAATATGAGCGATCGGTCCCACCGAGTTCGCAATGCAAACTCTATGTTTCCCTTTTGTAATGTTTCGGTCTCACCGAGATGAGCGAATTGGTCCCACCGAGTTTGCCTGACCAACTCTCTGGTTAGCTTATTATGAAAGTCGGTCCCACCGAGTTTGTGTAATCGGTCTCACCGAGATTACGTTATGCCCTAACCCTAAAGAAATCGGACCCACCGAGTTGACATGTCGGTCCCACCGAAATGACTAATGGTTACTGTCGGTGTCAAAACCGGCGGATCTCGGGTAGGGGGTCCCGAACTGTGCGTCTAGGCGGATGGTAACAGGAGACGAGGGACACGATGTTTTTACCCAGGTTCGGGCCCTCTTGATGGAGGTAAAACCCTACGTCCTCCTTGACTAATATTGATGATATGGGTAGTACAAGAGTGGATCTACCACGAGATCAAGGAGGCTAAACCCTAGAAGCTAGCCTATGGTATGATTGTTGTAATGTATGTTGTGTCCTACGGACTAAAGCCCTCCGGTTTATATAGACACCGGAGGAGGCTAGCGTTACACAGAGTCGGTTACAATGGTAGGAGATCTACATATCCGTATCGCCAAGCTTGCCTTCCATGCCAAGGAAAGTCCCATCCGGACACGGGACGGAGTCTTCAATCTTGTATCTGCGTAGTCTTGGAGTCCGGTGGACGATGATAGTCCGGCTGTCCGGACACCCCCTGGTCCAGGACTCCCGCAGTAGCCCCTGAACCAGGCTTCAATGACGATAAGTCCGGCGCGCATAATGTTTGGCATTGCAAGGCGGGTTCCTCCCTTGAATAATCCAGAGAAGATCATGAACACCAGGATAGTGTCCGGCTCTGCAAAATAAATTCCACATTCCACCGTAGAGAGAATAAAATGTACAACAGTCCAATCTACTGACGTATTATGCAGCGTGACATCACACCGCTACCAAGCCTTTGTTTGAATCGTTTTTTACTATACCACCTCAGCACGTTTAGCGAAGCGGTTTCCTTGGCACGTCTTGTCGAAGCAGAGATCGTGTTCCCCTTATTCCGGGATTCTCATCAATACGGACGTGGGTAACCCAACCGCGCCATTGATGGTGGCGCTTGGGAGATAAGTGAGTTTTATCAGGCCAGTGGGACGCGCAGTTTTCGTCCGCCTACATATAAGGGATAAGGATTTACCTTCTCACCTACGCCTTCTTCCTCCTTTGCCTATCCACCTCCCCGCACTCAAGCTCCAACGCCCAAGCTCGCGCATCTCGCCTCTACCTTCTCCGAATATGTCCGGAGCGGGAGGAAAATGGTTGGCCTCCACCGTTAAGGAGGAGCACATCACCAGACTACGCAGCGCCGGATATCTTTCCGGCGATATCGCGCATCGGCTGCCCGACGAGGGGCAGCTCGTCCCTACCCCTGGGCCTCACGAGAGGGTCGTCTTCCTTCCCCACTTCCTCCGCGGACTGGGCTTTCCGCTCCATCCATTCGTCTGGGGGCTCATGTTCTATTACGGCCTGGATTTCCATGATCTGGCGCCGAACTTCATCCTCAACATCTCGGCGTTCATCGTCGTGTGTGAGTCCTTCCTCTGCATCCGGCCCCACTTCGGCCTGTGGCTCAAGACCTTCAACGTCAAGCCGAAGGTTGTGAAGGGCACGCAAGCGGAATGCGGAGGCGCCATGTTGGGTAAATTACCCAACGTCCTTTGGCTCGAAGGGGCCTTTGTGGACTCCATCAAGGGGTGGCAATCGGGGTGGTTCTACATCACCGAGCCGCGCAAGCCCACATGGGCGGTGGCCCCCGAGTTTAGATCTGGCGTCCCCACGCAGCTCACCTCCTGGAAAGAGAAGGGCTTGCTGTGGGGCGATCCGAAGGAGGTGACTGGACTCCGAACCTGCATCCAGAAGCTGGTGAGCAATAAGCTCAGGCTCGTCGACGTGGTCCAAGTCATGCTCATCCGCCGGATTCTCCCATGCCAAGAACGGGCATTCAATCTGTGGGAGTTCAATCCGGAACAGCACCAGGCGCTGAGCGGGCTCTTCGATACGACATACGAAGGCGCCTGGAGGGTGCTGTTTAAGGGCGCCGAAGCCCCCGCATCCGCGACGGAAGATCGCGGATTCAGCTCGCAGTATCCAACTGACGAGGTAAGTGATTCAACCCCATTACGGGACACTTTTTAGTAATTGAATTGATTATAAGAGGGTTTCATCCCTTCCTTTCCTTTGACAGGAATGGATGGAGAAGGCCAGGCAGCTTATCAGCCCGGCTCCCATGCTAGAAGATCCAGTGGACGCCCGCTTAGCAGGGCTGCTAGTTCCGCACCGCACGTGGTGCCGGAGAAGAAGGCCAAGAAGGTGGCCGTGGGGACTCGAAAGAGCTCCTGCAATCAGGCGTCTGACGATGACGCGGACTCCTCCCCTGAAGATGAGGAGGAGGAGGAGTACTCTCTCCCGGAGGGGGGGAGAGAAGAAGAGGAAGGCTTCCCCAATAGGGGAGGCCGAAGGGTCCAAAAGGGGGAGAACTATCCCCCCGGACAGTTTCGCCAACACCAGCGTTGGCGAGGATGAGTGGCCTCCAAGGGCCAGGCGTCCGGCGAGATCGTAAGTATCCGGATCCTTGATATGCAATATATTTTATGTCACGCAGTGTCCTTCTAACGCCGCGTTCTGTCCGTAGCCCGGCCGATGACGATCTCCCCGACTCATCGAGCGGGTCGTTGGCCTCGTCGGATGTGAATTCACTTCCGACTGCCTCTACCCCACGCGCCAACGAGGACGCCGAGGTGGGATCCCAGAGAGGGACCCATCAGGAGGAGGCTCCGGAGGCACCGTCAGGCAGCCTCCCGGACTTTGCGCCGGACTCTACATCGGAACCCGCAGTGGTTCCAGAGTCCAGCAAGCGGCCCCTTCGAAAGAAGGGCAAGACCGTGACACCGGCGGCCTCCGTCCAACCGGAGGCGCCGGATAACTTGTTGGAGGCGCTTAAAGGCGCTTCCATCGAGGAAGAACACCGCACTATCATGAGTGCGGTGATTCAAAAGGTTCAGCTCGCCAAAAGTGGGCTGACCGAAGCCTGCAACAGCCTTCTAACAGTCTTTGAGGTAAGAAGTTAAAATTATGTAATGTAATACCGCATAGACAGTAGCCCCTGATGCTTAGTTCGGTGTTTCGGAAAGAAAAAGCCGGACTGAGGATCTAACAAGATATACGCAGGGTTGCTTAAAATATGTCAATATGGGTTTGCAGGCTGCGCTACTGACCTCTGCCGCACTAACGGCAGAGGTCGATGTGCTGAAAAAGGATCTCGGGCGGTCCGAGCAAGAGCTCGGCCATGCCAAGAAGCAGCTCGAGGACAAAGAAGTTGAGTCACACCGCTTTGAATGGTTACCTTACAGAAAAGGATTTTGGTTGTAAAATTAACAAGGATAATATGTGTATTGCAGGGGCCACTAACGAGGTGGCAGCCCTGAAGGATGCTGTGTCCGCGGCCGAACGCAGTGCGGCCACGGAACGGGCAGAGAGGGAAAAGCAGGAGGCGTGGGGTGGCGGAAGTGCGGCAAGAGCTCCAGGCTCTCATGGAGAGACATGAGAGGTTGGAGCATGACTCCAAGACTCGAGAGTCCGAGCTTGCCTCGGCTCTCGAAAGTGCCAAGTCCGCCAAGGCCGAAGCCCATAAGGCCCTTCGGGAGGTGGAAGATGTAAAGAAGATAGCGGCGGGTAAGGCATTTTTCATGCAAAGCAAGCATGTTAATGTAAAATACCTGACACTTACCCGCATTCGGGGCTCTCCAGGGGCGTTTGCAGATCTGCCGTGTAGTGCATCTGATGCCACCGCATTCTATCGTGGCGAGGAGGGGAGCTCGACGGAAAAAGTCTTCTGGTCTCAGTATGCTGAGGCCGGACACCCGGTGCCCCCAAGCGACCAGCTGAAGCAGCTGGTCGAACTCCACAAGGTAGCTGAAGAGGCCATGAAGGGCCTTATAGTCTGGCTGTGGCCTGGACAGGCCATGCCTGGGAGCTACTTTGGCCTCGTGCGGCGGCTGGTGGATGCATGCCCCTGGGTGGATGTCATCAAGCGCTCCGCCTGTATTGAAGGCGCTCGCTGGGCCCTCGCCCGCACAAAGGTGCAATGGGGCAAGTTGGATGCGGAGAAGCTTCTCACGGACCCACCGCCACCGGGCAAGGAGTATCGCACGCCCGAGATGTATTATAAATCTGTCCTGAAGGGAGCCCGCAATATTGCGGATGAGTGCCCCAGAAATGTAATCTTTGAGTGAATTTGCTATGTATTATCCTGTGCGCTGAAACTTTGTTCATATGCGCGTTAAGCAACGCTTGTTTAATTTAAAATATTACCTTCTGTGCGGCCGTTTATAAAATCTGAGAGATGGCAAGTCGTTGGCTTCAGCCCCCAAGCCACGAGTGCTGGGGTGTTCGGGATAAACTTGAGCACTCTTGTTCCCATTTTTGGGTCCATCTAGGGAGGCGCTCAACACAACGAACAAGGCAACCGGACTTATAATGCTTGAACACTCTCACTTCATAGAATTCTATGATTTTAAATTTCGGCGAAGCCCCTGGTATTTGGAAGACCGAATCCGGGGCGCTATCCACGCCTTCGTCGGACATTGTCCGGAACTTCGCTCGAAGCGACGTGAGTCTTTAAGGACCCGAAAAAACCTCTCGAACAGCGACCAGTCTCTCGCCTTATCATGCCAGTGAGTTTTAGCTTTCTCCACTGAGGCGCTCGCCTGGCTCAACCGGGGCGCAATCGCAGTGGTTCTCCCAGTGCCACCTTAGCCGACAGAACGGAACGTAAGGCACCAAAACGTGGGAGCCGGGCAAACCCAACTATTGACCCAAGACATGATTCGGAGCCAATTCATATAATGCTATAAGTTCGGGGTGCCGCACGTGTGAAAGTGTTCGGACTTATCACACCATAGAGTGGGGAACATAAGCCCTTGGTGTATGAGGCCGTACCAAAATATACGGGCGCAAGATGTCATATAATGAGCATATATATATAAAAGGTAATGCAATTGTAATCAAAAAGGTGCTGCATTATTTATGAAAGAAAGTCTGCTAGTAGAGCGGACTGATACAAATAGTGCGGTAAGCAAGGGATTTGGACTAAGTAAACATGTCCCCCTCCAGGGGTGAGCTGCGGGCTTGGTGTATATAATTGAATTTAATGCTCGTAATTGAGACCACCTGAGTATTCGTCGTAGCCTTCTTTAGTCCCTGACTGTTGCATCATGAGTTCGGCAGGTTCGCCGCCGGACAGGGCTTCTGGTTAACAGAGTCCTGTGTACATAAAAGAAGAAAAATAAAAAATATAAAAAAGGGGGGCACACTTGCGAGCCCCCGGTGTGGTCGAACCGCCCTGTGCCCATGGTATCTCCAAAGCGTAATGATGTACGCGGAGTGTTATTCTTGCGATCATGTGCGGGCGAGGGTTGGGGCCGCATTGCTACGCGTGCTCTGATCGCGCTAGGTGGTCTTGGTTGGCATTGCTCCGGGCGCGTTTTGCTGTATCCGGCCTTTTAACGGCCGGACTCGAGAATTGCCTTAGAAGGCTGCTCTGTACTTCTGCCACGAGAGCCGCTGTATGTTCCTCCGTTCGGAGGGAGCGTTCCATATTCCCATTGACCGTGATGACTCCACGAGGGCCTGGCATCTTGAGCTTTAGGTATGCATAATGCGGCACCGCGTTGAATTTTGCAAACGCGGTTCATCCGAGCAGAGCGTGATAGCCGCTGCGAAACGGGACTGTGTCGAAGATTAACTCTTCGCTCCGGAAGTTATCCGGGGATCCGAAGACCACTTATAGTGTGACTGAGCCTGTACAGTTGGCTTCCACTCCTGGTATGACACCTTTAAAGGTTGTCTTTGTAGGTTTAATCCTTGAGGGGTCTATGCCCATTTTGCGCACTGTATCCTGATAAAGCAGGTTCAGGCTACTGCCGCCGTCCATCAGGACTCTCGTGAGGTGAAATCCATCGACGATTGGGTCTAAAACCAATGCGGCGAATCCGCCATGGCGTATGCTGGTCGGATGGTCTCTTCGATCGAAAGTGATCGGACAAGAGGACCATGGATTGAACTTCGGGGTGACTAGCTCCACCGCATAAACGTCCCTTAGTGCGCGCTTCCTCTCCCTCTTGGGTATATGGGTCGCATATATCATATTCACCGTCCGCACTTGTGGGGGAAAACCCTTCTGTCCTCTATTGTTCGGCGGTCGGGTCTCTTCCTCGTCGTCGCTGTTTAGCCCCTTGTCATTGTTTTCGGCAATTAACTTGCCGGCCTGCTTGAATACCCAGCAATCTCTATTAGTGTGGTTAGCTGGCTTTTTAGAGGTGCCATGTATCTGGCATAAGCGGTCGAGTATTCGGTCCAGATTGGACGGACCCGGAGTGGTTCTTTTGAATGGCTTCTTCCGCTGACCGGGTTTGGAGCCTCGGAATCTGGCGTTGACTGTCGTATCCTCCTTATCGTCGCCGTTAATGCGGCGTTTGTTTTTGTTTCGACGTGACCTGCCGTTGTTGTCCTTAGTACCCGGACTGCCAGAATTTTTACGGAGATTGTTGCTGCGAGCTAGCCAGCTGTCCTCTCCCGCGCAAAAGCAGGTCATTAATGATGTGAGGGCTGCCATGGATTTCGGCTTTTCCTGCCCCAGGTGCCGGGCTAGCCATTCGTCCCGGATGTTGTGTTTGAAGGCTGCAAGGGCCTCTGCATCCGGACAATCGACGATTTGATTTTTCTTCGTCAAGAACCGTGTCCAGAATTGTCTGGCCGATTCGTCTGGCTGCTGAATGATGTGGCTTAGGTCATCGGCGTCTGGTGGTCGCACATACGTGCCTTGGAAGTTATCAAGGAATGCGGCCACCAGGTCTTCCCAACACCCAATTGACTCTGCGGGCAAGCTATTAAGCCAATGCCGAGCTGGTCCTTTAAGCTTGAGTGGGAGATACTTGATGGCATGGAGATCGTCGCCGCGGGCCATATGGATGTGGAGAAGATAATCTTCTATCCAAACCGCGGGGTCTGTTGTGCCATCGTAGGATTCAATGTTTACGGGTTTAAACCCTTCAGGGATTTGATGATCCATTACTTCGTCAGTGAAGCATAGTGGGTGTGCGGCGCCTCTGTATTGAGCGATATCGCGACGCAGCTCGAGGGAGCGCTGTCTGCTATGCTCGGCCCGGCCGGGGTTATTGTATCTGGCGCGACGGTATTCGTCGTGGGTCGTGGGGCGCCCACGTGATCCATAGATGGATCTGGATTGCCTTGCTTTGTCCTCCAATATATCTCGCAAGTCCGGCGTGTTCCCTCTTGGCTTCGTACTTTTGGAGCGATGCCGGGCTACGGTCTTGGCTGGGGTCCTGGATGCCTCTCTGTCACGACCACGGGGTGGTCGGTCAGCCATATCGTGCGCTGGTGATGGAGGTATGTATGCTTCCTCCGCTAATCGGGGGAGCAGCTTGCGTCTTGGGTAACTTTTGGAGGGGCGTTCGAGTTTATACTCTTCGGCCGTGAGGACCTTGGTCCATCGGTCGGCTAGCAGGTCCTGATCAGCTTGAAGCTGTTGCTGCTTTTTCTTTAGGCTGTTTGCTGTGGCGATAAGCCTGCGCTTGAAGCGCTCTTGTTCGACGGGATCCTCGGGTACGACGAATTCATCATCGTTGAGGCTTACTTCATCTTCGGAGGGAGGCATATAGTTATGATCCTCGACCTCTTCATCTGTCGCCCTCTCGTGAGAGCTTGCTTCTGCATCCTCCTGCGCTGAGTCTTGCTGGAGGGGATTGTCTTCGGCACTCTCTGGAGTATTATTATCTCCTGTGCCGGAATCTCCATTCTTGCTGTGGCGGGATTTAAAGCGGCGCCGCTGACGCCGGTGTTTGGGCTGCTTCTTTAAAGAGTCTGCCTCCGCTGCTTCTTCGCCGTCCCCGTCTTTTGGGGTGTCCACCATATATATGTCGTATGACGAGGTGGTCTTCCAGTGCCCTGTAGGCGCTGGTTCCTGTTCGTCTCCGGCATCGTCGTCCATAGCGTCGATGTCATCGGAGTCGTAGTCTAGCATGTCGGTTAGATCGTCGACAGTGGCTACAAAGTGGGTGGTGGGTGGGCTCTGAATTTCTTCGTCGTCCGTACCCCAACCATCCTGGCCATAGTCCGGCCAGGACTCTCCTGATAACGAGAGATGCTTTAGTGAATTCAGGATATCGCCAAAAGGCGAGTATTGGAAGATGTCCGTGGCGGTGAATTCCATAACCGGCGCCCAATCCGAATCGATTGGTAGGGGCGCGGGAGGTTCGGAGTCCGGCAAGGAGTCCGGCGCCTCGGAATCACGAGTTTCGCAGGGGACTAGATTAGTGTTTGGCTCCATCGCCGTGGATGTTGAAGCCCCCAGGGCGGCGTCTATCCACCGGCCCTCGATCTGGGCGATCGGCTCCGGACTAATGGCCGAAGCGGATCCGTGTGCGGCCACCAAGGCACTGTTCGGTGGCAGAGCTAGATCATGCCCGTCGTCACAGTGCGGCGCGCTTGGCTGTGGCTCGAGTCCGTCGAAGATCAAGTCTCCGCGGACATCGGCCGTGAAGTTTAGGCTTCCGAATCTGACCTGACAGCCAGGGGCGTAGCTTTCGATCTGCTCCAGATGGCCAAGTGAATTAGCCCGCAGTGCGAAGCCGCCGAATACGAAGATCTGTCCGGGGAGAAAGTCTCACCCTGGACAGCGTTGTTGGTTGAAGGTGCCATCAAGCCTATCGGTGACGACATAGAGGAACTCTCAATGAAAGCACCATTGTCGGTGTCAAAACCGGCGGATCTCGGGTAGGGGGTCCCGAACTGTGCGTCTAGGCGGATGGTAACAGGAGACGAGGGACACGATGTTTTTACCCAGGTTCGGGCCCTCTCGATGGAGGTAAAATCCTACGTCCTGCTTGATTAATATTGATGATATGGGTAGTACAAGAGTGGATCTACCACGAGATCAAGGAGGCTAAACCCTAGAAGCTAGCCTATGGTATGATTGTTGTAATGTATGTTGTGTCCTACGGACTAAAGCCCTCCGGTTTATATAGACACCGGAGGAGGCTAGGGTTACACAGAGTCGGTTACAATGGTAGGAGATCTACATATCCGTATCGCCAAGCTTGCCTTCCACGCCAAGGAAAGTCCCTTCCGGACACGGGACGGAGTCTTCAATCTTGTATCTTCATAGTCTTGGAGTCCAGCGGATGATGATAGTCCGTCTGTCCAGACACCCCCTGGTCCAGGACTCCCTCAGTTACATTATGAACTAAATCGGTCTGACCGAGTTTCATGATCCGGTCTCACCACGTTTGGTAAATTGTGTGTAACAGTTAGATTTTTGTGTGGAGGCTATATATACCCCCTCCACCCTCTCTTCATTCATGGATAAAGCCATCAGAACGTGCCTACTCTTCCGACATTCATTTTTTGAGAGAGAACCACCTACTCATGTGTTGAGGTCAAGATATTCCATTCCAACCACATAAATCTTGATCTCTAGCCTTCCCCAAGTAGCTTTCCTCTCAAATCATCTTTCCACCAAATCCAATCCTATGAGGGAGAATTGAGTGTTGCCGATACTATCATTTTAAGCACAAGAGCAAGGATTTCATCATCAACACACCATCTATTACCTTTTGGAGAGTGGTGTCTCCTAGATTAGTTAGGTGTCACTTGGGAGCCTCCGTCAAGATTGTGGAGTTGAACCAAGGAGTTTGTACGGGCAAGGAGATCGCCTACTTTCTGAAGATCTACCCTAGTCAGGCAAGTCCTTCGTGGGCGATGGCCATGGTGGGATAGACAAGGTTGCTTCTTCGTGGACCCTTCGTGGGTGGAGCCCTCCGTGGACTCGCGCAGCCGTTACCCTTCGTGGGTTGAAGTCTCCATCAACGTGGATGTACGACAGCACCACCTATCGGAACCACGCCAAAAATCTCCGTGTCAACATTGCGTTTGCTCCCTCCAAACTCCTCCCCTTTACCTTCATATGCAATGATTACATTCCGCTGCTATACTCTTAGAATTGCATGTGTAGGTTGATTGCTTGACTTGTGCTAAGTTGCTAAAATCTGCTAAGACCTAAAGGGAAAAGGCTAGATTTTTATTTGGTCAAGTAGTCTAATCACCCCCCTCTAGACATAATGTCGATACTACAAGTGGTATCAGAGATACGGTCTCCATTTGCCTTGATTTCCATAGCTTTTGGTGATCATAGCCTTGGTTTCAAAACCTAGGAGAGTATGGCGTCTAGCGAGGGAAATTACCACCGTAGAGGTCCTTACTTTGATGGTACTAATTTTGCTAGTTGGAAGCATAAGATGAAAATGCATATTCTTGGACATAACCCCACCATTTGGGCTACTGTGTGTATTGGCTTGCAAGGTGAATTCTTTGATGGGAGAGAACCGAACCGTGAAGCTACCGCGGAAGAGTTGAAGATGCTGCAATACAACGCTCAAGCTTGTGATATTCTCTTCAACGGATTGTGCCCCGAAGAATTCAACAAAATCAGCCGTCTTGAGAATGCAAAGGAAATTTGGGATACTTTGATTGATATGCACGAAGGTACTGACTCCGTCAAGGAATCCAAATTGGATCTGCTTCAAAGTCAACTTGACAAGTTCGAAATGAAGGATGGTGAAGGTGTCGCTGAAATGTACTCTAGGCTTGCTCTCATCACAAATGAGATTGCCGGCTTAGGAAGTGAAGAGATGACCGATAGATTCATCATAAAGAAGATCCTAAGAGCCTTGGATGGAAAATATACCGTGTGCACATTGATCCAAATGATGCCCAATTACAAAGATCTCAAGCCAACAGAAGTCATTGGAAGAGTTGTTGCTCATGAGATTTCACTCAAGGATAAAGAAGAGCTTCACAGCAAGTCAAGTGGTGCTTACAAAGCCTCATGTGATGCTCCTACATCATCAAGTGAGAAACAAACCTTTGATGAAGAATTGAGCCTAATGGTGAAGAACTTCGACAAGTTCTACAAGAGTAGAAGCAAGGAAAGAAGTTCCAAGTCAAGGTCCTACAATGACAAAAGATCTTCGAGTCATGAACGTAATTGCTACAATTCTGGAAGGCCTGTACACTACTCCAATGAGTGTATGGCTCCCTACAAAAGAAGAGAAGATTCACCTAAAAGAAGAAGTAGAAGAGAAGAATCACCACCAAGAGAGAGAAGGAGTAGAGATGATCGTTATGAATGAAGAACCTCCCGGAGAAGCAAGGATTCAGAAAGGACAAATCATCAAAGAGCTACACAAAACGAAGACATCAAGCTCACGTTGGTGAATGGGTATCCCGCTCTGATTCCGACCATCACTCCGAAAGAAGTTATCACTCCGACTCCGAATATACTCAAGATGAAGGTGTTGCCGGTCTAGCCTTGTGTCAACCAACTCCTATGACATATTTGACTCACCAAATGAAGGAATTGGAAGATGCTTCATGGCTAAAGGCCCAAAGGGAATTATAGAGAAAGGTGTTTACAAGAGCCTTGCCAGAAGTAAGCAATTTGAGCAAATTGTACGCAAGCAAGGAAGGCACCGGAAGAACCAAGGTGTTGGTTTTGAACGAAAGTTCAATGCCAATGGAGTTGAGTGGGAAGAAGATCAATACCCCAAGACAAAGTTTGTTCCTCAACAAGAGAAGTATGATCCTACTTCTTTCCAAGGGGCACAAGCTCAAGATTATCTTCCACCACAAGCAAAAAGGCAAGGATAAGCTTCAAGAGGAGATTGATGCATTTGAAGAAGCTCCCAAGGCCTTGGTCAGGTGGGTTCCCAAGACTACATGAAGTTCTACTTCATCAAGTACGACTACAACCCCAAGGATTCCCATCAAGATGATGTGGATCCCAAAGAAGAAGAACTAAAGAGTTATTGAGGGTGACTCTACCAACACACTTCACTCATATCATTTTGGCAAGAACAAGTGCAAACAACTTCCACATCTTGCACTAGTTCAAGGAGTCACAAACCCTCTTGTTGGTAAGACAAGGGACAAGTTAACCTAATGCTTTCATGGACATCATCTTGTGTGTACATCGTTCTATGTCTATAGATATATTTGCTAGTTCCTTGTGGGACTAACCCGTGTAGGTATTGAAAGTGCAACTCACTCCAATGGATTGCTCCGAATGATCTACATCAACATTGAGCATCCACATCTTCGACACCTACATAAAGTCATCATCGACAAAACCCAAGATTAGTTCATCCCTCTTAGGGGGGATATCACATCTAGGGGGAGCTTTACTCTAAGAATTGAGCTAAAGCAACTCTAACGTGTGAACACAACAATGCTTTATGTAAAAGTGGTAACCCCACTTGTGCTTAAACGATGAGTATGACCTATGATCAAATGTTCTCGTTTGACTCCTAAGTCAATATACTCATATATAGATGACCTAGTCATCGCAAATTGCTTCATAGATGCTAGAGTGTTTGTGCATGCTTTGCCACATATTTCATTTGCCATTTTATTGTGTGAGCATGTTGTTTGCATATTTTACTCATTCGAGGACATCCACTTGTTGCTTTGATTGTTTGGATCTTTCTATTTTGCCAAGTGGATGGACAAGAATGCCTAAGAACCCCCTCTAGCTATCTATGTTTTTTCTCGTCTCAAACTTTATTCATGCTACATCACAAAGTTTGAACAAGTCAGATTCGAAGCACTCTGTGTGAGGAGCACTCGGAGTCCCCGATTCGTCATAGACTTAAACTTCCAAAACCTCCTTGTGCATTTCGGTATGACCGAGTCATCCATTTCGGCCACACCGAGTTCACTAAGTTGATCTAGGTTTTCATCTCGGTGCAACCAATTTGAACATTTCGGTCACACTGAGTTGCAGTAACCGCTTGCGATTCTGCATCTCGGTGCCACCGAGTTGTTCCACTCGGTCACACCGATAGGCTCGGGAATATATATATATATATATATATATATATATATATATATATCCATGGTGAGATTTTGGAAATTTATTCAAAAGCCCTCATCCCACGCGTATCCTGCTCTGCCTCCTCGGGTCTCCGGATCGTCTCCTCACCGTCAGCGACCTCCCGCCGCCGGTTTCTGTCACTGTCAACAGGAATCTTCTCCGCCGTTGCCGCCGTAGCGAACTCCCGCCAGATTAGGGTATGAGTTCGACCCCTTGTGCTCTCTTTTTACCTCCGATTCTAAGCACAAGGTCAATGCCGTGATCATTGCCACGTATGAAATCAATCTATCCAGAGAAAACTTCTCTTAGGTTAAGTTTGATTCAAAAATTTAGGGTTAGGTCTCCGCTGAACTCATCTTGGACTGACCGAATCGTAGAAATCGGTCTCACCGATTTGGCTTAGGCCATTGCACATGCGCTTTTCGGTTTGACCGAAAACTGCAAATTGGTGTGACCGAGTTCAATTCTCCGTGAAACCCTAGCAATCTCGGTGCCACCAAACTGTGACTCGGTCTGACCGAGTTCACTAGTTTAGGTTCCAAATGTTGCTTCGGTATCACCGAGTTTATCAATTAGGTAGCTACAAAATCATTTCAGTTGAGAACTAAAACTAAATTTTTGACTCATTTGTTTTGCAAAAATCTCTGCACTTTGTGATGCTC
This sequence comes from Triticum timopheevii, assembly GCA_963921465.1. NCBI lineage: Eukaryota > Viridiplantae > Streptophyta > Magnoliopsida > Poales > Poaceae > Triticum > Triticum timopheevii. The sequence continues at coordinate 155,113,139 of OY997272.1, forward strand.
ATCTACTCTACCTCATCTATATCTATTCACAGGGTTTGCTGTCAGTTTGCCTGCCAAGATGTCTAACCAGAGTGATAGCCAGAATAAATCTGAAGAGCAAGAGCAAATGAGTAATGGCACTAGTCCCTCAAGTAGCTATGATGAGGGCAGCAGGAGCACACCAAGTAACTTGCCCAAGGCAGATGTCGGCGTTCTGGGAACGGGGGTCCCCAGACTTGCCTGCCTGCGGCCTGCGCTGTGGCTCAAAGGAGGCCCAGCACAGCCCGTCTTCATCAACGCAAGCTCAAGACCCTCGCAAGGGGCCAAGCCTCGCGGGGCGGATGACAAGGAGCTTCCTCAGGCACTGCCTCGTTAGGCTGGCTCAGGAGGAGGCGGAGAGTCCAAGGCAGGGTACCTCGCGAGGTGCCCATGACGCAAGCCATGACGACCAAGGGCGCCAGTCGGGCGCCAGCCCGCGCAGTGTCGTCCTTTCCTGTTTGGTGCAAAGGGAGCAAGCGCAGGCGAGAGTATCAAGAAAAGGCGTCCATTTCGGTGCAACAAGACCAAGACCAGCCCAACGGCTGGAAGGGAGTCATCGTGGAGCCCAAGACGGCGTCATCACCAGAGCCTTTGGCAGGCGAGGACCAACTTTAGTCAGGATAAGTGTACCCACTGTTCCCCTTCAAAATGGCCAATTGTTGGCGCCCTTCCCGCTCAGCTTTGGGAAGAGGCCCAGGGCCTTTGCCTATAAATAGGACTAGCCACCCCGGGGTAGAGGCAGCTGGATCCTCATCAAGAAACCAGTAGTTAGAGCAACTGAACCCCTCCTAGCAGTTCATCGCACCAGCCAAGAACAGACCCTCGCGAGGCTGTTCTTCCTTGTATTGTTCCTCATCAGCCCAAGAGGCAATCCACCACACCACACACTGGAGTAGGGTATTACACCACAATGGTGGCCTGAACCAGTATAAATCTTGTGTCTCTTGTGCTATTCATTTTAGTAGTTTAGGTCCTAGCGGTCTGGCGAGGAGCGAGACGGTAGAGGGTTGAATCTCCACGCGCACCCCAGTGTTCGAACCTCAAGGGTCTGCCGGAACCCGAAATCCGACATTTGGCGCGCCAGGTAGGGGTGCGCCGGAATCTGCCTCCCGTCGCCTCGTTCTTCCCCGACCACCGCAACCATGCCTTACGCTCGTCGGGCTCGCGCTGAGCACCGAGCCACCCTCGCCCCCCGTGTCGCCCAGACGACTCCCGTCGGCGGGCGCCCACGTCATTCCCTGTTGCCCGCCGTCAACATCGCCACCGGCCCGACGGGGAACGGACAGCAAGCATTGCCCCCGCGCTCCCCAGCGACCTCTGGGGAGGGGCCGCGCAGCTTCTTCATCACCCGCCCCATCGCACCGGCTCCTTCGGTCGTCGCGGCCCTCCTGGGCGGCTCGCAGGCACCGCCCTCCAGCCGCCACGTCAAGACATTCGTCCGCCGGGTCGGCGCCGCCTCCGCACGGCAGGGGGCTCCCTCGGGCCGGACGGAGCTGTCGGCCGGGCTGACCTTCGACTCTGGGGACCACCCCACCAACTCGGCCGGCTCGGGTGCACTCCCCATGCTCTGCACACCCACCATCTGCCAGGTGGCCGTCACCAGGACCCTCATCGACGGTGGCGCCGGCCTCAACGTGCTCTCGAGAGAGGCCTTCAACCTCCTCGGCATACCCCGGGAGTGGCTGCAGCGCAGCCGGCCTTTCTCGGGCGTAGGAGGCCGGTCATCCAGCTCCTTGGGACAAATCCGGCTTCCGGTGACCTTTGGCACCTACGACAACTTCCGCACGGAACTGATCGACTTCGACATCGCCCCCATCGGCCTCCCCTACAATGCCATCTTTGGCTATCCAGCATTGGTCAAATTCATGGCCGCGACTCACCCGGGGTACAACCTCATGAAGATGCCCGGGAGCAACGGCGTCCTCACCGTGCCCGGGGACACCGAAGGTGCGCTGCGAGTGCTCAAACTCGCCCTCAAGACGGCGGCCACGGCGCAGCCCACAATGCGGAAACCCCCAAGCCCAAGGGGGCTGCGCCGACCAAGAAGAAGCAGTTGTTCACCCAAGACAAGGCGGAGACCAAGAAAATACCTGTTGACGAGGACGGTTCCACGAACGCCACTTTCACCATAGGCGCCAACCTCGAGCCCGAGCAGGAGGAAGCCCTGGTCAAGTTCCTGCGTGCGAACAAGAAGGTGTTTGCCTGGGAGCCCGATCACCTGGCAGGGATCCCACGGGGCGTGATCGAGCACCACCTCAACGTGTGTCCCAACGTGCGTCCAGTGAAGCAGAAGGCGAGGAGGCAGTCCACTAAAAAGCAGGCCTTCATCGTCCAGGAAACCTGCAAGCTAGAAGCCGTAGGGGTTATTCGCGAGGTTCGGTACCCGGATTGGCTGGCCAACCCTGTGGTTGTGCCAAAAACAGGGAGGAAAGGAGCGCATGTGCGTCGACTTCACCAACCTCAACAAAGCATGCCCGCAAGATCCGTTCCCGCTCCCTCGCATCGACCAGATCGTTGATTCCACCACCGAGTGTGACCTGTTATGCTTCTTGGATGCCTTCTCCGGGTATCACCAGATCAAAATGGCGGTGGAAGACGTGGAAAAGACGGCCTTCTTAACCTCGTGTGGGGTGTACTGCTATACATGCATGCCATTCGGGCTGCGCAACGCGGGGCAACCTTCCAGCGGCTCATGCATATCACCTTGGGCCCGCAGCTCGAGAAGAATGTGGAGACTTACGTCGACGACATCGTAGTGAAGTCTCGCGAGGCCAAGACCCTGATACAAGATCTGGAGGAAACCTTCGCGAGCCTCAACGCAGTAAGCCTGCGGCTCAATCCAGAGAAGTGTGTGTTTGGAGTTCCCTCGGGCAAGCTCCTGGGTTTCCTCGTATCCCACCGAGGCATCGAGGCCAACCCAGAAAAGGTCAAGGCAGTTGAGGACATGAGCCCACCAAAGACCCTCAGGGAAATGCAGAAGCTCACGGGGCGCGTGACGGCGCTGGGGCGTTTCATCTCCCGATTGGGGGAGCGGGCGTTGCCTTTCTTCTAGCTGATGAAGAGAAAGGGGCCCTTCGAATGGACGGAAGAAGCCGACAAAGCGTTCCAAGACATCAAGAGGTACCTAACCAGCTCTCCAGTGATGGTGGCCCCGCGCCCTCAGGAGCCCTTAGTACTCTACCTCGCCGCTACTCCCTACTCCGCTAGCGCAGCCCTGGTGGCGGTTAGAGAGGAGCGTCGGGCCAAGACCACGGCGGCCACCCGAGCCAAGGCAAGGCTGAATCAAGAGGGGCTCGCGGAAGCCACCACAGTGACTGAAGAAGATCAGCCATCGCAGCAGAGCACACCAGGGGCAGGAGAGGCCCTCCTTCCAGGCACCCAGCTTTTGGGGGCTCCGCCACCTCAGGGGGCACCACGGCTTCCGGAGGACGCCACCAGCACCGACGCCCCTAGCCTCGTCGAGCACCCAGTGTACTTCGTCAGCACAGTGTTACGGGATGGGAGGGCACGGTACCCCATGCCGCAAAAGCTCCTCCTCGCACTGCTGGTAGCTTCGCGCAAGCTGCGGCACTATTTCCAGGGTCATCCAATCAAGGTTGTCTCAGCATACCCCTTGGAGAGGGTGCTCAGGAGCCCCAACTCAGCTGGAAGGGTCGCCGAGTGGAACATTGAACTGCAAGCATTCCAGCTCGAGTTCAGCACAACCAGGGTCATCAAGGGCGCCGCGCTGGCAGATTTCGTGGCAGAATGGACAGAGGCACCGGGCCTCAAGGCCGGCGAGGATCGATCCCTCTCCCCAGGAAGCGAAGCGCCAGAAGGCTGGGTCATGTACTTCGACGGAGCGTTCTCCAGGCAGGGCGCTGGGTTGGGGCAGTGCTCATATCTCCCGCTCAGGACAAGCTCTACTACGCCGTGCAGCTCTGTTTCCAGCAAGGCGAGAAGGTCTCCAACAATATAGCAGAGTACGAGGGACTGATAGCGGGCCTGAAGGCCACCGCTGCCCTGGGGGTGAAGCGCCTTACCATCAAGGGCGATTCGCAGCTCCTCATCAATTTCTCCAACAAGGTGTACGAGCCAAGAGATGAGCACATGGAGGCCTACCTTGCGGAGGTCCGCAGGATGGAGAAACGGTTTTGGGGGTTGGAGCTGCAGCACGTGCCCCGCGGCACTAATCAAGAGGCCGACGACATTGCTAAACGGGCCTCCAGGAGGTTACCCCAGGAGCCGGGCGTCTTTGAGGAACGGCTCTTCAAGCCTTCAGCCCTGCCACCACTATCAAGCACAGCACAGCCTCAGGTGGAGCTCCCTCAGCCACCTGCCTCGGGAGCCCCAGCCTGTGGCCCGGCCTCAGGAGCGCGCCTGCTCCTAACGATGGAACCTCAGGAGGGGTGCTGGATCGCAGAGCTCAAGAGTTACTTAACGCAGGGGACCTTTCCGGAGAAGGAGGAGGAGGCAGAGCGTGTGGCGCGGCAATCCATAGCATACCGCATCATGGATGGAGAGCTCTACCGGAAATGACCGAACGACGTGTCCCTGTGCTGCATCACCAGGGAACAGGGGAAGGAACTGCTGGCAGATATACATGGTGGAGACTGTGGGCATCATTCATCGTCACGGACCCTCGTCGGCAAGGCGTTCCGCAGCGGTTTCTATTGGCCCACTGCGCTCAATGACGCTGTTGAGCTCGTGAAGGCTTGCGAGGCTTGCCAATTCCATGCCAAGCAGATCCACCAGCCGGCAGGAGGTCTGCAAACCATCCCCCTCATTTGGCCATTCGCAGTCTGGGGGCTAGACATGTTGGGCCCTTTTCCTCGGGCACCAGGGGGCTATCGCTACCTCTACGTCATCGTGGACAAATTCACCAAGTGGGCCGAAGTTGAGGCCGTCCGCACCATCCCCGCTGGTTTTGCGGTCAAGTTCATCAAGGACATCATGAGCCGGTTCGGAGTGCCGAACCGCATCATCACCGACAACGGTTCGCAGTTCACTAGTAACCTTTTCAAAACATATTGTGCTAACCTTGGGACGCAGATATGCTACGCTTCAGTGGCGCACCCCCGAAGTAATGGACAGGCCGAGTGGGCCAACGCAGAGGTCCTGAGAGGCCTCAAGACTAGGACATTCAAGAAGAAACTGGAGGCCTGCGGCAGAGGCTGGTATGACGAGCTTCAATCCGTGTTGTGGTCCATCCGCACAACCGCGACCAAGCCGACTGGAGAGACCCCCTTCTTCCTGGTCTACGGAGTCGAAGCAGTCCTCCCTCACGAGGTCAAGCATCGATCCGCGCGGGTCCTGGTGTTCGATGAGACGCTGCAGGGCGCCATGCGGGGGATGGACCTCGTGCTGGGGGAGGAGCATCGTCGAGAAGCTGTGCTGCGAGCGGCGAGGTACCAGCAGGCACTCCGGCGATACCACTGCTGCAACATCCGCCCTAGAACTCTCGAGGTAGGGGACCTCGTGCTCCGATGGGTCCTCTCCAGGGAGGGACTGCATAAGCTCTCTCCCATGTGGGAGGGCCCGTTCAAGGTTGTTCATGTTTCCAGGCCCGGCTCCGTGCACTTGGAGACTCAAGAGGGAGTACCTATACAGAACGCGTGGAACATCCAGCACCTCCGGAAGTTTTACCCCTAAAAAGGCCCAGAGCCTGTGAAGAAGGCGAAAGCCTGTGAAGCTTATCTTTTTTGGAAAAGACTCAGAGCCTGTGAAGAAGGCGAATGCCTGTGAAGCTTATCTTTTTTGGAAAAGGCCCAGAGCCTGTGAAGAAGGCGAATGCCTGTAAAGCTTATCCTTTTTGGAAAAGGCCCAGAGCCTGTGAAGAAGGCGAATGCCTGTGAAGCTTATCTTTTTTGGCAAAGGCCCAGAGCCTGTGAAGAAGGCGAATGCCTGTGAAGCTGTTGCGTTCTGGAAAGGGCCCGGAGCCTGTGAAGAGGGCTAACGCCCGTGAAGCTTGCTTCCCTGAAGAAAGGCCTGGAGCCTGTGAAGAAGGCCAACGCCTGTGAAGCTCTCCGCCCGTGACACTCTCACGTAATAATGAGTTGGGGCTGTACACGCCCCGGAGCATCAGGAGTGCCGGCCTCAGGCCCTGGGGCTCCCTCCCACACCCAGTGGCAGCACTTAGCTCCGCGCAGGTGAGAAGACGTCGAAGACTAGACTAGGTGCCGGACGTGGCTTCTTCATTTGCTTTCTGCAGTTGACTAGTTATTCCCATTTGGAGTTTTTATCGAACTATCGCCATCTTTTGGTCCGTGGTTCTTCGACCTTTTTCGCTCTCTTACCTCGATTTCTCTTGCGTGGGGGCTTGCGAGGCAGAAGCCCCTGGAGCCCTCGCGAGTGTTCCTACCCCTACTGCTCAAGTTTTCACGGCCCTGGTCCACAGCAGGAGCACCCCTCCTGACCATGCCTCATGGGCAGCACGATGCGAACACGAGGCCTGGATCGGTCACCCCCGCGGCCAAGGCCGGAGTTTACTTACAAATGGGCGTACGATAGAAAGGAACAGTATCAGGATAACAAAAGCAGTACAATAATTAACGGCGTTAACCCAAACGCGCGCCCACGGGGCCACACATTGCTGTCTTTTTGCGTAGGAGAAAAGGAAGGAAAAGAACAAGCAGGCGAAGCACGTCCCGTGCCGGCCCTCTTGGAAGACTCGAGCCGCCTTCGGAGCTCAGGCGGACTCCCTCTCGCGCTTCACCGGGGCGCGGCGGTGAGCAGACCCGCTGCCACCCTACAAGCAGGCGCGGCGGCGCGGGGGCTGGCCACGGTCGCTGCTGGAAGAGTCACCACCCGAAGAAGAGCTGGTGAAGCTTGCGGATTCACGGGCGTCGCCAGCCGCCCGCGCAATACCCTCTCCATCCACACCGGGGCTGAGTCCTCGGCTGCGGTCGTCGTCTTCAGGGCAGCACCCCATGCGGCGACCATCTTCCCCAAAGACCCTCACGTAGAGGGTGGCGTCGCCGTCGTACTTGAAGTGCAGGGAGCACCGGCGGCGAAGACCACGCGCGCGAGCGAACGTCTGCCAGCCGTGGGTCAGGAACAGGTTCCCTGAAGCGGAGACCTCCAGAGAAGCCCACGAAGCCCGGCTACAGCAGCCATCCACCTGGAGCCAGAGGCCACCCAGGGCGCCAGCTGGGAGCTCACCCAGGAGGAAGCACGGGAGCTGAAGCCGGGCGCCGGACGGCTCCACCGCCCACACCATGAACTCCGGCAGCGCCTCCGCAGCGTGGAGGCGCGGCCTCGGGGGTCGCATGGCCGGGGCATGCTCTCTGACCATGGCCAGCCGCTCGTCGCCACGCTGAGAGCCACCTCCGCGACCACGGGGGACTGCCGTGGAGGCCACGGGATGCTTGCGAGGGCGACCTCGACCACGCTTGGGCGGAGGAGAGGGAAACTCGACCTGGCGGGCCTTCCCCTTCTCTGCGGCCGAGAACTTCCTTGGTGGAGCCATGGAGAAGAAGGAGAAACAAGAAGGGATAGGCTAGAAGGGCGCATGCCGTTCCTTACTTATAGCCAGCAAAGGCCAACCGTCAACCTCCACGATCATAGGTAATCATGACCCGCTTTGCATGCAGGGACTCGTCGAATCCGTGCAGTTACCAAGGCATCATGGGAAGCGAATCCGCCCACGTCCAATCAACCGCCACGCGGCACCCAAGGCCGCAGGCTGTTAGGGCCCGCGACGCTTCGCACTTGCCCTTTCGCATCTCCGCTCGGCCAAGTTCGGGCGCGCCGTGTGTCGTGGTTCTAAGTCTGACAGTAGAGTGGGGGTAGGTATGGAGAGGCAAGGCCCTAGCTATGGAGCAGTTGTAAACACCTAGGATGTACGAGTTCAGGCCCTTCTCGGTGGAAGTAACAGCCCTACGTCTCGGAGCCCGGAGGCGGTCGAGTGGATTATATGTGTATGGATTACAGGGGTGCGAACCCTTTACACTGAGGAGGGGGGTGGCTTATATAGTGTTTGCCAGACCCCTCCGGCCCTCAGTAATGCCGGGTTTAAAGTACATTAAGTCTAGGCGTTACTGGTAACGCCTTACATAAAGTGTCCTAAATGCCATAAAGACCACTTAATTACAGACCGTTACGATGCAGAGTGGTTCTTGACCTTCTGGTGGTCGAGTGAGTCTTCATGGTCGAGTCCTTCGAGTCCGTCGAGTGAAGTCTCTCTTGGTCGACTGGAAGGTAGTTTCTTCTGAGGGTGTCCTTGGGTAGGGTACTTTGATCAGGTCTATGACCCTACCCTAGGTACATGACTTCATCATTAGCCCCCGAATGGATCGAGGTTTGAGTGAGGAAGGAGTTGACAATATTTCCGACCTGCTTTTGTGTTCTGACATGTATCATCTTGGACCAATAATCTCTTTGTGGATATCAGCAACTTCTCTCTTCAGTCGCCTTGATCCATTCTTTTCTTTCGTCGAGTGAACTTTTGAACTTAACAATCTCCGAGCGGCGGATCGCAGGAAATCTCTCGTCTAACAGATCGATCTGCCGTTCGCGGATTTTGTGGGATCCGAATTTTGGGGAAGCGCGCGAAGCGGGGCGGACCGTGGCGCTCGGATGGGATAGGGCATAGACGCCTCGATTCCCGCACCACCTTTTTCGCCATGTATCGCGTACGCGCGACTGTTTCGGGATGTGATTGGATCGCCTGGGCCCACCTGTCATCCACTCGGAAGTGTTCTTATAAAGGCGCTCGGCGAGGGTTTTTGAACAGTATCTCTCCATTCTCTCCCCTGTCCTCTCCGCCTCCGCCCATTGCGCCTGCCCTCGCCTCCGCCCAACCACTCCTCGCACACTTCGTCGGCGACAATGGTGAATGAGAAGACGGTGGCTCTGGAGCGCGCGAAGAAGGCGACGACGAAGGGGAAGGCGAAAGGGAGAGCGACCAGTCGGGGCAGATCTTCGTCAAGATCCCGTCTGCCGCACGGCTGGGTCCAAGGAGATTGGATCCGGTCGACCAGCACCGAGAAAGATCTCACGGAGATGGCCAACGAGGGTTTGATCCCCCACGGGGCAGCAAGGCTCCCGGGGGACGAATGGCAACCACAACCGGAAGAGGGTGAGTGTGTTCTTCTGGCTACCCACGTCGATCGTGGGTTCTCTCTGCCTCTGAGTGTCTTCTTTCGGGGTTTCTTGAACTTCTTTGGGGCGCAACTCCACCACTTCAACCCAAATTCCATCGCATATCTAGCTGCCTTCGTGTCCATGTGTGAGAACTTCCTGGGCTGCCGACCGCACTGGGGTCTATTCAAACACATATTCACTTGTCGTTCTCAGACAGTGAAAAAGGCGAGTCCCAATGACGATAGAACTAAGATTATCCAGATGTGCGGGGGTCTTGGGATCCAGATGAGAAACAAGAGTACTTTTCCGGCCATGACCCTTCCTGAGTCGGTCAGTGGATGGCAGTCGACTTGGTTCTACTGCCAGAATGAGTCGACGCCGGGGCAGTCGAGTGGTCTCCCTCCGTTTACCATGGACCGAGCAAACAAGCCTTCTTCTCTGAAGGTGCTCCCGGAGGAGAAAGCCCAAGTGAAGATGCTGATGGAGCGCGTAGTCCAGTTAGTTCGGGAAGGAGTGACGGGTATGGACCTTCTGGAGGTCTTCCTTAGGCGGTGCATCCAGCCACTTCAGTACCAAGGCCATTGTATGTGGCTGTACTGTGGAACCGAGGATGAGACTCGGGTCCATCCAGAAGTAGTCGACGACGCCACGCTGGAGAGGTGGATGGCCGCGGTCACAGGGAACAAAGACAACCCTCGAGGAGCCAGGAGGATTCCGCCACTCGACCATTCTAGCACTCCAGACAAGGTATGCCCACTTTATTTCCAATCGTAATCTTGCAATCCTTATTCTGCTTTCGCTGTAAATTGGTCGACTGATCTTTATTTTGCTATCTGTCAGGCCCTCACCGACCTATACTCGATGCCCAATGGAGCTCAGACGCCGACTGATGAGGGAGAAGGTAGTGGGGGTGAAAGTCAGGAGGACTGGGACTCGGATGCTGCTGACGACGATGATGATGATGACTCTGATGTGGAGGAAGAAGAGGAGGAAGAGGAGGAAGTTGCACCGCCTCGTTCGGAAAGGCGATCAAAGCTTGTCCATGACCCTGCGACTGAACGGGGCAAGGGGGTCGCAGTTATCGCGCAGTCGACCAAGCGCCCTCGAACCACTTCCCCGGCGCCGACTGAGAAGGCTCCGAAGCAGTCCCGGACGGCGCCATCGAAGCCGGCGAAGGTCTTGCCGAAGATGAAGGTGTCGATCCCCACTATCTCAGGGTAATGATATTGCTTGAGTTTTTCCGTTCCCCATGAACTTATCTTTGGTTGACTCATAAATCAACCGATTGTCTTTTGGAATTGCAGTGCTGCTACTTCTGACACCACAGCCAAGGCTGACGATCATGAGATGGAAGATGCTGCCACTTCAAAACCTGGTATGGCTTGTAATTCCGTCTTTTAGTCAATTGGCTCTTAGTCTCGAATTCTGATTCTTTTTTGTAGCTCCATCCAATGTCGTTATCACCCTTCCTGACGACGATGATGATGAGGAACCGCTGAAGCACAGGAGGAGCAGGAAAGCATCTGCTGGCAGGGTGATTCAGGACGTGACAGCACCCGAGACACTGGTTGCGGAGGGGGAGAACACCACTCGACACACCATATCTTTCGCGGTGCCGTTGATGAGTGCTCAACCCGCATCGTCGAGTGCCGCACAACCTTCACTCTTCTCGACCCGTTACGTCCCAGAGGACCAAGCCAGCGCTGGAAAAGAAGCGATACGCCAGGCAGGAGTCATGATGGAGCAGGTGAAGGCCATCCGGGAGGCTAGCCAGGCAGCCTATGACACCAGTTCTGCTCTTCAAAGCAATGTTCAGGTCAGTCGGTCATCGCCTGTTATGTTAGGATATGATCTCTGAAATTTCTTCTTTCCGAAATCCGTAGTAGTCCTACACCCACTGGGTGTGTCGATTAAAATCTCGGTTTAGTGGGGGCACGCTGAGTGCACCCACTGGGTGTAGTCCCCAAGGCTATGGTGGACTGCTGGCAGTCGACCATAGGCTTTATAATTTAAGTTCTTCCTTCATTCAACTAGGTCGAATGGATTTCTCAAACCGGTGGGGGCACGCTGAGTGCACCCACTGGGTGTAGTCCCCGAGACTGTGGTCGACTCCTGACAGTTGACAGAGGAGAGGGTCACAGTCGACCTGCACCTCGTCCTCCTTGCGACCGCACGTTGTACTTGTGGCGTAGCTCAGAGGAGAGGGTCGCAGTCGACCTGCACCTCGTCCTCCTTGCGACCGCACATTGTACTTGTGGCGTAGCTCAGAGGAGAGGGTCGCAGTCGATCTGCACCTCGTCCTCCTTGCGAGCGCACGTTGTATTTGAACTTAGGTGAGTGCTTAGACTGCAGCTAAGCCCCCGAGTGAGAGTCTGGCTCGTCACTCGGTAGGATTTTATTGAAACTTAGGCGAGTACTTGGACTGCAGCTAAGCCTCCGAGTGGGAGTCTGGCTCACCACTTGGTAGGATTTTATTCAAACTTAGGCGAGTACTTGGACTGCAGCTAAGCCCCCGAGTGGGAGTCTGGCTCACCACTCGGTAGGATTTTATTCAAACTTAGGAGAAACGGGTTCGCAGCTAAGCCCCCGAGTGGGAGTCTGGCTCACCACTCGGCAAGGATTTTTTTTTACAAACTTAGGCGAAATGGATTCGCAGCTAAGTCACCCACTGAGGGGGAAAATTTTACTAAACAAATAAAAGTAACAAAAATCATTGGGGAAATTATGACACTATTATCTTGCAAGACATGAACTACAGAAGTACTTTTATTACAACTCATCCGAGTGAAAACTTAAGTGTAAAATGGGCGGAGTAGCTCCGCGTTCCAAGCTCGGGGCTCGTCGATATTGTGCTTGACGTTGTAGAGACGGTACGCTCCGTTGTGGAGAACCTTGGTGACTATGAAGGGTCCTTCCCAAGAAGGAGCAAGCTTGTGTTGTTTCTGCTGGTCCACTCGGAGAACCAAATCTCCTTCCTGGAAGGCTCGACTCTTCACGTTTCTAGCGTGGAAGCGACGCAAGTCCTGTTGATAGATGGTCGATCGGATCAGAGCCATCTCTCTTTCTTCCTCTAAAAGGTCGACTGCGTCCTGCCGCGCTTGTTCCGCTTCAGCTTCGTTATAGAGCTCAAATCGAGGAGCATTGTGGAGCAGATTACTCGGCAAGACCGCTTCAGCTCCATAGACCAAAAAGAATGGAGTTCTTCCGGTCGACCGATTAGGCGTGGTCCTCAGGCCCCAAAGCACCGAGGGAAGTTCATCGACCCATGCCCCAGCCACATGCTTCAGGTCACGCATCAGTCGGGGTTTCAACCCTTTGAGGATCAATCCATTGGCTCGCTCCGCTTGTCCATTCGACTGTGGATGGGCGACCGAAGCGTAGTCGACTCGTGTGCCTTGAGAAGTGCAGAAATCCCTGAATTCCTCCGAGTCGAAGTTTGACCCATTGTCTACGATGATGCTGTGCGGGACTCCATATCTGAATATCAGTTCCCTGATGAAGCTAACAGCAGTACCGGCGTCGAGGTTCTTGATGGGTTTAGCCTCAATCCACTTGGTGAACTTGTCGACTGCCACCAGTACATGCGTGAAACCGCTTCGACCTGTCCTCAAGGGGCCCACCATATCCAATCCCCATACTGCGAAGGGCCAGACGAGTGGTATAGTCTTCAGAGCTGACACAGGCTTGTGTGACATGTTGGAGTAAAATTGGCATCCCTCGCACTTGTCCTCTATTTCCTTTGCCATCTCATTTGCCCTTGGCCAGTAAAATCCGGCTCGGTATGCTTTGGCCACGATGGTCCGAGAGGACGCATGATGGCCACAGGTCCCCGAGTGGATATCATCAAGGATGATTTGACCTTCCTCTGGCGTTATACACTTCTGGCCAACTCCAGTCGCGCTCTCCCTGTACAATTGTCCTTTGATCACGGTAAAGGCCTTGGATCGACGGACGATCTATCGAGCCTCTTCCTCGTCCTCCGGGAGCTCTTTTCTCAGGATATAGGCGATGTATGGAACTGTCCAGTCGGGAGTGATCACCAAAACCTCCGTGACCAAGTCGACCACTGCTGGGACTTCTACTTTAGTTGGATCTGTGGCACTCTTGGGCTGCAGAGTTTCTTCGGTGAAAGGATCTTCTTTGACTGACGGAGTATGAATATGCTCCAAGAACACACCACTCGGAATGGCCTCTCGCTTGGAACCTATCTTTGCTAGATCATCAGCCGCTTGATTCTTCAGTCGGGGTATATGATGGAGCTCTAACCCCTCAAACTTCTTTTCCAGCTTCCTCACTGCATTGCAGTATCCAGTCATGGCTGGGCTTCTCACGTCCCACTCCTTCATAACTTGGTTGACCACCAAATCTGAGTCGCCATAAACCATAAGGCAACGGACGCTGAGTGAAATGGCCATGTGCAACCCATACAAAAGGGCCTCATACTCTGCCTCATTGTTGGAGGAATCAAAGTGAATCTGGAGAACATACCTGAGCTTATCTCCTCTGGGGGAAACCAAGACAACCCCAGCACCGGAACCATTCAACATCTTAGAGCCGTCAAAAAACATGGTCCAATGCTCCGAGTGAACTTGAGCTGGCTGCTGTTGTTCAATCCACTCGGCAAGGAAATCTGCTATTGCTTGGGACTTAATGGCTTTCTTTGCCTCAAACTTGATATCAAGGGGAAGAAGTTCAATCGCCCATTTCGCCACTCGACCAGTTGCGCCTCTGTTGTGCAGAATCTCTGAAAGTGGAGCGTCGCTGACGACTGTAATGGAATGATCAGAGAAATAATGAGCAACCTTCTTCGTGGTCATGTAGATCCCATACACAAGCTTCTGATAATGAGGATATCGTTGCTTTGATGGAGTCAAAACTTCAGACAGATAGTACACTGGGCGCTGAACTTTGAAAGTTTTTCCTTCTTCTTCCCGCTCGACCGTAAGCACTGTACTGACGACTTGTCCTGTGGCTGCAATATAAAGCAACAGAGGCTCTTTGCCGACTGGATCAACAAGCACCAGCTGGGTGGAGAGCAGAGCTTTTAGCTCGGCAAACGCTGCATCAGCTTCTGGAGTCCACTCGAACTTGTCGGCCTTCTTCATCAGTCGGTAAAGAGGCAATGCCTTTTCACCGAGTCGTGAGATGAATCGACTTAATGCGGCCAAGCATCCAGTAAGCTTCTGGACATCGTGCACCCGCACGGGGCGTTTCATTCGGAGTATAGTGCCAATTTTTTCTGGGTTAGCGTCGATTCCTCGTTCGGAAACGAGAAAACCGAGTAACTTTCCACCAGGAACTCCGAATGTGCACTTTGATGGATTCAGCTTGATATCATACCTTCTGAGGTTGGCAAATGTTTCGGCGAGGTCAGTCAGCAGGTCGGAACCCTTTCGCGACTTGACCACGATATCATCCATATACGCTTCCACATTCTGACTGATTTGAGTGAGCAAACACTTCTGAATCATTCGCATGAAAGTGGCTCCGACATTCTTGAGGCCGAATGGCATGGTGATATAGCAGAAGCACCCGAATGGAGTGATGAAAGCTGTTTTTATCTCATCGGGTCCGTACAGACGGATCTGATGGTACCCGGAATAGGTGTCTAAAAAAGACAATCTCTCGCATCCCGCGGTCGAGTCAACAATTTGATCGATGCGAGGGAGAGGAAAATGATCTTTCGGGCAGGCCCGATTGATGTGCTTGAAATCGATGCACATTCGGAGTGAGTTGTCCTTCTTAGGGACCATGACGACATTGGCAAGCCACTCAGAGTGGTATATCTCTCGGATAAATCCTGCTGCCAATAGTCGAGCCACCTCCTCACCAATAGCTTTTCTCTTCTGGACGGCGGACCGCCGAAGATGTTCCTTGACCGGCTTTGCGGTTGAATCGACTCTAAGGCGATGCTCAGCCAGTCCCCTGGGAACACCCGGCATGTCAGCTGGCTTCCATGCAAAGATGTCCCAGTTCTCACGGAGGAACTGGATGAGCGCTTCTTTCTATTTCGGGTCGAGTGTTGTGGAGATATGGGTCGGAGCTGCATTGGGGTCGGTCGGGCGAATGTGGACGGGCTTCGTCTCACCGGACGACTGAAATGCTGACTCCGTAGCTGGCTTCTTGGCTCGCAGCAAATCACTCGGATCTGCATTTTGCTTATATTCTTCAAACTCAACTGCTGTCACCTGGGAATCGGCAATCTTTGAGCCTTTCTGGAAACACTCTTCTGCCTTTTTCCGATCACCAGTGATAGTGATCACTCCTTTGGGGCCGGGCATCTTCAGTTTGAGGTACACATAACATGGTCGAGCCATGAATCGTGCACAAGCTGGTCTCCCCAAAATAGCGTGGTAAGCGCTCTGAAAATCCACGACCTCAAACGTCAGCTTCTCTTTGCGAAAATGCTTCGAATCACCGAACACCACGTCCAGAGCTATTTGGCCGAGTGACTCGGCTTTCTTTCCTGGTATGACTCCGTGAAAACTCATGTTACTGGTGCTCAGTCGGGACATCAGAATGCCCATTCCTTTAAGCGTGTCCGCATACAATAAGTTCGGTCCACTACCACCGTCCATTAGCACCTTCGTGAGTCGAGTGCCTTCGACCACCGGGTCGACCACCAAAGCTTGCCTCCCGGGGGTGGCTATATAAGTCGGGTGATCAGACTGGTCGAATGTAATGGGAGTTTGGGACCATCTCAGATAACTGGGTGTCGCTGGGGCGACCATGTTCACCTCACGGTTAATAACCTTCAGTCGACTCTTGCTTTCCACATCCGCAAAGATCATCAGAGTGGAGTTAACATGAGGATATCCTCCCTCACTGTCCTCCTTGTCTTCGGCTTTGTCCGACTCCTTTTCCTTGTCCTTGGGCTGTTTACCTTGGAACCGCTGGATTAGGAGTCGACACTGGCGAGTGGTATGCTTTGGGTAGATGATATTACCCTCTTCGTCTTTCTTCGTGTGGATGTGGCACGGCATATCCATCACGTCATTTCCTTCTTTATCCTTCACCTTCTTGGGGTTCCAGGATCCTTTGGGTTTCCCTTTGAACTTGCGCTGAGTCACGGCCAGAGCCTCCCCAGGAGCTGCTGGTTCGGCCTTCCGTTTCTGCTTCCGACTGGAGTTTCCTTTCTCCGACTGACTCGGCTTGTACTTGCCGCTCCGGAGTCGGTCCTCCTCTTCACTGTTGGCGTACTTGGTGGCAATTTCCATCATCTGACTCAGGGTCATATCTCCGGTTCGACCAAACTTCAAACTTAATTCTCTGTTCTTAACACCATCCTTGAAGGCGCAGACTGCCTGATGATCAGACACGTTCTCCACAGTATGATGCAAAGTGATCCACCTCTGAATATACTCTCTTAAGGTCTCATTCGACTTCTGCACACAAACTTGCAGCTCTGTCAATCCAGCTGGTCGCTTGCAAGTTCCCTCAAATGTTCTGACAAACACTCGGGAAAGATCTTCCCAAGTGTAAATGCTGCTTGCAGGTAACTGATTCAACCATGCTCTGGCAGAACCTTCCAACATGAGCGGTAAGTGCTTCATGGCCACCTCGTCATTCCCACCGCCGATCTACACAGCCACTCGGTAGTCCTCAAGCCAAGTTTCAGGCTTAGACTCATCGGTGAACTTGCTTACTCCAGTTGCCAACCTGAAGTTGGGGGGAATCACCGCGGCTCTGATAGCCCTGCTGAAACATTCCGGACCAGAAACATGCACTCGACTGCTAGAGGGCGCATCTCTGTCAGGACCGTCTCGATGAGCCCTTTTCCGATCGACCAGGCCTTGCACGATGATGGATCGCGCGTCGAAGCCTGGTTCCCGGGGGTCGACCGGAGCTCTTCGCCCCACACTGAGTTGACCCTTGTCATCTTGCTGCCGAGGAGCGTAAGACCCACCTCTTGGGGGAGGAGTGGGCACTCGACACCTATCATCACGATCGTATCGGTCACCATATTGGTCCCGTCGATTCTCGCGTCCTTCACGCCGCGGAGGCGATCTGGGGCTGTGAGCCGACTAAACCGTATTCGCAGCGACGGACCGACTGTGAATTCTGTTGCATGACTGCGACACGGCTAAATTCTGATCTCCTGCTGCCCGGAGCAAATCTCTGATCTGCATCAAGCCTCTGCCAGCCTCCGACTGAGAGGGCTGAATGGACTCTGCTATACGGGTTGCAGCTGCTAAATTCTGAATCGGGGTTCGATATACCTGAGTCGGCGGGAAGAGTTGACGCCGATTGGAGTCGGGTACTCGTTGCCGCGCGCGCTCGTCGAGTGCTCGCTGAAGATTCTCCAGACCAGCGCGTTCAGCCAAGTTGGCCAAACGTGTCTCCTCCAAGGCGCGAGCCTCGGGGGTTTCTCCTGCGATGGGAGTATGCAGGGCATCCACGTTCCTGCGGCGAAGCTCTTCCCTTTGCAGGGAATTGAGTGGCTCGGGTTGGTACTCTTCGTGGACTTGTGCGGGGTCGCCTCCACCGTCCACCCCGTCCTCGCAGGGGAAACTGGGAGGGCTGCGAGGTCCGTTGACCATCAAGACTTCCGCCGCTGGATCACTGCTATCGCACTCGAATGCAGTCTCTACGGAGCCAGTCGACAGGTCGAACAGGCCGTAGAGGGACTCGTCGTGCTCGATTGCCGCAACTTGGTTGGTGGCCGTCTGGCGAGCCACCGCGTCCCGCACCCACCGCTGGAGCCTCGACCGACCAGAGCGCTTGCGCTGGCGGGAGACAAGGAAGGTGGACGATAGGGGAGTCGACCGATATGGAGTCGACGGTTACCGCAGCAGAACGCCGCGGACACATGCGCGAAAATGCGTCGCACCGCGGACGGGGAGCGCATCAACGTCGAGTGGAGCCTCCTGGAGCCAAGCGGAGTCATCGGCGATGAAGGTGAGAGCGCCGAGACGGATCTCGCGGCCCTCGACCAAAACTCCACCAGCAACCATGACGAAAGTAATCGGAAAAACTGCAACTTCTCCAAAAATTGCTAAGACACCTGCCCCACGGTGGGCGCCAACTGTCATGGTTCTAAGTTTGACAGTAGAGTGGGGGTAGGTATGGAGAGGCAAGGCCCTAGCTATGGAGCAGTTGTAAACAACAAGGATGTACGAGTTCAGGCCCTTCTCGATGGAAGTAACAGCCCTACGTCTAGGAGCCCGGAGGCGGTCGAGTGGATTATATGTGTATGGATTACAGGGGTGCGAACCCTTTACACTGAGGAGGGGGGTGGCTTATATAGTGTTTGCCGGACCCCTCCAGCCCTCAGTAATGCCGGGTTTAAAGTACATTAAGTCTAGGCGTTACTGGTAACGCCTTACATAAAGTGTCCTAAATGCCATAAAGACCACTTAATTACAGACCGTTACGATGCAGAGTGGTTCTTGACCTTCTGGTGGTCGAGTGAGTCTTCATGGTTGAGTCCTTCGAGTCCGTCGAGTGAAGTCTCTCTTGGTCGACTGGAAGGTAGTTTCTTCTGAGGGTGTCCTTGGGTAGGATACTTTGATCAGGTCTATGACCCTACCCTAGGTACATGACTTCATCACTGTGGGCCCGGGGGCTACTGTCGGTGTTCTGGGAACGGGGGTCCCCAGACTTGCCTGCCTGCGACCAGCGGCGTGGCTCAAAGGAGGCCCAGCACAGCCCGTCTACATCAACGCAAGCTCAAGACCCTCGCGAGGGGCCAAGCCTCGCGGGGCGGATGACAAGGAGCTTCCTCAGGCACGGCCTCGTCAGGCTGGCTCAGGAGGAGGCAGAGAGTCCAAGGCAGGGTACCTCGCGAGATGCCCATGACACAAGCCATAACAACCAAGGGCGCCAGTCGGGCGCCAGCCCGCGTAGTGTCCTCCTTCCCTCTTTGGTGCAAAGGGAGCAAGCGCAGGCGAGAGTATCAAGCAAAGGCGTCCATTTTGGTGCAACAAGACCAAGACCAGCCCAACGGCTGGAAGGGAGTCATCGTAGAGCCCAAGCCGGCGTCATCACCAGAGCCTTTGGCAGGCGAGGACCAACTTTAGTCAGGATAAGTGTACCCGCTGTTCCCCTTCAAAATGGCCAATTGTTGGCGCCCTTCCCGCTCAGTATTTGGGAAGAGGCCCAGGGCCTTTGCCTATAAATAGGACAAGCCACCCCCGGGGTAGAGGCAGCTGGATCCTCATCAAGAAACCAGTAGTTAGAGCGACTGAACCCCTCCTAGCAGTTCATCGCACCAGCCAAGAACAGACCCTCGCGAGGCTGTTCTTCCTTGTACTGTTCCTCATCAGCCCAAGAGGCAATCCACCACACCACACACTGGAGTAGGGTATTACACCACAATGGTGGCCTGAACCAGTATAAATCTTGTGTCTCTTGTGCTGTTCATTTTAGTAGTTTAGGTCCTAGCGGTCCGACGAGGAGCGAGACGGTAGAGGGTTGAATCTCCGCGCGCACCCCAGTGTTTGAACCTCAAGGGTCTGCCGGAACCCGAAATCCGACAGCAGACACCAGGACAAGAAAGAAGAGAACCTCAGACTCTAAGGATGAGGACTATGTTGTTGTTGAGGATGAGGCCACCTTAAAGAAGAAAGTGCTGAAGAAAGAATATGGCACTACTGCTGCAACTAAGCCAGGGTTGCACAAGAAGGCACCAGCAAGGAGAGTCCCAATGTCAAAGCCAAGGAAAGTTCCAACAGGAGAAACCATGAAATTCACAATAGAATCAGGTGATGGTAAGGCAGTTGAAGATGGTAAGAAGAAGAGGAAGAGGGCAAGAACCACAACTGCAAAAGTTCTTGGAAAGTCAACTATGGTAAGAGATTCAGAAGAAGAGGAAGAGGAAGAGGATGCTGCACTAGCACCCAAGTCACAAAAGATTATGGGAGATGCAATCAAGTCAGGGGCTGCTGCTTCTAAGCCCAAACCTGCTCCCAAAGCTGCTGCTCAAACCACCAAGTCTGCACCCAAGAGAAGCACCAGAAACATCCCAGCTGAAGAGAAGAACAAGGCCCTAATTCCTGAAGTTGAATAAGAAGATGCTGAAGCCCAAGTGCTAAGAAAGCTCAAACCAAAGATTCCAGAGCACAATGACACTCATCCAGTGGCAGAGAACATGAACATCAGAAAGGATGCATTTCTGAGACTTTGGAGGAAAAATGATCCTTATGCTGTGAGAAGGAGAACTGCTGTGGACTATAGGTTCCACACCAAAGAACATCAAGACTTCTATGAGACCATTCTGCTTGACAAGAAGCCAATTGTCTGTGATATGAGATGAGTTGATTGAAATACATTAAAGAGAATGAAGATCACTTTCCAGGTGTATATGACAGCTTCAAAGCTTGTGGAGTTGACAAGTTTGTTGGATAGAAGCTCACCAAATGGAATGATGAGCTAATCATGCAATTCTACTCCATTGCTCATTTCTATCCAGATGGAAGGATAGTTTGGATGTCTGAAGGTACAAGGTACCAGTCAACTGTTGAAGAATGGGCAAAGTTGATCAATGCCCCAGAAGACCATGAGGATGATTTGGATGTGTATGCCAAGAAGAAGAAAGACCACAACTCCATGGCAAGTATGTATAAGGAAATTCCTGATGAAGCCCTGGAAACTCATAAGTTGGGCTCAGTGAAATATCTGTTGTCTGGTCTGCCTACTATCAACACCATATTAAGGCATACTCTGTTGCCCAAATCTGGAGATCATAGGATGATAAGAGGACATTCAATCAACTTGCTACACATTTTTTATGTGCCTCAAAAATTCAATGTCATGAGTCTGATTGTAGAGATAATCAAGAGGACAGTTGCTGACCAGAAAAGATCTTGTGGGTATGCTCCACACATCCAGGTGCTCATCAACTCAAAGATGGGCACATGCACTTACTTATTGGAGAAGGAGCACTTACCTCTCAAGCCAAAATTTGAAGACAACACAGTTGTAATGGATGAGAATGAACCTTCATCAGTGCAAGCACAAGAGAAGAGATCTAAGGCAAAGGTAGAAAAAGCTGCAAGGATGCCAACTATTGAAGAGGCATCTCAAGTGTTCTTGAAAAGCAAACAAGATCACCTTGGATATCTAATCCAATCAACCTTGAGGATTGATAAGGGCTTGTCAACCCTGACTCAGAATCAGGAGAATTTGGAGAGGATCATTGAACAAAGATTCTATGATCTTGATCTAAAAGTAACTAAGATGCAGACAGCAGTTGAGCAGCTCCAGGAGGAAGCAGAGGAGAAGAAAGGGAAGGCAACTACAGATGCTTTTCAGCGAGTGCCAAGAGGTCAGAGGTCAGCTGCAATGCTAGTACCAGATACTAGAGCTACCACATGAGCACCAGCAGCTACAGCTTCAGTGCCACCTCCAGCAGCCACTCCACCAGCTCCAGCTACATCGACAGAAGCTTTCGTCCTTGGAGTCATCTCTACACCACCTCCTAAAGACCAAGCCTGAGAGATGCATAGCATTATGCATATTTGAACTTTTTGGTAACTTGTTGCCAAAGGGGGAGAAATATGTATAGATCATAGGCTTCAAGAGAGAGTGTTGCTTTTAGTCTCTCTTGCTATTTGTTTGGTTGAACTTTAGTGTGTGCTTGTTTGATACCTTATGTCCTTGTGTGAGATACTTGTATGATCATGTGTTTGATCATATGCTACTTTAATGTTTGCTTGGATGATATTATCTCTTATATCCATATATGATCATTCACTTTGCTTGGTGATGAGTGCATGCTTTTAATTGCTATCATTTTGAGCGCTCCACCAAGATGTATGTGACATGGAAGAGTAGCCCATGATACTAATCAGTTGTGCATTTGCATTCAAAAGCAAATATTAAATAATGCACAAATTTAGGGGGAGCTCTTGCTTATCACATACTTCTCAAAGCGATGATGTATTTCAATCTCATTATCATTTGTCGAAGCTTTGATCTATATGTTGTCATCAATTACCAAAAAGGGGGAGATTGAAAGTGCAACTATCCCTGGGTGGTTTTGGTAATTATTAACAACATATAGCTCATTGAACTAATGCTATTTCAAGATTAATATTTCAGGAAAGTTCAATGATTGGCATGGCATGGATTAGGAATGTGGACCCCTCAAAATGCTAAGGACAAAGGATTGGCTCAAGCTCTAAAACTCTGATACGTCTCCAACGTATCTACTTTTCCAAACACTTTTGCCCTTGTTTTGGACTCTAACTTGCATGATTTGAATGAAACTAACCCGGACTGACGCTGTTTTCAGCAGAACTGCCATGATGTTGTTTTATGTGTAGAAAAGAAAAGTTCTCGGAATGTCCTGGAAATCCACGGATGCACTTTTCAGAATTAATAAGAATTTTGGCGAAAGAATCAAGGCCAGGGGGCCCACGGGCTGTCCACGAGACAGGCCCCCCCTAGGGCGCGCCCTCCTATCTCGTGGGCCCCCTGGAGCTCCTCGAACCTCAACTCCAACTCCATATATTCCGTCTCGGGGAGAAAAAAATTGGAGAGAAAGTTTCATCGCGTTTCACGACACGGAGCCACCGCCAAGCCCTAATCTCTCTCGGGAGGGCTGATCTGCAGTCCGTTCGGGGCTCCGGAGAGGGGGATTCGTCGCCATCGTCATCATCAACCATCCTCCATCACCAATTTCATGATGCTCACCACCGTGCGTGAGTAATTCCATCGTAGGCTTGCTGAACGGTGATGGGTTGGATGAGATTTACCATGTAATCAAGTTAGTTTTGTTAGGGTTTGATCCCTAGTATCCACTATGTTCTGAGATTGATGTTGCTATGACTTTGCTATGCTTAATGCTTGTCACTAGGGCCCGAGTGCCATGATTTCAGATCTGAACCTATTATGTTTTCATGAATATATGTGTGTTCTTGATCCTATCTTGCAAGTCTATAGTCACCTATTATGTGCTATGATCCGACAACCCCGAAGTGACAATAATCGGGATACTTCTCGGTGATGACCGTAGTTTGAGGAGTTCATGTATTCACTATGTGTTAATGCTTTGTTCCGGTTCTCTATTAAAAGGAGGCCTTAATATCCCTTAGTTTCCGTAAGGACCCCGCTGCAACGGGAGGGTAGGACAAAAGATGTCATACAAGTTCTTTTCCATAAGCATGTATGACTATTTATGGAATACATGCCTACATTACATTGATGAATTGGAGCTAGTTCTATATCACCCTATGTTATAACTATTGCATGAGGAATCGCATCCGGCATAATTATCCATCACTGATCCATTGCCTACGAGATTTTCATATATTGTTCTTCGCTCATTTACTTTTCTGTTGCTACTGTTACAACTACTACAAAAACCCCAAAACATTTATCTTTACTTTTGCTACCGTTACTATTACTATCATACCACTTTTGCTACTAAACACTTTGCTGTAGATACTAAGTTATCCAGGTGTGGTTGAATTGACAACTCAACTGCTAATACTCAAGAATATTCTTTGGCCCCCCTTGTGTCGAATCAATAAATTTGGGTTGAATACTCTACCGTCGAAAGCTGTTGCGATCCCCTATACTTGTGGGTTATCAAGCTCGAGACTCTACATTTTACATTTAGTGATCCAAGATCACATTGAGTCCATAGGAAAGCCAATACTATTAAAAGGGGATGGGGTGTTGCTTAATGGATTGCTTGCTCAAGATGCTTAGTGATATGCTCCAAAAACCCTCAACCACTTTCTCATATCCACATATGTCCCAAACCAAAAGTCAAACTCGGCCCCACAGATTTGATCTATCCGACGCCACCGACTTCATTTGACATAGCCACTGCCAGAAACCCTAGTCACTTCGGTCTCACCGAGATGGGATTGCAAACTCTCTGTTTCCCTTCTTAACGTTTCGGTCTAACCGAGATGAGCGATCGGTCCCGCCGAGTTTGCAATGCAAACTCTGTGTTTCCCTTTCATAACGTTTCGGTCTCACCGAGATGAGCGAATCGGTCCCAGCGAGTTTGCCTGACCAACTCTCTGGTTAGCTTATTACCAAAGTCGGTCCCACCGAGTTTGCGTAATCGGTCTCATCGAGATTATTTTATGCCCTAACCCTAAATAAATCGGTCCCACCGAAAATCCTAATGGTCGCATTATGAACTAAATCGGTCTGACCGAGTTTCATGATCCGGTCTCACCGAGTTTGGTAAATTGCGTGTAACGGTTAGATTTTGTGTGGAGGCTATATATACCACTCCACCCTCTCTTCATTCATGGAGAAAGCCATCATAACGTGCCTACACTTCCAGCATCCATTTTCTGAGAGAGAACCACCTACTCATGAGTTGAGGTCAAGATATTCCATTCCAGCCACATAAATCTTGATCTCTATGTTGGGGAACGTAGTAATTTCAAAATTTTCCTCCGCACACGCAAGATCATGGTGATGCATAGC
Organism: Triticum timopheevii; assembly: GCA_963921465.1. NCBI lineage: Eukaryota > Viridiplantae > Streptophyta > Magnoliopsida > Poales > Poaceae > Triticum > Triticum timopheevii. Next base: position 155,137,613 of record OY997272.1, read on the forward strand.
AACGAGAGGGGAGAGTGTCGTCCATGTACCCTCGTAGACCGTAAGCGGAAGCCAACACGGTTGATGTAGTCGTACGTCTTCACGATCGACCGATCCTAGTACCGAACGTACGGCACCTCCGTGATCTGCACACGTTCAGCTCGGTGACGTCCCACGAACTCACGATCCTGTAGAGCTTCGAGGGAGATTTCCGTCAGCATGACGGCGTGATGACGGTGTTGATGAAGCTACCGACGCAGGGCTTCACCTAAGCACCGCAACGATATGCCCGAGGTGGATTATGGTGGAGGGGGGCACCGCACACGGCTAAAGATCAATGATCAACTTGTGTCTATGGGGTGCCCCCTTCCCCCGTATATGAAGGAGAGGAGGAGGGGGAGGGCCAGCCCTCATAGGCGCGCCCTGATACGTCTCCAACGTATCTATAACTTTTGATTGTTCCATGCTATTATATTACCCCTTTTGGATGTTTATGGGCTTTATTTTACAAATTTATATCATTTTTGGGACTAACCTACTAACCGGAGGCCCAGCCCATATTGTTGTTTTTTTTGCCTATTTCAGTATTTCGAAGAAAAGGAATATCAAACGGAGTCCAAACGGAATGAAACCTTCGGGAGCGTGATTTTTGGAACGAACGTGATCCGGAGAGCTTGGAGTGCAAGTCAAGAAGATTCCGAGGGCCCCACAAGATAGGGGGCTGCACCCCCCCCCCCCTATCTTGTGCGCCCCCTGTCTCATGGGCCCCTCGGGCGGCCACCGATGTACTTCTTCCTCCTATATATACCTACGTACCCCGAAAATATCCAAGAGCACCACGAAACACAATTTCCACCGCCGTAACCTTATGTATCCGCAAGATCCCATCTTGGAGCCTTCACCTATTATCCGCAAGTTACTATAAAGATTAAAGATTATGAGTGTTTTGCTTTGTGTGATTTGTGTGCTAGTGTTTCCACGATTCCGAAAACTTTATGTGATATTCTAGGTTTCCATGATCTTGATGATTGCTCTTTAAACTTGCACCTTGCGGATTCCACCATTAAAAATCCTATGGGAAAGATCAATGATGTTCTTATTGTTGCAAATAGAAATTTGGTGCCCGTAGATTTTATCGTTCTTGATACAGATTGCAATCTTTCTTGCCCTATTATTCTTGGTAGACCTTTCCTTAGAACGATTGGTGCGATTATTGATATGAAGGAAGGGAATATTAGATTTCAATTCCCCTTAAAGAAAGGCATGGAGCACTTTCCAAGAAAGAAAGTCAAATTACCTTATGAATCTATCATGCGTTCTACTTATGAATTTAGTGCCAAAGATGGCACTCGTCAGATCTATCTTTGTTTTATGCCTAGCTAGGGCGTTAAACAATAGCGCTAGTTCGCAGGCAACCCAATTTTCTTTATGTTTTTTGTTTTTGGTCCTGTTTAGTAATAAATCTTGCATCTACCTTCTGTTTAGATGTGTTTTTATCTTTTAATCAGTGTTTGCGCCAAGTAGAACCTATAGGATAACCTACGATGATAGTTGATTTGATTCTGCTGAAAAACAGAAACTTTGCACACACGAATATAATTTTGTTAAATCACAGGAACGTGCTTTTGCGTTGATTCTTTTTGCTTATGTTCAATAAACAAATTTTCCAGGACTTCCTGTTTTTTTAGGATTTTTAGAGTTCCAGAAGTTTGCGTTAGTTACAGATTGCTACAGACTGTTCCGTTTTTGACAGATTCTGCTTTTCGTGTGTTGTTTGCTTATTTCAATGCATCTATGGCTAGTAAATTAGTCTATGAACCATAAAGAAGTTGGAATACAGTAGGTTTAACATCAAATTAAATAAATAATGAGTTCATTGCAGTACCTTATGTGGTGGTTTTGTTTTCTTTCACTAACGGAGCTTATAAGATTTCCTGTTGAGTTTTGTGTTGTGAAGTTTTCAAGTTTTAGCTTTTATGGACTATGGAATAAGGAGTGGCAAGAGCCTAAGCTTGGGGATTCCCAAGGCGCCCCAAGATATTCAAGAATAGCCAAAAGCCTAAGCTTGGGGATGCCCCGGGAAGGCATCCCCTCTTTCGTCTTTGTTCATTGGTAACTTTATTTGGAGCTATATTTTTATTCGCCACATGATATGTGTTTTGCTTGGAGCATCATGTATTATATTAGTCTTTGCTTTTTAGTTTACCACAATCATTCTTGATGTACACACCTTTTGGGAGAAGCCTATATGATTAGAATTTGCTAGAATACTCTATGTGCTTCACTTATATCTTTTGAGCTTGATAGTTTTTGCTCTAGTGCTTCACTTATATCTTTTAGAGCACGGTGGTGTCTTAATTTTGAAGAAATTGCTAGTATCTCATGCTTCACTTATATATTTTTGAGAGTCTTTTAGAACAGCATGGTATTTGCTATGATCTTAAAGTTGGTCCTAAAATGATGAGCATCCAAGTTGGGGATAATAAAACCTATTATAGAAAGTGAATTGGATGCTATGATCAACTTGATGCTTGATAATTGTTTTGAGATATGGAGGTAGTGATATTAAAGTCAAGCTAGTTGGGTGATTATGAATTTAAAGAATGCTTGTGTTGAAGTTTGTGATTCCCGTAACATGCACGTATGGTGAACCGCTTTGTGATGAAGTTGGAGCACAATTTTATTTATTGATTGTCTTCCTTATGAGTGGCGGGCGGGGACGAGCGATGGTCTTTTCCTACCAATCTATCCCCCTAGGAGCATGCACGTAGTTCTTTGATTTTTGATGACTTCTAAATTTTTGCAACAAGTATATGAGTTCTTTTGATTAATGTTGAGTCCATGGATTATACGCACTCCTTCACCCTTCCACCATTCCTAGCCTCTCTTGTACCGTGCAACTTTCACCGGTACCATACACCCACCATACTCCTTCCTCAAAACAGCCACCATACCTACCTATTATGGCATTTCCATAGCCATTCCGAGATATATTGCCATGCAACTTTCCACCGTTCCGTTCATATGACACGCATTACTTTTGTCATATTGCTCTTTGCATGATCATGTAGTTGACATCATATTTGTGGCAAGGCCACCTTCATAATTTTCATACATGTCACTCTTGATTCATTGCATATCCCGGTACACCGCCGGAGGCATTCATATATAGTCATATCTTATTCTAGCTTTGAGTTGTAAATCCATTAAAGTGTCATGATCTTCATTATTAGAGCATTGTCCTAGTGAGGAAAGGATGATGAAGACTATGATTCCCCCACAAGTCGGGATGAGACTTCGGACTTTACAAAAAGAAAAAAGAAAAGAAGAAAAAAAGGAGAAAGGCCAAAAAAAGGAGAAGGCCAAAGAAAAGAAAAAAGAAAAAAAGAAAAAAAAAGAAAGAAAAAAATGAGAGAAAAAGAGAGAAAGGACAATGCTACTATCTCTTTTTCCACACTTGTGCTTCAAAATAGCACCATGATCTTCATGTTAGAGAGTCTCCTATGTTGTCACTTTCATATACTAGTGGGAATTTTTCATTATAGAACTTGGCTTGTATATTCCAATGATGGGCTTCCTCAAAAGTGCCCTAGGTCTTCGTGAGCAAGCAAGTTGGATGCACCCCACTTAGTTTCTTTTGTTGAGCTTTCATATATATATATATATATATATATATATATATATATATATATATATATATATATATATATATATATAGCTCTAGTGCATCCATTGCATGGCAATCCCTACTCACTCACGTTGATATCTATTGATGGGCATCTCCATAGCCCATTGATACGCCTAGTTGATGTGAGACTATCTTCTCCTTTTTGTCTTCTCCACAACCACCATTCTATTCCACATATAATGCTATGTCCATGGCTCACGCTCATCTATTGCGTGAAAGTTGGGAAAGTTTGAGATTATTAAAGTATGAAACAATTGCTTGGCTTGTCATCGGGGTTGTGCACGATTAAATACTTTGTGTGATGAAGATAGAGCAACAACCAGACTATATGATTTTGTAGGGATAACTTTCTTTAGCCATGTTATTTTGAGAAGACATGATTGCTTTGATTAGTATGCTTGAAGTATTACTATTTCTCATGTCAATATGAACTTTTATTTTGTATTCATTTGGATCTAAACATTCATGCCACAATAAAGAAAATTACATTATGAATTATGCTAGGTAGCATTCCACATCAAAAATTTCTTTTTTATCATTTACCTACTCGAGGACGAGCAGGAATTAAGCTTGGGGATGCTTGATACGTCTCCAACGTATCTATAATTTTTTATTGTTCCATGCTATTATATTACCCCTTTTGGATGTTTATGGGCTTTATTTTACACATTTATATCATTTTTGGGACTAACCTACCAACCGGAGGCCCAGCCCATATTGCTGTTTTTTTTGCCTATTTCAGTATTTCGAAGAAAAGGAATATCAAATGGAGTCCAAACGGAATGAAACCTTCGGGAGCGTGATTTTTGGAACGAACGTGATACGGAGAGCTTGGGGTGCAAGTCAAGAAGCTTCCGAGGGCCCCACAAGATAGGCCCCCCTGTAGGGCGCGCCCCTTGTCTCATGGGCCCCTCGGGCGGCCACCGACGTACTTCTTCCTCCTATATATACCTACGTACCCCGAAAACATCCAGGACCACCATGAAACGGAATTTCCACCTCCGTAACCTTCTGTATCCGTGAGATCCCATCTTGGAGCCTTCGCCGGCACTCTGTCGGAGGGGGAATCGACCATGGAGGGCTTCTACATCAACATCCTTGCCCCTCCGATGAGTTGTGAGTAGTTTACCACAGACCTACAGGTCCATAATTATTAGCTAGATGGCTTCTTCTCTCTTTTTGGATCTCAATACAATGTTCTCCCCCTCTCTTGTGGAGATCTATTCGATGTAAACTCTTTTTGCGGTGTGTTTGTCAAGATCCGATGAATTGTGGGTTTATGATCAAGTTTATCTATGAATAATATTTGAATCTTCTCTGAATTCTTTTATGTATGATTGAGTTATCTTTGCAAGTCTCTTCGAATTATCAGTTTGGTTTGGCCTACTAGATTGGTCTTTCTTGCCATGGGAGAAGTGCTTAGCTTTGGGTTCAATCTTGCGGTGTCCTTACCCTGTGACAGAAAGGGTTGCAAGGCACGTATTGTATTGTTGCCATCGAGGATAACAAGATGGGGTTTATATCATATTGCATGTGTCTATCCCTCTACATCATGTCATCTTGCTTAATGTGTTACTCTGTTCTTATGAACTTAATACTCTAGATGCAGGTAGGAGTCGGTCGATGTGTGGAGTAATAGTAGTAGATGCAGGCAGGAGTCGGTCTACTTGTTATGGACGTGATGCCTATATACATGATCATGCCTAGATAATCTCATAACTAATCGCTTTTCTATCAATTGCTCGACAGTAATTTGTTCACCCACCGTAATACTTATGCTATCTTGAGAGAAGCCACAAGTGAAACCTATGGCCCCCGGGTCTATCTCTTATCATATTTGCTTTCCATCTACTTTTATTTGCATCTTTACTTTTTGCATCTATATCATAAAATACCAAAAATATATTTATGTTATCATACTATCTTTATTAGACCTCACTTTCGCAAGTGGCCGTGAAGGGATTGACAACCCCTTTATTGCGTTGGTTGCGAGTTCTCAGTTTGTTTGTGTAGGTGCGTGGGACTTTTGAGGAGCCTCCTACTGGATTGATACCTTGGCTCTCAAAACTGAGGGAAATACTTACGCTACACTTTGCTGCATCACCCTCTCCTCTTCGAGGAAAACCAACGCAAGCTCAAGACGTAGCACGCCCCAAGGGGAGTCCTACTCCCACCGGGAGTAGGACTCCAACCCTTCCAAGAGTAGGAGTAGGAGAGAGGGAAGGAGGAGAGAGGGGGAAGGAAAGTGGGGCGTCGCCCCCCCTCCTTGTTCAGTTCGGACTAGAGGGGGAGGTGACATGCGGCCTGCCCTGGCCACCCCTCCTATTCTCCACTACGGCCCAATAGGCCCATTACACTCCCCGGGGGGTTCCGTTAACCCTCCGGTACTACGGTATTTGTTCGAACATGCCCGGAACCCTTCCGAAGTTCAAACATAGTCATGCAATATATCGATCTTTATGTCTCGACCATTTCGAGACTCCTCGTCATGTCTGTGATCATATCCGGGACTCCGAACTATCTTTGGTACATCAAAACACATAAACTCATAATACCGATCGTCACCGAACGTTAAGCGTGCGGACTCTACGGGTTCTAGAACTATGTAGACATGACCGAGACATGTCTCTGGTCAATAACCATTAGCGGAACCTAGATGCTCATATTGGCTCCTACATATTCTACGAAGATGTTTATCAGTCAAACCGCATAACAATATATGTTGTTCCCTTTGTCTTCGGTATGTTACTTGCCCGAGATTCGATCATCGGTATCTCAATACCTAGTTCAATCTCGTTACTAGCAAGTCTCTTTACTCGTTCCATAATGCATCATCCCGCAACTAACTCATTAGTCACATTGTTTGTAAGTCTTATAGTGATGTGCATTACCGAGAGGGCCCAGAGATACCTCTCCGAAACACGGAGTGACAAATCCTAATCTCGATCTTTGCCAACTCAATAAGTACCATTGGAGACACCTGTAGAGCACCTTTATAATCACCCAGTTACGTTGTGATATTTGGTAGCACACAAAGTGTTCCGCCGGTAATCGGGAGTTGCATAATCTCATAGTCATAGGAACATGTATAAGTCATGAAGAAAGTAATAGCAGTAAACTAAATCGATCAAGTGCTAAGCTAACGGAATGGGTCAAGTCAATCACATCATTCTCCTAATGATGTGATCTCGTTTATCAAATGACAACTCATGTCTATGGCCAGGAAACTGAACCATCTTTGATCAACGAGCTAGTTAAGTAGAGGCATACTAGTGACACTCTGTTTGTCTATGTATTCACACATGTATTATGTTTCCGGTTAATACAATTCTAGCATGAATAATAAACATTTATGATGAATTAAGGAAATAAATAATAACTTTATTATTGCCTCTAGGGCATATTTCCTTTAGTCTCCCACTTGCACTAGAGTCAATAATCTAGATTAGACAGTAATGATTCTAACACCCATGGAGTCTTGGTGCAGATCATGTTTTGCTCGTGAGAGAAGCTTAGTGAACGGGTCTGCAACATTCAGATCCGTATGTATCTTGCAAATCTCTATGTCTTCCTCCTGGACTTGATCACGGATGGAATTGAAGCATCTCTTGATGTGCTTGGTTCTCTTGTGACATCTGGATTCCTTTGCAAAGGCAATTGCACCAGTATTGTCACAAAAGATTGTCATTGGACCCGATACACTAGGTATGACACCTAGATCGGATATGAATTCCTTCGTCCAGACTCTTTCATTTGTTACTTTCGAAGCAGCTATGTACTCCACTTCACACGTAGATCCCGCCACGACGCTTTGTTTAGAACTGCACCAACTAACAACTCCACCGTTCAATAAAAACACGTATCCGGTTTGCGATTTAGAATCGTCCGGATCAATGTCAAAGCTTGCATCGACGTAACCATTTACGACGAGCTCTTTGTCACCTCCATAAACGATAAACATATCCTTACTCCTTCTCAGTTATTTCAAGATGTTCTTGACCGCTGTCCAGTGATCCACTCCTGGATTACTTTGGTACCTCCCTGCTAAACTTATTGCTAAGCATACATTAGCTCTGGTACACAACATTGCATACATGATAGAGCCTATGGCTGAAGCATAGGGAACATCTTTCATTTTCTATCTATCTTCTCCTGTGGTCGGGCAGATGGATGTCAAGACTGAATTCCTGAATGGATTTCTAGAAGAAGAATTTTATATGATGCAAGCAGAAGGTTTTGTCGATCCAAAAGGTGCTAACAAAGTGTGCAAGCTCCAGCGATCCATTTATGGACTGGTGCAAGCATCTCGGAGTTGGAATAAACGCTTTGATAGTGTGATCAAAGCATATGGTTTTATACAGACTTTTGGAGAAGCTTGTATTTACAAAAAAGTGAGTGGGAGCTCTGTAGCATTTCTAATATTATATGTAGACGACATATTTTTAACTGGAAATGATATAGAATTTCTGGATAGCATAAAGGGATACTTGAATAAAAGTTTTTCGATGAAAGACCTCGGTGAAGCTGCTTCCATATTGGGCATCAAGATCTATAGAGATAGATCAAGACGCTTAATTGGACTTTCGCAAAGCACATACCTTGATAAAGTTTTGAAAAAGTTCAAAATGGATCAGGCCAAGAAAGGGTTCTTGCCTGTATTACAAGGTGTGAAGTTGAGTCAGACTCAATGCCCGACCACAGCAGAAGATAGAGAAAAATGAAAGATGTTCCCTATGCTTCAGCCATAGGCTCTATCATGTATGCAATGCTGTGTACCAGACATGATGTATGCTTAGCAATAAGTTTAGCAGGGAGGTCCCAAAGTAATCCAGGAGTAGATCACTGGACAGCGGTCAAGAACATCCTGAAATACCTGAAAAGGACTAAGGATATGTTTCTCATTTATGGAGGTGGCAAAGAGCTAGTCGTAAATGGTTACATCGATGCAAGCTTTGACACTGATCCGGATGATTCTAAATCGCAAACCGGATACGTGTTTATATTAAACGGTGGAGCTGTCAGTTGGTGTAGTTCTAAACAAAGCGTCGTGGCGGGATCTACATGTGAAGCGGAGTACATAGATGCTTCGGAAGCAGCAAATGAAGGAGTCTGGATGAAGGAGTTCATTTTCGATCTAGGTGTCATACCTAGTGCATCGGGACCAATGAAGATCTTCTGTGACAATACTGGTGCAATTGCCTTGGCAAAGGAATCAGATTTGACAAGAGGACCAAGCACATCAAGAGACGCTTCAATTCCATCCGGGACCAAGTCCAGGTGCGAGACATAGAGATTTGCAAGATACATACGGATCTGAATGTTGCAGACCCGTTGACTAAGCCTCTTCCACGAGCAAAACATGATCAGCACCAAGGCTCCATGGGTGTTAGAATCATTACTGTGTAATCTAGATTATTGACTCTAGTGCAAGTGGGAGACTGAAGGAAATATGCCCTAGAGGCAATAATAAAGTTAGTATTTATTTCCTCGTATCATGATAAATGTTTATTATTCATGCTAGAATTGTATTAACCGGAAACATGATACATGTGTGAATACATAGACAAACATAATGTCACCAGTATGCCTCTACTTGACTAGCACATTAATCAAAGATGGTTATGTTTCCTAACCATAGACATGAGTTGTCATTTGATTAATGGGGTCACATCATTAGTAGAATGATGTGATTGACATGACCCATTCCGTTAGCTTAGCACTTGACCGTTTAGTATGTTGCTATTGCTTTCTTCATGACTTATACATGTTCCTACAACTATGAGATTATGCAACTCCCGTTTACCGGAGGAACACTTTGTGTGCTACCAAATGTCACAACATAACTGGGTGATTATAAAGAGGCTCTACAGGTGTCTCCAAAGGTACATGTTGAGTTGGCGTATTTTGAGCTTAGGTTTTGTCACTCCGATTGTCGGAGAGGTATCTCTAGGCCCTCTCGGTTATGCACATCACTATAAGCCTTGCAAGCAATGTAACTAATGAGTTAGTTACGGAATGATGCGTTACATAACGAGTAAAGAGACTTGCCGGTAACGAGATTGAACTAGGTATTGAGATACCGACGATCGAATCTCGGGCAAGTAACATACCGATGACAAAGGGAACAACGTATGTTGTTATGCGGTTTGACCGATAAAGATCTTCATAGAATATGTAGGAGCCAATATGAGCATCCAGGTTCCGCTATTGGTTATTGACCAGAAACGTGTATCGGTCATGTCTACATAGTTCTCGAACCCGTAGGGTCCGCACGCTTAAAGTTCTGATGATAGTTATATTATGAGTTTATGAGTTTTGATGTACCAAAGATTGTTCAGAGTCTCGGATGTAATCACGGACATGATGAGGAGTCTTGAAATGGTCGAGACATGAAGATTGATATATTGGAAGCCTATATTTGGATGTCGGAAGTGTTCCGGGTGAAATCAGGATTTTACCGGAGTACTGGGGTGGGCTTACTGGAACCCCCCCCCCCCCCCCCGGGGGGGGGGGGGGGGGCTTAATGGGCCATAGTGGGCCTTAGTGGAGAAGAGGAGAGGAGGCCAGGGCAGGGCCGCGCGCCCCTCCCCCCTAGTCCGAATAGGACAAGGAGAGGGGGGCGGTGCCCCCCTTTCCTTCCTCTCTCTCCCTCCTCTTTCCCCCCTTCTCCTAATCCAACAAGGAAGGAGGGAGTCCTACTCCCGGTGGGAGTAGGACTCCCCTTGGCGCGCCTCCTCCCTGGACGGCCGCCCCCTCCCCCCTTGCTCCTTTATATACGGGGGCAGGGGGCACCTCTAGAGACACAACAACAGATCATTGATCTCTTAGCCGTGTGCGGTGCCCCCCTCCACCATAGTCCTCCTGGATAATATTGTAGCGGTGCTTAGGCGAAGCCCTACAATGGTAGAACATCAACATTGTCACCATGCCGTCGTGCTAACGGAACTCTCCCTCGACACTCGGCTGGATCGGAGTTCGAGGGACGTCATCGAGCTAAACGTGTGCTAGAACTCGGAGGTGCCGTACTTTCGGTGCCTGATTGGTCGGGTTGTGAAGACGTACGACTACATCAACCGCATTGTTCTAACCTTCCGCTTTCGGTCTACGAGGGTACGTGGACAACACTCTCCCCTCTCGTTTCTATGCATCACCATGATCTTGCGTGTGCGTAGGAATTTTTTTGAAATTACTACGTTCCCCAACAGTGGCATCCGAGCCTGGTTTTATGCGTAGATGTTATATGCACGAGTAGAACACAAGTGAGTTGTGGGTGATACAAGTCATACTGCTTACCAGCATGTCATACTTTGGTTCGGCGGTATTGTTGGATGAAGCGGCCCGGACCGACATTACGCATACGCTTACGCGAGACTGGTTCTACCGACGTGCTTTGCACACAAGTGGCTGGCGGCTGTCAGTTTCTCCAACTTTAGTTGAACCGAGTGTGGCTACGCCCGGTCCTTGCGAAGGTTAACACAGCACTAACTTGACGAACTATCGTTGTGGTTTTTGATGCATAGGTAAGAACGGTTCTTGCTCAGCCCGTAGCAGCCACGTAAAATTTGCAACAACAAAGTAGAGGACGTCTAACTTGTTTTTGCAGGGCATGTTGTGATGTGATATGGTCAAGACGTGATGCTATATTTTATTGTATGAGATGATCATGTTTTGTAACCAAATAATCGGCAACTGGCAGGAGCCATATGGTTGTCGCTTTATTGTATGAAATGCAAGCGCCCTGTAATTGCTTTACTTTTATCACTAAGCGGTAGCGATAATCGTAGAAGCAATAGGTGGCGAAACAACAACGATGCTACGATGGAGATCAAGGTGTTGCACCAGTGACGATGGTGATCAAGACGGTGCTTCGAAGATGGAGATCACAAGCACAAGATGATGATGGCCATATCATATCACTTATATTGTTTGCATGTGATGTTTATCCTTTATGCATCTTATTTTGCTTTGATTGACGGTAGCATTATAAGATGATCTCTCACTAAATTTCAAGAAGTGTTCTCCCTGAGTATGCACCGTTGCGAAAGTTCTTCGTGCTGAGACACCACGTGATAATCGGGTGTGATAGGCTCTACGTTCAAATACAACGGGTGCAAAATAGTTGCACACATGGAATACTCAGGTTAAACTTGATGAGCCTAGCATATACAGATATAGCCTCGAAACACTGAGACCGAAAGGTCGAGCGTGAATCATATAGTAGATATGATCAACATAGTGATGTTCACCATTGAAAACTACTCCATCTCACATGATGATCAGACATGGTTTAGTTGATTTGGATCACGTGATCACTTAGATGACTAGAGGGGTGTCTGTCTAAGTGGGAGTTCTTTAGTAATATGATTAATTGAACTTAAATTTATCATGAACTTAGTACCTGATAGTATTTTGCTTGTCTATGTTTGTTGTAGATAGATGGCTCGTGTTGTTGTTCTATTGAATTTTAATGCATTCCTTGAGAAAGCTAAGTTGAAAGATGATGGTAGCAATTACACGGACTGGGTCCGTAACTCGAGGATTATCCTCATTGCTGCACAGAAGAATTACGTCCTGGAAGCACCTCTGGGTGCCAGGCCTGCTGTAGATGCAACTGACGACGTGAAGAACGTCTGGCAGAGCAAAGATGATGACTACTCGATAGTTCAGTGTGCCATGCTTTACGGCTTAGAACCGGGACTTCAACGATGTTTTGAACGTCATGGAGCATATGAGATGTTCCTGGGTTGAAGTTAATATTTCAAGCAAATGCCGGGATTGAGAGATATGAAGTGTCCAATAAGTTCTATAGCTGCAAGATGGAAGAGAATAGTTCTGTCAGTGAACATATACTCAAAATGTCTAGGTATAATAATCACTTGATTCAACTGGGAGTTAATCTTCCTGATGATAGTGTCATTGACAGAATTCTTCAATCACTGCCACCAAGCTACAAGAGCTTCGTGATGAACTATAATATGCAAGGGATGGACAAGACTATTCCCGAGCTCTTCGCAATGCTAAAGGCTGCGGAGGTAGAAATCAAGGAGCATCAAGTGTTGATGGTCAATAAGACCACCAGTTTCAAGAAAAAGGTTAAAGGGAAGAAGAAGGGGAACTTCAAGAAGAACAGCAAACAAGTTGTTGCTCAAGAGAAAAAACCCAAATCTGGACCTAAGCCTGAGACTGAGTGCTTCTACTACAAGCAGACTGGTCACTGGAAGCGGAACTGCCCCAAGTATTTATGGATAAGAAGGATGGCAAGGTGAACAAAGGTATATGTGATATACATGTTATTGATGTGTACCTTACTAATGCTCGCAGTAGCACCTGGGTATTTGATACTGGTTCTATTGCTAATATTTGCAACTCAAAACAAGGACTACAGATTAAGCGAAGATTGGCTAAGGACGAGGTGACGATGCGCGTGGGAAATGGTTCAAAAGTCGATGTGATCACGGTCGGCACGCTACCTCTACATCTACCTTCGGGATTAGTTTTAGACCTGAATAATTGTTATTTGGTGCCAGAGTTGAGCATGAAAATTATATCTGGATCTTGTTTGATGCGAGACAGTTATTCATTTAAATCGGAGAATAATGGTTGTTCTATTTATATGAGAAATATCTTTTATGGTCATGCACCCTTGAAGAGTGGTCTATTTTTATTAAATCTCAATAGTAGTGATACACATATTCATAATGTTGAAGCCAAAAGATGCAGAGTTGATAATGGTAGTGCAACTTAATTGTGGCACTGCCGTTTGGGTCATATTGGTGTAAAGCGCATGAAGAAACTCCATACTAATGGACTTCTGGAATCACTTGATTATGAATCACTTGGTACTTGCAAACCGTGCCTCATGGGCAAGATGACTAAAAAGCCGTTCTCCGGAACTATGGAGCGAGCAACAGACTTGTTGGAAATCATACTTACTGATGTATGTGGTCCAATCAATGTTGAGGCTCGCGGCGGATATCGTTATTTTCTCACCTTCACAGATGATTCGAGCAGATATGGGTATATCTAATTAATGAAACACAAGTCTGAAACATTTGAAAAGTTCAAAGAATTTCAGAGTGAAGTGGAAAATCATCGTAACAAGAAAATAAAGTTTCTACGATCTGATCGTGGAGGAGAATATTTGAGCTACGAGTTTGGCTTACATTTGAAACAATGCAGAATAGTTTCGCAACTCACGCCACCCGAAACACCACAACTAAATGGTGTGTTCGAACGTCTTAATCGTACTTTACTAGATATGGTGCGATCTATGATGTCTCTTACTGATTTACCGCTATTGTTTTGGGGTTATGCTTCAGAGACGGCCGCATTCACGTTAAATAGGGCACCATCAAAATCCGTTGAGACGACGCCTTATGAACTCTAGTTTGGCAAGAAACCAAAGTTGTCGTTTCTTAAAGTTTGGAGCTGCGATTCTTATGTGAAGAAACTTCAACCAGATAAGCTCGAACCCAAATCGGAAAAATGTGTCTTCATAGGATACCCAAAAGATACTATTGGGTACACCTTCTATCACAGATCTGAAGGCAAGACTTTTGTTGCTAAATTCGGATTCTTTCTAGAAAAATAGTTTCTCTCGAAAGAAGTGAGTGGGAGGAAAGTAGAACTTGATGAAGTAACTGTACCTGCTCCCTTATTGGAAAGTAGTTCATCACAGAAACCGGTTCCTGTGACAACTACACCAATCAGTGAGGAAGCTAATGATATTGATCATGATCCTTCAGATCAAGTTACAACAGAACCTCGTAGGTCATCCAGAGTAAGATCCGCTCCAGAGTGGTACGGTAATCCTATTCTGGAAGTCATGTTACTTGACCATGGCGAACCTACGAACTATGAGGAAGCGAGGATGAGCCCAGATTCCGCAAAATGGCTTGAGGCCATGAAATCTGAGATGGGATCCATGTATGAGAACAAAGTATGGACTTTGGTTGACTTGCCCGATGATCAGCAACCATCGAGAATAAATGGATCTTCAAGAAGAAGACTGACACTGATGGTAATGTAACTTTTTACAAAGCTCGACTTGTTGTGAAAGGTTTTCGACAAGTTCAAGGAGTTGACTATGATGAGACTTTCTCACCCGTAGCGATGCGTAAGTCTGTCCGAATCATGTTAGCAATTGCCACATTTTATGATTATGAAATATGGCAAATGGATGTCAAAACTGCATTCCTGAATGGATTTCTGGAAGAAGAATTGTATATGATGCAACCAGAAGGTTTTGTCGATCCAAAAGGTGCTAACAAAGTGTGTAAGCTCCAGCATTCCATTTATGGACTGGTGTAAGCCTCTCGGAGTTGGAATAAACGCTTTGATAGTGTGATCAAAGCATATGGTTTTATACAGACTTTTGGAGAAGACTGTATTTACAAGAAAGTGAGTGGGAGCTCTGTAGCATTTCTAATATTATATGTAGACGACATATTGTTAATTGGAAATGATATAGAATTTCTGCATAGCATAAAGGGATACTTGAATAAAAAATTTTCAATGAAAGACCTCGGTGAAGCTGCTTACATATTGGGCATCAAGATCTATAGAGATAGATCAAGACGCTTAATTGGACTTTCACAAAGCACATACCTTGATAAAGTTTTGAAAAAGTTCAAAATGGATCAGGCCAAGAAAGGGTTCTTGCCTGTATTACAAGGTGTGAAGTTAACTCAGACTCAATGCCCGACCACAGCAGAAGATAGAGAGAAAATGAAAGATGTTCCCTATGCTTCAGCCATAGGCTCTATCATGTATGCAATGCTGTGTACCAGACCTGATGTATGCTTAGCAATAAGTTTAGTAGGGAGGTACCAAAGTAATCCAAGAGTGGATCACTGGACAGCGGTCAAGAACATCCTGAAATACCTGAAAAGGACTAAGGATATGTTTCTCATTTATGGAGGTGACAAAGAGCTAGTCGTAAATGGTTACGTCGATGCAAGCTTTGTCACTGATCCGGACGATTCTAAATCGCAAACCGGATACATGTTTATATTAAACGGTGGAGCTGTCAGTTGGTGCAGTTCTAAACAAAGCGTCGTGGCGGGATCTACATGCGAAGCAGAGTACATAGATGCTTCGGAAGCAGCAAATGAAGTAGCCTGGATGAAGGAGTTCATTTCCGATCTAGGTGTCATACCTAGTGCATCAGGACCAATGAAGATCTTCTGTGACAATACTGGTGCAATTGCCTTGGCAAAGGAATCCAATTTCACAAGAGGACCAAGCACATCAAGAGACGCTTCAATTCCATCCGGGACCAAGTCCAGGTGGGAGACATAGAGATTTGCAAGATACATACAGATCTGAATGTTGCAGACCCTTTGACTAAGCCTCTTCCACGAGCAAAACATGATCAGCACCAAGGCTCCATGGGTGTTAGAATCATTACTGTGTAATCTAGATTATTGACTCTAGTGCAAGTGGGAGACTGAAGGAAATAGGCCCTAGAGGCAATAATAAAGTTAGTATTTATTTCCTTATATCATGATAACTGTTTATTATTCATGCTAGAATTGTATTAACCGAAAACATGATACATGTGTGAATACATAGACAAACATAATGTCACTAGTATGCCTCTACTTGACTAGCTCATTAATCAAAGATGGTTATGTTTCCTACCATAGACATGAGTTGTCATTTGATTAACGGGATCACATCATTAGTAGAATGATGTGATTGACATGACCCATTCTGTTAGCTTAGCACTTGATCGTTTAGTATGTTGCTATTTCTTTCTTCATGACTTATACATTTTCCTACAACTATGAGATTATGCAACTCCCGTTTACCGAAGGAACACTTTGTGTGCTACCAAATGTCACAACGTAACTGGTTGATTATAAAGGATCTCTACAGGTGTCTCCAAAGGTACATGTTGAGTTGGTGTATTTCAAGATTAGGTTTTGTCACTCCGAGTGTCGGAGAGGTATCTCTGGGCCCTCTCGTTAATGCACATCACTATAAGCCTTGCAAGCAATGTAACTAATGAGTTAGTTATGGAATGATGCATTACAAAATGAGTAAAGAGACTTGCCAGTAACGAGATTGAACTTGGTGTTGAGATACCGATGATCGAATCTCGGGCAAGTAACATACCGGTGACAAAGGGAACAACGTATGTTGTTATGCGGTTTGACCAATAAAGATCTTCGTAGAATATGTAGGAGCCAATATGAGCATCTAGGTTCCGCTAATGGTTATTGACCAGAGACATGTCTCGGTCATGTCTACATAGTTCTAGAACCCGTAGGGTCCGCACGCTTAACGTTCGGTGATGATCGGTATTATGAGTTTATGTGTTTTGATGTACCGAAGATAGTTCGGAGTCCCGGATATGATCACAGACATGACGAGGAGTCTCGAAATGGTCGAGACATAAAGATCTATATATTGCATGACTATGTTTGAACTTCGGAAGGGTTCCGGGCATGTTCGAACAAATACCGTAGTACCGGCGGGTTAACGGAACCCCCCGGGGAGTGTAATGGGCCTATTGGGCCGTAGTGGAGAAGAGGAGGGGTGGCCAGGGCAGGCCGCACGTCCCCTCCCCCTCTAGTCCGAACTGAACAAGGAGGGGGGGCGACGCCCCCCTTTCCTTCCCCCTCTCTCCTCCTTCCCTCTCTCCTACTCCTACTCTTGGAAGGGTTGGAGTCCTACTCCCGGTGGGAGTAGGACTCCCCTTGGGGCGTGCTACGTCTTGAGCTTGCGTTGGTTTTCCTCGAAGAGGAGAGGGTGATGCAGCAAAGTGTAGCGTAAGTATTTCCCTCAGTTTTGAGAACCAAGGTATCAATCCAGTAGGAGGCTCCTCAAAAGTCCCACGCACCTACACAAACAAACTGAGAACTTGCAACCAACGCAATAAAGGGGTTGTCAATCCCTTCACGGCCACTTGCGAAAGTGAGGTCTAATAAAGATAGTATGATAACTTAAATATATTTTTGGTATTTTATGATATAGATGCAGAAAGTAAAGATGCAAATAAAAGTAGATGGAAAGCAAATATGATAAGAGATAGACCCGGGGGCCATAGGTTTCACTTGTGGCTTCTCTCAAGATAGCATAAGTATTACGGTGGGTGAACAAATTACTGTCGAGCAATTGATAGAAAAGCGATTAGTTATGAGATTATCTAGGCATGATCATGTATATAGGCATCACGTCCATAACAAGTAGACCGACTCCTGCCTGCATCTACTACTATTACTCCACACATCGATCGACTCCTACCTGCATCTAGAGTATTAAGTTCATCAGAACAGAGTAACGCATTAAGCAAGATGACATGATGTAGAGGGATAGACACATGCAATATGATATAAACCCCATCTTGTTATCCTCGATGGCAACAATACAATACGTGCCTTGCAACCCTTTCTGTCACTGGGTAAGGACACCACAAGATTGAACCCAAAGCTAAGCACTTCTCCCATGGCAAGAAAGACCAATCTAGTAGGCCAAACCAAACTGATAATTCGAAGAGACTTGCAAAGATAACTCAATCATACATAAAAGAATTCAGAGAAGATTCAAATATTATTCATAGATAAACTTGATCATAAATCCACAATTCATCGGATCTTGACAAACACACCGCAAAAAGAGTTTACATCGAATAGATCTCCACAAGAGAGGGGGAGAACATTGTATTGAGATCCAAAAAGAGAGAAGAAGCCATCTAGCTAATAACTATGGACCCGAAGGTCTATGGTAAACTACTCACAACTCATCGGAGGGGCTATGGTGTTGATGTAGAAGCCCTCCATGGTCGATTCCCCCTTCGGCCGAGCGCCAGTGAAGGCTCCAAGATGGGATCTCGCGGATATAGAAGGTTACGGTGGTGGAAATAGTGTTTCATTGGCTCCCTGGATGTTTTTGGGGTACGTAGGCATATATAGGAGGAAGAAGTACGTCGGTGGCCGCCCGAGGGGCCCACAAGACAGGGGGCGTGCCCTCCTATCTCGTGGCCGCCTCGGCTGCTTCTTGGCTTGCACTCCAAGTCCTCTGGATCACGTTTGTTCCAAAAATCACGCTCCCTAAGGTTTCATTCCGTTTGGACTCCGTTTGATATTCCTTTTCTTCGAAGTACTGAAATAGGCAAACAAACAGCAATACGGGCTGGGCCTCCGGTTAGTAGGTTAGTCCCAAAAATGATATAAATGTGTAAAATAAAGCCCATAAATATCCAAGAGGTGTAATATAATAGCATGGAACAATCAAAAATTATAGATATGTTGGAGACGTATCAAGCATCCCCAAGCTTAATTCCTGCTCGTCCTCGAGTAGGTAAATGATAAAAACAGAATTTTTTATGTGGAATGCTACCTAGCATAATTCTCAATGTAATTTTCTTTATTGTGGAATGAAACTTAAGATCCAAATGATTCAAAATAAAAGTTCATATTGATAAAAGAAATAGTAACACTTCAAGCATACTAATCAAAGCAATCATGTCTTCTCAAAATAACATGGCTAAAGAAAGTTCATCCCTACAAAATCATATAGTTAGGCTATGCTTCATTTTCGTCACACAAAGATGTTCCCAACTTCTATACCCCCGATGACAAGCCAAGCAATTGTTTCGTACTTAAATAATCTCAAACTTTTTAAACCTTCACACAATACATGAGCGTGAGCCATGGATATAGCACTATGGGTGGAATAGAATATGATGATGGGGATTGTGTGGAGAAGACAAAAAAAGAAAGTCTCACATTGAAGAGGATAATCAACAGGCTATGGAGATGCCCATCAATTGATGTCAACATGAGGAGTAGGAATTGCCATGCAACAGATGCACTAGGGCTATAAATGAATGCCCAACAAAAGAAAACTAGTGGGTGTGCATCCAACTTGCTTGCTCATGAAGACCTAGGGCATTTGAGGAAGCCCATCGTAGAATATACAAGCCAAGTTCTTATAATGAAAAATTCCCACTAGTATATGAAAGTGACAACATATGAGACTCACTATATGAAAAACATGGTGCTACTTTGAAGCACAAGATATGAGACTCACTACATGAAGAACAAGGTGCTACTTTGAAGCACAAGTGTGGAAAAAGAGATAGTAACATTGCCCTTTTTATTTATTTTCTTTTTTTTCTCTTTTTTTCTCTTTTTTTCCTTTTCTTTTTTTTCTTTGGCCTTTATTTTTTTTTCTTTTGGCCTTTCCTTTTTTTTTTTTTGGGCAGTGCTCTAATAATGATGATCATCACACTTCTATTGATTACAACATATGAACTACAACTCGAAACTAGAACAAGATATGACTCTATATGGATGCCTCCGGCGGTGTACCGGGATGGTGTGATGAATCAAGAGTGACATGTATGAAAATTATGCATGGTGGCTTTGCCACAAATACGGTGCCAACTACATGATCATGCAATGGCAATATGACAAAAGTAATGTGTGTCATTATGATGATGAACGGAACGGTGGAAAGTTGCAAGGCAATATATCTCGGAATGGCTATGGAAATGCCATAATAGGTAGGTATGGTGTCTGTTTTGAGGAAGATATAAGGAGGTTTATGTGTGATAGAGCGTATCATATCACGGGGTTTGGATGCACCGGCGAAGTTTGCACCAACTCTGAAGGTGAGAAAGGGCAATGGACGGTACCGAAGAGGCTAGCAAAGGTGGAAAGGTAAACGTGCGTATAATCCATGGACTCAACATTAGTCAAAAGAACCCATATACTTACTGCAAAAATTTAGAAGTCATCAAAAATCAAGCACTACGCGCATGCTCCTAGAGGGATAGATTGGTAGGAAAAGACCATCGCTCGTCCCCGACCGCCACTCATAAGGATGCACAAGCCAGGTACACTTCATGTTTCAAATTTGTTACACAATTTTAACCATACGTGCATGCTACGGGACTTGCTAACTTCAACACGAGCATTCTTTAAATTCATAATCACCCAACTAGCATGACTTTAATGTCACTACCTCCATATCTCAAAACAATTATCAAGTATCAAATTGATCATAGCATCCAATTCACTTCCTATGATAGTTTTAATTATACCCAACTTGGATGCCTACCATTCTAGGACCAATTTTATAACCATAGCAAATACCATGCTGTTCTAAAAGACTCTCAAAATAATATAAGTGAAGCATGAGAGACTAGCAATTTCTATAAAATTAAGCCACCGCCGTGCTCTAAGAGATATAAGTGAAGCATATAGCATATTCTAATAAATTCAATCAAGTAGGCTTCTCCCAAAAGGTGTGTACAGCAAGGATGATTGTGGTAAACTAAAAAGCAAAGACTAATATAATACACGACGCTCCAAGCAAAACACATATCATGTGGCGAATAAAAATATAGCTCCAAGTAAAGTTACCAATGAACGAAGACGAAAGAGGGGATGCCTTCCCGGGGCATCCCCAAGCTTAGGATTTTGGCCATCCTTGAATATCTTGGGGTGCCATGGGCATCCCCAATATTAGGCTCTTGACACTCCTTATTCCATAGTCCATCAAAGCTTTACCCAAAACTTGAAAACTTCACAACACAAAACTCAACAGGAAATCTTATAAGCTCCGTTAGTGAAAGAAAACAAAACCACCACATAAGGTACTGTAATGAACTCATTCTTTATTTATTTTGGTGTTAAACCTACTGTATTCCAACTTCTCTATGGTTTATAAACTATTTTACTAGCCATAGATGCATCAAAATAAGCAAACAACACACGAAAAACAGAATCTGTCAAAAACAGAACAGTCTGTAGACATTTGTAACTAACGCAAACTTATGGAACTATAAAAATCCTAAAAAAATAGGAAGTCCTGGAAAATTTGTCTATTGATCATCATCAAAAAGAATCAACGCAAAATCATCATTCTGTGATTTAACAAAACTAAATTTGTGCGCGCAAAGTTTCTATTTTTTAGCAGAATCAAATTAACTATCATCATAGGTTATCCTATAGGTTCTACTTGGCACAAACACTAATTAAAAGATAAAAACACATCTAAATAGGAGGTAGATGCAAAATTTATTACTAAACAGAAACAAAAACAAAAAACACAAATAAAATTGGGTTGCCTCCCAACTAGTGCTATCGTTTAACGCCCCTAGCTAGGCATAAAAGCGAAGATAGATCTAAGTGGTGCCATCTTTGGCACTCAATTCATAAGTAGTTCGCATGATAGATTCATAAGGTAATTTGACTTTGTTTCTTGAAAAGTGCTCCATACCTTTCTTTAATGGAAATTGAAATCTAATATTCCCTTCCTTCATATCAATAATCGCACCAATCGTTCTAAGGAAAGGTCTACCAAGAATAATAGGGCAAGAAAGATTGCAATCTATATCAAGAACGATAAAATCTACGGGAACCAGATTTTCTATTTGCAACAATGGGAACATCATTGATCCTTCCCATTGGATTTTTAATGGTGGAATCCGCAAGGTGCAAATTTAAAGAGCAATCATCAAGATCATGGAAACCTAGAATATCACATAAAGTTTACGGAATCGTGGAAACACTAGCACCCAAATCACACAAAGCAAAACACTCATGATCTTTAATTCTAATCTTTATAGTAGGTTCCCACTCATCATTAAGTTTTCTAGGTATATAAACTTCCAAATTAAGTTTTTCATCATAAGATTGCATCAAGGCATCAACGATATGTTTGGTAAAAGCTTTATTTTGACTATAAGCATGTGGAGAATTAACAACGGATCGCAACAAGGAAATACAACCTTCTAAAGAACAATTATCATAATCAAATTCCTTGAAATTTGAGATAGTGGGTTCAATACTATTTAAAGTCGTGACCTCTCCAATCCCACTTTTACCAAATTTAGCATCAAGATCTAAAAACTCTGAATTCTTGGGACGCCTTCTAACTAAAGTTGACTCATCTCCAGTCCCATTATTATCAAGATTCATATTGCAAAACAAAGATCTAATAGGAGACACATCAATAACTTTAAGATCTTCATCATTATTTTCATTGAAACTAGAAGAACACGCCTTTACAAAGCAATCTTTCTTAGCACGCAATCTAGCGGTTCTTTCCTTGCACTCATCAATGGAAATTCTCATTGCTTTGAGAGACTCATTGATATCATGCTTAGGAGGAGAAGATATAATTTTAAGAGAATCAACATCAAGCGAAAGTCTATCAACGTTCCTAGCCAAATCATCAACTTTGAGCAATTTTTCTTCAAGCAAAGCATTAAAATACTTTTGAGAAATCATAAATTTTTTCACACTATTCTCAAAATCAGAGGGCATATTATTAAAATTATCATAATAATTATTGTAGGAATTTCCATAATTATTAGAGGAATTACTAGGGAACGGTCTAGAATTAAAGTTTCCTCTATAAGCATTGTTTCTGAAACTATTCCTAGCAACAAAATTCACATCCATAGATTCATTATTATTCTCAATCAAAGTAGACAAAGGCATATCATTGGGATCAAGAGGAGTATTTTTAGTAGCAAACAACTTCATAAGTTCATCCATCTTTCCACTCAAAACATTGATTTCTTCTATAGCATGCACTTTTTACTAGAATATCTTTCGGTGTGCCATTGAGAATAATTAGCCATAATATTATCAAGAAGTTTTGTAGCATCTCCTAACGTGATTTACATAAACGTGCCTCCTGCGGCCGAATCTCAGAGATTTCTAGAAGCAAAGTTCAAAACGGCATAAAAATTGTGTATGATCATCCATGAATTCAAACCATGAGTAGGGCAATTGCGAATAATCAATTTCATTCTTTCCGAAGATTGGGCAACATGCTCATGATCAAGTTGTTTAAAATTCATAATATCGTTCCTAAGAGTGATAATCTTAGCGGGAGGAAAATACTTAGAGATAAAAGCATCTTTGCACTTGTTCCAAGAATCAATACTATTTTTAGGCAAAGACGAAAACCAAACTTTAGCACGATCTCTAAGTGAAAACGGAAATAACTTCAATTTAACAATATCATTATTTATATCTTTCTTCTTTTGCATATCACACAAATCAACAAAGTTGTTTAGATGAGTAGCGGCATCTTCACTAGGAAGGCCGGCGAATTGATCTTTCATAACAAGATTCAGCAAAGCAGTATTGATTTCACAAGACTCAACATCATTAAGAGGAGCAATCGGAGTACTAAGGAAATCATTGTTATTGGTATTGGAGAAATCACACAATTTGGTATTATGTTGCGCCATGGCAACAAGTAATCCAACACACAAGCAAACAGAAAAAGGCAAGCTAAAAAGAGAGGAGAAGATTGGGAAAGAGAGGGCAAATAAAATGGCAAGGGTGAAGTGGGGGAGAGGAAAACGAGAGGCAAATGGCAAATAATGTAAATGCGAGGGAGATGAGTTTGTGATGGGTACTTGGTATGTCTTGACTTGAGCGAAAACCTCCCCGGCAACGGCGCCAGAAATCCTTCTTGCTACGTCTTGAGCTTGCATTGGTTTTCCTTGAAGAGGAAAGGGTGATGCAGCAATAGTAGCGTAAGTATTTCCCTCAGTTTTTGAGAACCAAGGTATCAATCCAGTAGGAGGCTCCTCAAAAGTCGCACGCACCTACACAAACAAACAAAGAACTCGCAACCAACGCAATAAAGGGGTTGTCTATCCCTTCACGGCCACTTGCAAAAGTGAGATCTGATAGAGATAGTATGATAAGATAAATATATTTTTGGTATTTTATAAGATAGATGCAAAAAGTAAAGATGCAAATAAAATTAGATTGGAAGTTTATATGATAAAATATAGACCCGGGGGCCATAGGTTTCACTAGTGGCTTCTCTCAAGATAGCATAAATTGCGGTGGGTGAACATATTACTGTCGAGCAATTGATAGAAAAGCGAATAATTATGAGATTATCTAGGCATGATCATGTATATAGGCATCAAGTCCATGACAAGTAGACCGACTCCTGCCTGCATCTACTACTATTACTCCACACATCGACCGACTCCTGCCTGCATATAGAGTATTAAGTTCATAAAGAATAGAGTAATGCATTAAGAAATTTCACATGATGTAGAGGGATAAACTCAAGCAATATGATATAAACCCCATCTTTTTATCCTCGATGGCAACAATACAATACGTGCCTTACTGCCCCTGCTGTCACTGGGAAAGGACACCGCAAGATTGAACCCAAAGCTAAGCACTTCTCCCATGGCAAGAAAGATCAATCTAGTAGGCCAAACCAAACTGATAATTCGAAGAGACTTGCAAAGTTAACTCAATCATACATAAAAGAATTCAGAGGAGATTCAAATATTTCTCATAGATAAACTTGATCATAAACCTACAATTCATCGGATCTCGACAAACACACCGTAAAAAGAGTTTACATCGAATAGATCTTCACAAGAGAGGGGGAGAACATTGTATTGAGATCCAAAAAGAGAGAAGAAGCCATCTAGCTAATAACTATGGACCCGAAGGTCTGTGGTAAACTACTCACAACTCATCGGAGGGGCTATGGTGTTGATGTAGAAGCCCTCCGTGGTCGATTCCCCCTCCGGCGGAGCGCCGACGAAGGCTCCAAGATGGGGTCTCGTGGATACAGAAGGTTACGATGGTGGAAATAGTGTTTCGTTGGCTCCCTGGATGTTTTCGGGGTACGTAGGCATATGTAGGAGGAAGAAGTACGTCGGTGGCCGCCCAAGGGGCCCACAAGACAGGGGCGCGCCCAGAGGGGGTGGGCGCGCCCTCCTATCTCGTGGCCGCCTCGGCTGCTTCTTGGCTTGCACTCAAAGTCCTTTGGATCACGTTCGTTCCAAAAATCACACTCCCAAAGGTTTCATTCCGTTTGGACTCCGTTTGATATTCCTTTTCTTCGAAATACTAAAATAGGCAATAAAACAGCAATCCGGTTAGTAGGTTAGTCCCAAAAATGATATAAATGTGTAAAATAAAGCCCATAAACATCCAAAAGGGGTAATATAATAGCATGGAACAATAAAAAATTATAGATACGTTGGAGATGTATCACCGGCCCTCATAAGCGTGCCCCAAGGGGAGTCCTACTCCCACCGGGAGTAGGACCCCAACCCTTCCAAGAGTAGGAGTAGGAGAGAGGGAAGAAGGAGAGAGGGGGAAGGAAAGGGGGGCGCCGCCCCCCTCCTTGTCCAATTCGGACTACAGGGGGAGGAGGCGTGTGGCCTGCCCTGGCCGCCCCTCCTCTTCTCCACTAAGGCCCAATAGGCCCATTACACTCCCCGCGGGATTCCTGTAACCCCCCCGGTACTCCGGTATTTGTCTGAACTTGCCCGGAACCCTTCTGAAGTTCAAACATAGTCATCCAATATATCGATCTTTATGTCTCGACCATTTTGAGACTCCTCGTCATGTTCGTGATCATATCCGGGACTTCGAACTACCTTCCGTACATCAAAACACATAAACTCATAATACCGATTGTCACCGAACGTTAAGCGTGCGGACCCTACGGGTTCGAGAACTATGTAGACATGACCAAGACACATATCCTGTCAATAACCAATAGCGGAACCTGGACGCTCATATTGGCTCCTACATATTCTATGAAGATCTTTATCGGTCAAACCGCATAACAACATACGTTGTTCCCTTTGTCATCGGTATGTTACTTGCCCGAGATTTGATCGTCGGTATCTCAATACCTAGTTCAATCTCGTTACCGGCAAGTCTCTTTACTCGTTTCGTAATGCATCGTCCCGCAACTAACTCATTAGTCACATTGCTTGCAAGGCTTATAGTGATGTGCATTATCGAGAGGGCCCAGAGATACCTCTCCGAAACATGGAGTGACAAATCCTAATCTCGATCTATGCCAACTCAACAAGTACCATTAGAGACACTTGTAGAGCGCCTTTATAATCACCCAGTTATGTTGTGATGTTTGGTAGCACACAAAGTGTTCCTCCGGTAATCAGGAGTTGCATAATCTCATAGTCATAGGAACATGTATAAGTCATGAAGAAAGCAATAGCAGTAAACTAAATCGATCAAGTGCTAAGCTAACGGAATGGGTCAAGTCAATCACATCATTCTCCTAATGATTTGATCTCGTTTATCAAATGACAACTCATGTCTATGGCCAGAAAACTTAACCATCTTTGATCAACGAGCTAGTTAAGTAGAGGCATACTAGTGACACTCTGTTTGTCTATGTATTCACATATGTATTATGTTTCCGGTTAATACAATTCTAGCATGAATAATAAACATTTATCATGAATTAAGGAAATAAATAATAACTTTATTATTGCCTCTAGGTCATATTTCCTTCACTCTAGCCTTCCCCAAGTCGCTTTCCACTCAAATCATCTTTCCACCAAATCCATTCCTATGAGAGAGAGTTGAGTGTTGGGGAGACTATCATTTGAAGCACAAGAGCAAGGAGTTCATCATCAACACACCATCTATTACCTTTTGGAGAGTGGAGTCTCCTAGATTGGTTAGGTGTCACTTGGGAGCCTCCATCAAGATTGTGGAGTTGAACCAAGGAGTTTGTACGGGCAAGGAGATTGCCTAGTTCGTGAAGATCTACCCTAGTGAGGCAAGTCCTTCGTGGGCGATGACCATGGTGGGATAGACAAGGTTGCTTCTTCGTGGACCCTTCGTGGGTGGAGCCCTCCGTGGACTCACGCAGCCGTTATCCTTCGTGGGTTGAAGTCTCCATCAACGTGGATGTATGATAGCACCACCTATCGGAACCATGCCAAAAATCTCCGTGTCAACATTGCGTTTGCTCCCTCCAAACTCCTCCCCTTTACCTTCATATGCAATGATTTACATTTCGCTGCTATACTCTTAGAATTGCATGTGTAGGTTGATTGCTTGACTTGTGCTAAGTTGCTAAAATCTTCCAAGACTTAAAATTGGGAAAAGGCTAGATTTTTATTTGGTCAAGTAGTCTAATCACCCTCCTCTAGACATACTTTCGATCCTACATGCGGATTTGGAGTCCCGTCCAAATTCATCGCGGCTTGGCCTTGGTTGGCCGGCGATGCGCAGATGGACCAGTGAGGGGCGATTGGAGGCCCTCTGTCGGTGTTCAGAGAGTAGCTATCTCTTCATAGCGAGGTTCCGCGCGGATCTAGTCAGCTACGAGATTGGGGCGATGCAACTTCCATGAAAATCGTGTCTGTTGTGGTCATGACAGACGATAGTGTCGTCTCTGATGTTAGGGCTGAAAAAAAAGCTCGACATTTTCGAGTTAAATGAGTAGCTCGTCACTCGACTCGAACTTGAACAATAACGAGTTGAGCCGAGCTTTAATTTAGTGTCGTTTACAGACCGAGTTAAACAAGCAGATCTCATGAGTACTCGTGTAACTTGTTAGGCTCGGAAAAAAGGTCAGTGTTTTTTAAGGGTAGTAACAAATAGGCACTAAACACCTGCGTCCCAGCACAAGGCCCAACCGCTCAAGTCCCAGCCACCCAGGAGACTCACACATATATGCCAATATATGTGTTAAGAAAACGTATATGACAATATATGTACATGTTAAATTCCCAATTAATTTTTAATCGTATTTGTAAGGTTGCATGTTCATATCTTTAACGAGCTTAACAAGCTAAATGAGCCAGCTCGCGAGTTATACGAGTTGAGCCAATCTTGGATTTGAGCTCATTATAGTAACGAGTCGAGTCGAGCTAGTTAATGAAACTAGCTTTAGCGAGTCGAGTCGAGCTGGCTCGACTCGGCTCGAATCCCACCTCTATCTAACGTCGTTTTCCTTCTCGAGGCATCATCATTGCAGGTTGTGTCACCACACTCGGGATGATCCAGGGGAAACTCAAGATTCGGGTACCCCGGATCGGATAACGATGACACTTTCGGTGTCATTCTTCTTCTTGAGAGCATCATTTGGAGCATGAGCTGGCTGGAGGGGACAAGAGGAGGAGTAGTGTTACATCTAATGCAAGGCCGATGGCGGCTCTCGGCGGCGTGGCGTGGCGGAGTGTCGGGGACGGCCGCATGTGGATGGGCGCACGTGGGATAGTGGCGTTGTATAGCATCGCGGTAACGTCGATGGAAGAAACACCCCCGCCGCCTCGCATTGATCTCTCTTGAAGGGGGGACAACAGAAGACAACGGTGGCTGATTCTAGAGCATGTGTATGCGGTGCGCGTAGAGGGTCTAGCTGGACCAGTTGGTGCTCTCGGTTTGCCAGCGGACGGTTTCGTTAAGGCACCAGGACATATGGTGTGTGTTGATATGCGGCCAGGGTACACCATTAAGCTTATAGGTATAGCGACAGTAGTTAACATGAAGGTGGCTTTAAATTGATCCATGTATTTATTTTGTTCGGTCTGCTGAATAATATAATAAACTGGTTGTATGCATCGCTCGATGGAGGCCGGGCTAATCCTCCTTTTCAAAAGAAAAGAGCGAGCAGATAAACCCAACTTCGACCAGACTGAGGAGGAATTAAATTATTTTTTGAACGGAGACAAAAGTTTTGCTTCATCTCATTTAAAAAGGAGTAATACAAAGTTTGCAAGTTACAGGACCACCAAGGTCCAAATAAATTTGCCTACTCAATTGCCCAATAATCTAGCCCCGGTGATGACCCGTGTCTTGGCCTCATCTTTGATTGCCGCGACCACTCTAGAAGGAAGTGAAGCTTTGGAACAAAACACCCTAGCGTTCCTCTGATTCCAAATCTCCCAGTAGATGAGCACCTGTAGCGTGGTTTTGACCTTCCTATAGTTTCAAACCATGCCGTCATTTGAACACCACCATTGTTTGATTGACCGAAAGTTACTCCAACTCGGAATCGGTGAGTGAATCCCCAACCACTCGAAAACCAGACTCCAAACTCTAATCGTGTGGCGGCATTTGAACATGAGATGAGTGGTCGTTTCTGGCTTCCTTTTGCATAGCTGACAAACACCACAATTTGGCCACCCTCTGCGAAGCAGTCTATCAGCCGTCCAGATTCGGTCTTGCAGGATAAGCCATGAGAAGAATTTAATCTTGGGTGGTGCCCAGATCTTTCAAACTAATCGCGGCATCCCGGACTTGATCAGCCCAGCGAATTGCATTTGGTAAGCGGTGGCGGCGAAATAACATCCATCGGCTGTGAACTTCCTGAGATTTGCACCATAGTAGTTGAAATAATTGTTGTATGAGGGCCACCGAAAGGCCACCCTGCAGATTTATGTGCCTGACCCAATTGTTACCTTGCATGGCCTTGGTCACACAAGCATTGGTGCGCTTAGAAAGGGCGTAGATGCCTGATGCTATGTCTTTAGGCTTTTCACCGAGGAGCCATGGGGAGTGCCAGAAACTTGCTTGCAGTCTTGCCATCACCCAAAGTGATAGTCGTCGCAGCATAGAATAAGTATTTGTCTTCATCATCACAAGTTATTTCAAGACCAACTCATGCTCGCTAGAGGTCCACCCAGGCGAACCATAACCATCGCAGTTTTAAAGCCCGTGCAAACTTGTCAATATCCAGGATTTCCAAACCACCAAAATTTGTAGGACGACAGACAGAGGAGGAATTTAATAACAAATCAAGTATAACCTACTTTTCAAAAGACTATATAGGCTCTACTGGTGCAGTGGAAAAATAAAAGAATCCGACGTGGTGGCCGTTTATTCTACGTGGCTATATATCAAGTCTTGAGCGAGCCGACGTTTGCTCTTCAGCACAGGGAACCCTTGCTGCACGAGAGAGCGCCTGCGGAGGCCGTCATCGGCGCCACGAAAGAGGCGGACTTGGCAAAACTGGGGGCTTTAACCTCAGCCCCCGGTCTGCCGGACGCCGTGAAGAACGCGCCGTTGAACATCAGGTCGCCGTCGGATATCCAGTTCCACTTCTGCCACTCGCTCTTCGGCGGGTCGCCGTCGCGCTTCGTCACCTGCAGAGATGGCAGAGTTCATACGGTCAGCTTCATCATCAAGACGAGGGCACGACGCCATGAAACACAGGAGCAGCACCTCTTTCTCCTTGCCAGCACAGAACCTGTTGCCTCGGCTAAGTATGGTCGGCGATGCACTGCCACCGATGGCGTATTTCCCCCAGTTTACGTAGTCGTTGTTGACGACGTGGAACACCCCAAACCGGCACCTCGGCATCCTCTGCACGAGGCCCGGCCCGAAGCGATTGAAGGCGACGGTGACCCGCATGGCCCTGTCGTCCTCGTAGGCGTCGTTGTGGCCGAGGAGCATGGCCTTGTTGTGGTTGGTCAGGAGGCAGTTGGAGACGGTCACGCCGGTGGAGGCGGCGGTCACGTCGACGAGGCCGTCGGCGCAGTCCTCCAGCGTGCAGCGGTCCACCCACACGTCCCTCGCGCCGAATATGCTGACGCCGTCGCCGTCCGACTGGTGGCCCGTCTTGGCCGACTTGGGCGCCGGCCTGCAGCCGCGGATGGTGATGCCGTGGATGATCACGTTGCTCCCGTTGCGCACCGTGAAGCACGCGCCGCCCTCGCCGACGACGACGCTGGCGCCGCGGCCGTCCACCGTCTTGTGCGAGCTCACGACGAGCTCCTGCTTGGGACGGATCGTCATGTTGCAGGCGAAGATGATCCAGAGGGGCTCGTCCTGGACGAGGCCGTAGCGGAGCGTGCCGGGGGCGGGGTTGGCCGGGTCCTCGTCGCCGAGGTCCGTCACGACGTATGTCCTGCCGCCCTTGCCGCCGATGGCGTTGCGGCCGAACCCGATGGCGCAGTCGGCGAGCCGCTGCCGGTTATCGGCCCAGCCGGGGTCGCATCGCCAGCAGTCGTCGACCGGGTTGCCTGTGCCGCATTGCTCAAGCGTTCGTTGTCGGCGCACTGATATGTTACCGGAGGTATTGACCGGCAATGGCGAAGAGTAGGAAATGGATAAAATGGATGTGAAAATAAAGAAGACGAGAATGGCCATTGTTCCTGATACAGATATTTGAACAGATAGAAGATCAGTGCCTGCCTACACAATAGAGATCGATCTACTCTGGATGCACAAGCCCGCATAAGAACAGGTAAGCGAAACAGCTAGTATATGGCAATAGATCATGGTAATCTCCATTTTAGGAACTAGCTGATAACTTGTAAAGGTCTTCCTATTTTCTGCAGGATGTGTTTTGTCTTGTCAATAACACCGATTGATTGATTGATTGATTTTAAACGACGCAAATTAGGTATATATGGATTCCCTTGTTGATCCTAATATACGGTATATGACACAAATGAATATTAAATTATTACACAAATGGAAGAAGAAAAACTGATGGAGGGAGCATTATTTTTTCCAATGCCGGAAATGATCAGTTACAAATCACACTATGCGTGAGGTACATCATATCTTTCCTCTCCCAATCTCCCACACATTTGTGATGTTCATCCATCACAAGCAATTCATCTATTCTTTTCACTAGAGGATGACCCATTGCGCCGAATGGTGCAAGGTCCCGATTTAAACCGAGAATTATTTGCCTGTCACAACTTTTTTTAGTTGTAACTTTGGATAGTTTTAGATACGTTGTCCTATCAGAATGTACATAGTACAATTTGACGGCATGAATGTAAATATGTATATGGATGGGCCATAATTTTATAAGATGACACATGGTAGGAGGTAACATATTACACATGAATAAAAATGCATATTTATTATTTAATTGGGAACAACAAAGTGCAAAAATGAGAAGAAGAGAGGAAGAGGCCTAGAGACAGACGACGGTGAGACGGGAGGAGAGGCGGTGGTAACAACGCACTAGGGTTCGAGAGCGGATGGGGAGAGAAAAACGAAGGGGAGGTGGCACTACTAGTGAAAAGCCTAGCAGTAGCGCTGGTTTTTGGCCTATCAGTAGTGCGGGTAACCACGCTACTGATACGGCGCTACAGCTAAAGCTTAGCAGTAGCGTCTGCTGGCACGCGCTACTGCTATATCTACTTAGTAGTAGCACTTTCCAGAACAACCGCTACTACTAATTACTAGTAGCGCTTTCCAAAACAACCGCTACTACTATTATTCTGTATTCTATTTCTTTTAAATTTTCGGTCGTATTCATACACCTTTATACAATTTTTCATACAGTAGCAATTTAGAGATTGTTTTTACATTATAATGAATTGTTAAATCATTAGGTGAAAGAACCTTGGATTAGTTTCAAGTGCATGGATTCAAAGTAACCAATATTGGTCACTTTGGATCCATCCATTTGAAACTAATCCGCGGTTCTTTCACCCAATGACATAATAACTTATCATCATAATAATAATAATATCATTAATAACTTATCATCATAATATATCATTGTCATATAACTCCTCATCATCATCATTTTCGTCCATGAGACATCATATAACAACTTGGTCACTAGTTATAATAACAATTCCTCCTCCTCATCATCATATAGTACTCATAATCACTACTCCTACTCAGCATCACCATCAAGTCTAAGACATTGTAGCACATAATAAAAGCTTCCAATCATCATCATAGTCATAATCAACACTAACTAATTGTTCTTAATACTTAGGACCTACTCCTCTCTCCTAGCTAAAATACCATAAAACAGATAAACCGGTCTTTCTCCATAATGGAGAATGGACATAAACCTATCTCCAACTTGTGGCTTGCGCACATTTATTTTGTCTTCAATTATTTGCGTGTGCGCATTCATCACTTTGCTCCATTCTTTGATTTTGATCCTTCCATCATTTGAAGAAATCGAGTATGCGGTATGGTAAGCCTTCGAAGGAGTTGGCCGTAAGCTAACCATATGCATATCACCTTCGGTAAATAGCATGTCAGGCACAACCTGCTTCAGGAGCCTATGTTCAAAAATGTAATAGTAACATATAAAGTTAGCAATGTAATTTACTTAAGAATAATGTATGCAATGAAGTTACCATCATTAACAAAATCTTACCAAGTTTTTGGCAATGAAGTTACCATCAAGAAATTTATGGACTAGTGGCACGTATCTAGTATAATTTGGGCTGATAGAGTGACTGGTTTTGAAGGCCTCAACATCTTCTATGAATGAGACAAGATAACCTTTCTCCTCACAATTAAGCTTGGAGTCATAGCTATAGTATGTGTTGTCTACTACCTTCCGAGTATTTCTTCAAGATAACAAATAAGCTGACAATTATAAATAAATAAGTTTAGTACCGACGAACACCAAATATTTTTAAATTAACAACATAAATTACTGAACTTAACAAATTAGTTTGACAAACTTACATCTAGGCAAAACTGGAGGCATATCCACATCCACCCAGATGTCGATATTATCATCATCATCATAATCTTCGAGACGAATATCAAATCTTATTCGCATTCCCTCCTCAAATCCATATGCCTTGCAGAGAGCTTCCCAATTAGAGCAACCGAAATGGGAGTGATCGACCGCATTGTACAGCTTAACCAGAAACTCATAACCATGTTTAGTTCTTAAGTGAGCCCTCTCCACATTCTCAAAGTCATCTAAACCAAAATCAAGCTTCTCCAATACATATGGTCTAGCATGGCACGGGATGTACTAATCGAATTGAAAAAAATCCATAAATTACACGTTGAACAAAAGAAGCACAAGTGATGATATTAATTACGATGAAATGGTTGTCGTTGCGTACCGTACAAACATCAAAGGTCTCTTCCAGCTTCACGGTGAAAAACCTATCATTTTGCAGGTGAGGAAACCTATCGCACAAACCCCGGTCATTGTAGCAGTACCCGCACTCCGGGATCCCATCGTCATCAGACATCTACTGTGTTCAAAATTCAAAGATTATAACTCGATGGCAAAAACCAAAAAATCCGGCATGACCTTTGCTAAAAAAGGACATATCGAGTGCCTGAAATTTGCCGGAACGGAAATTAATCAACACTCCGGCAAAACATAATGAAAATATGAACAAAAATATTTCAAAATATCTTATATATAATCCTAACACTAAATAAACTAGTTTTAATAACTACTTACTAAATAAACTAGTTTTATTAACTACTTACTAAATAAACTAGTTCTATTAAGCACTTACTATAAATAAACTAGTTCTATTAAGCACTTACTAAGTAAACTAGTTCTATTAAGCACTTAATATAAATAAACTAGTTATATTAATCACTTACTAAATACATTATTTCTATTAAACACTTGCTAAAAATTCTACTACCCTAATTCTACCCTAAATTTTCTTACTTCTATTTTATTCAAAACACCTAAAATAGTCAAAAAATATTCTATTAAAAAACCTACATTCTACAATGTCTACATTCTAAAATCTACATTTAAATTACCTACAATTTGCAAGAACGGAGACAAGGTAGGGAGGGAGGAGAGAGGAGGGGGAGGGGGCGGCCGGAGGAGGAGGGAGGGGCGGTGGGAGGAGGGAGGAGGGGGCGGCCGGAGGCGGAGGGAGGAGGGCGTGGTGGGAGGAGGAGGGAGGAGGACGCGGTGGGAGGAGGAGGGATGGAGGGAGTACCTCGGTGCGGATGGACGACAGTGGCGGCGGTGGACGACGGGTATCGGCGCGGGCGAGAGTGACTGAGAGGGAAAGTGAGTGAGAGGGTCGGCCGCGTGGGAAGGATAAGGTAGGGTTACTAGTAGCGCGGGTTCGAGAAAAGCGCTACAGCTAAGTAGAATAGCAGTAGCGCTGGGCGAGGATACGCGCTACTGCTAAGTGGGGCTAGCCATGTGCGTCCAGTTCAAACATAGCAGCAACGCTTTTTTTAGTACGCGCTACTGCTAAAATTATAGCAGTAGCGCATGATTTTGTCCAGCGCTACTGCTAAGATGTTGTGTATAAGGTTTTCCCTAGTAGTGTGGAGGGGCACGGTGGTGGCCGAGAACATGGGAGAAGGAGAGACGAAAATGGGAGGTAGATGGGTGTGGGTCTTGAGAACGGGAGGGGAGGGGATTGGTCGTTAGGGTCTTCACTGCTTTGAGCTCGCATATAACAACAGAGAGGTTGAGAATTTTTTTTGTTTAACTATTTGTACAGCGGAGCCAGCAGCGAGTCCAAACCGTTAGTGACACCAATATTACAAAGTTAGAGTAAAAGACAATCAATTAAATGATCATCAGAGCAAAGATAGAGGAGCGAGACGAGCTACATCAGACAGGTCAGGACGTTGCGCATAAGAGGAGCTCTATGGAACCGAGTATCTTGGCATCCTCTAAGGGAGAAAACCCCTAGTTCAACATCCTCTCATATTCAGTTACTTCTCTGGAATCATGCCTTCTATGATCCTTTGATGGCTAAACTTTCCAATTTCTCGGGCATTAGTGTGTTAAAGTTACAGTCCCCGCTGAAAGAACATGTGGTGCCCCCATGTTTGGTTTTGATAATTGATGACAATCTCTATGGACTAATGGTTGTCTTGAGTTATATTTTAGGGATTTGTCCATAGGCTTTTCTTGAAGTCCATGTGTTGGTTTCAAGGAGTTTATGAGTTGACCAAGGTGCTATTAAGGAATTATCCAAAGATTGGTCATGTGAGTGTTGAGCTTATTGCAAGCATGTCTTGAAGAAGAAGATTGTGTGATCATTCATGTTTACCTTCAAAACATCATCCAAATGAAGAGAGTTGGAAAGATTCAAGGTTGATCAAGACTAAGTCAAGAGTGAATCAAGTTGATCAACTCACAAAGCGTAGAAGATGTACCGAGAGGGATCAAGGTGATCCCATGGTATGGTAAGCATTGTCCATTGCACTTTGTGTACTAACCCATGGTCTATGTGAGAGTTCTATGTGGGGTTAGGTACGTGTCCATGGGCTTGCGTCAAGAGGAAGATATCATACAACCCATGGAAAGGATGGCATCAAGTGGTGATCGTCATCAAGATTTCCATGTGCAAGTTCAAGTGGAGCATCACAAAGAGATCAAGTGCTTGAATCTTGCCATACATTGTGGTGTCAATGGACTTGTGAAGATGTGCCGAAGAGTGGCTCACCCATAGTGGACTATGGGGGAGCAATCATCTAGTCTTCATCAAGCCAACGCAATCAAGAAAGGTGGTCCAACTTGAGGGAGTCAAGATCGTCATCATCTAGCTCAAGTGGACCATGTGCAAGGCAAAGGTTTTCCCTTGATAGGTTTTCTATTTTACCGGTCTCATGGTGGTAGTTGGGAGACTGGGTTATAGGATCGTTTGCCGTACTATCAAGGGGGGCTCTCAAGTTGGTAGCTTGATCGTATCGTTAGTAGAGAGCTCAAACCATTGCATCATTGCATCATGTTTCTTGGTTCTTGTTTGGTTCTCTTTGTGAGTCTTAGAGCTTATGGTCATCTTGATGACAAGCTTGAGTTCATCGAAAAGGGAGTTCGCATGCGTGTACTATGATGTTTTCCGTGTTGGAGGTTGAAAGAACATGCGGTGCCCCCATGTTTGGTTTTGGTAATTGATGACAATCTCTATGGACTAATGGTTGTCTTGAGTTATATTTGAAGGATTTGTCCATAGGCTTTTCTTGAAGTCCATGTGTTGGTTTCAAGGAGTTTATGAGTTGACCACGGTGCTATTAAGGAATTATCCAAAGATTGGTCATGCGGGTGTTGAGCTTATTGCAAGCATGTCTTGAAGAAGAAGGTTGTGTGATCATTCATGTTTACCTTCAATACATCATCCAAATGAAGAGAGTTGCAAAGATTCAAGGTTGATCAAGACTAAGTCAATAGTGAATCAAGTTGATTAACTCACAAAGCGCAGAAGATGTACCGAGAGGGATCAAATGATCCCATGGTATGGTAAGCATTGTCCATTGCACTTTGTGTACTAACCCATGGTCTATGTGAGAGTTCTATGTGGGGTTAGGTACGTATCCATGGGCTTGCATCAAGAGGAAGATATCATACAACCCATGGAAAGGATGACATCAAGTGGTGATCGTCATCAAGATTGTCGTGTGCAAGTTCAAGTGGAGCATCACGAAGAGATCAAGTGCTTGAATCTTGCCATGGGTGGACTATGGGGGAGCAATCATCTAGTCTTCATCGAGCCAACGTAATCAAGAAAGGTAGTCCAACTTGAGGGAGTGAAGATCGTCATCATCTAGCTCAAGTGGACCATGTGCAAGGTAAAGGTTTGCCCTTGATAGGTTTTCTATTTTACCGGTCTCATGGTAGTTGTGGGAGATCGGGTTATAGGATCGATTGCCGTACTATCAAGGGGGACTCTCAATGAGTTGCTTGATCGTATTTTCGTAGAGAGCTCAAACCATTGCATCCTTGCATCATGTTTCTTGGTTCTTGTTTGATTCTCTTTGTGAGTCTTAGATCTTATGGTCATCTTGATGACAAGCTTGAGTTCATCGAAAACGGAGTTTGCATGCGTCTTCTATGATGTTTTCGTTGTTGGAGGTTTTACCGGTCTTCTCCGAGGAAGGGTTCTCACCATTTTCTTTTGGGCCTTTTCTCATTTGCTTATTATTGGTATTTCTTTCAAGATTGTGTTAGACCTTGTCGCTATCTTTCCAACAAACTTAGTTTCATCGAATTCGGAGTCCGTTTGCAAAAGTTGTGGCAGTTTTGGTGTTCTGAAAAGGCTGCAGCGGTACTACCGCGAATTGGAGCGGATGTAATTTTTTACTATCGCTCCAGAATGGTACTACCGCGGCTCCTAGAGCGGTAGTACCGCTCCGGACCAAAAAACTCGTCCCAAGTCCTACGGAGGTAGGTACGGAAGTATATTTTTTGTACCGCAAGCAGTAGTACCGCGATCCCTAGCGGTAGTACCGCGAGGACGAGCGGTAGTACCGCTCTGTGCGGGTTGTGAGCATAACAGTTGGATTTTCCCCCACCTATAAAAGGGTGTCTTCTTCCCCATTGAACCTTATCCTTTGAGCTCGTGTTCTTCCCCCATTGTTGACCTTCTTTGAGCTTGCTAACTCTCAATCCCTCTATGGATTCTTGCTAGTTTTTGAGGGAAAAGAGAAAGGAGATCTAGATCCACGTTTCCACCAATCACGTTCTCCTCTAAGTGAGGGGAACCCCTTGGATCTAGATCTTGGAGTTCTTCGTGTTCTTCTTTCGTTCTTCCTCTCATTTTCCTCCCTAGCATTAGTTGCTTCGGTGGGATTTGGGAGAGAAGGACTTGGGCACTCCGTGTGCCCTTGCCATTGCATTTGGTGCATCGATTTGAGTTCTCCACATGATATGTGAAAGTTACAAGTTGAGAAGCTTATTACTCTTGGGTGCCCCTTGAGCTTGTTGCTCTTGGGTGCTTGGGCGCCCTAGACGGTTGGTGGTGTTCGGAGCTCAATCATTGTGGTGTAAAGCTCCGGGCAAGCGTCGGGGTCTCCAATTAGGTTGTGGAGATCGCCCCGAGCAATTTGACGGGTTCCGGTGACCGCCCCCAAGGGTTGCCAAAGTGTACGGGTTCGGTGACCGCCCCCAAGGGTCACCATTTGTACGGGTTCGGTGACCGCCCTCAAGGGTCCCTTAGTGGAATCACGGCATCTTGCATTGTGCGAGGGCGTGAGGAGATTACGGTGGCCCTAGTGGCTTCTTGGGGAGCATTGTGCCTCCACACCGCTCCAAACGAAGATTAGCATCCGCAAGGGTGTGAACTTCGGGATACATCGTCGTCTCCGCGTGCCTCGGTTATCTCTTACCCGAGCTCTTTACATATGCACTTTACTTTGTGATAGCCATATTGTTTCTTGTCATATATCTTGCTATCACCTAAGTAGTTTTTCTTGCTTAGCATAAGTCGTTGGTGCACATAGGTGAGCCTAGTTGTTGTAGGTTTTGTGCTTGACGAATTAACCGCTAGGTTTATTCCACATTTGTTCAAGCCTCAACCGTAATTATTTTAAAGCGCCTATTCACCCCCCCCCCCTCTAGGCGACATCCACGATCTTTCAATTGGTATCACAGCCTCGTCTCTCTTTGTTGGGCTTAACCGCCTAGAGAGTAAAGATGTCGACTAGAGGATTAGGATTCTCTGACACTCTTAGTTTCCATGGCACAAATTTTGATGTTTGGGTAATTCGCATGCTTAATCTATTTAGGGTCATAGACCCAAATTTAGAGCGAATTGTAGATATGGGTTTTTCTCCTCCAAAGGATCCCCAAAGATTATCTTTAGAGGATGAGAAAAACTCTTATCTCAATGCTCAAGCTTCTAATGTGCTTTTCGATGCTTTGAGCAATGTAGTTATATTTCAACTCATGCCGTTCCGGGATACTCATGAGTTGTGGACAAAGCTTCAAGATAAATATGGTGTGTCCAAGTTTTGTAAGGATGATTGTTCTCCCTCCACCTCCGGCCGCGTTGTCTTCTCAACTTCTTCTACTTCACCTACAAGTGGTTTTCCACATGGTAATGACATGGTGAGTAGTGGTGTCCATTGCAATGATGATAGTGGGCTTATTGTTGATAATCCTTCATCACTTTCTTATTGCAATGCTTCATCTTTGGACTTTAGCACTTCTAGCACTCCAAATGTTTCACATGCTTGTGTTGATAGTCCTTGCATATCATGTAGAAATTGCTGACTAAATCTCATGATGATATGCTTGCTATGTCTTGTTGCCATGATAAAAATGCATCTATTTCCTCGAATTGTTGTGCTAACAATGTAGAGGAAACCGAACACTCCATGGAACAAGATGTGGTGTTTAATGGTGCCTCAAGGGATCCTACATCATCATCTATTGCTTTTTGCCTTATGGTTAAGGCGTCAAAGGTATCTCCTACTTTGTACCCCAATATTTCTCTTGATGATGATGTTGATGCTAATGATGATGAGGATAATGATGAAGAGAATGATAATGTTGCCTCCTTAAAAACTAAGGGGGAAATGATTTTTAAAGCTCTTCATAAAAATAAAATTGCTCGTTCCAACTTCATGGAAATAATGCCCATTGCCATTGATGGCAAGAAATACATTGAGGAGTTGGAATCTCATCTAGAGGAGCATGAGGCCACCATTGAGAAAATGGAAGCTCATGGGCGTGATTATGCAAATGAGATCGCGAAGCTATCTCAAGCTCTTGAACATGAACAAACCACCTCCGAATCTCTTGAGGAGACTTTTGCTCTAGAATTATCTAGAGTGAGGGGATCTCATGATAGAGCTCTTGAGGTGGCCAATGATTTCAAAACTAAAAATTCTAAGCTTGAAGTTTCTCAAGCTAGACTCCTTGAGGATTTTGAGCACCTCGAAAATGGCTCAAGGGTCATCAAGGGTGAGCTCATCAAACTCACCGAGTCTCATGCCCAACTTGAAGCATCTTTGTCAGTGTCAAAACCGGCAGATCTCGGGTAGGGGGTCCCGAACTGTGTGTCTAGGCGGATGGTAACAGGAGACAAGGGACACGATGTTTTTACTCAGGTTTGGGCCCTCTCGGTGGAGGTAAAACCCTACTCCTGCTTGATTAATATTGATGATATGGGTAGTACAAGAGTAGATCTACCACGAGATCAAGGAGGCTAAACCCTAGAAGCTAGCCTATGGTATGATTGTTGTTCGTCCTATGGACTAAAACCCTCCGGTTTATATAGACACCGGAGAGGGCTAGGGTTACACAGAGTCGGTTACAATGGTAGGAGATCTACATATCCGTATCGCCAAGCTTGCCTTCCACGCCAAGGAAAGTCCCATCCGGACACGGGATGAAGTCTTCAATCTTGTATCTTCATAGTCTTGGAGTCCGGCCAATGATGATAGTTCGGCTATCCGGACACCCCAAGACTATGAAGATACAAGATTGAAGACTTCGTCCCGTGTCCGGATGGGACTTTCCTTGCCGTGGAAGGCAAGCTTGGCGATACGGATATGTAGATCTCCTACCATTGTAACCGACTCTGTGTAACCCTAGCCCTCTCCGGTGTCTATATAAACCGGAGGGTTTTAGTCCATAGGACGAACAACAATCATACCATAGGCTAGCTTCTAGGGTTTAGCCTCCTTGATCTCGTGGTAGATCTACTCTTGTACTACCCATATCATCAATATTAATCAAGTAGGAGTAGGGTTTTACCTCCACCGAGAGGGCCCGAACCTGGGTAAAAACATCGTGTCCCTTGTCTCCTGTTACCATCCGCCTAGACGCACAGTTCGGGACCCCCTACCCGAGATCCGCCGGTTTTGACACCAACATTGGTGCTTTCATTGAGAGTTCCTCTGTGTCGTCACCTATAGGCCCGATTGCTCCTTCAATCATCAACAACGACGCGGTCCGGGGCGAGACTTTTCTCCCTGAACAGATCTTCATATTCGGCGGCTTCGCACTGCGGGCCAATTCACTTGGCCATCTGGAGCAGATCGAAAGCTACGCCCCTGGCCATCAGGTCAGATTTGGAAGTTTGAATTATACGGCCGACATCCGTGGAGACTTGATCTTTGACGGATTCGAGCCACAGCCGAGTGCGCTGCACTGTCAAGATGGGCATGATTTAGCTCTGCCACCGGACAGTGCCCTGGAGGCCGCACTAGAGTCCGCTCCGACCTTTAGCTCGGAGCTGACTGTGCCGATCGAGGATGGGTGGCTGGACGCCGCCTCGAAGGCTGCTACCTCTACAGCGACAGAGCCGAATACCGATCCTGTCCCT
This sequence comes from Triticum timopheevii, assembly GCA_963921465.1. NCBI lineage: Eukaryota > Viridiplantae > Streptophyta > Magnoliopsida > Poales > Poaceae > Triticum > Triticum timopheevii. The sequence goes on from OY997272.1 coordinate 155,179,792, forward strand.
TGTGAAGCTCGTGACTCCAAGGTGTCGGACTCCTCTCCGGACCCCGAACCTTCCGCGCCCCTGTCAGTCGAACCCGATTGGGCGCCGATCATGGAGTTCACTGCTGCGGACATCTTTCAGCACTCGCCTTTCGGCGACATCCTGAATTCGCTAAAGTGTCTCTCTTTATCAGGAGAGCCTTGGCCGGATTATGGCCAGGACGGTTGGGATGCGGACGACGAAGAAATTCAAACCCCACCCACCACCCACTTCATAGCCACTGTCGATGACTTAACCGACATGCTAGATTTCGACTCCGAAGACATCGACGGTATGGACGACGATGCTGGAGACGACCAAGAATCAGCGCCTACAGGGCACTGGAAAGCCACCTCATCATACGACATATACATGGTGGACATCCCAAAGGATGGGAACGGCGGTGGAACAGCGGAGGATGACCCCTCCAAAAAACAGCCTAAGCGCCGGCGTCAGCGGTGCTGCTCCAAATCCCGCCACAGCAAGAATGGAGATTCCGGCACCGGAGATAATAACACCCCGGACAGTGCCGAAGACAACCCCCTCCAGCAAGATTCAACACAGGAGGATGGAGAAGCCAGCCCTCGTGAGAGAGCGGCAGACAAAGATGCAGAGGACGATAATTACATGCCTCCCTCCGGAGACGAGGCAAGCCTCGACGATGACGAATTTGTCGTGCCTGAGGATCCCGTCGAACAAGAGCGTTTTAAACGCAGGCTTATGGCCACGGCAAGCAGCCTCAAGAAAAAGCAGCAACAGCTTAGAGCTGACCAAGATTTGCTAGCCGACAGATGGACTGAAGTCCTTGCGGCCGAAGAGTATGAACTCAAACGCCCCTCCAAAAGCTACCCCAAACGCAAGCTACTTCCCTGATTAGAGGAGGACGCACATAAACCTACATCACCAGCGCACAATATGGCCGACCGGCCACCTCGTGGCCGCGATAGAGAGGCCTCTAGGCCCTCCACTAAAGCCATACCCCGCCGTCGCTCGAAAAGTACAAAGTCACGGGGGAATGCGCCAGACTTGCGAGACATATTGGAGGATAAGGCAAGACAAACAAGATCGATCTACGGATCGCGTGGGTGCCCCACGATACGCGACGACAACCCCCACGCCGGATACAGCAATTCCAGCCGGGCCGAACACAGTAGACAAAGCTTGCTTGAGCTGCGTCGTGATATAGCCCAATACAGAGGTGCCGCACACCCACTATGCTTCACAGATGAAGTAATGGATCATCAAATCCCCGAAGGTTTCAAACCCGTAAACATTGAATCCTACGATGGCACAACAGATCCTGCGGTTTGGATCGAATACTATCTTCTTCATATCCACATGGCCCGCGGTGATGATCTCCACGCCATCAAATACCTCCCACTCAAGCTTAAAGGACCAGCTCGGCATTGGCTCAACAGCCTGCCAGCAGAATCAATTGGGTGTTGGGAGGACCTGGAAGCGGCATTCCTTGATAACTTCCAGGGCACATATGTGCGACCACCAGATGCCGATGACCTAAGCCATATAATTCAGCAGCCAGACGAATCGGCCCGACAATTCTGGACACGGTTCTTAACCAAGAAAAATCAAATCGTCGACTGTCCGGATGCAGAGGCCCTTGCAGCCTTCAAACATAACATCCGTGACGAATGGCTTGCCCGGCACCTAGGACAGGAAAAGCTAAAATCAATGGCAGCCCTCACATCACTCATGACCCGCTTCTGTGCGAGAGAAGATAGCTGGCTAGCCCGCAGTAACAACCTAACCAAAAACTCTGGTAGTTCGGATGCCAAAGACAGCAATGGCAGGTCGCATCGCAATAAGCACAAGCGCCGCATTAACGGCGATAATACTGAAGATACGGCAGTCAACGCCGGATTCAGAGGCTCTAAACCCGGTCAGCGGAAAAAGCCATTCAAAAGAACTACTCCGGGCCTGTCCAATTTGGACCGGATACTCGATCACTTGTGCCACATACACGGCACCCCTGAAAAGCCAGCTAATCACACCAACAGGGATTGTTGGGTGTTCAAGCAGGCAGGCAAGTTAATCACCGAAAGCAACGACAAGGGGCTGCATAGCGATGACGAGGAGGAGACACGGCCGCCGAACAATAGAGGACAGAAGGGTTTCCCCCCACAAGTACGGACGGTGAACATGATATACGCAACCCACATACCCAAAAGGGAGCAGAAGCGTGCGCTCAGGGACGTATACGCGATGGAGCCAGTCGCCCCAAAGTTCAATTTGTGGTCCTCCTGCCCGATCACTTTTGATCGAAGGGACCACCCCACCAGCATCCTCCATGGCGGATTCGCCGCGTTGGTTTTAGACCCAATCGTCGACGGATTTCACCTCACTAGAGTCCTGATGGATGGCGGCAGTAGCCTGAACCTGCTTTATCAGGATACGGTCCGCAAGATGGGCATAGACCCCTCAAGGATTAAACCCACAAAGATGACCTTCAAAGGCGTCATACCAGGTGTAGAGGCCAATTGTACAGGCTCAGTTACACTTGAAGTGGTCTTCGGATCCCCGGATAACTTCCGAATCGAGGAGTTAATCTTCGACATAGTCCCGTTCTGCAGCGGCTATCATGCACTGCTCGGATGAACCGCATTTGCAAAGTTCAATGCGGTGCCGCACTACGCATACCTCAAGCTCAAGATGCCAGGCCCTCGAGGAGTCATCACGGTCAACGGAAACACTGAACGCTCTCTCCGAACAGAGGAGCATACAGCGGCTCTCACAGCGGAAGTACAGAGTAGCCTCTTAAGGCAATTCTCGTGTCCGGCTGTTAAGCGATCAGACACCGTCAAGCGCGCCCAGAGTAATCTACCACAAGACCACCTGGCACGTTCCGAGCACACGTAGCAATGCGGCCCCAACCCCAGCCCTCGCAAAATCGCGATACCAGTACCACGCATACATCACTACACTCTGGAGATACCATGGGCATAGGGGGAGGGGCACGACCACGGCATGCCCAAAGTGCAGCTCAACCACACCAGGGGCTCCCAAATGGGTCATCTTTTTTTCTTTTTCCTCTTTTTCTTCCTTTTTTCTACTTATCCCCAGGACTCCGCTTTCCAGAAGCCCTGTCTGGCAGTAGACCTGCCGAACTCACGATACAACAGCCAGGGAAACAGAAAAGCTACGACGAGTATCCAGGTGGTCTCCATTACGAGCATTATACCTAATTTATACACCATTCCGCAGCCTACCCCTGGAGGGGACATGTTAAATAGTCCCACCCCTTGCTTATCGCACTATTTGTATCGTTCTACCTTAATTGCAGTATTTTTCGAATAAACAATGCATCGCTTTTTGCCTATCATTGCATTCCTTTTTATATATGTTCACTTATGACATGTTGCACCCGTACGCTTTGGTACGGCCAAATACACCAGGGGCTTAAGTTCCCCAAATTATGGTGTGATGAGTCCGAACACTTCCACAAGTGCGGCACCCCAAACTTATAGCATTATATGCATCGGCTTCGAATCATGTCTTGGGTCAATAGTTGGGTTTGCCCGGCTCCCATGTTTTGGTACCTTACGTTCCGTTATATCAGCTAAGGTAGCGCTGGGAGAACCACTGCGATTGTGCCCCAGTTGAGCTGGGTCGAGCACCTCGGTGGAGAAAGCTAAAACTGACCGTCATGATAAGGCGAGAGCTGGTCGCTGTTCAAGAGGTCTTTTCGACTCCCTAAAGACTTATGCCGCTTAGAGTGAAGAGCCGGCTTAGTCCGGCCCCAGGCGTGGATAGCGCCCCGAATTCGGTCTTTCGAACACTAGGGGCTTAGCCAAAATTTAAAATTATAGAATTCTATGGCTAAGTGAGAGTGTTCAAGCATTATAAGTCCGGTTGCCTCGTTTGTCGTGTTGAGCGCCTCCCTAGAAGGACCCAAAATGGGAACAACAGCGCTCATGTTTATCCCGAACACCCCAGCACTCGTGGCATGGGGGCAGAAGCCAGCGACTTGCCATCTCTCAGATTTGATAAACGGCCGCACAGAAGGTAATATTTTAAATTAACAAGCGTTGCTTAGCGCATATGAACAAAGTTTTCAGCGCACAGGATAACAAAATGCGAGTCTACTCAAAAATTACATCTTTGGAGCATTCACCCGCAATAATGCGGGCACCCTTTAGGACACCCTTATAATACATCTCGGGCGTGCGATACTCCTTTCCCAGTGGTGGCGCGTCCGTCACAAGCTTCTCGGTGTCCATCTTACCCCAGTGCACCTTAGCGCGGGCAAGGGCCCGACGGGCACCTTCAATGCAGGTGGAATGCTTGATGACGTCAACCCATGGACAGGCGTCCACCAGCCGCCGCACCAGACCGAAGTAGCTCCCAGGCATGGCTTCTTTGGGCCACAGCCGAACTATGAGGCCCTTCATGGCCTGTTCGGCCACCTTGTGGAGCTCGACCAGCTGCTTCAACTGGTCGCTCAGGGGCACCGGATGTCCGGCCTCAGCATACTGAGACCAGAACACCTTTTCCGTCGAGCTCCCCTCTTCGGCTCTGTAGAACGCGGCAGCATCGGACACGCTACAGGGCAGATCTACGAACGCTCCTGGAGAGCTCCGAATTCGGGTAAGTAACAAGTAATTCACTTTCACATGCTTGCTTTGCATGAAGAATGCCTTACCCGCCGCTATCTTCTTTACTGCCTCGATCTCTTGGAGGGCCTTTTGGGCTTCGGCCTTAGCGGCTTTGGCACTCTCAAGAGCCGACGCGAGCTCGGACTCTCGAGTCTTCGAGTCACGCTCCAGACTCTCGTGTTTTTCCACGAGAGCCTGGAGCTCTTGCCGTACCTCCGCCACCCGCGCCTCCTGCTTATCTCGCTCGGTGCGTTCCGCGGCCGCATTGCATTCGGCCGCGGACACCGCCTCCTTCAGGGTCGCCACCTTGTTCGTAGCCCCTGGAGTACCCACGTTATTCCGGTCATTTTTTGCAACCAAAATCCTTTTCTATAAGGTACAACTTTAATAAGGTGTTACTTACCTTCCTTGTCCTCGAGCTGCTTCTTGGCACGACCGAGCTCGATCTCGGACCGCTTGAGGCTCTGCTTCAAGGCATTGACCTCTGCAGTCAGCGCGGCAGAGGTCAGCAGCGCAGCCTGCATTCCCATATTGACATATTTGTGTTAGACTCCTACGTATATCTTTTTAGATCCTCAGTTTGACTTTTCTTTCCGAACACTGAACCGAGCATCAGGGGCTACTGTCTATGCGGTACTATTTTTACATATCTTAATTACATACCTCAAAGCCTGTTAGAAGGCTAGTGCAGGCTTCGGTCAGCCCGCTCTTGGCGGACTGAACCTTCTGAATCACCACACTCATGACAGTGCGGTGCTCCTCGTTGATGGAAGTGTCGTTGAGCGCCTCCAGCAAGTTATCCAGCGCCTCCGGTTGGACGGAGGCCACCAGCGTCGCTGTCTTGCCCTTCTCACGAAGGGGCCGCCCGCCGGACACTGGAACCACCAAAGGTTCCGGTGCGGAGTCCGGTCCAAAGTCCGGGAGGTTGCCCTGCGGCACCTCCGGGGCCTCCTCCTCCTGGATGGTCCCCTTCTAGGACCCCACCTTGGCGTCGTCTGTGTCACGGGGGGAGGAGGCGGTCGGAAGTGAAGCGCTATTCACATCCGATGAACCCAGGGACCCGCTCGACGAAGCGGGGAGATCGTCCCTGGGCGGACTACATGGTTGTATTCAGCATTAGAAGACACTATGCGACGAAAGAAAAATCATGAGTTATTTTGGAGTCCGGACACTTACGATCTCGCCAGGGGCTTGGCCCTAGAGGGCCACTCCTCTTTGCCGTCGTCGACGTTGGTGGAACAGTCCGGAAGAAGGGTCCTTCCCTTCTTGGACCCTTCGGCCTCCCCCGTTGGGGAAGCCTTCCTCTTCTTCTCTGCCCCCGCTGGGGGAGAGGCCTCTTTCTTCTCCTCCTCGTCTTCGTGGGAGGAGTCCGCCTCGGAGTCATCAGACGATGAGTCCGATAACACCTGGCGCCGGGAACTCCTCCGGGTTCCCGTGGCCTTCTTCTTGGCCTTCTTCTCCGGCACCACGTAGGGCACCGGGACCAGCAGCCCCGTCAAACGGGCGTCCGTTGGGTCTTCTGGAAGGGGAGCGGGACAGTTAACCTGCCCGGATGTCTTCTGCCAGGCTTGTTAAAGGTAATGGGAGTTTAGATCCCGCATAAAGTCAAACTATGGAAAACATGTGTCCCGCAAAGGGTAATATAGCTTACCTCGCCAGCCTGACGCTGCGAGCTGAATCTGCGATCTTCGGTAGCGGATGCGGGGGCCTCGGCGCCCTTGAACAGCACCCTCCAGGCCTCTTCGTACGTAGTGTCGAAGAGCCTGCTCAAGGTCTAGTGCTGTGCCGGATCGAACTCCCACAAGTTTAAATCCCGCTGTTGGCACGGGAGAATCCGGCGGATGAGCATGACCTGGACTACGTTGACAAGCTTGAGCTTCTTGTTCACCAGGGTTTGGAGACAGGATTGGAGTCCGGTCAGCTCCTCCGAGTCGCCCCACGACAGGCCCTTCTCTTTCCAGGAGGTGAGCCGTGTGGGGAGCCAGATCTGAATTCGGGGGCTGCTGCCCATTTAGGGTCACGCGGCTCGGTGATGTAGAATCACCCCGATTGCCATCCTTTGATGGTTTCCACGAAGGCGCCCTCGAGCTAGGTGACGTTGGGCATCTTGCCCACCATGGCGCCTCCGCACTCCGCTTGGCGGCCGCCCACTACCTTCGGCTTGACATTAAAAGTCTTTAGCCATAAGCCGAAATGGGGTTGGATGTAGAGGAAGGCCTCGCACACGACGATAAACGCCGAGATGTTGAGGATAAAATTCGGGGCCATATCATGGAAATCCAGGCCATAGTAGAACATAAGCCCCCGGACAAATGGGTGAAGTGGGAAGCCCAGTCCGCGGAGGAAATGGGGAAGGAACACCACCCTCTCATGGGGCCTAGGGGTGGGAATGAGCTGCCCCTCGTCGGGGAGCCGGTGCGCGATATCGCTGGACAAATATCTGGCCTTGCGCAGCTTTTTGATGTGCCCCTCCGTGACGGAGGAGGCCATCCACTTGCCTCCCGCTCCGGACATGGTTGGAGAAGGTTGAGGTGAGATGTGCAGACTTGGGCGTTGGAGCTCGAGTGCGCGGAGATGGATAAGCAAAGGAGGAAGAAGGCATAGGTAAAAAGGTGGATCCTTATCCCCTTATATATGGGCGGACGAAACTATGCGTCCCCACCAGCCCGGTAAAACTCGCTTATCTCCTAAGCGCCGCAATCAATGGCGCGGTTGGGTTACCCATGTCCATATTGATGAGAATCCCGGAATAAGGGGACACGATCTCTGCTTTGACAAGACGTGCCAAGGAAACCGCTTCGCTAAACGCGCTGAGGTGGAACAATAAAAATGATTCGAGTAAAGGCTAGGCCGTGGTATGACGTCATGCACGAAATACGTCAGCAGATTGAACTTGTGTAAATATTATTCTCCCTACGGTGGAATGTGGAATTTATTTTGCAAAGCTGGACACTATCCTGGTGTTCAAAATCTTTTGTGAATTATTCGGAGGAGGAACCCGCCTTGCAATGCCGAAGACAATATGCGCGCCGGACTCGTCGTCATTGAAGCCTGGTTCAGGGGTTACTGAGGGAGTCCTGATAGCCGAACTATCATCATTGGCCGGACTCCAAGACTATGAAGATACAAGATTGAAGACTTCGTCCCGTGTCCGGATGGGACTTTCCTTGGCGTGGAAGGCAAGCTTGGCGATACGGATATGTAGATCTCCTACCATTGTAACCGACTCTGTGTAACCCTAGCCCTCTCCGGTGTCTATATAAACCAGAGGGTTTTAGTCCATAGGACGAACAACAATCATACCATAGGCCAGCTTCTAGGGTTTAGCCTCCTTGATCTCGTGGTAGATCTACTCTTTTACTACCCATATCATCAATATTAATCAAGCAGGAGTAGGGTTTTACCTCCACCGAGAGGGCCCGAACCTAGGTAAAAACATCGTGTCCCTTGTCTCCTGTTACCATCTGCCTAGACGCACAGTTCGGGACCCCTACCCGAGATCCGCCGGTTTTGACACCGACAATCTTATTTAAAAGAGCTTGCCAAGTTGTCCTCTCCTATTGTTGTAAATGATGATGCTTGTGCTACTAACTCTATTACTTGTGAAGCATCCATTTTGAAGGAGAATGTTGAGCTACGGGCTCAACTTGAGGTGCTATCTAGCAATTATGGGAAATTGGAAGAAAGTCATGAAAAGCTCTCAAGCTCTCATGATGATCTTCTAGTATCCCATAGTGTGCTAAAGATAGCTCATGAGGCCATGATTGCTAAGGTAACATCTAGTGAGCCTCATGTGGATACTAGCACTACTTCTAGTCAAAATAGTATATTGCCATGTGCTAGTCCTTGTAATTCATCTACTCACAATGTTGGTACATCTTGTGATGAATTGCTTTCCTTGCCTTGTTGCTCTAGCGATGAAGCTTATACTTCCTCTAGTACTTGTGTTGAGACTAACCATGTAGAGGAAATCAAAGAGCTCAAGGCCCAAGTCACTTCTTTGAAGAAAGACTTGGAAAAGATTCATCAAAGGAAATCCACATTCAACAATATCTTGAGTGCGCAAAAATCCCCCAATGACAAAGGTGGACTTGGATTCAACTCCAATAAGAAGAAGAAGTCCAAGATGAACAAAAGGAAGGGCCAAGAACAAGTCAAGAATTCGGCCAAGATTGTTTGCTTCAAGTGCAAAGTAGAAGTGCATCATGTTAGATCTTGCCCACTGAAGAAGAAGCCCATTAGTGACAAGCAACAAGGGAAGCGGCCACAAGTTCACTTTCATGCTCAACCTCAAGTTGAAGAAAGGCCTCTTCCCAAGAAAACTCGAGCTAATGCTTCTCAAGTTGAGAAATCAAGTGAGAAGAAAGTGAAGAGTAGACGTTGCTACTTATGTCGTGAGAAAGGCCACGTCGCTTCTTCATGCACTAGTGGTAACTTATCCAACCCAATTACTATTGATGATATCTATTCTCTTGGGAAGGATAAGGTTGGCAATGTGTTTGCCAAGTTTGTTGGTACTCAAAGTGGTGTCAAGAAAAGAACCATTTGGGTTGCCAAGCCTATTGTGACTAACCTCTTAGGACGCAACTTGGTTGGGGACCAACAAGCTCAAACTTGATCAATAGGTGTTGTTGGAGGGCATTGGAGACTTGGCTACATTATGAAGAATTAAGCGGACTTCATCATTCTTTTTGTCACAAGCCAAGTCAATTGGATTATCAAGTTTCTATCTTATATCCAATGTGCCTCCTTGCGGTAACTCGTACTTAGATTGTTTACTTTGAAAGTTACTTGCCCCCTTGCATGTTTTGGTTTTGTTCCTTGCATGTGTTTGTATATGTTGCACTTCCAACTTGCTTATGTATGTTGGTGTGCACTTCATGTACGTGTGAGTTGTGTGTTGAGCCTTTGTGCATCTTGTTTGTATCTTAGTTGGCTCTTGTGAGATATTAATGGAATATCCCATTATGGGGGAGTGATGTGCTTTGTGCACCTCACACTCCTATAAGTGTGTGTACATGAGGAATACCATCTAGTATTGATATTACAAGATTATCTAGTCACTATGTGGTATGTCTTCTCATGAGAAATTCAAATTCTGAATTGTCCATTAATTATCTCTTGTTGGATCCTCTTATTGCCTCTTGTTAAGTTTTCTTCATTGGTATCACATTATGGGGGAGTAATATGCTATGTATATTACTAGCCTAGAAAATGTGTACATTTGAGATATTGTCACCTAGTGTTGATATTGTAGATTATCTTGTTTCTAGGTGGCATGTTAGCTCTACAAGTTGCAATTTGCTTGTGTTTGGTGTGAAGATGATGTTGGATATCCTTGCTATCTACCAACGGGAATTATTTCCAAATACTTCTTGTCTTATGACAATTGGTACTCACTTATGTGTGGTAGAAATTATTGATCATCTTTACATTGGCCTTTGCTTTTATTGGCCTTATCTCGTGCCTAGGATTGTGTCAACTCCCATTGTTTTCCATACCACTTGTGGATCTTGTTATTTTCTTGATCTTGTTTAGTGTTTTCTAGATATAGTGAAAGTGGTGATCCCACCTTGTGCATTTTGTATTCAAATGCAAATTCTCTATAATGCACTAGTCTTGGGGGAGCTATCCTATTTTCTATAAAACACTCATATTGTGATCCATATTAAGTGTGTGTTGGTGGATGGCAAGTCGTTTCTTTTGGTACTTTGTGCCAACATGAGACTTTGTAGAGAGCTTGGTTTATTTGGAACCATCCTCTCCTTTGGGAGTTTGACATCTTTTTTTGTGTTCCAATGGATATCTCATTCCTTGATGTATCTTTTAATGATATCTTCCAAGTGATGATTTCTCCATTTGGTATCCTTTTCACTTGGTTTTTCCTTGTATTTTGGTATCGATTCTTGAAAGTCTTGAGCATGCATTTTAACTTCATGTAGTTCCTTTGTCATGTTTTCTTTCTTTGACGCAGTATATAGGGGAAACTCCACCAAGTCTCAAATTGGATGAGATGTGCATGAGATTCATTTTCATATCTATATGCACATATCTATGTGGAGTTTGTCCTATGTATTGTTGGTTCTCTAACTCTTTGGTCCCAATGAGTTTGGGTGCCATTTTGTTTGTGTTGTTGTTCTAGGAACAATTGGAGATGCATTGGATACTAGGCTCATTCAAAAGGAAGGTGTTGTCACCATGTGCTTATTGGAGTCAAGCTAGGATGATCAATGAACTACTTTCTACCTTCAATTGGTATCTACTACATCCTTCCAATGCTATCTCAGTAACAAGTATCATCACCTACTACATGCACACATTATTGCATCAGTCGTGTGTGGGTTGTATCATGGCATGTTATTCTTTCTTTCTTGTGATACTTGTTTCCTTTCTCAAAGCATCCCAACAATGATCTCTTGTTGCTAGTTGTGATGTCTTTGATGGTTGTGTGGTAGGAATTCATTTATATACAATAATACCATATCTAGCCTTGGGCTATGCTTCCAAGCACATATCTTATTGGTATATGTATGACTTCCTTTTGGATATCTTGTTCCTTCGTGTTGTAACTATTTCGGGTGTACATCCTTCTTTGTAGATATATATCGTCATGATTTCGTCTACCTAGACCCTTATACACTTGAGAGAAATTACATCTCTAGGTGATATCCTTTCTTTCACGTCCACCTTGTCTTTATTATGTTATTTCTTTGGTGGCTCCATGAAAGCTTTTGCCTTGAGTGCGTGTCTTATATCGTTGCATCTTGATGCACTCTTGTGTGGTGAAGATTATTTCCTCATGCTTATCTTTACGAGGTTGCCATCTTGGTATCCCTCGTCTTGATGAGGCTTTCATCTTCTATCTTCACCATGGGTTGTCACAAGCATAGGCTCTTTTTATGCTTATTAGTGATCTTGTGAACCCGTTTGCTAGTTGTGTGTGGGATTGACATGCCTTGCACCGTGTATCTCATTCTTTCAAGACTATATTGATGCTTAATGCTCATCCGTACATTAGTCTTCTCAAGTGCATTTCCTTGACTCACACACATCGGTGTTGGTTGAGCCTATTCTTAGTCGCCTCTGTTACATGTTGCTCAACCATGTGCTTGTTGCAAGTGCTAGGCTTTGTCTCCTATTTGCCCACTTGCACTGGTTGTGAGTTTCTATTGATTTTGGGGGAGCTATGATCCTATTTTGTGCACTTTGTATCCAAATACAAAAATTCTTGATGTGCACAAATCATGGGGAGCTTCTCTAGTTTCTTTAGAACAATCCTCTACTCATATATAATATCTTTATTCATGTGGCACGTAGGATCATTGGTCTAGTTAGTTCAATTGATACCCGTTGATTGCTTGCTTCAATTGGTATCTTCTAATTGCTTGTGTATCTCTTTGTTATGTCTTTGTGGCATATCTCTCTGTTGCAATCTTTGGGCCTCAATATAGTTTGTCTTCCTCCAAGTATTGACAGTTGGATATGTGTATTGCATTCCACTCTCTTGTTGAGAAATACACAATTTATGGAGGACAACAATTTATTTTGGCCTTCTAAGCTTTTCGCCCATTTTGGCAATCGATGCCAATGGGGGAGAAGTTTCACAGAGTTTTGTGGAGAAGGTTTCAAAGTTTTCTCCTTGCTTTGGTTTTGTTCCTAAGCATTTGCATCTCATTCTCCTGCATCATTGGTTGTTGCATTGCATTGTGATGCATAATTCCTTATATAAACTCTCTTGAAAGTGATTGTCATCAATTACCAAAATGGGGGAGATTGAAAGAACATGCGGTGCCCCCATGTTTGGTTTTGGTAATTGATGACAATCTCTATGGACTAATGGTTGTCTTGAGTTATATTTTAAGGATTTGTCCATAGGCTTTTCTTGAAGTCCATGTGTTGGTTTCAAGGAGTTTATGAGTTGACCAAGGTGCTATTAAGGAATTATCCAAAGATTGGTCATGTGAGTGTTGAGCTTATTGCAAGCATGTCTTGAAGAAGAAGATTGTGTGATCATTCATGTTTACCTTCAAGACATCATCCAAATGAAGAGAGTTGGAAAGATTCAAGGTTGATCAAGACTAAGTCAAGAGTGAATCAAGTTGATCAACTCACAAAGCGTAGAAGATGTACTGAGAGGGATCAAGTGATCCCATGGTATGATAAGCATTGTCCATTGCACTTTGTGTACTAACCCATGGTCTATGTGAGAGTTCTATGTGGGGTTAGGTACATGTCCATGGGCTTGCGTCAAGAGGAAGATATCATACAACCCATGGAAAGGATGGCATCAAGTGGTGATCATCATCAAGATTGCCATGTGCAAGTTCAAGTGGAGCATCATGAATAGATCAAGTGCTTGAATCTTGCCATCCATTGTGGTGTCAATGGACTTGTGAAGATGTGCCGAAGAGTGGCTCACCCATAGTGGGCTATGGGGGAGCAATCATCTAGTCTTCATCAAGCCAACGCAATCAAGAAAGGTGGTCCAACTTGAGAGAGTCAAGATCGTCATCATCTAGCTCAAGTGGACCATGTGCAAGGCAAATGTTTTCCCTTGATAGGTTTTCTATTTTACCGGTCTCATGGTGGTAGTTGGGAGACCGGGTTATAGGATCGTTTGCCGTACTATCAAGGGGGGCTCTCAAGTTGGTAGCTTGATCGTATCGTTAGTAGAGAGATCAAACCATTGCATCATTGCATCATGTTTCTTGGTTCTTGTTTGGTTCTCTTTGTGAGTCTTAGAGCTTATGGTCATCTTGATGACAAGCTTGAGTTCATCGAAAACGGAGTTCGCATGCGTCTACTATGATGTTTTCCGTGTTGGAGGTTTTACCGGTCTTATCCGAGGAAGGATTCTCACCATTTTCTTATGGGCCTTTTCTAATTTGCTTCTTATTGATATTTCTTTCAAGATTGTGCTAGCCCTTGTCGCTAGCTTTCCAACAAACTTGGTTTCATCGAATTCGGAGTCCGTTTGCAAAAGTTGTGGCGGTTTTGGTGTTCTGAAAAGGCTGCAGCGGTACTACCGCGAATTGGAGCGGATGTAATTTTTACAACCGCTCCAGAGCGGTACTACCACGGCTCCTACAGCGGTAGTACCACTCCGGACCAAAAACTCATCCCAAGTCCTGCGGTGGTAGGCCCGGATGTAATTTTTTAGTACGGCTCGCAAGCAGTAGTACCGCTACCCTTAGCAGTAGTATCGCTACCCCTAGCGGTAGTACCGTGAGGTCAAGCGGTACTACCGCTTCGACGGTTCTTCTGGCCTTTTTGCCTCCTCGCTGTTGTGTTTCAAAGGGGTACTACCGCCCTAGCGGTAGTACCGCTCTGTGCGGGCTGTGAGCATAACGGTTGGATTTTCCCCCACCTATAAAAGGGGGTCTTCTTCCCCATTGAACCTTATCCTTTGAGCTCGTGTTCTTCCTCCATTGTTGACCTTCTTCGAGCTTGCTAACTCTCAATCCCTCCTATGATTCTTGCTAGTTCTTGAGGGAAAAGAGAGAGGAGATCTAGATCCACGTTTCCACCAATCACTTTCTCCTCTAAGTGAGGGGAACCCCTTGGATCTAGATCTTGGAGTTCTTTGTGTTCTTCTTTCGTTCTTCCTCTCATTTTCCTCCCTAGCATTAGTTGCTTTAGTGGGATTTGGGAGAGAAGCACTTGGGCACTCTGTGTGCCCTTGCCATTGCATTTGGTGCATCAGTTTGAGTTCTCCACGGTGATACGTGGAAGTGAAGTTTGAGAAGCTTATTACTCTTGGGTGTTTGGGCACCCTAGAGCTTGTTCCTCTTGGGTGCCTTGGCGCCCTAGATGGTTGGTGGTGTTCGAAGCTCAATCATTGTGGTGTAAAGCTCCGGGCAAGCGTCGAGGTCTCCAATTAGGTTGTGGAGATCGCCCCGAGCAATTTGACGGGTTCCGGTGACCGCCCCCAAGGGTTGCCAAAGTGTACGGGTTCGGTGACCGCCCCCAAGGGTTGCCATTTGTACGGGTTCGGTGACCTCCCTAAAGGGTCCCTTAGTGGAATCACGGCATCTTGCATTGGGCGTGAGGAGATTACGGTGGCCCTAGTGGCTTCTTGGGGAGCATTGTGCCTCCACACCGCTCCAAACGGAGATTAGCATCCGCAAGGGTGTGAACTTCTGGATACATCGTCGTCTCCGCGTGCCTTGGTTATCTCATACCCGAGCCCTTTACTTATGCACTTTACTTTGTGGTAGCCATATTGTTCTTTGTCATATATCTTGCTATCACATAGTTGCTTATCTTGCTTAGCATAAGTTGTTGGTGCACTTAGGTGAGCCTAGTTGTTTTAGGTTTTGTGCTTGACAAATTAACCGCTAGGTTTATTCCGCATTTGTTCAAGCCTTAACCGTAATTATTTTAAAGCGCCTATTCACCCCCCCTCTGGGCGACATCCTTGATCTTTCACCCGCAACTTGATGTCCATACTTTGTAGAAACCTTTTCTTGGTGATGCACCATCATCTCGGCGACAAGCGGTGTTGCGGGTGTGGTTCTGATGAACCTGACTGTGCGGACGACACAGTCCCGGAAGACGTGGGTCATGGAGCGATGGCTGCCTCGGTGGGCAATATATAGCGTCTCATCTGGTTGTCTTCTATCCCTCACTGCTCGGTGCACTCTTTTGGTCTTTCCCCTCCGGATCTGGGTTGTGCTTAAGCTGGTCGCTGGTTCTCGAGCTGAAGGTGGTGCTGGTGATGGGGAGTATAAATTGGGAGCCTGGGTCGGCCTTGACCAGTCGCGACAACGACAACGCCGAGGGTGTCGTTCCCCTCCTTGGAGGTGCATATCAGGTCTGCTCCTTCCATTCCCCTCCATGTAGTGTCCCGAGTGAAAATTCTAACTTTGTTGGGTGATGGTTGTGCTCTTTTCATTCTGTCCTTCCAAAAGGCACCACCTTGGGAGCTTTGTGGGTGGTCTATGCTGATGGGTTGTGGTAGGCTGTGGCAATGGCATGGTTCTTTGCATCCAATGCTTTAGCTCGATAGTGAAATCTCATTTGGTGCTCTCTGTGCGCCTGATGTGTGTCTATTCTAGCATCTCGTGGTTGCGTTCCATGGCGGAAGAAGATAGGGATTCCCTCCAACTGTTGCTACACCATGGTGAGGAACAATAGCCAAAGCTCCTCCGGACGGTGTCAGATCTATCTCCTTGGTACGAAGAGCTACCCAGGGATCAATGTTGTTTCCTTGCTTCATCCAAACTTGAACATTTTCCTTTCTCTATGGTCTAATCGTGTGCAGAGGTGTTGCTTTACTCAAGGAGAGCCGACTTCGGCACTGAGCCTCTTATGGCGCACATTCCGGCGACATCCATTTATGTTCTATGCGAACATAACATCTTCCAATGGTGCGACATCTTTTGAGCCAAGATAGGATGCATGGGCCTTCTTCAGATACATGATTGATGGTTATGTTATGTTGAGGTCCGCTTGGAATGGCATACCCTTTTTGTACCGATGGTCCTTTCTCTCTAGAGCCCACATGTTCCTAGTCCATAGTGTTTCGTCCGCGGAAAAGGCTTAGCATCTTCAACTTCGTGTTCTTTGCTTATCTTCTTGCTTGAAGCACGTGAGGCTTTGTTAGCTACTTTCCAGCTCCTTTGTATCTTATTGTGTTTTTCTTGTTCTTTGTTGGTTTCTTGTGTTTGTAATCCTGGTTGGTTGATGATTTTGTTAATTCAAAGTCAGGCTCGGTTCGAGCTCTTCTCTAAAAAAATACAAAGCATTTTTTTAGAAATGGAGGTTTCTATAGATGTGTGAAGAACTATCTTTGGATTGCTAACAAAAGGAAGGTCCAGTGAAGGAAAGGATCAGATCGAAATTTCACTAAGGTGGTATATGGCTCATTGTTCCTCCCCCCCCCCCCCCCAAACATCTGCCATGTTAATTGATTGCAAGAAGTTCATCCATTATTTTCAGTAGATGACCGAGTATGCTAAATGGTGCAAAGTCTTGATTTAAACCAAAAGTTATTTCATATCACAACTTTTTTGTTTTTGTAAATTTAGATAGTTTTAGTTACGTCGACATGCCATAATGTACGTACTACAATTTGACAGCAAAAATGTAAATATGTATATGGACGGACGATGATTTGATAGCATAACACATGACATGTGGTAACATATTACATGTGAAAAAAACATATTTATTCAAGTGGAAACAAAGCAGTGCAATTCCGAGAAGAAGAGAGGAAGAGGCTTAGGGACAGTTTGCAGTGAAATGGGAAGAGAGGCGGTGGCAACCATGTGCTAGGGTTCCTGAGCAGAGGAGGGAAGCGAAGCGAAGGGCAGGTGGAGGGGTGCAGTGGTGGTCTAGAGCATGGAAGGAGAGATAAAAATGGGAGGTGGAGGGTGCGGGGCTCGAGGATGTGGGGGAGGTGATCGAGGTAATTTTTGTTCATCTATTTGTATGGCAGGACCAAGAATGAGGTCGGCTGGATGGTAGTGACACCATATCATAGGTTAGAGTAAAATGAAAGCAACTAAACAATCGTCAGAGGAGCAAAGCGAGCTTTATCGGATGAACGAGGGCGCTGCGTGCGAGAGGACCTGTATCGCATTGAGTATCCTGACATCCTCTAAGAAAAACAACCCTACAGACATAGCATACACGGAAACAAGAAGGTAAACAACATGAACACCACCCGAAGCTCTATCTTATAATACAACCAGATCCATCTAGTTTGCGTATGTGTCTCCATCATTTAGAATAGTGGCCCCAGTCAATGAAGATGAGGGATTCATCACATGATGAGAGTCTTCGGCGTGGAAACACTGAAGCTCGTTCATCTTGGATCCATGTGTTGGGCTCATAGCCAAGGAGAGCTAAGACATCGGTCACTCGGACTGAATTAGCCAGGGTGAAGGACATCCGCAGTGGAGGGTCTCAAGCTATTTGCTCCAGTTTCCTTACCACATTGGCCAGATGATCCCTTGCAACTGTTGAGCACAAAACCACCCATTGGGACATACTTGCCACAGTGTCTCCGGATCACCTACATTCTTGAGCAATGGGCACGATTGAAGCAAAAGTCGATGCGAAATTTTCATAAAGCGCCTAGGGTATGCAACAATGGAGAAGATGCGGCAAGCTCCTAGGGTGTTGTTCGTTTTGCGATTTATTGTTCTGTCTTTGGGTTCCGTTCCCTTGGTTATTAGATACTCCTTTGAGAGGGCAACTTTTCTGGTGCGACTACTTTGGCTACTCCTGAGCATTGTCAACATGTTTTGTGAGACGTAGCCTCGTTTTTGTATGAAATGGGGGCGGAGGGGAACTCCCTTTTATTCAGAAAAATAAATCATAAAGCCCACAAGGCAGCTACATAATTAATCATAAAGCCCACAAGGCAACTTCATAATCAACATTCGCAACACAGTGGCTGTTATTACAACACTATTATAAATTTGAATCCTTTTATACAACACACATCTGACGTTTTCATCCAACCGTTTGTAATTCTATTCTTACATCATCGGACGGTGTAGGGCATTTATCGGATGCATATTGGATACAAAAGAACGTCGTGTGCACATCAAGTTCCGTTATGATCACTAACCCACTCATTAAAATTAGCAAGAGCATAAAATGAGCTAAGAGAATACACTCTTAGATCAAACAACCGATTTAACAGAGACTGGTTGAAACATTTCAGTAAATTGTTTCTTTGTTGATGACTATCCCAAAAAATTCCACGGTGACATGTTTTTCTTCCTTTTCTCCGTTTCACACGTCGCTGCCGAGGGGAACTAGTGAGAGAAATGTCGTCGAGAGGAATCGACCTTTTAAAGGGTGTCGCCGCCGCTGTTGTGCACCGCTATCCCTTTTTTCTTTCATTGCGTTTCTGATTTCTATAGAATTAAGCGACTAGCGCGAATGCAGTTGCACATTAGTGCATACATTTTTCTGTTGGACTGTGAATCTTTCTCCTTAGCTTTTGGTAGATTTGTGAGACCATTTGTAACGACAGTGTTACCTGATGGATAACATCGAAAACAAACTACAACTGTGAATGAAGAGAACGATAGGGTTGGGCTTCTCCCGAAGCCCGAGTTTGAACTAGGCAGAGAAAAATACTCCCTCCGTCCGAAAATACTTGTCATCAAAATGGACAAAAAGGGATGTATCAAGAACTAAAATGCATCTAGATACATCCTCTTTTATTCATTTTAATGACAAGTATTTCCGGACGAAGGGGGTATTTGTCTTTTTAGAGATTTCAACAAGTGACTACATACGAAGCAAAATGAATGAATTTACTCTCTAAAATATGTTTATATATATCCGTATGTGATAGTCCATTTAAAATCTCTAAAAAGACAAATATTTAGGAATGGAGGGAGTACTTTGTATTTTATGTTAAACTTTGACATTATAGTTGGTTAGAAAATATAAGATATATGTCATAAAAATATATGGGTAGACTCGTTTTTGAAATTCTTTTAACATATACTGTTTTCTTCACATATAATATTGTATTTTATAGTTAAATACTCCCTCCGTCCTTAAATATAAGTTTTTTTAGACATTTCAAATGGCCTACAACATACAGATGTATGTAGACATATTTTAGTGCAGATTCATTTATTTTGCTCTGTATGTAGTCACTTATTGAAATCTCTAAAAAGACTTATATTTAGAAACGAAGGAAGTATATGGACAAATTTTGACGTATCTGCCACTAGTTAAAATTGTAATAAAATTGTATTTTACTAGTTAAATATTGTATTTTACATATAAAATTGTATTTTACTAGTTAAAATTCTCCCTGAAAATACTTGTCATCAAAATGGATAAAAGGGGATGTATCTAGACGTATTTTAGTTTTAGATCATTTTTTTAATCCATTTTGATGACAAATATTTTTGTACCAGGACGGGTCCGTCACCCGTGGGCAGCAGGTACAACAGCCTCAACTGTCTGTTCTCTGAATAAAGTGGCGGCGGAGGAAACAAAGAACAACGACACCAAAGGGCACTCGACATCGACATGCCGTTCCCCGCGCGCCTCCCGCCGCCGGCCACCGCCGCGGCCGCTACCGCCGCAGCCGTGCTCGCGGCCGTCGCACTGCGCCGGTACCTCTCCTCCCGCTCCCGCGCGGCCGCGGCCGCGCATAGCACCAGCGGCGCCCCAGCCGCCACCACGTTCCTCGTGCTCTCCGGCAAGTCCCCCCCAAGACCAGCAGCTCCTCGCCTCCGCCGCCTGCGAGCTCTCTCTGGAGGAGGAGGGCGGGGGCGAGCTCGCCGTCTCCCTCGCGCTCGACGCCAGCGGGGACGCGGGCTTCGACGCGGCCGCCTACATGGGCGCGCTCCAGGCGCGGCGCTTCGGGAGGTGGATGCTTTGGTCGCCGCGGATGGCATCCACGCACGACCTCGTGACGCAGTGAGTGCAAGCTTTTTTCTTTTGAGTCTCGCTTCATCAGAACAAGAAAAGAGACAACGAATTTCCTCTTGAATCGCTCAAATTGGGCTTACTCTTTGCTTCCCCTCTGCTTGCAGGAACTTCGCCAAACTTCCGGTGGGCGTCGTGTGCGTCACAGACGTGCAGTTCAAAGGCAGAGGTGCGAAAAATATGTATGCCAATTGGTGCTTGTTTTTGTTGTCCCTCTTAGTGTGTATCTCTGATGGTTTTTCAATCTCGGTGATCAATGTCTGTCACTTTGGTGGGTAGATGAATTATGCTGTTCTGTTAGTTGTATGCTCAGTTGATGTTACTGAAGATCTGAAGTTGCTGCATGCTGTATGGGGTAAATAGTTCGAGAAATAGCAAATTTGTTGAGTGAATTTGGATCTGTAAATGGTCCATCTGCTGTATCCGAATCCGATGAACAGCGTTAAAAAAGTAGTCAATTGTTGAGAAAATGATGACCCATGGCATGTATGCGATGAACAGGTTTTCAAATTTTGTCTTGGGTGAAAAGTGTAGTTCCACAAATAGATGATTTCTACCGTTTGTAGATCTTCTGATTGTAGTTTGGCAACTTCAACCAAACTTTTATTTTAGTTGATTCCACCTTCTATGATTCTAGAAATTCATTGTTTTTGCATGCTTAATTGAGCAGAGCTCGTTAATAGTGATCTTCTGCCAATGACTTTGCAGGAAGATCAAAGAATGTGTGGGAATCACCTCCAGGTTGTCTCATGTTCTCGTTTACATCACAGATGAATGATGCCCGCAAGCTTCCCCTTATGCAATATGTCGTTTGCCTTGCCATGACCGAAGCCATCAAAGATTTGTGTTGTGCTAAGGTGAGGGTTTGTGAAGTACTATTATATTCGATGTTTCTTACGCATATGTGATGTTCACTGATTGCAGTATGATATTTCATAAGGCTAATTTCCTTGTCATGACATCCTGTACTATCTATATGATAACACCCAGGGACTTCCAGAGCTAGATGTAAGGATAAAGTGGCCTAATGATCTATATCTGAAGGGGTTAAAAGTTGGTGGAATTCTTTGTACCTCATCATATGAGCCGAAAGTCTACAATATTTGCACTGGTAAGTATGTTCCAAATGGTGATGACACTAATACCGGAAGGTCATTCATTATAAAAACTTGGATTCCTTTATCCTTTTCAGGTATTGGTTTAAATGTCGACAATGAAAAGCCTACTACATGTTTGAATGCTGCACTCCAAGAACTAAAGGCTAATTCACCAAGACTTAAACGAGAAGACATACTTGCATCATTCTTCAACAAATTTGAAGTTCTTTTTGATATTTTCTCAAATCAAGGTAAATTCGTGTCAATAGTTTCTCTTCTTGAGATAAAATATATATAAGCATTATACTCTTGCTATGGGTGTAGTGAACCTTTGTAGATAAATTTACTTTGCCCTAGTGAGTGATATTTGCGAATTAAGCTGAATTTAGTAACATTTTGTGGTGAATTTGGTGCTATAATATTCTCTATATTTACTGCAGGATTTCAGGCCCTCGAGGAGCAATACTACAGCTCATGGCTTCACAGGTACGGAGTATTATCTCGTTATTGGTTTGTCGGTCTTCCATTACCAAAATTTCCTACTAAAGTGTAGTATGTATATGCTACCATTTGACTTCAATTTTTTTTCCAATATTGTGTTCCATATGTTCTCGTTTTTCATCGTTTCATACTAACTGAATCTTCACTACTATCTAGTGGCCAAAGAGTCGTCGTACAGGATGCGAACGAAGGCCAGTCTGTGAACAGTGTGGTCACGATTAAGGTAAGGAGAGAAGTTAACTAGGATTGATGAGCAAATATTTTCTCTTCTCTAACCACCAACTACATTGTTTCAGGGGCTAACACCAAGTGGCTATTTATATGCTGTTGGTGAGGACGGCAAAAGCTATGAGCTGCACCCTGATGGTAACAGGTAATGCGATTTGTTATGTGTCACCAACATGTTTCTCGTTATAGTTACTTTATGTATCCGTAGTATACTATATATGATGTGTGCCTGTCAAGAACGTAATGGTCTGCAACATACCGTCTTGATCGAAAAAATTTGACGCAATTTTCTGTATTGCAGCTTTGATTTCTTCACAGGGTTGGTGAGGAGAAAGATGGATGCATAGTACGTCATCAGTACAGAGCCTCCAGTGTATATACTACTTGTGAACACAAGTGTTGTTCTCCAGAGAAATCAGAGTTTTCTTCTCATTTACTTATGTGAAGCTGGTTTCTCAAAACAAAAACAAAAAAACTTATGCGAAGCTGGTATCGTACTGACTGCTATTCCCTCCGTCCGAAAAAGCTTGTCCCAGGCTTGTCCCTCAAATGGATGTATCTAAGACTAACTTGGTGCTAGATACATCCTTGTATCTAACACTAACTTGGTGCTAGATTATCCATTTGAGGGACAAGTTTTGTTGGAGGGAGGGAGGGAGTACAAACTCCGCGCTACTGCACAGACTGCCCTATTCAAATATAATGCCCTTGATAGGACATGAAGAAAACATGAGCCCAGGCCTGGAGGCTGAGGCACAGGATTTCGCTGGATCTGAATTAGCATGGACCAACAAATCAGGAGCAAACCGAGTGAAAGAACCGTAGGAAAAGGGCAAGGGTCTCTGAAGACGGTCCTAAGCTATTTTGTAAGTAGTCTGAAAACGGTGTGCTATATATACTTGTGCTTCTGTAACAAGTGCCGAGCCTGTGAGTTACCGTAAAAATAACATCGAGCGAAATGAGAGCAAGAGCTGAACTATGTTCCAGACTGCTTAACCAACCTTTGGTTTGTGCGAAGCTCTTTCTGCTTCGTCTGTTCCAAGTCGAGCTTCTATCACACTGATTCTTGTTCCCATTTTTTCGGGGGGGTTATTTATTTGCACTCATGACTTCACTCACCAAACACAGAAAATTATGAGCTAAGTAATAGACTAAAGACAGAAAATTATACTCCCTTTGTCCCGAAAAGCTTGTCTTAGATTTGTTTGTCTACATACGGACATATATAACACAAAAACTTGTCTAGATGCATCTGTATTATATAAATCTAAAACAAGTTTTTTGGGACGGAGGTAATATTTATTAGACATAAATTTTTTGTGATTTATATTATTATATATTCTAATAAGGTGAAGTATAACTTAATTTGATTTGTAAACTCCAACTCATACGCGACCTAGCCAGCCATTGCCTCCCAAAAAGCTAGGGTTCTCTGCCTCCCGCCGGCGCCGGTCCGTCCGTCTTTGGTGGCCTTAGGGCCATGAAAGCAGAGTGGATCTCAGCCCTTGCTGGTGGGAGTGCTCCGTTTCTAGATATTTTTTGAGCTTTGTTAGGGTTTGTGTCCTGCTTTGAAAGGCGAGACGGCAACAACTCCCTGAAGATGGAATAAAGGTCTCCCCTCTAGCCCCCGTTTCGGTGATGCATCTAGCATCATCGGTGGGCGTGTGGAGGTGTGTCTCTGGCGAATCTGTCTTTAGTGGATTTGCTCGGATTTGTTCGTCGTTCGTCTTTGTTCGTGTGTCTTCAGGTTGGATCCTTCTAATCTATATTCTTCATCAGCGGCGATTGCTATTCTGGTGCGTTGGTTCCATGGGGCCTTAGCACGACCACTTCCCGACTGTCTACTACAACAAGATTTGCCCAGCTCTGGCAAGGGAGGGGCGATGACAGCGGCACGCATCCGACTCGCTTCAGTGCTTGTAGTTATCGCTAGGTGGTATACGGATGTAATTTTTATTATTTCTAATATTCATTTTTTTTGCGGAAAATTTCTAATATTCGTTGTACTACCATGATTGAAGATAAATAGAATATAAATAGAATGGAAGTTTTTCCCGCAAAAAATAAAATAAGGCAAAGTATCTATGAAACCCAGAATTTAGTTAAAATTGTGGGCCATCGGATCGACAAGGCGGCTCAGATCCTAAAAAAGAATAATAATATACTCCATCCGTCCCAAATTACTCATAGCTCCCTCTGAAAAACCAAGCCCTTCTAAGCGGGCAATGTATTTATTTGAAATGTCAAAACCTATTTTTGCAGTACCTTCTGCTTGCGGAAATGGGCAATCAGTCCTAGATTCAATAGCAAGGGGGGACGGAGTGGGTAATTTTTTTCCTCGCTGTCTGGGCTGCGGCTCCGGCTGCGAACCTCACGAGTCCATATCGGCGGCCAATCCCTCCATCTCCCCCCTTCCTGGAAACACGAGACTACCAACCCGAGCACCCAATCTTCTTGCCCCCCTCTGCGTATAAAAAGACAAACTGTTTTGCATTCGTTGACCTGCAAGCTCCGCTTTCCAATCCCTGCTCTTGCCCTCCCTCTCTTCACCTCAGCTCTTGCAGGCTTGCAGCAGAGGCGGCCAATGGCGCAGGACGACCCGGTTGTCTCTGCGCAGTGGCTGCAGCAGCACCTAGGGCAGCCCGACATCAAGGTGAAAGAATCTCTCATCTGCCTCACGTTTCCCCCTTCGATTCCGGAGGATCTATCACCTCCTCTTCCGCCAGCGTTTCAGCAGCAGCAACAACAACAGCATGTTCTTGATTTCTCATCATCCAGTGTATTTATCCCCATCATGTGGAGGACACTTTGCTTTAGTGATTGCTATCAGAACTTCAGAAGCAACTGAGACTTAATTAGTATACCCTCCATTCACTATTATAAGATGTTTTAACTTTTTTTCTGAATCGGATGTATATAGACGCATTTTAGTGTGTTTGTTCATTCGGTTCAGTCCATATTGAAATATCGGGGGAAGCATTTACCAACATTATTCTACTCCCTGTCATGTTGTTTTCCTATTATTATTGTTGTGCCCAAGAAAATATTATAGGGCCACAGGATCAACATTTTTTTTTTACATTTGACTGCTTGGTTCAGATACTGGATGCTTCCTGGTACATGCCACACGAGAGCAGGGACGCATGGCAAGAATACCAGGTTTCTTTCTGGATCAGCTTTGCTGTAAACTCTTCACCCCTTTTGTGCCAATGTTTCTCCGGGCTAAGATGTTCAGATATGCTCAGGTGGCCCATATTCCTGGTGCGCTGTACTTCGACATCGATGGAATTTCCGATCGGACGACTCATGTGAGAAATGCCTCCACATATTAATTGCCTCGTCGTTTGCGCCATTGTTTGAATCGGCGGTTTCTTGGAGCTTTGGCAGTTGGCCTGCTGCGATGGTTTTCTGTGTTTAGCCTTTCACTGTATGCCTATGAAAATAGATATGTGACTCCCTTTTACTGGATGGAATTGTTTTCAGTTGCCACACATGCTGCCAACGGAAGAGGCATTCGCAGCAGCGGTTTCTGCACTTGGCATCAGTAACCATGATAAGGTTATTGTTTATGATGGGAAGGGGTTCTACAGCGCGCCTCGTGTTTGGTGGTAAGCAGCGCGATGCTTGGGTTGGGTTCAACAGAATGTCAAAATCAACTTTCTTGCTAATGCACAAAGAGCGATATATAAGATGTTCAAACATGTTGATATAATATTTTCTTATTTTTATTTATTGCACGTAAAGGTACCTTCTTACTCTTTTACAGTATCTCACATCTATAAACGTTGATAGAGTTGGAGTACTTTATAAACGTGGCATACTAATGATGGGTCACTTCAAGTACTAAAGCTCAGGTCATGAGATAAAATAGGATGAATTTTGCATGCAATGGGAAGATACAGTGTCATGGTTTCAGATTATGGGGAAAGGGTATTGTGCCTCAAATTTAAATGCTACAATGTCATGGTTTTATCCATTTTGGTGTGTTCGGAAAGAATAAATCAGTCTGCATATTCAACAAAAGATTAACTTCATGGATGAATAAATCCAGACACACACTTGAAAGTTTACCTGGCAAACATGTCGGATCTCATTCTCTGCCTTACTTAAGTAACATTTTCTACCTCTGTATGCAAAATTTGATGAATTTTATGCATACTGTGTCAACTAAAAGGATGTTCAGAATTCTTGGACATGATAAAGTTTGGGTCTTAGATGGAGGTTTCCCTCAGTGGCAAGCTTCTGGATTCAATATTGGAAGCAGCTGCCCTCATGATGCAGTTCTGAAATCCAAAGCTGCTAATAGTGCTGTTGAAACAGCTTATAATGGTGAATTGGTAAGATATCTCTTAAGATGGTATTGCTATCTTACTGCCAACTCCATTTTCTTACTCAGTAATCACGGTTTCATTTTCTGCAGGCAAATGCTGCCACATTTCAGACAGAGTTTCGACATCAGCTATTATGGACACTAGAAAAGGTCAGCTCTCTATCTTAACTGAAAACCTAAGTCACTTCGCTTTACCTGAAAACTTTTTTGCATCCATATAGATATGGATAAACGATAAATCAGATCATGAATTGCTTCACATCAGTGTTAGTTGAGATTGGTCATATCTCATGGTCTTTCTTTTAACTATCCTGAAAATATTTTACCTGTTTTAAAATTAAAAATAATATGAATACGATGTAACTCAGTGACACACCAGTGTCTTGATTATCCACTTGTATGTTGAGCCGTTCTGTCTGTGTAACAGGTCAAACACAATGTAGCTGCTAAGGCTCACCAAGTAGTTGATGCCCGAGTAAAGGGCAGGTAATATCTTTCTTTCCTTTAACTATTTGCTAGCTTAGGCTTTTTTCAGCTGTAAAATTTTGCGCCATCTTGGCTTTCTCCATCTAAGACAAAACAAAACGCGTAGCTGCTCAGGCTCCCCAACTAGTTGATGCCCGATCAAAGGGCAGGTAAAATCTCTTAACTTTCAATATTCCGATTGGAAGATCTGATTATTGAAGCTCTGATCATAGTTAATGTAGCATAGAACTTTCTTGCAATAACAAAGTTAAAAGATTTCCTTAAATATGAAAAGGTTGATATTTGTGTTTCATACAGATATTGTGGTTCATCTCACTGTTTTATTGAAGGTTTTTGTCTTCTGCCTCTTTTTCGTTAAACCTAATGTAACTGAACATGATGACATTTATTGTTCTTGTCGATCTTCCGCCGAAGTTATATAGTTCCTTATTGTTGGGATGAAAACGGCTTCAAATTTTCATTCACAGATTTGATGGTGTAATGCCAGAACCAAGGGAAGGAGTAAGAAGTGGGCACATACCTGGAACTGTATGTGTTCCGTTCCCTGAGGTGGGTATAGTGCAACTATGCAATATATCACATAATACTTGGATAACCTCATAACCACAAATACCAAAGAAACTGACACTGTTTGGTATTCTCCCAGATGTCTGATGGTGCACAGACGCTCCTCCCTGCAGATGAGCTATCTAAAAAGTTCCAGCAAGCAGGTCTGCATTCTGTTTGATCTAACAGTTCTAGTCTGGACCTCATAGTTTACCCGTGGCCTTTATTGTGCAAGAAAAAGGACTACTTTCGCTATGTACTCCCTCCGTCCCAAATTTCTTGTCTTAGATTTGTCTAGATATGGACCGTATCTAGACAAATCTAAGACAAGTAATTTGGGACGGAGGGAGTATATATACAATACTGAAAGCAGAACAACATTGATGAACAATGCAACTATGCAGATCCTCTGACCTAAGAAGCAGAATTTTCTTAGGGATATCAAATGTGTATCAAGTTCACCAAGCAATATCAATAATAGCACCTGGTTTGATGTTTCTTCAGGCATTTCCCTTGATGGCCCGATTGTCCTCACATGTGCATCTGGTGTAACTGCCTGCATACTTGCCCTGGTCTGGAAATATCGCATGCTCTTCTTGGATATATCTTTGAGGCATTGACTCTGCCAAGCAGTCTCTAACAATCTCTCTTTACAGGGGCTCTATAGAATTGGGAAGCATGACGTTCCGGTTTACGACGGATCTTGGACAGAGTGGGAAGCGCTGCCAGATAATGATTACCCAATAGTTACTTCCGCTGGCTCTTAAATCGATCATTCTGAGGTGATGAATGCAGCTGTTACATCCTGCGGCATTCAGCGCGATGATATTTTCCTTTGGCAAGCTGTGCATCAAAGTCAATACAAAGGTTATAGGAAAAAGAAAATAACTATTGTACTATGGCCAATGTCTATAGGCCGATAAGGAGGAAATCCTATGTCGAAAGCGTCAACATTAAGTTCATATTGATTGTTGTACTTATAACGTTACTATTGAAGAAATATTGAGTTGAAAACAAGATCATTCGTCTGAACTGAAGAAATCATGCCTTGAAAACAACATCGCATTGATATTGATTCTTTTGCACAGCCTCCCCATGTTATGCAGTAGTGCAGCCAAATGAGGTATGCACGGCAAGTGCGGAGCAACTGACCAAAATTTCAACCTGTACAAATTTCTTTTGTGGCCAAGGAAATCAAATCAAACATTTAAAAAGGTCCGCTCTGTGACCATGAGGATGAAACCATCTCAGGTTTGCTCACTGGCTGCATTTAAAGGGTCTCTAAAGACAATCCTAAGCTATTTGTGACTACTCAGCCTCCAATGCAAGCCTTTGCTCTTCGAGTTAAAATATTTTTATTCCGGTTAACACCTCCCCCCCCTCGGTCGCAGCCTTTGCCTTCCACTTCTCCTCCTCCATCGTCTTTATCTCATAGAAACAAGTTATCTTCTCCTTCGGATTGGCTGCCAATGCCCTCTTCACCCCCACCATCACAATCAACTCTTCCTTGTATGCTTCAACACCATGCTTCTTGGCTAGCTTTGCATTTTTTTTTTCATCCGTCGGACTTGAGGAATTGATGGGTTCTCTACCAAGTCATCATCATCATCAACTTGGGTATTCAGCCTTTGCCTCTTTCATGTTGCTTCAAAGTTCCTTCTTGCCCATTTCCCATTTCAAACTTCAAACAATCTCTTTGTAGCAATGATGCAAAAGTGAAAGCTTTGCCGCCGTTTCTCTTATTTATTTCCTTGTAAAGAGCTTAAATGACGGGCTCATACTCGTGCTTGGGGATTCCACTTGGCAACGAAAGGTTGACTTGCTCAACATACCACTGGTTGCATTGGTCTTAGATCACACTCCAACGATGAGTGAGAGATCCGATTATGCGGTTGGAGGGGACGAACACATTGCTATTCTAGTACTCCTCGATCCTCCCCCAAAACCACTCCTTTGTTTTATCAGCCCCGACCGTGGCATCAAGAGAGATGTTAATCCAAGCTTCACACAAAAGCTTTATCTTCCTTGCACGACCTACTCCTCCTTTTCATTGTTTGGGTTTCCGGCCCGTCCACCTCCTCAACCTCTTCCACTATCTCGACATTTCTCGTCATCTCTTGGGTATATGACATGGACATTGCAATGTCGTCGAGGCCGAGTGTGTGTCTTGCGCTCAATTGTTCTAGGAGACCGTCTGTATCACCATTCAATTGCTCGCTACAAAAGCAAAGGAAAAACCTAGCAATCAATATCACATCATGCATCATTCAATTGATCAATTGCAAAACAAAAAGAAATAAAGAAAAACTTGCGGACATTTCCTCGAGCATGTCGACCTCGCTCCTTCTCTCGTCCAATCTAGCTCCTCTATGATCACGAGAGGTGGACAAGGTGGCAGCGTGGCTTCATGAGGCCAAGGGGTAGGCGTCGATGCCGCGGGAGAATTGGGGGTGGGGGGGGGGGGGGGGGAGGGAGGGAGGCGTCAGGCGACCAAAGCCTTCTTCTTCTCCGAGGCAGCTATGTTGTCCGCCACCTTGGCCAATGACCGACAGTCCCATTCATCGGCCGGTTGGGCCAAGGGCAGTCAGGTGGTGGCGGCTGACCGAGCGGCGACCATCGTCGGCGACCGAGAGCTCTCAATGGTTCTTGCCTTGGCACCGCCATTTGGGTCCTTGCGGCGAAAAATTCATGGCCGGCGGTTGGTCTCTGGCGCTGGCGAGGGGTGGCCAGGGGTGCATCAGGAGTGGGCTATCCATTAGGCGGTCATATGATTTTTTTGAAGCATTGATTTTGTTTTCTTTTGCCTAGAACATAAGAAATGTTTTTTTTTGACAAAAAAAATGTATTTGTGTAGACAATTCATCAATATTTGTTGTAAAAAAATCAGTTTTTTTATTTTTAAACGAATTTTTTCTTTTTATTTTACTGCATATGACTACATGAGGGAGCATTTGATCTCGCGAGTGAAAACACATGTTCATTTCAATCATAGTTCTGAACTTGTCATGTTCGGAGCGTGCTGTCTAAAGTGGAGCCTATTCGCACTCTCGCTTACGTTTTTTGTCAGTTGTGAGAACTTCTTCAATCAATAGAGTTCAAACGAAATATCACAACCGGTCAACCAGTAGGGATGGCAATGGGTAGGGTATGGGTGGGTATAACCTCCTTCTACCCAAACACATACCCATAGAAACCTTCTATACCCACCACTACAATATCCATGGATATAAATCGACACCCATGCCCATACCCATCGGGTATCCTATACCCAATGGGTATCCAATGGGTACAATCTATAGTATTTAAATTTATAAAAAATAGAGAAATGAGTCTAAAATTCAAGTGATGATTAGCGAGTAGTATAACATCGATGCAGCCTCCTCCGGTAGGTGGCCTCTTGGAGGAATCAAGTGAGTATGAGCAACGGTTGGTGGAATGTCAACGTAGTGGGAGACGGCTGTGGGAATTGAGGGTCGCTGGATCGAGAGACGGACAGGAGTTTTCGACGACGAGAATTCCAGATTTCATCTTTTCGAGGAGACATATATGATGTAGGGGGAGTGGCGAGAAAGCGTGTGTGAGCACATGAGCTATGGCCCGTTTAGGGAATACAAGATTTAGGGATGGGCCATGGGAGTTGGATGTCGACACCACATGTCATAGGACTTATTTTCATTTATTAATTTTTTGTGGGTATCCATTGGGTTACCCATGGGTGCAACTTCATACCCATACCCTACCCATATAGGATACCCGATGGGTATGGGCATGGGTATCGATTTATACCCATGAGTATTGTAGTGGGTGGGTATAGAAGGTTTCTATGGGTATGGGTTTGGGTAGAAGAAGGTTATACCCACCCATACCCTACCCATTGCCATCCCTAACCAGCATCATTCATTTAGAATTCCCTCCAAAACAATTATTAATTTTGAATATGAAATTGCTTTGCACAAGATCTTTGTACATACAATCTGATGTGTCTCTACTAGACTCAATGATGCATTCATTTTCTTTTCTCGATGGAGCTGGTTGATTGGACGAAAGTACATCCAACAACAATCGTATGTGTGTTCGGACGTGAAAATGCCGTACGTATAGCAGGGCTCTTTTGAATAATAATATACTCCCTCCGTTCTTAAATACTTGTCTTTCTAGGCATTTCAAATGGACTCAACATATAAATGTATGTAGACATATTTTAAAGTATAGATTCACTCATTTTGCGCCATATGTAGTCACTTGTTGAAATCTCTAGAAAGACAAGTATTTAGGAACGGAGGGAGTAGTACTTTCTCTCGCTGAGATAAGATGGTATATGTACGATTTCAATACGACACAAAATAGTGGCCATGGATCACATATGTAAGCTGGAGCCATCGACTGGAGGGTCGTACGAAAATCGTACTATACGAGGAACAATCGTAAAGCAGAGTAGTTTCGAGCCCAAAACGGCTCCGGCGGGCGGCGGCCGCATCTCATCGAGACAACCAAGGCGAGCCCCAATCTCCGTGCCCCCCGCCCGCTGTTAAAGAAAAATTACTTCTTCGCCCCGCGTGCGTTGACCTGCAAGCTCCTTTCTCCAATCTCTCTGCCCTTGCAGCAGGCAGCACGGCGGCCAATGGCGCAGGACGATCCAGTTGTTTCTGCGCAATGGCTGCAGCAGCACCTAGGGCAGCCCGATATCAAGGTGAAATAATCTCTCGTCTGCTCCTCGTTTCCCCCCTTCTGTTCTGGGAGAAATAGCAATCTCCTTCCTTTGTTAGCAGTCCAACAGTTCAGCAGTCTGTTCTTGATTTCTCATCATCCAGTTTATCCCCACTGTGTGGAGGACACTCTGCCTGATTACCATCAGAAGCAACTGTGACTTAATTATTTATTACCAGTGTTGTTTCACTCCCTGTCATGCTCTTTTTCTATTGCTCTTGTTGTGCCCAATAAAGGATTAAGGTGAACCTGTGTTGGTTTTAACATTGGAGTACTCTGTTTTAGGTATTGGATGCTTCCTGGTACATGCCACAAGAGAGCAGGGACCCATGGCAAGAATACCAGGTTTCTTTCTGGAACAGCTGTAATGTTCATTGTTCCTCCCCTTTTGTGGCAATGTTTCTCCCAGCTAAGATATTTGCATATGATCAGGTGGCCCATATTCCTGGCGCGCTGTTCTTCGACATCGATGGAATCGTCAATCGGGCAACTGATGTGAGAAATGCTTCCAGATTTTAATTCATTTCTCGTTTGCGTGATCGTTTGACTCGAGTAGATAAGAACCAACAGTTTCTTGGAGCTATGGCAAATTTGGCAATTGACCTAACACAATGATTTTTTGTCTTCCGTCTTTCATTGTATGCATATCAGCTTATGGATATAGGCATTTGACTTATTTCTGCTGGATGCAATTATTTCAGTTGCCACACATGCTGCCATCAGAAGAGGCTTTTGAAGCAGCAGTTTCCGCACTTGGTATCAATAACCATGATAAAGTTGTTGTTTATGATGGAAAGGGCTTCTTCAGTGCACCTCGGGTTTGGTGGTAAGCAGAACGCTGCTTTAGTTGACTTTAACTAAATGAAAAACTCGACCAAAGTTGCTAGTGCACAGAGAGTTAAGCTGTTGACATATAAGATGTTCAAAATCAAGTTGATATGGTATTAATTTTCTTGTTTTTATTTACTACATGCAAAGGTACATTCTTGCTCTTTTGCATAACCTCACATATATACAAGTTGATAGAGCTAATTACTTCATCAACCCGAGAGTCTAATTAACTTACTTCAAGCAGTAAAGCTTTGATCATGAGATAAAAAAAAGTGAAGTTTGCATGCAATAGGAAGACATGATACATAGTTTTCGATTATGGCGAATACAATCCCTCAAATTTAAAGGCTACAATGTCATGGGTGTATCTATTTTGGTGTGTTGCACAAGGTAAATTGACTCTGTCTCCATTCAACAAAAGGTTAACTGCATGAATGAATAAACACAGACAGACCCGAAGTTTACCTGGCAAATGCCTGACGTCATTCTCTGCCTTACTGTTCAACCTCTATATGCAAAAACTGATGAGTTTTATGCATCCTGCATCAACTAAAAGGATGTTCAGAGTTCTTGGACACGATAAAGTTTGGGTCTTAGATGGAGGTTTCCCTCAGTGGCAAGCTTCTGGATTCAACATTGCAAGCAGCTGCCCTGATGATGCAGTTCTGAAATCCAAAGCGGCAAATAGTGCTGTTGAAACAGCTTATAATGGTAAATTGGTAAGATATCTCTTAAGATGGCATGACTGTCGTACTGTCAATTCCTTTTTCTTATCAAGTAATTATGGTTCAGGCAAGTGCTGCCACATTTCAAACAGAGTTTCAACCTCAGCTATTCTGGACACTAGAAAAGGTTACCTCTCCATCTTAACTGAAAACCTAAGTCACTTCGTTTTACCTGAAAACTTTCTCGCATCCATACTGATACAGATATATGATAAATCGGATCATGAATTGGTTCACATCAGTCTTAGTCGGGGCTTGTTTGTATCTCATGATATTTCTTTTAACTATTCCGAAAGGATTTTACCTTCTGTAAAACAAAAAAAAAATGAAGATGATATGACTCAGGGACACACCAGTATCTTGATTATCCACATGTATGTTGAGCCATTCTGTCTGTGTAACAGGTCAAACAAAATGTAGCTGCTAAGGCTCATCAAGTAGTTGATGCCCGAGCAAAGGGCAGGTAACGTCTTTCTTTTAATTATTTGCTAGCTTAGTCTTTTTCTCAGCTATAAAATTTTGCGCCATCTTGCTTTCTCTATCTAAGACAAAAACAACGTGTGTTTGAGAAAAAAATAGCTGCCCGATCAAAGGGCAGGTAAAATCTCTGAACTTTAAATTTGTGATTATCCTGGTTAGAAGAGCTAATTATTGAAGCTCTGATCATAATTAATGTAGCATAGAACTTTCTTGCAATAACGAAGTTAAAAGGTTTTTATAATATGAAAAAGTTGATGATGATGGTATTTGTGGTTCACACAGATATTATGGTTCATCTCACTGTTGTATTAAAGGTTTTTGTCTTATGTCTCTTTATCTTCAAAACTTAATGTGACTAAATCTGATGACATTTATTATTCTTGATTTCTTGTCAATCTCCCCTAAAAGTTATCCTTATTGTTGTCATGAAACGACTTCAAATTTTCATTCGCAGATTTGATGGTGTAATGCCAGAACCAAGGGAAGGAGTAAGAAG
The DNA here is from genome assembly GCA_963921465.1 of Triticum timopheevii. NCBI lineage: Eukaryota > Viridiplantae > Streptophyta > Magnoliopsida > Poales > Poaceae > Triticum > Triticum timopheevii. The sequence goes on from OY997272.1 coordinate 155,214,258, forward strand.
TGGGCATATACCTGGAACTAAATGTGTTCCGTTCCCTGAGGTGGGTATAGTGCAACTATGCCATATGTCACATATACTTGGATAATCACAAATACCAAAGAAATTGACACTGTTTGATCTTCTCCCAGATGTTTGATGGTGCACAAACGCTCCTCCCTGCAGATGAGCTATCAAAAAAGTTTGAGCAAGAAGGTCTGCATTCTGTTTGATTAACTGTTCTAGTCCGAAACTCGTAGTTTACCCATGGCCTTTAGCCCTTTACTATGCAAGAAAAAAAACTTCCGCAATCTATACAATACTGAAAACAGAACAACATTTGATTCTCTTACCTAAGGAGCAGAATCTTCTTAGAGATGCCATATGTGTACATCAAGTTCACCAAAGAATAGCAATAATAGCATCTTGTCTGATGTTTCTTCAGGCATTTCGCTTGATCACCCGATTGTCGTCACATGTGGATCTGGCGTAACTGCCTGCATACTTGCCCTGGTCTGGAAATCTTGCATGCTCTTCTTGGATTTATCTTTTGAGACACTGACCCTGCCCAGCAGTCTCTAACAATATCTCTTTACAGGGCCTCTATAGAATCGGTAAGCATGACGTTCCAGTTTACGACGGATCTTGGACAGAATGGGAAGCGCAGCCCGATAATGATTACCCAAAAGTTGCTTCAACTGCCCCTTAAATCAACCATTCTGTAGTGATGAATGCAGCTGTTGCATTCTGCAGCATTTATCCCAGATTGTTAGCACAATGATACTTCTCTGTGGCAAGCTTTGCACCAAAGTCGCCCAAAAGGTTATAGGGAAAAGAGAAATTCCTTTTGTACTATGGCCAATGGCTATAGGCCGATAAAGAGGAAATCCTGCGCCAACTTTTGGAACGTCAACATTAATTTTATAATGATGTTGTACTTGACAAAATTTTGACTTGAAAACAAGATTGTTCATCTGAATTGATTATGTTTCGGAGTTGATTGTCGTTTCTTTTGCACAGCCTCCCCATGTTCTGCAGTAGTGCAGCCAAATGAGTTATGCACAGCAGGTGTGGAGCAACTGATCAAAATTTCAACCTGTGCGGATTTCTTTTTGGCCCAAGGAAATCAAATCAAGCATTAAAAAAGGCTGACTGCTTGAAATCGAGGATGCAAAATTTCCTGCAGGATCCAGAGGCATGCACGCTCTGTGACGATGAGGATGAGACCATCTCACGTCTGCTCACCGGCTGCATTTTCTCGAGGCAGGTATGGCATCGAGTCCTATAGTTCTGCAGCCTTCAGGCACTCTGTCCACAGCGAACATAGGAATTCAGATCCTGGTTTCAGGCTGCGGGCAGAACCTTCAGCCTGTACAGCTTGCTTCTCTTCACATTTGTTCTTTGTCGGCCTTTTCTTTTTCTGTTTTTTCTCGGATAGCCAACATTTTGCTTTCTTGTTTTGATATTTCGGGGGTTGTGCTGTTTGGATCTTGCTTCATCTTGACATTTTTCTTCTAACGCAAAATGATAGGCATTTGGCTGCGTGTTCAGGAAAAAAAAAGGCACCTTGAAGTTGACAGTTTCGAAACTGAGCACTATGCATACTTTGTAAAGAGAAACTAAAACATTGCTCATAATTGTTCCTCGTCCAAATATAACCACATCAAACTCCAATACAAATATTTGTTGCCATGTACTGTCCTTTACATTAAAGAATGACACCGGCATTCCAAACTAGATCTATGTGAGAACATCCGATGAATGAGTTGAGATTATGTATGCAGCGCTTTGTGAAACTTCTATCTGTCGGGGAAGTTAATTATGTATGCAGCGCACACAGCTTGGACGGATAATGTCACGAGTTACACATGGCAGGCGTTTCTAACCGTTATGACGTATACATTTTTCTGTAAAAACCGTTGGTACTAGTGGAGATCGCTATCTATCCAATGTCATCAGTCTATTTTAGCAAGTCGTGCTGTCAACTTTCATATACTCCCTCCATTTTGAAACAGAGGGAGTATGTTCGAAGGAGTGACACCCGATGCCCCTGAACTTCGTTCTGGACAGTTTGCTTCTCTTCACATTTGTTCTTTGTTGGCTTATTTCTGTTTTTCCTCGGATAGCACATATTTTGCTTTCTTGTTTTGAGTTTCCCTCTCTGGTTGTGTTGTTTGGATTTTGTATCGTCTCGACTTTCTCTTCTAATGCAAAATGCTAGACATTTGGCTACGTGTTTGGGAAAAGAAATACCTTGAAGTTGATAACTTGGAAATTGAGCACTATGCATATTTTGTGAAGAGAAATTAAAACAAAGGTCATTTTTGTAATTGTTCGTCAACCAAATATTTTTTTCGAGAGTACGCAAATTGTGTACCTTAGCTTTATAGGAGAGAAGAACAAACATACAACGATATCTACCACTCATTGCGAACAACGAGCGTATCAACACCACAGACAACACACACACGCACACACACAACTACGACGCCAATGAGCCTACCCAAAACCGCGAACCTCGCCGCGTCTCGACCAACACCGGTCATCTCCGAATAACAGCAATTCCAGCTTCCTTGGATAAACCAGCGACTACCGTATATAGCGCCTGAGAGGAGCGATCCGGGCAATCGCGAACACCGGAGGAGCGCAACAAAGGGCCTCTCGTCTCCCAGCACAATGCTCTCAACAGAGGAACGTTGTCAAAGACACCGCCATCATGCCGATCCTGCGAATCAAGGCTTTCGCCCTGGAGACAATTGCCGCCACAGGGCAACGAAACAAATGGCAACACACACGGTGATGCCTTCAGGAAGGGAAATGACATCCACGGATGCCATCAACGCCGGTCCGACCAAAGCCGAACAAGATTTTCATCCGTAGCGCTGCACATCTCCACGCCGCCAAGATCATGGCTAGCCCTGACCGAAGCCTCGCACCGCCGTCGCAGCAGCAGCACGCCATCGGAGCCACACCAACGAGAACCACTCCAACCTCACTGCCGAGGGAGGGCGCCTCAAGCCACCGCCTGCAACACAAGCGAAGAACCGCCGCATCCGCCGAGCGGTGCAAGGACCAGAACCACCACGACGGCCTTCGCCCACACCAGGGGACTGCCAACCGATCTGGTCTGACCCGCACCTCGAACCACTCTCCAGCACCAACTTCGACGAGGCCTCACCGCACGTCTCACACGGCTGCAGCCGAGCGCCCGCTGCCCGCCAGGACCCTTCCTAGCAGGGCCTCGCCGCCGCCGCCTCCATGGCTGCGCTCACGCTGCCGCCACGAACGGTGCCGGTGCACCACCAACTCCCACCAGCCTGCTGCGCCCTACGCTAGGCTCCAAACGACCGCCGCCAGCACACACCCCGCTGTGAGCCCCGCCGCCGTGTCGCTGCTTCACAAGCAACTCCATTGGACGTTGCCACTGCCCACTACCACCACCGCCGGACAAGGCTACCACCGGAGCCTGGACGCGCCGCACCGCCAGGAGCTCCTCCGGACGAGATCCCATCTGAGGTAGGAAGGAGAAGTCGCGCCGCCCGACACCGCCGTCACCCAGGTAGCACCACCGGACGAAGCTGAAGCCCACTACCACCTCCGCTGAACAGGGCTACCACCAGAGCCTAGGCGCGCCGCACAGCCAGAAGCTCCGCGGACGAGATCCTATCAGGGGAAGTGAGGGGGAGCCGCGCCGCCGCCCACCAGTGCCGCTGCGCGACAACATGCGCCAGACCTGGGCCGCCCGAACACCTAGCGCGCATGCCCGACACCTCCTTGCACAACCAGGCCGCGCCACAGCACGCCCACCAGATGCAGTCACCCCGCTCGCCGCGCGCCCTTCAGGCGCCAGATCCATGCGCGTCCGCACCGCGACCTGCGCGCCCGAGCCAACCAGCGCCGCGACGCCATATTGTCGCGCAGGCTCGAGCACGCGCATCCACGCGAGCTCCTCCGAGACCATGGCCCGCGCCGCCTTGTCCCGAGACGGAGGTGGATAGGGCCCCGCCGCCGCCAGGCCGCGCGGGCTTTGCCCGGCGACCTGTGCCGGCGGCGGCGAGGGGAGAAAGGTTGGTGGAGTGGTGCTGGCGGCGGCGGCTAGGGTTTACTTCCGGGCCGCCCGCGGGAGCGACACGGGAGTCGCTGCAGGTGGAACACGGGAGTCGTCCCATGTCAGCCCTCGTCAACCAAATATAACTGCATCAAACTCCAATACAAATATCTGTTGGCATGTATTGTCCTTTACAAGACATAATAATGATATGTTGACATTTCAAACTTGATATATGTGAGAACAGCTATTGAATGAGTTGAGATTGGGCTACACACGTTCTTTTGTGATTGGGAGCAGCTAACTAAGAGCGCTTCTTCGGGAGCCTCCCCAAGGGTCACTTGAGGTGGGCTGCGTGTCGCGTTCTGGGCGTCTTCTCCGATTTTTTTATTAAAATATTTGGACGCGTTTTCGGCTTTTAGATGGTTATTTTGTCTTTTTCTAGCTTTTCGGGTTTTCATCGGTCTTTCTTAGCTTTTGAACAAAAGGAAAAAATGCGTGAAAAAACGCGTTTTTTGCTTTCGCGAGAGGCACGAATTTGCTTCCGTGAGAGGGACGACCTTGCCTCTCGGAAACGAAAAAAACACGTTTTTCTGTTTTTCCTTCCGCGAGAGGCATGGGTTTGCTTCCATGAGAAGCATGGCTTTGCTTCCGTGCATCTCAGAAACGAAAACAAAACGTGTTTTCTTTTTTTGTTCGGGCACGGGTTTGCTTCCGTGAGAGGCACGGCCGTGCCTCTCGGAAACGGAAAAAAATGCATTTTCTATTTTTCCTTTTGCGAGAGGCACGGACTTACTTCTCGTGGAGGCACATATTTGATTTCATGAGAGGCGCAATCGTGCCTCTTTCGGAAAGGAGAAAAAAATGTGCTCCCGGTTCGGGTTTTTTTGTGAAAAAATTCATTAAAACCTATCAACATGGGATTTAGTTTTAAAGATCTCGACGCGAGGAATCTAATGGTGAAAACAATTCAAGATTTGGACGCATGGTTTAAGAGATAATTTTTTTAAAATAAACATATCTACGAAAAAAAGGGAAAACTCTCAGGTTGCGACAAATGAGGCACGCGTGCAGTGCGCCACTCCGCCCCCGCCACCGTCGGCCATGGAGGAAGATGTGGCCACGTCGACGACGACCGCATCCAACGTGTTCCATGATATGTGGCTTCGGTGTCAACATGAGCGGAATGGGAGATGGCTTCGGCGGCAACATGAGTGGCATGGGAGGTGGCTTTGGCGGCAACATGGGCATGGGAGGTGTCAATGAAGGTGCTTTCGTTGGAGTTCGTGGCAAGGAGACTTCAACTCATGAAAATGTCGACAAAGAAGCCATTGATGATGATGTCATACCACCGTCAACAATGTCGCTAGTGACAAGGGAGAGGACGGAAAATTGAGAGAGATGGTTGATGTTTATGTGCATTTTAATTTGTTGGACCAAGAACTTTGTTTGAGACAATGCACTTTTGGTTGTAGGATTTCAAACTTTGATTGATATGATGCACTTTAGATGCTATTTGAATGTTCAAATGTGGCTGTACAACAGCCACGCAGCCGTCGGCTGTTTTTTTTACATCTTCATTTGCATCATCTATTGATGTTGCACTTTTACATCTCCAATATGCATCATCTGTTGGAGTTGCCTCTTTTTTTGAAGATGTAAAATGCATTTCTTAGATATGAAATTTTTACATCTTCTGTTTGACATATCTAAATTTGCATTATCTATTGCAGATACTCTTATCTAGTACTCTAGAAGAATTGGCTTTTATCTGGACAAAGCATGCCATGTAGTAGTAACTATCTGTCAGGAAGTTATGTATGCAAAGAACACAACTTGGGTGGATACAAGGGCATCTCCAACGGCAACCCGTAAATTTCCCCCCGCACCCGTCCGCGCGGGAGGGTGGGGGGGGGGGGGACCAGTCCGTGGACACGGATGCGGGAGGACACCATCCGACCATAGCTGCATACATCTGTCCTTCCGGGTTTTTTCTAGTCCGCACGATCAAGTAGCCGCATGCAAAGGGTACATACATTCAAATAGCCGCATGCAGCACTAGTTCAAATTTTAAAAAGTTCAAATATTACATCCCAACATTGTTGTCCCCTTTCACCACCCACTGATGATCAATCGGATCTTCCTTCAGCTGCTCGTGAGTTGGTCAATGCCAAATTTGTTGGTGCATTTGAATAAAACTCCTCAAATGTGGTCGAATTCTGGTCCGGAAGTTGGATAGGATCACCCATGTTCTCAAATTCTAGAGTTGCGGCAGCATCGTCACCCTCATCCTCGATAATCATGTTGTGATCACACAACATGTCATCACCTCCCATAAGGTTTCCGGATCCCATTGTTTAGCAGGTCCACAAACAACTGCAAAACAGGCCTACAGAACTCCAAATGCCCTCTTGACATCCTTTCTACCTGCTTCTTGTCTTTGGGCACAGTGAGCCTTTTTCTGGCCAACTGGATTTTGAGATGGCGCTGACAAAGGTAGCCCAGGAAGGATAGATACCGTCAACCAGATAGTAGCCCATGTTGTACTCATGTTGATTGACAGTATAGTGGCAAGGAGGAGCTTTTCCTTCAATCATCCTCGCAAACAACGACGATCGTTGCAACACATTGATGCCATTGTGAGACCCGGGCATGCCAAAGAAAGCGTGCCAAATCCAAAGATCATGTGATGCAACTTCTTCAAGAATGATGGTGGGCTTTTTTTAACATGAGCCTGATATTGCCCTTGTAAAGCCTTCGGACAGTTCTTTCATTTTTGATGCATGCAGTCAAGAGATCCAAGCAAATCTGGCCACCCTCTTGCTTCTGAGATTGTCAGGAGCCTCTCGATGTCTACCACAGTTGGTTCTCACAGGTACTGAGATCCGAACAAGTCGACCATGACAGTTGCAAACCTGACTGTGGCATCTCTGCATGTGCTCTCAGACATCCGTATGTACTCGTCCCACGAATCAGTGGCCGTGCCATATGCAAGCATCCGGAGTGCGGCCGTGCACTTATGGTAACCAGAGAAGCCAATCGTTCCCACGGCGTCCTTCTTCAGGATGAAGTAGTCATCGTAGGACCGAACACCATGGTACAAACGATCGAAGACAGTCTTGCGCATCCAAAAAACGCCTGCGAAAATGGTCAGTGAATAGTGCATCGGGGGCAAAAGTAGTCGGCCATCAGTGTCAAATGCCCGCGCGCCCTGTTGCAGTTGAGCACTCGATGACCCTTGACCGAGCCCTTGAAATTGAGAACATGCTGCTCCGCACGCTCCGCGTCTTGAAGGAACGCTCGCATCATCTTCGTCTCATCGGAGCATTCCTCCTCGTCCGACGACAACATATTGCTCGTATATGTACTCCAAATCGGAATTCATTGCTAAAAAGAAGAAAGGACAACTATTTTCAGCTCCAGCGATTCACTGAACAGCTGCCGGGCACGATAGAGGATGGTACACGGCGGTCGGAGGACAGGGGATTGAATGGAGACGGAGAAGAAGCGGTGGGGAGCCCTGCTGGAGCGTCGGAGGTGACGTAGACGCAGATTTTCGACAGGGGTGTGGCGTGGTGGCCGGGATGGTGGAGCGGCGGCGATAACAAGAGAGAAAGAAGGAAGGAGAGAAAATGGGGAAGATGGAGTCGCGGGTCCGGCAAGAGTTTTGGGTGGGCCTGGGAGTCGGATTCCTATATTTCGCGTGTCCGGACTCCCGTAAAGCTTCCCACTTGTCTTCTTTTTGTGGGGAAAATTACGTCCGGACCGTCTCACTAACCGATACAGACCCGCGTTGGATGGCTTCTGCGGTCCAAACAGCCCGGTCCGAACGGATGCGAGCGATTTGCGGGTTCGCCTACCCTAATGCAACAACTTACGCATGAGAGGCGTTTCTAACCGTTATGATGCATACATTTTTCTGTAAAATCGTCTTTGCCGATGTTTAACACGCAGACATACTGTGATCCACCCGACTGTGATGACAAGTCTGGCACAACGGTTTCTGCAGTAGTGGCAGTGGAGATCGCTATCTTTCCGATGTCATCAGTCTATTTTAGCTAGTCGTGCTGTCAATATTGACTGCCTGATATTCGAGAGGACCCCGACGTTTAATTTCATATATGTGCATGTCTCACCTTCCGTGGAATCAATAGCCAGGACGGTGAAAGCAAACTGACCTGGGATCGGACAAGCATTTTCGACACTGTTGGATGCAAACATTCGGCACTGTTGACGATAGTCTGGTTTAGTTGCCGGACACTGTTGGATGCAAACATTCGGTGTGGTGGAACGCCACATGCGACCTCCGAAATTGCACCGTGCATGCTGGCTGATGCTCCACGCAAGAATGTTGTCATCGTGTGGGACACACGTGATTTATGTATGGATCGCCATGGATCGCATGTTGAACGTACGGACCAAACCATGCCACGGGTTGTTCAGGAGTCGGGCACAGTGGTGGAGTAATCCAAGTCGCATAATCCGGCCATAATTTGACGGTACGTCGTGCTCGAGCATCTCGCATTAAGGGTGCCGTCCCGTCGGGCTCGAGCACGCGTGTGCTGTGGAGGATGGATGGCCCGTTGGATCGTCGCGTGTGGCAGCAACAGCAATGGACAATGGGGCATTGCCATGCCAGGGACCATCACGGAGTACAGCGACCGAGAATGCTTTACGGAAGCAAATAATCACGTCCCTGCCGTTCAGCGCCAATCAATCAATCTATATAAGTGCAAGGTCACGGGACGCGGATTTTTGGGACATGGTGCCACGCGAGGATGTAATCTGGGCAGTCCATGCATGCTATGTGATTAACACTTTATATAGCGGTTAAATGAATACGCCAGCACTACGCTACGTTAATTCAGCAAATACGGGTATATGAGCTGGTGGTTGGGCATCTTAATTGAAGCTGGTACTTGAGAGATCAATGTGAGGTGCTGCGCATCTTTAATGCCCAGTGGTTTCCCTGCACACCTTGAATGTTGGTAATTAAACCGCATGGGTTAACAACTCGTTTCTTTTTCTTTGGTCAACCGTTGTTCATAGTACTTTTTTTTAAGTTGTTCATAGTACTTGTTCTTGCAAGAGATCCCGTGGGAAAAGGATCTATTAAATTTCTTCCGTCGTCCATTTCATATGCCACTGTAGGGCGAACGGAAACAAAATACTTTTCCTTACTCTGGATAACTTTTTTTCCGGGATTGTGATAGTGCCTCCCCTAGTGGAGACGGTAAGGTTCGACACATATATGATGTTTTATTTTTTCAAATGTCATATACATGGTGTTAGGGGTCTAAGACAATTTAGTTACTAGTCTTTCTTGAAATAAAAAACTTTCTTGAAATAAAAAATGTTAACACAAATATCTATATATGCCGTGCTTTAAAAACTGGATTGCAAGAAACTGGTATTACATTTAGGAGCAGCTGCGTTGTGGTCTTCATTACTACTAAAGGAACATGATAAGGATGCAAATAATACTAGCAAATTAACATGAACGTGAGTACATCTGCTAGGGTGGATTTTGATAATGATCCATAATCAACATCATTATGGTGGGATCACTGACAAACAGGATGTGGGCCAGGTATCATCATTGTTGCCGAAAGGCCAGCATACGTCTGGTCTCTGACATAGTTTTTGGATTATTTTCACAACTGCCACTCCTACCCATCTCCTCCTCTCGCCTGGGGAGGATATCCTATGCTCCCACACATTAGGTGTTCCCATGATACAATTTTTCAAAAAACATATTTAGATGTTTTAAAATATTCTGAAAATAATTATGAGTGTTCATAAGACATATGTCGACAACCTGTTAAAAGTTCAAGTCAAAAATTCGAAATACACATGGGAAACAAAAAGGACAAAATCCGAACGTAAATATTTTCATTCTGGCTTTTGTCTTTTTGTGGCACTATTCATACTAAATTTGTCTTTTTTTGTTTCTCATTGTGTGTTCCGAATTTTGATTCGACCTTTTTACAGATTGTAGACACATGCCATTTGAACACTCACAATTTTTTTCGGAATTTTGTGAAACGTTTAAAAAGGAATTTTGAAAAATGGGTGCATGGTAGCATGTAATGTGTGATAGCATCTAATACTTTTCCCTATCGCCTGAAGCTGGTAGCACATAAATGGAGAGTAACTCAATGCGTGTTGCAGGTACCCATTCAGACCGACAAAACTAAATGCGCTCAGAGCGGAAAAGAAAATTATACTACCTGGATACGGTCAAGAGATATTAGTATACAAGCTTTGTGTATTAAAAATGCACGAATCACGTGGGAGCTGATTGACAGGATTACATCCTCGCGTGGCACCATGTCCACTCGTGATTTATCCCAAGGTCACGCGCTTAATGCGCTTTGATGTAGTAGAATCCTACTTGGTTTTGTTTTCGTATTAATTAGGGACGTCCTAACGGTCTCTGCCGTATGTCTACCCAAAATTGAGCAACCTAATCAGAAGGTTTTATGCTCGTTCGGATCAGAGGAGAGTGTCTACTGAGATGAACAACACCCTCCTTGCCTTGTATATGGCTGATGACGTACGCAAAGCCTTGCTCGATATTGGGGACCTTAAAGCCCCGGGGCTCGATGGGCTGCACGCTATTTTTTCTGTGAAAGGTTTTGGTTGATGTTAGGAGACGATCTATCCTGCAGAGGCCGGAGGACAGAGACTTTTTTATGATGGCTTCTACCCGGTTGGAATGCTCGGCCAGGGATATTTTTCACCCCCATGGATGGCGGTGTGACCTTCGGATTGGACCGGCATCACCTTAGGCCTCTTTTATCTTTTTTCGCTACTGCTGGCGTTTTTTTCCTTTCTATTTTGGCTTTTAGTACTTTGAAACTTTGGCTGTGTGCATCTAGCTATGCAGAGGCCGGGTGATCTTTGATGCGGTTGTATCAACTCGATATTTCAATTCAATGAAAAGCCCTTTATCGAAAAAAAGGAGAGGAGGTTTTGCAAGCGGTGAATACATATACTATTCCATCAGGGTGGAATGACACTGCGATTGCGATAATCTCGAAAGTCAATTCTCCGGAGAAGGTAACCCAATTTAGGCCGATTAGTTTATGCAATATGGTGTACAAAATAATAGCAAAAATGATAGCTTCTGCCTAAAGGTGCTCTTACCTGATATTATTAGTGTGACTCAAAGTGCTTTCGTGCCTCGGAGACTAATTTAGAAACATTACAACCGAGCACTAATCAGCCCTCTCAGACCATTAGCATTTTCAACCCTTGGATCTGCTATTTTCTATGCTCTTGGCCATTGGATGCACCTTCATGGCAGGGCAAAGCGCTGGGTGCGACCGAGCGCATGCCAGGGTGCAGCGAGGATAGCAGCGAACTGTCGCTGTCGATTGAAATCCCGTACCCGATGATTGAAGAAGAAAATCAATGTTGCCAGAATTTAATGGTGGGTGATTGCAAGTCATTTACACGCATTTACCCGGTGATTTTGCTCTTTCCTAATCCATGTGTGTCCATATAGTTTCCCACCGCCCCGTTCTTTCCTTCCCTATCCTGTTACTCCCGGATAATTAAGCTACAGTAATCCTCAGCTAATGTTGCCACGTCACCACTATTATTGTTAGTAATCCTCGCTTGATCCAAATCTTAGTTCAAACTCAAATTCAAAATTGAGTTTAAAGTCAAAATTCAAACTTTGTCAAAAATGAAACTAAAATGTTGATCATGTGGCAAATATGCACTTCTTAATATTGGTGGTGAACAACATTTTTGCAGAGTGGTTTAATGCCCTAATCTATTTAAAGCATATATTTAAAAAATTAAAAAAAAGGAAAAAAAGCACCCCCCCTCAACTGGGCCGACTGGCCCAGCTGGCCACCCGCCCCCCTTGGGCCTCAACCCACCAGGCCGGCCCACCCCTCCTACATCTACCCCCCCCCCACTCCACCGAACCCCAGACGAACGAAACCCCACTCCCGCGATCCACTTCCCCACCCCCACGTTCCCCTCGCTCCCTCTCGCCCCCCGATCTGGATCGGGGCAGGGACCCCAGCGACCGCGCCGCCCCGCACCCTGATGCCGGTGCCCGTCCCAGACGCCGCCCTACCCCGTCATCGCCTCCACCTCGCCGCGCCCCGTGGTCGTCGTCCTTCCCATCAGCGCAAGGCCACGGTGCCCCCATCGTCGGATCGCCGCCGCCCGAAGCCCCCTGACCGGACCGCCTCCCCGACCTCCTCCACCCCGGCTCCTACGAGCCTCGCCGACCCCCCTACTCGGCAATGGTCGTGAGCGCCCCCCCCTCTTTCCATCTTCCCTCTCTCTCCGTCGTCCCGAGCGCCACCGCGCTGGCACACGCGCATGTCGCGGCTGTGCTCGCTGGCACCTCGTCCGCTCGCCGCGCCCTGCCTCGCCTGGCTGCGCCGCCGCCGAGCGCCGGCCCGCGCTCGCCGTCACCTCCCCGTCCTGCCTCCTCCAGCGCGCGCCCGCCGCCCTACGCGTCCGCCCTGCCATGGCCCCGAGCAGGCCTCTGGCCACCGACACCTTGTGCGTTCGTGCGTGCCCTGCCTGGGAGGCCGCTTGTGCCTCTGCTAGTGGGCCAACCCAACTAGATTAGGTGGCCTAAATAACTGAATTAACTTAACCTTTTACTAACCCTTCACTTACACGTGGGTCCTCCTGCTAATAAAACGTGGTTAAATAAGTTGACTAAAACTGTGTCAATGACATGTGCCCCCCTAGGTAATATAAAAGGTTTAATTTAACTCTAGTTAGAACCTGGCTCTATGACATGTAGGCCCCACTGAACCGTTCACCTTTGACTAGTCAACTGTTGACTCCCGAGTCAACAGTTGACCTGGCCCCACCTGTCATACTCTAAGGCTAGCTGCTGCTGTGTATAAAAGGGTTTTGCACTGTTTTGGATAATTCAAATTAAATAATTCCAGAAATTCTAGAAAATTAATAAAAATTTAGAAAATCATATAAATTAATCCGTAACTCGGATGAAAAAGTTTTACACATGAAAGTTGCTCAGAACGACGAGACGAATCCGAATACGCCCTCTGTTTGTCTATCAAACGTCCCTAGCATAGCAGACGTTGAACTTTTACCCTCCGGTTCATCTATCTGACAGACGTCCGGAACCGGGAAAACTTTCTCGGATGTTTTCCCTCTTCGCCAGTATCGCCTAACGCTACGTTAGATCACCTCTAGCACCGCTTATTGTCTTGTTGTGCATATGTTTGCGTGTATTTACTGTTTCTTCCTCCTCTTCTCTCCGGTAGACCCCGAGGCCGATGCTGCCGCTATGATCGTCTACGTCGACGACTACCCTCCTTCTTGTGTGAGCAACCAGGCAAGCCCCCCCATTGATCATCTCGATATCGCCCATTCCATTATCTCATGCTTGCATTAGATTTTGCTACTGTAATTGATTGCTCCTATTCTGATGCATAGCTTGCTTTTGTAACCTGCTATTGTACCTCACCTGCTTACCCTAAACTGCTTATTATAGGTTGGTTAGTGATCCATCAGTGACCCCCACATTGTCCTTGTTACCCCTGCTTCATCTCCGATGACTCGATCAACATGATCGATGACCAGAGCCTGACACCTCACATCACATCACGCCCCTTTTGTTGCTCGACTCTGCAAAGCTACTATCGAGTGCCGAGGGTGATCCCTCATAACACACTCCTGATGATAATTCTGTAGTGTAGCTATTCGGTCGTGGTCATCGAGGGTGATTTCCTCTTTCACCATTCCCGATACGACTCTGTCGTTCAACACCTCATGTGTGAACCTCGAGGGTGGTCCCTCTTATGTTCACCTTAATGATTACATTGAGTGGAATCCTCCGTGGGTGATTCCTCGGGTTTTCCCCTTGATGTTTGGACACACGGTTACCTTAACTTTACTTGAGACCATTGTTGAAGTCGGGCCGGCCCTGAGGGGTACCCACGAGTTGATGTGAAAGTCGGGCGGGCCCGTTGAGCACCCGCGAGTTTTCCACGTGGCACGGCCGGGCAGTCTGGGCCCTTGCCGTAAGTCCACGAGACAGGGCGACGGGGTCACCTTATCATGAGTCTCTGCTCGTCTTCGCGAGCCCCCAATGCACTAACAGGTTTGGGTATTTGTTCTGAGTTGGCCTCTGGCTTTTACGCACTAACCACCATGCAAGAATAGATATGGGCCTCGAAGTCGTGGTATCAGCCGAAGCTTTGTCAGACGTCCAGTTCAGCAGTGCGGCATGGTCGGATCGTGCTGGCCATTCGAGGCAGTGCTGGTATCCACCCTGCTCTCAACGACCCGGAGTACTGCGGGCGATGGGCCCAAGACCCCGGAGTGCTTAGGATGTTGACCGGTGGGGACCTCTCTGCTGAGCCTAGGTAGGGTTGCGACGTGTTGATTTTCCGAGGCCGGGCATTGACCCCAGAAAGGTGTGTCCGGCCAGAGTGATCGAGTGTGTTGGGTAACGTGGTGCACCCCTGCAGGGAAGATATATATTCGAATACCGTGTCCGCAGTAATGGACATTCAGACTTATATCCTGATCTTATATAACTAGAAATGGATACTTGAGACATGTGATGGATATGTGGCTCCGAGATTGCTTTCTTGCAGGGAGTCGAGAAAGGATCTCTGGGCGTTGTTGTTACAACATGCTTGTTAATTAAACCGCTATTCTTTACTCTTCTACATGTTGCAAGATGCTTGGAGTTGCTTGAAGATCCTAGTCTTTGATAGGCTAGGCCTTCCCCTCTATTCTGGCATTCTGCAATTTAGTCCATAGATACAGCCCTTCCATTTGATACCAATGCATACTTAGTATAGATCTGATGCTTGCGAGTACTTTGGATGAGTACTCACGGTTGCTTTGCTACCTTTTCTGCCCTTCCTTCTTCTTTCCGGTTGATGCCACCAGATGGTGGACCCTTGGAGCCAGATGCCACCGCCGATGGATGCTACTACGTGGAGGCCGTCGACAACCAGGAGTAGTTAGGAGGTCCCAGGCAGGAGGCCTTGCCTCTTCGATCGTGTTGCTTTTGTGCTAGCCTTCTTAAGGCATCCTTCTTTAACTTATGTCTGTACTCAGATATTGTTGCTTCCGCTGACTCTTGTCTATCGAGCTCGTATTCGAGCCCTCGAGGCCCCTGGCTTGTAATATAAAGCTTGTATTATTTTGTTTTGTGTCTAGAGTTGTGTTGTGATATCTTCCCGTGAGTCCCTGATCTTGATCGTACACATTTGCGTGTATGATTAGTGTACGATTGAATCGGGGGCGTCACATACCCTTTAGTCACCTCGGCATGCCGCTACTTCATCTTCTCCGCTCCTTCCTCTCCCAGTTCTTTCTGCCTCAAATATGAAAATCATCTTTATTGATCATGTTGTTTCTGCTCTCTGGATGCAGATGCTCTGACTTGTGATCGATTCGGGCTCATCTTCCCTGATGGATCTGTGGAGAAGCAGTGACCATGGTGGGCGTGAGGCCGCAGCGGCAGCGGTGGTGCCGACTTGCCCGATGGAGTTGACGAGAGGCAACGACGAGGTGGGGCTCAGGCGATGCCGGCGGCGGATGCTCCCGCATGAGGAGCTTCTCCACTACCCTTGTCCCCATCTTGCTGCAGGTCCGATCAATTTGGACCTCCATCTTGTGCAGATCCATCCATAATTCCATATCGAACTGGCATCATCTTGTTGTTCCTGATTGCCCGTGAGTCTGTGACTGCTCCAATGTTATAATTGATGGTACAAGGTGTCTTGTATAGGATTGCTGCCAATGGTTCACATTCGAGAGCAGAAGCATGAAGAATTAGAATTATCTACCTGCTCATTGTATTCTAGAATTATATATCTATCAAGAGATATCATTATTGTTCTATTTGGAAAAAAAACTATAATTGTTAGTGTATCCAAATGATTGATACGTGTTCTCTAATTGTTTCAATACAAAATGGATTAACAGTGGATATAGAGGACTGTTCACATCTGAAATTTCATGGCCTGTAAATTCTAACGTGCACCTTACTCTCTACTGCTTTCAAATTAGATTTTCGAGTTAATACTAATTGAGGTAATTTAGGTCTGCCAGCAAAAGGTGGATCGTTTGAGGTGCACAGGAGCTACCCTTTTGCTATTCGGTTGCATTTATTTTTGTTCCATGGTGTTACTAGATTCCAATCATGCAATCGTCTAGGTTACAAAAGGAGAATCTTGAGTGTGCGAGTGAACATGAAGAGGAATTCACGTGTTGCAATAAGGTGTTATCATGGGTACAAGGATGGACCAAATCAGCACAAAAAATTACTAATATATATACAGCGCATGCCGATATTAAAACAATATATAATCTCTACATTGTATGAATCCTAGCATTAGAGTTCAAAAATATATGGGCGCAGCAATGCGCGTCATAAATGATCTAGTTACAGATAATGGGTTGGTTGCATACGAATGCTTCCACACTATTGATCGGGTTGAGTGGCCTTTCCTCAACGAGATTATGCTCAAGCTTGGATTCCACGAGAATTGGGTTAATTATATTATGCAACACGTCTTCACTGTTGAATATAGAATTCAGTTTAATGCGAAGGAAAGTGAGAGTTTTAAACCTACCAGGGATTTGAGGCAGGGAAACCAGTTGTCTCCTTACCTTTTCTTGTTATGCATGTAGGGTCTGACTGCTCTGTTGACACATGTGGAAGATGGAAATATTTTGAGAAGTTAAGGTGTGTAGAGACGCGCCTCATGTTACAAATCTTCTCTTTGTTGATGACTCTTTAATCTTCATGAAAGCAAATTTGCAATATGCGGAAGCGTTGAAATCAGTTCTAGATTCGTATTGCGTGGCCTCGGGACAGATGGTCAGTGCTGATAAATCCAGTATCTTTTTTAGTCCAAATACGAGTGTGGAGATTAGAGAACAAATGTGTACAACTTTGAATATCATGAAAGAGTGTAATGCCCCTGACACACTCGCAGGTTACTGGCCGTTACCCCTGGCGGGATCTAGACTGGCCTCACAGATCAACAGTAGTCTTTTCTGTGCACTTTGTCCTCACTCTTGCGCACCTATGACCAAATTCCCAGTCGGTCACCCATGCTGAAATTCTTCAAGTTGAGCACGCTTAACTTTGGAGTACTTTTCGAATGGGTTCACGGAAAAGAAGGAATTCCTTGGTGATATGAGTAGTCTATCGTCCCTATTGATCCAGACTCTTACATAGAGGCCCTACAATAGATATTTAGGACTGTCGACCAATGTGGGATTAGATAAAACTGACTGCTTCTAATACTTAATTGATCATATTGTTAAGAAATCAGTGGTTGGAAGGAAAAACTTCTTTCGGCTCGAGGAAAAGAGATTCTTTCAAGGTGGTTGTTCCAGCCATACCCACCTATACAATGTTGGTCTTTAAAATTCCTAAAAGAGCATGCGAAGGAATTATTGTCGCGATGGCACATTTCTGGTGGGGAGGCGAAGACAACAAGAGGATGATGCATTGGATGGCTTGGTGGAAAATATGTGTATCCAAGAATCAAGGAGGAATGGGTTTTCGTAATATCCACTGCTTCAATTTGGCTATGCTCGCTAAACAGGCTTGGCGCCTTATCGAGAATCCAAATTATCTATGTGCTACTATTGTGAGAGTCAAATACTATCCTCCCGGTGATTTGTTGAACACTAATTTAAAGAAAGGGTTCGTCTTTCACTTGGAAAAGTATTATGGCGGGTGTGAACTCTCTGAAACGTGGCCACATTTGGCAAGTGAGGAATGGTGAGAATATTAAAATTTGGGAGGATGCCGGGATTCCAAATTGTGCAAACCTAAAAATTATTGCTCCAAGGCGAGGTCAGTTGTTATCTAAGGTAGCAGACTTGATTGACCATATTCTTAATACTTGGGATGAAGATCTACTCAGGCAAACGTTGTGGCCTATAGATGTTCATCGCTTGAGATTTCACACAAAATGGTATGTTTTTGGTTTGGTTTACTTATTTTGTGGAATGGGACACCATCAATATAGAAATAACTTGCGACATACCAATGGTATGAGACGTACCACAATTATCTTATTTGACATAGGCTATGGAAACTTCCTTGCACAGCAAAGGTTAAAATATTTATTGGCATATGCTACTTGGCCTCTTCCGTGTTGTGTTGTGCTAACCAATAGACATGTGAAACAGGGAAAGTATTGCCCAATTTCCCTGTATGCTCTCCTCGAACAAAACACACAAATGATTTGCTATTTTTATGCAACAGAGCAAAAGAAGTGTGTCGAAGGCTTGGGATGGATCATATTATCGATAAAGCTAGTGAAGTAGATCGTGCAGGTGAAGCGGTTTTGTAATATTTACTTTCAATGCAAGATCATGAATTGTGTGTTATGGGCAATCAGAATGTACGTGAAATGATTTCCGTATTGTCATGGTACTTGTGGTAGGAAAGACATAAATTGGTTCACAAGTAGACAACTCAAAATGCACACCAATTCCATGGGAATCCAACCTCTTACGGCCAATTTTGTTAGTGCTTCCTTGCCAAAGGTCTCGATGAAAAAAGGGGGATGGTCTTGCCCTCTAGTAGGGTTTGTTAAACTTAACATTGATCCTTCTTTTGACCATAACTTACTTAGGGGTATGATGGGAGCGGTCTTAAGAGACGACAAAGGTAGATTTATTGTTGGGGGTAGCGGTAAGATTGACTGGTGCGCGGATGTACTGATGGCTGAAGCTCTGGCCCTAAAATTTGGTCTGTCGCTGGCGCAAAGGACGGGATGCAGTCGCATTATTATTAACTTCGATAATATGGAGGTGATTGGTACCATGAAGGAAGGAGGACGATTGTCGGGTGTAGCGGCAGCATTTTTTTGATGATTTTTTTATTTAGCTTGTGATTTTACTATTTCTAGATTCGAGCATTTTAATAAGGGCAAATAAAGTTTCTCACAAACTTGCTAGATTGACTAGATTTTCTTTCATTTCTGATTGGTTTGAGGAGCCAAAAATTGACTTGTACCAACCCTCGTAAATGATGTACGGGTTTTTTCAAAAAAAAAATACACTGTGAAAGAAACATGGGGAAACTAGTTAACACGTATCCCTTCGGGGGATTTCCAATGGGCGGCGCGGGAAGCATAAGTTGTAAGAAAAATTGTTTTTGTTGTTGCTTTCTTGAAAGTGAAAATCAGATTTGTGTTTCGCGGTGAAGTCTTCCCAAAAAAGCGAAAAGCATATTTGTGATTCAAGAAAAATGAAAACCACAATTGAAGTTGTGCTTCATGATGAAGCACATTTGTGCTTTTCTGAAAAGTGAAAAAGCACGACTGAAAGTGACAAACAAACTTATGCTTCTTGAAAAGTGAAAAAACATCGTTGTGATTCATGGTGAAGAATGACTATGTTTTCCAAAGAGTGAAAAAGCACCGCGGTGCTTCCAAAAAGTGAAAAGCATAATTGAGTTTCCAGTTTTTTACCCTATGTTTTTTGTTTTTCCAGTTCGAGATCTTTTTTTTTGTTTTTTTCTTGAATTTTTTGAAGAAAAAAAGATCATCCAACCTATTAACATGAGATCTACTTTCGAAGACCTTGATCCAGAAATCGCAATGGTAAAAGCGCCTCGTGATTTGGACGCACGCTCAAGAAAAAATGTTTTGAGAAAAAGAACAAAACTCCTAGGTTGCAATAAGTGTCGTGCAAGCAGTGCACCACTTGTCATCACGAGAGGAGGTGGGGAGCTACCTTTGTAAGTGGTACCCTCTAACTAATGATTTTGAAGAAATGTGGAGATCTACCTTGATAAAAAGAAAGAAATATACTATAGATATAGAGATGCAATTAACAGAGTCCTAATAAGCTCAAGTTGGCTGGCAGAACACCCCTCCTTGTTTTTCTCTCCTCCAGAAAAACTAAGGTGAATAGGGTTTTCTCCTCCCCCGATAAACCATTGTGCCCCCACCCCACCCCCTCTATAGTTTGTATCTAAGAGAGAAGACGGAGAGGGGGGATACTTGTTCGTCTGATGTGCAGTCTTGTTTCGTGCAACGGTGTAGGTCTTTGTTCTCGTGTCTTAGCGGCGATGTTGAGGTGGGTGGCGTTCTAGGGTTGGAATAAGTACGTTTTGCCTCCTCCCCGTGTGATGGTGTTCACTCCAACATTGGTGGCAGACTAGTGAGAGCGTGGTGCCATGGATCTGGGCAGT
This sequence comes from Triticum timopheevii, assembly GCA_963921465.1. NCBI lineage: Eukaryota > Viridiplantae > Streptophyta > Magnoliopsida > Poales > Poaceae > Triticum > Triticum timopheevii. The sequence continues at coordinate 155,234,477 of OY997272.1, forward strand.
CATATCTATTGAGAAACATGTCAAAAGTTCGGTTTATTCTGGTGCTTTGGCCTCTACTGGGAGTGACAATGGGAGTTTCAATAATCATCTTCTGGTGGCTTTGTCAGGTTAACGGATTTCATATGTATGTGTAGACGTTCTAGAAGAGTGGGCAGTACCGACAGCTACATCATAGGTCAATGATGATGGGGATGAACATTCATTTCTCTTGGCATGCATGTTGGTTGGTCCGGAGTCATCGTGCACGCTCTTCAAGAGGGGTGGCGCCAAGCCAGAGCTTTGACAAGCTTGGGGCACGACCCCACGGACGTTCTTTCTGCATTGTCCTTGTCCCATCCTTAAAGACGGGTTTCAATTGTGTTTGCAAAAAGATTAGGCGATCAGAGTTTAGTTGGTGCTTAATTTGTACGTTGGTTCTTTTTCCTCTTTTTTCATGTACATACAGTATTTAAAACTATAAATGTGTTGTGGGAAGGAACTCCCATAGTTTCGATTCAAGAAAAATGAACCTACCTATCATAGTCCTCGCATGTGGCCGGCAGCCTTATTTGATCCGTCCCATCAACAACTGTTATTTACACATGTAATTTTCTGCGGGAGCCGCCGAAGGTAATATCCATGGTTGGGCTCTTGTGCAATGACATTTATTACTATTAAATGTACATAAATATCATAGGCATCTATACACAACAAACACAACAATATACATAAAAGAAACTAACCCAATAAACTTACACGAACACATTGTGTACATTGATAATTTACAACAATGATGATTTTTATATTTTCTATACAACTCGTCTCACTTTCTTTCTTATGTTGTTGCCTTCACGTGTACTTCGTTACAAGAGTATCGTTCATCATAGCCTTCATGTCTTGCCCGCTTAACATGAATAAGACGTAAGTGTTCTCTAAAGACACTCTCATACATCTCTTTTCCAGGTTAAAGACAATCCAAACTTGCCAAATTCTCACCTACGGCGGGTTTGGGTTGTCTTTAACATAAAGGAAGGTTTTATATGGTTCTCCTATTCCGCCAATGATTGATCAAACAAAATTGTTCTATTTAATACCACACATGCCACGTTTTATAAGTATCATTTCTCGTACGAAAATGCTAGACATACATGTGGTTGGCTTACAGACTGGATTTGCATGCCCATCTTCCAATTACATATTTCTATTGCGCATTAAGAAAATATATGTTACTTTAGTGTTCATGGCCACTATTAATGCATGTACATATTACTATTTGTACTTGATATGGTACCATTCCCTTGAAAAAAAAAGTAAAAGATAGTTCATTGGTTAAGTTTCCCATTGTAGAACCTACCTACCATGGTTCAGGTACTACACTTAGCATGAATGTTTGTTTCTTTTGAATTTATTCATACGTTTCCTATTCTTTGAATTGTATGGCATCCACGCCAACTACGAGGTGCATGTGGCGACTCTGGCTCGGTCCCTCGCGTACTCATAAGGGTACATTATGCACATGTGTTTGTGAGTGTCTTTGTCTATATTAAGTTACTTAGAAAGACCACTAAAGCTGGTTGGGCAGGTTAAAGGGAAGCCCAAAAAAAATCTCATGTAGTCCAATCTATTAAGATATTAAGCTCTCTTTATTGGAGCCTCCTAGTGCATCAGGAGCTGTGGGAGTCGCTATTGGCCCCAATTATATGGGTGCATGTTCCTGGTTGACAGTGACACACACCTATGGAGATCGGTTTTTCAGTTTTGAGAAGGTTCAAGAAGGTATTCCCTAGTGTTTCTTGTTTTTTCATTTTCTATGTTTTATTTAACGGTTTTAATACTTTCTTTTGGGTTTTCCCTATTTTTTTCTGTTTATTTTTCTTTCTTCTCTTTTTATTTCTCCCTTTTTATGTTTTAGTTCATGAACATTTATGAAAGATTCATGAACTATTTAAAGGAATTATGAATATTTTTTAGAATCCATGAATATTTTTTGATTCATGAACATTTTTTATTTTTTGTTAAGATACTAAGCTCCCTGGATTTGGATCCTAAATCTTCCTCGTGTATCGTCTGTAGCGGAACTATGAACGGGAGCTAGCAATCCGGACCGTATTGAAAAGGTTCCTAAGACACAGCATGGAAGAGTCAAAATATTCAGAAGCGAGGTCCAAGAATGAAGAAGGGGTAGAATTACTGAATGAATACGAGCTGTGGCTAATACCCGAGGCATAAAAGACGCATTTTCTACGGGATCCCGAAACCACCAGCCACCCCGACCTAATTCATGATGAGCCCACCAACTTCCTGGCGAGATGCCTACGGTTAAAAACAACCGACATGTCAAGATCCAAATTCGAATTGGTTCCTGGTCCTGGTCAGAGACCACCGTGTTCGCGCCGGCGGTCCAACAAAGAGGCGAAGTAGTGGTGTCTTTCTTTCCATTACGAACGACACGCTTCGCCTGCTCCCTCCCCGTGTCCATTAGCGCTCCTGTCCAGAGCGAAGAGAAGGCGAAAAAGCGCCGCCGAAGCTGCATGAGCAGGCTTCTATTGCTACGCAACAATAGAGCAGGCGCGCCGCCCACAAAATGTTTGAATGATCGGGTAAAGAGCGAGCTTCTTATATGGGATCCGACGCATCCAGCAGAGCGAAGCAGCGTTCCATTCTTTTCGGCGGCATCCTTCCGCATTGGCGGCGAGTGGAGTGCCACAATCCCATTCATCATTTTTGATCTACATAACCTGGTGGGTCATGGGCTATAGCGGTTGTAATAGGTTACAGTTGTAAGGGTGTGTGTCCCATCTTAAGAGTGGTGCAAACGGCAAACCAATAAATCGCTAATGCATCGTCCGATTTTCCTGATATTAGGAGGGTTCTAGAAGCCTAGAAGGTATTGCTTGATTTTTAATTTTTCTTTCTTGAATGTTTTTATCTATCAATTTTAATATATTTTCTTTTGGTTTATTACTGTTTTCCTTCTCTTTTTGGTTATTTTCCCTTTTTCCTTTCTCCATGCCCCTTCTTTCTTTTTTCACATTTTAGTTTACAAACGTTTAATAATTTTCATGAACTATTTTTAAAAATCATGAACATTTTTAATTCATTATTATTCTTAAAGTTTGTGAACGTTTTTTAATTTGTGAACCTCTTTTCAAATTTGCGAACACGGTTTGATATCACTAAATGTTATTAAACATGCCAACAATTTTGTATTTTTTTAATTCAAAACATTTTTAAAATCCAAATTTCCAAAAAAGAGTAAATTTATCAAAGTTTTCCAAATAAAAATGATACTTAGTTTTTTCTAAGCTAGCAGTGGAGCGAGCTGAGCTAGAGACGAGCTAAGCGAGTGAGAGCTTGAAGGGCCGGTCCATGTGAGTTTTATACTAGTAATTTCTTGATTTTAGCTTAGAATATGAGCTCCAAAGAGGCTCACACAACCATCACTGGTGAAGCTACTGGAAGTATGCTCTAGAACCGATAATATTATATTATTATATTTCCATGTTCATGATTAAGAGTTTATGTTACATATTGTAATTGATATGATCCTGGAATATGCGATTGAGTGAAAAACTCATATGCATGTGTAGAACGATCAACGATAAAATAAGATTCCTAGTCTCACCTCTAAGACTAGCTCAAGTGTTGTTCACGATCATATTTTCCGGATCTTGAGATATTGTTAAGAGTAATGATACTCTCAAAACAACATTGAGAGTACGACGTTAGAAGAGCGGTCATATTGAATTGACCCAAACTCGTTTGTTATACTTTGAGATAATGTCATCATAACTCAATTGTTATAACACGGAGTGTTAACTTGTGTTTAAGTTCTTTAGGCCATGAGAGTATCGTAGTCACTTCTTACCGTACGATGAGTTTTGGGGTTACTCAAACGTCATCTGTAACACAGTGATCATAATGACAACTTGCAGGTTCATCAGAAAGTTTGATAAGGGACACGATAGCTCGAGGGTGGAATTTGCTCCTCCGATGATGGAGAGATATTCTTAGGGCCCTCTCGATGTGACGACATCCATCATCGTATGGCCAGACACAGGTGACAATGTCACGGGGATGACAGAACATGTCAACGAGAAAGAAGAAGAAAACCGGCAACGAGAAGACCGGCATAGTGAGCATATGTATGACTCGAGAGGATATCGATATATCTCACCTCGGGTTTTCTAAAGTATCTCAAAGAAAAGGAAACATCACATGATAACCAAAGGTTCACTTGACTGTCATTCGTGTAATCAAAGGGATTATATGGACGTTCACGGTTCCGCTATCGGTCATTGAACAAAGGGGTTTCATTCATGTGTATATTTTACCGAACCTACGGGGTCATAAGCTTATGGTAATCACGATCTGCTGAGTGTTAGTAGGATGAGAGTATCGAAGATTTATTTATGGAATTGTTTCATTAATATTGGGGATAATGGCGAGAGGATCCAGAAGCCTTTCGGGGTCACCGGAAGGGTTTCGGAGTTTATCGGGCAATACCGGGTATTACCAACAAATAATGTATAGGTGAAAATATTTTTGGAGGTGTTAAGTTTATAATAAAAGGCTCTAGTAATTGTTAGCGGACTTTTATATTTAATTTGATGTCAACATGCCTTAAAAGACAAAGTAGTGGAAGTCAACTTGGGCCACAAGGGTCCATGTAGGGAGGCCGAATTGGAGGGGGTGATTCCTCCTCTCCCTAGGCCGGCGCACCAAGGAGGGAAACCTTCCCTCCTTCTGTGGCGCCCCTCCCTCTCCCTCCAACCTATATATACTAGAGGTTTTTGCACTATTGAGACAAAAGTTTTGGAGCCTCCTCTAGTTCATTTAGTTCTAGTTCTAGTTGATCCTAGTTGATCTAATTAGAGCTAGACCTACTTCCTTTGATCCTCATAATTAGAAGTCCAGTGTGGTTCTAATCTCCTCCCTATAATTCTCCGTCGATGATTAGCTCTGGAGGCGAAGCGCCGCGGAATCATGAAGACCATACACTTGCAATCAAATAGATAGGTCACGATTTCTGTCATTCGTTCGAGGTATCGTTCATGGACGGTTCGCGGCATAATTCATCTATGGTTCGAGGGACTCAAAGTACGATCTACATCGACTCGTCTACTTCAGCTGCACTCCGAAGTTGGTAATGATCATGATCCAAACCTTTTATGCATCTTCATATTGTTCCTGGGTGATCGTAGAGCGAATTATTTTGTTTTCCACTACGTTTTCCAACAGAAGCAAACGTTAGCCTCTAGTACTCTCTCGTACTCCATTGATTAGCCTCTACGTTTTCCATTGACTTAAGGTAAAGCTTGTTTTACTTGTACGTAGTCACTGCTTGCGTAAACATTACGAGCCTCTTACCTGCCAAGAGGTAATAATATTGCTAATTCTTTTGTGTGATGGGTATGCTGTTGCCAGTTGTTTGATCATTTTGAATGAATCATACTCAAAGGTAAGAACATCTTATTTACAGTTTAACCCAAGACACCACGTGCACAACACATTCCTTCAACTAGTACCCAAGCCTCTATATCCGGCAGCGTTTTCGTTCTCACATTTCACCACTTGTATGAAAATGACGCCTAGGTAACTTAGTACATGGCACGTGTATTATTTTGGTAGATGAATGTGTACGAATGCATGGTGTGCCTTGCTTTTGTTTTGAAATTTTTTGAATGTGCGTGCGGAATGCGTTGGTTCATTTAGCATTTTTTTTCTTACCGCGTTGACCAGTTCACCGATGGAACTTGTGCGCTGACACATTCCTCCTGCTTCGTTGCTTCTCTGCCCTTATATTGGATATCGGGCTGTGTTCCAGCCGCTCTTGGGCTAATCGTCACTGTCTGCACCTGCAGCTGTTGGCCCAAACGTTGTCTGGCTTCCTCTCTTCTCTCCGCGTGTCCAACGGTCCAACCATCATTGAATCGGGATTGTTCGAGCGTCTACAGGATGTAATGCACCACCGCCGCATGCGCCTATAAAAGGATCCCTCCTTTGCCTCTGAACCTCACGCCGCGGCACCAGAACCAGAACTCCTCCTACTCGCCCATGCCCGCTGTGAATACCGCCTTCTTCTTCCACAACGTCGCCCTCGCCACCGCCTGCTTCGAGAAGGCCACGCCGCTGGTCTTCACCACCACCACGGAAGAGGAGTGGTGTGTCTTGCTCAAGCCAAACCTTGCACAGACAAGGAAGAACTGATCCAGATGCACATGGAGGCCGTGGGGGCCGCAAGCTCTGCTTATGGGGTCTTGGCTAATGGTATCGACGTCGTCTGATAGGATCATCCACGAGCGCCTCCCATCAAGGGATATGGCATCCCTGATGAAAGGATCGATATAGTTGACTAGAGGGGGGGGGGGGTGAATAGGAAACTAACAATTTTTAGCTTTTCTTTATCAAATTAAACTTTGCAGCAAAGTAGGTTGTCTAAATATGCAACTAAGTGAGCAACCTATATGATGCAACAACAATAGGTACACAAGCAAGCAAGGGATACAACACAAATAAGCTTGCACAAGTAAAGGCACGAGATAACCAAGAGTGGAGCCGATGGAGATGAGGATGTGTTACCGGAGTTCCTTCCTTTTGAGGGGAAGTACATCTCCGTTAGAGTGGTGTGGAGGCACAATGCTCCCCAAGAAGCCACTAGGGCCACCGTATTCTCCTCACGCCCTCACACAATGTGAGATGCCGTGATTCCACTATTGGTGCCCTTGAAGGCGGCGACCTAACCTTTACAAACAAGGTTGGGGCTATCTCCACAACTTAATTGGAGGCTCCCAACGACACCACGAAGCTTCACCACAATGGACTATGGCTCCATGGTGACCTCAACCGTCTAGGGTGCTCAGACACCCAAGAGTAACAAGATCCGCTAGGGATTAGTGGGGGGATCAAATTTCTCTTGGTGGAAGTGTAGATCGGGGCCTTCTCAACCTATCCCGAGCAAATCAACAAGTTTGATTGGCTAGGGAGAGAGATCGGGCAAAAATGGAGCTTGGAGCAACAATGGAGATTTTGGGGGAAGAGGTAGGTCAACTTTGGGGAAGAAGACCCCCTTATATAGTGGGGGGAACAATCCAACCGTTACCCCCCAAGCAGCCCCGCAGAGAGCGGTACAACCGCTGGGGTGGGCAGTACTACCGCTGAGCCAGCGGTACCACCATCCCGCCTAGCGGTACTGCCGCACAAAGGAGGAGAGCGAGGTCCTGGACCCTGAGCGGTACTACCGTGGCGGTAAGGGCGGTACTACCGCCTCTACTGCTGCAGCTAGTGCCGCAAAACCCGACACGAGAAAAGGGCCCTCGAGTCAAGGCGGTAGGAGCACGGAGCCGCAGCGGTACTATGGCGGAAGGCTCCAAGCGGTACTACCGCTGAGGAGCGGTACTACCGCTTGTTGCACTTGGGTGGTACTACCGCTGTGGCCCGCGGTACTACCGCTGGGACCAGACAAAGCAAACAAGAAGGGGAATGAGTTCTCCATTGAAGCGGAAAGGTTCAATGGGTGCGATAAGGATGTGTACGTGTTGATTCCACCCTAGCCTTACCAAAGCGGATCCCCTCTTGATAGTACGGTGACTCCTACGAAACTAGTCCACCAACATAGAAACGAAAGAGCTGCACCGCCTTGAATAAAACACTGAGGGGAGGGAATCGTCTTGTGCCAAAGGATGAATCACTGAAAAGCTCAACACACACGATTAGTCCGCAAAAGCATTGTCATCAATCACCAAAACACCTTAGGGATAAATATGCCCTTACAATCTCCCCCTTTTGGTGGACTGATGACAATATGGGATTTGCACAAACGGGAAAAGACTTGGACATGCGCAAACCCCACAACTCTAAAATATAGACAGGCTCCTCCTAGATGTGTGCTATCTAGATAAGTGCTTTGGACTGCATGGCACACATACTAGGATCAACTCTCCCCCTACATTTTAGAGACCAACAAACTAAGCAGGATATATGAGAGCAGAGTGTATAACAGGATAAGCATGCAACTCATAAGATACCGAAGGACTAGATAGACATAGATGATTATATTATAAAGATAAGGTAGCATATGTCTCACACCATATGTCTGGAACTTAGATCTCACTGGCACAAAACCAAACAAAGCAAACAGCGAGAAAACACAGACACCACAAAGACACACTCGCAAATCAGACAACCCCACAAATCCCTAAACTCTCTCCCTCTTTGGCATCGAGACACCAAAAAGGGAAGGAGTGTTGCTACGGCTCCAGGTGATAGCAAGCAAGGGTCTCGAACATCATATCCCAGCGGGATCGTCTGCACCGCCGTTGTCGGTCGGAAACTGCTCGGCGTCTGAATCTGTCCACGGGCAGTGCTGCTGAATCCACTCCTCCTCCTCAGTTAGCTGGTCCTCGGATCCACTGTTCAGGTCGCACCCAACTGACGCATGAGCTCCTTGTGACGTCCCCTGGCCTTCTTCTCGGCCACATGAGTCATGTACAGACCATGAGACTCCATGCAGAAAAGCTTCTTCATCTTGAGCTTGAGCTTCTTTGCCCAAGAGGGCTCTGCCCCAGAAGGTTCATAGTAAGCATCATCATCAGCCTCAGTCTCCTCCTCGGTCTCCATGGCAGCAGCAGAAGATGTACCCCCAGTTTTAGGGACCTGGGTGCCCCAGTTGTCCTTCTTGTTGGGGAACGTTGCAGAAAATAAAAAATTTCTACGCTTCACCAAGATCAATCTATGGAGTCATCTAGCAACGAGAGAGAGGAGTGCATCTACATACCCTTGTAGATCACGCGCGGAAGTGTTCAAGAGAACGGGGTTGAGGGAGTCGTACTCGTCGTGATCCAAATCACCAAAGATCCTAGTGTCGAACGGATGGCACCTCCGCGTTCAACACACGTACGCTTGGGGAAGACGTCTCCTCCTTCTTGATCCAGCAAGGGGGAGGGAGAGGTTGATGGAGATCCAGCAGGACGACGGCGTGGTGGTGGAAGTAGCGGCGATCTTGGCAGGACTTCGCCAAGCTCAGCGAGAGGGAGAGGTGTTATGGAGGGAGAGGGAGGCGCCAGGAGCAGGGGTATGCAGCCCTCCCTCCCTCCTCTTTATATAGGGGCCCTGGGGGGGCGCCGGCCCCCTAGAGATTGGATCTCAAGGGGGGGCGGCAGCCAAGGGGGGAACTTTCCCCCCAAGCCAAGTGGGGCGCCCCCACCCCTAGGGTATCCAACCCTAGGCGCAGGGGGGGCCAAGGGGGGCGCACCAGCCCACCAGGGGCTGGTTCATCTCCCACTTCAGCCCATGGGTCTCTCCGAGATAGGTGGCCCCACCCGGTGGACCCCCGGGACCCTTCCGGTGGTCCCGGTACAATACCGGTGAACCCCGAAACTTTGCCGGTGGCCGAAACTGGACTTCCTATATATAAATCTTCACCTCCGGACCATTCCGGAACTCCTCGTGATGTCCGGGATCTCATCTGGGACTCCAAACAACTTTCAGGTTACCGCATACTAATATCTGTACAACCCTAGCATCACCGAACCTTAAGTGTGTAACCCTACGGGTTCGGGAGACACGCAGACATGACCGAGAAGACTCTCCGGCCAATAACCAACAGCGGGATCTGGATACCCATGTTGGCTCCTACATGTTCCATGATGATCTCATCGAATGAACCACGATGTCGAGGATTCAAGTAATCCCGTATACAATTCCCTTTGTCAATCGTACATTACTTGCCCGAGATTCGATCGTCGGTATCCCAATACCTCGTTCAATCTCGTTATCGGCAAGTCACTTTACTCGTACCGTAATGCATGATCCCGTGATCAACCACTTAGTCACTTTGAGCTCATTATGATGATGCATTACCGAATGGGCCCAGAGATACCTCTCCGTCATACGGAGTGACAAATCCCAGTCTCGATCCCTGTCAACCCAACAGACACTTTTGGAGATACATATAGTATACCTTTATAGCCACCCAGGTATGTTGTGACGTTTAGTACACCCAAAGCACTCTTACAGTATCCGGGAGTTACACGATCTCATGGTCTAAGGAAACGATACTTGACATTAGAAAAGCTCTAGCAAAACAAACTACACAATCTTGTGCTATGCTTAGGATTGGGTCTTGTCCATCACATCATTCTCCCAATGATGTGATCCCGTTATCAATGACATCCAATGTCCATGGTCAGGAAACCGTGACCATCTATTGATAAACGAGCTAGTCAACAAGAGGCTCACTAGGGACATGTTGTGGTCTATGTATTCACACATGTATTACGATTTCCGGATAACACAATTATAGCATGAATAATAGACAATTATCATGAACGAGGAAATATAATAATAACCATTTTATTATTGCCTCTAGGGCATATTTCCAACACTTCTTCCTCAGACGCTTGATCTCATGAGACACCAACTCTCCAGTCTCCAGCATAACCTTGGGATAGACTTGATCCCAGGCCTTCTCAATGAGCAACATGATGAACGGTCCATAGATCGAGCACTTGCGATCAGAGATAGCAGATAAGAGCTCAGACCACATAACATGAGAAATGTCCAGGGAGTCGCCAGTGTTTGCTTCCTTCTCATGCTGGCAGAAGATAAGCATGTCCACGTGATAGGAGTGAACCATATCCAGATTCCCGATACGAGGGAAGAGAGTCTCACGGAAGACACGGTGAAGAATGTCCAGAAATGCAGGCAGCTCATAGGTTTCCTTCTTAGTGTCGGGGTTGATCTTCAGAGTGCAGTAGGGCCAGAGGGCTTGCTTGTGGGTGGAGGTTGCATTGCGGTGAGGGCGAAAGCCGACAGGAGTCTCAAGCCCGTGATCTTCCACCCCAAGTAACTCCATGAAGGCCTTCCACTTGACAGAAAGCAACTTGCCATTTGTCATCCAAGTCAGAGTCCTGTCCTCATCAGTCCCTAGATGGACAGTGGCATAGAATTGAGCCACTATATCTGCATCACAGTCCTTGTTGAACTGCATGATTCTGAGAATGTTCAGCTGAGAGCACATCTGAAGGGCTTCACCAAAGTACTCAGGATCCTTCTCCATAAAGTCCGTGTCGATGGAGCGCACATCAACATAGAGATTCTTCTTGGCCTTGATCACATCAAAGAAGATGGCAAACTAAAAGCGGTTCCAGAACGGACGGTTGACCAAAGTGGGTTCTTGGTCTTCCACATAGGGGTTGCGGCGACGCCTTGCCCAGAACTCCTTGGCATTCATTTGAGGCACAGTTTTCCCCTTTGGCTTCGGCTTGACGGCAGACTTCTTCTTGAGTTGAGGTGGAGGTGGAGCACTAGCGGAACCTCCTGCTAACTCAGATGTACGGTAGCGCTTCGACGTGGCACGGCCGGGGTTGACACGGCAAGCTTGATGCTCAGGATGTTCATCACCTAGAACCAAACACATGAACACACGAAACAACCAGAAAGAACGAGCATAAGCCAACAAACACAACAAAAGAGATCAAGGAATGGTAGGAACATGATGGAACTGGGCAGGCAGCAGTAGTACCGCGACCTGGAAGCGGCAGTACCGCTCGAAATGGGGAAACAGCGGTTCCCTACTGCCGTGGTCAGATCCGGCACTACCGGCCTGCCAAATTCAAAAAATACTCCTACCAAACACTAATCCAAAAAGTCTAGTTGCCTTCTCCAACCTACTCAAGCCTAGATTTAGCCAAAAATCTAGAGATGCAACCACTATTGCCCCTAAGACGCTAGATCTGAAATCTAGACAAAAAGAGAGGAGGAACGGGGGCAATACCGGCATCCATGGCAAGAGGACGAGGTGGGGATCGACTCCACCGAAGGAAATGGAGAGGGACGGCCCGAAGAAGAAGGCCTGCCGGAGCCCTCCCGCGGCGAGGCGTTGCTGGAGAGACGAAGAGGAACGAGGGGGCGGAGCGAATGGGTATGAGAAGAAACCTCCCCCTGCCCCGATATAACCCCCTGGTCCCGCCCCTCAGCGGTAGTACCGCGCTGGAGGGCGGTAGTACCGCGCACCACTAGCGGTAGTACCGCCCGGCAAGCCATGGCATCTAGACAACAACGGCTTTGCTCAAAAAGAGAGAAAAAACAACGGCAAGAAGAGGGGAAAAAGAACTCGACAGCAAACACACTAGCAAGGGGACAAGACACACCTCTTCAAGAGAGGGCGGTGGCCGAGGCCACCTATGTTTGCGTCAAGAGGTATGGCCAAAACTCGTCCTTGAAGCACAAATACCATAAAAAATGGTTAATGTGAAACACTTGATCAATTTGTGCATAATGGGGGGAGGGGGAGTTCATTGAGAGAACAACACTCCCCCTATGCCCATGCCTACACCTAAACTAGAAAACATGTTGAATGTGGTGGGATGTGCATGGGTTCAAGATACATTGCTCGAATCAATGCTCATGCCTTAACTTGCGAAATCTTGCTTCATCCAAGGGCTTCGTGAAAATGTCTGCAAGGTTATCATGAGTGTTGACATACTTGAGCTCGATCTTCCCTCGCCTAATGTGATCCCGAATGAAGTGATATTGAATCTCAATATGCTTCGTCAATGTTGCACCAGGTTGAGAGAAATCTTGATGGCACTTTCATTATCACACCAAAGAGGCACTTTGTCACAAATGACACCGTGCTCCTTTAAAGTTTGCCTCATCCATAAGAGTTGTGCACAACAACTTCTGGCTGCAACATACTCCGCTTCGGTGGATGAGAGAGACACACAACTTTGCTTCTTGGAAGATCAACTCACCAAAGAGCAACCAAGAAATTGGCACCCTCTAGAAGTGGACTTCCTATCCACTTTGTCTCCCGCCTAATCGGAATCCGTATATCCTTCAAGCTTGAAGTTTGCTCCTCTTGGGTACCATAAGCCAAAGTTTGGGGTATGAGCCAAATATCAAAAGATTCGCTTGACCGCCACATAGTGGCTTTCCTTCAGTGCGTCTTGAAACCGTGCACATATTCCCACACTCAACATGATATCCGGTCTAGATGCACAAAGGTAAAGCAAGGAGCCAATCATGGAGCGATATACCTTTTGATCCACCACTTTACCATTGGGATCAATGTCAAGTTGGCACTTGGTAGGCATTGGAGTAGAAGCCGGCTTGACATCACTTAGCTTGAATCTTTTTAGCATGTCTTGAGTGTATTTGGCTTGGTTGATGAAGGTACCTTCTCTTCTTTGCTTGATATCGAAACCAAGGAAGAACTTCAACTCTCCCATCGAAGACATCTTGAACTTAGAGGTCATGAGAGCGGCAAATTCCTCATTGAAGGCTTTGTTAGGGGAACCAAAGATAATGTCATCAACATATAGTTGGCATACAAACAACTCCCCTTTGACCTTCTTAGTAAAAAAGAGTGGGATCGATTTGCCCAACCTCAAATCCACGATCTTGTAACAACTCGGTAAGGTGGTCATACCACACACGTGGGGCTTGCTTAAGGCCATAGAGTGCCTTATCGAGTTGATACACATGATCCGAGAAGTAGGGATCCTCGAACCCGGGGGGTTGCTTGACATAAACCAACTCATTAATAGGACCATTAAGAAAAGCACTCTTCACATCCATTTGTTGTAACTTAAAGTTGTGATGGGAAGCATAAGCAATCAACAAATGAATGGATTCAAGGTGAGCAACGGGAGCAAAGGTTTCACCGTAGTCGATACCCTAGACTTGGGAGTAGCCTTGTGCTATCAATCTTGCCTTGTTGCGAATGATGTTCCCATGAGCATCTTGCTTGTTCTTGAATATCCACTTGGTTCCAATGATGTTGTGGTTCCCCGACGGCCTTGGCACCAATCTCCACACCTTGTTGTACTCGAAGTTGTTGAGTTCTTGATGCATGGCATTGAGCCAATCCGAATCTTCGAGCGCCTCATAGACCTTTTGGGGTTCAACACAAGAGACAAACGCGTGATGTTCACAATAGTTTGCTAATTGTCTACGAGTGCTTACCCCCTTTCTTAGGCTTCCAACCACATTCTCCATGAGATGACCTTGGGTGAGCTTCGAAGCAATATTTGTGGCACGACGCTCTAATTCCTCCTCGGATGTGGAAGGAGGAGGATAAACTTGATTATCTTGAGCGCCGTCTTGAGCTTGTTCTAGATCTTGAGCTTGCTCTTGATCTTGAACTTGCTCGAGGGGGAGAACTTGACCTTGGGCATCATTTGGTGATTCACCACCATCTTGAGGTTGATCTTGCCCTTGGTCTTGTTCACGAGGTTGAGGGCCTTCACTTTATTCTTCGGAAGCATGTGGGTCTTGGGTTGGTGATGTCTCCACTTGAGTGGAGCATTGTCCTTCACCTTCGGCCACAAGGGTTCCTCAATGGGTAGGATATGACCCATACCCATTCTTCTTATGGCTTGGGGAGGAATTTCATCACCTACATCAGAAGTACCACTTTGCTCCACTTGGGAGCCGTTATTTTCGTCAAACTCCACGTTACACGTCTCCTCAATGAGTCCGGTGGACTTGTTGAGGACACGGTAAGCATGAGAGTTTGTAGCATAACCAACAAATATGCCCTCATAAGCTCTAGCCTCAAATTTAGACAAACGAACACCTTTCTTGAGAATGAAACACTTACACCCGAACACCGAGAAGTACTTGAGGTTGGGCTTGTTACCGGTAAGTATTTCATAAGGAGTCTTGTTTAAGCCTTTGCGGAGATAGAGCCGATTGGATGCATGAAATGCTGTGTTGATGGCTTCAGCCCAAAAGTTGTATGGAGACTTGAACTCCGCCATCATGGTCCTTGCCGCATCCATCAACGCCCGGTTCTTCCTCTCTGCGACACCATTTTGTTGAGGGGTATATGGTGCAGCATATTGATGCTTGATCCCCTCATCACTAAGAAACTCATCCAAGGTGTAGTTCTTGAACTCGGTGCAGTTGTCACTTCTTATTGTCAAGATCTTTGCATCATGTTGACGTTGAGCTTCATTTGCAAAGTCGATGACGGTTTGTTGAGTTGCACTCTTCCTCTTGAAGAAATATACCCAAGTGTATCTTGAATAATCATCCACAATCACCAAGCAATACTTTCTACCCCCAACACTATCAAAGGATGGAGGCCCAAAGAGGTCCATGTGAAGGAGCTCCAAGGGTCTCTTCGAGTAGATGATAGTCGTGGGAGGGTGAGCCTTCTCATGAAGCTTTCCTTCGATACAAGCACTGCAAGCACGATCTTTGGCAAAACTAACATTTGTTAGTCCACGGACATGGTCCCCTTGAGAAGACTTTGCAAAGATCTCATATTGACATGGGCTAAACGGCGATGCCAAAGCAATCCCACATCAACTTTAGCCATTAGGCATGTCGCGGTCTTAGTGGGTCGCACCAAAAAGTTAATCACATAGAGACCGTTCTCGACATGCCCAACAAAGGCTACTTTAAGAGTCTTGCTCCACAAGAGGGCCACGGTATCAATATCAAAGAAAGTGGCAAAGCCCATGAGTGAAAGTTGACGAACGGAAAGTAGATTGTACGCAAGGGACTCAACAAGCATGACTTTCTCGATCGTTAGATCATGAGAAATGACAACCTTGCCAAGACCCAATACCTTAGAAGATGAGGCATCACCCCACTCGACATTGGTGGGCATAGATGGGATCTTTTGCACATCCACCACCAAGTCCTTGCTCCCGGTCATATGATTTGTTGCTCCACTATCGAGCAACCATGATCCCCCACCGGAAGCAAACACCTACAAGAGATCAATGCTTGGTTTTAGGTACCCATTTAGTAATGGGTCTTTTGATGTTAGTAACAAGGGTCTTAGGAACCCAAATAGACCATTCAATGTACTCATAAGGAGAACCAACAAATTTAGCATAAACATGCCCATCACTAGCACGGCATAACACATAAGAAGGATTAAAGTCGCCGACTTTGTTGGAGGAGGTGGTTTTGCCCTTTTTGACATCAGCACCCTTCACATTGTTCTTCTTCTCATTAGGAGCACCCTCTCCCTCTTTCACAAAAGTTTGCTTGAGAGGAGGAGGTCGTTTGGTCTTGTCGTTCTTATTCTTGTTCTTGGACTTGGGTGCGAACCCAACTCCCTCCTTGGCCACAATTGATTGCTCAAAAGGTCGTTGAGGTTTTTCTCACCTTGAATGCATGTCACAAGGCCTTTCTCAAGTTGATCCTTCAACTTGGCATTCTCCTCCACAAGATGCACATGCTCACAACACGGGTTAGTGACATTTGCATTATCAATTAATACCATATGAGGAAAGGTGGCCTTTTCTTTGGTTAGCTTAACTTGGAGTTAAGCATGAGACTCCTTGAGGCTAGCATGAGCACCCTTAAAGACCTTGTGGGCCTTGTCAAGTAGATCAAACTCCTCCTTGAGTCTAACATGGTCAATGCCAAGTTTAGCCTTCTCGGAAGTTACCACATGAGACACAACAAGAGCATGATCAAGATCTTTCTTTAACTTAGCATGGTCATCGTTGTGTGACTCCTCAAGAGCCAAACGATGTCCACTCTCTTCCTCAAGAGCATTAGAGAGATCAGATATCTCATCGGCATAGTCACGACTATGACCTTCCATCTTAGAGATGGTTTCTTCGTGAGCCTCGATCATGTCATTGGCTTCACCAAGTTGTTCCAAGAGAGCAACAAAGTGCTTCTTGGACTTGCCCTTGAGCTTACTCATAAAAGACTCAAATTCATTCACTTCCTCATTAGACCCCTCACTTTCATCAATGTCATCCGTCAAGGAGGGATTAGTAATGATGGTGGTTTTGATGTTGGGGGTTACCTTGTTAGTGGCTTTAGCCATGAGACACTTGGCGGTGATGTTCTCATTGGGTGAGTCGAAGAGGGACACCCGTGGAGTTGTGGCAATGGCAACGGAGGCCATGGCCATGGCTTCATTATCTTCTTCATCATCGTCATCCTCATGGTAATCTTCTTGAACCACCAACCCTCGAGTAGGAGTCTTTTTGGTGAAGTTGTTCTTGTTGGGGAAGGACTTGGCTTTGTCCTTTCGGATGAGCTTGCCACCATTGTCTTCCCGCTTCTCGTAAGGGCAATCCACAACAAAATGGCTCACATTGCCACAATTGTAACATGTTCTTACACGTTGCTTGCCCTTTAACCCACTTGAGTTGTTCTTGTTGAAGTTGGGCCTTGTGTTCTTCTTGCTCCAAAATTGCCTTGAAGCAAGAGCCATGTTTTCATGATAATCATATTTTGTATCTTCGGGGTTGCTCTCCTCATCTTCCTCTTCTTCCTCTTCTTCCACAATAATCTTGGCCTTCAAGGCAAGGTTGGGCTTCTTTACCCTTTGTGAGCGCAACACCGCATTGTCGGCGGTCTTTTCCAAGATCCTCATTGCCACAAACTCATCCAACGCTTCATTTGAGGTCAAGGAGTGGAAGTACGGTCTCTGAGGATGACGGAGGACAAGGCATTGTGGTAAGGCATCATTGCTTTAAGACACTTGCGCTTGATCCAATTGTCATCTGTGTCCTTGCTCCCATGATCTCGGAATGAGACCGCAAGTTTGGTAACTCTCCAAAAGAGCTCACGAGGTTCTTCATCTTCTTTCATTGCAAACTCATCGGCTTCATCTTGCACCACTTCATAGTTGGAGCATTGAATGCTTGCACTTCCCTTATAGAGGGAAACAACGCAATGCCATGCGTCTTTGGCCATGGCGAAGGGTCGAAGATGAGGGAGATCTTCGGGAAGAACTGCATCTTGAATGATGAAGAGAGCATTCTCATTGAATTGATGGTCCACGGCTTCTCTAGGGGTGAAGTTGCTTCGGTCATGTGGATGAAAACCTTCTTCAATGATTGTCTAAAGGTTAGTATTCACATGATTTAAATGACGCTTGAAGCGATACACCCAAGAATCAAAGTCCTCATTTTTCACAATCTTAGGAGGAGGCCCGACATGATTTAAATGAGTAGAAGGAATCGGTCCTCCATAAACTGGAGGTGCCACATGGGCAAAGATGCCGGTGCCATTTCTACCACTAGTAGAAGGTTCCTTTTCACTAGTAGCTTCCCCCTTGTCGGAGTTAGCATCTGTCACCTTGTTAGTGGGATCACCCACTTTCAACGATGAGGTAGATAGTTTAAGTCCTTCTAAGAATTTATTAAACATGCTTTCAACCTCGGTTGTCATGGAGGTTTTCAATGTGTCCAAAGCGACATTCAATTCCTCACGGGACACCGCGGTTCCCCCATCACCCGTAGACAAGATCGGATTCACACCAGAGTGCTCCTCCTCACCGTCTACATGTCAACCATACTCTTCGGATGGCAAAGTCCTTAATAAAGAGACGAGGCTCTGATACCAATTGAAAGGATCGATATAGTTGACTAGAGGGGGGGGGTTAATAGGCAACTAACAATTTTTAGCTTTTCTTTACCAAATTAAACTTTGCATCAAAGTAGGTTGTCTAAATATGCAACTAGGTGTGCAACCTATATGATGCAACAGCAATAGGTACGCAAGAAAGCAAGGGACACAACACAAATAAGCTTGCACAAGTAAAGGCCCGA
This sequence comes from Triticum timopheevii, assembly GCA_963921465.1. NCBI lineage: Eukaryota > Viridiplantae > Streptophyta > Magnoliopsida > Poales > Poaceae > Triticum > Triticum timopheevii. Next base: position 155,252,995 of record OY997272.1, read on the forward strand.
GATAACCAAGAGTGGAGCCGATGGAGACGAGGATGTGTTACCGAAGTTCCTTCCTTTTGAGGGGAAGTACATCTCCGTTAGAGCGGTGTGGAGGCACAATGCTCCCAAGAAGCCACTAGGGCCACCGTATTCTCCTCACGCCCTCACACAATGCAAGATGTCGTGATTCCACTATTGGTGCCCTTGAAGGCGGCGACCGAACCTTTACAAACAAGGTTGGGGCTATCTCCACAACTTAATTGGAGGCTCCCAATGACACCACGAAGCTTCACCACAATGGACTATGGCTCCGCGGTGACCTCAACCGTCTAGGCTGCTCAAACACCCAAGAGTAACAAGATCCGCTAGGAATTAGTGGGGGGAATCAAATTTCTCTTGGTGGAAGTGTAGATCGGGGCCTTCTCAACCTATCCCGAGCAAATCAACAAGTTTGATTGGCTAGGGAGAGAGATCGGGCGAAAATGGAGCTTGGAGCAATAATGGAGATTTTGGGGGAAGAGGTAGGTCAACTTTGGGGAAGAAGACCCCCTTATATAGTGGGGGGAACAATCCAACCGTTACCCCCCAAGCAGCCCCGCAGAGAGCGGTACTACTGCTGGGGTGGGCGGTACTACCGCTGAGCCAGCGGTACTACCGTCCCACCTAGCGGTACTGCCGCGCAAAGGAGGGGAGCGAGGTCCTGGACCCTGAGCGGTACTGCCGCGGCGGTAAGGGCAGTACTACCGCTTAGGAGCGGTACTACCGCCTCTACTACCGCAGCTAGTGCCACAAAACCCGACACGACAAAAAGGGCCCTCGAGTCGAGGCAGTAGGAGCATGGAGCTGCAGCAGTACTACGGCGGAAGGCTCCAAGCGGTACTACCACTAAGGAGCGGTACTACTACTTGTTGCACTTGGGTGGTACTACCGCTGTGGCCCGCGGTACTATCGCTGGGACCATACAAAGCAAACAAGAAGGGGAATGAGTTCTCCATTGAAGCGGAAAGGTTCAGCGGGTGCGATAAGGATGTGTACGTGTTGATTCCACCCTAGCCTTACCAAAGCGGATCCCCTCTTGATAGTACGGTCACTCCTACGAAACTAGTCCACCAACATAGAAACGAAAGAGCTGCACCGTCTTGAATAAAACACCGAGGGGAGGGAACCGTCTCGTGCCAAAGGATGAATCTCTGAAAAGCTCAACGCACACGATTAGTCTGAAAAAGCATTGTCATCAATCATCAAAACACCTTAGGGATAAATATGCCCTTACACCTGGCTGGCGTTGGCCCGTCGTCACGGCGGCAGACTGTGCTTGGTGCAAGTGGTGCCGTCATGCCGGTTGTGTCGTCGAGCCAGGCGCAGCAGAAAGCGGCAACGATGTCGCGGTGCTCGGCGATGTTGAGGGCCAGGTAGCAGGCGAGCAGCTCCTTGAGGCCCTGCGATGACGCCCGATCGTACGTCCTCCTTCGTCGCGATTATCTCTGCCATACTCTCCACTTCTCCAGGAAGTCAGCTTGCGGGTCCACCCACTCCTTCATCATCACGAGGCTCTCCTGCAGCCAGCGCCGCCGCCTCGCGCGTTGCCTCTGTAGCACGGCCACGGTGCTCTCCAATAGAGCTTGCGCGTCCGCTGGCCTTCTCCTCTTCAGTTTGGCGCTCAGCTTCACGAGTTGTTGCCCCCGCTGCCGCGCCCTGGCCGTCGATAACTCGCTGCCGCTGCCCCAGGCCTCCTCATCTCCGTTGACCTTCTTTGCGGTGCTGGTGGTCCTGATGAGGATCGGCCATAGCTTCGGCTCCGGCATCGCCCTGAGCCCGTCGAACTGGTCGTCCGCGGCCGACGGTGACTACGTCGATGACGTTGTCGATCGTCTACGGGCTGCGCGGAAACAGGGTGTCTCTGTGGCCGGCGCTTGCGTATCCCCTTGGCGGGGGCACAGTCTCCGCTCGGACGTAGTAGGATGCCCTGTTCAGGGAACACGGATGCTGCGGGATGCTATGTCTTGAGCTTGCGTTGGTTTTCCTTGAAGAGGAAAGGGTGATGCAGCAATAGTAGTGTAAGTATTTCCCTCAGTTTTTGAGAACCAAGGTATCAATCCAGTAGGAGGCTCCTCAAAAGTCTCACGCACCTACACAAATAAACAAAGAACTCGCAACCAACGCAATAAAGTGGTTGTCAATCCCATCACGGCCACTTGCGAAAGTGAGATCTGATAGAGATAGTATGATAAGATAAATATATTTTTGGTATTTTATAAGATAGATGCAAAAAGTAAAGATGCAAATAAAAGTAGATTGAAAGTAAATATGATAAAAGATAGACCCGGGGGCCATAGGTTTCACTAGAGGCTTCTCTCAAGATAGCATAAGTATTACGGTGGGTGAACAAATTACTGTCGAGCAATTGATAGAAAAGCGAATAATTATGAGATTATCTAGGCATGATCATGTATATAGGCATCACGTCCGTGACAAGTAGATCGACTCCTGCCTGCATCAACTACTATTACTCCACACATCGACCGACTCCTGCCTGCATCTAGAGTATTAAGTTCATAAAGAACAGAGTAACGCATTGAGCAAGATGACATGATGTAGAGGGATAAACTCATGCAATATTATATAAACCCCATATTTTTATCCTCGATGGCAACAATACAATACGTGCCTTGCAACCCTTTCTGTCACTGGGTAAGGACACCGCAAGATTGAACCCAAAGCTAAGCACTTCTCCCATGGCAAGAAAGATAAATCTAGTAGGCCAAACCAAACTGATAATTCGAAGAGAATTGCAAAGATAACTCAATCATACATAAAAGAATTCAGAGAAGATTCAAATATTACTCATAGATAAACTTGATCATAAACCCACAATTCATCGGATCTCGACAAACACACTGCAAAAAGAGTTTACATCAAATAGATCTCCACAAAAGAGGGGGAGAACATTGTATTGAGATCCAAAAAAGAGAGAAGAAGCCATCTAGCTAATAACTATGGACCCGTAGGTCTATGGTAAACTACTCACAACTCATCGGAGGGGCTATGGTGTTGATGTAGAAGCCCTCCGTGGTCGATTCCTCCTCTGGCAGAGCGTCGGTGAAGGCTCCAAGATGGGATCTCGCGGATACAGAAGGTTACGGCGGTGGAAATTGTGTTTCGTTGGCTCCCTGGATATTTTCGGGGTACGTTGGCTTATATAGGAGGAAGAAGTACGTCGGTGGCTGCCCGAGGGGCCCACGAGACAGGGGGCGCGCCCTGTAGGGGGGGGGGGCGCCCTACCCTCTCGTGGCCGCCTCGGCTGCTAACTTGCACTCCAAGTCCTCTGGATCACGTTCGTTCCAAAAATCACGCTCCCGAAGGTTTCATTCCGTTTGATATTCCTTTTCTTCGAAATACTGAAATAGGCAAAAAAAACAGCAATACGGGCTGGGCCTCCGGTTAGTAGGTTAGTCCCAAAAATGATATAAATGTGTAAAATAAAGCCCATAAACATCCAAAAGAGGTAATATAATAGCATGGAACAATAAAAAATTATAGATATGTTGGAGACGTATCAAGCATCCCCAAGCTTAATTCATGCTCGTCCTCGAGTAGGTAAATGATAAAAGGAGAATTTTTGATGTGGAATGCTACCTAGCATAATTTTCAATGTAATTTTCTTTATTGTGGCATGAATGTTCAGATCCAAATGATTCAAAATAAAAGTTCATATTGATAAAAGAAATAGTAACACTTCAAGCATACTAATCAAGGTAATCATGTCTTCTCAAAATAACATTGCAAAAGAAAGTTCATCCCTACAAAATCATATAGTTAGGCTATGCTTCATTTTCATCACACAAAGATGTTCCCAACTTCTATACCCCCGATGACAGGCCAAGCAATTGTTTCATACTTAAATAATCTCAGAAAAATTCAACCTTCACACAATACATGAGCGTGAGCCATGGATATAGCACTATGGGTGGAACAAAATATGATGATGGAGATTGTGTGGAGAAGACAAAAAAGGAGAAAGTCTCACATTGACGAGGATAATAAATGGGCTATGGAGATGCCCATCAATTGATGTCAACATGAGGAGCAGGGATTGCCATGCAACTGATGCACTAGAGCTATAAATGAATGCTCAACAAAAGAAAACTAGTGGGTGTGCATCCAACTTCCTTGCTCACGAAGACCTAGGGCATTTGAGGAAGCCCATTGTAGGAATATACAAGCCAAGTTCTATAATGAAAAATTCCCCACTAGTATGAAAAAGACAACTTATGAGACTCACTATATGAAAAACATGGTGCTACTTTGAAGCACAATATATGAGACTCACTACATAAAGAACAAGGTGCTACTTTGAAGCACAAGTGTGGAAAAAGAGATAGTAACATTGCCCTTTTTATTTATTTTCTTTATTTTCTTTTTTCTTTTTTTGGGGCCTTTTTTTGGCCGTTCTTTTTTTTCTTTGGGCAATGCTCTAATAATGATGATCATCACACTTTCATTGATTACAACATATGAATTACAACTCGAAACTAGAACAAGATATGACTCTATATGAATGCCTCCGGCGGTGTACCGGGATGGTGCAATGAATCAAGAGTGACATGTATGAAAATTACTGCATGGTGGCTTTGCCACAAATACGATGTCAACTACGTGATCATGCAATGGCAATATGACAAAAGTAAAGTATGTCATGATGATGATGAACGGAACGGTGGAAAGTTGCATGGCAATATATCTCGGAATGGCTATGGAAATGCCATAATAGGTAGGTATGGTGGCTGTTTTGAGGAAGATATAAGGAGGTTTATGTGTGATAGAGTGTATCGTATCACGGAGTTTGGATGTACCGGCGAAGTTTGCACCAACTCTCAAGGTGAGAAAGGGCAATGCACGGTACCGAAGAGGCTAGCAATGGTGGAAAGGTAAAAGTGCATAAAATCCATGGACTCAACATTAGTCAAAAGAACTCATATACTTATTGCAAAAATTTAGAAGTCATCAAAAAATTAAGTACTACGCACATGCTCCTAGGGGGATAGATTGGTAGGAAAAGACCATCACTCGTCCCCGACCGCCACTCATAAGGATGCACAAGCCAGGTACACTTCAGCACATAGAGTATCAAATTGATCACTACCTCCATATCTCAAAACAATTATCAAGTATCAAATTGATCATAGCATCCAATTCACTTCCTATGATAGTTTTTATTATACCCAACTTGAATGCCTACCATTCTAGGACCAATTTTATAACCATAGCAAATACCATGCTGTTCTAAAAGACTATCAAAATAATATAAGTGAAGCATGAGAGGCTAGCAATTTCTACAAAAATAAGCCACCGCCGTGCTCTAAAAGATATAAGTGAAGCACTAGAGCAAAAACTATCAAGCTCAAAAGATATAAGTGAAGCACATAGAGTATTCTAGCAAATTCTAATCAAGTGGGCTTCTCCCAAAAGGTGTGTACAGCAAGAATGATTGTGGTAAACTAAAAGGCAAAGACTAATATAATACACAACGCTCCAAGCAAAACACATATCATATGGCGAATAAAAATATAGCTCCAAGTAAAGTTACCAATGAACAAAGACGAAAGAGGGGATGCCTTCCCGGGGCATCCCCAAGCTTAGGATTTTGGTTATCCTTGAATATCTTGGGTGCCATGGGCATCCCCAAGCTTAGGCTCTTGCCGCTCCTTATTCCATAGTCCATAAAAGCTTTACCCAAAACTTGAAAACTTCACAACACAAAACTCAACAGGAAATCTTATAAGCTCCGTTAGTGAAAGAAAATAAAACCACCACATAAGGTACTGCAATGAACTCATTCTTTATTTATTTTGGTGTTAAACCTACTATAATCCAACTTCTATATGGTTTATAAACTATTTTACTAACCATAGATGCATCAAAATAAGCAAACAACACACGAAAAACAGAATCTGTCAAAAACAGAACAGTCTGTAGCAATCTGTAACTAACGCAAACTTCTGGAACTTTAAAAATCCTACCAAAATAGGAAGTCCTGGAAAATTTGTCTATTGATCAGCATCAAAAAGAATCAACGCAAAATCACGTTTCTGTGATTTAACAAAACTAAATCCGTGCATGCAAAGTTTCTGTTTTTCAGCAGAATCAAATCAACTATCATTATAGGTTATCCTATAGGTTCTACTTGGCACAAACACTAATTAAAAGATAAAAACACATCTAAATAGAAGGTATATGCAAGATTTATTACTAAACAGGAACAAAAACAAAAAACACAAAGAAAATTGGGTTGCCTCCCAACTAGCGCTATCGTTTAACGCCCCTAGCTAAGTATAAAAGCGAAGATAGATCTAAGTAGTGCCATCTTTGGCACTTAGAGAGGAAAAAGAGGATCTCCTTTCTATGGCATTCATTCTTCTATTTAGGTTAAGCACATGGCCATTAATGGATGAAGTGAGATTAAGCACGTTACGGAAGTTTGCCTCTAAACTAGACTTCATCTCTTTGATAATTTCATTTTGATAAAAGCACAAGAGAGTAGTTGATTCAACCTTATCATTCATAGGGTGCCCCAATATGGTTTTAATTTTTTCATAAGTATCTATAGCATCCCCTTCAAGAAAACCTTCTTCAAAAATAGAATCTAAAACTTGTTTAAAAGAAGCCGGCAAGCCAACATAGAAACTTTTTAAGTAAACTTCAATTTGATATTGTGGCACATAGCTAGGCCGAATCCTTAATAACCTATCCCAAGCATCTTTTAAAGACTCATCAAGTAAATAGCGAAAATTTCCAGAGTCATCCTCATCAAAATTATTCAAGCTCTCGTTGGTGACCCCGGTGGGTCTTTCTATAGCATCATTATTTATGAGCTTAGAGAGGATAGAAGGGTTATCCAAGGTAACAGAACCTAGGAAAGGGCCCTTAGTTCTTTTTGATTCGGCCATGGCAACGGGGAGGCAAACGGAAAAAGGAGAAGAATATTGGGAAAGAGAGGGCGAATAAAACGGTAAGGGTGAAGTGGGGGAGAGGAAAACGACAAGCAAATGGCAAATAATGTAAATGCGAGGGAGATGAGTTTGTGATGGGTACTTGGTATGTCTTTACTTGAGCGAAGACCTCCCCGACAACGGCGCCAGAAATCCTTCTTGCTACATCTTGAGCTTGCGTTGGTTTTCCTTGAAGAGGAAAGGGTGATGCAACAATAGTAGCGTAAGTATTTCCCTCAGTTTTTGAGAACCAAGGTATCAATCCAGTAGGAGGCTCCTCAAAAGTCCCACGCACCTACACAAACAAACAAAGAACTCGCAACCAATGCAATAAAGGGGTTGTCAATCCCTTCATGGCCACTTGCGAAAGTGAGATCTGATAGAGATAGTATGATAAGATAAATATATTTTTGGTATTTTGTAAGATAGATGCAAAAAGTAAAGATGCAAATAAAAGTAGATTGAAAGTAAATATGATAAAAGATAGACCCGGGGGCCATAGGTTTCACTAGAGGCTTCTCTCAAGATAGCATAAGTATTACGGTGGGTGAACAAATTACTGTCGAGCAATTGATAGAAAAGCGAATAATTATGAGATTATCTAGGCATGATCATGTATATAGGCATCACGTCCGTGACAAGTAGACCGACTCCTGCCTGCATCAACTACTATTACTCCACACATCGACCGACTCCTGCCTGCATCTAGAGTATTAAGTTCATAAAGAACAGAGTAACGCATTAAGCAAGATGACATGATGTAGAGGGATAAACTCATGCAATATGGTATAAACCCCATCTTTTTATCCTCGATGGCAACAATACAATACGTGCCTTGCAACCCTTTCTGTCACTGGGTAAGGACACCGCAAGATTGTACCCCAAGCTAAGCACTTCTCCCATGGCAAGAAAGATCAATCTAGTAGGCCAAACCAAACTGGTAATTCGAAGAGACTTGCAAAGATAACTCAATCATACATAAAAGAATTCAGAGAAGATTCAAATATTACTCATAGATAAACTTGATCATAAACCCACAATTCATAGGATCTCGACAAACGCACCGCAAAAAGAGTTTACATCGAATAGATCTCCACAAGAGAGGGGGAGAACATTGTATTGAGATCAAAAAAGAGAGAAGAAGCCATCTAGCTAATAACTATGGACCTGTAGGTCTATGGTAAACTACTCACAACTCATCGGAGGGGCTATGGTGTTGATGTAGAAGCCCTCCGTGGTCGATTCCCCCTCCGGCAGAGCGCCGGCGAAGGCTCCAAGATGGGATCTCGCGGATACATAAGGTTACGGCGGTGGAAATTGTGTTTCGTTGGCTCCCTGGATATTTTCGGGGTACGTAGGCTTATATAGGAGGAAGAAGTACGTCGGTGGCCGCCCGAGGGGCCCACGAGACAGGGGGCGCGCCCTGTAGGGGGGCACCCTACCCTCTCGTGGCCGCCTCGGTTGCTTCTTGACTTGCACTCCAAGTCCTCTGGATCACATTCGTTCCAAAAATCACGCTCCCGAAGGTTTCATTCCGTTTGGACTCTGTTTGATATTCCTTTTCTTCGAAATACTGAAATAGGCAAAAAAAAACAGCAATAAGGGTTGGGCCTCCGGTCAGTAGGTTAGTCCCAAAAATGATATAAATGTGTAAAATAAAGCCCATAAACATCCAAAAGGGGTAATATAATAGCATGGAACAATCAAAAATTATAGATACGTTGGAACGTATCACGGCAACATGCGACAACGACGACGACATCACCACCGCCGGAGCACGATCACTTGTCAGTGCAAACGATGTGACGATGGCGAGGGCGGATGCTCCTGGTGTGCGTGCGCTCAGCGGCTACAAGAAGGGGTTTAGGTTGCAGCGTCGGGGCGAAGGGGAGGCGGTGCAGTAGACAGTAGGATGGTCTCAAAGGCGGCCACGCCGCGCAGGAGCGAGTGGAGCTAGAGTTGTCCATTGTCAGCCAGGATTGGCTGTTGCTGATGATGTTGCGGGCATGTGGACGAGTACATGGATCTCATGTTCTCAATGTGAAGACGTCCATCAGCAAGGCACGGCCAGGCGCTGCGCACTGCACGGCTGCTGACGAGGTTTCGCGTGCGTCCAGGTTCCTGTGATCATCTCTCTCTCTCTCTCATATTTTTTGTGCAGCTCAGTAGCGAGTGAGATTTGCAAGTGGTCAAAATTCTGGTGCTATCATTGCTATGTAATAAGACAAGGTTTCTCCCGATCCTCTTTCTTCTTGATAATCCATATAGGGATTGCTTTTGTGGATTATTGTGAAGCCTTTTCTTGTAGATTAAAGGTTCAGAGATGGCCACTAACTGATTGGTGTTATTTAGCTTCAGGTTCATTTTTGTGCTCTTAAGGTATAGTATCCCTTCCATCATTGCTGCAAACATTTACTATCTGTCATTGGTGCAGGAATTTGCAACCGTTAAACCCACAGCGGTTCCGGTGTGGGATATACTTCATGGTCCCGTGTCCTTTGTTGCATCTGTTGTTAGTTTGATGATATGCTTTTTGGGATGACCATGATTTACTCCCTTCTAATATTTATTCTATGCAGGCATCAAGACTAAATAATATGTGTTTACCCCCTTATCATATTTGTTGTATGTAGGCATCAATACTAGAGATATGGTTTTTACCCCTTCTCATATGTATTGTATGGATGCATCAAGCTATGATGAATTTGGATGACATACTATTGACTTACATAATAAGACCCTTACGGGGTGAAAAAACGCAAGCAATTGCAAGGTATTAACAATCTGTTTTTTCTTACTGAAGCTGAACAACACGATGCATTTTAATGGCCCTCTTCACCTGCTGCTTATTTTTAGATTGAGCTTGGGCCAGATTTTATTCATATGAAGAATGTAGGTTGGGCCAGATTTTATTCATATGAAAGATGTAAAGGTTGTACTCTCATATTTTAGCTGTGTCAAAACGCTTATCATGTCAACATGACAATGCAAGGTGGTGTTGTGAGTTGTCATTTTCAGTATTCATTCATTTCTGCAGCAGACCGAATATACAAAGACAGCTTACATTATTTCCTCCCAATGTACGATTTGAAAAGCCTACCTTCCTCTTCCAGTGCATATTTTGAAGAGAGAAAAACTTAGTTCATGAATCAAGCTTTGTATGCGCAGTCAACTTGTTTATACTGCCATCACTGTGCTTTTTCTTCGTGTGGTGTGTTCCCATCGCCCTAGCTATGTCTCCCTATGTTGTATGTTTCTTTTCCTTCTAACGTTGTAAGATAGTTGTCACTCTAAAAGCTTAGTGAAATGCGTCTACTTTGGCCTGGCTTCTGGCTGAGAAAATGTTTTCCAATTGCTTTGTCATGGATGCAAGTTAGTCATAGGTCTAACAGATGGGTACACCTATTAGTATTTTTTTCCTATATATACATAGAAGTCGGTACTTCCAGTTGTACACACAGATAATATCTTGATGTATAGCTAATATAAAGTCCATGGTGATAAATTACTCATTCAAGCATAGGTTCATGCACATTGTTTGCCCCATATACAAGCTCTATCGTGTTAACTACTAATGTGACACTTCCTCAGCTATCATTACATTACGAACACAAAACCAATGGGCAGTCAAACAAGGATGCTTTGAATTACCAAAGATTCAAAAATTTATCATGCAATCTCAATATGTATTCCCTTTATGTACAATTAATGTACCGACTCTTTTCATTCAATAAAACTTTTCTTTATGAGAGATTATAGCATTTGTACCAATATAATTTTTTGTACATACACCATAATATAAAAATTGAAGTGAACATGTAAAAAGTGAATAAAATAATAAAATAATTTCTATATAAAGTTTAATGTTACTGTACACAGGATTCGTCACATAAAGTATCAATAGGCGCGGCGTGCCACCACGCGGCATGAAAAATTCAACATGGCTCGTCAGCAAGTAAGTACCCAACAGAATGAATTTGCAAGAGAAAAAATGATCTTGGCAAAAATATGCAATAATTTCTCCGACGTGGCACTTCTTCGCATGTATCCCAACGTCCTCACAAAGATGATCCCATCATTACATACAAAGGAGCAAAGATACCCGTTGGACAGGTACAGGAATTTGCGAAAGCTCTTTACTACTTCATTACAAACTATCCTACGGGGGGGCTACACTAGGATGATTTAACTCAACTAGGCCGTCTGCAATCATTTACTTTCATGCAGTTGTATCATTGTATATGATATGTTCCATATAACAGTTTGTATACCGTGCCAATAAGTAGACTTTATTAGTAGCATATACCCTTCCGTTCATCAGTATTTATCATACATGGCTGCAATAAATGTACTCATTTTCCATCTTTTAGAACTCTTTCTTGGTTTTAGTCCTTGGTTTTAGTCATGTGATTCTATCATTAAAAATATAAGAATGGCCTTTACGATCCGTATAAATATAATGCATCACCAGGCGCGGCGTGCCGCCGAGCGGGCCATGCTAGTTAACTACTAGTATAAATTAAAACAATGTACTATCTTCGTCATGGTTTACTAGTCTCATTGTATTTTGGGCCATATTTTGACCATGTGATTTACTAATAAATATAAGTTATACGTAGCAAAAATAATATCATCAAAAACTATACTCCCTCCGTCTCGGTCTATAGGGCGTGCGCTTAGTTTTAGGTCATCAATTTGACTAACTAAATATGAGTTATATGTCACCAAAAGTATATCATTAGATTCTTAAGTGGATGTGGTTTCTAAACATATATTTTTCATTAAATATGATACATATTTAGCTAGTTAAATTGTCAACTTAGAACGACGCGCATGTCTTAATTGTAAACCGAGACGGAGGAAGTATTCAACTACGAATACAACAATATTTTTTTTCACACGCATTACACTTTGCTTGTCAAGTATGTATGTGATCAAATTTTGGCTCAAAATACAGTAAAGACTAATAAACTCAGATGGAGGTAGTACTCCTTTCATTTACTTATACAAGGTCACTACGGGATATACATTTTGCATCTATATAAGGCCATCGATAGTAATCGAGGCAAAAAATTAATAATGTTCTCTCGTATTAGTAACTTGTTTAATACTTGCATGCATGCAGCCATAATGACTCTTATCAACTTCCTCCATTCAGTTTTTTGCATCCATGCGGTGTATTAATGATTTCAGTAAACGAGAAAAAAGTTAGGTTATAAAACATATATTAAATTTTACCTTCGTACCTGTAATTTAAGTTTGTTGCCTTGTAAAAATGAAGGGGTATCAAGGTGAGTACTCCATATGTATAGATAATTAAATATCAATCCAAAATATTGGTGACAGAAGTAAAAAAAAGCTTGGCAATCGTACGTTAGCCTTAAATGTGGTGTACGTGCGCATACTACAATGACCTCACAGCACATGCATGCTATTCATGTTGTCTTGCTTTAAAATGAGTTACTGGTGGAGGTTGAACATGCATGACTTTGGGGTTTGAAGAACACTTACTTGGCACATGGAGCTTTTAAGTTGAAGCTAGCTACCAACCATGCAACAACACTTGGTCCGCGTTATTACAGAGGAGAAAAGTTGAAGAGGCAAACCAGATCCGACGGCCTTGCGCATACTCTTTCTGTTCAAGTATATATATTTTATTTTTGGAACTGTTCGAGTATATATTCGGATGGAGTACAACAACGACTTTTTATTGTTAGATTTGATTTGATGATCCTAAATCTAATCAACCAAATTAGGTACTCCACAAATGCGTTGTGCCCATTAAGTTGTTGTCTCAAATTGCAGGCAGTACCTTCACACGTGCCGCTTTAATTAAATTGGCCGGCTCTTGGGTACCTTTGCGCCTGAAAAATGAAAAAAAAGGAAAATTTGACAAAAGAAAGATGGAAAATAGGACTTTTTTTACAAGGGCAACTGATATAGCTTTTAGGGATGTGAGTGCCCGCCATCCAACCACCGTTCGGCGTCGCCTTTCCTTCGAACGCAGTCACGAAGCTAACGGCGGCGAGGGGGCATGCCCCCCTCCATGATTGAGAAAATTTTGTATATACCCTTCAAAAAACCAACAATTAGTGCCCCCCACCCCGCCCCCTAATGCTTGGCAATTAGTGCCCCTCCCCCTCCATTCATTCCTGGCTCCGTCCTTGATTGGACAACCTACTGCATTAGAAACTGGCTTAGACTATCAAGCACGCCGACGGCTGGTGCCGCGGGATCGAGCTTTCTAGCTAAACCCTGCCTGATTGCTGAACACCCACATCTTATTCGCTCCTAACTCTAAACCTTATAGCTTTTGTATGGCCTTTATCCTCAACTCCGCCTCATCTCCAACGTGGTGTCCTCCTAACTCTAACCCTTATAATAGCCAGATTGAGGTGACGGCGAATTGGTTCGTGCACGAAACTCCTTTAGAGCATAGTAGTTTGTATCTTTTTGCGAGGAGCAAGGAACTCATCTGACACACCCCTTTTGCATTGTGACGCTACAAGTTTTCACAAGCTTCCTCATCTGTCCAGGCCACACCCGACAACTGTTTTGCTGCCATGTTTGCAGCACCGCAACAACTGCTTGGAACGATCTAGCCGGATTTTCTTTGTGCCGAGGCGAAGGCTTCTATTGACTTGTTTGCTGGATTCCGACAACGAAAATGCTTGCGCGGCATCTCCTTCCGGAAGAAGTTGTCGTGCGACCGTTGCACCTTTTTGAAGACATTGTTTTGGTACATCCCACTGCAACATAGTAGGATGATTGAATGAGACGTGGCGCGATTGTTGCATCTTTCTGAAGTTGTTCTGGTGTCCAGCTGCAACATCGGATGATTAATGGGGGTGCTGCTGTAAGATTTGCGCGCGGTCGCCCATGATGCGCCGGCCAATTAATGAGGAAACACGCTGGCCAGCCCCATAACCAGACCGATTTAATACCCAAACTACAAACACACCGATCGAACAGCAAGATTATTGTACTACCTCCGTCTAGGTGAATAAATCATTCGCGCAGTTCTAGGTCATCGATTTGAGGAATTAAACATATGTTATATGTCATGAAAAGTATATCACTAGATTTCTACAAGGATGTAGTTTCTAAATATATATTTTTTATCACATATAATACATATTTAGATGGTTAAATCGTCAACCTAGAACTACGTGAATGACTTATTCACCGAAACGGAGGTAGTATTGTTTTTCCCCATCAAGAGAGTACACGTTTTCCCTCCTATATTTTCAAAACAACAGCAAAAGGCCCATAAAAACTCTGGTCATCGGGAGAGTACAATGCACAGTGCATGACGAACATCCGGGAGAGTACAGTGCACAGTGCATCAGCCATGCCGAGGGCTATTAATTCACGCCCGGCCATGTAGCCAGCCACTGCTCCGTGTACCAGCTCCGATCGATTGGGCCTCCGATCCGAGCCAAGAAGCTATCAGCTACACGTCGTGCGTCATGGCTGTCTCGTCGCCGCTGCCGCGGTGGGCGCCCACGCCGAGCCCGTCGCGGCCGCTCTGGCGCTGGGGCGGTGGCACGCCCGATGCGCGAACCGGCCCCGGCGGGGGCGGCGCGGGCTGGTCGCTGGGCAGGATATTCCCGTGGGCGAGCGCCTGGCAGCGCCGTGCTCCCGCGGGCGTCGACGGTCGCGGGCCGGCGGGTTTCGACGGCGTGGAAGTAGCGCCGAGGACAGCGGCGGTGGCGCCTGCGCCGACCCGGTGGGCGGGCACGGACGAGGACCCCGGGGTGTTCCTGACGTGGGAGGACGTGTGCGTCACGGTGGCCGGCGGCGCCTACGGGGCCCAGCCGGTGAGCATCCTGAGCGGGATCACTGGGCACGCCGGGCCGGGGGAGGTGCTCGCCATCATGGGGCCGTCCGGCTGCGGCAAGACCACGCTTCTGGATACTCTCGCAGGTTCGTCATCTCCATCATCAGTTCACATTCACAACCCATGCATGCAAATGCAACGAAATCCTTCTTCTTCTGCTACGTTGTTTTTACCAAGCGTGTGGCGGTGTGGGTGATGTTGCATCCTTGCATGAGATGTGAAATGTTGCATGGGCGGATGAGCCACGAAGTGGAGGCAGCACGTCCATGTGGAAGCAAAGGAAGAAATAAATTCTTAGAAAAGAACTAAATCCGATTTCAGGGCTCCTCGACGGTGCTTTATGGTGGGCATTATCGAATCGATTATGAAGATCTTATATTGATCTAAAAGGTTCTTGTATTTCTTTACAAAGGCAGTACTAGATTATCCTCCATCTTCCTCCTCCAGCAATCTTCTTTATCCAACCTGTAGAGGGCTAGTGTCTAATCCGAGCAGCGTCTAAACGAAAAAGGCTCCCAATCACACCAGTCAACCTTCTTCCCCGCCTCCGTCAGCGACACCACGGCCAGCCCCCACGTCGTTCCGTCTCTGCATCGGCGCTACTTTCTTCTTCTTCTTCTTCTTCTTCTTCTTCTTCTTCTTCTTCTTCTTCTTCTTCTTCTTCTTCTTCTTCTTCTTCTTCTTCTTCTTCTTCTTCTTCTTCTACTACTACTACTACTACTATCAAAAATTCAAAATCGACTTATGCTCAAAAAAGTTTCAGGAACTTATGAGCAGCCCACGCATTGAAATATACCATTTTCATCTTCGGAGCACATTTCCACAGTTTCTAACCATGCTTGAAAAAAAATAATCTAAAAGTAATCTTGTCCGTAGATATTATTAGAGTGAGTCACATATTTAATATCAAGTTTTTTTATTAAAAAAGTGTTGGTTATAGTGTGGACACAAAAATGAAAATTCGAGTTTCAATTGTGGAAAAAAGCTTCTTTTTCAGAGTCGACAACATAATTATGATATCCGTGAAACTTGGAACCTTGATAAGTATTGGTGTATTGTGAGTCTAGATTAGGGGTCCGGCTTAGCCCTCAAGTGTGTGCCGTATACTCCCTCTGTTTCAAAATATGTATAATGTGTATCTGAATTATTTTTTTAAATCAAAGGTTTCTATGTTTGGTCAACCTCTACAAATACAATACAAAATGAATAAAATATACTCCATAAACTTGATAATCTAAACTTGTATTTATGCTTGTAGATATTTGAAGATAAATACGATGGTAGTAATTTTGTGTTGTAGATATTTATACTTATCTCCATAAACTTGATCAAACATAGATGGATTCGACTTTTTAAAATAAATTAAGCCACCTTCTGTTTTGTCCATTACGTTACATTCTACTCCCTCTACGGACTACGGAGGGAGTATTAGTGTATACAGCGCCATTGAATTATACCTTGGTGGCAGAGAGATTTGTGCCTGAACGCCTACAGCAGCACTGCAGATCTTTTTTGTCGAAATATAAAACCAGTAAACCACTATACTATACATAGCCCTCCTCTACAATAAAATAATGGACGACGGTGCAACATCAAATTTAATGATGACACCGACTCAGCGATCAGACCGTCCTGCGCATAAGAGACGGCCGTACTGTAGCCTGATCCATTCCTTCCTTGATGCTCCCTGTGTGTGTGTCGTCTCCTGCATGAATGAAACGGGCCTACACGAAGGTGCGAGAGGCGTGGATGGATGGGACTGGGAGCGGCTCGATCGGGTCACGCCACGTCAAAGCTTTCTTTCCAAGATACGTGCTTTATTGCCCTGTCGGTTTGTTTTTCTTCTTTGTCCACGGAGACATAATAAAAGCCTCATTCAGCCAAAGGAGTTAACGCAACCAACAAACGACTCAAAAATGTTCAAAAAAAGAAAAACGACTCAGACGTGGTAACGGTACTATAAAAATTCAGACGCGGTAGTACATGGGCATGTGCAGCACTGCAGAATGTTTGATTCAGAGTTAACTTCCTGAGCTACCAGTCTACCACAGGTACGTACCTGGTTTTAACCACCGAAGCTGATTTTCTTTTCCTTCCGTCGCAGGAAGGTTGGGGCCCGGGATCACCGAGACCGGGTCGATCCTGATCAACGGCCGCCGGGAGAAGCTCGCCTTCGGAACCTCGGTACGTGAGACGAGAGAAAAATGGCTTTGGTGCTCTCTCTTAGTTTTTATTTATTTATTGTTTTTGGCAAAAGAGGGGCTTCCCCTTCCGATTTCCATTAAAAGAAATCACGGTTCGACACAAACCACAACTGAAGAAATAAAAACAATCTGTCTGAAGCAAAGGGAAATCTGGGAAAGAAAAGATTAGATCAGTAGTGCGAACTACAGCCGTGTCTTTTTATTCAACCCGAATGGAGCGTTTTTGCACAAACAAGGGTGGATTCAACATGTACTAATAGCTTCTGGCCAGGAAGAAACCAAAGGCAGCATCAGCCACTTGGAAGCGGAATGGACCGACAACCGTGCAAAGGGGCCATTGGTCCTCTGCCATTAAAACATGCACCATTTCCGCGTCTCCAAACAGCCTAAAAACACAGATGTGATTCCAACAGTAACTAAGAATGTAATCTAGATACATCCATTTTTGTCCATTTTGATGACAAGTATTTCCGGACGGAGGGAGTATGCTTCTTTGAAAAGCTCCTTCGCCAAGCTCCAAAGCAAATGATTCAGATCAACAGGGGCAGGAGTAAGATTCAAAGCGCTCTGCAATAAACTCAAGATGAAGTCCAGCAACAGAGCAACTAAAGAACAAATAATGATCTACACTTTTATCTTGACCACAAAATGTGCAAGCCTTACTACCTATCCATACCCTCCTCAGCAGGCTATCTTTGGTCGGAATACACTTTTTAGTCATCGGCCAAACGAAAACCTTGATTTAGAACCTATCCACCAATACTCCCAAAACCTGGTATTTATACCATTCCCCGTAATCTTCTTGCAATTTGTATAGAACAAATGTTTAACACTTCTCAGGCTGGACCAGATAGGGAATGCCTAACTGTGTGATGAACTGCAGACACATGCATTCTTGGCATACTTGTCAAGTAGAACAGTTTGCCATACACATGCATTCCAAGTTAAATTAAGAACACCAGGGCCTCCTTGCTTTTTAGATCTACAAACAGTCGCCCAATTAACTAAGTGGTATTTCTTTTTATTATCATCTGTCATGCTATATACTCCCTCCGTCCGGAAATAGTTGTCGAAAAAATGCATAAAAATGGATGTATATAGAACCAAAATATGTCTAGATACATCCATTCCTCCGACAAGTATTTCCGGGCGGAGGGAGTACTGTTCTAGCTCTAAGGAAGCCACATCTCTTCCTAACACCCACAGGAATGGGGTAGAAGGACACCACGTACAGTGGCATGTTGCTAAGACATGCTTGTACCAAGGTGAATCTACCCTACCAGTAACATTATGCATTTTGCCCTCCAGCAAGCACATCTGCTTTCTATTTTGTTTTCATGCTTCCAATGCTTGTTTTCAATATTAGCAATTTGTTGAGTAGTGGTAGCGTACGATACGATCAATGTGTAGTCCAAGCTAACGACTGGATGATGTGAACTGAACTTGAAGGCCTACGTGACCCAAGACAGCGTGCTGATGTCGACGATGTCGGTGCGGGAGGCCATCTACTACTCAGCGCAGCTGCAGCTGCCGGGGAGCATGCCAGCGGCGGAGAAGCGGGCGCACGCGGACGCCGTGATCCGGGAGATGGGGCTGGGGGACGCCATGGACACGCGCATCGGCGGGCGGATGACCAAGGGCATCAGCGGTGGGCAACGGAAGCGGGTCACCATCTGCGTCGAGATGCTCACCCGCCCACGGCTGCTCTTCCTCGACGAGCCCACCAGCGGGCTCGACAGCGCCGCCTCCTACCACGTCATGAGCCACATCGCCAGGGTCGCTGCGAGGGAGGGCATGACCGTCGTCGCCGCCGTGCACCAGCCCTGCGGCGACGTCTTCGACCTCTTCCACCGCCTCTGCCTCCTCGCCTATGGCAGGACCGTCTTCTTCGGACCAGCCTCCGACGCCACCCAGGTGATCATACTACATTTTACAAATGACAAATCCCTCTTTTCTCCATGGAAATGTTGAGTTTACGAGTTGTTTTGCTGTCCATTTCCTGTAACAGTTCTTCACTGAAAGTGGTTTCCCATGCCCACCCCTGAGGAACCCCTCTGACCATTTCCTGAGGACAATCAACAAAGATTTTGACGAGGTACCTCCTAATTTTCTTTGTCATTTCTTTATATATATGATATTCTGAATAAAAAGTATGGTATGTGTTTGCTTTAGCTTTATGATCCAATATGCATGCAGGAAATTGTTGAAAGTTCCAAAGCCAGGAGAAAAACGGCAGCTGAAGCAATAGAGATCCTGACAGATGCTTACCAGTCCCCCGCTTATTCAGAGAAAACAATGGACCGGATAGCTGAGATGAAAGGGATGGTAAGTTGCTTGCAGACTCATTTAAATATCTTTTTCTGGAGAGTAAAGATTGTATTGTTTTGGCTGTACCAAAATGTGTGGTTACAAAGAAGGGACCACCCAAATGTGGACTAATCTGTACTCCCTCCCTAAAGAAATATAAGAGCGTTTAGATCAGTGATCTAAACGCTCTTATATTTCTTTACAGAGGGAGTACATAGCAACTGCAAAATAATCATTAGGACAAATTCAGTCAGTGAAATGCCCCCTCTAGTTCAGGAAAAAGTGGTGTTTAGATATTTAAACGGCCTTCAAAATGTAACTCCGGCCACTTGTTTCTGCTGTAGCATACTATGTATATATAATACCCAGTAAAATTATAGCATGTTGGATATTTTCCAAGAAATGCATATGATCTCCAATCTGAATATTCAAAACATACTGGCAGTCAAAGTTTTCAAAGTTCAGCTGAAGGTATATCTAAAGAATCTCCTTTTATGAACTGGAGGGAGTAACATGTTTTAATTCAGCACCTGTGCAACATTTCATTTTTCATTTGAATGAACCGGCAACAAACTTCTCACCATGGAGTATATGGTGCTGACCTAGCGAAGTTTAACCATTCAAGATCAAATTGTTGTTTTAATTTTGAGCTATGTTCCAGGGTGGAGCTCCATTTAGGAAGAGGGAACAAGCCAGCTTCTCAACAAAGCTCTTTGTGCTCACCAGAAGGTCATTTGTGAACATGCACAGGGATATAGGATACTACTGGATGCGTTTGGGTGTTTACCTGGGCATTGGCATTTGTCTTGGCACCATATTCTACCAAGTTGGCCACAGTTACAGTTCCATCCAGGTGAATTCTACAAGACATGATTCATTAGGCAACATACATATTTTATATATCAACAAAACTGATTTGCTCCCCTGATTTCAGTCTAGGTGTGAAGTAATAATGTATACGACAGCACTTCTTACTTTCATGGCTATTGGAGGATTCCCTTCTTTCGTAGAGGATGTAAAGGTTGCTTTCTATGTCATCAGGCTAACATTTTCATAAGAACACTTCTGTCCATGCTGAAATAAAAAGGCTGGTTGCACACTTTATTTCTAGGTATTCAGAAGGGAGAGGCTAAGCGGCCATTACGGCGTGGCGGAGTTTGTGATCTCAAACACGCTGTCGGCCACTCCATACCTAGCCGTCATCGCCGTGATCCCCGGCGCAATGCTGTATTACCTCACCGGGCTAACGAAAGGTCCTGACCGCTTCGCCTACTTCGTCATCAACCTGTGCATGTGCACACTGCTGGTGGAGAGCATGATGATGATCATCGCTGTCATCGTCCCAGACTTCCTGATGGGGATCATTGTTGGGGCCGGGGTGCAAGGGGTGATGATGCTCAATGGCGGTTTCTTCCGCCTCCCCAACGAACTCCCAAAGCCGGTGTGGAAGTACCCTTGCTACTACATCTCCTTCCACAAGTACGCGGTGCAGGGGTTCTACAAGAACGAGTTCATAGGGCAGACGTTCCCAAGCGACCAGCTGGTCGAGAAGAATGTCACCATCAGTGGCCTTCGGGTGCTGCAAGAGAAGCTGCAGGTGGAGATGGGGTACTCCAAGTGGGTCAACATTGCCATCCTTTGTGGGATGATGGTAGTGTACAGGGTCCTGTTCTTCGCAATTGTCAAGATTGCGGAGGAAGTCAGGCCAAAACTAAGGGGGATGAGATGCAAATTGTGTAAATAGATGATGGTGGAGATCTCATTTCTCTTCTTTTATTAAACTGTCATTGTGTATAAGAACACAGTATAGTCTATGGCTTGCTTTATGGGTTTACATAGACATACGAGAGGCTATGGCCCTGTTTGTATGGACTGTAGCTTCCTGGCAAAGAGCTGGAGGCATGAGGAAGATACGCTAAGAATTCAACATGCATGTATGCAAGTGGAGAACGAATACGGTTCATAGTACTAGTCTGCAGATAGGAATGTTGCATGTGTTAGTCACACTTTCTTGACTGGATTCTCTTGAGGTGCATGTCTGATAGTTCTTAGTCAGGAATATAACACGCATGCTCTTTATTTGGAAAATAATGTGCCAATTTATATATCCAATAACCAGATGATAGCTTACAGTCTGCTACTGACAATGTCGGACAAATTAGACGGAGACAAAAAAAAACTAGATTTTACAATTTCTTTCACTAGAAATCTTCCTTTTTTAAAAAATTGTGCAAACAAAATAGAGATTAAAAACACATGAGATTATATTACAGGCAAACCTTGCAAGTGAACAGGACAGAAATAAATGATCAATGGTCTCATCCTGACAAAAATCTGACGATGCATATCAACCTTCCATCCTATTCTTAAAAGGGGGGATGTGATCATATGTCCTGTTTTGCTTTAGCTATTGATCATATGCCCTACTTATAAAGATGGCATCCCACCCTTCATTTATCACTTCAAAAACAGAAATGTCGAGACTAAGACATATATCATATAGCATATGAAAGGAGAGATGAGGTTAGTGGTTCTTTCCAGAATATGGTGGTTCCATCCCTGACAATTCTTCTGTTATGCTTATAGAATGAATCTTTCATGTCAGGGAAACCTGACCAAAATTGAGAATCTCCATTTATTTGTTTAATACCAGTAATGCAATGGTTTTGCCGTATTTCTCTTATAAAAGTTTCTGCCAGAGGTGATCCTAGGTCTTAAGTTCGCAGAGCCATTGCTAGTAAGACCTTATTCATCATTTGAAGATCCAAAACCCCCAAGTCACCTTGTTCATTGGGTCTACAAATATAGGCCAGCCTACTAAATGATACTTCCTCTGTCCCTTATTACTTGACGCTCAAACGGATATATCTAGATGGATACATCCGTTTGAGCATCAAATAATAAGGGACGGAGGGAGTATTTCCTAATATGTTGGTCTTCGTACCATAGGAACTATGCTCTGAAAAAATCTGTTCCCTTTCTGACCCCTAGATGTAAAAGAGCATGTTGCTAAGGCATGATTTAACCAGAGCAAGTCAACCATGAATTGTCAATATCATCCTTTGCCTCCAGCTAACCTATTTTCTGCCCTATTCTTAGTGGGTTTCAAAACCGAATTTCTTTTAATCTTATCAACAGGAGTTCAAAATGTAAACTATTTCATGGGAAGAATCCCAAATTGGAAGTGAATATTGTATTCAAGTAGATGGATAGGTATCTCATTTCAAAAAATAAGGTGAATGAGAGGGAAAACAAAACAATGGAGTGATTAGGAGAAAATAAAAAGGCCAAGTGGAACCTCTTACAGGCATTTACATATGAAGAGTCTAAATTCTGTCCAACGGACAACACAACATAGGTATAGGATAGAAATTACAACGCTACAGATAAAAGGTGGAATCACGGTCTCAAAGGAGGTGGAATGCCATATGTGAACCAGTTCAGAAATGCAGGCAGTCATATAGAGCCATAGACTTGTGCTGAATGGAACAGTGGAAAGTAAAGGGACTTTAACATTTGCAAACAAATAAATCGGCATATTGCCGAGCCTGCGCTACTACTAAACTTAGTACTGCTGGACCTTGGGCATGATAAAGAAAATAAGTATCAAATGAAAAATAGAAACATAAGCAAGCATTTGGCGAATGCTACAAAATATAGATACTCCAATTTACCCGTGTGTCAAACAAAAACAACCTTTTTTTATCGTCACCTCGAACATATCATTACTACAATACCATCTAGTGGCCAAACGAAAGAAATGTCAGGATACCTTGTCCGCATTTTGTCAAGCACCTTCAAGTTGAGGGTTCACCTTGTTGTCTATCAAAGAAGGAGGCCATGCCATGATGTAGGGGTGGACATGGCCGTCGAATCTCCTCCGAAAGAGCGTGCCCAGCTCCCCTGTCTCCATGCATAGAGACAGGAACCAACAAGGATAATTTGCATCAGCCAACATATCCATGGTACAGAAGTACACAAATCCACCAATAATGGCCAAAACCTTCAGTTCAGAATGCTCGTCAAGTGTACCGTCGGTGACCTCGACAATCGTCTCCAACGGAATCCTCTTGTGGAATTTCCATTTCTCAATTCCATCATGACCGGCTCGCCAGACCCAGACAAAAAGATGAAAATCAACTGGGCAGACAATGCAAGGCTTTCCATCCTTGGTCTCGCCAACCTTAAACATTAAATCATGACCCACCAAAACTCGCGGCACATCCACCTGGGAGAATTGCAGTGTCGCGGTGTTCAGCACGAGAATGTAGGCTAGATTTTTGTGTATCCAGTAGACGAACCCGTTCACCATTGTGCCAAGTTGAAGCCAGTGTTCGTCCTCAGGCAGTGGCGTCACAGGCTTGGACCACGGGAGGATCTGCCACTCCCTGCTTTCTGATGAGAAGACGGCGGCACGCGCCCGCGACTCATCGTAACAGGTGTAGACCAGGCGCAGCGCTTCGCCGCCCTCTTCGGAGGAGAGGATGTAGCACCCAAGAGAGGAGGCGACGCCGTGCCCGTCGTCGAAGATCTCGTCGGGCGGCTGGGGGATGAGATCCAGGGCCCGTGTGAGGGGGTTGTAGACGGCGTACTGCTCCAGGCTTCCGTGTTCGAGGAGGACGTAGCCGTCGCGGCAGTCTTTTATGACCCAATCCGGTAAGGCGTCCTCGTCGTCGTCGTCGTCGTCGTCGGGGAGGCGGGTGAGGAAGAAATCGGCGCCGCGGACGACGGCGGCGAGGTCAGGGTCGGAGCGGCGGCGGAGGGGTGCGAAGGCGGGGATGGAGGGGCCGTCGGGGTCGAAGAAGAGGCCGAGGAGAGGTGGTGGGCGGGCCTTCCGGAAGCTGCGGCGGAAGGCGGGGGACGACCGGACGGCGTGGAAAAAGGTGCGGCAGCTGAGGGCGGCACGGACAAGGGTCGGTAGGGAGGGGAGGCGGAGGAGGATCTCGCGGAGGAGATCGTCGTCGAGAGCGGTTACGGTGGTGGGAGCGGGTGGTCGCGGTGACTTCGCCGCCGCCGCCGGCGGTGACTGCTGCGAGGTCATGGCTTACGCTCAACAGAGTGGGAAGGACGCTCTTATTTAGTCCAGGAGATAATCTTACATGAGGCGAAATGGAGAATGGAGAGCTTTATTTTTTTTTTAATTTTTCTAGAAATTGAGAGCTTTATTTTAAAAAAAATTAATTTTGCGTGGGAAATTGAGAGCTTTATAACGTAATGGGAGTACGATCTAGCCGTGCTCACTGTCAGATTTTGATGATTTTTTTTGTGAGAATCAGGTTTTTGATGATTAATGACAAGACAAATACAATTAAAATGACGAACTTAGACATGTTTTTTAGTTGAAACATCATTGGTGACACCATCTTTTTTTTAGCATGAATATAGGTCATAAACAGGCGCACAGCACACAACACCACATGCACGCACCCACACCACTACACACACCTGCTATGTGTCTACCAAGGTCTATAATCTATACACATGCGACACGTCTTGAGAAACTTCCGAAGCCATCCAACTCCGTGAATAGCTCGTAGACGTGTGATGAACACGCAAGGGGGAAATACCCCAAGTGAGACACCCACGTCGATCCTCGGGATCAATCTTGGGCGGGTTGGGTGGCCACTGCCAACCCCAACCATCGAGTCACGTCTCGTCCTTCAAGCTCATAGTTTGTATTGTTATATTCTTATGGTGAATCCATAATTCAGACTGTAGAACAATCATATTATCAAAAACATAATATGCAAGTTAATTAGGGATGAACTATATCTCAAAATCTTAAACCAAATCCTCAAGTTTTCCACTCAAATTCCTGGGGTTTTAGTTTTTCTGATACTTTCAAGTATTATATCTACTCGATACTACTAGTCGTATGTGGAATGAATGTTTTTTATGTTTTCCAAGTTTGCTTCGGAACTGCCAAGAAATTCTCTTGCATACCAACGGACTCCTTTTCAATTATTAACACCATCTCTATTAGGTCTTGTACCTCCGAGCATAACATTTTCTAGCAGCAAGCCATGATGGAATATGCATTTTATTAACTGTTTGTGGGTGATGCCAATGACCAAAGAGTAGGGGGGGGGGGGGGAATCACAATGTCAATTGTGTTTGCAATCTTGCAATCTTGCAATCCCTTTTCTTCTGTTTGTGGGTGATGCCAACGAGGCATTTATGCATCTTAGGATTCGTGTTCGAACCTCCACCAAAGAGTAGGAAAAAAAATCACAATGTCAATTGTGTTTGCAATCCCTTTTCTTTACCCCATTACTCTCTTGCAAGTTTCGCTTCTGCATTCATATGTTGTTGTAGAGTTGCACGTGTAGGTGTTCCTAAGATTCCAAGTACAAATAGCTAACTTTGCCAACTAAATTTTGGAGTATTTTTTTGTTAGGACCATTCACCCCCACACCAACCCCCTCTAGTCCATAGAACTCTATCCATTGTTTGTTGGTTTCACTTTTTTGCTTGCTTCTGCTTAGTGATTGCCATCTATAATTATTCGACTAACCATCATGGGATGCTGGAGTATTTGGACTCAACAGAAGATAAACATATTCAGAAATGTTGTTCAAGATATCAATAGTTGGAGACATTATCTTGAAGAATGTCCCAAGATCACTGTGTTATGAAATAACAAAAGGCAGAACTATTAAACAATCGGTACACGGTTAACTTGTGAACCATATAGTTTACGGTTCCCTTCAATTTTTCCATGTGGCCTGGAAAAGGAATTGGATAGCTTTTCTTTATTTTAATTTTCACTTTGCATATATTTTGTACATTATTATTAATATGAAATTAATATGAAACATTGTTCTACGGTTCCTGGGTTAAGAAAATTTATTTGACTAACCGACCAACCTTTCTTAAAGTGATAAATCAAGAGTTTCAAGCTTTGCACCTTTTTAAGATTAGGAGGGTCCATTGCCAACACCACCAATTAGTTAGCCTAATGACTAATGTGGTATTTTACTTCTTGGGTATTTTTGCCCCCTTTCCTTCCTCTTTTGTCAACAACTGACATTCGAGGTTTTGTTTGATGGCCAACATATATATGTGCGAGCGATCTTGGCTTTGTATCCCGGTTTCAATTCTCTTTCCATCCATGTTCATTTTTTCCAAGAATTTAGCTTGTATTCCCTTTCCATTTGTGTTGATTCAAAACTTTCTAATAATTGTCATTCCGTGTGACCGTTGTCTGGATCACATAATATGCAAAATGTATCAAAACTGTGGAATACGAGAAATGGCTGTGCAACACGCAATGCATTGATCGGTGCACCAGGCACGTATATATAAGTACAGATGGGGGCCACAACCTCGACTATACAGAGGAAACAAGAGGTGGGCCCAATACACAATATACACGTACACAATATACTCAACACCCCCGCAGTCGAAGCGGCGCCAGTGACGCAGAGACTGGAACCAAACTCCTCGAAGGTGGAAGTTGGCAGGCCCTTCGTCATCACATCAGCGAACTGTTGTGCAGTCGGAACATGGAGAACCCGAATACGTCCAAGGGCCACCTGCTCGCGCACAAAGTGAATGTCCAGCTCAATGTGCTTCGTCCGGCGATGATGAACGGGGTGGGCGGAGAGGTACACCGCAGAGACGTTGTCACAGTAGACAACCGTAGCCTGGGAGACATCATGATGCAACTCCTGAAGTAACCGCCGTAGCCAGGTGCACTCGGCAACAGCATTAGCCACAGCTCAGTACTCTGCCTCCGCACTGGAGCGCGAAGTCGCTTGGACGCCCACGAGATGAGTGAAGGACCAAGGTAAACGTAGTAGCCAGAGGTGGACCGATGGGTGTCGAGGCAACCAGCCCAGTCCGCATCAGAGTAGGCCACCATCTTCAAAGAGGGGGACGCCGTGAGGGTGAGTCCAAGGGTCATCGTGCCGCGGATGTACCGAAGGATCCGCTTCACGAGAGTCCAATGGGAGTCACGAGGGGCGTGCATGTGGAGACACACCTGCTGAACATCATACTGTAGATCCAGTCGGGTGAGAGTCAGATACTGAAGAGCACCGAGAATAGACCGTAGAAGGGAGCATCCGACGCTGGCGAGCCCTCAAGAGCAGAAACCTTGGCCTTCGTGTCAACAGGAGTAGCAACAGGATGATAGTTGAGCATGCCAGCACGCTCAAGGAGCTTGTGCGCATACTTCTGCTGATGAAGAAAGAAGCCATCCGGTCGCCAAACAACCTCAATGCCAAGAAAGTAATGTAGAGCATCCAAGTCCTTGATGGCAAACTCGTCACGCAGCCAGAGAGTAATCTACTGAAGAAGGGCTGTGGAGGAGGCCGTTAGGATAATGTCGTCGACGTAGAGGGGTAAATATGCAGTCGTGTCGCCCTGGCAATAAACAAACAGTGAGGCATCCGAGCGAGTGACACTGAAGCCCAGTGTCTGAAGAAACCCGGCGATCCGCTGGTACCAGGCGCGGGGTGCTTGCTTGAGCCCGTAGAGAGACTGGGTAGAGCTCGTCAGGGCTGTCACATCAGTGGGGTACCATCCGGGTGCGAGCGTCCTTAACAGAAAAACCACATTCGTCAAATTCAACGGTAACAGGATTTTCACATGTAAGAGTACGAACAGAAACAAGATTTTTAATAAGCTCGGGAGAAACTAAGACATTAGACATGGAAATTGGAGTGGAATTAGACGGAAAATATGCATGACCTATGTGAGCGATAGGAAGAGAGGAGCCGTCACCAACGGTGATGCGAGCGGTGAAGGAAATATGCCCTAGAGGCAATAATAAAGTTATTATTTATTTCCTTAATTCATGATAAATGTTTCTTATTCATGCTCGAATTGTATTAACCAGAAACATAGTGCATGTGTGAATACAATACATATACAAAACTTATAGTCCCTAGTATGCCTCTACTTGACTAGCTCGTTAATCAAAGATGGTTATGTTTCCTAACCATAGGCATGTGTTGTCATTTGATGAACAAGATCACATCATTAGGAGAATGATGTGATGGACATGACCCATCCGTTAGCTTAGCATTATGATTGTTACAGTTTCATTGCTACCGCTCTCTTCATGACTTATACATGTTCCTCAGACTATGAGATTATGCAACTCTCGAATACCGGAGGAACACTTTGTGTGCTACCAAACGTCACAACGTAAATGGGTGATTGTAAAGGTGCTCTACTGGTGTCTCCGAAGGTGTTTGTTGGGTTGGCATAGATTGATATTAGGATTTGTCACTTCGTGTTTCGAAGAGGTATCTTTGGGCCCTCTTGGTAATACTCATCACTATAAGCTTTGCAAGCATTGTGACTAATGAGTTAGTTGTGGGATGAAGTATTACGGAACGAGTAAAGAGACTTGCCGGTAACGAGATTGAACTAGGTATTGAGATACCGACGATCGAATCTCGGGCAAGTAACATACTGATGACAAAGGGAACAACGTATGTTGTTATGCGGTTTGACCGATAAAGATCTTTGTAGAATATGTAGGAGCCAATATGAGCATCCAGGTTCCGCTATTGGTTATTGACTGGAGATGTGTCTCGGTCATGTCTGCATAGTTTACGAACCCGTAGGGTTCGCACGCTTAACGTTCGATGACGATTTGTATTATGAGTTATATGATTTGATGTAACGAAGTTTGTTCAGAGTCCTGGATGAGATCCTGGACATGACGAGGAGTCTCGAAATGGTCGAGAGGTAAGATTCATATATTGGAAGGTTGCATTTGGACATCGAAATGGTTCCGAGTGGTTTAGGCATTTTTTGGAGTACCGGGAGGTTACCGGAACTCCCCGGGAGAAGTATTGGGCCTAGTGGGCCTTATTGGAGGAGAGGAGAAGGGGCCACGTGAGAGGGGTGCCCCTCCCCTTGTCCAAACCGAATTGGACTACGGGAGGGGGCTGGCCCCCCTCTTTCCTTCCCCCTATCTCTCCCTTACCTTTCCCTCCGGTGGAAGAAAGGAAAGGGGGGGGGCGAATCCTACTTGGACTAGGAGTCCAAGTAGGACCCCCCTGGCGCGCCCAAACCTGGCCGGCCTCCTCTCTCCCTCCCTCCTTTATATATGTGGCCAGGGGGCACCCCAATAGCACAACAGACAACACAAGTTGATCTTTTAGCCGTGTGCGGTGCCCCCCTCCACAGTTACACACCTCGATCATACCGTTGTGGAGCTTAGGCGAAGCCCTGCGCCGGTAGCATCATCATCACCGTCACCATGCCATCGTGCTGACAAAACTCTCCCTCGGCCTCAACTGGATCAAGAGTACGAGGGATGTATCGAGCTGAACGTGTGCTGAACGCGGAGGTGTCGTATGTTTCGTACTTGGATCGGTCAGATAGTGAAGATGTACGACTACATCAACCGTGTTGTCATAACGCTTCCGCTTTCGGTCTACGAGGGTACGTGGACACACTCTCCCCTCTCGTTGTTATACATCACATAGATATATCTTGCGTGATCGTAGGAATTTTTTTGAAATTACCGCGTTCCCCAACAGTGGCATCCGAGCCAGGTCTATGCGTAGATGTTATATGCACAAGTAGAACACAAAGAGTTGTGGGCGATAATAGTCATACTGCTTACCAGCATGTCATACTTTGATTCGGTGGTATTGTTGGATGAAGCGGCTCAGACCGACATTACGCGTATGCTTACGCGAGACTGGTTCTACCGACATGCTTTGCACATAGGTGGCTGGTGAGTGTCTATTTCTCCAACGTTAGTTGAATCGAGTGTGGCTACGCCCGGTCCTTGTTGAAGGTTAAAACATCACACTTGACGAAAAATTGTTGTGGTTTTGATGCGTAGGTAAGAACGGTTCTTGCTAGAAGCTCGTAGCAGCCACGTAAAACTTGCAACAACAAAGTAGAGGACGTCTAACTTGCTTTTGCAGGGCTTGCTGTGAAGTGATATGGTCAAGCATGATGTGATATAAATTGTTGTATGAGATGATCATGTTTTGTAACAAAGTTATCGGCAACTGGCAGGAGCCATATGGTTGTCGCTTTATTGTATGCAATGCAATCGCCGTGTAATTGTTTTACTTTATCACTAAGCGGTAGCGATAGTCGTAGTAACAATAGGTGGCGAGACAACACTGATGCTATGATAGAGATCAAGGTGTCGCGCCAGTGACGTTGGAGATCATGACGATGCTTCGGTGATGGAGATCATGAGCACAACATGATGATGGCCATATCATGTCACATATTTTGATTGCATGTGAGGTTTATCCTTTATGCATCTTATTTTGCTTAGTACGAGGTAGCATTATAAGATGATCCCTTACTAAATTTCAAGGTACAAGTGTTCTCCCTGAGTATGCGTCGTTGCTACAGTTCTTCATGCTGAGACACCATGTGATGATCGGGTGTGATAAGCTCTACGTTCACATACAGCGGGTGCAAGAAAGTTTTGCACGCGCAGAATACTTGGGTTAAACTTGACGAGCCTAGCATATGCAGATATGGCCTCGGAAGACTAAGACCAAAAGGTCGAACGTGAATCATATAGTAGATATGATCAACATAGTTATGTTCACCATTGAAAACTACTCCATCTCACGTGATGATCGGACATGGTTTAGTTGATTTGGATCACGTGATCACTTAGATGATTAGAGGGATGTCTATCTAAGTGGGAGTTCTTAAGTAATATGATTGATTGAACTTTAAGTTATCATGAACTTAGTCCTGATAGTATTTTGCAAATTATGTTGTAGATCAATAGCTCGCATTGTTGCTTCCCTATGTTTTTATATGTGTTCCTAGAGAAAACTAAGTTGAAAGATGATAGTAGCAATGATGCGGACTGGGTCCGTGATCTGAGATTTATCCTCATTGCTGCACAGAAGAATTATGTCCTTGATGCACCGCTAGGTGAAAGACCTATTGCAGGAGCAGATGCGGATGTTATGAATGTTTGGCTAAGCTCGATATGATGACTACTTGATAGTTTAGTGCACCATGCTTTATGGCTTAGAATCGGGACTTCAAAGACGTTTTGAACGTCATGGACCATATGAGATGTTCCAGGAGTTGAAGTTAATATTTCAAGCAAATACCCGAGTTGAGAGATATGAAGTCTCCAACAAGTTCTATAGCTAAAAGATGGAGGAGAATAGCTCAAGCAGTGAGCATGTGCTCAGATTGTCTGGGTACTACAATTGCTTGAATCAAGTGGGAGTTAATCTTCCAGATAAGAGTGATTGACCGAGTTCTCTAGTCACTGATACGTCTCCAACGTATCTATAATTTTTTATTGTTCCATGCTAATATATTACCCATTTTGGATGTTTATGGGCTTTACTTTACACTCTTATATCATTTTTGGGACTAACCTACTAACCAGAGGCCCAGCCCGAATTGCTGTTTTTTTTTCCTATTTCAGTGTTTCGAAGAAAAGGAATATCAAAAGGAGTCCAAACGGAATGAAACCTTCGGGAGCGATCTTTTTGGAACAAACACAATCCAGGGGACTTGGAGTGGACGTCAAGCAACAAACGAGGCGGCCACGAGGGTGCCCGGCGCGCCCCCTGGGGGTGGGCACGCCTCCCCACCCTTGTGGACCCCTCAAGCATCCACCGACCTACTTCTTCCTCCTATATATATCCATGAACCCCGAAAACATCTAGGAGAACCACGAAAAACTATTTCCACCACCGCAACCTTCTGTATCTGCGAGATCCCATCTTGGAGCCTTCGCCGGCGCTCCGCCGGAGGGGGAATCGACCATGGAGGGCCTCTACATCATCTCCAAGGCCTCTCCGATGAGTTGTGAGTAGTTTACCACAGACCTTCGGGTCCATAGTTATTAGCTAGATGACTTCTTCTCTCCCTTTGAATCTCAATACAAAGTTCTCCTCAATCCTCTTGGAGATTTATTCGATGTAACTCTTTTTGCGGTGTGTTTGTCGAGATCCGATGAATTGTGGGTTTATGATCAAGTTTATCTATGAGAAATATTTGAATCTCCTCTGAATTCTTTTATGTGTGATTAAGTTATCTTTGGAAGTCTCTTTGAATTATCAGTTTGGTTTGGCCTACTAGATTGATCTTTCTTGCAATGGAAGAAGTGCTTAGCTTTGGGTTCAATCTTGCGGTGTCCTTTCCCAGTGACAACAGGGGCAGCAAGGCATGTATTTTATTGTTGCCATCAAGGATAAAAATATGGGGTTTATATCATATTGCATGAGTTTATCCCTCTACATCATGTCACCTTTCTTAATGTGTTACTCTGTTCTTCATGAACTTAATACTCTAGATGCAGGCAGGAGTCGGTCGATGTGTGGAGTAATAGTAGTAGATGCAGAATCGTTTCGATCTACTTGTCACGGACGTGATGCCTATATACATGATCATGCCTAGATAATCTCATAACTATGCACTTTTCTATCAATTGCTCGACAGTAATTTGTTCACCCACCATAATAATTATGCTATATTGAGAGAAGCCACTAGTGTATGGCCCCCGGGTCTATCTTTTATCAAAGTTTTCCACCTACTTTTATTTGCATCTTTTTACTTTCCAATCTATATCATAAAAATATCAAAAATATTTATCTTATCATATTATCTCTATCAGATCTCACTTTTGCAATTTACCGTGAAGGGATTGACAACCCCTTTATTGTGTTGGTTGCGAGGTTCTTGTTTGTTTGTGTAGGTGCGTGGGACTTTTGAGGAGCCTCCTACTGGATTGATACCTTGGTTCTCAAAAACTGAGGGAAATACTTATGCTACTTTACTGTATCACCCTTTCCGCTTCAAGGAAAACCAAAGTAGTGTTCAAGAGGTAGAAAGAAGGATTTCTGGCGCTGTTGCCGGGGAGGTCTTCGCTCAAGTCAAGACATACCAAGTACCCATCACAAACTCATCTCCCTCGCATTAAATTATTTGCCATTTGCCTCTCATTTTCCTCTCCCCCACTCCACCCTTGCCATTTTATTCGCCCTCTCTTTACCGTTCGCCTCTCTCTTTCACTTGCCTTTTGTGTGCTTGTGTGTTGGATTGCTTGTCACGATGGTTGAAGATAATACCAAATCGTGTGACTTTTCCAATACCAATAATAATGATTTCCTTAGCACTCCGATTGCTCCTCTTAATGATGTTGAATCTTGTGAAATCAATGCTACTTTGTTGAATCTTGTTATGAAAGACCAATTCTCCGGCCTTCCTAGTGAAGATTCCGCTACTCATCTAAACAACTTTGTTGATTTGTGTGATATGAAAAAGAAGAAAGATACGGATAATGATTGTTAAATTGAAGTTATTTCTGTTTTCACTTAGAGACCGTGCTAAAACTTGGTTTTCGTCTTTGCCTAAGAATAGTATTGATTCATGGAATAAGTGCAAAGATGCTTTTATCTCTAAGTATTTTCCTCCCGCTAAGATCATCTCTCTTAGAAACGATATTATGAATTTTAAACAACTTGATCATGAGCATGTTGCCCAATCTAGGGAAAGAATGAAATTAATGATTCGCAATTGCCCTACTCATGGTTTGAACTTATGGATGATCATACAAAAAATTTATGCCGGATTGAATTTTGCTCTCTTTTAGATTCAGCCGCGGGAGGCACTTTTATGGAAATCACTTTAGGAGAAGCTACTAAACTCCTTGATAACATTTTGGCTAATTATTCTCAATGGCACACCGAAAGATCTACTAGTAAAAAAGTGCATGCTATAGAAGAAATTAATGTTTTGAGTGGAAAGATGGATGAACTTATGAAATTGTTTGCTACTAAGAGTGTGTCACGCCCAATATGCGACCCTATCCAAAAGGAACTCGAAGGTCCCACCAAGGATAGACCCGCATATTGGAACACTTTTGCAAGGTGGATATCATTACATCAACATTACATAATAGTGCGGATACATCTGATACATACAATGACACATGAATACAACAATACAACATACAAGAACAACATCCGACTATGGATGAATCATAAACAGAAACTCAAACAATATCCACCCTGCTAGCCCAGGCTGCCGACCTGGAACCTATCCCCTGATCGAAGAAGCAGAATAAGAAACTCAACGCAAGCAAGCATCGCTCTCGCGTCATGATCATCGCATAACCTGTACCTGCAACTGTTGTTGTAGTAATCTGTGAGCCACGAGGACTCAGCAATCCCATTACCATGGGTATCAAGACTAGCAAAGCTTAATGGGAAAGGAAGGGGTAAAGTGGTGAGGTTGCAGCAGCGACTAAGCATGATATGGTGGCTAACATACGCAAATGAGAGCGAAAAGAGAAACAAAGGAACAGGCGTGAAGCTAGCAATGATCAAGAGGTGATCCTGAACTCCTACTTACGTCAAGCATAACCCAAAGACCGTGTTCACTTCCCGGACTCCGCCGAGAAGAGACCATCACGGCTACACACACGGTTGATGCGTTTTAATTTGGATCTGGTGTCAAGTTATCTACAACCGAACATTAACAAATTCCCATCTGCCACATAACCGCGGGCACGGCTCTCAAAAGTTTATACCCTGCAGGGGTGTCCCAACTTAGCCCATGACAAGCTCTCGCGATCAATGAAGGAATAGACCTTCTCCCAGGACGACCCGATCAGTCTCGGAATCCCGGTTTACAAGACATATCGACAATGGTAAAACAAGACCAGCAAGACCGCCCGATGCACCGACAATCCCGATAGGAGCTGCACATATCTCGTTCTCAGGGCAACATCGGATAAGCTAAGCGTACAGGTACCAACGTAACCCAAGTTGCCAAGGGATGGTCCCGCACGGTGCTCTAGTTTGGACCAACACTTAGACAAGCATTGGCCCGGGGGGGCTATAATAAAGATGACCCTCGAGAGAGCGACTCCCAAGGGAAAAGTAGGTGGTGGTGAGGCAAATGGTAAAACCAAGGTTGGGCCTTGCTAGACAAGTTTTATTCAAAGCGAACTGTCAGGGGGTCCCATAAATCACCCGACCGCGTTAGGAACGCAAAATCCGGGAACATAACACCGGTATGATGGAAACTAGGGCAGCAAGAGTGGAACAAAACACCAGGCATAAGGCCGAGCCTTCCACCCTTTACCAAGTATATAGATGCATTAATAATATAAGAGATATTGTGATATCCCAACATAACCCTGTCCACCATGGAGAAATCTTCAACTTCACCTGCAACTAGCAACGCTATAAGAGGGGTTGAGCAAAAGCGGTAACATAGCCAAACAACGGTTTGCATAGGAAAGGTGTCAAAGGTTAGAGGTTCATGGCAATATGGGATGGCTTGAAGAGCAAAAGATAGGTAACGCAGCATAGCGATAGAACGAAGCAACTAGCATAGCAATGATAGTAGTGAGATCCAGGGTAGCGGTCATCTTGCCTGAAATCCCACAAGTAAGAAGAACGAGTCCATGAAGAAGATGAAGCCACGAAGACGAACCACACGTAGACGAACGCATCCTCACGATCGCAACGAAATGGGAACTATCGAGAAGAAGCACACAACATGGTAAACACACCACACATAGACAAGACATGATGCACAACAAGCATGATGCATGACAAAACTAAATGAAGCTAATCATGGCAAGAGAAGATGCAAACAAGAACAACACATCAAGGCAAGTTTAAAATGAGGCCGGGAACAACATATAACAATTCCGGTAAGTCCTCATATGCAAATTTCGAAATTGGTCCAGAACTGAATAAACCTTATGTTCAAGTTGTTAAACAGCAAGTTAAGATGCACCAAGATGATCTACACGAGATTCTAGTCAAGTTACATATAAAGTTCATTAGATTCGGAGCTACGACCTAGAAGATATGAGCAAAACAAGTTAAACATGGCATTGATGCAAAATGCATACAAACATCAAGCAAAACACCTCAAAACAAGGATGCAACATGATAATATGGAACTACATGCAAAATCAAGCAAGTTTCATATAGAGCACACTCAAAACGGAGCAACGGTGCAACACACACACATTATACAAGTCATAACCACAATATGTCCAAAACAGCAACTAGGCATCTTACAAGCATCAAAACAACATGCTACAGCACCCCAACATATTAACAAAAGGCATGGACATGAAGTACTGGTAAAGCACTACAAAACATGAACACTGAGCTATCTCCAGAAATCAATAGAACATGCTCTAAATGACATGGAAAGATTGCAAATGATAACAATTTCAGACTTATCAGGAAATAACATCAGGTTGCAATGTTTAGAGCTATCAAACAACATGTTACAGGAACATATCATGGCAAACAAAGGCATGTCATGAATCTACTAATTGCATAGATCAAAAGTCCCTTACTGAACATGAGCCAAAAGGATCAGAAAATATGATGGCACCCATGTAAACACGGCAAGTTATATTACAGATTCAAACATGGCAGAAACAACAATAAGTAGGCATGTTGGTGAGCTTGAACCACTCACTACAGAGCAATACATGGCATGGCAAGGCAACCAACAGTAAGAAGACATGTTTATGAAGCTAAGCATGGCAATAGCAAGTTCATAGGGTGCATGGATCACCAAGAAACAATCATGGAAACATTGAACTTAATGTTAACAGGCTGACAGCAACATTTTCAAGCAACTTTGGAGCAAGATATGAACAATCTACAGCAAGCTATAAATGCAACCAGGGGCATTGATGGATAGAGGATGACATGTAGATCAAAACATGTTTATAGAGCATCTCTAGATTATGCATAGAATGATTAGTAGCAACATGTTAACATAGCAACAAAATATAACAGAATCTGCCTAGCAAAACAGTAACAGCAAGTTCACTACTTAGCAAGCTTGATGCACTCAACACACAACTCACAAAAATACATAGATGGCACCCCTGGAAAGATGGTATGGCATAGGTCAACATACATGTAGACATCAACCTCATAGGATGCACACATCAATCATGGCAAAAATGATAAATGAGCAAGTTATAACAGTTTCAGCAGATTAACATCAACATGCACTCTTCCAACATCATTTCGGGCATCAAGATGAGCTCAAATGAAAATGATGCAATGGAATGAAACTAAGTACTCGTCGAGACGAACAATTTGACATATTATACGCACAAAACGGAGCTACGGATGCAGAGATGTGATGCGATGAACATGGCATGAAAATATTACAGAAATCCGGGGACTTAGTCGCTTCGGGGTCAACCTTAGGGTTCGCACGGAAAATGAGGCAGGCCGGATATCGCCGGAGATCGACGCCGGAGAGGAGGGAGATGGCCGAAGGAGCTCGGGACCGGCCGGCGGGGTCGCTCCGACGACGGGGGCCGGCGGTGGGGCCTCTCCCCGACCGGATCCGGCCGGATCCGGCCGCGAGGAGGTGCGGGGCGGCGGGAGATGACGGCGCAGCCCTGCTCCGGCCGGCGAGGCGCAGCGCCGACGAGGAGACGGGAGCCGGGCGCCAGAGGCGAGGCGGGGCGCGGGAGGCGCAGGCGAGGAGACGGCGGGGCACGGCGGCGCGGGGCCGGGAGACGACGGCGGGCGGCGCGCGGAGGCGACGGCGCATGTCGGCTGCGGGGCGGAGGCTCGCCGGCGGCGGGGGCGAGCGGCGGCGGCGCACGGGCGCTCGGGCGGCCGCGCGGGCCTGGGCGGGCCGCGCCTGGGCCCGGCGGGCCGCGGCGGCGGAGAGGAGGCCGGAGGCCACGTGGCAAGCCACGACTAGCTGCGGGCGCGGGCGCTGACGCGTCCGGCGGCGGCGAGGGGAAAATTAGGGTTTCATCTGCGCGAAAATCCGGGGGGGGGGGAGCACATATTTATAGGTAGAGGGAGCTAGG
The DNA here is from genome assembly GCA_963921465.1 of Triticum timopheevii. Lineage (NCBI taxonomy): Eukaryota > Viridiplantae > Streptophyta > Magnoliopsida > Poales > Poaceae > Triticum > Triticum timopheevii. Next base: position 155,291,110 of record OY997272.1, read on the forward strand.
AGAGTCCAAATGAGGAGCGGTTTTCGGCCACGCGATCGTGATCGAACGACCGAGAGCATGGAGGGGAGTTAGATGGGTTTTGGGCCACTTTGGAAGGGGTGTTGGGCTGCACACAAAAGAGGCCCTTACGGTTACCCGGTTAACCGTTGGAGTATCAAACGACCTCCAAATGGCACGAAACTTGACAGACGGTCTACCGGTGGTATACCAAGGCCGCTTGGCAAACCTCGGGCCATTCCGAGAAAGTTTAACACCCGCTCACAAAGAGAGGCAAGAAGGGGACGCCGGATGGCATAGGAGTGCCAGATTGCAAAACGGACAACGGAGAAAATGCTCGGATGCATGAGACGAACACGAATGCGAAATGAGATGCACATGATGACATGGAAAAATGCAACACGCAAGCAAATGACATGGCAACAACGGCGAATAACTGGCAGACACCTGGCGCAACGAATCCGGGGCGTTACAGAGTGCTCCTATTGGTCCTAATGATATGCATTTGTCTACCTTTATTGAGAATACTAATGAATCTATGGATGTGAATTTTGTTGGTAGGAATAATTTTGGTAACAACGTGTATAGAGGAAACTTTAATCCTAGGCCGTTCCCTAGTAATTCCTCTAATAATTATGGAAATTCCTACAATAATTCTTATGGAAATTTTAATAAGATGCCCTCTGATTTTGAGAATAGTGTTAAAGAATTTATGATCTCTCAAAAGAATTTTAATCCTTTGCTTGAAGAAAAATTGCTTAAAGTTGATGAATTGGCTAGGAACGTTGATAGACTTTCGCTTGATGTTGATTCTTTGAAACTTAGATCTATTCCTCCTAAGCATGATATCAATGAGTCTCTCAAAGCCATGAGAATTTCCATTGATGAGTGCAAAGAAAGAACCGCTAGGTTGCGTGCTAAGAAAGATTGCTTTGTAAAAGCGTGTTCTTCTAGTTTCCATGAAAATAATGATGAAGATCTAAAAGTTATTGGTGTGTCCCTTATTAAATCCTTTTTTTCAATATGAATCTTAATAATGATGGGACTGGAGATGAGTCAACTTTAGTTAAAAGGCGTCCCAATGATTCAGAGTTTTTAGATCTTGATGCTAAATTTGGTAAAAGTGGGATTGGAGAGGTCAAGACTTTACATAGCATTGAGCCCACTATTATGGATTTCAAGGAATTTAATTATGATAATTGTTCTTTAATAGATTGTATTTCCTTGTTGCAATCCGTGTTGAATTCTCCTCATGCTTATAGTCAAAATAAAGCTTTTACCAAACATATTGTTGATGCCTTGATGCAATCTTGTGAGGAAAAACTTAATTTGGAAGTTTCTATACCTAGAAAACTTTATGATGAGTGGGAACCTACTATAAAGATTAAAATTAAAGATCGTGAGTGCTATGCTTTGTGTGATTTGGGTGTTAGTGTTTCCACGATTCCGAAAAGTTTATGTGATGTGCTAGGTTTCCATGATTTTGATGATTGCTCTTTAAACTTGCACCTTGCGGATTCCACCATTAAGAAACCTATGGGAAGGATCAATGATGTTCTTATTATTGCAAATAGGAATTTTGTTACCGTAGATTTCATCATTCTTGATATAGATTGCAATCTTTCATGTCCTATTATTCTTGGTAGACCTTTCCTTAGAACGATTGGTGCAATTATTGATATGAAGGAAGGGAATATTAAATTCTAATTTCCATTAAGGAAAGGCACGGAACACTTCCCTAGAAATAAAGTCAAATTGCCTTATGAATCTATTACGCGAGCCACTTATGAATTGAATGCCAAAGATGGCACTACTTAGATCTTTCCTCGCTTTTATGCCTAGCTAGGGGCGTTAAACGACAGTGCTTGTTGGGAAGCAACCCAATTTTAGTTTAGTTTCTTGCTTTTTGCTTCTGTTTAGTAATAAATATTTCTTCTAGCTTCTGTTTAGATGTGTTTTTATGTTTTAATTAGTGTTTGTGCCAAGTAGAACCTATAGGATAACCTACGGTGATAGTTATTTTGATTCTGTTGAAAAATAGAAACTTTGCGTGCACGAAAATAATTTTAGTAAATCACAGAAACATGCTTTTGCGTTGATTCTGTTTATGTAGATCAATAGACAAATTGCCCAGGACTTCCTATTTTGGTAGGAGTTTTAGAGTTCCATAAGTATTCGAAAGTTACAGATTGCTACAGACTGTTCTGTTTTTGACAGATTCTGTTTTTCGTGTGTTGTTTGCTTATTTTGATGCATCTATGGCTACTATCGGGGGGTATGAACCATAGAGAAGTTGGAATACAGTATGTTTGACACCAATATAAATAAAGAATGAGTTCATTATAGTACCTTATGTGGTGGTTTTTCTTTCTTGCACTAACGGAGCTTATGAGATTTCCTGTTGAGTTTTGTGTTGTGAAGTTTTCAAGTTTTGGGTAAAAATTTGATGGACTATGGAATAATGAGTGGCAAGAGCCTAAGATTGGGGATGCCCATGGCACCCCAAGATATCCAAGGATAACCAAAATCCTAAGCTTGGGGATGCCTCGGAAGGCAGCCCCTCTTTCGTCTTCGTCTATCGGTAACTTTACTTGAAGCTATATTTTTATTTGCCACATGATATGTGTTTTGCTTGGAGCGTCTTGTATGATATTAGTGAAGGAAATATGCCCTAGAGTCAATAATAAAGTTATTATTTATTTCCTTATTTCATGATAAATGTTTATTATTCATGCTAGAATTGTATTAACCGGAAACATAATACATGTGTGAGTACATAGACAAACATAGTGTCACTAGTATGCCTCTACTTGACTAGCTCGTTGAGGGAGTCCTGGACTAGGGGGTGTCCGGATAGCCGAACTATCATCTTTGGCCGGACTCCAAGACTATGAAGATACAAGATTGAAGACTTCGTCCCGTGTCCGGATGGGACTTTCCTTGGCGTGGAAGGCAAGCTTGGCGATACGGATATGTAGATCTCCTACCATTGTAACCGACTCTGTGTAACCCTAGCCCTCTCTGGTGTCTATATAAACCGGAGGGTTTTAGTCCGTAGGACGAACAACAATCATACCATAGGCTAGCTTCTAGGGTTTAGCCTCTCTGATCTCGTGGTAGATCTACTCTTGTACTACCCATATCATCAATATTAATCAAGCAGGAGTAGGGTTTTACCTCCACCGAGAGGGCCCGAACCTGGGTAAAAACATCATGTCCCTTGTCTCCTGTTACCATCCGCCTAGACGCACAGTTCGGGACCCCCTACCCGAGATCCACCGGTTTTGACACCGACATTGGTGCTTTCATTGAGAGTTCCTCTGTGTCGTCACCTTTAGGCCCGATGGCTCCTTCGATCACCAACAACGACCTGGTCCAGGGTGAGACTTTTCTCCCCAGACAGATCTTCATATTCGGCGGCTTTGCACTGCGGGCCAACTCGCTTGGCCATCTGGAGCAGATTGAGAGCTACGCCCCTGGCCATCAGGTCAGATTTGGAAGTTTGAACTATACGGCTGACGTCCGCGGAGACTTGATCTTCGACGGGTTCGAGCCACAGCCAAGCGTGCCGCACTGTCACGATGGGCATGATCTAGCTCTGCTGCCGGACAATGCCCTGGAGGCCGCACAAGTGTCCGCTCCGACCCTTAGCTCGGAGCCGACTATGCCGATCGAGGACGGGTGGCTAGACACCACCTCGGGGGCTGCTACCTCTACGGCGATAGAGCCGAATACCAACCTTGTCCTTTGTGAAGCTCGTGACTCCAAGGTGCCGGACTCCTCTCTGGACTCCGAACCTTCCGCGCCCCTGCCAATCGAATCCGATTGGGCGCCAATCATGGAGTTCACCGCTGCGGACATCTTTCAGCAGTCGCCCTTTGGCAACATCCTGAATTCACTAAAGTCTCTCTCTTTATCAGGAGAGCCCTGGTCGGATTATGGTCAAGACGGTTGGGACGCAGGTGACGAAGAAATTGAAAGCCCACCCACCACCCACTTCGTAGCCACTGTCGATGACTTAACTGACATGCTAGACTTCCACTCCGAAGACATGAACGGTATGGACGATGATGCAGGAGACGACCAAGAACCAGCGCCTACTGGGCACTGGAAGGCCACCTCGTCATACGACATTTACATGGTGGACATCCCAAAGGATGGGAATGGCGATGGAACAACGAAGGATGACCCCTCCAAGAAACAGCCTAAGCGCCGGCGTCAGCGGCGCCGCTCTAAATCCCGCCACAGCAAAAATGGAGATTCCGGCACTGGAGACAATAACACCCCGGACAATGCCGAAGACAACCCCCTCCAGCAGGATTCAGCGCAGGAGGATGGAGAAGCCAGTCCTCATGAGAGAGCGACAGACAGAGAGGTAGAGGACGATAATTATATGCCTCCCTCCGAAGACGAGGCAAGCCTCGACGACGACGAATTTGTCATGACTGAGGATCCCCTCGAACAAGAGCATTTCAAATGCAGGCTTATGTCCACGGCAAGCAGCCTCAAGAAAAAGCAGCAACAGCTTAGAGCTGACCAATACTTGCTAGCCGACAGATGGACTGAAGTTCTTGCAGCCGAAGATTATGAACTCGAACGCCCCTCCAAGAGCTACCCAAAATGCAGGCTGCTACCCCAATTAGAGGAGGAAGCACCCAAACCTACATCATCAGCGCATGACGCGGCCGACCGGCCACCTCGTGGCCGCGACAGAGAGGCCTCTAGGCCCTCCGTTAAAGCCGCACCCCGGCGTCGCTCGAAAAGTACAAAGCCACGGGGGAATGCACCAGACTTGCGAGACATATTGGAGGACAAGGCAAGACAAACAAGATCGATCTACGGATCGCGTGGGTGCCCCATGATACGTGATGACAACCGTCACGCCGGATACAGCAATTCCGGCCAGGCCAAACACAGTAGACAAAGCCCATCGGAGCTGTGTCGTGATATAGCCCAATACAGAGGCGCCGCACACCCACTATGCTTCACAGACGAAGTAATGGATCATCAAATCCCCGAGGGTTTCAAACCCGTAAACATTGAATCATACGACGGCACAACAGATCCTGCGGTTTGGATCGAGGACTATCTCCTCCACATCCACATGGCCCGCGGTGATGATCTACACGCCATCAAATACCTCCCACTCAAGCTTAAAGGACCAGCTCGGCATTGGCTCAACAGCTTGCCAGCAGAAACAATTGGTTGTTGGGAAGACCTGGAAGCCGCATTCCTTGATAACTTCCAGGGCACATATGTGCGACCACCAGACGCTGATGACCTAAGCCACATAATTCAGCAGCCAGATGAATCGGCCAGACAATTCTGGACACGGTTCTTAACCAAGAAAAATCAAATAGTCGACTGTCCGGATGCAGAGGCCCTTGCAGCCTTCAAACATAACATCCGCGATGAGTGGCTTGCCCGACACCTAGGACAGGAAAAGATGAAATCCATGGCAGCCCTCACATCACTCATAACCCGCTTCTGCGCGGGAGAGGACAGCTGGCTAGCTCGCAGTAACAATCTGACCAAAAACCCTGGTAATTCGGATACCAAGGACACCAAAGGCAGGTCGCGTCACAACAAGCACAAGCGCCGCATTAATGGCGACAATACTGAGGATACGGCAGTGAATGCCGAATTCAGAGGCTCTAAACTCGGTCAGCGGAAAAAGCCATTTAAAAGAAATACTCCGGGCCCGTCCAATTTGGACCGAATACTCGATCGCTCGTGCCAGATACACGACACCCCCAAAAAGCCAGCCAATCACACCAACAGGGATTGTTGGATGTTCAAGCAGGCAGGCAAGTTAACTGCCGAAAACAATGATAAGGGGCTGCATAGCGATGACGAGGAGGAGACCCGGCCGCCGAACAATAGAGGACAGAAGGGTTTCCCCCCACAAATGCGGACGGTGAACATGATATACGCAACCCACATACCCAAAAGGGAGCGGAAGCGTGCACTCAGGGATGTATACGCGATGGAGCCAGTCGCCCCAAAGTTCAATCCGTGGTCCTCCTGCCTGATCACTTTTGATTGAAGGGACCACCCCACTAGCATCCGCCATGGCGGATTCGCCGCATTGGTTCTAGACCCAATCGTCGATGGATTTCACCTCACTAGAGTCCTGATGGACGGCGGAAGCAGCCTGAACCTGCTTTATTAGGATGCAGTGCGCAAGATGGGCATAGACCCCTCAAGGATTAAACCCACAAAGACGACCTTCAAAGGCATCATACCAGGTGTAGAGGCCAAGTGTACAGGCTCAGCTACACTTGAAGTGGTCTTCGGATCCCCGGATAACTTCTGAAGCGAAGAGTTAATCTTCGACATAGTCCCGTTCCACAGCGGCTATCATGCACTGCTCGGACGAACCGCATTTGCAAAGTTCAATGTGGTGCTGCACTACGCATACCTCAAGCTCAAGATGCCAGGCCCTCGAGGAATCATTACGGTCGATGGAAACACCGAATGCTCTCTCCGAACGGAGGAGCATACAGCGGCTCTCGCGGCGGAAGTACAAAGCAGCCTCTTAAGGCAATTCTCAAGTCCGGCTGTTAAGCGGCCGGACACCGTCAAGCGCACCCGGAGTAACCTACAACAAGACCGCCTTGCACGTTCCAAGCACGTGTAGCAATGCGGCCCCAACCCCAGCCCTTGCGAAATCGCGAGACCAGTACCACGCGTACATAACTACGCTCTGGAGATACCATGGGCATAGGGGTAGGGGCACGACCATGGCATGCCCGGAGAGCGGCTCAACCGCACCAGGGGCTCCCAATTGTGTCATTCCTTTTTTTTCTTATTCGTAGGACTCCACTTTTCAGAAGCCCTATCCGACATTGGAATTGCCGAATACACGATGCAACAGCCATGGAAGCAGAAAGCTACGTTGAGTATACAAGTGGTCTCTATAACGAGAAGTATACTTGTTTTACATATCATCCCGCAGCATGCTCCTGGAGGGCGACATGTCAAATAGTCCCGTCCCTTGCTTATCGCACTATTTGTATTGTTTTGCTTTTAATGCAGCTTTTTTTTAATAAACAATGCATAGCTTTTGCCTATTATTGCATTCCCTTTTTATCCATATATGTTCACTTATGACATGTTGCATCCGTACGCTTTGGTACGGCCAAATACACCAGGGGCTTAAGTTCCCCAAAATATGGTGTGATAAGTCCAAACACTTTAACAAGTGCGGCACCCCGAACTTATAGCATTATATGCATCGGCTCCGAATCATGTCTTGGGTCAATAGTTGGGTTTGCCCGGCTCCCATGTTTTGGTACCTTACGTTCCGTTATATCGGCTAAGGTAGCGCTGGGAGAACCACTGCGATTGTGCCCCAGTTGAGCTGGGTTGAGCACCTCAGTGGAGAAAGCTAAAACTGACCGTCATGATAGGGTGAGAGCCGGTCGCTGTTCGAGAGGTTTTTTCGAGTCCCTAAAGACTTATGCCGCTTAGAGCGAGGAGTCGGCTTCATCCGGCCAGGCGTGGATAGCGCCCCGAATTCGGTCTTCCGAACACTAGGGGCTTCACCAAAATTTAAAATTATAGAATTCTATGGCTAAGTGGGAGTGTTCAAGCATTATAAGTCTGGTTGCCTCGTTCATTGTGTTGAGCGCCTCCCTAGAAGGACCCAAAAATGGGAACAAGAGTGCTCAAGTTTATCCCGAACACCCCAGCACTCGTGGCATGGGGGCTGAAGCCAACGACTTGCCATCTCTCAAATTTGATAAACGGCCATACAGAAGGTAATATTTTAAATTCACAAGTGTTGCTTAGCGCATATGAACAAGTTTTCAAGCGTACATGATAACAAATGAGAGTCTACTCAAAAATTACATCTTTGGAGCATTCACCCGCTATAAGGCGGGCAACCTTCATGACGTTCTCATAATACATCTCGGGCTTGCGATACTCCCTGCCCGGCGGTGGAGCGTTCGTCACAAGCTTCTCAGCGTCCATCTTGCCCTAGTGCACTTTAGCACGGGCAAGGGCCCTACGGGCATCTTCGATGCAGCCGGAGCGCTTGACGACTTCAATCCATGGACAAGTGTCCACTAGCCGCCGCACTAGCCCGAAGTAGCTCCCAGGCATGGCCTCCTCCGGCCACAGCCGAGCTATGAGGCCATTCATGGCCTGTTCGGCCACCTTATGGAGCTCGACCAGCTGCTTCAGCTGGTCCCTTAAGGGCACCGGGTGTCCGGCCTCAGCATACTCAGACCAGAATACCTTCTTCGTTGAGGTCCCTTCCTCGGCCCGGTAGAATGCGGCAGCGTGGGACACACTGTGGGGAAGATCTGCGAATGCTCCTGGAGAGCTCCGGATTCGGGTAAGTAACAAGTAATTCACTTTCACGTGCTTGCTTTGCATGAAGAATGCCTTACCCGCTGCTATCTTCTTTATTGCCTCAATTTCCTGGAGGGCTTTTTGGGCTTCGGCCTTAGCGGCTTTGGCACTCTCAAGAGCCGAGGCGAGCTCGGACTCTCGAGTCCTCGAGTCACGCTCCAAACTCTCGTGTTCTTCCACGAGAGCCTGGAGCTCTTGCCGCACCTCCGCCACCCGCACCTCCTGCTTCTCTCGCTCGGTGCGCTCCGCGGCCGCACTTTTTTCGGCCTTGGACACCGCCTCCATCAGGGTCGCCACCTCGTTCGTGGCCCCTGCAACACTCACGTTATTCCTGTCATTTTTTGCAACCAAATCCTTTCTATAAGGTGTTACTTTAATAAGGTATTTCTTACCTTCCTTGTCCTCGAGCTACTTCTTGGCACGGCCGAGCTCGTTCTCAGACCGCTCGAGGCTCTACTTCAATACATTGACCTCCGCAGTCAGTGCGGCAGAGGTCAGCAGCGCAGCCTGCATTCCCATATTGACATGCTTATGTTAGACTCCTTCGTATATCTTTTTAGATCCTCAGTTCGGCTTTTCTTTCCGAACACCAAACTGAGCATCAGGGGCTACTGTCTATGCGGTATTATTTTTACATATCTTAATTACATACCTCAAAGCCTGTTAGAAGGCTGGTACAGGCTTCAGTCAGCCCGCTTTTGGCGGACTGAACTTTCTAGATCACCGCACTCATAACAGTGCGGTGCTCCTCGTCGATGGAGGCGCCATTGAGCGCCTCCAGCAAATTATTCGGTGCCTCCGGTTGGACGAAGGTCACCGGTGTCGCAGTCTCGCCCTTCTTATGAAGGGGCCGCCCGCCGAACTCCGGAACCACTAAAGGTTCCGGTGCGGAGTCCGGCCCAGGGCCGGACTCAGAACCCTTTGGGGGTTGATCCCCCTCGTGCCCAAAGTCCGGGAGGTTGCCTTGCGGCACCTCCGGGACCTCCTCCTCCTCCTGGCCGGGCCCCTTTTGGGACCCCACCTCGGCGTCATCAGCAACACGAGGAGAGGAGGCGGCCGGAAGTGAAGTACTATTCACATCCGACGAATCCAGGGAGCCGCTCGACGAAGCGGGGAGCTCGTCCTTGGGCGGGCTACATGGTTGTATTCGGTGTTAGAAGACACTACGTGACAAAGGAAAGATCATGAATTATTCTGGTGTCCGGACACTTACGATACCGCCAGGGGCTTAGCCCTCGGTGGCCACTCCTCTTCGCCGTCGTCGGCGTTGGTGGAGTAGTCCGGAGGAAGGGTCCTTCCCCTCTTGGACCCTCCAGCCTTCCCAGTTGGGGAGGCCTTCCTTTTCTTCTCTCCCCCCGCTGGGGGAGAAGCCTCTTTTTTCTCCTCCTCGTCTTCGCGGGAGGAGTCCGCCTTGGAGTCATCAGACGATGAGTCCGATAACACCTGATGCCGGGAACTCTTTCGGGTTCCCGTGGCCTTCTTCTTGGCCTTCTTCTCCGGCACCACGTAAGGCGCCAGAACCAGCAGCCCCGTCAATCGGGCGTCCGCTGGGTCTTCTGGTAAGGGAGCCGGACAGTTAACCTGCCCAGACTTCTTCTGCCAGGCCTGTCAAAGGTAAGGGAGTTTAGATCCCGCATAGAGTCAAACTATGAAAAACGAGTGTCCCGCAAAGGGTAAAATAGCTTACCTCACTGGCTTGGCGCTGCGAGTTGAATCCGCGATCTTTGGTAGCGGATGTGGGAGCCTCGGCGCCCTTGAACAGCACCTTCCGGGCACCTTCGTACGTAGTGTCGAAGAGCCTGCTCAAGGTCTGGTGCTGTGCCGGATCAAACTCCCACAAATTGAAAGCCCGTTGTTGGCACGGGAGGATCCGGCGGATGAGCATGACCTGGACTGCATTGACGAGCTTGATCTTCTTGTTCACAAGGTTTTGGACGCAGGTTTGGAGTCCGGTCAGCTCTTACAAATCACCCCATGTCAGGCCCTTCTCTTTCCAGGAGTTGAGCCGTGTGGGGATGCCAGATCTAAATTTGGGGGCTGCTGCCCATTCAGGGTCATGCGGCTCAGTGATGTAGAACCACCCTGATTGCCACCCTTTGACGGTTTCCACGAAGGCGCCCTCAAGCCATATGACGTTGGGCATCTTGCCCACCATGGCACCTCTGCACTCCGCCTGCTGGCCGCCCACTACCTTCGGCTTGACATTGAAGGTCTTCAGCCATAAGCCGAAGTGGGGTTTGATGCGGAGGAAGGCCTCCCACACAATGATAAACGCTGAGATGTTGAGGATGAAATTCGGGGCCAGATCGTGGAAATCCAGGTCGTAGTAGAACATGAGCCCCCGGACAAATGGGTGGAGCGGGAAGCCCAGTCCACGAAGGAAATGGGGAAGGAACACCACCCTCTCATGGGGCCTGGGGGTGGGGACGAGCTGCCCCTCGTCTGGAAGCCGGTGCGCAATGTCGTTATGCAGGTATCTGGCTTTCCTCAACTTTTTGATGTGCCCCTCCGTGACGGAGGAGGCCATCCACTTGCCTCCCTCTCCGAACATGGCTGGGGAAGGTTGAGGCGAGATGTGCAGACTTGGGCACTGGAGCTCGAGTATGCGGAAGTGGATAGGCAAAGGAGGAAGAAGGCGTAGATAAAAAGGTGGATCCTTATCCCCTTATATGGATGGACGAAACTATACGTCCCCACCAGCCTGGTAAAACTCGCTTATCTCCCAAGCGCCATAATCAATGGCGCGGTTGGGTTACCCACGCCCGTATTGATGAGAATCCCAGAATAAGGGGACACGATCTCCGCTTTGACAAGACGTGCCAAGGAAACCGCTTCGCTAAACGCGCTGAGGTGGAACAGTAAAAATGATTCGAATAAAGGCCTGGCCATGGTGTGATGTCACGCCATGGAATACGTCAGCATATTGAACTTGTGTAAATGTTATTCTCTCTACGGTGGTATGTGGAACTTATTTTGCAGAGCCGGACACTATCCTTGTGTTCAAAATCTTCTATGAAGTATTCGGAGGAGGAACCCGCCTTGCAATGCCGAAGACAATATGCGCGCCGGACTCGTCGTCATTGAAGCCTGGTTCAGGGGCTACTGAGGGAGTCCTGGACTAGGGGGTGTCCGGATAGCCAAACTATCATCTTTGGCTGGACTCCTAGACTATGAAGATACAAGATTGAAGACTTCGTCCCATGTACGGATGGGACTTTCCTTGGCGTGGAAGGCAAGCTTGGCGATACAGATATGTAGATCTCCTACCGACTCTGTGTAACCCTAGCCCTCTCCGGTGTCTATATAAACTGGAGGGTTTTAGTCCGTAGGACGAACAACAATCATACCATAGGCTAGCTTCTAGGGTTTAGCCTCTCTGATCTCGTGGTAGATCTACTCTTGTACTACCCATATCATCAATATTAATCAAGTAGGAGTAGGGTTTTACCTCCACCGAGAGGGCCCGAACCTGGGTAAAAACATCGTGTCCCTTGTCTCCTGTTACCATCCGCCTAGACGCACAGTTCGGGACCCCCTACCCGAGATCCGCTGGTTTTGACACCGACACTCGTTGATCAAAGATGGTTGAGTTTCCTAGCCATAAATATGAGTTGTCATTTGTATAACGGGATCACATCATTAGGAGAATGACGTGATTGACTTGACCCATTCCGTTAGCTTAGCACTTGATCGTTTAGTATTCTGCTATTGCTTTCTTCATGACTTACACATGGTCCTATGACTATGAGATTATGCAACTCCCATTTACCGGAGGAACACTTTGTGTGCTACCAAACGTCACAACGTAACTGGATGATTATAAAGGAGCTCTACAGGTGTCTCCGAAGGTACATGTTGAGTTGGCGTATTTCGAGATTAGGATTTGTCACTCCGATTGTCGGAGAGGTATCTCTGGGCCCTCTCGATAATGTACATCACTATAAGCCTTGCAAGCAATGTAGCTAATGAGTTAGTTGTGGGATGATACATTACATAACGAGTAAAGAGACTTGCCGGTAACGAGATTGAACTAGGTATTGAGATACCGACGATCGAATCTCGGGCAAGTAACATACCGATGACAAAGGGAACAACGTATATTGTTATGCGGTTTGACCGATAAAGATCTTCGTAGAATATGTGGGAGCCAATATGAGCATCCAGGTTCTGCTATTGGTTATTGACCGGAGACGTGTCTCGGTCATGTCTCATAGTTCTCGAACCCGTAGGGTCCGCACGCTTAACGTTTGGTGATGATTTATATTATGAGTTATGTGATTTGATGTACCGAAGGTAGTTCGGAGTCCCGGATGAGATCGGGGGCATGACGAGGAGTCTCAAAATGGTCGAGACGTAAATATCGATATATTGGACGACTATATTCGGACATCGGAAAGGTTCCGAGTGATTCGGGTATTTTTTGGAGTACGGAGAGTTACGGGAATTCGTATTGGGCCTTAATGGGCCATACGGGAAAGGAGAGAAAGGCCTCAAAAGGTGGCCGCACCCCTCCCCATGGTCTGGTCCGAATTGGACTAGGGAAGGGGGCGCCCCCTTCCTTCCTTCTTCTTTTCCCTTCCCTTTTTCCTATTCCATGTGGGAGGAGGAATCCTACTAGGACTAGGGAGTCCTAGTAGTCCACACTTCTGGTGCGCCCTAGGGCCTGGCCGGCCTCCTCTCCTCCATCCTTTATATACGGGGGCAGGGGGCACCTCTAGACAACAACAATTGATCTCTTGATCTCTTAGCCGTGTGCGGTGCCCCCCTCCACCATATTCCACCTCGGTCATATCGTAGCGGTGCTTAGGCGAAGCCCTGCGTCGGTAGCAACATCATCACCGTCATCACGCCGTCGTGCTGACAGAACTCTCCCGTGAAGCTCTGCTGGATCGGAGTTCGCGGGACATCATCGAGCTGAACATGTGCTGAACTCTGAGGTGCCGTACGTTCGGTACTTGGATCGGTCGGATCGTGAAGACGTACGACTACATCAACCGCGTTGTGCTAACGCTTCCGCTTTTGGTCTATGAGGGTATGTGGACAACACTCTCCCCTCTCGTTGCTATGCATCACCATGATCTTGCGTGTGCGTAGAAATTTTTTTGAAATTACTACGGTCCCCAACAATTAGTCTTTGCTTTTTATTTTACCACAATCATCCTTACTGTACACACCTTTTGGGAGAAACCCACTTGATTTGGAATTTATTAGAATACTCTATGTGCTTCACTTATATCTTTTGAGATAGATAATTTTTCTCTAGTGCTTCACTTATACTTTTTAGAGCATGGCGGTGGCTTGATTTTGTACAAATTCTTGATCTCTCATGCTTCACTTATATTATTTTGAGAGTCTCTTAGAACAGCATGGTATTTGCTATGGTTACAAAATTGGTCCTAGAATGATGGGCATCCAAGTTGGGTATAATAAAAACTATCATAGGAAGTGAATTGGATGCTATGATCGATTTGATACTTGATAATTGTTTTGAGATATAGAGGTGGTGATATTATAGTCATGCTAGTTGGGTAATTGTGAATTTAAAGAATACTTGTGTTGAAGTTGGCAAGTCCCGTAGCATGCACGTATGGTAAAAGTTGTGTAACAAATTTATTACATGGAGTGCTCTTTTGATTGCCTTCCCTTGAGTGGAGGTCGGGGGGGGGGGGGGGGCGATGGTTAACTCCTACCAACCTCCCCCCTAGGAACATGCGTAGTAGTACTTTGCTTCGAGGGCTAATAAAACTTTTGCAATAAGTACATGAGTTCTTTATGACTAATGTGAGTCCATGGATTATACACACTTTTACCTTTCCATCATTGCTAGCCTCTTCGGTACCGTGCATTGCCCTTTCTCACCTTGAGAGTTGGTGCAAACTTCGCCGGTGCATCCAAACCCCGCGATACGATACACTCTATCACACATAAACCTCCTTATATCTTCCTCAAAATAGCCACCATACCTACCTATTATGGCATTTCCATAGCCATTTCGAGATATATTGCCATGCAACTTTCCACCGTTCCGTTTATCATGACACGCATCATCATTGTCATATTGCTTTGCATGATCATGTAGTTGACATCATATTTTTGGCAAAGCCACCATGCATAATTATTCATACATGTCACTCTTGATTCATTGCCCATCCCGGTACTCCGCCGGAGGCATTCATATAGAGTCATATCTTGTTCTAGTTTTGAGTTGTAACTCATGAGTTGTAAATAAATAGAAGTGTGATGATCATCATTATTAGAGCATTGTCCCTAAAAAAGGGAAAGGCTAAATAAAAAAAAAGGCCAAATAAAAAACAAAGGCCAAAGAAAGGGGGACAATGCTACTATCTTTTTCCACACTTGTGCTTCAAAGTAGCACCATGTTCTTCATATAGAGAGTCTCATTTGTTGTCACTTTCATATACTAGTGGGTATTTTTCATTATAGAACTTGGCTTGTATATTCCAACGATGGGCTTCCACAAAATGCCCTAGGTCTTCATGAGCAAGCAAGTTGGATGCACACCCACTTAGTTTCTTTTGTTGAGCTTTCATACATTTATAGCTCTAGTGCATCCGTTGCATGGCAATCCCTACTCCTCATGTTGACATCAATTGATGGGAATCTCCATAGCCTGTTGGTTAGCCTCGTCAATGTGAGACTTTATCCTTTTTTGTCTTCTCCACACAACCTCCATCATCATATTCTATTCCACCCATAGTGCTATATCCATGGCTCACGCTCATGTATTGCGTGAGAGTTGAAAAAAGCTAAAGCATGTTAAAAAGTATGAACCAATTGCTTGGCTGAAATCGGGGTTGTTCTTGATGGGAGTATTTTGTGTGATGAAAATGAAACATAGCCTAACTATATGATTTTGTAGGGATGAACCTTCTAATGCCATGATATTTTGAGAAGACATGATTTCTTAGTTAGTATGCTTGAAGTATTACTATTTCTTATGTCAATATGAACTTTTATTTTGAATCATTTGGATCTGAACATTCATGCCACAATAAAGAAAATTACATTGAGAATTATGCTAGGTAGCATTCCACATCAAAAATTCTGTTTTTATCATTTACCTACTCAAGGACGAGCTGGAATTAAACTTGGGGATGCTTGATATGTCTCCAACGTATCTATAATTTTTTATTGTTCCATGCTATTATATTACACATTTTGGATGTTTATGGGCTTTACTTTACACTTTTATATCATTTTTGGGACTAACCTACTAACAGGAGGCCCAACCTGAATTGTTGTTTTTGCTATTTTAGTGTTTCAAAGAAAAGGAATATCAAACGGAGTCCAAACGGAATGAAACCTTCGGGAGTGATCCTTTTGGAACAAACGCAATCCAGGGGACTTGGAGTGGATGTCAAGCAACAAACAAGGCGGCCACAAGGGTGCCCGGCGCGCCCCCTGGGGGTGGGCACGCCCCCACCCTCGTGGGCCCCTCAAGCATCCACCGACCTACTTCTTCCTCCTATATATATACACGAACCCTGAAAACATCTAGGAGCACCACGAAAAATTATTTTCACTGCCGCAACCTTCTGTATCCGCGAGATCCCATCTTGGAGCCTTCGTCGGCGCTCCGCCGGAGGGGGAATCGACCATGGAGGACCTCTACATCATCTCCAAGGCCTCTCCGATGAGTTGTGAGTAGTTTACCACAGACCTTCGGGTCCATAGTTATTAGCTAGATGGCTTCTTCTCTCTCTTTGAATCTCAATACAAAGTTCTCCTCAATCTTCTTGGAGATCTATTCGATGTAACTCTTTTTCCGGTGTGTTTGTTGAGATCCGATGAATTGTGGGTTTATGATCAAGCTTATCTATGAGAAATATTTGAATCTCCTTTGAATTCTTTTATGTGTGATTAAGTTATCTTTGCAAGTCTCTTTGAATTATCAGTTTGGTTTGGCCTACTAGATTGATCTTTCTTGCAATGGGAGAAGTGCTTAGCTTTGGGTTCAACCTTGCGGTGTCCTTTCCCAGTGGCAGCAGGGGCAGTAAGGCACATATTGTATTGTTGACATCGAGGATAAAAAGATGGGGTTTATATCATATTGCATGAGTGAAAGATCGAGGATGTCGCCTAGAGGGGGGGTTAATAGGCAGTTTAAAATAATTATAGTTTAGGCTTGAACAAATGCGTAATAAACCTAGAGGTTAATTTGTCAAGCACAAAACCTAAAACTACTAGGCTCACCTATGTGCACCAACAACTTACGCTAAGCAAGATAAGTAACTATGTGATAGCAAGATATACGACAAGAAACAATATGGCTATCACAAAGTAAAGTGCATAAGTAAAGGGCTCGTGTAAGAGATAACCGAGGCACGCGAAGACGAGGATGTATCCTGAAGTTCACACCCTTGCGGATTCTAATCTCCGTTTGGAGCGGTGTGGAGGCACAATGCTCCCCAAGAAGCCACTATAGGGCCACCGTAATCTCCTCACGCCCTCGCACAATGCAAGATGCTGTGATTCCACTAAGGGACCCTTGAGGGCAGTCACCGAACCCGTACAAATGGCGACCCTTGGGGCGGTCGCCGAACCCTTACACTTTGGCAACCCTTGGGAGCGGTCACCGGTACCCGTCAAATTGCTCGGGGCGATCTCCACAACCTAATTGGAGACCTCGACGCTTGCCCGGAGCTTTACACCACAATGATTGAGCTCCGAACACCACCAACCGTCTAGGGCGCCCAAGCACCCAAGAGGAACAAGCTCAAGGGCACCAAGCACCCAAGAGTAATAAGCTTCTCAACTTGTAACTTCCACGTATCACGTGGAGAACTCAAATCGATGCACCAAATGCAATGGCAAGGGCACACAGAGTGCCCAAGTCCTTCTCTCCCAAATCCCACCAAAGCAACTAATGCTAGGGAGGAAAATGAGAGGAAGAATGGAAGAAGAACACGAAGAACTCCAAGATCTAGATCCAAGGGGTTCCCCTCACTTAGAGGAGAAAGTGATTGGTGTTAACGTGGATCTAGATCTCCTCTCTCTTTTCCCTCAAGAACTTGCAAGAATCATTGGAGGGATTGAGAGTTAGCAAGCTCGAAGAAGGTCAACAATGGGGGAAGAACACGAGCTCAAAGGATAAGGTTTGTTGGGGAAGAAGACCCCTTTTATAGGTGGGAAAAAATCCAACCGTTATGCTCACAGCCCGCACAAAGCGGTACTACCTCTCCAAGGAGCGGTACTACCGCTAGGGCGGTGTCGGTGTCAAAACCGGCGGATCTCGGGTAAGGGGTCCCGAACTGTGCGTATAGGCGGATGGTAACAGGAGACAATGGACACGATGTTTTTACCCAGGTTCGGGCCCTCTCGGTGGAGGTAAACCCCTACTCCTTCTTGATTAATATTGATGATATGGGTAGTACAATAGTAGATCTACCACGAGATCAGAGAGGCTAAACCCTAGAAGCTAGCCTATGGTATGATTGTTGTTCGTCCTACGGACTAAAACCCTCCGGTTTATATAGACACCGGAGAGGGCTAGGGTTACACAGAGTCGGTTACAATGGTAGGAGATCTACATATCCGTATTGCCAAGCTTGCCTTCCACGCCAAGGAAAGTCCCATCCGGACACGGGACGAAGTCTTCAATCTTGTATCTTCATAGTCTAGGAGTCCGGCCAATGGTGATAGTCCGGCCATACGGACACCCCCTAATCCAGGACTCCCTCAGTAGCCCCTGAACCAGGCTTCAATGACGACGAGTCCGGCGCGCATATTGTCTTCAGCATTGCAAGGCGGGTTCCTCCTCCGAATACTTCATAGAAGATTTTGAACACAAGGATAGTGTCCGGCTCTGCAAAATAAGTTCCACATACCACCGTAGAGAGAATAACATTTACACAAGTTCAATCTGCTGACGTATTCCGTGGCGTGACATCACACCACAGCCAAGCCTTTATTCAAATTGTTTTTACTGTTCCACCTCAGCGCGTTTAGCGAGGCGGTTTCCTTGCCACGTCTTGTCAAAGCAGAGATCGTGTCCCCTTATTCCGGGATTCTCATCAATACGGGCATGGGTAACCCGACCGCGCCATTGATTACGGCGCCTGGGAGATAAGCGAGTTTTACCAGGCCGGTGGGGACACATAGTTTCATCCGTCCATATATAAGGGGATAAGGATCCATCTTTTTACCTACGCCTTCTTCCTCCTTTGCTTATCCATTTCCGCGTACTCGAGCTCCAGCGCCCAAGTCCGCACATCTCGCCTCAACCTTCCCCAGCCATGTCCGGAGCGGGAGGCAAGTGGACGGCCTCCTCCGTCACGGAGGGGCACATCAAAAAGTTGAGGAAAGCCGGATACCTGCACAACGACATTGCGCACCGGCTTCCAGACAAGGAGCAGCTCGTCCCCACCCCCAGGCCCCATGAGAGGGTGGTGTTCCTTCCCCATTTCCTCCGCGGACTGGGCTTCCCACTCCACCCATTTGTCCGGGGGCTCATGTTGTACTACGGCCTGGATTTCCACGATCTGGCCCCGAATTTCATCCTCAACATCTTAGCGTTTATCGTTCTGTGTGAGGCCTTCCTCCGCATCAAACCCCACTTCGGCTTATGGCCGAAGACCTTCAATGTCAAGCCGAAGGTAGTGGGCGGCCAGCAGGCGGAGTGCGGAGGCGCCATGGTGGGCAAGATGCCCAACGTCATATAGCTCGAGGGCGCCTTCGTGGAAACCGTCAAAGGGTGGCAATCGGGGTGGTTCTACATCACCGAGCCGCGTGACCCTGAATGGGCAACGGCCCTCGAATTCAGATCTGGTATCCCCACATGGATCACCTCCTGGAAAGAGAAGGGCCTGACATGGGGTGATTTGGAAGAGCTGACCGGACTCCAAACCTGCGTCCAAAACCTTGTGAACAAGAAGATCAAGCTCGTCAACGCAGTCCAGGTCATGCTCATCCGCCGGATCCTCCCGTGCCAACAACGGGCTTTCAACTTGTGGGAGTTTGATCCGGCACAGCACCAGACCTTGAGCAGGCTCTTCGACACTATGTACGAAGGTGCCTGGAAGGTGCTGTTAAAGGGCGCTGAGGCTCCCGCATCCGCTACCGAAGGTCGCGGATTCAGCTCGCAGCGTCAAGCCGGCGAGGTAAGCTATTTTGCCCTTTATGGGACACTCGTTTTTCATAGTTTGACTCTATGCGGGATCTAAACTCCCTTACCTTTGACAGGCCTAGCAGAAGAAGTCCGGGCAGGTTAACTGTCCGGCTCCCTTACCAGAAGACCCAGTGGACGCCCGATTGACGGGGCTGCTGGTTGTTGGAAATATGCCCTAGAGGCAATAATAAATTAGTTATTATTATATTTCCTTGTTCATGATAATTGTCTTTTATTCATGATACAGCTGTATTATCCGGAAATCGTAATACACGTGTGAATACATAGACCACAATATGTCCCTAGTGAGCCTCTAGTTGACTAGCTCGTTGTGATCAACAGATAGTCATGGTTTCCTGGCTATGGACATTGGATGTCGTTGATAACGGGATCACATCATTAGGAGAATGATGTGATGGACAAGACCCAATCCTAAGCATAGCACAAAGATCGTGTAGTTCGTTTGCTAGAGCTTTTCTAATGTCAAGTATCTTTTCCTTAGACCATGAGATTGTGCAACTCCCGGATACCATAGGAGTGCTTTGGGTGTACCAAACGTCACAACGTAACTGGGTGGCTATAAAGGTGCATTACAGGTATCTCCGAAAGTGTCTGTTGGGTTGGCACGAATCGAGACTGGGATTTGTCACTCCGTGTAAGCGGAGAGGTATCTCTGGGCCCACTCGGTAGGACATCATCATTTGCGCAATGTGACCAAGGAGTTGATCACGGGATGATGTGTTACGGAACGAGTAAAGAGACTTGCCGGTAACGAGATTGAACAAGGTATAAGGATACCGACGATCGAATCTCGGGCAAGTAAAATACCGCTAGACAAAGGGAATTGTATACGGGATCGATTGAGTCCTTGACATCGTGGTTCGTCCGATGAGATCATCGTGGAACATGTGGGAGCCAACATGGGTATCCAGATCCCGCTGTTGGTTATTGACCAGAGAACGTCTCGGTCATGTCTACATGTCTCCCGAACCCGTAGGGTCTACACACTTAAGGTTCGATGACGCTAGGGTTATAAAGGAAGTTTGCATGTGGTTACCGAATGTTGTTCGGAGTCCCGGATGAGATCCTGGACGTCAAGAGGAGTTCCGGAATGGTCCGGAGGTAAAGATTTATATATGGGAAGTCCTATTTTGGCCACCGGAAAATGTTTGGGATTTTTCGGTATTGTACCGGGAAGGTTCTAGAAGGTTCCAGAGTGGGGCCCACCTGCATGGGGGGACCCACATGAACGGATTAGTGGGGGAAAGGCCCCACATCCCTGGTCAAGGTGCACCAAGATCCCCCCTTATAAGGAATAAGATCATATCCCAAAGGGATAAGATCAAGATCCCTAAAAAGGGGGGATAGCAATCGGTGGGGAAGGAAATGATGGGATTTCTTTCCTCCACCTTTGCCAACGCCCCAATGGACTTGGAGGGCAAGAAACCAGCCCCCTCCACCCCTATATATAGTGGGGAGGTGCATGGGAGCTTCGCCCTTGCCCCTGGCGCAGCCCTCCCTCTCCCAAGTGCTCCTCCTCTCTCGCGGTGCTTGGCGAAGCCCTGCAGGATTGCCACGCTCCTCCACCACCACCACGCCGTTGTGCTGCTGCTGGATGGAGTCTTCCTCAACCTCTCCCTCTCTCCTTGCTGGATCAAGGCTTGGGAGACGTCACCGGGCTGTACGTGTGTTGAACGCGGAGGTGCCGTGCGTTCGGCACTTGATCATCGGTGATTTGAATCACGACGAGTACGACTCCATCAACCCCGTTCACTTGAACGCTTCCGCTTAGCGATCTACAAGGGTATGTAGATACACTCTTCTTTCTACTCGTTGCTGGTCTCTCCATAGATAGATCTTGGTGATACGTAGGAAATTTTTTGAATTTCTGCTACGTTCCCCAACAGTGGCATCATGAGCTAGGTCTATTGCGTAGATTCTTTGCACGAGTAGAACACAAAGTAGTTGTGGGCGTTGATGTTGTTCAATATGCTTACCGTGACTAGTCCAATCTAGTTTCGACGGTATTGTGGGATGAAGCGGCCCGGACCGACCTTACACGTACTCTTACGTGAGACAGGTTCCACCGATTGACATGCACTTGGTGCATAAGGTGGCTAGCGGGTGCCAGTCTCTCCCACTTTAGTCGGAACGGATTCGATGAAAAGGGTCCTTATGAAGGGTAAATAGCAATTGACATATCACGTTGTGGTTTTGCGTAGGTAAGAAACGTTCTTGCTAGAAACCCATAGCAGCCACGTAAAACATGCAAACAACAATTGGAGGACGTCTAACTTGTTTTTGCAGGGTATGCTATGTGATGTGATATGGCCAAGAAGAATGTGATGAATGATATGTGATGTATGAGATTGATCATGTTCTTGTAATAGGATTCATGACTTGCATGTCGATGAGTATGACAACCGGCAGGAGCCATAGGAGTTGTCTTAATTTATTGTATGACCTGCGTGTCATTGAACAACGCCATGTAATTACTTTACTTTATTGCTAACCGGTAGCCATAGTAGTAGAAGTAATAAGTTGGCGAGACGACTTCATGGAGATCATGATGATGGAGATCATGGTGTCATGCCGATGACGATGATGATCATGGAGCCCCGAAGATGGAGATCAAAAGGAGCAAAATGATATTGGCCATATCATGTCACTATTTGATTGCATGTGATGTTTATCATGTTTATGCATCTTGTTTACTTAGGACGACGGTAGTAAATAAGATGATCCCTTACAAAATTTCAAGAAGTGTTCTCCCCTAACTGTGCACCGTTGCTACAGTTCGTCGCTTCTAAGCACCACGTGATGATCGGGTGTGATGGATTCTTACGTTCACATACAACGGGTGTAAGACAGATTTACACACGCGAAAACACTTAGGGTTAACTTGACGAGCCTAGCATGTACAGACATGGCCTCGGAACACGGAGACCGAAAGGTCGAGCATGAGTCGTATAGTAGATACGATCAACATGAAGATGTTCACCGATGATGACTAGTCCGTCTCACGTGATGATCGGACACGGGCTAGTTTGACTTGGATCATGTGATCACTTAGATGACCAGAGGGATGTCTATCTGAATGGGAGTTCATAAGATGAACTTAATTATCCTGAACATAGTCAAAAAGACCTTTTGCAAATTATGTCGTAGCTCACGCTATAGTTCTACTGTTTAGATATGTTCCTAGAGAAAATATAGTTGAAAGTTGATAGTAGCTATTATGCGGACAATAGAAAGCTTATGTCCTTAATGCACCGCTCAGTGTGCTGAACCCCAAACGTCGTTTGTGGATGTTACGAACATCAGACATACACGTTTTGATAACTACGTGATAGTTCAGTGAAACGGTTTAGAGTTGAGGCACCAAAGACGTTTTTCGAAATGTCGCGGAACATATGAGATGTTTTGAGGGCTGAAATTGAGATTTCAGGCTCGTGCCCACGTCAAGAGGTATAAGACCTCCGACGATTTTCTTAACCTGCAAACTGACGGAGAAAAGCTCAATCGTTGAGCTTGTGCTCAGATTGTCTGAGTACAACAATCACTTGAATCAAGTGGGAGTTGATCTTCCATATGAGATAGTGATGTTTCTCCAAAGTCATTGCCACCAAGCTGCTAGAGCTTTGTGATGAACTATAACATATCAGGGATAGATATGATGATCCTTGAGGTATTCACGATGTTTAACACCGCGAAAGTAGAAATCAAGAAGGAGCATCAATTTTTGATGGTTGGTGAAACCACTAGTTTCAAGAAGGGCAAGGGCAAGAAGGGATACTTCATGAAACAACAAATCAGCTGCTGCTCTAATAAAGAAACCCAAGGTTGAACCCAAACCCGAGACTAAGTGCTTCTGTAATAAGGGGAACAGCCACTGGAGCAGGATTACCCTAGATACTTGGTAGATGAGAAGGCTGTCGATAGAAGTATATTGGATGTACATTATGTTAATGTGTACTTTACTAGTACTCCTAGTAGCACCAGGGTATTAGATACCGGTTCGGTTGCTAAGTGTTAGTAACTCGAAACAAAAGGCTACGGAATAAATGGAGACTAGCTAAAGGTGAGCTGACGATATGTGTTGGAAGTGTTTCCAAGTGTTGATATGATCAAAGCATCGTACGCTCCCTCTACCATCGAGATTGGTGTTTGCGTTGAGCACAGACATGATTGGATTATGTCTATTGCAATACGGTTATTCATTTAAGGAGAATAATGGTTGCTCTGTTTATTTGAATAATACCTTGAATGGTCTTGCACCTAAAATGAATGGTTTATTGAATCTCGATCGTAGTAATACACATGTTCATGCCAAAAGATAGTAATGATAGTACCACCTACTTGTGGCACTGCCACGTAAGTCATATCGGTATAAAACGCATGAAGAAGCTCCATATTGATGGATCTTTGGACTCACTCGTTTTTGAAAGGATTGAGACATGCGAACCATGTTTGTTGGTAGATATGCATGAAGAAACTCCACGCGAATGGACCATTTGAACTCACTTGATTTTGAATCACTTGAGACATGCAAATCATACCACATGGGCAAGATGACTGAAAGCCTCGGTTTCAGTAAAATGGAACCAGAAAGCAACTTGTTGGAAGTAATACATTTTGATGTGTGCAGTCCAATGAGTGCTGAGGCATGTAGTGGATATCGTTATGTTCTTACTTCACAGATGATTTGAGTAGATGCTGAGAATATTTACTTGATGAAACACAAGTCTGAATTATTGAATGGTTCAAGTAATTTCAGTGTGAAGTAGAAAATCATTGTGACAAGAGGATAAAATGTCTATGATATGATCATAGAGATGAATATCTGAGTTACGAGTTTTGGCACACAATTAAGACATTGTGGAAATTGTTTCACAATAAATACCACCTGGAACACCATAGTGTGATGGTGTGTCCGAACATCATTGTTGCACCCTATTGGATATGGTGCGTACCATGATGTCTCTTATCGAATTACCACTATCGTTCATGGGTTAGGCATTAGAGACAACCGCACTCACTTTAATAGGGCACCACGTAATTCCGTTGAGATGACACCGTATGAACTATGGTTTAGAGAAACCTAAGTTGTTGTTTCTTAAAAGTTTGGGGCTGCGACGCTTATGTGAAAATGTTTCAGGTTGATAAGCTCGAACCCAAAGCGGATAAAATGCATCTTCATAGGACACCCAAAACAGTTGGGTATACCTCCTAATTCAGATCCGAAAGCAATAGGGATTGTTTCTTGAATCGGATCCTTTCTCGAGGAAAGGTTTCTCTCGAAAGAATTGAGTGGGAGGATGGTGGAGACTTGATGAGGTTATTGAAACCGTCACTTCAACAAGTGTGTAGCAAGGCACAGGAAATTGTTCCTGTGGCACCTATACCAATTGAAGTGGAAGCTTATGATAGTGATCATGAAGCTTCGGATCAAGTCACTACCGAACCTCGTAGGATGACAAGGACGCGTACTGCTTCGGAGTGGTACGGTAATCCTATCTTGAAGGTCATGTTGCTAGACAACAATGAACCTACGAGCTATGGAGAAGCGATGGTGGGCCCAAATTCCGACAAATGGTTAGAAGCCATGAAATCCGAGATAGGATCCATGTATCAGAACAAAGCATGGACTTTGGTGGACTTGCCCGATGATCGGCAAGCCATTGAGATAAATGGATCTTTAAGAAGAAGACGGACGTGGATGGTAATGTCACCATCTATGAAGCTCGACTTGTGGCGAAGAGTTTTTCAAAAGTTCAAGGAGTTGACTACGATGAGATTTTCTCATCTGTAGCGATGCTTGAAGTCTATCGGAATCATGTTAGCATTAGCTGCATTTATGAAATCTGGCAAATGGATGTCAAAACAAGTTTCCTTACCAGTTTTCGTGAGGAAAGGTTGTATGTAATACAATCCAAAAGTTTTTGTCGATCCTAAGGATGCTAAAAGGTATGCTGGCTCCAGCGATCCTTCTAAGGACTGGAGTAAGCATCTCGGAGTTGGAATGTGCGCTTTGATAAGATGATCAAAGATTTTGGATTTGTACAAAGTTTATGAGAAACTTGTATTTCCAAAGAAGTGAGTGGGAGCACTATAGAATTTCTGATGAGTATATGTTCTTGACATATTGTTGATCAGAAATGATGTAGAATTTCTAGAAAGCATATTGGGTTATTTGAAAGGTGTTTTCAATAGAAAACCTGGATCAAGCTACTTGAACATTGAGCATCAAGATCTATAATATAGATCAAAATGCTTAATAATACTTTTAAATGAGCACGTACCTTGACATAATCTTGAAGGTGTTCAAGATGGATCAGTCAAAGAAGGAGTTCTTGCCTGAGTTGTAAGGTATGAAGTTAAGACTTAAAGCTCGACCACGGCAGAAGAAAGAGGAAGGACGAAGGTCGTCCCCTATGCTTTTGTCATAGGCTCTCTACAGTATGCTATGCTGTGTACCGCACCTGAAGTGTGCCTTGCCATGAGTCAGTCAAGGGGTACAAGAGTGATCCAAGAATGGATCACAGGACAGCGGTCAAAGTTATCCTTAGTAACTAGTGGACTAAGGAATTTTCTCGATTATGGAGGTGGTAAAAGAGTTCGTCGTAAAGGGTTACGTCGATGCAAGCTTAACACCTATCCGGATAGCTCTGAGTAGAGATAC
This sequence comes from Triticum timopheevii, assembly GCA_963921465.1. Taxonomy (NCBI): domain Eukaryota; kingdom Viridiplantae; phylum Streptophyta; class Magnoliopsida; order Poales; family Poaceae; genus Triticum; species Triticum timopheevii. The sequence goes on from OY997272.1 coordinate 155,317,278, forward strand.
CGGATACGTATGATGGAGCAACAATTTAGAATAGCTCCAAGTAGAACAGTTATTTGGAATAGCTCCAAATAGAGCGTGGTAGCTGCATCTAGGAGATGACATAGAGATTTGTAAAGCACACACGGATCTAAAAGGTTCAGACCCGTTGACTATAACCTCTCTCACAAGCATAACATGATCAAACCCAGAACTCATCGAGTGTTAATCACATGGTAAATGTGAACTAGATTATTGACTCTAGTAAACTCTTTGGGTGTAAGTCACATGGGGATGTGACCTTGAGTGTTAATCACATATTGATGTGAACTAGATTATTGACTCTAGTGCAAGTGGGAGACTGTTGGAAATATGCCCTAGAGGCAATAATAAATTAGTTATTATTATATTTCCTTGTTCATGATAATTGTCTTTTATTCATGCTATAACTGTATTATCCGGAAATCGTAATACACGTGTGAATACATAGACCACAATATGTCCCTAGTGAGCCTCTAGTTGACTAGCTCGTTGTGATCAACAGATAGTCATGGTTTCCTGGCTATGGACATTGGATGTCGTTGATAACGGGATCACATCATTAGGAGAATGATGTGATGGACAAGACCCAATCCTAAGCATAGCACAAAGATCGTGTAGTTCGTTTGCTAGAGCTTTTCTAATGTCAAGTATCTTTTCCTTAGACCATGAGATTGTGCAACTCCCGGATACCGTAGGAGTGCTTTGGGTGTACCAAACATCACAACGTAACTGGGTGGCTATAAAGGTGCATTACAGGTATCTCCGAAAGTGTCTGTTGGGTTGGCACGAATCGAGACTGGGATTTGTCACTCCGTGTAAGCGGAGAGGTATCTCTGGGCCCACTCGGTAGGACATCATCATTTGCGCAATGTGACCAAGGAGTTGATCACGGGATGATGTGTTACGGAACGAGTAAAGAGACTTGCCGGTAACGAGATTGAACAAGGTATAAGGATACCGACGATCGAATCTCGGGCAAGTAAAATACCGCTAGACAAAGGGAATTGTATACGGGATCGATTGAGTCCTTGACATCGTGGTTCGTCCGATGAGATCATCGTGGAACATGTGGGAGCCAACATGGGTATCCAGATCCCGCTGTTGGTTATTGACCAGAGAACGTCTCGGTCATGTCTACATGTCTCCCGAACCCGTAGGGTCTACACACTTAAGGTTCGATGACGCTAGGGTTATAAAGGAAGTTTGCATGTGGTTACCGAATGTTGTTCGGAGTCCCGGATGAGATCCCGGACGTCACGAGGAGTTCCGGAATGGTCCGGAGGTAAAGATTTATATATGGGAAGTCCTATTTTGGCCACCGGAAAATGTTCGGGATTTTTCGGTATTGTACCGGGAAGGTTCTAGAAGGTTCCGGAGTGGGGCCCACCTGCATGGGGGGACCCACATGAACGTGGGTAGTGGGGGAAAGGCCCCACATCCCTGGTCAAGGTGCACCAAGATCCCCCCTTATAAGGAATAAGATCATATCCCAAAGGGATAAGATCAAGATCCCTAAAAAGGGGGGATAGCAATCGGTGGGGAAGGAAATGATGGGATTTCTTTCCTCCACCTTTGCCAACGCCCCAATGGACTTGGAGGGCAAGAAACCAGCCCCCTCCACCCCTATATATAGTGGGGAGGTGCATGGGAGCTTCGCCCTTGCCCCTGGCGCAGCCCTCCCTCTCCCAAGTGCTCCTCCTCTCTCGCGGTGCTTGGCGAAGCCCTGCAGGATTGCCACGCTCCTCCACCACCACCACGCCGTTGTGCTGCTACTGGATGGAGTCTTCCTCAACCTCTCCCTCTCTCCTTGCTGGATCAAGGCTTGGGAGACGTCACCGGGCTGTACGTGTGTTGAACGCGGAGGTGCCGTGCGTTCGGCACTTGATCATCGGTGATTTGAATCACGACGAGTACGACTCCATCAACCTCGTTCACTTGAACGCTTCCGCTTAGCGATCTACAAGGGTATGTAGATACACTCTTCTTTCTACTCGTTGCTGGTCTCTCCATAGATAGATCTTGGTGATACGTAGGAAATTTTTTGAATTTCTGCTACGTTCCCCAACACTGGTTCCGGCACCTCATGTGGTGCCGGACAAGAAGGCCAAGAAGAAGGCCACGGGAACCCGAAAGAGTTCTCGGCATCAGGTGTTATCGGACTCATCGTCCGATGACTCCAAGGCGGACTCCTCCGCGAAGACGACGAGGAGAAAAAAGATGCTTCTCCCCCAGCGGGGGGGGGGGGGGGGGAGAGAAGAAAAGGAAGGCCTCCCCAACTAGGGACCCTCCCTCCGGACTACTCCACCAACGCCGACGATGGCGAAGAGGAGTGGCCATCAAGGGCTAAGCCCCTGGCGGCATCGTAAATGTTCGGATACCAGAATAATTCATGATTTTTCCTTTGTCGCGTAGTGTCTTCTAACGCCGAATACAACCATGTAGCCCGCCCAAGGACGAGCTTCCCGCTTCGTCGAGCGGCTCCCTGGATCCGTCGGATGTGAATAGTACTTCACTCCGGCCGCCTCCTCTCCTCGCGCTGCTGATGACGCCGAGGTGGGGTCCCAAAAGGGGCCCGACCAGGAGGAGGAGGTGGTCCTGGAGGTGCCGCAAGGCAACCTCCCGGACTTTGGGCACGAGGGGGATCAACCCCCAAAGGGTTCTGAGTTTGGCCCTGGGCCGGACTCCACGCCGGAACCTTTAGTGGTTCCGGAATCCGGCGGGTGGCCCCTTCGTAAGAAGGGCGAGACTGCGACACCGGTGACCTTCGTCCAACCGGAGGCACCGGATAATCTGCTGGAGGCGCTCAATGGCGCCTCCATCGATGAGGAGCACCGCACTGTTATGAGTGCGGTGATCCAGAAAGTTCAGTCCGCCAAGAGCGGGCTGACTGAAGCCTGTACCAGCCTTCTAACAGGCTTTGAGGTATGTAATTAAGATATGTAAAAATAGTACCGCATAGATAGTAGCCCCTGATGCTCAGTTTGGTGTTCGGAAAGAAAAGCCGAATTGAGGATCTAAAAAGATATACATAGGAGTCTAACATAAGCATGTCAATATGGGAATGCAGGCTGCGCTGCTGACCTCTGCCGCACTGACTGCGGAGGTCAATGCATTTAAGCAGAGCCTCGAGCGGTCCGAGAACAAGCTCTGCCGTTCCAAGAAGCAGCTCGAGGACAAGGAAGGTAAGTAATACCTTATTAAAGTGATACCTTATAGAAAGGATTTGGTTGCAAAAAATGACAGGAATAACGTGAGTATTGCAGGGGCCACGAACGAGGTGGTGACCCTGAAGGAGGCGGTGTCCAAGGCCGAAAAGAGTGCGGCCATGGAGCGCACCGAGCGAGAGAAGCAGGAGGTGCGGGTGGCGGAGGTGCGGCAAGAGCTCCAGGCTTTCATGGAAAAACATGGGAGTTTGGAGCGTGACTTGAAGACTTGAGAGTCCGAGCTCGCCTTGGCTCAGCCGCTAAGGCCGAAGCCCAGAAGGCCCTCCAGGAGATTGAGGCGATAAAAAAGATAGCGGCGGGTAAGGCATTCTTCATGCAAAGCAAGCATGTAAAAGTGAATTATCTGTTACTTACCCGAATTCGGAGCTCTCCAGGAGCATTCACAGATCTGCCCCGTAGTGTGTCCGATGCTGCCGCGTTCTACCGAGCCGAGGAGGGGAGCTCGACGGAAAAGGTGTTCTGGTCTCAATATGCTGAGGCCGGACATCCGGTGCCCCTGAGCGACCAGCTGAAGCAACTGGTCGAGCTCCACAAGGTGGCCGAACAGGCCATGAAGGGCCTCATAGTTCGGCTGTGGCCTAAAGAAGCCATGCCTGGGAGCTACTTCGGTCTGGTGCGGCGGCTGGTGGACGACTGTCCATGGATTGAAGTCATCAAGCGTTCCGTCTACATTGAAGGTGCCCGTCGGGCTCTTGCCCGCGCTAAAGTGCACTGGGGCAAGATGGACGCCGAGAAGCTTGTGATGGACGCGCCACCGCTGGGCAAGGAGTATCGCACGCCCGAGATGTACTATAAGGTTGTCCTGAAGGGTGCCCGCCTTATAGCGGGTGAGTGCTCCAAAGATGTAATTTTTGAGTAGACTCGCATTTGTTGTCTTGTACGCTGAAAACTTTGTTCATATGCGCTAAGCAACGCTTGTTAATTTAAAATATTACCTTCTGTGCGGCCGTTTATCAAATTTGAGAGATGGCAAGTCGTTGGCTTCAGCCCCCATGCCACGAGTGCTGGGGTGTTCGGGATAAACTTGAGCGCTCTTGTTCCCATTTTTGGGTCCTTCGAGGGAGGCGCTCAACACAACGAATGAGGCAACCGGAGTTATAATGCTTGAACACTCCCACTTAGCCATAGAATTCTATAATTTTAAATTTCGGCGAAGCCCCTAGTGTTCGGAAGACCGAATTCGGGGCGCTATCCACGCTTGGGCCGGACAAAGCCGACTCCTCGCTCTAAGCGACATAAGTCTTTAAGGACTCGAAAAAACCTCTCGAACAGCGATCGGCTCTCGCTCTATCATGACGGTCAGTTTTAGCTTTCTCCACTGAGGTGCTCAACCCAGCTCAACCAGGGCACAATCGCAGTGGTTCTCCCAACGCTACCTTAGCCGATATAACGGAACGTAAGGTACCAAAACATGGGAGCCGGGCAAACCCAACTATTGACCCAAGACATGATTCGGAGCCGATGCATATAATGCTATAAGTTCAGGGTGCTGCACTTGTTAAAGTGTTCGGACTTATCACACCATATTTTGGGGTACTTAAGCCCTTGGTGTATTTGGCCGTACCAAAGCATACGGATGCAACATGTCATAAGTGAACATATGTAGATAGAAAAAGGAATGCAATAATAGGCAAAAAGCGATGCATTGTTTATTCAAAAAATACTGCAATAAAAGCAGAACGATACGAATAGTGCGAGAAGCAAGGGGTGGGACTATTTAACATGTCCCCCTCCAGGGGTAGGCTGCGGGATGGTATGTAAAACAGGTATACTGCTCGTAATAGAGACCACCTGGACATTCGATGTAGCTTTTCTACTTCCATGGCTGTTGCATCATGAGTTCGGCAATTCTACTGCCGGATAGGGCTTCTCGAAAACGGAGTCCTGCGAATAAGAAAAAAAGACACAATTGGGAGCCCCTGGTGCGGTTGAGCCGCTCTCCGGGCATGCCGTTGTCGTGCCCCTACCCCTATGCCCATGGTATATCCAGAGCGTAGTTATGTACGCGTGGTACTGGTCTCGCGATTTCGCGAGGGCTGGGGTTGGGGCCACATTGCTACGCGTGCTTGGAACACGCCGGGCGGTCTTGTTGTAGGTTACTCCGGGCGCGCTTGACGGTGTCCGGACATTTAGTAGTCGGACTCGAGAATTGCCTTAAGAGGCTGCTTTGTACTTCCGCCGCGAGGGCCGCCGTATGCTCCTCCGTTCGGAGAGAGCGTTCGGTGTTTTCATTGACCGTGATTACTCCTCGGGGGCCTGGCATCTTGAGCTTGAGGTATGCGTAGTGCAGCACCGCATTGAACTTTGCAAATGTGGTTCGTCCGAGCAGTGCATGATAGCCGCTGCGGAACGGGACTATGTTGAAGATTAACTCTTCGCTTCGGAAGTTATCCGGGGATCCGAAGACCACTTCAAGTGTAGCTGAGCCTGTACAGTTGGCCTATACACCTGGTATGACGCCTTTGAAGGTCGTCTTTTGTGGGTTTAATCCTTGAGGTGTCTATGCCCATCTTGCGCACTATATCCTGATAAAGCAGGTTCAGGCTGCTGCCGCCGTCCAAGGACTCTAGTGAGGTGAAATCCGTCGACGATTGGGTCTAGAACCAATGCGGTGAATCCGCCATGGCGGATGCTAGTGGGGTGGTCCCTTCGATCAAAAGTGATCGGGCAGGAGGACCACGGATTGAACTTTGGGGCGACTGGCTCCATCGCATATACGTCCCTGAGTGCATGCTTCCGCTCCCTTTTGGGTATGTAGGTTGTGTATATCATGTTCACCGTCCGCACTTGTGGGGGGAAACCCTTCTGTCCTCTATTGTTCGGCGGCCGGGTCTCCTCCTCGTCATTGCTATGCAGCCCCTTGTCATTGTTTTCGGCAGTTAACTTGCCTGCCTGCTTGAACACCCAACAATCCCTGTTGGTGTGATTGGCTGGCTTTTCGGGGGTGCCGTGTATCTGGCATGAGCAATCGAGTATTCGGTCCAAATTGGACGGGCCCGGAGTATTTCTTTTGAATGGCTTTTTCCGCTGACCGGGTTTAGAGCCTCTGAATCCGGCATTCACTGCCGTATCCTCAGTATTGTCGCCATTAATGCGGCGCTTGTGCTTGTTGCGACGCGACCTGCCGTTGGTGTCCTTGGTATCCGAATTACCAGGGTTTTTGGTCAGGTTGTTACTGCGAGCTAGCCAGCTGTCCTCTCCCGCACAGAAGCGGGTCATGAGTGATGCGAGGGCTGCCATGGATTTCGGCTTTTCCTAACCTAGGTGCCGGGAAAGCCACTCGTCGCAGATGTTATGTTTGAAGGCTGCAAGGGCCTCTGCATCCGGACAGTCGATGATTTGATTTTTCTTGGTTAAGAACCGTGTCCAGAATTGTCTGGCCGATTCATCTGGCTGCTGAATTATGTGGCTTAGGTCATCGGCGTCTGGTGGTCGCACATATGTGCCCCGGAAGTTATCAAGGAATGCGGCTTCCAGGTCTTCCCAACAACCATTTGATTCTGCTGGCAAGTTGTTGAGCCAATGCTGAGCTGGTCGTTTAAGCTTGAGTGGGAGGTATTTGATGGCGTGTAGATCATCACCACGAGCCATGTGGATATGGAGGAGATAGTCCTTGATCCAAACCGCAGGATCTATTGTGGCATCGTATTTTTCAATGTTTACGGGTTTGAAACCCTCGGGGATTTGATAATCCATTACTTCGTTTGTGAAGCATAGTGGGTGTGCGGCGCTTCTGTATTGGGCTATATCACGACGCAGCTCGAATGAGATTTTTCTACTGTGTTCGGCCCAGCCGGAATTGCTGTATCCGGCGTGACGGTTGTCATCACGTATCATGGGGCGCCCACGCGATCCGTAGATCGATCTTGTTTGTCTTGCCTTGTCCTCCAATATGTCTCACAAGTCTGGTGCACTCCCCCGTGGCTTTGTACTTTTCGAGCGACGCCGGGGTGCGGCTTTAGCGGAGGGCCTAGAGGCCTCTCTGTCACGGCCACGAGGTGGCCGGTCGGCCGCGTCATGTGCTGGTGATGTAGGTTTGGGTGCTTCCTCCTCTAATCGGGGTAGCAGCCTGCGTTTTGGGTAGCTCTTGGAGGGGCGTTCAAGTTCATACTCTTCGGCCGCAAGGACTTCAGTGTATCTGTCGGCTAGCAAGTCTTGGTCAGCTCTAAGTTGTTGCTGCTTTTTTTGAGGCTACTAGCCGTGGCCATAAGCCTGCGTTTGAAATGCTCTTGTTCGACGGGATCCTCAGGCACGACAAATTCGTCGTCGTCGAGGCTTGCCTCGTCTTCGGAGGGAGGCATATAATTATCGTCCTCTACCTCTCTGTTTGCCGCTCTCTCATGAGGGCTGGCTTCTCCATCCTCCTGCGCTGAATCCTGCTGGAGGGGGTTGTCTTCGGCACTGTCCGGGGTGTTATTGTCTCCGGTGCCGGAATCTCCATTTTTGCTGTGGCGGGATTTAGAGCGGCGCCGCTGACGCCGGCGCTTAGGCTATTTCTTGGAGGGGTCGTCCTCCATTGTTCCATCGCCATTCCCAGCCTTTGGGATGTCCACCATGTATATGTCGTATGACGAGGTGGCCTTCCAGTGCCCTGTGGGCGCTGGTGCTTGGTTGTCTCCTGCATCGTCGTCCATACCGTCGATGCCTTCGGAGTCGAAGTCAAGCATGTCGGTTAAATCATCGACAGTGGCTACAAAGTGGGTGGTGGGTGGGCATTGAATTTCTTCGCCGTCCGCATCCCAACCTACCTGACCATAGTCCGGCCAGGGCTCTCCTGATAAAGAGTAGACGTTGCTACTTATGTCGTGAGAAAGGCCATGTCGGTGTCAAAACCGGCGGATCTCGGGGTAGGCGGTCCCGAGCTGTGCGTCTAGGCGGATGGTAACATGAGACAAGGGACACGATGTTTTTACCCAGGTTTGGGCCCTCTCGGTGGAGGTAAAGCCCTACTCCTGCTTGATTAATATTGATGATATGGGTAGTACAAGAGTAGATCTACCACGAGATCAGAGAGGCTAAACCCTAGAAGCTAGCCTATGGTATGATTGTTGTTCGTCCTACGGACTAAAACCCTCCGGTTTATATAGACACGGGAGAGGGCTAGGGTTACACAGAGTCGGTTACAATGGTAGGAGATCAACATATCCATATTGCCAAGCTTGCCTTCCACGCCAAGGAAAGTCCCATCCGGACACGGGACGGAGTCTTCAATCTTGTATCTTCATAGTCTAGGAGTCCGGCCAACGGTGATAGTCCGGCCATCCGGACACCCCCTAATCCAGGACTCCCTCAGGCGGTAGTACCACTTTGAAACACAACAGTGAGGAGGCAAAAAGGCCAGAAGAACCGTCGGAGCGGTAGTACCGCTTGACCTCACGGTACTACCGCTAGGGGTAGCGGTACTACTGCTAAGGGTAGTGGTACTACTGCTTGCGAGCGGTACTAAAAAATCACATCCGGGCCTACCACCATAGGACTTGGGACGAGTTTTTGGTCCGGAGCGGTACTACCGCTGTAGGAGCCGCGGTAGTACTGCTCTGGAGCAGTAGTAAAAAATTACATCCGCTCCAATTCGCGGTAGTACCGCTGCAGTCTTTTCAGAACACCAAAACTGCCACAACTTTTGCAAACGGACTCCGAATTCGATGAAACCAAGTTTGTTGGAAAGCTAGCGACAAGGGCTAACACAATATTTAAAGAAATATCAATAAGAAGCAAATTAGAAAAGGCCCATAAGAAAATGGTGAGAACCCTTCCTCGGATAAGACCGGTAAAACCTCCAACACCGAAAACATCATAGAAGACGCATGCGAACTCCGTTTTCGATGAACTCAAGCTTGTCATGAAGATGACCATAAGCTCTAATACTCACAAAGAGAACCAAACAAGAACCAAGAAACATGATGCAAGGATGCAATGGTTTGAGCTCTCTACTAACGATACGATCAAGCTACCAACTTGAAAGCTCCCTTGATAGTATGGCAAACGATCCTATAACCCGGTCTCCCAACTACCACCACGAGACCGGTAAAATAGAAAACCTATGAAGGGCAAACCTTTTCCTTACACATGGTCCACTTGAGCTAGATGATGACGATCTTGACTCCCTCAAGTTGGACCACCTTTCTTGATTGCGTTGGCTCGATGAAGACTAGATTATTGCTCCCCCATAGTTCACTATGGGTGAGCCACTCTTCAGCACATCTTCACAAGTCCATTGACACCACAATGGATGGAAAGATTCAAGCACTTGATCTCTTCATGATGCTCCACTTGAACTTACACACGACAATCTTGATGACGATCACCACTTGATGTCATCCTTTCCATGGGTTGTATGATATCTTCCTCTTGACGCAAGCCCATGGATACATACCTAACCCCACATAGAACTCTCACATAGACCATGGGTTAGTACACAAAGTGCAATGGACAATGCTTACCATACCATCGGATCACTTGATCCCTCTCGGTACATCTTCTACGCTTTGTGAGTTGATCAACTTGATTCACTCTTGACTTAGTCTTGATCAACCTTGAATCTTTGCAACTCTCTTCATTTGGATGATGTCTTGAAGGTAAGCATGAATGATCACACAACCTTCTTCTTCAAGACATGCTTGCAATAAGCTCAACACTCACATGACCAATCTTTGGATAATTCCTTAATAGCACCTTGGTCAACTCATAAACTCCTTGAAACCAACACATGGACTTCAAGAAAAGCCTATGGACAAATCCTTCAAATATAAATCAAGACAACCATTAGTCCATAGAGATTGTCATCAATTGCCAAAACCAAACATGGGGGCACCGCATGTTCTTTCAATCTCCCCCATTTTGGTAATTGATGACAATCACTTTCAAGAGAGTTTATACAAGGAATTATGCATCACCATGCAATGCAACAACCAATGATGCATGAGAATGAGATGCAAAAGCTTAGGAACCAAAACCAAAGCAAGGAGAAAACTCAGAAGACTTCTCAACAAAACTCTCTGAAACTCCTCCCCCATTGCCATCGATTGCCAAAATGGGTGAAAAGCTTAGAAGGCCAAAATAAACAGTGTTCCTCCATAAATTGTGTATCTCTCAAAAAGAGAGTGGAATGCAATACACATATCCAATGGTAAATACTTGGAGGAAGACAAACTATATTGAGGCCCAAAGATTGCAAAAGAAAGATATGCCACAAAGACATAACAAAGAGAGACACAAGCAATCAGAAGAAACCAATTGAAGCAAGTAATCAATGGATATCAATTGAACCAACTCGACCAATGATCCTACATGCCACACGAATAAAGATATTATGATAAGCGCAAAGGAGTGTTCTAGAGAAACTAGAGAAGCTCCCCATGATTTGTGCACACATAAGAATTTTTTGTATTTGAATACAAAGTGCACAAAATAGGATCATAGCTCCCCCAAAATCAATAGAAACTCACATCCAGTGCAAGTGAGCATATAGGAAACAAAGCCTAGCGCTTGCAACAAGCACATGGTTGAGCAACATGTAAAAGAAGCAACTTAAGAATAGGCTCAACCAAAAATGATGTGTGTGAGTCATGGCGAAGCACTTGAGAAGACTAAAATTAGGATGAGCATTAAGCATCAACATAGTCTTGGAAGAATGAGGCACACGATGCAAGGGCTATCATTCCCACACACAACTGGCAAATGGGTTCACAAGCTTACTAATAAGCAAAAGAGAACCTATGCTTGTGACAACCCGTGGTGAAGATAGACGAAGAGAGGCTCATCAAGACGAGGGATACCAATTAAGATGGCAAAATCCTCGTAAAGATAAAAAGAGGAAAATAATCTTCACCACACAATAGTGCAACAAGATGCAATGATGGAGGACACGCACTCAAGGCAAAAGCTTTCACGGAGCCACCAAAGAAATAACATAAGAAAGACAAGGTGGACGTGAAAGAAAGGATATCAACTAGAGATGTAATTTCTCTCAAGTGTATAAGGTTCTATGTAGATGAAATCATGATGATATATATATATCTACAAAGAAGGATGTACACCCGAAATAGTTACAACACGAAGGAACAAGATATCCACAAGGAAGTCATAAATTTACCAATAAGATATTTGCTTGAAAGCATAGCACTTGGCTAGATATGGGCTTATTGTATATAAACGAATTCTTACCACACAACCATCAAAGACATCACAACTAGCAACATGAGATCATTGTTGGGATGCTTTGAGAAAGGAAACAAGTATCACAAGATGTGAAATGAATATCATGCCAAGATACAACCTACACAAGGTTGAATGCAAGAAGGGAAAGCATGAATAGATACTTGTTACCGAGATATCATTGGAAGGATGTAGTAGATACCAAATGAAGGTAGATAGTAGTTCATTGATCATCCTAGCTTGACTCCAATATGCACATGGTGACAACACCTTCCTTGTGAGTGAGCCGAGCATCCAATGCATCTCCAAATGTTCCTAGAAGAACAACACAAACTAAACGGTACTCAAACTCATCGGGACCAAATAGTTAGAAACACCAACACATAGGACAAACTCCACATAAATATGTGCATATAGATATGAAAATGAATTTCATGCACATCTCATCCAAATTGAGACTAGGTGGAGTTTCCCCTATATAATGAGTCAAAGAAAGAAAGCATGCCAAATGAAATACATGAAGTAAACATGCATGCTCAAGACTTTCAAAACCCGAAACCAAAAGACAAAGAAATGCCAAGTGAAAAGGATACCAAATGGAGAAATCATCACTTGGAAGATATCATTAAAGATACATCAAGGAATGAGATATCCATTGATACACACTAAATTAAAGATGTCAAACTCCCAAAGAGAGGATGGTTCCAAACAAACCAAGCTCTCAACAAAGTTTCATGATGGCACAAGGTACCAAAATAAAACGGCTTGCCTTCCACCAACACACACTTGATAAGGATCACAAGAAGAGTGTTCTAAAGAAAATAGGATAGCTCCCCCACGAGTTATGCACTAAAAAGAATTTTATTTTGAATACAAAATGCACAAGGTGGGATCACCACTTTCACTATATCTAGAAAACACTAGACAAGAACAAGAAATTAACAAGATCCACAAGTGGTATGGAAGACCACGGGAGTTGACACAAACCTTGGCAAGAGAAAAGGCAAATAAAAACAAAAGCCAATGTAAAGATGATCAATAAATTCTACCACACATAAGTGACTACCACTTGTCAAAAGACCAGAAGTATTTGGAAATAATTCCCGGTGGTAGATAACAAGGATATCCAACACCATCTTCACACCACACACAAGCAAACTGCAACTTGTAGAGCTAACATGCCACCTAGGAACAAGATAATCTACAATATCAATTCTAGGTGACAATATCTCAAATGTACACATTTTCTAGGCTTGTAATATGCACTTAGCATATTACTCCCCCAAAATGTGATAGCAATAAGAACTTAACAAGAGGCAATAAGAGGAACAAACAAGAGATAATTAATGGACTATTTAGAATTTGAATTTCTCATGAGAGATATACCACCTAGCGACTAGATAATCTTGTAATATCAATACTAGATGGTATTCCTCATGTACACACATTTATAGGATTGTGAGGTGCACAAAGCACATCACTCCCCCAAAATGGGATGTTCCATTAATCTCTCACATGAGCCAACTAGGATACAAACAAGAAGCATAAAGGCTCAATGCACGACACACACGTACATGATGTGCAAACCAACACACACATACTTGATTGCTCAAGATAAGCAAGTTGGAATCACAAAATATACAAACACATGCAAGGAACAAAACCAAAACATGCAAGGGGGAAAGTAACTTTCAATGTAAGCAATTTTAAGTACAAGTTGCCGCAAGGAGGCACATTGGATATAAGATATAAACTTGATGATTCAATTGACTTGGCTTGAGACAATAAGAGTGATGAAGTCCCCTTAATTCTTCATAATGTAGCCAAGTCTCCAATGCCCTCCAACAACACCTATTGATCAAGTTTGAGCTTGTTGGTCCCCAACCAAGTTGGGTCCTAAGAGGTTAGTCATAATAGGCTTGGCAACCCAAATGGTTCTTTTCTTGACACCACTTTGAGTACCAACAAACTTGGCAAACACATTGCCAACCTTATCCTTCCCAAGAGAATAGATATCATCAATAGTAATTGGGTGGATAAGTTACCACTAGTGCATGAAGAAGCGACGTGGCCTGAGGGAGTCCTGGACTAGGGGGTGTCCGGTTAGCCGAACTATCATCTTTGGCCGGACTCCAAGACTATGAAGATACAAGATTGAAGACTCCGTCCCGTGTCCGGATGGGACTTTCCTTGGTGTGGAAGGCAAGCTTGGCAATACGGATATGTAGATCTCCTACCATTGTAACCGACTTTGTGTAACCCTAGCCCTCTCCGGTGTCTATATAAACCGGAGGGTTTTAGTCCGTAGGAGGAACAACAATCATACCATAGGCTCGCTTCTAGGGTTTAGCCTCTCTGATCTCGTGGTAGATCTACTCTTGTACTACCCATATCATCAATATTAATCAAGAAGGAGTAGGGTTTTACCTCCACTGAGAGGGCCCGAACCTGGGTAAAAACATCGTGTCCCTTGTCTCCTGTTACCATCCGCCTAGACGCACAGTTCGGGACCCCCTACCCGAGATCCGCCGGTTTTGACACCGACATTGGTGCTTTCATTGAGAGTTCCTCTGTGTCGTCACCTTTAGGCCCGATGGCTCCTTCGATCATCAACAATGACGCAGTCCAGGGTGAGACTTTTCTATGGCAGCTTTGCACTGCGGGCCAACTCGCTTGGCCATCTGGAGCAGATTGAGAGCTACGCCCCTGGCCATCAGGTCAGATTTGGAAGTTTGAACTATACGGCTGACGTCCGCGGAGACTTGATCTTCGACGGGTTCGAGCCACAGCCAAGCGTGCCGCACTGTCACGATGGGCATGATCTAGCTCTGCTGCCGGACAGTGCCCTGGAGGCCGCACAAGTGTCCGCTCCGACCCTTAGCTCGGAGCCGACTATGCCGATCGAGGACGGGTGGCTAGACACCACCTCGGGGGCTGCTACCTCTACGGCGATAGAGCCGAATACCAACCTTGTCCTTTGTGAAGCTCGTGACTCCAAGGTGCCGGACTCCTCTCTGGACTCCGAACCTTCCGCGCCCCTGCCAATCGAATCCGATTGGGCGCCAATCATGGAGTTCACCGCTGCGGACATCTTTCAGCACTCGCCCTTTGGCAACATCCTGAATTCACTAAAGTCTCTCTCTTTATCAGGAGAGCCCTGGCCGGACTACGGTCAGGTAGGTTGGGACACGGACGACGAAGAAATTCAACGCCCACCCACCACCCACTTTGTAGCCACTATCAATGATTTAACCGACATGCTCGACTTTGACTCCGAAGACATCAACGGTATGGACGACGATGCCGGAAACGACCAAGAACCAGCGCCTATAGGGCACTGGAAGGCCACCCCAACTCACGATGTATATATGGTGGATACACCTAAAGGAAGCGATAACGAGGAACAACGGGACGCTGCGAAGGATAATTCCCTCGAAAAGAAGTCTAAACAGCGACGTAAGCGCCGCTCAAAGCCCCGCTTCGACAAACACAGCACCCATACAGACCCAGCCATAGAGCAGGGCGAACTGGTGGACGACGAACATGCCATCGAGCAACCATCCGAACAGGATAACTTGGATAAACAATCCGTCCCCGGCAAAGATAACAATCCGGACGATCTCACGCCGGACACATCGTTGGTGCAGAAGAACCTCCACAAAAGGCTCGTCGCCACTGCACGTAGCCTGAGAAAGCAGAAGCGGAAGCTCAAAACAGCGGAAGATGCACTCAGAATGAGATGGAGCAAAGTACTCAACACCGCGGATAAATACGGCGATAGTCGCCAAACGAAGAGCTACCCGAAGCGCAAACTACTGCCCCCGAATTCGATGAGGAGGCCGTAGAGCCCCCACAATCAAGGAACAAAGAGGCCGCCTGGTCGGGTAGACGACCATACGACAAACATGGAGCGGCAAGTAGCGCCGCACACAAGCCGGCACGCGATCCACATAAGGATTCGCCCCAAAAGGATGGCCCAGTTAGGTCTATCTATGGGCCAAGAAAACAAGCTCTAGGGAACAGCACAGCACGTCAAGTATCCGAACATCACGACACACCCAAATATAGGGGCGCCGCGCACCCCCTATGTTTCACCGATGAGGTGATGGATCATGAATTTCCAGCGGGATTCAAGCCCGTAAACATAGAGGCATACGACGGAATGACAGACCCTAGAGTCTGGATTGAGGATTACATCCTCCACATACACATGGCCAGAGGAGATGACCTCCACGCCATAAAATATTTACCCCTCAAGCTCAAAGGGCCAGCCCGGCATTGGCTTAAAAGCCTCCCCGAAAACACTATTAGAAGTTGGGAAGAGCTCAAGGATGCTTTTCGGGCCAATTTTCAAGGGACCTACGTCCGACCTCCGGACACAGACGATCTAGGTCACATAACCCAGCAGCCCGGAGAGTCAGCCCGAAAATTCTGGAATAGGTTTCTCACCAAAAAGAACCAAATAGTCGACTGTCCGGACGCCGAAGCCTTAGCAGCTTTCAAACATAACGTCCGAGATGAATGGCTCGCCAGACACCTCGGCCAGGAAAAGCCAAGAACAATGGCCGCATTAACAAGCCTCATGACCCGCTTTTGCGCGGGAGAGGATAGCTGGCTGACAAGGTGTAGTACTAGCGACCCAAGTACGTCCGAAGTCAGGGATGGAAATGGGAAACCACGACGCAGCAAGGACCAGCGCCGGACCAAGGGAAACAGTCCGAAGAACACAGCAGTCAACGCCGGATTCAAAAGCTCTCGGCAGAACAAAAAAAAAACTGTCCCTTTAAGGACAATAGCGACGAGCTATCCAACCTAAACAAAATCTTGGACAAGATATGCCAAATCCACAGTACTCCCGGGAGGCCTGCAAACCATACCCACAGAGATTGTTGGGTCTTCAAACAGTCCGGCCGAGTTAACGCCGAACACAAGGGGCTCGACACACCAAGTGAGGACGACGACGAACCCCACAAGCAGAGCACCGGAAAACAAAAGAATTTCCCACAAGAGGTCAAAACAGTAAACTCACTTCAAGTGACAAAAGGGAAAAACAGAGCGGCGCCGACTGAAATACGTGCCGCACGGTCCACCCCAGCGAAGTCCCGACACTGGATGTCAAAACCAATCACCTTCGACCATCAGGATTACTCCGGAAGTATCCGGAACACAGGATGGACTGCCTTGATATTAGATCCTATAAACAACGGACTTCAATTTACACAAGTCCTAATGGACGGCGGCAGTGACCTAAACCTGCTATATCAGGACACAATCCGCAGAATGGGGATAGACCCAACCAAAATTTGCCATAGCAACACTTCCTTTAAAGGAGTGATGCTAGGCCCATACGCCCATTGTACGGGCTCTCTACTACTAGAAGTTGTGTTCGGCTCATCTGACAACTTCCGTCGCGAAAAGTTAGTCTTCCACATCACCCCATTTAAAAGTAGCTATCAAGCACTATTGGGACGCGAAGCTTTCGCCCGCTTCAATGCAATATCGCATTACGCATCTCTTACACTTAAAATGCCCGGTCCACGCGGCATCATCTCATTAAAGGGAAACTTCGAGTGTTCCTCGAATACGGAAGAATGTGAGACTTCCTTGACAGCCACACACTAATCCGGCTTTGCTGATCAGAGCACCTAAACAGGTCATTCAGACCCCGGACACGGTTAGGCGAGTCCGGTATAAATAAACAAGGGGCTTACTAGCCGCGTACCCCCTTACAAGGGGCTCCACGCATGTACAACAAGAGACAATAAAGCTCAATTTTATTCATTTTTTGAATCATACTCTGTTTATTTTAAAATACATTTTTCGCACGATCTTTTT
Source organism: Triticum timopheevii (assembly GCA_963921465.1). Taxonomy (NCBI): domain Eukaryota; kingdom Viridiplantae; phylum Streptophyta; class Magnoliopsida; order Poales; family Poaceae; genus Triticum; species Triticum timopheevii. The sequence goes on from OY997272.1 coordinate 155,334,512, forward strand.
TCCAACTAAGTTCCTCTCTTTTACAGATGAACGCCGTGCTATACCCGTCCAGGATACGACACAACGGAGACACAGGCGCAGACATGCAGCAGGGACCTGTTGCAAGGATTCTCTTGAGATTAAGACCCTGCGTAAACCTTTTTTATTGTCTCTTGTTGTTACACATCCCCCGGTTTCTTGCTATAACCGAGGAGGAGGCCGGCGCTTTGGCATCGGCCATGTCAGAAATTTTTGCGCGTACCTGGACACTAGGGGCTTAGGGAATTTTTCTACCCTTTTTCATCAAGATCGAATACCTTAGGGAGTGTTCGGCGTCTCGAGTTAGGCCTTATATGCATCAGCTCCAAATCATGTCTTTGGTCAAATGTTGGGTTTGCTCGGCTCCTGTGTTTTGCTGCCTTACGTTCTGCTCTATCGGCTAACACAGCACCAGGAGAACTACTGCAATTGTGCCCCGGTTCAGCCTGGTGAGCACCTCAGTAGAGAAAGCCAAAACCTGACTGTCATGATATAGTGCGAGACTGGTCAACCACTCGATGACCCACTGGAATGTTTGGAATTCCTCCGCATTAAGGAAGGACCGTTTCCCGGTCAGGCACATACGCGCCCCGAATTCGGGAAAACGCGGTGCCCCTAGGGGCTATATAGTAGCCCCACCATCGAACTCCTATGGCTAAGTGAAAGTGATAAAGCATTATAGTCCGGTTTCCTAGTTTGCTACGCTATCACCTCCTTCACAGGACCAAGACGTTGGATTAAGTGTGAAAATGCGCTTTTTTTTCAAACACCCCCGCACTATGTGCGTGGGGGCTGAAGCCGAAGACTGCCATCTTTCAGGTTATATACACATATACATTAACGGCCGCATAGGAGGTATTTCAATACTTGAACGCACAAGTATAAAAAGCCTTTATATTATATTGAAACATTGTTTCACAAATCATACATGTCATTAGAACATAATATCCTTCGAGCACTGCGCCTCTATTAAACGAGCGCCCGGTAGGACCTCCTCAAAATAATGCTCGGCAGGTACTCGGCTTCTGTCCGAATCCTGGGATGCAATGTCGGTGGCCTTCATCTCCGCCCAGCATGTCTTGACACGGGCAAGAGCCATCCGCGCACCGTCTATGCATGCTGACCGCTTCATTGCACCAATATGCGGCACCGCACCAAGGAACTGCTGCACCAAGCCAAAATAACTCTTCGGCTCGGGCCTGCTCGGCCACAAATGAGTCACGACATCCTTCATGGCTAGTCCGGACAACCTATTCAGCTCAGCCCATTCCGCCAAACGATCGGTCAATGGAAGCGGACGCCCTGGACTATGGAACTGCGACCAAAAAAGCTCTTTCATTTCGTGATCCTTTTGGCCCCGGAAGTGTGCGACCACGTCTGCGGAACTAGCCGTCAAATCTAGATAAGCATCCTCCGCACCCCACAGCTGGCCCAACTGAGCATACTTAGGATCCGTAAATTTCCTCCGCAGCAGAAAAGGCTTTCCAGACGTAATATCTTCGGCCTGACGAAGCTCCTCTTTCATAGCTCTCATCGCAGAGCGAGCATCCTTGGCCTCAGCGGTGGCCTTCTTCAGGTCCTCTTGCTCCGCTCGACGTTCTTTTTCAAGAAACTCGCAGCGGTCGGTAGCATTCTTCAACTTCTCGGCCATCTCGGCCATTTATTCTCTGCTTCGGCTGTGTGCAGCCTGTTCGGCTTTTAGCTCTTCAGCCGCCCTCAAGGCAGCCGCATCACTTTTTCTGGCTTGCTCCTTGACTCGGGCTAGCTCCGCCTGAAGGTTCTCCATAGCAGCGGCACCATCTGCATAAAGCATACATGTTGTAAGGCATGGGCGTCAAGCTCCCTTACCAGGTGTCCGCGGAGAAGTGGCATACCTTGTGACTCATCAAGCCGCTTATTGACAAGCGCGATGTCCACATCCGCCATGTCAAGTTGCCGCTTCAGTTCGGCAAATTGATCAGTCCGGCTGGCCACCGGATGCTCCGCCACCTATATAGGACAGGCGACATCATACAACTGAGATTATGATTCTTGGCGCGCTGTCACGTTCGACAACGTACCGAGTCTCAGGGGCTACTATCTATACAAGGAGCATTCTATATGCAAAACTGTCAGAAGGTATATCATTTTCGCGTACCTCAAACCCCGTCAGTAAAATTCTGACGACTTCATGCAATCCGCTCTCAGCGGATGAAATCCTTTCAATCACGGTACCCATTAACGCACGATGATCTTCTGAGATAGACGCTCGCCCGAGCAGATCCTTCAGCTCCTCCGGCCGTACACCAGTTGGTGCCGGACCTCCCGGCCCCGCCGGACTCGGGGAAACCCTCGGTGACGACACCTCAGGGTCGTCCGCCCCGCATGACGGTGCGGCAGATGGAGGCGTTTCGCTCTCCATCATCTCCGGACGAAGATCCCCTGAGGATGAGCTCTGCTGAGAAGGGCTGAGATCCGAACTACAAGGTAAAACTTCGGTTATCTTCAGAAATAAAAACAGTAATGTCCCTTATTACAAAACTCCCCTTTCTACTTACGGCTCGCTGGAGGGCTGATTCCCTTGGGGAAATAGTGCGGCTGGGGCTTCTCCTGGCGCAGGACCCTCTGGTGAAGATTTCTTCCCCCGCTTTGAGGCCTTGGACTCCGGATCGTCAGAAGCGGTCCTCTTCTCCCCCTGGAGGGAGGGATTCTCGATCCCCCCTTTCTTGAAATCCTCCTTCGCGGAGGCAGTAGCCTCCCTGTTCCCCCCTTTGCCCTCTTCCGAAGGCGCGGCCTCCAGCATCTTGGTTAACACAGGATCCGGCGTGGTCTCAGGGAGGGGGGCCGGACACCTTATTAATTTTGCTTTCGCTATCCACTCCTGTTCAAGGGACAACTCTTTAAAGGGCAAGTTTATGATAAGTGTACGGATAGCGTGTCCGGGCACAGGACTACTTACTTGAGTATCTGAGCGATTGCAGCTCAGACCTGCGTCCTCAGTCAAGTCTGAACACATCTCTTGTGATCCGAAGAACAGTTTATACATCTCCACGGGCGTTGCGCCCATGAAGTGTTGGAGAGCTCGTGGTCCCTCTGGATTAAATTCCCACAGGCGGAGGAGGCGACGTTTGCAGGGCAGAAGGCGCCGAATCAGCATGACATGCGCCACTACGACCAAATTGATCTCTCTCTCTTGGAGGTCTCGAATACGGCCCTGCAGCAGAGGAACGTCCTTGGACGGCCCCCGGTCGAGCCCTTTGTTGACCCATGATGCCAGCCGCTGTGGAGGACCCGGGCGGAAGGCAGGTGGCACCACCCATTTGGTGCCCCTGGGAGCGGTGATGTAAAACCACTCCTGTTGCCATAAACCGAGCACCTCTTGAAAAGAGCCCTCGGGCCATGGAGCATCAGCATTTTTGCTTATAACAGCCCCTCCGCACTCTGTCTGCTACCCCTTGATCATCTTCGGCTCCACTTTGAAGGTCTTGAGACACAATCCGAAGTGAGGGGTAATGCGGAGGAAGGCTTCGCATACGACAATGAACGATGAGATGTGGAGGATGGACTCCGGATCCATGTCATGGAATTCCAGCCCATAATAAAACATGAGCCCCCTCATGAAGGGGTCCGTCAGGAAGCCTAAACCCCGAAGGAAGTGAGACACGAACACCACGCTCTCACCAGGCTCGGGAGTAGGAATAACCTGCCCTTGGGCAGGCAACCTATGCGAAATTTCGCCAGTTAGATACCTGGCGTTTCTCAGCTTTAGCACGTCTGCATCCACCGGCCTTGCAGGTCGGAGCCGGACATTGTCGAAGGTCCGAAGCGCCTGAATCTGGAGCTTTGGGTGTTGGAACTCGAGGCGAGGGGTGGATTCGATTGAGATTGAAAGAAAGGAGCAGGCCTTGGTCTCGTTATAAAGAGGTTGAATACCAAGAGCCCTCCTCGTGGCCGTTTGGGACTCGCCTTTGATAGAGGGGGCGTGTCAACGGGCACGGTTGGGTTACCCACGCCCGTATGGATGAGAATCCCGGAATAAGGGGACATGATCTCTGCTTTGGCAAGACGTGCCAAGGAAACCGCTTCGCTAAACGCGCTGAGGTGGAGCAGTAAAAATGATTCGAATAAAGGCTTGGCCGTGGTGTGACGTCACGCCACGGAATACATTAGCAGATTGAACTTGTGTAAATATTATTCTCTCTACGGTGGTATGTGGAACTTGTTTTGCAGAGCCGGACACTATCCTTGTGTTCAGAATCTTCTATGAAGTATTCGGAGGAGGAACCCGCCTTGCAATGCCGAAGACAATAAGCACGCCGGACTCATCGTCATTGAAGCCTGGTTCAGGGCTACTGAGGGAGTCCTGGACTAGGAGGTGTCCGGATAGCCGAACTATCATATTTGGCCGGACTCCTAGACTATGAAGATACAAGATTGAAGACTCCATCCTGTGTCCGGATGGGACTTTCCTTGGCGTGGAAGGCAAGCTTGGCAATACGGATATGTAGATCTCCTACCATTGTAACCGACTCTGTGTAACCCTATCCCTCTCCGGTGTCTATATAAACCGGAGGGTTTTAGTCCGAGGAACAACAATCATACCATAGGCTAGCTTCTAGGAATTAGCCTCTCTGATCTCGTGGTAGATCTACTCTTGTACTACCCATATAATCAATATTAATCAAGCAGGAGTAGGGTTTTACCTCCAACGAGAGGGCCCGAACCTGGGTAAAAACATCGTGTCCCTTGTCTCCTGTTACCATCCTCCTAGACGCACAGTTCGGGACCCCCTACCCGAGATCCGCCGGTTTTGACACCGACATGGCCTTTCTCACGACATAAGTAGCAACGTCTACTCTTCACTTTCTTCTCACTTGATTCCTCAACAAGAGAAGCATTAACTTGAGTATTCTTGAGAAGAGGCCTTTCTTCAACTTGAGGTTGAGCATGAGATTGAACTTGTGCCCTCTTCCCTTGTTGCTTGACACTAATGGCCTTCTTCTTCAGTGGGCAAGATCTAACATGATGCCCTTCTACTTTGCACTTGAAGCATACAATCTTGGCCGAATTCTTGACTTGTTCTTGGCCCTTCCTTTTGTTCATCTTGGACTTCTTCTTCTTATTGGAGTTGAATCCAAGTCCACCTTTGTCATTGGGGGATTTTTGCACACTCAAGATATTGTTGAGTGTGGATTTCCCTTGATGACTCTTTTCCAAGTCTTTCTTCAAAGAAGTGACTTGGGCCTTGAGCTCTTTGATTTCCTCTACATGGTTAGTCTCAACACAAGTACTAGAGGAAGTATAAGCTTCATCGTTAGAGCAACAAGGCAAGGAAAGCAATTCATCACAAGATGTACCAACATTGTGAGTAGATGAATTACAAGGACTAGCACATGGCAATATACTATTTTGACTAGAAGTAGTGCTAGTATCCACATGAGGCTCACTAGATGTTGCCTTGGAAATCATGGCCTCATGAGCTATCTTTAGCACACTATGGAATACTAGAAGATCATCATGAGAGCTTGAGAGCTTTTCATGACATTCTTCCAATTTCCCATAATTGCTAGATAGCACCTCAAGTTGAGCCCGTAGCTCAACATTCTCCTTCAAAATGGATGCTTCACAAGTAATAGAGTTAGTAGCACAAGCATCATCATTTACAACAATAGGAGAGGACAACTTGGCAAGCTCTTTTAAATAATAAGCTTCAAGTTGGACATGAGACTCGGTGAGTTTGATGAGCTCACCCTTGATGACCCTTGAGCCATTTTCGAGGTGCTCAAAATCCTCAAGGAGTCTAGCATGAGAAACTTCAAGCTTAGCATTTTTAGTTTTGAAATCATTGGCCACCTCAAGAGCTCTATCATGAGATTCCCTCACTCTAGATAATTCTAGAGCAAAAGTCTCCTCAGGAGATTCGGAGGTGGTTTGTTCATGTTCAAGAGCTTGAGATAGCTCTTCAATCTCATTTGTGTAATCACACCCATGAGCTTCCATTTTCTCAATGGTGGCCTCATGCTCCTCTAGATGAGATTCCAACTCCTCAATGTATTTCTTGCCATCAATGGCAATGGACATTATTTCCATGAAGTTGGAACGAGCAATTTTATTTTTATGAAGAGCTTTAAAAATCATTTCCCCCTTAGTTTTTAAGGAGGCAACATTATCATTCTCTTCATCATTATCCTCATCATCATTAGCATCAACGTCATCATCAAGAGACATATTGGGGTACAAAGTAGGAGATACCTTTGACGCCTTATCCATAAGGCAAAAAGCAATAGATGATGATGTAGGATCCCTTGAGGCACCATTAAACACCACATCTTGTTCCATGGAGTGTTCGGTTTCCTCTACATTTCGAGGAAATAGATGCATTTTTATCATGGCAACAAGACATAGCAAGCATATCATCATGAGATTTAGTCAAGAAATTTCTACATGATATGCAAGGACTATCAACACAAGCATGTGAAACATTTGGAGTGCTAGAAGTGTTAAAGTCCAAAGATGAAGCATTGCAATAAGAAAGTGATGAAGGATTATCAACAATAAGCCCATTATCATCATTGCAATGAACACCACTACTCACCATGTCATTACCTTGTGGCAAACCACATGTAGGTGAAGTAGAATAAGTTGAGAATACATCGCGGCCGGAGGTGGAGGGAGAACAATTGTAGGACATTGAGAAGAGGTGTCTAGAGGCGGGGGGTGATTAGAAACTAAGTACCAAAGTTGCAGTTTTAAAGTTTCTTTGAGTTTAAGTGGAGTTTAGGCACAATTTCAACATTCACAATACATATCAAGCAAGCATGCAAAGAGTATATGAGCAGCGGAAAGTAAAGCATGCAACTTGCAAGAAAGTAAAGGGAAGGGTTTGGAGGATTCAAACGCAATTGGAGACACGGATGTTTTTGGCGTGGTTCCGATAGGTGGTGCTATCGTACATCCATGTTGATGGAGACTTCAACCCACGAAGGGTAACGGCTGCCTGAGTCCACGGAGGGCTCCACCCATGAAGGGTCCACGAAGAAGCAACCTTGTCTATCCCACCATGGCCGTCGCCCACGAAGGACTTGCCTCACTAGCATTAGATCTTCACGAAGTAGGCGATCTCCTTGCCCTTACAAACTCCTTGGTTCAACTCCACAATCTTGTCAGAGGCTCCCAAGTGACACCTAGCCAATCTAGGAGACACCACTCTCCAAGAAGTAACAAATGGTGCGTTGATGATGAACTCCTTGCTCTTGTGCTTCAAATGATAGTCTCCCCAACACTCAACTCTCTCTCATTGGTTTTGGATCTAGTGGAAAGAAGATTTGAGTGGAAAGCAACTTGGGGAAGGCTAGAGATCAAGATTCATATGGTAGGAATGGAATATCTTGGCCTCAACACATGAGTAGGTAGTTCTCTCTCAGAAAATGTATGCTGGAAGTGTAGGTTCATTCTGATGGCTCTCTCCACGAATGAAGAGGAGGTGGAGGGGTATATATAGCCTCCACACAAAATCTAACCGTTACACACAATCTACCAAACTCGGTGGGACCGAATCGTTAAACTCGGTCAGACCGATTTAGCAGATAATGTGACCGTTAGGGTTTTCGGTGGGACCGAAATGCAACTCAGTGAGACCGATATGGTTAGGGTTAGGGCATAACATAATCTCGGTAGGACCGATTACACAAACTTGGTGAGACCGATTTGGTAATAATCTTTCCAGAGAGTTGGTCAGGCAAACTCGGTTTGACCGATTACACAAACTCGATGGGACCGATTTTGGTAATAAGTTTTCTAGAGAGTTTGCCTTGTAATCTCGGTAGTACCGATTGCTCAAACTCGGTGAGACCGATTTTGATAATGGACATACACAGAGAGATCACAATCCCATCTCGGTGAGACCGAGATCCCTATCGGTAAGACCGATTTGCTTAGGGTTTGTGGCAGTGGCTATGACTTTTAGAATCGGTGGCGCCGGATAGGAAGAATCGGTGTGACCGATTTTGGCTTTGGGTTTAGGTCATTTGTGGAAGTGGGAAAGTAGCTGAGGGTTTTGGAGAATATCACTAAGCACATGAAGCAAGAGGCTCATTAAGCAACACCTCATCCCTCCTTGATAGTATTGGCTTTTCCTATAGACTCAATGTGATCTTGGACCACTAAAATGTAAAATGAAGAGTCTTGAGCTTGAAGCTTGAGCCAATCCTTTGTCCTTAGCATCTTGAAGGAGTTCCCACGTCCTTTAGTCCATGCCACTCCATTGTTGAACTTATCTGAAATATACTAGGTAAAAGTGTTAGTCCAACAAGAGATATGTTGACATTAATTACCAAAACCACCTAGGGAGCACTTGTGCTTTCAATCTCCCCCTTTTTGGTAATTGATGGTAACATACATCAAAGCTTTAGATAAGGATATAAAGAATAGCATGTAAAGCTTTTGAAAGACATGTAACAAGCATAGGCTCCCCCTATATGTATGCAATCATGTGAATATGGAATGTAGAGGCATGTGAGAGCACAAACATGATAGAGCTGGCAATGTGTTACATGTATCTTGGCCATATGCATCAGAGCAAAGAATGTTAAAGAAAATACCTTCATGCTCATGAGTCCTTCTTGCAAACAATATGTACATCAGCAGGAATTCTTCATACACATGATTGTGATGCATATACTTACCTTGTGGTCTCGAGTTGGCTTAGGATGGAATGAACCTGCGTAAACAAAGTTAGATAACACAGATGCATCTACTAGCCATAGCAAACAAAAGAAACCACGAGAATACCAAGACTAGGATGACATGTAGAGAGTGTGTACTAAGTACCACATTGGATTAGACATGTCCCCAAGAGTAAAGATATGCAATGAATTTAAATGATCTCTTTCCCTTAGATGTCTTGCTCCCCCTGAATCTAACATGGGATACTGGGAGAAGATAGGGAACAGAAAATCAGAGCTTAAAGAAAACAGAGCTAAAAGATATGAATGATGATCAGAGCTGATGCATGCTAATACAAATGGGCACAACAAAACATATGAACATGTCTATCCCCTCAAGAAGACATGTGGACATCTCTCCTCTTGAACACCAAGCATCTGGGATCCTTGAGAAATACTTTCTACTCAAGTATTCTCTCCCCCTGGAGATCTCTCTCTTCACTTCGAGGGTCTCTCCCCCTAGAAGGTATCTCTCCCCCTTTTGGGGATGATATATCTCTCCCTCAAGAAGGTGATAAGCTTTGATGCTCTCTCTCTCTCTTCAAATGATAAGCTTTGATGTTCTCTCTCTCCCCCTTTGACATCAATTTCCAAGAAGGGTCTTCTGGAATCTGTCGAATAGGTTTGGTCCTTGAGACACAGAACAAAGCAAAGATAAAAAATGTGATGCTTGTAGAGGACAAGATCCATTGAGTGGAGCTGGATCAGAAGAGACACAAAATTATGTGGCAAACTGTTTTTCCTGTTATGAAATCGGTGGCACCGAGTAAGTTGCTTTGGTTGGACTGAAAGGATTCAGTTGGTCCGAAAAGAACAAATCGGTGAAACCGAGTTCATCACAGAGAAAACATTTGTCACCTCAGCTCACTAGACTAGTAAGATCTCATAGAGATTTGCAAGGAATTTACTTAAAGATGTGCAATGAATTGGAATGCAAAAAATGCAGAACAACCAGAAAGAAAAAATCTAGATGAAGTTTTTTTTTAAAAAGGCAAACGAATATGCATGAGACCAATGCAAAAACACAGAAAAGAACACAAGAGAACTTCATCTAGAAATGGTCGGCGACAAGGTCACCTATGTTAGAGTATATTGACTTAGGAGTCAAGTGAGATCACTTGATCATAGGTCATACTCATCGTTTAAGCTCAAAATGGGGTTGCCATTTTTCGTCTAAGCATCTTGATGTATTCACATCTTGTCGAGTTGCTCTAGCTCATGACTTGGAGTAAAGCTTCTCTAAGATGGAATAACATACCTTGGTTGGTGGTGTTGTCCATGTAGTTGAACTTGTGTGGGTTGCTCAAGGTTGATGTAGCTCATCAAGAATTTGGAGCATTACTTGGAATTTTAGTCCATCTACCTACATGGGTTAGTTCTTGCAAGGAAGAGCACTTGTGTATCCAAAAATGACAATCGTGAAGCTCAACATAGAATTTGTCAAAGGATATGTTTAAGAGGTTTCGTGCTTCCTTGTCTTCAACCACCAAGGTGTAGAGACTTGGTGATGTAGAGATTGCTCAAGATGTGAGTAGATTACAATCTCATGGAATTTGATTCCACCAAGTACCTATATGGGTTAGATAACATGCAAGATATAGATATATCCAAGACATAAGATATTCATCATAAGAGAAATATCAAGGATTAGTCATAAGCTCATGTCTTGCATGTATCCAATGGAGTTTCTACTCCAAGTTTGAAGCATCAATGATGTTCAATTCTCCTATTAACCTGCAAAACACTTTCTCATCAAGAGGTTTAGTGAATATATCCGCTAATTGCTTTTCGGTGCGAACATGCTTAAGATCAATGTCACCCTTAGCAACATGATCTCGAATGAAATGATGACGAACTTCAATATGCTTAGTTCGAGAATGTTGCACAGGATTATGACCAATTTTGATAGCACTTTCATTGTCACATAGCAATGGAACATGTCTCACATATATCCCATAATCTTTAAGAGTTTGGGTCATCCAAAGTAATTGAGCACAACATGAACCAGCGGCAATATATTCAGCTTCAGCAGTGGATAAGGATACCGAGTTTTGTTTCTTGGAGGACCAAGACACAAGAGATCTACCAAGAAATTGACAAGTACCCGAAGTGGACTTTCTATCAACCTTGTCTCCAGCATAGTCCGAGTCGGAATAGCCAACAAGATCGAAAGAATCCCTCTTAGGATACCAAATGCCAAAGTTTGGTGTATGGATTAAGTATCTCACTATCCTTTTCACGGCCTTAAGATGACATTCCTTAGGAGCAGCTTGATATCGTGCACACATGCACACACTTAGCATGATATCGGGACGTGAAGCACAGAGATATAACAATGAACCAATCATAGAGCGATAAACCTTTTGATCAACCAGTTCACCATCTTTGGTCAAGTCATTATGTCCACTAGTAGGCATGGGTGTAGACATACCTTTGCATTCTTGCATATTGAACTTCTTGAATAAGTCCTTGGTGTACTTTGTTTGAGAAACAAAGGTACCTTCCTTAGTTTGCTTGATTTGCAACCCAAGAAAAAATTTGAGTTCACTCATCATGGACATCTCAAACTTCTCTGACATTAGCTTCCCAAACTTTTCACTAAAATGAGGGTTAGTCGAACCAAATATAATATCATCAACATAGATTTGGCACACAAATAGTTCTCCATTAACCCTTTTAGTAAAAAGAGTAGAATCAATTTTCCCAATTTCAAAGCCTTTTTCAATAAGGAACTTGGTCAAGCATTTATACCAAGCTCTAGGAGCTTGTTTAAGACCATAAAGAGCTTTGTGAAGTTTGTAAACATGATTGGGTTTCTTAGGATTGACAAAGCCGGGAGGTTGCTTAACATAAACCTCCTCCTCTATTTCACCATTTAGAAAAGCACTTTTAATGTCCATTTGGTACAAGGTAATATCATGATGATTAGCATAGGAAAGTAAGATGCGAATGGACTCAAGTCTAGCAACGGGGGCGTAACTCTCACCATAGTCCATACCTTCGACTTGTGTGTAGCCTTGGGCGACGAGATGTGCTTTGTTGCGAACTACTTGTCCATCTTCATCTTGCTTGTTGCGAAACACCCATTTGGTACCAATGATGTTGTGGTTGTTGTCGGGCTTCTCAACCAATGTCCAAACTTGATTCCTCTCAAAGTTATGTAGCTCTTCATGCATAGCATTTATCCAATCCGGATCTTCCAATGCTTCTTCAACCTTCATAGGTTCAATGCTAGAGATGAAAGAATAGTTTTCACAAAAGTTAGCTAAACGAGTTTTAGAGCGAGTGATTCTCCTGGTTTGAATGTCATTGTAGATTTGCTCGACGGGATGATCTTTAGCAATTCTTGCTCGAACTCGTGAAAGCTTTTGCTTGGGTCTTCGTTGAACATCTTCTTCATATTGTTCTTCTTCTTCTTGGCATTCTTCATTGTTGGCGTTGTCGTTCTCTTGTCGTGGTGGAGAAGGAGGTCGTTGACGTTCATCTTGATGCACTTCCTCGTTTTCTTCATCTTGGTGTGTCCCACTTGTGGATGCTTCCGTATCAACTATTGGTTCACCTTGTTGTGAAGTTGAAGCTTCCACTTGGACGGACGAGGTACTCTCCTTCAGCTCCATTGGATGAACCTTGCCAATGGCCAAGTCTTGAATTGCTTCCGAAGGATCTTTGTCTCCTGCATCAATTGGCAATTGCTCTACTTGCGAGCCGTTAGATTCATCAAACTTCACATCTACCGTCTCTTCAACCTTTCGGGTGAAATTGTTGTAGACACGGTAAGTGTGAGAGTTTGAGCCATAACCGAGTAGGAAACCCTCATGAGATTTAGGAGCAAATTTAGAGCGACGATGCTTATCAAGAATGTAGCACTTTGAGCCGAATACTCGAAAGTATCCAACTTGGGGTTTGTTACTGGTGAGGAGCTCGTATGCCGTCTTGCCGAGTAGCTTGTGAAGATACAAGTGATTTGTTGCATGACAAGCTGTCTCAACCGCTTCTGCCCAAAAGTGCTTCGGCGTCTTGTACTCATCAAGCATCATTCTCGCCATCTCAATGAGCGGCTGGTTCTTCCTCTCAACAACTCTGTTTTGTTGAGGTGTGTACGTAGCCGAGAACTCGTGTGAAATCCCTTCTTCGTCAAGAAAGGTGTCCACATTTGCGTTCTTGAACTCCGTTCCGTTGTCGCTGCGAACCTTCTTGATCTTCACTTCAAATTGATTTTGGGCCTTCCTAGCGAAGTTTTTGAAGATCTTTTGGACCTGCGATTTATCATCGAGAAAGAACACCCATGTAAATCTTGAAAAATCATCAACTATAACTAGACCAAAAGAATTTCCACCGAGACTCTTGTAAGAGTTGGGACCAAAGAGATCCATGTGAAGTAGCTCGAGTGGCCTCCTTGTGGTCATGATGTTCTTCACGGGATGCCTTCCTCCAACCTGTTTACCTGCCTGACAAGCGCTACAAAGTCTATCCTTATCAAATATGACATCATTAACTCCAAGGATATGATTTCCTTTAATAAGCTTGTCAAGGTTTCGCATACCAACATGACCTAATCGTCTATGCCATAGCCAACCTTTTGAGGATTTAGCAATGAAGCAAGTTTTAGGTTGAGCCTTTTTAGTGAAATCAACAATGTATAGATCACCTCTACGCACACCGGTAAAGACCATTTTATGATTGTCTCGACGAAACACTTGGCAATGTACTTCAGTAAATAGAACATTGAAACCGAAATCAGCAAGTCTAGTTACTGAAAGTAAGTTGTATCCAAGAGATTCAACGAGCATAACACTTTGTATGGAGCTATCATGTGATATGGCCACCTTACCGAGGCCAACCACCTTACCCTTTGAGTTGTCACCAAAAGTGACATACTTTCGAGGACTATCATTATCAGCAAGGTCACGGAACATGTCTTTATCTCCGGTCATGTGATCGGTACATCCACTATCAAGAACCCATTCCTTTCCTCCTGACATATATCCCCGAAGATTTGCCATAAGACCAAAATGTCTCATTGCATCATCAAGATCGAAGTCACTATCATCATCCTCATCATAGTATCCATGTTCAACATCATCATGTGGTGGATCAAGTCCTAGAGAGGGTGATTCATTAGAATGAGTTTGACAATAATCTTGCTTATGAATTTTTATAGCTTCGGAAATAATATCACTAATGATACCAACATTTCCTTTGGCACGCATAAGGTTTGTAAGCTCAAATAGACGATCACCAAACATAGGATCACTAGTATTCATCTTACTCAAGGCAATAGACTTATGGAGAATTTCATCAAGATTCTTCAAGGAATAATATGGAAATCGTTCCTCAAGAAATTTCCATATGGTGTAGGCACACTTAAAAGTAGGCAAGCATCCAATCAAGTTTCTAGGAAATCCTCTAATGATAAGTTCGGCAGTTCTAAGAATCCTAATCATATCAATTGACTCATCATGGGTAGGATGCATAGGATCAACATAAGGTGCACAAGGACTAGCAATGTACTTGTTCAAATGATATTGATTGAAAATAACAAGCTTCTCATTTTTTCACTCACGAAAATACTCTCCATCAAGAATAGGCACTCTATGTCTAAGACTCCCAATAGTAGACTCATCCATCTTCCTCCAATGGTGATTAAACCAAAGCAATGGAGACCAATGCTCTGATACCACTTGTAGGACCTTGAGAAGAGGTGTCTAGAGGGGGGGGGGGTGATTAGACACTAAGTACCAAAGTTGCAGTTTTAAAGTTTCGTTGAGTTCAAGTGGAGTTTAGGCACAATTTCAACATTCACAATACATATCAAGCAAGCATGCAAAGAGTATATGAGCAGCGGAAAGTAAAGCATGCAAATTGCAACAAAGTAAAGGGAAGGGTTTGGAGGATTCAAATGCAATTGGAGACATGGATGTTTTTGGCGTGGTTCCGATAGGTGGTGCTATCGTACATCCACGTTGATGGAGACTTCAACCCATGAAGGGTAACGGCTGCGCGAGTCCACAGAGGGCTCCACCCACAAAGGGTCCACGAAGAAGCAACATTGTCTATCCCACCATGGCCGTCGCCCACGAAGGACTTGCCTCACTAGTGGTAGATCTTCACGAAGTAGGCGATCTCCTTGCCCTTACAAACTCCTTGGTTCAACTCCACAATCTTGTCGGAGGCTCCCAAGTGACACCTAGCCAATCTAGGAGACACCACTCTCCAAGAAGTAACAAATGGTGCGTTGATGATGAACTCCTTGCTCTTGTGCTTCAAATGATAGTCTCCCCAACACTCAATTCTCTCTCATTGGTTTTGGATCTGGTGGAAAGAAGATTTGAGTGGAAAGCAACTTGGGGAAGGCTAGAGATCAAGATTCATATGGTAGGAATGGAATATCTTGGCCTCAACACATGAGTAGGTAGTTCTCTCTCAGAAAATGTATGCTGGAAGTGTAGGTTCGTTCTGATGGCTCTCTCCACGAATGAAGAGGAGGTGGAGGGGTATATATAGCCTCCACACAAAATCTAACCGTTACACATAATCTACCAAACTCGGTGGGACCGAATCGTTAAACTCGTTCAGACCGATTTAGCAGATAATGTGACCGTTAGGGTTTTTGGTGGGATCGAAGTGCAACTCGGTGAGACTGATATGGTTAGGGTTAGGGCATAACGTAATCTCGGTAGGACCGATTACACAAACTCGGTGAGACCGATTTGGTAATAATCTTTCCAGGGAGTTGGTCAGGCAAACTCGGTTTGACCGATTACACAAACTCGGTGGGACCGATTTTGGTAATAAGTTTTCCAGAGAGTTTGCATTGTAATCTCGGTAGTACCGATTGCTCAAACTCGGTGAGACCGATTTTGATAATGGACATACACAGAGAGATTACAATCCCATCTCGGTGAGACCGAGATCCCTATCGGTAAGACTGATTTGCTTAGGGTTTGTGGCAGTGGCTATGACTTTTGGAATCGGTGGCGCCGGATAGGAAGAATCGGTGTGACCGATTTTGGCTTTGGGTTTAGGTCATTTGTGGAAGTGGGAAAGTAGCTGAGGGTTTTGGAGCATATCACTAAGCACATGAAGCAAGAGGCTCATTAAGCAACACCTCATCCCTCCTTGATAGTATTGGCTTTTCCTATAGACTCAATGTGATCTTGGACCACTAAAATGTAAAATGAAGAGTCTTGAGCTTGAAGCTTGAGCCAATCCTTTGTCCTTAGCATCTTGAAGGAGTTCCCACGTCCTTTAGTCCATGCCACTCCGTTGTTGAACTTATCTGAAACATACTAGGTAAAAGTGTGAGTCCAACAAGAGATATGTTGACATTAATTACCAAAACCACCTATGGAGCACTTGTGCTTTCAACAATCATCCTTACAAAACTTGTACACACCATATTTATCTTGAAGCTTTGTCCACAACTCATGAGCATCCCGGAACGGCATGAGTTGAAATATAACTACATTGCTCAAAGCATCGAAAAGCACATTAGAAGCTTGAGCATTGGGATAAGAGTTTTTCTCATCCTCTAAAGATAAGCTTTGGGGATCCTTTGGAGGAGAAAAACCCATATCTACAATTCGCTCTAAATTTGGGTCCATGACCCTAAAGAGATTAAGCATGCGAATTACCGAAACATCAAAATTTGTGCCATCGAAACTAAGAGTGTCAGAGAATCCTAATCCCCTAGTAGACATCCTTACTCTCTAGGCGGTTAAGCCCAACAAAGAGAGACGAGGCTCTAATACCAATTGAAAGATTGAGGATGTCGCCTAGGAGGGGGGGGGTGAATAGGCGCTTTAAAATAATTATGGTTTAGGCTTGAACAAATGCGGAATAAACCTAGCAGTTAATTTGTCAAGAACAAAACCTAAAACTACTAGGCTCACCTATGTGCACCAACAACTTACGCTAAGCAAGATAAGTAACTATGTGATAGCAAGATATACGACAAGAAACAATATGGCTATCACAAAGTAAAGTGCATAAGTAAAGGGCTCGTGTAAGAGATAACCGAGGCACGCGAAGACGACGATGTATCCCGAAGATCACACCCTTGCGGATGCTAATCTCCGTTTGGAGCGATGTGGAGGCACAATGCTCCCCAAGAAGCCACTATAGGGCCACCGTAATCTCCTCACGCCCTCGCACAATGCAAGATGCCGTGATTTCACTAAGCAACCCTTGAGGGCAGTCACTGAACCCGTACAAATGGCGACCCTTGGGGGCGGTCACCGAACTCGTACACTTTGGCAACCCTTGGGGGCGGTCACCGGTACCCGTCAAATTGCTCGGGGCAATCTCCACAACCTAATTGGAGACCCCGACGCTTGCCCGGAGCTTTACACCACAATGATTGAGCTCCGAACACCACCAACCGTCTAGGGCACCCAAGCACCCAAGAGGAACAAGCTCAAGGGCACCAAGCACCCAAGAGTAATAAGCTTCTCAACTTGTAACTACCACGTATCACGTGGAGAACTCAAACCGATGCACCAAATGCAATGGCAAGGGCACACGGAGTGCCCAAGTCCTTCTCTACCAAATCCCACCAAAGCAACTAATGCTAGGGAGGAAAATGAGAGGAAGAACGGAAGAAGAACACGAAGAATTCCAAGATCTAGATCCAAGGGGTTCCCCTCACTTAGAGGAGAAAGTGATTGGTGGAAACGTGGATCTAGATCTCCTCTCTCTTTTCCCTCAAGAACTAGCAAGAATCATTGGAGGGATTGAGAGTTAGCAAGATCGAAGAAGGTCAACAATGGGGGAAGAACACGAGCTCAAAGGATAAGGTTCATTGGGGAAGAAGACCCCCTTTTATAGGTGGGAAAAAAATCCAACCGTTATGCTCACAGCCCGCACAGAGCGGTACTACCGCTCCAAGGAGCGGTACTACCGCTAGGGCGGTAGTACCCCTTTGAAACACAATAGCGAGGAGGCAAAAAGGCCAGAAGAACCGTCGGAGCGGTAGTACCGCTTGACCTCACGGTACTGCTTGACCTCACGGTACTACCGCTAGGGGTAGCGGTACTACTGCTAAGGGTAGCGGTACTACTGCTTGCGAGCGGTACTAAAAAATTACATCCGGGCCTACCACCGCAGGACTTGGGACGAGTTTTTGGTCCGGAGCGGTACTACCGCTGTAGGAGCCGCGGTAGGAAAAAATTACATCCGCTGCAATTCGCGGTAGTACCGTTGCAGCCTTTTTAGAACACCAAAATTGCCACAACTTTTGCAAACGGACTCCGAATTCGATGAAACCAAGTTTGTTGGAAAGCTAGCGACAAGGGCTAACGCAATATTTAAAGAAATATCAATAAGAAGCAAATTAGAAAAGGCCCATAAGAAAATGGTGAGAACCCTTCCTCGGATAAGACCGGTAAAACCTCCAACACCGAAAACATCATAGAAGACGCATGCGAACTCCGTTTTCGATGAACTCAAGCTTGTCATCAAGATGACCATAAGCTCTAATACTCACAAAGAGAACTAAACAAGAACCAAGAAACATGATGCAAGGATGCAATGGTTTGAGCTCTCTACTAACGATACGATCAAGCTACCAACTTGAAAGCTCCCTTGATAGTATGGCAAACGATCCTATAACCCGGTCTCCCAACTACCACCACGAGACCGGTAAAATAGAAAACCTATGAAGGGCAAACCTTTTCCTTACACATGGTCCACTTGAGCTAGATGATGACGATCTTGACTCCCTCAAGTTGGACCACCTTTCTTGATTGCGTTGGCTCGATGAAGACTAGATGATTGCTCCCCCATAGTTCACTATGGGTGAGCCACTCTTCGGCACATCTTCACAAGTCCATTGACACCAAATGGATGGCAAGATTCAAGCACTTGATCTCTTCATGATGCTCCACTTGAACTTGCACACGACAATCTTGATGACGATCACCACTTGATGTCATCCTTTCCATGGGTTGTATGATATCTTCCTCTTGACGCAAGCCCATGGATATGTACCTAACCCCACATAGAACTCTCACATAGACCATGGGTTAGTACACAAAGTGCAATGGACAATGCTTACCATACCATGGGATCACTTGATCCCTCTCGGTACATCTTCTACGCTTTGTGAGTTGATCAACTTGATTCACTCTTGACTTAGTCTTGATCAACCTTGAATCTTTGCAACTCTCTTCATTTGGATGATGTCTTGAAGGTAAACATGAATGATCACACAACCTTCTTCTTCAAGACATGCTTGCAATAAGCTCAACACTCACATGACCAATCTTTGGATAATTCCTTAATAGCACCTTGGTCAACTCATAAACTCCTTGAAACCAACACATGGACTTCAAGAAAAGCCTATGGACAAATCCTTCAAATATAACTCAAGACAACTATTAGTCCATAGAGATTGTCATCAATTGCCAAAACCAAACATGGGGGCACCCATGTACCTCTACATCATGTCATCTTTCTTAATGTGTTACTCTGTTCTTAATGAACTTAATACTCTAGATGCAGGCAGTAGTCAGTCGATGTGTGGAGTAATAGTAGTAGATGCAGAATCGTTTCGATCTACTTGTCACGGATGTGATGACTATATACATGATCATGCCTAGATAATCTCATAACTATGCGCTTTTCTATCAATTGCTCGAAATTAATTTGTTCACCCATCTAATACTTATGCTATCTTGAGAGAAGCCACTAGTGAAACCTATGGCCCCGGGGTCTATCTTTTATCATATAAGTTTTCCATCTACTTTTATTTGCATCTTTTTTACTTTCCAATCTATATCATAAAAATACCAAAAAATATTTATCTTATCATATTATCTCTATCAGATCTCACTTTTGCAATTTACCGTGAAGGGATTGACAACCCCTTTATTGCGTTGGTTGCGAGGTTCTTGTTTGTTTGTGTAGGTGCTGTTCGCACACGAACACGTCACCGTATACCTCCAACACCGAGGGTGATGCACCGCAGCTCACGTCGAAGGAGACCCGGCCGGAAGCGCGGTACGCAGGCAATCTGGCGGGTGCTTTTGAGGACCCGAAACCCCACACGCCCGGGAGGGACCCCGTCTGGGCGCGCGGCGGCTATGGGCTGCCCTAGGTCGACCTGACCGCCCCTAGGGCCTCGAGGTTCGCCGCCCTGCAACAAGAAGAACAGACGAAGAACGAGGAAGAAGAAGAACTAGGGTTAAGGAGAAAAGATAAAAGATAAAAAGTGGTAGATGATTTGTTCGATTGTGTGTTGTTCAATCGGCCGTCACCCCTTAGGTATATAAGAGGCGGCTGGACTTCCCGTGCAAGGAAAAGGCTTGGATTCACGTCCAAAACCCTAGTCAAATTCGGATTGGTTTTGTCCGAACTTTCCAAAACTGTTCGGTTTAAACTGGCTGCACCTTGCGGGTCTTTTTTGTGGTGGTAAACGATCTCGGATGAAAACGAGCCCAAAAGCAATCTTGACCGTTTCGACGAGACGAATAACTTTTATGTTGAATGTTTTTTGATCAGAGGTCATCTTGAGGGTCAAATCGGTCGCGCAAAACAGGCTATCCCTCGCGCTACCCATCAGACAGGGTGTCTGGTGGGGCGCGCCAGTTTTTGCCTCCTGATAGGGCTGTATTCCGATGGCTCTAACTTTTGCATATGAACTCGGATTGGAACGATTTTTATATTAAAATCGATCGCTTCGACGAGACGAAGACAATCCTGTAGATAGTTTTTCCATTTGAGGTCGTCTTGGGGGCTTAATCAGCCAAACTATACTCTGAATATGAGATCTTAGTACTTTGAGCATAGTTTCGGCCTTCGAGATGAAATCGGACTGCGATGACCCAAACTTCAAAGATGTTCATATCGACAATACGGAACTCTTTCATGAAGATCACTTCTTCATTTGAGGCCATCTTAAATAAGTTATTGACCGTGCCAAAATCTGGTGTCAACACATGCCCCCCTGTTTTTCGGCAAAGTTTGTGTGCCGAAAAATAACTTTCGCATAGCTTGTTCTAAGGATGATGTCAACACTCCATCGGCCATTTTGCATGTTCTTAGGACGACAAGTATATATCGGCCATTGCTTGTTTGAACCTCTTGATGCAAACTTGGGTGAAAACTTCTCAGCTTCTATAACAATCCAGTGATAAGGTTCCATAGATCAAAACCATCCTCCGAACCATATTGTTCACTCTTTCGCTAGGATTTTGCAGATAATCAAGAATGAACTTCCTTCAATCCTTACTTCGCCTGCATAAAAGTTTCATTAGTGGCCGAAGCGGTGGGCTCCGATTCAGCCTTACCTATGTTGACAAGACCTAGCATCGGCTATTGATAGAAATGCAATACACCATGATTAACATAGTAGCCGGACACTTGCTGTGCCAACTCTTTCAAATTGTCATGCCTAGATATATGAACAATTTCAAAGCAACCCAAGGTAAATCTTGCATCTAGACATACCAAAAGATAAACTATAAGTGATTCGTCAAAACATTGATAACCCTTGGATATTTGTTGCACTACTAATAACGAATCACTGGAAGCCTCAATATGTATAGCACCTATATCAAGGCAAAGCTCCAATCCGAATGACAATGCATATTCGGCTTTGATGATTGTGCAAAAATATTATAAGCGGCCCGAGGCTTCACAAAATAGCTCCATATGAAGATAAATAAGCAACACCAACACCTTGGCCATTGCCACAAATTTACCGTCAAAAATAATCTCCATAGTACTAGAAAGACAAGGGCAATATCAGTGAACATGTACCTCGATTTTGGCCTCTAATTGAACGAAGGATGATGTTAGGATACTACATCAGCCATGCTTTGACATATTCTTAGGGCGATAGATAAATACCAGTCATCAACATAATGCCCATGTAGAATTCATTCACCAAATCATGTATAGCCGAAATAAACAAATGAAATAGCAATCAAATATTTTGGCCCTTTGGATTAGCAAGAAAAAATGTAGCTAATAAAATGTATAGAGATTTGGTAATACCCTCTCATGATGCAGAAAGTTATGTCGCTTCCATGGATTAAAATAAATCCAGGGAGGGTAATTTATCATACCTGATGATGAATTCCATGGCAAAGGCATCAATGGTATGGTTGAAGAATATGGATGATGTGCTAACCGAAGATTTTGATGGGGTGATGCAAACCTTCGGCTTAACTATTTTTGGCTTCCATCCATCTCTTTCTTCACTTTTGTAACACTTGTTGCTATAGAAGGTTGCACATCACTTTCATTTTGACTGCTCCTCTTCAGAACCCATGCCATGTTCTTCTTTTTCAGCTCTTGTGCACTAAGTTTTTGTAATTCCTTCTTTCGCCAATACGATAAACCGAGTGGGCATCTCAGCTGTGATTTTGTTTCAACAAATGGCAACTCTTTTTGGGCCTTGTGCACCCTCAACTTCTTTTCTTCAGATTTGGCACTCTGATTTTTATCAATTGATTGTTTTGTCTCATTGCCTTTAGTAGCCAATGTCAACACTTTAATTGGCTCTTTTTCATTTGAGATCAAATCTGAAATTGCACTTTTACGACCATCTCTTTTAATGTGGTAAACCTGCTTGACCACCTCTTTCTTCTTCCTTGAGCTCTGGACCGATTCCTTATGATTGAAACGGTCTTTGACGCGTGATTGTTCAAATGTTGATCTTCTTTGAGCTGCATAGTATTGGTGAGATGGTCTAGAATAAGATGTAGAATGTGCCCTTGTATCATACCTGTCCCATGATGTATATGTATCTATATGAGCATAGGGAGGCATCCATGGCATTGGCATTGACGGCCCAAAATAAGGATATGAATATGTTGCATTAAAATTATCACTTTTCCAATACCAATCCTCATATTTGCACCTTGGGGGTGATCTTGGTTTCTTTGCATGATTTGGCCGATAAGCATTCTCCTCTTCACTCTTCTTTTGATATTTTTCCAATAGTTGTGCGAAAGTGACTTTCGGCTTTTTACCTTTGTGCTTACGTCGGCCTTTGTTTTCTTTGGTTGTGCTTGCACCGATCTTTGGATTTGCTTGCTGCCCCCCAGTACTTGGTATCTCCATTGTAGCTTCGATGGAATTGTCACCCTCAAGATTATGTTCATTATGCTCTTCAACAACTTCTTTACTTGAAAGCTTGATCCCATCACCTGTAGTTTTTACCTTCTCTTTAAATGTATTGGCTTGAAGCAGCCAATGCAAAAACTTTTTGCCATCAGGACCAATCGGAAAAGACTGGTCATCTCTTGGTGTTTCAACAAACTTCAATCGTCCTTTTTCAATGGCTGATTTAACTATTTGACAGAACATGTTGCAATCCTCAAATTTATGCTTGAACGAATCATGCAACTTACAATACATTCGTCCTTGGATAGATGGCTCAACATGGTGACCAAGAATTCTTATGTAATTATTTTTCAGCAATAAATCAAATATTTGGTCACACATGCTTGAATTGAAGGTAAACTTCTTGTTTTCTAGCCGATCTTGCTGTGTGAATGGCTTTGGAGATAAGCAAACGAATGGTTCAGATTTGGAATCTCCTCATTCGGCTATACATTGTGTTTTCCACTCTATCTCCGGTGTCTTTGGATAAGATATTATATTAGCATCGGATTTCTCAAAAGAAATTAACCTTGGCTTTAAACTTGTGAAACAAAAATATTTAGAACACACATATCTCAATTGATACCAAGTGCAAGCCAAGTACGAAATAAGCAAAGCTACCCAACTAGATACGAACTTTAGATAAAGCAACGGAAAAAGCTTTGGCTGTAACAATAAGTCACTATCGGTCTTTATAAATGGCGCAATGTGTTGACCGATATGTTCCATAACAAGTTTATTGCTAACAAGTAAATTACCCTTCTTCATTGGTCTTTCAAAATTACTTATGAGAATATTTCTTGTAGATGCATCAATAATAAAGTTGCGACCAAATCTGAAAATAGGCAAATTACTCTCTATGCATACCTCTTCAAATATGTTGGGAGAGCATGATGGTGGTGCCACTTGAAGAACATCTTGCTCTGTCTTTGGATGGCTCCCCAACACCTTGTCATCATCTTTTTCTTGATTCCGTGCATCATTGCTTTGAAGATCCATGTCAGCCGAACTTTGTTCGGCTACTTGTTCTTGTCCTTGAGGCTTGTCAATTTCTATGGCACGAAACTCATAGGGCAGGAAGTAGGTTCCATTGACTTCGGAAAAATCAAGTATGGTTGTTTTCCTATGCTTGTCATGCCCTTTCTCAATAATGCTTGCCTCATTGGATTTGATGGATTTATAATATATACTACTTGATTCGGCTTTTTCAACCGAAGCACTTTCATGTTCCGAATCATCCTTCTTTTCGTTGATAGTACCAATTGGCAATGCTTCTTTTATCTGAGCCAATTCTTTTTCTATATGTTTTTGACAGCGAGCGGCAAAATTAGCTTTAAGATTTTTCTCAATTTCAGCCCACTCCGGATATGAGTGCCCCCAATGTTTTTAGATTCTTTCGGCAATGACACACGGGTGTTGCCGAAATTTTGCAATTGTGTAGGGGGTGTATAATATGATGTAGTACTAGGTGAAGGCATATGCAGTGTTGTAAGACCATACTTTTGCTCGCCAATTTTATCAATTGGCAAAGATTCATCTTGTTGCAAAACTCTAGCTTTTATTGTGGCATAATCAGGAAATAGCCCCTTTTCATGTTGTTCAAGGCAAAGAGCACTAATTCTCTTATTTTGGGCTAAACTCTTCAATGCAGCCACCACTACCTCATCTTCTACTATGTTGGGCACAACCGCTCCTGTAAAATTTACATTCATTCGGCTATAACCAGGAAGGTGTGAAGCCGAATTATGAGCATCTACAGTTGTGTATGGTGCCGAAGAATTACTAACATGAGGTGTAGCATATGACGGTTGAGAGTAACTGGCCAAATAGCCATTAGTAGTATGGCCAATTCTCTCATTCATCGGCATGGTTGGATTACTATATTGCACATTAGTTGCCGATGAATAAAAGGGTGAAACACTTTCTTGTATGGCATTGGAAATTCTAACTTGGGGTGTTTCAAATTGATTAATCGAACTCATCATGTTGCTCATCGGCATATGAATTTGCTGGGTTGCCGATGCATGTGAGTTGGGATACATATGATGCATGTTACTAATATCATCAGAAGTTGAAGTATATAAATTACTTTGAATCGGCCCTTGCACGTAGTCAGTTGCATGATTGAAAAAACTGGGGTTGGCCGATAGAGTATACTCATTGAACGATCTAGTAACACCATATGAATTATTTGCATCTACATAAAGGGATTGGGTATTCATATTACCTTTCTAGACTGCAAACCCTAGATGACGATCTCTTTGTAGCAAGAATGGGCCGGAGACCGTTCGAAGCTTCATCCCCAGCGGAGTCGCCAAAAAGTGTGTTCGCACACGAACACGTCACCGTGTACCTCCAACGCCGAGCGTGATGCACCGCAGCTCACGTCGAAGGAGACCCGGCCGGAAGCGCGGTACGCAGGCAATCCGGCGGGTGCTTTTGAGGACCCGAAACCCCACACGCCCGGGAGGGACCCTGAGGGAGTCCTGGACTAGGGGGTGTCTGGACAGCCGGACTATCATCGTCCGCCGGACTCCAAGACTACGAAGATACAAGATTGAAGACTCCGTCCCGTGTCCGGATGGGACTTTCCTTGGCGTGGAAGGCAAGCTTGGCGATACGGATATGTAGATCTCCTACCATTGTAACCGACTCTGTGTAACCCTAGCCCTCTCCGATGTCTATATAAACCGGAGGGCTTTAGTCCGTAGGACACAACATACATTACAACAATCATACCATAGGCTAGCTTCTAGGGTTTAGCCTCCTTGATCTCGTGGTAGATCCACTCTTGTACTACCCATATCATCAATATTAATCAAGCAGGACGTAGGGTTTTACCTCCATCAAGAGGGCCCGAACCTGGGTAAAACATCGTGTCCCTTGTCTCCTGTTACCATCCGCCTAGACGCACAGTTCGGGACCCCCTACCCGAGATCCGCCGGTTTTGACACCGACATTGGTGCTTTCATTGAGAGTTCCTCTGTGTCGTCACCGATAGGCTCGATGGCTTCTTCAATCAACAACAACGTCGTCCAGGGTGAGACTTTTCTCCCCGGACAGATCTTCATATTCGGCGGCTTCGCACCGCGGGCTAATTCACTTGGCCATCTAGAGCAGATCGAAAGCTACGCCCCTGGCCGTCAGGTCAGGTTCGGAAGCCTAAACTTCACGGCCGATATCCGCGGGGACTTGATCTTCGACGGACTCGAGCCACAGCCGAGCGTGCCATACTGTCACGATGGGCATGATTTAGCTCTGCCGCCGGACAGTGCCTTGGTGGCTGCACACGAATCCGCTCCGGCCCTCAGTCCGGAGCCGATCGCCCAAATCGAGGACCGGTGGCTGGACACCGCCTCGGGGGCTGCAACTTCAGCGGCGATGGAGCCGAACACTGACCTTGTCCCCTATAAAGCTCGTGAATCCAAGGTGCCGGACTCCCTGCCGGACTCCAAACCTCCTACGCCCCTGCCAATCGAACCCGATTGGGCGCTGATCATGGAGTTCACCGCTACGGACATCTTTCAGCACTCACCCTTTGGCGACATCCTAAATTCGCTAAAGCATCTCTCTCTATCCGAAGAGCCCTGGCCGGATTATGGCCAGGATGGTTGGGATGCGGACGACGAAGAAATTCAAAGCCCACCCACCTCCCACTTTGTAGCCACTGTCGACGATTTAACTGACATGCTAGACTATGACTCTGAAGACATTGACGGTATGGACGACGATGCCGGAGACGAACAAGAACCAACACCTACAGGGCACTGGAAGACCACCTCATCATATGACATATACATGGTGGACACCCCAAAAGATGGGGACAGCGAAGAAGCAGCGGAGGCAGATTCCTTAAAGAAACAGCCCAAGCGCCGACGTCGGCGGCGCCGCTCTAAATCCCGCCACAGCAAGAATGGAGATTCCGGCACAGGAGATAATAACACCTCAGAAAGTGCCGAAGACAATCCCCTCCAGCAAGATTCAGCGTAGGAGGATGCAGAAGCAAGCCCTCATGAGAGAGCGGCAGATGAAGATGTCGAGGATGATAATTACATACCTCCCTCCGAAGACGAGGCAAGCCTCAACGACGACGAATTCGTCGTGCCCGAGGATCCCGTTGAACAAGAGCGTTTCAAACGCAGGCTAATGGCCACAACAAATAGCCTAAAGAAAAAGCAGCAGCAGCTTCAAGCTAATCAAGACCTGCTGGCCGACCGATGGACCAAGGTCCTCGCGACCGAAGAGTATGAACTCGAACGCCCCTTCAAGAGCTACCCAAAACGCAAGTTGCTCCCCCGATTAGAGGAGGAAGCATACATACCCTCATCACCAGCGCACAATACGGCCGACCGACCACCCCATGGTCGCGACAGAGAGGCATCCAGGCCTTCCATCAAGACCATACCCCGGCATCGCTCGAAAAGTACGAAGCCACGAGGGAACGCGCCGGACTTGCGGGACATATTGGAGGATAAGGCAAGACAATCCAGATCTATCTATGGATCACGTGGGCGCCCCACGACCCACGGCGAATACCGTCGAGCCGGATACAACAACTCTGGCCGGGCCGAACACAGCAGACAACGCTCCCTTGAGCTACGTCATGATATTGCTCAATACAGAGGCGCTGCACACCCGCTATGCTTCACTGACGAAGTAATGGATCATCAAATCCCTAAAGGGTTTAAACCCGTAAACATTGAATCCTACGATGGCACGACAGACCCCGCGGTTTGGATCAAAGATTATCTCCTTCACATCCATATGGCCCGCGGCGACGATCTCCACGCCATCAAATACCTCCCGCTCAAGCTTAAAGGACCAGCTCGGCATTGGCTTAACAGCCTGCCCGCAGAGTCAATTGGGTGTTGGGAGGACCTGAAAGCCGCATTCCTCGACAACTTCCAGGGCACATATGTGCGGCCACCAGACGCCGATGACCTAAGCCACATAATCTAGCAGCCAGACGAATCGGCCAGACAATTCTGGACACGATTCTTAACAAAGAAAAATCAAATCATCGACTGTCCGGATGCAGAGGCCCTCGCAGCCTTCAAGCATAACATCCGCGACGAGTGGCTAGCCCGACACCTAGGACAGGAAAAGCCGAAATCCATGGCAGCCCTCACATCATTAATGACCCACTTCTGTGCGGGAGAGGATAGCTGGCTAGCTCGCAGCAACAACCTCAGCAAAAATGCTGGTAGTCCGGACACTAAGGACCACAATGGCAGGTCACGTCGAAACAAAAATAAACGCCGAGTTAACGGCGACAACAAGGAGGATACGGCAGTCAACGCCGGATTCCGAGGCTCTAAACCCGGTCAGCGGAAGAAGCCATTCAAAAGAACCACTCCGGGTCCGTCCAATTTGGACCGAATACTCGACCGCTCATGCCAGATACATGGCACCCCCGAAAAGCCAGCTAATCACACCAATAGAGATTGTTGGGTATTCAAGCAGGCAGGCAAGTTAATTGCCGAAAACAATGACAAGGGGCTGCACAGCGACGATGAGGAAGAGACCCGACCGCCGAATAGTAGAGGATAGAAGGGTTTCCCCCCACAAGTGCGGATGGTAAACATGATATACGCAACCCATATACCCAAGAGGGAGCGGAAGCGTGCACTAAGGGACGTATTTGCGATGGAGCCAGTCGCCCCTAAGTTCAATCCATGGTCCTCTTGCCCGATCACTTTCGATCGAAGAGACCATCCGACCAGTATCCGCCATGGCGGATTCGCCGCATTGGTTTTAGACCCAATCATCGATGGATTTCACCTCACAAGAGTCCTGATGGACGGCGGCAGTAGCCTGAACCTGCTTTATCAGGATACAATGTGCAATATGGGCATAGACCCCTCAAGGATTAAACCTACAAAGACGACCTTCAAAGGCGTCATACCAGGTGTCGAGGCCAATTGTACAGGCTCAGTCACACTGGAAGTGGTCTTCGGATCCCCGGATAATTTCCGGAGCGAGGAATTAATCTTCGACATAGTCCCGTTCTGCAGCGGCTATCACGCTCTGCTCGGACGAACCGCGTTCGCAAAGTTCAACGCGGTGTCGCATTACGCATACCTCAAGCTCAAGATGCCAGGCCCTCGTGGAGTCATCACGGTCAGCGGAAATACGGAACGCTCCCTCCGAACGGAGGAACACACAGCGGCTCTCACGGCAGAAGTACAGAGCAGCCCTTTAAGGCAATGTTCAAGTCCGGCCGTTAAACGACCGGATACGGCCAAACGCGCCCGAAGCAACATCAACCAAGACCACCTGGCACGATCCGAGCACGCGTAACAATGTGGCCCCAACCCCAGCCCTTGCATAATTGCAAGACCAACCCTCCGCGTACATCATTACGCTCTGGAGATACCATGGGCCTAGGGGAAGGGGCACGACCACAACAGACCCAGAGTGCGGCTCGACCACACCAGGGGCTCACAAGTGTGTCACTCTTTTTTATTATTATTTTCCTTCTTTGTATACACAGGACTCCGTTCACCAGAGACCCTGTCCGGCGGTGAACCCGCCGAATTCACGATGCAACAGCCAGGGAAGAAAGAAGGCTGCGATGAACACTCAGGTGGTCTCCATTACGAGCATTAAATTTGATTCTATACACCAGTCTGCAGCCCACCCCTGGAGGGGGACATGTTTAATTAGTCCAATCCCTTGCTTACCGCACTATTTCTATCATTCCGCACTCATAGCAGAATTCCTTGAATAAATAATGCAGCATTTTTTTGCCTGTTATTGCATTACTTTACACATATATTCATTAATGACATCTTGCACCCGTATATTTTGGTACGGCCGAATACACCAGGGGCTTATGTTCCCCGCGTTATGGTGTGATAAGTCCGAACACTTTCACAAGTGCGGCACCCCGAACTTATAGCATTATATGAATCGGCTCCGAATCATGTCTTGGGTCAATAGTTGGGTTTGCCTGGCTCCCACGTTTTGGTACCTTACGTTCCGTTCTGTCGGCTAAGGTGGCACTGGGAGAACCACTACGATTGCGCCCCGGTTGAGCTGGGCGAGCGCCTCAGTGGAGAAAGCTAAAACTGACTGTCATGATAAGGCGAGAGACTGGTCGCTGTTCGAGAGGTCTTTTCGAGTCCTTAAAGACTTATGCCGCGTCAAGCGAAGAACCGGATAATGTCCGGCCAAGGCGTGGATAGCACCCCGAATTCGATCTTTCGAATACTAGGGGCTTCGCCGAAATTTAAAATTATAGAATTCTATGGCTAAGTGAGAGTGTTCAAGCATTATAAGTCCGGTTGCCTTGTTCGTTGTGTTGAGCGCCTCCCTAGATGGACCCAAGAATGGGAACAAGAGTGCTCAAGTTTATCCCAAACACCCCAGCACTCGTGGCTTGGGGGCTGAAGCCGACGACTTGCCATCTCTCAGATTTTATAAACGACCACACAGAAGGTAATATTTTAAATCAAACAAGCGTTGCTTAGCGCATATGAACAAAGTTTTCAGCGCACAGGATAATACATAGCGAGTCTACTCAATAATTACATCTCTGGGGCACTCATCCGCAATCTTGCGGGCACCCTTCAGGACAGTCTTATAGTACATCTCGGGCGTACGATACTCCTTGCCCGCTGGCGGCGCGTCAGTGATAAGCTTCTCCGCATCCAGCTTGCCCCAGTGCACCTTTGCGCGGGCAAGGGCCCGACGAGCACCTTCAATACAGGCGGAGCGCTTGACGACCTCCAACAAGGGGCAGGCATCCACCAGCCACCGCACGAGGCCGAAGTAGCTCCCAGGCATGGCCTCTCTAGGCCACAGCCGGACTATGAGGCCCTTCATGGCCTGCTCGGCTACCTTGTGGAGCTCGACCAGCTGCTTCAGCTGGTCGCTAGGGGGCACTGGAAGGCCGGCCTCAGCGTACTGAGACCAGAAGACCTTCTTCGTTGAGCTCCCCTCCTCGCCACGATAGAATGCGGCGGCATCGGATACACTGCGAGGCATATCTGCAAACGCCCCTGGAGAGCTCCGAATTCAGGTAAGTGTCAGGTAGTTTACATTAACATGCTTGCTTTGCATGAAAAATGCCTTACCCGCCGCTATTTTCTTCACATCCTGAACCTCCTGAAGGGCCTTATGGGCCTCGGCCTTGGCGGCTTTGGCACTTTCGAGAGCCGAGGCAAGCTCGGACTCTCGAGTCTTTGAGTCGCGCTCCAAACTCTCATGCTTTTCCATGAGAGCCTGGAGCTCTTGCCGCACTTCCGCCACTCGCGCCTCCTGCTTCTCTCGCTCTGCCCGTTCCGCAGCCGCATTGCGTTCGGCCGCGGACAAAGCCTCCTTCAGGGTTGCCACCTCGTTAGTGGCCCCTGCAGTACCCACGTTATCCTTGTTATTTTTATTGCAACCTAAATCCTTTTCTATAAGGTAAATTTTCAAAGGGGTGTTATTCACCTTCTTTGTCCTCGAGTTGCTTCTTGGCACGGCCGAGCTCTTGCTCGAACCGCTCGAGATCCTGCTTCAATGCACCGACCTCCGCAGTCAGTGCGGCAGAGGTCAGCAGCGTAGCCTGCAAACCCATATTGACATACTTTTTAGCAAACCTGCGTATATCTTCTTTAGATCCTCAGTCCGGCTTTTCTTTCCGAACACCAAACCGAGCATCAGGGGCTATTGTCTATGCGGTATTACATTACATAATTTTAACTTCTTAGCTCAAAGCCTGTTAGAAGGCTGCTGCAGGCTTCTGTCAGCCCGCTCTTGGCGAGGTGAACCTTCTGAATCACCGCACTCATGATAGTGCGGTGCTCTTCCTCGATGGAAGCGCCTTTGAGCGCCTCCAACAAGTTGTTCGGCGCCTCCGGTTGGACGGGGACCGCCGGTGTCACGGTCTTGCCCTTCTTGCGAAGGGGCCGCCTGCCGGACTCTGGAACCACTCAGGTTCCGGCGTAGAGTCCGGCGCAAAGTCCGGGAGGCTGCCTTGCGGCGCCTCCGGAGCCTCCTCCTGATGGGTCCCTTCCCGGGATCCCACCTTGGCGTCCTCGGCGGCGTGAGGGGTGGAGGCAGTCGGAATGGAATCCACATCCGACGCAGCCAACGACCCGCTCGACGAAGCAGGGAGATCATCGTCGGCCGGACTACAGGCATTATGCGGCATTAGAAGGACACTATGTGACACAAAAGAAATTGCAGATCATTCAGGGATCCGGATACTTACGATCTCGCCTGAGGCCTGGCCCTTGAGGGCCACTCTTCATCGCCAACGTTGGTGTTGGCAGAGCTGTCCGGGGGAATAGTTCTTCCCCTCTTGGACCCTTCGGCCTCCCCTGTTGGGGAGGCCTTCCTCTTTCTCTCTCCCTCCTCTGGGAGAGAGTCTTCTTCCTCCTCCTCATCTTCGGGGGAGGAATCCGCCTCGGAGTCGTTGGACACCTGAAAACGGGAACTCTTTCGAGTACCCGTGGCCACCTTCTTGGCCTTCTTCTCCGGCACCACGTGCGGTGCCGGAACCAGCAGCCCCGCTAGACGGGCGTCTACTGGGTTT
Source organism: Triticum timopheevii (assembly GCA_963921465.1). Lineage (NCBI taxonomy): Eukaryota > Viridiplantae > Streptophyta > Magnoliopsida > Poales > Poaceae > Triticum > Triticum timopheevii. The sequence goes on from OY997272.1 coordinate 155,366,864, forward strand.
TCTGGCATGGGAGCCGGGCAGATGAGCTGCTCCGCCTTCTTCATCCAGTCCTATCAAAGGAAAGGGGAGATTGAAACCCGCTTAGAATCAAACTATTAACAATGAGTGTCCCGTAAAGGGGTAGAATCACTTACCTCGTCAGCTGGACGCTGCGAGTGAAATCCGCGATCTTCCGTCGCAGATGCGGGGGCTTCGGTGCCCTTAAACAGCACCCTCCAGGCGCCTTCGTACATCGTGTCGAAGAGCCCGCTCAATGCCTGGTGCTGTTCCGGATCGAACTCCCACAGATTGAATGCCCGTTCTTGGCATGGGAGAATCCGGCGGATGAGCATGACTTGGACCACGTTAACAAGCCTGAGCTTCTTGTTCACCAGCTTCTGGATATAGGCTTGGAGTCCCGTCAGCTCCTTCGAATTACCCCACAGCAAGCCCTTCTCTTTCCAGGAGGTGAGCTGCGTAGGGATACCAGATCTGAACTCGGGGGCCGTCGCCCACGTAGGGTCGCGCGGCTCGGTGATATAGAACCACCCCGACTGCCACCCCTTGACGGATTCCATGAAGGCCCCTTCGAACCAAAGGACGTTGGTCATCTTGCCCAACATGGCGCCTCCGCACTCCGCTTGAGTGCCCTTCACTACCTTCGGCTTGACATTGACGGTCTTGAGCCACAAGCCGAAGTGGGGCCGGATGCAGAGGAAGGCCTCGCACACGATGATAAACGCCGAGATGTTGAGGATGAAGTTCGGTGCCAGATCATGGAAATCCAGGCCGTAGTAGAACATGAACCCCCGGACAAAGGGGTGAAGTGGAAAGCCCGGTCCGTGGAGGAAGTGGGGAAGGAAAATGATCCTCTCATGGGGCCTGGGGGTGGGGATGAGCTGCCCCTCGTCGGGCAGCCGGTGCGCGATGTCGCCGGAAAGGTATCCGGCGCTGCGCAACTTTGTGATGTGCTCCTCCTTATCGGTGGAGGCCAACCACTTGCCTCCCGCTCCGGACATGGTCGGAGAAGGTTGAGACGAGATGCGCGAACTTGGGCGCTGGAGCTCGAGTGCGCGGAGATGGATAAGCAAAGGAGGAAGAAGGCATAGGTGAAAAGGTGAATCCTTATCCCTTATATATAGGCGGGCGAAGACTATGCGTCCCCCACCGGCCTGGTAAAACTCGCTTATCTCCCAAGCGCCACCATCAATGGCGCGGTTGGGTTACCCACGTCCGTATTGATGAGAATCCCGGAATAAGGGGAACACGATCTCTGCTTCGACAAGACGTGCCAAGGAAACCGCTTCGCTAAACACGCTGAGGTTGTATAATAAAAAACGATTCAAGTAAAGGCTTGGTAGTAGTGTGACGTCATGCCGCAAAATATGTCAGCAGATTGAACTTGTGTATATATTATTCTCTCTACGGTGGAACGTGGAATTTATTTTGCAGAGCCGGACACTATCCTGGTGTTCACAATCTTCTCTGGATTATTCAAAGGAGGAACCCGCCTTGCAATGCCGAACATTATGCGCGCCGGACTTATCGTCATTGAAGCCAGGTTCAGGGGCTACTGAGGGAGTCCTGGACTAGGGGGTGTCCGGACAGCCGGACTATCATCGTCCGCCGGACTCCAAGACTACGAAGATACAAGATTGAAGACTCCGTCCCGTGTCCGGATGGGACTTTCCTTGGCGTGGAAGGCAAGCTTGGCGATACGGATATGTAGATCTCCTACCATTGTAACCGACTCTGTGTAACCCTAGCCATCTCCGGTGTCTATATAAACCGGAGGGCTTTAGTCCGTAGGACACAACATACATTACAACAATCATACCATAGGCTAGCTTCTAGGGTTTAGCCTCCTTGATCTCATGGTAGATCCACTCTTGTACTACCCATATCATCAATATTAATCAAGCAGGACATAGGGTTTTACCTCCATCAAGAGGGCCTGAACCTGGGTAAAACATCGTGTCCCTTGTCTCCTGTTACCATCCGCCTAGACGCACAGTTCGGGACCCCCTACCCGAGATCCGCCGGTTTTGACACCGACAGACCCCGTCTGGGCGCGCGGCGGCTATGGGCTGCCCTAGGTCGACCTGACCGCCCCTAGGGCCTCGAGGTTCGCCGCCCTGCAACAAGAAGAATAGACGAAGAACGAGGAAGAAGAAGAACTAGGGTTAAGGAGAAAAGATAAAAGATCAAAAGTGGTAGATGATTTGTTCGATTGTGTGTTGTTCAATCGGACGTCACCCCTTAGGTATATAAGAGGCGGCTGGACCTCCCGTGCAAGGAAAAGGCTTGGATTCACGTCCAAAACCCTAGTCAAATTCGGATTGGTTTTGTCCGAACTTTCCAAAACTGTTCGGTTTAAACTGGCTGCACCTTGCGGGTCTTTTTTGTGTTGGTAAACGATCTCGGATGGAAACGAGCCCAAAAGCAATCTTGACCATTTCGACGAGACGAACAACTTTTATGTTGAACGTTTTTTGATCAGAGGTCATCTTGAGGGTCAAATCGGTCGTGCAAAACAGGTTATTCCTCGCGCTACCCATCAGACAGGGTGTCTGGTGGGGCGCGCCAGTTTTTGCCTCCTGACAGGGCTGTATTCCGATGGCTGTAACTTTTGCATACGAACTCGGATTGGAACGATTTTTATATCAAAATCAATCGTTTCGACGAGACGAAGACAATCCGTATAGATAGTTTTTCCATTTGAGGTCGTCTTGAGGGCTTAATCAGCCAAACTGTACTCTGAATATGAGATCTTAGTACTTTGAGCATAGTTTCGGCCTTCGAGATGAAATCGGACTGCGATGACCCATACTTCAAAGATGTTCATATCGACAATACGGAACTCTTTCATGAAGATCACTTCTCTATTTGAGGCCATCTTAAATAAGTTATTGACCGTGCCAAAATCTGGTGTTAACAGGTGCGTGGGACTTTTGAGGAGCCTCCTACTGGATTGATACCTTGGTTCTCAAAAACTGAGGGAAATACTTACGCTACTTTACTATATCACCGTTTCCTCTTCAAGGAAAACCAACGCAGTGCTCATGAGGTAGCAGTCACCATCACCATGTTACTGGAACTTTGTGATGAACTATAGTATGCAAGGGATGAAGAAAACGATTCCCGGGCTCTTCGTGATGTTGAAATCGATGAAGGTAGAAATCAAGAAAGAGCATCAAGTGTTGATGATTGACAAGACCACTAGTTTTAAGAAAAGGGCAAACGGAAAGAAAGGGAACTTCAAGTATAATGGCAAGCAAGTTGTCACTCCCGCGAAGAAGCCCAAAGCTGGACCAAAGCCTAAAACTGAGTGATTCTACTGCAAAGGAAATGGTCACTGGAAGCGGAAATGCCCTGAATATTTGGTGGATAACAAGGATGGCATAAGTAAACAAGGGTACATTTGATATACAGGTTATTGATGTGTACATTACTAGTGTTTATAGTAGCCCCTGGGTATTTGATATTTTTTCGGTTGCTAAGATTAGAAACTCAAAACAGGAGTTACAGAATAAACAGAGACTAGTTGAGGGTGAAGTGATGATGTGTGTTGGAAGTGGTTCCAAGATTTATATGATCATCATCGCAGACTCCCTATACTTTCGAGATTAGTGTTGAACCTAAATTAATGTTATTTGGAGTTTGCATTGAGCATAAATATGATTAGATCGTGTTTATTGTGATAAGATTATTCATCTAAGACAGAGAATAAATTGTTATTCTGTTTACATGAATAAAACCTTCTATGGTCATACACCCAATGTTGATGGTTTATTGAATCTTGATCATAGTGATATGCATATTCATAATATTGATGCCAAAATATGCAAAGTTGATAATGATAGTGCAACATATTTGTGGCACTGCCGTTTGGGTCATATCGGTGTAAAGCGCACGAAGAAACTCCATAAATATGGACCTTTGGAATCACTTGATTATGAATCATTTGATGCTTGCGAACTGTGTCTTTTGGGCAAGATGACTAAAACTCCATTCACCGGAACAATGGAACGAGCTACTGACTTGTTGGAAATAATACATGCCTATGTATGCGGTCCAATGAGTGTTGATGCTCGTAGCGGGTATCGATATTTTCTGACCTTCACAGATGATTTGAGCAGATATGAGTATATCTACTTAATAAAACACAAGTCTGAAACATTTGAAAAGTTCCAAGAATTTCAAAGTGAAGTGGAGAATCATCGTAGCAAGAAAATAAAATTTCTACGATCTGATCGTGGAGGAGAATATTTGAGTTACGAGTTTGGCCTTCATTTCAAACAATGTGGAATAGTTTCACAGATCACGCCACCTGGAACACCACAGCCTAATGGTGTGTCCGAACGTCATAACCGCATTTTATTGGATATGGTGCAATCTATGATGTCTCTTACCGATTTACCACTATCATTTTGGTGTTATGCATTAGAGAGAGCTGCATTCACGTTAAATAGAGCACCATCAAAATCCGTTGAGACGACGCCTTATGAACTGTGGTTTGGCAAGAAACCAAATTGTCATTTCTTAAAGTCTGGGGCTGCGATGCTTATGTGAAAAAGCTCCAACCTGATAAGCTCGAACCCAAATCAGAGAAGTACATCTTCATAGGATAGCCAAAGGAAACTATTGGGTACACCTTCTATCACAGATCCGAAAGCAAAATATTTGTTGCTAAAAATGGATCCTTTCTAGAGAAGGAGTTTCTCTCAAAATAAGTGAGTGGGAGGAAAGTAGATCTTGATAAGGTAATTGCACCTTCTCCCGAATTGGAAAGTAATTTATCACAGAAATCAGTTCCAGTGATTCCTACACAATTAGTGAGGAAGCTAATGATGATGATTATGAAACTTCAGATAAAGTTACTACAGAACCTTGTAGGTCTTCCAGAGTACGATCCGCACCAGAGTGGTATGGTATTCCTATTATGGAAGTCATGTTACTAGACCATGATGAACCTACGAACTATGAGGAAGCGATGATGAGCCCAGATTCCACGAAATGGCTTGAGGCCGTGAAATCTGAGATGGGATCCATGTATGAGAACAAAGTGTGTACTTTGGTGGAGTTCCCGATGATCAGCAAGCCATATTATATAAATGGATCTTCAAATAGGAAGACGAACGTTGATAGTAGTGTTACTATCTACAAAGCTCGACTGGTCGGAAAAAAGCTTTTCGACAAAGTTCAAGGAGTTGACTACGATGAGACTTTCTCACCCGTAGCAATGCTTAAGTCTGTCTGAATCATGTTAGCAGTTGCCATATTTTATGAAATCTGGCAAATGGATGTCAAAACTACATTCCTTAAATGGATATTTCTTAAAGAAGAGTTGTATCTGATACAACTAGAAGGTTTTGTCAATCCTAAAGGTACTAACAAGGTGTACAAGCTCCAGCGATCCATCTATGGACTGGTGCAAGCATCTCGGAGTTGGAATATACGCCTTGATGAGTTGATCAAAGCATATAGTTTTATACATACTTGCAGTGAAGCCTGTATTTACAACAAAGTGAGTGGGAGCTCTGTAGCATTTCTAATATTATATGTGGATGACATATTGTTGATTGGAAATAATATAGAATTTTTGGATAGCATAAAGGGGTACTTGAATAAGAGTTTTTCAATGAAAGACCTCGATGAAGCTGCTTACATATTGGGCATCAAGATCTATGGAGATAGATCAAGGCACATAATTGGACTTTCACAAAGAACATACCTTGGTAAAGTTTTGAAGAAGTTCAAAATGGATCAGTCAAAGAAAGGGTTCTTGCCTGTATTACAAGGTGTAAAGTTGTGTAAGACTCAAAGCCCAACCACGGCAGAAAATAGAAAAAGAATGAAAGTCATTCCCTATGCCACAATCATAGGTTCTATAAAGTATGTTGTGCTGTGTACTAGACTTATTGTGTACCCCGCCCTGAGTTTGGCAAGGGAGTACAATTTTGATCTAGGAGTAGATCACTGGACAACGGTCAAGATTATCCTTAGTGAGGACTAAGAAAATATTTCTCGATTATGGAGGTGATAAAAGAGCTCGTCGTAAAGAGTTATATCGGTGCAAGCTTTTACACCGATCCAGATGACTCTAAGTCTCAATCTGGATACATATTGAAAGTGGGATCAATTAGCTAGAGTAGCTCCATGCAGAGCATTGTAGACATAAAATTGCAAAATACATACGGCTCTGAATGTGACAGACCCGTTGACTAAACTTATCTCACGAGAAAAACATGATCACACCTTAGTACTCTTTGGGTGTTAATCACATAGCAATGTGAACTAGATTATTGACTCTAGTAAACCCTTTGGGTGTTGATCACATGACGATGTGAACTATGGGTATTAATCACATACAAATGTGAATATTGGTGTTAAATCACATGGTGATGTGAACTAGATTATTGACTCTGGTGCAAGTAGGAGACTGAAGGAAATATGCCCTAGAGGCAATAATAAAGTTATTATTTATTTCCTTAATTCATGATAAGTGTTTATTATTCATGCTAGCATTGTATTAACCAGAAACATAGTACATGTGTGAATACATAGACAAAACTTATAGTCCCTAGTATGCCTCTACTTGACTAGCTCATTAATCAAAGATGGTTATGTTTCCTAACCATAGACATGTGTTATCATTTGATGAACGAGATCACATCATTAGGAGAATGATGTGATGGACATAACCCATCCGTTAGCTTAGCATTGTGATCGTTACAATTTCATTGCTACTGCTCACTTCATGACTTATACATGTTCCTCAGACTAGGAGATTATGCAACTTCCTAATACCAGAGGAACACTTTGTGTGCTACCAAACGTCACAACGTAAATGGGTGATTATAAAGGTGCTCTACAGGTGTCTCCGAAGGTGTTTGTTGGGTTGGCATAGATCGAGATTAGGATTTGTCACTCCGTGTTTTGGAGAGGTATCTCTGGGCCCTCTCGGTAATACTCATCACTATAAGCCTTGCAAGCATTGTGACTAATGAGTTAGTTGCGGGATGAAGTATACTGAACGAGTAAAGATACTTGCCGGTAACGATATTGAACTAGGTATTGAGATACCGACAATCGAATCTCGGGCAAGTAACATATCGATGACAAAGGGAACAACGTATGTTGTTATGCGGTTTGACCGACAAAGATATTCGTAGAATATGTAGGAGCCAATATGAGCATCCAGGTTCCGCTATTGGTCATTGACCAGAGATGTGTCTCGGTCATGTCTACATAGTTCTCAAACCCGTAGGGTCCGCACGCTTAACTTTCGATGATGATTTGTATTATGAGTTATGTGATTTGATGTATCAAAGTTTGTTTGGAGTCCCAGATGAGATCATGGAAATGACAAGGAATCTCTAAATGGTTGAGAGGTAAAGATTCATATCTTGGAAGCTTGCATTTGGACATCGGAATGGTTCCGAGTGGTTCGGGCATTTTTCTGGAGTACCGGGAGGTTACCGGAACTCCCCGGGAGAACTGTTAGGCCTAGTGGGCCTTATTGGAGGAGAGGAGAAAGGGCCATGTGAGAGGGGCGCCCCTCCCCTTGCCCAAACCGAATTGGACTAGGGGAGGGGGCCGGCCTCCCTCTTTCCTTCCCCTCTCTCTCTCCCTTACCTTTCCCTCCGGTGGAAGAAAGGAAAAGGGGGGGCGAATCCTACTTGGACTAGGAGTCCAAGTAGGACTCCCCCCTGGCGCGCCCAAACCTGGCCGGCCTCCTCTCTCCCTCCCTCCTTTATATATGTGGTCAGGGGGCACCCCAATAGCACAACAGACAACACAAGTTGATCTTTTAGCCATGTGCGTTGCCCCCCTCCACAGTTACACACCTCGATCATACCGTTGTCGAGCTTAGGCAAAGCCCTGCGCCGGTAGCATCATCATCACCGTCACCACGCCGTCGTGCTGACAAAACTCTCCTCGGCCTCAACTAGATCAAGAGTACAAGGGACGTCATCGAGCTATTGTGCTAAACGCGGAGGTGCCGTACGTTCGATACTTGGATCGGTCAGATCGTGAAGACGTACGACTACATCAACCGCATTGTCATAACGCTTCCGCTTTCGGTCTACGAGGGTACATGGACACACTCTCCCCTCTCGCTGCTATGCATCACATAGATAGATCTTGCGTGATCGTAGGATTTTTTTTGAAATTACCGCGTTCCCCAACAAGCAGAAGTGTGGACGGGATAGGAGGTGTGGAGGTTACCGGGATAAGCGGCCATATGCGCGGTACCTCCAGTGTCCATATACCAATCGCCGCCACCGGTGTAGCTGGACGGTGAAGGGGCGGTGTGAAGATCCGCCAGAAGAGCTGGGTCCCACGGCACCAGCGATAGAGGCTGCTGCGGGGCCGTCAGGGGCAGCAGCGGCAACCTGCCTGGCTGCAGGTGCTGGCCGTAGGAGAGAGGCCCATAGGGCGCTGTAGGTGTCAAAACCGGCAGATCTCGGGTAGGTGGTCCCGAACTGTGTGTCTAAGGATCGAAGGTAACAAGAGGCAGGGGACAGGATGTTTACCCAGGTTTGGGCCCTCTTAATGGAGGTAATACCCTACTTCCTGCTTGATTGACTTTGATGAGTATAGGGGTTACAAGAGTTGATCTACCTCGAGATCGTAATGGCTAAACCCTAGATGTCTAGCATGTGATGATTATGATTGCCCTATGGACTAAACCCTTCGGTTTATATAGACACCGGAGGGACCTAGGGTTGTACAGAGTCGGTTTACAGAGAAAGGAAGGTGCGTGATCCAAACGCCAAGCTTGCCACCCACACAAAGGAGAGCCCCATCCGGACACGGGGAAAGGTCTCTAATCTCATTTTTTCACGGCCCATTAGTCCGGTCAATATCACATAGCCCAGACGCCCGAGGACCCCTTAGTCCAGGACTCTCTCAGTAGCCCCTGAACCAGGCTTCAATGACGACGTATCCGACGCACAGATTGTCTTCGGCATTGCAAGGCGTGTTCCCTCTCCGAATACATCAAAGAAGCTTTCCGCACACAAGAGCGGTATCCGGCCCTGCTTAATATATACAACCCTAAGCTATAAAAGGCAACAATACTTAAAGTAAGTCACGTCCACAGGCAACTTTTTCAGCGAGACATTATGCTCTGGCCTTATTACTATGATGGACCGTTTTACAGCCCTGTTTCGCATTTCGAGGCACGATCATTGACAAGTCTTGTCAAAGCAGAGATCGTGTCCCCTTATCATGGGATTCTCATCAATAGGGGTTTTGGGTAATCCAATTGTGCCGTTCACACGTCCCCTTGGGAATAGGTGAGATTTAAGGCTTATGAGGGGGCGCTTGATATTCGCTGCCTCTATAAGAGGACAAAGACCCATTTGTTCACCTAACACCTTCTTCTTCCTCTGCCTTTCAATCCCCCAAGCTCCAGCACCCAAGTTCTAAACTTTCCCTTCACCCCAATTTCTCCAGCAATGGCCGGATCCGGCTTTCAGGGCAAGTGGATGGCCTCCTCCGTAACGGAAAAGAACATCCAAGATCTGTGTGAGGTGAGGTACCTAACAGCGGAGATCAAACACAGGCTTCCAACCCCAGGATAGGTCATCCCCACCCCGGAGCCTGGCGAAAGGGTGGTTTTTATCCCCCACTTCCTCCGAGGACTTGGGTTCGCCCTTTACCCCTTCGTCCGAGGTCTCATGTACTACTACGGGTTGTATTTCCATGATCTGGCCCCGAATTCCTTCCTCCACATCTTGGCGTTTATCGTCTTGTGTGAGGCATTTCTCCGCGTCCCTCCACACTTCGGCTTATGGCTCAAGGTTTTTAATGTGAAGCCGAAGGTGGTTGAAGGCCAACACGACGAGTGCGGCGGTGCCATGGTGAGCAAGCTCAACCATGTTACCTGGCCCAATGGGAGATTTGTGGATACTGTCAAGGTGTGGCAGCAGGAGTGGTTCTATATCACCGAACCCCGCGGCACCAAGTGGGTTGCTGCTCCTACTTTCAGATCTGGACCTCCGCTGCGGCTCGCATCCTGGACCAACAAGGGTCTAGATTGGGGATCCCCCGATGAAGTGTCGACACTGCAGAAGCGTATCAAGAGCATGATAAAAAAGGACATCACCCTTGCTGATGTGATTCAGGTGATGCTCATCCGCCGAGCTCTCCCTTGCCAATGACGACCTCTCAAAATGTGGGAGTTCAATCCGAAGGGGCCACGGACCCTGCAGTGCTTCTTCGGTATGACACACAAAGGGATCTGGGAGCTGCTCTTTAAGAAGCAGAAGACGTGGCCAAGGACATCCGACGACACCGGCCTCGACTGCAACAATCCGGCACCCCAGTAACTATCGTACTTTCGAACATTACCCATCTTTGTCAATCTTAGGGTGGGGTCCTAAAAATTCCATCTCCTGAATAGGACTGGATAAAGAAGTCAGAGCGGATTAAGTGTCCGGCCCCGCTCCTCGAAAACCCGGCCGAGCCTCTGTTAATGAAGATTATGGTCCCGGCGCCCTACGAGGCGTCGGCAAAGAAGGACAAGAAGAAGAAGACCAAGGAGGCCGAAGATGGCCTCCATCACGCAGAAACTTTGGGCGCCGTGTTCGGAGGAACCAAAGCTCCCTCCTCTCATGAGGAAGAAGAAGACGAGGGCAAGGAGGAGGAGGAGGAAGCAGAGAACTCTCCTCCCAAAAGGAAAAAGAGGGCGGCCTTTGTAGATTCGGAGGAGGGGGCGTCCAAGAGGGTAAGGATATCCCTCTCAGATGACTCGGATTCGGGCATCGAGGTCGTTCCCAAGCACCGCCCCCGAACCAAGCCCCTTGCCGATCGTGAGTACCTTAAGATGCCTCGTATACATCTAATATCTTTATAGATTATAAGAATAATATCAAATTTCATATTCCAGTTTGGCTCATGACATTCCTCAAGAATTGTCGTCATTGGGGGATCTTTCGCCGGAGATGATGGAGAGCGAGACGCCTCCACAAGCTTCCCGCCTCCTAGGGCGGACGATCCCGAGGTGTCATCCCAAAGGATTTCTCCGGGCTCCAAAGAAGTGCGGGAGGGGACCAAGGCGGCGCCGGAGTCTGCCGAGAACATGGGGGCGCAACCCCCATGGAGACCAGCAACGGGGGTCCTAGATCATTCGGCCCTCGGCCGGATACCGTTCCGGAGACCCAAACGGTTCCGGAATCGGGTTAGCAGCCCCCTCTGCAGGAGGGGGAGACGGCTATTCCGACGGTGACCTCTACTAATGTAGAGGCACCGAACATGCTGATGGATGCTCTGCAAAGTGCATCTATCTTAGAGGAGCACCGTACGTTGATGGGTGCGGTGGTTGAAAAGGTTTAGTCTGCTAAGAGCGGACTGATTGAAGCCTTCACGAGCCTACTAACAGGCTTCGAGGTATGCGATGTAATGTCTTTTAGCCGTTTTCCATGAAAAATCTGCCTGTATATAGATAGTAGCCCCTGAGACTCTGTTTGGCCAATGTAGAAGGGCGAACAGAGGGTCTATAAGTATCCACAGGAGATAACATACTTATCTTTTGTGATAAAAATCAGGCTTCACTGTTAGCGGTGACCGCTCAGGCCGCCGAAGTTTCCGAATTAAAGTGGAAACTGCAGCTGGTCGATGAGGACAATATCCGGATTAACAAGCGGCTCGATGAGGCGCAAGGTATTTTTCAAGTGCTCCATATTCAATTGAATTAGTTTGCAAATCCTAAGTTGAAGCTTACATGCTGCTATATGCATAATTGCAGATGGCGCTGCTGAGGTCGAGACCCTCAGGAGTGACCTTGCCCGCGGAAGGAGCAGGCGAGGGTGAGCGATGCGGCCGCTGAGAAAGCGGCTGCCGATTTGAAGGCCGAACAGGCCACCCGACGCCAGTTCAAGGAGTGGGTATCCAAAATTGAGCAACAGCTCAAGGACGCTACTCGCAAGTGCGAGCTCATCGAGGAGGAGAATAAAGCTAAGGCGGCCGAACTCGGCAAGGCCCTTTAGGACGCCCAAGAGGTGAGGTCTGAATCCCGAGCGGCTCGCGAGGAGCTCCGACAGGCCGGACAGATAGCGGCTGGTAAGCCCTTTCTTTTACAGTCTAAGTTTGGCGATCAAAGGTATGCCTTACTTAATCGACTATGGAGTTCTCCATACACCCTTGCGGATCTTCCGAAGAGCGCCGCTGACGCTGCGCAATTCTATCGAGCCTAGGAGGGGCATGCGACGGAGAAGTTGTTCTGGTTGCAGTTTGTGACTCAGGAGTGTTCGACACTGCTGAACGACCAAGTGGCGTAGTGGGTCGAGTTGCATAAGATGTCCGGAGCGGCCATGAAGGAGGTCATACTCTGGCTGTGGCCGGCCGAACCCGTTCCAAGCAGCTATTTTGGCCTAGTGCGGCGACTCGTCGATGTCGTGCCCTGAATTGATGCCATCAAATGGTCGGTGTGCATAGAAGGTGCACACAGGGCTTTCGCCCGTGTCAAGGTGCACTGGGCCAAGATGAAGGCCGCCGCTATCGCGGTGGAGGGTCCTCCCGAAGGCAAGGACCACCGCACGCTGGAGCGTTATTTAGATGATGTCCTAGAGGGTGCTCGTCTGATAGAGGGTCAATGCTCAAAGGATATTATATTTGAATTAATGTATCCGAACGACCCGGACATGTTTGTTATATATACTAAGGCTTTGTAATATATTTGTGTCATTATCGGAAAGTTATTTCCTCCTGTGCGGTCGTTTTTGTATTCCTAAGAGTTTTCCAGTCGTCGGCTTTGGCCCCCACGTAGATGTTACGGGGGTGTTCGGAATAGCACATGAGCACTCTTGACCCAATGTCTTGGTCCATGACGGAGGTGTCAGTGCGGCGAACCAGGCAATCGGACTATACGGCTTTACCACTCTCACTGAGCCATAGGAGTTTGACAATGGGGCTATAAAATAGCCCCTGGTACGTATGTGGCTATCCGAATGCGGATGCATTACGCATATGACTGAAAAAACAGTCCTTCATTTAATACAGAACAATCGTTAAAGATTTAGTAAGTCACCGAGCGGCTGTCCAGCTCTCGCCGCATCATGACAGTCAGTTTTTGGCTTTCTCTACTGAGGTGCTTGACTGGACGAACCAGAAACACAATCGCAGTAGTTCTCCCTTTACTACCCTAGCCAAACAAACGGAATGTAAGGTAGCAAACACAGGAGCCGGGCAACCCAACTATTGACCAAAGACATGATTCGGAGCCGATGCATATAATGCCAAGTTCGGGACGCCAAAGTGTGCTCCAAAGTTGTTCAGGCTTTTGTTTAGCGGCACATATGTGGCCGTATAGAGCCCCTAGCAATTGGTGTCGAGGTATGTGAGTGAGACAACTGGGGAGACGGAATACAGTTTTAAGAATAAAGTCGATGCCGACAGATTGTCCCTACTAGGATCTGGTTTGATACGTCAAAACGTGATCTTACATAGGGTACCTAAGCACAAAAGTCAGTTTACATGCCAGGGGTCTAATAATAAGGAGAAAAGCTTAGTACAGGTCCTTTAAATAAGGTTTGGTCCGGAGAGTTCTTTGGATATCCCGCCGCACGTCTGCGCCACTTTCGCCTTGTAGAGAGGGGTTCCTTGAAGGGAATGGTCTTCGGTTATCCGTACGAAACCGGGCTCAAAGAGAGTCCTTGTAAGTCCGTAGGATATATAGGTTCAAGTGCACCTGTGGTAGGAGAGAAAAATAATCGATGAAAGGTGGAAGGTCATGCAGGGTCGAACCGTGCTATAGACATGTCCGTATTGTGCCTCCGTTGATGCCCAAGGTATTTTGAGTGCGTAGTGATGCATGCGCGGTACAAATTCCGTGGTTGTGCACGGCGATCGACGGAGGCAAAACTGCTAGTCTAGCTCCGGAAGTACCGATCCGTCAGCTTGCGGGACTGACCGGGCTTTTTTAGCAAAGCCCGGCGGCTTAATGGCCGATGAGGTGTGCGGCTTGAGGGGGCCGCTCTGGACTTTGGTTGCGAGAGCCGCAGTGTGCTCCTCGGTGTGGAGGGAGCATTCCGTGTTTCCATTGACCATTATGACGCCGCGTGGACCGGGCATCTTGAGCTTTAAATAAGCATAGTGCGGCACCGCGTTGAATCGAGCAAAAGCGGTCCGTCCGAGCAGTGCATGATAGCAACATCGAAAGGGTACGATATCGAAGATCAAGTCTTCACTGCAGAAGTTGTCGGGCAAGCCGAAGACAACTTCCAATGTTATTGAGCCCGAGCAACGGGCCTCTACGCCAGGTATCACTCCTTTAAAGGTAGTTTTAGTGGGCTTGATTCTTGACGGATCTATACCCATTTTGCGGACGGTGTCCTGGTGGATCAGGTTAAGGCTACTGCCACCGCCCATGAGGACTCGTGTGAGATGGAATCCGCTGATGATTGGGTCGAGGACCAAAACTGTCGATCCTCCATGACGGATACTGGTCGGGTGGTCCTTTCTATCGAAGGTGATCGGACAAGCCGACCATGGGTTGAATTTTGGGGCGACCGGCTCTACGGTGTAGAAATCCCTTAATGCGCGCTTGCGCTCCCATTTGGGGATGTGGGTGACATAGATCATATTCATTGTTTTGAGTCCTCGGGGGTAAATTTCTTCTGCCCCCGTGTGTTCAGTGGGCGAGGCTCTTCATCGTCGTCCTCACTAGGCGGCCTTTGCCCCTTGTGTTCGGCGTTGAGCTTGCCAACATGTTTAAAGACCCAACAATTTCTGTTGGTGTGATTGGCAGGTTTATCGGGGGTGCCATGAATCTGGCAAGGCCGATCAAGTATTCTGTCCAACTGGATGGACCATCTTTATTTCCTTCGAATGGCTTCTTTCGCTGACCAGATTTGGAGCCACTGAATTCGGCGTTGACCGACGTGTCTTCATTATTGTTTCGATGCTTGTGTTTATCGCGTCGTGGCTTGCCATTGCCATCCCTGGCTTCAGAGGTGCCTGGGTCGCTGGTGCTATTGCTTCGATGAGCTAGCCAGCTATCTTCCCCCATGCAAAAGCGGGTCATAAGTGCGGTGAGGGCTGCCATGGACTTCGGCTTCTCTTGGCCGAGGTGTCGAGCGAGCCACTCATCACGAACGCTGTGTTTGAAGGCTGCAAGGGATTCGGCGTCCGGACAGTCCACAATCTGGTTCTTTTTAATTAAGAACCTGGTCCGTAGCTTCCGGGCTGATTCGTTGGGTTGCTGGATTATGTGACTAAGGTCATCGGCGTCCGGGGGCCGAACATAGGTTCCTTGGAAGTTGTCTCTGAAGGCGTCCTCCAAGTCTTCCCAGCTTCCAATAGAGTTTTTTGGGAGGCTGTTCAGCCAATGTCGTGCTGGTCCCTTGAGTTTTAGGGGGGGGTACTTGATAGCATGTAAGTCATCACTGCGGGCCATGTTAATGTGGAGAAGAAAGTCTTCAACACATACTACGGGATCTGTTGTGCCATCTTATGAGTCAATGTTCATGGGTTTAAACCCTTCTGGGAACTGGTGCTCCATTACCTCATTGGTGAAGCATAGGGGGTGTGCGGCTCCTCTGTATCGGGCGACGTCACGACGTAGTTCGGATGGAGTCCATATGCGGTTTTCTGCCCGGGTGAGGTTGTGTTTATCCCGCCAGGCCTGATGGCTGTCTTCTCGCGCTGGTGCACGCCCCCTTGATCCAAAAATTGATCTGGTATGACCAGCTCTATTGTCCAGGTCCTGTCGCAGGTCATGCGCATACCCCGCAGCCGTTGTTTCTCTACCTCTAGGGCGAGGTGGCGCAGGTTGGTGTTCGGCTTGGGTTGCCGCTCTGTCCCAGCCACGAGGTGGTCAGCCAGGCTTGTCAGCCGCATTATGCGCTGCCGGTATATGCTCTGGGACCTCATCATCGAATTGGGAGAGCAACCTGCGCTTTGGATAACTCTTAGTTGGGCGCTCGAGGCCGTATTCCTCGGCTGCCAGGACATTAGTCCATCTGTCATTGAGTAAATCCTGATCGGCTTGAAGTTGCTGTCGCTTCTTTTTTAGGCTTCTTGTTGTGGCTATTAGCCAGCGCTTAAAGCGCTCTTGTTCGAGGGAGTCCTCTGGTACGATGAAGTCTTCGTCGCCGAGGCTCTCATCCTCTTCGAAGGTCGGTAGGTAGTTACTATCCTCCAAGCCCTCGTTCCCGTTAGGATCATCGGGGTTGACTTGCCCCTCTTCCCAATCATCCTGTTTGGATGTTGGCTCGACAGGGGCGTCTTGGTCTTCGGCATTATCCGGGGTGTTATTGTCTCCGGTGCCGGTATTGCTGTCTTTTTCGCGACATGATTTTGATCGGCGCCGCTGACATCGACGCTTCGTAGGTGCTTCAGCAGGTTCATCCTGTAGATTCTTCCCATTGTCTCCATCATCCTCTTTCGGTGTGTCCACCATGTATACGTCATACGAGGAAGTTGTCATCCAGTGTCCGGTGAACGGTGGGTTCTGGCTCTTCTCATCTCCGGTCTCATTATCCATACCGTCAATGTCCTCGGAATCATAGTCGAGCGTGTCGATTAGATCATCGACACTGGCTATGAAGTGAGTGGTGGGTGGGATGTGAAACTCCCCGCTCTTAGTGTCAGGACCCCGACTCAATGGCACATCGATCTAGCATGTAACACCTCATATCACTTTGCGGCCTCACGCACGGTATTCCCACGGGTGTCGCCTTACCTTTGCCCGGGACTGTTTGCGCCTTTTGGCACACGTATATGATAGTGTCGCTAGCATCCATATGATAAGGAGCCCGGGCTGACATGGCTAGTCGTAAACCCAAAGTGGCACAAACTTACAGGGACAGGCATCCATGACCCAGCATCGAACGTGTCGGTCATCAGCGAGTGAATCCAAGCTGTAGCACTAGGCTAGCAGGACTCCGGTGAACCGGGCTGTAGCAGGCTAACAGGACTCCGGTATTCATCGCGTGACATTTCCCCGTGGGGACAGACACAGGAACGAAGAAGGACACATGCCGGCCAACCTAAGTGTTCCGGAGCAGTAGCAAGCTACCATGGCTCAGTGGAAACACTAGGAGACATTTCCCGGTAAGAGAGGCTACTAAGGATAAACAACTAGATAGTCAGATCCCACACATACCAAGCATTTCAATAACATACACACAATATGCTCGATATGTGCAAATACAACATGGCATCACAACATGACTCTACAACTCAAGTATTTATTCAATAGGCTCCGAGGAGCGAGATATTACAAACATGGGTCTCATTACCCAACATTCAGAGCATACAAGTCAAAGCACAAGTGGAAGCTTAACATGTCTGAGTACAGACAACTATAAATGAAAAAGGCTGAGAAGCCTAACTATCTACTAGATCCTGCCGAGGGCACAAGATCGTAGCTGAGATAACAAGCTAAACGTCGAAGTCCACACGGTACTACTAGTGAGACTGAAGTCTCTCTGCAAAAACATAAAATAGGCAAACGTGAGTACAAATGTACCCAGCAAGACTTACATCAGAACTAACTACATATGCATCATTATCAACAAGGGGATGGTGGGGTTTAACTGCAGCAAGCCAGCTTTGACTCGGTGGCTATCCTGAACTACGACTGCAAGTAACTCTTTTGAGGTGGCGCACACGAGTCCACATATTCACCATATCAATACACCACTATGGATCCGCTCCCATCTCCCTACGAGAACGCCATCCATAGCACCACACTTATCATGCGTATTTTAGGGTATCCACTTTCACTTGTCTATGAACTGTACAGGCAACCCAGAAGTCCTTTTCCGCGGACACGGCTATTCGACTAGATAATGTTAACCCTGCAGGGGTGTACTTCTTCACACACGCTCTCACCACTTATCGCCGTTTACACGACATGTACTCGGCAACCTTCAAGCGGAAGCCCAGCGAGGGTGTCGGCCACGACCTGACTAACCACACAAGTCTCTCGTCCAGGTTTATCGCCTATTCGGGTTCCATCCGCAAGGAGATCCGGCCGGGGTGTCGCTCACGGCCCCAAATGATGTGAGCAGGGTTCCCAAGCCCACCATCCGGGTGCCACTTGGTACACCGTGCCACTATGCCTAGTCTGTCCCAAGCCCACCTGTACCGGGTGCCACTTGGTAGACTACTAACACTACCTACAAACACCAGAAACTAGTTGCAACTCCTGGACAGAGATCAGGTTGATTAATAAGTTGAGAGGGGCCGAGTTACCGGAACCCAATGTGTGGTAGTAGCTGTTCATGGATCACAAACACAGAACTCAGTTCCTGAGGACGGCTTCAATGAGACAACCCACCATGTACTCCTACATGGCCTCTCACCGCTACCTTTACCAAATCGTGTTCACACACTTAGCTCACACACAGTAGGACATGTTCACACACCTCCAATTCATCCCCGATGAATCAGACCTGACTCAACTCTAAGCAGTAGCAGGCATGACAAACAAGCATGAATGAGTAGGCACATCAGGTCTCAAACAACTCCTACTCATGCTAGTGGGTTTCATCTATTTACTGTGGCAATGATAGGTCATGCAGAGGAAAGGGGTTCAACTACCGCAGCATATAACAGTTGAATCGTTGTTGTCCTAATGTAGTAAAAGAGAGCAGAGCGAGAGAGTGGGATTGTATCAGAATGAACAAGGGGGTTTTGCTTGCCTGGCACTTCTGAAGATAGTATAGTTCTTCATCGGTGTCATCGATCACATCGTCGGTACACGTCTATCGAGAGGGGACAAATACCGACAAACAAGGAAGAACGCAATCAATGCAATGCAACAATATGATGCATGATCATGATATGGCAATATGCTATGATTTGAGCTGATGCAACTAAAACCAGATTAAATGAAGTTGGTTTGAATCAAAGATTCAAATTCAAACTCCATATGTGATTTATTATATGCCATTTAATTGAATTGTCCTAAACAGTAGTCATAAGTTGTTCTAACATGCATGAAAATGGTACAGATGGATAGACTGGATTTTTCTGATCATTTTTCATATATAATTTATTTCATTCTGAGTTACGATTGATTTTATATGATTTTTAGAAGTTTATAACATTTTCTGAAATAAATAAACCATTTAAGATTTATTTAAAATCCAGAATAGTTACTGCGTCAGCATGACGTCACTGTGATGTCAGCGGGTCAACAGGGCGGTCCAGGTCAAACTGACCTGTGGGTCCCGCGTGTCAGTGTCTAGTCTAATTAACAGAGTTTGTTAACGCTAAACTAATCCTAAACCTTGGTGATTAGCAGGGGCTGGCCCCACATGTCAATGACCTAGGGGAGGGTCAAACAGGGGTCAAACCCGGGTCAACTCGCCGGAGTTGACCCGCGGCTCGTCGCCGGCGAGGCCAGAGACGGCGGAGGCATTCGGGTTTCGTCCCACGGCGACCAAATCGAAGGCCGAGGCCATCTACGAAACGAGGAGACTCGTCCGTGTCGAATGGTGCGAGCGGGAGGAGCTAGGGTGGAGCGAGCTCGCCGGAGTCGAGCTCGTGGCGGCGCCGGCATTCGGGTGTGACGCGAGCGAGAGCTAGAGGGCACGGGAAGGCGAGCTGGGGCATGCTACGGGCTCGTGGGGAGGCACTCAGTGCAGTGATGTGGTCTACTGCGAGCTTCAGCAGCCGTAGCCACGGCGGCGACATGGCCGGTGGTGAAGAGCTCTTGGCTCGTTGCGAACGGCGGCTAGAGAGGGAGGTAGGGCACGGGGAGAGGGGGAAACGATGGCGGAGCTCACAGCGGGTGCAGCGGTGTCCTCGGCGAGCTCGGGGAAGCCCTGTGGACGATGAATCGGCGGCGACGATCTCCGGTGCTCGACGGTGAAGACGACGACGATGGCGACGAAGCGGGGCCCTCCTGCTTGTTTCCTTCGGTGTGGAGAGGTTCAGCGCGAGGAGGCGGAGCTCGGGCACTAGCTGGCTGGGCGTGGGGATGCTGGTGGCCACGGTGGTGACGGTCGGCGGCGACGGGCGTGTTTGGTGGCGGAAAGAACAGAGGAGGGGGAGAGTCGGGGGAAAGAGAGGGAGAGCCGGACGGCTCTGGGGGTCGCGTGGCGTCGTCCAGACGCGTCGAGGAGGAGTCAGGCAGGCAGGGAGGGAGGAGGTGGCCGCGCCGTGTAGCTGCGCGCGTCGGGCACGCGCCCTCGCCTACTGGCGCGAGGAGGAAGGCGACAGGAGAGCGCCTGGTGGGCTGGGCCGCTGCTGGGCTGCACAGTGTTGGGCTGCGGGTGGGCTGCCAGGTAAGCTCAGGTAAGTTTCTGCTCTATTTTACTTTTCTTCTGTTTTCTATTTTTCTGCTGTTTGTTTTGATTTGATCTAAATACCAAATCAATTTTAAACTTCATGAAAATAATTGTGTAAGCTAAGTGGTCTTGTCCAAAGCCACACAACAATTTTCAGAATTATTGAACATATATTTATTATATAACAAATATAGATCCAATTCAAATATTTATTGGATTAATTCAAAGGCCCAAAATAATTGTTTCTAATATTCTAAAATATTGGTTTGAATTTTATCCCTTGCCAATATTTCCAGAGATTCACAGGAACATTTTCTTGGACTCATTTGATGAGATTTAAATGTTGGTTATTTTTAGAGGTCTTCTGAGGCTTTTGAAAATTCCTCAATTCAAATTTCATTAGAATTTAAACATGATGCTCACATGAAGAGCTAGCCTAGTGCATACCAGAACTAGGGATGTGACACTCAGCCCCTTGTGAGGGTTGGGCGTAGTTTGGCAGTGATCCTTCTGTAATGGCGAGAGACCGCATTAAGTCTAGGGCCTCGTTTAAAAGTGAGATTTGGACAGGGGAGTGAGAGTCCATGAAGCAGGGCGGGACAGGAGTTCTCAGGCCGAGCTCGCATAAAACGTACCTCGAGAGTTCGGATCTGGGGAGGAGTCCGGCTTCGTGTTGATGAAGGGAGCCTGGTATAACTCTGGGCCTGCCGGTGAAACGATCCCCTCCGTATCTCCGGTGTTGAGCTCTACGGCTGCGGAGAGTCCAGCGGGCTCTAATTTCCCGTCTTCGGACTCGGTGAGGTGCTCCGGATCTAAGGCCGGAGCTGCGGTTGAGGCCGCGAATGTTGGGGAACGTAGTAATTTCAAAAAAATTCCTACGCACACGCTAGATCATGGTGATGCATAGCAACGAGAGGAGAGAGTGTTGTCCACGTACCCTCATAGACCGAAAGCGGAAGCGTTAGCACAACGCGGTTGATGTAGTCGTACGTCTTCACGCCCGACCGATCAAGCACCGAAAACACGACACCTCCGAGTTCTTGCACACGTTCATCTCGATGACGTCCCTCGAACTCCAATTCAGCCGAGTGTCGAGGGAGAGTTCTGTCAACACGACGGTTTGGTGACGATGACGATGTTCTACCGACGCATGGCTTCGCCTAAGCACCGCTACGATATTATCGAGGTGGAATATGGTGGAGGGGGGCACCGCACACGGCTAATAGATCTCAAGGATCAATTGTTGTTGTGTCTAGAGGTGCCCCCCTGCCCCCGTATATAAAGGATCAAGGGGGAGGGGGCGGCCGGCCAGGAGGGGGCGTGCCAGGAGGAGTCCTACTCCCACCGGGAGTAGGACTCCCTCCTTTCCTTGTCCAAGTAGGAGAGGGGGAAGGAAGGGAGAGAGGGGAGGAAGGAAAGGGGGGCGCCGCCCCCTCCTTGTCCTATTCGGACTAGAGGGGGAGGGGGCGTGCGGCCTGCCCTGGCCGCCCCTCCTATCTCCACTTTGGGCTCATGAGGCCCATTAACCCCCCGGGGGTTCCGGTAACCCCCTGGTACTCCGGTATATATCCGATAGCCCCCGGAACCATTCTGGTGTCCGATTATAGTCGTCCAATATATCAATCATCATGTCTCGACCATTTCGAGACTCCACGTCATGTCCGTGATCACATCCGGGACTCAGAACTATCTTCGGTACATCATAACACATAAACTCATAATATAACTGTCATCTAACTTTAAGCGTGCGGACCCTACGGGTTCGAGAACTATGTAGACATGACCGAGACACGTCTAATAACCAATAGCAGAACCTGGATGCTCATATTGGCTCCTACATATTCTACGAAGATCTTTATCGGTCAAACCGCATAACAACATACGTTGTTCCCTTTGTCATCAGTATGTTACTTGCCCGAGATTTGATCGTCGGTATCTCAATACCTAGTTCAATATCGTTACCGGCAAGTCTCTTTACTCGTTACGTAATGCATCATTCCATAACTAACTCATTAGCTACATTGCTTGCAAGGCTTATAGTGATGTGCATTACCGAGAGGGCCCAGAGATACCTCTCCGACAATCGGAGTGACAAAACCTAATCTCGAAATATGCCAACTCAACATGTACCTTTGGAGACGCCTGTAGAGCTCCATTATAATCACCCAGTTATGTTGTGACGTTTGGTAGCACACAAAGTGTTCCTCCTGTAAACGGGAGTTGCATAATCTCATAGTTGTAGGAACATGTATAAGTCATGAAGAAAGAAATAACAACATACTAAACGATCAAGTGCTAAGCTAACGGAATGGGTCAAGTCAATCACATCATTCTCCTAATGATGTGATCCCGTTAATCAAATGACAACTCATGTCTATGGTCAGGAAACACAACCATCTTTGATCAACGAGCTAGTCAAGTAGAGGCATACTAGTGACACTATGTTTGTCTATGTATTCACACATGTATTATGTTTTCGGTTAATACAATTCTAGCATGAATAATAAACATTTATCATGATATAAGGAAATAAATAATAACTTTATTATTGCCTCTAGGGAATATTTCCTTCAGTCTCCCACTTGCACTAGATTCAGTAATCTAGATTACATAGTAATGATTCTAACACCCATGGAGCCTTGGTGTTGATCATGTTTTGCTCGTGGAAGTGGCTTAGTCAACGGGTCTGCTACATTCAGATCCGTATGTATCTTGCAAATCTCTATGTCTCCCACCTGGACTTGGTCTCGGATGGAATTGAAGCATCTCTTGATGTGCTTGGCCCTCTTGTGAAATCTGGATTCCTTTGCCAAGGCAATTGCACCAGTATTGTCACAGAAGATCTTCATTGGCCCCGATGCACTAGGTATGACACCTAGATCGGATATGAACTCCTTCATCCAGACTCCTTCATTTGCTGCTTCTGAAGCAGCTATGTACTCCGCTTTGCATGTAGATCCCTCCATGACGCTTTGTTTAGAACTGCACCAACTTACAGCTCCATCATTCAATATAAACACATATCCGGTTTGTGATTTAGAATCATCCGGATCAGTGTCAAAGCTTGCATCGACATAACCATTTACGACTAGCTCTTTGTCACCTCCATAAACGAGAAACATATCCTTAGTCTTTTTCAGGTATTTCAGGATATTCTTGACCGCTGTCCAATGATCCACTCCTGGATTACTTTGGTACCTTCCTGCTAAACTTATTGCTAAGCATACATTAGGTCTGGTACACAGCATTGCATACATGATAGAGCCTATGGCTGAAGCATAGGGAACATCTTTCATTTTCTCTCTATCCTCTGCTGTGGTCGGGCATTGAGTCTGACTCAACTTCACACCTTGTAATACACGCAAGAATCCTTTCTTTTCTTGATCCATTTTGAAATTTTTCAAAACTTTATCAAGGTATGTGCTTTGTGAAAGTCCAATTAAGAGTCTTGATCTATCTCTATAGATCTTGATGCCTAATATGTAAGCAGCTTCACCGAGGTCTTTCATTGAAAAACTTTTATTCAAGTATCCTTTTATGCTATCCAGAAATTCTATATCATTTCCAATCAACAATATGTCGTCTACATATAATATCAGAAATTCTATAGAGCTCCCACTCACTTTTTAAATACAGGCTTCTCCAAAAGTCTGTATAAAACCATATGCTTTGATCACACTATCAAAGCGTTTATTCCAACTCCGAGAGGCTTGCACCAGTCCATAAATGGATTGCTGGAGTTTGCACACTTTGTTAGCACTTTTTGGATCGACAAAACCTTCTGGTTGCATCATATACAACTCTTCTTCCAGAAATCTATACAGGAATGCAGTTTTGACATCCATTTGCCATATTTCATAATCATAAAATGCGGCAATTGCTAACATGGCTCGGACAGACTTAAGCATCACTATGGGTGAGAAAGTCTCATCGTAGTCAACTCCTTGAACTTGTCGAAAACCTTTTGCAACAAGTCGAGCTTTGTAGACAATAACATTACCATCAGCGTTAGTCTTCTTCTTGAAGATCCATTTATTCTCCATGGCTTGCCGATCATTGGGCAAGTCAACCAAAGTCCATACTTTGTTCTCATACATGGATCCCATCTCAGATTTCATGGCTTCAAGCCATTTTTCAGAATCTGGGCTCATCATCGCTTCCCCATAGTTTGTAGGTTCTCCATGGTCAAGTAACATCACTTCCAAAATAGGATTAGCGTACCACTCTGGTGCGGATCTTACTCTGGTTGACCTACGAGGTTCGGTAGTAACTTGATCTGAAGTTTCATGATCAATATCATTAGCTTCCTCACTGATTGGTGTAGTCGTCACAGGAACCGGTTTATGTGATGAACTATTTTCCAATAAGGGAGCAGGTACAGTTACCTCATCAAGTTCTACTTTCCTCCCACTCACTTCTTTCGAGAGAAACTCCTCTAGAAAGGATCCAAATTTAGCAACAAAAGTCTTGCCTTCAGATCTGTGATAGAAGGTGTACCCAATAGTCTCTTTTGGGTATCCTATGAATACACATTTCTCCGATTTTGGTTCGAGCTTATCTGGTTGAAGTTTCTTCACATAAGCATCGCAGCCCCAAACTTTAAGAAATGAAAATTTTGGTTTCTTGCCAAACCAGAGTTCATAAGGCGTCGTCTCAACAGATTTTGATGGTGCCCTATTTAACGTGAATGCGGCCGTCTCTAAAGCATAACCCCAAAATGATAGCGGTAAATCAGTAAGAGACATCATAGATCGCACCATATCTAGTAAAGTACGATTACGACGTTCGGACACACCATTACGTTGTGGTGTTCCGGGTGGCGTGAGTTGCGAAACTATTCCGCATTGTTTCAAATGTAAACCAAACTCGTAACTCAAATATTCTCCTCCACGATCAGATTGTAGAAACTTTATTTTCTTGTTATGATGATTTTCCACTTCACTCTGAAATTCTTTGAACTTTTCAAATGTTTCAGACTTATGTTTCATTAAGTAGATATACCCACATCTGCTCAAATCATCTGTGAAGGTGAGAAAATAATGATACCCACCACGAGCCTCAATGTTCATTGGACCTCATACATCAGTATGTATGATTTCCAACAAATCTGTTGCTCGCTCCATAGTTCCGGAGAACGGCGTTTT
Organism: Triticum timopheevii; assembly: GCA_963921465.1. NCBI lineage: Eukaryota > Viridiplantae > Streptophyta > Magnoliopsida > Poales > Poaceae > Triticum > Triticum timopheevii. The sequence goes on from OY997272.1 coordinate 155,392,239, forward strand.
AGTCATCTTGCCCATGAGGCACGGTTCGCAAGTACCAAGTGATTCATAATCAACTGATTCCAGAAGTCCATCAGTATGGAGTTTCTTCATGCGCTTTACACCAATATGACCCAAACGGCAGTGCCACAAATAAGTTGCACTATCATTATCAACTCTGCATCTTTTGGCTTCAACATTATGAATATGTGTATCACTACTATCGAGATTTAATAAAAATAGACCACTCTTCAAGGGTGCATGACCATAAAAGATATTACTCATATAAATAGAATAACCATTATTCTCTGATTTAAATGAATAACCGTCTCGCATCAAACAAGATCTAGATATAATGTTCATGCTTAACGCTGGCACCAAATAATAAATATTTAGGTCTAAAACTAATCCCGAAGGTATATGTAGAGGTAGCGTGCCGACCGCGATCACATCGACTTTGGAACCATTTCCCACGCGCATCGTCACCTTGTCCTTAGCCAATCTTCGCTTAATCCATAGTCCCTGTTTCGAGTTGCAAATATTATCAACAGAACCAGTATCAAATACCCAGGTGCTACTGCGAGCATTAGTAAGGTACACATCAATAACATGTATATCACATATACCTTTGTTCACCTTGCCATCCTTCTTATCCGCCAAATACTTGGGGTAGTTCCGCTTCCAGTGACCAGTATGCTTGCAGCAGAAGCACTCAGTCTCAAGCTTAGGTCCAGATTTGGGTTTCTTCTCTTGAGTAGCAACTTGTTTGCCGTTCTTCTTGAAGTTCCCCTTCTTCTTCCCTTTACCTTTTTTCTTGAAACTGGTGGTCTTATTGACCATCAACACTTGATGCTCCTTTTTTATTTCTACCTCCGCAGCTTTTAGCATTGCGAAGAGCTCGGGAATAGTCTTGTCCATCCCTTGCATATTATAGTTCATCACGAAGCTCTTGTAGCTTGGTGTCAGTGATTGAAGAATTCTGCCAATGACACTATCATCAGGAAGATTAACTCCCAGTTGAATCAAGTGATTATTATACCCAGACATTTTGAGTATATGTTCACTGACAGAACTATTCTCTTCCATCTTGCAGCTATAGAACTTATTGGAGACTTCATATCTCTCAATTCGGGCATTTGCTTGAAATATTAACTTCAACTCTTGGAACATCTCATATGCTCCATGACGTTCAAAACGTCGTTGAAGTCCCGGTTCTAAGCCGTAAAGCATGGCACACTGAACTATCAAGTAGTCATCCGCTTTGCTCTGCCAGACGTTCTTAACGTCGTCAGTTGCATCTGCAGCAGGCCTGGCACCCAGCGGTGCTTCCAGGACATAATTCTTCTGTGCAGCAATGAGGATAATCCTCAAGTTACGGACCCAGTCCGTGTAATTTCTGCCATCATCTTTCAACTTAGCTTTCTCAAGGAACGCATTAAAATTCAACGGAACAACATCACGAGCCATCTATCTACAACAAACATAGACAAGCAAAATACTATCAGGTACTAAGTTCATGATAAATTTAAGTTCAATTAATCATATTACTTAAGAACTCCCACTTAGATAGACATCCCTCTAATCATCTAAGTGATCACGTGATCCAAATCAACTAAACCATGTTCGATCATCACGTGAGATGGAGTAGTTTTCAATGGTGAACATCACTATGTTGATCATATCTACTATATGATTCACGCTCGACCTTTCGGTCTCAGTGTTCCGAGGCCATATCCGTATATGCTAGGCCCGTCAAGTTTAACCTGAGTATTCCGCGTGTGCAATTGTTTTGCACCCGTTGTATTTGAACATAGAGCCTATCACACCCGATCATCATGTGGTGTCTCAGCACGAAGAACTTTCGCAATGGTGCATACTCAGGGAGAACACTTATACCTTGAAATTTAGTGAGAGATCATCTTATAATGCTACCGTCAATCAAAGCAAAATAAGATGCATAAAGGATAAACATCACATGCAATCAATATAAGTGATATGATATGGCCATCATCATCTTGTGCTTGTGATCACCATCTCCGAAGCACCGTCATGATCACCATTGTCACCGGTGTGACACCTTGATCTTCATCATAGCATCGTTGTCATTTCGTCACCTATTGTTTCTACGACTATCGCTACCGCTTAGTGATAAAGTAAAGCAATTACATGGCGATTGCATTGCATACAATAAAGCGACAACCATATGGCTCCTGCCAGTTGCCGATAACTCGGTTACAAGACATGATCATCTCATACAATAAGATATAGCGTCACGTCTTGACCATATCACATCACAACATGCCCTGAAAAAACAAGTTAGATGTCCTCTACTTTGTTGTTGCAAGTTTTATGTGGCTGCTACGGGCTGAGCAAGAACCGTTCTTACCTACGCATCAAAACCACAACGATAGTTTGTCAAGTTAGTGTTGTTTTAACCTTATCAAGGACCGGGCGTAGCCACACTCGGTTCAACTAAAGTTGGAGAAACTGACACCCGCCAGCCACCTGTGTGCAAAGCACGTCGGTAGAACCAGTCTCGCGTAAGCATACTCATAATGTTGGTTTAGACCGCTTCATCCAACAATACCGCCGAACCAAAGTATGACATGCTGGTAAGCAGTATGACTTGTATCGCCCACAACTCACTTGTGTTCTACTCGTGCATATAACATCTACGCATAAAACCTAGCTCGGATGCCACTGTTGGGGTACGTAGTAATTTCAAAAAAATTCCTACGCACACGCAAGATCATGGTGATGCATTGCAACGAGAGGGGAGAGTGTTGTCCATGTACCCTCGTAGACCGAAAGCGGAAGCGTTAGCACAACACGGTTGATGTAGTCATACGTCTTGATGGCCTGACCGATCAAGCACCGAAAATACGGCACCTCCGAGTTCTTGCACACGTTCAGCTGGATGACGTCCCTCGAACTCCGATCCAGCCAAGTGTCAAGGGAGAGTTCTGTCAGCACGACGGTGTAGTGACGATGATGATGTTCTACCGATGCAGGGCTTCGCCTAAGCACCGCTACGATATTATCGAGGTGGAATATGGTGGAGGGGGCATCGCACACGCCTAATAGATCTCAAGGATCAATTGTTCTTGTGTCTAGAGGTGCGCCCCTGTCCCCGTATATAAAGGAGCAAGGGGGAGGGGGCGCGCCAAGAGGAGTCCTACTCCCACCGGGAGTAGGACTCCCTCCTTTCCTTGTCCAAGTAGGAGAAGGCGAAGGAAGGGAGAGAGGGGAGGAAGGAAAGGGGGGCGCCCCCCTCCTTGTCCTATTCGGACTAGAGGGGGAGGGGGCGCGTGGCCTGCCCTGGTCGCCCCTCCTCTTCTCCACTTTGGGCCCATGAGGCCCATTAACCCACCCGTGGGGTTCCGGTAACCCCCCGGTACTCCGGTACATATCCGATAACCCCCGGAACCATTCCGGTGTCCGAATATAGTCGTCCAATATATCAATATTCATGTCTCAACCATTTCGAGACTCCTCGTCATGTCCGTGATCACATCCGGGACTCCGAACTATCTTCGGTACATCATAACACATAAACTCATAATATAACTGTCATCTAACTTTAAGCGTGCGGATCCTACGGGTTCGAGAACTATGTAGACATGACCGAGACACGTCTCCGATCAATAACCAATAGTGGAACCTGGATGCTCATATTGGCTCCTACATATTCTACGAAGATCTTTATCGGTCAAACTGCATAATAACATACGTTGTTCCCTTTGTCATCGGTATGTTACTTGCCCGAGATTTGATCGTCGGTATCTCAATACCTAGTTCAATCTCGTTACCGGCAAGTCTCTTTACTTGTTACTTAATGCATCATTCCGTAACTAACTCATTAGCTACATTGCTTGCAAGGCTTATAGTGATGTGCATTACCGAGAGGGACCAGAGATACCTCTCCGACAATCGGAGTGACAAAACCTAATCTCGAAATATGCCAACTCAACATGTACCTTTGGAGACACTTGTAGAGCTCCTTTATAATCACCCAGTTACGTTGTGACGTTTGGTAGCACACAAAATGTTCCTCCGGTAAACGGGAGTTGCATAATCTCATAGTTGTAGGAACATGTATAAGTCATGAAGAAAGCAATAGCAACATACTAAACAATCAAGTGCTAAGCTAACGGAATGGGTCAAGTCAATCACATCATTCTCCTAATGATGTGATCCCGTTAATCAAATGACAGCTCAAGTCTATGGTTAGGAAACACAACCATCTTTGATCAACGAGCTAGTCAAGTAGAGGCATACTAGTGACACTATGTTTGTCTATGTATTCACACATGTATTATGTTTCCGGTTAATACAATTCTAGCATGAATAATAAACATTTATCATGATATAAGGAAATAAATAATAACTTTATTATTGCCTCTAGGGCATATTTCCTTCAGCAAACCCTTGGAAGATCAAGTCTCCTCGGATATCAGCAACATAGTTTAGATTTCCAAAACTGATCTGATGACCAGGGGCGTAGCTGTCGATCTGCTCCAGATGGCCAATCGAATTGGCACGCAGTGCGAAGCTACCGAATATGAATATTTGGCTGGGGAGAAAAGTCTCCCTCAGGGCGATATTGTTGTGGATGACTGATGGAGCCATCAAGCCTTCTAGTGACGACACAATGGAACTCTCAATGGAAGCGCCAATGTCGGTGTCAAAACCGGCATATATCGGGTAGGGGGTCCCGAACTATGCGTCTAAGGATCAAAGGTAATAGGAGGCAGGGGACACGATCTTTACGCAGGTTCGGGCCCTCTTAATGGAGGTAATACCCTACTTCCTGCTTGATTGACTATGATGAGTATAGGGGTTACTAGAGTTGATCTACCTCGAGATCGTAATGGCTAAACCCTAGATGTCTAGCTTGTATGATTATGATTGCCCTATGGACTAAACCCTTTAGTTTATATAGACACTGGAGGGACCTAGGGTTGTACAGAGTCGATTTACAGAGAAAGGAAGGTGCATGATCTGAACGCCAAGCTTGCCACCCACGCAAAGGAGAGCCCCATCCGGACACGGGGAAAGGTCTTTAATCTCATATCTTCACGCCCCATTAGTCTGGCCCATATCACATAGCCCGGACGGCCGAGGACCCCTTAGTCCAGGACTCCCTCAGGCGCCGCATAGGGCTACGGTGTGGCGTAGAACGCCTAGTGCGATGGTGGCCGAGCGCCGAGAATACCCGGGGCAGGGGCATGGGGAACCGACATGGAGTTGGTGTGCACAACACCGGTCCATGGGTTCTGGTCGGCGTACCACGGGGCCAGGTGGCAGGCCTGCTGTAGCGGGCGGGGTGTGATACGTCTCCAACGTATCTATAATTTTTTATTGTTCCATGCTATTATATTACCCCTTTTGGATGTTTATGGGCTTTATTTTACTCATTTATATCATTTTTGGGACTAACCTACTAACCGGAGGCCCAGCCAATATTGTTGTTTTATTGCCTGTTTCAGTATTTCGAAGAAAAGGAATATCAAACGGAGTCCAAACGGAATGAAACCTTCGACATCTTGATTTTTTGGAAGAATATGATCCTGGAGACTTGGAGTTCACGTCAGAAGATCCTCGAGGCAGCCACGAGATAGGAGGGCGTGCCCCCCCCCCTGTAGGGCGCGCCCCCTGTCTTGTGGGCCCCTCGAGCACCCCCCGACCGACTTCTTTCGCCTATATATGCCTACGTACCCTAAAAACATTGAATATCAAGATAGATCGGGAGTTCCGCTGCCGCAAGCCTCTGTAGTCACCAAAAACCTCTCAAGAGTCCGTTCAGGCACCCTGCCGGAGGGGGAACCCATCACCGGTGGCCATCTTCATCATCTCGGCGCTCTCCATGACGAGGAGGGAGTAGTTCACCCTCGGGTCTGAGGGTATGTACCAGTAGCTATGTGTTTGATCTCTCTCTCTCTTGTGTTCTCTCTATGGCACGATCTTGATGTATCGCGAGCTTTGCTATTATAGTTGGATCTTATGATGTTTCTCCCCCTCTACTCTCTTGTGATGAATTAAGTTTCCCTCTTGAAGTTATCTTATCGGATTGAGTCTTTATTTGAGAACACTTGATGTATGTCTTGCCGTGTTTATCTGTGGTGACAATGGGATATCACGTGCCACTTGATGTATGTTTTGGTGACCAACTTGCGGGTTCCGCCCATGAACCTATGCATAGGGGTTGGCACATGTTTTCTTGACTCTCTGGTCGAAACTTTGGGGCACTCTTTGAAATACTTTGTGTTGGTTGGATGAATCTGAGATTGTGTGATGCATATCATATAATCATGCCCACGGATACTTCAGGTGACAATGGAGTATCTAGGTGACATTAGGGTTTTGGTTGATTTGTGTCTTAAGGTGTTATTCTAGTACGAACTCTTTAATAGATCGATCCGAAAGAATAACTTTGAGGTGGTTTCGTACCCTACCATAATCTCTACGTTTGTTCTCCGCTATTAGTGGCTTTGGAGTGACTCTTTGTTGCATGTTGAGGGATTGTTATATGATCTATCTGTGTTATTATTGTTGAGAGAACTTGCACTAGTGAAAGTATGAACCCTAGGCCTTGTTTCCTATCATTACAATACCATTTACGCTCACTTTTATCATTAGTTACCTTGCTGTTTTTATATTTTCAGATTACAAAAACCTTTATCTATCATCCATATTGCACTTGTATCACCATCTCTTCGCCGAACTAGTGCACCTATACAATTTACCGTTGTATTGGGTGTGTTGGGGACACAAGAGACTCTTTGTTATTTGGTTGCAGGGTTGTTTGAGAGAGACCATCTTCATCCTACGCCTCCCACGGATTGATAAACCTTAGGTCATCCACTTGAGGGAAATTTGCTACTGTCCTACAAACCTGTGAACTTGCAGGCCCAACAACGTCTACAAGAAGAAGGTTGTGTAGTATACATCAAGCTCTTTTCTGGCGCCGTTGCCGGGGAGGTCAGCGCTTGAAGGTATATCTTTAGATCTTGCAATCGAATCTTTTTGTTTCTTGTTTTATCACTAGTTTAGTTTATAAAAGAAAATTACAAAAAAATGGAACTGAGTTTGTCTCATACGCTTCATCTTTTAAATATCTTTCATGAGTTTGATGAAAAGGAAAATTGTGCTCAAGTGCTAGAAGAAGAAACCTATAGAATGTTTGATACTAAATCTATGTATGATGAGCATGATTGCAATGTTGTTAGTATGAATTCCTTGAATATCCATGATGCTAATGATATGCAAAGCCACAAGCTTGGGGAAGCTATGTTTGATGAATATGATATTTTTAGTCCCCCAAGTTTTGATGAGCAAATTTATTATGATGAAAGCATGCCTCCTATTTATGATGATTATATTGATGAAAGTGGGTTTGGAAGAGTGTCAACTTTATTTAGTGATGATTCCACTATTTCAGAAGAGGTTCCAATTGATTATGAGAACAAAGTTGCTATCTATGATGATTATTGTGATGACTTGTATGCTATTAAGAATAATGATAACCATGAAACTTGTCATCATGATTTTAGTTTTCAATTGTATTATGCCTCACATGATAATTATTTTGTTGAGTTTGCTCCCACTACTATTAATGAGAAGAATTTTGCTTATGTGGAGAGTAGTAAATTTTCTATGCGTGTAGATCATGAAAAGAATGCTTTAGGTGCTGGTTATATTGTTGAATTCATTCATGATGCTACTGAAAATTATTATGAGGGAGGAACATATGCTTGTAGGAATTGCAATAATGTCAAGTTTCCTCTCTATGTGCTTCAAGTTTTGAACTTATGCTTGTTTTGCCTTCCTATGCTAATTGATTATTGTTCCCATAAGTTGTTTGCTCACAAAATCCCTATGCATAGGAAGTGGGTTAGACTTAAATGTGCTAGTCATATGCTTCATGATGCTCCCGTTATGTTTCAATTCTTATCTTTTATGCGAGCATCATTGTCATCATCATGCCTAGCTAGAAAGGCATTAAAGAAAAGTGCTTGTTGGGAGACAACCCAATATTTATCCTTAATTTTTTTTGTGTGTCCACATGATTATGCTACTGTAGTAATCATGTTTTATAGCTTTTGTTTCAATAAAGTGCCAAGTAAGACCTTTAGGATAGTTTTAGGTGATAGTTGTGTTGATCCTGCTGAGAATCAGAAACTTTTGCACCCAGTATATTAGTTTTTTTAATTCACATAAACGTGATTCTGACCTGATTCTTTTTGCTATGAGTTTATACACAAATTTCTTAGGACTTCCTAATTTGGTAGAATTTTTGGAGTTCCATAAGTATACGTTTGATACAGATTACTACAGACTGTTCTGTTTTTGACATATTCTGTTTTCTATGTGTTGTTTGCTTATTTTGATGAATCTATGAGTAGTATTGGAGGGTATGAACCATAGATAAGTTGGAATACAATAGATATTACACCAATATGAATTTAGAATGAGTTAATTACAGTACCTAAGTGGTGGTTTTATTTTTCTTATACTAACGGAGCTTACGAGTTTTCTGTTGAGTTTTGTGTTATGAAGTTTTCAAGTTTTGGGTAAGGCTTCGATGGACTATGGAATAAGGAGTGGCAAGATCCCAAGCTTGGGGATGCCCAAGGCACCCCAAGGTAATATTCAAGGACAACCAAGAGCCTAAGCTTGGGGATGCCCCGGGATGGCATCCCCATTTCGTCTTCGTTCATCGGTAACTTTACTTGGAGCTATATTTTTATTCACCACATGATATGTGTTTTGGTTGGATTTATATTAATGTTTTTCATCTTTAGTTTCAATAAAAAGGTCAAGGATAGCCTTTGTCATGCTTATTTTGCTAGTATACATGTTGCTGTTTGAAAACAGAAAGTTTACCGCTGTTGCAAAAATTCCCTAGAAAATTAAGAGCATGATATAATGTTGAAACCTTTTGCATGATGAGCTCTGATAAATTTACTACAGTGGGAATTTTATTTCATAATTTTTGGAGTTACGGAAGTATGCTGAATCATGCATTCTTTATAGATTGTACTGTTTTGGCATATTGCTGTTATGTTTGCATAGTTTGCATATGTTTGCTTGTTTAATGATTCTATTTGAGGATAGGAGTATTAAATATGCAGAGGCATTTAGTATGCAATGTTGAATAATAATTTTAGTGATTTGTTACAGTAGAAAACGATAAGGTTTTGCATTGGTTTATACTAACCTATCTCACGAGTTCTTGTTGAGTTTGGTGTGGATGAAGCTTTTGATAAAAAGAGAAACCATGGTATGAGAGGAATTAAGGAGACATAAAGGTTCAAGCTTGGGGATTCACAAGGCACCCCAAGACAATATTTCAAGAAGTCTCAAGGATCTAAGCTTTGGGATGCCCCAGTAGGCATCCCACCTTTCTTCTTCAACAACTATCGATTAGTATCAGTTGAGCCTAAGTTTTTGCTTCTTCACATGAGTTGTGCTATCCTTGCAATGTAATTTTATTTTGTTTTGCTTGCTGCTTGATTAGAATACCAAGATCTGAAATTCCTTAATGTTAAAGAGTCTTCACATAGTAAAATAATTATTTAGCTACTCATTAATCTTCACTTATATCTTTCAGAGTAGTTTGTCATTTGCTCTAGTGCATCACTTACATCTTTTAGAGCACGGCGGTGGTTATATTTTGTAGAAATTGCTTGTCCTCTCATGCTTCACTTATATTATTTTGAGAGTCTTTTAGAGCAGCATGGTATTTGCTATGGTTACAAAGTTGGTCCTAGAATGATGAGCATCCAAGTTGGGTGTAATAAAAACTATCATAGAAAAGAATTGGATGGTATGACCAATTTGATGCTTGATAATTGTTTTGAGATATGGAGGTAGTGATATTAAAGTCATGCTAGTTGGGTGATTATGAATTTAAAGAATGCTTGAGTTGAAGTTTGTGATTCCTTTAGCATGCACGTATGGTGAACTGCTTTGTGATGAAGTTGGAGCACAATTTTATTTATTGATTGTCTTCCTTATGAGTGGCGGTTGGGGACGAGCGATGGTCTTTTCCTACTAATCTATCCCCCTAGGAGCATGCGCGTAGTGATTTGGTTTTTGATGACTTCTAGATTTTTGCAATAAGTACATGAGTTCTTTTGACTAATGTTGAGTCCATGGATTATACGCACCCTTTCACCCTTCCATCATTGCTAGCCTTTCTTGTGCCGCGCAACTTTCGCCGGTACCATACACCTACCATATACCTTCCTCAAAACAGCCACCATATACCTTCCTCAAAACAGCCACCATACACCCACCATACTCCTTCCTCAAAACAGCCACCATACCTACCTATTATGGCATTTCCATAGCCATTCCGAGATATATTGCCATGCAACTTTCCACCGTTCCATTCATATGACACGCATTACTTTTGTCATATTGCTTTTTGCATGATCATATAGTTGACATTGTATTTGTGGCAAGGCCACCTTCATAATTTTCATACATGTCGCTCTTGATTCATTGCATATCCCGGTACACCGCCGGAGGCATTCATATAGAGTCATATATTGTTCTAGTTTTGAGTTGTAAATCCATAAAAATGTGATGATCTTCATTATTAGAGCATTGTCCCAGTGAGGAAAGGATGATCGAGACTATGATTCCCCCACAAGTCGGGATGAGACTTCGGACTTTACAAAAAGAAAAAAGAGAGAAAGGCCAAAAAGAAAAAAAGAAAAGGCCAAAGAAAAAAGAGAAAAAGAAAGAAAAAAAGGAAAAGAAAGAAAAAAATAAAATGAGAGAAAAAGAGAGAAGGGACAATGCTACTATCTCTTTTTCCACACTTGTGCTTCAAAGTAGCACCATGATCTTCATGATAGAGAGTCTCCTATGTTGTCACTTGCATATACTAGTGGGAATTTTTTATTTTAGAACTTGGCTTGTATATTCCAATGATGGGCTTCCTCAAAATGCCCTAGGTCTTCGTGAGCAAGCGAGTTGGATGCACACCCACTTAGTTTCTTTTGTTGAGCTTTCATATATTTATAGCTCTAGTGCATCCATTGCATGGCAATCCCTACTCACTCACATTGATATCTATTAATGGGCATCTCCATAGCCCGTTGATACGCCTAGTTGATGTGAGACTATCTTCTCCTTTTTGTCTTCTCCACAACCACCATTCTATTCCACATGTAGTGCTATGTCCATGGCTCACGCTCATGTATTGCGTGAAAGTTGAAAAGGTTTGAGATTATTAAAGTATGAAACAATTGCTTGGCTTGTCATCGGGGTTGTGCATGATTAAATACTTTGTGTGATGAAGATAGAGCAACAGCCAGACTATATGATTTTGTAGGGATAACTTTCTTTGGCCATGTTATTTTGAGAAGACATGATTACTTTGATTAGTGTGCTTGAAGTATCACCATTTTCAAGTTAATATGAACTTTTATTTTGTATCATTTGGATCTGAACATTCATGCCCCAATAAAGAAAATTACATTGAAAATTATGCTAGGTAGCATTCACATCAAAATTCTGATTTTATCATTTACCTACTCGAGGACGAGCAGGAGTTAAGCTTGGGGATGCTTGATATGTCTCCAACATATCTATAATTTTTGATTGTTCCATGCTATTATATTAACCCTTTTGGATGTTTATGGGCTTTATTTTACACATTTATATCATTTTTGGGACTAACCTACTAACCGGATGTAACATCCCAAAATTCTAAATTTTGGAATGTTATAATAAATAGATAGTTTTGATTGATTGTTTGATTGATTGTGTGAAGTTGAGAGACATTTGAAATTTTTGAAAGTTAAATGAGAGGGAATAAAAGGACTTACCCAAACTTTCATTTTTTGCATTCGTGACCTCCGTGAATTCAAATTCTTTTCACCACAAAACCCTGGAGAGAAGATGACATGACTTCTTCCATTTATTTAAATGACAAGGGGTGTTGAAAATATTTGAATTTCATTTGAAATTATTTCCAATTCATAAACTTCAAGCAGCTCAATGATTTTCACGAGCGAAGATAAAATGACTTCTTCAAAACATATGAAATATGAGTTGGGAGTTTCAAAGAATTAAATTCAAAGTTCTCTTGAACTTACTTTTCCATTTGGAGTTATTTGAGTTTTATTCAAATTATTTTCTCCAAAAATAAAATATATGGAAAATAGGGTAACATGATTCCCTACATCAGAAAATTGGAGAGAAATAAATTTGAATTAATTTTGGTATTTTTAAAATGATTTTTTTACTGGATTTTACTAGGGCAGAAGCACTCTTTGCTTTATTTGAATTTGTGTGTATTTTATTTGACTCTAGAAAAATGTTCGGCTTGTAGGAAATCTTTTTCTGAAAATTTTGATATATTATATGCCTATATATATATATATATATATATATATATATATATATATATATATATTCTTTTGTTTTTATTTTGTTTATCTGTTTAAAAAAACTTCCGCTGACTGGGACGGCCCGGCTAGCCAGCCAAGCCACGGCCCAGCCAGCCCACGTCGCCCGCGCCGCTCGTCCCCGAGCTCGGGATGAAGTCCCGAGCCGCCACGGCATCGCCGCCGCCGCCGTGTCCGCCCCGGCCTCCTCTGCCCCCTCCTCCACGCCACCTCCCCCCTCCTCTTATAAATCCCCTCCGCCTCCCTCTGCTCGCGCCGCCGCCCTCCCGCATCTCGCCGAGCCACCGCCGCCGCACTCGCCGGGATTCGCTGCCGTCGGCGAGATCCGCTCGCCGCTGCCGCTCCGTCCCTTCGCCGTGGACCGCCGCCGACGCCGCCATCCACCTCGCCTTGCCGCGTCGCCCCTCCCCGTCCACTCCGCCCTCGCCGCCAGCCACCAGAGCCACCGCTCCGATCAAGCCCGAGCCGCCCGCTGTCGTCGGAGTTCAACCTCGCCGCCGCCGGTTTTCTCTCGAAAACCGACAAACCGCTGCGAACTGGTATAACCGCCGTCCGATCCGGTTTTATTTTAAGTTCGGTTTGTTTTTAAAAACCCTATACTAGATCTGTTTTTTTAGGTTTTATTAAACAGCGAACGTCCACTATTTAGACCTTATAAACGAACGTTCGTTATTTTAGCCTTTTCTTTTCTGTTAGTTTTAGTCAGGGACCTATCCATAATTAGTTTCCTTTTAGTTTGGCCCCTGTTTCTCAATCAATCACAACTTTTTACTCGTGTATCCAAATTAGACGAAACCAACGCCCACTTCTTTGTTATGATCCTCTCTATCAAGTAAAACAACTTAAACATGTTTTTGAAAGTTTTAAAATTTGAATTCAAATAGTTTAGTATTTGAACTTTGTTTGATCATAACTTGAGTTTTATAACTCCGATTTGAGTGATTCTTTTTGCATCTCGAAGCTCTTGACCTAAACTTTCTGATAAGGCCAAATTCACATAGTTTTGGTACTGTTAGAAATTGTTTTATGCTGCAAGAGTCATTTGCTTGGTTTTGATGTTTTCTGAATCGTACTCTTCGTTCTTTCCGATCTTTTGAGTGATTGCTTATGTGTGGTTACAATTGCTTGCTCATGATAGATTGACCGGAGTGTGACACGTAGAACTATCAAGAGTTTTGAGTGTGAATCATCTTCATCAACATTGCAGGAAAGTTCACACTTTGATCATATCCCTTTTCATACCCAGTTTTTATGCATTAGTTTCAATCCTCAAACATTGCATGATTAGGATCTAATTAAATTGTGGGTTTTGGGGAAGTAGATGAGGTAGTACCTATTACCTGTTTTATTATCAAACCCTTGGGAGTTACTTCTACGTTTGCTTATTATGCTATGCTATGCTCGTAGACGTGGATTGGGTTTGAGTGAACTTTCCATGACAGATGTGAGATTGTTAATTAATGGTTTACTTAAGGTGGCAACTTAAACACACATATGGGTGGATTGAGGCACCTGGTTTCCAGGATTTGCCTGTTTTTCTTCGGACCGCCACCCAGGCTCAAAGGGATCATAAGATTATTCATGCTAGAAACTTATGTGTGCAGCCACAAGCCATTATGGGCTCTGGCATAGTTGATTAAGTGGTGCGAACTCTTACGGGTAGACTAGCAAATGTAGGGGAAAGTAGGTGTACCGGTCTACCCTATGTAAGGTGCTAGCGCTTCCGAAAGACTATGTCTCGGTCACACGTTTCTCAAACATCATGTAGTGCGAGGAATCAAACGGAGGCGATCGAGTCTTGTGGGGAAAAGTGCGCAAACCTCTGCAGAGTGTATAAACTAATCATGGTTAGGCGTGTCCCCGGTTATGGACATCTTGAGTATCTAGTACTCGGATATCATGTGAATCTCATCATGTTACTTTAATTAATATTGTTGGGTTGTTAATGAGTACTTTTAATTGGGATTGAGAATGCTGTCAACCATTCTCAATGTTTAACAACCACCATGATAGTTAAATAAATTTTATTCCTTTGCAGTAGGGAAAAATTGGCTTTTCGCAAAAACATTATAACCATAGAGCCTCCACCAGCCAAATATGCATGTAGTGATAGCCTTTATTCATCATTGCACTATGGTGTGAATTTGCCAGTACATTCAATGTACTAACCCTTTGTGGCTGCAACGTCTCATGTTGCAGGATCTTACGACGAGTAAGTGATACGTTAGGGTTACGATTCCTATACTCAACTTTGCCGTTGGTGTTGATGGGAATCCACAACCTTGTTACTTCCGCTATTTGGATTGAGGTAATAGTATTTACGTTACTTATACATGTGATTTACCTCTGTTATAAATCCTCGAGTACTATGTGTGTCAGCATACCGATCCAGGGATGACACTTAAGCACAGAGACTTGATCCATTCGGGTCGGGTCGCTACAAGATGGTATCAGAGCACATGTTGACTGTAGGACGTGACCCTAGAAACTGGCAAGCCCATAGGAAAGACTTTTTCTCTACAACTTTCTTTTCAAAAGAATCTTTTACCTCTCTTCTCTTCTGAGCTTATTCAAATACTCCCTTTTAGTGAGACCATACCCCTTTCCCCTTTTGACCCCTCGAAGATTCGACTGATGAGACCACTCCAAGAAGGACCAGATATCGGACAACTAAGACCACTTAGGAATGAAGAGGATTTTACCGAGCATTATAATGATGGAAACTACGACGAATAAAGACTTCGAAGACTAGGAGAATATGAAGAATTTCCAGATTTGGTATGATCAAGGGAGGCTACCCTTATGGAACTTGACAGACTATGGAAGCTATCAATACCCGAGATCAAGGTGTATCGGAGAAAGACCTGAATATGGAGCATTAGAACTCAAAGTTTTGTCAAGAAAACCCTAAGGCAGGAGATATCAACTATGGAATAAAAGTTCATGTCAATGACTAGGGCAGAAATATGGATACCAAGATATTATCGCTCTCTTATGCTATTATTACCGTGTTGAGTTAAGCATGCATTCCTTCGGAAGTATTGGATGGTAGAAAGCTGATGGAGCACCCATCAGCAAAGGATACAGATTTAACCTTAGCTGGTGTATCGCCAGGATCTGGAGTATTACATCCAGAAGTTTAAGATGGCCCTTCGGGAAGCTGTATTTGACGAGGAAGCAGTTCGTGTAGGACTCAGAAACCAGAAGCTGAAGTTGCCAAACTGGAGGAACAAAACCCCGAGATACCGGAGATTTGTCAGGAACTGAAGGACATTAGGACCATGGTTCATGCCAAGGATGTTGAAACCCAGAAGTTTGGAACGCAACCCCAGAAATATTAAAGGATGTCATGAGAGACTTCGCATCAACAGAGATGATTTGGAAAAAGAACTTGAGAAGGACAAGCATTATCAGAAGGAGCCACCGGAGACATGACCAAGACTTGAAGAGTTTGATGACGTTGAGATCTACAGACCATTAGAAGACCCAACCCCGTTATACCTACGTTAGATGCGATGTTTGTGAGCTGTCATTTGTTTGATGTTTTTCCGACAGCCACAAATAAAATGCCCTTTTCAAAACTGTTGTTTGCATTGTGTGTATCCCTCTCTATCTCTCTTATCTCACCCCAAAGCCCCTGGACCCAATAGAGGATGAATGGAGATGAGCTCATATTTTCTGGACTGATGAGTCAATTGGAGACGGACCGATGGATTCAGAACATGGAGGATCACATGAAGAATAACCCTATAGCTGGAAAGGATATGGCACACCATGCTCTTCAATGCTTTGAAAGAGGTGCTGCTACTTGGTGGAGGATGTACCAAACCATCAATGGATGGCAAGGAGTAACCACTTGGAAAGAATTTAAGTTGACTCTGCTAAAGTCTCGATTTGTGTCCAAGAAATTGAAGCCTTATGGAAAGGATGTGAAGAAACTTTGTGCATGCAAGCTCTGTGGAGAAATAGGACACAACCATAAGGAGCACAAGGATGAATGCCCTAATTGTGAAGGAAGTCACCCAGCTGAAGAATGCCCAACTAGGCAGATTACTTGTTTCTTGTGTGAAGGAACTACCCACTACCCTGCTCAGTGCCACATTTACCCCATGGTACAACGAACCATCCAGCAGAAGAAAGAAGTAATGAAAGGAGCCCTCATGGAGATTTTAGAAGAACCTGTGATGAAGGAAGATGTCAAGGACAAGCACAAAGGAAACAAAATTAAAGCCTGCACCAAGTCTTGCTATTCATGTGGAGAAGGACACATCTCCCAAGATTGTCTAAATGGAGATCTAGTAGAATTCCTGACAGAGGAAGTAGAGTATGACCCACAGGAAATAGAAGCCCTGATTGGAACGGAAAAGTCCAGGAAGAGAAGTAGATTGGATTCCATGAAGGACCTGAGCCATATCACCTGTTTTAGGTGCAAGGAGTCAGGGCACTACTTCAGTAGTTGCCCAAAAAGGACGCCGGGGTCCCAAGGAGGCTATGTGATCATGAGGAAACCTCGAGACTTGTCAGAACTGTTATGTTTTCGTTGTAATGAAGCAGGGCACTTTGCCAGGGATTGTCCCAAGAAGAAGGAGACTGATGCTAAATATTTGAGTTAGCAGCAATGTAAATGTAGTAGTAGTAGTGAGAACATCTCCTCTGTATTGAGATGTTGAGTTGAGGCATATCTGAAAGGCAAGAGATTGTAATCATTTGAGAATCAATAAAGTTATCATCCTTGGTATTGATTTGGATTCTATGAGTTGTTACTCTATGAAGAAATTTTTTGACCATTTTCGAGGATATGAGAAATATGGTCTATGGATGAGATTGGAGCATTTTAAGGGTGGTAGTACCCTGTGAGGAGATTTGACCCCTGGAAAGGATAATGATGTTCCACGGAGTGGACCTTGGACAAAATAAGTATGAGTTTTGTCTCGATATGTTGGATACCCCCAAGAGCATGAAGGAAAGAAGTATTATTGGATTATAAAGGAGGTATGATGTTGGAAATATGGAGCAATTGTAACTCCATGATGAGTTTGAGTAATCACGTCTTAGTGTGATACAACAGAACGAAGATGGAGAGAGTACCACTCGATGGATTTGAGAATGCTAGGAAGCTGAATGTTGGAGTAATGGTCAGATGCCCAGATAATGAGTTCAAGGTTTACAAGTGATGAGATGGGCTATAACCCACAGCCCCAGGACCTGCCAAGAAGCAAGCACACTCTTGCTGAAGGAAAAACCCTGGAAGAAGTTACGAATTTATCAACCGACGATTCTATAGGAGTTTACGCAAAATCTGAGAGTTGTGAAGGACCGATAGATGTTTGTTTGGCTTGCAGAATCAATGGATTTATCCGAACTTGGTTCGTCGACAAGAAAAATTCTGCAATGCTTGTGAGGTTGACCGAGTGTTAGCATGCGACATTCGCTAAACCATATACAAGGTAATAATTTGGGTGCGGGATGGATTGATCACCATACCGACTTACTCTTCTTATTCGCCTTGCTATACGGGATGGTAAATCTGAGTGACTTACCTATAGTAGAGAGACGACGATCAAAACCTTGTTTAGACCTTAGAATGGTATAAGTATTTATCCCTTGTACAAGGCAGTTGTTGCCAATCGTAGGTCATACGGTGAGGTTTAGCCCAGACCCGTTTCCTGCAGGAGAAACCATAAATTGTTGACCACCAGGAGATATCGATAGTTGTTTAGTATTGGCGCCAGACCCGTCAGCTAAGAAGAAACAGTCATGGAATAACCTTACCAAGATGAAAGGACAGAAGAACTGCGGTAAAGGTTATGCCACCACCGGAAGATCCCAGAGAAGGAGTTTTCCCGAGATTTGAGAAGACCGGTCCCGTCAAGAATAAGGATGGAGTATATGAGTATTGATGGGACCGTAACAATGCTTCTAAGGGTGGTAGTACCCGAGACCCCGGAGACGAACGTTGGATTTTGAAGACCCCCAAACCCTAACCTATTTCTTTCTAGCCTCTTCGAATCTCGAGGACAAGATTCATTTTAAGGGTGGTAGGTTTGTAACATCCCAAAATTCTAAATTTTGGAATGTTATAATAAATAGATAGTTTTGATTGATTGTTTGATTGATTGTGTGAAGTTGAGAGACATTTGAAATTTTTGAAAGTTAAATGAGAGGGAATAAAAGGACTTTCCCAAACTTTCATTTTTTGCATTCGTGACCTCCGTGAATTCAAATTCTTTTCACCACAAAACCCTGGAGAGAAGATGACATGACTTCTTCCATTTATTTAAATGACAAGGGGTGTTGAAAATATTTGAATGTCATTTGAAATTATTTCCAATTCATAAACTTCAAGCAGCTCAATGATTTTCACGAGTGAAGATAAAATGACTTCTTCAAAACATATGAAATATGAGTTGGGAGTTTCAAAGAATTAAATTCAAAGTTCTTTTGAATTTACTTTTCCATTTGGAGTTATTTGAGTTTTATTCAAATTATTTTCTCCAAAAATAAAATATATGGAAAATAGGGTAACATGATTCCCTACATCAGAAAATTGGAGAGAAATAAATTTGAATTAATTTTGGTATTTTTAAAATGATTTTTTTACTGGATTTTACTAGGGCAGAAGCACTCTTTGCTTTATTTGAATTTGTGTGTATTTTATTTGACTCTAGAAAATGTTCGGCTTGTAGGAAATCTTTTGTTTTTATTTTGTTTGTCTGTTAAAAAAGAAAAAACTTCCGCCGACTGGGCCGGCCCAGCTAGCCAGCCAGGCCACGGCCCAGCCAGCCCACGTCGCCCGCGCCGCTCGTCCTCGAGCTTGGGACGAAGTCCCGAGCCGCCACGGCATCGCCGCCGCCGTCGTGTCCGCCCCGGCCTCCTATGCCCCCTCCTCCACGCCACCTTCCCCCTCCTCTTATAAATCCCCTCCGCCTCCCTCTGCTCGCGCCGCCGCCCTCCCGCATCTCGCCGAGCCACCGTCGCCACACTCGCCGGGATTCGCCGCCGCCGGCGAGATCCGCTCGCCGCTGCCGCTCCGTCCCTTCGCCGTGGACCACCGCCAACGCCGCCATCCACCTCGCCTTGCCGCGTCGCCCCTCCCCGTCCACTCCGCCCTCGTCGTCGGCCACCAGAGCCGCCGCTCCGGTCAAGCCCGAGCTGCCCGCTGTCACCGGAGTTCAACCTCGCCGCCGCCGGTTTTCTCTCGAAAACCGACAAACCGCTGCGAACCGGTATAACCATCGTCCGATCCGGTTTTATTTTAAGTTCGGTTTGTTTTTAAAAACCCTAGACTAGATCTGTTTTTTAGGTTTTATTAAACAGCGAACGTCCACTGTTTAGACCTTATAAACGAACGTTCGTTATTTTAGCCTTTTCTTTTCTGTTAGTTTTAGTCAGGGACCTATCCGTAATTAGTTTCCTTTTAGTTTGGCCCCTGTTTCTCAATCAATCACAACTTTTTACTCGTGTATCCAAATTAGACGAAACCAATGCCCACTTCTTCGTTATGATCCTCTCTATCCAGTAAAACAACTTAAACATGTTTTTGAAAGTTTTAAAATTTGAATTCAAATAGTTTAGTATTTGAACTTTGTTTGATCATAACTTGAGTTTTATAACTCCGATTTGAGTGATTCTTTTTGCATCTCGAAGCTCTTGACCTAAACTTTCTGATAAGGCCAAATTCACATAGTTTTGGTACTGTTAGAAATTGTTTTATGCTGCAAGAGTCATTTGCTTGGTTTTGATGTTTTCCGAATCGTACTCTTCGTTCTTTCCGATCTTTTGAGTGATTGCTTATGTGTGGTTACAATTGCTTGCTCATCATAGATTGACCGGAGTGTGACGCGTAGAACTATCAAGAGTTTTGAGTGCGAATCATCTTCATCAACATTGCAGGCAAGTTCACACTTTGATCATATCCCTTTTCATATCCAGTTTTTATGCATTAGTTTCAATCTCAAACATTGCATGATTAGGATCTAATTAAATTGTGGGTTTTGGGGAAGTAGATGAGGTAGTACCTATTACTTGTTTTATTATCAAACCCTTGGGAGTTACTTCTACGTTTGCTTATTATGCTATGCTATGCTCGTAGACGTGGATTGGGTTTGAGTGAACTTTCCATGACAGATGTGAGATTGTTAATTAATGGTTTACTTAAGGTGGCAACTTAAACACACATCTGGGTGGATTGAGGCACCTGGTTTCCAGGATTTGCCTGTTTTTCTTTGGACCGCCACCCAGGCTCAAAGGGATCATAAGATTATTCATGCTAGAAACTTAAGTGTGCAGCCACAAGCCATTATGGGCTCTGGCATAGTTGATTAAGTGGTGCAAACTCTTACGGGTAGACTAACAGATGTAGGGGAAAGTAGGTGCACCGGTCTACCCTATGTAAGGTGCTAGCGCTTCCGAAAGACTATGTCTCGGTCATCTGTTTCTCAAACATCATGTAGTGCGAGGAATCAAACAGAAGCGATCGAGTCTTGTGGGGAAAAGTGCGCAAACCTCTGCAGAGTGTATAAACTAATCATGGTTAGCCGTGTCCCCGGTTATGGACATCTTGAGTATCTAGTACTTGGATATCATGTGAATCTCATCATGTTACTTTAATTAATATTGTTGGGTTGTTAATGAGTACTTTTAATTGGGATTGAGAATGTTGTCAACCATTCTCAATATTTAACAACCACCATGATAGTTAAATAAATTTTATTCCTTTGCAGTAGGGAAAAATTGGCTTTTCGCAAAAACATTATAACCATGGAGCCTCCACCTGCCAAATATGCATGTAGTGATAGCCTTTATTCATCATTGCACTATGGTGTGAATTTGCCAGTACATTCAATGTACTGACCCTTTGTGGCTGCAACGTCTCATGTTGCAGGATCTTACGACGAGTAAGTGATACGTTAGGGTTACGATTCCTATACTCAACTTTGCCGTTGGTATTGATGGGAATCCACAACCTTGTTACTTCCGCTATTTGGATTGAGGTAATAGTATTTACATTACTTATACATGTGATTTGCCTCTGTTATAAATCCTCGAGTACTGTGTGCGTCAGCATACCGATCCAGGGATGACACTTAAGCACAGAGACTTGATCCATTCGGGTCGGGTCGCTACACCGGAGGCCCAGCCCATATTGTTGTTTTATTGCCTGTTTCAGTATTTCAAAGAAAAAGAATATCAAACGGAGTCCAAACGGAATGAAACCTTCGGCAGCGTGATTTTTTGGAAGAATATGATCCTGGAGACTTGGAGTTCACATCAGAAGATCCTCGAGGCAGCCACGAGATAGGAGCCCCCCCCCTGTAGGGCGCGCCCCCTGTCTCGTGGGCCCCTCGAGCACCTCCCAACCGACTTCTTTCGCCTATATATGCCTACGTACCCTAAAAACATCGATTATCAAGATAGATCGGGAGTTCCGCCGCCGCAAGCCTCTGTAGCCACCAAAAACCTCTCGGGAATCCGTTCCGGCACCCTGCCGGAGGGGGAACCCATCACCGGTGGCCATCTTCATCATCTTGGCGCTCTCCATGACGAGGAGGGAGTAGTTCACCCTCGGGGCTGAGGGTATGTACCAGTAGCTATGTGTTTGATCTCTCTCTCTCTTGTGTTCTCTCTATGGCACGATCTTGATGTATCGCGAGCTTTGCTATTATAGTTGGATCTTATGATGTTTCTCCCCCTCTACTCTCTTGTGATGAATTGAGTTTCCCTCTTGAAGTTATCTTATCGGATTGAGTCTTTATTTGAGAACACTTGATGTATGTCTTGCCGTGTTTATCTGTGGTGACAATGGGATATCACGTGCCACTTGATGTATGTTTTGGTGACCAACTTGCGGGTTCCGCCCATGAACCTATGCATAGGGGTTGGCACATGTTTTCTTGACTCTCTGGTCGAAACTTTGGGGCACTCTTTGAAATACTTTGTGTTGGTTGGATGAATCTGAGATTGTGTGATGCATATCATATAATCATGCCCACGGATACTTCAGGTGACAATGGAGTATCTAGGTGACATTAGGGTTTTGGTTGATTTGTGTCTTAAGGTGTTATTCTAGTACGAACTCTTTAATAGATCGATCCGAAAGAATAACTTTGAGGTGGTTTCGTACCCTACCATAATCTCTACGTTTGTTCTCCGCTATTAGTGGCTTTGGAGTGACTCTTTGTTGCATGTTGAGGGATTGTTATATGATCTATCTGTGTTATTATTGTTGAGAGAACTTGCACTAGTGAAAGTATGAACCCTAGGCCTTGTTTCCTATCATTACAATACCATTTACGCTCACTTTTATCATTAGTTACCTTGCTGTTTTTATATTTTCAGATTACAAAAACCTTTATCTATCATCCATATTGCACTTGTATCACCATCTCTTCTCTGAACTAGTGCACCTATACAATTTACCATTGTATTGGGTGTGTTGGGGACACAAGAGACTCTTTGTTATTTGGTTGCAAGGTTGTTTGAGAGAGACCATCTTCATCCTATGCCTCCCACGGATTGATAAACCTTATGTCATCCACTTGAGGGAAATTTGCTACTGTCCTACAAACCTGTGCACTTGCAGGCCCAACAACGTCTACAAGAAGAAGGTTGTGTAGTAGACATCAGGGTGCTCCTCCCTGAGCGCCTGCGCCCCCCTGCTTGCGGCCGCCGCGATGACCCCCCCCCCCCCCATTGGCCGCAGGCTGGCAGGAAGGGAGCGGCCGAGGCGGGCGGGAAGCCGGGCGGGAAAGCGGACGCCGCCGGCTGGGGCGGCATCAGGCGCAGAGGTGGCGGGGCTTGGCCCCCGCGGGTGCCGGCGACGAGGGTGGTGTGGGTCGCTCGAGTCCGTGCCATCCTCATCCGGCGCTCCTCCAGCTTGAGGTACGCCACCACCTTAGTGTAAGTGGGCTCCGGGATGAGGGTGAGGTTGGAGGCGGCGTTCCTAAAATCCTCGTTGAGACCGGCGGTGAGGGTGCTGATGAGGAGCTCGTCACCAACCGTCTCCCCGAGATCGCGGAGCTCATCGGCAAGCTTTTTCAGGTGCATGAAAAAATCATCGATGGACGAGTCAAGCTGCTGGCACCCGTAAAACTCGCCGTGGAGAAGGACCTTGCGCTGCAGCTTGTTGTCGGTGAAGAGGCCGTTGAGTTTGGTCCAGACGGCGTTGGCATCGTCGTCATCATCCACCACGGTATGGAAGAGGTCGGTGGAGATGGTGAGATAGAACTAGCGGATGATGGTGACGTCGAGGATCATCCACTCCTCGGCATGGATCATGAGAGCCGAGTCCACAATGCCATCAATGTGGCCATGAAGGAGGTACTCGCGGAACACCAACGAAAAATAACGCTTCCAAGCGGAGTAGGCTCTCGTGGATGTTGAGGTCGCGGACGAGAGTGACATCGGGACTGGCAAACGGGTTGGAGACGGTGGAGGAGGAACTCATGGCTAGGGTTAGGGTGTGCGATGTTAACCAGTTTAGCACCATACATGTTTAGTGAATCTAATGAAGTTGATTTGGTGTTGTAGATGTTGGTATGTTTTTCAATAAACTTGGCTGAACTTAAATAAGTTTGACTTAGGACAAACCAAAACTTCAAATATTTTGGAAAGAAGGGAGTATTATTTAGAACGGAAGTGGAATTGCAGTACATGTCATTCCAGTATGGTAAGATAAAGGATAAGTAGGTGGGAATTTTGTGTGTTATAAACCCATCACGCCTTAGATGATACTCCCCCTGTCCCCAATTATTTGTCGCCGAAACGGATGCATCCAGAACTAAAAATACATCTAGATACATCCATTTCTGCAACAAATAATTCCGGACGAAGGGAGTAATTCTCACCCTTCTCTCTCAGACTTCATAAAGAATATCATCACAAATACATCTATGGAACCAACAAATGAGGAAATCGGAGCAAGATACAAGAATGCCCAAATGAAGCAGAAGGCAGAATTACTGTTGCAGCTGCAAGCTTAATTGTTGGCACTGTATCCACAGTTGGAACCAAGCGAAGAAAATCAATGAACTAGGGTTCCATACCAGCATCGAGGTAATGCTTTCGTTTCATATTTTGCGTGACACGGCCAGCCGCTGCTGGAGGCAGCCCCTACTTGGGCACTGTCATGCAAGAACGAAAATTGAGCACGATAAAGAGAGAATGTTTCCCCAGTAACTGAAGTAAACAGTAGGGGACAGAAACGGTCTCTAAGTTATCTTCTTAACCAGGGGTAGAGATACTTGATAGGTGTACTTTCCATTGGGCTACAAAATTCACCGCCACCACTACTACTACTAGGGAACGTTTTTACACCATACTTTTCAACCCTATGATGCGTAGGTGATGCTCAGAACAAGCCCGAAGTGGTCACTAGGCAGCACAGGATACTCAATGTTCTGGACTACCTTGCGGACAGTCTTCTCCTTGTAGTGTGATATCCCAGGTATCGCCTCCTTCCCGATCATCTCAATGGTGTTGATCTCGAAATCCGGCAGCTTGCACACAAACCGGTCCAGCCTCTTCTGCAGCTTGCGGTTGCCTGCCAGCATGCCGTTAGCCCGCGTGTCGTACGTCCAGCCGTCCTCGCCTGGCTTCAGCTCAGCCCAGGCATCGACCCAGCCGTCTGAGAGAGGGAATGGCCCGTCGCCTTTGTCGTCCCAGTTCATGTCTCCGCAGAATATCACGTTGCGGAACTTGTCCAATATCCTCATGGATGCATTCGCCTGAGTTACTCGTTCCTTGCTGTACATCTGATTCCACGCGCAGGGGCTCTCCAGGTGGCTTGTGGCCAACACCAACTTGGTCGCACCTCCAATGTTGATGTCTGCCATGCACAGCTCCCTTTCCATGACTGAGTTGGAAAATGGCATGCATTCGAATGAACTCACGGGCAACTTGCTCATCTGCAGTTATTGCAATCGAATCACATTACTGAAACACATGAATGAAATGATAAGAGGATACATGCTCTAAAGCTACAAAGGGGAGCAATAGAATGTTTGAGAGCAGTAGCGCTTTACATGGCATTACATAAACAGATTAGTCATATGTGCATCTTGGTGGCCATAATATAAAAGGCACACTTTATTTTAATGGAGATTAAAAATTAACAGTTGCATGTAAACTGTAGAAGAAGATGAGTAAATCAAAATTCACATATGCTTGCACTCATCCCATATATGAAGTTTGCGAGAAGCACGGTGAATACCTGCATGCAGTAATATTGTCTCTGCATGGCCATCCTAGCTGACAGCGAGCATTTGTATTCTTGCCACCAGCCAGATTTTTGGAGAAGCATATATATGTTTGGTGTAACCTCCTGCAGTTACACAGGGAAATTGAGAAGGGGAAAAGAAATAACAATAAGTTCAAACTGAAAAACTCTGGACCTGGAAGCATATAAGATCTGGGTTGTGGTGCTGAATAAGATTTCCAAGAGCATACATCCTTTTCCTCAGTTCCAAATCCTCCCGAAACCATACGTTGTATGTCATGACTTTGATGGTCTTCTTATCCAAATGAGTCTCAGAATTTACTGTGGAAAGCATTATAAATATTTAGCCTCTAATAACCTGCATAAAGCAACTAGAAATATTTGTTTTGTTCATCAGTTTAGACAAACAACATACAAGGGTTCACTGGTTTCAAGATAAGTTCATGCTGGGTTTCAAGACAAGGAACATATGATATCTAAGATAAATCTGTTAGTGACTTTTAAAGGGATCATGCATTCATGCTGAGTTATATTCAGCATAACAGGAAACAGACTATATAGAACTACTCAGCATCAGTCTGTGGGCAATATACTACTGCCTCTGTCCCATATTAATTGTCGTTCAAACGGATGAATGACAATTAATATGGGACGGAGGGAGTACATTTGAACAGATTCAGATGAAAGAACACCATCAATCAGGAGAGACGTAATACAGAAGCAATTCTTCCACATTCAACAACTAAAACCTCCAGCACTTAATTTTTAAAAACATGCAAATTTACAATAGACCTTTTTTTATTTTAACCCTAGATATACCTTTTTTGGCAGTTGGCTCATTCCTTTCATTCGAGCCGCCACCCTCGTGGACAATGGCTGGCGACGTCACGCGGCTTATCTTCCTCGAGCACCCTAGGTAAACCAAAGGAAAGATTAGTGCATGGACAAGGTCATATTCTAGAAGAGATTTGACATTGACAGACAAAGAAAAAGTAATAACATTTAGGCAGAAAACTGCAAGCTCTATGGTGTACTACTTAGCAACCGTCCTAAAGCCTCAAACAAAATGAAGATGACAAAAATTAGAGCGAAAAAATAATAAAATATATCTCTTGTCATTTCTTAGGTAGTTTACCATATTGTGAAATTCCATATGTGGCCATCTGACATTATTACCCGTTCCTAATTACTCTCATGTTGATTTGCCATAGTTTATCCAAGTCTGTTAACAAACAATGTGAGGGCAATTGGGATGCTTATTTTTCCTTTATCTCACTAATTATAGGTAACTTGCCATGAAATAAGATGGGTCACACTGAAAGTTGTGTAGCATCCCAAAATTTTATCCGAAAATCAAAACAAGAGGGGGGGAAGTCCAATGTTGCAATATAACATTTGAACAGATTCAGATGAAAAGAAGATGAATCAGGAGAGACCTAGATTACGTGGATACTTCTGAAAACTGGCATAGCGTTTGTACGCATCAGATATGTCCAAATACCTGCAGGAACGTAACGGATATGTATCCATCTATTTTCCCTTTTCCAAAAAAAATAAATTAGTTCAGATACCTGTGGGATACCCATGGGATACCTGCCGAAGACGGGAAAACCCTAAACCCCACTATTTTTTTTTAGGGGTCCTAAGGGGCTGTTTGGATTCAGCCCACGACCGCCTGACCAAAACGTGGGCGTGCCAATTTTTTGGCGATTGAATCCGCCGCCGATGTTTCGCCAGGAAGTTGGCGTGAAATCCTAACTGGCAGCCAAAATATTGGCGTGGCTGAAACGATTTGGCCTCCATCCAAACGGGAACCATTCCTACTAGTCAACGCCGATATTTTGGTGGGGCAACTCTTGGCCATCATCCAAACAGCCTCTAAATCCCACTATCCCTACCCACGACACCCTCCTCCCTCTTTCTCTCCTAATTCTGCCTCCATCCCGACCTGAGCTGGTGCCACCGCTAAACAGGTAAGGAAGGCCAGCCATCGCCAGCCCGCCGCTGCTCTCTTCCCTGTTCTGAGCGCGGCCACACCAGAGAAGGAGAGCTCCATGACGCTGCTGCTCCGTCACCCATTCTGAGCACTGCCACAGCTCCTGGTCAATGCAGTCCAAATGTTGAGTGCTGCTCATGTGGTTCCTCCAAATGCAACCCGAAATTGTCACTTTTACGAATTGCCGTATAAAAAACACCAATTTCTATATATTTTTAATATTTACTCCCTCATCCCAAAAAGCTTGTCTTAGATTTGTCTAGATACATTTAGTGTTAGATACATCCGTATCTAGATAAATCGAAGGCAATCTTTTTTTTTGGGGGTGGGGGGGGGAGGTAATATTATATATATACAAACGTACCCACGTATCTGTGTTTTTGAAAAAATGGCGTATCGCAGTGTCCATATCCATATTGCTGTACCCATGCGTTATAGGGAGAGACATAGTAGAGGACCGATTTTTGCACATTCAACAACTAGAAAACTCCAGTACTTCATTCAGAAAAGGCATACCAAAATAAATAAATCCATTTTACTTTAACCCTAGATAAACCTTTTTCGGTGGTTGTCTCATCCCTTTCATTGGAGCCGGCATCCTCATGGACGATGTCTGGTGACGCCACGCAGCCTCTCTTCCTTGAGCACTCTAGATAAATGAAGTAAATATTATTGCACAGACAAGGTCTTGCTGTAGAATAAAATTGAGAAGGAAGTCTAGATTATCTTATATAAAAAAGCAATACATTAAGCAGAAACTGCAAACCCTGTCTTGTATTACCTCCATCCCAAATTGCTTGTCTTAGATTTATCTAGATACGAATATATCTTAAACTTAACACTAAAAAAGTGTTAGATACATCCGTATCTAGACAAATCTAAGACAAGTAATTTGGGACGGAGGGAGTGCAAATTAGTAACCATGGTAAAGGCTCAAATACAATTCAAGTGAACACAAATTGGAGCAAAAATCGAATACCAATATATCCCTCGTCATTGTACATCGATTTTCTTAGGTAGTTCACTATGTTGTGAAATTCCATATGTGCCCATTTGACATGCGAATTTAAGCCCCTTCCAAGATTTGATTTACAATATTACTCGTTCCCAATTATACAGCTTGACTTTAAAATAGTTTACTCGAGTCCATTATGAAACAATATGAGGTCAATCAGGAGCATTTACTCTTCTTTTACCTCACTAATTATAGATAAGCAGAAAAACTCCAGTACTTAATTTGTCAAAAAACATACAAAATCAAAATAATCCTTTTTTACTTTAACCCTAGAAAAACCTTTTTCAGTGGCCGTCTCATCCCTTTTGTTCGAGCCGTCGCCCTCGTGTACGATGTCTGACATTGCTGCGTGGCCTCTCTTCCTAGAGCACCCTAGATAAACCAAAGGAAATATTATTGCATGGACAAGGTCATATTGTAGAAGAAATTTGACATAACAAAGTGACATTATTTTGCCTGAAAAAGTAATACATTTAGGCAGAAACTGCAAGCTCTATGTTGTACTCCCTCTGTAAACTTTTACAAGACGTATTATAAGACGTACTTTTATAAGACGTTCGACCTAAAATGTTTTATAAAAGTTTACAGAGGGGAGTACTACTTAGCAACCATGCTAAAGCCTCAAACACAATGAAGATCAGATATATCTCTCATCATAGTACATCAATTTTCTCATACAGTTTACCATGTTTTGAAATTCTATCTGTGGCCATCTGACATGGGAATTTAAGCCCATTTACATATGCCATTAGCATTATTACTCGCTCCTAATTACTCAGGTTGATTGTACCATAGGTATCCAACTCTGTTAACAAACAATTTAAGGGCAATCAGGAGCATTACTCTCTTTTACCTCACTAACTATAGTTAACTTGTCGTGATTTAAGATGTGTCAGGCTGAAATTTGTATAAGATCCCAACATTTCATCCAAAAACAAGAAAGATCCATTGTTACAAAATAACATTTGAAAAGATTCAGATAAAAAGACAGCATCGATTAGGAGAACACAACGGAGAATCGGTTTTTGCACATTCAATAACTAGAAGGACTCCAATATTTATTTTTTTAAAGCACACAAAATCAAAATAACCCTTTTTAATTCAATCCTAGATACTGTAGAAGAATCTTGATAGAGAACTCAAAGTAAAGATTATTTTGCATACAGAATAAGCAAAATATATATATATAACCCTAGATGAACCTTTTTCGGCGGCAGTCTTATCCCTTTCGTTCGAGCCGGCGCGCTCGCAGACAGTGTCCGGCGACGGCGCGCGAGCTGACTTCATCGCGGCATCAGAGCGGCCTATGTTCCTCGGGTCCCGACGGAGCGGGAGGAACGAGGCGCCGGCGACGGCGGAGAAGTCCAGCTCGTCGCCGTCGTCAACGGCCACGGGGCGCGCGGCGCCGCAGACGGCGCAGGCGGCGGAGCTCCCGGGGTTGAGGAGCGTGCAGCGGGCGCAGGACCACTGGGCCGGCGGGAGCGGGCGAGACGACGAAGAGGCGACGACGGCGGACCGGCCCAGCGACGCGTCGTCGACGTCCACGGGGCGCGCGGCGTCGCACGCCGCGCAGGCGGCGGCGCTCCGCGGGTTGCGGAGCGTGCAGCGGGCGCAGGGCCACTCGGGCGGCGGCGGGGAGCGACCCGGCGGAGGGAGCGTCGAGGTGGATGGGGACGAAGGGGGAGGGGGTGAGGAGGCCATGGTGAGCCTGGGGGAGCGGAGGCGGAGGGTTCTGCTGGGGAGGAAGAGGGGTTTGGGCTGCGGGAGGAGGAGGCGGCGGAGGGGGCGGAGGCGGCCGTGAAAAGGGGGGCGAAAGAGGAACGTGGCCATTGGAAAATTTTGAATTTTGAAGTCGGGGGCTCCGTCCGCCGGTGCGCGAGGCCGAGCGTCCTCTCGAAGGAACCGGGTCTTCCATAGGCCGGTGGATAATACCATCGTTTTTTCTGAGCGAAATATACCATCCTTTGTTTTCTGTAATGCTATAAACCCGACGTTCGCTAGGAAGGTGGCAAATAGAAGGTGTTTTACGGCAGTTTATATTGTCATGAGGATGACGAATTTAGTTTGCAAGCACGATAAATCCTAATAAAAAACTGAACTTAGGCGGATTTATCATCTTTGCCAAATAAATTTGTCATCCTCAGCCAACATAAATTGCCATGCAAATCGTTCGCAACTGCCATACTTCCCAGCCGGACGATGGTTGGTATTTTTTCTTTTTGGAGAGAGAGAGAGGGAGTTTTGATTCTTTGGAGGTATGGCTTGGTTCTGAATATACACGGAGAATGAGCGAGGTGGGAGTCGGGGGAGTGGCGGCGCTGAGTTTTTGAGGCTGCGTGCGAGTCGGGGGGAGGGGAAGGAGGCGCCCGTTCCGCGTGGTCCGTCCAATTTGGAGGCATGGCTTGGTTCTGGATATACACGGAATATTCGTTCGGTGGGAACGAGTGGGTTCTGTTCATTTGCTAACCAAACGCTTGAACGAGGCCCAGGGACGGGTCCAACCCATGTCGTTCCACTTGGTGACTGAAACTAAACACACCCTTAAACCTTGACGGCCACCTGACCCACCTCGTATGGCTTAAACCCCTGAAAATGGTCGCCCAAAAAATAGTACAAATAAATTTGCACTAGGATGTGCATAATTTGTATTAGTTTGCATTTTTATCACAAATCTATACATTTTGCTAGTAAGCCTTTGGGTGTGGCTACACGCCGTGTCGGGTTTTCTTTTTTGTCTATATTCTTTCTAGTGACGTTTTTGTGGATTTCTTGTTTGCTATTCACTTTATATTGTCCTTTAACTTTATATTAGAGTGCAAGGGTATATATGTTTGTCATGCGTTTTTGTTAGAGGACAATATAAAGGGTTACTATTCACTTTATATTGTCCTTTAACTTTATTAGAGTTACTCTATTAGAGTTACTATTCACTACTCCCTCCGTTCCTAAATACTTGTCTTTCTAGAGATTTCAACAAGTAACTACATACGACGCAAAATGAGTGAATCTAAACTTTAAAATATGTCTACATACGTCCGTATGTTGAGTCTATTTGAAATGCCTAGAAAGACAAGTATTTTGGAACAGAGGGAGTATATATTAACTCTATAAACAAAATCTTGGCCTTTATAAAGTGAATCCGTACCAATATAATAGAATTACTATTCACTTTATATTGTCCTTTAACTTTATTTTGTTCACCCAGATTTTTAGGTGGAGTTTTTCTTTGTCAAAAAATTTATACGAGTACGGCAGTAAGTCAAATTGCTAAAAAAAATCCCATATCAGGTTCATCACGGTATTTTCCACTAGTCCGTACACTACTTTGGAACAATGTCAAAAACAAACAACAAAATCCTGACTTGTGCGGCCGGCTAGATCGGCTTGTTCCGCCCGTTATAGGCGACGCTAGGCTCACGCTTGGAAGAGAGCAGCGCCAGATTTCTTGCCACAGGTTCCAGATTTTTTGTTCCACAAGGCTTCACTCTTTTCTAGGTCCACAATGGTAAATCCATATACTGCATCAGGAAATCACAAGATGAAGCATATTTTCTTCCGTACCTAACATATGTTTCAAAACAAGCTCCATCAAGAAAAGACTCGCAACAGCGTTCTCCAAAATCCAACCAGGAAAGCATTTGAAAACTAAATTTGTTGAATCATACTTGAAATTGTCTATTGGCAGTTGGTAAAAACCAATGGATGCCCAGTTCACCACCGCCTTCCAAATGCAAAAATGGTGTGCGCTGCATAGTGCATACACACCTAGAGCCAATATGGGCCATGGCGAAAAGATGCCCGGGAAGTTCAACATGACCATGCATATGCACGCAACATACAATCTTCACAGGTGTCAGAATATTTATCGGCTTCGAGGGTGAAATAGCAGCCGCAGGTAGTGCATCGTTCAGCCTGTAACAAAAAAGGGGTGCGTCAGATCTGCAGTCAAACCCAGAGATATAGTAATACCAAAATGATCCTAGATGTGGATGTCACAACCTACCACACTACAGTTCTTAACCAATTCAAAATATATTGTGAAAATCACTACTCATCATTCGTTCTTGATTTCATTACCAATCACTACTCATTATCCATTCTTGATATTTCATTATCAATCTCCCAATCTAGCATGGCTGGCAGTTTACTTAAATTCATTGGGACAAAAAAGTATGCACTTCCTCTATCCGGGTTTATGAGGCCTAATATGTATTTTGAGATTTACTTTGACCATTATTTAGACCAATAATATGTGATATGTATGCCACAAAAAGTAATACCATTGAATTTTGAAAGAAGTTTCCAATGGTATAATCTTCAAGGCATACATTTCATATAATATTGATGGTCAAAGTAAAGCCTTGGCGCAATGGTAAAGCTGCTGCCTGCTGCCTTGTGACCATGAGGTCACGGGAAACAGCCTCTTACAGAAATGTAGGGAAAGGCTGCGTACAATAGACCCAAAGTCACCCTTCTCTGGACCCTGCGCAAGCGGGAGCTACATGCACCGGTCTGCCACTTTATTGATGGTCAAAGTAAATCTCAGAATACGCATTCAGCCTTACAAACCCGAAAGGGTGGAGTATGTGTATGTGTCACAAACCGGAAAGAAGAAGAGTACACAAACTAGACAACCATAAAATGTAAATAACCTGTCAATCTATAACATAATTAACCAACGGCATATAAATAGGACGAGCAGCCACAAAAGTAAACTGCACAAATCTGAACATCGGTGCTGTAGGTAGGTTTGTAGCGACCATGGCAAATCAGATCCTTTTTTTTAATTCTATATCTGAGTGCTATGACACACATCGACAGACGGACACTTCTTAAATGTGATACTCTCACTGGTGGATCTTTGAATAAGACCCACTTCTCAAAAAGATCCATCATATAGTCAGCATTCTAAATTTATCAATGTGACCATAATTTCCATTCTAAAAAGAAGGGATTATAATCTGCAATTGCCCAAAACTGAACAGCTTGACAACAACAACAACAACAAAGCCTTTAGTTCCAAACAAGTTGGGGTAGGCTCTTGACACTACAATAAAAATCTGAATATAGAATAAGTACCATCAATCAGACCTAATAACCATTATATGATACCTACAAATACATATAAATCAATTTGAAGGGCATAGAATCGATTGAAAAACATGACCATAAATAAATGGAAAAATCCATATGCTAATGTTGTGTGTCACACCTATGACGCTGCAACAACTGTTTTTCCTAAAAATGCAGCTATAATTCTTTAACCCACAGGTGTTCCCCACATCACCTAGAAAATTATCTCCAAGATACAATGATAAAAGCAAATAATAGTAAGGACAGTACAAACATACATACATAATTCCAAAGTATATGAGGATAACACTCACCTCAGAAGTGAACGTGCTCTCTGAAGACAATAGACTTCCAGTGTAAGTACCAACAGATGAGGATTTCCTCATCCCACAATCAGTGTAAGTCTTGGTAACTGGATTATACAACCTTAGCAATCCTGGTGCAGAGATGACTATCCTCCCATCATTTAGAATGTCCACTGGTTGAGCAAAGAGATTTTCACGTTGGGGATCTATGCTGTACCTTTTATTCCAGAGACATTTCTCAATATCCATCAAAAACCATAAGTCCCAAGGGCAATATTCAGGATCGTGGGCCTTAACTAAGAACCCATCCAAACATACCAGTGATAGCTCCAAGTCTAGACTAACGTAACTGGACCTGCCATTGCTATCCTCAACAAAGCTGCGCACTGACATTGGACCTTTGACAATCCCCATCCACTCCTCTGTCTCAAGGTTGAACAAAGCCATGCTACCCGGTTCGACATGGTCGCCAGAAAATGTGGGACGTCAAAATTCCAGCAAGAAGTAGACAACTCCTTTGACAGTGACACTTTTGTCACGCTTACTTGCGATAGGGGCCGGAGGGCCCTGTTTGCCCCTCCATCTTGCGTAGCGACCATCATCAAGGGTGATGACCTCACAGACCATCGGGCTCGACTCGCTATCGGAATTGTCGATACTGACACAGCGTATAGCCTTGTACTCTCCCGTGGAGCCAACCTGTCCAAAGTCAAATGATACTGGGAAGAAATGTTCCACATGTGCATGCTCCTTTGCACGGTGAATGGGCAATGCAAACGTATCCCCTGTGGCAGGGTTGATCACATGGCAGGCCGCAAAGTGGTTACTTCCGGTGACACATATAAGGTCCAAGCGGCATGTGCGCACCAACCTGGGAGCAGCCATGCTGGTGGCTATCCGTTTAACAACAGAGCCAGACAAGTCCAGAATGTCAATGGTGCCGCTTCCATACAATCTACTACATGTGGCGATTAGTGGCCCAGAGTGGTGGGACTTGTGCGCTGCAACAAAGAGCGGATCTGAGAGGAGGGACCTCCAGGATCGGCAGACCGCTCGGAAGAGGCATACCGTCTTTGCCGGGAGGCGCACAAGGATTTGAAGCAGCATGTCTTCAGGCAGCACACCATCACTGGATGCGGCAACGCGCAACTTCTGCGGCATCACTGAGGGCAGGCGTCACATTTTGTC
Organism: Triticum timopheevii; assembly: GCA_963921465.1. Taxonomy (NCBI): domain Eukaryota; kingdom Viridiplantae; phylum Streptophyta; class Magnoliopsida; order Poales; family Poaceae; genus Triticum; species Triticum timopheevii. The sequence goes on from OY997272.1 coordinate 155,427,433, forward strand.
TGCAACAACAACAGGGGAGTATGCTTATCATGTTGCCCAATAATCAGGCGAGCAAGAACACCCAAATATGCACAATAGAGACAACAGGTTCGCATCAAGTGGGCATTTTTTTTTCGATTTTCATTGTACTATTCACCAAATATGACTACGGGGTTATGAAATTAGTAGGTGCCACTGCAAAAGTCTAGGGTTCCGGAAGCTGATTAAGACCTAAAGCCCCCAGAGATAGGGGCTTAAGCGGCGATAAGGGGTCGGCCAGGAAAGAGGGAGGGATTGTTACCACGGAGGCGACGCTGGTGATGTGCACAGGCGTGCGGCCGGGACGGATGGATGTCGGTGAGATCGGAGGCGGCGCGGGAGCAGTGACGAGTGGAGACTGGAGTCGCCTAGTCACAGGAGGCGACGCTGGTGAGGTGCGTGTCAGACCCGAGTTGTCTGACGGACTAAATTTAGAAATCGCACTCAGAATTCACAGAATGTCACTAGCACAGCTTGATTTCAGAGGGAAGTTTTGCTAGGGTTTTGGTTACAAGGAGACCAACCGGGAACACCGGCGGCTAGGGTTTACCCCAAGGGAGAATAATAGATGAGCACGCAGGCTCTCAAAACCTGGCTATATAGCCTTACAAGACTCTAGAAGGTGCGAGAAGCGCACATGGAGGAGAGGGGAGTGGTTGAGCTTTCCAGAGAGATCAACAGCGACGCCTTGACCACCCAGAGCCATCCGATGGAAGATCAACGCACCACGACTTCTGTAGCTTGCTGAAGCGGTACGAAGCCACTAGGAGCGTTGGATGGAGGATGGACGGTTCCCACAGCTTCACGCCCATGGTGAGGAGTCTGAATTCAACTGAATCACGAAAACAGAGAGAGCATAGCAACTGGGTCCTGACAATTCCTCCCGTGTGAGACCAGACCTGTCCTCAGGGCTGAAAGGAAGGAAACACCTTCTGAATGAATTGAGCATCCTCCCAGGTGGCGTCCTGCAATGGCAAGTTGACCCACTTGATCTTCCAGCGTACTACTGGTATGTCGATGTCCCCCTGAGTTCGAGGAACCAATTTCCTTTCCAGAAGCATTTCTGGTTCCAGTAGGATTGTGCCATCTGGGTTTATCAATGGAAGTTTGGGATTGGGAACAGCAGTAGGGCCGATGTGTTTCTTTAACTGGCTGATGTGGAATGTGTGGTGAAGCTTGCAATCCTCTGGTAACAGCAGCTTGTAAGCGACCTTGCCTATTTTTTGTAGGACTTTGAAGGGGCCATAGAATTTTGAATGAAGCTTTAGGCACCTGTGAATGCTGAGTGTGGTATGTCTATACGGTTGCAATTTTAAGTAGACCATGTCTCCCACTTCCAAAGACCGTTCACTTCTCTTTTTGTCTGCATAATGTTTCATTCTTTCCTGTGCTCTGAGTAGGTTGCCCTTGATCTGATTGCCCGTCTGTTCAGCAGTGAGCACGGACGGTAATGTTTCAGTGATGTCCTCAGGATATAAAGCAGCTTCAACTAGCATTTGAGGTTTCCTGTTGTACAAGGCCTGAAATGGTGTGATTTGGAGAGCTGTGTGAAAGCTCGTATTGTACCACCACTCAGCCAGGGAAAGCCACTGGTGCCACTTAGTTGGTTTGAGGAAAGCCATGCATCTTAAATAATTCTCCATGCACTGATTAACCCGCTCGGTTTGACCGTCTGATTGGGGGTGATAGGAGGTACTAAGGTGGAGTTTAATGCCGAGCTTCTTGAAAAGTTCCTGCCACAAGTTGCTAGTGAAGATCTTGTCCCTGTCAGTTACTATCACGGATGGAAGACCATGGAGCTTAAAAATATTATCCACAAAAGACCGTGCTACAGAGTTGACAGTGATAGGGTGTTTCATAGCAATAAAATGGCTGTACTTGGTGAACCTGTCCACAACCACGAGGATTAAATCCTTATTGTTGGATGTAGGCAGCCCTTCCACGAAATCCATGGAAATATGGCACCAAGCAAAGTCAGGGACCGGCAGAGGCTGTAACAGGCCAGGATATCTGCAATGCTCTACTTTGTTGATTTGGCAAACAGGACACTGTTTGATATAGTCCACTATTGCTTGTTTCATGCCAGGCCAATGGAATAGTAGCTTGATTCTCTGATATGAAGCTCTATGGCCTGAGTGACCACCCAATTCAGAGCTGTGTAAAGCAGCAATTAATTTGTTTTGAAGGGGTTTGCTGTTTCCAATCACAACTCTGTCTTTGTATCTGAGAATACCATTCTGGAAAGTGTAATTGGGCAAGCCTGCAGGATTAATGGATAATTGGGTGATCAAGTCTTTGCACTTGCTGTCAGATTTGTAAGTATCAGTAACCTCTCCTATCCAAGCAGGTTTGGCTGTACTAACAAACAAACTATGGAGCTTGTGTTGCACTCTTGAAAGTGCATCAGCAACTCTGTTGGTATTTCCCTTCTTGTACTCGATTGTGTAGTTGTATCCCAACAGTTTAACCAAGAGTTTATGCTGAATGCCTTCAGTAAGTTTCTGGTCTTGGATGTACCTTAAACTTTGTTGGTCAGTTCTTATGATCAGAGAAGAAGCTGAAAAGTAATGTTTCCACTGTTTGAGTGCTTCTATAATGGCCAAAGCTTCCTTGTCATAAGTGGACCAAGCAATAGCTCTAGGTCCAATGGCTTTGCTGAAGTAAGCAATGGGCCTTCCACCCTGCATGAGCACCGCACCAATTCCATAAGCACAAGCATCAGCTTCGAGCACAAATGGTTTTGTGAAGTCAGGTAGAGCAAGGACAGGAGCTTGGGTCATCTTATGTTTTAGGGTGTTGAATGCCTCTTGCTGCTCATTGGACCACTGGAAATTGTCCTTCTTAAGGGCATTGAAAAGGGGTTTGCAGATATATCCATAATTTTGCACAAATCTTCTGTAATACCCTGTGAGGCCCAAGAAACTTCTCAATTGTGAAACATTTTCAGGGGCAGGCCATTGAGTAATTGCTTCAATCTTCACAGGGTCTGTGGCAACCCCATCTCCCCTAATAATGTGGCCCAGGTACTCCACCTGAGGTTGAGCAAAAATACATTTGGTTAAGCTGACCACCAGTTGATTTTCCTGTAGGGTTTTAAAAACCTCCTCCAAGTGTGCCAAATGATCCTCCAATGTTTCACTGAATATCAGTATGTCGTCAAAGAAAACCAAAACAAATTTTCTGAGATATTTCTTGAGGATTTTGTTCATTAGCATTTGAAAAGTGGCAGGAGCATTGGTTAGGCCGAAAGGTGACCAAATATTCATAATGCCCACAATGAGTAGTGAAAGCCGTCTTTTCAATGTCTTCCTCCTTCATTCTTATTTGGTGATAACCACTCTTCAAATCCAATTTGGTAAACATAGTAGCCCCATGAAGCTCATCCAGCAAATCCTCAATAATTGGAATAGGGTATTTGTTCTTGATAGTTTGGGAATTTACTTTTCTGAAATCATTGCACAGCCTCCAAGACAGATCCTTCTTTCTAATCAGAATAGCTGGAGAAGAATAAGGGCTAGAGCTGTCCCTAATTATTTGCTTATTGACCATGTCTTGGATGATTGTCTCCATAGCATTCTTCTGATGATGTGGCAGTCGATAAGGTCTTTGATTGACTACTTTAGCCCCGGGCATAAAAGGAATTGCATGGTCACAAGCCCTAGCAGGGGGCAGCATAGTAGGACTAGAGAAGACCTTTTTGTATTTTCCCATCATGGCCTTAATTTGAGGATGCACAGGGGCCTTTGGTGTAGCTTCAGGCTGTAGCTTGTTTACAACAATGACGGCCCCACAGACTGATTGCTCCAATATATGTTTATCCACGCTAGATTCAGTGACAGGACCAGATGGCAAGCTCTCATCCGAGAAAGTAACCAACTTTTGTTTGTCCTTTGTAATCTGGAATTCCATAAGGTCAAAATCTAACTTCACAGGGTTGTGGGTGGACATCCAGTCAGCACCCAAGATAATGTCATAGCCCTGAAGTTTTAGAATTCTAAAATCTGAAACAAATTCCTCTCCCTGAATGATATATGGACAGTTTGGGGCCAAGAATTCAGTCCATAAAGTGCCTCCATTGGCCACCAGCACCTTTGTTTTCTTAGTGGGAGTAAGATGGCACTTGCTCAGAGTAGCAAAAGCAGGGGACATGAAGGTTGCAGAACTACCACTATCAATTAGGGCAGTAGCAGGGAGTTTGCCCACCATTACTGTGACAGTAAAACTGAATTTGGAATTGTTGATGCCCATTAATGCATGCATGGAGATTTGTAACTGCTGTTGGTCAAGTGGTTCAGCAGTGTCTTGTTCCATTTCTTCAGACATTTTAGTGACATAGACCAAATCAGTATCATCAGGGTTCTGTTCTTGCAAGGCCTGAATTTGAGCTAGGTTGCTCATTTTACACACCTTTTTGTGCCCAGGAAACCAAGTCTCCTTGCATTTATAGCAGATACCCTTGAGTCTTGCTTGTTGAATAACAGCCGGAGTGTTATTCATGTTAGTTCTGGGCTGTTCCAGCACCAATGATTTCCTGGCAGCTGTGGGGGGAAACTGGGCAAAATTCCTTCTTGGGGGTTGGGCTTGCTCCATTCTTCTAGCTAGCCATATTGCTCTTTGTAAATCAGCAGGTTCATGACACTGTACATAGTGTTGTATGCTGTCATGCAAGCCAGCTATGAAACTGTTTTTGAAATAGTCATTTGGGAGGGCAGGATTGTCCCTCCTCATGAGGTTCAAATGCTGTTCAAATTTGAGAATGTAATCATTGAGGCTGCCTGACTGAGTGAGGGCATGGAATGCTCTGACATTATCACAAACAGAATTTTCGGCAAATCTATCTCCCACATGTCTGCAAAATCTATACTAGGGCAGAGTGTTAGCTTAAAATCCTGTGCCTCTCCACCATTCCATTGCAGGACCAGTGAGGTATGTGACTGCAATTTCTGTTTTACTTTCCGTAGGAGTTCTAGCAGCATCAAAATACATTTCAATGGTTTGTATCCACGAGTCTGTGTCACTTCCATCAAATTCAGGGATGTTCATCTTGGCAGGTTTAACCAGAGCTAGAGGTCTTCGGATATCATTCTGTACTTCTCTGTTGGCCTGAGCATTTCTCCTTAGCAGCTCTAATTGAGCCTCTGCTTCAGCTTGAGCATTAGGAGGGAAAGGAGGCAGGGTAACTGGTGGCTGCACTGGTTGTGGAGCTTGCAAAGCCAATCTATGTTCCAACACAGTTTGGACTGGCCTGTTTTGAGCGAAATGTGGGTGTCTGTAGGGGGGCTTGTTACTTCCATCCAGCTACAGTTCCTTACCAGTGTTGACATCCACTAGAACCGCGGATCCTGCTGTCTCGGGAGTGTGCAAGCCCTCTCCAGGTTTTTTAACAGGGCCCTGTGGTGTTGCATTGATGCTTGTTTCCGGAGCCTCCTAAAGAGCTGGGGGTGGGACATCTCTAGTTTGGGGAAATGAAGTAATGAACTTGTCCAAGCAAGATTGCAGCTCACCCAAGGTCTTTTGCACTGACTGAAAATTGTTTGATACATGTTCTCTGAAATCCAGGAAATCCTTTCTGTCCCGCTCTCTGTTCTGCTGTAAGGTTTGAACATCGAGTTGCAAAGATTGGAACTCCAGAGATTGAGTGTTCGATGAGTCACCTTCTCCCCCCATACTGTGAACTAGGACTTACTCTTGAAGATCCTACCGCCGCCACGCCGCCGCCGTCGCCGCGCCGCCAAAAAGTACTCCGGATCCGGGAGGGTGGTGGGATTTTACTACCAAAGCAAGGGGCTTCAGTAACCACTAACCTGACCAGACCAGTACCCGAATTTCACCGCCGCCTGCGCCACCTAGAAGCACCGCTGCCGGGAACGAGGGAGAAAAAGAGAATTTTACGGCTCCTCCAACTCTTTTCCGGCCCCCAAATCCAGCTCGCCGCCGAGGATCCAACCTTGCTCTGAATACCAAATGTCAGACCCGAGTTGTCTGACGGACTAAATTCAGAAATCGCACTCAGAATTCACAGAATGTCACTAGCACAGCTTGATTTCAGAGGGAAGTTTTGCTAGGGTTTTGGTTACAAGGAGACCAACCGGGAACACCGGCGGCTAGGGTTTACCCCAAGGGAGAATAATAGATGAGCACGCAGGCTCTCAAAACCTGGCTATATAGCCTTACAAGACTCTAGAAGGTGCGAGAAGCGCACATGGAGGAGAGGGGAGTGGTTGAGCTTTCCAGAGAGATCAACAGCGACGCCTTGACCACCCAGAGCCATCCGATGGAAGATCAACACACCACGACTTCTGTAGCTTGCTGAAGCGGTACGAAGCCACCAGGAGCGTTGGATGGAGGATGGACGGTTCCCACACCTTCACGCCCATGGTGAGGAGTCTGAATTCAACTGAATCACGAAAACAGAGAGAGCATAGCAACTGGGTCCTGACAGTGCGCGAGCGTGCGGCCGGAGGAGGTGGATGCCGACGAGCCCGGAGGCAAAGCGGAAGCAGTGGCGACCGGCGAGCGGAGAGAGGAGGCTGCCGTCGCCGGCCGACTCGACTGGGTTAGGCGGGGCCGCTGGTAGCCCAAAGTAGTCGCCAGGTGTCGGGTCGCTGCAGTACTAGGCCGACACAGTGATGTAGCACCATTTTGCACTGTTTTGCCTTTTTCTGTTTTTTTCCTTCAGTTTCTTTTGTTGGTTTTTTAATTTTTCCCTCGGTTTTCGTTGGTTCTTTCTCGATTTTTACCGTGTTCTACTGTTTTGCAATGGTTTTTCATTTTTCTTTATTTTTTCTTTTTCATTTTTCTTTCTTGGTATTCTCTTTGTTTTTTTCCTTCACCATTTCTAGTATCCACTAAAAATATGATGTCAGATTATTTTAGCATGGCAAATCAAACATTTTTTTATGGCAATTTATGTTTGTCGAAGATGGCAATTTTAATTGGCGAGCAGAAAATCTACCCTAGTTTATTTTTTTGCCGGGGAATTGCCGTGCTTGCCAACAAAATTTCCATCCTCGTGTCAACATAAACTGTCGTGAAAAACATTTGATTTGCCATGGCTATAAATCTTACAGTTAATTTTTAGTATTTTTGTTTTTTAAAACACATGTTTACTTTCTTTCAAACATAACATAATTTTTTCGTGTACATTTGAAACATTTTTATACACATTTAACTTTTTTAAAGCACATGATTAATTTTTTCAAAAAATATATGTTTCGATGTCTACTTTTTCCTCATACACGCTGTACGTTATTCATATACATCTGAAACATTATTTTCATAGACATCTCACATTTTTTTAAACACAATATTAGCATTATTTTCAAATATATATTTTGATGTCTATGTTTCTCATATACATTGTATGTCTGTTGCACGGTTAACATTTTTCCAAATAGATGTTTTTTCAACGTTTTAAATATAAGTTGTAACATATTTTGAATTGTAATTTTTTTGCATTAAACAAACATTTTTGTGCATTGTATAAACATTTTTTTGGGACGCTGCAGATTACCTTTAGGATAGTATTTTGCCCGCATCAACCTTGCACAAAGACGGCCTGGAGTATCCAACAATCTCCAAGCTAGTTTGGCGACGAGAGCCTAATTGAACACTTGCATGTCGCGGAACCCCATATCGCCCTTAGATATTGGTAGCATCATTCTATCCCAACTCAGCCACGCTATGTTTCTTTTCCCTTTGTTAACACCCCACCAGTACTGTCTACCATGCTATTAATACATATGCTATCGTTAATGTGTGTTCAACAAATTTTTCCCCAAGTAGAAGCTACCGTGATGTTTGTACCTAAATTATTAGGTCTGTAGCGTTTATACTTACACAAAAGTAACTGGGGTTACGTTTTCAACAACCTTTTTTCTTTTGTTCAAAGTTATCATGGTGTTTGTACGTAAGTCATCACTGTTATGCGTATATTACCATGGTATTTATACAGAAGTTATAGCGGGTGTCTTCAACAAAATTTTTCCTCAGGTAAAAGTTATCGTGGTGTTTGTGCTAAGCTACCAGGTAAGTTGTGTGTATATTACCATGTTATTTTATACAGAAATTGTCAGGATATGTTTTTGATAATTAAGTTGTCAGGTATGTTTATGATAAATCTTTTGCTCAGGTCAAAGTTATCGTGATGTATTTGCCTAAGTTTTCTGATCTGTTGTGCGTATATTGCCATGTTATTTATATTGAAGTCGCCAAGCTGTGTATTTAACAACTTTTTCACTAGGCAAAAAGTTATCGTGATGTTTGTACCTAAATTATCCGCTAGACAGTGCGTATATAACCATACTAACAGAGTAAATGAGTTATTGAGACTAGAAAAGAAAAATAGGCTTCTTGATATCCTCTTCCCTACCCCAGCCGCCGCCGCGCCAGGCGACTAGGGAGGCGATTTTCTTCCTCCGATCTCAGCCGGCCAGGGCGTTGGCCCCCTCTCCCTCTGGCTGCTCCGGCGGCAGGAGGGAGGAGGGACCCCGTTCCTCCGCTCCGTAGTTAGATTTTGGATTTGTAGGTCGTGGTGCGCCTTTGGGGTAGTGGGAGCGGCGCCCAGACGAAAAATCCGCCTCAGCTTCACTCCCACATTGGTTGTGCCCTTCATGGCGGCGTCTCGGAGTTGATGGCATCGTGTGTTTTTCGATCCTAGGTTCATGGATGGTGTCGGCAAGGCGACGACAGCGACTCCATCAGGTGTGCCTCTCCTTCTGCTCTGCCCCCGTTGTTGTGGTGTTGTCTCCGACGTCATGGTGGAGCAGGGAGGTTTTGTCGTCCAGGAGTACACGCACACGGTTGTCTGCGCAAGTGACAGCTGGAAGATGGTGCATCCCATGCTGGGTTTGTGGTTGGTGGCTGAGAGTTCTGGTTTGCTCCTTCGACGTCGTTGTCGTGCGGGGGTGTCAGATCTAGAGTTTGATGGCGTGTTCGGGGACATGTTGCCCCGGTCTGATTCTTTCAACGGCAATGGTTTTGCTTCTGGCAAACTACTTTCGAGGTCCGTAAAGTTGCTGATCAGCGATGGAGCCGCGTCGAGCTCGGGTGAAGAGGTGATCTGTTTTCTTTCCCTTTGATGGCTGCTTCGGTGGTGTCGAAGAAGAGGAACAAGCGCTGGTATTTTGCATACGATTATCATATCTTTTCAGCAGTGGCAGAGCTAGCATTTGTCGTCAGGGTGGTCCGCCCCCCAAATTTTTTTTTGACAAAAATATGACATGTGAACATTCTAACTAGTTCTCGGTGTCACATAGAAATATATCAATATGGTCTTACAAACACACTAGAATTCTTAAGACTAATTTTTGCATAAATAAGCCTACATAGTACATACTATATGGACCATAGACATACCTTGAGAAGTTCAAAAAGCCTATGTTTCTTGCTTACGCTTCTGCATTGTCATGAAGGTATAATGAAAGTAATTGAGGCTGAATTCAATCCTTTGTGGTTTCATTCAAGCCAACTAAAATTTTACATCATTTCTGCATATAGACCGATTTGAACATATTAAAGTACTTGTGCAAAATTATCTATGTGTTCATCACTTCATTTAAAGGGAATTGGGGCAAAAAGGCAAACCCTAGTCTGAAATTGGGGGCAAAAAGGAAAACCCTAAGTCTAAAATTGGGGCAAAAAGTACCTATAACTTGTTTGCCGCCGTGGTGGCCTGGCTGGGCTTTGCTGGGTGGCGCCCGGGCCGGCGGGAATCCGGACCGCCGGAGCGCAGGGCAGGGGTGCAGCTGGACTACGCGGGCGGCCAGTCACAGGGCAGGGGGCGGCCGGACTGAGCAGGCTGGGCTCCGAGCTCCGGTGGGTGGCGGGCGATCGACGAAGCCACGAGGAACGGCGAAGCCGCGACGGCGAGGTGGCTGGCTGGCTGGGTGTCGAGTTCGGTCATAACGAAGACGAGTTGCTGCGCGAGGGGCGCGAGGGTTCTCCTCGTGCGTTCGTCCCTGTATAGATTAGTGGGCCTTTTTTTGCTCTCTGGCCCAAATTAGAGATATAGGTATACAAGCAGTTTCAAAATCCCAGGATGGGCCACGGCCCACCCTGGCCACCCTGTACATCCGCCACTGCTTTTCAGTGTTGTAATGTCGGTGTTTATGTGCCTTATAACCGCATCTTTATTTTATAAATAAGACACATATTACCATGAAAAAAACTAGAAAGAAGAAAAAAAGAAAATGGTAAGAAAAAGATCGATGTAGAAAAAGGAAAAGAAAGAAGGTTTACTTTTCAATTCGCGTTACATACATGTACAAAACATTACCTAGCCTATTTGTAAACACAAGCTCAGTCTAGGCCATGTAGTTATCTGCCACCGTTGAGGGGGTCCTAAAAAAATGTGGCAAAAAAGACTACCTCTGGATCAATTTGACAAAAAGGACCCCCTCAGTGGTGGCGGCGGGCGCGATAGGCGACACGTGGCACCTGCCGCCACGCCAGGAGGTAGAGCAAGGATCATAGAAATATCTTTCAGTGTAGGTGCAAGCTCCCCAAAACGAAAGTGAAAGGTGTGGGTTTCAGGTCTCCACCGGTCAACGAGGGATGTCAAAAGGGATGGGTCCAAACGTAACTGGGATTGATCTTCGCTTGATGTGAGCCTAGCAAAAGCATGTAGTCCATAAGCGTCAAGGTGAGGAATGAAATAATTGTGTATTGGCCAGGTTTTCTTTATGGTTCGAAGTCTGAAACTCCGATAATCATGTTCTTTATTTGGGTTCAAAAATAGATGGCAATGGTGGCCGGCGTCATGGGGCCCCTCCAAAAGCCGCGGCACTTCAGCCATAACCTGCACACAAACATACAAAGAAAATACAAAGAGATTCAATATACAATAAATATAAATACAATAACACAAAGAGATTAAATAATACAAAGAGATATAATTTACATTAATTAGCTGAAGTTAACATCACAGGTACAATAATACAAAGAGATTCAATTTAAAATAAATATAAATACAATAACACAAAGAGATTCAATAATACAAACAGATTCAATTTAAATTAATAAAAGTATAGTACAAATATAAGTAGACATAGCGAGTACAGATAAATCAACATCATGCGGTGTTGTTCGCTCGATACGGGCATTCCCTACATGGATGTCTAGGACACCTACAAACGCGGCATCGCCTTGGTTCTCCCATCTGGCTATGGTCCATGTCATTGCGATGACGCCTAGATAGACGTCGTCCCTTGGCGGTTCTCATCAAGTCGGCGTTCGGAACCCATTTTGGCCCATCTGGCAACAACATTTTGTAGTTCATATTAATGCCCCAGGCGCAGAACTCACCGTTCCAAGTGTTGTACAGATTGTACATGTTGAAGTACGGTGATATGTATGGCTCAACACTGATTTTTTGATCTGCAGCCTCCCGGAGCACATGACTACAAGGGTGGCCCTCAAGCTTGGGCTTGTTACACGTGCACTCACATGACATTGGGCCGAGGGTGACAGTTTGCTTTTTGGATCCTTTGTGGTGACCCTTAACGTACTTGGCTCGCACATTGACCTCACACTTATTCCTAAGTGCGTCCACTTTCCTGCAACCATGGCTTTGGGACTTCTTTGCGTTCTCGTCCAGATGTCTTTGCATCTTCTCGAACCATGGCTTGTTCAATTCAACTTGTGCTTTAGCCACGGTAACCCTGTCTGCAAAGTATGACAGTGTCCGGTTCCAAGTTTCTTCAATTAGGGCTGTGATAGGCAAGGCTCTCACCCCTTTAAGAACACCATTGTACACCTCTGACATGTTGCTGGTCATTATTTCATACCGAGCCCCGGTGTAGTGAGCCTGCGCCCACTTGGACAAATCAGGGCAATTCTCGCCGATCCACTGGCTCAAATTTATGGCCGTCCTTCGACCCCTCCGGTCTTCTCTCTGCGGCAAGGCCGCGCGCTCGATCTCACCATTGATACCTGCCCAGATGGCATTCATTTTGGCTTGAGTTTTCTGCATGCACATCCTCTTGAATAACTTGAACCAATCCTTATTCTTGAATTTGGAGTAAAAGTTTGTTGCCAAATGCCACATGCACCACCTTCCCTCTAGATCAGGCCACTTCCACTCTTCTGACGACTGCTTAATTATGTCGAGAGCACTTAATAATCCTGTGTTGCGATCAGAGATGATGCAAACACCTAAACGCTCTTTCACGACACCCATCTTCATGCAGCTCAGGAACCACAACCAGCTATCTTTGTTCTCGCTCTCGACCAGTGTGTATGCAATAGGAAGAAGCTAATTATTTGCATCTGCTGCAATCGCCACCAATAGTGTGCCCTTGTACTTTCCAGTGAGAAAGGTACCATCAACTGATAATACCGGGCGACAATGCCTGAAGGCTTGTATAGTCTGGGCGAATGCCCAGAATAAGCGGTCCAGGATTAGCTCACCCGGGTTCTTTGGGTTCTGACGTTCTCTCCGCCAAACTTGAGTCCCCCTATTAGCACTTGCTATCTGATGAAGCATTCTGGGGGCATAAGAATAGGCCTCCTCATAGGTTCCATACAAGTTCTTGAATATATTTTCCTTCGCATGCCTAGCCTTGCTGTAGCTGACAGGGAAGCCAATCTGATCTTCTGCATCTTTTTGCAAAGCCCTAACACTAATGTTGAGACTTCCCTGCACAATTGTTTCCATCACCTGTGCCACATATCTTGCTGTCACATTGCAGTGATTTGAAAGAGTCCCAGTTTGCTCACAGCTATGCTGCACTATTTTTGTGATATGCCATGACCGACATACCCCAGGCTTCAGTCTAGCGAGAACTCTTCCGCAGCAACATTTCGCGGTGTGGATGCATATGACCTTCAACTCTTTTTTATCAGACTGCTTCACTTTTTGCTGGCGGTGGAGGGCGATTGCATACCTATTAATTGCTTGGTAAGCAGACTTCTTGTCTGGGAAAACCTGCCCAACCTCCAGACTCCCCGCTTCTAGGCCAGAAACAGAGTGAAATTCATTTGTGATGCTCATATCCTGTAAAAATCTAGGTTGCAGTGACGCCGCGACCGCCCTCTTGGGAGGAACATCTTCTTCTTCGCTTGACTCGGAATACGTGGAAGAGTGATCGTCATCATCGAGCGCCTCCGGCAATCCCTCCACGTGTTCACTTATGTCAACGGCCGCAGACCAATATCCTGTGTCATACACAGGCTGGTCGCCCGTCGGTTCCGATGGGCCGATGCTAGGGGCTGATGTGATGGCCAACTCGACCTCACTGTTGGGGAATGTAGTAATTTCAAAAATTTCCTATGCACACGCAAGATCATGGTGATGGCATAGCAACGAGAGGGGAGAGTGTTGTCCACGTACCCTCGTAGACCGTAAGCGGAAGCGTTATGACAACGCGGTTGATGTAGTCGTACGTCTTCACGATCCGACCGATCCAAGTACCGAACGTACGGCACCTCCGAGTTCAGCACACGTTCAGCTCGATGACGATCCCCGGGCTCCAATCCAGCAAAGCTTCGGGGATGAGTTCCGTCAGCACGACGGCATGGTGACGATGATGATGCTCTACCGGCGCAGGGCTTCGCCTAAACTCCGCGACAATATGACCGAGGTGGAATATGGTGGAGGGGGGCACCGCACACGGCTAAGGAACGATCCGTAGATCAACTTGTGTGTCTATGGGGTGTCCCCCTGCCCCCGTATATAAAGGAGCAAGGGGAGGAGGCGGCCGGCCAGGGAGAGGCGCGCCAAGGGGAGTCCTACTCCCACCGGGAGTAGGCCTCCCTCCTTCCTTGTTGGAGTAGAAGGGGGAAAGAGGGGGAGAGGAGGAAGGAAAGAGGGGCTGCACCCCTTGTCCAATTCGGACCAGAGGGGGGCTGCGCGCCTCCTTCCTTTCGGCCTCTCTTCTCAATTCCCGTATGGCCCAATAAGGCCCATATACTCCCCGGCGAATTCCCGTAACTCTCCCGTACTCCGAAAAATACCCGAATCACTCGGAACCTTTCCGAACTCCGAATATAGTCGTCCAATATATCGATCTTTACGTCTCAACCATTTCGAGACTCCTCATCATGTCCCCGATCTCATCCGGGACTCCGAACTCGTTCGGTACATCAAAACTCATAAACTCATAATATAACTGTCATCGAAACCTTAAGCGTGCGGACCCTACGGGTTCGAGAACTATGTAGACATGACCTAGAACTATTCTTGGTCAATAACCAATAGCGGAACCTGGATGCCCATATTGACTCCTACATATTTTACGAAGATCTTTGCCGGTCAAACCGCATAACAACATACTTTGTTCCCTTTGTCATCGGTATGTTACTTGCCCGAGATTCGATCGTCGGTATCCAATACCTAGTTCAATCTCGTTACCGGCAAGTCTCTTTACTCGTTACGTAATGCATCATTCCGTAACTAACTCATTAGCTACATTGCTTGCAAGGCTTATAGTGATGTGCATTACCGAGAGGGCCCAGAGATACCTCTCTGACAATCGGAGTGACAAAACCTAATCTCGAAATACACCAACCCAACATGTACCTTTGGAGACACCTGTAGTACTTCTTTATAATCACCCAGTTACGTTGTGACGTTTGGTAGCACCCAAAGTGTTCCTCCGGTAAACGGGAGTTGCATAATCTCATAGTTACAGGAACATGTATAAGTCATGAAGAAAGCAATAGCAACATACTAAACGATCAAGTGCTAGGCTAACGGAATGGGTCAAGTCAATCACATCATTCTCCTAATGATGTGATCCCGTTAATCAAATGACAACTCTTTTGTCTATGGTTAGGAAACATAACCATCTTTGATAAACGAGCTAGTCAAGTAGAGGCATACTAGTGACACTATGTTTGTCTATGTATTCACACATGTATTATGTTTCCGGTTAATACAATTCTAGCATGAATAATAAACATTTATCATGATATAAGGAAATAAATAATAACTTTATTATTGCCTCTAGGGCATATTTCCTTCATTCTCCCACTTGCACTAGTCAATAATCTAGTTCACATCATCATGTGATTTAACACCAATATTCATATCTGTATATGATTAACACCCAGAGTTCACATCGTCATGTGACCAACACCCAAAGGGTTTACTAGAGTCAATAATCTAGTTCACATTGCTATGTGATTAACACCCAAAGAGTACTAAGGTATGATCATGTTTTGCTCGTGAGAGAAGTTTTTAGTCAACGGGTCTGTCACATACAGAGCTGTATGTATTTTGCAAATATTCTATGTCTACAATGCTCTGCATGGAGCTACTCTAGCTAATTGCTCCCACTTTCAATATGTATCCAGATTGCGACTTAGAGTCATCTGGATCAGTGTAAAAGTTTGCACCGATGTAACTTTTACGACGAGCTCTTTTATCACCTCCATAATCGAGAAACATCTCCTTAGTCCTCACTAAGGATATTCTTGACCGCTGTCCAGTGATCTACTATTAGATCACTATTGTACTCCCTTGCCAAACCAAGGCAGAGTATACAATAGGTCTGGTCCATAGCATGGCATACTTTTATAGAACCTATGACTGAATGCATAGGGAATGACTTTCATTCTCTTTCTATTTTCTGCCGTGGTCGGGATTTGAGTCTTACTCAATTTCATACCTTTGCAACACAGGCAAGAACTCTTTCTTTGACTGTTCCATTTTGAACTACTTCAAAATCTTGTCAAGGTATGTACTTATTGAAAATCTTATCAAGCGTCTTGATCTATCTCAATAGATCTTGATGCTCAATATGTAAGTAGCTTTACTGAGGTCTTTCTTTGAAAAACTCTTTTCAAACACTCCTTTATGCTTTGCAGAAAAATTCTACATCATTTCTGATCAATAATATGTCTTACACATATAATATCAGAAATTCTACAGTGCTCCCACTCACTTTCTTGTAAATACAGGCCTTTCCAAAAGTCTGTATAAAACCATATGTTTTGATCAACTCATCAAGGCGTATATTCCAACTCCGAGATGCTTGCACCAGTCCATTGATGGATCGCTGGAGCTTGCACATTTTGTTAGCACCTTTAGGATTGACAAAACCTTCTGGTTGCATCATATACAACTCTTCTTTAAAGAATCCATTGAGGAATGCAGTTTTGACATCCATTTGCCAGATTTCATAAAATGTGGCAATTGCTAACATGATTCGGACAGACTTAAGCATCGCTACAGTTGAGAAAATCTCATTGTAGTCAACATCTTGAACTTGTCGAAAACCTTTTTGTGACAAGTCGAGCTTTGTAGATAGTAACACTAGTATCAGTGTCCGTCTTCCTCTTGAAGATCCATTTATTTAACATGGCTTGCTGATCATCGATCAAGTCAATCAAAGTCCATACTTTGTTCTCATACATGGATCCTATCTCAGATTTCATGGCCTCAAGCCATTTCGCGGAATCTGGGCTCATCATCGCTTCCTCATAGTTCGTAGGTTCATCATGGTCTAGTAACATGACTTCTAGAACGGGATTACCGTACCACTTTGGTGCGGATCTTATTCTGGAAGACCTACGAGGTTCGGTAGTAACTTGATCTGAAGCTTCATGATCATCATCATTAACTTCCTCACTAATCGGTGTAGGCATCACTGGAACTGATTTCTGTGATGAACTACTTTCCAATTTGGGAGAAGGTACAATTACCTTATCAAGTTCTACTTTCCTCCCACTCACTTCTTTCGAGAGAAACTCCTTCTCTAGAAAGGATCCATCTTAGCAACGAATCTTGCTTTCAGATCTGTGATAGAAGGTGTACCCAATAGTTACCTTTGGGTATTCTATAAAGACGCACTTCTCCGATTTGGGTTCGAGCTTATCAGGTTGAAAACCTTTTTCATATAAGCATCACAACTCCAAACTTTAAGAAATGACAGCTTAGGTTTACTGCTAAACCATAGTTCATACAGTGTCGTCTCAACGGATTTAGATGGTGCCCTTTTAACGTGAATGCGGTTGTCTCTAATGCATAACCCCAAAATGATAATGGTAAATCAGTAAGAGACATCATAGATCGCACCATATCCAATAAAGTGTGGTTACGACGTTCGGACACACCATTAAGCTGTGGTGTTCCAGGTGGCATGAGTTTGTGAAACTATTCCACATTGTTTTAATTGAAGACCAAACTCGTAACTCAAATATTTGTCTCCGCGATCAAATTGCAGAAAATTAATTTTCTTGTTACGATGATTCTCCACTTCACTCTGAAATTCTTTGAACTTTTCAAATGTTTTAGACTTGTGCTTCATTAAGTAGATATACTCATATCTGCTCAATTCATTTTGTGAAGATCAGAAAATAACGATACCCGCCACGAGCATCAACACTCATTGGACCGCATACATCGGTATGTATTATTTCCAATAAGTCACTAGCTCGTTCCATTGTTCCGGAGAACGGAGTTTTAGTCATCTTGCCCAAAAGGCACGGTTTGCAAGCATCAAATGATTCATAACCAAGTGATTCCGAAAATCCATCTTTATGGAGTTTCTTCATGCGCTTTACTCTGATATGACCCAAACGGCAGTGCCACAAATAAGTTGCACTATCATTATTAACTTTGCATCTTTTGGCATCAATATTATGAATATGTGTATCACTATGATTGAGATCCAACAAACTATTTTCATTGGGTGTATAACCATTGAAGGTCTTATTCATGTAAACAAAATAACAATTATTCTCTAACTTTAAATGAATAACCGTATCGCAATAAACACGATCAAATCATGTTCATGCTCAACGCAAATGCCAAATAACATTTATTTAGGTTTAACACTAATCCCGAAAGTATAGAGAGTGTGCGATGATGATCATATCAATCTTGGAACTACTTCCAACACTCATCGTCACTTCCCCTTCAACTAGTCTCTGTTTATTCTGTAACTCCTGTTTCGAGTTACTAATCTTAGTAACCGAACAAGTATCAAATACTTAGGGGCTACTATAAACACTAGTAAGGCACACATCAATAACCTGTATATTAAATATACCCTTGTTCACTTTGCCATCCTTCTTATCCACCAAATATTTGGAGTAGTTCCATTTCCAATGACCATTTCCTTTGCAGTAGAAGCACTCAGTTTCAGGCTTAGGTCCAGCTTTGGGCTTCTTCACGGGAGTGACAACTTGTTTGCCATTCTACTTGAAGTTTCCCTTTCTTTCCCTTTGCCCTTTTCTTGAAACTACTGGTCTTGTCAATCATCAACACTTGATGCTCTTTCTTGATTTCTACCTTCGTCGATTTCAACATCACGAAGAGCTCGGGAATTGTTTTCGTCATCCCTTGCATACTATAGTTCATCACGAAGTTCTAGTAACTTAGTGATGGTGACTAGAGAATTCTGTCAATCACTATCTTATCTGGAAGATTAACTCCCACTTGATTCAAGTGATTGAAGTACCCAGACAATCTGAGCACATGCTTACTAGTTGAGCGGTTCTCCTCCATCTTTTAGCGATAGAACTTGTTGGAGACTTCATATCTCTTAACTCGGGTATTTGCTTGAAATATTAACTTCAATTCCTAGAACATCTCATATGGTCCATGACGTTCAAAACATCTTTGAAGTCCCGATTCTAAGCCGTTAAGCATGGTGCACTAAACTATCAAGTAGTCATCATATTGAGCTAGCCAAACGTTCATAACGTCTGCGTCTGCTCCTGCAATAGGTCTGTCACCTAGCGGTGCATTAAGGACATAATTCTTCTGTGCAGCAATGAGGATAAACCTCAGATAATGGATCCAATCCGCATCATTGCTTCTAACATCTTTCAACACAATTTTCTCTAGGAACATATCAAAATAAACATATGAAAGCAACAACGCAAGCTATTGATCTACAACATAATTTGCAAAATACTACCAGGACTAAGTTCATGATAAATTTAAGTTCAATTAATCATATTACTTAAGAACTCCCACTTAGATAGACATCCCTCTAATCCTCTAAGTGATTACGTGATCCATATCAACTACACCATGTCCGATCGTCACGTGAGATGGAGTAGTTTCAACGGTGAACATCAATATGTTGATCATATCTACTATATGATTCACGCTCGACCTTTCGGTCTCCGTATTCTGAGGCCATATCTGTATATGCTAGGCTCGTCAAGTTTAACCTGAGTATTCCGCGTGTGCAACTGTTTTGCACCCGTTGTATTTGAACGTAGAGGCTATCACACTCGATCATCACGTGGTGTCTCAGCACGAAGAACTTTCGCAACGGTGCATACTCAGGGAGAACACTTCTTGATAATTAGTGAGAGATCATCTTAAAATGCTACTGTCAAACAAAACAGAATAAGATGTATAACAGATAAACATCATATGCAATCAAAATATGTGACATGATATGGCCATGATCATCTTGCGCCTTTTGATCTCCATCTCCAAAGTACTGTCATGATCTCTATCATTACCGGCACGACACCATGATCTTCATCATCTTGATATATATCAATGTGTCGTCACATGGTCGTCTCGCCAACTATTGCTCTTGCAACTATTGCTATCGCATAGCGATAAAGTAAAGCAAATATTTGGCACTTGCATCTTATGCAACAAAGAGACAACCATAGGGCTTCTGCCAGTTGCCGATAACTTCGACAAAACATGATCATCTCATACAACAACTTATATCTCATCACGTCTTGACCATATCACATCACAACATGCCCTGCAAAAACAAGTTAGATGTCCTCTACTTTGTTGTTGCAAATTTTACGTGGCTGCTATGGGATTAGCAAGAACCGTTCTTACCTACGCATCAAAACCACAACGATAGTTCGTCAAGTTAGTGCTGTTTTAACCTTCGCAAGGACCGGGCGAAGCCACACTCGATTCAGCTAAAGTGAGAGAGACAGACACCCGCCAGCCACCTTTAAGCACGAGTGCTCGTAACGGTGAAACCAGTCTCGTGTAAGCGTACGCGTAATATCGGTCCGGGCCGCTTCATCTCACAATACCGCCGAACCAAAGTATGACATGCTAGTAAGCAGTATGACTTGTATCGCCCACAACTCACTTGTGTTCTACTCGTGCATATGACATCTACGCATAAAACCTGGCTCTGATACCACTATTGGGGAACGTAGTAATTTCAAAAATTTCCTACGCACACGCAAGATCATGGTGATGTCATAGCAACGAGAGGGGAGAGTGTTGTCCACGTACCCTCGTAGACCGTAAGCGGAAGCGTTATGACAACGCGGTTGATGTAGTCGTACGTCTTCACGATCCGACCGATCCAAGTACCGAATGTACGGCACCTCCGAGTTCAGCACACGTTCAGCTCGATGACGATCCCCGGGCTCCGATCCAGCAAAGCTTCGGGGATGAGTTCCGTCAGCACGACGGCGTGGTGACGATGATGATGCTCTACCGGCGCAGGGCTTCGCCTAAACTCCGCGATGATATGACCGAGGTGGAATATGATGAAGGGGGGCACCGCACACGGCTAAGGAACGATCCGTAGATCAACTTGTGTGTCTATGGGGTGCCCCCTGCCCCCGTATATAAAGGAGCAAGGGGAGGAGGTGGCCGGCCAGGGAGAGGCGCGCCAAGGGGAGTCCTACTCCCACCGGGAGTAGGACTCCCTCCTTCCTTGTTGGAGTAGGAGAAGGGGGAAAGAGCGGGAGAGGAGGAAGGAAAGAGGGGCTGCACCCCTTGTCCAATTCGGACCAGAGGGGGGCTGCGCTCCTCCTTCCTTTCGGCCTCTCTCCTCAATTCCCGTATGGCCCAATAAGGCCCATATACTCCCCGGCGAATTCCCGTAACTCTCCGGTACTCCGAAAAATATCCGAATCACTCGGAACCTTTCCGAACTTCGAATATAGTCATCCAATAAATCGATCTTTACGTCTCGACCATTTCGAGACTCCTCGTCATGTCCCCGATCTCATCCGGGACTCCGAACTCCTTCGGTACATCAAAACTCATAAACTCATAATATAACTGTCATCGAAAACTTAAGCGTGCGGACCCTACGGGTTCGAGAACTATGTAGACATGACCTAGAACTATTCTTGGTCAATAACCAATAGCGGAACCTGGATGCCCATATTGGATCCTACATATTCTACGAAGATCTTTATCGGTAAAACCGCATAACAACATACTTTGTTCCCTTTGTCATCGGTATGTTACTTGCCCGAGATTCGATCGTCGGTATCCAATACCTAGTTCAATCTCGTTACCGGCAAGTCTCTTTACTCGTTACGTAATGCATCATTCCGTAACTAACTCATTAGCTACATTGCTTGCAAGGCTTATAGTGATGTGCATTACCGAGAGGGCCCAGAGATACCTCTCCGACAATCAGAGTGACAACCTAATCTCGAAATACGCCAACCCAACAGGTACCTTTGGAGACACCTGTAGTACTCCTTTATAATCACCCAGTTACGTTGTGACGGTTGGTAGCACCCAAAGTGTTCCTCCGATAAACGGGAGTTGCATAATCTCATAGTTACAGGAACATGTATAAGTCATGAAGAAAGCAATAACAACATACTAAACGATCAAGTGCTAGGCTAACGGAATGGGTCAAGCCAATCACATCATTCTCCTAATGATGTGATCCCGTTAATCAAATGGCAACTCTTTTGTCTATGGTTAGGAAACACAACCATCTTTGATAAACGAGCTAGTCAAGTAGAGGCATACTAGTGACACTATGTTTGTCTATGTATTCACACATGTATTATGTTTCCGGTTAATACAATTCTAGCATGAATAATAAACATTTCTCATGATATAAGGAAATAAATAATAACTTTATTATTGCCTCTAGGGCATATTTCCTTCACTCACCGCCCCTGCTACTGCATCCGGCAACATCAGTGATTGAAATGAACTCCACATACACCATCGGCTGACCAAACACTGGGTTATTGGGATTGCTTGCAAACCTCATGTACGACCCCCACGACTGATCACCTGTGACAGGCCACAAACCCCAACGGAAAGCTGTCCCATCTTTTGCTCCGTCAGTGACGAAGTCCTCCATTGTCATTTTTTTCCCTGCATCCCTGGGCCAAACACCGCTCGGATGCACCTTCTGACAGCTGCGTAACCCACGTTCACCATGTCTCTAACTACAACTGTAGTCGACTCGCACAAGGACACATCCACCCCGAAAGGACCGTTCTGTAAGACGTTTCCATAGTACACTAATAAATTTTCCATAGTACCTAACCAAAATACATGTTTACATTTCAAACAATTAGTAACTGAACATTTAGTAGTAGTACGATGACAACATTTACATATCAGATGACTAAAATAATAATCATATTTTCGTTACAAATATTTATTTTGTTTTTAGAACCATTTGCTTAGACTTTTCGGGGTTGTTTGGTTAACGGGTATTTAGAGATTTTTTTCCCTCAAACTCGTCTACGAGCGTCACAAACTAAAACTCTCTTTGCTTTTCTCTAACTACCCCAAAAATATCCTAAATTGATTCTCATAACATGCAAAAACTGAGCTTTTGAAAATATGACTATTAGTAAAAACTATTTTTCTTACAACAGGTTATGACAA
Source organism: Triticum timopheevii (assembly GCA_963921465.1). Lineage (NCBI taxonomy): Eukaryota > Viridiplantae > Streptophyta > Magnoliopsida > Poales > Poaceae > Triticum > Triticum timopheevii. The sequence continues at coordinate 155,450,000 of OY997272.1, forward strand.
AACCCACGGTAATTACTCGCTATCCAAACAACCAGTAAACATAATAGTACGATAATAATATTTTAATATCATATGAGTAAAACATTTAATTTCTTTCGGCTTTATATAATTTTTTCACATCATACAATAACAATCATTTATCTACAAATAATAATATTTGCAGCGGCATGCACATTATTCACAATAGTACATCAATACAAAAAATATTAACAAAATTACAGTGTCATTTTTTACCTTAGCTCCAATATGGATGTGCTTGCAAATGCAATTAAGCATCAAAATAGTTCCAATAAATATCCGTCACTAGTACTATATGAACGGAGTCAACCTATTATCAAATTAACATCAATATTATGTTGGGGAACGTAGTAATTTCAAAAAAATTCCTACGCACACGCAAGATCATGGTGATGGCATAGCAACGAGAGGGGAGAGTATTGTCCACGTACCCTCGTAGACCATAAGCGGAAGCGTTATGACAACGCGGTTGATGTAGTCGTACGTCTTCACGATCCGACCGATCCAAGTACCGAACGTACGGCACCTCCGAGTTCAGCACACGTTCAGCTCGATGACGATCCCCGGGCTCCGATCCAGCAAAGCGTCGGGGATGAGTTCCGTCAGCACGACGGCATGGTGACGATGATGATGTTCTACCGGCGCAGGGCTTCGCCTAAACTCCGCGACGATTTGACCGAGGTGGAATATGGTGGAGGGGGGCACCGCACACGGCTAAGGAACGATCCGTAGATCAACTTGTGTGTCATGGGGTGCCCCCCTGCCCCCATATATAAAGGAGCAAGGGGGGAGGAGGCCGGCCCTAGGAGGGGGCGCGCCAAGTGTGGAGTCCTACTAGGACTCCCTAGTCCTAGTAGGATTCCACCTCCCTTGTTTGGAGTAGGAGAAGGGGAAAGAGGGGGAGAGGAAGAAGGAAAGGGGGGCTGCGCCCGTTGTCCAATTCGGACCAGAGGGGGGGCGCAGGCCTCCTTCCTTTCGGCCTCTCTCCTCTATTCCCGTATGGCCCAATAAGGCCCATATACTCCCCAGCGAATTCTCGTAACTCTCCGGTACTCCGAAAAATACCCGAATCACTCGGAACCTTTCCGAACTCCGAATATAGTCGTCCAATATATCGATCTTTACGTCTCGACCATTTTGAGACTCCTCGTCATGTCCCCGATCTCATCCGGGACTCCAAACTCCTTCGGTACATCAAAACTCATAAACTCATAATATAACTGTCATCGAATCCTTAAGCGTGCGGACCCTACGGGTTCGAGAACTATGTAGACATGACCTAGAACTATTCTTGGTCAATAACCAATAGCGGAACCTGGATGCCCATATTGGCTCCTACATATTCTACGAAGATATTTATCGGTCAAACCGCATAACAACATACTTTGTTCCCTTTGTCATCGGTATGTTACTTGCCCGAGATTCGATCGTCGGTATCCAATACCTAGTTCAATCTCGTTACCGGCAAGTCTCTTTACTCGTTAAATAATGCATCATCCCACAACTAACTCATTAGTCATATTGCTTGCAAGGCTTACAGTGATGTGCATTACCGAGAGGGCCCAGAGATACCTCTCCGACAATCGGAGTGACAAAACCTAATCTCGAAATACGCCAACCCAACATGTACCTTTGGAGACACCTATAGTACTCCTTTATAATCACCCAGTTATATTGTGACGTTTGGTAGCACCCAAAGTGTTCCTCCGGTAAACGGGAGTTGCATAATCTCATAGTTACAGGAACATGTATAAGTCATGAAGAAAGCAATAGCAACATACTAAACGATCAAGTGCTAGGCTAACGGAATGGGTCATGTCAATCACATCATTCTCCTAATGATGTGATCCCATTAATCAAATGACAACATATGTCTATGGTTAGGAAACATAACCATCTTTGATTAATGAGCTAGTCAAGTAGAGGCATACTAGTGACTATATGTTTGTCTATGTATTCACACATGTATCATGTTTCCGGTTAATACAATTCTAGCATGAATAATAAACATTTATCATGAAATAAGGAAATAAATAATAACTTTATTATTGCCTCTAGGGCATATTTCCTTCAGTCTCCCACTTGCACTAGAGTCAATAATCTAGTTCACATCGCTATGTGATTTAACACCAATATTCACATCTGCATGTGATTAGTACCCATAGTTCACATCATCATGTGATCAACACCCAAAGGGTTTACTAGAGTCAATAATCTAGTTCACATCGCTATGTGATTAACACCCAAAAGAGTATTAAGGTATGATCATGTTTTGCTCGTGAGAGAAGCTTAGTCAACGGGTCCGTCATATTCAGAGCCGTATGTATTTCGCAAATATTCTATGTCCACAATGCTCTGCACGGAGCTACTCTAGCTAATTGCTCCCACTTTCAATATGTATCCAGATTGAGACTTAGAGTCATCTGGATTGGTGTAAAAGCTTGCATCATTGTAACTTTTACGATGGGCTCTTTTATCACCTCCATAATCGAGAAACATCTCCTTAGTCCTCACTAAGGATATTCTTGACCCATGTCCAGTGATCTACTTATTAGATAAAAATTGTATTCCTTTGCCAAACAAGAGCAAGGTATACAATAGGTCTGGTTCACAGCATAGCATACTTTATAGAACCTATGACTGAGGCATAGGGAATGACTTTTCATTCTCTTTCTATTTTCTGCAATGGTCGGGTCTTGAGTCTTACTCAACTTCACACATTGTAACACAGGCAAGAACTCCTTCTTTGACTGTTCCATTTTGAACTATTTCAAAAATTTATCAAGGTATGTACTCATTGAAAAATCTTATCAAGCGTCTTGATCTATCTATATAGATCTTGATGCTCAATGTGTAAGCAGCTTCACCGAGGTCTTGCTTTGAAAAACTCTTATTCAAGTATCCTTTCATGCTATCCAGAATTTCCATATCATTTCCAATTAATAATATGTCATCCACATATAATATTAGAAATGCTACAGAGCTCCCACTCACTTTCTTGTAGATACAAATTTCTTCAAAAGTCTGTATAAAACCATATGCTTGATTAACTCATCAAAGCATATATTCCAACTCCGAGATGCTTGCATCAGTCCATAGATGGATCGCTGGAGCTTGCACAATTTGTTAGCACCTTTAGGATTGACAAAACTTTCTGGTTGCATCATATACAACTCTTCTTTAAAAAAACCATTAAGGAATGCAGTTTTGTTTATCCATTTGCCAGATTTCATAAAATGCGGCAATTGCTAACATGATTCAGACAGACTTAAGCATAGATACGAGTGAAAAACTCTCATCGTAGTCAACACCTTGAACCTGTCGAAAACCTTTTGCGACAATTCTAGCTTTGTAGATAGTAACACTATCAGCGTCCGTCTTCCTCTTGAAGATCCATTTAATCTCAATGTCTCGCGATCATTGGGCAAGTCAATCAAAGTCCATACTTTGTTTTCATACATGGATCTTATCTCAGATCTCATGGCCTCAAGCCATTTTGCGGAATCTGGGCTCACCATCGCTTCTTCATAGTTCGTAGGTTCGTCATGGTCTAGTAACATAACTTCCAGAACAGGATTACCGTACCACTCTGGTGCGGATCTTACTCTGTAAGACCTACGAGGTTCTGTAGTAACTTAATCTGAAGTTTCATGATCATCATCATTAACTTCCTCACTAATTGGTGTAGTAGTCACATGAACAGATTTCTGTGATGAACTACTTTCAAATGAGGGAGCAGGTATAGTTACCTCATCAAGTTCTACTTTTCTCCCACTCACTTCTTTCGAGAGAAACTCCTTCTCTAGAAAGGATCCATTCTTAGCAACGAATGTTTTGCCTTTGGATTTGTGATAGAAGGAGTACCCAACAGTTTCCTTTGGGTATTCTATGAAGACGCACTTCTCCGATTTGGGTTCGAGCTTATCAGGTTGAAAACCTTTTTCATATAAGCATGGCAACTCCAAACTTTAAGAAACGACAGCTTAGGTTTACTTCTAAACCATAGTTCATACGATGTCGTCTCAACGGATTTAGATGGTGCCCTTTTAACGTGAATGCAACTGTCTCTAATGCATAACCCCAAAACGATAATGGTAAATCAGTAAGAGACATCATAGATCGCACCATATCCAATAAAGTGCGGTTACGACGTTCGGACACACCATAACGTTGTGGTGTTCCAGGTGGCGTGAGCTGTGAAACTATTCCACATTGTTTTAATTGAAGACCAAACTCGTAACTCAAATATTCGTCTCCGCGATCAGATCGCAGAAACTTTATTTTCTTGTTACGATGATTTTTCCACTTCACTCTGAAATTCTTTGAACCTTTCAACTATTTCAGACTTATGTTTCATCAAGTAGATATACCCATATCTGCTCAAATCATCTTGTGAAGGTCAAAAAATAAAGATACTTGCCACGAGCATCAACACTCATTGGATCGCATACATCGGTATGTATTATTTCCAATAAGTCAGTAGCTTGTTCCATTGTTCCGGAGAATGGAGTTTTAGTCATCTTGCCAAAAAGGCACGGTTTGCAAGCATCAAATGATTCATAACCAAGTGATTCCAAAATCCATCTTTATGGAGTTTCTTCATGCGCTTTACACCTATATGACCCAAACGGCAGTGCCACAAATAAGTTGCACTATCATTATTAACTTTGCATCTTTTGGCATCAATATTATGAATATGTGTATCACTATGATCGAGATCCAACAAACTATTTTCATTGGGTGTATAACCATCGAAGGTCTTATTCATGTAAACAGAATAACAATTATTCTCTAACTTTAAATGAATAAACGTATCGCAATAAACACGATCAAATCATGTTCATGCTCAACGCAAATGCCAAATAACATTTATTTAGGTTTAACACTAATCCCGAAAGTATAGGGAGTGTGCGATGATGATCATATCAATCTTGGAACTACTTCCAACACTCATCATCACTTCCCCTTCAACTAGTCTCTGTTTATTCTGTAACTCCTGTTTCGAGTTACTAATCTTAGTAACCGAACAAGTATCAAATACTCAGGGGCTACTATAAACACTAGTAAGGCACACATCAATAACCTGTATATCAAATATACCCTTGTTCACTTTGCCATTCTTCTTATCTACCAAATATTTGGAGTAGTTCCACTTCCAGTGACCATTTCCTTTGCAGTAGAAGCACTCAGTTTCAGGCTTAGGTCCAGCTTTGGGCTTCTTCACAGGAGTGACAACTTGTTTGCCATTCTACTTGAAGTTTCCCTTTCTTTCCCTTTGCCCTTTTCTTGAAACTAGTGGTCTTGTCAATCATCAACACTTGATGCTCTTTCTTGATTTCTACCTTCGTCGATTTCAACATCACGAAGAGCTCAGGAATTGTTTTCGTCATCCCTTGCATACTATAGTTCATCACGAAGTTCTAGTAACTTAGTGATGGTGACTAGAGAATTCTGTCAATTACTATCTTATCTGGAAGATTAACTCCCACTTGATTCAAGTGATTGAAGTACCCAGACAATCTGAGCACATGCTTACTAGTTGAGCGATTCTCCTCCATCTTTTAGCTATAGAACTTGTTGGAGACTTCATATCTCTCAACTCGGGTATTTGCTTGAAATATTAACTTCAATTCCTGGAACATCTCATATGGTCCATGACGTTCAAAACATCTTTGAAGTCCCGATTCTAAGCCGTTAAGCATGGTGCACTAAACTATCAAATAGTCATCATATTGAGCTAGCCAAACGTTCATAACGTCTGCGTTTGCTCCTGCAATAGGTCTGTCACCTAGCGGTGCATTAAGGACATAATTCTTCTGTGCAGCAATGAGGATAAACCTCAGATAATGGATCCAATCCGCATCATTGCTACTAACATCTTTCAACACAATTTTCTCTAGAAACATATCAAAATAAACATATGAAAGCAACAACGCAAGCTATTGATCTACAACATAATTTGCAAAATACTACCAGGACTAAGTTCATGATAAATTTAAAGTTCAATTAATCATATTACTTAAGAACTCCCACTTAGAAAGACATCCCTCTAATCCTCTAAGTGATTACGTGATCCATATCAACTACACCATGTCCGATCATCACATGAGATGGAGTAGTTTCAACGGTGAACATCAATATGTTGATCATATCTACTATATGATTCATGCTCGACCTTTCGGTCTCCGTGTTCCGAGGCCATATCTGTATATGCTAGGCTCGTCAAATTTAACCTGAGTATTCCGCGTGTGCAACTATTTTGCACCCGTTGTATTTGAACGTAGAGCCTATCACACCCGATCATCACGTGGTGTCTCAGCACGAAGAACTTTCGCAACGGTGCATACTCAGGGAGAACACTTCTTGATAATAAGTGAGAGATCATCTTATAATGCTACCGTCAAACAAAACAGAATAAGATGTATAATAGATAAACATCATATGCAATCAAAATATGTGACATGATATGGCCATGATCATCTTGCGCCTTTGATCTCCATCTCCAAAGTACTGTCATGATCTCTATTGTTACCGGCACGACACCATGATCTTCATCATCTTGATCTATATCAATGTGTCGTCACATGGTCGTCTCGCCAACTATTGCTCTTGCAACTATTGCTATCGCATAGCGATAAAGTAAAGCAATTATTTGGCACTTGCATCTTATGCAACAAAGAGACAACCATAGGGCTTCTGCCAGTTGCCGACAAAACATGATCATTTCATACAACAACTTATATCTCATCACGTCTTGACCATATCACATCACAACATGCCCTGCAAAAACAAGTTAGACGTCCTCTACTTTGTTGTTGCAAGTTTTACGTGGCTGCTACGGGCTTAGCAAGAACTGTTCTTACCTACGCATCAAAAACCACAACGATAGTTTGTCAAGTTGGTGCTGTTTTAACCTTCGCAAGGACCGGGCGTAGCCACACTCGGTTCAACTAAAGTTGGAGAAACAGACACCCGCTAGTCACCTGTGTGCAAAGCACGGCGGTAAAACCAGTCTCGCATAAGCGTACGCGTAATGTCGGTCCGGGCCGCTTCATCCAACAATACCGCCGAACCAAAGTATGACATGCTGGTAAGCAGTATGACTTGTATCGCCCACAACTCACTTGTGTTCTACTCGTGCATATAACATCAACGCATAAAACCTAGGCTCGGATGCCACTGTTGGGGAACGTAGTAATTTCAAAAAATTTCCTACGCACATGCAAGATCATGGTGATGGCATAGCAACGAGAGGGGAGAGTATTGTCCACATACCCTCGTAGACCGTAAGCGGAAGCGTTATGACAACACAGTTGATGTAGTCGTACGTCTTCACGATCCGACCGATCCAAGTACCGAACGTACGACACCTCCGATTTCAGCACACGTTCAGCTCGATGACGATCCCCGGGCTCCGATCCAGCAAAGCGTCGGGGATGAGTTCCGTCAGCACGACGGCGTGGTGACGATGATGATGTTCTACCGGCGCAGGGCTTCGCCTAAACTCCGCGACGATTTGACCGAGGTGGAATATGGTGGAGGGGGGCACCGCACACGGCTAAGAAACGATCCGTAGATCAACTTGTGTGTCATGGGGTGCCCCCCTGCCCCCGTATATAAAGGAGCAAGGGGGGAGGAGGCCGGCCCTAGGAGGGGGCGCGCCAAGTGTGGAGTCCTACTAGGACTCCCTAGTCCTAGTAGGATTCCACCTCCCTTGTTTGGAGTAGGAGAAGGGGAAAGAGGGGGAGAGGAAGAAGGAAAGGGGGGCTGCGCCCCTTGTCCAATTCGAACCAGAGGGGGGGGCGCGGGTCTCCTTCCTTTTGGCCTCTCTCCTCTATTCCCGTATGGCCCAATAAGGCCCATATACTCCCCAGCGAATTCCCGTAACTCTCCGGTACTCCGAAAAATACCCGAATCACTCGGAACCTTTCTGAACTCCGAATATAGTCGTCCAATATATCGATCTTTACGTCTCGACCATTTTGAGACTCCTCGTCATGTCCCCGATCTCATCTGGGACTCCAAACTCCTTCGGTACATCAAAACTCATAAACTCATAATATAACTGTCATCGAAACCTTAAGCGTGCGGACCCTACGGGTTCGAGAACTATGTAGACATGACCTAGAACTATTCTTGGTCAATAACCAATAGCGGAACCTGGATGCTCATATTGGCTCCTACATATTCTACGAAGATCTTTATCGGTCAAACTGCATAACAACATACTTTGTTCCTTTTGTCATCGATATGTTACTTGCCCGAGATTCGATCGTCGGTATCCAATACCTAGTTTAATCTCGTTACCGGCAAGTCTCTTTACTCGTTACATAATGCATCATCCCACAACTAACTCATTAGTCACATTGCTTGCAAGGCTTATAGTGATGTGCATTACCGAGAGGGCCCAGAGATACCTCTCCGACAATCGGAGTGACAAAACCTAATCTCGAAATACGCCAACCCAACATGTACCTTTGGAGACACCTATAGTACTCCTTTATAATCACCCAGTTATATTGTGACGTTTGGTAGCACCCAAAGTGTTCCTCCGGTAAACGGGAGTTGCATAATCTCATAGTTACAGGAACATGTATAAGTCATGAAGAAAGCAATAGCAACATACTAAACGATCAAGTGCTAGGCTAACGGAATGGGTCATGTCAATCACATCATTCTCCTAATGATGTGATCCCATTAATCAAATGACAACACATGTCTATGGTTAGGAAACATAACCATCTTTGATTAATGAGCTAGTCAAGTAGAGGCATACTAGTGACTATATGTTTGTCTATGTATTCACACATGTATCATGTTTCCAGTTAATACAATTCTAGCATGAATAATAAACATTTATCATGAAATAAGGAAATAAATAATAACTTTATTATTGCCTCTAGGGCATATTTCCTTCAGTCTCCCACTTGCACTAGAGTCAATAATCTAGTTCACATCGCTATGTGATTTAACACCAATATTCACATCTGCATGTGATTAATACCCATAGTTCACATCATCATGTGATCAACACCCAAAGGGTTTACTAGAGTCAATAATCTAGTTCACATCGCTATGTGATTAACACCCAAAAGAGTACTAAGGTATGATCATGTTTTTCTCGTGAGAGAAGCTTAGTCAACGGGTCTGTCATATTCAGAGCCGTATGTATTTCGCAAATATTCTATGTCCACAATGCTCTGCACGGAGCTACTCTAGCTAATTGCTCCCACTTTCAATATGTATCCAGATTGAGACTTAGAGTCATCTGGATTGGTGTAAAAGCTTGCATCATTGTATCTTTTACGATGGGCTCTTTTATCACCTCCATAATCGAGAAACATCTCCTTAGTCCTCACTAAGGATATTCTTGACCCATGTCTAGTGATCTACTTATTATATCAAAATTGTATTCCTTTGCCAAACAAGATATACAATAGGTCTGGTTCACAGCATAGCATACTTTATAGAACCTATGACTAAGGCATAGGGAATGACTTTTCATTCTCTTTCTATTTTCTGCAATGGTCGGGTCTTGAGTCTTACTCAACTTCACACATTGTAACACAGGGAAGAACTCCTTCTTTGACTGTTCCATTTTGAACTATTTCAAAAATTTATCAAGGTATGTACTCATTGAAAAATCTTATCAAGCGTCTTGATCTATCTATATAGATCTTGATGCTCAATGTGTAAGTAGCTTCACCGAGGTCTTGCTTTGAAAAACTCTTATTCATGTATCCTTTCATGCTATCCAGAATTTCCATATCATTTCCAATTAATAATATGTCATCCACATATAATATTAGAAATGCTACAGAGCTCCCACTCACTTTCTTGTAGATACAGATTTCTTCAAAAGTCTGTATAAAACCATATGCTTGATTAACTCATCAAAGCATATATTCCAACTCCGAGATGCTTGCACCAATCCATAGATGGATCGCTGGAGCTTGCACAATTTGTTAGCAGCTTTAGGATTGACAAAACTTTCTGGTTGCATCATATACAACTCTTCTTTAAAAAAACCATTAAGGAATGCAGTTTTGTTTATCCATTTGCCAGATTTCATAAAATGCGGCAATTGCTAACATGATTCAGACAGACTTAAGCATAGATACGAGTGAAAAACTCTCATCGTAGTCAACACCTTGAACCTGTCGAAAACCTTTTGCGACAATTCTAGCTTTGTAGATAGTAACACTATCAGCGTCCGTCTTCCTCTTGAAGATCCATTTAATCTCAATGTCTCGCGATCATTGGGCAAGTCAATCAAAGTCCATACTTTTTTTTTCATACATGGATCTTATCTCAGATCTCATGGCCTCAAGCCATTTTGCGGAATCTGGGCTCACCATCGCTTCTTCATAGTTCGTAGGTTCGTCATGGTCTAGTAACATAACTTCCAGAACAGGATTACCGTACCACTCTGGTGCGGATCTTACTCTGTAAGACCTACGAGGTTCTGTAGTAACTTAATCTGAAGTTTCATGATCATCATCATTAACTTCCTCACTAATTGGTGTAGTAGTCACATGAACAGATTTCTGTGATGAACTACTTTCAAATGAGGGAGCAGGTATAGTTACCTCATCAAGTTCTACTTTCCTCCCACTCACTTCTTTCGAGAGAAACTCCTTCTCTAGAAAGGATCCATTCTTAGCAACGAATGTTTTGCCTTTGGATTTGTGATAGAAGGAGTACCCAACAGTTTCCTTTGGGTATTCTATGAAGACGCACTTCTCCGATTTGGGTTCGAGCTTATCAGGTTGAAAACCTTTTTCATATAAGCATCGCAACTCCAAACTTTAAGAAACGACAGCTTAGGTTTACTTCTAAACCATAGTTCATACGATGTCGTCTCAACGGATTTAGATGGTGCCCTTTTAACGTGAATGCAACTGTCTCTAATGCATAACCCCAAAACGATAATGGTAAATCAGTAAGAGACATCATAGATCGCACCATATCCAATAAAGTGCGGTTACGACGTTCGGACACACCATAACGTTGTGGTGTTCCAGGTGGCGTGAGCTGTGAAACTATTCCACATTGTTTTAATTGAAGACCAAACTCGTAACTCAAATATTCGTCTCCGCGATCAGATCGCAGAAACTTTATTTTCTTGTTACGATGATTTTTCCACTTCACTCTGAAATTCTTTGAACCTTTCAACTATTTCAGACTTATGTTTCATCAAGTAGATATACCCATATCTGCTCAAATCATCTTGTGAAGGTCAGAAAATAACGATACTTGCCACGAGCATCAACACTCATTGGATCGCATACATCGGTATGTATTATTTCCAATAAGTCAGTAGCTTGTTCCATTGTTCCGGAGAATTGAGTTTTAGTCATCTTGCCAAAAAGGCACGGTTCGCAAGCATCAAATGATTCATAACCAAGTGATTCCAAAAATCCATCTTTATGGAGTTTCTTCATGCGCTTTACACCTATATGACCCAAACGGCAGTGCCACAAATAAGTTGCACTATCATTATTAACTTTGCATCTTTTGGCATCAATATTATGAATATGTGTATCACTATGATCGAGATCCAACAAACTATTTTCATTGGGTGTATAACCATCGAAGGTCTTATTCATGTAAACAGAATAACAATTATTCTCTAACTTTAAATGAATAACCGTATCGCAATAAACACGATCAAATCATGTTCATGCTCAACGCAAATGCCAAATAACATTTATTTAGGTTTAACACTAATCCCGAAAGTATAGGGAGTGTGCGATGATGATCATATCAATCTTGGAACTACTTCCAACACTCATCATCACTTCCCCTTCAACTAGTCTCTGTTTATTCTGTAACTCCTGTTTCGAGTTACTAATCTTAGTAACCGAACAAGTATCAAATACTCAGGGGCTACTATAAACACTAGTAAGGCACACATCAATAACCTGTATATCAAATATACCCTTGTTCACTTTGCCATCCTTCTTATCTACCAAATATTTGGAGTAGTTCCACTTCCAGTGACCATTTCCTTTGCAGTAGAAGCACTCAGTTTCAGGCTTAGGTCCAGCTTTGGGCTTCTTCACAGGAGTGACAACTTGTTTGCCATTCTACTTGAAGTTTCCCTTTCTTTCCCTTTGCCCTTTTCTTGAAACTAGTGGTCTTGTCAATCATCAACACTTGATGCTCTTTCTTGATTTCTACCTTCGTCGATTTCAACATCACGAAGAGCTCAGGAATTGTTTTCGTCATCCCTTGCATACTATAGTTCATCACGAAGTTCTAGTAACTTAGTGATGGTGACTAGAGAATTCTGTCAATTACTATCTTATCTGGAAGATTAACTCCCACTTGATTCAAGTGATTGAGGTACCCAGACAATCTGAGCACATGATTACTAGTTGAGCGATTCTCCTCCATCTTTTAGCTATAGAACTTGTTGGAGACTTCATATCTCTCAACTCGGGTATTTGCTTGAAATATTAACTTCAATTCCTGGAACATCTCATATGGTCCATGACGTTCAAAACATCTTTGAAGTCCTGATTCTAAGCCGTTAAGCATGGTGCACTAAACTATCAAATAGTCATCATATTGAGCTAGCCAAACGTTCATAACGTCTGCGTGTGCTCCTGCAATAGGTCTGTCACCTAGCGGTGCATTAAGGACATAATTCTTCTGTGCAGCAATGAGGATAAACCTCAGATAATGGATCCAATCCGCATCATTGTTACTAACATCTTTCAACACAATTTTCTCTAGGAACATATCAAAATAAACATATGAAAGCAACAACGCAAGCTATTGATCTACAACATAATTTGCAAAATACTATCAGGACTAAGTTCATGATAAATTTAAAGTTCAATTAATCATATTACTTAAGAACTCCCACTTAGAAAGACATCCCTCTAATCCTCTAAGTGATTACGTGATCCATATCAACTACACCATGTCCGATCATCACATGAGATGGAGTAGTTTCAACGGTGAACATCAATATGTTGATCATATCTACTATATGATTCATGCTCGACCTTTAGGTCTCCGTGTTCCGAGGCCATATCTGTATATGCTAGGCTCGTCAAGTTTAACCTGAGTATTCCGCGTGTGCAACTATTTTGCACCCGTTGTATTTGAACGTAGAGCCTATCACACCCGATCATCACGTGGTGTCTCAGCACGAAGAACTTTCGCAACGGTGCATACTCAGGGAGAACACTTCTTGATAATAAGTGAGAGATCATCTTATAATGCTACCGTCAAACAAAACAGAATAAGATGTATAACAGATAAACATCATATGCAATCAAAATATGTGACATGATATGGCCATGATCGTCTTGCGCCTTTGATCTCCATCTCCAAAGTACTGTCATGATCTCTATCGTTATCGGCACGACACCATGATCTTCATCATCTTGATCTATATCAATGTGTCGTCACATGGTCGTCTCGCCAACTATTGCTCTTGCAACTATTGCTATCGCATAGCGATAAAGTAAAGCAATTATTTGGCACTTGCATCTTATGCAACAAAGAGACAACCATAGGGCTTCTGCCAGTTGCCGACAAAACATGATCATTTCATACAACAACTTATATCTCATCACGTCTTGACCATATCACATCACAACATGCCCTGCAAAAACAAGTTAGACGTCCTCTACTTTGTTGTTGCAAGTTTTACGTGGCTGCTACGGGCTTAGCAAGAACTGTTCTTACCTACGCATCAAAAACCACAACGATAGTTTGTCAAGTTGGTGCTGTTTTAACCTTCGCAAGGACCGGGCGTAGCCACACTCGGTTCAACTAAAGTTGGAGAAACAGACACCCGCTAGTCACCTGTGTGCAAAGCACGGCGGTAAAACCAGTCTCGCATAAGCGTACGCGTAATGTCGGTCCGGGCCGCTTCATCCAACAATACCGCCGAACCAAAGTATGACATGCTGGTAAGCAGTATGACTTGTGTCGCCCACAACTCACTTGTGTTCTACTCGTGCATATAACATCAACGCATAAAACCTAGGCTCGGATGCCACTGTTGGGGAACGTAGTAATTTCAAAAAATTTCCTACGCACATGCAAGATCATGGTGATGGCATAGCAACGAGAGGGGAGAGTATTGTCCACATACCCCCGTAGACCGTAAGCGGAAGCGTTATGACAACACGGTTGATGTAGTCGTACGTCTTCACGATCCGACCGATCCAAGTACCGAACGTACGGCACCTCCGATTTCAGCACACGTTCAGCTCGATGACGATCCCCGGGCTACGATCCAGCAAAGCGTCGGGGATGAGTTCCGTCAGCACGACGGCGTGGTGACGATGATGGTGTTCTACCGGCGCAGGGCTTCGCCTAAACTCCGCGACGATTTGACCGAGGTGGAATATGGTGGAGGGGGGCACCGCACACGGCTAAGAAACGATCCGTAGATCAACTTGTGTGTCATGGGGTGCCCCCCTGCCCCCGTATATAAAGGAGCAAGGGGGGAGGAGGCCGGCCCTAGGAGGGGGCGCGCCAAGTGTGGAGTCCTACTAGGACTCCCTAGTCCTAGTAGGATTCCACCTCCCTTGTTTGGAGTAGGAGAAGGGGAAAGAGGGGGAGAGGAAGAAGGAAAGGGGGGCTGCGCCCCTTGTCCAATTCGAACCAGAGGGGGGGCGCGGGTCTCCTTCCTTTTGGCCTCTCTCCTCTATTCCCGTATGGCCCAATAAGGCCCATATACTCCCCAGCGAATTCCCGTAACTCTCCGCTACTCCGAAAAATACCCGAATCACTCGGAACCTTTCCGAACTCCGAATATAGTCGTCCAATATATCGATCTTTACGTCTCGACCATTTTGAGACTCCTCGTCATGTCCCCGATCTCATCCGGGACTCCAAACTCCTTCGGTACATCAAAACTCATAAACTCATAATATAACTGTCATCGAAACCTTAAGCGTGCGGACCCTACGGGTTCGAGAACTATGTAGACATGACCTAGAACTATTCTTGGTCAATAACCAATAGCGGAACCTGGATGCCCATATTGGCTCCTACATATTCTACGAAGATCTTTATCGGTCAAACCGCATAACAACATACTTTGTTCCCTTTGTCATCGGAATGTTACTTGCCCGAGATTCGATCGTCGGTATCCAATACCTAGTTCAATCTCGTTACCGGCAAGTCTCTTTACTCGTTACATAATGCATCATCCCACAACTAACTCATTAGTCACATTCCTTGCAAGTCTTATAGTGATGTGCATTACCGAGAGGGCCCAGAGATACCTCTCAACAATCGGAGTGACAAAACCCAATCTCGAAATACGCCAACCCAACATGTACCTTTGGAGACACTTGTAGTACTCCTTTATAATCACCCAGTTACGTTGTGACGTTTGGTAGCACCCAAAGTGTTCCTCCGGTAAACGGGAGTTGCATAATCTCATAGTTACAGGAACATGTATAAGTCATGAAGAAAGCAATAGCAACATACTAAACGATCAAGTGCTAGGCTAACGGAATGGGTCATGTCAATCACATCATTCTCCTAATGATGTGATCCCATTAATCAAATGACAACACATGTCTATGGTTAGGAAACATAACCATCTTTGATTAATGAGCTAGTCAAGTAGAGGCATACTAGTGACTATATGTTTGTCTATGTATTCACACATGTATCATGTTTCCGGTTAATACAATTCTAGCATGAATAATAAACATTTATCATGAAATAAGGAAATAAATAATAACTTTATTATTGCCTCTAGGGCATATTTCCTTCATATTACACACGGATTTTTCTTCCTGCTAACAAAAGTATGAAAATAGCACTTCCATGTATGTGTTCATCACCTCAAAATGGGACAGCGAAAATGGAAACACAATTTCTTCAATCACGTCTTCTCCTCCTTGTTTGCTACTAAAATGAATTATTTTACCTAATTACATACATCATCAAGTACATTCGCACCTAATCTTAACATATAAAATTTAGATTATTGCGACATAACAAAGTAGACCTACGGTTTCCTAACTATAGAATTATTAATAAACATACCACATAAAATAACATATCGCATGCAATAAACAATTACAGTACAATTTTTTCTTAATTACCGTATTAAGATTTCCCGCATGTCAATACTAATGGACGCACCTAACATTGCTGCAACATCTTCAACCTACTATTTTAAAAAATAGTTTAAATGCTACATCTCTCGTCTGAAATTATTTCTAACTTCTAAGCACTACCATCGCATAGCTAATAACGAGCTAAAGGACGAACTAATTACCACCCAGCATGCACAAATAAATAAATGTATTACAAAGCTCATACCTTGATCTTCAACTTCGTAGTTCACTTCGCTACACAAATCCTACTCCTGAAGCACTAAATGACTCCAAAAATTAATGAAATAATACCTAACACAACAGAGAACACATAGTTATGAACTAAACAAAAATAGTACAAACTGCATGCATGTGAACCAAACCAACAAAAATGGATAGATCTTACCTTCGTCTATCTTTTCTTCAACTTCAGCATATTCAAAATCCAACTCTAAATCACCCTAAATCACGAATGAAAATGCGTAATGAGTTTTGCTTTCTCTCTGTTCTTACACGCAGAGAGTAGAAGAGGAGGGCAGAGTGTGCTTGCGCACGAAGCATACGCATACTATATAAAGGAGGAGCATCTCTGTAGTGCGGCACAACAGTTCCCGCCCGTGAAATTCATCGTCCTCCGCGCGTGGGAATCAGCCCAGTTTGCAACAGCGAGCCCGTGAAATTCGTCGTCATTGCGCACGTGGGAATGAGGGAAGTTTACGTCGAAATCAGCGCCAGGAATAATCCCACCAGTCTGCAACAGGACCGGTTGTCGGGCCGCATGCAGCGCGGCCGCCTCACCCGGTGGCGGCAGGGCCCGCTGTCTCGTCGCGCGTGCAGCTGTCCTGTTGGCCTGGGCGCGGCATGGGCATGAGAGGCCGCCTCACCCAGTGGCGACGTGGCCCACCTGGCCTCGCCCGTTACGTCGCGGCACGATGCACTGTAGGAAAGCCGTTCGGCTGGGGTGGCCGCCTCCTGCGGTGGCGGCAGGGCCCGCAGCCTCCTGGCGTGGCGGCAGGTGCCACGTGTCGCTTGCCGCGCCTGCCGCCACCGCTGAGGGGGTCCTTTTTGTTAAAATGATCCACAGGTAGTCTTTTTTGGCAACTCATCTCGGCAGGGGGTCCTTTTGGACAAAAAATCGGTTACCTACCACAGTTATCTACCATGTAGTTACCTATCACATTTTTTTAGGAAGGTTACCTACCACAGTTAGAGCAACTCTAACAGACCCCACAAAACACGCAGACCCGCAAAATTCCGGCGAGTATGCGGGCTCGGCCTAATTTTCCGGCCAGAACAGAGCCCGCATACTCGTCCGGACCGTAATTTTTTTTGCCGCAGCCCGCAAACCACACGCCCCGAGCACTATAATTGCGTTTCCGCGACTCGTTTGCGGGTCCAAACCCTATCCCCCCGCTGCCGCGAGCCACCCGATTCCCCTTTCCCTCTCCACATTTCTCGCCGCAGGCGACCACCCGCTCCACCGCCAACGAGAAGACCGAAGAGTGGCGCCGCATCCGCGCGAAGCAGGCGGCGAAGTACGTCGACCTGTGCAGCTCCGGCGAGGAGGATTGAGCGTCCCTCGGCCTCCACGGCGTCGTCCATTTTGCCGCGACCTCGCCGCCGTCAAATCCGACCCCCTCTAGTACTAGTTAACGTAGCATGTAGTATAATCTATGCTTAATTTATTGATCATGCAGTATGTATGAACTTTATAGTATGTGATGTGATGAACTATGTTTGTGAAATTTCTCCCACGAAAGTGTTTTTTTCAAATTATACAGGTTTAGATATGGTATCTGTTCGGCCGCGCTAGTTTTCGACCCGCAAACGCGATCTTCGTGAAACCGCAAATGCGTGTTGCGGGTCGAATTTTTACGGGGTCTGCTAGAGTTGCTCTTGTCTAAGCGGATCGAGAGATGGGCATCAGAAAAAAAAACCGGAGATGGACAGCGCGAGTAAAAAGCGCGTGGCCCACGACCTCACACCATCGCGTCGTGTCATCCGCGGACTAAACCGCCAACGCGCGCACCATGCGATCTCAAAATGAACGGCATCCCTAAGTTCGGATCCGTTGCGAGTTTCCGATCGTTCGGAAGATACATTTATCGTTCAGTGAAACAATTATGATGATTTGTCCCCAGACCCAATTCCCACTTGGTACTACAGTACTCCCTCCGTCCGGAAATACTTGTTGGAGAAATGCATAAAAATGAATGTATCTAAAACTAAAATACATCTAGATACATCCATTCCTCCGACGAGTATTTCCGGACGGAGGGAGTACTAAATAAGTACATGAACATGACTAATCTATCTGACCTTTCCAAGGCATATTCCACCTCATATTTTGCACAGGGAAAGCTGCACATGCATTATCTGTTCCTATGCCTGCAGACGGAAGGGACTTGATGCGGAGATGAGAGTTCCAACATTCATCCAACTGTCTGCAAGTTCAGTTCCTCATCCGGTGCATGCTGTCACCAGTGACTTGTAAGTTGTAACCCTGCCACCTTCCTATCTCACTGAAAGAAAGGCAACATGGAGAATAGATGAGATTCAAGTTTTTAAAACAAAATAAAACTAAATTCGAAGTAAAACAGTAATCATGCTAGAATGTTCCAGTAAAACAGCAAACAAGTTCAAGTGACTGGTGAGAGAACATCATTTTTTTCAAGACGGATTGGATTTGACAAGAGACTACACAAACTACCTTTACTGGAAGGAAACCGATAGGTTTCGGACACTTCAAAAATTGAGATCAATAGTAAATGGTTTCTACACCACAATAATCACCTCATCTGTGAGGAGAATGCTGTCCAGAACAGCAAATCCTGCAGCAACTCCGCCTTCGTTTGATGAAGAAACTTTGGTGCGCATCAAGTAACCACATTGGTTATTAATGACTACCTTATCTTTGTTCCTGCAGTTAGCCAATGAAAATTGTATGATTTACTCAGAAAAAAAATTGGAAGGTACATATACAAAGCAAAAGATTTTAGAGCCACCAAAGGATTAACTACCGCAGGTAGGATCCAAATATTCCAAGCTCAGAGATTGAAAGTTCCTCAAAGCAGACACCGCCCTGGACAAGCTGAGTAAGAGAAGCTCTCGGAAAAATCCGCTGCATCAAAATGTAAGCCGCAAGCACCTCTCCCTGTTCGTTCTTTAGTCTGATCAGTGTTTCTCGCAAATCATGACCATACAAATTGTTCCCTGGAGAGAGATATCAGGATCAAAACAATTTGTGGGGAATTTTTGTGAAAAGGGTTCTATTAAGTGCCAAAGAAATTACCTCCACCTTCTCGTTGAGGTTTCAGGACAAACAAGTCAGGTTTTTCTATTGCTGATTTCACTATTTCTTCATTGTCCAAGCTCCATAACCCTGCGAAGCATTTACGTAGCTTGGCAATGTCTTCCTCGTTGTCAAGGAACCTACGTGTAAATAAGATCAGATGGTGATTAGGAATATGCTTCTGAAAATTAGAACTGTAGGGGGGTTTAATATGACGTGCTACCACCGAGTCTTATGACTATATCTGTAATGCAATATGCACATCATAGGAATAATAAAAATACATATAACCGCCCATCTGTAGCGGACAAAACTTTCATCACCTTTCAAGAACACTAGGTTTTGCTAGCTCTTGCTGGATCTTTTTGGTTCCGACTAAATGGTAGGATATTGAAGGGCACTTAATAGCAGATGATTGTTCAATCAAAAGCCTTGCACTCCATTCCTGAAATCAATATAAGAAGAACGTGCCAAGGTGAAAACTAGCACCAACAAAGGTAAATAGTTATCACATCACTTGACGTGCTGGACATCAGCTTTACAAAACCTACAGTGAAATACACAAACAAAAGAAGATTCCTTAAACAAACATATGATTATGAATGAGATGTTCCTCATTGAAACTTTATCTTAAATCAATTTATGAGATGGGAATTAGCTTCAACTGTGAAAGGGTGTTTGCTAAACATATGTAGTACTAGTACATACCACTTCTGAAGGGTAATCAGTCGGTGCATACCCAGCTCTGAAATACACAACAGCAACAGGTCGTCCATCTCTGCATTTTTGGGAAATTTAAATTTAAGTGATAATAGCAAAAGGTAGGTCTTTCTTCATGTCATACAAGATACATACAGCACAAGTGTTCCATCCGGAAGCACTAGTCCTTCGGCCTCCACCTGTGCCAAAGTTTTCCTAATGGTCATCACACCATGCGTTATAGACAGTTAAGAAAAGTCTCATCTTGATGCAGTTTATTGTGGTATCAATCAGATGACTTGTTGATAATTAAAGTGAACAAGCAATTCAATAGCACAATAGGAAGTTTGTATTGTTTACGTGAACTATAATTCATGAGAAACTAAACAAGCGTCAATAGATTAGAAAACTGTATGAGCAAAAACTTTAACTTGAAAGGATATTTAAGGTTTTGTCGTTTCAGAGGTTTGCAACGAAAGGGAAAAGATAGTACATGACAAAAGGATATGATTCTTTCAAATGATTGATGAGCCAGTACTGGTCGTACATATTTCTTTCTTCAGCTTGAACAACCATCATAACTACAGCGCTGGGCAACCAAGAGGGAAAAAGCATGTCAGTTCATGTTTGCCTTTCCAAATGTTCTCAATAAAATAAACACAAACTATGTAGGTAAACTGTAGACCTTTCATTATTATACTCAACCCATGCTTTGCCCAATGCTTCAGCAAACTGAATGGCTGCCCAGTTCCGAGGAATCCTTTCAGAATCAAGACCTAAGACTTCACCATATTGATTAAGTAAGCTCCTGTACTTAACAAGATAATAGCACTTATCAGGTATTTAGGTTTACTCTTGGAGATCAAAATGAGGAAATCTTTCGGCCTATTTCAAGATAAGATGAATACTAGTACTGATTGAGAATGTCATTGTGCCTGATTTCCCACTCATTGATATAAACATATAGTTAACTCATGCATCAGACATGTTTAAAGAGATCCATTCACAAATCTAAGGATTTGAAAATCTACAATATATGAATACAGTTTATACTATAGATAAAATTGGGGCTTCCAAAATGTTGAATAGGATACTTCTCATGTTCTTGTAGGTATGTAGCTATGTTAAGCAAGCCAATTGACTTGACTTTTACCATTTACAGCATTCACCTTGTGCGCCAATATTCTAAGGGGATAATATAATGGTCAACAAGAATGCTATCTACAGTTGGATTCAGAAATATGTGAGCATGCAATATGTTCAATGAAACACCTCAACTTATGTTTGTAAGAGACTACCAAACAGGGACAAAACGCAAAATGATTCCGTCAAAAGAGTGCAAGTCTGCAGGATATCACGAAAAAGTTCACCTGTGAAGTTCGCTCACAAGAGAGCCTAGACCAGGAAATGATGTTGAGATGGTGTTGAGCTCAATTTGAAGAAGAGAATTTGTTTCAGAATCAAGCATGTAGTCAGATCGATGCAACCCTAAGCGGATATCCTGATGGTGCATTAAGCACTTGTCAGTACCTTACTAACAGAACTGACAAACATATTGTTAAGAAGCACCACTTAAAAGATGCTTTCTCTGAATTCTGAATAAGAAATTACCAACAAACGCAGTTAATTACCTCCTTCTTGTTCACTGCCATCATCTTTGCATGAATTTCTAACAACCTAGCAGTGAAATCGTCAACCTGCTTTGTTCTGAAAAAAAAAAACGCTATTGATTTGGAAGTTCCTTGTCATCTGAAAACAAAACAAATACCTAACTGGCATTTATTTATTTAAAGTAATAATAAAATTGGACTGGTCATGTCAATGATCAGGCTAACAGACAAGAAACTGTTCCAAAAGCTTAAGGTCTCAAGGCAGCAGCCTTCTTATGATATGGACCAGTCAAAACTCTAATCCACTTCATGAAAGTTTAAAACAAAGTTCTAGATCCACACATCAACATAAAAAAAAAATCAAATGGAATTTGGAGCTTGCCTAGACAAAGAACCTTGCAAGAACTTCCCATCCAAGCTCACACGATCTACAAGCTCATTGAAAATAGGAGCCAGTTCGCATGCTTGCTTCCAAAAAGATGCTGGAAAACGTGTTGGAAGTAGCGAAAATGGAGCATGAACCAAACCAACACCTGGGACTGTTCCAGATCTCTGCAAGGGGTTGATACTATGTTAGCTGCTAATTCCACAAAGATGCTGGTTTACAACTACAGTTATTTCTCAATTCAAATAGCACTTGAGCAAAGCTAGGTGATGCATGAACGAAGATACCGATACGTCTTGTGGCATTTGAGCGTGAACAGAATAAGAGCATGTCTCAGTGTTGGGCTTGTCACATAAAAAGGGCTTGTCACAAAAAGGGAGAGGACACAACCAAACGTGATGTTCTGTTCATGACGATCAATTGACTCCAACACAAATTTTCGCGCTTTATATCCCAATATTTCACACAGAGGGTCTTCGGTAGCAACACCTAATGTCCAATTAATTCAACTTCTGTGATTTAATTTATACTCCACTTTCTCATACAAAGGATCTTCAGACAGAAACACCTAACATCATGGTGATCCTTAGTTGATTTAATTTATACTCCACCTCTGATTTTTGTACGCACTTAACACGTCAGTTCCATATCAAGGGCAAGTCCTACTGGCCAAACAATCCAAACTTCCTGAAAATGGAGCAGGGGCAGCCTACAAAGGACAGACATTCTAGGAGACTTGCGTATTTGTTCATTCTACGGAGATGTGCAGGTTGAAAAGACTCTAAAAAGTACTCCCTCCGTTCCTAAATATAAATCTTTGGAGAGATTCCACCACGTACAGAGCAAAATGAGTGAATCTACACTCTAAAATGATCCATATGTGGTTCATAGTGGAATCTCTACGAAGACTTATATTTAGGAACGGAGGGAGTAGTTCTTCTATCACGGAATTTATGGTCAAGTATGCGGAGATAGGCGTCACATTCCCAATTCCTGGACTCCTGAAATGAGTCAAAAGAAGCAGCAAACTTTGGGGCGGGGAAGGAACTAGCGAGTGAGAAGCCGGACGTACCGGGTTGCCGCGGTCGCCGACGACGAGTCCGTGCATGGCACACCACATGGCCGCTGCCTCTACCATCTCCGCCTGCACCGCCGCAGCCTTCCTACCCCCCACCGGCGCCACGCTCGAGGGCGGCTCGGCTCTCACTGCCCTCAGGGAACCGACGCGACTGCGGTAAGGGGACGCGCACAAGTCAGCTGCGGCGAGGTGCACCCGGGGCGTCGGGGCGGGGAGGCGGCGGGCGCAGTGGTGATGGGAGGAGGAGACGGAAGAGGACATGGCGGACCAAAGTTTGGGAGTTGCAGTGGGAGTTTCTGCAATTTGTTCCGATTTGTGCCGTGCGTGGCGTCATATGGTCAGACTTTGGGAGTCTCGGAGCAGAGCCGTCACGGTGCTTCCTGCTCTCTCCGTCCCACGTCTTTATTTTTGAGTTGTCTTAATTAAAAGGGTTGGACATGCTTTATTGCGTCGTTGGTGTTTTTTTGTTGTTGAGAAATTTGTCATTCAAATTACGAATCAGTACAAAGCAGTTGACTCTTACAAGCACACTGAAACGCAAACACAAAGGACCATGAACACCTAGAGTACCCTAAGACAACCATAACACAAAAGGATCTCTGGATCCTTGTGTCATCATCCCTGAATCTTGAGAGAAGACCCCTGCAACAGAAGGATCTGCAACCAGTCGCAAACAGGTCATCATCTTTGATCACGG
This sequence comes from Triticum timopheevii, assembly GCA_963921465.1. NCBI lineage: Eukaryota > Viridiplantae > Streptophyta > Magnoliopsida > Poales > Poaceae > Triticum > Triticum timopheevii. The sequence goes on from OY997272.1 coordinate 155,473,864, forward strand.
TACAATTTGTCGCCACGCTGCTTTCTTCTTTCTTGACACCAGCACTGAGAGGGCACGGTACAATTGTCGTTGGTGTTGTTAGGGGAAAAAATATAAGGTGTATTACTTTTTCAGAAGTCAAACCTTTTACATTTGATCAAATTTGTAGAGAAATATATCAAAATTTATAATGTTAGATCGGTATGATTAGATTCATCATGAAATGAATTTTTATAATTTTTTTTAATATTGTGGGTGTCAATATTTTTGCTCTGAACTTGGTCCAAATTAAAGAAATTCAACTTTTTAAGAAACTAATACCCCTTGTAGTTTGAAACTGATGGAATATTTAATTTGACGGGTGTGTGGGGGGGGGGGGGGGGTGATGGAGTGTGTTTTATTTTAATTCATAATGCGATGATTTGGTAGACCTTTCATGGTTGATTATATGTTATCCACTAACCAACTTATATTTTCGAGGGGAAATTTCTGCATCGGTGACTCCATATACTATATTGGTGCTACAGTATCACATGATTTTTTTCTAGAAGGTGAGAGGATGCGTGAGATTGATATGTTTTTATAGGCTAGTTGCTGCTGGTTGATTTAAAAAATCATTGGCACGGTCAAAAACTCAAAAAACGTAAGCCAAATTTAAAATTGAATACCTCAATTGAATGAAAGAATATTCAAAAATTAAGGATGAGAGAGCTTGAGAAGCCCCGGTCAAAATTGGATGTCCCAATTCTAAAATCAATACCTCAATTAATTATGAGGCGTTAAAAATTAGAAAGTATAATGTATAGTATAAAAAAATCAAATGAAAAAACTTTGAGAAATTATTTACCCGGTTAAAATCGGGTGACCCAATTTTAATTGGAGACCTCAATTGATTGTGGGCTCTTTAAAACTAAAGAGCATAGTATTAGAGGATGTTATAGATCAGCAAGCGATCAGTAACTTAAACGATTTCTCATGCCCATACATTTGTGAAGTGTCTTTCTTGGTTTCGTGCATATAATTGATCAGCCCGAAATGTTTTAGGGCTTAATATTGTAAAATTAGCGACGATACCTTTCTACTGTGCCATGCAACTTCCTGACTTTATTAATTGGTCACGTTTTAGCATGCATATGTAACTTTTTTACACGGAAAGTCTATTTGTGCATTTTAGTTTGGATTGGCTACTTTAGTTTTGCATTAAAAAAATGCTTTAGAGTCTGCCACACCTCAATTTTTTTCGTCCTCCGCCACTGTCCTTAAGCACTGACATTAATAAGTAGCTGATGTTGTTCCCCCTCATGAATGGCCTTTCATATCACCTTTCTAACTCAGCCCATTGAAATCTCCATTCTGATACATCGAAACAGCGACGATCTTGAATTTGCTCTGATCAACACTTCTATGCCTCATGTGGTCATTTCAGCCTTAACTTTGAGAGCATTAGATGTGTACTTAATTCAGATTGCATCGCATGAAACTGACCTACGGCAGATCATGATTTTATCCGCCGTCATTGCTGCCATTGAGGTGTTAAAAACATATACAGAGTATGAAACTGTGTTGTTTCGTGGAAGTACGTTCTGATATCAGCTTCCTTTGCATGGTTAATTGGTGTCGTTTTACTTTCTTATATTTCAGTGTTTCGCTTGAGTGGTTCGTGTCCTTGCAATGAGCTGAGAAGGGCATGTCTTGCAGGGTTTGTCTTGCAGGCACATGACAATAGAAAGTTTTTAACCAAGACACCTAAGATGGGCATTGCATATGACAACAGGCTTCACTGCAAGTTAGCGCCAAGATCTTGAGACAGCGTAGCAGACCAAGTTGAAAAAGATGGAATATGTTTTGCCGTACGTAACTCGACGGACTTGCTGTGTATTAGTATGGAGGCAATCTTGGTTGCCAAGAATACATAGGATTACATGAAATCTCAATGATCAAGTAATAGGAAATAATCCTACCTAATCTATAGTCATAACTACACTGATTACATGCTGAAATATACATTAACATTCCCCCTCAATCTCAACCGGCCACAAGGTTGAGATTGTGTCGTAATTTCTCCAACATGGTTTTTGTAGCAGGTTTAGTGAAAGCATCTGCCACTTGATCACCGGAAGACACAAAGCGAACATCCAAAGCTCCTTGCGCAACCTTTTCTCTTACAAAGTGAAAATCCACCTCAATATGCTTTGTCCTCGCATGAAATACTGGATTTGCACTCAAATAGGTGGCACCTAAATTATCACACCACAAAATTGGTGGTCGTGGTAGGAACACTCCCAGTTCCCTAAGCACAGATTGTACCCAAGTAACTTCAGCTGTGCCATTTGCTAGTGCCTTGTACTCCGCCTCAGTACTGGATCGTGAAACTGTGGGTTGCTTACGAGCACTCCATGATATCAGGTTAGGACCAAGAAAGACCACAAAACCACCAGTAGAGCGTCTGTCATCGACACATCCTGCCCAGTCAGCGTCAGTGAACACACTCAAAAGTGTGGAGCTTGACCGGCGAATAGAGAGTCCAGTAGTCACAGTACCCTTGATATACCTCAGTATGCGCTTCACCGCCTCCCAATGCACATCAGTGGGTTTGGCTAGATATTGGCACACCTTGTTGACAGCAAATGAAATATCAGGACGAGTGAGGGTAAGATACTGCAATCCTCCAACCATGCTGCGATAGCTAAAAGCATCATCATGACTGAGAGGAGTACCAAGATCTGCTGCCAACTTATCAGTTACTGACATGGGAGTAGAAACTGCCTTGCAATTCTCCATATGAGCACGATGAAGAAGATCATCAGCATACTTGCGTTGAGACAACACCATTCCCCCTGAATTGTAGGTGGCTTCAATCCCAAGGAAGTAAGAAAGGCGACCAAGGTCCTTGATGGGAAAGGACCCACCTAGAGTGCGAAGCAAACGATCCACTGTATGGGAGCAGGAGCCAGCAATGACAATATCATCAACATAGACCAACATGTAAATAACTACATTGCCTCACCGGAAAATGAAGAGAGAGGTGTCGGCCTTGGATGAATGAAACCCAAGTTGTTGCAGCCGGTCACTGAGTCGGGAGTACCAAGCCCGCGGAGACTGTTTGAGTCCGTAAATAGACTTCCGAAGCTTGCAAACATGGTGAGGAAATCGAGGATCCTCAAAACCTGGAGGCTGCTGCATGTACACATTCTCATTAAGCAAACCATGAAGAAACGCATTGCTGACATCAATCTGGCGCAAACACCAACCCTGTGAAACTGCAAGTGACAGCACAAGGCGAACAGTGGCCGTTTAACAACCGGACTAAAAGTGGCAACATAATCAACACCATACTGCTGAGTAAACCTACGAGCAACTAGGCGAGCTTTGTACTTGTCAAGAGAGCCATCAGATCGTTCCTTGAGCTTAAAAATCCACTTACAGCTGACGATGTTAGTGCCCGGAGGACGAGGCACAAGTGACCATGTCTGAGTGCGCTAAAGGGCAGAGAACTCCTCTTGCATAGCAGCTGTCCAAGCAGGATCAATAAGAGCCTGCCGATGCGTAGTTGGAACGGAGACGACGGCATTGAAACCACGACGATACGGATTATATCGGACAGTGCCATCAGATGGAACCTTTGGGCGCCGAATATTGTTCTGTAGGCGTGTGCGAGCACGCTCGGGAGGGGGCGCCGGCTAGGAACCCGACGACGGGGAGTCTGCCGAGGATGCGCCGGCGGTTGCATCTGCACGCACATGTACGCAGTCGACCGCACCAGGCATAGGCGCGTCGGGCGCTGCTCGCCCAGCCCCGTCGGAGGCCGCCGCGTCGGGCGCTGGCGCGCCAGATGCAGCTCGCCCAGCCCCGTCGTGTGCATCTGCGTCGTGTGCAGCTGCATTGGACGAAGAGGCTCCATGCTGGGCTGTGGCACGCGCGAGCGACGGCTCGGGCGACTGGACCGCACCAGGCCCACCCGACGGGGCGATGCCAGAGGGCGCATCGGAGGGCGCCGGAGCGCGCGCTGGGTCAGCAGGATGCAGCCGCGTGCCGCAGGCGGGCTGGGTGCATGGGGGTGTAGCATGTACGTCCGTCACGCCAGTGCATGGCAGCTGCGTCTCTGTACCTGTACACAGATTGTAGTTTCTCACATTAGCATCCTGAACTACTGGCTCATGAGAAGGAAAAGTCACGGGAGGATTTAAGAGAGACAAATCGGGACACACACTAGTCGCAAAAGGAAAAACTTTTTCATCAAAGACAACATCTCGAGAGATATATATGCGACCAGTGGACTTGTCAAGACACTTGTACCCTTTATGAAACGGACTATATCCGAGAAAGACACACATCTTTGAGCGAAACTCAAGTTTCCGAGAGTTATATTTGCGAAGACTAGGCCAACATGCACAACCGAAGACACGAAGAAAAGAGTAATCGGGAGTGATGTTAAGGAGGCGTGTGAGTGGTGGCATATTTTGAAGGGTCCTGCTAAGCATGCGATTGATCAAATAACATGCGGTGAGAAAAGCTTCATCCCAATAACACAAAGGAAGATTGGAGTGAGCTAGGAGAGCAAACCCGGTTTCAACGAGGTGAAGGTGCTTTCGCTCAGCGATACCATTTTGTTGGGATGTGTTTGGACACGATATGCGATGAGAGATACCAACACGTTGAAAAAATTTGTGCAAGCGGTGGTACTCGCCTCCCCAATCAGATTGGACCGAACAGATTTTTGTGTTAAGAAGTCGTTCGACATGGGCTTGAAATTTGTAGAAAACTTGTTCGACGTTAGATTTATGTTTGAGAAGATAAATCCAGGTAAAACGGCTAAAGTCATCAACGAAGCTAACATAAAATTTAAAACCACCAGATGAGGCGAGGGCAGGCCCCCACACACCGGTATGAATAAGCTCAAGTGGTTGAGAAGAAACACGGGAAGAATTATTGTAAGGTAATTGATGACTTTTAGCGCGTTGACAAGCATCACAAACAAAAGTATCATGACTCGACGAACAAGGGAGTTTATTTGTCCGAACGACAGACTCAACTACATTATTTGAAAGGTGACCCAAGCGATGATGCCACTGACTCGATGAAGACCTAACTCCGGAAAATGCTCGATGTGAGGATGACGATGATGGCCGGCCATACGGAATGGGGTAGAGACCATGTCGACTTCTACCGTGAAGAAGGACCCTCCTCGTGATTTTGTCCTTCACAAAAAAGAAATATTTGTGAAATTCCACAAACACTCGGTTATCCGAAACAAGACGGTAAACAGAAAGAAGGTGTTTGTGAATTTTAGGAACATGCAACACATTATTAAGATGGATGGTATCACGTGAGCCAGCTAGTTTAGTATGACCAACGTGAGAAATTTCCAAACCTGCACCGTTTGCAACTTGAACTTGATCCTTCCCACCATAGCGCTCGTGCATCGTCAAACGGTCGAGGTCACTGGTGAGGTGGTCGGTGGCACCAGTATCAAGGTACCAATTGTTGTCGCGGTGACCATATGTCACCATGTTGCCGCCGCGATGGTCGTCCGACTGGTAGGCGTGATTGTAGCGATCGCGACAGTCGGTGGCATAGTGCCCCTCCAGGCGGCATATCTGGCACCGGGGTGGGCGACGGTTTCGGCCGCCACCACCGCCGTTGTGGCGTCCACCGTTGTTGCCACGGTTGCCGCCGTTGCCATAGCGGCCGCCATTGCCACCATGGTGGCTGCCGTTCCTACTCCCATGGTTGTTGTTGCTGTTGGGCTAGCATCACGTGACCCGTTGCCATTGCCATGGCGCATGGCGTTGTTGGCGGATGAAAAATGGCCGCTGTTGGCAGCGTGCTGTTCTTGACGGGCTTCAAAACTGAGAAGATAAGAATAAAAATCGGAGAGGCTCACTTGGCCGGTGAAGACAGAGAGCGCTGTCATGAGCGGGTCGTACTCCTGTCCCAGCCCCCCAATGATGTGCCCAATGATCTCGTCGTCGGACAGTACCTCGCCGACGGTGGCCAGCGCGTCAGCATAGCCAGTCATCTTGTGGAAGAACTCTGCCGCGGACATGTCGTTCTTCTTCGTCTGCGACAGCTGTGTGCGAAGTTGACGCACGCTGGCCCGGTTTTGAGCGGCGAACATGGCGCCGAGGGCGGACCAGACGGCCGCCGAGGAGGTCACTCGCGTCATCTGAGCGAGCACTTCCTCCGTCATGGAAGATAGGAGCGCGCCGAGCACGGCCTGGTCGGTGCGGCGCCATGGCTCATACTCGGGGTTGGGCACTGAGTGTGCAGCGTCGCCGGTGCCCTGGACGATCGTGCTGGAATTTAGTCTATTTTGGGCAGCCCAATAACTATTTCAGAAATTCCTAATAAATCCTAGAGGCCCACTTAACCCATTTGTGCAAGGCAAGGGATACTACTAAAGTTTAGTCCCACATTGCTAGTTTAGAGGGAGTTGGACCTTTTTATAAGGGAGGCTCCTTCCCCACTTGTATGAGCATGAGAATAAGAGGGGCATCCATGCGTGCTCCTCCTCCGCCGCCCGCCTCGCCACACCACGCCTCGTCACGATTAAATGCGAACGCTGCACCCTTCGGCTGCTGTCTATTCGTTTCATCTCCCTCGGTCCCTTCAGCTCCCGGCGCTGCCCTCTCACCTCCTTCTCTTGCGCCTATAAAAGGAAGGTCGCTCCTCTCAGCAAGACGCACCAGAACTACTTCCTGTCGCCACCGGTTCCTGAGCACTGCGCTGCTGCTATGATCTTCTCCATCCCGGCTTGCGGCGTGCACCGCAGGTCGGGACAGTAGGCCTCCGAAACCGCACTCTTTGAGTCCTGTACGAGAGAAGGGTGATAAGGTTTTTGGGGAGCGCTCTGCGCGACTACTGGCTGCTTCATCACGGACGATCCGGTCGCCGACGACTACTTCCCCGACGACGACTTCTTCCCCGACGTCCACGACCTCCTCGACGACATGGCAGGCGAGGACACCGACCCCAAGTCCAGCGCTTCTGTTGCTGCTGTGCCGTACGTGTTCTTCTCCTTTCTGTTAGAAGTCCTGCTACAGTTTTTGGCTCTAGTTTCTGTCCTACGTATGTTAGGTTCTATGTCGTATAAGCAACTTCATCTAGTGACTGTTCTAGATGTGTTTACCTCAAGTTCATATATGAAGACGATGTTTACCTTCTCTCTGTCAGATTGCATGACTTGCTTTATATTTGCTATTTTAGTCATGTTTTATCTACTATTTCTGTTAATAAAATCATTCGGTAAATTGCTCATATTGCCAACAATCCAAAAACCTTATTATAGGCAATTTACCCCAAGTGGTTTTGCTGCTTCAATGAGACCTCCTATGTTTGAGGGTATCCACTATAAGAGGTGGCGCGTGAGAGCAGTCTTATGGTTTCAAACCATGAGTTGCTATGATGCCACTCTTGGCAAACCTGAAGGAGAGCAAGATGCCCAACAGGCACAAGCTTTTCAGAAAATGGATACCTTGTTTAAGGCTGCGCTCTTGAGTGCTCTTGGAGAGAACATAGTTGATGCTTATGCGTCAATTGATAATGGAAAATATATGTGGGACGCACTCGAGGCCAAGTTTGGGGTCTTGGATGCCGGCACTGAGCTGTACATCATGGAGCAATTCTATGATTACAGGATGACTGAAGAGCGCTCCGTGGTTGAGCAGGCTCACGAGATACAGTCATTTGCTAGAGAACTTGAGCACTTCAATTGTATCCTACCGGACAAGTTTGTTCCCGGGGGTATCATCACTAAGCTTCCTCCTTCGTGGAGGAACTTTGCTACCTTACTGAAGCATAAGAGACAGGAGTTTTCCGTTCCGGATCTCATTGGCACTCTTGATGTGGAAGAAAAGGCGAGAGCAAAGGACACACGTGCTCGAGGTATTGAGGGAGGATCTAGTACCAATATGGTACAGAAGAAAAACTTCCAGTCCCACAAGTTCAAGAACAAGGGCAAGTTTGATGGTAAAGGAAAGTTTGATGGGAAGAACAAGGCTGTGCAGCACACGAACTTCAAGAAGAAGAATGACAAGAAGAAAGGTGCTTGTCATGTGTATGGAGATCCTGATCATTGGGCTCCTAGTTGCCCCAATCGCTATGACAAGCGTCATCCTGGGAAAGGCGGCAAGACCGCTAATGTTGTCATCGGAGACATTGACATGAAGGATGCTGGGTATGGTATATTTCCCACTATTCTTTCAGTATGTCATTCTCCTGACTGGTTGATTGACACGGGTGCTAATGTGCATGTATGCGGTGATATTTCCATGTTTTCGTCTTATCAGACCGCAGGGACTTCAACCGTGCTGATGGGCAACGGTTCAAGTGCTTCTGTTCGTGGTGTTGGCACGGTCGATCTGAAGTTTACTTTGGGGAAGATTGTGCGGCTGAAGAACGTGCATTATGTCCCCTCCGTCAATAAAAATCTTGTTAGCGGATCTCTTCTGTGTAGAGATGGCTATAAGCTTGTCTTTGAGTCGAATAAATTTGTAATATCCAAGTATGGAACCTTTGTTGGTAAAGGCTATGAGTCAGGAGGCCTGTTTCGTTTATCCTTATCAGACGTTTGCAATAAAATTGTTAATCATATTTGCAACAATAGTGAATCAAATGTGTGGCATTCACAACTCTGTCATGTTAACTTTGGTTGCATGTCGCTACTAGCGAAGTTGAACTTAATCCCTAGTTTCACCACCGTTAAGGGATCTAAGTGTCAAGTGTGTGTGCAAGCTAAGCAACCTCGTAAATCTCACATGACTGCGGAGACGAGAAATCTTGCACCACTAGAACTTATACATTCAGATCTATGTGAAATGAATGGTGTTTTGACAAAAGGTGAAAAGAAATATTTCATGACGTTAATTGACGACTCCACTAGATACTGCTGTGTGTATCTTCTGAAATCTAAGGATGAGGCTTTGAACTTTTTCAAGATCTATAAAGCTGAAGTGGAAAACCAACTTGATCGGAAAATCAAGAGGCTTAGGTCCGACCGTGGTGGAGAGTATTTTTCCAATGAATTTGATGCTTTTTGTGCGGAACATGGTATAATCCATGAGAGGACGCCTCCCTACTCACCTCAGTCAAATGGGGTGGCCGAAAGAAAGAACCGTACTCTAACTGATTTGGTTAACGCCATGTTAGACACATCGGGTCTCTCCAAGGCATGGTGGGGGGAGGCGATATTGATAGCGTGTCATGTCCTAAATCAGTCCCTACAAAGAATAAAGAGATAACTCCATTCGAGGAGTGGGAGAAGAAAAGGTTAAAACTCTCTTATCTGCGAACATGGGGTTGTTTGGCGAAAGTCAATGTTCCAATTCCAAAGAAGCGGAAACTTGGACCAAAGACTGTGGATTGTGTTTTCTTGGGATATGCTTTTCATAGCATTGGCTATAGATTCTTGGTTGTAAAATCTGAGGTACCTGATATGCATGTCGGTACGATCATGGAGTCGAATGATGCGACTTTCTTTGAAGATATCTTTCCCATGAGGGATATGGCTACCTCATCTAATCAGGAGATCCCTAGTTCATCGAATCAGGAACCAGTTACAATTACCGAACCTGCCATTTCGATGGAACACTTTGGAAGTCCTGTGGAGGAGAACAATGAAGTTCCTATTAGGAGCAAGAGACAGAGGACTGCAAAGTCCTTTGGTGATGATTTTCTTGTGTATCTCATAGATGACACTCCCAGTTCTATTTCAGAGGCCTATGCATCTGAAGATGCTGACTACTAGAAGGAAGCAGTTCGTAGCGAGATGGATTCCATCTTGGCGAATGAAACTTGGGAGATAACTGATCGTCCTTATGGGTGCAAACCTATAGGATGCAAATGGGTATTCAAGAAGAAGCTTAGGCCTGATGGTACGATTGAAAAGTACAAGGCTCGGCTCGTGGCTAAGGGTTATACCTAAAAGGAAGGTGAAGATTTCTTTGATACTTACTCACCTGTGGCTCGACTGACCACTATTCGAGTTCTACTTTCACTAGCTGCCTCACATGGTCTTCTCGTTCATCAAATGGATGTTAAGACCGCTTTCCTAAATGGAGAGTTGGATGAGGAAATTTATATGGAACAACCAGATGGGTTTGTAGTAGATGGTCAGGAAGGGAAAGTGTGCAAGTTGCTGAAGTCCTTATATGGACTCAAGCAAGCACCCAAACAGTGGCATGAGAAGTTTGAAAGAACTTTAACAGCTGCAGGCTTTGTTGTGAACGAAGCTGACAAATGTGTGTACTATCGCCATGGTGGGGGCGAGGGAGTTATGCTTTGCTTGTATGTTGATGACATACTAATTTTCGGAACAAATCTGAATGTTATTAAGGAGGTCAAGGATTTCCTATCTCACTGTTTTGAGATGAAGGATTTAGGAGTGGCTGATGTCATTCTGAACATCAAGTTGTTGAGAGATGATGATGGTGGGATTACATTGCTTCAATCTCACTATGTGGAAAAGATCTTAAGTCGCTTTGGCTATAGTGACTACAAGCCCTCTCCAGCACCATATGATGCTAGCGTGCTGCTTCGAAAGAATCGAAGAATTGCTAGAGATCAATTGAAGTATTCTCAGATTATTGGCTCGCTTATGTACTTAGCAAGTGCTACAAGACCTGACATCTCTTTTGCTGTTAGCAAACTGAGTCAGTTTGTTTCAAAACCAGGAGATGTGCATTGGAAAGCTCTAGAGAGAGTTTTGCGTTATTTGAAAGGCACTGCGAATTATGGAATTCACTACACTAGGCATCCAAAGGTGCTTGAAGGGTATAGTGACTCAAACTGGATCTCAGATGCTGATGAGATAAAGGCCACAAGCGGTTATGTATTCACTCATGGAGGTGGCGCTGTTTCTTGGAAGTCTTGCAAGCAGACCATCTTAACGAGGTCAACTATGGAAGCAGAACTCACAGCACTAGATACAGCTACGGTCGAAGCAGATTGCCTTCGCCGACTCTTGAATGACTTGCCGGTTGTTGAGAAACCTGTACCGGGTGTCCTTACAAACTGCGACAATCAAACTGTGATCACGAAAGTGAGCAGCTCAAAGGATAACATGAAGTCATCAAGACACGTTCAGAGAAGGTTAAAGTCTGTCAGAAAAATAAAAAACTCCGGAGTTATTGCATTGGATTATGTCCAAACGTCTAAAAATCTGGCAGATCCTTTTACTAAGGGTCTATCACGTAATGTGATAGATAATGCATCAAGGGAGATGGGTATGAGACCCACAATATGAGTTGTTCACAGTGGTAACCTATTCTTTGTGATCGGAGATCCCGTGAATTAGATGTGGAAGACAAGCTGTTGGTCAACTGAGAGGAGAGTATCCCTACTATTCACAATACCACTCCATGAAGATGCAATACTCTCCTAATCTGCATGGCAGGTTGATGTATATCTTAATGTGTTCTAAGTGGCTTATTTAAGCAGAGATGTTATCCTGCAAAACATCTTTTGAAGAACACACCTATATGAGTCTGATTGTCAAACGTCGCAATCTATGAGAGTAGGGTTCTCTCTAGTAAACTCATGAAAGGTCATGGAGTATGACGCATAAGCTCCACCCGCGGGGAAGACCCACGGTAGCCACGTATCGGACAAGGCTTTATGTGAAGCTAGATTCGCAGAAAACTTGCAGTTCAAGGCCCAGTCCACTGTTCAAGTTGCTTACTAGTGTAGCATAGAGTTCTAGGTGGAAGTTTAACTTAACAGTCTCCACTGCAGTACCGGTATATAAAACAGTGTTTTGGAACCAAAGGCAAATTTCTGTGTGCCTCTGGGATCTGGTGGGGGATTGCTAGAATTTAGTCTATTTTGGGCAGCCCAATAACTATTTCAGAAATTCCTAATAAATCCTAGAGGCCCACTTAGCCCATTTGTGCAAGGCAAGGGATACTACTAAAGTTTAGTCCCACATTGCTAGTTTAGAGTGAGTTGGACCTCTTTATAAGGGAGGCTCCTTCCCCACTTGTATGAGCATGAGAACAAGAGGGACATCCACGCGAGCTCCTTCTCCGCCGCCCGCCTCGCCACGCCACGCCACGCCTCGTCACGACGTGCCGCGGGTTGCGGGAATGAGCCGAGCCGATGTCTAAATTTTTGCCACGCACTACGGGTATACGAAAGGTCACTCGGGAGATGGAAAGTTTTTGCTGTAGTGGAGATTAAATGCGAACGCTGCACCCTTCGGCTGCTGTCTGTTCGTTTCATCTCCCTCGGTCCCTTCAGCTCCCGGCGCTGCCTTCTCGCCTCCTTCTCTTGCGCCTATAAAAGGGAGGTCGCTCCTCTCAGCAAGACGCACCAGAACTACTTCTTCCTCTCGCCACCGGTTCCTGAGCACTGTGCTGCTGCTACGATCTTCTCCATCCTGGCTTGCGGCGTGCACCGCAGGTCGGGACAGTAGGCCTTCGAAACCGCACTCTTTGAGTCCTGTACGGGAGAAGGGTGATAAGGTTTTTGGGGAGCGCTCTGCGTGACTACTGGCTGCTTCATCACGGACGATCCGGTCGCCGACGACTACTTCCCCGACGACGACTTCTTCCCCGACGTCCACGACCTCCTCGACGACATGGCAGGCGAGGACACCGACCCCAAGTCCAGCGCTTCTTCTGCTGCTGTGCCGTACGTGTTCTTCTCCTTTCTGTTAGAAGTCCTGCTACAATTCTTGGCTCTAGTTTCTGTCCTACGTATGTTAGGTTCTATGTCGTATAAGCAACTTCATCTAGTGACTGTTCTAGATGTGTTTACCTCAAGTTCATATATGAAGACGATGTTTACCTTCTCTCTGTCAGATTGCATGACTTGCTTTATATTTGCTATTTTAGTCATGTTTTATCTACTATTTCTGTTAATAAAATCATTCGGTAAATTGCTCATATTTCCAATAGATCGTCTTCGGTGGCGCAGGGATGGACCCGTCGAGGTAGCCGAAGAGGCCGGCGCCGGTGAGGTTAGGTATGACCTGTGCTTTCCACAATAGGAAATTGACACGGGTGAGCCGGACGGTGATGAGTCCAGCGAGCGACGGCATGGTGATGGTGGGGCTGGAGACGAGCGCACCGGCGGTGGTGGTGACGAGCGCGCCGGCGGTGGTGCCGGCCATGGCGAGAAGATGGGATCGGGCTCTGGTTACCAAGTTGAAAAAGATGGAATATGTTTTGCCGTACGTAACTCGACGGACTTGCTGTGTATTAGTATGGAGGCAATCTTGGTTGCCAAGAATACATAGGATTACATGAGATCTCAATGATCAAGTAATAGGAAATAATCCTACCTAATCTATAGTCATAACTACACTGATTACATGCTGAAATATACATTAACAGACCACAGGTGATTTGGCTGGAGTCACAGTTAATGGAACTCATATTCCATCTTCTGAATGAAAAGAACAACTGTCCGTCGCTGCCTCCACTCGACATGGCTATGCATCTGGATGTAGATATCTGAAAAGCAAAGAGAGATTCGTTTAAACGATTCTGTAAGTGAGTTGAGATGGAAAAAAAAACGATTCTGTAAGTGAGTTGAGATAAAAAAAAAACTTTTCTAAGTAACGCATGGATCAAATATACAGTATAGATGACTTGCTGGCTAATCTTGTTTCAAAGATGTTGCAACCCTGGCTTTATTTACGGTCCTGAAACGAACCATAACACAAGTGCAATATTACTCTTACTTTTGAGAAACCCTGTACATTTCCTCTCTTGCATCTCGTATTATCGTGTTTGACAAAAGCACGGCGTGGGAGATTGCAAACCAAGAGTTCCAAAGACGATTCATCCAACTTCTTGAAACCCCAGTTCAAACAAAATTTTACATACTCTCTTTTTTTGAAGCTAAAACGCCAGTTGGCTTTTTATTCATTTGGCGCTAGCATGTCTGACTGCATAGAATCAGCCAGCCACCCAGGGATTGTCTCATACATAAGCTGAGAAGAAGAAAGTTCTAAAGAATGTCTAGCTATCCGGTGAGCCACCGTATTACAACGCCGGTTGGCAAACCGTAGCTTAAATCCCTGGAAAAAAGTACTCAACACTTCGATCTCTTTTAAGAGATGACTAGCACAAATGCCCGTGCGTTGCAACGGGAGAAGAAAAAAACATACTTCCTTAACCCAATAGCTCAAGACCCTTCCCCCTCCTCCTCCTCCCACGACTGACTGCCAGACATGGTGACATCAGTAAACTCTTTGAAATCTTTCACACTGCCACATGAGAAATAACATGAAAAGATGTGTTGTGCAAAAACATAACCGTGAAAGGAATTCGTAAGTTTATTGTAGGTGTGTGCAATTTAAATCACAGAAATATCTACATGGTCGCAAGTATCTCTTCACGTGTTTGTTGACGTTGCTTAGAGATGCCTCAAAAATATCACAGTATAATAAAAATAGTAAAGTCTTAGTACAACATTCTAGCTTCACTATGGAGGCAACAAAGATTTTCATGAACCCGTGTTGGCTAGGTTTCGGGACCGGGTAGCATAGCACTATTTGTGTCCAATGATATTAGAAGCATTTTTTTGCGGGGCAATGATATTAGGAGCATTGTACAAAGATCATTCATCAGTGGCTAATATAACAAAGTAAAGTGCGGAGTTTGTGTCGCACACAGCAGGGAGTCCGACTACTTGTGCTTTGGTGACCAAATTTATTTTTATTATAAGCATTTGAAGAGTTTGTGACAGGCGCAAGTGCGTCGAGCCGAAAAATAAGAGCAAAGATTAGTTTTTTCTCAGAAAAATATTGTACATGACCAATATAGAATGAGTCCTGCTTATTGTGATTTAGACATAGTTTTTTTTGTGCACGTTAACAATTCCAACATAATTTGCTTTTGAGTTAAAATAGCAAAAGGGCGCGTGCGTTGCAACAGGGTTTTTCTAATATTCCTAACTCAATAATCTTATTTAAAAAATATCTTAATTTTGTCGAAATGATAAGTGTCACACGTGTGGCTCGAAGAAACACCGCCCTGACATTTTTACAACTAAAATTGTAATATGAAAAAGCGAACTAAAAAGTTGAATCTTGCCTCCAATCAATACACATTGAATAAACATTGACCAAAATATTTGATTTTGATTAAAAACAAAAGATTGTATTGTTTACCTTACAGTCGGCAGCAATGTGAGCACGTGCCTTGTGCATCGTCGTCGGTAGCGTCCTTCAATGAGACATCCACAACGCCGGCCTCCATTTGTCAGACGGTAGCAATGGCGGCAATTTCCGTCTTCTGCTCAAACAAGAGGCTGTCCCAAATGGGTTTGGAGCTGCAGGAGGCCATGGCGGGCGTGGTCCGGAGAGGAGAAAGGGGGTGGGGGAGGATGGAAGCAGCTATTGCTAGGGTTGGAATTTATAGCCGGTGGATGGCAGGCCGGGGGGTGTTAATGGTGGGTGGCAGACGAACGGGCGGGTGGCACCGGAGTAGGTTCCCCGTCTCTCGTGCATGTTTAATGTGGGCGGGCGGAACAACGGTCTATCATTTGAATGTAGATGTGTCATTGCGTGAAACGGGAAACCGCGGACGGCGCGCCGCTTCAATGCTGAAGCGCCAGCGAAAGGTCGCGTCGCTTTGAGCCAGCAAGAATGTGACACCGATGCTCTGAGGCTGCATTGAACGCTTCAGGCGAGAAATGACGCGAACGAGGAATTGGATTTTGGATGGGCCAGGGTAGTGAGAATCGAACCTGGCAGCGATCCAAATGCCCGCAAAGCCCTTCGCATTTGTTTTTGTTTTGTGCTAAATAGTAGGTCTGGACCGGTCGGCGGACAACCCGGATGGCAAAATATGTCCAAATGCATAAAAACATGGTCTGTCTAGGACACATCTAGATGTGACATAGTTATGTCACATCTAACCTAATGTCCACTATGTTTGTGGTCTATTTTTTTCTCAGTTTTTTGTTTTTGTTGTTGCGGTATTTGTTAACAAAGTGTAAAAAATGTGTTAAAAACAAAACAACGCTAGGCTCGAGCGACCGGCACATAACCCATCCCTATCCACTTTCTGCTCGCTCGCTCCATATCTCTTTTCTCATCTCCATCCGCCATTGCCTCACTGGATCTACGCAGGTGAGGTTGCCTCTCTCCCGGCTTTCTCCCTTCTCTCTCTAATCTCGCTCTCTGTCTCGCACGTTTTCTCCAGGGAGCCTGCCATGCCTCTCCGTCTTTGCCCGCCGCGCCGAGACCGCCTCCTACTGCCGGGAGCCTGCTCTGGAGCCGCCGCCACTGAAGGCCGGCCGACGGCGATGGAACAGTAGGAGCAGCAGCTCCGCCACGTGCAGCAGCTGGCACGGCCTCGAGCTCCTCCGCCAGAGCAAGGCCGGCCAACGCGCGCGGGTCCCTTCATTGGCTCCAGCAAGCTCGTCGGCGGTGGGGACCATAAGATCCCTATGCCAGCAGCCTCGGATCTGCCCCGATTTGTACGTCCACGGCATCCGCGACCCGTGGCCCACCTGCCAGATCTGGCGAACGTTGATTGGAGTTGAGATGGTGCGTCGCGTTAGTCGGCCAACTACGACTGCATATGGGACTCCTGGCGGCAGGCCTGTGGCCGAGGCACGGGAGGTGATCTGTGGCGCAGCTGAGGCCTGCTGTGTGTCGGTATCTTCGGCAGCTACCTGGCGAGATGCCTTGTGGTGGTGAGCCCTCTCGGCTCCCCATGCCGCCAGGATACACCCCTCTCCCATGCTCTACCACCACCAGCGGCCACCGAGCACATGGATGAACTTGTTCATCCCTGTATCTTCAGCTGGGCTCTCTTCTCTTTGATTTGTTCTTGTCCCTCATTTCCTTCTTGATTTGTTTCCTTCTTGATTTTGGAGACCGCTTGTTGATTTTCTAGGGCATACATATATGAACTGGTAAGATCAGATGTAAAGTAGCGAGGTGGGATTATTTGATGGAAGAAAGATTCTCAACACAACTACGGAGAACATGTTATGGAAGAAATCGAGCTAGGTCTTTTTTTTTGAGAAAAAGAGATGCAGGCCGGCAATGTACAAAACTTGAGCGCAAAGAACAAACAAACGATGGGCTGGAAGGCATGCAGCGGCAAAGAACATATGGGCTGCTTCATTTGTAGGCTCAAAAATTAGGACGTAAATTCACGGGAAACCGAAAATTACCTAAGCAAAAAATTAGTACCACCTCGAATATGGGTTTTTCTGAAACTGAAAGAGTAAACTTACGGGAAGAAGCGTATTGTGACGGTGAACCCGGAGACCCAATCCGTGCTTTATTATTAGGGAGAGATAACATGAAGATTTCTGCGGTGACTCCCACAGCCTTATAATCTCCTGGCAATCTGTTTCAACTTCAACTCAATGCAGCCCCATATCACATGCCATGGAAAGCGCATCTCTGCATGCAAGAAGTTCAAGTGTAAACGGATCAATTATTCCCTCATACCTGGAGCCTCCTGCTCTAAGGAAAAAACCATGATGATCACGGGCGATAAAACCCGTTCCTCCTCACACCCGTGCCGAGTGTGTAGCTCCGTCCGTATTGATCTTGACCCAACCCTCTTCTGGTGGCTGCCACCATGGGGGACAAACAGGCTGGTTCTTCACACTAACAAGGAGCTCAAGCGCTCACACAATTTCTTCTATGATGATCATGGATTGCGACGGCTGATACACTTGTTCTCCATGTGTATATCTATTTCTTGAGTGCCACACCGCCCACATCACCGTAATCATAATAGCAGCCTCCTCTTGCTTAAACAGCTTATGATCAAGCAAATCCTTGGACCAAGTCATCGGGTGTAGCCTTGGGATACGTATATCAAAAAATCGCTCCGCTGCCTCCCAGAACCATACCGCATGGTCGCACTCTATCAGTGAATGATACAGAGTTTCGTTCTCATGTCCACACATGGGACAGTTCGGCGACTCCTTGATATGTCGCCGTCTCAACTCACCATAATTTGGTAGGAAGCCCTTAAGCACTCGCCACCAGAAAACTCGAATTTTAGGAAGCACATTCAGCTTCCATAAGGCACGCCAAACTTCTTCATCGCCAGAAGATGAGCCTACCATTGCCGACAGTTGTAACTTTGCTTGCATCGTTTGCCGGTAGGCTGACCGAACTGTGAAGATGCCAGATCTCTCCCAGGCCCATGCCCATATGTCTACACCTCCTGCTCTCGGTCTAGGCATGGCCAATATTGCAGCCGCATCCGGGGGTTAAAACAGACTCCTGATGGTCTCTACGTCCCATTGATTTGTCTCCGGGTTAATCAAGTCAGCCACAAGCTGAATGGAATTCGGCTTGAGTGCTCCCATTGGAGTCATGGAGGTGGAGCCCTCTATCCAATGGTCATGCCACACTTCGGTTGTTGATCCATCTCCCACTCGTCGGATTAGTCCCTTCTTGAGCATCTCCCTCCCTACAATGATAGCCTTCCATGTTTTAGATGCACTTTTTGGACAACCCGCACTTAGGAACTCCTCATTTGGGAAGTATCTTCCCTTGAGAACTCGGGCACACAAGTTGTTCGGATTGTCAAGAATTCTCCATGCTTGCTTGGCCAACATCGCGTCATTGAAAGTTTCAAAGTCCCGGAATCCGAGGCCTCCTTTTGACTTTGCTACACTCATCTTATCCCACGCCTGCCAGTGCATTCCCTTCTTATCAAGTGACCCAGCCCACCAATATTTTGACATGTTCGTCGTCAATTTCTTGCACAGACCTTTTGTGAGTTTGAAACAACTCATAGAGAAGGCCGGTAAGGCTTGAACCACTAATTTTAGGAGAACTTCTTTTGCAGCGCATGACATCTTACGCTCACACCACCTTTGCACCTTCGACCTTGACCACTCGTTGATGTGTTCAAAACTCTGTTCTGTGATCCTTCCCGCGGCAGTTGGAAGGCCAAGGTATTTCTCGGACATGGCCTCCCTATGTATCTGAAGGGCGGCTTTGACACCCCTTTTGACGGACGCCCCACTATTTGGGCTAAAGTAAACCGAGCTCTTCATCTTATTTGCACTTTGCCCCAAGCCCACACTGTATTGTTCTAGGATCTCGCTTAACCTGGTTGCACTCCTTGAGTCAGCTTTCATGAAGATCAAACAATCATCTGCAAAGAGGAGATGCGAGATCCATGGTGCAGAAGCAACCACTCGGATACCCCTGTCTATCCAGCCGCCATCATAGTTTTGAAGCAAACAAGACAGACCCTCCCCACAGAGAAGAAACAAATATGGCGATATCGGGTCTCCTTGATGAAAGCCTCTAGAAGGTAAAAAGGCTGGCAACAACTCACCGTTGACCTTCACTTGGAAGCTTATGTTGTTCACACATCTCATAATAAGAGAAATCCAGCGTTCATGAAAACCCAGTTGGTGCATTATCCCTTCCAGGTACGACCATTCCACTCGGTCATACGCCTTGATCATATCAATCTTGACCGCACACCATCCTTGCTTCCCTCGCTTCCTTTTCATTGAATGTATACATTCATAAGCCACTAGGATGTTGTCGGTAATCAAACATCCTGGAACGAAAGCACTTTGCTCCTCTTCAATGATCTCATCAAGGATCTCTTTCAGACGGTTAGCAAGAACCTTCGAGCATATTTTATAGAGAACATTGCACAAAGAAATTGGTATATACTTAGTGATATTTTGCGGGTTTCTCACCTTTGGTATAAGAACTATAATCGTGTTGTTCACTGTGTCTGGCATTGGTCCTCCGTTCAAAAAACCGAGGACAGCCGTAGTAACATCAGGCCCTATCAGCTCCCAATGTTTCTGGTAGAAAGCAGCGTGAAAGCCATCACACCCGGGCGCCTTTGAAGGCCCCATAGCAAAAACTGCAGCCTTCACTTCATCCTCCTTGAATGGCCGCATCAGCCATTCATTCATAGGTTCTGTAATTTTATGTGGCACGTGGTGAAGAACTGCTTGAGCATCCGTATGTTCCTGCGTCGTGTACAAACTAGTGTAGAACTGTTGTACCTCGGCATGTATGTCCTCCTTGGTCTCGCATATTGAGCCATCCACAGCTTGCAGGCTTCGTATACGATTCCTACTCTTGCGGGCAGAGGCACGGGCTTGGAAAAAACCCATGTTACGATCCCCCGCTTTGAGCCAGTCCACTCTCGATCTTTGACGGGCCATGATTTCTTCCTTGTGCAGTAGATCAAAGAGCTGGCGGCATACATCTTTTTCCCTCTTGGTCGGACCCCTAAAAAGTGAATTCGACCTTTCAGTTTCATACTCCTTACGTATTTTCTTTATCTTTCTTCTAATATCTCCAAACTTCTTCGTCTTCCAAGTTGCTAGCTGGGTTTGCATGGTAGAGAGAGCCTCCTCTATGCCGTGTAGACCCTGCAGACCTGCACCCCGGCGCCAGCCTTGTAGAACGGCGGTATCATACGTTTCGTCCTTCTGCCAAGCTTCCTCATACATGAACTGTTGGAAATATGCCCTAGAGGCAATAATAAATTAGCTATTATTATTATATTTCCCTATTCATGATAATCGTTTATTATCCATGCTATAATTTTATTGAGAGGAAACTCAGATACATGTGTGGGTACATAGACAACACCATGTCCCTAGTAAGCCTCTAGTTGACTAGCTCGTTGATCAATAGATGGTTACGGTTTCCTGACCATGGACATTGGATGTCGTTGATAACGGGATCACATCATTAGGAGAATGATGTGATGGACAAGACCCAATCCTAAGCCTAGCACAAAGATCGTGTAGTTCGTATGCTAAAGCTTTTCTAATGTCAAGTATCATTTCCTTAGACCATGAGATTGTGCAACTCCCGGATACCGTAGGAATGCTTTGGGTGTACCAAACGTCACAACGTAACTGGGTGGCTATAAAGGTGCACTACGGGTATCTCCGAAAGTGTCTGTTGGGTTGGCACGGATCGAGACTGGGATTTGTCACTCCGTGTGACGGAGAGGTATCTCTGGGCCCACTCGGTAGGACATCATCATAATGTGCACAATGTGACCAAGGGGTTGATCATGGGATGATGTGTTACAGAACGAGTAAAGAGACTTGCCGGTAACGAGATTGAATAAGGTATCGGGATACCGACGATCGAATCTCGGGCAAGTACAATACCGCTAGACAAAGGGAATTGAATACGGGATTGATTAAATCCTCGACATCGTGGTTCATTCGATGAGATCATCGTGGAACATGTGGGAGCCAACATGGGTATCCAGATCCCGCTGTTGGTTATTGGCCGGAGAGTTGTCTCGGTCGTGTTTGCATGGTTTCCGAACCCGTAGGGTCTACACACTTAAGGTTCGATGACGCTAGGGTTATAAAGGAAGTTTGTATGTGGTTACCGAATGTTGTTCGGAGTCCTGGATGAGATCCCGGACGTCACGAGGAGTTCCGAAACGGTCCGGAGGTAAAGATTTATATATGGGAAGTCATCATACGGTCACCGGAGTAATTCGGGGGTTACCGGTATTGTACCGGGACCACCGAAGGGGTTCCTGGGGTCCACCGGGAGGGTCCACCTGCCCCGGAGGGCCCTATGGGCTGTTTGTGGAGAGGTACCAGCCCCTTAGTGGGCTGGGCGCCTTCCCCCTTAGGGCCCATGCACCTAGGGTTTGGGGGGAAACCCTAAAGGGGGGCGCCCCATTGCCTTGGGGGCAAGGCAACCCCCCTGGCCGCCGCCCCCTCCTCAGATTGGATCTGAAAGGGGCCATCCCCCCTCTCCCTTGCCCCTATATATATGTGGGGGTGGGAGGGCAGCTGCACCCAAGTTCCGGCGCAGCCCTCCCCCTCTCCCAAGTCCTCCTCCTCTCCCGCGGTGCTTGGTGAAGCCCTGCAGGATTGCCACGCTCCTCCACCACCACCACGCTGTTGTGCTGCTGCTGGACGCAGTCTTCCCCAACCTCTCCCTCTCTCCTTGCTGGATCAAGGCATGGGAGACGTCATCGGGGTTGTACGTGTGTTGAACGCGGAGGTGTCGTCTGTTCGGCACTAGGATCTCCGGTGATTTGGATCACGACGAGTACGACTCCTTCAACCCCGTTCTCTTGAACGCTTCCGCTTAGCGATCTACAAGGGTATGTAGATGCACTCCCCTCTCTCTCGTTGCTAGTCTCTCCATAGATATATCTTGGTGACTCGTAGAAAATTTTTAAATTTCTGCTACGTTCTCCAACAGTGGCATCATGAGATAGGTCTATTGTGTAGATTCTTTGCACGAGTAGAACACAAAGTAGTTGCGGGCGTTGATTTTGTTCAATATGCTTACCGTTACTAGTCCTATCTTGTTTCGACGGTATTGTGGGATGAAGCGGCCCGGACCGACCTTACACGTACACTTACGTGAGACAGGTTCCACCGACTAACATGCACTTGTTGCATAAGGTGGCTAGCGGGTGCCAGTCTCTCCCACTTTAGTCGGATCGGATTCGATGAAAAGGGTCCTTATGAAGGGTAAATAGCAATTGGCATATCACGTTGTGGCTTTTGCGTAGGTAAGAAACGTTCTTGCTAGAAACCCATAGCAGCCACGTAAAACATGCAAACAACAATTAGAGGACGTCTAACTTGTTTTTGCAGGGTATGCTATGTGATGTGATATGGCCAAAAAGAATATGATGAATGATATGTGATGTATGAGATTGATCATGTTCTTGTAATAGGAATCACAGCTTGCATGTCGATGAGTATGACAACCGGCAGGAGCCATAGGAGTTGTCTTTATTTATTGTATGACCTGCGTGTCATTGAACAACGCCATGTAATTACTTTACTTTATTGCTAAACCGTTAGCCATAGTAGTAGAAGTAATAGTTGGCGAGACAACTTCATGGAGACACGATGATGGAGATCATGATGATGAAGATCATGGTGTCATGCCGGTGACGATGATGATCATGGAGCCCCGAAGATGGAGATCAAAAGGAGCAAAATGATATTGGCCATATCATGTCACTTTTTGAGTGCATGTGATGTTTATCATGTTTATGCATCTTATTTGCTTAGAACGACGGTAGTAAATAAGATGATCCCTCATTAAAACTTCAAGAAAGTGTTCCCCCTAACTATGCACCGTTGCGAAAGTTCGTTGTTTCGAAGCACCACGTGATGATCGGTGTGATAGATTCTAACGTTCACATACAACGGGTGTAAGCCAGATTTACACACGCGAAACACTTAGGTTGACTTGACGAGCCTAGCATGTACAGACATGGCCTCGGAACACAAGAGACCGAAAGGTCGAGCATGAGTCGTATGGTAGATACGATCAACATGAAGATGTTCACCGATGATGACTAGTCCGTCTCACGTGATGATCGGACACGGCCTAGTTGACTCGGATCATGTAATCACTTAGATGACTAGAGGGATGTCTATCTGAGTGGGAGTTCATTAGATGAACTTAATTATCCTGAACATAGTCAAAAGGTCTTTGCAAATTATGTCGTAAGCTCGTGCTTTAGTTCTAGTGTTTTAGATATGTTCCTAGAGAAATTTAGTTAAAATTTGCTAGTAGCGATTATGCGGACTAGGTCCGTAAACTGAGGATTGTCCTCGTTGCTTCGTAGAAGGCTTATGTCCTTAATGCACAACTCAGTGTGCTGAACCTCGAACGTCGTCTGTGGATGTTGCGAACATCTGACATACACGTTTTGATAACTACATGATAGTTCAGTTAAACGGTTTAGAGTTGAGGCACCAAAGACTATTTTGAAACGTCGAGGAACATATGAGATGTTTCGAGGGCTGAAATTGGGATTTCAGGCTCGTGCCCACGTCAAGAGGTATAAGACCTTCGACGATTTTCTTAGCGTGCAAACTAAGGGAGAAAAGCTCAATCATTGAGCTTGTGCTCAGATTGTCTGAGTACAACAATCACTTGAATCGAGTGGGAGTTGATCTTCCAGATGAGATAGTGATGTTTCTCCAAAGTCATTGCCACCAAGCTGCTAGAGCTTCGTGATGAACTATAACATATCAGGGATAGATAAGATGATCCTTGAGATATTCGCGATGTTTGACACCGCAAAAGTAGAAATCAAGAAAGAGCATCATTTGTTGATGGTTGGTGAAACCACTAGTTTCAAGAAGGGCAAGGGCAAGAAGGGATACTTCATGAAATGGCAAATCAGCTGCTGCTCTAGTGAAGAAACCCAAGGTTGAACCCAAACCCGAGACTAAGTGCTTCTGTAATAAGGGGAACAGCCACTGGAGCAGAATTACCCTAGATACTTGGTAGATGAGAAGGCTGGCAAGGTCGATAGAAGTATATTGGATATACATTATGTTAATGTGTACTTTACTAGTACTCCTAGTAGCACCAGGGTATTAGATACCGGTTCAGTTACTAAGTGTTAGTAACTCGAAATAAAAGCTACGGAATAAACGGAGACTAGCTAAAGGTGAGCTGACGATATGTGTTGGAAATGTTTCCAAGGTTGATGTGATCAAGCATCGCGCGCTCCTTCTACCATCGAGATTGGTGTTAAACCTAAATAATTGTTATTTGGTGCTTGCGTTGAGCATAGACATGATTGGATTATGTCTATCGCAATACGGTTATTCATTTAAGGAGAATAATGGTTACTCTGTTTATTTGAATAATACCTTCGATGGTCTTGCACCTAAAATAAATGGTTTATTGAATCTCGATCGTAGTGATACACATGTTCATGCCAAAAGATATAAGATAGTAATGATAAGTACCACCTACTTGTGGCACTGCCATGTAAGTCATATTGGTATAAAACGTATGAAGAAGCTCCATGTTGATGGATCTTTGGACTCACTCATTTTTGAAAAGTTTGAGACATGCGAACCATGTCTATTGGTGTATATGCATGAAGAAACTCCATGCAAATGGACCATTTGGACTCACTTGATTTTGAATCACTTGAGACATGCAAATCATACCACATGGGCAAGATGACTGAAAGCCTCGTTTTCAGTAAAATGGAACAAGAAAGCAACTTATTGGAAGTAATACATTTTGATGTGTGCAGTCCAATGAGTGCTGAGGCACGTAGTGGATATCGTTATGTTCTTACTTCACGGATGATTTGAGTAGATACTGAGTATATTTACTTGATGAAACACAAGTCTGAATTATTGAATGGTTCAAGTAATTTCAGAGTGAAGTTGAAGATCATCATGACAAGAGGATAAAATGTCTATGATATGATCATAGAGATGAGTATCTGAGTTACGAGCTTTGGCACGCAAATTAAGACATTGTGGAAATTGTTTCACAATTAATACCGCCTGGAACACCATAGTGTGGTGGTGTGTCCGAACATCATAGTTGCACCCTATTGGATGTGGTGCGTACCATGATGTCTCTTATCAAATTACCACTATCGTTCATGGGTTAGGAATTAGAGACAACCGCACTCACTTTAATAGGGCTAAAGGAAATATGCCCTAGAGGCAATAATAAAGTTATTATTTATTTCCTCATATCATGATAAATGTTTATTATTCATGCTAGAATTGTATTAACCGGAGACATGATACATGTGTGAATACATAGACAAACATATAGTCACTAGTATGCCTCTACTTGACTAGCTCATTAATCAAAGATGGTTGTGTTTCCTAACCATAGACATGTGTTGTCATTTGATTAATGGGATCACATCATTAGGAGAATGATGTGATTGACATGACCCATTCCGTTAGCCTAGCAATTGATCGTTTAGTATATTGCTATTGCTTTCTTCATGACTTATACATGTTCCTCTAACTATGAGAATTATGCAACTCCCGTTTACCGGAGGAACACTTTGGGTACTACCAAACGTCACAACGTAACTGGGTGATTATAAAGGAGTACTACAGGTGTCTCTGAAGGTACATGTTGAGTTGGCGTATTTCGAGATTAGGTTTTGTCACTCCGATTGTCGGAGAGGTATCTCTGGGCCCTCTCGGTAATGCACATCATTATAAGCTTTGCAAGCAATGTGACCAAATGAGTTGGTTACGGGATGATGCATTACGGAACGAGTAAAGAGACTTGCCGGTAACGAGATTGAACTAGGTATTGGATACCGACGATCAAATCTCGGGCAAGTAACATACCGATGACAAAGGGAACAACGTATGTTGTTATGTGGTTTGACCGATAAAGATCTTCGTAGAATATGTAGGAACCAATATGGGCATCCAGGTTTCGCTATTGGTTATTGACCGAGAATAGTTCTAGGTCATGTCTACATAGTTCTCGAACCCATAGGGTCCGCACGCTTAACGTTACGATGACAGTTTTATTATGAGTTTATAAGTTTTGATGTACCGAAGTTTGTTCTGAGTCCCGGATGTGATCACAGACGTAACGAGGAGTCTCGAAATGGTCGAGACATAAAGATCGATATATTGGAAGCCTATATTTGGACATCGGAATCATTCCGGGTGAAATCGGCATTTTACCGGAGTACCGGGAGGTTACCGGAACCCCCCGGGGGGTTATTGGGCCTACATGGGCCTCGAGGGAGAAGAGGGAGGAGGCAGGAGGGGGCCGCACACCCCTCCCCTTCCTAGTCCAATAGGACAAGGGAAGGGGGGCGGCGCCCCCCCTTTCCTTCCCCTCTTCCTCCTCTTTCCCCTCTTCTCCTATTCCAACTAGGAAAGAAGGGAGTCCTACTCCCGGTGGGAGTAGGACTCCCCCCTTGGCGCGCCCTCCTTGGCCGGCCGCCTCCTTCCCCCTGGCTCCTTTATATACGGGGGCGGGGGGGGGGCACCCCATAGACACACAAGTTGATCTACGGATCGTTCCTTAGCCGTGTGCGGTGCCCCCCTCCACCATATTCCACCTCGGTCATATCGTCGTGGAGTTTAGGCGAAGCCATGCGCCAGTAGAGCATCATCATTGTCACCACACCGTTGTGCTGACGGAACTCATCCCCGAAGCTTTGCTGGATCGGAGCCCGAAGATCGTCATCGAGCTGAACGTGTGCTGAACTCGGAGGTGCCGTACGTTCGGTGCTTGGATCGGTCGGATCGTGAAGACGTACGACTACATCAACCGCGTTGTGCTGACGCTTCCGCTTACGGTCTACGAGGGTACGTGGACAACACTCCCCCCTCTCGTTGCTATGCCATCACCATGATCTTGCGTGTACCTAGGAATTTTTTTGAAATTACTACGTTCCCCAACAACGGCATCCGAGCCTAGGTTTTATGCGTTGATGTTATATGCACGAGTAGAACACAAGTGAGTTGTGGGCGATACAAGTCATACTGCTTACCAGCATGTCATACTTTGGTTCGGCGGTATTGTGAGATGAAGCGGCCCAGACCGACATTACGTGTACGCTTACGCGAGACTGGTTTCACCGTTACGAGCACTCGTGCTTAAAGGTGGCTGGCGGGTGTCTGTCTCTCTCACTTTAGCTGAATCGAGTGTGGCTACACCCGGTCCTTGCGAAGGTTAAAACAGCACCAACTTGACGAACTATCGTTGTGGTTTTTATGCGTAGGTAAGAACGGTTCTTGCTAAAGCCCGTAGCAGCCACGTAAAATTTGCAACAACAAAGTAGAGGACGTCTAACTTGTTTTTGCAGGGCATGTTGTGATGTGATATGGTCAAGACGTGATGCTATATTTTATTGTATGAGATGATCATGTTTTGTAACCGAAGTTATCGGCAACTGGCAGGAGCCATATGGTTGTCGCTTTATTGTATGAAATGCAAACGCCCTGTAATTGTTTTACTTTATCTCTAAGCGGTAGCGATAGTCGTAGAAGCAATAGATGGCGTAACAACAACGATGCTACGATGGAGATCAAGGTGTCGCGCCGGTGACGATGGTGATCACGACGGTGCTTCGAAGATGGAGATCACAAGCACAAGATGATGATGGCCATATCATATCACTTATATTGATTGCATGTGATGTTTATCCTTTATGCATCTTATCTTGCTTTGATTGACGGTAGCATTTTAAGATGATCTCTCACTAATAATCAAGAAGTGTTCTCCCTGAGTATGCACCGTTGCGAAAGTTCTTCGTGCTGAGACACCACGTGATGATCGGGTGTGATAGGCTCTACGTTCAAATACAATGGGTGCAAAACAGTTGCACACGTGGAATACTCAGGTCATACTTGACGAGCCTAGCATATACAGATATGGCCTCGGAACACGGAGACCGAAAGGTCGAACGTGAATCATATAGTAGATATGATCAACATAGTGATGTTCACCATTGAAACTACTCCATCTCACGTGATGATCGGACATGGTTTAGTTGATTTGGATTACGTGATCACTTAGATGACTAGAGAGATGTCTGTCTAAGTGGGAGTTCTTAAGTAATATGATTAATTGAACTTAAATTTATCATGAACTTAGTACCTGATAGTATTTTGCTTGTCTATGTTTGTTTGCAGATAGATGGCTCGTGCTGTTGTTCCGTTGAATTTTAATGCGTTCCTTGAGAAAGCAAAGTTGAAAGATGATGGTAGCAATTACACGGACTGGGTCCGTAACCTGAGGATTATCCTCATTGCTGCACAAAAAAGTTACGTCCTGGAAGCACCTCTGGGTGCCAGGCCTGCTGCTGATGCAACTGACGACGTTAAGAACGTCTGGCAGAGCAAAGCTGATGACTACTCGATAGTTCAGTGTGCCATGCTTTACGGCTTAGAACCGGGTCTTCAACGACGTTTTGAACGTCATGGAGCATATGAGATGTTCCAGGAGTTGAAGTTAATATTTCAAGCAAATGCCCGGATTGAGAGATATGAAGTCTCCAATAAGTTCTATAGCTGCAAGATGGAGGAGAATAGTTCTGTCAGTGAACATATACTCAAAATGTCTGGGTATAATAATCACTTGATTCAACTGGGAGTTAATCTTCCTGATGATAGTGTCATTGACAGAATTCTTCAATCACTGCCACCAAGCTACAAGAGCTTTGTGATGAACTATAATATGCAAGGGATGAACAAGACTATTCCCGAGCTCTTCACGATGCTAAAAGCCGCGGAGGTAGAAATCAAGAAGGAGCATCAAGTGTTGATGGTTAACAAGACCACCAGTTTCAAGAAAAAGGGCAAAGGGAAGAAGAAGGGGAACTTCAAAAAGAATAGCAAGCAAGTTGCTGCTCAAGAGAAGAAACCCAAGTCTGGACCTAAGCCTGAAACTGAGTGCTTCTACTGCAAGCAGACTGGACACTGGAAGCGGAACTGCCCCAAGTATTTGGCGGATAAGAAGGATGGCAAAGTGAACAAAGGTATATGTGATATACATGTTATTGATGTGTACCTTACTAATGCTCACAGTAGCACCTGGGTATTTGCTACTGGTTCTGTTGCTAATATTTGCAACTCGAAACAGGGACTACGGATTAAGCGAAGATTGGCTAAGGATGAGGTGACGATGCGCGTGGGAAATGGTTCCAAAGTCGATGTGATCGCGGTCGGCACGCTACCTCTACATCTACCATCGGGATTAGTTTTAGACCTAAATAATTGTTATTTGGTGCTAGCGTTGAGCATGAACATTATATCTGTATCTTGTTTGATGCGAGACGGTTATTCATTTAAATCAGAGAATAATGGTTGTTCTATTTATATGAGTAATATCTTTTATGGTCATGCACCCTTGAAAAGTGGTCTATTTTTATTGAATCTCGATAGTAGTGATACACATATTCATAGTGTTGAAACCAAAAGATGCAGAGTTGATAACGATAGTGCAACTTATTTGTGGCACTGCCGTTTAGGTCATATCGGTGTAAAGCGCATGAAGAAACTCCATACTGATGGGCTTTTGGAATCACTTGATTATGAATCACTTGGTACTTGCGAACCGTGCCTCATGGGCAAGATGACTAAAACGCCGTTCTCCGGAACTATGGAGCGAGCAACTGATTTGTTGGAAATCATACATACTGATGTTTGTGGTCCAATGAATGTTGAGGCTCGCGGCGGGTATCGTTATTTTCTCACCTTCACAGATGATTTGAGCAGATATGGGTATATTTACTTGATGAAACACAAGTCTGAAACATTTGAAAAGTTCAAAGAATTTCAGAGTGAAGTGGAAAATCATCGTAACAAGAAAATAAATTTTCTACGATCTGATCGTGGAGGAGAATATTTGAGTTACGAGTTTGGTCTACACTTGAAACAATGCGGAATAGTTTCGCAACTCACGCCACCCGGAACACCACAACGAAATGGTGTGTCCGAACGTTGTAATCGTACTTTACTAGATATGGTGCGATCTATGATGTCTCTTACTGATTTACCGCTATCATTTTGGGGTTATGCTTTAGAGACGGCCGCATTCACGTTAAATAGGGCACCATCAAAATCCGTTGAGACGACGCCTTATGAACTGTGGTTTGGCAAGAAACCAAAGTTGTCGTTTCTTAAAGTTTGGGGCTGCGATGCTTATGTGAAGAAACTTCAACCAGATAAGCTCGAACCCAAATCGGAGAAATGTGTCTTCATAGGATACCCAAAAGAGACTATTGGGTACACCTTCTATCACAGATCTGAGGGCAAGATTTTCGTTGCTAAAATCGGATCCTTTCTAGAGAAGGAGTTTCTCTCGAAAGAAGTGAGTGGGAGGAAAGTAGAACTTGATGAGATAACTGTATCTACTCCCTTATTGGAAAGTAGTTCATCACAAGAACCGGTTCCTATGACAACTACACCAATTAGTGAGGAAGCTAATGATATTGATCATGAAACTTCAGATCAAGTTTCTACTGAACCTCGTAGGTCTACCAGAGTAAGATCTGCACCAGAGTGGTAAGGTACTCCAATTCTGGAAGTCATGTTGCTTGACCATGATGAACCTACGAACTATCAGGAAGCGATGATGAGCCAAGATTCCGCAAAATGGCTAGAGGCCATGAAATCTGAGATGGGATCCATGTATGAAAACAAAGTATGGACTTTGGTTGACTTGCCCGATGATCGGCAAGCAATTGAGAATAAATGGATCTTTAAGAAGAAGACTGACGCTGATGGTAATGTAACTGTCTATAAAGCCCGACTTGTTGCGAAAGGTTTTTGACAAGTTCAAGGAGTTGACTACGATGAGACTTTCTCACCCGTAGCGATGCTTAAGTCTGTCCGAATCATGTTAGCTATTGCTGCATTTCATGATTATGAAATTTGGTAAATGGATGTCAAAACTGCATTCTTGAATGGATTTCTGGAAGAAGAGTTGTATATGATGCAGCCGAAAGGTTTTGTTGATCCAAAAGGTGCTAACAAAGTGTGCAAGCTCCAGCGTTCCATTTATGGACTGGTGCAAGCATCTCGGAGTTGGAATAAATGCTTTGATAGTGTGATCAAAGCATATGGTTTTATACAGACTTTTGGAGAAGCCTGTATTTACAAGAAAGTGAGTGGGAGCTCTGTAGCATTTCTGATATTATATGTAGATGACATATTATTAATTGGAAATGATATAGAATTTCTGGATAGCATAAAGGGATACTTGAATAAAAGTTTTTCAATGAAAGACCTCGGTGAAGCTGCTTACATATTGGGCATCAAGATCTATAGAGATAGATCAAGACGCTTAGTAGGACTTTCACAAAGCACATACCTTGATAAAATTTTGAAAAAGTTCAAAATGGATCAGGCAAAGAAAGGGTTCTTGCCCGTACTACAAGGTATGAAGTTGAGTCAAACTCAGTGCCCGACCACAGCAGAAGATAGGGAGAAAATGAAAGATGTTCCCTATGCTTCAGCCATAGGCTCTATCATGTATGCATTGCTGTGTACCAGACCTGACGTATGCTTAGCAATAAGCTTGGCAGGAAGGTACCAAAGTAATCCAGGAGTGGATCACTGGACAGCGGTCAAGAACATCCTGAAATACCTGAAAAGGACTAAGGATATGTTTCTCATATATGGAAGTGACAAAGAGCTAGTCGTAAATGGTTACGTCGATGCAAGCTTTGACACTGATCCGGATGATTCTAAATCGCAAACCGGATACGTGTTTTTATTAAACGGTGGAGCTGTAAGTTGGTGTAGTTCTAAACAAAGCGTCGTGGCGGGATCTACATGTGAAGCGGAGTACATAGCTGCTTCGGAAGCAGCAAATGAAGGAGTCTGGATGAAGGAGTTCATTTCCGATCTAGGTGTCATACCTAGTGCATCAGGACCAATGAAAATCTTCTGTGACAATACTGGTGCAATTGCCTTGGCAAAGGAATCCAGATTTCACAAGAGGACCAAGCACATCAAGAGACGCTTCAATTCCATTCGGGACCAAGTCCAAGTGGGAGACATAGAGATTTGCAAGATACATACGGATCTGAATGTTGCAGACCCGTTGACTAAGCCACTCTCACGAGCAAAACATGATCAACACCAAGACTCCATGGGTGTTAGAACCATTACTATGTAATCTAGATTATTGACTCTAGTGCAAGTGGGAGACTGAAGAAAATATACCCTAGAGGCAATAATAAAGTTATTATTTATTTCCTCATATCATTATAAATGTTTATTATTCATGCTAGAATTGTATTAACCGGAAACATGATACATGTGTGAATACATAGACAAACATATAGTCACTAGTATGCCTCTACTTGACTAGCTCATTAATCAAAGATGGTTGTGTTTCCTAACCATAGACATGTGTTGTCATTTGATTAATGGGATCACATCATTAGGAGAATGATGTGATTGACATGACCCATTCCGTTAGCCTAGCAATTGATCGTTTAGTATATTGCTATTGCTTTCTTCATGACTTATACATGTTCCTGTAACTATGAGAATTATGCAACTCCCGTTTACCGGAGGAACACTTTGGGTACTACCAAACGTCACAACGTAACTGGGTGATTATAAAGGAGTACTACAGGTGTCTCCGAAGGTACATGTTGAGTTGGCGTATTTCGAGATTAGGTTTTGTCACTCCGATTGTCGGAGAGGTATCTCTGGGCCCTCTCGGTAATGCACATCATTATAAGCCTTGCAAGCAATGTGACCAAATGAGTTGGTTACGGGATGATGCATTACGGAACGAGTAAGGAGACTTGCCGGTAACGAGATTGAACTAGGTATTGGATACCGACGATCAAATCTCGGGCAAGTAACATACCGATGACAAAGGGAACAACGTATGTTGTTATGCGGTTTGACCGATAAAGATCTTCGTGAACCAATATGGGCATCCAGGTTCCGCTATTGGTTATTGACCGAGAATAGTTCTAGGTCATGTCTACATAGTTCTCGAACCCGTAGGGTCCGCACGCTTAACGTTACGATGACAGTTTTATTATGAGTTTATAAGTTTTGATGTACCGAAGTTTGTTCGGAGTCCCGGATGTGATCACGGACGTAACGAGGAGTCTCGAAATGGTCGAGACATAAAGATCGATATATTGGAAGCCTATATTTGGACATCAGAATCGTTCCGGGTGAAATCGGCATTTTACCGGAGTACCGGGAGGTTACCGGAACCCCCCGGGCGGTTATTGGGCCTACATGGGCCTCGAGGGAGAAGAGGGAAGGAGGCAGGAGGGGGCCGCGTGCCCCTCCCCTTCCTAGTACGAATAGGACAAGGGAAGGGGGGCGGCGCCCCCCTTTCCTTCCCCTCTTCCTCCTCTTTCCCCCCTTCTCCTATTCCAACTAGGAAAGAAGGGAGTCCTACTCCAGGTGGGAGTAGGACTCCCCCCTTGGCGCGCCCTCCTTGGCCGGCCGCCTCCTTCCCCCTGGCTCCTTTATATACAGGGGTGGGGGGGCACCCCATAGACACACAAGTTGATCTACGGATCATTCCTTAGCCGTGTGCGGTGCCCCCCTCCACCATATTCCACCTCGGTCATATCATCGCGAAGTTTAGGCAAAGCCCTGCGCCGGTAGAGCATCATCATCGTCACCACGCCATCGTGCTGACGGAACTCATCCCCGAAGCTTTGCTAGATCGGAGCCCGGAGATCGTCATTGAGCTGAACATGTGCTGAACTCGGAGGTGTCGTACGTTCGATGATTGGATCGGTCGGATCGTGAAGACGTACGACTACGTAAACCGCATTGTGCTGACGCTTCCGCTTAAGGTCTACGAGGGTACGTGGACAACACTCTCCCCTCTCGTTGCTATGCCATCACCATGATCTTGCGTGTACGTAGGAATTTTTTTGAAATTACTATGTTCCCCAACAAGGGCACCACGTAATTCCGTTGAGACGACACCGTTTGAACTATGGTTTGGAGAAACCTAAGTTGTTGTTTCTTAAAAGTTTGGGGCTGCGATGCTTATGTGAAAAAGTTTCAGGTTGATAAGCTCGAACCTAAAGCGGATAAAATGCATCTTCATAGGACACCCAAAACAGTTGGGTATACCTCCTATCTGAGATCCGGAAGCAAAAGTAATTGTTTCTATAAATGGGTCCTTTCTCGAGGAAAAGTTTCTCTCGAAAGAATTGAGTGGGAGGATGGTGGAGACTTGATGAGGTTACTGAACCGTCACTCCAACTAGTGTGTAGCAGGGCACAGGAAGTTGTTCCTGTGGCACCTACACCAATTGAAGTAGAAGCTTATGATAGTGATCATGAAACTTCGGATCAAGTCACTACCAAACCTCGTAGGTCGACAAGGATGCGTACTGCTTCACAGTGGTAATCCTGTCTTGGAGGTCATGTTGCTAGACAACAATGAACCTACGAGCTATGGAGAAGCGATGGTGGGACCGGATTCCGACAAATGGCTCGAGGCCATAAAATCCGAGAGAGGATCCATGTATGAAAACAAAGTGTAGACTTTGGAAGAACTACTTGATGGTCGTAAGGCTGTTGGGTACAAATGGATTTTAAAAAGAAGACAGACAATGATGGTAAGTATCACCATTAAGAAAGCTCGACTTGTCATTAAAGATGTTTTTCGACAAGTTCAAGGAGTTGACTACGATGAGTCTTTCTCACTCGTAGCGATGCTAAGAGTCTGTTGGAATTGGATTAGCAGTTACTGCATTTTTTATGAAATCTTGCAGATAGGATGTCAAAACATTGTTTCCTCGACAATTTTCTTGAGGAAAGGTTGTATGTGATACAACCAGAAGGTTTTGACAATCCTGAAAGACGCTAACAAGTATGCAAAGCTCCAGCAATCCTTCTAAGGACTGGAGTAAGCATCTCGGAGTTGGAATGTACGCTTTGACAAGATGATCAAAGATTTTGGGTTTATACAAAGTTTATGAGAAACTTGTATTTCCAAAGAAGTGAGTGGGAGCACTATAGAATTTCTGATGAGTATGTGTTGTTGACATATTGTTGATCGGAAATGATGTAGAATTTCTGGAAAGCATATAGGGTTGTTTGAAAGGTGTTTTTCAATAGAAAACCTGGATTAAGCTGCTTGAACATTGAGCATCAAGATCTATGAGGATAGATCAAAAACCGCTAAATGGTACTTTCAAATGAGCACATACCTTGACATGATCTTGAAGGTGTTCAAGATGGATCAGTCAAAGAAGGAGTTCTTGCCTGAGTTGTAAGGTATGAAGTTAAGACTTAAAGCTCGACCACGGCAGAAGAGAGAGAAAGGATGAAGGTCATCCCCTATGCTTCAGACATAGGCTCTATAGTATGCCATGTTGTGTACCGCACCGGAAGTGTGCCTTGCCATGAGTCAGTCAAGGGGTACAAGAATGATCCAGGAATGGGGATCATTGGACAGCGGTCAAAATTGTCCTTGGAGTAAATAAGGACATGTTTCTCGATTATGGAGGTGATAAAGAGTTCAGCGTAAAGGGTTACGTCGATGCAAGCTTTAACACCTATCCGAGTGACTCTGAGTAGCAAACCGGATACGTATAGTGGAGCAACCATTTGGAATAGCTCCAAGTGGAGCGTGGAAGCAGCATTTACAATATGACCGAGAGATTTGCGAAGTACATACGGATCTGAATGTTGCAGACCTGTTGACTAAACCTCTCTCGAAAGCAAAACATGATCAAACCCCAGAACTCATTGAGTCTTAATCACATGATGATGTGAACTAGTTTAGTGACACTAGTAAACTCTTTGGATGTTGGTCACATGGCGATGTGACCTGTGAGTGTTAATCACATGGCGATGTGAACTAGATTATTGACTCTAGTGCAAGTGGGAGACTGTTGGAAATATGCCCTAGAGGCAATAATAAATTATTTATTATTATTATATTTCCCTGTTCATGATAATCGTTTATTATCCATGCTATAATTGTATTGAGAGGAAACTCAGATACATGTGTGGGTACATAGACAACACCATGTCCCTAGTAAGCCTCTAGTTGACTAGCTCGTTGATTAATAGATGGTTACGGTTTCCTGACCATGGACATTGGATGTCGCTGATAACGGGATCACATCATTAGGAGAATGATGTGATGGACAAGACCCAATCCTAAGCCTAGCACAAAGATCATGTAGTTCGTATGCTAAAGCTTTTCTAATGTCAAGTATCATTTCCTTAGACCATGAGATTGTGCAACTCCCGGATACCATAGGAATGCTTTGGGTGTACCAAACGTCACAACGTAACTGGGTGGCTATAAAGGTGCACTACGGGTATCTCCGAAAGTGTTTGTTGGGTTGGCACAAATCAAGACTGGGATTTGTCACTCCGTGTGACAGAGAGGTATCTCTGGGCCCACTCAGTAGGACATCATCATAATGTGCACAATGTGACCAAGGGGTTGATCACGGGATGATGTGTTACGGAACGAGTAAAGAGACTTGCCGGTAACGAGATTGAACAAGGTATCGGGATACCGACGATCGAATCTCGGGCAAGTACAATACCGCTAGACAAAGGGAATTGAATACGGGATTGATTAAATCCTCGACATCGTGGTTCATCCGATGAGATCATCGTGGAACATGTGGGAGCCAACATGGGTATCCAGATCCCGCTGTTGGTTATTGGCCGGAGAGTTGTCTCGGTCATGTCTGCATGGTTCCCGGACCCGTAGGGTCTACACACTTAAGGTTCGATGACGCTAGGGTTATAAAGGAAGTTTGTATGTGGTTACCGAATTTTGTTCGGAGTCCCGGATGAGATCCCGGACGTCATGAGGAGTTCCGGAACGGTCCGGAGGTAAAGATTTATATATGGGAAGTCATCATACGGTCACCAGAATAATTCGGCGGTTACCGGTATTTTACCGGGACCACCGAAGGGGTTCCGGGGGTCCACCGTGAGGGTCCACCTGCCCCGGAGGGCCCTATGGGCTGTTTGTGGAGAGGGACCAGCCCCTTAGTGGGCTGGGAGCCTTCCCCCTTAGGGCCCATGCGCCTAGGGTTTGGGGGGAAACCCTAAAGGGGGGGGGCCCTTGCCTTGGGGGGCAAGGCAACCCCCCTGGCCGCCGCCCCCTCCTCAGATTGGATCTGAAAGGGGCCAGCCCCCCTCTCCCTTGCCCCTATATATATGTGGGGGTGGGAGGGCAGCCGCACCCAAGTTCTGGCGCAGCCCTCCCCCTCTCCCAAGTCCTCCTCCTCTCCCGCGGTGCTTGGCGAAGCCCTGCAGGATTGCCACGCTCCTCCACCACCACCACGCTGTTGTGCTGCTGCTGGACGGAGTCTTCCCCAACCTCTCCCTCTCTCCTTGCTGGATCAAGGCGTGGGAGACGTCACCGGGCTGTACGTGTGTTGAACGCGGAGGTGCCGTCCGCTCGGCACTAGGATCTCCGGTGATTTGGATCACGACGAGTACGACTCCTTCAACCCCGTTCTCTTGAACACTTCCGCTTAGCGATCTACAAGGGTATGTAGATGCACTCCCCTCTCTCTCATTGCTAGTCTCTCCATAGATAGATCTTGGTGACTCGTAGGAAAATTTTGAATTTCTGCTACGTTCTCCAACATGAACCTGCGCTTATGCCCTTCGGTTGGCTCTGCCACCCTCTTCAAGTTTACCTCTAGCATACAATGATGAGACTTTGGGCTAAGCACATGCTTAACAACCGATGCCGATTTCCACGACATCATTGTTGGGTTCATTAAAAACCTGTCGAGTCGTACTTTCACATTTGAGTCGCCATGCTGCATGTTATCCCAGGTGAAAGGGACTCCCTGGTACCCCAAGTCCTGTAGTTCACAGTCATCAAGACACTGACGGAAACCATCCATTTGCCATTCCGGCCGATCATGGGCTCCAAAATACTCAGAGTTATGTGTTATATCATTGAAGTCGCCCCCGCACAACCACAGTGCATCGCTTTGAGCCTTGAGCCAACGCAGCAAATTCCAACTTTCCGCACGTTCACTACTTGCTTTTGCGTAGAAGCCTGTAAACCGCCACACCTTATTATCCCCAGCTATATTTTTTACCATTACATCAATATGTTGGTTTGAGAAATTATTCAGAGTCACATCTACATCTTTTGACCAGAACAAAGCCAAGCCGCCGCTCAGACCGGCGCTATTAGCCGGGTAACAACCCTCGAAACCAAGCCTATTAGTAAGCTCACTAACTCTTCTCCCCTCGATCTTTGTCTCACACAGAAAGACCAGGGCGGGACCTTCCATCTTCACTAGATCGTGAAGCTCTCGAACTGTCTCCGGGTTCCCAAGCCCGCGACAGTTCCATGATAAGCAATTCATTGCGAACCGCGGGGCTGCTGCAGAGCCTCCGCGACGCTATTTGCAGCCTCACCCGCTGCTTTTTCTTCTTGGAGTCACGACTGTCATCTCTGGAGCTCGACGACTCGCTCTCCTTGTTTAGTCTCTTCTTGAGCACGGTCTCACTATCTTGCAGTAGTAAAGCATTGTTACCCAACCCATGCACATTCATGTTATTCATATCAACTCGACGATAAACCGTATTTGGGCCACGCCCTGCCCGGTTACCTCGACCATTCGTCCCCCTGCCTCGAGCATTGAATTGATAGACAATGTTCCTCACCCTACCTTCAGCTTGTTTTTGGGGCGAATTTACTTCCATCCCCGGTTCCACCTCCTCGTGTGCAGCATCTGACTCTTTCTGTCTCCCACCATTACCCGTGCCCTCTTGCTTGTAGGATGGCGCTCCACCCCAGCCCCTGTTCTTATTCAGAGAGTGCCTCAGAGTCTCACAGTATGGTGGTCTCCCATATTCATCCCTCCCTGCAGGTGTAGGACACATGTGCTCCGCATGTCCCAGCAACCCGCAAGAGAAGCAAAAATAGGGAAAATTTTCATATTGGATGTCAAAGAATTCTGTTTCCTTCGTCTTTGCTTTCTCCAGTCGCACCGAACGCATCAGAGGTTCATCCACACGGATCAATGCTCTGAATCTCAAGCAGTCACCAAAAGCAAACCCTTTGTCATCCGCATCAAGGGCTATAACCTCTCCAACCATAGCCGCTATGCGCTTCGGCCATGGTGGACACAGCAAGTTAAACGGAAGGTTGATCACACGCACCCACATCTTAATCTTTTCAAACTTGAGCTCCAAGGGATGCGATCTGATGTTAAATCTCTCCAAAACCACACAATGTTTTCCCACCATCCATGGACCCCCATCTAAGATCCGATCGCTATCGCGCTTGTTCATGAAACTCACCACAAAGACGTTCTCGCCCGACGGCCTGAAATTCAGTCCCCTTGGATTACCCCACGCTGGGCGTAGCGCATCTCCAATGGTATTCACATGAAGAACTTTTCGGTGCAACACTTTCCCGATCAACGCATGGAGCTCATCCTCCCTCTGTTCTTCCTCATCATCAACAACTAGTTTTGCCTTTTCCTTCTCCGTCAGATCTAGCCTATCCATCATCTCTTCCACTGACGCTGGCTCTTTCGTCTTCCCTCTCCTTCCTCCCGTGGCGCTTGACTCCGCCATCCTCGCTTCACCCCGTTCCGAACCCCTTCTCCCGTGGCGCCGCCAAGGGTGAGTAGGGATGCAAGGATCCCCCCTTGATCACCCCGAGCAAGCATGCTGCAAGGAGTAGGGATCGCAGATGGCCAGAGATCGGCGATCAGCAAACCCTAAGAGTTGCGCCCCGAGATCGCCTCGTGCGCCGCCTTGCCACTCGAAACCCTAGGAAAACATTTCGGGGCTCCCTCTGGTCTCATCGATAATTTCACATACTCCCTCTGGTCCATATTAATTGTCACTGCTTTACTTTAGTACAACTCAATGGATCGGAGGGAGTACTAAAATTCGCTGGCCCACCTTGCACCGTAACTACAGCCTCTGGTAACCTTCAGTTCTCAGATTTCCACACAAGTCTTAGTTCAGAAAGATGTAGACAACAAACACAAGTATTACAAAAGGAACCGGCCACACTTGTGAATATGATAATCCTACGGGGAAAAAAATAGATGGTATAGACAGGAACAACAAATCCGAGTTAACCATGTTCAGACTCGAACACTGTCGCGGAAGGAACAACAGCGGTCTTCGTCATGGAACACAAAACACACACGGTGGATGCCAAAGACCATCGCCGGTTCTTTTCCCACCTAGGGGTGCATCAGCCTCGTTATCATCCCGCCAATGAGGATTTTGCTACAGAGTTCCACATTGCAGCATACCAAAGTCATATACCTAGAAGAGCCTTTCCCCCCTCTGTATTGTTGCATCTCCTGCAAAACGGATGTTAAAAACACACAATTAGGTTGAACGGTTTGATATGAAAGGTTATTGTCCTGTGTACATCTCTTTATTTTCAAAACTTAATGCAACTGTCCCTCAAAAATAAAAACTTAATGTAACTGAACATGATGCCATGCCTTTATAAAATGTTGTCTTTTATCTATGTCTAAATTTTCAGAACAAAGCAACTGAACATGATGCCATTTATTATTGTTGATCTTCCCCCAGTGTTATCTACAGTTTTTAAATTATTGTTGTCACCAAAGCCACTTAAAGTTCATTCATAGATTTGACGGTGTAGCACCAGAACCAAGGGAAGGAGTAAGAAGCGGGCACATACCTGGAGCTAAATGTGTTCAATTCCCTGAGGTGGGTATAGTGCCGATATCATTATTAGATAATATATACTTGGATAACCACAAAAGGCTAGAATATGACAATGCTAGTCTTCTCCCAAATGATTGATGGTGCACCAATGCTTCTCCCTGCAGAAAGAGCTATGTAAGAAATTTGAGCAAGCACGTGTGAATTCTGTTTCGTCTCACTGTTCTAGTCTGAAACTCAAAGTTTATTATGGCATTTTCTATGAAAGGAAGCAAGTAAGAAAAATTTCAATGTGCACAGTACAGAAACAGAAGTACATTCTGACCTAAGAAGCAATCATTTCTTAGGTCTATCAGATGTGTACATGAAGTACAAAAGTTTCACCAAGCAATAGTAATAATAGCACCCGGTTTGATGTCTCTTCAGGGACCTCTTTGATCACCCGATAGTCATCACATGCGGATCTGGTGTAACTGCCTGCATACTTTGCTCTGGTCTGGAAATCTGGCATGTTCTTCTTGGATATTTATCACTGAGACATTGACTCTGCCAAGCAGGTGTCTAACAATATTTCTTTACAGGGACTCTATAGAATTGGGAAGCATGACGTTCCAGTTTACGACGGATCTTGGACAGAATGGGAAGCGAAGCCAGATAATGATTATCCAAAAGTTATATCCACTGGCTCTTAAGTCAACCATTCTGAAGCTATGAATGCAGTTATTGCATCATGCAGCATTCAGCTCAGATTTTCAGCACAATGGTATTTCTCTGTGGCAAGATTTGCAGTTTGCACCTAAGTCAATACAAAGGCTATACAAAATAGAAATACCTATTGTACTATGGTCAATGGCTATAGGCCGATAATGAAGAAACCCTATGCCAAATTTTTGAGACATCAACATTAAATTTATAATTGTGTTGTATTAATGTTACTATTGAAGAGATCTTAAACTGAAAACAACATTAATATGAATTGATTTTGTTTCAGAGTTGTGACTGTGATTGTGATGCTTGCAAAGCCTCCCTTGTCTGCAACAGTGCAACCAAATGAGTTGTGTGCAGCAAGTACAGAGCAACTGATCAAAATTTCATCTTATGCAAATTTCTTTTCTGACACAAGGAAGTTAAACGTAAAATAGAAATGACTGCTTAAAATTGAGCAATTGCTACTAAATTACAACCAGGTACAGAAAAGGGTACCACTCTGCCCTCCAGACTCCAGTGCATGTGGAGTGGTAATCAAAGTCATGTCACAGTTGATCTATTCAACACACTTAAGGATACTGACTGAAAAAGTAAATGGAAGGTTATTGTGTTTATCCAAAGATTTAACTTACCCTCGTATAACCGGACAACAATTGCTTTTGCGCTCTCAAATGCACAACTCATCGTAGTGCATGCTCATCAAGATGAAGCTCTGCACCACGTAATGACATGAACCGAGCATATAATTTCATTAGCACCTAATCTGCAACGCAACCCATTCCTGTCTTGCATATTCTTTCTACTGAACCTTCAGGCTGTGTTTCCCATCTTCCAGACACATGAAGCTACATACAACAGTAAAGCTTGAGGCTCTCAAGCAAATTGCACAAAAGTGGCACTACTGAATTCAGCTATCACTGAAACAGATTCACCAGTGCGTCTGATATCAAAAAGCCCAAATCAACCAGCACATGTCTCTTTCTGGTGTACTTCTGTAACCCCAGCAGCACTCTCTTGATTGCTGAACATTTTTGATTCTCCACTGACCGTCTGAAGATCATCAGCAACCATAAAGGCACGAACATCATCCTTGTGATCTATCCAGCTGTATCCACGACCTTTGACAACTCCACGGCTAATCATCAATGCCCTAATGCCTGATGCATCCCCATGTCGGCCTAAGGAAGCATATATGTTTGACAAGAGAACATAGGGTGATGGGTTCTTTGGATCAAGGTGGAACAGGTGCTGCGCGGCACATTCCCCCAATTCAGCATTGTGATGTACAGCACAGGCAGCAAGTAGAACTTCCCACACAATAGGATCATCTTTGCATGGCATCTGTTCTATTAGTGCCTCCACTTCAACAAGCCGACCCGCTCGCCCCAATCCATCTATGAGACAAGTGTAATGCTCAGCCAGTGGTGTAATTCTGTAAGTACTCTCCATGGAATTAAAGAATGCAATGGCTTCATCTACGAGCCCGGAGTGACTACATCCTGTTAGGACGGCAATGAAAGTGACACTATCTGGCCGCTGTTCTGTAGTTAACATATACTCAAATAGTTCAACGGCTTTTTCTCCGAAACCATTCTGAGCATATCCATGTATCATCTCATTCCATGCAACTATATTCTTAGTCACCATGCTGTCGAAGGAAAGGCGTGCATCGTCCATGTTGCCACATTTAGCATACATATCAATCAGGGCACTACCCACATAGACATTCTGATCATAACCATCTTTCGCAACTTGTGCATGTATCTGCCTACCTTGAGGTACGGAAGAAAGTCTTGCACATGAATTAATCATGGTAGCATAGGAGGAGGATGTGGGCATCATTCCATTTTGTCGCATCTGCTTGAAGAAATCAAAGGCCTCTTTGTTGAAAGAATGGATAGCCAAACCTGAGATCATGGAATTCCAACACACCACATCTCTCTCTGTCATCCTGTTGAAAATGCTCCTGGCAATACTAATCTGTCCACATTTTGCATACATATCGACCAAACCACTAGCGACAAACATGTCGTTATGCAACAGGAGTCTTACTGAAGCAGAATGAACTTGTGCTCCAAGGTCCAAATTCCCCAATCTTGAGCATGAACTGAGGATCACGGCCAGAGTTGTTCGGTCAGGCTGCACATTTTGATGCTGCATTTTCCTAAACAGCTCAATTGTTTCTTGATGCAGTTCCTCCTGGCAGTAACCAGACAAAAGTGTGTTCCACGTAGTCAAAGTCGGCCTTGATATATTGTCGAACATTGCACGAGCAGATGGAACATCCCTCGCCTTAATACAGGACGCGAGCATGTTACTGTAAGTGACCTCATTGGGCTCAGAGCCCGACTCTATCATCACGTTCAATACTTCCAAAGCCTTCTCATAACTGCCCGCCTGGCCAAATCCAGTTATAAGGATGTTCCAAGAAACAATACTGACGCTGGGCAATGAGTCGAACACCTTGACAGCCTCGTCCATTTGCATGCACTTGGTGTACATATCGATCAAGGAGTTCCCCACATGCTGGTCTGCCCCAAAGCCTTTTCTGACGATCAAAGCGTGAATGCACTGCCCAAGCTGGAATGCACGAACAAGGTTGAACTCGCTGGCGCCAGCTTGTGCGCACGAGCCTAGAACACTTGACACTGCCACAGGATCAACACGAACCCCACTCCTGCACATCCTCGCGAACAGCCTGAGCGCGTCGTCCACGGACCCGGTCTGTGCCAGCCCTCCCATCATCGCCGTGAACGACACCTCGTTCGGGCGAGCCATCCAGTCGAACAGCCGCACAGCATCCCCGACGCTGCCGCACTTGGTGTACATGCCAACGAGCGCGTTCTCCACGAACAGGTTCTCTTCAAGCCCGACCTTGACCACAAGCCCGTGGCAGCGCCTCCCGTCCTCGAGCGCGGTCATGGAGCCGTAAGCGCTGAGCACGCTGGCGAGCGTGAAGTGCGTCGGGACGAGGCCCTCCCGCAGCATCCCTTCGTAGAGGCCCAGCGCCTCGCGCGCGCTCGGACCGCGCGAGCGCGGAGATGACGGTGTTCCAGGAGACGACGTTCGGCTCGGGCATTTCGTCGAGCAGCGTCCGGGCCGCGTCGAGGTCGCCCGCGCGGCTGGCCGCCGAGAGCGCCGCATT
Organism: Triticum timopheevii; assembly: GCA_963921465.1. Classification (NCBI taxonomy): domain Eukaryota; kingdom Viridiplantae; phylum Streptophyta; class Magnoliopsida; order Poales; family Poaceae; genus Triticum; species Triticum timopheevii. The sequence goes on from OY997272.1 coordinate 155,518,543, forward strand.
GTAGGAGTAGGCGTTGGGGTGGGGCAGGGTGCGGAAGGCGCGGAGAGCGTCGCGCGGGAGGCCGGAGAGCGAGTAGAGCTCGACCAGGCGGTTGAGGAGGAAGGTGTCGGCGGCGAGGCCGCCGGCAAGGACGCGCGCGTGGGCGGCCTTGGCGTGGGCGCGGCTGGGCTTTGGGTTCCGCTTGATGCAGGCTTGGAGCACGCCAGCGAGCTGGGCCGCCAGATTCGCCATCTGCGCGAGATTTAGCGGCAAGTAGAAGGGCACGTATTTTATAGACAAAAGTATGGGAATGGCTGGATTTTTGAATTTGGGTTAGAGCAACTCCAGCCCCCCCCCCCCCCCCCACCCCACCCTCCCCCCGGGCCGCGCTGGCACCGAAAAAATGCCCCAGTCGCGCCCCCAAGACGCCGAATTCCGCTGGCTCGGCCCGTTTTTGGGCCCGGTGATCGCAGGCCGAAGCCGACACACTGGGGGGCGCTCGGGGGCTCCGGCGCAAGGGAAAAGCACACCTAGGGCCACACTGTCAGGCGAAAAGTCAAGCCAACCGTCCAGATTCACCCCCACCCCCCTGCGCTCGGCCGCCACCCTGCCGATCCCGGCGACGCCCACCACCCACCACAGCTAGATAGGCCATTCCTCGCCGGAAAAGAGAAGAGGTTTCGCCGCGGCAGCCTCTCCACCACCGTCCGGGTGATTTTTCCGGGTTCTGGCACGCAGATGCAGTGTACCGACGGGTGTGCGCCCACCACACCCGCAAGATGTTCGACGATTTGTCTGCCCGGCTCGGTGATGGACTTGAACGATGAGGAGGCGCTCGCGGCGTTGCTGGAGGAGGAAGTCGAAGCCAACGTCTAGGAGCAGGAGCATCTCATGGTGCTCGCCGCCCTCGCCGGCCTGCTCGCGAGCAATGAAAAGTCACGGCGAGGTGGCTCGATGTCGGGGCGGGTGAAAGCAAAGAACCGGCATCGTCTAGAAGGCTATTGCATGCTCTACTTCGACTACTTTGCCGACGCTCCATTGCATGGCGAGAAAACATTTCGGCGCCGTTATCGGATGAGCCAAAAGTTTTTCCTCAGGATTGTGAATTCCATCCGGGAGTTCGACAGCTACTTCAAGTGCAAGAAGGATTGCACCGGCACACTTGGATCCACCTCAATCCATAAGCACACGACAGCTATGAGGATGCTTGCATATGGAGCTCCCGATGATTCATTCGATGATTATGGGCGCATGGCCGAGTCCACGACCATTGAGTGTTTATACAAGTTCTGCAGGGCAGTGGTGGCAGTGTTTGGACCGCAATACTTGCGATCACCCAATGTTGAAGACACTACTCGGATCCTAGCACAGAATGTCGCAAGAGGGTTTCCTAGGATTCTTGGAAGCATCGACTGCATGCACTGGAAATGGAAGAACTGTCCATTTACTTGGGAGGGGTTGTACAAAGGCGCCAAAGGCAGTTGCAGTGTGGTACTTGAGGCAGTGGCCACACAGGACCTCCGGATTTGGCACTCTTTCTTTGGGATGCCACGAACTCACAATGACATCAACATCTTGTAGTGCTCCCCTGTATTTGCCAAGCTTGTTGAAGGTCATTCTCCTCCAGTGAACTTCGAGGTCAATGGGCGGCACTACAACAAGGGGTACTACCTAGCTGATGGCATCTATCCGAGATGGTCGACATTTGTAAAGACTATCTCAAACGATGTGCCAGGAGGCAAGAAGTCCCACTTTGCCAAGGCTCAGGAGTCTTGCAGGAAGGATGTCGAGCGAGCATTTGGTGTTCTCCAATCTCGATTTGCTGTTGTCCGGTACCCTGCTCAGACCTGGTCGAAATATCAAATGCGGGAGATCATGACTTGTTGTGTCATCTTGCACAATATGATCATTGAAAGCGAGCAGGAAGAACCAGTGTTTGACACTGAACCATACTATAGGTAGGGTCCTCTTGCCCAAGTTGATCACCAGCTACCGGCAATCTGGACTGCCTACCTCACTATGCGTCAGAAGATCCGAGACCCACAGGTGCATCAACAACTGCAACAGGATCTGGTGGAGCACCTATGGAGGATCGAGGGCGAGCCTAGCTCGACGTGTGATGAAATATGAGTTTTTATTTGTTGAACTATATAATTTGTATTGAACTATTTGTTGTTGAACTATTTGATTTCTATTGATTTTCTGTGATGAACTATGTGATAAAAAATTACTTATGTTGAGAATTCACGCCAAACCACGCCGAATATGGGCCGATTCGCACCGAAATCGGGCCATTTTTCACCGAAAGCCGAAAAATGGGCCGACATCGGCGCCTGGGGGCGACCTAGGGGCGATGGCTGGGTGCCCAACCACCCCCAGAGCCGATTATACCGCCGACTCGCCCCAAGGCGGCGATTTTTATGCCTCCTAGGGGTGCCAACGGCTAGAGATGCTCTTAGTCGATTGTTACCAACCTTCAGATGCGAAATGAAAGCCCGGGTCACCTTCTTTCAACCTCATGTGCCCTCCTATTCATCTTCTTCCTTCAAACCGTCACGCCGCCACTAGTTTAGCCTCCTGCTTCCGCACCGCCCTTCCTCCCAAAGAGTGGCCCATCGCCGTGTTGTCCCTCGCCATCCCTTTAGCCTCGGCATCGATGGAGATTTTCCCTGCGAACTTGCACCACCGTCGTGCTGCCGCTCCCCACCATCATCATGCTGCCCCCCCCCACACACCCTAAGATGACGGGGTAGCCCTCCAACAAGCTCCTTCCTTCCCACTAGACTCCCTACACCATCATCGCTAGGATCAACCACCGGTCCATCATGGTGAGCGCATTATTGGGGAAGAACGCATAGAGCGCCACCATCGACGACGTCTTCTTCGTCGCGCTAGTCGTCTTCCTCGACAAGATGCACTACCAATGCCACCACTGAAATGCAAATGCTTGTCGTTGGTGCCTTCACCAGTCCTGCTACCTCCTGGGAGGATCCTACAAATTGTTAATTTTTTGTCAATGCTTTGTGTAGGGAATTGTGAATGCTTTGCTTTGAGTTGATACATGATCCGGTAGTCAGAGCTCGATCTAAACCCTGTGTCGGGGCGATTAGAGGGATTTGCATGCCAGGAGACTTCACGGTGCCCCCACGTGGCTCATTATTGGACGAGGTCTCCTCCCGGATGCCGCGGTGAAGCCTTTTAAAGGGCTGGTGCGACGCGCCGATGACCGCCTCTTCGCCACCATCGCCATCCCTGTCTTCCTCGACGTCCTCATCCTCCTCATCGCCCTCGACATCCTCGGTGACATTGACATCATCGTTGTTATCCTCTTCATCACCACCGCCTTCGCCGCTGCCGCCGTCGCTGCACGGAGAGGTGTCGTCCTCATTGTCGGTGTCAAAACCGGCGGATCTCGGGTAGGGGGTCCCGAACTGGGCGTCTAAGGCTAATGGTAACAAGAGGCAGGGGACACGATGTTTTACCCAGGTTCGGGCCCTCTCGATGGAGGTAATACCCTACTTCCTACTTGATTGATCTTGATGATATGAGTATTACAAGAGTTGATCCACCATGAGATCGTAGAGGCTAAACCCTAGAAGCTAGCCTATGATTATGATTGTTGTTGTCCTACGGACTAAACCCTCCGGTTTATATAGACACTGGAGGGGGCTAGGGCTACACAGAGTCGGTTACAGAGAAGGAAATCTACATATCTGAATTGCCAAGCTTGCCTTCCACGCAAAGGAGAGTCCCATCCGGACACGGGACGAAGTCTTCAATCTTGTATCTTCATAGTCCAACAGTCCGGCCAAAGTATATAGTCCGGCTGTCCGAGGACCCCTTAATCCAGGACTCCCTTAGTAGCCCCTGAACCAGGCTTCAATGACGATGAGTCCGGCGCGCAAATTGTCTTCGAAATTGCAAGGCGGGTTCTTCTCCAAGTCCTCCAGAGTATTGTAGTAGCGAGCAGTGTTTGGCTCCTCATCAATGTCGCGCTCCTCGGCTTCCGTGCTTTAATAATGGTTGTCTCCACATGTCGAGAAAATGCGAGAAGTCGAGGCGTTTTTACATTTGCCACCCCGACCATATGAGTAAATCGTCTATTTAAAGAGATGGGGATCTTCGGATCCAAATCACACCATCTCCTCCCAGCGAGTATTCTCCAGAGCGCGCCCGAAAAAATCCATACCACCATGGCCAGTCGTCGCGGTTCCTCCTCTCGCTCCCGTAGCACTAGGCCAGGCGATTGGGAGAAATGTTTTGTCCCCCACAGCCGACTAGTAGAGTTGCAGACCAAGGGGTTTCTCCCGCCTGTGTACATGGTCCCCGTCCGAGTAGGACTAGCCACTTATAATGGCGGGGAGCAAGCGGAGAGCTCTCCAAACTCATCCAAGGGAGAGCGGGTATGCTTCGTCCCCAATTTGCTGAGGGGGCTCGGATTTCCAATCCATCCTTTCCTCCGCGGGCTCCTGAAGTTCTACGGCCTCCAGCTGCATAACTTTACCCCAGCCTCCATACTGCATATCGCAGGCTACGTTGCCTTCTGCGAGCTATTTCTAGGCTGTGAAGCTCATTTCGAGCTGTGGAAGAGGCTATTCTGCCTCATACCCCGCACTTAGGAGGGGTCGGTATATCAAGTGAGCGGAGCCGAAATATGGCGCATCGCCGGGACCGGATACCTATCCGGTACCCCGAAGAGGACATCCGAAGACTGGCCTTCGGAGTGGTTCTACATGGAGGATGTCCCTCTTCCGGACCCTATTCGGAAAGGCCTTCCCGAGTTTGTAAATGCCCCGTTGAAGAAACGCCATAGCTGGCGCCCCAGGAGGAAGATAACAGAGAGATCCTTTTCCTGATGGACAGGATAAATACGCTGGCCAAATCAGGACTGGCAATAATTGAGGTTATGTCCATATGTATAATGCGGGGAGTGCATCCACTTCAATATCGGGGAAAACCCATGTGGCACTTCAATGGAGAATACGATGCCACCCGCTGCGGCCGTAAAGGTTCGGACTCTCCCGCCGCTCTAGCGAAGATACTGTCCGATTTGTACAAAGGAGAAGAGGAGGAGTTCATCCATATCAAGCCACGAGATGGATTCTCCATGTACACACCCCCCAAGCTGGGTGAGTCGCTATCTTTTATTCCAGTCTTTCCTACATTTTTAGCACAGATGTTTACTTCGTTAATTCATAGCAGGAACTACAAAGAGCTATGAAGGATGTTCACAGCCCATCTCCACAGCCAGAGGACCCCAACCGGGCTCTCGACCCCGGACTCGAAGAAGACCCGGACACATTTGTGGAGCTTGTTGACAGGACATTTTACCAGTTAAGCTGCGATGGTGTGATGGTGGCCATCATAGCTGATTATCCTGGCCTACTCCCTGTATCCCAGGTAAGTAAAGCCAGAGTCCCAACTTCCAAACAGGATTCCCTCTTTACTCTTCACCCACCGCACATGTATTGTGTCTTACAGGGAAGGCCATCGGGGCGCCAAGCCAAACCCACAGTGACTCGCCAACAAGGGGCACTGAAGTCGGGTAGGCTTAAAAGGAAGGCGGTCAGGACCGATACGCCGTTGCAAAGGTATATTTAGAAACCTGCCACGAAATTATCATCGTTGAAATATAACAATGTCCACTGTCTTCTGACAGAAAAAGCGCTCGCCGGACTATATCCGGAGAGCCTGCCGGTCACGCCTCCTCCAGCCGGACTCCGAGGCCGGACTCAAGGGTGGAGGTCAATGCGGACGATCCTCCAACAGAGGATGCGGATAGATTTTTCGCTACAAACTCCGAAGTGGAGAGCACCATGAATCATAGGCGCCGTCGGGCCGCACTACGCGACCCTAATTTCCGTGAAGAGGCGTTCGATGCCTTCAACTCAGGGGACACGTACATCCGGGCTGCTCAAGGTGGCATCGCCAGGGCCACGGACCAGTATGTAAAGGATATACGGGTAAGAAAATTTGATAAGTATGTATATCCATAGCCCCTGAGACTTGAAACAGTTGGCACAACTGATTTGAAGGATCCTCGTGTGCATAGGTTCTGACAGAGAAGAATACCCAGCTATCTAAAGAGTTGGAGGAGTGCAAGGCCCAACTGCGGACCGCAATTGCCGTGATGGAGGAGTCTACGAAGGCCCCATCTTGTAATTTTTGCTTTAAACAAAAATAATGTCATGGCATGTACCAGCTAAGTATTCGGCATGAATGCGATTCTAACAATAGATTCTGCAAACAATCCTGGAGGCAATCCGAAGATCGTACCAGAGGATGAGCAACATGTTCGGCGACAGCTGAAGACTGGCCAGCGTGTGCTTACAAAGGTTATAAAGGAGAAAAAATACTCTCCATGACGCGAACATCCGACTGGACGTTGAATTAAAGGATGTTCGGGCCCAGCTTGCTGACTCCGTAAAGGAGAATAAGAGGCTTCGGCACGACATATTCAGTAAGTGCTCTGACGAACCACTATAAAGTTCGATGAAGAAGCGTGCTAACAGAATTATGTCTGTAGGCATGCTAATAGGTCATCCCAAAGAGGAGATGCCCAGATCTGCACACGATATTCTGCCGGAGCTCTCACAACTGCACGAACAAGTTCGGCAGGTGATGCGGGGCATTGCCCAAGCCTTGTGGCCATCCGCCTCCCTGCCAGGAGGCATGGGGGAGCTTGTGGAGATGCTCAAGGGAGCATGGTGGCGCTTCCGATTATGGAAGATATTGGCCTGCCGACAAGGTGTGAGGGAAGCCTGGGCCATGGTGAAGACGCGATATACCAAGGCTGACCCGAACCACATGGCCGAGGTCGGACCTGTAGGATCAGATGGGAAAGAGATCCCTGTAAGTCTGGTATATGACTAGGTAGCATTAGCCGCTAAGTATTCCTAATAGGATTGTAGGCTAGACAGCCTGTTGGATGGTATAGAAGAAGAATTTAGTCAGTCTAAGTGACTTTTGTACTTCGAAGGACACATTTGTCCCTAGCCGGATTGTAAATCATTTGTCTTGGCCGACCTTTTCGCTTCAGCCTCTAGACCCGATGGTCCAGAGTGTATCCGAATACCCGCTCAGTTATGAAAAAACCGGGGCACGCGTGGAAACCAGGCATAGGGGTCATAAGTGCTTGAACAGACAAGTACCCAACTAGTTATGTTATATTACATGGGTAGTAAGAAACATCTTCCAGGGAGAATAGTTCCGTTAAGGGTTCCTTTCCCTGGGTGCGCATGCATTAATGTGCATGTCCGAACTGCGAAAAATGATGCAGGATATAAGCATCTGGGGGCATATTTTGTAGTAGGTAAAAGACATCTTTTTTTCACCGACCGAATATTCCCTTAAGAGCACTAGCTTTCGGCTTCACCTAGTCTGAGGTACACATCCGGCTGACCCGGCAGTAACAATCACAGATGTGCTCCCCTTATGCCCTAGCCGAATTAACGGGAACATAGGGCATAAACACAAAAGCCAGGCAACCCAGCTTGGCCAAAACTTAAGTCATATTGATGCATATAATGGTGGAAAAAGGCACATAAGGGGAAATGATGCATATGTGGTGGGCATAAAGCCCAGAAGGTAACTATATTAAGCTTCTGCATAATAAGCCCCCAGGTATATTGAGTGCGCATAGCATGGCATCAGTGTGCGGTCAAAGCGTACTTGAAGCTTTTAAAGCTATATATAAAAAGGAGAGAGAGAGACGATAAAATTTAAAAGGGAAGACGGAGGTAAGGAGACAAACAGAGTTCGACACTAGGCGTAGAATCTACAGAGTCTGGCCGTGTTCCATGGGTTCGGCTCGAGTCGATTGTCTGATGTATCACGCAGGTGGTACGCACCTCCAGTGAGAACTTTGTCAATGATGATGGGACCCTCCCACTTGGGCTTGAGCTTGTCCTTTTTCTTCTTTGGTAGGCGTAGAACGAGTTCGCCAATGTTATAAGTTTTGGCCCGCACTTCTCTGCTTTGATACCTTCGAGCCTGCTATTGATAGAATGCGGAACGGGCCTTTGCGACATCACGCTCCTCCTCCAGGGCATCTAAGCTATCCTGCCGATCCAGCTCGGCTTCTATCTCTTCGTACATGCGCACTCTAGGTGAGTCATGGATGATGTCGCAGGGTAGGACTGCCTCTGCGCCGTACACCATAAAAAATGGTGTGTATCCGGTTGTGCGATTTGGCGTGGTCCGCAACCCCCATAGTACGGAGTCGAGCTCCTCGACTCAGTGCGTATCTGATTCCTTCAAGGATCGCACTAGTCTGGGTTTGATGCCGCTCATAATAAGACCATTTGCCCGTTCGACTTGACCGTTTGTTTGGGGGTGATAGACGGAGGCATAGTCAAGTTTTATGCCCATTTTGCTGCACCAGGTTTTCACCTCATTGGCTGTAAAGTTTGAGCCATTGTCGGTGATGATGTTGTGGGGGTGATACGTCTCCAACGTATCTATAATTTTTGATTGCTCCATGCTACTTTATCCATTGTTTTGGACTATATTGGGCTTTATTTTCCACTTTTATATTATTTTTGGGACTAACCTATTAACCGGAGGCCCAGCCCAGAATTGCTGTTTTTTTTGCCTATTTCAGTGTTTCGAAGAAACGGAATATCAAACGGAGTCCAAACGGAATGAAACCTTCGGGAACGTGATTTTCTCACCGAACGTGATCCAGGAGACTTGGACCCTGCTCCAAGGAACAAAAGAGGCGGTCACGAGGGTGGAGGGCGCGCCCCCTACCTCGTGGCCCCCCTGTTGCTCCATCGACGTACTCCTTCCTCCTATATATGCCTACGTACCCCCAATAGATCAGAGGAGGAGCCAAAAACCTAATTCCATCACCGCAACTTTCTGTATCCAAGAGATCCCATCTTGGGGCCTGTTCCGGAGCTCCACCGGAGGGGGCATCCACCATGGAGGGCTTCTACATCAACACCATAGCCTCTCCGATGAAGTGTGAGTAGTTTACTTCAGACCTTCGGGTCCATAGCTAGTAGCTAGATGGCTTCTTCTCTCTTTTTGGATCTCAATACAATGTTCTCCCCCTCTCTTGTGGAGAACTATTCGATGTAATCTTCTTTTTGTGGTGTGTTTGTTGAGACCGATGAATTGTGGGTTTATGATCCAGTATTATCTATGGAAAATATTTGAATCTTCTCTGAATTCTTTTATGTATGATTGAGTTATCTTTGCAAGTCTCTTCGAATTATCCGTTTGGTTTGGCCAACTAGATTGGTAGTTCTTGCAATGGGAGAAGTGCTTAGCTTTGGGTTCGATCTTGCGGTGTCCTTACCCAGTGACAGAAAGGGTTGCAAGGCACGTATTGTATTGTTGCCATCAAGGATAACAAGATGGTTTTTTTATCATACTGCATGAATTTATCCCTCTACATCATGTCATCTTGCTTAAGGCGTTACTCTGTTTTTAACTTAATACTCTAGATGCATGCTAGATAGCGGTCGATGAGTGGAGTAATAGTAGTAGATGCAGAATCATTTCGATCTACTTGTCCCGGACGTGATGCCTATATACATGATCATTGCCTAGATAAACTCATAACTATGCTCAATTCTGTCAATTGCTCAACAGTAATTTGTTTACCCACCGTAGAATACTTATGCTCTTGAGAGAAGCCACTAGTGAAAGCTATGCCCCCCGGGTCTATTCTCATCATATCAATCTCTATCGCTTTATTTACTTGCTTTGTTTTTACTTTGCCTTTTACTTTTCACTTTGCATCTATCTATCAAAAATACCAAAAATATTATTTATCATATCTATCAGATCTCACCCTCGTAAGTGACCGTGAAGGGATTGACAACCCCTAATCGCGTTGGTTGCGAGTAGCTATCGTTTTGTGTAGGTACGAGGGACTTGTGCGTGGTCTCCTACTGGATTGATACCTTGGTTCTCAAAAACTGAGGGAAATACTTACGCTACTTTACTGCATCATCCTCTCCTCTTCGGGGAAAACCAACGCAGTGCTCAAGAGGTAGCAAGAAGAATTTCTGGCACCGTTACCGGGGAGGCTCACGCAAGCAAGTCAACAATACCAAGTACCCATCACAATCCCTATCTCTCGCATTACGTTATTTGCCTCTCGTTTTCCTCTCTCCCACTTCATTCTTGCAGTTTTATTCGCCCTCTCTTTCCCAATCTCCTCCTCTCTTTCCCGTTTGCCTTTTGCCCTTTGCCTTTCTGTTTGCTCGTGTGCTAGTTTGCTTGCTTGTGTGTTGGATTACTTGTTGCCATGGCGCAAGATAATACCAAATTGTGTGACTTCTCGAATACCAATAATAATGATTTCCTTAGTACTCCGATTGCTCCTCTTAATAATGATGAGTCTTGTGAAATCAATACCGCTTTGTTGAATCTTGTTATGAAAGATCAATTCGCCGGCCTTCCTAGTGAAGATGCCGCTACTCATCTAAACAATTTTGTTGATTTGTGTTATATGCAAAAGAAGAAAGATGTGGATAACAATATTGTCAAATTGAAGTTATTTCCGTTTTCGCTTAGAGATCGTGCTAAAATTTGGTTTTCGTCTTTGCCTAAAAATAGTATTGATTCTTGGAACAAGTGCAAAGATGCTTTTATCTCTAAGTATTTTCCTCCCGCTAGGATTATCACTCTTAGGAACGATATCATGAATTTGAAACAACTTGATCATGAGCATGTTGCCCAATCTTGGGAAAGAATGAAATTAATGCTTCGCAATTGCCCTACTCATGGTTTGAATTTATGGATGATCATACAAAATTTTTATGCCGGATTGAATTTTTCTTCTAGAAATCTTTTAGATTCGGCCACGGGAGGCACGTTTATGGAAATTACGTTAGGAGATGCTACAAAATTGCTTGATAACATTATGGCTAATTATTCTTAATGGCACACCGAAAGATCTTCTAGTAAAAAAGTGCATGCTATAGAAGAAATCAATGTTTTGAGTGAAGATGGATGAACTTATGAAGATGTTTGCTCCTAAAAATACTCCTCTTGATCCCAATGATATGCCTTTGTCTACCTTGCTTGAGAATAATAATGAATCTATGGATGTGAATTTTGTTGGTAGGAATGGTTTTGGAAACAACGCATATAGAGAGAATTTTAATCCTAGGCCTTATCCTAGTAATCCTTCTAATAATTATGGAAATTCCTACAACAACTCTTATGGAAATTTTAATAAGGTGCCCTCTGAATTTGAGAGTAGTGTTAAAGAGTTTATGAATTCACAAAAGAATTTTAATGCTTTGCTTGAAGAGAAATTGCTTAAAGTTGATGATTTGGCTAGGAACGTTGATAGAATTTCTCTTGAAATTGATTCTTTAAAGCTTAGATCTATTCCTCCTAAGCATGATATCAATGAGTCTCTCAAAGCCATGAGAATTTCCATTGATGAGTGCAAAGAAAGAACCGCTAGGATGCGTGCTTCCAAATATGCCTTTATTAAAGCGTGTTCTTCCAATTCCTATGAAAATCAAGATGAAGATCTAAAAGTTATTGATGTGTCCCCCATTAAATCTTTGTTTTGCAATATGAATCTTTATGAAACTGAATATGATCTTCCTTTACCTAGAAGGCGTTCCAAGAATTCGGAGTTTCTAGATCTTGATGATGAAATTGATGAAAGTGGGATTGAAATAAATGAAAACCTAGATGTTGCTAAACCCCACTATTTTGGATCTCAAGGAATTTTATTACGAAAATTGCTCTTTGATTGGTTGTATTTCCTTATTGCAATCCGTGCTAGATTCTCCTCATGCTTATAGTAAAAATAAAGCCTTTACCGAACACATTGTTGATGCCTTGATGCAATCTTATGAAGAAAAACTTGAGTTGAAAGTTTCTATCCCTAGAAAACTCTATGATGAGTGGGAACCTACTATTAAAATTAAAATTGAAGATTATGAGTTTCATGCTTTGTGTGATTTGGGTGCTAGTGTCTCTACTATTCCCAAAACTTTATGTGATTTTTCCTGATTTCCGTGACTTTGATGATTGCTCTCTAAACTTGCACCTTGCGGATTCCATTATTAAAAAGCCTATGGGAAGAATTAATGATGTTCTTATTGTTGCAAATAGAAATTATGTGGCCGTATATTTTATCGTTCTTGATATAGATTGCAATCCTTCATGTCATATTATTCTTGGTAGACCTTTCCTTAGAATGATTGGTGCAATTATTGATATGAAGGAAGGGAATATTAGATTCCAATTTCCCTTAAAGAAGGGCATGGAACACTTCCCTAGAAAGAAAATAAAATTACCATATGAATCTATCATGAGAGCCCCTTATGGATTGCCTACCAAAGATGGCAATACCTAGATCTATCCTTGCTTTTATGCCTAGCTAGGGGCGTTAAACGATAGCGCTTGTTGGGAGGCAACCCAATTTTATTTTGTGTTTTTTGTTTTTTGTTTCTGTTTAGGAATAAATAATCCATCTAGCTTCTGTTTAGATGTGGTTTTGTCTTTTAATTAGTGTTTGTGCCAAGTAGAACCTATAGGATAACCTACGATGATAGTTGATTTGATTCTGCTGAAAAACAGAAACTTTGCACGCACGAATATAATTTTTTTAAATCACAGGAACGTGATTTTGTGTTGATTGTTTTTTCTGCTGTTCAATAAACAAATTTTCCAGGACTTCCTATTTTGGTAGAAGTTTTAGAGTTCCAGAAGTTTGCGTTAGTTACAGATTTCTACAGACTGTTCTGTTTTAGACAGATTCTGTTTTGCGTGTGTTGTTTGTTTATTTTGATGAATCTATGGCTAGTAAAATAGTTTATAATCCATAGAGAAGTTGGAATACAGTAGGTTTAACACCAACATAAATAAAGAATGATTTTATTACAGTACCTTGAAGTAGTCTTTTGTTTTCTTTCACTAACGGAGCTCACGAGATTTCTGTTGAGTTTTGTGTTGTGAAGTTTTCAAGTTTTGGGTGAATTCTTTTGATGGATTATGGAACAAGGAGTGGCAAGAGCCTAAGCTTGGGGATGCCCATGGCACCCCCAAGATAATCCAAGGACACCAAAAAGTCAAAGCTTGGGGATTCCCCGGAAGGCATCCCCTCTTTCGTCCACTTCCATCGGTAATTTACTTGGAGCTATATTTTTATTCACCACATGTCATGTGTTTTGCTTGGAGCGTCTTGTATTATTTGTGTATTTACTTGTTAGTCTACCACAATCATCCTTGCTGTACACACCTTTTGAGAGAGCCATACATGTTTTGGAATTTGTTAGAATACTCTATGTGCTTCACTTATATCTTTGAGCTTGATAGTTTTGCTCATAGTGCTTCACTTATATCTTTTGAGCTTGATAATTTTTGCTCTAGTGCTTCACTTATATCCTTTAGAGCACGGTGGTGGATTTGTTTTAAAGAAACTATTGATCTCTCATGCTTCAATTAGATTATTTTGAGAGTCATTAATAGGATGATAGTTTGCTTAATGTTAATATACTTAGTGTTCAAAGATATGTGAAACTTTCTTTTGAGTAAGTTGAATACTAAGATAAGTTTGATGCTTGATAATTGTTTTGAGATATGGAGGTGATAATATCATAGTCGTGCTAGTTGGGTGATTGTGAATTTGAGAAATGCTTGTGTTGAAGTTTGTAAGTCCCATAGCATGCACGTATGGTTAAAGTTGTGTAACAAATTTGAAACATGAAGTGTACCTGGCTTGTGCATCCTTATGAGTGGCGGTCGGGGACGAGCGATGGTCTTTTCCTACCAATCTATCCCCCTAGGAGCATGCGCGTAGTACTTGATTTTTGATGGCTTCTAAATTTTTGCAATAAGTATATGAGTTCTTTTGACTAATGTTGAGTCCATGGATTATACGCACTCTCACCTTTCTGCCTTTGCTAGCCTCTTCGGTACCGTGCATTGCCCTTTCTCACCTTGAGAGTTGGTGCAAACTTCGCCGGTGCATCCAAACCCCGTGATACGATACGCTCTATCACACATAAACCTCCTTATATCTTCCTCAAAACAGCCACCATACCTACCTATCATGGCATTTCCATAGCCATTCCGAGATATATTGCCATGCAACTTCCATCATCATCATGACATACATTACTTTTGTCATATTGCCATTGCATGATCGTGTAGTTGACATAGTATTTGTGGCAAAGCCACCATGCATTATTTTTTATACATGTCACTCTTGATTCATTGCACCATCCCGGTACACCGCCGGAGGCATTCATATAGAGTCATATCTTGTTCTAAGTTTCGAGTTGTAATCCTCATGTTGTAATCAATAGAAGTGTGATGATTTTCATAATTAGAGCATTGCCCCAATGAGGAAAGGATGATGAAGACTATGATTCCCCCACAAGTCGGGATGAGACTCCGGACGAAAATAAAAAATAAAAAAATAAAAAATAAAAAAATGAGAGAAAAAGAGAGAAGGGGCAATGTTACTATCCTTTTACCACACTTGTGCTTCAAAGTAGCACCTTGTTCTTCATGTAGTGAGTCTCATATATTGTGCTTCAAAGTAGCACCTTGTTCTTCATGTAGTGAGTCTCATAAGTTGTCCTTTTTATACTAAGTGGGAATTTTTCATTATAGAACTTGGCTTGCATATTCCTATGATGGGCTTCCTCAAATGCCCTAGGTCTTCGTGAGCAAGCGAGTTGGATGCACACCCACTAGTTTTCTTTTGTTGAGCATTCATAGCTCTAGTGCATCCGTTGCATGGCAATCCCTACTCCTCATCTTGACATCAATTGATGGGCATCTCCATAGCCCGTTGATTATCCTTTTTTGTCTTCTCTACACAATCCCCATCATCATATTCTATTCCACCCATAGTGCTATATCCATGGCTCGCGCTCATGTATTGCATGAAGGTTGAAAGAGTTTGAGATTATTTGAGTATGAAACAATAGCTTGGCTTGTCATCGGGGGTATAGAAGTTGGGAACATCTTTGTGTGACAAAAATGAAGCATAGCCTAACTATATGATTTTGTAGGGATGAACTTTCTTTTGCCATGTTATTTTGAGAAGACATGATTGCTTTGATTAGTATGCTTGAATTATTATTATCTTTGTGTCAATATGAACTTTTGTCTTGAATCTTTCGGATCTGAATATTCATACCACAATTAAGAAGATTTATATTTAAATTATGCCAAGTATCACTTCGCATCAAAAATTCCTTTTTATCATTTACCTACTCGAGGACGAGCAGGAATTAAGCTTGGGGATGCCTGATACGTATCCAACGTATCTATAATTTTTGATTACTCCATGCTACTTTATCTACTGTTTTGGACTATATTGGGCTTTATTTTCCACATTTATATTATTTTTGGGACTAACCTATTAACCGGAGGCCCAACCCAGAATTGCTGTTTTTTGCCTATTTCAGTGTTTCGAAGAAATGGAATATCAAACGGAGTCCAAACGGAATGAAACCTTCGGGAACGTGATTTTATCACCGAACGTGATCCAGGAGACTTGGACCCTGCTCCAAGGAATAAAATAGGCGGTCACGAGGGTGGAGAGCGCGCCCCCTACCTTGTGGTCCCCCTGTTGCTCCACCGATGTACTCCTTCCTCCTATATATGCCTACATACCCCCGACAGATCAAAGGATGAGCCAAAAACCTAATTCCACCGCCGCAACTTTCTGTATCCACGAGATCCCATCTTGGGGCCTATTCCGGAGCTCCGCCGGAGGGGGCATCCACCACGGAGGGCTTCTACATCAACACCATAGCCTCTCCGATGAAGTGTGAGTAGTTTACTTCAGACCTTCAGGTCCATAGCTAGTAGCTAGATGGCTTCTTCTCTCTTTTTGGATCTCAATACAATGTTCTCCCCCTCTCTTATGGAGAACTATTCGATGTAATCTTCTTTTTGCGGTGTGTTTGTTGAGACCGATGAATTGTGGGTTTATGATCGAGTATTATCTATGGAAAATATTTGAATCTTCTCTGAATTCTTTTATGTATGATTGAGTTATCTTTGCAAGTCTCTTCGAATTATCCGTTTGGTTTGGCCAACTAGATTGGTAGTTCTTGCAATGGGAGAAGTGCTTAGCTTTGGGTTCGATCTTGCGGTGTCCTTACCCAGTGACAGAAAGGGTTGCAAGGCACGTATTGTATTGTTGCCATCGAGGATAACAAGATGGGGTTTTTGTCATATTGCATGAATTTATCCCTCTACATCATGTCATCTTGCTTAAGGCGTTACTCTGTTTTTAACTTAATACTCTAGATGCATGCTGGATAGCGGTCGATGAGTGGAGTAATAGTAGTAGATGCAGAATCATTTCGATCTACTTGTCCCGGACGTGATGCCTATATACATGATCATTGCCTAGATATACTCATAACTATGCTCAGTTCTGTCAATTGCTCAACAGTAATTTGTTCACCCACTGAGGGAGTCCTGGACTAGGGGGTGTCCGGACAGCCGGACTATCAATGTCCGCCGGACTATCAAGACTACGAAGATACAAGATTGAAGACTCCGCCCCGTGTCCGGATGGGACTTTCCTTGGCGTGGAAGGCAAGCTTGGAAATACGGATATGTAGATCTCCTACCATTGTAACCGACTCTGTGTAACCCTAGCCCTCTCCGGTATCTATATAAGCCGGAGGGCTTTAGTCCATAGGACAACATACAATCATACCATAGGCTAGCTTCTAGGGTTTAGCCTCCTTGATCTCGTGGTAGATCTACTCTTGTACTACCCATATCATCAATATCAATCAAGCAGGAGTAGGGTTTTACCTCCATCGAGAGGGCCCGAACCTGGGTAAAAACATCGTGTCCCTTGTCTCCTGTTACCATCCGCCTAGACGCACAGTTCGGGACCCCCTACCCGAGATCCGCCGGTTTTGACACGGACATTGGTGCTTTCATTGAGAGTTCCTCTGTGTCGTCACCGATAGAGCGGATGCCTCCGCCCGTCTTCAAAGACGATGTTTTCGCCGGAGGGGCCTTGGCCGCCGGCCAAACTATCCGGCTTGGTGGTTTTCTCATGACCGCCTGTCCGGCCGCCGCTTCGGCAATGACTTCTCAAGTCATCGAAAGCAATCTTCGCGTCAGCCCTAAAGCTGCCGAACAGTTAGATCCAATAGAGCTCTCGTCTGTTAACGAGCTCTTGGATCGCATCGCCGCCCTGGGAGTCGCTACGGACTACAACCAGATTGGGCTTAAAACCGATCTGAGAGAGATTAACTCTCCCCAGGCCACCCACCACGTCGCAGTGGTGGAAGAGCAATACGGCAACTCTTTGCCAGTATTGAAAACAATTCATGTCCGGATTCCCGAACCCTCCATGCCAGATTCCTGCGGAGGGACGGACTTCGATCGAGCATTGAACTTAAAATCATGCATCGCCCCGGACTCGCTGGATTGTCCCTAGCAAAACACACTGCCAAATTCGGAAACCCCTTGGCCTTTGAGCCTCAAGATGGGCAGGGATCTGGATTTTATTCCACCCACCCGCCCAGACATATGCGATCTATCTCTAATACGGCAAGAGCCTACAGAAACAGTACATCACTACTGGGCCAGATTCCTCCTGGTTATGAACAGGATAAAGGACTGCCGAGAGGAAAACGCAATATCAATCTTCCGCAATAACTACACGGACAAGGGAATACTAAACGCCATTGATCGTTGCAAAATTACGCACTTTACCGATCTGGCGTCCATAGTACGAAAGTACTGTGCGATGGAGAGTTTTCAGAAGACCGAAAATCAATTTTGGGATAATCCGGCCCCAAACCCAGTCCGCAGTAAAAGGGCGCCTTACACTCAGGCCCCAGATGCAAAAACGAAAAAACAAAAACCCAGTCAGGGAAACGGAACCGTACTGGAGGGATGGCTCAATGGACCCTGTAAGCTTCATAATACAGAGGGAGCCGTCCCAACACATAGCCTTCGAGCATGTTGGATATTACGGCAGGTGGCCAAAAGTGGCGAAGAGCTTATAGCTCCGGAAAACCACTCCAACAATACCAGCACGGTATCAATAGTCTTCGAGACTTTCGCATCAAATAACATGCGAAAACGACCAATCCGTGAACTCGCCAAAGTCTACCAAGTAGCAACAGAAAATCCATGGAGCGACACATCCATTACCTTCAATGGCAGCGACGAGCCCACATTCCGAACAACCAGAGCCCCAGCCGCACTGGTACTTAGTCCCATAGTGGACGGCTTTCGACTGACAAAAGTCCTCATGGACGGCGGCAGCGGACTAAACCTCATTTACGAGGAAACTCTGCGAAAAATGGAAATCGATTGGAGCCGTATCGAGCGAAGCAGCGCAACCTTTAGAGGAATAATCCCTAGCCGGGAAGCGCGCTGCACCGGAAAAATCACACTTGATGTGGTGTTCGGCTCTCCGGACAATTACAGATCCGAAGAAGTCACATTCCAGGTGGCCTCGTTCAGCAGTGGATACCACGCCATATTAGGACGAGAGGCATTCACAATTTTTCAAGCAATACCTCATTACGGGTACATGAAGCTTAAAATGCCTGGGCCCAATGGAATAATCACTCTCGCTAGTGATCCGGACATAGCACTCCGCGCCGAAAACAAGACAGCCGCATTAGCCCTCGAGGCACTATCCGAAGCCCTAGCGGCAGAGGAACTCACCGCGCTGCGCTCTACGGTGAACAGGGACGATGTGATACTCGATAAAAGATCCAAGTCCACCTCCTTCAAACCAGCAGACGAGATAATAAAATTCCAGGTCCATCCAACGGACCCAACAAAGACGGCCTCCATTGGGGCACAGTTGAACCCTGAAGTAGACGCCGCACTGCGCGAATTCCTTCGGGAAAACTGGGATATCTTCGCCTGGCATCCTTCAGACATGCCCGGAATCCCTCGCAGGTTGGCTGAACACAGCCTCAACATCCTAAAAGGATTCAAGCCAGTCAAACAGGCTCTTCGACGATTTTCTGAGCCCAAAAGACAGGCAATGGGAGAAGAGCTAGCCAAACTATTGGAAGCCGGATTCATTAGAGATATCAAACATCCGGACTGGCTAGCAAATTTGGTGATGGTACCAAAGAAGGATAAATCCTGGCGTCTCTGTGTCGATTTTAAAGACCTCAATAAAGCTTGCCCAAAGGATCCCTTCCCTCTCCCCCGCATCGATCAAATCATCGATGCCACAGCAGGGCACGATTCGTTGTGCTTCCTGGACGCATACTCTGGCTATCATCAAATCAAGATGGCGGAAGCAGACCAAGCCGCAACGGCATTTATCACTCCATATGGACCATTCTGCTTCAACACGATGCCCTTCGGACTCAAAAACGCCGGCGCAACATATCAGCGCATGATTCAAACATGTCTGGCCACCTAGATCGGCAAAACAGTCGAGGCATACATAGACGACGTAGTCGTCAAAACAAAACACGTCGAAACTTTAGTAGACGATTTGAGGCTCACATTCGACAACCTCAAAGCATATGACATCAAGCTGAATCCGGAAAAATGCGTGTTCGGCGTACCAGCCGGAAAGCTGCTGGGCTTCATTGTATCCGGTAGAGGAATTGAAGCAAATCCGGCCAAAATCCGAGCTCTGTCACAGTTGGATATTCCAAAAGACCTCAAACAAATACAAAAATTAACAGGATGCGTGGCAGCATTAAGCCGCTTTATCTCCCATTTAGGAGAAAAGGCGTTGCCCCTCTATCGCCTCCTCAGGCGCACCGAACACTTCGAGTGGACGGATGCTGCCACTGCCGGACTAGAAGAAATAAAGGCCATACTGGCAACAAATCCGGTCCTGGCTGCGCCCACTCTGGGCGAACCAATGTTGTTATACATCGCAGCAACACATCAAGTTGTAAGCGCGGTGCTCGTCGTCGAACGAGCGACAGAAGGGCATAAATTCCCTCTTCAAAAACTAGTGTATTATGTATCCACTGTGTTAACCCCCTGCAAATCCCGTTACCCGCACTATCAGAAGATAGCATATGCGGTGTTCATGGCATCTCGTAAGCTCCGGCACTACTTTCAGGAGTGCTCGATAACAGTGGCCTCTGAAGTTCCACTCAATGACATTATAAATAACCGCGACGCAACGGGCAGGATAGCAAAATGGGCCATTGAGCTCTTACCATTTGACATCACCTACAAACCTCGACGAGCCATAAAGTCACAAGTTTTGGCTGACTTCGTCGCCAAATGGACTGAAGCCGAACTCCCTAAAGAGTACGGCGCATACTCCAATTGGACTATGCATTTCGACCGCTCCAAAATGTTGGCCGGACTAGGGGCTGGCGTCGTACTGACGTCCCCCACCGGAGATACAGTCCAGTATGTACTTCAAATAGTGTACACGGACTCCAACAATGCAGCCGAATACGAGGCCCTGTTACATGGTCTCCGGATGGCGGTCTCCATGGGCATTCAACGCCTAGAGGTGCGCGGGGACTCAAACCTTGCAATATCCCAAATAAATGGAGACTTCGACGCCAAGGATCCGAAAATGGCAGCATATCGTAATGCTGTCCTAAAAATGTCAGCTCGGTTTGAAGGACTCGAATTCCATCACATAGCCCGAGATAACAACCAAGCGGCCGATGTCCTGGCACGCATCGGTGCTAAACGTGATGCTGTCCCTCCAAATATCTTCCTGGAACGGCTCTTCAAGCCATCCGTACTATGGGAAGAGGAGCCCGGTAGCTACAAACCGGAGAAAACCGCACCAACTGGTGATTCGGCAGACGACATAACACCCTCCGCCCACGTCATAATGGCAGTAATTGCCGCGTGGACAGAACCTTTCCTAGCCTACTTACTTAGGCAGGAACTTCCCGAAGACCAAAATGAGGCCCGCTGCATAGTCCGGCGATCGAAGGCCTACAAGGTCCATGAGGGAGAACTTTATAAGAAAAGTACCACCGGAGTCCTTCAAAGGTGTATCTCCGAAGAAGAAGGGCGAAATCTCCTGGCTGAAATTCATGCCGGACTAGGCGGACACCACGCAGCAGCCCGGGCCCTTGTAGGAAAGGCATTCCGTACAAGATTTTATTGGCCGACGGCTCGGGCAGACGCACAGGACTTGGTCCAGCGATGCGTTGGTTGTCAGCTCTTTGCTAATCAGAGCCATATGCCACCCACCACCCTCAAAACCATACCCATTACCTGGCCGTTCGCGGTCTGGGGGCTTGACATGGTTGGACCCCTTAAAGGGGGAACCCACAAGAAAAAGTACCTATTGGTCATGGTGGATAAATTCACCAAATGGATAGAAGCCAAACCGGTCAAAACGGCAGAGTCCGGACCAGTGATAGACTTTATATCAGGGGTGGTACACCGTTACGGAGTCCCCCACAGCATCATCACCGACAACGGCACGAACTTCACAGCCGACGAGGTTAAGTCATGGTGCAAACATATGGGCATCAAGCTCGACTATGCGTCAGTCTATCACCCTCAAACCAACGGTCAAGTGGAAAGAGCAAATGGTCTAATAATGAGCGGCATTAAACCCAGACTAGTGAGGTCACTCACCAAATCCGACACACAATGGGTCGAGGAGCTCGACTCCGTACTCTGGGGGCTGCGGACAACGCCTAACCATACTACCGGATTCACACCATTTTTTATGGTATACGGCGCAGAGGCAGTCTTGCCCTGTGACATTATTCATGACTGACCTCGAGTGCGCATGTATGAGGAAAGAGAAGCCGAGCTTGATCGGCAGGACAGCTTGGACACATTGGAGGAAGAACGTGACGTCGCGAAGGCTCGTTCCGCATTCTATCAGCAGCAGGCCCGAAGATATCAAAGCAGAGAAGTACGGGCCAAGACTTACAACATTGGCGAACTAGTTCTACGCCTTCCGGACAAGAAAAAGGACAAGCTCAAGCCCAAATGGGAGGGTCCCTTCATCATCGATCAAGTACTGACCGGCGGAGCGTACCGTCTACGAAATGCATCGGATCACCGACTCGAGCTGAACCCATGGAACGCAGCCCGCCTCCGACGATTCTATGCCTAGCGCCGGACTAAGAGTTCGTCCCCTTCCCCCGTCCATACTTTTACACTTCTGCTGTCTTTTGTTTCTCTTTTTATCCTTCTCATTTAAAAGCCCTTTCGGGCCTATTTTTGCATTCTTTGCATACGCATGATGTGCCATCCGCACTCATTATTCCTGGGGGCTTCTTTTACAGAAGCTCAATTATATGCATGATATGCCATCCGCACTCATTATCCCTGGGGGTTTCTTTTACAGAAGCTCAATTATACGGGTTTTATACCCATCACGTGTGTCAAGCTTCCACATGTACCTTTTATTCGCCATTATATGCATCGATATGACTTAAGTTTTGGCCAAGCTGGGTTGCCTGGCTCCTGTGCTTACCCCTACGTTCCCGATTGTTCGGCTAGGAGGTAAAGGGAGCACCTCTGCGATTGCTACTGCCGGGTCAGCCGGATGTGTACCTCAGACTGGGTGAAGCCGAAAGCTAGCGTTCTTAAGGGAATATTCGGTCGGTGACTTAAAAGATGACTTTTTACCTATTTATCTATCTGCCCCCAGATGTTTTACTGCTTTCTTTGCAGTCCGGACATGCACTTTAGGGCATGCCTCCCAGCGAAAGGAACCCTTAACGGAACTATTCTCCCTGGAAGATGTTTCTTACTAACCATGTAATATAACATAACTAGTTGGGCACTTGTCTGATAAAGCACTAATGACCCCTACACCTGGTCTCCATGCATACCACGGTTGTTTCTTAACCAAAAAGGTATTCGGACACACTCCGAACTCTAGGGTCCCGAGGTCGAAGCGAAAAGGTCGGCAAAGACAAACGATCTACAATCCGGCTAGAAGGCGTTTCACATGTCACTTTAAAGGATAAGATACATTGTCAAATTTATTGATTGTATTCCTCCTCAATCCCGTCTAACAGGCTGTCTAATTTACAGTCCTGTTGGGAAAATTTAGCAGCCAACTCTACTTGGCTATACACTAAACTCACAGGGATCTCCTTCCCATCGGGCCCCACCGGTCCAACTTCGGCCATGTGGTTGGGATCTGCCTTCTTGTACCGCGTCTTCACCATGGCCCAAGCCTCCCTCGCACCTTGACGGCAAGCCGATATCTTCCACAAATGGAAGCGCTGCCGCACTCCCTGCAGCTTCTCCACAAGCTCCCCGAGGCCCTCGGGTAGGGTGAGGGTTGGCCATAAAGCCTGAACGACGCCGCTCATTGCCTGCCGAACTCGTTCGAGTAGCTGCAACAGTTCGGGAAGTTGATCACCCATTGATATGGGCATCTCCTCTGCAGGACGACCCGTGAGTATACCTACAAGACATATCATGTCAAAACGCTTCCTCGTCGAACTCTTCTTTTCAAAAGAGTTCGCTCAAGCACTTACTATAAATGCTGCGACGAAGCCGCTGATTCTCCTTAACGGAGCCGAACAGCTCGGCCTGTACGTCTTTTAGCTCTTCTCCGAGCTTGGTGTTGGCATCTTGGAGCTTGTTCCTTTCCTGCTGAACTCTATTCAGCACACTCTCGCCGGCCTTTAGCTGGCGTAGCAATGCTTGCCTGTCCGGATCTTGTCCGGCGGTACCTGCAAATGTCATTATTAGACTCGCACGCACGCCGCACATCGCTTATATTTATTAATAAAAAATGTGTTACCAGGAGGGGTCTTTCCGTCTCCTCCTGCGGCAGCAAGTGCGGCCTCTAGTTGGGCCTTGCAATCTTGCAGCTCCCGAGACAGCTGGGCGTTCTTCTCGTTAAGTGCCTGAAATTTATAATGATCCTTAAATTAGTTAGCATAACTAATTTAAGTCTCGGGGGCTACTGGTATATACAACCATTAAAATTCCCTTACCCGTATGTCTTTCACATACTGCTCCGTGGCTCTGGTAAAACCATTTTGAGCAGCACGGAGATGCGCGTCCCCTGCATTAAAGGCGTCCAATGCCTCAGGGGAAAAGCACGCTTCTTGAAATACTGTCCGGCGGCACCTATGGTTCATGGCGCTCTCCACCTCAAACTTGGTGGCGGACAGTCTGTCGGTATCCTCCGTTGGAGAAGGATCCGGCTCGCGTCTTGCGCTTGCCTCCCCCTCCAGGCCGGGCGTTGGGGCCTGGCCGGTGTTGGTCGGATTGGCAATTCCTGCGCTCGCAGTCCGGCAAGCGCTTTTTCTCCTACAAAAATCATGGGCACTTAGACGTTTCCTCGGAACATTGCTCTAAGAATTCAAATACGAGCTATACCTTTGCGGTGACATTTCCGTCCGCACTGCGCTCCTTTTCCGCCTGCTGGTTCGGACTGACCTCTGTTGGTCGGCCGCCGCGGGCTCGGCTTCCTGCCGTAAAGGCGCTTCCTGCAAAACACCATCGTTCGCGAAGGTCAGAAATGGGCAGGGATGGGATAATGGTGTCCGGACTTCGGTCGCGGTCACCTGGGAAGCCGGACTTAGTCCGGGGTAGTTCGCCGTAATGGCGACCAAAGCATTGTCTATGCTGAGCTGGTGATACACCCCGTCGATCAGCTCCACCTCGATATCCGGGTACTCTTCGGAGGCTGGACCCAGGGATCCTTCTGGGTCCTCGGGTTGCGGAGCAGGACTTACCATGTCCTCCACAATCCGGCGTAGACCCTGCGCCGAAGACATAATGTAAGAAGCTTAAACTTCGAAAGCATGGGCTGGGCCCTTCAAGGTGTTCACTTACCCATCCTCTGGGGTTGATCATGGAAAACCCATTCAAAGGGTTCGTCCGAAGGAAATCCTCCTTCTCCCCCTTGTACAGGCTGGACAGGATCTTCACCAGATCCTCGGTCGAATCCGGCCCTTTGCGGCCATGCCGGGTAGCATCGTCTTCCCCGTTGAAATCCCACATGGGGTGGCCTCTGTATTGCAGTGGTTGTACTCCTCGCTTGATGCATGTCGCCATGACTCCGATCATGATCAAGCCGGAATGAGCCATTAATCTTATCCGGCCCATCAAGTAATGGACGCTCTTGTCTTCCTCCAATCGGGGGCTCCGCGGGCGCCAGCTGAGGCGTTTCTTCAAGGGAGCAGCACTAAACTCCGGGAGGCCGATCCGGACTGGGTCTGGCAGCGGAGCGTCTTCTGTATAAAACCATTCCGAGGGCCAGTCTTCGGACGCCTTCTTGGGAGTGCCGGATAGGTATTCGGTCCCGGCGATGCGCCATATTTCGGCGCCGCCCACTTGATATATGGACCCCTGGTAAGAACAGGGTACGAGGCAAAACAACCTCTTCCACAATGCGAAATGGGGCTCAATGCCCAGGAACAGCTCGCAGAGAGCTACGTAGCCCGCGATATGCAGGACAGAGGCGGGCGTGAGGTGGCGGAGCTGGAGTCCGTAGAACTTCAGGAGCCCGCGGAGGAACGGATGTATTGGAAATCCGAGTCCCCTTGTCAGATAAGGGACAAAACATACTCGCGCCCCCTTATTGGGGCTTGGAGTGTCCTCCGCCTGTCTCCCACCTTGATAAGTAACCAGTCCGGCCCGGACTGGGATCATAATGGCTGGAGGGAGGAATCCCCCCGTTTGGAGCTTCTCGAGCTCGTTGTGCGAAACAGAGCACCTCCTCCAACTCCCCGGCGATGGGCTGGGAGCACGCGAAGAAGAGCCGTGTTGATGATCCATGGTGGAATGGATTTCTAGGTCAAAGGCGCTTCGATGGAGTATTCGCGGGAGGAAGACGGTGTGGTTTGGATTTGGATTCTTGCCTCTTTTGTAGGCGGTCAAACTCGCGCAATTGGGGGTGAAATGCAAAAAACACCCTGGCTTCTCGCATTCGTGCAACACATGGAAGAGGGCCATTATTTGGCGTAGAAGCCGAGGAACACAGTATTCAAGATGAAGCCGGACACTGTTCGGCAGGTACATGGAATTTGAAGGGAGAACCCGCCTTGCAACGCCGAAGACTATAGACGCGCTGGACTTATTGTCATTGAAGCCTGGTTCGGGGGCTACTGAGGGAGTCCTGGACTAGGGGGTGTCCGGACAGCCGGACTATCAATGTCTGCCGGACTATCAAGACTACGAAGATACAAGATTGAAGACTCCGCCCCGTGTCCGGATGGGACTTTCCTTGGCGTGGAAGGCAAGCTTGGCAATACGGATATGTAGATCTCCTACCATTGTAACCGACTCTGTGTAACCCTAGCCCTCTCCGGTATCTATATAAGTCAGAGGGCTTTAGTCCATAGGACAACATACAATCATACCATAGGCTAGCTTCTAGGGTTTAGCCTCCTTGATCTCGTGGTAGATCTACTCTTGTACTACCCATATCACCAATATCAATCAAGCAGGAGTAGGGTTTTACCTCCATCGAGAGGGCCCAAACCTGGGTAAAAACATCGTGTCCCTTGTCTCCTATTACCATCCGCCTAGACTCACAGTTCGGGACCCCCTACCCGAGATCCGCCGGTTTTGACACCGACACCCACCGTAGAATACTTATGCTCTTGAGAGAAGCCACTAGTGAAACCTATGGCCCCCGGGTCTATTCTCATCATATCAATCTCTATCGCCTTATTTACTTGCTTTGTTTTTACTTTGCCTTTTACTTTTCACTTTGCATCTATCTATCAAAAATACCAAAAATATTATTTATCATCTCTATCAGATCTCACCCTCGTAAGTGACCGTGAAGGGATTGACAACCCCTAATTGCGTTGGTTGCGAGTAGCTATCGTTTTGTGTAGGTACGAGGGACTTGTGCGTGGTCTCCTACTGGATTGATACCTTGGTTCTCAAAAACTAAGGGAAATACTTACGCTACTTTATTGCATCATCCTCTCCTCTTCGGGGAAAACCAATGCAGTGCTCAAGAGGTAGCAGGGGGACACCGTAGCGGTGTACGACCCCGGATATAAAGTTTATCACTGGTCCGGATTTGGCCGTTTTAACTGGTTTGGCTTCTATCCATTTGGTGAATTCATCGACCATGACCAACAAGTATTTCTTTTTATGGCTTCCTCCTTTAAGGGGTCCAACCATATCGAGCCCCCAGAACACAAAGGGCCAAGTTATGGGGATTGTTTGGAGGGCGGTGGGTGGCATATGGCTTTGATTTGCAAAAAGCTGGCAACCGACACAATGTTGGACAAGGTCTTGTGCGATTGCCCAGGCTGTTGACCAGTAGAAACCTGTATGGAAGGCCTTGCTTACGAGCGCCCGAGCTGCGGCATGGTGGCCGCCGAGTCCGGCATGAATTTCGGCCAAGAGCTGCCGCCCTTCCTCTTCAGAGATGCACCTTTGGAGCACCCCAGTCGCGCTTTTCTTATAGAGCTCTCCCTCGTGGACTTTGTAGGCTTTAGAGCGTCGCACAATGCAACGTGCCTCATTTTGGTCCTCCGGGAGTTCCTGCCTATTTAAGTAAGCTAGGAAGGGTTTCGTCCACAGGGCGATGACCGCCATAATCACGTGGGCCGAAGGTGTGATTTTGGTGGTGGAGCCTCCGATTACGTCAGATTGTTCAGGATCTGGGGTTGTATGAGGATCCGGATTAGTATTGCCGGTCTCCCCTTCCCATACCACGGATGGCTTGAACAGCCTCTCCAAAAAAATATTTGGTGGGACGGGGTCGCATTTAGCACCGATGCGGGCAAGGATATCCGTCGCTTGATTATTTTCTCGAACCACATGGTGGAATTCGAGGCCCTCGAATCGAGCTGACATTTTGAGAACGGCATTGCGGTAGGCCACCATTTTTGGGTCCTTGGCGTCAAAGTCTCCATTTATTTGAGATATTGCGAGATTTGAATCCCCACGTACTTCTAGGCATTGAATGCCCATGGAGACTGCCATCCGAAGACCGTGCAACAATGCCTCATACTCGGCTGCATTGTTGGAATCTGTGTAAAGTATTTGCTATGTATTGGACTGTATCTCTGGTGGGGTACGTCACGACGACGCCAGCCCCTAGACCAGCTAGCATCTTAGAGCCATCAAAGTGCATGATCCAATTGGAGTACGCGCCGTAGTCTTTAGGGAGTTCGGCTTCTGTCCATTCGGTGACGAAGTCAGCCAGTACTTGTGACTTAATGGCCCGCCGTGGTTTGTATGTTATGTCGAACGGGAGGAGCTCGATAGCCCATTTAGCAATCCGGCCCGTGGCATCGCGGTTATTTATTATGTCATTGAGTGGTACTTCGGAGGCCCCCGTGATTGAACACTCTTGAAAGTAGTGTTGTAGTTTTCGGGATGCCATGAAGACCGCGTATGCTATCTTTTGATAATGTGGGTACCGTGACTTGCATGGAGTGAGGACAGTGGATACGTAGTATACCGGCTTTTGTAGTGGGAATTTATGTCCATCTGTCTCTCGTTCGACGATGAGCACTGCGCTTACAACCTAGTGTGTTGCAGCTATGTATAGCAGCGTGGGTTCACCGACTTTTGGCGCTGCCAGGATTGGGTTGGTGGCCAAGAGGGCTTTTATTTCTTCCAGCCCAGCTGTAGCCGCATCCGTCCACCCGAAGTGTTCGGTGCGTCGAAGAAGGTGATAAAGGGGTAGTGCCTTTTCTCCTAATCGGGAGATAAAGCGGCTTAAGGCGGCCACACATCCAGTTAATTTCTGGATTTGGTTAAGGTCTGTTGGGGTAGCCAACTGTGACAGAGCTCGGATTTTAGCCGGGTTTGCTTCGATTCCTCTATTGAAAACAATGAAGCCCAAGAGCTTTCCGGCTGGTACGCCGAAAACGCATTTTTCCGGGTTGAGCTTGATGTCATATGTTTGGAGATTGTCGAACGTAAGCCTCAGGTCATCTATTAATGATTCGACGTGTCTGGTTTTGATGACCACGTCGTCTACATAAGCCTCCACTGTTTTGCCGATTTGTGTTTCCAGGCATGTCTGAATCATGCGTTGATAGGTTTCACCAGCGTTTTTTAGCCCGAAAGGCATAGTGTTAAAACAGAAGGGGCCATATGGAGTGATAAATGCCGTTGCGGCTTGATTGGACTTCGCCATTTTGATTTGATGGTATCCAGAGTATGCGTCGAGGAAACACAATGAGTCGTGTCCTGCGGTGGCGTCGATGATTTGATCAATGCGGGGAAGGGGGAAGGGATCCTTGGGGCAAGCTTTATTGAGGTCTTTGAAATTGACGCATATGCGCCAGGATTTGTCCTTCTTTGGTA
Organism: Triticum timopheevii; assembly: GCA_963921465.1. Classification (NCBI taxonomy): domain Eukaryota; kingdom Viridiplantae; phylum Streptophyta; class Magnoliopsida; order Poales; family Poaceae; genus Triticum; species Triticum timopheevii. The sequence continues at coordinate 155,547,688 of OY997272.1, forward strand.
CCATCACCAGGTTTGCTAGCCAGTCCAGATGTTTAATTTCTCTGATGAATCCGGCCTCGAGTAGCTTGGCTAGCTCTTCTCCCATGGCTTGTCGCTTGGGTTCTGAAAAGCGCCGAAGAGTCTGCTTGACCGACTTGTATCCTTTTAGTATGTTTAGGCTATGCTCGGCCAGTCTGCGTGGGATACCTGGCATATCTGAGGGATGCCAGGCGAAGATGTCCCAGTTCTCGTGCAAGAACTCTCGTAGTGCAGCATCTATTTGTGGGGTTCAGCTGTGCCCCAATTGATGCTGTTTTTGTAGGGTCCGTTGGTGGACCTAGAATTTGACTATTTCGTCTGTTGGTTTAAAAGAGGTGGACTTGGGTCGTTTGTCGAGTATCACGTCGTCCCTGTCCACTGCGGAGCCCAGCGCAGTTAACTCTTTGGTCGCGAGGGCTTCGGATAATGCCTCCAGGGCTAGTACGATAGTTTCATTTTCGGCGCGTAGTGCTATGTCCAGATCAGTGGCTAGAGTGATGATTCCATTGGGACCCGACATCTTGAGCTTCATGTACCCATAATGGGGTATAGCTTGGAAGCTTGTGAACGCGTCCCACCCCAAGAGGGCGTGGTATCCGCTGCTAAACGGGGCCACTTGGAATGTGATTTCTTCAGACCTATAATTCTTCGGAGTGCCAAATACCACATCCAGTGTGATTTTCCCTGCGCATCGTACCTCCCGACTAGGGATGATTCCTCTTAAGGTCATGCTGCTTTGCTTAATGCAGCTCTTATCTATTTCCATTTTGTTAAGAGTTTCCTCATAGATGAGGTTTAATCCGTTTCCGCCGTCCATGAGCACTTTAGTAAGCCGTCCGTCCACAATTGGACTAAGGACCAAAGCGGCTGGTGCTCGGACTGTTCAGAATTGAGGTTCGTCACTGGCGTTGAAGGTTATGGCCGTATCATTCCACGGGTTTATTGCTACGATGTGGCAGACTTCAGTGAGGCTGCAGAGTACTCGCTTGCGCCTGTTGTTTGAGGTGAAAGTCTCGAAGACTGTCAGTACTGTATTGTTATTTTCTGTGGGATGGTGCTCTGCAGTATTGTTGATGAGAAGGTCCTCACCGCTCTTGGCCACCTGGCAGAGTGTCCAACATGCTCTAAGGTTGTGTGTTGGTATGGTGTCCGGTGTGCTGTGAATTTTGCATGGCCTATTGAGCCATCCCTCCAGTACGGTTCCACGCCCTGTAGAGGGCTTTGGATTCTTTGTAATTGGTTTGGATGACTTGCGAGAGTGCGCCCTTTTAGTTCGGACGAGGGGTTTAGTTAGGGCCGGAGGATCCCAGAATTTTGTTTGGGTTTTCCAGGCGCTTTCCATCGCACAGTACTTCTGTACTATGGCCGCCAAGTCGGCAAAGTGTGCTATGTCACGGCGACTTATGGCATTAAGAATTCCCTTGTCCGTGCAATTTTTGCAAAAGAATGAGATTGCGTCTTCCTCATGACAGTCCTTCACCTTGCTCATTACAAGGAGGAATCTGGCCTAGAAGTAGTGTACTGTCTCTTGGGGCTCTTGTCTGATGTGGGAAAGATCACTTGTGTCTGGGTGGGTGGATAGACTTAAGTCCACATCCTGACCCAATCTGGGACCCAGGGGCGATGGGGCTCCTGAGCTTGGCCGCTCGGGCTCCAGGATGTTGCCCAATATTTGTGGCCCGTTGCCCGATTCTAAGTTCAGAGCCTGGGGCGCGTCCTCCCGTATACGGGTATCCGGCTCGGAGAGCTCGGGAATCCGGACATTGTTCGTCCTCGAAAATAGAGGAAGAATTGCTGTTTTGTTCCTCCACCACCGCTATCTGATGGGTGATCGGCGGAGAGTTAATCTCCCTTAGATCGGATTTAAGCCCAATCCGATCATAGTCCATAGCGACTCCAGGGCGGCGATGCGATCCAAGATCTCATTTAGGGAGAAGAGCTCCCTTGGATCCATCTGCTCGGTGAATTCCGGGCTGACGCGGAGGCTGTTCTTAATGACCTGAGAAGTCATCATCGGCGCGGCGGCCGACCGGGCGGCCATGACGAAACCATCCAGCCGGAGAGTTTGGCCCACAACCAGGGATCCTCCGGAGGTGATGTTGTCCTTGAAAACAAGGTGAGCCATCAAGCCTTATAGCGATGACACAATGGAACTCTCAATGAAAGCACCAATGTCGGTGTCAAAACCGGTGGATCTCAGGTAGGGGGTCCCGAACTGTGCGTCTAAGGCTAATGGTAACAGGAGGCAGCGGACATGATATTTTACCCAGGTTCGGGCCCTCTCGATGGAGGTAATACCCTACTTCCTGCTTGATTGATCTTGATGATATGAGTATTACAAGAGTTGATCCACCATGAGATCATAGAGGCTAAACCCTAGAAGCTAGCCTATGATTATGATTGTTGTTGTCCTACGGACTAAACCCTCCGGTTTATATAGACACCGGAGGGGGCTAGGGCTACATAGAGTCAGTTACAGAGAAGGAAATCTACATATCTGAATTGCCAAGCTTGCCTTTCACGCAAAGGAGAGTCCCATCCGGACACGGTATGAAGTCTTCAATCTTGTATATTCATAGTATAACAGTCCGTCCAAAGTATATAGTCCGGCTGTCCGAGGACCCCTTAATCCAGGACTCCCTCACTCATCATCCTTCGGTCCTCAGAGGCCTCCACCTATGCCTCCTTCGAAGCCCGCTTCCTCCCCCGGGAGGAGCCGACCACCTCACAAGAAGACCCGGAGGGGGCGACGACCATGAGGGCGGCCAGGGCAGGGCTAACCTGCTAGCACGACATCGGAGGCTCAAAACAAAAGGCTTGGAAGGTAGTGAAGTCCTGTCAAAAAGCAAGGAAAAGAGCGAGGTTCAGCATCTAAAATCGCAAAACAAGCAATAAAATTGCGAATAGGAGGCTTACACTATCAGGAGGGAGGTTGTCCGAAAAAAGTCGCATGGCCTCTTTGGTAGGCCTTGTAATGGTGTCAGGCCCGACCAAGCAGCCGAGAAGCGCGTCAATCGCCTCGGTACCCATCTCCTTCTGGGAGACCCGCGGGGGGTCTGCAAGCCATGTGTACTGGGACATCAGGGAGCTCCGAGCCCGCAAAGGCAAGGCAAGGCGCGCCACCCACGGCCGCATGATGTGGCCCTCGGTCAACCTGCCTTTCTTCAAGTGGGCGGTGGCCTCCACGAGAAATTTGACCTATGGGGTCGGCTGGGAGAGCGGGGCCCATGAGAGCAATTTTGAGGGGGCTTGTTCGTGAAGGACGGCACGTTGCCGCCGAGACCCTCCACGTAGAACGACGACTTATGCCACTCTAGAATGGATTTCAGGAGGTCAAAGGAAAAGAAGGTGGAGTTGGGGTGGAGCTGCAGGATGGCTCCCCCAAGGTCGCAAATGGCGTCCTCGTTCAATTGAACGGATACCCGAAAAAAGAGCCGTACAAGTCAAAGTGTGGTGCTATCCCAAGGTAGCACTCACAGAAGGTGATAAAGTTTGCGATATGCAGAACCCCGTTGGTCGGGATATGGTGAAGTTGACATCCAAAAAAGTAGATGAGGCTGCGCACAAAAGGATTAAGAGGGAAGCCAAGCCCCCAGCCAAAGTACCCTGAGAACATGACGTGCTCGTTGGCACGGGGCTCCAACGGGACTTCCCCATTTGGGATGCGCACCTTCAGACCTCCGGGCATGGACAAGTCGCCCTTGTAGCCTTTGATCGCACCCTCTGTTGCCACGGACAGGAACCATTTTCCAGTGGATTTGGGTGTAACGTGCCCTGGTCTTTTCCCCCTTGGGAGCGGCCCTTTTTCTCTTCCCGCTGGCAATCCTGGGAGGCGGCTCCAAGCGAGAGACCTCTCTCTCTCTCTCACTCCTCGTCTTGGCCATTAGCGGCGAGGGAATGAGAGCAATGGGAATGAGGCGGCAGCGCGATGAAGTTTTCAAGACGAACAAGGGGCGAGACGGAATGAGGTAGGGTTTTGAAACCCCCGATTTCCCTCTCCTTATAAGGCGTCTGGACCTGAGGCACCATCCACCCACAGCAGAACGAATCGCTTTTTCCATCGCCTTGGGAAGGTTTTCCTTTACCTTCTTTTTTGCAGAATATGGAGGTAATAATTACGACCCATGATGGATTACCGACTACACCGGATCGATGTCCAAACCGAAAGGGCGACCGGTCCCTTGGACGCGCGGAACTCAAAGGCTATCCGAGCTCTTAAGGAACAACAAGAAGAAGGAGCCCACAGGAGGTCTCGTGACCTTTGTTGCGACCTTCGACACTCTTGGAGGGCTACTGACGGGGTCCTACCAGGGATGGCTAATACCAAGGAGCCCGACCTCATCAAATACAAGGGGGCCCATGGGGCATGGTGCGAACCTAAGAAGCCTGAAGACCTTCTTCACGCCCAAGACTAGAAGACGACGGTGCCCCCAGATCTCATCTAGCATGTAAACCCTAGACCTTTCTTGTCTATGTACAGGGAGGCATAGGGTTCCCTTTGATCCATCTATCCTTAGATAGGAGAAACTCACGGTAGCAACATCATACACCACTGTAACTGTCGTGGAGTTGTCACGGCAGATGTCCTTAGTGTGAGGACTTAGTCACGAGGCCCACGCATTTATGTGGTAGCTTGAGAGGGGTTGGGCGGAATCGAGAGACGCAACATAAGACAAGGATTTAGACAGCTTCAGGCCCCGAGAAACATCATCGGGTAATAACCCTACATGTTGTTTGTGGCTAGGTCTCATTATGATCATGAGGGAGTCGCCGGTAAGCCGGCTCTTTGTGTCTAACCCTAGAGATTGTTTCTTCTTGCTTCTCCCTCTTTGGGGAGCCCTGCCCCTCCTTATATAAGTTGAAGGGGCGGCTTACATGTAGAGTCCTAGTAGGATTAGAACTGGCTTATTCTCTATTACAATCCGGATACAAATCCGCGTCTTGATTCTTTGTAAGGAAAATGTTCCTCATGCCTTTCATCTTAGCCGGCCCACCAGAGTATAAGCCGGCCTTCTGGGCCTTGGGCCTTGTCATCTATTTCACCCGCCCGCCGGATTTCCAATGAGTCATAAACCGCCAGGTCGGAGAAGGTCACCAGTGAGTCACCAAGCTCCAGCCGGGTCATACATCCGGCGGGTTACACTGCGAGGTATATCCCCGACATTAGCCCCTAGTTTAATTTGGATTTATCCATGTTAAACTGATCCTGCAACATAAACACAAGAACAGATTCGACAGGTTGCGCTCCGGGTTAAATATTCTTGTAAGCCGGCACCTGATCATCCTTAAGTCCTTGACATTTTCTCCTGGAAAATCCGTGTCAATAGGCCAGCTTCATAATCCATTTGCTGACATTGGCTCTTGTAAAGAAATATTATAAGAAATAATCCATTTGAGTCGGTTTCCAAAGCTTCAGCTTAATATATTGGACTCAAGATTCATTTGGTGATCCGACGGTTTAAGGATATAGAGGCTGGCGAGTTATAATTGCACTGCCGGCTTGTAAATATTGACAGCAACGGGTCACAACTGTTGCTCACATCAAGTTTGGAAGTGTACCTCCCTTATATTCATATCACTTGTAGCCCCCAAGTGCCGGGTCATTATGAAATAATGAGCAGAGACTTTGTATATAATTCATTCATAATAACATCATATGATGTAATCTCCACCATGGGGCCTGAAACCACGTCCACAAGGTTAAGAATTTTGTACTCTACCAACTGAGTAGTGGACCTTTCAATATAATGGATTAAGGCTTGTGTACCTTGAATTTTGACAGGAGCAATTGGTAGCCCTCAAGGGCCGGCTCATTACAATGTTATGAGTCGGGTCTTCAATAAGTTGAGCAAAAAATGACTTTGCATTAGCCCCCAAGTGCCATGGTGCATGCTGGCAGTGACATGAGACCACCATATTTGACATAACCTCAATTTGAATAATGTAGCCCCCAAGTGCCGGGTCGTAAGCCTACAGTGACTCGGGACTATTCCTTCCATTGTAGAATAAATCATATCCATTGATAAAATAATAGCCATTGCGCCAAAGCGACTTTGAATACCTTATCTGTTGACAAGTAAATCCGGAGTTTAAATACCCGACGGCTCTTGGACGATGGCGATTTAATACGCCTCCATTGTAAACCGGAATTTTTATAATCCAATGGCTTATAGCCTTTGAGAAAATCAAGAACGGATAATCATTTTGAAGCATCAATTTTGATGATGAGCTTGGACTTAAGCATTTATATAAGTCATAGTTCTGCAAATCCTGCATAGAGTTTAAACAACATATGCCCTGGCGACTTAACGTCAAAAGCCAGAGCGGGTAACAACCCAAACATAATATAGTCTTTATGCAAGTATGGAAAAGACTAGACTTAAGGCCATTCAAGCCTAAACATACTGGAAATTTAACGTCAAAAGCCAGGGCGGGTTATCCAACCTCACATATTTATATAATCAGGAAAACATATCTGTGGAATTGGCTCATACTGCCGGCTTACATCGCTGTATCCAATAAGAGCAATAATCCAATGATTGATAAGCGCATGGTTCCATTGGCTTAATCCAAAATATACGGACGACTTAAAGTCCATAGCCAGGGCCGGTTTAAACAATATCATACCTGTGATATTGAGTTGTACTGCCGGTTTATGATACCTGTGCAGTAAGGGTGATAACCCAATCCTTAGAAGCCAACACTTCCAAATGTATGATGATTATCATATGCTGGTGACTTATCGTCCAAAGCCAAGACGGGTTAAATTGAAACCACACTTATACTTAGATCTGAACAAAAAAGTCTGAAGACAAAAACCAAAGATTGTTTTCAATAAACCAAATAAGAAGAAAAAAATCGAGGCTTCTGATTCGAATACAATCAGTAAACCGTTCCAAAGGGGTTAAGCTAGGATTCACATACGATCATGTAGCCCCCAGTGGCTTTGGCGTTGCACCGATCAAGAGGGTACCGACAGCTATGTTCTCTTTGGTTTGAATACAACCTATATTTGAACAAGAAGCCCCCAAATGACCTTGAGAGTTTTTTAGCGACTCTGATTCGAATACGATCAAAGTCGGACCTAAGAGGGGTTAAGCTATGATTCGAATATGATCAAGAAGCCCCCTAGTGGGTTTGACATTGCGTCGATCAAGAGGGTACCAACAACTATGTTCTCTTTGGTTCGAATACAACCTATGTTTGAACAGGAAGCCCCCAAGTGACCATATAAGTTTTGGCATTGCGCCGATCAAGAGGGTACCGACAGCTATGCTCGATGAGCAGGAAGCCCCAAGTGACCATAATAAGATAAGTCGTAAGGGAGGATACCCATGTTTGAACCGCGCATCATGGCAGCAAGTTCTCTTTGGCAACCTTTAATTTTTCTAAGAACTCAAACTTGCGAGAGATTAATTATTTTTGAACCGGAACTTTAAACCGGATTTGAAAGCTTCAAAACTTTGTGGGAGACAGATTGTCCTTGAGTCGGATTGTAAACCGGATATTTGAGAGCTTCAAAGATTTGTGGTAAATAAGTTTCCCTTGAACTGGATTTTGAACCAAAATCCTCATTTTGAGCCGGAAATCTTCTAATGGCCTTTAATTTTTCACCAATATGGCGGTAGCCTCCGGGACCAGGTTATCTTCTCTCCAATGATCCGGAGTTCTTGAGCATGTTGAAACTGGCAAGATTTGTTGAGTCATGTCATTGTAGCCCCCGAGTCTTAAGACGACTCGAGGAGTTGTCTTGAGATTCTCCATATTTGACCATAGCAGAAGGTGTATATCATTGGCGTTGATAGCACGATGTGAATCCACAGAATGTTGAGGTGACTACGGCGGGTTATAAATGATCCCGTATGAGTCGTGTCAGCAACTCGGCCAATGGTTCCTTCCAGCTGGATGCTTTGAAGTTAACCAAACTATAATGGCGGAGACTTGTGCGCCTACCCATTGAGCCATCCAGTGCAGACGGCGGTTGATAATACATGATAATTTGCCTCCAATTTGTTAGAAGAAAAAACCAGGCTACCCAAGAAGTGACTTGCTCATACTCAATAAACAGCTCATGTAGACAGGTGCGGCTCGGTATGTTGTTATAGACCAGGCCGCGAGATACAGACGGTAAAAACGACCGTAGCATCAGAGGTGGTATAGACAGATGAGTCGGTCGCGGCGTTGTAAGTCGGCGCGGATGGGTGAGTCAATCACAGGTGCGGTAAGCCGCGTGGACGAGCAAGTTTAGCCGCGTTGTGTTGATGTAGACTGGGCTGCAGGGGCGGCGGCTTGCATATACATTTGTCGAGCATGATAATGCTAACACACTCTCCATAGGCATGACATGGCACCACCTTTAAAATGAATTATTATCCTGCGAAAAAATACTACAACCCAGAGTAATTGTTTTTAAACAATTTAATATGTGCTGCCAAAAAAGATAACACCTGGTATTTTCGTCGGATGAACGCGGACGATGGTTTGGATAACGCTGGACGTAACGTGAATGAAAAAGTAGAACTTGTAGTACTGTACCAGGTACAACAAATGTATATGTGTACTGTGCTGGTCAAATGAGGTACTGATCTTGGGACTTGATCCATGGTCTTGATCCTTTTGCAAGAGTGCTTTACTTGCACATATTCCAACTGATGTGACGCCTTATCAGGTGGAACAGAGGCCTCATGAGGCTGCGGCCTTTCATTCTCGCTCGTTACCCACATATTTTTGTTGGACTGATCTACTTGAAATATTACTTGCAACAGCGGAAGTGCCCCTGGCAACTTGTGGAAAAAGTGAGGCAATGTTGCTTAGGCAGACCGGAGCTTTGAGAAAGTCGGTGGCTTGATGGCGGCAATAAACCGCTCCGGCGGCTCAGAGGTGTAGCGGTGGAGCCCCGGCGGATGCCGAGCCCAAGGCACAACGGGGATGACTCATAAGTGAGGCCGGTTCAGAGGTTGTAACGAGGGCACTCTGGCGGGTCGACGAAATGCGTCCGCGACAGCGGCGGGTTGAAGAAGCCCAACCATAGCCAGCTCAGCGCGGCCACATGGAAGAGGACCCACAAAGCAAGGCGGGCCAAAGCGGCGGCTTGACATGCCGGCAAGGGCGACTCCAGGCTCGGCGGCGAGTGGCAAGCGGCCGTCGGGGCAGGCGGCAAGTTCCGGAGACGCAGCGGGGGCACGGGCGATCGAGCAGTCCTCGTCCGTTTTTGCTTCCGGGTCGTAGTGGTTCTGACCTAATCCAGCTCCGTGATTTCCTCCAGGTCATGGCCCTTCTCCCCTTTTTTAAATCCAATCGATGGAAACATTACTGACTGCGCTTGTCCAAAATTATCCAATGCACCATCCTAGTGTGCCTGCATCTGGTAACCTTTTGGAGTGACCGTGAAAATTGAAGAACAAAACAGTAGCTTCATGTAATCCATACTAGTAGTAACTACTACTAGTTGAAGTAGTATACGATGTTTCCTCGGTTTTGACTTGGTATGCACGTCGCAAACTATGGATAATTCCTTTTGGGAGATCCTTCTGATTTGACGTGTATCAGTAGCAGCAGCAATTCGGGTCTTCGTATTTGTCCGTAGATGGTAAGATGTGGCCATGTTTTCTTAACTTCCCGCACACGGCTGTAGCAACATTTGCCTCCGATCCGGAAAACGAGACGCTTTTGGTGGATTTTTATAACGGTGCAAAGGGAATCTTCCTGTCGGTCTTGTCGACTTTATAGAACAGCGCAACAGAAATCAATCCGGACGGATTGCCTGGTCGCGTGCGGCCACGCGCACAACCCTAAATCTCTCGTCTCTGATCTCGCAATATCTTCTCCGAGGTTAACCATGACACTGGTCACAAAATGATGAATTTACCGACTCTGTCCACGGTTGTCTCATGCCGGGTTATCCTGCGCGCTTTCTGTGGCGCTTTTTCATCCAATCAATCGCGAGCTTCATGATCCCTAAAAAGCTCCCTCCAAGAACTCATCACCACCGTGCGCAAGCCCCACGGTGGGCGCCAACTGCCATGGAGTTGTCACGGCAGATGTCCTTAGTGTAAGGACTTCTTCGCGAGGCCCACGCATTTATGTGGTAGCTTGAGAGGGGTTGGGCGAAATCGAGAGACGCAACATAAGACAAGGATTTAGACAGCTTCGGGCCCTGGGAAACATCATCCGGTAATAACCCTACATGCTATTTGTGGCTAGGTCTCATTATGATCATGAGGGAGTCGCCGGTAAGCCAGCTCTTTGTGTCTAACCCTAGAGATTGTTTCTTCTTGCTTTACCCTCTTTGGGGAGCCTTGCCCCTCCTTATATAAGTTGAAGGGGCGGCTTACATGTAGAGTCCTAGTAGGATTAGAACTAGCTTATTCTCTATTACAATCTGGATACAAGTCCGGGTCTTGATTCTTTGTAACAAAAATATTCCTCACACCTTTCATCTTAGCCGGCCCACTAGAGTATAAGCCGGCCTTATTGGCCTTGGGCCTTGTCATCTATTTGACCCGCCCGTCGGGTTTCCAATGAGTCGTAAACCGCCAGGTCCGAGAAGGTCACCAGTGAGTCACCAAGCTCCAGCCGGGTCATACATCAGGCGGGTTACACCGCGGGGTATATCCCCGATAGTAACCCCTCGCACGAGGTATCCCTCCATTATGATAACCAAAACCAACACGACGTAGGGTATTACTATCCAGAAGATTGAACCTGGATAAACCTCTCGTGTGACCTCCGATACATGACTTCCAATTGCACTTGGACCCCTACCAGGGGATCTGATGGAAATCTGCTCCCTCAGGCTGCCACGCACCCTTGCCAGTTCACGGACGCCGCCTGCCACCTTGGTCGGCCAATTGATCTTCCTTGACAGTCGCGACTTACCGGTTGTTGTAGCAGGGATCCGGCTGCTCGGCCTTCTACTTGTTATTGTTGTCGTTCTGCTGTCGCTTTTTGTTGTCTCCAGACGGTCGAGGGTTGGCTAGCTGGGCCTGGATCGCCTTGTCGGCTGCGTCGAGTCGGACCGGCACACACATTGTGGAGTTGGTCTCGGCGTATTTGTCCGCCTTGGCCATGAGCTCCGCCATGGTGGCATGTTCAGAGCGCATGAGCTTGTGCTTGAGCAATATGTCGTCTGGACAGCCCTTGGTGAAGTATTGGATCAGTTGCACCACGTGGACCCCTTCGCAGGAGTTGTGCAGCTCAGTCCACCGCGTGAGGCAGCTGTGGCTGGACTCGTTCGGCCCCTGGATGCACATGAAGAGCTTGTGGGGCCGGCTAGGGCGCTTGTACCTGTCAATGAAGTTGCGCACAAATGCGTCCTCGAAGTCCAACCAGGTGTTGATGATGTTGGTCGGCAGGCTGTTCAGCCACATCCGGGCTGCGCCAAGCAGCATGAGCGGCACGTAGCGCACCACCACGCGCTTGTTGCGGCCGACGATGCCGACAGCTATGGTGTAGTATGTCAGTCAATCCTCTGGCTTGCTGACGCCATTGTACTTGGGGGTTTCGCAAGCAAGAGCGAAGCCCTTGGGAAAAGGCTCACCACAGATGCGCGGCCTGAAGCAGGGTAGGCCGACGGAGCTCTCCTCCTCCAATGTGGGGGATCGCACTATTGGAGAACATTGCATGGAAAGCAAAAAAAATCTAGGCGCACGCAAGATCTATCCATGGAGTTGCATAGCTACGAAGGGGAGATCATCTACATACCCTTCTAGATCACTAAGAGGAAGCGTTTATGAACGCGGTTGATGTAGTCGTACTCTTCGCGATTCGATCACGATCCAACCGATCTAGTGCCGAACGGCCGACACCTTTGAGTTTAGCACACGTGCGGCTCGATGTCGTCTCCTCCTTTTTGATCCAGCAAGTAGGAGAGGATAAGTAGATGGGATCACAACCAACACAACGACATGTGTGGTGATTGTGGTGGTGGAGCACCGACAATGCTTCGCTAAGCATCGTCGGGACGAGGCGGTGGAACTACAGAGTAACGGGAGAGAGAGGGGCGCCAAGGGCTTGGTGTGTACTCTTGGGCCCCCTCCCCTCTATATATAGGTGGAGGGGTGTGGGAAACAACCTCTCCAAGCCCTAGGGCGCAGCTCAGGGGGAGAGGACTTGGCTCCAAGTCCAATCGTATTCCTACTAGGACTCCTTCCTTTTTTGCCTTCCCTAGCCACATGGACTTTTGAGGACTTGGTGCGGCTAGCCCAATAAGGTCAGGGAGCCTCCCCGCAGCCCATGCTAGCCCTTGGGTCATGGTGGACCCACTTGTGGACTTTTAGACCCCTCTGGAATCCTCCGGAACCTTCTAGAAGGTTCCCAGTACAATGCCGAAAAAACTACACCTTTTTCCGGAACCAAAAATATGACTTCCCATATATAAATATTTACCTCTCTACCATTCCGAGACTCCTCGTGACGTCCGGGATCTCATCCGGGACTCCGAACAAAATTTGGTTACCAATCATCAAATATCTCAATACTACTCTAGCGTCAACGAACGTTAAGCATGCGACCCTGCGGGTTCGGGAATTATGTAGTCATGACCAAGACACCTCTCCGGTCAATAACCAATAGCGGGACCTGGATGCCCATATTGATTCCTACATATTCCACGAAGATCTTTTATCGGCTGAACCTTTATGACAACATACATAATTCCCTTTGTCTGTCGGTATGTTACTTGCCCAAGATTCGATCGTCGGTATCTTCATACCTAGTTCAATCTCGTTACCGGTAAGTCTCTTTACTCGTTTCGTAATACATCATCTTGTAACTAACTCCTTAGTCACTTTGTTTGCAAGCTTCTTGTGATGTTGTATTACCGAGAGGGCCCAGAAACACCTCTCCGTTACACGGAGTAACAAATCCAAATCTCGATTCACGCCAACTCAACAAACACCTTCGGAGATACCTATAGAGCATCTTTATGATCACCCAGTTACATTGTGATGTTTGATAGCACACAAGGTATTCCTCCAGTATCTGGGAGTTGCATGATCTCATGGTCAAAGAAACATGTATTTGACATTAAGAAAGTAGTAGCAATAAACTAAACGATCATATGTTATGCTAACGGTTGGGTCTTGTCCATCACATCATTATCCTAATGATGTGATCCCGTTATCAAATGACAACTCGTGTCTATGGTTAGGAAACCTTAACCACAACGAGCTAGTCTAGTAGAGGCTCACTAGGGACACGGCATATGTTTATGTATCCACACATGTATTTAAGTTTCCGGTCAATACAATTCTAGCATGAATAATAAACCTTTATCATGATTTAGGAAATATAATAAATAACCATTTTATTATTGCCTCTAGGGCATATTTCCACCAGTCTCCCACTTGCACTAGAGTCAATAATCTAGTTCACATCGCCATGTGATTAACACCCATAGTTCACATCACCATGTGACTAACACCCAAAGAGTTTACTAGAGTCAATAATCTAGTTCACATCACCATGTGATTAACACCCAAAGAGTACTAAGGTGTGATCATGTTTTGCTTATGAGAGAGGTTTAGTCAATGGGTCTGCCACATTCAGATCCGTATGTATTTTGCAAATTTCTATGTCTACAATGCTCTGCATGGAGCTACTCTAGCTAATTGCTCCCACGTTCAATAAGTATCCAGATTGAGACTCAGAGTCATCCGGATCGGTGTCAAAGCTTGCATCGACGTAACCTTTTACAACAAAATATTTATCACCTCCATAACCAAGAAACATTTCCTTAGTCCTCTAAGGATAATTTTAACCATTGTCCAGTGATCCACTCCTGGATTACTATTGTACCCCCTTGCCAAACTCATGGCAAGGCACACATCAGGTCTGGTACACAGCGCATACATAATAGAACCTATGGCTGAGGCATAGGGAATGACTTTCATTCTCTCTCTCTCTTCTATCGTGGTCGGGCTTTGAGACTTACCCACTTCATACCTTGCAACACAGGCAAGAACCCTTTCTTTGACTGGTCCATTTTGAATTACTGATGTCTACTACACAACCTTCTTCTTGTAGACGTTGTTGGGCCTCCAAGTGCAGAGGTTTGTAGGACAGTAGCAAATTTCCCTCAAGTGGATGACCTAAGATTTATCAATCCGCAGGAGGCGTAGGACGAAGATGGTCTCCTCTCAAACAACCCTGCAACCAAATAACAAAGAGTCTCTTGTGTCCCTAACACACCCAATACAATGGCAAATTGTATAGGTGCACTAGTTCAGCGAAGAGATGGTGATACAAGTGCAATATGGATGGCAGATATGGGTATTTGTAATCTGAAAATATAAAAACAGCAAGGTAACTAATGATAAAAGTGAGTGTAAACGGTATTGCAATGCTAGGAAACAAGGCCTAGGGTTCATACTTTCACTCGTGCAAGTTCTCTCAACAATAATAACATACTTGGATCATATAACTATCCCTCAACATGTAACAAAGAGTCACTCCAAAGTCACTAATAGCGGAGAACAAATGAAGAGATTATGGTAGGGTACGAAACCACCTCAAAGTTATCCTTTCTGCTCAATCTATTCAAGAGTCTGTAGTAAAATAACACGAAGCTATTCTTTCCGTTCAATCTATCATAGACTTCGTACTAGAATAACACCTTAAGACACAAATCAACCAAAACCCTAATGTCACCTAGATACTCCATTGTCACCTCAAGTATCCGTGTGCATGATTATACGATATGCATCACACAATCTCAGATTCATCTTATTCAACCAACACAAAGTAATTCAAAGAGTGCCCCAAAGTTTCTACCAGAGAGTCAAGACGAAAACGTGTGCCAACCCCTATGCATAGGTTCATGGGCGGAAACCGCAAGTTGATCACCAAAACATACATCAAGTGGATCACGTGATATCCCATTGTCACCACAGATAAGCACGGCAAGACATACATCAAGTGTTCTCAAATCCTTAAAGACTCAATCCGATAAGATAACTTCAAAGGGAAAACTTAGTCCATTACAAGAGAGTAGAGGGGGAGAAACATCATAAGATCCAACTATAATAGCAAAGCTCGCGATACATCAAGATCTTGCCATAGAGAGAACACGAGAGAGAGAGAGATCAAACACATAGCTACTGGTACATACCCTCAGCCCCGAGGGTGAACTACTCCCTTCTCGTCATGGAGAGCGCCGGGATGATGAAGATGGCCACCGGTGAGGGATTCCCCCCTTTGGCAAGGTGCCGGAACGGGCTCCCGAGAGGTTTTTGGTGGCTACATAGGTTTGCAACGGCGGAACTCCAGATCTATTGTTCGCTTCGATGTTTTTAGGGTATATGGGAATATATAGGCGAAAGAAGTCGGTCGGGGGAGCCACGAGGGGCCCACGAGAGTGGAGGGTGCGCCCAGGGGGGTGGGCGCGCCCCCTATCTCATGGCTTCCTCAAAGCTTCCCTGGCTTGTACTCCAAGTCATCTGGATTGCTTCTGTTCCAAAAATAACTTTCCCGAAGGTTTCATTCCGTTTGGACTCCGTTTGATATTCCTTTTCTTCGAAACACTGAAATAGGCAAGAAAACAACAGTATGGGCTGGGCCTCCGGTTAATAGGTTAGTCCCAAAAATAATATTAAAGTGTATAATAAAGCCCATAAACATTCAAAACAGATAATAAAAGAGCATGAAAGTTTCATAAATTATAGATACGTTGGAGACGTATCAACATCCCCAAGCTTAATTCCTGCTCGTCCTCGAGTAGGTAAATGATAAAAGAAAGAATTTATGAAGTGTGAATGCTAGCGGGTGCACAAGTTTGATCAATGATAACTTCAATCACCTTTTCGAGCATGATTATATGTCATAACAGTAGTTCATCTCATAAAACTTCTCAAGATCAAGTAACAAGCTATTCACATGTTTAAAGCATAAACCATAAACTTTCTTGAAAACTAGCAAACTTCATTCTCAGTCATCAAACAATTACAATTCATCCTATTTTCAGGAAGGGTCTATGTTAGAGCTTTCATTTAGCAAACTCCACATACTCAACTATCATATAGTCTTCTACAATTGCTAACACTCACGCAATACTTATGGTTATGGAGTTTTAATCGGACACTGAGAAAGATAGGGGCTTATAATTTTGCCTCCCAACGTATTCACCTTTGGGTGATGTCAACAATATTAGTTCATGCTAACTTACATCCAATTGGATATATATATCAGGATGCAACACGAGGTGCTTGCCAAAGGATAAAATGAAAAAGGGAAAGGTGAAGATCACCTTGACTCTTGCATAAAAGTAAAAGATAGGCCCTTCGCAGAGGGAAGCAGGGATTTGCAGAGGTGCCAGAGCTCGATTTTGAAATAGAGATAAATAATTTTGAGAGGTATGATCTCATTGTCAACATAACAACCAAGAGTTCCCAATATCTTCCATACTACATACATTATAGGTGGTTCCCAAACAGAATGGTAAAGTTTTTACTCCCCCTCCACCAACAATCACACTCCACATCCATCCGAAACAACAGGGTACCATCCATACCAACAACAGTCCTGGGGGAGTTTTGTTTTAATAATTTTTTATTTGATTTTGATCTTTTGATCATGGGACTGTGCATCCCGATTACCAGCCATTTTCTCGTGAATGATGAGCGGAGTCCACTCATCTTGAGAATAACCCACCTAGCATGGAAGATACTGACAGCCCCTAGTCGCTACATGAGCGATTCGGGCATACAAAACAGATTATTATTTGAAGGTTTAGAGTTTGGCACATGCAAATTTACTTGGAACGGCAGGTAAATACCGCATATAGGTAGGTAAGGTGGACACTCATGGCAAAAACTGGGTTTAAGGATATTTGGAAGCATAAGTAGTATCTCTACTTGGTGCAAGGAATTTTGGCTAGCATGAGGGGGAAAGGCAAGCTCAACATGTTTGAATGATCCATGGCAATATACTTTAACTGAGATGTGAGAAAACATAACCCATTACGTTGTCTTCCTTGTCCAACATCAACTCTTTAGCATGTCATACTTTAATGAGTGCTCACAATCATAAAAGATGTCTAGGATAGTATATTTATATGTGAAATCTCCCTTCCTTCAATATTCTTTCATGAATTGTTCAAATGACCAATACAATGTTTGCTAACCTTTAATAAATTTACAACCTCTACTTCTTAGATGTGAAGTCATTACTCCCCCATGGGATAAGCAAATGAAACATATATAATTTCAGATTTATGACATTCAACTCATTCAACCATTTACTCATAGGATATAAGTGAAGCACACGAGTAAATGACAAACTACTCCAAAAAGATATAAGTGAAGATCAATGAGTAGCTAAATAGTTATGTAACTATGTGAAGACTCTCTCTCATTTAAGAATTTCCGATCTTCGTATCTTACTCAAACATCAAGCAAAACAAAATAAAATGACATTGCAAGGATAGCACAACTCATGTGAAGAAGCAAAAACTTAGGCTCAACCGATACTAACCGATGATTGTTGAAGAAGAAAGGTGGGATGCATAACGGGGCATCCCCAAGCTTAGATGCTTGAGACTTCTTGAAATATTATATTGGGGTGCCTTGGGGCATCCCCAAGCTTGAACTTTTGTGTCTCCTTAATTCCTCTCATATCATGGTTTCTCTTTTTATCAAAAGCTTCATCCACATCAAACTCAACAAGAACTCGTGAGATAGGTTAGTATAAACCAATGCAAAACCTTATCATTTTCTACTGTAAAAAATCACAAAAATTATTATTCAACATTTTATACTAAATGTCTCTGCATATTTAACACTCCTATCATCAAATAGAATCACTAAACAAGCAAACATATGCAAACAATGCAAACATAACAGCAATCTGCCAAAACAGTATAGTCTGTAAAGAATGCAAGATTCATCATACTTACCTAACTCCAAAAATTATGAGAAAAATACTAAGCTGTAGAAGATTTATCATAGCTCAACATTCAAAAAGTTTCAACATTATACCATTCTCTGACTTTTCTAGGGAATTTTTGCAACAGCGGTAAACGTTCTGTTTTCAAACAGCAACATGTATACTAGCAAAATAAGCATGGTAAAGACTATCCTTGACATTTTTATTGAAACTAAAGATGCAAAAACATTATTCTAAATAACAGCAAGCTAATACTAACAAAAGAAAATGATGCTCCAAGCAAAACACATATCATGTGGTGAATAAAAATATAGCTCCAAGTAAAGTTACTGATAGACGAAGACGAAAGAGGGGATGCCATCCGGGGCATCCCCAAGCTTAGGCTCTTGGTTGTCCTTGAATATTGCCTTGGGAATCCCCAAGCTTAGGCTCTTGCCACTCTTTATTCCATAGTCCATCGAATCTTTACCCAAAACTTGAAAACTTCACAACACAAAACTCAACAAAAAACTCGTAAGCTTCGTTAGTATAAGAAAATAAAACCACCACTTAGGTACTGTAATGAACTCATTCTAAATTCATATTGGTGTAATATCTACTGTATTACAACTTTTCTATGGTTCATACCCTCCGATACTACTCATAGATTCATCAAAATAAGCAAACAACACATAGAAAACAGAATCTGTCAAAAACAGAACAGTCTATAGTAATCTGTATCAAACGTATACTTATGGAACTCGAAAAATCCTACCAAATTAGGAAGTCCTAAGAAATTTGTGTACCAATCCATAGATAAAAGAATCAGATCAGAAGCACATTTCTGTGAATTATCAAAACTAACTTACTGGGTGCAAAAGTTTCTGATTTTTAGCAGGATCAACACAACTATCACCGTAAGCTATCCTAAAGGTCTTACTTGGCACTTTATTGAAACAAAAGCAATAAAACATGATTACTACAGTAGAATAATCATGTGAACACATAAAAAACAGTAAGGGTAAATATTGGGTTGTCTCCCAACAAGCGCTTTTCTTTAATGCCTTTCTAGCTAGGCATGATGATGGCAATGATGCTCAGATAAAAGATAAGAATTGAAACATAACAGGAGCATCATGAAGCATATGACTAGCATATTTAAGCCTAACACACTTCCTATGCATAGGGATTTTGTGATAAAACAACTTATGGAAACAATAATCAACTAGCATAGGAAGGCAAAACAAGCATAAGTTCAAGATTTTTAGCACATAGAGAGGAAACTTGATATTATTGCAATTCCTACAAGCATATGTTCCTTCCTCATAATAATTTTCAGTAGCATCATGAATGAATTCAACAATATAACCAGCACCTAAAGCATTCTTTTCATGATCTACAAGCATAGAAAATTTACTACTCTCCTCATAAGCAAAATTCTTCTCATTCGGAATAGTGGGAGTATCATAAAAGACTTGAATACTATAAATTGTTTCCACATTAAAAGAGTAATGTTCAGAAAAAGAGTAATCATAATCATGACAAGTTTTATAAATATAATAGTCACTACTTTATATAGCATAAGTTTCATCACAATAATCATCATAGATAGCAACTTCGTTCTCATAATCAATTGGAACCTCTTCCGAAATAGTGGATTCATCACTAAATAAAGTCATGACCTCTCCAAATCCACTTCCATAATTATCACAATAATATTCAACATCCTCCAAAATAGTGGGATCATTACTTCCTAAAGTTGACACTCTTCCAAACCCAGTTTCATCAATATAATCATCATAAATAGGAGGCATGCTTTCATCATAATAAATTTTCTCATCAAAACTTGGGGGACAAAAAATATCATCTTCATCAAACATAGCTTCCCCAAGCTTGTGGCTTTGCATATCATTAGTGAGGGAGTCCTGGATTAGGAGGTGTCCGGATAGCCGGACTACCATCATCAGCCGAACTATCATCGACCGGACTATCATCATCAACCGGACTCCAAGACTATGAAGATACAAGATTGAAGACTTCGTCCCATGTCCGGATGGGACTTTCCTTGGCGTGGAAGGCAAGCTTGGCGATACGGATATGTAGATCTCCTACCATTGTAACCGACTCTATGTAACCCTAGCCCTCTCCGGTGTCTATATAAACCGGATGGCTCTAGTCCGTAGGACACAACAACAACCCTTACAATCATACCATAGGCTAGCTTCTAGGGTTTAGCCTCCTTGATCTCGTGGTAGATCCACTCTTGTAAACATCCACAATATCAATATCAATCAAGCAGGACGTAGGGTTTTACCTCCATCAAGAGGGCCCGAACCTGGGTAAAACATCGTGTCCCTTGTCTCCTGTTACCATCCGCCTAGACGCACAGTTCGGGACCCCCTACCCGAGATCCGCCGATTTTGACACAGACATTGGTGCTTTCATTGAGAGTTCCTCCGTGTCGTCACCGATAGGCTTGATGGCCTCTTCAATCGACAACGACGTAGTCCTGGGTGAGACTTTTCTCCCCGGACAGATCATCGTATTCGGCGGCTTCGCACTGCGGGCCAACTCACTTGGCCATCTGGAGCAGATCGAAAGCTACGCCCCTGGCCGTCAGGTCAGGTTTGGAAGCCTAAACTTCACGGCCGATATCCGCGGGGACTTGATCTTCGATGGATCTGAGCCACAGCCGAGCGTGCCGCGCTGTCACGATGGGCACGACCTAACTCTGCCGCCGGACAGCACCTTGGAGGCCGCACACGAATCCGCTCCAACCCATAGTCCGGGGCCGATCGCTCAGATCGAGGACGGATGGCTGGACACCGCCTCGGGAGCTGCAACTTCTACGGCGATGGAGCCGAACGCTTACCTTGTCCCGCATAAAGCTCATGACTCCGAGGTGCCGGACTCTCTGCCGGACTCCTAACCTCCTGCGCCCCTGCCAGTCAAATCCGATTGGGCGCCGATCATGGAATTCACCGCTGCGGACACCTTTTAGCACTCACCCTTTGGGGATATCTTAAATTCGCTGAAGCATCTCTCACTATCCGGAGAGCCCTGGCCAAACTACGGCCAGGATGGTCGGGACGCGGACAATGAAGAAATTCAGAGCCCACCCACCACCCACTTCGTAGACACCGTCGACGATCTAACCGACGTGCTAAACTACGACTCCGAAGACATCAACGGTATGGACGACGATGCCGGAGACGATCAAGAACCAGCGCCTATAGGGCACTGGAAGGCCACCTCGTCACATGACATACATATGGTGGACACCCCAAAGGGAAGCGATACCGAGGAACAACGGGACGCGGCTGAGGATAATCCCGCTGATAAACAACCAAAACGGCGACGTAGACGCTGCCCTAAGCCCCGCCTCAATCAAAGCAGCATTCCTAATGACCCAGCGATAGAGCAGGGCAAACCAGCAGACGACGAACAGGACGAACCAGATAATCAACCCCTTCATGGAGCAATCAACAGTCCGAACACACCACCGGAACATAAGAACCTTCACAAAAGACTCGTCGCCACTGCAAGAAGTTTGAAGAAGGAAAAACGGAAGCTCAAAACAGCGGAAGACATACTCAGAATGAAGTGGAGCAAAATACTCAAGACCACAGACAAATATGGCAATGGCCATCAAACAAAGAGCTACCCGAAGTGCAAGCTGCTGCCAGAATTTGACGAGGAAGCCATAGAGCCCTCACAGTCAAAAAATAAAGAGGCCGCCTGGCCGGATAGACGGCCAGATGACAGGCCAAAAGCGACAAGCGGCGCCGCACACAAGCCGACTTATGATCCTGGGAAAACAGACGGCCCAACTAGGTCCATCTACGGGCCAAAAAGGAGGGCCCCAGGAAGTAACACAACACGACAAGTGTTCGAAGACAGCGGCACACCCAAATACAGGGGCACCGCACACCCGCTATGTTTTACCGATGAGGTGCTGGATCATGAATTTCCAGCAGGGTTCAAACCCATAAACATAGAGGCATACGAAGGCACAACAGACCCAGGAGTCTGGATAGAAGATTACATACTACACATACACATGGCTAGAGGAGACGATCTCCACGCCATAAAATATCTACCCCTCAAGCTCAAAGGGCCAGCTCGGCATTGGCTTAAAAGCCTCCCAGAAAATACTTTTGGAAGTTGGGAAGAGCTTGAGGACGCGTTTGGAGAAAATTTTCAAGGGACTTATGTCCGCCCTCCGGATGCCGACGATCTAAGTCATATAACTCAACAGCCCGGAGAGTCAGAGCGCAAATTCTGGAACAGGTTCCTTACCAAAAAGAACCAAATAGTCGACTGTCCGGATGAGGAAGCCTTAGCAGCTTTCAAACACAACGTCCAAGACGAATGGCTCGCCAGACACCTCAGCCAAGAGAAGCCAAGAACAATGGCCGCGCTAACAAGCCTCATGACGCGCTTTTGCGCAGGAGAAGACAACTGGCTAGCAAGATGCAGCACCAGCGACCCGAGTACATCCAAGATCAGAGATGGAAACGAAAAATCATGGCACAGGAAAGATAAGCGCCGGAATAAGGAAAGAAGCCCAAAGAGCAAGGCGGTCATCGCCGGATTCAAAAGCTCGCAGCCAAACAATAAAACACTGCCTCTTAAGGACAACAGTGACGAGCTATCCAATTTAAACAAAATTTTGGATCGGATATGTCAAATCCACAGTACCTCCGGAAGGCCTGCAAACCATACCAACCGAAATTGTTGGGTTTTTAAACAGTCCGGCAGACTCAACGCCGAACACAAGGGGCTCGGTACGGACAATGACGAACCCCACCAGCAGAGCACCGGAAGTCAGAAGACTTTCCCACAAGATGTCAAAACAGTAAACTCACTTCATGTGATAGTTCGGAAATACAACACGGCACTCACTAAGACAAGTGCCGAACGGTCCACCCCAGCGGAACACCGGGATTGGATGTCAAAACCAATCACTTTCGACCATCGAGATTATTCCAGAAGTATCCGGAACACAGGATGGACTGCTCTGATATTGGATCCCATAATAGACGACTGCGATTTACGCAAGTTCTGATGGACGGCGGTAGTGACTTAAACCTGCTGTATCCGGACACAATCCGCAGGATGGGGATAGACCCTACTACAATTCGACATAGCCGCACTTCCTTCAAAGGAGTGGCGCCAGGCCCTTACGCCAGGTGCACAGGTTCTTTATTACTAGAAGTTATGTTCGGGTCACCTGACAACTTCCGACGAGAAAAGCTAACATTTCATGTCACCCCATTCAAAAGTTGCTATCAAGCACTACTGGGACGTGAAGCTTTCGTCCGCTTCAATGCAATATCACATTACGCGTCTCTTACGCTTAAAATGCCTGGTCCACGTGGCATCATTTCATTAAAAGGTCGCCTGAGACCCCGAACACGGTTGGACGAGTCCGGAATACATAAGCTAGGGGCTACCTAGCCGCACACCCCTTCACAAGGGTTTGTACATATAAGCCATAATGAGCTAGCATAGGCTCAGCTTTATTAATCTATATTTCAATTTTTTATGCACCTTCTCGCAAGATCTCTTTTCAAACTAAGTTCCTCTCTTTTTACAAATGAACAGCATGCACACCCGTCCAGGATACGGCACAACGGAGACACAGGCGCAGACGTGCAGTAGGGACCCGTTGCAAGGACTCTTTTCAGACTAAGACCCTACGTAAACCTTTCTTACTGTCTCTTGTTGCTATATTCCCCTTGTTTCTCATTATAACCAGAGTGGAGACTGGCGTTTTGGCATCGGCCGCGCCAGAAGAACTTGCCCGTACCTGGACACAAGGGGCTTAGGGCATTGTTTTGCCCGCTATTGTAAAGACCGAACACCTTCGGGAGTGTTCGGCGTCTCGAGTTAGGCCTTATATGCATCAGCTCCGAATCATGTCTTTGGTCAAATGTTGGGTTTGCCCGGCTCCTGTGTTTTGCTGCCTTACGTTCCGTATCATCGGCTAACGCGGCTCCAGGAGAACTACTGCGATTGTGCCCCAGTTCGGCTGGGCGAGCACCTCAGTAGAGAAAGCCGAAAACTGACTGTCATGATACAGTGAGAGACTGGTCAACCACTCGATCGACCATGGGAATGTTTAGAATTCCTCCGCTTTGACGAAGGGCCGTTTCCCGGTCAGGCACATACGCGCCCCAAATTCGGAGAGCGCGGTGCCCCCAGGGGCTATGTCGTAGCCCCACCCTCGAACTCCATGGCTAAGTGAAAGTGATAAAGCATTATAGTCCGGTTGCCTCGTTTGCTACGCTACCACCTCCTTTACAGGACCGAGACGTCGGATTAAGTGTGAAAATGCGCTATTTTTTGCAAACACCCCCGCACCTTGTGCGTGGGGGCTGAAGCCGACGACTGCCATCTTTCAGGTTATACACACGTATACATGAACGGCCGCATAGGATATATTCTATTACTTGAACGCACAAGTCTAAAAGGCGCTTACATCATAAAAATTGTTTTACATCATAAAAACGTTCATTCGAACGTAACATTTTTTGAGCACTGCGACTCTATTACACGAGCACCACGCAGCACTTCGCCAAAATAGTGCTCGGCGGGTAACCGGTTATCGTCCGAACCCGGGGTCACAACAGCAGTGGCATCCATCTCTGTCCAATGTGTCTTCACACGGGCGAGTGCCATCCGCGCACCCTCTATGCAGGCCGACCGCTTCATTGCCTTGATATGCGGCACCGCTCCAAGAAATTGCTACAATAAGCCAAAGTAACTCTTCGGTTTGGGCCTATCCGGCCAGACATGGGTCACTATATCCGTCATAGCAAGCCCGGACAACCTATTTAGCTCAGCCCACTCGGCCAAACGGTCGGTCAGCGGAAGTGAACACTCTGGACTACGGAATTGAGACCAAAACAACTCTTCCGTCTTGTGATCCTTCTGGCTTCGAAAATGCACAACGGCTTCTGCCGCACTCACTGCTAAGTCCATAAAAAGGTCCTCTGGACCCCACAGTTGGCCCAGCTGAGCATACTTTGGGTCCGTAAACCTTTGGCGCTGCAGAAAAGGCTTGCCAGCTACAATTTCTCCGGCCTGGCGCAGCTCTTCCTTTATAGCCCGCATTGCAGAGCGGGCATCCTTGGCTTCGGTGGTGGCCTTCTCCAGGTCTTCTTGCCCCGCTAGGCGCTCCTTCCCAAGAGCCTCATTACGGTCGGTAGCATCTTTTAACTTCACGGCCATTTCGGCCATCTCCTTCCTACTTCGGCAGTGTGCGGCCCTTTCGGCCGCTAACTCCTCGGCCGCCCTCGAGGCCGCCGCATTACTCCTTCTGGCCTGCTCCTTGGCTTGAGCAAGTTTGGCCCGATGGCTCTCCACAGCAGCGACACTATCTGCAGTTCACGCACATGTTGTAAGGAGCGGGCTTCGGCTCCCTTACCAAGTGACCACACAGAAACACTTACCTTGCGACTCATCAAGTTGCCTGTTGACCAGCGCGATGTCCGCATCCGCAACGGTGAGTTGCCGCTTTAGTTCAGCAACTTCATCAGTACGGCTGGCCCCCGGACGACCCGCCACCTACATAGGCAAGGCAAAAATTTAAACCTGCGATTTTGATCCTCGGCACGCTGTCGCTTTCGACAACCTGCCGAGTCTCAGGGGCTACTATCTATACAGGGAGCATTATATGCAAAACTGTTAAAAGGTGTGTAATTTTTTATGTACCTCAAACTCCGCCAGCAAACTCCTGGAGGCATTACGCAACCTGCCTTCGGCGGATGAAATCCTTTCAATCACCACACTCATCAATGCGTGGTGATCTTCTGAGATAGACGCCTTCTCAAGCAGATCCTTCAGCCGAACACCAGTTGGCGCCAAACTATCCGGCTTCGCCAAACCCGGGGGCTCCCTCCGCGACGACACTTCAGGCTCGTCCGCCCTATCCGACGGCGCCCCGGACGGAGGCGTCTCGCTCTCCATCATCTCCGGACGAAGGTCCCCCGAAGACGAGCTCATTTGCGAAGGACGGAGATCCGAACTACAAGGTAAAAACTTTAGTTATCCTCAGAAGCACAAAAAGGGATGTCCTTTATTATAAAAATCCTTTCTTTCTACTTACGGCTCGTTGGAGGGCTGATCCTTTAGGGGAGACTGTGCGGCCGGGGCGTCTCCGGACGCAGGACCCTCTGGTGAAGATTTCTTCCCCCGCTTAGGGGCTTTGGCCCCCGGGTCCTCGGAGGCAATCCTCTTCTCCCCTTGGAGGGAGGGATTCTCGATCCCCCCTCTTTCAAGAGCCTCCTTAGGCGAGGCAGTAGCTTTTCCACTTTCCCCTTCGCCTTCCTCTGGAGGCGCAACCTCCAACATCCGGACCAGCACAGAATCCGGCGCGGTCTCTGGGAGGGGGGCCGGACACCATATTAATTTTGCTCCTGCTATCCACTCCTTTTTAGAAGGAGATTGGTCGTAAGGCGAATCATCGAAAGGCAAACAAATGATATGTCCATACTCGGAGCTACTTACTTGAGTATCCGGGCGATTGCAGCTTAGGCCAGCATCCTCGGTCAATTCCGGACACGCCTCTTGCGATCCGAAGAATAACTTGTACATCTCCAGGGGTGTCATACCCATGAAGTGTTGAAGAATCCGTGGTCCCTCCGGATTAAATTCCCATAGTCGGAGAGGACGGCGTTTGCAGGGCAAGTGACGCCTGATCAGCATAACCTGCATCACCACGACCAGATCGATCTCCCTCGCCTGGAGATCTCGAATCCGGCCCTGCAGTAGGGGCACGTCCTTTGACGGCCCCCAGTTGAGACCTTGGTTGACCCACAACATCAACCCTTGTGGAGGTCCCGGGCAGAATAAAGGCAGCGGCTTTTGTTTGCGGCCCCTCGGAATGGTGATATAGAACCACTCTTGCTGCCACAAGCCGAGCTCCTCTTGGAAGGAGCCTGCGGGCCACGGGGCATCGGCCCTCCTACTGATGGCCGCCCCGCCGCACTCCGCTTGACGCCCCCCGATCATCTTCGGTGCCACATTGAAGGTCTTCAGCCACAGGCCGAAGTGAGGGGTGACGCGGAGGAAGGCTTCGCAGACGACGATGAATGCGGAGATGTGGAGGATGGACTCCGGAGCCAAATCGTGGAATTCCAACCCATAGTAAAACATGAGCCCTCTCACAAAAGGATCCGTCGGGAAGCCTAAACCCCGACGGAGGTGGGATACAAAAACAACATACTCGCCAGGCTCGGGGGTGGGGATGACCTGCCCTTCGGCAGGCAACCTATGCGAAATCTCGTAAGTCAGGTACTTGGCCTCCCGCAGCTTTAGCACGTCCTCCTCCGTGACGGAAGAGGGCATCCACCGGCCCAGGAGTTCGGAACCGGACATTATTGAAGGTCCGAAGCGCTCGAATCTGGAGATCTAGGTGCTGGAACTTGGAGCGGAAAGAGGATTTGATGGAGGATTGAAGAAAAAAACGAGCATTGGTCCCGTTATAAAGAGGGAAAATACCAAGAGCCGTCTTCGTGACCATTCGGGACCCGCCTTCGATAGAGGGGGCGTGGCGACGGGCGCGGTTGGGTTACCCACATCCGTATTGATGAGAATCCCGGATTAAGGGGGAACACGATCTCTGCTTCGACAAGACGTGCCAAGGAAACCGCTTCGCTAAATGCGCTGAGGCGGTAGAGTAAAAAATGATTCAAGTAATGGCTTGGTAGTGGTGTGACGTCATGCCGCAAAAAACGTCAGCAGATTGAACTTGTGTATATATTATTCTCTCTACGGTGGAATGTGGAATTTATTTTGCAGAGTTGGACACTATCCTGGTGTTCACAATCTTCTATCATTCGGAGGAGGAACCCGCCTTGCAATGCCAAGCAATATACGCGCCGGACTTATTGTCATTGAAGCCTGGTTCAGGGGCTACTGAGGGAGTCCTGGATTAGGGGGTGTCCGGATAGCCGGACTACCATCATCAGCCGAACTATCATCGGCCGGACTATCATCATCGACTGGACTCCAAGACTATGAAGATACAAGATTGAAGACTTCGTCCCGTGTCCAGATGGGACTTTCCTTGGCGTGGAAGGCAAGCTTGGCGATACGGATATGTAGATCTCCTACCATTGTAACCGACTCTATGTAACCCTAGCCCTCTCCGGTGTCTATATAAACCGGATGGCTCTAGTCCGTAGGACACAACAACAACCCTTACAATCATACCATAGGCTAGCTTCTAGGGTTTAGCCTCCTTGATCTCGTGGTAGATCCACTCTTGTAAACATCCACAATATCAATATCAATCAAGCAGGACGTAGGGTTTTACCTCCATCAAGAGGGCCCGAACCTGGGTAAAACATCGTGTCCCTTGTCTCCTGTTACCATCCGCCTAGACGCACAGTTCGGGACCCCCTACCCGAGATCCGCCGGTTTTGACACCGACAATTAGCATCATGGATATTCAAGGAATTCATACTAACAACATTGCAATCATGCTCATCATTCAAAGATCTAGTACCAAACATTCTAATGCATTCTTCTTCTAGCACTTGGGCACAAGTTTCCGTTCCATCATTCTCACAAAAGATATTAAAAAGATGAAGTATATGAGGCACACTCAATTCGATTTTTTAGTTTTCTTTTATAGACTAAACTAGTGATAAAATAAGAAATAAAAAGATTCGTTTGCAAGATCTAAAGATATACCTTCAAGCACTCACCTCCCCGGCAACGGCGCCAGAAAAGAGCTTGATGTCTACTACACAACCTTCTTCTTGTAGACATTGTTGGGCCTCCAAGTGGAGAGGTTTGTAGGATAGTAGCAAATTTCCCTCAAGTGGATGACCTAAGGTTTATCAATGGATGAAGATGGTCTCGCTCAAACAACCCTGCAACCAAATAACAAAGAGTCTCTTGTGTCCCCAACACACCCAATACAATGGAAAATTGTATATGTGCACTAGTTCGGCGAAGATATGGTGATACAAGTGCAATATGGATGGCAGATATGGGTATTTGTAATCTGAAAATATAAAAACAGCAAGGTAACTAATGATAAAAGTGAGTGTAAACGGTATTGCAATGCTAGGAAACAAGGCCTAGGGTTCATACTTTCACTAGTGCAAGTTCTCTCAACAATAATAACATGCTTGGATCATATAACTATCCCTCAACATGCAACAAAGAGTCACTCCAAAGTCACTAATAGCGGAGAACAAACAAAGAGATTATGGTAGGGTACGAAACCTCCTAAAGACGAAAACGTGTGCCAACCCCTATGCATAGGTTCATGGGCGGAACCCGCAAGTTGATCACCAAAACATACATCAAGTGGATCACGTGATATCCCATTGTCACCAAAGATAAGCACGGCAAGACATACATCAAGTGTTCTCAAATCCTTAAAGACTCAATCCGATAAGATAACTTCAAAGGGAAAACTCAATCCATTACAAGAGAGTAGAGGGGGAGAAACAACATAAGATCCAACTATAATAGCAAAGCTCGGGATACATCAAGATCGTGCCATAGAGAGAACACAAGAGAGAGAGATCAAACACATAGCTACTGGTACATACCCTCAGCCCCGAGGGTGAACTACTCCCTCCTCATCATGGAGAGCACCGGGATGATGAAGATGGCCACCGGTGAGGGATTCCCCCCTCCGGAGGGTGCTGGAACGGGCTCCCAAGAGATTTTTGGTGGCTACAGAGGCTTGCGGCGGCGGAACTCTCGATCTATTGTTCGCTTTGATGTTTTTAGGGTATATGGGAATATATAGGCGAAAGAAGTCAGTCGGGGGAGCCACGAGGGGCCCACGAGAGTGGAGGGCGCGCCCAGGGGGGTGGGCGCGCCCCCTATCTCGTGGTTTCCTCGAAGCTTCCCCGGCTTGTACTCCAAGTCCCCTGGATTGCTTCTGTTCCAAAAATAACTTTCCCAAAGATTTCATTCCGTTTGGACTCCATTTGATATTCCTTTTCTTCGAAACACTGAAATAGGCAAGAAAACAACAATATGGCCTGGGCCTTCGGTTAATAGGTTAGTCCCAAAAATAATATAAAAGTGTATAATAAAGCCCATAAACATTCAAAACAGATAATAAAATAGCATTAAGGCTACATAAATTATAGATACGTTGGAGACGTATCAACTACTTCAGAACTTTGCCAAGGTATGTGCTCTATGAAAGTCCTATTAATCGTTTCGATCTATCCCTATAGATATTGATGCCCAATATGTAAGTAGCTTCACTGAGGTTTTTCATTGAAAAATTCTTATTCAAGTATCGTTTTATGCTATCCAGAAATTTATCATTTCTAATCAACAATGTGTCATCCACATATATTATCAGAAATGCTACAGAGCTCCCACTCACTTTCTTGTAAATACAGGCTTCACCATAAGTCTGTATAAAACCATATGCTTTGATCACCTCATCAAAGCGTATATTCCAAATCTGAGATGCTTGCACCAGTCCATAGATGGATCATTGGAGCTTGCACCACTTTGTCAGCACCTTTAGGATCGACAAAACCTTCTGGTTGCATCATATACAACTCTTTTTTAAGAAATCCATTAAGGAATGAAGTTTTGACGTCCATTTGCCAGATTTCATAATCATAAAATGCGGCAATTAATAACATGATTTGGACAGACTTAAGCATCGCTACGTGTCATGGAATTAACACGTCAGATGTCCTTAGTGTGAGGACTTAGTCGTGAGGCCAACGCATCTATGTGGTAGCTTGAGAGGGCTTGAGCGGAATCGAGAGACGCAACATGCAAGACAAAGATTTAGACAGCTTCAGGCCCCGGGAAACATCATGTGGTAACAACCCTACATGCTGTTTGTGGCTAGATCTCATTATCATCATGAGGGAGTCGCCGTAAACCGGCTCTCCCTTGTTGTGTCTAGCCCTAGAGATTGTTCCTTGTTGCTTGTCCCCCTTTTGGGGAGCCCTGCCCCTCCTTATATAAGTTGAAGGGGTGGGTTACATGTAGAGTCCATCTCGGACTAATACTTAAACTATTTTGACTTCCCTTCATGGGCTTCTTAATGTCTTGGGCTTCACAACGTCTCGGGCTTCATAACCCCTGGCAACCCAGTTATCACTGTCTGCCGGGTTATGACTGGTGCTGGTTTAACATGGTCTGCCGGTTTATGATGGTGTGCCGAGTTATGATTGACTTAACACCTACCGGGTTATCATCTAACTTAACTCCTGCCAGTGTTACCATCTGTCTTAACACCTGCCGGTTTACCACTTGTCGGTTTACCGTCTGTCTTAGCCATCTGTCTTAACTGTCTGCCGGTTTACCATCCGTCGGTTTACCAAGTCCCAGCCGGGTTATGACTCCGACCGGGTCATACCGCGGGGTATATCCCCGACATTAGCCACCAGTTTAATTTTGATTTATCCATGTTAAACTGATCCTGAGCATCCTTAAGTCCTTGTCATTTCCTTCTTCTAGAAAATCCGGGTCAATAGGCCAACTTCATAATCAATTTGCTGACATTGGTTTATCACAGAGAAATATTGTGAAGAATAATTCATTTGACTCAGCTCCCAATGCTTAACAAAAATATTGGTCCTTGTAATACTCATCCGATCTTCAGTCGGTTTAAGGATGTAGAACTTGCCGGTTTAAGGATGTAGAACTTGGCGGTTTATAAAAACCGATAATTCCGTGTCATGATTGTTGCAGACACCAGGCCATCATGATTGGTGACGTCGGGTCAATAATTGTTGGTGACGCCGGGTCCTAATTGTTGCAGACACCGGGTCAATCTGGTTAGCTCAAAACTGAAAATTGGAAGATATTTCTCTCTTATATCCATATTACCTGTAGCCCCCAAGTCTTGAGCAGAACAAAGTGATGATTTGAGACTTGTTTCCATATAATTACTGCTACTTTGAAGAAATCCATGTTGTTCATCTCAGTCACTAGTAAAAATTGAATACTCCATATTATGTAGCCCCCAAGTACCGGGTTGTCATGCTTGCAGCAACCTGGGACTTGAAATTGCCTTATGCTCATAAAAACTTCAACCAGTGTATCCCCCAAGGGCCGGGTCATTATGCAATAATGAGCAGGGACTTTGTAACTATAATCATGTAAACTTTGAACAGCAACGGTGTAGCCCCCAAGGGCCGGCTTAGTAAGATAATATTGAGCTGGGACTTGATATATACTTCAATGAAAAATAACATCATATGATGTAACTCCCATCATGGGGCTTGAATCCACGTCCACACGGTTAAGAGCCTTGTGCTTTACCAACTGAGCAGTGGACTCTTCAATATAAAAAAACTTTGTACCTTGAATTGTTGACAGGAGCAATTGGTAGCCCCCAAGGGCCGGCTCATTACAATGTGATGAGTCGGGTCTTCAATAAGTTGAGCAAACAATGACTTTGCATTACCCCCAAGTATCATGGTGCATGCTTGCAGCGACATGAGACTTGTGTATTTGATGTAATGTCAACTTAAATAATGTAGCCCCCAAGTGCCGGGTTGTAAGCCTGTAGCAACTCGAGACTATTCCTTCAATTGTAGAATAAATCATATCCATTGATAATATGATAGCCATTGCGCTAAAGCGACTTTGAAAACCTTAATCATAATACTGGTTATTGATAACCATAATAAAAATCCAGCCATGTTGGCTATTAAAGATTTGAATAATATACCCAATGATTTATAAGCGCATGATTCCAATGGCGCAATCAAAATATATACTAGCGACTTATAGTCCAAAGCCAGGCCAGGTCAATAAACACCGGATTATAAGTGATTATGTACTAACAACTTGTAGTTGAAAGTCGAGCCGGGTTAATGAACACTGGGTTAATTTGATGACTGATAGTCATGCCGGGTCAATAGACACCGGTTCAACATAAAATTTATCAAAAGAGAAAAATCTTGACAAAGGCAAATAAAACCGTGTAGTCGAGGCTTTTCAAGGGCTGCCAGGCCCAAATTCGAGGCTTTTCATGGGCTGCTAGGCCATTGAGTTAAACCATTTATGCAAAGCCTTTCAAGATGGGCCTCCAACTAACCAATCATCGTTTTAACTTTGACAAGTTCAGGGTCTGTGTAAGATTGACTTGTCAAACGTTCGGCGGGTCATGCCAGGATTACCTGGAAAGGAGTGGCTTACTTGATGAAGGCAAGTTAACCTAGGGTTTTAGGTGAATACACCAGGCTTCCAAGTCGTGCTTGGTAGCATATTACAAGGGTCCTTTCAAACTCTTTGTTGCATTGCACAAAGAGCCCCCAAGTAACTTTGTGAGCTGTGCTCAATGGGTGCCTATGTTTGAGTTGTGCTTTTTGCAATACTCTCTTTGGCCCCTATGTGATTTCCTGTTGGCCTTACGCCGATCAAGAGGTGTAGCTATGGTTCGAATACGACCAAGCCCCCAAGTGATTTCCCTGGTGGCCTTACGCCGATCAAGAGGTGTAGCTATGGTTCGAATACGACCAAGCCCCCAAGTGATATGTTTCTGAGCTGTGCTCAAGGGGCACCTATGTTTGAGCTGTGCTTTTGCAATAGACTCTCTTTGGTCCCTTTAATTTTTCCTGAGAACTCAAACTTGCGAGAAATTATTCTTTTTGAACTGGAAATTCTTAAACCGGATACTGAGAGCTTCAAAGCTTTGTGGGAGACAACTTTCCCTTGAGATGGATTTTAAACCGGAATCCTTCTTTTTAAGCCGGAAATTTTCTGACGACCTTTAAATTTGCACCAATATGGCGGTTTTAGGGTCTTGCATTAGATAACTTTGCAAGCTAGAGTAATTGCTTTTTTTAAAAGAAAGCAACATATAATATAAAAATATACTGGATGGATTTCACCTGATACGCCAGGCCAGTTATCCACCGCGGAGTTGATCATCACCACGGTGAAGCTGAAATCAATCACGGCCAAGTCGGCCGTGGCAGCAGACAGTGAGTCGGCCGCGGTGTTGTAAGCTGGTGTGGACGGATGAGTCAACCACAGGTGCGGTAAGCCGAGTGGACGGCGAGTCAATCGCGGGCGCCATCCCGACGAGTTGATGTAGATCGAGCTGCACGGATGGTGGCTTGCACACCCCCATTCAATAGCAAGCATGTGCGGACGCCGGTGCATGGTGATGCTAGCACACACTCCATAGGCACAACATGGCACTACCTTTATAATGAATCATCGTCCTATGCAAAAAATATCACAAGCGAGAGTAATTGTTCTAAAAAAATGCATCAAAATAAAATTGATTGGATTGGTTTCACCTTATATATGTCAGGAAATATCAATCGCCGGGCTGATGATAACTGCCGTGGAGTTGGAATCAACCACGGGTGAGCCGAAGATACTCATGATAACCAGCATGCGTTCTCTGATAAATTTTATGCTGACCACACCCAGTCAAACTCCTTGGTCCTTGTTTTTTCATTGGTGTCCATACCCATGAGATAACCCGAGTTAATAATTGTACTGATACCGGATCAGTAACCATAATAATTTGACCAAGCAATGCCCTCTCACTACAAAAAAAGGACACGTCCGTGACATTTTGGGCCGAACGAATTTTTTCTATCATACATATGACACTTCTATGACGATAATTGTGACAAAACCCGGTATCATCATAGATGTGGTGGGCTCCTACTTCTATGACAAAAAATCATGACAGAAAATGGGCTTTTCATCCTGGGCGGGCCGGAGACGCAGCTGCATGACATTCTTTGGGCTGCCCATGACGGAAAAAACCGTGGTAGAAGCGAGGGGGAGGAAAATTTTGGGGAGTTGCCGGTTATGGTGGGAGGTCGGGGGCCGAGTGATGCGCATTTCTCTCATACACGTATGCGCGTGTGTGCGAGGCATTGGCTCTAACTAAACCCGAGCGAGGCGTTGGGCTCTAACTAAACCTGAGCGATTGCACTGCAGGCTACGCGTTACTGAACCCGAGCGATCGATCAATGGCTGTTAACTGAACCCGATGGAGTGATTCCTTCGCTACTGATGCTAACTGAAGCCGATCGATTGGATGAACAATGAGTTTTGCGGGGGGGGGGGGGGGGGGGGGGGGGGTTGGATGAACAGTGAGGGGTGGCGTTGCCTCTGGATGAACAGGACCCCGTGGTGTGGAGGGCTGGATGAACAGTAGACGGTGGAGGGGTGGCCGTGGAAGGGTGGTTGAACAGGACCCCGTGGTGTGGAGGGCTAGATGAACAGTAGCTGGTGGAGGGGTGGTTGAACAGTAGCTGGTGGAGGGGTGGTTGAATAGTAGCAGGTGGAGTAGCGCGCGATGGAGGCTGGATGAACAGGAGACCGTGGAGGCTGGAGGAGGTCGACGGTAGCCCGTGGAGGCTGGAGGAGGTCGACGGTGGAGATGAACAGTATCCCGTGGAGTCCCGTTTTGCGGTACACCACACCCCTCCCGATGAACAGGACCCCCATTTCGAACGTAGGAGGTCCGTTTCCTCCGTTTTGCGGTACGCCACACCCCTCCCGATGAACAGGACCCCCGTTTCGACCGTAGGAGGTCCGTTTCCTCCGTTTTGCGGAACGCCACACCCCTCCCGATTAACAGGACCCCTGTTTCAACCGTAGGAGGTCCATTTCCTCCGTTTTGCGGTACGCCACACCCCTCCTGATCAACAGGGCCCCGTTCCGAACGTGGCCGGTCGAACACAAGGCCGTTTCCTCCGTTCTACGGTATGCCAAGCCTCGTTTCCATCGCCTGTTCCGTCCAAGCCGGTTGGCTCCCACGTGTTCCGTTGCCTCCCGATGAACACGACGCATTCCGTTGCCTCCCCATGAACACGACGCATTCCGTTGCCTCCCCATGAACACGACGCATTCCGTTGCCTCCCCATGAACATGAGCCCTCGCCGTACGTATGCGCGACTAGGCATTCGAGACCCCGCCCGTATGTACACATACGTGGCCGTATTTTCTTTCTTGCACCCTGACCGCTGTATGTACATGTACATGCTACGTGCGCGCCTCTACTATGACACGTGCGCGCCTCTACTACGACACGTGCGCGCCTCTACATCGACCAGTATGTACATACACGTTCGCGACCGGGATGACAATGCTACGTACGCTTCAACCAGGTGGGTCCCGACTGTCATGCACTTCCTTTCCTGCGAAGATGTAGCTGGCGGGTCCCAGCAGTCAGGGGGGCGAATCGTTTTTTTTTGCCCGGACGCACTTCCTTGTGTGCGAAGGTGTAGCTGCTGGGTCCCAGCAGTCAGGGGGGCGAATCTTTTTTTTGCCCAGACGCACTTCCTTGCGTGCGAAGGTGTAGCTGCTGGGTCCCAGCAGTCAGGAGGTGAATCGTTTTTTTGCTCGGATGCACTTCCTTGCGTGCGAAGGTGTAGCTGGTGGGTCCCAGCAGTCGGGGGGTGAATCATTTTTTTTTCGGACGCACTTCCTTGCTTGCGAAGATGTAGCTGGTGGGTCCCAGCAGTCAGGGGGGCGAATTGTTTTTTTCCCGGACGCACTTCCTTGCGTGCGAAGATGTAGCTCGTGGGTCCCAGCAGTCAGGGGGCGAATCATTTTTTTCACAAAATACGGTGGCCCGTCCGATGGGTCCCCACTGTCAGGTGGAGGAAAAATTATTTTGCGCGTAATAAGGAGGCACTTCCTTGCTGCTGCCATGGACCAAGATGTCAGCCTCTGCACGTACAGTCCACGTCCGATGGAAGTCGTTCCTTGACCACGTTGACCACGCCGTGCCGAGAGCACCACGGCGGTGGACGACGGCGAGGCCTAGGAAGGGGATGACGCGGAGCCGGGGAAGACGCGACAGTGGATGCACACGCGGAGAGGAGTATGAGGGTTCACTGGTTCGGCTGTGCTGCCATCGCCGCAGAATAACAGGGGGTGTGGGTGAGTGGAGGGATGGCTTGGCCAGCGGTGGGAGTAGTAGGGGGCGGTGAGGCCTCCGCGGAAGCACAGCCGGCCACAGGAGGCAGGAGCAGGCGGCACGACCGGCGCTGCTTTGGGCGGCTGGAGCAAGAAGACCAGAGGTTGAAGAAGCATGACGGCCGTTGGATGGACATCGTACGGTCACTGCAGCTAGAATCGTTTATATTGACTAAGTTGACAAAGCCGTTGGTACGTCAACTTAGTAGGCCCACAGGTTAGCTTTCGAAACGGTGCGCCCCAGATGTCAGGGGGAGGAATCATTTTTTGGGCGGGTGAAGCTAGAATATCCGAGATTGAAGAAGAAGCACGGCATCCGTTGGATGGACATCCAACGGCCACTGCTGCTAGAACCGTGTGTTGACTATAAGTTGACAAAGCCTTGCATACGCGTCAACTCTGTTTTTTTAGGGGACGCGTCAACTTAGTAAGGCCAGAAGTGTGTGGCAGAGAACTTATAGCCCATTTGAGATTTGTAAGAATGTGTAGCCCATTTTTGAATTCTAATGGAATTTACTACATCCCATTTACAGTTTGTTAAAAGTACAGCCCATTTCAACCAACCGTTCAAAACAGAATTCAATAAAATTTCCCACATTTTGATGGGATCCGAATATTTTTATCCCGAAATTTCTAGTCAGAATAAATACAATTTCAATATAAATTTATATTACGTAAAAATCCAACGAAACATTACGCTCGCAACAATTAATGAAATTAAAATTTTCAAAATTCCAAAAATAATATTTTATAAAGTAATCACTGTTTGGTGCATTTTTTATAGTTACTACCCAGTTTTTATAATTACATCCCATTTATTATTTCTTAAAGCCCATTTTCTTGTTAAGCCTAATGCATCCCTCCTAGGAAAGATTTGCAGCCCAGCGGGGCGGAGAATAACAACTTGACCTTGCCTGGGTATTCCTCAAAAAAAGTATAGCTGGGCTAGCCATTTTCAGCTTGAAAAAAAAATTAATATCTGGGCTGGATATCTGGCCTGGGCTAGACGGGCCACAGCCCGCCCAGCTAATACCTATAGCGATGTTTTCGTTGTTGTTCAAAGGAGAAAAATTAATATCTGGGGTAAACATCGAAAAACTCTGCAGTGCTCACACCTCAAAAACACAAATACTGTTCGAGCTGCTTGGTCCCAGCCGTCGACCGCTTCTTGTGCAATTCTCTCGTTTATTGACTACTCCCTCCTTTCTGGTTTATAATGCTCAATTTAAAAATCTCACCAATCAAGGTAGATGGCGAGTGGTGGAATACTTTTTGTAGTTTTGCAAAAGCACCTAATTAATGCTCTTGTTATCCTAAAAAAATTATGTTTATCAATGCATTAATTGCAATGCATGCATGCATAAAGTACATGCATTGGTCAATTTTCTCTTAATACTTGAATGCAATGATTTAATGCACCTTGGAATCTGAACATGTGATGGAAAACAACCAAATTGAGCCTTATAAAATGGAAAAACTAAAATTTTGAGATAAGCCCTATAAACCGAAAAGGAGGGAGTACATAGGTTGACAATGGTGTGGGACCGTGATGCCAGGAAACCAGGAGGAAGCAAAATAAATTATATATGTATATATATATAATAAGGAGGCAAGGCTATGGACCTGGTGGGTCCCTATTGTCATCCTATCCAAGTAAAGTCATCTCCTCGCCCGCCCACGCTTTCCGCCCGAAACAGGCAGCGCCGGCCGCCCCGCTTCCCGGTGCACGCGATTGCTCCGCCTTCAAATGACACAAGTGCCGTCCGTCCGTCCATCTGCCGCACATATTAATGATA
Organism: Triticum timopheevii; assembly: GCA_963921465.1. Classification (NCBI taxonomy): domain Eukaryota; kingdom Viridiplantae; phylum Streptophyta; class Magnoliopsida; order Poales; family Poaceae; genus Triticum; species Triticum timopheevii. The sequence continues at coordinate 155,586,276 of OY997272.1, forward strand.
CGCGGTTGCCGAGGCGGCTACTCTGGCGCCACACGTCTGTCCCTCCGCCCGTCCACTATTGCTACATAAACTACTGCGTCGGCCATAGCCGCAGTCATCCGCATCCGTCCCCTTTCTCCTGTCCACACCACTACTGCCCACCATGGATTCCTCGCGCTCCAGCACTCTTCGGGATGGGCGGACGACGGACCACAAGGAGATGGCAGCCATTGCTGCCGACCGGCTGGCCGGCAGGCAACCGGAGGACGACGACGTCCCAATGGAGAACATGGTACTCGACGATCCGGCGCAAACCCCCTCCTCCGTGCCATCCTCGCCGTTGGATTGCACCATGACCATCGGCGAGGCCCGTGCCCAATATATCGACAGGGTGAGGCAGTTGTGTGAGGAGCAGTTCCGGGAGGCGCAGGCCGCCGCCACCTACAACCACCATCTCCTCCAGGAGCACCTGCAGGCGGAGGAGCAGATCACCGTGGAGCGGGTGAAGCAGGAGGTGCTGCTCGACTCGTACCGCTCCACCCGCAAGGGCCGCCTCGAGCGCTGGTGGTACCGCATGTGGGTGGCGGAGGCTGCGGCCACCTACAAAGAGGCTAGCAAAGAGGGCGATGAAGCGGACGAGGCGCTGTTTGGCGAGACCGAGGACGAGACAGAGGACAATGCCGACTCCGACGAATCCCCGCTCCGCTGGCGTCGATGACGCCCTGCTCCGCCGAGGCCCCACGGCGCCAACAACGAGGCAGAGGACACCACTGGCTCCGCCGAGGCCCCGCCCCGCCAACAACGAGGCAGAGGACATCGCCGGCTCAGCCGAGGCCCCACCCTGCCGCCAACGTGGGGGAGGATTTCCACCGCTCCACTGAGGCGCCGCCCGCCGGCAATGAGACAGAGGACATCGCCGGCTCCGCCGAGGCCCCGCCCCGCTGCCAACGAGGCCGCACCACACAGAAAACGAGGAAGAGTAGAACACGGTAGGTCGCCGCCGCTCGGGTCCAAGTAAGGCCACCGCTGCTACCCTCCGGTTGAAGCCATGCTAGGCGGGTTGACCATTGACGGCCGGTTAGCTTCTTGGCGGCGACGTGGAGTCAGAGAGATGCGCTGGAGAAGAACACTGCTTCTACTTAACTGCTGGTGCAGTTGGCTGACTGACACGTGGGCCCAACAGGCCACATGTCAGTTACGCAATTGCACCTGCAGTTAAGTCACTGAAGCTTCTGTTCGGCTCCGCGGGACATAGGTGGGTAGCTTCGGTTAATTAATTATACTGCCAGCGCACCCCTTTTTAGTTTTTTTAGAAAAGGAGGATGACCCCCGGCCTTTGCATCTGGGAGATGCATGCGGCCACAAACACCCCTTTTAATTTGAAGAATGTATGAAATGTAATGAAATCTGGCATGTTTATATGAAATCCGACCGTGTATGAATGAATTTATTTCGATTAGTTCGAATTCCTGTATCACTGGCATTGGATGAACATGCAAAACAATACGTACTAGCATTATTCCCAGGGTGATCACCACGTTTGCAGCAGTTTCACATGTACTCCCTCCGGTCCTTTCTAGTCTGCATACAAGTTTTGTCTGCAGTCAAAGTATCTCTACTTTGACCAATCTTATACAAAAAAGCATGCACTTTCACAATGTGCTAAGTAAAAAGGAACAGAAGGAGTACAAAGAGTTTGAGCAGCTTTTTAGCGTTTCTGTACATTGCAATCAAACACACAGGCCTGGCAATTCATAGAGAACATTCAAAACAATCGATGATTATGCATCTCAGTGACTCACATGTCAGAGGCAATATTTACTTCACAACTAAATAATAAAGAAAAAATTGATCGCCGCTGCAGACAGCAAAGGGCGTCCCATTGGAAAATATCAAACGCATATCTTGCTAAAATCAATGAGCAAAATTTGACAAGGTTGTCCCATTCCAAAATATCAAATGCCTATGATTGTGGAATGGGCAGGGTTTGCCATCAGTCCGGACATTGACATGGCACCTCGTGCTAAATAAACCAGCTGTTCTTTTTGTGCAGTTCCACCAAAATCAACCAAATTCACGCGTAGCTTGTATGATTTCACCCTTATATGTTGCAACGCCTTGAACTTATGGGCACCTCCTTTATTGTGGTGGAAATGAATGATTCGATGTATTCATGAACATTTTGTGCAGTTCCCGTTGAAATCAAGCTGAGCACCCCTGTTTGCACAAATACAAAAAAATGATTAGTATAAAGCAAACTGTACTATGAATTGACAGTTTCAACAGGCACATACATGGTCCATGTAGAGCACACTTTTAGAAAAATGGAACTCACCAGAAAGAATCCTAAAACAACATTGTACTCGCTCATCACAGCAAAAAAATGGAGATTTGTCAGTCCTTCTGAGCTGAAGTTAGTTTGGTCTTGTGGGGAGTAATGTAACCATCCTTCAACTGCTCCTTCTGATGAGAAGATAGACAGGGCTTCTTCATCCTGGCATAATCGGAACTAGTCACTTCACGTACTCCATACTCTTCTTCAGAGAAAGATGATCCCTGTTTGCTCGAAAAAAAGGAAAGGAAATATTTAAAACAGCACAGATGAAGCACTTCTCAAGGACAATACCACTTTTTCATGACCGTATCTAAACAGTAGCACAACAGCAATACAGATGACAAAGCTCAATCATATGGATGAAATCAGTGGGTGAGTACCAACATTTGTCAAGAGGCTGATTGTGTAGAGCATACAGATGAAGCACTTCTCGGGAACCATCTGTTGCTATCTACGGGGGTGGCCATGCTTACTATATACTCCTCAATTAGTTTAATGTTTCCAACATCTTCTTGTGTAGTTCCACTAAAATATATGGTATCTTCAAAGAAGATCCCTGTTTGCAAAAGTAGAGATAATTACGTATGGCATCAAATCAGTGGCAAAACAATTGCTCGTTCCACCCATAGTAATAAATTAAGATGCAAATGTAAGATTTGGCATGTCAATTAGGGAGCACAAGTATAAAACTAAACTTAATTTTCTGATGAAAGTGGCTAAATATAGGCCAGCAGTTGTGAAATATCCTTATCTTACCTCAATGGGATATTATGGTGCACATACAGATTGGAAGTCTTGTCTCCATTTGTGCAGTTCACTAAAATCAAGCAACATTATCGTACAAGTAGCACAACATATGAAAGCACATTGTAGAATCATGTGAAAGAAGGCTAGTACTGACCTCTCATGATGCGGAATTCAAACAACTCACAAGAAGAAGATCTGAACCAAATTTGCCTTAATGGATAGGAAGTAAGATCTCCTCTTGTGCAGTTCCACTAAGATCAAGCAATCAAGCAACCTTGTCGGTCTGACATTTTGGTTGAACTGCACAAAACACTCTTAAAACAAAAGTGTTTTGTGGAGTGCAACAAAAGGTCACAATGGCAACGAGGTGAAGTAGATACCCTGTTTACACAGAGGTGCAAAGGAAACAATTAGTGGTCAATAACGGTGGATGACACAGAAGCCAACAAAAAGAAGCATCTACCTTATCTAAATGGGAAATAAAGCAAGACAGTAGCATTTCTCAAATGGTGGCATTGATTAATATTAATATAGAGATTATATTAACAATAAAATTCGTTAAACATGTAATTTGCTTTTAACTGTGGCATTGCATCAATTTTCCAGCGGCATTATTAGAGGGTGTTTGTTTACAGGGACATTTTGGTGTAGGGACTAAAAAAACTCTGTGTCAGTCACATCTAAACCAAACAGGAGGGACTTTTTGGGACTAAAAGTGGGCATTTGGGACTAAAGAAAGAAGACCCCGAGGGAGTCTTTTTGGGACTTTTTCCAACAGTTGCCCCTGCCACACATCGCACCTTGTTTCTATTAGTTCATTACTAGGGGTAACATGGTATTTTATCATGTCATTTAATAACCTCTAGTCCATGTTTAGTCCTTGGAACCAAGCAGGTAGGGACTATGGAGTTATTAACCAAACAGGGCCTTAGATTAACAATAGCTAATGAGTTGCACGGGACAATGGACGCACCAGCACCATGTGCATCTACCGATGTACTGTGGTCATGCACAGTCTGTTGCAACAAAGAACAAACAACCAAGGAGCATATTTGTGTTGGTCCCAGTTTTGTTATCTTTAGACACCTTTCCCTATGTGAGCACAGCAAATCTAGTCCTGCTCAAACTCTACAGCCTTGTCCCTTCCTTTCCTTTTTGAACTAGTACTTTCGCCCCTTCCTTTCCTCTTTGAACCACGTCCTAGATTTATGCAATACAACTTTCCCCACTACTTTCCCCCATTCCTTTCCTCTTTGAACCACGTCCTAGATTCATGCTATACAACTTTTCCCCTTCATTTCCTATTTGAACCACGTCCTAGATTCATGCTATATACAACTTTTCCCACTACTTCCCCCCACTCCTTTCCTCTTTGAACCATGTCCTAGATTCATGGTATACATGCAGCTAGAGCAACGCATGTGGAGTAAGTAAAATATACCTTAAGGTTCTTGGGGCGTGGTTCGGTGGGCTACGGGACGACGACGAAGAAGAAGGGGTCGGAGGCCCTCCCGCGCCGCCGCTGGGTGGAAAGTGAAAAGCAGCGCCGATAATGGATTCCCTCCCTCGCCGACGGCGACAACGTTAAGCCTCCTTCCCTTCCCGACGGACGGATCCTGCCGGCTCTTTGAGCAGCAGTGAGGGGAGAGAGAGGTCAACAAAGTCTTGTTTAGATCTGGAGAGGGCGAGAGAGTGTGAAGAGAGCAACTACAAGCGTTGAGGCTCCAGCGGGAGAGGGCAAGAGAGTGTGAAGAGAGCAACTACAAGCGTTGAGGCTCCAACGTGTATATATATACTGGAGAGAGAGTGTGAAGCGTGCAAACCCTAGAAAACATTTTGACCAGTCAAAGAATCCTCCTGGCAAAAATTATGCTCAAGTGTAGTTATCGAACCCGAGACCTCAAGTTTGATGAGTGAACAGGCTAACCAGCTACACAACCCTCCCGTTATGTTCATCGAGAGGAAAATAACCTTTTATACATTCCTGCATTTGTGTGATAGGCATGCCGTGTTTTTTTGTGTGTGTGGGAGTCATTAGGATTTCAATCATAATTGTGTCATGTGGCTTTGGTGGTAAGACTATCCACAATGGTGCAGAAATAATGCAGCCTTAGTCACCTTACCTCTCTCCACATAGTACGTTGGGTCCCACCAGTCAGAGGGTGAAACAAACAAATTAATAAGAAAAATTAAAAGCACCAGCGGTGTATCTTACTACCTCACACATCTCGCTACTGCTCGGGAACACTATCGAATTGATCCCTCTGTTCGCTCACGTACTATTTTAAGTGAATCCTTATTATAACATGCACACAAATTTTGGGCACTTGTATTCGACTTAAGTCAGTGTGCCACCGTATCTCGTATACTTACTACTCCCTCCGTCTAGGTGTAATAAGTCACGTTAGAAGGTGCAACGGGACCAAGGTGCGTGCGTGTGCGTGTGTGTGTTTAACAGCACGTGTGTGTTAGAGAGTGCGACAGATCGACCTACTCCTACAGAGATATGGTGTGTAGTGTACGATTTTAGCCACGAGAGTCGGTGCATCGTCTCGTTTCCGGGCGTGTCCGGTAGGGACATGCGGATAGTTGCCACGCCCGCTCCTGACCAGCCTGGCCCACCCAAAGCCCCTCCATCGCCTGCGCGCGCTTCCTGCCCAAAACGGTCAGTGCCGCTCCAAAGAATCGGTGCCGCATTCATGCCCGGGCAGAGCGGACGTGACCTCTCACTAGCACAAGAGTGATGGTTGCTTCGTCTGTCCAACTTACTGCTGGGTCTATGTGATTTGATGGCTCATTGGTCTTTATTACTGAGGTGGTAGGACTGCTGGATGTCCCACGCTTTCGGTGAAAGGAGGTAGTAGATTACAATTTTCTCCATTCTTACAGCGGAGGAGTGCAAGAGCAGTGAAAACACGCAGGCTCAGTGATTACATGGCCCACCTCACACTATCACCGTGCGACACCTAACTCTTTACATAGTACTCCCTTTGTTCCTAAATATTACTAGATGAGTCCCCGCGCGTTGCCGCGGAACAGCGGTATATCTCTCTGCGCAAAATTATCGATTTCATAGAACTAAAAAATAATAATCTATAACCGCATGACAAATGTGGTAGCCAAACTAAATAAACTCCCATCATCATTTAGATCATCCCACGTAAGGAAAAAAGATCAGCCAACTCCTACTGCATAATGGGATTATATTTTCTTTTTGACTTGTTAATGGGACTTAAAAGCTCACTTACATGCATGCTACTGGTGCATGCTTGCATGCAGACATGTTGATGTGATTTAAAACCCACTCACATGCATGTGCCACAGTATTTCTGCATGCTTGCATGTGGCTTAGTGCGGAGCCTCTCAACGTCTAGATCAGACGGCTATTATGACTGATTTACTTCATCTAACGGCTACGTCAATTTTGATGATGTGGCTCAAGGAGAGGATAGAGAATTCCTAGTAGTGGGGGCTAGCTATTACTAGTAGATAAGTCTTTGTAGAGATTCCATTAGGTGAACTACATATGGAACAAAATGAATGAATCTACATTTAAAATGCATCTATACACATCCGCATGTGGTTAATGGTGAAATCTCTATAAAGACTTATATTTAGGAACGGAGGAAGTACTAGTATAGTACTAGTACGTACTGTAATTTATCAGCGAGATAAATTTGTACAATGCTCTAAAGCTTCCAGCTCCTATTACATGTATCTTGCGTCCAAGGTTGCCCGTTGCAACATTTCATCAAATACAAAGGAGACTAACATGCATGCTATTGCATCTCAATGATTGACAGATCATAGCAAATATGTACTCCCTCCGTTCCAAAATAAGTGTCTCAACTTTGTGCAAACTTTAGTACAAAGTTGTACTACTACTAAAGTTGACACTTATTTTGGAACAGAGGTAGCTAAAGAAAAAAACGATCCATGCAGTCCCTAGACCTTGAACCATGAACCTTGACCAGGCTTCAATTTGCTGGCAACGTTCTAGCTTCCTAATAAATGAAGTTTGCAACCTTTTGACCATCGGATCATTTTTTGCAGTTTCACCAAAACCGAGATGAGCATCCATGTGGCAAAGAAATTGAAGAAGCGTGATTAGAATAAGATTACTAGGACTAGTTGATGAGACATAAACTCATCACAAATACAATACGTAGAAGCCAGTAGAGGTATCAGGTATGTGCGGGGCAAAGAAGTAGAGAAATATCCACTGGGAGTGATGTGGGCAGCTGGAGCAGTGGTACAAGCCGGCTGTAAAGGGAGTTGTACCTGAGGGACGTAGCTCAACCTTGAGGAGGGTGGTGGGAGGCGGAAACTGCCCACGTCGCGGCAGTGAGCTAGGGACGAAGGCAACCTCACCGGCTTTGTGAGAGAGAACAGCGGGGACTCCTGATCGTGACGTGCCAACAGTGGGTTTTCACCGTCGGCGACGGCCACCGCATCTACACTAAGCATCCACCCCTTCCCCAAGCGGACGTGATCCTTCGGGATGTTAGAGATGTGGCCACAGTCGTTTTGTGCGAGAGAGTGTGAAGGGAGCAACCCTAGCAAGCAACCGTGTAGGATGGCCCGTCTTGACTATGTATATAGTGGAGCGATTTCCTTTTCTCTCCATATGAACCTATCATATTGCGTACGTGCCACTGAAGAAAAAAAAATTATTTATAAATGATGCGGCACCTACTACTCGTTCTCCTATAACCTTGCGCTTGGCATCTCCAAAATACTAACCTTGCGATTGGCTCTTCGCCTCTTCGGGAAGTCGAGCAATAATGGTAGTGCAGTATATATCGTTCTGACTATATGAGACTGAATGAATTGCTGCATGTCCACCACGTGGGCGATGGTCGAGGGGCGAGGGAGAGTGCTACTACATACGGAGCAAAATGAGTGAATGTACACTCTAAAATACGTCTATATACATCAGTGTTTGGAGTATGTACTAGTAGTTCATATTGAAATCTACTAAAGGACATATATATTCCAAACAATGTGATATAATCTCTATAACCAAGGTAGTAGGGACAAGGAGTAAACGGAGGGAGTAGTAATTTTTTCTCCTCGTCCTGCGAGCCACCGCGCGCATGGGCGAGGGAGGAGCAAGCTTCACCTCATCCTGCGAGCCACCGCGCCCATGGGCGGGGGAGACGGCGTACTAAGCAAGCTTCTCCTTGTTCTGCGAGTTGATGGGACACATCAAAAGTACTCCAGTGTATAGAGCCTTGCCTCTAAGGTAGGCCCCACATGGTTTGCCTCTTTTTTTAATTTAACATAACGCGTCAAGTCGCAATTTGTTTGTTCACCCGTGGTAGACGATCCTCCCTCCACCAAGTGGACAACCAGTACACGTGCCAAATTACCATGTGGGCTGCCTTTTTTGTACAGAAATGAGCTCCACCATGTACCCGCGCGGGTGTGGTTTGGAAAGAGACGGGAGTACGTGCACCGTGCATGCACCTCTTCTCTTCGTGCACGTCCCCCACCTACGTGGGTGTGTGTGAGAGATACAAACCGTGTTAGTGAGTGTTTTTTGTTTTGTGGTGGGGGTGGGGGTGGGGTGGGGGTTTGATTTCGTGAATTATTTGTGGGAATATGTGTCGATGACATCTCAAACAAAATTTTGCATGCAATGTGTGTGAAATGGAGGCCTATCCATATCATACATAGAGGATCGGGCGATCCACGAGAAGAGAGGGAGGGGTCATAGCTATCGATAGAGTCGAAGAGAGGATCAAGTGGGTGGGTGCGAGATCGATGAAGAGAGCCATCGAAATTGTGTGTGCGTGTGTGCAAGTCAAAGATATAGGGTGACTGGCCTACCGGAACGTTAGAGGGCACATGTCAAGTTTGTGTGTCACAGGGAGACATGACTAGAGCGCTTGATGTATCGGTGTGTGTGGGGGTGGGGGGGGGAGGGGGTGGGGGGAGGGGTAGGCAGAGGCCTAACTATAGAGGTAGAACGACTCGTATATGTGTTGAGAAGGAGAGACCCATCTATGTCTTGAGGGAGATCGGTCGACATCCATACATAACTGAAGGACGGGAAATATGATGGGACAGAGAGAGAGAGGAGAGAGAGAGGGATGGAGAGGGAGGGAGAGGGGTAGAGTGTTGGATGGGTGATGGAGTTGCTTCTCAGAGATGTTGGGAGAGGCCTACTAGAAAAACTGAGGGTGGAGCTGCAATGTTATCAATAAGAGTGGGGATTTGTTTTTGTGTGTGCCTGTGCATGATAGATCTGTAGGGACGCATCCATGGATGATGAAGGGGAGCCATGTGTTTGGTAAGCAAACCTAACTAGATCAGTAGATCAATTGTTGTTTGTCGGAGGAAGGGAGAGACACAACTAATGAGGTAGATCGATCGATGTGTGGGTAAAAACGAGTTATAAGGACCTAGCTGGCTATATGTATAGCGAGAGATCGGTCGGCGTACGTCCATTTGTTAGAGGCAAATAAGGCCCAGCGAGACGGATAGACAGAGAGAATGGATCTAGGAGGTGGTGCGAGAGTCCCAACTACTAGCTAGATAGGGGGAGGAGTGTGTGGTTGTGATATCGATGAAAAGAGGGGCGAGAGTTTACACGTGTGTCTGACCATATGAGAGACACGAGGCAAGGACACATAAAGGAGGAGATTGAAGCTGTGTGTGTATGCTGTAGGCAGGCATCCCTAGAGAGGTTTATTGATTGGTGTGTGCCGGAAAGGAGTTGTGGAGACTCTGGGAGAACGACCTAAAGAAAAAAATGAATGTGCCCGGTGGATAGAATGCCGAGGGAGGGGGAGGGCGAGGAGGGCGTGTTCATGCACGAGAGAAAGTTAGTGGTAGCTACAAAGGTTAGAGGATTGTGTGGGTGTAAGAGACTAACAAAGATCATAATTTGATATGAAAGCAGATTCATATATTTGAATAGGAGATCATAGTGTTTTAAACATTGCATGCATGAATATAGCGGTGATACACGTGCTGTGCACATGTTATACCATAATGTGATAATGCATGGCGTTTGCAACTCACAGCTAAATGCCGAACAATCTAAACCATACTATACATCAAACAATCTAACATTTTATTTGAATTTGTGATAATGTGCGGCGTTTGTAGCTTACAACTAAATATCGAGCAATCTAAACAATACTATATATCGAACATTCTCACATTTTATTTGAATTTGTGGTAATGTGTGGTGTTTGCAACTCACATCTAAATACTTGTAGGCTTAGGGGGCGGGGCACCATACATAATGTGATAAACGCATTATACATATGAGACATGGTTTAGATTATGAGGATCTAGCTAGAGCTAGAAATGTAATGTGATTTGAAATCAAAATAAAGTGGATTCAAAAAATCTAGTTCGAGTTCATATAGTACACATAGTTCATATGTAACTCGAGACTAATCATGTGGTGTGCTGTGAAGATAATACACAAACGATGATTTAACTTGACAATAATGATGATTGTAGATCTTATTAAAACAGAGAAATGAATTCAAATGCTTTGACTTCACAACAATCATTACTGTAGATCTTATTCAAATTTAGTTCATATTGAAGCGGTAGTATATACATTTGGAATGCACTAAAACGTTCATTTGAGTAGTAGGTTGCATGCATTATACACGTAGCAAAATATTTTAATTGAACATAACATGAATTCAAAGTTTTGAATGACATTTGTAGTGCGCATTGATTTGGTACAGTACAAGTTAGGCTTGTCCGGAAATTTCATCCCGCGCCTTGTTAGCCCGAAATATGTAAGATATATCTTTGTCTCGCTGTGCTCCGACAACTCCCTCCATCTCAACCCGCGCCTTGCTATTCCGAAATTAAAACGCGTGTGAAAACTCCCACCTCCTGTGAAATCCCGACACGCGAAATGCCCGTGGTACCCCTGAACCGAAAGAACCGCCTCAAATCGGTGGGGGGGGGGTACTTTCGTAACTTACCCCACATTTCGGACAAGCGCGTCTCTAAGCCGTGCTTCCCCACTGCCATCCCATCCGTGTGACACCCCAAAAATTTGGCCTTGTTTTAATGAATTAAATTTTTTACCAGGAATTAAAACTTTGAATTTCTGAGCTCCATTTTGATTTTCAATCATTTCCTTCCCTGTTATGATGAGTTTTTCCCTAAGTGAAAACCTTTCAAACATGTCATTGGACTTATTTAACCTCTCAAGAAAAACTTTTCTTTTATAAGTATAACTAATTAACTAATTAAATTGCTTGATCTTTATTTTCTTGAAAAATGGTTTTTCAAGGTTATATGGCCATATTTGAACTACAACCATTGGATAAATTCACCTAAAATTCTAACCAAAAAAATTGGAGATGTCATGTGATGTTTTTAAATCACTTTTATACAAAAATATCTTTTATTTATGTAATAAATTGAGCTCTGCATCAATTTTTCCTTCTCTGGTCCAGAGTGCAATTTGCACTACAACCCTTTTAAATAGTTCTTTCTAGCCTCCACCAAAATTATGGGAAGTCAGTAGGAGCATATCATTCCATTATATGCAAAAATCCAGTGATGTTCTTTGAAAAGTTTGAGTGAATCAACCTCTTTTTCATTCTGGTCCAGCCTTGTGATTTCTACTGCAACCCTATTTAATTTTGCTCCAAAGATCTTGTGTTTTCTCCTACTTGTAGACAGCCCTACCAAACCCCTAAATCCAGGAGTATGCACCCATTGGATTAATTTTGGTTCATCAAATAATGTCATTTATTTCCTGTCCAGAATTGAAATTCTGCAAAACTTGCACTAGAAAGTTTGTGCTTTTCACAAACTAACCTCATCACTCTCTCTTTCATCTAAAGAGACCACCATCTGGAGTTTTTGGCCACTCCAAGACCTGCCTAAGTGCCCTTAGCATTTTGTCAAACACCTTGCGGGCACGATCTGTTTTGACATGAATTGTGGCATTGCACTGTGAACTTGCACCCCTGACCAAACCAGCTTGTCCACTGATCTCCTTGCAAGCCCAAACCTAGCCCTGTTTCTACCCAGCCTCAACTGCGACCTCTAGCATGCTCTGGCTTTACGCCGAGCACGTCCCGTGCACGCCCGGAGCGCGAGCAGAGCATGCGTTTGGCACGCACGCGCGCCGAGCCGACACGCTGGCCCCCACGGTTTTTGCCCGCTCTGCAACACCGCGCCACGCACTTCCTTTCTCACCGCAACACGCCAAGCCGCCCCTTGCCACGCCCCGGCAAGCCAACAGCTAGCCGCCACCGCCGCCCGACAGCCCCTGCGCTGGCCAGCGCCGCCAAAGCCTCCTCCGCTCGCCACCTGGCCCCGGCACAGCCCGAGCTCATCCACACGGGTGTCCGCTAGCATTCGTCGCCGCCACGTCGCCCTAGCTACAGAGAGGCGGTTCGCTGGAGAGCTTATCCCCACCGCCGCAGAACCGACCTCGTCGCTCCTATAAATGGACCCCCCCCCCCCCCGAAACCATTCGAGCACGCAGGCGACCTCATGCTACCCCCATGGCGCTCTCCTGCCTCGCATTCGACCCGGGGAGGCCTCCTTCCTCATCTCCGGCAACTCCTGCCGCTGCCACCGCCCCGGCCAATCCGGCACCTCCAATACCTCCCCCTCTCCGTTCTCTTCGCCAGGAACCTCCTCATCCTCCCGTGAACCCGCCCCCCTACTCAATTTTGATCGGGAACCACCGCAGCCCCAAAATCACTTCGCCCCCGAAACCATCTCCGCCGCGAAGCTCGTCGCCGGCAACTCCGTCCACGTCAGCGACCATGGCGGGTACCCCCGAGTTCGTCTCGACATCCTGAGCACGCCCATGCACTCAGATCACCGAGGGACGCCGCCATTCGCCGGCGAGCCTCGCCGGAGCTCCGCCCCTGTTCGGTCAGGGGGAGACGACGCGCGCGTGGACCAGTCAAACCTGACCAGTGGGCCAGGCGGGCCCACTGTCGGTGACTCACGCGGCAGCCACGCTGGATAAGTGGAGGCGTAAAAGGGGCAAATACGTCTTCTTTGTCCGAAAGCGTAATCTCTCTTGAAACGTTTTCTTTTTCCTGATTTTATTAAAAACAGATTTGACCAGAACTTTGACTGCCTATAACTTTTTAAATATAACTCCAAATGAAATGATTCTTTTTCCTACCTCTCTCAAATTTCACCAAGTTTATTTTAAGATTTATTTGAAAAAAATTTCAGAAGAACTTTTGGTGCTGTTTTTATTTTGGGTGTTAATTCTTTTATATTGCTAAAAATAGGATTTTTGAAGAGAGGAGAAATGTTTCAAGTTTTGGAGTGCACCCTGCCTTTCCACACATTGAAGGCAAGCATTCTGAATCCCGGCATAATATTTTTGGTGTGATCGTTGATACATTTATAACACCACCGCAATTCGAAGGACTTACTATTTCATGTGGTATGATCATATGCATGAGTGCATATTAATGATTTCCATGCTGTTGGAAATGAAGACACTTGTGATGATAATCACCCTCATGTGCCTTGCATGCATACCGGCAGGAACCCGGGAAAACCTCTGCCTTGGGTAGGCATGAGTTTGTCGCCGGTCTCCGTCGGGACGGTTATGGCTGGTATGGCATGGCAAGGTGATATGAGAGGTGACTCTATTGGTTGAAATACTTTTGTCATGCTAACCATGCAGGGAATACTTAAACCTCCTGAGTCGATCGTAGATCGAGTCTTGTGCCAGTAACCCCCATACTTGTTTCGTACTACCACTCGTCTCTACAGCAAGTAGAGTACGGTTCGGTAAGTTGTCAACCTCTTTCTAGCACACACCGTACAGAGAGGCCATGGTGGAAGATACCGGTTGTAGCTGGTAGGCATGCCACCTGGTCCGGGGGCATGGGTGTTTCCGGTTGGGACCGAGAGTGGAGGCCACCCCTTAGAGCGCACGATATAAATTTGATCCCATGCTACGCGAGGTTGTAGCCTCCCCACTTAGAGTTTGCTTAACAGGTGTCGTGGGTGATTCCAGACACGTGTGAGTTAAGCTGGTGTGTGCAAGTTAGGTGTGTTTTCAACTAAAAGGCCGTAGACGGAATTAGTCCCGATGGACTAAAGAAATCCGTTACTCGTGAGTAAAGAGTACACCCTCTCCAGAGATTAAACCTATTCGAATAGCCGTGTCCATGGTTAAGGACTACAGTCTGGGATGGGTCAAGTGTCGGTCTTAGTGTCGGTCTTCGGAGGTGAAACTGTTAACCAGAGCTGGAACTACTACTTGTGTCTTGTGATAATTATGATTATTATTATTGTTGACTAACCCGTGATATTATTGTTATTATCGAGTATCTCTGGGACGGTTCTACCTCCGGGATATTCACTATGATTGTTTATTTTAAAGCCCTTTATGTGGCGTCGCTCAGACGCCCGACTGTGGCATTTCTTTTAAAGCCCTTTATGTGGCGTCGCTCAGACGCCCGACTGTGGCATTTCTTTTAAAGCCCTTTATGTGGTGTCGCTAAGACGCCCGACTGTGGCATTGCTTGTTATTTATTTCATAAATTTTAATACTACCATGTTATTGCATTTTTATAAATAACTTGCTTGCACGCATCAGAGTTTCATTTATAATTTGTGACAGACGTCATGAGCATAAAATATTTTCAGCACATCATTGTTATATTATACCTGTGTTCATAATGTTTGCGAGTACATTAAAAGTACTCACTGGCTTGTCCCTGGCTATTGTCTTGGCCAGATTTTCTTGCACGGAGAGGAGCGACGCGATGACAGCCCCGGAACCTAAGCAATGGAGATAGCAGCCTCGCAAAGATAGGAGTTAACCTGGTCAGCTGTTCCTGTGGGAAATGGAGTCCCATAGACACTGATGTTTCACAACCCGCCTCCGCCATCAACCACTAGAAACCTTTGTTGTACTCACAGGCCAGATTGGTCTTGTACTACATCTTTTTTTGTATTTTTGCTTGGAATTTCTGTATCAAGTTGGAGCCTCATCAGCTAACAGTAATCCTGGGGCTGATGAGCACGACGGTCTTTTCTAGAAATTTATACCCGGAAAACCGGTCGTGGCAATCCGCCCACCCATTCGTACACCGAGGCCGCAAAAACCCACGACGAAACCCCACACCCTGCTCCGTCCTCCACCTAGTCGGAGCCTCTTCCTCGATGACGCCGTCCACAGCAACACCTCGACGTCCCTCATCCACTGTACCGGATGAGGATCCGTCATCGATCTCATTGTCCCGTCAGTTCAGCCACCCCGTCCTCCACCTCCAAGGAGATGCCCCGACGTTCCCCTCGTCATACGGGCCAACTCCATTCCCACACCACCGTCTTCACTGGCACCACCAGAAGAGCATCATCATCACCGTTTCCTCGGATGAAGTTGTGGCCTAATCGGCGCCACCAAAGTGGTTGTACACTAATCGCCACATTTTCTTCTTGATTCAATCTCACGGTGCTGCTGGCGCTCGGTCCCGAGCCGACACGGCGTGACTCCATCCATGGCGGCGTCGCGGCCACTTCCTCCATGACGTCGCTCCCTCGGCGGCAACGTCCACATCAGTAGGAGCTGCTGCTGCTTTAGCTCTCGCTCGCGCTGCTGCTCTGCTCTTGCTCTCGGTCCCCTGCCTGGTCGGCTCTTGCTATTGCTCTTGCTCGCGCTGATGCTCTCGCTCTTGCTCTTGCTTGCGATGCTGCTCCGATTTGGCTACACTTCAGTCGACTGAATCGACTTTTGGGTCAGTCGATTTTCAAGGGGTGGGCTCGCCAGGGTGAAGGAAGAACCAGCCGCAGCAGGGAGAGGGGCTCGCTGGAGAGGTACCCCACTATCTATCTTAGGGTTCAGGATGGGGGCGGCGGTCGCCGGCGGTGGCGGGGCGGTGGCAGGGCGGTGGCGTGGGGATCGCCGGAGAAAAAGCTCAGCACGGGGGGGGGCCTAGAGGGATGGCCGGGGCGGCGGCGGACTGGCGGTGGGGAGTTTTTTCGGGGCGGGCGGGGCGGTGCACCACCGGCCACGGGCGGCGGGGGGCTGCTGTTTGGCCGGTGGTGGCTGGTGGCTCAGGGGGGTGGAGGTTGAAGATGAATCTGTAGTGGATCTGATTTTTTCCGCACTCAAATCTGTAGTGGATCTGATTTTTTCTATGATTCAACAACAGTAGCTTCACTCATAGTAGAATGAGGGCATTGCAGGGCCGCGCGCCTGAAAACCCACTATCACCGTGTCCCCTCACCTCCACGACAGGTTGACAAGGCTAGTAGACGGCGACTCAGTCGCATCCTCGGAGGTGATTTGGTGCAGACACTGGGCCACTTGGAAATGACGGAGGTAGGTCGGCGGCTCAGGCGAGCCACGGGTCAGAGGCGAACCCGGGCGCGGGGACGCGGCGCCACAGGCAGACGGGCACAGACAACAGGCCAGAACAACGGCTAAAACTATGGCATCTCAGAGGTGCAGCAACTCGGCTCAGAGGTGCAGTGCCGGCTGTCGGGGCGAGGGGCGGGTGGCCGGGTTAATGCTACTGGCTGGTGCAGGGGCGGGTTCAGCATGACGACTTGACATAGCGGCTGAGGAACGCCGGCAGCTCAGACTCGGGCGCGGGCGGGTCTCCTGCAACCTACGAGGCGGCTCAGCGGAGACCGGCGGCCCCTAGTCCGGCGCCGATTTGATGAAAACGCAACAACAGAGACGGCCGACCCAGCGCCCGTGACCCGGAATCACGGTAACACACAATAGAGAAGCAATGGTTCAAGCGTGAGGTAGAATGAAGCGGGCCACGACCACGGCGGAGGTGGGTTGACCCGAGGCGGCTCAGGGTGCTGAAGGACCGCAGGAGACGGCGACTGCGGCAACGGCTCAATGGGGGCGCCATCGGGTCACGGCCCCGGTGTTTCATCAATGGCGACTCAGGTCAACGACCGTGGCAGCGGATTGGCTCAAAAGCATAGAGGCTTGGAGGTACGGGGTAACTTGAGGCGACGGAAGAAGACGGCGAGTCGCGGAGTGAACCCGGGTCGTCGTACCATGGCCAAGAGGCTCATGTCCAGAAGCAGGTCTGGCCGGGTGCGTGCAACTATGGAGCGGAAGGAGAGACGTCGGGCCCCTTGGCCAGGGCCACTCGTGATGAAGATGGGCTGTTCGGGGCGCGATGGAACGACTCGGAGACGGCGGCCGGTGGTGACTTGGACGCACTCCGGCGACTCGGAGCAAGGTCGAATCAATCACAGAATGCGTATCCTTCTCTGGGTCGTGTCCGGCTTAACCCCTCTTTGTCCACATCGTCCACGTCATAGGTGTGGCTGAATCGGCGGTTTACATGCAGCAGATGGCCAAGCGGCGGTTTAATGCGAGGGCGCAAGGGCGAAGGCACGTCCATGAGTGAAATCGCAGGGGCGACTTAACACCAGGAGATATGGCCGCGGCGAGTTATGGTAGCAAGGCCGGCTCAACCCAATGGTAGGATTCAGGGGATGCGTCGACGCGGACGGGGCAGAGGCGATTCTCACGGCAGAAACGGCGATTCAAGAGAACACACCAAGGTACAGCCGGAGGCGGGCCACGTCAGAGATATTGGGCGGCGACTTACGGTGCGGGGGGTTTAGAAACGGGACAGGCACGGCGGGTCACCTCTTCCCTGGTTGTCCCATGCTAACCCTGCGTAGCGCTTTTTTCCTTTCTTTAATCCTTGAGTTAACTTCCTGGTAGATTCCTTGTATGCATATAGCAACCATATTTGACAAAAGACAACCGAACCAGCTTCAGGTAAATCTTGGCAACTCCTGTACGCGGCGGTGGCGACTCAGCGAATCAGACAAAGAATAACAATAATTTGATGATGTTGATCCGTACTGATGAAATCCCCTTTGCACTTGGCTTCTCGCGCCGATGCAGTGGAAAGTAATCCGGCCATGACGGATCGCCTGGCTGCGTTTGACGATGCACATAGGCGCAATCCGGCTCTTTTCATCTGAAAATTAAGAACCTCTCCAAACCCTATGAAGGATCCCTCCAAGAACTTAACACCACCGTGCGCAGGCCCCACGGTGGGCGCCAACTGTCATGGAATTAACATGTCAGATGTCCTTAGTGTGAGGACTTAGTCGTGAGGCCAACGCATCTATGTGGTATCTTGAGAGGGGTTGAGCGGAATCGAGAGACGCAACACGCAAGACAAAGATTTAGATAGCTTCGGGCCCCGGGAAACATCGTCCGGTAACAACCCTACATGCTGTTTGTGGCTAGGTCTCATTATCATCATGAGGGAGTCGCCGTAAACCAGCTCTCCCTTGTTGTGTCTAGCCCTAGAGATTGTTCCTTCTTGCTTGTCCCCCTTTTGGGGAGCCCTGCCCCTCCTTATATAAGTGGAAGGGGCGGGTTACATGTAGAGTCCATCTCGGACTAAGACTTAAACTATTTTGACTTCCCTTCATGGGCTTCTTAACGTCTTGGGCTTCATAACGTCTCGGGCTTCATAACCCCTGGCAACCCAGTTATCACTGTCTGCCGGGTTATGACTGGTGCCGGTTTAACATGGTCTGCCGGTTTATGATGTTCTGCCGGTTTAACATGTTCTGCCGGTTTATGATGGTCTGCAGGGTTATGATTGACTTAACACCTGCCGGGTTATCATCTGATTTAAGTCATGCCGGTGTTACCATCTGTCTTAACACCTGCCGGTTTACCACTCGCCGGTTTACCATCTGTCTTAGCCATCTATCTTAACTGTCTGCCGGTTTACCATCCGCCGGTTTACCAGGTCCCAGCCGGGTTATGACTCCGTCCGGGTCATACCGCGGGGTATATCCCTGACACTATGGGTGAGAAATTCTCATCATAGTCAACCCCTTGAACTTGTAGAAAACCTTTTGCGACAAGCGAGCTTTATAGACAGTGATATTACCATCAGCGCCCATCTTCTTCTTGAAGATCCATTTATTCTCAATGGCTTGCCAATCATCAGGCAACTCCACCAAAGTCCATACTTTGTTCTCATACATGGATCCTATCTCAGATTTCATGGCCTCAAGACATTTATCGGAATCTGGGCTCATCATAGCTTCTTCATAGTTCGTAGGTTCGCCATTGTCTAACAGCATGACTTCCAGGACATGATTACCGGACCGCTCTAGTGCGGAACGTGTTCTGGTCGACCTACGAAGTTCAGTGGTAACTCGATCCAAAGTTTCATGATCATTATCATTAGCTTCCTCTCTAGTCGGTGTAGGCATCACGGGAACGGTTTTCTCTAATGTGCTTCTTTCCAATTTGAGAGTAGGTACAATTACCTCATCAAGTTCTACTTTCCTCCCACTCACTTCTTTTGAGAGAAAACTCCTTCTATAGAAAGGAACCATTCTTGGCAACAAAGATCTTGCCTTCGGATGTTTGGTAGAAGGTGTACCCAATACTTTCCTTAGGGTATCCTTTGAAGACGCACTTCTCCGATTTGGGTTCAAGCTTATCAGACTAAAGTCTTTTGACATAAGCGTCGCATCCCTAAACTTTAAGAAATGACAGCTTATGTTTCTTGCCAAACCATAGTTCATACAGTGTCATCTCAACGGATTTAGACGATGCCCTATTTAACGTGAATGCGACATTCTCTAATGCATAACCCCAAAATGATAAAGGCAAACTGGTAAGAGACATCATAGAATGCACCATATCTAATAAAGTACGGTTACGACGTTCGGACACACCATTAGGATGTGGTGTTCCAGGTGGCGTGAGTTGTGAAACAATTCCACATTGTCTTAAGTGAAGGCCAAATCAGATCGTAGAAACTTTCTTTTCTTGTTGCGATGATTCTCCACTTCACTCTAAAATACTTTGTACTTTTCAAATGTTTCAGACTTATGTTTCATCAAGTAGATATATCCATACCTACTCAAATCATATGTGAAGGTCAGAAAATAATGATACCCGCCGCATGCCTCAACACTCATCGGACCGCATACATCGCTATGTATTATTTCCAATAAGTCATTAGCTCGCTCCATTGTTCTAGAGAATGGAGTTTTAGTCATCTTACCCATGAGGCATGGTTCACAAGTATCAAATGATTCATAATCAAGTGATTCCAAAAGTCCATCCGCATGGAGTTTCTTCATGCGCTTTACACCAATATGACCTAAATGGTAGTGCCACAAGTATGTTGCACTATCATTATCAACTTTGCATATTTTGGCATCAATATTATAAATATGTGTGTCACTTCGATCGAGATTCAACAAGAATAGACCATTCATCAAAGGTGCATGACCATAAAAGATATTACTCATATAAATAGAACAACCAAATGAATAACCGTCTCGCAATAAATAAGATCCAGATATAACGTTCATGCTCAATGCTGGCACCAAATAACAATTATTGAGGTCTAAAACTAATCCCAAAGGTAGATGTAGAGGTAGCGTGCCGATGGCGATCACATCGACCTTGTAACCATTCCCAACGTGCATCGTCACCTCGTCCTTAGGCAATCTTCGTTTATTCCGTAGCTCATGTTTTGAGTTACAAATATGAGCAAGCGAACCAATATCAAATACCCAACAGCTACTATGAGCATTGGTAAGGAACACATCAATAACATGTATATCAAAAATACCTTTGTTCACTTTGCCATCCTTCTTATCCGACAAGTATTTGGGGCAGTTCCACTTCCAATGACCATTTCCCTTGCAGTAGAAGCACTCTATTTTAGGCTTTGGTCCAGCTTTGGGCTTCTTCACGGGAGCGGCAACTTGCTTGCCATTCTTCTTGAAGTTCCCTTTCTTTCCTTTGCCCTTTTTCTTGAAACTAGTGGTCTTGTTAACCATCAACACTTGATGCTCCTTCTTGATTTCTACCTCTGCCGATTTCAGCATTGCAAAGAGCTCGGGAATCATTTTTGTCATCCCTTGCATATTATAGTTCATCATGATGCCTTTGTAGCTTGGTGGGAGTGACTGAAGAACTCTGTCAATAACACTCTCAACTAGAAGATCAATTCTCAGTTGAGTCAAGTGGTTATGATACCCAGACATTTTGAGTATGTGTTCACTGACAGAGCTGTTCTCCTCCATCTTGCAGCTATAGAACTTGTTGGATACTTCATATCTCTCAACCCGGGCATTAGCATGAAATATCAACTTCAGCTCTTGGAACATCTCATATGTTCCGTGGCGTTCAAAATGTCTTTGAAGTCCTAGTTCTAAGCTGTAAAGCATGGCACACAGAACTATTGAGTATTCATTAGATCGAGACTCCCAGATGTTCATAACATCTGCAGTAGCTCCTGCAGTGGGTCTTTCACCTAGCGGTGCATCAAGGACATAATTTTTCTATGCAGCAATGAGAATAATCCTCAAGTTATGGACCCAGTCTGTGTAGTTGCTACCATCATCTTTCAACTTAGCTTTCTCTAGGAACACATTAAAATTCAAGGGAATGGTAGCACAGGCCATTGATCTACAACATAGATATGCAAAAACTATTAAGACTAATTTCATGATAAATTTTTAGTTCAAATAATCAAATTACTAATGAACTCCCACTTAAATCAACACCCCTCAAGTTGTCTAAGTGATACATGATCTAATTCAACTAACCCATGTCTGATCATCATGTGAGATGGGGTAATCTTTAATGTTGAACATCTCTATGTTGATCATATCTACTATATGACTCATGTTTGACCTTTTGGTCTCCAGTGTTCCGATACCATGTCTGTACATGATATGCTCGTCAAGTTTAACCCAAGTATTCTGCATGTGCAAAACAGGCTTACACCTGTTGTATGTGAACGTAGAGTCTATCACACCCAATAATCACAAGGTGCTTCAAAATGATGAACTTTAGAAATGGTGCATACTTGGGGAGAACACTTTTATCTTGAAATTTACTGAAGGGATCATCTTATAATGCTACCGTCGTTCTAAGCAAAATAAGATGCATAAAAGATAAACATCACATGCAATCAAAATATGTGACATGATATGGCCATCATTATCTTGTGCTTTTGATCTCCATCTCCAAAGCACCGTCATGATCTCCTCGTCATCGGCTTGACACCTTGATCTCCATCATTGCGTCGGGTCATCTCACCAACTATTGCTTGTACAACTATTGCTAACGCATAGCGATAAAGTAAAGCAAATACATGGCGATTGTGTTTCATACAATAATTAAGAGACAACCCTAAGGCTCCTGCAGGTTATTGGTATTACAAAACATGATCATATCATACAACAACGTATATCATATCACGTCTTGACCATATCACATCACAACATACCCTGCAAAAACAAGTTAGACGTCCTCTACTTTGTTGTTGCAAGTTTTACGTGGCTGCTACCGGCAACTAGTAAGAAGCATTCTTAACTACGCAAAACCACAATGGTGATTATCAAGTTTACCATTTTAAACTTCTTCAAGGACCGGCCTTAGTCAAATTCGATTCAACTAAAGTAGGAGAAACAGACACCCGCTAGCCACCTTTATGCAAAACAAGTTGCATGTCAGTCGGTGGAATCGGTCTCATGTGCGTGGACATGTAAGGTTGGTCTAGGCCGCTTCATCCCACAATACCGCCGAATCAAAATAAGACGTTGGTGGTAAGCATTATGAACATCACCACCCACAAATCCTCTGTGTTCTACTCGTGCATATCATCTACGCATAGACCTGGCTCATGATGCCACTATTGGGTAACGTTGCATGGAAAACAAAAAAAATCTATGCACACACAAGATCTATCCATGGAGATGCATAGCTATGAGAGGGGAGATCATCTACATACCCTTGTAGATTGCTAAGAGGAAGCATTTATCAATGTGGTCGATGTAGTCATACTCTTCGCGATCCGATCATGATCCAACTGATCTAGTGTCGAACGGACGGCACCTGCGAGTTTAGCACACATGCGGCTCGATAACGTCTCCTTCTTCTTGATATAGAGAGCAGGAAAGGATAAGTTTATGGGATCACAACCAACACAATGGCGTGGTGGTGATGGTGGTGGTGGAACACCGACAATGCTTCGCTAAGCATCATCGGGACGAGGCGGTGGAATTACGGAGTAACGGGAGAGAGAGGGGCACCAAGGGCTTGGTGTGTACTCTTGGGGCTCCCCTCCCCTCTATATATATGTGGAGGGTAATGGGAAACAGCCCCTTCAAGCCCTAGGGCGCAGCTAAGGGGGAGAGGACTTGGACTCCAAGTCCAATCCTATTCCTACTAGGACTCCTTCCTTTTTTGCCTTCCTTAGCCAGATGGCTTTTGAGGACTTGGTGCGCCTAGCCCAACAAGTCCAGGGTGCCTCCCCATAGCCATGCTAGCCCTTGGGTCGTGGTGGACCCACTTGTGGACTTCCGTCCCCCTGCAGAATCCTCCGGAACCTTCTGTAAGCTTCCCAGTACAATACCGAAAAACTGCATCATTTTCAGGAAGCCAAAATATGACTTCCGATATATAAATCTCTACCTCTAGACCATTCCAAGACTCCTCGTGATGTATGGGATTTCATCCGGGACTCCGAACAACATTTGGTTACCGCACATCAAATATCCCAATACTACTCTAGCGTCAATGAACGTTAAGCGTGCGACCCCGCAGGTTCGGGAATTATGTGGTCATGACTGATACACCTCTCTAGTCAATAACCAATAGCGAGACCTGGATGCCGTATTGATTTCTATATATTCCACGAAGATCTTTTATGGATTGAACCTGTATGACAACATATGTAATTCCCTTTGTCTACCGATATGTTACTTGCCCGAGATTCGATCGTCGGTATCTTCGTACCTAGTTCAATATTGTTACCAGTAAGTCTCTTTACAAATTTCGTAATACATCATCTTGTAACTAACTCCTTCGTCACTTTGTTTGCAAGCTTCTTGTGATGTTGTATACCAAGAGGGCCCAGAGATACCTCTCTGTTACACGAAGTGACAAATCCAAATCTCGATTCGCGCCAACTCAATAGACACCTTCGGAGATACCTGTAGAGCATCTTTATGATCACCCAGTTATGTTGTGACGTTTGATATCACACAAGGTATTCCTCCCGTATCCGGGAGTTGCATGATCTCATGGTCGAGGAAACATGTATTTGACATTAAGAAATCAGTAGCAATAAACTGAACGATCATATGCTATGCTAATGGTTGGGTCTTGTCCATCACATCATTCTCCTAATGATGTGACCCCGTTATCAAATGAAAACTCTTGTCTATGGTTTGGAAACCTTAACCATCTTTGATCAATGAGCTAGTCTAGTAGATGCTCACTAGGGACACAATATTTGTTTATGTATCCAGACATGTATTTAAGTTTCCGGTCAATACAATTCTAGCATGAATAATAAACCTTTATCATGATTTAGGAAATATAATAATAACCATTTTTATTGCATTTAGGGCATATTTCCATCATGCACCAGCAGCTTGATGCGGTGTCGAGCGTCGTGCTCTTCTTGAGGCTCACGGGGCCCTAGCCGGTCAGTAATCGCAGGACGCGCAGCCAGCCCTACTGAGGTCGGCCACTCCAGCCATGTGGGCAGGGGTTGACGCACTAGCTGCCGGTGGCCATCGCCCTCCGGCTCATTCGGCTAACTCATGACAGTTGGCGCGTCTCAGCTGTGCCGGTCCTGGCTGTCATGACGCCAGCTCCCGCTGCTACCTCTTGAGCTTGCGTTGGTTTTTCCCTTGAAGAGGAAAGGGTAATGCACCAAAGTAGAGTAAGTATTTCCCTCAGCTTTTGAGGACCAAGGTATGAATCCAGCAGGATACAATGCTACAAGCCACTGAATACCTGTACAAACAAACACCAACTTGTACCCAACGCAATAAAGGGGTTGTCAATCCCTTCACGGTTATTTGCAAAGTGAGATCTGAGAGAGATGGATAAATGGTAAAGTAATATTTTTGGTATTGTTGGTTTATGGAATGGAAAGTAAAAGATTGCAAGGAAAATAAATAGGAAACTAAAACTGTAGATCGGAAACTTGTATGATGAAAATAGAAGATTATATGATGGAGAATGGACCCGGGGCCATAGGTTTCACTAGAGGCTTCTCTCAAGATAGGAATTATTATGGTGGGTGAACAAACTACTGCCGAGCAATTGATAGAAAAGCGCAAAGTTATGACGATATCTAAGGTAATGATCATGAATATAGGCATCACATCCGTATCAAGTAGATCAAAACGATTTTGCATCTACCACTATTTCTCCACACATCGACCACTATCCAGCATGCATCTAGAGTATTAGGTTCATAAGAACAGAGTAATGCATTAGGCAAGATGACATGATG
Source organism: Triticum timopheevii (assembly GCA_963921465.1). Taxonomy (NCBI): domain Eukaryota; kingdom Viridiplantae; phylum Streptophyta; class Magnoliopsida; order Poales; family Poaceae; genus Triticum; species Triticum timopheevii. Next base: position 155,611,617 of record OY997272.1, read on the forward strand.
TAGAGGAATTAACTCAAGCATTATGATAAAAAAAACCCATCTTTTTATCCTCGATGGCTACAATACAATCGAGCACAGCAAGATTGAACCCAAAGCTAAGCACTTCTCCCATTGCAAGAAAAACCAATCTAGTTGGCCAAACGAAATCAATAGTTCGAAGAGACTTGCAAAGATATCAAATCATGCATATAAGAATTTAGAGAAGATTCAAATAATATTCATAGATAAGTTGATCATAAATCCACAATTCATCGGATCTCGGCAAACACACCGCAAAAGAGTATTACATCGAATAGATCTCCAAGAACATCGAGGAGAACATTGTATTGAGAATCAAAGAGAGAGAAGAAGCCATATAGCTACTAGCTATGGACCCATAGGATTGTGGTAAACTACTCACGCTTCATCCGAGTGGCAATGGTGTTGATGTAGAAGCCCTCCGTGATCGAATCCCCCTCCAGGAGGATGCCGGAAAATGCCCCTAGATGGGATCTCACGGGTATAGAAGGTTACGTCGGTGGAAAAGTGGTTTCGTGACTCCCCTGGAAGTTTTTGGGGTATTTGAGAATATATAGGAGGAAGATCAAGGTCAGGGGGTCACCGAGGGGCCCACAAGGTCGGGGGGGGGGGGTCCTCCCTTGTGTCCGCCTCGTGGTTCTTCTGACTTGCACTCCAAGTCTCCTGGGTGTCTTCTGGTCCAAGAAAAACCGCAAAAGTTTTATTCCGTTTGGACTCCGTTTGGTATTCCTTTTCTGCGAAACTCTAAAACAAGGGGAAAAATAGAAACTGGCACTGGGCTCTAGGTTAATAGGTTAGTCCCAAAAATCATATAAAATAGCATATTAATGCATATAAAACATCCAAAATAGATAATATAATAGCATGGACAATCAAAAATTATAGATACATTGGAGACGTATCAAGCATCCTGAAAGTGCTAGTTATCGACTAGAGGGGGGGAGGGTGAATAGGCGATTTTTATCAAAGTCTTCAAAACGTGGAAGTTTCGAAGACAAACAATAGAAATGACCTAATTGATATGCAGCGGAAGATAAACTACAACAAGCAAGCCATAGTCAAGTATGCAATAATGTGAACGTACAAAGACTAATAGCAGCTAGGTAGTAAGGATCAGGATGGAAGATAGTACGAAGCCAATCAACGATAGTAGTCAAGCAATGAAGTCAAACAGATAAGACAAATAAGTAATGACTTCACGAAGACAAACTCAAAGTAAAGGAGGGAAGAGACAGAACCAGTCACTTGATGAGGACACAGGATTTGTTGGACCAGTTCCAGCTGCTGTGACAACTGTACGTCTGGTTAGGGAGGCTGAGATTCAACTCAGAAGACCGCGTCTTCACCTTATTACCCTTGAGCTAAGGACACACAATCCTCGCCCAATCACTCTGGTAAGTCTTCAAGGTAGACTTCCGAACCTTCACAGACTTCGTTCACCGGCAATCCACAATGACTCTTGGATGCTCAGAACGCGACGCCTAACCGGCTTGAGGATACACAGTCCTCAAGTGTAATAAGTCTTCAGGTCACACAGACAGAAAGACTTCAGTGATGCCTAACACCCTTTGGCTCTGGGTCTTTGGGCTTTGTCCTCGCAAGGATTTCTCTCTCAAAGGCTTCGAGGTGGGTTGCTCTCAAAATGACAAAAGTCGTAAACTCACTCTGAGCAGCCACCAATTTATGGTGTAGGGGGTGGGCTATTTATAGCCACAAGGCAACCTGACCTAATATGTCCGGAATGACCCTGGGTCACTAAGGAACTGACACGTGTTCCAACGGTCAGATTTCAAACACACACGGCAACTTTACTTGGGCTACAAGCAAAGCCGACTCATCCAGCTCTGGATAAGATTTGCTCTCACTGTATTCGCTCGAAGACATAGGATTTGGGTTGAGCATCACTTCAGTCACTCTGACTTTGTTCACTTGGACCCCACTTAACAGTACGGTGGTTCCTATAACTCAACAAAGAAGAAAAGGAAACAATGAAACAACTCAGTCTTCGCGCTCCATAGTCTTCACTCAATGTCTTCTCATGTCATAGACTTCAGTGTGAATATCTTCACACACCACCATTGTCTTCAATGTCTTCATAAATTTTTAGGGGTCATCTCCGGTAGGTAAACCGAATCAATGAGGGACACTTCCTACGTTATCCTGCAATTCTCACAAACGCATTAGTCCCTCAACCAACTTTGTCGTCAATACTCCAAAACCAACTAGGGGTGGCACTAGATGCACTTACAATCTCCCCCTTTTTGATGATTGATGACAAACTGGTTGAAGTTTTCAACGGGAAAGAAGTATGTGAAATTGTAAAGGATAGTGTATTATCTTCATAAGTGGCAAGGGCTCCCCCTGAAGATGTGCATATAAATAATTTGCTTTTGGAATGCAAATGCACATGGCAGGTTGTATTTGTGGAGATCCACTTCAACTTATGAAGATAATTCATCATGCACGAAATGATATAACTAAGAGAATGACATGCATAATGAAAAATGGACGTCTACAAAATGATCTAAGTGCGGATTGATCTAAGTGCGGAAGTTATCATCGCACATGAAAGAGAAAATAAGTAGCAGACGACCATCGAGTTTAAGTGTTACAACTCAAAGAACGAAATGTATCAAAAGCAAGAGTTGTAAACACTAGGCAAAATATAAAGCAACCTCCCATATGAACCCGCTTGAAGACTATCAAACTCATATGCTTCTCCCCCTTTTGTCAGTAATGATGAAAAAGGTTTGAAGACATGGAGCATCTACTTGTCCTCATGAGGAGTAGTTGAAGCAGCAGGGTTGTCGTTGTCGTTTGGTGGTGCAGACGAACTTGGTGCAGTGTCGATGCGTGCAGAAGTAGGGGGTGGTGAAGTAGCATCGTCTTCATCATCGATCACATTGGCATTTACAGTTGCCGCGGAGGAAGAATAGTCAGAGTCTTCAAGAGATGGAGTTCTTTGTAGGACACCATTCCGTGGAGGAGTGGAGTCAAACTTGAATCTTTCAGTGAAGCCATCGTCTTGAAGATCTGCTTCAGCACTGAGCGGGGTCAAACTCTTCCATGATCGCCGACAAGTTTCATGAGTGACAAATGCATTCTTGGTGGCAAGGTTTCGAATGCGATTTACATCCACCAAGAGGCTTTGCATCTGACGCTTGAGCCAAAAATGATGCTTATCTTGTTTCTGATGCAAGGCCACAAGAAGTTCTCAGTCATTTAGGACCCGAGAGCGCTTCCGAGGCCTTTGAGCAATTGTGCTCGCAGTAGCTTCAGTTGGCGCACGATGAGGTAGATGAATGTTTCCAGCCATCGGATAGACACGCGTGACAGCTTGGACTCCTTCCATAGGCTGAGTGAAGCTTTGATGTTCAGCATTTTGAGGACAAAGAGGCTTCTTGGCAGGTTCAGGGTATATGGATTCAACTGACATATCAACCTCTGGTAGAAAGATCACATGATTGTGAGCAGAGGGTTGATAGTTGACAGCAGAATGTTGCTTAATGAGGCGCATGACCCATGGAGCATAGAATTTCAGTCTGAAAAGGTCAGATCCAGATGCAGCCAGTTGCCTGATGAAGAAATCTTGCGCATTGAAGCTGATGCCATTGAGGATGTAAAAGACCAATGTCTTCATGGCTCCTTCAAGTTTTGCAGCTGATGAATGTCCTTTGATAGGCCATAGAGTCTTCCTGATGATGTGATATATGGTGCACGGCAGATACTCAAGGTCATCAACAAAGAACTCTTTTGGGTATTCAGCGTCATGAGGCAATGGCTTCATTATGCTCAACATCTGGCTCATATTGGGTTCAGGCTTATGGAAGATGCTCTCCAGTGCATTGCGGTGGTTTTGACAACCAGGTTCATATAGCTCTCCGGGAGTGGATAGGCCTGTAAGCTCAATGATGTTAAGAGCTTTGGCTTCATGATGAACATTTCCTGTCATCCACTCGAGAACCCATGTCTTCGTATCTCTGTTATAACCGCGAATGTGGAGCGTAGCATAGAATTGAAGCAATAGCTCTTCATTCCAATGTTCTTTGTCTGTCACAAAGCTGAGCAGACCAGCATCATGAAAACAGTCAAGTGCTTCTTCTAAGCATGGCGGTCCAGCAATGGCTTCAATGTCGAGGCGCATATGAGGGAAAATGCGCCCTTGATCATACAGAACACATGAGTAATAGTTTCGCTGCTGATGACTCCAGAAACGATCTGATGATATTGTTGGCTTTGTGTAGGGGTTCTTTGAACTGTCAAAGAATGTGTTGTGGCTTTTGAAGCCATTTGCATTGAAGGACCCGACAGATGTGGCAGTACCTGGAAACCTTGGCAGTTTTGGCTTTGGCTTCTGGACCTGAGGCCTATGCTCAATGTGATAGTCAAACTGAGGACCAGAGACAGTAGGCGGAGGGACTAGAACAGGCCATCTTACTGTGATTAGCTCGCCATGGTTGTATGCTTGCTCAATTGTATAGGGCCTTGGTGGCGGAACAGGAGCAGCGGCAGCAACGGTGGCTTCGGGCTGCACAACAGAAGCTTTAGGAGCATTTTCAGCATTGACTTCTGGTATGGTGCTTGGGACAGGCTCCACATTAGCTTCAGCCATGACTATGTCATTGGCTTCATTGGTGTTGGTGGTGGCAGCCTCAAGGTTTTCAACCTCCACTTGATGAGCTGGAGGGTCAGGCACAGACACGTTCACATCATGAACAACTTCTTCAGGAATGGGGGGAGTAGGGACACATTCTTCTTGAAGTTCGTCATCGGCTGATGTAGCCGGATTGTCTTCAACAACTGGGGCTTCAGACACGAAGACATTCATAGTTTGAGTGGCTTCTGAAAACACTTGACGTGCAAAAGGTTGATGGTGCACTTCTCCTTCTGGAACACTCGGAAGAGGGACTTGAGGCCTTGGTCCTTTGCGAAGCCTTTGTAATACAGGCGACGCCTTTGGAGATGGAGTAGGCAGGTGCTCATCCTCTTCAACTTGCACGGATGGTGTGACTTGTTGTTGGGGAGTACTGGGGGAGTCTTGTTGTTGCGGGCGATCAGCCCATGAAGCATCCTGAGCAATTGGTGTCAGAGGATGACCAATGCTGATGATTTCGCTGTTCGTGAGAACAGGCGATGATACCACATTGTATTCAATTTGAGGAAGAACTTCATCATATTCAACATTGCCATGGTGACCAATGTCTTCAGAAGTGATGGGATCAACTGCTGGAATCTCTTCAGCTTCAGGAGCCTCTGCGGAAGCAGGCTCATGAACAGTCATTCGAAGTTCTTGGGTTGCAGATGCAGGACGAACCACTGAGATGGGTTCAACAACAAGGGGCTCTATGGGAGCAACCCGATTTTTCTTGGTCTTGCGCTTCTTTTTGGAGGGAGTAGCATCAGAGGCTTCTGAGGTTTTCCGTTTTCTGGCTTCAGCCTCTGCATCCCTCGTCTTCTTCTGTTCTGAAGCGGTTGACGTGACTTTTGGCTTCGAGCCAGTCATGCTGCTTGGGAAGACAATGCGAGGTTCATCTTGCCTTGAAGGTGCAGATTGGACAGTCGATTTCTTCTTCTTTGCAGCCATCCTGGGGTCGATGCCAGGACGACCAAGAGCCTTGCGCTTCTCATCCTCATTGTAGGCAAGCACACACTTGTCAGCCAGATTTTTCATGCGCTCTCTGGAGCCTCGAGCTTCTTCACGCTTCTTGTGAAAGGCTTCTTTGAGCTCGTGCAGCATGATCTTGAAGTTCTTGACATCTTGCACGTTGAGCGTGGACACATGCTTCTTGAACCGAGCCTTTTCATAGTCAATCTTGTGCTTCAGTTCAATGATGCGCTGAGCAATAGCTAGCTCAGAAGCAATGGCGCCATTAAAGGTGTCGGTGTACTAGAGTAGGGGTACCCTAGTATCCCGAACTTGTGCACGGGCAGTTGCAGCACCCCGCGGCAAGGCTTGCCGGGTGACCGCCAAGGTCCTCCGTGGTTCCTTTGGAGCCACTCAAGAACAAAGTATTCAAGCCAAGGAGACAAGGCCCCGGCAAGAGGAGCTTGCTGGGAAGGCCAATCAAGGCATCTCAAGGGACTTGCCGCGACACGCCACGCGTCCCGGCGAGGCCCGGTGAGCGACAAGCTTCCGGACGCGACAAGACAACGACCGCAGCAAGGCGCTTGCCACGACAAGCTACCTCTCTGTACCCGCGCTCTAGCACATCCACCAATGTGTCGCCCTGGGGCCTTTCCAGGCGCGCGTGGCAAGAGGCTGTGCAGCCAGCGGTGCGCGGTGGCAAGCGACACTGACAAGATTGCCATCGTGGCGAGCGGTGGCGTCCCTGACGGTCCCTTTTTGCACCATTTGGGCGACGCAGGCAGGCATTTAATGCCTTTGTCCATTGCCGTCAGGGTTAGGTATGATACACTGTACAGGTGGTTGTACCAACCGCAATTCTTTTTCCATTTTTACCCTTGTCTACGTTGCCACCTGTCGGTGACCCCTTTAGCATATAAAAGGAGGCCCATGCGCAACGTAGAGGGGGTTCGGATTCGAAGGCAGAAAAACACTCACGCTCGGTCTCGTTAGCAGCTAGGGTATACTGTAGCACTCAGCGCTCTCGAGCAAGAACTCAATACACTCAGACATGTAGCAGTAGGAGTGTTATCTCTCCGGAGAGCTCCGAAGCTGGGTAAACCGCTCGTGTGCTTCGCCTCGATCCGCTCTTCGTGCAATCTCCGCCCCCCGCCGAACTGAAAGGGGCTCGGTCCGCCGGTCCCATAGGTGTTCGTGGATCAGTTTCCACGACATCTTTGGCGCGCCAAGTAGGGGGCATAGAGATTGTGTGAACCTGATCCGGCATTCACACGAGCTAGATTTCATCTTCTTCATCGACATGCCACCGAAGAAGAAGGCTTCGGCAGCAGCTGTTCCGTCCACGTCGATCCCACCACCACCGGAGCAAACGGGTGGTGGGGTAGACGCCGGCGGAAGAACGGGCATCGACGAGAGAGCTCATGGTGCTGCCAGGTCCAAGGACAAGGCTGCACAGACCTCGGCGTCCGTACATGCACCGCGCCAATCTTAGGAGGCGTAGGACCGACAGCGTCATGATATTCGCAGTGCCATACGTTCGTTGGACCAAGATCGAGCTGGTGGATCTCAGGGTGCTCAAGACCAGCATGCATGCCAACATGCTGGCACGAGCGAGACACGGTCGCCTGGACGGGATACTGCTCCTTCTAACATAGTTAGTGGTCCGAGCATATCCCGCTCCTCGCACCGTTTGCCACTGCCGCCCACCACTCCAGCAGAAGCTTTGGCGCGAGCTCAACTTCTCCTGGATTACCCTCCAACGGTAGACAAGATCAACGAATGGAGGGCCACCATTCAGAGTCTCATCAGCTTCACCAACGGTGACACTCCGCGGCAGCCGAGTACATCGCTGCCGCGGCAGGACTGCCAGGCATGAGCCGATGGCGACAAAACCGGTGGGGGTGCAACCACCATGCACTCTCCATCCCGAAGGCCAAGATCGTCGACTCGCCGGATCCACCTCGACAGCGACTCCACCGCATCATCGGATCCACGAGCTCGTCGCGATCAGCGCCAAGTTCTTCACGAACGACAGCAAGAAGACGCTCGTACACGCATCGAGCGCCGAAGAGAAGCGCGGCGTCAATCGGACCAGCGCGCTGGGCCCTCTGTTGACATGCATGCACCAGGGGAACCAGGCGATTTGCCGTACATGGTAGGTTGCCCTGCGTTCACTCGTGAGCTGCGGCAAGTCCAGTGGCCCAGCACGAAGAATTTCAAACCAGACATACCAGAGAAGTACGACGGCAAGTCGCATCCGTCGGAGTTCCTCAGCATCTACACCATTGCGGTGCAACCTGCTGGGGGGCGGGACGACAAGATCCTGGCCAACTACTTCCCGCTGGTGCTCAAGCCCAATGTCAGATCCTGGCTCATGCACTTGCCGGACAACTCCATATCCTCCTGGGCAGACCTGTGCCATCAGTTTGTCGGCGCCTTTACAGGCGGCCACAAGCCTCATGGCCAAGAGAGCGACCTTCATCTGCTCGCCCAGAAGGAAGGAGAGCCCCTGCGCAAGTACATTCAGAGATTCAGCCGCGTACAGCACAACATCCCAGATGTCCACCCTGCCGCGGTAATCAGCGCGTTCCATCAGAACGTGCGAAACCGCAGGATGCGGGAGGAGATGGCGATGTGCAAGATCAGAGACGTCAGTGAGCTATATGCCCTGGCCGACAAGTGTGCATGTGCTGAGGAAGGGAGGAAACTCCCCGGAGAGAATACAGAAGCAGGAGGATCTGATAGTGAGGATGCTGCCCCGGCAAAGAAAAACCGGCGGCGGAACAACAACAAGAAGAAAGGCAAGGATGTGCTAGTCGTTGAGCAGTCCGGCAACGGAGGTGGCGCCAAGAAAGCCAAAGCTGGTAGCTCCGGCGAGGAGATTGCCGCAGGCACCAACTACCAGGCTGTGGCAGTCGCCGACAAGCAGGACGGCACCAACAAGCAGTACTGCAAGATCCACCGCACCAAGGGCCATGACCTCCAGAGCTGCAAGAAGGTCGAGCAGCTTGTCGAGCAGCAAAAGGCTGAATACGAGCGACGTGACAAGGAGAAGGCCCAGGAAGGTGCTGGAGGAGCCGGTAAGAAACGCCCCAGCCGAGGAGGACGCCGCGGCAAGGCCAAGCAGCGGCAAGGAGACAGACCTCCCCGCGGCCGCGACAAGGATGAAGATGACGACGACGATGAAGATATGGATGATGATGAGACCGATGAGCAGGAGTTCCAGAAAGCCACAGAGGTCCTGTGCGTTGACGGCGGTGCTTCTCTGCATACTTCACACCGCCAGCTCAAGCAGTGGGTGCGGGAAGTCAATGCGGCAGAACCACCCGTCGAGTCACGCAAGCCTCTGAAATGGTCCAGCACGCCTATCATCTTTGATATTGAGGACCACCCTGATCGCATAATTGCGGTCGGGTGCTTGCCGATGTTGGTTTCACCAACTATCCGCAACCTCAAGGTCACTAAGATGCTAGTTGACGGCGGGGCCGGCTTGAATCTGATCTCCTCCACGGTACTCCAGAAACTCCAAATCCCTGATAGCGAGCTCGAAGAGACCGGCACATTCCAAGGAATCAATCCGGGAAGAAGCAAGCCAAAGGGAAAGATCACGTTGCCGGTGACATTTGGCAGCGAGTTGAACTTCAGGAATGAGAGGGTCACTTCTGACGTTGCTGACTTTCCATTGCCTTACAATGGGATACTCGGCAGTCCAGCACTCGCCAAATTCATGGCAGCCTCTCACTATGCATACAACATGCTGAAGATGCCAGGCCCGATAAGTGTCATCTCTGTCCCTGGTGACAAGAAGGATGCTCTTATCTGCGCCGACAAGATCTACCGGGAAGCAGCAGCCGCAACAGATCGCAGGTCACTTGCCGTTGAAGCTCCCGGGGGGAAGAAGAAGACCAAGTCCGGCAAGAGTTCTGATGCCCACTCCGGCAAGCGCACCTCTTCGGAGTGCTGCGCTACCGTCGAGGATGCACCATCGAGCTCCACCGGCAAGTGTAAGAAGACAATGGTAGCTCCACCAGAGACCAAGAAGGTGTCCGCCAAGGAGGACGGCACTGGTGGTACCTTTACCATCAGTGCCACTCTCGACCCTAAATAGGAAAGCGCGCTCGTTGCTTTCCTGCGGGCGAACGTCGACGTGTTTGCATGGCAACCGTCTGACATCCCCGGTGTTCCCAGGAAAGTAATCGAGCACCATCTTGCCGTCTGTCCTCATGCGCGGCCTGTCAAGCAGAAAGTCAGGAAACAGGCAGTGGAGCGCCAAGAATTCATCGCAGAAGAAATCAAGAAATTGGAAGCAGCAGGCCCTGTCAGAGGAGTGCTCCATCCTACGTGGTTGGCCAACCCTGTTGTCGTGCGCAAGGCAAATGGGAAATGGAGGCTTTGTATCGACTTTACCGATGTCAATAAAGCTTGTCCCAAAGACCCATTTCCCTTGCCGCGCATCGACCAGATTGTTGACTCCACGGCCGGATGTGACTTGCTTTCATTCCTTGATGCATACTCAGGATACTATCAGATCTTCATGGCAGAAGAGGATGAGGAGAAGACCGCATTCATCACCCCATGTGGCACATACTGTTTCATACGGATGCCTTTCGATTTAAAAAATGCTGGTTCAACATTTGCAAGGGTAGTCCATGACGCTTTTGAGCCGCAAATACACAGAAATGTGGAAGCCTACATGGATGACATAGTGGTCAAGAGCAAAGACAAGGCGACTCTGATTCAAGATTTAGACGAAACCTTTGCAAATCTGCGCAAGATCAACCTCAAGCTTAACCCCGAGAAGTGTGTGTTTGGAGTCCCCTCCGGCAAGCTTCTCGAGTTCTTCGTGTCTCAGCGGGGAATTGAAGCCAACCCGACAAGATCAAGGCCATTGAGAAGATTGAAGCACCAAAGTGCGTCAAGGATGTACGAAGACTTGCCGGTTGCGTAGCTGCTCTCAGCAGGTTTATCTCTAGGTCTGCTGAGCGCGCCCTGCCATTTTTCAATATTTTGAAAAAGGAAGGTCCAATGAAATGGACTCCGGAAGCGGAGGCTGCACTCCAGGACTTAAAGAGATACCTGTCCTCCACTCCAACACTTGTCGCACCTAAGCCACAAGAGAAGTTGCTGCTATATATAGCGGCAACCAATCAAGTGATTAGTGCTGCGTTAGTAGCAAAGAGGGAGGCGGATGATGAGCCAGCAACCACGGCAGGTGCATCCAGCGACAAGAAGGGGACTTCACCGGCAAGCTCTAGTCCCGACAAAGATGGATCTGCGCAGGCGCGTGAGAAGATGCAGAAAAGAATGGTGCAGCGCCCAGTTTACTTTGTCAGTTCCCTTCTGCAGGGGGCTAGGTCAAGGTACTCTGGTGTGCAGAAATTGCTTTTCGGTCTCCTCATGGCCTCGAGAAAGCTGCTCCATTACTTCCAAGCACATGAGGTCACAGTCGTCACTCATTTTCCGCTGAAGAGGATACTGCAAAATCCAGAAGCAACAGGCAGGATTGTCGAGTGGGCACTGGAACTGTCAAGCTTTGGCCTCAAGTTTGAGAGCACTTCAACTATCCAAAGCAGAGCATTGGCGGAGTTCATAGCAGAATGGACGCCAACACAAGATGAAGAAATTCCAGAAACGAGCATCCCCGTCAAGGAAGCAAGCAAAGAGTGGCTGATGTACTTTGATGGTGCCTTCTCGCTGCAAGGCGCCGGTGCGGGCGTGCTACTTGTTGCACCCACCGGAGAGCACCTCAAGTACATAGTCCAGATGCACTTTCCAAAGGAGCAAGCAACGAACAATACCACAGAGTATGAAGGTTTGCTTGCCGGTCTCAGGATCGCAGCAGACCTTGGGATCAAGAAGCTCATTGTCAGGGGTTACTCACAGCTTGTAGTCCGCCAAGTAAACAAGAATTATCAGAGTCCGTTGATGGAAGCTTACGTTGATGAAGTGAGGAAGCTAGAAGAGCACTTTGACGGCCTATAGATGGAACATGTTCCAAGAGCTCAGAACGACATTGCCGATGGCCTGTCGAGAGCAAGAAGAGGAAGTTGATTTCTGGTGACTATTTTCTGGCAGAGCTCCCCGAAGCCGCCGCCAAGAAGGTCCTCAAGATCAACACCAAGGGTGCTGAGGAGCAGTCTGCTTCGGCAAGCCCTAGGGTTTGTTCCGTTGAAGCAGACGCTCCCGACAAGTTTTGCTCCGGCAAGCTTGCCGGGGAACGTCAAGCTCCGGCTGAGCCACAGGTTCTCGCCGTAGAAGCGGATGTACCCGCAGCAGCAAATGTGCCTTTAGTCCTTGTTGTCGAGCCGCAAGCTCCAGCATGGGCACATCAGATTGTCCGTTTCTTTCAGACAGGAGAACTTCCCGAAGAGCAAGAAGAAGCGGAAAGAGTAGCCCGGCAGTCAAGTATGTACCAGTTTGTCGACAACGCACTATACAGAAGAAGACTCAACGGCGTGAAATTGAAGTGTATTCACCGGGAAGACGGACAAAAGCTGTTGGCAGAGATACATGGAGGCATATGTGGTCACCACATTGGCGCAAGAGCACTTGCCGGCAAAGCGTTCCGGCAAGGTTTCTTTTGGCCGACAGCCCTCCAGGATGCAACTGCACAAGTAACCAAGTGTGAAGCGTGCCAGTTCCATTCCAAGCAGATACACCAGCCAGCTCAAGCTCTCCAGACGATCCCTTTATCCTGGCCATTTTCGGTCAGGGGGCTCGACATCCTCGGCCCCTTTCCCCGAGCTGTCGGGGGCTTTGAGTACTTGTACGTTGCAATCGACAAGTTCACAAAGTGGCCGGAAGTGGAAGCAGTGAGGAAGGTGACAGCACAGTCAGCAGTCAAGTTCTTCAGGTCAATTGTTTGCCACTTCGGGATCCCTAACAGGATCATCACCGACAACGGCACGCAATTCACGAGCCGCACCTTCATGCAGTATGTCTAAGATCTTGGCGCCAAGGTCTGCTTTGCTTCTGTTGCTCATCCAAGAAGTAACGGTCAAGCGGAGAGGGCGAATGCTGAAGTGCTGCGCGGGCTCAAGACCAGGACTTTCGACAGGCTGCGCAAGTGCGGAAAGAACTGGATTGAGGAGCTGCCGGTGGTTCTTTGGTCGATCAGGACGACGCCAAATCGACCCACTGGCCAGACACCTTTCGCTTTAGTCTATGGAGCAGAGGCAGTTCTCCCCACGGAACTCATATACGGGTCACCTCGAGTGCTCGCTTATGATGAGCTTGAGCAAGAGCAGCTGCGACAAGATGACGCGCTGCTCCTTGAGGAGGACCGTCTTCAGGCCGATGTACGAGCTGCTCGATACCAGCAAGCTTTGCGCCGCTACCATAGCCGCAAAGTTAATGCCAGAAGTCTCGAGGAAGGCGACCTTGTTCTTCGGCGCGTTCAGTCCTCCAAGAATTCCAACAAGTTGATGCTGAAGTGGGAAGGCCCTTACTGGGTGAAATGAGTCACTAGGCCTGGCGCTGTCCGCCTTGAGACCGAAGATGGCATTCCGGTGAGCAACTCCTGGAACATTGAGCATCTTCGTAAGTTTTACCCGTAGGGCGCGGTTGCCGGAACCTGTTCCGGCAACCACCTTTTGTACAAGTCTTGCCGATGTTGCATGTAATCCTTTGTACAAAGCCGGGCGCAGACCCCGTGCATAAGTAAAGCTCATGTGCTCCACACATCTTGTCAATTTCATGCTTTCTACTTTTTTTGCATGCGTTATCTGACACTTTGTGCAGCGCCTACCCCCGGTAAGCAATAACGAGCCATAAGGCTCCATGCCTTTATTTTCTCTTCTTTCTCTTTCTCAAAGGAAGGAAGGTTCCCTTGCCCACAAGTTTGCCGGGGGGAAAGGAGAAGATAATGGTGTGGACCAAGCATCGTTCGAGAAAGTTTCGCCTTACCGGGAAGCAAACGACAGAAAAGCTAAGTTGCTAAAGTTTGAGTAATCAGTTTTAAAATTTTTAAGTTATCTTCCTCGAACGACCGTGCTTTGTATGGAAAACCTGTGCGCGGAGGAACCAACTCGTAGCTAGTTGCGCCCTTACTTTGTTTCGAGTCCGCTCAACAACTTAAGTGAGCTGCGACTAGTTGCGACAAGGTTTCTTGTCGGTAGCGGCACCGCCAGCAGGCTGCTGACGTCCCGCACTCAGCGCTCGCGGCTAAGGTGCCTGCGTCGACAAGTTCCCTAAAAGCGTAGGGCAAAAACATACAAAGGAAGGAATCAAGTAAAGGAAATAACATAGCAATCGCTACCCAAAATAAAGTCATATTACAAGATAGCTTGTCGCAGCTCTAACAGATTGTTCTCATAACATGACCAGCAGCGACAAGAAAAAGAGAAAACGGGCGGCCTAGTCTACACGATCGCTCTCAACCCTCTTGATCCCGCTCACCTTGTCCACAATGGGTGCGACAAGGGTCTTGAGCGCTTCCAGATCGGCATCCGGCGGCAAGGTCCTGAGGACGTTGGTGAGGTTGAGGCTTGGGTTGCGGAAGGCCACCTTCACCAGCACCTTTTGAAGAGCTCCCGCGCAGATCTTGTGCGACTTGTCCGCCAGCTGCTTTGGGATCTTCTCCCGGTGTCGCTGGAGGGCCGTCGCCACGCCTTTGATGAACAAGCTGAGCTTGGCGCTGGGTTGGAGGTGCTCATCGGAGGAATACCCGAGATCTTCCATCCCCAGCTGCGCCAGCTCCCTGTTGATGGCTGCGGCAACCTCCACGAGACCCTCGGTCCAGTGCTCCACATTCTCCCTAAAAGTGTTTTGGGCGGCAGCAGCACTCGCCAGCATCGCCTCATCGGCCTTGATCTTCTCCTTCAAGGCCACCTCCTGCTCCCTGGCGCCGTCCAGCGTCTTGGTCAAAGTAGTCAGCTTCAACTCAAGATCTGCATTGGAGTCCTTGGCGGCACTAAGCTCCTTGCTCCTCTCGGCGAGACGACCCTGCAGCTCGCCATGGGTGTAGGCGTCCTTCTCGCGCTCATGCTTGAGCGCAGCAAGCTCCTCGCCGCTCACCTTGAGATCAGCCTCCAGCTGCGCCACCTTCGTCTCCAGCTCCTTCTTGGCGGCCTCGGCAGCTGCGGCAGCATCCTTTGCTTCCTTGAGAGCCCCGCCAAATGTCTGCTCGCGCGCGGCAAGCTCCTCCTCATGGCTGTCAAGGCTAACTTTCCGCTGTGCCAACTTGCCTTCCTGTGCAGACAGCTTCTCGGCAGCAAGCCGCTGTTGCTCTTCAACTTCAGCCTTCTCGAGGAGGAAGGCTCTCCGCTCCTCGGTGAGTTGCTCTCGCTCCTGTGCCAGGGACCGGAGAGCTTCCTGGTTGAAGCCCCGGAGCTCCTCCACGCGCTTCTCGATGTCCACTCCCGCCTTCGTGACAAGCGCTTCTCGGGATGCCAGCTTGGCCTGTCGGGCGCGGTAGAGCGACAACAGCTTCTGCAGAAGCTGCTGCTCCTCAGGCTCACCGTTGCTGCTGCTCGGCGCGTCGACCAGCGTCAGCCCAGTGGAGGCGAGCAACTCTTCATCAAAGATCTCTCCTTCGACCAGCCCCCTGGAGCTTGACGCCCAGGGGAGCTTGATGAAGAAGCCATCGCCGGCCTTCAAATAGGCACCGGGCTGGGGCTCTTCGAAGCCTGACGCTGCAGCAGCGGCGGAGGGATCGGCGGTTGGCGTAGTGCCTGACGCTCCTGCGGCCTCGGGGCCGTCACTGCAATCGCCGGACCCCTCGCCAGCTTCTGCGGCGGCAGCTTTGGCGGCCTCTTCACCGGCGGGATCATCAGCGCCGGCCTCTTCTTCGGTGGCAGCGGCGTCGTCGGTATTGCCGCGCGTGTTCTCCTCGCCAGCGACCTCGGTTTCCATCGGCTCCATGGCAGATGGATCTGACGACCGAAAAAGGAAGAAAAGTCAAGCAAATATTCAAAAAGAAAATCAGAAGAAGAAGAACCCAGGGGAAGTTTTCAAGCAAGAGGATTACCTGTGCTAGGATCCACAGCCGCGGTCTCCGCCACCGGGGGGTCGCTGGTGCTGTCCCTTGCTGGAGAACTGTCCCTTGCCGGAAAATTCTCCCTTGCCGGAGAACGCTCCTTTGCCGGGGAATCCTCCCTTGGCGGTGTAGTCGAAGCAGATGGCATGTCGGGAGCGGCTTCCGGGCACTCCTGGTGAGACTGCTCTGCTCCTACGCAAACCAATAATCAAATGTCAGCAAAGAAAGAGCACCCATGCGCGCCTAACAGCAGGAAGTAAACCATATACTTACACTGGGGGCTGCGCTGGGGGCTGCTTTGGGGAATAGTTGCCGGGTCCGGCAAGGTGGTCTCGGACACACCCCCTGCTGTTGCGGTGGGTTCATCCTCGATGACAATCAGCGGGACCTTGGCTCTCTTCGCCGCTCTCTGTGCCAGAGTCCTGAAAAGGAATGGGTTCGGAGTAAAGCAAATCAGATACAAGACAAGACAGCAAGAATTGTAGAACTACAAGTACATCAAAGAATCTTACTCTTCCTCTTCCTCATCGGAGCTGAGCGCGGAGAGGTCGAAGTCTGGCCCACCTTCGGTGCGACAAGGTGGAGGAGTAGTTTCCCTTAGCCGCTTGGCGGGAGCAGAAGCGGTGGTCCGGGAAGGCCCCGCTCCAGTTGCCGCAGCGGCGTGAGGTGCTCCCGCGGCAACAGTGCTTGCCACGGTGGAGTGCGTCGCGCGACGCGGCGGCTGTTGACCCATCTGCCGCCCCGCTACGTCCCCGGCCTTGCGGAGACGCCTTCTTGGTGGTGCTGGGGGCTCCGCTTGCGAGTCGCTCGCGCCCTCGGCGGGCTCGCTCGACTCAGCTTCAGGCCTGACAAGCACTCCCTCGCCGGCAAGCTCCTCTCGCTTGGCAAGGCTTGCCGCCTCTGCTGCCTCTGCCTCCTCCACGGTGAATCCAAACTCGCCCGCGGCAGCTGCCGCCGCCGCCTCTTCCAGCCTAGTGGTGATGCGCTGCATCTCCGCATCGGTGGTGTCGCGAGTAAGGCTTTTTTGTTCATCAGAGCGGACCGGCACTTCTACCAAGCCATCAAAGAACTCCTACACGACGTCGTCTGCAGGCTCTTGCCAAGTTGGGACAATTCCATGCGAATCGCATAGCGGCATCATTGCACGGATGCGGTCGAGCGAGGAGTTGTTGCACAGCGGAACGACACCCCTCGGCAACATGACCGCTTCGGGATGTTGAGGATCGCGCTTGAACAGTTCCAGGAACATCGCGTCCAGTTCCAGGACAGTGAAGTTGAAGTTGAGGCCCGGGCACAGCCTCATGATATCCGCCGCATTCTGGAACTCCTAGGCGGGTCTCCTCCTCTCCTGCAGGGGGGCGATGCGACAGCAAAGAAAATCTACGCCAACGGCGCCTACGGTGAGCCCGGCAAGCCTGAGGCGTAGGATCCGGGTGACGGCAATCTTCAGCCTATCGTCTTCCGGGGCCACGTTGCTCTAATCGTTGCCGCGCGCTACTGGGGCTTGGCGCAGGGCGGTAAATGGCTGCGGGTTCTCCTCGACAATCCAGCACCAGTCTGCTCTCCATTCATCCCACTTTCTGCGGAGCTCTCCCTCCAGATAAGCTTCCTTCTTGCCAGTTCTCGAGATCCAGGCGATTCCGCTGGATAAAGGCTCCCCTCTCTCAACTCGGGGCATAAAGAAGTGGCGAAAAAGAGCTACATTTGGATAGACTCCGACGAAGTTTTCGCAGAGATGTGCGAAAACTGCCATGGTCAGAACGGCGTTGGGGGTGAAGTCAAGGAGGCGGAACCCGTAGATGTTCATAATGTCACAGAAAAACTCAGAGAAAGGCGGGCAGAGCCCGCAGTAGAAGAACAAAGCAAAGAAGGGATATCCATTCGGAGCCAGTTCCAAAGCGGCAGCTGAGAGTACCTTCGTGCACGGATGCGCTCGCATCTCCGTCGACCAGAAGAGGTAGTAATACTCCCTCAGCTCCTTCGCGGCGAGCTGAGGGGGGAAGATTGCCCGCTCCTTTCGCAGCGCCGTGAGCCGCTGCGCCTCGGCCGACTTCACAACCTTCCCGGCTTTCGGAGCCATGGCGGAGGTGGTGAGAGAGATCGACGGTGTTGGTGGTCCCGGTGGCGATGGGGGGCGGAGCGCTGCTCTCTTTCAGCTTTGGGAAGAAGGCGGGAGCGGCGGAGGTTTTGAGATTGGAATAGCAACCAGCGAGATGGGCGAACTGCCCCTGTTTCCCCTGCTTATAAAGAGGGAGGGGCGGACATTCCGTCTTTCCGAATAAAGAAACCACCCACGATCTCTCCCACGACGCCGCATTCGACGCGTGCCGTTCGGGGAGGGCACAGTGAATACAGAGTGAGATACAGCGTAACCCATGCCGCGCGTGCCCGTGCCCTGTTTTGGGCCTGGCCCAACAGCGCTCGGCACCGTGTGTGGCCCAGGCCCGGGGGCTCCTGTCGGTGTACTAGAGTAGGGGTACCCTAGTATCCGGAACTTGTGCACGGGCAGTTGCAGCACCCCGCTGCAAGGCTTGCCGGGTGACCGCCAAGGTCCTCTGTGGTTCCTTTGGAGCCATTCAAGAACAAAGTATTCAAGCCAAGGAGACAAGGCCCCGGCAAGAGGAGCTTGCCGGGAAGGCCAATCAAGGCATCTCAAGGGACTTGCCGCGACGCGCCACGCGTCCCGGCGAGGCCCGGTGAGCGACAAGCTTCCGGACACGACAAGACAATGACCGCGGCAAGGCGCTTGCCGCGGCAAGCTACCTCTCTGTACCCGCGCTCCAGCACATCCACCAACGTGTCGCCCTGGGCCTTTCCAGGCGCGCGTGGCAAGAGGCTATGCAGCCAGCGATGCGCGGTGGCAAGCGACGCTGACAAGATTGCCATCGTGGCGAGCGGTGGCGTCCCTCACGGTCCCTTTTTGCACTATTTGGGCGACGCAGACGGGCATTTAATGCCTTTGTCCCCTGCCGTCAGGGTTAGGTATGATACAGTGTACAGGTGGTTGTACCAACCGCAATTCCTTTTCCATTTTTACCCTTGTCTATGTTGCCACCTGTCGGCGACCCCTTTAGCATATAAAAGGAGGCCCATGCGCAACGTAGAGGGGGTTCGGATTCGAAGGCAAAAAAACACTCACGCTCGGTCTCGTTAGCAGCTAGGATATACTGTAGCACTCAGCGCTCTCGAGCAAGAACTCAATACACTCAGACATGCAGCAGTAGGAGTGTTATCTCTCCGGAGAGCTCCGAAGCTGAGTAAACCGCTCGTGTGCTTCGCCTCGATCCGCTCTTCGTGCGATCTCCGCCCCCCGCCGAACCGAAAGGGGCTCGGTCCGCCGGTCCCATAGGTGTTCGTGGATGAGTTTCCCCGACAAAAGGTGACGCTGGGGCCAATTGGAAGTTGCAAGTCATCAAAGCTGAGATTTGGTGTGTCAAACCTCTCATCAATGAAGTTATGGATGATTGCCACGTCAAAAAGAGGCAAGTTGTTGAAGATCTCAGCTTCTTCCTTACTCTTGATCAGTTGCTCAAGAGCATCATCTGCAAGATCATCATCGCTGGACAGATCAATGTGCTCTTCACGCAGAATAGCAGCAGGAGTCAAAGTCGGATCAGTACTCTTGATGATTTTCTTTTTCTTCTCCGTCTTCTTGGAGATGCGTGAAAGATCTTCAGACTGCACACTATCTTCAGGAGGTGCAGTGTCCAGTGGCTTCACACGAGAAACTTTTGGAACTGCAGCTGATGTTGAAGCCTTAATTTTCTTTGGCTTCTGCGGCCTTGGAGGAGGAGCTGGGGCTTCATCAGAATCAGCATTATTATCAGAATGATCGACTTTGGCACCTTGCACCAAGATGTAAGAGATGAGGCCATCAAAGTTTGAAAAGGGGCCAATTCTATTTTCTTCCGCTTCACGTGTGCCATCAGCACAGGGAGCAGAGGGACCAGGATTGAAGTCTAATCCCCATGACTTCTTGTTTTCCTTTGCCGAAGCCTTTGCATACTGGAAGTTGCGCTTGAAGAGATTATCATCACGACACCAGAGCAATGATGATGGGTCGGCATCTTCAGGCTGTGGTCCACGAACCATACAAGGATAGAATTCTTGTGCAATGGCTTCAGCTTTGTTCTTGGGGGGAAGGCCTCGATAGAGAATATCACCCCAAGGACTCTTGATAGCATTCTTCTCAGCGTACTCCTGGGTCATGAATTTGTACTTGAACCATTGTTCAGCCCAATAGCGTCGAATCCATTGGATTCGTGTCTTGCGCTGATTATAATCCTCTTCAGGATCTATTTTGTAGATTTCTGCAAGATCATCAGGCAGATTCTTTGATGTTCCCCCTCGACGCTGTCTGCCACCCTTCCTTATAGATTTCTCCGTATCCATGAACTTCAAACTGAATGGTTTCAATATGTTCAAAGGCTTCAAAGGCTTTGGCTTACTGGTCAGACAGGAACTGGCTTCGGGAGATTCAATGTGTTGCTGTAAGAATTCTGCAAACGAATGCAGACTATGAGAACCTAGGGATTCTCCCACGGACATATACCCGTGACAGCGTTAGAGATGCGAGTGAAGGGGAAGAGGTCATATGCATTCTCAGAAGGGTTTGAAGATAAATCAGTTTGAAGGCATTGACCTCATGTTGCGAAGACATTCACTTATATGTTGAGAGTCGGTTCCAGATTTGTACGAATCCGTGAATAAGTACAAGTGAGGATTCTAACTAGATATGAAGCTTAAGTGAATATACTAGGCAGTATGAGATGCAGACAGAGTAGATCTAATTTTGTATAGACAGAAACCAATTTTGGTAAATTGGATGAATCATTGAGGATCAAAAAGATGGTAAAAATAGAGTTATATTTACCACACAATGAACTGCTAGATGGGATGAAAGGAGACCGAGCAGTTCAATCCACCGTGCCCTAACTTGGCGACGGAGGACACCTACGACGGCGGCGGAGAGGACGATGCCCGCGGCCGGCGTGAGGACGGCGTCGGAGAAGTCGCGGCAGCTAAGCGCTTCGTCTCCGGCGTCGTCGAGAGCTAGCGGTGGCGCTAGGGTTTTAACAAGGTGGAGAGGTGGAAGAAGGTTTTCTTGACCGCAGGGGGCACGTATTTATAAGAAGGTGTGCGGCACAACGCAATTACGCAGGTGCCCCTGCCTGTTCACATCTGAGGGACACGTGGCAAGCATGCAACATACTCAGAGTTGTCCCATGTTCCCACGCCCGCCAAGTTTGT
This sequence comes from Triticum timopheevii, assembly GCA_963921465.1. Classification (NCBI taxonomy): domain Eukaryota; kingdom Viridiplantae; phylum Streptophyta; class Magnoliopsida; order Poales; family Poaceae; genus Triticum; species Triticum timopheevii. The sequence continues at coordinate 155,632,445 of OY997272.1, forward strand.
CGGATGGTCGTTCCGGCTTCTCCGGATTTCAACAATAAAGATGAATCATTTAAAAGGACTTGATGTTTTTCTCTGTATCTTCTGCTGACAAGGATGCAGAGAAGACATTTGACAGTTTCAATAGAATGCATATGATTTGGACAGATAGAGTTTGAGATAGAAAGCATAGAAAGATTAGGGTCCGATCACATTCACTTAGTTCAAAAGATTCACAAATGAAGACATAGCTATAAGTGAATGATGTAGAGGACATAATACTAGTGTATATATATATATATATATATATATATATATATATATATATATATATATATATATATATATATATATATAGGCAAGCAATCAACTCAACATAGTGAAGTAAATCATGAAGATAAGTTGAAAGTTGAAGACAAATCAAATGCGAATATATTCAACAATAACGCCATGAGTGAAACACTTCAAACCAAGAAATTTGGTGGTGGCATTACCCACCGTATAGGAAGTATTAGACCCAGACACGGCGCACAATTATCGTGGCGCTCCGAAGTCAAATTCCATGTTAATGTATTCACACTCAGAATGTAAGTCTTCATTGATTGAAGATATACTTTACTTCGTGTGTTGCACATCTAAGTCATCAACATGCATAAGTGTTAGGATGTGTGCCTGATCACAGGACATTTGAGGATTCCAAGATATTTAGCTCACACCGTGACTTGCAAAACCTTTTCTCATCCAAGGGCTTTGTGAAGATATCTGCCAGTTGCTCTTCAGTGTTGACTAATGATGTCAATATCTTTCTTCATGACATGATCTCGGAGAAAATGATGATGAATTTCAATGTGCTTTGTCTTCGAGTGCTGAACTGGATTGTTGGCAATCTTGATGGCGCTTTCATTGTCACAAAAGAGAGGGACTTGCTTCAGATTGATGCCATAGTCCTTGAGAGTTTGCTTCATCCACAGAAGCTGAGCACAACAAGATCCAGCGGCAATGTATTCAGATTCAGCAGTTGAGAGTGATACACAGTTTTGCTTCTTTGAAGACCAACAGACAAGTGATCGTCCCAGAAAGTGACATGTTCCTGATGTAGATTTGCGATCCACCTTCTCACCAGCATAATCAGCATCCGAGAATCCAACCAGATCAAATCATGAGCCCTTTGGATACCATAATTCGAGTGTTGGGGTGTAAGCCAAATATCTAAGAATTCGCTTCACAGCTAAGTGATGCGATTCCTTTGGTGCCGCTTGGAATCGAGCACACATGCAAACACTAAGCATAATATCTGGCCTAGATGCACATAGGTAAAGTAAAGAACCAATCATGGAGCGGTATACCTTTTGATCGAACTCTTTACCATTGTCATCAGGACCAAGATGATGTTTGGCTGGCATTGGCGTCGTGTAACCTTTGCAATCTTGCATGCCGAACTTCTTCAGACAGTCTTTGAGATATTTTTCTTGAGATATGAAAATGCCATTTCTTTGCTGACGAATTTGAAGACCAAGGAAGAACTTCAGCTCACCCATCATGGACATCTAATATTGCTCTTGCATCATGTATCCAAACTCATCACTATACTTCTGGTTGGTGCAGCCGAAGATTATGTCATCCACATATATTTGGCATACAAACAGTTCACCATCATATGTCTTCGTGAAGAGTGTGGGATCTAGGGATCCTGGTTTGAAGCCTTTGCTCTTCAGGAAGTCTTTGATTGTATCATACCAAGCGCGAGGAGCTTGTTTGAGGCCATACAGTGCTTTGTTTAGTTTGTACACCATATCAGGATGTTTTGGATCTTCAAAACCAGGTGGTTGAGCAACATACACTTCTTCTTCAATCTTGCCATTAAGGAAAGCACTCTTCACATCCATTTGATATAGCAAGATGTTGTGGTGATTAGCATAAGCTAGCAGTATGTGAATAGCTTCAAGCCTAGCCACCGGAGCAAATGTTTCATCGAAGTCGATTCCTTCGACTTGAGTATATCCTTGAGCCACAAGACGTGCTTTGTTCTGACGACTTGACCATGCTCATCTTGTTTGTTCCGATATATCCATTTAGTGCCAATAATGTTATGTTTGCGAGGGTCAGGGCGCTTGACAAGTTCCCAAACATTATTCAGCTTGAACTGTTGAAGTTCTTCTTGCATGGCTTGAATCCATTCAGGTTCCATAAAGGCTTCAGCAACTTTCTTGGGTTCAGATATTGATAAAAATGAAAAGTGCCCACAGAAATTTGCTAACTGTGTTGCTCTTGAGCGAGTAAGCGGACCAGGTGCATTGATGCTATCAATTATCTTCTCAATTTGTACTTCATTTGCAACACGAGGATGAACTGAACGAAGTCCTTGCTCATGCTGATCATTGTCATTGTTGGGAGGATTGTCTTCGGTCTGAGCATTGTCTTCAGGTTGGTTTGGTGCAGAAATGATAAGTTCCTCTTTAGGTTGTGCTTCAGAGGGCATGATTTCACCAGTTCCCATCAGCTTGATAGATTCGCTGGAAGGAGCTTCATCTAATGTGCTTGGTAGGAGCTCTCGTTGTGAACCATTGGTTTCATCAAATCGCACGTCCATAGTTTCAATGATTTTGTAGTGGAAGAGGTTGAAGACTCTGTAAGAGTGCGAATCCTTTTCATAACCGAGCATGAAGCCTTCCTGAGCTTTCGGTTCAAATTTTGACTTGTGATGGGGATCCTTGATCCAGCACCTAGCACCAAAGACTCTGAAGTAGCTGACATTTGGCTTCTTGCCAGTAAGGAGCTCATAGGATGTTTTGCCCAGAAGCTTGTGGATGTAAACACGGTTGATGATGTGACATGCTGTATCAATAGCTTCAGGCCAGAACTTTCTTGGTGTCTTGTACTCGTCGAGCATTGTTCGAGCCATCTCAATGAGGGTTCTGTTCTTGCGCTCAAAAATGCCATTTTGCTGAGGTGTGTATGGAGCAGAAAACTCATGAGTGATTCCCATTGTATCCAGATAGAGATCAAGCCCGGTGTTCTTGAATTCAGTGCCGTTATCACTTCTTATATGCTTGATCTTGACGCCATAGTTGTTCATTGCTCGATTGGCGAATCGTCTGAAGACATCTTGTACTTCAGTCTTGTAGAGAATTATGTGCACCCAGGTATATCTTGAGTAGTCATCAACAATTACGAAGCCATAGAGACACGTTGTTGTTGTGAGGGTAGAGTAGTGAGTAGGGCCAAATAAGTTCATGTGCAACAGCTCAAAGGGTTGAGATGTCGTCATGATTGTCTTCGAGGGGTGCTTTGTAACACCCCGGATGTAACTTTCCATCTTTGTAACTCAAACTCTTGCCATTTTCGGCTATGTGATATGATATTCCCTCCGTGGTTGGGTTTTGTCTTTTGTTTTGCATTTTATTCATGTCATGCATATCATATCATGTCATCGTGCGCATTTTATTTTGCATACGTGTTCGTCTCGTGCATCCGAGCATTTTCCCCGTTGTCCGTTTTGCAATCCGACACTCCCACATGCACCGGCACACCCCTCTTGTCTCTTTTCGTGTGCGGGTGTTGAACATTCTCGGAATGGACCGAGCCTTGCCAAGTGGCCCTGGTATAGCACCGGTAGACCACCTGTCAAGTTTCGGGTCATTTGGAGCTCGTTTGGTACTCCAACAGTTAACCGCACTCCCGCAAAGGCCTCTTTTAAGTTGCAGCCCAACACCCCTCCAAACCAGACCAATAACCCATCTAAGTCACTTCCATGCTCTCCGTCGTCGGATCACGATTGTGTGGGCGAAAACCGCACCCCATTTGGACACTCGTAGCTCCCTCTACCTCTATATATAGATCCCTCCCCCGAAATTCACGGGCAAACCCTAGCAGATTCGTCCCCGCCGCCACTGGACAAGTCCGGCCGCAGCCGGACACGTCCGCCTCTCCGCCCCCAGCCAACCGCGACGTGCCACGTGGCACTCCGGCCTCCGCCGCCGCCGCCGGCCCGTGCAGCCCGTGCGAGGCCCGCCCGGCCTGCGCGCCCGCCACCGCCGCGCTCGGCTGCGCGCCCCGCGCCCGACCCGGCCGGCCGCCGCCCACCGCCGCGGCCTCGCGTCGCCCCGCCGCCTCGTCCATCGTCCGCCGCCGCCTTCCGGTCGCCTCCGCCCGCCGTCCGCCGCCGCGGCCGCCCGCCCGCGTCAGCCGCCTCCGGCCTTGCGCGACCCGGCCGAGCAACTCCGGCGACGCGCGCGCCCGCAGAGGAGCTCGACGCCGGCCGCCTCCTCCTTGTCCCGGCCAGGTCTGGCGCCCCTCCGGCCGCCCCGGCCTCTCTCCGCCCGTCCTCCGGCTTCCCCAAGCTTCGGCGACGTCCGCGCTCTCCAGCGATCCTCGATCCGGCTAGATCCGATCTAATCCGGCGGTTGACTTTCTTCTCCCCCGTTTTTCACTGTCTTTTTATGTCAGAAAATTGTTGCATCTTCATCGCATCACATCTTCGCATCCGTAGCTCCGTTTTGGGTGTGTAATATGTCAAATTGTTCGCCTCGAAGAGTACATCATTTCATTCCATTGCATCATTTACATTTGAGCTCATCTCGATGCCCGAAATGCTGTTGGAAGAAGGCTTCATATTGTTAGTTTCAGATTCTTATCAGAACGAGCTCTTTTGTCATTTTTGCCATGATTGATGTGTGCATCCTATGGACTTTGTCCCTAAATGTGTTTTGAACTAGGCTATGTCTTCTTTACATAGGTGCTTACCATGTATTTTTGTGATAAATGTGGTGACTAGCACAAGCATGCAAACTAGGCTTCGTGATAATGCTGATTTTAGTTCCTGTTCTGCTGTAATTTTGATGCCATGTAAACATGTTGCTACAGAGAGTGATACATGCATAGCATAATTTGAGATACTTCAGTAAGGGTGTTTTGAAAACATGGTTTTGCTCTATCCATCCATGGTCCTGGTTGCAATTATGGAGTAGTCTAGCATGTCATTTTCGTACTCTACTTTTGCTTCAAAATGTTTCCTGGCAGATTGTTTACATGTTATTCAATTTGGCCGAGGTTGTTGTAGTTGATCCGGGTATGCTATGATGTTGTTTCTTGCGATGTATAGTTTCTATGACATGTCTTCTTGATGGATGTATGCTTAGTTTATCATGAAATTCTCTGTAGTGGGTGCATCGAGCTCACGAAGGTGCCTTCGTAATTATTTCAATGCCATGCTTTGTTTGCTGAATCTATTAACGAAACTTGCTATGTTTACGTGGGTGCCATCATATTTTCTGATCCTTTTTGGCTTATGGTCAGTAAGGGACTTTTGATCTATGCTTTGAGTAGATTCATGCCATGTCTTATTTTGCTATTATAAGTTCCTGTAGCATGTTGATAACCTGCTCTAAACATTGCTTCGTGCTGGTGTTTATGCCATGTCCAGCCTGTTAATTTTTGCACTTTCTCCATGCTTGTTTGAACCTGTTATGATGTGATTTAGCCATAGCTCAGTGTTCCTCTTTTGTAAAGCATCTCCTGTAGATCATTGCCATATGTTTTGTTTTTATGTTGGGGTGCTGTAGCATAGTTTCTTGTTGCATGCTAAGTAGCATTGTGCTGTTAATCGCAGCTTTGTGTCATTCTTGTCTTGCTTGTCATTTGCAAACCGTGCATCCGAATCCGGTGATCTTTATATCGATTTCAACCGAAATCATCTCATCTTTCCAGAGGCATACTTGGTTTGCCAAGTTGATGCCTTGTTCATCCTTTTTCCTCCTGAAGCACGCATATGCATTGCATATCACATCTCGCATATCATGACATGTATTGCATCATGTTGCTTGTGCATTGCACCGTGATTTATTGTGGTTCCTTTGCTTGTGTTCTTGCTTTGGGTAGAGCCAGGAGACGAGTACGTGCACGAGAAACCTGTTGAGAACGCTTACGAGGATCAAGCCTTCGACAACTCTGAGAACCTTGCAGGCAAGATGATCATACCTTCGATATCACTTCTATCTCTGCTTGCTAGTACTCGCTCTATCGCTATGTTAGCTCTACCTGCCATTGTATACCATGCCTACCTATTGCCATGTCAAACCTCTAACCATCATGTCCTAGCAACCGTTGATTGGCTATGTCACCGCTTTTGCTCAGCCCCTCTTATAGCATTGTTAGTTGCAGGTGAAGATGAAGTTTGTTCCTGGTCGGAACATGGATATTTTGGGATATCACAATATCTCCTGTTTAAATTAATGCACGTTATATACTTGGTAAAGGGTGGAAGACTCGGCCTTATGCCTGGTGACTTGTTCCACTCTTGCCGCCCTAGTTTCCGTGATACCGGTGTTATGTTCCTTGAGTTTGCGTTCCTTACACGGTTGGGTGATTTATGGGACCCCCTTAACAGTTCGCTTTGAATAAAACTCCTCCAGCAAGGCCCGACCTTGCTTTTACCATTTTCCACCTAAGCCCTTTCCCTTGGGTTTTCGCGAGCCCAAGGGTCATCTTTATTACCCCCCGGGCCAGTGCTCCTTTGAGTGTTGGTCCAAACTAGAGCCACTTGCAGCGCCACCTCGGGGAAACTTGAGGGCTGGTTCTAGTTGTACATAGTGTTCATCTGGTGTGCCCTGAGAACGAGATATGTGCAGCTCCTATCGGGATTTGTCGGCACATCAGGCGGCTTTGCTGGTCTTGTTTTACCATTGTCAAAATGTTTTGCGAACCGGGATTCCGAGACTGATCGGGTCTTCCCGGGAGAAGGTCTATTCCTTCGTTGACCGTGAGAGCTTGTGATGGGCTGAGTTGGGACACCCCTGCAGGGTATATAATCTTTCGAAAACCATGCCCGCGGTTATGAGGCAGATGGGAATTTGTTAATGTCCGGTTGTAGATAACTTGACACTTGACCTCTTTAAAATGCATCAACCGCGTGTGTAGCCGTGATGGTCTCTTCTCGGCGGAGTCCGGGAAGTGAACACAGTTTGTGTTATGCTTGACATAAGTAGTTTCAGGATCACTTCTTGATCGCTTCTAGCTTCTCGAACAACGCGTTGCTTCTCTTCTCGCTCTCACTTGCGTATGTTAGCCACAATATATGCTTAGTGCTTGCCACAGCTCCACCGTATTACACCTTTTCCCTACCTATGAGCTTAAATAGTCTTGATCTCGCGGGTGTGAGATTGCTGAGTCCTCGTGACTCACAGATTCTACCAAAACAGTTGCAGGTGCCGATGATACCAGCACAGATGGCGCAACTAAGCTGAAGTGGGAATTTGATGAGGCCCTTGGTCGTTACTATGTTTCGTTTCCAGATGATCAGTAGTGGAGCCCAGTCGGGACGATCGGGGATCTAGCATTTGGGGTTGTCTTCTTTTCATTTGAACTTGACCGTAGCCGGTCTATGAGTGTATTTGAATGATGTATGATCTTAAATTATGTATTCTGTGAAGTGGCGATTGTAAGCCAACTCTCTTTATCCCATTCTTGTTCATTACATGGGATTGTGTGAAGATGACCCTTCTTGCGACAAAACCACCATGCGGTTATGCCTCTAAGTCGTGCTTCGACACGTGGGAGATATAGCCGCATCGTGGGTGTTACAAGTTGGTAATCAGAGCCATCCCCGACTTAGGAGCCGCTGCTTGATTGTTTGCTGGCGATGTTGAGTCTAGAACAAAAATGTTTTGAGTCTTAGGATTATATATATCGGAGAGTAGGATTCTTTTTACTCCTCAGTCTCTTCGTCGCTCTGGTGAGGTCTCCTGACGTAGATGTTTTGACTATCCTCTTCTCAAATTTCACTAAAACAATTTTAGGATCACGCGGGTATCTTGGAATCGTTCCGATTGTTTTGTGACGAGAACATTGTTCTTGGTGCCTCCTGACATTTAGGGGTTGTGGCAGTGTCCCGGGGAGTTGAGCTCCGAGGTGTTGTCGTCATAATTTTATCGTTGCAGTTCTGGAATACCTGAGCTTTGCCGACATGAAAATCTCTTTTATGCAGTTGTTGGTGAGATAACCCCGATAACACAGTACTGGGGCGAGCTCGGGAGTATTGCCATAACTCGTATAACGGATGCTTTTCGAAGGTTGAGGTACACGATTTTCGAAGGTTTCTTGGCTATGTGTTGACGGATGGATACAGCTGGATGTAGGGATTGTTAGTTTGGGTGAGATATATTGTTTCCCCTGTATCCCCAACACCTGATTGCATAACCAGAAAGTTTCGGGAGTTTATAGGTGGGATTCAAGTAGCTCTAGCATTTATTTCGCAGATATTTGGTTTGTGATTGGGTAATCCTTACCAATTATTTGTTCTAGTTGTACCTTGTTTATTTCATTCATCAATCTCTTATCAAGTGGCTTCTCACCTTAATGGACGTGTGATGTTTACTTTGGAATTCATTCGTTCATCCATGTTCGAATGTTTATTGTGAAGACTATATGTTGCAATTTCTATCCGTTGATTCAACTTGTCTATCTGTCTATCAAGATGCTAACGGATGTCACCCTCTTCAGGATGGCTCCGCCAACGCGTCTGAATCCAGAATGTAATGATGGGAGTCAGGCAAACCCTCCACCTCCACCTCCACCTCCGGAGGCATGGCAAGCTTTGATGGCAGCCTCTAACGCCCATGCTCAGATGATGATCCAGCTCATGCAAGAGCGCAACCAAGGCCAAGGCAACCAAGGGAATCATGGTCAAGGGCAGTTCAATCATCAGCCTCAGTTTCCTACCCTCAACTAGTTCCTGGCAAATCAGCCGAAGTCTTTCAGCTATTGTGTCGAGGCCACAGACGCCGATGATTGGCTCGTGGATATCAACAAGCATTTTGAATGCAGCAATGTCAGGCCTGAGGACTATGTCAAGTTCGCTTCTTTTCAGCTCAAGGATGAGGCAGCTGATTGGTTCCAGCAATAAAAGGATTCCAGAGGTGGTCGAGTGATTACTTGGACTGATTTCTGTCGGGACTTTAAAGCTCACCATATTCCTACCAGTGTTGTTGAGAGCAAGCGTGAGGAGTTCCGCAATCTCAAGCAAGGCAACATGTCAGTGTACGAATACAACAAGCAGTTTCAGAAACTTGCTCGCTTTGCTAAGCAAGATGTTCCAGATGAGAAGAGTATGATCTATCAGTTCAGAGGTGGCCTTAGAGAGGATCTGCAGTTAGCTCTCGTTCTTATTGAGCCTACTCAGTTTGATCAATTCTACAATATGGCACTCAAGCAAGAAGGTGCTCAGCTCAAGTGTGAAGCTTCCAAGAAGAGAATCAGGGATGCAGTGCAATCTTCTTCTTCCTCACAAGTGGCAGCTAAGCAGTAGAATTTCTACCTGCCTCCTCCTCCGTTTTGTCAGCCTTACCAACAGAAGAACTCAGGTGGCCGTGGATCTTCCCACCCACCCAACCCAAGCTATCAGAACAAGTCTCAGCCTCAAGCTTCAAAGTCGAATGCTCCTTATCATCGTCCGCTCTCAGAAGTGACTTGCAACAAGTGCCAGCAGAAAGGTCACTACGCGAACAAATGCTTCAATCAGAGGCGCCTTCCTCCTCCTCCTCCTGTGAGATCTTCAAGCAATGCAGTGGTCAAGCATAACCCAAAGTCTGCAAAGGTGAACATGATGAATGCAACTCAGGCAAAGGATTCTTCAGATGTGATCATCGGTAATCTTCCTGTTAATGATATTCCTGCAAAAGTCTTATTTGATACTGGTGCATCACATTCTTTCATTTCAAGACCTTTTGTGGCCAAGCATGAGTTTGTGACAGAAAAGATTCCTATCCCGTTGAAAATTGTGTCCCCTGGCAAGCAAATGACTTCTAATAATTGCGTCCTAGATGTTTCTATCAAGATGGGCGACTATAAATTTCTGTCTTCTCCAGTGGTTCTTGGTGACTCTGATATTGATCTAATTCTCGGGATGGACTGGCTTTCTAAGCACAAGGCTCAGCTTGATTGTGCCGCCAGGCAAATTCAATTGACTCACCCTTCTGAGGATGTTATCATCTATGCCACTCGCGATGAAACCATTCAGTTGTTTTCTCTCAATGAGAAGGGCGAATTGGATGCTATTTTTCAAATTCCAGTCATTTGTGAGTACCAAGATGTCTTTCCAGAAGAGCTTTCGGGTATGCCTCCTCATCGGCCAGTCGAGTTCGTTATTGATCTTGAGCCTGGAACAGAACCCGTTTGCAAGCGTCCTTACAAGCTTGGACCCAAGGAGCTGAAGGAATTGAAGAAGCAGCTCGATGAACAAGAGCATCTAGGTTTGATCAGACTGAGTTCATCCCCATAGGGTTGTGGAGTTCTTTTTGTCCAGAAGAAGGATGGCACGGACCGACTTTGTGTCGATTACCGTCCATTGAACAAGAAGACAATCAAGAACAAGTACCCACTTCCCAACATCAATGAGCTTTTCGAGCAACTCAAAGGTGCTAAAGTCTTCACCAAGCTTGACCTTCGTATGGGTTATCATCAGATTCGCATTCGTGAACAAGATATTCCCAAGACAGCATTCAGAACAAGCTATGTTTCTTATGAATATACTGTCATGTCTTTCGGTCTTGTCAATGCTCCTCCAACGTTCTCTCGCATGATGAACTTTATCTTCAACCCCTACACCAATGAATTCGTTCTGGTGTATCTCGATGATATTTTGGTCTTCTCCAAGAATAAGAAGGATCATGCCAAACATTTGCGATTGGTGCTCGACAAGCTCAGAGAGCATCAATTCTATGTGAAGTTTTCCAAATGTGAGTTCTGGCTTGATGAAGTTCTTTACCTTGGCCATATCATCTCTGCCAAGGGCATTGCTGTTAATCCCGCGAAGGTTTCTGCGGTTCTGAATTGGGAACCTCCTCAGAATGTCAAGCAGCTCCGCAGTTTTCTCGGTCTTGCAAGCTATTGCCGAAGATTCGTTGAGAACTTCTCTAAGATTGCAAAGCCTCTTTCCAACCTCCTACAGAAGCATGTCAAGTATGTCTGGACGCCTGAGTGTGACGTCACTTTCAACACCCTCAAAGAGAAGCTAGTCACAGCTCCTGTCTTGACTCCTCCTGATGAATCCAAGCCATTCTAAGTTTTCTGTGATGCTTCCCTTCAAGGTCTTGGTGCTGTGTTGATGCAAGAGAAGAAAGTTGTGGCCTATACCTCTCGTCAGTTGAAGCCCAACAAAAAGAACTACCCCACTCACGATCTTGAGTTGGCGGCAATTGTCCATGCATTGATAACATGGAGACATCTCTTATTGGGAAGGCAAGTGGACATTTTCACCGATCACAAGAGTCTCAAGTATATCTTCACTCAACCCAACCTTAACCTCAGGCAAACTCGATGGGTCGAGATGATTCAAGAGTACAATCCGAGTATCGAATATACTCCTAGCAAGGCGAATGTGATTGCAGATGCTCTGAGCAGAAAGGCTTATTGCAACAGTCTAATTCTCAAGCCGTTTCAATCGGATCTCTGTGAAGCCTTCCGCAAGCTGAATCTTCAAGTTGTTCCTCAAGGCTTTCTTGCCAACCTCATAGTCTCTCCTACTTTGGAAGATCAAATTCGTGAGGCACAACTCCTGGATACCATGGTGAAGAAGGTGAAACGTGGTATTGACAAGGGCATTCCCAAATACAAGTGCTATCGCTTGGATGACAAAGATACTCTTTTCTTCGAGGATCGAATTGTGGTTCCAAAAGGTGATCTGAGAAAAGTCATCATGAATGAGGCACACAATTCCCTCCTATCCATTCATCCTGGAAGTACAAAGATGTACCATGACCTCAAGCAGTCATATTGGTGGACTTGAATGAAGCGAGAGATTGCTCAATTCGTGAATGAATGTGATGTCTGCAGAAGAGTGAAAGCAGAACACCAAAGACCAGCTGGTCTCCTCCAACCTCTTGCTATTCCGGAATGGAAGTTTGACCATATCGAGATGGACTTCGTAACTGGTTTTCCTAAGTCCAAGCGTGGAAATGATGCTATCTTCGTTTTCATTGACAAGCTTACCAAAGTGGCTCATTTTCTTCCTATCAAAGAATCTATCACAGCAGCTCAGCTGGCAGAGCTATACACCTCCATAATTGTCTCCTTGCACGGTATTCCACAATTGATATATTCGGATCGTGGAAGCATCTTCACTTCTAAGTTCTGGGAATCCTTTCAGAAGGCCATGGGCAGCAACATTCGTTTCAGCACAGGTTTCCATCCTCAAACAAGTGGCCAAGTCGAGCGAGTCAATCAAATCCTTGAAGATATGCTCAGGGCTTGTGTCATCTCTTTCGGTATGAAGTGGGAAGATTGTCTTCCATATGCCGAGTTCTCCTACAACAACAGCTTCCAAGCGAGTTCGGGCAAGGCCCCATTCGAAATTCTCTATGGCAGAAAGTGTCGTACTCCTCTCAATTGGTCTGAGATAGGTGAACGCCAACTTCTTGTAAATGACTTGATCACAGAAGCCGAAGAAATGTGCAAAGTCATTTGTGAGAATCTCAAAGCCGCGCAATCGTGACAGAAGAGTTACTATGATAGCAAGCACCGTGATTTGGCTTTTGAAATCGGAGACCATGTCTACCTCCGCGTCTCTCCAATGAAAGGCACTCGTCGCTTCGGTATCAAAGGGAAGCTTGCCCCTAGATACGTGGGTCCTTTCAAGATCATTGGCAAAAGATGCGACCTCGCCTATCAACTTGAGATTCCATCCAACTTCGCAAACATGCACGATGTGTTTCACGTGTCACAGCTTCGCAAGTGCTTCAAGACTCCTGAGCGCACTATCAACTTCGAAGAAATCGACCTCCAACAAGATCTCTCTTATCATGAGCACCCCGTTGCTATTCTTGAAGAAACCGAGCGCAAGACTCGCAACAAGTCAATCAAATTCCTGAAAGTGAAGTGGTCACACCATTCCGACCGAGAAGCCACCTTGGAGCACGAGGATCACCTCCGTTCTGAATATCCGGAGTTCTTTCAGTCCTAGATCTCGGGACGAGATCCTCTTGTAGTGGTGGAGTGTTGTAACACCCCGGATGTAACTTTCCATCTTTGTAACTCAAACTCTTGCCATTTTCGGCTATGTGATATGATATTCCCTCCGTGGTTGGGTTTTGTCTTTTGTTTTGCATTTTATTCATGTCATGCATATCATATCATGTCATCATGCGCATTTCATTTTGCATACGTGTTCGTCTCGTGCATCCGAGCATTTTTCCCGTTGTCCGTTTTGCAATCCGACACTCCCACATGCACCGGCACACCCCTCTTGTCTCTTTTCGTGTGCGGGTGTTGAACATTCTCGGAATGGACCGAGCCTTGCCAAGTGGCCCTGGTATAGCACCGGTAGACCACCTGTCAAGTTTCGGGTCATTTGGAGCTCGTTTGGTACTCCAACAGTTAACCGCACTCCCGCAAAGGCCTCTTTTAAGTTGCAGCCCAACACCCCTCCAAACCAGACCAATAACCCATCTAAGTCACTTCCATGCTCTCCGTCGTCGGATCACGATTGTGTGGGCGAAAACCGCACCCCATTTGGACACTCGTAGCTCCCTCTACCTCTATATATAGATCCCTCCCCCGAAATTCACGGGCAAACCCTAGCAGATTCGTCCCCGCCGCCACCAGACACGTCCGGCCGCAGCCGGACACGTCCGCCTCTCCGCCCCCAGCCAACCGCGACGTGCCACGTGGCACTCTGGCCTCTGCCGCCGCCGCCGGCCCACACAGCCCGCGCGAGGCCCGCCCAGCCCGCGCGCCCACCGCCGCCGCGCTCGGCCACGCGCCCCGCGCCCGACCTGGCCGGCCGCCGCCCGCCGCCGTGGCCCCGCGTCGCCCCGCCACCTCGTCCATCGTCCGCCGCTGCCTTCCGGTCGCCTCCGCCCGCCGTCCGCCCCCGCGGCTGCCCACCCGCGTCAGCCGCCTCTGGCCTCGCGTGACCCGGCCGAGAAACTCCGGCGACGCGCGCGCCCGCGGAGGAGCTCGACGCAGGCCGCCTCCTCCTCGTCCCGGCCAGGTCCGGCGCCCCTCCGGCCGCCCCGACCTCTCTCTGCCCGTCCTTCGGCTTCCCCAAGCTCCGGCGACGTCCGCACTCTCCGGCGATCCTCGATCCGGCCAGATTCGATCTAATCCGGCGGTTGACTTTCTTCTCCCCCATTTTTCACTAAGTCTTTTTCTGTCAGAAAATTGTTGCATCTTCATCGCATCATATCTTCGCATCCGTAGCTCCATTTTGGGCGTGTAATATGTCAAATTGTTCGTCTCGAAGAGTACATCATTTCATTACATTGCATCATTTACATTTGAGCTCATCTCGATGCCCGAAATGCTGTTGGAAGAAGGCCTCATATTGTTAGTTTCAGATTCTTATCAGAACGAGCTCTTTTGTCATTTTTGCCATGATTGATGTGTGCATCCTATGGACTTGGTCCCTAAATGTGTTTTGAACTAGGCTATGTCTTCTTTACAGAGGTGCTTACCATGTATTTTTGTGATAAATGTGGTGACTAGCACAAGCATGCAAACTAGGCTTCGTGATAATGCTGATTTTAGTTCCTGTTCTGCTGTAATTTTGATGCCATGTAAACATGTTGCTACAGAGAGATACATGCATAATTTGAGATACTTCAGTAAGGGTGTTTTGAAAACATGGTTTTGCAGTATCCATCCATGGTCCTGGTTGCAATTATGGAGTAGTCTAGCATGTCATTTTCGTGCTCTACTTTTGCTTCAAAATGTTTCCTGGCAGATTGTTTACATGTTATTCAATTTGGTCGAGGTTGTTGTAGTTGATCCGGGTATGCTATGATGTTGTTTCTTGCCATGTATAGCTTCTATGACATGTCTTCTTGATGGATGTATGCTTAGTTTATCATGAAATGCTCTGTAGTGAGTGCATCGAGCTCACGAAGGTGCCTTCATAATTATTTCAATGCCATGCCTTGTTTGCTGAATCTGTTAACGAAACTTGCTATGTTTACGTGGGTGCCATCATATTTTCTGATCCTTTTTGGCTTATGGTCAGTAAGGGACTTTTGATCTATGCTTTGAGTAGATTCATGCCATGTCTTATTTTGCTATTATAAGTTCCTGTAGCATGTTGATAACCTGCTCTAAACATTGCTTCGTGCTGCTGTTTATGCCATGTCCAGCCTGTTAATTTTTGCACTTTCTCCATGCTTGTTTGAACCTGTTATGATGTGATTTAGCCGTAGCTCAGTGTTCCTCTTTTGTAAAGCATCTCCTGTAGATCATTGCCATATGTTTTGTTTTTATGTTGGGGTGCTGTAGCATAGTTTCTTGTTGCAGGCTAAGTAGCATCGTGCTGTTAATCGCAGCTTTGTGTCATTCTTGTCTTGCTTGTCATTTGCAAACCGTGCATCCAAATCCGGTGATCTTTATATCGATTTCAACCGAAATCATCTCATGTTTCTAGCGGCATACTTGGTTTGCCAAGTTGATGCCTTGTTCATCCTTTTTCCTCCTGAAGCACGCATATGCATTGCATATCACATCTCGCATATCATGACATGTATTGCATCGTGTTACTTGTGCATTGCACCGTGATTTATTGTGGTTCCTTTGCTTGTGTTCTTGCTTTGGGTAGAGCCGGGAGACGAGTACATGCACGAGGAACCTGTTGAGAACGCTTATGAGGATCAAGCCTTCGACAACTCTGAGAACCTTGCAGGCAAGATGATCATACCTTCGATATCACTTCTATCTCTGCTTGCTAGTACTCGCTCTATCGCTATGTTAGCTCTACCTGCCATTGTATACCATGCCTACCTATTGCCATGTCAAACCTCTAACCATCCTGTCCTAGCAACCGTTGATTGGCTATGTCACCGCTTTTGCTCAGCCCCTCTTATAGCATTGTTAGTTGCAGGTGAAGATGAAGTTTGTTCCTGGTCGGAACATGGATATTTTGGGATATCACAATATCTCCTGTTTAAATTAATGCACCTTATATACTTGGTAAAGGGTGGAAGGCTCGGCCTTATGCCTGGTGACTTGTTCCACTCTTGCCGCCCTAGTTTCCGTGATACCGGTGTTATGTTCCTTGAGTTTGCGTTCCTTACACGGTTGGGTGATTTATGGGACCCCCTTAACAGTTCGCTTTGAATAAAACTCCTCCAGCAAGGCCCAACCTTGGTTTTACCATTTGCCACCTAAGCCCTTTCCCTTGGGTTTTCGCGAGCCCAAGGGTCATCTTTATTACCCCCCGGGCCAGTGCTCCTCTGAGTGTTGGTCCAAACTAGAGCCACTTGCAGCGCCACCTCGGGGAAACTTGAGGGCTGCTTCTAGTTGTACGTAGTGTTCATCCGGTGTGCCCTGAGAACGAGATATGTGCAACTCCTATCGGGATTTGTCGGCACATCGGGCGGCTTTGCTGGTCTTGTTTTACCATTGTCGAAATGTTTTGCGAACCGGGATTCCGAGACTGATCGGGTCTTCCCGGGAGAAGGTCTATTCCTTCGTTGACTGTGAGAGCTTGTGATGGGCTGAGTTGGGACACCCCTGCAGGGTGTATAATCTTTCGAAAACCGTGCCCGCGGTTATGAGGCAGATGGGAATTTGTTAATGTCCGGTTGTAGATAACTTGACACTTGACCTCTTTAAAATGCATCAACCGCGTGTGTAGCCGTGATGGTCTCTTCTCGGCGGAGTCCGGGAAGTGAACACGGTTTGTGTTATGCTTGACGTAAGTAGTTTCAGGATCACTTCTTGATCGCTTCTAGCTTCTCGACCGACGCGTTGCTTCTCTTCTCGCTCTCACTTGCGTATGTTAGCCACCATATATGCTTAGTGCTTGCCGCAGCTCCACCATATTACACCTTTTCCCTACCTATGAGCTTAAATAGTCTTGATCTCGCGGGTGTGAGATTGCTGAGTCCTCGTGACTCACAGATTCTACCAAAACAGTTGCAGGTGCCGATGATACCAGCGCAGATGGCGCAACTGAGCTGAAGTGGGAATTTGATGAGGCCCTTGGTCATTACTATGTTTCATTTCCAGATGATCAGTAGTGGAGCCCAGTCGAGACGATCGGGGATCTAGCATTTGGGGTTGTCTTCTTTTCATTTGAACTTGACCGTAGCTGGTCTATGAGTGTATTTGAATGATGTATGATCTTAAATTATGTTTTGTGTGAAGTGGCGATTGTAAGCCAACTCTCTTTATCCCATTCTTGTTCATTACATGGGATTGTGTGAAGATGACCCTTCTTGCGACAAAACCACCATGCGGTTATGCCTCTAAGTCGTGCTTCGACACGTGGGAGATATAGCCGCATCGTGGGTGTTACATGCTTGGCCCTCGTCATCTTTCCAGCTTCGCAGGCACCACACAAATGATCTTTCTTGAACTTGACACCTTCGATGCCTATGACATGCTTCTTCTTGACGAGAGTGTGTAAGTTCCTCATGCCAGCATGCCCCATCCTTCGATGCCAGAGCCAGCATTCTGAAGCTTTTGCAAGAAGACATATGGCAAGCTGTGGACCTGCTGAGAAATCTACCATGTATAGATCACCTTTCCTATACCCTTCAAAGACTAGAGACTTGTCAGATTCCATTAGTACAAGGCAACGATATTTTCCAAATATCACAATCATGTTTAAGTCACAAAGCATTGAGACAGACATTAAGTTGAATCCAAGGGATTCAACAAGCATCACTTTATCCATGTGTTGATCCTTTGAGATTGCAACTCTACCTAGACCCAATACCTTGCCTTTACCAGTGTCAGCAAATGTGATTTGACTCTTGTCGGATGGACGTAAGGTTGAGTCCATGAGAAGACTTCGATCACCAGTCATATGATTAGTGCATCCGCGGTCCATAATCCATTCTGAAGCACGAGGTGTCATACCCTACAGTGCAGTTAGGAGGATAGGCTTCACAAGGTATGTTGTGAAGCATAAGCATTTGACGCACACTTGGATTATCATAGCTTAGATGAAAGTTAGCACATAGTATGACAAGTAAGCGATTCATATGTGGAATACATAGTAAGTCATTTTATCATGCGTCCCTTTGTGTTTTAGGTCCCCAGCAATAATATCGGACGCCTTTGATTGCTAGCTGGAGACCATATTCTGCAAAAGAGAGTTAATTCTTCTTCACCACCCACATCTTCAGGGGTGGCTTAGAAGCAATGAGTCTAAGTGCAGCATCTGAGAATTTCGGCTTTGAAGCCCTAGCAAATAGCCTTGCCGGAGATGAATGATACTCATATGAATAAGAAGAAAAGTTCTTAGTCCTATGAACATGGCGGTTTGAGGACACACGTTCATATTCATAAGTTTGAGTACTATTTCCCTGCAAAACATTGGCATTAGGGTGACTCAAGTGAGTCATGTATTCGTATGAAGCCGTTGGACCATATGATGCCTTTGGTCTGGGGTTTGTCTTCTTCCCAGGTGGTGTCATGATGACATTCACTGGAAGATTCTTAAGACAGCTTTTGGGAACCCAGATCTTCTTCATAGGTGGTCCATTCTTGCAGCTAGTACCAATATACCTGGCAAACACTTCACCATTCTGATTTTTGAACAGTTTATAGTTTGCATCAAAGGATTCATCAATGATAATAGGATTAGCATAGGTAAAGCCAGATAAAGTGGATGGATCCACTAAAGGTTCCTTTGCAGCAACCCATGTGGTTTTGGGATACTACTCAGGCTTCCAATAGGAACCATTAGCATTCATTTTCCTCTCGAACCCAACACCCTCTTTCCTAGGGTTTCGGTTTAGAATCTGCTTTTTGAGGACATCACAAAGTGTCTGATGCCCTTTCAGACTTTTATACATCCCTGTTTCAAGCAATGTCTTCAACCTAGCATTTTCATCAGCAATAGTAGTGGTATCCTCAGTAGAGGGGTTAGTTTCCACATTAGTAGTTGAAGACAAAGCAACAGTAGCAACATTGGAACATTCAGCAACAGAGGTAGCATTATCACGCTCAATGCATTTTAAACATGGTGGTTCAAATCTATCCTGAGCGAAACTGATCTGTTGAGTGTGAAGTGACTCATTCTCTTTTTGAAGATCTTCATGAGTCGCTTTCAATTTCTCAAGCTCTTGCTTCCTTTGAAGATAATCATAGGAGAGCTTTTCATAAGTGGTTGAGAGCGTCTCATGAAGACTTTCAAGTTCTTGATACTTAGCATGAAGATTTTTTATGTCTTCAACTAAGGACTGTGAACGTGTCATTTCCGCGTCCAACAGGTCATCGCTTTTGTCTAACAGTTTTTGAGTATGTTCCATAGCCCTTTGTTGTTCAGTAGCAATTTTAGCAAGTGTTTTGTAGCTGGGTTTAGATTCACAATCAGAGTCATCTTCACTTGATGTTTGAAAGTAAGCATCGCATGATTTTACCTTGGCACCGCGTGCCATGAAGCAGTAGGTGGGAGCAAGATCGTCCTTGTCATCATCAGCGTTGGTGTGGGAGTCATTGTCTTCAGAGTTGAAGATGGACTTGGCAACGTAGGCTGTGGCTAGAGCCAGACTTGCAATGCCAGAGTCGGACTCAGCTTCAGATTCCACCTCCGCCTCCTCAGAAGCAGACTCCTCCTCTGAATCCATTTCCTTGCCAACAAAAGCACGAGCCTTGCCAGATGAGCTCTTCTTATGAGATGAAGACTTTGATGAGGACTTGGAAGAAGACTTTGATGATTTCTTCTTCTTCTTGTCATCAGAGTCATATTCCTTGCTCTTCTTCTTCTTCTTCTCATTGTCCCACTGAGGACACTCAGAGATGTAGTGCCCAGGCTTCTTACACTTGTGACATGTTCTCTTCTTGTTGTCTTGAGTGGAAGCTTCATCATTTCTTGAACTGGATCGTGAAGACTTTCTGAAGCCCTTCTTCTTGGTGAATTTCTGGAACTTCTTCACAAGCATAGCAAGTTCCCTTCCAATGTCTTCAGGATCATCAGAACCGCGGTCATATTCTTCTTCTTCAGATGAGGAAACAACTTTTGCCTTCAAAGCACGAGTTCGGCCATAGTTGGGGCCATAGATATCTCTTTTCTCAGAAAGCTGGAACTCATGTGTGTTGAGCCTCTCAAGTATATCAGACGGATCGAGAGTCTTGAAGTCAGGACGTTCTTGTATCATGAGGGCAAGGGTGTCAAAGGAGCTGTCAAGAGATCTCAGCAGCGTCTTGACGATTTCATGCTTAGTGATCTCAGTGGCGCCGAGAGCCTGAAGCTCATTTGTGATGTCGGTGAGGCGATCAAACGTGAGCTGGACATTTTCATTGTCGTTTCTCTTGAAGCGGTTGAATAGATTGCGAAGAACACTGATCCTCTGGTCTCTCTATGTAGAGACGCCTTCGTTGACCTTGGATAGCCAGTCCCAGACTAGCTTTGACGTTTCCAGAGCACTCACACGGCCATACTGTCCTTTGGTCAGATGACCACAGATGATGTTCTTTGCAGTCGAGTCCAATTGAATGAACTTCTTGACATCAGCAGGGGTGACACCTTCACCAGTTTTTGGAACGCCGTTCTTGACAACATACCAGAGGTCGACATCAATGGCTTCAAGATGCATGCGCATCTTATTCTTCCAGTAGGGATATTCAGTTCCATCGAACATGGGGCAAGCAGCGGAGACTTTGATTATCCCTATAGTCGACATAGCTAAACTCCAGGTGGTTAAACCGAATCACACAGAACAAGGGAGTACCTTGCTATGATACCAATTGAAAGTGCTAGTTATCGACTAGAGGGGGGGTGAATAGGCGATTTTTATCAAAGTCTTCAAAACGTGGAAGTTTCAAAGACAAACAATAGAAATGACCTAATTGATATGCAGCGGAAGATAAACTACAACAAGCAAGCCATAGTCAAGTATGCAATAATACGAACGTACAAAGACTAATAGCAGCTAGGTAGTAAGGATCAGGATGGAAGATAGTACGAAGCTAATCAACGATAGTACTCAAGCAATGAAGTCAAACAGATAAGACAAATAAGTAATGACTTCACGAAGACAAACTCAAAGTAAAGGAGGGAAGAGACAGAACCAGTCACTTGATGAATACACATGATTTGTTGGACCAGTTCTAGTTGCTGTGACAACTGTATGTCTGGTTAGGGAGGCTGAGATTCAACTCAGAAGACCGCGTCTTCACCTTATTCCCCTTGAGCTAAGGACACACAGTCCTCGCCCAATCACTCTGGTAAGTCTTCAAGGTAGACTTCCGAACCTTCACAGACTTCATTCACCGGCAATCCACAATGACTCTTGGATGCTCAGAACGCGACGCCTAACCGGCTGGAGGATACACAGTCCTCAAGTGTAATAAGTCTTCAGGTCACACAGACAGAAAGACTTCAGTGATGCCTAACACCCTTTGGCTCTGGGTGTTTGGGCTTTGTCCTCGCAAGGATTTCTCTCTCAAACGCTTCGAGGTGGGTTGCTCTCAAAATGACAAAAGTCGTAAACTCACTCTGAGCAGCCACCAATTTATGGTGTAGGGGGTGGGCTATTTATAGCCACAAGGCAACCCGACCTGATATGTCCAAAATGACCCTGGGTCACTAAGGAACTGACACGTGTTCCAACGGTCAGATTTCAAACACACACGGCAACTTTACTTGGTCTACAAGAAAAGCTGACTCATCCAGCTCTGGATAAGATTTGCTCTCATTGTCTTCGCTCGAAGACATAGGATTTGGGTTGAGCATCACTTCAGTCACTCTGACTTTGTTCACTTGGACCCCACTTAACAGTACGGTGGTTCCTATGACTCAACAAAGAAGAAAAGGAAACAACGAAACAACTCAGTCTTCGCGCTCCATAGTCTTCACTCAATGTCTTCTCATGTCATAGACTTCAGTGTGAATATCTTCACACACCACCACTGCCTTCAATGTCTTCATACATTTTTAGGGGTCATCTCTGGTAGGTAAACCGAATCAATGAGGGACACTTCCTGCGTTATCCTGCAATTCTCACAAACACATTAGTCCCTCAACCAACTTTGTCGTCAATACACCAAAACCAACTAGGGGTGGCACTAGATGCACTTACACATCCCCAAGCTTAATTCCTGCTCGTCCTCGAGTAGATAAATGATAAAAACAGAATTTTTTATGTGGAATGGTACCTAACATATTTATCCATGTAATTCTCTTTATTGTGGCATGAACTTTCAGATCCATATGATTCAAAACAAAAGTTTAATATTGACATAAAAACAATAATACTTCAAGCATACTAACAAAATAATTATGTCTTCTCAAAATAGCATGACCAAAGAAAGCTTATCCCTACAAAATCATATAGTCTGGCTATGCTCTATCTTCATCACACAAAATATTCAAATCATGCACAACCCGGATGACAAGCCAAGCAATTTTTTCATACTTTTGATGTTCTCAAACTTTTTCAACTTTCACATAATACATGAGCATGAGCCATGTACATAGCACTATAGGTGGAATAGATGGTGGTTGTGGAGAAGACAAAAAGAAGGAGATAGTCTCACATCAACTAGGCATATGAACGAGCTATGGGGATGCTTGTTAATAGATATCAATGTGAGTGAGTAGGGATTGCCATGCAACGGATGCACTAGAGCTATAAGTTTATGAAAGCTCAAAAGAAACTAAGTGGGTGTGCATCCAACTTGCTAGCTCACAAAAACATAGGGCATTTTGAGGAAGCCCATCATTGGAATATAGGAGCCAAGTTCTATAATGAAAAATGCCCACTAGTATATCAAAGTGACAACATAGGACACTCTCTATCATGAAGATCATGGTGCTACTTTGACGCACAAGTGTGGTAAAAAAGATAGTAACATTGTCCCTTCTCTCTTTTTCTCTCATTTTTTTGTTGGGCGTTCTCTCATTTTTTGGCCTATTTTTTTTTATTTTTTTCGTCCGGAGTCTCAACCCGACTTGTGGGGGAATCATAGTCTCCATCACCCTTTCCTCACATGGGACAATGCTCTAATAATGAAGATAATCACACTCTTATTTACTTACAACTCAAGAATTACAACTCGATACTAGAACAAAATATGACTTTATGTGAACGCCTCCGGCGTTGTACCGGGATGTGCAATGAATCAAGAGCGACATGTATAAAAAATGATGAACGGTGGCTTAGCCACAAATACGATTTCAACTACATGATCATGCAAAGCAATATGACAATGATGATGCGTCTCATAATAAACGGAACGGTGGAAAGTTGCATGGCAATATATCTCAGAATGGCTATGTAAATGCCATAATAGGTAGGTATGGTGGCTGTTTTTAGGAAGGTATATGGTGGGTTTATGGTACCGGCGAAAGTTGCGTGGTACTAGAGAGGCTAGCAATGGCAGAAAGGTGAGAGTGCGTATAATCCATGGACTCAACATTAGTCATAAAGAACTCATAGACTTATTGCAAAAATCTATTAGTTGTCGAAATAAAGTACTACGTGCATGCTCCTAGGGGGATAGCTTGGTAGGAAAAGACTATCGTTCGTCCCCGACCGCCACTCATAAGGAAGACATTAATAAATAAATCATGCTCCGACTTCATCACATAACGGTTCACCATACATGCATGCTACGGGAGTCACAAACTTTAACACAAGTATTTCTCAAATTCACAACTACTCACTAGCATGACTCTAATATCATAATCTTCATATCTCAAAAAAATCATAAAGAATCAAACTTCTCATAGTATTCAATGCACTTTATATGAAAGTTTTTATTATATCCCTCTTGGATGCCTATCATATCAGGACTAATTTTATAACCAAAGCAAATTACCATGCTGCTTAGAGACTCTCAAAACAATATAAGTGAAGCACGAGAGTTCATCAATATATTCAAAATAAAACCACCGTTGTGCTCAAAAAAATATAAGTGAAACACATAGAGCAAAATTGCCTAGCTCAAAAGATATAAGTGAAGCACATAGAGCATTCTAATAAATCACGATTCATGCGTGTATCTCCCAAAAGGTTTGTACAACAAGGATGATTGTGTCAAACAAAAAATCAAAGACTCAAATCATATAAGACTCTCCAAGCAAAAAACATATCATGTGGTGAATAAAAATACAGCTCAAGTAAAGTTACCGATAGATGAAGACGAAAGAGGGGATGCCTTCCCGGGGCACCCCCAAGCTTAGGCTCTTGGTTGTCCTTGAATATTACATTGGGGTGCCTTGGGCATCCCCAATCTTAGGCTCTTTCTACTCCTTATTCCATAGTCCATCAAATCCTTACCCAAAACTTGAAAACTTCACAACACAAACTCCAACAGAAAATCTCGTAAGCTCCGTTAGTATAAGAAAATAAATCACCACTTTTGGTACTGTTGTGAACTCATTCTTTATTTATATTGGTGTAATATCTAATGTATTCCAACTTTTCCTTGGTTCATACCCCCCGATACTAGCCATAGATTCATCAAAATAAGCAAACAACATGCAAAAAACAGAATCTGTCAAAAACAGAACAGTCGGTAGCAATCTGGATATTTCGAATACTTCTGTAACTCCAAAAACCTGAGAAATTAGCAAGTTCTAATAAATTTGTTTATTAATATTCTGAAAAAATAATCAACTAAAAATCACATTTCTGTGATCTATGAAAATTATTTTCATGCATGCAAAAGTTTCTGTTTTTCAGCAAGATCAAATCAACTATTGTCGTAAGCTATCCCAAAGGTCTTATTTGGCAAAAACGCTAACTAAAACACAAAACCATATCTAACCAGAGGCTAGCTGAAGTATTTATTTCTAGACAGAACCTAAAAAGCAAAAACAAAAATAAAATTGGGTTTCCTCCCAACAAGCGTGATTGTTTAACGCCCTTAGCTAGGCATAGAACACAAATAGATCTAAGTATTATCATCTTTGGCATGCAATCCATAATTGGCCCTCATAATAGATTCGTAAGGCAATTTAATTTTCTTTCTAGGGAAGTGTTTCATGCTTTTCCTTAATGGGAATTGAAATCCAATGTTTCCTTCTTTCATATCAATAATTGCACCAATCGTTCTAAGGAAAGGTCTACCAAGAATAATAGGACATGTAGGATTGCAATCTATATCAGAAACAATGAAATCTACGGGCACATAATTCCTATTTGCAATAATAAGAACATCATTAATACTTCCCATAGGTTTCTTAATAGTGGAATCCGCAAGATGCAAATTTAAGGAACAATCATCAAATTCATGGAAATCTAACACATCACACAAAGTTTTCGGAATTGTGGAAACGCTAGCACCCAAATCACACAAAGCATAACACTCATAATCTTTAATATTAAGCTTAATAGTAGGTTCCCATTCATCATAAAGTTTCTAGGGATATAAACTTCCAATTCAAGCTTTTCTTCAAAAGATTGCATCAAAGCATCAACGATATGTTTAGTAAAAGCTTTGTTTTGATTATAAGCATGAGGAGAATTCAACATGGATTGAAACAAGGAAATACAATATATTAAAGAAAAATTATCATAATTAAATTCCTTGAAATCCAAAAGAGTGGATTCATTGCTACCTAAAGTTTTGACCTCTCCAATCCCACTTTTATCAATTTTTGCATCAAGATCTAAAAACTCTGAATCATTGGGACGCCTTATAACTAAAGTTGACTCATCTCCAATCCCATATTTATCAAGATTTGCATTGGAAAACAAAGATTCAATAGGAGTCACATCAATCACTTTAAGATCTTCATCATTATTTTCACGGAAAATAGAAGAACACGCTTTTATAAACCAATCTTTTTTAGCACGCATCTTAGTGGTTCTTTCTTTGCACTCATCAATGGAAATTCTCATGGCTTCGAGAGACTCATTGATATCATGCTTAGTTTGAATAGATCTAAGTTTCAAGGAATCAACATCAAGAGTAATTATATCCGTGTTCCTAGCCAAATCATCAATCTTAAGCAATTTTTCTTCAATCAAAGCATTGAAATTCTTTTGCGAACTTATAAATTCTTTAACACTATTCTCAAAATCAAAGGGCATATTATTATAATTTCCATAAGAATTGTTGTAGGAATTACCATAATTATTAGAGGAATTACTAGGAAATGGCCTAGGATTGAAATTACCTCTATACGCGTTATTACCAAAATTGTTCCTACCAACAAAATTCACATACATAGATTCATTATTGTTTTCAATCAAAGTAGACAAAGGCATATCATAGGGATCAATAGGAGCACTCTTGCTAGCAAATAATTTCATAAGCTCATCCATCTTTCCACTCAAAACATTAATCTCTTCAATATCATGCACTTTTTTACTAGTGGAAGATCTTCTGGTATGCCATTGAGCATAATTAACGATAATATTATATAGGAGTTTAGTAGCTTCTCCTAAGGTAATTTCCATAAAGTACCTCTCACAGCCGAATCTAAAAGATTTCTAGAAGCAAAATTCAATCTGGCATAAATTTTTTGTATAATCATCCACAAATTCAAACCATGAGTAGGGCAATTTCTAATCATTAATTTAATCCTTTCCCAAGATTGTGCAACATGTTCATGATCAAGTTGTTTAAAATTCATAATATCATTCCTAAGGGAGATGATCTTAGCGGGAGGAAAATACGTGGAAATAAAAGCATCTTTACACTTGTTCCATGAATCAATATTATTTTTAGGCAAAGATGAAAACCAAGTTTTAGCGCGACCACTAAGCGAGAACGGAAATAGCTTCAATTAAATAATATCATTATCCACATCTTTTTATCTTTTTCATATCACACAAATCAATGAAATTATTAAGATGGGATGCGACATCTTCATTGGGAAGATCGAAAACTTGATCTTTCATAACAAGATTCAGCAAAGCGGTATTAATTTCAAAAGAATCTGCATTAGCATCGAGAGCAATTGGAGTACTAATAAAATCATTGTTGTTGGTATTGGAAAAGTCACACAACTTGGTATTATCTTGGGCCATCGTGACAAAGCAAGCAATCCAACACACGAGCACACAAAAAGCAAATGAAGAAGACGAACAAAAGAGGGGCGGAGAAAAGGCGAATCTTTTCAAAAATCATTTTAGAAGTGGCGGAGAGGAAAACGAGAGGTGAATGGCAAATAATGTAATGCGAGGGATGAGAGTTTATGATGGGTACTTGGTACGCCTCGGCTTGGCGTAGGTCTCATCGGCAACAGCGCCAAAAATTCTTCCTGCTACCTCTTGAGCTTGTGTTGGTTTTTCCCTTGAAGAGGAAAGGGTGATGCAGCAAAGTAGAGTAAGTATTTCCCTTAGCTTTTGAGAACCAAGGTATCAATCCAGTAGGAGATAACTCGACAAGCCACTGAATACCTGCACAAACAAACACCAACTTGCACCCAATGTGATAAAGGGGTTGTCAATCCCTTCACGGTTATTTGCAAAGTGAGATCTGATAGAGATGGATAAACGGTAAAGTAATATTTTGGTTTATGGAACGGAAAGTAAAAGATTGCAAGAAAAATAAATAGGAAACTAAAAGTGTAGATCAGAAACTTGTATGATGAAAATAGAAGATTATATGATGGAAAATAGACACGGGGCCATAGGTTTCACTAGAGGCTTCTCTCAAGATAGGAATTATTAGGTGGGTGAACAAATTACTGCTGAGCAATTGATAGAAAAGCGCAAAGTTATGACAATATCTAAGGCAATGATCATGAATGTAGGCATCACGTCCGTATCAAGTAGACCGAAACGATTCCGCATCTACTACTATTACTCCACACATCGACCGCTATCCATCATGCATCTAGAGTATTAAGTTCACAAGAATAGAGTAATGCATTAGGCAAGATGACATGATGTAGATGAATTAACTCAAGCATTATGATAAAAAACCCATCTTTTTTATCCTCGATGGCAACAATACAATACGTGTTGGTTCCCCTTCTGTCACTAGGATCGAGCACCGCAAGATTGAACCCAAAGCTAAGCACTTCTCCCATTGCAAGAAAAACCAATCTAGTTGGCCAAACCAAATCAATAGTTCGAAGAGACTTGCAAAGATATCAAATCATGCATATAAGAATTCAGAGAAGATTGAAATAATATTCATAGATAAGTTGATCATAAATCCACAATTCATTGGATCTCGACAAACACACCGCAAAAGAGTATTACATCGAATAGGTCTCCAAGAACATCGAGGAGAACTTTACATCGAGAATCAAAGAGAGAGAAGAAGCCATATAGCTACTAGCTATGGACCCATAGGTTTGTGGTAAACTACTCACGCTTCATCAAAGAGGCAATGGTGTTGATGTAGAAGCCCTCCGTGATCGAATCCCCCTCCTGCAGGACGCCGAAAAAGGCCCCTAGATGGGATCTCACGGGTACAGAAGGTTGCGGTGGTGGAGAGTGGTTTTGTGGCTCCACTGTAAGTTTTTGGGGCATTTGAGAATATATATGAGGAAGATCTAGGTCAGGGGGTCACCGAGGGGCCCACAAGGTCGGGGGCACGCTCTCCACCCTTGTGGCCGCCTCGTGGATCTTCTGACTTGCACTCCAAGTCTCCTGAGTGTCTTCTGGTCTAAGAAAAATCATCGCGAAATTTTTATTCCGTTTGGACTCCGTTTGGTATTCCTTTTTTGTGAAACTCTAAAACAAGGGAAAAAACAGAAACTGGCACTGGGCTCTAGGTTAATAGGTTAGTCCCAAAAATCATATAAAATAGCATATTAATCCAAATAAAACACCCAAAACAGATAACAATAGCATGGAACAATAAAAAATTATAGATACGTTGGAGACGTATCACCCGCCGCTGGGAGCAAGCGAAGAGGACGCCTGCAGCGTCTACCGGCGTGCGCCAGCCAATCATTCTCCTGAATAGGGGGGACTCCGAGTAGGAGGCGATCGGCTCGAGCTACGCCTGTTATAGGTTGGCAGAAGTGATGAGGTCATGGACACGCTGCTGCTGCAACAGCTCCTTGCCTTCCAGCTGATCTAGGTTGGCCGCGGCCTCTTGTGCCGCCCTCATCTTCTGGATGGCAGTGTTGTAGGTAGGCCGGTTGGCACCCAACAATTCGCTGATGGGACGGCCATCGCGCCGCACGTCTCCACGCCGGTTGGGCTCGACACTAATGGGAGTGAAGACGTAAGTTGTGTTGTACTCGCACTGCGCAGACTCCATCTTGTTTATGCGGCGGAGAGCTCGGTGGCCTCAGCAAGCAAGTGCTTGCGGGTCTCCTCGAGCTCAGCCGCGGCAGCAGTCGGGTCGGCACTAGGTGCGATGGGAGTGTGCAGGTTCTGTACCAAGACCCACAGGGGGTTGGACTAGCCAGCGCAGCAGCCGCTGCCTTGGTGCGGTCAGAGGTCCGGCTGGAGCCGGTAGTGAGCACCTCCACACAAACGCAGAGGTCGTCGACATCGTGCAAAACTCCGCCGCTGTCGGACGGCAGCGGGTCGTAGAAGGTGAGCACCTTGCTAGGGTACTTGTCGGGGACAAGCGTGATGAAGATGTGTAGCTCGCCGAAGGGAACGACCGAGCCGCCTGGAGGGCAGGCGATGTCCTCGCTAAGTGTTGTGCCGTCGCCGGTGTAGCCAGATGCACCAGGCATGTTGATCAAGCCATGCGTGATGTGCTCACCGGAGGAAGTGAATGGTCTTGTCCGGAACATGACTCCGGCCGACGATGCATGTGGCCCCATGGTGGGTGAGGGAGTCCTGGATTAGGGGGTGTCCGGATGGCCAGACTATGACCTTTGTCCGGACTCCCGGACTATGAAGATACAAGATTGAAGACTTCGTCCCGTGTCTGGATAGGACTTTCCTTGGCGTGGAAGGCAAGCTTGGCGATTCAATATGAAGATCTCCTCCCATTGTAACCGACTCTGTGTAACCCTAGCCCTCTCCGGTGTCTATATAAACCGGAGAGTTTTAGTCTGTAGGACAAAGAACAATCATACCATAGGCTAGCTTCTAGGGTTTAGCCTCTCTGATCTCGTGGTAGATCAACTCTTGTACTACCCATATCATCAATATTAATAAAGCAGGAGTAGGGTTTTACCTCCATCGAGAGGGCCCGAACCTGTGTAAAAACATCGTGTCCCTTGTCTCCTGTTACCATCCGCCTAGACGCACAGTTCGGGACCCCCTACCCGAGATCCGCCGGTTTTGACACCGACATTGGTGCTTTCATTGAGAGTTCCTCTATGTCGTCACCTTTAGGCCTGATGGCTTCTTCGATCATCAACCACGACGCGGTCCAGGGTGAGACTTTTCTCCCCTAACAGATCTTCATATTCGCTGGCTTCGTACTGCGGGCCAATTCGCTTGGCCACCTGGAGCAGATCGAAAGCTACGCCCCTAGCCATCAGGTCAGATTTGGAAGCTTAAACTACACGACCGACATCCGCGGGGACTTGATCTTCGACGGATTCGAGCCACGGCCGAGCGCGCCGCACTGTCACGATGGGCATGATCTAGCTCTGCCGTCGCACAGCGCCCAGAGCACCGCTCAGGTGTCCGCTCCGACCCTTAGCTCGGAGCCGACAACGCCAGTCGGGGACGCATGGTTGGACGCCACCCCAGGAGCCGCGATTTATACGGTGATTGAGCCGAATACCGGCCTAGTCCTTTGTGAGGCCTGTGACTCCAAGGTGCCGGACTCCTTTTTGGACTCCAAATCTTCCGCACCCCTTCCAATCGAACCCAATTGGGCTCCGATCATGGAGTTCACCGCCACGGACGTCTTTTAGTACTCGCCCTTTGGCGACATCCTGAATTCACGAAAGTCTCCCTCTTTGTCAGGAGAGCCCTGGCCGGACTATGGTCAGCAAGGCTGGGATGCGGACAACAAAGAAATTTGAGACCCACCCACCACCCACTCTGTAGCCACTATCGACGATCTAACTGACATGCTCAACTTCGACTCCGAAGACATCGACGGTATGGACGCCGATGAAGGAGACGACCAAGAACCAGCACCTATAGGGCACTGGAAAGCCACCTCGTCATATGACATATACATGGTGGACACCCCTAAAGCAGGGGATGGCGATGAAAAAACGGAGGATGACCCCTCCAAGAAGCAACCCAAGCGCCAACGTCAGCGGTGCCGCTCTAAAACCCGCCAAAGCAAAAAATGGCGAGTCCGGCACTGGAGACAACAACACCCCAGACAGTGCCGAAGACAACCCCCTCCAGCAGGAATCAACGCAGGAGGACGGAGGAGCCAGCCCTCATGAGAGAGTGGCAGACAGGGAGGTCAAGGACGACAATTATATGCCTCCCTCCAAAGACGAGGCAAGCCTCGACGACGACGAATTCGTCGTGCCAGAGGATCCCGTCGAACAAGAGCGTTTCAAATGCAGGCTTATGGCCACGGCAAGCAGCCTCAAGAAAAAACAGCAGCAACTTAGAGCTGACCAAGACTTGCTAGCCGACAGATGGACTGAAGTCCTGGCGGCCGAAGAGTATAAACTCGAACGCCCCTCCAAGAGCTACCCAAAGCTCAGGCTGCTACCCCAACTAGAAGAGGAAGCAACTAAACCTACATCACCAGCGTACAATGCACCCGATCAGCCACCCCGTGGCCGCGACAGAGAGGCCTTTCGACCCTCAACTCAAGCCGCAACCCGGCGCCGCTCCAAAAATACCAGAGCACGGGGAAACGCAACAGACCTGCGAGACATATTGGAGGATAAGGCAAGGCAAACAAGATCGATCTACGGATCGCGTGGGCGCCCCACGTCACGTGACGATAACCGTCACGCCGGATATGATAAATACGGCCAGGCCGAACACAACAGACAAAGCTCATCCGAGCTACGTCGCGATATAGCCCAGTATAGGGGCGCCGCACACCCACTATGCTTCACAGACGAAGTAATGGATCATCAAATCCCCGAGGGTTTTAAACCCGTAAACATCGAATCATACGATGGCACAACAGATCCCGCGGTATGGATCGAGGATTATCTCCTTCATGTCCACATGGCCCGTGGTGATGATCTACACGCCATCAAATACCTCCCGCTCAAGCTTAAAGGACCAGCTCGGCATTGGCTTAATAGCCTGCCAGCAGAGTCAATTAGTTGCTGGGAGGACCTGGAATCCGCATTCCTTGACAACTTCCAGGGCACTTATGTGCGACCACCAGACGCGGATGACCTAAGCCACATAATCCAGCAGCCAGAGGAATCGGCCAGACAATTCTGGACACGGTTCCTAACCAAGAAAAATCAAATAGTCGACTGTCCGGACGCAGAGGCTCTTGCAGCTTCAGGCACAACATCCGAGACGAATGGCTTGCCCGGCACCTAGGACAGGAAAAGCCGAAATCTATGGCAGCCCTCACGACACTCATGACCCGCTTTTGCGCGGGAGAAGACAGCTGGCTGGCTCGTAGCAATAACATAACCAAGAGCCCTGGCAATTCGGATACCAAGGACAACAGTGGCAGGTCACGTCGCAACAAGCACAAGCGCTGCATTAACAGCGACAATACTGAGGATACGGCAGTTAATGCCAGATTCAGAGGCTCTAAACCCGGTCAGCGGAAGAAGCGATTCAAAAGAAACCCTCCGGGCCCATCCAGTTTGGACCGGATACTCGATCGCTCGTGCCAGACACACGGCACCCCCGAACAACCAGCCAACCACACCAACAGGGATTGTTGGGTGTTCAAGCAGGCAGGCAAGTTAAGCGCCAAAACCAGAGACAAGGGGCTGCATAGCAATGACGAGGAGGAGCCCCGGCCGCCGAACAACAGAGGACAGAAGGGCTTCCCCCCGCAAGTGCGGACGGTGAACATGATATATGCAACCCATATCCCCAAAAGAGAGCGGAAGCATGCTCTCAAGGATGTCTATGCGTTGGAGCCAGTCGCCCCAAAGTTCAACCCATGGTCCTCCTGCCCGATCACTTTTGATCGAAGGGACCACCCCACTAGCATTCGTCACGGTGGATTCGCCGCATTGGTCCTAGACCCAGTCATTGACAGATTTCACCTCACTAGAGTCCTCATGGACGGCGGCAGCAGCCTGAACCTGCTTTATCAGGATACAGTGCGAAAAATGGGTATAGATCCCTCAAGAATTAAACCCACAAAGACAACCTTTAAAGGCGGCATACCAGGTGTAGAAGCCAGTTGTATAGGCTCGGTTACACTCGAAGTGGTCTTCGGATCCCCGGATAATTTCTGAAGTGAAGAGTTAATCTTCAACATAGTCCCATTCCGTAGTGGCTATCACGCCCTGCTCAGACGAACCGCATTCACAAAATTCAATGCGGTGCCGCACTACGCATATCTCAAGCTCAAGATGCCAGGCCCTCGCGGAGTCATTACGGTCAATGGAAACACTGAACGCTCTCTCCAAACGGAGGAGCACACGGCGGCCCTGGCGGCGGAAGTACAAAGTAGCCTCTCAAGGCAATTCTCCAATCCGGGTGTTAAACGTCCGGACAACGTCAAGCGCGCCCGAAGTAACCTACAACAAAACTGACTGGCACGTTCTGAGCAAGCATAGGAGTGCGGCCCCAACTCCAGCCCTCGCCAAATGGAGATAGCGGTACCACGCGTACATAATTCCGCTCTGGAAATACCATGGGCACAAGGGGAGGGGCACAACCACGGCACGCCCAGAATGTGGCTTAACCGCACTAGGGGCTCCCTATTCTGCCGTTTCCTTTTTTTATATATACTTTCAGGACCCAACTATCTGGAAGGCCTGTCCGGCAATACACTCGCCGAACACACGATGCAACAGCCAGGGAGACAACAACCCACGTCAATGTCCAGGTGGTCTCTATAACGAGCTAAATACCTGTTTTACTTGAAATCTCGCAGCTTTCCCCTGGGGGGGGGGGACAAGTCAAATAACCCCATCTCTTGCTTATCGCACTATTTGTATCGTTCTGCTTTCATAGCAGCCCTTTTTAATAAACAATACATAGCTCTTATCTATTATTGTATTCATTTATTTTTATACAAATATGTTCAGTCATGACATTATGCAACCGTACACTTTGGTACGGCCAATACACCAGGGGCTTAAGCACCCCATAATACGGTGTGAGAAGACCGAACACTCTCATGAGTGCAGCGCCCCGAACTTATAGCACTATATGCATCGGCTCCGAATCATGTCTTGGGTAAATAGTTGGGTTTGCTCGGCTCCCATGTTTTGGTACCTTACGTTCCGCAATGTTGGCTAAGGTAGCGCTGGGAGAACAACTGCGATTGTGCCCCAGTTGAGCTGGGTTAACACCTCAGTAGAGAAAGCTAAAACTGACCATCATGATAGTGCGAGAGACCGGTCGCTGTTCACGAGGTTTTTCGAGTCCCTAAAGACTTATGCCGCTTAGAGCGAGGAGCCGGATTTATCTGGCCTAGGCATGGATAGCGCCCCATACTCGGTCTTCCGAATACTAGGGGCTTCGCCGAAATTTAAAATTATAGAATTCTATGGCTAAGTGAGAGTGATAAAGCATTATAAGTTCGATGGCCTTGTTCGTTGTGCTGAGCGCCTCCCTAGATGGACCCAAGAATGGGAACAAGAGCGCTCAGGTTTATCCCGAACACCCCAGCACTCGTGGCATGGGGGTAGAAGCCGACGACTTGCATCTCTCAGATTTCATATACGGCCGCACAGAAGGTAATATTTTAAATTCAAAAGGTGTTGTTTAGCGCATCTAAACAAGTTTTCAGCGCACAGGATAAACACAAGCGAGTTACTCAAAAATTACATCCATGGTACATTCCTCCGCCACAAGACGGGCAGCCTTTAGGACGCCCTCATAATACATCTCGGGCTTGCGATGCTCCTTCCCCTCCGGTAGCCCATCCTTCACCAGCTTCTCAGCATCTAGCTTGCCCCAGTGCACCTTAGCACGGGCAAAAGCCCTACGGGCGCCCTCGATACACATGGAACGCTTGATAACTTCAAGCTGTGGACAGACATCCACCAGCCGCCGCACCAGCCCAAAGTAGCTCAAAGGCAAGACCTCACCAGGCCACAGCCGGCCTATCTGGCCCTTCGTGGCCTGTTCGGCCACCTTATGAAGCTCGACCAGCTGCTTCAGCTGGTCGCTCAAGGGCACCGGGTGTCCGGCCTCAGCATACTAGGACCAGAACACTTTCTCCGTCGAGCTTCCTTCCTCAGCCCGGTAGAATGCGGCGGCATCGGATACACTGCGGGGCAGATCTGCGAATGCTCCTGGAGAGCTCCGGATTCGGGTAAGTAACAGGTAATTTACTTTCACATGCTTGCTTTGCATAAAGAATGCCTTACCCGCCGCAATCTTTTTCATCGCCTCAATCTCCAGGAGGGATTTTTGGGCTTCGTCCTTGGCAGATTTGGCGCTTTCAAGTGCCGAGGCAAGCTCGGACTCTCGAGTCTTCGAGTCAAGCTCTAACCTCTCATGTTTTTTCACAAGAGCATCAAGCTCTTGCCGCACCTCTGCCGCCCGCACCTCTTGCTTCTCTCGCTCTGAGCGGTCCATGGCCGCACTGTCTTCGGCCTTGGAAAGCGCTTCCTTCAGGGTGGCCACCTGAGTTGTGGCCCCTACAACATTCAGGTTGGTCCTGTCATTATTTGCAACTAGGTATTTCTATATACATTTACATACGGTATTACATACCCTCCTTGTCCTCGAGCTGCTTCTTGGCACGGCCGAGCTCGTTCTCGGACCGCTCGAGGTTCTGCTTCAATGCGTCGACCTCCGCAGTCAGTGCGGCAGAGGTCAGCAGCACAGCCTGCATTCGCATATTGACATATTTATATTAGACTCCTGCGTATATCTTTTTAGATCCTTAGTCCGGCTTTTCTTTCGGAACACCAAACTGAGCATCAGGGGCTACTGTCTATGCGGTAACATTTTTATATGTTTTGAATACATACCTCAAAGCCTGTTAGCAGGCTGGTACAGGCTTCTGTCAGCCCGCTCTTGGCGGACTGAACCTTCCGAATCACCGCACTCATAACAGTGCAGTGCTCCTTGTCGATGGAGGCGCCGTTAAGAACCTCCAGCAAATTGTCCGGCGTCTCTGGTTGGACGGAGGCCGCCGGTGTCGTAGGCGTGCCCTTCTTGTGAAGGCGCCGCCTACCGGACTCTGGAACCATTGATGGTTCCGGAGCGGTGTCCGGCCCAGGGCCAGTCTTAGATCCCTCTAGGGCTTTACCCCCTTTGGACCTGGAGTCCGGGAGGTCGCCTTGCGGCGCCTCCAGGACCACCTCCTCCTGGTTTAGTCCCTTTTGGGACTCCACCTCGGCGTCGTCCGTAGGGAGAGGGGAGGAGGCCGTCGGAAGTGAAGTGTTATTCACATCCGACGAATCCAGGGAGCCGCTCGACGAATCACCGAGCTGAGCCTTGGGCGGACTGCATGATTGAATTCGGCGTCAAAAGGTACCATACAATAGAGGAGCACCATAAGTTATTCTGGTATCCAGATACTTACGATTTTGCCAGGGGCTTGACCCTGGATGGCCATTCCTCCCCGCCGTCTTAGGCATCGGAGGCGTAGTCCGGCAGAAGGGTCCTCCCCTTCTTGGACCCTCCGGCCTCCCCAGTTGGGGCGGCCTTCCTTTTCTTTCCTCCCCCCGCTGGAGGGGCAGAGGCTTCTTCTTCTTCCTCCTCCTCGTCCTCAGAGGTAGAGGGTGCTTAGGGGTTGTCAGGCGATGAATCCGACACCACCAGGCGCCACGAACTCTTTCGAGTCCCTGTGGCCTTCTTCTTGGCCTTCTTCTCCGGCACCACATGAGGTGTCGGAACCAACAGCTTTGTCAAACGGGCGTCCGCTGGGTCTTCGGGCAAAGGAGCCGGACAGTTGATCTGTCTGGTCTTCTTCTGCCAGTCCTGTTAAAGGGATGGGAGTTTAGATCCCGCATAGAGTCAAACTATGGAAAACAAATCCCCCGTGATGGGTAAATTGAGCTTACCGCGCTGGCTTGACGCTTCGCGCAGAATCTGCGATCCTCGGTAATGGGAGGGTGAACCTCAGAGCTCTTGAAAAGCACGTTCCAGGCATCTTCATGCGTTGTGTTGAAGAGCCTGGACAAAGTTTCGTGCTGGGCCGGGTCGAATTCCCATAGATTAAAAGCCCGTCGTTGACACGGGAGGATCCGGTAGAAGAGCATGACCTGGACTACGTTGAGGAGTTTAACCTTCCTGTCGATCAGGTCTTTGATGCAGGTTTGAAGTCCGGTCACCTCTGCCGAATTACCCCACGATAGGCCCGTCTCTTTCCATGAGGTGAGCTGTGTTGGGATGCCAGATCGGAATTCGGGGGCCGCTGCCCATTCAGGGTCACGCGGCTCGGTGATGTAGAACCACCCCGATTGCCACCCTTTGATGGTTTCCACGAAGGCGCCCTCGAGCCATGTAACATTGGCTATCTTGCCCAACATGGCGCCTTCGCACTCCGCTTGTCGGCCGCCCACAACCTTCAGCTTGACATTGAAGGTCTTCAGCCATAAGCCGAAGTGGGGCTGGATACGAAGGAAGACCTCACACACGACGATGAACGCCGAGATGTTGAGGATGAAGTTCGGGGCCAGATCATGGAAGTCCAGGCCGTAGTAGAACATGAGCCCCCGGACAAATGGGTGAAGGGGAAAGCCCAGTCTACGGAGGAAATGGGGGAGAAACACGACCCTCTCATGGGGCCCAGGGGTGGGGATTAGTTGCCCCTCATCTGGAAGCCGGTGCGCGATGTCGTTAGACAAGTATGCGACCTTCCTCAACTTTTTGATTTTGCCCCTCCGTGACGGAGGAGGCCATCCATCTACCTCCCGCTTCGGACATGATTGGAGAAGGATTGAGGTTGGAAGTGTGGACTTGGGCGCTGGAGCTCAAGTGCGCAGGGATGGATAAGCAAAGGAGGAAGAAGGCGTAAATGGAAAGGGTGGATCCTTATCCCCTTATATGGGCGGCTGAAACTATAAGCCCCCACCAGCCTAATAAAACTCGCTTATCTCCCAAGCATAGCGGTTAATGGCACGGTTGGGTTACCCACACCCGTATTGATGAGAATCCCGGAATAAGGGGACACGATCTCTGCTTTGACAAGACGTGCCAAGGAAACCGCCTCGCTAAACGCGCCGAGGTGGAACAGTAAAATGATTCGAATAAAGGCTTGGCCGTGGCGTGATGTCACGCTGCAGAATACGTCAGCAGATTAGATTTGTGCAGATATTATTCTCTCTACGATGGTATGTGGAACTTATTTTGCAGAGCCGGACACTATCCTCGTGTTCAACATCTTCTATGAAGTATTCAGAGGAGGAACCCGCCTTGCAATCCCGAAGACAATTTGCGCGCCGGACTTGTCATCATTGAAGCCTGGTTCAGGGGCTACTGAGGGAGTCCTGGATTAGGGGGTGTCCGGATGGCCAGATTATGACCTTTGGCCGGACTCCCGGACTATGAAGATACAAGATTGAAGACTTCGTCCCATGTCCGGATAGGACTTTCCTTGGCGTGGAAGGCAAGCTTGGTGATTCGATATGAAGATCTCCTCCCATTGTAACCGACTCTGTGTTACCCTAGCCCTCTCCGGTGTCTATATAAACCGGAGAGTTTTAGTCTGTAGGACGAACAACAGTCATACCATAGGCTAGCTTCTAGGGTTTAGCCTCTCTGATCTCGTGGTAGATCAACTCTTGTACTACCCGTATCATCAATATTAGTCAAGCAGGAGTAGGGTTTTACCTCCATCGAGAGGGCCCGAACCTGGGTAAAAACATCGTGTCCCTTGTCTCCTGTTACCATCCGCCTAGACGCACAGTTCGGGACCCCCTACCCGAGATCCGCTGGTTTTGACACCGACAGTGGGTGCCAACTATCATGGTATTCTCACGGCAGATGCCATGGGATGGCTTATCGAAGGTGGTTGTGTCCAGAGAGCGTCGGTGGGTTCAGGAAGCAAGATTGGGGCACGAGCAAGCAGAGACAGAAGACGTACCTAATTTTGGGGCCCTCCGAGGGAGGTAACACCCTAGTCCTGGTGGATCTACTATGAGGATCACAAAAGGGATACAATGGTGCTCCTGGAGCTGTTTGAGTGAACAAGGAAGAAGGAGCTAGCTCTCCTCCTTGCCTCGCATGAGAAAGAGAGAGAGTGTGTGTGTGTGTGTGTGTGTGTGTGTTGAATGAGCCGACCCCCTCTTAGGAGGGCTCTTGGGAGGTCTTATTGAAGGAAATATGACCTAGAGGCAATAATAAAGTTATTATTTATTTCCTCATATCATGATAAATGTTTATTATTCATGCTAGAATTGTATTAACCAGAAACATGATACATGTGTGAATACATAGACAAACATATAGTCACTAGTATGCCTCTACTTGACTAGCTCATTAATCAAAGATGGTTGTGTTTCCTAACCATAGACATGTGTTGTCATTTGATTAATGGGATCACATCATTAGGAGAATGATGTGATTGACATGACCCATTCCGTTAGCCTAGCAATTGATCGTTTAGTATATTGCTATTGCTTTCTTCATGACTTATACATGTTCCTGTAACTATGAGAATTATGCAACTCCCGTTTACCGGAGGAACACTTTGGGTACTACCAAACGTCACAACGTAACTGGGTGATTATAAAGGAGTACTACAGGTGTCTCCGAAGGTACATGTTGAGTTGGCGTATTTCGAGATTAGGTTTTGTCACTCCGATTGTCGGAGAGGTATCTCTGGGCCCTCTCGGTAATGCACATCATTATAAGCCTTGCAAGCAATGTGACCAAATGAGTTGGTTACGGGATGATGCATTATAGAATGAGTAAAGAGACTTGCCGGTAACGACATTGAACTAGGTATTGGATACCGACGATCAAATCTCGGGCAAGTAACATACCGATGACAAAGGGAACAACGTATGTTGTTATGCGGTTTGACCGATAAAGATCTTCGTAGAATATGTAGGAACCAATATGGGCATCCAGGTTCCGCTATTGGTTATTGACCGAGAATAGTTCTAGGTCATGTCTACATAGTTCTCGAACCCATAGGGTCCGCACGCTTAACGTTACGATGACAGTTTTATTATGAGTTTATAAGTTTTGATGTACCGAAGTTTCTTCGGAGTCCCGGATGTGATCACGGACGTAACGAGGAGTCTCGAAATGCTCGAGACATAAAGATCGATATATTGGAAGCCTATATTTGGACATCGGAATCGTTCCGGGTGAAATCGGCATTTTACCGGAGTACAGGGAGGTTACCGGAACCCCCCGGGGGGTTATTGGGCCTACATGGGCCTCGAGGGAGAAGAGGGAAGGAGGCAGGAGGGGGCCGCGCGCCCCTCCTCTTCCTAGTCCGAATAGGACAAGGGAAGGGGGGCGGCGCCCCCCCTTTCCTTCCCCTCTTCCTCCTGTTTCCCCTCTTCTCCTATTCCAACTAGGAAAGAAGGGAGTCCTACTCCCGGTGGGAGTAGGACTCCCCCCTTGGCGCGCCCTCCTTGGCCGGCCGCCTCCTTCCCCCTGGCTCCTTTATATACGGGGGCGGGGGGGCACCCCATAGACACACAAGTTGATCTACGGATCGTTCCTTAGCCGTGTGCGGTGCCCCCCTCCACCATATTCCAACTCGGTCATATCGTCGCGGAGTTTAGGCGAAGCCATGCGCCGGTAGAGCATCATCATTGTAACCACGCTGTCGTGCTGACGGAACTCATCCCCGAAGCTTTGCTGGATCGGAGCCCGGAGATCGTCATTGAGCTGAACGTGTGCTGAACTCGGAGGTGCCGTACGTTCGGTGCTTGGATCGGTCGGATCATGAAGACGTACGACTACATCAACCGCGTTGTGCTGACGCTTCCGCTTACGGTCTACGAGGGTACGTGGACAACACTCTCCCCTCTCGTTGCTATGCCATCACCATGATCTTGCGTGTACCTAGGAAATTTTTTGAAATTACTACGTTCCCCAACAGTGGCATCCGAGCCTAGGTTTTATGCGTTGATGTTATATGCATGAGTAGAACACAAGTGAGTTGTGGGCGATACAAGTCATACTGCTTACCAGCATGTCATACTTTGGTTCGGCGGTATTGTGAGATGAAGCGGCCCGGACCGACATTACGCGTATGCTTACGCGAGACTGGTTTCACCGTTACGAGCACTCGCGCTTAAAGGTGGCTGGCAGGTGTCTGTCTCTCTCACTTTAGCTGAATCGAGTGTGGCTACGCCCGGTCCTTGCGAAGGTTAAAACAACACCAACTTGACGAACTATCATTGTGGTTTTTATGCGTAGGTAAGAACGGTTCTTGCTAAAGCCCGTAGCAGCCACGTAAAATTTGCAACAACAAAGTAGAGGACGTCTAACTTGTTTTTGCAGGGCATGTTGTGATGTGATATGGTCAAGACGTGATGCTATATTTTATTGTATGAGATGATCATGTTTTGTAACCGAAGTTATCGGCAACTGGCAGGAGCCATATGGTTGTCGCTTTATTGTATGAAATGCAAACGCCCTGTAATTGCTTTACTTTATCTCTAAGCAGTAGCGATAGTCATAGAAGCAATAGATGGCGTAACGACAACGATGCTACGATGGAGATCAAGGTGTCGCGCCGGTGACGATGGTGATCACGACGGTGCTTCGAAGATGGAGATCACAAGCACAAGATGATGATGGCCATATCATATCACTTATATTGATTGCATGTGATGTTTATCCTTTATGCATCTTATCTTGCTTTGATTGACGGTAGCATTTTAAGATGATCTCTCACTAATAATCAAGAAGTGTTCTCCCTGAGTATGCACCGTTATGAAAGTTCTTCGTGCTGAGACACCACGTGATGATCGGGTGTGATAGGCTCTACGTTCAAATACAACGGGTGCAAAACAGTTGCACACGCGGAATACTCAGGTCATACTTGACGAGCCTAGCATATACAGATATGGCCTCGGAACACGGAGACCGAAAGGTCGAACGTGAATCATATAGTAGATATGATCAACATAGTGATGTTCACCATTGAAACTACTCCATCTCACGTGATGATCGGACATGGTTTAGTTGATTTGGATCACGTGATCACTTAGATGACTAGAGAGATGTCTGTCTAAGTGGGAGTTCTTAAGTAATATGATTAATTGAACTTAAATTTATCATGAACTTAGTACCTGATAGTATTTTGCTTTTCTATGTTTGTTTGTAGATAGATGGCTCGTGCTGTTGTTCCGTTGAATTTTAATGCGTTCCTTGAGAAAGCAAAGTTGAAAGATGATGGTAGCAATTACACGGACTGGGTCCGTAACCTGAGGATTATCCTCATTGCTGCATAGAAAATTTACGTCCTGGAAGCACCGCTGGGTGCCAGGCCTGCTGCTGATGCAACTGATGACGTTAAGAACGTCTGGCAGAGCAAAGCTGATGACTACTCGATAGTTCAGTGTGCCATGCTTTACGGCTTAGAACCGGGTCTTCAACGACGTTTTGAATGTCATGGAGCATATGATATGTTCCAGGAGTTGAAGTTAATATTTCAAGCAAATGCCCGGATTGAGAGATATGAATTCTCCAATAAGTTCTATAGCTGCAAGATGGAGGAGAATAGTTCTGTCAGTGAACATATACTCAAAATGTCTGGGTATAATAATCACTTGATTCAACTGGGAGTTAATCTTCCTGATGATAGTGTCATTGACAGAATTCTTCAATCACTGCCACCAAGCTACAAGAGCTTCGTGATGAACTATAATATGCAAGGGATGAACAAGACTATTCCCGAGCTCTTCGCGATGCTAAAAGCCGCGGAGGTAGAAATCAAGAAGGAGCATCAAGTGTTGATGGTTAACAAGACCACCAGTTTCAAGAAAAAGGGCAAAGGGAAGAAGAAGGGGAACTTCAAAAAGAACAGCAAGCAAGTTGCTGCTCAAGAGAAGAAACCCAAGTCTAGACCTAAGCCTGAAACTGAGTGCTTCTACTGCAAGAAGACTGGACACTGGAAGCGGAACTGCCCCAAGTATTTGGCGGATAAGAAGGATGGCAAAGTGAACAAAGGTATATGTGATATACATGTTATTGATGTGTACCTTACTAATGCTCACAGTAGCACCTGGGTATTTGATACTGGTTCTGTTGCTAATATTTGCAACTCGAAACAGGGACTACGGATTAAGCGAAGATTGGCTAAGGATGAGGTGACGATGCGCGTGGGAAATGGTTCCAAAGTCGATGTGATCGCGGTCGGCACGCTACCTCTACATCTACCATCGGGATTAGTTTTAGACCTAAATAATTGTTATTTGGTGCCAGCGTTGAGCATGAACATTATATCTGGATCTTTTTTGATGCGAGACGGTTATTCATTTAAATCAGAGAATAATGATTGTTCTATTTATATGAGTAATATCTTTTATGGTCATGCACCCTTGAAAAGTGGTCTATTTTTATTGAATCTCGATAGTAGTGATACACATATTCATAGTGTTGAAACCAAAAGATGCAGAGTTGATAACGATAGTGCAACTTATTTGTGGCACTGCCGTTTAGGTCATATCGGTGTAAAGCGCATGAAGAAACTCCATACTGATGGGCTTTTGGAATCACTTGGTACTTGCGAACCGTGCCTCATGGGCAAGATGACTAAAACGCC
The DNA here is from genome assembly GCA_963921465.1 of Triticum timopheevii. NCBI lineage: Eukaryota > Viridiplantae > Streptophyta > Magnoliopsida > Poales > Poaceae > Triticum > Triticum timopheevii. The sequence goes on from OY997272.1 coordinate 155,675,948, forward strand.
GTTCTCCGAAACTATGGAGCGAGCAACTGATTTGTTGGAAATCATACATACTGATGTTTGTGGTCCAATGAATGTTGAGGCTCGCGGCGGGTATCGTTATTTTCTCACCTTCACAGATGATTTGAGCAGATATGGGTATATCTACTTGATGAAACACAAGTCTGAAACATTTGAAAAGTTCAAAGAATTTCAGAGTGAAGTGGAAAACATCATAACAAGAAAATAAAATTTCTACGATCTGATCGTGGAGGAGAATATTTGAGTTACGAGTTTGGTCTACACTTGAAACAATGCGGAATAGTTTCGCAACTCACGCCATCCGGAACACCACAACGAAATGGTGTGTCCGAACGTCGTAATCGTACTTTACTAGATATGGTGCGATCTATGATGTCTCTTACTGATTTACCGCTATCGTTTTGGAGTTAGAGATGGCCGCATTCACGTTAAATAGGGCACCATGAAAATCCGTTGAGACGACGCCTTATGAACTATGGTTTGGCAAGAAACCAAAGTTGTCGTTTCTTAAAGTTTGGGGCTGCGATGCTTATGTGAAGAAACTTCAACCAGATAAGCTCGAACCCAAATCGGAGAAATGTGTCTTCATAGGATACCCAAAAGAGACTATTGGGTACACCTTCTATCACAGATCTGAGGGAAAGATTTTCGTTGCTAAAATCAGATCATTTCTAGAGAAGGAGTTTCTCTCGAAAGAAGTGAGTGGGAGGAAAGTAGAACTTTATGAGATAACTGTATCTACTCCCTTATTGGAAAGTAGTTCATCACAAGAACCGGTTCCTGTGACAACTACACCAATTAGTGAGGAAGCTAATAATATTGATCATGAAACTTCAGATCAAGTTTCTACTGAACCTCGTAGGTCTACCAGAGTAAGATCCGCACCAGAGTGGTACGGTAATCCAATTCTGGAAGTCATGTTGCTTGACCATGATGAACCTACGAACTATGAGGAAGCGATGATGAGCCCAGATTCCACAAAATGGCTAGAGGCCATGAAATCTGAGATGGGATCCATGTATGAAAACAAAGTATGGACTTTGGTTGACTTGCCCGATGATCGGCAAGCAATTGAGAATAAATGGATCTTTAAGAAGAATACTGACGCTGATGGTAATGTAACTGTCTATAAAGCTCGACTTGTTGCGAAAGGTTTTCGACAAGTTCAAGGAGTTGACTACGATGAGACTTTCTCACCCATAGCGATGCTTAAGTCTGTTCGAATCATGTTAGCTATTGCTGCATTTCATGATTATGAAATTTGGCAAATGGATGTCAAAACTGCATTCTTGAATGGATTTCTGGAAGAAGAGTTGTATATGATGCAGCCAAAAGCTTTTGTTGATCCAAAAGGTGCTAACAAAGTGTGCAAGCTCCAGCGTTCCATTTATGGACTGGTGCAAGCATCTCGGAGTTGGAATAAACGCTTTGATAGTGTGATCAAAGCATATGGTTTTATACAGACTTTTGGAGAAGCCTGTATTTACAAGAAAGTGCGTGGGAGCTCTGTAGCATTTCTGATATTATATGTAGATGACATATTATTAATTGGAAACGATATAGAATTTCTGGATAGCATAAAGGGATACTTGAATAAAAGTTTTTCAATGAAAGACCTCGGTGAAGCTTCTTACATATTGGGCATCAAGATCTATAGAGATAGATCAAGACGCTTAATAGGACTTTCACAAAGCACATACCTTGATAAAATTTTGAAAAAGTTCAAAATGGATCAGGCAAAGAAAGGGTTCTTGCCCGTACTACAAGGTATGAAGTTGAGTCCAACTCAATGCCCGACCACAGTAGAAGATAGAGAGAAAATGAAAGATGTTCCCTATGCTTCAGCCATAGGCTCTATCATGTATGCAATGCTGTGTACCAGACCTGACGTATGCTTAGCAATAAGCTTGGCAGGAAGGTACCAAAGTAATCCGGGAGTGGATCACTGGACAGCGGTCAAGAACATCCTGAAATACCTGAAAAGGACTAAGGATATGTTTCTCGTATATGGAGGTGACAAAGAGCTAGTCGTAAATGGTTACGTCGATGCAAGCTTTGACACTGATCCGGACGATTCTAAATCGCAAACTGGATACGTGTTTTTATTAAACGGTGGAGCTGTAAGTTGGTGCAGTTCTAAACAAAGCATCGTGGCGGGATCTACATGTGAAGCGGAGTACATAGCTGCTTCGGAAGCAGCAAATGAAGGAGTCTGGATGAAGGAGTTCATTTCCGATCTAGGTGTCATACCTAGTGCATTGGGACCAATGAAAATCTTCTGTGACAATACTGGTGCAATTGCCTTGGCAAAGGAATCCAGATTTCACAAGAGGACCAAGCACATCAAGAGATGCTTCAATTCCATTCGGGACCAAGTCCAAGTGGGAGACATAGAGATTTGCAAGATACATACAGATCTGAATGTTGCAGACCCGTTGACTAAGCCACTCTCACGAGCAAAACATGATCAGCACCAAGACTCCATGGGTGTTAGAATCATTACTATGTAATCTAGATTATTGACTCTAGTGCAAGTGGGAGACTGAAGGAAATATGCCCTAGAGGCAATAATAAAGTTATTATTTATTTCCTCATATCATGATAAATGTTTATTATTCATGCTTGAATTGTATTAACCGGAAACATGATACATGTATGAACACATAGACAAACATATAGTCACTAGTATGCCTCTACTTGACTAGCTCATTAATCAAAGATGGTTGTGTTTCCTAACCATAGACATGTGTTGTCATTTGATTAATGGGATCACATCATTAGGAGAATGATGTGATTGACATGACCCATTCCGTTAGCCTAGCAATTGATCGTTTAGTATATTGCTATTGCTTTCTTCATGACTTATACATGTTCCTGTAACTATGAGAATTATGCAACTCCCGTTTACCGGAGGAACACTTTGGGTACTACCAAACGTCACAACGTAACTGGGTGATTATAAAGGAGTACTGCAGGTGCCTCCGAAGGTACATGTTGAGTTGGCGTATTTCGAGATTAGGTTTTGTCACTCCGATTGTCGGAGAGGTATCTCTGGGCCCTCTCGGTAATGCACATCATTATAAGACTTGCAAGCAATGTGACCAAATGAGTTGGTTACGGGATGATGCATTACGGAACGAGTAAAGATACTTGCCGGTAACGAGATTGAACTAGGTATTGGATACCGACGATCAAATCTCGGGCAAGTAACATACCGATGACAAAGGGAACAACATATGTTGTTATGCGGTTTGACCGATAAAGATCTTCGTAGAATATGTAGGAACCAATATGGGCATCCAGGTTCCGCTATTGGTTATTGACCGAGAATAGTTCTAGGTCATGTCTAGATAGTTCTCGAACCCGTAGGGTCCGCACGCTTAACGTTACGATGACAGTTTTATTATGAGTTTATAAGTTTTGATGTACCAAAGTTTGTTCGGAGTCCCAGATGTGATCACGGACGTAACGAGGAGTCTCGAAATGGTCGAGACATAAAGATCGATATATTGGAAGCCTATATTTGGACATCGGAATCGTTCCGGGTGAAATCGGCATTTTACCGGAGTACCGGGAGGTTACCGGAACCCCCCGGGGGGTTATTGGGCCTACATGGGCCTCGAGGGAGAAGAGGGAAGGAGGCAGGAGGGGGCCACGCGCCCCTCCCCTTCATAGTCCGAATAGGACAAGGGAAGGGGGGCGGCGACCCCCCTTTCCTTCCCCTCTTCCTCCTCTTTCCCCCCTTCTCCTATTCCAACTAGGAAAGAAGGGAGTCCTACTCCCGGTGGGAGTAGGACTCCGCCCTTGGCGTGCCCTCCTTGGCCGGCCGCCTCTTTCCCCCTGGCTCCTTTATATACGGGGGCGGGGGGCACCCCATAGACACACAAGTTGATCTACAGATCATTCCTTAGCCGTGTGCGGTGCCCCCTCCACCATATCCACCTCGGTCATATCGTCGCGGAGTTTAGGCGAAGCCCTGCGCTGATAGAGCATCATCATCGTCACCACGCCGTCGTGCTGACGGAACTCATCCCCGAAGCTTTGCTGGATCGGAGCCCGGAGATCGTCATCGAGCTGAACGTGTGCTGAACTCGGAGGTGCCGTATGTTCGGTGCTTGGATCGGTCAGATCGTGAAGACGTACGACTACATCAACCGCGTTGTGCTAACGCTTCCGCTTACGGTCTACGAGGGTACGTGGACAACACTCTCCCCTCTCATTGCTATGCCATCACCATGATCTTGCGTGTACGTAGGAAATTTTTTGAAATTACTACGTTCCCCAACACTTATAGCCTGGCCTCCCAAGTTACAACTGATAAAATAATAGGGGCAATGCCCTGTCGTTGTTGTCTCTGGCCGGCAGTGGGGCCCGCCAGCTACTGGGGCCCGCTGGCTGCAGGCCCCGACAGTTGCACTTCACTATAGCCCACTGCCCCTACATCACGGAGTGGTTGGCACTGTGTAGCTACAGTGTTGCATCGTGTAGTCATCATCTGCCAAGGCCAGTGGTATTGTTGCCACGCTTCCTCCGGTCAACGGTACTATGGGTACTATTGCCATGCTCTCCCCAACATGGGAAAAGTCTTGTCGTACGGCTGGATGGGATGGGTGATGGCCCAGCTAGCCCGGCGCAGCGCCGGTTGAGGGAGTCCTGGATTAGGGGGTCCTCGGACAGTGTCAGGACCGGTTTTTCAATAAAATATTTATTGAAAAATCGACCATTTTATCAGACCAGCATAGGAAAATCTTCCTTACTAGTAGACAAATCCTTGATACAGAAATCCAGAAGTACTAAATATTATACAAGGTTGAGCTGAGCTTGCTCAACAATTTATTACAAGCACGCCGGTGTTATACATAAAGGCGGATATGACACAAGGGTATGGCGGCATAACTATTGACTCGTAGTAAAAGTGGTTGTGGATATGTCAAAGTGAAGTGGGTGACATGACTCCTAAATCTTACAGCTCATCGAGCGCCGGAGTGAGGCTCGATGATTTTATTCTGGTAGCGGAAGCGTATATGATACAAGTGACCAATTCCAGGATCGCACGGGACTGACTGGGACTCCCCTAGGCGTCGGACTCGCTATCGTACTCTTCATCCATAAGATCGCCTTCGTCAACATCTGGCCAAATCAACAAGCCAGGTCAGCACTTTGAATGTACTTGCAAGACAGTTTGGACATAAGATATAACAAATGCAAACATGATGCACATGAGCAGATTAGTAATGCACACTCAGATAATAAATTTGCATGGCATGTTAAATAAAAAGGAAGTCAGGCGGTGGTCCTCCCGAAATCCCAATAAAATAACTGAAGACCGATCGAGTGTCTGAAGCGATGCCTCAAAAGGGTAAAAATAAATTAACATGCCGCAGTCGGGCGTCAGGGCGACACCACATAAATGGCTTATATTGAAATGTACATGACAGTGCGTGCCACAGTCGGACGTCTAAGCGACATCTTGAAAAGGGCTTATAATGAAAGTAAATAACATGGATGCCACAGTCGGACGTCTGAGCGACATCACATAAAGGGCTTATATCAAAAGTAAATAACGAGAATGCCACAGTTAGACGTCTAAGCGACATCACATAAAGGGCTTATATCAAAAGTAATTAACAAGAATGCCACAGTCGGACGTCTGAGCGACATCACATAAAAGGCTTATATTTCACCATTCGAATTCAAGTAGCTCATGAATTTAAATCATCCCAAGGAAATACTCAGTACATAATAATAAACGGGTTAGTCCATCCACAGGAATAACATTCAGCCGGGTTTACCACTCATGTTTATTCACCGGAGATTGTCACTGAAACTGACACCGAGACTGTCGATGAGACGGACGTTGAGACTGACACTAACACTGACATTGATATGTTGATCACCGTCCTTGACCATGGACACGGTTACTTGAATGGTTTTGACTCTGCAGAGTTTGTACTCTTTACCCACAGTCAACGGATTTCCGTAGTCACAAAGGACTAGTTCCGTTTACGGTATTTTAGAAGAAACACATCTAACCAGTACACACCCATTCCACATTCCGCTGCCAGGAATCACCCTAAGCAACGTTCTAGAAAAACTTTAAGATGGGGAGGCCACAACCTTCAGTAGCATGGGATCAAATTTATATTGCACGCTCTAAGGGGTGCCCCCCTCTCGGTCCCAACCGGAAACACCCATGCCCCCTGACCGGATGATGGGCTTTAATCCAGGGCCATGGAACCCTCATCACGGCCCCTCTATTTGGTGTGTACAAGGAAAGAGGTTTGCAACTGACTAGATCGCATTCTTTGCAGAAGACATGTGGCAACACAAAAGAAAGGACGAACGGGAACATGACTTGATCCACATTAATACTGGAGTTAAAACGGTTGACATAAGACTGGCATGCTTCAACAATACCAGCTTGCAACCTATCATGCCACCACATGATCAGGTTATCTCACCATCATATGAATACATCAAATTCCGAAGCTCACTTGTAGCTTACCTTGCATGCAATATAACATTCACTAATGCTTATATAAACATGCCATGAGAACACTACTCAAGAAAACATGCAAGACACTCATCATATCAAAGGTTCAAACATGCTTGCCTGGTTTGGAGTAGTCGGAGTCTAGCTCGGTGAAGTTTGCGGCTCCGTCACCTCCTTCGGTATCTACGTTATAAAAAAATCGGATACTAACTTAAATAGTGAGCGTGCATAAAAGTTGTTCCAAATAATTTTCAAATAAATATGATAAAAAAACTAGATAGAAAAATAAAGATGACAGCAAAAGAATCAACTCAAAATCATCTTTTGTTTAAAAGTTATAAGGGTTTTAGTCCAGGGACTAATCTATGATGAAACAGAAACTTTCCAAGGGTTAGTTTAAAAAAGACAGAAAACGTTTCAGTTAGAAAACGTATTTTGCCCGAAGGCACTTTCGCAAAATGTTTCAAAAAAGATGAAAAGCTGACGAGGGGGTCCCACCCGTCAAGTTTAAAAACCAAAGTAGAGTCCCGTCAGCGCCCGAGGCTTGCGGTGGTCGTCGGCGTCGATCCACGGTGAGGCAAGGGGAGTGGAGGGTACCTACGGACTCACGGAGCTCTCCCATGTCTGTGGGTGGTGGAGTTGGTCATCGGTGAGCACCATGTCAGCGGTGGCCTTCACTCCGGCGGGCGGTGGTTCGGGCGGTGATGGATCTCGCCGAGGAGGGCTGCAAACGTCAAATTGGGACTCGGGTTAGAAGAGTGGGTGCACTAGGAGGCTACTGACGCAGTTTGGGAGGCGGGGTACTCTCACCAGAGAGGATATTGCCGGAGCCCAAGGCGGATCGGGGCAGTCGGTGTCGGAGAAGAAGCCCTCCTCGAGGTCCTCCTAGTGGCTGGGCGCAGTTCTCGCGAGGTGGAGGGGTAGTGCTGGGTCGAGAACAAGCTCGAGGCCTCCTTTTATAACCGGTCCGAGGCGGTTGCCAAGAACGGGGTATCTCCGACGAGCAATTACGGCGAGGCAGTGGTTGCGCTGGAGGATTAGGTGATTGGGCAGCTGCGTATTGGTCTACTGGTCCCATCCAGAGGCTAATCTTGGTACGACTTGGGCGATACTCCAGGCCTTCAACGGAACGGCCTCACGGGCTCGTCAGTGGCAGAGAGCGCGCTCTACACCTATCTGGCCATGGTGACTGTGCTGCAGCACGCACGGGGAAGAGGATGGCCACGCGGAGGCTTTTGGTGGAGTGGGCGGTGCTGGACGGCGCTGAATGGCAGGGCTGGCCCCTGCTGACCGCCACGGGCGGTTCTGCCACCGCGGAAGACGCCGGCGTTGGCGAGACACGTCCCCACCGACGCTTGCGCCCGTCCAAACGACCATGCGACACAATGGATAAGAAGGAGGAACAGGGAGCATGGCGCCACTGCAGTTACTGGCGAGATCGACGTAAGGCTCTGAAGAAAACGACACTCACGACTGAAACTGATCATTGAAACTCTGAATTTGACAGGAACAGTGCACGCCATATGTTCGACGAAATGTTTTGGGCACGAGGAAAATTTTTCTGGAGTTGGGACTTGGTGAGGTGATCTCTTGATGCATCTAGAGGCTGCCTGATTTATCTCAGATTTTTAGGAAAAGAAAACAAATGAATTTCACCAAAAATGGCAAATCTGGTCCAAACTAACAGCAAGCAAATTTTGAAAAAATTGAACTATGGACTAGCAGATCTTGATGGATCTAGGTTGAGGGTACTAAGGACTAGCCATAGGAGTTTATTTGGGACCAAAACTCAAAAGAAATCAGGCAGTTCCTCTGTAAGCCACCAGGGTCCAAAATAAATGACAGAAAATGATTTGAGGATAAAATAAATAGAATAAAAGTCTAAAAGAGATTGAAACTTTCTGGAATTGGAGGTTTGGCTTGACCCAAAGTAGGGAGGTGGGTTTGGAAGGAAGTTTTCAACATAGGTCATGGCAAGAGAAAATTTTTTGAGTGGGAAGGAATAAACCCATAATTTATAGGGGCTCTTTTTAATAAAAGAAATATTGAAACAACCCAAGATTATTTGTGTTGACCCAACACATGTTGAAAAACCCTCAAGGCCAAAATCAATATTGAGAAGAACTCATAAAAAAATATTTGTCATAAAAAGGATTTGAGAAGGAGAGCCCCTCTTTAGAAAAATTCAAATAACCTCCTTTAAATAAAGAATTTAATAAAAACCAAATAAAATGTTTGGAGTGTTACAGACAGCCGGACTATATGCTTATGCTGGACTGTTGGACTATGAAGATACAAGTTTGAAGACTTTGTCCCGTGTCCGGGTGGGACTCTCCTTTGCGTGGAAGGCAAGCTTGGCAATTCGGATATGTAGATTCCCTTCTATGTAATGGATTCTGTGTAACCCTAGTCCCCTCCAGTTTATATAGACACCGGAGGGGGCTAGGGTTACACAGAGTCGGTTACAGAGAAGGGAATCTACATATCCGAATTGCCAAGCTTGCCTTCCATGCAAAGGAGAGTCCCACCCGGACACGGGATGAAGTCTTCAATCTTGTATCTTCATAGTCAAACAGTCCAGCATAAGCATGTAGTCCAGCTGTCCGAGGACCCCCTAATCCAGGACTCCCTCGGTAGCCCCTGAACCAGGCTTCAATGATGATGAGTCCAGCGTGCAGATTGTCTTCGGCATTGCAAGGCGGGTTCCTTCTCTGAATTCTCCAGAGTACCTGTTGTAATGAGCAGTGTCCGGCTTCCCATTTAATGTTGCACTCATCGGCTTCTATACCTTAATAGTGTCAGCTTCCACGTGTCGAGCGAATGCGAGAAGCCGGAGCATCTTTACACTTGTTGTCGGTGTCAAAACCGGCGGATCTCGGGTAGAGGGTCCCAATCTGTGCGTCTAAGGCTAATGGTACCAGGAGGCAAGGGACACAATGTTTACCCAGGTTCGGGCCCTCTCGATGGAGGTAAAACCCTACTTCCTGCTTGATTGATATTGATGATATGAGTGTTACAAGAGTTGATCTACCACAAGATCGTAGAGGCTAAACCCTAGAAGCTAGCCTATGATGATTATGATTCTGTCTCTAAGGACTAAACTCTCCGGTTTATATAGACACCGGAGAGGGCTAGGGTTTACATGGAGTTGGTTACAAAGAAGGAAATATAATATCTGGATCGCCAAGGTTGTCTTCCACGCAAACAAGAGTCCCATCCGGACACAGGATGAAGTCTTGAGTCTTGTATCTTCACGGTCCAACAGTCCGGCCAAAGTATATAGTCCGGCTGTCTGGATACCCCCTAATCCAGGACTCCCTCAGTTGCCCCTGAACCAGGCTTCAATGACAATGAGTCCAGCGTGCAATTTTGTCTTTGGCATTGCAAGGTCGGTTCCATCTCCAAATACTCCAAAGTAGATCGAGGATTGTGTCTGGCTTTGCAAGATAATTCCCGCACACCTTTGTAGAGGGCATAGCACTTCATAAATCTGATCTGCTGGCAATTTTTGTACGGTGTGCTCTTACGCCGTGGTCTGGTCCAACACGAACTGGTTTTTCTTGGCCTGCCTCGATACGCGTCGCGAGGCGGTTTTATTGGCACACCTTGCCAAAGCAGAGATCGTGCTCCCCTTATCGCGGGATTTTCCATCAATACGGGAGCATGCAACCCCACGACGTCTGTTGGTATGACTCCGTGTTTTTAGGCAAGTCCCGAGTGGTCACGCTGAGGACGCTTGATATTCACCCCCTTTATAAAGGGGCCGAGGCCTATCCCTCTTTTCCACCACCCTTGCACCTTTTCGCATCTCGAGTTCTAACACCCGAAACCCAAACTCAAGCACCCCGGATCCTCCACCATGTCCGGATCCAACCAAGGCCGGTGGGTGGCCTCCTCGGTCATAGAGGAGGACATTGTGAAGCTTAGGGAGGTCGGATATCTGACCGCCGACATCAAGCACAGGCTTCCTGCTCCAGGGAAGGTCATCCCTACTCCCGAACCCAACGAGAGCGTCATATTTGTTTCTCACTTTCTTCGCGGCTTGGGCTTCACCCTTGATCCCTTTGTGAGAGGGCTCATGTTCTATTACGGGTTAGATTTTCACGATCTAGCTCTGGATGCTATCCTCCATATCTCGTCATTCATCGTTGTGTGCAAAGCTTTTCTCCATGTCACTCCACACTTTGGCTTATGTCTCAAGACCTTCAATGTGAAGCTGAAGATGACTGAGGGGAGACATGCAGAGTGCAGAGGTGCTGTGATAAGCAGGAATGCCGGTGCCCCATGGCCAGAGGGCTCCTTCCTAGAGGTGTCCGGTCTATGGCAGCGGAGGTGGTTTTACATCACGGCTCCCAGAGGCACAAAGTGGATGGCTCCCCCCGACTTCCGTTCGGGCCCTCCTTCTCAACTGGCGTCATGGGCCGATATAGGACGGGATTGGGGATCTGCTAGTGATGTACCAACATTGCAGAGCCGTATCTGGGAGCTTCTTGAGAGGGACATTAGCCTCATCAGCATAATTCAAGTAATGCTAATCCGACGGATGTTGCCGTGCAAACGCCAGCCTCTCCGGATGTGGGAGTTCAGTTCGGAGGGTCCGCGGACTATTCTGCACTTCTTCGGCCTAACGCTTGAAGGAATGTGTAAATTATTCTTCAGACCACAAGTAAAGTGTCCGGATATCACCGAGGATGCGGGCCTGAGCTGCAATCGCCCAGATAGCCAAGTAAGTAACCCAGAAACCGAAGACCTCGTCTATTTTTGTCATAGTCATTATTCTGAAAATCCTCCGTGACCAGGAATGGCTCAGCAAGGCGGAGAGAATCAGGTGTCCGGCACCACTTCCCGAAGGCTCGCCAAGTCCTGCTATAGCAAAGATGCTTGGCCGTGTGCTAAGTAAAGTGCCCTCAGGGAAAGACAAAGGGAAGAACTGAGAAGCAGAACTTCATGAATTGCGCATCCAAACTAGGGGAATTGCTACCTCCCCAAAGGAGGATAGTTGGGGAGGGGAATCTAAGGCCTCCTCCCCGCGCGGGAAGAAAAGGGCCGCCTCCAAAGACTTGGAGATGGAGGTGCCCAGACAAGGGAAGAAAGCTTCACCAGGGAGGCCTGCCCCGAAGGGCGTCCTCACCACGCCATTCCCACCAACGGGCCAGCCCTCAGTTGAGCTGTAAGTTAATCATAAATACGAAACTACTACTTCCTTCTTCGAGAACAATAACCAGGATCCATTCTTTGCAGTCCGGCTAGTAGCTCTTCTCGACAGAGTTCGTCTTCGGGGGATCTCCTTCCGAAGATGATGGAGAGTGAGACCCCACCACCTCTCCGCCTCATGAGGCGGGTGACCCCGAGGTGTCGTCATGGAGGAGTCCAGATCTGCCAAAGCCAGAAGCTAATACTTTGGCCGCCCTGAGCCCGGAGTGTTCAGCTCCCACGGGGGCGATAAGAAGGGTCCGGCACAATTCAGCGTCCGTCAGGACACACTGACAGGCCTTCTGGAGCGAGCTGATCTCTCGGAGGAGCACCGTTCATTTATGAGCACGGTGCTCAAGAAGATTTCATCCACCACGAGCGGGTTGAATGAAGCCTTTACGAGCCTGCTTAGAGGCTTTGAGGTATGTAATGAAAAATACATAATTTTTGGCTATGACGCACGCGCTAGTGGTGCTCCATATGGATAGTAGCCCCTGAGACTCTGGTTGTCCGCCCTAGGCGGCAAACAGAGGATCATATTGTGTAAGTAATGATCGCGCTGTATTTATGCGCAGGTGTCTAAGGATCCAACAGCCGACCGGTCCGTTGAAGTTGCCAAACTAAGGAGGCAGATTGGAGCTATTGATGCCAATATCACACTGGTGAACGAGCGGCTTAACGAGTCACAAGGTATGTGCTCTGCTTTCCTTATTATTTTTTGTAGGAAAAATTGAGAGGAGCATAAATGCTGATGTTATGTGTTTGGAGAGCAGACGGTGCTGCTGCCGTGGAAGCCCTGAGGGCGGAACTTGCCCTGGCCAAGGAACAGGCCCGGGCGAGCAGTGCGTCTGCCCTGAAGGCGGCCGAAGAGTTGAGAGCCGAACAGGCTGCTCGTCACCGGAGCGAAGAAAAGATAGCCGAGATGGCTGTGGAGCTGAAAAATGCCACGGACCAGTATGAGCTCCTTGAAAAAGATAATAAGGCTAATGTAGCTGACCTGAAAAAGGCTCTTGATGCGGCCAAGGAGACGCGTTCTGAGATTAGAGATGCGCGGGAGGAGCTTCGACAGACCGGGGAAATCGCGGCTGGAAACCCTTATTTGTTGCGGATGAAGTTTTTAGATCCGAAGTACGCTCCTCTGGATCAACGCTGGAGTCCTGCAGACGCCTATGTGGATTTGGCAAAGAGTGCGGCTGATGCGGCCAAGTTTTTTGAGGATCAAAAAGATGATGAAGTGGAAAAGTTGTTCTGGTCGCAGTTCAGCGCTCCAATGCGCACATTGCCTTTGAGCGAGAGGATGGCTGCAGTGGCCGAGCTCCACGGGTTGTCCGGTCTTGCAATGCGGTTTGTAATAGACCATCTATGGCCGAAGGAGCATAAGCCGGACACTTATTTTGGTTTAGTGCAACAATTCCTTGGTGCCGTATCGCGGATCAATGCCATGAAGAGGTCGGCGTGCATAGAGGGTGCACGGATGGCTCTTGCCCGTGTTAAAGCATATTTGACAGATATGGAGGCCACCGTCGTTGCGACCCAGAATCCGGCGGGGGGGCAGGATCCGGTCGAGCACATCTTGTAGCAGGTGGGAGAAGGCGCTCGCTTAATAGAGGCTCAGTGCTCGAAAAATGTCATGTTTGAATGACAAATCGTTTCATTGTAAAGACAATGTTATTTTGCGTATGGAGGCTATATTTATACTTTTCGCCCAAAAGTGTTGTTGTGCCTCCTGTATGGAGGCTATATATATATATATATATATATATATATATATATATATATATATATATATATATATCTGTGTGTGTGTGTGTGCAATTCTGAAAGTTAGCAGTCGTTGGCTTCAGCCCCCATGCATATAATGCGGGGCTGTTCACAAAAATATGCGTAATCACACTTGATCCAACGTCTTGGTCCATTAAGGAGGTGATCGCACGTCGAACTAGGCAACCGGACTATATAGCTTTAATACTTTCACTTAGCCATAGGAGTTTGACGGTGGGGCTACTATGTAGCCCCTTGTACCTTTGCGTGCATCCGAATCCGGGTGCATGTGTACATGACCGGTATGCGGTCCTTTGTTAATGCGGAGGAACCCTAAAGGTTCCAATGAGTCTTCGAGTGGTTGAACAGTCTCTCGCTATATCATGACAATCAGTTTTCGGCTTTCTCTACTGAGGTGCTCACCCGGAATAACCAGGGCACAATCACAGTAGTTCTCCTTTGGCCGCCTTAGCCGATAAGAACGGAATGTAAGGCAGCGAACCCACGAGCCGGGCAAACCCAACATTTGACCAAAGACATGATTCGGAGCTGATGCATATAAGGCCAAACTCGCAACGCCGAACACTCCCGAAGGTATTCAGACTTTATAACGTATACTGGGCTGAGCCCCTTATTATGAACCATGTATTCCCAGGTACGTGCATTAGTCTGTCGTGGCGAAATGCCAATAACGGTAGTATCCTCTGCGGGTGTAGTACCCATGGGATGTGTAAGCAACAAGAGACAATAAAGAAGGTTTACATAGGGGCTTAATCTAAAGATAAACCTTTGAGCGGGGCCCTGCTGCACGTCTGCGCCTTTGTCCCCGTTGTGTCGTGTCCTGGGAGGGTGTCGCACGAATGGTGTCCGTAAAAAGAAAAACTCATGTAGAAGAGTATGGCATAAGCGTGCGAAAAAGTTGGCTATCACTAATGGATAGTAAAAGTGTAAGACATTGGCCTGTTAATAAGGTTAGGTCAAGAATTGGGCTTTATTAATTATCTATAGCCCCTGGTGTCCTCTATGGGATTACATGTGTGGTGCCTAGATCGGGTTGATCTGGGCTGCCGGACTCGTCTAACCGTGTCCGTGGTCTTAACGACCAATCATGCTTTCTGGTATTAGAGGCCGCTTAGAGTCCGGCTGCTGGAGCCGTCGCGTATTCCTCCGCGCGTAAGAAGCGCTCTGTACTTCCATTAACGGTGATGATGCCGCGTGGACCGGGCATCTTGAGCTTAAGGTAGGCATAGTGCGGTACTGCATTGAAGCGGGCAAAGGCCGTTCTCCCGAGCAATGCGTGATAACCACTTTGGAGGGGGGCAATGGCGAAGAGTAGTTTTTTGCTTCTGAAGTTGCCTGGGGAGCCGAATATCACCTCTAGTATGAGGGAGCCCCTGCAGTGGGCTTTAACGCCTGGTATCACCCCTTCAAAGGTGGTGTTACTGTGGTTGATTCTGGATGGGTCTATCCCCATCCTGCGGATAGTGTCTTGGCATATTAGATTAAGACTACTGCCGTCGTCCATGAGGACGTGAGTAAGATGGTATCCGTCGATTATTGGGTCGAGCACCAAGGCAGCTGATCCTCTGTGCCGAATACTAGTTGGGTAGTCCCTGTGATCGAAAGTGATCGGGTAAGCCGACCAGTGGTTAAGTTTGGGTGCAACGGGCTCTATAGCGCATGCATCTCTGAGCGCGCGTTCGCGCCTTCTCATGGATATGTGAGTCGCATGGATCATGTTTACTGTTTTTACCTTTGGTGGGAATTTTTTCTGTCCCATAGTGTTCGGCTAGCGAGGCTCATCCTCGTCTTCACTTGGTGTTTCCCTTCCCTTATGTTCGGCATTTAATTTGCCGGCCTGCTTGAAGACCCAGCATTCTCTGTGAGTGTGGTTCGCAAGTTTTTCGGGGATGCCATGGATTTGGCACAGTCTGTCCAGGACTTTGTTCAGGCCAGACGGTCCTTCGTTGCTGCCTTTAAGTGCCTTCTTTTGTTGAACGGGTCGAGAGCCCCTGAATCTGGCGTTGACCGTGTGTTGTCCGGACTTTCTTCCTTGTTTGGACGTTTGTTTTTATTGCGTCGTGGCTTCCCGTTGCCATCCTTATTTCGGATGTACTTGGGTCGCTGGTGCCTCTACGGGCCAACCAGATGTCTTCACCCGCGCAAAAGTGGGTCATAAGGCTTGTTAGGGCTGCCATTGTCCTCGGCTTTTCTTGGCCGAGGTGTCTGGCGAGCCATTCGTCTCGGATACTATGCTTGAAGGCCGCTAGGGCTTCGTCATCCGGACAGTCGACAATTTGATTCTTCTTAGTGAGGAATCTGTTCCAAAGCTTGCGGGCGGACTCTCCGGGCTGTTGTATTATGTGACTTAAATCATCGCGTCCGGAGGTCGGACATAGGTCCCTTGAAAATTGGCCCTATGTCACATCCCCAGTTCAGGCCTTGCTTGTCTCTGCATAAGCATCCATGCATCATGTTTAAATTTAAAGAAACTTGAAATAGGGATTGTTTAAACCCTAGCACCAAATGAATCCAACTAGGGTCAAAATAAAATCTTTTTCATTGAACTCAAAATGCCCTCTAAAAATGTTGAACATTTCTGGTTTGAGGTGGAAGCATCTACCAAAAATGCTTTATATTTTTGCAGGACATATTGGGCTCTGAATTAAAACATACTCTATTTGCATTTGGGCATTTAAATGCTATACAATATTTTAAATGCTCAAATAATCATAAACTAAAATGTTTACCGTTGGTTATATTCCAAACAGTGGCATTGAACAGTTTCATGATTTTTGGTAATGCCCTGACATTTTTAATAAAGCCCTAAAGACTACAGAATAATAGAAAAACAGAAACAATAAAAGAGAGAGAGAGAGATTTGCCTGGGCCACTTAACTGGCCGCAGCCCACCTGGCAGGCCCAGCACTGTGCTGGTCCATGCCAGGCAGCTACTTCCTCTCGCCAGGTAGGCAGAGAGGTGAGCGCCAGCGTGCCTGAGCTCGCCACGCCGTCACCTGCTTGCTGACGAAGCCCCTGGACGCATGGACGACTCCCGCGTGCCGTCCCGATTCCGCTGACCGCTTCGCTCACTCTCCCCCACGGCCCTCGCTCCTCTACTCCCCCTCTCTCGCCCGGACCAAACGCGTCCGTCGCCGCCGACGAGCATCACCGTGGCCACAGCCACTGCCTCGCCTCGTCGTTGCACCTAGAGGCTCCGCCTCGACCCCCTCTTCCTCTCCACCGAGCCACGAGGTCCCGGACGCAGTGCAACCCCGACACCACCGTCGTTTTCCCCCTCGGGCTCCGACCACCACCGCCGTCGATTCGCCACATGCAGGACGCCCCTGAGCCCGCCGAGCTTCTCTCCGACCTCGCAGTGAGCTCCTGATCCGAACCCCTCTCTTTCCCCTCACGTTTGCGAGCTCTAGGCCATAGCTCCGTCGCGGCCGAACTCCGGCCGCCGCTGACCTTGTCGCTGCTGCCGCTACGGACGCTGCAGCTTGCGCCCGAGCGCGTCATCGTCGTCACCTCGCTCCTAGGAGCCGAACGCACCTAGTAGCTCATCTGTAGCCGCAACATAGCCCCCTAGCCGCTCGAGGCCGAGCTCCGGCCGCCGCCTCGCTCGCCGCAGTTGCCGCTACCGGCCACCCCAGCCACAGCTGCAGCCACCGCTGGACGCGCCGCGTCGCGGCTGTTCCAAAAAGACCTGCCGCGCGTCCTCCCGACACCGGAATTGGCCGGATGGGCATCGCTGCCGCGCTCCGGTTATCGCCGGAGTTAATCCGGTGACAAGGTAGGTTAGTTAGTGCTAATGACCCCTCTAATCAACCCCTTAAGCCACTGCCACGTGGGCCCATGCACCTGTTTAGTTTAGATTAATTTTCCTGTTTAGTTTAGATTAACCCAGTGGGACCCACGTGTCAGCCTTGACCGTGCTGACATGGCTGTTGATTGGCCCCACATGTCATGTTGACTTCGCTGACGTGGGCGTTGACCGGACCCACCTGTCAGTGTCACTAACTAGCCCCAGTCACTGACCAGTGGACCCCACTGGTCAGGTTTGACCTGGTCGACGCCTGTTGACCGCTGACATCACCCTGATGCAGTGCTGACGCATTCAATTACTGGAATTGTTCTTATACAGGAAATTCCATAAAATAGCACAAACTTCTAAAATTCATAGGAAATCAACCGTAACTCCAAATTAAATAAGTTATATATGAAAAATGATCAGAAAAATCCAATCTATCCATCTGCACTAGTTTCATGCATGTTAGAACACATTAACCTTGCTGTTTAGGTGAAACAAGTTAATGCACTATTATGACCTCTTAAAATGGGTTTGCATTTGAATCTTTGGTTCAAATGGACTCATCTCAATCTGTTCTAGCTTGCATTAACCCAAAACACATTCATATTGCCATGTCATAGCATGCATCATACTGTGCATTGCATTGATCGTGTTTCTTCTCTGTTTGCCGGTGTTGTTCCCCCTCGGTAGACGTTGTACCGACATTGTGATCGTTGACACTGATGAAGACTCAATGCTATCTTCAGAAGTGCCAGGCAAGCAAAACCCCCTTGATCATTCCGATACAATCCTACTCTCTCGCCCTGCTCTCTTTTACTGCATTAGGACAACAATGAGTCATTTGTTACTTGCTGCGGTAGCTGAACCCCTTTATCCTCTGCATGACCTGTCATTGCCACAGTAAATAGATGAAACCCACTAGTATGAGTAGGAGTTGTTTGAGCCCTGTTGTGCCTACTCATTCATGTTTGTTTGTCATGCCTGCTATTGCTTAGAGTTGAGTCAGGTCTGATTCATCGGGGATGAATCAGAGGTGTGTGAACATGTCCTACTGTGTGTGAGCTAAGTGGTGAACACAATTTGGTAAAGGTAGCGGTGAGAGGCCATGTAGGAGTACATGGTGGGTTGTCTCATTGAAGCCGTCCTTAGGAACTGATTTCTGTGTTTGTGATCCATGATTCAGCTACTACCATGCATTGGGCCCTGAAATATGACCCCGCTCGACTTCTTATTCACCCTTGTCCTCTGTCCAGGAGTTGCAAGTAGTTTCTGGTGTTTGTAGTATGCTGGAGGCCGTGCGCAGCACTGACCGGAGGGGTGGGTTGTGATGCGGTAGGCACGTGGCCGGGTATACCGGGCGCCCGTTTGGTGTCACGGAACCCTGTTCACATCATTTGGGGCTGTGAGCGAAACCCCGGCCGGATCTCCTCATGGATGGAACCCGAATAGGCGATAAACCTGGACTAGAGACTTGAGTGTTTAGGTAGGTCATGGTCTACACCCACGTCGGCTTTCGCTTGAAGTCTGTCGAGCACATGTCGTGTGCAGACGCTAAGTGGTGGAAACATGTATGAAGAAGTACACCCCTGCAGGGTTAACATCATCTATTCGAATAGCCGTGTCCGCGGTAAAGGACTTCTGGGTTGCCTATAACAGTTCATAGACAAGTGAAAGTGGATACTTTAAAATGCGCAAGATAAGCGTGAGTGCTATGGATGGCGTTCTCGTAGGGAGACGGGAGTGGATCCATAGTGGTGTATTGGTTGGTGAATATGTGGACTCGTGTGCGCCACCTCAAAAGAGTTACTTGCAGTCGTAGTTCAGGATAGCCACCGAGTCAAAGCTGGCTTGCTGCAGTTAAACCCCACCATCCCCTTTGTTGATAATGATGCATATGTAGTTAGTTCTGATGTAAGTCTTGCTGGGTACATTTGTACTCACGTTTGCCTATTTTATGTTTTTGCAGAGAGACTTCGGTCTCGCTAGTAGTTCCGCGTGGACTTCGATGTTTAGCTTGATACCTCAGCTACGATCTTGTGCCCTCGGCAGGATCTGGTAGATAGTCAGGCTTCTTAGCCTTTTTCATTTGTAGATGTCTGTACTCAGACATGTTAAGCTTCCGCATGTGCTTTGACTTGTATGCTCTGAATGTTGGGTCATGAGACCCATGATTGTAATATCTCACTCCCCGGAGCCTATTGAATAAATACTTGAGTCGTAGAGTCATGTTGTGATGCCATGTTGTATTTGCACATATCGAGCATATTGTGTGTATGCTATTGAAATGCTTGGTATGTGTGGGATCTGACTATCTAGTTGTTTATCCTTGGTAGCCTCTCTTACCGGGAAATGTCTCCTAGTGCTTCCACTGAGCCATGGTAGCTTGCTACTGCTCCGGAACTCTTAGGCTGGCCGGCATGTGTCCTTCTTTGTTCATGTGTCTGTCCCTTCGGGGAAATGTCACGCGATGAATACCGGAGTCCTGTTAGCCTGCTACAGCCCGGTTCACCGGAGTCCTGCTAGCCCAGTGCTACAGCCTGGATTCACTCGCTGATGACTGACACGTTCGATGCTGGGTCATGGATGCCTGTCCCTGTAAGTCTGTGCCACTTTGGGTTTACGACTAGCCATGTCAGCCCGGGCTCCTTATCATATGGATGCTAGCGACACTATCATATACGTGTGCCAAAAGGCGCAAACGGTTCCGGGCAAAGGTAAGGCGACACCCGTGGGAATACCGTGCGTGAGGCCGCAAAGTGATATGAGGTGTTACATGCTAGATCGATGTGGCATTGAGTCAGGGTCCTGACACCCTAAAGGCATCCTCGAGTTCCTCCCAACTTGTAATTGAATTTTCGGGGAGGCTTTTCAACCAGTGCCGAGCTGGTCCCTTCAACTTAAGAGGAAGGTATTTGATGGCGTGGAGGTCGTCCCCACGAGCCATGTGGATATGAAGGATAAAATCCTCAATCCAGACCCCGGGGTTTGTCATTCCATCGTATGCCTCTATGTTCGCAGGTTTAAAACCTTGTGGAAATTCATGGTCCAGTACCTCTTCGGTGAAGCACAGCGGGTGAGCAGCACCTCTATTTCTGGACGTGTTATGGCATGCCGTCGGCTGTTGATGTGTCCGGTACTGATTCCGAACTGGTATCCGATCAGTCTGATCGTTTTGGTGACCATAGTCCTGTGCCGGGGCGTGTCCTCTGGATCCATAGATGGACCTGGTCGCGCCAGCCTTTTTATCCAGGAGCTCACGTAAATCGTGTACGTCGTCGGTGGCTGCTTCATTGCGGTTTAGAAGTGGTTTGTTCGGCCTATTGGCCATATTGTTCTTCGGTGGAACGGCCTCGTCATCGAATTCTGGTAGCAGCTTGCGCATTGGATAGCTCTTTGTTTGGTGATCATCTCGTACTTTTCTTTAGTGTCTAGTACTTTATTCCATCTGCTATTGAGCGTTTCCTATGCGGCCTCAAGCCTTTGCTTCTGCTTCTTTAGACTTCTCGCAGTGGCCATAAGCCTTATGTGGAGGTTATCTCATTCCAAGCGTGTTTCCGGGATGATGGGTGCATCGCCATCCGGACTGTGCTCTTGTCCCGGGGCGGTTTGATGAGTTCGTCCCTCGGGATCATTGTGATCGAGCGTCTGCTCCGAGCTGTGTTCGGCGTGACCTGGCTCATCCTGCTCCTTTGCTGGGTCCATATGGTCGTTGTTGCCTTCGGAGTTGACTGGGGTGTTGATCTTTCTAGCGCTGTTATCGCTATTTTTACTATTGCTGGACTTGAAGCGGCGTCTGCGCCGTCGTTTTGGTTTTTGTCCGGGGGTTTTATCCTCCGGTTTGTCGTCGTCCTCCTCCTTAGGCGTATCCACTATGTATATATCATATGATGAGGTGGCAGTCCAGCGCCCCATTGATTCTGAATCGTCTCCTGCGCCGACGTTCATGCCGTCCGTATTATCAGAGTCGAAGTCAAGCATGTCTAATACATCATCGACAGTGGCTATGAAGTGGGTGGTGGGTGGGCAACGGATTTCTTCGTCACCTTCTTCCCCCTTGAGCCAGATATAGTTCGGCCAAGAGTCTCCTGATAAAGAGAGAGACTTTAATGAGTTCAGTATGTCACCAAAGGGCGAGTACTGGAAGATATTCGCAGCGGTGAACTCCATTATCGGAGCCCAACCAGGTTCGGCGGGCTCGGGAGTGCGCGGACTGGAACCTACAGCCGGATTCGAGTCCGGGGGTCCGGTGTCATTGGCTTCCTTGGGGGTGAAGTCTGTGTTCAGCTCTACCGCCGATGGGCGTGCGGCCTGCGGGGCGGGGTCCATCCACCCGTTCTCGGGCGATGCAATCTGCCCCGGATTTAGGTCCGGGGCTCCTGCAGGGGCGATATCTCAAGCATTGTCCGACAGCAGGTCTAAGCCATGCTCATCGTGACTGTCCGACGCTCCTAGCATAGGCCCGAATCCGTTGAAGATCAAGTCTCCGCGGATGTCGTTCGTGTAGTTTAGGTTTCCAAACCTGACCAGGGGCGTAGCTGTCGATCTGCTCCAGATGGCCAAGCGAATTGGCCCGCAATGCGAAGCCACCGAACACGAAGATCTATCCGGGTAGAAAAGTCTCACCCTAGACCGTGTTGTTGTTGACGATTGAAGGAGCCATCGAGCCTTGCAGCGACGACACAGAGGAACTCTCAATGAAAGCACAAATGTCGGTGTCAAAACCGGTGGATCTCGGGTAGGGGGTCTCGATCTGTGCGTCTAAGGCTAATGGTAACAGGAGGCAAGGGACACAGTGTTTACCCAGGTTCGGGCCCTCTCGATGGAGGTAAAACCCTACTTCCTGCTTGATTGATATTGCTAAACCCTAGAAGCTAGCCTATGATGATTATGATTCTGTCTCTAAGGACTAAACTCTCCAGTTTATATAGACACCGGAGAGGGCTAGGGTTTACATGGAGTCGGTTACAAAGAAGGAAATATAATCTCCGGATCGCCAAGCTTGTCTTCCACGCAAAGGAGAGTCCCATCCAGACATGGGACGAAGTCTTGAGTCTTGTATCTTCACGGTCCAACAGTCCGGCCAAAGTATATAGTCTGGCTGTCCGGATACCCCCTAATCCAGGACTCCCTCACTTGCCACCCTCACCATGTAAATAAATCGTCTATTTAAAGAGATGGGGATCCTCAGATCCAAATCACACCATCTTCCCCAAGCGAGGATTCATCAGAGTGCGCCCGAAAAAACCATCCCATCATGGCCGGCCACCACAGCTCTTCCTCTTGCCCCTATAGCGCCAAGCCAGGTGACTGGGAGAAGTGTATCGTATCCCACGACCAATTGGTGAAGTTGCAAACCCAGGGGTTTCTTCCACCTGCATATCTTGTCCCTGTTCGAGCCGGATTAGCCACCTTTGATGGCGGGGAGCAAGCAGAGAGTTTTCCCAACCCATCCAGGGGGGGAGTGAGTGTTCCTTTTCCCTTACTTGATGAGGGGCATCGGATTTCCAATCCATCCATTCCTTCACGGCCTCCTGGAGTACTATGGCCTCCAGCTGCACAATTTCACCCGTTCTGGGGGGATTATACCTGTTGGTACCGGATTCCAAAATTTTGTGCATCGTTCCCCACAAGACAAGAACCTTTATTTCGAAATAAAAAAAATCTATTCGCGTCAGAAATGAGAGATTTTTTGTTTCTCCATACAGAATTAGTTTCTTCAGATTCTGACGTAACAAACAATTTTTATGAGACATAAGAACCCCCATTTAACATTTAACCCTATATCATTTAAGGATACATAAAAAATATGTTTTACTTTACTAGACTTTTAAACTTAGAACACTAACAGGTCAAATTTCTCCATCCTGCACATCGCAGGTTATGTCGCCCTTTGCGAGTTATTTCTGGGTTGCGAAGCTCATTTCGAGCTAAGGAAGAGGTTGTTCTGCCTCGTCCCTCGCAATCAAGAGGGATCAATATTCCAAGTGGGTGGAGCCGAAATATGGCGCATCGTCGGGACCGCATACCTGTCCAGCACTCCGAAGAAGACATCCGAAGATTGGCCTTCCGAGTGGTTTTATATAGAGGACGTCTCTCTTCCTGACCCTATCCGAATGGGTCTTCCCGAGTTTATAAATGCCCCGTTGAAGAAATGCCATAGCTGGCGTCCTCGGAGCCCCAAGGAGGAAGATAGCAGAGAGGTCCTTCAATTAATGGGCAGGATAAAAACGCTTGCCCAATCCGGATTGACAATAATCGAGGTTATGTCAATATGCATAATGCGGGGGGTGCAGCCACTCCAGTATCGAGGGCGTCCCATGTGGCACTTCAACAGAGAAGATGATGCCACCCACTGCGGTCGGAAAGGTCCGGACTCCGCCACCGCTCTGGCGAAAATATTGTCTGATTTATACAAAGGAGAATAAGAGGAGTTCATCCGCATTAAACCACGGGATGGATTTTCCATGTACAATCCCCCTAGCTGGGTGAGTTGCTATCTCTTACTCAACTCTATTCATTCCCGCAATCTTTCATCACAAATATTTACCTTGCTAGTCCATAACAGGAAATGCGGGAAGCTATGAGGGAGATCCACAACCCGCCTCCATAGCCAGAGGACCACAACCGGGCCGTCGACCCCGGACTCGAAGAGGATCCGGACATATTTGTGGAGCTTGGCGACAGGGTGTTTTACCAGGCGAGCTGTGACGTCACCTTGGTGGCCATCATTGCCGACTATCCCGGCCTCCTCCCAGCATCACGTGTAAGTAAATAGGAGACTTATCTTCCGAAAAGGATTCACACTTTCCACCTTACCCACCGCACATATATTATGCTATAAAGGGAAGGACATCGGCGCGCCATGCCGAACCCGCGGTGACTCACCAACAAGGGGCGCACAAGCCGGGTAGGCTTCCAAAAAGGAAAGCAAGCAGAGACATGGCTGAGCCGCCATTGAAGAGGTATGGTTTAAAACATGCTCCGTGATTTTCATCTTAAAATATAACAATGTCCGTTGTGTCTTGGCAGAAAGAACATCCGTCGGACTATATCTGGGGATGCTGCCCGTCACGGCTCTACCAGCCGGATTCCGGCGTCAGTCTCGAGGGTAGAGGCTAACATGGGGACGACACCGGACGGTCCTCCTATAGAAGATTTAGATAGAATTTCCGCTATGAATTCCGAGGTGGAGAGCGCTATGAATCATCGGCGTCGGCGGGCCGCGCTCCGCGACCCTAGTTTTTCCGAAGAGGCCTTCAATGCCTTCAACTCGGGAGACACGTACATCCGAGCTACTAAAGATGGGCTTGCTAGAGCCACAAACCAGTATTTAAAAGATATACGGGTAAGCAAAATCTGATAATTATGTATATCAGTAACCCCTGAGACTTGAAACAATTGGTACAACTGATTTAAGGATCATTGTATGAACAGGTTCTTACAGGGAAGAATACCCTTTTGTCTCAAGAGCTGGAGAAGTGTCAAGCCCAGCTAAGGGCCGCAGCTGCCGAAATGGAGGAATCCAAGAAGGCCTCATCAGGTAATATTTCTCTCGATCGAGAAAAAATGTAATTACGTGTACCATTTGGTGTTCGGCACGTTGCAGATCTAACAATATATTCCGCAGATCATCCTGAAGTGAATCCGGAGATCCTACAAGAGGATGAACAAAGAGCTCAACGACAACTAGACGCTAGCAAGCGTGTACTTACATGAGTCGGGCAGGAGAAAAACGATCTCCAGGATGCCAATACCCGGCTGAGCGTAGAATTGAAAGATGTTCGGGCCCAGCTAGCTGACTCCGTGAAGGAGAATAGAAGGCTTCAACGCGGCATTTTTAGTATGTGCTCAAACGAACCTTTATATAGTTCGGCAAAGAAACGGGCTAACAGAGTTATTTTTGTAGGTATGTTGACTGGTCGTCCCGAAGAGGAGATGCCCGGATCCTCAGGCGATCTTCTGCAAGAGCTTTCGCAACTGCACGAACAAGTTCGGTAGGTGATGCAGGGTGTTGCCAAGGCCTTGTGGCCATCCGCCTCCCTGCCAGGAAGCACGGGGGAGCATGTACAGCTGCTCAAGGGAGCACGATGGCGTTTCCGACTATGGAAGGTATCTGTCTGTCGACAAGGTGCGAGCGAAGCTTGGGCCATGGTAAAAACACGGTATACCAAGCTCGATCCGAATCACATGGCCCGGGTTGGACCTATAGGGTCAGATGGGAATCAGATTCCCGTTAGTCTGGTATATGACCAGGTAGGATTAGCCGCAAAGTATTCCCAATAGGATTGTAGGCTAGACAGCCTGTTGGATGGCATAGAAGAAGAAGTATGTGAGTCTAAGTGACTATGTACATCAATTGACATATTTGTCCCTAGCCGGATTGTAAATCATTTGTCATGGCGGACCTTTTCGCTTTCGCCTCCGGACCCGACAGTCCAGAGTGTTTTCGAATACCCTCTCAGTTATATAAACCGGGGTACACGTGGAAACCAGGCGTAGGGGTCATAATTGCTTGAACAGACAAGTACCCAACTAGCTATGTTATATTACATGGGTCGTAAGAAACATCTTCCAAAGAGAATAGTTCCATTAAGGGTTCCTTTCCCTGGGTACGCATGCATTAATGTGCATGTCCGAACTGCGAGCAAAAACGCAGTATACGCAACATCTGGGGGTTTGTATTGTAATAGGTAAAAAACTTCTTTAGTTCACCGATTGAATATTCCTTTAAGAACGCTAGCTTTCGGCTTCACCCAGTCTGAGGTACACGTCCGGAGTACCCGGCAGTAACAATCGCAGAGGTGCTCCCCTTATGCCCTAGCCGAACTAATGGGAACATAGGGCATAAACACTGGAGCCAGGCAACACAACTTGGCCAAAACTTAAGTCATATCGATGCATATAATGGTGAAGAAAAGGTACATATGGGAAAGGGACACATGTGCAGTGGGCGTGATGCCCGGAAGATAATTATATTAAGCTTCTGTATAAGAAGCCCCTAGGTATAATGAGCGCACATGCTTGAGGATTAGCACGTCAAGAGTGTGTAGTCGAGTCACACTTAAAGCCTTAGAACCATAAAAAGAAAGAGAGAGGATATACCTAAAAAGTAAAAAGAAAGGCGGAGGGAAGGAGGCGAACAAAGAGTTCGGCGTTAGGCGTAGAATCTTTGGAGTCTGGCCGCATTCCATGGGTTCGACTTGAGTCGATTATCTGATGCATCACGCAGGCGGTACGCTCCTCCGGTGAGAACTTTATGAATGATGAAGGGACCCTCCCACTTGGGCTTGATCTTGTCCTTTTTCTTCTCTGGTAGGCGTAGAACGAGTTCGCCAATGTTATAAGTTTTGGCCCGTACTTCTCTGCTTTGATACCTGCGAGCATGTTGCTGATAAAATGCGGAACGGGCTTTTGCAATGTCGCGCTCCTTCTCCAGGGCATCTAAACTGTCCTGCCAATCAAGCTCGGCTTCTCTCTCTTCATACATGCGCACTCGAGGTGAGTCATGAATAATATCGCAGGGCAATACCGCCTCTGCACTATACACCATGAAGAAGGGTGTGTATCCGGTAGTGCGATTTGGCGTGGTCCACAGCCCCCATAGTATGGAGTCAAGCTCCTCGACCCAATGCGTGTCTGATTCCTTCAGAGATCGCACTAGTCTGGGTTTGATACCTCTCATAATAAGACAGTTTGCTCATTCGACTTGCCCATTTGTTTGAGGGTGATAGATAGAGGCGTAATCGAGCTTAATGCCCATATTGCCGCACCAAGTTTTCACCTCGTCGGCTGTGAAATTGGAGCCATTATCGGTGATGCTGCTGTGGGGGACACCATAGCGGTGCACGACCCCTGATATGAAGTATATCATTGGTCCGAATTCAGCTGTTTTAACTGGTTTGGCCTCTATCCATTTGGTGAATTTATCCACCATGACCAACAGGTATTTTTTTCTTATGGCTTCCTCCTTTAAGGGGTCCGACCATATCGAGCCCCCAGACCGCAAAGGGCCAAGTTATGGGGATTGTTTGGAGAGCGGTGGGCGGCATATGCCTTTGGTTGGTGAAGAGCTGGCAACCGACGCAATGTTAAACGTGGTCCTATGCATCTGCTTGGGCTGTCAGCCAGTAGAAACCTGTACAGAAGGCCTTGCTTACAAGGGCCCGAGCTTCGGCGTGGTGGCCACCGAGTCCAGCATGAATTTCGGCCAAGAGCTGCCTCCCTTCCTCTTCGAAGATACATCTTTGAAGTACACGGTAGCGCTTATCTTATAAAGCTTTCCCTCGTCGACCTTGTAGGCTTTAGAGCGCCGCACAATGCAGC
This sequence comes from Triticum timopheevii, assembly GCA_963921465.1. Taxonomy (NCBI): domain Eukaryota; kingdom Viridiplantae; phylum Streptophyta; class Magnoliopsida; order Poales; family Poaceae; genus Triticum; species Triticum timopheevii. The sequence goes on from OY997272.1 coordinate 155,703,550, forward strand.
ATGCCTCATTTTGATCCTCGAGGAGTTCTTGCCAATTTAGGTAGGCTAAGAAGGGTTCAGTCCATGGGGCGATGACAGCCATGATCAAATGGGCCGAAGATGTTATTTCGGTGGCAGAGCCTCCGATTATGTCAGTGTGTTCGGAATCTGGGGTTGTGGTCGAATCCGGACTAGTATTGCCAGTCTCCCCTTGCCACACCACGGATGGCTTGAACAGCCTTTCCAAGAAGATGTTAGGTGGGACAGGGTCGCACTTAGCGTCGATGCGGGCAAGGATATCCGCCGCTTGATTGTTTTCTCAAACCACATGATGAAATTCAAGCCCCTCAAATCGAACTGACATTTGGAGGACGACATTACGATAAGCCGCCATTTTCAGATCCTTGGCGTCGAAGTCTCCATTTATTTGAGATATTGTGAGGTTCGAATCCCCACGCACTTCTAGGCGTTGGATGCCCATGGAGATAGCCATCCGAAGACCATGCAACAGAGCCTCGTATTCGGCTGCATTATTGGAGTCTATGTATAGTATTTGGAGTATGTATTGGACTGTATCTTCGGTGGGGGATGTCAAGACAACACCCGCTCCCAGACCAGCCAGCATTTTAGAGCCGTCAAAGTGCATGATCCAATTGGAATATGCGCCGTACTCTTTAGGGAGCTCCGCTTCTGTCCATTCGGCGATGAAGTCAGCCAGTACTTGCAATTTAATGGCTCGCCGTGGTTTATATGTAATGTCGAACGGGAGGAGCTCGATGGCCCACTTAGCAATCCGGCCCGTGGCATCGCGGTTATTTATTATATCGTTGAGTGGTACTTCGGAGGCCACCGTGATTGAACACTCTTGAAAGTAGTGTCGTAGTTTCCGGGATGCCATGAAGACCGCGTATGCTATATTTTGATAATGTGGGTACCGTGACTTGCATGGTGTGAGGATAGTGGATACGTAGTATACCGACTTTTGAAGCAGGAACTTATGTCTGTCCTCCTCTCGTTCAACGACGAGCACTGCGCTTACAACTTGTTGTGTTGCAGCTATATATAACAACATGGGTTAGCCAACGTTTGGTGCGGCCAGGATTGGAATGCTGGCCAGGAGGGCCTTTATTTCTTCCAGACGGGCCGTCGCCGCATCCGTCCACTCGAAGTGTTCGGTGCATCGAAGAAGGCGATAAAGAGGTAGTGCCTTTTCTCCCAATCGGGAAATAAAGCGGCTTAAGGCAGCCACGCATCCAGTTAATTTCTGGATTTGTTTGAGGTCTGTTTGGGTAGCCAACTGTGACAAAGCTCATATTTTAGCCGGGTTTGCTTCAATTCATCTGTTGTAAACGATGAAGCCTAGTAGCTTTCTAGCGGGAACGCCGAAAACACATTTTTCCGGATTGAGCTTGATGTCATATGTTCGAAGGTTGTCAAACATGAGCCTCGGGTCGTCTATTAAAGATTCAACATGTCTGGTCTTGATGACCACGTCGTCCATGTATGCCTCAACTGTTTTGCCAATTTGTTTTTCCAGGCGTGTCTGAATCATGCGTTGGTAGGTTGCACCAGCATTTTTGAGCCCAAAAGGCATGGTGTTAAAACAGAAAGGGCCGTATGGGGTGATAAATGTCGTTGCGGCTTGATCGGACTCCGTCATCTTGATTTGATGGTATCCAGAGTATGCGTCGAGGAAGCACAATGAGTCGTGTCTTGCAGTAGCGTCGATGATTTGATCGATGCGGGGAAGGGGGAAGGGATTCTTGGGGCAAGCCTTATTAAGGTCGTTGAAATCGACACATAGGCGTCAGGATTTATCCTTATTTGGTACCGTCACCAGGTTTGCTAGCCAGTCCGGGTGTTTTATTTCTCTGATGAATCCGACCTCGAGTAACTTGGCTAGCTCCTCTCCCATAGCTTGTCGTTTAGGCTCTGAAAAGCATCATAGTGTCTGCTTGGCCGGCTTGTATCCCTTCAATATGTTAAGACTATGCTCGGCCAGCCTACGTGGGATCCCTAGCATATCTGAAAGATGCCAGGCGAAGATGTCCCAATTCTCATGTAAGAACGCCCGCAGTGCGGCGTCGATTGTGGGGTTCAGCTGTGCCCCGATGGATGCTGTTTTTGTAGAGTTCGTTGGGTGGACTTGGAATTTGACTATTTCGTCCGCTGGTTTGAAAGAGGTGGACTTGGATCGCTTATCGAGTATCACGTCGTCCCTATCCACTGTGGAGCGTAATGCAGTTGATTCTTTGGTTGCGAGGGCTTCGGATAATGCCTCAAGGGCCAGGGCGGCAGTTTTATTTTCGGTGCGGAGTGCTATGTCCGGATCACTGGCTAGAGTGATGATTCCGTTGGGCCCGGGCATCTTGAGATTCATGTACCAATAATGGGGTATAGCTTGGAAGCTCGCGAATGCGTCCCGCCCTAAAAGGGTGTGGTATCCACTACTGAACGGGGCCACTTGGAATGTTATCTCTTCGGACCTGTAATTTTCCAGCGTGCCGAATACCACATCGAGTGTGATTTTTCCCCGCACATCATGCCTCCCAACAAGGGATAATTCCTCGGAAGGTCGTGCTGCTTTGCTCAATGCGGCTCTTGTCTATTTCCATTTTGTTGAGAGTTTCCTTGTAGATGAGGTTTAATTCGCTGCCGCCGTCCATGAGCACTTTAGTAAGACGGAAGCCGTCCACAATTGGACTAAGGACCAAAGCGGCTGGTGCTTGGACTGTTCGGAATTGAGGTTTGTCACTGGCATTAAAGGTTATAGCCTTGTGTTCCAGGGATTTATTGCTGCAACGTGGCAGACTTCAGCGAGGCCGCGGAGTGCTCTCTCGCGCCTGTTATTCGAGGTGAAGGTCTTGAAGACTGTCAACACTGTATTGTTGTTTTCTGCGGGATGATGCTCTGTGGTATTGTTAATGAGGAGATCCTCGCCGCTCTTGGCCACCTGCCGAAGTATCCAACATGCTCTAAGGCTGTGTGTTGGTCTGGTATCTGGTGTGGTGTGAATTTTGCATGGCCTATTGAGCCATCCCTCCAATACGGTTCCATGCCCTGTAGTGGGCTTTGGTTTCGTTGTGATTGGATCGGGTGAATTGCAAGAGTCCACCCTTTTGGTTCGGATGAGGGGTTTAGTGAGAGCTAGAGGATCCCAGAATGTTGCATGGGTTTTCCAGGCGCTTTCCATCGCACAATACTTCTGTACTATGGCTGCCAAGTCAGCGAAGTGTGATATGTCACGGTGACTTATGGCGTTAAGGATTCCCTTGTCCGTGCAATTTTTGCAAAAGAATGAGATTGCGTCTTCCTCGCGATAGTCCTTAACCTTGCTCATTACAAGGAGGAATCTGGCCCAAAAGTGATGTACTGTCTCTTGGGATTGTTGTCTGATGTGGGAAAGATCGCTTGTATCTGGGTGGGTGGCTGGATTTAAGTCCGAACCCTAACCTGATCTGGGACCCAGAGGCTGAGGAGCTTCCAAACTTGGTAGTTCGGGTTCTGGGATGTTACCCAATTTTTCTGGCACGCTGTCCGATTCTAAATTCAGAGTATGGGTCATGTCCTCCCGCGAGCGGGTATCCGTCTCAGAGAGCTCGGGAATCCGGACATAGTTCATCCTCAAAATAGAGGAAGAGTTGCTGCATTGCTCCTCCACCACCACTATTTTATGGGTGATCGGCGGAGAGTTAATCTCTCTTTGATCGGGTTTAAGCCCAATCCGATCATAGTCCATAGCGACTCCCAAAGCAGCGATGCGATCTAGGAGCTCATTCAAGGACGAAAGTTCCATTGGATCCATCCGCTCGACGTATTCCAAGCTGACGTGGAGGCTGTTTTCGATGACCCGAGAAGTCATCATTGGCATGGCAGCCGAACGGGCGGTCATGACGAAGCCGCCTGGTCGGAGGGTTTGGCCTAAGGCCAGGGCTCCCTCGGAGGCGATGTTGTCCTTGATAACAAGGCGAGCCATCAAACCTTTTTTCGACGTCATAGTGGAACTCTCAATGAAAGCATCAATGTCGGTGTCAAAACCGGTGTCAAGCCGGATTGAGGGCGCGGAGCCAGCTGGAGGGCCAGCCGGATTGAGGGGTGTTGGTCGCCCTGATGTTTTGAAAAGTGGACTTGTGCTCCTGAGCCTACCTAAGGGTCATCCCCCAGCAACACTCCATAGGGCAAAGGACAGAGTCTCCTTGTTGAATTGTTCAGGCATCATTTCATAATCCTAGAAAGGTTGTGGATCCGACCATCAAATGGAAGTTCAAAAGGAAATTATTACCTTGTAAAGTGCATGATATCAACATAACTTGCATTCAGTAGTTGTTTATCTGGGATTGATGAACCGGGAAAGGGTGCCATGTCAAACTATCAACAAGAATTCTCAAGATATAAAATCCCACAATGTGTATCAGCCCTGACATAAACAAATGAACTATTCGCACTCAAACAAACATGCATGTCTCGGTTGTTATTCCTTAGACATGTCTCAAATATAAAATGTCTTTAGGATATCTAATGGCAACATTAAGATGTCCGGGCAGTCAGGCATCGATCGGAGGGAGTTCTCTATGCGTACTACCCATCGAGATGGAAGGTGGTGTGCGATCTGGAAGGAGACATCCTCGGCGGGTTCTACCTTAGCGCTAATGTGGAGATTAACGAAGGTATGCGGCTGTTAATTGATGTTTTTATGTCACTGTTAGTTTGTTTTTGCAGGAAGAACCAGATGTGCTTGATCATATTGATATGGTCGATCTCACAGAAGATCCCAAGCCCTTGAAACCGCGGTTCGGGGGCCGATTTTGGGTTTTGGCTGACGAGGATGATGAGGTGATGCAGGTTGACGAGGAGTGCCTTGCGCAACCGACGGCGCCACCACGTGTTACCTCGCCGCAATTGAGGATCAGAGGCAGGCTCAAGAAGGATGGGGATTTTGGTCCCAGATCACCACTCCCGCAGCCGAAGATGAAGTCGTGGTGTGTCCCTCTTCCAAAGGTGAGTTCATCGATTGTTACTTTGTCTGATTTCTTTCCATCGGATGTGTGGAAGAAGGTCACATGGAGAAAGAATAAAAAGGGGGCGCCGGTGCCGGGGTGTGGTGTGCCTTGCCAGATCAGGGAGATGCGGCAGACGCGTTTGAATTGTTTGTTGGGCCTGGATGGGACGTCTCCTTGCGTCACCGAGGTGGACCTTGCTAGGACTGGGTATGAGGCCCAGGTTCCTAGTCAAGAAACCAATCGGAGGGTGGGCACCATGATCGACATGCATGAGACTGCAGCGACATGCGGGCCGCAGTCTCCTTGTCTCGTGAGATTGTTTGTTCGTTCATCTGCAAAAGCTAGGGTTCGCCGGGTTGCCACGCCGGGATTTCATAAGCTCTCTCAAGGCCGCGCTAGACGGATTCAATCGGCCACTGTGGGAAGGGCTGTTATGACCGGAGGGGGCGCCGGGCCGCCTCCCAAAGCTGGGCCGTCCCAGTCAAAGCCTGCTCTAAGGCCGGCTCCGCCGCCTCACCATGTGGCTCAGCCGCACCAGCAGACGCAACACTGTGCAGTGCCCCCGCCTGCGGCTAGGGCTGCGCCGGCGGCTGTCCAGACGCAAAACCTCCCGCCTGTGGCTAGGGCTGCACCGACGGTGCCAATGCCCATGGCCAAGGCGGCTCCGGCAGCGCCAAGAGGGCCCGTTGGCATGGGGCAGCAGTGCTTTGTGGCGGGCCGTGGTCGGGATGGCGGTCGTGGTCCTCCGCATGGACAATGGGGTGATGATAATTACCATGTGTATGGTGAGGGACAACATCGGGGCTCCTCGTCGTCGGGCGGTAGGCGTGGCTATGCCTGGCAAAGTGACGGGATGGCGGAATGCCCGTTCTATGGACCTCCGGGTGGTTTCGTGGAGGGTGCATCAGGCCCGGACTACCGACAGAGAGGTGGTTACCGTGGTCATCATGGTGGCCGGGGAGGCAACAACTGTCACCGGCAACCTCCATCGCCTGCCGCGACAGTTACTGATGTTGCCGAGCCAACTGCTACTTCGGAGGTGGTTGTTTCTATGCAGACTCCATCGTTGACTGGCCAGGTCATGGCCGCGGTGACGGCTTTGGCAAATGCGGCAGTGCCCGAGGCCTATCCCAGTACAGCGGGGACTGTCAGAGGGGCTGAAAAACCAGATGGAGATAGAGCTACCAAGTGGGCCCGTAAGAAGGAGAAAAATGCTATGTTATCAGTGTGGAGAGCAGGGGCACTTTATTGCTGAGTGTGTTACTGAGCTCTGTGACACTTGCCTCAAACCGGTGCACGCTATGGGGGAGTGCCCATTGTTGCGTGAACCAATGTCGGGGAGTCACTATGTACGGAGTTTGCTGCACCGAGTTGATGTTCTTTGAGTCTCCTAGTGCGACAGAGGTCCCAGAGGCGCCACAGAGCGCGACTACGGGGCTGGTCAAAGTGACTAAAGGTGACTTGTCTGAGGCACAGATTTTACAAAGGCTGAATGAGCTTGCTCCAGGAAACTTTCAGTGGGATCTTATTAGACTCGAGGCCAATGTTTACAAAGTTGACTTTCCATCAGTAGAGGACTTGAAGAAAATTCTAAGCTTTGGGATGTGTAGAGTGCCTGGCACAGAGTGCATACTTGAGTTCCATGAGTGGAAGAAGGTCGAGCCGAAGGGCAAACCTCTTACCTAATTTTGGTTACGTTTCTCGGGGGTGCCTTTGAAGCCTCCGAAGGATGTACGGGTCGTCGCTAGTTTGGTCACATTTGTTGGAAAGACCGAGCGGGTGGACATGCCGTTTACCCGTGCAAATGGGGTGGCGAGGTTGCTCGTGAGTGTCCTGGATATTGAGTTCGTACCGTATGTGGTTAGGCGGACGCATGCCGGTATGATATACAACCTAGAGATTGAGTTTGAGGACACCGATCTTTTCACTAAGGCCATGGGTGGGGATGATGTGGATATGGTCAATAAGGATGACGGCTCGCGTAACAAGGAGCTGCGAGAGGAAGACAGTGGATGAGATATGTCCAAAACCTCGGGTGCTAAGCACGCACCGATGGCGCCAGGAAAAGGAGCTACACCATCTACCTCTGCGCCAATGAACTCGCTGAGGTTTGGTTCTTTTGAGCCTGCTTCTGCACCTCCTAGATTGTGGAGTGATCGGGTGGAGCTGGATGATATGTTCGAGCGCTCGCTACCTCCTCTTGATCTTGTTGGGCTTGATGCTATAGTTAGTGGTTGCTCGGATATGCGAGCGACAGAGGTGACTCCGGTGGAGTGTTCACCTACTTGGGAGCTACCTGCGGCAGTGATCGGTCAGACTGCCGAGCTTGGCCTCGATGGTGGGGACTTACATGGGCAGGCGGCCCCGGTTCCCCCACTAGTCGCACTCAGAGGAGCACCTCACAGCAGTGGATGAGCATGGCGACACCTTGCGCGGCGGGTGGTGTGCCGCGCGTCGGAGGGTGTGCCAGGTCGGGGGGTGCATGGGCAGGTGGCCCCCCGCTCCTACCTCTCCCAAGGTGCCCCGGTCGAGGACGACTGATGCAACCTCCCCTATTTGCAGCCCTCGGTCGACACTGAAGGGCGCTTTGGGTCAGGCGACGGTGGTGGCTAATGGGGCTGCCCCGGTAGGGCTGACGACAAAAGGTCGTGGCCCGACTATTTTAGCTCAGTTAAGCCCTGTTGGGGGATGGGCAGGAGGCCTTACCCCGATCGAGGCGATGCGGGACGAGATCATCGCCTTCGGAGGGATCCCGGATCCTGTGTCCGAAGGCCGACAGATGAGCTGTCGCCTCCAGGATCAGCCGGATGTCGATGACATACAACTACGGTGGGCCATGCGGGCGGCCAAACTTCATGACATTGAGGTCACTACCGGTATGTCATTCAACACTTGAAATTCTATCTTGCGTTTTTCAGATGATGAGATTATACATAAAGCAAATCAATTGAGAGTATCGTTGGGTAGTAATGATAGTGAAATATCTAATTCTATCAATGATATCCTTGATCTTGAGGCGGAACATGCTTTAGAATTGATTCAAAACTTAGCAGCTATCAAACCTATGAATGATTCGGATATAGATGCGTTGGGGGACAGGGTACTTGATAGCTTTTGTGTAGATCATGTTCCCTCACTCCCCGAGACTGAGGAGGATGAGTCAAACACTGTAGAAACTCAGTCGGCTAGGTATACTGAACTTGGTTGTGAGGACCGGGTAGAGGACCAAAACAAGCCTAAGCGCAAGTGGAAACGAAAGATTTATCCGGGTTCGGCTGTGCAGAAGTGCTAGGATCCGGACCACCAAAAAATTTCATGATGAAATATGAAAGGAGTCTTTTGGAATAGCAGAGGTCTTAAGGATTTGGCTAAACATAGGTTTCTAGCAGATGCTTCTATAGAGCACAATTTAGATTTTATCGCCCTCTCTGAAACTGGAAGGGACAACTTTACCCCTCAATTTCTTAGCACTTTATCAGGAGGAGTTGATTTTGATTGGCATTGCCTACCTCCAAGAGGAAGATCCAGTGGGATTTTACTTGGGGTTAAATGTGACACTTTGGAAGTCCAGAATGTGGTTATGGGAGATTTTGTGGTTAAGTTTCGGGTCAGATCGAAGATTGATGGGTTTCAATGGGCATTGGTGGTGGTGTATGGCGCCGCACAGCCTGAATTTAAACCGGATTTTTTGGCAGACTTAGTTCGTATTTGCGGTAGCGAGCAACTCCCAATTCTGGTTGGGGGCGATTTTAACATTATTCAAAGACGGGAGGAAAAACAATGATAACTTTGACGACAGATGGTCGTTTATGTTTAATACTATCATTGAAAGCATGGATCTTCGAGAGATCGAGCTTTCCGGTAGAAAATTCACTTGGGTGAATACGTTACCAAATCCAACGTTTGAGAAGTTGGATCGTGTCCTCGCCAGCGTCGAATGGGAGTAGAAGTTTCCTATGGTGACGGTCCAAGTGTTGTCACGCGCGATCTCTGATCATACCCCATTGCTTGTTGACTCTGGAGAGGCAACTCACGTGGGAAACAAAAACACTTTCTCTTTCGAATTAACATGGTTTGAAAGAGAAAGATTCTTGGATCTAATAGCACGGGAATGGGCTAAAGATTCAGGAGGAAGGTCGAATGTAGAAAGGTGGCAGAATAAAATTTGGCACCTCAGGCAGTTCTTACGTGGGTGGGCCAAACATTTGAGTGGGATATATAAGGCTGAAAAGGAAAGGCTCCTTGTCCTTATCAATTCCTTCGAATTAAAGGCCGAGTCCTCCATTCTAGATACCAGGGAACTGGAAACTAAAGTGGAGGAGCAAATGAGATTGAAAGAACTGCCCCGAGAGGAGGAATTGAAGTGGGCACTAAGAGCTAAATTCCGCAAAGTCGTCCAAGGGGACGATAATACTCAATTCTTCCACATGATAGCGAATGAAAAGCATTGAAAGAAGAGAATCTTTCAGTTAGAGCAAGATGAGGGGACGATTTTAGGTCAAGAGAACCTAAAACATAACATCGCTAATTATTATAAGCAGCTTTTTGGGCCACCTGAGGATAATTTTGTGTCCTTGGATGAGTCGAGGATTGAGGATGTGCCTCAACTTGTAGCGGATGAGAATAATATTTTAACCGCCCCATTTTCGGAGAAAGAGGTGTTTGAGGCAATTTCACAAATGAAGAATAATAAAGCGTTGGGGCCAGATGGCTTTCCAACTGAGTTTTATAAAAAGTGCTGGCATATCATTTAGGGTGACTTGCTCCCGATGTTCTATGATTTGTTCGTCGGACATCTGCAGCTATTTCACCTCAATTTCAGAATGATTACGTTGCTTCCAAAGAAAACAGAGGCGCACAGGCCCATCTGTCTTCTTAATGTTAGTTTCAAAATTTTCACCAAAGTCGAAATTAATAGGCTTATGCAGATTGCACATTCTATGGTGCAGCCATCTCAAATCTGCGAGAAGGGGTTGTGGTCCAGCATGAAACGCTCCATGAAATCCACACGAAAAAACTAGATGGGGTGGTTTTTAAAGTGGATTTTGAGAAAGCATACGATAAGGTAAAATGGCCATTTCTTCAGCAGGGCTTACGGATTAAAGGAGTCGACTAGGCCTGGAGAAACCAGGTAGATGCTTTCACGCAAAAAGGGAGTGTAGTAATCAAAGTGAATGATGACATAGGACATTATTTCCAGACACATAAGGGTATGAGGCAGGGAGATCCGATGTCACCGATTCTGTTCAACATTGTGGTAGACATGTTGACGATCCTAATAGGAAGAACCAATGATGATGGCCAGATAGGCGGCCTTGTCCCACATTTAGTAGATGGAGGTGTGTCCATCTTACAGTAGGCGGATGATACTATCATCTTCATGGAGCATGATTTGGAAAAAGCAAGAAACATGAAGCTTGTGTTATGCTTATTTGAACAGTTATCGAGGTTAAAGATTAACTTCCATTAAAGTGAATTGTTCTGCTTTGGAAGAGCTAGAGACGAACAAGAAGCTTATAAACAACTGTTCGGGTGCGAATTGGGGGTTTTGCCCTTTACGTATTTGGGTATTCCAATTCACCATCACAAGCTTTCCAACGCATAATGGAAGTGCAATGAGGATAGATTTGAAAAGAAACTAAGTTGTTGGAAGGGCAAGCTGATGTCATACGGAGGCCGACTTATTCTCATTAATTCAGTTCTCACGAGTATGCCTATGTTTCTCTTGTCCTTTTTCGAGGTACTAGTTGGAGTTCGGAAAAGACTCGATTTCTATCAATCGCATTTCTTCTAGCAGAGCGATGAATTAAAATGAAAGTACAAGCTCGCTAAATGGGACATTATTTGTAGACCAAAAGACCAAGGGGGCCTCGACATAGAGAATCTAGAGGTGCAGAACATATGTCTTCTCAACAAGTGGCTGTATAAGCTATCTGTAGAGACCGATGCCACATGGGCCCAGATTCTGCATAATAAGTACCTACATTACAAAAATCTATCACAAGTGACGGTCAGATCGACCGATTCACCATTTTGGAAGGGACTGATGTGAGTGAAATCAGTCTTCTTCAACAGGACAAATTTTTTAGTTGGAAATGGTACTACACGAGATTCTGGGAGGATACATGGCTAGGGGAGACGGCCCTTGCTCTCCAGTATCCTTCTCTCTATAATATTGTTCAACGAAGAGACGCTTACATTGCAACAGTATTACAGTCCAACCCCTCTCAATATTCAATTTAGGAGGACTTTAGCAGGAAACCGTTGGGAAGCTTGGCTCCATCTTGTGTGAAGATTGATGGATGTTCACCTCTCTCAATAGCCAGATCAGTTACACTTGAAACTCACTAAGAATGGAGAGTTTTCAGTTAAGACCATGTATCTGGATCTTACTAACACTGGCTATATTCCTCGATCGAAACATATTTGGAAAGTCAAAGTGCCTTTAAAAATGAAAGTGTTTATGCGGTTTGTCCATAAACAAGTCATTCTAACTAAGGACAATTTGGCAAAATGCAACTAGACAGGATCTAGAAGATGTAGCTTCTGTGATCAGAACGAATCCATCAAACACCTCTTTCTTGATTGCCCAATGGCAAAAATACTATGGCAGTCTATCGACATAGCATTTAATATTACTTCTTCAAACACTATTAACATGTTGTTTGGGACGTGGTTAGATGGAATAGATTTGGAGACGGTGAGCTAGATTCGTGTAGGAGTGTGTGCTTTATTATGGGCAGTACGGAACTACAGGAATGATATGTTTTTTAATAGAACAACAAATTTTCATTTCTTGCAAGTTATTTCTGGGCCACTGCATTGATCCATATGTGGTCTCTACTCACTCCGACAGATGCCAGGGAGCATATGGTTACTGGGTCTATCCGGTGGGAGACGGTAGCACGGGCTATCTTCAACCGGTTTGGATGGCAGCCATGTAATAGGATAGGTGTTTAGTTTCCTATCTTCTATATGCCAGCCGGTATTTTTTCTGTTTATGCTCTTTGTGAGCTTTGTTTACCTTTGAGACCTGAAGACTTTTGTTGGTGTCAAAACCGGCGGATCTCGGGTAGGGGGTCCCGATTTGTGCATCTCAGGCCGATGGTAACAGGAAACGAGGGACATAATTTTGACCCAGGTTCGGGCCCTCTCGATGGAGGTAAAACCCTACTTTACCACGAGATTAATATTGAAGATATGAGTAGTACAAGAGTAGATTTACCACGAGATCGTAGAGGCTAAACCATAGGAGGTAGCCTATGATGGTTTATATAGACACCGGAGAGGGCTAGGGTTTACACAGAGTCGGTTACAAGGAAGGAAATATAATATCCGGATCACCAAGCTTGTCTTCCACGCAAAGGAGAGTCCCATCCGGACACGGGCCGGAGTCTTGAGTCTTGTATCTTCATGCTCCAATAGTCCAGATGATGTATATAGTCCGGCCGTCCGGATACCCCCCAATCCAGGACTCGCTCAGTAGCCCCTGAACCAGGCTTCAATGACGATGAGTCCGGCGCGCAGTCTTGTCTTCGGCATTGCAAGGCGGGTTCCTTCTCCGAATACTCCAAAGTAATTATCGAACACTTAGAATGTGTCCGGATCTGCAAGATGATCTTCACATACCATTGTAGGGAACATAGCATAAATCCGTTCTGCTGGCAATCTTCGTACGTCGTGCCCTTGCATCATGGCCTGGTCCAACACGAACCGATGTTTCTTGCCCCACCTCGACTCGCGTTGCGAGGCGGTTTTATTGGCACGTCCTGCCAAAGCAGAGATCGTGTTCCTATTATTACATGATCTTTCATCAATATGGGCGTGTGCGACCCCACGACGACCGTTGGTATGACTCTGTGTATTTTTGGATAAGTCTCAAGTGGTCACGTTGTGGACTCTTGATATTCATCCCCTTTATAAAGGGGTCGAGGCCTATGCCTCTTTTCCACCTCCCTTGCTCCTTCTCGCACCTTGAGTTCTAACACCCAAGACCTAAGCTCCAACACCCCAGATCCTCCAATATGTCCGGATCCAACGCAAAAGGCCGGTGGGTGGCCTCCTCAATCCAAGAGGAGGACATTACGAAGCTTAGGGAGGTCAGATACCAGACCGCCGATATCCAGCACAGGCTTCCTGCTCCAGGGCAGGTTATCCCTACACCGGAGCCCAATGAGAGCGTTGTGTTTGTCCCTCACTTCCTCCGAGGCCTGGGCCTCACCCTCGACCCCTTTGTGAGGCGGCTCATGTTCTACTATGGGTTGGATTTTCATGATCTGGCTCCTGACGCTGTCCTCCATATCTCGTCGTTCATTATTGTGTGAGAGGCTTTTCTCCACGTCACCCCACACTTCGGCTTATGGCTCAAGACCTTCAATGTGAAGCCAAAGATGATCGAGGGGTGACATGCGGAGTGTAGAGGTGCCATAATAAGCAGGAACGCCGACGCCCCATGGCCAGAGGGTTCTTTCCCGGAAGTATCCGATGTATGGCAACGGAGTTGGTTTTATGTTACGGCTCCCAGAGGCACAAAGTGGGTAGCCGCCCCCGAGTTCCGCTCGGGCCCTCCGTCACAGTTGGCATCTTGGACCGACGTAGGACGGAATTGGGGGCCCGCTGGCGATGTACCAGTACTGCAGAATCGCATCGGGGAGCTTCTTGAGAGGGACATAAATCTTGTCAGCATAATCCAAGTGATGCTAATCCAACGGATGTTGTCGTGCAAACGTCGGCCTCTCCGGATGTGGGAATTCAATCCGGAGGGTCTGCGGACTATTAAGCACTTCTTCGGCCTGAAGCTCGAAGGGATGTGTAAATTATTCTTCGGACCACAATTAAAGTGTCCGGACACCACCGAGGATGCGAGCCTAAGCTGCAATCACCTAGATGCCCAAGTAAGTGACCTTAAAGCCGGACACTTTGTTTATACTTGTCATAACCATTATTCTAAAAACCCTCCGTGGCCAGGAATGGCTCAACAAGGTGGAGAGAACCAGGTGTCCGGTGCCACTTTCTGAAGGCTCGCCTGGTCCAACCGTTGCCAAGATGCTTGGCCGGGTGCTCAGCAAAATGCCCTCAGGGAAAGGCGAAGGAAAGGGCAGTGAAGCCGAACTTCACACACTACGCATCCAAACTGGGGGAGAGTTACCTCCCCTGAGGAGGATAGTCGGGAAGGGGAGGCTAAAGCCTCCTCCCCGCGCGGGAGGAAGAGGGACGCCTTCGAAGACTTGGAGATGGGGATGCCCAAGCAAGGGAAGAAGGTATCACCAGGGGGCTCTGCCGCGACGGGCACCCTCACCGCGTCGTGCCCACCAATGGGCCAGCCCTCCACCGAGTTGTAAGTTAATCATTAATTCTAAGGTACGGTGTTTCTCCGAGATCCATAATCGGGACTTCGTCTTTTGCAGTCCGGCTAGCAGCTCTTCTCAACAGAGTTCGTCTTGGGGGATCTTCCTCCGGAGATGATGGAGAGCGAGACCCCACCCACCTCTCCGCCTCATGAAGCGGGCGACACTGAGGTGTCGTCACGGAGGAGTCCGGATCTGCTGAAGCCGGAAGCTAATACGGCAGTCGCCCTGAGCCCGGAGCGTTTGGCTCCCACGGGGGGTGATGAGAAGGGTCCGGCACAGTTCGATGTCCGGCCGGATGTACTGACAGGTCTTCTGGAGCAAGCCGCGCTCTCGGAGGAGCACCGCTCATTAATGAGCATGGTGCTCACAAAGATTTCATTCGCTACAAGCGGTTTGAATGAGGCATTTACGAGCCTGCTCAAAGGCTTTGAGGTATGTAGTGGAAAATGCACTATTTTTTGGTTGTGAGGCACGTGCTAGGTGTGCTTGTCAGATTTCGGGTTCCGGCAGACCCTCTAGATACGAACACTGGGGTGCGCGTGGAGATTTAGCCCTCTGCCTACCTGCTCCTCACCGCCTTGCTATGAACTAAGCAATCAAAGGAACAACACAAGAGACACAGGGTTTATACTGGTTCAGGCCACCATTGTGCTGTAATACCCTACTCTAGTGTGTGGTGTGGTGGATTGCCTCTTGGGCTGATGATGAACAGTACAAGGAAGAACAGCCTCGCGAGGGTCTGTTCTTGGCAGGTGCAATGAACTGCGAAGGGAGTTCAGTTGCTCTCTCTACTGGTTTCTAGGTGAGGGTCCGATTGATTTCTCGATCCCTACCTTGTGGGTGGCTAGTCCTATTTATAGGCAAAGGCCCAGGGCCTCTTCCCAAATATTGAGCGGGAAGGGCGCCAACAATTGGCCATTTTGAAGGGGAACATCTAGTACACTTATCCTGACTAAAGTTGGTCCTCGCCTGCCAAAGGCTCTGGTGCTGACACCGGCTTGGGCTCCACGATGACTTCCATCCTGCCGTTCTGCTGGTCTTGGTCTTGTTGCACCGAAATGGATGTCTTTGCTTGATGCTCTCACCTGCGCTTGCCCCCTTTGCACCAAAGAGGAAAGAAGGACACTATGCGGGCTGGCGCCCGCCTGACGCCCCGGGTCGTCATGGCTTGCGCCATGGGCACCTCGTGAGGTACCCTGCCTTGATCTCTCCGCCTCCTCGCGAGCCAGCCTGACGAGGTCGTGCCTGAGGAAGCCTCCCGTCATCCGCCCCGCGAGGCTTGGACCCTCGCGAGGGTCTTGAACTCGTGTTGATGAAGATGGGCCATGCTGGGCCGCCCCTTGAGCCACGCCGTAGGCCGCAGGCAGGCAAGTCTAGGGACCCCCGTTCCAGAATGCCGATAGTAGCCCCCGGGCCCAAAGCGCGCCCGGACTTGGCTGAGCAGAGAGGCGAAGGGGCAAGTGCAAAGCGCCGCGGGCCCTAACAGCCTGCGGCCTTAGGCGCCGCATGGCGACTGATTGGACGTGGGCGGCTCCGCTCCCCCGTGACGCCTCGGCAACTGTGCAAACCGCCAGGTCCTTGCATGCAAAGCGGGTCATGATTACCTGTGGTCGTGGAGGCAGGCGGTTGGCCTCCTCCGGCTATAAGTACAGGGCGGCGCCTGCCCTTCCGATCCATCCCTTCTTGCTTCTCCTTTTCTTTCATGGCTCCGCCGAAAAGGTTCTCGGCCGCGGAGAAAGGTAAGGCCCGCCAGGCGGAACTTGACTCTCCTCCACCCAAGCGCGGTCGAGGTTCATCGAGCTTCGACGGCTCCTTTTCGAGCAGCGGCTCCTCCAGCGGTGGTCGCGATCAGCCTCCGCGCCGCCGCGCCCACCTAGAGGGAGGTAGCGGGCCCGCCCATCATCGCACCTCGGTGAAGCGCGAGACGGAGTCCTCCTGAGCTCCGGAGGCGGTTCGAGTCTCCCTCGCGAGCTGATGTCGGGCTAGTCGCGCCTGTTTTGTTTTCCCTTTCCCTGCGCAAAAAGACAGTAGTGTAGGGCCCTGCAAGGGTGTGCTAGGACTATTGCTTTTTAATTATTGTACTGCTTCCGTCATTTTGGTATTTGTGCCCTCATGCCGTATGCTAGTGCGCAGGAATTACTTAACTTGGGGGGAGGGCTTGTCGCGACCCTTGCTTCTTGTGGCCGAGGCTTTGTCGAACGTTCCATGTCCTGAGGGGGGTAGTCTAGAGAGGTAGTTCCCGGCCTTAGCCATGGAGGCGATCGACCCAGGCCCTGCGTTCGTGTCGAGATGCCCGAGGGGCATGGACTGGAGGGGTGCTCCTGTAGTGGACCCGGGTTGGGTAGCCTCGAACGACAAGGGCAGAAAACACTTGCAAGGGTGCCCGTGGTACCCCCTCGCGAGACTTGCGCGAGAGAAATCGGGGCAGGAGAGCGAAAAAGGCAAACGGTCACAAACCAAAGACGACAACAACTTCAACAAAACCTCGAATGGGGATGAACAGCCAACTGCAGAAAGCAAATGAGAAAAGCCACGTCCGGCACCTAATCTAATCTTCGACGTGTTCTCACCAGCGCGGAGCTAAGTGCTGCCACTGGGCGTGGGAGGGAGCCCCAGGGCCTGAGGCCGGTGCTCCTGAGACTCCGGGGCGTGTACAGCCCCACTCATTATTACGTGAGAGTGTCACAGGAGGCGAGCTTCACAGGCACTGGCCTTCTTCACAGGCTCCGGGCCTTTCTCGTGAGGATAGACTTCACAGGTGTTCACCTTCTTCACAGGCTCCGGGCCTTTTCCAAATCGCGACAGCTTCACAAGCGTTCGCCTTCTTCACAGGCTCTAGGCCTTTTCCAAAACGCAACAGCTTCACAGGCGTTCGCCTTCTTCACAGGCTCTGGGCCTTTTCCAAAATGCAATAGCTTCACAGGCGTTCGCCTTCTTCACAGGCTCTGGGCCTTTTCCAAAACGCAACAGCTTCACAGGCGTTCGCCTTCTTCACAGGCTCTGGGCCTTTCCCAAAATGCAACAGCTTCACAGGCGTTAGCCTTCTTCACAGGCTCTGGGCCTTTTCAAGGGTAAAATCTCCAGAGGTGCTGGATGTTCCACGCATTCTGGACGGGCACCCTCTCCTGAGTCTCCAAGCGCGCGGAGCCGGGCCTGGAAACATGAACAACCTTGAACGGGCCCTCCCACATGGGAGAGAGCTTATGCAGTCCCTCCCTGGAGAGGACCCGCCTGAGCATGAGGTCTCCTACCTCGAGTGTCCTGGGGCGGATGTTGCGGTAGTGGTATCGTCGTAGCGCTTGTTGGTATCTTGCTGCCTGGAGCGCAGCCTCCCGGCGACGCTCCTCCCCCAGTACGAGGTACGCCCCCCGCATGGCGTCCTGCTGCGCCTCGTCGAACGCCAGGACCCGCGCGGAACGACGTCTGACCTCGTGAGGGAGGACCGCTTTAGCTCCATAGACCAGGAAGAATGGGGTCTCGCCAGTTGGCTTGGTTGCGGTCGTGCGGATGGACGACAACACAGACTGAAGTTCGTCGTACCAGCCTCGGCCACAAGCCTCCAACTTCTTCTTGAACGTCCTAGTTTTGAGGCCCCTCAGGACCTCCGCGTTGGCCCGCTCGGCCTGACCGTTGCTCCGGGGGTGCGCCACTGAAGCGTAACATATCTGCGTTCCAAGGTTAGCACAGTATGTTTTGAAGAGATTACTGGTGAACTGCGAACCGTTGTCGGTGATGATGCGGTTGGGTACCCCGAACCGGCTCGTGATGCCCTTGATGAACTTGACCGCAGACCCTGCGGGGATGGTGCGGACAGCTTCCACTTCCGCCCACTTGGTGAATTTGTCCACGGCGACGTAGAGGTAGCGATAGCCCCCTCGCGCCCGAGGAAATGGGCCTAGGATGTCTAGTCCCCAAACTGTGAATGGCCATGAGAGGGGTATAGTTTGCAGACCTCCAGACGGCTGATGGATCTGCTTGGCGTGGAACTGGCAGGCCTCACAAGCCTTCACCAGTACGACAGCATCATTGAGTGCAGTGGGCCAATAGAATCCACTGCGGAACGCCTAGCCAACGAGGGTCCGCGATGACGAATGATGCCCACAGTCTCCACCATGTATATCCGCTAGCAGTTCCTTCCCTTGCTCCCTGGAGATGCAGCGCAGAGACACATCATTCGGTCGCCTGCGGTAGAGCTCTCCGTCCCTGATGCAGTATGTTGTGGCCTGCCGCGCCACGCACTCCGCTTCCTCCTCCTTCTCTGGCAAGATCCCTTGTGTTAGATAGCTCCGGAGCTCCGTGACCCAGCACCCCTCCTGAGGCTCCATTGTCAAGAGCAAGACGCGCCCCTGAGGCCGGCCCGCAGACCGGGGCTCCCAAGGCTGGCGGCTAGGGGAGCTCCTCCCGAGGCTACACCGCGCTCGACAGTGATGGCATGGCCGAGGGCTCGAAGAGCCGCTCTTCGAAGATGCCAGGCTCCTGAGGCAGTCGCCTGGATGCTCGTTTGGCGATGCCGTTGGCCTCCTGATTGGTGCCACGGGGCACGTGTTGTAACTCTAGCCCCCAGAACTGCTTCTCCATCCTGTGGACCTCCGCAAGGTAGGCTTCCATGTGCTCATCCCTTGGCTCGTATACTTTGTTGGAGAAGTTGACGAGGAGTTGTGAATCACCTTTGATGGTAAGGCGTTTTACTCCGAGGGCGGCCGCTATCAAGCCTTCATATTCTGCTATGTTGTTGGAGACCTTTTCTCCGTGTTGGAAACAGAGCTGCATGGTGTAGTAGAGCTTGTCTTGGGTAGGAGATATAAGTACCGCACCATCCCCCGCGTCGTGCCTGGAGAACGCCCCGTCGAAGTACGTTACCCAACCGTCCGGCGCCTCGCTTCCCGGGGAGAGGGATCGATCCTCATCAGCCTTTAGGCCCGGCGCCTCTATCCACTCTGCCACGACATCTGCCAAGGTGGCCCCCTTGATGACTCTGGTTGTGCTGAATTCGAGCTGAAACGCTTGCAGTTCAATGTTCCACCCAGCGACTCTTCCAACTGAGTTGGGGCTCCTGAGCACCCTCTCCAAAGGGTATGCTGAGACAACCTTGATGGGGTGGCCCTAAAAATAATGCCGCAGCTTGCACGAGGCAACCAATAGTGCAAGGAGAAGTTTCTGAGGCATGGGATACCGCGCCCTTGCATCCCGCAGCACTGTGCTGACGAAGTACACAGGATGTTCAACTTGGTTGGGAGTGCTGGTGTCGATGGCACCCTCCGGAGACCGCGGCGCCTCCTGAGGCAGGGGAGCCCCCAGCGGCTAGTCGCTAGGGGGAGGGGTTCCTGCTGTCCTGAGCATGTCCCCTAGCGGCGGCTGATCCTTCTCGGCTATAGCGGTGGTCTCTGCCGGTCTTTCTTGTTCATGCTCCGTCCCGACCCGGGTGGATGCCGTGGCTCTGTTCCGACGCTCCTCCCTAACCGCCACCATGGCTGCGCTGGCAGAGTAGGGAGTGGCTGCAAGGTAAAGCACCAGGGGCTCCTGAGGGCACGGGGCCACCATTACCGGTGGGCTGGTTAGGTATCTCTTGAGGTCTTGGAACGCCTTGTCTGCCTCTTCAGTCCACTCAAAGGGTCCCTTTTTCTTCATCAGCTGGAAGAAAGATAGCGCTCGCTCTCCCAGCTTGGAGATGAAGCGTCCCAGTGCTGTCACGTGCCTAGTGAGCTTCTGCATTTCTCTGAGGGTCTTTGGCGGGCTCATGTCCTCGACCTCCTTGACCTTCTCCAGGTTAGCCTCGATGCCCCGGTGGGACACGAGGAAGCCCAAGATCTTGCCTGAGGGGACCCCAAACACGCACTTCTCTGGGTTGAGTCGCAGGCTCACGGCATCGAGGCTCGCGAAGGTTTCCTCCAGGTCTTGTATCAGGGTCTTGGCCTCGCGAGACTTCACCACAATATCATCGACGTAAGCCTCAACGTTTTTCCCGAGCTGTGGGCCCAAGGCGATGTGCATCAACCGCTGGAAGGTTGCCCCTGCATTGCACAACCCGAACGGCATGCACGTGTAGCAGTACACCCCACACGGGGTTAGAAAGGCAGTTTTTTCCACATCTTCCACCGCCATCTTGATCTGGTGATACCCAGAGAAGGCATCCAAGAAGCACAACAGGTCGCACTCGGCGGTGGAGTCGACGATATGATCGATGCGGGGGAGCGGGAATAGATCTTGCGGGCAAGCTTTGTTGAGATTGGTGAAGTCGACACACATACGTTCCTTCCCTCCTTTCTTCGGTACGACGACTGGGTTGGCCAACTAATCCGGGTATCGGACCTCGCGAATGACCCCTACAGCTTCCAACTTGCGGGTCTCTTGGACGATGAAAACCTGCTTTTCCATGGACTGCCGTCTTTCCTTCTGCTTCACGGGTCAGACATTGGGGCACACATTGAGGTGGTGCTCGATTATGCCCCTTGGGATACCCGCCAGCTGATTGGGATCCCATGCGAATACCTTCTTGTTTGCGTGTAGGAACTTGACCAGGGCCTCCTCCTGCTCGGGCTCGAGATTGGCGCCTATGGTGAAGGTGGCGTCAGTGGATCCGTCCTTGTCAACCAGCATCTGCTTGGTTTCTGCCTTGTCTTGGGTGAACAACTGCTTCTTCTTGGCCGGCGCAGCTCCCTTGGGCTCGGGGGCATCCGAGTCGGCGGGCCGCCGTCTTGAAGGCGAGCTTGAGCACTTGCAACGCATCCCCGGTTTCTCCACACACGGTGAGGACGTCGCTGCTCCCGGGCATTTTCATGAGGTTGTACACCGGGTGAGTCGCAGCCATGAACCGGGCCAGCGCCGGGTAGCCGAGGATGGCATTGTACGGGAGGCCGATGGGGGTGATGTCGAAATCGATTAGCTCCGTGCGGAAGTTGTCGTAGGTGCCGAAGGTTACCGGGAGACGGATCTGCACCAGGGAGCTAGAGGACCCGACCCCGCAGCCCAAGAAGGGCCGGCTGGGCCGGAGCCGCTCCGGTGGTATGTGGAGGAGGCTGAAGGCTTCAACCAAGAGCACGCTGAGGCCTGAGCCACCGTCGATGAGAGTCCTGGTGACGGCCACCTGGCAGATGGTGGGGGTGCACAGCATCGGGAGCGCGCCTGAGCAGGCTGAATTGGAGGGGTGGTCCTTTGAGCTGAAGGCCAGATCGGCCTTGGGCGCCGACCGACCTGAGGGAGCCCCCTGCCGTGTGGAAGGGGCGCCGACCTGGCGGACGAATGGCTTGACGTGGCGGCCCGAGGGCGGCGCCTGTGAGCCGCCCAGGAGGGCCGCGACGACCGGAGAGCGGGTCGGCGAAAGGAGAAGCTCCGGCGCACCCCTATCTGGCGCGCCAAATGTCGGATTTCGGGTTCGGGCAGACCCTCTAGATTCGAACACTGGGGTGCGCGCAGAGATTTAGCCCTCTACCTACCTGCTCCTCACCGCCTTGCTATTAGCTAAGCAATCAAAGGAACAACACAAGAGACACAGGGTTTATACTGGTTCAGGCCACCATTGTGGTGTAATACCCTACTCCAGTGTGTGGTGTGGTGGATTGCCTCTTGGGCTGATGATGAACAGTACAAGGAAGAACAGCCTCGCGAGGGTCTGTTCTTGGCAGGTGCAATGAACTGCTAAGGGAGTTCAGTTGCTCTCTCTACTGGTTTCTAGGTGAGGGTCCGATTGATTTCTCGATCCCTACCTTATGGGCGGCTAGTCCTATTTATAGGCAAAGGCCCAGGGCCTCTTCCCAAATATTGAGCGGGAAGGGCGCCAACAATTGGCCATTTTGAAGGGGAACATCTAGTACACTTATCCTGACTAAAGTTGGTCCTCGCCTGCCAAAGGCTCTGGTGGTGACGCCGGCTTGGGCTCCACGATGATTTCCATCCTGCCGTTCTGCTGGTCTTGGTCTTGTTGCACCAAAATGGATGCCTTTGCTTGATGCTCTCGCATGCGCTTGCCCCCTTTGCACCAAAGAGGAAAGAAGGACACTATGCGGGCTGGCGCCCGCCTGACGCCCCGGGTCGTCATGGCTTGCGTCATGGGCACCTCGCGAGGTACCCTGCCTTGATCTCTCCGCCTCCTCGTGAGCCAGCCTGACGAGGCCGTGCCTGAGGAAGCCTCCCGTCGTCCGCCCTGCGAGGCTTGGCCCCTCGCGAGGGTCTTGAACTCGTGTTGATGAAGATGGGCCATGCTGGGCCGCCCCTTGAGCCACGCCGCAGGCCGCAGGCAGGCAAGTCTGGGGACCCCCGTTCCCAGAACGCCGACAGTGCTCCCTATGGATAGTAGCCCCTGAGACTCTGGTTGCCCGCCATAGGCGGCAAACGGAGGATCATATAGTAATGGTTGCGATGTGCATGTGCGCAGGTATCTAAGGATCCGGCAGTCGACCAGTCTGTTGAAGTTGTCGAACTAAGGAGGCAGATCGGATCTATCGATGCTGATATCACACTGGTGAACAAGCGGCTGGAAGAGTCACGGGGTATGTACTCTGCTTCCCTTATTATGTTGTATAGGAAAATACGAGAGGGGCATAATATTAATGCAATGCGTTTTTACTGCATATGGTGCTGCTGCCGTGAAGGCCCTGAGGGCGGAACTTGCTCAGGCCAAGGAACAAGCTCGCGCTAGCAATGCGGCTGCCCTAAAGGTGGCCGAAGAATTGAGAGCCGAACATGTTGCTCATCGCCGAAGCGAGGAAAAGATAGCCGAAATGGCTGTGGAGTTGAAAAATGCCGCCGACCGGATGTACTCCTTGAAAAGGAGTATAAGGCTAGTTCGGCCGAGCTGGAAAAGGCACTTAATGCCACCAAAGAGATGCAGACCGAGATCCGGGGTATGCGGGAGGAGCTCCAACAGGCCGACAAAATTGTGGCTGGGGGCTCCTACTTACTGCGGACGAAGTTTTTGGATCCGAAGTATGCTCCCCTGGCTGGACGCTGGAGTCCTGCAGATGCATATGCGGATTTGGCGAATAGTACAGCTGACGCTGCCAAGTTCTTCAAGGATCAAGGCGATAAGGAAGTGGTGAAGCTCTTTTGGTCGCAATTCAATGCTCCCACTCGCCCGCTGCTGTTAAATGAGAAGGTGGCTGCTGTGGCGGAGCTTCACAGGTTGTCCGGGCTTGCAATGCGGTCTGTAATAGACCATCTTTGGCCGAAGGGGCCTAAGCCGGACAGCTACTTTGGTTTGGTGCAACAATTCCTTGGGGTCGTGTCTCGGATCAACGTCATGAGGAGGTCGGCGTGCATAGAGGGTGCACAATTGGCTCTTGCTCGCGTTAAAGCCTATTGGACGGATATGGAGGCCACCATTATAGCGACCCAGGATCCGGTGGGAGGCCAATATCCGACCGAGCACTACTTGGCGCAGGTCACAGAAGGTGCCCGCCTAATAGAGGCGCGGTGCTCGAAGAATGTTTTGTTCGAGTGATAAGTCGAATCATTGTAAAAACAATGTTTATTTTGATTATGAGGCTATATTTACACTTTTTGCCTGAAAATATGATTGTGTCCCCTGTGCGGCCGTTTATATATATATATATATACATATATATATATATATATATATATATATATATATAAGTAATCCGAAAGTTAGTAGTCATTGGCTTCCGCCCCCATGCATACAATGCGGGGGTGTTCGCGAAAAATATGCTTAATCACACTTGATCCAACGTCTTGGTCCATTAAGGAGGTGATCGCATGTCGAACTAGGCAACCGGACTATATAGCTGTAACACTTTCGCTTAGCCATGGGAGTCTAACGGTGGGGCTACTATGTAGCCCCTGGTACCTTCGCGTGCATCTGAATACGGGCGTGTATGTACATGGCCAGGAAACAACCCTTCGTTAATGCGGAGGAATCCTAAATATTCCGGTGAGTCTTCGAGTGGTTGAACAGTCTCTCGCTGTATCATGACAGTCAGTTTTCGACTTTCTCTACTGAGGTGCTCATCCGAAATAACCAGGGCACAATCGCAGAAGTTCTCCTTTGGCCGCCTTAGCCGATAATAACGGAATGTAAGGCGGCAAACCCAGGAACCGGGCAAACCCAACATTTGACCAAAGACATGATTCGGAGCTGATGCATATAAGGCCAAACTCATGACGCCGAACACTCCCGAAGGTATTCGGTCTTTGTAAAAGAAAATAGGTTGAAGAAAGCCTATTATAAACCCTATATTTCCAAGTACGTGCGTTTAATCTGTCGTGGCGAAATACCAATAACGGTAGTATCCTCTGTGGGTATGGAACCCATGAGATAGTTAAACAACAGAGGCAGTAGAAAAGCTTTACACAGGGGCTTAATCTAAAAAGAAACCTGTTGAACGGGGCCCTGCTGCACGTCTGCTCCTTTGTCTCCGTTGTGTCGTATCCTGGAAGGGTATCGCGCGAACGTTGTCTGTGGAAAAAAGAAAACTCGTAGGAGAGTATAACGTAAGTATGCAATGGATAATAAAAGTGTAAGATGTTGGTCTGCCAATAAGGTTGAGCCAAGTGTGGGGTTGTATTAAATATTTATAGCCCCTGGTATCCGCTATGGGATTACATATACGGTGTCTTGGTTCAGTTTTATCTGGGCTACCGGACTCGTCTAACCGTGTCTGTGGTCTTAATGACCAGTCATGTTTTTGATATTGGAGGCCGCTTATAGTCCGGCCGCTAGGGCCGTCACGTGTTCCTCTGCGCATGAAGAGCACCCTGTGATTCCGTTAACAGTGATGATACCACGTGGACCGGGCATCTTGAGTGTAAGGTAGCCATAGTGCGGCAATGCGTTGAAGTGGGCGAAGGCCATTCTTCCAAGCAATGCATGGTAGTCGCTTTGGAAGGGTGCGATGGTGAAGAGTAGTTCTTCGCTTCTGGAGTTGCCTGGGGAGCCGAATGTTACTTCCAGCACGACGGAGCCCCTGCCGTAGGCTTCAACGCCTGGTATCACCCCTTCAAAGGTGATGTTGCTTTGGCTAATTCTGGATGGGTTTATCCCCATTCTGCGGACAGTGTCCTCGTATATTAAATTGAGACTACTACCGCCGTCCATGAGGACACGGGTGAGACGATATCCGTTGATTATTGGGTCAAGCACCAAGGCCTCTGATCCTCCGCGCCGAATACTAGTTCGGTCGTCCGTGTGATCGAAGGTGATCGGATGAGACATCCAGTAGTCAGATGTGGGTACGATGGGCTCTATATCATGCGCGTCTCTGAGCGCGCGTTCGTGCCTTCTCGTGAATGTGTGAGTTGTGTTGATCATGTTTACTGTTTTAACCTCTGGCGGGAATTTTTTCTGTTCCCCAGTGTTCGGCTGGCGAGGTTCATCCTCGTCTTCACTTGGTGTGTCCCTCCCCTTGTGTTCGGCATTTAATTTGTCGGCCTGCTTGAAGACCCAACATTATCTATGCGTGTGGTTCGCAAGTTTCTCGGGGGTGCCATGAATTTGGCATAGTCTGTCCAGGACTCTGTTCAGGCCGGACAGTCCCTCTTTACTGCCTTTCAATGGCTTCTTTTGCTGATCAGGTCGAGAGCCCCTGAATCCGGCATTGACCGTTGTGTTGTTCGGGCTCTCTTCCTTGTTTTGGCGTTTGTTTTTATTACGCCGTGGCTTCCCGTTGCCATCCCTTATTTCAGATGTGCTGGGGTCGCTGGTGCCTTTACGGGCTAGCCAGCTATCTTCACCCGCACAAAAGCGGGTCATAAGGCTTGTTAAGGCTGCCATTGTCCTTGGCTTTTCTTGGCCGAGGTGTCGGGCGAGCCACTCGTCGCGGATGCTGTGTTTGAATGCTGCTAAGGCTTCGGCGTCCGGATAATCGATAATTTGATTCTTCTTAGTGAGGAATCTGTTCCAAAGCTTGCAGGCAGACTCTCCGGGTTGTTGGATTATGTGACTTAGATCGTCTGCATCCGGAGGCCGGACATAAGTCCCTTGAAAATTGGCCCTGAAAGCGTCCTCGAGTTCCTCCCAACTCCCAATTGAATTTTCGGGGAGGCTTTTCAACCAGTGTCGAGCCGGTCCCTTCAATTTGAGGGGAAGGTATTTGATGGTGTGGAGGTCATCTCCACGAGCCATGTGAATATGCAGGATAAAATCCTCGATCCAGACCCCTGGGTCTGTCGTTCCGACGTATGCCTCTATGTTCACAGGTTTAAAACCTTGTGGGAATGTATGGTCTAGTACTTCTTCGGTGAAGCACAGGGGGTGAGCAGCCCCTCTGTATCTGGACGCGCTGTGGCATGCAGTCGGCTGTTGTTGTGTCCGGTGTTTATTCCGAACTGGTATTTGGCTTGTATGATCATTTTGGTAACCATAATCCCTCGCCGGGGTGTGTCCTTTAGATCCTTAGATGGACCTGGCCGCACCGGCTTTCTTATCCAGATGCTCACGTAGATCGTGTGCGGCGTCAGTAGCCGTTCTGTTGCGGTTGTGAAGCGGTACGTCTGGTCTCCTAATCGTTTTATTCTTTGGTGGAACGGCCTCGTCGTCGAATTCTGGCAGTAGCTTGCGTTTTGGGTAGCTCTTTGTATGGCGATCGTCGCCATATCGTTCTTCAGTGTCTAGCACTTTATTCCATCTGCGATTGAGCGTTTCTTGTGCGGCTTTGAGTCGTTGCTTCTGCTTCTTTAGACTTCTCGATGTGGCCATAAGCTTTCTGTGGAGGTTGTCTCGTTCCACGGGTTCTTCCGGAATGATGAATGCATCATCGTCCGGACTGTGTTCTTGTCCTAGGGCGGTTTGATGAGCTCGTCCCTCCGGATCATTGTGATCGGGCATCTGCTCCGAACTCGGTTCGGCGTGACCTGGCTCGTCCTGCTCCATCGCTGGGTCCATGTGGTCGTTATTGCCTTCGGGGTTTACTGGTATGTCGATCCTTCTTGCGCTCTTGTCGCTATTTTTACTATTGCTGGACTTTGAGCGGCGCCTGCGCCGCCGTTTTGGCTTTTGCCCAGGTGTTTTATCTTCCGAATTATCGCCGTCGTCCTCCTTGGGCGTATCCACCATGTATATATCGTGTGACAAGGTAGTAGTCCCGCGCCCCAGAGATTCTGAAGCTTCTCCTGCATCGTCGTCTATACCACCGATGTCTTCGGAGTCGAAGTCAAGAACGTCGGTTAAATCATCGATCGTGGCAATGAAGTGGGTGGTGGGTGGGCAGTGAATTCCTTCGTCGCCTGCTTCCCACTCAAGCCGGACATAGTTCGGCCCAGAGCCTCCTGACAAAGAGAGAGACTTTAATGAGTTCAGCATGTCGCCAAAGGGCGAGTGCTGGAAGATGTCCGCAGCGGTAAACTCCATTACCGGAGCCCAACCTGGCTTGGCTGGCTCGATGGTGTGCGAACCAGAACCAACAACCGGATACGAGTCCGGGGGCCCGGGGTTACAGGCTTCCACAGAGGTGAGACTTGTGTTCGGCTCCACCACCGATGAGTATGCGGCCTGCGGGGCGGGGTCCACCCCTCCGTCCTTAGGCAACGCAACCTGCTCCGGATTTAGATCCGGGGCTACTGCAGGGGTGATATCCCGAGCATCGTCCGACAGCAGGTCTAAGCCGTGCTCATCGTGAGTGTTCGGTGCTCCTAGCGCAGGCCCAAATCCGTCGAAGATCAAGTCTCCGCGAATATCTGCCGTGTAGTTCAAGTTTCCGGACCTGACCTGGTGGCCAGGGGCGTAGTTGTCGATCTGCTCCAGATGGCCAACGAATTGGCCCGCAGTGCGAAGCCTCCGAACACGAAGATCTGTCCGGGGAGAAAATTCTCGCCCTGGGCCGTGTTGTTGACGATTGAAGGTGCCATCAAGCCCTACAGCGACGACACAGAGGAACTCTCAATGAAAGCACCAATGTCGGTGTCAAAACCGGCAGATCTCGGGTAGGGGGTCCCGATCTGTGCGTCTCAGGCTGATGGTAACAGGAAGCGAGGGACACAATGTTTACCCAGGTTCGGGCCCTCTCGATGGAGGTAAAACCCTACTTCCTGCTTGATTAATATTGAAGATATGAGTAGTACAAGAGTAGATCTACCACGAGATCGTAGAGGCTAAACCCTAGGAGCTAGCCTATGATGGTATGATCGTAATTGTGATCGGCCTTCTAAGGACCAACCTCTCCGGTTTATATAGACACCGGAGAGGGCTAGGGTTTACACGGAGTCGGTTACAAGGAAGGAAATATAATATCCGGATCGCCAAGCTTGTCTTCCACGCAAAGGAGAGTCCCATCCGGACACAGGCCGGAGTCTTGAGTCTTGTATCTTTACGCTCCAATAGTCCGGATGATGTATATAGTCCGACCGTCCGGATACCCCCCAATCCAGGACTCCCTCAACTTTGTTGAACCTTTTACTTGTTCAATAATATGGCTGTATGCATCGTTCTGATGCACAGGCCGGGGGACAACCTCCTTTTTGAAAAAAAAAAAATATTACAGTAAAGGTTCTAAAATCAAGATGAAAATGCCTCAAATATCAAATGTCGATGGGATATCAAATCATTAATTCTATTACATCAAGATGCACTCTCACAGATGTTGAGATCAAGATGTAGTGCAATAGGCTACCAACCTGACAGAAAAGAAGAACTAAATCTGAATCTACTCACTAAGATACTTTATCTGCAGTGTTATCATCTCATGGTTATGCTACTGTTCTAATACTTATACCTTGAGAGATAGTTGGAGAAGAAATTACCTGACTAGTGAGGCTGAGCCTCCACCCAACCATCATCAAAGAAATATATGTCGAGCAGTCGGGCGATCTCCTAAGCAATCACCAGGTCCTTGTCGTTCTTTGCCAATTGGTGACCTTGGTCGGACGGGTCGGATCTTAGACCCATACAGCCCTTCTCGATCTTACATCAAATGGGTGTTTGGGAGGGGCAAAGGCCAAAATAATCCATGTAAGCCCTCCAAAAAAAATTCTTCACGACTTGGTTCAAAGATGGAGGGAGGGGGGGCATGGTCCGCTCAGACTAACACATAGACCCGCCTTTGCTTGCATCCCTAATAGAAATGTCGCCCAACAAGATCACTTAAAGTGTTCTGCACCCCAATGAAGCTGCAGTTATAGAATGCGGCTTTATCTCCGTTGATCTGCAAAGCGACTGTCAGGACAGGTGAAGCTACACTTGTAGAATGCAGCTCTGTCTTCGTTCATCTGCAAAGCAATTGTGATGACAGGTTCTCCCACGTACGTGTTCTACGTCAAAAATTGTCTGAATGTTTTAGAAGACAAAGAAGGAGTCTAGTGTTTAGGTATATACGAAAATTTGCAAGCGCGGACGAGCTCGCACGCTCTCGGAATCGCCAGGCGCTCGTTTCCTTCGTGATATGAGCTGCGCCAGGTATT
The DNA here is from genome assembly GCA_963921465.1 of Triticum timopheevii. Lineage (NCBI taxonomy): Eukaryota > Viridiplantae > Streptophyta > Magnoliopsida > Poales > Poaceae > Triticum > Triticum timopheevii. The sequence goes on from OY997272.1 coordinate 155,733,221, forward strand.
GTCGGGCGTATAGGTTTCCTTAGATCCTTATTTTTCGGCCATATGGGTGGTGGCAGACCCACGTGCATAACGGACGGCCGTTTGCTGGAGGTAGCGACCACATCCTGGACCGATCCGTGCCATTGGTCACGCTTTACATGCAAGATGGTACGTAACGGGCGACCCGTGAACGTCGAGTGCAACTGCGACTGGGGCACACCAGGTAGCTGCGAAGTAATAGTAGTTCTTGCTAGATTAGACCATATTGAAGTCATACGACACAAACAGAGGCTCGATGTCCGTCACATATCAGGCTAATACTCTTGCCATGCGATTGAGACACACACATTCACAGGTACTGGAACGAGATACACTTTTTCATGTGTGCAGAGCTAGCTAGCTACTCCATCCATGCAGCTTGATTGATTGTAGTACGAGCAGCTTCCTGCTTGCTGCTAAATATGCACGGAATTCTTGCTTGCGGCTGCATTAGATGGGTTCGCCGGCTGCTTGCCGCATCTGTTGGCAGTAGATGGATTCACCGGCGGCTTGCTGATGCATCTTCACGGAATGTCTCGTGCTGTTGCACGCAACTGCCAAGAGGATGAGTCAACGGCCGTCGATGAGCCAAGCTGCCAAAGGATGGAAGGAGCAACATATGTTGGAATACCATGTAATTTTGCTATTGGTTTTTTCTCAACAACATAGAAACTGCGCTTTTAGATTGAAAATCTCTCTGATTGCTTGCCATGCTCCGCCACTGGTTCCAGGCCGGGTTAGATGTGGTACTTACAGGTGTTGGGAGGAGTCTTGAGCATGACACCAACCCATTGTCAGCACTGTGTTTCAATTTGTGCTGTTGATCAGTACTAGAAAATTGCCTGTTGAGCACGGAAATAGAATCCAGAACAAAAACACTAGGGAATACCTGCTGCAGCTGGGATGTACCCCAGAGTTTATGTCCATGAAAAAGTAGCAAAACGCTAGTCCGGAAATAATTCACAAAGACATCGGCATAGGCTGTGTAGAATAAGCTTGCTGGTCCGGGTGTGCTTCTTTATCATTTGCCTAATCAGGGCCGACGCCAACATTGGGTCCATCACCTACAGAGTTTTTGCCTTCAATGCCTCATAAAGGCACCAGCCATCGTCCACTATCAGCGCCTCCATGAACTGGAAAATGGAAATGATGTGAAAAGCCTTGCATGTTCATCCCAGTCACGATACTGTGCATCACACTTTGTAGGCTCACTTACCTTTTAGCATTCGCACAAGTCGTACCGGAGTTTCTGCATGTTGAACATCCCGAATATCCTGTCCCAGCGAGGTTTCTTTTGGCCACACATGAATTCATGCTGCATTGTTTCATAAAATGTAAATTATGATAATTCAAAGCATTAAGCCCTGGACAAATGGCATTGAAGGGGGTGCTAACAGTATGCGCCGCGAAACTCGGGTTCATCAAACACCGCGAGCGGGGAGCTCCTCCTGGGTAAAGCTTGTCGTCTTTGAAGTTTCAACTGCATCATGCGGACGGATGCGCCCATCCCACAATCTGGCCCATAGTTTGCCAACATGGCATGCCTGTCAAGCTCCCGCTTGTAAAACTCACGGTTCGAAAACAACTTTCTGCAACATGTGGGGATTCATTTTACAGCGGAAAAGGTACTCGGAACAAATGTACAATGCACATGTGTGTGCCACCACCCTAAACAATCACACAAAACCGCGTCGAGAATAAACGAACTGCAGGAATCTCATTTCATATTCCTGGCCCCACTAGCGACTTGGAACCTGGCCTCACATATATATTAAGGTGTCATGGTCGTATACTATTTGTTTTAACATTTGCCATGATTAGTAAACACAATTTGTTTCGAGAATTGCCATGAGATAACTATAATTTTGTTTCAAGATGTTGCTGTGATTTAGAAAACAGAATTCGTAAAATTGTTGTGTCATAGTTACAAATTTTCCTAAAATTGGCCATGTGATGGGAAAGATGATGTCAGAATTTTGTCGTGTGGCCCATAGAAATTCTTTCAAACTTGTCATGTTATAGAGAAAAAAATTCGCTCACGAATGTCATGGACCACTACAAGACATTTTCAAAATATTGCCAATGTAGATAATAATCAGTACACACTACTACAACGCATCAGATGCTATTTGCCAAAAAAAAACCGCTTAAGATGTCATCTTCCTGTCAGACCCCCATGTTTTTTTAACAAAGAAAGGCGCCAAAAGCGTCATATATTTCAGCTCATGAAGATAACACATTGTCAATTACATAACACTGCTAGGAATAACAAAGAAGAAAAACTTGTATTACAGGGCAATTCTTCCTGAAATGAGCTGAGCAGAACACATTTAAAGATAGGTTCTTTTTTTTTGCGGGAAACATTTAAAGAGGAACACCCAAGATAGGTTGTCCCAGAGGCGGCGCTCGAACCCCAGCAACAGTCCTTGGCCGGTCGGAGGTCCGGCGCGCCGAGGCCGTCGGTCGCCACATGCTCCTCCTGCTCCGCTCTCTTCCGCTTCTACGCGGGTGAAGCGGCCTCGCCGGCCAGTGGCGGCCGGCAGGTGCGCGCGAGCAACTGCAAGCAAGACGGCCCCGGCGATGCGTCCGCGCGTGCGTCTACTGGTGTGTGTGTGTGTGTGTGTTTTGTTTGTTGGCGGGGCGGGGGTGGGAGATGAGTAGGGAGAGAGCTGTACAAATCGGATGGTACATGCAGTCCAACCATCCTGTCCCAATGGAACGATTCGTCAATTCCCGTCACTTAACGCCGTGCCCGTAACCCCGCTGTACCGACCAAGGCCTGTATATTAACTACCTACACTTTTAAACCCACACCGTATTTCCACGATCCATTATTGTCACCCGCATGTGCACGCTGCACCATTGGTCCGTTTACCAGGAGCACGCGAGCTCGTGTGTACTATCGCCACTCTCGCAGATAGATCAAGGCTAAAACCACTAACTTAAGCTTATCCAATTGCTCAAGACAAAGATAGACTCATATTTAATGCCTTGAAGGTAAGCAACCTTGCCATGAAGTTTCCTTCATCGATGTCCATGGTGGTTGTTTCATTGGTCACATGGGGACGACGCATGTGAGCATTCTTTGGCACCTGGTAGTCGTCCCACTTGATCGAGGAGTCGTTTAGCTTTGGAGTCAAAGTTAAGTCTTCGGACACCAAGGTTAAGTCTTTGTGTAGGAGTTGGATGTCTTGCCCCACAAGTCAGTCCACATATGCTATGATATGAAATTTGACCGTTAGCCACCTATTGTGTGTATGTTAGTGAATGTGCCCCCAACGGTCATATCAGTCATCTTGGGTTGCTCCCCAACTATAAATAGCCCCCTACCTCAATCCTTTTTGGTTGGTTGATCTGCGTGATTTGACAAGTGTTGTCTGAGAAACCCTTCCTGGCACTAACACGAGGAGTCCTAAGTGAGGAAAACCCGCAAAGCCTAAGAACTAAAACTGTTATTGAGCATCAACGAAGAACTCAATCAAAGCCTAGCTTGGACGTGCTACTCTTGAGGATTGCGCATCCTCTAGACGGTTAGGCGTTGTTCAAGAGCATCCATCATGTGGATTCGTCAAAGAACAAGTACGTACCGATCCAAAGATCACCGCAAGATCTATCACGGGTGATTGGGTGAGTTCAAGGAACTTAGCTCACGGAGAACAAGGCAAAGACTTGTGTGTTCACAATTGTGGCTCAGCCTCTTCAACCCAGACGTTGAACCGTGTCGGGAGTTTGAACTGGGGTAAACAAATCTCTATGTCTTCGCTAAGCAACGAATTCTAATTCCTCGCTCACTTATACTTTCTATAATCTGTTGAGATCTGAAGAATTTCTCCTTCTTTCTCTGTGATTGGTGCGAAGACTACTGAGTACTTTCATTCTGTTTCCACTGCTTAGATTTCTGCCAAGTGTTGTACTTTGTTCATTCTGTGAAGACTTTCATATGTACTTAGATGGTTTGATTTACTCGCATCTATAGCATGTACTCCCTCTGTACCGAAATACATGTCGCTGGAGTAGCTAAACTTCAGCTACTCCAGCGACATGTATTTCGGTACAGAGGGAGTATGTGTTCTGTTCATGTGATGGCATGTTTTCCGTTAATTAACAATTCTGTTGCATGCCCTTTAGTTTATCTAGTTGTTCTGTTCATGGGCTGGGGGGATGACCGGAAAGAGTTGAAGCAAACTTTGCCTGTTTCAAAAAGAAAAATACATAGGACAGTCCACCAGAACCCGAGAATGATGACCCGCCACCCTTATGAAGGTCCTTCAATCAGGAAAGTTTTGCCTAAAGAGATGTTCCATTGACTGCCTCCAGAGCACATATGTTAATATGTAACTGAAAACTACAGGAATGGTGGCGTAGCAAAAGAGAGCACTATTAGTCGTTGCTTAAAATCTCATAATGTAACGCTGTAGCATGTGCACCGTCAATAGAATAAGAAAGCTAACTAATTGTGTCTACAACCATCATGGAATTAAGACCTGTAGGTTACAGTCAATCTAACTATTGCCATGTTGTTTCTTCTTCCTTCTGTGTTTTGGTTTGACAGCATCTATTAGACTCTTAGGTGATCTGCTTTCCTTGACCTCATCCGACTCTCCAGCCGTTCCAGAATTCAACACGCTTTTCACCTCTGGATTAGATTCAGTCAACATTGGCTTGGTATCCTCATGCTTGCCGTCATTTGGTATAGCTGGCGGATCTGCATATTCCAAGGAAATTTCCAGAATTGAGAAGGATGGGTATGTGTGTCATATCAAAGAATCGTTCTTGTCCAGTTAGGTGAACAATAGTTTTCTACAGTAAAAACATGCAATAGTTCTGCTGACGGTTTAACTTTTTTAAAAACCTCCATGGGAATAGAGAATGTAACATGCCTTTGTTTGGTACATTCTCTCGGAAACAGGCATGTTCAACAAAAAAGAACCAACTAGAAGGATATTGGTCGACCGGAACAAGACAGACATATATACATATCAAAAAATGAAAAAGAATCATGTCATGTTAATGATTTTATTGGCTCACTTCGCCATGGAGAATAACTCCGCCAAAGCATGCTTAGCATATGTAACACATGTTTCAGCACTTTTATAGAGCATATTTCATGGCTAGTGAAGACTATAATTGAAAGCTGAAGCATGAACCCAATGTTCGGGAAATTCATTGTAGGTAGTAAGCACTCAGATCATGCAACTAGAAAAAAAATGAAAATAACAGGTGAACAAAATTCACAGTACCAGGAAACTGAGAGATTCTGAGGGAGCTTAACGAAACTCCTTTGGAGTATGGATCCCTACAATGCAAAAATCAGGGTGGTTGGCAAAACTTATATCAAGCAACTATTTAATGCACACATTTAGAAAGGTGCAGCACTCCAGTAGCTACCAATTTGATGGGCCACCAACGAATGTGGATGTTTGTTTGTGTTTAACGGTTCGGTCCACAGTCAAGGGAGGAATCCTTTTTATATTTTGATGATCATCATCACCTTTGCTTATCTGCTGACCATCATTGGGTGCCTTCGAGGCTTGGTTTTCCAATGCACTATGAGTGCTCTCCTCCATAGTTACATCAGGAACGTTAACTTTTTTAGCCACTAATGCTGGAGTACGCTTTACTTTCTGCAATGCCTTTTCAGTAGTGTAATCATCGACCTGAAAAAAAAAAGAATAACATGGGTTTGATCCTTAGAATAACATGCATATATGATCGTCAAAATAGAACAAGGTTCAGAAAGTCACAGAATTTCTAGGCACCTGGCTCATTCAGAGAGCCACTCAACACACATGCTGATGGACTGATCCAGGGTTTGATTTGCTACTTTGAGACAAACCACCAAGAGGCCAAGATAGGGGTCAATTTGGTAGCAGATGGGTGTGGTAACCAGGCCCATGGCACCAATGGCAGTGCCATCCTAAGAAGCACCGATATGGAGATACGGACACGGGGATACGGCAGGGTATATAAATATTTAAAAAGATAAATATCATGTAATAAAGATTAAATGATAATTTTTCGACGGGAGATTTTTTAAGTTGAGAGTACTGGATACATGTTGTCTCAGTTTCATTAATGAAGGACTTTGAGCAGGTGGATACGTAATAAGGCCCAGTTTCAGAAAACCCTAGACTAAGTCAGTTCCTCCACCTGTACCCATTCTCATTCTGCCTCCCTTTGCTCTAGCTGCTCGAGCGCTGCAGAACAGGAGATAACGACTGCGCCAGCGCATGTACCTTCTTGCTCGTCGGTAGCTTCTGTCAACATCTTCCTCTCCGCTTGAATCTTCCTCCCTGGCGGCCGCAGTCTCCATCTTTCTCCCTGCCCAGAGCTTCTTCCTTGTTGGCAGCCACCTTCCCATCTTCATCCCAGACTGGATCTTCTTCTCGCCAATGGCCACCATTCCCATCTCCCTCCCTGCCCATTATCACAGCCATATCTGCCCAGTGTCCCAGCCTATCCGCTTGAATCTTCCTCCCTGGCGGCCGCAGTCTCCATCTTTCTCCCTGCCCAGAGCTTCTTCCTTGTTGGCAGCCACCTTCCCATCTTCATCCCAGACTGGATCTTCTTCTCGCCAATGGCCACCATTCCCATCTCCCTCCCTGCCCATTATCACAGCCATATCTGCCCAGTGTCCCAGCCTATCCCTATTTATTTTAATTATTTAATATTGGAAAAAGAGGATACTTGGGGATACACGTATCTCCACATATCCCAGTGATCCCTGTATTCCATATGTACCACAACAGGACACGACCAATGTCGCCATATCGATGCTTTCTAGTGGCCACATGGCTGACCAGCACAATGTCAACTTTCTATTTTCCTATCATCTTTTTGTTTCCCTTTTTATGCTACACAGGGATCTTCAGCATAGAACTTTGTGGGTGGCTTTTGGCTTAGTGTTTTGATCTTCAATTATAGAGTTCATGAACCGCATTCCCGATTCAGAACCCCTGCTATAGTTTCATATTTCATAGAACATTAAAGCAGATATCCAAATCGTAATGCCATATTAGTGATGCAACTTGACTCACCTCTCTCTTTATTTTGCTTGTTATATCAGCAGCTTTAACCGAAGCAATCCTTAAACACTGCATGATAACACTTGACATGACACCCTCTCCACCAGCTTTCTGAATGGCACAGACATCACCATTCGAGTTAATCGTAGCTGTCATCCTTCCTCCCATAACAGCTTCTTCCTTGTAAGTTGGATCGATAACCTACATACAGGAATATAGCCAAAGACTGTCAGAAGAAGAGAGCAACAGGATGATTGCTAATAACACACCTTTCATGTTCAGAAATATTGAAATATACCATGATATTACCGTCACCAAAATATGCAAAGGTGACAGCTATGGGGAGATGATGAATTGTTAGGGGAAGTGGGTCCCTGACCTGTAAAATACAATAAAGATAGAACATAAGATAAATTTGATGGCAGTATAAACGACAGGACCAGCATCTGATAGTTAATAATGGGGTTGTTTTTGTGAGTACATATACAGGAAGCTCCGCAAGTCATGTATATTTGGTACTTCTCATTATAGCGACACAGCAAACTGGAGAATGTGGTGCTTTGTAGGTCCGGCTAGAACTTCGAGGAATGTGTAAGCAAGAGAATATACAATATAACCTTATATGCCTACCTCAGAGTCATGTACTGTAACTTGCTGACCATCATCCCCACTAACCGTACATTCAGGCCTCCGGAATGTAGACAAAGCTGCCAATGCAGCGATGTTAGCTGCATCAATGAGATTCCTGAGAGAAACGTCCATATCATTTCACGCGGTTAGCGCTCTACCCAGAAGTATTAACTCATTAATTACATCAGTAGGAAATATACAACCCATACCCCTCATTGTCCAAAATGTGAAGGTCAACACGCACCGACCAGACATGCTTCCCTGCAACAACACACAGGGATTCCATATCCACGGCTCTGCTCTCCCTGCGGCACCACCGAGAATCCTCATTAAACTCCACACTTAAACTCTTTGACAAAAAAAGAACTACCAAACAGCCATCTGGAGACCTTAGGCCACGATCAATGACACGGCCCAACTCAATCGCTGCTTCCCCAGGTCGCCCCGGCTCAAAGGCAGGATCAGCCATGGGCGAGAACTCGGTGAATATGGCCAGCGTGCCCTCGTTAGGCCTGTCCTTGTACGGCTGGACCAATTGGGCAGTCACATAACCCATCACACGCGTTTCGCCGAGCTCCACCTCCGCCGAGCCATCCTCCCTGCAGATTCCAACAGCAACTTCAGCCAAACATTGATGCGCGGGCAAAAACGTTCCCTAGCTCAAAGGAAGGGATGGGGAGGGGACTGAGTCAAGGTACCTTCCGAATGCGATTTTGAGCTTGCGGAAATCGAACGGGCGGCGGCCGTCGACGCGGAGGTCCGACTGGAGGGCTTGCTCGATGAACTCCCGCTCGTTCACCGTCGGGCGCCACCGCGGATCCATCATCTCGTTGCTCGCCGGCGGCGGGAGCTAGGGTTTTAGACGCAGCCGAGGCGGGGGCGGGGTTGTTTCTGCCCTTTTTGAGTGAATCTCTACTCGTAATGTCTCGGTTGGTAGGTCGTGTTTCGAGTTTTATTTTCGTCCCACCTCATTCGTTTTTTTTTGGTACTTCTTTGGTACTTTCTCCCACTTCCCACCCGTTTTATTTCGCTGGTTTTTTTCCGTCCCTCCCTCACCCCATTGGTTTAGTTTCGCGTCACCCTCTCACACAACGGAAAAAATCTTAACGGATCATAACTTTCCATGCTGGTGCAAGTTATTTTTAGTAATGTCTTTATATGAAAGAATCAATCACGATCAATCTTTAAATATCAAATTTAAATTAATTAACCTTACCTTAAATTGCTCAATCACATTAATTAGGAAACAAAATAACCAATTTTAAAAAAATATCTACTCTTAATGGAGGGTATTACATACCAAACATAGGTACGTCATTAGCTCGCTTCCTTCCCTTCTCTTCCCTTCGTCCCTCAGTCCCATGCTCGTGGCGCTGAAGTGGCATCGACAGGCGATGGCGACGAGGACAGCACGTGGCAGCCCCTGAAGCACGAACACGACTGCACCTCGGGTCTGCCGTCTCCCAAGATATGGGTGAGTTCTCGTGATGCCCACCCTAAACCCTCACGTCCTACAAATTCCTCAACCTCTACCATCTCGATTTCGTCCATGCTCTGATCCAAATGACGATGCAGCTCCGGCGATTGACAATGAAGGTTTGCCATCCTTCCTCTCAGCACCCACTCCTGGAGGAACGACACGCCATGCCGATCGAACCCGGTCGAGATCACTCACCAAGATTGCTATTCGGAAGTTTTTTGTCAAAAAGTGAAGAGTGGGACGGGATCTGCACTTTTGTTAATATCTCTACTTCTAATGTCTCAGTTGGTAGGTCGCGTTTCGGGTTTTATTTTCGTCCCACCACACCCGGTCATTTTTGGTACTTCTTTGGTACTTGCTCCTACCTCCTGCTCAGCCGAGACGGTTTATTTTTGTACTCCCTCCCACCTCTCAGGTAGTTCCCTCCACGCAAAAAAAATCGAACCAATCAATCTCTACTCCTAATGGAGCAGTTGGTAGTCTTCGCCGGTCAATTTTCGTCCCACCACTTTCGTTCGGGTTTTTTCGTAGGTTAACTGTCGTAGATTTTTTTCGTCGCCTCCCCCAATTCATCGGTTTGTTTTCACTTCACCCTCTCACACAACGAAAAAAACTGAACGGATCAGAACTTTCCATACTGACGCAAATTATTTAGTAATGTCTTTATGTAAAAGAATCAATCACAATCAATCTCTAAAGATCAAATCTAAATTAATTAATCTTCATAACATTTGTTTCCTTTCGAATCACGTCCATAACTTTCCTTTCTTGTTTGGGCAGAAACTGTTTGGTAGCAGAGATTAGGAAGCTTCCTATGAGTGTAGTAATAGGAAGTATTCTTTTTCTTGATGATTCGTTTCCATGCATGATGATAGTAAATTATGCCAACATTCACCACTATTTATCAATGTCATCAATCGTATCCATTTCTACCAGTTTTAAGGGAATCTGCTCGCTATGTCTTTTTTAAGGGGATCCGCTCGCTAAGTCGTCGTCACATGTTATTTTCACAAACAATCTCTACTCCTAATGGAGCAGTTGGTAGCCTCGTACGGTTTATTTTTGTCCTCCTCCCACCTCCCCTGGTTTTTTTCATCCTCTCTCCCACCTCCCAATTTTGTTGGTTTTTTCGTCGGTTTTTACTCGCCCCCTCCCACCTCCCAATTTCGTCCGGTTTTTATTTGTCCCACCTCCCAGCACCCCCTCGTACTGGTTCTTTTTCTCTCCACTCTTTCCTTGCAAACCAATAATTTCCTAACATACAAAAGATCACGAATCTATCTTTCCTTACCCGAACCAATCGCGCCCTACATCAGTGCATTTCTTTATTAAGAAAACTAACACGTAAATCTTAACGCATTGCAAACAAATCCTGTTATGGACCTAATTAATTTATTATGGAATCTATACGTGGTCGCATTGGTTCTTTTTCTCTCCACTCTTTCCTTGCAAACCACTAATTTTCTAACATACAAAAGATCACGAATCTATCTTTCCTTATCCGAATCAATTGATCCCTACATCAGTGCATTTCTTTATTAAGAAAACTAACACGTAAATCTTAACGCATTGTAAAGAAATCCCGTTATAGACCTAATTAATTTATTATGGAATCTGTACATGGTCGCATCTCTCCCCTCGTGAAAAAATCGCATCCATCTCCCGTTAAAAAGGAAAAGAAAATATGAACGATCAATCCCACACCCTGCATCTCAGTAGCAAAAAATCGCCTCCGCCTCTGCTACTGCGCCTCGCCGTGTGCCCGGCTCGACCCATGCCTCGCCTGCATGGCTGGACGCCGCCGTCTCCACCGCCACGTACAAGAAAACGGTGGGCAGAACCATCCATTCAAATCGCACATCCCACCCTCCTCCGCAATCCCTAGCCCCGCATCACCCTATCGCTTTCTCGCCTCCCTTTCCCCTCGATGTAGATGGTGCCGAGCGGCGGCCTCGAGCACCGGCAGTGCCGCCCTCTCTATCTTCACTGCGTCGAGAGATGGGCCGAGGCTATCGTCGGTTCGCCGCCCACGATTGGGCCGCCTCCGATTGTCGCGCACCACCGGCTCCACCTAACGTGCCCGACCCTCTCCGCTTTCGACCTTCCGGTGACCACATCCCTCCACGCCTCTATCCATCATCCACAAGGCCACTCCCTGCACCCACCCTCCTAAATTCTCCATACCGGCGGACAATCACTGAAGATCCAAGTTGGCCCGATATCAATTTTCTTACATGCTTTCTTTATCAGTTGGTGATGGGAATTGGTTCCAATTTCTCTCTCTGACTGTGGATTCGCAGGCAAGAAGCGCTTCTACATGCATCCTCCTGTCGGTCCCTAAAGTACCAAGGTAAATGGTTGATGTTGCGTTTGTCTAGGATGATATATGTCGGCTCTATTCCAGTTCATCCGAGCAGTTTGGTGACTAATTTACTAATAATTTAATTATATTAATTAAATGAGTCGGGTGTATCGTCGTGCATTTATCTTGCCAGTAATGTTCTGTGATGCTCTTATGCACTTTGGGAATTGATTATCTTGTCTTCAATGCAGAACATTTGTTTATTAATGCATGAGAAGAATCCTTGTTACTACCTTGAACCTGTTTTATAATCCATATTGTTATGCACTAGCGCGTGTGCGTGTGAAATAGATGGATTATGGTCCCGTACCCAATAAGATGGATATGTGTGTGTGTGTTAGAGAGAGAGAGAGAGAGGGGGAGAGAGAGTGAGGAGGAGGGAGGGAGAGAGTGTGTGTGAGAATTTGATGGTAAAAAGGTCGTCCATGTCACTTGATATGTATGAGAATATTAAATGTACTATTAACATAATTGATATTGAACTCTTAAAGTTAATGTGGCCTCGTTGCAACGCACGGGTGTTCTTCTAGTTTGGGTAATGTTTGGTTGGTGCCCAAATGTGTGCTGCCCAAATTTTGGTACTCTCCCTTTTTCTTTTGATAGAATATCAGCTTTATGAAAACACTTAGACAAAGTTAGGGTCGCGCTAACTGCCACACGTGTGACAGGAAGGGAGACGCACCACACGTCTTTAATGTAAACAAATTGCCACGTCATCGCATGCATGCATGCAGGAATTTTTTTGGATTTTCAGTTTTTAAAATGTTTTATCTCTTAAACGAAAAATCCGATTGAAAATCCGTTTTCACCATTAAATCCCTCGCGATGAGATCTTCGAAACTAGATCCCATGTTGATATGTTTTGATGAAAAAAAATTTGAATTAAAAGTTGCCATGTCTATTGCATATGAATTGCCATGATGTTTACACTGAAGTTGCCATGATATGTTTCAGCTATTTTCTTCTACATTTAAAAGTAAATTTTGACATTTATAAAACAGGGAATTAAGAAACTAGACTTGCCATGAACCATAAACTAAAATTGCCATGATACATGCACGTAAAATTGCCATGGTTCATACAAAAAATAATTTTCATGGTCAAAGTACTGGAGTTGCCATCATCAAAATACTAAAATTGCCATGATCTACAAACTAAAATTGCCACATGGCAACTTTAGTTTAAGCCCTATGGCAACTGCAGTGTAAACATCGTGGCAACTTCTGGCAAAAAAAAATTCATCGAAACATATCAACATGGGGTCTAGTTTTGAAGATCTCGTCGAGATGGATTTAATAGTGAAAACGGATTTTTAGTTCGCTTTTTTATTTAGGAGATACAACATTTTTAAGCCGAAAACAAAAAAAAAATTCTGCTGATGTCATCTATTCATACGTGGCAAAATGAGTGGTGATGGAGGCGTGTGAGCGATGTGCAAACGCCCACACGTGTGGGCGTTAACATTTCCGCAAAGTTATAAAATGTCTCCTGAATACATTCTGGAGTAGAATGGAAAACAATAACACTAGACAAATTTTTATAAGACTTAGCTGACAGACGAGCAGCTATATTCACTTTCCGACGAACATGCTTGAACACCACAGACACGAAGTTCGTTGAAGCAAACTTTATATCATTGACCATAGTACTATGGAGGAACGGTCAGAGATACTTGAAATAATCCTAGTAACCAGCGACTGGCAATCTGAGGCGAATATCACTTTGGAGAATTGTTCTTCTCGGACCATCTATACAACTCTTCGTAAAGCTAGAGCCTCTTCAAGTTTAGGCTCCAATGCCCCATGGATAGGCTCAATGTATTGCTACCATACATGTTCCTTCATGGTTCAGGGCCACCACACCAGCCCCTGACATATTAATCTCTAAAAAAATTGCAGCGTCTGAATTCATGACAATCACATCTGGCGGCGGCGGAGTCCACATAGTATTGGATGAGGAAGACTCGCGTGTGATAACAGGTACATGATTGAAAAGGTGCTGCAAAATCAGGTTAGTGTAAGCACGAATTTTCTTCATCGTATGACGAGGATTAGGAATTTCCGGTGAGTGTCGCTCGTCGTTACGCGCTTCCCAAATGTACCAAAAGGACACAACCAGTATTGTGATTTCCTTGTCCGAAGATCTGACAAGGAATTCAAATAGCCACTGCTTAGTATTTTCTGAAAGTAGAATGACATAGTTGGATATCTGCCCACTCCTTGATCGCATCTCATACGACCCTTACATGTGGACAGAATAGAAATGCATGCTCCACACTCTCCAGACGACCACAGAAACAGCAACACGCAGCATCAGGGATATGTCGTCGTTGTAATTGTGCTCCTGATGAAAGACAATCTTGAGCAAAACGTCATAGGACAACTTTCATTTTATTGGGAGCTTTTACAGACCAAATGGCCTTCCAGTTCTTCTCCTTAACAGCTATATTCGAGGATAGACCAGAGCCACTTTTGCTGCGAGTTTCAAGAAAATGAGCCGACCGCGCCATATTATATGCAGATCGTACTGTGTATTCACCATACTTAGTAAAAGGCCATCTTGCAAAGTCCATACCACCATGTCTATACTTGGTTGGTGCCAAAATTGTGATAGGCTGTAAAAAGTGCCCACTTATCTTAGGTCTTGTTTGTTTGGGATTCAACTTCATAGAATCAATTATGGATTGGTTGTGTTGGGGAAACGGCTCCAGTAAAGATTGGTCATTTCTTATTTGGTAACAAAGCTGTGAAAACGACTTTGAGCTGATGAAAGGACTAAGATGCCACTGGAGTATTGAAATGGGTGTAACTTGTTGATTTTGTCTTAATAGACTCTTTAAATGGTATTTTGCTTGACAGTGAAAGAATTGTTCTCTAATAATGTGTAAAAATATATGATAATATTTCTTTCACTTTCTTGCTCATAGATACATAGACATATAGCAAAAGAATTATGTTTGTCATGTGCTAGGGCATGCAAGTAATTCATACAATAGAAAAGATAATCCATATAATTATTAAACTGTACAAAAAGGGAGCCAGAGGATTCGACCGTCCATATAATTAATAATCCATCTATATAATCTGATGTTTGTACAGAAAGTAATCTATCTAGCTTGCCATTTGATAAATTAAGAGGCGTGTCATTCATCTTGCCTTCATCGATGATGTCGAGACAACGTCCCCAAGAAATTGTGTCGCGCGTGCCACTACATGCATGTAAATTCCATCATCATCATATTTATCAAATTGTGCAAAGTTATACAATCATTGGTAATCATCGTCTAACTTCCCACCTTAAACTGTGGCACATCCCTATGATGCATCATTTCTTCTTGAGAATGCCAAATGACCGCTTAATCACATTCTAAAGAGAAGAAGGAGCATGATTTACACCTCAAACTTTTCACTCATTGGACGTCCAACCCAAAATCCCAGAAAGTAGTAGGTTTGGCCTTTGTAGGGAGCTATATATCCCACTCAATTTGGATAACCGGAATCAACAAGGTAGTACATATCTACATACATAAAGAAGTTAGAACACATGTAGTAGTTAATAGAAACAAATTATACAAATTAGTTAACTCGTGTGCCTTTAGGAGGCGTGGGATAAATAATAGCATACTTCTCCGTACTTTGATGAAAAAACAGTGTGCCATGTACTGTCTCCGCCCATTCGGCAAACACAAAGGTAAATTTCATGTTGAAGTCACAAACATCCAACACATTTTGACTTGTGTAACTATGTCGCTAGTAAAGTCCACAGTACCTTTGGTGGGAACTATAACAGGAATGTTTGTTCCATCAATTACACCAATACAACCTTTGAAGTGAGGCCATAAATGTTTGTGCCTAATTTTTTGATGCGCACCTGCGAATGTAGGATCTGTAGGTTTGATGATGCCTCTTCATAGAGGATATACACAGTGCAACACATGATTGATTTCCTATGAATTGTTTTAATTGATCGAACAACGATCTTTGGCTTGACGAAATGATTAAGGGCCTCTAAGCATCCAGACCAAGAAGCCTCGACATTTCCAGTGAGCTCACATCATTAGTTGACTCAAAATGATAGTCACTCACTAAAAGACCGTGCAAACTCAATAAATCATATGGATACATTATAAACATCTTGTAGCAAGATTTAGGGTGGGCTAATTTTTCCATCACCCATTCATAAACAGTTTGCACTACAATTGTCCTAGGTTGCTTATGCAAACAAGTCTTGTTGTAGTGCATAACCATTTAGCCTAAGGTTGCAAGATTGTTATTTAACTTGAGCAAGTCATGAAGTTGTGTTGTCTTTACGTTAGCATCAGCATCATTGCCTCCGTTGTCAATTGCATTCGTCTACAAAATGCAACATGGCAACAACATTAGTTGTCATATCCATTGTTCATCGATAGTGAATGCCTCCTTGTCCAATGGTATCTCACGGAAGATAGCAAGCTCGGTACCGGTGATGTGATGATCATCAAAAATCACATGCATTTCTACCAAGCTAGGTGGTCCTCCATTCCTATACCTTTCATGCTTCGGTTGTTTTTGAAAAATTAGCAAGGAACAAAATGTAGACAATTATGATAAGATAATGATCTAGTGTGCATACAATGAGTAACATGAATGAGTATTCCATCAATCACTATCAGCATCTAGCTTAGCATTCAACCCAAGTCCAAATGCATCAATTTGCAATTGTTTCCATTGGCAATACAAAGTTTTGAGTGCACCCCGACAGTTCTTGAATTGCAACCTCGAATGACTTTTCTTAGTTATGTTTAACCAATTCCCCTGTTCCCGTTCACCCCTCCCCCATTATTCCAATTTCACCCCAAGATCTCATATCTCTGATGCCACAAGCCTTGAGTGCTTGACATGTTGCGCTTTACCGGATTGTGTAGTCATGCTCGCCTTACTATTGCGTCCTCCTATGGCCATCATTGAGCTTATCCGAATAAGTAGGGTTAGGGCTCAGAACCCCCACACCTCCTCCTAATCCCCTCCTCATCCTCGGTGTCGTTAGTGTCATCAAGGTCGTGGAAGCCGCTACCGCCCTCCATCTTGTCATCCCTCGTCCTCCATACCCTCCTCTTCCGACTCGGGCTAAGAGGAGCTCGGGTCAGCGGTCACGGCCGCCATGCAAGCTGTGACTGCCTCCACGATTTGAGTTGTGCATAGTACGTCGGGTGACGGAGGACAATGGCTCTAGTTGCGGCTCTGGCGGGTCTAGATCTGGACTTTGCAGGTGCTCCGGTGGCTAGGGTTAGGGGTGGCGCCAGATTTCGTTTATAGATGGTCGGGTACTCTTATAACCATCGTGTTCTTTTGAATTCGTCCACACAGCATATGCTTCATCTTCTCTGTAGAACGCAAACTATTTCATCTTCTCTGTAAAATGCAAACTGCTTCAACTTCACTGTAAAATGCAAATTGCTTCAACTTTTGTTATAGTGGAAGCGGCTTCAACTTCTGTTAATATGGAAATTGTTTCGAGTTCTGCCTTCATGAATGAAGTGGTATGTGGTTGATGCGTCTCCAACATATCTATAATTTATAAAGTATTCATGCTACATTTACATCAATTATATATGGTTTTGGTGCACTTTTATATTGTTTTTATGGACTAACTCATTAATCTAGTGCCTAGTGTCAGTTGTTATTTTTTGCATGTTTTTTGTTTAACGGAAAATCAATATCTAGGAAGGTCAAAACATCATGGCAATTTACTATGATTTTTTATGGTATATATGTGATTTTGAGGAGAAGGAATCAACACAAAATAGTGCCTGAGGGCCCCACAAGCGCAGGTGGCGTGACCACCCCCTCGACGCGCCATGGGCCCAACCCTTAAGTCGGTTGGAGCTCTTATTTTGCCGCAAGAAAGCTAATTTTCAGAGGAAAATCCCCCCAAAATTTCAGCCCGGGTAGAGTTACAGATCTCTCGCTGTAAAAAACAGTGAAAGGCCAGATAAAAGAAGTGAAAAACAAAAGATGGAAGATAGATCCAATCTAGGGGAGAGCTTCCTCTCTCCCTGGAGGGCCAAATAAGAAGGAGGAGGGGGCCCTTCACCCTCCTTAGGTGGCATCGGGATGCCATCGGGGACATTTCCTCCATCACCACCCTGAAGCCTCCTCTAGCACCCATCCACGGAGGCCTCTTCATCAACCTTGCTACCTCCATGGTAATGTGTGAGTAGTTCATCCTTGGGGCTGAGGGTATGTACTAGTAGCTATGTGTTTGATCTCTCTCCCTCTCTCTCTCATGTTCTTGATGGATTCGATCTTGATTGTGTCATGAGCTTTATGTTGGATTGAATACTTTGGACTTGAGATCACTTGATGCATGTCTAGTAATTAACTTGCAGATAGCCAAGGTGTTGGGCATATAACCCCGAGGTGTGACCCGCCCGGTAGGGGCCGGGTTACACCGTTGGCGACTTAATATGAAGAAGGCCTAAGGAGGCCCAAGAAGATGAAGTGTGAATACGAAGACTCACAGAGGCGGGCCTGGCCGTGGCCCAAGACTCGGACGTGTGAACCGCCATATGGTGGCTTTCTTGTTAGGGCAAGGTGACTTAGAAACCAGGCCGGTCACGTTGTGTGATCGGGCTCGCACTCTTGTAAGCCTCGGGCCTTGACCTATGTATATAAAGGCGAGATCCGGCGGTGGGTTAACTCAAGAAACAATTGATCAATAGCTAGGTCAAGCATAATCGCTCCCTTGTAATCGAAACACAAGCAATAAAACTACAAGCAGGACGCAGGCTTTTACCTCCTTGTGAGGGGTCGAACCTGGGTAAACTCTTGTGTCCTTTGTCCCGCTCAACCCCTTCGAGCTAACCTACGTCGCGATGGCTCCACACCTAAGTCCTTTCACAAGGGCATCTGCCATGACAAAACCACGACAGTTGGCGCCCACCGTGGGGCTAGAGCATGGTGGTTTCGAGTTCTTGAAGGGAAATTTCTCAGGGATCTAAGGATACGCTGTGGGCCGGATGACCAAGAGTCGCCGTGGCAAGATCTACATCGACGATGCTGGCTAGGGCCCCGAGGCCGACTCAATCGAGTACAGGTACCGGGTCCCCTTTGACGGAATTCACGTCTTCATCGGCAAAATTGGCGAGTGACAGCCTGAGCCGGACGCCTGCATCAACATCATCGAGACGGTTCAGCGCGCACAACCCGCCAGGGATCAACCCGGCCAGAAGCACGCCTTTGTTGGCTTTGTTCATGGGGCGGATCTTGAGGAAGGGTCTACATCTGGTGGAGACACGACCATCTATTCAGGTGATGAGTCCTCAACTGGAGAAACCGAATCAATCTATCAGCTTCAAGATGGCGGGCTTGGGGGTTGTTCCGACGGTGACAGTATTCTGGATCCATACGAGCCGCCTAGCAGGACTGCTATTTTTATGGCTGGTATGCAGCCAATGCTAAATTCATCAACGGCCGCGGCTATGACATCCAGCTCAACTGCTGTTGCGACAGCTGGGGTGAGCGGCTCAGCACAGCCGCCGGCTCAAGTCTTATCTGAGCTCTTGGATGCTTTGGAAACTCTGTTAGCTGCACAGGTAACTCCGGCAAATCAACCGCAACATAATGCAGTGGTCGCAAAGGTGCGAGATGAGGTGTCCAAGGCCTGAGAGGATCTTAATGCAGAGAATGCCAAGATGGAAACAAAGCAGACCTCATTGGAGGCCGAGTCATAGCGGATAAGAGCAGAAGCTTTTCTCCTGAGTCTGGATCAGAACATGTCCAATGCTGTTCTTCGAAGGAGGCATCAGAGCCGCTTACCTTCACA
Source organism: Triticum timopheevii (assembly GCA_963921465.1). Lineage (NCBI taxonomy): Eukaryota > Viridiplantae > Streptophyta > Magnoliopsida > Poales > Poaceae > Triticum > Triticum timopheevii. The sequence goes on from OY997272.1 coordinate 155,752,539, forward strand.
GTTTGAGGGACTGAATCTTTTTCATTTTGGGAAACGTTGCATGGAAAACAAAAACATGCTACGCACATACAATGATCTATCCAAGGAGATGCATAGCAACGAGGGGGAGAGTGTGTCTATGTACCCTCATAGACCGTAACTGGAAGCGTTTAACAACGCGGTTGATGTAGTCGAACTTCTTTGCGCTCCAACCGATCAAGTACTGAACGTACGACACCTCTGTGTTCTGCACACGTTCAGCTCGGTGACGTCCTCGACTTCTTGATCCAGCAAGACGGGCGAAGTAGTAGATGAGTTCCAGTAGCATGACGGCATGGTGACGGTGATGGTGAAGTTATCTCCACAGGGCTTCGCCTAAGCACTACGAAAATATGACTGAGGGACGGACTAGAAGAAGAGGGGCGCCGCACATGGCTAGGGATTCGTGGTGTCTGTTACCCCTCTCCTTCCACTCATATATAGAGGTGGAGGGGGAGGGGAGGCAGCCCCTAGGGCGCCCCAAGTGGCCGGCAGCTTCCCTAGGACGCCTGCCCTGGCCGAATCCCCCTTTCCATATTTGTGTATGGGGAGGAAGGAAAGGGGGGTTGGCTGCCTTTAGGGCACCTCCCCCTTCCTTCCCTCCCTATTTGGTATGTGGGCAAGGGGTGGAAGGGGCGCACCAGCCCCTTGTGGGCTGGCATGCTTCTCCTCCTTTGGCCCATAAGGCCGATACACTCGCCGGGGGTGTTCGGGACCCCTTCCGGGGCCCTGATGACTACCCGGTGCACTCCGAAACTCTTTCGGTATCCGAATACCATCGTCCTATATATCAATCTTTATCTCTCGACCATTTCAAGACTCCTCATCATGTCCATGATCTCATCCGGGACTCCAAACAAAATTCGGTCACCAAATCATATAACTCATATAACACTATATCGTCAATGAACGTTAAGCGTGCAGACCCTACGGGTTCGAGAACTATGTAGACATGACTCAGACACCTCTCCGGTCAATAACCAATAGTGGAACCTGGATGCCCATATTGGTTCCTACATATCCTACAAAGATCTTTATCGGTCGAATCGTTATGCCAACATACGTAATTCCCTTTGTCCATCCTTTGTTACTTGCCCGAGATTCGATCGTCGGTATCGCTATACATAGTTCAATATCATTACCGGCAAGTCTCTTTACTCGTTCCGTAATACATCACCTTGTAACTAACTCTTTAGTCCTTTGCTTGCAAGCTTATGATGTGTATTACTGAGAGGGACCAGAGATACCTTTTCGAAACTCAGAGTGACAAATCCTAATAATGATCTATGCCAACTTAACAAAGACCTTTGGAGATACCTGTAGAGAATCTTTGTGATCACCCAGTAACGTTGTGATGTTTGATAGCACACAAGGTATTCCTTCGGTATCCGGAAGTTGCATAATCTCATAGTCGAGGGAATAAGTATTTGACATGAAGAAAGCAATAGCAATAAAGTGAACGATCATTATGCTAAGCTAACGGGTGGGTCCTGTCCATCACATCATTATCCTAAACATGTGATCCCATTATCAAATGACAACACATGTCCATGGTTAGGAAACCTTAACCATCTTTGATAAACGAGCTAGTCTAGTAGAGGCTTACTAGGGACACGATATTTGTTTATGTATTCACACATGTATTTAAGTTTCCGATCAATACAATTATAGCATGAATAATAAACCTTTATCATAAATAAGGAAATATAAAATAACAACTTTATTATTGCCTCTAGGGCATATTTCCTTCAGTTTCCCACTTGCACTAGAGTCAATAATCTAGTTCACATCGCCATGTGATTTAACACCAATAGTTCACATCGTCATGTGATTAACACCCATAGTTCACATCTCCATGTGACCAACAGCCGAAGAGTTTACTAGAGTCAATAATCTAGTTCACATTGCCATGTGATTAACACCGAAAGAGTACTAAGGTGTGATCATGTTTTGCTTGTGAGAGAAGTTTAGTCAACGGGTCTGTCACATTCAGATCCGTATGTATATTTGCAAATTTCTATGTCTACAATGCTCTGCATGGTGCTACTCTAGCTAATTGCTCCCACTATCAATATGTATCTAGATTGAGACTCTGAGTCATCCGAATTGGTGTCAAATCTTGCATTGGCGTAACCCTTTATGACAAACTCTTTATCACCTCCATAACCGAGAAATATTTCCTTAGTCCTCTTAGGTAACTAAGGAGAAATTTTGGCCAATGTCCAGTGATCTACTCCTGGGTCACTATTGTACCCCCTTGCCAAACTCATGGCAAGGTACACAATAGGTCTGGTACACAACATGGCATACTTTTTAGAACCTATGGTTGAGGCATAGGGAATGACTTTCATTCTATCTCTCTATCTTCTGCCATGGTCGGGTTTTGAGTCTTACCCAACTTCATACCTTGCAATGCAGGCAAGAACCCTTTCTTTGACTGATCCATTTTGAACTTCTTCAAAACTTTGTCAAGGTATGTGCTTTGTGAAAGTCCTATTAAGCGTCTTGATCTATCTCTACATATCTTTATGCCCAATACATAAGTAGCTTTACCGAGGTCTTTTATTGAAAAATTCTTATTGAAGTATCCTTTTATGCTATCCAGAAATTCTTTATCATTTCCAATCAGCAATATGTCATCCACATATAATATCAGAAATGCTACACAGCTCCCACTCACTCTCTTGTAAATACATGCTTCAACATAAGTCTGTATAAAATCATATGCTTTGATCACCTCATCAAAGCGTATATTCCAACTCCGAGATGCTGACACCAGTCCATAGATGGATCGCTGGAGCTTGCACACTTTTTTAGCACCTTTAGGATCAACAAAACCTTCCAATTGCATCATATACAACTCTTCTTTAAGAAATCCATTAAGAATTGCAGTTTTGACATCCATTTGCCAGATTTCATAAAATGCGGCAAGTGCTAACATGATTCAGACAGACTTAAGCATCGGTACAAGTGATAAACTCTCATTGTAGTTAACCCCTTGAACTTGTCGAAAACCTTTTACGACAAGTTGAGCTTTTGTAGACAGTAACACTACCATCAGTGTTCGTCTTCTTCTTGAAGATCCATTTATTCTCTATGGCTTGTTGATCATCGGGCAAGTCCACCAAAGTCCACACTTTGCTCTCATAGATGGATCCTATCTCTGATTTCATGGCTACAAGCCATCTATCGGAATGTGGGCTCATCATAGCTTCTTCATAGTTTGTAGGTTCACCTTGGTCTAATAACATGACTTCTAGGACAGGATTACCGTACCACTCTGGTGCGGAACGTGTTCTGGTTGACCTATGAAGTTCAGTAGTAACTTGATCTAAAGTTTTATGATCATCATCATTAGCTTCCTCTCTAGTTGGTGTAGGCATCATGGGAACGGTTTTCTGTGATCTGCTACTTTCCAACTCGAGAGAAGGTACAATTAACTCATCAAGTTCTACTTTCCTCCCGCTCACTTTCTTCCGAGAGAAACTCCTTCTCTAGAAAGGATCCATTTTTTAGCAATGAATATCTTGCCTTCGGATCTGTGATAGAAGGTGTACCCAATAGTTTCCTTTGGGTATTCTATGAAGACGCACTTCTCCAATTTGGGTTTGAGCTTATCTGACTGAAGCCTTTTGACATAAGCATCACATCCCCAAACTTTAAGAAACGACAACTTAGGTTTCTTGCCAAACCACAGGTCATACAGTGTCGTCTCAATGGATTTAGATGTTACCCTATTTAACGTGAATGCAACTGTCTCTAATGCATAACCCCAAAATGATAGTGGTAAATCGGTAAGAGACATCATAGATCGCACCATATCTAATAAAGTACGGCTACGACGTTTGGACACACCATTACGTTGTAGTGTTCCAGGTGGCGTGAGTTGTGAAATTATTCCACATAGTTTTAAATGATGGTCAAACTCATAACTCAATTATTCGCCTCCACGATCAGGTCGTAGAAACTTTATTTTCTTGTTACGATGATCCTCTACTTCACTCTGAAATTCTTTGAACTTTTCAAATGTTTCAGACTTGTGTTTCATCAAGTAGATATACTCATATCTGCTTAAATCATCTGTGAAGGTCAGAAAATAATGATACATGCCGCGTGTTTCAACACTCATCGGACCGCATACATTGGTATGTATTAATTCCAATAAGTCATTAGCTCACTCCATTGTTTCGGAGAACGGAGTTTTAGTCATCTTGCCCATGAGGCATGGTTCGCAAGTATCAAATGATTCATAATCAAGTGATTCCAAAAGCCCATCTGCATGGAGTTTCTTCATGTGTTTTACAAATGGCATAAACGGTAGTGCCACAAGTATGTTGCATTATCATTATCAACTTTGCATTTTTTGGCATCAATATTATGAATATGTGTATCACTATGACGGAGATTCAATAAACCATTTACATTGGGTGTATGACCATAGAAGGTTTTACTCATGTAAATAGAACAACAATTATTCTCTGACTTAAATGAATAACTATATTGCAATAAACATGATCTAATCATATTCATGCTCAACGCAAACACCAAATAACATTTTTTTAGGTTCAACACTAATCCCCAAGGCAGAGTGAGTGTGCAATGGTGATCGTATCAACCTTGGGATCAATTCCAACACATATCGTCACCTCGCCCTTAACTAGTCTTTGTTTATTCTGCAACTCCTGTTTCGAATTACTAATCTTAGCAACTGAACCGGTATCAAATACCCAGGGGCTACTATGAACACTAGTAAGGTACACATCAATAATCTGTATATCAAATATACCTTTGTTCACTTTGCCATCCTTCTTATCCGCCAAAGGTTTGGGGCAGTTCCGCTTCTAGTGACCATTTCCTTTGGAGTAGAAGCACTCAGTTTCAGGCTTGGGTCCAGCTTTGGGCTTCTTCACAGGAGTGGCAATTTGCTTGCCATTCTTATTGAAGTTCCCTTTGTTTCCCTTTGCCATTTTTCTTGAAACTAGTGGTCTTGTTAACCATCAAAAGTTTATGCTCTTTCTTGATTTCTACCTTCGCTGATTTCAGCATCGCGAAGAGCTCGGAATCGTTTTCGTCATCCCTTGCATATTATAGTTCATCACGAAGTTCTAGTAGCTTGGTGATAGTGACTAGAGAACTCTGTCAATCACTATCTTATCTAGAAGATTAACTCTCACTTGATTCAAGTGATTGTAGTACCCAGACATTCTAAGCACATGATCACTAGCTGAGCTATTCTCCTCCATCTTGTAGGCAAAGTACTTGTCAGAGGTCTCATACCTCTTAACACGAGCATGAGTCTGAAATACCAATTTCAGCTCTTGGAACATCTCATATGCTCCATGGCATTCAAAAATGTTTTTGAATTCCCGTTCTAAGCCGTAAAGCATGGTGCACTAAACTATTAAGTAGTCATCATATCTAGCTTTGCCAAAGGTTCGTAACATCTGTATCAGCTCCTGCAACAGGTCTGTCACCTAGTGGTGCATCAAGGACATAATTCTTCTGTGCAACAATGAGGATAATCCTGAGATCACGGACCCAGTCCGCATTATTGCTACCATCATCTCTTAACTTAGTTTTCTCTAGGAAGATAAAAAACTAGGGAAGCAAGATTGCGAGCTATTGATCTACAGCATAAATTTGCAAATACTATCAGGACTAAGTTCATGATAAATTAAGTTCAATTTAATCAAATTACTAATGAACTCCCACTTAAATAAACATCCCTCAAGTTTTCTAAGTGATACATGATCCAAATCAACTAACCCATGTCCGATCATCACGTGAGATGGGGTAGTCATCAATGGTGAGCATCTCTATGGTGATCATATCTACTATATGACTCATGTTCGAACTTTCGGTCTCCAGTGTTCCGAGACCATGTTTGTACATGCTAGGCTCGTCAAGTTTAACCCAAGTATTCTGCATGTGCAAAACTGTCTTACACCCGTTGTATGTGAATGTAGAGTCTATCACACCCGATCATCACGTGGTGTCTTGATATGTCTCCAACGTATCTATAATTTTTGATTGTTCCATGCTATTATATTATCCATCTTGGATGTTTTATATACATTTTTATGCTATTTTATATTATTTTTGGGACTAACCTATTAACCTAGAGCCCAGTGCCAATTTCTGTTTTTTCCTTGTTTTTGAGTTTGGCGGAAAAGGAATATCAAACAGAGTCCAATTGACCTGAAAATTTACGGAGAATATTTTTGGAAAATATAAAAATACTGGAACGAAAAGATATCAGAGAAGAGTCCTGAGCCACCACAAGGGTGGAGGGAGCCCCCCTAGGGCACGCCCCCCGTCCTTGTCATCGCCTCGTGGGCCCCCTTGACTTGTCCCCGACGCCAACACTTCCTATAAATCCCAAAACCTCCATAACAGAACCTAGATCAGGAGTTCCACCGCCACAAGCCTCTGCAGCCACGAAAAAATAATCGGGAGCCCATTTCGGCAACCTGCCGGAGAGGGAAACCATCACCAGTGGCCATCTTCATCATCCCAGTGCTCTCCATGACGAGGTGGGAGTAGTTCACGCTCGTGGCTGAGGGTATGTACCAGTAGCCATGAGTTTGATCTCTCTCTCTCTCGTGTTCTTGATATGGCACGATCTTGATGTACCGCGAGCTTTTCTATTATAGTTAGATCATATGATGTTTCTCCCCCTCTACCTTCTTATAATGGATTGACTTTTCCAAGTTATCTTATTGTATTGAGTCTTTAAGGATTTGAGAACACTTGATGTATGTCTTGCATGTGCTTATCTATGGTGACAATGGGATATTCGCGTGATCTACTTGATGTATGTTTTGGTGATCAACTTGCAGTTCCATGACCTTGTGAACTTATGCATAGGGGTTGGCACACGTTTTCATCTTGATTCTCCGGTAGAAACTTTGGGGCACTCTTTGAAGTTCTTTGTGTTGGTTTGAATAGATGAATCTGAGATTGTGTGATGTATATCGTATAATCAAACCCGTGGATACTTGTGGTGACATTGGAGTATCTAGGTGACATTAGGGTTTTGGTTGATGTGTGTCTTAAGGTGTTATTTTAGTACGAACTCTAGGGTTGTTTGTGACACGTATAGGAATAGCCCAATATATCAATCAAAAAGAATAACTTTGAGGTGGTTTAATACCCTACAATAATCTCTTCGTTTATTCTCTGCTATTAGTGACTTTGGAGTGACTCTTTGTTGCACGTTGAGGGATTGTTATACGATCCAATTATGTTATCATTGTTGAGAGAACTTGCACTAGTGAAAGTATGAACCCTAGGCCTTGTTTCCTAGCATTGCAATACCGTTTTCGCTCACTTTTACCACTTGCTACCTTGCTGTTTTTATATTTTCAGATTACAAAAACCTATATCTACCTTGTTGTATCACCATCTCTTCGCCGAACTAGTGCACCTATATTGGGTGTGTTGGGGACACAAGTGACTCTTTGTTATTTGTTTGTAGGGTTGCTTGAGAGAGACCATCTTCATCCTATGCCTCCCACGGATTGATAAACCTTAGGTTATCCACTTGTGGGAAATTTGCTACTGTCCTACAAAACTCTGCGCTTGGAGGCCCAACACGAGTCTACAAGAAGAAGGTTGTGTAGTAGACATCATGTCTCGAAACGACGAACTTTCACAATGGTGCATACTCGGGGAGAACACTTATATCTTGAAATTTAGTGCAGGGATCATCTTATAATGCTACCATCGTTCTAAGCAAAATAAGATGCATAAAAGATAAACATCACATGCAATCAAAACATGTGACATGGTATGGCCATCATCATCTCGTGCTTTTGATCTCCATCTCCAAAGCATCGACATGATCTCCATCATCACCGGCTCGACACCTTGATCTCCATTGTTGTGTCGTGGTCGTCTCGCCAACTATTGCTTCTATAACTATTGCTAACGCATAGCGATAAAGTAAAGCAATTACATGGCGTTTGCATTTCATACAATAAAGAGACAACCATAAGGCTCCTGCCGGTTGCCGATAAATTAGAAAACATGATCATCTCATACAATAACTTATATCACATCATGTCTTGACCATATCACGTCACAACATACCCTGCAAAAACAAGTTAGACGTCCTCTACTTCGTTGTTTGCAAGTTTTACGTGGCTGCTACAGGTTTCTAGCAAGAACCGTTCTTACCTATGGCAAAAACCACAACAGTGATTTATCAAGTTTGCTGTTTTAACCTTCTTCAAGGACCGGCCGCAGTCAAATTCGATTCAACTAAAGTAGGAGAAATAGACACCCGTCAGCCACCTTTATGCAAAACTAGTTGCATGTCAGTCAGTGGAACCGGTCTCATGTGCGTGGACATGTAAGGTTGGCTCGGGCCGCTTCATCGTACAGTGCCACCGAATCAAAATAAGATGTTGGTGGTAAGCAGTATGAACATCACCGCCCACAAATTCTTTGTGTTCTACTCATGCATATCATCTACGCATAGACCTGGCTCTGATACCAATGTTGGGAAACGTTGCATGGAAAACAAAAAATTTCTACGCACACACAATGATCTATCCATGGAGATGCATAGCAACGAGGGGGAGAGTGTGTCTATGTACTCTCGTAGATCGTAAGTAGAAGCGTTTAACAACACGGTTGATGTAGTCGAACTTCTTAGCAGTCTAACCGATCAAGTAGCGAATGTATGACACCTCCGAGTTCTGCACACGTTCAGCTCGGTGATGTCCTCGCCTTCTTGATCCAGCAAGATAGGTGAAGTAGTAGATGAGTTCCGACAGCACGACAACATGGTGATGGTAATGGTGAAGTTACCTCCGCAGGGCTTCGCCTAAGCACTACGAAAAAATGACCAAGGGATGAACTAGAGGGAGAGGGGCGCCACACACGGCCTGGGAATTGTGGTGTCTGTTGCCCCTCTCCTTACTCTCATATATAGGTGGAGGGGGAGGGGAGGCAGCCCCTAGGGTGCCCCAAGTGGACGGCGGCTGCCCTAGGGCGCCCGCGCTGGCCGAATCCCCCCTTTCCATATTCGTGTATGGGGGGGAAGGAAAGGGGGGTAGGCTGCCTTTGGGGCGCCTTCCCCTTCCTTCCCTCCCTCTTTGGTACGTGGGAAAGGGGTGGAAGGGGCGCACCAGCCCCTTGTGGGATGGTGTGCTTCTCCCCCTTTGGCCCATCAGGCCCATACACTTGCTGGGGGTGTCTGGAACCCCTTCCGGTGCCCTGATGACTACCCGATGCACTCCGAAACTCTTCCAGTATCCGAATACCATCGTCCTATATATCAATTTTTACCTCTCGACCATTTAGACACTCCTCGTCATGTCCGTGATCTCATCCGGGACTCCGAACAACATTCGGTCACCAAATCATATAAGTCATATAACATTATATCATCAACGAACGTTAAGCGTGCGGACCCTACGGGTTTGAGAACTATGTAGATATGACCGAGACACCTCTCCGGTCAATAACAATAGCGAAACCTGGATGCCCATATTGGTTCCTACATATTCTATGAAGATCTTTATCGGTCGAACCGTTATGCCAACATACGTAATTCCCTTTGTCCATCGGTATGTTACTTGCCTGAGATTCGATCGTCGGTATCATTATACCTAGTTCAATCTCGTTACCAGCAAGTCTCTTTACTCGTTCCGTAATACATCACCTTGTAGCTAACTCCTTAGTCCTTTGCTTTCAAGATTATGATGTGTATTACCGAGAGGGCCCAAAGATACCTCTCGGAAACTTGGAGTGACAAATCCTAATCTTGATCTATGACAACTTAACAAACACCTTCGAAGATACCTATAGAGCATGTTTATGATCACCCAGTTACATTTTGATGTTTGATAGCACATAAGGTATTCCTTCGGTATCCGGGAGTTGCATAATCTCATAGTCGAAGGAATAAGTATTTGACATGAATAAAGCAATAGCAAAAACTGAACGATCAGTATGCTAAGCTAATGGGTGGGTCTTGTCCATCACATCATTCTCCTAATGATGTGATCCCGTTATCAAATGACAAGACATGTCCATGGTTAGGAAACCTTAACCATATTTGATTAATAAGCTAATCTAGTAGAGGATTACTAGGGACACGGTATTTGTTTATGATTCACATATGTATTTAAGTTTCCAATCAATACATTCTAGCATGAATAATAAACCTGTATCATGAATAAGGAAATATAAAATAACAACTTTATTGTTGCCTCTATGGCATATTTCCTTCATTTAACACACCTAGGACAGGAACGAGTAACCCGCCCGACGTAACCCGGGTTGTCGAGGCACCAGGAATCGGTGCGACGGCTCAACCTAGTGTGCCAGACCCACCCCGTAGGGATCTGACCCCACCTCAACGGGTTACAACACCTTTTGGGCGTTATTCCAACCCGGTGGATAACATGATAGCAACAGCCACGCGGCTGGCAGCTATTCCGATCGAGGGCAAGTCTTCAGTGGTGGTAGATACCCAGAACACAGTGGAGCTTCTTTGGACAGCTGTGGCACAGCAAGCGGCCTATTCATACAGTCGTGAGCATGTCCATTCAATTCCCCGCCCAAGTCAAAGTTACAACCGGCGCATTGAGTCACCGGCGGTTTCCATCAGCGAGCGACATCATGACCTGCCTCGTGATGATGACCCGCCCCGTCGACCTAACCCGCCCAGAGATGACCATATGTTGAATGATGCTCAGGCCATTGTGGATTAGGCTAGATCTCGTTGTGAGGAGAAACTGGCGGCTCAGCTCGGGACTCATCAACAGTTCCCAATAAACCCTTCGGCGTCCATGGAGGTTGGGATGACTTCCAGGATAGTTGGCGTGCCGTGTCTAGTATCGTCTCTACACAATGAACGTTTGCCCAAGGATTTTAAGTGTCCATGTAAGGTGCCTAACTACACAACTGATCTTCCACCTGAGGCTTAGATTGAAAGCTATGAACTAGCTATGGAGATGCTGGATGTTAATGATGTGGTATGTGCCAAGTACTTCACCATGATGTTGGATGGACTGGCTCGTACCTGGCTGAAAGGATTACCCACCAAGTCCATCAATTCATGGGCCAAGTTGAAGGTGCATTTCATTCGGAACTTTAAAGGAACGTGTAAGCAACCTCTTTCAATTATTGACCTGGACAACTGTGTGCAGTGGGAGGATGAATCGGCCTACCATTGGGTTCATCGGGTCTCAGCTATTATCCACTCATCAGATAGCATTGCGGCGGGCTCTACTATTCTGATTCTGGATAAGAATTGTCACTTTACCCCCCTCAAGCAGAAGCTTGGGTAGCTTAAACATCACTGTAGTGACATGGGGGCTCATGGCGCTCTCATTAAGTATGCTGACTCTGATACTACCAAAGACTCTGGATCCGATGATGAAAAGTCCAAAAAGAGAAAGAAGAGTGGTAATGGCAAGGGTCAACAACAGAACATGACATGGCATACTGGTCACAACCAGGGTAACAGTGGTAAGCGCAGACAACCTGATGGCGGGTCAGGTCTGGTAGCTAACACCAACACTAGATATAAAAATCAGCATCGTAAGGGTAAGACACGATTTGGAGGACCAAATTTTAACCTTGAGGCAATGCTTAATGACCCTTGCCCAAAGCATAGTCTGCCTAGTCAGCCATCAACTCATGCATGGAAGGATTGTTTCACAATGCGAGAGTATGGAAATTATAATCCAGGTCACGGCAATAATAATGGGCCGCCAGGCGGGTTAGGATCCGGCTCTCAAGGACCTGGTTTTGGTGGCGGCGGTTCAAATTCTGGGCATCAAGGATAGGGCAATCAAGGTAGTTATAACCAACAGTCTGGTCAGGGTAACCAGCAGCATCAGTTAGGATATATCAGAGTAATTCAAAGCAGCTTAACGGTGGCTAGTATCATGTTTTCACCACAAGTCTTTGCAAGAGAGATCAGAAGGTTCATAAGTGTGCGTTCAGTGCAGTTGAGCCGGTGGTACCTCAATACTTACAATGGTCAGAGCAGCCAATCACATGGAGTCGAGAGGATCACCCGCCCCAGATTGACAATCTGGGTCAACTAGCGTTGGTGGTAGCCCCTCAGGTTGGGGGTTATAAATTCACTAAGGTCACTACAAAAAATACACTTCCGTGATGATACGTGTTTGTCATAGTAGGTCGCATTTTTTGTCATGCATGTACATCCATGACAAATTTATGACAGAATCAAGATAGTCATACCTGTGCTATTGTAGAAGTGTTCCATGACATTACCAAAATTATCATCATGGAAGTGTCCACTTCCATGATGATAAATCGTGCGTCACAGAAGTGCTTTCGTGAAGGGTGACTGACACGTGGCATCCACCGTAACGGAACGCCGTTAAGCTATCGGGTCGGGTTTTGGATCTGATAACCCGTTAACAGCCCCGACCAATGGGGATTTTCCACGTGTAAAATCATCATTAGCTGGAGGAAACACGTGTCGGCTCACCGGACAGATGTCATCCACTCATTGGACAGAAGGCGCCTATGATACGTCGACACGTGGCACAGCCCAACAGAGGCCCATTCCTGTGAAAAGGCCAGCCCGTTTGACTTGGTCAAAAGGTGGCGGGCCGGCCCATGTAAAGCCTGTTAACGGCCTGTTCGCATATAGCCCATTTACAGCCCGCTAACCCAAGGCCCGTTACACCCTATCCGAATTAGGCCCAGTAGCGTCATCTAGGCCACCCAATATGATTCCAGCCTGTTTTCACTTCTGGCCCATGTATGGCCCATGATGCCTTTCGGCCCATATGAGGCCCTATGTAACTCTTGGCCTATTAACGACCCGTGGTGAAACTGACCCGTAATAAACAGTATATTACTTTACACCCATTAACGGCTCGTGGTGAAACTAGCCCGTAATGAACAGTGTATCACTTTATACCCATTAAGGGTTCGTTATTTCGTTGGGCCGTTTCCAGCCCATGTTATCTTTTGGCCTTCTCAGAGCCCATTTATTCTTGGGCTCATTTCTAGCATTCGTTTACTTATGACCCGTTACTATCATTTTCTGCTTATGGGCCAAATTCAGCCCGTGGTTACAGTCGGGCCGTTTGTGGTCTGTTAACACGTTGGGCCATTTTCATAGCATCATGAAATACGGCCTATTAACGATGGCCCGTTATGGTCGGCCCATGAATGGACGATTGCAACTCTAGCCCGTTTACGGCCATAATGCGGCCTGTTATTGGCCCATGTTTGGCCAATCGATCATACTACCTGTATAAGGCCCATTGATGATACGACCCGTAGAAGGCCCATTGTTTGTACGGTCCGTAGAAGGCCCGATATTTCTACGGCCCGTAGGAGGCCCAGTGTCACTACAGTAAATATTAGCCCATGGTTATTGTGGCCTAGTTTTAAAAAATAGGTTATTGCAGCCACTAGAAAACCGCGGAAAAAGAACTGCAATGACTACAAGCAAACAAATAAACAAGACAACAAGGAAATAAATAAGCAAGCAACTTACGCTAGGCTATCACGACTATTACACATATTACATCCACTGGGCATCAAAGTTCGCCACCAGTGCAAATAAACGCGCTGACAAAAGAATATACAAAACTGAGAGCACTTTAGAAGGCACTAGGCCTGGCCAGGTCGGCCCCCCCAAAACAGTTGAAGAAGTTGAGTAGACCTCAGTTGTGTCAGCGATAGATGCATCAACACTAGATTTAAGGCATGATGGTGCGCATGGCAGTCCTCTGACATCTTCATTGCATCTTTGACTTCAAGACGGAGCTGAGCTGAAGCAAGCCTTTCCGCTTTAAGTTGAGACTGAATAAGTCAAACTGATTGAGGCGGCGACTGCACAGAGGTTGTCTCACACCTGCTGATGAGTAGCTTCAACTCACTGTCTTCATCAAGACAGGACCTTGGGGTCATCTCGCTGTCCTCAAGATGTTTTGGCTCACTATCTTCCCTAAAGTTCTGCCTGGCGTAAGAGATACGACTCTGAAAGAGAAACAAGGAGACACGTAACAGGTTTCACAATTATATAAGCAAATAAATGGATCTGTTCTGCATAAGGAACATGTTTTTACAACTACAATTTGAAACTGGTAGTTGTTGCAAACATCCAATCAGATGTAAACAGCAAAGCAAACAGCAGTGGAGGCAATGATGCCTATCCAAATCTATACTAGAACAAAGTTTGAAGGCTTGAGAAGGATGAACTTACATTACATGTTAACACGGGCTGGACAAAGCCCTTCTCCATGTTGATGGAAGGATAATTCAATAAATTCCCCAAAGAAAATTCTTTATAAGCGTTGCCATTATTCTACATTTTGTAAAGAGTAAATATAGATCAAATAATATTGGAAGAAACAGAGGATAATGAAGCTCAGGTGCAGACTGATGATACATAATCAAATAGCAATTAATTAAGTACAGCGTTACAAGGCAAAAGGGAGAGAGGTACTGACAAGAGCAATGCAGAGCCCATTATTGTTTTGAGATCGTATGATCCTTTGAGCAAGGAGATTCATCTGAAATTAGTTTTCATACAAGAGAGAAGGTAAGGCATAAGCAGAAATTTAGGAGTTCAAATTTTGAATTGATATCATAGACAGTACCTGACGCTGGGCTCCCAGCAGTTCTAATAGGGGTTTGGCCACTGGAGTAGGGGTAAAGTGTGGTATAGTTGGGCCTGTGTTTTCTGTGGCTGCTGCTGATCTATCACGAAAGAACAACATTTGACTGGAAAAACATAGTGTGACGACACATGGAATAGGTACCGAAAATGGATAGTTATGGCATATACTCATATATGATGCTTAAACTAAGCAGATGGTGTAACAAAGTAGAAGAAATGCAAGAGGTCGGATGCAAAATATGTGCGACCAATACAACTTTGCAAAGTTAGAGCAAGCACCTTGATGGGTGATTAATATAGGCCATCCTCCACCATGCCAAGTTTGTTAGCCAGTGGTTCGTTCTGCAATATTCCTCTCGTGCGCCCATTCTCATATTATTTTGATAATGTTCAATATCTGACATGCATGAAAACATAAAAACAAGTGAGATTTTCTTTGTAATGCGGAAGTGATTCTAATCCAATACTGCCTCCCTGTAAACCCCTTTGTGCTATCTCTGCAATTATTTTAAAAGATGCCATGCATGCTGTAATTTGTTGTGTGCATTAATATAATGTGGCCTGCTCCTCAAAATATGAGAGCTCCAGAAGTGATGACACTTCGCAGATGATAGCTTCAACATATAGTAAAGAAGAACAAGTCGACCTGACCTGACAGATTCAAAATATACTAAGGGAGAACAACTCGACTTGACCAGTCGACCGCAAGAGAAGAGTATCATCTTAAAGAAGAGCAGAAGAGCAAGAAGATTGAAGATATTACAAGTGTTTCAATACAATGTCGGTTGGCCACCCATGATGAACCAGAGCGCACAGAGAAATACTATTCTTTCCGGTCTCTCCATATGTGGCTCACATGCATGTCGAAACTAAAGTAGGAACATTTAGCTAACCAATTAAACATCTCTCAGTTTTACTAATATCAGCAATAATATCAGATTTGAATTTGTACAACTAAGCTTGTTTAGCTCGATGGGTAGAGCAGTGCTACTACGACAGAAACTACATAGGCTGATTGTGGTCATCATAAAATGGGGAAAACATAAGCATGATCAGTACAGTGTTGACCGTGGCAGTGGGATGGCAGATCTGAAGCTGCAAACCGTGCAAAGGGTAGTTAGCAACCGATGTTTGCTTTGAAATAACAACTAAGATTTGGTATGGACAAGAAAGTACGGTCAACAAGTGACAAAGAAATGCAATTATGCTGTCTCTCTATATGTCGCGACATGCGTTTGAAAACTCATGTGGGACCTTTAGCTAACCAATTAAATGTGTCGGTTAGCTAATATCAGTATCATATCACAATCATATGTGAACAACTAAGCTTTCGAATTCTGAGTGTTGTGTTGTTTAGCTTGAAGGGTGGAGTAATGCTAGTACGACAGAAAGCACCTACGGAGATCATAGTAGAGTAGATAAAAGGGGAAAACCCTAAGCATCAAGAGAAAAATCAGGAAAGTGGAACTAGCTGGACCAGTGGGTGGCGCACATGCTTTTCGAAACGAATATAGGAACATTAGGTGACCAATTAAACGTTCTCTGTTTTAGTGATATGAGCATCATATCAGATTCGTATTTGAACACGTAAGCTTTGGGTTGAGGTCTTGAGGAGCAGTGCTAGCACGACACGAAGCACCTACGATGATGGTAGTGAATATAAAGGGGGGAAACCATAAGCTTTACGAGTATAGTGCCCGTGCCATGGCGGATCTGAAGGTGCAAACCGGACAAAGCTACTTCGCAACCAATGTTTGCTTTCAACTAGCCACTGCGATTTGGTACGGACAAGAAAAGTACAGTAAACAAATTACGATCTATTTTTCGGGTGAGATCAATAACTTAAGCACATATGGAAGAGTACCACCTCTCTTGCGACGCCGTGTAGGCCTATGCTGATACGTTGAGAGTGCTGCGGGTGCGATGGTTGTCGGCGGCGGGGAAGAAGACTTTAGACGGCAGACGGCTGGGTCGGGGGATATATCATGTTGCCGTGGACGAGGCGGTCGTAGGAGCGGCAACGACAAGGTGGACGACGGCGCCGATGAAGCGAGAGGAGGCGATGAAAGGATCCTGGTCCAGCGCCGTGGATGAGAGACGTCCATTTCTTGTAGTGGACGACGGGGTAGGGGTAGCGGCTCAGGCAAGGTGGAGGATGGGGTGACGGACGGAGGAGGCTGGCCGCAGTGCGGAGGTTGTCGTGCCGCCGACAGTGTATGAATGGGGAAATGGAGGGGAGGGGGGGCAATCTCAAACTTTGGGACGCGCTTCTCTGAAATGAGGGGAAGTTACGAACTTATCCCCCGTTTAATATTTCAGACATCGCATCGGTTGGGGATAGGACGGTAATCTCGCATCTCCCAAATATTTGCTGGTAACTATTTCGCGCGAGGAGAGGGTGTTTTGCCTTCCAAGATTGGCGCCCACAGTGTATGAACGGGGCTGACAGGTAGGGCGGTTGTGTCACGTCTAATGGAAGTTACACATCTGCCCCTATTTAAAATATTAGCCTACATCGATTTCGGACGAGGAGAGTTTGTTTTGCCGCCCACTATATATGAATGGGGAAATGAAGGAAGAGACACATGTCTTTCGGACGAGCTTGAATCAAATGTGTTTTGCCGCCCACGTTTGGCACCCACCGTGTCTGAATGGGCTCGGAGGCCGTTGTGTCACGTCTGATTGAAGTTACTAGTCTACCCCTATCGACAGCAGTGTAAATCCGGTCGATAAGGATGTCAAGTGTTAGGGGTAGACAGTAATTTCCATCTCGCAAACACTTGCTTCAGGCAGCCCACAAATTATAGTGGGTGTTTAGCCGCTTCGTTCAAAACTTGGGAGAATTAGCATTCATGTTTGCCATGGGACCTGGCAAACTAAATTCAAATCCAGTTTGTATTCGATTATGAATATCCACAGATAATTATACGTTTTGTTATTTATTTATTCAAAACCACAACAAAGATTTATTCCACCTTTATATATGATTATGATTTAGAAATGCCGTGATCTTCGAATTTAGTAGGTTGGATACACTCTGATTCAAACAATTATTTCATCCAATACAATATGCTCACACGAAAAACAGTTCACCTTATGTCAATCATACAAGTACTGAGGATTACCTCGCCTAAAAAATTCGGATCATTACAACACATGGACAACATGGAATTCCCGACAACATAGGGGGTCTTGCAACATAATCCATTCAGAGACATGACACAACATGCAAGTACAATAATCTAATGACAATTTCAACTGGTATCTAAAGAAGAACCGGGATTACCTTGGGCTTCAGATAGCAGAAACAATAGGACCTCCTCCATCTTCAAATGCAACATTCTTACTTCCTCCAATTCTTGGGTTGCTTGCATAATGCGTGCCGCTAATTCCGTAATTTCCAGCCTCAAGATAAAGATTACCTCATTCATGGCAGCCACACCATCTCTTTCTGCCTCTAGTAGAGCCTCAAGCACTATAATATCTGTGCTCAGACTGCTCTCCGGTGGTGTTGCCTCTGAACTGCTACCATCTGATAACATGGATGGCACACTGCTTCCACAAATAGATTCTAGGGTTGTACATTGTGTCCTAGTGTGAACGGCATCTTGAAAGGTTTCCGCTGGACATAAGTAAGAGATAGTTATCGTATGATCCATGCAGTAAGATTACATGGTAAACGACGGACGAATTATTGACGAGCATGGCAAACTATATTTAAATGGTTTGAAGCAGCATCAGCCGAAAAGAAATTAAAATGGTAAGATGAAAGTTGAAAGGGAGTGTACAACCACTATATTTAAGTTGCCAAGGCATCTAAGTAGTTGAAATAATCTGAGAAAGCACTTAACAGTGTGGCCTCATATAAACTACGAAGACAGTCTTGTGATGAAGTTGAGAGGAAAAGTTAAGGACCCAAATGAAATAGGCATGCATTTCTTTACAATACTACAGCAGGCACTGCTGACATATTGGCCAACTCAGGTATAACATAACAACAAACAAGCATTCGAATCAAGCAATACAGCAAAGCAAACAACTGAACTATTTGTAATTCGGTAGGATTACACGTTGAGGGCACAAGCCAAGAAAGCAGCCCACTCGCATTACATTTAACATGTACTAAAACACACTGGCTTACCATATGTTGCTGTGAAGCCTAACTGTTGTTGCAATGTTCTTTGAAGATATCGTCATCATCCCGTGGTTGCAAATCTAGTTGTTGTAATTTATTCTGCACCATCTATTTAGGTAAAATTAATTTTAATCGCATGCACTGGTCCGAATGATCATCAATGGTTCATCTAAACTAATGAAAGAAGGGTGTGTGCATACACGACAATATATCTGCTTCCCTCTATTTTTATGCTTGTTCGAGGTGCCAGCACCAAAAGAACAAATATTTTGCTTGATGGGGTTGGCAGCTCCATAATTAATACAAGCATCAAATTAGTCTTGCAACTTGAGAAGATCAACAACACACAAACAAGTAATGAACAGAGGCTCGGAGCAGTGATGTAATAGCTAGCATCAGAAAATGTAGGGTAAAACGAACAAAAAGCAGCGGAACCACATGCTAGTTTGCTGATGTGTAATTAAGCATAGAGACCATTAAGTAGTCTGATGGAACCAACAGGTGGCATCGGAACAAAACTAAAGCATATTAACTATATGTGCTCTGGCATGTAATTTAACACATGTAACATGTTCACTGCCAGAAGTATGGCCCTACAGGTGCAAGCAGAATAACGCGTCTCATGAAAAACTGAATGATGCCCTGAAGAAATTCAAAGGTGCGGTGCTTATGCTAGGAAAGTGAACGTAGGCGCCGGCCATTGGATAATAATACCTGATTCTCGGCAGCGTATGGGTATCGTTGTCATACTTGATAGCTAAGGATCATCGATGGTGCTCGTGTTGCGGTTGAGTTTGAGCCGGCTGTCGCCGTCGCTAAAGCTGCTCCGGTGCTACGGTTGCGGCGCCTGTCGACATACAAGAAAGCTCATCTGTGGTAAGTGAACAGTTGCACGATAAAGAGAAAAACTGAAGGAGTAAAAATCGAAATAACCTGATGAGGCTGCGGCGTCGGTAAAGCAGGGCTGGTGGAGTTGAATATGGCGTCCGTGGAGCGGGTCCGGTGCAGTGGACGAAGGCTTTGGCGGGCGTGTTGTATAGTGCTTTCAGTGAGGCGGATCTGTTGCGTCGGACGAGGGCTTGTATGAAGGGCCAGCGAAGGGGCGGACGAGGGAGTCAGTGAAGGGCCTACACTGTGGTGGAGGGCGCCGGTTAAGCAGATCCGGTGCGGTGGACCATGATGGCAGTCAAGGAGATCTGGAGCGGTG
This sequence comes from Triticum timopheevii, assembly GCA_963921465.1. Lineage (NCBI taxonomy): Eukaryota > Viridiplantae > Streptophyta > Magnoliopsida > Poales > Poaceae > Triticum > Triticum timopheevii. The sequence goes on from OY997272.1 coordinate 155,772,528, forward strand.
GACAAGCCAGTCGCTGAAGCGGCTCCGGTGAAGTGTTGAGTTGGCAGTTGGGGGTTCCAAGCTGCGGAAGGTAGATCCGACGGGGTGTGAGGTCCACCGCTGCGGCGGAGGACTAGATTCGGCGGCTTGCCGTGGTTGGGGGGGTCGGGGAGGGGAAGGGGAGGGGCTCGGGGAAGAATGTTGGGGGCAAAGAGGGGAAAACAATGGAGTTACCAAAGCAGCCCTTTTCCGTTCATGTGGCAGGGGTAAAAGAGGAATATCGCAGGGCTAAACTTCCGGGTGCGTGATATTTCGATGTGAGCGGGAAGTTTGAAAGCTTTTGGCGCCTAAAATTATAAGTATTCTGCTCTCGTATGGCCGACTATGATATCATGGCCGACAATTTGTTTGTTTTGCACGCAAAAAAATGTGCAAGTTTTGAAAATCAGTGTCTCCAACTCGAAACTTAGATTGTCCATTCAATTCAAATATGGATCATTGAGCTACTACAAGCAAATACCATCATACGGTCCAATTCAAATGAAATTCCAAATGTGTTTATCCTAAATATGATGACAAAAGCAAAAATGTGTATGTGTATGAATAAAGTGGATGATTATAAAGTTTGAACATGCCCGTATGTGTATATCTCTAGGTTTGATATATGAATTTGAAATCATGAAGTCCCGGCTTAAAAAATGTACCTCCGTTTAAATGAATTACAAAAGCTAATGATGGAGTTGAATTCCAAAATTCCAATCTTAGGTTTGTAATTCTGGTACATCAAGGTATATCACGCATATTCAAAAGTATCGTTATCTGATAGTACAAACTATGAAACAAATGGATCAACCATGAGTGCACAATATCTCAATTACGCTGAAGTCCCTCAAATATAGACACCTCACTCTTTATCTGAAGTCACCCCCACCACCACCACCACACACACACAGACACACATAGAGAAGTCGTTCTCTCCCCCAAACACCAACACACGAGCACATTAACACCCCTCTCTCTTGTAAAGTCCGGACCCCAACATAGGTCTCTATCACTTTGTCTCTCGGGCATGCACACATCTCGTCCCTCACTCTCTAGGTCTCCCGCTATCTCTCTTACCCAAGCACACACACTATGTAGAGTGTATATTTCCCATACACACAAAAAGTCGCCCCCAAACATCTATCTCCCTAGTTATGTGGTTCTCGCGCACACCTCACACACCACCCCCACTGCAAACAAGCACACTTTGTCTCCTTGTGCACCACTCTCCTCTTTCTATCTCTCCCACATGCGGACCCGCCCCAGCTCCTTCCCTGCATACATATATGTCGCGACTCTTTGCATAGCTCCCTAATGTATAATCGTTCTCGATTTTGCACATTGTTCTCTACACCATCTATTCTAGATCTCTCATGAAGTCCCTATCACACACACGATGGATCGCTTCCCTTGCGTCTCCGTCCATAGGCCAATTTCGGACAACATCAACATTGTCTCCCTATCTATACACCATTTATGGACACAAACGACCCCTCTCGCCCCCTCTCTTCCTCTCTCTCTTTCTCTCGCTCTCACACCCCTCTCCCACACACACACTCGATGTCTCTTCCAAATAGTCTGCTCCCCCAGCCCGCACCCGTGCTATCCCGCTACTACACATGTCACACCATTCCCCCTTCCCTTACACTAGGTTTACATCATCAGTGGTCTCTCTACTCCACGTACACTCTCTCCCTCTCACACACTAACGCGTGCACAAACACACACAAACACGCACAAACACCCATTTATCTGGATCCTCATCTCTCCCCATGTCCGCATGTGTATCTCACACACTCACTCTCTAATTATGTATATGTGTCTCCATGTTACACAACACAAAGCCCCATGTACATGTCTCTCTCTATCCTCCACACACATAGACACAAAGAATCTGTTATCATTGCCTCAGTCTCTAACATATCACTCTCTCTCTCTCTCTCTCTCTCTCTCTCTCTCTCTCTCTCGCAAAGACGCTCATCAAGGGTTTCCCCGTGAATAACTTACCGTCTATTCATCAACAGTCGTGGCAGTACAGTGAACACGAGACGTGAAAAAGAATAAATCTACACGTGCTTAGACCACCTAGTATGACTACTAGGACTAGAGCAAGCCAAAAAGCGCGCCGCCGTCACCCCCTCCTTGTCGGCGACGGGAAAATCTTTGTTTTACACAGTCGAAAAGTCATTGTGCTAAGGCCCCACATGCCGAGGCGTTGAATAGAATGTAGATGCTAGTTTACGGAAGCAAGTATCGATAATACGTTTGTATCTCCATACTTATATTTCTTCTCTTATAAAAAAACCGAGGTGGTGATGATGGTATGTGTGCCATCTTGCAATATAGACCGTTCGATCTATATCTGACAGATGGAAATTAAACTAAAAGATACCCGCACCCCTCTCCACATTTGCAGACAAGGCCTTCCCTCGTTCATCCCTATCTCCAACAAACCTCATTGTTGAGCAATTAAGAAAGGAAGCCTCTGGAACAAACTGGCCTGGTGGACGCTGCTGGCATCGTCAATCCCCATGCCTCCGCTCAGTCCGACCACCAACCACCACCACACCCCACTCCTTTTCACCTTATCTCATATTTCTCGAGATATCTTTAGTTTTTACACATGGGATTACTCCCACAAGGGTCAATCACAACAAGTGTTTTATAAAAAAATGCATCTTGATGTTCCGTGCAATGCACGGATCTTGCTAGTACTCCTACACAAGACTAAGTTGGTGATGCTGGTGTGTCTGCCATCCGTCGTTTCTGACCATTAGATCTACATCTAACGATTGTGAGGTAAGTTGTTGCCTTTTCTCACCAACATCCCACTTGTCTACCAATTTGCAGAAAAAACCATAATTAGTATCTTAAAACCAACCACATCCCTCTCTGACCTCACCAAAGCAGCCCAAGGAATATATTCTAATTGAAACATATGTAAATCAAAATTAGAGTGTTTTGTACCAAGTTTGTGAATAAGTATTATTCTAATTATGATTCGTTGCAACGGACATGAACATTGCTAGTATTTCCAACCATGCATTTTTCCTAGTATTCCATAGTTTCGAGTTTTCCATCAAGATATTAGTCACTCATGGTTGATATTTACTTTCAATCATGTACACATATGCACTATGTAACTAGCCTTGCTTATTGGCTTCCAAAGCTTAACTTCCACTCCTACTTACAATATGTAGAGTATTTAACAAAAACTACCACTTTCAACCAGCCCTAGGAAAAATCTATTGTACAAAAATAGCAAAAACATACCCAAAATTTCTTAATCCACGCCAAAAACTACTACCTTGTACTCCTACAGATTAGGTTCGTTTAAACCCATTTATGACAGGGTTGGCCCACATGTCCGTGCTGACGAGGCAGCCTAAACCAACACATTTTGTTTGACCGTTGACACGAGGGACCAACATCTGACCTTCTATCCTGTTATTCCCCCTCAAATCATTATTTTTCCTGAACATTACTTCAAACAGTACTGATGCGTGTTCGTCGGTGGCGCTGGTGATGAGCGAGTTGGCCGCCGCTCCGCTGGACGGGCCGGACGCCGCACTAGCCTCCGCACGGGTTGGCAGGCTGGCCCGAGCGTGACTCACGAGCGAGCAAGCCGCCGCGCTGGCCTTCGCTCGAGCCAGATGGCTGGCCTGAGCGCGGCGCGCGCGAGCAAGCCGCCGCACTGCCGTGCCAATCTAGCTAGCAAACCTTGCAGACACGCAGCTGGAGGCGCTATCTTGGCTAGCTAGCGGTCGCGAGCGCTGGACGGAGCTGGCATCCGGGCTGTCGCAACATGGGCTCCGCACCGCCGGCGGTTTTGACCTCGCCTTCTGCCGGCGGTGGTAGCTGCATCCCATGGCCGAGGATGACTAGGTGGACGGGCCAGAGGTAGGAGGTCACTCGAGGATTTTTGTTGGTAAGAGCATGTACAATGGTTGATAAGGTAGTCTTATCTTAAGTCTGCCACGTATGCAAGTGGTAGTAGTTTCTTGGCATTTTAGTGGTTTCTTGCATTATTAGGGGTTTCTTGTAAGGAACAATGTACGTACTACTAGCGACAAAAGGAGATTCTAGGTTGCGTTGTACTCCAACGAGTACTACTAGTGGTCGCGGCAGTGTATACCTCGTTTTGTGGGTTCGATCCCGGCCGAATGCATGGCGGCCTTTTTTTAAAAATAGTACTACTACACTTCGCCGCGAGCCATATTTTACACGGGTAGTTTGAGTTTTGAAGTCGAATGGACGTGCGGCCCCACAATCTGGGTGCACTGGACAGCCTAGCCATGTGAATGGGTTTTCCTTCCCAGCATCCCGTGGCTCGCGTGCTTGCCCTAGCCGCACCTCGCTTGTAGCTTCCTCATCAGCTAGTAGCATATTTAAACTAGCGCCTCCCAATTAAGCCCGAGGAGCCGGAAAAGCCTGGCGGGGCATTGGGAACTGTGCAATATGGCTCCGTACGTAAAGTGCTCTACTACTACTCTGTAGCTTGTGGCGTTGCACGCATGGACTTCACTCCATTATCGGCTCTACTATAAAAGAAATTCCTCTTGATGTGTTTTTTTTAAAGGAAGGCAAAAGCTTTGCTTCATCTCATTCATAAAGAAGGAACTAGTAATAAAGTTCGACGAGATCCATTACACCTCCACAAATGGAAGCGAAAAGCCTAGTCTCGCTGTATCAAATAACTCAAATGTTCTGCCCCCACAGTAACCATCGCTGATAAACAGGCTGCTAGTGTGTGCGTGAGAGGAGCGGCTGAGTAGGCCAGCTACTCCTACGTGAGAGGAGCGGCTGAATATAGCACCGAGAGTACCCACTAGGCCACTACGCAGGTGTACTTCCCCTGCATTGATAGTACAACAATGGTTCTAGAGAACAGTAGTACCCTCCACTTCCAACTGTAGCTCCTTGGCCCTGAGATTCAAGAGTTCAAAACTGGTGCACTATACTAGACTAGACTAGAAGTACAGTACATCGCACTACTAGTTGAGAAAAGTAGTACTGGTACTGCTACAGTACGAGTACGTACTCCTTCGTCACATAATGTAAGACGTTTTTTGACACTAGTTGGCGTGTACAAAAAATGGCAAAAACATACCCAAAATTTCTTAATCCACGCCAAAAACTACTACCTAGTGCCAAAAATTTCTTACTAGTGCTATTATTTACAGTATAATGCAATCCCATAACATTCCATAATGCTAGTACTAGTAGTAAATAATAGCCTCACCCCTTCGCTGAGGAACGATCTACAGTTGGAAGGGACGAGGCCCTGCGGTTACTACGCTCTTATCTCCTCCTCGCAAGTTCCCCTCCCCCGAAGAGAAGGCAGTTCGTCGCTGCTCCCATAGATTCGCCAGGCGGTTCTCCTCCTCGTCGGGGCTGGGAGACCTTGGACGACGATCCTCTAGGAGAAATCGCACGCCGCTCCGATGTCCTCACCGCCGCAAGACTCGGTGCTTCCTGCACCAACTTTTTCAAGACGCTGCTTAAATAGGCTTGGGGAAAGGCCATGCTTGTTGGTCTTCCATGCGTCCTCAAGGAGAAGATTCTTCTATGGGACAATCCTTCGAACAGTCCACCGCTCCCTGGCAATTGTTGCACGTTGACTCCGCTAGAGTTGCCGACGTTGAGAGGTAGTCGGATTTTGTCTGATGAGAAGGTCAGTAATGGAGTTTGATCATGTAGTACTTAGTTATTCCATTTCCATCCCGTAATTTCTCTGCTGCCCACCATCTTATATATAGGTCTGGGTCGGTGCCAACGAAGATTGGCTTGCATACCTCTGGCCGGATACCACCATCATTTTGCACAACATCCACAGCAGTGCGGCCGTTTTGGTAGACCCCTTCTCCACCATTGGGATTGGCCTTCTGGACTGGCTGGGCTTGAATACGTATGATGATGCCTACATGAGATTGAATAAGATAGCAATTGCGGACCCGCCGACAAAGCGACACGACTACGATGATTACTATCTCATCGCGGTGTTCGACATAAGGATTGCCATCAACGCAAGACGCAGTAACGGCAAAGGCTGGCGCATGTTGGCGACGGCAGATTTGTACCCCTACACGTTCGAAGACGCCGTGCGCCATCTAGGCCGTATCTTTGCAGTGACAAGCTAGGAGACTTGTTTCATCTGGTTGCCATCCTACGGTACGGGAGATTACAAACAGAATGCACAAACCATCATTTGCATCCCTAACGGTACTCCATTATTTTGTAGGGACCAGTCATCCCCCGATCAAAATAAGATCGCCGATCCTGGATGTGCATTTGCATCCGCGATTCAGTCTAACCTGGAACCTTGTAGCTGACTTTGGCATATTGGGATCAACTATTAGCAGTCGTTACCCATGGTACCACTTATGTGCAACATGGTCACACAATCTACCACGATCGGACCGTCACCATCTACCCAGGTGAGGGAGTCCTAGATTAGGGGGTGTCCGGATAGCCGGACTACCATTATCAGCCGAACTATCACCGGCCGGACTATCATCATCGACCGGACTCCAAGACTATGAAGATACAAGATTGAAGACTTCGTCCCGTGTCCGGATGGGACTTTCCTTGGCGTGGAAGGCAAGCTTGGCGATACGGATATGTAGATCTCCTACCATTGTAACCGACTCTATGTAACCCTAGCCTTCTCCGGTTTCTATGTAATCCGGATGGCTCTAGTCCGTAGGACACGACAACAACAACCATTACAATCATACCATAGGCTAGCTTCTAGGGTTTAGCCTCCTTGATCTCGTGGTAGATCCACTCTTGTAAACATCCACAATATCAATATCAATCAAGCAGGACGTAGGGTTTTACCTCCATCAAGAGGGCCCGAACCTGGGTAAAACATCGTGTCCCTCGTCTCCTGTTACCATCCGCCTAGACGCACAATTCGGGACCCCCTACCCGAGATCCGCCGGTTTTGACACCGACATTGGTGCTTTCATTGAGAGTTCCTCTGTGTCGTCACCGATAGGCTTGATGGCCTCTTCAATCGACAACGACGCAGTCCTGGGTGAGACTTTTCTCCCCGGACAGATCTTCGTATTCGGCGGCTTCGCACTGCGGGCCAACTCACTTGGCCATCTGGAGCAGATCGAAAGCTACGCCCCTGGCCGTCAGGTCAGCTTTGGAAGCCTAAACTTCACGGCCAATATCCGTGGGGACTTGATCTTCGATGGATCTGAGCCACAGCCGAGTGTGCCACGCTGTCACGATGGGCACGACCTAACTCTGCCGCCGGACAACACCTTGGAGGCCGCACACGAATCTGCTCCGGCCCATAGTCCGGAGCCGATCGCACAGATCGAGGACGGATGGCTGGACACTGCCTCGGGAGCTGCAACTTCTATGGTGATGGAGCCGAACACTTATCTTGTCCCGCATAAAGCTCATGACTCCGAGGTGCCAGACTCCCTGCTGGACTCCGAACCTCCTGCGCCCCTGCTAGTCGAATCCGATTGGGCGCCGATCATGGAGTTCACCGCTACGGACATCTTTCAACACTCACCCTTCGGCGACATCTTAAATTCGCTGAAGCACCTCTCGCTATCTGGAGAGCCATGGATGGACTACGGCCAGGATGGTTGGGACGCGGACGACGAAGAAATTCGGACCCCACCCACCACCCACTACGTAGCCACCATCGACGATCTAACCGACGTACTCGACTACAACTCCGAAGACATCGACGGTATGGACGACGATGCAGGAGACTATCAAGAGCCAGCGCCTACAGGACACTGGAAACCACCTCGTCATACGACATATACATGGTGGACACCCCAAAAGATGGGGACGGCGAAGAAGCAGCGGAGGCAGATTCCTTAAAGAAACAGCCCAAGCGCCGACGTCAGCGGCGCCGCTCTAAATCCCGCCACAGCAAGAATGGAGATTCCGGCACAGGAGATAATAACACCCCAGAAAGTGCCGAAGATAACCCCCTCTAGCAAGATTCAGCGCAGGAGGAGGCAGAAGCAAGCCCTCACGAGAGGGCGGCAGACGAAGAGGTCGAGGATGATAATTACATACCTCCTTCCGGAGACGAGGCAAGCCTCGACGACGACGAATTCGTCGTGCCTGAGGATCCCGTCGAACGAGAGCATTTCAGACGCAGGCTAATGGCCACAGCAAATAGTCTAAAGAAAAAGCAGCAACAGCTTCAAGCTGATCAAGACCTGCTGGCCGACAGATGGACCGAGGTCCTCGCGGCCGAAGAGTATGAACTCGAACGCCCCTCCAAAAGCTACCCAAAACGCAAGTTGCTCCCCCGACTAGAGGAGGAAGCATACAAACCGGCATCACCAGCGCACAATACGGCAGACCTACCACCTCATGGCCGGGACAGAGAGGCATGTAAGCCCTCCACCAAAACCATACCCCGGCACCGCTCAAAAAGCATGAAGCCATGGGGAACGCGCCGAACTTGCGGGATATATTGGAGGACAAGGCAAGACAATCCAGATCTATCTATGGATCACGTGGGCGCCCCAAGACCCACGACGAATACCGTCGCACCGGATACAACTACTCCGGCCGGGCCGAACACAGCAGACAACGCTCTCTCGAGCTACGTTGCGATATTGCTCAATACAGAGGCGCCGCACACCCACTATGCTTCATTGACGAAGTAATGGATCATCAAATCCCTGAAGGGTTTAAACCCGTTAATATCGAATCCTGCGATGGCACAACAGACCCCGCGGTTTGGATTGAGGATTATCTCCTCCATATACATATGGCCCGCGGCGACGATCTTCACGCCATCAAATATCTCCCGCTCAAGCTTAAAGGACCAGCTCGGCATTGGCTTAACGGCCTGCCCGCAGAGTTAATTGGATGCTGGGAAGACCTGGAAGCCGCATTCCTCGACAACTTCCAGGGCACGTATGTGTGACCACCGGACGCAGATGACCTAAGCCACATAATCCAGCAGCCAGACGAATCGGCCAGGCAATTCTGGACACGGTTCTTAACAAAGAAAAATCAAATCGTCGACTGCCCGGATGCAGAGGCCCTCGCTGCCTTCAAACATAACATCCGCGACGAGTGGCTGGCCCGGCACCTAGGACAGGAAAAGCCGAAATCCATGGCAGCCCTCACATCACTCATGACCCGCTTCTGTGCGGGAGAGGATAGCTGGCTAGCTCGCAGCAACAACCTCAGCAAAAACGCTGGCAGTCTGGATACCAAGGACCGCAATGGCAGGTCGCGTCAAAACAAAAACAAACGCCGCATTAACGGTGACAGCAATGAGGATACGACAGTCAACGCCGGATTCCGAGGCTCCAAACCCGGTCAACGGAAGAAGCCATTCAAAAGAACCACTCTGGGCCCGTCCAATTTGGACCGAATACTCGACCGCTCCTGTCAAATACATGGAACCCCCGAAAAGCCAGCTAACCACACCAACAGAGATTGTTGGGTATTCAAGCAGGCAGACAAATTAATCGCCGAAAACAATGACAAGGGGCTACACAGTGATGACGAGGAAGAGACCCGGCCGCCGAACAACAGAGGACAAAAGGGATTCCCCCCTCAAGTTCGGACGGTAAACATGATATACTCAACGCATATCCCCAAGAGGGAGCGGAAGCGTGCACTAAGGGACGTATACGCGATGGAGCCAGTCGCCCCAAAATTCAACCCATGGTCCTCTTGCCCGATCACTTTCGATCGAAGAGACCATCCGACCAGTATCCGCCATGGCTAATTCGCCGCATTGGTTTTAGACCCAATCGTCGATGGATTTCACCTCACGAGAGTCCTGATGGACGGCAGCAGTAGCCTGAACCTGCTTTATCAGGATACAGTGTGCAAGATGGGCATAGACCCTTCAAGGATTAAACCTACAAAGACAACCTTCAAAGGCGTCATACCAGGTGTCGAGGCCAGTTGCACAGGCTCAGTCACACTGGAAGTGGTCTTCGGATCCCCGGATAATTTCTGGAGCGAGGAGTTAATCTTCGACATAGTCCCGTTCCGCAGTGGCTATCACGCTCTGCTCGGACGAACCGCGTTCGCAAAATTCAACGCGGTGCCGCATTATGCATACCTTAAGCTCAAGATGCCAGGCCCTCGTGGAGTCATCATGGTCAATGGAAACATGGAACGCTCCCTCCGAACGGAGGAACATACAGCGGCTCTCGCGGCAGAAGTACAGAGCAGCCTTTTAAGGCAATTTTCGAGTCCGGCCGTTAAACGACCGGACACGGCCAAACGCGCCCGGAGCAACAACAACCAAGGCCACCTGGCATGTTCTGAGCACGCGTAGCAATGCGGCCTCAACCCCAGCCCTCGCACAATTGTACGACAAACGCTCCGCGTACATAATTACGCCCTAGAGATACCATGGGCATAGGGGGAGAGGCACAACCACAACAGACCCAGAGTGCAGTTCGACCACACCAGGGGCTCCCAAGTGTGTCGCTCTTTTTATCTTTTATGTCTCTCTTTTTTATACAGAACTCTGTCCGGCGGCGAACCTGCCAAACTCATGATGCAACAGCCAGGGAGGGACAAAGGCCGCGACGAACACTCAGGTGGTCTCCATTACGAGCACTAAAATTGTTAAATACACCATTCCGCGGCCTACCCCTGGAGGGAGATGCCTTTAATTCGTCCAATCCCTTGCTTTTCGCGCTATTTGTATCATTCCGCATTCATAGCAGATCTTCTCGAATAAAATGCAGCACCTTTTGCCCATAATTGCATTACCTTATATATATATGTTCATTTACGTCATGTTGCATCCGTCCATCTTGGTACGGCCAAATACACCAGGGGCTTATGTTCCCTGCATTATGGTGTGATAAAGTCCGAACACTTTCACAAGTGCGGCACCCCGAACTTATAGCATTATATGAATCGGCTCCGAATCATGTCTTGGGTCAATAGTTGGGTTTGCCCGGCTCCCATGTTTGGCACCTTACGTTCCATTCTATTGGCTAAGGTAGCACTGGGAGAACCACTGCGATTGCGCCCCGGTTGAGCCGGGTTAACGCCTCAGTGGAGAAAGCTAAAACTGACTGTCATGATAAGGCGAGAGACTGGTCGCTGTTCGAGAGGTCCTTTCGGGTCCTTAAAGACCTACGCCGCTTCGAGCGAAGTTCCGGATAATGTCCGACGAAGGCGTGGATAGCGCCCCTAATTCGGTCTTCCGAATTCTAGGGGCTTCGCTGAAATTTAAAATTATAGAATTCTATGGCTAAGTGAGAGTGTTCAAGCACTATAAGTCCGGTTGCCTTGCTCGTTGTGTTGAGCGCCTCCCTAGATGGACCCAAAAATGGGAACAAGAGTGCTCAAGTTTATCCCGAACACCCCAGCACTCGTGGCATGGGGGCTGAAGCCGACGACTTGCCATCTCTCAGATTTAATAAACGACCGCACAGAAGGTAATATTTTAAATTAACAAGCGTTGCTTAGCGCATATGAACAAAGTTTTCAGCGCACAGGATAACACATTTACTCAATAATTACATTCTTGGGGCACTCATCCGCAATCTTGCGGGCACCCTTCAGGATAGTCTTATAGTACATTTTGGGCGTACGATATTCCTTGCCCGCTGGTGGCGCGTCAGTGATTAGCTTCTCCGCATCCACTACAACAGGACCCCACCTACAGCAACAAATTTTTCCGTATCTAAATGTCCATATATGCGTTGCTAGTGTCTTTACCAACGATTTGGGATGCGTTGCCTTATCCAGTGTTGCTACCGCATAATGCAATGGTTAAACTTCTGTTGGTAAAAAGAACCGTTGCAAGACTACAACACATAAAACGACTTTTACAACACTCATATACGTTGGTGGTTAATGTATAGGAACTCAAATCTTATTGCCCGGCAACAAAGAATTTGCAACGCTTTAGGTGTTTTACATATAAAATGTGAATAATATTTTATATATTGCCAGCAATTAAATTAATGCTCCACATAATGGTGATAACTATGTATATAAGTCAGAAGAAAAAATATACACACGAGGGGAAGAAATCATATATTGAAATAAAAACTGTGGGATTACAATTGTTGATATTACAGGAGGAAACTTCCAAATGCGATGCATAATCTAAATATTCTCTTGACAGCGAAACTTAAACTGAAAACATCCATCGACATTCCTACAACTTAACTAAAACTTAACCAAGGAACATCATCAAACACGAACAACATCCCTACAACTTAACTAAAACTGAAAACAATCATCATCGTGAACCGGAACATCATCATCATCATCATTGCTGTATACTTGCCACGCACCCATATAAGGGTCCATGTATCTTTTGAATCTACAAAGAAAATAACAAAATGAACTGTTAATACATAATGCATTGACATGATGCAAATAGTGACGGGTTGTCCAGCAAATAAGAAATATAACTTCTTACAATGGGTCATTGCTTCCGAAACATTGGTTGTCCGGCTAGATTACGACTATTACAAAGAAAAGTTGTAACCTGAAAGTATTCCCTTACAACTCAATATACTACTTCAGGTCACAAAACAAACATAAAAAGACTCGAAGAGAAATAAACAGATGTGATTGTGGCCTAAAAGCAAGCCACCAATAACATAGTACCTACTTAGTTGATGGGTTAAAAGCACAATAGACACTGCTCATTTGGAACAGTGCAAGCGACATAATGGGAAATTCAGCAATTTATGAACCGTGACAGCAAGAGTTCATATGGTAATTCAGCAATTTATGAATCAAAGTGGTGACAGCTCAGTGGTCAGTTTAGCAATGTACGAATCAAAAGGGCAAGAGCATCTAAGAAGAACATTACTTGCATTTCCATCTTCACAAACAGTTAAGATATGGAGATTGTGGACAGTTACCAGAACCATGACTACGAACACTGTCGTATCTTGGACAAATCTACTCGCAGCTCCAGCCGTCTATGATGTTCGCCTCCATCTCGATAGTGCCTGAACGGATGAGTGCGGCACCTTGCATTAAATTACACACAATAATAGGTACACCATTGGCGAGATAGGAGTACATAAATAGTTGAATAAGAGCAGAAAAGGAGGCTGAAAAATGGTTAAAGATAATGTAAGCAATAAATAGATGAATAAATAATCACCACAATGGAAATAGTCTTAGTTGAAGGTAAAACACAGTGACGTACTATGAATGTAGAGACTGGCACATTGAAAACCACCGAATGGCATTGAGTATTTCTTCCTTTGGAAACCTGCACACAAACAAACAATGAGCCTCTACTTAATGGATGACAAACATGATGATTAACAGTGAGCCGCTGCATGTGTATATGTGCGTGTGCTTGCAGCAAGCTTTAGTATCTGAATGTTTGCACATGAACATGCGTAAAGCTCAGGTGTAGGTTGCATCTAAGTGGGGTATTGGGATTCAGTTTTATTTTCACTGTGATGTACATCGGTAGTAGATAAGTATATTTTTTAGATTAGTAGATAAGTACTCACACCGTAAAGAAATATAAGAGCGGACTTGACCCAAGTGCATATATAATAACAGCATGCTATGAGGGGACAATCACATAACCAAATGACAAAGAAAATGTGTGCTAAATCTCAAGAAAGAAAATGTGTACTATCTTATGGTGAGTTTTTTAGACGAAGAGGCTAGCAAGACCGAGGAATTTAACTGGGGAGTTGCATAATAGCTTTTCAAACCGAAGGAAGAGAAGGACGTCAGCGTATGGAAATACAATTGGAAAGTAACAGTGTATCACATACTACAAAAAACAGTGTATCACATTGGACGGGTTCATGAAATTGAATGTTTGTTAACCCATAGCAACACACGGGTATTTAGCTAGAAATCCAAATTGTGTAGAATAGTAAGAGCATACAACGATCAATATATTAAGAGGCGTGGAGAGAAGTATTTAGCAGTGTTCTGAATCATATCAACAGCATCAAAGCAACATCATAGAAGAAACCATGCGCATTGTTATTTCACCTGCTCATTAAAACAACGGTGTACGTGCTTCCCCCAACAGGTCCACATCCTCTAGTATTTGAGCTGGACGTGAAAGCCACCATTAGCAAGCTACTACCTCCACCTAAATAACCTGACCATCAGACTCCTGAAAAAGTGTGAAATTGCAACAAAAAAATTTGATTAGTAACTCATCAAAACTGCCATACAGAGACCTAGAAAGACCGGATCCGGCCTTAAATATTATAACTCTTGCAATAGACTATTTACTATGTGGTCCACATATATAAACTAGTGTTTCTCTACATCAAAAAAAATTAAAAGGATTAACGACTCATCTATGAAGGATTGATTAGTTAGCGGCGTACAAGATTTAAAAAAATTTGATGCTCCATTGATATCTAATAATTACTCTACTAATTTAATAGAATATAAATCAGTTGATGAAAGTAAATCGACGGAGATCGGAAGTCAGTCTGCAGGTCTATCAGTGTTCGTCAATGAATTGCACAAGGGCCAAACTTTTTGACAGGGATTAGCTGCAATAGAATCGGGGGTGCATACCTAGACATCTAGAGAAGAGAAGAACAGAGGTTAGAGAAAGGGGAAGAGAGAGAGGACGACGCCAGGGGAGGGGATTCACTCACCGGCGAGAGGAGGACGACATGGCCAGCGGCGCCGGAGCCGACGCCCGAAACCCTAGCCATCAGAGGAAGGTCGCGGGTGGGCTTTGGTGGCCGCGAGCGCCGGATCTAGCCGCATGGGAGCACGCCGCTGTGTGAGGGGACCTCGGGCTGTGCTTCGCGATGGCGGGATTCGCTGGACATCGCCGGAATCAGCCGCCGGAGATACCACAACGAGGAGATGCGTCAAGAGAGAGACGGGATGTGAGAGGGATGTGTGGGTGGGGGATATGGCGGATCCGATAGCCTCCGGAGCTGTGATGTGGGACGAGGGGAGGGGAGGGCCGGAGGTGAGGTGGGAGGAGGAGGGTGACGTGGTGATTGGTGGGGGCGATTGGGAGAGACGAGGAGCGATGAGGGACATCGGGGGCTCTGTTTCTCTCGCGTCCCTCCCTCCTTTCCTCTTTTTTTATTTTTATCTTTATTTTTTGCATATGTCCCACGATAAGGTCAAGAGCTGCAAATCTGCAACGCATATCTGCAACCTTTAGTATGTGTATCTATTATGAATGGTACAACGTATAGGCAAAATGTTGTAGAATGTGTGTTGCTTTATAAGGGGTATCCTTGTAGTGATCCAGCTTGCCCCAATGCACCTTTGCGCGGGCAAGGGCCCGACGAGCACCTTCAATACAGGCGGAGCGCTTGATAACCTCCACCCAGGGGCACACATCCACCAACCATTGCACGAGGCCAAAGTAGCTCCCAGGCATGGCCTCTCCAGGCAACAGCCGGACTATGAGGCCCTTCATGGCCTGCTCGGCCACCTTGTGGAGCTCGACCAGCTGTTTCAGCTGGTCGCTAGGGGGCACCGGATGGCCGGCCTCAGCATACTGAGACCAGAAGACCTTCTCCGTTGAGATCCCCTCCTCGGCCCGATAGAATGCGGCGGCATCAGACACGCTGCGAGGCAGATCTGCAAACGCCCCTGGAGAGCTCCGAATTCGGGTAAGTAACACGTAATTTACATTCACATGCTTGCTTTGCATGAAAAATGCCTTACCCGCCGCTATCTTCCTCACCAACTCAATCTCCTGAAGGGACTTATGGGCATCGGCCTTGGCAGTCTTGGCACTTTCGAGAGCCGAGGCAAGCTCAGACTCTCGAGTCTTTGAGTCACGCTCCAAACTCTCATGCTTTTCCATGAGAGCTTGGAGCTCTTGCCGAACCACCGCCACCCGCGCCTCCTGCTTTTCTCGCTCTACCCGTTCCGCAGCCGCATTGCATTCGGCTGCACAGATGGCCTCCTTCAGGGTCGCCACCTCGTTCGTGGCCCCTGCAGTACCCATGTTATCCTTGTTATTTTTGTTGCAACCTAAATCCTTTTCTGTAAGGTACACGTTCAAAGTGGTGTTACTCACCTTCTTTGTCCTGGAGCTGCTTCTTGGCGCGGCCGAGCTCTTGCTCGGACCGCTCGAGCTCCTGCTTCAAAGCACCGACCTCCGCAGTCAGTGCGGCAGAGGTCAGCAGCACAGCCTGCAACCCATATTGACATAATTTTTTAGCAACCCTGCGTATATCTTCCTTTTTTTTCAGATCCTCAGTCCGGCTTTTTCTTTCCGAACACCGAACTGAGCATCAGGGGCTACTGTCTATGCGGTATTACATTACATATTTTAACTTCTTACCTCAAAGCCTGATAGAAGGCTACTGCAGGCTTCGGTCAGCCCACTCTTGGCGAGCTGTACCTTCTGAATCACCGCACTCATAATAGTGCGGTGTTCTTCCTCGATGGAAGCGCTCTGGAGCACCTCCAACAAATTGTCCGGCGCCTCCGGTTGGATGGAAGCCGCCGGTGTCATGGTCTTGCCCTTCTTGCGAAGGGGCCGCCGGCCGGACTCCGGAACCACTGCGGGTTCTGATATGGAGTCCGGCGCAGAGTCCGGGAGGCCGCCTTGTGGTGCCTCCGGAGCCTCCCCCTGATGGGTCCCTTCTTGGGATCCAACCTCGGCATCGTCGGGGTCGCGAGGGGTAGAGGCGGTCGGGATGGAGTCCACATCCGATGGAGCCAACGACCCGCTTGATGAAGCGGGGAGATCATCATTGGCCGGACTACAGGCAGCATGCGGCATCAGAATGACACTATGTGACACAGAAAAAGAAATTATAACTCATTTAGGAATCCGGATACTTACGATCTCGCCGGAGGCCTGGCCCTTGAAGGCCATTCTTCCTCGCCAACGTTGATGTTGGCGGAGCTGTCCGGGGGAATAGTCCTTCCCCTCTTGGACCCTTCGGCCTCCCCTGTTGGGGAAGCCTTCCTCTTCCTCTCTCCCTCCTCTGGGAGAGAGTCCTCCTTCTCCTCCTCGTTTTCGGGGGAGGAGTCCTCCCCGGAGTCATCGGACACCTGAAAACGGGAACTCTTTCGAGCACCCGTGGCCTCCTTCTTGGCCTTCTTCTCCGGCACCACGTGCGGTGCCGGAACTAGCAGCCTCGCTAGATGGGCGTCTACTGGGTTTTCTGGCATGGGAGCCGGGCAGATAATCTGCTCCGCCTTCCTCATCCAGTCCTGTCAAAGGAAAAGGGGAAATTAAAACCCGCATAGAGTCAAACTATGAAAAGCAAGTGTCCCATAAAGGGGTAGAATCACTTACCTCGTCGGCTTTGCGCTGCGAGCGAAATCCGCGATCTTCAGTCGCGGATGCGGGGGCTTCGGCGCCCTTAAATAGCACCCTCCAGGCGCCTTCGTACGTCGTGTCGAAGAGCCCGCTCAGCACCTGGTGCTGTTCTAGATTGAACTCCCACAGATTGAATGCCCGCTCTTGGCATGGGAGAATCCGGCGGATGAGCATGACTTGGACCACGTTAACCAGCCTGAGCTTCTTTACCAGCTTCTGGATGTAGGCTTGGAGTCCCGTCAGCTCCTCCGAACTACCCCACAGCAAGCCCTTCTCTTTCCAGGAGGTGAGCTGCGTGGGGATACCAGATCTGAACTCGGGGGCCGCCGCCCACTTAGGGTCGCGCGGCTCGGTGATATAGAACCACCCCGATTGCCACCCCTTGACGGATTCCATGAAGGCCCCTTCGAACCAAAGGACATTGGGCATCTTGCCCAACATGGCACCTCCGCACTCCACTTGAGTGCCCTTCACTACCTTCGGCTTGACATTGAAGGTCTTGAGCCACAAGCCGAAGTGGGGCTGGATGCAGAGGAAGGCCTCGCACACGATGATAAACACCGAGATGTTGAGGATGAAGTTCAGCGCCAGATCATGGAAATCCAGGCCGTAGTAGAACATGAGCCCCCGAACAAAGGGGTGAAGTGGAAAACCCAGTCCGCGGAGGAAGTGGGGAAGAAAAACGACCCTCTCATGGGGCCTGGGGGTGGGGATGAGCTGCCCCTCGTTGGGCAGCCGGTGCGCGATGTCGCCGGACAGGTAGCCGGCGCTGCGCAGTCTTTCAATGTGCTCCTCCGTAACGGAGGAGGTCATCCACTTGCCTCCCGCTCCAGACATGACTGGGGAAGGTCGAGACAAGATGTGCGGGATTGGGCACTAGAGCTCGAGTGCGCGGAAATGGATAAGCAAAGGAGGAAGAAGGCATAGGTGAAAAGGTGAATCCTTATCCCTTATATGGGCGGGCGAAGTCTACGCGTCCCCCACCGGCCTGGTAAAACTCGCTTATCCCCCAAGCGTCACCATCAATGGCGCGGTTGGGTTACCCACATCCGTATTGATGAGAATCCCGGATTAAGGGGGAACACGATCTCTGCTTCGACAAGACGTGCCAAGGAAACCGCTTTGCTAAATGCGCTGAGGCGGTAGAGTAAAAAACGATTCAAGTAATGGCTTGGTAGTGGTGTGACGTCATGCCGCAAAAAACGTCAGCAGATTGAACTTGTGTATATATTATTCTCTCTACGGTGGAATGTGGAATTTATTTTGCAGAGCCGGACACTATCCTGGTGTTCACAATCTTCTATCATTCGGAGGAGGAACCCGCCTTGCAATGCCAAGCAATATACGCGCCGGACTTATCGTCATTGAAGCCTGGTTCAGGGGCTATTGAGGGAGTCCTAGATTAGGGGGTGTCCGGATAGCCGGACTACCATTATCAGCCGAACTATCACCGGCCGGACTATCATCATCGACCGGACTCCAAGACTATGAAGATACTAGATTGAAGACTTCGTCCCGTGTCCGGATGGGACTTTCCTTGGCGTGGAAGGCAAGCTTGGCGATACGGATATGTAGATCTCCTACCATTGTAACCGACTCTATGTAACCCTAGCCCTCTCCGGTGTCTATATAAACCGGATGGCTCTAGTCCGTAGGACATGACAACAACAACCATTACAATCATACCATAGGCTAGCTTCTAGGGTTTAGCCTCCTTGATCTCGTGGTAGATCCACTCTTGTAAACATCCACAATATCAATATCAATCAAGCAGGACGTAGGGTTTTACCTCCATCAAGAGGGCCCGAACCTGGGTAAAACATCGTGTCCCTTGTCTCCTGTTACCATCCGCCTAGACGCACAGTTCGGGACCCCCTACCCGAGATCCGCCGGTTTTGATACCGACACCAGGTATTCCATTTTTTTAACCCTCTCGCCTTCTCTTTCATTGTTGTACTAGTAGTATACTTAGTAGTACTAGTAGGAGTACTTTTTACCTTGGAGGACACATATAGCTAGCTAGGCCCTTGAAGACTTGAACCCACTAGCTGCCACCATTTTTGTTTTTCCATGTCTTACTATCTCATCCATGTAGCCAAGAGTGGCTATATATAATAAGCCGGTTATTTTACTTCCTCTATACCGGAGTAGTACTATTTGCTGCACAGTATTACTGACCGCCAAATTTGAGCACAACATTATTATGCATGGACCCTGACTATGTACGTCACCATGTGTCCAGATCTGGGATGCCGCGTGTACCAGATGAACGGCGCTAAGTTTGACCCCCGTGATGCTACGTGGGTGCCGAGGAACACTCTTGGAGAGTACTCGTTTTTCATCGGGGACAGCTACCCCATTGTGAAGCGGATGCCACCTTCCGTGCACGAGAGGAAGGCCTGCCGTTCATGAAGCATGGTTGTGTCTTCATTGCGCACCGCCGGATGAACGACATGCTGGGACACGCTATCCCTGATTTATGCCGCTTCAGCTTGGATGAGTCTCCATCGTGTGGAACCGGACTAGAAAGCTGCGGCAATGATTCCTATTGCCCACCGCTATGGATCGTGCCATCCATGAAGAACACCTGGGACTGGAACCTGGAGGAGGACATGCATGTAGCCCATCTATAACGTGTAAGTGGAGTACGGTAATTGTGAATGGTAGCGCTGTGAATATATGTAGACTAGTCGTGCACAAATTTATCACATGAATTGGAGATGAACTTGTGTGGCATACTGGCATTTGTCCTTTAGAATTTATTACTAGTAAATGTGTTATGTGTACGTGCAACTTGTGTGGTTGTTGCACTGGCTCCAACACACTCTTTGAGAAAAAAAGGTGGCACAACTTTGGATATACGTGACGTGGCGGCATCATACAGTAGCATCGTTCGCTATAGTTGTAGTACACTCCTACTAGGACGACAACTCCTATAAAACCTTGCGCTTGGCTCTTTGCCTCTTCGGGAGGTTCAACAGTTCGTATTCGTGTGAACCTTGCACTTGGCTCTTCGCCTCTTCGGAAGGTCCAACAATGATGATACTACAGTACAATATGCTTCTGGCAATCTAACACCGATTGAACAGCTGCACGTCCACCGCTAGGGCGAGGGCGAGTGCGAGGGAGAGGGAGATGGAGGGAGAGGGAGAGGGCGCTGTAGTCAAAACCCTCTCCTCGTCCTGCGAACCACCACGCGCGTGGACGAGGGAGAGGCATAGTAAGCAAGCTTCTGCTTGTTCGGTGAGTTGACGGGACACATCAAAGGAGTACTAGTACTAGTAGTAGTCCATACCGCGTCCTTTCCGATTAATATGGCTTAATTTGAAACGAGAAAAATACACTGGCGGTCAACGTATGTAACAATACGCTCTTTACGGTCACTATATATAGTTTTGCGGCGATTATACGATCACTAGCTCATCGTAGAGCACCGTATTGCACCCTATTGACCGGCCACATAGTCGACGTGGCACTTTGTTGACTGGTTAAATTTTCACCTGGTTTCTAGGTCCCACCTGTCAGTTGGCAGAGCAAAGAAATCAGTTAAACAAAACTTTACGCAGGCGCGACACGAGTCCAACCCTTGCGCGCGAACCGCCCTGGCTGTGTATGTGAGTGCATGCGCGTGTCCTCCCTCGGTCTTCCAACAAAGAGTGTACATCGGCTACAAAACAAAGAGTGTGGTACATAATGTACATCTACACTTCCAATGCATTTAGCCTTTAATCTAAATCGATATTTATTGACTAATGCACCAACTTGTGCTGTAGGTATAGGCTACATGTCTATCCTTAATTATAGCATGCAACAACCTTCATTTAATCTTCTTATCTCAATGGTCGCATGCACACATAAGTCTGCTACTTTTGGGCATTAATTATGCCCTGGTCAATGTGTAAATCTCTAAATGTACAGTCTTTCACGGACATAGGGAGTAGGTTGAGCACTTGAGCGTGAGTTGTGTGTGTTGTGTCGTGTGCTGTGTGCCGCATGGGTGCGTGAGTGTTGTGTGCGTCCATGTGTACGTGTGAGTGTTGCATGCATGCATGCATGCATGCATGCATGGGGCTTACTCCCTGCCATTGACATGTTCATATTTCAAGCTTCCTCTGTTCCCTCCATATGGTGATACTCCCTCTGTTCCCAAATAGTATGGAGTAAAGCCTCCCTCTGTTCCCAATACGGAGTATTTGTCTTTCTACAGATTTCAACAAGTGACTAGGTACGGAGCAAAATGAGTGAAGTGAGCGTAGAGGCATAGGGATACTGTAGAAAGGAAGTCCTCACAATCCATTATTCCCCATCTAGGTCAGAGAGAACTATTCAACTAGTCTTCGCAGTGAAGTGACAATACACGCTGCAGCAGATGGGACACGTAATTAATAAGCTGAACCAGTGTGTTGCTGTTACTAAATTAGCCTTACCCAGTACTGCCATCATGTTTGCCAGTAGAGCACGCTTCCGCAAATACGCCTACGCACCTCTGTCCTCCATTAACTGACATACGGGCCCTCTTGTGGTAGACCCACATGTCATCGGTGTAACTATTTACACTCCGAAGGACGGTATATCCTGGTAGTAGTACTAGTAGAATTGAGATTTAATGCACTTTCTTCCCCGTCTTCCACTCTTCTTCCTCCTCTCTTCTTCTTCCTCCTCTCTTCCCCATCGTCGGCCGCACACCATTTACCCCCGCTCACTGCTCGCCCGCCGGCGCCATCTTCCTTGGTAGCTCGCGCATACCATATCCCCCCGCTCACTGCTCGGCCACACGAGGAGAAGCTTCTTCGCTCGCCCGCCTGAATCCACTTCCCCGCTGGCTCGCAGGCACCGAAAACCCCAATGGCAGAACCGACTGACACGCAGAGTTGCGATTGGAATTCCCTCCCCGATGTTCTCTTGGAGCAGATCTGTAGTCGTATGGACCTACTCAGCACCATCCGTCTGGCCGCATGATCGGTGTCTTTGTACCGTCTACTCGTCTGCAACCGGCCGGCCCTTTTCAAGACACCCTGCTTGCTAATGCCCAATCCTCGCAGGTGGCCCAGACACTGACTTGACGATCCTACGGAGGTTGCCGTGGTGCCCCTCGACATGCTACCACTACCCATCCACCTGTCCTTCATGCGCGGCCACTACTGGGCAGGCATGAAGGCCAACCGGATCGTCCTCATCCACCACACCGGTAGTCCGTGGCGTCTCGTGGATATCTACACCCAGCGAGAGATCACCCTTCCATCGTTGGATACTGCCGACATCGAGCCTCGCGGCCCGCCGGGCACTCCTTCCTACTACGCACGAGACGCGTCAAGCTTTTGGCTCGACCTCTGTTTGCAAAAAGTTGTAATCTACGAAGTGCCCAGACCATTAGAAGACTACATGGATTACAAGCTCATTGCCTTGTTCAACATGGGATTAGTCTATCTGGAATTCGGTCGCCATACATGGTTATGGCTCATCATCAATCGTGTTGAGGCAACATTTCTGTCTGATGCTATAGTGCACGATGGCATTGTTTACGCGGTCGACGCACAGATTGGCTGCCTATACTGGTGGATCTATCGTCGTGTAATTGTTCTATCTCATCTCATCTTTACCTTATGAATACGACTGCCTGTTCATTTGTTACAAATTTAGAATGCATAGCATGTCTATAACCACATCATTGCTATGTGTTCCTCTCATTTCCTAGATTTTTATGACCACACATGTTATTGTTAGAGTTGATATGAGAACAATTGGCATCTAATGATTGTTAGAATACATATTATGAGCATAACATCATGATTGCTATATGTCACTCTTGTTTACAAGATTTTTATAACAACGCATGTTATTGCTTAGAGTTGATATGAGAACAGTAGTAGTAAGTGCTATGGTAGAATATGAGTAGGCGCTGTCATAGTTGTTTTCCTCTCATTGTTACATGATGTTTGAACCATGACATGTTGCTAGAATATGAAATCCATTGGCTTATTTTTTTAACTTGGGGTATGATTATGACCATGGCATTGCAATTCTCTGTCTATGATATGTGTCACTATTATAATAATCTTAATTCCACACATACTCTGAACATGATTGTTTATTTTTGTCCTTTTGGTCTCCAATTTGAATTGTTGCAGCAGACGCAAATGCGCTGGCCTTCATGATTCCAGGACCTGGAATCATACCAGCCGATGGGTGGTGGTTTATCGCTCGTTCAGCTGACGGCGGTCATTTGATGCTCATTCGCACGTACCAAATTGACCAAACCATTACATCAAACCACATGCAGTACAATGCATGGGGCGTTTGTGACATTGATGGCTATGGCTGCTTTGTGTTCGAGAAAGATCGCAGCTCCGTTGGGCCAGGCGTATTCAACTGGAGGCGGGTTTATAGCCTCGGCAACCACTCCTTGTTCCTCGGGCTCAATTATCCGATCATCCAACCAATCATCGATCATATCACCGGCGATGATTACTGGCTATGCAACTTCCATTCGCGAGGGGGGCTGTGTTTACACATCATACCATGGGTTTCATGAATCACCATATCCAGAGATTCGTCGACACAGCTTGTTGCCAGGTAATCTTCAGTGTGTGAAAGGCATCAAGCTTCCATGTGATGGATGGATTTTGCAAACCCGACACGCGGCGATGTGGTTCATGCCAACAGCAAATATGCACAACTTGATTCATGCTGATATCTAGACTGAGCCATGTATTCTGCTGCTGTAGCACGACCCTCTTTTGTTGGATATTATGTACTGTTGTTAGTTTGAAGCACTCCTCTGGTTTGAAGGATAGATACCTTCCTAGGATCAAGTGCATCCTAACTCACCTGTGTAAGATGTACTGACAATGATGATGGAGATGCTGTGCAGAAGCCATATATATATATATATATATATATATATATATATATATATATATATCAGTTAGGCTTCAAGTGCGTACTTGTTGGTTAAACCTATGTATAAATTGTGACACCAAATACGACTAGTAAGTAGTACAGTAGCAGTACTAGTATACGTCGGTCAAATTATTCATCATGTCCACACATTGAATTGACGTGACAACACACTACACGTGAGGTGACACAAGAATCCCGGCGGCGTGTTCGGGTATTCTGGACTTCAGATTTGGAGTACCACTTATCTGTCGAAATCTTTCATCATTCACTTAAAACAGTCGATTGATCATACATTGAGTACCATATAACTAGAATTATCGATGCAAGTCGAAGAAGGATTGGCCGGTGCTGCCGGCTGACGTCAAGTTCGATCCCACAGATCAGGAGCTGATCGAGCACCTTGAGGCCAAAGTGAGTGCTGACAGCGCGAGATTTCAGTCTCTCATCGATTTGTTCATACCAACCATCGACAACGAGCACAGCATATGCTACACCCAACCTGAGAAACTTCCAGGTAAGACACCGACCGACCGTCTACTTGCACAAACATATTCCTTTGTTTATAGCTCTATTTTTCTTTTTAGATGCAGACCTGGTGAAGAAATTACAATTTGACAGTTAATAAAAAGTGAAACAAGTGACTGCAACATGCCAAAGATGTTATGAAAATGCCAACTACGTACACTAAAACCTGTATTCCACGATACTGCAGGTATCACACTGAGTGGCCTAAGGAAGCAATTCTTCCAGCGCAATTCCAGGGCGTTCAAAAGGGGCACATGGACGCGTCGCAAGATACAGTCGGAGTGCGGCATGCACGCGATGTGGCACAAGACCGGCAATACCTTGCCGGTGATGGTCAACGGCCGGCAGACGGGCAGCAAAAAAGGTTCTGGTGCTGCACATCAATAAGAACTTCGACCAGCAGAGGACCAACTGGGTGATGCACCAGTACCACCTCGGGGACCTGGAGCAAGAGAAGGAGCGGGAACTAGTCCTCTGCAAGATTTTCTACCAAACGAACACTAGGGCCAGGAGTAAAAAGATTATAAGTTAGTTAGGTATTGGTAGTTGTACTACCTTGTCGTCCGCAAGTTGGTATGTTGTTAACGATCGTTTGGTATGAAATTGCATTTGCTTCCAACCATCATGCCGAGGGTCGGCGTGGATATAAAGCTGAATCATTTGTTTCGAAACGAAATTTCAGGCACCTGATTTTTATTTGATGGGTAGCATAAGCACCCGCCGTTTGAACTCCCAGTTCTCCAATTTTTTCGAAACAAGTGCATGCACTTATTATCACGATAAAAAAACAATATCCATGCTGCATTCCAGTTATCAATCTGTACTTGCAGAATTCTCTCGTTTATTGAGCACGTATATTGTTTTTTTAGGTCGAGCAAGTTTCAACTGGGCTGCAGACTGCCCAGGGTTGGTTTTGTTTTTAACAAGCCCAGCCAATGACGACAATGGGGCACAAAGATCCAGCAGGTATCTACTCGCCTCTGGCCCGCCAGCGTTAGTTATATTTTGTCTTACAACATCCGCATGTAGTTTTTTTACTGAATCAAACACACAGCCCAGTTCTATTTTCCTCTTGAAACGCATTTCCTACATCCGTTTTGTAATCTCTACCTATAGTTTTACTAGTTCATATACACGTATCATTATATTGAAAACACATGAAATTCCCTTTTCATATTTACATCCTTATTGAAAGTGCGTTATATCGACTAGAGGGGGGTGAATAGGCGATTTTTATGAATTCTTCACTGAGGAATTTGCTGGTGAGGAAATTCCTTAATGAAGAACTACTAGCAGCGGAATAAGTACTCAAAAAGGAACATAACAGAACAAGAGCATAGTCATCATGATGAAATGAAGACAAGCACAAAGTACAGAAAGTGTAAACACAGGATAACACAAGATGAAGACGAACAGACTGAAGAAATTGAACTGACGAAATTGAGAAAGTCTTCAGTCAAAGTCTTCAAATAGATATGAACAGGCACACAACAACATGCATGAGGAAATGAAAGAGTTGAGGAGATAGAACCAGTTAGCTCGGTGAAGACAATGATTTGGTAGACCAGTTCCAACTGCTGTCTCAGTTGTACATCTGGTTGGAGCGGCTGAGTATTTAAACTCAAGAACACACAGTCCCGGACACACAGTCCTCACCGTATTCTCCTTGAGCTAAGATCACACAGACCTCGCCCAATCACTCGTGGTAAGTCTTCAGGTGACTTCCGAACCTTCACAAACTTGGTCACTCGGCGATCCACAATTCCTCTTGGATGCTCTAGACTTTGACGCCTAACCGTCTGGAAGAAGCACATTCTTCAAAGGAAACAAGCATCGGATCCATGCAGGATCAATCTCTTCAGTGATGCTCAATCACTTGGGGTTTTGTAGGTTTGGGTTTGGGATTTCCTCACTTGATGATTTTCCCTCAAAGTCCTTGGAGGATGGGTTGCTCTCAAATGACAAGTGTCAGTTTCTCTCGGAGTAGCCAACCAGGTAGTGGTTGAAGGGGGTGGCTATTTATAGCCTAGGGAGCAGCCCGACATGATAAGACATAAATGCCCTTGTCTGATATGACCGTTAGGTGGGTAGATATTTTGGAATAGCTAGCGTGTAGCACAACAATGGTCGGAATTTTGACTATCAAAATCCTCAGGTCTATCATGTTCCTCACTGTGTAGGCAATTCACACTGGTCAATTCCTAACTCCTCAGTCAGAACAAATTCCTCAGAGATCAGAAGAACTTCGTCTCTGTCACTGAAGAATATGACTGAACTGTATGAGAGTTCCAATGGCTTCACTCGAAGGGATTGGTAGGTGTAGGATTTTGAGTTGAGCATCACATGGAAATTTTTCCTTAGTATTTTCTCGACCCCCTTTAACAGTACAGTGTTTCCTATGACTCAAGAAAGAGAAAATGAAACTTAAAAATAAAAGTCTTCATGCTTCATGTTCCTCGAATGAATACCAAGTCTTCAAGGTCACACCAATTTCTTCACTTTCAAAGTCTTTAGTAAGTCTTCAGAAATCCAAAGTCTTCAGATGAAGAACTTCATTTTTAGGGGTCAACATTCTCTGTAAATATCAAACTCCTCATAGACTTATATACCTGTGTACACTCACAAACGCATCAGTCCCTTAACCTATAAGTCTTCAATACACCAAAATCACTAAGGGGAACTAGATGCACTTACAATCTCCCCCTTTTTGGTGATTGATGACAATATAGGTTAAGTTTTCAACGGGGATAAACATATGAAGTGTAAATACTAATATTGAGGAATTTGTTTGCAAGATATAGAAGAACTCCCCCTTAAGACGTGCATAGTGAGGAATTTGCTTTTGAAGCAATGCACACTTGAAGAGTATAATCATGGAGCCCCTATATCTTGTAATTCATACACGCATATGAGGAATTTGAAATGCATGATGAAATATGGTGACTGATGTAACTTAGCATGCGTGCATTAACATAAATTAGGAATAAGCATGCAGAAGAACACAACAAAAGTATCAAGCCACCATAGAGTTTAAGATTACAACTCGATCCAGCAAAGTCATCAGAAGAACGAGAGTTGTAACTTAGCAAAAAAACCCGCCCATATATAGACCCGCTTGAAGACTAACTCAAATTTCTCCCCCTTTGTCATCGAATGACCAAAAGAGTCGAAACTAAAGACTAACGCCCCTGAAGAATATCATGATGATGGAGGAGCGCCAGCGTTGTGAGGGTCTTGAGTTGTTGTAGGGCCTGCTGTTGTGTCGTCCAAGTCTTCATGCTCGTCCGTGTCGCGCGATGAAGAATATGAGCTGGCCACCAAGGGAGAAACCTTGACCTTCTTGTATCTCTT
Organism: Triticum timopheevii; assembly: GCA_963921465.1. Lineage (NCBI taxonomy): Eukaryota > Viridiplantae > Streptophyta > Magnoliopsida > Poales > Poaceae > Triticum > Triticum timopheevii. Next base: position 155,800,576 of record OY997272.1, read on the forward strand.
CGGAGGAGGAGCAGACCAGTCAAAGTCTTCCTTGAAGCCCATTTGCTTCAGATCTTCTTCACCATATAGATGTGACAATATAGCCCAGGTGCGATCAAATACTTCATGGAGGTAGTAGTGGTTTTTCTTCACTACATTATGTGTGGAAGTCATGTTGTGAAGAATAGAACCAAAGTGACGCTTAACCCATTTGTGATTTCGATCGACCTTCTGGTGAAGACTTATCAGCAGTTCACGGTCAGTCATCACACGAGTAGCAGTAGCTTGAGGACTTGACTTTGGAGCATTGGCAGCAAAACCATGTGTGGCAGAGTCATCATTGGTGGAGTAGGATGCAGCTTTGCGGAATTGACCATCCAATGGACGAGTTCCTTCATCGATCACAGCTGGTGACTTGCCCTTCTCATCAGATGAGGAAATTGTCCGCTTGAGGACTTCAATAGGGGGCAAGTAGCTGAGGTGATTCTGAAAATCTGCCTTGTAGTTGAGTGAAGACCTTGTTCTGAGGAATCTCATGATCCACGTCACGTAAGGCTTTAGCTCAAATGGAGAAAGTGCAACATTCGCCAGAGTCCTCATGAAGAAATCATGATAATTTATGGGAATTCCATGCATGATATTGAAAAGCATATTCTTCATCATTCTGAGAATTTCTTCATCGTATGAGTCATGGCCTTTGATGGGACTCATGGTCTTTGTCAGAATGCGGTAGATGGTTCTGGGCACATAGAGCAATTCCTTCACGAGGAATTTGGTCCTTGGAGCTTGTCCTGGCTTCAGCGGCTTCATGAGCACTTGCATATAGTGATCAGTAAGTTCAGGTTCATCATACAGACATCGAGCGCCATCAGGTGGAGGACTGATATGCAAGGCACAAAGCAATTCAGAGGCTAGTGCCTTGTAATGAGTATTTTCAGTCATCCAGTCCAACACCCATGAATTGACATCAGCAGCATCGCCTATGATATGCAAAGTCGCGTAGAACTGAAGAATAAACTCTTCATTCCAATCAACTATGTCAGTGCTGAAATTGAGCAAGCCAGCGTCATGAATCATGCTGAGGACTTGAGAGAAGCAAGGCATGGATTCCATGTCCACATGAGGAATATGCTCATGATCAAAGACTTTGTCCTTGTTGTAAAGTACTGGGGAATAGAAGTTGGCCTAGCTGGTAGTCCAGAAACGCTTCCTTCTGAGACGAGCATTGTCATAGGGGTTGAATTCCGTGAAGAACACATGCTCGCCAAAGAAATCACCAGCCTTGAATTTTTGCTTCTTAGAGAAGGGATCCTTTGGCTTGGGCTGAGGAGTATCAGTCAATTGCATTACTACCTCAGGGATCGCAATCTCAGGTTCCTCAGTCTGAGGAATTTCAGGCTCTTCAGTGGCTTCAGCCTGGGTTGTCAATTCTTCATTGACAATTTCTTCAGCACTAGTGGCTGGAATTTCTTCATGAACACTTGGGATTGAATGAGGTTCTTCAGATCCCATTTGCACTTCAGTGGCGGTAGGGCACTGAGGAATAGCTTGAAGGGGAGTGAACACTAGAGAGTTTGGATGTTGAATTTCCCAAAATTCATCATTAAGCACAGGTGTGGTACAACCAATGTCCACATCTTCCTCTTCAATTTCTTCAACACCTGCCTCTTCAGCAGTAAACTGAGGCAAAGGTGAGGAAATGACTAGGGTTGAAGGGATCTCATCCACTTCAATTTCTTCGTCCAACTGCTCTGTCGAAGCAGCGGAAGGAGTTTCTTCATTTGATTCATCAGGAATCACATATTCTTCACCAAAAGGAACAAGGTCCTTTGATGGCATTGAAGAGACGGGAACGACATCAATTGGATTGTCAATTGAACTGATCAGAGTCTTCATCTTCTTTGGAGATGAAGAATTTGAAGAGGTTGATGCCTTCCTGTTTTTCATCGCTGCACGCTCTGCAGCCTTGGTCTTCTTCACATCTAAGGCAGATGGAAGGATCGGAGTCGGTGTAGGCACAGGAGGTGCATTTTCTTTAGGTGTAACTGTTGTAGTTGCCCTGACTTGTTCACTTTCTTCAGGCGCACCCCTAGTGGGTGCCCTGGCAATATCTTCAGCGGCTGGAATGGAGACATCAGCCCTGGAACTCTCATTTTCTTCAGCAGCCATACCGACATCAGCGGTGCTGGCATGTTCTTCAGTGGGCTGGGCAGATTCTTCAGCGTGAGGAATTTCAACATGCATAGGTGCAGAGGCAGTTGAAGAGAAAGTCTTCGTTAAATTGACGAACCAAACCTTCGCTCCCTTCCAATCAGCATGATACCGATTGAAATCATCACTCAGTTGCTTGATTTCAGCTTGTACAACAATGAGTTGTTCAGGGGTAAGAGTGAGGACATTGTCCTTGAGGTAGCGCTGCTTCTTGTATTGCGCTTTCTTCAACCTTCGTCCTTCTTCACATTTCCACTTTTCTTCCTCAATGAAGTGAGTGAGAACATGACTTTGAACAGGAGTGAGGTTCATCTCTGGCAAAGGTGTAGCGGGGTCCTTGTGCCATAAGTAAATGAAATCGAGGATCAGCTTGGGATCTAGAAGTAGTGGCACATTGCTGCCTTTGGCTCTAGTGGACCTGGCTTGCCTATCTCTGATGATTTCGGCAAGTTCATCATCATCCACCTCATCATCATCAGAGGGCACTTGCAAAGCGACTTGCTTCTTATGAGGACTTGGTCGAAGACCTCGTCCAGTAGTGGCCTTTTTCTTTAGTAGTGAGGGACCAACTGAGGAAGGTCGAGCAGCTGAGGAGCTTGCAGATGCTCCTGAGGCAATAGAGAAGCCTTGAGTCCTTTGGCACGTGGCAAGGTGCACAGGTGCCGAAGATTTTGTCAGAGAAACTGAAGACTTTGTCGGAGGAGGAGGAGGAGCAGACTGAGGAATTGTCCGTGAGGGCTTTGAAGATGTTGGCCGTGAGGGCATTGCTGAGGAACTTGGCCGTGAGGGCATTGAAGGAGAAGCACTTGACTTGTGAGCGGGCTTCTTAGGCATAGCCTTCTTGGGCTTACTACCAGAGGCCTCAGCAGCGTTAGCAGCAGCAGCAGAATCTTCATTGAATTTCCTCACTGCTTCTTTTGCTTGCTTGGCAAGTTTGGCCTGGTGCCTAGACCATTCAGTAGCATAGTCCTCACCGCGCTTGAGGCTGGTGGGATCCGCTAGTTGGTTAGGTCTCAATGGAGGCCTTGAGCATGGAGGGTTGAGCGCGAATTTCTTCATGTACTTGGGAGTAACATACCTATACTCCCTCCATTCTCGTTCCCATCTCCTCTCAATTCGTTGTATGCACACCTTGCGCTGATTCTTGTCCTGCTTGCCAAACTTGGCTTCATCTGGAGTGCAGTAACCAGCATAAATATCCTCAGGGATTTCAAACACTGCGTTGACCTCAGGCCTTTTTCCTCCCTTTTGTGGCTTCTTGTCAGTCATTTTCTTCAGCTGAGGAATATGAACAACTGAAGTCTCTAAAGAGGTATGCAATTTTTCTTCGAGGAACACTGCAAATGAGTTAAGTTGATGAGAACCTAGTGATTCAGCAGCGAACATTTGTACCTGTGAACAGAGTATAGTTGCGAGGAATTTGGAGAGGTCATAAGCGTTCTCAGAAGGTTTTTCAAAAAGAATAGGTTTTGAGGAATTTGACCAGATGAGTCTTGAGGAATTTCACTAAGCGTTCTTTGTTCTTAGGTTCTAGAGTTGTATAAATTGAAAATCCACACAATTGAGGAATCTTGAAGAAAATCATTGCTTAGAGAAACAAATCAAGAGTAGATGACATGTGAGGTGTTTATGTGTGTGAAGAATTGAAGAATAAACACCTTTGAAGATTTTTAGGAGAACACATGAATCAAAGAGGGCAATGAAAGCAACTTTTAATTACCCGAACTGAAGAACACGACGAACTGGGAAGCGTTGAGGTGAAGTTCGTCCGTTCGGATCTTCCACGCCCTAACTTGGCAGAGGAAGATGGCTACGGCGGTGTCGGAGTGAAGAAATCCGCAACCGGCGCGAGTACGACGACGACGAGGTCGAGGCAGTGAAGCTCTACCTCACTAGCGACGATGAAGTAGCAGCGACGCTAGGGTTTGGGAAGCTCGAGCGAGAGAGAGAGGTCGTGCGGAGTAAAAGTGAAGTGAGGAGAAGGCAGGGGTATTTATAGCGGTAGTGAAAAACTGTGCGCCCGAGGATTTCGGACGAACGTGCCCCTGGCTTTTCCCATTCACATGATATGTGTCACCCACGTACTGTGAGGTGGCGATTGTGTAGGATCGTGGGTGAATAGATAAGTATTTGTCGTGAGAAGCAGAACGGTTTGAGCGGCAAAGCCGAAAATTTAGATAAGATAAGTTTTAAGTTACCGTTTGCAATTTCTTCAGCTGTCAAGGACACAGTGAAGATTTTGAACGAGTTTCAAATCAGAATGCATATGAAGAATTTGTGAAAAGATTAGATTGAGTTTAGCATAGAGGGGGAAGGGTCCGATCACATTCACTTAGCGGAAACAGTCAACTTGAAGAATTAGCAATAAGTGAATGCTGTAGAGGACATAAAACTCATATATATATATATATATATATATATATATATATATATATATATATATATATATATATTCAAATGAAGACAAACGATGGAAATAGTGAAGACATTGCAAGTTGAAGAATTTGAAAAACTGAGGAATTTCAAAATTGAGGACAAACTCAAATTGAAGATTTTCAACTTTTTGTGGTGGCGTAACCCATCGTATAAGAAAGTTGGCTTCAGACACCGCGTACAATTGCCGTAGGGCTCTGAGAGTCAATTTCTTCATTAATTTCTTCACACTTAGAGGGTTAGTCTTCATTGATTGAAGAAAAACGTTACTTCGTGTGTTGCGCATCTAAGTCATCAAGTCAGCATAAGTGTTAGGATGTGTGTCCATTTCAGAGAACATTCGAAGATTCTAGGATATTTAGCTCACACCGCAACTTGCTAACTCTCTTCTCATCCAAGGGCTTTGTGAAGATATCAGCCAATTGATCTTCAGTGTTGACGTGATCGATGGAGATGTCGCCCTTCAACACATGATCACGAAGAAAATGATGATGAATTTGGATGTGCTTTGTCTTCGAGTGCTGAACTAGGTTATGAGCAATCTTGGTAGCACTATCATTGTCGTAGTAGAGAGGCACATTCTTCACGTTGACGCCATAGTCCTTGAGTGTTTGCTTCATCCATAGTAATTGAGCATAGCACGATCCAGCAACAATGTACTCAGCTTCTACAGTGGAGAGTGATACGTAGTTCTGTTTCTTCGAGGACCAACAGACCAAAGATCGTACGAGGAAATGACATGTGCCTAATGTTGACTTGCGGTCCACGCGATCGCCAGCATAGTCAGAGTCTGAATATCCAATGAGATCAAATGAAGAGCACTTGGGATACCATAATCCATGTGTTGGTGTGTGAGCTAGATATCGAAGAATATGTTTCACAGCCTTATGGTGTGATTCCTTCGGTGTAGCTTGAAATCGGGCACACATGCAAACACTAAGCATAATATCCGGCCTAGATGCACATAGGTACAATAAAGAGCCAATCATGGAGCAGTATACCTTTTGATCGAAGTCTTTACCATTTTCATCAGTGCATAGATGGCCATTTGTGGGCATTGGAATTTTGACCCTTTTGCAATCTTGCATGCCGAATTTCCTCAATACGCCCTTGAGGTATTTCTCCTGAGATATGAATATTCCATTGCGCTATTAACAAATTTGAAGACCTAAAAAGAATTTCAACTCCCCCATCATAGACATTTGATATTCTTCACTCATCATATAGGCAAATTCATCACTATAACGTTGGTCAGTACAGCCAAAGATAATATCATCAACATATATTTGGCACACAAATAATTCACCATCATAAGACTTAGTGAATAGAGTTGGGTCGAGTGAACCGGGTTTGAAGCCTTTCTTCTTGAAGAATTCCTTCAAAGTGTCATACCACGCCCGAGGGGCTTGCTTGAGGCCATACAGGGCCTTGTTGAGTCTGAAGACTTTGTCAGGATTCTTTGGATCTTCAAAACCTGGGGGTTGAGCAACATATACTTCTTCCTCAAGCTTACCATTGAGGAATGCACTTTTCACATCCATTTGATACAAAGTGATATTATGATGGTTAGCGTAAGCAAGTAATATGCGAATAGCCTCAAGTCTAGCAACAGGTGCAAAATTTTCATCGAAATCAATACCCTCAACCTGTGTGTAGCCTTGAGCTACAAGCCATGCCTTATTCCTCACCACAAGGCCATTTTCATCTTCCTTGTTGCGGTAGATCCATTTTGTGCCAATAATGTTGTGCTTGTGAGGATCTGGATGTTTGACCAGTTCCCAGACGTTGTTGAGCTCGAACTGATGTAATTCTTCTTGCATAGATTGAATCCTCTCAGGCTCCAGAAATGCTTCATCTACCTTAGTGGGCTCTGTGATAGAGACAAAAGCAAAGTGCCCACAGAAGTTAGATAAATGTGAAGCTTTTGAGCGTTTGAGAGGAGCTGGTGCACGAACGTCATCGATGATCTTCTCGACTTGCACTTCATTCGCAATACGAGGATGAGAGGGTTGTCTTCGAGGAATTTGATCCGCATTTTCTTCAGGAGCATTTTCCTCAGCACCATTTTCTTCAGGTGCGCTAGTTCGACGTTCATCACGTTCTGGAATGAATTCTTCAGCAGATTCTTCAGTAGGAATGACATCCTTAGTGGCCTTGAACTTGATAGAATCCTCAGGTGTTGGTTCATCTATCACAGAAGGTAGGTGCTCTCTTTGCGAGCCATTAGTTTCATCAAACCGCACATCTACAGTTTCAACAACCTTGTGAAGAACGCCATTGAAGACTCTGTAGGTGTGCGAGTCCTTTCTGTAACCAAGCATGAAACCCTCATGTGCTTTCAGTGCAAATTTAGAATTGTGATGTGGATCTCTAATCCAAGATTTAGCACCGAAGACTTTGAAGTAACTTACATTGGGTTTCTTGTCAGTGAGGAGTTCATAGGCGGTCTTCTTGAAGAATTTGTGAAGATATACTCTGTTGATGATGTGGCAAGCAGTATCCATTGCATCAATCCAGAACTGACGAGGTGTTTTGTATTCATCAAGCATAGTGCGAGCCATTTCAGCGAGGGTTCTGTTCTAGCGCTCCACAACGCCATTTTGTTGAGGAGTATAAGGAGCAGATAACTCATGAGTAATACCAAGTTCATCAAGATAGCCATCAAGACCAGAATTTTTGAACTTAGTTCCATTGTCACTTCTGATGTGTTTCATCTTCACACCAAAGTTGGTTGAAGCCCTCGAGGAAAATCGTTTGAAGACTTCCTGCACTTCATGTTTGTAAGTGACAATGTGTACCCATGTGTAACGAGAGTAATCATCAACAATAACAAAACCATATAGAGATGCATCATTCGTCATAGCAGAATAATGATTAGGACCGAAGAGATCCATATGAAGCAATTCAAATGGTTGAGTGGTAGTCATGATATTCTTCGCTGGATGCTTGACATTTGTCATCTTTCCAGCTTCATAGGCTCCGCATAAGTGATCCTTGAGGAATTTGACATTCTCAATGCCAATGACATGCTTCTTCTTTGCAAGCGTGTGCAGATTCCTCATGCCAGCATGACCAAGTCGTCGATGCCTGTCGGGGGTTGGGTACGACATATGCCAACGGATGGCTTATCATGGTGGGAGCGAGTAGAACGTCGCCGGTGCCCGGAAGTGGGATGAGGCAAAGACATGCACGCCGGCGGATCTTACCCAGCTTCATGGCTCCCCGAGGATATAACACTCCTACTGCTGCTCTGCGGGGTCTCCGCATGATCACTATGGCAAAGTGAATACAAGGTTGCTCCTAGAGCTGTTTTCTGGAGGTAGGAGAGGGCAAGGCTAGCTCTTTCCTTCCTATATGATCGGGTCTAATCCTCGAGAAGCTATCCCCCTTGCATGGGTGCCCTGGGGGGCTTATATAGGCCTGCCCCCCAGGGATACAATGGTAATCCGGCTGGGCGCGGGTCCCAGCCGTCTGTCTCTCAGGCCGCCGTCTTCTCCGCCGACTACTGGGGCCCGCCAACTGGCGGGCCCCGCTAGCAGGCCTCGTACTGTAGCGGTGCTTCTGATGATGTTGGCTTGGTCATGGATCATGGCAACAGTGCCACCGTCTGGCGGACGATCACTGTCGCCATTCCCTATCTTGTCTGGTTAATGGCGTGTGGGGCCCGTGGGAGGGGCCGGCCGACTCCAGGGGGCCGACTCCCACGGGTCCGTCTTCGGGGCGCTCTTGCCGTCTTCTGTTCTCCCGCTGACGGGCGGTCCCGCCGTCTCCGGGCCGTACAGGTAGGCCGTCGTGGGCACAGTGCACCGCCCACTGAGGGTGAGGTCAGGGCAGGCATGGCAATAGTGCCCCGCCATGATGGAGATCTCCGGCGATATGGCGCACTGTAGCCATGCCATCCCCTCGTAGGCAGGGTAGAGACGGCCACACAATGACCGTACCCCGCCCCTGTCCATCGTGGCGAAGGCAGGAGAAGGTTGGAGTCGCGGGCCGACTCCCACAGCCGGCTTCTCTGGAAGTCGTCAGCTAAGAGTCGGCTTATCTGGAAGCCGTCACCTGAGAGTCAGCTTATCTCGAAGTCGTCCCTAGGGCTCGGCCGTGAGGGACAGTTGCTGCTGACTCCCAGGAGGCGGCTCTTCATCGTGGGGTCTTGAGGGGCGCAATCTGCCCTGATGTTTTGAAATGTTTTGGGGCTCGGGTTAGCCTACAAGTGGCCCATTACTCCGACAGTAGTCCCCGAAGCTGCTGAGGCGCCGCGGGAGACGTGTCGGGGAGCCTCAACAGTTTCATCTCTCTGGGGATGGAATCTCGGCCTCGCTCACTGTCTTCCTCCAGGCCGACTAGCTGGAGTCGGACTCGCAGAAGGCCGTCTTGCCTCTTAGAGTGTTTGAACGTCGCGGCGGGGTCCAGGCGGCGTCCCTGATAAGCTTCCGGGCAGCCGCCCGTTGCAGGTCCGTCGCGTGGCGCCACGTGGCAGGGTCAGTCTGCCCACCCACGCACGCGATGGGACAGGACCTCAGGCGGGGCCTGCCACTACCGTGCCTCGACACGCGAGCGGATTTGCTGCGGCCGTGCGGACGGTTGGGTTTCCCATGCCGTAACTGCACACAGTTACTGTGTGTGGTAAATCGTGGGGGGCGTGGGGGCCGGGGCGCAGTTAATCCCATGCCCGCCCCATCGGCTTCTCAGCCATATGAGCCTATAAGTAGGCGGGAGGAAGGGAGCGACGAAGCACGCGAGCCCATCTCCTCTACTCCCCTTGCTTCCTTCTTACTTCTTCTTCATCTCACCGCTGCCGCACCGAGCTACGCCACGCTTGCGACGATGAGCTCTTTGTCAGGACCCCGATCCTAAGTCACACCGATCTAGCATGTAACACACCATATCACTTTGCGGCCTCACGCATGGTATTCCCACGGGTGCCACCTTACCTGGCCCGGGACTGTTTGCGCCTTTTGGCTCACGTATATGATAGTGCCGCTAGCATCCATATGACAAAGAACCCGGGCTGACATGGCTAGTCGTGAACCCAAAGTGGCACTAACTTACAGGGACAGGCATACATGACCCAACAACGAACGTGTCGGTCATCAGCGAGTGAATCCGGGCTGTAGCAACCGGGCTAGCAGGACTCTGGTAAACCGGGCTGTAGCAGGCTAACAGGACTCCGGTAGACACCGCGTGGCATTTCCCCGAAGGGACAGACACAAGATCGAAGAAGGACACATGCCGGCCAGCCTGAGTGTTCCGGAGCAGTAGCAAGCTACCATGGCTCAGTGGAAGCACTAGGAGACATTTCCCGGTAAGAGAGGCTACCAAGGATAAACAACTAGGTTGTCAGATCCCACACATACCAAGCATTTCAATAACATACACACAATATGCTCGATATGTGCAAATACAACATGGCATCACAACGTGACTCTACGACTCAAGTATTTTATTCAATAGGCTCCGAGGAGCGAGATATTACAGTCATGGGTCTCATGACCCAACAATCAGAGCATACAAGTCAGAGCACATGCGGAAGCTTAACATGTCTGAGTACAGACATCTACAAATGAAAAAGGCTGAGAAGCCTGACTATCTACCAGATCCTGCCGAGGGCACAAGATCGTAGCTGAGGTAACAAGCTAAACGTCGAAGTCCATGTGGAACTACTAGTGAGACGGAAGTCTCTCTGCAAAAACATAAATTAAGCAACGTGAGTACAAATGTACCCAGCAAGACTTACATCAGATCTAACTACATATGCATCATTATCAACAAAGGGGATGGTGGGGTTTCACTGCAGCAAGCCAGCTTTGACTCGGTGGATATCCTGAACTACGATTGCAAGTAACTCTTTTGAGGTGGCACACACGAGTCCACATATTCACCATATCAATACACCACTATGGATCCGCTCCCGTCTCCCTACGAGAACGCCATCCATAGCACTCACGCTTATCTTGCGTACTTTAGAGTATCCACTTTCACTTGTCTATGAACTGTACAGGCAACCCAGAAGTCCTTTACCGTGGACACGGCTATTCGAATAGATCATATTAACCCTGCAGGGGTGTACTTCTTCACACACGCTCTCGCCACTTACCGCCATGTACACGTCATGTAACTCGGCAACCTTCAAGAAGAAGCCTGGCGAGGGTGTCGGCCATGACCTGACTAACCACACAAGTCTCTCGTCCAGGTTTATCGCCTATTCGGGTTCCATCCGCAAGGAGATCCGGCCGGGGTGTCGCTCACGGCCCCAAACGATGTGTGCAGGGTTCCCAAGCCCACCTCGACGGGTGGATCTACGCTTGGTACACCGTGCCACTGTGCCTAGTCTGTCCCAAGCCCACTTGTACCGGGTGCCACTTGGTAGACTACTAACACTACCTACAAACACCAGAAACTAGTTGCAACTCCTGGACAGATATTGAGTTGATTAATAAGTCGAGAGAGTCAATTAAGGATCCCAATGTGTGGTAGTAGCTATTCATGGATCACAAACACAGAACTCAGTTCCTGAGGACGGCTGCAATGAGACAACCCACCATGTACTCCTACATGGACTCTCACCGCTACCTTTACCAAATCGTGTTCACACACTTAGCTCTCAACAATAGTACATGTTCACCACATTCCACTTCATCCTCGATGAATCAGACCTGACTCAACTCTAAGCAGTAGTAGGCATGACAAAAAAGCATGAATGAGTAGGCACATCAGGGCTCAAACAACTCCTACTCATGCTAGTGGGTTTCATCTATTTACTGTGGCAATGACAGGTCATGCAGAGGATAAAGGGGTTCAGCTACCGCAGCAAGTAACAGATGAATCGTTGTTGTCCTAATGCAGTAAAAGAGAGCAGGAGCGAGAGAGTGGGATTTTATCGGAATGAACAAGGGGGTTTTGCTTGCCTGGCACTTCTGAACATAGTATAGTTCTTCATCGGTGTCATTGAACTCATCGTCAGAACCACGTCCATCGAGAGGGGACAAACACCGACAAACAAGGAAGAACACAATCAATGCAATGCACAATATGATGCATGATCATGACACGGAAATATGCTGGTTTTGAGCTAATGCAACTAGCAACAAAATTAAATGAAGTTGGTTTGAATCAAAGATTCAAATTCAAACTCCATATGTGATTTCTTAAATGCCATTTAATTGAATTGTCCTAAACAGTAGTCATAAGTTGTTCTAACATGCATGAAAATGGTACAGATGGATAGATTGGATTTTTCTGATCATTTTTCATATATAAATTATTTGATTTGGAGCTACGGTTCAATTTCTATGAAATTTGGAAGTTTAAGCTATTTTCTGGAATTTCCTGAATAAACTTAAATCCAGAAAATACATGTTGCGTTAGCGTGACATCACCCTGATGTCAGCGGGTCAACTGTGCGCCTCCAGGTCAAACCTGACCAGTGGGGTCCACTGGTCAGTGACTGGGGCTAGTTAGTGACGCTGACAGGTGGGCCAGGTCAACGGCCACATCAGCTGGGTCAACTCTGACTTGTGGGTCCTGCTGAGTTAACTAAACTAAACAGGAAATAGAACCCGGGGTTAATTAGTGTGTGGGGCCCTTGTGTCAACGACATGGAACACTAACTAAATGCGATTAGTACCTAAACTAATCGTGCCACGTCAGCCACCGGAGTTTTGTCGACGACGACCATGGCCGACGGCAGAGATGCACCATGTGCTCGCTACGGAGCACCATTCGACGCGTGGTTTGCTCTTACGGGTTCTCGGGAGTGAGGCGCATCCAAAGCAACAAGCGGCAGTAGCTGGGGTGGTCGGAGCTGACGGCGGCGAGCTCTTTTGCGGCCGCCGGAGTTCGGGTGCGCACAGGGACGCGACTACGATATGCAAAGGAGCAAGGCAAGGCGCTAGCGATGCTCTACAAGTCGCGTCGAGCACAACGGATGCACGCCTGTGACCAAATGGTCATCGGGGCTTCGCCGGTGATGAGCCCGCGCGGCGGAGCGTCTCGGCTCCGGTGGAGGGGGCGGCTAGAGCTCGAAATCGGGCATGGAGTTAGGGGAAAACGAAGTAGGGGCTCACATGGAGTCGGTAGAGCAGCTCAGCAAGCTCGGGGAGGTCCGGACGGCGGCGGAATCACGGCGGCGATCATCGGGACCCGATGATGAAGATGACATCGATGGCGGCACTCCGAGGGCCTTCCAGTCACGTGGATCAGCGGGGACGGTGTAGCGGATGACGGCGGAGCTCGTGGGCCGGTCGGGGGAGCGAGGGGGATGCGGTGGACACGGCGGCAGCGGACGGCGGCGAGGCACGCTCGGGGAAGGAACTAGAGGGCGAGGGAGAGAGCAGAGAGTGAGGGAGAGGACCGAGGGGTCACGGGGCGTCCTCGTGGCGTCGCTAGAAGGGCAGGAAGCCCCTCGGTGGCAAGAAGGAGGTGGCCAGGGGCAGCGCGCGGGCGACAGGCAGCAGCCTGCCTGCTCTAGCAAGAGGAGGAAGATGACAGGGAACCCCTGGTGGGCTGGGGTGGCTTTGCCCAGCTGGGCTGCTACAGTGGTGGGCTGGCTGGGCTACCAGGTAAGTGGCCCAGGTAGTTCCTCTCTCTGTCTCTCTTGTTTCTGTTTTCTATTTTGTTTCTCTGTTTTGGTTTAGTAATAATGCTAAACCATTTCTTAAAATCCTGGAAATAATTATGGGTGCTTTCTGAATTATTCCAGTGACCCTTAACAATTTCTAACATTTTTGGAGCATCTAAAATATACATAGCATTTAAATAGCCCCAATTCAAATATGTTTGGATTAATTCAAAGTCCAAATATGTCCTGCAAAAATGTGAACCATTTTTGGTAGATGCTTCCACCTTGATCCAGAAATGATGAACATTTTTAAAGGGCATTTTGAAATCATTGAAAAATATTTTGGTTGAACCTATTTGAATTCCTTTTGATGCTAGGGTTTGAACATCCCCATTTCAAATTTCCATGAAAGTTAAACATGATGCAAGCAAGATGCAAACACTAGGCAGCACCAGAAGCTAGGGATGTGACACTCTTCCTCCGCCGCCGCACCTGCTGCCGTGCGCTCCGGCGTGTGGGACGGCTCCGAGGTGGACAACGACATCATCAAGTTCCTCGGCAAGATGCGTCGCCTCCCTAGCGTGGGCCTAGTGCGAGCCCGTGCCGCACCGAAGAGGGAAATATCACCGGCGCCGGAGGAGGGCGAGTGGGTTGTATTCCGCTCGCACCTCATGCGCGGCCTGGGGCTGCCGCCGAGCGGCTTCTTCCGCTCCTTCTTGGAGTTCCACGGCCTCCAGCCGCACCACCTCACCCCGAACACGGTGGTGCTGCTGGCTGCCTTCGCCACCTTGTGCGAAGGCTTCCTCGGTGTTCTCCCCACAATCGAACTGTGGGGAGAGTTCTTTCAGTCAAAGCTCGGCACGCACGTCACCGGCGTGCTGGCCCAGTGCTGGCGCCTTCATCGCGATGCGGAGGTCGGTGGCCGACAATCCGTTTCCTACCATCCCGCTGATCAAGTCGGTGAAGATGTGGCAGCGTTCTTACTTCTATGTGAAGAACGTCGCCACAGACGGTGACTGGGTAAACCTGCCGCCTTTCGAAGCCGGCGCGCTGGCTGGGAGGCTCCCCAACTGGTCCCACCGGGTCAAGACGCTGACTCCCGCTGGTGCGGCCGCCATCGCGCGACTCCGAGTTCTGACGCAGTCGAAGGGCTTGACCGGGTCCGACTTGCTGGCCGCCTTCGTGGCGCGCCGAGTCCTCCAGCTCCAAGGCCGACGTCATCTGATCTGTCAGATGAGCGGCCACTGGGATCCGAGTCGGCTCTGCTCCAAGGACATGCCCCACGCGGAGGTGGCGGACATGGTGAACTATATCTCAAACTGTAACCTCGCGGCGACTTGGCAGTTCGGCAAGGAGCCGTACTCACGCGCCAACCCCCCGCCTGTTGTAAGTCGTCTTTCTTCTTCTTTTGTCTTCTTTGCAGCCGAATCCGACTTCTAATCTTTTTGGTTTTTCTTGAGTCAGAACCCCCTCATCCAGCCTTCAGCCGGCATCGTGGGCTCGGCCCGTCAGTTCGTCCCCGATCGAGCGGAGAGCGACATCAACGACCCGGACTTGGGGGCCACGACGATGGAGGCCGACGCCGAAGGAGGAGGAGGAGGAGGCTTCAGGCCGTCGGCCACTTTTGCCGACTGGCCCGATGACGATGCCGAGGGGTAAGCCGCCCCATGCCACCAATCAAAGGCCGGCCAGCCGAGCGCGAGTTCCGCCGCCGGCTTGGGTGGTCAAGGCGGCGAGAAGAGGCGCCGGGCCGGGCCGAGATTTCTTGGCGGCCGGCCGAAGAAGCTCAAGGGGGCGGCTGCCGCGACCCAGAGGGAGGAGGCGATCGCGAAGGCCAACCACTTCCGCAAGGAAGTGAAGAAGCCGCCACTGGTCTCCACGTAAGTGCCTCCGCTCTTGACTTGTTTTGCTCTTGGTGGATTTTTGTCCAAATCTTTTACATGCTTTCTTTGCCTCAGGGCTCCCCTCACCTTCGAGAGGGTCGCCGCCGCCTCCGTCATGGGGTCGGCGGAGACTTCCGCCAGTACTCGGCGGATTGATCCCGCCGCCGACCTTCGGGAGGCGACAGAGCGGAACGCGCGGGAGAAGCACGACAAGGACGAAGCCGCC
Source organism: Triticum timopheevii (assembly GCA_963921465.1). Lineage (NCBI taxonomy): Eukaryota > Viridiplantae > Streptophyta > Magnoliopsida > Poales > Poaceae > Triticum > Triticum timopheevii. The sequence goes on from OY997272.1 coordinate 155,815,865, forward strand.
CGTCTGGAGAAGGCGGAGGCCGAGAAGGCGGCTGCCTCCACCCAGAGGAAGCTGGACGAGGCCGAAGCCGCCGTGGCGGCAAGGCGGTGAGCTGAGGAGGCGGTGCTACTCCAGTCGGCATTTCTTGTCATCCCGCTGAACACCGCGCAGCCGCCCCCGGAGTTCATGGGGCAGACTGGAGGAGCGGGCGGTGAGAACCCCGTCATGGAGAGGGAGAGCGGCAAAGCCTGCATGTCGGACACGATCGTGCCGCCACCGCCGCCTCTGCCGCCGTCTGGGGGTGCGCAAGATAAACAACCGACAGGCCCGCCGGTGCCACCGACTGAGGACAAGTCCGTGGCGAAGCTGCTCCTTCAAGTCGCCTCGCCAGTGTGTCGCCGTCTTGAGAAGGCGACTTCAGCGCCACGGCCGCTGGAGACCGGCACCCCCAGCTCGGCCCTCCCAAACGCTGAGGCGACAAGTGCCACGCCCGTTGGGTGGGTGCGAGGAGGCGGCACGGGCCCGCTGAACCAGGCACTTCTGGACATTCAGGCGAAGCTATGAGCCGAGGGCGACGCCATCTAGAGCTGCACCAAGGCGCATCTGGTGTCGCGAGTAGCCGTCCGGGTATGCTTCATTTTGACTTTGCTTTTCTTTGTTCTTCTCTGTGGGAGCGCACCCACTGGGTGTAGTCCCCAAGTTTTGGGCCGGCTGCTGAGCAGGCGGCTCGGAACTCCTTCTGGCGAGTTCCGATACTTATCTTCGTCTGAAAATTCTTATTGCAGGAGTACCACAACCTCCGCGTCACTGCGTTCAACCGCAATGTTGAGGAGCTGAGCAAGCGGACTGCCGACTTGTCAGTGAGTCGGAGTGAGTCTTCCTTCTTCTTCGTAGGGGCGCGCTGGCGCACCCGCGGGCTGTAGTCCCCGAGATTCGGGCCGACTGCTGAGCAGTCGGGCCGGATCTTCTCAGCAAATTTCTTTGTTGACGACTTCACGTCTTTCTTTTCTGTTCTTCAGAGGCCAATGCCACTCTTCAGCAGCAGCTAGGCGAGGCCAACACCGCCTTGCGCGCCAAGGGGGAGGAGTGCGGCAAGCTTGCCGCGGAGCGTGATCTGCTGGCCGCGCAGCTGGCGGAGCAAAAGGAGCTGCTCAAGAAGGCGCAGGAGGAGGCAGAGAAGAAAGAGGCTGCGCTCCTAGCCGAGTTCGAGAGCGAGCGCTCCTCCTGGACCAACAAGGAGGCGCAACTGACTTCCGACTTCCATGAGATTGAGGACATCATCGACGGTGAGTTTCTTTACTTTCTTTGAGCTGCCGACTGTGGGTCGGGCGACTCCTGATTCTGACTTGCTTCTTTTTTGTCTTGGCAGACTTCTTCCCTGGCCACTTGCAGGCGTCCACTCAGGCCATCGAGGCAGATCGCGAGGCGCGGAGGGCAGATGGTGCGGAGATTGCCGCCAACGCCCCCCGGACCCTTGACGAGCAGCTTCTGAGCATCAAGGCTCGTCTGCGGCCGGCCCATCGGATGCTGCGCCGGCTTCAGCGTGCCGGCGCCCAAGCCATTGCCGCCATGTGGCCAGACATGCCGGTTCTGCGCACTGCCAGTTGGACTGCCGACTGGATGGAGGTCGCAGCTTGTCGTCTTGAGGCTTGGAAGGGTTCCTCGGCTTGGGCTGGAGCGCGCCGGGCCTTGGAATTCGTCAAGGCGTGGTATCCAGGGCTGGACCTGGACCGTCTGGCCGCGTTCCGGTCAGAGGTCCAGGTGGAGCTGGTAGCTGCGGAAGACACCCTCGTTGCTCGTGCTGCGGTGATCGCCAACTATGCCGACACCAGCATTTTCGTCCCTGATCGGGCTGAAGACGGCAGGGAGGCGCCGACGGAATAGTTCGAGACGACATGGACTCGGTGGAGGTGATTGCTTCCAGCGCCGAGGAGGAAGGCGAGGCGGAGGACGAAGGTGAGACGGAGGCGCCAGAAGACGGAACGGGCGACCAGCCTCAGCTCGACCGTGCCTCCAGCAACAAGCCGCGTCCGGAGAAGGCGGCTGCCGCCAGAGACGATCAAGCCGAGATTGCCCAGCCGGCCGCCCCGGCGCCTGACACCGCCATCTCCTCCGACCCTCCGAACCCGGATGCCGCCTCCTAGGCTGCCGTCTTTGCCTTCATTTTATCTGCCTTAGTAGTCTTTGAAGAACTTTGTTAATTCGAATAATTCCACCCGCGGGGTGTATTTTGAACTTCTACTTGAAGATTCGGCCAAGGGCCTATGTTATGTAAATATTTATCCGAGTTCTATCTTTCCTTGCTCATTGCTCTTTTGGCTTTTTCCTTTGTTGCCTTCCCTTAGTCGCCGCCTTGCCAGTTGGACAACCGCTCTGTGGACTGCCACTTGATCAAACGCTTGGCTACTTTGGGAAGGCAAGTACTTGGCCATTTTAGAGTCTTTTTAACAAGTCAGATAGAAAGCGGTAAGCCGACTACTTACGAGTCGGCTTCACTTATGAGAGGCTAGAAGAAAGCGGCAAGCCGACTACTCATGAGTCGGCTTTTGCTTGAGAGAGGCTGGAAGCCGTCTTAGGCTATGTTTGTGCTTTGGGTCCTTAGCCAGTTTTTGTGTGGGCGCCCGTTCTTCCTTACTCCTGCCTACCAAACAGTCGCTCTACGAGCTGCGGCTTCTGACAGGAGACAGCTTAGGCGCCACACACTACTTGTCTGACTGCGGGAAGCATTTCATAGCGCGAGGCGGCGAGTCCCCGGGCCGACTAGTCGAGCCCGGTGCCAAGCGGCATAACAAAGAGTAATATACCCGAATGCATAATTCTTATCATACAGATAACAAAAAAGGGCAGTCCTCGAGCTCGTCTCGGGGGGCCCGAAGTCTTGGTACTTTAATACAAAGGGTAGCGTGATACATACTGCATCAACTGTAAAATCTTCGGAGAAGATTTGCATTCCATGGGCGCTCCATCTCTTTGCCGGAGTCGTCCCTCTTGCGTGCTCGGGGCTTCTGAGCGTCGATCAGGTAGTAGGAGTCGTTTCCCAGCATATTGCTGAGAATGAAGGGGCTTTCCCAAGGCGTCGACGGCTTGTGCTGGCCGGCTGTTCGCTAGATCAACCGGCGCACAAGGTTGCCCTCTTGGAAAGATCTCGGCCTGACCTTCCTGTTGTAGTATCGGCGCAGGCTCTACTGGTAGATGCTGGACCGGCTGAGTGCCAACAGCCGGCCCTCTTCCAGCAGATCGACACCGTCTTGATGTGCTTCTTCTGCTTCTTCCTTGGTGTACATGGTGACTCACGGAGAGTCAAACTCTATGTCCGTTGGGATGACGACTTTAGCACCGTAGACGAGGAAGAAGGGTGTGAAGCCGGTTGACTTGTTTGGAGTCGTGCGCAGACTCCAGGGGACGGCTGGCAACTCGTCAAGCCAACAGCCGGCCGAATGCTCCAGTGGTTCGACCAGTCGAGGCTTGATGCCAGACAGGATGAGGTCGTTTGCTCGCTCTACCTGGCCGTTTGACTGCGGATGGGCAACGGACGCTAAGTCCAGTCGGATACCCTGAGTCGCGCAGAAACGGGCCAAGGCTCCTTTGGCAAAGTTTGTGCAATTGTCGGTGATGATGCTGTGCGGTATGCCGTACCGAGTCGTGATGTCGGCGATGAAAGTCACCACAGTCGGACCATTCAACTTCTTGATGGGCTTTACTTCTATCCACTTGGTGAACTTGTCCACTGCGACGAGTAAGTGAGTTAGGCCGCCTCTGGCTGTTTTGAATGATTCCACCATATCCAGGCCCCAAATCGCAAAGGGCCAGGCGATGGGGATAGTCCTGAGTGCCGAAGCCGGCTGATGTGGCTTGGAGCAGAACTTCTGGCACCCTTTGCACTTTTGAACCAATTCTTTGGCCTCTTCTAGGGCAGCCGGCCAGAAGAAACCGTGTCGAAATGCTTTGGCGACGAGTGCTCTTGAAGCCGCATGGTGGCCGCACTCGCCCTGATGGATATCTTTGAGAATCGCTTGACCTTGCTCTGGCTCGACGCAACGCTGGTAGACACCAGTGACGCTGCGCCTGACCATCTCTCTGTTGACTATGGTGTAGGCTGCCGCTCGATGTTGTACTTGCCGAGCCAAGGTTTCATCAATTGGAAATTCTTTGCTCACCAGGAACTTCAGGATGGGCTGTGCCCATGAGGGTGCTGCTATTTCTTCGACTAGCAGTACTGCGACTTGGACGAGGGCGGCTAGGCTGGGAGGTGGCGGGTTGGATTCCGCAGCCGCTTGCTGGATTGATGAAGTCCCCGGGCCGACTGGAGCAGTCCCCGGGCCGAGTTCTGGAGTCATCGGATTGGTCGCCACAGTCCCCGGGCCAGGTTCTGAAGTCCCCGGGCCGGCTTTGACTGGAGCACTCTTGGAGTCGGATCTGACTTCTTCGGGTGGAGCCGGCACAAAGATGGAGTCTGATTCTGGTGAAGGCTTGACAGACGGCTTAGGAGGCGCCGAAGGGCGACACCGGATGGTATTGCTTGGCGGGTGGAGCCGGTTCGTGCCAAGGCGTCTGCTTGGTCGTTGTCATTCCTTGGCACGTGGAGGAACTCGCAACCCTCGAAGTATCCGCTGAGTTGCTACACAAGGAAGCGGTAGCTCGCCATGTTTGCATCCTTGGCGTCCCAATCGCCAGATGACTGCTGGACCACCAAGTTAGAGTCGCCATAACACAGGATCCGGCGAATGCCGAGTTCTTTGGCAAGCCGGAGCCCGTGAATGAGCGCCTCGTACTCAGCGATGTTGTTGGAGGCGGCAAAATGGATCTGCAGCGCATATCTGAGCTTGTCGCCTTTGGGGGAAGTGAGGACGATGCCGACTCCCAAGCCGATGCGCATCTTGGAGCCGTTGAAATGCATCCGCCAATGGGTGGAGTCGGGCGCTGGCGGCAGGTACTGGGTCTCGGCCCAGTCGACGAGGAAGTCGGCCAGTGCTTGCGACTTGATGGCGGTGCGGGGCTGGTAGTAGATGGTGTAGGGAGCCAGATCGATGGCCCATTTGGCCACTCGGCCAGAAGCATCTCGGCTTCCGATGATCTCGGCGAGTGGGGCTGTGCAGACCACAGTTATTGGATGCTCCTGGAAGTAAGGCTTCAATTTCTTGGCGGCAAAGTGCACGCCGTAGCACATCTTTTGGTAGTGGGGGTAGTTCTGCTTCGAGGCTGACAGTACCTCGCTCAGGTAATATACCGGTCTCTGGACAGGTAGCACCTTGCCTTCCTCCTTGCGCTCAACTACCATAACTGTGCTGACTACCCGACTGGTGGCGGCAATGTATAGGAGCATGGGCTCTTTGGGAGTCGGGGCCGCCAGCACAGGGGGCGTAGTCAACATTTTCTTCTGTTGGAGAAAAGCTTCGCCCGCCTTGGGAGTCCACTCAAAAAAGGTCTTCTTCTTCATGAGCTGATATAAGGGGAGAGCCTTCTCGCCCAGCCGACTGATGAATCGGCTGATGGACGCCAAACAGCCAGTGAACTTTTGCACATCTAGCAGTCTTCTGGGTGCTTCCATCCTCTCGATGGCCTTGATCTTCACAGGGTTGCACTCTATGCCGTGTTCAGAGACCAGGAAGCCAAGGAGTTGGCCGGCTGGTACTCCAAAGACGCACTTCTCGGGGTTGAGCTTGATCTGGAATTGGTGCAGATTCTCAAAGGTTTCCTTGAGGTCTTCCAACAGTGTTCCACGCTTTTCCGTCTTCACCACCACATCATCCACGTAGACGTGGGCATTTCTGCCGAGTTGCTTGAGGAGGCACTTCTGCATGCAACGCTGAAAGGTGGCGCCGGCATTCCTCAAGCCGAACGTCATGGTCAGGTAGCAGAAGGCACCAAACGGTGTGATGAAGGCGGTCTTCAGTCTGTCAGCCGGGTTCAGCTTGATCTGGTGATATCCAGAATATGCATCTAAGAAACTCAACAGCTCGCATCCGGCTGTGGAGTCTATCACCTGATCAATTCTCGGCAGGGCGAATGGATCCTTGGGGCAGGCTTTGTTGAGGCTTGTGTAGTCGATACACATCCGCCACTGCTTGTTCTTCTTCAGCACCAGGACTGGGTTTGCTAGCCATTCCGGGAAAAACACTTCCATAATGAAGCTGGCTGCCAGGAGCTGGGCTATCTCTTCTCCAACAACTCTTCTCTTCTCTTCTGACAGGCGGCGCAAGGGCTGCCTGACAGGCTTCACATGAGACCGGACATGTAACTTGTGCTCGGCGAATTCCATCGGTACACCTAGCATGTCTTTAAGGGACCATGCGAAGATGTCTCGATTCTCACGGAGGAAATCGACGAGCTCGCCTTCCTATTTGCTGTCAAGGTTTGTAGCTAATGACAGCGTACCTCTCTGGGTGCTCCGGTCCAAGGGTATCTTCTTCGTTTCTCTGGCCGGCTTGAATGATCCTTCTGCTTCCGACTCCTTGGGGTCGGGCGACATCTCGGGCTGCTTGCCGGCCATCGCCACAACCCGATCAAGAAGCCGCTTCTCAGCCGCGATCACCAAGGACTCGGCCAGCCGACTGCTTTCGGCCGCGCAAGCGGACGACTTTCTGTAGTCGCCGGCCACGGTTAGAATTCCCTTGGAACTCGGCATCTTCATCTTGAGGTAGGCGTAGTGGGGGACCGCCATGAACTTGGCCAAAGAAGGTCGGCCAAGCAACGCATGGTATGTGCTTTCGAGGTCCACCACTTCAAACCAAACTGGCTCTCGGCGGAAATTATCTTTGTCTCCAAAGATGACGTCTATCAGGATCTTGCTGATTGGCGAGCAGGAAAGGCCAGGAACAATGCCGTGGAACACAGTCTGGCTGCTTTGAAGCTGTCTCTGCTTGATTCCTAACTTCTCCATGGTATCCTTGTACAGGATGTTGATACTGCTGCCTCCGTCTATCAGCACTCGCGAGAAACGAGCGGCCCGCCTATCTGTGGCGAGTGTGGCACCTAAGACCAGGGCGTAGGAGCCCGGATTCGGCATCACCTCTGGGTTTTCAGCTCTGCTCCAACTGATAGGCCTTTCAGACTAGTGCATGAACTCTGGAGTGCTTGACGCGACTGCGTTCACCTCTTGCTGCTGCAGCCGCCTGCTGCGTCTATCGTTAGCCACACTAGTGAACACCACATAGGCTCCGTGCTCATCTGGGAACTCGTCTTGTATCGCACCGACTGGCCTGGCAGCCGGCTGCTGGGGCGATGGTGGAGGCAGCGGCCCAGCAGGCGGGGGAGGGAGTAGGCCGTCTCCCTTGGCGATTCTGGTGAGCCAGTGGCATTTCCGGGTGGTGTGATTTGACGGCTTCGCGCCGCTGTGGAACTTGCAGGGGCCATCTAGAGTCTGCTCGTAGGAGAAGGTCGGCAACCAATTGGACTTGCCGCCTTTCTGTCGCTTGGTTAGAGGCTGCTCCTCCAGCTGTTGGTCTTCGACTGTCGCAACTTGCCGGCTGCTGGAAGCCGACTGCGGGGCTTCGCACTTGTGGTCGTTCTGCTGTTGTCGTCGACTGGCGTCCCCAGCCGGAGTTCTGGGAGCCTGAGGGGCGACTTTGCCAGTCGCACTAACTTGAATCTCCGCCTTCATTGAGGAGTCGGCTGTGGCGTACTTGTCTGCTATGATCAACAGCTCGTCGACGGTTTCCGGCTCGTCGCAGAGGAGCTTGTGCTTGAGGAGGGTGCCTTCTCTACACCCGGCAGTGAAGTACTCGATAGCCTACACCTCGTGCATGCCCTCGCAGGAGTTCCGAAGCTTAGCCCAGCGTGTGAGGTAGTCGTGAGTGGACTCTTCCGGGCCTTGCATGCACAAGGAGAGTTGGCGAGGCTTGGGAGGCCGCTTGTACGTGCTCGTGAAGTTGCGGACAAAGGCTTCGGTGAAGTCGACCCAGCTGTTGACGCTGTGGGGCTTCAGGCTGTTCAACCATGTCCGGGCCATGCCCTAGAGCATGAGTGGAACATACTTCACGGCAACACGCTTGTTGCCGTTCGCTATGTTGACGGCCGTAGAGTAGTCAACTAGCCAATCTTCCGGCTTCACGGAGCCGGTTTACTTGGGTGTATCTCGGGGGAGCGTGAACCCTTTGGGGAAGGGCTCGTCTCGGATGCGGGGTCTGAAACAGGGAGGACCCAACTCGTCTTCTTCTTCCAGCGCCAGGGATCGGTGGAGTCGGTCGATCCGGTGGCGGGCGTCATTCTCTCCGACTCCCTATCGGCGGCCAAGGCGGTCGCCGAGAGTCGGATGCTCTACGGGTGGCGGGGAGACTCGCCTTTCTCCGCGAGGAGGGGGAGGTAGATAGTCGTCCCGCCGTTCCACTGCTTTGGGGCGGCCGTCTTGGTCGCGCTCGATGGTGATGCGAGTCCGACTGTGGCTAACAGCCGGATCCCTGTCTTTCTTTCCGCGGACACCGCCAGTCGGCGTCCGAGACGTTGCTCCTTGATCTCGGCGGGGTGGCAGGTCGTCATTTTGTCATTGCGGCGCTTCCGTACGGCAGCCGGCTTCGTTCTACGCGGCAGCTGCGTCGAGGAGCTGCTGAACTCGCTCCGTCATCAGGCGGGGCTCTTCGCCTTCGAAGTTGTCGAGCTCGTCCGCCGCCGCCTGGGCGGCGGATGTTCTCCGCAGGCATGGCATACACAGGGCGATCGGCCCCAAACAGTTTGGCGATTGCCACGCCGCGTTGCCAGACCACGCCTAGGCGGCTGGGCCCAGTCGGAGCCGGCGAGCCGCCCACGGCGTGATCCATCTCATGCTGGTAGGCTTCTGACAAGCGTCTCATGCCTGCCAGCTTCTTTGCGCCCTCGACAAGCTGAAGGCGGCGCGCCTCCAGCGTTTCGGTGTCAGCGTCTCCCGGAATCGGTGCGGTCAGGTCTTGCAGGGCTGCGTCGAGTGGATCATGAGCACCTTCGCCGGAGCGCTCGCCGTGATCGAGGACAAGGACCTCCGTGACGGTGCTTCCGCCGCTCTCCGCGCAAGGGAGCGGCTCGTCGTAGACCACCACTTTGGTGGGGAACGCGTCGGGCGACGCGGTGTCGGAGTCGACCAACATCGGGTTGGTGGAGCCTATGGACTCCAGGTCCACGGCAGGCTCGCCGGTGACATGGAGTTGGTCAAGGAGACCCGCGAGGAGGCTCTCGGGGCCACTCGTGCCTGCGTCAGACGCAGGCTCATCAGAGAGGCGAACCTCGCCGATAAGCTCAGCGAGGCAGCTGGCCGCGCAGGCGATCTCAGCACCGTGCAACGCGTCGGTGCAGACTACATCTAGCGTGTCGGGCTGGCTGTGCTTGCCAGGGAGGAAAAGGGTTCCCATCCAGAGCAGGTCTCCGGACGATGGTGCACCTCGCCCCATGGTGGGCGCCAAATGTTGGGGGTTGGGTACGACATATGCCAACGGATGGCTTATCATGGTGGGAGTGAGTAGAACGTCGCCGATGCCCGGAAGCGGGATGAGGCGAAGACATGCACGCCAGCGGATCTTACCCAGCTTCAGGGCTCTCCGAGGACATAACACCCCTACTGCTGCTCTGCGGGGTCTCCACATGATCACTATGGCAAAGTGAATACAAGGTTGCTCCTAGAGCTGTTTTCTAGAGGTAGGAGAGGGCAAGGCTACCTCCTTCCTTCCTATATGATCGGGTCTAATCCTCGAGAAGCTACCCCCCTTGCATGGGTGCCCTGGGGGGGCTTATATAGGCCTGCCCCCCAGGGATACAATGGTAATCCGGCTGGGCGCGGGTCCCAGCCGTCTGTCTCTCAGGACGCCGTCTTCTTCACCGACTACTAGGGCCCGCCGACTGGCAGGCCCCACTAGCAGGCCTGGTACTGTAGCGGTGCTTCTGATGATGCTGGCTTGGTCATGCGGTCATGGCAACAGTGCCACCGTCTGGAGGATGATCACTGTCGCCATTCCCTGTCTTGTCTGGTTAATGGCGTGTGGGGCCCGTGGGAGGGGCCGGCCGACTCCAGGGGGCCGACTCCCACGGGTCCATCTTCGAGGTGCTCTCGTTGTCTTCTGTTCTCCCACTGACGGGCGGTCCCGCGGTCTCCGGGCCGTACAGGTAGGCCGTCGTGGGCACAGTGCGCCACCCACTGAGGCTGAGGTCAGGGAAGGCATGGCAACAGTGCCGCGCCACGATGGAGATCTCCAGCGATACGACGCACTGTAGCCATGCCAGCCCCTCGTAGGCAGGGTAGAGAAGGCCACGCAATGACCGTATCCCGCCCCTGTCCATCGTGGCGAAGGCAGGAGAAGGTTGGAGTCGTGGGCCGACTCCCACAGCCGGCTTCTCTGGAAGTCGTCAGCTAAGAGTCGGCTTATCTGGAAGCCGACACCTAAGAGTCGGCTTATCTCAAAGTCATCCCTGGGGCTCAACCGTGAGGGACAGTTGCTGCCGACTCCCAGGAGGTGGTTCTTCATCGTGGGGTCTTGAGGGGCGCAATCTGCCCCGATGTTTTGAAAGGATCTGGGGCTCGGGTTAGCCTACCCGTGGCCCATTACTCAGACAATGCCATAGCCAGCCTTCTGAAGCTTTTGCAAGTAAGCACACGGCAGGCTGTGGTCCTATAGAGAAATCAACAGTATATATATCTCCTCTCCTAAAGCCTTCGAAGACTTTGGAATTGTCAGCTTCTAAGATCACAACACAAGGATACTTGCCAAAGACAGCAACCATATCAAGATCACAAAGCATTGAGACAGACATGAGGTTGTATCCTAAGGACTCGACAAGCATGAATTTGTCCATGTGTCGATCCTTTGAGATCGCAACCTTACCTAGACCCAATACCTGACTTTTGCCTTTATCAACGAAGATGATATGCTTCAGATGTGACGGTGATAAGGGAGCATCCATCAATAGATTCTTGTCACCAATCATGTGATTTGTACATCCACTATCGAGGACCCACTCATTTGCTTTGGGTTGATCATCCTGCAGATGAATTAGTGCAACTTACAAACTCATATACTTCATCAGTGAAGAATATGACATCAGTATCATCAGGTCTATTTCATCAAGCAATTATAATTGATAATCAGTATGAGGACGTGAGAAATGAAGATTCATTTCTTCATGATTAGCCTGCGTCCTATCAGGCACTGTTCAGGTCTCCAACAAATTCTTCAGTCGTACTGAGCACGACTGGAGACCTAACCCTGCATTAAGAGATTAGTTCTTCTTCTTCACCACCCACATCTGGAGGGGTGGCAAAGAATTCATCACTCTGCGAGCACCATATGAGAAAGGTGACATAGACGCCAGTCCACTTTGTTTCACATAAGAGGGGTTAGGGTAAGCATATGAATAAGCAAAGAAATTCTTCGAGGACTTATGAACATAATGATTTGAAGAATAATGCACATATTCATAGCCCTTAGCTCTACCCCGCGAAACAGAAGGGTTAGCACGATGATGATCATACGAGGACTTTGATCCTTTTGAGGAATTTGATCCACGTGAGGAATTTGGTCTGTATGAGGACTTGGATCCATATGAAGAATTTGGTTCATATGAAGAATTTGATCTGGAGTTCCTTTTCTTCACAGGTGGTGTCATGAGGACATTCACCTGAAGATTGTCAAGGCAACTTTTGGGAACCTAGAATTTCTTCATAGGAGAACCGTTCCTGCAGTTAGTCCCAACATATCTAGCAAATACTTCACCATTCTTATTTTTGAACAGTTTATATTTAGAGTCAAATGACTCATCTGAAGAGTGAGGAGATTCACATGTAAAGCCAGATAGATTGGATGGATCAACTGGAGGTCCCTTTGCAGCAACCCATGAGGTTTTTGGGTACTGCTCAGGCTTCCAATATGTTCCATCAGCATTGAGTTTCCTCTCAAAGGAAATACCCTCTTTCCTAGGGTTTCTGTTGAGGATCTGCTTTTTGAGCACATCACAAAGAGTCTGATGCCTTTGAGGCTTTTGTACATTCTTGTCATGTACAATTCCTTCAGCCCTGCATCATCAGTGATACTTGCATTGTCCTCAGATGAGGAATTAGTAACAGCAGAGACAGGTGAAGAATTTGTAACATTAGAAGCATTTGAACATTCAAGTGAAGAATTAGCAGATTCACGTTCAATGCACTTCAGACATGGAGGAACAAATTCTTCCTAGGTAGCGCTAATTTGTTGAGCAAGTAATGAATCATGCTCCTTCTAAAGATCTTCATAACTCACTCTTAACTTCTCAAGATATTGCTTTCTTTGAAGAAGTTCAAAGGAAAGCTTCTCGTGATCAGATAAGAGAGTGTTATGATGACCTTGAAGGTCGTCAAACTTGGAATGAAGTCTCTGAAGACTTTCAGCCAAAGCTTTTGACTAATCCATTTCTTCACCCAACATATCATCGCTCTTATTTAGCATGTATTGAAATTTTTCCAAAGCTCTTTGTTGTTTAGTGGCGAGGGAAGCAAGTTTGACATAGCTAGGTCCAAATTCATCGCCAGATTCATCATCACTGGACTCGGATAGATAGCATTCGGTTACCTTCGCACTGTTTGCCATGAGGCAGGGTGTAGAGGATGACGATTCTGGTTCGAATGTCATCGCATTGAGAGAGTCCTTGTAATCCTCAAACCAAGGATCATGACGGGTTCGATGACCTTCATAGACCTTAGAGAGACAGTCCCAGATTAGCTTCGCGTGATTGAGATGCATGACGTTCCTGAACTGATTTCGGGACAGGCTGGAGCAAATGACATCCTTTGCTATGAGGTTGAGTAGCATGTACATGCGAATGTGATCAGCCTCCACCATCTTGCATAGATCGGTAAGACCGATCTCAGTGACGGTCCACAGCTCACTGTCCATAGCCATGAGTCGCTTCCTCATCATGGCCTTCCACCGGGGATACTCATGACCGTCAAAGATGGGACAAGATATGTTCCTCAATCCTGCAGTCAACATAACTAAAACTCCAGGCGGTTAAACCAAAATCACACAGAACAAGGGAGTACCTTGCTCTATACCAATTGAAAGTGCGTTATATCGACTAGAGGGGGGTGAATATGCGATTTTTATGAATTCTTCAGTAAGGAATTTACCGGTGAGGAAATTCCTAAATGAAGAACTACTAGCAGCGGAATAAGTACTCAGAAAGGAACATAACAGAACACAAGCATAGTCATCATGATGAAATGAAGACAAGCACAGAGTACAGAAAGTGAAAACACATGATAACACAAGATGAAGATGAACAGACTGAAGAAATTGAACTGACGAAATTGAGAAAGTCTTCAGTCAAAGTCTTCAAACAGATATGAATAGGCACACAACAACATGGATGAGGAAATGAAAGAGTTGAGGAGATAGAACCAGTTAGCTTGGTGAAGACAATGATTTGGTAGACCAGTTCCAACTGCCGTCTAAGTTGTACATCTGGTTGGAGCGGCTGAGTATTTAAACTCGAGGACACACAGTCCCGGACACACAGTCCTCACCGTATTCTCCTTGAGCTAAGATCACACAGACCTCACCCAATCACTCGTGGTAAGTCTTCAGGTGACTTCCGAACCTTCACAAACTTGGTCACTCGGTGATCCACAATTCCTCTTGGATGCTCTAGACCTTGATGCCAAACCGTCTGGAAGAAGCACAGTCTTCAAAGGAAACAAGCATCGGATCCACCCATGATCAATCTCTTGAGTGATGCTCAATCACTTGGGGTTTTGTAGGTTTGGGTTTGGGATTTTCTTACTTGATGATTTTTGCTCAAAGTCCTCGGAGGATGGGTTGCTCTCAAATGACAAGTGTCAGTTTCTCTCGGAGCAGCCAACCAACTAGTGGTTGAAGGGGGCGGCTATTTATAGCCTAGGGAGCAGCCCGACATGATAAGACATAAATGCCCTTGTCTGATATGACCGTTAGGTGGGTAGATATTTTGGAACAGCTGGCGCGTAGCACAGCAATTGTCGGAATTTTGACTATCAAAATCCTCAGGGCTATCATGTTCCTCACTGTGTAGGCAATTCACACTGGTGAATTCCTAACTCCTTAGTTAGAACAAATTCCTCAGAGATCAGAAGAACTTCGTCTCTGTCACTGAAGAATATGGCTGAACTGTATGAGATTTCCAATGGCTTCACTCGAAGGGATTGGTAGGTGTAGGATTTTGAGTTGAGCATCACATGGAAATTTTTCCTTAGTATTTCCTCGACCCCCTTTAATAGTACGGTGTTTCCTATGACTCAAGAAAGAGAAAATGAAACTATAAAATAAAAGTCTTCACGCTTCATGTTCCTCGAATGAATACCAAGTCTTCAAGGTCACATCAATTTCTTCACTTTCAAAGTCTTCGGTAAGTCTTCAGAAATCCAAGTCTTCAGATGAAGAACTTCATTTTAGGGGTCGACATTCTCTGTAAATATCAAACTCCTCATAGACTTATATACCTGTGTACACTCACAAACACATCAGTCCCTTAACCTATAAGTCTTTAATACACCAAAATCACTAAGGGGCACTAGATGCACTTACACTTATTTTTGTTGTTTTTTCCCACCCAGCGCTGATTTTTTTACCACTGGTTTTCCCTTAAACCAACTCAATTGTCCCACGTCTTATTTGCTCACAAAAACAAAACGATTTTTTTGGCAAATTAATAAGTTCTTAAAAAATGTTTATCATTTTGGGATTACAACAGTTCGGACTCCACCGAAATATGCAAAATAAGGTTAAACTATTTGACCGTGGTCCTGGGCAGAAAATGGGATGTAATAAATTACTTAAGAATTAGCAAATGGGCTGCAAATTATAAAAAATAGCAAATGGGCTTGATGTTGTCTGCCACAGATTTGGAGGCTGACTTGTGGGCCTACCAAGTTCATGCGTACACAAGGTTTTTGTCGGGGATATACCCCGCGGCGTAAACCGGACGGAAGTATAACCCGGCCGGACTTGGCGGTTTACTGAGATCCGGCTGGCACTTGGTGATTCACTGGCGACCCGCCCTGACCTGGCGGTTTACAAGCAACCCACCTGGTCATTATGACTCACTGGTGACCCGGCGGGCGGGGCAGAGGAGCGGCAAGACCCGGTGGCCCGTCTGGCGGTTCATGAAGGCCGGTTCATACTATAGTGGGCCGGTTTAAGAGGAAAGGCATAAGGAATATTTGTCTTGCAAGGAGTTAAGACCTGGACTTGTATCCGGTTTGTATTAGAGATAGACTAGTCCTAATCCTAATAGGACTCGACATGTAACCCGCCCCTTCAGCATATATAAGGAGGGGCAGGGCTCCCCAAAGAGGGACAAGCGACAAGCAAGAAGAAACAATCTCTAGGGCTAAACACAACTAGAGGAGAGCCGGTTTATGGCGACTCCCTCGTGATGATAATGAGACCTAGCCCCAAGCAGCATGTAGGGTTTTTACCGGATGATGTTTCCCGGGGCCCGAAGCTGTCTAAATCCCTTACTTGTGTTGCATCTCTCGATTCCGCTCAACCCCTCTCAAGCTACCACATAGATGCGTTGGCCTCGTGACTAAGTCCTCACACTAAGGACATCTGACGTGACAAATCCACGACAGTTGGCGCCCACCGTGGGGCCAGACGCACGGTAGTGTTGAGCTCTTGGAGGGATTTTTCCTAGGGATCAAGGAGCTTGCAATTTTCAAGAAGAAGAAGAGTCATTGCGGAAGAATCACAGTCAGATTTGAGACTCATCCGAGATTCAAGGGAAATTAAGGTTATAATCCGTTTGAAGCCATCGTCACATCACCAAGATCAACAGAAAACCACCACAAATCGCCAAGGAAGTATTCACGAGCGTGTTTGTCTCACATGCAAAACTGTAATCAAACCGATCTTGACCCAGAGAAGGATTCAGACGCAGCCTCAAAACCGCCGGGCCTTTTTCTATTTTTTCAAACCGGACCGGGTCCCGCTCCGCATCTGTTTCAGATCCGTCGCTACGTCAAGAGTCGCCGTCACCTCTGCCTCCGCTACTATGACCTGAGGACACGGGAACGGACGGATTGAACCTTGCTACTATTACTTATTAGAAGAAACGAAGCCAAGTCATGCTACGATCCATCACCTCCTCTTTCTCTGCGTGCTCACGCTGAACCGGCCACGGCCGCGCCCCTCCAAGTCGCCATCTACCACGGCCGGCTTCAACAACAATGTCGACATCCACTGTTGACAAATTTCGGAGTCCATCACGCCCGGCTTCACCAACATCGTGATCTTCTTTGACTCGAGCTAAGAAGGCTCGGATCATGCCACCTCCGGTTCAGCAATCTCGCGCTGCGAAGTCTTCAAAATTTTGGCTCTCGCCGCTGTCTCCAGCCGCTAGTCAGGTTACCTGCTTACGACTCCCGCTGGACCATCTCCGACTTTGCTGGCTTATGCCACATCATAAAAACAAGCTAAGTCATTTTTTCATTTAAATTTCATTTTTTTCAGCCAATTAAATATATCCGGCACCTTTGAGTTAATCTTGGGGGCTATCATTTCTTCTCATAAAGTTGAGTCGTAAGGTTACCAAAGAGGACTATTTGCCACGATGCACAGTTCAAACATGGGTGCCCTACATATCAGCGAATAATTTTACGTTCGTTCTTTACTAAGTCAGACGCAACTCGTAACCGACCAAGTAGTGGGTATGTTATTGTCAATCGACTCTGATGCCTACCATGGACTTTGTCGACCCTAAACATATCATATTCCATGAAAAAAGTCCACGCGTGAGCCTACTTAGTCGAGTCAAACGATTAACAACTTGAACACAAGTTGACAAAGTCATCAAAATTATTATTTAATTTTGTTTTATATATCACGAATGGTGTAATGCATTCCCGTGTTTTATTTCAGGAACAAAGAGCTTGAAGATGACTCCTCGAGTCGCCTCAAGCCTCGGGGGTTATCAAGTCAGAATTTGTGAAAAAATGGATTTTGTTTGTTACTAAAACACAAAGTTAACATACTCTCTCGTCCGCGCCGGTTTACAACACCGCGGCTGGTTCATCTGTTTGAGCCGCCTATGATGCTGAGGTCATTTTTTCCGTCCATTTCTCACGGCCTAGTCTACATCAACATACTAGGCCACACCTGTCTGCATGAGCAAGTCACAGCTTGGGTAGCCCGGTTTTTTTTTCAAAATGGAGGCAAATTATCATATATTATCAACCGCCGTCTACACTGGATGGCTCAATGGGCAGGCGCACAAGTCGCCGCCACTACAGTTTGGTTAACTTCAAATCGCCAGTTGGAAGGAACCATTGGCCGAGTTGCTGACATGGCTCATGCGGGATCATTTATAACCCGCCGCAGTCACCTCAACCTTCTGTGGATTTACATCGTGCTATCAACACTAATGATATACAAGTTATGTCGGTTTACATCATGGTCAAATATGAAGAGTTTCAAGCCAACTCCTCGAGTCACCTTGAGACTCGGGGGCTACGATGACATGACTCAGCAAATCTTGCTAGTTTCAGCAAATTTAAGAACCCTAGGACGATGGAGGGAAAGATAACCCGGTCCAGGAGGCTACTGTTATTTGAAGGCCGTCAGAAAATTTCCGGCTTAGAAAGTATATGACAGTTATAAAATCCCGGCTCAATGAAGAAGATCCTGGTCATCAGAAAGGATTCCAGTTTAAATTCCGGCTCAAGGGAAGTCAGTCTCATTGAAGCTCTCAAATATATGGTTTACAATCCGGTTCAAGGGGAATCTGTTCTCCCACAAAGCTTTGAAGCTCTCAATATCCGGTTCAAGATCCCGGTTCAAGAAGAATTTATCTCTTGCAAAAAAAAGTTAAAAATTACCGAAGAGGACCTGCTGCCATGATGCGCGGTTCAAGCATGGGTATCCTGCCTTGTTGGCCTAACATATTATTGATCACATGGGGGCTTCTGCTTCATAAAGCGGGGTCTCTATTCTTTTTTACATCATGTGTGGTTACATGGAGTGGTTCTGTTTTAAAGCGGCCTCCGGTTTACCCCTTGAAATTTGCTTTTCAAAAAAGCTTTGTGATATCACTTGGGGCCTTGGTTGTGTCCGAACCAATGCGACACCTTTTGATAGGCGAAAGCCACCAGATCACTTGGGGACATGGTCAAGTCTGAACCAGTCACGCCTCTTGATCGGCCTAAGGCCACAGAATCACTTGGGGGCTTGGTCGAACCCGAACCATTGCCACGCCTTTTGATCGGCATAAATGCCACGGTTTCATTTGGGGACCTGGCTGACTTGAACCATTGTCACTCCTATTGGGGGCTTGGTCCTGTCCGACCATGGTAACACCATCTGGTCAGCTCAGTAAAGCATGTTTTTGCAAACGGTTTCTATCATTGCCTTTGCTTCCATATTTCTTTTATGACTATTCTTCAATTTTTTTTGTGTTTCCTTTAAACCAACAACACTTTTTTACTGGTTCAGTTGACGGAACACGGTCAATTCTTAATCTGGAGACTATTTGCCCGGTTTGATTTTTTGATTTTATGTTACCATCTTATTATGGAGTAAACCGGTGTTCATTAACCCGGCTTGACTTTCAACTACAAGTTGTCAGTACATTACTAATTATGATCCGGTGATTATTAACCCAGTCTGATTTGATTATAAGTCGCCAGTATTATATATGGTTAATCCGGTGTTTATCACAACCCGGTACGGTTTATCATAAACCGGCACAATATGGAAGGAGTTATCAGTACTCAAAATTTGGGTTATTACCTCTACTACAAAAAGTTGGTAAACCAACGATGTGATTCAATGTCACAGGTATGATATATTTCATATTTAATTATTCTTAAGTGCAGCCTTGGTTATAAACCCGGGTTATATGTTGGGCATTATGACCCGTCCGGCGGTAAACCGCCAGGACACTTTAAACTTGTTGTATGCAGAAACAGGTTGAATAAAGCATGATTATAAATTATCCGGTGTTTATTAAACCGGCCTGGCTTTAAGACGATAAGTCGCCAGTATATGATGGGAAATTATCCGGTGTTTATTAAACCGGCCTGGCTTTGGACTATACGTCGCCAGTATATATTTGGATTGCGCCATTGGAATCATGCGCTTATAAATGATTGGGTTATATTATTCAAATAGCCAAATTTGGCTGAATTTTCATTATGGTATTGGATGAATTTTTCATACCGGATTATATTATCTTGAATAGCCAACATGGCTGGATTTTTATGGTTATTAATAACCGGTATTATTGAGTTTTCAAAGTTGCTTTAGCGCAACAATTATTATTTTATCAAAGGATATGATTTATTCTACAATGGAAGGAATAGTCCCGAGTCGCTGCAGGCTTACGACCCAACACTTGGGGGCTACATTATTCAAGTTGAGATTATATCAAATTTGCAAGTCTCATGTCGCTGCAAGCATGCACCATGATACTTGGGGGCTAATGCAAAGTCATTTTTATTGGCCTTATTGAAGACCCGACTCATCATATCATAATGAGCTGGCCCTTGGGGGCTACCAATTGCTCCTGTCAACAAATCAAGTTTTATGGGCATCAGTCAATTACAAGTCCCAGGTTGCTGCAAGCATGACAACCCAGCACTTGGGGGCTACATAGTATGGAGTATTCAGTTTTTACTAAGTGACTGGGATGAACAACATGGATTTCTTCTTAAGTGGCAGTATTTATATTGAAGCAAGTCTTAAGCCATCACTTTGTTCTGCTCAAGACTTGGGGGCTACAGGTATTATATTATTATTGAAGAAATATTTTCAAATTCTCTGATTGAGCAAACTAGGTTGACCTGGCGTCACCAATCAGTATGACCCTATGGCTGCAACCCGGCGTCATTAATAATCATGAACTGGCGTTGGTAAAAATCATGCAACGGTGTCTGCAACAATCATGACTCAAAATTATCAAGTTTTTATAATCCGACAGTCTTTGGCAATGATAAAACCGGCAATTTCTGCATCTTCAAACCGGTTGAATATCAAATGAGTATTTCAAGACCAATATTTCTTAAACCGGCGCTTTGGAAGCCGACTCAAGTGGATTATTCTTCACAATATTTTTTCTATAAGAAGCCAACATCAGCAATTTGAGTATGAAGCTGGTTATTGACCCGGATTTTCTAGAAGAAGGAAATGACAAGGACTTAAGGATGTTCAGGTGCCGGTCTACAAGAATTCTTAACCCGGAGCACAACCTGCCAAATTTGTTCTGGTGTTTATTTTGCAGCATAAGTTTACCATGGATAAATCCAAGCTAAACTTGGGGGCTAATGTCGGGGATATACCCCGCGACGTAAACCGGTCGGAATTATAACCCGGCCGGACTTGGCGGTTTACTGAGATCCGGCTGGCACTTGGCGATTCACTGGCGACCCGCCCTGACCTGGGGGTTTACAAGCAACCCACCTGGTCATTATGACTCACTGGTGACCCAGCGGGCGGGTCAGAGGAGCGACAAGACCCGGTGGCCCATCTGGCGGTTCATGAAGGCCGGTTCATACTATGGTGGGCCGGTTTAAGAGGAAAGGCATAAGGAATATTTGTCTTGCAAGGAGTTAAGACCTGGACTTGTATCCGGTTTGTATTAGAGATAGACTAGTCCTAATCCTAATAGGATTCCACATGTAACCCGCCCCTTCAGCATATATAAGGAGGGGCAGGGCTCCCCAAAGAGGGACAAGCGACAAGCAAGAAGAAACAATCTCTAGGGCTAAACACAACTAGAGGAGAGCCGGTTTACGGCGACTCCCTCGTGATGATAATGAGACCTAGCCTCAAACATCATGTAGGGTTTTTACCGGATGATGTTTCCTGGGGCCCGAAGCTGTCTAAATCCCTGTCTTGTGTTGCGTCTCTCGATTCTGCTCAACCCCTCTCAAGCTACCACATAGATGAGTTGGCCTCGCGACTAAGTCCTCACATTAAGGACATCTGACGTGACAAATCCACGACAGTTTTGTAAAAAAGAAACTTAGTCAACAATCGACTCTACCAACGTCAGACCGTTAGATGTCAATCTAACGGCAATCATGCTTCTTCAGTCTCTGATCTTCCTGCCCCAGCCGCCCAAACCAGCGTCGTCGGAACCGCCTGCTCCCGCCTCCCGTGGACGGCAGTGCTGCCGGGCAGGCCTCACGGCCCCATCATACTCGCATCCCTGGCTTGTCTGTCCCTCTACTCACCCACACCTCCTGTTATTTTCCGGTGACAGCAGCCGAACCAGTCAACCCTCGTACTCTCCACCGCGTGGGCAGCCACTGCCGTGTCTTCCTTGGCTCCATGTCGTTCCCTTCGTATGCCTTGCCGTCATCCACCGCCCTGGTGCTCTCGGCGCGACGTGGTCAACGATGTCCATCCAACGACCGTAGTGCTTCTTCAACCTCTGGTCTTCTTGCCCCAGCCGCCCAAAGCAGCGCCGGTCGTGCTGCATGCTCCTGCCTCCCGTGGCCGGCTGTGCTACCGCGGAGGCCCCACCATCCCCATACTACTCCCACTGCTGGCCAGGCCATCCCTCCACTCACCCACTCCCCCTGTTATTCTACAGTGACGACAGCCTCACACCGCAGCCGAACCAGTGAACCCTCGTGCTCCTCTCCGCGTGGGCATCCACTGCCGCGTCTTCCCCGGCTCTGCGTCGTCCCCTTCCTAGGCCTCGCCGTCGTCCACCGCCGTGGTCAATGTGGTCAACGACCGACTTCCATCGGAAGAGTACTGTACGTGGAGAGGCTGACAGCTGGGTCCATGGAAGCCGCAAGGAAGTGCCTCCTTATTACACACAAAATAATTATTCCTCCACCTGACAGCAGGGACCCACCGGACGGGCCACCAGTATTTCCCGGAAAAAACGTTTCCCCCCTGACTGCTAGAACCCACCGGACGGGCCACCGTATTTCACGAAAAAAAAGTTTGCCCCTGACTGCTGGGACCCACCGGACGGACCACCGTATTTCGCGAAAAAATGTTCCCCCGCTATCAGCTCGGACCCACCGGAAGTGCCTCCTTATTACGCACAGAAAAATTAATACTCCCCCTGCTAGCTGGGACCCACCATGTTGGGAGGCTGACTTGTGGGCATACTAAGTTGACGGGGACGGAGGGCTTTGTCAACTTAGTCAATATGAACGATTCTAGCTCCAGTGACCGTACGATGTCCATCCAACGGCCGTCGTGCTTCTTCAATCTCAGCTCTTCTTGTTCCAGCCGCTCAAATAAGCACCGCGGGACTGCCTTCTCCCTCCTCCCCGTGGCCGGCTGTGCTGCCGCGCAGCCCTCACCGCCCAACCGTACTCCCATCGCTGGCCTAGCCATCCCTCTACTCACCCACATTATTCTCCGGCGACGGCAGATGAACCAGTAAACCCTCGTACAGTCGTACTCCCCTCCGCGTGGGAAACAACTGCCGAGTCTTCCCTGCCTCCATGTCGTTCCCTTCCTAGGCCTCGCCGTCGTCCACCGCCCTGGTGCTCTCGGCGCGGCTTGGTCAACGTGGTCAACAACTGACATGCATCTGAAGTGGACTGTACGTGGAGAGGCTGATAGCTGGGTCCATGGCCGCACGCAAGGAAATGCCTCCTTATTACGCGCAAAATAATGATTCATCCACCTGACATCGTGGACCCACCGAAAGGGCCTCTGTATTTCACAAAACAAACATTACCGCCGCTGACAGCTCGGACCCACCAGCTATATCTTCGCAGGCAAGGAAGTGCCTCCTTATTACGCACAAAAAAATACCCCCTGTTAGCTGGGACCCAGTATAGTGGCAAGCTAACTTGTGGGCCTACTAACTTGACGGGGACGGAGGGCTTTGTCAACTTAGTCAATATGCATGATTCTAGCTCCAGTGACCGTACGATGTCCATCCAATGGCTGTAGTGCTTCTTCAACCTCTGGTCTTCTTGCTCCAGCCGCCCAAACTAGCGCCGGTCATGCCTCGTGCTCCTGCCTCCCGTGGCCGTCTGTGATGCCGCGGAGGCGTTACCGCCCCCTACTACTCCCACCGCTGGCCAGGCCATCCCTCTACTCAACCACACCCCCTGTTATTCTGTGGCGACGACAGCCTCACACCGCAGCGAACCAGTGAACCCTCGTACTCCTCTACGCGTGGGCATCCACTGCCGCGTCTTCCCCGGCTCCGCATCGTCCCCTTCCTAGGCCTCGCCATTGTCCACCACCCTGGTGCTCTCGACGCGGCATGGTCAACGTGGTCAAGGAACGACTTCCATTGGACGTGGACTGTACGTGGAGAGGCTGACAACTAGGTCCACGGCCGCAGCAAGGAAGTGCCTCCTTATTATGTGAAAAATAATTATTCCTCCACCTGACAGCGGGGACCCACCGGAAGGGCCACCGTATTTCGTGAAAAAAATGTTTCCCCATGACTGCTGGGACCCACCAGCTACATCTTCGCACGCAAGGAAGTGGGTCCAAGCAAAAAAAAAAGATTCGCCCCCCTGACTGCTGGGACCCACCAGCTACATCTTCGCACTCAAGGAAGTGCGTCCGGGAAAAAAAATGATTCACCCCTCTGACTGCTGGGACCCACCAGCTACATTTTCGCACGCAAGGATGTGCCTAACAGTCCGGACCCACCTGGTTGAAGCATATGTAGCGTTGTCATTCTGGTCGCGAACGTGTACGTACATACTGGTCATTGTAGAGGCGCGCACGTGTCGTAGTAGAGGCGCGCACGTAGCATGTACACGTATGTATAGCTGCGAGGGTGCAAGAAAGAAAATACGGCCACATATGTGTACATACGGGCGGCGTCTCGAACGCCTAGTCGCGCATACGTACGGCGAGGGCTCGTGTACATGGCTGGGTCGGAACGGAGAAACAGCGTCATCGTCGTGTTCATGGGGAGCCAACTGGCTGGGTCGTAACGGAATGCGTGGTCGTGTTCATCGAGAGGGCTTGGACGGAACAAGCAATAGAAACGAGGCCCGGCGTACCGCACAATGGAGGAAATGGACCTCCTACGTTCGGAACGGGGTCCTGTTGATCGGGAGGGGTGTGGCGTACCGCAAAATGGAGGAAACGGACCTCCTACGGTCGAAACAAGGATCCTGTTGATCGGGAGGGGTGTGGCGTACCGCAAAACGAACGAAACAGACTTGTGTTGGAGCGCTACGGTTGAAACGGGGGTCCTGTTCATCAGGAGGGGTGTGGCGTACCGCAAAAATGACGAAACGGACTTGTGTTGGAGCGTTATGGTCGAAATGGGGGTCCTGTTCATCGGGAGGGGTGTGGCGTACCGCAAAATGGGACTCCACGGGATACTGTTCATCTCCACCGTCGACCTCCTCCAGCCTCCATGGGCTCCTGTTCATCCAGCCTCCACCGCGCGCTACTCCACCGGCTACTGTTCAACCACCCCTCCACCGTCTACTGTTCATCTAGCCCTGCACCGTCTACTGTTCATCCAGCCCTCCACACCATGGGATCCTGTTCAACCACCCCTCCACGGCCACCCCTCCACCATCTACTGTTCATCCAGCCCTCCACACCACGGGGTCCTGTTCATCCAGAGGCAACGCCATCACTCACTGTTCATCCAACCCCCCCCCCCCCCCCGCAACGCTCACTGTTCATCCAATCGATCGGCTTCAGTTAGCAGCAGTAGGGAAGGAGTCGCTCCATCGGGTTCAGTTAACAGCCATCGATCGATCGCTCGGGTTTAGTAACGCGTAGCCTGCAGTGCAATCGCTCGGGTTCAGTTAGAGCCCAACGCCTCGCTCGGGTTCAGTTAGAGCCAACGCCTCGCACACACGCGCGTACGTGTATGAGAGAAACGCACATCGCTCGGCCCCTGACCTCCCACCGTAACCGGCAACTCCCCGAAATTTTCCTCCCCCTCGCCTCTACCACAGTTTTTTCCGTCATGGACGGCCCAAAGAATGTCATGCAGCTGCGTATCCGGCCCGCCCAGGACGAAAAGCCCATTTTCTGTCATGATTTTTTGTCAAAGAATTAGGAGCCCACCACATCTATGATGATACCGGGTTTTGTCACAATTATCGTCATAGAAGTGTCATATGTATGACATAATTTTTTTCGTTTGGCCCAAAATGTCACGTATGTGTCTTTTTTTGTAGTGGGTGCTCATGGACGGTGGCAGTAGTGTCAATATCCTTCATTATGATACTTTTCACCGGATGAATTTAACTGATAAGGATCTTAAGCCGTCCTCTACAGTTTTTCAGGGTGTGGTCCCTGGTAAGTCGGCATACCCAGTGGGAAAGATTGCCTTGGAAGTAGCTTTTGGCGATGACTATGATTACAGCGGAGAAACGTTATGGTTTGAAGTGGTTAAAATCAAGAGCCCTTATAATTCCTTGTTTGGACGGTCAGCTTACGCCAAGTTTATGGCGCAACCTTGTTATGTTTATTTGCAGCTTAAAATGCCAGGACATAAGGGCATGATTACAATCCACGGTGATCAAAGAATTGCATTGGAATGTGAAGAAGGAGATGCTGCCTATGTTGAATCAGCCTGTGCTACTAAGGAGCTTAAGTTTTATAAGGATAATGTTGACCCGGCTGATATGGCCCCTTTGAAGAAGCCCACCACGAAGCAAGACCCTCTGTTGAAATTTAATTCGGCTGATGATACTAAGCAGGTTGACTTTGTCCCGTGGAGATTCATCTCAGCAGTTCACAACAGGGGCTAATATGGATCCTAAATAGGAAAGCACACTCATCGAGTTCATCCATGAGAATCGGAACATCTTTGCATGGAAACCTTCTGACATGCCGGGTGTACCGAGAGAATTTGCTGAGCACACTCTTAATGTGATCCTAAATTTAAGCTGGTCAAGCAATTTCTTCGTCGTTTCAATGAAGAGCGACGTAAGGCTATTGAAGAAGAGGTGGCCCGGCTCTAGCTAGCTCGGTTCATCATCGAAGTTGATACGTCCATTTTGCATCATGTTTTCTTACTGTTATTTATGATGTTTTTATGCATAATAATACTTTTCGGAGTATTCTAATGCCTTTTCTCTCATAGTATGCAAGGTACACACAAAGAGGGAGAATTCTGGCAGTTTGAAATCTGGACCTGCAAAAGCTACGCCGGGCCACCTATTCTGCACAACTCCAAATGAGCTGAAACTATACGGAGATTTTTTATGGAATATTTGAGAAATATTGGAGCCAATAAGTACCAGAGGGGGCCCACCAGGTGGGCACAACCCACCTGGGCGCGCCAGGGAGCCCAGGCGTACCCTGGTGGGTTGTGATCCCCTCGCCCCACCTCTGGTGCCCATCTTCTGATATATAAGTCATTTTGACCTAGAAAAAAAATAAGGAGAGGACTTTCAGGACGGAGCACCGCCGTCTCGAGGCGGAACTTGAGCAGGAGCACTCCTCCGATGAAGCGATTCTGCCGGGGGAACTTCCCTCCTGGAGGGAGAAATCATCATCATCATCATCACCAACAGCTCTCCCATCTTGGGGAGGGAAATCTCCATCAACATCTTCAACAACACCATCTCCTCTCAAATCCTAGTTCATCTCTTGTGATCAATCTTTGTACCGGAACTATAGATTGGTGCTCGTGGGTGACTAGTAGTGTAGATTTTGTCTTGTAGTTGATTACTATATGGTTTATTTGGTGGAAGATTATATGTTCAGATCCATTATGCTATTTAATACCCCTCTGATCTTGAGCATGATTATTATTAGTGAGTAGTTACTTTTGTTCTTGAGGTCATGGGATAAATCATGTTCCAAGTAATCATGTGAACTTGATATGTGTTCGCTATTTTGATAGTATGTATGTTGTGATTCCCTTAGTGGTGTCATGTGAACGTCAACTACATGACACTTCATCATATTTGGGCCTAAGGGAATGCATTGTGGAGTACTTATCAGATGATAGGTTGCGAGAGTGCCAGAAGCTTAAACCTGATACGTCTCCAATGTATCTATAATTTTTGATTGTTCCATGCTATTATATTATCTGTTTTGGATGTTTAAAGGGCTTTAATATGCTCTTTTATATTATTTTTGGGACTAACCTATTAACCAAAGGCCCAGTGCCAGTTTCTGTTTTTTTGCCTATTTTAGAGTTTTGCAGAAAAGGAATACCAAACGGAGTCCAAACAAAATGAAACCTTCGCGATGATCTTTCTTGGACCGAAAGCAAACCAGAAGACTTGGAGTTGAAGTCAGAAACGCCACGAGGCACCCACGAGGTAGGAGGGCGTGCCGAGGGGGGTAGGCGCGCCCCCACCCTCGTGGGACCCTTGCAGCTCCACCAACGTACTTCTTTCGCCTATATATACTCTTATAGCCTAGAAACATCAGGGGAAGCCATGAAACCACTTTTCCACCACCGCAACCTTCTGTACCCGTGAGATCCCATCTTGGGGCATTTTCCGGCGATCTGCTAGAGGGGGAATCAATCACGGAGGGCTTCTACATCAACATCATTACCTCTCCGATGAAGCATGAGTAGTTTACTACAGACCTTCGGGTCCATAGTTATTAGCTAGATAGCTTCTTGTATCTCTTTGATTCTCAATACAAAGTTCTCCTCGATGTTCTTGGAGATCTATTCGATGTAATACTCTTTTGCGGTGTGTTTGCCGAGATCCGATGAATTGTGGATTTATGAACAAGATTATTTATTAATATTATTTGGTTCTTCTCTGAATTCTTATATGCATGATTTGATATCTTTGCAAGTCTCTTCAAATTATCGGTTTAGTTTGGCCTACTAGATTGATCTTTCTTGCAATGGGAGAAGTGCTTAGCTTTGGGTTCAATCTTGCGATGTCCTTTCCCAGTGACAGTAGGGGCAGCAAGGCACGTATTGTATTGTTGCCATCGAGGATAAAAAGATGGGGTTTATATCATATTGTTTGAGTTTATCCCTTTACATCATGTCATCTTGCTTAATGCGTTACTCCATTTTTATGAACTTAATACTCTAGATGCATCCTAGATAGCGGTCGATGTGTGGAGTAATAGTAGTAGATGCAGAATTGTTTCGGTCTAGAAAGGATTGAGAAGAGGTGTCTAGAGGGGGGGTGTGATTAGACACTAAGCAAGAAAAGTTAGAGTTTTTAATCTCTTTAAGTTGATGTGGAGTTTTGGCACAAGTTTAACAATCACAATACATATCAAGCAAACATGCAAAGAGTATATGAGCAGCGGAAAGTAAAGCTTGCAACTTGCAAGAATGTAAAGGGATGGGATTGGAGTGTGCAAACACAATTTGTAGACACAAAGATTTTTGAGACATGGTTCCGATAGGTGGTGCTATCGTACATCCACGTTGATGGAGACTTCAACCCACGAAGGGTAATGGCTGCGCAAGTCCACGGAGGGCTCCACCCACGAAGTGTCCACGAAGAAGCAACCTAGTCTATCCCACCATGGCCATCACCCATGAAGGACTTGCCTCACTAGGGTAGATCTTCACGAAGTAGGCGATCTCCTTGCCCTTACAAACTCCTTGGTTCAACTCCACAATCTTGTCGGAGGATCCCAAGTGACACCTAGCCAATCTAGGAGACACCACTCTCCAAGAAGTAACAAATGGTGTTGATGATGAACTCCTTCCTCTTGTGCTTCAAATGATAGTCTCCCCAACACTCAACTCTCTCTCACAGGATTTGGATTTGGTGGAAAGAAGATTTGAGTGGAAAGCAACTTGGGGAAGGCTAGAGATCAAGATTCATATGGTAGGAATGGAATATCTTGGTCTCAACACATGAGTAGGTGGTTCTCCCTCAGAAAATGAATGCTGGAAGTGTAGGCACATTCTGATGGCTCTCTCCACGAAGAGTGGGTGGAGGGGTATATATAGCCTCCACACAAAATCTAACCGTTATACACAACATACCAATATTGGTGGGACCGAATCGTGAAACTCGATCAAACCGATTTAGCAAATAATGTGACTGTTAGGATTTTCGGTGGGACCGACATGTCAACTCGGTGGGACCGATATGGTTAGGGTTAGGGCATAACGTAATCTCGGTGAGACCGATTACACAAACTCGGTGGGACCGATTTTGTTAATAAGCTAACCAGAGAGTTGGTCAGGAAAACTCGGTGGGACCGATTCACTCATCTCGGGTAGACCGAAATGTTACAAAGAGGAACAAAGAGTTTGCATTGTAATCTCGATAGGACCGATTACACAAACTCGGTGTGACCGATTTTGGTAACGGATACGTACAGAGAGATTACAATCCCATATCAGTGAGACCGAGATCCCTATCGGTGAGACCGATTTGACTAGGGTTTGTGGCAGTGGCTATGACATCTGAACTCGATGGCATCGGATATAAAGAATAGGTAGGGCCAAGTTGGACTTTTGGTTTGGGTCATATGTGGATGTGAGAAAGTAGTTGAGGGCTTTGGAGCATATCACTAAGCACTTTTGAGCAAGCAAGCCATTAAGCAACACCTCATCCCCTCTTGATAGTATTGGCTTTTCCTATAGACTCAATGTGATCTTGGGTCACTGATAACCAATAAGTGTAGGGGATCGCAACAGCTTTCGAGGGTAAAGTATTCAACCCAAATTTATTGATTCGACACAAGGGGAGCCAAAGAATATTCTTGAGTATTAGCAGTTGAGTTGTCAATTCAACCACACCTGGATAACTTAATATCTGCAGCAAAGTATTTAGTAGCAAAGCAATATGATAATAAAGGTAACGTTAGCAAGAGTAATGTTTTTGGGTTTTGTAGTGATTGGAACAATAGCAACAAAAAAGTAAATAAGCGAAGCACAAGATGTGAAGAGCCCGTAGGCAATGGATCAGTGATGGATAATTATTCGGATGCGATTCCTCATGTAATAGTTATAACATAGGGTGACACATAACTAGCTCTAATTCATCAATGTAATGTAGGCATGTATTCCGTAAATAGTCGTACGTGCTTATGGAAAAGAACTTGCATGACATCTTTTGTCCTACCCTCTCGTGGCAGCGGGGTCCTAGCGGAAACTAAGGGATATTAAGGCCTCCTTTTAATAGAGAACCGGACCAAAGCATTAACACATAGTGAATACATGAACTCCTCAAACTACGGTCATCACCGAGAAGTATCCCGATTATTGTCACTTCGGGGTTGTCGGATCATAACACATAATAGGTGACTATAGACTTGCAAGATAGGATCAAGAACACACATATATTCATGAAAACATAATAGGTTCAGATCTGAAATCATGGCACTCGGGCCATAGTGACAAGCATTAAGCATAGCAAGGTCATAGCAACATCAATCTCAGAACATAGTGGATACTAGGCATCAAACCCTAACAAAACTAACTTGATTACATGGTAAATCTCATCCAACCCATCACCGTCCAGCAAGCCTACGATGGAATTACTCACGCACGACAGTGAACAGCATTAAATTGGTGATGGAGGATGGTTGATGATGGCGATGGCGATGAATCCCCCTCTTCGGAGCCCCGAATGGACTCCAGATCAGCCCTCCCGAGAGGTTTTAGGGCCTGGCGGTGGCTCCGCATCATAAAACGCAATGAAACTTCCTCTCTGATTTTTTCCTCCACGAAACGGAATATATGGAGCTGGAGTTGAGGTCGTCAATTCAACCACACCTGGATAACTTAGTATGTGGAGCAAAATATTTAGTAGCAAAGTAATATGGTAGTAATGGTAACAACGGTAAAAGTAAAGATAGCAGTATTGTAGTGATTGTAGCAGTACCAACAGAAAAGTAAATAAGCGAAGCACAATATATGAAAAGCTCGTAGGCATTGGATCAGTGATGGTAATTATGTCGGATGCGATTCCTCATGTAATAGCTATAACATAGGGTGACACAGAACTAGCTCCAATTCATCAATGTAATGTAGGCATGTATTCCGTATATAGTCATACGTGCTTATGGAAAAGAACTTGCATGACATCTTTTGTCCTACCCTCCTGTGGCAGTGTGGTCCTAGTGGAAACTAAGGGATATTAAGGCCTCCTTTTAATAGAGTACCAGACCAAAGCATTAACACATTGTGAATACATGAACTCCTCAAACTACGGTCATCACCGAGAAGTATCCCGATTATTGTCACTTCGGGGTTGTTGGATCGTAACACATAATAGGTGACTATGGACTTGCAAGATAGGATCAAGAACTCACATATATTCATGAAAACATAATAGGTTCAGATCTGAAATCATGGCACTCGGGCCATAGTGACAAGCATTAAGCATAGCAAGGTCATAGCAACATCAATCTCAGAACATAGTGGATACTAGGCATCAAACCCTAACAAAACTAACTTGATTACATGGTAAATCTCATCCAACCCATCACCGTCCAGCAAGCCTACGATGGAATTACTCACGCACGGCAGTGAACATCATTAAATTGGTGATGGAGGATGGTTGATGATGACGATGGCGATGAATCCCCCTCTTCGGAGCCCCGAACGGACTCCAGATCAGCCCTCCCGAGAGGTTTTAGGGCCTGGCGGTGGCTCCGCATCGTAAAACGCAATGAAACTTCCTCTCTGATTTTTTCCTCCACGAAACGGAATATATGGAGTTGGAGTTGAGGTTGTCAATTCAACCACACCTGGATAACTTAGTATGTGCAGCAAAATATTTAGTAGCAAAGTAATATGGTAGTAATGGTAACAACGGTAAAAGTAAAGACAGCAGTATTGTAGTGATTGTAGCAGTACCAACAGAAAAGTAAATAAGCGAAGCACAATATATGAAAAGCTCGTAGGCATTGGATCAGTGATGGTAATTATGTCGGATGCGATTCCTCATGTAATAGCTATAACATAGGGTGACACAGAACTAGCTCCAATTCATCAATGTAATGTAGGCATGTATTCCGAATATAGTCATACGTGCTTATGGAAAAGAACTTGCATGACATCTTTTGTCCTACCCTCCCGTGGCAGTGTGGTCCTAGTGGAAACTAAGGGATATTAAGGCCTCCTTTTAATAGAGTACCGGACCAAAGCATTAACACACTGTGAATACATGAACTCCTCAAACTACGGTCATCACCGAGAAGTATCCCGATTATTGTCACTTCGGGGTTGTTGGATCATAACACATAATAGGTGACTATAGACTTGCAAGATAGGATCAAGAACTCACATATATTCATGAAAACATAATAGGTTCAGATCTCAAATCATGGCACTCGGGCCCTAGTGACAAGCATTAAGCATAGCAAAGTCATAGCAACATCAATCTCAGAACATAGTGGATACTAGGGTTCAAACCCTAACAAAACTAACTTGATTACATGGTAAATATCATCCAAGCCATCATCGTCCAGCAAGCTTACGATGGAATTACTCACGCACAATGGTGAGCATCATGAAATTGGTGATGGAGGATGGTTGATGATGACGACGACGACGAATCCCCCTCTCCGGAGCCCGGAACGGACTCCAGATCAGCCCCCCGAGAGAGATTAGGGCTTGGCGGCGGCTCCGTATCGTAAAATGCGATGAAACTTTCTCCTTGATTTTTTTCTCTGCGAGACAGAATAAATAGAGTTGGAGTTGAGGTCGACGGAGCCTCAGGGGGCCCACGAGACAGGGGGGCGCGCCCAGGGGGGAGGGCGCCCCCCACCCTCATGGACAGGGTGTGGGCCCCCTGGTCTTGATTCTTTCTCCAGTATTTTTTATATTTTCCAAAAAATGCCTCCGTGGATTTTCAGGACATTCCGAGAACTTTTGTTTTCTACACATGAAACAATATCATAGCAGTTCTGCTGAAAACATCGTCAGTCCAGGTTAGTTTCATTCAAATCATGAAAGTTAGAGTCCAAAACAAGGGCAAAAGTGTTTGGAAAAGTAGATACGTTGGAGACGTATCAGTCACTAAAATAGAAAATGTAGAGTCTTGTGCTTTGAGCTTGAACCAATCCTTTGTCTTTAGCGTCTTGAAGGGGTTCCACATCCTCTAGTCCATGCCACTCCATTGTAGAACTTATCTGAAACATACTAGGTAAAAGTATTAGTCCAACAAGAGATATGTTGACATAAATTACCAAAATCACCCAGGGAGCACTTGTGCTTTCAATCTCCCCCTTTTTGGTAATTGAAGACAACATACATCAAAGCTTTAGATAAAGATATAGAGAATAACAAGTAAAGCTTTGGAAATACATGTAACATGCATAGGCTCCACCTACATGTATGCAATCATGTAAATATGGAATATAGGAACCTATGAATGCATAAGCATGACAGAGTAAGCAATGTGTTACATGTATCTTGGCTATATGCATCAGAGCAAAAGATGCGAATATAGGAAATGTACCTTCATGCTCATGAGTCCTTCTTGCAAACAGTATGTACATCATCAAGAGATCCTCATAAACATGATTGTGATGCATATACTTACCTTGTGGTCTTGAGTTGGCTTAGGATGGAATGAACATGCGTAAACAAGGTTAGATAACACATATGCACCTACTAGCCAGAGCAAACAAAAGAAACCACAAGAGAACCAAGACTGGGATGATATGTAGAGTGAGTAATAAGTACCACATTGAACATAGACATGTCCCCAAAGGTAAAGATGTGCAATGAATTCAAGGATTTCCTTCCCTTAGATGTCTTGCTCCCCTTGAATCTAGCATGGGATATTGGGAGAAGATAGGGAACAGAAAATCAGAGCTCAAAGAAAATAAATAGATCTAATGCGAACAAAAAAATATGAACATGTCTTTCCCCTCTTGAAGACATGTGACTTCTCTCCTCTTGAACACCAAGCATCTGGGGTCCTCTCTCCCTTTGAGTATTCTCCCCCCTATAGATATGATTAAGCTTTGATGTGATCTCTCTCTCCCCCTTTAACATCAATTTCCAAGGAGGGTCTTCTAGATTTTTGTCACAGATGGGTTTGGTCCTTGAGTCACAGAACAAAGCAGCAAGTTGAATGTGATGCTGGTAGAGTACAAGAATCATTGAGTGGAGCTGGATCAAAAAGAATGCAGGAACACGTGGCAAGATGTCTTTCCTGTAGTGAAATTGGCGAAACCGAGTTGTGTGCTTCGGTTGCACCGAAATAATTCAGTTGGACCGAAGGCAATATACCGGTGTGACTGAGTTCATCATAGAGAAAACACTTGTCACCTCAGCTCACTAGACAAGTAAGACCTCACAAGGATTTGCAAGGAATTAACTGAAAGATTTGCAATGAATTGGATGCAGGGAATTCAGAACAGAAATACAAGAAAAGAAATCTAGATGAAGTTTTTTTTGAAAGGGGAAACAAATATGCATGAGATAAATGCAAGAGAACAAGAAAAAAGACACGAGAGAACTTCATCTAGAATTGGTCGGCGACAAAGTCACCTATGTTAGAGTATATTGACTTAGGAGTCAAGTGAGATCACTTGATCATAGGTCACACTCATCTTTAAGCTCACAATGGGGTTACCATTTTTCATTTAAGCATTTCGATGTATTCACATATTGTTGAGTTGCTTTGACTCATGACTTGGAGTAAAGCTTATCTAAGATGGAATAGCATACCTTGGGTGGTGGTGTTGATCGTGATCATGTAGTTGAACTAGTGTGGGTTGCTCAAGGTTGATGTAGCTCATCAAGAGTTGGTAGCACCACTTTGGAATTTGAGTTCATCTACCTACATGGGTTAGTTTTTGCAAGGAAGAGCAGTTGTGTATCCAAAATGACAATCATGATACTCAATAACAAGGGTGTCAAAGGATATGTTTGAATGGTTCCATGCTTCCTTGTCTTCAACCACCATTGTGTAGAGACATGGTGATGTAGAGATTTCTCAAGATGTGAGTGAGTTGCAATCTCATAGATTTACATTCATCCAAGTACCTACATGGGTTAGATAACATGCAAGGTGCAAATATATCCAAGACATAAGATTATCATCATAGGAGAAATATCAAGGATTAGTCATAGGCTCATGTCTTGCATGTATCCAAATGGAGTTCCTACTCCAAGTTTGAAGCATCAATGATGTTCAATTCACCTCTTAACCTGCAAAATACTTTCTAATCAAGTGGTTTAGTGAAAATATCCGCTAATTGCTAATTAGTGAGAACATGTTTAAGATTAATGTCCCCTTTGGCAACATGATCTCGAATGAAATGATGACGAACTTCAATATGCTTAGTTCGAGAGTTTTGCACGAGATTGTGAGCAATCTTGATAGCACTCTCATTGTCACAAAGCAATGGAACATGTTTCACATATATCCCATAATCTTTAACAGTTTGGGTCATCCAAAGTAATTGAGCACAACATGAACTAGCGGCAATGTATTCCACTTCGGTGGTGGATAAGGATGTTGGAAATATGCCCTAGAGGCAATAATAAAATGGTTATTATTATATTTCTTTGTTCATGATAATTGTCTGTTATTCATGCTATAATTGTGTTATCCGGAAATCGTAATACACGTGTGAATACATAGACCACAACATGTCCCTTGTGAGCCTCTAGTTGACTAGCTCGTTGATCAATAGATAGTCATGGTTTCCTGACTATGGGCATTGGATGTCATTGATAATGGAATCACATCATTAGGAGAATGATGTGATGGACAAGACCCAATCCTAAGCATTGCTCAAAGATCGTGTAGTTCGTTTAACTAGAGCTTTTCCAAATGTCAAGTATCATTTCCTTAGACCATGAGATTGTGCAACTCCCGGATACCGTAGGAGTGCTTTGGGTGTGCCAAACGTCACAACGTAACTGGGTGACTATAAAGGTGCACTACGGGTATCTCCGAAAGTGTCTGTTGGGGTGGCACAAATTGAGACTGGGATTTGTCACTCCGTATGACGGAGAGGCATCTCTGGGCCCACCCGGTAATGCATCATCATAATGAGCTCAATGTGACCAAGTGTCTATGCACGAGATCATGCATTACGGTACGAGTAAAGTGACTTGCCGGTAATGAGATTAAACGAGGTATTGGGATACCAACGATCGAATCTCGGGCATGTAACATACCGATTAACAAAGGGAATTGTATACGGCATTGCTTGAGTCCTCGACATCGTGGTTCATCCGATGAGATCATCGAGGAGCATGTGGGAGCCAACATGGGTATCCAGATCCCGCTGTTGGTTATTGACCGGAGAGGCGTCTCGGTCATGTCTGCATGTCTCCCGAACCCGTAGGGTCTACACACTTAAGGTTCGGTGACGCTAGGGTTGTAAAGATATGAGTATGCAGTAAACCGAAAGTTGTTCGGAGTCCTGGATGAGATCCCGGACATCATGAGGAGTTACGGAATGGTCCGGAGGTAAAGAATTATATATAGGAAGTGAAGTTTCGGCCATCGGGAAAGTTTCGGGGGTTACCGGTATTGTACCGGGACCACCGGAAGGGTCCCGGGGGTCCACCGGGTAGGGCCACCTATCCCGGAGGGCCCCATGGGCTGAAGTGGGAGGGGAACCAGCCCCTGGTGGGCTGGTGCACCCCCCTTGTCCCCCCTGCACCTAGGGTTGGAAACCCTAGGGTGGGGGGCGCCTCCACTTGCCTTGGGGGGCAAGCCACCCCCTTGGCCGCCGCCCCCCCTTGGAGATCCCATCTCCTAGGTCTGCCCCCCCTAGGGGGCCTATATAAAGAGGGGGGTGGGGTGGGAGGGAGGGCAGTTGCACCCATGCTCTTGGCGCCTCCCTCTCCCCTTGCTACACCTCTCCCTCTCGTAGAAGCTTGGCGAAGCCCTGCCGAGATCGCTCCTGCATCCACCTCCACGCCGTCGTGCTGCTGGATCTTCATCAACCTCTCCTTCCCCCTTTCTATATCAAGAAGGAGGAGACGTCTTACTCAATCGTACGTGTGTGTTGAACATGGAGGTGCCGTCCGTTCGGCGCTAGGATCTTCGGTGATTTGGATCACGACGAGTACGACTCCCTCAACCCCGTTCTCTTGAACGCTTTCGCTCGCGATCTACAAGGGTATGTAGATGCACTCCTCTCTCTCGTTGCCAGATGAACTAAATAGATTGATCTTGGTGAAATCATAGAAATTTTTTATTTTCTGCAACGTTCCCCAACAGTGGCATCATGAGCTAGGTCTATGCGTAGTTCTCTTTGTACGAGTAGAACACAAATTTGTTGTGGGCGTAGATGTTGTCAACTTTCTTGCCACTACTAGTCTTATTTTGCTTCAGCAGTATTGTGGGATGAAGCGGCCCGGACCGAGCTTACACGTACGCTTACGTGAGACAGGTTCCACCGACTGACATGCACTAATTGCATAAGGTGGCTAGCGGGTGTCTGTCTCTCCCACTTTAGTTGGAGCGGATTCGATGAAAAGGGTCCTTATGAAGGGTATATAGAAGTTGGGAAATCACATTGTGGCTTTAACGTAGGTAAGAAAACATTCTTACTAGAACCCTATTGCAGCCACGTAAAACTTGCAACAACAATTAGAGGACGTCTAACTTGTTTTTGCAACATATGATTTGTGATGTGATATGGCCAAAAGTTGTGATGAATGATGAATGATATATATGTGATGTATGAGATCATGTTCTTGTAATAGGAATCAGGACTTGCACGTCGATGAGGACAACCGGCAGGAGCCATAGGAGTTGTCTTAATTATTGTATGACTTGCGTGTCAATGTTTTAACGCCATGTAATTACTTTACTTTATTGCTAATCCGTTAGCCATAGTAGTAGAAGTAATAGTTGGCGAGCAACTTCATGGAGACACGATGATGGAGATCATGGTGTCATGCCGGTGACGAAGATGATCATGGAGCCCCGAAGATGGAGATCAAAGGAGCTATATGATATTGGCCATATCATGTCACTATTTGATTGCATGTGATGTTTATCATGTTTTTGCATCTTGTTTACTTAGAATGACGGTAGTAAATAAGATGATCCCTCATAATAATTTCAAGAAAGTGTTCCCCCTAACTGTGCGCCGTTGCGAAAGTTCATTGTTTCGAAGCACCATGTGATGATCGGGTGTGATAGATTCTAACGTTCACATACAATGGGTGTAAGACAGATTTACACATGCATAAACACTTAGGTTAACTTGAGAAGCCTAGCATGTACAGACATGGCCTCGGAACACAAGAGAGTCGAACATGAGTCGTATGGAAGATACGATCAACATGGAGATGTTCACCGATGATGACTAGTCCGTCTCACGTGATGATCGGACACGGCCAAGTCGACTCGGATCATGTATCACTTAGATGACTAGAGGGATGTCTAATCTGAGTGGGAGTTCATTAAATAATTTGATTAGATGAACTTAATTATCATGATCTTAGTCTAAAATCTTTACAATATGTCTTGTAGATCAAATGGCCCACATTACCCTCAACTTCAACGCATTCCTAGAGAAAACCAAGCTGAAAGATGATGGCAGCAACTATACAGACTGGGTCCGGAACCTGAGGATCATCCTCATAGCTGCCAAGAAAGATTATGTCCTAGAAGCACCGCTAGGTGAAGCACCCATCCCAGAGAACCAAGACGTTATGAATGCTTGGCAGTCTCGTGCTGATGATTACTCCCTCGTTCAGTGCGACATGCTTTACATCTTAGAACTGGGGCTCCAAAAGCGTTTTGAGCAACACGGAGCATATGAGATGTTCGAAGAGCTGAAAATGGTTTTCCAAGCTCATGCCCGGGTCGAGAGATATGAAGTCTCGACAAGTTCTTCAGTTGTAAGATGGAGGAAAATAGTTCTGTCAGTGAGCACATACTCAAGATGTCTGGGTTGCACAACCGCTTGACTCAGCTGGGAGTTAATCTCCCGGATGACGCGGTCATTGACAGAATCCTCCAGTCGCTTCCACCGAGATACAAGGGCTTTGTGATGAACTTCAATATGCAGGGGATGGAAAAGTCCATTCCTGAGGTATATTCAATGCTGAAATCAATGGAGGTAGAGATCAAGAAAGAACATCAAGTGTTGATGGTGAATAAAACCACTAAGTTCAAGAAAGGCAAGGGTAAGAAGAACTTCAAGAAGGACGACAAGGGAGTTGCCGCGCCGGGTAAGCCAGTTGCCAGGAAGAAGTCAAAGAATGGACCCCAAGCCTGAGACTGAGTGCTTTTATTGCAAGGGAAGTGGTCACTGGAAGCGGAACTGCCCCAAGTACTTAGCGGACAAGAAGGCCGACAACACTAAAGGTATATGTGATATACATGTAATTGATGTGTACCTTACCAGTACTCGTAGTAGCTCCTGGGTATTTGATACCGGTGCTATTGCTCATATTTGTAACTCAAAGCAGGAACTGCGGAATAAACAGAGACTGGCGAAGGACGAGGTGACGATGCGCGTAGGGAATGGTTCCAAGGTCGATGTGATCGCCGTCGGCATTCTGCCTCTACATTTACCTACGGGATTAGTTTTAAACCTCAATAATTGTTATTTAGTGCCAAGTTTGAGCATGAACATTGTATCTGGATCTCGTTTAATACGAGATGGCTACTCATTTAAATCCGAGAATAATGGTTGTTCTATTTATATGAGGGATACGTTTTATGGTCATGCCCCGATGGTCAATGGTTTATTCTTAATGAATC
The DNA here is from genome assembly GCA_963921465.1 of Triticum timopheevii. Taxonomy (NCBI): domain Eukaryota; kingdom Viridiplantae; phylum Streptophyta; class Magnoliopsida; order Poales; family Poaceae; genus Triticum; species Triticum timopheevii. Next base: position 155,855,313 of record OY997272.1, read on the forward strand.
TCGAACGTGATGTTACACATATTCATAGTGTGAATACCAAAAGATGTAAAGTTGATAATGATAGGCCCACATACTTGTGGCACTGCCACCTTGGTCACATTGGTGTCAAGCGCATGAAGAAGCTCCATGCTGATGGACTTTTAGAGTCTCTCGATTATGAATCATTTGACACATGCGAACCATGCCTCATCGGCAAAATGACCAAAACTCCGTTCTCCGGAAGAATGGAGTGAGCAACCAACTTATTGGAAATCATACATACTGATGTGTGCGGTCCAATGAGCGTTGAGGCTCGCGGAGGATATCGTTATGTTCTCACTCTCACTGACGACTTGAGTAGATATGGGTATGTCTACTTGATGAAACACAAGTCTGAGACCTTTGAAAAGTTCAAGGAATTTCAGAATGAGGTAGAGAATCAACGTGACTGAAAGATAAAGTTCCCACAATCAGATCATGGAGGAGAATATTTAAGTCACGAATTGGTACGCACTTAAGGAAATGTGGAATCGTTGCACAACTCAGGCCGGCTGGAACACCTCAGCGTAACAGTGTGTCCGAACATCGTAATCGCACTTTATTGGATATGGTGCGAACTATGATGTCTCTTACCAATTTACCGCTATCTTTTTGGGGATACGCTCTAGAGACAGCTACATTCACTTTAAATAGGGCACCGTCTAAATCCGTTGAGACGACACTGTATGAATTATGGTTTGAGAAGAAACCTAAGCTGTCGTTTCTAAAAGTTTGGGGATGCGATGCTTATGTCAAAAAACTTCAACCTGAAAAGCTCGAACCCAAGTCGGAAAAATGCGTCTTCATAGGATACCCTAAGGAAACCATTAGGTATACCTTCTACCTCAGATATGAAGGAAAGATCTTTGTTGCCAAGAACGGATCCTTTCTGGAGAAAGAGTTTCTCTCGAGAGAAGTAAGTGGGAGGAAAGTGGAACTTGATGAAGTACTACCTCTTGAACCGCTGAGTAGCGCAGCTTAGGAAGATGTTCCTGTGGTGCCAGCACCAACTGAAGAGGAAGTTAATGATGATGATCAAGGTACTTCGGATCAAGTTACTACTGAACTTCGTAGGTCCACGAGGACACGTTCCACACCAGAGTGGTATGGCAACCCTGTCCTGGAAATTATGTTGTTAGACAACGGTGAACCTTCAAACTATGAAGAAGCGATGGTGGGCCCAGATTCCAACATATGGCTTGAAGCCATGCAATCCGAGATAGGATCCATGTATGAAAACGAAGTATGGACTTTGACAGACTTGCCCGATGATCGGCGAGCGATAGAAAACAAATGGATCTTTAAGAAGAAGACGGACGCGGATGGTAATGTTACCATCTATAAAGCTCGACTTGTCGCTTAGGGTTATTGGCAAGTTCAAGGGGTTGACTACGATGAGACATTCTCTCCCGTAGCGAAGCTAAAGTCCGTCCGAATCATGTTAGAAATTGCCGCATACTATGATTATGAGATATGGCAAATGGACGTCAAAACGGCATTCCTTAACGGTCATCTTAAGGAAGAACTGTATATGATGCAGCCGGAAGGTTTTGTCGACCCTGATAATGCTAACAAGGTATGCAAGCTCCAGCGATCCATTTATGGGCTGGTGCAAGCATCTCGGAGTTGGAACATTCGCTTTGATGAGATGATCAAAGCATTTGGGTTTATGCAGACTTATGGAGAAGCCTGCGCTGTAGCATTTCTCATATTATATGTAGATGACATACTTTTGATGGGAAATGATATAGAACTCTTGGATAGCATTAAGGCCTACTTGAATAAGTGTTTTTCAATGAAGGACCTTGGAGAAGCTGCTTACATACTAGGCATCAAGATCTATAGGGATAGATCGAGACGCCTCATAGGTCTTTCACAAAGAACATACCTTGATAAGATATTGAAGAAGTTCAATATGGATCAGTCTAAGAAGGGGTTCTTGCCTGTGTTACAAGGTGTGAAATTGAGCTCAACTCAATGCCCGACCACGGCAGAAGATAGAGAAAAGATGAGTGTCATCCCCTATGCCTCAGCTATAGGGTCTATTATGTATGCCATGTTGTGTACTAGACCTGATGTAAACCTTGCCGTAAGTTTGGTAGGAAGGTATCAAAGTAATCCCGTCATGGAACACTGGACAACGGTCAAGAACATCCTAAAGTACCTGAAAAGGACTAAGGATATGTTTCTTGTTTATGGAGGTGACGAAGAGATCGTCGTAAAGGGTTATGTCGACGCTAGCTTCGACACAGATCTGGATGACTCTAAGTCACAAACCGGATACGTGTATATTTTGAATGGTGGGGCAGTAAGCTGGTGCAGTTGCAAGCAAAGCGTCGTGGCAGGATCTACATGTGAAGCAGAGTACATGGCAGCCTCGGAGGCAGCGCATGAAGCAATCTGGGTGAAGGAGTTCATCACCGACCTAGGAGTCATACCCAATGCGTCGGGGCTGATCGCACTCTTCTGTGACAACACTGGAGCTATTGCACTTGCCAAGGAGCCCAGGTTTCACAAGAAGACCAGGCACATCAAGAATCGCTTCAACTCCATTCGTGAAAATGTTCAAGATGGAGACATAGATATTTGTGAAGTACACACGGACCTGAATGTAGCAGATCCGTTGACTAAACCTCTCCCTAATGCAAAACATGATCAACACCAGAATTCCATGGGTGTTCGATTCATCACAATGTAACTAGATTATTGAACTCTAGTGCAAGTGGGAGACTGTTGGAAATATGCCCTAGAGGCAATAATAAAATGGTTATTATTATATTTCTTTGTTCATGATAATTGTCTGTTATTCATGCTATAATTGTGTTATCCGGAAATTGTAATACACGTGTGAATACATAGACCACAACATGTCCCTAGTGAGCCTCTAGTTGACTAGCTCGTTAATCAACAGATAGTCATGGTTTCCTAACTATGGGCATTGGATGTCATTGATAACGGGATCACATCATTAGGAGAATGATGTGATGGACAAGACCCAATCCTAAGCATAGCTCAAAGATCGTGTAGTTCGTTTAGCTAAGAGCTTTTCCAAATGTCAAGTATCATTTCCTTAGACCATGAGATTGTGCAACTCCCGGATACCGTAGGAGTGCTTTGGGTGTGCCAAACGTCACAACGTAATTGGGTGACTATAAAGGTGCACTACGGGTATCTCCGAAAGTGTCTGTTGGGTTGGCACGAATCGAGACTGGGATTTGTCACTCCGTATGACGGAGAGGTATCTCTGGGCCCACTCGGTAATGCATCATCATAATGAGCTCAATGTGACCAAGTGTTTGGTCACGGGATCATGCATTACGGTACGAGTAAAGTGACTTACCGGTAACGACATTAAACGAGGTATTGGGATACCGACGATCGAATCTCGGGTATGTAACATACCGATTGACAAAGGGAATTGTATACGGGATTGCTTGAGTCCTCGACATCGTGGTTCATCCGATGAGATCATCAAGGAGCATGTGGGAGCCAACATGGGTATCCAGATCCCACTATTGGTTATTGACCGGAGAGGCGTCTCGGTCATGTCTGCATGTCTCCCGAACCCATAGGGTCTACACACTTAAGGTTCGGTGACGCTAGGGTTGTAAAGATATGAGTATGCAGTAAACCAAAAGTTGTTCGGAGTCCCGGATGAGATCCCGGACGTCACGAGGAGTTCCGAAATGGTCCGGAGGTAAAGAATTATATATAGGAAGTGAAGTTTCGGCCATCGGGAAAGTTTCGGGGGTTACTAGTATTGTACCGGGACCACCGGAAGGGTCCCGGGGGTCCACCGGGTGGGGCCACCTATCCCAGAGGGCCCCATGGGCTGAAGTGGGAGGGGAACCAGCCTCTGGTGGGCTAGTGCGCCCCCCTTGGCCGCCCCGTGCCTAGGGTTGGAAACCCTAGGGTGGGGGGGGGGGGGCGCCTCCACTTGCCTTGGGGGGCAAGCCACCCCCTTGGCCGCCGCCCCCCCTTGGAGATCCCATCTCCTAGGGCCGCCCCCCTAGGGGGCCTATATAAAGAGGGGGAAGGGAGGGAAGCCACACCCATGCTCTTGGCGCCTCCCTCTCCCCTTTCTACACCTCTCCCTCTCACAGAAGCTTGGCGAAGCCCTGCCGAGATCGCTGCTGCATCCACCACCACGCCGTCGTGCTGCTGGATCTTCATCAACCTCTCCTTCCCCCTTGCTGGATCAAGAAGGAGGAGACGTCTTCCTCAACCGTACGTGTGTGTTGAACGCGGAGGTGCCATTCGTTCGGTGCTAGGATCTCCGGTGATTTGGATCACGACGAGTACGACTCCCTCAACCCCATTCTCTTGAACGCTTCCGCTCGCGATCTACATGGGTATGTAGATGCACTCCTCTCTCTCATTGCTAGATGAACTCATAGATTGATCTTGGTGAAAGCATAGAATTTTTTTTTATTTTCTGCAACGTTCCCCAACAAAGGATACCGAGTTTTGTTTCTTGGAAGACCAAGACACAAGAGATCTACCAAGAAATTGACAAGTACCCGAAGTGGACTTTCTATCAACCTTATCACCGGCATAGTCCGAGTCAGAGTAGCCAACAAGATTAAAAGAGGCCCTCTTTGGATACCAAATGCCAAAATTTGGTGTATGGATTAAGTATCTCACTATCCTTTTCACGGCCTTAAGATGACATTCTTTAGGAGCCGCTTGATATCATGCACACATGCACACACTTAGCATAATATCGGGACGTGAAGCACATAGATATAACAATGAGCCAATCATAGAGCGATAAACCTTTTGATCAACCGGTTCACCATCTTTGGTCAAATCAAGATGTCCACTAGTAGGCATGGGTGTAGTCATACCTTTGCATTCATGCATATTGAACTTCTTGAATAAGTCCTTGGTGTACTTCGTTTGAGAGACAAAGGTACCTTCCTTAGTTTGCTTGATTTTCAAACCGAGAAAGAACTTGAATTCACTCATTATAGACATCTCAAACTTCTCCGACATTAGCTTTCCAAACTTTCACTAAAGTGAGGGTTAGTAGAACCAAATATAATATCATCAACATAGATTTGGCACACAAATAGTTCTCCATTAACCCTTTTAGTAAAAAGAGTAGAATCAATTTTCCAATTTCAAAGCCTTTTTCAATAAGGAACTTGGTCAAGCATTTATACCATGCTCTAGGAGCTTGTTTAAGACCATAAAGAGCTTTGTGAAGTTTGTAAACATGATTAGGTTTCTTAGGATTGACAAATCCGGGAGGTTGCTTAACATAAACTTCCTCCTCTATTTCACCATTTATAAAAGCACTTTTAATGTCCATTTGGTACAAGGTGATATCATGGTGATTAGCATAGGCAAGTAAGATGCGAATGGACTCAAGTCTAGCAACAGGGGCATATGTCTCACCATAGTCCATACCTTCGACTTGAGTGGAGCCTTGGGCGACGAGACGTGCTTTGTTGCGAACTACTTGCCCATCTTCATATTGCTTGTTGTGAAACACCCATTTGGTGCCGATGATGTTGTGGTTGTTGTAGGGCTTCTCAACCAATGTCCAAACTTGATTTCTTTCAAAGTTGCGTAGCTCTTCATGCATGGCGATTATCCAATCGATCTTCCAAAGCTTCTTCAACCTTCATAGGTTCAATGCTAGAGATGAATGAATAATGTTCACAAAAGTTAGCTAAACGAGTTTTAGAGTGAGTGAGTCTCCCAGTTTGGATATCATTGTAGATTTGCTCGACGGGATGGTCTTTCGCAACTCTTGCTCAAACTCGTGAAAGCTTTTGCTTGGATCTAGGTGGAACATCTTCTTCATCTTGTTCTTCTTCTTGGCCTTCTTCATTGTTGACGTTGTCGTTCTCTTGTCGTGGTGGAGAAGGAGATTGTTGATGTTCGCCTTAGTGTACATCCTTGTTTTCTTCATCTTGGTGTGTCCCACTTGTGGATACTTCCGTATCAACTCTTGGTTCACCTTGTCGTGAGGTGGAAGCTCCCACTTGGACGGACGAGGTACTCTCCTTCACCTCCATTGGACGAATCTTGCCAATGGAGAAGTCTTGGATTGCTTCCGACGGGTCTTTGTCTCCTACATCAATTGGCAATTGCTCTACTTGCGAGCCGTTAGATTCATCAAACTTCACATCTACCGTCTCTTCAACCATTCGGGTCAAATTATTGTAGACACGGTAAGTGTGAGAGTTTGAGCCATAACCAAGTAGGAAACCTTCATGTGACTTAGGAGCAAATTTAGAACGACGATGATTATCAAGAATGTAGCACTTTGAGCCGAATACTTGAAAGTATCCAACTTGGAGTTTGTTACCGGTGATGAGCTCGTATGCCGTCTTGCCGAGTAGCTTGTGAAGATACAAGCGATTTGTTGCGTGACAAGCTGTCTCAACTGCTTCCGCCCAAAAATGCATTGGAGTCTTGTACTCATCAAGCATCGTTCTCGCCATTTCGATGAGAGTCCGGTTCTTCCTCTCAACAACTCCATTTTGTTGAGGTGTGTACGTAGCCGAGAACTCATGTGAAATCCCTTCTTCGTCAAGAAAGGTGTCCACATTTGCGTTCTTGAACTCCGTTCCATTATCGCTGCGAACCTTCTTGATCTTCACTTCAAATTGATTTTGGGCCTTCCTAGCGAAGTTTTTTAAAGATCTTTTGGACCTACGATTTATCATTGAGAAAGAACACCCACGTAAATCTTGAAAAATCATCAACTATAACTAGACCAAAAGAATTTCCACCGAGGCTTTTGTAGGCGTTGGGACCAAAAAGATCCATGTGAAGTAGCTCGAGTGGCCTCCTTGTGGTCATGATGTTCTTCACAGGATGCCTTCCTCCAACCTGTTTACCTGCTTGACAAGCGCTGCAAAGTCTATCCTTATCAAATATGACATCGTTAACGCCAAGGATATGATTTCCTTTAATAAGCTTGTCAAGGTTTCGCATGCCCACATGACCTAATCGTCTATGCCATAACCAACCTTTAGAGGATTTAGCAATGAAGCAAGTTCTAGGTTGAGCCTTTTTAGTGAAATCAACAATGTAAAGATCACCTCTATGTATACCGGTAAAGACCATTTTATGATTATCTCTATGAAACACTTGACAATCTACTTTAGTGAATAGGACATTGAAACCAAAATCAGCAAGTCTAGATACTGAAAGTAAATTGTAGCCAAGACATTCAATGAGCATGACATTTTGAATGCAGCTATCATGTGAGATGGCCACCTTACCGAGGCCAACCACCTTACCCTTTGAGTTATCACCAAAAGTGACATACTTTCGAGGGTCATCATTTTCAGCGAGCTCACGAAACATATCTTTATCTTCGGTCATGTGATCAGTACATCCACTATCAAGAACCCATTCCTTTCCTCCTGCCATATATCCCCGAAGATTTGCCATAAGACCAAAGTGTCTCATTGCATCATCAAGATCAAGGTCACTATCATCATCCTCATCATAGTATCCATGTTAAACATCGTCATGCGGTGGATCAATTCCTAGAGAGGGTGATTCGTTAGAGTGAGCTTGACAATGATCTTGTTTATGAATTTTAATAGCTTTGGAAATAGTATCACTAATAATTCCAACATCTCCTTTAGCACGCATTAGGTTAGTAAGCTCAAATAGACAATCACCAAACATAGGATCCTTGGAATTCATCTTACTCAAGGCAATAGACTTATGGAGAATTTCATCTAGATTTTTCAAGGAATAATTTGGAAAGCGTTCCTCAAGAAATTTCCATATAGTGCAGGCAAACTCGAGAGTAGACAAATTTCCAATCAAGTTTCTAGGCAAGCCTCTAGTGATAAGATTAACAGTTCTAAGATTGCGAATCATGTCAATTGACTCATCAAGTGTAGGATGCATAGGATCAACATGAGGTGCACAAGGGCTAGCAATGTACTTGTTCAAATGATATTCATTGAAAATCACAAGCATCTCATTCTTCCACTCATGAAAGTACTCCCCATAAAGTATAGGCACTCTATGTCTAAGACTCCCCAAAGTAGACTCATCCATCTTCCTCCAATGGTGATTAAACCAAAGCAATGGAGACCAAAGCTCTGATACCAATTGAAAGGATCGAGAAGAGGTATCTAGAGGGGGGGGTGATTAGACACTAAGCAAGAAAAGTTGCAGTTTTTAATCTCTTTAAGTTGAAGTGGAGTTTTGGCACAAGTTTAACAATCACAATACATATCAAGCAAGCATGCAAAGAGTATATGAGCAGTGGAAAGTAAAGCATGCAACTTGCAAGAATGTAAAGGGATGGTATTGGAGTGTGCAAACGCAATTTGGAGACATGGAGATTTTTGAGACATGGTTCCAATAGGTGGTGCTATCGTACATCCACGTTGATGGAGACTTCAACCCACGAAGGGTAACGGCTGAGGGTCCACGAAGAAGCAACCTTGTCTATCCCACCATGGCCGTCGCCCATGAAGGACTTGCCTCACTAGGGTAGATCTTCACGAAGTAGGCGATCTCCTTGCCCTTACAAACTCCTTGGTTCAACTCCACAATCTTGTCGGAGGCTCCCAAGTGACACCTAGCCTATCTAGGAGACACCACTCTCCAAGAAGTAACAAACGGTGTGTTGATGATGAACTCCTTGCTCTTGTGCTTCAAATGATAGTCTCCCCAACACTCAACTCTCTCTCATAGGATTTGGATTTGGTGGAAAGAAGATTTGAGTGGAAAGCAACTTGGGGAAGGCTAGAGATCAAGATTCATATGGTAGGAACGGAATATCTTGGTCTCAACACATGAGTAGGTGGTTCTCTCTCAGAAAATGAATGTTGGAAGTGTAGGCACGTTCTGATGGCTCTCTCCATGAATGAAGAGTGGGCGGAGGGGTATATATAGCCTCTACACAAAATCTAACCGTTACACACAACTTACCAATCTCGGTGGGACTGAATCGTGAAACTCGATCGGACCGATTTCACAAATAATCTGACCGTTAGGATTTTTGGTGGGACTGCCATGTCAACTCGGTGGGACCGATATGGTTAGGGTTATGGCATAACGTAATCTCGGTGAGACCGATTAAACAAACTCGGTGGGAGCGATTTTGGTAATAAGCTAACCAGAGAGTTGGCCAGGCAAACTCGGTGGGACCAATTCGCTCATCTCGGTTAGACCGAAGTGTTACGAAGAGGTACAGAGAGTTAGCATTGTAATCTCGGTAGGACCGATTACACAAACTCGGTGTGACCGATTTTGGTAATGGATACGTACAGAGAGATTACAATCCCATCTCGGTGAAACCAAGATCCCTAACGGTGAGACTGATTTGACTAAGGTTTGTGGCAGTGGCTATGACATCTGAACTCAGTGGCGCCGAATAGAAAGAATCGGTAGGGCCGAGTTGGACTTTTGGTTTGGGTCATATGTGGATGTGAGAAAGTAGTTGAGGGCTTTGGAGCATATCACTAAGCACTTTTGAGAAAGCAAGCTATTAAGCAACACCTCATCCCCTCTTGATAGTATTGGCTTTTCCTATAGACTCAATGTGATCTTGGATCACTAAAATAGAAAATGTAGAGTCTTGTGCTTTGAGCTTGAGTCAATCCTTTGTCCTTAGCGTCTTTAAGGGGTTCCACATCCTCTAGTCCATGCCACTCCATTGTTGAACTTATCTGAAACATACTAGGTAAAAGTATTAGTCCAACAAGAGATATGTTGACATAAATTACAAAAATCACGTAGGGAGCACTTGTGCTTTCAGGTCTACTTGACACGGACATGATGCCTATATTCATGATCATTGCCTTAGATGTCTTCATAATTATGCGCTTTTCTATCAATTGCTCGGTAGTAATTTGTTCACCCACCATAATACATACTATCTTGAGAGAAGCCACTAGTGAAAGTTATGGCCCCCGGGTCTCTTTTCCATTATATTGCATCTCTTTAATTCCCATTTACTATTTTGTAATCTTTACTTTCCAATCTATACAACAAAAATACCAAAAATATTTACTTTATTATCTCTATTCGATCTCACTTTTGCGAGTGACCGTGAAGGGATTGACAACCCCTTTATCGCATTGGTTGCAAGGTTCTTGATTGTTTGTGCAGGTACTAGGTGACTTGTGCGTCGTCTCCTACTGGATTGATACCTTTGTTCTCAAAACTAAGGGAAATACTTAGGCTACTTTGCTGCATCACCCTTTCCTCTTCAAGGGAAAAACCAATGCAAGCTCAAGAGGTAGCAAGAAGGATTTCTGGCGCCGTTGCCGGGGAGATCTTCGCCAAGTCAAGCCATACCAAGTACCCATCATAAACTCTTCTCCCTCGCATTACATTATTTGCCATTCGCCTCTCGTTTTCCTCTCCCCCACTTCTAAAACGATTTTCAAAAACCGTTGCCTTTTCTTCGCCCCTCTTTCGTTCGTTTCTTTTCGATTGCTTCTTGTGTGTTTGTGTGTTGGATTGATTTCTTGTCACGATGGCTCAAGATAATACTAAATTGTGTGACTTTTCCAATACCAACAACAATGATTTTATTGCTCCCACTACCGATACTGAATCTTGTGAAATTAATACCGCTTTGTTGAATCTTGTTATGAAAGATCAATTTCCTGGCCTTCCTAGTGAAGTTGCCGGAACCCATCTAAACAACTACGTTGATTTGTGTGTTATGCAAAAGAATAAAGATGTGGATAATGATATTGTTAAATTGAAGCTATTTCTGTTTTCTCTTAGAGATTGTGCTAAAACTTGGTTCTCTTCTTTGCCTAAAAATAGTATTGATTCATGGAATAAGTGCAAAGATGCTTTTATCTCTAAGTATTTTCTCCTGCTAAGATCATATCTCTTAGGAACGATATTATGAATTTCAAGCAACTTGATCATGAGCATGTTGCACAAGCTTGGGAGAGGGTGAAACTAATGATACGTAATTGCCCTACACATGGTTTGAATTTGTGGATGATTATACAAAAAATTTATGCTGGATCGAATTTTGCTTCTAGAAATCTTTTAGATTCGGCCGCGAGAGGCACTTTTATGGAAATCACTTTAGGAGAATCTACTAAACTCCTAGACAATATTATGGTTAACTATTCTCAATGGCACACCGAAAGATCTACTAGTAAAAAAGTTCATGCGATTGAAGAAATTATTGTTTTGAGTGGAAAGATGGATGAACTTATGAAATTGTTTGCTAATAGAAGTATTTCTTCTGATCCTAATGATATTCCTTTGTCCACTTTGATTGAGAATAATAATGAATCTATGGATGTGAAATTTTGTTGGTAGGAACAATTTTGGTAACAACCCGTATAGAGGCAACTTTAATTATAGGTTGTTTCCTAGTAATTCCTCTAATAATTATAGTAATTCCTCTAATAATTATAGTAATTCCTACAACAAGTCTTATGGAAATTTTAATAAGATGCCCTCTGATTTTGAGAATAGTGTAAACTTATTTATGAGTTCGCAAAAGAATTTCAATGCTTTGATTGAAGAAAAATTGCTTAAGATTGATGAGTTGGCTAGGAACGTGGATAGAATTTCTTTTGATGTTGATTCTTTGAAACTTAGATCTATTCCTCCTAAGCATGATATTAGTGAGTCTCTCAAAGCCATGAGAATTTCCATTGATGAGTGCAAAGAAAGAACAGCTAGGATGCGTGCTAAAAAGATTGGTTTGTGAAAGTGTGTTCTTCTAGTTTTCATGATAATAATGATGAAGATCTAAAAGTGATTGATGTGACCCCTATCAAATCTTTGTTTTCCAATATGAATCTTGATAAATATGGGACTGGAGACGAGTCAACTTCAGTTAAAAGGCGTCCCAATGATTTGGAGTTTTTAGATCTAGATGCAAAAATTGATAAAAGTGGAATTGAAGAGGTCAAAACGTTACATAGCAATGAATCCACTATTTTGGATTTCAAGGGATTTAATTATGACAATTTCTCTTCATAGATTGTATTTCCTTGTTGCAATCCGTGTTAAATTCTCCTCATGCTTATAATCAAAATAAAGCTTTTACTAAACATATCGTGGATGCTTTGATGCAATCTTATGAAGAAAAGCTTGAACTAGAAGTTTCTATCCCTAGAAAACTTTATGATGAGCGAGAACCTACTATTAAGATTAAGATTAAAGATTATGAATGCTATACTTTGTGTGATTTGGGTGCTAGTGTTTCCACGATTCCAAAAACTTTGTGTGATGTGTTAGGTTTCCGCGAATTTGATGATTGTTCTTTAAATTCGCATCTTGCGGATTCCACCATTAAGAAACCTATGGGAAGGATTAATGATGTTCTTATTGTTGCAAATAGGAATTATGTGCCCGTAGATTTCATTGTTCTTGATATAGATTGCAATCCTACATGTCGTAGACCTTTCCTTAGAACGATCAGTGCAATTATTGATATGAAAGAAGGAAATATTAGATTATAATTTCTATTAAGGAAGGGCATGAAACAGTTTCCTAGGAAGAAAATTAAATTTCCTGATGAATCTATTATGAGAGCCACTAATGGATTGCATACCAAAGATGACAATACCTAGATCTATTCGTGTTTTTATGTCTAGCTAGGGGCGTTAAACGATAGCGCTTGTTGGGAGGCAACCCAATTTTATTTTTTTCTTTGATTTTTGCTCCTGTTTAGTAATAAATAATTCATCTAGCTTCTGTTTAGATGTTGTTTTATGTTTTAATTTGTGTTTTTGCCAAGTAGAACCTTTGGGAAGACTTGGGTGAAGTCTTTGCGATCTTGCTGTAAAAAACCGGAAACTTTTGCGCTCACGAGAATGACTGTCATTTTTTACAGGAGAGTGCTTTTAAGTTAATTATTTTTGCAGATGATTAATAGACAAATTCCTCACGTCAAACAATTTATTTCAGAATTTTTGGAGTTACATAAGCATTCGGAAGTTACAGATTGCTACAGACTGTTCTGTTTTTGACAGATTCTGTTTTCTGTGTGTTGTTTGCTTATTTTGATGAATCTATGAGTAGTATCGGGGGGTATGAACCATAGAGAAGTTGTAATACAGTAGCTTTAACACCAATATAAACAAATAATGAGTTCATTACAGTACCTTAAAGTGGTAGTTTATTTTCTTATACTAATGGAGCTCATGAGACTTTCTGTTGAAGTTTTGTGTTGTGAAGTTTTCAAGTTTTTGGGTAAACATTTGATGGATTGTGGAATAAGGAGTGGCAAGAGCCTAATATTGGGGATGCCCAAGGCACCCCAAGGTAAAATTCAAGGACAACCAAAAGCCTAAGCTTGGGGATGCCCCGGAAGGCATCCCCTCTTTCGTCTTCGTCTATCGGTAACTTTACTTGAGGCTATATTTTTATTCACCACATGATATGTGTTTTGCTTGGAGCGTCTTGTATGATTTGAGTCTTTGCTTTTTAGTTTACCACAATCATACTTGCTGTACACACCTTTTGGGAGAGACACGCATGAATCAGAATTTATTAGAATACTCTATGTGCTTCACTTATATCTTTTGAGCTAGACAATATTGCTCTAGTGCTTCACTTATATCTTTTTAGAGCACGGCGGTGTTTTATTTTGTAGAAATCGTTGAAATCTCACGCTTCACTTATATTATTTTGAGAGTCTTTTAGAACAGATGGTAATTTGCTTTGGTTATAAAAGTAGTCCTAATATGATGGGCATCCAGGATGGGTATAATAAAAACTTTCATATAAAGTGCATTGAATACTATGAGAAGTTTGATTCTTTATGATTGTTTTGATATATGAAGATGGTGATATTAGATTCATGCTAGTAGAGTAGTTGTGAATTTGAGAGATACTTGTGTTAAAGTTTGTGATTCACGTAGCATGCTGATATGTCTCCAACGTATCCATAATTTTTGATTGTTCCATGCTATTATATTATCTGTTTTGGATGTTTAATGGGCTTTACTATGCACTTTTATATTATTTTTGGGACTAACCTATTAACCGGAGGCTCAATGCAAATTGCTGTTTTTTTGCCTATTTCAGTGTTTCGCAGAAAAGGAATATCAAACGGAGTCCAAATGGAATGAAACCTTCGGGAGAATCATTTTTGTAACAAACGCAACCCAAGAGACTTGGAGTGGATGTCAGGGAAGCAACAAGGTGTCCACGAGGGTCCAGGGCGCGCCCTACCCCCTGGGTGCGCCCCCACCATCATGGGCCCCTCGTGGCTCCCCCGACCGACTTCTTTCTCCTATATATACCCATATACCTTGAAAACATCCGGGAGCACAATAGATCAAGAGTTCCGCCACCGCAAGCCTCTGTAGGCACCAAAAACCAACCGGGACCCTGTTCGGCACCCTGCTGGAGGGGGGATCCCTCACCGGTGGCCATGTTCATCATCCCGGCTCTCTCCATGACTAGGAAGGAGTAGTTCACCCTCGGGGCTGAGGGTATGTACCCGTAGCTATGTGTTTGGTCTCTCTCTCTCTCTCGTGTTCTTGATTTGGCACAATCTTGATGTATCGTGAGCTTTGCTATTATAGTTGGATCTTATGATGTTTCTCCCCCTCTACTCTCTTGTAATGGATTGAGTTTTCCCTTTGAAGTTATCTTATCGGATTGAGTCTTTAAGGATTTGAGAACACTTGATGTATGTCTTGCATGTGCTTATTTGTGGTGATAATGGTATATTCACATGATATACTTGATGTATGTTTTGGTGATCAACTTGCGGGTTCAGTGACCTTGTGAACTTATGCATAGGGGTTGGCACATGTTTTCATCTTGACTCTTCGATAGAAACTTTGGGGAACTCTTGGAAGTACTTTGTGTTGGTTGAATAGATGAATCTGAGATTGTGTGATGCATATCGTATAATCATGCCCACGGATACTTGAGGTGACATCGGAGTATCTAGGTGACATTAGGGTTTTGGTTGATTTGTGTCTTAAGGTGTTATTCTAGTACGAACTCTATGATAGATCGAATGGAAAGAATAGCTTCGTGTTACTTTACTACGGACTCTTGAATAGATCGATCAGAAAGGATAACTTTGAGATGGTTTCATACCCTACAATAATCTCTTCGTTTGTTCTCTGCTATTAGTGACTTTGGAGTAACTCTTTGTTGCATGTTGAGGGATAGTTATAAGATCCAGTTATGTTATTATTGTTGAGAGAACTTGCACTAGTGAAAGTATGAACCTTAGGCCTTGTTTCCTAGCATTGCAATACCATTTACACTCACTTTTACCACTTGTTACCTTGCTGTTTTTATATTTTCAGATTAGAAATACTCATATCTAGCATCCATATTGCACTTGTACCACCATCTCTTCGCCGAACTAGTGCACCTATACAATTTACCATTGTATTGGGTGTGTTGGGGACACAAGAGACTCTTTGTCATTTGGTTGCAGGGTTGTTTGAGAGAGACCATCTTCATCCTACGCCTCCCACGGATTGATAAACCTTAGGTCATCCACTTGAGGGAAATTTGCTACTGTCCTTCAAACCTCTGCACTTGGAGGCCCAACAACGTCTACAAGAAGAAGGTTGTGTAGTAGACATCAAACTCTTTTCTGGCGTCGTTGCCGGGGAGGTGAGTGCTTGAAGGTATATCTTTAGATCTTGCAATCTAATCCTTTAGTTTCTTGTTTTATCACTAGTTGAGTCTATAAAAGAAAACTACAAAAAAATGGAATTAAGGTTGCCTCATATGCTTCGTCTTTTTAATATCTTTCGTGAAAATGATGGGAAGGAAAATTGTGCTCAAGTACTAGAAGAAGAATTACATAGAATGATTGGCATAAAATATGTGAATGATGAGCATGATTGCAATGTTGTTAGTATGAATTCCTTGAATACCCATGATGCTAATGATATGCAAAGCTACAAGCTTGGGGAAGCTATGTTTGATAAAGATGATATTTTTTGCCCCCCATGTTTTGATGAGCAAATTTATTATGATGAAAACATGCCTCCTATTTATGATGATTTTTGTGATGACACGTATGCTATAAAGAATAAAGATAACCATGAAACTTGTCATCTTCATTTTAATTTTCAATTGGATTATGCTTCACATGATAGTTATTTTATTGAGTTTGCTCCCACTACTATTGATGAGAATAAATTTTCTTATGTGGAGAGTAGTAAAATTTCTATGCAAGCAGATCATGAAAAGAATGCTTTATGGGCTCGCTATATTGTTGAATTAATTCATGATGCTACTGAAAATTATTATGAGAGAGGATCATATGCTTCTACATATTGCAATAATATCAAGTTTCCTATCTATGTGTTGAAAATTTTGAAGCTATGCTTGTTTTACCTTCCTATGCTAGTTGATTCTTGTTCCCATAAGTTGTTTGCTCACAAAATCCCTATGCATAGGAAGTGGGTTAGACTTAAATGTGCTAGTCATATTTGATACGTCTCCAACGTATCTATACTTTTTGATTGTTCCATGCTATTATATTACCCCTTTTGGATGTTTATGGGCTTTATTATACACTTTTATATTACTTTTGGGACTAACCTATTAACAGGAGGCCCAGCCCATATTGCTATTTTATTGCCTGTTTCAGTATTTTGAAGAAAAGGAATATCAAACAGAGTCCAAACGGAATGAAACCTTTGGGAGCGTGATTTTTAGGAAGAATATGATCAGGGAGACTTGGAGTTCACGTCAGAAGATCCTCGAGGAGGCCACGAGATAGGGGGTGCGCCCACCCCCTGGGCGCGCCCTACCCTCTCGTGGGCCCCTCGAGGCTCCCCTGACCGACTTCTTTCACCTATATAAGCCTACGTACCCTAAAAACATCAGAACAGAAGATAGATCGGGAGTTCCGCCGCCGCAAGCCTCTGTAGCCACCAAAAACCTCTCGGGAGCCCGTTCCGGCACCCTGCCGAAGGGGGAATCCATCACCGATGGCCATCTTCATCATCCCGGCGCTCTCCATGACGAGGAGGGAGTAGTTCACCCTCGGGGCTGAGGGTATGTACCAGTAGCTATGTGTTTGATCTCTCTCTCTCTCTCTCTCTCGTGTTCTCTCTATGGCACGATCTTAATGTATCGCGAGCTTTGCTATTATAGTTGGATATTATGATGTTTCTCCCCCTCTACTCTCTTGTAATGGATTGAGTTTTCCCTTTGAAGTTATCTTATCGGATTGAGTCTTTAAGGATTTGAGAACACTTGATGTATGTCTTGCCGTGCTTATCTGTGGTGACAATGGGATATCATGTGCCACTTGATGTATGTTTTGGTGACCAACTTGCGGGTTCCGCCCATGAACCTATGCATAGGGGTTGGCACACGTTTTTGTCTTGACTCTCCGGTAGAAACTTTGGGGCACTCTTTGAAGTACTTTGTGTTGGTTGAATAGATGAATCTGAGATTGTGTGATGCATATCGTATAATCATGCCCACGGATACTTGAGGTGACAATGGAGTATCTAGGTGACATTAGGGTTTTGGTTGATTTGTGTCTTAAGGTGTTATTCTAGTATGAACTCTATGATGGATTGAGCGGAAAGAATAACTTCATGTTATTTTACTATGAACTCTTGAATAGATAGAACGGAAAGGATAACTTTGAGGTGGTTTCGTACCATACCATAATCTCTTCGCTTGTTCTCCGCTATTAGTTGCTTTGGAGTGACTCTTTGTTGCATGTTGAGGGATTGTTATATGATCTATCTATGTTATTATTGTTGAGAGAACTTGCACTAGTGAAAGTATGAACCCTATGCCTTGTTTCCTACCATTGCAATACCGTTTACGCTCACTTTTATCACTTGTTACCTTGCTGTTTTTATAATTTCAGATTACAAATACCTTTATCTACTATCCATATTGCACTTGTATCACCATCTCTTCGCCGAACTAGTGCACCTATAAAATTTACCATTGTATTGGGAGTTGGGGACACAAGAGACTCTTTGTTATTGGTTGCAGGGTTGTTTGAGAGAGACCATCTTCATCCTACGCCTCCTACGGATTGATAAACCTTAGGTCATCCACTTGAGGGAAATTTGCTACTGTCCTACAAACCTGTGCACTTGCAGGCCCAACAACGTCAACAAGAAGAAGGTTGTGTAGTAGACATCAAGCTCTTTTCTGGCGCCATTGCTGGGGAGGCTAGGTAAGCGGCACCCACACCCCGTCAACTAAGCTCTTTTCTGGCGTCGTTGCCGGGGAGGTGAGTGCTTGAAGGTATATCTTTAGATCTTGCAATCGGATCTTTTTGTTTCTTGTTTTATCACTAGTTTAGTTTTTAAAAGAAAACTACAAAAAATGGAGTTCAGTTTGTCTCATACGCTTCGTCTTTTTAATATCTTTCGTGAGTATGATGAAAAGGAAAATTGTGCTCAAGTGCTAGAAGAAGAAGTCTATAATATGCTTGATACTAAATCTTTGAATGATGAGCATGATTGCAATGTTGTTAGTATGAACTCTTTGAATATCCATAGTACTAATGATGATTGCTCTAGTCATGATGAAAATATCTCTTATAAGCATGTCAACTTTTGTGGAGTGCATGTTTGCATGAACACACCGAATAGAGAAGATATATATTGCAAGAGGCATAAGTAGTTAGAAACTAAACTGTTGCAAGAAAAGTTAAATGGGAGTGCTGAAAATTTACATTTCCTTTGCCGTACTTGTGAAATATGCAATGAACGTGGTCATCTACATCTCCTATGCAAATTATTTCATGATCAAATCGTGTCCAAGAATTGTGATGATTTGATTTCCCTTGCACATTATAATGAACTTAGTTTGCTTTTGGGTTATGAAGAATTGAAACGTTTAACTAAGGATCTTCCAGATTTTGCCCTTAAGAAATTCCTTGATATTGATCTAGAGAAGATTTATTTGTATTGTGCGGTGAATTGCATTGAAAATCCTTATATTGCCAATTACCTAAAGAAAAGAAAGCAATTAGAAGATGAAGAGAATACTAATGAAAGGGAGGAGACTTCCCAATCTCCTCCTATTATTTCTTATGATGAATCAGGTAACGAGGAGGAGCCTTCTATTCAACCAATCTCATCAATAAGGAACTCAAGGAAGAAGGTTGAACACACACATAATGTGAAGAAGAAAAGGAAGAGAAGGAGCAGCAAAGGTAAAAAGGTATCCCTCCCAAATGATGTTGCTCCTACTACTCATTGTGATGATGATAATTGCTATACTATTGGTGCTATCCATACTACTAATGATGAGAATATATTTTCTAAAATTAATGTTTGTCCCAAGCTTGGGGATGCTACGTTTAATGAAGATGATATTTTTAGCATCCCATGTTTTGATATGCAAAGTTGTTATGATGATAGCATGCCTCTTACCTATGATGATTATATTGATGAAAGTGGGTTTGGAAGAGTGTCAACTTTAGGAAGTAGTGATCCCACTATTTTGGAGGATGTTGAATCTTATAATATTTATGAAAGTGGATTTGGAAGAATGTCAACTTTATTTAGTGATGATTCCACTATCTTGGGAGAGGTTTCAATCGATTATGATGAGAACGAAGTTGCTACTTATGATGACTATTGTGATGAAACTTATGCTATAAAAAGTAGTGATGATTATAGTTATAAAACTTGTCATGAGTATGATTACCCTTTTTCTGAACATTACTCTTTTAATGTGGAAACAATTTTTAGTGTTCAAGTATTTTATGGTACTCTCACTATTCCGAATGAGATGAATTTTGCTTATGTGGAGAGTAGTAAATTCTCTATGCTTGTACATCATGAAAAGAATGCTCTAGGTTCTGGTTATATTGTTGAATTCATTCATGATGCTACTGAAAATTATTATGATGGAGTAACATATGCTTGTAGGAACTGCAATAATGTCAAGTTTCCTCTCTATGTGCTTCAAGTTTTGAACTTACACTTGTTTTGCCTTCCTATGCTAGTTGATTCTTGTTCCCATAAGATGTTTGATCACAAAATCCCTATGCATAGGAAGTGGGTTAGACTTAAATGTGCTAGTAATATGCTTCATGATGCTCCCGTTATGTTTCAATTCTTATCTTTTATGTGAGCATCATTGTCATCATCATGCCTAGCTAAAAAGGCATTAAAGAAAAGCGCTTGTTGGGAGGCAACCCAACTCTATTTTTGTTTCTTACTTTTTTTAATGTTTAGTAATAAATAATCCATCTAGCCTCTGGTTAGATGTGGTTTCATGTTTTAATTAGTGTTTGCGCCAAGTAGAACCTTTGGGAAGACTTGGGTGAAGTTTATGTGATCTTGCTGTAAAAAACAGAAACTTTTACGCTCACGAGATTAGCTGCCATTTTTTACTGGAGAGTGCTTTTAGGTTGATTCTTTTTGCAGATGATTAATAGACAAATTCCTCAGGTCCACAAATTTATTTCAGAATTTTTTGGAGTTCCAGAAGTATACGTTTGATACAGATTACTACAGATTCTATTTTTGACAGATTCCTCAGGTTCTGTTTTTGACAGATTCTATTTTCATTGTGTTGTTTGCTTATTTTGATGAATCTATGAGTAGTATCAGAGGGTATGAACCATAAAGAAGTTATTACAGTAGATATTACACCAATATGAATAAATAATGAGTTCATTACAGTACCTAAGTGGTGGTTTTATTTTCTTATACTAATGGAGCTTACGAGTTTTGTTTTGAGTTTTGTGTGGTTGAAGTTTTCAAGTTTTGGGTAGAGATTCGATTGAATATGGAATAAGGATTGGCAAGAGCCTAAGCTTGGGGATTTCCAAGGCACCCCAAGGTAATATTCAAGGACAACCAAGAGCGTAAGCTTGGGGATGCCCCGGAAGGCATCCCCTCTTTCATCTTCGTTCATCGGTAACTTTACTTGGAGCTATATTTTTATTCGCCACATGATATGTGTTTTGCTTGGAGCATCATTTTCTTTTGATATTAATTTCTTGATGTTATTTAGAATAATTTTGTGCATCTTTAGTTTCAATAAAAATGTCAAGGATAGCCTTTGCCATGCTTATTTTGCTAGTATACATGTTGCTGTTAGAAAACAAAAGTTTACCGCTGTTGCAAAAATTCCCTAGAAAAGTCAGAGAATGATATAATGTTGAAACTTTTTGCATATTGAGATCTGATAAATCTTCTACAGCTTAGTAGTTTTCTCATAATTTTTGGAGTTAGGAAAGTATTTATACTGTTGCATTCTTTACAGACTGTACTGTTTTGGCAGATTGCTGTTATGGTTGCATTGTTTGCATATGTTAGCTTGTTTAATGATTCTATTTGAGGATAGGAGTATTAAATATGCATAGGCATTTAGTATGAAATGTTTAATAATAATTTAGGTGATTTGTTACAGTAGAAAATGTTAAGGTTTTGCATTGGTTTATACTAACCTATCTCACGAGTTCTTGTTGAGTTTGGTGTGGATGAAGCTTTTGATAAATAGAGAAACCATGATATGAGAGGAATTAAGGAGACACAAAAGTTCAAGATTGGGGATGCCCAAGGCACCCCAAGATAATATTTCAAGAAGTCTCAAGCATCTAAGCTTGGGGATGCCCCGGTAGGCATCCCACCTTTCTTCTTCAACAACTATCGGTTAGTATCGGTTGAGCCTAAGTTTTTGCTTCTTCACATGAGTTATGCTATCCTTGCAATGTCATTTTATTTTGCTTTGCTTGCTATTTGAATACAATACCAAGATCTGAAATTATTAAATGTTAGAGAGTCTTCACATAAGTTGCACAATTATGTGACTACTCATTGATCTTCACTTATATCTTTCGGATTAGTTTGTCATTTGCTCTAGTGCTTCACTTATATCTTTTAGAGCACGACAGTGGTTATATTTTGTAGAAATTGTAGATCTCTCATGCTTCACTTATATTATTTTGAGAGTCTTTTAGAACAGCATGGTATTTGCTATGGTTACAAATTTGGTCCTAGAATGATGAGCATCCAAATTGGGTATAATAAAAACTATCATAGGAAGTGAATTGGATGCTATGATCAATTTGTTGCTTGATAATTGTTTTGAGATATAAAGGTAGTAATATTAGGGTCATGCTAGTGGATAATTATGAAATTGAGAAATACTTTTGTTGAAGTTGGAAAGTCCCGTATCATGCACGTATGGTAAAAGTTGTGTGACAAATTTGTTGCATGAGGTGCTCTTTTGATTGTCTTCCTTATGAGTGGCAGTCGGGGACGAGCGATGGTCTTTTCCTACCAATATATCCCTCTTGGGGCATGCGTAGTAGTACTTTGCTTCGAGGGCTAAGTAGACTTTTGCAATAAGTATATGAGTTCTTTATGACTAATGTGAGTCCATGGATATACGCACACTCATCCTTCCACTTTGCTAGCCTCTCTTATTACCGTGCAACCTTCGCCGGTATGAACCCATTATTTACCTTCCTCAAAATAGCCACCATACCTACCTATTATGGCATTTCCATAGCCATTCCGAGATATATTGCCATGCAACTTTCCACCGTTCTGTTTATTATGACACGTTTCGTCATTGTCATATTGCTCTTTGCATGATCATGTAGTTGACATCGTATTTGTGGCAAGGCCACCTTCATAATTTTCATACATGTCGCTCTTGATTCATTGCATATCCCGGTACACCGTCGGAGGCATTCATATAGAGTCATATCTTGTTCTAGCTTTGAGTTGAAATTCTTGAGTTGTAAATCCATAAAACTGTGATGATCTTCATTATTAGAGCATTGTCTCGGTGAGGAAAGGATGATGAAGACTATGATTCCCCCACAAGTCGGGATGAGACTTCGGACTTTACAAAAAAAAAGAGAAAGGCCAAAAATAAAAAAGGGGGAAAGGCCAAAGAAAAAAAAGAGAGAAAAAAGAGAAAAGAAAAAAATAATAAGATGAGAGAAAAAGAGAGAAGGGACAATGCTACTATCTCTTTTCCACATTTGTGCTTCAAAGTAGCACCATGATCTTCATGATAGAGAGTTTCCTATGTTGTCACTTTCATATACTAGTGGGAATCTTTCATTATAGAACTTGGCTTGTATATTCCAATGATGGGCTTCTTCAAAATGCCCTAGGTCTTCGTGAGCAAGCGAGTTGGATGCACACCCACTTAGTTCTTTTTGTTGAGCTTTCATATATTTATAGCTCTAGTGCATCCGTTGCATGGCAATCCCTACTCACTCACATTGATATCCATTGATGGGCATCTCCGTAGCCCGTTGATATGCCTAGTTGATGTGACACTATCTTCTCCCTCTTTTAGTCCTCACAACCACCATCTTTTACCATCTTAGTGCTATGTCCATGGCTTACGCTCATGTATTGCGTAAGAGTTGAAAAAGGCTAAAGCACGTTAAGAAGTATGAAACAATTGCTCGGCTCGTCATTAGGGTTGTGCATGATGGGATTATTTTGTGTAATGAAAATGAAGCATGGCCTAACTATATGATTTTGTAGGGATAAGCTTTCTTTGGCTATGCTATTTTGATAGGACATGATTATTTGTTAGTATGCTTTGAAGCATTATTATTTTTATGTTTTATAAGCTTTTATCTTGAATCATTTGGATCTGAACATTCATGCCACAATAAAGAAAATTACATTGAGAATTATGCTAGGTAGCATTCCACATCAAAAATTCTGTTTTTATCATTTACCTACTCATGGGCGAGCAGGAATTAAGCTTGAGGATGCTTGATATGTCTCCAACGTATCTATAATTTTTGATTGTTCCATACTATTATATTACCCCTTTTGGATGTTTATGGCCTTTATTATACACTTTTATATTACTTTTGGGACTAACCTATTAACCGGAGGCCCAACCCATATTGCTGTTTTATTGCCTGTTTCAGTATTTCAAAGAAAAGGAATATCAAACGGAGTCCAAACGGAATGAAACCTTCGGGAGCGTGATTTTTCGGAAGAATATGATCCGGGAGACTTGGAGTTCACGTCAGAAGATCCTCGAGGAGGCCATGAGATAGGGGGTGCGCCCACCCCCCTGGGCGCACCCTACCCTCTCATGGGCCCCTCGAGTCTCCTGCTACGTCTTGAGCTTGCGTTGGTTTTCCCTGAAGAGGAGAGGGTGATGCAGCAAGTGTAGCGTAAGTATTTCCCTCAGTTTTGAGAACCAATGTATCAATCCAGTAGGAGGCTCCTCAAAAGTCCCACGCACCTACACAAACAAACTGAGAACTCGCAATCAATGCGATAAAGGGGTTGTCAATCCCTTCACGGCCACTTGCGAAAGTGAGATCTGATAGAGATAATATGATAAGATAAATATATTTTTGATATTTTATAATATAGATGCAAAAAGTAAAGATGAAAATAAAAGTAGATTGGAAGCAAATATGATAGGAGATAGACCTGGGGGCCATAGGTTTCACTAGAGGCTTCTCCCGAGATAGCATAAGTATTACGGTGGGTGAACAAATTACTGTCGAGCAATTGATAGAAAAGAGAATAATTATGAGATTATCTAGGCATGATCATGTATATAGGCATCACGTCCATAACAAGTAGACCGACTCCTGCCTGCATCTACTACTATTCACTACAAAAAAAGACACATCCGTGACATTTTGGGCCGAACGAATTTTTTTCCTGTCATACATATGACACTTGTATGACGATAATTCTGACAAAACCCGGTATAATCATAGATGTGGTGGGCTCCTACTTCTATGACAAAAAATCATGACAGAAAATGGGCTTTTCATCCTGGGCGGGCGGGAGACGCAACTGCATGACATTCTTTGGGCCGTCCATGACGGAAAAAACCGTGGTAGAAGCAAGGGAGAGGAAAATTTCGGGGAGTTGCCGGTTATGGTGGGAGGTCGGGGGCCGAGCGATGTGCGTTTCTCTCGTACACATGCGAGGCGTTGGCTCTAACTTAACCCGAGCGATTGCACTGCAGGCTATGCATTACTGAACCCGAGCGATCGATCGATGGCTGTTAATTGAACCCGATCGATTGGATGAATAGTGAGTGTTGTGGGGGGGGGAGTGGATGAACAGTGAGCGATGGCGTTGCCTCTTGATGAGCATGACCCCGTGGTGTGGAGGGCTGGATGAATAGTAGACGGTGGAGGGGTGGCCGTTGAGGGGTGGTTGAACTGGACCCCGTGGTGTGGAGGGCTGGATGAATAGTAGACGATGGAGGGCTGGATGAACAGTAGACGGTGGAGGGGTGGTTGAACAGTAGCCGGTGGAGTAGCGCGCGGTGGAGGCTGGATGAACAGGAGCCCGTGGAGGCTGGAGGAGGTCAATGGTAGCCCGTGGAGGCTGGAGGAGGTCGACGGTGGAGATGAAAAGTATCCCGTGGAGTCCCGTTTTGCGGGACTCCACACCCCTCCCGATGAACAGGACCCCCGTTTCGACCGTAGTGCTCCAACACAAGTCCATTTCGTCCGTTTTGCGGTACGCCACACCCCTCCCGATCAACAGGACCCCCATTTCAACCGTAGTGCTCCAACACAAGTCCGTTTCGTCCGTTTTGCGGTACTCCACACCCCTCCCGATCAACAGGACCCCCGTTTCGATCGTAGGAGGTCCGTTTCCTCCGTTTTGTGGTACGCCACACCCCTCCCGATCAATAGGACCCCGTTCCGAACATGGTCGGTCGAACACAAGGCCGTTTCCTCCGTTCAGCGGTATGCCAGGCCTCGTTTCCATCGCCTGTTCCGTCCAAGCCAGTTGGCTCCCACGCGTTCTGTTGCCTCCCGATGAACACGGCACATTCCATTGCCACCCCATGAACACGACGCATTTCGTTGCCTCCCCATGAACACGACGACGACTCTGTTTCTCGGTTCCGAACCACCCATATACGTATGTGCGATTAGGCGTTCGAGACCCTTCCCGTATGTATGTATGTGGCCGTATTTTCTTTCTTGCACCCTCCCCGATGTACGTATGTGTACCTGCTACATGCGCGCCTCTACTACGACACGTGCGCGCCACTACTACGACACGTGCGCGCCTCGACATCGACCAGTATGTACGTACACGTTCGCGACCAGAATGACAACGCTACGTACGCTTCGACCAGGTGGGTCCCGACTGTCAGGCACTTCCTTGCGTGCGAAGATGTAGCTGGTGGGTCCCAGCAGTCAGGGGGGTGAATCATTTTGTTTGTTTTGCCCGGACGCACTTCCTTGCGTGCGAAGATGTAGCTGGTGGGTCCCAGCAGTTAGGGGGCGAATCGTTTTCTTTGCCCGGATGCACTTCCTTGCGTGCGAAGATGTAGCTGGTGGGTCCCAGCAGTCAGGGGGAAACGTTTTTTGTGAAATACAGTAACCCGTCCGGTGGGTCCCCGCTGTTAGGTGGAGGAATAATTATTTTGCGCGTAATAAGGAGGCACTTCCTTGCGACCGCTGTGGACCCAGCTGTCAGCCTCTCCACGCACAGTACTCTTCCGATGGAAGTCGGTCGTTGACCACATTGACCACGCTGCGCCGAGAGCACCACGGCGGTGGACGACGGCGAGGCCTAGGAAGGGGACGACGCGGAGCCGGGGAAGACGCAGCAGTGGATGCCCACGCGAAAAGGAGTACAAGGGTGAGGCTGCCGTCGCCGCAGATTAACAGGCGGTGTGGGTGAGTAGAGGGATGGCCTGGCCAGCAGTGGGAGTAGCAGGGGGCGGTGAGGCCTCCGCGGCATCACAGCCGGCCACGGGAGGCAGGAGCACGCGGCACGACCGGCGCTGCTTTGGGCGGCTGGAGCACGAAGACCAGAGGTTGAAGAAGCACTACAGCCGTTGGATGGACATCGTACGGTCACTGGAGCTAGAGTCGTTCATATTGACTAAGTTGACAAAGCCCTCCATCCCCGTAAACTTAGTAGGCACACAAGTCAGCCTCCCACCAAGGTGAGTCCCAGCTAGCAGGGGGAATATCCATTTTTTTGTGCGTAATAAGGAGGCATTTCCGGTGGGTCCGAGCTGACAGCGGGGGGAACATTTTTTCGCGAAATACAGAGACCCTTCCAGTGGGTCCCAGCTATCGGGTGGAGGAATCATTATTTTGCGCGTAATAAGGAGGCATTTTCCTGTGTGGGCCCCTACTGTCAGCCTCTTCCGATGGCTGTTGTTTTTTGACCATGTTGACCTCGCCGCGCCGAGAGCACAAACGTGGTGGACGAGGGCGGGGCCCAGGAAGAGAACCACCCGGAGCCGGCTAAGCCACCACAGCGGATGCCCACACTGAGGGGAGAACGAGCGCTGACTGGTCGGCTGCAGGGTGAGGCCGACGTCGCCGGAAAATAACAGGATGTGTGGGTGGTTAGAGGGATGGCCTGGCGGCAGCACAGCCAGCCACGGGAGGAGGGAGCAGGAAGTCTCGCCGGCGCTGGTTTGGGTGGCTGGAGAAGGAAGATCAGAGATTGAAGAAGCACAGCGGCCGTTGGATGGACATCCAACAGTCACTTCTGTGTGTTGACTAAGTTGACAAAGCCTTGCGTATGCATCAAAAAAAAATTTAGGACAACGTCATCGTCAACCTAGTAGGCCCAGAAGTCAGCCTCCAAATCTGTGGAAAACAACATACAGCCCATTAGCCATTATTTTCAATAATTTACAGCCCATTTGCTAATTCTTAAGGATATTTGAAGCCCATATTCTTTTTATTAGCATTATAGACCATATATTCTGGGCACTGCTAAAAATTTCAACGAAATTTTGCATATTTCGGTGGGGTCCAAACTCTTTTAATCACGAAATTTCGAGTCACTTAAAAAATAGTTTTCAAAAAATTATATCAAAATAAAATTCAAAAAACAATTCTCCGCAAAAAAAAGAATGAAGTTTAGAATCTTAAGTAGCAAGATGCTCGTTCATTGCACGGAACATGAAGATGCATTTGTATGAGTAGTTTATCTTGTGGGTGAAAATATGATATTTTAATGTAATTGCCAGTTGGCTTTGGTTTTTATAAGAGTAGAGAGTAGAGAAATCCTGAAAAAATGATATTTTAATGCAATTGCCGGTTGGCTTTGGTTTAAAAATTTACAGCCCATTTCTTATAGCCCGTTTTCTGGGGAAGCCCATTTCTTATCCCTCCTCGTCTTGAAAGATTTGTAGCCCAGCAGGGCTGAGAAAAGCAAGTAGGCCTCGGTTTTGGTATTCTCCAAAAAAAAGAACTGGGCTAGCCAATTTCAGAAAGAAAAAAATATCAACTGGGCTCGTCATGTGCTTAATAAAAGCGTAAGCATGGGCTAGACGGGCCACAGCCCCCGCACAGCGCGCAGTTGAGCTCCGTCTCTGAAACAGAAAAAGAACTGGGTGAGCTGTTGGGTCCCTGGTGTTATCCGCTCGTTGTGTAATTTTCTCATTTATTGACTATATTGACAATGGCGTGGAACCTAGTTGTCAAACAATTAGGAGGAAGTATTGTTTTGGCTTGTAATAACGAGGCACCTGCTTGCGAAATGCAATGACCCTGGTGGGTCCCTACTATCAGCCTCTCCACATACAATCATCTCTTGATTCCTCTTGGTTGTTGACCATGTTGACAAACTAGACGGCGGCGAGCACATCGAGCTAACCAAGGCGGAGAACGACGGCAAGGCCTCGGACAGGAACGAACAGCAGCCAGGGAAGATGCGGCAGTGTAGTGGTAGGTGGAGGGGAGTACGAGGGCAACAACATGGAAGTCAAGCATACAAATGGTACAAAAAGCCCAAGGATTAATTATTCATCAAATTTTTAGACAAAACCCAGATTGAACATGACAGTAACATCTAACCCAACCAATCTTTTTTGCAGTCACAAACAAATGGATCGGTCTGATCCATAAAATCAACATCCTGTGCAAAACAATTTATTTTAGGATGTCTACAACTTGTTGTAAATAGAAGCCGAGCACATTTAGAAGCCCATTTGTCCACCTGAAACTTCTTTTTTTGCTGTTCAACATGTTCGTCCGTGAGAAATCTCTTGCTGTAAAAATTAAGCCTCATGGACAATAGTAACCTCGCATTCAACATGAAGAATGTGACAAAGCTTCTGTTTGCCTGGTTGGATGCATATCGTCCCATCGTTATTGTCCTCAAACGAATGTCATGAGAACTGAGAAAATCCTTGTGCTTATTACGCCAACGATTGGTTATATGTTTTTCTCCATGTGGTTTTGCCTAAGTAGACATGAAGATTGAAAACAGTTAAGGTCTGAAAAAAGAGTATGTCAAAAGAACAACAGCTGAACAGTTAATTCTAGTACAATATATACGGGCTTTCAATGTGCATGAAATCATCACCTCTATGTATAAATTCTCCAGAGATCGAAAGCATCGCAGCAAGCCAATAATTATGTCCAGATTCAAACTATACATTCTGATATATATGATCTTGACAGACTCCAGCAGCATTGATAGGCTATCAATGGACGAACTCTTCATTGAGCATATAACATAATATTAGTACCCAAAGTGTACTCCAAGATGATATAAAACTTAAGCGCAGAAATGAAAAATGCAGGATATGATTACAAATGTGTAGATGATAATTTACGGTACCTGAAAAGGCGAGGAGCCAAACACCAACTCCTTGTGATTATTAAACGGGTCACGAATTACACCCAAGGTCTCCAGTTTGGGTGCAGAGACGACAGTTATTTCTAAAGGTGTATAACAATTATCAAGGAGCAACCTTTCAAGTGAAGGGCATCCTCAATGATGAGCTGCTGTCCTTCAAAACAAATTCCAATGCTTTTAAGGTGAGGCGACTTTATTTGGAGACAACTGATACCGATTTCTATTCCCAAAACAATCACAAGCGCTCCAGGGCAGGGCAACTAGAGTGGATGATGCTGTGCAGTGAGGCCTCCGACAGATAAATCACCACAAGCGAAAGTTTTTTTAGCAGTGGGAGTCGAAGCATTTGTACGAGATCATCTGGTAGATGGCACCGGGCAAAGGTGGCGGTGTGGAGAGAGGAGGAAAACCGCAAGATGAACAACGGTGGTGTGGGCACGAATTCTTGGTATGTTCATGGTATGAAACTTTCGTGGTAATGGTAGAACTCGAACTGTTGGAGTTTTCCGAATTCAGGGGCTGTCAGCCAAGCTCCACCTTGCCGGGTATGGTAGCAGGTAGCTTGTCGGGATGCAGAGGCATTGAACGGGGCCTTGCTGGTGAGAAGAGACGATGGCTCTGATGATATCAAACTCAGGAAGGATAGATATCTGACGATAGTCAATATTGAGGGGCGCGGTGCGCCATAGAGGGCGCCACCGAGTTGAGAGGACTTGTGTGCGGCAGCAATCCTTGGTGGGGAGAAGCGAGATGATCTCCTCAAGGATGCCGTCCGGGAGATCACTGATGCGGTCCACCGGAGATTCTACCGGTTCCTCAGATCTGGGTGGGGGGGGGGGGGGGCTCGCCGCTTCTCCCTGCGCTACCGGGTGCGGGATCTACAACCGGTGTCGCCATTGGGGGGAGCCTCATCTTCTTGGCGCTGGGGCTAGCCGACTCCATTTTCCTTGTGGGCGTCGCACCGAGCTCATGGGATTGAGCAGAGTAGCCAGAGACGAGCCTAGTGGTAGTGCGAATGGGGAAGAAGGAGGGCTAGGGATTTCTGTAGGAGTGGAAGAAGAGGAGCATGCGTTTTCTGTACGAGTGAGGAAGAAGGTGAGCGGGGTTTT
Organism: Triticum timopheevii; assembly: GCA_963921465.1. Classification (NCBI taxonomy): domain Eukaryota; kingdom Viridiplantae; phylum Streptophyta; class Magnoliopsida; order Poales; family Poaceae; genus Triticum; species Triticum timopheevii. Next base: position 155,885,935 of record OY997272.1, read on the forward strand.
CTAGACGAGTGAGGAAGATTGGGGAGCAGGGGGAATTGGGTGGGGAGACGAAAGTGGGAGAGCGAGCTGTTCGTGTTTATAAGGCCCGCTGCACTAACTACTCACTTTTTCCCAAGAACCGCTCTCTTCTTTTGCGTTGCTGCAAGACTGGCCATGCATGCAGGATGCATGTGCCCGCCGACCACTGCATGCACCTGGTTTGTTACTAGGCCTATTTAATAGGGTAGTTGTGGAGTAAATTAAGGAGATTTATTTTCTCTGTGTGCATCCACCAAATTAGAGGATGCGGTACTGGATGCAGACACTCACATTAAACTCACATTCAGAAGAACAAAAGTTCAACATGTCTATGCTCTCAATGATTCACCATACTATAACCAATATACAAAACTGTGAGAAGGTGTGGAAATAAAGAAAATCGGTCGATTCTTCTCTGAGCAAAGGGCCTCCCCGCGCACGCATTAATTTCCTGGGCATGCTTGTTTCTTCTCAATGTTGTGAGCAGTTTGAGCATGTTGGCAACTCCACAACTAGCTAGCTGCCTCATCTTGCAATTGATGCTGACACATTTGCAGCAAACACATGAGGCAATAGAGATGACTCAACATGGTTCCATATTGTGCAGTTGCCCTGATATCATATTCATTGTCCTGAATCTGAAAAGATAGAAAAACAGTAGCTATACTTAAACGGTGTTGCAAAACAATAGCACATATCAATAAGTCGGCATGACAAAACACAATCATCTGGACGAAGGGGATACTGACCTGCCTGAGGAAGATTACATATAATTTCATAAGTCCTTGGTTGATTTCCACCTTGGGATGCACTGCTTGTTTGCTCCTCCACACATGACAGGATCGTTCTGCACTGCATTCAGCAAGTCAACATACGAATAAGCTAATTTCATCTTGCGGTGGTCATTGTACCTAGTTACGAATGTAGGAATACCTGGAGCACCATGAGGTTAGCTGACAGCAGGTAGATGCGTCCATATAAATTTTGTGCGGTGCTACCAAAATTGAGGTTTGTATCCCTTCCCGTTATGATAATTCTTCTTGAAGTTGGTAGAATGTGACGGCTTGTTCTTTGCATCAAACTTGCCTTTCCCCTGAGATTTGTTCTTGTTGTTTTGGGGCTGGTTGGGCTGGAAGTTCTTCTCGTGTACCATGTGGGCACTAGAAGCTCCCTCGGCAACCCGAGCATGTGTGTCTTTTGCTCTCGCCTTCTCCTCAAAATCAAGAGTGCAAATGAGATCCAAAACAGAAAACTCATGTCTCTTGTTTTTCAGAGAAGTAGCAAAATCGTTCCACGAAGGTGGAAGCTTAGCAATGATGGTCCCAACAACAAATTTGTCCGGCAACACACACTTAAAGTACTCAAGTTCCTTAGAGAGTGAGTGTATCTCATGAGTCTGCTGAACAACAGAGCGCTCATCATTCATCTTGTAGTCACAGAATAGCTCCATGACGCACAACTCGTTGCCAGCACCCGAGGGCCCAAATGTGGCCTCGAGCGTAGCCCACATGTCTTTGCCGCTGTCAAACAACATATACGAATCCACAGTGGAATCGTCAAGAACACTCAGCAGGGCGGCTTTGAAGAGGGTATCCATGTTCTGAAAAGCTTCCTGTTGTGTAGGATTAAGATCTCCCTTAGGCTTACCCTTAGTGGCGTCATAGCAATACATGATCTGAAACCAATATACTGCTCTTGTGTGCCACCTTTTATATTGCACCCCCTGAAAAGTAGGCGGCTTCAAAAGCGCAGCAAAACCACTCGAAGTAAATTGCCTGTGATCAGGTTTTTGGATTGGATTGTTGAATATATGAGCAATTTAGTATGAGATTTAATACGAATCAGCAGTAAATAGATGATGACGATAATTGCAAACATCAAAGTAATGTGGTTGATGTTGTCACTCATGTCGTTGATGAAGAGGTTACCGAGGTCAAGGAAGAAGGCTGTCGTTGAGGAAGTCGTCGCTGGCAACAGTCTCAGGAGTGTGCTCCCCAAAAACCTGATCGCCCCTCTCCCGTACAGGATCACGAAAGGCGGGGTTCGGAGGACTGCTGTCCCTTCTCGCGGTGCACGCCGGAAGAAGAGCTGGAGAAGAATTGCGTGGCAGCGCTAAGATCTGGAACGGTGCGAAACCATATGATACAGCGGTGGCTAGGGTAGAGCATGTCAGGTCGGAGTATAATAGTAGGCCTTTGGCCCCCAAACCCCACGTCCAAGTCAATAATAGCTCAAAAAAAGTCAATAATAGCCCCACCAAGGTTTGTCTAAAAAATGGAGTAATTAAGGCGTCCGTTAGTCCCTTTAGTATAAATACAATATCATTAATAATGGCCCCACCTTTTGTCTCACAAAGTAGAGTATGTTGGAGTACAACCGGCTACACGTTTACAGTCCGCTTCTCTTCTCTCTCCTTTTCTCTCTCCTTCAGCTAATCACAAATAATATATTTAAATCCTTATAGCCTGCTTATGTCATTTAGTTATAGTACTTGCTCTAAAAGTTACTATCCGCTGTGTAGTCTGAAATGCCGGGCGTGCAGCGGGCGGTGCCCTCGGTCGGTGCACCGCTTCAACGGCCGAAGCAGTGAGAGGTCGCGTCGCCCTGACTTGCCATCAATGTGGAGCGGCAGGCTCAGCTGGCGCTGGGCGGGAAGCGCGTGCGGGAGGGGGGAGGGCTTTTTGTTGGGCCAAGAAGGTGAGAAGCCAACTTGGGATCGGTCCGGACGGGGAAATATCATGTGCTCCCATACTCTGCATATGACACTAGTCTATGTTACTACTCCCTCCTTTCCGGTTTATAGAGATGTTTAGCGTAACATAGTAATATGTTATAGTACAAGTTACTCCCCACTATGACCAGCCTTGGCCTCTCCCAGTGGTCCACCATGTATAGCTGCTAAGCCTGCTACGTAGGCATAAAATATGATGTGGCACCAATAAACTAAGCACCTATGCATTGAACACTTGAGTTACTAAGACATTTAATGCACTTAGCACCTCATCTAAAGAGCATTAATAGTATAGCCAGCTGCTGGCTATAAGCCTACAACCCATCTTATAGTCAACATGTACAAAGTGCCTTGGAGCACGTGCTAGAGCTGGCTCTTCACGAAGAGCCCGCTTACCTTCTCTTTCCTCCAACTAAGCAGAAATATACTACTGTTTATTCCTTATAGCCCGCTGACTCAGCTCTATTGTACTTGCTCTAAGCACATGTAAGCACTTGCTAGCACCCCCTTGACCGTGGACCTTGATGGTGTACGTCACCTTGTGTCTCATAATTTTCCTCATCATCATCTGAGTCCTAGAAGATCTCACCCACATCATCATTAGCATGCAACCGCCTTGATAGACAATGTGCGCAGAAGGAGTAGAGGCGACTGGGGACGCACCACCACCACGTCGTGGGCACTCTGTATGTGCTCATGTGCCTGCATCGTGCGTGTTTTTCCATCGGTGCTAGATCTAAGGCCGAGGCTGCGGTCGTCTTCGTTTCCGACTAGTAGTTGAGCAACGACGGCAAAGAGGTGCTGCAAGATATGCGTATGCGCCATTGCGTGCGAGCTTCACCGTAGCACGACGAACCGGACGTCGCCACGGATGGCGCACGCCTCCATGCAGCCGAGTGTGTGTGCATGCATGTGTTATTCACGTGCATTCTGCGGCCGAGCGTGTGTGCATGCACGTCTTGTGTACGTGCGTTGTGTGCTCCATGCTGTGCGCGTATGTGCATGAGTTGGATTGGATGGAGTTAGTGTGTTGGCTTGTGTACATATTTTAGAGTGCAGATTCACTCATTTTGTTTCGTATGTAGTCCCTTATTGAAATATCTAAAAAGACTAATATTTGGGAACGGAGGGAGTATAAAACATCTTCAACTTAGCATCCTGATGTACCATTTCTAGTGGTTAGCGAAAATTCATGTTCTTTTAGTTGTTTATAGGTGGCAGGCTGCAAAAAACAGGGGAAAACGCGCAAGGTTCCTTGCAGACGCTCCACCGTGAGGTTCCTTGCTCCTCCTCGGTTGTCGGGAATCTATGCTCTTCAACTCTTTTCTTTTACGTGAGCTTTGTTCATCCTTTTCCCAACACGCGAGACATCTAGCATCAAGGTGCACGTGTCATGCAAGAAAATGGAGATAATCAAATAAGCAGTGCGTAAGTGAGTCGTGCGGAGGGGGGGGGGGAAGCAGGGGGAAACCCTTTTCCGTAAGTAAGTCGTGCACTTCGATGGCACCTACGCAATATTTTTTCTCCTCGATGGCACATGAATAGTGCACGTACTCAACGATGGAACACATGATGGTAACAATGACATGGTCAGCCCTTTTTTGGAGAGAGTACGTACTACTAGTAAATAACTTTGATGTGTCTCGTCAACTCGCAGAACGACGAAAAGCTTGATTACGCCTCTCCCTCGCCAACGTGTGCGCGGTGGCTCACAGCACGAGGAGAAACTTTTGCTTACAAGCGGTGGACGTGCAGTTGTTCATTTGGTGTCAGATTGCCAGAAGCACTATTGTAGAACCATCGACTTACGGAAGATGCGAAGAGCCAAGCGCAAGGTTACCTACTAACCTTAGGCTAGGCGTAGCGGGAGTAACATAAGTAGAGGTACCTCCTTTTTTTATTCTAGAAACAACCACACGCGAATATCAAGGTGCTGGTTACGTAGAACAAATTTCCTGTAGTCTGTGCTCAGCCCTCCTCTATTTCTCTTCTCAGCCAGCCAGCGGACGCACGGAGCCCATCGCCTGTTTGCTCACATGCGGCCCCACATGTCAGTGAAAATGCAAGAGGACCCACTGAACCTGCACATCTTTCACCTCGACGTGCTGGTGATGAAAAACAAATCCAAGAAAGATCTTCGGTGGCCGCTTTTGGAGTTACTCAAGAGTAGTAAGATTCTATTTATAGTTTAACCCAAGATGCACATCTCTTGGCTTCAACTTATCAACTACCACTCTATTTTCTTTCATGACACGACCTGGATGCTGGATGTCCCACGTGTCGACAAAAGGAGGAAGAACCCGACCAAATCTTCGGTTGTGCTCTCGGATTAGACTAGTTGTGCTAACTTAAAATTTTTATTGTGTACTCCCTCCGTTCCAAAATACTTGACTTCCATTTGTCCAAAAATGGATGTACCTATATACTAAAACATGTCTAGATACATATATATTTTGACAAATAGAAGGCATGTATTGTGCAACGGAGGGAGTAGAATGGATGCAAGTTTTTTGTATTGGGAAGAAGAGTACATCCATATATTGATAGAGCGCAATTTAGTAGATGTTCTATCACTTTTAGCTAGCACATAGGCTATAGATGAGATTAGTGCACTTGTTGATACTCCTACTTGGTATGCGTGTTACTGCTTAGATGCAGAGAAAAACGGACCGGAGGGAGTACTAGAATAGAGGCTAGACATGAGACTAGATGCGAGGAAGCAACGTCTACTTCTTTACACTCGAAGAAGAAAGAAGCACGCAAGATCGAGCCTCTACAGATCAACAATGAATGCATCGAGAAGGCACTAATCCAACTTACAGGAGTAGTAAAATGTATACTTGTGGTTCTTGTTTTCTTTGGTCTTGCTTTTCTAGTAAAAATTATCGTTGGAGTTCGTGCAAAACGGAGGTCCATTTGGGGTCGTGCGTTGCAATTGGCCTTACAAGTGGGACCGCAGTTAAGGAAACCGACTATCGGCAAACCCCCACCTCGCCCGCCGCGCGATGGCTGAGTTAGGGAAACGATGAGGTTGAAGAGATTGCTCTAGCACGGACTCCAAGAAATATGGTGTCAGATGGAAGTCATGCTGGTGGCGTGTGCCGTACTCCTGGACGTGAATGCTTGTTCTGGCCCATGCCACCCTACTACTCCTACTACTTACTATATAGTACTACTAGTATCGAGTTTTCGAGGTGCTGGTTACATAGTACAATATGGCTATAGTAAAAACACCCGCACAACGCGCGAAGCATGTGAAGCTAGTACAAATAGTGTACTACTATTGTTGATTGGCCTCATCCGATAACCTATTGCAATGCACGTACAATTATGTATTCGGAAAATATATTTTTGCCTCGTCGCACCGCTCACTCACAGAAGCGACTCGAAAGCCATTCATAAATTTAGTAACTTTATCACAGGCATATCATTTTATTACATACAACAGGTCATCAACCCACATCGACAACGAGGATACATTATAAATATTAAAGTTTTCACCACACAAAAAATAACAAGCAATGAAATGAACTTCAACTCAACCATTCCTCGGCGTTGGAAACGCTTGCTTTGAACCACAAGTGATTCTCTGGGACGGGCCATCCATTGTCGATCTGGAGACCAACGCAGGATTGATCATCCAGGCTGAAGCGGCCTACTATATCAGTACCAGGGTAGGGAACCACCCAAATGTCTGAGGTATAGACACAGTTGCTTCTCATAAATGGTCGTAACGTTGTGTCAACAACAGTTGGATCGCCTTTCACCATCATTGGATAGTTTTGTCCAAGGAAGAGCGAGTTTTCTCCAAGACTATCAATTCTGTACCAGGGAGAAGGAGTTGGTGCTAGCACACTAGTATCCATCCCGAATACCATGCAATGGGTGTTGGAATAGGTCCGAAGAGTGCGACCATGGGAGACTACACCTGCTTCCTTAGCAGTAACATCATCAGTGGGATGTATACACACGAGAAGAGGTGATCCATCGGAATTAGTTGCCAAGCGCCAAATAGTATATGGGCGCTGCTCGTCCTCATGCTCGTGATCATCACCATCGTCATCTCCCCCTTGGTTATAAAAATCTTCAAGTATAGGTGGTGGAATGTTCGCAGGACCTTGGAAACACAAGAAAGAAGGTAAATTAGTAAAGGGAAACTTGCTAACCTGCATGCATGTGGATGAAACAATTATAATTACGGTGGAAGACAAACGTACCGAAACAACGATTCCATGCAAAAACAGTGCCACGAGTGGTGGCAGCAAACACAAGGCCCTCATATTCAATTGCATCACAGTACTCATCCGTGTACAGAAACTGATTTTTGAGCAATATCCATCGAGTCAAACCAGCAAGGACGGCAACAAGCTTGTCAAAGATAGCAACAACTTCATAGTTGTTGTAATTCCAAGAGCAGTTGGGAACTCGAGAAATTGCTATCTTCTGTAGAAGACAGTCACCATGATTGTATTTGAACATGTGTACAATACCGGTGTGCTCAGCCTCTGGGCAGTCTGTTGAGATTTTTGGAAGTGGAACCCGGTCACGAGTGCACACATTCACAAGATCCCACTCGCAGTTGGACCCAATGTAAACAACCCAATCTCCAATTGCACCTGCCCAAGCCTTGCCCTCAAGCGATGGCATCTTAACATCATACGTATCATTATCAAGAGGCATCAACTTGCACAGGGCGAGGCCTCCGTCGTGATGGCGCCAGTCATCAGGGTCATGACGAAGAAGATAGGGGAGATCAAACCGCTGCTTGACTCTTGGGTTCCTTGTAATGATGTTATTAGTTGAGTCAAGAATGGGCTTGAACGAACCTGCCATGCTAGCCGAGGTGATGACGTCACACCGATCAATGAGTTCCTCCACCACGTCATCTTTCCGATCGGGGCAAGAATAACGGGGTCGTTTCCGTCCTGTTCCCTCCATGGAGAAGACGGTCGAACAATGGCAGAAGAAAGGGTGAAGGGCTGAAGGAAAATGGAGGAGGGAGAGGAAGAGCGTGCTACAGCAGTTCCAAATTGAGAGGGAAAGGCGAAGAGTCGGTGGACGGTTGCCAATTTGCCACGGTTCACGAAGGGGCGCCCCGGCCTACACGTCGGTTTGGAAATACTCCTACTACTCGCCGTCGTCTCACTGATATGTTGGAACGGGACCACATGTCAATGAAACATGGTGTGTAATTTCTCGTGCAAAATGCGATCTGGCCGCGTTAGCCCGAGGTGCCGCATTAGTTCTTTTTTTGAAAGTTTGCCGCATTAGTGATGGACCTTTATTTTTTTAACATGCAATCTGAATGGATAGCTCCTGTGGTCATGACACGTGAGTGGATATAGTGATGGTTGATTCGCCCGAGCAACTTATTACTGTGGGAATATGGGAGTACCAGTGGATTCAAGGAACAGAGAAATGATGGTTGCTTCGTCCGAGCAACTTACTGTGGTGAAGGTGGGGCTGTGTGATTTGACTGCTCAGTTGTCACATCCCTAGCTTCTGGTGCTACCTAGTGTTCGCATCATGTTTAAATTTTTGAAACTTGAACTGAGGAAATTTGGAAGCCTCAAAAACTTAAATAAAAGAAGGGCAAAAACCCTAAAATCTCATTCATTGTTCCAAAATGCTCTTATTAAATGTTTGATAATTTTGGCAAGGGTTCTGGTCCCAACCAAAATATTGAACATTTTTAAGGACTTAATCTTGGGACTTTGAATTTAAATCATTAGCTATTTGAATTTGAATTATATTCATATAATTAGAATATAATTTCAAATACCCCTGAAATATTTTTATGAGCTTTTGGAAAAATACATCTAGCAAAATAAAAATATTCAGAGGAGTTTTTGGCATTGTTTGAATTGTTTTAAATTCAAAACAGTGGCAAAAGATTTAAATTAAAACAGAAACAGAAAAACAATAAAAGAACAGAAACTCGGCTGTAGCTTACCTGGCGCCCACCGACCGGCCCAGCACTGCAGCTGGCCGGCCCAGCCCACCTGGGCGAAGCGGTCGTCTTCAACCTCTGCCAGTAGGCAGAGGCGTGTCGACGCCAGCGCGCCCGAGGCCTCCAGCTCCTCCCTCACTGCCTGCCTGGCTCCTCCCCGGTGCTCCTAGATGACGCCACGGAGCACCACGCAGCCCCTGGCTCTCTCTCACTCTCTCCCGGCCTGTCCCCCTTCTCTGCTCTTTCTCCCTCTCGCGCCCGAACGCCTCCGTCGCCGCCGCACACTGCCACCGCGCTCACCGGCCGTCCCTCGAGCAACCGTCGTGCTCATCAGCTCCGCCTCGTCGTCCGCATCATCCAAGACAATCCACGCATCCTCAGGCGTCCTGCAACATCGCCGCCATCGTCGTCTTCTACCTTCGGCCGCCTAGATCTCCGTCGACCCTGCGCTGCCTCCGATGCTCCCCCGGCCTCGTCTCCACCTCGAATGGATCCGCTGTGAGCCCCTGCTGCTTCTCCTGTGCTCGCCCCCTCTGTTCTCGCCCCCTAGCCCCATCTCCCACCACGGACGAGAGCTTCTCGCCGCCGGCCATGGCGTAGCCGTGGCCACAGCCGTGCAAGCTCGCTTCCGAGCACACCACCGTGCTCCACACCTCACCAGGAGCACGTAGCACACACCAACGCCTCCCCTAGCGCCCTGCATCGCCTAACCCGCCGTTGGCCGAACTCCGGCCGCTGCTGCGAGCTCGTTTCCGGCGAGCTCGATCCACCCCGGCTGCTGCCACTAGTCGTGTTGGATGCGCGCGAGTCCCAGCACCATGTAGAGCCCCTCCGCCTCTCTTTTGGCCGCCGGAGGAGGAAACCCGCACCTCTCCGCCGTCTCTGGCCCTGCCGGCGACGAGCCCCGGGTCAACTCCGGCGAGTTTGACCCGGGTTTGACCATTTTGACCGGTGAGGTTTGACCCCTCTCTTTCACTGACATGCGGGCCCCGGGTCCCTGTTATTTAGCTAAGTGTTAAAATTAACTTAAGTTAATCCCATAGTCACTGACGTATGGGTCCAGGGACTAATTAGCCTAGGTTAACTTTTAGTTAGTACTAATTAACCCTGTTAGCTGACTGAGACACTGACGTATGGGTCCCACAGGTCAGGTTTGACCTGGCCGACCCAGTTGACCGCTGACATCACCCTGACGCAGTGCTGACGCATTAATTCAATTACTGGAATTATTCTTATATAGGAAATTCCAGAAAATACCACAAACTTCTAAAATTCATAGTAAATCATTCGTAACTCCAAATGGAACAAATTATATATGAAAAATGATCAGAAAAATCCAATCTATCCATTTGTACCATTTTCATGCATGTTTGAACAACTTAAATCTTCTGTATACAACAATTTGAATAAATGGAAATTGAAATGCCTCATGTGGAGTTTGAATTTGAACCTAGGGTTCAAACCAACTTCATTTAACTTGCTGCTAGCTGCATTAGCCCAAAACACATTCATATTGCCATGTCCTAGCATGCATCATATTGTGCATTGCATTGATCGTGTTTCTCCTGTGTTTGCCGGTATTGTTCCCCCTCGGTAGACGTGGTTTCGACGATGAGATCGATGACACTGATGAAGAGCTATATTATCTTCGGAAGTGCCAGGCAAGCAAAACCCCCTTGTTCATTCCGATACAATCCCACTCTCTTGCTCCTGCTCTCTTTTACTGCATTAGGACAACAACGATTCATCTGTTACTTGCTGCAGTAGCTGAACCCCTTTATCCTCTGCATGACCTGTCATTCCACAGTAAATAGATGAAACCCACTAGCATGAGTAGGAGTTGTTTGAGCCCTGTTGTGCCTACTCATTCATGCTTGTTTGTCATGCCTGCTACTCCTTAGAGTTGAGTCAGGTCTGATTCATCGAGGATGAATCAGAGGTGTGTGAATATGTCCTACTGTGTGTGAGCTAAGTGTGTGAACACGATTTGGTAAAGGTAGCGGTGAGAGGCCATGTAGGAGTACATGGTGGGTTTTCTCATTGCAACCGTCCTCAGGAACTGAGTTCTGTGTTTGTGATCCATGATATAGTTACTACCATGCATTGGGCCCGAAACCAATGGACCCTCTCGGCTTCTTATTCACCCTAGTCCTCTGTCCAGGAGTTGCAAGTAGTTTCTGGTGTTTGCATGTGTCCTTCTTCGTTCCTGTGTCTGTCCCTTCGGGGAAATGTCACGCGATGAATACCGGAGTCCTGTTAGGCCTCTACAGCCCGGTTCACTGGAGTCCTGCTAGCCCGTGCTACAGCCTGGATTCACTCGCTGATGACCGACACGTTCGATGCTGGGTCATGGATGCCTGTCCCTGTAAGTTTGTGCCACTTTGGGTTTACGACTAGCCATGTCAGCCCGGGCTCCTTATCATATGGATGCTAGCGACACTATCATATACGTGTGCCAAAAGGCGCAAACGGTCCCGGCAAAGGTAAGGCGACACCCGTGGGAATACCGTGCGTGAGGCCGCAAAGTGATATGAGGTGTTACATGCTAGATCGATGTGGCATTGAGTCGGGGTCCTGACAGCTTTGGTATTAGAGCTTGACTATCTGTAGGATTACCAAGCCAAACTGGTCGAAGTTGATTCTAGAAATTCTTTAGTTATATAGGGGAATTGATTGTGGGATGGAATGTAAGGCTCTTTTTACTCCTTATAGCTCATGACCTTCTGATCCGATTCATCCTCTTCTCTTCTACGGGGATTAAGAACTAGGCCTTCTCATCTATCTATCAGGATCATGTGTTACTAATCCATAGACTTATAGGATTGTTGGATTTAAGCCTCGTTTCAGTTCCTATTACTTCCATATGTTAATTGTTGATCTCGAAACCTTGATATTGTGCTTCTGAGTGGCTATGCCACCATTTTTGTAGTATGTCTCAAATCTTTTTGAGCATTTATAGCCGTTATGCTGTCCGAGTCATCCCAGGTTTCCAAACAATCTGATGCACTTGCAAATCCTTTCCCTCTGGTTTTGATGTTCCTTTGGGCCAGGTTAATCACACTAATTGCTGAGTTGAGGTATTCTATTGCCTCGACATATATGTTGGAACTATTATTGTGACCCTAGGTGTTTTAGGGAGTCACCTGGTAATCTAGCAATGTTTAGTGTTTCCAGTGTCAAGATTCTTGCCATCATTCTCGAAAGCATCTCGTGATGCTACTTAGGAGTAGGTATTCTATTCCTGGGTTCTTGAACCCGAGATTCACTCTACTTACTTCATGTTGATAGTGTTTGCTAGTTCCTTTAGGTTATTAGTAACCTTGCGATAGTCCTCGAGGTCTGTGGTATTTCCTTCTTCCAAATACCATGAACCATTCAGGCAGAAGTTATTTGAACCAAAAGATCACAATCAGATTATTCTTGAGGAGTTCTCTATTCATAAATCGTGACTCTGCCATTCCTACCTCTCTTCATGGGTTATCCGGAAGAAACATGTTGAACTTGGTTCGACATACTAATCTGTGCATCCACAACTCAGAAAATCGTATGTTCTTTTGGGTTGTCCCTCTTTAGTTGTATTCTGACCCCCGTCTATCATTTGATAGTCAAGAGTATGCGTGCATTCGTTTATCGATGCCTATTACTCTTGCGGTCCGTCAAGCCATCCTGTTCTGGTATGACTAGGAGAAACAAACTCCAGTACCTCATCCATATCCAGGATTGGGTCAAAGCAATTGTACTTCGCAGATCGAAATGCTAATCCAACTTTTGATTCTGTTCCACCCCGAAGTATTGCCCTCTTTATGTCAGGATTTTCATGAGAATTGCATCATCTCTTATGAATTCTTGATGTAGTGATACTTCTCACCATCATCATTCATTCCTCGGTCCTTGTGCTGTTGTAACCAGATTGTTGACAGGTGAACTATCATGTGTGAAATCAATACTCTTGGCAACTTTGTTGCTTGGTAATTAAAGGACAATAACCTCATTCTTAGCGTGTTGGTTATTGAATCATCACCCTAAGGATGATCGTGCTACCTAGTCCTTATTTCCGGTGCACTCTTCGATCAATGAGTTGGGATTGTGCCAATCCCTCGCTCTTTTGATCATATAGTCTTGTCTCGAAAGCAAGATTGTTCTCAAGCTTAGTTACATATCGGTGGTTCGTGATTTTCCGGATATCTTCTCGGAAGTAGTACTAGGTTGTCCCCTGACCGTTATGTTAAGCTCCTGATCAAGTTGGTTTTCCTCTAAACCAGTCATTCTGTAAGAATCTGTGTTGGATACCCCTGAGCTAGTTGGTTAAGCCAAACAACAAATTGGAGAGTGGGAAGATAAAAGCTTGGCTGGCTTAGTTCATTTTTAGGGATATCCTTTTGAGGGTGTGTTGAAGAAAGATGATATCTTCACCGATTGGTCCCTGTGATCAGTTGTTGGAGCTATTGTCCTGCCAAAACTTTGATTTGAGTGTGGGCTATTCTCAAATCGAATCAGAACCAACGATGTTCGTAATGTTGTCTTACTCGTGGATTTTCCTCGAGCATACACCATTATGTCTTTTGGATCTGACCAATACTATCACCTTGTTCACATAGTTATGGAATTCCATCCCATGGGAATCTGGATGAATTGTTGTTGAGCCCATCGACAACATCCTTGTCTTCTCCATAATCTTGTTGAACATTAAGCTAGTACTGGAAACTTTTGAAAGCATTTCTTCATGCTAGCTCATGAAGCATATGCATGGATGGAAGAAGTGACTTCCTCTAATTCATGTGCATTTGATGTAAGTTGCCGCCGTGAATTCGATAAAGTCAATGTTGCTTCCTCTGGAATCATCCCAAGTTAGTCATGCACGTGCGAAGTGCCCTATGGTTTGATAGGTTGGCCGCCTCCACTCCATATGTGTTCCTAGCACACCAAGCCACTGATTGACTTGTTCAAGGAGAAGAAGTTCCTTCGTAAGAGCTAATCATATGACTTATGCAAGGACTTCGTTATTCGCAATGATGGTTCCCCACCTGAACTCAGTAGTGTTTAATTATAAGACTACTACTTGGTCATGCTTGTCTGAGACAGCGTGTTCACATGTGTGTAGCAGAACCAGCTCATGTTTTGGAGCTTACTACCGTAGTCCATTTCCCGAGAATCTCGCAACGTCGTCTCATCGATTTGTGTTGCAAACTTTCATTCTTCTTTCTAGACTTGATGAGTCTGGAATATTCTAACACCAACCAGATCTGAATCTCAGGCAGACTTGATGGTTGGAACGTTTCCCAAGAACTACAATATTGGTCTCTTTGTAACCCGGTAAAGTGGATGTCGAGGCCAACACACCCAGCCGGAAGACCCATTATTGTAGTATCTTGATTGAGAAAGTTGGCCACCTCCTCATAAGGATCTCATAGAATTTATTCTAGTAGTTGTTCCTTATGTATCCTTGAGCTTCCGAAGTCCGACCTGTTACTTGATGTTCTAGATACCAAACCGTTTCAACGAATGGGATACACTAGCACATCAAGGAGAACATTAGGAGCGGAGTGCTAAATGTCTCTCGGTCGATCATCCAGATTTTGTCCCCTTGGTCTCGCTAAGGTGAAATCTGAGAAAGTGTAATCTTCCTTTGCATCTGCATCATCCATCGCTATTCATCATGGTAGTATGTTGTGTTGCCAGGATCCTTGACTCGGATGTTGGTAAAACCTTGATGAATATGGAAATGCTCAAGTTCTTGAGAGCACGCACAAGCACTAGGTATTATCGCCGGCACCAACTAGGATTGCTCCTAGTCTCTTCGTTTATGCTATAACCACTCCAACAGTGGAATCATTCTCTACTGCTGAGCTCCTCCCCAGTTATCAGAATCATTTCCAGCATTTGTGTTTTGTTTCCAGCTTGCACCGTCATTGTGCCATCCTATCTTGGGTCCCATCCATTTCCGATGATAAGCAAAATCATCCCTTGTGTTGTCTTCAACAAGGTAATCCACATCATCCAACCCGGCCCGAGAATGTCATTCTCTCGGACTCCTTCAAATGATCGATTGTGAATTGCCTTAGGCTGGTATAAAGAGTTTCAATAATCTCTGAATCAAAGGCAATTCTTTTTGACACTTAAGGTAATAATCTACGAATCACCCTCCTCCAGGATGTCTCGCTGAGGTATCATGGCAACTCAACACCTCGCTACATTGACAACCGTTCACCACCCTCGTAAGTGTGGAATTGTTATCTACCTAGTGAACCCTCGTCATTTGTTCCACTCCATCCCTCTAGATGTGTGCTTCATGTCTCAGCTCGGGAGATGTTACTATGTTTCATTCCGTGAGTTGATCCCGAGTTGTTTGATCTTTGAGAAGATTGATTCTGTAGAGTTTTCCTCTGTCATTGTCATGTTGGATGAAGATTTCGAAGGCAAGACATCAAGATCAATTTGAGTCGGCAAATCAACAACCTCGAGAAGGCAGTTGGATCATGAAGTTTGTGTTACTTAGTGACCCCTTGTCCTCTTACCTCACATCTTGAATCTCGGAACGAGATTCTTGTTTAGTGGGGGTGAGTTGTCACATCCCTAGCTTCTGTTGCTACCTAGTGTTCGCATCATGTTTAAATTTTTGAAACTTGAACTGAGGAAATTTGGAAGCCTCAAAAACTTAAATAAAAGAATGGCAAAAACCCTAAAATCTCATTCATTGTTCCAAAATGCTCTTCTTAAATGTTTGATAATTTTGGCAAGGGTTCTAGTCCCAACCAAAATATTGAACATTTTTAAGGACTTAATCTTGGGACTTTGAATTTAAATCATTAGCTATTTGAATTTGAATTATATTCATATAATTAGAATATAATTTCAAATACCCCTGAAATATTTTTATGAGCTTTTGGAAAAATCCATCTAGCAAAATAAAAATATTCAGAGGAGTTTTTGGCATTCTTTTAATTGTTTTAAATTCAAAACAGTGGCAAAAGATTTAAATTAAAACAGAAACAAAAAAACAATAAAAGAACAGAAACTCACCTGTAGCTTACCTGGCGCCCACCGACCGGCCCAGCACTGCAGCTGGCTGGCCCAGCCCACCTGGGCGAAGCGGTCGTCTTCAACCTCTGCCAGTAGGCAGAGGCGTGTCGACGCCAGCGCGCCCGAGGCCTCCAGCTCCTCCCTCCCTGCCTGCCTGGCTCCTCCCCGGTGCTCCTAGACGACGCCACGGAGCGCCACGCAGCCCCTGGCTCTCTCTCACTCTCTGCCGGCCTTTCCCCCTTCTCTGCTCTTTCTCCCTCTCGCGCCCGAACGCCTCCGTCGCTGCCGCACACTACCACCGCGCTCACCGGCCATCCCTCGAGCAACCGTCGTGCTCATCGGCTCCGCCTCGTCGTCCGCATCATCCCAGACGAGCCACGCATCCTCAAGCGTCCTGCAACATCGCCGCCATTGTCGTCTTCTACCTTTGGCCGCCTAGATCTCTGGCGACCCTGCGCTGCCTCCGATGCTCCCCGGGCCTCGTCTCCGCCTTGAATGGATCCGCTGTGAGCCACTGCTGCTTCTCCTATGCTTGCCCCCTCCGTTCTCGCCCCCTAGCCCCATCTCCCACCGCGGCCGAGAGCTTCTCGCCGCCGGCCATGGCGTAGCCGTGGCCACAGCCGCGCAAGCTCGCTTCCGAGCACACCACCGTGCTCCACACCTCACCAGGAGCACGTAGCACACACCAACGCCTCCCCTAGCGCCCTGCATCGCCTAGCCCGCCGTTGGCCCAACTCCGACCGCCGCTGCGAGCTCGTTTCCGGCGAGCTCAGTCCACCCCGGCTGCTGCCACTAGTCGTGTTGGATGCGCGCGAGTCCCAGCACCACGTAGAGCCCCTCCGCCGCTCTTTTGGCTGCCGGAGGAGGAAACCCGCACCTCTCCACCGTCTCTGGCCCTGCAGGCGACGAGCCCCGGGTCAACTCCGGCGAGTTTGACCCGGGTTTGACCGTTTTGACCGGTGAGGTTTGACCCCTCTCTTTCACTGACATGCGGGCCCTGGGTCCCTGTTATTTAGCTAAGTGTTAAAATTAACTTAAGTTAATCCCATAGTCACTGACGTATGGGTCCAGGGACTAATTAGCCTAGGTTAACTTTTAGTTAGTACTAATTAACCCTGTTAGCTGACGTAGACACTTACGTATGGGTCCCACAGGTCAGGTTTGACCTGGCCGACCCAGTTGACCGCTGACATCACCCTGACGCAGTGCTGATGCATTAATTCAATTACTGGAATTATTCTTATATAGGAAATTCCAGAAAATACCACAAACTTCTAAAATTCATAGTAAATCAACCGTAACTCCAAATGGAACAAATTATATATGAAAAATGATCAGAAAAATCCAATCTATCCATTTGTACCATTTTCATGCATGTTTGAACAAATTAAATCTTCTGTATACAACAATTTGAATAAATGGCAATTGAAATGCCTCATGTGGAGTTTGAATTTGAACCTAGGGTTCAAACCAACTTCATTTAACTTGCTGCTAGCTGCATTAGCCCAAAACACATTCATATTGCCATGTCCTAGCATGCATCATATTGTGCATTGCATTGATCGTGTTTCTCCTGTGTTTGCCGGTATTGTTCCCCCTCGGTAGACGTGGTTTCAACGATGAGATCGATGACACTGATGAAGAGCTATATTATCTTCGGAAGTGCCAGGCAAGCAAAACCCCCTTGTTCATTACGATACAATCCCACTCTCTCGCTCCTGCTCTCTTTTACTGCATTAGGACAACAACGATTCATCTGTTGCTTGCTGCGGTAGCTGAACCCCTTTATCCTCTGCATGACCTGTCATTCCACAGTAAATAGATGAAACCCACTAGCATGAGTAGGAGTTGTTTGAGCCCTGTTGTGCCTACTCATTCATGCTTGTTTGTCATGCCTGCTACTGCTTAGAGTTGAGTCAGGTCTGATTCATCGAGGATGAATCAGAGGTGTGTGAATATGTCCTACTGTGTGTGAGCTAAGTGTGTGAACACGATTTGGTAAAGGTAGCGGTGAGAGGCCATGTAGGAGTACATGGTGGGTTGTCTCATTGCAACCGTCCTCAGGAACTCAGTTCTGTGTTTGTGATCCATGATATAGTTACTACCATGCATTGGGCCCGAAACCTATGGACCCTCTCGGCTTCTTATTCACCCTAGTCCTCTGTCCAGGAGTTGCAAGTAGTTTCTGGTGTTTGTAGTATGCTGGAGGCCGTGGGCAGCGCTGACCGGAGGGGTGGGCTGTGATGCGGTAGGCACGTGGCCGGGTATACCGGGCACCCGTTTGGTGTCACGGAACCCTGTACACATCGTTTGGGGCTGTGAGCGAAACTTCGGCCGGATATCCTCATGGATGGAACCCGAATAGGCGATAAACCTGGACTAGAGACTTGAGTGTTTAGGTAGGTCGTGGCCGACACCCACGTTGGGCTTCCACTTGAAGGTTGCCGAGTACATGTCGTGTAAACGGCGGTAAGTGGTGAGAGCGTGTATGAAGAAGTACACCCCTGCAGGGTTAACATCATCTATTCGAATAGCCGTGTCCGCGGAAAAGGACTTCTGGGTTGCCTGTACAGTTCATAGACAAGTGAAAGTGGATACTTTAAAATACGCAAGATAAGCGTGAGTGCTATGGATGGCGTTCTCGTAGGGAGACGGGAGTGGATCCATAGTGGTGTATTGATATGGTGAATATGTGGACTCGTGTGCGCCACCTCAAAAGAGTTACTTGCAGTCATAGTTCAGGATAGCCACCGAGTCAAAGCTGGCTTGCTACAGTTAAACCCAACCACCCCCCTTGTTGATAATGATGCATATGTAGTTAGTTCTGATGTAAGTCTTGCTGGGTATATTTGTACTCACGTTTGCCTATTTTATGTTTTTGTAGAGAGACTTCAGTCTCGCTAGTAGTTCCACGTGGACTTCGATGTTTAGCTTGTTACCTCAGCTACAATCTTGTGCCCTCGGCAGGATCTGGTAGATAGTCAGGCTTCTCAGCCTTTTTCATTTGTAGATGTCTGTACTCAGACATGTTAGCTTCCGCTGGTGCCTTGATTTGTATGCTCTGAATGTTGGGTCATGAGACCCCTGTTTGTAATATCTCGCTCCTCGGAGCCTAATGAATACATATTTGAGTCGTAGAGTCATTTTGTGATGCCATGTTGTATTTGCACATATCGAGCATATTGTGTGTATGTTACTGAAATGCTTGGTATGTGTGGGATCTGACTATCTAGTTGTTTATCTTTAGTAGCCTCTCTTACCGGGAAATGTCTCCTAGTGTTTCCACCGAGCCATGGTAGCTTGCTACTGCTCCGGAACACTTAGGCTGGCCGGCATGTGTCCTTCTTCGTTCCTGTGTCTGTCCCTTCGGGGAAATGTCACGCGATGAATACCGGAGTCCTGTTAGCCCTTTACAGCCCGGTTCACCGGAGTCCTGCTAGCCCAGTGCTGCAGGCTGGATTCACTCGCTGATGACCGACACGTTCGATGCTGGGTCATGGATGCCTGTCCCTGTAAGTTTGTGCCACTTTGGGTTTACGACTAGCCATGTCAGCCCGGGCTCCTTATCATATGGATGCTAGCGACACTATCATATATGTGTGCCAAAAGGCGCAAACGGTCTCGGGAAAGGTAAGGCGACACCCGTGGGAATACCGTGCGTGAGGCCGCAAAGTGATATGAGGTGTTACATGCTAGATCGATGTGGCATTGAGTCGGGGTCCTGACAGCTTTGGTATTAGAGCTTGACTATCTGTAGGATTACCAAGCCAAACTGGTCGAAGTTGAGTCTAGAAATTCTTTAGTTATATAGGGGAATTGATTGTGGGATGGAACGTAAGGCTCTTTTTACTCCTTATACCTCATGAGCTTCTGATCCGAGTCATCCTCTTCTCTTCTACGGGGATTAAGAACTAGGCCTTCTCATCTATCTATCAGGATCACGTGTTACTAATCCATAGACTTATAGGATTGTTGGATTTAAGCCTCGTTTCAGTTCCTATTACTTCCATATGTTAATTGTTGATCTCGAAACCTTGATATTCTGCTTCTGAGTGGCTATGCCACCATTTTTGTAGTATGTCTCAAATCTTTTTGAGCATTTACAGCCGTTATGCTGTCCGAGTCATCCCAGGTTTCCAAACAATCTGATGCACTTGCAAATCCTTTCCCTCTGGTTTTGATGTTCCTTTGGGCCAGGTTAATCACACTAATTGCTGAGTTGAGGTATTCTATTGCCTCGACATATATGTTGGAACTATTATTATGACCCTAGGTGTTTTATGGAGTCACTTGGTAATCTAGCAATGTTTAGTGTTTCCAGTGTGAAGATTCTGGCCATCATTATCGAAAGCATCTCGTGATGCTACTTAGATGTAGGTATTCTATTCCTAGGTTCTTGAACCCGAGATTCACTCTACTTACTTCATGTTGATAGTGTTTGCTAGTTCCTTTAGGTTATTAGTAACCTTGCGATAGTCCTCGAGGTCCGTGGTATTTCCTTCTTCCAAATACCATGAACCATTCAGGCAGAAGTTATTGGAACCAAAAGATCACAATCAGATTAATCTGGAGGAGTTCTCTATTCATAAATCGTGACTCTGCCAGTCCTACCTCTCTACATGGGTTATCCGGAAGAAACATGTTGAACTTGGTTCGACATACTAATCTGTGCATCCACAACTCAGAAAATCGTATGTTCTTTTGGGTTGTCCCTCTTTAGTTGTATTCTGACCCCCGTCTATCATTTGATAGTCAAGAGTATGCGTGCATTCGTTTATCGATGCCTATTACTCTTGCGGTCCGTCAAGCCATCCTGTTCTGGTATGACTAGGAGAAACAAACTCCAGTACCTCATCCATATCCAGGATTGGGTCAAAGCAATTGTACTTCGCAGATCGAAATGCTAATCCAGCTTTTGATTCTGTTCCACCCCGAAGTATTGCCCTCTTTATGTCAGGATTTTCATGAGAATTGCATCATCTCTTATGAATTCTTGATGTAGTGATACTTCTCACCATCATCATTCATTCCTCGGTCCTTGTGCTGTTGTAACCGGATTGTTGACAGGTGAACTATCATGTGTGAAATCAATACTCTTGGCAACTTTGTTGCTTGGTAATTAAAGGACAATAACCTCATTCTTAGCGTGTTGGTTATTGAATCATCACCCTAAGGATGATCGTGCTACCTAGTCCTTATTTCCGATGCACTCTTCGATCAATGAGTTGGGATTGTGCCAATCCCTCGCTCTTTTGATCATATAGTCTTGTCTCGAAAGCAAGATTGTTCTCAAGCTTAGTTACATATCGGTGGTTCGTGATTTTCCGGATATCTTCTCGGAAGTATTACTATGTTGTCCCCTGACCGTTATGTTAAGCTCGTGATCAAGTTGGTTTTCCTCTAAACCAGTCATTCTCCAAGAATCTGTGTTGGATACCCCTGAGCTAGTTGGTTAAGCCAAACAACAAATTGGAGAGTGGGAAGATAAAAGCTTGGCTGACTTAGTTCATTTTTAGGGATATCCTTTTGAGGGTGTGTTGAAGAAAGATGATATCTTCACCGATTGGTCCCTGTGATCAGTTGTTGGAGCTATTGTCCTGCCAAAACTTTGATTTGAGTGTGGGCTATTGTCAAATCGAATCAGAACCAACGATGTTCGTAATGTTGTCTTACTCGTGGATTTTCCTCGAGCATACACCATTATGTCTTTTGGATCCGACCAATACTATCACCTTGTTCACATAGTTATGGAATTCCATCCCATGGGAATCTGGATGAATTGTTGTTGAGCCCATCGACAACATCCTTGTCTTCTCCATAATCTTGTTGAACATTAAGCTAGTACTGGAAACTTTTGAAAGCATTTCTTCATGCTAGCTCATGAAGCATATGCATGGATGGAAGAAGTGACTTCCTCTAATTCATGTGCATTTGATGTAAGTTGCCGCCGTGAATTCGATAAAGTCAATGTTGCTTCCTCTGGAATCATCCCAAGTTAGTCATGCACGTGCGAAGTGCCCTATGGTTTGATAGGTTGGCCGCCTCCACTCCATATGTGTTCCTAGCACACCAAGCCACTGATTGACTTGTTCAAGGAGAAGAAGTTCCTTCGTAAGAGCTAATCATATGACTTATGCAAGGACTTCGTTATTCGCAATGATGGTTCCCCACCTGAACTCGGTAGTGTTTAATTATAAGACTACTACTTGGTCATGCTTGTCTGAGACAGCGTGTTCGCATGTGTGTAGAAGAACCAGCTCATGTTTTGGAGCTTACTACCGTAGTCCATTTCCCGAGAATCTCGCAACGTCGTCTCGTCGATTTGTGTTGCAAACTTTCATTCTTCTTTCTAGACTTGATGAGTCTGGAATATTCTGACACCAACCAGATCTGAATCTCAGGCAGACTTGATGGTTGGAACGTTTCCCAATAACTACAATATTGGTCTCTTTGTAACCCGGTAAAGTGGATGTCGAGGCCAACACACCCAGCCGGAAGACCCATTATTGTAGTATCTTGATTGAGAAAGTTGGCCACCTCCTCATAAGGATCTCGTAGAATTTATTCTAGTAGTTGTTCCTTATGTATCCTTGAGCTTCCGAAGTCTGACCTGTTACTTGATGTTCTAGATACCTAACCGTTTCCTTGGCACAGTGTTCATCGCTTGGCAGCTAGTTTCACCCATCTTTGTAGCCAAAAAAGAGGTATATGAAGGACACCACAATCTGATCATTTTGTGCAGCTCCACTAAAATCGGGCGGACCATCCCTGCTTGCAAAGATATCCAGTCAGTGTGATTACAATAATAGTGGAACTAGATGATGAAACATAACACACATAAATAGAAGCCGATCACCACTATGATCTCTCTTTAGGACTAACTTCTTGTTGGAGAAGATTAGGCACGGAGTTGGATAAAACCAATCTCCCTTTCCGCAGTCCCACAGAAATGTAAAAATGTTGCCCGTGTGATATTTTGGCGGAACTGCACAAAACACTCTTCAGAAAAGTGATTTGTGCAGTTCACCAAAAGGTCGCAATAGCAACGAGGTGAAAATGGATAGCCTTGTTTGCAAAAGGAGGTTGAAAGGAAACAATTACTGCCCAATAACACGAGTTGAAGACACATACGCCGACAAAAAAGAAGCATGTTCCATGTAAAAAGGGAAAGATAGCACATGGTGGTTTACCAAAAATGGTTTGAGGACGAGATTGCAAGATGGAAAGTACGCTGGCCAAGATATGATTTAAGAAAACAACTAAAGAAGATCCGCATGCAGCAACGTGGGAAGATGGGAAGTGGAGCAAGGCCAGAGGAAGTTGTACCTGAGGGTCGTCGGGATGTTACTAGGAGGGCGTCGGCGGACGGGATCTGCCCATACTGCGGCAGCGAGCAAATAGCGAAGGCCCTACCATGCCGGAGCTTGGTCAGAGAGAACGGCGGGTACCGCAGATCGGGACGAGCTGCCTCAACACCATCAAATGGAGAGACAATGCACATCCTCCCTTTCTGCCGGCGGACGGGATGCGGCCGGATCACTAACCAACGCTGAGAGAGAGAGAGGCCACGACGGCCTTGTGTGAGATTGTGTGACAAGACTCACGAGAGACAAACTTATTTTTCCATTTTCCCCATGGAAATCGTTTTATATTCTAGGCGTGGTACCGACCCTCCTTCGAGTAAACAACCGCTACACGCGTCAAATTATCACGTGGGCTGCCTTTTCGTACAGAAACGAGCTCCACCGTGTACCCGCACGGGTGTGGCCGGGAATGAGACATGAGTACGTGCGTCCTGCGTGCACTTCTTCTTGAGGTGCAAGTACGTACGTGGGTGGGTGTGAGAGATGGTTTGTGTGAAACAGGGGCAATGTGTTGATGATATCTCAATCAGAAAAATGTAACATATGCAATGTGTGTGAAACGGAGTCATGGACGTGAGATATCGATAGAATTGAAAACATGGATGAAGTGTGTGGCTGCGCGATTGATAAAGAGTGCCATCAAATTTGTGTTTGCCCACGTCAAAGATACAGGGCGGCTGGCCTACTAGAATTTGAGAGGGCAGAGGTGCAGTTCTTCTCCATGGCATGGATACCTACCTACAACGTTCGACTATCGGTGCGTGTGTGTGTGGGGGGGGGGGTAGAGACCAATCGACTAGTATATGTGTGGGAAAGGAGAGAGACCTAGCTATGTATTGAGGGAGATTGATCGACATCCATGGATATGTGTAGCAGAGGAATAAGGTTGGGAAAAAGACAAAGGTAGAGTGTCAGAGGGTTGGTGGTGGAGTGGCGTCTCACAAATGGTGGGAGAGGCCCGCTAGACAAACGGAGGGTATGAGTGCAATATCAATAAGAGAGGGCGGGGGATGTCTGTCTGTCTATGCACGTGCGTGTGAGAGACGGGTCGGGAGGTATTCAAGGATGATGAGGGGAGAAGATATGGTTGTCGTAAGCATGCGTAACTACATAGGAAGATCAACCGTCGTGTGTTCGAGAAAAGGAGAGACATAACTAGCGAGGTAAGTGTATCGGTGCTTGGTGAAAATGAATTATAGTCGACCTGGATATATGTAGGGAGATCAGTTCATATACACGCCTTCATGTGTTAGAAGCAAATAAGGTCCGGAGAGGCAGACAGGGGGAGAGGGTGTGGCTAGGAGGTGGTGCGAGAGGCCTACCATGTCGAGGGGGGAGGAGTGTGCGAGCATGTGATTAATGAAAAGAGGGGCGGGAGTGTGCACCTGTGTGGAATCGTATTGGACATATGGGGGCATGGACGGTGAGAAAAGAAGAGGGGAAGTATATATGTGTTTGTTGTAGGCACACTTGGCTAGAGAGGTATATCGACCGGTGTGTGCCAGAAAGAAGGAGCCGGGGGCCTACACACACCGTTGGTGGACGACCTAAAGAGAAATAATGAATGTGCGTGATGGAGGGGACGCTAAGGGTGTGTGAGGGGGGCGGGCGTGTGGATGCACGATAGAAAGTTAGCGCTAGCTAGCTACAAATAGAAGAGGATCGTGAAGGTGTAAAAGACGAACAAAGATCATAATTCATTATAAAAAGGTGGATACGGATACTTGAAGAAGATATCATAATGTAGAACATTGATTATAATTTGGGCTAATGTGTGGCTTTTGCAACTCAGGTCTAAATACTTGTCATAATGTAGGGGGCGGGGCACTATACTTTGTGTGATAAACACGGTGTACGTATGGAACATGGTTCAGATTATGAATATATAGTTAGTACATCAAATGTACTATTATTTGGAATCAACATCAAGTGTATTCAAGAGATAGAATTCGAGTTCATGTAGTACACATAGTTCATATCTATTTCTATAGTAATCATGTGGTGAGTTATTAAGGTAATACACGAATGATGGTTGAAGTTGGCAACAATCATGATTGTAGATTCTTATTGAAATAGAGAAACGAATTCAAATTTAGTTCGAATTGCAGCGGTAGTATAGACATTTGGAATGCACTAAAATGTTGGTATGAGTAGGTTACATGCATTATACAGCAAGCGAAAAAATTTAATCGGACATAACATGGATTCATACTCCCTCCTTCCATCTATATAGGGCGTAATGAGATTTTTAAGACTGCCTTTGACTATTGACAAGATTAATAGTACATGACATGCACAATGTGAAAATTATATCATTGAAAGAACCTTTTACAGACGAAGTTAACAATGTGCTTTGTGTAAGTTGCATGTCATATATCATTGCTCTAATATTTGGTCAAAGTTAGCATCGAAAAATGCATTAGGCCCTATATAGATGGAAGGAGGGAGTAGTTTTGAATATCATTTGTATAGTAAAACGGGGCAAGACTCTCTCTTTGTGTGGTGTGAATAGTTTTATTTTTTTCGTTTTCTTTTTGGTTGAGGGAAGTGCGAATTGATTTGGTATGTACAAGTATAATATTACTACACGTTAGGCTTGTCCCTAAAATTCAACCTGCATCTTGTTATATCCCGAAAATTCAGATATCGTGCTCCCAAAACTGGCGCCTTCACAACCCGCGCCTTGCTATCCCGAAATTACAACGCGCGCGAAAACTCCCTCCAGCTAATCCCGACACGCGAAATCCCCCTTCTAACCCTGAGCCGAAAGGGCCGCTAGTTCAAATTGGTGGGGGGTACTTTTGTAACACACCCTACATTTTGGACAAGCGCGTCCCTAAGTCATGCTTCACCCCCTCCCATCACCCCTTTTTCGCCATTCGAAATCCCAGGCCGCCATAACCTCTCCGCTCCAGCCGCGAAACCCCACCCTCCTTCGTCCGCCACGTCACTGCTGCCCAGCCGGAGCCTCTTCCCCGATGACGTCGTCCACCGCAATAGCTCGACGTCCCTCGTCCACCTCCCCGGATGAGGATCCGTCTTCCATCTCACCGTCCCGCCGGTTCAGCCGCCCCGTCCTCCACCTCCAAGGAGCTACTTCGATGATCGCCTCGTCTATTGCGGCTGCTCCATCCCCATAGTACCGCCTTAACCTGCTCCACCGGAACCGCAGCATCCTCACCGACTCCTCGGATGAAGCCGAGGCCTACTCGGCGCCACCAAAGAGGTTGTACACTCATCGCGTCGCACCTTCTCCTTAACTCGACCTTCCGGCGCCGACGGTGCTCCATCCCGCACCCTCATGGAGTGGCTACCTTGAAGCCGGTGCCGCGGGCAACATCTTCACGGCGGCTCTCCCCCAATGCGAGGCCCCTTCGGCGGCGGCGGCCATACCAGCTGGATCTGCTGCTGCTGCTCCGGCTCTCGCTCACGCTGTTGCTGCTGCTCCGGCTCTTGCTCGATCGCTCGCTTACCCAGCTGCTGCTGCTGCTCCCCCCTTCCCCGTGCAGCTGCTCTGCTCCGATTAAGCCACACTTCAGTCGACTGAATTGACTTTTGGGTCAGCCAATTTTCAGGGGGGGCTCGCCGAAGTTAAGGAAGAACCACCCGCAGCGGGGACGGGGGCTCGCCGGAGAGGTACCCCACTATCTATCTTAGGGTTCAGGGTGGGGGGAGGGGGGCCTAGAGGGCTGGCTGGGGCGGCGGTGCCGAGTTATTTCGGGGCGGCGAGGCGGCCCTGGGGCCGGAGGTTCGGCCGGTGGTGGCTGGTGGCTCAGGGGGGTGCAGGTCGAAGATGAACTGCAGGCCCTCCCTAAAGTACATGTCAAGTGCCTCTCTGCTACCATTGCGTTCAGTTTCGACAGTAGCATTCAGATTCCACAGTAAATTTCAGTTTCGACACTTAAGTTCAGAGTCAACAGTTTTTACCTCATTTGTTGTAGTCAGGTGGTTTTTGGTGATGTTAATTTTACATCCATTTTACATCATCTATTGGAGATGCTATTAGAATCCCACTTGAGATTGACGATGTCTGTCTTCTGCTGCTTCAGCCTTGACGTCTTACGGCTCACCGGAGCTGCTCCAAGGACAGAACGATCCATCACAACGGAGCAGTGCCCTGGACGCCGTCTACAGATTCCTCAGATCTTCCTCCACACCTCTGACAGCCACCTCTGCCTCAACTGCTTCGGCAACGAACCCAATGATGCTGAGGTCAACACGGCTACGGAAAAGAGGTTGTACACTTGTTGCATCACTTATTACTATACATTCACGTTGATCCATTAGGGCTATTTTGGTTCAACGGAAAAACATAGCAATACGGAATTTTCCAATGGCACTCTACTATTCAATTATTCATGCATTTTGTTGAAAGGAATGAAGCAAAACATCCACCTGGACCTACTTTTCAAAATCCTATGCATGAAAACAAGACCAAGTGCATTAGTTCCAGAATAACATTCTAACTGTACACGCTTTCATATGGTTTCTCTTTATTTTGGCCATGTTTCTTTGCATTCCTTTGCTCTTCCAATTCCTATAAACCAAACACCCAAGTTGACAGAAATCCTGTGTTTACAAATGCTCTGTTTACCATGTGCATTTTCCTATCCTATTCCGGTGTTTTTCCTATCCCTGCATTTTAAGAATCATGCAAGCCAAATGAGCCCTTACAGAGTACTTCAGTTACAGGTACGTGTCAAAGGGAACTTTGTGTGGTTTGTCCTGCTCCTGCCATGACATCTTCCACCTCACCCGAGCTGCTCCATCGACAGAAGCATCCACCAAACCAGACATCACGATTCCTGACCGTCTTTCGCCGCCTCAGATCTCCTTCCATGCCACCGGCACCCACCCCAACGGCATCACCATCATCGACTCAGGAGAGGAACCTGAGGAGTACACGGGTCCACAAGAGAGGTCGCACTCTTTTGTTTCTGCTTATGTTTGCATTGCTTAAACTTACCTGCTACTTTATCGTCCTGTTCAGCTCTTGGACTCCGAACTCAGGTCCAAATTAATGTTCAAACTTGAGTTCTAAATTAGTTGTGGGGCACATATCGAGGCAACAATGAATAGTATGTCTGTCTAATATATGGTTCACCTAGGGTATGCCTATGTTGTTCATCTTGGGTGGGAAACAAATAGTAAAGCAATCATCATCTGTCTTTTTATTAATTTAAAGCAATCATCATCCTGCTATCGTTATTTTTGGATCCATCCACTGGTTGTTACCATCACTCTAAATTTCTGCATGCTCTCCTTACATAATCTCACCATATTTTTTCGTATGCATGTCAGATATTGTACACATTCATGCTGAACATGTAGAGAAAAAGAGAAGAGTTTTGCGCGGCAATACAATGTCATGCAGACATCGCTCCATGGTGGGTTCAATGGCAAATACTCCCCACCCCTCTCCAGATTGTAATCCAGAGGAAGATATCTGTTCTGAGGCGGATTCAGACACCGCTGACCACTCCTATTTACCCCCCAAGGTGTTTGCTCTACCTTGGCATGATGGTGTTAGTCATATCATGCATATGTTGCCTTGTAGTGCCTACTTTTGACATCATATATGTCATATGCTTAGTTTAGACATGTTCTGTAATGCCACCTGTTTAGTTTCTATATCATATATGGGAATTATGCAGTCTCATGTCTTTTAGCCAGCCATAATATATGTGAAATGTGCAATTCCATCCTGTTTAACCAGGCATCATATATTTGAATGATATCTTGCCCATCCTTTTCTTCATTACATTTCCATTTGTCGACAATGTTTGTACATTAAACTACTCTTCCTGTGAATCATCCATTTGGGTGGGAGATGGAAAAATCTGGAGTGAAAACAAGGCCTTCAGAGCAGACAGTGCAACCTGTCGAAGCAGATCTCTTGTTGGGTCCCGATAGCTCCTCAGAGATGGATTCAGAGACAGATGACCAGTCCTATTCCCCTACTGAGGTGTATGCTCTAACTTGGCACGGTTATACTGCTCATATCATGCATACAGTGTCTTGCATTGCATAGTTTAGACATCATATACACAATATTCAACACCATGTTCTTAGTTCAGACATCATATCGAATGCCCTCTGTTTAGCATATAAATCACATATGTGAATTAAATGATGCGATCCTGATTACTTAGATAACATGTAGGTGAATTATATCATGCGATCCTGTTTAGTTATTCATCATATCTTTGAATTATGTTATGCTATGCTATCCAGTTTAGAGGGACATCATATATGTGAAATTATGTCATGCTATCCGTTTTAGTTAAACAATATACATGTCAACTATTTCATGCCCTCTTTTTTCCAAACTATCTATTGCATCTGTCTCTCATACAATGTATGTACATTCAACTATGTTTCCTGTTTATCAGCCATTTGAATTGGAGCGGGTGATGCCAGTATCTAGAGGAATAAAAAAACGGTCTTCAAATAAAAAAGCGCTACCTCTTGCTGGAGATAGCACCCCAGTTGTACATGCACAAGAACCAGCCCTACCACACATAACCCAAACTCTCGCAGATTGTACCCCTACTGCGATGGACAGAGAACCAGCTTCACCCAATCTAACCCCAACCCCAGCCGATAGTAACCCAGTTCCTGTTGACACAACACCATCTCCACCACAGAGCTCCCAAACAAGAGCAGTTAGTAAGGCAGCTCCAGTGCCCAAAGGGCCAGTACTATCACGATGAACCCCAACTCCACTAGTTAGTACGCCTATTCCTGTGGAGGAAGCACAACTAGCCAGCCGTAGTTTAGCACCTATCGCATTTGATGTTGTTAAATCGTATGTGCGTATCTTCCCATCTTGGAAATATTATACTGAAGATGAAGGAAAATTCCAGTTGCAGGTGTTTGTCCAGGAGTTATATGTAAGTAATGTTATTCATGGCAATTACTTTGCTTTGTCCCATACATCCTACCTCCATGATGGTTATAATACAACAAATTTTCCCATTTTTCTCTATAGAGAAGGACCGATTTGGAAACTCAGGATGAGGTAACCTGTGCTAATACCTCTGCTATCTTCAAGAATGCTTGGTGGCAGTATCAGAATTACCTAAAGAAAACATACTTCACCAGCAAAGAAACTCATCAAATTCCCTTACGTTCTCCTAAGACAGATTTACTGGACGATGACTGGGAACGCCTTGTTCTGTACTGGTGCCGAACCAAGAATGTGGTAAGGTCTATGAGCTCATTTTCTATTTTTAAGTATTATATTCTTGCGTCTTGCTGTACTCTGTTCATGTAGAACAAGTGCCTAAACCTGAAGAACAACTGTTCTAATTTAAGATTCCATTGCTATCATAGTTCAAAAAAGCTCTAGGCGTTAATTGTGCGTTTTGCCACCGCCTTGCACTTTACTGACCAAAGTGCATGCTTATGTGCAGTTATGCATAGATTAAGCATAGTTATGCGCAATGCGTTTTGCCAACGCCTAGAGCCTAGGCGCGCTTAAGCACTCGCTTAGGCGCGCCTTTTTTAACTATGATTGCTTTGCTCTTGTATCACTGTATTTACTGATACAAACTTATTTTTAAATTGAAGGATCCAATCGAAACTCCAATGGCACAGCAGGTATGTTCACACATGTTTCTTTAATAGGTTTGCTCTTACCAATAGCTCTTTTGATTTCAATTTCAATTGTGTATACAGTTGACTTTCATATCATGCACATTACTAGCATCACAACAGAGCCAATAGTGTTGTTGTACATGTAGACCCGTGGTACCCATCTGAAATCTTGTTGTGCCGTGTAGTTTCCCATGCTTTGTATTCTTTCACTGCTGCTTTGTCTTGAACTGATATGATTTGAACCGTGTCTCTATTTTGATTTGGCAAGACAATGCAGTGACCATAGGACATAGATATATGTTTGTTTGATGCTTTTATTATGTATTAGTACTTGGCAATAGAAGACTTGGTAGTTTAATCCTGTCCACCTTACTAATGAACTGGTTCACCGAAATGAGTTTCATATACTAGTACATGCTAAACTTGTTATGTGTCTGCTTGTTTCTTCTTTTAGAATGCTGACAGAATATTGGGGAAGAGTGCCTTATTAAGCAATGGTAAAGGAAGTAATGCAGATAAGGTTCAGGATAGTGACACATCCTTGTTGGTCTCCAACAAAGCTGATAAAACAGCTAAGGAAGACTATCTTGAAGATAGCGAGACAACCCCAAAGTCCTTTCTTGGTTTAGTGTTCGAGTTACTGGCCACTACCGTATGCACAAGCTATTCAAACTCACTGTCTGAATCAGTTCAGTTTCTTGAGTCTCAACTACAAGCTGAAAGACATCGATCAATTGTGCTGCGACAAGAAGCGGAAGGACTACGGAAGTCCTTGGAGGATTCAGATGCATACTTTCTGGTGCAACAGCAAGCATTGGAGGATTTTAGCGCCAAACAGGACAAAGCTAATCAGCTTGCTAAGCTTATTGCCAGCATGGTGGATACCGAGGATAACGTTTCTTGAGCTCTTCTGAAGTTGTTTCAGTTATGCTCTTGTTTTGCTGCCGCGTTTATTTGCACTGGTGGCCAATTTTGACGGCCAGTGTATGTAATATGCTGCTTTGTTCCCTATATTTGCACTGGTGGCGAACTTTGATGCCCAGTGGATGTAATATGTGTAATAGCGATAATAGGCTAGCCTTAATTGCTTGCTTATTTATTTCATTATTGTCTTGTTTAGTTGTTTCCTTGTAGTCACTGTAGTTCTTTTTCTGTGTTTTTCTAGTGGCCACAATAGCCTATTTTTGGTAACTAGGCCAAAATAATCATGGCAACACACGGACTATTGTAACCATGGGCCTCCTGCAGGCCGTATGATCCATGGGGCTTTGTTCGGCCGTAGGACCATTGGCCTTCTATACGGGCCGTAGGATCCATCGGCCTTCTATACGGGCCTTAGGGATCAATGGGCCTTCTACGGGCCGTAGGGTCCATGGGCCTTCTACGGGCCATACGATCCATGGGCCTTCTACGGGTCGTACTATCCATGGGACTCATATGGGCCGTAGGATCCATGGGCCTTCTACGGGGCGTATCATCATTTCGCCAATCATGGGCCGTACTATTCGTGGACCATAACAGGCCATTAATAGGCCGTATTTGATAACTCTATGAAAACAGCCCAACGGTTTTTTTGACATGAAAACGGCCCAACGTATAAATGGTCCGCAAACGGGCCGACTGTAATGACGGGCTGAATTAGGCCCACAAGCAGAAAATTACAATAATGGGCCGTATGTAAACGAATGCTGTAAGTGAGCCCAAGAATCAATGGGCCCTGAGAAGGCCGAAAGATAACTTGGGTTGG
This sequence comes from Triticum timopheevii, assembly GCA_963921465.1. NCBI lineage: Eukaryota > Viridiplantae > Streptophyta > Magnoliopsida > Poales > Poaceae > Triticum > Triticum timopheevii. The sequence goes on from OY997272.1 coordinate 155,918,364, forward strand.
AAACGACCCAATGGAATAACAGGCCGTTAATGCGTATAAAGTGATACACTGTTCATTACGGGCCAGTTTCACCACGGGCCATTAATGGGCCAAGAGTTACAAAGGTCCTCATATGGGCCGAAAGAAGTCATGGGCCACACATGGGCCGAAAGTTAAAACGGGTTGAATCATATTGGACGGCCTAGATGACGCTACTGGACCTAACTCGGATAGGGCGTAACGGGCCCTGGGTTAGCGGGCTGTAAATGGGTTATATGCGAACAGCTTGTTAATAGGCTTTCCGTGGGCCAGCCCGCCACCTTTTGACCAAGTCAAACAGGCTGGCCTTTTCACAGGAATGGGCCTCTGTTGGGTCGTGCCACGTGTCGCCGTATCATAGGCGCCTTTGGTCCAATGAGCGGATGACATCTGTCCCAACGGTGAGCCGACACGTGTTTCCTCCAGCCAATGATGATTTTACACGTGGAAAATCCCCATTGGTTGGGGCTGTTAACGGGTTATCGGATCCAAAACCTGACCCGATAGATTAACGGCATTCCGTTACGATGGATGCCACGTGTCAGTCACCCTTGACGAAAGCACTTCTGTGACGCGTGATTTCTCGTCATGGAAGTGGACACTTCCGTGATGATAATTTTGGTAATGTCATGGAACACTTCTATGACAACACAGGTATAACTATCTTGATTCTGTCATAAATTTGTCATGGATGTACATGCATGACAAAAAACGCGACCTATTGTGAAAAACACGTATCATCACGGAAGTGTATTTTTTCACAGTGATTACTCCACACATCGACCGACTTCTGCCTGCATCTAGAGTATTAAGTTCATAAGAACGGAGTAATGCCTTAAGCAAGATGACATGATGTAGAGGGATAAACTCATGCAATATGATATAAACCCCATCTTTTTATCCTCAATGGCAACAATACAATACGTTTCTTGCAACCCTTTCTGTCACTGGGTAAGAACACCGCAAGATTGAACCCAAAGCTAAGCACTTCTCCCATGGCAAGAAAGATCAATCTAGTAGGCCAAACCAAACCGATAATTCGAAGACACTTGCAAAGATAACTCAATCATATAAAAGAATTCAGAGAAGATTCAATTATTATCCATAGATAACCTTGATCATAAACCCACAATTCATCGGATCTCGACAAACACACCATAAAAAGAGATTACATCGAATAGATCTCCACAAGAGAGGGGGAGAACATTGTATTGAGATCCAAAAAGAGAGAAGAAGCCATCTAGCTAATAACTATGGACCCGTAGGTCTGTGGTAAACTACTCACAGCTCATCGGAAGGGCTATGGTGTTGATGTAGAAGCCCTCCATGGTCGATTCCCCCTCCGGCAGAATGCCAGCGAAGGCTCCAAGATGGGATCTCGTGGATACAGAAGGTTATGGCAGTGGAAATTGTGTTTCGGGTGCTCCTTGGATGATTTTGGGGTACGTAGGTATATATAGGAGGAAGAAGTACGTCGGTGGCCGCCCGAGGGTCCCACGAGACAGGGGGCGCGCCCTACAGGGGGGGCCTCCTATCTCGTGGGTGCCTTGGCTGCTTCTTGTCTAGCACTCCAAGTCCTCTGGATCACGTTTGTTCCAAAAATCACGCTCCTGAAGGTTTCATTCCGTTTGGACTCCATTTAATATTCCTTTTCTTCAAAATACTAAAATAGGCAAAAAAAACAGCAATACGGGCTTGGCCTCCGGTTAGTAGGTTAGTCCCAAAAATGAGATAAATGTGTAAAATAAAGCCCATAGACATCCAAAAGGGGTAATATAATAGCATGGAACAATCAAAAATTATAGATACGTTGGAGACGTATCAAGCATCCCCAAGCTTAATTCCTGCTCGTCCTCGAGTAGGTAAATGATAAAAAAGAAATTTTTGATGTGGAATGCTACCTAGCATAATTCTCAATGTAATTTTATTTATTGTGGCATGAATGTTCAGATCCAAATGATTCAAAATAAACGCTTATAAAACATAAAAACAATAATGCTTCAAAGCATACTAACAAATAATCATGTCCTATGAAAATAGCATAGCCAAAGAAAGCTTATCCCTACAAAATCATATAGTTAGGCCATGCTTCATTTTCATTACACAAAATACTCCCATCATGCACAACCCCAATGACGAGCCGAGCAATTGTTTCATACTTTTTAACGCGCTTCAGCTTTTTCAACTCTTACGCAATACATGAGCGCAGGCCATGGACATAGCACTATGGTGGTATATGGTGGTTGTGAGGACAAAAAGGGAGAAGATATTCTCACATCAACTAGGCGTATTAACGGGCTATATGGAGATTCCCATTAATAGATATCAATGTGAGTGAGTAGGGATTGCCATGCAACGGATGCACTAGAGCTATAAATATATGAAAGCTCAACAAAAAGAAACTAAGTGGGTGTGCATCCAACTTGCTTGCTCACGAAGACCTAGGGCATTTTGGGGAAGCCCATCATTGGAATATACAAACCAAGTTCTATAATGAAAAATTCCCACTTAGTATATGAAAATGACAACATAGGAGACTCTCTATCATGAAGATCATGGTGCTACTTTGAAGCACAAGTGTGGAAAAAGAGATAGTAGCATTGTCCCTTCTCTCTTTTTCTCTCATTTTATTTTTTTCTTTTTATTTTCTTTTTATTTTTCTCTTTTTTTTCTTTTTTTTTTCTTTGGCCCCTTTTTTTCTTCTTTTTGGCCTTTCTCTTTTTTTTTCTCTTTTTTTTGTAAAGTCCGAAGTCTCATCCCGACTTGTGGGGGAATCATAGCCTTCATCATCCTTTCCTCACTAGGACAATGCTCTAATAATGAAGATCATCACACTTATATGGATTTACAACTCAAGAATTACAACACAAAGCTAGAACAAGATATGACTCTATATGAATGCCTCCGGCGGTGTACCGGGATATGCAATGAATCAAGAGCGACATGTATGAAAATTATGAAGGTGGCCTTGCCACAAATACGATGTCAACTACATGATCATGCAAAAGAGCAATATGACAATGATGGAATGTGTCATAATAAACGGAACGGTGGAAAGTTGCATGGCAATATATCTCGGAATGGCTATGGAAATGCCATAGTAGGTAGGTATGGTGGCTGTTTTGAGGAAGGTAAATAAGGGGTTCGTGCTACCGACGAAAGTTGTGCGGTAATAATAAAGGCTAGCAAAGTAAAAGGATGAGAGTGCATATGTCCATGGACTCACATTCGTCAAAAAAAAGAACTCATATACTTGCAAAAGTCTACTTCTCCCTCAAAGCAAAGTACTACTACGCTTGCCCCAAGAGGGATAGATTGGTAGGAAAAGACCATCGCTCATCCCCGACTGCCACTCATAAGGAAGACAATCAAAAGAGCACCTCATGCAACAAATTTGTCACACAACTTTTACCATACGTGCATGCAACGGGACTTGCCAACATCAAAAAAAGTATTTCTCAATTTTATAATTACCCACTAGCATGACCCTAACATTACTACCTTTATATCTCAAAACAATTGTCAAGCATCAAGTTGATCATAGCATCCAATTCTTTTTCTATGATAGTTTTAATTATACCCAACTTGGATGCTCATCATTCTAAGACCAACTTTGTAACCATAGCAAATACCATGCTGTTCTAAAAGACTCTAAAAATAATATAAGTGAAGCAAGAGAGACTAGAGACTTCTTCAAAATTAAGACACCACCGTGCTCTAAAAGATATAAGTGAAGCATTAGAGCAAAAACTATCAAGCTCAAAAGATAAAAGTGAAGCACATAGAGTATTCTAGCAAATTCTAATCAAATAGGCTTCTCCCAAAAGGTGTGTACACCAAGGATGATTGTGGTAAACTAAAAAGAAAAGACTAATATAATACACGACGCTCCAAGCAAAACACATATCATATGGCAAATAAAAATATAGCTCCAAGTAAAGTTACCAATGAATGAAAACGAAAGAGGGGATGCCTTCCCGGGGCATCCCCAAGCTTAGGCTTTTGGCTATCCTTGAATATCTTGGGGTGCCATGGGCATCCCCAAGCTTAGGCTCTTGCCACTCCTTATTCCATAGTCCATTAAAGCTTTACCTAAAACTTGAAAACTTCACAACACAAAACTCAACAGGAAATCTTATAAGCTCTGTTAGTGAAACAAAACAAAACCACCACATAAGGTACTGTAATTAACTCATTCTTTATTTAATTTGGTGTTAAACCTACTGTATTCCAACTTCTATATGGTTTATAAACTATTTTACTAGCCATAGATGCATCAAAATAAGCAAACAACACACGAAAAACAGAATCTTTCAAAAACAGAACAGTCTGTAGCAATCCGTAACTAAAGCAAACTTCTGGAACTCTAAAACTCCTACCAAAATAGGACGTACTGGAAAATTTGTCTATTTATCAGTAGAAAAAAGAATTAATGCAAAAGCATGTTTCTGTGATTTATTGAGTTTTTTTGTCGTGAGCGCAAAGTTTCTGTTTTTCAGCAGAATCAAATCAACTATCATCATAGTTTATCCTATAGGTTCTACTTGGCACACACACTAATTAAAAGATAAAAACACATCTAAACAGATAGTAGATGCAAGATTTATTACTAAACAGGAGCAAAAACAAAAAACATAAAGAAAAATTGGGTTACCTCCCAACTAGCGCTATCATTTAACGCCCCTAGCTAGGCATAAAAGCAAAGATAGATCTAAGTAGTGCCATAGTAATAAGATAGATCTTGAAAGCTCATCTCATATTCTCTACGTTCCACATCAAGTTTTCTTTGAGGCAAGCAAAAGTAATCAAAATGGCTAAATTTAGTGGGACAAAAGTCCCCAAGATCAATCTCAGGAGGAACGGATTCCTCTTTTGGACCTTCATAGTGCACAACTAATTCATCACTAAAAGCATTCTTTTGGCAAAATCTCGTGAGCCTATACTCAAGAGAGTATCCTAGCTCATTGTTTCGAAGGGCAAAATCAGTATTAAGTTCGTTAATTCTATCAACCAAGATACTGGTATGAACCTTCTTTTCTAAGGTTTTCATTGAAAGCAACATAGTACGAAGATTGAAAACGCCTAAATTCCTCTTGATCGTAGAGGATCGCCTCTATGGGAGGATGACCGGCATCCACCCTATAGTGCGCAAATATTTCTTGGGCCTCTCTTATGATAAATCTAAACTCATGAGCCAAAAAGATTGTAACAGCGCGCTTAACAGAAGAATGCTCAATATTAGAAAATTCTAGGAAAATTCTTTGTATGCAAGGATGCATATGCATAAATTGTCTTTCAAGTTTGACTACAAGCATAGTGATAGCATCCGCAAGACTACTAGTTCTATGAAGAATAGAACCACCCATGGAAGGTAAAGCACCATCACAAGTAAAGAAGTCTTGAGTAACACCTTTGACAATGATGTTACCACTACCGATTCGAAACTTTTTAGTATGCAAGATAGGGGGTTCATCGGCCGGAGCCTCGGAATTTTCCATGTTATCATTATTGTCCATATTGACGATAATCTCCCCAATTTCAGACATAGCGGCAAACAAAAATAGGGCGGAAGAAGGCGAGCGAAAGAGAGAAGGAGGAGATTGGGAAAGAGAGGGCGAATAAAACGGCAAGGGTGAAATGGGGGAGAGGAAAACGAGAGGCAAATGACAAATAATGTAAATGCGAGGGAGATGGGTTTGTGATGGTTACTTGGTATGTCTTGACTTGAGCGAAGACCTCCACGACAATGGCGCCAGAAATCCTTCTTGCTACGTCTTGAGCTTGCGTTGGTTTTCCCTGAAGAGGAGAGGGTGATGCAGCAAGTGTAGCATAAGTATTTCCCTCAGTTTTGAGAACCAAGATATCAATCCAGTAGGAGTCTCCTCAAAAGTCCCACGCACCTACACAAATAAACTGAGAACTCGCAACTAGCGCGATAAAGGGGTTGTCAATCCCTTTACGGCCACTTGCGAAAGTGAGATCTGATAGAGATAATATGATAAGATAATTATATTTTTGGTATTTTATAATATAGATGCAAAAAGTAAAGATGCAAATAAAAGTAGATTGGAAGCAAATATGATAGGAGATAGACCCGGGGGCCATAGGTTTCACTAGAGGCTTCTCTTGAGATAGCATAAGTATTACGGTAGGTGAACAAATTACTGTCGAGCAATTGATAGAAAAGCAAATAATTATGAGATTATCTAGGCATGATCATGTATATAAGCATCACGTCCATAACAAGTAGACCGACTCCTGCCTGCATCTACTACTATTACTCCACACATTGACCGACTCCTGCCTGCATCTAGAGTATTAAGTTCATAAGAACGGAGTAATGCCTTAAGCAAGATGACATGATGTAGAGGGATAAACTCATGCAATATTATATAAATCCCATCTTTTTATCCTCAATGGAAACAATACAAGACGTGTCTTGCAACCCTTTCTGTCACTGGGTAAGAACACCGCAAGATTGAACCCAAATCTAAGCACTTCTCCCATGGCAAGAAAGATCAATCTAGTAGGCCAAACCAAACCGATAATTCAAAGAGACTTGCAAAGATAACTCAATCATATAAAATAATTCAGAGAATATTCAATTATTATCCATAGATAAACTTGATCATAAACCCACAATTCATTGGATCTCGACAAACACACCGCAAAAAGAGATTACATCGAATAGATCTCCACAAGAGAGGGGGAGAACATTGTATTGAGATCCAAAAAGAGAGAAGAAGCCATCTAGCTAATAACTATGGACCCGTAGGTCTGTGGTAAACTACTCACAACTCATCGGAAGGGCTATGGTGTTGATGTAGAAGCCCTCCATGGTCGATTCCCCTCCGGCAGAACGCCGACGAAGGCTCCAAGATGGGATCTCGCAGATACAGAAGGTTACGGCGGTGGAAATTGTGTTTCGGGTGCTCCTTGGATGTTTTCGGGGTACGTAGGTATATATAGGAGGAAGAAGTACGTCGGTGGCCGCCCGAGGGGCCCACGAGACAGGGGGCGCGCCCTACAGGCGGGGGGCGCCCTCCTATCTCGTGGCCGCCTCGGCTGCTTCTTGGCTTGCACTCCAAGTCCTCTGGATCACGTTTGTTCCAAAAATCACGCTCCCGAAGGTTTCATTCCGTTTGGACTCCGTTTAATATTCCTTTTCTTCGAAATACCGAAATAGGCAAAAAAACAGCAATACGGGCTGGGCCTCCGGTTAGTAGGTTAGTCCCAAAAATGATATAAATATGTAAAATAAAGCCCATAGACGTCCAAAAGGGGTAATATAATAGCATAGAACAATCAAAAATTATAGATACGTTGGAGACGTATCCGCTCCCCTGACCGACTTCTTTCACCGATATAAGCCTGCGTACCCTAAAAACATCAGAACAGAAGATAGATCGAGAGTTCCGCCGCAGCAAGCCTCTATAGCCTCCAAAAACCTCTCGGGAGCCCGTTCCGGCACCCTGCCGGAGGGGGAATCCATCACCGGTGGCCATCTTCATCATCCCGACGCTCTCCATGACGAGGAGGGAGTAGTTCACCCTCGGGGCTGAGGGTATGTACCAGTAGCTATGTGTTTGATCTCTCTCTCTCGAGTTCTCTCTATGGCACGATCTTGATGTATCGCGAGCTTTGCTATTATAGTTGGATCTTATGATGTTTCTCCCCCTCTACTCTCTTGTAATGGATTGAGTTTTCCCTTTGAAGTTATCTTATCAGATTGAGTCTTTAAGGATTTGAGAACACTTGATGTATGTCTTGCCGTGCTTATCTGTGGTGACAATGGGATATCATGTGCCATTTGATATATGTTTTGGTGACCAACTTGCATGTTCCGCCCATGAACCTATTCATAGGGGTTGGCACACATTTTCGTCTTGACTCTCCGGTAGAAACTTTGGGGCACTCTTTGAATTATTTTGTGTTAGTTGAATAGATGAATCTGAGATTGTGTGATGCATATCGTATAATCATGCCCATGGATACTTGAGGTGACAATGGAGTATCTAGGTGACATTAGGGTTTTGGTTGATTTGTGTCTTAAGGTGTTATTCTAGTATGAACTCTATGATGGATTGAGCGGAAAGAATAACTTCATGTTATTTTACTATGAACTCTTGAATAGATAGAACAGAAAGGATAACTTTGAGGTGGTTTTGTACCCTACCATAATCTCTTCGTTTGTTCTCCGCTATTAGTGGCTTTGGAGTGACTCTTTGTTGCATGTTGAGGGATTGTTATATGATCTATCTATGTTATTATTGTTGAGAGAACTTGCACTAGTGAAAGTATGAACCCTATGCCTTGTTTTCTACCATTGCAATACCATTTACGCTCACTTTTATCACTTGTTACCTTGCTGTTTTTATAGTTTCAGATTACAAATACCTTTATCTACTATCCATATTGCACTTGTATCACCATCTCTTCGCTGAACTAGTGCACCTATACAATTTACCATTGTATTGGGTGTGTTGGGGACACAAGAGACTCTTTGTTATTTGGTTGCAGGGTTGTTTGAGAGAGACCATCTTCATCCTACGCGTCCTACGGATTGATAAACCTTAGGTCATCCACTTGAGGGAAATTTTCTACTGTCCTATAAACCTGTGCACTTGCAGGCCCAACAACGTCTACAAGAAGAAGGTTGTGTAGTAGACATCAATATTCTTCATGATGCTCTCTTTATGTTTCAATTCTTATCTTTTATGTCAGCATAATTGAAATTATCATGCTAGCTAGGGGTGTTAAACGTTAGCGCTTGTTGGCAAGTAACCCAATTTTATTTTTGTTCTTTACTTTTGCTCCTGTTTAGTAATAAATAATTCTTATATCCTCTGTTTAGATGTGGTTTTATGTTTTAATTAGTGTTTGTGCCAAGTAGAACCTTTGGGAAGACTTGGGTGAAGTCTATGCGATCTTGCTGTAAAAAACAGAAACTTTTGCGCTCACGAGATTAGCTGCCATTTTTTACTGGGGAGTTATTTGAGGTTGATTATTTTTGATGATGATTAATAGACAAATTCCTCAAGTCCACCAATTTATTTCAGAATTTTTGGAGTTACAGAAGTATTCGAATGATACAGATTACTACAGACTGTTCTGTTTTTGACAGATTCTGTTTTCTATGAGTTGTTTGCTTATTTTGATGAATCTATGAGTAGTATCAGAGGGTATGAATCATAGAGAAGTTGGAATACAGTAGATATTACACCAATATGAATTTAGAATGAGTTCATAACAGTACCTAAGTGGTGATTTATTTTCTTATACTAACGGAGCTTACCATCAAGAGGAGCCCATTGTTGAACTGTTTAGAGAATATTTTTATCTGAACCGCCAAAACGAGTTTTCGAACGGACCCAGCTTGGAACTTGGCAGAATCTCAATTCAGCGAAGAATAGACGCTATCTTCCCCTATGCTCGCTTGCCGAGTCATCCCAAAGATTGGAACCAGACATGGTTCTATTGCAAGGATACCTCTCCGGCTGACGAGAACCCATTGCCACACTATCGTGCCCTGCGTCTTGACTCAAAACATCATATTCCTAATAAGCTCGCCCTTGCTGAACGTAAGAAGCTCGCCCTCACCATAGCAAAGGTCAAGGCTCTACTTGGAAACAATTTAACTGTCATTGACTTGATTAGATGCTAGGTTGCATGGCGAATCATACCCTTGAGTCGCCGAACCGGCTTAATGTGTACTTACACGGGTGGTAAAAGGGATCCACTACACCACAGCTCCATGCGTCTAACTGATGACGCCATTAATGAAATGACAAAGTCCCTTCTGAATAAAGACCCAACAGACTGCAACAAAGTGGGTCTAAACCCTTTCTGCACACTTAACCCGCCACCAGATGTGAGTCTTTAAATTACGTACTTTACCTTTAGCACTCCAGTATTCTACTAACTCAATTTTGATGACTTTCACAGGCTGAAGATGATTTTTGGAAGAAGAAATATGACCATGAAGCCGCCAAAAAGGCCAGGGCTACCAAGAAAGCCGCCAAGAAAACTGCCAAAAGAAACAAGAAGAAACCCAGTACTTCTGAGCTGTTTGAGCTGAACGACAGCTCTAAGTCGGAGGTAGCCCTTGATTCCCTTGGCTCCTTTTTCAACCATCTTATTGACATTGATTATCATCAGGATGACACGGGGGCTAGTCAAGCAACCGAGGAAGAGGTAACTATCACTTCCTCCGACTCTGAGCCTTTGCCAAGACAGAAAACTCGAAGAGTAACCTGGAAAGTAAGCTTTTCACACCCCTTAGCTCATCTGGATCCTCACTTTCTTTTGCAGCAACAGCATCACGAGAGCCGGTGACAGACTCGGACCAGCGGGGGTGAAGAATTATCTTCTGGCTTGCCGAACACTCCACGGAAACATCAAAACAAGGTCATCCCAAATTTAATCCCTTTTTACCATTTGGCAGGTCTCATTCGCTAGCCACTTGATTCTTCCCGTTCAAATTACCAGGAGACTTCTCGCTCCTCTTCCGGTGACTCATCACATTCCTAGCTGTCGGCTTTCAAAACTGCTCCTGGGTAATAACAAATACTTATTATTTGCTTCTTATGTTCCTTTATATTTACACTGACTTCTCATGACCCATGTAGTGGAAAGGCCAAGCCTAGCAAGAAGTCAAGGGTGACCAAGCCGGCTGAAGTCCCCAAAGTCAATGAACCGGATCAATAGATTCTTGCATCTAACACCTCCGTACCACAACTAGAAGAACTAGTTCAAGATGTTCCACCACAAATTCCTGACCCTTCCATTGACCAGACGAGCAATAATCCTTTGAATACTGAGCCGTCAAGCCTAATTAAACCGGCTGGGACAGTTGATGATGATGTGGTGATTACCAGCACCGGCTTTAGAGAGCCGGGAAGACCTACTATCTTAGCCAAACACTCCGCCAAGGAAGAATACATTGAGAGGCGGAAAGTGAGATTTGATGTTGCCAACTACTCTCAACTGAGCATTGGTGAAGTATACTCTGGTTATCTCAATCAAGTGCACACCAGCCGCGATCTTGAAGTTGACATGGTGAAGCAGATGCATCAAAAATTTGGGGTATGAACTCCTTCTTTATTAAATTATGCATATCCTGTCAGCCCCCAAGTCTACTTTTTATGATGGATTTGAATATGCTGTAGACTTAGAATAACCAATGAGCATACATAATACCCTTCGATAGAACTTTTCAAAATCTAGCTTACACCATCCGGGTTAAAGCAGACCGGTAATGATTAACACTGAATCCGTAGCCCCCAAGGGCTGGTTCAATCATCATGAATGAGCCGGTCCTTTGTATCCTTGTGTATAAATCAGACTTTACTCGTGTAGCCCCCATGAGCCAGCTGTGACCGTTTGCGGCACAAACAGGTCATCATAAAGTAGACAAAAGACAAGCAATATGCATTAGCCCCCAAGTGCCAAGTACTCTTGCTTGCAAAGTGCTTGGGACTTATTCACATAAGTCGTTGCATGCGTAATTTTTTCGGCAGGCATTAGCCCCCAAGTGCCAAGTGTTGTTGCTTGCAACAGGCTTGGGACTTCCTGTCTGCAATCCAAATCTGAACATGATTTGGAACCGGTCTATGTATAGGCCACCACTGCTCAACTTGAATCACAATTAACTAACATGAAAGCTCAGCTGGAGCAGCAAGAATCTGAGACCCAGAAGGCCGACTCAAACTTCCAGTTTAGCGTGGCTGAAACGGAAAAATTGAAGACTAGTTTTGAAGTTGAAAGAAACGCCTGGGCTGAAGAAAAAACTGCCTTGATACAACGGGCTGAGAAGGCGGAGGCGGCTCTTTAGGAGGTGACCGCTGAGCTTACCGACTTAAAACGCCATGTATCCCAGATGGTTTCTGCTACCTTTGGTGAGTCGCCTTGCTAGTATCAAATTTGAATATCTTCCTTGACTGTATAAGCCGCCTATAACCAATCCATGATTATTATTCAGGTCCCAGGAGCAGCAATCTGAGCCAAGAGATGCTTGTGAAGCTCAAGGTTGTTTACACACTTGTTGAAAAGTTATATGTTGGAACTCAGCAAACACTAGCCCCAATTTCTCTGGCTAATCAAGCACCTACCCTCTTGATTGATGTCTTGAAGAAGCTTTCTGTTCTGCCTGAGAGGTTTAATGAGATGAAGCGATCATCTGCAAGAGTCAGTGTTGTGACAGCCTTAACCCGGGCCAAAGCATGGCAACCAGAGCTAGACCCGGCCGATATATATACCGGGTATCCAAGCTTGAAAGAAGATGGCACACCTTTTGATAAGAAAGTCACTACAAAAAAAAGACACATCCGTGACATTTTGGGCCGAACGAATTTTTTTTCTGTCATACTTATGACACTTCTATGACGATAATTGTGACAAAACCCGGTATCATCATAGATGTGGTGGGCTCCTACTTCTATGACAAAAAATCATGACAGAAAATGGGATTTTCGTCCTGGGCGGGCCAGAGACGCAGTTGCATGACATTCTTTGGGCCGTCCATGACTGAAAAAACCGTGGTAGAAGCGAGGGGGAGGAAAATTTCGGGGAGTTGCTGGTTACGGTGGGAGGTCGAGGGCCGAGCGATGCGCGTTTCCCTCGTACACGTGTGAGGCGTTGGCTCTAGTTGAACCCGAGCGAGGCGTTGGGCTCTAACTGAACCCGAGCGATTGCACTGCAGGCTACGCGTTACTAAACCCGAGCGATCGATCGATGGCTGTTAACTGAACCCAATGGAGCGATTCCTTCGCTACTGCTGCTAACTGAAGCCGATCGATTGGATGAGCAGTGAGCGTTGCGGGGGGGGGGGGGGGGGTTGGATGAAGAGTGAGCAGTGGCGTTGCCTCTGGATGAACATGACCCTGTGGTGTGGAGAGCTGGATGAACAGTAGACGGTGGAGGGGTAGCCGTGGAGGGGTGGTTGAACAGGACCCCGTGGTGTGGAGGGCTGGATGAACAGTAGATGGTGGAGGGGTGGATGAACAGTAGACGGTGGAGGGTGGTTGAACAGTAGCCGGTGGAGTAGCGCGCGGTGGAGGCTGGATGAACAGGAGCTCGTGGAGGCTGGAGGATGTCGACGGTAGCCTGTGGAGGCTGGAGGAGGTCGACGGTGGAGATGAACAGTATCCCATGGAGTCCCGTTTTGCGGTACGCCACACCCCTCCCGATGAATAGGACCCCCGTTTCGACCGTAGGAGGTCCGTTTCCTCCGTTTTGCGGTACGCCACACCCCTCCCAATCAACAGGACCACCGTTTCGACCGTAGGAGGTCCGTTTCGTCCGTTTTGCGGTACGCCACACCCCTCCCGATCAACATGACCCCCATTTCGACTGTAGGAGGTCTGTTTCCTCCGTTTTGCGGTACGCCACACCCCTCCTGATCAATAGGACCCCATTCCGAATGTAGGAGGTCTGTTTCCTCCGTTGTGCGGTATGCCAGGCCTTGTTTCCATCGTCTGTTCCGTCCAAGCCGGTTGGCTCCCAGGCGTTCCATTGCCTCCCGATGAACACGACACATTCCGTTGCCTCCCCATGAACACGACGCATTTCGTTGGCTCCCCATGAACATGACGACAACGCTGTTTCTCCATTCCGACCCAGCCATGTACGTATGAGCGAGTAGGCATCCGAGACCCTGCCCGTATGTACGTACGTGGCCATATTTTCTTTCTTGCACCCTCGCCGCTGTACGTACGTGTACATGCTACGTGCGCGCCTCTACTACGACATGTGCGTGCCTCTACATCGACCAGTATGTACGTACACTTTCGCGACCATAATGACAAAGCTACGTACGCTTCGACCAGGTGGGTCCTGACTGTCAGGCACTTCCTTGCCTGCGAAGATGTAGCTAGTGGGTCCCAACAGTCAGGGGGCGAATCATTTTGGTTTTTTTTTGCCCGGACGCACTTCCTTGCGTGTGAAGATGTAGCTGGTGGGTCCCAGCAGTCAGGGGGGAAAAGTTTTTTTCGCGAAATACTGGTGGCCCGTCCGGCGGGTCCCTACTGTCAAGTGGACGAATAATTATTTAGCGCGTAATAAGGAGGCACTTCCTTGCGGCCGCCATGGACCCAGCTGTCAGACTCTCCACGCACAGTAATCTTCCGATGGAAGTCAGTCGTTGACCACATTGACCACACCATGCCAAGAGCACCACGGCGGTGGACGACGGCGAGGCCGAGGAAGGGGACAACGCGGAGCCGGGAAAGACGCAGCAGTGGATGCCCACGCGAAGAGGAGTACGAGGGAGAGGCTGCCATCGCTGCAGAATAACAGGCGGTGTGGGTGAGTAGAGGGATGGCCTGGCCAGCGGTGGGAGTAGTAGGGGGCAGTGAGGCCTCCGCCGCATCGCAGCCGGCCACGGGAGGCAGGAGCACGAGGCACGACCGGCGCTGGTTTGGGTGGCTGGAGCAAGAAGACCAGAGGTTGAAGAAGCACTACGACCGTATGGTCACTGGAGCTAGAATCGTGCATATTATTGACTAACTTGACAAAGCCCTCCGTCCCCATCAACTTAGTAGGTCCACAAGTCAGCCTGCCACTATACTGGGTCCCAACTAACAGGCGGAGTATTCATTTTTTTGCGTAATAAGGAGGCACTTCCTTGCGTGCAAAGATATAGCTGGTGGGCAAGAGCTGTCAGCGGCGGTAACGTTTTTTTTCGCGAAATACAGAGGCCCTTTCGGAGGGTCCCTGATGTCAGGTGGAGGAATCATTATTTTGCGCGTAATAAGGAGGCATTTCCTTGCATGCGGCCGTGGACCCAGCTATCAGCCTCTCCACGCACAGTCCACTTCAGATGCATGTCGGTCGTTGACCACGTTGACCAGGCCGCGTCGAGAGCACCAGGGCAGTGGACGACGGTGAGGCCTAGGGAAGGAACGACACGGAGGCAGGGAAGACTCAGCAGTTGTTTCCCACGCGGAGGGGAGTACGACTGTACGAGGGTTTACTGGTTCGTCTGCCGTCGCCGGAGAATAACAGCAGGTTTGGGTGAGTAGAGGGATGGCTAGGCCAGCGATGGGAGTATGGTGGGGCAGTGAGGCCTGCGCGACAGCAGAGCCGGCCGCGGGGTGGAGGGAGGAGGCAGTCTCGCCGACGCTTGTTTGAGCGGCTGGAGCAGGAAGAGCAGAGATTGAAGAAGCACGACGGCCGTTGGATGGCAATCCAACAGTCACTGCTTATGCATCAACCTTTTTTTAGGAAAGCCTCAAATCTGTGGAAAACAGCATACAGCCCATCTGCCATTATTTCTAATAATTTACAGCCCATTTGCTAATTCTTAAGGTTTGTTTTGGAGCCCATATTCATTTTGTTAGCATTACAGCCCATACTACGGCCATGGTTAAAAAATTATACGAAATTTTGCATATTTCGGTGCGGTCCGAACTGTTTTTAATCCCGAAATTTCGACTCACATTCAAACTGATTTTAAAAATAAATGTATATGAATATAAAATCCAACAAATTCTCCACGCATAAAAATTAATGTAATTTAAAATCTCGAAATGAAAAAAAAGATATTTGAAACTAATTGCCGGTTGATGTGTTTTAAAAATGTACAGCCCATTTCTCATTACTGATGGGCCATTTTCTCGGCCAACCGAATGAAAGCTCTCCTCGTCTTGAAAGATTTGCAGCCCAACAGGCCTGACAAAGTGACTTACTTGGCAAATCACAAAAAAACTGGGTTGTGGTCGTGGACCCAGCTGTCAGCCTCTGCACGTACAGTACTCTTCCGATGGAAGTCGTTCCTTGACCACGTTGACCATGCCGCGCGGAGAGCACCACGGCGGTGGACGACGGTGAGGCCTAGGAAGGGGACGATGTGGAGCCGGGGAAGACGCGGCTGTGGAAGCCCGCGCGGAGAGGAGTACGAGGGTTCACTGGTTCGGCTGCGGTGTGAGGCTGCCGTCGTCGCAGGGCCTGGCCAGCGGTGGGAATAGTAGGGGGCGGTGAGTCCTCCGCGGCAGCACAGCCGACCACGGGAGGCAGGAGCATGAGGCACGACCGGTGCTGGTTTGGGCAGATGGAGCAAGAAGACCAGAGGTTGAAGAAGCACTACGGCTGTTGGATGGACATCGTACGGTCACTGGAGCTAGAATCGTTCATATTGACTAAGTTGACAAAGCCCTTCATCCCCGTCAACTTGGTAGGCCCACAAGTCAGCCTCCCACCAAGGTGGGTCCCAGCTAGCAGGGGAGTATTTATTTTTTGGTGCGTAATAAGGAGGTACTTCTGGTGGGTCCGAGCTGACAACGGGGGGGGGGGGGGACGTTTTTTTCGCGAAATACGGTGGCCCGTCAGGTGGGTCCCAGCAGTCAGGGGGCAAACGTTTTTTCACAAAATAGGGTGGCCCGTCTAGTGGGTCCCTGCTGTCAGTTGGAGGAATCATTATTTTCCGCGTAATAAGGAGCACTTACTTGCTGCGGCCGTGGACCCAGCTGAGACTCTCCACGTACAGTATACTTCCAATGGAAGTCGTTCCTTGACCACGTTGACCTCGCCGCGTTCCGTTGCATGCATGCGTCCATGGGCGTGGTGCGTCCCCACTGTCAGCCTCTCACGTACAGTCATCTTCCGATGACTCTCGGTTGTTGACCACGTTGACCACACCGTGCCGAGCGCACCAAGACTGGAATGACCCAGAGATGGGGAAGACGGGGCAGTGGAGTCGCAGATGGAGAGGAGTGGGAAACTTCACTGGTTCGGGTGCGCGGCAGCACAGCCGCGGTGCCGCCCACGTGAGATAGGAGCAAGAACAGAGGTTGAAGAAGGAGCACGGCTGTTGGATTAACATCCAACGGTCCAGCTGTTAGAATCATTTGTTGATTAAGTTGACAAAGCCATGCGTACACGTCCGCTTAGCAGACCCACAAGTCAGTCACCAAATCTGACGGGTCCCAGTTGTCAACAGGATGAATATCTTTTTTTGCAAAACAAGGAGGCACTTCCTTCCGTGTGAAGATACAGCCGGTGGGTCCCAGCTGTTAGGTGGAGGAAACATTTTTTTCAGCTT
Source organism: Triticum timopheevii (assembly GCA_963921465.1). Taxonomy (NCBI): domain Eukaryota; kingdom Viridiplantae; phylum Streptophyta; class Magnoliopsida; order Poales; family Poaceae; genus Triticum; species Triticum timopheevii. The sequence goes on from OY997272.1 coordinate 155,935,420, forward strand.
AATAAGGAGGAACTTTCCTTGCGTGCAACCATGGACCTCATGGGTCCCAGCCGTCAGGCTCTCCACGTACAGTCCTCTTCCGATGACTCTCATTTGTTGACCACGCCGCACCAAACACAACGAGGCGGTGGACAACGGCGAGGCCCCGGACGGGAACGACTCGGAGATGGGAAAACGCGGCAGTGGAGTCGCAGATTGAGAGGAGGAGAAGGGTTATAACTTGTTCTGCTGCAATTCATATCAAACTCAGGTTCACAGGACACGTTCATATTCATAGCCAACACGAGAAAGGAGGCGGTTGAGAAAATGAACCACCCAAATTTTTGTTGCAGTTCAACTGAAATGGAGCATCCTTCGCATGCAGACTGATTAAGTGCCAGATGAATATACGCGTCAATCAACTTGTCTGGAATCTTTAGACTCCATGCCATATAGTTCGCTACCATATGTGCCGATAACCAAAAGGCACAAGTTGGGACCAAAGACTGGACTGCATTTTTCTGGGCTATGCACCAAGCAATATTTTTGGCGTTCACTCTCCTAATACTTGGAGTTTGACAATTGGTTGACGCTTGTTGATACTGGAATGAATATAGGCACTTTTTGTCAACATCGATTCTTGTCTGAGTGAACTTTGGAGTACATAGCAGCAGCATAAGTACCTGTCCATCTGATCATTTTGTGCAGTTCTACTGAAATCACCCGATGTAATGATTTGCCTGCGAATTCAGGCTCCAAATTACTCCTTTATGAAATCGGCAAACAGTAGCACAATACCAAATTACCAATACATATGAAAGGCACAATAATCAGGATAAGACCAGTACCAACCTGTGTGAGGTAGCATATCAATTACTATTTCCTTTGACTGGAAGCCGAGATAAGCCAAGCGACTGACAACAAAGGAAGAAAGCAAGCGGAGATTAGCGACTGACAGGAAAGGACGGAAGCTATCGAGGCAATGAAGCACCCAAAGTTTTTGTGCAGTTCCACCAAAATCGAGCATCCCTGTTGGCACATATATTGAGAGAGTGAGATTACTGTAATAGTGGGACTAGTTGATGAAACATACACTAACAAATAGAAGCACCCTCATTATCTTAATGGGTAAAGTTAGCAACATAGTAGTCTTGCTTAAAGAGAGGTATTAGTTTATTTAATCAGTGCCAATTAGCTCAACTCAACACTCAAAGCATTGCCATTTATCATAGGTTGCAAAATTTAAAAGTGCAAAGATAAAGGAGTTTCTCATGACAGTAGCACGATACAAATAGAGATGACAACAAACTAATATGGATGAAGGCCTTAGGCCCGTACCAACCTAAGAAAAAAAGCTTATTCATGTAGTCCCATAAGAGATGATAAAGCACTCACTGGAATCACACAATACTATATATTTTTGTGCACTTCAAATGTATGGTTGAAATCACTCTTGTTTACCAGTGCTGAGATTATATCGAAAGATTATCAAGAACTTCCAGCAGAGTTAAAGCACTGGCTGGGATACAGTTCATTGTATTGTCTTGTGTAGTTCCACTAAAATGTATGATTGGCACAACATGATCCATATTTGCACAAGCAGGAACAAGGTGAAACCTTCATTAGCTTAGTGAGAAAGGATAGGAAGACATTAGCATATTACTCAAACAGTAGCATCAAATTCATGATGGACAATACGCAAAAACATTGCCTCATTGAACCAATGGCAATAAACTGACATGCAAAACAATAGCACTATTATGTCATGACACTAATAATATTCCCTACTTGCTCCACCACATGATTCACCTCCATAGACAAACATTCACACGTACATGATTCAGCATAGGGTCCCACTAAAGATTTGTTTAACTCCAAAAGAAAATTAGGCAGTAACAAATTAGTGGTACTTAAGTACTCCTAATTAATTAAGTGAGACAGCAGAAGTGGAAGGGCTCCCTGGAGGACCGTCTCACATGTAAGGTAGTCGTTGCCGGAGCCCTTGAATAGCCTCGACTGAGGCCTCTGGCTTCAGCAAGATCACCTTGGCACTGTTTATTCTTCTTCTTCTTCATCTTCATGCTTTGTTTCTCTTTCTCCTCACCAGCTGGTGAAACCAAGTACATGATTGGCCTTATAATTCAGAATTGGTTTTGTCAGTGAGGGAGTACAAGTGTACTAGTAAAAAACAACATTATTTTCTAATGGCAGTTGAAAATAGAGATGAACACATGCATTAAATATCATTCTTACCTAAAGGAAGGTTATGGCGCCAATATGGATGATGAGGATTGGAACACAGATCTCCCTTTGTGCAGTTCCACCAAAATGAATCAACTGTTCCATCTGACATTCCAGTTAAACAGCACAAAAGTCACTTCTTTTAAGAAGATTTTTGTGCAGTGCACCAAAAGGTCACAACAGCAACCAGGTGAATTGGATATCCCTGTTTGCAAAAAAAGGCACAGTGGAAACAGTCAGAGTCTGAAACAATTACAGGCAAAAACATTTGGCTAAACTTGTCAGAGTCTCAAACATTTGGCTAAACTTGTCAGAGTCTCAAACAATTACAGGCAAAAACAGTGGCATGGCTTCATTTTTACCAGGGACATTATATTAAGAACAACTAAGGCTGCGTTCGGTTCATAGGTTTGGTGCAGGATTTTCTTAGGAACACAATTCCTACGGTATTCTTTCCCTTCCAACCATTCGGACCACGGGAAAGGTGAATAGTGTTTCATAGGAAAGCTGGTCTGGTAGTACTGATTCCATCGGATTAGAAACATCCACGCACTGCTCATTTTTTGGGCGAAAGCCCGAGGCAGGCGCTCGCTGCCATGCGTTGGACAGGTTGCTGTGCTGTGTTTGCTGGAATAAAAAAATCAACCTATGTGTGGTATGTGAGGTGAGGACAAGAGTAGTCACTGTGCAGCTGAATAAAGAAATAGCATCTCATACTGCTAAGCATCCTACTCTAAAAAAACAAATCTGTACATTTCGTAGTCCATCCCAACACATTCTCTTGAGAGTTTCCTCCGGTTCGCTGTTCCATAGTTTTATACCTACATTCCTTTCTTATTCCTCTATTTTCATCAAGACCTATGTTTTCTGCCCCTTTATTCTAACCGGAGCCTAAATATTTGGCATAAGGGCATGGGACAGTGGGTGCACTAGCAGTACAGCACCATGTACGTAAAAAGGGGCATAAAGTGATGATTCATAGTTTGTTGCCCCGAGAAACAAACATCCAAGAAACATATCTGGGTTGGTCCCATTTTTGTTCACTCTAGCCACCTACTCCTATGTGTGGATATCAAATCTAGTCCTGGTCATACCACTGTGTACAACATTACCCATATATTTCCCTTTTCGACCAAGAGACCGGTTGGATGACCAGTCTGTACTACTTTCATCCCCTTTCCTTCCTGTTTGTACCAAGTCCGATGTACATACTAAATTCCCCCACCCCCACTTTATTTCAATGACAAGTATTTTCAAACGGAGGGAGTACAAGATTCGACTCCATGAAGTAGCTTTACCTCTAACAATAGAACAAAAAAGGTGACGTTGGACCATTCGATCAAGAGGGGCTGAGAGGTAGAAAATGATGCACATGCAACGACGTAGCGAGCTGGGGAAGTAGAGCTAAGGCGGTTTCAAACGAAGATATACCTGAAGGTCGTCGAGATGTGGATAGGTGGGCGGCGGGAGGCCGGATCCGCCCACATGCAACGACGAAGGGATCGGAGGACCTCCCGCGCCGGCGCTCGGCTAGAGATAACGATGCGGCCGGCAGTGGGTCTCCTCCCTCGATGTCGACGGCGGCCTAAACACTGCCCCTCCGCCCCTTCATCGGCGGAGGGGGATACATCCGGATCTGTAACTAACGGTGAGGATAGAAAGCCAGTGTTTTTTGAAGGGAGAAAGACAGTGTTACTACCCCTATCTTGTTTAGATCTGGAGAGGATGAGAGTGTGTGAATAGAGCAGCCCTAGCAAGCAAGCGCGGAGGCTCCGGCCTATATATAAGTAGTGGGGTAGTTTTCCTTTTTCACTCCATCAAAACAATCATTTAAAATTGTGTACTACTACATGCCAGGTCGCGGTTTTTTTAGTTGTTGATTGTTTTTTGAGATAGCTACCTGCTTGTTCCAAGTGGTGTTACGGTGTGCCAGGTCGCACTTTGTATCGTTCAAGTCTGGTACTACAAGTCCCTCCATTAAATGAACAACCACCCCCTCGTAAAAATTGTGAACAAGCCCACGGCTAAAATTAGCGGAAACGTGGGTTACCCCAACATGCATTATTATTTGTATTTTCTACTCCCTCCGTTCCTAAATATAAGTCTTTTTTATTAGCCACACCTAAGACAAGAATTTTTTTATTAGCAGTGAACCCCACATGTCATAGACACAAAAATTGTGGCAAGATTCCCTTAGGCAAGCCAAAGTGTGTCTAACAATTTGAGCAACTCAGGTTAGGCAAGTGTGGCAAGTGTGGGAAAATTAATGTGGCAACATAATACAAACATAGTCATAATCCAAACAACCCTGTGATTTTTTGTGACATGCATGAAAATTTGGTTAGTTAAATTTATAGTCAAAATTTGGCAAGGTGCATAAATCAACACATGCAAGTATTAAAAGGAAAGTCACGACATGCATGCATGCGTTGTACTCCCTCCGTTTCCAAATATAAGTCTTTTTGGAGATTGCAACAACTGACTACTCCCTCCATTCCTAAATGTAAGTCTTTTTAGGGGTTCCACTAGAAACTACATACGGATGTATATAGACATATTTTAGAGTGTAGATTCACTCATTTTGTTTCATATGTAGTTCATAGTGAAATCTCTAAAAAGACTTATATTTTGGAACGGAGGAAGTACATACGAAGCAGAATATGTCTACTCCTACATACGAAGTAGCCCATTTGAAATTTGTAAAAAGACTTTTATCGAGTGCAGTGCTTTGATATGTCGCGTCAACTCATACAAGACCGAGAAATTTGATTACTACGACGCCCTCTCCCTCGCGGACTGAGCTCCGGTGCCTTAACTGCACCTGCCTTTGGCTGCATGATAGGTGGGCCAACCACCTGTTGGGCCCACCTGTCATGGATGCAAAGGCAGGAGCAGTAAGTAGAAGCTTTTGCTACACACTATCCCTCCCGCACAAGGTGGACGGACATGCAGAAGTGGATTCGATACTGTAGAAGTAGGAGTAACATCATTGTTCGTCTTGTCGAAGAGGCGAAGAGCCAAGCGCAAACCGAACGTGGCAGTTGCAAATGCTCGCGTGGTGCGGTTCCTTGGAGTACTAGCTAGGCTCTTGCATGAGACAAAATTGCTATTATTTAACAATTAAACTCCATTATCCATTGGTTGATACTCATTATGCATAGGTCCACGCGCTTAGGGCATATACAATGGTTGATAAGATAGTCTTATCTTAAGTCTTGCATGTACTTTGGATATGACAAAAAAAGACATAAGTACAATGGGTCATGTCTTAGCCTTATCTTTAATAACTAGTTATTCCTAAAAATGTGGTGAGACATATTGTGCTAAGAGATCATCTCTTGTCTTTTTTTAAATAAGAGAAGGAAAGCCTTTTCTTATGGGTCCTCTCTCCTCCACCTCATCATTTATCCTACATGGCACTTCTAAGATAGCACCATTGTACATGCCCTTAGCACCGTTTCCTCCTGGGTCACCAATGTTTATTTGCTAATTAATAGCATTCCATGCAATGAACTAGCCATTGCAAGTCATTAAAAGCATGCACACCTCTCATCTCTTATTGGTTGATACGTATGTCAAGAAACAAGAAACAAGGTAGAAGTTAATGCACCACGCCTAAGTGTTTTGGGACTATTTGGTTTTCGTAAGATGACTTACACACCTAGATGGAGGGAGTAGTATAGACCTGTAAACCGAAAAGGAGTATTTGCCTTTCTAGAGATTTCAACAAGTGACTAGACTTCGGCTCAAAAAAAACAAGTGACTAGACTACACCGTGTGCAGTACCCCCTCCCTTCCGGTTTATAGGGCTCAAATCTCAAATCTCATGAACCAAGGCATTTTGCTATTGGAGGAATGTATCTCGTACTTTACAAAACTACCCTAATTAAACTCATGCATTAATTACATAGTTCTCTCGTTTTCCTCTCCGCCTTGGTCGCGGTGCACAATATTGAGCACTCCTATATGACTAGCCGCTCTATCTACATGCGGGACATTTCAAAGCTTCCAGGCCCGCATGCCATCCACCAAATCATAGCGAGGTGCTACAGTCGAGACTCACCTGTCACCCCGGTGTAGCCATCATGACCCGTCATATCACAAAACCCACACCTTTACCAGCAGTAGTAAGGTGGCCTCCAAGTTGGACTGGACGAAGCAACCATCATTTCATTGGAATGCTCGTTCAGGCCCTTTCTTCCCTTTCTTGAATAAAACCTCACTCCAGGCTACTCACTTCTGCCATTTTTCTTCTCTACCGATGAAGGAAAGGTGGGCGAATCAGTTATGCTGCTATATTTTCATTCCAATAATCTTCTTTTTGCAAAGCACCGACCGATTCTCACATCCTATTCTTTTCCCATTTTCATTGCGATTGTGGTTTCCTTCTGATTGCTTTTTGTTTGTCAGTTCATTGATGGATTCTGGAGCACTAGGCAAAGAGTTGGCGGCGGACAACCCACTGGAGACAGCGATCTACAGGAAGCCAGCACCGACCAACGAGTTGACCATGTTGGCGGGCCAACCTATGGAGACGAAGAACTCCAAGAAACAAGCACTGGCCAAAGAGTTGATGACGTTGGCGGACGAACTCCTCAAAGAAAGTTGGAAGAATAGCAAGGGCCCCACCATGCCTTCCCCAGGAACTCTGATTGCCACCTATGTGAGGCTTAAGACCGAGTTTGAGGAGATAGTCGCCGTTGAGAAGTAGTATTCCCCTGGCAAGGTGATGGCCCCCATCGAGGATGAGGAGATGGCCCCCGGAGGGATGAGATCCTCTGGTGGGCTGCACAAGGTAAAAAATAATGGCTTATTACCATAGTTGTGGTTTTTGATAATTTGCAGTGTGCTTGCTTTTTGATTATTTGCAATGTGCTTGCTAATATGTTAGGGTTGTGCAGGAGCCGGTGGTTGTCCTTGATGATTCCGATGTCGTGGCCCGTCCTATTGGCATCGCCCCGGAGATCGATTCCGATGCCGCTGTCCATCCTATGGACATCACCCTAGAGATCGATTCCGATGTCGCGGTCAGTCCTGTGGACATCGCCCCAGAAATCGATTCCCATGCCGATGTCCGTGCTATGGTCATAGCCCGAGAGATCGATGATAAGAAATAGTTGGTTGCGCTAATCCTTCAGGGTAGTTTGCATTGCCCTGTGTTTAATTACCAGAACGATGCGTGTTATCAAACCATCTTAGGGCTAGTGCACTGTCTTGTGTGGGCGGATCTTGCTACTTTTGTTTGATAGTGAATCATGCGATGAATCATGCGAACCCTCTCCGAGTTATGGAAACAGATGTATCCTCACCAGCTTTGGATGTAATATATGGCATGCTTAGATGTAAGTTTGAACTGTTTATCATATCAGCAGGGCTTGTTTGATGATTCTTGGTGTTAGTAGGCTAGCTACTGTGCGAGCTATAGTACTTGCAAAACACTCACCAAAGAGAAACGTTGGGGCTGATGAGCTCGTGGTATGCTTATACTTATCCCTCGTCGATCGACCAATAGCCCTAGCTCCTAAAATTGTAGGCTTAGTGATCGATCAGACAATAGTCGACATACATTCAGGCCTCATTTGGTTCATAGGGTAGGAAAATCGTAGCAAAAGTACAGAGAATGTGCAACACAAAATCATAGCAGTGCACAGACGTACTCCCTCCATTCCAAAATAGATGACCTAGGCGGGCTAGTTTGGCCTAGTGGGTTTCAGTGATATGACGTGGTACAGTGCCGTCCAGTCTTCGCGTGTGGTAGCAGTATTGTGGGTACAATAAGTTTTCTTGAAGAAGCGGAATTCAACGAAGTCATGATGGTTCCTTCGTCCAAACAACTTATAGTGGGAAAGGTTGGGCCTGCGATACGACCGGGGTAGACCAGGATAATTTTGTGCATGGCAGGTGGACCAGGATGGTCGATGTCCCACATGTCGGCGAATGAAAGTATTCTTTACGATATAGAGGATGAGCAATGAGTATTCATTGTTTATTTTTGATGAAAGCTATTGTCTCCACTATTACTCCTTGACTTTGTCAATGCCTCTCTCTCCTCCACATAAGCGGGGACTACTTGCTATGCATGCAGTGGGCAGCTGGCGTCTTGAGGGGCCAGGGCGGTGAGGGCGGGCTTCGGAAGCGGTTCGGACTCCAGCATGGCCCACCTCACATTATCACCATATATTTCTTGGAGTCCGTGCGCGGCAGGCGAGCGATCTCTTCTCCCTCCCCCGTTTCTCTCTTCTCAACCGACGCCCACCGAGCGATTAGATTTCGGCTATCGACTGTTTATTCAATTATGGTCCCACATGCAGTGAAATTGCTAGACAACGCGTGTCCCCTCTGGTGAGTGGCGTGCGAGCCGGACTGTCGGGGTTGCGACGTGTACGAGTCGTAAGTGTGCCACCTTTTCCTTTAGAACTTGCGAAGCCTAACATTTTCGCGTGATCGATCGATAGAAATCTAGAACAAAATGACGAGGGCGGTGCTTTCCCGCTTGTTAGGCGGGATAGTTCGAGTGATATGACGTGCTACAGTGTCGTCCACTTGCTCCATTTTTATGTAAGCAAGAGTTTACACTCTTACGCGGGAGGAGTGCGAAACACCACGGATTTGATTTTGATCGGGGGATAACTGTTCCCTGCCAAATAATGGAGGATTGTTAGCGATTATAGCATGATAGTTAAGGCATCTCCAGTGCTGGCCCACAAATTTACACCGGCATCTGTCCAAGGACAATGATGGATGCCATCCGATGCTGCCCGCATACCTTTTGACAAATATATGAACTAACCGGACGAAATTCGTGCAAACAAAGCAAATTTCAAATTAACCGGATGAAATTAACCGGATGAAATTCATTACATTTCGAAAACTTTTCCTACAAACTGGACGAAATTCATTACATATTTCTCACAAATCGTACGAAACGTACTGTAAACCTAATCTAAATGATCGCCGGCGCCTGACCACCATGTCCGGCCATGAACCCGAGAAAGCTGGCCATTGCCTTTGCCTCCTCCTCATCCGCCTCAATAACCCCCTCCTCCGGCCGGAGCACAAGGTTATGAAGATTTCCACCTCCACGTCGCCGTCAAGCGGCTAATCAGTCGCCGATGTTTACCCCACCAAGCTTGGCGTCGACTGAGTGGAGTAGCAGTGGCATTCCCGGGACCAGAGCGGCGGCGACCTACCGTGTACTACTCTTCCTCGCTGCCGGCTGCACCCGCGCACGTGCACCAGCTTCGTCGTCGTGGCGGCGGAGGGCGGCCCAGGGGGTGCCGGCGATCTCCTTCGTTTGCTCATGCGATAGTACGTCGAAGAGAGCTTTGGAGCGCGCCCGGAGCGGAGCCGCCGATGTCCCTCGTCTGCTCCTGCGACAGTACGTCCAAGAGAGCTTCGGAGCGCCAGGAGGCCATGGTTGAAGTGGTGCCGACAGAAGGAAGGGACCGGAGGAGAATAAGTGTGGGTCTTTGGCTATGGCTGGGAGTTGGGGCTCAAGTTAATATAGCGGGCGAATGGCATTAGGCCGCGGCAGACGGATGGACAACTGGCGCCGGAGTAGGTTCGTCGGGCGTGAATGAGGACGCTACGTCAGTGACTTAACTGCAGATGCGTTTGGGTTACTGACATGTGGGCCCAACGGGCGTCTGGCCTGCATGTCAGTGACACACCAATTGCACCTGCAGTTAAGTTCGGTGAATGCGGCATTGACATTCTGGAGAGACGGTGACCATTTCAGGCGGGAAGCGCGCGCTAGCAATGGAAAGGGTTTCGGTGTGAAGTGGCACTAAGATCGGTCGCTCACGATAGTACATACTCCGTACCATACTACCATAGTACGCTCTCTAGCTTAGGCTGTTTTATATATTGTCATTGTGATGGACGATATACATGAGCAAGGCGGTCCGAGTATGACCGTTGGTATTGAGCCAGGTGAATACATGCTCGGCATTCGCGTAGGCCTCCATCAAACGTCTAAACAGTAATGTCAGGCACCGTCGGGGTGCGCAGGTGATGGGCTCACCGTTTGCGTTGCGCCATGAGCAGGACTTTGATTTAGAGGGCGACATGCATGCATTAGCATGCTTTGACAGCATGAGCGTGAGTGTCTGACGCGAAGTATTTCATTTTCATTTGGCTGACGAGGGTGCGTTGCAGCGACGAGTCCGTGGTTTGATTCCCCACATACGCATAATTTTGGTTTTTACAATATTTCTTTCTCCATTCACAGGTAGGCCCGCGTAGATAGATAAAGAACACGAGCTGATGAGGCGCATGCAGACTGTTTGACTGGTCAACCATACAAATACGAAGCTATATGCTGAGCCAGCGACCGTATAATCACCATATCTCGTATACAATGATCAAAGTGAGCTATCAAGACAAGTTCGATGACTGCCAATGCATTTTACTCGGTAATAAATGACCAGGATTGAAGGGGAATCCTAATTTTCTTCGTCTTCTGTCCTTGAGCTCTTGACAAACCAACGCACTATACGGTTATCCGGCCACTCCACCCCAGAGCTCTCACCAAGCGTTGTTCATGCCACCGCGTCATGCACTAACCGGTAAGGCAGTGATGGCATCCCGCCGCACCGAGTTCCTCGCCGCCCACGAACACACACAAAATGGTAGGGAAGCGATGGCATCCCGCCATGCCGAGTTCATTGCCGCTCGCGACCTCACAACTATGTGGGAGGAATTTGAAGATGCCAAGGCCGAATGGGCGGTAGAGTAAGAGGCGGCCAAAGCCGCACAGAGGGAGCGGAAAAGTCAGAAAGCACTCAAGAAAAGAGAGGCCCGCCACCGCAAGAAAGAAAAGGAAGCACACGCTGCTGCGGAGAGGTCGGCGGAGATCCAAGCACGGTGGGGTGTCGCTGACAAAGCGGGGAAGGAGAACGACGGCGTCTGGCCAGCATATGAGAAGTAGTAGTACTAGTAGTTAGTGTGTGTGTGTCTGTGTCTGAGTACGAGCATGTACCAGTACTACTAGTTACTACTGTAGTTTTTAGAGCAAATTACCAGTACATTAGCCTAGACTAAATGGACAAATTCCTATCCTATGCATCAAATGGCATCTCTTTCTCTATAGGAATTGAGATGCATGTCATCTCACTTCCTATGATTTTCATATTCCTATCCTATGAACGAAAGGAGGCCTCTGTTGGAGTAAATACTGTAGCTAGCAGTACTGCTGGTACAGTAGTTTTCTTCAAGAAGCGGAATTCAATGAAGTCATGATGGTTCCTTCGTCCGAGCAACTTCAAAGTGGGAAGTGGGCCTGTGATTTGACGACTCATTAGTCATTGTTACTACGGCACGATGACCTGGGTGACTCTCCCTTGGAGTTCTGCGTGCATGGCAAGTGGACCAGGATGGTCGACGTCCCACATGTTGGTGAACGGAAGTATTCTTTCCGATATCGAGGAGCAAGGAAACCGCGTGGTAGAGTATCACTGCTGATTGGTTCGCAAAAAAAAGTATCACTGCCGATTTATAATTATTTTTTATTTCTGATGAATTCTAGCGTTTCAACTCTTACGACGAAGGGTGCCAAACACGGCACGTGCTGGATGTCCCACACATCAGCGAAAGGAGTGGGACATGAACAGCGTGGTAGAGCCCAGCGTAAAAAAAACAGCATGGTAGAGCGTCTCCACTTCTTCCACTTCTGTGTCGGAGACCACACGTAGTAGTACTTAGTGGTATGAACGATACAAAGTGCGACCTGGAGAGAAAGACACGTCTAGTTGGAAGGTCTTGGGGCATACACGTAAACAAATATAAAAGTTAATATGTGCCTCCAACTAATATAGTAGTAGTAGAGTACTTAGGCACGTACTCCATAACATCACCGTGCATTGCACGTACAACATTTAGTGGTAGTACGTAGTAAGAGACAAATGCCGCCCAAGAGTTCCCTTCTCGACCTACTTTTGGGTGTTTGGTAGAGTGTATGGAGGGTGCATGAGTCCACACTAGTTTAGCACAAATACACTAGAAGCATGCATGAAGAGAGCATGCATGAAGAGGGGTGTTGAGTTGAGCATGCATGAAGAGGGAACAACTATGCTGAGATGAGAACGCGACCAAACACACCCTGTATGCCACGCATGTTCATACCATTTGTGCCTTTCTACTTCACTTACTGCGCTACATTACTCAGGTTCGTACGTCCACTCCTGGGTACATGTCCATCTCGTAGTTCCAGTGCCACGTGTTCTTCATATAGATGGAACGATCGTTGCATAACACGTGCGCCTTGATGCTAGATGTCTCGCGTGTTGGCAAAAGGATGAACAAAGCTCACGTAAAAAATAGAGTGGAAGAACATAGATTCCGGACGACCGAGAAGGAGCAAGGAACCTCGTGGTGGAGCATCTGCACTCATAATATTTAATATTATTCAGCGATATAAAATTAACCAATCATCTCCACAGTGGACTGGAAGAGTACGAAACACAGCTAACCCATGCTATCACCATATTTCTTGGCTTCCGTGCGACACCTATCTCTAGTAATCCAGCATCCTATATCGCTTCTCCCTCCTTGTCTCTATCAAATTGCGGCGGGCTGGCATTTTTGCCATCTATTGAGTTCGGTTAACTATCACATGTTAGCGACATGCCAAGAGCATTCTAAAAAAATTCCTTTCGCATTCCGTTTTCAAAAAGAAAAAAATCCTGTCACGTACGAATTTGCCTGTATGCTTTGAGCAACTTGCATGTCCTATACTGCTCCTGTTTGATACTCTAACTTAGCTAGAGGTTAGACTAACTCATGACTAACCCTGAACTAACTATAGCCAAAGTGGTGTTTGGGTGACAGGGTTAGATTGACAATAAATGCACTTCATGGAGGGAGAAAAGTGATTTTTCAATGGTCCCAATGAGAACTATCTCCAGTTAGCACCTCTTGGGTGGGATAGTTTTTTTGGTGGGTTCGGTGCAACTTGCTCCAATTTAAACCCTCATGATTGGATACTTTAGGGCTATTTAAGCCCCAACTAGCTCAAACTAACTCTAACCCATGGATCCAAACAGGGCCTATGGCCAGTCTCGACGCGGAGCAGTCGAGTGCACCGGGAAGCGGCGCTCTCTCGGCCGTCGCGCCACTTCAAAGCCGGCGCCAGTGAGAGGTCGCCTCCGCTCTAGCCGGGCATTAATGCGTCACTGACGCTCTAGGGCGACGCTGGCCGTTTCACCTGGGAAGCGCACGCTAGCAAGGGAGTATAGGTTTTGAACCATTTCAGGTGTAGTACTAATGGTAGTTTGCAAAACTACTCAATTATTGCACTCAGTTTTCTAAGAAATTGTGGTAAAAAACGTTACTCCACAGCCCACTTCCCTTCTCCTTCCTGCTCGTGATTTACGTGGCCATGTTAACGTGGTTGTGTCAAAAAAATGTCACTTCCTGCTCGTGATTTGCGTTATACAATTACAAGCAAGATTCTCGTGCATTGCACGGAACATCAATATGCATTTTTTTACAAAACACCTGTTGTGATTGACCCATGCAGGAGTAATCCCATGTCTAAAAACTAATGATATCTTGAGAATTTTATCGGAAAACTGGTATCTCGAGAATGTCATCGAAAAAATGAAAGATGAGAGATAAGGTGAGGAGGAGTGGAGCGTGGTGGTTACTGGTGGTCGGAATGGGTGGAGGCATGGGGATGGATGGCGCCGGCAGGCGGCAGCGGCCACCATGCATGCTAGATTGTTCCAGAGACTTATTCCTTTTTTAATTGCTGAGCAATGAGGTTGCGGGAGATAATGATGTGGAGAGAGGTGCGGGTATCTTTTGTAAAATTATCATAGTTTGCTTCCTATCATTCAGATACAGATCATACGGTCTGTATTACAAGATGGCAGGCACACCATCATCGCCAACTCGTTTTTTTATAAGGGTACAGATGATAAGTTTGCTGACTACTAAAGTAAAGTGGAATCTGTCCATGTTATGCAAGTAAATAAAGCTGATTGTTTATCATACGGGTAAGGTTGGATGAAGGGTGGTAGGAACAAATGCTCCGCCTAGAGCATGTGTGTGTGAGATGGAGTCTTAGTGTGTGTGTGGTGTGTGTGTGAGAGAGAGAGAGAGAGAGAGGAGAGAGAGAGAGGGGAGAGAGAGAGGAGAGAGAGAGAGATGGAGTCTTAGTTTGTGCATGTGTGTGTGAGAGAGAGAGGTGGAGTCTAAGTGTGTGGGGGCGGGTGTGTGTGTGTGTGTTTGTGTGTGTGTGTGAGAGAGAGAGAGATGGAGTCTTAGTGTGTGTGTGGGGGGGGTGTGGGTGTGTGCGTGCGTGCGCGCGTGTGCGCGCGCGCGCGCGTGTGTGTGTGTGTGTGAGATGTAATTTAAGTGTGCATGGCTTCATCATAGAGAGGTGATGTGTATGGCAGAGGCCACCAACGATGGGGTGCGAGGGAGAAAATGCCCGTAGGGAGGGAAGAGAAGGTGCATGCGCGTGAGAGGAGTCGACATCGAGAGAACGTGTTTGTTCGAGAGACACCAAGGAAGACTACTATATATCGATGGTGCATGTAGGCGGGAATGAAACAAAGGGATGGTCTTATTGGTTTCGGGGATATAGGGGAAGAGTGAGAGGCGCGCGGGGGGGGGGGGGGTAGCTTGAAGGAGATTGTTAAGTGTGATTGTGTGTTTTGCCCATCTAGGCGGAAGTTATGTGCACAAAAGAGGAGAATGATTCGATGTGGCATTAGGATTGAGGGTAATTAACTACGTATGGAGACATAGAGACCTTGAACGTGCATGTGTGAGAGGTATACATGTATACGTGGGATGTGTGTGTGTGCGCGCGCGCATGATTGAGATAAAAGAAAGAAGACATAAGTCCTAAGATCAACGACACGGGAGAGACAGATCGGTATGACAATATGCATGCATGTGAGAATGCAGGGAAGAAGGCCCGACAATTGAGCATGTGTTTTTGTCTTTAAGAGATAGTGGCGTGGGCTGGATCATGCATCTATGGCGAGCAGAGGGGTTGAGGCGCAACGATTGTGAAAAAGAGTCAACCTATAAATGCATATGTATGGATAGACATATATAGTGTGGGTGATAGGAAGCAAGACTCCGTGCGAGAAAGAAATGTTGACAGAGAAACTACAGATAGATACAGAGATGGAGATGCTAGCTAGAGATACATCCGTTAGTTTGGGTGTCGGAGATGACCGTCGGGTGGTTCAAAGGGTGAAGTTATATATGTGTGTGAGAGGGCACTTGACTGCATGTAGAGAGAAACATATGTAGTGTGCGTGATAGGAATCAAGAGTGAGGGCGAGAAAGAAGGTTGATGGAGAAACAGATAAATAGAAAGATAAAGATGCTAGCTAGTGTGCGCTGGAGATAGGAGTCGAGTGGATCAGAAGGCTGGGTTATGTGTGTGGGTGTGAGAGAGATAGAGAGAAGGTGCATGTGAGTCACATACAAACAGATATCAGAATGAAATGAGATCCAGAGAGACGGAGTTTTGTGTCTGCGAGAGAGAAAGATATTTCACAACGAGAGTGATAGCTAGAAAGACATATGAGGGAACACAATATATCTCTAGGGAGAGAGGGTGCGTTTGAGCGACATACAAGAGAACAATTGAGAAACATGAGACCCTGGGAGACAGAGTTTGTGTTTGTGTGTGAGAAAGAGATGTTGAAGAGGAAGAGTCGTAGGTTCTCATATCTAAGGAGAGAAAGACATCTCTGTATGAGGGGTGTGCGAGTGTCACACATGGGAATAGTTGAGAGAAATGAGACTCCGGGAGACAAAGTTTTGTGTTTGTGTGAGAGAAAGAGATTCCACATGGAGAATCATAGCTAGAGACACATAGCAGGGAGCGAGATATACTTAGAGAGAGATAGAGTGATGAAGGTCGAGGGAGAGAGTACCGCCAGTGTGTTACGAAGATAAAAGATCATTGTCGACATACAGGTAGCACGAGAGATGCCTAAGAGACGATGAACGCGTATAGGTCTAGAGAGATAGTCCTATATAAGCATGAGTGATAGCTATATGAGACGAATATCTAGATTAAAGGGGATTCAAATATTTAAACTGGAGATCACGACATCGATAATATCATAATGCAAATTGGTGTATCAAACATGCATATTCATTTGAATTTGGGCACACGTGTAATGTTATATAGTTTATCAATATTGGTGATCCATAGATTCCTCAATTACAAAAAATGCATGGTTTATATGCAATTAATGTCTAAACGGGATTACACTATATGTTGTGTGTGTGAATTACATTATACATGTTTGAGAAGTTAAAAAAAACCCCGCATGAAACACACGTTAAGTGGAGACAGTTAGCGAGGAATGCATACATTGGATTTCAACATAAAGTGGTTTCAAATATTTGAAAATCCAAATTGATGGATACAACCTTATGAATCTGAGATCATGCCATTTGTAAACCATATTTATGTATAAATGGTGTTGTGCTTTTGAAAGTATATATGAAAAAATGATGTATATAGAATGTAATTCCAATTGAAAATGGATCCCGCCCGAAAAAAATAGTAGAATAGAAACGGGATTCGAATTGAGTTGGCACGGTAAACATGCACTGTGCAAAATTTGAACGAAGTGGGGAAAGTCGCAGTAACCGCCCAAAACCAAAATCTGCGAGATGGATATCACTACTGCCTATCCCTGCCATGCAAAGCCTATTTGCTGGATATCTATAGGTTTCGATAGGGGTAGGTTTGTAATTTCACCCAAACGTGACGTAACCGCCTCTCACTCGGATTCATACACGGTGGGCGCCAAAACACAGTGTGCCCTCGGCCAAAATCGACTCCCTCCCCGATTCATATTCATACACGGTGGGCGCCAAAAACAAACTCTCGTCGGCAAATATTCGGTGTATGCGAGATTACCGTCCTATCCCCAACCGACTAATGTTGCTGTGATGTAGTAGAAATTTGAAATGGGGGCTAAGTTTGTAAATTTCCTCACATTTGAGACAAGCGCGCCTTGAATACATGGTTCCCCCCTTCCTCTCTACCTCCCTTTTCCCCATTCGTACTACATGGGCGCCAAAACACCCTCGCCACCCCACCCTCCTCCGTCCGCCGCCGTCCGCCACCCATCCACCACTGTCCTCCTCCACCATGCCGGAGCTGATACCCTGCCGCCGCCGTCCATTACAAGAGATCGACCTCTCTCATCCACGCCTTCGGACCGGGATCCTTGCATCCCGTCCTCTCGCTTCATCCCTGCCGTCATCCACCTTGCCGGCGCTGCTCCTACGACCATCTCGTCCATTGCGCCTGGCCGCCACCGTCTACCCTCCTAGATCTGCTTCCACGCTGCCGACAGCCATTGCTACCACAACACCATCAAATTCTCAGCAGATGCATACACGGCGCCGCACTAGAGTCGGTACTCTTTCATATCTGCTCAACTTCTTTATCGCAACAAGAAAATAGATCACCACTGCTTTACTCTTATTTCTTGTCTTGGTTGCGAAGTTGCCTTTGTCCGATTTGCACCTTCAGATCCGCCATGGCACGCTCAACACTATACTCCCAATGCTTATGGTTTTCCCCTTTTATATTCCACACTAGTTAAATCACAGTAGACTAAATTTCAAAATTGGGTCAGTCAATTTTTCAGAGCTCGCCGGAGTTCGCCGGTGCGATCCAAGGGGCTCGGGTGGTTCTGGGGCCACGCCGAACAAAGAAAACTCGATGCGGGTGGGGGTGGGGGTGGCGGAGGAACATAGGCGATGGGGGCCGGTGGTCCGGCCGGCGGCCCGTGCGGTGTTCTGTATGGGAAGAATCAGAGACGAGGAAGAAGAAGGGTTAGGAGACATAGGATCTTCATCCAACCGCTTGAAATGGTCGAGAGACAGCTGGGAGTTGCGTTCTTAATGCGCTCTGGTTCATCATGTGTGGGCACTGTGCAACCAACATTTTATTATCCAAAATCGGATTGCTCTTCTTTACCATGTTCGATAGTGCCGGCCTGTACGTGATTGATAGGCTTTCAATTACTAGCGGCAATACAACATCATATTTTCAAGTCAGTTCCACTTTCGCGATTTATATATCGTGGTTATGGTGTACCCCTGTTATGTACACTATGATCTGCCTAGTTGTTGTGTGCTCTTGTTATCATGGTTTGGTAATAAACTCTCTATATAGTATATTATGAACCCATCATCTGCCAGCTATGCTTACTTCCGAAGCCTACTTTTTTGTGTACTTGTGCCAGATTATATAAATGCACGCACGATATTACAACACACATGAGCTCTCTTATCAGAATCCAGTGATAGCACATAAGTGTTTACAGGGGCGCCCCTATATTAGAATATCATCTGCATTACAAAGATAATCTCACAACTATTTATGTTTTCATGGTTCTTAGATATTATACGCAATTACAGTGAATATCAGAATCCGTGCATCAGAAGAATATCATGGAACACTGCAATGACTTACAAAATTGGCACCAAGGCATTGAGTGCCATTCTGGAAGCAATGAAACTCGTACGCTCCCCACCTGTTGATTCTTGTTCAGAATATCATCCTAATGACTATTCTAACCTCGAGGAGTCAAAGGCACATGGCCTGTCCTGTTCACCCATCAATGTACCTATTCTAATTTGGCAAGGTTTTATTGATTGCGCGTATCTTGCATATGTTGCCTTGCATTTCTTTTACTTTGTTGCACCACCATCTGCTTAGTTTACTCATCATATAACTCGAGATGCCATGCCCATCCATTATCAATACATATTCCATCTGTCATCATACCATGTGTTTCCACTCAAATGTTGTTCTTGCGCATCAGACATCAAGAAGGAAGAGGGTGATTGCTGAACCTGAAGGAGCACCAACAAAGTCCTTGAAAAACGTGGTGGTGCCGGAGAAATCAGACAGCGCCCCACTTATATTGGCTGTACAACCAGTGACACAAAAGATAGGACCGACTCCAGCAGACTATACCCATACTTCACTGGCCACACCACTAGCCCCACCACACAGGACCTGCACTCTAGCAACAGGAATACCGATTTCATTTGCCATAGCACCAGCCGTACCACAGAAAAATCCCACTCCAGCAAAAAGTACAGCAAGTCCACCGGCCGAAGACCTATCCCAACTGCAGAGACGGCCAATTCCTGCAGATTTGAACCCCATTCCATTTATTCCTAGTTTAAAAGACAATGCTTTCAATGTTGTTAGGGAACTACGTGCATATATTCCCATCATGGGAAGATTATATTGAAGACAAACACCATTTTCACATCTTCCTATCCAACTTACGTGTAAGTGCTATTATTCATGGTTATTATTTTCCTGTTTTCTACTGATCGAACACATCAATGATTTACATTACATTGTTGTAACTAGGTGAGGGTGAATCTGGATAGTCATGACGAGCAAAGCTTGCTTGTGCTTTTCAAGGAAGCATTGCAGCAGTATCGATGTTACTTGAGGAAATCACACTTTGATGGCAAGTCTATAAGAGAATTTCCGGTGAAGTCTCCTGTGCTAAATTTAGAAGACATTGAATGGAAAAACCTTGTTATGCACTGGTCTCATTCCCAGGATGAGGTACTGTCTATGAAATCACATGACAATTTGAACTTCTTCTTTTCCGCATGTGCCTTACGGATCTTTTTTGCAGGAAATCAGCTCGAAGAAGAATTCTGGTTTGAAAAGAATGATAGGATATCGCAAATATGTTGCCTGCTACTTTGCTCTTGTTAGTACCTATTGTCCTGTATCACTGTACTTGCATACATACCTGGTTCATTATCTGACAGCAGTATGCACGATAGATTGCTTATCAATTGTTCGCTCCAAATTATCTGATCTGTATGAATGGTTACATTAGTGTAGAATATATCCAATGCCAATGAATTTTTTTAGCTCTGCATTGTTCTTGTAAGTACATGTTGTCCTTTATCAGTGTACTTATATTGACAGGTAGTTGTTCATGTACCATCACTCTGCAGCTTATTTTCCTTTGCCCTCCATTTTCTACACATCAGATCTATATTTACTCTTACCATAAGGTTGGTACTGAAGAAGTTTAGCTGTGCAATGCTCTTGGCTCTGCCTTTTGCCTGTATCGCTGCACATACATTTATAGCTACTTGGTTATGTAGCATCACTCTTCATCTTATCTTAAATAATCTCCATTTTTTCGTATATTATCACATCTATATTTACTCTTAAAAAATGTAGAATAAAGGCAATGCTTATGAAGAAGATTCTGTGCCAAACTTCTTAAATTGCCCCCCCCCCCCATCAGCATGGACAAGGGCTTTATAGAGCCTGTCTTCACCAGTAATGTAAGTTTGTCCTTCTCAAGCCTTCAAACTTTGTTGTGTATATTTGGTTAGGCATGACTGCAACAGCTGTTTATTTTTGGTGTTTGCATCAAATTGCATGTTTAAAGTTTATTATGTAGTTCATAAACAAAAGTTTGTCCTTCTCAATTTAAGTTTTCAGTTTTACAACCAAGTTCCTTCTTCATACCATGTAAATTAAAATATACAGAGCAAGTGATCTTCTTTTTCACTGCATGTATGCTTCTGTTCTTCATCCGTAATCCAGTGGTGTGGTGAACCTACCCACTACAGCACAATGTCATATTCTGCAATGTCTTAACTATGAACAATGTCATATCATTATACTATTATTTAAACCGTCTCTTTATTTGCCAAACTGAAATGGGATAAATTGACAGCGCACTAACCATTGATACTTATGAGTTCTTGATCTGTAATCCAGTGGTGTCGTGAAGCTGCCAACTCCTTCACAATGTCATTTCCTGCCATGTCTTGACCTGAACAATACCATATTTTGTTAATGCAATTTTAAACTGTGTCACTTTATTCGTCAGTAAGAAATGTGATGAATTGTCAGAACTGATACTTTTATGTGCGAAACCTATCATCTGTCTGCTTATTTATCTTTCAGAGTGAAGAAGATATAAGTGTTGAACAAGCGCAGTCTCATCATCTTGCTCAGCTGCTTGCGCTGCAGCTCCCCAGCAGGGCTAACCTTTCTTGAACTATATTGAAGTGCTGTCGGTTTTGTATATTATTTTGTCGCCGTGTTTATGTGCACTGGTGGCGATCTTTGATGCACAGTGTATGTAATCTGCTATCTGCTTGTGCTTTATTATCATAGTGGCGAACTTTGATGCCCAGTGGATGTAATATGCCGTAATTTCTTTATTGTATAGTCTAGGTTTTTTCTTATTCACGATGCTGCAGTTATTTTATTGTATATATGTCCTGTCTTCACCGTAAACCGGCCAAACCATAAGATTACGGTACATAATCGGGCCGTCACACAATCACGATGTATGATCCACATCATGGGCCCCGTCAAATTGGCCCACTAGTAGATTCGGGCCTTTAATAGGCCGAGTAACCCCCGGCTCTCTTTTCGCAAGAAAACTCAATGGGCTTTTAGGAGGCTGAGAAGTAGGCTGGGCCTGAAACGTGCCGAATAGCTCATGGGCCGGCGGCAGCCCGAAATGGACCCCGGCCCATGATTGTGCGAATCAATTCACGGGCTTTTAACAGGTCAAAGTTGTTTCGATCCTTGTTTGGCCCAATCAGATATTGGCTGCGAGCAGGCTGGATGCAAACCGGGCCGTAGTTAGGCCCAACTATATGATGGGCTTTTAACAGGCCAAAATTAATATAGGGCCGAAATGTTAAATGGGCCCTTAACAGGCCGAAACTAATATCAGGCCGAATTACTAAATGGGCCTTTAGCAAGTGGGCCCAAAAGCATAGTGTCCAGTCAACGGGCCGAATCTGATATGGGCCATAATTGAGCCCAAAGCCTCTTAAACGGCCGGACCTGATATGGGCCGTGATTTGGCCCAGAAAGTGGGAGGCTTTTAACGGGCCGGATCTTATATGGGCCATTATTAGGCCCGGAACGTGGCAGGCCATTAATGGACTGGATCAATTATGGGCCGGCATTTGGCCCAAAACATGGCAGCCAGTTAATGGGCCGGCCTACTAGGGTCCTCAAAATCTTGTGGGCCTACAGCTGGGCCGGCCCATTAATGTTGGTGCAATCTCGTGGGCCTTTAGCTGGGCCGGCCCATTATGATCCGCAAGAATTTTGTGGGCCTTTACCTGGGCCGGCCCATTATGGCACACAAAAATCTTGTGGGCCTTTACCTGGGCCGGCCTATTATGGCCCGCGAAATCTTGTGGGCCTTTAGCTGGGCCAGCCCATTATAGTCCGCAAAATCTCGTGGGCCTTTAACTCGGCCGGCCCATTAAGGGCCACAAAATCTTGTGGGCCTTTAGGTGGGCCGACCCATTTAAACTTGATTGGACGTGCCACGTGTCGATGTATCATAGGCGCCTTCTGTCCAGTGAGTGGATGACATCTGTCCCAACGATGAGCCGACACGTGTTTCCTCCAGCCAATGATGATTTTACACGTGGAAAATCCCCATTGGTCGGGGCTGTTAACGGGTTATCGGATCCAAAACCCGACCCAATTGCTTAACGGCGTTCCGTTATGGTGGATGCCACATGTCGGTCACCCTTGACCAAAGCACTTCTGTGACGCGCGATTTATCATCATGGAAGTGGACACTTACGTGATGATAATTTTGGTAATGTCATGGAACACTTCTACGGCAGCACAGGTATGACTATCTTGATTCTGTCATAAATTTGTCATGGATGTACATGCATGACAAAAAACGTGACCTACTGTGACAAACACGTATCATCACGGAAGTGTATTTTTTTTGTAGTGAGACTTCGCGGCCTGCGTGAAGGAGATACGTTGCCTTGCCAGCCTGATTGCCAATAAAATAGATCTTTCAAGATATCAACCGACTTATGACATGCAAAACCAGAAGATGCATACGCCAACTTATAAAGTGATGGATCTAATTCCCCCAATTCATAAGCACACTTTTGCTCCTGAAGTTGACCCGTCTGAGCTTATTGATGATGAAGCTGAATTCCCAGCCTTGAATGGCATTGACTAGTCATCACCAAACTTCCAGGCAGCAGAGGAGGACGAAGAAGCAGAGAAGGATGATCCAGAAGCTTCAAGCCGTCAGGGCCAAGAAGATTGATCTGCTGGGCGGTTCATATATTTGATCTTCTGAAAAACACTTAATCATTTTGGCTCCTTGAGTCATGTAATAGGCTAGCAAAAACTTTGCTCTGTCGTGCCATCATGCATGTTTATGTTTTGCCCAATGCTGTTTGAGTCGCCACTTGATAATTATCCTTTTACACTTATCATGACATTAATTTGTGCAGATGAAACTTAGAATTATCCTGCACACAAGTAGATCACAAGAGTCCTGACGGTTTACCGCAGGGCGGGTCATAATACCCATATAAAGCCACTGGTGACTAAAATAGTTCATGACCAGGGCCATTTTAAATGTAATCATGTATAGTTATACAAAATATCATACCTGTGATATTGAATTGTACTGCCGGCCTATGATACCAATGTAGTAAGGGTTACAACCCAAAACGCCTTGTTCAATTGATTTGTACAGTCGGCTTATCACGCCACCTGCAGCAAGGGGTAATATCCCAAAGCGTAAAGCATAGTGCTCTAAGCACATAAAATCATTATATACTGGCGACTTAACGTCCAAAGCTAGCTCACGAGGGTAGTAACGCTATGTTCTCTTTGGTGAATACACCTATGTTTGAACAGGAAGCCCCCTTGTGCTTTGTAATCATGGCATATGAACCGGACCAAAAGTGTTAGTTCACAGTTATGCTTCGAATACAAGCAGGACCAAAAGGGTTAGTTCGCATCTATGCTTCGAATACGAGCAGGAAGCCCCCAAGTGGTTTGTGGCCTTGAGCCGATCAAGAAGGATATTCACAGCTATGCTTCAAATACAAGCAGGAAGCCCCCAAGTGACCATAAGTTTTGGCATTGCACCGATCAAGAGGGCATTTATAGCTATGCTTCGAATACGAGCAGGAAGCCCCCAAGTGACCATAAGGTTTGGCATTGCACCGATCAAGAGTTTATTTATAGCTATGATTCAAGTACGATCAGGGCCCCCAAGTGACCATAAGGTTTGGCATTGCATCGATCAAGAGGGTATTTATAGCTATGATTCGAATACAATCAGGAAGCCCCCAAGTGACCTTTGAACTATGATGAAAAAGACTCATTATTCTTGGAAATGAAACGATAGAGGCCCTGCTTTATCAGGGATGCCGACTTTATTATAATCATCATAATATATACATTATCAAAATATGTACATCATAAGAGCATGTGGCTCAAGTGTAGTAAGGCCGAAGATGAGCAATATTCCATGACAAGCGGGTCTCCTCCTCCGATTGACGTGAGTCCTTGTAGTCTCGAACATCGATGAGGTAGTATGACCCATTGTTCAAATTCTTGCTGACCACAAAGGCTCCTTCCCAAGGTGGGGATAACTTGTGCATGTCAGTTTGATCCTGGATGAGCCGGAGCACCAAGTCAACTTCTTGAAAGGTTCTAGTCTTAACTCGGCGGCTGTGATAATGGCGTAAATCTTGTTGGTAAATCACCGAACAAGCAGCCGCAAGGTCACGCTCCTCATCTAATAGGTCAAGTGCATCCTGATGTGCTTTTTCATGATCAGCTTCTACGTAAGCCGCCACGCGGGGCGAGTCATGACGGATGTCACTAGGAAGAACCGCCTCTTCTCCATAAACCATGAAGAAAGGCGTGTAACCCGTAGATCTGTTGGGGGTAGTATTGATACTCCGTAGAACTAAAGGTAACTCCTCCACCCAACAACATGGCATCCTCTGCAAAGGAATCATAAGCCAGGGCTTGATGCCTCTCAAAATTTCTTGATTGGCTCTTTCAGCTTGACCATTAGATTGAGGGTGAGCTACTGACGACACATCAAGTCGAATATGCTCACGTTGACAAAACTCTTTCATGGCACCCTTGGACAGATTAGTGCCATTATCAGTTATAATGGTTTGGGGAAAACCAAAGCGGAAAATCACCTTTTTGATGAATTGAACCGATGTTGTCGCGTCACAATTACTGACCGGTTTAGGTTCGACCCACTTTGTGAATTTGTCAACCGCCACCAAAAGGTGGGTCTTTTTGTCCTTGGACTTTTAAAAGGCCCAACCATATCAAGCCCCCAAACTGTAAATGGCCAAGTAATTGTAATCATCCTCAACTCTTGCGGCACGTGAGCTCGCCGTGAAAATTTCTGACAACCATCACATTTACAGACCAAATCCTATGCATCAGCATGAGCCGTCAGCCAATAAAATCCATGAAGAAAAGCTTTGGCCACGAGAGATTTAGAGCCGGCATGACGACCACAATTTCCTTCGTGAATCTCATGACCCTCTTCAGGAGAAAGACAACGTTGAAACGCCCCAGTGACACTGCGATGGTGTAACTCTCCGTTAGCAATTGTCATTGGCTTAGACCACCGAGTTATTTGCCTGGCCAAAGTGTCATCCTTAGGTAATTCACCCCAGGTCATATAAGCCAGATATGGGACTGTCAAATCAGGGATAGCATGAAGAGCCGCCACCAATTGTGCTTCCGGGTCTGGAATAGCCAGATCTTCCTTTGTAGGCAATTTGACAGAAGGGTTATGCAGAATATCCAAGAAAGTGTTAGGTGGCACCGGCTTATGTTGGGACCCTAATCGGCTTAAGGCATCAGCCGCCTCATTTTTCCTACGATCAATGTGTTCCACTTGATAACCCTTGAAGTTCCCAGCAATAGCGTCAACTTCGCGGCGATAAGCCGCCATGAGAGGATCCTTAGAATCCAATTTGCCTGAAACTTGCTGAGCCACTAAGTCTAAGTCGCTGAAACATCTCACCCGGCTTAAATTCATCTCCTTAGCCATCCGAAGACCATGGAGCAAGGCTTCATACTCAGCTGCATTGTTAGTACAGGGAAACATCAACCTTAAAACATAACAAAACTTGTCACCTCAAGGGGAAGCTAAGACAACTCCAGCCCCCGAGCCCTCCAATTGCCTGGACCCATCAAAGTGAATAGTCCAATATGTGTTATCTGGCTTCTCTTCAGGCATCTGCAGTTCTGTCTAGTCATTGATGAAATCCACAAGTGCTTGAGATTTGATGGCCGTGCGAGGCATATATTTTAAACCATGAGGTCCAAGCTCAATGGCCCACTTGGCTACTCGACCTGTAGCTTCTCTGTTTTGGATAATATCCCCTAAGGGAGCAGAACTGACCACAGTGACGGGATGACCCAAAAAATATTGCTTAAGCTTCCGATTGGCCATGAACACCCCATATACAAGCTTCTGCCAATGCAGATATCTCTGCTTGGACTCAATAAGCATTTCACTGATATAATAAACCGACCGTTGAACCGGATATTCCTTACCTGCTTCCTTCCGTTCCACCACAATAGCGACGCTTACAGCTCGGGCGTTAGCAGCCACATATAATAATAACGACTCCTTATCAATAGGAACAGCAAGGACTGGCGGCTCAGCTAGCTGTTTCTTCAAAGATTCAAACGTGTCATTAGTAGCATCACTCCAGACAAAGTTATCTGTTTTCTTCATCATCTGGTACAGTGGTATGGCCTTCTCACCCAACCGGCTTATGAACAGGCTTAAGGCAGCAATACGACCCGCCAGACGTTGAACATCATTGATACACACCGGTTTTTCCAGGGAGGTAATGGCCTTGATCTTCTCCAGGTTAGCCTCAATGCCTCCAGAAAACCCAAAAGCTTGCCTGGTGGCACACCAAAAATGCACTTGGCCGGGTTAAGCATCATCTTGTAGACCCAGAGATTGTTGAAGGTCTCCTTCAAATCATCTATCAAAGTTTCCTTCTCTCTGTATTTCACCACAGTATCATCCACATAAGCATGAACATTGCGCCCAATCTGACTGTGAAGACAATTTTGCACATATCGCTGGTAAGTCACCTGGGCACTCTTGAGCCCAAAAGGCATTGACACATAGCAGAAGGCTCCAAAGGGAGTAATAAAAGTTGTCTTCTCCTGGTCCTTAACTGCCATCTTGATCTGATGATAACCAGAATAAGCATCCAAAAAATTCAAACGCTCACGGCCCGCCGTAGCATCAATGATTTGATCAATACGAGCGAGAGCAAAAGGATCAGCCGGGCAAGCCCTATTTAAGTCCGTGTAGTCCACACACATACGCCAAGTACCATTCTTCTTGAGCACCAGCACAGGATTAGCCAAGCACTTAGGATGAAAGACTTCAACAATGAACCCAGCCGCCAAGAGCCGGGCCACTTCTTCACCAATAGCCTTACGCCTCTCCTCATTGAAGCGACGAAGGAATTTCTTGACCGGCTTAAACTTCAGATCAATATTAAGAGTGTGCTCAGTGAGTTCCCTCGGTACACCTGGCATATCAGAAGGTTTCCATGCAAAGATGTCCCAGTTCTCATGGATGAACTCGATGAGAGCGCTTTCTTATTTAGGATCCAGGTTAGCACTGATACTGAATTGCTTGGATGAATCACCAGGAACAAAGTCAACTAGCTTAGTGTCATCAGCCGACTTAAACTTTAATACTGGATCATGCTCTGTAGTTGGCTTTTTCAAAGGTGTCATATCGGCCGGATCAACATTGTCTTTATAGAACTTCAACTCCTATGTTGCACAGACATATTCAGCATAAGCAGTGTCACCTTCTTCACACTCCAAAGCTATTTTCCGACTTCCATGCACTATGATGGTCCCCTTGTAACCCAGCATCTTAAGCTGCATATAAACATAACAAGGTCGTGCCATGAACTTGGCATAAGCCGGCCATCCAAATAGAGCGTGGTACGGGCTTCTGATCTTGACCACTTCAAAGGTTAACTTCTCGGCCCTGGAATCATGCTCATCCCCAAAGGCTACTTCCAGCTCAATCTTGCCTACAGGGTACACCGACTTACCTGGCACCACTCCATGGAAAACAGTATTTGGACGGCTTAAGATTTTTGTGAGTTAACCCCATGCGACGGAAAGTATCATAGTAAAGGATATTAATACTACTACCTCCATCCATGAGAACCTTGGTGAATTTGTATCCACCAACTTGAGTGATCCTCTCAACTCCACATAATGGGTTGCTCAGACCATCACAAGTAATGGGGAACTGCCGGCTCAACGGCGTTCACAACCCTCTTGTGGAGCTTCTGGTCCCGCCACTACAACAAAAACAGCCGATAGACACGCCCAATTTCATACCTAGCGACGTGTTATTTCATCTCTAGCCAACTATAGAGCCGTTTTAGTAAAGCGTCCTTGGAGCGTCTCCCCACGGACCGTCTCAAGTAGATAGACACGCTTGGCAAGCGTGTCTTACATGGCAAGAGACGCTTTCTAGGGACGTTCAAAATCGTGTCTACATATGGAGATGTTGTGTTAGGCATGCTCAAAAATCGTGTCTACATGTAGAGACGTTATGTTAGGCATGCTCATATTACGTCTCTATTCATAGACACGTTTCATTCGCCTCTTATACTCGTTTCTGAATATACCATTTCATTCGCCTCTTATACTAATCTCTAAATATACATAAGAATATTTCTATAGATGGAATATTTTACTTCAAACATTTTTAATGTCATGGCTGCGCATGCAAATTGGTCAAATAATATTGTGATACGAAGGCATCATTCCATGTCATAGATTGCATTTGCAAACATTGGCAACCTCAGTAACAACATCCAATGCATTAATTAGCAGGAACAATGTCTCCACTGAAAGTATTTGGAGTTCACAGCTGAATAACATCAAACATTCATATGAAAAATAAATAAGAAAAAATCCTATAGACTGGAACTATTTTTCTCTATTAAGCTACAATCTATACATAATTTAGAATTTTTGTTCATTCAAAGAAATATTCGTCAACAACTCCTGACTCCTCCAATGCACTCCCTTTTCAAATCCTCAAGTACCCAGCCACTCCTAGATTTTTTGATGCACTCACATTTCAAATCCTCACTGCCCTGAAAAGGAGAATGAACAACATTTGCATGAACATATGTTTATACAGAAGTGTAAGATAAGAGATTCTTTGATAAAATTATAAGAATTGTATCCTACCAATGCTTTGTGGTTGTGTAGGAGGGGTTGGCTTAACTATTTTTACCTAAAAAGGAAAGATTCCAGGTAAATAACATATCACACATGTGCAGATTGGAGCATACCCAATGCTTGAATGGAAGCATACTTACATATGAGCGAGGCCAAGCAATAACAGAACCCATAGCATCCCTTACTGTTTGCAATTTTTCATATGGTCTAACTAGTTTCTCATCTCCTAGATATATACAGCCGCGAATAAGTACTGCAATATATTGCACTCCAAGCATGTTTCCTCCAACCACATATGTTTTCTCTTTACTCACTAAGGTTCCATTGGCCACGAGTTTATCGAATACAACACGACTTCAACTTTATCTATTTTTCAAGAAATGAAAATTTTTGTTATTGATGAACCTGAGAAGATTTCATTTTACAGAAATAAGAACAATTTCAAAAATAATTAGATCAACTATCTATTAAACATGTCATTTGGACATCGAGCCTATATGTACCTGCTTAGTGACTTGGTGATGACCATGTGGGTGCATTGCTGTTTTGAGCATCAGCATTCTGCAATTAAATAGGAATACATGTGAAGGGACACACATGATCAACTATAATCAAGAATGATAGTTTTGAAGAGTTCTGATGCATGCAGTAATTAAGGAGCCCTATTCTACACGTACTTTCTGCCTGCACACTTTGCTATCAAATTAGATTAAGGTCTTATTAAAAAATTATTTATTTTGAAAACTAAGCGTGAATGCAACATGCAAACAAATGAAGTTCACGTCATGTAAATTTATACACTAAAAAGAGAGTTCACCTAATGTTCAAGGGCCACATGTTCCTCAACATCTATGCAAGGTTTCCACCAAAAAGAACATGTATGCAAGGTTGGTGTTTTATTAGTACTCATGTATCAATTCAAAAGTGATTAATTAGTTTCTTTGAATACGAGACCTCTTGGAGCAGCAATGATATGTGTGTGACTTAACTTTTGGTTCCATCGGGAAAAATCATGTTACTGTTGTATGCAATACAATTTTTTAGTACTTGGTTGAATCTGACATATGATCTGCTATTGGTGTCATGACAGTATTTGAAACATGCTTGTCAAAATGGGAAGTGTTTCATAATGTCATTTACCTTGCACTTACATACAAAATTAGACAACCTCTTGTACAATCATTGTCATTTAGATGTGTAGCATATGTTTACCTTCTTAGGGACTTGGTGAAGTCGTAAACTTGGTTCAGGACCACCTTGTTGCACTGGAAGATTATTTTCAGCATGGGCATTCTGCAATTTAATAGGAAAAGATGTCATCATCATCATTGATAAAAAGCTGGACAAGTGCTTGCACGTAGGTTAAGATTACTTGGAGGGTATATATGAACACAAACAGGTTATAGTTGCAAACCAAAAGGTTAATATTTCACAAAATTTTTACTTGATGATAAGATAGCTTTTCAATATTTGACTACTATAAGGGTTCAACCGATCCCAAAATTACTGGCAGGTGATAACTGATAACCGAGTACAGGTTACTTGACACACCTTAGTGATCACCCGTTCATGTGGTAAAGGCGCATTGGCACAACCCTCAGTTGGTTTGATGTGGCTTAATGTGTGTTACTAGTTACTCTGCTCCTGTGGCGGAGCGGGACCAAAATAAAAGGGGGGGCAACTCCATGTTAGAGCACACAATATGCATGAAAGGGGGTAATTAGAGATGACCAATTGACCATGTCAACAGTTAACAAATTGACCATGCCAATAAACACAATATAGGGAATATATGTCATTTTTCACACAGTGACACAAAAGAATCAGATATGACAAGTTCGCACAAATCTGGCATTGTGGTTAGTAAATTTTGGTGCTGCAACAAAAAAGACCACCCCTAATGACTGGGGAAAATTTCAGTCAACCAACTTGGACACACTGAACATATACCTAACCAAAACAAGGGTCCATGGCGAGTGTGCTATGGCGTCGGGTTCGGCTTGCACTGCCGGCATGAGTGAGATGTGTGCGGATGGTGTGGCTTCAAACACAGAGAAGCCATAGGCGCCAGCGCGGCTCGCCGGTGTGGGGTGACTAGGACGCTGAGCTGTGGGCATGCCACATACATCCGCTCCAACCGCCGGTTGTGAGCAGAGATGGAGGTCTGCAATTCAGAATTTAGGATAAGCTATCAGGTCATCGATGGCCGACGCCCAGCACTGACGGGGCCTTCTGCGAGGCAGACAACTTCATGGACGAGGCAACTTTTCTTTCTGAAATCGCTCTATCTGACGGTGGAATGGACCTAATCGACGATAATACACCTGCGACCCTCCGCCAGTGCTCTGCTCCTACCATGGAGCAGAGCTCCTGCGGTTTGCAACTAGATAGCAAAACCTTTACACCGATTAAGCCACAAGAAATCAAATTACACCATGAGATTGGGATCAATGAATTTGAGCAATTTTTGGACCAAGACCTGAGAGAGCACAACACAATGTTCAGGAGCAATACAAACCTGGGGCGCATCTACCCTAGGCAGGATGGCTGTACTTTCGTGCTTGCTCTGCTTAATCCACCTGCAGGTTGAAGTCGAAGTTGCTCGTTGCAGCAGATGATTCCTTCGACCTACCCGCCGAATCGACGCCGTTGTCCCCATCGCACACTCCGTCCGGTCGACTCCGTCCCCCAACCTCCACGACCTCCAATCGCCCGCCCGCCTGCTGAATCTCCGTCAACCCGCCCACTAGGCCAATCGACCGCGATGCACATCAGCGACCAGTGGATTGGAGGGATCCCATCAGATTGATTAGGGTGGATTTGGAGGTTGAAGAGGAGAAGTGGAGAGATGGCGGTGTGGTTGGGGAGAAGTGGAGAGAGGGCGGCGTGGCAGATTATACATTACGGGGGGATTTTTTTCTCGATAATAATAGCGCTGGCGCGCTATATCTTTGGCGGCAAATGGAAAACAGGAGCGCCAAATGTTAAAAAAAAATTACCTCCCAATAAAATGTGGGAAACTTAATTTGGAAAAAGCATATTTATTTATGTTATATACACAACCAAACAGATCAGGGCCATTCGTCGCATGATCTATTATTAATTTCTGCATAAATTATGAAATTATTTTTTCCTAAAAAATTAAAATTCCATTGTATCATATTGTGCAATGTGATTCTTGTGTATAAAGGCATCTCCAACACTGACCCCTAAACAAACATTGTACTTGTCCGCGGAGATACGGTTGTCAGTCATCCGCGCATACATGTGGCTGCCCTGACCTGCTGCACCTCAGTGGTCGTCCGTGTCATCGTTATCGTTGGAGTAGCCCTTCCAGCGATGACAGGGCAGGGAGGGGGGGGGGGGGGGATGGGCAGTCATGTCTGGCCGCCGTCTGGTGCTCGCAGAGGAGCTGCTCCACTTCCGCCACCAGGGTGGTGAGCGGCCAGTCGTGGGCCCATGCCTCCACGAGGTCGGGCTCCGCACAGAACTAGGTTGGTGCCTCGTCGGACATGGCAAACACGGAGCGACGCCCTAATGATTTGCCGCTCCCGCCTACCTGGCCGCCCTCTTCTTGGTTGACACTCGCAGCGGCCATTGAGGTAGTGGAGGAGGCGACTGCATTCCTTTGCGATCGCAGTCAACACCTCCTCCTTGACGGCTGAGATGCGCCAATCATGGCGGCTTTGTGGATCGACCGTAACATTGTGGGGGGGGGGGGGGGGGGGGGGGGGGGACTGCTGCTCTGCCTTGACGCGGCAAAGAAACAGCGATGGCGGCTCTTGCTTAACGCACTCGGTAGCGCGACGACAAGGGTGGATCCTCCTTCACGTGTGCTGGTGGTGGCGCCGGACCACGACCCCAGAGTGACCGCTCCATCATCAGCTCCATCTGACGGGCGTACTCAGCGTCCGTGATGCAGTGTGCTGTGAGCAGTGCTGTAATTGCACTTAAATAGGCACAACCAGACCAAGCGAAGGAGCAGGAAACCATGTGAAGTCGGCTTCAATGTGGCGCATCGGCTGGAGTAGGCTTCTCAGGCGCCGCCTGGTTTGCGATCGATTTGTGGGGAAGCAGATAAATGGATTGTCTACCAATGGAAGGGGTACCGTGTTGGATGGTGAATTGCATAGAATCGTTCACTCTAGACAGGTGTGGGCGATTTAGGTTCGGCCTTGGAGATGCCCTAATATGTGCAATAGGAGGGGTTCAGGCCATATTGCCAATGAGGTGGAGCGGGGCGACACAAAGAGCTAGCTGAAAATGGGAATCAATAAGGTGTCCCCGACCGCATCTTCGCCCTCGACTCACACACGTACATGCCTCCTTATGACCATCCAATCACCCTCCTTCCACTAAAACTCTAACAAGTCGGTTTGATTTACAACCATCATCTTCGAAACCGATCGCGTTGCACCCTCAATTTACCACATGGTTGAAAAGATAACGTTTGACTCAGTTTTAGGCTGGTCAACAAGTTTTGACTGAGTCAAATCTGACTAGGCAGCCAACTCAGCAGCACACGTACACATAATTGGTACTCCCTCTGTCCCAAAATAAGTGTCTCAACTTTGTACTAGCTCTAGTACAAATTTGTACTAAGCTCAAGACACTTATTTTGGGACGGAAGGAGTATTTCAATGTAGTTTTTTTTAAATTTTTTGGTAAGAACTCTTGAAATTTTCTAGAATGCTAGTCATCATATGGTTGTCCTTGTGTCGAAATTCCAAAAGTATTTGGAAACTCTTTTCGGTTCAATTTTTTGGTCAAACAGGGGCTGAATTGGTTTTCAATTTAATTTTTTATTCGCTTTGGACAAAACAATTGAAATTTTCCCATAATACTACTCATCATATGGTTGTCCTTGTGTCAAATTTCATAATTTTATGTACACTTTTTTTGGGTTCATCTCTTGGCCAAACAGGGGCTGAATTGGTTTTTCAATTATATCTTTCAATCGGCCAAGAACGATTGAAAATTCCCCAGAATACTGATCATCATATGGTTGTCCTTGTGTAAAAATTTCATAATTTTCTGGACACTTTGTTTTTTGGTTCAAATTCTAGTCCAAATTTTGGCTGAAAATGAAGAATGACTTATTCTGTCAAACGGTGACTCCAAATTTGATGAAAATTTCACAGAATACTAGTAATCATATGGTTGTCCTTGTGTCAAAATTTCATCAAATCCTGGACACTATTTTTTCTGTTCAAAATTTGGCAGCTGGATCAACAACAAAGAACACCTTTGATTATGTGCATGTCGATCACCATTGAGTTTCCTTTTACACAAACCTTAAGTCATAATGCTATGTACAACAGCCGAGAAACAATATGGACAATGATACACTCACCACAAAAATGAACAGAAGGAAACTTAACGCTGAACACATAAGACGGTGTAGGCATGCTAAACATGGACTAAGCCATATTTTCCAGCAAGACAAGGACCATGGCAGCATGAACTTCAAGATAAGTCCAGCTACCAACATCACAGACGGTGAGATTACTGTTGGAGATAGATTCTTGGAAACAACCATTCCTAACTTCCACTAGATTCTTGGAAACAACATGCAAAGCATAAAAAATAATGTAACCATGTCTAGTGTCTTGCACAATTCACAACCAAGTACACTTGGGTTGTGCCCTGAATTAGTAGGAAAAAAAGACAGCAACCATAAAATTTATAAATCATTCTGACAGTGTGCTCCTAAACTACTACTAAAACTATAACTAAAATTGCATCTGCATGCAAAGAACCACACCAGCAAAGAGCTTGCACCAATACTTCAGCCTGAATTGTTCTGAATGCTAAATTTCCTGCTGGCCACCTGCGAAGAACCAAAAGCAGAATGCTCTAATCTGTTTCATCTGATGATTCTTCATCACCCATGTCAAAAAGGTCACGAGGCCTGACTTCCACTACTACATTCCATAATTCAGCTTTTGGATCTTGAACATAGAAAACCTGCTGCACTTGGGAAGAAAATACAAAAGGATCATCCTCTAGCTGATCTCCTGTGTGTATTTCCCGAGACTTGTTCACAAGAATGAACCCAAACTCATCCTCTAGCTTTATTTTGGCAATTTACACAAGGACAGATAATTCTATCACCAGCTGGAACATCATGGAATGCAAAAGACAGAAATTGCCCGACACCATCTTTGTAAGCAGCACTAGTTCTTGGTTGACTCATCCAACCTCGATCCATTGCCCTTTGATATGTCAAAGTAATGAAAGAAAAAAACATGTCAGTGTATAATTTTACATGTGTTATTTAAGAGATGAAAGTTGGTTTAAATCTTTTTGCAAGAAAACCATGGAATGCATACATATTGCAATTGAATGATTTGATCCTACCATATTTCATTAACCTTGCATTCAAAAACTTAAAAGGAAAGGTGGCATTGGTAGGTGTTAACTAGTATGCAAAGACGCCACTCAGTTCAATACAATTGCACATGCTGCCATCTTTCTCCTCCTAATACCAACTCCGGCTACATCGAAAGGAAACACACACACACACACACACAGACACACAAACACACACACACACACACACACACACAGAGACACACAAACACACGCACACACAGACACACACACACACATACACACACACACACGACATGAACAAACAAAAATATAAAACAGGACACATGAATGATATTATGTATGCAGGGCCTTTAATTATCTAGAAAAACTTTTCTTTCCAATCGTTGTAGGGACTTCTTTCCTTCTGCAAAAGTACTAATATTGTTGACTATGTAAGTATCTAAACTGAGCATAAAAACCATATAATATGGTACTTTCTTTTACTCTGTCTTTCATTCGTAGAGAGGGAAATGTTTGTGCACATCTGTGTGCAAAGCTACCTCCTCATACTGGAGAGTGCGGCGTTTGGACGCTCCAGTTCAGCTAGCCACTTGTATTCAAATTGATTGCTATCGTCAATCTGAGTAATAGAAGCTAGCTCTACTGATTGTCAAAAAAGGTACTTGTTTGAACTTCTATATTATGTTTTGGTGCTTAAAAGTTTCATGATTTAGTTTAGAGGAGATAAGCAGTTCAGATCAGAGGAGATGAAAAGCTCGGTGCTTTGTGTGTTATATTTGGTTCAGTTCAAACTTCAAACTAGATCAGTGGTCAAATTTCATTCTTAGATTAGTAATTTTGTTGGTAGTCATTTCTTGTGGAGTTGATTCCCTAGGGCCATAAACTAGAACTGGTTGTGCTCAGGCTTGGATATGTTGACACGAGCACGACTTCTTCAATTCTACACTCCATGGTTCAGAGAACGACAATCCTGAATGGGCTAGCTGTACCAAAATGAAGACTGAGCATACACCGAATTCTCTCTAGCCTTCAAAATATTCAATAAACATCAATCTGTAGCAATTCACAGGCGTACTTGCTAGTTACATACTACAGACTAACCTTATCCTTTTTCCTTTTTTATATTAATTCCAAATTTAAGCTTTCTCAGTATGATAATTCTAATGACAAGTTTGTTTAATTATCTATCTACAAGCAAAACTCGGGTGGTGGAAGTACAAATTGCAATTCGGACTAAATAAAGAATCTGATAAGACATCGTTGAACAAGAAACAGTGAACACATTTGATTATCTAATACCAGATTGAAAGTTAAGACTAATTTAACACCCTAACACATCAACAAAAATATTAACCAGTGACTGCTGCATTATACCATTAGTGTCAGATGCAGACATGAACATCGACTATAGGCTGTCCTGATTTTCGAACTTTTATGGTGGTTTCTGAAATTAAACAAGGGAATCGATTGATTACCACTTACTCGGCTATGTGTTAGACGAGAAGCTACCGGCGACGTTGCTGAAATTACTGAACCCGACGCATGTACAACATTGCCGACGGTGACGCCCCTGATCCCTTCTCCTTGCCCTGATGCAACAGGGTACGAGAGGCTGTCAGCTCGTACGACTAAGCTGCAACGGAGTAGGGCAATAGATTAAGCCCCGCTGCGGTGGAGATTTGCGGCGGGGAAGGGGGTTGGGGCGGGGGAGGGGGGCCTAGGCTGCTCACGGATGCAGGAGGTGCTAGCACGGCGGCGCCATAGTCGGAGGAAATGACAGCCCGCCGCGGTGGAGATTGGCGCGGGGGGGGGGGGGGGGGGGGGGGGGGGGGGCGGGGGTGCAGGAGGCGCCGGCCCGGCGGCGGCATAGATGGGCAGCGTCGTGGCGGCGGATAAGGTGAAGGTGGGAGGTGCACGCTCTCAGATTGATGTTCGGTTGTGGGCATAGACGGGCAGGTACTTTTCATTTTCTGCCCATTTATTTACTTGTTCTGTTATATATTTTTCATTGAGGTTTTATTATATTATTACACTTTTTATCCTAAGACGTCTCAAAAGTCGTCTCTGCCTATTTACACATGTAAAAAATAATAAATGTGATATACCAAAAAAGTAAAATTTGTGACGTTATATATATCGTCTCAAGAAACGCGTCTACATACTATGTGCTTCATAGTATAGGGACGAATATAAAAGTGTCCTAGAAAAAGCGTGCCTACTGACATGTTTTGTTGTAGTGCGTGCATAGACTTGTGGTGAAGACGTGGTACTGCCCGCTATTCAACTGCTTCAGATGACTTTGATATCCAGACTGCTGCTGCTGCTGACCCCCTTGACCAGATTGTTGACTGTAACCACCCTGATTACCTTGATGGTATTGGTGACCTTGGAAGCCGGAACCAAAACCACCACCACCGTAACCCGGGCCATGAGAACCTCCACAACCAAAACCTGAGCCGCCGCCCGGCCCATGATTGTTCTAGAATAAATCAGAATTGTTGAACTCCCTCATAATTTGACAATCTATCCAAAGGTGAGTGGACGGTCTTTCCTTCATGCCATGCTTTGGGAAGGGTTGATTCAGCAACTGCTCAAGATTGATACCTCATCCACCTGTCCGAGGAGGTGGCTTCCCCTTATGATGCTATCCATTATTCTGCGTATTGGTATTGGCTATAAAATCTGAATTACTACTAGCCTTGCGCTTACCGTTGCCCCCTCACTCGCCGGGTTATGCTGCGGACCCTTGGTGTTGCCACTCTTCTTTCCCTTTCCCGGCTTTTCATCATTAGACTCGGGGTCCTTGGTACTATCAGAGTTGGCATATTTAACTAGAGCCGCCATCAGCTGCCCCATATCATTGCAATCCCGCCTGAGTCTCCCTAGCTTCTGCTTGAGAGGCGAAAACGGCAATTCTTCTCAAACATTAGAACTACTGAGCCGGCATTGATGTTATCCGATGAGTGTAGGATAGCCTTGACCCGGCACAGCCAATGGGTCGTTGACTCGCCCTCTTCTTGGGCGCAAGCATCCAAAACCACAATCGACATGGGTTGTTTGCATGTATATTTAAAGTTCTAGATAAACCGGGCTTTTAGCTCATCCCATGACCCAATGGAATTGGCAGGCAACCCTTTTAACCAAGTACAGGCAGTCCCATCCAGCATCATGGCGAAGTATTTGGCACACGCAACATCGCTGACCTCCAACAATTCCATGGCCATCTCATAACTCTCGATCCACGCCTCAGGGGGTAAGTCGGGTGTGTAGTTAGGCACCTTATGAGGTCCTTTGAAATCCTTGGGAAGACGCTCATTACGCAGAGCTGGCACCAAACATGGTATACCTGTGGTTCTACATGTCACGCCTGCCTCCACTGAAGTCATTCGATAAATTGGAAGATGTTGATGAGCCGCCCGCTGAGCCGCCTGCTCAGGTTCTTGACGTGCCATGTCCTTATCGACCAAATCATGAGCCCCATCACATGCGGGGTCATGCCCATTTGGCTGGTTACGGCGTTGGTCATTGCTTGAAATGGCTGGTGAGTCCATGTGTCTGCTGTAACTCCGGCTTGGGCGAGGGGTCGAATGAATCCTGTCTCAACTGTAAGAATATGCCTCCTGCTGTACCAATGCTGTTTGAAGAAGCTCCCTAGCCCTCCATGTTTCAACCGCCGCTGGAGAATCACCTTCCACTGGGAGAGCCGCCAATCGTGTCGCCGCAGCGATCATATTATCCAAAGGGTTGGAATAATGACCCAATGGTGTTGGCACAGGCTGAGGCAGAGTATTATTCAGACGAGGTGGCTCCATCGTGCGCGGTTGAGCCGTCACTTCAGCCCCAAGCACTTTGACCCGGTTTATCTCTGGTTGGTTACTGGTCCCCGCTCCAAGCGTGCAAAAGAGGTTCCTCGCCTCGTAAACTAGCGGCAGACGACTCTGGCGCCTCCTTCTCATGATTTCATTTGAAGCATTCTGATCCAACGAGAGCCGAAAGGAACTAGCATGAATCTATTGTGCCTGAGCATCCAAAACAGCCGCTCCGCCGTCATCCTAGCG
Source organism: Triticum timopheevii (assembly GCA_963921465.1). Taxonomy (NCBI): domain Eukaryota; kingdom Viridiplantae; phylum Streptophyta; class Magnoliopsida; order Poales; family Poaceae; genus Triticum; species Triticum timopheevii. The sequence goes on from OY997272.1 coordinate 155,975,128, forward strand.
TCCTATGCCGCTAGGTATTCCTTGGCTAGCGCTACCTCGTCATGTAGTTTTGTAATTTCTGTGTTATGCTGAGCTTGATTCGCCGGGGTAACCTCTGCTGTCAACAAGGCTAACAGCTTATCTAGCAAATCCATCAAGCCGATGGGCTCAAAGAGCCTCCTGCCCCAGCTGCCATCGCCGCTGCTGACCCGGAGATCATTGCTGCTGCAGTCGAAGAATTCTACCCAGGCTGTGTACCGGCCATGAAGATTGCAACCCTGTTCGGCGGCTCATAGGGGTCCGGTAGACTGTCACCATCGGAACAGCCCCCAAGCCTGCCATCTTGCAGTTGATATAATGAAGTAGTCTCACCTGTGGACGACTCACCGTCAGAATAGGCGGTTGTCTCACCGCCAGACATAGATCCTTCATCAAATTCTGTCCCATGGATGAATCCCATGAAGGAACGTTTCATGGCGGGCTGAGCTCGGGCGGGTATTGCACGCTGAGCCGTCTCGATGATGTCGGTGTGGATGTCCGGCTCAGGGCACGGCTCGCCGATCTTGCCGATGAAGACGTGAATTCCGCCAAAGGGGACCCGCTACCTGTACTCAATTGAGCCGGCCTCGGGGCCCCAGCCTGCATCGTTGATGTAGAGCTTGTAGACAACGTGTCCCCGCCGGCTCATAGACAACGTGTCCGGCTCGGTGACTAACTATACTTGCCTTACAATATAAGTCATACACATATATGGCGGTTTACCCCTATGGGCCTTAAGTCGCCCTTGGGCCTTGGGCCCTTGCTTCATGATCCACCATCTTCAATATCCTCATAGTCTTCATATTAATGAACCGCCATAGGTATAACCCGGCCCCTCCTGGGAGGTCATACCTAATAGTTATATCCCCAACAAGGGGCAATGCTACTATCCTTTTACCAAACTTGTGCTTCAAAGCAGCACCATGATCTTCATGATAGAGAGTCTCCTATGTTGTCACTTTCATATACTAGTGGGAATTTTTCATTATAGAACTTGGCTTGTATACTCCAATGATGGGCTTCCTCAAAAGTGCCCTAGGTCTTCGTGAACAAGCAAGTTGGATGCACACCCACTTAGTTTCTTTTTCAGCTTTCATACACTTATAGCTCTAGTGCATCCATTTCATGGCAATCCCTACTCACTCACATTGATATCTATTGATGGGCATCTCCATAGCCCATTGATACGCCTAATTGATGTGAGGCTATCTTCTCTTTTTTTGTCTTCTCCACAACCACCGTTCTATTCCTTCTATAGTGCTATGTCCATGGCTCACGCTCATGTATTGCGTGAAGATTGAAAAAGTTTGAGAACATCAAAAGAATGAAACAATTTCTTGGCTTGTCATCGGGGTTGTGCATTATTAAATACTTTGTGTGATGAAGATAGAGCATAACCAGACTATATGATTTTGTAGGGATAACTTTCTTTGGCCATGTTATTTTGAGAAGACATGATTGCTTTGTTAGTATGCTTGAAGTATTATTATTTTTATGTCAATATTAAACTTTTGTCTTGAAGCTTTCGAATCTGAGCATTCGTGCCACAATAAAGAAAATTACATTGAAAAATATGCTAGGTAGCATTCCACATCAAAAATTCTGTTTTTATCACTTACCTACTCAAGGACAAGCAGGAATTAAGCTTGGGTATGCTTGATACGTCTCCAATGTATTTATAATTTTTGATTGTTCCATGGTATTATATTATTTGTTTTGGATGTTTAATGGGCTTTAATATGATCTTTTATATTATTTTTGGGACTAACCTATTAACCTGAGGCCCTGTGCCAGTTTCTGTTTTTTTGCCTATTTTAGAGTTTTGCAGAAAAGGAATACCAAACGGAGTCTAAATGGAATGAAACCTTCGTGATGATCTTTCTTCGACCGAAAGCAAACCAAAAGACTTGGAGTTGAAGTCAGAAACACCACGAGGCGTCCATGAGGTAGGAGGGCACGCCCCCCACCCTTGTGGGCCCCTCGTAGCTCCACCGACATACTTCTTTCGCCTATATATACTCTTATACCTTAGAAACATCAGGGGGAGCCACGGAACCACTTTTCCACCGCCGCAACCTTTTGTACCCTTGAGATCCCATCTTGGGGCCTTTTCCGGTGATCTGCCAGAGGGGGAATCGATCATGGAGGGCTTCTACATCAACATCATTACCTCTCCGATGAAGCGTGAGTAGTTTACCACAGACCTTCGGGTCCATAGTTATTAGCTAGATGGCTTCTTCTCTCTCTTTGCTTCTCAATACAAAGTTCTCCTCGATGTTCTTGGAGATCTATTCGATGTAATACTCTTTTACGGTGTGTTTGCCGAGATCTGATGAATTGTGGATTTATGAACAAGATTATCTATAAATATTATTTGGTTCTTCTCTGAATTCTTATATTCTTGATTTGATATCTTTGCAAGTCTCTTCGAATTTTCGGTTTAGTTTGGCCTACTAGATTGATCTTTCTTGCAATGGGAGAAGTGCTTGGCTTTGGGTTCAATCTTGCAGTGTCCTTTCCCAGTGACAGTAGGGGCAGCAAGGCACGTATTCTATTGTTGCCATCGAGGATAAAAAGATGGGGTTTATATCATATTGCTTGAGTTTATCCCTCTACATCATGCCATCTTGCTTAATGCGTTACTCCGTTCCTATGAACTTAATACTCTAGATGCATGCTGGATAGCGGTCGATGTGTGGAGTAATAGTAGTAGATGCATAATTGTTTTGGTCTACTTGACACGGACATGATGCCTATATTCATGATCATTGCCTTAGATGTCTTCATAATTATGCGCTTTTCTACCAATTGCTCGGCTGTAATTTGTTCACCCACCGTAATACATGCTATCTTGAGAGAAGACACTAGTGAAACCTATGGCCCCCGGGGTCTCTTTTCCATTATATTGCATCTCTTTAATTCTCATTTACTATTTTTGCAATCTTTACTTTCCGATCTATACAACAAAAATACCAAAAATATTTACTTTATTATCTCTATTAGATCTCACTTTTGTGAGTGACCGTGAAGGGATTGACAACCCCTTCATCGTGTTGGTTGCAAGGTTCTTGATTGTTTGTGCAGGTACTAGGTGACTCGTGCGTCGTCTCCTACTGGATTGATACCTTGGTTCTCAAAACTAATGGAAATAATTACGCTACTTTGCTGCATCACCCTTTCCTCTTCGAGGGAAAAACCAACCCAAGCTCAAGAGGTAGCAAAACCCTAGTTTATGCGCTATTCCGTAAGGGACCGATTGGATCCAAAAATTTAATGCTATGGTTAGAATTTATTCTTAATACTTTTCTCGTAGTTGCGGATGCTTGCGAGGGGGTTAATCATAAGTAGGAGGTTTGTTCAAGTAAGAACAACAGCCAAGCACCCGTCCACCCACATATCAAATTATCAAAGTAGCGAACACAAATTGAATCGACATGATGAAAGTGACTAGATGAAATTCTCGTGTACCCTCAAGAATGCTCTGCTTATTATAAGAGACAATTTTGGCCTGTCCTTTGCCTCAAAAGGATTAGTCTACCTTGCTGCACTTTTTTACTACTATCATTGCTTGCTCGTTACAAATTATCTTGCTATCAAACTACTTTGTTACTTATAATTTCAGCACTTGCACACATTACCTTGCTTAAAACCACTTGTCATTTCCTTCTTCTCCTCGTTGGGTTTGACACTCTTACTTATTGAAAAGGCTACAATTGATCCCCTTACTTGTGGGTCATCAAGGCTATTTTCTGGCGCAGTTGTCACGGAGTGAAGTGCTCTTGGTAAGTGGAAATTGGTAAGGAAAATTATCACTACGTGCTAAAATTTATTGTCACTTGTTACTAGGAAAACAATCCTTTGAGGGGTTCGGGGTATCTTCGCCTCGACCGGAACCACAATAAGCTACCCCTCAACCTATTGTACCTACTGAAAATACTGAATATGAAATTCCTTCGGGTATGATAGAACAACTGCTAGCTAATCCTTATGCAGGAGATGTAACCGAACATCCTGATATGCATTTGATATATGTGGAAGAAATTTGTGGATTCTTTAAGCTTGCAGGTTTACCTGGAGAAGATGTTAAGAAGAAGGTTTTCCCTTTATCTTTGAAGATAAAAGCATTGGCATGGTATAGGCTATGCGATGATATAGGATCTTGGAATTGGAATCGATTGAAATTGGAGTTTCACCAAAAAAATTATCCTATGCATCTAGTTCATCGTGATCGGAATTACATATATAATTTTTGGCCTCGTGAAGGAGAAATTATCGCTCTAGCTTGGGGGAAGCTTAAGGCAATGTTATATTCATGCTCCAATCATGAGCTCTCAAGAGAAATTATTATCCAGAACTTTTATGCTCGCTTTCTCGTGATGATCAATCCATACTCGATACTTCTTGTACTAGATCTTTTATGAAGAAGACTATTGAATTCCGGTGGGATCTTTTGGAAAGAATTAAACGCAACTCTGAAGATTGGGAACTCGACGAAGGTAAAGTGTCAGGTATTAAACTTAAGTATGATTGTGTTAAATCTTTTATGAATACCGATGCTTTTCAAAATTTTAGCACTAGATATGGACTTGACTCTGAGACAGTAGCCTCCTTTTGTGAATCATTTGCTACTCATGTTGATCTCCCTAAGGAGAAATGGTTTAAATATCACCCACCTATTAAAGAAGAAATTAAAGAACTGATACTAGCTAAAGAGGAAACTATTATTTATAATGTTGATCCAGTTGTTCCTACTGCTTATATTGAGAAACCACCTTTCCCTGTTAGGATAAAGGAACATGCTAAAGTTTCAATTGTGGTTAACAAAAGTTATATTAGAACACCTAAACCCGATGAATAAATCAAAATAGAACCTAGTGTTGCTATGGTTAAGGATCTCCTGGAAGAAAATATAGATGGGCATGTTATTTACTTCTGTAATGAAGCCACTAGAATTGCCAAATATAATAAAGAGGAAAAACATAGACCCATTGTTGGCATGCCTGTTGTCTCAGTTAAAATAGGAGATCGATGTTATCATGGTTTATGTGACATAGGTGTTAGCATGAGTGCTATTCCCTTTACCTTATATCAAGAAATTATGAATGACATAGCACCCGCCGAAATAGAATAAATAGATGCTACTATTAAACTTGCTAATACAAACACCATCACACCACTTGGGATTGTTAGAGATGTTGAAGCCTTGTGTGGGAAAATAAAATACCCTACCGATTTTCTTGTTCTTGGTTCGCCACAAGATTACTTTTGTCCCATTATATTTGGTAGAACTTTCTTGAACACCGTTAATGCTAAAATAGATTGTGATAAACCAACTATCGGTGTTAGCTTTGGTGTTGAGTCTCATAAGTTTACTTTTTCCAAGTTTAGTAGAAAGCATCATGAAAAATAATTGCCTAGTAATGATGAAATAATCGGTCTTGCTTCTATTGCTATGCCTCCTACTGATCCTTTAGAACAATATTTGCTAGACCATGAAAATGATTTACATATGCATGAAATAAATGAAATAGATAAGATTTTCTGAACAACGACCTCTTCTTAAAAACAATTTTCCTATTGAAACTCTAGGAGGTCCTCCTCCACCTAAAGGTGATCCTATGTTTGAATTAAAACAATTGCCAGACACTTTGAAATATGCTTATCTTGATGAGAAGAAGATATATCATGTTATTATTAGTGCTAACCTTTCAGAACATGAAGAAGAAAGATTATTGAAAGTTCTAAGGAAGCACCAAGCTGCTATTGGGTATACCCTTGATAATTTAAAAGGCATTAGTCCCACTCTATTTCAGAACAAGATGAATATGGAACCTGATGCTAAACCCGTTGTTGATCACCAATGTCGGTTAAATTTGAAGATGAAGGGAGTGGTAAGAACAGAAATATTAAAACTTCTGGAAGCAGGTATAATCTATCCTATAGCTAATAGAGATGGGTAAGTCTTGTTCATTGTATCCCTAAGAAAGGAGGTATTACTGTTGTTCCTAATGATAATAATGAACTTCTTCCACAAAGAATTGTTACATGCTATAGAATGGTGATTGATTTTAGAAAATTAAACAAAGCAACTAGAAAATATCATTACCCTCTGCCTTTTATTGAACAGATGCAAGAAATATTATCTAAGCACACACATTTTTGCTTTCTTGATGGATATTCTGGTTTTTCACGAATACCTGTTTCTCAACCTGATCAAGAAAAGACCACTTTCACTTGTCCCTTTGGAACTTATTCTTATAGATGTATGCCTTTTGGTTTATGCAATGCACTGATACGTCTCCAACGTATCTATAATTTTTGATTGTTTCATGCTATTATATTACCCGTTTTGGATGTTTCTGGGCTTTGCTTTACACTTTTATATCATTTTTGGGACTAACCTACTAACTGGAGGCCCAGCCCGAATTGCTGTTTTTTTGCCTATTTCAGTATTTTAAAGAAAAGGAATATCAAACGGAGTCCAAACGGGATGAAACCTTCGGGAGCGATCTTTTTGGAACAAATGCAAAGCTGGAGACTTGGAGTGGACATCAAGCAACAACCGAGGTAGCCACGAGGGTGCCCGGCGCACCCCCTGGGGGTGGGCGGCCCCCACCCTCATGGGCCCCTCGAGCATCCACCGACCTACTTCTTCCTCCTATATATACTCCCGTACCCTAAAACCATTGAGGAGCACCATGAAAACCTAATTCCACCGCCGCAACCTTCTGTATCCGCGAGATCCCATCTTGGAGCCTTCGCTGGCGCTCCACCGGAGGGGAAATCGACCATGGAGGGCCTCTACATCATCTCCAAGGCCCTTCCGATGAGTTTTGAGTAGTTTACCATAGACCTTTGGGTCCATAGTTATTAGTAGATGGCTTCTTCTCTCTCTTTGAATCTCAATACAAAGTTCTCCTCGATCTTCTTGGAGATCTATTCGATGTAACTCTTTTTGCGGTGTGTTTGTCGAGATCCGATGAATTGTGGGTTTATGATCAAGTTTATCTATGAGAAATATTTGAATCTCCTCTGGATTCTTTTATGTGTGATTATGTTATCTTTGCAAGTCTCTTCGAATTATCAGTTTGGTTTGGCCTACTAGATTGATCTTTCTTGCAATGGGAGAAGTGCTTAGCTTTGGGTTCAATCTTGCAGTGTCCTTTCCCAGTGACAGCAGGGGCAGCAAGGCACGTATTGTATTGTTGCCATCGAGGATAAAAAGATGGGGTTTATATCATATTGCATGAGTTTAGCCCTCTACATCATGTCATCTTTCTTAATGCATTACTCTGCTCTTATGAACTTAATACTCTAGATGCAGGCAAGAGTCGGTCGACGTGTGGAGTAATAGTAGTAGACGCAGAATCGTTTCGATCTACTTGTCACGGACATGATGCCTATATACATGATTATGCCTAGATAATCTCATAACTATTCACTTTCCTATCAATTGCTCGACAGTAATTGGTTCACCCACCGTAAAACTTATGCTATCTTGAGAGAAGCCACTAGTGAAACCTATGGCCCCCGGGTCTATCTTTTATCATATAAGTTTTCCATCTACTTTTATTTGCATCTTTTGCTTTCTAATCTATATCATAAAAATACCAAAAAAAATATTTATGTTATCTTATTATCGCTATCAGATCTCACTTTCGCAAGTGGTCGTGAAGGGATTGACAACCCCTTTATTGTGTTGGTTGCGAGGTTCTTGTTTGTTTGTGTAGGTGCGTGGGTCTTTTGAGAAGCCTCCTACTGGATTGATACCTTGTTTCTCAAAAACCGAGGGAAATAATTACGATACTTTGCTGCATCACCCTTTCCTCTTCAAGGAAAACCAACACAAGCTCAAGACGTAGCAAGAAGGATTTCTAGCACCGTTGCCAGGGAGGTATTCACTCAAGTCAAGACATACCAAGTACCCATTGAGGGAGTCCTGGATTAGGGGGTCCTCGGACAGCCGGACTATGGACTTATGCCGGATTGTTGGACTATGAAGATACAAGATTGAAGACTTCGTCCCGTGTCCGGGTGGGACTCACCTTGGCATGGAAGGCAAGCTTGGCAATTCGTATATGTAGATCTCCTTCTTTGTAACCGACTCTGTGTAACCCTAGCCCCCTCCGGTGTCTATATAAACCAGAGTGTTTAGTCCATAGGACAACAACAATCATAATCATAGGCTAGCTTCTAGGGTTTAGCCTCTACGATCTCGTGGTAGGTCAACTCTTGTAATTACTCATATCATCAAGATCAATCAAGCAGGAAGTAGGGTATTACCTCTATAGAGAGGGCCCAAACCTGGGTAAACATCGTGTCCCCCGCCTCCTGTTACCATTAGCCTTAGACGCACAGTTCGGGACCCCCTACCCGGGATCCGCCGGTTTTGACACCGACATTGGTGCTTTCATTGAGAGTTCCACTGTGTCGTCATGGTAAGGCTTGATGGCTCGCCTTGTTATAAAGGACAACATCACCTCTGGGGGAGCCCTGGCTTCGTCATGACCGCCCGTTCGGCCTCCGCGCAGACAGTGACTAGGGTCATCAAAAACAGCCTCCACATCAGCTCGGAACACACCGAGCAGATGGATCCAATGGAGCTCGTCCTTGAACGAGCTCTTGGATCGCATCGCCTCCTTGGGAGTTGCTACGGACTATGATCGGATCGGGCTTAAACCTGACCAAAGAGAGATTAACTCTTTGCCGGTCACCCATCAGATAGCGGTGGTGGAGGAGCAATATAGCAATTCTTCCTCTATTCCGAGGATGAACTATGTCCAGATTCCCGAGCTCTCCGAGCTGGATACCCGTTTGCGGGAGGACATGGCCCAAGCTCCGAACTTAGAATCGGACAGCAGGCCAGAAAAATTGGGCAACATCTTGGAACCCGAACTGCCAAGTTCGGAAGCTCCTCTGCCCCTGGGTCTTAGATCGGGTTAGGGTTCGGACTTAAATCTACCCATCCACCCAGATACAAGCGATCTTTCCCACATTAGACAAGAGCCCCAAGAGACAGTACATCACTTTTGGGCCAGATTCTTCCTTATAATGAACAAGGTCAAGGACTGTCGCGAGGAAGACGCAATCTCATTCTTTTGCAAAAATTGCACGGACAAGGGAATCCTCAACGCCATAAGTCACCGTGACATAACACACTTCGCTGACTTGGCGGCCATAGTACAGAAGTACTGTGCGATGGAGAGCGCCTAGAAAACCCAATCAAAATTTTGGGATCCTCCGGCTCTCACTAAACCCCTTGTCCAAACAAAAAGGGTGCACTCTCGCAAGACACCAATCACAAAGAAACCAAAGCCCACTACAGGGCATGGAACCGTATTGGAGGGATGGCTCAATGGGCCATGCAAAATTCACACCACACCGGATACCATACCAACACATAGCCTTAGAGCATCATGGATACTCCGGCAGGTGGCCAAGAGCGGTGAGGATCTCCTCATCAATGATACCACAGAGCATCATCTCGTAGAAAATAACAATACAATATTGACAGTCTTCGAGACTTTCGCCTCAAATAACAGGTGCAAGCGAGCACTCCGCAGCCTCGCCGAAGTCTGCCATGTTGCAGCAATAAATCAATGGAACAACACGGCCATAACCTTCAACGCCAGTGATGAACCTCAATTCTGAACAGTCCGAGCACTAGCCGCTTTGGTCCTTAGTCCAATTGTGGATGGCTTCTGGCTTACTAAAGTGCTCATGGATGGTGGCAACGGATTAAACCTCATCTACGAGGAAACCCTCAACAAAATGGAAATAGACAAGAGCCGCATTGAGCAAAGCAACACGACCTTCAGAGGAATTATCCCTAGTCAGGAGGCATGATGTGCGGGAAAAATCACACTAGATGTGGTATTCAGCACATCGGAGAATTACAAGTCCGAAGAAATCACATTCCAAGTGGCCCCGTTCAGTAGCGGATACCACACCCTTTTAGGGCGGGATGCATTCACGAGCTTCCAAGCTATACCCCATTACGGGTACATGAAGCTCAAGATGCCAAGGCCCAATGGAATCATCACTCTAGCCAGTGATCCGGATGTAGCACTCTGTGCTGAAAACAAAACTGTCGCCCTGGCCCTTGAGGCATTATCTGAAGCCCTCGCGGCCGAAGAACTAACTGCGCTGCGCTCCAAAGTGGACAGGGACAACGTGATACTCGATAAATGGTCCAAGTCCACCTCTTTCAAGCCAGCGGACGAAATAGTCAAATTCCAAGTCCACCCAACGGACTCAACAAAAACAGCATCAATCGAGGCATAGCTGAACCCCACAATAGACGCCGCATTGCGGACGTTCTTGCGTGAGAATTGGGACATCTTCGCCTGGCACCCTTCAGACATGCCAGGTATCCCATACAGGCTGGCCGAGCATAGCCTAAACATACTAAAGGGATACAAGCCGGTCAAGCAGACTCTTCGGTGTTTTTCAGAACCTAAACAACAAGCTATGGGAGAGGAGCTAGCCAAGCTACTAGAAGCCAGATTCATCAGAGAAATAAAACACCTGGACTAGCTAGCAAACCTGTTGATGGTACCGAAGAAGGACAAATCCTGGTGCCTATGTGTCGATTTCAAGGACCTCAATAAGGCTTCCCCCAAGGATCCCTTCCCTCTCCCCCCGCATCGATCAAATCATCGACGCTACCGCTGGGCACGATTCATTATGTTTCCTTGATGCATACTCCGGATACCATCAAATCAAGATGGCGGAGTCCGATCAAGCCGCAACGACATTCATCCCTCCATACGGCCCCTTCTGTTTCAACACCATGCCTTTCGGGATCAAAAATGCCGGTGCAACCTATCAATGCATGATTCAGACATGCCTAGAAAAACAAATCGGCAAAACAGTTGAGGCATCCGTAGACGATGTGGTCATCAAGACCAGGAATGTCGAATCTTTAATAGATGACTTGAGGCTTACGTTCGATAATCTCTGAACATATGACATCAAGATCAATCCAGATAAATGTGTTTTTGGCGTTCCTGCCGGAAAGCTCTGGGTTTCATCGTTTCCAATAGAGGAATTGAAGAAAATCTGGCAAAAATCCGAGCTTTGTCATAGTTGGCTACCCCAACATACCTCAAGCAAATCCAGAAATTAACTGGATGCGTGGCTGCCTTAAGCCGCTTTATCTCCCGATTGGGAGAAAAGGCACTACCTCTCTATTGCCTTCTTCGATATACCAAACACTTCGAGTGGACGGATGCGGCCACGGCCGAGCTGGAAGAAATAAAGGCCCTCTTGGCCAGCAACCCAATCCTGGCTGCACCAAACATCGACGAACCCATGCTATTATATGTAGCTGCAACAAGTTGTAAGCGCAGTGATCGTTGTCGAACGAGAGGAGGACGGACACAAGTTCCCGCTTCAATCGCCAGTATACTACGTATCGACTGTCCTCACACCATGCAAGTCACGATACCCACATTATCAAAAGATAGCATACACGGTCTTCATGGCATCCTGGAAACTACGACACTACTTTCAAGAGTGTTCAATCATGGTGGCCTTCGAAGTACCACTCAATGATATAATAAATAACCACGATGCCACAAGCCGGATTGCTAAGTGGGCCATCGAGCTCCTCCCGTTCGACATCATCTAAAAACCACGGCGAGCCATTAAGTCGCAAGTACTAGCTGTCTTTGTCGCCGAATGGACAGAAGCCGAACTCCCTAAAGAGTACGGCGCATACTCCAATTGGATCATGCACTTCGACGGCTCTAAGATGCTGGCTGGTCTGGGAGCAGGTGTCGTCCTGACATCCCCCACCAGAGATATAGTCCAATACATACTCCAAATACTATACACAGACTCCAACAATGCAGCCGAATACGAGGCTCTATTGCACGGTCTTCGGATGGCAGTCTCCATGGGCATCCAATGCCTAGAAGTGTGTGGGGATTCGAACCTGGCAATATCTCAAATAAATGGAGACTTCGACACCAAGGACCCGAAAATGGCGGCTTACCACAATGCCGTCCTCAAGATGTCAGCTCGGTTCGAGGGGCTCGAATTCCATCATGTGGTCTGAGAAAACAATCAAGCGACGGATATCCTCACCCGCATCGGCGCTAAGCGCGACCCCGTCCCACCTAATATCTTCTTGGAAAGGCTGTTCAAGCCATCCATGATGTGGGATGGGGAGACCGGCAATACTAGTCTGGATCGTACCACAACCCGAGATCCCGAACATACTGACATAATCGGAGGCTCCGCCACCGAAATAACACCTTCGGCCCACGTGATCATGGCTGTCATCGCCCCGTGGACAGAACCCTTCTTAGCCTACCTAAATAGGCAAGAACTCCCCGAGGACCAAAATGAGGCACGTTGCATTGTGCGGCGCTCTAAAGCCTACAAGGTCCACGAGGGAGAGCTTTATAAGAAAAGAATTACCGGAGTACTCCAAAGATGCATCTCCGAAGAGAAAGGGAAGCAGCTCTTGGACAAAATTCATGCTGGACTCGGCGGCCACCACGCCACAGCTCGGGCCCTTGTAAGCAAGGCCTTCCGCACAGGTTTCTACTGGCCGACAGCCCGAGCAGATGCACAGGACCTCGTCCAACATTGCGTCAGTTGCCAGCTCTTCGCAAACCAAAGCCATATGCCACATACCGCTCTCCAAACAATCCCCATAACTTGGCCCTTTGCGGTATGGGGGCTCGATATGGTCGGACCCCCTTAAAGGAGGAAGCCATAAGAAAAAATACCTATTGGTCATGGTAGATAAATTTACCAAATGGATAGAGGCCAAACCAGTTAAAATGGCCGAATCCGGACCAGTGATAGACTCCATATCAGGGGTTGTACACCGTTACAGTGTCCGCCACAGCATCATCACCGATAATGGCTCCAACTTTACAGCCAACAAGGTGAAAACTTGGTGTGGCAACATGGGCATTAAGCTCGATTATGCCTCCGTCTATCACCTCCAAACAAACGGTCAAGTCGAATGAGCAAATGGTCTTATTATGAGCGGCATCAAACCCAGACTAGTGCGATCCTTGAAGGAGTCATATACGCACTGGGTCGAGGAGCTCGACTCCGTACTATGGGGACTGTGGACCGTGCCGAATCGCACTACCAGATGCACACCATTCTTCATGGTGTACGGTGCAGAGGCGGTGTTGCCCTGCGATATCATTCATGACTCACCACGAGTGCGCATGTACGAAGAGAGAGAAGCCGAGCTTCATCGGCAGGATAGTTTAGATGCCCTGGAGGAGGAGCGCGACGTCGCAAAAGCCCGTTCCGTATTCTATCAGCAACAGGCTCGAAGGTATCAAACAGAGAAGTACGAGCCAAAACTTATAACGTTGGCGAACTCGTTCTACGCCTACCGGAGAAGAAAAAGGAAAGCTCAAGCCCAAGTGGGAGGTTCCCTTCATCATTGATAAAGTTCTCACCGGAGGAGTGTACCGCCTGTGTGATGCATCAGATACTCAACTCAAGCCGAGCCCATGGAACGCGGACAGACTCCAAAGATTCTACGCCTAGCACCGAACTCTAAGTTCGTCTCCTTACCTCCGCCCTTTTTAAATTATATCCTCTTTTTTTCTTTTTTTATGGCCCTAAAAAGCTACAAGTGTGACTCGACCACACAAACTTGACGCGCTATGCGCGCTCATTATACCTGGGGGCTTCTTATACAGAAGCTTAACATAATTATCTTCCGGGCTTTATGCCCATTACATATGTGTCACTTTTTCATATGTACCTTTTTTCGCCATAATATGCATCGATATGACTTAATTTTTGGCTAGATGGGTTGCCTGGCTCCTGTGTTTATGCCCTACATTCCCGTTAGTTTGGCTAGGTCATAAGGGGAGCACCTCTGTGATTGTTACTGCCGGGTCAGCCGGATGTGTACCTCAAACTGGGTGAAGCCAAAAGCTAGTGTTCTTAAGGGAATATTCGGTCGGTGAACAAAAGATGTTTCTTACCTATTTGAAATGTAAACCCCCAGATGTTTCATATCCTGTGTCTCTGTTCCCAGTTCAGACATGCACATTACTGCATGCGTACCCAGGGAAAGGAACCCTTAATGGAACTATTCTCCCAGGAAGATGTTTCTTACTATCCATGTAATATAACATAACTAGTTGGATACTTGTCTGTTCAAGCACTTATGACCCCTACGCCTAGTTTCCATGCGTACCCCGGTTTACATAACTGATCATATTTGGATACACTTCGGATTGTCGGGTCCGGAGGTTGAAGTGAAAAGGTCCGCCATGACAAATGATTTACAATCCGGCTAGGGACAAAATATGTCAATTGAAGTACACAGTCACTTAGACTGGCTAAATTTTTCTTCTATTCCATCCAACAGGCTGTCTAGCCTACAATCCTATTGGGAATACTTTGCGGCTAATCCTACCTGGGCATATACTAGACTAACGGGAATCTCTTTCCCACCTGACGCTACAGGTCCGACCCGGGCCATGTGATTCAGATCAACCTTGGTGTACCGCGTTTTCACCATGGCCCAGGCTTCCCTCGCACCTTGTCGGCAGGCCGATATCTTCCATAAACAGAAGCGCCGCCGCGCTCCCTTGAGCATCTCTACAAGCTCCCCCATGCCTCTTGGCAGGGACGCGGATGGCCACAAGGCGCGGGCAATACCCTGCATCACCTGCCAAACTTGTTCGTGTAGTTGTGAAAGCTCTTGCAGAAGATCGCCTGCGGATCCGGGCATCTCCTCTTTGGGACGACCTGTTAGCATACCTACATACATAACTCTATTAGCTCGCTTCTTCGTCGAACTGTGTAAAGGTTTGTTTGAGCACATACTAAAAATTCCGCGTCGAAGCCTCTTGTTCTCCTTCATGGAGTCAGCAAGCTGGGCCTGAACATCTTCCAGTTCAACACCCAGCCAGGTATTGGCATCCTGGAGATCGTTTTTCTCTTGCCTAACCCGCATAAGCACACACTCGCCAGCCTCTAGCTGTCATTGAGCATGTTGCTCATCCTCTTGTACGATCTCCGGATTCACTCCGGGATTATCTGCAGAATCTATTGTTAGATTTGCAAACATACCGAATACTAACTGGTACACGTAATTATGTTCTTTTGATCAAGACAAGTATTACTAGATAAGGCCTTCTTCGCTTCCTCCATTCCGACAAGTGTGACCCTTAGCTGGGCTCTGCACTCCTCCAGCTCTTGAGACAAATGGGTGTTCTTCTCTGTAAGAACCTGTTCATACAATGATCCTCAAATCAGTTGTGCCAACTGTTTCAAGTCTCAGGGGCTACTGATATACATAATTATAAGATTTTTCTTACCCGTATATCCTTTAAATACTGATATGTGGCTCTAGCAAGCCCACCTTGAGCAGCTCGGATGTACGCGTCTCCCGAGTTGAAGGCATTGAACGCCTCTTCGGAGAAATTAGGGTCGCGGAGTACGGCCCGTCGGCGCCTGTGATTCATGGCGCTCTCCACTTCAGAATTTGTAGCGGATATTCTATCCGCATCCTCTGTAGGAGGACCGTCTGGCGTTGTCCCGCATTAGCCTCCGCCCTTGAGTCCGGCTCTGGAGTCCGGCTGGTGGAGGCGTGGCCGGTAGGATCTCCGGACACAGTCCGGCGAGCGCTTTTTCTGTCAGGGGACAATGGACGTTGTTATATTTTAAAGACGATAATCACGGAGCAGGTTTTTAATCATACCTCTGCGACGGTGTCTCGGTCCTGACCGCCTTCCTTTTAAGCCTACCCGGCTTTGGTGCCCCTTGTTGGTGAGTTGCCGCGGGTTCGCCGCGGCGCCCCAATGGCCTTCCCTAAACCGCAATATAGGTACAGTAGGTCAGGCATAAAGAAGGGATCCTTCTCAGAAGTTAGGACTCCGGTTTTACTTACATGTGACGCAGGGAGTAGGCCAGGATAATCGGCTATGATTGCCACCAAGGCACCTTCACAACTTGCCTGGTAAAACGTCCTGTCAACGAGCTCCACGAATATGTCCGGATCTTCTTCAAGTCCGGGGTCAAGGGCCCGGTCGTGGTCCTGTGGCTGTGGAGGTGGGTTGTGGACCTCCCTCACGGCTTTTCGCAGTTCCTGCTATGAATTAGCAAGGTAAATATCCGTGATGAAAGGATGCGGAAATGAATAGAGTCGAGTAAAAGATAACAGCTCACCCAGCTTGGGGGGTTGTACATGGAAAATCCATCCCGTGGCTTGATGCAGATAAACTCCTCTTCTTCTCCTTTATACAAATCGGACAATATTTTCGCCAGGGCGGTGGCGGAGTCCGGACCTTTCCGACCGCAGCGGGTGGCATCGTCCTCTCCATTAAAGTGCCACATGGGATGCCACCGATACTGGAGTGACTGCACTCCCCGCATTATGCATATTGACATAACCTCGATTATTGTCAATCCAGATTTGGCCAGCATTTTTATCCTGTCCATCAGATAAAGGACCTCTTTGTTATCTTCCTCCTGGGGGCTCCGGGGATGCCAACTGCGGCATTTCTTCAGTTGGGCATTGGCAAACTCAGGAAGGCCTACCCGGATAGGGTCCGGAAGGGGGACGTCCTCTGTATAAAACCACTCCAAGGGCCAGTCTTCAGATGTCTTCTTCGGAGTGCCGGATAGGTATCCGGTTCAGGTGATACGCCATACTTCGGCCCTGCCAACTTGGTATATTGATCCCTCCAGATTGCGAGGGACGAGGTAGAATAGCCTCTTCCATAGCTCGAAATGAGCTTCACAGCCCAGAAATAGCTCACAAAGGGCTACGTAACCTGCGATGTGTAGTATGGAGGCAGGAGTGAAGTTATGCAGCTGGAGGCCGTAATACTCCAAGGGCCCGTGGAGGAACGCATGGATTGGAAATCCGAGGCCCCTCAACAAGTAAGGGACAAGGCATACTCGCTCCCCCTATATGGGTTGGGGAAACTCTCTGCTTGCTCCCCGCCATCATAAGTGGCTAGTCCGGCTCGGATGGGGAGAAACCCCTGGGTCTGCAACTCCACCAACCGGCCGTGGGATATGGTGCACTTCACCCAATCACCTGACTTAGTGCTGTGGGAGCGAGAGGAGGAGCTGCGGGGGGCGGCCATGATAGGATGGTTTCTTTGGGCGCGCTCTGATGGATCCTCGCTTGGGGAAGATGGTGTGATTTGGATCTGAGGATCCCCGTCTCTTTAATAGACGATTTACTAACATGGTTAGGGTGGCAAATGTAAAAAATGCCCCGACTTCTCGCATTCGCTCGACATATGGAGACTGCCATTATTAAAGTACAGAAGCTGGGGAGTGCAACATTAATGGGAAGCCGGACACTGCTCGTTACAATAGGTACTCAGGGATTTGGAGAACCCGCCTTGCAATGCCGAAGACAATCTGCGTGCCGGACTCATCGTCATTGAAGCCTACTTCAGGGGCTACTGAGGGAGTCCTGGATTAGGGGGTCACCGAACAGCCGGACTATGTACTTATGCTGGACTGTTGGACTATGAAGATACAAGATTGAAGACTTCGTCCCGTGTCCGGGTGGGACTCTCCTTGGCGTGGAAGGCAAGCTTGGAAATTCGGATATGTAGATCTCCTTCTCTGTAACCGACTCTGTGTAACCCTAGCCTCCTCCGGTGTCTATATAAACCGGAGGCTTTAGTCCATAGGACAACAACAATCATAATCATAGGCTAGCTTCTAGGGTTTAGCCTCTACAATCTCGTGGTAGATCAACTCTTGTAATACTCATATCATCAAGATCAATCAAGCAGGAAGTAGGGTATTACCTCCATAGAGAGGGCCCGAACCTGGGTAAACATCGTCTCCCCTGCCTCCTGTTACCATTAGCCTTAGACGCACAGTTCGGTACCCCCTACCCGAGATCCGCCGGTTTTGACACCGACACCCATCACAAACTCATCTCTCTCCCATTACATTATTTGCCATTTGCCTCTCGTTTTCCTCTCCCCCACTTCACCCTTGTCGTTTTATTCGCCTTCTCTTTCCCAATCTCCTCTCTCTTTCGCTTGCCTTTTTGTTTGCTTGTGTGTTGGATTGCTTGCCGCGGTGGCGCAAGATAATACTAAATTGTGTGACTTTTTGCAATACCAATAATAATGATTTCCTTAGCACTCCGATTGCTCCTCTTAATGATGTTGAATCTTGAGAAATTAATGCTGCTTTGTTGAATCTTGTTATGCAACATCAATTCTCCGGCCTTCCTGGTGAAGATGCCGCTACTAATCTAAACAACTTTGTTGATTTGTGTGATATGCAAAAGAAGAAATATACGGATAATGATATTGTTAAATTGAAGTTATTTCCGTTTTCGAGATCGTGCTAAAACTTGGTTTTCGTCTTTTCCGATGAATAGTATTGATTCAAGGAATAAGTGCAAAGATGCTTTTATATCTAAGTATTTTCCTCCCGCTAAGATCATCTCTCTTAGAAACAATATTATGAATTTTGAACAACTTGATCATGAGCATGTTGCCCAATCTTGGGAAAGAATGAAATTAATGATTTGCAATTTTGCTTCTAGAAATCTTTTAGATTCGGCCGCGGGAGGCACTTTTATGGAAATCACCTTAGGAGAAGCTACTAAACTCCTTGATAACATTATGGCTAATTATTCCCAATGGCACACCGAAAGATCTACTAGTAAAAAAGTGCATGCTATAGAAGAAATTACTGTTTTGAGTGTAAAGATGGATGAACTTATGAAATTGTTTGCTACTAAGAGTGATCCTAATGATATTCCTTTGTCTACTTTGATTTAGAATAATAATGAATCTATGGATGTGAATTTTGTTGGTAGGAATAATTTTGGTAACAATGCGTATAGAGGAAACTTTAATCCTAGGTCGTTCCCTAGTAATTCCTCTAATAATTATGGTAATTCCTACAACAACTCTTATGGAAATTTTAATAAGATGCCCTCTGATTTTGAGAATAGTGTTAAAGAATTTATGATCTCTCAAAAGAATTTTAATGCTTTGCTTGAAGAAAAATTGCTTAAAGTTGATGAATTGGCTAGGAACGTTGATAGACTTTCGCTTGACGTTGATTCTTTGAAACTTAGATATATTCCTCCTAAGCATGATATCAATGAGTCTCTGAAAGCCATGAGAATTTCCATTCATGAGTGCAAAGAAAGAACCGCTAGGTTGCGTGATAAGAAAGATTGCTTTCTAAAAGCGTGTTCTTCTAGTTTCCATGAAAATAATGATGAAGATCTAAAAGTTATCGATGTGTCCCCTATTAAATCCTTGTTTTGCAATATGAATCTTAATAATGATGGGACTCGAGATGAGTCAACTTTAGTTAAAAGGCATCCCAATGATTCAGAGTTTTTAGATCTTGATGCTAAATTTCGTAAAAGTGGGATTGGAGAGGTCAAAACTTTAAAAAGCATTGAACCCACTATTATGGATTTCAAGGAATTTAATTAGGATAATTGTTCTTTAATAGATTGTATTTCCTTGTTGCAATCTGTGTTGAATTCTCCTCATGCCTATAGTCAAAATAAAGCTTTTACCAAACATATTGTTGATGCCTTGATGCAATCTTATGAAGAAACCTTAATTTGGAAGTATCTATAACTAGAAAACTTTATGATGAGTGGGAACCTACTATAAAGTTTAAAATTAAATATCATGAGTGCTATGCTTTGTGTGATTTGGGTGCTAGTGTTTCCACGATTCCGAAAACCTTATGTGATATTCTAGGTTTCCATGATTTTGATGATTGCTCTTTAAATTTGCACCTTGCGGATTCCACCATTAAGAAACCTATGGGAAGGGTCAATGATGTTCTTATTGTTGCAAATAGGAATTATGTGCTCGTAGATTTTTCATTCTTGATATAGATTGCAATCTTTCATGTCCTATTATTCTTGGTAGACCTTTCCTTAGAACGACTGGTGCAATTATTGACATGAAGGAAGGGAATATTAGATTCCAATTTCCATTAAGGAAAGGCATGGAACACTTTCCAAGAAATAAAGTTAAATTACGTTATGAATCTATCATGCGAGCTACTTATAAATTGAGTGCCAAAGATGGCACTACTTAAATCTATCCTCTCTTTTATGCCTAGCTAGGGGCGTTAAACGATAGCGCTTGTTGGGAGGCAATCCAATTTTATTTTAGTTTCTTGCTTTTTGATTCTTTTTGGTAATAAAATTTTCATTTAGCTTATGTTGAGATGTGTTTTCATGTTTTAACTAGTGTTTGTGATAAGTAGAACCTATAGGATAACCTACGGTGATAGTTAATTTGAGTCTGCTAAAAAACAGAAACTTTGCATGCACAAGAATAATTTTAGTAATTCACAGAAACATGATTTTGCATTGATTATTTTTTCTGTATATCAATATACAAATTTCCCAGGACTTCCTATTTTGGTAGGATTTTTAGAGTTCCAGAAGTATTCGAAAGTTACAGATTTCTACAGACTGTTCTGTTTTTGACAGATTCTGTTTTTGGTGTGTTGTTTGCTTATTTTGATGCATCTATGGCTAGTATCGGTGGGTATGAACCATAGAGAAGTTGGAATACATTAGGTTTAACACCAATATAAATAAATAATGAGTTCATTACAGTACCTTATGTGGTGGTTTTTCTTTCTTGCACTAACGGAGCTTATGAGATTTCCTGTTGAGTTTTGTGTTGTGAAGTTTTCAAGTTTTGGGTAAAGATTTGATGGACTATGGAATAAGGAGTGGCAAGAGCCTAAGCTTGTGGATGCCCATGGAACCCCAAGATATTCAATGATAACCAAAATCCTTAGCTTGGGGATGCCCTAGAAGGCATCCCCTCTTCCGTCTTCGTCTATTGGTAACTTTACTTGGTGCTATATTTTTATTCGCCACATGATATGTGTTTTGCTTGGAGCGTATTGTATGATATTAGTCTTTGCTTTTTAGATTACCACAATAATCCTTGCTGTACAAACCTTTTGGGAGAAACCCACTTGATTGGAATTTATTAGAATACTCTATGTGCTTCACTTATATCTTTTGAGCAAGATAAGTTTGCTCTAGTGCTTCACTTATATCTTTTAGAGCATGGCGGTGGCTTAATTTGGAAGAAATTGTTGATCTCTCATGCTTCACTTATATTATTTTGAGAGTCTTATAGAACAACATGGTATTTGCTATGGTTATAAAATGGGTCCTAGAATGATGGACATCCAAGTTGGGTATAATAAAAACTATCATAGAAAGTGAATTGGATGCTATGATCAATTTGATGCTTGATAATTGTTTTGAGATATGAGGATGGTGATATTAGAGTCATGCTAGTGGGGTAATTATGAATTTAAAGAATACTTGTGTTGCAGTTTGTGATTCCCGTAGCATGCACATATGGAACCGCTTTGTGATGAAGTTGGAGCACAACTTATTTATTGATTGTCTTCCTTATGAGTGGCGGTTGGGGACGAGCGATGGTATTTTCCTACCAATCTATCCCCCTAGGAGCATGCGCGTAGTACTTTGTTTTCAATGGCTTGTACATTTTTGCAGTAGCTATATGAGTTCTTTATGACTAATGTTGAGTCCATGGATAATACGCACTCTCATCCTTCCACCATGCTAGCCTCTCTTATGCCGCGCAACTTTCACCGATACCATACACCCACCATATACCTTCCTCAAAATAGCCACCATACCGACCTATTATGGCATTTCCATAGCCATTCCGAGATATATTGCCATGCAACTTTCCACCGTTCCGTTTATTATGACACCTCCATCATTGTCATATTGCTTTTGCATGATCATGTAGTTGACATCGTATTTTGGGCAAATCCACCTACAAAATTCTTCCATACATGTCACTCTTGATTCATTGCATATGCCGGTACACCTCCAGAGGCATTCATATAGGGTCATATTTTGTTCTAAGTATCGAGTTGTAATCTTGAGTTGTAAGTAAATAAAAGTGTGATGATCTTCATTATTAGAGCATTGTCCCAAGTGAGGAAAGGATGATGGAGACTATGATTCCCCCACAAGTATGGATGAGACTTCGGACTTTACAGCTATTCTGCAACTCATTCCTGAGTAAGCTATTCAGAAACCCTTCCTAACTGCCCGAGAACAGACAGCTAACTGTGCATACTATACTAGTTAACTGACGGGCGGACTTTTTCTGGCACCTTTTTTCGCATTGTTTTTTAGATGTAATTGTTGAACCGTTCATCGGAATGCTGCATATGATATACCGTTGGATAGATATTCAAAAGGAGCAAAAAAACTCATGTTAACTGTTTCCCAAAATCGATTCGGTTTTTAAACAAAATTAAAAAAATTAAGAATCCATCAAACGAGTTTTCAATGTTTTTGTGAAAGGAGTTTTTTAAAAAATTATCCAAACGATGTGTATGATATACCGTTAGAAAGTTACCGATTTGCCCGAACTTTGGCATATATAACACATTCTCAGATTTGCTACGGTTTAAGAGCAGTTTTTTGAAAACTAACATCATTTTTGACATTTTTTGCCCAAACTGCTACAGTACATGCTAACTGCTCGAGCAGAATACCTAACTACCCCATGCTAAGCAAGCTAACTGCCGTACCGAATAAACTATTTTTTTATTTTTTTTCTTCTTTTTTTCCCTGTTCAAGTTAACTGCTAGGACTGAAATAGCTAACTGTTGAAGATCGGGTAGTTAATTCCTAGTTAACTACCGGACCAAAAATACAAAAAAAATCATTATTTTTTTTGGGTCGAGCTAACCGCGAGGACTAAAATGGCTAACTGTTGGGATTGCGCACCAAGTTAACTATCGGAGCTAGGTATTTTTCATTTGGGGGGGGGGGGGTCAAGCTAACCGTCGGGACTAAAATTGCTAACTGTCAGGATTGTGACTGCATACCAAGTTAACCGCCGGACCGAATATGCAAAAAAATCATTCTTTTTTTGCATGTATCGCAATAACTACCGCAATTTTTCAGAAGTTAACTCGATAGATTGCGAAAGTTAATTACACCTAGTTAACTGCTATGAACAAGCTAACTGCCCGACCAGAATAGCTAACTTACGTATGACGACCAAGCTAACTGATGTGACTTAAGACACTTTTTTTTTGTTTTTTACTGGTTTTTCGCGGATCAAGCTAACTGCCGGTATTGAAATAGCTAACTGTTAGGGATTGCGGCAGTTAACAACAAGTTAACTGCAGGACTGAAGGTACTAATTTTTTTATTTTTTTATTATTTTCCCTCGGTCATTCGAACTGTGGGGCCTGAAATAGCTAACTGCTGGGACTGCGGTAGTTAAGAACTAGTGATCTGCTTGACTGAAGATATCAACTTTTTTTCTTTCGTTCTTTTTTTTGGCCAAGGTCACGCTAACTGCTCGAGTGCGCATGGCATTTAAGTGTTCAAGTGAACTTCCACAACTCGCTCACCTAACTGCCATATGCAATAAAACTTGGACTAACAGTATAAAAAGACTTTGTTATACTGTTATACTTTTGAAACACTTAACTATTGCACTTTGTGCACTTAACTGACAATCACAAAAAACTAACTTCCCTGTTTACTTAAGCAAAAGCTTTTTTCACTTTTTTAATAGTTAACTACTAGAGTATAATGGATTAACTGCTCCACCTAAAAATGATAGTAACTTCTAAAGAAACTAACGGGTAGAGTAACATAAGTCAACTGCTAATCTAAGCACAAGTCAACTGCTACAGTTTTAGTTCACTAACTTTGCAACCCCACGCACCTGAAGGCAACAATGGTTTTGTTTAGCAAAATTAATCGCCGCTTGAGCTGGAGGCCCGAGGAGTAGGCCTCATTGGAGGCGGAGGACGAGGCGGCGCCGGCCAATCCTGGTGGCACTGGTGGGCGGCGGATCCAGTGTAGGGGATGAGTCCCTGGTCAAAGGCGATGTGGGTGGATGATGCAGGGGACCCCATGGTCGGCGAAGCCGGCGGTGATGGCTTGTGACGGGTGGCGCACGACATGGAGGAGAGCACTTGTGGATCAGACAAGCTGCGTTAAAAAATGGAAGAAAGGATGTGCAGCTAACTTGCATCCAAATCACAAGAAAAGTCATATGAGGAAGGAAAGAATGGAAGAAGAACAACCAAATCCAAGTGTACAAATCCAATATCCAAAACCCTCATGCGCACAACTCAAAGGAAATTCAGTTAACATAAAGGAAAATGGGACAATTTTTTTTGCACAACTACTGAATCAACAAAAGTTGACTACTACCCCGACGACCATGGAGTTCGAACTCAGTCTCAGCGGGCTAACTAAATAAAACCTTCAGGCTAACTACTGCTGCTCGTCGCCTTCACCATCGAAACAAGCTTTTCTACAGCCACCACTGGTGCCAGGAGAAGAGGCAGGACCAAAAGGAGATTGGGGCGGCCATTGCTCCGGCGATGTCCGGTGGATAGGGCGAAACCATGAGCCCTCCCCGTATCACACGGACTCGTGCTGCACCGGACCAGGGAAGCGAAGAATGGCTATGGAGCGCCGGTGTAGGAGATGGGGGCCAGATCCTTCGATGGCGAGCTGTGGGATCGAATCCTTCCTCGACGAGCGGCGGGGGCGGCGGATCCATCCATGGCGACAACGGGGGAGGTGCTTGATGGGTGGTGGCGCGCCGGCGAGGTAGGTGGTTGTGGTGCGCCGGCGAGGTGGGTAGGTTGTGGCGCGCCAACGAGGTAGGTGGTTGTTGCGCGCCAGCGAGGGGTCCAGATCGTGGGGAGAAGAAGGTGCTTAGGGCATGCGTTGTGCGAGTAGTTAGCTGGCTCCGGTAGAAACATGTGGGAGTAGGAGGTGGTTCCTATATAACCTTATTTGGGAACACTAGAGGGGGTTCCTAAATAGTTCCACCCTATATATATATATATATATATATATATATATATATATATATATATAATGAGAAAGGCCAAATAAAAAAAGAAAGGCCAAATAAAAAAATGAGAGAAAAAGAGAGAATGGACAATGCTACTATCCGTTTTACCACACTTGTGCTTCAAAGTAGCACCATGATCTTCATGATAGAGAGTCTCCTATGTTGTCACTTTCATATACTAGTGAGAATTTTTCATTATAGAACTTGTCTTGTACATTCCAATGATGGGCTTTCTCAAAACGCCCTAAGTCTTCGTGAGCAAGGAAGTTGGATGCACACCCACTTAGTTTCTTTTGTTGAGCTTTCATACATTTATAAGTCTAGTGCATCCGTTGCATGGCAATCCCTACTCACTCACATTTATATCTATTAATGGGCATCCCCATAGCCCGTTGATACGCCTAGTTGATGTGAGACTATCTTCTCCTTTTTTGTCTTCTCCACAACAACCATTCTATTCCACATATAGTGCTATGTCCATGCCTCGCGCTCATGTATTGCGTGAAAGTTGAAAAAGATTGAGAATACTAAATTATGAAACAATTGCTTGGCTTGTCATCGGGGTTGTGCATGATTAAATACTTTGTGTGATGAAGATAGAGCATAGCCAGACTATATGATTTTTTAGGGATAACTTTCTTTAGCCATGTTATTTTGAGAAGACATGATTGCTTTGTTAGTATGCTTGAAGTATTACTATATCTTATGTTAATATGAACTTCTATTTTGAATCATTTGGATCTGAACATTCAAGCCACAATAAAGAAAATTACATTGAGAATTATGCTAGGTAGCATTCCACATCAAAAATTCTGTTTTTTTATCATTTACTACTCGAAGACGAGCAGGAATTAAGCTTGGGGATGCTTGATACGTCTTCAACGTGTCTATAATTTTTTATTCTTCCATGCTATTATATTACCCGTTTTGGATGTTTATGGGCTTTACTTTACACTTTTATATCATTTTTGGGACTAACATACTAACCGGAGGCCCAGCCCGAATTGTTGTGTTTTTGCCTATTTTAGTGTTTCGAAGAAAAGGAATATCAAACGGAGTCCAAATGGGATGAAACCTTCAGGAACAATCTTTTTGGAACAAATGCAACCCTGGAGACTTGGAGTGGATGTCAAGCAACAACCAAGGCGGCCACGAGGGTGCCCGGTGCAGCCCCCACCCTCGTGGGCCCCTCGAGCGTCCACCAACCTACTTCTTCCTCCTATATATACTCCCGTACCTTGAAACCATCGACGAGCACCATGAAAATCTAATTCCACGGCCGCAACCTTCTGTATCCGCGAGAACCCATCTTGGAGCCTTTGCCGGCGCTTCGCTGGAGGGGGAATCGACTACGGAGGGCCTCAACATCATCTCCAAGGCCCTTCCGATGAGTTGTGAGTAGTTTACCACAGACCTTCGGGTCCATAGTTATTAGCTAGATGTCTTTTTCTCTCTCTTTGAATCTCAATACAAAGTTCTCCTCGATCTTCTTGGAGATCTATTCGATGTATCTCTTTTTGCGGTGTGTTTGTCGAGATCCGATGAATTGTGGGTTTATGATCAAGTTTATCAATGAGAAATATCTGAATCTCCTCTGAATTCTTTGATGTGTGATTAAGTTATCTTTGCAAGTCTCTTCGAATTATCAGTTTGGTTTGGCCTACTAGATTGATCTTTCTTGCAATGGGAGAAGTGCTTAGATTTGGGTTCAATCTTGTGGTGTCCTTTCCCAATGACATCAGGGGCAGCAAGGCACGTATTGTATTGTTGCCATCGAGGATAAAAATATGGGGTTTATATCATATTGCATGAGTTTATCCCTCTATATCATGTCATCTTTCTTAATGCATTACTCTGTTCTTATGAACTTAATACTCTAGATGCAGGCAGGAGTCAGTCGATGTGAGGAGTAATAATAGTAGATGCAGAATCGTTTCGATCTACTTGTCACGGACGTGATGCCTATATACATGATCATGCCTAGATAATCTCATAACTATTCACTTTTCTATCAATTGCTCGACAGTAATTTGTTCACCCACCTTAATACTTATGCTATCTTGAGAGAAGCCACTAGTTAAACCTATGGCCCCCGGGTCTATCTTTTATCATATAAGTTTTCCATCGACTTTTATTGGCATTTTTTATTTTCCAATCTATATCATAAAAATACCAAAATTATTTATCTTATCTTATTATCTCTATCAGATCTCACTTTTGCAAGTGGCCGTGAAGGGATTGACAACCCCTTTATTGTGTTGGTTGCGAGGTTCATGTTTGTTTGTGTAGGTGCGTGGGACTTTTGAGGAGCCTCCTACTGGATTGATACCTTGGTTCTCAAAAACTAAGGGAAATACTTACGCTACTTTGCTACATCACTTTTTCCTCTTCAAGGAAAACCAACGCAATCTGAAGACGTAGCATGCACCTCCAACCTTTCAAAGATGTATGACTGCTATATTCTCTGACTTTTGTGAAAAGATTGTTGAGGTTTTCATGGATGATTTCTCTATTTATGGGAAGTCTTTTGATGATTGTTTAAGCAATCTTGATCGAGTTTTGTAGAGATGCGAGCAAAAGAATCTTGTCTTGAATTGGGAAAAGTGTCACTTTATGGTTAATGAAGGTATTGTCTTGGGTCATAAAATTTCTGAAAGAGGTATCAAGTGGACAAAGCTAAGGTTGATGCAATTGAGAAAATGTCATGTCCTAAAGATATCAAAGGTATTCGTAGTTTCCTAGGTCATGCTGGTTTCTATAGGAGATTTATCAAAGACTTCTCTAAAATTTCTAGGCCTCTTACAAATCTTTTGCAAAAGGATGTTTCTTTTGTTTTTGATGATGGTTGTTTAGAAACCCTCAAAACACTCAAGAAAGCCTTAATCTCTGCACCTATTATTCAACCACCTGATTGGAACTTGCCTTTTAAAATTATGTGTGATGCTAGTGATTATGTTGTTGGTGCTGTTCTAGGACAAAGAGTTGATAAGAAACTAAATGTTATCCATTATGCTAGTAAAACTCTAGACAGTGCTCAAAGAAATTATGCTACTACTGAAAAAGAATTTCTACCAGTGGTGTTTGCTTCTGATAAATTTAGATCTTATGTTGTTGATTCAAAGGTAATTGTTCACACCAATCATGCTGCTATAAAATATCTTATGGAAAAGAAAGATGCCAAACCTAAACTTATTCATTGGGTTCTCTTGCTACAATAATTTGATTTACATATAACTGATAGAAACATAGCAGAGAACCCCATAGCTGATAACTTGTCCAGGCTTGAAAATGTCCTTGATGACCCACTACATATTGATGATAGTTTTCCTAATGATTAGTTAGCTGCAATAAATGTTTCTCATAACACTCCTTGGTATGCTGACAATGCTAATTACATTATTCCTAAATATTTACCACCTAGCTTTACGTACCAACAAAATAAAAAAAATTCTTCTATGATTTAAGACACTACTTTTGGGATGACCCACATCTTTATAAAGAAGGAGTAGATGGTATTATTATATGTTGTGTATTTGAGCATGAATAGGGACAAATCCTATGGAAATGTCACTCCGAAGCCTATGGAGGGCATCATGCGAGAGACAGAACTGCTCGCAAGGTATTGAATTCTGGATTTTATTGGCCTACTCTTTTCAAGGATGCTCGTAAGTTGGTCTTAAAAATTGCTTCTAAAAGTGTGAGATCATTTAGTGTAAGAGAAAATTGAGTGTTGTACGAACTTGTGATGGTGAAGAATAAAAGCAACAGACTTCATAATAATCGTTGCTATCACAAGGGGCAATACAATGTGACGTTCTTTTGCACCAAGGGGTTGATCATACAAACATATAAGCGCATGGCAACCTCTGCTTCCCTCTACGAAGGGCCTCTCTTTTAATTTTATGTATTTACTTTTATGCAAGAGTCAAAGTTTTTCTCTCTATTCCTTTTTATTTTTCTCCTTTGGAAAGCATCACATGGTGAGGAAAGATCTAGGCACATATGTCCAGTTGAATATGGGTGGCATGAGTTATTATTGTTGACATCGCCCTTGAGGTGAATAAGTTAGGTGGCGAAACTATAAGCCCCTATCTTTCTATGTGTACGGTTGAAACGTTTTGCTCATGTGTATGCGGTGAGTGTTAGCAATCATAGAAGACTATATGATGGTTGAGTATGTGGACTTGCCTAAAGGCTCCAATACATGACCCTTCCTGAAAAGATGAAGAATTGTAGTTGCAAAGTTGACTGAGAACATAGTTTGTTGGTTTCTAATAGAGTTTATGATTTGTACTTTGATAGTGTGATGAATTGTTACTTATTCATGAGAAGTCTATGACTAAAGTTCTATGATAAAAGTTTTATGTTGAAATTTGTTGTTGTTATAATAA
Organism: Triticum timopheevii; assembly: GCA_963921465.1. NCBI lineage: Eukaryota > Viridiplantae > Streptophyta > Magnoliopsida > Poales > Poaceae > Triticum > Triticum timopheevii. The sequence continues at coordinate 156,004,412 of OY997272.1, forward strand.
TTCACATGATGCTTCTATGTCCGTATTTTGTTTTTATCGACAGCTCTCTCTCTCTAAGCATGTGGACATGTTTTTCGGTTTCGGTTTTCGCTTGAGGACAAGCAAGGTCTATGCTTGGGGGAGTTAATATGTACATTTTGCATCATGTTTTCCTACTGTTATTTATGATGTTTTTATGCATAATAATGCTTTTACGAGTAATTCTAATGCCTTCTCTCTCATAATATGCAAGGTACACACAAAGCAGGAGAATTCCGGAAGCTGGAAATCTGGACCTGGAAAAGCTACGTCAGGCCACCTATTCTGCACAGCTCCAAATGAGCTGAAACTTTATGAAGATTTTTTTTGGAATATTGGATCCAAATAGTACCAGACGGGGACCACTAGGTGGGCACAACCCACCTGGGCGCACCAGGGAACCCAGACGCGCCCTGGTGGGTTGTGCTCCCCTCAGCCCACCTCCGGTGCCCATCTTCTGGTATATAAGTAATTTTAACCTCGAAAAAATAAGGAGAGGACTTTCAGGATGGAGCGCCACCGTCCCGAGGCGGAACTTGGGTAGGAGCACTTTTGCCCTCCGGCGGAGCGATTCCGCCGGGGGAACTTCCCTCCCAGAGGGGGAAATCATCATCATCATAATCACCAACAACTCTCCCATCTTGGGGAGTGAAATATCCATCAACATCTTCAACAACACCATCTCCTCTCAAACCCTAGTTCATCTCTTGTGTTCAATCTTTGTACCAGAACTATAGATTGGTGCTCGTGGGTGACTAGTAGTGTTGATTATGTCTTGTAGTTGATTACTATATGGTTTATTTGGTGGAATATTATATGTTCAGATCCATTATGCTATTTAATACCCCTCTGATGTTGAGCATGATTATTATTTGTGAGTAGTTACTTTTGTTCTTGAGGTCACGGGAGAAATCATGTTGCAAGTAATCATGTGAACTTTATATGTGTTCGATATTTTGATAGTATGTATGTTGTGATTCCCTTAGTGGTGTCATGTGAACATCGACTACATGACACTTCACCATATTTGGGCCTAAGGGAATGCATTGTGGAGTAGTTATTAGATGATGGGTTGCGAGAGTGACAGAAGCTTAAACCCTAGTTTATGCGCTATTCCGTAAGGGACCGATTGGATCCAAAAGTTTAATGCTATGGTTAGAACTTATTCTTAATACTTTTCTCATAGTTGCGGATGCTTGTGAGGGGGTTAATCATAAGTAGGTGGTTTGTTCAAGTAAGAACAACACCTAAGCACCGGTTGCTACCTCTTGAGCACTGCGTTGGTTTTCCCTTGTAGAGGAAAGGGTGATGCAGCAAAGTATCATAAGCATTTCCCTCGGTTTTTGAGAACCAAGGTATCAATCCAGTAGGAGGCTCCTCACAAGTCCCTCGTACCTACACAAACAAACAAGAACCTCGCAACCAACGCGATAAAGGGGTTGTTAATCCCTTCACGGTAACTTGCGAAAGTGAGATCTGATAGAGATAATAAGATTACTTAAATATTTTTGGTATTTTTATGATATAGATTAAAAAGTAAAGATGCAAATACAAGTAGATGGGAAACTTATATGATAAAAGATAGACCCGGGGGTCATAGGTTCCACTAGTGGCTTCTCTCAAGATACCATAATTAAGTATTACAATGGGTGAACAAATTACTGTTGAGCAATTGATAAAAAAGTGGATAGTTGTGAGAATATCTAGGCATGATCATGTATATATGCATCACGTCCGTGACAAGTAGATCGAAATGATTCTGCATCTACTACTATTACTCCACATGTCGATCGACTCCTGCCTGCATCTAGAGTATTAAGTTCATGAAGAACAGAGTAACACATTAAGAAAGATGACATGAAGTAGAGGGATAAACTCAAGCAATATGATATAAACCCCATCTTTTTATCCTTGATGGAAACAATACAATATGTGCCTTGCTGCCCCTGCTGTCACTGGGAAAGGACACCGCAAGATTGAACCCAAAGCTAAGCACTTCTCCCATTGCAAGAAAGATCAATCTAGTAGGCCAAACCAAACTGATAATTCGAAGAGACTTGCAAAGATAACCAATCATACATAAAAGAATTCAGAGGAGATTCAAATATTTCTCATAGATAAACTTGATCATAAACCCACAATTCATTGGATCTCGACACACCGAAAAAAGAGTTACATCGAATAGATCTCCAAGAAGATCGAGGAGAACTTTGTATTGAGATTCAAAGAGAGAGAAGAAGCCATCTAGCTAATGACTATGGACCCGAAGGTCTATGGTAACCTACTCAAAACTCATCGGAGAGGCCTTGGAGATGACGTAGAGTCCCTCCGTGGTTGATTCCCCCTCTAGAGGAGCGCTGGTGAAGGCTCCAAGATGGGATCTCGCGGATACAGAAGGTTGCGGTGGTGGAAATAGTTTTTCGTGGTGCTCCTGGATGTTTTCAGGGTATGGAGGTATATATAGGTGAATGAGGTAGGTCAGGGGAGCCACCAGGGGCCCATGAGGGTGGGGGGCACACCCTCCTACCTCGTGGCCACCTCGGCTGCTTCTTGATGTCCACTCTGAGTCTCCTGGATTGCGTTTGTTCCAAATAGATCGCTCCCAAAGGTTTCATTCCATTTGGACTCCGTTTGATATTCCTTTTCTTCGAAACACTTAAATAGGCAAAAAAACAGCAATTCGGGCTGGGCCTCCGGTTAGTAGGTTAGTCCCAAAAATGATATAAAAGTGTAAAGTAAAGCCCACAAACTTCCAAAACGGGTAATATAATAGCATGGAACAATCAAAAATTATAGATACGTTGGAGACATATCACCGGTCCACCCACATATCAAATTATCAAAGTAGTGAACATGAATTGAATCAACATGATGAAAGTGACAAGACGAAATTCCCGTGTACCCTCAAGAACGCTTTTCTTATGATAAGAGACTGGTTTGGCATGTTCTTTGCCTCAAAAGGATTGTGCTACCTTGCTGCACTTTGGTTACTACTATCGTTGCTTGCTCGTTACAAATTATCTCGCTATCAAACTACTCTATTACTTACAATTTCAGCACTTGCAGACATTACCTTGCTTAAAACCACTTGTCATTTCGTTCTGCTCCTCGTTGGGTTCGACACTCTTACTTATTGAAAAGGCTACAATTGATCCCCTATACCTGCGGGTCATCAGAAGTCTTTCACCCTGTGTGGTTGGCTAACCTGGTGTTGGTACTTAAGAAAAATGGCACCTAGCATATGTGTGTTGATTACACTGATCTTAACAAAGCTTGTCCGGCTGATCCATTTGCTCTCCCTTGCATTGACTGGATTATTGATGCTACGACGGTTGTGAGAGCTTATGTTTCCTTGACTCTTATTCTGGTTATCATCATATCAAAATGGCAGTTAAAGATCAGGAGAAGAAAACTTTCATCACACCTTTTGGAGCTTTTTGCTGTGTTTCTATGCCTTTTGGGCTCAAGAGTGCCCATGCGACTTACCAACGCTATGTTTACAATTTTTTTCACAGTCAAATTGGGCGCAATGTGCATGCTTATGTGGATGATATTGTGGTTAAATCCAGGAAAAAGGAGATGCTCTTGGATGATCTAAGGGAGACTTTTGACAATCTCCGGGTCTTTAAGATGATGCTTAACCCAGCCAAGTGTGTTTTTGGTGTGCCTGCATGTAAGCTATTGGGTTTTCTGGTCCCAGCGAGAGGTATAGAAGCTAACCCAGAGAAAATTAAGGCTATTACTTCATTAACTAAGCTGGCGTGTGTTAATGACATCCAGCACCTGGTGGGTCGTATTGCAGCCTTGAGCCGGTTCATAAACCGCCTAGGCGAGAAGGCGATTCCTCTATACCAGATGATGAAGAAAACACATCATTTTGTCTAGAGTGACGCTACTGATAAGGCATTTGAGGAGCTCAAAAAGCAATTAGTTGAGCCGCCCGTCCTTGCGGCTCCCATTGAGAAAGAACCTCTGCTCCTTTATGTGGCGGCTAATAGTAAAGCTGTCAGTGTGGCGATTGTGGTGGAGCGCAAGGAGACGGGTAAGGAATAACCATTCCAGAGGCAGGCTTATTATGTTAGTGAGGTGTTGATTGAGTCCAAACAACGATACCCACATTGGCAGAAATTGGTATATGGAGTGTTCATGGCGAGCCGCAAGTTGAAACACTATTTTCTTGGTCATCCCATTACTGTGGTCAGCTCTTCCCCTTTAGGAGACATCATCCAAAACAGGGAGGCCACAGGCCGGTTTGCTAAGTGGGTAATAGAACTCGGACTCATGGTCTGAAGTATGTGCCAAGAACACCTATCAAATCTTAGGCTTTGGTGGATTTCATCAATGACTGGACAGAGTAGATGCCTGAGGAGAAGCCTGATAAGACATATTGGACAATTCACTTTGATGCACTCCGAAAGAAGACACATCCGTGACATTTTGGGCCAAACAATTTTTTTCCTGTCATGCTTATGATGATAATTGTGACAAAACCCGGTATCATCATAGAGGTGGTGGGCTCCTACTTCTATGACAAAAACTCATGATGGAAAATGGGCTTTTCATCCTGGGCGGGCTGGAAACGCAGTTGCATGACATTCTTTGGTCCGTCCATGATGGAAAAAACTGTGGTAGAAGCAAGGGCGAGGAAAATATCGGCGAGTTCCCGATTACGGTGGGTGATCGGGGGCCGAGCGATGCGCATTTCGCTCATACACGTACACGCATGGGTGTGAGGCGTTGGGCTCTAACTGAACCCGGGTGAAGCGTTCACCAACTGAACCCGAACGGTTGCACTGCAGGCTACGCGTTACTGAACCCGAGTGATCGATCGATCTGGCTGTTAACTAAACCTGATCGAGCAATTCCTTCGCTACTGCTGCTAACTGAAGCCGATCAAGCCTGCTGCCTCCTTCCCTTGATGAACAGTGAGCATTGTTGGGGGGTGGATGAACAGTTCCCGGTGGGGGTTTGGATGAACAGGACCCCATGGTAGTAGAGGTTGTTGTCGCTGGATGAATAGCAGCCCGATTGAGCCGGTTGGGGGTGGATGAACAGGACCCCGTGGAGGGCCGGATGAACATGACCTCGTGGAGGGCTGGATGAACATGACCCCGTGGAGGGCTGGATGAATAGTAGCCCATGGAAGGGTGGTTGAAGAGCACCCCGTGGAGAGGACTGGTTGAACAGTAGCCAGTGGAGGAGCGGTGGAGGCTGGATGAACAAGAGCCCGTGGATGAACAATGGCTAGTGGAGGCAGGAGGGGAGACGCCGTGGATGAACAGTCGTAGGTGCAGGCTGGAGGAGGTCGATGGTGGATGAACAGTAGCCTGTGGAGGCACACTACAAGAAATATGTCAACTTATGACCACCACTATTGGTCACTGAATGGTCACAAATTTCCATTTGTGACCTTTTTGTGACCAAAAACACAAGGTCAAAAGCTGGGCATCGTAAACTGACTATAGCGACCTTTCTTCTGGAATGGTCGCAAATGTTTATGACCAAAAAAAAGGTCATAGATTTAACGACCAACTGTTTTGGTCACTAGCAATCCGACCACACCACGTCAGATCCACCGTGGCAAGCTGACGTGGCAGACTTACGACCAAATGAAAAGGTCGTAAAATAGAATCAGCCCGGTCCATTTCAGCCGTCTTGATTGGCCAAGCCCAATAATTCAGCCCATTTAATTTTTTTCTCTTTATTTTTCTTATTTGCATGGGCCTGGCCCAATAATTTGGCCTTTTATTTTCTAGGAATGGAGCCTTTTTCTGATGATTTTTTTATATTCCACTATTGTTTTGGGCCACAGCCTTTTTAGTCTAGTTCGAATTTGGGCCTCAGCCTTTTTATTTTCTGTTATGCAGCCTTTTATAATTTTTTTTCTTACAGTCATTTCTTTTTTTAGGCCCAAGCCTTTTTGGTCTAATTCTTGTTTGGGCCTTGGCCTTTTTAGAGCCCAGGTTCTCATTTTGCATAACTATAAACAGAAAGGCCCAGGTGCACAAGTGATCCACAAGCCCAGGTGCACAAGTGATCGACATAACTTCACAGAAAATAAACAAAATGATCCACAAGTGATCCAGGTTCACAAGATCACATAACTTCACAGAAAGGCCCAGGTTCACAAGTGATCACATAACTTCACAGGATCCATGTGCTCTAGTTTAAACAGCAAAATGCAACAAAATGCAACAGCTCTCAGCTCAGCTCCTAGGTTCACAGGTTCAACATGCAACAACTACCTTAGCTCAAAGAAAAAGAGGTTCATAGCACAGCCATCAAACTACCTTAGCTCCAAAGAGAGCCATCAAGTGGGCTAACTTCTATTCCTATTCTTGAGACTTCTTGCGCAGCAGCTCAAGTTCCTTGTCGCGTGCAGCTTCAGATTCTTCCGCCTTCATCTTGATTGCCGCCAATTCTTCTTGCACCAGTTCAGCTTGAAGCTCGGACCTCTCCAGCTTCTGCCCAAGGTCACGAACATGAGCAGCAACTTTGCCGGAGTTGTTCCTAGATGACTGGAGCCCAACATTCTTGAGGAATGTGCTTTCCTTGGCTTTGGTCTTGAGGACTTGTTCGACAATTTCAACAGCAGACTTTGGCTCTTCACCTTCTGGTACCGGCGCTTCCTTCATTTTTTCCATCTCAAGCTAGCATATGGAGGAAAATGATAGGCATTAGTGGGAGATCTATTTCACATTTTGCAAACCAAATCAAGCAAGAGAAACCAAACCAGCACACAAATGGATTATTTGAAGTAATCAAACCAGCACACAAAATCTATACAAGAAGATGATGACTAGTGACCTGGAGACATGCAATTGGAACAATATGATCACTTCATTAAGCCTAGAATGGTGGTTCTATATAAGATGGCTTCCCAAGTGAGACGATCATCAAACTAACATTCAGATCAAATTTCATCATATCATAAAAATGCATCAAATAGCTACAGCAAGTTCTGATATCTTTGTTGAACTATCAAACAACATCAAAGCATGGAACATAGCATGTGTTCTTGACAGGCTCCGAGTCAAACAACATCAAATCATCAAAGCATCAAAGCTGGTTGTGAATCAAACAGGGCAAAGCATGGAGTGACTTACTATAGCAGTCTTGACTGGCTCCGAAAACCCGTGCTTCTTGCTGTTGTGGGTGGCCTTAAACAAGTCAATCACAGACAGCTCCTCACCCTTACGCTCTTCTTTCTGAAATGTTTTTCAACAAAAATCAAAATGTTATTCAGCAAGAATCAGAAATGTTATTCAATGAGGAACCAAAGGTAAGGTCTCTAGAGAAGAGTTCTCACAGTGGCAAAAATGTGTGCTGTGTAGTGCCTAGAACCAGTTCTTTGATTGTACACGACTTTTTGTCGATTCATCTTGTTCGACAAACAGGTTTCCTACAAAAAAGCATACTGTCAGCATGATCTAGCACTAGCATATCATGTGCAGAACATAAAGCATCAAACAAAGCAGAGACAAACCTTGTGTCTTGGGGTAGACCACATCTCCACCAGAGCTTGCCATTCACCATCCGTTAGATCAGGCACCGGAGACTTAATGCTGACTTTATTTGCGGCTACGGTATCAAAATACTTCTTCTTGATCTGATGGCGTCTGTTCTTTGAATATTTCTGCAGAATATCTTTGCACGAGGTCTTGATGGTCTCCGAGTCCGTGTTCATCTCAAAATTTGCCTACCAAGATAGCAAACAAGGTAGGAACAATATTAGTGATCATGCATAGGTGTAACAGAAAATAGATAGCACATTAACTATGAAACAAGTAGCTTACAGCAACTTTTCCAATGTAGTTCTCCAATAGACTAGCATTTTTTTGTATAGCTTGAAGTGACGAAGAACCAGAAGATGGCTTTTTGCAACGAGTCCACACTCAGAAGCAAGCTTTGCTGCCTACAGAGGCTTCTCTGGATGAATCATCCCTTCGGCAATTTGGATAGGCACCTTGCTACCAAGCGACTTGGTGATCCTCTCTAGCCCTCTGCCCTTTCTAAGTCTAGTCTTGGGAGTCATTGCATCTGAAAATGAAACTGAACTCATAAATTAAAATAGAAATCGACAAATGCAGGAATCAACAAAAGCATACATGATCATTCCATTTGGAAAATGCACTAGTAAAAGATATCATTGCAAAGGTTAACTTGCCTGATTGAAGCACAAGTTGCTATTCTTCTTCATTGATGACAGCGGTCCTGTCAATAGAAGGTGCAACAGGGCTGAGGTCTGTGTGGATAGTGCCTCCTTCATCAATGCAGATGGTTCCTGCTTCATCTAGGCAGACAGTGCCATTTCCATCCATGCTGAGAGTGGTTCCTTCATCCATGGGCGGCAACTCATCACCCGTTTGCACCGAGGTCTGAGAGTCCATGAGCAGCATACTTTCCTGATGGTCCGTCGCAGTCGCCATCCTTTCTTTCTGCCTTGTGACTCTATCAAGGGCAGTTTCATCAGGTTACAGGATCCTCTTTTTTTGTCCTGGAGCTGGGGCCATCACCCTTCCTGGAGGCATTGCAGGAGATGTTTCTGAGCTCTTGTGCTTCTTGCTGACTGTCGTCTTAACACCAGGCCTCTTTGTCCTAGATTCCTTCAGTGACTCGTATAAACAGCACGGAAAAAAGCATTAGATCACAAGAGAAATATGTGAGCACAAGGAATAACATAGAATAACAGAACCCCAACCCTCCAAGCAAGACAGAGTTTGCACCTTAACAATCTTGTTGACTACAACATCATCCACTTCCTCTCCATCAAGAACTTCATCCTCCTTAGGATTATACTCTGGGTCATCATTGATAACTCCACTACCCTCTTGAACCTCATCACCTCTACCTTCTTGTACACCATTTTTTTTCCTAATCATCGACGCTATTGCACCGATGCCAAGGGACTGGAACATCCGATTGTTCCTCATGATATTTCTAGCCCTAACCTTCTCGTACTCGGTGAGAGGCTCTTCTTTGCATGATACAGGAAACATAACTATTAGGTGAATGTTTGGAATGCATGGACAGGCAGCCAAACATATCTTATGAAATTTTATTATCATTTAATCCTAGTTATTCAGGTAAGGAAGACTAACAGCACACAGGCACAATTAAGCCAGCTTATTCAGATTGCATCAATACATTTCACTTAGCATATTAAGACACAGATTTTATGAAACTGGCCACAAGGAGTGTCGGGGAAACTGATCCACGAACACCTATGGGACCGGCGGACCGAGCCCCTTTTGGTTCGGCGGGGGCGGATATCGCACGAAGAGCGGATCGAGGCGAAGCACACGAGCAGTTTACCCAGCTTCGGAGCTCTCCGGAGAGATAACACTCCTACTGCTGCATGTCTTAGTGTATTGAGTTCTTGCTCGGGAGCGCTGAGTGCTACGGTGCCCTCTAGCTGCTAACGAGACCGAGCGTGAGTGTTTTTCTACCTTCGAACCGAACCCCCTCTATGTTGCGCATGGGCCTCCTTTTATAAGCTAAAGGGGTCACCGACAGGTGGCAACGCAGACAAGGGTAAAAATGGAAAGGTGTTGCGGTTGGTACAACTACCTGTACAGTGTATCCTACCTAACCCTGACGGCAGGGGATAAAGGCATTAAATGCCCGTCTGTGTCGCCCAAACAGTGCAGAAAAGGACCGTCAGGGACGCCACCGTTCGCCACGATGGCAATCTTGTCAGCGTCGCTTGCCACCATGCACCGTTGGTTACACAGCCTCTTGCCACATGCGCCCGGAAAGGCCCCAGGGCGACACGTTGGTGGATGTGCTGGAGCGCGGGTACAGGGTGGTAGCTTGTCGCGGCAAGCGCCTTGCCGCGGTCGTTGTCTTGTCGCGGCCAGAAGCTTGTCGCTCACCGGGCCTTGCCGGGACGCGTGGCGCATCGCGGCAAGTTCCTTGAGATGCCTTGGTTGGCCTTCCCGGCAAGCTCCTCTTGCCGGGGCCTTGTCTCCTTAGCTTAAATACTTTGTTCTTGAATGGCTCCAAAGGAACCACGGAGGACCTTGGCGGTCACCTGCCAAGCCTTGCCGTGGGGTGCTGCAACTGCCCGTGCACAAGTTCGGGATACTAGGGTACCCCTACTCTAGTACACCGACAGGAGCCCCCGGGCCTGGGCCACACACGGTGCCGAGCGCTGTTGGGCTAGGCCCAAAACAGGGCACGCGCGGCCTGGGTTACGCCGTATCTCACTTCGTATCCACCGCGCCCTCCCCGAACGGCACGCGTTGAATGCGGCGTCGTGGGAGAGATCGTGGGTGGTTTCTTTATTCGGAAGGACGGAATGTCCACCCCCTCCCTCTGTATAAGCAGGGGAAACAGGGGCAGTTCGCCCACCTTGTCGGTTGTTACTCCAATCTCAAAAATCTCCGCCACTCCCCCCTTCTTCCCGAAGCTGAAAGAGAGCAGCGCTCCGCCCCCCATCGCCACCGGCACCACCAACACCGTCGATCTCCCCCACCACCTCCGCCATGGCTCCGAAAGCCGACAAGGGGAAGGGCGTGAAGTCAGCCGAGGCGCAGCAGCTCGCGGCGCTGCGAAAGGAGCGGGCAATCTCCCCCCCCCCCAGCTCGCCGCGAAGGAGCTGAGGGAGTACTACTACCTCTTCTGGTCGACGGAGACGCGAGCGCATCCGCGCATGAAGGTACTCTCAGCTGCCGCTTCGGAACTGGCTCCGAACGGGTACCCCTTCTTCGCGCTGTTCTTCTACTGAGGGCTCTGCCCGCCCTTCTCTGAATTTTTCTGTGACATCATGAACACCTACGGGTTCCGCCTCCTTGACTTCACCCCCAACGCCGTTCTGACCATGGCAGTTTTCGCACATCTCTGCGAAAACTTTGTCGGAGTCCATCCAAACATAGCTCTTTTTCGCCACTTCTTTATGCCCCGAGTCGAGAGAGGAGAGCCTTTATCCGGCGGAATCGCCTGGATCTCGAGAGTCGGCAAGAAGGAAGCTTATCTGGAGGGAGAGCTCCGCAGCAAGTGGGAGGAATGGAGAGCAGATTGGTGCTGGATTGCCGAGGAGAACCCGCAGCCATTTACCGCCCCGCGCCAAACCCCAATAGTGCGCTGCAACGATTGGAGCAACATGGCCCCGGAAGATGATAGGCTGAAGATTGCCATCACCCGGATCTTACGCCTCAGGCTTGCCAGGATCACCGTAGGCGCCGTTGGCGCAGATTTTCTTCGCCGTCGCATCGCCCCCCTTCAGGAGGAGGAGTCGACCTACAATGAGTCGCTCGCGCCCTCGCCGGGCTCGCTCGGCTCACCTTCAGGCCCGACAAGCTCTTCCTCACTGGCAAGCTCCTCTCGCTCGACAAGACATGTCGCCTCTGCTGCCTCTGCCTCCTCCACGGTGAAACCAAACTCGCCCGCGGCAGCTGCTGCCGCCGCCTCTTCCAGCCTAGTGGTGATGTGCTGCATCTCCGCATCGGTGGTGTCGCGGGTAAGGCTCTTCTGTTCATCGGGGCGGACCGGCACTTCTACCAAGCCGTCAAAGAACTCCTACACGATGTCGTCTGCAGGCTCTTGCCAAGTTGGAACAATTCCGTGTGAATCGCATAGCGGCATCATTGCACGGATGCGGTCGAGCGAGGAGTTGTTGCACAGCGGAACGACACCCCTCGGCAACATGAATGGATGTTGAGGATCGCGCTTGAATAGTTCCAGGAGCACCGCGTCCAGTTCCAGGACAGTGTGTCGGCGAAACTGATCCACGAACACATACGGGACCGGCGGACCGAGCCCCTTTCGGTTCGGTGGGGGGCGGAGATCGCACGAAGAGCGGATCGAGGCGAAGCACACGAGCAGTTTACCTAGCTTTGGAGCTCTCCGGAGAGATAACACTCCTACTGCTGCATGTCTTAGTGCATTGAGTTCTTGCTCGGGAGCGCTGAGTGCTACGGTGCCCTCTAGCTGCTAACGAGACCGAGCGTGAGTGTTTTTCTGCCTTCGAACCGAACCCCCTCTATGTTGCGCATGGGCCTCCTTTTATAAGCTAAAGGGGTCACCGATAGGTGGCAACGCAGACAAGGGTAAAAATGGAAAGGTGTTGCGGTTGGTACAACTACCTGTACAGTGTATCCTACCTAACCCTGACGGTAGGGGACAAAGGCATTAAATGCCCGTCTGTGTCGCCCAAACAGTGCAGAAAAGGACCGTCAGGGACGCCACCGTTCGCCACGATGGCAATCTTGTCAGCGTCGCTTGCCACCGCGCACCGTTGGCTGCACAGCCTCTTGCCACGCGCGCCTGGAAAGGCCCCAGGGCGACACGTTGGTGGATGTGCTGGAGCGCGGGTACAGGGTGGTAGCTTGTCGCGGCAAATGCCTTGCCGCGGTCGTTGTCTTGTCGCGGTCGGAAGCTTGTCGCTCACTGGGCCTTGCCGGGACGCGTGGCGCGTTGCGGCAAGTTCCTTGAGATGCCTTGGTTGGCCTTCCCGGCAAGCTCCTCTTGCCAGGGCCTTGTCTCCTTGGCTTAAATACTTTGTTCTTGAATGGCTCCAAAGGAACCACGGAGGACCTTGGCGGTCACCTGGCAAGCCTTGCCGCGGGGTGCTGCAACTGCCCGTGCACAAGTTCGGGATACTAGGGTACCCCTACTCTAGTACACCGACAAGGAGCAAGTTGCATACCAACGGTTGGCCTCATGCTTGACCTTGTCCTCCTTGCCATGGATGATCTTGAGGTGGTGCTTGCAAAATAGAATAAACAACAATCAGATACAACAGGGATAAAGTAAAATGATGCACTTGTATCAATAAAGGAAAGCATTTGGACCATCATGCACATACATGTAATACATGTGAAACAAACTTGATGGATAAACAATACAGTGATCTAGTGTTATTAATTAAGAAAACATGTAAGTGCACTAAACAAGCATGCATGTACACTAGGAGCAAGTAAGCAAAGTGCATAAGTGCTACTAATACAAGCAAGCAAGCAAAGTGCTACTGATAGAAACAAGAAAGCAAAGTGCTACTGATAGAAACAAGAAAGCAATGAAGGAAAATGAAGAGAAGGAAGCAAGTACTATTGATACAAACCCTAATTAATAAGCAAGCAAGTAGATTCTTCTCCAAGTGCTAGTGATACAAGCAAGTAATGCTGATGGAAACCCTAATTAAGCATGTATGCCAGCAAGCAACATGTATGCTAGCAAGCAAGCAACATGAACTAGTGAATTGGTGTCATGTACACATGCTTAGACAGTCTGACAGGAAGCTAGACGAGTATATCATGAGGACCTTCAAAACAACTAGATGTTGGCACTGGTAAAGCATGAAACAAATATACTTGCAGCAGTACAAAAGCAGATGAAAAAACTATACTCAACTATTGATTATGCTGTCTCTACACACCAAAAATGGCTACAGACTAGATGACACAAGTTAAGACATTTTGACAATTAGAATCAACCTTGTATATTACAGCAATCAAAATTATCTAGCACCAATCTAGTATATATTAAAACTAGTCATACTGCCTTAACACAGCAGGAATTCCAATACCACAATAAGTACTAAGCATTCCCGTGTTCACTGGAAAGAAGAACACAAGCTTCATGCACATATCGTGAAAGAAGAACACTGCTACAAACCCTAGTAGTGCTACTGATAGCAAAGTGCTACAAGCAATCAAGTACATGTTCATACTAACCCAAGTTGCAAGCAAGCAAAGTGCATAATACAAGCAAGCAAGCATGGAAAGTGCTACTGATAGAAACAAGCATAGTGCTACTGACAGTAACAAGCAAACAAGGAAGGAAATTGAAGGGCAACAAACAAGAAAGTACTGTTGATACAAACAAGGAAGCAAGTAGCTTCTTTTTGAAGTGCTGTTGGAAACCTAATTCACCATCTATGCTAGCTGAGTAATTGAACCATACACAAGCAAGTACTGATACAAGCACCATCAACCAGACATCATCCACTTCCCCATCCATCCCCATCTGCAGCCTCGCCGTGAGGGAGGGAGATCCGGCCGAAACCCCGACAGAATCACACCTTGCTTGTCTCCCCCTGCAGCCTCGTTGTCTCCGCCCAGCTCTTCTTCTCCGACCCAGCCCAACCCTCTTCTCCACTCCAAGGCTGTTGTTGATCCCCTAAAATCATCCACTTCCCCATCCATCCCCATCCCTAAAATCATGAACCCTAAACCATGAAGCGGACCAAACGAACCACCAGGAGGTCCTAACCCTGACCCCATGAACCCTAACCCTAACCCCATGAACTAGAGGGGATCATCCCCATGCAACAATAAACATGAACCCTAACCCCAAGAACCACCAGAGGACCTACCGAACTAGAGGACCTACCGAACCACCAGGAGATCCTAACCCTAGAATATCCTAACCCATGAGGGGGATCTACTAGAGGGGAGATGGATCCACCAGAGGGGAGGTGGATCCACAAGAGGAGGGGAGATGGATCAAGGGGAGAAGTACCTAGGGGAGATGATGTTGATGATGCAGCGGTGGTCATCATCAATCGCGCCGTCATCGATGTAGCCGCTGTCGTCGTTGATGTAGTCGATGTAGCCGCCGTCGTCGTTGATGTAGTCCGCGGCACGGAGGAGGGGAGGGAGTGGGAGCGGGGCGGCGCAGAGCAGGGAGGTGCGGGGTGGAGCAGAGGAGGGGCGGCACTAGGGTGGGGAGGTGGGGAATGGAGGGAGTGGGAGCGGGGCGGCGCGGAGCAGGGAGGGAGAAGCTAGGGTTCGTCGGGGAGAGGGGAGGGGAATGGGGAAATTTTGGGACGGGAGGGGAGGGGATCCCGCGTGTTAGTGGGAGAGGGAGTGGTGGGACCTGCCTGGTAGTGGGAGAGGGAGTGGAGGGAAATTTTGGGAGAGGGAAATTTTGGTGGAGGGAAAATTTTGGTGTGGGAGGGAAATCCTTTTGGGTTTGGGTGTAGAAAAAAATAGGGTTTTTCTGTAAACTTTGTAGAAATCATGGTTAAAATCATACCGAGTAGCTCAAGAAAACGCCGGTATTGCAAGTTTAGTATTTTTGCTAGTTGGTAGGCCACATTTGATGATGTGACGCGGAGGTCTCCCATTTTTTTGATTTTTTTTGAATTTTTTACAGTGTTTTCAAAAACCGGCCGATTTCGTCGCGGCGACCGTCCGTGGCTAGGGTTTGAGTCGTGCAAATCTGTTGCCGATTTTGTGATGGAATGCCTACCTGTGAAGCTAAAACGTATTTTTAGTGAAAATAACGGGCAAGCTATGGAGGACCCGCAGTTCAAATTCCAGCCGGTTCCAGCTGAATCGGCCGAAGGTGGTCCGAATTGCCGGGAGTAGCTACGAGGGTCGGAAATGCATGCTTTTTGGCGACCGTCCGTAAAATAGGGTCTACTTTGAGATAGACATGGAATGGCGCTGTTTGGGGTGCCCCTCCTTGTAGCCGCTTCACGAAAAACGCATGTCTTTTGCATTCAAAAAATGAAAAACAGTTTTTTGTGTTAAACAAGTTGGAACCTCGGTTTGGCAACATTGTTTGCCATCACAAGACGGAGGCATGTGCCCAATTTGGGCATATTATCAGAAACTATTCAACGGATGCGGCCATATCATTGCTAGTTTGGCTTGAAAGCCATGAATCTTCGTTCGTGGTAGGTCGTTTTTGAGAACACTTTTTCAAGAAAACGCTGGTATTGCAAGTTTAGTATTTTTGCTAGTTGGTAGGCCACATTTGATGATGTGACGTGGAGGTCTCCCATTTTTTTGATTTTTTTTGAATTTTTTATGGTGTTTTAAAAAACCGGCCGATTTTGTCGCGGTGACCGTCCATGGCTAGGGTTTGAGCCGTGCAAATCTGTTGTCGATTCTGTGATGGAATGCCTACCTGTGAAGCTAAAAAGCATTTTTAGTGAAAATAACGGGCAAGCTATGGAGGACCCGCAGTTCAAATTCCAGCCGGTTCCAGCTGAATCGGCCGAAGGTGGTCCTAATTGCCGGGAGTAGCTACGAGGGTCGGAAATGCATGCTTTTTGGCGACCGTCCGTAAAATAGGGTCTACTTTGAGATAGACATGGAATGGCGCCATTTGGGGTGCCCCTCCTTGTAGCCGCTTCACAAAAAACGCATGTCTTTTGCATTCAAAAAATGAAAAACGGTTTTTTTTTGTTAAACAAGTTGGAACCTCGCTTTGGCAACATTGTTGCCATCACAAGACGGAGGCATGCGCCCAATTTGGGCATATTATCATAAACTATTCAACGGATGCGGCCATATCATTGCTAGTTTGGCTTGAAAGCCATGAATCTTCGTCCGTGGTAGGTCGATTTTGAGAACACTTTTTCAAGAAAACGCCGGTATTGCAAGTTTATTATTTTTGCTAGTTGGTAGGCCACATTTGATGATGTGACGCGGAGGTCTCCCATTTTTTTGATTTTTTTTTGAATTTTTTACGATGTTTTCAAAAACCGGCCGATTTCGTCGCGGCGATCGTCCGTGGCTAGGGTTTGAGCCGTGCAAATCTGTTGTCGATTCTGTGATGGAATGCCTACCTGTGAAGCTAAAAAGCATTTTTAGTGAAAATAACGGGGAAGCTATGGAGGACCCGCAGTTCAAATTCCAGCCGGTTCCAGCTGAATCGGCCGAAGGTGGTCCGAATTGCCGGGAGTAGCTACGAGGGTCAGAAATGCATGCTTTTTGGCGACCGTCCGTAAAATAGGGTCTACTTTGAGATAGACATGGAATGGCGCCGTTTGGGGTGCCCCTCCTTGTAGCCGCTTCACGAAAAACGCATGTCTTTTGCATTCAAAAAATGAAAAACAGTTTTTTTTGTTAAACAAGTTGGAACCTCGCTTTGGCAACATTGTTTACCATCACAAGACGGAGGCATGCGCCCAATTTGGGCATATTATCAGAAACTATTCAACGGATGCGGCCATATCATTGCTAGTTTGGCTTGAAAGCCATGAATCTTCGTTCGTGGTAGGTCGTTTTGAGAACACTTTTTCAAGAAAACGTCGGTACTGCAAGTTTAGTATTTTTGCTAGTTGGTAGGCCACATTTTATGATGTGACGCGGAGGTCTCCCATTTTTTTGATTTTTTTTGAATTTTTTACGCTGTTTTCAAAAACCGGCCGATTTCGTCGCGGCGACCGTCCGTGGCTAGGGTTTGAGCCGTGCAAATCTGTTGTCGATTCTGTGATGGAATGCCTACCTGTGAAGCTAAAAAGAATTTTTAGTGAAAATAACGGGCAAGCTATGGAGGACCCGCTGTTCAAATTCTAGCCGATTCCAGCTGAATCGGCCGAAGGTGGTCCGAATTGCCGGGAGTAGCTACGAGGGTCGGAAATGCATGCTTTTTGGCGACCGTCCGTAAAATAGGGTCTACTTTCAGATAGACATGGAATGTCGCCGTTTGGGGTGCCCCTCCTTGTAGCCGCTTCACGAAAAACGCATGTCTTTTGCATTCAAAAAATGAAAAATGGTTTTTGAATTTTACGGTGTTTTCAAAAACCGGCGGATTTAGTCACGGCATTCGTCCGTGGCTAGGGTTTGAGTCATGTTTTTAGCATTCAAAAAATGAAACTTATATTGTTTCATACAGGAGCATGCATAAAAACCCATAATTTTATCTTTCATCCATGAGCATGCATAAAAAATTTCAATTCCCATCAATTACCATACTGAATATTCATTGTTAAAAACATGACTTGTTTAGATGACACTGTCATACAACATCCATGAGCATGCACAAAATTAAACCTGACATACTTAACATTGACATGTTCATATTACACTAACAAGCTTAAACCTAACATGCTGAACACCTTCTTAATATCTTCACTCCTCCTTCTTCTCCTTCATCAACCTGATGCGCTCGGAGTGGCGAATCCCAACGCGGATGTACTCCTCTACCACAATTGGCATGGTCCTATCGCCAAGCTGTGGGATTGCAGGCGCCGCCACCATCGCGAGGTCGTCGTCCGCCACCACCATAGCAAGGTCGTCGTCCGCCACCACCATAGCAAGGTCGTCGTCCGCCACCACCATAGCAAGGTCGTCATCCGCCACCACCATAGCAGGGTCGTCATCAGCCACCACCATAGCATGTTCTTCGTCAGCCAGAATAGGCTGCTCCTCGTCATCCCTGCTCTGCTCGTCATCCCCGCTCTGCTCCTTGTCATCCCCGCTGCTGCTCCCATTGCCTGGCCAAATGCAACAAAGTGTGAACATGGTGTTGTCGTCGTGCAGGTAGAGGAAGCCAAAAGGACAGGAAGAAGAGAGGCAGAGAGCTTACTGGCATCGTCGTCGTGCTGGTAGTACATGCGGCACATGGTGTTGTCGAATATCTTCATGGTGAACATGACGTCGCCATCGTAGCGGAAGACAAGGAAGTACCCGAGCTGTAGCTCATGGGCGCGGGCGAAATGCTCCCAGCCGGGCCCTAGGTACATGTGGCCTTCACCATCAAACACCACCAACACTTCCCACAGCCTATGAAGCCCGTTGCCGGCCTCCCGCAGCTTCACTTTGTTGGGCTCACGGCCGGCGAGCATCTTCGCAAACTTGTCAGGCAGCCTCTGCAGCGAGGGTCAAGCAGTGGTTAATTGTGGCAATCAAGCACTAGACAGCAGAGTGATGATAAAGAAATGAGCGATGATAAACATACCTGCCTACTGCAAGATTTCTCAATTATGATCTCGAAGAACTTGAAACCTTCCAAGCCAGCCATCTCACTTATCTGAAAAGCAGCATTATAAATTAAACAAGCACATCAACATCAATAGCATAGTAAACTAACACTAAAACAAGCACATCAACATCAACAGCGACAGCAACATCATCAGGTGACCACCAACAGCAACAACACTAAAATCTACTATAAATTGACCAGAACCATATCTACTATAAATTGACCAGAACCATATCTATTATAAATGGACCAATAGTGTACAGCAAAACAACAGTTTCAATATTACACAAGAAAGAAGTCTCAGGTTTATCAAGCACAGCAAAACAACAGTGTGACTGAAGAAAATTATAGCAGGAAATACTTCATGCATCATCAATAGAACCATACAGAATTTTTATGATGCCTCCAGTTTCTCAAGATAAAACTAGCAGCATCCAACATGCTTTGGCATTCATCTCTTGATTGTCAAAATAAAGCATACAGAATTCCACAAAAAAAATTCAGAGACCACAGCCCATGATTCTAGGCAAAAGAAACAACAATGTGTACAGAGACAAGCTTCTTTTCCACTTAATATTCAGAATATGCCAGATACACCCAAGGACAAACATGCATTACAACTTATCTTAAGAGAATTAACTACTGTACAAATGCAGTTCATACTAGATCCACCAACAAAGCATACTAAATCCACCAAGAACAATATGCCTAAATCCACCAATAGATGCCTAGTATGCATAACAAATACTAGATTCTCAAACCCTAGAGCAGAAGAGAAAGGAGAGAGGATATGAAGCGGATGGCTTACCGCGGCGGAGTCCGAGAAGAAGTGGTCGCCAGCGGCGTAGGGCAAGCTGCGCGGGAGGCGTCGGACCAGCAGAGGCATCGGGGAGGCGTCGCCGTCACCCTAAAAAACATCCTAATCAAACCCTAATCCGGCGGCAAGAACCCTAATCTATCATAACAGTAGATAGGAAGAGGAAGCGGATTCATACCCACGGTGACGGAGAGTCGGCGACGGAGAGAAAGTATGTGGCGGCGGTGGGAGAGGAAGAAGCCGGTGGCAGCGGAGAGGAGGAGCGGGTCGAGTGGATAGGAGGAGTGGAGAGGGGGAGTGGGGAAAAGAGTGGATAGGAGGAGGAGCGGGCCCAATTGTCAGCGAGTTGTTTGATACATTGAAAAGGCTGGGCATAGAGTACAAAACCAGCAACCTCTTCCTAGCCCAGTGATAGAAACATAGTGAAACAAGCATATGGTCGTGGGTTCGAGTCCCCGTTGGCGCATATCTTTTTTATCACAATGAAATGGGTTAAAATAGCGCAAAATTCAGTTCAAATTCAGTTGAAGCAAAACCAGACATCATCCACTTCAGTTCAAAAACTACAGCCATCAGCTTTGCCATCACAAAAACTACACGATCACAAAAATCGGACAACATTTTGACAACATTCTGAGCACAACTTCATTTTGCCATTAGCTCCATGCTATAAGACCACACCACTACATCTATCAGGATCACACCACTACAGCCATCAGGATCTTCAAGCATTTTGCTACCTGGAGATAAAAGACCAAATTTATAAGACCACACCACTACAGTACATTAGGATCACCATGCATATGCACAAGAAGGAAAACTACAGAGAGTTAAAAGGATCACCAAGGAGACCAAATTTACCTTCATGTCCATTCGCTACTCATCGTCGTCGATACAAAAACAAGGAACTCTATGCCCACTCCTGTTTTCCTCATCATCACTACAATATTGCAGCATAGTATGATTAGTCCGGTTTTCCTCATCCTCGCTTTCATGTCCATCCTCTACCACCTTTCTTCTTTTCTTGATGCCTTCAACTGTTGCAGCACCAACGATCACACGTTCCCGGTCCCTTCGCACTCTGCTTTGCACCGGAACTTCCATAGAGTCATCATCAGCTTGCAACGGAACTTCCGTACAGTGATCATCTTGGTATGTTAGTCCACCATCATCGGGGCCCTTTTCCACTTCAGTTTCAGTCACACTCCACAAGTGTCTGTGCTGAAAGTTTTGCATAACTCGCCATTTTCCGTGCAAAAGAGTGTCTGGCAGATAAAACACCATTGTTGCTTGTGTTGTTAGAATAAAGGGATCACTCTTATACCAGCACCTTGCAGTGTTGATGCTTTTGAAGTGGCCATCATATTTGACAAAAGAGTCTCTCCTCTTCTTACTACCAAGCTCAAACCAGTCACAGCGAAATAAGACAACCGAGCGATGGATGCCTCCACTAGAGTTGTACTGCAACTCTACGATGCTTCTCAACTGACCATAGAAGTCAATGATCTCACCATCATGTGACCCCTCAGTGACGATTCCACTATTCTGTGTCTTCCTTTTTTCCTCGCGGTCAACGGTGTGGTACCGGACACCGTCAGCAATGCATGCTGAATACACTCTCACTCGCTTATCCGGTAAGCATGCCAAAGCAAATAGATCATCACTGACCTTCTTCTCCTCATGCAACTTTCCAATCTGCACAAATAAACCATTTAGCAAACAATGGTATTTAACAATGGGTGAATAACACAGAAAACATAAAACATGTGGCTAAAGATCTCACATGATTCTTAAACCAATTAGCAAACACCTTGGCAACCCTTTTATCAACATTGATATTGCTTTCTTCCTGATTTAACTCTTCCTTGCATTTCCTACAATGCCAACAAAACATGTGAATTAAAACATTAGGCTGGTGCCAACCCAAGCAAAAAATATATATATATATAATGAGTGCACAAGATATAACGTACTCGATATATGGTAGAACCTCGGCGCAATTGCTGAGCACAAACCAAACCATCTTGTCATACTCATCACCAGCCTCCAAGTATTGTGAGGCTCCAAGAAAGTTCACACCATGGTTGAAAACAGAGACATCACCACTTTGCGAATCAGACCGCTCTCTATTTCTGCCCGGCCGGTTCCATCCTGTTTCCACATCACCAAAGTATCTAGAGCAAAAAGTCAAGCACTCATCAATGACATATGCTTCAGCAATAGAACCTTCAGGTCTTGCTGTGTTTCGCACATAACGCTTACAAGTAAGCAGCCTTCTTTCGATTGGGCACATCCAACCGTATTGCACAGGGCCTCTAAGCATTGCCTCTTTGGGTAAGTGCACCGCCAAATAGACCATCACGGTGAAGAAAGCTGGAGGGAAAATCTTCTCGAGCTTGCAAAGAATAATTGGGATTTCTTTTTCAAGTCTTTCCAAGACAGTTAACTTGAGGGTTTTGCAGCACAGTTCTCTAAAGAAATTTCCCAGCTCAGCAACCGCTTCATATATATCCTTGTGCATGATTCCTCGGAGGCCCGCCGGTAAAATCCTTTGGAGGAGGATGTGACAATCATGGGTTTTCAGTACTGAAAGCTTGAATCCATCAGAAGTAACACACTTTGCTAGGTTAGCAGCATAACCATCTGGAAATTTCACCGCTCTTAGGAATTCACAGAATGCAAGCTTTTGTTCTTTATTCATTGTATACCATGCTCGTGGAATTTCAAATGAATCTTCATCTTCATTGTGCTGTAGATGCAAATCTTCTCTTATGCCCATGTCCTCCAAATCAAGCCTAGAACTAACCGTGTCCTTTGTCTTCCCTTCAATGTTCAGAAACGTCCCTAGCAGATCCTCGCATATGGCAGGTCCCACAAACAAGACCTCCGGTCCCAACATTGACCTTCCTCACGCTTTCTTTTCTTCGCCAGCTTTCTTGGTCTCACATTCACCTTTTCAAGTTGCTGCTCCAGCTCTTCTTTAGTGAATTCAGCTGGCTTGTCACGGGTTTCATTCTCACCATTAAAATCTTTGCTTCTTCGCCAGCGATGGTTTCGGGGAAGAAAGTGGCGGTGCCCAATATAGCATATCTTGCTCCTTATTCTCTTTGAGAAAGGGTCTTTGTCACAATGGACACAAGCCTGATAACCTTCTGTGATCCTCCCAGACAGAGTGTGCAGAGCCGAGAAATCATGGATGGACCATATGATCGCAGCACGTAGATTGAACTTTTCTTCCGGACTCAAGGCATCGTATGTAGGTACACCAGTCCAGAGCTGGAGCAGTTCTTCTACGAGGGGCTCCATAAAGACATCAAAATCCTTTCCTAGAGAATCTGGACCTGGGATAAGCAATGACATCATGAAGTTGGACTGATCCATGCATGCCCATGGTGGCAGGTTGTACGGCACCACAAAAACTGGCCACATGCTATAAGACGTGCTCATGTTCCCAAACGGATTAAACCCATCTGTGGCAATGCCAAGTTTTATGTTCCTTGGATCTGCAGCAAAATCAAAATGTATACGGTCAAACTCTTTCCATGGCTCTCCATCCGCTGGATGGCTCAGCTCATTGTCCATAGGTTGCCGCTTCAGCTTGTGCCACTCTACCTCACGCGATGATTTCTTCGAGATGAACATCCGCTGCAGCCTTGGTATCAAGGGAAAGTGCCTCAGTACCTTCTCCGGTATTGACTTCTTCCCATCAGCATCTTTCCACCTAGATGCATTGCATTTTGGACAGTTGTCATGCTTCGCTAAATCCTTCCGAAACAAGACACAGTTATTTGGGCACACATGTATTGACACATAACCTAACCCCAGCCTGTGGATTATGCTCAATGCTTCATCATAAGATCTGGGAACACAACTGTCAGGGAATTGCAAGCTCAAAAGACGGAGTGTTGCGTTGAATGCGGCATTGCTAATCCGGTAGAAAGACTTGATGTGGAGTAACTTCACGGTGAAGGTAAATCTTAAAAATTTACCCCCTTCATGAGCTGCGCGCTTCGCCTCCTCTAACACCTCAGCAAACAACGATTTCTGTCCATCAACACGATCTTCAGCATCGTACAAATCCTTCAATAGGTCAGGAATCCTATCATCTTCATGCCCATCCTCTTCCTCCAAAACAGCATTATCTCGCAAAACCTTTTCCATGAAATCAATGCCAGCATCACCACCACCCATCATATGAGGGGCCTCTGTATCAGCTTCAAAATGTTGAGGTTGTCTGTCTAAAGGTTCTCCATGATATATCCATCTATCATATGTGCTGGACATCCCATTAAGAAGCAGATGGTCTTCCACTCTTCCTTGAGCCATTCTTGGACGGTTGAGGCATTCACAACATGGGCAAAGAATGTGAGCATCGTTGGCAAAATTTGCCCGAACAAATGCCATGAAATCATCAACTCCTTTCATATGTTCTTTCGAAAACTTTCTAACTCCTTGTCTAATCCAGCTTCTATCCATCTGCTAAAGACAACAAATTATTGCAACTTAGCAAATCAATCTAAGTGCATCAACATTAACTAATGAAAATGGATGGAAGTAATGGAAGCTAAAATTCCAGAAAATAAGGTAGGCACCCAAGTTTATATGCTAACTGCCTAAGCACAACATTCAGCTATTTCCAATTCCTCACTACTTTAGTCCAGTTCACATGGTTTACAGATTTCACATGGGAGCAATAAAAAGTAGTTCAAATGGAAATACAGATTTCACATGGGAGAAAAGAAAAGCTAACTAAAACATGATGGTTCACAAAAAACAGAGGTGGTTAAACAACCAACAATAACAATATATGCTGCCACTAAGAACTATTTTGGTTAAACCACCAACAATAACACCACTGTCAATTTACATGAATGCCATTTCCAAGATTGCATCAAATCTACATCAATGAGAGTTTTCCTAGTTTACATCTAATCTACATCAATATTCAGGTCCTTTCATGGATTTGAGGCTGAAATTTCAGAGGTGTAACATCAAATCTACATCAACCCCAGGATCCTGTTTCAGGGAAAGACCAACTCGAGCTCTGTTCTATTGATTGCTGACAACATAATTTACCAGTAACAATTGACTGAATTCCAAAAGAATTCTTAACAATTTCATCAACAACAATTCTCCTAATAATTTCATCAACATAAATTCTCTTCACAATTTCTACCAAATTCATCAATGACATTTCCAAGAGATTTTTCCAAGCTTACAACAAACCTACATCAAATCACTCTAAAGATTCTCCTAACAAATCTACATCAAATCATTGACATCAACAGAGAGGAGAGGGGGAAGAGGAGGGGGAAGGAGAGGGGTGCATACGTGGGCGAGGTCTGCTTGCGGCAGTGGCGACTCCCCCATGCTCGGCGGCGGCGAGTCCCCCATGCGTGGGCGACGCGAGTGGTGAGGTCGCCGTTCCTGTCGTGGGCCCCGCCCCCGCCCCCGCCTCTGCCCCTGCTGGTTGCTTCCGCCGCGAGGCCGTGGGCGAGGTCACCTGCAGCGAGGTCGTGGGCAAGGCGAGTAGCCCCTACTGGTTGCTTCGGCTGCCGGCCCCCGCCCGCCGGCCGCTGCCCGCTGCCCGCCGCCCATCGGCCCCGCCCTCGTCCGAGCGATGCTTGCTGGTTGCTTCTACCGCCGCCCGCCGCCACCTGGTCGAAAGACCTAGAAAAACGCTAAGTGTTGCTCTGTTCGATGCCACCCGCCGCCACCTGGTCGGAAGGCCCCACTTGTCACTGATACGAGAGAGCCCTGGTTTTGTATAGTATATAGAAAATTACCCACACATTAGCAACAATCCCTCTCTAGCCCAGCGGTACCGAACGAGCGAGCGAGCGCCAGGTCGTGGGTTCGAGTCCCCGCTAGCGCACATTTTTTGGAATTAAAGCGCACATTTTTTAGGGAATTAAATGCTCGCTCACCCACCTGTCAGTGGCTCACCCACCTGTCAAATTGTTCCTTCCTGTCAGTGTTGCTAAACCTGGTCGGAAGGTCCCACTTGTCAATGATACGAGAGAGCCGTAGTTCTATATAATGTATAGATAAACTCCCAGATGTGAGCAACTGTCCCTCTCTAGCCCAGCGGTAGCATGCGAGCCAACCAAGCGCGAGGTCGTGGGTTCGAGTCCCGCCTCGTGCATCTTTTTTTGGCGAATTAAGCGCTCGGCCCCATCTGTCAAATGGGTCCCTCCTGTCAGTGTGTCCCCCGTCTGTCTGTTGAATATTAAAACTCAAGCAAAAATGACACCTAGACAGTGACACATAAGCGAGGTTGCTGAGGTGGCTGCCTAATCATCCTAATTCATTCAAACTCAAGTGTAGTGACCATTTTATATTGGTCGTTATCAGCTACGCATGAGGCAGTGGACAGTGCTACTAGCTTTATGACCATTTCCTCTAATGAAATTATGACCTTTCTGACCAAAATGGTCGTTACGGTTTAGGGTTTAGAGCCCCCAGACAGCTTTTGACCAATTGGTCTAAAATGGTCATAAATTTATGACCAATTCTTCGAGGGTCACTGACAGAAGGTCATAAGTTGACATATTTCTTGTAGTGGCAGTAGACAGTGGAGATGAATAGTAGCCAGTGGAGTCCTGTTTTGCGGTACGCCACACCCCTCCCGATGAACAGGACCCCCGTTTCAACCTAGCGCTCCAACACAAGTCTGTTTCCTCCGTTTTGCAGTACGCCACACCCCTCTAGATCAACAAGACCCCGTTCAACCGTAGGCACTCGAACACAAGTCCGTTTCATCTGTTTTGTGGTACGCCAGACCCCTCCCGATGAACAGGATCCCATTTCGACCGTGGCCGGTCGAACAAAAGGTCGTTTCATCCATTCTGCGGTACGCCGGGACTCATTTTGATCAGTTGTTCCGTCCAAGCCAGTTGTTTCCCGACGAACATGATGATGCAGATTCTCTGTTCCAACCCAACCGGTTGGTTGCCGATGAATAGTATGTCATCGTAGCCTCTCCATGTACACGAGCCATGGCCGTACGTATGCACGAGTAGGCATTCGAAACCCCGCCCGTATGTACGTATGTGGCCGTATTTACTTTCTTGCACCCTGGTTGTACGTACATGTACATGCTACGTGTGCGCCTCTACTACGCATGTGCCCCTCATTACTCGTCCATGGTTCATCGCTATAGCCTACAGACAGACTAATCGACCAGTATGTACGTACACGTTTGCGACCAGAATAACAACACTACATACACTTCGACCAGGTGGGTCCTGACTGTTAGGAACTTCCTTGCATGCAAAGATGTAGCATGTGGGTCCTAGCAGTCAGGGGGAAAACATTTTTTCATGAAATACGGTGGCCCGTCAAGTGGGTCCCTGCTGTCTGGTGGAGGAATCATTATTTTGTGCGTAATAAGGAGGCACTTCATTGATGCGGTCGTGGACCCAGTTGTCAGCCTCTCCATGTATAGTACTCTTCCGATGGAAGTTGTTCCTTGACCACATCGACCATGCCGCGCCAAGAGCACCAAGGTGATGGACACCTGCGAGGCCCAGGAAGGGGACGACGTGGAGCTGAGGAAGAGGTGATAGTGGATGCCCACACGGAGAGGAGTACGAGGGTTCACTAGTTCGGCTGCGATGTGAGGCTGCCGTCCCCGTAGAATAACAGGGGGTGCTGGTGAGTAGAGGGATGGCCTGGCCAACGGTGGGAGTAGTAGGGGACGGTGAGGCCTCCGCGGCAGCACAACCGGCCACGGGAGGCAGGAGCATGCGGCATGACCGGCACTGGTTTGGGCGACTAGAGCAAGAAGACCAGAGATTGAAGAAGAACTATGGCCGTTGGATGGACATCGTACGGTCACTAGAGCTAGAATTGTTCATATTTATTTACTAAGTTGACGAAGCCCTCCATCCGCGTCAACTTAGTAGGCCCACAAGTCAACCTCCCACTATGGTGGGTCCCAGCTAGCAGGGGAGTTGTAGGATCGAAAGTATGTCTAGAGGGGGGGTGATTAGACTACTTGACCAAATAAAAATCTAGCCTTTTCCCAATTTTAGTTCTTGGCAGATTTTAGCAACTTAACACAATTCAAGCAATCTTAACACAATTCAAGCAAGCATGCAAAGAGTATATGAGTAGCGGAAAGTAAAGCATGCAACTTGCAAGAATGTAGAGGGAAGGGTTTGGAGAGTGCAAACGCAATAGGAGACACAGATGTTTTTGTCAGGGTTCTGATAGGTGGTGCTATCATACATCCACGTTGATGGAGACTTCAACCCACAAAGGGTAACGGTTGCGTGAGTCCACGGAGGGCTCCACCCACGAAGGGTCCACGAAGAAGCAACCTTGCCTATCCCACCATGGCTGTCGCCCACGAAGGACTTGCCTCACTAGGGTAGATCTTCACAAAGTAGGTGATCTCCTTGCCCTTACAAACTCCTTGGTTCAACTCCACAATCTTGTCGAAGGCTCCCAAGTGACACCTAGCCAATCTAGGAGACACCACTCTCCAAGAAGTAACAAATGGTGTGTTGATGATGAACTCCTTGCTCTTGTGCTTCAAATGATAGTCTCCCCAACACTCAACTCTCTCTCACAGTATTTGGATTTGTTGGAAAGAAGATTTGAGTGGAAAGCAACTTGGGAAAGGCTAGAGATCAATATTCATATGGTAGGAATGGAATATCTTGGTCTCAACACATGAGTAGGTGGTCCTCTCTCAGAAAATGTATGTTGGAAGTGTAGGCATGTTCTGATGTCTGTCTCCACGAATGAAGAGTCGGTGGAGGGGTATATATAGCCTCCACACAAAATCTAACCATTACACACAACTTGCCAATCTCGGTGGGACCGAATCGTCAAACTCGGTCGGACCGATTTAGCAAATAATGTGACCGTTAGGGTTTTCGGTGGGACCGACATGCAACTCGGTAGGACTGATATGGTTAGGGTTAGGGTATAACATAATCTTGGTGAGACTAATTACACAAACTCGGTGGGGCCGATTTTGGTAATGGACACACAGAGCGTTGGTCAGGCAAACTCGGTGGGACCGATTCGCCCATCTTGGTTAGACGGAAACGTTATGAAAGGGAAACAGAGAGTTACCATTGCAATCTTGGTGGGACCGATCGCTCATCTTGGTTGGACTGAAACGTTACGAAGGGAAACAGAGAGATTACAATCCCATCTCGGTGAGACCGAGATCCCTATCGGTGAGACTGATTTGCCTACGATTTGTGGCAGTGGCTATGACATCTGAACTCGGTGGCGCCGGATAGAAAGAATCGGTGTGGCCGAGTTGGACTTTTGGTTTAGGTCATATGTGGATATGAGAAAGTAGTTGAGGGCTTTGGAGCATATCACTAAGCATTTTGAGCAAGAAAGCCATTAAGAAACACCTCATCCCTCCTTGATAGTATTGGCTTTTCCTATAGACTCAATGTGATCTTGGATCACTAAAATAGAAAATGTAGAGTCTTGTGCTTTTAGCTTGAGCCAATCCTTTTGTCCTTCGCATTTTGAGGGATCCACTTTTCTCATCCATGCCATGCCAATCATTGAGCTTTCCTAAAATATTTATCTTCAAATGGCATTAGCTCAATGAGCTATATGTTGTTAGGAATTACCAAAACCACCCAGGGATAGTTGGACTTTCAATCTCCCCCTTTTTGGTAATTGATGACAGCATATAGATCAAAGCTTCGCCAAATGATAATAAGATTGAAAAACATTGTCGCTTTGAGAAGTATGTGAAAAGTAAGACCTCCCCCTAAATTTTTTGCATTGTTTAAAATTTCCTTTGGACTACAAATGCGCAATGAGTTAGGATCATGGGTTACTCTTCCATGTCACATGCATCTTGGTGGAGCGCTCAAAATGATAATAATTAAACACATGCACTCATCACCAAGCAAAGTGAATGATCATATGAGGATATAAGAGATAATATCATCCAACAAGCATTAATGTAGCATAGCATATGATCAAACACATGACCATCCAAGTATCTCACAAAAGCATAATGTATCAAGCACACAAATAACGAAGTACAACCACCAAAAGAAACAAGAGAGATCAAATCAATACACTCTCTCGAAGCCTATGATCTATACATTTTTCTCCCCCTTTGGCAACAAGTTACCAAAAAGTTCATAAAAAATGCATAGTGCTAAACAACTCTCAGGCTTGGTCTTCATGTGATGGTGTAGATATGGCTCCATGGACGAAGTCTTTTGTTGATGTAGCTGGAGCTGGTGGAGTGGCTGCTGGAGCTGGAGGCACTGAAGCTGTAGCTGGTGCAGATGATGTAGCCCTGGTGTCTGGAACAGGCACTGCAGCAGATCTCTGTCCTCTAGGCACTCTAGCAAAAGCATCAGTAGTTGACTTTCCCTTCTTCTCCTCCACATCCTCCTGAAGTTGCTCAACTGCAGTTTGGATCTCGGTCACTTTGACATCAAGAGCATAAAACTTCTGCTCTATGATTCTCTCCAAGCTCTCCTAGTTTTGAGTCAGGGTGGCCAAGCCCTTCTCAATCCTCAAGGTGGAGGCAATCAAGTAGCCAAGCTGATCTTGCTTGCCCTTCAGGAAAATTTGAGATGCCTCTTCAGCAGTTGGCATCTTTGCAGCCTTCTCAGCCCTTGCCTTCTCTTTCTTCTCTTGTGCTTGCATAGATGATGGTTCATTTTCATCCATCAAAATGGTGTTGTCCTCAAAATCAGGGTAGATGGGCAGGTGCTCCTTGTCCAAAAGATATGTGCCAGTGCCCATCTTGGAGTTTATAAGCTCCTGAATGTGTGGGGCATACCCACAACTCCTCTTCTGATCAGCAGCAGTCCTTTTGATTGTTTCCACAATCAGGCTCATGACTTTGAATTTTTGAGGCACATCAAATATATGCATCAAGTTAATTGCATGGCCTCTGATCATCTTTTGATCACCTGACTTGGGAAGCAAAGTGTGCCTTAATATCGAGTAGATAGTAGGCAATCCTGACAACAGATAATGTACAGATCCAAACTTATGTGTCTCTAGTGCAACATCTGGGATCTCTCTGTACATGTGAGCCATGGAGTTGTGATCTTTCTTCTTCTTGGCATAGACATCCAAGTCATCCTCATTCTCCTTTGGAGCATTTATCAACTCAGACCATTCTTCAACTGTTGATTGGTACCTGGTACCCTCAGACATCCAGACTATCTTCCCATCTGGGTAGAAATGAGCTGTGGAGTAATACTTCATAATAAGCTCATCATTCCACTTTGTGAGCTTCTGGCCAACAAAGTCTTCTACTCCACAAGACTTGAAACTGTCAGAAACTCCTGAATAGTGCTCTTCATTTTTCTTGATGTAATCCCAGTCAACCCATCTCATGTCACAAACTATGGGCTTCTTGTCAAGCAGCACTGTCTCACAGAAATCTTTTTGTTCCTTAGTGTGGAACCTGTAGTCCACTGCAGTTCTTCTTCTGACAGCATAGGGATCAGTCTGTCTCCAGAGTCTCAGACCTGCATCCTTCCTGAGCTTCATATCTTCTGCAGCTGGATGAGCATCATTATGATCAGGAATCTTGGGCTTCAACTTTCTCAAGACAAGTGAATCTTCATCTTCTTCTTCAGCTGCTTCAGGCACTGGGGCCTTGTTCTTCTCTTCAGCTGGAATACTCCTAGTGTTCCTCTTAGGTGCAAACTTGGGCTTAGGAGCAGCAGCCTTGGGAGCATCTTTGGGCTTAGACGGAGTAGCCCCTGATCTTATAGCATCTCCCATTAGCTTCTGAGCTTTGGGTGCTAGTGCAACAACCTCTTCCTCATATTCTTCAGAGTCTCTCCTCATAGAGGGCTTGCCAAGCACTTTGGCAGTAGTAGTTCTGACTCTCTTCTTCTTCTTATCTTGGCCAGCAGCTTCATTATCAGACTCAATGGTGAACTTCATGGTTTCACCAGTGGCAACCTTCCTAGGTTTGGAAGTGGGAATTCTCCTTGCAGGTGCCTTCTTTTGCATTCCTGGCTTAGTGGATGTAGTTGTGCCATATTCCTTCTTCAGCACCTTCTTCTTAGAAGTGGCCTCATCTTCAGAATCTGAGGTCTTCTTCTTTCTGGCCCTGGTGGTTGCTTTGGGAAAATTGCTGGGTGTGCTCCTGCTGCCATCATCATAACTGCTGGAGGGACTAGTGCCCTCACTCATGTGAACTTGCTCCTCAGACTTGTTCTGACTATCACTCTAATCTGACATGATGCAAACTCTGACTGCAGACCTTGTGAATAGATAATAGATGAGGTAGAGTAGATGAGCATCACAAAGCACAAAGGTTTTTGCAAAAATTGAGTCAAAAACTTAGTTTAAGTTTTCCACAGAAAGCATTTTGGAGCTACCGATTTGTAAACTCGGTGATACTAAAGCAGCTTTTGGAACCTAAACTAGTGAACTCGGTCAGACTGAGTCACAGTTCGGTGGCACTGAGACTGCTAGGGTTTCACAAAGAATTGAACTCGGTCACACCGATTTGCAATTCTTGGTCAAACCGAGAGTCACATGTGCAATGGCCTGAGCCAAATCGGTGAGACCGATTTCTACAACTCGGTCGGTCCGAGATGAGTTCGGCAGAAACCTAAACCTAAATTCACAATCCAAAACTAATCTACGGAGTGTTTTCGCTGGATAGGAAGATTTCAAATGTGGCAAGATTCATGGTAATGCAATGTGCTAGGAATCGGAGTTAGGAATAGCACAAAGTTTCAAATCCATACCCTAATGCGGCGATGGATTTGCTACAGCGACAACGGCGGAGCAGAATCCCATTGATGGTGGCGGAGACCAGCAACGGGAGGTCGCTGGCGACGAGGAGGATGATCCGGAGACCCGAAGAGGCAAAGCAGGCTGTGCGCTGGCGAAGAGGTTTGGAAAATTTTCCAAATTTTGGCCCGGGGGTATATATAGCCTGACCCTGTCGGTGTGACCGAGTGGAACAACTCAGTGGCACCGAGATGCATTACTGCAAGTAGTTACTGCAACTCGGTGACTGAAAAGTTCAAATCGGTTGCACCGAGATTGAAAACCTAGATCAACTTAGTGATCTCGGTATGACCAAAATGGATGAATCGGTCAGACCGAAACGCACAAAGAGTTTTTGGAAGTTTAAGTCTATGACGAATCGGGGAATCCGAGTGCTGCTCACATAGAGTGGTTCGAACCTGACTTGATCAAACTTTGTGATGTAGCATGAATAGAGTTTGAGACAAGAAAAGCATAGATAGCTAGAGAAGGTTCTTAGGCATTCTTGTCCATCCAGTTGGCAAAAGAAAAAGAAACCAACCAATCAAAACTACAAGTGGATGTCCTTGAATGAGTAAAATATTCAACCAACATGCTCACACAATAAAATGGCAAATGAAATATGTGACAAAGCATGCACAAACACTTCTAGCATCTATCAAGCAGTTGGCGATCACTAGGTCATCATATATGAGTATATTGACTTAGGAGTCAAATGAGAACATTTGATCATAGGTCATACTCATTGTTTAAGCACAAGTGGGGTTACCACTTTTATGTAAAGCATTGTTGTGTTCACACCATTAGAGTTGCTTTGGCTCAATTCTTTGAGTAAAGCTCCCCCTAGATGTGAGATTCCCCCTAAGAGGGATGAAATAACCTTGGGTTTTGTCGATGATGACTTGATGTAGGTGTTGAAGATGTGGTTGCTCAATGTTGATGTTGATCGTTTGGAGCAATCCTTTGGAGTGAGTTGCACTTTCAATACCTACACGGCTTAGTCCCACAAGGAACAAACAAGGATATCCATAGACACAGAGTGATGCACACACACAAGATGATGTCTATGAAAGCATTAGGTTACCTTGTCCCTTGTCTTACCAACAAGAGGGTTTGTGACTCCTTGAACTAGTGCAAGATGTGGAAGTTGATTGCACTTGTCCTTGCCAAGATGATAAGAGTGAAGTATGTTGGTGGAGTCACCATCAAGAACACTCTAGTTCTTCTTCTTTTGGATCCACATCATCTTGATGGGAATCCTTGGAGTTGTATTCATACTTGATGAAGTAGAACTTGATGTAGTCTTGGGAATCCACTTGACCAAGGCCTTAGGAGCTTCTTCAAATGCATCAATCTCCTCTTGAAGCTTATCCTTGCCTTTTTGCTTGTGGTCTTGTGGTGGAAGATCATCTTGAGCTTGTATCCCTTTGAAAGAAGTAGGATCATACTTCTCTTGTTGAGGAACAAACTTCGCCTTAGGGTATTGATCTTCTTCCCACTCAACTCCATTGGCATTTTGAACTTTTGTTCAAAACCAGCACCTTGGTTCTTCCGGTGCCTTCCTTGCTTGCGTACAATTTCCTTGAATTGCTTACTCCCGGCAAGGCTCTTGTATACAACTTTCTCTATAATTCCCTCCAATAAGCTATTTTCTTGCTCAAGTGTAACTTGGTTAAGAGAATCATTAGTGGAATCAATAGAACTACTAGAAGCAACAACAACGGATTTAGCATGATTATTGTTACTACTAGAGGAAGAATCTTTCTTGTTCTTGTTACTAGACTTGAGTTGAGGCATGTAAGTAGATAAGAGTAAATGCTTGGCAATGTAAGAAGAACTTTTCTTGTGAAGATCATCATTGATTGCTTTTAAAAACTCATCTTGCTCAAGGTTGAGCTTTCCAAAGAGTAACTTCTCATGAGTCCTTAAAAGTTCTCGATGATCTCCTAAGAAACTTTCATGAGCTAACTTAAGAGTGTTTAGTTCTTTAGTTAGGAGCTCAATCTTCTCCTTATCATTGTCGTTTGTTTTATCTTGATTAGCATGATTAATTGACGTTTCATCATAGTATTCATAACTAGAGTTGTCAACAAGTAAATCATCATCACCTAACAAGTCATCTTCATCACTATTGAAATCAACATACCCGGGGTGTGATACCTTTGGGCCTTTAGCCATGAAGCATCTTCCAAGTCCTTCATTTGGTGAATCAAATATGTCGTAGGAGTTGGTTGACACAAGTGCTAGACCGGCAACACCTTCATCTTGAGTATATTTGGAGTCGGATTGATAGCTTCTCTCGGAGTGATTGTCGGAGTCGGAGCCGTATACCCATTCACCAACATGAGCTTGATGTCTTAGTTTTGTGTAGATCCTTGATGACTTGTCCTTCCTTTCCGAGTCCTTGTTTCTCCGGGATGTTCTTCGTTCATAACGATCATCTCTACTCCTTTTCTCTCTTGATGGTGATTCTTCTCTTCTACTTCTTCTTTTTGGAGAATCTTCTCTTCTTTTTTAGGGTGCCATACACTCATTGGAATAGTGTCCGGGTCTTCCACAATTGTAGCAATTACGCTCACGACTAGAAGATCTTTTGTCATTGTAGGACCTTGACTTGGAGCTTCTTTCCTTGCTTCTACTCTTGTAGAACTTGTTGAAGTTCTTCAACATTAGGCTCAATTCTTCATTGAAGGTTTGTTTCTCACTTGATGATGTGGGAGCTTCACATGAGGCTTTGTAACCACCACTTGACTTGTTGTGGAGCTCCTCCTTATCCTTGAGTGACATCTCATGAGCAATAATTCTTCCAATGACTTCCGTTGGCTTGAGATCTTTGTAATTGGGCATCATTTGGATCAATGTGCACACGGTATCATATTTTCCGTCCAAAGCTCTTAGGATCTTCTTGATGATGAATTTGTCGGTCATCTCTTCACTTTCTAAGACGGCAATCCCATTTGTGATAAGAGCAAGCCTAGAGTACATTTCAGCAACACCTTCACCATCCTTCATTTTGAACTTGTCAAGCTGACTTTAAAGCACATCCAACTTGGATTCCTTGACGGAGTCGGTACCTTTGTGCATATCAATCAAAGTATCCCAAATTCTTTTGCGTTCTCATGATGGCTGATTTTGTTGAATCCTTCGGGGCACAATCCGTTGAAGAGGATATCACAAGCTTGAGCATTGTATTGCAACATCTTCAACTCTTCCGCGGTAGCTTCATAGTTCGGTTCTCTCCCATCAAAGAATTCACCTTGCAAGCCAATACACACAATAGCCCAAACGGTGGGGTTATGTCCAAGAATATGCATTTTCATCTTATGCTTCCAACTAGCAAAATTAGTACCATCAAAGTAAGGACCTCTACGGTGGTAATTTCCCTCGCTAGACGCCATACTCTCCTAGGTTGTGAAACCAAGGCTATGACCACCAAAAGCTACGGAGATCAAAGCAAATGGAGACCAAAACTCTGATACCACTTGTAGGATCGAAAGTATGTCTAGAGGGGGGTGATTAGACTACTTGGCCAAATAAAAATCTAGCCATTTCCCAATTTTAGTTCTTGGCAGATTTTAGCAACTTAGCACAATTCAAGCAATCTTAACACAATTCAAGCAAGCATGCAAAGAGTATATGAGCAACGGAAATTAAAGCATGCAACTTGCAAGAATGTAAAGGGAATGGTTTGGAGAGTGCAAACGCAATAGGAGACACGGATGTTTTTGTCGTGGTTCCAACAGGTGGTGCTATCGTACATCCACGTTGATGGAGACTTCAACCCATGAAGGGTAATGGCTGCGCGAGTCCACGGAGGGCTCCACCCATGAATGGTCCACGAAGAAGCAACCTTTTCTATCCCACCATGGCCATCGCCCACGAAGGACTTTCCTCATTAGGGTAGATCTTCATGAAGTAGGCGATCTCCTTGCCCTTACAAACTCCTTGGTTCAACTCCACAATCTTGTCGGAGGCTCCCAAGTGACACCTAGCCAATCTAGGAGGCACTACTATCCAAGAAGTAACAAATGGTGTGTTGATGATGAACTCCTTGCTCTTGTGCTTCAAATTATAGTCTCCCCAACACTCAACTCTCTCTCACAGGATTTGGATTTGGTGGAAAGAAGATTTGAGTGGAAAGCAACTTGGGAAAGGCTAGAGATCAAGATTCATATGGTAGGAATGGAATATCTTGGTCTCAACACATGAGTAGGTGGTTCTCTCTCAGAAAATGTATGTTGGAAGTGTAGGCATGTT
Source organism: Triticum timopheevii (assembly GCA_963921465.1). Lineage (NCBI taxonomy): Eukaryota > Viridiplantae > Streptophyta > Magnoliopsida > Poales > Poaceae > Triticum > Triticum timopheevii. The sequence continues at coordinate 156,040,917 of OY997272.1, forward strand.
CTGATGGTTGTCTCCACGAATGAAGAGTGGGTGGAGGGGTCTATATAGCCTTGATGTCTACTACACAACATTTTTCTTGTAGACGTTGTTGGGCCTGCAAGTGCACAGGTTTGTAGGATACTAGCAAATTTCCCTCAAGTGGATGACCTAAGGTTTATCAATCCGTGGGAGGCGTAGGATGAAGATGGTATCTCTCATACAACCCTGCAACCAAATAACAAAGAGTCTCTTGTGTCCCCAACACACCCAATACAATGGTAAATTGTATAGGTGCACTAGTTCGGTGAAGAGATGGTGATACAAGTGCAATATGGATAGTAGATAAAGGTATTTGTAATCTGAAATTATAAAAACAGCAAGGTATCAAGCGATAAAAGTGAGCGTAAACGGTATTGCAATGGTAGAAAACAAGGCATAGGGTTCATACTTTCACTAGTGCAAGTTCTCTCAACAATAATAACATAGATAGATCATATAACAATCCCTCAACATGCACAAAGAGTCACTCCAAAGCCACTAATAGCGGAGAACAAACAAAGAGATTATGGTAGGGTACGAAACCACCTCAAAGTTATCCGTTCTGTTCTATCTATTCAAGAGTTCATAGTAAAATAACATGAAGCTAATCTTTCCGCTCAATCTATCATAGAGTTCATACTAGAATAACACCTTAAGACACAAATCAACCAAAACCCTAATGTCACCTAGATACTCCATTGTCACCTCAAGTATCCGTGGGCATGATTATACGATATGCATCACACAATCTCAGATTCATCTATTCAACCAACACAAAGTACTTCAAAGAATGCCCCAAAGTTTCTACCAGAGAGTCAAGACGAAAACGTGTGCCAACCCCTATGCATAGATTCCCAAGGTCACGGAACCCGCAAGTTGATCACCAAAAGATACATCGAGTTGATCACGTGAATATCCCATTGTCACCACAGATAAGCACGGCAAGAAATACATCAAGTGTTCTCAAATCCTTAAAGACTCAATCCGATAAGATAACTTCAAGAGGAAAACTCAATTCATCACAAGAGAGTAGAGGGGGAGAAACATCATAAGATACAACTCTAATAGCAAAGCTCGCGATACATCAAGATCGTGCCATAGAGAGAACACAAGAGAGAGAGAGAGAGAGAGAGAGATCAAACACATAGCTACTGGTACATACCCTCAGCCCCGAGGGTGAACTACTCCCTCCTCGTCATGGATAGCGCCGGGATGATGAAGATGGCCACCGGTGATGGGTTCCCCCTCCGGCTGGGTGCCGGAACGGGCTCCCGAGAGGTTTTTGGTGGCTACACAGGCTTGCGGCAGCGGAACTCCCGATCTATCTTCGTTGTTGATGTTTTTAGGGTACGTGGACTTATATAGGCGAAATAAGTCAGTCGGGGGGTGCTCGAGGGGCCCAGGAGACAGGGGGCACGCCCAGTATGGGGGGGCGCCCTCTTATCTCCTGGCCTCCTCGAGGCTCCTCTGACATGAATTCCAAGTCTCCCGAATCATATTCTTCCTAAAAATCATGCTCCCAAAGGTTTCATTCCGTTTGGATTTCGTTTGATATTCCTTTTCTTCGAAATACTGAAACAGGTAATAAAACAGCAATATGGGCTGGGCCTTCAGTTAGTAGGTTAGTCCCAAAAGTAATATAAAAGTGTATAATAAAGCCCATAATCATTCAAAACAGATAATAAAATAGCATGAATGCTTCATAAATTATAGATACATTGGAGACGTATCAGCATCCCCAAGCTTAATTCCTGCTCGTCCTCGAGTAGGTAAATGATAAAAGAAAGAATTTATGAAGTGTGAATGCTAGCAGGTGCACAAGTTTGATAAATGATAATTTCAATCACCTTTTCTAGCATGATTATAAGTCATAACAATAGTTCAGCTCATAAAACTTCCCACGATCAAGTAACAAGCAATTCACATGTCAAAGCATAGACCAAAAACTAGCAAACTTCACTCTCAGTCATCAAACAATTGCAATTCATCTTATTTTTAGGAAGGGTCTATGTCAGAGCTTTGCTTTAGCAAACTCCACATCCTCAACTATCATATAGTCTTCCATAATTTCTAACACTCACGCAATACTAATGGTTATGGAGTTTTAATCGGACACTAAGAAAGATAGGGGCTTATAGTGTTGCCTCCCAACATATTCACCTTTGGGTGATGTCAACAATAATAGTTCATGCTAACTTACATCCAATTGGATATATATATATATATATATATATATATATATATATATATATATATATATATCAGGATCTTTCCAACACGAGGTGCTTGCCAAAGGATAAAATGAAAAAGGGAAAGGTGAAGATCACCTTGACTCTTGCATAAAGTAAAAGACATAAAGTAAAAGATAGGCCCTTCGCAGAGGGAAGCAGGGATTTGCAGAGGTGACAGAGCTCAATTTTGAAATAGAGATAAATAATTTTGAGAGGTATGATCTCATTGTCAACATAACAACCAAGAGTTCCCAATATCTTCCATACTACATACATTATAGGCGGTTCCCAAACAGAATGGTAAAAGTTTTTACTCCCCCTCCACCAACAATCATCAATCTATGGCTTGCCCGATACAACGGGTGCCTCCAACTAACATCAAACCTGGGGGAGTTTTGTTTGCAATTATTTTTGATTTGATTTTGATCTTTTGATCATGGGACTAGGCATCCCGGTTACTAGCCATTTTTCTCGTGCATGATGAGCGGAGTCCACTCATCTTGAGAATAACCCACCTAGCATGGAAGATACTGACAGCCCCCAGTCGCTACATGAGCGATTCTGGCATACAAAACAGATTATTATTTGAAGGTTTAGAGTTTGGCACATGCAAATTTACTTGGAACGGCAGGTAAACCACATATAGGTAGGTATGGTGGACACTCATGGCAAAAACTGTGTTTAAGGATATTTGGAAGCACAAGTAGTATCTCTACTTGGTGCAAGGAATTTTGGCTAGCATGAGGGGGGAAGGCAAACTTAACATAACCGATGACATTGTCTTCCTTGTCCAACATCAACTCTTTAGCATGTCATACTTAATGAGTGCTCACAACTACAAAAGATGTCTAAGATAGTATATTTATATGTGAAATCTCTCTTCCTTCAATATTCTTTCATGAATTTTTCAAATGACCAATACAATGCTTGCTAACCTTCAATAAACCTCTACTTCTTAGATGTGAAGTCATTACTCCCCATGGGATAAGCAAATGAAACATATATAATTTCGGATTTATGACATTCAACTCATTCCACCATTTACTCATAGGATATAAGTGAAGCACACGAGTAAATGAAAAACTACTCCAAAAAGATACAAGTGAAGATCAATGAGTAGCTAAATAATTATGCAACTATGTGATGACTCTTTCTCTCATTTAAGAATTTCAGATCTTGGTATTTTATTCAAACAGCAAGTAAAAAAATAAAATGGCATTGCAAGTATAGCACGACTCATGTGAAGAAGCAAAAACTTAGGCTCAACCGATACTAACCGATTGTTGTTGAAGAAGAACGGTGGGATGCCTACCGGGGCATCCCCAAGCTTAGATGCTTGAGACTTCTTGAAATATTATCTTGGGGTGCCTTGGGCATCCCCAAGCTTGAGCTTTTGTGTCTCCTTAATTCCTCTCGTATCATGGTTTCTCTTTTTATCAAAAGCTTCATCCACACCAAACTCAACAAGAACTCGTGAGATAGGTTAGTATAAACCAATGCAAAACCATATCATTCTCCACTGTAGAAAATCATTAGAATTATTATTCAACATTTCATACTAAATGCCTCAGCATATTTAATACTCCTATCCTCAAATAGAATCATTAAACAAGCAAACATATGCAAACAATGCAAACATAACAGCAATCTGCCAAAACAGTATAGTCTGTAAAGAATGCAAGATTCATCAGACTTTCCTAACTCCAAAAAATTATAAGGAAAATACTATGCTATAGGAGATTTATCAGAGCTCAATATGCAAAAAGATTCAACATTATACTATTCACTGACTTTTCTAGGGAATTTTTGCAACAGCGGTAAACTTTCTGTTTTCAAACAGCAACATGTATACTTGCAAAACAAGCATGCTAAAGGCTATCCTTGACATTTTTATTCAAAATATAGGTGCAAAACATTATTATAAATAATATCAAGAAAATACTAACAAAATAAAATGATGCTCCACGAAAAACATGTATCATGTGGTGAATAAAAATATAGCTCCAAGTAAAGTTACCGATGAATGAAGACGAAAGAGGGGATGCCATCCGGGGCATCCCCAAGCTTAGGCTCTTGGTTTTCCTTGAATATTACCTTGGGGAGCCTTGCACATCCCCAAGCTTAGGCTCTTGCCACTCCTTGTTCCATAGTCCATCGAATCTTTACCCAAAACTTGAAAACTTCAACCACACAAAACTCAAAACAAAAGTCGTAAGCTCCGTTAGTATAAGAAAATAAAACCACCACTTACACTACAAAAAAAGACACATCCGTGACATTTTGGGCCGAACGAATTTTTTTTCTGTCATACAATGACACTTATATGACGATAAATGTTGACAAAACCCGGTATCATCATAGATGTGGTGGGCTCCTACTTCTATGACAAAAAATCATGACAAAAAATGGGCTTTTCGTCCTGGGCGGGCTGGAGACGGAGCTGCATGACATTCTTTAGGCCGTCCATGACAGAAAAAACTGTGGTAGAAGTGAGGGCGAGGAAAATTTCGGGGAGTTCCCGGTTACGGTGGGAGGTCGGGGGCCGAGCGATGCACGTTTCTCTCGTACACGTACATGTGTGTGTGAGGCATTGGTTCTAACTGAACCCGAGCGAGGCGTTGGGCTCTAACTCAACCCGAGTGATTGCACTGCAGGCTACGCATTATTGAACCCGAGCGATAGATCGATGGCTGTTAACTGAACTCGATCGAGCGATTCCTTCGCTACTGCTGCTAACTGAAGCCGATCGATTGGATGAACAGTGAGCGTTGCGGGGGGGGGGGGGGGGTTGGATGAACAATGAGTGCTGGCGTTGCCTCTGGATGAACAAGACCCCGTGGTGTGGAGGGCTGCATGAACAGTAGTTGGTGGAGGGGTGCCCGTGGAGGGGTGGTTGAACAGGACCCCTTGGTGTGGAAGGCTGGATGAACAGTAGACGATGGAGGGGTGCCCGTGGAGGGGTGGTTGAACAGTAGCCGGTGGTGTAGCGCGCGATGGAGGCTCGATGAACAGGAGCCCGTGGAGGCTGGAGGAGGTTGACGGTAGCCCGTGGAGGCTGGAGGAGGTCGACGATGGAGATGAACAGTATCCCGTGGAGTCCCGTTTTGCGGTACGCCACACCCCTCCCGATGAACAGGACCCCCGTTTTGACCGTAGCGCTCCAACACAAGTCCATTTCGTCCGTTTTGCGGTACGCCACACCCTTCCTGATCAACAGGACCCCCGTTTCGACCGTAGGAGGTCCGTTTTGACCGTTTTGCGGTACGCCACACCCCTCCCGATCAATAGGACCCCCATTTCGATAGTAGGAGGTCCGTTTCCTCCGTTTTGTGATACGCCACACCCCTCCAGATCAACAGGACCCCCGTTTCGATTGTAGGAGGTCCATTTCCTCCGTTTTGCGGTACACCACACCCCTCCCGATCGACAGGACCCCGTTCCAAACGTAGGAGGTCCGTTTCCTTCGTTCTGCGGTACGCCAGTCCTTGTTTCTATCGCATGTTCCGTCCAAGCCCTCCCGATGAACACGACCATGCATTCCGTTTTAACCCAGCCGGTTGGATCCCCATGAACACGACGACGATGCTGTTTCTCCATTCCAACCCAGCCATGTACGTATGCGTGAGTAGGCGTTCGAGACCCTGCCTGTCGGGGAAGCTGATCCACGAAAACCTATGGGACCGGCGGACCGAGCCCCTTTCGGTTCGGCGGGGGGCGGAGATTGCACGAAGAGCGGATCGAGGCGAAGCACACGAGCAGTTTACCCAGCTTCGGAGCTCTCCGGAGAGATAACACTCCTACTGCTGCATGTTTTAGTGTATTGTGTTCTTGCTTCGGAGTGCGGAGTGCTACAGTACACTCTAGCAGTTAACGAGACCGAGCCCGAGTGTTTTTTTGCCTTCGAACTGAGCCGACCCCCCCCCCTACGTTGCGCATGGGCCTCCTTTTATATGCTCAAGGGGTCACTAACAGGTGGCAACATAGACAAGGGTAAAAATGGAAAAGGAGTTGCGGTTGGTACAACTACCCGTACAGTGTATCCTACCTAACCCTGACGGCAGGGGATAAAGGCATTAAATGCCCGTCTGTGTCGCCCAAACAGTGCAGAAAAGGACCATCAGGGACGCCACCGTTCGCCACGATGGTAGTCTTGTTAGCATCGCTTGCCACCACGCACCGTTGGCTGCACAGCCTCTTGCCACGCGCGCCTGGAAAGGCCCCAGGGCGACACGTTGGTGGATGCGCTGGAGCGCGGGTACAGGGCGGTAGCTTGTCGCGGCAAGCGCCTTGCCGCGGTCGTTGCCTTGTCATGTCCGGAAGCTCGTCGCTCACCGGGCCTTGCCGGGACGCGTGGCGCGTCGCGGTAAGTTCCTTGAGATGCCTTGGTTGGCCTTCCCGGCAAGCTCCTCTTGCCGGGGCCTTGTCTCCTTGGCTTGAATACTTTGTTCTTGAATGGCTCCAAAGGAACCACAGAGGATCTTGGCGGTCGCCCGGCAAGCCTTGCCGCGGGGTGCTGCAATTGCCCGTGCACAAGTTCGGGATACTAGGGTACCCCAACTCTAGTACACCGACAGGAGCCGCTGGGCCTGGGCCACACACGGTGCCGAGCACTGTTGGGCCAGGCCCAAAGCAGGGCACGGGCATGCGCGGCCTGGGCTACGCTGTATCTTACTCCGTATCCACCGCGCCCTCCCCCAACGGCACGCGTCGAATGCGGTGTCGTGGGAGAGATCGTGGGTGGTTTCTTTATTCGGAAAGGCGGAATGTCCGCCCCGTACCTCTTTATAAGCAGGGCAAACAGGGGCAGTTCGCCCATCTCGCCGGTTACTGCTCCAATCTCAGAAATCTCCGCCGCTCCCCCCTTCTTCCCAAAGTCGAAAGAGAGCAGCGCTCCACCCCCCATTGCCACCGGCACCACCAACGCCGTCGATCTCCCCCGCCACCTCCGCCATGGCTCTGAAAGCCGACAAGGGGAAGGGCGTGAAGTCAGCCGAGGCGCAGCGGCTCGCGGCGCTGCGAAAGGAGCGGGCAATCTCCCCCCCCCCCCCAGCTTGACGCGAAGGAGCTGAGGGAGTACTACTACCTCTTATGGTCGACAGAGACGCGAGTGCATCCATGCACGAAGGTACTCTCAGCTGCCGCTTCGGGACTGCCTCTGAACGGGTACCCCTTCTTCGCGCTGTTCTTCTACTGTGGGCTCTGCCCGCCCTTCTCTGAATTTTTCTGTGATATCATGAACACCTATGGGTTCCGCCTCCTTGACTTCACACCCAATGCTGTTCTGACCATGGCAGTTTTCGCACATCTCTGCGAAAACTTTGTCGGAGTCCATCCAAACGTAGCCCTTTTCCGCCACTTCTTTATGCCCCGAGTCGAGAGAGGAGAGCCCCTTGCCGGCGGAATCGCTTGGATCTCGAGAACTGGCAAGAAGGACGCTTATCTGGAGGGAGAGCTCCGAAGCAAATGGGAAGAATGGAGAGAAGAGTGGTGCTGGATTGTCGAGGAGAACCCGCAGCCATTTACCGCCCTGCGCCAAGCCCCAGTAGTGCGCGGCAACAATTGGAGCAACGTGGCCCCGAAAGATGATAGGCTGAAGATTGTCATCACCCGGATCTTACGCCTCAGGCTTGCCGGGTTCACCGTAGGCGCCGTTGGCGCAGATTTTCTTCGCCGCCGCATCGCCCCCCTTCAGGAGAGGAGGAGACCCGCTTGCGAGTTCCAGAACTCGGCGGATATCATGAGGCTGCGCCCGGTCCTCAACTTCAACTTCACTGTCTTCGAACTCGACGCGATGCTCCTGGAACTGTTCAAGCGCGATCCTCAACATCCATTCATGTTGCCGAGGAGTGTCGTTCCGTTGTGCAACAATTCTTCACTCGACCACATCCGTGCAATGATGCCACTGTGCGATTCGCATGGAATTGTTCCAACTTGGCAAGAGCCTGCAGACGACGTCGTGCAGGAGTTCTTCGACAGCTTGGTAGAAGTGCCGGTCCGCCCCGATGAACAGAAGAGCCTCACCCGCGACACCACCAATGCGGAGATGCAGCGCATCGCCACTAGGCTGGAAGAGGCGGCGGCAGCAGCTGCCGCGGGCGAGTTTGGGTTCACCGTGGAGGAGGCAGAGGCAGCAGAGGCGGCAAGCCTTGCCGAGCGAGAGGAGCTTGTCAGCGAGGAATAGCTTGTCGGGCCTGAATCCGAGTCAAGCGAGCCCGCCGAGGGCGCGAGTGACCTGTTGCAGATCGGCTCCTCCTCCTCCCCACCTTCAGCCAGCTTGCCGCAAGCTGAGCCCCCAGCTCCAGCAAGAAGGCATCTCCGCAAGGCCGGGGATGTAGCAGGGCGGCGGACGGGTCAACAGCCGCTGCACCGCGCGACGCGCTCGACCGCGGCAAGCACTGTTGCCGCGGGAGCGCCTCACGCCGCTGCGGCAACTGGAGCGGGGTCTTCCCGGTCCACCGCCACTGCTCCTTCCAAGCGGACAAGGGAACCTACTCCTCCGCCTCGTCACACCGGGGGCGAGCCGGACTTCGATCTCTCCGCGCTCAGCTCCGATGAGGAAGAAGAAGAGTAAGATTCTTTGCTGTACTTGTAGTTCTTCAATCTTTGCTGTTTTGTCTTGTATCTGATTTGCTTTACTCCGAATCCGTTCCTTTTCAGGACTCTGGCCCAGAGAGCGGTGAAGAAAGCCAAGGTCCAGGTGATTTTCATCGAGGACGAACCCACCGCGACAGCAGGGGACGTGTCTGAGACCACCTTGCCTGACCCGGCAACTATTCCCCAAAGCAGCCCCCAGCGTAAGTGTATAGTTTACTTCTTGCTGTCAGGCGCGCATTGGTGCTCTTGCTTTACCGATATCTAACTATTGGTTTGTTTAGGAGCAGAGCAGCCTCACCAGGAGTGCCTGGAAGCCGCTCCCGAAATGCCATCTGCTTCGACTACACCGCCAAGGGAGGATTCCCCGGTAAGGGAGCGTTCTCCGGCAAGGGAGAATTCTCCGGCAAGGGTCAGTTCTCCCGCAAGGGATAGCACCAGCGACCCCCCGATGGCAGAGACCGCGGCTGCAGATCCAGGTAATCCTCTCGCTTGAGAACTTCCCTTGGGTTGTTCTTCTTCTGATTTTCGTTTTGAATTTTTGCTTGAGTTTTCTCCCCTCCTCGGTCGTCAGATCCGTCTGCCACGGATCCAATGGAAACCGAGGTCACCAGCGAGGAGAACACGCGCGGCAACAACAACGATGCCGCTGCCACCGAAGAAGAGGCCGGCGCTGATGATCCCGCCGGCGAAGAGGCCACCAATGCTGCCGCCGCAGAAGCTGGCGAGGAGTCCGGCGGTTGCACTGACGGCCCCGAGGCCGCAGGAGCACCAGGCGCTACACCGACCGCCGATCCCTCCACCTCTGCTGCAGCGCCAGGCTCTGAAGAGCCCCAGCCCGGCGCCTACTTGAAGGCCGGCGATGGCATCTTCATCAAGCTCCCTTGGGTGTCAAGCTCCAGGGCGCCGGTCAAAGGAGAAATCTTGGATGGAGAGGTGCTCGCCTCTGCTGGGCTGATGCTGGTCGACGCGCCAAGCAGCAGCGACGAGCCTGAGGAGGAGCGGTTGCGGCGGAAGTTGTTGTCGCTCTACCGCGCCCGACAAGACAAGCTGGCATCCCAAGAGGCGCTTGTCGCGAAGGCGGGAGTGGACATTGAGAAGCGCGCGGAGGAGCTCCGGGGTCTCAGGCAGGAAGCTCTCTGATCCCTAGCAGAGGAGCGGGAGCAACTCGCCGAGGAGCGGAAGGCCTTCCTCCTTGGGAAGGCTGAGGTCGAAGAGCAGCAGCGGTTTGCTGCCGAGAAGCTATCTGCGCAGGAAGGTGAATTGGCGCAGCGCAAGGTCAACCTTGACAGCCACGAGGAGGAGCATGCCGCGCGCGAGCAAGCGATTGGCGGGGCTCTCAAGGAAGCAAAGGATGCTGCCGCAGCTGCCGAGGCCGCCAAGAAGGAGCTGGAGACAAAGATGGCGCAACTGGAGGCTGATCTCAAGGTGAGCGGCGAGGAGCTTGCTGTGCTCAAGCGTGAGCGCGAGAAGGACGCCGCTGCTCATGGTGAGCTGCAGGGTCGTCTCGCTGAGAGGAGCAAAGAGCTTAGTGCCGCCAAGGACTCCAACGCGGATCTCAAGTTGAAGCTGGCCACCTTGACCAAGACGCTCGACGGCGCCAGGGAGCAGGAGGTGGCCTTGAAGGAGAAGATCAAGACCGACGAGGCGCTGCTGGCGAATGCTGCTGCTGCCCACGACGCTTTCAGGGAGACTATGGAGCACTGGACCGAGGGTCTCGTGGATCTTGCCGCAGCCATCGACGGGGAGTTGGCGCAGTTGGGGATGGAGGATCTCGGGTACTCCTCTGATGAGCACCTCCAACCCAGCGCCAAGCTCAGCTTGTTCTTCAAAGGCGTGGTGATGGCCCTCCAGCAACTCCGGCAGAAGATCCCAAAGCAGCTGGCCGACGAGTCGCCCAGGATCTGCGCGGGGGCTCTTCAGAAGGTGCTGGTGAAGGTGGCCTTTCGCAACCCAGGCCTCAACCTCACCAACGTTCTCAGGTCCTTGCCGCCGGACATTGATCTGGAAGCGCTCAAGGCCCTTGTCGCACCCATTGTGGACAAGGTGAGCGAGATCAAGAGGGTTGAGGGCGATCGCGTAGATTAGGCCGCCCGTCTTTTCTTTTTCTTTGTCGCCGCTGGTCATGTCATGAGAACATTCTGTTAGAGCTGCGACAAGTTATCTTGTAATATAACTCTATTTTGGATAGAGATTGCTATGTTATTTCCTTTACTTGATTCCTTCCTTTGTATGTTTTTGCCCCACGCTTCTAGGGAACTTGTCGGCGCAGGCACCTTAGCCGCGAGCGCTGAGTGCGGGACGTCAGCAGCCTGCTGGTGGTGCCGCTACTGGCAAGAAACCTTGTCGCAACTAGTCGCAGCTCACTTAAATTGTTGAGCGGACTCGAAACAAAGTAAGGGCGCAACTAGCTACGAGTTGGTCCCTCCACACACAGGTTTTCCATACAAAGCACGGTCGTTCAAGGAAGATAACTTAAAAAAAAATAAAAACTAATTGCTGAAGCCTTAGCAACTTAGCTTTTCTGTCGTTTGCTTCCCGGTAAGGCGAGACTTCCTTGAACGACGCTGGGTCCATACCATTATCTTCTCCTTTCCCCCCGGCAAACTTGTGGGCGAGGCAACCTTCCTTTCTTTGGGAAAGAGAAAGAAGAGAAAATAAAGATATGGAGCCTTACGGCTCGTTATTGCTTACCGGGGGTAGGTGCTGCACAAAGTGTCAGATAACGCATGCAAAAAATAGTAGAAAGCATGAAATTGACAAGATGTGCGGAGCACATGAGCTTTACTTATGCACGGGGTCTGCGCCCGGCTTTGTACAAAGGATTACATGCAACATCGGCAAGACTTGTACAAAAGGTGGTTGCCGGAACGGGTTCCGGCAACCGCGCCCGTTCCGGCAACCGCGCCCTACGGGTAGAACTTACGAAGATGCTCAATGTTCCCGGAGTTTCTCACCGGAATGCCATCTTCGGTCTCAAGGCGGACAGCGCCAGGCCTAGTGACTCGTTTCACCCGGTAAGGGCCTTCCCACTTTGGCGTCAACTTGTTGGAATTCTTGGCGGACTGAACGCGCCGAAGAACAAGGTCGCCTTCCTCGAAACTTCTGGCATTAACTTTGCGGCTATGGTAGCGGCGCAAAGCTTGCTGGTATCGAGCAGCTCGTACAGCAGCCTGAAGATGGTCCTCCTCAAGGAGCAGTGTGTTATCTTGTCGCAGCTGCTCTTGCTCAAGCTCATCATAAGCGAGCACTCGAGGTGACCCGTATACGAGTTCCGTGGGGAGAACTGCCTCTGCTCCATAGACTAGAGCGAAAGGTGTCTGGCCAGTGGCTCGATTTGGCGTCGTCCTGATCGACCAAAGAACCACCGGCAGCTCCTCAATCTAGTTCTTTCCGCACTTGTGCAGCCTGTCGAAAGTCCTGGTCTTGAGCCCGCGCAGCACTTCAGCATTCGCCCTCTCTGCTTGACCGTTGCTTCTCGGATGAGCAACAGAAGCGAAGCAGACCTTGGTGCCAAGATCTTGGACGTACTGCATGAAGGTGCGGCTCGTGAATTGCGTGCCGTTGTCGGTGATGATCCTGTTAGGGATCCTGAAACGGCAAACAATCAACCTGAAGAACTTGACTGCTGACTGTGCTGTCACCTTCCTCACTGCTTCCACTTCCGGCCACTTTGTGAACTTGTCGATTGCAACGTACAAGTACTCAAAGCCCCCAACAGCTCGGGGAAAGGGACCGAAGATGTCGAGCCCCCAGACCGAAAATGGCCAGGATAAAGGGATCGTCTGGAGAGCTTGAGCTGGCTGGTGTATCTGCTTGGAATGGAACTGGCACGCTTCACACTTGGTTACTTGTGCAGTTGCATCCTGGAGGGCTGTTGGCCAAAAGAAACCTTGCCGGAACGCTTTGCCGGCAAGTGCTCTCGCGCCAATGTGGTGGCCACATATGCCTCCATGTATCTCTGCCAACAGCTTTTGTCCTTCTTCCGGTGAATACACTTCAATTTCACATCGTTGAGTCTTCTTCTGTACAGTGTGTTGTCGACAAACTGGTACATACTTGACTGCCGGGCTACTCTTTCCGCTTCTTCTTGCTCTTCGGGAAGTTCTCCTGTCTGAAGGAAACGGACAATCTGTTGTGCCCATGCTGGAGCTTGCGGCTCGACAACAAGGACTAAAGGCATATCTGCTGCTGCGGAAACATCCGCTTCTACGGCAAGAACCTGTGGCTCAGCCGGAGCTTGACGTTCCCCGGCAAGCTTGCCGGAGCAAAACTTGTTGGGAGCGTCTGCTTCAACGGAACAAACCCTGGGGTTTGTAGGAGCAGACTGCTCCTCAGCATCCTTGGTGTTGATCTTGAGGACCTTCTTGGCGGCGGCTTCAGGGAGCTCTGCCGGAAAATAGTCACCAGAAATCAACTTCCTCTTCTTGCACTGTCCAGTGGATGGCGTTATAGATGGTTGAATCAGCTTGAGCACAAAGACCCCTGGTTCCACAGGTAACTTAAGTGCGGCGCACCTTCGACAGGCCATCAGCAATGTCATTCTGAGCTCTTGGAACATGTTCCATTTGTAGGCCGTCAAAGTGCTCTTCTAGATTTCTCACTTCATCAACGTAAGCTTCCATCAACGGACTCTGATAATTCTTGTTCACTTGGCGGACGACAAGCTGCGAGTCACCCCTGACAATGAGCTTCTTGATCCCAAGGTCTGCTGCGATCCTGAGACCGGCAAGTAAACATTCATACTCTGCGGTATTGTTTGTTGCTTGCTCCTTGGGAAAGTGCATCTGGACTACGTACTTGAGGTGCTCTCCGGTGGGTGCAACAAGTAGCACGCCAGCACCGGCGCCTTGCAGCGAGAAGGCACCATCAAAGTACATCAGCCACTCTGTGCTTGCTTCCTTGACGGGGATGCTCGTTTCTGGAATTTCTTCATCCTGTGTTGACGTCCACTCTACTATGAACTCCGCCAATGCTCTGCTTTGGATAGTTGAAGTGCTCTCAAACTTGAGGCCAAAGCTTGACAGTTCCAGTGCCCACTCGACAATCCTGCCTGTTGCTTCTGGATTTTGCAGTATCCACTTCAGCGGAAAACGAGTGACGACTGTGATCTCGTGTGCTTGGAAGTAATGGCGTAGCTTTCTCAAGGCCATGAGAAGGCCGAAAAGCAATTTCTGCACACCAGAGTACCTTGACCTAGCCCCCTGCAGAAGGAAACTGACAAAGTAAACTGGGCGCTGCACCATTCTTTTCTGCATCTTTTCATGCGTCAACGCATATCCATCTTTGTCGGGACCAGAGCTTGCCGGTGAAGTCCCTTGCTTGTCGCTGGATGCACTTGCCGTGGTTGCTGGCTCATCATCCGCCTCCCTCTCCGCTACTAACGCAGCACTAACCACTTGATTGGTTGCCGCTATATACAGCAGCAACTTCTCTTGTGGCTTAGGTGCGACAAGTGTTGGAGTGGAGGACATGTATCTCTTTAAGTCCTGCAGCGCAGCCTCCGCTTACGGAGTTCATTTCATTGGACCTGCCTTTTTCAATATTTTGAAAAATGGCAGGGCGCGCTCAACAGACCTAGAAATAAACCTTCTGAGAGCAGCCATGCAACCGGCAAGTCTTCGTACATCCTTGACGCGCTTTGGTGCTTCAATCTGCTCAATGGCCTTGATCTTGTCGGGATTGGCTTCAGTTCCGCGCTGAGACACGAAGAACCCGAGAAGCTTGCCGGAGGGGACTCCAAACACGCACTTCTCGGGGTTAAGCTTGAGGTTGATCTTGCGCAGATTTGCAAAGGTTTCGTCTAAATCTTGAATCAGAGTTGCCTTGTCCTTGCTCTTGGCCACTATGTCATCCATGTAGGCTTCCACATTTCTGTGTATTTGTGGCTCAAAAGCGTCATGGACTACTCTTGCAAATGTTGAACCAGCATTCTTTAAACCAAAAGTCATCCGTACAAAACAGTATGTGCCACATGGGGTGATGAATGCGGTTTTCTCCTCATCCTCTTCTGCCATGAAGATCTGATGGTATCCTGAGTATGCGTCAAGAAATGAAAGCAAGTCACATCCGGCCGTGGAGTCAACAATCTGGTCGATGCGCGATAATGGAAATGGGTCTTTGGGACAAGCTTTATTGACATCGGTAAAGTCGATGCAAAGCCTCCATTTCCCGTTTGTCTTGCGCACGACTACAGGATTAGCCAACCACGTAGGATGAAGCACTCCTCTGACAAGGCCTGCTGCTTCCAACTTCTTGATTTCTTCTGCGATGAATTCTTGGCGCTCCACTGCATGTTTTCTGACTTTCTGCTTGACGGGCCGCGCATGAGGACAGACGTCAAGATGGTGCTCGATAACTTTCCTGGGAACACCGAGGATGTCAGACGGTTGCCATGCAAACACGTCGACATTCGCCCGCAGGAAAGCAACGAGCGCGCTTTCCTATTTAGGGTCGAGAGTGGCGCTGATGGTGAAGGTACCACCAGTACCGTCCTCCTTGGCGGACACCTTCTTGGTCTCTGGTGGAGCTACCATTGTCTTCTTACACTTGCCGGTGGAGCTCGATGGTGCGTCCTCGACGGTAGCGCAGCACTCCGAAGAGGTGCGCTTGCCGGAGTGGGCATCAGAACTCTTGCCGGACTTGGTCCTATTCTTCCCCTCGGGAGCATCAACGGCAAGTGATCTGCGATCTGTTGCGGCTGCTGCTTCTCGGTAGATCTTGTCGGCGCAGATAAGAGCATCCTTCTTGTCGCCAGGGACAGAGATGACACTTATCGGGCCTGGCATCTTCAACATGTTGTATGCATAGTGAGAGGCTGCCATAAATTTGGCGAGTGCAGGACGGCCGAGTATCCCATTGTAAGGCAATGGAAAGTCGGCAACGTCAAAAGTGACCCTCTCAGTCCTGAAGTTTAACTCGCTGCCAAATGTTACCGGCAACGTGATCTTTCCCTTCGTCTTGCTCCTTCCCGGATTGATTCCTTGGAATGTGCCGGTTTCTTCGAGCTCGCTATCAGGGATCTGGAGTTTCTGGAGTACCGCGGAGGAGATCAGGTTCAAGCCGGCCCCGCCGTAAACTAGCATCTTAGTGACCTTGAGGTTGCGGATAGTTTGTGAAACCAACATCGGCAAGCACCCGACCGCAGTTATGCGATCAGGGTGGTCCTCAATATCAAAGATGATAGGCGTGTTGGACCATTTCAGAGGCTTGCGTGACTCGACGGGTGGTTCTGCCGCATTGACTTCCCGTACCCACTTCTTGAGCTGGCGGTGTGAAGTATGCAGAGAAGCACCACCGTCAACGCACAGGATCTCTGTGGCTTTTTGGAACTCCTGCTCATCGGTCTCGTCATCATCCATATCTTCATCGTCGTCGTCATCTTCATCCTTGTCACGGCCGCGGGGAGGTCTGTCTCCTTGCCGCTGCTTGGCCTTGCCGCGGCGTCCTCCTCGGCCGGGATGTTTCTTGCCGGCTCCTCCAGCACCTTCCTGGCCCTTCTCCTTGTCGCGCCGCTCGTATTCAGCCTTTTGCTGTTCGACAAGCTGCTCGACTTTCTTGCAGCTCTGGAGGTCATGGCCCTTGGTGCGGTGGATCTTGCAGTACTGTCTATTGGGGCCGTCCTGCTTGTCAGCGACTGCCACAGCCTGGTGGTTGGTGCCTGCGGCAATCTCCTTGCCGGAGCTACCAGCTTTGGCTTCCTTGCCGGATTGCTCAACGACTAGCACATCTTTGCCTTTCTTCTTCCTGTTGTTCCGCCGCCGGTTTTTCTTTGCCGGGGCAGCATCCTCACTATCAGATCCTCCTGCTCCTGTATTCTCTCCGGGGGTATCCTCCCTTCCTCAGCACGTGCACACTTGTCGGCCAGGGCATATAGCTCACTGACGTCTCTGATTTTGCACATCGCCATCTCCTCCCGCATCCTGCGGTTTCGCACGTTCTGATGGAACGCGCTGATTACCGCGGCAGGGTGGACATCTGGGATGTTGTGTTGTATGCGGCTGAATCTCTGAATGTACTTGTGCAGGGGCTCTCCTTCCTTCTGGGCGAACAGATGAAGATCGCTCTCTTGGCCGTGAGGCTTGTGGCCGCCTGTAAAGGCGCCGACAAACTGATGGCAGAGATCTGCCCAGGAAGATATGGAGTTGTCCGGCAAGTGCATGAGCCAGGATATGACATTGGGCTTGAGCACCAGCGGGAAGTAGTTGGCAAGGATCTTGTCGTCCCGTCCCCCGGCAGCTTGCACGGCGATGGTGTAGATGCTGAGGAACTCCAACGGATGCGTCTTGCCGTCGTACTTCTCTGGTACGTCTGGCTTCAAATTCTTCGTGCTGGGCCACTAGACTTGCCGCAGCTCACGAGTGAACGCAGAGCAACCTACCGTGTACGGCAAGTCGCCTGGTTCCCCTGGCGCATGCATGTCGACAGAGGGCCCGGCGTGCTGGTCCGATTGACGCCGCGCTTCTCTTCGGCGCTCGATGCAAGTACGAGCGTCTTCTTGCTGTCGTTCGTGAAGAACTTGGCGCTGATCACGACGAGCTCGTGGATCTGATGATGCGGTGGAGTCGCTGTCGAGGTGGATCCGGCGAGTCGGCGATCTTGGCCTTCGGGGTGGAGGGTGCACGGTGGTTGCACCCCCATCGGTTTCGTCGCCACCGGCTCGCTCCTGGCGGTCCTGCCCCGGCAGCAATGCACTCGGCTGCCGTGGAGTGTCGCCGTTGGCGAAGCCGATGAGACTCTGAATAGTGGCCCTCCATTCGTCGATCTTGTCTGACGTTGGAGGGTAATCCAGGAGCAGTTGAGCTCGCGCAAAAGCTTCTGCTCGAGTGGTGGGCAGCAGTGGCGAACGGTGCGAGGATCGGGATATGCTCGGACTCCTAACTAAGTTAGAAGGAGCAGTATCTCGTCCGGGCGACTGTGTCTCGCTCGTGCCAGCATGTTGGTGTGCATGCTGGTCTTGAACACTCCGAGATCCACCAACTCGATCTTGGTCTAACAAACGTATGGTACTGCGAATACCATGACGTTGTCGGTCCTGCGCCTCCTGAGATGGGCGCGGTGCATGTACAGACGCCGAGGTCTGTGCAGCCTTGTCCTTGGACCTGGCAGCACCGTGAGCTCCCTCGTTGATGTCCGTTCTTCCGCCGGCATCTACTCCACCACCCGTTTGCTCCGGTGGTGGTGGGATCGACGTGGACGGAACAGCTGCCGCCGAAGCCTTCTTCTTCGGTGGCATGTCGATGAAGAAGATGAAGATCTAGCCCGTGTGAACG
The DNA here is from genome assembly GCA_963921465.1 of Triticum timopheevii. Taxonomy (NCBI): domain Eukaryota; kingdom Viridiplantae; phylum Streptophyta; class Magnoliopsida; order Poales; family Poaceae; genus Triticum; species Triticum timopheevii. The sequence continues at coordinate 156,059,029 of OY997272.1, forward strand.
CCGGATCAGGTTCACACAATCTCGACGCCCCCTACCTGGCGCGCCAAAGATGTCGGGGAAGCTGATCCACGAACACCTATGGGACCGGCGGACCGAGCCCCTTTCGGTTCGGCGGGGGGCGGAGATCGCACGAAGAGCGGATCGAGGCGAAGCACACGAGCAATTTACCCAGCTTCGGAGCTCTCCGGAGAGATAACACTCCTACTGCTGCATGTTTTATTGTATTGTGTTCTTGCTCGGGAGCGCGGAGTGCTACAGTACACTCTAGCAGCTAACGAGACCAAGCGCGAGTGTTTTTCTGCCTTCGAACTGAGCCGACCCCCCCTACGTTGCGCATGGGCCTCCTTTTATATGCTCAAGGGGTCACCGACAGGTGGCAACGTAGACAAGGGTAAAAATGGAAAAGGAGTTGCGGTTGGTTCAACTACCCATACAGTGTATCCTACCTAACCCTGACGGCAGGGGATAAAGGCATTAAATGCCCGTCTGTGTCGCCCAAACAGTGCAGAAAAGGACCGTCAGGGACGCCACCGTTTGCCATGATGGTAGTCTTGTCAGCGTCGCTTGCCACCACGCACCATTGGCTGCACAGCCTCTTGCCACGCGCGCCTGGAAAGGCCCCAGGGCGACACGTTGGTGGATGCGCTGGAGCGCGGGTACAGGGCGGTAGCTTGTCGCGGCAAGCGACTTGCCGCGGTCGTTGCCTTGTCGCGTCCGGAAGCTCGTCGCTCACCGGGCCTTGCCGGGATGTGTGGCGCGTCGCGGTAAGTTCCTTGAGATGCCTTGGTTGGCCTTCCCGGCAAGCTCCTCTTGCCGGGGCCTTGTCTCCTTGGCTTAAATACTTTGTTCTTGAATGGCTCCAAAGGAACCACGGAGGATCTTGGCGGTCGCCCAGCAAGCCTTGCCGCGGGGTGCTGCAACTGCCCGTGCACAAGTTCGGGATACTAGGGTACCCCTACTCTAGTACACCGACACTGCCCGTATGTACGTACGTGGCCGTATTTTCTTTCTTGCACCCTGGCCACTATACGTACGTGTATATGCTACGCGCCTACTATGACAGGTGCGCGCCTCTACTACAACACGTGCGCACCTCTACATGGACCAGTATATATGAACGTACACGTTCGCGACCAGAATGACAACGCTACGTACGCTTTGACCAGGTGGGTCCCGACTGTCAGGCACTTCCTTGCGTGCGAAGATGTAGCTGGTGGGTGCTAGCAGTCAGGGGGGTGAATCGTTTTATTTTTGCCCGGACGCACTTCCTTGCGTGCGAAGATGTAGCTGGTGGGTCCCAGCAGTCAGAGGGAAACGTTTTTTTTCGCAAAATAAGGTGGCCCGTCCGATGGGTCCCCGCTGTCAGGTGGAGGAATAATTATTTTCCATGTAATAAGGAGGCACTTCCTTGCTGCGGCCGTGGACCCAGATGTCTGCCTATCCACGTATAGTCCATGTCCGATGGAAGTCGTTCCTTGACCGCATTGACCACGCCGCGCCGAGAGCACCAGGGCAGTGGACGACAGCGAGGCCTAGGAAGGGGACGACGAGGAGCCGGGGAAGATGCGGCAGTGGAAGCCCGCGCGGAGAGGAGTACAAGGGTTCACTGGTTCGGCTGCGGTGTGAGGCTGCCGTCGCCGCAGGGCCTGGCCAACGGTGGGAATAGTAGGGGGTGGTGAGGCCTCCGTGGCAGCACATCCGGCCACGGGAGGCAGGAGCATGCGGCACGACCGATGCTGCTTTGGGCGGCTGGAGCAAGAAGACTAGAGGTTGAAGAAGCACTATGGCCGTTGGATGGACATCGTACGGTCACTGGAGCTAGAATCGTTTATATTGACTAAGTTGACAAAGCCCTCCATCCCCGTCAACTTAGTAGGCCCACAAGTCAGCCTCCCACCAAGGTGGGTCCAAGCTAGCAGGGGGTATTCATTTTTTTTGTGCGTAATAAGGAGGCACTTCCGGTGGGTCTGAGCTGACAGCAGGGGGAACGTTTTTTTCGTGAAATACGGTGGCCCGTCGGGTGGGTCCCAGCAGTCAGGGGCAAACGTTTTATTCGCAAAATACTGGTGGCCCATCCGGTGGGTCCCTACTGTCAGGTGGAGGAATAATTATTTTCTGCGTAATAAGGAGGCACTTCCTTGCAGCTGCCATGGACCCAGCTGTCAGCCTCTCCATGTACAGTATTCTTCCGATGGAATTCGGTCATTGACCACATTGATCACGCCACGCCGAGAGCACCACGACGGTGGACGATGGCTAGGCCTAGGAAGGGGACGACACGGAGCTGGGGAAGACGCGGCAGTGGATGCCCACGCGGAGAGGAGTACGAGGGTTCACTGGTTCGGCTACGCTACTGTCGCCCAGAATAACAGGGGGTGTGGGTGAGTGGAGTGGAGGGATGGCCTGGCCAGCGGTGGGAGTAGTATGGGGGAGGTGAGGCCTCTGCGGCAGCACAGCCGGCCACGGGAGGCAGGAGCAGGCGACACGACCAGCGCTGCTTTGCACGGCTGGAGCAAGAAGACCAGAGGTTGAAGAAGCACTACGGCCGTTGGATGGACATCGTACGGTCAGTCGAGCTAGAATCGTGCATATTGACTAAGTTGACAAAGCCCTTCGTCCCCGTCAACTTAGTAGGCCCACTATACTGGGTCCCAGCTAGCAGGGGGAGTATTCATTTTTTTGTGCGTAATAAGGAGGCACTTCCTTGCGTGCGAAGATATAGTTGGTGGGTCCGAGCTGTCAGCGGCGGTAATGTTTTTTGCAAAATACAGAGGCCCTTTCGGTGGGTCCCAGATGTCAGGTGGAGGAATTATTATTTTGCGCGTAATAAGGAGGCATTTCCTTGCGTGCGGCCGTGGACCCTGCTGTCAGCCTCTCCACGTACAGTCCACTTCAGATGCATGTCGGTCATTGACCACGTTGACCACGCCACACCGAGAGTACCAGGGCGGTGGACGACGGCGAGGCCTAGGAAGGGAATGACACGGAGGCAGGGAAGACTCGGCAGTTGTTTCCCACGCGGAGGGGAGTACGACTGTACGAGGGTTTACTGGTTCATCTGCCGTCGCCGGAGAATAAAAGCAGGTGTGGGACTGTGGGTGAGTAGAGGGATGGCTAGGCTAGCGATGGGAGTACGGTGGGGTGGTGAGTCCTGCGCGGCAGCACAGCCGGCTGCGGGGAGGAGGGAGCAGGCAGTCCCGCCAGCGCTTGTTTGAGAGGATGGAGCAGGAAGAGCAGAGATTGAAGAAGCACGACGGCCGTTGGATGGACATCCAACAGAATACATGCCATCTGTGGAAAGCCTCAAATCTGTGGAAAACAGCATACAACCCATCTGCCATTATTTCAAATAATTTACAACCCATTTGCTAATTCTTACGGGTTTTTTTGGAGCCCATATTCTTTTTGTTAGCATTATAGCCCATATTGTGGCCACGATTAAAAAATTATACGAAATCTTGCATATGTCGGTGCGGTCTGAACTGTTTTTAATCCCGAAATTTTGAGTCACATTCATACTGATTTTAAAAATAAATGTATATCAATATAAAATCCAATAAATTGTCCACATATAAAAATCAATGCAGTTTAAAATCTCAAAATGAAAAAAAGATATTTGAACTAATTGCTAGTTTGATGTGTTTTAAAAATGTACAGCCCATTTCTCATTACTGATAGGTCATTTTCTCGGCCAGCCGAATGAAGCTCTCCTCGTCTTGAAAGATTTGCAGCCCAACAGGCCTCATAAAGCGACTTACTTGACAAATCACAAAAAAACTGGGCTAGCCATTTTCAGAAAGAAAAAAAACTACTGGGCCGGTCTGTGGTAAACATAAAAGAAAAGGCTGTCTAGACAGGCCAGAGTGTCCCACACAGCCCAGTTGGCACCCTGCTTCCGTTTCAAAAATAAATTAGATAAATGTCACCCCAATTATGGCGATTCATAAAAATGCCACTGCAATTTCTGCTAACTTTGAAAAACGCCAATGCAGTTTGCAAACTTTGAAAAACGCCACTCCAGACTTCGAAAAATGCCACTAGAAATGGCATGAAATGGCATTTTTCAAAGTTTGGAAATTGCAGTGGCATTTCTCGGATACACCAGATTTGGAGTGGCATTTATCAAATTAACCCAAAACAAAAATAACTGGGCGAGCTGCTAGGTCCCTGGTGTCAACCGCTCATTGTGCAATTCTCTCGTTTATTGACTATGTTGACAATGGCATGGGAACCAGATGTCAGAAATCCACTAGGAGGAGCCATTTTTTTATTGGCTTGAAATGAGGAGGCACTTGCTTGCATACTGCCATGACCTTGGCGGGTCCCTGCTGTCATCCTCTCCACGTACAATCATCTCCTGATTGTGTACGCGTCAACTTGCTAGGCCCACAAGCCCGCCTCTAAACCCGTGGAGGACAAATACAACCCATTAAAAAAATAACAGCCCATTCCATACGTTCAAACAAAAAGTTCATCATTTAGAGCAAAGTAACAGGTCTGATCCACATATAGAGTACTGAACTTCCACGTTGACAACCATCATAGCCAAGTTAACTATCTACTCCCACTAATGCTCTAGTAGCATACAAGTACTAACTTACTCTTAGCTAACTAGACGATGCCGGCCGCCATCTGCGGTACACGCTAAAAACCGGCACCGGCGTCCTGCGCCTCGCCTCGGAATTGCAAGAGGTGCGATAGGGTGCGTTGCTCGCGCGTGTTGGCCCTTTCCATGCCGACATGGTCCACCGAAGCTTCGGCTTCCAAGCAGGAAACCCACTTGGTGAGCTGGTAGTAAAAATCGGCATCGCGAACGCGTGCGTGCCCGACAGCCTCCAGGGCTATTTGCAGGGCGCCGGCCTCCACGTAGTCAGCTCAGTTGCGGGCGCTCTGCTCGCGACTCAAAGCGTCGGTGCGCTCCTGCTCCATGTCCCGCTGGTGGCGCAAATCAGCGGTACACTGCTCCTCCGCCGGGCGGTCGCGCTCCAACAACTCCTGCTCCTCCGCCATGCGGTCGTACTCCAACAACTCCTCGATCTTCGCATTGCCATCTAAAGACAGATGGAATGCCTCCTCCCTCCATCTGCCTTCCGGTGAAAAACCGAACACTAGTTCCGGACAGCCTCTGGCATCGCCTACCGCAGACGGGTGGGGGCATGGCGGACGTGGCGAGTGACGTCGGGCCGGTGGGGTCTTATGAGAATATGGCGAGTTGGGTCACGGTGGCACCGGAGAAGGCCGGGAAACAGTACTTATAGGGGGGAGGTAGCGCGATGGTCATCGGAATTCAATGCGTAATGGCTTAGCGTGCCAGCTTGCCATGGAAAACTAGAGAAACTGAAATTATGATTGTGTCGTCCCGTCCCGTCTGGGTCGCACGCCAGCATGGCGGTCAAATGAGTGCACTCGAATCATCTCCCTCCTTGTCAATAATGATTCCACGGATTTAAAAAGCCCGCAACAATTAAAGCGTATCTTTTTTCACATCAGTTAGCTGCCTTAATTACGGCCGGCTGCATGCAGGCACTCAGAATTGCTTGTAGGCAGTACGCGAAGCAGCATGCAACGAGTAGCAGCCGAGGGCACGCATGCAGCCACTTAAATTGCTATAATTAATTAGGCTTAAACTTCTGCATGCCTTTAATTATTGCCATGCCTTGGTCTTGCTGTTTTGCTCATGGGACTAATAAACCCGGACAGAGGGAGTACCTTGGTTGGTGAGAGGTTTGAATTAATCCCTGCAAACCGGAAAGGAGGTACTAGTACGTGCGTGATCCCCTATTTATTCGTGTAGGATCAAGTAGGTTGTTTCTTGAATTGAGCCCTGCAAACCGGAAAGGAGGTAGTACGTGCGTGATCCTCTATTTATCCGTGTAGGATCGATAGTGTAGCTTGTCAGTTTCTTCAGAGGTAGGCATTTTTATCCGTGTAGGATCGATAGTGTAGCTTGTCAGTTTCTTCACAGGTAGGCATTTTTATTCAAAAAACTGCCACTTCGCATCTTGCGTCGCAAATAAAACTGCCAGGAGTGCATTTGTAGGCTAGCTAGTGATCGATCAGTAACTTGTAAACACTGAGCGAAAAGAAATAAGTAACTGTTAATGCATCTCAATGATTCACAAATCATATACAAATATGTAGCTCCAAAAGCAAAGATCAGCCACTTCGGATCTTGCATTGCAACTAAAACTAACTAGTACGATTCCCATACATAAGATCAACATGTTAATGTATCTCAATGATTCACAGATCATATACAAATATGTAGCTCCAAACGCAAAGATCTAGAAAAAACATCTATTCTTCCTACTAACATGGATGCTTCTCTTGGCCAACAATTTTTTTTGTGAAATCTACAATTCCTCTTGCAAATGTAAGTGGTTTCACCAACAGCTGGAACCATGAGAATGAACCACACATGATGGAGGAACATCCACTGCAATATGATTTGGTCTTCTCTCGATCACACCGCGAGACTATTTTCGGAATACAAACTTTAACTTAGGAAAAATGATGCCCATTGTATAATCAGATCAAAGCAATGAAGCACCAACTGTTGGCCAGTAAATAGTACAGTACTACTTTTCTGCAGTCCACGAAGTCACTATCCAATCTTTGTGTCTATTTTCAAATGGCACTGCATGCAGTGACTATACTATTCTCTTATGCAGTTCAACCAAAATTGCGGACACTTTGTTTGTTTGCCAAATAGCAACGAGCAGACATCTCTGTCTGCACAAATATCAAGCAGCTAGTAAACATATCAAGCAGCTAGCAAACCACTAGTATCTATTTATATATAAAAAGTGCTTTATGGGGTAACCAGAAAAAAGAGAATTATGCTAGAAAATCCAATAATAATTAGAGACATCCGACCATCAATTTAATTCATTATGCGAGCACAACCAATGGATTGAAAAGATTTAAAATTACCCACCAATGCCATTAATAAGTTATCTCGCCCACGTGAAAAAAACCTCTAACCAAAAGCAACTTCAAATCCCTTCGCTCATGCACGTCAAAAGAAAACCTCTCATCTGTTGCATCCTCATATACGGTAAAAAGAGGCAAACATCAAAGGAAAAGAAAGGGAGGTGACCTGGCGGCAACCATGATTATCACCGAGGCCTCGAGCGCCGGTGACGTCCGCTATCACCGGAGCGCCGGCGACGACCTGGTACTCCACCGACTCCATTCTTCCAGTTATCCTCTTAAGGTATGCCGCCCCTTCCCAAACCCTAGGGTGTAGAATAGTTGATATTCACTATCCCCATTGCTTTAATCAAGATGTACCAAGACTGATTGAGGAACTCAGTTTCATAGAAAATTATTTAGATTGAAGATAAATTTCAGATTGGTTGTAGATAGCCACCACGAGCGTAGCTTGGCAAAGCTAGCTTCTTTAGGTGGCTTGATATGTACATGTTGGATTTGTACATGCACGACTAGCCTGAAACACCACGTACATGGTGTCATGGACCTGTTAGGGCTAGCTTGGTCTATGATGCCGCCGCACACATAGCTTAGCAAAGCTAACTTTAAGGAGAATCTCTTGATCAGTACATGCATGGCTAGCCAGAAATTCCCCGAACATGTGCCAATGCCAACACCTATGATAAATAAATAAAGAGAGAAGGCTTGATATAAGCCTCTGAACCACACTGCCAACACCTGTGACAAATAAAGAAACAGGGAAGGCTTGATATAAGCCTCTGAAATCCAGTGTGCATGCCCCCAAGTCAATCAGCCTTTGAAATCCATAGCGTGCATGCCCCCAAGTTAATCTTGCTGCCTTTGTATCAGTTGATTACTAATTCAGCTTTGTTACAGGATGTATATACCAGGAATTGGATAGATGAATTCTTAATGTATTAATTTACATGTACAAGTGTGTGCTCACTAGCCGAAAACAGAATGTGACTGCATTCTGTTCCAATTTTATATAAATTGGGCAAGGGAAGCAACTTAAGCAATACAATTTAAAATGAAAAGTAATATTGCCCATGGCCAGGTGATCTTTCCCAGTGTAGTGGTGGCACCAAACGGATAGATCAACACAGCTTGGTTAAATGATGTCTTCAGGTCAGCAGCTTTTAGAGTTAAGACCATGTTATTGCGAAAGGGAGCAGAATACAAAAGAATAAAGTTGCGCATTTATATATATGGTCCTTAAATAGATCAATGAATACTATAGTATGATATAAGCAAATATATTCAGAGTTAGGAGGGGTAGCATTACCATGAATCATGACAATACTTAAGATAGAACTGCACCTTCCTTTATAAGGCAAATGTACTGAACTTTACAAGAGAATGCAAATTTAGAGTATAAGTAGGCACAACAAATATCACAGAATAAGATGGTCTCATATATCCTATCAGATTTGCGTCACAAACTGGATAAATAGCATATGTGCACGATTTGGAACCAAATGAATCATTGTATAAGTAGTTTACCGCTCTTACTATACATGAGAACAAAAAATCTTGATCAAAAAAATTATTAAGAGGTCATGCGAGACTAGAAGGCAGGCCATGACTGTTGCTGTACGTAGAACAAAGCGCTTGATCAGAAAAGCTATCTTTCTAAATTGTTTGAAAAAAGCACACATAATGTTGTACAAATATTATGGAAGTTAGGTACGTTCAATAATTCAACTACCAGCAAGTTTTGTGTGTGGAGAAAGCATTAATGTGTTGTCTTTATAGTAAATTAACTACCTATATTAGTACGTGTTGATGTTTTATTTTGTTTGGCAAATTACCTTTCAAAAAACTTACGTATATTGGGTGTTGGGCTCTAGATAGTGGAGGCACTAGAGAACGACGATGACCATACCAAAGAAAACTCATGTTACAAGCTAGCCCTTATTTTTCCTTCCAACATTGGAATTCATATTAATTTTGTTGTTGTTGCATCATTCGCAATACTTTGACCATCTTCGGGTAAATGTTTCTCTTTGATCAAAATCTATTTGTTATGATGTCAGTGAACCAGATAAAATACGTATTCCGGAAAAAGTAAATTAAACTTAGTTGTTAATTATTGATTATTTTTAGCTTTGATGAAGTTTTCTATTACACAATTAAATCAGAAATACGGGAAAAGATGAAATAGCCTATACATTCTAAAGGAAAAGGTAAAATTAATTTTTTTGAGTACTAATTTGAATTTGCTGATAGTGATACATTAGAGAGTGGAGTAAATATTGAGAAACAATGCTCAGCTATGTACAAAATCCATATCAAAGGACAAGTATTATTGAAAAGATTTATGAACATGATTTTGTGCAGATGTCAAAACATCCATGAGATTGGAGTTAATTTATATTACTACATCAATTTTAGACTACATAAATGATCCTTAAGCCACTTTTTCATGCTTAAATTCTTTCAGTGGCGACAATATCAGGGATCACGCTATGCAGGGATATTTTAGTAAATATGGTGAATGAAGAACTTTTGCACAAGCAAACGATAGTGGTTGTCACCTCGAATTTGGTCGGAAATTCAATGGTCAGAACTTTCATCTTTTTGTGTAAACCTAAATCCAAATTTACTAAGCATTTATACTAGGGCTATCAATACAAATATGGGCACTCTATACTTAATGATATGTGTGGCTTAATTTATAGTACAACCCAGTAATCAGGGCATCCGTGTATCATTATAATTTGTATAGACCTTTTTTTATTGCTCAATTATTGAAATACAGTGTCTTTGGGAAATATTAAACTATAGCTACTCACTAATACACTAATTAGTAATTAAATTTGCCGAGTATCAATGGAGGCAAGGGACCTAACACTGTCGATGCAAACGGAAGCACAGAAAAAGTGGAGGGGACAAAAGAAAATTAACATTTTTCACTAACAGGCAGTGTTTTAATTACATTATATTGGTACAATCGTACACACACAGGAAAAGGTTAAGCAAAAATATATGGCATATAGACATGAAAAGGTAAAAAGGAGACCTGTAGGTCGAAGCATGTTGCCGCTGTGGAGGAAGACGACGAGATGTCGGGATTCCTCGAGTGGGAACAACGATGACGTCTGGCTTGCACGATTGAGGAAGACAATGGACCAAATATCCTCATACAAAAGCTGAATCCACGCTGGCTGTGCGAGTCGAGATCCACGACCAAGGATCCCATACACGGATGCTGACAGCGACGACACCGTGCAGATCAACGATCTCGCCTCCTCCATTGGAGCTGCTACTCGGGCCCTGCTATACATCCATGATCCATCGGCGCTTAAAAACCAAGGACATAGAGGAGGCGTACGAGCCAAACCAGCCGTCAAAGACGGTCACCATGTTGCCGCACCAGCGAGTCAAGCTGCGGGTATGCCTGCAGCCGAGGACTAGCAGGCTCAAGGCACAAATCGACAGAGCAAACTGGTGGGAGATTAAATATTACCAGCAGTACAAGCCGGGCCTGGTTTAGTGACAATAATTTTGGAGTGAACGGAGAGATCAAGGAAAGGAGAAAGGGGATCGGGGCATCAGGCAAGAGCTACGTGTGAAGTTGTGAGTGACGAAGAAAAAAAATCTTTTTTGTAAGTGTAGAGTGAGAGAGAAGATGTGTCGTCCCTTTGGGGGATATGCTTGAGATTGTTGGGCTAAAGCCCAACCAATCATATCAGCACAAAAGAATCAATTTTTACTTCCTCTAAAAAAAGAATCATTTTTTACAAAACAACACAATTTAAAAAAACACAAAAAATCCTAATTACCAGCTATTATTACAGAAAAATATATTGCATACACATGTGTTCGGCCTAAATTATAGTATATTTTATCATGCAAACATATAGTACATTATCATCGTATGAATAAAAAACCGTAACAAAGGAAAAAACTCGGTACTCATATTTAGATGGTATGTACGGTCATATTTGTTGTCATCATTTCCACATAATAGTAATACATCCCCTTGATATTTTTCCATCATGTCAATACTTAGGTTTTATCCCTATTCTCCAATCATACGTTTTTTACATAATTTATATTAGTAAATATATGTAATCATATTTTTTCATAAATAAATTGCTTTTCCCACTGATAATTTGTTGTACCATGGAAATGATTTCATATATGCATTCTCTACTTGAAATACGACGAACAAATTGAAACTACGGACAATCACATTTTTCTTCCTTCCAACTTGACAAACTGCAGGTAACCGAGAGAATGCACATCCATTTCTCCCTAAAAAAGGTGAACTACTAAACAATTTAGAATAAATAGGAAAAAAATCATAACACCAAAAAAATGATATGAATTATAAATTTTACAATGTGATTCATAATTAAAAATACATTTAGTACGATGTTCATAATAAGCACATAAATGACAAACATATATATTTACATGTCAATGAGAAAATAAATACCTAGAAAAAACTATGTTAAAAAGAGACTTAAACTTGTAAATTTCAACACATTTGGTCTCAATGTGTCTTTAGAAAAAAATGAACTAATATGTTCTCATATTAAAATTTCTAAAATTCTAACCCGCGCATCGAGCGCGCCACTTTGCTAGTTACTATCTAATGACAGTACAAAAAGAATAGCAAGATAGTAGCAAAGCATGTACCTTTGTAATGAACAGCTCATAGTGCCACCAATTGGATATAAAGGTTTGGAAAAAACAAGCTCCTAATGTTGAACCAGTTGGACTTTTTGTGCAGTTCCACTAAAATTGAGTATCCCTGTTTGCATAGATATTGAAAGTGTGATCACTATAAAAGCGGCACTAGTTGAAGCATAGACTCACTAATATAAGTATTCCAATTTCTTAATGGGAAAAGGTAGCAAGACTATTTCTTAATGTCAGGAAGGCATACATAGTTTTTTCTGAAAAACTGAGCCATTCCCGACCTTTCCTCTTCTTTTAAGCAAATTGTGTGCAGTTCTACTAAAATAAAATGCCATGACCGCCTTGACAATTCAGTGAAACTGTACAAAAGGAAATGACTTAACATTACATCATGATGTCAGGTATGTAGTCGACAGGCATTAGAGACAAACATACATACCTCCTCCGATAACATAATGAACATTAATTTTAACAAAGGTGTGACTAGCTTTACCGGGATAATTTGAGTGAACTCTACACCCTCTGTTCCTTAATATAAGACGTTTTCACAGTTCAATTTAAAGTACCCAAACGTCTAGTATTTAGAAAAATATGTAGTAGTTTTCTTGAGCATATATCTGAGAAAGCTTGCCACACTTTATTTATGTCCATACGCTAATGCAATACCATTCGAATACTACAAATATACACTAATCCAGTGGCTAGTGCAACAGTAGAGTAGTTAGTTTATTACAGGGTACAGTACAATGGTTTTACTGAACAGATTTCAATAAACTCTAGCACTGGAAGGTTTCTATAAGAACTGACAATACAAAATGTAAAGGTAACAAGTTTCAGCAATGGTATACTAGCTGTGCATGAGCATTAAACCAAATACAAAAGTATGAAGGTAACTAGCATTATTAACTAATGACAGTATAAAAAAATTGCAAACCATGTACCTCCAAGGTAAATATCATTTCGAACTCGGGGGGACCTTAAAAATTACTATTCCAATCTTGATAATTGATCAAACATAAAAACTTGATCGAACGAATCAAGAGAACAACCAGAGGAGGAGGTGCCCACTCTTGACCTTTCCTCTCATCTTCATAATTGTCTGTGCAGTTTAACCAAAATAAAATTACATCAGCGCCTTGGCATTTTGGTGACACTGTACAAAAAAATTAACTTATCTCATGAAAGTGAGGTATGTAATCTATAAGCATTAAGAGTGCAAAAATCTGAAGGTAGTAACAAGTTTCATCATTGGTATACTGGCTGTGCAACATCATTAGAATGCCTTAGCTGAAAAATCTTTAATACATCAACAATCAACAACTAACCCTGAAATAATCCAATGACATTAAATGGCATTGCTTAAATTTATCGGTGGCATTAGACTGAGAGCGGCATTAGTTAAATGTGGCATCACTTTAGCAGTAGCATTGCTTGACTTGACTGCTGGCATTATACTAACAGCAAAAAAAGTGGCAATAAGAGCATGGGAGGCCCATTCGGACAGTGGGCGCACCAGTACGATGTACCTCCACGGGCGCAGAGTGGTGAGGGAGGTATGGTTACCCAGAGCAACAAATATCCAGGCAGCATATGTGGATTACGTCTCATTTTTGTTCTCTTTAGCCACCTTTTTCCTATGTGAGGACAACAAACCATCGACCTGGTCATTCTCTATTGCGTTGTCATGCCTTTTGTCGGGGAAACTGATCCATGAACACCTATGGGACCGGCGGACCGAGCCCCTTTCGGTTTGGCGGGAGGGGGAGATCGCACGAAGAGCGGATCGAGGCGAAGCACACGAGCAGTTTACCCAGCTTCGGAGCTCTCCGGAGAGATAACACTCCTACTGCTGCATGTCTTAGTGTATTGAGTTCTTGCTCGGGAGCTCTGAGTGCTACAAGACCGAGCGTGAGTGTTTTTCTGGCTTCGAAATGAGCCGAACCCCTTCTACGTTGCGCATGGGCCTCCTTTTATATGCTCAAGGGGTCACCGACAGGTGGCAACGTAGACAAGGGTAAAAATGGAAAAGGAGTTGCGGTTGGTACAACTACCTGTACAGTGTATCCTACCTAACCCTGATGGCAGGGGACAAAGGCATTAAATGCCCGTCTGTGTCGCCCAAACAGTGCAGAAAAGGACCGTCAGGGACGCCACCGCTCGCCACGATGGCAATCTTGTCAGCGTCGCTTGCCACCGCACACCGTTGGCTGCACAGCCTCTCGCCACGCGTGCCTGGAAAGGTCCCAGGGCGACATGTTGGTGGATGTGCTGGAGCGCAGGTACAGGGTGGTAGCTTGTCGCGGCAAGCGCCTTGCCGCGGTTGTTGTCTTGTCGCGCCCGGAAGCTTGTCGCTCACCGGGCCTTGCCGGGACGCATGGAGCGTCGCGGCAACTTCCTTGAGATGTCTTGGCTGGCCTTCCCGGCAAGCTCCTCTTGCCGGGGCCTTGTCTCTTGGCTTGAATACTTTGTTCTTGAATGGCTCCAAAGGAACCATGGAGGACCTTGGCGGTCGCCCGGCAAGCCTTGCCGCGGGGTGCTGCAACTGCCCGTGCACAAGTTCGGGATACTAGGGTACCCCTATTCTAGTACACCGACAGGAGCCCCCGGGCCTGGGCCACACACGGTGCCAAGCGCTGTTGGGCCAGGCCCAGAACAGGGCACGGGTACGCGTGGCCTGGGTTACGCCGTATCTTACTCCGTATCCACCGCGCCCTCCCCCAACGGCACGCGTCGAATGCGGCGTCGTGGGAGAGATCGTGGGTGGTTTCTTTATTCGGAAGGCCGTAACGTCCGCCCCCTCCCTCTTTATAAGCAGGGGAAACAGGGGCAGTTCGCCCCCCTCTCCAGTTGCTACTTCCAATCTCGGAAAGCTCCGCTGCTCCCCCCTTCTTCCCAAAGTCGAAAGAGAGCAGCGCTCCGCCCCCCATCGCCACCAGCGCCACCGACGCCGACGATCTCCCCTGCCACTTCCACCATGGCTCCAAAAGCCGACAAGGGGAAGGGCGTGAAGTCAGCCAAGGCACAGTGGCTCGCGGCGCTGCGAAAAGGAGCGGGCCATCTTCCCCCCTCAGCTCGACGCGAAGGAGCTGAGGGAGTACTACTACCTCTTCTGGTCGACGGAGACGCGAGCGCATCCGCGCACGAGGGTACTCTCAGCCGCCGCTTCGAGATTGGCTCCGAACGGGTACCCATTCTTCGCGCTGTTCTTCTACTGCGGGCTCTGCCCGCCCTTCTCTGAATTCTTCTGTGATATCATGAACACCTACGGGTTCCACCTCCTTGACTTCACCCCCAACGCCGTTCTGACCATGGCAGTTTTCGCACATCTCTGTGAAAACTTTGTCAGAGTCCACCCAAACGTAGCTCTTTTCCGCCACTTCTTTATGCCCCGAGTCGAGAGAGGAGAGCCCCTTGCCGGCAGAATCGCCTGGATCTCGAGGGTCGGCAAGAAGGAAGCTTATCTGGAGGGAGAGCTCCGCAGCAAGTGGGAGGAGTGGAGAGCAGATTGGTGCTGGATCGTCGAGGAGAACCCGCAGCCATTCACCGCCCGGCGCCAAACCCCAATAGTACGCGATAACGATTGGAGCAACATGGCCCCAAAAGATGACAGGCTGAAGATTGCCGTTACCCGGATCTTATGCCTCAGGCTTGCCGGGCTCACCGTAGGCGCCGTTGGCGCAGATTTCCTTCGCCGTCGTATCGCCCCCCTTCAGGAGAGGAGGAGACCCGCTTGGGAGTTCCAGAACTCGGCGGATATCATGAGGCTGCGCCCGGGCCTCAACTTCAACTTCACTGTCTTGGAACTGGACACGATGCTTCTGGAGCTGTTCAAGCGCGATCCTCAGCATCCATTCATGTTGCCGCGGAATGTAGTTCCGTTGTGCAACAATTCTTCGCTCGACCGCATCCGTGCAATGATGCCGCTGTGCGATTCGCATGGAATCGTTCCAACTTGGCAAGAGCCTGCAGACGACGTTGTGCAGGAGTTCTTCGACAGCTTGGTTGAAGTGCCGGTCCGCCTCGACGAGCAGAAGAGCCTCACCCGAGACACCACCGATGTGGAGATGCAGCGCATCGTCACTAGGCTGGAAGAGGCGGCGGCAGCAGCTGCCGCGGGCGAGTTTGGGTTCACCTTGGAGGTGGCAGAGGCAGCAGAGGCGGCAAGCCTTGCCGAGCGAGAAGAGCTTGTCAGTGAGGAAGAGCTTGTCGGGCCTGAATCTGAGTCGAGCGAGCCCGCCGAGGGCGCGGGCGACCCGTTGCAGATCGGCTCCTCCTCCTCCCCACCTTCAGCTAGCTCGCCGCAAGCGGAGCCCCCAGCCCCACCAAGAAGGCGTCTCCGCAAGGCCGGGGACGTAGCGGGGTGACAGATGAGTCAGCATCCGCCGCACCACGTGACACGCTCTACCACAGCAAGCACTGTTGCCGCGGGAGCACCTCACGCTGCTGCGGCAACTGGAGCGGGGTCTTCCCGGTCCACCGCTACTGCACCTGCCAAGCGGACAAGGGAGCCTACTCCTCCGCCTCATCGCACCGGAGGCGAGCCGGACTTCGATCTCTCCGTGCTCAGCTCCGACGATGAAGAAGAAGAGTAAGATCCTTCGCTGTACTTGTAATTCTTCAATTCTTGATGTGTGTCTTGTATCTGATTTGCTTTACACCGAACTCATCCCTTTTCAGGACTCTGGCCCAGAGAGCGGCGAAGAGAGCCAAGGTCCCGGTGATTGTCATCGAGGATGAACCCACTGCGGCAACAGGGGACGCGCCTGAGACCACCTTGCCGGACCCGGCAACTATTCACCAAAGCAGCCCCCAGCGCAGCCCCCAGCGTAACTGTATAGTTTACTTCTTGTTGTCAAGTGCGCATGGGTGCTCTTTCTTTGCTGATTTCTGATTGTTGGTTTGTGCAGGAGCAGAGCAGCCTCACCAGGAGTGCCCGGAAGCTGCTCCCGAGATGCCATCTGCTTCGACTACACCGCCAAGGGAGGATTCCCCGGCAAGGGAGCATTCTCCGGCAAGGGAGAATTCTCCGGCAAGGGACAGTTCTCCGGCAAGGGATAGCACCAGTGATCCCCCGGTGGCAGAGACTGCGGCTGTAGGTCCAGGTAATCCTCTCGCTTGAGAACTTCCCTTGGGTTCTTCTTCTTCTGATTTTCTTTTTTGAATATTTGCTTGACTTTTCTCCCCTCTTCGGTCGTCAGATCCATCTGCGGCGGATCCAATGGAAACCAAGGCCGCCGGCGAGGAGAACGCGCGCGGCAACAACAACGACGCGGCTGCCACCGAAGAAGAGGCCGGCGCTGATGATCCCGCCGGCGAAGAGGCCGCCAAGGCTGCCGCCGCAGAAGCTGGCAAGGAATCCGGCGATCGCACTGACGGCCCCAAGGCCGCAGGAGCGCGAGGCGCTGCACCGACCGCCGATCCCTCTGCCGCTGCTGCAGCGCCAGGCTTCGAAGAGCCCCAGCCCGGCGCCTACTTGAAGGCCGGCGATGGCGTCTTCATCAAGCTCCCCTGGGCATCGAGCTCCAGGGCGCCGGTCGAAGGAGAAACTTTTGACGAAGAGGTGCTCACCTCCGCTGGGCTGGCGTTAGTCGACGCACCAAGAAGCAGCAGCGACGAGCCTGAGGAGGAGCGATTGCTGCGGAAGCTGCTGTCGCTCTACCGCGCCCGACAAGCCAAGCTGGTATCCCGAGAGGCGCTTGTCACGAAGGCGGGAGTGGACATCGAGAAGCGCGCGGAGGAGCTCCGGGGTCTCAGGCAGGAAGCTCTCCGATCCTTAGCAGAGGAGCGGGAGCAACTCGCCGAGGAGCGGAAAGCCTTCCTCCTCGGGAAGGCTGAGGTTGAGGAGCAGCAACGGCTTGCTGCCGAGAAGCTGTCTGCGCAGGAAGGCGAATTAGCGCAGCGCAAGGTCAACCTTGACAGCCACGAGGAGGAGCTTGTCGCGCGCGAGCAAGCGCTTGGCGGGGCTCTCAAGGAAGCAAAGGATGCTGCCGCAGCTGCCGAGGCCGCCAAGAAGTAGCTGGAGACGAAGATGGCGCAGCTGGAGGCTGATCTCATGGCAAGTGGCGAGGAGCTTGCTGTGCTCAAGCATGAGCGCGAGAAGGACGCCGCGGCTCATGGTGAGCTGCAGGGTCGCCTCGCCGAGAGGAGCCAAGAGCTTAGCGCCGCCATGGACTCTAACGCGGATCTCGAGTTGAAGCTGGCCACCTTGACCAAGACGCTGGACGGCGCCAGGGAGCAGGAGGTGGCCTTGAAGGAGAAGATCAAGGCCGACGAGGCGCTGCTGGCGAATGCTGCTGCCGCCCACGACGCTTTCCGGGAGACTGTGGAGCACTGGACTGAGGGTCTCGTGGATCTTGCCGCAGCCATCGACGGGGAGCTGGCGCAGCTAGGGATAGAGGATCTCGGGTACTCCTCCGACGAGCACCTCCAACCCAGCGCCAAGCTCAGCCTGTTCTTCAAAGGTGTGGCGACGGCCCTCCAGCGACTCCGGGAGAAGATCCCAAAGCAGCTGGCCGACGAGTCGCGCAGGATCTGCGCGGGGGCTCTTCAGAAGGTGCTGGTGAAGGTGGCCTTCCGCAACCCAGGCTTCAACCTCACCAACATCCTCAGGTCCTTGCCGCCGGATGCTGATCTGGAAGCGCCCAAGGCCCTTGTCGCACCCATTGTGGACAAGGTGAGCGGGATCAAGAGGGTTGAGGGCGATCGCGTAGATTAGGCCGCCCTTCTTTTCTTTTTCTTTGTCGCCGCTGGTCATGTCATGAGAACATTCTGTTAGAGCTGCGACAAGTTATCTTGTAATATAACTCTATTTTGGGTAGAGATTGCTATGTTATTTCCTTTACTTGATCCCTTCCTTTGTATGTTTTTGCCCTACGCTTTTAGGGAACTTGTCGGTGCAGGCACCTTGAGCCGCGAGCGCTGAGTGCGGGACGTCAGCAGCCTGCTGGCGGTGCCGCTACCGACAAGAAACCTTGTCGCAACTAGTCGCAGCTCACTTAAGTTGTTGAGCGGACTCGAAACAAAGTAAGGGCGCAACTAGCTATGAGTTGGTTCCTCCGCGCACAGGTTTTCCATACAAAGCACGGTCGTTCGAGGAAGATAACTTGAAAATTTAAAACTGATTGCTCAAACTTTGGCAACTTAGCTTTTCTGTCGTTTGCTTCCCGGTAAGGCTAAACTTCCTCGAGCGACACTTGGTCCATACCATTATCTTCTCCTTTCCCCCCGGCAAACTTGTGGGCGAGGGAACCTTCCCTTCCTTGAGAAAGAGAAAGAAGAGAAAATAAAGATATGGAGCCTTATGGCTCGTTATTGCTTACCGGAGGTAGGTGTTGCACAAAGTGTCAGATAATGCATGCAAGAAATAGTATAAAGCATGAAATTGACAAGATGTGCGGAGCACATGATCTTTACTTATGCACGGGGTCTGCGCTCGGCTTTGTACAAAGGATTACATGCAACATCGGCAAGACATGTACAAAAGGTGGTTGCCGGAACGGGTTCCGGCAACCGCGCCCTACGGGTAAAACTTACGAAGATGTTCAATGTTCCAGGAGTTGCTCACCGGAATGCCATCTTCGGTCTCAAGGCGGACAGCGCCAGGCCTAGTGACTCGTTTCACCCGGTAAGGGCCTTCCCACTTTGGCGTCAACTTGTTGGAATTCTTGGCGGACTGAACGCGCCGAAGAACAAGGTCGCCTTCCTCGAAACTTCTGGCATTAACTTTGCGGCTATGGTAGCGGCGCAAAGCTTGCTGGTATCGAGCAGCTCGTACAACAGCCTAAAGACGGTTCTCCTCAAGGAGCAGCGCGTCATCTTGTCGCAGCTGCTCTTGCTCAAGCTCATCATAAGCGAGCACTCGAGGTGACCCGTATACGAGTTCCATGGGAAGAACTGCCTCCGCTCCATAGACTAGAGCGAAAGGTGTCTGGCCAGTAGCTCGATTTGGCGTCGTCCTGATCGACCAAAGAACCACCGGCGGCTCCTCAATCCAGTTCTTTCCGCACTTGCGCAGCCTGTCGAAAGTCCTGGTCTTGAGCCCGCGCAGCACTTTAGCATTCGCCCTCTCTGCTTGACCGTTGCTCCTCGGATGAGCAACAGAAGCAAAGCAGACCTTGGCGCCAAGATCTTGGACGTACTGCATGAAGGTGCGGCTCGTGAATTGCGTGCCGTTGTCGGTGATGATCCTGTTAGGGATCCCGAAACGGCAAACAATTGACCTGAAGAACTTGACTGCTGACTGTGTTGTCACCTTCCTCACTGGTTCCACTTCCGGCCACTTTGTGAACTTGTCGATTGCAACGTACAAGTACTCAAAGCTCCCGACAACTCAGGGAAAGGGGCGAGGATGTCGAGCCCCCAGACCGAAAATGGCCAGGATAAAGGGATCGTCTGGAGAGCTTGAGCTGGCTGGTGTATCTGCTTGGAATGGAACTGGCACGCTTCACACTTGGTTACTTGTGCAGTTGCATCCTGGAGGGTTATCGGCCAAAAGAAACCTTGCCAGAACGCTTTGCCGGCAAGTGCTCTTGCGCCAATGTAGTGACCACATATGCCTCCATGTATCTCTGCCAACAGCTTTTGTCCGTCTTCCCGGTGAATACACTTCAATTTCACGCCGTTGAGTCTTCTTCTGTACAGTGTGTTGTCAACAAACTGGTACATACTTGACCGCCGGGCTACTCTTTCCGCTTCTTCTTGCTCTTCGGGAAGTTCTCCTGTCTGAAGGAAACAGACAATCTGCTGTGCCCATGTTGGAGCTTGCGGCTCGACAACAAGGACTAAAGGCAAAGCTGCTGCTGCGGGAACATCCGCTTCTATGGCGAGAACTTGTGGCTCAGCCGGAGCTTGATGTTCCCCGGCAAGCTTGCCGGAGCAAAACTTGTCGGGAGCGTCTGCTTCAACGGAACAAACCCTAAGGCTTGCCGGAGCAGACTGCTCCTCAGCATCCTTGGTGTTGATCTTGGGGACCTTCTTGGCGGCGGCTTCGGGGAGCTCTGCCGGAAAGTAGTCACCAGAAATCAACTTCCTCTTCTTGTTCTGTCCAGTTGATGGTGTTACGGACGGTTGAGTCAGCTTGAGCACAAAGATCCCTGGTTCCAAAGGTAGCTTAAGTGCGGCGCACTTCGACAGGCCATCAGCAATGTCATTTTGAGCTCTTGGAACATGTTCCATTTGTAGGCCGTCAAAGTGTTCTTCTAGCTTTCTCACTTCATCGACGTAGGCTTCCATCAACGGACTCTGATAATTCTTGTTCACTTGGCGGACGACAAGCTGTGAGTCACCCCTGACAATGAGCTTCTAGATCCCGAGGTCTGCTGCGATCCTCAGACCGGCAAGCAAACCTTCATACTCTGCAGTATTGTTTGTTGCTTGCTCCTTGGGAAAGTGCATCTGGACTACATATTTGAGGTGCTCTCCAGTGGGTGCGACAAGTAGCACGCCCGCACCGGCGCCTTGCAGCGAGAAGGCACCATCAAAGTACATTAGCCACTCTTTGCTTGCTTCCTTGACGGGGATGCTCGTTTCTGGAATTTCTTCATCTGGTGTTGGCGTCCACTCTGCTATGAACTCTGCCAATGCTCTGCTTTGGATAGTTGAAGTGCTCTCAAACTTGAGGCCAAAGCTTGACAGTTCCAGTGCCCACTCGACAATCCTGCCTGTTGCTTCCGGATTTTGCAGTATCCTCTTCAGCGGAAAACGAGTGACAACCGTGATCTCATGTGCTTGGAAGTAATGGCGCAGCTTTCTCAAGGCCATGAGAAGGACGAAAAGCAATTTCTGCACACCAGAGTACCTTGACCTAGCCCCCTGCAGAAGGGAACTGACAAAGTAAACTGGGCGCTGCACCATTCTCTTCTGCATCTCTTCACGCGTCTGCGCAGATCCATCTTTGTCGGGACCAGAGCTTTCCGGCGAAGTCCCTTTCTTGTCGCTGGATGCACTTGCCGTGGTTGCCGGCTCATCGTCCGCCTCCCTCTCCGGTACTAACGCAGCACTAACCACTTGATTGGTTGCCGCTATGTATAGCAGCAACTTCTCTTGTGGCTTAGGTGCGACAAGTGTTGGAGTGGAGGACAGGTATCTCTTTAAGTCCTGCAGCGCAGCCTCCGCTTCCGGAGTCCATTTCATTGGACCTGCCTTTTTCAATATTTTGAAAAATGGCAGGGCGCGCTCAGCAGACCTAGAGATAAACCTGCTGAGAGCATCCATGCAACCGGCAAGCCTTCGTACATCCTTGACGCGCTTCGGTGCTTCAATCTGCTCAATGGCCTTGATCTTGTCGGGATTGGCTTCAATTCCCCGCTGAGACACGAAGAACCCGAGAAGCTTGCCAGAGGGGACTCCAAACACACACTTCTCGGGGTTAAGCTTGAGGTTGATCCTGCGCAGATCTGTAAAGGTTTCGTCTAAATCTTGAATCAGAGTTGCTTTGTCCTTGCTCTTGACCACTATGTCATCCATGTAGGCCTCCGCATTTCTGTGTATCTGTGGCTCAAAAGCGTCATGGACTACCCTTGCAAATGTTGAACCAGCATTCTTTAGACCGAAAGGCATCCGTACAAAACAGTATGTGCCACATGGGGTGATGAATGCGGTTTTCTCCTCATCCTCTTCTGCCATGAAGATCTGATGATATCCTGAGTATGCATAAAGAAATGAAAGCAAGTCACATCCGGCCGTGGAGTCAACAATCTGGTCAATGCACGGCAAGGGAAATGGGTCTTTGGGACAAGCTTTATTGACATCAGTAAAGTCGATACAGAGCCTCCATTTCCCGTTTGCCTTGCACACGACTACAGGATTGGCCAACCACGTAGGATGGAGCACTCCTCTGACAAGGCCTGCGGCTTCCAACTTCTTGATTTCTTCAGCGATGAATTCTTGGCGCTCCACTGCCTGTTTCCTGACTTTCTGCTTGACGGGCCGTGCGTGAGGACAGACAGCAAGATGGTGCTCGATTACTTTCCTGGGAACACCGGGGATGTCAGACGGTTGCCATGCAAACACGTCGACGTTCGCCCGCAGGAAAGCAATGAGCGTGCTTTCCTATTTAGGGTCGAGAGTGGCACTGATGGTGAAGGTACCACTAGTGCCGTCCTCCTTGGCGGGCACCTTCTTGGTCTCAGGTGAAGCTACCATTGTCTTCTTAGACTTGCCGGTGGAGCTCGATAGTGCGTCCTCGACGGTAGCGTAACACTCCGACGAGGTGCGCTTGCCGGAGTGGGCATCAGAACTCTTGCCGGACTTGGTCTTCTTCTTTCCCCCGGGAGCTTCAACGGCAAGTGATCTGCGATCTGTTGCAGCTGCTGCTTCCCGGTAGATCTTGTCGGCGCAGATAAGAGCATCCTTCTTGTCGCCAGGGACAGAGATGACACTTATCGGGCCTGGCATCTTTAGCACGTTGTATGCATAGTGAGAGGCTGCCATGAATTTGGCGAGCGCTGGACGGTCGAGTATCCCATTTAAGGCAATGGAAAGTCAGCAACGTCAAAGGTGACCCTCTCAGTCCTGAAGTTCAACTCACTGCCAAATGTTACCGGCAACGTGATCTTTCCCTTCGGCTTGCTCCTTCCCGGATTGATTCCTTGGAATGTGCCGGTCTCTTCAAGCTCACTATCAGGGATCTGGAGTTTCTGGAGTACCGCGGAGGAGATCAGGTTCAAGCCAGCCCCGCAGTCAACTAGCATCTTAGTGACCTTGAGGTTGCGGATAGTTGGTGAAACCAACATCGGCAAGCACCCGACCGCAGTTATGCGATCTGGGTGGTCCTATATCAAAGATGTTAGGCGTGCTGGACCATTTCAGAGGCTTGCGTGACTCGACGGGTGACTCTGCTGCATTGACTTCCCGCACCCATTGCTTGAGCCTGCGGTGTGAAGTATGCAGAGAAGCACCGCCGTCAACGCACAGGATCTCTGTGGTTTTCGGGAACTCCTGCTCATCGGTCTCGTCATCATCCATATCTTCATCGTCGTCGTCATCGTCATCCTTGTCGCGGCCGCGGGGAGGTCTGTCTCCTTGCCACTGGTTGGCCTTGCCGCGGCGTCCTCCTCGGCCGGGACGTTTCTTGCCGGTTCCTCCAGCACCTTCCTGGCCCTTCTCCTTGTCGCGCCGCTCGTATTCAGCCTTCTGCTGCTCGACAAGCTGCTCGACTTTCTTGCAGCTCTGGAGGTCATGGCCCCTGGTGCGGTGGATCTTGCAGTACTGCTTGTTGGTTCCGTCCTGCTTGTCGGCGACCGCCACAGCCTGGTGGTTGGTGCCTGCGGCAATCTCCTTGCCGGAGCAACCAGCTTTGGCTTTCTTGCCGGATTGCTCAACGACTAGCACATCTTTGCCTTTCTTCTTCTTGTTGTTCCGCCGCCGGTTTTTCTTTGCCGGGGCGGCATCCTCACTATCAGATCCTCCTGCTCCTGTATTCTCTCTGGGGAGTTTCCTCCCTTCCTCAGCACGCGCACACTTGTCGGCCAGGGCATATAGCTTACTGACATCTCTGATCTTGCACATCGCCATCTCCTCCCGCATCCTGCAGTTTCGCACGTTCTGATGGAACACGCTGATTACCGCGGCAGGGTGGACATCTGGGATGTTGTGCTATACGCGGCTGAATCTCTGAATATACTTGCGCAGGGGCTCTCCTTCCTTTTGGGTGAGCATATGAAGATCGCTCTCTTGGCCGTGAGGCTTGTGGCCGCCTGTAAAGGCGCCGACAAACTGATGGCACAAGTCAGCCCAGGAGGATATGGAGTTGTCCGGCAAATGCATGAGCCAGGATCTGACATTGGGCTTGAGCACCAGCGGGAAGTAGTTGGCAAGGATCTTGTCGTCCCGTCCCCCGGCAGCTTGCACGGCGATGGTGTAGATGCTGAGGAACTCCAACGGATGCGTCTTGCCGTCGTACTTCTCTGGTACGTCTGGCTTCAAATTCTTCGTGCTGGGCCACTAGACTTGCCGCAGCTCACGAGTGAACGCAGAGCAACCTACCGTGTACGGCAAGTCGCCTGGTTCCCCTGGCGCATGCATGTCGATAGAGGGCCCAGCGCGCTGGTCTGATTGACGCCGCGCTTCTCTTCGGTGCTCGATGCGGGTACGAGCGTCTTCTTGCTGTCGTTCGTGAAAAACTTGGCGCTGATCGCGACGAGCCTGTGGATCCGACGATGCAGTGGAGTCGCTGTCGAGGTGGGTCCGGCGAGCCGCCGATCATAGCCTTCGGGGTGGAGAGTGCATGGTGGTTGCACCTCCACCAGTTTCGTCGCCATCAGCTCGTGCCTGGCGGTCCGTTGGCGAAGCCGATGAGGCTCTGAATGGTGGCCCTCCATTCGTCGATCTTGTCTGTTGTTGGAGGGTAATCCAGGAGCAGTTGAGCTTGCGCCAAAGCTTCTGCTCGAGTGGTGGGCGAAAGTGGCGAACGGTGCGAGGAGCGGGATATGCTCGGACTTCTAACTATGTTAGAAGGAGCAGTATCCCGTCCAGGCGACCGTGTCTCGCTCGTGCCTGCATGTCGGCGTGCATGCTGGTCTTGAGCACCATGAGATCCACCAGCTCGATCTTGGTCCAACAAATGTATGGTACTGCGAATACCATGATGCTGTCGGTCCTGCGCCTCCTGAGATGGGTGCGGTGCATGTACAGACACCGAGGTCTGTGCAGCCTTGTCCTTGGCCCTGGCAGCACCGTGAGCTTCCTCGTCGACGCCCGTTCTTCCGCCGGCGTCTACCCCACCACCCGATTGCTCTGGTGGTGGTGGGACTGACGTGGATGGAACAGTTGCCCCCGAAGCCTTCTTCTTCGGTGGCATGTCGATGAAAAGGTTGAAGATCTAGCTCGTGTGAACACCGGATCGGATTCACACAATCTCGACGTCCCCTACCTGGCGCGCCAAAGATGTCGGGGAAACTGATCCACGAACACCTATGGGACAGGCGGACCGAGCCCCTTTCGGTTCGGCGGGAGGCGGAGATCGCACGAAGAGCGGATCGAGGCGAAGCACATGAGCAGTTTACCCAGCTTCGGAGCTCTCCGGAGAGATAACACTCCTACTGCTGCTTGTCTTAGTGTATTGAGTTCTTGCTCGGGAGCGCTGAGTGCTACAAGACCGAGCATGAGTGTTTTTCTGGCTTCGAAATGAGCCGAACCCCTTCTACGTTGCGCATGGGCCTCCTTTTATATGCTCAAGGGGTCACCGACAGGTGGCAACATAGACAAGGGTAAAAATGGAAAAGGAGTTGCAGTTGGTACAACAACCTGTACAGTGTATCCTACCTAAGCCTGACGGCAGGGGACAAAGGCATTAAATGCCCGTCTGTGTCGCCCAAACAGTGCAGAAAAGGACCGTCAGGGACTCCACCGCTCGCCATGATGGCAATCTTGTCAGCGTCGCTTGCCACCGCACACCATTGGCTGCACAGCCTCTCGCCACGTGCGCCTGGAAAGGCCCCAGGGCGACACGTTGGTGGATGTGCTGGAGCGCAGGTACAGGGTGGTAGCTTGTCGCGGCAAGTGCCTTGCCGCGATCGTTGTCTTGTCGCGCCCGGAAGCTTGTCGCTCACCGGGCCTTGCCGGGACGCGTGGCGCGTCGCGGCAAGTTCCTTGAGATGCCTTGGCTGGCCTTCCCGGCAAGCTCCTCTTGCCAGGGCCTTGTCTCTTGGCTTGAATACTTTGTTCTTGAATGGCTCCAAAGGAACCATGGAGGACCTTGGCGGTCGCCCGGCAAGCCTTGCCACGGGGTGCTGCAACTGCCCGTGCACAAGTTCGGGATACTAGGGTACCCCTATTCTAGTACACCGACACCTTTCTACCCTTCTTCAACCAAGAGACACGAGACTCGTTCCTTAGCTACTGATTTTCCCCTTTTCAACCTAGATGCGGGTTCGATGCCTACTCTCTTGGACAGTATAGTCTCCCTTCCTTTCCTTCTTCAACCCAGACATGGATTAGTCTGCATGAAGTAGGGTTTCCTTTAATAGTGCAAATTATGGTTTTCGTCTGCGTGGCTAGCAGAGCAGAAGATAGCAAATTGGGAAGATGGTGGAGTGGAAAAAGATCCACATGCAACGACGTGGCAGATGGGGCAATAGAACAAGGGTACGGTTCGAAAAGAGGTAGCATACCTGAGGGTCGGCAGGAAGTGGCTTTGCTCATGGTCGTCGTCCTCCGCACACACTACGGCAGCGAGCTTGGGGACGGAGGCCATCCCGCGCGGGCGCTAGGTCTGAGAGGACAGCCTTGTCGTCAGTGCGTGACCTCGCTCGCCGACGACGAGTGCGTCAATGCTGCATGTTCTTTTCTTCCCTGGTGGATCTGTGACCACCGGTGAGGAGGGAGAGAGGGGCCATCTTTTTTAGATCTGGAGAGAGGGTGGTAGTGTGAGAAGCAAGTGGGCAGCCCTTGGCAAGAAAGCACTGAAGCTCCAGCCTATATATCTTTTTTATACTACTAGTACTGGAGGTGGAGTAGTGGTAGAGTAGTTTATATTTTCTCTACGTACAGTACCAGTTAGTCGTGCTTCAAAACTGAAGGGCACGCCATTAAAAAAATAAAGGTCGATAACTAATGCGGCACCTCGGGCCAACGCGGCCAGATCGCATTTTGCATGAGAAATTACACACCATGTTTCGTTGACATGTGGTCCTGTTCCAACATATCAGTGAGACGACGACGAGTAGTAGGAGTATTTCCAAATGGACGTGTAGGTCGGGGCGCCTCTTCACAAACCGTGGCAAACTGGCAACCGTCCACCGACTCTTCGCCTTTCCCTCTCGATTTGGAACTGCTGTCGCACGCTCTTCCTCTCCTTCCTCCATTTTCCTTTAGCCCTTCACCCTTTCTTCTGCCATTTTCGATCATCTTCTCCATGGAGGGAACAGGCCGGAAACGACCCCGTTATTCTTGCCCCGATCTGAAAGATGACGTGGTGGAGGAACTCATTGATCAGTGTGACTTCATCACCTCGGCTAGCATGGCAGGTTCGTTCAAGCCCATTCTCGACTCAACTAATAACATCATTACAAGGAACCCAAGAGTCAAGGAGCGGTTTGATCTCCCCTCTCTTCTTCGCCGTGACCCTGATGACTGGCGCCGGCACGACGGAGGTCTCGGCCTGTGCAAGTTGATGTCGCTTGATAATGATACATATGATGTTAAGATGCCATCGCTTGAGGGAAAGGCTTGGGCAGGCGCAAATGGAGATTGGGTTGTTTACATTGGGTCCAACTGCGAGTGGGAACTTGTGAATGTGTACACTCGTGACCGGGTTCCACTTCCAAAAATCTCAGCAAACTACCTAGAGGTTGAGCACACCAGTATTGTACGCACGTTCAAATACGATCATGGTGACTGTCTTCTATGGAAGATAGCAATTTGTCGAGTTCCCAACCGCTCTTGGAATTACAACAACTATGAAGTTGTTGCTATCTTCGACAAGCTTGTTACCATCCTTGGTGGTTTGACTCGATGGATATTGCTGAAAAATCAGTTTTTGTACACGGATGAGTACTGTGATGCAATTCAATACGAGGGCCTTGTGTTTGCTGCCACCAATCGTGGCACTGTTTTTTCATGGCATCCTCATAGTTTTGGTACATTTGTCTTCCACCGTAATTATAATTGTTTCATCCACATGCATGCGGGTTAGCAAGTTTCCCTTTACTAATTAACCTTCTTCTTGTGTTTCCAAGGTCCTGTGAACATTCCACCACCTATACTTGAAAATTTTTATAACCAAGGGGGAGATGACGATGGTGATGATCATGAGCATGAGGACGAGCAGCGCCCATATACTCTTTGGCGCCTGGCAACTAATTCCGATGGATCACCTCTTCTTGTGTGTATACAGCCCACTGATGATGTTACTGCTAAGGAAGCAGGTGTAGTCTCCCACGGTCGCACTCTCCGGACCTATTCCAACACCCGTTGCATGGTATTTAGAATGGATACTAGTGTGCTAGCGCCAACTCCTTCTCCCTGGTACAGAATTGATAGTCTTGGAGAAAACTCGCTCTTCCTTGGACAAAACTATCCAATGATGGTGAAAGGTGATCCAACTGCCATTGACACAACGTTACTACCATTTATGAGAAGCAACTGTGTCTATACCTCGGACATTTGGGTGGTTCCCTACCCTGGTACTGATATAGTAGGCCGCTTCAGCCTGGATGATCAGTCCTACGTTGGTCTCCAGATCGACAATGGATGGCCCGTCCCAGAGAATCACTTGTGGTTCAAAGCAAGCGTTTCCAACACCGAGGAATGGTTGAGTTGAAGTTCATTTCATTGCTTGTTATTTGTTGTGTGGTGAAAACTTTAGTATTTATACGTATCCTCATTGTCGATGTGGGTTGATGACCTGTTGTATGTAATAAAATGATATGCCTATGATAAAGTTACTAAATTTATGAATGGCTTTCGAGTTGCTTCTGTGAGTGAGTGGTGTGACGAGGCAAAAATATATTTTTCGAATACATAATTGTAGGTGCATTGCAACAGGTTATCGGATGAGGCCAATCAACAATAGTAGTACACTATTTGTACTAGCTTCACATGCTTCGCGCGTCGGGCGGGTGTTTTTACTGTAGCCATATGTTAGTGTGTTCGTTGTACGTAACCAGCACCTCGAATCCTCGATACTAGTACTATATAGTAGGAGTAAGTAGTAGGACTAGTAGGGTGGCATGGGCCAGAACAAGCATTCACGTCCAGGAGTACGACACACACCACCACCACGACATCCATCTGACACCATATTATTTCTTGGAGTTCGTGCTAGAGCAAACTCTTCAACCTTGTCGTTTCTCAGCCATCGCACGGTGGGCGAGGTGGGGGTTTGCCGATAGTTGGTTTCCTGAACTGCGGTCCCACTTGTAAGGCCAACTCCAACGAACGACCCCAAATGGACCTCCGTTTTGCACGAACTCCCACGATAATTTTGACTAGAAAAGCAAGACCAAAGAAAACAAGAACCAGAAGAATACATTTTACTACTCCTGTAAGTTGGATTAGTGCCTTCTCGATGCATTCATTGTTGATCTGCGGAGGCTCGATCTTGTGTGCTTCTTTCTTCTTCGAGTGTAAAGAAGTAGACGTTGCTTCCTCGCATCTAGTCTCATGTCTAGCCTCTATTCTAGTAGGAGTATCAACAAATGCTCTAATCTCATCTCTAGCCTCTGTGCTAGCTAAAAGTGATAGAACATCTACTAAATTCGCTCTATCAATATATGGATGTACTCTTCTTCCAAATACAAAAACTTGCATCCATTCTACTCCCTCCGTTGCACAATACATGCCTTCTATTTGTCAAAAATATATATGTATCTAGACATGTTTAAGTATATAGGTACATCCATTTTTGGACAAATGGAAGTCAAGTATTTTGGAACGGAGGGAGTACAAAATAAATTTTTTAAGTTAGCACAACTAGTCTAATCTGAGAGCACAACCGAAGATTTGGTCGGGTTCTTCCTCCTTTTGCCGACATGTGGGACATCCAGCATCCAGGTCGTGTCATGAAAGAAAATAGAGTCACTAGTGCAAAACCGGCCTTTAGTGCCGGTTCGTAACGGCCTTTAGTGTCGGTTTGCCAACCGGCACTAAAGAGTGGGGACTAAAGCCCCCCCCCCCTTTAGTACCGGTTCGTCACGAACCGGCGCTAAAGTGACACCACGTGGCACGAGCCAGACCCGTGTGCACGTAGGACATTAGTACTGGTTGGTAACACCAACCGGTACTAAATGTTTGGGGGGTTTTGGCTTTATTTTCCATTCAATTTTTTTTGTTTGCTGGTATTTCACGATACTACAAATTGTACACGTTATGCATATATATAAATAGATTTTCTCGTACGTAGAACTGCATATATATATATATATATATATATACACACACACACACATATATATATATATATATCCTCGAATGTCTCACAACCAACACCATTAATTATTCACACATACACATGTATATACATATACAATTTCTCCTACATATGTTGCCTTGGTGCCTCCGGAGCACGATGACAAGTGGTTCATGGGGGCGGTAGCGGGTAATAGTATTCTCCTTTGGGATCTATGACCTGGTCGAGCAAAAATCCGGCTATTTCCTCTTGAAGTGCTAGTATGCGGTCCGACGGTAGGAGCTTATCCCGCACCTCTCTGAACTGTTAAGAAGGAGATCAATATGCATGTGTGTTAGTTGTGTGACTAGATATCGATAATGGTGTGAATAGTGTTTTGACAAACATACTCAGTCCTGTCTATCAGATCTGCTCCTTTCAGATGCCATCATGCGAATGTTCTCGCAAACGTAGAATGCACACAGATTATTCCCCGGCGCCAGCTTCAGGGCCTTTACGAGAGTGGAATTTAATCAGATAATGATTAATCAAGCATGATAATTAATTAATGATATTGAAACAAGAATTAAAGAGATGGTAGCTAGCTAGTACTACTTAATTACACTTAATTACTTACCTTTGGTCGATGCCAAAACAACTTTTTTGCCCAGTTGCCTGGAGTCACCTTGATGAACTTTGCCCATGCCCTGCCCGCCGGCAAAGAAAATTAATAAAGGGGTTATTAAATAGTTCATATTAGGAAATGCGAACTAATAATAGGCCGAGATATAGTTAATAATGATTGAAATTACCTGTTAACTATCCCCTTCATGATGGTGAAGTCTTTATATTCTTTAGTTAGTGAGTCCAGTAATTCAACTTTTCCTTCCTCAACTTTAATGTCTAACAAGACCAAGTGCCAACTGCATGCGCACACGTTTGCATGTCTTAATTAAGCGGGCATGTGCATAAAATTAATCAACTACCGTAAACCGTATACACTTAATTATTAACATCTAGCTAGCTAGTAAGCAAAAACAGAATTTGTAGTACAAGACAGTGTGACTCATGGGAAGTTGTAAGGAAGTAGTATATCTTCATTGGTATTGAGGCGCTTCAACAACTCTAGCATGCTTTCCTCTGCACCTTCTTGATAAAATGGAAGCTTCCATATGTCCTCATTAATGGTATTTGGGTCAATGAATCCAATGCCATACCGTCCAGATTTTTCCATTTCATACATCTTCATCCTGCATATAATACCACAAAAAAGAATATAGTGAGGATAATTACATGTAATGATTGATCAAAATTATCACTACATAACTAGCTTGAGACTTAAATTACAGAAAGAAATCACTTACAGACAATAGCAACTGACGATAGACTTGTCGAGTGCGTCTTGATTGTATAACTGAAATAGTTCTGGATACTCAATGGCCAGAGCTTTCTCATGGTAATAATGCCCATGCTTGACATTCACCATGAGGGACTCTCGAGTGGAAATCTTGGTAATGTTCATGTACCATTGATGCAATTCATACATTCTCGTCGGGAGGTCCTTGACCTTGTCTGGATGGACCAAAGGTTGGCCCCGGACATATTTCCATTTTATTTCCGATTCTCTAAGCGGAGAAATGGGCTCGATTTCGAGGAGTTGTACAACAGAGATCTTGAGCATTTCAGCCTGCATTATATGCTCCTCCGTTATTAGCACATCGCCCTGCTGGGGAACGCTAACGGTTTGCCCACAATAATATTTGGTGCGCGTACTCCTCTCATGTGCTGTTGGCACAACAAGCGGGGGGATTGCTTGCGCCGCCTGTTCTCCCAGCTGGGGAACGGTTTTCCCGCATTTTTTGCCAGCTGCTTGTTGGCTCGAGCTCGAGCTCGCTTCCTTCTGTAGCCGTGCTCGATGTAGCTTCCCGATTTGACGCTCATAGTCTGAGTCAACAGGCTTGGGAGCTGGTGCTCTAGCCATACGAATGAAGTGGTCAATCGTTTTCTCAGGCACTTTCTCCTTTGGTGGCGGTGCCGGTTTTGGTCCAAAATGGGCGTCCACTTGGGCCTGCACTATGGCTGTGTTTTGCTCCTCGGTCATGTCGTAAGGCCTCTGAGGAAGAGGAGAGAGGCTTGGACCATATTTATATCGCTTGTCTCCGCATGTACTTCCTGTACTACCTTGACTCGTACCGCTACGCACCATAGCTGCGGCGTGTCTCTTCTGCGATTGCTGAGACGGCGGAGACGGCTGACGTGGCTGACGCTGTGCCAGACTTGAAGCAGGAGGAGTGGTCTGATGTTGTGCTGGACATGAAGGAGGAGGAGTCTGCTCAAGCGTTCGGGGACTTGGAGGAGGTGGCGGACTTCTAGGAGGAGTCGGCTCACGCGTTTGTGGACTTGGAGGAGCGGGAGTCTGCTGACTCGGTGGCGGACTTTGAGGAGGAGTCGGCAGACGACGCGGTGTCGGTGGACTTGGAAAGATGATGCAATCCTTTCTCCATAGGATGATACGATGTACGGCCTCTCCCAGTGTGTGCTCGCCGTCACCTCCAACAATGTCAAGTGATAGCATCGAATATGGCTCGACCACTTCATCAACCATGACCGAGCATAGCCCTCTGGAATTGGGATGCAATGGAAGGTTGCTTCAGGGGTAATTGTGAAAGCAACGCCGTCCGCCACCTTCATGGATATGTTCTTCATTTTGGAGTGTAGCTCACAATTAGCGTCTCTATGATGTCATCCACAGGGTGGTATGTATCCAGCAGTGTGTCGCCCGGGGCAGAACCAACGTTGCTTCTCGACATGGATGGGACGGTGCTATCCAATGATGGATGATCATCCGCTTGCTGCTGCCGTTGCTGAGACCCCTTTTCCTGGCTAAGTGAGTCGATCTGCTGCTGCTGCTGGAATTTGAGTGCCAAGTCCGCGTGCCTTGCTTCTAGGCCTTGAAGGCATTCTGCGTCCTGCTTCCTCTGCTCCTCCTCCAGCTTCCTCTTCTTCTCCTCCTCCATCTTCTTTCTTGCACGGGACTTGTAGTCGTCGTTCCAGTCCGAAAAGCCCTCATACCAGGGAATAACGCCCATGCCTCGTGTTCTTCCCGGGTGTTCAGGATTTCCCAGGGCGCGCGTAAGCTCGTCGTTCTCTCTGTTGGGCATGAACACCCCCGCTCGAGATTCTTCTATTGCGTCAAGTATCTTTTGTTCGGCTCCTTTTAGACTTGCCTTCTTTGAAACCAGGCCTGTCTTCGGTTCCAACGCCCCCCATGCGCATAGAACCAAGTTCTGCACCTGGGGGGCCAGCTCCTAGTAATCGGAGTGACCCCTGCACCCTCCATCTCTTGCTCATACTTATCCCACTTGGGCATTCCCACCACGTAGCCACCTGGACCCAGCCTATGGAACTGCGTCTTTTTTGTAGCATTGGCCTTGTTTTTTATCGACCGTTCCTTAGATATTTCTGAATCCTTGAATTTCACGAAATCGTCCCAGTGTTCTCTTTGCTTCTCCAGTGTTCCCGTGAATTCTGGAGTCTTCCTTTCTGCAGTGAGGTAGTTGGCCCATACAGTTTTCTTGTGGGTGTTGAATGCAATTGCCATCTTTTTAAGAGCAACGCCCTTCACTTTGTCCACATTTGCTTTAGTGAAATAATCTGGTAGGGTGAAATGTTCCATCAGAGAATCCCAAAGGTCTTGTTTGGCTCTGTTGTCGACCCAAGTAACA
The DNA here is from genome assembly GCA_963921465.1 of Triticum timopheevii. NCBI lineage: Eukaryota > Viridiplantae > Streptophyta > Magnoliopsida > Poales > Poaceae > Triticum > Triticum timopheevii. The sequence continues at coordinate 156,093,184 of OY997272.1, forward strand.
CCTGGACATTTAGTCTTTGGCTCTTTCCATTCTTGAATGGAGATCGGGAGTTTGTCCTTCACAAGAACTCCGCACTGACGAGTCCACTTGTTTGCAATGTTCTTAGGCGATCGGGGTTCGCCACTAGGTTTGACGGAGTCGATGTTGTACTTTACACCGTCCTTCAACAATCTGCTCGGGCCTCGCTTTGTCCTGCTGTCTGTAGAAGCATATTTGCTCGATCTGGAGGGCTGAAAGAAGGAAGATCGATTCGTTCATATATCTTAAAATAAAAAAAAACATGTGATGATCACCAGATGCCTGCTTATATAAATATACCTCACCGGTAGTCTTTGTTATTTGAAGATCAACATTCTCTGTGTCATCATAAACATTGTTTGTGTCATCATAATCAGAATCATAGTTCATGACTTCATCAGCTCGGTCGTCGAGATCGAATATCTTTTCATCACCCTCTCCGGTATTGTTCAGATATTGGGATCCGTCATCGCAATTCAGGTACAACAATTTCTTGTGATCCTCTAACATGCGCTGCAACTTCTTCCTCTCCAAATCACTTGCGCAGTTTCTCCTTGCATCACCAATGGCCCGACCTAGATCATCAGCGGGCTCATCTGATGCCTCTTCGTCAGCTTGTTCCCGCATTGCCGGCTCAGCTTCTTCCTCCATTGTTGTATCATCGTATTCAGGGAACCCATGGCCAGGATAGATGTCGTCGTCCTCTTCTTCTCCATTGTCTTCCATCATAACCCCTCTTTATCCGTGCTTGGTCCAAACATTATAGTGGGGCATGAAACCGAACTCAAATAGGTGGATGTGAATGGTTCTTGACGTAGAGTAATTGTGACCATTCTTACAGGCATCACATGGACAAGGCATAAAACCATCCGCCCGCTTGTTTGCCTCAGCGGCAAGCAGAAAAGTATGCATGCCATTAATGAACCCGGGAGAGCATCGGTCATCATACATCCATTGTCGGCTCATATCTTCATTATACACAACACCGAATAGATCAAATTAATACAAGTTCATACATAAAGTTCATACATAAAGTTCATATACAACACTTAATTAAATGCAACATACAAAGAACTCTCTAGCTAAAAAATTTAAATGCAACAACAAATGCGATCAAGATCGCAACTAAGGTAACAATTGATCCAACAGCATAATGATACCAAGCCACACTATCAATGGCATATTTTCTAATCTTTCTAATCTTCAACCTCATTTTCCCCATCTTGATCTTGTGATCATCGACGACATCGGCAACATGAAACTCCAATTCCATCTTCTCCCCCTCAATTATTTTCAATTTTTCTTTCAAATACTCATTTTCTCTTACAACTAAATTTAACCTCTCGACAATAGGGTCGGTTGGAATTTCCGTTTCACATACCTCCTAGATAAAAATATCTATGTCAACTTGATGGACATAATTTGTCATAAACACGAAATGCAACAACTAGTTTTAAAAGAGAATATACCACATCTGAATCATAACAAGGACGAGGGACGACGGGGATGGATATCAAAACCATGGCACTATGTACAACAAACAACATACGGGTAAGACAATTATACGAGTAACTATATATCCAAATCACACAAACATCAATTTGGTATTGTAAAACATTCATGAACAAGAGCCTCACCACAAGGTGGTGCCGGCGACGGGACGGTGCGGGCGAGCGACGGTGGTTACGACGGAGATTTAGAAGGCACTAAGTGAACCACACCTACATATGCAAACTAAGTGTTATTTTTGACCTCTAATTGCATATAAATCAAATACTAGCAAATATAATTCCTCCCAAATTAATCACTATAGAAAGCATTGCAAGAGCTAATCTAGCAACGAGAGTTGAAAGGACAAAGTTGCTAACCTTTGTGATCATTTGAATGGATGGGGGCCTTCAAATCTTGACAAATTTTGGGCAAAATTTGTGAGGAGCTCGAGGAAGAGAGGGGAAGAACAGAGGAAGTGAGGGGAAAGGGGAAGAACGGAGTGGCTCGGGTGGACGAAGGGTTTATGTGCGTCGACCTTTAGTACCGGTTCGTGCCAGAAACCGGTACTAAAGGTGCTGGACGGGCCCTAGGCTGACAACATCCTGCCACCACTCTCTTTAGTACCGTTTCGTGGGACGAACCGGTGCTACAGGTTCACCAAGAACCGGTACTAATGAGAGCAGCCAGCTAGCCGTTGGAACCGACACTAATGGACACATTAGTGCCGGCTCAAAACCAAACCGGCAGTAACGTGCCTCAGATTTCCCCCTTTTTCTACTAGTGAGTGGTAGTTGAAGCCACGAGATGTGCATCTTGGGTTAAACTGTAAATAGAATCATACTACTCTTGAGTAACTCCAAAAGCAGCCACCCAAGATCTTTATTGGATTTGTTTTTCATCACCAGCACGTCGAGGTGAAATATGTGCAGGTTCAATGGGTCCGCTTGCATTTTCACTGACATGTGGGACCGCATGTGAGCAAACAGACGATGGGCTCCGCGCGTCCGCTGGCTGGCTGAGAAGAGAGATAGAGGAGGGCTGAGCACGGACTGCAGGAAATTTGTTGTACGTACCTCGATATAGGCTTGATATAGTGGGATGGCATGGGCCATAACTAGCATTCACATCTAGCAGTACGGCACACGCCACCCACACGAGTCCCATCCGACACAAATTTTCTTGGAGTCCATGCTACGACCATCTCTTCTCCCTCCTGTTTTCTCAGCCATCGCGTGGTGGGCGGGGTGGGGGTTTGCCGATAGTCGGTTTGCTCAACTGCGGTCCCACTTGTAAGTGAAAATGCAACACCGCACGCATTCCCGCTTGAGAGTTGTGCCGGACCAACTGTGTGGGGGTGTGACGCGAACACGGCAGGCTTTTCCTTTTGAACTCGTAACTTGTAAAATTTGGTTCTGCTCCATGGCGCGACCGATAGATAGAAAATAACTATTTTGCCTAGTGTAATGAGAAGTTTGGTTCTGGCGCCGTTCATGCATGGAGTACGTACGAAAATTATGAAGTTGACACAAAAGGTAAGATAATTACTGTAGTATCATATACTACTACATGGATTTGACAGAAAGATAAAAATACATACGGATCCATCAACGAAATCCTCATGCCCTAGTGTGCCGGGTCACCAACCGACGTGTGAGGAGCAGCGGCGTCGGCGGCGAGCTCAACGTGCTTCTGAACAGTGTCGTCCACGGTTGCCCTGCGGTCCAAGAAGGCCAGCGTCCTATTGTCCTCCTCTTGCATGTAGTACTCCTTGTGGATGATTTGCGCGTAGATGTGGGTCATTATGTCGATGGTGTCTTGCTGTGCTAGGCGCTGCGCGGCGAGCGCGACCTCGAGGTGGACATTCTCCGGCGCGACGGCGGGCAGTCACAGGGCCACCAGTGCGTCGAAGAGGTTGTCACCATAGTGGCCGTTGAGGGTGGCGGGCATCGCAGAGCCTGGACGTGTCGGCTGGAGGCTTACTTCGAATTCGTCCGCGAGCTTCTTGACGATGGTGAACTTGTCGAGGAAACCGACGAGGACCTCGTCGAACAAGGAGACGAAGCTGTCGTCCAAGCGGCCCCTCGCCCTGGCGGCCTCAAGCAATACTACTCGGAGACGTTCCTCGGTGCCGGGCCGCAGGCCGGCATCGTGGACCATCTGGCACAGCCGGCTGATGCTCGTGCTCATTGCCTCCATGGGTCTAGCTTAGCTTCTAGTCAACTGATCTTGCGATTTGAGTGATCACTCTTGCCCTTGGTTAGCGTGTGTAGGTGCGTAGGATTTCGTACTACTCCTCAATCCTCTACTGCACCTGCCTTTGGTTGTATGATAGGTGGGCCAGCCACCCCCTGAGCCCATGTGTCATTCACCAGGCAGTTGTCGTAAGTCAATGAAGCTGCGTCCCCCTCCGTGTCGGTGAAGTATAGTCATCTCACCAGACCTCTAGTTGGGGCCAAACGAGAGAAGTTTCATGTTTACTGGTTTATTGGTCCCCTTTGCATTTTGCGCCAAGTTTTGACCTTTGATTTAACTAATAAAATGTTAATGCATGTAAACAAAAATGTTGTGTAAGTCACCTTACGAAAACCAAATAACCCCAAAACACTTAGGCACGGTGCATTAACTCCCTCCTTGTTTCTTATTTCGTGACATATCAACCAATGAGAGATGTGGGCCGTGCATGCTTTCAATGACTTGAGACTACCAAACATGACATGCAGTGTTTAGTTCATTGCATGTAATCCTATTAGTACTCTAGTTAACAAAAAAACATTAAGTTCTCTCGCCGATAGGAATAAAACACCATGTATTTATTTACAGAGGGAGTAGTACATTTTTTGTGACATGCATTACTAGATATTGCTAGTCAAATACTAAAATCCAGATGGACGTGGTAGTACTCCTAAATCCAGATGGTGGTGCTACTAGTACTAGTAGTAGTACTACCAATGTAGTAGTAGGAGTACTAGCACTGTACTACCCATTGGTCAAATTATTACGTGTTGCTCCTCATAGTGAAGTGACAAGACCCTGCGCCGGAGATGACACTTGAGTATAGGCGCCGTGTTCGGCATACCATAGTCAGTGTCACCGTCTGCAGTCACTATCATCATGGCTGTAGAGCTAGCTTGCTTACAACTAGCCATGTTCGACATAATTTCCCGTGCGTAGATGCCCGTGCATTGCATGGAACACCAAGATTGGGGGTGGAAGGCTCCGGCAGCGGCCATCGCGCCAGATTTTTCCACGGCCTTCTAGATGTGGTGGTGAGGAGATAAGGCTGATTGTGAGAGACAAGGAGTTGTTTTTAAATAGGGAACAAGTGCGGGCATCTTTTTGCAAAAATGGAGAAGCTTGGTTTGTATGCGGTAGATCTAGATCCGACGGCTATTGGTGAAAGATGGGAGGCACAACATCATCACTAACTCAGGACCTGTTTGATTCGCAGGATTTTGAAAACGCAGGAATAGGACACGGCAATATTACAAGTTTCAAACTGATATACAAATGTTAGGAGTAATGCTGCACCTACGAAGAGGGAATTACTAGGAAGTTTACGTAAGAACTTTCGTTACTTTAGGTGGATGCAGCATTATCGTACAAACTAAAATCCACCGCCCTGACAAGTCACTAATGGGCAAATAAGTTTTCTAGTCTCTGGACACTTGATGTTTCAAAAACAAATTCATCTTCTGCAGAGACTTTGTCATTTAGGCTTTGACGCTTGCGGTGATCAGCACACCATTCATTGTTGCGCCAAAGAACGCCAAACCTCATTACCTTGAGCACACTTGCCTCCAGAACAAAGAACTTGGCCAATTTAATCTCATATGTGCTACCTCGGTAGTCGATCAAATCAATTTCTGTAAGATAGAGATCGAGGCATTCGATGAGATTGTTATAGTGCAACACATTTTTCACTTTCGGGTCTTTTTTATCTGCAAAAGAAGAGAACATATTAGAGCAGCTGGCTGCATAAGATTGCCATGTCATCAAGAGGTACCAATATCATTTGCTCATACGATAGGGTTGGCTGGCTAGCGATATTTTCTCTCTCTCTCTCTCTCTCTCTCTCTCTCTCTCTCTTTCTGTTTCCTCTCATTTAACTAGGAGCACGTGAAGAGCTTGGGCATTTGTTGCCTTCCACTATGTGGCCGATGCCATATTTCACAAAAGTATGCCACATAATACGCATCAATGTCAAATCAAAAGATTTTGGCACCGCTCTCGTGATGTGAGAGAGTTGGCACCGTTGTGCACACAGACCCACACATTTAAACAAATCAATCAAACCAACTACACCAGCCTCCCACTCTCCCAAACACGTGTTTTTTTATTGCCTCGGTCCTCTCTCTCTCCCACGCAGTGTTTTTTCATTGCGTGAGTTAATTTGGCACCGGAGCAAAGTCGGTGATCCATATTGGGGCACCAGGTGAGCAATGGAGGTGCATCGATGCCAAATGCATCACAAGTGAATTTGGCACATGTTTTGGCCTACATAGCCCACTTTTGTACTCTCTCCGTCCCAAAATTCTTGTCTTAAATTTGTCTAAATACGGATGTATATAGTTACATTTTAGTGTTAGATACATCTGTATCTAAACAAATGTAAGACAAGAATTTTGGGACGGAGGGAATACTACCTTGTATTTAGTATAAAATTTTGACCATAGATTTACCTAAGAAAATGCCAATGCATGTCACTAAAAATTACACCATTTGAAATTATGTTCAAATACGAATCCAACGATATAGTTCTTAGTGACATGCATTAACATTTTGTCAGTTAAATCTATGGTCAAATTTTGATACTACAAAATTGGAAGAGTAAACCAGGACGGGGGTAGTACTTCCTCTTAGGGTAACCATAGAGTTACTGGAGTAGTCTAAGTTACTCTCCACTATGACTAGCCTAGGCTACTATAGTAGTATAGCATAAAAATGATGCAGGAGATCACGTGAGAAAAAATACTAAAAACATTTCTTTTCGGTGCAGTGCGTAGATGCAGTTTTGAACACTACACTTGTCATCGTAATTTGGGAAGATTACGAAAAAAATTGAGCTACGTTGTGATTACTGTTTACTTATAGGAAAGAAGTTTCACCTCGATGAGTAGCTTCTCCGTGCACGGAAAGCATGTAAGGAATCCAACAACTTGATCCAGATTGGGGCCGATAGATTTTAGTGCTAAGATATTCATTGTGCGCATGGACTGGGTCAAGCTTGTGGGAATCATTTTCTGGAAGACGGTCGTAAATACATCAAGAAGAAATTTAAAAATGTGAATTTCAAGAAGACGGAGAAGAAGATGAGTGTTGTACCTGAACGATTACGGATCCAATAAAGAGTTCGGAGAATTTGGCAGACGAGTACACCAACGCTGTCAATTTCGGCGCATCAATGACCCTGATTTTTGTTGGACCTTCTAGATCCGATACAAGCAATCTCTCAAGGAAAGGCGCATTCTCAATGACCATAACGTGGAACAGCTGGAGTGATCTCTTCCCAATTGATGTCTTATTGCGGGGCCAGCAAGACACATAAATCCATCGGAGATTCATCGAGGCGATGTGGAGGCTAATGAACCTGTGGATCTGCTCAAGACGATGGTACTCGAGCGCAGTACTGCTGCAGATTAGGTGCTCCATAGCCTTCTTCGAGATGAGAACGTCGAAGAGGTCAAGCTGCTTGAGTTGAGGGAGAAGAAGGGCGGGCGCGAAATTAATATGGGGAATATAGCAGGAGCTGAAGTTGGCGCGGTGCAGCGTTGGCATGAGGCGGAGCGCAGACGGCGGTAGAGAGCGACATCGTACAGCTTCAAAGCTGAGCTCCTCGAGCTGATCTAGGGAGGGGGATAAGAACCACTCATTGAACTTGGGTTGGACCTTGCAGTTTGTACTGAACATGCGGATGTCAAGGCGTCTGGCTGGCCCAGGGTGCGATGAAAGGATCTTGGAGACTTTGGCCATGCGTTTGCAATCCCCGTCGCAGAGGCAGCTGTCGACGGTGAGGTTGAGGGGGACACAACACCAGAGGGGGCGCCACCACCGGGAGAGCAGGGCGGTCCGCACGGCAGATTTGGTGGGGAGGAGGACGATGATGACGAGCAACATGTCATCGGGGAGGCTGCTGATGAAGTCCAGGCTCGCCGGATGGGGTTTCGGCTCGAGCCGCCTTCGCTTGTTGGCTACCTCGCTGTCCATCTCAACCGGCGGCGATGCCGGTGTACACGTGTGCTGGTGTGTGTTGTGTGTTGGGTGTGCGCGAGTGCGTCCTTCTATGCATGCCTCCATGCAGTGGTGAATTGTGAGCGAGTGCGTCCTTCCCGCGCAAGAAGTTTGTCCTTAATGCGCCCTCAATTTACTAGCATGCGGGGTGCTACACTGAGTGGTTTCAACTTTTTTTACTTCACCGCGTGTCAGATGGGCCTGTAGTTTACTTATTTTCACCCACTGCCACATGGGCCAGCACACGAAGATACAGAACACGAGCTGACAAGGCAGCATGTGGATTGGTTGACCGGTCAACTAAACAATATACAGAGCTATACGCTGACACAGTGAGCGTATAATCCGTCGGTATAGAGAGTTCGAGTGAGAGGGGAGGCCCGTTAGAGATAGCAGAGCGAGAGAAAGAGCTACTCCCTCCGTTCGATAATGTAGTTCCAACATTTTTTTAAGTCAAACTTTTGAAACTTTGACCAAGTTTGGAAAGAAATTACTTATATCTACAATACCAAAGATAAATGATAGTATGAAGTAAGTACATGTTGTGATGAATCTAATGATTGTTCCAGATGTAAATGTTTTTCTCCACATATACCTGGTCAAACTTTTCTGAGGTTTGACTTTTCAAAACATCCATATGCTTATGGACGTGACAGAGTCCCTAACTAGAGAGAGAGAGAGAGAGAGTGAAAAAAGTGTGTGTGCGTGTGTGAAAGAGACATGGACAACACACGATAAAAGTAGAGAAAAAGCATGCATGTCTTATGCAAACATATCACACATGCATCTTCGACGATGGAGGCAAGGTGAGGAGATAGTGTGTGGTTGTTTGGAACCGAGAGAGCAAGACCCCTAGCACGTGGCCAAGAGGGGTCTGACAAACAAGGGAGATAGGTCGAGAGAGACATACGGAGAAAATGCGGACATGGGGAGGAGAGAGTGTATGTTTGTCATAGAGAGATCCCCTGGAGATCCTGATGGGACTACATGGGTGGGAGATCGAGTGACAAGGTGTGTGCGCGATAGAAGATGCCCCGAGAGATATCGAGATAGACGTATGGATGGAAGGAGACAATATGTGTGTTCCTGATGGCTAGTAGAGATAATCATTCTTAGGAGGGGGGGGAGTGCTTGAGCCTATGATGGAGTGAGGGATTATGGTACTTAGGGGGGTGCATGTCACATGGAGAGAGAACAAGGGCGGAGAGTGTTGGATGGGTCTATATGTATAGCGCGAGTGAGACATATGTATGTGTGAACCAGGGAGATATAAGGCCAGTTTGGCTTGCGTCCTGAGCATCTTTTGCCTGGCCTGGGGTTGTGGCTGGATTTCATGCACGCTTGTTTGGTTGCTACCCTGTGGAAAAGAAAGCCCGCCTGGCTTGGGTTCCCTTGCACTTCAATTATCCTGGCTGAACTCCAGACACTGCAAGTAGCCTGGCCCAGGCGACCGATTTTGAATGCCTGGCCATGCCTGGTCGTGCGGCCATGAGGCTAACAGCAACATGGATGGATATTAGCATTAAATAATTGATGCATAGATTGATTGATGGGACGTTGATGCTTTGCCTGGCCCAGGCATGAACCAAACGCTTCAACGCCACACAAGCCTGGCCAGGCAGAAAAATTTTACATCTCACGTCCACACCAGGCAGTACTGGCCATCAAGGCATGAGGGTCAGGTCATGAACCAAACTAACCAATAAAGTTTGAGAGAGATTGAGGAGCCCCGATAAGGCTGAGTGGTGCGTCAGATAGCTGAGAGGGGGAAAGAGATATTCCATCCGCTCGATAATGCAGTGCATGTAAATTTTCTAGAAAGTCAAACTTTGGAAACTTTGATTAGGTTTACGCAAATGTTATTTATATCTACAATATCAAAGATATATCATACAAAACTACATCTCATGGGGAATCTAATGGTATATGTTTGCCGTACTAGATGTAATTCTTTTTCTCGATGTACATGGTCAAACTTTGTGATGTTTGACTTTTCAATAAATCTATATGCTATGGACCGAGGAGAGTGCCTCAGTCGAGACAGATCAAGTGCGTGTGAAGGACAATGAGTAAGTGTGCAAAAAGAGTATGTGTGTGAAAGAGAAAGTGACAACAAACGATAAATTAGAGAGAGTGTGTGTTTTTTCGTTTCTTATGCGAACATATCACGCATGCATCTCTGAGATGGAAAAGCGAGGCGAGGAGATACACGAAGATAGCTAGTGTGTGATTGTTTGCAACGGAGAGAGACACCCATGTAGCACATGTCCAATAGAGGTCTGGCCAACAAGGAAAAAAGGTCGAGAGGGTCACATGGATGGCATGGACGCATGGGGAGGGAGAGAGGGTGTGTTTGTGATAGAGAGATCCCCTCGAGATCGTGAGGGGACTATATGGGTGGGAGATCGAGGGAGTGCATGCGCGATAGAAAGATGCCCCAAGAGAAATCGAGATAGACCATGCACATGTTTGTGATGGAGACTAAGATTAGCTAGTCATATACATATAGGGGGGACTGCGTGTGCCTACAATTGAGTGAGAGACCATCATACTTGGCTAGCTGGGCATGAGATTGTGTGTGTGTGTGTGCGTGTGAGATGGAGAGAGAACGAGGGAGAGAGATAGAGTTTTAGATGGACCTATCGAGTGCGAGTGAGACATGCATGTGTATGTGTGATCCAGGTGGTTGGGGAGTTTGAGAGAGGGGGGGAAGAGCTCCGAGACGACATAGTGGTGTGTGAGAGAGTTACGGGCAAAGAGCCAAGGAATTTGTGTGCGTATGATGAGTGCACCCAAGATATGTAGCTTGGACTAGCTAGAGTATCATACATAGTGTGCGAAAGAGACGTATAGATGGTGTATATATGTATGCGAACTAGAAAGACCCCCCCCCACACACACACACATAAAGAGAGAGAGAGAGAGAGAGAGAGAGAGAGAGAGAGAGAGAGATGGAGAGAAAGGGAGAGGGACCAACAAGGTTTTTGTGTCGGATGCGTGCGACAGAATTGAAGATTGTCGGTGAGAGAGAGAGAGAGAGAGAGAGAGAGAACATGAGTCCGGGAGAGGGGGAGGTCGCATTTTATGCATCAAAGACTGATATAAACCATTTTTCGATATAAACTTGCATTCAAATATTTAAATTGGAGAACATGTTATCTGCAATCCACACATGAATGGATATATGCGTATATCAAACAAGTTCATTAATTTGACTTTCAACATGTTCATGGAGTACTATAATACTATACAACATGCTACTCGATTGAGGTGTTCAATTTTGGATTTAGTTCACTATTTTGACCTACTGAACGAGCTATTTCATTGAATCGAGATATTTCATTTTTGATTTGATTCGTGTTTTTGAGTGGGTTAACTATTTGTCATAAAGTAAATCGCTAGCAACGAGCATGTAAAAACACATTACTCCCGAGCATCATCTCTCCATCTAAAAAAGAAGTGGCAAGCTAATATTTCAAAATTTGATTCGAATCGACTTGGTAAGGTAGACTTGGATACTCGTTCTCCGAAAATTTGAACGAACCGTTAAACATCCTCTCTGCTCGGTGGAATTCGCCCGAGCAAATAAATGGGAGACGCAAAACTACCGTCGTATGTGGGACACGCATCAATTGGCCCATTGTACATCGAGGGTAGGTTCGTAACTTCATCCAAGCGCGCGTTCTCCTCGGCCGAAATGACATGTGCCGAATAATTCGTAAACCAGGGTTGGCAAAACACGCTCTCCTCGCCCGAAATAGGCCGCGCCCACTATTTCAAAACATGCTCTCCTCGCCCGAAATTGCTCGCGCCCACTATAGTTCAAAACACGCCCTCCTCGCCCGAAATCGCTCCCGCCCACTATTTGGGGAGAAGCAAAGTTACTCTACTATCCACGACCCTCAGTACACAGACCCAAGCCAAGAAGCCTATAGGCAAGGGTAGAACTGTAACTCCCCCTCACATTTCAGACAAATGCGTCCGTAAGACATGGTTCCACTCCCCTCCCAATTCCCCCCGCCCGCCCCCATTCATACCTCGTGGGCACCAAATCACCTTCTCCCCGGGAAGCTCCCTTCTCCCGAGCCACGAAACCTCAGCCCTACCTCCATGGCGCCCCCACCGCACCAATTTCACAGCCACCCTCCTCCCTAATGCCGAAGACGCTGTCCATTTGCCGTTGTCCACTGGGCCGTGTGCCTCTTACTCCATGTTGCTGGTGCTGCCTCGACGACGGCCGCGTGAACCGTACCGGAGCCGATTCAACCCTACCATTGTTCACGGCGCCGGAGCGGCTCCAACTTTGGATGCGTCCAGAGTCCTGGCACTGCTTCCGCGTAGCCGTCGACCGACGTGACATCGCTCTTTCCCTGCCGCCGGTCGCCACCGCAACCGCGCCGGCCCCACCGACTCGGCAGCTGGACTGATACTTCTCCAATGTATCTATAATTTTTGATTGTTCCATGCTATTATATTACCCCTTTTGGATGTCTATGGGCTTTATTTTACACATTTATATCATTTTTGGGACTAACCTACTAACCGGAGGCCCAGCTTGTATTGCTGTTTTTTGCCTATTTCAGTATTTCGAAGAAAAGGAATATCAAACGGAGTCCAAACGGAATGAAACGTTCGGGACCGTGATTTTTGGAACAAACGTGATCCAGAGGACTTGGAGTGCAAGACAAGAAGCAGCCAAGGCGGACACGAGATAGGAGGGCCCCCCCTGTAGGGCGTGCCCCCTGTCTCGTGGGCCCCTCGGACAGCCACCTACGTACTTCTTCCTCCTATATATACCTACATACCCTGAAAACATCCAGGGAGCACCCAAAACACAATTTCCACCACCGTAACCTTCTGTATCCGCGAGATCCCATCTTGGAGCCTTCGCTGGCGTTCTACCGGAGGGGGAATCGACCATGGAGGGCTTCTACATCAACACCATAGCCCTTCCGATGAGTTGTGAGTAGTTTACTACAGACCTATGGGTCCATAGTTATTAGCTAGATGGCTTCTTCTCTCTTTTTCGATCTCAATACAATGTTCTCCCCCTCTCTTGTGGAGATCTATTCGATGTAATCTCTTTTTGTGGTGTGTTTGTCGAGATCCGATGAATTGTGGGTTTATGATCAAGTTTATCTATGGATAATAACTGAATTTTCTCTGAATTCTTTTATATGATTGAGTTATCTTTGCAAGTCTCTTCGAATTATCGGTTTGGTTTGGCCTACTAGATTGATCTTTCTTGCCATGGGAGAAGTGCTTAGCTTTGGATTCAATCTTGAGGTGTTCTTACCCAGTGACAAAAAGGGTTGCAAGCCACTATTGTATTGTTGCCATCGAGGATAAAAAGATGGGGGTTATATCATATTGCATGAGTTTATCCCTCTACATCAAGTCATCTTGCTTAAGGCATTACTTTGTTCTTATGAACTTAATACTCTAGATGCAGGCAAGAGTCGGTCGATGTGTGGAGTAATAGTAGTAGATGCAGGCAGGAGTCGGTCTACTTGTTATGGACGGGATGCCTATATACATGATCATGCCTAGATAATATCATAATTATTTGCTTTTCTATCAATTGCTTGACAGTAATTTGTTCACCCACCATAATACTTATGCTAATCGAGAGAAGCCTCTAGTGAAACCTATGGCCTCGGGTCTATCTCCTATCATATTTGCTTCCAATCTACTTTTATTTGCATCTTTACTTTTTGCATCTATATTATAAAATACCAAAAACATATTTATCTTATCATACTATCTCTATCAGATCTCACTTTTGCAAGTGGCCGTGAAGGGATTGACAACCCCTTTATCGCGTTGGTTGCAAGTTCTCGGTTTGTTTGTGTAGGTGCGTGGGACTTTTGAGGAGCCTCCTACTGGATTGATACCTTGGTTCTCAAAACTAAGGGAAATACTTACGCTACACTAGCGGCATCACCCTCTCCTCTTCGGGGAAAACCAACGCAAGCTCAAGACGTAGCAAGAAGAATTTCTGGCGCCGTTGCCGGGGAGGTCTTCGCTCAAGTCAAGACATACCAAGTACCTATCACAAACCCATCTCCCTCGCATTTACATTATTTGTTATTTGCCTCTCGTTTTCCTCTCCCCCACTTCACCCTTGCCATTTTATTCGCCCTCTCTTTCCCAATCTCCTCCTCTCTTTTTGCTTGCCTTTTTCTGTTTTCTTGTGTGTTGGATTACTTGTTGCCATGGCGCAAGATAATACCAAATTGTGTGATATCTCGAATACCAATAATAATGATTTCCTTAGTACTCTGATTGCTCCTCTTAATGATATTGAGTCTTGTGAAATCAATGCTGCTTTGCTGAATCTTGTTATGAAAGATCAATTCGCCGGCCTTCCTAGTGAAGATGCCACTACTCATCTAAATAACTTTGTTGATTTGTGTGATATGCAAAAGAAGAAAGATATGGATAACAATATTGTCAATTTGAAGTTATTTTCGTTTTCTCTTAGAGATTGTGCTAAAGTTTGGTTTTCGTCTTTGCCTAAAAATAGTATTGATTCTTGGAACAAGAGCAAAGATGCTTTTATCTCGAAGTATTTTCCTCCCACTAAGATTGTCACTCTTAGGAACGATATTATGAATTTTAAACAACTTGATCATGAGCATGTTGCCCAATATTGGGAAAGAATGAAATTGATCCTTCGTAATTGCCCTACTCATGGTTTGAATTTATGGATGATCATACAAAAAATTTATGCCGGTTTGAACTTTGCTTCTAGAAATCTCCTAGATTCGGCCGCGAGAGGCACATTTATGGAAATCACATTAGGAGATGCTACAAAACTTCTTGATAATATTATGGCTAATTATTCTCAATGGCACACCGAAAGATCTTCTAGTAAAAAAGTGCATGCTATAGAAGAAATCAATGTTTTGAGCGGAAAGATGGATGAACTTATGAAATTGTTTGCTACTAAAAATAATCCTCTTGATCCCAATGATATGCCTTTGTCTTCTTTGATTGAGAATAATAATGAATCTATGGATCTGAATTTTGTTGGTAGGAACAATTTTCGAAACAATGCCTATAGAGGAAATTTTAATGCTAGACGTTCCCTAGTAATTCCTCTAATAATTATGGAAATTCCTACAATAATTCTTATGGTAATTTTAATAATATGACCTCTGATTTTGAGAATAGTGTGAAATAATTTATGATTTCTCAAAAGAATGTAAATGCTTTGCTTGAAGAAAAATTGCTCAAAGTTGATGATTTGGCTAGGAATGTTGATAGACTTCCGCTTGATGTTGATTCTCTTAAACTTAAATCTTCTTCTCCTAAGCATGATATCAATGAGTCTCTCAAAGTAATGAGAATTTCCATTGATGAGTGTAAGGAAAGAACCTCTAGATTACATGCTAAGAAAGATTGCTTTATAAAAGCGTGTTCTTCTAGTTTCCATGAAAGTTATTGATGCAACTCCTCTTAGATCTATGTTTTTCAATATGAATTTTGATGATTATGGGACTGATGATGAATCAACTTTGCCTAGAAGGCGTCCCAAAAATTCGGAGTCTTTAGATCTTAATGCTAAATTTGGTAAAAATGAGATTGGAGAGGTCACAACTTCAAATAACATTGAACCTACTATCTCAGATTTCAAGGAATTTAATTATTATAATTTTTCTTTAAAAGGTTGTATTTCCTTGTTGCAATCGGTTGTTAATTCTCCTCATGCTTATAGTCAAAATAAAGCTTTTACCAAATATATCGTTGATACTTTGTTGCAATCTTATGATGAAAAACTTAATTTCGAAGTATTTATACCTAGAAAAATTAATGATGAGTGGGAACCTACTATAAAGATTATAATTAAAGATTATGAGTGTTTCGCTTTGTGTGATTTGGGTGCTAGTATTTCCATGATTCCGAAAACTTTATGTGATATTCTAGATTTCCATGATCTTGATGATTGCTCGTTAAATTTGCAGCTTGCGGATTCCACCATTAAAAAGCCTATGGGAAGGATCAATGATGTTCTTATTGTTGCAAATAGAAATTTGGTGCCCGTAGATTTTATCATCCTTGATAAAGATTGCAATCTTTCTTGCCCTATTATTCTTGGTAGACCTTTCCTTAGAATGATTGGTGCGATTATTGATATGAATGAAGGGAATATTAGATTCCAATTTCCATTAAAGAAAGGCATGGAGAACTTTCCAAGAAAGAAAGTCAAATTACCTTATGAATCTATCATGCGGGCTAATGATGAATTTAGTGCCAAAGAAGGCACTCGTTAGATCTATCTTTGCTTTTATGCCTAGCTAGGGGCGTTAAACGATAGCGCAAGTTGGGAGGCAACCCAATTTTTTTTCTTTATGTTTTTTGTTTTTGCTCCTGTTTAGTAATAAATCTTGCATCTACTCTCTCTTTAGATGTGTTTTTATCTTTTAATTTGTGTTTGTGCCAAGTAGAACCTATAGGATAAACTATGATGATAGTTGATTTGATTCTACTGAAAAACAGAAACTTTGCGCTCACGAGAAAAAATTCAATAAATCATGGAAACGTGATTTTGCATTGATTATTTTTGCTTATGATCAACAGACAAATTTTCCAGTACTTCCTATTTTGGTAGGAGTTTTAGAGTTCCAGAAGTTTGCGTTAGTTACAGATTGCTACAGACTGTTTTGTTTTTGGCAGATTCTGTTTTTCGTGTGTTGTTTGCTTATTTTGATGCATCTATGGCTAGTAAAATAGTTTATAAACCATAGAGAAGTTGGAATACAGTAGGTTTAACACCAAATTAAATAAAGAATGAGTTCATTACTGTACCTTATGTGGTGGTTTTGTTTTCTTTCACTAACGGAGCTTATAAGATTTCCTGTTGAGTTTTGTGTTGTGAAGTTTTCAAGTTTTGGGTAAAGCTTTTATGGACTATGGAGTAAGGAGTGGGAAGAGCCTAAGCATGGGGATGCCCATGGCACCCCAATATATTCAAGGATATCCAAAAGCCTAAGCTTGGGGATGCCCGTGGAACCCCCAATATATTCAAGGATATGCAAAAGCCTAAGCTTGGGGATGCCCCGGGAAGGCATCCCCTCTTTTGTCTTTGTTCATTGGTAACTTTACTTGGAGCTATATTTTTATTCGCCATATGATATATGTTTTTCTTCGAGCGTCGTGTATTATATTTAGTCTTTGATTTTTAGTTTACCACAATCATCCTTGCTGTACACACCTTTTGGGAGAAGCCTATTTGATTAGAATTTGCTAGAACACTTTATGTGCTTCACTTATATCTTTTTGATCTTGATAGTTTCTACTCTAGTGCTTCACTTATATCTTTTAGAGCATGGTGGTGACTTAATTTTGAAGAAATATCTAGTCTCTCTTGATTCACTTATATTATTTTGAGAGTCTTTTAGAACGGCATGGTATTTGCTATGGTTACAAAGTTGGTCTTAGAATGATGAGCATCCAAGTTGGGTATAATAAAAACTATCATAGAAAAAGAATTGGATGCTATGATCAACTTGATGCTTGATAATTGTTTTGAGATATAAAGGTAGTAATGTTAGGGTCATGCTAGTGGGTAATTATGAAATTGAGAAATACTTTTGTTGAAGTTGGCAAGTCTCGTAGCATGCACGTATGGTAAAAGTTGTGTGACAAATTTGTTGCATGAGGTGCTCTTTTGATTGTCTTCCTTATGAGTGGCAGTCGGGGATGAGCGATGGTCTTTTCCTACCAATCTATCCCTCTTGGGGCATGCATAGTAGTACTTTGCTTCAAGGGCGAAGTATACTTTTGCAATAAGTATATGAGTTCTTTTTTGACTAATGTGAGTCCATGGACATATGCACACTCATCCTTTTACTTTGCTAGCCTTTATTATTACCACGCAACTTTCACCGCTAGCCTCAAAACAGCCACCATACCTACCTAATATGGAATTTCCATAGCCATTCCGAGATATATTGCCATGCAACTTTCCACCATTCCGTTTATTATGACACATTCCATCATTGTCATATTGCTCTTTTGCATGATCATGTAGTTGACATCGTATTTGTAACAAGGCCACCTTCATAATTTTCATACATGTCGCTCTTGATTCATTGCTTATCCCAGTACACCGCCGGAGGCATTCATATAGAGTCATATCTTGTTCTAGCTTTGTGTTGTAATTCTTGAGTTGTAAATCCATATAAGTGTGATGATCTTCATTATTAGAGCATTGTCCTAGTGAGGAAAGGATGATGAAGGCTATGATTCCCCCACAAGTCGGGATAAGACTTCGGACTTTACAAAAAAAAAGAGAAAAGAGAAAAAAGAAAGAGAAAGGCCAATAAGAAAAAAAAGAGGCCAAAGAAAAAAAAGAAAAAAAGAAAAAAAGAAAAAATAAAATGAGAGAAAAAGAGAGAAGGGACAATGCTACTATCTCTTTTCCACAGTTGTGCTTCAAAGTAGCACCATGATCTTCATGATAGAGAGTCTCATATGTTGTCACTTTCATATACTAAGTGGGAATTTTTCATTATAGAACTTGGCTTGTATATTCCAATGATGAGCTTCCTCAAAATGCCCTAGGTCTTCGTGAGCAAGCCAGTTGGATGCACACCCACTTAGTTTCTTTCTGTTGAGCTTTCATATATTTATAGCTCTAGTGCATCCGTTGCATGGCAATCCCTACTCACTCACATTGATATCTATTAATGGGCATCTCCATATAGCCCGTTAATACGCCTAGTTGATGTGAGACTATGTTCTCCCTTTTTGTCCTCACAACCACCATATACCACCATAGTGCTATGTCCATGGCTTGCGCTCATGTATTGCGTAAGAGTTGAAAAAGATGAAGCACGTTAAAAAGTATGAAACAATTGCTCGGCTCGTCATCGGGGTTGTGCATGATGGGAGTATTTTGTGTAATGAAAATTAAGCATGGCCTAACTATATGATTTTGCAGGGATAAGCTTTCTTTGGATATGCTATTTTGATAGGACATGATGTTGGAAATATGCCCTAGAGGCAATAATAAAATGATTATTATTGTATTTCCTTGTTCATGATAATTGTCTATTATTCATGCTGTAATTGTGTTATCCGGAAATCGTAATACATGTGTGAAAGAATAGACCACAACAAGTCCCTAGTAAGCCTCTAGTTGACTAGCTCGTTGATCAACAGATAGTCATGGTTTCCTAACTATGGACATTGGATGTCGTTGATAACGAGATCACATCATTAGGAGAATGATGTGATGGACAAGACCCTATCCTAAGCATAGCACAAGATCGTGTAGTTCTATTGCTAGAGCTTTTCCAATGTCAAGTATCTTTTCCTTAGACCATGAGATCGTGTAACTCCCGGATACCGTAAGGAGTGCTTTGGGTGTACCAAATGTCACAACGTAACTGGGTGATTATAAAGGTATACTACAGGTATCCCCGAAAGTATCTATTGGGTTGACACGGATCGAGACTGGGATTTGTCACTCCGTATGATGGAGAGGTATCTCTGGGCCCACTCGGTAATGCATCATCATAATGAGCTCAATGTGACCAAGTGTTTGGTCACGGGATCATGCATTACGGTACGAGTAAAGTGACTTGCCGGTAACGAGATTGAACGAGGTATTGAGATACCGACGATCGAATCTCGGGCAAGTAACATACCGATTGACAAAGGGAATTGTATACAGGGTTACTCGAATCCTCGACATCGTGGTTCATCCGATGAGATCATCTTGGAACATGTGGGAGACAACATGGGCATCTAGATCCCGCTGTTGGTTATTGGCCGGAGAGCTGTCTCGGTCATGTCTGCATGATTCCCGAACCCGTAGGGTCTACATGCACTACAAGAAATATGTCAACTTATGACCTTCTGTCAGTGACCCTGGAAGAATTGGTCATAGATTTATGACCATTTGAGACCAATTGGTCAAAACCTGTTCGAGGGGCTCCAAACCCTAAACCATTGCGACCATTTTGGTCAGAAAGGTCATAATTTCCTTACATGAAATGGTCATAAAGCTAACAGCGCTAGTCCGCTGCCTTATTTCTAGTTGTTAACGACCAATATAGATGGTCATAGCCTTGTAAATTGTGGTGGGTTGCTATGACTAGGCGCCACCTCATCAGTTTTGCCTATGTGTCATGTCCATGTGGCAGTTTTTGCCCTAGGTTGTGAAGCAACCTATATTTCTGTCATTCCCAAAATTCCCAAAAAAATCTCATAAATTCTTTGGGTCATATCTTCGTCAAATATGTAAAAACCTTCCTTGCCTAGTTCAAAAATAATTCAAAAATATTCATTTTCCTATTCTGTTCAGAGTAACAGTTTGTGAAGGAAGTACCACTTTGGCATGTCCAAATAGTATACATTTTCTACAGTACTTTCCTATGCCCAAATAACCATCCTCCACCAAATGCCAGCTCAATCCATTCATTATTTTGAGCCGAGCTTCAACATTCGTATTTATGTCCAGTGTGGTGGTTTGCTAAGCAAGTACCACCTAGGGTCCTCCTTTTGAGCTGAAAATTTGTGAAGACGGTCTTCTTAGTAACTGATCATCCTCAGCCAAAACTCACGCCCATTAGCCATGTACATTTCTTGTACCGCTAATCAAACACTTGGCTGCTAATTCATGTTTGAGCATCGATCGGTCTCCTCGTGAGAATCTTATGTTGTAATTTTCTTCCTAGCACCTACCTGGGGAGTGCTCAACCCACTAGACATGCCTAGGCTGCCCATAACATATGGCAACACCACGGTCACGCGGTGACCACGCGACGGGCATGCGAGTTTACGCGCTCTAGAGTTGGGGCCCTCGGCCACCGCCCAAACCTCGACGTATCACCACCAAACAATGTATTTATGATTAAATAGGTACTTATGTAACTAGAAATGATTTTTGGAAAAAATAAATAGCAAACTATGAGGCAGCTGCAGTTCAAATTTGACCCGCTTCCAGCTGAATCGGCGGGAATTTGTCTTTCTCACCAGAGGTGGATCAAAACTTTTGACACCCAAACACTTTGTCAATTGTGCATTAAATATGTCCTAATATTTTATAAAAATGATTTGGTACAATTTTGCAACAAATATATGGTAGGTGCTTCACAAAAAACCTCATTTCGGGCACTCGAAAAATGGAAAATGAATTTTCCGTGCAAAGAAAATGAAAACTCCCTTTGGCAACATTGTTTGGAATTCCAAGATGCACCCTTGTGCACAATATGAGATCATTTGAACAAACTATGCCATGAATGTGACCATGAGATTGAGCGTTTGGGTCGAAATCCATGAATCTTCACACATGATAGCTCATTTATGAGAACACTTTTCTAAAATAATTTCTGTATTACAAGATTATTATTTTTCCTGGAAACTTGGTCACACATAATGACACAATGCGAAGGTTTTCCAATTTTTTGATTTTTTTTTGAATTTTTTATGCCCGTTTGAAAATGCGGTCAAAACGGCGGGCTTGACCGTTCCTAGCTAGTGGTTGAATCTTGGAAAACTTTTGATGTTTCTCTGATTAAATAGATACTTATGTACCTAGAAATGATTTTTGGAAAAAATAAATAGCAAACTATGAGGCAGCTGCAGTTCAAATTTGACCCGCTTCCAACTGAATCGGCGGGAATTTGTCTTTTTCACCAGAGGTGGATCAAAACTTTTGACACCCAACCATTTTGTCAATTGTGCATTAAATATGTCCTAATATTTTATAAAAATGATTTGGTACAATTTTGCAACAAATATATGGTAGGTCCTTCACAAAAAAACCTCATTTCGGGCACTCAAAAAATGGAAAATGAATTTTCCGTGCAAAGCAAATGAAAACTTCCTTAGGCAACATTTTTTGGAATTCCAATATGCACCCTTGTGCACAGTATGAGATCATTTGAACAAACTATGCCATGAATGTGGCCATAAGATTGATCATTTGGCTTGAAAGCCATTGATCTCCACACGTGATAGCTCGTTTCTGAGAACACTTTTTTAAAATAATTGTCGTATTACAAGTTTGTTATTTTTCCTGGGAACTTGGCCACATATAATGACACAATGCGAAGGTTTCCCAATTTTTTGATTTTTTTTTGAATTTTTTATGCCCGTTTCAAAATGCGGTCAAAACGGCGGGAATGACTGTTCCTAGCTAGTGGTTGAATCTTGGAATTTTTTTGGCGTTTCTCTGATTAAATAGGTACTTATGTACCTAGAAATGATTTTTGGAAAAAATAAATAGCAAACTATGACGCACCTACAGTTCAAATTTGACCCGCTTCCAGCTGAATCGGCGGGAATTTGTCTTTTTCACCAGAGGTGGATCAAAACTTTTGACACCCAACCATTTTGTCAATTGTGCATTAAATATGGCCTAGTATTTTAGAAAAATGATTTTGCAACAATTATTTGGGAGGTCCTTCACAAAATACCTCCTTTTGGGCACTCGAAAAATGAAAAATGTTTATTTTTGCAAAAAAAAACTCATTTCTCACTACACCTTTTTGAAGATATTTATCTTTTTTCATGTTTGTTATTTTTTTCTGAAAACTCGTTCACATTTTGGTGACACAATGAGAAGGTTTTCTATTTTCTTTTTGAATTTCTCAGGTCATAAAATAGCTGTCATGACTTTAACATATTATTTTTAAACAACTATGACCAATTTAGATGGTCATAGCATCATACTGCATTCTGATTGGTCTGTAGACCCTTCACGCGGATCGTGCATCATACGCCGTCGGATGCTCGTGGATCCAACGGCTGTCCACACCAACCCCGAAACCCTAGCTAGTCATTTTCCATCCACCCCACCGCCTCCTTTCTTTCCCACCCCCACACACCCATCCATCTCCTCGCTACCTCCTCCCTTCCAGATCTCCTCGCTGCCCGACGGAGAGAGAGAGCTGCCTCCTCCCTTCCAGATCGCTGCTGGCACCTCCCTCCGGCGGAGCTGGCCGCCGTCCATGGCCTCCCACACGCCCTACTACTCTCACCCCTCCCCTTCCCTCACCCAACCAAACCGCACGTCCATGCCCACATCCCAGCTCGATCTCGTCGGGAACGAGGCCACCTGCAACAACCGGCCTCCATCAATCCAACCATCCATCCATGCCCGCGGCAGCACTCCCGCCGCCCGTGCTCCTTCCCCAGCAGCGAGAGGCTTCGAGAGAGCCGAGGCGCGCTCCGAGCAGGGCGATCCACCATCCATCCCAATCTCCTCCGCCCGCCTCCTTCTGTTTTCTACGGGTCCTGCAGATGGCGGCGACGGGCGTCGGCGCCGGGTGCCTCGCCCCAGCGTCCGCCTACGCGCTGATCCGGCGACGGCGGCCCGGGCGTCCGCCTGCGTCATCCGCACGCGGCTCCGTAGCTGCGCGCGGGGCCGCTACGTCGTCGAGCTCAGCAGGGAGGGCCCCGCGGCGCGTCCCGCGCAGTAGTAGCAGCAGCTGGCCCCGCCCGTCATGCCTGGCTTCCTCGCGCCGCCCCTGCCCGCGCCTGCCCAGTCGCCGGCCCCGACGCAGCCGAGACGGACTTCAGGAAGGCGCTGGACTCGGCGCTGTTCCGGCGGTGGCTGGAGAACCTGCAGGCGGAGAAGGGCCTGCTCGCCCACGGGAAGCTCAGCCTCCGGCAGATCCTCATCCAGGTGCGGTCCTAGTGCTTCCCCCTCCCTCTGAATCGAAATGTTTGAGCTGGTACGATTTCCTCGGGGAATCTGTCTGTCGACGGCGCATCTGAAATATACTCCGCGATGTGTTACTGGGGGTGGACATGTTTGGGCAGCACGTGGGGTTCCTCAAGTTCAAAGCCAACATCGTCGACGAGGAAACCAAAGCCAAGGTGATCACAATGTCCCAGGACAATATATGGACCTGATTATCTTGTTTCTGTGCCGATTTACTTGTTTCTGTCTTAGTTTGCCTAGTGTTCGAACCAGTTGGTCTGTTAGATTTTGAATGGCAAGTCGATAGACTCCGTTGCTCCATCTGTACATAATTCTATTTGTGTTCGTTGTAGTAGTAATTATGGCTTTAATAGTTATTGAAGATTGCACCTGTAAATCTAGATCTACTTGGATCCTGGTGGCTTCTTTTGCCAAGCAATATCATGTGCTTATTAGTTGCAAGCTGTATTGGTTTGCTCTGCTGCCATGTTAATTCTGCAACATATTTGGTTTTGTCTGATTAAAAAATTGGTCATGCTCACGAGCAGTATATATGCACTTGGTTGGTTCGTTGTTGGCAGTTTAGCTACACAAACTGACTGACATTGCACAATAAAATGTAGCAGATTTGCTAGCAATCCTTCTTTCTCTCGTATAGAAGTACATGCTATCTAACGTGAGCAAAATCATTGCGTAACTACAGGTACATCATATGACTAATTTACACAGAATACTGATACTCGACCCCATGCATTCAGTTTCAGAACTTGAAACTAATTAACCTGTGGAAACTAACCTGACTAGTAGCTTCTCTAGCTTCCAGTTTACAACTTCTAGGATATCAATCATTCATTCTCAAGTTGCTGCTGGCAGCTACAAGTCGCCTTTTTCTGGAATTTTCATGTTCTTTTTTTGTGTGTATATGCCTTCCTCTTCGATTTCGAGCTTGTGATTGAGGTCAATTGATGGTGGTGGTTATGCGATGCAGATGTTCGGGATGGTGGAGAAGGAGATGGAGTACCGGGTCGAGCTTTTCAACCGGTGAGTGATGAGCCTTCTAGTTGCTGTACTACCACCAGTCCACCACCTGGGTGGGGCTTGTGAGATTAGATCGCTTGTGAGATCAGATCTCTTGTGAGATCAGATCGCTGGTTGATGTAATGAATTGTGGTTATTGCAGGCAAATTTGGGGCTGAGGAAAGAAGACGAGGAGCAACTTCTCTCTGGTCTGGTCGTTGGAACTTCAGGACAAGGTACGCATCCCCATCTCCCTCCCTCTCTTTCTCTGCTTACAAATGCCGCTAAATTAAGGAATATTTGATGCAAATCCTGGCTGTGTAAGGAATTCAAGAGGGATTTGTATGAACAAGTCCAGTTTTTTTAGTTAGTACCAAACAGAGAAGATGCGGTACAGATTGGCCAATTTTGCTGCTACCACATGGATTTGTATCTATGCAACCATCTTCCTACTATTTGTGTTGTTTGGATTGCAAGAAATTCAGCTTTGGGTGACCTGCACTTAGTTTAATTTCTTTGAATAATCAACCGTATTGTTTCTGTATTGTTTTGCTGCTGTATTGTTTCTCACTCATGATTGATCTACTGCCAGGTGAAGGTTTTCAAATGTTGAAGGAGGAGGACAATAGGAACTTGTGTGATGTCTTGTCATCTATTTTCTTTTCTTTGTTGTAGAATAGTTCTGTTTGGCACTTACTGGTTGGATGTAAAGATATGTACTGCTAGAATGAATGCATGTAAAGATATTTTGGGCTCCTATAATATTTCATGTTGCTTTGAAAATGTATCGGAACTGGGCTAGGCCCAAGATAACTTGTAGTGTGATGTGTTGTAATGTTAATGGCATAATAAAAGAAGTTGGATTGGATCAATTATTTCGGCCCAGCCCAAGATATATTGAACAATTATTTTTGAGGGGAAAACTTGAGAGGCCCAGCAAAGAAATGGCCCAGAAAAAACAAGACCAAAAAAATCTGTCAAAAGGGATAGGCAAAGAAATTTAAAAGGCCGAATTACTGGGCCAGGCCCATGAAGCTAGTGAAAATTAACAAAAATAAATATATATTGAAAAGGCTGAATTATTGGGCTCGGCCCATGTAGAAAATCGAATTGGACCGGGCTGAATCTTGTGCCACATCAGCTTGCCACGCTGGATGCCTACGTGGCCTGGGGGAGGTTGCTAGTGACCAAAACGCCACAGTAGGAATATTTTGGTCGTAAACGTCTTTGACCATTCCAGAAGAAAGGTCGCTATAGTCAGTTTACGACGGCCAGCTTTTGACCTTCTGTTTTTGGTCACAAAAAGGTCGTAAATGGAAATTTGTGACCTTTCAGTGACCAATAGTGGTGGTCACAAGTTGACATATTTCTTGTAGTGACACTTAAGGTTTGGTGACGCTAGGTTTGTAGAGATATTAGTATGTGGAAACCCGAAAGTTGTTCGGAGTCCCGGATGAGATCCTGGACGTCACGAGGAGTTCCGGAATGGTCCGGAGGTAAAGAATTCTATATAGGAAGTGCAGTTTCGGCCACCGGGAAAGTTTTGGGGGTCACCAATATTGTACTGGGACCACCGGAAAGGTCCCGGGGGTCCACCGGGTGGGGCCACCTATCCCGAAGGGCCACGTGGGCTGAAAGGGGAAGGGAACCAGCCCCTGGTGGGCTGGTGCGCTCCCCTTGGGCCTCCCCTGCGCCTAGGGTTGGAAACCCTAGGGGTGGGGGGGGGGTGCCCCACTTGACTTGGGGGGCAAGTCCCCCCCTAGGCCGCCGCCCCCCCTTGGAGATTGGATCTCCAGGGCTGGTGCACCCCTAGGTCCCCTATATAAAGAGGGGGGAGGGAGGGCAGCCACACCCTAGTCCCTGTCACCTCCCTCTCCCCCCGTACCACCTCTCCCTCTTGCTGAGCTTGGCGAAGCCCTGCCGAGATCGCCGCTGCTTCCACCACCATGCCATCGTGCTGTTGGATCTCCATCAACCTCTCCTTCCCCCTTGCTGGATCAAGAAGGAGGAGACGTCTTCCCCAACCATATGTGTGTTGAACGCGGAGGTGCTGTCTGTTCAGCACTAGGATCATCAGTGATTTGGATCACGACGAGTACGACTCCCTCAACTCCGTTCTCTTGAACGCTTCCACTCACGATCTACGAGGGTAAGTAGATGCACTCCTCTCTCTTGTTGCTAGATGAACTCCATAGATTGATCTTGGTGAAGCGTAGAAATTTTTTATTTTCTGCAACGTTCCCCAACAGTGGCATCATGAGCTAGGTCTATGCGTAGTTTCTTTGCACGAGTAGAACACAAATTTGTTGTGAGCGTAGATGTTGTCAATTTTCTTGCCACTACTAGTCTTATTTTGCTTCAGCGGCATCATGGGATGAAGCGGCCCGGACCGACCTTACACGTACGCTTACATGAGACAGGTTCCACCGACTGACATGCACTAGTTGCATAAGGTGGCTAGTGGGTGTCTGTCTCTCCCACTTTAGTCGGAGCGGATTCGATGAAAAGGGTCCTTATGAAGGGTAAATAGAAATTGGCATATCACGTTGTGGCTTTTACGTAGGTAAGAAACGTTCTTGCTAGAACCCTATTGCAACCACGTAAAAACATGCAACAACAATTAGAGGACGTCTAACTTGTTTTTGCAGCATATGCCTTGTGATGTGATATGGCCAAAAGTTGTGATGAATGATATATATGTGATGTATGAGATCATGTTCTTGTAATAGGAATCACGACTTGCATGTCGATGAGTATGACAACCGACAGGAGCCATAGGAGCTGTCTTAATTATTGTATGACCTGCGTGTCAATGATTAAACGCCATGTAATTACTTTACTTTATTGTTAAACCGTTAGCCATAGAAGTAGAAGTAATAGTTGGTGAGCAACTTCATGGAGACACGATGATGGAGATCATGATGATGGAGATCATGGTGTCATGCTGGCGACGAAGATGATCATGGCGCCCCGAAGATGGAGATCAAAGGAGCTATATGATATTGGCCATATCATGTCACTATTTGATTTCATGTGATGTTTATCATGTTTTTGCATCTTATTTGCTTAGAACGATGGTAGTAAATAAGATGATCCCTCATAATAATTTCAAGAAAGTGTTCCCCCTAACTGTGCGCTATTGCGAAAGTTCGTTGTTTCGAAGCACCACGTGATGATCGGGTGTGATAGATTCCAACGTCCACATACAACGGTTGTAAGACAGATTTACACATGAAAAACACTTAGGTTAACTTGATGAGCCTATCATGTACAGACATGGCCTCGGAACACAAGATACCGAAAGGTCGAACATGAGTCGTATGGAAGATACGATCAACATGGAGATGTTCACCGATGATGACTAGTCTGTCTCACGTGATGATCGGACACGGCCTAGTTGACTCGGATCATGTATCACTTAGATGACTAGAGGGATGTCTAATCTGAGTGGGAGTTCATTAAATAATTTGATTAGATGAACTTAATTATCATTAACTTAGTCTAAAAACCTTTGCAAAAAATGTCTTGTAGATCAAATGGCCAACGCTCATGTCAACCTCAACTTCAATGCGTTCCTAGAGAAAACCAAGCTGAAAGATGATGGCAGCAACTATTCGGACTGGGTCCGGAACCTGAGGATCATCCTCATAGCTTCCAAGAAAGCATATGTCCTAGAAGGACCGCTAGGTGAAGCACCCATCCCAGAGAACCAAGACGTTATGAACGCTTGTCAGTCACGTGCTGATGATTACTCCCTCGTTCAGTGCGGCATGCTTTACAGCTTAGAACCGGGGCTCCAAAAGCGTTTTGAGCAACATGAAGCATATGAGTTATTCGAGGAACCGAAAATGGTTTTCCAAGCTCATGCCCGGGTCGAGAGATATGAAGTCTCCGACAAGTTCTACAGTTGTAAGATGGAGGAAAATAGTTCTGTGAGTGAGCACATACTCAAGATGTCTGGGTTGCACAACCGCTTGTCCCAGCTGGACATTAACCTCCCGGACGAGGCGGTCATTAACAGAATCCTTCAGTCGCTCCCACTTAGCTACAAGAGCTTTGTGATGAACTAGAATATGCAGGGGATGGTGAAAACTATTCCTGAAGTATTTTCAATGCTGAAATCAGCGGAGGTAGAAATCAAAAAGGACCATCAAGTGTTGATGGTCAATATAACCACTAGTTTCAAGAAAGGCAAGGGTAAGAAGAACTTCAAGAAGGACGGCAAGGGAGTTGCCGCTCCCGGTAAACCAGTTGTCGGGAAGAAGCCAAAGAATGGACCCAAACCTGAGACTAAGTGCTTTTATTGCAAGGGAAAGGGACACTAGAAGCGGAACTGCCCCCAAATACTTAGCGGACAAGAAGGCCGGCAACACTAAAGGTATATGTGATATACATGTAATTGATGTGTACCTTACCAGTACTCGTAGTAGCTCCTGGGTATTTGATACCGGCGCGGTTGCTCATATTTGTAACTCAAAGCAGGAGCTGTGGAATAAGCGAAGACTGGCGAAGGACGACATGACGATGCGTGTCGGGTATGGTTCCAAGGTCGATGTGATCACCGTCGGCACGCTACCCCTACATTTACCTATGGGATTAGTTTTAAACCTCAATAATTGTTATTTAGTGCCAGCTTTGAGCATGAACATTGTATCTGGATCTCGTTTAATACGAGATGGCTACTCATTTAAATCCGAGAATAATGGTTGTTCTATTTATATGAGAGATATGTTTTATGGTCATGCCCTGCTGGTCAATGGTTTATTCTTGATGAATCTCGAACATGATGTTACACATATTCATAGTGTGAATACCAAAAGATGTAAGGTTGATAACGATAGTCCCACATACTTGTGGCACTGCCGCCTTGGTCACATTGGTGTCAAGCGCATGAAGAAGCTCCATGCTGATGGACTTTTAGAGTCTCTCGATTATGAATCATTTGACACATGCGAACCATGCCTCATGGGCAAAATGACCAAGACTCCGTTCTCCGGAAAAATGGAGCGAGCAACCAATTTATTGGAAATCCTACATACTAATGTGTGCGGTCCAATGAGTGTTGAGGCTCGTAGAGGCTATCGTTATGTTCTCACCCTCACTGATGACTTAAGTAGATATGGGTATGTCTAATTGAAGAAACACAAGTCTGAGACCTTTGAAAAGTTCAAGGAATTTCAGAATGAGGTAGAGAATCAATGTGACCGAAAAATAAAGTTCTTACTATCAGATCGTGGAGGAGAATATTTAAGTCACGAATTCGGTACGCACTTAAGGAAATGTGGAATTGTTTCACAACTCACGCTGCCTGGAACACCTCAGCGTAATAGTGTGTCCGAATGTCGTAATTGCACTCTATTGGATATGGTGCGATCTATGATGTCACTCACTGATATACCGCTATCATTTTGGGGATATGCTCTAGAGACAGCTACATTCACTTTAAATAGGGAACCGTCTAAATCCGTTGAGACGACACCATATGAATTATGGTTTGGGAAGAAACCTAAGCTATCGTTTCTAAAAGTTTGGGGATGCGATGCTTATGTCAAGAAACTTCAACCTGAAAAGCTCGAACCCAAGTCAGAAAAATGCTTCTTCATAGGATACCCTAAGGAAACCATTGGGTATACCTTCTACCTTAGATCCGAAGGTAAGATCTTTGTTGCCAAGAACGGGTCCTTTCTGGAGAAAGAGTTTCTCTCGAAAGAAGTAAGTGGGAGGAAAGTAGAACTCAATGAAGTACTACCTCTTGAACCGGAAAGTAGTGCAGCTCAGGAAAATGTTCCTGTGGTGCCTACACCGACTGGAGAGGAAATTAATGATGATGATCAAGGTACTTTGGATCAAGTTGCTATTGAACTTCGTAGGTCCACAAGGACACGTTCCACACAAGAGTGGTACGGCAACCTTGTCCTAGAAATCATGTTGTTAGACAACGGTGAACCTTCGAACTATGAAGAAGCGATGGCGGGCCCAGATTCCAACAAATGGCTTGAAGCCATGCAATCCGAGATAGGATCCATGTATGAAAACAAAGTATGACTTTGACAGACTTGCCCGATGATCAGCGAGCGATAGAAAATAAATGGATCTCTAAGAAGAAGACGGACGCGGATGGTAATGTTACCATCTATAAAGCTCGACTTGCCGCTAAGGGTTATCGGCAAATTCAAGGGGTTGACTATGATGAGACTTTCTCTCCCGTAGCGAAGCTAAAGTCCGTCCGAATCATGTTAGCAATTGCCGCATACTATGATTATGAGATATGGCAAATGGACGTCAAAACGGCATTCCTTAACGCTATCTTAAAGAAGAACTGTATATGATGCAGCCAGAAGGTTTTGTCGATCCTGAGAATGCTAACAAGGTATGCAAGCTCCAGCGATCCATTTATGGGCTGGTGCAAGCATCTCGGAGTTGGAACATTCGCTTTGATGAGATAATCAAAGCGTTTGGGTTTATGCAGACTTATGGAGAAGCCTGTGTTTACAAGAAAGTGAGTGGGAGCTCTGTAGCATTTCTCATATTATATGTGGATGACATACTTTTGATGGGAATTTATATAGAACTTTTGGACAGCATTAAGGCCTACTTGAATAAGTGTTTTTCAATGAAGGACCTTGGAGAAGGTGCTTACATATTAGGCATCAAGATCTGTAGAGATAGATCGAGACGCCTCATAGGTCTTTCACAAAGCACATACCTTGATAAGATATTGAAGAAGTTCAATATGGATCAGTCCAAGAAGGGGTTCTTGCCTGTGTTGCAAGGTGTGAAATTGAGCTCGGCTCAATGTCCGACCATGACAGAAGATAGAGAAAAGATGAGTGTCGTCCCCTATTCCTCGGTCATAGGGTCTATCATCTATGCCATGCTGTGTACCAGACCTGATGTAAACCTTGCCGTAAGTTTGGTAGGAAGGTACCAAAGTAATCCCGGCATGGAACACTGGACAATGGTCAAGAATATCCTGAAGTACCTGAAAAGGACTAAGGATATGTTTCTCATTTATGGAGGTGACGAAGGGCTCGTCGTTAAGGGTTACGTCGATGCTAGCTTCGACACAGATCTGGGACCACCGAAAGGGTCCCGGGGGTCCACCGGGTGGGGCCACCTATCTCGGAGGGCCACATTGGCTGAAAGGGGAAGGGAACCAGCCCCTGGTGGGCTGGTGCACCCCCCTTGGGCCTCCCCTGCGCCTAGGGTTGGAAATCCTTGGGGTGGGGGGCGTCCCACTTGACTTGGGGTGCAAGTCCCCCCTTAGGCCGCCGCCCCCCTTGGAGATTGGATCTCCAGGGCCGGCGTACCCCCTAGGCCCCCTATATAAAGAGGGGGGAGGGAGGGAAGCCTCACCCTAGTCCCTGGCACCTCCCACTCCCCCCGTACCACCTCTCCCTCTCACTGAGCTTGGCGAAGCCCTGCCGAGATCGCCGCTGCTTCCACCACCACGCCGTCGTGCTGCTGGATCTCCATCAACCTCTCCTTCCCCCTTGCTGGATCAAGAAGGAGGAGACGTCTTCCCCAATTGTACGTGTGTTGAACACGGAGGTGCAGTCCGTTCATCACTAGGATCATCGGTGATTTGGATCACGACGAGTACGACTCCCTCAACCCCGTTCTCTTGAAAGCTTCCACTCGCGATCTACAAGGGTATGTAGATGCACTCCTCTCTCTCGTTGCTAGATGAACTCCATAGATTGATCTTGGTGAAGTGTAGAAATTTTTTATTTTCTGCAACGTTCCCCAACACATGATTATTTGTTAGTATGCTTTGAAGCATTATTATTTTTATGTTTTATAAGCTTTTATTTGGAATCATTTGGATCTGAACATTCATGCCACAATAAAGAAAATTACATTGAGAATTATGCTAGGTAGCATTCCACATCAAAAATTTCTTTTTTATCATTTATCTACTCGAGGACGAGCAGGAATTAAGCTTGGGGATGCTTGATACATCTCCAACGTATCTATAATTTTTGATTGTTCCATGCTATTATATTACCCCTTTTGGATGTCTATGGGCTTTATTTTACACATTTATATCATTTTTGGGACTAACCTACTAACCGGAGGCCCAGTCCGTATTGCTGGTTTTTTTGCCTATTTCAGTATTTCGAAGAAAATGAATATCAAACGGAGTCCAAACGGAATGAAACCTTCGGGAGCGTGATTTTTGGAACAAACATGATCTAGTGGACTTGGAGTGCAAGCCAAGAAGCAGCCGAGGCGGCCACGAGATAGGAGGGCGCATCCCCCTATAGGGCGCGCCCCCTGTCTCGTGGGCCCCTCGGGCGGCCACCGACGTACTTCTTCCTCCTATATATACCTACGTACCCCGAAAACATCCAGGGAGCACCCGAAACACAATTTCCACCACCATAACCTTCTGTATCCGCGAGATCCCATGTTGGAGCCTTTGCCGGTGTTCTGTCGGAGGGGGAATCGACCATGGAGGGCTTCTACATCAACAACATAGCCCTTCCGATGAGTTGTGAGTAGTTTACCACAGACATACGGGTCCAGAGTTATTAGCTAGATGGCTTCTTCTCTCTTTTTCGATCTCAATACAATGTTCTCCCCCTCTCTTGTGGAGATCTATTCGATGTAATCTCTTTTTGCAGTGTGTTTGTCGAGATCCGATGAATTGTCAGTTATGATCAAGTTTATCTATGGATAATAATTGAATCTTCTCTGAATTCTTTTATATGATGGAGTTATCTTTACAAGTCTCTTCGAATTATCTGTTTGGTTTGGCCTACTAGATTGATCTTTCTTGCCATGGGAGAAGTGCTTAGCTTTGGGTTCAATCTTGCGGTGTTCTTACCCAATGACAGAAAGGGTTGCAAGACACGTATTGTATTGTTGCCATCGAGGATAAAAAGATGGGGTTTATATCATATTGCATGAGTTTATCCCTCTACATCATGTCATCTTGCTTAAGGCTTTACTCTGTTCTTATGAACTTAATACTCTAGATGCAGGCAGGAGTCGGTCGATGTGTGGAGTAATAGTAGTAGATGCAGGCAGGAGTCGGTCTACTTGTTATGGACGTGATGCCTATATACATGATCATGCCTAGATAATCTCATAATTATTCGCTTTTCTATCAATTGCTCGATAGTAATTTATTCACCCACCATAATACTTATGCTATCTCGAGAGAAGCCTCTAGTGAAACCTATGGCCCCCGGGTCTATCTCCTATCATATTTGCTTCCAATCTACTTTTATTTGCATCTTTACTTTTTGCATCTATATTATAAAATACCAAAAATATATTTATCTTATCATACTATCTCTATTAGATCTCACTTTTGCAAGTGGTCGTGAAGGGATTGACAACCCCTTTATCGCGTTGGTTGCGAGTTCTCAGTTTGTTTGTGTAGGTGCGTGGGACTTTTGAGGAGCCTCCTACTGGATTGATACCTTGGTTCTCAAAACTGAGGGAAATACTTACGCTACACTTGCTGCATCACCCTCTCCTCTTCGGGGAAAACAAACGCAAGCTCAAGACGTAGCATGGACCTGCCTACTTCACCATGCCACCAGATAGGCTGCACCCTCATCTCAAGTCACTTTATTTAGGCGTCAGTTGTCTGAATTTTTATTCTGGGCCAATCGATTCCCAATGGGAAGCAGCACCCCTCGAGGCCGCGGAGCTCCTAGGCTGCCAGTTGGCTGGTGTCTAACGTAAGGGTGCGGGGCCGCAAGTTCGCCATGGAAGCAGTGCTTAGATGGCTATCTTTTAGAGTTGCGTGGGTTGAAGGTACTGCCGCCGCCGGATCTGGATGACGGGGAGTCTTTGTGGATTGGTCCGGGGGCGGCGCAACCACGGCAGTGCGGTGGGGCGGGGAGCGGGGTTTTGGCCGGGGCCACGGACGGCGGAGGCAGGCTGCTCTACCGTTGGTCGCTGGCTCTTCGGGGAAGATTCCGAATAGTGTCAACCAGGAGGCACAAGACGGCCATCAAGCCATCCGGCATAGATCGGACTGTACCAAAATAAAATAAAATCGTGTGACCCCAATTTAGTCTTCAATCAACAGACGTGTGACCACTCTCGTACCTTGCTGTTGATCTCTTAGTGTATTTCTTCAGATCAAAGAGATATGTCATTCTTATGTGTTATCTGCATCTTCAGACACACCGGCTTCTGACTCACCACAGCTGCTCCAACAAGGGAAGCATACACCATAAGGGAGCTATAGTCCCCACTCAACAGTTCCCTGCATCGAATGCGTGTGCCCGACATGGACAGCCACAACAACTGCAGGGCCATCGACAAGTCAGCACATGATGCTCACTCCTATGGATGGCAGCCATATAGGTTGTACCCTCATCTTACTTGTGTGCACATTTATGGCATTCTTATTCAGCTAAGCATGGAAAATAGATCATCACATTTCACTGTATATTCATGCTGATCTCTTACGGGTCTTGTTCAGGAGTTCACGTTGTTCCATAGTTCAGCTAAGATACTTGTTCTTTAGGTATTGTTGTTCCATAGTTATCATCCATCAGCCAATGCTATCCCATAGGCTGGTGATTATAGTATTATACCACTTCTAGTATTACCTATGTTGTTCTTTAATACTTTTGTGTGCCATCTAGTTAATCTCGAGTACAAACAATACATATTCTGTAGCTTTCATCTATGTTCTCTCTTTAGTTTACGAGACCTGTTGCTGCTAGTTAACCCCAGCCCTACTGTTTATGTCGTCTCCTACAGGCACTCATTACATAAATCTAACTACTAGTTGTCTTCCATGCATGTCAGATATAATTGCACACACTGATATATACACAAGAACCTCACGGAGCAATGTAAAGGCCAATAAACTTGATGTCAATGATACCCAATATGATGGAACATGTAAAGGCAGTTCTTCAGAAGACTTGCAGAAAGATGATGAATCCTCTTAACCCCACAAGGTCCTTGCTCTAACTTGGCCTGTGATATGGGTACAACATGCATATAATGTCCTGGAGTGTATCTACTTTGTTGCATTGCCATGTGCTTAGCATGCTGATCATGCATGTAAATATGTCATACCTTCCTGTTTTTCAGTACCTATTCCATTCATGATAACATGTTTTCAAATTCAAGTACTGTCATTCTACTCTATCACAATGCCATCTACTTAATTTGGACATCATGCTTCTGAATATCTTATGCATTGTTATTCATCGGTATGTACTTCATCTGTCTGCCATACCATGTTTTTTTACATTGAAGTGTTGTTCTAGTGCTCTGATGCAATGCCATCTTATTTTTCCAATCATACAAGTGTATGTTGCCTTAGTTATTTCTGTACGTATTTCGCTAGCATATAGCTTTACATTCAACTAGTGCTTTTTTGCTGTGTTGTCCTGTCGTATCCCTATCTCTTACACCATACTACCTCCGTCCGGATTACATGTTGCCGAAATGGATAAAAAAGGATGTATCTAGAACTGAAATACGCCTAAACCCATCCATTTTTTTCCGGATGGATGGAATACATGTCAATATGTCATGCCTTTCTATT
This sequence comes from Triticum timopheevii, assembly GCA_963921465.1. Lineage (NCBI taxonomy): Eukaryota > Viridiplantae > Streptophyta > Magnoliopsida > Poales > Poaceae > Triticum > Triticum timopheevii. Next base: position 156,129,129 of record OY997272.1, read on the forward strand.
CTTCAGTACCTATTCCATCTCTCTGCTATCGCATGTTTTATAATTAAAGCACTATTCTTCTTTACAAGGCATGCAAGGGGAAGACGACTATGTTATAATCTGAAGGGTTACAAACAAGGCCTTTGCAAAAGATCCAAACGCCAGGAGATAATAAACCAACTCTAGTTTTTATAGATACTGCTCCAGCATAGAGAAACCCAACTCCTACTGATAATAAGCAGATTCCAGTGGCCAAAGAACTAGTCCACTCCAGTCCAGCAAAAATACGTTAAATCAATTCTAAGAAGAGTGTGCGTATCCTTGCATCATGAAATTTTATAGCATGCTGATCATATTTTCTACATGTTTCTTACCCATCTCTCTTTTAGAAAATAAGCTTAACAGATAGAAGAATTTCTGCAATGGTATTGTTTATGAGGAAAGATTCTTGCAGGAATTCTCTGTGCTCCAATGTAGATGTAAGTACCTGTTGTATATCACTATATTTTTACATCAGCATGTATTTTGTTAATCGGCGTTAATCCAACCTTTATCTGATCTAAGTTTAGTTGTAGCAAAATGTATGATTAAAGGCCACAATGTTGATTTTTGTAAGGAAAACTGCCTGGTAGTTTTGCATCCTGAGCTGCATGAGTGTACTATCTCATATCAGTGGGTTTGAATACTTTGGTTCTACAGTGGGTTTTTAGTGTTTACTATGTTGTCGTGTCATATCCCTAGCTCTTACATCATACTCCCTCCGTCCGGATTAAATGTCGCAGAAATGGATAAAACTGGATGTATCTAGAACTGAAATACGCCTAGACCCATCCATTTATTTCCGGATGGAGGGAATACATGTCAATATGTCATGCCTTTCTAATCTTCAGCACCTATTCCATCTCTGGTGTAGCATGTTTTATAACTGAATCACCATTCTTCTATATAAGGCATGCAAGGGGAAGATGGCTATGTTAGAATATGAAGGGTTACAAACCAGATCTTTGCAAAAGATCCAAACGCCAGGAGATAATAAACCAACTCCATTTTTCATAGATACTGCTCCAGCACAGAGAAACCCAACTCCCAGTGATAATAAGCAGATTCCAGTGGCCAAAGAACTAGTCCGCTCCAGTCCAGCAAAAGAATGTCAACTCCATTCTAAGAAGCATGTGCGTATCCTCACATCATGAAATTTTATAGCATTCTGATCATATTTTCTACATGTTTCTTACCCATCTCTCTTTTAGAAAATAAGGTTAAACGATAGAAGACTTCCTCCATTGGGATCGTATTCGAGGAAAATATTTTCCGGGAATTCTCTGTGCTCCAATGCTGATGTAAGTACCTGTTGTATATCACTATATTTTTGCATTAACATGTATTTTGTTAATCGGCATGAATCTAACCTTTATCTGATCTAAAATTAGTTGTAGCAAAATGTTAAATGCGCCAATGTTGATTTTTGTGAGGAAAACTGCCTGGTAGTTTTGCATACTGAGCTGCAAGAATGTACTATCTCATATCACGCGCATTACTGAATTGTAGTGCTTCTCTGGTTGCCCATTCATTCATTGTGTCAATGTTGCTTTTGTACTACCTTACCTGGCTGATGATAGCTGTGCCATATTGTGTTAATTTGGTGTAGGCTAGTTGCCCAAACGTTCATTATGTCAATGTTTCTTTCCTATTATCTGACTTGGCCAATGATAGCAATGCTAGTGTGTTAATTTTGTGTAGACTGCTGAAGATAAGAAGAAAAACTCTGAAAACAGCAAGGCAACCCCATTGTTTCTTTCCAATAAATCTAGGCCAGGTAATATGGCAATAACTCATGATTAATCTGTTTGGTTCCCGTCCTAATTTATGTTATGATGCAGTGGTCGAGACACTCTCCACTATCAATAATACAAGCCTGCCAAAATCGCCATATGAATCTGTTCATTATCCTCTGTCTCGAATGCAACGGAATAAATGTATGTTTGTGAACCAATTAATGGCTGAAGCAATGATGGAAATGGTGGATGAATCAAAGGTGCAGAGTCGTGCGACACAACAACTGATCAATGTTTTCAGAGACAGTGTAGCAAAGCAGCAAGAACTTGCCCACATGCTTATGGGCGTCATCTGTGCTGGGGTTGCAGATTGTGATGTTGTAGATGGTTAGGTTCTGCTCATTTATTTGCACTCGCATCAATCTTTGATTGCCCAGTGGACGTAATTTCCTATAATATATGCTGGATGTGCAACGTTATTCCATGTATGTCGTACCTTTGCTTGATTGGTTTTGGTCCTGTGCATAATTGCTCGTCGTAATGGGCTCAAATTATCTAATTTGGCCTAAAGACATGTACGAACTTTAGTGGGCCCATTAAGTTAATGGGCCGTTACTAGGCCGAAAGTTAATGGTCGGCCCTCTTACCTCTCGAGTCGTTAACATGCCGACATCGAAGCGGGCAACAGGTGGCCCCAATTTATTTCACAGGCCGTTAACAAGACGTTACTAAGTTTGGGCTACATATGGCCCAACTATACTATAGGCCTTTAGCAAGCCAAAAGAGACAGCAGGCTTGTACTGGATCGTGAGAGCATGGGCTGCTAAGAGGCCGAAAGTCAGGTCGTATTGTAAATGGCCCAACTATGTTGTGGGCCTTTAGCAGGCCAAAAGAGAAACTGGGCTGGTATTGGACCATGAAGGGCATGGGCCGTTAAAAGGCCAAAACTAAGGTCCGACTACAAATGGGCCAACTCATTTATGGTCCGTTAATAGGCCAAAAGGCATACAGGGCCGGGAATTGGCCCAACACTTAAATGGGACGCTAAAAGGCCAAAACTCAGGTCTGACTACAAATGGCCCAACTGATTTATGGGCCGTCAACAGGCTGAAAGTGACACCGGGCCAAAAATTGGCCTAACAGGCCGGTAAAAGGCCGAAACTCAGGTCCGACTACAAATGGCCCATCAGATTTATGGGCCGTCAACAGGCTGAAAGACACACCAGGCCGGAAATTAGCCCAACATTTAAATGGGTCGCTAAAAGGCCGAAAGATGTACACCCTAAAAATTGGCCCATCCATTAAATGGGCCGTTAACAGGCCGAAATCTCATCGGGCCGATATTGAGCCCAAATATATAGCGGGCCGTTAACGGGCTCGAACTGACGATGGGCTGCAATGGTGTCAAATCTTTAACGGGCCGTTGACGGGCCGAATTGGCACATCTCGTATGGGTCGTGGGCTTAAATGGACCTGACACAAGTAGGACTTATATGGGCCGGCCTGCTAATTTTTACTGGGCTGGCCTTTTTCACTGGAATGGGCCACTGTTGGGCTGTGCCACGTGTCGACCTATCATAGGCGCCTCCTGTCCAATGAGTGGATGACCTCTGTCCCAACGGTGAGGCAACACATGTTTCTTGCGGCCAATGATGATTTTACACGTGGAAAATCCCCATTGGTCTGGGCTGTTAATGGGTTATCGGATCCAAAACCGGACCCGATAGCTTAACGGCGTTCCGTTATGGTGGATGCCACGTGTCGGTCACCCTTGACGAAAGCACTTCCGTGACACGCGATTTATTGTCATGGAAGTGGACACTTCCGTGATAATAATTTTGGTAATGTCATGGAACACTTCTACGACAGCACAGGTATGACTATCTTGATTCTGTCATAAAATCGTCATGGATGTACATGCATGACAAAAAACACAACCTACTGTGACAAACACGTATCATCACGGAAGCGTATTTTTTTGTAGTGTTAGGTACTGTAATGAACTCATTATAAATTCATATTGGTGTAATATCTACTGTATTCGAACTTCTCTACTCATAGATTCATCAAAATAAGCAAACAACACATAGAAAACAGAATCGGTCAAAAACAGAATAGTCTATAGTAATCTGTATCAAACGTATACTTATGGAACTCAAAAAAATTCTGAAATAAATTGTTGGACCTGAGGAATTTGTCTATTAATCATCTGCAAAAAGAATCAACCTAAAAGCACTCTCCAGTAAAAAATGGCAACTAATCTCGTGAGCGCAAAAGTTTCTGTTTTTACAGCAAGATCACATAAACTTCACCGAAGTCTTCCCAAAGGTTCTACTTGGCACAAACACTAATTAAAACATAAAAGAACATATAACCAGAGGCTAGATGAATTATTTATTACTAAACAGGAACAAAAAGCAAGGAACAAAAATAAATTGGGTTGCCTCCCAACAAGCGCTATCTTTTAAAGCCCCTAGCTAGGCATGATGATTTCAATGATGCTCACATAAAAGATAAGAATTGAAACATAACATGAGCATCATGAAGCATATGACTAGCACATTTAAGCCTAACCCACTTCCTATGCATAGGGATTTTGTGAGAAAACAACATATGGTAACAATAATCAACTAGCATAGGAAGGTAAAACAAGCATAGCTTCAAGATTTTCAACACATAGAGAGGAAACTTGACATTATTGCAATTCCTACAAGCATATGTTCCTCCCTCATAATAATTTTCAGTAGCATCATGAATGAATTCAACAATATAACCAGCACCTAAAGCATTCTTTTCATGATCTACAAGCATAGAAAATTTACTATTCCCCACATAAGCAAAATTCTTCTCATGAATAGTAGTGGGAGCAAACTCAACAAAATAATTATCATGTGTGGCATAATCCAATTGAAAAATAAAATCATGATGACAAGTTTCATGGTTATCATTATTCCTAATATCATACAAGTCATCACAATAATCATCATAGATAGCAACTTTGTTCTCATAATCAATTGGAACCTCTTCCGAAATAGTGGAATCGTCACTAAATAAAGTTGACACTCGTCCAAATCCACTTTCATGTTCATCACAATAAGGTTCAACATCCTCCAAAATAGTGGGATCACTACTTCCTAAAGTTGACACTCTTCCAAACCTACTTTCATCAATATAATCATCATAAATAGGAGGCATGCTTTCATCATAATAAATTTGCTCATCAAAACTTGGGGGACAAAAAATATCATTTTCATCAAACATAGCATCCCCAAGCTTGTGGCTTTGCATATCATTAGCATCATGGATATTCAAGGAATTCATACTAACAACATTGCAATCATGCTCATCATTCACATATTTCATGCCAATCATTCTATGTAATTCTTCTTCTAGCACCTGAGCACAATTTTCCTTTTCATCATACTCACGAAAGATATTAAAAAGATGAATCGTATGAGACAAACTCAATTCTATTTTTTTGTAGTTTTCTTTTATAAACTAAACTAGTGATAAAACAAGAAACTAAAAGACTGGATTGCAAGATCTAAAGATATACCTTCAAGCACTCACCTCCCTTGCAACGGCGCCAAAAAAGAGCTTGATGTCTACTGCACAACCTTCTTCTTGTAGACGTTGTTGGGTCTGCAAGTGCACAGGTTTGTAGGACAGTAGCAAATTTCCCTCAAGTGGATGACCTAAGGTTTATCAATCCGTGGGAGGCATAGGATGAAGATGGTCTCTCTCAAACCACCCTGCAACCAAATAACAAAGAGTCTCTTGTGTCCCCAACACACCCAATACAATGGTAAATTATATAGGTGCACTAGTTCGGCGAAGAGATGGTGATACAAGTGCAATATGGATAGCAGATAAAGGTATTTGTAATCTGAAATTATAAAAATAGCAAGGTAGCAAGTGATAAAAGTGAGCGTAAACGGTATTGCAATGGTAGGAAACAAGGCATAGGGTTCATACTTTCACTAGTGCAAGTTCTCTCAACAATAATAATATAGATAGATCATATAACAATCCCTCAACATGCACAAAGAGTCACTCCAAAGCCACTAATAGCGGAGAACAAACGAAGAGATTATGGTAGGGTACGAAACCACCTCAAAGTTATCCTTTTTGTTCTATATATTCAAGAGTTCGTAGTAAAATAACATGAAGCAATTCTTTCCGCTCAACCTATCATAGAGTTCATACTAGAATAACAACTTAAGACACAAATCAACCAAAACCCTAATGTCACCTAGATACTCCATTGTCACCTCAAGTATCCGTGGGCATGATTATATGATATGCATCACACAATCTCAAATTCATCTATTCAACCAACACAAAGTACTTCAAAGAATGCCCCAAAGTTTCTAATAGAGAGTCAAGACGAAAACGTGTGCCAACCCCTATGCATAGATTCCCAAGGTCACGGAACCCACAAGTTGATCACCAAAACATACATCGAGTTGATCACGTGAATATCCCATTGTCACCACAGATAAGCACGACAAGACATACATCAAGTGTTCTCAAATCCTTAAAGACTCAATCTGATAAGATAACTTCAAGGGGAAAACTAAATTCATCACAAGAGAGTAGAGGGGGGAGAAACATCATAAGATCCAACTATAATAGCAAAGCTCGCGATACATCAAGATCATGCCATAGAGAGAACACGAGAGAGAGAGAGAGAGATCAAACACATAGCTACTGGTACATACCCTCAACCCCAAGGGTGAACTACTCCCTCCTTGTCATGGATAGCACCGGGATGATGAAGATGGCCACCGGTGATGGGTTCCCCCTCCGGCAGGATGCCAGAACGGGCTCCCGAGAGGTTTTTGGTGGCTATTTGCGGCGGCGGAACTCCTGATCTATCTTCGTTGTCGATGTTTTTAGGGTACGTGGACTTACATAGGTGAAAGAAGTTGGTCGGGGGGTGCTCGAGGGGCCCAGGAGACAGGGGGCGCGCCCAGTAGGGGGCGCCCTCCTATCTCCTGGCCTCCTCTAGGCTCTTCTGACATGAACTCCAAGTCTCTCGGATCATATTCTTCCTAAAAATCACGCTCCCGAGTTTCATTCCATTTGGACTACGTTTGATATTCCTTTTCTTCGAAATACTGAAACAGGCAATAAAATAGCAATATGGGCTAGGACTCCGGTTAGTAGGTTATTCCCAAAAGTAATATAAAAGTGTATAATCATTCAAAACAGATAATAAAATAGCATGAATGCTTCATAAATTATAGATACGTTGGAGACGTATCAAGCCTCCACACAAAATCTAACCGTTACACACAACTTGCCAATCTCGGTGGGACCGAATCGTCAAACTTGGTCGGACCGATTTAGCAAATAATGTGACCGTTAGGGTTTTCGGTGGGACCGACATGCAACTCGGTAGGGCCGATATGGTTAGGGTTAGGGCATAACGTAATCTCGGTGAAACCGATTACACAAACTCGGTGGGACCGATTTTGGTAATGGACACACAGAGGGTTGGTCAGGCAAACTCGGTGGGACCGATTCACTCATCTCGGTTAGACCAAAATGTTATGAAAGGGAATCGGAGAGTTTGCATTGCAATCTTGGTGGGACCGATCGCTCATCTCAGTTGGACCGAAACGTTATGAAGGGAAATAGAGAGATTACAATCCCATCTCAGTGAGACCGAGATCCCTATCGGTGAGACCGATTTGCCTAGGGTTTGTGGCAGTGGCTATGACATCTGAACTCAGTGGCGCCGGATAGAAAGAATCGGTGGGGCCAAGTTGGACTTTTGGTTTAGGTCATATGTGGATATGAGAAAGTAGTTGAGGGCTTTGGAGAATATCACTAAGCATTTTGAGCAAGAAAGCCATTAAGCAACACCTCATCCCTCCTTGATAGGATTGGCTTTTCCTATAGACTCAATGTGATCTTGGATCACTAAAATAGAAAATGTAGAGTCTTGTGCTTTTAGCTTGAGCCAATCCTTTTGTCCTTAGCATTTTGAGGGATCGACTTTTCTCATCCATGCCATGCCAATCATTGAGCTTTCCTGAAATATTTATCTTGAAATGGCATTAGCTCAATGAGCTATATGTTGTTAGGAATTACCAAAACCACCCATGGATAGTTGCACTTTCAGGAGTATTCATTTTTTTGTGCATAATAAGGAGGCACTTCCTTGCATGCGAAGATATAGCTGGTGGGTCTGAGCTGTCAGCGTGAGTATTCATTCTTGTTGGCATAATAAGGAGGTACTTGCTTGCGTGCGGCCATGGACCATGTGGGTCCCAACTGTCAGCCTCTCCATGTACATCCCTCTTCCAATGTTGTCGTTTGTAGACAACGTTGACCACGCCATGCCGTGAACACTAGCGCGATGGACGACTACAAGACCCAGGAAGGGAATGACCCAGAGGTGGAGAAGCCACAATAGTGGAGGGATGTGGGTGAGTAGAGGGATGGCCTGTACAACGGTGGGAGTAGTAGAGGGCGGTGAGTCCTGCGCGGCAGCACAGCTGGCCATGGGAGGCGGGAGCAGGCGGTCTCGCCGACGCTGGATTTGGCGGCTGGAGCAAGAAGATCAGAGATTGAAGAAACACAACGTCCGTTGGATTGACATCGAATGGTTATGTCTCCTAGAATCGTTTGTTGACATATATAATAAGTAAAAAAATCTTGCATACGCGTCAACTTAATAGGCCCACAAGTCAGACCGTTCCCTATTTTTTTAAATAATTTATAGCTTATTGCAACTTCTTATGCAATTTATTGCTGTCCGTTCTTTTTGTTGGCCAGAGCTAGGGTTAAAGATTTAAACGAAATTTCACATATTTCTGTGGGTTCCAAACTATTTTTAATACCGAAATGTCGAGCCAGATTTAAAGTACTTTGAAGATATATTTAAATTAGGTTAAAGCTGAGTGAAATTCGAATATAAAAATGTGAAAAATTCAAAAATTATAAAGTAATTCCAATTTGTCATATGTTTTTTATATTTATAGCCCATTTCATATTACTTTCAAGATTTGCACGCGTCTTGAAAGAGTTGCAGCCCATCGGGGCGTAGAAAAATAAGTAGGCTTGGATTGGGTATTCTTCAGAAAAAATAAACTGGGCACATTTTCACAAAGAAAAAATAGCTAGGCTGGTCATGTGGTGAACATAAACTATAAGCCTGGGCTAGACGGGCCACAGCCTGCTACCTCTTGAGCACTGCATTGGTTTTCCCTTGAAGAGGAAAGGGTGATGCAGCAAAGTAACGTAAGTATTTACCTCAGTTTTTGAGAACCAAGGAATCAATCTAGTAGGAGGCTCCACGCAAGTCCCTTGTACCAACACAAGCAAACAAGAACCTCGCAACCAACGCAATAAAGGGGTTGTCAATTCTTTCACGGTAACTTGCGAAAGTGAGATCTGATAGATATAATAAGATAAGATAAATATTTTTGGTATTTTTATGATATAGATTGGAAAGTAAAGATTGCAAAATAAAGTAGATTGGAAACTTATATGATAAAAGATAGACCCGGGGGCCATAGGTTTCACTAGTGGCTTCTCCCAAGATAGCATAAGTATTACAGTGGGTGAACAAATTACTGTCGAGCAATTGATTGAAAAGTGCATAGTTATGAGAATATCTAGGCATCACTACAAAAAAAATACATTTCCATGATGATACGTGTTTGTCACAGTAGGTCGCTAATAACCCGCAAGTATACAGGATAGTTAGCCTCTGTCGATAAGTGAGAGTGTCGATCCCAACGAGGAGCTAAAGGTAGAACAAATACTCTCTCAAATCCTATCGGCCACTGATATGACTCTACGCACGCATGACATTCGCTTTGCCTAGAACAAGTATGAAACTAGAAGTACTTTGTAGGTGTTGTTGGATAGGTTTGCAAGATAATAAGGAGCACGTAAATATAAACTAGGGACTGTTTAGATAAAGATGCAATAAAGTAAATATAGCGAGTTTGGATAACTGGTGGTAGGAGTTGTGGAATTGTCCGTAAGCAATTGACTATGTTACTAGAGTGGTAATCACTATTGCAATTATATTTGAGGGAGAGGCATAAGCTAACATACTTTCTCTTCTTGGTTCATATGCACTTATGATTGTAACTCTAGCAAGCATCCGCAACTACTAAAGATTCATTAAGGTAAAACCCAACCATAGCATTAAAGTATCAAGTCCCCTTTATCCCATATGAAAACAACCTACTTACTCGGGTTTGTGTTTCAGTCACTCACGCAATCCACTATAAGCGAATCATGAACGCATTGCAACACCCAATAGCGGGAATCCCTCATGCTTGCGCGACACGGAGGGCACCATAGGACAACACCAATAATAAAACATGCAACTCAAACCAATCATAGCAATTCATCAATCACCGATAGGACAACGAAAATCTACTCAGACATCATAGGATGGCAACACATCATTGGAAAATAATATGAAGCATAAATTACCATGTTCAAGTAGAGGGTACAGCAGGATGCGGGAGAGTGGACCACTGAATATAGAAGGGGGAAGGTGATGGAGATGTTGGTGAAGATGACGGTGGTGTTGGTGCAGATCGCGGTGATGATGATGGCCCCCGGCAGCGCTCCAGCGCCACCGGAAGCAAGGAGGAGAGAGGGCCCCTTCTTCTTCTTCTTCCTTGACCTCCTCCCTAGATGGGAGAAGGGTTTCTCCTCTGGTCCTTGGCTCCCATGGCTTGGGAGGGGTGAGAGCCCCTCCGAGATTGGATCTATCTCTCTGTTTCTGCGTTCTGGGATTCTACCCCTTCACCGTTTCCTTTATATCTGGAGATCCGTAACTCCGATTGGGGTGAATCTTTTGCCCAGATTTTTCTTGTAAAATTAGCTTTCTTGCGGCAAAAGTAGAGCGTTAACCGCCTTACATGTGGCCCATGAGAGCCCAGTGCACGCCCGGGGGGGGGGGGGGGCTTTCTCGTGGCCACCCAGGACACCGTTTCGCGTTGATTCTTCCTCCAGAAAATTCCAAATATTCAGACAGGAACTGGTACTGGGCACTAGATCAATATGTTAGTCTCAAAAATATTATAAAAAGTTGCCAAAAGTATATGAAAGTTGAAGAATATTGGCATGGAACAATCAAAAATTATAGATACGACGGAGACGTATCAACATCCCCAAGCTTAATTCCTGCTCGTCCTCGAGTAGGTAAATGATAAAAAAGATAATTTTTGATGTGGAATGCTACCTAGCATAATCTTGATCATGCGTCTAATCATGGCATGAATATCAAGACACAGGTGATTCAAAGCAATAGTCTATCATTTGACATAAAAACAATAATACTTCAAGCATACCAACCAAGCAATTATGTCTAATCGAAATAACATAGCCAAAGAAAGCTCATCCCTACAAAATCATATAGTCTGGCTATGCTCCATCTTCATCACACAAAATACTCCCATCATGCACAATCCTGATGACGAGCCGTGCAATTGGTTCATACTTTTTAACGCACTTCAGCTTTTTCAACTCTTACGCAATACATGAGCGCAAGCCATGGACATAGCACTATGGTGGTATAGAATATGATGGTGGAGGTTTATGTGGAGAAGACAAAAAGGGAGAAAGTCTCACATCGACGCAGCTAATCAATGATCTATGGAGATGCCCATCAATTGATGTCAATGCGAGGAGTAGGGATTGCCATGCAATGGATGCACTAAGAGCTATAAGTGTATGAAAGCTCAAACTGGAAACTAAGTGGGTGTGCATCCAACTTGCTTGCTCATGAAGACCTCGGGAGTTTGAGGAAGCCCATCATCGGAATATACAAGCCAAGTTCTATAATGAAAATTCCCACTACTATATGAAAGTGAAAGCATAAGAGGCTCTCTCTATGAAGAACGTGGTGCTACTCTGAAGCACAAGTGTGGTAAAAGGATAGTAACATTGCCCCTTCTCTCTTTTTCTCTCATTTTTTTATTTTCTTCTTTTTTATTCTTTTATTTTTTATTTGTTTTTGGTGGGCTTCTTTGGCCTCTTTTTTTATTTGGGATTCTTTGGCCTCTTTTATTTTTCATAAAGTCCGGAGTCTCATCCCGACTTGTGGGGGAATCATAGTCTCCATCATCCTTTCCTCACTGGGGCAATGCTCTAATAATGATGATCATCACACTTTTATTTACTTACAACTCAATATTACAACTCGATATCTCAAACAAAGATATGACTCTATATGAATGTTTCCGCGGTGTACCGGGATGTGCAATGATCTAGCATAGCAATGACATCAAACATGCAAACATCATGCTAGCTATCTTACGATCATGCAAAGCAATATGACAATGAATGCACAAGTCATGTATATGATGATGATGGAAGTTGCATGGCAATATATCTCAGAATGGCTATGGAAATGCCATAATAGGTAGGTATGGTGGCTGTTTTGAGGAAGGTAAATAATGGGTTCATGATACCGGTGAAAGTTGCACGGCACAATAGAGGCTAGCAAAGTGGAAGGGTGAGTGTGCGTATATCCATGGACTCACATTAGTCATAAAGAACTCATATACTTATTGCAAAAGTCTACTTAGCCCTCGAAGCAAAGTACTACTACGCATGCCCCTAGGGGGATAGATTGGTAGGAAAAGACCATCGCTCGTCCCCGACTGGCACTCATAGGGAAAGCAATGAAAGAGCACCTCATGCTCCAACTTTGTTACATAACGGTTCACCATACGTGCATGCTACGGGACTTGCAAACCTCAACACAAGTAATTCTCAATTTCACAATTAATCAACTAGCACAACTCTAATATTACCAACTTTATATCGCAAAACTATTGCAAGCAATCAAACATATCATATTCAGCGATCTACAAGTTTATGTAGGATTTTGTGACTAACCATGTGAATGACCAATTCCTGTCATCTCTCTGAATAGATATAAGTGAAGCAAGAGAGTTTAATTCTTTCTACAAAAGATATGTCCACACTCTAACAACTATAAGTGAAGCAAAAGAGCATTCTACAAATGGCGGTTTTCTATGTGAAGAGAAACAGGCAATCCAAACTTCAAATGATATAAGTCAAGCACATGAAGCATTGTATAAAGCCATACTCAAAAATTTTAAGTGAAGTGCAATGAGCATTCTATAAATCAACCAAGGACTATCTCATACCAGCATGGTGCATAAAAGAAAAGTGAAAACTAAATGCAAAAGACGCTCCAAGACTTGCTCATAATGCACGAACGAAACGAATCGGGAAACATACCGATACTTGTTGAAGAAAAAGGGGATGCCTTCCGGGGCATCCCCTGAGGGAGTCCTGGATTAGGGGGTATTTGGACAGCCGCACTATATACATCGTCCGGACTATTGAAGCATGAAGATACAAGGCTCAAGACTTCGGCCCGTGTCCAGATGGGACTCTCCTTTGCATGGAAGACAAGCTTGGCGATCCGGATATCATATTTCCTTCCTTGTAACCGACTCCATGTAAACCCTAGCCCTCTCCGGTGTCTATATAAACCGGAGAGAATGGTCCTTAGAAGGCCGATCACAATTACAATCATACCATCGTAGGCTAGCTCTTAGGGTTTAGCCTCTACGATCTCGTGGTAGATCTACTCTTGTACTACTCATATCTTCAATATTAATCAAGCAGGAAGTAGGGTTTTACCTCCATCGAGAGGGCCCGAACCTGGGTAAACATTGTGTCCCTTGCTTCCTGTTACTATCAACCTAAGACGCACAGATCGGGACCCCTACCCAAGATCCGCCGGTTTTGACACCGACATTGGTGCTTTCATTGAGAGTTCCTCTATGCCGTCGCTTCAAGGCTTGATAGCGTCTTCAATCGTCAATGATACGGTCCAGGGTGAGACTTTTCTTCCCGGACAGATCTTTGTGTTCGGCGGCTTCGCACTGCGGGCCAATTCGCTTGGCCATCTGGAGCAGATCGACAGCTACGCCCCTGGCCACCAGATCAGGTTTGGAAACTTGAACTACATGGCGGGTATTCGTGGAGACTTGATCCTCGAAGGATTAGGCCCTGCGCCAGGAGCGCCGGACAGTCACGACGGACACAGCCTAGACCTGCTGTCGGACGATGCTCGGAACGTCATCCCTGCAATAGCCCCGGATCTAAATCCGGAACAAGTTGTGTTGCCCAAGGACGGAGGGGTAGACCCCGCCCTGCAGGTCGCATACTCAGGTCTCACCTCTGTGGAGACCTGTAACCCCAGATCCCCGAACTCGTATCCAGCCGTTGGTTCCGGTCCGCACACCCTCGAGCCAGCCGAGCCAGGTCGGGCTCCGGTGATGGAGTTTACCGCTGCGGACATCTTTCAACACTCGCCCTTTGGCGACATGCTGAATTCATTAAAGTCTCTCTCTCTGTCAGGAGACTCTGGGCCGAACTATGTCCGGCTTGAGTAGGAAGCAGGCGACGAAGGAATTCGCTGCCCACCCACCACCCACTTGATTTCCATGATCGATGACTTAGCAGACATCCTTGACTTCAACTTCGAAGACATCGACAGTATAGACGAAGATGCAGGAGAAGCTCCAGAATCTCTGGGGCGCGGGATTACTACCTCGTCACATGATATATACATGGTGGATACGCCCAAGAAGGATGACAGCGATAATCCAGCCGATAAAACACCCGGACAAAAGCCAAAACAGCGGCATAGACGCCGCTCAAAGTCCAGCAATAGTAAAGACTACAACAAGAGCGCAAAAAGGGTTGACATACCAGAAGGCAGTAATGACCACACGGACCCAACGATGGAGCAAGACGAGCCGGGTCATGCCAAACCAAGTTCAGAGCAAATATCCGATCACAATGATCCGGAGGGACGAGCTAATGAAACCGCCCCAGAACAGGAACAGAGTCCGGACGTCGATGTATTCATCATCCCAGACGAACGAGTGGAACGAGATAAACTCCACCGAAAGCTTTTGGCCACTGCAGGAAGTCTAAAGAAGCAGAAACAACGGCTTGAGGCCGCACAGGAAAAGCTCAGTCGCAGATGGAATAAAGTGCTAGACACTAAACAAAGATATGGTGACGATCGCCATACCAAAACCTACCCAAAGTGCAAGCTACTGTCAGAATTCGACTACGAGGCCGTTCCACCAAAGAATAATACAACCAGGAGACCAGACATACCGCGTCACAACCACAACAGAGCGTCTACTGACACCGTGCAAGATCTATGTGAGAAGCTGGATAAGAAGACCGGTACATCCAGGTCCATCTACGGATCTAAAGGACACACCCCAGCGAGGGACTACAGTCACGCAAACGCTAATACAAGCCAAATACTAGTTCTGAATAAACTCCGGACACAACAACAACCGACTACATGCCACGGCGCGCCCAGATACAGAGGGGCTGCACACCCCCTGTGCTTCACCGAAGAAGTACTGGACCATGAATTCCCACAAGGTTTCAAACCTGTGAACATAGAGGCAAACGACAGAACGACAGACCCAGGGGTCTGGATCGAGAATTTTATCATGCATATTCACATGGCTCGTGGGGATGATCTCTACGCCATCAAATACCTTCCCCTCAAGCTGAAGGGACCAGCTAGACACTGGTTGAAAAGCCTCCCCAAAAACTCAATTGGGAGTTGGGACGAACTAGAAGACGCTTTTAGGGTCAATTTTCAAGGGACTTATGTCCAGCCTCCAGATGTAGACGATCTAAGTCACATAATCCAACAGCCCGGAGAGTCCGCCCGTAAGCTTTGGAACAGATTCCTCACTAAGAAGAATCAAATTGTTGATCGTCCAGACGCCGAAGCCTTAGCGGCATTCAAACACAGCATCCGCAACGAATGGCTCGCCAGACACCTAGGCCAAGAAAAGCCAAGGACAATGGTAGCCTTACCAAGCCTTATGACCCGATTTTGCGCGGGTGAAGATAGTTGGCTAGCCCGTAAAGGCACCAACGACCCCAGCACGTCCGAAATAAGGGACGACAGTGGAAGCCTCGACGTAATAAACACAAACGCCAAAGCAAGGAAGGGAGCCCGGACAGCACAACGGTCAATGCCAGATTCAGGGGCCCTCAGCAAAAGAAGCCACTAAAAGGCAGTAAAGAGGGATCGTCCGGTCTGAACAGAGTCCTGGACAGACTATGCCAAATCCATGGCACCCCGAAAAAACCTGCGAACCACACCCATAGAGAGTGTTGGGTATTCAAGCAGGTCGGCAAACTAAATGCCGAACACAAAGGGAGGGAAACACCAAGTGAATATGAGGACGAACCTCATCAGCCGAACACTGAGGGACAGAAAAAATTCCCACCAGAGGTTAAAACAGTAAACATGATTCACGCAACTCACACATTCACGAGAAGGCAAGAATGTGCGCTCAAAGATGCGCACGATGTAGAACCTATCGTACCCACATCTGACTACTAGATGTCCCGTCCGATCACTTTTGATCACACGGACGGCCGAACTAGTATTCGGCGTGAAGGATCACATGCCTTGGTGCTTGACCCAATAATCAACGGATATCGTCTCACCAGTGTCCTCATGGACGGCGGCAGTAGTCTCAATTTAATATACGAGGACACTGTCCGCAGGATGGGGATAAACCTATCCAGAATTAGCCAAAGCAACACCACCTTTGAAGGGGTGATACCAGGCATTGAAGCCTACGGCAGGGGCTCTGTCATACTGAGGGTAACATTTGGCCCCCCAGGCAACTCCAGAAGTGAAGAACTACTCTTCATCGTTGCACCCTTCCAAAGCGGCTATCATGCACTGCTTGGAAGACCGGCCTTCGCTCGCTTCAATGCATTGCCACATTATGGCTACCTTACACTCAAGATGCCCGGTCCACGAGGCGTCATCTACATTAATGGAATTACAGAGCACTCTTCATGCACAGAGGAACACGCGAGGGCCCTGACAGCCGGACTATAAGCGGCCTCTAATACCATAAAGCATGACTGGTCATTAAAACCACAAACACGGTTAGACGAGTCCGGCAGCCTAGATAAAATTCATCCGGACACTGTATATGCAATGCCATAGCGGAAACCAGGGGCTATAAATATTTAATGTAGCCCCAAATCTTGTCTCAACCTTATGGGCAGGCCATCATCTTACAACTTTACTATCTATCGCATACTTACGTTGTACTATCCTATGAGTTTTCCTTTTTTTTCATAGACAACGTTCGTGCGATACCCTTCCAGGATACGGCACAACGGAGACAAAGGCGCAGACGTGCAGCAGGGCCCCGTTCAACAGGTTTCTTTTTAGATTAAGCCCCTGTGTAAACCTTTTCTATTGCCTCTTGTTGTTTAAACCATCCCATGGGTTCCATACCCACAGAGGATATTGTCGTTATTCGCATTTCGCCACGACGGATTATCGCACATACCTGGAAATGCAGGGTTCATATTGAATGGGCATTCTTGAGCCCATCTTCTGTTATAAATTCCGAACACCTTTGGGAGTGTTCGGCGTCACGAGTTTGGCCTTATATGCATTAGCTCCGAATCATGTCTTGGGTCAAATGTTGGGTTTGCCCGGCTCCTGGGTTTTCCGCCTTACGTTCCGTTATTATCGGCTAAGGCAGGCCAAAGGAGAACTACTGCGATTGTGCCCTAGTTATTCTAGATGAGCGCCTCAGTAGAGAAAGCCGAAAACTGACCATCATGATACAGCGAGAGACTGTTCAACCACTCGAAGACTCACCGGAATCTCTAGGATTCCTCCGCCTTAACGAAGGGTTGTTTTCCGGCCATGTAGACACGCGCCCGTATTCGGATGCCCGCGAAGGTACCAAGGGCTACATAGTAGTCCCACCATTATACTCCCACGGCTAAGAGAAAGTGTTACAGCTATATAGTCTGGTTGCCTAGTTCGATGTGTGTTCACCTCCTTAATGGACCAAGACGTTGGATCAGGTGTGATTGAGCATATTCTTCGCGAACACCCCCGCATTGTATGCGTGGGGGCTGAAACCAATGACTGCTATCTTTCAGACTACTTATACATATAAGAATGGCCGTACAGGGGACACAATCATATTTTTAGGCAAAAAAATATAAATATAGCCTCATAATCAAAATAAACATTGTTTTTACAATAATTCGACTTATCACTCAAACAAAAAATTCTTCGAGCACTGCGCTTCTATTAGGCGAGCACCCTCTGTGACCTGCGCCAAGTAGTGCTCGGCCGGATATTGGCCTCCCACCAGATCCTGGGTCGCTATAATGGTAGTCTCCATATCCGTCCAATAGAATTTTACGTGGGCAAGAGCAATCCGCACACCCTCTATGCACGCCGACCTCCTCATGGCGTCGATCCGAGTCACGACCCCAAGGAATTGTTGCACCAAACCAAAATAACTGTCCGGCTTGGGCCCCTTCGGCCAAAGATGGTCTGTTACAGACCGTATTGCAAGCCTAGACAACCTATGAAGCTCCGCCATAGCAGCCACCTTCTCATTCAACGGAAGTGAGCGGTTGGGAGCATTGAACTGCGACCAGAAAAGCTTCTCCACTTCCTTATCACCTTGATCCTCGAAGAACTTGGCAGCGTCAGCTGTACTATTCGTCAAGTCCGCATATGCGTCTGTAGGACTCCAACGCCCAGCTAGGGGAGCATACTTTGGATCCAAAAACTTCGTCCGTAGTAGGTAGGAGCCCCCAGCCACGATTTTGTCGGCCTGTTGGAGCTCCTCCCGCATGCCCCGAATCTCGGTCTACATCTCCTTGGCAGCATTAAGTGCCTTGTCCAGCTCGGCTGAACTAGCCTTATTCTCCTTTTCAAGGAGCACATACCGGCGGTGGCATTTTTCAACTCTTCAGCCATTTCGGCTATCTTTTCCTTGCTTCGGCGATGAGCAGCCTGTTCGGCTCTCAACTCTTCGGCCGCCTTTAGGGCAGCCGCATTGCTAGCTCGAGCTTGTTCCTTGGCTTGAGCAAGCTCGGCCCTTAGGGCCTCCACGGCAGTAGCACCATCTGCAGTGCATACATAGGACATTAACATTATGCCATTCTCGCATTTTCCTATACAATATAATAAGGGAAGCAGAGTACATGCCCTGGGATTCTTCAAGCTGTTTGTTCACCAGTGTGATATCGACATCAATAGATCCGATCTGCCTTCTCAGTTCAGCAACTACAACAGACTGGTCGGCTGCCGGATCCTTGTATACCTGCACATATATACAGCGCAGCCATTAATATATGATCCCCCGTTTGCCGCCTATGGTGGGCAACCAGAGTCTCAGGGGCTACTATCCATAGGGAGCACACCTAGCGCGTGCTTCATTACAAAAAAAGGGGTGCATTTTTCACTGCATACCTCAAAGCCTTTGAGCAGGCTTGTAAATGCCTCATTCAAGCCGCTGGTACCGGATGAAATCTTCATGAGCACCATGCTCATTAAAGAGCGGTGCTCCACCGAGAGCGCGACTCGCTCCAGAAGGCCTGTCAGTACGTCCGACCGGACATCGAACTGTGCTGGACCCTTCTCATCGCCCCCCGTGGGAGCTAAATGCTCCGGGCTCAGGGTGACTGACGTGTTCACTTCTGGCTTCGATAGATCCAGACTCCTCCATGACGACACCTCCGTGTCGCCCACTTCATGAGGCGGAGAGGTGGGTGGATTCTCACTCTCCATCATCTCCGGACGAAGGTCCCCCGAAGACGAACTCTGTTGGGAAGAGTTGCTCGCTGGACTACAAAAGACGAAGTCCCGGTTACGGATCTTGGAGTAATGCCATACCTTCGAATTAATGAATAACTTACGACTCGGTGGAGGGCTGGCCCATCGGTGGGCACGATGCGGTAAGGGTGCCCATCGCGGCAGAGCCCCCTGGTGATACCTTCTTCCCTTGCTTGGGCGTCTCCGCCTTCAAGTCTTCAGGGGCCGCCCTCTTCTTCCTGCGTGGGGAGGAAGCTTTAGCCTCCCCTTCCCGGCTATCCTCCATAGTAGAGGTAGTGGTTCCTCTGATCTGGATGTGTATTGCGGCTTCGCTGCCCTCTCCTTCGCCTTTCCTTGAGGGGATTTTGATGAGCGCCCATCCAAGCATCTTTGCAATGGTTGGACCAGGAGAGCCTTTAGGAAGTGGCGCCGGACACCTGATTCTCTCCGCCTTGTTGAGCCATTCCTGGCCATGGAGGGATTTTCAGAATTACAATTATGATAAATATGAATGAAGTGTCCGGCTTTAAGGTTACTTACTTGGGTATCTAGGCGATTGCAGCTTAGGCCCGCATCCCCAGTGGTGTCCGGACACTTTACTTGTGGTCCGAAGAATAATTTGCACATTCATTCGAGCTTCAGGCCGAAGAAGTGCTTAATAGTCCGCGGACCCTTCGGATTAAACTCTAACATCCGGAGAGGCCGTCGTTTGCACGGCAGCGTCCGCCGGATTAGCATCACTTGCATTATGCTGACGAGATTTATGTCTCTCTCTATGAGCCCCCGCATACGATTCTGCAATTCTGGTACGTCGCCAACGGGCCCATAATTCCGTCCTACGTCATTCCCAGACGCTAACTGTGATGGAGGTCATGAGTGGAACTTAGGGGCGGCTACCCAATTTGTGCCTATGGGAGCTGTGACATAAAACCACCTCCGTTGCCACACATCGGATACTTCCTGAAAAGAGCCCTCTGGCCATGGGGCATCGACGTTCTTGCTTATTATGGCGCCTCCACACTCCGCATGTCGCCCCTCGATCATCTTCGGCTTCACATTGAAGGTCTTGAGCCATAAGCCGAAGTGTGGGTTGACGTGGAGAAAAGCCTCGCACACAATAATAAACGACGAGATGTGGAGGATGGCGTCTGGAGCCAGATCATGGAAATCCAAGCCGTAGTAGAACATGAGCCCCCTCACAAAGGGGTCGAGGGTGAGGCCTAGGCCTCGGAGGAAGTGAGGAACGAACACGACGCTCTCATTGGGCTCCGGCGTGGGGATAACTTGCCCTGGGGTAGGAAGCCTGTGCTGGATATCGGCGGTCAGGTACCCGACCTCCCTAAGCTTAGTAATATCCTCCTCCTGGATCGAGGAGGCCACCCATCGGCCTTTTGTATCGGATCCGGACATACTGGAGGATCTGGGGGTGTTGAGGCTTAGGTTTTGAGTGCTAGAGCTCGAGGCGCGAGAAGGAACAGGAGAGGTGGAAAACAGGTGTAGACCTCGGCCCCCTTATAAAGAGGATGAATATCAAGAGTCCTCAGCGTGGCCGCTTGAGACTTATCTAAAATACACGGAGTCATAGCAACGGTCGTCGTGGGGTCACACACGCCCATATTGATGAGAGATCCCGCAATAAGAGGAACACGATCTCTGCTTTGGCAGGACGTGCCAATAAAACCGCCTTGCGACGCGAGTCGAGGTGGAGCAGTAAATGCCGGTTCGTGTTGAACTAGGCCACGATGCAGGAGCACGACGTACAAAGTTTGCCAGCAGAACAAATTTACCATCTTGAAGATCCGGACATGATCTACGTGTTCGATAAATAACCTTGGAGTATTCGGAGAAGGAACCCGCCTTGCAATGCCGAAGACAAGACCGTGCGCCGGACTCATCGTCATTGAAGCCTGGCTCAGGGGCTATTGAGGGAGTCCTGGATTAGGGGGTTCCGGACAGCCGGACTATATACATCGTCCAGACTATTGAAGCATGAAGATACAAGACTCAAGACTTCGACCCGTGTCTGGATGGGACTCTCCTTTGCATGGAAGACAAGCTTGGCGATCCGAATATCATATTTCCTTCCTTGTAACCGACTCCATGTAAACCGTAGCCCTCTCCAATGTCTATATAAACCGTTGAGAATGGTCCTTAGAAGGCCGATCACAATTACAATCATACCATCATAGGCTAGCTCTTAGGGTTTAGCCTCTATGATCTCGTGGTAGATCTACTCTTGTACTACTCATATCTTCAATATTAATCAAGCAGTAAGTAGGGTTTTACCTCCATTGAGAGGGCCCGAACCCGGATAAACATTGTGTCCCTTGACGCACAGATCGGGACCCCCTACCCAAGATCCGCCGGTTTTGACACCGACATCCCCAAGATTAGACGCTTGATTCTCCTCGAATATTTTCTTGGGGTGCCCCGGGCATCCCCAAGCTTGAGCTCTTGCCTCTCTTCCTTTTCCTCATATCGATACCTCCTCGATTAGACACTTCATCCACACAAAACTTCAACAGAAAACTCGATAAGATCCGTTAGTATAATAAAGCAAATCACCACTCTAAGTACTATTGCAAACTAATTCATATTTTGTTTTTGCATTGTGTCTACTGTAATATAACTTTTTCATGACTTAATCCACTAATATAAATTGATAGATTCATCAAAACAAGCAAACTATGCATCAAAACAGAATCTGTCAAAAACAGAACAGTCTGTAGCAATCTGCACATCCACCATACTTCTGGTCCCCCAAATATTCTACCAAAATTAGGAAAAATAAAAAGTTGTATAGGAAGACATTGCAAAAGGAATCAGAACCAAGTGGCATTCCAGTTCAAAATGTAAAATCGCGCACTACAGCCAAAGTTTCTGTCCTGCACCGTACAAACCAACAAGCATTCTAAACATCCTAAAGGCAAACCTTGGCAAATTATATTTATAATACAATGGAATTTTACAAGGGGATAATTATTTTTGATGAAAAGTTTCTGTAATCAATATTCACAAAGTTTCCGTGAGCAAGAACAAAGTTCAAGGAGCTCTCCCACTTCAACAATTCTTGTCTCTCTCACTTTCACTTTCCTTTTCGAAAAGTTTTTTGGTTCCCCTCTTTATTTTATTTTGTTTTTAAACTATATGAAAGCAATCAACAGAAATAAATGACTCTCTAAAACTTCCGGGTTGTCTCCCTGGCAGCGCTTTCTTTAAAGCCATTAAGCTAGGCATTTAGTGCTCAAGTAATGAATCCACCCGGATCCCAAGGTATATCAAAGACAATTTTAATTAACAATGATTTGTAATTTAGTAGTGAGCACAAAGTAACATATATCATGCAACAATGAAGTCTAACCCTCTTCCTATCCATCAGCATGTCATAAAAGAACAATTCATGAACACATAGTAAAGGCCAATGCATAGTATAAGCAGTTTCTTGCAATTCTATCGTGTTGGAAACATAGAGAGGTGGAGATATAGTTCCTCTCTCATAATAATTGCAAGTAGGAGCAGCAAGCACATGCATATTATATCTATCAAAATCATCATGTGCAACGGTAAAAGGCAACCCATCAATATAATCCTTAATAAGCACAAACTTCTCCGATAAAGTGTAGTAGGGAGAATTCAATAAGATCATAGGACTATCATGCATGGGTGCAATAGCAACAATTTCATGTTTAACATAAGGAACTATAGCAAGTTCATCTCCATAAGCATAATTCATATTGGCATATTGGCCACAAGTATAGCAAGCATCATCAAAAAGGGATATTTCAAACAAATTCAAGGGATCATAGCAATCATCATAGAAATCATCCTTCGGTAAGCATGAAGGGGACTTAAACAATGTATGAGTTGAAGAGTTACTCTCATTAGAAGGTGGGCACGGGTAGCTAATCCGCTCTTCCTCCTTTTGTTCTTCACTCTCCCCATCATCTTTTTCATCCAATGAGCTCATAGTTTCATCAATTTCTTCATCCGTAGCTTCCTGCAAAATATTAGTCTCTTCTTGGATAGCGGAGACTTTCTTCATAAAAGCATTAATATAATAATTGTATTCATAATTTTCATAGAAATATCTAAGTATAGCAGGACTTTCAGGCCTATAACCATCATCATCAAAAGCTTCATACTTTTCAAACAAAGCTTCAATTTCATAAGCAGCCTTAAAAGCAACAAATTATGCTATTTGTTACACATCATAGTAATCATATATACCATTACCATAAGAAGCTAAGGTTTCATTATCATTAAATTTGCATGAAAAGGGAAGGTGTGGAGCCTTCATCCTAGAGCAACAAGTAATATCATATCTCAAGCAGAGATTCCAAGCATACCAACGCAACATAATAAATTGATCCCATAATAGTTTCCCTTTTTGTGTCGAGCGATAATCCCTAAAGTATTCACGTTGATACAACGTATCTCCCATTATAAAGTTGAATGGGGTTTTCTCAGGATTATCAAAGTAGTACATAATATCTTTCACATAATGAGAATCGGGGGTTATAGGAGTTATCCCATCTACATGAGTAGCAAGTACATCTAATGTTTTTGGTATTTTGCGTTCCATATCCATAACTAAAGATAGAGAACAACTAAGAACAGCAAATAAAAATTACTTAGTGATAAAGCAAACAAGCACACATGAGAATATTCACCCCACGCTATGACTCCATGGCAACGGCGCTAGAAAAAGGTCTTGATAACCCGCAAGTATACGGGATAGTTGTAGCCTCTTTCAATAAGTAAGAGTGTCGAACCCAACGAGGATCTAAAGGTAGAACAAATACTCTCTCAAGTCCTATCGGCCACTAATACAACTCTACGCACGCTTGATGTCCGCTTTACCTAGAACAAGTATGAAACTAGAAGTACTTTGCAGGTGTTGTTGGATAGGTTTGCAAGATAATAAAGAGCACGTAAATATAAACTAGGGGCTGTTT
Organism: Triticum timopheevii; assembly: GCA_963921465.1. Lineage (NCBI taxonomy): Eukaryota > Viridiplantae > Streptophyta > Magnoliopsida > Poales > Poaceae > Triticum > Triticum timopheevii. Next base: position 156,153,503 of record OY997272.1, read on the forward strand.
AGATAAAGATGCAATAAAGTAAATATAGCGAGTGTGTATAAGTGGTGGTAGGAGTTGTGGAATTGTCCCTAAGCAATTGGCTATGTTACTAGACCGGTAATCACTATTGCAATTCTATTTGAGGGAGAGACACAAGCTAACATACTTCCTTTTCTTGGATCATATGCACTTATGATTGGAACTCTAGCAAGCATCTGCAACTACTAAAGATTCATTAAGGTAAAAACCAACCATAGCATTAAAGTATCAAGTCCCCTTTATCCCATAGCAAACAACCTACTTACTCAGGTTTGTGTTTCAGTCACTCACGCAACCCACTATAAGCGAATCATGAACGCATTGCAACACCCTACAGTGGGAATCCCTCACGCTTGCGCGACACAGAGGGCACCATAGGACAGAACCAATAATAAAACATGCAATTCAAACAAATCATAGCAATTCATCAATCACCGATAGGACAACGAAAATCTACTCATACATCATAGGATGGCAACACATCATTGAAAATAATATGAAGCATAAAGCACCATGTTCAATTAGAGGGTACAGCGGGATGCGGGAAAGTGGACCGCTGAATATAGAAGGGGGAAGGTCATGGAGATGTTGGTGAAGATGACGGTGGTGTTGGTGAAGATCGCGGTGATGATGATGGCCCCCGGCAGCGCTCCGGCGCCACCGGAAGCAAGGGGGAGAGAGGCCCTCTTCTTCTTCTTCTTCCTTGACCTCCTCCCTAGATGGGAGAAGGGTTTCCCTTTGGTCCTTGGCTCCCATGGCTTGGGAGGGGCGAGAGCCCCTCCAAGATTGGATCTATCCTACCCCTTCACCGTTTCCTTTATATCTGGAGATCCGTAACTCCGATTGGGGTGAATATTTCGCCCATATTTTTCTCGTAAAATTATCTTTCTTGTGGCAAAAGTAGAGCATCAACCACCTTACAGGTGGCCCACGAGAGCCCAGGGCGTGCCCAGGGGGGCCTGTCTCGTGGCCACCCCGAACACCGTTTCACGTTGATTCTTCCTCCGGAAAATCCCAAATATTCCAAAATAATTCTCCATCCGTTTTTATCCCGTTTGGATTCTGTTTGATATTGGTTTCCTGCGAAACATAAAACACGCAACAGACAGGAACTGACACTGGGCCAATATGTTAGTCCCAAAAATAGTATAAAAAGTTGCCAAAAGTATATGAAAGTTGAAGAATATTGGCATGGAACAATCAAAAATTATAGATTCGACGGAGATGTATCAGTCGCGTTTTTTGTCATGCATGTACATTCATGACGATTTTATGACAGAATCAAGATAGTCATACATGTGCTGTCGTAGAAGTGTTCCATGACATTACCAAAATTATCATCACGGAAGTGTCCACTTCCATGACGATAAATCGCGTGTCACAGAAGTGCTTTCTCCAAGGGTGACCGACACGTGGCATCCGCCGTAACGGAATGCCGTTAAGCTAATGGGTCGGGTCTTGGATCTGATAACTCGTTAACAGCCCCGACCAATGGGGATTTTCACGTGTAAAATCATCATTGGCTGGAGGAGACACGTGTCAGGTCCGCATTGGTATAGGTGTCACTCATCCAATGGGCGAGACGCGCCTATGATATGTTGACATGTGGACCGACCCATCAAGTTTAAATGAGCCGGCCCAACTAAAGGCCCACAAGATTTTGCGGACCATAATGGGCCGGCCCAGCTAAAGGCCCACGAGATTTTGTGGACCATAATGGGCTGGCCCAGCTAAAGGCCCACAGGATTTTGCGGGCCATAATGGGCCGGCCCAGGTAAAGGCCCACAAGATTTTTGTGTGCCATAATGGGCCAGCCCAGGTAAAGGCCAACAAAATTCTTGCGGATCATAATGGGCCGGCCCAGATGATACGTATCTGTCGTATCTATAATTTTTGATTGTTCCATGCCAATATTATTCAACTTTCATATACTTTTGGCAACTTTTTGTACTATTTTTGGTACTAACATATTGATCCGGTGCCTAGTGCCAGTTCCCGTTTGTTGCATGTTTTATGTTTTTTAGAAACTCAATATCAAACGGAATCCAAACGGGATAAAAATGGACGGAGAATTATTTTAGGATATTTGGGATTTTCTGGAGGAAGAATCAACGCGAAACGATGCCCGAGGTGGCCAGAAGATAGGGGGAGCGCCCTCCCCCTGGGCGCGCCTGGCACTCTCATGGGCCACCGTAAGGCGGTTGACGCTCTTCTTTTGCCGCAAGAAAGCTAATTTTATGAGAAAAATCTGGGCGAAAGATTCACCCCAATCTGAGTTACGGATCTCCGAATATAAAAGAAACGGTGAAGGGGCAAAATCTAAGAACGCAGAAACAGAGAGAGACAGAGGGATAGGTCAAATATCGTAGGGGATCTCGCCCCTCCCACGCCATGGGAACCAAGGACCAGAGGGGAAACCCTTCTCCCATCTAGGGAGGAGGTCAAGGAAGAAGAATAAGAAGGGGGCCACACTCCCCCTTGCTTCCGGTGGCGCCGGAGCGCTGCCGGGGGCCATCATCATCACCACGATCTTCACCAACATCTCCATCACATTCCCCCTTCTATCTACAACGGTCCACTCTCCCGCAACACGATGTACCCTCTACTTGAACATGGTGTTTTGTGCTTCATATTATTATCCAATGATGTGTTGCCATCCTATGATGTTTGAGTAGATTTTCGTTGTCCTACTGGTGATTGATGAAATGATATGATTGGTTTGAGTTGCATGTTTTATTATTGGTGATGTCCTATGGTGCTCTCCGTGTCACGCAAGCGTGAGGGATCACCGCTGTAGGGTTTGAAATATGTTCATGACTTGCTTATGGTGGGTGGCGTGAGTGACAGAAGCACAGACCCGAGTAAGTAGGTTGTTTGCGTATGGGATAAAGGGGACTTGATACTTTAATGCTATGGTTGGATTTTACCTTAATGATCTTTAGTAGTTGCGGATGCTTGCTAGAGTTCCAATCATAAGTGCATATGATCCAAGTAGAGAAAGTATGTTAGCTTATGCCTCTCCATCAAATAGAATTGCAATAGTGATTACCGGTCTAGTAACATAGTCAATTTCTTAGGGACAATTTCACAACTCCTACCACCACTTCTCCACACTCGCTATATTTACTTTATTGCTTCTTTATCTAAACATCCCCTACTTTTTATTTACGTGCTCTTTATTATCTTGCAAGTCTATCCAACAACACCTACAAAGTACTTCTAGTTTCATACATTTTCTAGGTAAAGCGAACGTCAAGCGTGCGTAGAGTTGTATCAGTGGCAGATAGGACTTGAGAGAATATTTGTTCTACCTTTAGCTCCTCGTTGGGTTCGACACTCTTACTTATCGAAAGAGGCTACAATTATCTTGTATACTTGCGGGTTATCAAGACCTTTTTCTGGCGCCGTTGCCGGGGAGTCATAGCGTGGGGTGAATATTCTCGTGTGTGCTTGTTTGCTTTATCACTAAGTAATTTTTATTTGTCGTTCTTAGTTGTTCTCTATCTTTGGTTATGGATATGGAACATGAAATACCAAAAAAATTAGGTGTACTTGCTACTCATGGAGATGGGGAACCTCCTAAAACCCTCGATGCTCGTTATGTTCAAGATATTATGTTCTTCTTTGATAATCCTGAGAAAACACTACTAGGGAAAAGCCTAGCAGCAGTGTGGGTTTTGGGCCTATTAGCAGTGCGGGGGCCGGCGCTACTAATAAGGCGCTACAGCTAACTTATAGCAGTAGCGCGGGTGCCGCCTGTGCTACTACTACGTCCTTTAGTAGTAGCATGGGTAAAAACCCGCACTACTACTACCAGCGCGGGTTTTTTTGAATTTTTTTGAAAAACTATTTCAATTTTTTCCCCTATTTTTCAAATTTCTGAATTAGTTTAACCTCAAATCTCTAATCACCCCTCATCGCTGCTCAATTTAATCTCTAATCACCCCTCATCATTCCAAATCATCTAACTTCCCGGACGGTCACCCATCCTCTCACTACTCCAGCCTGAGCACGCTTAACTTCCGGGTTCTATTCTCCCTCGTTTCCAAGTCTGCAGTTGTTGTTTTCCTGACAATAGTAAGATGTCAATCCTATTAACCTCAGGAATTTAGCTTGAGCATGAAGTCACACATTTCACTATTTGAGTTTGAAACTATTGTTCTAAAAAATTAGTAACACTAATATTTCTTGAATAATTAGTTTGACCACAGTTTGACCATAGTTTGACCACAGTTTGGCCATAGTTTGACCAGATTTGACCAAAATTCAAAAAAACTAAAATAATTATTTAGTAACACTAATATTCTAGAATAATTAGTTTGACCATTGTTTGACCACAGTTTGACCACACAGTTTGAAATTTTTTCAATTTTTTCCACTCTAGATCTTAAAAGCCCCGTAACTTTTTTTCTGTTAGGTTTTTGAGGATTTTGAAAATGTTTAACGGGGTTCCCCCCAATTAAATTTGGATGTAGCTTTTCGAGTAGATGATTTTTCATATAAAAAACTTTTTCATCCGAGTTAGTATGCAGAAGTTATGCCCATTTTTACAAATTCTCGAGAGATTTTGCAAATAAAGTCGAAATTCATATTTGCAAATTTTCCCACCAACTAGACCACATATCACATGGGAAACTTATTTTCTTTTATTTTTTTGACAGTTTCATCATTTTCTTTTATTTTTTTTAAACTGAAAAGGCGATCCACAGGGGGGGGGGGTAGAGTTTGAAAATGGGTCCTTTAGTAGCAGCGCGGTTTTTTACCCTCACGCTACTACTATGGCACCACTTAGTAGTAGCGAGGGCTAAAAACCAACGCTACTGCTATCAAACTTAGTAGTAGTGAGGTTTTAAAAACCAGCGCTACTACTATGGCATGTCCCGGGGGGCACGGTAGAGACCACTTAGTAGTAGCGAGGGTTAAAACCCGCGCTGCTGCTATCAACTTAGTAGTAGCGAGGTTTAAAAACCTATGCTACAGGTAAGTAGTAGTAGCGAGGGTTTTTAACCCTCGCTACTAGTAACTTTCTGTGTATAGGCTTTTCCCTAGTAGTGAAACCCCATTCAATTATGTTATGGGAGACACGTTGGATCAACGTGAATACTTTAGGGATTATCGCTTGACACAAAAAGGGAAACTATTATGGGATCAAAGTCATATGTTACGTTGGTATGCTCGTCAATTATGCTTGATACATGATTATACTTGCTGGTCTAGGATGAAGGCTCCACACCTTCCCTTTTCATGCAAATTCAATGATAATAAAAACTTAGCTTCTTATGCTAATGGTAGATATGATTACTATGATGTGGAACAAATAGAAGAATTTGTTGCTTTTATGGGTGCTTATGAGATTGAATCTATGTTTAAAGAGTTTGATGATTTTGATGATGCAGTTTATAGACCTGAAAATTTTGCTATACTTAGATATTGCTACAAAAATTATGAATACAATTACAATATTAATGCATTTATTGAGAAAGTCTCCGCTGTTCAAGAAGAGACTAATGTTTTGCAGGAAGCTATGGAAGAAGAAATTGATGAAACTGTGAGCTCATTAGGTGAAAAATATGATGAGGAGAGCGAAGAACAAAAGGAGGAAGAGCGGATTGATCACCCGTGCCCACCTTATAATGAGAGTAACTCTTCAACTCATACATTGTTTAATTCCCCTTCGTGCTTACCGAAGGATGATTGCTATGATCCCGTTGATTCTCTTGAAATATCCCTTTTTGATGATGCTTGCTATGCTTGTGGCCAAGATGCCAATATGAATGATGCTTATGCAGATGAACTTTCCATAGTTCCTTATGTTAAACATGAATTTTTTGCTATTTCACCCACGCATGATAGTTCTATTATATTTTTGAATTCTCCCAACTACACTATATCAGAGAAGTTTGTGCTTATTAAGGATTATATTGATGGGTTGCCTTTTACCGTTGCACATGATGATTTTGATAGATATAATATGCATGTGCTTGCTGCTCCTACTTGCAATTATTATGAGAGAGGAACTATATCTCCGCCTCTTTATGTTTCCAACACGATAGAATTGCAAGAAACTACTTATACTATGCATTGGCCTTTACTTGGTGTGCATGAATTGTTCCTTTATGACATGCCGATGCATAGGAAGAGAGTTAGGCTTTGTTGCTGAATGATATATGTTACTTTTTGCTCACTACTAAATTACAAATCATTGTTAATTAAAATTGGCTTTGATATACCTTGGGATCCGGGTGGATCCATCACTTGAGCACTATATGCCTAGCTTAATGGCTTTAAAGAAAGCTCTGCCAGGGAGACAACACGGAAGTTTTAGAGAGTCATTTATTTCTGTTGAGTGCTTTCATATAGTTTAAAAACAAAAATAAAATAAATAGGGGAACTTAAAACTTTTCAAAAAAGGAAAGTGAAAGTGAGAAAGACAAGCATTGTTGAAGTGGGAGCTAGCCTTGAACTTTGTTCATGCTCACGGGAACTCTATGAATCTTGATTACAGAAACTTTTCATCAAATATAATTATCCCCTTGTATAATTCCATTGTGTTATAAAAATAATGTGCCAAGGTTTGCCTTTAGGATGTTTACAATGCTTGTTGGTTTGTACGATGCAGGACAGAAACTTTGACTGTAGTGCGCGATTTTAGATTTTTAACAGGCAAGTCAAGCGGTTCTGATTCTTTTTGCACTGTCTTTCTGTACAAATTGTTTATTTTTCCTAATTTTAGTAGAATTTTTGGGGTACCAGAAGTATGGTGAATGTTCAGATTTCTACAGACTATTCTGTTTTTGATAGATTCTGTTTTTGATGCATAGTTTGCTTGTTTTGATGAATCTATCAATTTATATCAGTGGATTATGCCATGAAAAAGTTATATTACAGTAGACACAATGCAAAAACAAAATATGAATTTGTTTGCTACAGTACTTAGAGTAGTGATTTGCTTTATTATACTAATGGATCTTACCGAGTTTTCTGTTGAAGTTTTGTGTGGATGAAGTGTCTAATCGAGGATGTCTCGATATGAGGAAAAGGAAGAGAGGCAAGAGCTCAAGCTTTGGGATGCCCGAGGCACCCCAAGTAAATATTCAAGGAGACTCAAGCGTCTAAGCTTGGGGATGCCCCAGAAGGCATCCCCTCTTTCTTCAACAAGTATCGGTATGTTTTCAGATTTGTTTCGTTCATGCGATATGTGCACGTCTTGGAGCGTCTTTTGCATTTAGTTTTCACTTTTCTTTTATGCACCATACAGGTATGATATAGTCCTTGGTTGATTTATAGAATGCTCATTGCACTTCACTTAAATGTTTTGAGTGTGGCTTTATAGAATGCTTCATGTCCTTCACTTATATCATTTGAAGTCTGGATTGCATGTTTCTCTTTACTTAGAAAACCGCCATTTGTAGAATGCTCTTTTGCTGCACTTATATTTGTTAGAGCGTGGGCATATCTTTTATAGAAAGAATTAAACTCTCTTGCTTCACTTATACCTATTTAGGGAGATGACAGGAATTGGTCAATCACATGGTTAGTCATAAAATCCTACATAAACTTGTAGATTGCTGAATATGATATGTTTGATTCCTTGCAATAGTTTTGTGATATAAAGATGTTAATATTAGAGTCAAGCTAGTGAATGGTTGTGGATTGTAGAGACACTTGTGTTGAGGTTTGCAAGTCCCGTAGCATGCACGTACGGTAACCGTTGTGTGACAAATTTGAAGCATGGGGTGTTTCTTTGATTGTCTTCCTTATGAGTGGCGGTCGGGGACGAGCGATGGTCTTTTTCTACCAATCCATCCTCCTAGGGGCATGCGTAGTAGTACTTTGCTTCGAGGGCTAATAAACTTTTGCAATAAGTATATGATTTCTTTATGACTAATGTGAGTCCATGGATTATACGCACTTTTACCTTTCCATCATTGCTAGCCTCTTCGGTACCGTGCATTGCCCTTTCTCACCTCGAGAGTTGGTGCAAACTTCGCTGATGCATTCAAACCCCGTGATATGATATGCTCTATCACACATAAGCCTCATTATATCTTTCTCAAAACAGCCACCATACCTACCTATCATGGCATTTCCATAGCCATTCTGAGATATATTGCAATGCAACTTTCATCATCATCATATACATGACTTGAGCATTCATTGTCATATTGCCTTGCATGATTGTAAGATAGCTAGCATGACGTTTTCATGGCTTGTCCATTTTTTATGTCATTGCTATGCTAGATCATTGCACATCCCGGTACACCGCCGTAGGCATTCATATAGAGTCATATATTTGTTCTAGTATCGATTTATAATATTGGGTTGTAAGTAAATAAAAGTGTGATGATCATCATTATATAGCATTGCCCCAGAAAAAAAAAGGAAAGGCCAAAGAAGCCTAAATAAAAAAAGGGGGCCAAAGAAGCCCACCGAAAAAATAAAAAAAAGAAGAAAAAAAAGAAAAAGAAAAGGGGAAATGTTACTATCCTTTTTTCCACACTTGTGCTTCAAAGTAGCACCATGTTCTTCATATAGTGAGTCTCCTGTATTGTCACTTTCATATACTAGTGGGAATTTTCATTATAGAACTTGGCTTGTATATTTCAACAATGGGCTTCCTCCAATGCCCTAGGTCTTCATGAGCAAGCAAGTTGGATGCACACCCACTTAGTTTTCAGTTTGAGCTTTCATACACTTATAGCTCTTAGTGCATCCATTGCATGGCAATCCCTACTCCTTGCATTGACATCAATTGATGGGCATCTCCATAGCCCATTGATTAGCCGCGTCGATGTGAGACTTTCTCCCTTTTTTTGTCTTCTCCATATAAACCTCCACCATCATATTGTATTCCACCTATAGTGCCATATCCTTGGCTTTTACTCATGTATTGCGTGAGGGTTGAAAAAGCTGAAGCGCGTTAAAAAGTATGAACCAATTGCTCGGCTTGTCATCGGGGTTGTGCATGATGGGAGCATTTTGTGTGACGAAAATGAACCATGGCCAAACTATAAGATTCTGTAGGGATAAAATAGCTTTGGCCTTGTTGTTTTGAAAAGACATGATTGCTTTATTAGTACGCTGGAAGTATTGTTGTTTTTATGTCAAATGATAGACTATTGCTTTGAATCACTCGTGTCTTAATATTCATGCCATGATTAGACATATGATCAAGATTATGATAGGTAGCATTCCACATCAAAAATTATCTTTTTATCATTTACCAACCCGAGGAAGAGCAGGAATTAAGCTTGGGGATGCTGATACGTCTCCATCGTATCTATAATTTTTGATTGTTCCATGCCAATATTATTCAACTTTCATATACTTTTGGCAACTTTTTACACTATTTTTGGGACTAAAATATTGATCCAGTGCCCAGTGTCAGTTCCTGTTTGGTGCATGTTTTATGTTTCGCAAAAACCCAATATCTAACAGAATCCAAATAGGATAAAAACGGACGGAGAATTATGTTGGAATATTTGGGATTTTCCGGAGGAAGAATCAACGCGAAACGGTGCCCGAGGTGGCCAGGAGATAGGGGGCGCGCCCTCCCCCCTGGGCATGCCTGGCACTCTCCTGGGCCACCCGTAAGGCGGTTGATGCTCTTCTATTGCCGCAAGAAAGCTAATTTTATGAGAAAAATCTGGGAGAAAGATTCACCCCAATCAGAGTTACGGATCTCCGAATATAAAAGAAACGGTGAAGGGGCAGAATCTGATAACGCAGAAATAGAGAGAGACAGAGAGATAAATCCAATCTCGGAGGGGCTCTCGCCCCTCCCACACCATGGGAGCCAAGGACCATAGGGGAAACCCTGCTCCCATCTAGGGAGGAGGTCAAGGAAGAATAATAAGAAGGGGGCCTCTCTCCCCCTTGCTTCCGGTGGCGCCGAAGCGCTGTCGGGGGCCATCATCATCACCGCGATCTTCACCAACACCTCCATCATCTTCACCAACACCTCCGTCATCTGCACCAACATCTCCATCACCTTCCCCCTTCTATCTATAGTGGTCCACTCTCCCGCAACCCACTGTACCCTCTACTTAAACATGGTGCTTTATGCTTCATATTATTATCCAATGATGTGTTGCCATCCTATGATGTCTGAGTAGATTTTCATTGTCCTACCGGTGATTGATGAAATGCTATGATTGGTTTGAGTTGCATGTTTTATTATTGGTGATGTCCTATGGTGCTCTCCGTGTCGCGCAAGCATGAGGGATCCCTGCTGTAGGGTTTGCAATATGTTCATGATTTTCTTATGGTGGGTGGCATGAGTGACAGAAGCACAAACCCGAGTAAGTAGGTTGTTTGCGTATGGGATAAAGGGGACTTGATACTTTAATGCTATGGTTGGGTTTTACCTTAATGATCTTTAGTAGTTGCAGATGCTTGCTAGAGTTCCAATCATAAGTGCATATGATCCAAGTAGAGAAGGTATGTCAGCTTATGCCTCTCCATCAAATAGAATTGCAATAGTGATTACCGGTCTAGTAACATAGTCAATTGCTAAGGGACAATTTCACAACTCCTACCACCACTTTTCCACACTCGCTATATTTACTTTATTGCTTCTTTGTCTGAACAACCCCTACTTTTTATTTATGTGCTCTTTATTATCTTGCAAGTCTATCCAACAACACGTACAAAGTACTTCTAGTTTCATACTTGTTCTAGGTAAAGCGAACGTCAAGCGTGCGTAGAGTTGTATCAGTTGCAGATAGGACTTGGCAGAATATTTGTTCTACCTTTAGCTCCTTGTTGGGTTCGACACTCTTACTTATCGAAAGAGGCTACAATTATCCCGTATACTTGCGGGTTATCACCAGCTAAAGGCCCATGAGATTTCGCCGACATTAATGTGCCAACCCAGCTGTAGGCCCACAAGATTGTGAGGACCCTAGTAGGCCGGCCCGTTAACTGGTTGCCATGTTTTGGGCCAAATGCCGGCCCATATTTGATCCGGTCCATTAATGGCTTGCCATGCTCCGGGCCTAATAATGGACCATATGAGATCCGGCCCGTTAAAAGCCTACCATGTTCTGGGCCAAATTACGGCCCAGATCAGGTCCGATCCTGTAAGAGGCTTTGGGCTCAATTATGGCCCATATCAGATTCGGCCCTTCAACTGGATGCTATGCTTTTGGGCCCACTTGCTAAAGGCCCATTTAGTAATTCAGCCTGATATTAGTTTCGGCCTGTTAAGGGCCCGGTTAACATTTTGGTCATATATTAATTCCGGCCGGTTAAAAGCCCGTCATATAGTTGGGCCTAACTAGGGCCCGGTTTGCATCCGGCCTGCTCGCAGCCGATATCTGATTGGGCCAAACAAGGACCGAGACAATTTTGGCCTGTTAAAAGCCCGTGATTTGATTCGCACAATCATGGGCCGGGGTCCATTTCGGGCTGCTGCCGGCCCATGAGCTGTTCGGCACGTTTCATGCCCAACCTACTTCTCAGCCTCCTAAAATCCCATTGAGTTTTCTTGTGAAAAGAGGGCCGGGGGTTACTAGGTCTATTAAAGGCCCAAATCTACTAGTGGGCCAATTTACTTTTGGCCTTTTAATGGACCAAGATGATGGGCCCCATGATGCGGATCATACATCGTGATTGCAAGACGGCCCGATTATGTACCGTAATTTTACGGTTTGACCGGTTTACTGCGACGACATGATATATATACAATAAAATAACTACAACATCATGAATAAGAAAAAATCTAGACTATACAATAAAGAAATTACGGCATATTACATCCACTGGGCATCAAAGTTCGCCACTATGATAACAAAGCACAAGCAGACAGCATATTACATACACTAGGCATCAAAGATTGCCACCAGTGCAAATAAACATGCCGACAAAATAATATACAAAACCGACAACACTTCAATAGAGTTAAGAAAGGTTAGCCCTGCTGGCGAGCTGCAGCACAAGCAGCTGAGCAAGATGATGAGACTGTGCTTGTTCAACACTTATATCTTCCTCACTCTGAAAGATAAATAAGCAGACAGATGCCATGTTTTTCACATAAAAGTATCAGTGTTGACAATTCATCACATTTCTTACTGACGAATAAAGTGACACAGTATACAATTGCATTAACACAAGATGGTATTGTTCAGGTCAAGACATGGCAGGAAATGACATTGTGAAGGAGTTGGCAGCTTCACGACACCACTGGATTACAGATCAAGAACTCATAAGTATCAATGGTTAGTGTGCTGTCAATTTATCCCATTTCAGATTGGCAAATAAAGAGATGGTTTAAATAATAGTAGAACGATATGACAATGTTCATAGTTAAGACATTGCAGAATATGACATTGTGATGTAGTGGGTAGGTTCACCACACCACTGGATTACGGATGAAGAACGGAAGCATACATGCAGTGCAAAAGAAGATCACTTGCTCTCTATAGTTTAATTTACATGGTATGAAGAAGGAACTTGGTTGTACAACTCAAAACTTAAATTGAGAAGGACAAACTTTTGTTTATGAACTATATAATAAATTTAAACATGCAATTTGATGCAAACACAAAAAATAAACAGTTGTTGCAGTCATGCCTAACCAAATATACACAACAAAGTTTGAAGGCTTGAGAAGGAAAAACTTACATTACTGGTGAAGACAGGCTCTATAAAGCCCTTGTCCATGCTGATGGGGGGGGGGGCAATTCAAGAAGTTTACCACAAAATCTTCTTCATAAGCATTGCCTTTATTCTACATTTTGTTAAGAGTAAATATAGATGTGATAATATATGAAAAATGGAGAATATTTAAGATAAGATGAAGAGTGATGCTACATAACCAAGTAGCTATAAATGTTTGTGCAGCGATACAGGCAAAAGGCACAACCAAGAGCAATGCACAGCTAAACTTCTTCTGTACCAACCTTATGGTAAGAGTAAATATAGATCTGATGTGTAGAAAATGGAGGGCAAAGGAAAATAAGCTGCAGAGTGTTTGTACATGAACAACTACCTGTCAATATAAGTACACTGATAAAGGACAACATGTACTTACAAGAACAATGCAGAGCTAAAAAAATTCATTGGCATTGGATATATTCTACACTAATGTAACCATTCATATAGATCAGATAATTTGGAGCGAACAATTGATAAGCAAGCTATCATGCATACTGCTGTCACATAATGAACTAGGTATGTATGCAAGTACAGTGATACAGGACAACAGGTACTAACAAGAGCAAAGCAGTGGGCACCATATTTGCGATATCCTGTTGTTCTTTTCAAACCGGAATTCTTCTTCGAGCAGATTTCCTGCAAAAAAGATCCGTAAGGCACATGCGGAAAAGTAGAAGTTCAAATTGTCATGTGATTTGATAGACAATACCTCATCCTGGGAACGAGACCAGTGCATAACAAGGTTTTTCCATTCAATGTCTTCTAAATTTAGCATAGGAGACTTCACCGGAAATTGGTTTATAGACTTGCCATCAAAGTGTGATTTCCTCAGGTAACACCGATACTGCTGCAATGCTTCCTTGAAAACCACAAGCAAGCTTTGCTCTTCATGACTATCCAGATTGACCCTCTCCTAGTTACAACAATGTAATGTAAATCATTGATGTGTTCAATCAGCAGAAAACAGGAAAATAATAACCATGAATAATAGCACTTACACGCAAGTTGGACAGGAAGATGTGAAAATGGTGTTTGTCTTCACTATAATCTTCCCATGATGGGAATATATGCACGTAGTCCCTAACAACACTGAAAGCATTGTCCTTTAAACTGGGAATAAATGGAATGGGGTTTCAATCTGCAGGAATAGGCCGTCTCTGTTGTTGGGATAGGTCTTCGGCCGGTGGACTTGTTGTATTTTTTGCTGGAGTGGGATTTTTCTGTGGTACGGCTGGTGTTATGGCAAATGAAATCGGCATACCTTTTGCTGGTGTGCAGGTCCTATGTGGCGGGGCTAGTGGTGTGGCCAGTGAAGTATGGGTACAGTCTGCTGGAGTCAGTCCTACGTTTTGTGTCACTGGTTGTACAGCCAATATAAGTGGGGCGATGTCTGATTTCTCCGGCACCACCACGTTTTTCAAGGACTTTGCTGGTGCTCCTTCAGGTTCGGCAATCACCCTCTTCCTTTTTGATGTCTGATGCACAAGAACAACATTTGAGTGAAAAAACATGGTATGATGACAGATGGAATATGTATTGATAATGGATGGGCATGGCATCTCGAGTTATATGATGAGTGAGCTAAGCAGATGGCGGTGCAACAAAGTAGAAGAAATGCAAGACAACATATGCAAGATACGCGAAATCAATAAAACCTTGCCAAATTAGAATAGGCACCTTGATGGGTGAACAGGACAGGCCATCTGCCTTTGACTCCTCGAGGTTAGAATAGTCATTAGGATGATATTCTGAACAAGAATCAACAGGTGGAGAGCGTATGAGTTTCATTGCATCCAGAATGGCACTCAATGCCTTGGTGCCAATTTTGTAAGTCATTGCAGTGTTCCACAATATTCTTCTGATGCGTGGATTCTGATATTCATTGTAATTGCGTATAATATCTGAGAACCATGAAAACATAAATAGTTGTGAGATTATCTTTGTAATGCAGATGATATTCTAATATAGGGGCACCCCTGTAAACACTTGTGTGCTATCACTGGATTTTGATGAGAGAGCTCATGTGTGTTGTAATATGGTGCGTGCATTTATATAATCTGGCACAAGTACACAAAAAATAGGCTCCAGAAGTAAGGATAGTTGGCAGATGATAGGTTCACAATATACTGTATAGAGAGTTTATTGCCAAACCATGATAACAAGAGCACACATCAACTAGGCAGATCATAGTGTACATAACAGGGGTACACCATAACCACGATATATAAATCGGGAAAGTGGAACTGGCTTGAAAATACGGTATTGTATTGCCACTAGTCATTGAAAGCCTATCGATCACGTATTGTCCAGCTCTATCAGCTGTTGACTCCAGATGTCCCTGTGCCCCTTCCTGACAAGGAACATACTGTATGTACTAAATACAGAATAAACAAAGAGGAACATGTTAAAGAACAGAAGAGGAAGCATATTCTTGAGGTTCCGCTTCATTGCATACAATGTTGGTTGCCCACTCATGATGAATCACAATGCCCAGAGAAATGCAATTCCATGTTGTCTCTCTATATGTGGCAGATTTGAACAAGAGTCATTAGGATCATATTCTGAACAAGAGTCAACATGTGGGGAGCGTATGAGTTTCATTGCATCCAGAATGTCACTCAATGCCTTGGTGCCAATTTTGTAAGTCATTGCAGTGTTTAGCTTCAAGAGTGGACTGCTGCTAGTGCGACATGAAGCAGGTACACAGATCATAGTGTAGATATAATGGGAAAACCTTAAGCATCAGAGTAAAATCAGCAAAGTTGAACTTGCTGGAATATATGTGCTAGTATTGCCGGTACGGCTAGAAAGGCTTCGGATACCAGCTCTCTTCAAGTGAAGGTGCGGAACTATTAATATCGTGTAACTCTCAAAGGCGACACAGCTCCCCGCATTTCCTTGCTATTCTTATAGGATTCAAGTGGGCAGGTCACTACAAATCCTATTCCTATGTTTACAAAATCCTACAAATCAAAGAGGCTCAAAGTGTCCGTCACAACCGACCGTATAGACCTCTACACTGCAAATGTACCTGCTCATCTTCAGTACAAAGAACATACTGTACTACTATCATACTCCCTCCATTCCAAAATATAAGTCTTGGTAGAGATTTCCACTATGGATCACATACAGATGTATCCAGATACATTTTATAGTGTAGATTCACTCATTTTGCTCCATATGTAGTCCATGGTGGAATCTATACAAAGACTTGTATGTAGGAACGGAGAGAGTACATATTAAAGAAGAACGGAAGAGGAACATGGTAAAGAAGAGCAAGCAGATTTTGGATAATAAAATGTTGGTTGCGCAGAGCCCACACACGATGAACTAGAGCGCATTAAGAATGCAACTCCCAGCTGTCTCTCGACCATTTCTGGCGGTTGGATGAAGATCCTACGTCTCATAACCCTTCTTCTTCCTCGTCTCTGATTCTTCCCAAACAGAACACCGCACGGGCCGCCAGCCGGACCACCGGCCCCCACCGCCTGTGTTCCTCCGCCACCCCCACCCCCACCCGCGTCGAGTTTTCTTCGTTCGGCGAGGCCCCACAACCACCCAAGCCCCTTGGATCGCACCGGCGAATGCCGGCGAGCTTTGAAAAATCGACTGACCCAATTTTGAAATTTAGTCTACTGTGATTTAACTAGTGTGGAATATAAAAGGGGAAAAGCATAAGCATTGGGAGTAGAGTGTTGAGCATGCCATGGTGGATCTGAAGGTGCAAACCGGACAAAGGCAACTTCCCAACCAAGACAAGAAATCAGAGTAAAGCAGTGGCGATCTATTTTCTTGCTGCGATAAATAAGTTGAGCAGATACGGAAGAGTACCGCCTCTGGTGCGGCGCCATGTACGCATCTACTGAGAATTTGACAGTGTTGCGGTAGCGATGGCTGTCGGCAGCGTGGAAGAAGATCTAGGAGGGTAGACGGTGGTGGTGGGGCGCGGTGGACGAGACGGTCGTAGGAGTGGCGCCGGAAAGGTGGACGACGGCGGGGATGAAGCGAGAGGACGGGATGCAAGGATCCCGGTCCGAAGCCGTGGATGAGAGATGTCGATCTCTTGTAATGGACGGCGGCGTCGGGGTATCAGCTCCGGCATGGTGGAGGAGGACGGCGGTGGATGGGGTGGCGGACAGCGGCGGACGGAGGAGGGTGGGGTGGAGAGGGTGTTTTGGCGCCCACGGAGCACGAATGGGGAAAAGGGAGGTAGAGAGGAAGGGGGGAACCATGTATTCAGGGCACGCTTGTCTCAAATGCGAGGAAATTTACAAACTTAGCCCCCGTTTCAAATTTCTACTAAATCAAAGCAATGTTAGTCGGTTGGGGATAGGACGGTAATCTTGCATACACCGAATATTTGCCGACGAGAGTTTGTTTTTGGCGCCCACCGTGTATGAATATGAATCGAGGAGGGAGTCAATTTCGGCCGAGGACACACTGTGTTTTGGCGCCCACAGTGTATGAATCCGGGTGAGACGCGGTTACGTCACGTTTGGGTGAAATTACAAACCTACCCCTACCGAAACCTATAGAAATCCAGCAGATAGGCTTTGCGTGGCAGGGATAGGAAGTAGTAATTTCCATCTCGCAGATTTTGGTTTTGGGCGGTTACTGTGACTTTCCCCGCTTTGTTCAAATTTTGCAGAGTGCATGTTTACCATGCCAACTCAATTCGAATCCCATTTGTATTCTATTTTTTTCCGGGCGGGATCCATTTTCAATTGGAATTAAATTCTATATGCATAATTTTTTATATATACTTTCAGAAGCACAACACCATTTATACATAAATATGGTTTACAAATGGCATGATCTCAGATTCATAAGGTTGTATCCATCAATTTGGATTTTCAAATATTTGAAACCACTTTATGTTGAAATCCAATGTATGCATTCCTCGCTAACTATCTCCAATTAATGTGTGTTTCGTGCATTTTTTTTACTTCTCAAACATGTATAATGTGTTTCACACACGCAACATATAGTGTAATCCCGTTTAGACATTAATTGCATATAAACCATGCATTGTTTGTAACTAAAGAATCTATGGATCACCAATATTGATAAACTATATAACATTGCATGTGTGCTCAAATTCAAATGAATATGCATGTTTGATACACCAATTTGCGTTATGATATTATCAATGTCGTGATCTACAGTTTAAATATTTGAATCCCCTTTAATCCAGATATTCATCTCATATAGCTATCACTCATGCTTATATAGGACTATCTCTCTGGACCTATATGCGTTCACCGTCTCTCAGGTATCTCTCATGCTACCTGTATGTCGACAATGATCTTTTATCTTTGTAACACACTGACAGTACTCTCTCCCTCGACCTTCATCACTCTATCTCTCTCTAAGTATATCTCGCTCCCTGCTATGTGTCTCTAACTATGATTCTCCATGTGGAATCTATTTCTCTCACACAAACACAAAACTTTGTCTCCCGGGGTCTCATTTCTCTCTACTATTCCCATGTGTGCCACTCGCACACCCCTCATACAGAGATGTCTTTTGCTCCTTAGATATGAGAACCTACGACTCTTCCTCTTAAATATCTCTTTCTCACACACAAACATAAACTCTGTCTCCCAGGGTCTCATGTTTCTCCATTGTTCTCTTCTATGTCGCTCGCACACACTCTCTCTCCCTAGAGATATCTTGCGTTCCCTCATATGTCTCTCTAGCTATCACTCTCATTGTGAAATATCTTTCTCTCTCGCAGACACAAAACTCTGTCTCTCGGGATCTCATTTCTCTCTGGTATATGTTTGTATGTGACTCACATGCACCCTCTCTCTATCTCTCTCACACCCACACACATAATTAAGCCTTTTGATCCACTCGACTCCTATCTCTAACGCACACTAGCTAGAATCTTTATCTTTGTATCTATATGTTTCTCCATCAACCTTCTTTCTCGCCCTCACTCTTGATTCCTATCACGCACACTACATATGTTTCTCTCTGAATGCAGTGAAGTGCCCTCTCACACACATATATAACTTCACCCTCTGAACCACCCGACGGTCATCTCCAACACCCAAACTAGCGGATGTCCCTCTAGCTAGCATCTCCATCTCCGTATCTATCTGTAGTTTCTCCGTCAACATTTCTTTCTCGCACGGAGTCTTGCTTCATATCACCCACACTATATATGTCTCTCCATACATATGCATTTATAGGTTGATCTATTTTGCACAATCATTGTGCCTCACTCCCTCTGCTCGCCATAGATGCATGCTCCAGCCCGCGCCACTATCTCTTAAAGACAAAAACACATGCTCAATTCGGGCCTTCTTCCCTGCATTCTTAGATGCATGCATATTGTCATACCGATCCATCTCTCCCATGTCGTTGATCTTATGTCTTATGTCTTCTTTCTTTCATCTCGATCATGCGCATGCGCACACACACACATCCCCCGTATACATGTATACCTCTCACACATGCACGTTCAAGGTCTCTATGTCTCCATACGTAGTTAATTACCCTCAATCCTAATGCCACATCGAATCATTCTCCTCTTGTGTGCACTTAACTTCCGCTTGGATGGGTAAAACACACACTCACACTTAACAATCTCCTTCTAGCTACCCCCCCCCCCCCCGCCTCTCACTATTCCCCTATATCCCCGAAACAAATAAGACCATCCCTTTGTTTAATTCCCGCCTACATGAACCATCGATATATAGTAGTCTTCCTCAGTGTCTCTCAAACAAACACGTTCTCTCGATGTCGACTCCTCTCACGCGCACACACCTTTTCTTCCCTCTCTACGGACATTTTCTCTCTCGCACCCCATCGTTGGTGGCCTATGCCATACACATCACCTCTCTATGATGAAGCCATGCACACTTAAATTACATCCGCCACAGAGGACCCCACGACACACACACACACGCACGCACCCCCCCACACACACACATTAAGACTCCATCTCTCTCTCTCTCTCTCACACACACACACAAACACACACACACACACGCACACCCCCCCCCCCACACACACACTAAGACTCCATCTCTCTCTCTCTCACACACACACAAACTAAGACTCCATCTCTCTCTCTCTGACACACATACACACCCCACACACACACTAAGACTCCATCTCACACACACACATGCTCTAGGCAGAGCGTTTGTTCCTACCACCCTTCATCCAACCTTACCCGTATGATAAACAATCACCTTAATTTACTTGCATAACATGGACAAATTCCACTTTACTTTAGTAGTCAGCAAACTTATCATCTGTACCCTTACACTACAAAAAAAGACACATTAGTGACATTTTGGGCCGAACAAATTTTTTTTCTGTCATACATATGACACTTCTATGATGAGAATTGTGACAAAACCCGGTATCATCATAGTTGTGGTGGGCTCCTACTTCTATGACAAAAAATCATGACAAAAATGGGCTTTTCGTCCTAGGTGGGCCGGAGACGCAGCTGCATGACATTCTTTGGGCCATCCATGACGGGAAAAACCGTGGTAGAAGCGAGGGCGGGGAAATTTCAGGGAGTTCTTGGTTACGGTGGGAGGTCGGGGGCCGAGCGATGCGCGTTTCTCTCATACACATATGCGTGTGTGCGCGAGGCGCTGGCTCTAACTGAACCCGAGTGAGGCGTTGGGCTCTAACTAAACCCGAGCGATTGCACTGCAGGCTATGCCTTACTAAACCCGAGCAATCGATCAACGGTTGTTAACTGAACCCGATCGAGCGATTCCTTAATAGTGAGTGGTGGCGTTGCCTCTGGATGAACAGGACCCCGTGGTGTGGAAGGCTGGATGAATAGGACGACCCCGTGGAGGGCTGGAAGAATAGTAGACGATGGAGGGGTGCCCGTGGAGGGGTGGTTGAACAGTAGCCGGTGGAGTAGCGCACGGTGGAGGCTGGATGAACAGGAGCCCGTGGAGGCTGGAGGAGGTCAACGGTAGCCCGTGGAGGCTGGAGGAGGTCGACGGTGGAGATGAACAGTATCCTGTGTAGTCCCGTTTTGCGGTACGCCACACCCCTCCCGATGAACAGGACACCCGTTTCGATCGTAGCGCTCCAACACAAGTCCGTTTCGTCCGTTTTGCGGTACGCCACACCCCTCCCGATCAACACGACCCCCGTTTCGACCGTAGGAGGTCCGTTTCCTCCATTTTGCGGTACGCCAGACCCCTCCCGATGAACAGGATCCCGTTTCGAACGTGGCCGATCGAACACAAGGCAATTTCCTGCATTCTATGGTACGCCAGGCCTCGTTTCCATCGCCTATTCCGTCCAAGCCCTCCCGATGAACACGATGACGCATTCCGTTCTGACCCAGCCGGTTGACTCCCACGCGTTCCGGTGCCTCCCGGTGAACATGACACATTCCATTGCCTCCCCATGAACACGACGCATTCTGTTGCCTCCCCATGAACATGACGACAATGCTATTTCTCCGTTCCGACCCAGCCATGTACACGAGCCCTGGCTGTACGTATGCATGAGTAGGCGTTCGTGTTGTGGAACGTCGTAATTTCAAAAAAATTCCTACGCAGACGCAAGATCATGGTGATGGCATAGCAACGAGAGGGGAGAGTGTTGTCCACGTACCCTTGTAGACCGTAAGCGGAAGCGTTATGACAATGCGGTTGATGTAGTCGTACGTCTTCACGATTCGACCGATCCAAGCACCGAACGTACGGCACCTCCGTGTTCAGCACACGTTCAGCTCGATGACATTCCCCGGGCTCCAATCCAGCAAAGCGTCGGGGATGAGTTCCGTCAGCACGACGGCGTGGTGACGATGATGATGTTCTACCGGTGCAGGGCTTCGCCTAAACTCCGCGACGATATGACCAAGGTGGAATATAGTGGAGAGGGGCACCGCACAGGGCTAAGGAACGATCCATAGATCAACTTGTGTGTCCATGGGGTGTCCCCTGCCCCCGTATATAAAGGAGTGGAGGAGGGGAGGGCCAGCCCTCTCTATGGCGCACCCTAGGGGAGTCCTACTCCCACCGGGAGTAGGATTCCCCCTTTCCTAGTCCAACTAGGAGTCCTTCCAAGTAGTAGGAGTAGGAGACAAGGAAGGGGAAGAGAGAAGGGAAGGAAGGAGGGGGTGCGGCCCCTCCCCTTAGTCCAATTCGGACTAGGCCATGGGGGAGCGCGCGGCTTGCCCTAGGCAGCCCCTCTCTCTTTCCCGTATGGCCCAATAAGGCCCAATACTTCTCCCCGGCGAATTCCCGTAACTCTCCGGTACTCCGATAAATACACGAATCACTCGGAACCTTTCCGAACTCCTAATATAGTCGTCCAATATATCGATCTTTACGTCTCAACCATTTCGAGACTCCTCGTCATGTCCCCGATCTCACCCAGGACTCCAAACTCCTTCGGTACACCAAAAACTTATAAACTCATAATAAAATTGTCATTGTAACGTTAAGCGTGCGGATCCTACGGGTTCGAGAACTATGTAGACATGACCTAGAACTATTCTAGGTCAATAACCAATAGTGGAACCTGGATGTTCATATTGGTTCCTACATATTCTACGAAGATCTTTATCGGTCAAACCGCATAACAACATACGTTGTTCCCTTTGTCATCGGTATGTTACTTGCCTGAGATTCGATCGTCGGTATCCAATACCTAGTTCAATCATGTTACCGGCAAGTCTCTTTACTCGTTCCGTAATACATCATTTCATAACTAACTCATTAGTTACAATGCTTGCAAGGCTTAAGTGATGAGTATTACCGAGATGGCCAGAGATACCTCTCCGACAATCGGAGTGACAAAACCTAATCTCAAATTATGCCAACTCAACATGTACCTTTGGAGACACTTGTAGAGCATCTTTATAATCACCCAATTACGTTATGACATTTGGTAGCACACAAAGTGTTCCTCCGGTAAACGGGAGTTGCACAATCTCATAGTTGTAGGAACTTTGTATAAGTCATGAAGAAAGCAATAGCAACATACTAAACGATCAAGTGCTAAGCTAACGGAATGGGTCAAGTCAATCACATCATTCTCCTAATGATGTGATCCCGTTAATCAAATGACAACTCTTTTGTCCATGGCTTGGAAACTTAACCATCTTTGATTCACGAGCTAGTCAAGTAGAGGCATACTAGTGACACTATGTTTGTCTATGTATTCACACATGTATTATGTTTCCGGTTAATACAATTCTAGCATGAATAATAAACATTTATCATGAAATAAGGAAATAAATAATAACTTTATTGTTGCCTCTAGGGCATATTTCCTTCAGTCTCCCACTTGCACTAGAGTCAATAATCTAGATCACATTGCCATGTGATTTAACATCAATAGTTCACATCACCACGTGATTAACACCCATTGTTCACATGGTCATGTGACCAACACCCAAAGGGTTTACTAGAGTCAATAATCTACTTCACATCGCTATGTGATTAACACCCAAAGAGTACTAAGGTGTGATCATGTTTTGCTTGTGAGAGAAGTTTAGTCAACGGGTCTGCCACATTCAGATCCGTATGTTTTTTTGCAAATCTCTATGTCAACAATGCTCTGCACGGAGCTACTATAGCTAATTGCTCCCACTTTTAATATGTATCTAGACCGAGACTTAGAGTCATCTAGATCAGTGCCAAAACTTGTATCAACGTAACCCTTTACGACGAACCTTTTGTCACGTCCATAATCGAGAAAAATATCCTTATTCCACTAAGGATAATTTTGACCGCTGTCCAATGATCTACTCCTATATCACTATTGTACTCCCTTGCCAAAATCAGTGTAGGGTATACAATAGATCTGGCACACAGCATGGCATACTTTATAGAATCTATGGCTGAGGCATAGGAAATTACTTTCATTCTTTTTCTATCTTCTGCCGTGGTCGGGCTTTGAGTCTTACTCAATTTTGCACCTTGTAACACAGGTAAGAACTCTTTCTTTGACTGCTCCATTTTGAACTTACTTCAAAATCTTATCAAGGTATGTACTTATTGAAAAAAAACTTATCAAGCGTCTTGATCTATCTCTATAGATCTTGATGCTCAATATGTAAGCAGCTTCACCGAGGTCCTTCTTTGAAAAACTCCTTTCAAATACTCCTTTATGCTTGAAGAATAATTCTACATTATTTCCGATCAACAATATGTCATTCACATATACTTATCAGAAATGCTGTAGTGCTCCCACTCACTTTCTTGTAAATATAGGCTTCACTGCAAGTCTGTATAAAACTATATGCTATGATCAACTTATCAAAGCGTGTATTCCAACTCTGAGATGCTTGCACCAGTCCATAGATGGATCGCTGGAGCTTGCACATTTTGTTAGCATCTTTAGGATTGACAAAACCTTCTGGTTGCATCATATGCAACTCTTCTTTAATAAATCCATTAAGGAATGCAGTTTTTTGACATCCATTTGCCAGACTTAAGCATCGTTACGAGTGAGAAAATCTCATCGTATTCAACACCTTGAACTTGTCGAAAACCTTTTGCAACAAATCGAGCTTTGTAGATAGTAACACTACTATCAGAGTCCGTCTTCCTCTTGAAGATCCATTTATTTAACTTGACTTGCTGATCATCGAGCAGGTCAACCAAAGTCCACACTTTGTTCTTATATGTGGATCCTATCTCAAATTTTATGGCCTCAAGCCATTTCGCGGAATCTGGGCTCATCATCGCTTCCTCATAGTTCGTAGGTTTGCCATGGTCAAGTAACATGACCTCCAGAATAGGATTTCCGTACCACTCTGGTGCGGATCTTAATCTGGTTGACCTACGAGGTTCGGTAGTAACTTGATCTGAAGCATCATGATCATCATCCTTAGCTTCCTCACTAATTGGTGTAGGAATCATAGGAACTAATTTCTGTGATGAACTACTTTCCAATTCGGGAGAAGGTACAATTACCTTATCAAGCTCTACTTTCCTCCCACTCACTTCTTTCGAGAGAAACTCCTTCTCTAGAAAGGATCCGAATTTAGCAATGAAAATCTTGCCCTCAGATCTGTGATAGAAGGTGTACCCAACATTTTCTTTTGGGTATCCTATGAAGACGCACTTCTCCGATTTGGGTTTGAGCTTATCAGGTTGAAACTTTTTCACATAAGCATTGCAACCTCAAACTTTAAGAAACGACAACTTAGGTTTCTTGCCAAACCATAGTTCATACGGTGTCGTCTCAACGGATTTAGATGGTGCCCTATTTAACGTGAATGTAGCTGTCTCTAATGCATAACCCCAAAATGATAGTGGTAAATCGGTAAGAAACATCATAGATTGCACTATATCTAATAAAGTACGGTTATGACATTCGGACACACCATTATGCTGTGGTGTTCCAGGTGGCGTGAGTAGTGAAACTATTTCACATTGTTTTAACTGAAGACCAAACTCATAACTCAAATATTCTTCTCCACGATCAGATCGTAGAAACTTTGTTACGATGATTTTTCACTTCACTCTGAAATTATATGAACTTTTCAAATGTTTCAGACTTCTATTTCATTAAGTAGATATACTCATATCTGCTCAAATCATCTGTGAAGGTCAGAAAATAATGATACCCGTTGCAAGCCTTAATATTCATCAGACTACATACATCAGTATGTATGATTTCCAACAAATCTGTTGCTCTCTCCATAGTACCGGAGAACGGTGTTTTAGTCATCTTGCCCATGAGGCACGGTTCGCAAGTACCAAGTGATTCATAATCAAGTGATTCCAAAAGTCCATCAGTATGGAGTTTCTTCATGCGCTTTACACCGATATGACCTAAACGGCAGTGCCACAAATAAGTTGCACTATCATTATCAACTCCGCATCTTTTGGTTTCAATATTATGAATATGTGTATCACTACGATCGAGATCCAACAAACCATTTTCGTTGGTGTGTATGACCATAGAAGGTTTTACTCATGTAAACAGAACAACAATTGTTCTCTAACTTAAATGAATAACCGTATTGCAATAAACATGATCAAATCATATTCATGCTCAACGCAAACACCAAATAACACTTATTTAGGTTCAACACTAATCCCGAAAGTATAGGGAGTGTGCGATGATGATCGTATCAATCTTGGAACTACTTCCAACACTCATCGTCACTTCCCCTTCAACTAGTCTCTGTTTATTCTGTAACTCCTGTTTCGAGTTACTAATCTTAGCAACCGAACAAGTATCAAATACTCAGGGGCTACTATAAACACTAGTAAGGCACACATCAATAACCTGTATATCAAATATACTCTTGTTCACTTTGCCATCCTTCTTATCCACCAAATATTCAGGGCATTTCCACTTCCAGTGATCATTTCCTTTGCAGTAGAAGCACTCAGTTTCAGGCTTTGGTCCAGCTTTGGGCTTCTTCACGGGAGCGACAACTTGCTTGTCATTCTACTTGAAGTTCCCTTTCTTACCTTTGCCCTTTTCTTGAAACTAGTGGTCTTGTCAATCATCAACACTTGATGCTCTTTTCTTGATTTCTACCTTCGTCGATTTCAGCATCACGAAGAGCTTGGGAATTACTTACGTCATCCCTTGCATATTATAGTTCATCACGAAGTTCTACTAACTTGGTGATGGTGACTAGAGAATTATGTCAATCACTATCTTATCTAGAAGATTAACTCCCACTTAATTCAAGCGATTGAAGTACCCAGACAATCTGAACACATGCTCACTAGTTGAGCGATTCTCCTCCATCTTTTAGCTATAGAACTTGTTGGAGACTTCATATCTCTCAACTCAGGTATTTGCTTGAAATATTAACTTCAATTCCTGGAACATCTCATATGGTCCATGACGTTCAAAACATCTTTGAAGTCCCGATTCTAAGCCGTTAAGGATGGTGCACTAAACTATCAAGTAGTCATCATATTGAGCTAGCCAAACGTTCATAACATCTGCATCTGCTCCTGCAATAGGTTTGTCACCTAGAGGTACATCAAGGACGTAATTCTTCTGTGCAACAATGAGGATAAACCTCAGATAACGGATCCAATCCGCATCATTGCTACTAACATTTTTCAACATAATTTTCTCTAGGAACATATCAAAATAAACATATGAAAGCAACAACGCGAGCTATTGATCTACAACATAATTTGCAAAATACTACCAGGACTAAGTTCATGATAAATTTAAGTTCAATTAATCATATTACTTAAGAACTCCCACTTATATAGACATCCCTCTAATCCTCTAAGTGATCACATGATGCAAATCAACTAAACCACAACCGATCATCACGTGAGATGGAGTAGTTTTCAATGGTGAACATCACTATGTTGATCATATCTACTATATGATTCACGCTCGACCTTTCGGTCTTTGTGTTCCGAGGCCATATCTGCATATGCTAGGCTCGTCAAGTATAACCTGAATATTCTGCGTGTGCAAAACTGGCTTGCACCCGTTGTAGATGGACGTAGAGCTTATCACACCCGATCATCACGTGGTGTCTGGGCACGACGAACTTTGGCAACGGTGCATATTCAGGGAGAACACTTCTTGATAATTTTAGTGAGAGATCATCTTAAAATGCTACCGTCAATCAAAGCAAGATAAGATGCATAAAGGATAAACATCACATGCAATCAATATAAGTGATATGATATGGCCATCATCATCTTGTGCTTGTGATCTCCATCTCCGAAGCACCATCGTGATCACCATCGTCACTGGCGCGACACCTTGATCTCCATCGTAGCATCGTTGTCGTTTACGCCATCTATTGCTTCTACGACTATCGCTACCGTTTAGTGATAAAGTAAAGCAATTATAGGGCGTTTGCATTTCATACAATAAAGCGACAACCATATGGCTCCTGCCAGTTGCCGATAACTTCGGTTACAAAACATGATCATCTCATACAATAAATACAGCATCACGTCTTGACCATATCACATCACAACATGCCCTGCAAAAACAAGTTAGACGTCCTCTACTTTGTTGTTGCAAGTTTTATGTGGCTGCTACGGGCTTAGCAAGAACCGTTCTTACCTACGCATCAAAACCACAACGATAGTTCGTCAAGTTAGTGCTGTTTTAACCTTCGCAAGGACCAGGCGTAGCCACACTCGGTTCAACTAAAGTTGGAGAAACTGACACCCGCCAGCCACCTGTGTGCAAAGCACATCGGTAGAACCAGTCTCGCGTAAGCGTACGCGTAATGTCGGTCCGGGCCGCTTCATCCAACAATACCGCCGAACCAAAGTATGACATGCTGGTAAGCAGTATGACTCGTATCGCCCACAACTCACTTGTGTTCTACTCGTGCATATAACATCAACGCATAAAACCTAGGCTCTGATACCACTGTTGTGGAACGTAGTAATTTCAAAAAATTTCCTACGCACACGCAAGATCATGGTGATGGCATAGCAACAAGAGGGGAGAGTGTTGTCCACGTACCCTCGTAGACCGTAAGCGGAAGCGTTATGACAACGCGGTTGATGTAGTTGTACGTCTTCACGATTCGACCAATCGAAGCACCGAACGTACGGCACCTCCGTGTTCAGCACACGTTCAGCTCGATGACATTCCCCGGGCTCCAATCCAGCAAAGCGTCGGGGATGAGTTCCGTCAGCACGACGGCGTGGTGACGATGATGATGTTCTACCGGCGCAGGGCTTCGCCTAAACTCCGCGACGATATGACCGAGGTGGAATATAGTGGAGAGGGACACCGCACAGGGCTAAGGAACGATCCATAGATCAACTTGTGTGTCCATGGGGTGCCCCCTGCCCCCGTATATAAAGGAGTGGAGGAGGGGAGGGCCAGCCCTCTATATGGCGCGCCCAAGGGGAGTCCTACTCCCACCAGGAGTAGGATTCCCCCTTTCCTAGTCCAACTAGGAGTCCTTCCAAGTAGTAGGAGTAGGACACAAGGAAGGGGAAGAGAGAAGGGAAGGAAGGAGGGGGTGTGGCCCCTCCCCTTAGTCCAATTCGGACTAGGCCATGGGGGAGCACGCGGCCTGCCCTAGGCAGCCCCTCTCTCTTTCCCGTATGGCCCAATAAGGCCCAATACTTCTCCCCGGCGAATTCCCGTAACTCTCCGGTACTCCGATAAATACCCGAATCACTCGGAACCTTTCCGAAGTCCGAATATAGTCGTCCAATATATCGATCTTTACGTCTCGACCATTTAGAGACTCCTTGTCATGTCCCCGATCTCATCCGGGACTCCAAACTCCTTCGGTACATCAAAAACTTATAAACTCATAATAAAACTGTCATCGTAACGTTAAGCGTGCGGACACTACGGGTTCGAGAACTATGTAGACATGACCTAGAACTATTCTAGGTCAATAACCAATAGTGGAACCTGGATGTTCATATTGGTTCCTACATATTCTACGAAGATCTTTATCGGTCAAACCGCATAACAACATACGTTGTTCCCTTTGTCATCGGTATGTTACTTTCCTGAGATTCGATCAACGGTATCCAATACCTAGTTCAATCTTGTTACCAGCAAGTCTCTTTAATCGTTCCGTAATACATCATTTCATAACTAACTCATTAGTTACAATGCTTGCAAGGCTTAAGTGATGAGTATTACCGAGATGGCCCAGAGATACCTCTCCGACAATCGGACTGACAAAACCTAATCTCGAATTATGCCAACTCAACATGTACCTTTGGAGACACCTGTAGAGCACCTTTATAATCACCCAATTACGTTGTGATGTTTGGTAGCACACAAAGTGTTCCTCCGGTAAACGGGAGTTGCACAATCTCATAGTTGTAGGAACTTTGTATAAGTCATGAAGAAAGCAATAGCAACATACTAAACGATCAAGTGCTAAGCTAACGGAATGGGTCAAGTCAATCACATCATTCTCCTAATGATGTGATCCCGGTAATCAAATGACAACTCTTTTGTCCATGGCTTGGAAACTTAACCATCTTTGATTCACGAGCTAGTCAAGTAGAGGCATACTACTGACACTATATTTGTCTATGTATTCACACATGTATTATGTTTCCGGTTAATACAATTCTAGCATGAATAATAAACATTTATCATGAAATAAAGAAATAAATAATAACTTTATTATTGCCTCTAGGGCATATTTCCTTCAGTTCGAGACCCCGCCCGTATGTACGTATGTGGCCGTATTTTCTTTCTTGCACAGTGGCCGTTGTTCGTACGTGTACATGCTACATGTGCGCCTCTACTAAGACACGTGCGCGCCTCTACTACGACACGTGCGCTCCTCTACTTCCACCAATATGTACGTACACGTTTGTGACCAGAATGACAATGCTACATACGCTTCGACCAGGTGGGTCCCGACTGTCAGGCACTTCCTTGCGTGCGAAGATGTAGCTGGTGGGTCCCAGCGGTCAGGGGGGTGAATCGTTTTTTTTTGCCCAGACGCACTTCCTTGCGTGCGAAGATGTAGCTGGTGGGTCCCAGTAGTCCGGGGGCGAATCATTTGTTTTTCCCGGACGCACTTCCTTGCGTGCGAAGGTGTGGCTGGTGGGTCCTAGCAGTCAGGGGGAAACATTTTTTTTGCGAAATACGGTGGCCCGTCCGGTGGGTCCGTGTTGTCAGGCGGAGGAATAATTATCTTGCGCGTAATAAGGAGGCACTTCCTTGCGACCTCCGTGGACCCAGCTGTTAGCCTCTCCATGTACATTCCACATCCGATGGAAGTCGTTCCTTGACCACGTTGACCACGCCACGCGGAGAGCACCACGGCGGTGGAAGACGACGAGGCCTACTAAGAGGACGATGCGGAGTCGGGGAAGATGCGATAGTGGAAGCCCGCATGAAGAGGAGTACGAGGGTTCACTGGTTCGGCTGTGTTGTCAGGCTGTCGTCGCCGCAGGGCCTGGCCAGCAGTGGGAATAGTAGGGGCGGTGAGGCCTCCACGGCAGCACAACTGGCCACGGGAGGCAGGAGCATGCGGCACGACCGGCGCTGCTTTGGGCGGCTGGAGCAAGAAGACCAGAGGTTGAAGAAGCACTACGGCCATTGGATGGACATCGTACGGCCATTGGAGCTAGAATCATTCATATATTGACTAAAGTTGACAAAGGCCTCCGTACTAGTCAACATAGTAGGCCCACAAGTCAGCCTCCCACCAAGGTGGGTCCCAGCTAGCAGGGGGGTATTCATTTTTTTGTGCATAATAAGGAGGCACTTCCGGTGGGTCCGAGCTGATAGCGGGGGGAACATTTTTTTGCAAAATACGGTAGCCTGTCCGGTGGGTCCTAGTAGTCAGGGGGGAACGTTTTTTTTTGCAAAATACTAGTGGCCCGTCCGGTGGGTCCCTGCTGTCAAGTGGAGAAATAATTATTTTCCGCGTAATAAGGAGGCACTTCCTTGCGGCTGCCGTGGACCCAACTGTTAGCCTCTCCATACAGTACTCTTCCGATGGAAGTCAGTCATTGACCACATTGACCACACCTTGCCGAGAGCACCACGGCAGTGGATGACGGCGACGCCTAGGAAGGGGACGACGTGGAGCCGGGAAAGACGTGGCAGTGGAAGCCCGTGCGGAGAGTAGTTCGAGGGTTCACCGGTTCGGCTATGGTGTGAGGCTACCGTCGCCGCAAAATAAGAGGGGGTGTGGGTGAGTAGAGGGATGCCCTGGCCAGCGGTGGGACTAGTAGGGGGCGCTGTGGCCTGCGCGGCAGCACAGCCGGCCACAGGAGGCGAGAGCAGGCGGTCCCGCCGGCGCTGCTTTTGCGGCTGGAGCAAGAAGATCAGAGATTGAAGAAACATGACGGCCGTTGGATTGACATCCAATGGTTACGGCCGTGAGGCTTACGTATATAATAAGTAAAAAAATCTTGCATACGCGTCAACTAAACAGGCCCACAAGTCAGACCACTCCCTATTCTTTTAATAATTTATATATAGCTCATGGCAACTTCTTATGCAATTTATTGCAGTCGTTTTTTTGGTTGGCCAGGGCCAATTTTGCATATTTCTGTGGGTTCCAAACTATTTTTAATACTGAAACGTCAAGCCAGATTTAAAGTACTTTGAAGATATATTTAAATTAGGTTAATGCCCAGTGAAATAGGAATCTTAAAATGTGAACAAATTTACAAATTATAAAGTAATTGCCAATTTGTCATCTGTTTTTATATTTACATCCCATTTCATATTACTTTCAAGATTTGCAGGCGTCTTGAAAGAGTTGCAGCCCATCAGGGCATAGAAAAATAAGTAGGCCTGGATTCGGTATTCTTCAGAAAAAATAAAATGGGCTCATTTTCACAAAGAAAAAATAGCTGGGCTGGTCACATGGTGAACATAAAATATAAGCCTGGGCTAGACGGGCCACAGCCCAGTTCAAACCCTGCTCCGTCTCAACAATAAGAAAAAAAAATACTGCTCGAGAAGCTACGTCCGAGGTGTTAGCCGATCTTGTGTTGTTCTCTTGTCTATTGACTATATACGCTCACCATGTCGTGGGTCCCAGATGTCAGGAAAACATTAGGAGGAAGCATTTTATTTTTCCATACGCTGACATGGTGGGCCCTTACTATCATCTTATCCACGTACTTCTGCCGATTCCTGTTGTTTGTTAACCATGTTGACAATGCGAGAGGGCGGCGCCACGGTGAGCGCACCAAAGCGCGTGGAGGACGTCGGTGTTAACGATTTAGGAGATGGTGGGGTGGCGATGCGTGCGCTGAGGCGCAGCCAGCCGTGGGAGGCGGAAGCAGGCGGCCCCGCCGGCGCTGGTTTGGTTTTGGCTGCTGGAGGAAGACAGGACTGAAGAAACACAACAGACTGTAAAAGCAGCAGGAGTACTTAACAACCTTAACTGAAACCAGCAGGGGCACTTAACAACCATAGCTGAAAGTAGTATGAGTACTTATACAGGTTCAACCGTACAAAGCACACCTCGAATAGTGCTACTTTGCCTACAGTTAACCAAGGGTGAGGCCGCCAAGCCCCTGGACAAGGCCCATGTGCCACCCCGCGCATCCACAACCTTCTGAAAATGGCTTCATCTCGCAATGTGGTCTATAAACAGGATATTCGCTTTAGAGCCATGGAAAAGCATGAACATAATCTTCTGTCCTATTCTCCAAGATGGACGGGCCTTCATTATTTGAGACCACCCATGAATAATTATCTTTTCACCTCCAAGGGGAATTGAGTAGGTCGACAAAAACATCATGTTATGACCAAGCGCAAGTCTGACCCAACCATGGTTAGGCATCTGTATAGGAACAATAGAACTGGGCAGTTTCTGTTTCAAGAAAATCACTGCTGTAAAACTGTGTATAAGCAATAGTTTATGAACAACATATATAACAGAAAACAGCTCGTACCATAAGTTTCTCGACACAGTTGGACCTGTTCAACGAGTGCAGCAGTGGCACACATATCCCACGTGGCCTTCCACTATTGGAACGCCCCACAAGGACCTCAAGACGATCAATAAAGTGTAGGAACTTGTGGATTTCGATCCAGTCAACTTCAATTCCATCAGTAACAGCCGAGTTATTACAGAGTAACAAATGAGCAGACTGCTTAACTCTGAGAAAACCTACATGTGCCACCAATTATAAGAAAATATTTGTTAGAAGTAGCATCTTCGTGAGAGATTCGTTGCTACTTCTAAAGTTAAATTGTGATTAGTTAGACGGAATAGGTGGATTAAGAAGTAATCGAGGCAACAAGCAAGAACCAGATACAAAACTAACATGGATGAACAATTGGAACAATGTTGGGGTGGAAGATCGCAGTGAAGATGAGACCAGGTTCCGCTATTTCCATCAACATTCGTGCGCCAACTTTCAGTCCGTAACACTTGAGAAAGTTTATCCAAATTCGGCCATAAAAAAGCAGCGATCTTCTTGGTTCATGAACCCAACTCGGAACTTATATCCATGGCTTGTCTTCACTGTGACCATTAAACTAGTGTATTCAGTTATGGCAAGGCTGAGCATCTTGAGTACATGTGTTCTGGCCAATATTTTAAATAGCGTGCTACAAAATATAGCGAGGCCCTTCTCTAAATGCTACACAATTTATAGCACGCTAATAGCATGCTATATTTCAAAATAGCGTTTGCAAAAAAAATCAAAATATCTAGAAATAAAGTATTTAAGCAACTAAATTTTTCATAGGAGCAAGCAATATATGCATCTGATAAAAGGAGTGAGAAAGATAGTGGGAGAATCTGATAAAAAGAGTGAGAAAGCTAGTGGTCGTGGGTTGGTTTTGGCCTGTTGGGCCTGTTGGGCTGTGCTTATTTCAGTTTTGCATGGTCTGCAGTTATAACGTAACAACGTTACAACGTTATAGCGTGTGTAGCGCGCTAATTACGCGATTAGCGCCGTAGCGTCTGATTTTGCCAAAACGTAACGTCTCCCTTCCAAATATGCTATAACCACGTTATAACGGTGAAATAGCATGCTATTTAAAATATTGGTTCTGGCAGAGCAAATAATACACCGCAGGAAAAATAATATGAGAACACAATGTATTCCCTATCCAAATCTAGAAATAACTTCGTCCATCACGTCAGTATTGATCATTGTACTAGTAGTACCTTTTATCCAAATATAGCAAACCAAATTTCCAAATTAGTCAATAGCATGTTCAAAAAAACCACCCTCCTGGATTGAACATATTGTGCGCGTTTCAAAATCCTGTGTTAGGATGAGAAGGAACAAGTGTGGCGTCTCGTCGAGGGCGCAGAAACCTGTAGGGTACTCGCACTTTGGTCACTGCAAATGAAACACACTAGATTAAGTAGGAAGAAAAATGCATCAAGGGCGGCGGCTGCCATCCTAGGATTACCTGCAACCAAGGGACTTGGATTTATCGGGGATGGATGAAGAATTCGTACCTGCTTCTCCATGAGAAAACCCTATGCAATCGCCGAGAGGGGGTTTTATATGAACAAGCAGACAAGGGAGAAGGGGATTCAGGCCCAATGTAATATTGCCGCTTCATCTGTCCAGCTTACTGCTAAAGCTGGAAAGGGCGGGGGGTTGTGATTTGACGGCTCATTGGGAATTACTGCGGCGCTACGACCGGGGTGTGTCTACCGTGAAGTTGTGCACTCTAATTTGTGCATATGGCACGTGGACCCCATTGCCGGTTGCCCCACATGTCAGCGAAAGGAAATAGAAAGATAGGAGTAACTAGTTAACATAAATATATTTTTTGACAGAGATATACTCCCATTGCAAAGAAATATACAAATCCTTTATATCACAGATAGGCTCACCTTGTCGAGAAATATACTCCCTCTACAACGCACGAGCATTATGGGGGTTCAACTTTTTTTATGGGAGTTCAGCTGAGAATATAATACTCAGACAGGTTCACGGTTCTGGACTTTGGGCCGCAGGCCCACCCTGCATGTTTGGGGGGCCATGTGTTCTACCTCAACGCTTTTCATATTGCAAGTGATCGGTACGGTGCTGGTTTTAGATGTTGTCGCAAGGCAAATACACAAAATTAAATAAAACATGGCAACTGTTGGAATGAAATCGAACGACAGTTCCTAACCAGCAATCAGAGTTGCAATTCTATCAATGATATACCATGTGATAAATAATACTGTCGTACTACTTATACACACGGGACACTTGTTTCACCATGCCAGATTATTACATCAAAATCTCTCGGAGGATAGATCAGTTCGGAAGTTGCGTGCTGCTACTGAAGAATTTCAAAGTTGATTTGAACCAGCTCTCCTTGCCGAGAAAGTTCGATTTTGACATCATCCCCTACCGAAAGATATGATTTAGATTTGAACCTTGACCATCCTTTAGCATCAATCGTCATGTGACCATCCTTTGTGCTTACGGTATATTGAGCAGGTTCATTCACACCAAGGCTGCGCATGGTAAGAGAAACATGGCCGCGGTCGCCCGGATTGTTGAACGACTCCCTCGTTGTTCTAGGAATTCTCTGTTTGCAAACAAGAAGACATACCCAAACAGTTAGATCAACACAGTGAATCATGTGAAACAACATGGAAAGAAAAAAGAACGAAGAACTTGGGCGGCCAATGCTTACCAAGAAGGTGGACATGTCGGTTTTTGTAAGGACTTTGGTATATGAAGTGCGAATTGAAGCCGAGTCTGTTGCCGGTGCAACTGCACGAGCTGGAGCATATGCAAGTGCAAGTGTTGGTACAGGTACTGAAGCCGCCGCTGCCGGTGTCGGAGCAGGTGCTAGTGTCGATGCCCGATCCTCTGGTAGATCAGACTGATCCGCTGACGCGGTCGGTGCCCAATCCTCAGGTAGATCAGACTGAGCTGCTGCTGCTGTCAGTGCTAGAGCAACTGCCGGTGCTCGATCCGTTGCTGAAGGTGGTAAGGATGTGCGAGATAGCGGCGATCATGTCTGGCCTGCTATGATCAGCTTTCTAACTTGACTAGGATCCATGACCGTGATCCAGTTTTTTTCTTCATTTCTTTTAAATGCGAGAAGGGCTAATTGTGGCGTTTTTGTTAAACCAAACTGCAGTTCATCATAGGGATTCAGCTTGTACTCAGACAACAGATTGATCCAATTTTTTCCAGTAATATAAGTGATGGACAGTGCCTTCGTTATTGACACGACATAAGAAGTGAAACTTGCAAAAATAGCCATCATAGAGAAAACCAAACGGTTTATTCTGTGATGAATGTCACATGGAAAAACCTGCATCGTAAAATTGCAGGAAAAGAAAGAAAACATGACATTAAATCAATAAGATTTAGACAGTAAATCAATAAGATTTACTTGATGTGACATGAGTGAATCCTTACCAGGAAATCACTATGTTGAAGTACTAAACAGAAGATTGATCGTCCAACTACGGGTGGCATGCAGGGGCCCCGCCTACTCCCACAAGCAGGACAGTCCAAAGGCCGTGACAAATCGTATGGACCGAACATCCATGGGACTAGAAATCCTGGTGGGTGCGATAAACCCTGCAATGCATACAGATATTGGAGTGTAACCAAGATTGATAAACCGTCCTCACAAAAAATATGATCTGGATACTTCAAAATGTACAGACTGAATTGAGTGGATAGACATTAACATAGACCGTTCCCATGACTGACCACACACCAAAAGCAGCAGTACTAATAAACAATACAGGGTTCACAAACACAAATCAAGTACTGAACAATAGTACTTACTACAGACAAGCAAAGTTGCACTAACTAAACTCTGCAGGCTATTTCTTGCCACTGACCTACGGGATGAACCCCACATAACTGACTAGGCCATGGACTTCGTGAGAGATGTGTACATGCACCATCACTACAAAAAAAAGACACATCCGTGACATTTTGGGCTGAACCAATTTTTTCTCTCTCATACATATGACACTTCTATGACGATAATTGTGACAAAACCCGGTATCATCATAGATGTGGTGGGCTCCTACTTCTATGACAAAAAATCATGACAGAAAATGGTCTTTTCGTCCTGGGCGGGCCGGAGACGCAGCTGCATGACATTCTTTGGGCCGTCCCTAACGGAAAAAACCGTGGTAGAAGCGAGGGGGAGGAAAAATTCAGGGAGTTGCCGGTTATGGTGGGAGGTCGGGGGCCGAGCGATGCGCGTTTCTCTCGTACATGTACGCGCGTGTGTGCGAGGCATTGGCTCTAACTGAACCCGAGCGAGGCGTTGGGCTCTAACTGAACCCGAGCGATTGCACTGCAGGCTACGCGTTACTGAACCCGAGCGATTGATCGATGGATGTTAACTGAACCCGATGGAGCGATTCCTTCACTACTGCAGCTAACTGAAGCCGATCGATTGGATGAACAGTGAGCATTGCAGGGGGGTTTGGATGAACAGTGAGCGGTGGCGTTGCCTCCGGATAAACAGGACCCCGTGGTGTGGAGGGCTGGATGAACAGTAGACAGTGGAGGGAGGGGTGGTTGAACATTAGCCGGTGGAGTAGCGCACGGTGGAGGCTGGATGAACAGGAGCTCGTGGAGGCTGGAGGAGGTCGACGGTAGCCTGTGGAGGCTGGAGGAAGTCGACTGTGGAGATGAAAAGTATCCTGTGGAGTCCCATTTTGCGGTACGCCACACCCCTCCCGATCAACAGGACCCCTGTTTCGACCGTAGGAGGTTCGTTTCCAACGTTTTGCGGTACGCCACACCCCTCCCGATCAACAGGACCCTGTTCCGAACATAGGAGGTCCGTTTCCTCCGTTGTGCGGTACGCCATGCCTCGTTTTCATCGCCTGTTCCGTCCAAGCCGGTTGGCTCCCACGCATTTCGTTGCCTCCCGATGAACATGACGCATTCCGTTGCCTCCCCATGAACACGACGCATTCCGTTGGCTCCCCATGAACACGATGACGACGCTGTTTCTCCGTTCCGACCCAGCCATGTACGTATGCATGAGTAGGCGTTCAAGACCCTGCCCGTATGTACGTACGTGGCCGTATTTTCTTTCTTGCACCCTCGCCGCTGTACGTACGTGTACATGCTACGTGTGTGCCTCTACATCGACACGTGTGTGCCTCTACTACGACACGTGCGTGCCTCTACATCGACCAGTATGTACGTACACTTTTGCGACCAGAATGACAACGCTTCATACGCTTCGACCAGGTGGGTCCCGACTGTCAGGCACTTCCTTGCCTGCGAAGATGTAGCTGGTGGGTCCCAGCAGTCAGGGGGCGAATCGTTTTGGTTTTTTTTTTGCCCGGACACACTTCCTTGCGTGCGAAGATGTAGCTGGTGGGTCCCAGCAGTCAGGTTGGAAACGTTTTTTTCACGAAATACTGGTGGCCCGTCCGGTGGGTCCCTGCTGTTAGGTGGAGGAATAATTATTTTGCGCATAATAAGGAGGCACTTCCTTGCGGCCGCCGTGGACCCAGCTGTCAGCCTCTCCATGCATAGTACTCTTCCGATGGAAGTCAGTCGTTGACCACATTGACCACGCCGCGTGTAGAGCACCACGGCGGTGGACGACGGCGAGGCCTAAGAAGGGGACGACATGGAGCCGGGGAAGACACATCAGTGGATGCCCACGCGAAGAGGAGTACGACGGTGAGGCTGTCGTCGCCGCAGAATAACAGGGGGTGTGGGTGAGTAGAGGGATGGCCTGGCCAGCGGTGGGAGTAGTAGGGGGCGGTGAGGCCTCCGCCGCATCGCAGCCGGCCACGGGAGGCAGGAGCACGAGGCACGACCGGCGCTGGTTTGGGTGGCTGGAGCAAGAAGACCAGAGGTTGAAGAAGCACTACAGCCTTTGGATGGACATCGTACGGTCACTGGAGCTAGAATCGTGCATATTATTGACTAAGTTGACAAAGCCCTCCGTGCCCGTCAACTTAGTAGGCCCACAAGTCAGCCTGCCACTATACTGGGTCCCAGATAACAGGCGGAGTATTCATTTTTTTGTGCGTAATAAGGAGGCACTTCCTTGCATGCGAAGATATAGCTGGTGGGTCCGAGCTATCAGCGGCGGTAATGTATTTTTCGCGAAATACAGAGGCCCTTTCGGTGGGTCCCAGATGTCAGGTGGAGGAATCATTATTTTGCGCGTAATAAGGAGGCATTAGTGGACCCAGCTGTCGGCCTCTCCATGTACAGTCCACTTTAGATGCATGTCGGTCGTTGACCATGTTGACCAGGCCGCGCCGAGAGCACCAGGGCGGTGGACGACGGCGAGGCCTAGGAAAGGAACGACATGGAGGCAGGGAAGACTCGACAGTTGTTTCCCACGTGGAGGGGAGTACGACTGTACGAGGGTTTACTGGTTCGTCTGCCGTCGCTGGATAATAACAGCAGGTGTGCGTGAGTAGAGGGATGGCTAGGCCAG
This sequence comes from Triticum timopheevii, assembly GCA_963921465.1. NCBI lineage: Eukaryota > Viridiplantae > Streptophyta > Magnoliopsida > Poales > Poaceae > Triticum > Triticum timopheevii. Next base: position 156,192,968 of record OY997272.1, read on the forward strand.
CGATGGGAGTATGGTGGGGCGGTGAGGCCTTCGCGGCAGCAGAGCCGACCACGGGAAGGAGGGAGCAGGCTGTCCCGTCGGCGCTTGTTTGAGCGGCTGGAGCAGGAAGAGCAGAGATTGAAGAAGCATGACGGTCGTTGGATGGCAATCCAACAGTCACTGCTTGTGCGTCAACCTTATTTTAGGAAAGCCTCAAATCTGTGGAAAACAGCATACAACCCATCTGCCATTATTTCTAATAATTTACAGCCCATTTGCTAATTCTTAAGGTTTTTTTGGAGCCCATATTCTTTTTGTTAGCATTACAGCCCATACTGTGGCCACGGTTAAAAAATTATACGGAATTTTGCATATTTCGGTGCGTCCGAACTGTTTTTAATCCCGAAATTTCGACTCACATTCAAACTGATTTTAAAAATAAATGTATATCAATATAAAATCCAACAAATTCTCCACGCACAAAAATTAATGTAATTTAAAATCTCAAAATGAAAAAAGATATTTGAAACTAATTGCTGGTTTGATGTGTTTTAAAAATGTACAACCTATTTCTCATTACTTATGGGCCATTTTCTCGGCCAGCCGAATGAAAGCTCTCCTCGCCTTCAAAGATTTGCAGCCCAATAGGCCTGACAAAGTGACTTAGTTGGCAAATCACAAAAAACTGGGCTGTGGCCGTGGACCCAGCTGTCAGCCTCTCCACGTACAGTACTCTTCCGATGGAAGTCGTTCCTTGACCACGTTGACCACGCCGCACGGAGAGCACCACGGCGGTAGACGACGATGAGGCCTAGGAAGAGGACTACACGGAGCCGGGGAAGACGCGGCAGTGGAAGCCCGCGCGGAGAGGAGTACGAGGGTTCACTGGTTCGGCTGCGGTGTGAGGCTGCCGTCACCGCAGGTCCTGGCCAGCGGTGGGAATAGTACGGGGCGGTGAGTCCTCCGCGGTAGCACAACTGGCCACAGGAGGCAGGAGCATGAGGCACGACCAGCGCTGGTTTGGGCGGTTGGAGCAAGAAGACCAGAGGTTGAAGAAGCACTACGGCCGTTGGCTGGACATCGTACGATCACTGGAGCTAGAATCGTTCATATTGACTAAGTTGACAAAGCCCTTCATCCCCGTCAACTTAGTAGGCCCACAAGTCAGCCTCCCACCAAGGTGGGTCCCAGCTAGCAGGGGGAGTATTCATTTTTTTGTGCGTAATAAGGAGGCACTTCTGGTGGGTCCGAGCTGACAGCGGCGGGGGGGGGGGGGGGGATGTTTTTTTCACGAGATACGGTGGCCCGTCAAGTGGGTCCCAGCAGTCAGGGGGCAAATGTTTTTTTCGCAAAATATGGTGGCCCATCCAGTGGGACCCTGCTGTCAGTTGGAGGAATCATTATTTTCCGCATAATAAGGAGGCACTTACTTGCTGCGGCCGGGGACCCAGCTGAGACTCTCCATGTACAGTATACTTCCGATGGAAGTTGTTCCTTGACCATGTTGACCTCGCCGCATTCCGTTGCATGCATGCGTCCATGGGCGTGGTGCATCCCCACTGTCAGCCTCTCATGTACAGTCATCTTCCGATGACTCTCGGTTGTTGACCACGTTGTCAATCCGTGCCGAGCGCACCCAGACTGGAACAACCCGGAGATGGGGAAGACGGGGCAGTGGAGTCGCAGATGGAGAGGAGTGGGAAACTTCACTGGTTCGGGTGCGTGGCAGCACAGCCGTGGTGCCGCCGACGGGAGACAGGTGCAAGAACAGAGGTTGAAGAAGGAGCACGGCTGTTGGATTAACATCCAACGGTCTAGCTGCTAGAATCATTTGTTGATTAAGTTGACAAAGTCGTGCGTACACGTCCGCTTAGCAGGCCCACAAGTCAGTCACCAAATCTGATGGGTCCCAGCTGTCAACGGGATGAATAATTTTTTTTGCAAAACAAGAAGGCACTTCCTTCCGTGCGAAGATACATCCGGTGGGTCCCAGCTGTCAGGTGGAGGAAACATTTTTTTTCAGCTTCATAAGGAGGAACTTTCCTTGTGTGCTACCATGGACCTTGTGGGTCCCAGCCGTCAGGCTCTCCATGTACAGTCCTCTTCCGATGACTCTTGTTTGTTGACCACGCTGCACCAAACACAACGAGGCGGTGGACGACGGCGAGGCCCCAGACGGGAATGACTCGGAGATGGGAAAAGGCGGTAGTGGAGTTGCAGATTGAGAGGAGGAGAAGGGTTATAACTGGTTCTGTTGCAATTCATATCAAACTCAGGTTCACAGGACACGTTCATATTCATAGCCAACATTCACTATCTACAACTCAAAAGATTCATATATACACAAGCTCAGCATATCCATGCATCCAAAAGATTGATAGATCACACGACAATATTCATACATAATTCACAAAGATATTCAGATATACACATGTTCAATATGTTTATGCATCCAAATGATTGGGATCACAGCCAATATGATCCATGGATGAACTTTAATTACCTAGGGTACAGACTGGTAAATGGTGTTCAATCAGAGGTACTTCTTGCTAAAATTAGTGCTTGTACGAGTAAACTTTCGAGTACATAAGAGGCAGCACAGACAATCTAAACTTTGCTTGTAAGTTTATCCTCAAATAGTGGCCTCGTGCCGAGGGAGATTTGAGCAACTTGGCCACTACTTTCATCCAACTAGTTTACTAGCTCATCTTGGTCCTGTATCTCGCCAAAATTTTACATTGCAGATGAGAAAGGAGGTGGTTGAGAAAATGAACCACCCAATTTTTTTGTGCAGTTCAACTGAAATGGAGCATCCTTGGCGTGCAGACTGATTAAGTGCCAGATGAATATATGCGTCAACCAACTTGTCTGGAATCTTTAGACTCCATGCCATATAGTTCGCTACCATATGTGGCGATAACGAAAGGCACAAGTTGGGACTAAAGACTGGACTGCGTTTTTCTGGGCTATGCACCAAGCAATATTTTTGGCGTTCACTCTCCTAATACTTGGAGTTTGACAATTGGTTGACACCGGTTTATACTCGAATGAATATAGGCACTTCTTGTCAACGTCGATGCTTGTCTGAGTGAACTTTGGAGTACATAGCAGCAGCATAAGTACCTGTCCATCTGATCATTTTGTGCAGTTCTACTGAAATCACCCGATGTAATGATTTGCATGCGAGTTCAGGCTCCAAATTACTCCTTTATGAAATCGGCAAACAGTAGCACAATAACAAATTACCAATACATATGACAGGCACAATAATCAGGATAAAGACCAGTACCAACCTGTGTGAGGTAGCATATAAATTACTATTTCCTTTGACCGGAAGCCGAGATAAGCCAAGCGACTGACAGCAAAGGAAGAAAGCAAGCGGAGATTAGCGACTGGAAGGAAAGGATGAAAGCTGTCGAGGCAATGAAGCACCCAAAGTTTTTGTGCAGTTCCACCAAAATCCAGCATCCCTGTCGGCACATATATTGAGAGAGTGAGATTATTGTAATAGTGGGACTAGTTGATGAAACATACACTAACAAAATAGAAGCACCCTCATTATCTTAATTGGTAAAGTTAGCAACATAGTAGTCTTGCTTAAAGAGAGCTATTAGTTTATTTAATCAGTGCCAATTAGCTCAACTCAACACTCAAAGCATTGCCATTTATCATAGGTTGCAAAACTTAAAAGTGCAAATATAAAGGAGTTTCTCATGACAGTAGCACAATACAAATAGAGATGACAACAAACTAATATGGATGAAGGCCTTAGGCCCGTACCAACCTGAGAAAAAAGCTTAGTCTGCATTCGGTTCACAGGTTTGGTGCAGGATTTTCGTAGGAACACAATTCTGACGGTATTCTTTCCGTTCCAACCGTTCGGAACACGGGAAAGGTGAATAGTGTTTCATAGGAAAGCTGGTCTTGTAGTACTGATTCCATCGGATTAGAAACATCCACGCGCTGCTCATTTTTTGGGCAGAAGCCCGAGGTAGGCGCTCGCTGCCATGTGTTAGACAGGTTGCTGTGTTGTGTTTGCTGGAATAAAAAAATCAACCTATGTGTGGTACGTGAGGTGAGGACAAGAGTAGTCACTATGCAGCTGAATAAACAAATAGCATCTCATACTGCCAAGCATGCTACTCTAAAAAAACAAATATGTACATTTCGTAGTCCATCCGAACACATTCTCTTGAGAGTTTCCTCCAGTTCGCTGTTCCATAGTTTTATACCTACATTCCTTTCATATTCCTCTATTTTCATCAAGACCTATGTTTTCTGCCCCTTTATTCCGACCGGAGCCTAAATATTTGGTATAAGGGCATGGGACGGTGGGTGCACCAGCAGTAGAACACCATGTACGTAAACAGGGGCATAAAGTGGTGATTCATAGTTTGTTGCCCCGAGAAACAAACATCCAAGAAACATATCTAGGTTGGTCCCATTTTTGTTCACTCTAGACACCTACTCCTATGTGTGGATAGCAAATCTAGTCCTAGTAATACCACTGTGTACAGCGTTACCCCTATATTTCCCTTTTCGACCAAGAGACCGGTTGGATGACCAGTCTGTACTACTTTCATCCCCTTTTCTTCCTGTTTGTACCAAGTCCGATGTACATACTAAATTCCCCCACCCCCACTTTATTGCAATGACAAGTATTTTTGGACGGAGGGAGTACAAGATTCGACTCCATGAAGTAGCTTTACCTCTAACAATAGAAAAAAAATAGGTGACGTTGGACCATCTGATCGAAAGGGGTTGAGAGGTAGAAAATGATGCACATGCAGCGACGTAGCAAGCTGGGGAAGTAGAGCTAAGGCGGTTTCGAATGAAGATATACCTGAAGGTCTTCGGGATGTGGATAGGTGGGCGGCGGGAGGCCGGATCCGCCCACAGGAAACGACGAAGGGATCGAAGGACCTCCCATGCTGGCGCTCGGCCAGAGATAATGGTGCGGCCGGCAGTGGGTCTCCTCCCTCGCTGTCGACGACGGCCTAAACACTGCCCCTCCTCCCCTTCACCGGCGGAGGGGGATACATCCGGATCTGTAACCAGCGGTGAGGATAGAAAGCCAGTGTTTTTTGAAGGGAGAAAGACAGTGTTACTACCCCTATGTTGTTTAGATCTGGAGAGGATGAGTGTGTGTGAATAGAGCAGCCCTAGCAAGCAAGCGCGGAGGCTCCAACCTATATATAAGTAGTGGGGTAGTTTTCCTTTTTCACTCCATTAAAACAATCGTTTAAAATTGTGTACTACTACATGCCAGGTCACGGTTTTTTTAGTTGTTGATTGTTTTTTGAGATAGCTACCCGCTTGTTCCAACTGGTCTTACGGTGTGTCAGGTCGCACTTTGTATCGTTCAAGTCTAGTACTACAAGTCCCTCCATTAAATGAACAACCACCCCCTCGTAAAAATTATGAACAAGCCCACGGCTAAAATTAGCGGAAACATGGGTTGCCCCAACATGCATTATTATTTATATTTTCTACTCCCTCCGTTCCTAAATATTAGTCTTTTCTATTAGCCACACCTAAGACAAGAATTTTTTTATTAGCAGTGAACCCCACATGTCATAGACACAAAAATTATGGCAAGATTCCCTTAGGCAAGCCAAAGTGTGTCTAACAATTTGAGCAACTCAGGTTAGGCAAGTGTGGCAAGTGTGGGAAAAATAATGTGGCAACATAAGACAAACATAGTCACAATCCAAACAGCCCCATGATTTTTTTTGACATGCATGAAAATTTGGTAGTTAAATTTATAGTCAAAATTTGGCAACGTGCATCAAATCAACACATGCAAGTATAAAAAGGAAAGTCATGCATGCATGCATGCGTTGTACTCCCTCCGTTTCCAAATATAAGTCTTTTTAGAGATTGCAACAACTGACTACTCCCTCCGTTCCTAAATGTAAGTCTTTTTAGGGATTCCACTACAAACTACATAGGGATGTATATAGACATATTTTAGAGTGTAGATTCACTCATTTTGTTTCGTATGTAGTTCATAGTGAAATCTCTAAAAAGACTTATATTTTGGAACGGAGGGAGTACATACGAAGCAGAATATGTCTACTCCTATATACGAAGTAGCCCATTTGAAATGTGTAAAAAGACTTCTATCGAGTGCAGTGCTTTGATGTGTCGCGTCAACTCATACAAGACCAAGAAATTTGATTACTACGACGCCCTCTCCCTCGCGGACTGAGCTCCGGTGCCTTAACTGCACCTGCCTTTGGCTGCATGATAGGTGGGCCAACCACCTGTTGGGCCCACCTGTCATGGACGCAAAGGCAGGAGCAGTAAGTAGAAGCTTTTGCTACACGCTATCCCTCCCGCACGAGGTGGACGGACATGCAGCAGTGGATTCGATACTGTAGAAGTAGGAGTAACATCATTGTTCGTCTTCTCGAAGAGGCGAAGAGCCAAGCGCAAACCGAATGTGGCAGTTATGAACGCTCGTGTGGTGCGATTCCTTGGAGTACTAGCCAGGCTCTTGCATGAGACAAAATTGCTATTGTTTAACAATTAAACTCCATTATCCATTGGTTGATACTCATTCTGCATAGGTCCGCGCGCTTAGCACCGTTTCCTCCTGGGGTCACCAATGTTTATTTGCTAATTAATAGCATTCCATGCAATGAACTAGCCATTGCAAGTCATTAAAAGCATGCACACCTCTCATCTCTTATTGATTGATACGTATGTCAAGAAACAAGAAATAAGGTAGAAGTTAATGCACCGCGCCTAAGTGTTTTGGGACTATTTGGTTTTCGTAAGATGACTTACACACCTAGACGGAGGGAGTAGTATAGACCTGTAAACCGGAAAGGAGTATTTTCCTTTCTAGAGATTTCAACAAGTGACTACACTTCGGCTGAAAAAAAACAAGTGACTAGACTACACCGTGTGCGGTACCCCCTCCCTTCCGGTTTATAGGGCTCAAATCTCAAATCTCATGAACCTAGGCATTTTGCTATTGGAGGAATGTATCTCGTACTTTACAAAACTACCCTAATTAAACTCATGCATTAATTATGTAGTTCTCTCGTTTTCCTCTCCGCCTTGGTCGCGGTGCACAATATTGAGCACTCCTATATGACTAGCCGCTCTATCTACATGCGAGACATTTCAAAGCATCCGGGCCCGCATGCCATCCACTGAATCACAACGAGGTGCTACAGTCGAGACTCACATGTTACCCCGGTGTGGCCGTCATGACCCGTCATATCACAAAACCCACACCTTTACCAGCAGTGGTAAGGTGGCCTCCAAGTTGGACTGGACGAAGCAACCATCATTTCATTGGAACGCTCGTTCAAGCCCTTTCTTCCCTTTCTTGAAGAAAACCTCACTCCAGGCTACTCACTTCTGCCATTTTTCTTCTCTACCGACGAAGGAAAGGTGGGCGAATCAGTTATGCTGCTATATTTTCATTCCAATAATCTTCTTTTTGCAAAGCACCGACCGATTCTCACATCCTATTCTTTTCCCGTTTTCATTGCGATTGTGGTTTCCTTTCTATTGCTTTTTGTTTGTCAGTTCATTGATGGATCCTGGAGCACTAGGCAAAGAGTTACCAGCGGACAACCCACTGAAGACAGTGATCTCCAAGAAGCGAGCACTGACCAACGAGTTGACCATGTTGGCGGGCCAACCCATGGAGACGAAGAACTCCAAGAAACAAGCACTGGCCAAAGAGTTGAGGACATTGGCGGACGAACTCCTCAAAGAAAGTTGGAAGAACAGCAAGGGCCCCACCATGCCTACCCTAGGAACTCTGATTGCCACCTATGTGAGGCTGAAGACCGAGTTTGAGGAGATAGTCGCCATTGAGAAGCAGTATTCCCCTGCCAAGGTGATGGCCCCCATCGAGGACGAGGAGATGGCCCCCGGAGGGATGAGATCCCCCGGTGAGCTGCACAAGGTAAAAAATAATGGCTTATTACCATAGTTGTGGTTTTTGATTATTTGCAATGTGCTTGCTTTTTGATTATTTACAATGTGCTTGCTAATATGTCAGGGTTGTGCAGGTGCCGGTGGTTGTCCTTGATGATTCCGATGTCGTGGCCCATCCTGTTGGCATTGCCCCGGAGATCGATTCCGATGCCGCTGTCCATCCTGTGGACATCGCCCCAGAGATCGATTCTGGTGTCGCGGTCAGTCCTGTGGACATCGCCCTAGAAATCGATTCCCATGCCGCTGTCCGTGCTGTGGTCATTGCCCGAGAGGTCGATGACAAGAAATAGTTGGTCGCGCTAATCCTTCAGGGTAGTTTGCATTGCCCTGTGTTTAATTACTAGAACGATGCGTGTTATCAAACCATCTTAGGGCTAGTGCACTGTCTTGTGTGGGCGGATCTTGCTACTTTTGTTTGATAGTGAATCATGCGATGAATCATGCGAACCCTCTCTGAGTTATGGAAACAGATGTATCCTCACCAGCTTTTGATGTAATATATGGCATGCTTAGATGTAAGTATGAACTGTTTATCATATCAGCAGGGCTTGTTTGATGATTCTTGGTGTTAGTTGGCTAGCTACTGTGCGAGCTATAGTACCTGCAAAACACTCACTAAAGAGAAACATTGGGGCTGATGAGCTCGTGGTACGCTTATACTTATCCCTCGTCGATCGACCAATATCCCTAGCTCCTAAAATTGTAGGCTTAGCGATCGACCAGACAATAGTCGACATACATTCAGGCCTCATTTGGTTCATAGGGTAGGAAAATCGTAGCAAAAGTACAGAGAACGTGCAACACAAAATCATAGCAGTGCAGAGACGTACTCCCTCCGTTCCAAAATAGATGACCTAGGCGGGCTAGTTTGGCCTAGTGGGTTTCAGTGATATGACGTGGTACATTGCCGTCCAGTCTTCGCGTGTGGTAGCAGTATTGCGGGTACAACAAGTTTTCTTGAAGAAGCGGAATTCAACGAAGTCATGATGGTTCCTTCGTCCGAACAACTTACAGTGGGAAAGGTTGGGCCTGCGATACGACCGGGGTAGACCAGGATAATTTTGTGCATGGTGGGTGGACCAGGATGGTCGACGTCCCACATGTCGGCGAATGAAAGTATTCTTTCCGATATAGAGGACGAGCAACGAGTATTCATTGTTTATTTTTGATGAAAGCTATTGTCTCCACTATTACTCCTTGACTTTGTCAATGCCTCTCTCTCCTCCACATAAGCGGGGACTACTTGTTATGCATGCAGCGGGCAGCTGGCGTCTTGAGGGGCCAGGGCGGTGAGAGCGGGCTCCGGAAGCGGTCCGGACTCCAGCATGGCCCACCTCACATTATCACCATATATTTCTTGGAGTCCGTGCATGGCGGGCGGACGATCTCTTCTCCCTCCCCCGTTTCTCTCTTCTCAGCCGACGCCCGCCGAGCGATTAGATTTCGGCTATCGACGCTTTATTCAATTACGGTCCCACATGTCAGTGAAACTGCAAGACAACGCTTGTCCCATCTGGTGAGCAGCGTGCGAGCCGGACTGTCGGGGTTGCGACGCGTACGAGTCGTAAGTGTGCCGCCTTTTCCTTTAGAACTTACGAAGCGTAACATTTTCGCGTGATCGATCGATAGAAATCTAGAACAAAATGACGAGGGCGGTGCTTTCCCGCTCGTTAGGCGGGCTAGTTCGAGTGATATAACGTGCTATAGTGCCGTCCACTTGCTCCATTTTTATGTAAGAAAGAGTTTACACTCTTACGCGGGAGGAGTGCGAAACACCGTGGATCTGATTTTGATCGAGGGATAATTGTTCCCTGCCAAATAATGGAGGATCATTAGCGATTATAGTATGATAGTTAGGGCATCTCCAGCGCCGGCCCGCAAATTTACACCGGCATTTGTCCGAGGACACTGATGGATGCCATCCGATGCTGCCCGCATACCTTTCGACAACTATATGAACTAACTGGACGAAATTCGTGCAAACAAAGCAAATTTCAAATTAACCGGATGAAATTTCATTACATTTCCAAATTTTTTCCTACAAACTGGACGAAATTCATTACATATTTCGCACAAACCATACTAAACCTACTGTAAACCTAATCTAAACGATCGCCGGCGCCCGACCACCATGTCCGACCATGAACCCGAGAAAGCCGGCCATTGCCTTTGCCTCCTCCTCATCCGCCTCGATAACCTCCTCCTCCGGCCGGAGCACAAGGTTATGAAGATTTCCGCCTCCACGTCACCGTCAAGCGGCTAATCGGCCGCCAATGTTTACCCCACCAAGCTTGGCATCGACTGAGTGGAGTAGCGGTGGCCATCCCGGGACCAGAGCGGCGGTGACCTACCGTGTACTACTCTTCCTCACTGCCGTCTGTGCCCGCGCACGTGCGCCGGCTTTGTGTTCGTGGCGGCGGAGGGTGGCCCGGGGGGTGCCGTGGACCTCCTTCATTTGGTCCTGCGACAGTACGTCAAAGAGAGCTTTGGAGCGCGCCCGGAGTAGAGCCGCTGATGTCCCTCGTGTGTTCCTGCGATAGTACGTCCAAGAGAGCTTCAGAGCGCTAGGAGGCCATGGTTGAACTGGTGCCGACAGAAGTAAGGGACCGGAGGAGAATAAGTGTGGGTCTTTGGCTATGGCTGGGAGCTGGGGCTCAAGATAATATAGCAGGCGAATGGCAATGAGCCACGGTAGACGGATGGACAACTGGCACCGGAGTAGGTTCGTCGAGCGTGAATGCGGACGCTGCTTCAGTGACTTAAATGCAGATGCGTTTGGGTTACTGACATGTGGGCCCAATGGGCGTCTGGCCCGCATGTCAGTGACACACCAATTGCACCTGCAGTTAAATCCGGTGAATGCGGCATTGACATTCTGGAGAGACGGTGACCGTTTCAGGCAGGAAGCGCGCGCTAGCGACGGAAGGGGTTTCAGTGTGCAGTGGCACTAAGATCGGTCGCTCACAATAGTACATACTCCGTACCGTACTACCACAGTACCCTCTCTAGCTTAGGCTGTTTTATAGATTGTCGTTGTGATGGACGATATACATGAGCAAGGCGGTCCGAGTATGACCGTTGGTGTTGAGCCAGGTGAATACATGCTCGGCGTTCGCGTAGGCCTCCATCAAACGTCTAAACAGTAATGTCAGGCACCGCCGGGGCGCGCAGGTGATGGGCTCACCTTTTGCGTTGCGCCATGAGTAGGACTTTGATTTAGAGGGCGACGTGCATGCATTAGCATGCTTTGATAGCGTGAGCGTGAGTGTCTGACGCGAAGTATTTCATTTTCATTTGGCTGACGAGGGTGCGTTGCAGCGACGAGTCCGTGGTTTGATTCCCCACATATGCATAATTTTGTTTTTTACAGTATTTCTTTCTCCATTCACAGGTAGGCCCGCGTAGATAGATAAAGAACACGAGTTGATGAGGCGCATGCGGACTGTTTGACTGGTCAACCATACAAATACCGAGCTATACGCTGAGCCAGCGACCGTATAATCACTATATCTCATATACAATAATCAAAGTGAGCTATCAAGACAAGTTCGATGACCGCCAATGCATCTTACTCGGTAATAAATGACCAGGATTGAAGGGGAATCCTAATTTGCTTCGTCTTCTGTCCTTGAGCTCTTGACAAACCAATGCACTATACGGTTATCCGGCCACTCCACCCAGAGCTCTCACCAAGCGTCGTTCATGCCACTGCGCCGCACACTAACCGGTAAGGCAGCGATGGCATCCCACCGCACACAAAATGGTAGGGAAGCGATGGCATCCCGCCATGCCGAGTTCATCGCCGCTCGCAACCTCACAACTATGTGGGAGGAATTTTAAGATGCCAAGGCCGAATGGGTGGTAGAGCAAGAGGCGGCCAAAGCCGCACAGAGGGAGCAGAAAAGTCAGAAAGAACTCAAGAAAAGAGAGGCCCGCTGCCGCAAGAAAGAAAAGGACGCACGCGCTGCTGCGGAGAGGTCGGCGGAGATCCAAGCACGGTGGGGTGTCGCCGACAAAGCCGGGAAGGAGAACGACGGCGTCTGGCAAGCATGTGAGAAGTAGTAGTACTAGTAGTTAGTGTGTGTGTGTCTGTGTCTGAGTACGAGCATGTACCAGTACTACTAGTTACTACTGTAGTTTTTAGAGCAAATTACCAGTACATTAGCCTAGACTAAATGAAAAAATTCCTATCCTATGCATCAAATGGCATCTCTTTCTCTAGAGCAATTGAGATGCATGTCATCTCACTTCCTATGATTTTCATATTCCTATCCTATGAACGAAAGGAAGCCTCTGTTGGAGTAAATACTGTAGCTAGAAGTACTGCTGGTACAGTAATTTTCTTCAAGAAGCTGAATTCAACGAAGTCATGATGGTTCCTTCGTCCGAGCAACTTCAAAGTGATAAGTGGGCCTATGATTTGACGGCTCATTAGTCATTGTTACTGCGGCGCGATGACCTGGGTGACTCTCCCTTGGAGTTCTGCATGCATGGCAAGTGGACCGGGATGGTCGACGTCCCACATGTTGGCGAACGGAAGTATTCTTTCCGATATTGAGGAGCAAGTAAACCGTGTGGTACAGTATCACTGCTGATTGGTTCAAAAAAAAATAGTATCACTATCGATTTATAATTATTTTTTATTTCTGATGAATGCTAGCGTTTCAACTCTTACGATGAAGGGTGCCAAACACGGCACGTGCTGGATGTCCCACACATCAGCGAAAGGAGTGGGACATGAACAGCGTGGTAGAGCCCAGCGTAAAAAAAACAGCATGGTAGAGCGTCTCCACTTCTTCCACTTCTGGGTCGGAGACCACACGTAGTAGTACTTAGTGGTATGAACGATACAAAGTGCGACCTGGAGAGAAAGACACGTCTAGTTGGAAGGTCTCAGGGCATACACATAAACAAATATAAGAGTTAATATGTGCCTCCAACTAATATAGTAGTAGTAGAGTACTTAGGCACGTACTCCATAACATCATCTTGCATTGCACGTACATCATTTAGTGGTAGTACGTAGTAAGAGACAAATGCCGCCCAAGAGTTCCATTCTCGACCTACTTTTGGGTGTTTGGTAGAGTGTATGGAGGGTGCATGAGTCCACACTAGTTTAGCACAAATACACTAGAAGCATGCATGAAGAGAGCATGCATGAAGAGGGGTGTTGAGTTGAGCATGCATGAAGAGGGAACAACTATGCTGAGACGAGAACGCACCAAACACACCCTGTATGCCACGCATGTTCATACCATTTGTGCCTTTCTACTTCACTTACTGCGCTACATTACTCAGGTTCATACGTCCACTCCTGGGTACATGTCCGTCTCGTAGTTCTAGTGCCACGTGTTCTTCTTATAGATGGAATGATCGTTCCATAACACGTGCGCCTTATTGCTAGATGTCTCGTGTGTTGGCAAAAGGATGAACAAAGCTCACGTAAAAAAATAGAGTGGAAGAACATTGATTCCGGACGACCGAGAAGGAGCAAGGAACCTCATGGTGGAGCGTCTGCACTCATAATATTTAATATTATTCAGCGATATAAAATTAACCAATCATCTCCACAGTGGACTGGAAGAGTATGAAACACGGCAGCCCAGTGTAGTTACATCATACTAGTACATGGCTAACCCATGCTATCACCATATTTCTTGGCTTCTGTGTGACACCTATCTCTAGTAATCCAGCAGCCTGTATCGCTTCTCCCTCCTCGTCTCTATCAATGTGCGGTGGGCTGGCGTTTCTGCTGTCTATTGAGGTCGGTTAACTATCACATGTTAATGACATGCCAAGAGCATTCTAAAAAAAATTCCTTTCATGTTTCGTTTAAAAAAAATAATCTTTTCACGTACGAATTTGCCTGTATGCTTTGAGCAACTTGCATGTCCTATACTGCTCCTGTTTGATACTCTAACTTAGCTAGAGATTAGACTAACTCATGACTAACCCTGAACTAACTGTAGCCAAAGAGGTGTTTGGGTGACAGGGTTAGATTGACAATAAATGCACTTCATGGAGAGAGAAAAGTGATTTTTCAGTGGTCCCGATGAGAACTATATCCAGTTAGCACCTCTTGGGTGGGATTGTTTTTTTTGGTGGGTTCGGTGCAACTTGCTCCAATTTAAACCCTCATTCTTGGATACTTTAGGGCTATTTGAGCCCCAACTAGCTCAAACTAACTCTAACCCATGGATTCAAACAGGGCCTATGGCCAGTCTCGACGCGGAGCAGTCGCGTGCACCGGGAAGTGGTGCTCTCTCGGCCGTCGCGCCAATTCAAAGCCGGCGCCAGTGAGAGGTCGCCTCCACTCTGGTCGGGCATTAATGCGGCACTGACGCTCCAGGGTGACGCTGAACGTTTCACGTGGGAAGCGCGCGTTGGCAAGGGAGTATAGGTTTTGAACCGTTTCAGGTGTAGTAGTAATGGTAGTTTGCAAAACTACTAAATTATTGCACTCGGTTTCCTAAGAAATTGTGGTAAAAAACGTTACTCCACAGCCAGCTTCCCTTCTCCTTCCTGCTCGTGATTTACGTGGCCATGTTAACGTGGTTGTGTCAAAAAAATGTCACTTCCTGCTTGTGATTTGCGTTATATAATTACAAGCAAGATTCTCGTGCATTGCATGGAACATCAATATGCATTTTTTACAAAACACCTGTTGTGATTGACCCATGCAGGAGTAATCCCATGTGTAAAAACTAATGATATCTCAAGAATTTTATCGGAAAACTAGTATCTAGAGAATGTCATCGAAAAAATGAAAGATGAGAGATAAGGCGAGGAGGAGTGGAGCGTGGTGGTGACTGGTGGTCGGAATGGGCGGAGGCATGGGGATGGACGGCGCCGTCAGGCGGCAGTGGCCACCATGCATGCTAGATTGTTCCAGACACTTATTATTTTTTTAATTGCTGAGCAATGAGGTTGCAGGAGATAATGATGTGGAGAGAGGTGTGGGTATCTTTTGTAAAATTATCATAGTTTGCTTCCTATCCGTCAGATATAGATCATACGGTCTGTATTACAAGATGGCAGGCACACCATCATCGCCAACTTGTTTTTTTATATAGGTACAGATGATAAGTTTGCTGACTACTAAAGTAAAGTGGAATCGGTCCATGTTATGCAAGTAAAAAAAGGTGATTGTTTATCATACGGGTAAGGTTGGATGAAGGGTGGTAGGAACAAATGCTTTGCCTAGAGCATGTGTGTGTGAGATGGAGTCTTAGTGTGTGTGTGGTGTGTGTGTGTGTGTGAGAGAGAGAGAGAGATAGATAGAGAGAGAGAGATAGGAGAGAGATGGAGTCTTAGTTTGTGTGTGAGAGAGAGAGATGGAGTCTAAGTGTGTGTGTGGGGGGGTGCGTGTGTGTGTGTGTGTTTGTGTGTGTGTGTGAGAGAGAGAGAGATGGAGTCTTAGTGTGTGTGGGGGGGGGTGTGTGCGTGCGTGCATGCGTGTGTGTGTGTGTGTGTGTGTCGCGGGGTCCTCTGTGGCGGATGTAATTTAAGTGTGCATGGCTTCATCATAGAGAGGTGATGTGTATGGCAGAGGCCACCAACGTTGGGGCGCGAGAGAGAAAATGCCCGTAGGGAGGGAAGAGAAGGTGCATGCGCGTGAGAGGAGTCGACATCGAGAGAACGTGTTTGTTCGAGAGACCCCAAGGAAGACTACTATATATCGATGGTGCATGTAGGCGGGAATTAAACAAAGGGATGGTCTTATTGGTTTCGGGGATATAGGGGAAGAGTGAGAGGCGCGCGGGGGGGGGGGGGAGGGGGGTTGCTAGAAGGAGATTGTTAAGTGTGAGCTTGTGTTTTGCCCATCCAGGCGGAAGTTATGTGCACAAAAGAGGAGAACAATTCGATTTGGCATTAGGATTGAGGGTAATTAACTACGTATGGAGACATATAGACCTTGAATGTGCATGTGTGATAGCTATACATGTATACGTGGGATGTGTGTGTGTGCGCGCGCGCATGATCGAGATAAAAGAAAGAAGACATAAGTCCTAAGATCAACGACATGGGAGAGACGGATCGGTATGACAATATGCATGCATGTGAGAATGCAGGGAAGAAGGCCCGACAATTGAGCATGTGTTTTTGTCTTTAAGAGATAGTGGCGTGGGCTGGAGCATGCATCTATGGCGAGCATAGGGGGTGAGGCGCAATGATTGTGAAAAAGAGATCAACCTATAAATGCATATGTATGGATAGACATATAGAGTTTGGGTGATAGGAAGCAAGACTCTGTGCGAGAAAGAAATGTTGACGGAGAAACTACAGATAGATACAGAGATGGAGATGCTAGCTAGATAGACATCCATTAGTTTGCGTGTCGGAGATGACCATCGGGTGGTTCAAAGGGTGAAGTTATATATATGTGTGTGAGAGAGCACTTGACTGCATGTAGATAGAAACATATGTAGTGTGCGTGATAGGAATCAAGAGTGAGGGTGAGAAAGAAAGTTGATGGAGAAACAGATAAATAGAAAGATAAAGATGCAAGCTAGTGTGTGCTGGAGATAGGAGTCGAGTGGATCAGAAGGCTGGGTTATGTGTGTGGGTGTGAGAGAGATAGAGAGAGGGTGCATGTGAGTCACATACAAACGGATATCAGAGAGAAATGAGATCCAGAGAGACGGAGTTTTGTGTCTACGAGAGAGAAAGATATTTCACAACGAGAGTCATAGCTAAAAAGACATATGAGGGAACGCAAGATATCTCTAGGGAGAGAGGGTGTGTTTGAGCGACATACAAGAAAACAATGGAGAAATATGAGACCCTGGGAGACAGAGTTTGTGTTTGTGTATGAGAAAGAGATATTGAAGAGGAAGAGTCGTAGGTTCTCATATCTAAGGAGCGAAAGACATCTCTGTATGAGGGGTGTGCGAGTGGCACACATGGGAATAGTTGAGAGAAATGAGACCCCGAGAGACAAAGTTTTGTGTTTGTGTGAGAGAAAGAGATTCCACAAGGAGAACCATAGCTAGAGACACATAGCAGGGTGCGAGATATACTTAGAGAGAGATAGAGTGATGAAGGTCAAGGGAGAGAGTACCGTCAGTGTGTTACGAAGATAAAAGATCATTGTCGACATACAGGTAGCACGAGAGATGCCTGAGAGACGATGAACGCGTATAGGTCCAGAGAGATAGTCCTATATAAGCATGAGTGATAGCTATATGATACGAATATCTGGATTAAAGGGGATTCAAATATTCAAACTGGAGATCACGACATCGATAATATCATAACGCAAATTGGTGTATCAAACATGCATATTCATTTGAATTTGGGCACACGTGTAATGTTATATAGTTTATCAATATTGGTGATCCATAGATTCTTCAATTACAAACAATGCATGGTTTATATGCAATTAATGTCTAAATGGGATTACACTATATGTTGCGTGTGTGAAACACATTATACATGTTTGAGAAGTTAAAAAAACCCCGCATGAAACACACATTAATTGGAGACACTTAGCCTGGAATGCATACATTGGATTTCAACATAAAGTGGTTTCAAATATTTGAAAATCCAAATTGATGGATACAACCTTATGAATCTGAGATCATGCCATTTGTAAACCATATTTATGTATAAATAGTGTTGTGCTTTTGAAAGTATATATAAAAAATGATGTATATAGAATGTAATTCCAATTGAAAATGGATCCCTCCCGAAAAAAATAGTAGAATACAAACGGGATTCGAATTGAGTTGGCACGGTAAACGTGCACTGTGCAAAATTTGAACAAAGCGGGGAAAGTCGCAGTAACCGCCCAAAACCAAAATCTGCGAGATGGAAATCACTACTGCCTATCCCTGCCACGCAAAGCCTATCTTCTGGATATCTATAGGTTTCGATAGGGGTAGGTTTGTAATTTCACCCAAACGTGACGTAACCGCCTCTCACCCGAATTCATACACGGTGGGCGCCAAAACACAATGTGCCCTCGGCCAAAATTGACTCCCTCCCCAATTCATATTCATACACGGTGGGCGCCAAAAACAAACTCTCGTCGGCAAATATTCGGTGTATGCGATATTACTGTCCTATCCCCAACCGACTAATGTTGCTGTGATGTAGTAGAAATTTGAAACAGGAGCTAAGTTTGTAAATTTCCTCGCATTTGAGACAAGCGCGCCCTGAATACATGGTTCCCCCTTCCTCTCTACCTCCCTTTTCCCCATTCGTACTCCGTGGGCGCCAAAACACCCTCTCCACCCCACCCTCCTCTGTCCGCCGCCGTCCGCCACCCCATCCACCGCTGTCCTCCACCATGCCAGAGCTAATACCCCGACGCCGCCATCCATTACAAGAGATCGACCTCTCTCATCCACGCCTTCGGACCGGGATCCTTGCATCCCGTCCTCTCGCTTCATCCCTGCAGTCGTCCACCTTGCCGGCGCCGCTCCGATGATTGTCTCGTCCACCGCGCCCCGCCGCCAGCGTCAACCCTCCTAGATCTGCTTCCACGCCACCGACAGCCATCACTACCGCAACACCATCAAATTCTCAGCAGATGCGTACACGGCGCCGCACCAGAGGCGGTACTCTTTCGTATTTGCTCAACTTATTTATCGCAGCAAGAAAATAGATCGGCACTGCTTTACTCTGATTTCTTGTCTTGGTTGCGAAGTTGCCTTTGTCCGGTTTGCACCTTCAGACCTGCCATGGCACGCTCAACACTATACTCCCAATGCTTATGGTTTTCCCCTTTTATATTCCACACTAGTTAAATCACAGTAGACTAAATTTCAAAATTGGGTCAGTTGATTTTTCAGAGCTCGTCGGCGTTTGCCGGTGCGATCCAAGGGGCTCGGGTGGTTGTGGGGCCTCGCCGAACGAAGAAAACTCGACGCGGGTGGGGGTGGGGGTGGCGGAGGAACACAGGCGGTGGAGGCCGGTGGTCCGGCCGGCGGCCCCTGCGGTGTTCAGTATGGGAAGAATCAGAGAAGAGGAAGAAGAAGGGTTAGGAGACGTAGGATCTTCATCCAACCGCCTGAAATGGTCGAGAGACAGCTGGGAGTTGCATTCTTAATGCGCTCTGGTTCATCATGTGTGGGCACTATGCAACCAACATTTTATTATCCAAAATCTGCCTGCTCTTCTTTACCATGTTTGATAGTGCTGGCCTGTACGTGATCGATAGGCTTTCAATACTAGCGGCAATACAACACCGTATTTTCAAGCCAGTTCCACTTTCCCGATTTATATATCGTGGTTATGGTGTACCCCTTTTATGTACACTATGATCTGCCTAGTTGCTGTGTGCTCTTGTTATCATGGTTTGGCAATAAACTCTCTATACAGTATATTATGAACCTATCATCTGCCAGCTATCCTTACTTTTGGAGCCTATTTTTTGTGTACTTGTGCCAAATTATATAAATGCACGCACGATATTACAGCACACATGAGCTCTCTCATTAGTATCCAGTGATAGCACATAAGTGTTTACAGTGGCGCCCCTATATTAGAATATCATCTACATTACAAAGATAATCTCACAACTATTTATGTTTTCATGGTTCTCAGATATTATACGCAATTCAGTGAATATCAGAATCCGCGCATCAGAAGAATATTATGGAACACTGCAATGACTTACAAAATTGGCACCAAGTCATTGAGTGCCATTCTGGAAGCAATGAAACTCGTAGGCTCCCCACCTGTTGATTCTTGCTCAGAATATCATCCTAATGACTATTCTAACCTCGAGGAGTCAAAGGCAGATGGCCTGTACTGTTCACCCATCAAGGTGCCTGTTCTAATTTGGCAAGGTTTTATTAATTGCGCGTATCTTGCATATGTTGTCTTGCATTTCTTCTACTTTGTTGCACCACCATCTGCTTAGTTTACTCATCATATAACTCGAGATGCCATGCCCATCCATTATCAATACATATTCCATCTGTCGTCATACCATATTTTTTCACTCAAATGTAGTTCTTGTGCATCAGACATCAAAAAAGAAGAGGGTGATTGCCGAACCTGAAGGAGCACCAGCAAAGTCCTTGAAAAACGTGGTGGTGCCGGAGAAATCAGACTGCGCCACTTATATTGGCTGTACAACCAGTGACACAAAACATAGGACCAACTCTAGTAGACTGTACCCATACTTCACTGGCCACACCACTAGCCCCACCACACAGGACCTGCACTCCAGCAAAAGGTATACAGATTTCATTTGCCATAGCACCAGCCGTACAACAGAAAAATCCCACTCCAGCAAAAAGTACAGCAAGTCCACTGGCCGAAGACCTATCCCAACTGCAGAGACGGCCAATTCCTGCAGATTGGAACCCCATTTCATTTATTCCCAGTTTAAAAGACAATGCTTTCAATGTTGTTAGGTACTACATGCATATATTCCCATCATGGGAAGATTATAGTGAAGACAAAAACCATATTCACATCTTCCTGTCCAACTTACGTGTAAGTGCTATTATTCATGGTTATTATTTTCCTGTTTTTTGCTGATTGAACACATCAATGATTTACATTACATTGTTGTAACTAGGTGAGGGTCAATCTAGATAGTCATGACGAGCAAAGCTTGCTTGTGCTTTTCAAGGAAGCATTGCAGCAGTATCGGTGTTACCTGAGGAAATCACATTTTGATGGCAAGTCTACAAACAAATTTCCGGTGAAGTCTCCTATGCTAAATTTAGAAGACATTGAATGGAAAAACCTTGTTATGCACTGGTCTCGTTCCCAGGATGAGGTACTGTCTATGAAATCACATGACAATTTGAACTTCTACTTTTTCGCATGTGCCTTGCGGATCTTTTTTGTAGGAAATCAGCTCGAAGAAGAATTCCCGTTTGAAAAGAACGACAGGATATCGCAAATATGCTGCCCGCTACTTTGCTCTTGTTAGTACCTGTTGTCCTGTATCACTGTACTTGCATACATACCTGGTTCATTATGTGACAGCAGTATGCATGATAGCTTGCTTATCAATTATTCGCTCCAAATTATCTGATCTGTATGAATGGTTACATTAGTGTAGAATATATCCAATGCCAATGAATTTTTTTAGCTCTGCATTGTTCTTGTAAGTACATGCTGTCCTTTATCAGTGTACTTATATTGATAGGTACTTGTTCATGTACCATCACTCTGCAACTTATTTTCCTTTGCCCTCCATTTTCTACACATCAGATCTATATTTACTCTTACCATAAGGTTGGTACTGAAGAAGTTTAGCTGTGCATTGCTCTTGGTTGTGCCTTTTGCCTGTATCGCTACACATACATTTATAGCTAATTGGTTATGTAGCATCACTCTTCATCTTATCTTAAATATTCTCCATTTTTTCGTATATTATCACATCTATATTTACTCTTAACAAAATGTAGAATAAACAGAATGCTTATGAAGAAGATTATGTGCTAAACTTCTTGAATTGCCCCCCCATCAGCATGGACAAGGGCTTTATAGAGCTTGTCTTCACCAGTAATGTAAGTTTGTCCTTCTCAAGCCTTCAAACTTTGTTGTGTATATTTGGTTAGCATGACTGCAACAGCTGTTTATTTTTCATGTTTGCATCAAATTGCATGTTTAAAGTTTATTATGTAGTTCATAAACAAAAGTTTGTCCTTCTCAATTTAAGTTTTCAGTTGTACAACCAAGTTCCTTCTTCATACCATGTAAATTAAACTTTTCAGAGCAAGTGATCTTCTTTTGCACTGCATGTATGCTTCTTTTCTTCATCCGTAATCCAGTGGTGTGGTGAACCTACCCACTACAGCACAATGTCATATTCTGCAATGTCTTAACTATGAACAATGTCATATCATTCTACTATTATTTAAACCGTCTCTTTATTTGCCAATCTGAAATGGGATAAATTGACAGCACACTAACCATTGATACTTATGAGTTCTTGATCTGTAATCCAGTGGTGTCATGAAGCTGTCAACTCCTTCACAATGTCATTTCCTGCCATGTCTTGACCTGAACAATACCATATTGTGTTAATGCAATTTTAAACTGTGTCACTTTATTCATCAGTAAGAAATGTGATGAATTGTCAGCACTGATACTTTTATGTGCGAAACCTGTCATCTATCTGCTTGTTTATCTTTCAGAGTGAGGAAGATATAAGTGTGAACAAGCGCAGTCTCATCATCTTGCTCAGCTGCTTGCGCTGCAGCTCCCCAGCAGGGCTAACCTTTCTTGAACTCTATTGAAGTGCTATCGGTTTTGTATATTATTTTGTCGGCGTGTTTATTTACACTGGTGGCGATCTTTGATGCCCAGTGTATGTAATCTGCTGTCTGCTTGTGCTTTATTATCATAGTAGCGAACTTTGATGCCTAGTGGATGTAATATGCCGTAATTTCTTTATTGTATAGTCTAGGTTTTTTCTTATTCACGATGCCGCAGTTATTTTACTATACATATGTCCTGTCTTCGCAGTAAACCGGCCAAACCATAAAATTACGGTACATAATCGGGCCGTCATGCAATCATGATGTATGATCCGCATCATGGGCCCCGTCAAACTGGCCCACTAGTAGATTTGGGCCTTTAATAGGGCGAGTAACCCCCCGCCCTCTTTTCGCAAGAAAACTCAATGGGCTTTTAGGAGGCTGAGAAGTAGGTTGGGCCTAAAACATGCAGAATAGCTCACGGGCCGGCGGCAGCCCGAAATGGACCCCGACCCATGATTGTGCGAATCAATTCACGGGCTTTTAACAGGCCAAAGTTGTCTCGGTCCTTGTTTGGCCCAATCAGATATCGGCTGCGAGCAGCCCAGATGCAAAACGGGTCGTAGTTAGGCCCAACTATATGATGGGCTTTTTACAGGCCAAAATTAATATAGGGCCGAAATGTTAAATGGGCCCTTAACAGGCCAAAACTAATATTAGGCCGAATTACTAAATGGGCCTTTAGCAAGTGGGCCCAAAAGCATAGCGTCCAATCAACGGGCTGAATCTGATATGGGCCATAATTGAGCCCAAAGACTCTTAAAGGGCCGGACTTGATCTGGGCCGTGATTTGGCCCAGAAAGTGGGAGGCTTTTAACGGGCCAGATCTTATATGGACCATTATTAGGCCCGGAACATGGCAGGCCATTAATGGACCAGATCAATTATGGGCCGGCATTTGGCCTAAAACATGGCAGCCAGTTAATGGGCTGGCCTACTAGGGTCCTCAAAATCTTGTGGGCCTACAGCTGGCCGGACCATTAATGTCGGTGCAATCTCGTGGGCCTTTAGTTGGGCCGGCCCATTATGATCCGCAAGGATTTTGTGGGCCTTTACCTGGGCCGGCCCATTATGGCACACACAAATCTTGTGGGCCTTTACCTGGGCCGGCCTATTATGGCCCGCGAAATCTTGTGGGCCTTTAGCTAGGCCAGCCCATTATAGTACGCAAAATCTCGTGGGCCTTTAACTGGGCCGGCCCATTAAGGGCCGCAAAATCTTGTGGGCCTTTAGTTGGGCCGGCCCATTTAAACTTGATTGGCCGTGCCACGTGTTGACGTATCATAGGCGCCTTCTGTCCAATGAGTGGATGACATCTGTCCCAACGATGAGCCAACACGTGTTTCCTCCAGCCAATGATGATTTTACACGTGGAAAATCCCCAGTGGTCGGGGCTGTTAATATCCAAAACCCGACCCAATGGCTTAACGGCGTTCCGTTACGGTGGATGCCATGTGTCGGTCACCCTTGACGAAAGCACTTCTATGATGCGCGATTTATCGTCATGGAAGTGGACACTTCCGTGATGATAATTTTGGTAATGTCATGGAACACTTCTACGACAGCACAAGTATGACTATTTTGATTCTGTCATAAATTTGTCAAGGATGTGCATGCATGACAAAAAACGCGGCCTACTATGACAAACACGTATCATCATGGAAGTGTATTTTTTTTGTAGTGCCTCACCATCTTGTCAACCTTGGAGAACCTAACAGAGTGGTCTTTCCACTCATAAAAATGATGATGAAGACATGCCGCATTAGATTTGTTGGGTAGCTTTACAAGAACCACCCCCTTCGTAATTGAAGGCACAGCCAGGAAATTGTTGTGGTCAAGTACAGCCTCGAGAACACACCTGACAATAAAGCTACAAGAAAACACTAGTTCAGGACACGTGCCGACAAGGACACAACAGCTGGATAGTTCAGTAGTAGAACACATCATCAGGTCTTCCAGTTCACACGGCATGACTTTGAGAACTTCATCTCCACCGCGGACCTGGTTCTAATTCAAACAGAAACCATATTTTATTAGTACCCCCGTTCAGAAATATAAGATGATTTTCGATATTATACTCCATATATGACTACATATACGCACACAAATGAGTGAACAAAGACACTAGAACATGTCTTCAAAGGCATGAGAGCAGAGGGATTACTTGCAATATCCATAACACAAGTTACTGAGGCCAATATACCCTCTTCAAAGGTAGCATTGATGTTCATAAAGTACTCCCTCCGTCCCAAAATTCTTGTCTTAGATTTGTCTAGATACGGATGTATCATGTCACATTTTAGTATTAGATACATCCGTATCTAGACAAATCTAAGACAAGAAATTTGGGACAGAGGGAGTAGTTGAAAGTAATCTATAAGAAATCAGTGTCAACCCCTCGCATGTTTTGGTCAAAAGAGGAATTTAGAACCGTCATTTGGCACACTAAAATCACATGCAAGATCACCCAGAAAGTTGTACTACCAGTACTAGTACTGCGTGTTAGATGAAAAAACACGATCAAGATCGAGAAAAAGATCGTCAACAAGAGACATTACCTGGACTTTCTTAATGAGGGATCCCGGAGAGGGGGGCTTGGATAGGGCGATGGCTTTGAGCTTGTCTGTGGTAGTCTCGGCGGGGTGCTTGCGCTTCTTCGTACCATGAGCCTCGACAGTTTTGGCCAGCGCCATAGACATCACGTCGGCCGGTGCTCCAGCGTCCATCCAAGAGAGGAAGCTGAGAGAGAAGAGTGAAAGGAGGAACGAGATGAGGGAGAAGCGAAGCGAGTGGGGGTTTTCTTCAAGAGAGGAAGCTGAGAGAGAAGAGTGAAATGATGGTTGCTTTGTCCGTCCAACTTACTGCTAGAAAGGAGGGGGTTTTGTGATTTGACGGCTCATTGGGCATTACTGCGGCGCTTCGATCGGGGTAGTCTACCATCACTCTACTATGGACTAATTTAGTGCATGGCTGGTTGACCCAGGTGTTGGCTGTCCCACACGTTGGCGAAAGTGAGTAATTTAGTGCATGGCTGGAGGAGGATCCGCACGGTAGAGTGCGTCCACTGTTTTTCTGAAGAAAAAAATGATTACAGCAAGCGTTTACACTCTTACGACGAAGGAGTGCGAAACACGGCAACCACTTGAACACACACAGTGCTCCCACTACTAGGCATGTGCAGTGGTTCATACGTCAGTACTACACTATCTTGTTGCTAGTGTAGTAAGATATGACAATAACAAATGATGTTGTGCGCATCTCAACTACTCCTATATGTAACATAGTACCGCTTTTTCGACTGTCCGGTCGAGAATGAACGGTGAGATCAATGTGAACAGAAGTAGTTCCACAACGCACGAAGAGTACGGTGATACAATACTCCACGAAACATGAACCATATGAAGCACAAATAGTGTTAGGTAGGGTGTATGAAGGGTGCATGGCATGCGAGCAAAAGTTCCCTTCTCGATCCACTTTTGGGTGTTTGGCAGAGTGCATGAAGGGTGCATGACTCCACACTAGTAGGTTAACAAGAATACACGAAGAGGAAACAACTATATTGAGATGAGAATGCAACCAAACACACCCACACGCTTTGTGCTAGAGTGAATGATCTGCACCGTCTAAGTTTGATCCAACGGTCATGTTTCACCGAGGCATGGACATGCCCATGCAGAGGGCGCCTAAACACCACCAAAGTCCCTCTGCTTCTCGAGGCGCACGACGTTGGTGATGCAGGGTGGAACCGCCCGTAGAGCCTGCTGTCGGTGTCAAAACCGGCGGATCTCGGGTAGGGGGTCACGAACTATGCATCTAAAGCTAATGGTAACAGGAGGCAGGGGACACGATGTTTTACCCAGGTTCAGGCCCTTTCGATGGAGGTAATACACTACTTCCTGCTTGATTGATCTTGATGATATGAGTATTACAAGAGTTGATCTACCACGAGATCGTAGAGGCTAAACCCTAGAAGCTAGCCTATGTTTATGATTGTTGTTCTTGTCCTACGGACTAAACCCTCCGGTTTATATAGACACGGAGGGGGCTAGGGTTACGCAGAGTCGGCTACAGAGAAGGAAATCTACATATCCGAATATCCAAGCTTGCCTTCCACGCAAAGGAGAGTCCCATCCGGACACGGGACGAAGTCTTCAATCTTGTATCTTCATAGTCCAATAGTCCGGCCAAAGTATATAGTCTGGCTGTCCGAGGACCCCTTAATCCAGGACTCCCTCAGTAGCCCCTGAACCAGGCTTCAATGATGATGAGTCCGGCGCACAAATTGTCTTCGGCATTGCAAGGCGGGTTCCTTCTCCGAATACTCCATAGAAGATCTAGAACACAAGGATCGTGTCCGGCTCTGCAAAACAACTCCCACATACCACCGTAGAGAGTATAATTTTCCACAAATCTAATCCGCTGATAGCTTTTAACACCGTGACATCCCACCACGACCCAGTCTTTATTCGAACCATTTTCATAACCTGCCAACGCACATATCGTGAGGCGGTTTTATCAGCACGTCTTGTCGAAGCAGAGATCGTGTCCCCCCATTGCGGGATTCTCATTAATACGGGTGCGGGTAACCCAACCGTGCTATCAATCGTGGCGCTTGGAGGAATAAGCTTTTTCAGCGGGCAAGTGGGGAGGCGCTGGATTTGCTGCCTTTATAAGGGGATAAGAACCTCCCTTTTCACCCATGCCCTTCTCTACTCATCCGTTCGTTTCCGCTCGAACCCTAGTGCCCAAGCGCTCCTCTTCTCCGCCCAAAAAGGCTTCCCGAAGATGTCCGGATCTGGAGCAGGAGGAAAGTGGATGGCCTCTACCGTCTGGGAAAAGGATATCAAAAAGCTTCAGGGGCCGGGTATCTGGCCAAGAGAATTAGCCACTGTCTTCCGACAGCAGGGCAGATCATCCCCACCCCGGAACCCCACGAGAGGGTGGTATTTCTCCCTCATTTCGTCCGCGGGCTAGGGTTTCCCCTCCACCCATTTGTTCTTGGCATCATGTACTACTATGGGATTGATTTCCATGATCTATCCCCAAATTCCTTCCTAAACATCTCGACATTCATAGTCATGTGTGAGGCCTTTCTCCACGTCTCGCCACACTTCTGCTTATGGCTAAAGGTTTTTAATGTAAAGCCAAAGGTAGTGAGCGGCGAGCATGTCGAATGCGGAGGTGCCATGGTGAGCAAGATGCCCAATGTTACATGGCCGACAGGGACTTTCAAAGATTCCATCAAGGAGTGGCAGCAGCAGTGGTTCTACATCACCGAGCCGCGTGGCAAGGAGTGGACCACCGTTCTGGAGTTTAGATCCGGTGCCCCCCTGCGACTTACGTCCTGGCACAAGAAGGGCCTGAACTGGGCTTTGTCTGACGAGCTATTAGAGCTCTAGACGCGCGTTCAAGACATGGAAGACAAGAGCATCAAGCTTGTCAACGTAGTCCAGGTGATGTTGGTTCGCCGGATTCTACCATGTCAACACCGAGCTTGCAATCTATGGGAGTTCGACCCGGCCAAGCACCAGACCCTGCTAGAGCTCTTTGGCTCTACACACAAGGACATCTGGAAGGTGATTTCAAGTCCAGCAAACCTTGACCGGACTCCACCGAGGACCATGGGTACCAACTGTCCCGCCCCACAAGTTCGGTAAGCAACTGAATGTTTGACAACTCATGTGTTCTATCCGTACATCCTCAGGAAAATACTTAACGTGTTTCCTATCATTTCCCTAGGGCTGGGAGAAGAATGCGGGGTGGATCTACTACCCAGCCCCTTTGCCGGAAGAACCGGCCGGCCCACTTCTGATGAAGATGCTGGTCCCGGTGCCACATAAGGCGCCGAAGAAGAAGACCGAAAAGGAGGCCAAGAAGACCAGGGGCGGCCTCCGTCGCCGTGGTCCCCCGGACACAAAATCCGAAGACTCCAATGCCCATTCTTCCTCCGAAGAGGACAGGGAGGAGGAGGACGAATCCCCCACAAGGGGAAAGAAGAAAAGAACGGCCTCCAGCTCCTTGGAGGCTGATTCGCCTAAGAGGGAAAAAACTCCTCTTCAAGAGGAGTCCACCGGCACCACCGATAGTAGCTCGGAGTGGGATCCCAGGGCCGAGCCCCTGGTGAACTCGTAAGTATAAAATTCGAACACACTCATGCGTCCGGACTTGTGATGGCATCACATTCTAATCTGAGCCGTGCTTTTCTTTTTCAGCCCGGCGAAGCCCCGCGCCGAACAATTCTCGTCAGAAGATCTGCTGGGTTCAGACGCTATAGAGAGCGGGACATCCCGAAGGCCTCCTCCTCCAAACGTAGGAATGAAACCGAGGTTTCATCCTAGAAGGACCCAGGCCACGGAGGAGGGGAGATGGTCGCAAAGGAGGCACCAGGAGGCCATACTTCTGGGGCCGGTCACACGGGAGAGAAAGCTCTCGTGGGTGTCGATGGCGGGGGTCATCTTGAATCCGGAACCAAGCCGGACACGATTCTAGAGACCCATAAGGTCCCCGAGTCAGACAGACAGCCTCCGCCAACTGGAGGAGGTATGCCTGCTCCATCGGCTGCCTCTGTCCAACCAGAGGTGTCAGATACTTTATTGGCGGCGCTGAAGGGTGCCTCCATCGTTGATGAACACCGTGCCCTCATGGGTGCGGTGATTGATAAGATTCAGTCCACTGAGAGTGGACTGAATGAATCCTGTATCAGCCTCATAAGAGGCTTTGAGGTATGTTTTATGAGTTTTTGGGAGAGTGTCACGGTATAGATAGTAGCCCCTGATACACTGTTCGGTGAAAGAAAGAACTGGACAGAGGATCAAATTCATGTTCGCAGGAGACTCACTTGATGACATTTATCACTCTTTTTAACCAGCAGGCATCTGTAGTGACTGCCGCCTCTCATGCTCCGGAAGTATCCGGACTGAGGCATAGTCTGGAACGGGCCGAAGGAGAACTTGGCCAAGTGAAGATACAGTGGGAGGATAATCAAGGTATGTAGAAACTTTGTTTATGTAGCAAAAATGAAAAAGTGTACATGATGGAAATATTTTTATAATGTGCTCTAGGAGCGATGGCCGAAATTGAGGCTCTCAGGAGGGCTGTGGCCGAAGCCGAGAAGAAGGCAGCCGCATTGCTGGCTCTTCATGAGAAACATGAGGCTAGAGTTATTGATGCTGAGAGAGTGCTTCAAGAGGCCGTGCAGAAATGCGATACCTTGGAGCAGAGTTTAGCAGGGAAAGAATCCGAACTCTCACAGGCTTGCCAAGCCGCAAGTGATGCCCGGGGGGAAGCCCAAGGTGCCCTGAAGGAAATCCACGAGGCGAGGAAGATTGCGGCTGGTAAGGCTTTTGCTGTACAAAGCGAGTATTGGAGATGAGAAAATCAAATTTGACAACTTGAGTTTTGATGTATACAGGGGTATTTGCGGAGCTGCCGCGCAGCATATCTGATGCCACCCAATTCTACCGAGCTGAAGGGGGGAATACTGCGGATAAGCTCTTCTAGATGCAGTATCTGGCGCCGAACTATCCGGTGCCTTTCTCCGATCAGCTGAAGCAGCTGGTCGAGCTGCATAAGGCGGCCGAGTTAGCCATGAAGGATTTAATTATCCGGCTATGGCCTGTTGAGCTGATTCCAAGCAGCTACTTCGGGCTCGTGAAGCAGCTTGTAAGTGACTTCCCTCAAATCGAAGTCATCAAGCGGTCGGTCTGCATAGAAGGTGCGCGAATGGCCTTCGCCCATGCCAAGGTGCATTGGGGGAAGATGGATGCAGAAAAGCTGATGAACGAGGGACCGCCGGAGGGGAAGGATCACCGTAAGCCCG
Organism: Triticum timopheevii; assembly: GCA_963921465.1. NCBI lineage: Eukaryota > Viridiplantae > Streptophyta > Magnoliopsida > Poales > Poaceae > Triticum > Triticum timopheevii. The sequence goes on from OY997272.1 coordinate 156,222,959, forward strand.
AACTATATTATGAAGGTGTCTTGAAAGGAGCCCGCCTTGCGGCGGAGCAATGCACCAAGGACATTATATTTCCATGAATACGGTCATATTCATCCTTTGTAATATTTGAACAAGAGCATTCTTATCATCTATTGCTTGTTGTTTGAAAGTTTTTCCTCCTGTGCGGCTGTTTTATATATTAACCCTGAGAGTCGGCCAGTCATCGGCTTCCGCCCCCACGTAGTGAGTACGGGGGTGTTCGGGATAAACCTGCGCAGTCTTTATCCCAGTTTTGGGTCCCTAAAGGAGGTGTTTAGCATAGCGAACCAGGCAATCAGACTATAGGGCTTTATCGCTCTCACTTAGCCATAGGAGTTGTTATGAGGAAGGTAGGCGCATCCCCTGGTGTTCGGAAGACCGCACTAGGGGCTCTATAAGTGCCTGATCGGAAAAGGCCAATCCATCGCATGCTGCATTGGTTATAGCATTACGCGGAAGGCATCCTTAAAGATTTTAGAACCTCTCGAACAGCTGACCAGCTCTCGCTGCATTATGATAGTCAGTTTTTGGCTTTCTCTACTAAGGTGCTCGTCCGGAAGAACTGGGACACAAACGCAGTAGTTCTCCCAGTGCTACCTTAGCCGATGTAGCGGAACATAAGGTACCAAAACATAGGAGCTGGGCAAACCCAACTGTTGACCCAAGACATGATTCGGAGTTGATGCATATAATGCTATAAGTTCGGGGTGTCGGACTACCATGAAGGTTTTCTGACTTTTTTGATGTAGTATGGGCGTGACGAAGGCCATGGCATATTAAGGCATATCGCGATAAGCAGCCGCCTTTTAACAAAAGAGTTTTAAATAAGAAATAGAAGTAGGTGAGCATCACATAAATCCCCATTTTGTATTTGAGTAATATGTCAAGGCGTATGAGTATAGATGATGTGATTGAGGAACCTGCTGATACCGGGCGTGAGGAAGTTGTGTTCGGATCCGGGGTGTAGTCGGATGATTATAGGGGAATATCTAGAGATTCCCTGACGCGCTCAAACTGTTCCCATGCCATCCATCATAGCCTACATAAAGGTGAACCTGTAAAGAAAACGTAAGAAATGGTTTTGCGCCACCTGGCGGTTGAGCCGCAGTATGTGGCTTGTATTATCTTTTTTCGGAGTGTTTTTAATTAACCTCCAGGAGGGCCGGGCTATCCTGTCGCGTAGTAGTTTGGACTCCTTTGATAGTGTCCGGGAGCTTGGTCTTTGACTCGAGGTTCGACTGGAAGGTGCCATCTGTTGTTCTTGTTGTTAAAGCGGTGGTGGGCTCTTCGGCCGTGAGGGGAAGTTCGGTCCTGCCATTAACCGTGATGACGCCGCGTGGACCGGGCATCTTTAATTTACGGTAGGCATAATGTGGCACCACGTTGAACCGAGCGAACGCGGTTCGTCCGAGCAGTGCATGATGGTCACTACAAAAGGGGACGATGTCGAAGACTAATTCTTCGGTACGGTGATTGTCCGGAGATCCAAAGACCACTTCCAGTGTGATTGAGCCCGTGCAACAGGCCTCTACACGTGGTATGATACCATTAAAGGTGGTTTTTGTGGGCTTGATCCTTGAGGGGTTGATGCCCATTTTGCACACTGTATCCTGGTATAGCAGGTTCAGACTGCTGCCTCCGTCCATAAGGACTTGTGTGAGGTGGAATCCGTCAATGATGGGGTCGAGGACCAATGCGGCCAAACCACGATGACGGATACTGGTAGGGTGGTCCCTGCGATCGAAGGTGATCAGGCAAGAGGACCATGGGTTGAACTTTGGGTCGATTGTGTAGACCTCCCTTACTGCATGTTTCCACTTGGGAATGTGGCTTGCGCATATCATATTCACCGTTTTCACTTGGGGAGGGAATTTCATCTGTCCTCCTGTATTCGGTGATCGGGGCTCTTCGTCGTCGTCGTCAATTTGAGACCCCTTCCCCTTGTTTTCGGCGTCTGGCCTGCCGACTTGTTTGAAGACCCAACATTCTCTATTGGTGTGGTTGGCTGGTTTTCCAGGGGTGCCATGAATTTGGCATGGACGATCGATTATGCGGTCAAAACTGGACGGGCCTGCATTGTTTTTGTTGAATGGTTTCTTCCGCTGATCGGACTTGGAGCCGCTGAATTCGGTATTGACTGACGTGTCTTCGGCATTATCACCATTTTAGCGGCGCTTGTGTTTGTTGCATCGTGATTTGTCATTGATATCCTTGGTTTTCGATGTGCCGGGATTGCTTGCTGTATTGTTGCTACGAGCCAACCAGCAATCCTTGCCAGCGCAAAAGCGGCTCATGAGTGTTGTCAGGGCTGCCATGGACTTTGGCTTTTCCTGGCCGAGATGTCGGGCAAGCCATTCTTTACGGATGTTATGCTTAAAGTCCGCTAGGGCTTCGGCATCCGGACAGTCGACAATTTGGTTCTTTTTGGTTAGGAACCGGGTCGAAAGTTTCCTGGCTGACTCTCCAAGCTGCTGGGTTATGTGACTTAGATCATCAGCATCCGGTGGTCACACGTAAGTGCCCTGGAAGTTGTCAAGGAATGCGTCTGCCAGGTTCTCGCAACTCCCGATGGAGTTTGCCGGCAAGCTATTCAGCCAATGTCGAGCCGGTCCCTTTAGTTTTAGTGGGAGGTACTTGATGGCGTGTAGATCATCTCCACGGGCCATGTGAATGTGGAGGAAAAAAATCTTCTATCCATACCGCGGGGTCTGTGTTACCATCGTATGATACAATGTTCACGGGTTTAAACCCTTCCAGGAATTCATGATCCATTACTTCATCAGTGAAGCATAGGGGATGTGCGGCGCCTTTGTGCCGAGCTTCATTGTATTCGGCCTGGCCGGATTTGTTAGTGTATCCGGCGTGACGATCCTTGTCACGCGTTTGGGCGCGTCCCCGTGATCCATAGATTGATCTTGACTGTCCTGCTTTGTTTCCAATACATCTCGCAGGTCCTTCGTGTAGCCCCGGGCCTTAGTGTTATTGTTTGATTGGCCACGAGGTGCGGACTGGACTTCGGGCTGGTACGCCGTTTTGTCGCGGCCACGGGGTGGCCGGTCAGCCGCATCATGCGCTGGTAGCGTGGGTTTTAAAGCCTCCTCCTCGAGTTGAGGTAGCAGCCTGCACTTTGGGTAGCTTTTGCTAGGGCGCTCGATTCTGTATTCCTCAGCAGCCAGGACCTCGGTCCATCTATCAGTTAGCAGATCTTGATCAGATTTGAAGCTGTTGCTGCTTTTCCTTTAGGATTTTTGTAGTGGCTATAAGCCGGCATTTGAAGCGCTCATGCTCGACGGGATCCTCAGGCACAATGAGTTCTTCATCGCCAAGGCTCACTTCGTCTTCGGAGAGAGGCATGTAATTATCGTCCTCTGATTCTCCATCAGTTGCCTGTTCTTTAGGGCTAGCTTGCCCATCCTCTTGCTCGGCCTGCTCGAAGCCTGGCTGGGCAGGATTGTCTTCATCTTCGGCACCATCCAGATTATTATCTCTTGTGCCGGTATCACTATTTTTGCTATGCCGGGGCTTGGATCGGCGCCGATGACGCCGGTGTCTAGATTGCTTCTCCAAGGGGTTATCTTCCGTTGCCTCATCGCCATTGTTTTCTTTAGGGGTGTCCACCATATAAATATCATATGATGAGGTGGCTGTCCAACACCCTATAGGTGGTGGTTCCTGTTCTTCTCCTGCATCGTCGTCCATACCGTCGATGTCTTCGGAGTCGAAGTCAAGCACGTCGATTAAGTCATCGACAGTGGCTATAAAGTGGGTGGTGGGTGGGGGACGAATTTCTTCGTCGTCCGCTCCCCACTCGAGCTGGACATAGTTAGGCCAAGAATCTCCTGACAAGGAAAGAGACCTGAATGAGTTTAGCACGTTACCCAAGGGTGAGTGCTGAAAAATATCCGTGGCGGTGAACTCCATGACCGGTGCCCAATCAGATTTGATAGGCACGGACGCGCGCTGTTCGGATCCTGTAGTCGGAGACGAGTCTGAGGGTCCAATGACACCACTCTCACAGGAGATGGGATCAGTGTTTGGCTCCGACGCCAATGAGTGTGTGGCCTCCGTGGCGGGGTCCATCCACCCGCCCGCGGAAGGCACGATCTGCTCCGGATTAACTCCCGGCGCCCCCGCTGGCGCGATCTCCAGAATACCGTCCGATGGCAGATCAAAGTCATGCCCGTCGTGACCATTCGGCGCACCTGTCATGGGCTCGAATCCGTCGGAGATCAAGTCTCCGCGGATGTCATCAGTATAGTTTAAGCTTCCAAACCTGACCTGATGGCCAGGGGCGTAGCTATCGATCTGCTCCAGATGGCCAAGCGAGTTGGCCCGTAGTACGAAGCCACCGAATACGAAGATCTGTCCGGGAAGGAAAACCTCCCCTTGGGCCGCATCGTTGAAGATGATCGAAGGAGCCATCAAGCCTTACAGCGACGGCATAGTGCAACTCTCAATGAAAGCACCAATGTCGGTGTCAGCGGATCTTGGGTAGGGGGTCCCGAACTGTGTGTCTAAGGCTAATGGTAATAGGAGGCAGAAGACACGATGTATTACCTAGGTTCGAGCCCTCTCGATGGAGGTAATACCCTACTTCCTCTTGATTGATCTTGATGATATGAGTATTACAAGAGTTGATCTACCACGAGATCATAGAGGCTAAACCCTAGAAGCTAGCCTATGATTATGATTGTTGTCCTTGTCCTACGGACTAAACCCTCCGGTTTATATAGACACCGGAGGGGGCTAGGGTTACATAGAGTCGGTTACAGAGAAGGAATACATATCCGAATATCCAAGCTTGCCTTCCATGCAAAGGAGAGTCCCATCCGGACACGGGACGAAGTCTTCAATCTTGTATCTTCATAGTCCTACAGACTGACCAAAGTATATAGTCTGGCTGTCCGAGGACCCCTTAATCCAGGACTCCCTCACTCGCTCCCGGTCGACGAGAGCCAGCTCGTCAAACACGATATCCAATGGCACGAATGGATTCTGGTGACCAAGCCCTGAAAGGATTCGCCCGGCAACGGCGACGGCAGCCTGCAACCCCTCCTTGTCCAGCTCAACCCCCACCATCGCTCGGAGATGGCTCAGCTCCTCAGAGATATAGGTGAAGAAGGAGACCAGGTCAGGAAGCCGCAGCTCGTTGAAGTCGAGTAGGTGGTCAAACGGGTTTAGCCCAACGGCCAACATCATCACGCTGGCATGACGATAGGCATCACGCAGCCGCAACACGTGCATGGAAACTTGGCTCACCAAGTGGCTGAGGCGATCCTGGACCTCATGAGGATCGGCCCGCTCGTGCTCCAGCCAGCTACCCTGACGGCCTATCGTATCTCCCGCTTTCTGCAGCAATACCGCCGACGCCTCGAGCATCCTTGTGGTGGACGCCTGCCGCTTTTGAAGCTCCGTGAACTCCCGCACATAAAGGAGGAGCATGGCACTCCTCTCCTCCTTGAGCTCATGGAGCTCCACGTCCTTGGCCTTGAGCTCCGCATCCTTGGCATGGAGCTCCTGTGTCAGGCGCCTCACCTCAGACTCCGTGATCTGCTACACCGCCATGGCACCAGGTAGAAGCAATGGGGAGAGGAATCAAAGGGGGTGAAACGGCTGAAAGGCAATGCAATCTACGGGAAGGTGGAGGGAGCCAGCCGAGGAGCGGGGAATCTTTTGGTTTTCACCACGGTAAAACACCAGTCGACGACTTGTCACATCAGGGAGCAGTGGGTTTTACAGGCGGAGTCATTGTGACTAATTGCTGCCGCGCCTGCTCCCGTCAATCAAAAAATTAAAAATCCTGCCGCGCCTGCTATCGTCAATCAAAAAATTAAAAATCCTGCCGCACCCAAACACCAGAGCAACGTCGTGGTGGATATTTAAATTTACATGCCGACAAGTAGATAAAAAAAGGGGTGAAAAAACAAATGTGGCAGCGGCCTAGCTAATTGGTCGAACTAGCCCAACTAGCTAGCCACCGTGCTTCACTGATGTACTCGGTGGGAAAGGTGGTATTTCGTGATTTGACGACTCATTTACTTGCTTCGGCGCTACGACCGAGGAGGACCCAGAAAACGCATGGTAGGGCGTCCCACGTCAGGAAGAATATATGCGTGCACCACCCGGGAGGACCCCGAAACCACGCGGTAGGGTGTTCCACGTCTCGACACGGAGGAAAAATGTGTGTGTAAAAATATACTATATCAGACGTAGTACCTATGGTTCGACCTCGGGACCCAGCCAGTCGGTCGAAAACACCCCACTAGCCACACAGCTTCATCATGCAAACGTGGCACGGAGGATAGATGTGGTTAGCTCCGTCTCGACCAGCCACAACATGTCTTGTTCTAGGCGATTCTTCTATTTTTCCAATCTTTTTTTAGTTGTAATAACACCACGGAAAGATAGCGCCGCTCTTCGTGTGTGCCCGTGCAAAGGTTAGACGATGGAGAGAAGAGTGATTGAGATCGCAGACTTGGGACCCACCAGTAAGTGAGACAACGGTCATGCACGTGTTGACGAGGCACTCCCTCTACTCTACTCAATGCAAGTACTGTATAAAACAAAGTTGTGGGACAAAGCCAACAACCATTGTTGTTTCAGGCTATCGACTTACACTTTGTAGTCCAGGTTGCCAGTTCGAATCTCGTCTTTCAGATTTGTTTGTTTTAGGTCCAGATTTGATTAATGACAAGTGGGACCCCCGTGTGTTGTTCCGATATTTCAGTGTAGGATGGTTTTTGGAACAAACACTTTGCGCGGTTAGACAAGTAACGGCATGAGTTACACGTATTGCAAGTTTACGAACAAAAATGACAGTGGCATAGAATATCACATCCACCCCGTAGCTTAGATACTATGGTGATACAAGTTTTTACACCGTTGGAAGTGAGATCCAATGCCTTAGGAGTAGTCTTTGTAATTATGTGCAATTTCCAAACTCTCCAAAGGTTTTTTTGCAAATAAAACATTCAGGCCTCGTGTGTGCCGCTACATCTTTGATCCAACAGCTCCCCTTTGCTCATATTAGGTGCTCCCCGTAGCTTAATTACCCGCTACGGTGATATGAGCATCTAGGTCATATGATCAGTGATCAGATGGCACATGCGTAGTACTTGTACTTTCTGCGCATTTCCCAAACTCTATCAGTCGTATATTGAAAAAACATTCAAACCTCCTACTGTGGGCCGTTAGATCTCAGTGTACTCGTATCACCATAGAATCTACGGTGCGGGATCACCTCATATTCTCCCGTGCAAGAAAACATCAGGTGCTATCGCAGCTTGGATGCTATGGTGATACGAGCTTGGAGGTCGTTTGATCTAAGACCCAATGGCATCTGAGCAGTCTTTGTGCTTGTAAGCAGTGGCCGAACTCTTTTGGGGCTTTTCTGCAAAAAACCATTCGAACCACCGAGGAGGTGTTGGGTCACAAATCCAACGGCTCCGAAGAGCTTGTATCACCAAAGCATCTAAGGTGTGGTAGCACATGATATTCTTACATACAAGAGAATATGATGTCCTCCTTCATCTTAGATGCTACGGTGATACGAGCTTCGAGGTCGTTGGATATGGGATCCAAGGGCATCTGAGTAGTTTTTGTACAAATTGTGTGCAATTCTCAAACTCATCAAGGTTTCCTATAAAAATATTAAGACACATCATGTGAGCTGCTATATCTCAGATCTACAAGCTCCAAGCAACTCGTATCGGCATATAGCATCTAAGGTATGGGGGCACATGATATTCTCCCGGGGAGGAGGGGTGGGGGTGCACAACCAATCGGTGGTTGGGAGGGTGGGGACAAATATAATCTAAACAACCCAAAACAGAGCTCCACAATTTTATCTAAGGTCGAGGGGTTGACCCCCGACAATCATAGCTCCGCCTAAACACAACATTTGCATGTATTGTAGTACTAGACTTAATATTCATGTTTCAGTTTCATGTTCATTTTAAATATTGAACCGAGGACCATGCATGTATTACATTTTACTCCCTTCGTTCCTAAATAGTAGTCTTTTTAGAGGTTTCAAATGGACAAGCACATACGGATGTATATAGACATATTTTAGAGTCTAGATTCACTCACTTTGCTCTGTATATAGTCACTTGTTGAACTCTCTAGAAGACTAATATTTAGGAATAGAAGGAGTATTTTTGAATTCATGTCATACATGCATGATTTGGAAAAATAGATGCACTATACTTATTGGATTGTTTTTGTGTTCGTGCATGTGTGTGTCTCCCTCTGTGTGTGTGTGGTCATATGCTTGATACATACAAAGTTTTCTCACCTCCATATTGTTCATCATTTAAATTTGAATTTGCATTGGAAAACTTACTAGGGATACCATGAAATGTGAAATCCAAGTTGAGATCACTATATCACAAACTCACTCTAATTCAACAACTCGTCATAAATCAATTCCCACGTTGAGATTAGTATTCACAAGGAAACTACGGGTATTGTAATACACATACATTAGTTCGGCAATTTAAAAGGTTCCTTTTGTATTCTCGAATGGTAGGACCCAACGGCGTACCAACCAGACCTTGGCTCGTGTTGATCCTAAAAAACCGGGCCCGTGTCCTTCGGTGGCGTGCGTGGTACACACATTAGGCAAGCCCAACCAGTCGAGCCTCAGCGTTTCAAGTCGAAATATCTGGCAGCCAGAATTCCAGTCCTAGGAAACTCCCCTCATGTCCCCAGTCCATAATGACTACCGATGAACAACGGAGGGATTCTTTAGTAACTAGACAACGTTACCTACCATGCCGAGCACAGTTCAATTCCCTCGGTCGCCGCTCGTCAAGGTCACCCGTCAACTTCATTGCCTAGTACTACTACTACTACACCAGGATGAGCACCTAATTGAGCCCATTTATTTGTGCCTAGTACTTGAGTTAATATATCAGGCAATGCAGTGGTACAGAGGGATTATCCTTTTACTCTACATATATAACTTGTCTGAAGTCTAACTAAGCAAAATGTTTGACAAATCCTTTCTTAAGAAATACAACAGGACAGATGTACGGCTTGAAAATTTATTGCATGATGCAGGTTATGATATTGTTTCGAATCCTGGATCTTAAATTTCAGAAAATCCAAAAGTGAGCATAAATTCTTGAAACTGAGCATGGTCACGTGATATGGCACAAATATTACTTCGTAAGTTTTTTCTTCAATTTGAGACAAGCTGCTTATGACAAGTTGCACAAATGAAGAGCCAAGGTATTTTGGAACAAAGACCTGTCACGTTAAGGCGAACGCTTTCACTATTGAAACCGTGGGCGTTTACGTGCCGCCACGAGTCCTCATTTCTCATCGGTAGGTGCCGTCCGAGCAAGTGTGTGAGTCGACGGGAGGCATGCGAGCAGACCGCTGCCCCGGCTGTCAGGGAGGCGTGCGAGCAGACCGCTGTGTAGGCTCACTGAGAGGCGAGCCCTTTGACCAGGCTCCGCCGCCCACCGTCGTCCCAACTGCTCACACATTTAATGTCGCAGTGCCGCAGTTTAAAATCAACCCCGCACTACCTGGTATCGCTACAATATTCTCTCTTCCTCTCCGATCCTCCTGTCGTCTACCTCCAACTAGCCTGACCTAAACGTACGCCATGCCACATCACGATGGTCTGCCCTTAGTGTTCCAGTTTCCTGAGGAAGACACCCAACCAGAGTCTCAAGAACATAAGGCGCATTGGGACGAGCTTGAACTGGCCTTGCGGGAAGACGCCGCGCCTGTCCCCGCTCCCGTCGCCCCGACTGTGCCAGCGCCCATCCCCGTGGCATTGATAGGCTGGGAGCCGCACATTGTTGCCGAGCTTGATCCCATGGGGTTCCACGAGGTCCCCGCCGACTTTCACGCGCCCGTGCAACTATTAGCGCATGCGCCTGCGCGTGCACTAACACGCACGCCCGTGCCGGTGGCCGTGCACCTGCCAGCGCATGCGCCTGCGCATGCACTAACATGCACGCCCGTGCCGGTGCCCGTGCATATGAATGTCTCCGCCGCGATGTTGACATCACCTGTCCCCGCGCGGGTGCCAGTGCCCCCCTCAGCGGCATGGATGGCCGCCGTCGACCGCTTCCTTGCACCAACGCCAGTTGCCTCCTCCCGCTAGTTGACTCGCTCCGAAGTCCAGAACATTTTGGTCTTCTTTGAAGCTAGGCCAACGTCCAGGAGTACGCCAACTATGGCGCAAGACGCCGCCGTCGCCGTCGGTCAGTGGCCCGACGACACACAGAGCACGTCAGAGGAGCCGGTTCCCACCGCAAGACGCCCCCGCCGCTGCCGTGTAATCTAAATTTGCCATGAAAAACGTTCGGATTGCCATGCTTAAAATCCAAACGCTTATCATTTCCATTTATTTTTGTCGTCGTATAATTTAAAGTCGGAGTCTGACTGAACGAAATCTATGGTTTGATCGATTGAATGTTCTTCTAGAGCCGTATCAAAATAAATATAAAACGTCATCAAGCCACATGTATTCCTTGTCATCCAACGACCTAGACTGCTTCAATGTCAAGCGGTTAACACGTTTAGCGTGCAGTTAATTTCATGCCAAAAATAGTGCTAATCACATAATAACACGCAAATAATATCCTAGTACTTAATATCCGCATGTACTTAATATACTTCCAAATTAACGTGCACTGCACGTACACACTGACTAGTGCTGCTAGTACGTGAAACTGGTGCCGTGACTTGTGAACGCGTCCAGATATGGTCAATGGCAACATCGCCTGCGAGTTCTTCGTGTTTTCCCGTGCGTCCAAACGTAGAAGGGGAGGAGAGAGAGAGAGCACACATGGAACCCACCAGTAAGTGAAGGTGAATAGTACTAAAAATAATATTACATGTTATCCATTAATTAGGCTGTGGTAATATAAAAACATTATGTGAACAAAGGGGGGTACAACAAACATTGTTGTTCTATGTATGTTGCCTATTGACGTGCGGCTTGAAGGCCCGGTCGCATGTTCGATCCTCGTCCTTTATTTTTTAATTTGTATATGGGTTTGAATTTGTTTCATGACATGTGGGCCCCTCGGTGTGTAGTTTGTAGCACTTTAATTTGTGGGTCGAAATTTGTTCCATTCCAAGTGAACTATCGGTGTGTAGTTTTGTAGCTTATTTATAATAGTTAAAGAGAACAACATAGTTTTTTGCAATAATACCATAGTGCGAAGTTGAAGGCGAGAAAGGACGTGCGAGAGAGCGATGACCAAGCCATAGGGAAATCAACTAGGGGAGTTGCGGGGGTTGCAACGTTTTTTGGAGTAGTTGTGGGCCGAATGCTACGAAAATATAATCTAAACCGACCGGAATAAATGCCTACACAAATTAATCCAAGGTTGGAGTGCCCCTCGCAATGTAAATAGCTGCGGCTTTGCGAGGTATGGAGAGGTAGTAGCTTCAATGTGTGGAAGATATGGTGTGAGAAAGCGAGGTCAATGGAGAGACATATAGATACAGAGACAAAGTGAGTGTGGTCCGACATTCATTGAACAAATATATATGCTCTGGAGAGATATTGCCCGATTGAGCTTTTGTCAAGGGTGAGGGTTGTAAGATAGAGCTTGAGAGATGATCCAGCCACAGACGTGTAGATATATTTTGTGCGTCGGAGGAAGCAAGGTCAATCGATCACATAGGGTCGCCGTGCGATCAAAAGAGTGAGACAGGATGGAGAGAGTGACCTAGATAGACAATGTGCATGAGAGAGTATACAATATGAATAGGTCAAATTCGGCTCAAAAATGGTGATATATCGTTTTTGTCCAAGAAAGAGCAAGGTCAATTGAGACATACAAAGATAGAGAGAGAGAGAGAGAGATTGAGTGAGTGTGGCCCGCCACGAGGTCGAAAGAGTGGCGGCGACTTGGATGGACTGACCTAGATAGACAATCTGCGTGACAGAGTATAGAGTGTGTCGATCGAGGCCCGAACACGGAGATATATTATTTGTGTGTGAAAGAAAACGAGGTTAAACGGGACTCAGATAAAGAGAGCGAGATTGAGCGAGAGTGGCCCGCCGTGCGGAAGAAAGAGTGAGACAGTCTCGAGGGAGTGACCTAGATATACAACGTGTGTGAGTGCGCACGAGAGGTTGGGGGCTAGATAGGCAATTCATGTATTTAGCACGAGAGGGTGAGAGGGAGAGGGGAGAGACAGAGAGCTCGGCATGGGGTGCAATGGCGGGTTTGTGAGGTAAATACATTTGGTAATAGAGTGGAAGAAGGGGTTGTGTAGTTGAGAGACTTAGATCGAAACATGGAGAGAAAGAATGAATGTGTGTTGGAAACCGTTAGCTTCCTAAGGTGGTTAGGAGAGGAAGATTGACCGATATAGGAAGTATGTAGCGTTTGTGCGGGGGGGGGGGGGGGGGTGGTGGCTAAAAACAACATTTGAATGTACATAGTATGAGACTTAATATCGATGTTTCAATTCGGTGTACATTGTAAGATTTGAACCGAGGACCATGCATACGGGTAATTATTTCGAATTCGTGCCATACTAAGTTTCGAAAAGTTGACATTGACTCAATTTGTTGTGCTTTTTTGTAGGTCATATGTTTGAATCCATCCAAAAGTTTTCTCACTACCATGGTGTTCATCATATACATATGAATTTGTATTAAAAAAGTAGCATGGATACAGTGAAATGCAAAATCCATGTTAGAATTGGAGATCGCTACGTGACACACACTCTAATTCAAATAACTAATTATGTGACACACACACTAATCCACGTTAGCGTGGATACCGTTTTGATTTTTTTTTCAAATAACTCCTCATTAATTAATTTATAGTACTCCCTCTGTTCACTTTTATAAGACCTTGAAGACATTTTTGACAATGTGCAAAACAGTTCATTTTAAGTTGTCTGAAACGACTTACAAAAGTGAATGGAGGGAGTATCTCGTTTCGAATGACTAATTATTGCAAGGAAACACGAGCATGGTAATACAGACAGATTCGTTTGCAAATGAAAGAAGCTTCGTTTGCATTCTCAAACATAGGCACACCAGGCAGACCAGGGTCGTGTCGGGGTGGATGCTGCTTCGGTGCCTTAAAGGCACCTGCCTTTGGGTCACTGACATGTGGGCCAGCCACCTTCTGGGCCCACATGTCATGGACACAAAGGCAGGTGCCTTAAAACAGAGAAGCGAAGTCCTGTCGGGGTGGTCACGTGTGTCGGACGGACGCGTAGCACCCAGCCACCCACCCCCTCCCTCCCTCCCCCACTCCCCCCCAAAAGGACGACGACAAAATAAGTTTGCGCTTGCACGTTTCGGATTGAAATATCTGGCGGCCCCAATTCCAGCCCTGCAAAATCTCTCTTCTCCACCGTCCCCTTCCATGCCCAGATTGCTCAAATCCCTAATTCGCCGCCAACCCAAGAAAAGTTGGAATCGCCCCTCGTCTCGTCTCTTTCCCCACCTCTATGTCGGACGACGACGACGATGACGATGGTCGCGCTTCACCACCGCACCGGAGCTACCTCATCTACGCCCTCGTCCACCGCACCAGGTGGTCCACCGACAACGTCGGCCGCCACAACCGAGGTGCCTCACAGACACCGAGTTCCACCGCATCAGGTGCGCTTCACTGACGCCGTCTCCCAGCTCACTAGGGCTACTTCACCGAGCACATCATCGCACCTCCGCCCCCCGAGGCCGTTGGGGCTTCACCTACGGTCTCATCCACCGCATCGTAGTGCTCCGCTGCCACTCAAGATCTGCATCCGTCCGTGGCCAGCCAACGCCAACGCATCACCCTCAACGGATCTGAAGTGACCCGCACTCTAGCTAGGTAAGCATGCCCAAACGCCGGCCCGAACTAGGTATCCACACATCACTCCCTTGTGCATTGTTCTGACGATGTTTGGATATCCTTTCACGGCTCTCTTAGCTTACACGCCTATGCAACTCTGACTTTAACTCTTATTTATTCTGGAGATATCATCTAAAACAAGCAAATCCATTTTTTAGCGAAGCATGATGGTGCTACGGGATCTGGTACACATCCTGCACACCCGTATAACCTTGTAAGTATCTGTCCTCCGGTACAACATCAAGGTCGATTCCTCTTATCTGTCCTCCAGGATGCAAGGAGAACAAGGCCTACACATCCAAGCAAGTGGTAACTTGGACTTGTACATGGAACATCCCAAGTGCAAGCAGAGCTGCAGTGAGCCTGTACAACAAGCTAGCGTAAGTCCCTGCATTTCATTTAATTTGTACTGGCATTCGTGTATGATTTATGTGCAGTGGTGGATCCACGAATTCAAGTTACCAGGGGCGAACATTTAACTTAAAAAATACAAAGGCACTTGCACTCTGGAAATCAACATAACTTGAGAAATGTGAAGCTACATGCACTTTGAAAACCAGCTAATGATCCAAAGTAGTTTAGATTATAAACACTAAATGATGCAAGCACCAAAAAACACAAAATGCAACATGGTGTACAAGGACTACAAACATGGTCTGTACCTGCTTGAATTATTCGTTCTCTGGGTAAAAATATCGAAGTGTAATTGCACCTATAACCAGTGCGCAAACTGCATATCAATATATCTATCCTGCACAAGTATGCCAATAGTTTCAAACAATAGATTAGAAAAGTATTTATGCTATGTTGTCATGATACGGGGACTTTCTGGTAGACGGCCTCGACGTTTCCTCAAGCTATGAAAATGTACTATAATTTGCTTGTCATTAATGCGTGCAAATCTCTCTCTCTCTCAACATAGTAGATCATCATTAGACACTAAATCCTTCAATGATCTTGCAAAATGCTTGCATTAGATCCCTCATTAGACACTATTTGTTCATCACCAGGACCATGTAAAATGTTTGCATCAAATCCTTCATCAGCAGTCTGTTCATTAGACACTTCAGGCTCAAGAACAACATGAGCTTGTATGTTTGCACCGGAAACTTGATTAGATACATCAGATTCAGTCAGTTCAGTATTGATTGGGGGAGTTATAAAATAAGTAGAAATTGGTTTCATTTTCTCATAGATTCCCTACATACAAGCAGTTTTACAACACCGTCAGGTTTAACTATTGGCTAGAAATTGAAGAGTTGAATTAGATATAATCAGGGATGTGATGTACCTACTCGTTGCGCATGCTACTCTTGCAAGCTGCGATTGTTCGTTTTTGCAAGCTCGATGCCATGCCCGTGCTGCCGCTGCCTCCCACGCAGGCTACACCTAGGGTTGGATCTTCATCTTCTTGTCCTTCCATTCGCTTGAAGCCCGGCGACCGCCCTCCAACGAGGGCGCGAGGAAGTGCTGTGTCGGTCTGTCCAACGGCGGCTAGGTTAGGAGCGAACCAGACTGGAGGCTGGAGCGAATGAATTGGGGTTTTTCCTGTTGTTGATCGATATGGGAGGCGGTCGTTTGGGCCGCGAGCCTGCTGTAGGGCCTGCCTTGCACTTATGTTATTGGCCCATCCAAATTGAAACATTTTTCTTCATTTTTTACATTGCCTGCTCATGTGTTGGGACAAACAAAACTAGCATGGGCCAACCTGGACGACTCAAACTAGGTGCACACTTTCCAGCCACCTGAGGCGGCCGCCCATACCAGCCCCTATGGTGGCGTCGCCCCTTTTTGCGTGTATGATTGGATAGTGAAAAATATTCCAGTGGCGCTTTTTACCCACAAAATGGTTGAATTGCTTGTTTCTATGAACTGAGTTCGCCAATAATGTGAACGATGCTAGTCTTTTCATCCTATTGTAGATTACTTAGATCTCGATATGCCAAAAGTTATCGCATGAAATATACAGTAAAAGCCAGTGTGACGTGTGTGGCTACAACTAGTCTGACTACACGTCCTCATATAACATATCAAGGACGCACCATCTTACCAGATTAACCATTCGACTTACCAATGCAGTGTGGGAAGAAAGAAGTATTGGGACTACGTATCCAAGCAATTGATGCCATGGACTCCTTCGTACAACCTTGGAAGCGAAAAAGAAGTTGTAGTGTGCCTGTACAAAGAACTAGCGTAAATTCAGTTACCTGCTTCTCGGAATTTTAGTTAGCCACTTATTGCAAAAATGTTCAATTACGTTGCTTGGCTTAATTTAGTTTGCTACTGATTACATAATGCCACAGCCTGTTAATCATATTGTAGACTGCGCCTATCTATGTGTTTGATACTTACTGTTAAGAATTACCTGTTTGCCTTAACTTAAATATCTACTTGTTTGTTTAACTGTTTTGCTGCTGCAACAGCGGGTTACAATGATGTTAATAACTACTTTTCAGCATCCAATTGAAACTCTTTAATTCCTTGTTTGTTTAACTGGTTTGTTGTTATAACTCCCAGTTGAGATGTTTTGCTAACTTCAACTTTTCTGAATCCAATCGGAACTTTAATGGCAAAACAGGTTAGCCCAAGATCAAAGAGCGAGGTCCCCAAGGACATCGCATCATCCCACAGCAGTGGCACTGGTCCAATCGTGCATTATGAATTGCCAACTTCTGATGCTCTAGAGGCTAAATGAGTGGTAGAAAGAGATTCTGATTCTTCACTTAGAGATGAAGTTGACATGTTGAGGAAGCAAACATTACAATCACAAGCAGTACTCAAGACAACATTAAATATTTGGTGGATTTCAAAATGAAGCAAGCTGAGACTGACCAGAATGTTAAGGTCCTGAAGGAAAAAAAGAAATTAAATTCCTACTTAGTAAATAACAGGTGAAATGTTCTTTCCATCGTTGGATAACCTTTGTGTTGTCTGTTCATGTAATCAATCAAACCATTTGTTTTAGAGATCATGTAATAATTGTTTTTCTTGTTTTTTGGTTTGTAATTTTATTTGAGCACAAGTCTATATTAATTGATAAGACTCAGAGACATTTCATTTGGATTGCTGTGCCAGACCTACAAATATGCCAATTGGGATGAATGTGCATTCAGCAATAGTAGTAGTATAGATGGACCATAAGTGGCACGCATCGGAAAGGGCCAAGATGCTGGCTAAAAAAAGGATGCTGTTGTAGCCAAAAAAAAGTACAGCGGCCTGGCTTATGTATGTTAGTTGATATTATTGATCCATATACTCTATAATTGTTTATATGTCTGTTAGTTTTGTACATTCTTGGTTGATTGACTCGGTTTTTGAATCTTGATACATCGCTTGTGTACATATCTAAATGGGAGTACACATTATACTGCGTGTGACATTTGAGTTGGACATGAAGTGTTCCAAATATTCGAATTCACCTTAAAATGGATTCTAGCTTCTGAATTTGAGTATCCGCATTTGTAAACCATATTCATATATGACAGTGGAATACATCTTTTTCGTCCTTTTGAAGATATATAAAAACACATAGAATGATTTATAAAGATTCATATAGGGATACAAAATGGATTCGAATTTAGTTGCCAGGGTAAACGTGGATGCTTATTGTCCCAAAATTCGAAAGAAGCGGAAAAATGTCCACTCCCACGTTGGCTGCCCGAAATTACTGTCTACCCATTACACGGACAATCCATTGGCCCGATTTCCACTGCTCTAAATAGGGGTAGGTTACTAACTTCAATTAGACGTGACACGACCACCTCTGGGCCCATTCCGACATGGTGGGCGTCAAACATAGGCGGCAAAACACATTTGATTCAAGCTCGTCCGAAAGACCTTTGTTTCTCCCTCCATTCCCCATTCATACACGGTGGGCGGCAAAACAAACTCGACTCGGCCAAAATCGATGTAGGCAAATATTTTCAATAGGGGCAGGTTTGTAACTTCACTTAGACGTGACACAACCGCCCTACCTGTTAGCCCCGTTCATACACCGTGGATGCCAACCATGGGTGCCAACCACCCTCTCCTCGCCCGAAATCGCTCTGGGTGAAATATTGGCGAGATGCGAGATTACCGTCCTATCCCCAACCGACGAGACGTCCAACTTTTAAATGGGGGCTAAGTTCATAACCTTCCCATATTTCAGACAGGCGCATCCCAAAAACATGGTTCCCCGTACCTCTCCCTCAATTTTCCCATTCATACACCATCCGCGCTAGAACACCCCATCCCCACACCAGGCTCCGTCCGCCACCCCATCCATCGCCGCCGTCCTCCACCACATCCATCGCCACCGTCCTCCACCATGCCGGAGCACCTACCAAGACTGTGTCGTCCTCTGCTAGAGATGGACGTTTCTCATCCACGGTGACGGACCAATAGCCTTGCATCACGTCCTCTCGCTTCATCGGCACCGTTGTCCTTTTTGCCGGGGCCGCTCAGACGACCTTCTCTTCCACCGCAACGGGACTTATCCCCTGATGCACCCGTCTACTATCGCAGATCTGCTTCAACACCACCAACAGGCATCGCACCCCCGATGCCTGCACGGCGCCGCAAGGGAGGTGGTACTTCATATCTCCTCAACTTTTTGATCTCAACCAGAAAATAGATCTTAACTTGGTTACTCTACTTTCTTTTCAGCTCTTAGTATTTACTCCCTCCATCCCATAATATAAGAATGTTTTTGACACTACACTAGTGTCAAAAACGTTCTTATATCATGGGACAGAGGGAGTAGTTCTTAATTCGAAGCAAACAATGGATGCTAAATATCATTTCTCAGGTTTGCAGCTTCAAATCTGCCATGGCACAACCATAATATGGTTTAATTGATCATGCATAGTGTTTAATTGATCTTGTTGGTTTTGTGGTGGTTTCTTTAATAGAAATCAGAGGGGAACCCCTCTTTTGCTAAAAAATATGCTTAGAGTTTCCCCCTTTTATGATCACTATACGATCAGAATGCGTGCTTCCTGTCATAATAACACTCCTCCAACCATCAAGCTAAACAAGCTTAGTTGTTAAAATATGAATCTGATATTATTAAAATAGAGTTGTTTAATTGGTCAGCTAAATGTTCCTAAATTAGTTTCGAAAATGCATGTTCGCCGCTCGGGTGTGTATCTCTACAGGGTGCCCACGGTGGGCCAGCCCACCATGGGATTTTGGGTCGTCCCAGGCCCCGATTCCCCTCTGTTCTGTTGCGCGCTTCCGATCTCTACTCGCCCCCAGCCGCTTGCCTCGCCAAACAGGAGGCCAGGAGCCTCTCACCCAACGGCTTCACCGCTGCCTGGGCGTGCCACCGTGCCTACCTTCCCAGTCCGTTCAAGGCTCAGGCGTGCAGCACCCACCAAGCCAACCTGATTTATCCTGAGATACGTCCTCAACACTCAGCAGCCACTCCTCATCACCCATTTTCTAATTGATTCATTACTCATTAGGCAGGACTGTCATTAGGGTTTGTTGTGTTCTCAGTGCTACCTACACTTAATGGTTCATATGTATTTTGGTAATCTTTAGTACCTCTAAAGTTCACAGGGTTTTCAAAATTCCGGCCCTCGGAACAGACCCTAGTCATTTTGGATTGTTGATCGTAGTGACATTGACCCAGATTACTACTGCAAGCCAGGTTTGTTGAAAATTTTACTTGTCTTTCTTACTCATTCGATATAATATCCAATTATTCACGTCGATTAGTTGCAAACAATAAGTGCTAGACAAACTTCTTCATTCAGATTTTGGACGGTCTCTTACTGCAGTTACAATTTTGCATACTTGTCGTAGTAAGCTCACAAGTAAATGATTGATTCACTACATCTATGCTTCCCTTTTCATATTTGTTGTCAATATTCTTTTAGGGTGGACCACCCTGTTTCTAAATACTAGAACCATAGACATGAGTCAATAGTATTTCTCTATGTGATCTCTTCCGTCATGTGTGGGCAACGAACACTGCATTGTATAGAAAGAAAGTGTCATTTCCAGCTTTTACATAGGTTTCGATCTTTTACATGGAATACAATCTGCCTACTTGCTTTTAGTCGCACTACCAACACTCCACCCTTGAAGCCAAACATTATGCCACTCATAATTCCTTAGTTTATTTGTTCAAATACGAATTTCATATGATTCTAATGTTCCTACTTCAGTTTTGAAATGTGTGCCTGCCTATTATAGATATATAAGGGGTTCGTATTTTTGTGTGTGGTCTGGTCAGCACAGTTGGGGGGTGAACTTTGCATATGCACGGGTTTATAGGAAGACACTCTTCGAGTTGAATCCGCAATGCATTCCATAGATAATCTGACTACTTTTATGTTTTCATGAATCTCAGATTCTGAACAACATCATAATGATTATGAGCTTGCGCACATGAAAAGAATAAAGCAGAACAATGCCATGACTGTCAAACTTGGCATTAAGGGACTGAAATCAAGTCTGGATGCAATGCAATGCAAATGCACTCCACCTACAGATTAATGCTCAGAATCTGATCCTAATAGTGATTTTGAGCTAGAGGGAGAACTAAGTCAATGTAGCTCCCTACTGGAGGAGTCAGAGGAAGATGCCCTATGTTATTCACCCATCAAGGTACTTGCTCTAACTTTCCAAGGTTACATTGCTCGCACATATCTTGCAACTGATGCTTTGCATTGCTTCTACTTTGTTGAACTGCCATTAGCTTAGTTTACACATCGTGTATGTGAATACGCCCTGCCTATCCATTTTCAGTACATATTCCATCTGTCATCATATCATATTTATCCATTCAAATGTTGTTCTTGTGTATCAGACATTCAAAAGGAAGAGGGCGATTGCTGATCATGGAGGAGCACAAGCAAAGTATTTGGAAAAGTTAGTGGCACCTGATAAATCAAATAGCCCGTTAGGTGTAGTTGCAATATCACCTGACCCATAAAACACCCAAACTCTAGCAGACTCTAGCCCTACTACACTGGTCCTTTCTGATGCCCCAACTCAGCAGACCCCAACTGCAGCAAACAATATGATTATGCCAATTGACATAGCACCAGCTGTATGACGCAAAACCCCCATTCCAGCAAAGAGTACACCAAATCCAGTTGCCAAATACCTTTTCGAACCAGAGAGAGCCCCAATTGTAGCAAATAGGACCCCTGTTCCATTTCTTCCCAGTTTAGAAGACGAAGCTTATGTTGTTGTCAGGAACTTTGTGCGCATCTTTCCTTCATGGAAAGATTATACCGCAGACACAGAACAATTTCTAGTCTTCCTCCGCAACTTACGCGTAAGTAATGTACTAATTTTATTCATGGTCATTACTGCATATGTTTTTGCTGACAGAAGACACACGATTTCATTCTTTAAAATAGGCGAGGAGCAAACTGGATTGTGATGACGAGCAAGGGTTGGTTGCGCTTTTCAAGCACTCATTGATGAAGTATCGTTCCTACCTGAGGCAAGCGCACTTCGATGGCAAGCCTCTGAACGAAATTTCTGTAAAGTCCCGGGTGCTACATTTATCCGACGGTGATTGGAATAATCTTGTTACACATTGGTCTCGGCTGCAGCATAAGGTACTGTCTATGATATCACATCACAATTTGAACTACATTTGTGCATTTGCCGTAATGTCTCACTTGTACGAAAATTGTTAGCAAAAGAACATTCATTCTCAAGGGACCACAGAATCTCGCAACTATACTGCACACTGCATTGCTCTTGTGAGTACCTCTTGCCATGTATGACCATACTTACTTTCATAGCTGTTTGATTATGTAGCATCACTGCACATGTTAGCCTCGTAATCGTCCATTTGATGGACATTATAAGATCCGTATGGACTCTTACATAAATTTAGAATCAACCCAATGCTTTTGAAGAGGTTTAGCTCTGCAGTCCTCTTGTAAGGACTGAGCATGGTCTATCACTGTACTTACATTAACAGTTACTCCCTCCGTCCCATAATATAAGAACATATTGTACAGTACAACAGTGTTCAAAACACTCTTGCATTATGGGAAGAGGGATTGGTTCATTTTGTAGCATTCTGCATCTTATCTCCCTCGCCCACCATTTACTAAAAAAGATCATATCTATATTTAATCTTACCAACAAGTAGAATACATAGACAATGCCAGTGCAGAAGTCTAGCCCATTGCTCTTGTCAGTACATTTTGTCATGTAATGCTTGTACTTCCAGGGATTGGTAGTTGATTATGTAGCATCAATTTGCATCTTATCTTCATTATCCTCTATCCCTTCCAGTATTATCATATCTATAATTACTCTCTACAAAATGTAGAGTACATGCAATGCTTATGAAGAAGATTATGTGCTGAAACTCTTGAGTTATCCTTCCCTTGACATGGAAAAGGGCATTATAAAGCCGGTGTTAACTGTTAACGTAAGTCAGTCCTTCTAAAGCCTTTATCCTCAATTGCTGTTTAATTTTCTCATACTCCCTATCGTTTACTGCTGTTTAGTTTGTTGTTTCTACCAAAATACATGTCCACAAGAACCGTAAGTTCTTAGTTTTACTTGTAAAACCAAATTCCTTATTCATACCATGCACATTACTTAATACTCCCTATATGTATGCTTGTTTTTGTGGATCTATAATCCAGTGTGTGGTGAAGCAGCCAACGTTTGCACCTTGTCATCTCCTGTTTTATCTTACTGATGAGGCTGATGATGTGAACAACATGCCATGCACATTATCCAAAATAGATACAATGATTTTCTTTGCCCTTCATCTATGCTTGTTATGTTGACATGGTAATCCAATAGTGTGGTGAAGCTCCCCGCATTATGAACAATGCCAAATTATGCTATTGATATTTTGAACTTACTCTTTATTTTCTAATTTGAGATTGGATGGAATTGACAGCAGAGTTATCATCCTTGTTTATACACGTGCAAAACTTGTCATATCTCTGCTTTGTTTCAGGGTGATATGCCTGGTGCCATGCAGAAGTCTGATGAAGGCTGTGAGACAAACTAAACATATGTTGTAGCAAAGAAGGCAAAACATCTTGACGATAGCGAGACAACCCCAAAGTCTTGTCTTGATGCAGTGTTCAAGTTACTTAAGACTAACAGTTAGACAAGCTCACAGAATTCGTTGTCTGAATCAGTTAGACCTCTTCAGTCCCAAGTTCTAGCAGAAAGGCATTCTAGAACTCAACTTCGACTTGAAGTCATATCTCTAAGAAAGGTTGAGGAGAACACCAATCAGAACCTCCTAGCTAAATAGCTACACCTGGAAGCTATGACCGGCATGCTAGGCCGGTCTCACAACCTTGCTCAGCATCTTGCGCAGCAGTTCCCCCGCAAGGCTAAGCTTTCTTGAACTATCTTGGAAGTGGTCTCAGTTCAGTATTATTTTTTTACGCTGCAATGGTGCCCAGTTTTTGTAATCTGCTTCTTCATTGCGCTTTATGATCACTGGTGGCGAACTTCGATGCCTAGTGGATGTAATATACCTTAAATCCGTTATTGTATAGTGTAGGTTTATTCTTAGTTACTATGCCGTAATTTCTTTACTGTATAGAGTAGGTTTGTTCTTAATTCCTACTAGTTACTACCATCATTCGCTATCTGAAAAAAATAAGATGTAGCCGACCGGGCCGAAACATTTGACTCTAACGGGCCTGGTTTTTAGCGGGCCACAATTGGGCTGGCCTGTGTCTTTCTCGGGCCCGAATGATTGGGGCCTTCACACATTGCGCCAGGCCCAACTTACACCGGCCTATATTTTAGTTGGGCCTTTTGTCGACCCAGTGCTTAGTTTGGCCCAAGTAGCGGTGGGCCATTAAGAGGCTGAATATTGTCCTGGCCTGTTACGACCGAGATGAAACCACGGGCCTTTAGCAGGCCAAAATGCATGTTGGGACTCAATTTTCACTAGTCGTCGACGGGCCTTCAGCAGGCCGAAATATAGACCGGGCCTTTTTGGGCCCAGTTAGCTCACGGGTCATTACCAGGCCGAAACATATCTCGGGCCTTAGTTGGCCCACTGATATCATGGGCCTTTAAGAGGCCGAAAGCTTAGTACAGGCATCAAGGGGCCGAATTACGCGACATGCCTTTAACAGGCCCAAAGTCACGTTGGGCTTAACTGTTGCCACCTTTAGCACGGGCCGTTAGTGGGCCCGATGTCCCGTCGGACCATATATGGCCCATGGGCAGCACAGGCCATTCCCAGGCCAAAAGTCACACCGGGCTGAAATGGGCCCATGTCTACATCAGGCCTCTAAAAGGCCGAAAGTCACTCAGCTGTAGTTGGGCCCAAATATTTGGTGAACAATTAATGGGCCAGATCAGGCTTCGGGCCGCAAATGGGCCCAAATATTGGGCGAACAATTAACGGGCCAGATCTGGCTTCGGGCCGTAAATGGGCCTTTATTAAGCAGGTCGTTATTGGGATGGCCCACTAGTACCTGATTAAGTACTAAGGGCCTTTGACTGGGCCGGCCTTTTTAACCTATATGGGCCTCTGTTGGGCCCAGCCACATGTCGAGGTATCATAGGCATGTCTCCTCCAATGGATGGGAGACATCTGGCCCACTGACGAGATGACAGGTGTTCCCTTCGGCCAATCAGAATTTTACACGTGGAAATTTCCCATTGGTCAGGGCTATTAATGGGTTATCTGATCCAAAATCCGACCCGATAGCTTAACGACGTTCCGTTACGGTGGATGCCACGTGTCGGTCACCTTTGACGAAAGCACTTCTATGACGCACGATTTATCGTCATGGAAGTGGACACTTCCGTGATGATAATTTTGGTAATGTCATGGAACACTTCTACGACCGCACAGGTATGACTATCTTGATTCTGTCACAAAATCGTCATGGATGTACATGCATGACAAAAAACGCGACCTACTGTGACAAACACGTCTCGTCACGGAAGTGTATTTTTTTGTAGTGTTATAAAAAACGAGTTGACGATGATGGTCTGCCTGCCATCTTGTAATACAGACCGTATGATCTATATCTGACGGATAGAAAGCAAACTATGATAATTTTACAAAAGATACCCGCACCTCTCTCCACATCATTATCTCCCACAACCTCATTGCTCAGCAATTAAAAAAGGAATAAGTCTCTGGAACAATCTAGCATGCATGGTGGCCGCTGTCGCCTGCCGGCGCCGTCCATCCCCATGCCTCCGCCCATTCCAACCACCAGTCACCACCACGCTCCACTCCTCCTCTCCTTATCTCTCATCTTTCATTTTTTTTGATGACATTCTCGAGATACCAGTTTTCCGATAAAATTCTCGAGATGTCATTAGTTTTTAGACATGAGATTACTCCTGCATGGGTCAATCACAACAGGTGTTTTGTAAAAAAAATGCATATTGATGTTCCGTGCAATGCACGAGAATCTTGCTCGTAATTATATAACGCAAATCACGAGCAGGAAGTGACATTTTTTTGACACAACCATGTTAACATGGCCACGTAAATCACTATCTAAAGTAAATACCATTATACTTATATCTCGAAGCAAAAGGTTTAGTACATGTCCGAAGAGTAGAGTCACACACACGCACTCTATCTCTCAGAATCTCTCACACACACACCAGTTACGTGACGCCCACTGTCGTGGAATTAACACGTCAGATGTCCTCATGAAAGGACTTAGTCGTGGAGCCATCGCGACGGGTTAGCTTGAAGGGGTTAAACCAGACAAGGGACACGAGAGTTTTATACTAGTTCGGCCCCTTCGATTAAGGTAAAAGCCTACGTCTAGTTGTGATGGAATTGATTGGGTTTCGATGACCAGGGAGCAAATACGCTTTGTCTGGGTCTCGAGTTGTTGTTTCTTGTCCTTAAACCACCGCCAGGTCGCTCCTTTATATACATAGCTCCCGAGGCCGGCTCATACAAGTGTCCGGCTCGGTCTCCCCTTTCCTATCTTACAACACAAGTTATACAATCACAATGGTTTACTACCATGGGCCCTAATCCGCCTTTGGGCTCTGGGCCTCTAAGCTTCATCAGTAAAGCGCCATCTTCTGGGTCTTTACGGGCTTCAATGTAGTTGAGGGTGAACCGGCCCCTCCTGGGCAGTTTACCCTTAGTAATTATATCCCCAACATTAGGCTCCAGGTTGATTTGAACTAGTTCATGTCAATCTCCAATACTTAGAAAAATTCCGTGAACATCTTCTTACATTTCTCGTAAACCACTGCGATGTCTTCTCCTATAAACTTTTGTTAAACTGCCATGACGTCATCCTCTGGATATAGCAGTGGATTGTCATGACGTCATCTCTGTATAAAAAGATTAATAAGATTCCCTTTATTAATTGTATCCCGAAGATGGAGGTGACAGCTACGCCCCTTGCCGCTTTAGGCTCCTCGATTCTCGCACCTGTCGCTTATCTCCTTGCCCCTTTATAAATAAGACCGAAGGGTCCTTCCATTTTCTCCCCTTGCTTCTCGTCTTCCTCCTCGCGACCCGAAGAGCCCAAGCGCCGCCGCCACCGTCGACCTTCGAATCTGCACCGACCAAGGCCGCTGCATCACCCTGTTCGTACCAGAGACTCTGCAACACTCCTCCGCTGCTGAGTGGCCCTGGTAAGTTCTCTTCCCGTAACCCTAGATCTCCATTAGGGCTTCGAGTTCATCCGTGTTCGTCACCGTTCATCAGTGCTTCTCTGCCTTTTCCTTAGCCATTTTACTAAATCTATATATGCCTGTTAATTTTCTTCTGCGGCTAGATCCATAGTTTTAGTTTGCTGCATCATAGTGCCTTATTATTCCAGGAAAGACTCCATCGAGACCTTCTCTGTTCCTCTTAGCACCATTGTAGGGCTCAGTAAAAACTTCTTTACTGAACCACAGTAGATCCAAAACTATACTGTTATTTTGTGAAACCTATTTCTGCAACACTTAGTGAATTTCAGCTCTGCTGCTTCCCCATAGGCGGTTTAACTTTTAGTTGTTGATAATTCGCCATATGCCATTAGCCCTCACTCAAACCGCCATCTTGACTTGAATAGTAATTTCCGGTTTATCTCACATATATGCTTTGATCAAATTACCCGGTTTAACACCGATTAGTGCACATCAACCATCAATCATAAAGCGGCCTTCGTTTTCTCTTTACAGTTTGCTTTCCAAGATGACCAAGCAATTCTCCGCTTGCAACTGGGTTCTGTCCCGGATCACGGAAACGCAAATCAATGGATATGTTATAACTGGCGCTTTAGCCTCAAAAAATGTCCTTCATTGGCGAGTCCCTAGCCCTGAGTGCCCTCTCGAGCCTCAAGATGGAGAAGTGATTATATTCATGCAACACCTAGACCGGGGATTCAGCCCTCCCGGATCAAAGTTTTTCCGGGATGTCCTTGCTAGCTTTCAACTCCATCCACAAGATATTGGACCGAATTCCGTGTCCAACATATGCAATTATCAAGTGTTCTGTGAAGTTTACCTTCAAGAAGAACCAATTGTTGAGCTCTTTCGAGACTACTTTCACTTAAACCGCCGAACTGAGTTTTCTGATGGCCCCAACACTGAACTTGGTGGTGTAGCGATTCAGAAGAGAAAAGAAGTTGACTTCCCTCATGCCAAATACCATAGCCATCCAAAAGACTGGAATCAAACATGGTTCTATTGTCAGAACACCGCGCCTGCTGATGAAAACCCTTTGCCGGGTTACCGTGCTCACCGGCTGAGCAACGGCCATCCACTGCCTCTACGGCTTACTGCCAGACAATGTTAAGCCTATGCTCCTCAACTTGCTAAACTCCGGACTTTCCTTGCAAACGGTTTGACCGGCATTGATCTCGTCCGCTGCTGGGTTTCTTGGGGTATCCTGCCCTTAAGCCGCCGCCCCAGTTTAATGCATGAATATACTGGCAACGTCAAGGATCCTCAATGATATCATGAAATAGAAATGACTGACGATGAAGTTACTGAATCTATGAAGAAGATGCTTGACAAACCGATCGCCGCATGCAGCCAAACTGGGCGGCAACCTTTTTACGCCTCCAACAAACCACCAGCGGTAAAAAGTTTAACTTTATGCTTATTGATCTGCCTCTGCTTTAACAATGTGCTAATACTCCTTTGTTTAATTTCACAGGCCAATAGCTCCTTCTGGAAGAGGAAGACTCAAGATAAACTGGCAAGGGCTCCTCGTATGAAGAGCAAAGTCATAAAGAGAGCAGCCAAAAAGAAAATCACCGAGTCTTCTGATCCGCCAGAAGACGTTGATGAATCGGATCAAGAGGTAGAACTTGACTCCCTTGGTTCCTTTTTCATACACCTTATTGACAATGACTATTCCCAGGATGATGTGGAGGCCAGCCGTGCGGACCATGTAGAGGTAATCTCTCTTTCCTCCGATTCAGATCCTGTGCCGGTTCAAAAATTTCGCCGTGCAGTACGGAAAGTAAAATACTCTCACCCTCTTGCTTATTTGGATCCGCCATTTTCTTTGAAGACACAGCAAGCTGACGGTCGTCGCACAACTCGGCACAATGGCCAACAAGTCACCTCTTCCGGTTTACCGGAAACACCAACCAGGAAGCATCGTCTAGAGGTTTCTTGTTTTCCCGAAAAAATTTAATCTTTGAAGGGTTGCTTCCGATACCCACTTAATCCGTCTGATCCGAATTACTAGGTGTCTTCCAATTCTTCATCTGGCGGTTCATCAAACACTCAAATGCCTCCCCTCAAGACCGTCCCTGGGTAAGTATACCGTTTTAACTTTGTTCTTCATGCGCCGGTTTACCAACTGACCTTTTGTTTTAATATTTCAGCGCCAAAGCCCGGATGAGCAAGAAAGCAAGAATCACTGAAGAGGTTGAACCGGACAGAACCCCTGAAGGTGCTAATAGAGGTGCTGACATCGCCATTGACGACCCTACCCCACAGGGTCAAAATACTGATGCTGATCCGCCAGAAGCTAACCCGGCAAGTCCACATGCTGATCCTCCAAGCCCGGCCAGGAATGAGGACCTTCCAAGCCCGGCTAGAGATACTATTCCTCCTTCAAGCCCAGTCAAGGATACTGCTAATCCGCCAAGCCCAGCCAGGGTCACTGTCAATCCGCCAAATCCATCAAAAGGTGACGATGACGATGTTGTTATTACTGGTACGCTCACACTAGTTCTGGTAATACGGTTGTCTTGTCAAAACATACTGCTAAGGAGGAATTCGCTGCTATGGGCAAGGGGAAAGGGAAGACTGATTTATCCAACTTCATTAACCTTAGCGCCGAGGAGCTTCATTCCGGATTTTTAAACCGTCTTTACACAAGCCGTGACTTTGAGGCCGGTTTGGTGAATTTGATGAAGGAAAGTTATGAGGTAATCTTGAAAAACACTTTGACATTTGCTTTGTTCTGTATATCTCTTCCGTTGTAGCCCCCAAGGGCTGGTTTATCTCTTGAAGATAAACCGGGACTTTGAGATAAAGAACACTTCAACTGAGTAGCCCCCAAGGACCGGTTTGTCTCTTGAAGAGAAACGGGGACTGTTTGTCTTTATTAATTCCCGTCACTTTGAACTGATCAATTGTGCATTAGCCCCCAAGTGCCAAGCTTAATACCCAGATTGAGCCTTGGGACTTCAAAAAACTTATTTAAAGAAGCAATCCACATTAGCCCCCAAGTGCCAAGTGTATAACTTTTTATGTGCTTGGGACTTTAACAGCTTCATCATCTGATTTTTGCAGACCGATAGAAATATCAAAGATTCTCAAATTGCCGATCTTCAAGAAAACATCAAGTCCCAGCAAGAAGAGACCTCTAAAGCCAAAGAGGAGCTAAAGGGTGCACTGACAACCATGGAGCAATTGAAAGATGGCTTCAAAAATGAACGCACCAACTGGGAAACTGAGAAGGCTGTGTTGTTGAAGCGGGCTGAAGATGCCGAAGCAGCTCTTAAACTGGTAGCGTAAGAGCTGACAGGGCTGAAACATCAAGTGGATGCCATGACTTCTGCAATCTTTGGTAAGTACTTTGTGACAATTGGTTCGAAAATATCCTGAACTCTGCCGGTTTAACATTGAATTCTTAAACCGTTGCAGGTAATCGCATTGCTCATCTGGGCGCACATATGTGGATGAAGTTGAAGGCAGCGTACACATTGATTGAGCAACTATATACCAGTGCACAATGAGTCATCTATGCAGCTTCGTACAACAAACCGGCACCAACTTTGATCAAGGATACTTTGGCCAAGCTATCAATGACTGTGGCTCAAATAGAAGAGTTGAAACGGTCTACTGCCAGGGCTGGTGCTTTGTTAGCACTGACTCGTGCCAAATCATGGATAGCTGACCTGGATCCTGTTGATATTGCCAAGGGCTATCCGAATGAATAGGAAGACGGATCAGCATTTGATAATGAAGCCCTCAAAGTCTTGACCAAGGAGTTGCGTCCAGTAGCAAGTCAATTGGTTGAAGAGGTGAACTTGACGGCTCATCAGTCGTTCTATGATGCCAACAACCATCGAGTTGACACTGCTGTGATAGAAGTGCAGAGTCTTATTCCGCCCATTCGTAAGCACACTTACGCCCCTGATGTTGAACCATTGAATCTCATAAATCAAGACGCTGTCTTTCAAGTGCTAACCCGGATTGACTGGACCACCATTGACTTCCAGCCACTGGGTGGGGAGGAGGAGGTTGAACCGGCGCCTGAGGATCCATCAACTTCACGTCGTCCTGACAATGAATCTTGATCCGGCAATCGGGTTATTTTCACAGACTTTGTTCTGTGTAAGAACAAGCATTATTTTGGGCCTCAAAGCGCCTTGTAATAGGCTAGTTAAAATACTTTGATTGACTGCCATCGTGCCCTGAGATATCACTTGATTTGATCCACCATGATAATTGTAGTGCTGGCTGATATATCTTTATAACATTATGCCATCCTTATATCTTCATAACAAAAAATCTGCCCGGGCGGTTTACCGCCGGACGGGTCATAATACCCAAAAGAAAACCTGGTAGATCACCAAGCTTTATAAAAAATAGATCATACCTGTGATATAGGCTTGTTGGTGTACCAACTTGACTGTAATAAGGGTGAAAACCCAATACTTTGAGTGTTTGATAGTGCTTACCATGCCGTGCTGGTGTATAATAAGTCATACCGTGTTATGATGAACACCAGATGAGCATACTGGTGACCTGTAGTCAAAACCAGACCGGGTTATGAAACACCGGTTTAAGAATGAAGATGGTCTAACAACTTGTAGTTGAGAGCCAAGCCGGGTTAACAAACAACGGGCTATTATAATGACTGAAAAACCACACCGGGTAAATGGACACCGGTTCAAGATAAATTCATCAAAGGGTGAAAACTTGGCAAAAAGCAAACAAAAAACCATGTAGTCAAGGCTTTTCAAGGGCTTCCAGGCCCAAATTCGAGGCTTTTCATGGGCTGCCAGGCCGCTGAGTTAAACCATTTTGCAAGCCTTTTAAGATGGGCCTCCAAGTAACCAATCGTCGTTTTAACTTTGACAAGTTCAGGGTCTGTAAAAGATTGACTTGTCAAACATTCGGCAGGTCATGCCAGGATTACCTAGATAGGAGTGGCTTACTTGATGAAGGCAGGTTAACCCAGGGTTTTAGGTGAGTACACCAGGCTTCCAAGCTGTGCTTGATAGCATATTACAAGGGTCCTTTCAAACTCTTTGTTGTAGTGCACAAAGAGCCCCCAAGTAACTTTGTGAGCTGTGCTCAATGGGTGCCCATGTTTGAGTTGTGCATAGCATCCAGACTCTCTTTGGCCCCTTGGGTGTGAAGCTCCCAAGCTGTTTTGTGGCATGATAGCCGGTTTAACAAGGTAGACCTCCGCTTTGTTAGCTGAAGGCCCCATGTAATGAAGAGATATTGGAAAAAACGGCAGAGGCCCTGCTTGTAGCAAGGATGCCGGTTTATTATATTGATCATAATATATACATTGTTGGAATATGTACATAAAAGGAGCCTATAGCTCAGGTGTAGTAAGGCCGAAGGAGAGCTATGTTCCACGGCCGCCGGGTCTCCTCTCAGAACTGCGTGAGTCTTCTTGAACGTCAATGAGGTAGTATGATCCGTCGTGCAGATTTTTGCTGACCACAAAGGGTCCTTCCCAAGGTGGGGATAACTTGTGCATATCGGTCTGATCCTGGATGAGCCGGAGCACTAAGTCGCCTTCTTGAAAGGCTCTTTGAGGGAGTCCTGGACTAGGGGGTGTCCGGATAGCCGGACTATCATTGTCCGCCGGACTCCAAGACTACGAAGATACAAGATTGAAGACTCCGGCTCGTGTCCGGATGGTACTTTCCTTGGCGTGGAAGGCAAGCTTGGTGATACGGATATGTAGATCTCCTACCATTGTAACCGACTCTGTGTAACCCTATCCCTCTCCGGTGTCTATATAAACCGAAGGGCTTTAGTCCGTAGGACAACATACATTACAACAATCATACCATAGGCTAGCTTCTAGGGTTTAGCCTCCATGATCTTGTGGTAGATCTACTCTTGTACTACCCATATCATCAATATTAATCAAGCAGGACGTAGGGTTTTACCTCCATCGAGAGGGCCCGAACCTGGGTAAAAACATCGTGTCCCTCGTCTCCTGTTACCATCCGCCTAGACGCACAGTTCGGGACCCCCTACCCGAGATCCGCCGGTTTTGACACCGACATTGGTGCTTTCTTTGAGAGTTCCTCTGTGTCGTCACCGATAGGCTTGATGGCATCTTCAACCTGCAACGCTGTCCAGGGTGAGACTTTTCTCCCCGGACAGAAACTTCGTATTCGGCGGCTTCGCCCTGCGGGCCAATTTGCTTGGCCATCTGGAGCAGATCGAAAGCTACGCCCCTGGCCGTCAGGTCAGATTTGGAAGCTTAAACTTCACGGCCGACGTCTGCGGAGACTTGATCTTCGACGGACTCGAGCCATAGCCAAGCGCGCCGCACTGTGACGACGGACATGATTTAGCTCTGCCACGGAACAGTGCCTTGGTGGCGCACACGGATCCGCTTCGGCCATTAGCCTAGAGCCGATCGCCCAGATCAAGGGTCGGTGGACAGACGCCGCCCTGGGGGCTTCAACATCCACGACGATGGAGCCGAACACTAATCTTGTCCCCTGCGAAACTCGTGATTCCGAGGCGCCGGACTTCTAGCTGGACGTCCCTCCAAAAGTTACCCAAAACGCAAGCTGCTCCCCCGATTAGAGGAGGAAGCATACGTACCTCCATCACCAGCGCACGATATGGCTCACCGACCACCCCGTGGTCGTGACAGAGAGGCATCCAGGCCCCCAGCCAAGACCATACCCCGGCATCGCTCCAAAAGTACGAACCCAAGAGGGAACGCGCCGGACTTGCGAGACATATTGGAGGACAAATCAAGGCAATCCAGATCCATCTATGGATCACGTGGGCGCCCTACGACCCACGACGAATACCGTCGTGCCGGATACAATAACCCCGGCCGGGCCGAACACAGCAGATAGCGCTCTCTCGAGCTGCGTCGCGATATCGCTCAATACAGGGGCGCCGCACACCCGTTATGCTTCACTGACGAAGTAATGGATCATCAGATCCCCGAAGGGTTTAAACCCGTAAACATCGAATCTTACGATGGCACAACAGACCCCGCGGTCTGGATCGAAGACTATCTTCTCCACATTCATATGGCCCGCGGCGACGATCTCCACGCCATCAAGTACCTCCCACTCAAGCTTAAAGGACCGGCTCGGCATTGGCTTAACAGCCTGCCCGCAGAGTCGATTGGGTGTTGGGAAGACCTGGAGGCCGCATTCCTTGATAACTTCCAAGGCACATATGTGCGACCACCAGACGCCGATGACCTAAGCCACATCATTCAGCAGCCAGATGAATCGGCCAGACAATTCTGGACACGGTTCTTGACAAAGAAAAATCAAATCGTCGATTGTCCGGACGCAGAGGCCCTTGCAGCCTTCAGACATAACATCCGGGACGAATGGCTAGCCCGGCACCTGGGGCAGGAAAAGCCGAAATCCATGGCAGCCCTCACATCGTTAATGACCCGCTTTTGTGCGGGAGAGGACAGCTGGCTAGCCCGCAGCAACAATCTCCATGAAAATTCTGGCAGTCCGGATACTAAGGACAACAACGGCAGGTCACGACGAAACAAAAACCGATACGGCGGTCAATGCCGGATTCCGAGGCTCTAAACCCGGTCAACGGAAGAAGCCATTTAAAAGAACCATTCCGGGTCCGTCCAACCTGGACCGAATACTCGACCGCTCATGCCAGATATATGGCACCTCTGAAAAGCCAGCTAACCACACCAATAGAGATTGCCGGGTGTTCAAGCAGGCCGGCAAGTTAATTGCCGAAAACAATGACAAGGGGCTAAATAGCGACGACGAGGAAGAGACCCGGCCGCCGAACAACAGAGGACAGAAGGGTTTTACCCCACAAGTACGGACGGTGAATATGATATACGCGACCCACATACCCAAGAGGGAGAGGAAACGCGCACTAAGGGACGTCTATGCGATGGAGCCAGTCGCCCCAAAGTTCAACCCATGGTCCTCTTGTCCGATCACTTTCGATCGAAGAGACCATCCGACCAGCATACGCCATGGAGGATTCGCCGCATTGGTCTTAGACCCAATCGTCGATGGGTTCCACCTCACGAGAGTCCTGATGGACGGCGGCAGTAACCTGAACCTGCTTTATCAGGATACAGTGCGCAAAATGGGCATAGACCCATCAAGGATTAAACCTACAAAGACAACCTTTAAAGGTGTCATACCAGGAGTGGAAGCCAACTGTACAGGCTCAGTCACACTGGAAGTGGTCTTCGGATCCCCGGATAATTTCCGGAGCGAAGAGTTAATCTTCGACATAGTCCCGTTTCGCGGCGGCTATCACGCCCTGCTCGGGCGAACCGCGTTTGCCAAATTCAACGCGGTGCCGCACTATGCATACCTAAAGCTCAAGATGCCAGGCCCTCGGGGAGTCATCACGGTCAATGGGAATACGGAACGCTCCCTCCGGACGGAGGAACATACAGCGGCTCTCGCGACAGAAGTACAGAGCAGCCTTCTAAGGCAATTCTCGAGTCCGGCCGTTAAACGGCCGGATACAGCAAAGCGCGCCCGGAGCAATGCCAACCAAGACCAACTGGCGCGATCAGAGCACGCGTAGCAATGCGGCCCCAACCCTCGCCCGCGTATGATCGCAAGAATAACACTCCGCGTACATCATTACGCTTTGGAGATACCATGGGCACAGGGGAGGGGGCACGATCACAACGGACCCAGAGTGCGGTTCGACCACACCGGGGGCTCGCAAATGTGCCCCTCTTTTTTTTTATTTTTCTTCTTTTTTGTACACAGGACTCTGTTAACCAGAAGACCTGTCCGGCGGTGAACCTGCCGAACTCATGGTGCAACAGTCAGGGACTAAAGAAGGCCGCGTCGAACACTCAGGTGGTCTCAATTACGAGCATTAAATTCGATTATATACACCAAATCCGCAGCTCATCCCTGGAGGCGGACATGTTTATTTAGTCCAAATCCCTTGCTTACCGCACTATTTGTATCAGTCCGCTCTACTAGCAGACTTTTTCTTGCATTAATATTGCATAACATTTTATATATATATATGCTCACTATATGACATCTGGCACCCGTATATTTTGGTACGGCATAATACACCAGGGGCTTATGTTCCCCACTCTATGGTGTGCTAAAGTCCGAACACTTTCACAAGTGCGGCACCCCGAACTTATAGCATTATATGAATCGGCTCCGAATCATGTCTTGGGTCAATAGTTGGGTTTGCCCGGCTCCCACGTTTTGGTGCCTTATGTTCCGTTCTGTCGGCTAAGGTGGCACTGGGAGAACCACTGCGATTGCGCCCCGGTTGAGCCGGGTTAACGCCTCAGTGGAGAAAGCTAAAACTGACTGGCATGATAAGGCGAGAGACTGGTCGCTGTTCGAGAGGTTTTTTCGGGTCCTTAAAGACTCACGCCGCTTCGAGCGAAGTTCCGGATAATGTCCGATGAAGGCGTGGATAGCGCCCCGGATTCGGTCTTCCGAATACCAGGGGCTTCGCCGTAATTTAAAATTATAGAATTCTATGGCTAAGTGAGAGTGTTCAAGCATTATAAGTCCGGTTGCCTTGTTCGTCGTGTTGAACGCCTCCCTAGATGGACCCAAAAATGGGAACAAGAGTGCTCAAGTTTATCCCGAACACCCCAGCACTTGTGGCTTGGGGGCTGAAGCCAACGACTTGCCATCTCTCAGATTTTACAAATGGCCGCACAGAAGGTAATATTTTAAATTAAACAAGCGTTGCTCATGGCTCATATGAACGAAGTTTTCAGCGCACAGGATAAACAAACAGCAAGTTCACTCAAAGATTACATTTCGGGAGCACTCATCTGCAATATTGCAGGCTCCCTTAAGGACAATTTTATAATACTTCTCCGGCGTGCGATACTCCTTGCCCGGTGGCGGTGGGTCCGTGAGAAGCTTCTCCGCATCCAACTTGCCCCATTGCACCTTTATGCGGGCAAGGGCCCGACGAGCACCTTCGATACAGGCGGAGCGCTTGACTACATCCAGCCTGGGGCATGCATCCACCAGCTGCCGCACGAGGCCAAAGTAGCTACCAGGCATGGCCTGTCCAGGCCACAGCCGGACTATGAGGCCCTTCATGGCCTCCTCAGCTACCTTGTGGAGTTCGACCAGCTGCTTCAGCTGGTCGCTTGGGGGCACCGGATGGCCGGCCTCAGTATACTGAGACCAGAAGACCTTCTCCGTTGAGCTCCCCTCCTCGCCACGATAGAATGCGGCGGCATCAGACGCACTACGCGGCAGATCTGCAAACGCCCCTGGAGAGCTCCGAATGCGGGTAAGTGTCAGGTAGTTCACATTAACATGCCTGCTTTGCATGAAAAATGCCTTACCCGCCGCTATCTTCTTTATATCCTCAACCTCCTGAAGGGCCTTACGGGCCTCGGCCTTGGCGGACTTGGCACTTTCGAGAGCCGAGGAAAGCTCGGACTCTCGAGTCTTGGAGTCACGCTCCAAACTCTCATGTTTTTCCATGAGAGCCTGTAGCTCTTGCCGAACTTCCGCCACACGTGCCTCTTGCTTTTCTCGCTCAGCCCGTTCCGCGGCCGCATTGCGTTCGGCCGCGAACACAGCATCCCGCAGGGCTGCCACCTGTTAGTGGCCCCTGCAATACACATATTATCCTTGTTAATTTTATTTGCAACCAAAATCCTTTTCTGTAAGATACTTATTCAAAGAGGTGTTACTCACCTTCTTTTTCCTCGAGCTGCTTCTTTGCATGGCCGAGCTCTTGCTCGGACCGCTCGAGTTCCTTCTTCAGCACGTCAACCTCCGCCGTTAGTGCAGCAGAGGTCAGCAGTGCAGCCTGCAAACCCATATCGACATATTTTAGGCAACCCTGTGTATATCTTGTTATAGATCCTTAGTCCGGCTTTTCTTTCCGAACACCGAACTAAGCATCAGGGGCTACTGTCTATGCGGTATTATATTACATAATTTTAACTTCTTACCTCAAAGCCTGTTAAAAGGCTGCTGCAGGCTTCGGTCAGCCCACTCTTAGCGAGCTGAACCTTCTCAATCACCGCACTCATGATAGTGCGGTGTTCTTCCTCGATGGAAGCGCCTTTAAGCGCCTCCAGCAGGTTATCCGGCACCTCCAGTTGGATGGAGGCCGCCGGCGTCACGGTCCTGCCCTTCTTTCGAAGGGGCCGCTTGCCGGACTCTGGAACCACTGCGGGTTCCGGTGTAGAGTCCGGCACGAAGTCCGGGAGGCTGCCTGACGGCGCCTCCGGAGCCTCCTCCTGATGGGTCCCTCTCGGGGATCCCACCTCGACGTCCTTGTCGGCGCGTGGGGTGGAGGCAGTCGGGATGGAATTCACATCCGACGAGGCCAATGACCCGCTCGATGAGTCGGGGAGATCATCATTGGCCGGACTACGGGCAGAATGCGGCGTTAGAAAGATACTACGCGACATAAAAGAAATTACACATCAAGGATCCGGATACTTACGATCTTGCCGGACGCCTGGCCCTTGGAGGCCACTCATCCTCACCAACGCTGATGTTGGCGGAACTATCCGGGGGGATAGTTCTCCCCCTCTTGGACCCTTCGGCCTCCCCGATGGGGGAAGCCTTCCTTTTCTTCTCTCCCTCCTCCGGGAGAGAGTACTCCTCCTCCTCGTCTTCGGGAGAGGAGTCCTCGTCGTCATCAGACGCCTGATTGCGGGAACTCTTTCGAGTCCCCGCGGCCACCTTCTTGGCCTTCTTCTCCGGCACCACGTGCGGTGCCGGAACCAGCAGCCTTGTTAAGCGGGTGTCCGCTGGGTCTTCTGGCATGGGAGCCGGGCTGATGAGCAGCTTGGCCTTCTCCATCCATTCCTGTCAAAGGAAGAGGCAGAATGAAACCTCACTAGAGTCAAACTAATTATCACAAGTGTCCCGTAATGGGGTTGAATCACTTACCTCGTCAGTTGGATACTGCGAGCGGAATCCGCGGTCTTCAGTCGCGGACGCAGGGGCTTCGGCGCCCTTGAACAGCACCCTCCAGGCGCCTTCATATGTTGTATCGAAGAGCCCGTTTAGCGCCTGGTGCTGTTCCGGATTGAACTCCCACAAATTAAATGCCCGTTCTTGGCATGGGAGGATCCGCCGGATGAGCATGACTTGGACCACGTCGACGAGCCTGAGCTTATTACTCACCATCTTCTTGATACATGCTCGGAGTCCCGTCACCTCCACCGGATTCCCCCACTGCAAGCCCTTCTCTTTCCAGGAGGTGAGCTGCGTGGGGATGCCAGATCTAAACTCGGGGGCCGCCGCCCATGTGGATTTGCGCGGCTCGGTGATGTAAAACCACCCCGATTGCCACCCCTTGACGGAGTCCACGAAGGTCCCTTCCAGCCAAGGGACGTTGGGCAATTTGCCCAAAATGGCGCCTCCGCATTCCGCTTGCGTACCCTTCACAACCTTCGGCTTGACGTTGAAGGTCTTGAGCCACAGGCCGAAGTGGGGCCGGATGCAGAGGAAGGCCTCGCACACGACGATAAACGCCGAGATGTTGAGGATAAAGTTCGGCGCCAGATCGTGGAAATCCAGGCCGTAGTAAAACATGAGCCCCTGGACAAATGGATGGAGCGGAAAGCCCAGTCCGCGGAGGAAGTGGGGGAGGAATACGACCCTCTCATGAGGCCCGGGGGTAGGGATGAGCTGCCCCTCGTCGGGCAGCCGATGCGCGATATCGCCGGAAAGGTATCCGGCGCTGCGCAACTTGGTGATGTCCTCCTCCTTGACGGTGGAGGCTAACCATTTACCTCCCGCTCCGGACATATTCGGAGAAGGTCGAGGCGAGATGCGCGAGCTCGGGCGTTGGAGCTTGAGTTCGTGGGGATGGATAAGAAAAGGAGGAAGAAGGCGTAGGTGAGAAGGTGAATCCTTATCCCTTATGTATAGGCGGACAAAACTATACGTCCCCCACCAGCCTGGTAAAACTCGCTTATCTCCCAAGCGCCACCATCAATGGCGCGGTTGGGTTACCCACGCACGTATTGATGAGAATCCCAGAATAAGGGGAACACGATCTCTGCTTCGACAAGACGTGCCAAGGAAACCGCTTCGCTAAACATGCTGAGGTGGTATAGTAATTCAAACAAAGGCCTAGTGGCGGTGTGATGTCATGCCGCATAATACGTCAGCAGATTGAACTAAGTGTACATTTTATTCTCTCTACGGTGGAATGTGGAATTTATTTTGCAGAGCCGGACACTATCCTGGTGTTCATGATCTTCTCTGGATTATTCAAGGGAGGAACCCGCCTTGCAATGCCGAACATTATGCACACCGGACTTATCGTCATTGAAGACTGGTTCAGGGGCTACTGAGGGAGTCCTGGACTAGGGGGTGTCCGGATAGCTGGACTATCATTGTCCGCCGGACTCCAAGACTACGAAGATACAAGATTGAAGACTCCGGCTCATGTCCGGATGGTACTTTCCTTGGCGTGGAAGGCAAGCTTGGCGATACGGATATGTAGATCTCCTACCATTGTAGCCGACTCTGTGTAACCCTAGCCCTCTCCGGTGTGTATATAAACCGGAGGGCTTTAGTCTGTAGGACAACATACATTACAACAATCATACCATAGGCTAGCTTCTAGGGTTTAGCCTCCATGATCTTGTGGTAGATCTACTCTTGTACTACCCATATCATCAATATTAATCAAGCAGGACGTAGGGTTTTACCTCCATCGAGAGGGCCCGAACCTGGGTAAAAACATCGTGTCCCTCGTCTCCTGTTACCATCCGCCTAGACGCACAGTTCGGGACCCCCTACCCGAGATCCGCCGGTTTTGACACCGACACTCTTGTTTTAACTCGGTGGCTGTGATAACACCATAGGTCTTGCTGATAAACCGTCAAACGAGCTCAAGCCATGTCCCGTTTCTCATCTAACAAGTCCAGCGCCTCCTGGCGCGCTTGCTCATTGCCCGCTTCAACATAATTGGCAACCCAGGGCGAGTCATGACGAATATCACTTGGGAGGGCGGACTCTGCCCCGTAAACCATGAAAAAAGGTGTATAACCCGTAGATCGGTTTGGGGTGGTGTTTATGCTCCATAACACAGATGGTATCTCTTCCACCCAAACACCCGGCGTCCTCTTCAAAGGAACCATAAGCCGGGGCTTGAAACCCTTCAGGATCTCTTGATTCGCCCTCTCAGCTTGACCATTAGACTGGGGGTGAGCCACGGACGCTACATCAAGCCGGATGTGCTCTTGTTGACAAAACTCCTCCATCTCGCCTTTGGAAAGGTTCGTGCCATTATAGGTGATGATGCTGTGTGGAAAACCAAAGCGGAAGATGATCTTTTTGAGAAACTGAACCGCCCTAGCTGCGTCGCACTTGCTTACGGGCTCAGCTTCAACCCATTTAGTGAACTTGTCAACTGCCACCAACAGGTGGGTCTTCTTATCCTTTGAGCGCTTAAAAGGTCCCACCATATCAAGCCCCCAAGTAGCAAATGGCCAAGTGATGGGAATCATCCGTAATTCTTGAGCCGGAACATGAGCTCGACGTGAAAACTTCTGACAAGCGTCGCACCGCTTTACCAGATCTTCAGCATCATCATGGGCTGTCAACCAGTAAAACCCATGACGAAAAGCTTTAGCCACCAGGGACTTTGAACTGTCATGGTGACCACAATCTCCTTCATGGATCTCACGTAGGATCTCTTGTCCTTCTTCAGGAGAAACACAACGTTGGAATACGCCAGAAACACTGGAACGGTATAGCACGCCATTGTGAATAACCATGGACTTGGATTGCCAGATTATCTGTCTGGCTAAAACCTCATCATCTGGTAGATCGCCCCGGTTCATATACGCCAAATATGGAACCGTCCAATCCGGAATTACATGTAACGCAGCTACCAACTTAGCCTCCGGATCAGGAACGGCTAAATCCTCCTCTGTAGGCAACTTAACAGACGGGTTATGCAAGATATCTAAAAAGGTATTGGGTGGTACCGGTTTACGCTGAGATCCCAGTCGGCTTAAAGCATCTGCTGCTTCATTTTTGCACCGATCAATGTGCTCAACCTGATAACCTTTAAAGTGACATGCCACAATATCCACCTCGCGTCTGTAAGCCGCCATGAGTGGATCCTTAGAATCCCAAGTACCAGAAACTTGCTGGGCCACCAGATCAGAATCTCCAAACCAGTGAACCCGGCTTAAGTTCATTTCCTTGGCCACATGGAGACCATGGTGTAAGGCCTCGCACTCAGCTGCATTATTAGTATAAGGAAACATTAAGTGGAGAACATAACAAATTTTATCACCTCAAGGGGAAGTAAGAACAACTCCAGCCCCCGAGCCTTCCAATTGCCTGGATCCATCAAAGTGAATAGTCTAGTATGTATTATCCGGTTTGTCCTCTGGTGCCTGTAACTCAGTCTAATCATTGATGAAGTCAACAAGGACCTGAGTTTTGATGGCCATTCGAGGCATATACTTCAATCCATGTGGACCAAGCTCATTTGCCCACTTTGCAACCCGGCCAGTTGCTTCCCTGTTCTGAATTATATCGCCCAAAGGAGCAGAACTAACCACTATGATGGGATGGCCTAGAAAGTATTGTTTGAGCTTCCGACTTGCCATAAAAACCCCATATACCAGCTTCTGCCAATGCGGATATCGTTGTTTTGACTCGATTAGTACTTCGCTGATATAGTAAACCGGCTGTTGAACTGGATATTCCTTCCCAGCCTCCTTGCGCTCAACCACAATTGCCACACTGACCGCACGGGCATTAGCAGCCACATACAATAACAAAGGCTCTTTATCAACTAGAGCAGCAAGGACCGGCGGTTCAGCCAACTACTGCTTCAAGTCCTCAAATGTCGTATTAGCTGCGTTACTCCAGACGAAATCGTCTGTCTTCTTCAACATCTGATACAAAGGAATCGCCTTCTCTCCCAAGCGGCTGATAAACCGGCTAAGGGCTGCAATTCGACCCGCCAGACGCTGAACATCATTAATGCACTTTGGTTTAGCCAAGGACGTAGTCGCTTTGATCTTTTCTGGATTAGCCTCAATTCCTCTGTTAGACACCAGATAACCTAAGAGCTTGCCTGCCGGAACACCAAAGATGCACTTGTCCGGATTAAGCATCATTTTATAAACCCGAAGATTGTCAAAGGTCTCCTTGAGATCATCTATCAATGTATCCTTCTTCCTGGATTTTACTACAATGTCATCCACATAGGCATGAACATTGCACCCAATCTGAGTGTGAAGACAATTTTGCACACAACGCTGATAAGTTGCCTGGGCACTCTTGAGCCCAAAGGGCATAGAAACATAGCAGAAGGCTCCAAAGGGAGTGATGAAGGTTGTCT
The DNA here is from genome assembly GCA_963921465.1 of Triticum timopheevii. Taxonomy (NCBI): domain Eukaryota; kingdom Viridiplantae; phylum Streptophyta; class Magnoliopsida; order Poales; family Poaceae; genus Triticum; species Triticum timopheevii. The sequence continues at coordinate 156,265,741 of OY997272.1, forward strand.
TCTCCTGGTCCTTAACTACCATTTTGATCTAATGATAACCTGAATAAGCATCCAAGAAACTCAGACGCTCACAACCCGCCGTCGCATCAATGATCTGATCAATACGTGGGAGAGCAAAGGGATCTGCCGGACAAGCCTTGTTTGAATATGTGTAGTCCACACACATGCGCCAAGTGCCATTTTTCTTAAGAACGAGAACCGGATTAGCCAACCACTCAGGGTGAAATACTTCAATGATAAACCCGGCAGCCAACAGCCGGGCTACCTCCTCACCAATGGCCTTGCATCTTTCCTTGTTAAAGCGGCGAAGAAACTGTTTGACCGGTTTAAACTTGGGATCAATATTGAGAGTTTGCTCAGCAAGTTCCCTCAGTACACCTGGCATGTCAGAAGGCTTCCATGCAAAAATGTCCCAGTTCTCACGGATGAACTCAATGAGCGTGCTTTCCTATTTCAGATCCAGATTGGTGCTGATGCTAAACTATTTTGACGAATCGCCGGGAACAAAGTCAACAAGTTTAGTCTCATCAGCCGGTTTGAACTTGAGGGTTGGGTCATGTTCAGTGGTGGGCTTCTTCAGAGGGATCATGTCTACTGGATCAACATTGTCTTTATAGAACTTCAGCTCCTCTATAGCACAAACCGACTCAGCATATGCCGCATCACCTTCCTCGCAATCCAAAGCGATCTTTCGACTTCCTTGTACTGTGATGGTCCCCTTATGACCCGGCATTTTGAGTTGTAAATAGATATAGCAGGGTCTCGCCATGAATTTTGTGTAAGCCGGCCGTCCAAACAGTGCGTGATATGGGCTCTGGACTTTCACCACTTCAAAGGTCAATGTTCCAGACCTGGAATCATGCTCATCTCCAAACACAACCTCCAAAGCAATCTTGCCAACAGGATATGTCAATTTACCTGGTACTACACCATGAAAAACTGTGTTTGACGGTTTAAGACTCTTGTCTGTCAACCCCATGCGATGGAAGGTCTCATAGTACATGATGTTGATACTGCTCCCTCCATCCATCAGAACTTTGGTTATTTTATAACCTCCCACCTGAGGTGCCACCACCAAAGCTAGATGACCCATATTGTAAACCTGGGGCGGATGATCCTCTCTGCTCCACACAATGGGCTGCTCGGACCACCGCAAATAACGTGGCACTGCCGGTTCAACAGCATTAACTACCCTCTTGTGAAGCTTCTGATCGTGCTTGCACAGACTAGTAGTGAACGCATGATACTGCCCACCATTCAATTGCTTTGGGTGACTCTGATAACCTGACTGCTATTGATTCCCTTGATTATTCTGCTGGTTATTACCACCTTGGTTGGTCTAATTGCCCTGATTATTCTGAAATCCAGAGTTTGAACCGCCACCACCATGAAAACCTGGACCTGAACCGCCCGACGGACCCTGATCATACTAGAAGAGATCAAAGTTCTTGAACTCCTTCATAATATGACAATCTTTCCAAAGATGTGTGGCAGGGGCCTCCTTGGTCCCATGCTTTGGGCAGGGCTGGTTTAACAGACGCTCCAGATTCATCCGTCCACCGCACTGGGGCGGTTTACCTTTCGACGCTGCATATTGGTGTTAGCTACATGATCTGAATTATCTGCTTTGCACTTACCATTATTCCCATGGCTCCCTTGGTTGTGATGATTTCCCTTTGCACCGCCGTTCTTCTTTCTCTTCTCCGGTTTCTCCTTATCAGAATCGGGATCCTTGGTATTATCAGAATCGGCATACTTAACCAAGGCTGCCATAAGTGTTCCCATGTCATTGTAGTGGCGCTTGAGCCATCCCAACTTCATCTTTAGTGACTTAAACCGGCAATTACACTCCAGCGTTATGATTGCTTGGCCAGCATTAATCCGGTCTGACGAATGCAAAACTTCTAAAACCCGGCGCACCCAATGAGTTGTTGACTCGTTTTCCCCTTGAACACAGGCATCTAGATCCACAATTGACATAGGTTGTTTGCACGTATCTTTGAAATTGGCTATAAACCGGGCCTTCAACTGGTCCCATGACTCGACAGAGTTGGCTGGCAGGTTCTTCAACCAAGTAAGGGTTGTCCCTTCCAACATCATCGTGAAGTACTTTGCACAGGCCGCTTCATCCACATCCAGCATCTCCATTGCCATCTCATAACTTTCCACCCATGCCTCAGGTGGCTGATCAGCAGTGTAATTAGGCACCTTACGTGGACCCTTGAAATCCTTAGGCAGTCGCACATTACGGAGGGTCGGAATGAGACACGACACTCCCCAAGAACTGAAGGCAAGCCTGGTGCCTCGGTCTACTGACGCCGCTTGCTAAACCGGGGCGGGCTAATAACGACCCGCATATTGTGCTACCAAGGCGGCCTCCCTTCATGCTCTGCCATTATCCACAACATCCTGAGCATTTACCTCACCGCACGCCAGATTGGGTCCTTGAGGGGCATTACGGCGCCGCGCACGGCTAGGCACTTCCGGTTCATCCATGTGCCTGCTATAGCTTTTGCTCGGACGGGGGGTTGAATGAATTCTGTCTCGGCTATAAGAATAAGCCTGCTGCTGCACAACGGCGGTTTGAAGAAGATCTCTGGCCCGCCGCGTCTCAATCACTGCCAGTGAATCGCCCATCATTGGAATAGCTGCCAGGCCAGATGCTGCAGCAATGATGTTATCCAAAGGGCTAGAAAAATGACTCGGTGGTGTTGATACATGTTGCGGCGGGTTATCCATTCGACGAGGTGGATCTGTCATCCGTGGTTGATCTAGCGCTGTCCTAGGCGTGTCGGTCCGGTTTGCGGCTGCCGGATTACTCGGCCAAGCCCCCGGCGTATTGAAGAGATTCAATCCTTCGAAAACCGGTGGCATACGAGATCGATACTTTCTCCGCATTACGTCATTTGATGCATTCTGATCCAACATGAGCTGGTAATTCCGCGCCTGTATCTGCTGTGACTGGGCATCCAATGCGGCCCGTTCTTCAGCCAACCTAGCGTCCTCAGCTGCTAGGTCCTCCTTAGCCTGTGTTATCTGGTCCTTCAGCTTGGCAACGTTTGCATTGTGCTGATCCTGCGTCTCAGGGGTAACTGCTGTAGTTAATAAGGTTGCCCAGGCATCCATCAAACCGGAGAGAATTTGAGCCGGTCGGCGTGCCGAGCCTCCTGCCGCAGCTGCTGATCCGGATGTCATTGCTGCTGTAGATGAAGTCTGCAAGGTGGGATGTGTTCCGGCCATGAAAACAGCAACCCAAATTGGCGGTTCAAAGGGGTCCGGAATACTGTTGCCATCGGAATATCCTTCAAACGCTCCATCATGAACTTGGTACAGGGACTCGGTTTCACGGGTGGACGACTCGCCATCGGAATAAATGGCCGTCTCACCTTCGGACACTGGTTCAGATCCGACCCCATGGACACATCCTACGAACGCACGCTTCATGGCGGGCTTAATCCGGGCGGGACTCGCACGCTGAGCCGTCTCGACGAGGTCGGTGCAGATGTCCGGCTCAGGGGATCTTGCCGATGAAGACATGAATTCCGCCAAAGGGGACCAGGTACCCGTACTCGATTGAGCCGGCCTCGGGGTCCCATCCTTCATTGTCGATGTAGAGCTTGCCGCGACGACTCTTGGTCATCCGGCCAAACGCGTACCCTTTGAGTCCTTCAAAGCTGCCCTTCAAGAACTCGAAACCATCGTGCAGTAGCCCCACGGTGGGCGCCAACTGTCATGGAATTAACACGTCAGATGTCCTCATGAAAGGACTTAGTCATGGAGCCATCGCAATGGGTTAGCTTGAAGGGGTTAAATCAGACAAGGGACACGAGAGTTTTATACTAGTTCGGCCCCTTCGATGAAGGTAAAAGCCTATGTCTAGTTGTGATGGAATTGATTGGGTTTCGATGACCAGGGAGCAAATACGCTTTGCCTGGGTCTCGAGTTGTTGTTTCTTGTCCTTAAACCGCCGCCGGGTCGCCCCTTTATATACATAGGTTGATGCCCGGCCGGTCTACAGAGTCCCGAGGCCGACTCATAGAAGTGTCCGGCTCGGTCTCCCCTTTCCTATCTTACAACACAAGTTATACAATCACAGCGGTTTACTACCATGGGCCCTAATCCGCCTTTGATCTCTGGGCCTCTAAGCTTCATCAGTAAAGCGCCATCTTCTGGGTCTTTACGGGCTTCAATGTAGTTGAGGGTGAAACGGCCCCTCCTGGGCGGTTTACCCTTAGTAATTATATCCCCAACACCCACTTAAGCAGACACGTATGTTACAATTTGTGCACCCGCGGGTACACATGATGTTGCGCATTTATTTAAGCCGGAAGGCGAACCCAAACAGTAGCTGCATTCATTCCCCTCCCACTGCCTCTTCTCTGGTCGTCGTCGCCTAGTAGCCATGGCCCGGCCGAAGGTAACAACATATGCCATACTCCCGCCGGAGCGGCGCTTTAATATGGAAATTTTAGTTGTCATGCATGCATCTTTTTGTGCTAGCACTCCTATATAAGGGTTGACCGGTCGCTTCCCGCGGACGTGCATGGGCGGTGGAAGAGGAAGGAGAAGGGAAGCGGGCTGTGGAGTAACATTTTTTACCACAATTTCTTAGGAAACTGAGGGCAATAATTGAGTAGTTTTGCAAACTACCAGTATTACACCTGAAACGGTTCAAAACCTATACTCCCTTGCCAGCACGCGCTTCCCACGTGAAATGGTCAGGGTCGCCCTGGAACATCAGTGCCGCATTAATGCCCGGCCAGAGCGGAGGCGACCTCTCACTGGCACCGGCTTTGAAGTGGCGCGACGGCAGAGAGAGCGCCGCTTCCTGGTGCACGCGACTGCTCTGCATCGAGACTGGCCATGGGCCCTGTTTGGATCCATGGGTTAGAGTTAGTTTGAGCTAGTTGGGGCTCAAATAGCCCTAAAGTATCCAAGCATGAGGGTTTAAATTGGAGCAAGTTGCACCGAAGCAACCAAAAAAAACTATCCCACCCAAGAGGTGCTAACTGCAGATAGTTCTCATTGGGACCACTGAAAAATCACTTTTCTCTCTCCATCAAGTGCATTTATTGTCAATCTAACCCTGTCACGCAAACACCTCTTTGGCTACAGTTAGTTCAGGGTTAGTCATGAGTTAGTCTAACCTCTAGCTAAGTTAGAGTATCAAACAGGAGCAGTATAGGACATGCAAGTTGCTCAAAGCATACAGTAAAATTCATACGTGAAAGGATTTTTTTTTCTTTTTGAAAATGGAACGTGAAAGGAACTTTTTTTAGAATGCTCTTGGCATGTCGCTAACATGTGATGAGTTAACCGACCTCAATAGACGGCAAAAATGCCAGCGCGCCGCACTTTGATAGAGACGAGGAGGGAGAAGCGATACAGGCTGCTGGATTACTAGAGATAGGTGTTGCACGGAAGCCAAGAAATATGGTGATAGCATTGGTTAGCCATGTACTAGTATGATGTAACTACACTGGGTTGCCGTGTTGCATACTCTTCCAGTCCATTGTGGAGATGATTGGTTGATTTTATATCGCTGAATAATATTAAATATAATGAGTGCAGACGCTCCATCACGAGGTTCCTTGCTCCTTATCGGTCGTTGGGAATCTATGTTCTTCCACTCTATTTTTTTTACATGAGCTTTGTTCATCCTTTTGCCAACACGCGAGACATCTAGCATCAAAGTGCACGTGTTATGCAAGGATCGTTCCATCTATATGAAGAACACATGGGACTGGAACTATGAGACGAACATGTACCCAGGAGTGGACGTACGAACCTGAGTTATGTAGCACAGTAAGTGAAGTAGAAAGGCACAAATGGTATGAACATGCATGGCATATAGGGTGTGTTTGGTTGCGTTCTCGTCTCAGCATAGTTGTTCCCTCTTCATGCATGCTCAACTCAACACCCCTCTTCATGCATGTTCTCTTCATGCATGCTTCTAATGTATTTGTGCTAAACTAGTGTGGACTCATGCACCCTCCATACACTCTACCAAACACCCAAAAGTAGGTCGAGAAGGGAACTCTTGGGCGGCATTTGTCTCTTACTACGTACTACCACTAAATGTTGTACGTGCAATGCATGGTGATGTTATGGAGTACGTGCCTAAGTACTCTACTACTACTATATTAGTTGGAGGCACATATTAACTTTTATATTTGTTTACGTGTATGCCCCGAGACCTTCCAACTAGACGTGTCTTTCTCTCCAAGTCGCACTTTGTATCGTTCATACCACTAAGTACTACTACGTGTGGTCTCCAACCCAGAAGTAGAAGAAGTGGAGACGCTCTACCATGCTGTTTTTTTTACTCTGGCTGTACCACGCTGTTCATGTCCCACTCCTTTCGCTGACGTGTGGGACATTAAGAACCCACAGGGGTAGGGGATCGCAACAGCTTTCGAGGGTAAAGTATTCAACCCAAATTTATTGATTCGACACAAGGGGAGCCAAAGAATATTCTTGAGTATTAGCAGTTGAGTTGTCAATTCAACCACACCTGGATAACTTAGTATCTGTAGCAAAGTATTTAGTAGCAAAGTAGTATGATAATAAAGGTAACGGTAGCAAAAGTAATGTTTTTGGGTTTTGTAGTAATTGTAACAATAGCAACGGGAAAGTAAATAAGCGAAGAAATTTATGTGAAAAGCTCGTAGGCAATAGATCAGTGATGGATAATTATGTCGGATGTGATTCCTCATGTAATAGCTATAACATAGGGTGACACAGAACTAGCTCCAATTCATCAATGTAATGTAGGCATGTATTCCGAATATAGTCATACGTGCTTATGAAAAAGAACTTGCATGACACCTTTTGTCCTACCCTCCCGTGGCAGCGGGGTCCTAGTGGAAACTAAGGGATATTAAGGCCTCCTTTTAATAGAGAACCGGACCAAAGCACTAACACATAGTGAATACATGAACTCCTCAAATTACGGTCATCACCGAGAAGTATCCCGATTATTGTCACTTCGGGGTTGTTGGATCATAACACATAATAGGTGACTATAGACTTGCAAGATAGGATCAAGAACACACATATATTCATGAAAACATAATAGGTTTAGATCTGAAATCATGGCACTCGGTCCCTAACGACAAGCATTAAGCATAGCAAAGTCATAGCAACATCAATCTCAGAACATAGTGGATACTAGGGATCAAACCCTAACAAAACTAACTTGATTACATGATAAATCTCATCCAAGTCATCACCGTCCAGCAAGCCTACGATGGAATTACTCACGCACGGCAGTGAGCATCATGAAATTGGTGATGGAGGATGGTTGATGATGACGACGGCGACGAATCCCCTCTCCAGAGCCCCGAACGGACTCCGGATCAGCCCTCCCGAGAGAGATTAGGGCTTGGTGGCGGCTCCGTATCGTAAAACGGGATGAAACTTTCTCTCAGATTTTTTTCTCTGCAAGACGGAATATATGGAGTTGGAGTTGAGGTCGGCGGAGCCTCAGGGGTCCCACGAGACAGGGGGCGTGCCCAGGGGGAGGGCACGCCCCCCACCCTCATGGACAGGGTGTGGGCCCCCTGGTCTTGATTCTTTCTCCAGTATTTTTTATATTTTCCAAAAGGTGCCTCTGAGGATTTTCAGGACATTCCGAGAACTTTTGTTTTCTACACATGAAACAACATCATAGCAGTTCTGCTGAAAACAGCGTCAGTCGGGTTAGTTTCATTCAAATCATGCAAGTTAGAGTCCAAAACAAGGGCAAAAGTGTTTGGAAAAGTAGATACGTTGGAGACGTATCAACTCCCCCAAGCTTAAACCTTTGCTTGTCCTCAAGCAATTCAGTTGATAAACTAAAAGTGATAAAGAAAAACTTTTACAAACTCTGTTTGCTCTTGTTGTTGTAAACAAGCAAAGCCATCATTCAGGTTTCAGCAAATATTATGAACTAACCATACTCATAATAACACTTAGGTCTCACAATTACTCATATCAATGGCATAATCAGCTAGCAAGCCATAATAATAAAACTCGGATGACAACACTTTCTCAAAACAATCATAACATGATATAAAAAAATGGTACCTCGCTAGCCCTTTTTGAGACTGCAAAACATAAAAGCAGAGCACCTTTAAACATTGTAATTCATGGTAAAAGAGATCCAGTCAAGTCATACCCAATATAAACTAATAATAATGAATGCAAATGACAGTGTGCTCTCCAGTGGGTGCTTTTTAATAAGAGGGTGATGACTCAACAAAAAAGTAAATAGATAAGCCCTTCGCAGAGGGAAGCAGGGATCCGTAGAGGTGACAGAGCTCGATTTTAAAATAGAGATTGAATAACATTTTGAGCGGCATACTTTCGCTGTCAACGCAACAACTATGAGATGGCCGTATCTTCCATACTACATGCATTATAGGCAGTTCCCAAACAGAGGTTTATACTCCCCCAACCACCAACAAGCATCAATCCATGGCTCGCTCGAAACAACGAGTGCCTCCAACTAACAACAGCCCCGGGGGAGTTTTGTTTAATTATTTTGATTTGCTATGATCTTTTTTATCATGGGACTGGGCATCCCGGTTACCGCCATTTTCTCGTGAATGAGGAGCGGAGTCCACTCCTCTTGAGAATAACCCACCTAGCATGGAAGATATAGATAGCCCTAGTTGAAACATGAGCTGCTCGAGCATACAAAAGAGAATTTCATTTGAAGGTTTGGAGTTTGGCACATACAAATTTACTTGAAACGGCAGGTAGATACCACATATAGGAAGGTATGGTGGACTCATATGGAACAACTTTGGGGTTTAAGGAGTTTGGATGCACAAGCAGTATTCCTGCTTAGTACAGGTGAAGGCTAGCAAAAGACTGGGAAGCGACCAACTGAGAGAGCGACAACAGTCATGAACATGCATTAAAATTAATTCACACCGAGTACAAGCATGAGTAGGATATAATCTACCATGAACATAAGTATCATGAAGGCTATGTTGAGTCACTAAATTCATTCAAAGGAGGATACCATCCCATCATACCACATCCCAATCATTTTAATAGCATGTTGGCACGCAAGGCAAACCATTATAACTCATAGCTAATCAAGCATGGCACAAGCAACTATGATCTCTAAATGTCATTGCAAATATGTTTACTTCATAATGGGCTGAATCAGGAACAATGAACTCATCATATTTACAAAAACAAGAGAGGTCGAGTTCATACCAGCTTTTCTCATCTCAATAAGTCCATCATATATCGTCATTATTGTATTTAACTCACACGACCGAACGATGTGTATAATAATAATAGTGCACGTGCATTGGACTAAGCTGGAATCTGCAAGCATTCAACTCAAAAGAGAAGATAAAGTAATATGGGCTCTAAGTTAAATAAACAATCATGCATATGAGAGCCACTAAACATTTTCAATATGGTCTTCTACTCTCGACCCCCAACGAAAAGAAAATAAAACTGTTTACACGGGAAAGCTCCCAACAAGTAAAAGAAGAACGAGAAATCTTTTTGAGTTTTCATTTTAATTCCACTACAAGCATGGAAATTAAACTAACTAATTTTTTTCTTAAGGTTTAACAATCACACAAGAAGAAGGCTAGAAAAAGAAATTTAAACTAGCATGGATAATACAATGAAAGAGTATGAGCATCAACGACTAGTGTGTGAACATGAATGTAAAGTCGGTGAGAAATACGTACTCCCCCAAGCTTAGGCTTTTGGCCTAAGTCGGTCTAATACCAAGGATCGCTGCTACTCTCCCCGGTGTACTAGGAAGTGTAATCTGGATACCACTGGTTGGCCATCTCCGTATCCCAGTGGAAAGATGATGCACGACAAGGGTCCAGTGCAGGTTCCGGCTCAGGTTCTGGTTTTGGAGTGGATGCTTGGCCTCGATGAGCGTACACCGCCTCTGGTGTAACAAGAAAATTATCTGCAATCAAATCAAACAACAGAGACGCAGGCAAAATAATAGCCTCATTGTGTTTCTTATTAAATCTAAGGTTATATAAGAGCATCTTCTCTTTGGTGTCAATAATAAACGCGTGTGCTACCATGCTCTTGTAATCTAAATGTAAGGAGGCAATTTTTGTCTCCTCTTTCTCATGGTGCCTAATAGGTATCTCAAAATGTCTAGCAAGACGTGAAGCATAGATACCTCCAAATATGGGGCCTTTTGTACGATTCAGGCTTAGCCATTTAGCAATGACGGCACCCATACTAAAACTATTGTCTCCAAACAAGGCATGCTGAAGAATGATAATATCAGGAACATTAAAGTTTCCACTATTTCCACGACCAATCAAGCATCTACTAGCAAATATGGCAAAGTAGCGTAAAACAGGAAAGTGTATGCTAGAAATTTTTGCCTCGGAACCTTTCTTTGGCTCCTCTACAGCTATAGTGTTAACAAAGCCATCCACATATTTACGATGCGGTTCCCCTAATTCTCCCTCAAAGGGTATCCTACATACTGCGCAAAAATCACGTAAAGACATTTCTTTGAATTCATCATATAAATGAAATTATACTGAAGGCGGTGACTTCTTAGGATAATAATAAATATTTTGCACAAAAGTATTGGTAAGTAAGAGATACTGATCCATCCGGTCGTGGAGGAAATCGGTGAGGTCCGCATTGTTGATCAAAGAATAAAAATCTTCATGCATTCCAGCTTCTTTCAAGAAATTGTCACATGGCCATTCACACGGCCGTACTTCCGCTAGGCGAGGAAGGTTATACTTGGCTTTTTCCTTCTCTTTAGCTTGTTTTTCCTGAGAGCCTTGGCTAGAAGAGCCCCTTAAAAGTCTCCTTAACATTTTCTGAAAAATTCTGAAATTTTAGTAACTTCAAAATAAAAGTGAATAAAACTAAACAAGATTGGTAGAAACTACTCCTACAAGTGCCTAGAGCCTATATCACGCATTAGAATTACTTGGGACCTCATAAATTTAACATGCAAGCTAAAGAACATGGTCACCTATGCAGCAAAAAATTGCAATGAATAAAGCACTAGAACAAAAACTATTTGGACCAATGGAGGAGTCACATACCAAGCAACAATCTCCCAAAGCAGTTTTGTGAATGGAGCTTTGAGGAAGGAGATCGAAAATCGCAGCAAAATGAGCTAGAACTCATGCTTGAGCTGGATGGGGATTTTTTTGGGTAGAAGATGAAGTGTGTGGGTGCTGGCATAAGTGGAGGGGGCCACCAGGGGCCCACAAGACAGGGGGCGCGCCCAGGTGGGGGGGCGCGCCCTCCACTCTCGTGGCCTGGTGCTTGCCCCTCTTACAGTGATTTCAGTGCCTAAAATCCTAAAGTATTCCATAAAAAATCATACTAGATTTGCAGGGAATTTGGAGCACTTTTACTTTTGGGATAATTTTTTAATGCACGGATAATTCAAAAAACAGACGGATAATAATATTTTTGATTTATTTATTCTAAATAACAGAAAGTAAAAAGAGGGTACAGAAGTTTGTGCCTTCTAGTTTCATCCATATCATGATCATCAAAATGAATCCACTAACAAGGTTGATCAAGTCTTGTTAACAAACTCATTCCGAACAACACGGAACGGGAGAAATTTCGAATAACACTAAGTTACCTCGACGGGGATATGAAAATCCCCAACAATAAGAATATCATACTTTTGCTTGACAGTAGGGAGAGGAAATTCAAAACCTCCAATAATAATAGTTGGAACTTTTCCAATAGAATTGATACTATGAATTTGAGATTGTTTCCTCGGAAAGTGTACCGTATGCTCATTACCATTAACATGAAAAGTGACATTGCCTTTGTTGCAATCAATAACAGCCCCTGCAGTGTTCAAAAAAGGACTACCAAGGATAATCGACATACTATCGTCCTCGGGAATATCAAGAATAACAAAGTCCGTTAAGATAGTGACATTTGCAACTACAACAGGCACAGCCTCACAAATACCGACAGGTATGTCAGTTGATTTATCAGCCATTTGCAAAGATATTTCAGTAGGTGTCAACTTATTCAATTCAAGTCTACGATATAAAGAGAGAGGCATAACACTAACACCGGCTCCAAGATCACATAAAGCAGTTCTAACATAATTTCTTTTAATGGAGCATGGTATAGTTGGTACCCCTAGATCTCCAAGTTTCTTTGGTATTCCACTCTTAAAAGTGTAATTAGCAAGCATGGTGGAAATTTCAGCTTCCGGTATCTTTCTTTTGTTTGTAATGATATCCTTCATATATTTAGCATAAGGGTTTACTTTAAGCATATCAGTTAAGCGCATACGTAAGAAGATAGGTCTAATCATTTAAGCAAAGCGCTCAAAATCCTCATCATCCTTTGTCTTGGATGGTTTAGGAGGAAAGGGCATGGGTTTCTGAACCCATGGTTCTCTTTCTCTACCGTGCTTCCTAGCAACAAAATCTCTCTTATCATAACGTTGATTCTTTGATTGTGGGTTATCAAGATCAACAGCAGGTTCAATCTCTACATCATTATTTTTGCTAGGTTGAGCATCAACATGAACATTATCATTAACATTATCACTAGGTTCATGTTCATCACCTGATTGTGTTTCGGCATCAGAAATAGAAATATCATTGGGATTCTCAGGTGTGTCTACAACAGGTTCACTAGAAGCATGCAAAGTCCTATCGTCTTTCTTTTTCTTCTTTTTGGAAGAACTAGGTGCCTCTAAATTATTTGTCTGAGAATCTTGCTCAATTCTCTTAGGGTGGCCTTCAGGATACAAAGGTTCCTGAGTCATTCTACCAGTTCTAGTAGCCACTCTAACAGCAAAGTCATTTTTATTATTTAATTCATCAAGCAAATCATTTTGAGCTTTAAGTACTTGCTCAGCTTGAGTAGCAACCATAGACGCATATTTTCTAATGAGTTTAAGTTCACCTTTGACTCTAGCCATATTATCGCTCACGCATCCTATCTTGAAAGCATTATTCTTTAACTCTCTACCGACATAAGCATTAAAACTTTCTTGTCTAGCCATAAAGTCATCAAATTCATCTAAGCATGGGCTATGAAATTTAGTAGAGGGGATTTCAACTTTATCATATCTATAGAGAGAATTTACCTTTACTACCTGTGTCGGGTTATCAAGACAATGTGGTTCTTCAACAGGCGGTATATTAAGACCATGTATTTCTTCAATAGGTGGTAAATTCTTAACATCTTCAGCTTTAATAACTTTTTCTTTCATTGATTTCTTTGCCTCTTGCATATCTTCAGGACTGAGAAATAAAACACCTCTCTTCTTCGGAGTGGGTTTAGGAATAGGCTCAGGAGTTGGCTCAATTGGTTCAGGAATTGCCTCAGGAATTGGTTCAGGAAGAGTCCAATTATTTTCATTAGTCAACATATTATTCAATAGTAATTCAGCTTTGTTGACTGTTCTTTCCCTGAAAACACAACCAACACAACTATCCAAGTATTCCTTGGAAGCATTGGTTAGTCCATTATAAAAGATATCAAGTATTTCATTTTTCTTGAGAGGATGATCAGGCAAAGCATTAAGTAATCGGAGAAGCCTCCCCAAGCTTGTGGGAGACTCTCTTCTTTGATTTGCACAAAATTATATATTTCCCGCAAGGCAGCTTGTTTCTGATGAGCAGGGAAATATTTAGCAGAGAAGTAATAAATCATATCTTGGGGGCTACGCACACAACCAGTAGCAAGAGAATTATACAAAGTCTTAGCATCACTCTTTAATGAGAATGGAAATATCTTAAGGATATAATAGTAGCGAGATTTATCATCATGAGTAAACAGGGTAGCTATATCATTCAACTTGGTAAGATGTGCCACAACAGTTTCTGATTCAAGGCCATAAAAAGGATCAGATTCTACCAAAGTAATAATTTTAGGATCAACAGAGAATTCATAATCCTTATCAGTAACACAGATAGGTGAAGTAGCAAAAGTAGGGTCGGGTTTCATTCTAGCATTAAGAGACTGCTGCTTCCATTTAGCTAATAATTTCTTAAGTTCATATCTATCATTTCAAGCAAAGATAGCTCTATCAGCTTCATCATTCATAACATAACCCTCAGGAACAACAGGCAATTCATAATCATTCGGAGAACTCTCATCATCACTATCATCAATAATAGCATCTTCAATAATTTTATTCTCTCTAGCCCTAGCAAGTTGTTCATCAAGAAATTCACCTAATGGCAAAGTAGTGTCACGCACAGAAGTAGTTTCATCATAAGTATCATGCAAAGTACAAGTGGCATCATCAATAACATGCGACATATCAGAATTCATAGTAGTAGCAGGTTTAGGTGTCGCAAACTTACTCATAACAGAAGGAGAATCTAGTGCAGAGCTAGATGGCAGTTCCTTACCTCCCCTCGTAGTTGAGGGATAGATTTTGGTTTTAGCGTCTTTCAAGTTCTTCATAGTGATCAACAGATATAAATCCCAAGTGACTCAGAGAATAGAGCTATGCTCGCCAGCAACGGCGCTAGAAATTAGTCTTGATAACCCACAAGTGTAGGGGATCACAACAGCTTTCGAGGGTAGAGTATTCAACCCAAATTAATTGATTCGACACAAGGGGAGCCAAACAATATTCTTGAGTATTAGCAGTTGAGTTGTCAATTCAACCACACCTGGATAACTTAGTATCTTCGGCAAAGTATTTAGTAGCAAAGTAGTATGATAATAAAGGTAACGGTAGCAAAAGTAATGTTTTTGGGTTTTGTAGTAATTGTAACAATAGAAAAGGGAAACTAAATAAGCGAAGCACAATATGTGAAAAGCTCGTAGGCAATGGATCAGTGATGGATAATTATGTCGGATGCGATTCCTCATGTAATAGCTATAACATAGGGTGACACAGAACTAGCTCCAATTCATCAATGTAATGTAGGCATGTATTCCGAATATAGTCATACGTGCTTATGGAAAAGAACTTGCATGACATCTTTTGTCCTACCCTCCCGTGGGAGCAGGGTCCTAGTGGAAACTAAGGGATATTAAGGCTTCCTTTTAATAGAGAACCAGACCAAAGCATTAACACATAGTGAATACATGAACTCCTCAAACTACGGTCATCACCGAGAAGTATCCCGATTATTGTCACTTCGGGGTTGTTGGATCGTAACACATAATAGGTGACTATAAACTTGCAAGATAGGATCAAGAACACACATATATTCATGAAAACATAATAGGTTCAGATCTGAAATCATGGCACTCGGGCCCTAGTGACAAGCATTAAGCATAGCAAAGTCATAGCAACATCAATCTCAGAACATAGTGGATACTAGGGATCAAACCCTAACAAAACTAACTTGATTACATGATAAATCGCATCCAACCCATCATCGTCCAGCAAGCCTACGATGGAATTACTCACGCACGCGGGTGAGCATCATGAAATTGGTGATGGAGGATGGTTGATGATGACGACGGCGACGAATCCCCCTCTCCGGAGCCCCGAACGGACTCTAGATCAGCCCTCCCGAGAGAGATTAGGGCTTGGCGGCGGCTCCGTATTGTAAAATGCGATGAAACTTTCTTTCTGATTTTTTTTCTCCGCGAGACAGAATATATGGAGTTGGAGTTGAGGTCGGTAGAGCCTCACGGGGCCCACGAGACAGGGGGGCGCCCAGGGGGGCAGGGCGCACCCCCACCCTCGTGGACAGGGTGTGGGCCCCCTGGTCTTGATTCTTTCTCCAGTATTTTTTATATTTTCCAAAAAGTGCCTCCAAGGATTTTCAGGACATTCAAGAACTTTTGTTTTCTACACATGAAACAACGTCATAGCAGTTCTACTGAAAACAGCGTCAGTCCGGGTTAGTTTCATTCAAATCATGCAAGTTAGAGTCCAAAACAAGGGCAAAAGTGTTTGGAAAAGTAGATACGTTGGAGACGTATCAGACATCCAGCACGTGTCGTGTTTGGCACCCTTTGTCGTAAGAGTTGAAACACTAGCATTCATCAGAAATAAAAAATAATTATAAATCAGTAGTGATACTATTCTTTTGAGAACCAATTAGCAGTGATACTATACCACACAGTATCCTTGCTCCTCGATATCGGAAAGAATACTTCCGTTCGCCAACATGTGGGACGTCGACCATCCTGGTCCACTTTCCATGCACGCAGAACTCCAAGGGAGAGTCACCTAGGTCGTCGCACCGTAGTAACAATGACTAATGAGCCGTCAAATCACAGGCCCACTTCCCACTTCGAAGTTGCTCGGACGAAGGAACCATCATGACTTCATTGAATTCCGCTTCTTGAATAAAACTACGGTACCAGTAGTACTGCTAGCTACAGTAGTTACTCCAACAGAGGCCTCCTTTCGTTCATAGGATAGTAATTTTATAGGAATATGAAAATCATAGGAAGTGAGATGACATGCATCTCAATTCCTACAGACAAAGAGATGCCATTTGATGCATAGGATAGGAATTTTTTCATTTAGTCTAGGCTAATGTATTGGTAATTTGCTCTAAAAACTACAGTAGTAACTAGTAGTACTGGTATATGCTCGTACTCAGACACAGACACACACACTAACTACTAGTACTACTACTTCTCACATGCTGGCCAGACGTCGTCGTTCTCCTTCCCGGCTTTGTCGGCGACACCCCATCGTGCTTGGATCTCCGCCGACCTCTCCGCAGCAGCGCGTGCGTCCTTTTCTTTCTTGCGGCGGCAGGCCTCTCTTTTCTTGAGTGCTTTTTGACTTTTCCGCTCCCTCAGTGCGGCTTTGGCCGCCTCTTGCTCTACCGCCCATTCGGCCTTGGCATCTTCAAATTCCTCCCACATAGTTGTGAGGTCGCGAGCGGCGATGAACTCGGCACAGTGAGATGCCATCGCTTCCCTACCATTTTGTGTGCGGTCATGGGCGGCGAGGAACTCGGCACGGCAGGATGCCATTGCTGCCTTACCGGTTAGTGTGCGGCGCGGTGGCATGAACGACACTTAGTGAGAGCTTCGGGGTGGAGTGGCCGGACAACCGTATAGTGCATTGGTTTATCAAGAGCTCAAGGACAGAAGACGAAGGAAATTTGGATTCCCCTTCAATCCTGGTCATTTATTACCAAGTAAAATGCATTGGCGGTCATCGAACTTGTCTTGATAGCTCACTTTGATCATTGTATATGAGATATGGTGATTATACGGTCACTGGCTTAGCGTATAGCTCCGTATTGTCTGGTTGACTAGTCAAACAGTCCGCATGCGCCTCATCAGCTCGTGTTCTTTATCTATCTACACGGGCCAACCTGTCAATGGAGAAAGAAATACTGTAAAAACCAAAATTATGCGTATGTGTGGAATCAAACCACGGACTCGTCGCTGCAATGCACCCTTGTCAGCCAAATGAAAATGAAATACTTCACGTCAGACACTCATGCTCATGTTTTCAAAGCATGCTAATGCATCCACGTCGCCCTCTAAATCAAAGTCCTGCTCATGGTGCAACGCAAACGGCGAGCCCATCACCTGCGCTCCCCGGTGGTGCCTGACATTACTTTTTAGACGTTTGATGGAGGCCTACGTGAACGATGAGCATGTATTCACCTGGCTCAAAACCAACGGTCATACTCGGAGCGCTTTGCTCATGTATATCGTCCATCACAATGACAATCCATAAAACAACCTAGCTAGAGAGGGTACTATGGTAGTATGGTACGGAGTATGTACTATTGTGAGCCACCGATCTTAGTGCCACTGCACACTGAAACCCCTTCCATCGCTAGCGCGCGCTTCCCGCCTGAAACGGTCACCGTCTCTCCAGAATGTCAATGCTGCATTCACCGGACTTAACAGCAGGTGCAATTGGTGTGTCACTGACATGCGGGCCAGATGCCCGTTGGGCCCACATGTCAGTAACCCAATGCATCTGTAGTTAAGTCACTAAAGCAGCATCCACATTCACGCCCGACGAACCTACTCCGGCGCCAGTTGTCCATCCGTCTGCCGTGGCTCATTGCCATTCACCCGCTATGTTAACTTGAGCCCCAGCTCCGAGCCATAGCCAAAGACCCACACTTATTCTCCTCCGGTCCCCTCCTTCTGTCGGCACCACTCCAACCATGGCCTCCTGGTGCTCCGAAGCTCTCTTTGACGTACTATCGCAGGAGCATACATGGTACATCGGCAGCTCCGCTTCGGGCGTGCTCCAAAGCTCTCTTCGACATACTGTCGCAGGAGCAAATGAAGGAGACCGCCGGCACCCCCCCCCCCCCCGGACGCCCTCCGCCGCCACGACCATGAAGTCGGCGCGCGTGCGCGGGCGCAGCCAGCAGTGAGGAAGAGTAGTACACGATAGGTCGCCATCGCTCTGGTCCCAGGAAGGCCACCGCTACTCCACTCAGTCGACGCCAAGCTTGGTGGGGTAAACATTGGGGGCCGATTAGCCGTTTGACGGTGACGTGGAGGCGGAAATCTTCAGAACCTTGTGCTCCGGAGGAGGAGGTTATCGAGGCGGATGAGGAGGAGGCAAAGGCAATTGCCGGCTTTCTCAGGTTCACGGCCGGACATGGTAGTCGGGCGCTTGTGATCGTTTAGATTAGGTTTACAGTAGGTTTTAGTACGGTTTGTGCGAAATATGTAATGAATTTCGTCCAGTTTGTAGGAAAAGTTTTCGAAATGTAATGAATTTCATCCGGTTAATTTGAAATTTGCTTTGTTTGCATGAATTTCATCCGGTTAGTTCATATAGTTGTCGAAAGGTATTCGGGCAGCATCGGATGGCATCCATCAGTGTCCTCGGACAGATGCCGGTGTAAATTTGTGGGCCAGCGCTGGAGATGCCCTAACTATCATGCTATAATCGCTAACAGTCCTCCATTATTTGGTAGGGAACAGTTATCCCTCGATCAAAATCAGATATGCGGTGTTTCGCAGTCCTCCCACGTAAGAGGGTAAACTCTTGCTTACATAAAAATGGAGCAAGTGGACGGCACTGTAGCACGTCATATCACTCGAACTAGCCCGTCTAACAAGCG
This sequence comes from Triticum timopheevii, assembly GCA_963921465.1. Taxonomy (NCBI): domain Eukaryota; kingdom Viridiplantae; phylum Streptophyta; class Magnoliopsida; order Poales; family Poaceae; genus Triticum; species Triticum timopheevii. Next base: position 156,284,724 of record OY997272.1, read on the forward strand.
GGAAAGTACCGCCCTCATCATTTTGTTCCGGATTTCTATCGATCGATCAAGCGAAAATGTTACGCTTCGCAAGTTCTAAAGGAAAAGGCGGCACACTTATGACTCGTACGCGTCGCACCCCCAACAGTCCAGCTCGCACGCCGCTCACCAGAGGGGACACACGTTGTCTTGCAATTTCACTGACATGTGGGACCGTAATTGAATAAACTGTCAATAGCCGAAATCTAATCACTCGGTGAGCGTCGACTGAGAAGAGAGAAACAGGGGAGGGAGAAGAGATCGCCCGCCCGCCGTGCACAGACTCAAAGAAATATATGGTGATAATGTGAGGTGGGGCCATGCTGGAGTCCAGACCGCTTCTGGATCCTGCTCTGACCGCCCTGGCCCCTCAAGACGCCAGTTGCCCGCCGCATGCATGCATAGCAAGTAGTACTACTAAAAAACTGGGCTATAAGCCCCCTTATGTGGAGGAGAGAGAGGCATTGACAAAGTCAAGGAGTGGGCTCTGCAAGAGCCCGTCTCTACACATGCTCCTAGGTATAAAAAATAATTCTAAAAAAAGGCATAAAAACAATTGTATCTAAAAAAAGAAAGATAAAAAACATTTGAGAGGAAATAGATAGAGAGAAAGTGAGAAAAAGTTGTAACCTTATAGCCAACCTTATAGTCAACAGTATGGTAGCATTACATGAGGAAGGAGGGGGTGGTGCACATGCCAAGTTCACTGGGCTGCCATGTTTCACACTCCTTTGTCGTAACAGTGGAGACAATAGCGTTCGTCAAAAATAACCAATGAATACTCGTTGCTCGTCCTCTATATCAGAAAGAATACTTACATTCACCGACATGTGGGACGTCGACCATCCTGGTCCACCTGCCATGCAAAGAATTATCCTGGTCTACCCCGGTCATATCGCAGGCCCAACCTTTCCCACTGTAAGTTGTTCAGACGAACGAACCATCATGACTTCGTTGAATTCCGCTTCTTCAAGGAAACTTACTGTACCCGCAATACTGCTACCACACGCGAAGATTGGACGGCACTGTACCACGTCATATCACTGAAACCCACTAGGACAAACTAGCCCACCTAGGTCATCTATTTTGGAACGGAGGGAGTACATCTCTGCACTGCTATGATTTTGTGTTGTACGTCTGTGTACTTTTTCTACAATTTTCCTACCCTATGAACCAAATGAGGCCTGAATGTATTCGTGTCGACTATTGTCTGATCGATCGCTAAGCCTACAATTTTAGGATCTGGGGCTATTGGTCGATCGACGACGGATAAGTATAAGCGTACCACGAGCTCATCAGCCCCAATGTTTCTCTTTGGTGAGTGTTTTGCAAGTACTATAGCTCGCATAGTAGCTAGCCTACTAACACCAAGAATCATCAAACAAGCCTTGCTGATATGATAAACATTTCAAACTTACATCTAAGCATGCCATATATTACATCAAAAGCTGGTGAGGATACATCTGTTTCCATAAATCAGAGAGGGTTCGCATGATTCACTATCAAACAAAAGTAGCAAGTACCACCGACACAAGACATTGCACTAGACCTAAGATGGTTTGATAACACGCACCATTCTGGTAATTAAACACAGGGCAATGCAAACTACCCTGAAGGATTAGCGTGACCAACTATGTCTTGTCATCGATCTCTTAGGCAATGACCACAGCACGGACAACAGCATGGGAATTGATCTCTGGGGCGATCTCCACAGGACTGCCCGCGACATCGGAATCCATCTCTGGGGCGATGTCCAGAGGTTGGACAGCGGCATCGGGATCGATCTCCGGGGCAATGCCAACAGGACGGGCCGCGACATCGAAAACGATCTCTAGGGCGTTGTCCACAGGACGGGCTGCGACATCGGAATCATCAAGGACGTCCACCGGCATCTGCACAACCCTAACATATTAGCAAGCATATTGCAAATAATCAAAAACCACAACTATGGTAATAAGCCATTATTTTTTACCTTGTGCAGCTCACCGGGGGATCTCATCCCTCCGGGGGCCATCTCCTCGTCCTCAATGGGGACCATCACCTTGCCAGGGGAATACTGCTTCTGAACGGTGACTATCTCCTCAAACTCGGCCTTGAGCCTTGCATAGGTGGCCATCAGAGTTCCTGGGGTAGGCACGATAGGGCCCTTGTTGTTCTTCCAACTTTCTTTGAGGAGTTCGTCCACCAACATCGTCAACTCTTTGGCCAGTGCTTGTTTCTTGGAGTTCTTCGTCTCCATGGGTCATGGTCAACTGTTGGTCGCTGCTCGCTTCCTGGAGATTGTTGTCTCTAGTGGGTGGTCCACCGGCAACTCTTTGCCTAGTGCTCCAGGATCCATCAATGAACTGACAAACAAAAAGCAATCGAAAGGAAACCACAATCGCAATGAAAACGGGAAAAGAATAGGATGTGATAATCGGTCGGTGCTTCGCAAAAAGAAGATTCTTGGAATGAAAATATAGCAACATAACTGATTTTCCCACCTTTCCTTCGTCGGTACAGAAGAAAAATGGCAGAAGTGAGTAGCCTGGAGTGAGGTTTTCTTCAAGAAAGGGAAGAAAGGGCTTGAACGAGCGTTCCAGTGAAATGATGGTTGCTTCGTCCAGTCCAACTTGGAGGCTACCTTACCACTGCTGGTAAAGGTGTGGGTTTTGTGATATGACGAGTCATGACGGCCACACCAGGGTGACAGGTGAGTCTCGACTTTAGCACCTCGCTGTGATTTGGTGGATGGCACGTGGGCTCGGATGCTTTGAAATGTCCTGCATGTAGATAGAGTGGCTAGTCATATAGGAGTGCTCAATATTGTACACCGCGACCAAGGTGGAGAGGAAAACAAGAGAACTACGTAATTAATGCATGAGTTTAATTAGGTTAGTTTTGTAAAGTACGAGATACATTCCTCCAATCGCAAAATGCCTTGGTTCATGAGATTTGAGATTTGAGCGCTATAAACCGGAAGGGAGGGAGTACTGCACGCGGTGTAGTCTAGTCACTTGTTGAAATCTCTAGAAAGGCAAATACTCCTTTCCAGTTTACAGGGCTATACTACTCCCTCCGTCTAGGTGTGTACGTCATCTTACGAAAACCAAAATAGTCCCAAAACACTTAGGCGCGGTGCATTAACTTCTACCTTGTTTCTTGTTTCTTGACATATCAACCAATAAGAGATGAGAGGTGTGTATGCTTTTAATGACTTGCAATGGCTAGTTCATTGCATGCAGTGCTATTAATTAGCAAATAAACATTGGTGACCCGAGGAGGAAACGGTGCTAATCGCGTGGACCTGTGCAGAATGAGTATCAACCAATGGATGATGGAGTTTAATTGTTAAACAATAGAAATTTTGTCTCATGCAAGAGCCTGGGTAGTATATGCGTGCTCCAAGGCACCGCACCACACGAGCGTTCGCAACTGCCACGTTCGGGTTGCCCTTGGCTCTTCACCTCTTCGAGAAGACGAACAATGATGTTACTCATACTTATAGAGTATAGAATCCACTGATGCATGTCCGTCCACCTCGTGCGGGAGGGATAGCATGTAGCGAAAGCTTCTACTCACTGCTCCTTCCTTTGCGTCTATGACAGGTGAGCCCAATAGGTGGTTGGCCCTCCTGTCATGCAGCCAAAGGCAGGTGCAGTTAAGGCACTAGAGCTCAGTCTGCAAGGGAGAGGGCGTTGTAGTAATCAAATTTATCGGTCTTGTACGAGTTGACGCGACACATCAAAACACTACACTCAATATAAGTCTTTTTACACATTTCAAATGGACTACTTCGTATGTAGACATATTCTGCTTCATATGTAGTCACTTGTTGAAATCTCTAAAAAGACTTATATTTGGAAACGGAGGGAGTACAACGCATGCATGCATGCCGTTACTTTCCTTTTGATACTTGCATGTGTTGATTTGATGCACCTTGCCAAATTTTGACTATAAATTTAACTAACCAAATTTTCATGCATGTCACAAAAAATTACGGGGCTATTTGGATTGTGACTATGTTTGTCTTATGTTGCCACATTATTTTTCCCACACTTGCCACACTTGCCTAACCTGAGTTGCTCAAATTGTTAGACACACTTTGGCTTGCCTAAGGGAATCTTGCCACAATTTTTGTGTCTATGACATGTGGGGTTCACTGCTAATAAAAAAAATCTTGTCTTAGGTGTGGCTAATAAAAAAGACTTATATTTAGGAACGGAGGGAGTAGAAAATATAAATAATAATGCATGTTGGGGCAACCCACGTTTCTGCTAATTTTAGCCGTGGGCTTGTTCACAATTTTTTTGAGGGGGTGGTTGTTCATTTAATGGAGGGACTTGTAGTACCAGACTTGAACGATACAAAGTGCGACCTGGCACACCGTAACACCACTTGGAACAAACGGGTAGCTATCTCAAAAAACAATCAACAACTAAAAAAATGCGACCTGGCATGTAGTAGTACACAATTTTAAACGATTGTTTTGATGGAGTGAAAAAGGAAAACTACCCCACTACGTATATATAGGTCGGAGCCTCCGGGCTTGCTTGCTAGGGTTGCTCTATTCACACACTCTCATCCTCTCCAAATCTAAACAAGATAGGGGGAGTAACAATGTCTTTCTCCCTTCAAAAAACACTAGCTTTCTATCCTCACCGCTGGTTACAGATCTGGACGTATCCCCCTCCACCGGTGAAGGGGAGGAGGGGCAGCGTTTAGGCCATCGTCGACAGCGAGGGAGGAGACACACTGCCGGCTGCACCGTTATCTCTGGCCGAGCGCCGGCGCCGGAGGTCCTCCGATCCCTTCGTCCATGTTTCTTGGATGTGGTCTTAGATGTTTACGTACCTTAGAGTGAACAAAAATGGGACCAACCCAGATATGTTTCTTGGATGTTTGTTTCTCGGGGCAACAAACTATGAATCACCACTTTATGCCCCTGTTTACGTACATGGTGCTGGACTGCTGGTGCACCCACTGTCCCATGCCCTTATACCAAATATTTAGCTATTCTTAATCTAATGTCCCTGGTAAAAATGAAGCCATGCCACTGTTATAAGCCATGACAAGTTTAGCCAAATGTTTTGCCTACAATTGTTTGAGACTCTAACTGTTTCCTCTGTACCTTTTTGTGCAAACAGGGATATCCATTTCACCTGGTTGCTGTTGTGACCTTTTGGTGCACTGCAAAAAACTCTTCTTAAAAGAAGTGACTTTTGTGTTGTTTAACTGGAATGTCAGAATGGAACAGTTGGTTCATTTCAATGGAACTGCACGAAGGGAGATCTGTGTTCCAATCCTCATCATCCATATTGGCGCCATAAGCTTCCTTTAGGTAAGAATGATATTTAATGCATGTGTTCATATCTATTTTCTGACTGCCATGAGAAAATAATGCTATTTTTTACTAGTACACTTGTACTCCCTCACTGGCAAAACCAATTCTGAATTAGAAGGCCAATCATGTACTTGGTTTCACCAACTAGTGAGGAGAAAGAGAAACAGAGCATGAAGAGGAAGAAGAAGAAGAATAAACAGTGCCAAGGCGATCTTGCTGAAGCCAGAGGCCTCAGTCGAGGCCATTCAAGGGCTCCGGCAATGACTACCTTACATGTGAGACGATCCTCCAGGGAGCCCTTCCACTTCTGTTGTCTCACTTAATTAATTAGGAGTACTTAAGTACCACTAATTTATTACTGCCTAATTTTCCTGTCGGAGTTAAACAAATCTTTAGTAGGACCTTATGCTGAATCATGTACGTGTGTATGTTTTTCTATGGAGGTGAATCATGTGGTGGAGCAGGGAGGGAATATTATTAGTGTCATGACATAATAGTGCTATTGTTTTGCATGTCAATTTATTGCCATTGGTTCGATGAGGTAATGTTTTGCGTATTGTCCATCATTAATTTGATGCTACTGTTTGAGTAATATGCTAATGTCTTCCTATCCTTTCTCACTAAGCTAATGAAGGTTTCACCTTGTTCCTACTTGTGCAAACATGGATCATGTTGTGCCAATCATACATTTTAGTGGAACTACACAAGACAATACAATGAACTGTATCCCAGCCAGTGCTTTAACTCTGCTGAAAGTTCTTGATAATCTTTCGATATAATCTCAGCATTGGTAAACAAGAGTGATTTCAACCATACATTTGAAGTGCACAAAAATATATACTATTGTGTGATTCCAATGAGTGCTTTATAATATCTTATGGGACTACATGAATAAAGTTTTTTTCTCAGGTTGGTACGGGCCTAAGGCCTTCATCCATATTAGTTTGTTGTCATCTCTATTTGTATCGTGCTACTGTCATCAGAAACTCCTTTATCTTTGCGCGTTAAAGTTTTGCAACCTATGATAAATGGCAATGCTTTGAGTGTTGAGCTAATTGGCACTGATTAAATAAACTAATACCTCTCTTTAAGCAAGACTACTATGTTGCTAACTTTACCCATTAAGATAATGAGGGTGCTTCTATTTGTTAGTGTATGCTTCATCAACTAGTCCCAGTATTACAGTAATCTCACTCTCTCAATATATGTGCCAATAGGGATGCTCGATTTTGGTGGAACTGCACAAAAACTTTGGGTGCTTCATTGCCTCGACAGCTTCCGTCCTTTCCTGTCAGTCGCTAATCTCGGCTTGCTTTCTTCCTTCGCTGTCAGTCGCTTCGCTTATCTCATCTTCCAGCCAAAGGAAATAGTAATTGATATGCTACCTCACGCAGGTTGGTACTGGTCTTTATCCTGATTATTGAGCTTCTCATATGTATTGGTAATTTGGTATTGTGCTACTATTTTCCGATTTCATAAAGGAGTAATTTGGAGCCAGGAGTTGCAGGCAAATCATTACATCGGGTGATTTCAGTAGAACTGCACAAAATGATCAGATGGACAGGTACTTATGCTGCTGCTATGTACTCCAAAGTTCACTCAGACAAGCATCGATGTTGACAAGAAGAAGTGCCTATATTCATTCAAGTATCAACCAGCATCAACCAATTGTCAAACTCCAAGTATTAGGAGAGTGAACGCCAAAAATATTGCTTGGTGCATAGCCTAGAAAAAGACAGTCCAGTCTTTGGTCCCAACTTGTGCCTTTTCGTTATTGGCACATATGGTAGGGAACTATATGGCATGGAGTCTAAAGATTCTAGACAAGTTGGTTGATGCGTATATTCATCTGGTACTTAATTAGTCTGCACGCCAAGGATGCTCCATTTCAGTTGAACTGCACAAAAAATTTGGGTGGTTCATTTTCTCAACCGCCTCCTTTCTCGTCTGTAATGTAGAATTTTGGTGAGATACAGGACCAAGATGAGCCAGTAAACTAGTTGGATTAAAGTAGTGGCCAAGTTGCTCAAACCTCCCTCGGCATGAGGCCACTATTTGAGGATAAACCTACAAGCAAAGTTCAGATTGTCTGTGCTGCCTCTTATGTACTCGAAAGTTTACTCATACAAGAACTAATTTTAGCAAGAAGTACCTCCGATTGAACACCATTTACCAGTCTGTACCCTAGGTAATTAAAGTTCGTCCATGAATCGTATTGGTTGTGATCTCAATCAGTTGGATGCATAAACATACTGAACATGTGTATATCTGAATCTTTTTGTGAATAATGTATGAATATTATCGTGTGATCTATCAATCATTTGGATGCATAGATATGCTGAGCTTGTGTATATATGAATCATTTGGATGCATAGATAGTGAATGTTGGCTATGAATATGAACGTGTCCTGTGAACCTGAGTTTGATACGAATGTTTACCTTTTCTGTTGTATTTGTGTGTGAACTTGTTAGTATGCCTATTGTGGGGTATGTGACGTGTGGGTGTCAACGGCACACCTTCTTCCCGAGAAGAATTGCACCTGCTTTGTTAGGGTAGCAACGGCGCATCAGCTCTTTTTAATCTTTTTATTACTCGGTCTTCCCCTCTTGCCCGCTCAACCCCTGCCGTAATGTTTTCATCCTCAAAACAAACATAGTATTGCGTTGTTTTTTAGGCTTGATGAAAAATCGAGTGCTGGTTTCTGTAGGTTGGCCCGCCTAGTAAATGGGCTGCTGGTCCACCACGACGGTCTGGGAGGCTAAAACTACAATTTGTATGGTGCAGTGGCAAGTAAAAAATGTCGTCGAGAGCCATCCACTGTAGAAAAAAATCACTCCTGATGTGCTTCTTCAGTCGTGCTGCCGGCTCCCTCTTTAATCCAGTTCGCTCAAGGATCTGGTATCATTTTTTTCAGAGGGCGAACAAGTATCAGCTAGGCCTAGGTTTTGTATTTTAACATGCGTAGCCCACGACATACGGAGACAGTGGTTTCAACTTATTTTTTGAGGTCCATACCGGCCTATGGGCTTTTTCTTAAAGATTGGTAGCCCAATGTATTTTTTAATAAAACACAAGTCTCTATTCTATTTATCTATATATAATAATAATAATGTTGTGTCCAATTTATGTTTTCCCTTCTAACCACATTATATATATTTATATTATTACTATTATCGTATATTTTATAGAGACTTATATATACGTTATAAAAACATCCCGCGTGTTATTAACTTATAAAAGTAAATGTTTAACGGAAGTTGGCAAGGAAAATCCTGGTTGTTTTTGACTCACAGGCAAGGAAAATCCTAGTGATTGCGTACAAAAGCTTGCGAAGATTTTAAGAACCAATTTAATAATAACGTGCTCATTTTTATTCTGAGCAATAACTCGCTAATTTGTTAATTATATATATATATATATATATATATATATATATATATATAATGTGCCCCTCGGGTTTATTCTTTGATATTAATTGCTCCTTCTAACATAACATTATATATATAATGAGCCCACCTAATACGTGTATTTCAAGGAAGTGCAAATGTGCTGGGATATCTTGGAAAATATAAACGGGCCTGATTTTCGCGAAATTATTTGTTCACCGAGCCCAGCAAATGGACTGTACATTCTAGAAAACATGGGTTAAATATATGCCCAATTTTTGCAGGCTGACATGTGGGCCAATAGGTCGAAGCCTACGCAGGGCCTTGTCAACTTGGTCAACAAATGATTGTGTCATCCACAGCCATTGGATTTATATCCAACGGCCGGCATGCACCTTCAATCTCTCGTCTTCTTCCTCCAGCGTCGCCGAGACTGCCTGGTCCAGCCTCCGGCAGCTAGCGGCTCTGCTTAGCACACATCACTGCGAAGCGCTACCTGATAACCCACAAGTGTAGGGGATCGCAACAACTTTCGAGGGTAGAGTATTCAACCCAAATTTTTTGATTCGACACAAGGGGGGCCAAAGAATATTCGTAAGTATTAGAAATTGAGTTGTCAATTCAACCACACCTGGATAACTTAGTATCCGCAGCAAAATATTTAGTAGAAAATTAGTATGATAGTAATGGTAACAGTGGCAAAAGTAAAGATAATAGTTTTGTAGTAGTTGTAACAGTAGCAATGGAAAAGTAAATAAGCGAAGCACAACATGTGAAAAGCTCGTAGGCATTGGATCAGTGATGGATAATTATGTCGACTGCGATTCCTCATGTAATAGCTATAACATAGGGTGACACAGAACTAGCTCCAGTTCATCAATGTAATGTAGGCATGTATTCTGAATATAGTCATACGTGCTTATGGAAAAGAACTTGCATGACATCTTTTGTCCTACCCTCCCGTGGCAGCGGGGTCCTAGTGGAAACTAAGGGATATTAAGGCCTCCATTTAATAGAGAACCGGAACAAAGCATTATCACATAGTGAATACATGAACTCCTCAAACTACGGTCATCACCGAGAAGTATCTCGATTATTGTCACTTCGGGGTTGTCGGATCATAACACATAATAGGTGACTATAGACTTGCAAGATAGGATCAAAAACTCACATATATTCATGAAAATATAATAGGTTCAGATCTGAAATCATGGCACTCGGGCCATAGTGACAAGCATTAAGCATAGCAAAGTCATAGCAACATCAATCTTAGAATATAGTGCATACACGCTCAGGGGGGAGGGCGCGCACCCCACCCTCGTGGACAGGGTGTGGGCCCCCTGGCCTTGATTCTTTCGCTTGTATTTTTTATATTTTCCAAAAGTTATCTCCGTGGATTTTCAGGTCATTCCGAGAACTTTTGTTTTCTGCACAATAAACAACACCATGGCAGTTCTGCTGAAAACAGCGTCAGTCCGGGTTAGTTTCATTCAAAGCATGAAAATTAGAGTCCAAAACAAGGGCAAAAGTGTATGGAAAAGTAGATACGTTGGAGACGTATCAACTCCCCCAAGCTTAAACCTTTGCTTGTCCTCAAGCAATTCAGTTAACAAACTGAAAGTGATAAAGAAAAACTTTTACAAACTCTATTTGCTCTTGTTGTAAATATGTAAAGCCAGCATTCAAGTTTTCAGCAAAGTAATAACACTTAGGTCTCATAACTACTCATATCAATGGCATAATCAGCTAGCGAGCAATAATAATAAAACTCGGATAACAACACTTTCTCAAAACAATCATAATATGATATAACAAGATGGTATCTCGCTAGCCCTTTCTGAGACTGCAAAACATAAATGCAGAGCACCTTTAAAGACAAACGGCTGGCTAAACATTGTAATTCATGGTAAAAGAGATCCAGTGAAATCATACCCAATATAAACCAATAATAATGAATGCAAATGACAGTGTGCTCTCCAGCGGGTGCTTTTTAATAAGAGGGATGATGACTCAACATAAAAGTAAATAGATAGGCCCTTCGCAGAGGGAAGCAGGGATTTGTAGAGGTGCCAGAGCTCGAATTCAAAATAGAGACGAATAACATTTTGAGCGGCATGCTTTCACTGTCAACGCAACAACTATGAGATGGCGATATCTTCCATACTACATGCATTATCGGCAGTTCCCAAACAGAGTGGTAAAGATTATACTCCTCCACCACCAACAAGCATCAATCCATAGCTTGCTCGAAACAACGAGTGCCTCCAACTAACAACAGCCCTGGGGGAGTTTTGCTTAATTATTTTGATTTGCTTTGATCTTTTTGATCCTGGGACTGGGCATCCCTGTTATCGCCATTTTCTCGTGAATGAGGAGTGGAGTCCACTCCTCTTGAGAATAACCCACCTAGCATGGAAGATACAGACAACCCTAGTTGAAACATGAGCTACTCGAGCATACAAAACAGAATCTCATCTGAAGGTTTGGAGTTTGGCACATACAAATTTACTTGGAACGACAAGTAGATACCACATATAGGAAGGTATGGTGGGCTCATATGGAACAACTTTGGGGTTTAAGGAGTTTGGATGCACAAGCAGTATTCCCGCTTAGTACAGGTGAAGGCTAGCAAAAGACTGGGAAGCGACCAACTGAGAGAGCGACAACAGTCATGAACATGTATTAAAATTAATTTACACCGAGTACAAGCATGAGTAGGATATAATCTACCATGAATATAAATATCATGAAGGCTATGTTGAGTCACTAAATTCATTCAAAGGAGGATACCATCCCATCATACCACATTCCAATCATTTTAATAGCATGTTGGCACGCAAGGCAAACCATTATAACTCATAGCTAATCAAGCATGGCACAAGCAACTATGATCTCTAAATGTCATTGCGAATATGTTTACTTCATAATAGGCTGAATCAGGAACAATGAACTCATCATATTTACAAAAACAAGAGAGGTCGAGTTCATACCAGCTTTTCTCATCTCAACCAGTCCATTATATATCGTCATTATTGCCTTTCACTTGCACGACCGAACGATGTGTATAATAATAATAGTGCATGTGCATTGGACTAAGCTGGAATCTGCAAGCATTCAACTCAAGAGAGAAGACAAAGTAATATGGTGTCTAAGTTAAATAAACAATCATGCATATGAGAGCCACTAAACATTTTCAATATGGTCTTCTACTCTCGACCCCCAAAGGAAAGAAAAGAAAATAAAACTATTTACACGGGAAAGCTCCCAACAAACAAAAGAAGAACAAGAAATCTTTTGGGTTTTCATTTTAATTGCTACTAGCTTGGAAATTAAACTGACTATTTTTTTTGATTTTTCTTAAGGTTTATCAAACACACAAGAAGAAAACTAGAAAAAGAAAATTAAACTAGCATGGATAATACAATGAAAGAGTATGAGCATCGACAACTAGAATAGTGTGTGAACATGAATGTAAAGTCGGTGAGAAATACGTACTTCCCCAAGCTTTTGCTTTTGGCCTAAGTTGGTCTATTGCCAAGGATAGCCTGGAAGATATCCGTAGTTATAACTGGGGTTGTACTGAGATGCAGCAGCAAATGCATCCTGAGTCGCGCTTGTTGGCGAGCCGCCTCCGCTCTCCCCTCGTGTTCAGCTGCGTCCTCCCTAGTAACAACATATCTTCGTTTTGCCTGGTAATCAAAAAGGAAAGGAGCAGGGAGAGTAACATGGACAGAGCTACGTCTGTCAAAGATTAGTCGATACTGAACGATATGTTCGTTCCTCACAAGAAAATGATGTTTGACCATCGCGTCATAATCTAAATAAGCAGGACGTGTTGGAAATATGCCCTAGAGGCAATAATAAAAGCATTATTATTATATTTCTTTGTTCATGATAATTGTCTTTATTCATGCTATAATTGTATTATCCGGAAATCGTAATACATGTGTGAATAATAGACACCAACATGTCCCTAGTGAGCCTCTAGTTGACTAGCTCGTTGATCAATAGATAGTCTTCTTGGCTATGGACATTGGATGTCATTGATAACGGGATCACATCATTAGGATAATGATGTGATGGACAAGACCCAATCCTAAGCATAGCGTGAGATCGTGTAGTTCGTTTGCTAGAGCTTTTCTAATGTCAAGTATCTTTTCCTTTGACCATGAGACCGTGTAACTCCCGGATACCGTAGGAGTGCTTTGGGTGTATCAAACGTCACAACGTAACTGGGTGACTATAAAGGTGCATTATAGGTATCTCCGAAAGTGTTTGTAGGGTTGACACGGATCGAGACTGGGATTTGTCACTCCGTATGACGGAGAGATATCACTGGGCCCACTCGGTAATGCAACATCATAATGAGCTCAAAGTGACCAAGTGTCTGGTCACGGGATCATGCATTACGGTACAAGTAAAGTGACTTGCCGGTAACGAGATTGAATGAGGTATTGGGATACCGATGATCGAATCTCGGGCAAGTAACATATCGATTGACAAAGGGAATTGCATACGGGGTTGATTAAATCCTCGACATCGTGGTTCATCCGATGAGATCATCGTGGAGCATGTGGGAGCCAACATGGGTATCCAAATCCCGCTGTTGGTTATTGACCGGAGAGCGATCTCGGTCATGTCTACATGTCTCCCGAACCCGTAGGGTCTACACACTTAAGGTTCGGTTACGCTAGGGTTGTAGGGATATGTATATGCAGTAACCCGAATGTTGTTCGGAGTCCCGGATGAGATCCCGGACGTCACGAGGAGTTCCGGAATGGTCCGGAGGTAAAGATTTATATATGGGAAGTCCTGTTTCGGGCATTGGGACAAGTTTCGGGGTTATAGGTATTGTACCGGGACCACCGGAAGGGTCCACCTGTCCCGGGGGGCCACATGGGCTGTAGGGGGTGCGCCTTGGCCTACATGGGCCAAGGGCACCAGCCCCACATAGGCCCATGCGCCTAGGGTTTGAGGGGGGAAGAGTCCTAGGAGGGGAAGGCACCTCCTAGGTGCCTTGAGGGGGAGGGAAACCTCCCCTTGGCCGCCGCCCCCCTAGGAGATTGGATCTCCTAGGGCCGGCCACCCCCCCTTGGCCCTCCTATATATAGTGGGGGAGAGGAGGGACTTCACACCTTGGCCTTTGCTTGCCTCCTTCTCCCTCTCCAACACCTCCTCCTCCTCCATAGTGCTTAGCGAAGCTCTGCCGGAGTACTGCAGCTCCATCAACACCACGCCGTCGTGCTGCTGCTGGTGCCATCTCCCTCAACCTCTCCTCTCCCCTTGCTGGATCAAGAAGGAGGATACGTGGCTGTTCCATACGTGTGTTGAACGCGGAGGTGCCGTCCGTTCGGTGCTAGGATCTCCGGTGATTTGGATCACGTCGTGTTCGACTACATCATCCCCGTTCTTTGAACGCTTCCGCTCGCGATCTACAAGGTACGTAGATGCATCCGATGACTCGTTGCTAGATGAACTCCTAGATGGATCTTGGTGAAACGAGTAGGAAAATTTTTGTTTTCTGCAACGTTCCCCAACAGTGGCATCATGAGCTAGGTCTATGCATAGTTCTTCTTGCACGAGTAGAACACAATTTGTTGTGGGCGTAGATGTTGTCAACTCTCTTGCCGTTACTAGTCTTATCTTGCTTCAACGGTATTGTGGGATGAAGCGGCCCGGACCAACCTTACACGTATGCTTACGTGAGACCGGTTCCACCGACTAACATGCACTAGTTGCATAAGGTGGCTGGCGGGTGTCTGTCTCTCCTACTTTAGTTGAAGCGGATTCGATGAAAAGGGTCCTTATGAAGGGTAAATAGAAGTTGACAAATCACGTTGTGGCTTTCACGTAGGTAAGAAAACGTTCTTGCTAGAACCCTACTTCAGCCACGTAAAACTTGCAAACAACAATTAGAGGACGTCTAACTTGTTTTTGCAGCAAGTGTTTTGTGATATGATATGGCCAAAGTTGTGATGAATGATGAATGATCTATATGTCATGTATGAGATGTTCATGCTATTGTAATATGAATCACGACTTGCATGTCGATGAGTATGACAACCGGCAGGAGCCATATGAGTTGTCTTTATTTTTTGTATGACCAGCGTGTCATTGAAGAACGCCATGTAAACTACTTTACTTTATTACTAAACGCGTTAGTCATAGAAGTAGAAGTAGTCGTTGGCGTGACAACTTCATGAAGACACGATGATGGAGATCATGATGATGGAGATCATGGTGTCATGCCGGTGACAAGATGATCATGGAGCCCCGAAGATGAAGATCAAAGGAGCTATATGATATTGGCCATATCATGTCACTACTTTATATAATTGCATGTGATGTTTATTATGTTTTATGCATCTTGTTTACTTAGGACGACGGTAGTAAATAAGATGATCCCTTACAAAATTTCAAGAAGTGTTCTCCCCTAACTGTGCACCGTTGCTACAGTTCGTCGTTTCGAAGCACCACCTGATGGTCGGGTGTGATAGATTCTTACGTTCACATACAACGGGTGTAAGACAGTTTTACACAGCGAAAACACTTAGGGTTAACTTGACGAGCCTAGCATGTACAGAGATGGCCTCGGAACACGGAGACCGAAAGGTCGAACACGAGTCGTATGGAAGATACGATCAACATGAGAATGTTCACCGACGATGACTAGTCCGTCTCACGTGATGATCGGACACGGCCTAGTCGACTCGGATCGTGTAACACTTAGATGACCAAAGGGATGTCAAATCTGAGTGAGAGTTCATTATAATTTGATTAGATGAACTTAATTATCATGAACTTAGTCTAAATATTTTACAATATGTCTTGTAGATCAAATGGCCAACGTAGTCCTCAACTTCAACGCATTCCTAGAGAAAACTAAGCTGAAAGACAATGGCAGCAACTATACGGACTGGGTCCGGAACCTGAGGATCATCCTCATAGCTGCCAAGAAAGATTATGTCCTACATGAACCGCTGGGTGACGCACCTGTTCTCCCTGCAGAACAAGACGTTATGAACGCTTGGCAGGCATGTTCCGATGACTACTCCCTCGTTCAGTGCGGCATGCTTTACAGCCTAGAGCCGGGGCTCCAAAAGCGTTTTGAGAGACATGGAGCATATGAGATGTTCGAAGAGCTGAAAATGGTTTTCCAAGCTCATGCCCGGGTCGAGAGATATGAAGTCTCCGACAAATTCTTCAGCTGTAAGATGGAGGAAAATAGTTCTGTCAGTGAGCACATACTCACTATGTCTGGGTTACATAACCGCTTGACTCAGCTGGGAGGTAATCTCCCGGATGATGCGGTCATTGACAGAATCCTCCAGTCGCTTCCACCAAGCTACAAGAGCTTTGTGATGAACTTCAATATGCAGGGGATGGAAAAGACCATTCCTGAAGTATTAGCTATGCTGAAATCAGCAGAGGTAGAAGTCAAGAAGGAACATCAAGTGTTGATGGTCAATAAAACCACTAAGTTCAAGAAGGGAAAGGGTAAAAAGAACTTCAAGAAGGACGGCAAGGTAGTTGCCGCGCCCAGCAAGCAAGCTGCCGGGAAGAAGCCAAAGAATGGACCCAAGCCCGAGACTGAGTGCTTTTATTGCAAGGAAAGTGGTCACTGGAAGCGGAACTGCCCCAAATACTTAGCGGACAAGAAGGCCGGCAAAACCAAAGGTATATTTGATATACATGTAATTGATGTGTACCTTACCAGTAATCGTAGTGACTCCTGGGTATTTGATACCGGTGCCGTTGCTCATATTTGTAACACACAGCAGGAGCTGCGGAATAAACGGAGACTGGCGAAGGACGAGGTGACGATGCGCGTCGGGAATGGTTCCAAGGTTGATGTGATCGCCGTCGGCACGCTACTTCTACATTTACCTACGGGATTAGTTTTGAACCTCAATAATTGTTATTTTGTGCCAAGTTTGAGCATGAACATTGTATCAGGATCTCGTTTAATTCCAGATGGCTACTCATTTAAATCCGAGAATAATGGTTGTTCTATTTATATGAGAGATATGTTTTATGGTTATGCTCCGATGGTGAATGGTTTATTCTTTATGAATCTCGAGCGTAATGCTACACATATTCATAGTGTAAGTACCAAAAGATGTAAGATTGATGGTGATAGTCCCACATACTTGTGGCACTGCCGCCTTGGTCACATAGGTGTCAAACGCATGAAGAAGCTCCATGCTGAGGGACTTTTAGAGTCTCTTGATTATGAATCATTTGACACGTGCGAACCATGCCTCATGGGTAAAATGGCCAAGACTCCATTCTCAGGAACAATGGAGCGAGCAACCAACTTATTGGAAATCATACATACTGATGTGTGCGGTCCAATGAGTGTTGAGGCTCGCGGTGGCTATCGTTATGTTCTCACCCTCACTGATGACTTGAGTAGATATGGGTATGTCTACTTAATGAAACACAAGTCTGAGACCTTTGAAAAGTTCAAGGAATTTCAGAGTGAGGTTGAGAATCAACGTGACAGGAAAATCAAGTTCTTACAATCAGATCGTGGAGGAGAATACTTGAGTCACGAGTTTGGTACACACTTAAGAAAATGTGGAATAGTTTCACAACTCACGCCGCCTGGAACACCTCAGCGTAATGGTGTGTCCGAACGTCGTAATCGCACTCTATTAGATATGGTGCGATCTATGATGTCTCTTGCCGATTTACCACTATCTTTTTGGAGCTATGCTTTAGAGACTGCCGCATTCACTTTAAATAGGGCACCGTCGAAATCCGTTGAGACGACACCGTATGAATTGTGGTTTGGGAAGAAACCTAAGCTGTCGTTTCTAAAAGTTTGGGGATGCGATGCTTATGTCAGGAAACTTCAACCTGAAAAGCTCGAACCCAAATCGGAAAAATGCGTCTTCATAGGATACCCTAAAGAAACTGTTGGGTATATCTTCTACCTCAGATCCGAAGGCAAGATATTTGTTGCTAAGAATGGGTCCTTTCTGGAGAAAGAGTTTCTCTCGAAAGAAGTAAGTGGGAGGAAAGTAGAGCTTGATGAAGTATTACCTCTTGAACCGGAAAATGGCGCAACTCAAGAAAATGTTCCTGAGGTTCCTGCACCGACTAGAGAGGAAGTTAATGATGATGATCAAGATACTTCTGATCAAGCTCCTACTGAAATTCGAAGGTCCACAAGGACACGTTCCGCACCAGAGTGGTACGGCAACCCTGTCTTGGAAATCATGTTGTTAGACAACAGTGAACCTTCAAACTATGAAGAAGCGATGGCGGGCCCGGATTCCGACAAATGGCTAGAAGCCATGAAATCCGAGATAGGATCCATGTATGAAAACGAAGTATGGACTTTGACTGACTTGCCCGTAGAACGGCGAGCCATAGAAAATAAATGGATCTTTAAGAAGAAGACAGAGGCGGATGGTAATGTGACCATCTATAAAGCTCGGCTTGTCGCTAAGGGTTATCGACAAGTTCAAGGGGTTGACTACGATGAGACTTTCCCACCGGTAGTGAAGCTGAAGTCCGTCCGAATCATGTTAGCAATTGCCGCATTTTATGATTATGAAATTTGGCAAATGGACGTCAAAACGGCATTCCTTAATGGTTTCCTTAAGGAAGAAATGTATATGATGCAGCCGGAAGGTTTTGTCGATCCTAAGAATGCTGACAAGGTGTGCAAGCTCCAACGCTCGGTTTATGGGCTGGTGCAAGCATCTCGGAGTTGGAACATTCGTTTTGATGAGATGATCAAAGCGTTTGGGTTCTCACAGACTTATGGAGAAGCCTGTGTTTACAAGAAAGTGAGTGGGAGCTCTATAGCATTTCTCATACTATATGTAGATGACATACTTTTGATGGGAAATGATATAGAACTTTTGGACAGCATTAAGGCCTACTTGAATAAGAGTTTTTCAATGAAGGACCTTGGAGAAGCTACTTATATATTAGGCATCAAGATCTATAGGGATAGATCGAGACGCCTCATAGGTCTTTCACAAAGCACATATCTTGATAAGATTTTGAATAAGTTCAAAATGGATCAGTCCAAGAAAGGGTTCTTGCCTGTTTTGCAAGGTGTGAAATTGAGCTCAGCTCAATGTCCGAACACGGCAGAAGATATAGAAGAGATGAGTGTCATCCCCTATGCCTCAGCCATAGGTTCTATTATGTATGCCATGCTGTGTACCAGACCTGATGTAAACCTTGCCGTAAGTTTGGCAGGAAGGTACCAAAGTAATCCCGGCAAGGAACACTGGACAGCGGTCAAGAATATCCTGAAGTACCTGAAAAGGACTAAGGAAATGTTTCTCGTTTATGGAGGTGACGAAGAGCTCGTCGTAAAGGGTTACGTCGACGCTAGCTTCGACCCAGATCTGGATGATTCTAAGTCACAGACCGGATACGTGTATATTTTGAATGGTGGGGCAGTAAGCTGGTGCGGTTGCAAGCAGAGCATCGTGGCGGGATCTACATGTGAAGCGGAGTACATGGCAGCCTCGGAGGCAGCACATGAAGCAATATGGGTGAAGGAGTTCATCACCGACCTAGGAGTCATACCCAATGCGTCGGGGCCGATCAAGCTCTTCTGTGACAACACTGGAGCTATTGCACTTGCCAAGGAGCCCAGGTTTCACAAGAAGACAAGGCACATCAAGCGTCGCTTCAACTCCATTCGTGAAAATGTTCAAGATGGAGACATAGAGATTTGTAAAATACATACGGACCTGAATGTAGCGGATCCGTTGACTAAACCTCTCCCTAGAGCAAAACATGATCAACACCAGAATTCCATGGGTGTTCGATTCATCACAATGTAACTAGATTATTGACTCTAGTGCAAGTGGGAGACTGTTGGAAATATGCCCTAGAGCCAAAAATAAAAGCATTATTATTATATTTCTTTGTTCATGATAATTGTCTTTATTCATGCTATAATTGTATTATTCGGAAATCGTAATACATGTGTGAATAACAGACACCAACATGTCCCTAGTGAGCCTCTAGTTGACTAGCTCGTTGATCAATAGATAGTCATGGTTTCCTGGCTATGGACATTGGATGTCATTGATAACGGGATCACATCATTAGGATAATGATGTGATGGACAAGACCCAATCCTAAGCATAGCGTGAGATCGTGTAGTTCGTTTGCTAGAGCTTTTCTAATGTCAAGTATCTTTTCCTTTGACCATGAGATCGTGTAACTCCCGGATACCGTAGGAGTGCTTTGGGTGTATCAAACGTCACAACGTAACTGGGTGACTATAAAGGTGCATTACAGGTATCTCCGAATGTGTCTGTTGGGTTGACACGGATCGAGACTGGGATTTGTCACTCCGTATGACAGAGAGATATCACTGGGCCCACTCGGTAATGCATCATCATAATGAGCTCAAAGTGACCAAGTGTCTGGTCATGGGATCATGCATTACGGTACGAGTAAAGTGACTTGCCGGTAACGAGATTGAATGAGGTATTGGGATACCGACGATCGAATCTCGGGCAAGTAACATATCGATTGACAAAGGGAATTGCATACGGGGTTGATTAAATCCTCGACATTGTGGTTCATCCGATGAGATCATCGTGGAGAATGTGGGAGCCAACATGGGTATCCAGATCCCTCTGTTGGTTATTGACCGGAGAGCGATCTCGGTCATGTCTACATGTCTCCCGAACCCGTAGGGTCTACACACTTAAGGTTTGGTTACGCTAGGGTTGTAGGGATATGTATATGCAGTAACCCGAATGTTGTTCGGAGTCCCGGATGAGATCCCGGACGTCACGAGGAGTTCCAGAATGGTCCGGAGGTAAAGATTTATATATGGGAAGTCCTGTTTCGGGCATCGGGACAAGTTTCGGGGTTATCGGTATTGTACCGGGACCACCGGAAGGGTCCCGGGGGTCCACCGGGTGGGTCCACCTGTCCCGGGGGGGGGGCACATGGGCTGTAGGGGGTGCGCCTTGGCCTACATGAGCCAAGGGAACCAGCCCCACATAGGCCCATGCGCCTAGGGTTTGAGGGGGGAAGAGTCCTAGGAGGGGAAGGCACCTCCTAGGTGCCTTGGGGGGGAGGGAAACCTCCCCTTGGCCGCCGCCTCCCTAGGAGATTGGATCTCCTAGGGCCGGCCACCCCCCCTTGGCCCTCCTATATATAGTGGGGGAGAGGAGGGACTTCACACCTTGGCCTTTGCTTGCCTCCTTCTCCCTCTCCAACACCTCCTCCTCCTCCATAGTGCTTAGCGAAGCTCTGCCGGAGTACTGCAGCTCCATCAACACCACGCCGTCGTGCTGCTGCTGGTGCCATCTCCCTCAACCTCTCCTCTCCCCTTGCTGGATCAAGAAGGAGGAGACGTGGCTGTTCCGTACGTGTGTTGAACGCGGAGGTGCCGTCCGTTTGGTGCTAGGATCTCCGGTGATTTGGATCACGTCGTGTTCGACTACATCATCCCCGTTCTTTGAACGCTTGCGCTCGCGATGTACAAGGTACGTAGATGCATCCAATGAATCGTTGCTAGATGAACTCCTAGATGGATCTTGGTGAAACGAGTAGGAAAATTTTTGTTTTCTGCAACATTCCCCAACAGGAGGCAACTCCATATCCCCCTCTCGTGGGGCTATACCAAGATAATTAGCTACACGGGTCGCATAAATCCCTCCAAATAAATCTCCAGACATACCATTATTATGCAACCTACGTGCAACTATTGCCCCCAAGTTGTAATCTTTATTACCTAACACAGCACTCTTGAGGACACAAAGATCAGGGACACACATATGACATGCTTCATCTTTACTGTTAATGCATCTACCAATCAAGAGAGCAAAATAATGTATAGACGGAAAATGAATGCTCCCTATGGTAGCTTGTGCTATATCCCTAGAGTCTCCCACAGTAATACTAGCAAGAAAGTCTTTATATTCAGATTTGTGGGGGTCATTAACATTGCCCCACTGCGGGAGTTTGCAAGCAGTTGTAAAATCTTCTAAGTCCATAGTGTAAGATTTATCATAAATATCAAACAGGACACTCTGAGAATTACGTGAAGATTTGTATTTAAACCTTCTCGCAAATGAATCATTCAATTGATAGTACCGAGGACACTTATCTTGTAAGAAGTCCTCCAGATCGGCATTATGCACATATGCGTCAAATTCATCCTTGATGCCTGCATTGACCAAAAAATCGTGTGATGGCCACTCACAAGCTCGCACTTCCGCGTCCCTTGGTGGTTCATCGTCTTGCTCACGCATAGCACATCTGGGTCCTTTCTTTATTGAGGAAACTCCTTGGTACATTCTCCTAGACATAATTCCTTTTCTGAAAATTTCTAAAATTTTTAGTAACTTCGAAATAAAAGTGAATATAACTAAACAAGATTGGTAGCAACTACTCCTACAAGTGCCTAGAGCCTATATCATGCATTAGAATTACTTGGGACCTCATAAATTTGACAGGCAAGCTCAAGAATAGGATCACCTATGCAGCAAAAATTTGCAATGAATAAAGCACTAGAACAAAAACTAATTGGATCAATGGAGGAGTCACATATCAAGCAACAATCTCCCAAAGCAGTTTTGTGAATGGAGCTTTGAGCAAGGAGATCAAAAACCACAGCAAAATGAGCTAGAACTCGTGCTTGAGCTGGATGGGGATTTTTTTGGGAATAAGATTGAGTGTTTGGGTGCAGGAATAAGTGGAGGGGGCCCACCATGGGCCCACGAGACAGGGGGCGCACCCAGGGGGTGTGGGCGCGCCCTCCACCCTCGTGGCCAGGTGCTTGCCCCCCTGCAGTGTTTTCAGTGCCTAAAATGCTCAAATAATCCATAAAAATCATACTAAATTTGCAGGGCATTTGGAGCACTTTTATTTTCAGGATTTTTTTTATTGCACGGAGAATTCAGAAAACAGACAGATAATACTATTTTTGCTTTATTTATTCTAAATAACAGAAAGTAAAAAGAGGGTACAGAAGGTTGTGCCTTCTAGTTTCATCCATCTCATCATTATCAAAATGAATTCACTAATAAGGTTGATCAAGTCTTGTTAACAAACTCATTCTGAATAACACAGAACCGGAGAAATTTCGAATAACACTAAGTTACCTCAATGGGAATATGAACATCCCCAACAATAAGAATATCATACTTTTTCTTGACAGTAGGAAGAGGAAATTCAAAACCTTCAATAATGATAGTTGGAATTTTTCCAATAGAATTGATGCTATGAACTTGAGATTGTTTCCTCGGAAAGTGTATCGTATGCTCATTACCATTAACATGAAAAGTGGCATTGCCTTTGTTGCAATCAATAACAGCCCCTGCAGTATTCAAAAAGGGCCTACCAAGGATAATCGACATACTATCATCCTCGGGAATATCAAGAATAACAAAGTCTGTTAAGATAGTGACATTTGCAACCACAAATAGGCACATCCTCACAAATACCGACAGGTATGGCAGTTTATTTATCAGCCATTTGCAAAGATATTTCAGTAGGTGTCAACTTATTCAATTCAAGTCTACGATATAAAGAGAGAGGCATAACACTAACACCAGCTCCAAGATCACATAAAGCAATTCTAACATAATTTCTTTTAATGGAGCATGGTATAGTTGGTACCCCTGGATCTCCAAGTTTCTCTGGCATTCCACCCTTGAAAGTGTAATTAGCAAGCATGGTGGAAATTTCAGCTTCTGGTATCTTTCTCTTCTTTGTAATGATATCCTTCATATACTTAGCATAGGGATTTAATTTAAGCATATCAGTTAAGCACATACGTAAGAAGATAGGTCTAATCATTTCAGCAAAGCGCTCAAAATCCTCATCATCCTTTGTCTTGGATGGTTTAGGAGGAAAGGGCATGGGTTTCTGAACCCATGGTTCTCTTTATTTACCGTGCTTCCTAGCAATAAAATCTCTCTTATCATAACGTTGATTCTTTGATTGTGGGTTATCAAGATCAACAGCAGGTTCAATCTCTACATCATTATTTTTGCTAGGTTGAGAATCAACATGAACATTATCATTAACATTATCACTAGGTTCATGTTCACCTGATTGTGTTTCAGCATCAGAAATAGAAATATCATTAGGATTCTCAGGTGTGTCTATAACAGGTTCACTAGAAGCATGCAAAGTCCTATCATTTTTCTTTTTCTTCTTTGAAGAACTAGGTGCCTCTAAATTATTTATCTGAGAGTCCTTCTCGATTCTCTTAGGGTGGCCTTCAGGATACAAAGGTTCTTGAGTCATTCTACCAGCTCTAGTAGCCACTCTAACAGCAAAGTCATGTTTATTATTTAATTCATCGAGCAAATCACTTTGAGATTTAAGTACTTGCTCAGCTTGAGTGGTAACCATAGAAGCATATTTGCTAATGAGTTTAAGTTCACCTTTAACTCTAGCCATATAATACTCAAGCGTCCTATCTCGAAAGCATTATTCTTTAATTCTCTACCAACATAAGCATTAAAACTTTCATGTCTAGCCATAAAGTCATCAAATTCATCTAAGCATGGGCTATGAAATTTAGTAGACAAAATTTCAAATTTATCATATCTAAAGAGAGAATTTACCTTTACTACAAGTGTCGGGTCATCAAGACAATGTGGTTCTTCAACAGGCGGTAAATTAAGACCATGTATTTCTTCAATATTAGGTAACTTCTTAACATCTTCGGCTTTAATACCTTTTTCTTTCATTGATTTCTTTGCATGTTGCATATCTTTGGGACTGAGAAATAGAACACCCCTCTTCTTTGTAGTAGGTTTAGGAATAGGCACAGGAGTTGGCTCAATTGGCTCAGGGATTGCCTCAGGAATTGGCTCAGGAAGAGTCCGATTATTTTCATTAGTCAACATATTATTCAATAGTAATTCAGCTTGGTCGACTGTTCTTTCCCTGAAAACACAACCAGCACAACTATCCAAGTAATCCTTGGAAGCATCGGTTAGTCCATTATAAAAGATATCAAGTATTTCATTTTTCCTCAGAGGATGATCAGGCAAAGTATTAAGTAACCGGAGAAGCCTCCCCAAGCTTGTGGGAGACTCTCTTCTTTGATTTGCACAAAATTATATATTTCCCGCAAGGCAGCTTGTTTCTTATGAGTAGGGAAATATTTAGCAGAGAAGTAATAAATCATATCCTGGGGACTACGCACACAACCAGGATCAAGAGAATTAAACCAAGTTTTAGCATCACCCTTTAATGAGAACGGAAATATCTTAACGATATAAAAATAGAGAGACTTCTCATCATTAGTAAACAGGGTGGCTATATCATTTAACTTGGTAAGATGTGCCACAACAGTTTCAGATTCAAGGCCATAAAAAGGATCAGATTCAACCAAAGTAATAATTTCAGGATCAGCAGAGAATTCATAATCCTTTTCAGTAACACACATAGGTGAAGTAGAAAAAGCGGGGTCAGGTTTCATTTTAGCTTTAAGAGATTGCTGCTTCCATTTAGCTAATAACTTCTTAACATAACCCTCAGGAACAACAGGTAATTCATAATCAGGGGGAGAACTTTCATCATCACTATCATCAATAATAGCATCTTCAATAATTTCATTCTTTCTAACCCTAGCAAGTTGTTCATCAAGAAATTCACCTAATGGCAAAGTAGTATAACACATAGAAGTAGTTTCATCATAATTATCATGCATAGCAGAAGTGGCATCATCAATAACATGCAACATATCAGAATTTATAGCAGTAGCAGGTTTAGGTGTCGCAAGCTTACTCAAAACAGAAGGAGAATCTAGTGCAGAGCTTGATGGCAGTTCCTTACCTCCCCTCGTAGTTTAGGAAAAAATCTTGGTTCTTCCTTCTTTCAAATTCCTCATAGTGATCAACAGATATAAATCCCAAGTGACTCAAAGAATAGAGCTATGTTCCCCAGCAACAGCGC
The DNA here is from genome assembly GCA_963921465.1 of Triticum timopheevii. Taxonomy (NCBI): domain Eukaryota; kingdom Viridiplantae; phylum Streptophyta; class Magnoliopsida; order Poales; family Poaceae; genus Triticum; species Triticum timopheevii. The sequence continues at coordinate 156,310,369 of OY997272.1, forward strand.
CAGAAATTAGTCTTGATAACCCACAACTGTAGGGGATCGCAACAGCTTTCGAGGGTAGGGTATTCAACCAAAATTTATTGATTCGACACAAGGGGAGCCAAAGAATATTCTTAAGTATTAGCATTTGAGTTGTCAATTCAACCACACCTGGATAACTTAGTATCTGCAGCAAAATATTTAGTAGCAAAGTAGTATGATAGTAATGGTAACAGTGGCAAAAGTAAAGATAATAGTTTTGTAGTAGTTGTAACAGTAGCAATGGAAAAGTAAATAAGCGAAGCACAATATGTGAAAAGCTCGTAGGCATTGGATCAGTGATGGATAATTATGTCGGATGCGATACCTCATGTAATAGCTATAACATAGGGTGGCACAGAACTAGCTCTAGTTCATCAATGTAATGTAGGCATGTATTCCAAATATAGTCATACGTGCTTATGGAAAAGGACTTGCATGACATCTTTTGTCCTACCCTCCCATGGCAGCGGGGTCCTAGTGGAAACTAGGGGATATTAAGGCCTCCTTTTAATAGAGAACCGGAACAAAGCATTAGCACATAGTGAATACATGAACTCCTCAAACTACGGTCATCACCAAGAAATATCCCGATTATTGTCACTTCGGGGTTGTCGGATCATAACACATAATAGGTGACTATAGACTTGCAAGATAGGATCAAGAACTCACATATATTCATGAAAACATAATAGGTTCAGATCTGAAATCATGGCGCTCGGGCCCTAGTGACAAGCATTAAGCATAGCAAAGTCATAGCAACATCAATCTGAGAACATAGTGGATACTAGGGATCAAACCGTAACAAAACTAACTTGATTACATGGTAAATCTCATCCAACCCATCACCGTCCAGCAAGCCTATGATGGAATTACTCACGCACGGCGGTGAGCATCATGAAATTGGTGATGGAGGATGGTTGATGATGATGACAGCGACAAATCCCCCTCTCCGAAGCCCCGAACGGACTCCAGATCTACCCTCTCGAGAGAGATTAGGGCTTGGCGGCGGCTTCGTATCGTAAAACGTGATGAAATTTCTCTCTGAGTTTTTTCTCCGCAAAATGGAATATATGGAGTTGGAGTTTAGGCCGGTGGAGTATTAGGGGGCCCACGAGACAGGGGGTGTGCCTAGAGGGAGGGCGCGCCCCCACCCTCGTGGACAGGGTGTGGGGCCCCTGGCCTTGATTCTTTCGCCAGTATTTTTTATATTTTCCAAAAGTTATCTCCATGGATTTTTAGGTCATTCCGAGAACTTCTATTTTCTGCACAATAAACAACACCATGGCAGTTCTGCTGAAAACAGCGTCAGTTCGGGTTAGTTTCATTCAAATCATGCAAATTAGAGTCCAAAACAAGGGCAAAAGTGTTTGGAAAAGTAGATACATTAGAGATGTATCACTACCCCACCGCCGGCCAGGCTATCCCTCCACCCCTCGACACCTCTTATTATTCTCCATAGATTGCAACCCCACGCCACAACAGAACGAGTTATAACCCTTCTCCTTATCTCAATCTGCGACTCCACTGCCTCGTCTTCCCATCTCCGAGTCGTTCCCGTCCGGGGCTTCGCCGTCATCCACCGCCTCGCTATGCTCGGTGCGGCGTGGTCAACAAACGAGAGTCATCGGAAGAGAACTGTATGTGGAGAGCCTGACGGCTGGGACCCACGAGGTCCATTGTCGCACGCAAGGAAAGTTCCTCCTTATTAAGCTGGAAAAAAATGTTTCCTCCACCTGACAGATGGAACCCACCGGCCGTATCTTCGCACGAAGGAAGTGCCTCCTTGTTTTGCGAAAAAATTATTCATCCCGCTAAGAGCTGCGTCCCGTCAGATTTGGTGGCTGACTTGTGGGCCTACTAAGCGGACGTGACCGCACGGCTTTGTCAACTTAATCAACAAATGATTCTAGCAGCTGGACCGTTGGATGTTAATCCAACAGTCGTGCTCCTTCTTCAACAGTCGTTTTCCACTCCTCTCCATCTATGACTCCATTGCCCCATCTTCCCCATCTCCGGGTCATTCCAGTCAGGGTGCGCTCGGCATGGTGTGGTCAACACGGTCAACAACCGAGAGTCATCGGAAGATGACTGTACATGAGAGGCTGACAGTGGGGACGCACCACGCCCATGGACACATGCATGCAACGGAACGCGGTGTGGTCAACGTGGTCAAGGAATGACTTCCATCGGAAGTATACTGTACGTGGAGAGTCTGACAGCTGGGTCCACGGCCACGGCAAGGAAGTGCCTCCTGATTATGCTAAAAATAATGATTCCTCCAACTGACAGCAGGGACCCACTGGACTGGCCACCGTATTTTGTGAAAAAAACGTTTGCCCCCTGATTGCTGGGACCCACCAGACGGGCCATCGTATTTCGCGAAAAAATGTTCCCCCCGCTGTCAGCTCGGACCCACCAGAAGTGCCTCCTTATTAAGCAGAAGAAAATGAATACTTCCCTTGCTAGCTGGGACCCACCTTGGTGGGAGGCTGACTTGTGAGCCCACTAAGTTGACGGGGACAGAGGGCTTTGTCAACTTAGTCAATATGAACGATTCTAGCTGCAGCGATCATACGATGTCCATCCAACGGCCATCGTGCTTCTTCAACCTCTGGGCTTCTTGCTCCAGCCGCCCAAAGCAGCGCCGGTCGTGCCGCCTGCTCCTGCCTCCCGTGGCCGGCTATGATGCCGCGGAGGCCTCACCATCCCCTACTGCTCCAGCCGCTGACCAAGCCATCCCTCCACTCACCCACACCCCATGTTATTATGCGGTGACGGTAGCCTCACACCGCAGCCGAACGAGTGAACCCTCATACGTCTCTACGCGTGGGCATCCACTGCCGCGTCTTCCCTGGCTCCGTGTCGTCTCCTTCCTAGGCCTCGCCGTCGTCCACCGCCGTGGTGCTCTCGGCGTGGCGTGGTCAATGTGCTCAATGACCGACTTTCATCGGAAGAGTACTGTACGTGGAGAGGCTGACAGCTGGGTCCACGGCAGCCGCAAGGAAGTGCCTCCTTATTACGCGCAAAATAAATATTCCTCCACCTGACAGCAGGGACCCACCGAACGGGCCACCGTATTTCGTGAAAAACCGTTTCCCCCTGACTGCTGGGACCCACCAGCTACACCTTCGCACGCAAGGAAGTGCGCCCGGGCAAAAAAAACGATTCGCCCCCTGACTGCTGGGACCCACCAGCTACATCTTTGCACACAAGGAAGTGCGTCCGGGCAAAAGAACGATTTGCCCCCCTGACTGCTGGGACCCACCAGCTACATCTTCACACACAAGGAAGTGCGTCCGAAAAAACGATTCGCCCCCCTGACTGCTGGGACCCACCAGCTACATCTTCGCATGCAAGGAAGTGCTTGACGGTCGGGACCTACCTGGTCGAAGTGTACGTAGTGTTGTCATTCTGGTCGCGAACGTGTACGTACATACTAGTGGATGTAGAGGCGTCGCACATGTCGTAGTAGAGGCGCGCACGTGTCGTAGTAGAGGTGCGCATGTAGCATGTACACGTACATACAACGGCCGGGGTGCAAGAAAGAAAATACGGCCACGTACGTACATATGGGCGGGGTCTCGAACGCCTACTCGTGCATACGTACGGCCAGGGCTCGTGTACATGGTTGGGTCAGAACGGAGAAATAGCGTCGTCCTCGTGTTCATGGGGAGGCAATAGAATGCGTCGTGTTCATGGGGAGGCAACGGAATGCGTTGTGTTCATCGGGAGGCAATGAAACTCGTGGGAGCCAATCGGCTTGGACGGAACATGTGATGGAAACGAGGCATCGCCTACCGCAGAACAGAGGAAACGGCCTTGTGTTCGACCGGCCACGTTCGAAACGGCATCATGTTCATCAGGAGGGGTCTGGCGTACTGCAAAACGGAGGAAACATGCCTCCTACGGTCGAAATGGGGGTTCTGTTGATCGGGAGGGGTCTGGCGTACCGCAAAACGGACGAAACGGACTTGTGTTGGAGCTCTACGGTCGAAACGGGGGTCCTATTCATCGGGAGGGGTGTGGAGTACCGCAAAATGGGACTCCACGGGATAATGTTCATCTCCACCGTCGATCTCCTCCAGCCACCACGGGCTACCGTCGACCTCCTCCAGCCTCCACGGGCTCCTGTTCATCCACCCTCCACCGCATGCTACTCCACCGACTACTGTTCAACCACCCCTCCACGGGCACCCCTCCACCATCTACTGTTCATCTAGCCCTCCACAGGGTCGTCCTGTTCATCCATAGGCAATGCCACGGGGTCCTGCATCCAACCCCACCGCTCACTGTTCATCCACCCCCCCCCCCGCAACACTCACTGTTCATCCAATCCATCGGCTTTAGTCAGCACCAGCAGCGAAGGAATCGCTCGATCGGGTTCAATTAACAGCCATCGATCGATCGCTCGGTTTCAGTAACGCGTAGCCAGCAGTGCAATCGCTCGGGTTCAGTTAGAGCCCAACACCTCTCTCGGGTTCAGTTAGAGCCAGCTCCTCACACACACGCGCGTACGTGTATGAGAGAAACTCGCATCGCGCGGCCCCCGACCACCCATCGTATAACCGGGAACTCCCAAAATTTTCCTCGCCCTTGCTTCTACCACAGTTTTTTCCATCATGGACGGCCCAAAGAATGTCATGCAACTGCATCTTCGGCCCGCCCAGGACGAAAAGCCCATTTTCTGTCATGATTTTTTGTCATAGAAGTAGGAGCCCACCACATCTATGATGATACCGTGTTTTGTCACAATTGTCGTCATAGAAGTGTCATAAGTATGACAGAAAAAATTCGTTCGGCCCAAAATTTCATGGATGTGTCTTTTTTTTGTAGTGCATGATCATGTATATAGGCATCACATCCGCAACAAGTAGACCGACTCCTGCCTACATCTACTACTATCCAGCATGCATCTAGAGTATTAAGTTCATAAGAACAGATAACGCATTACGCAAGATGACATGATGTAGAGCAATAAACTCAAGCAATATGATATAAACCCCATATTTTTATCCTCGATGGCAACAATACAATACGTGCCTTACTGCCCCTGCTGTCACTGGGAAAGGACACCGCAAGATTGAACCCAAAGCTAAGCACTTCTCCCATTGCAAGAAAGATCAATCTAGTAGGCCAAACCAAATTGATAATTCGAAGAGACTTGCAAAGATAACCAATCATACATAAAAGAATTCAGAGGAGATTCAAATATTTCTCATAGATAAACTTGATCATAAACCCACAATTCATCAGATCTCGACAAACACACCGCAAAAAGAGTTACATCGAATAGATCTCCAAGAAGATCGAGGAGAACTTTGTATTGAGATTCAAAGAGAGAGAAGAAGCCATCTAGCTAATAACTATGGACCCAAAGGTCTGTGGTAAACTACTAACAACTCATTGGAGAGGCTATGGTTTTGATGTAGAAGCATATGTGATCGATTCCCCCGCCGGTGGAGCACCGACGAAGGCTCCAAGATGGGATCTCGTGGATGCAGAAGGTTGCGGCGGTGCAAATAGGGTTTCATGGTGCTCCTGGATGTTTTCAGGGTATGCAAGTATATATAGGAAAAAGAAGTCGGTGAGGGGAGCCATGAGGGGCTCACGAGGGTGGGGGCGCGCCCATCCCCCTAGGGTGTGCCTTGCACCCTCGTGGCCGCCTTGGCTGCTTATTGACGTCCACTCCAAGTCTCCTGGATTTCGTTTGTTCCAAAAAGATCGCTCCCGAAGGTTTCATTCCGTTTGGACTCCGTTTGATATTCCTTTTCTTCGAAACACTAAAATAGGCAAAAAAAACAGCAATTCAGGTTGGGCCTCCGGTTAGTAGGTTAGTCCCAAAAATGATATAGAAGTGTAAAGTAAAGCCCATAAACATCCAAAACATGTAATATAATAGCGTGGAACAATCAAAAATTATAGATACGTTGGAGACGTATCAAGCATCCCCAAGCTTAATTCCTGCTCGTCCTCGAGTAGGTAAATGATAAAAACAGAATTTTGATGTGGAATGCTACCTAGCATATTTCTCAATGTAATTTTCTTTATTGTGGCATGAATGTTCAGATCCAAATGATTCAAAATAAAAGTTCATATTGACATAAAAATAGTAATACTTCAAGCATAATAACAAAGCAATCATGTCTTCTCAAAATAACATGGCTAAAGAAAGTTCATCCCTACAGAATCATATAGTTAGGCTATGCTTCATTTTAATCACACAAAATACTCCCATCATGCACAACCCCAGCTTCAGCCAAGCAATTGGTTCATACTTTTTAACGCGCTTCAGCCTTTTTCAACTCTCACGCAATACATGAGCATAAGCCATGGATATAACACTATGGGTGGAATAGAATATGATGATGGAGATTGTGTGGAGAAGACAAAAAAAGGAGGAAGTCTCACATTGACGAGGCTAATCAATGGGCTATGGAGATGCCCATCAGTTGATGTCAACATGAGGAGTAGGGTTGCCATGCAACGGATGGACTAGAGCTATAAATGTACGAAAGCTCAACAAAAGAAACTAAGTGGGTGTGCATCAAACTTGCTTGCTCACAAAGACCTAGGGCATTTTGAGGAAGCCCATCGTTGGAATATACAAGCCAAGTTCTATAATGAAAAATTCCCACTAGTATATGAAAGTGACAACATAAGAGACTCTCTATCATGAAGATCATGGTGCTACTTCGAAGCACAAGTGTGGAAAAGGATAGTAACATTGGCCCCCTTTTTGGGCCTTTTTTGGCCTTTCTTTTTTTTTCTCTTTTTTTTTGTTTAGCCTTTCTTTTTTTGGCCTTTCTATTTTTATAAGGGATAATGCTCTAATAATGATGATCATCACACTCCTATTTGTTTACAACTCAAGAATTACAACTCGATACTTGAACAAGATATGACTCTATATGAATGCCTCCAGCGGTGTACCGGGATGGGCAATGAATCAAGAGTGACATGTATGAAAAATTATGCAAGGTGGCTTTGCCACAAATATGATGTCAACTACATGATCATGCAAAAGCAATATGACAATGATGAAACGTATCATAATAAACGGAACGGTGTAAAGTTGCATGGCAATATATCTCGGAATGGTTATGGAAATGCCATAATAGGTAGGTATGGTGGCTGTTTTGAGGAAGATATAAGGAGGTTTATGTGTGATAGAGCGTATCGTATCACAGGGTTTGGATGCACCGGCGAAGTTTGCACCAACTCTCAAGGTGAGAAAGGGCAATGCAGGGTACCGAAGAGGCTAGCAATGATGGAAGGGTAAGAGTGTGTATAATCCATGGACTCACATTAGTCATAAAGAACTCATATACTTATTGCAAAAGTTTTATTAGCCCTCAAAGCAAACTAATACTACGCATGCTCCTAGGGGGGAGGTTGGTAGGAGTTAACCATCGCGCGCCCCTAACCTCCGCACATAAGGAAGGCAATCAAAAGAGCATCCCATGCAACAAATTTGTTACACAACTTTTACTATACGTGCATGCTATGGGACTTGCCAACTTCAACACAAGTATTTTTCAATTTCATAATTACCCAACTAGTATGACCCTAACATTACCACCTTTATATCTCAAAACAATTATCAAGCATCAAATTGATCGTAGCATCCAATTCACTTCCTATGATAGTTTTTATTATACCCAACTTGGATGCCCATCATATTAGGACCAATTTTATAACCATAGCAAATACCATGCTGTTCTAAAAGACTCTCAAAATAATATAAGTGAAGCATGAGAGATCAATTATTTCTACAAAATAAAACCATCGCCGTGCTCTAAAAAGTATAAGTGAAGCACTAGAGCAAAACTATCTAGCTCAAAAGATATAAGCAAAACACATAGAGTATTCTAATAAATTCCAATTCATGTGTGTCTCTCCCAAAAGGTGTGTACAGAAAGGATGATTGTGGTAAACTGAAAAGCAAAGACTCATATCATACAAGACGCTCCAAGCAAAACACATATCATGTGCTGAATAAAAATATAGCTCCAAGTAAAGTTACCGATAGACGAAGACAAAAGAGGGGATGCCTTCCGGGGCATCCCCAAGCTTAGGCTTTTGGTTGTCCTTGGATTATCTTGGGGTGCCATGGGCATCCCCAAGCTTAGGCTCTTGCCACTCCTTATTCCATAGTCCATCAAATCTTTACCCAAAATTTGAAAACTTCACAACACAAAACTTAACAGGAAATCTCATGAGCTACGTTAGTGCAAGAAAGAAAAACCACCACTTAAGGTACTGTAATGAACTCATTATTTATTTATATTGGTGTTAAACCTAATATATTCCAACTTCTTTATGGTTCATACCCCCCGATAATAGCCATAGATTCATCAAAATAAGCAAACAACACACGGAAAACAGAATCTATCAAAAATAGAACAGTCTGTAGCAATCTATAACTTTCGAATACTTATGGAACTCTGAATATCCTACAAAAATAGGAAGTCCTAGGCAATTTGTCTCTTGATCTATTTCAAAAAGAATCAAGTCCAAAGCACGTTTCTGTGATTTATTAAAATGATTCTCGTGCGTGCAAAAGTTTCTATTTTTCAGCAAGATTAAATTAACTTTCACCCAAGATGATCCTCTAGGTTCTACTTGGCACAAACACTAATTAAAACATAAAACCACATATAAACATAGGCTAGATGATTTATTTATTACTAAAGAGTAACAAAAAACAAGGAACAAAAAGAAAATTGGGTTGCCTCCCAACAAGCGCTATCATTTAACGCCCCTAGCTAGGCATAAAAGCGAGAATAGATCTAAGTATTGCCTTCTTTGGTATTCAATTCATAAATGGCTCGCATAATAGATTCATAAGGTAATTTGATCTTCTTTCTAGGAAAGTGTTCCATGCATTTCCTTACTGGAAATTGGAATCTAATATTCCCTTCCTTCATATCAATAATTGCACCAATCGTTCTAAGGAAAGGTCTACCAAGAATAATAGGACATGAAAGATTGCAATATATATCAAGAATGATAAAATCTACGGGCACATAATTCCTGTTTTCAACAATAAGAACATCATTAATACTTCCCATAGGTTTCTTAATAGTGGAATCCGCAAGGTGCAAGTTTAAAGAACAGTCATCAAATTCATGGAAACCTAACACATCACATAAAGTTTTTGGAATCGTGGAAACACTAGCACCCAAATCACACAAAGCATAGCATTCATCATCTTTAATTTTAATTTTAATAGTAGGTTCCCACCCATCATAAAGTTTTCTAGTGATAGAAACTTCCAATTCAAGTTTTTTCTCATAACATTGCATCAAAGCATCAACGATATGTTTAGTAAAAGCTTTTTGTGACTATAAGCATGAGGGGAATTTAACACGGATTGCAACAAGGAAATATAATATATTAAAGAACAATTATCATAATTAAATTCCTTGAAATCCATAATAGTGGGTTCATTGCTATGTAAAGTTTTGATGTCTCCAATCCCACTTTTACCAATTTTAGCGTCAAGATCTAAAAACTCTGAATCATTGGGACGCCTTTTAACTAAAGTTGACTCATATACAATCCCATAATTATAAATATTCATATTTCAAAACAAAGATTTAATAGGAGACACATCAATCACTTTTAGATCTTCATCATTATTTTCATGGAAACTAGAAGAACACGCTCTTACAAAGCAATCTTTTTAGCAGGCATCCTAGCGGTTCTTTCTTTGCACTCATCAATGGAAATTCTCATGGCTTTGAGAGACTCATTGATATCATGCTTAGGTGGAATATATCTAAGTATCAAAGAATCAATATCAACAGAAATTCTATCCACGTTCCTAGCCAATTCATCAATCTTAAGCAATTTTTCTTCAAGCAAAGCATTGAAATTCTTTTGAGAGATCATAAATTCTTCAAAATAAGGGGGCATCTTATTAAAATTTCCATAAGAGTTGTTGTAGGTATTACCATAATTATTAGAGGAACTACTAGGAAACGGCCTAGAATTAAAATTTCCTCTATACGCGTTGTTTCCAAAATTATTCCTACCAACAAAATTCACATCCATAGATTCATTATTATTCTCAATCAAAGTAGACAAAGGCATCTCATTAGGATCAATAGGAGCACTCTTAGTAGTAAAACAATTTCATAAGTTCATCCATCTTTCCAATCAAAACATTAATCTCTTCTATCGCATGAACCTTTTTACTAGTAGATCTTTTGGTGTGCCATTGATAATAATTAACCATAATATTATCTAGGAGTTTAGTAGCTTCTCCTAAGGTGATTTCCATAAAAGTGCCTCCCGCGGCCGAATCTAAAAGATTTCCAGAAGCAAAATTCAATCCGGCATAAAAAAATTGTATGATCATCCATAAATTCAAACCAAGTGTAGGCCAATTGAGATCATTAATTTCATTCTCTCCCAAGATTGGGCAACACGCTCATGATCAAGTTGCTTAAAATTCATAATATCGTTTCTAAGAGAGATGATCTTAGCGGGAGGAAAATACTTAGAGATAAAAGCATCTTTCCACTTATTCCATGAATCAATATTATTTTTAGGCAAAGACAAAAACCAAGTTTTAGCACGATCTCTAAGTGAAAATGGAAATAACTTCAATTTAACAATATCATTGTCCATGTCTTTGTTCTTTTGCATATCACACAAATCAACAAAGTTGTTTAGATGAGTATCGGCATCTTCACTAGGAAGGCCGGAGAATTGATCTTTCATAACAAGATTCAACAAAGCAACATTGATTTCACAAGATTCAGCATCATTAAGAGGAGCAATCGGTGTGCTAAGGAAATCATTATTATTGGTATTGGAAAAGTCACACAATTTAGTATTATCTTGAGCCATCGTGACAGGCAATCCAACACACAAGCACACAAGAGGCAAGCGAAAGAGAGGCGAACGGAAACGAGAGGGCAAATAAAACGGCAAGAGTGAAGTGGGGGAGAGGAAAATGAGAGGAAAATGGCAAATAATGTAATGCGAGGGAGATGAGTTTGTGATGGGTACTTGGTATGTCTTGACTTGTGAGAAGACCTCCCCGGCAACGGTGCCATAAATCCTTCTTGCTACCTCTTGAGCACTGCGTTGGTTTTCCCTTGAAGAGGAAAGGGTGATGCAGCAAAGTAGCGTAAGTATTTCCCTCAGTTTTTGAGAACCAAGGTATCAATCCAGTACGAGGCTCCGCGGAAGTCCCTCGTACCTACACAAACAAACAAGAACCTCGCAACCAACGCGATAAAGGGGTTGTCAATCCCCTCACGGTAACTTGCGAAAGTGAGATCTGATAGAGATAATAAGATAAGATAAATATTTTTAGTATTTTGATGATAGAGATTGGAAAGTAAAGATTGCAAAATAAAGTAGATTGGAAACTTATACGATAAAAGATAGACCAAGGGGCCATAGGATTCACTAGTGGCTTCTCTCAAGATAGCATAAGTATTACGGTGGGTGAACAAATTACTATCGAGCAATTGATAGAAAAGTGCATAGTTATGAGAATATCTAGGCATGATCATGTATATAGGCATCACGTCCGCAACAAGTAGACCGACTCCTGCCTGCATCTACTTCTATTACTCCACATATCGACTGCTATGCAGCATGCATCTAGAGTATTAAGTTCATAAAAATAGAGTAACGCATTAGGCAAGATGACATGATGTAGAGGGATAAACTCAAGCAATATGATATAAACCCCATCTTTTTAACCTCAATGGCAACAATACAATACGTGCCTTGCTGCCCCTGAGCTAAGATTGAACCAAAGCTAAGCACTTCTCCCATTGCAAGAAAGATCAATCTAGTAGGGCAAAACAAACTGATAATTCGAAGAGACTTGCAAAGATAACCAATCATACATAAAAAAGTTTAGAGGATATTCAAATATTTCTCATAGGTAAACTTGATCATAAACCACAATTCATCGGATCTCGACAAACACACCGCAAGAAGAGTTACATCGAATAGATCTCCAAGAAGATCGAGGAGAACTTTTTGTTGAGATTCGAAGAGAGAGAAGAAGCCATCTAGCTAGCAACTATGGACCCGAAGGTCTAGGGTAAACTACTCACAACTCATCGGAGAGGCTATGGTGTTGATGTAGAAGCCCTCAGTGATCGATTCCCTCGCCGGCGGAGCACCGGTGAAGGCTCCAAGATGGGATCTTGCGGATACAAAAGGTTGCGTGGTGGAAATAAGGTTTTGTGGTGCTCCTGGATGTTTTCTGAGTATGCAAGTATATATAGGTGAAAGAAGTCGGTCAGGGGAGCCACGAGGGGCCCATGAGGGTGGGGGCGTGTCCACCCCCCTAGGGTGCGCCTTGCACCCTCGTGGCCGCCTCGGCTGCTTCTTGACGTCCACTCCAAGTCTCCTGGATTCCGTTTGTTCCAGAAAGATTGCCCCCGAAGGTTTCATTCCATTTGGACTCCATTTGATATTCCTTTTCTTCGAAACACTGAAATAGGCAAAAAAAATAGCAATTCGGGTTGGGCCTCCGGTTAGTAGGTTAGTCCTAAAAATGATATAAAAGTGTAAAGTAAAGCCCATAAACATCCAAAAGAGGTAATATTATAGCATGGAACAATCAAAAATTATAGATACGTTGGAGACGTGTCACAGCCTAGTTGAAACCCTGCTCCGCCTCAACAATAACAAAAAAATACTGCACGAGCAGCTACGTCCGAGGTGTCAGCCGATATTGTGTTGTTCTCTTGTCTATTAACTATATACGCTGACAATGTCGTGTGTCCTAGAAGTCAGGAAACCACTAGGAGGAAGCATTTTCTTTTTCCATATGCTGACAATGGAGTATATATAGCAAAAAATGAGGAACTTCCTTGCGTACGGCCATGGACATGGTGGGCCCCTACTGTCATCCTTTCCACGTACAGTCCTCTCCTGATTCCTCTTGTTTGTTGACCATGTTAACAACGCGAGAGGGAAGCACCACGGCGAGCACCAAAGCATGCGGAGGACGATGGCGAGGCCTCGGACATTGGCATTAACGATTTAGGAGACGGTGGGGCGATGAAGCATGCGCTGAGGCACAACCAGCCGTGGGAGGTGGAAGCAGACGGCCCCGCCGGCACTGGTTTGGTTTTGGTGGCTGGAGGAAGACAAGACTAAAGAAACACGATAGACTGTAAAAGCAGTAGGAGTACTTAACAACCTTAACTGAAACCAGGAGGGGCACTTAACAACCATTGCTGAAAGCAGTATGAGTACTTATATAGGTTCAACCGTACAAAGCACGCCTTGAACAATCCTACTTTGCCTACAGTTAACCAAGGGTGAGGCCACCAAGCCCCAAGACAAGGCCCAGGCATCACCCCGCGCATCCACAACCTTCTGAAAGCGGCTTCATCTCGCAATCTGGTCAATAAATAGGATATTCACTTTAAAGCCATGGAAAAGCACGAACATAACCTTCTGTCCTATTCTCCAAGATGGACGGGCCTTCGTTATTTGAGACCGCCCATGAATAAGTATATTTTTACCTCCAAGTGAATGGAGTAGGTCAACATAAACATCATGTTGTGACCAAGCGCAAGTCTGACCCGACCATGGTCAGGCATCTATATAGGAACAATAGAATTGGACAGTTTCTGTTTCAAGATCACAGCTGTAAAACTGTGTATAAGCAAGAGTTTAGGAACAACATATATAACAGAAAACAACTCATACCATAAGTTTCTCGACACAGTTGGACCTGTTCAACAAGTGTAGCAGTGGCACACATATCCCACGTGGCCTTCCACCATTGAAACACCCCACAAGGACCTCAAGACGATCAATAAAGTGTAGGAACTTGTGGATGTCGTCCCAGTCAACTTCAGTGCCATCAGTAACAGTCGAGTTCTTATAGAATAACAAACGAGTAGCCTGCTTAACTTTGAAAAAACCTACATGTGCCACCAATTAGAAGAAATATTAGTTAGAAGTAGCATCTTCGTGAGATATTCGTTGCTACTTCTAAAGTTAAATTGTGATTAGTTAGACAGAATGGGTGGATTAACAAGTAGTCGAGGCAACAAGCGAGAACCAGATACAAAACTAACATGAATGAACAATTGGAACGACATTGGGGTGGAAGATCACAGTGAAGATGAGACCAGGTTCTGCTATTTCCATCAACATTTGTGCGCCAACTTTCAGTCTGTAACACTTGAGAAAGTTTATCCAAGTTCGGCCATAAAAAAGCAGCGATCTTCTTGGTTCATGAACCCAACTAGGAACTTATATCCATGGGTTGTCTTCGATGTGACCATTAAACTGCTGTATTCAGTTATGGCAAGGCCGAGCATCTTGAGTACATGTGTTGTGGTAGAGCAAGGAATGCACTACAGGAAAAATAATATAAGAACACAATGTATTCCTTATCCAAATTTAGAAATAATTTCCTCATTCACATCAGTGTTGACCATGGTACTAGTACCTTTTATCAAAATATAGCAATCCAAATTTCCAAATTAGCTGACAACATGTTAAAAACCACCCTCCCGGATAGAAAAGAGGATTCTAGGAACATACTATGCGTGTTTTAAAATCCTGTGTTAGGATGAGAAGGAACAAGTGTGGCGTCTTGCCGAGGGCGTAGAAACCTGTAGGGTCCTCGCACTTTGGGCACTGCAAATGAAACACACCAGATTCAATAGGAAGAAAAATGTATCAATGGTGGCGGCTACTGTCCTTGGACTACCCGTGACCAAGGGACTTGGATTTATCAGGGATGGATGAAGAATTCGTACCTAGCTCTCCATGAGAAAACCCTATGCAATTGTCGAGTGGGGATTTTCTCTGAACAAGCAGACGAGGGAGAAGGGGATTCAGGCCCAGTGGAATATTGTTGCTTCCTTCGTCCAGCTTACTGCTAAAGCTGGAAAGGTGGGGTTTTTTTGTGATTTGACGACTCATTGGGCCTTACTGCGGCGCTACGACCGAGGTGACTCTACCATGCAGTTGTGCACTCTAATTTGGTGCATGGCACGTGGACCCCATTGTCGGATGCCCCACATATCAGCAAAAGGAAGTAGAAAGGAAGGACTAACTAGTTACATATACATATATTTTTGACAGAGAGATACTCCCTGTGCAAAGAAATATAAAAAACTTTTATATCTAAACTTTATACACAAGAAAAATCAAGGAGAATATAATAACATATATAATTATTAAAAACAGAGTTGGTGATGATGGTGTGCCTACCATCCTGCAATATAGAACGTCCTATTTATATCTGACGGATAGGAAGGAAACTATGTCAATTTTGCAAAAAGGTACCCACACACCTCTCCACATTTGCAAATAAGGCCTCCCCTTGTTCATCCTTTTCTCTCACAAGATAAACTACTCATACAAATGCATCTAGATGTTACGTGCAACGCACGGGTATCTTGCTAGTATAACATAATATGGGGGTTCAGCTAACAATATATTACTCGGACAGGCTCACGGTTCTAGACTTTGGGCCACAGGCCGGTGGGCCTGCATGTATGGGGGCCCATGTATTCTACCTCAGCGCTTTTCATATTGCAAGCAATCGGTACAGTGCTAGTTTTCAATGCTGTCGCAAGGTGAATACACAAAATTGAATAAAGCACATCAACTGTTAGAATGAAATCGAACAATAGTTCCTAACCAGCGATCAGAGTTGCAATTCTATCAACGATATACTATGTGATAAAGAATACTGTCGTACTACTTATACACACATGACACTTGTTTCACCATGCCAGATTATTACATCAAAATCTCTCCGAAGATAGATCAGTTCGGCAGTTGTGTGCTACTACTGAAGAATTTCAAAGTTGATTTGAACTAGCTCTCCTTGCCGAGAAATTTCGATTTTGACATCATCCCCTACCGCAAGATATGATTTATATTTGAACCTTGACCATCCTTTAGCATCAATCATCATGCGACCATCCTTTGTACTTACGATATATTGAGCAGGTTCAATCACACCAAGGCTGCGCATGGTAAGAGAAACTTGGCCATGGTAGCCCGGATTGTTGAACGACTCCCTCGTTGCTCTAGGAATTCTCTATTTGCAAACAAGAAGACATACACAAACAGTTAGATCAACACAGTGAATCATCTAAAACAACATGGAAAGAAAAAATAACGAAGCACTTGGGCGGCCAATGCTTACCAACAAGGTGGAGATGTCGGTTTTTGTAAGGACTTCGGTATATGCAGTGCGAACTGCAGCCCAGTCTGTTGCCGGTGCAACTGCTGGTTCCGTTGCCGCTGCATGGGGCAGAGCAGATGCAAGTGCAAGTGTTGGTGCAGGTGGCAGAGCCGTTGCTGGTGCCCGTGACGGTGCGACTGGTAGTGTCGCTGCTGCTGTCGGAGATGGTGCTCCTTGTAGACCTAGTGCCGGTGTCGGAGCAGGTGCCGATGTCGATGCCTGATCCTCCGGTAGATCAGCCTGATTCGCTGACGCGGTCGGCACCAAATCTTCAGCTGGATCAGACTGAGCTGCTGCCGCTGTGAGTGCTAGAGCAAGTGCCGTCGGAGAAGGTGCTAGTGCTTGATCCGTTGCTGAAGGTGGTACCGATGTGCGAGACAGCAGCGATCGTGTCTGGTGTGCTATGATCAGCTTTCTAACTTGAATAGGCTCTGTGACTGTTATCCAGTCTTTTTCTTCATTTCTTTCAAGCGCGAGAAGGACTAATTGTGCCATGTTTGTTAAACCAAACTACAGTTCATCATAGGGTTTTAGCTTGTACTCAGACAATAGACTATCCAATTGTTTCCAGTAATATAAGTGATGGACAGTGCCTTCGTTACTGACACGGCATAAGAAGTGAAACCTGCAAAAATTACCATTATAGACCAAACCGAACGGTTTATTCTGTGATGAATGTCACATGGCAAATCTTGCATCGTAAAATTGCAGCAAAAGTTAGAAAACTTGACATTGAATCAATAAGATTTAGACAGTAAATCGATAAGATTTACTTGATTTGACACGAGTGAATCCTTACCAGGAAATCACTATGTTGAAGTACTAAACAGAAGATTGATCGTCCAACTATGTGTGGCATGTAGGGCCCCAAACTACTCCCACAAACAGGACAGTCCAAAGGTCGTGACAAATCATATGGACCGAACATCCATGGGACTGGAAATCCTGGTGGGTGCGATAAACCCTGTAATGCATACAAATATTGGAGTGTAACCATAATTGAGAAACCGTCCTCACAAGAAAGATGATCTGGATACTTCAAAATATACATATCGAATTGAGTGGACAGACATTAACATAGATTGTTCTCAGGACTCACCACACACCAAAAGCGGCAGTACTAAACAATACAGGGTTCACACACACAAATCAAGTACAGAACAATAGTACTTACTACAGACAAGCAAAGTTGCACTAATTAAACTCTGCAAGACCTACGGGATGAACCCCGCATAACTAACTAGGCCATGGACTTCGTGAGAGATGTCTACCTGCACCATCACCATCTCGTCAACCTTGGAGAACCTAACAGAATGGTCTTTCCACTCATAAACATGACGATGAAGACAGTCCGCATCAGATTTTGTCGGGAAGCTTTACAAGAACCATACCATTCATAATCAAAGGCAAAACCAGGAAATTGTTGTGGTCAAGTACAGCCTCAAGAACACGCCTGACAACAATGCTACATGAAAACACTAGTTCAGGACACATGGCGACAAGGACACAGCAGCTGAATAGTTTAGCAGTAGAACTCATCCTCAGGTCTTCCAGTTCACATGGCATGACTTTGAGAACTTCATCTCCACCACGGACCTGGTTCTAATTCAAACAGAAACCAAGTATATTATTACTACCTCTGTTCATAAATACAAGATGATTTTCGATATTTTACTCCATATATGACTACATATATGCATAGAAATGAGTGAACAAAGACACTAGAACATGTCTTCACAGGCATGAGAGCAGAGGGATTACTTGCAATATCCATAACACAAGTTACTGAGGCAAATATACTGTCTTCAAAGGTAGCATTGATGTTCAAAAAGTAGTTGAAAGTAATCTATAAGAAAAATTAGTGTCAACCTCTCGCATGTTTCGGTACCGTTATTTGGCACACAAAAATCACATGCAAGATCACCCAAAATGTTGTACTACTAGTACTAGTACTTTGTGTTAGATGAAAAAACACGATCAAGATCGAGAAAAAGATCGTCAAGAAGAGATATTACCTAGACTTGCTTAATGAGGGATCCTGGAGAGGGGGGCTTGGACAGGGCGATGGCTTTGAGCTTGTATGCGGTAGTCTCGACGAGGTGCTTTGCTTCTTGGTACCATGAGCCTCGACGGTTTTGGCCAGAGCCATAGACATCACTTCGGCCGGTGTTCCAGCATCCATCAAGAAGCTGTCAAATAGAAATAAAAGAAAGGAAACCATAATTACAAACCCAAAAGAAGAACAGAGAGGGAGTTATAGGATCAGTCTCGAGGTTGCAAGACCGGGCCTTGGCCAGAATCAACATCATTGATGCGCTCACCTTTCCTTCTTTGGGAGAGAAGAACAATGGCAGAAGCAGGTTTAGGTTTTCTCAATAAATGAGGAACAAGATGAGGGATAAGCGAGTTGGGCTTTTCTTCAAGAGAGGAAGCTAAGGGAGAAGAGTGAAATGATGTTTGCTTTGTCCGTCCAACTTACTGCTGGAAAGGAGGGGATTTTGTGATTTGACGGCTCATTGGGCATTACTGCGGCGCTTAGATCAAGATAGTCTACCGTGTAGGTGGGCACTCTACTACGGAGTAATTTAGTGCATGGATAGTGGACACCGATGCTGGCTGTCCCACATGTCGGTGGAAGTGAGTAGCAAGGTTCTCGACGACCGTCGAGGAGGATCGGCACGGTAGAGTGTGTCCACTGTTTTTATGCAGAGAAAATGATTACAACAAGCATTTCCACTCTACGACGGAGGAGTGCGAAACATGACAGCCACTTGAACTTACACAGTGATCCTACTATGGCATGTGTAGTGGTTCATCCGTTAGTACTACATAATCTTGTTGCTAGTGTAGTAAGATATGACAATAACAAATGATGTTGTGCGCATGTCAACTATATGAACAGTAATGCAACATGGTACGCCTTTTTTGATTGTCCGGTCAAGAATGAATGGTGAGATCAATGTTAACAGAACTAGGTCTAAAGCACACGGAGAGTACGGTGCTACAATACTCCACGGAACATGAACCATATGAAGCACGAATCAGTGTTAGTCAGGGTGTATGAAGGGTGCACGCGATGGGAGCAAAAGTTCCCTTCTCGACCCACTTTTGGGTGTTTGACAGAGTGCGTGAAGCGTGCATGAGTCCACACTAGTAGGTTAACACAAATACACCACGAGCATGCATGAAGAGGGGTGCTGATACGAGCATGCACGAAGAGGGAACAACTATATTGAGATGAGAATGCAATCAAACACACCCACACACTTTGTGCTACAATGACTGATCCGCATCGTCTGAGTTTGATCCAACGGTCAAGTTTTGCCGAGACATTGACATGCCCATGCAAAGGACGCCTAAACACCACTGAAGTCCCTCTGCTTCTCGAGGCGCACGACGTTGGTGATGCAGGGTGCAACTGCCCGCAGAGCCCGCTCCCGGTCGACGGGAGCCAGCTTGTCAAAGACATCATCCAATGGCACGAATGGATTCCGGTGACCGAGCCCTGAGAGGATTCGCGCGGCAATGGTGACGACAGCCCACAACCCCTCCTTATCCAGCTCCGCCCCCACAATCGCGCGGAGACGGCTCAGCTCCTCGGAGATATAGGTGAAGAAGGATACCAGGTCAGGAAGCCACAGCTCGTTGAAGTCGACTGGGTGGTCGAACAGGTTTAGCCAACAGCCGACATGGTCGCGCTAGCACGATGGTAGGCATCATGAAGCCGCAACACATGCATGGAAACATGGTCAACGAAGTGGCTGAGGCAATCCTGGACCTCGTCATGATCGGCCCGCTCGCGCTCAAGCCGGCTCGCCTGACGGCCTATCGTATCTCTCGCTTTCTACAGCAATGTTGTCAACGCCTCGAGCATCTTTGTGGTGGACGCCTGCCGCTTTTGAAGCTGCGTGAACTCCCGCACATAAAGGAGGAGCTTGGCACTCCTCAAATCCTTGAGCGCACGGAGCTCATCCTTGGCCCTGAGCTCCGCATCCTTGGCCTAGAGCTCCTGTGTCGGGCGCCTCACCTCAGACTCCGTGATCTGCTATGTCGCAATGGCACCAGGTAGAAGCAATGGGGAGAGGAAGCAAAGCGGGTGAAACAGATGAAAGGCAATGCAATTTACGGGAAGGCGGAGGGAGCCAGCCGAGGAGCGTGGTGAATCTTTTGGTTTTAACCATGGGAAAACACCAGTCGACGACTTTTCACATCAGGGAGCAGTGGGTTTTATAGGCGGATTCATCATGACTAATTTCTGTCGCGCCTACTCCCGTTAATCAAAAAATTAAAATCCTGTCGCGCCTGCTCCCGTCAATCAAAAAATAAAAATTCCTGCCATGTCTGCCGCACCCAAAAACCAGAGCAACGCCGCGGTGGATATTTAAATTTACCTGCCGGCAAGGAGATAAAAAAAGGGGTCAAAAAACAAATGTGGAGGTGGCCTAGCTAATCGGTCGCACTAGCCCAACTAGCTATCCACCGTGCTTCACTGATGTACTCGGCGGGAAAGGTGGGCTTTTGTGATTTGACAAATCATTTACTTGCTTCGGTGCTACGATCGAGGAGGACCCATAAAACTCGTGGTAGGGTGTCCCACGTCTTGGCAAGGAAGAATATATTCATGCACCACCCAGGGGGACCCCGAAACTGTACGGTAGGGTGTGCCACGTCTCGGCACGGAGGAAAAATGTGCGTGTAAAAATATAATTTATCAGACGTATTACCTATGGTTCAACCTCGGGACCCAGCCAGTCGATCAAAAACAACCCACTAGCCACACAGCTTCATCATGCTAACGTGGCACGGAGGATAGGCGTGGGTAGCTCTGTCTCGACCAGCCACAACATCTCTTATTCTAGGCGATTCTTCTATTTTCCAAGCTTTTTTTAGTTATAATAACACCACGGCAAGCTAGCGCAGCTCTTCGTGTGTGCCCGTGTGTCTAAAGGTTAGACGATGGAGAGGAGAGAGAGATCACAGACCTGGGACCCACCAGTAAGTGAGTCAACAGTCATGCACATGTTGATGAGCCACTCCCTCTACTCTACTGAACGTAATAATGTATAAAATCAAGTTATGGGACAAAGCCAACAACTGTTGTTGTTTCAGGCTATCGACTTATGCTTTGTAGTCCAGGTTTCCTGTTCGAATCTCGTCTTCCAGATTTGTTAGTTTTAGGTCCAAAATGAATCAATGACAAGTGGGACCCCCATGTGTTCTTCCGATATTTCAGTGTAGGATGGGTTTTTTTGAACAAACACTTTGCGCGGTTAGACAAGTAACAGCACGAGTTGCACGTATTTTGCAAGTTTAGGAACAAAAATGACAGCAGCATAGAATATCACATCCACCCCGTAGCTTAGATGCTATGGTGATATGAGTTTTTACGTTGTTGCAACTGAGATCCAATGGCTTGGGAGTAGTTTTTGTAATTATGCGCAATTTCCATACTCTACAAGGTTTTTTTGCCAATTAAACATTCAGGCCTCGTGTGTGCTGCTGCATCTTGGATCCAGCGGCTCCCTGTTGCTCATATTAGGTGCTCCCCGTAGCTTAATTAGCCGCTACGGTGATATGAGCATTTAGGTCGTATGATCTGTGATCAGATGCCACATGCGTAGTACTTGTACTTTCTAAGCAATTCCCAAACTCTCTCACGCGTATATTGCAAAAACATTCAAACCTCCTACTATGAGTCGTTAGATCTCCGGGAACTCGTATCACCATAGAATCTACGGTGCGGGAGCACCTCATATTCTCCTGTGTGAGAAAACATCAAGTGCTCTCGTAGCTTGGATGCTATGGTGATACGAGCTTAGAGGTCGTTCGATCTGAGATCCAATGGCATCTGAGCAGTCTTTGTGCTTGTAAGCAGTGGTCGAACTATTTGGGGGCTTTTCTCCAAAAAAAACATTCGAACCACCAAGGAGTTGTTGGACCACAAATCCAACGGCTACGACGAGCTTGTATCACCAAAGCATCTAAGGTGTGGTAACACATGATATTCTTACATGCAGGAGAATATGAGGTCCTCCTTCATCTTAGATGCTACGGTGATATGAGCTTAGAGGTCGTTGGATATGGGATCCAAGGGCATCTAGTAGTTTTTATACAAATTGTGTGCAATTCTCAAACTCACTAAGGTTTCCTGTAAAAATATTAAGACATCCTGTGATCTGCTATATCTTAGATCTACAAGCTCCAAGCGACTCGTATCAGCATATAGCATCTAAGGTGTGGGTGTCGGATATCGGGTTCCGGCAAAACCCTTAAGGTTCGAACTCTGGGGTGCGCACAAAGATATTCTCCCTACCGAAACACGCCCAGAACCTCGCCGCGATTCTAAGCTAGCATGATGAACAACATAAGAGACACGAGGTTTATACTGGTTCGGGCCATCGTTGTAGTGTAATACCCTAATCCAGTGTGTGGTGTGGTGGATTGCCTCCTGGGATGATGATGAACAGTACAGAGGAAGAACAGCCTCGCGAGGACAGGTGTTCTTGTGGTGGAATGCGGATGAACTTAACTTGTCTTTTTACTGTGGTGGCTAGCCATATATATAGAGGCCCTAGTCCTCTTCCCAAATATTGAGCGGGAAGGGAGCAAACAATGGCCATTTTGAAAGGGGACAGCTAGTACAAGCTATCCTGACTAAAGGTGGTCTTCAACTGCAAAAGGCACTGGTGATGATGTCGTCTTGGGCTCCACGGTGACCTTCGTCCTGCCATCCTGTTGGTCTTGGTCTCGTTGCACTGATATGGAAACCTTTGCTCGATGCCTCCATACTCCGCGCCTGCGCTTGCCCCCTTTGCACCAAAGAGGAAACGAGGACACTGTGCAGGCTGGCGCCCGCCTGGCGCCCACCTGGTCTTGATCGTCATGGCTTGCATCACGAGCGCCTCGTGAGGTACCCCTTACCTTGATCACTCCGCCTCCTCGCGAGCCTGCCTGGTGAGGCCGGCCCTGAGGAGGCCTTGTGTCGTCCGCCCCGCGAGGCTTGCCCTTCACGAGGGTCTTAAACATGGGTAGACGAAGACGGGCCGCACTGGGCCACTGCTGAGCCACGCTGCCGGCCGCAGGCAGGCAAGTCTGGGGACCCCCGTTCCTAGAACGCCGACAGAGGATAGCTTGTACTAGATGTCCCCTTTCAAAATGGCCGTTGTTGGATCCCTTCCCGCTCAATATTTGGGAAGAGGACCAGGGCCTCTATATATAGGGCTAGCCACCACAGTAGAAAGACAAGTTAAGTTCATCCGCATTCCACCATAAGAACACCTCTCCTCGCAAGGTTGTTCTTCCTCTGTACTGTTCATCATCAGCCCAGGAGGCAATCCACCACACCACACACTGAATTAGGGTATTACACCACAACGGTGGTCCGAACCAGTATAAACCTTGTGTATCTTGTGTTGTTCATCGTGCCAGCTTAGAATCGCGGTGAGGTTCTGGGCATGTTTTGGTAGGGAGAAAATCTTCGTGCGCACCCCAGAGTTCGAACCTTAAGGATTTTGCCGGAACCCGATATCCGACATTTGGCGCCCCAGGTAGGGGTGCACCGAAATCTTTTCTCTGCTGATATGCGTCCCATTGTTTTGTCGCATCCATGTCTAGTGACCCGACGACCAATGCCGACCGCTTGGCAGAATGGCCAGCCCATGCCGCGCTGCCTGCCCAAGGTGACCACAACCCTGCACCTTAGGCAGCCCGCGCTCCGCAGAACACTGCGGGGCGCGGGCGATGCGGTCAAGCACTGCCTGCCCTCACTCTGCGGCAGGTGCGATCAGTCGCGAGGGGCTCAAACCATGCAGCAGCCACGACACCGCACACCCGACGGTAACAAGTGAACATGAGGGGCGCGCTCACTGTGGCTCGGGAGCTGCTGCGGTGCAGGTTGCAGGAGAGCGGCCGAGACGTATTGCTGGAGCGCGTTGCCGAACTCTTGGATGCCGCAGCTTTGTGGGCGCCTCCCTTCTCTGTCCAGCTTCCACCCCAGGCCCTGGTCGGATCACGCGGTGGGCCCATCTGCGCTCGTGCACCCTCTGGCGTGCCCCAAGGCTTCATCGACACCAGCTCAACCATCGACGCCGGGCGTTAGGCTACGCCAGCACCACCCCTGGTGGGCGACGGCATGTGCATCGCCGCCTACGGCCCGGGCGGGCCGCCGCCCTACCATCCCCAAGATGGCGCGCTAGGCCAGGCCGTGTGGAGCCTGGGGCACTACGGCGAAGTCTCTGGGGCGGCAACCTCGGAGGCTTAAGTGCCTCACATGGTGGATCGGGAGTGCACGCTGGAAGAGGACCCCGGCTCATTTCTCGGGTCAGGCTAGTAGGAAGAGACACCAGAAGCCGAGCCTGAGGAGCCCCAAGGAAGCCTCACCAACCGCGCTGGTAGCAGCAGCTATCGGGTACTGCTAATTCCTCAGGAGCAAGCTTATGCTAACCATGGGTCGCAGGAAGTTCAGGTCACTGCAGTGGAAGGCTGCCCCAGCTCAGCAGCCTCCCTTCCGCCAGGAGGGGCGCACTGGGGGCTGCAGGAGAGGAGCTGGGAGCCAGGCTCCTCCCCACGGCGCACGGAGCAAGGTGTTTCCCGGATGTAGGCCCTCTGTCGGGGAGGTGCTACAAAGTCTGCCCCTAGCAGAGGACCCGTGGTCGCCGGCGGAACCGCTGGCGTCCCCTTTACCCCATTGGCGTCGTCCTTGGTCTCCGGCCGCTGTCAATGGTGGTCGAGGGTGGTGCAAGGCGGGGCCCTCGTGTGGCGATATGAAGCAAGGCCAGTACCTATGAAGAAGGCCCAGTGCCTGTGAAGCTCGCCGCCCGTGACACTCTCACGTAATAATGAGTTGGGGCTGTACACGCCCCAGAGTCTCCGGAGAGCCGCCCTCGGGCCTCGGGGGCTCCCTCCCATGCCCAGTGGCAGCACTTAGCTCCATGCTGGTGAGAAGACGTCGAAGACTAGACTAGGTGTCGGACACGGCCTTTTGCTTTTTGCCTCCCTTTCTGTGGTCGAGCTTCCTTTCTTCGGATTTAAGTTGAAATTGAATTTGCATTTGCGTATGCGGGGGGGGGGGGGGTCTTGTCTCATTCGTGTGTTCTCTCGTGTTTTGGTTTCTGCCCAAGTTCGGAGTTCGCACTAGCTGCCTCCCCCTCGCGAGCCTCTCGCGGGCGGGGCTGGGCTAAGCGCACGCGCGCATGCCGTCCCGCGGCCGGCACTCGCTCTCGCGAGGCTCTCGCCACATGGTCAGCAAGTCCCTCAGAGGACCCTCGGAGGTTCACGGCCTCGCAAGCCTACTCAAGGCTTGTCTGGGCTAAAGGTAAACCACAGAAACTAACTCATCGCATGGCCCGTAATATCATGCAGGCGCACATTCAGCGTCGCTCCTAATAGCATGCGGATAGCAATCTTTTTACATGAGGGGCTTCCCCTCCCAAAATGCTCTTACAACCTTCAGGGCCGCGCCCGAGCTTTTTGTGTGTAGGATAAGCAACAGGGGGACACAAGATCAGTCAGACATGTCACTCACCGCACCCTCTTGGTCGCCTCCAGAAGCATCACTGGCACTGTTGTCGTTGTCACTGGCACCACCATCGCCATCATTGGCGCCATCTTCACCGCCATTCACCACATCGCCTTCATCCGCGACAAGTATCACCTCGTCGTTGTCAGAAGCATAGGCCCTAACAAGCGCATCCATGTTGTCCTCCACCCATCACGCCAGGTCGCCCCGGATGGCCTCGGGCACTGGGGTGATGACGGCATCGAAGTCAAAGTGGGGATCTGCATTCTGAAGATGGCTGAAGACACGGGAGAATGCACGCCCGAGCAGGCTACGGCTCCTCTCCTCGACAAGCTGGCGAGCCCTCTCAGAGCGGTTCTCCAGGTGCGTCACCACATCAGTGAAGAATTGGAGATGGCTGGCATAGTTGGTCACGTGAGGATGCAGGGCGTCCACCTCGCAGATATTGCCCAGGGTCGTGTTGGCCCTATTCCTGAGCTGCTAGAGCATGGGACCATGCATATGCTCCAGCGTGTGCCATTGAGGAATTTCTTCTCTATTCTGCCATGCAACGGACTCGGTGTCATCGACCTGCTGTTGAGGAAGAAGCAGCTCGGCACGGGTGGAGGACAGATCAGTCTGCGTCGACACCGGGGCAGCTACGGCGGCCTCCGTGCGCTGCACCGCTTCAGTCAGCTTGGACCTAAAAGCGGCAGTCCTGCCCGTAGCCTCGGCTTCAATCAGCTCTAGCCTCTGGTCATACTCGCGCACAAGATCTGCCCGAACTCCCGCCATGCGGCGGTTGACCTCTTCTTGGATCCGAGCCTGGTGCGCTCCAACATGGTCCTCCGCCTGGGTAACCTGGCGCTCCCTCGTCTCCAACCGCTCAAGGTCAAGGTTGTGCTCGGCAGCCTCCAGCGTCAGCGCTTCCTCACTCCTCCGGAGCTCCTCCTCTTCGACAGGCGTCCCCTTCAGCGACGCAAGGGCGGCCTGGCAAAGCTCCACTTGCTGCTCCAGGGAAGCGCTCCAGGCTTGGAGCTCCCACGCGCGCTTCTCCGCGACCTCGCGACGATGATCTGCTTCCCGAGCCTCCTCTGGAGCACGGGAGCAGGCCTTTCGCGAGGCCGCAAGGGATGCCTCGGCCTTCATGTTGTCAAGCTCGCGCTGATAGCGCGCGAGGTTGACTGCAACCTTTAGCTTGCGTCGCTCCTCAACAAGCCGTAGGCCCTCAGCTTCAAGTCACGCGTCCACATCCGCAAGCTCTCCACCAAGCTGGCCCATCACGTCCATCGCCTTCCGGAGGAACTCTCGGCAAACGACGCTTCGCTCTCGCGCTCGCCTGAGCACGTTGTCAATGTCGCCCTCCACCGCCGGCGCTGGCGGCGGGCCCAGAAATGATTCGCCCCCTCTCGACAGGGGGCTGGGGGCTGGCACCCCCACGATTGCCAGACGGGCTCCGCAAGGGACCCTGACCGGCACAAGGCCATCCCCAAAAGGAGAGCCAAGGACTGACGCCAACCACTTGACATCCATGATTAGAGGAGGAGCTCTGGGTAGGCTGGTCACGCCCCAGGCAAGGTCGCGAAGGAAAGGCGGCAAGGGCACAGGCTCAAGGCACCCTGCGGGTCGGATTACTTCTCCAGCTGAGCTCGTGTCAAGGGCAGCACACGAGCTCGGGACGCTCAAGGCCAGTGATGAAGGCGAGGCCGGAGGAAGTTGCTTCTTGGGAGACTTCGCAGGCTTAACAGGAGGGATCCTGAAGGACCATAGTCAGGAAAGGGAGCAGCGATTGAGGAATTGCAAGAATGAGGTACTTACTCATCTATGGCGAGATACTTCCTATGCTTCAATGGTCGGAAGGGGCGCCCACTGCCACTCGAAAACTCCTTCCTCTTGCAGAGGGCGGCGAAGTCCATGCGGAACCGACCCAGGCGCTCGACGTGCGGACCAGCACGAGGCGCGGATGGAGAAGCACCCAAGTGGCCAACCTCAGGGGCGCTGAGCTGGGAGGAGCGATCTGGCACCACCTCCTGACGGCCTGCCGAGGCCTAGGGGGCTCTGACCTCGGGAGCCGCGGGTTGCGTCCCCCCATCGACGATCGCCCAGGGCGGGCTTCACAAGCTCCGGAGGGTGACGCTTCGGGAGCCCCGTGCGGCATCAGCGTCGCGACACCAGAGCCTCCAGCCTCAAGCGATGCTTGCCTCCCTACACCCGCTCCTGGGGCAAGATCGGTGTTGGCCACGGGGAAGGGAGCCACGGCGACAGGATTCTCGCGAGGCCCCGCAAGGCCAGCCGGGCACAACCCCCATTCGTCGAAGAGAGGCATCTGTCTCGCGAACTCAGCCCTACCCGAGCAGAGATACAGGAGGCTACCCCCGTGCCGAACATCGCCCGACGAAGGGTCGCCAGTCAAGACCTCAAGCACCTTCTTTAGCGTCTCGGGAGCCAGTTCCGTCTCCTGAAGCCTCATGTGGTACAGGTCGCCCGTCAGGGCCCACATCAGCCGGGAGTGGCGCTAGAGAGGAGCAATGTGACACTGGAGGAACTCCTTCACCACCCGGGGCGCAGTCACGCCGAGCTCTCTCAACCTCCCCAGTCAGCACCAGACGATGGAGAGCCGGGGGCTCACGAGTCTCTCGTGGCCCCAGCCCGGATTGGGGCCAGCAGGCAGCGTCGGAGGCAAGAGTAGGGGTTTGGGCACTACGACATCCACATACAGCAACCACGTCCGGAACCCACTCGTGGAAGGCGGGAGGCCAAAATCGATCCCCGAGGCGGCTGTCTCTGCCACGGCCTGGAAGCTCACGCACCCCGAGGACTGCAACAGGTCGGTCAAGCGCAACGAGAAGAAGTGGCACAGGAGGGCGACAGAAGGAGTAATGCCCACCATGGCTTCTGCTACGTCTTGAGCTTGCGTAGGTTTTCCTTGAAGAGGAAAGAGTGATGCAGCAATAGTAGCGTAAGTATTTCCCTCAGTTTTTGAGAACCAAGGTATCAAATCCAGTAGGAGGCTCCTCAAAAGACCCACGCACCTACACAAACAAACAAGAACTCGCAACCAACGCAATAAAGGGGTTGTCAATCCCTTCATGACCACTTGCGAAAGTGAGATATGATAGAGATAATATGATAAGATAAATATAATTTTGGTATTTTATGATACAGATTGGAAAAGTAAAGATGCAAATAAAAGTAGATTGAAAGCTTATATGATAAAAGATAGACCCAGGGGCCATAGGTTTCACTAGTGGCTTCTCTCAAGATAGCATAAGTATTATGGTGGGTGAACAAATTACTATCGAGCAATTGATAGAAAAGCGAATAATTATGAGATTATCTAGGCATGATCATGTATATAGGCATCACGTCCGTGACAAGTGGACCGATTCCTACCTGCATCTACTACTATTACTCCACACATCGACCGCTATCCAGCATGCATCTAGAGTATTAAGTTCATAAAGAACATAGTAACGCATTATGAAAGATGACATGGTGTAGAGGGATAAACTCATGCAATATGGTATAAACCCCATCTTTTTATCCTCGATGGCAACAATACAATACATGCCTTGCTACCCCTGCTGTCACTGGGAAAGGACACCGCAAGATTGAACCCAAAAGGTGTGTACAGCAAGGGTGATTGTGTTAATCTAAAAAGCAAATACTAATATCATACATGACGCTCCAAGCAAAACACATATCATGTGGTGAATAAAAATATATCTCCAAGTAAAGTTACCGATAGACGAAGACGAAAGAGGGGATGCCTTCCGGGGCATCCCCAAGCTTAGGCTTTTGGTTATCCTTGAATATCTTGGGGTTCCATGGGCATCCCCAAGCTTAGGCTCTTGCCACTCCTTATTCCATAACACATCAAATCTTTACCCAAAACTTGAAAACTTCACAACACAAAACTCAAGAGGAAATCTCATAAGCTCCGTTAGTGTAAGAAAGAAAAACCACCACATAAGGTACTGTAATGAACTAATTATTTATTTATATTGGTGTCAAACCTACTGTATTCCAACTTCTCTATGGTTCATACCACTTAATACTAGCCATAGATGCATCAAAATAAGCAAACAACACACGAAAAAGAGAATCTGTCAAAAACAGAACAGTCTGTAGCAATCTGTCACTATAGAATACTTATGGAACTCTAAAAATCCTACCAAAATAGGAAGTCCTGGGTAATTTGTCTATTGATCTACAGAAAAAAGAATCAACGCAAAAGCACGTTTTTGTGAATTACTAAAATTATTTTCGTGCACGCAAAGTTTCTGTTTTTCAGCAGAATCAAATTAACTATCACCATAGGTTATCCTATAGGTTCTACTTGGCACAAACACTAATTAAAACAGGAAACTACATCTAAACAGAAGCTAGATGAATTATTTATTGAATAACATCAAGGAAAAATATTGGGTTGACTCCCAACAAGCGCTTTTCTCAAAAGCCTTTTAGCTAGGCATTGATAATTCTAATGATGCTCACATGAAATACAAGAATTGAAGCGCAAAGAAAGCATCATGAAACACGTGACAAACACATCTAGTCTAACATACTTCCTATGCATAGGCATATTATAAGCAAACAAATTTGCAAGGCAAGCAAAAACTAGCATATGCAAGGAAGAAGAAAGAGACGCTAACAATCTCAACATGAAGAGAGGTAATTTAGTAACATGAAAATTTCTACAACCATATTTTCCTCTCTCATAATAATTACATGTAGGATCATAAGAAAATTCAACAAAATTGCTATCACATAACATATTCTCAACACGATCCACATGCATGCAAAGTTGACACTCTTCCAAGATAGTGGGATTAACATTAACTAAAGTCATGACCTCTCCAAACCCACTTTTATCAAAAATATCATAAGATTGAACATACTCCAAATATGTGGGATCTAAAGTTGACACTCTGCCAAACCCACTTTCAATATTATTGCACACACTATTATCAATCTCATATTCATCATGGGGCTTAAATAAATTTTCAAGATCATAAGAAGAATCTCCCCAATCACATGATCATTGCAACAAGTAGTAGACATAGCAAAACTAGCATCCCCAAGCTTAGGGTTTCGCATATAACTAGCACAATTGACATTAATAGAATTTATAATAACATCACTGCAATCATGCTTTTCATCAAAGGAACTATCAAGTATGGGTGCAATGGCGACGATCTCATGTTTAACATAAGGAACTATAGCAAATTCATCTGCATAAATATTGGCATCATGGCCGCAAGAATAGCAAGCATCCTGTTCATCAAGGGATATTTCAATCAAATCATCAGAATCATCATTATCCATAGATTTGTGCATATCATTATTTTCTCCCAAAGCAACGGTCATTCTCTCAATAAATTCTTTGACATAGACATTATGAGCATAGTTTTCATAGCAATATTTAAGTACTCCCTCCGTTTCTTTTTACTCCGCGTATAAGTTTTGGTCAAAGTCAAACTACACAAAGTTTGACCAAATTTATATTAAAAATTATGAACATATGCAATAATTAAATTATATAATATGAAAATACATTTCACGGTGCATCTGAAAATGTTGATTTCATATTGTGAATGTTGATATTTTTTAATATAAAGTTAGTCAAACTATGCAAAGCTTGACTTTGACCAAACCTTATCTGCAGAAAAAGAAACGGAGGGAGTATGTCAAAATTTTCAGATTCGTAGAGAGTAATATTATACTTTTCAATCAAAGAAGCAACTTCATAAGCACCCTTAAAAGCAACAAATTCTTCAATTTTTTCAATTTCATAGTAACTATAAACACCCTTTGCATAAGAAGATAAGATTTCATTATCATTAAACTCACATAGGTAGGGAAGGTGTTTTTTAGGGTTCTTAGAGCAACAAGTAAAATCATAAATTTCACAGAGATTCCAAGCATAACACAGCAATCTATTTATTTGATCCCATAAGAGTATTCCCTTTTCAGACAAACAGTGACGCACAAAATGAGCATGCTCATCTAAAGATTTCCCATCAACTAGGCTAGTTGGGGTTTCAGCACGAGCGCATAAGGATCAAAGATGATCCAAGTAAAACACTTTAAGTGGATCCATAACAGTTGAATGTTAGCAAGCAAAGATGCAAGCACATAGAAGGCACATGGAGACACAAGGAAACATAAGATCGAACAGAAGAAGGGCGAAGAAAAGGCAAAGGTGAAGTGGGGGAGAGGAAAACGAGAGGCAAATGCAAATAATGTAATGCGAGGGAGATGAGTTTGTGATGGGTACTTGGTATGTCTTGACTTGAGCGAAGACCTCCCCGGGAACGGCGCCAGAAATCCTTCTTGCTACGTCTTGAGCTTGCGTTGGTTTTCCTTGAAGAGGAAAGGGTGATGCAGCAATAGTAGCATAAGTATTTCCCTCAGTTTTTGAGAACCAAGGTATCAATCCAGTAGGAGGCTCCGCAGAAGTCCCACACACCTACACAAACAAACAAGAACTTGCAACCAATGCAATAAAGGGGTTGTCAATCCCTTCACGACCACTTGTGAAAGGGATATCTGATAGAGATAATATGATAAGATAAATATGTTTTTGGTATTTTATGATATAGATTGGAAAAGTAAAGATGCAAATAAAAGTAGATTGAAAGCTTATATGATAAAAGATAGACCCGGGGGCCATAGTTTCACTAGTGGCTTCTCTCAAGATAGCATAAGTATTACAATGGGTGAACAAATTACTGTCGAGTAATTGCTAGAAAAGCGAATAATTATGAGATTACCTAGGCATGATCATGTATATAGGCATCACGTCCGTGACAAGTAGACCGACTCCTGCCTGCATCTACTACTATTACTCAAAACATCGACCGCTATCCAGCATGCATCTAGAGTATCAAGTTCACAAAGAACAAAGTAACGCATTAAGAAAGACGACATGATGTAGAGGGATAAACTCATGCAATATGATATAAACCCGATCTTTTTATCCTCGATGGCAACAATACAATATGTGCATTGCTGCCCCTGCTATCACTGGGAAAGGACACTGCAAGATTGAACCTAAAGCTAAGCACTTCTCCCATTGCAAGAAAGATCAATCTAGTAGGCCAAACCAAACTGATAATTCAAAGAGACTTGCAAAGATAACTTAATCACACATAAAATAATTCAGAGGAGATTCAAATATTTCTCATAGATAAACTTGATCATAAGCCCACAATTCATCGGATCTCGACAAACACACCACAAAAAGAGTTACATCGAATAGATCCCCAAGAAGATCGAGGAGAACTTTCTATTGAGATTCAAAGAGAGAGAAGAAGCCATATAGCTAATAACTATGGACCCGAAGGTTTGTGGTAAACTAATCACAACTCATCGGAAGGGCTATGGTGTTGATGTAGAAGCCCTCCATGGTCGATTCCCCCTCCGGCGGAGCGCCGGCGAAGGCTCCAAGATGGGATCTCGCTGATACAGAAGGTTACGACAGTGGAAATAGTTTTTTGTGGTGCTCCTCGATAGTTTCAGGGTACGTGGGTATATATAGGAGGAAGAATTAGGTTGGTGGATGCTCAAGGGTCCCACGAGGGTGGGGGCACACCCACCTGTAGGGGGCGTGCCGAGCACCCTCGTGGCCACCTCCTCTGGTGCTTGATGTCCACTCCAAGTCCCCTGGAACACGTTTGTTCCAAAAAGATCGCTCCGGAAGGTTTCATTCCATTTGGACTCCGTTTGACATTCCTTTTCTTTGAAACACTGAAATAGGCAAAAACAGCAATTCGGGTTGGGCCTCCGGTTAGTAGGTTAGTCCCAAAAATGATATAAAAGTGTAAAGTAAAGCCCATAAACATCCAAAACGGGTAATATAATAGCATGGAACAATCAAAAATTATAGATATGTTGGAGACGTATCAGCTTCGCAAACAAAGGCGAAGACGGTGAGGAGGGTAATGGATTGAGGATCAAGATGCATCATATGGATCTGATAATGGGAGAGCACCACATTGAAGAAAGCAGAGAAAGGGGGAACCAGGCTAGACCATAGGGCATCGACGAAGAATCGAACCTCGGTGACTATCCTATCAATGGAGGCGTGGGACGCAGGCCAAGCCATTGTCTTTCCGCACTCGTTTAAGCTGGAAGTGAGCACAGGGAAGACATTGCCCAAGGCCTCCAAGTTGAGCACCAACGACCGGCCGACGGCGGGCTCGATAGCCGGAGGCGAGCTAGATGAGGACAGAGGCCTCTTCCCCGTGTCTTTGCTAGTTGGCACCAACGCGATGGAGGGGACAAAGCTCAAGTTAGATTGGAAGCGGAAAAAGAGGCTCGAGGAAGAAAGGGGAACAGGAAGCACGTGGGCAGCAAAGAGGAAATAACTCTGTAAAGCTTCGTGGCCGCCTAGCCGGGCGGATATTGGGGGAGCGCGGGGAAGCGGAGATGCCCACGTCCAAGCAGTCGCCATGCGTCGACCAAGGCCCCATGCTATTGGGGCCTGTGGCACTCCGCACTTGCCCTTTGGCTTCGCTGCTAAGCCAAGTTCGAGCACGCCTTGGGACCGGGGGCTTCGTTCGCTGTTCTAGGAACGGAGGTCCCCAGACTTGCCTGCCTGCGGCCTGCAGCGTGGCTCAGCAGTGGCCCAGTACGGCCCGTCTTCGTCTACCCAAGTTCAACACCCTTGCAAGGGGCCAAGCCTCACGGGGCGGATAACACAAGGCCTCCTCAGGGGCGGCCTCACCAGGCAGGCTCGCGAGGAGGCAGAGAGATCAAGGCAAGGGGTCCCTCGCGAGGCGCTCGTGACGCAAGCCATGACGATCAAGACCAGGTGGGCGCCACCCTGCATAGTGTCCTTGTTTCCTCTTTGGTGCAAAGGGGGCAAGCGCAGGCGTGGAGTACCGAGGCATCGAGCAAAGGTTTCCATATCAGTGCAACGAGACCAAGACCAACAGGATGGCAGGACGAAGGTCATCGTGGAGCCCAAGACGACATCATCACTAGTGCCTTTGGTAGTCGAAGACCACCTTTAGTCAGGATAGCTTGTACTAGCTGTCCCCTTTCAAAATGGCCATTGTTTGCTCCCTTCCCGCTCAATATTTGGGAAGAGGACCAGGGCCTCTATATATAGGGCTAGCCACCACAGTAAAAAGACAAGTTAAGTTCATCCGCATTCCACCACAAGAACACCTGTCCTCGCGAGGCTGTTCTTCCTCTATACTGTTCATCATCAGCCCAGGAGGCAATCCACCACACCACACACTGGATTATGGTATTTCACCACAACGTTGGCCATAACCAGTATAAACCTCGTGTCTCTTGTGTTGTTCATCGTGCTAGCTTAGAATCGCGGCGAGGTTCTAGGCGTGTTTCGGTAGGGAGAAGATCTCTGTGCGCACCCCAGAGTTCGAACCTTAAGGGTTTTGCCGGAACCCGATATCCAACAGTGGGGGCACATGATATTCTCCTGGGGAGTAAGGGGGTGCACAACCAATCGGTGTTCGGGAGGGTGAGGACAAATATAATGTTGAAATAATACAATCTAAACAATCTTAAACAGAGCTTCACAATATTATCTAAGGTCGAGGGGTTAACCCCCGACAATCCACATAGGTCCGCCTAAACACAACATTTGCATGTATGTAGTACTAGACTTAATATTCATGTTTTAGTTTCCTGTTCATTTTAAATATTGAATTGAGGACCATGCATGTCTTACATTTTACTCCTTCGTTCCTAACTATTAGTCTTTTTAGAGATTTCAAATGGACTGCCACATACGAATGTATATAGACATATTTTAGAGTGTAGATTCACTCATATTGCTCTGTATGTACTCACTTGTTGAAATCTCTAAAAGACAAATATTTAGGAACAAAAGGAGTATTTTTGAATTTGTATCATACATGCATGGTTTGGAAAAATAGATGCACTATACTTACTGGATATTGTTGTTGTATTCGTGTGTGTATGTGTGTGGTCATATGCTTGATACATACAAAGTTTTCTCACCACCATACTGTTCATCTTTTAAATTTGAATTTGCAATGAAAAACTTACTAGGGGTACCATGAATGTGAAATACACGTTGACATCACTATATCACAAACTCACTCTAATTCAAGAACTCGTCATAAATCAATTACCATGTTGAGATTACTACTTGCAAGGAAAATACTGGCATTGTAATACACATAGATTCGTTCGGCAATTTAAAAGATTCCTTTCGTATTCTCGAATGGTAGGACCCAAAGGTGTACCAGCCAGACCTTGACTCGTGTTGATCCTAAAAAACCGGGCTCGTGTCCTTCTGGTGGCGTGTGTGGTATGCACATTAGCCAACCCCATCCAGCCGAGCCTCCGCATTCCGAGTCGAAATATCTGGCGGCCAGAATTCCAGCCCTAGGAAATTCCCCTCATGTCCTTGGTCCATAATGACTACCGATGAACAATGGAGGGATGCTTTAGTAACTAGGTAATGTTACCCACCCTGCCGAGCACGGTTCAATTCCCTCGGTCGCCGCTACCCAAGGTCACCCGTCAACAACATTGCCTAGTACTAATAGGAGTACTACACCAGGATGAGCACAGAATTGAGCCTGTTAGTTCATGCCTAGCACTTGAGTTAATATATCAGGCAATACATTAGTACAGAGGGATTATCCTTTTACTCTGCATATATAACTTGTCTGAAGTCTAACTAAGCAAAATGTTTGACAAAATCCTTTGTCAGATTACGGGTTCCGCAAACCCTAAGAGGTTCGAACTCTGGGGTGCGTGCGGAGATCTCAACCTACCCAGCCTGCCTACTCGCAATCCTCCAAAGCCTAGCATGACGAGCTCGAAGGGACAAAGGGACACAATAGTTTATCCTGGTTCAGGCAACCTTGCGGTGTAATACCCCTACTCTAGCATTTTGGTGGATTGCCTCGAGGGCCGAGGGTGAACTAGTACAGTGGATGAACTAGCCTCAGGAGGTGAGGTGTTCTTGAGTTCGAGAGAGCTGGTGAGGTAGTCGAGTGAGAATCGATCCGATCCACCTCTATGGTGGTGGTTAAGTCCTATTTATAGTGGCCTTGGTCCTCTTCCCAAATGTTGGCGGGAAGGGATCCCACAACGGCCGGATTTGAAAGGGGACAAGTAGTACAACTTATCCTGACTAAAGTAGTCTTCGCCCGCGAAAAGCCTCTGGTAGTGATGCTGGGTGGTCTCGTCGATGACCTCCGTCCTGCCGTCCTGGCGGTCTTGGTCTCGTTGCACCAAAATGGAAACCTTTGGCTGATTCCTTGGGACTCCGTGCCTGTGGCTTGCCTCCTTTGCATCAAAGAGGAAACCTGCGCTCTGCGCCCGCCTAGAGCCCGCCTGGCCTTGGTCATCATGGCTCACGACAGCTGAGCCTCGTGAGGTATACCTTGCATAGAACTCTCCGCCCCTTGGGAGCCAGCCTGAGGAGGCCGATCCCCTCAGGGGTCTTGGGGTCATCTGCCTCACGAGGCTTGGCCCCTCATGAGGGTCTTGTGCTGTTGATGCTGAAGTTGGGCTTTTCCAGGCCGTCGATGGAGCAACGTGGTGGGCTGCAGGCAGGCAGGTCTAGATACCCCCATATCCAGGACGCCGATAGTAGCCCTCGGGACCAAGGCGCACTCGGACTTGGCTTCCAGGCGAAGTCAAATGGCAAGTGCGGGGCACCGTGGGCCCTAACCGTCTCCGGCCTGGATGACGCATCGCGATTGATGGGACGTGGGCGACTCTGCTTCCCCATGCTACCTCGGCAACTTTTCGACTTGACGGGACGATGCGGCATGTAGAAAATCATGATGGCACGAGGTCATGGAGACCGGCGGTTGGCCTCCCTTGGCTATAAATGTGAGGGAGGGGCAGAATCCCTCGCCCATCTTTCCTTCATCTTGCTTCCGCCTGCTTCTCCTCTTCTTCATCTCGCTCCCATGGCGCTGATCAGAAGGTACC
This sequence comes from Triticum timopheevii, assembly GCA_963921465.1. NCBI lineage: Eukaryota > Viridiplantae > Streptophyta > Magnoliopsida > Poales > Poaceae > Triticum > Triticum timopheevii. The sequence goes on from OY997272.1 coordinate 156,348,042, forward strand.
CTGCGGCTGAAGAGGGGAAGGCCCCTAGGGAGGGACCCGATCCCCTTCCGCAGAAGAAGCGGCTCCGCCTCCCTCACAATGCCGGCACGGGGCAAGAGGTGACCAGGCCTTGGCAATCGAGGCCTCCACCTTCCTTCCCACTCACCCTACACGCCCGAGCTCAGGATGAAGGAGCGCGCCATCGAGTGGCGTCTGATGATGATGGCAGGGCCGCCATTGCCCTGTCGACTGCGTCACGGACCCACACCGAGGGTAGCTCACGCGAGTTTGTGGTGTGGGTGGCGATGCCTCCCGACACCTGGATCCGGCTCCCAAGGTTCTTCACCAGGGAGCTGCCTCCGAGGGAGCCGGTCGAGCTATGGTTGCAGCACGCCGGGTGCTGCAGCTTGGCCACCGGAGCTGAAGTCGAGGTGGTGCCCCTGGAGACATCTTCATGATGCGCGGATGGGGTGAGGTCTCCCGGGCTTGCTGCACGGAGGGAGCCCTAGCGATCCACTTCGAGTATGATGGTGTTGCCACCTTGTTCTTAAAGGTCTTCAATGAGGAGGGCGAACGGCTGGAATGCTACCCCGGAGGAAGCAGCCCGCGGAATGTTGCAGCGGGCGCCAAACCTGCTGCTGTCCCCCTTGGCGCCTCGTCTAGAAGCAGCAGCAATTCCCGGGAATCCAGCAGCTCTCCTGAGCCCACTGAGTCTCCGGAGTCGAGTGACGATGTAGGATCGAAAGTATGTCTAGAGAGGGGGTGATTAGACTACTTGACCAAATAAAAACTTATCATTTTCCCAATTTTAGTCTTTGGTAGATTTTAGCTATCTTAGCATAAGTCATGCAATCTTAACACAATTCAAGCAAGCATGCAAAGAGTATATGAGCAGCGGAAAGTAAAGCATGCAACTTGCAAGAATGTAAAGGGAAGGGTTTGGAGAATTCAAACGCAATTGGAGACATGGATGCTTTTGTCATGGTTCCGATAGGTGGTGCTACCGTACATCAAAGTTGATGGAGACTTCAACCCACGAAGGGTAACGCTTGCGCGAGTCCACGGAGGGCTCCACCCAGGAAGGGTCCACAAAGAAGCAACCTTGTCTATCCCACCATGGCCATCGCCCACGAAGGACTTGCCTCACTAGCGGTAGATCTTCACGAAGTAGGCGATCTCCTTGCCCATACAAACTCCTTGGTTCAACTCCACAATCTTGTCGGAGGCTCCCAAGTGACACCTAGCCAATCTAGGAGACACCGCTATCCAAGAAGTAAAAAATGGTGTGTTGATGATGAACTCCTTGCTCTTGTGCTTCAAATGATAGTCTCCCCAACACTCAACTCTCTTTCACGGGATTTGGATTTGGTGGAAAGAAGATTTGAGTGGAAAGCAACCTGGGGAAGGCTAGAGATCAAGATTCATATGGTAGGAATGGAATATCTTGGCTTCAACACATGAGTAGGTGGTTCTCTCTCAGAAACAACAAGTTGGAAGTGTAGGTTTGTTCTGATGGCTCTCTCCACGAATGAAGAGGAGGTGGAGGGGTATATATAGCCTCCACACAAAATCTAACCGTTACACACAACTTACCAAACTCGATAGGACCGAATTGACAAACTCGGTCAGACCGATTTAGGAAATCTAGTGACCGTTAGGATTTTCGGTGGGACCGACATGCAACTCGGCAGGACCGATATGATTAGGGTTAGGGCATAACGTAATCTCGGTGAGACTGATTACACAAACTCGGTGAGACCGATTTTGGTAATAAGCTAACCAGAGAGTTGGTCGGGTAAACTCGGTGGGACCGGTTCGCTCACTTTGGTGGGACCGAAATGTTACGAAAAGGAAACAGGGAGTTTACATTGCAATCTCGGTGGGACCGATCGCTCATCTCGGTGGTACCGAAACGTTACGAAGAGAAACAGAGAGATTACAATCCCATCTCGGTGAGACCGAGATCCCTATCGGTGAGACCAATTTGCCTAGGGTTTGTGGCAGTGGCTATGACATCTGAACTCGGTGGCGCCGGGTAGAAAGAATCGGTAGGGCCGAATTTGACTTTTGGGTATAGGTCATATGTGGATGTGAGAATGTAGTTGAGAGTTTTGGAGCATATCACTAAGCACTGTGGAGCAAGAAACTCATTATGCAACACCTCATCCCTTCATGATAGTATTGGCTTTTCCTATAGACTCAATGTGATCTTGGATCACTAAAATATAAAATGTAGAGTCTTGAGCTTTTTGAGCTTGAGCCAATCCTTTTATCCTTAGCATTTTGAGGGATCCACTTTTCTCATCCATGCCATGCCATTCATTGAGCTTTTCCTGAAATATTCATCTTGGAATGATGTTAGCTCAATGAGCTATATGTTGTTAGGAATTACCAAAACCACCTAGGGATAGTTGCACTTTCAATCTCCCCCTTTTTGGTAATTGATGACAACATATAGATCAAAGCTTCGACAAATGATAATAAGAGTGAAAAACATTGTCGCTTTGAGAAGTATGTGATAAGCAAGAGCTCCCCCTAAATTTGTGCATAGTTTAAGATTTGCTTTGGACTGCAAATGCACAAAGAGTTGGGCTTATGGGTTACACTTCCATGTCACATACATCTTGGTGGAGCTCTCAAAATGATAATGGTTGAATACATGCACTCATCACCAAGAAAAGTGAATGATCATATAGAGATAAGTGGGAATAATGTCATCCAACAAGCATAAATGTAGCATATGATCAAACACATGATCATCTAGGTATCACACAGACATAAAGTATTTCACACAAGCAAATAAAGTGTAACCACCAAAGCAAGAGAGAATAAAAAGCAACACTCTCTCTCGAAGCCTATGATCTATACATTTTTCTCCCCCTTTGGCAACAAGTTACCAAAAAGTTCATAGAAAATGCATAGCACTAGATCGACTCTCAGGCTTGATCTTCAGGTGGTGGTGTAGAGATGGCTCCTTGGACGAAGACTTCAGTTGATGTGGATGGAGCTGGAGGTGTAGGTTGTCGGTGTCAAAACCGGCGGATCTCGGGTAGGGGGTCCCGAACTGTGCGTCTAGGCGGATGGTAATAGGAGACGAGGGACACGATGTTTTTACCCAGGTTCGGGCCCTCTCGATGGAGGTAAAAGCCTACGTCCTGCTTGATTAATATTGATGATATGGGTAGTACAAGAGTAGATCTACCACGAGATCAAGGAGGCTAAACCCTAGAAGCTAGCCTATGGTATGATTGTTGTAATGTATGTCGTCCTACGGACTAAAGCCCTCCGGTTTATATAGACACCGGAGAGGGCTAGGGTTACACAGAGTCGGTTACAATAGTAGGAGATCTACATATCCGTATCGCCAAGATTGCCTTCCACGCCAAGGAAAGTACCATCCAGACATGAGCCGGAGTCTTCAATCTTGTATCTTCATAGTCTTGGAGTCCGGCGGATAATGATAGTCCGGCTGTCCGGACAACCCCTAGTCCAGGACTCCCTCAGTAGCCCCTGAACCAGTCTTCAATGACGATAAGTCCGGCGTGCATAATGTTCGGCATTGCAAGGCGGGTTCCTCCCTTGAATAATCCAGAGAAGATCATGAACACCAGGATAGTGTCCGGCTCTGCAAAATAAATTCCACATTCCACCGTAGAGAGAATAAAATGTACACTTAGTTCAATCTGCTGACGTATTATGCGGCATGACATCACACCGCCACTAGGCCTTTGTTTGAATTACTATACCACCTCAGCATGTTTAGCGAAGCGGCTTCCTTGGCACATCTTGTCGAAGCAGAGATCGTGTTCCCCTTATTCCGGGATTCTCATCAATACGTGCGTGGGTAACCCAACCGCTCCAGTCGCCACGCCTCCTCTATTGAAGGGGAATCCCAAACGGTCACGGAGACGGCCCTTGGTATTTCTTCCCCTTTATAAGAGGACCAAGGCTCGCCATTGTTCTTCAATCTCGCATCGAATCTCTTCCCCGCTCCCAGTTCCAACACCCAGAGCCTCAGATTCGAGCGCTTCGGATCCTCAATCATGTCCGGCTCCGACCTCCATGGCCGGTGGATGGAGGAGGACATATTGAAGTTGCGTGAGGCCAAGTACCTAGCCTACGAGGTTTCGCACAGGTTTCCTGCCCAAGGGCAGGCTGTGCCAGCCCCCGAGCCCGGTGAATACGTCGTTTTCGTATCCCACCTCCGTCGGGGTTTAGGCTTCCCGACGGATCCCTTTGTGAGGGGGCTCCTGTTCTACTATGGGCTGGACTTTCACGACTTGGCTTCGGAGTCCATCCTCCATATCTCTGCATTCATTATCGTCTGCGAAGCCTTCCTCTGCGTCATTCCCCACTTTGGCCTATGGCTGAAGACCTTCAAGGTGGAGCCGAAGATGATTGGGGGGCGTCAAGCGGAGTGCGGCGGGGCGACCATAAGCAAAAAGGTCGATGCCCCATGGCCCGAGGGTTCCTTCCAAGAGGAACTCGGACTGTGGCAGCAGGAGTGGTTCTATATCACCGCTCCAAGGGGCAGCAGGCAAAAGCCGCCGCCCTTATTCCGCCCGGGACCTCCACGCCAACTGATGTCGTGGGTCAACCAAGGGCTCAATTGGGGGCCGTCCGAAGACGTGCCTTCACTGCAGGGCCGGATTCGAGATCTCCAAGCGAGGGAGATCGACCTGATCAAGGTGATGCAGGTTATGCTACTCAGGCATCTTCTGCCCTGCAAACGCCGTCCTCTCCGTCTATGGGAGTTCAACCCGGAGGGACCTCGGATTCTCCAACACTTCATGGGTGCGACACCCGTGGAGATGCACAAGTTGTTCTTCGGACCGCAGGTGGCGTGTCCAGATTTAGTCGAGGATGCAGGCCTAAGCCGCAATCGCCCGGATATTCAGGTAAGTAGCTCAGAGTCCGGACATTCTGTTTATGTGCCTTTCTAGAGTTCGCCTCCTGACCCTTTGTTCTTTACAGGAATGGGTGGCGCGATCAAGGCTGATAAGGTGTCCGGCCCCCCTCCCAGAGACCGCACTGGAGCCCGTGCTGGTCAGAATGTTGGAGGTTGTGCCCACAGAAGGGGGCGACGGGGAAAATAGAGGAGCTAATATTTCGCCCAAAGGGGCGACTGAAGAGGGGGGAACCAATAACCCCTCCCTTCAGGGGGAGAAGAGGACCGCCTCCGAAGATCCGGAGGCCAAAGCCCCTAAGCGTGGGAAGAGATCTTCCCCGGGGGGTCCGGCGCCCGGAAAGAATCCGGACGCACAATCATCGTCAAAGGATCGGCCCTCCAGCGAGCTGTGAGTATGAAAGAGGGAGTTAATTAGTAAGGAAATACCTTCATTTGTGCTTCTGTAGATAACCGAAATATTTATATTGCAGTTCGGATCTGCAGCCTTCTCAGATGAGTTCATCTTCGGGGGACCTTCTTCCGGAGATGATGGAGAGCGATACGCCTCCGTCCGCAGCGCCGCCAGATGAGGCAGGCGAACCCGAAGTGTCATCACGGAGGGTATCCCCGAGTCCGGAGGGGCCAGAGAGTTCGGCACCTACTAGTGTCCGGCCGGGAGAACTGAAGAATCTTCTTGAGAGGGCGTCCATTTCAGAAGATCGCCGTGCGTTAATGCGTTTGGTGATTGGAAGGATTTCGTCCGCTGAGAGCGAATTGCGTAATGCCTCCATGAGTTTGCTGGCGGGATTTGAGGTATGCGAGAATGACGCACCCCTTTGTCTTTTAACAGTTTTGCATATATAAAAAATGCGCCCTGTATAGATAGTAGCCCCTGAGACTCGGTAGGTTGTCGGAAACGACAGCATACCGAGGATCGAAATCTAGAGGAATGAATTCCGTCGGTCCTATGCAGGTGGCGGATAGTCCGGGGGCTAGCCGGACTAGTGAGTTTGCCGAGTTAAATCGGCAATTTGACTTGGCAGATGCGGACATCGCACTTGTCAACAGACGACTTGACGAGTCGCAAGGTAAAAGAGTTCTCCGCAGCCGCTTTATTAAGGGGGTCGAAGCCCTCCTTTGATAAATTATATGCTGTTTGTAAAGACGGTGCTGCTGCTGTGGAGGGCCTTCGGGCCGAACTTGCTCGAGCTAAGGAGCAAGCCCGAAGGAGTGAAGCGGCTGCCTCGAGGGCGGCTGAGGAGTTGAAAGCCGAAAAGGTTGCGCACTGCCTAAGCAGGGCCGAGGTGGCCGAATTGGCCATGAAAGTAAAGGATGCTGCCGACCGCAATGAGGCTCTTGAAAAGGAGCGCTTATCGGAGCGGGAAGACCTAAAGAAGGCCACCGCCGAAGCCAAGGATGCCCGCTCTGCAATGCGGGCTATGAAGGAGGAACTGCGCCAGGCCGGAGAGATCGTGGCTGGCAAGCCTTTTCTGCTGTGTCGCCGGTTTATGGATGGAAAGTATGCTCAATTTGAGCGGCTGTGGAGTCCGGAGGATCCGTATATGGACTTAGCTGCAAGTGCGGCCGATGCCATTAAGCACTTCCGGAGCCAGAAGGATCACGAGACGGAAGAGCTATATTGGTCTCAATTCCATAGTCCGGATCACCCACTTCCATTGACAGACCGGTTGGCCGAATGGGCCGAGCTAAATAGATTTTCCGGACTTGCCATGACTGACATCGTGGCCCATGTCTGGCCAGAGAGGTCCAAGGCGACAAGCTACTTTGGCTTATTGCAGCAATTCCTTGGAGCGGTGCCGCATATAAAGGAGATGAAGCGGTCGGCCTGTATAGAGGGCACGCGGATGGCTCTTGCCCGTGTGAAGGCGCATTGTCCAGAGATGGACGCCACCGCTGTTGCTGCCCAGGATTCGGATGAAGACCGGCTCCCTGCCGAGCACTATTTCGGGGAAGTTATGCGTGGCGCTCGTGTAATAGAGTCGCAGTGCTCGAAGAATGTAACGTTCAAATGAACGCATTAGCTTATAAATCGATGATTATGTTATAACTGCTTTTTATACTTGTGCGTCCAAGTAGTAAAACTTCTCCTGTGCGGCCGTTTATGTATACTTGTGTATAACTTGAAAGATGGCAGTCTTCGGCTTCAGCCCCCATGCGCAAGGTGCTGGGGTGTTCGCAAAAATAGCGCGTTTTCACACTTAATCTAACGTCTCGGTCCTGTTATAAGGAGGTGGTAGCGTAGCGAACGAGGCAATCCAGACTATAATGCTTTATCACTTTCACTTAGCCAGTGGAGCTCGATGGTGGGGCTACGATATAGCCCCTGGTGGCATCGCCCTTCTCCGAAGTCGGAGCACGTGTGCCTGACTGGGAAACGGCCCTCCGTCAAAGCGGGGAATTCTAAACATTCCAATAGTCGATCGAGTGGTTGACCAGTCTCTCGCTATATCATGACAGTCAGTTTTCGGCTTTCTCTACTAAGGTGCTCGCCCAGCCGAATTGGGGCACAATCGCAGTAGTTCTCCTGGTGCCGCGTTAGCCGATGATATGGAACGTAAGGCAGCAAAACACAGGAGCCGGGCAAACCCAACATTTGACCAAAGACATGATTCGGAGCTGATGCATATAATGCCTAACTCGAGACGCCGAACACTCCCTAAGGTGTTCGGTATTTATAATAATGGGCAGAACGATGCCCTAAGCCCCTAGTGTCCAGGTACGGGCATGGTCTTCTGACGCGGCCGATGCCAAAACGTCAGGCTCCGCTTTGGCTATAGGAAGAAACCAAGGGATAATAACAACAAGGGACAGAAAAAAAGGTTTACGCAGGGTCTTAATCTGAAAAGAATCCTCACAACGGGTCCCTACTGCACGTCTGCGCCTGTGTCTCCGTTGCGCCGTTATCCTGGACGGGTATGCACATTGTTCATCTGTAAAAAGAGAGGAACGTTTAGTTTTAAAAACAGTTTGTGCGAAAAATATTAGAAATATAAATAATTAAAGCGGGGTTTGTATGAACCCGCGGTTATTTGTGCGCGCAGCCCCCTGTGAAGGGGTATGCGGCTAGGGAGCCCCTAGCCCACTGACGCCGGATTCGTCTATCCAAGTCCGGGGTATTTAAGTGACCCTCGCACTGAAATTACGCCATGCGGTCCGGGCATCTTGAGTGTAAGAGACGCGTAATGCGGTATGGCGTTGAAGCGGACAAAAGCCTTTCGTCCCAAGAGTGCTTGATATTCACTTTCGAATGGGACGATGTGAAAAATTAATTTTTCGCGTCGAGAATTGTTCGGCGATCCGAACACGACTTCTAGTAATATGGAGCCTGTGCACTTGGCGCAATGGCCTGGCGTCACTCCTTTGAAGGAAGTGCGGCTGTGTCGAATTTTGGTAGGGTCTATCCCGATCCTAAGGATTATGTTTGAATATAGCAGGTTTAAGTCACTGCCTCCGTCCATTAGGACGTTAGTAAATTGCAATCCGTCTATTATGGGATTCAATATCAGGGGAGTCCGTCCCGCATTTCGAACGCTTCTGGAATAGTCCAGGTGGTCGAAAGTGATTGGTTTTGATATCCAATCTCTACGGTCTGATGGGTTGGACCACGCGAAGCTCTTTTTAGAAAGTGCCGCACTATTTTTCCGTATTATCACATGAAGTGAGTTTACTGCTTTGACCCCTTGTGGGAAAGTCTTTTGTTTTCTGGTGCTCTGCTGGTGGGGTTTATCTTCTTCGCTTGACGCGTCGAGCCCCTTGTGTTCGGCATTTAGTCGGCCGAACTGTTTAAAAACCCAACAATCCCTGTGGGTGTGATTTGCAGGCCTTCCGGGGGTACTGTGGATTTGGCATATCCGACCCAAAATTTTGTTTAAGTTGGACAATTCGTCACTATCATCCTTAAGAGGCTGTGTTTTATTATTGGGCCGCGAGCTTTTGAATCCGGCGTTGACTACCGCGCTCTTTGGGCTTTTCTCTTTATTCCGGCGCTGTTCTTTTCTGCGCCGTGATTTTCCGTTTCCATCTCTTATCTCTGATGTACTTGGGTCACTGGTGCTGCATCATGCTAACCAGCTATCCTCGCCCGCACAGAAGCGGGTCATGAGGCTTGTTAGTGCGGACATTGTCCTCGGTTTCTCTTGACCGAGGTGCCTGGTGAGCCATTCGTCTCGGACATTGTGCTTGAAAGCTGCTAAGGCTTCGGCGTCCGGACAGTCGACTATTTGGTTCTTTTTGGTAAGGAACCTGTTCCAGAATTTCCGCGCTGACTCTACGGGCTGTTGAGTTATATGACTTAGATCATCTGCATCTGGAGGACGGACATAAGTCCCTTGAAAATTTGCTCTAAACGCGTCCTCAAGCTCTTCCCAACTTCCAGCAGTATTTTTTGGGAGGCTTTTAAGCCAATGACGGGCTGGCCCTTTGAGCTTGAGGGGTAGGTATTTTATGGCGTGGAGATCATCTCCTCTGGCCATATTTATATGTAGTATATAATCTTCTATCCAGACTCCAGGGTCTGTTGTTCCATCGTAGGCCTCGATGTTTATGGGTTTAAATCCTGCTGGGAATTTAGGTCGTCTGGACTGTTGTTTTCACCTGGACTGGACTGATTATCTGATTCTTCATGGTCGGACGGTTGCTTATCTGTGTGTTCATCGTCCGTTTGTGAGCCCTGCCGTATTGCGGGCTTTTTGGGAGCGTTGTTGTCGAGGCGGGACTTAGGACGGTGCCTGCGCTGCCGTTTTGGTCGTTTATCGGTGTAGTCATCTTCTGCCGCGGCCCGTTGATCCTCGTTATCGCTCTCCTTTGGGGTGTCTACCATATATATGTCATGTGACGAGGTAGTCCTCCCGTGCCTTATAGGCTCTGTTTCTTGTTCGTCTCCAGCATTGTCGTCTATTCCATCAATGTCTTTGGAGTCAAGGTCTAGCATGTCGGTTAGATCGTCGACAGTGGCTACAAAGTGGGTGGTGGGTGGGCTCTGAATTTCTTCATCGTCCGTTCCCCAACTGTCCTGGCCATAGTCCGGCCAAGACTCTCCTGATAACGAGAGATGCTTTAGTGAATTCAAGATATCGCCGAAAGGCGAGCATTGGAAGATGTCCGCGGCGGTGTATTCAATAACCGGCGCCCAATCCGGATCGATTGGCAGGGGCGCGGGAGGTTCGGAGTCCGGCAAGGAGTCCGGCGCCTCGGAGTCACGAGTTTCGCGGGGGACAAGATTAGTGTTCGGCTCCATCGCCGTGGATGTTGAAGCCCCCAGGGCGGCGCCTATCCACCGACCCTCGATCTGGGCGATCGGCTCCGGGCTAATGGCCGAAGCGGATCCGTGTGCGGCCACCAAGGCACTGTTCGGCGGCAGAGCTAGATCATGCCCATCGTCACAGTGCGGCGCGCTCGGCTGTGGCTCGAGTCCGTCGAGGATCAAGTCTCTGCGGACATCGGCCGTGAAGTTTAAGCTTCCAAATCTGACCTGACGGCCAGGGGCGTAGCTTTCGATCTGCTCCAGATGGCCAAGTGAATTGGCCCGCAGTGCAAAGCCGCCGAATACGAAGATCTGTCCGGGGAGAAAAGTCTCACCCTGGACAGCGTTGTTGGTTGAAGATGCCATCAAGCCTATCGGTGACGACACAGAGGAACTCTCAATGAAAGCACCAATGTCGGTGTCAAAACTGGCGGATCTCGGGTAGGGGGTCCCGAACTGTGCGTCTAGGTGGATGGTAACAGGAGACGAGGGACACGATGTTTTTACCCAGGTTCGGGCCCTCTCGATGGAGGTAAAACCCTATGTCCTGCTTGATTAATATTGATGATATGGGTAGTACAAGAGTAGATCTACCACGAGATCAAGGAGGCTAAACCCTAGAAGCTAGCCTATGGTATGATTGTTGTAATGTATGTCGTCCTACGGACTAAAGCCCTCCGGTTTATATAGACACCGGAGAGGGCTAGGGTTACACAGAGTCGGCTACAATGGTAGGAGATCTACATATACGTATCGCCAAGCTTGCCTTCCACACCAAGGAAAGTACCATCCGGACACGAGCCGGAGTCTTCAATCTTGTATCTTCGTAGTCTTGGAGTCCGGCGGATAATGATAGTCCGGCTGTCCGGACACCCCCTAGTCCAGGACTCCCTCATAGGTGTTGGAGTTGGTTGCACTAGAGCTGTAGGAGTTGTAGCTGGTGCAGATGAAGTGGCTCTGGTGTCTGTCACTGGCACTGCAGCTGGTCTCTAAGCTCTAGGCACTCTGGCAAATGCATCAGTGGTTTTCTTGCCCTTCCTCTCCTGCATATCATCCTGAAGCTTCTCAACAACAGACTGGATCTCAGTTACCTTCACATCCAAGCTATTCTGCCATCTGGATAGAAGTGTGCTGTGGAGTAGAATTGCATTATGAGCTCATCATTCCAGTTTGTGAACTTATGCCCAACAAAGTCTGCCACTCCACAAGCACTGAAACTGTCAAACACTCCTGGGTAGTGTTCCTCATTCTCCTTGATGTATTTCCAGTCCACCCACCTCATGTCACGAACTATAGGCTTCTTGTCCAGCAATACTGTCTCATAGAAATCCTGTTGTTCCTTTGTATGGAACGTGTAGTCCACAGCAGTTCTCCTCCTGGCTGCATAAGGATCAGTCAACCTCCACTGTATGAGTCATGCATCCTTCCTCAGCTTCATGTTCTCAGCCACAGGATGAGCATCATTGTGGTCTAGGATTTTAGGCTTCAACTTTCTCAGAACATGCTCTTCATCTTCTTCTTCTTCTTCTGCAACAACTTCAGGCACTGGGGCCTTGTTCTTTTCAGCAGCTGGGATGTTCCTGGTATTCCTCTTTGGTGCAGTCTTGGGCTTGGAGGCAGCTTTGGGTGCTTTTTTGGGCTTTGATGATGCAGCCCCTGACCTAATAGCATCACCCATAAGCTTCTGAGCCTTGGGTGCTGGTGCAGCAACCTCTTCTTCCTCTTCCTCTTCCATCATGGAAGGCTTTCCAACAACTCTGGCCATGGTCTTCTTGACCCTTTCCTTCCTCTTCTTCCCTTCCGCAGCAGCCTCTTTGGGATCAGATTTCTCAGGTACTTAAGTAGAGGCTCTGGCTTTAGACATGGGAGTTCTCTTTGCAGGCACTTTGGTCTTCATACCAGGCTTAGTGGCTGCAGTTGTGCCATATTCCTTTTTGAGCACTTTCTTCTTGGAAGTGGCCTCATCCTCAACTGCCACATAGTCTTCATCCTCAGATTCTGAGGATTTCTTCTTTCTGGCCCTGGTGGCAGCTTTGGGCAAGTTGCTTGGGGTGCTCCAGCTACCCTCATCAGAGGTGCTAGAGGAACTAGTGCCCTCACTCATGTGAATCTTCTCCTCTGACTCGTTCTGGCTGTCACTTTGATCAGACATATTGCAAACACTGACTGCAGACCCTGTGAATAGATATAGATGAGATGGAGTGGATGAGCATCACAAAATACAGAGGTTTTTGCAAAAGAATGATTCATAACTTAGTTTTAGTTTTCCACAGAAAGCATTTTGGATCAACCGATTTTCGGTGATACCGAAGCAACTTTTGGAACCTAAACTAGTGAACTCGGTCAGACCGAGTCACAGTTCGGTGGCACCGAGACTGCTAGGGTTTCACAAAGTCCTGAACTCGGTCACACTGATTTGCAATTCTCGGTCAGACCGAGAATTACTTGTGCATTGGCCTTAGCCGAATCGGTGGAACCGAGTTCTACAACTCGGTGGGTCCGAGATGGTTTCGGCGGAAACCTAACCCTAAATTTTTAATTCACCTCTAATCTATGGATTGTTTTGGCTGGATAGAGTAGTTTCAATCATGGCAAGAATCATCATGAACACAATGTGCTAGGAATCAGACGGGGATGGCACTGTGATCGAGTCCATACCCTAGCTTGGTGATGAACTCGCTACGGCGGCAACGGCGGGGATGAATTCCGTTGACGGTGGCGGAGACCAGCGACTGGAGGTGGCTGGCGACGAGGAGGACGATCCGGAGACCCTGGAGGCAGAGCGAGCTATGCGCGGGCAAGACTGTTCGGAGAAGGTTTCCAAATTTTTGCCCGTGAGTATATATAGCCCGACCCTATCGGTGTGACCGAGTGGAACAACTCAGTGGCACCGAGATGCATAACTGTTGACAGTTATAGCAACTCGGTCTGACCGAAAAGTTCAAATCGGTTGCATCAAGATTGAAAACCTAGATCGACTTAGTGATCTCGGTATGACCGAAATGGAAGAATCGGTCAGACCAAAACACACAAAAAAGTTTTGGAAGTTTAAGTCTATGACGAATCGGGGACTCCGAGTGCTCCTCACACAGAGTGGTTCGAATCTGACTTGATCAAATTTTGTGATGTAGCATGAATAGAGTTTGAGACAAGAAAAGCATAGATAGCTAGAGAAGGGTCTTAGGCATTCTTGTCCATCCACTTGGCAAAAGAAAAAGAAACCAATCAATCAAAGCAACAAGTGGATGTCCTCGAATGAGTTAAATATGCAACCAACATGCTCACACAATAAAGTGGCAAATGAAGTATGTGGCAAAGCATGCACAACCAATTCTAGCATCTATCAAACAATTGGCGATGACTAGGTCATCTATATATGAGTATATTGACTTAGGAGTCAAACGAGAACATTTGATCATAGGTCATACTCATCGTTTAAGCTCAAGTGGGGTTACCACTTTTACATAATGCATTGATGTGTTCACACCATTAGAGTTGCTTGGACTCAATTCTTAGAGTTAAGCTCCCCCTAGATGTGAGATTCCCCCTATTGAGGGATGAACTAACCTTGGGTTTTGTCGATGATTACTTCATGTAGGTGTTGAAGATGTGGATGCTCAATGTTGATGTAGATCATTTGGAGCAATCCTTTGGAGTGAGTTGCACTTTCAATACCTACAAGGGTTAGTCCCACAAGGAACAAACAAGGATATCCATAGACATAGAGTGATGCACACATAAGATGTTGTCTATGAAAGCATTAGGTTACCTTGTCCCTTGTATTACAAACAAGAGGGTTTGTGACTCCTTGAACTAGTGCAAGATGTGGAAGTTGATTGCACTTGTTGTTGCCAAAAATGATATGAGTGAAATATGTTGGCGGAGTCACCCTCAAGAACTCTCTAGTTCTTCTTCTTCGGTATCCACATCATCTTGATGGGAATCCTTGGAGTTGTAGTCGTACTTGATGAAGTAGAATTTGACGTAGTCTTGGGAACCCACTTGACCAAGGCCTTAGGAGCTTCTTCAAATGCATCAATCTCCTGTTGAAGCTTATCCTTGCCTTTTTGCTTGTGGTCTTGTGGTGGAAGATCATCTTGAGTGTGTGTCCCCTTGAAGGAAGTAGGATCATACTTCTCTTGTTGAGGAACAAACTTCGTCTTGGGATATTGTTCTTCTTCCCACTCAACTCCATTGGCATTGAACTTTCGTTCAACACCAACACCTTGGTTCTTCCGGTGCCTTCCTTGCTTGCGTACAATTTCCTCAAATTGCTTACTTCCGGCAAGGCTCTTGTAAATACCTTTCTCTATAATTCCCTTCAATCAGCTATTTTCTTGCTCAAGTGTAACTTGGCTAAGAGAATCATTAGTGGAATCAAGAGAACTACTAGAAGCCACAGCATTGGATTTAGCATGATTATTGTTACTACTAGAGGAAGAATCCTTCTTGTTCTTGTTAATGGACTTGATTTGAGGCATGTAAGTTGATAAGAGTAAACGCTTGGCAATGTAAGAAGAACTTTTCTTACGGAGATCATCACTGATTGCCTTTCAGAACTCATTCTCTTGCTCAAGGTTAAGCTTTTCAAAGCGTAACTTCTCATGAGTCCTTAAAAGTTCTCGATGATCTTCTAAGATAGTTTCATGAGCTAACTTAAGAGTGTTTAGTTCTTTAGTTAGAAGCTCAATCTTCTCCTTATCATTGTCATCCGTTTTATCTTGATTAGCATGATTAATTGACATTTCATCATAGTATTCATCACTAGAGTTGTCAACAAGTAAATCATCATCACCTGGCAAGTCATCTTCATCACTATTGAAATCAACATACTCGGGGTGTGTTACCTTTGGGCCTTTAGCCATGAAGCATCTTCCAAGTCCTTTATTTGGTGAATCAAATATGTCATAGGAGTTGGTTGACACAAGTGCTAGACCGGCAACACCTTCATCTTGAGTATATTCGGAGTCGGAGTGATAGCTTCTCTCCGAGTGATTGTCGGAGTCAGAGCCGGATACCCACTCACCAACATGAGCTTGATGTCTTCGTTTTGTGTAGCTCCTTGATGACTTGTCCTTCCTTTCCAAATCCTTGTTTCTCTGGGATGTTCTTCGCTCATAACGATCATATCTACTCCTCCTCTCTATTGGTGGTGATTCTTCTCTTCTACTTCTCCTCTTGGGTGATTATTCTCTTCTTTTGTGGGGTGTCGTACACTCATTGGAATAGTGTCCGGGTCTCCCACATTTGTAGCAATTGCACTCTCAACTAGAAGATCTTTTGTCATTGTAGGACCTTGACTTGGAGATTCTCTCTTTGCTTCTACTCTTGTAGAATTTTTTGAAGTTCTTCACCATTAAGCTCAATTCTTCATTGTAGGGGCTTCACATGAGACTTTGTAAGCACCACTTGACTTGTTGTGAAGTTCCTCCTTATCCTGAGTGACATCTCATGAGCAACAATTCTTCCAATGACTTCCGTTGGCTTTAGATCTTTGTAATTAAGCATCATCTGGATCAATGTGCACACGGTGTCATATTTTCCGTCCAAAGCTCTTCGGATCTTCTTGATGATGAATTTGTCGGTCATCTCTTCACTTCCTAAGCCCGCAATCTCATTTGTGATAATAGCAAGCCTAGAGTACATTTCAGCGACACCTTCACCATCCTTCATTTTGAACTTGTCAAGTTGACTTTGGAGCACATCCAACTTGGATTCCTTGACGGAGTAGGTACCTTCATGCATATCAATCAAAGTATCCCAAATTTCCTTTGCATTCTCAAGACGGTTGATTTTGTTGAATTCTTCGGGGGACAATCCGTTGAAGAGGATATCACAAGCTTGTGCATTGTATTGCAGCATCTTCAACTCATCCGCGCTAGCTTCACGGTTCGGTTCTCTCCCACCAAAGAATTCATCTTGCAAGCCAATACACACAATATCCCAAACGGCGGGGTCATGTCCGAGAATATGCATTCTCATCTTATGCTTCCAACTAGCAAAATCTGTACCATCAAAGTAAGGACTTCTACGATGATAATTTCCCTCGCTAGATGCCATACTCTCCTAGGTTTTGAAACCAATGCTATGACCACCAAAAGCTATGGAAATCAAATCAAATGGAGACCAAATCTCTAATACCACTTGTAGGATCAGAAGTATGTCTAGAGGGGGGTGATTAGACTACTTGACCAAATAAAAACTTATCCTTTTCCCAATTTTAGTCTTTGGCAGATTTTAGCTATCTTAGCACAAGTCAAGCAATCTTAACACAATTCAAGCAAGCATGCAAAGAGTATATGAGCAGCGGAAAGTAAAGCATGCAACTTGCAAGAATGTAAAGGGAAGGGTTTGGAGAATTCAAACGCAATTCGAGACATGGATGTTTTTGTCGTGGTTCCGATAGGTGGTGCAATCGTACATCCACGCTAATGGAGACTTCAACCCATGAAGGGTAACGGTTGCGCGAGTCCATGGAGGGCTCCACCCACGAAGGGTCCACGAAGAAGCAACCTTGTCTATCCCATCATGGCCCTTGCCCATGAAGGATTTGCCTCACTAGCGGTAGATCTTCACGAAGTTGGCGATCTCCTTGCCCTTACAAACTCCTTGGTTCAACTCCACAATCTTGTCGGAGGCTCCCAAGTGACACCTAGCCAATCTAGGAGACACCACTCTCCAAGAAGTAACAAATGGTGTGTTGATGATGAACTCCTTGCTCTTGTGCTTCAAATGATAGTCTCCCCAACACTCAACTCTCTTTCACGGGATTTGGATTTGGTGGAAAGAAGATTTGAGTGGAATGCAACTTGGGGAAGGCTAGAGATCAAGATTCATATGGTAGGAATGGAATATCTTGGCCTCAACACATGAGTTGGTGGTTCTCTCTCAGAAACAGCAAGTTGAAAGTGTAGGTTTGTTCTGATGGCTCTCTCCATGAATGAAGAAGAGGTGGAGGGGTATATATAGCCTCCACACAAAATCTAACCATTACACACAACTTACCAACCTCGGTGGGACCGAATTGAGAAACTCGGTCGGACCGATTTAGCAAATCTAGTGACCGTTAGGATTTTCGGTGGGACCGACATGCAACTCGGTAGGACCGATATGATTAGGGTTAGGGCATAACGTAATCTCGGTGAGACTGATTACACAAACTCGGTGAGACCGATTTTGGTAATAAGCTAACCAGAGAGTTGGTCAGGTAAACTCAGTGGGACCAGTTCGCTCATTTCGGTGGGACCGAAATGTTACGAAAAGGAAACAGGGAGTTTACATTGCAATCTCGGTGGGACCGATCGCTCATCTCGGTGGTACCAAAACGTTACGAAGGGAAACAGAGAGATTACAATCCCATCTCGGTGAGACCGAGATCCCTATCGGTGAGACCGATTTGCCTAGGGTTTGTGGCAGTGGCTATGACATCTGAACTCGGTGGCGCCGGGTAGAAAGAATCGGTAGGGCCGAGTTTAACTTTTGGGTTTAGGTCATATGTGGATGTGAGAAAGTAGTTGAGGGTTTTCGAGCATATCACTAAGCACTGTGGATCAAGAAACTCATTAAGCAACACCTCATCCCTTCTTGATAGTATTGGCTTTTCCTATAGATTCAATGTGATCTTGGATCACTAAAATATAAAATGTAGAGTCTTCAGCTTTTTGAGCTTGAGCCAATCCTTTTATCCCTAGCATTTTGAGGGATCCACTTTTCTCATCCATGCCATTCCATTCATTGAGCTTTTCTTGAAATATTCATCTTGGAATGATGTTAGCTCAATGAGATATATGTTGTTAGGAATTACGAAAACCACCTAGGGATAGTTGCACTTTCAGACGTCAGCTACGTGCCGCCAATCTCCCGCTGGAGTGGGTGTGCGGTAGCGGCTGCCGCCCGGCGTCACCAGTGATGCCCTAGGGCTTACTAATTGCCTTCTCTCTTTTTCTTTCCCTGCGCGGAATGAAGATCAGTCCTTGTGGGGTTTCTAAGGGTCGAAATGTATTTAATATCAGCGTCCCTCCTTTTGATTTGCTGATGGATTCGCGTATCCTAGTTCGGCAAGGTTCCACCCTTTTCTTTCCCCTAGACAGCATGACGCTCTATGCCGATAGGACCTAGTCCCTAGGCAGGCTTCAGCCGTCGCTAGTATGCCAGGTTGTGATGCCGTGGTCAAGGCTAGGAGGTGAGCGGCCTGAGGTCGGGTAAGAGCTCATGAGATGCGATGCTCAGGAGGTCCCCCTTGGCATGCAAGCAGCCACCCAGAGAATCGAAAAGGGGAGCGAAACTGCCAGAATGGGACTGCGAGGTGGGGCGTGCAGGGAGCGAAGCAGGTGCAGCAGCGGATCATGACTTATCTTTTGGTGTCCTGGTCCGTTAGGAAGAGGGTGCTCATTCTTGCTTTCGTGGCGGTGTCATTGGGCGCGGCCCGCGACGGCCACCCTCTTGCCTTGCTCGCCTAGGTGCTCTACGTCCTCGGGTCCCGGACCTCGAGCAAGCTCAGCCGCACTGGTATGCCAGGTCGCGGTGCCATGGTCAAGGCCAGAGGGTGAGGGCTGGAGAGCCGGTAGGAGCTCCCGAGACGCGATGCCCAGGACCTCGCCCTTTAACGCTCAAGTGACTTGCGAGGCAAGGTGGCGGTCGTCCAAGCCGGCCGGTGAACCTCCACCAGGTGAGCCTCCAGGTTAGATGACAGAAATGGCCGACAACCCCAGCGGAGCGGGCTTGCAGCCCAGGGCCCTGGGCACCAGACGAAGGCACCGAGGACCTGGTGAGGTGGTGTGAGAGGCGGGTCGCGAACCAGAGCTCGATCCTCGGGTTTGTCAGCATTGCTGGGATGGACCCGAGCACAAGCGCCGTGCCAATGTGAGTTGCCATGCAGCGGGCGAGGGACAAGCCAGTAAACACGAGGGGGGCCGCGGGGCGGCTAAGACCCGCAGTCGTAGACTGATGATCATAGGTAAACTCACAAAAAATAGTTAGACAGTCCTGGTGAAATGCAAAACGATACATGCCGCAGGGACAGACCCATGCGGCCTGGGGATGATGCAGCCTAAGGGGCGCCCCCAAACTGAACGAACTAGAGAGATGTCACCTAGTACCATCGCTGAAGAGGTGTTGAGGTAGCCCAAAATGCGCCCTGCCAGAGTCGTTCCTCACGAGCCGCTCTGGTGCCAAGCCTCGGGAGGCTCAGAGGGCCCGGGAGGATCCTAGAGGTGCTCCTCCATCTCCGCCAGGATCGCCCGACGCCTGGCCTCGCGAGCCGCCAGGGCGTCACTCATGCAGCGCTGGAACACCACGGCCGCGCCAGGCAGGCCGAAGGGCATGCAGACGTAGCTGTGGGGTGGAGCCTCGCATCAGCCGACAGGAGACAGCCAGATGTGTTGCTGAGATGCGGCCCTATTGAGCCCAGGGATGTCGATGCGGACGCGAAACTCCTTACCCTCGCCGGGGCAGTGAGCTGCACCTCGTGGCAGGCGATGATCGCCTTGCAGAACCCTTGCTTCTTGAATCTCCTCGATTGCCTTGTTGATGAACTCCTGAACGCCTGGTGCCTCCTGCATGTTGCCTTCTCCAGAGAAGCATGCTCTGAAGAGCGCCTCCACATGGTGCCCGAGTGCCTCCCTCGTGACCCTGGCTAGGTCTGAGGCCCTCCTGAGGAGAGCCCCTAAGCCCAGCCTGAGGAGGGCGCCGAGCGCGCCTTCCTATGCAATGGGTGAAGGTGCCGCGTCCGGGGATGCGAGGCTCAGTGTGGCGTCCTCGGGTGATCCTCCTTCACTAGACCCCTATCCCAACTACAACTTTTTCGTCTTGGGGGCGACCTCAGGAGGGTGGGAACCGCCCTCGTCTTCAGGGTTCTTGAGCGCCGTAGCCTGGAAGGCGCGCTCGAGGGCGCACACCGCATCCTTCTCTTGACATGCGACCGTGATGACGCCGCCGCTTCCTGGCATCTTGAGGACGTTGTAGCCATGGTGTGTAGCTGCCATGAACTTGCCCAGTGCTGGGTACCCTAGGATGGCGTTGTAGGGCAGACGATCGATGAGCTCAGTG
Organism: Triticum timopheevii; assembly: GCA_963921465.1. NCBI lineage: Eukaryota > Viridiplantae > Streptophyta > Magnoliopsida > Poales > Poaceae > Triticum > Triticum timopheevii. The sequence goes on from OY997272.1 coordinate 156,368,219, forward strand.
CGGTAGTTGTTGCGCTCGCCGAAGGTGACATGGAGGCGGACTTGCCCTATTGGATATGTAGAGCCGTCGGTCACTCCCAAAAAGGGCTTGGTTGGGTGGAGCTGGTAGTACGGCACTTGGAGTCTGCCGAACGTCTGAACAGACAGGACATTGAGCTCCGCTCCGCCATCGATGAGAGTCTTGGTGACGACCACATTGTTGATGACGGGGGAGTACAGCATGGGGAGCGCACCAGCAGTGGCCGCACACTTGAGCTGGTCTGAGGAGCTAAAGGTGATGGCGCACTTGGACCACCTGAGAGGGCGAGTTGCTTTGGGCTTGCGGAGCATTGCATTCACCTCGCGTGCGAACTGCTTGAAGACGTGGTGGGATGCTGGGGCCTGCGATCCGCCCAAGATGCAAGCGATGGCTCGAGGATCCTGGAAGCCCCCATCCCCCTCGTCCTGGTGGTGATCTTAAATCCTTCTTGGCGGTGGAGGCAGAGGAGGCAGAGCTGCATTGCCCTGAGGGAGCTTCTCACGAGGCTGCTCCCTCCAGGCGTCCTCGCGAGGTTGGCCCTGCCAGCGGTCCTCACGAGGCTAGTCACACCACTCCTAACGGTGGTCGCGTTCATCCCAGTGTCCTCTGCCTCGGCCACCTCCACGGTCGTACCCTCGATCATTGCACTCCGGGCGTCGACCGAGGCGCCCATGACGGAGGGCCCTGAGCTTGTGACAGTCGTTGTTGTTGTGGCTATGAACATTGTAGAAGACGCAGAACGGCCGGTTGCTCTTGGATGACTCGGGGTGGTCGCAACCGCGCTTCTTTTCTGGCTCGGCTGCAAGCACGGCCGGCCCCTTGCGCTTCACATCCTTGGCCTTCTCCTTCTTGTCTTCTGGATCAGCATCGGGGAGCTCGAGGAGGGAGAGGCGCCCCTCCTCAGCTCTTGCGCACTTGTTCGCCATGTTGAACATCTCCAGAGTTGTGCAGAGATCTTCATGGATAGCGAGCTCCTCCTTCATCTTGACATCGTGGACGCCATCAGTGAACACTGAAATGATGGCCTTGTCCAACACTTTGGGAATCTTGAGGAGAACGTTGTTGAAGCGCTGGATATACTTCTCCAGGGTCTCTCCAGGTTGTTGCTTGATGCGACACACGTCACCCGCGGCCGGCAGACGGTCGCGAGTGCCCTTGAAGTTGGCGATGAAGCGGTCGTGCATCTCCTCCCAGGAAGAGACCGACCCCTCGGGTAGGTTTAGGAGCCAAGAACATGCGCCATCCATGAGGGCCATTGGGAACTAGTTTGCCATGATCTTCTCGTCGCCGCTCGCCGCCTTGATGCTCAGCTCGTAGAGCTGCGGGAACTCAGTGGGGTCGGTAGTGCCGTCGTAGCATGGAGGCAGGTCAGGCTTGAACTTTCTTGGCGAGACGATGTTGTGGAGCTCCATGGTGAACGCGCGGCATCCTGCCGTGGCCACTGGAGGTCGTCGAGGGGGTGGAAACTGGTCCTGGTGCACGCGCACCGCCACCTCCTGCGGCGGCACGCGGGCCTAGTGTGTGGGTGCTAGAAGTAAGCGCGCTTCTCCTTGAGGTCACTGCACCACCTGATAGCTCACGTCCTCCCGAGATGGCGCAGGGCGCGGCGGGTCGCGCCATGGTGTCGCACGCCATGGCCCGATGATGACACCCCGGGCCGAAGGTGGTGGAGGAGCCCCGTGCGCCATGTCGCCCGCTGTAGGTGGTTGCTGAGACAGTGAACGAGCCGGGTCAGCGGAGCCCCCGTCCACGCCGACGAGCTCAGCGATCCGCTCGAGCCACTCCTTGTAGAGGTCGCTAACCGGGCGATAGTGAAGGAGCTCTCGCGCCATGAGTAGAGCGGCCTGCGTGCCTGCCTGGCCGCGACGCGCGTGGGAGGATGAAGCTGCTGGGGTTAGTGAAGGAGTAGCAGTGCGCCCGTCGCGGCGCACCGACGGGTGCAGCGATGAAGCTTGCTGCTCGTGGCCGGCAGGGCCCGTGGTGGCATTGGCCACCGGAGATGGAGCACGACGGGCACAACCATCACCCGCCGGAGCCCTCTGAGCAACGCGTGCAGCGACTATGGCCTGACGCTTGGCGCGAGCTCGGCGTGCCTCGGCCATGGAGGTGTCGGAGTGGCGGTGAATTGATTGACGGAAGAAAAGATCTGACGCACCCCTACCTGGCACACCAAATGTTGGATTACGGGTTCCACAAACCCTGAGAGGTTCGAACTCTGGGGTGCGCGCGGTGATCTCAACCTACCAAGCCTGCCTACTCACGATCCTCCTAAGCCTAGCGTGACGAGTTCGAAGGGGCAAAGGGACACAGCAGTTTATCCTGGTTCGGGCGACCTTGCAGTGTAATACCCTACTCTAGCGTTTTGGTGGATTGCCTCGAGGGCTAAGGGTGAACTATTACGGTGGACGAACTGACCTCGGGAGGTGAGCTGTTCTTTAGTTCGAGAAAGCTAGTGAGGTAGTCGGGTGAGAATGGATCCGATCCCCCTCTATGGTGGTGGCCAAGTCCTATTTATAGTGGCCTTGGTCCTCTTCCCAAATGTTGGCGGGAAGGGATCCCACGACGGCCGGATTTGAAAGGGGACAAGTAGTACAGCTTATCCTGACAAAAGTAGACTTCGCCTGCGAAAAGCCTCTGGTTGTGATGTTGCGGTGGGCTCGTCGATGACCTCCGTCCTAGCGGTCTTAGTCTCGTTGCACTAGAATGGAAACCTTTGGCTGATTCCTTGGGACTCCGCGCATGTGGCTTGCCTCCTTTGCACCCAAGAGGAAACCGGCGCTCTGCGCCCGCCTGGCGCCCGCCTGGCCTTGGTCGTCATAGCTCACTTCAGCCGAGCCTCATGAGGTATACCATGCATAGAACTCTCCGCCCCTCGGGAGCCAGCCTGAGGAGGCCGATCCCCTCGGGGATCTTGGCGTCATCCACCTCGCGAGGGTCTTGTATTGTTGATGCTGAAGCTGGGCCATACCAGGCCGTCGATGGAGCCACGTGGTGGGCCGCAGGCAGGCAGAGCTGGGTACCCCCATATCCAGGACGCTGACATCCTTTCTTAAGAAATACAACAGGAAAGATGTATCGCTTGAAAATGTATTACATGGTGCAGGTGATGATATTGTTTCAAATCCTGGATTTTAAATTTCGGAAAATCCAAAAGTGACCGGAAATTCATGAAACTGAGCATGGTCTCATGATATGGCACAAATATTTCTACGTAATTATTTTATTCAATTTGAGACAAGCTACTTATGAGAAGTTGCACAAATGAGGAGCCAAGGTATTTTGGAACTAAGACCTGTCATATTAAGGCAAACGCTTTCACTATTCAAACCGTGGGCGCTTACGTGCCACCACGAGTCCCGCTTCTCATCGGCAGGTGCCGTCCAAGCAAGCGTGTGAGTCGACGGGAGGCGTGCAAGCAAACTGCTGCGTGCGAGCAGCCCGCTGTGCAGGCTCACCGGGAGGCGACCCGTTTGACCACGCTCCACCGCCCACCTTCATCCCAACTGCCCCCACTTTTAATGGTGCCAGCGCCGTAGTTTAAAATCAACCCTGCACTTCTCGATATCGCTACAATCTTCTCTCTTCCTCTCCAATTCTCCTATCGTCTACCTCCAACCAGCCTGACCTAACCATACGCCATGCCGCATCACGATGGTCTTCCCTTAGTCTTCCAGTTTCCTGAGGAAGATACCCTGCCGGAGTCTCAAGAACATAAGGAGCTTTGGAACCAGGTTGAACCCGCCTTGCGGGAAGATGCCGCGCCTGTCCCCGCTTCCGTTCCGGCTCCCGTCGCCCCGACTACGCCAGCGCCCATCCCCGTGGCATTGATGGGCTGGGAGCCGCACATTGTCGCCGAGCTTGATGCCACGCAGTTCCATGAGGTCCCCGTCAACTTTCATGCACTTGTGCACCTGCCAGCGCATGCGCCTGTGCGTGCACTAACGCGCGTGCCCGTGCTGATGCCCGTGCACACGAATGTCTCTGCCACACCGTTACAACCGCATGTCCCCGCACGGGTGCTAGTGCCCCCTCAGCGAGATGGATGGCCGTCGTCGACCGCTTCATTGCACCAACGCCATTCGCCTCCTCCCGCCAGTTGACTCGCTCATGGATACCAAAGTCCAAAACATTGTGGCCTTCCTTGAAGCTAGGGCCAACGTCCGGGAGTATGCGAACAATGGTGCAAGACACCGCCGTCGCCGTCGCCGTCGGTCAGTGGCCCGACGACACATAGAGCACAGCAAATGAGCCGCTTCCCACCGCAAGACGCCCCCACCGCCGCTGCGTAATCTAAATTTGCCATGAAAAACATTCGGATGCCATGCTTAAAATCCGAACATTTATCATTTCTGTTTATTTTAGATCGATCGTCCTATGAATGTAAAGTCGGAGTCAGACAGAATGAAATATGTGGTTTGATGGATTGAATGTTCTGCTAGAGCCGTATCAAATTGAATATAAAACGTCATCAAGCCACATGTATTCCTTCTCATCCAACGACCTAGACTGCTTCAATGTCGAGCGCTCAACACGTTTAGCGTGCAGTTAATTTCATGCCAAAAATAGTGCAAATCACATAATAACAGGCAAATAATATCGTACTTAATATCCGCATGCACTTAATATACTTCCAAATTAACGTGCATTGCACGTACACATTGACTAGTACTACTAGTACGTAAAACTGGTGCCATAACATGTGAACGCGTCCAGATATGGTCAATGGCAACATCTCCCACGAGTTCTTCGTGTTTGCCCGTGCGTCTAAATGTAGAAGGGGAGGAGAGAGAGGGCAGGCATGGAACCCACCATTAAGTGAAGGTGAATAGTACGTGCTAACGAGCTGGTCCCAGTAATGTACTAAAAATAATATTACATGCTATCCATTACTCCCTCCATTCCAGAATATAAGGTGTATTGGTTTCCATGCAAGTCAACCATTTGAAAGTTTGACCAAGATTATAGAACAAAATAGAAACATCTCCAATAGCTAATAGAGAAAATATGAAACTACCTTTCATGATTGATCAAATGATACAAATTTCATATTGGTGAATATTGGTATATTTTTCTAAAAACTTGGTCAAACTTGCACTCGTTTGACTTTTGAAAAAACAAATACACCTTATATAAAGGAACAGAGGGAGTAAATAGGATGTGGTAATATAAAAACATTATATGAACAAAGGGGGGTACAACAAACATTGTTGTACTATGTATGTTGCATATTGACGTGTGGCTTGAAGGCCCTGATCGCATGTTCGATCCTCGTCCTTTTTAATTATTAATTTATATATGGGTCCAAATTTGTTTCATGACAGGTGGGCCACTCGGTGTGTAGTTTGTAGCACTTTAATTTGTGGGTCGAAATTTGTTCCACTACAGGTGGACTGTTGGTGCGTAGTTTTGTAGCTTATTTGTAATAATTAAAGAGAACAACAGAGTTTTTTGCAAAAATACCATGGTGCGACGTTGAAGGTGAGAAAGGACGCGCGAGAGAGCAATGACCGAGCCAGAGGGAAATCTATTGGGGGAGGTGTGGGGGTTGCAACGGTGTTTGGAGTAGTTGTGGGCCGAATGCTACAAAAATACAATCTAAACCCACTGGAATAAATGCCTACACAAATTAATCCAAGGTTGGAGTCCCCCTCGCAATGTAAATAGCTCCGGCTTTGCGAGGGATGGAGAGGTAGCTTCAATGTGTGGAAGATACCGTGTGAGAAAGCGAGGTCAATCAAGACACAGATAGATAGAGAGACAAAGTGAGTGTGGTCCGACATTCATTGAATAGATATATATGCTCTGGAGAGATATTGCCCGATTGAGCTTTTGGGAAGGGTGAGGGCTGTAAGATAGAGCTTGAGAGATGATCCAGTCACATACATGTAGACATATTTTGTGCATGGGAGGAAGCAAGGTCAATCGATTCATATATAAAGGGAGAGAGATTGAGTGAGTGTGGGTCGTCGTGCAATCGAAAGAGTGGGACGGGTTGGAGAGAGTGACCTAGATAGACAATGTGTGTGAGAGAGTATACAATATGAATATGTCAGATTAGGCTCAAACATGGAGATATATCGTTTGCGTCCGAGAAAGAGCGAGGTCAATCAAGACATACAAGGAGAGAGAGAGAGGGGGGGAGAGAGAGATTGAGCAACATGGCCCGCCATGAGGTTGAAAGAGTGGGGGCGGCTTGGATGGACTGATCTAGATAGACAATCTGCATAAGAGAGTATAGAGTGTGTCGATCGAGGCCCGAACAGGGAGATATATGATTTGTGTGTGAAAGAAAGTGAGGTTAATCGAGACTCAGATAAAGAGAGCGAGATTGAGCGAGTGTGGCCCACCGTGCGGAAGAAAGAGTGAGACATTCTCAAGGGAGTGACCTATATATACAACGTGCATGCATGCGCACGAGAGGTTGGGGGGCCAGATAGGCAATGCATGTATCTAGCGAGAGAGGGTGGGAGGGAGGGAGAGAGAGAGAGAGAGCTCGGCATGGGGTGCAATGGCGGGTGTGTGAGGTTGATACATTTGGTAACAGAGTGGAAAAGGGGGGTTGTGTAGTTGAGAGAGTTAGAGATTGAAACATGGAGAGAAAGAATGAATGTGTGTCGGAAACAGATAGCTTTCTAAGGTGGTTAGGAGAGGAAGATTGACCGATACAGGAAGTACGTAGTGCGTGTGCCGAGGGGAGGGGTGGGGCTAAAAACAGCATTTGAATGTAGATAGTATGAGACTTAATATCAATGTTTCAATTTAGTGTACATTATAATATTTGAACTGAGGAGCATGCATATGGGTAATTATTTCGAATTTGTGCCATACTAGATTTGGAAAAGTTGACATTGACTCGATTGTTGTGCTATTTTGTAGGTCATATGATTGAATCCATCCAAAGTTTTCTCACTACCATGGTGTTCATCATATACATATGATTTTTTATTAAAAATAGTAGCATGGATACCGTGAAATGCGAAATCCATGTTAGAATTGGAGATCTCTATGTGACACACACTCTAATTAAAATAACTCCTCATTAATTAATTTATAGTGTCTCGTTTTGAATGACTAATTATTTGCAAGGAAAACACGGACATGGTAATACATACAGATTCATTTGCAAATGAAAGAAGATTCGTTTGCATTCTCAAATGTAGGCGCACCAGACAGACCAGGGTCGTGTCGTAGTGGTCACGTGTGTCGTACGGATGCTAGCACCCAGCAATACACCCCCTCCCTCCCCCCCCCCCCCCCCCCCCCCACAAAAAAAAGAATGACGACAAATGAGTTCGCGCTTGCATGTTTTGGATTGAAATATCTGGCAGCCCCAACTCCAGGCCTGCAAAATCTCCCTTCTCCGCCATCCCCTTTCGCGCCCAGATTGCTCAAATCCCTAATTCACCGCCAACCCAAGCAAAGTTTGAACGCCCCTCATCTCGTCTCGTTCCCCACCTCTGTGTCGGACAAAGACGACGAAGACAACGGTTGTGCTTCACCACCGCACCGGAGCTATCTCATCTATGCCCTCGTCCACAACACCAGGTGGTCCACCGACAATGTCGGCCGCCGCAACCGACGTGCCTCATAGACACCGACTTCCACCACATCATGTGCACTTCACCGACGCCGTCTCCCACCTCACCGGGGCTACTTCACCGAGCACATCATCGCACCTCCGCCCTCCAAGGTTGTTGGGGCTTCACCAACGGCCTCGTCCACCGCATCATAGCGCTCCGCTACCACTCAAGATCTGCATCCGTGCGCGGCCAGCCAACGCCAGCGCATCACCCTCAACGGCTCTGATGTGACCCGCACTCTAGCTAGACAAGCATGCCCAAATGTCGGCCAGAACTAGGTATCCACATATGACTCCCTTGTGCACTGCTCTGACGATGTTTGGATATCCTTTCACTACACTCTTAGCTTACACACCTATGCAACTCTGACTTTAACTCTTATTTCTTCTAGAGATATCATCTGAAACAAGCAAAACCATTTTTTAGCGAAGCATGATGGCGCTACGGGATCTAGTACACATCCAGCACACCCGTATAACCTTGTAAGTATCTGTCCTCCGGTACAGCAGCAAGGTCGATTCCTCTTATTTTATCAACCATTCACCGTGTCAAAAATGCAGACGGGGTGCAAGGAGCACAAGGCCTGCATATCCAAGCAAGTGGTAACATGGACTTGTACACGGAACATCCCAAGTGCAAGCAGAGCTGCAATGAACCTGTATGACGAGCTAGCGTAAGTCCCTGCATTTCATTTAATTTGTATTGGCCTGCGTGTATGATTTGTGTGCAGTGGCGGATCCACGAATTCAAGTTACCAGGGGTGAAATTTTAACTTAAAAAATATGATGGCACTTGCACTCCGGATATCAACATAACTTGAGAAATGTGAAGCTACATGCACTTTGAAAACCAGCTAATGATCCAAAGTAGTTCAGATTATAAAACACTAAATGATGTAAGCACAAAAAACACAAAATGTAACATGGTGTACAAGGACTACTAACATGGTCTGTATGTGCTTGAATTATTCGTTCTTTGGCTGAAAATATCGAAGTGTAATTGCACCTATAACCAGTGCGCAAACTGCATATCAATATATCTATCCTGCACAAGTATGCCAACAGTTTCAAACAACAAATTAGAGAAGTATTTATGCTATGTTGTCATGATACGGGGACTTTCTGGTAGATGGCCTCGATGTTTCCTCAAGCCATGAAAATGTACTATAATTTGCTTGTCATCAATACCTGCAAATCTCTATGTCTCTCTCAACATAGCAGATCATCATTAGACACTAAATCCTTCAATGGGAGCTTGTAAAATGCTTGCATTAGATCCCTCATTAGACACTATATGTTCATCACTAGGAGCGTGTAAAATGTTTGCATCAAATCCTTCATTAGCAGTCTGCTCATTAGACACTTCAGGCTCAAGAACAACATGAGCTTGTATGTTTGCACTGGAAACTTGATTAGATACATCAGGTTCAGTCAGTTCAGTATTGATTGGGGGAGTTATAAAATAAACAGAAATTGGTTTCATTTCTCATAGATTTCCTACATACAAACAGTTTTACAACACTGTTAGGTTTAACCATTGCCCAGAAATTGAATAGTTGAATTAGATATAATAAGGGATGTGATGTACCTGCTCGTTGTGCATGCTGCTCTTGCAAGCTGCGACTGTCCGTTTGCGCAAGCTCGATGCCATGCCTGTGCTGCCGCCGCTGCCTCCCATGCAGGGTACACCCAGGGTTGGATCTTTGTCTTCTTGTCCTTCCATTCGCTTGAAGCCCAACGACCGCCCTCCAACGAGGGCGTGAGGAAGTGCTGTGTCGGTCTATCCTGCGGTGGCTAGGTTAGGAGTGAACGAGACTGGAGACTGGAGGGAATGAATTGTGATTTTTCCTGCTATCGATCGATGTGGGAGGCGCTCGTTTGGGCCGCGAGCCTGCTATAGGGCCTGCCTTGCACTTACGTTATTGGCACATCCAAATTGAAACATTTTCTTCATTTTTTTTACATTGCCTGCTCGTGCGTTGGGACGAACAAAACTAGCCTGGGACAACCTGGACGACTCAAACTAGGTGCACGCTTTCCAGCAACCCAAGGCGGCCGCCCATACCAGCCCCTACGGTGGCCTCGCCCCTTTTGCGTGTATGATTGGGGTAGTGAAAATATTCCAGTGGCGCTTTTGATTTACCCACAGAATGGTTGAATTGCTTGTTTCTATGAACTGAGTTCTCCAATAATGTGAAGGATGCGAGTCTTTTCATCCTATTGTAGATTGGTTAGATCTCGATATGCCAAATTTAATCGCATGAAATATAGAGTAAAAGCCAGTGTGATGTGTGTGGCTTCAACTAGTCTGACAACCCGTCCTCATATAACATATCAAGGATGCACCATCTTATCAGATTAACCATTCGACTTACCAATGCAGCGTGGGAAGAAAGAAGTATTGGGACTGCATATCCAAGCAATTGATGCCATGGACTCCTCAATAGAACCTTGTAAGCGAAAAAGAAGTTGTAGTGTGCATATCCAAAGAGCTAGCATAAGTTCAGTTACCTGCTTCTCAGAATTTTAGTTAGCCACTTATTGGTAAATTGTTCAATTACGTTGCTTGGCTTAATTTAGTTTGCTACTGATTACATAATGACATAGCTTGTTAATCCTATTATAGACTGCTACCTATCTATGTGTTTGATACTTACTGTTAAGAATTACCTGTTTGCATGAACTTAAATAGATACTTAAGCATGTAGATAGCTGGTCATATGTACTTCTAGGGTGCAGCAGAATTCACGTGTAATTTACGTTCTGATACCCTGTTTGTTTAAATGGTTTGCTGTTATCACTTGTAGCACTAGTAATGTTTGCATGTTCATAGATAGACAACTGTCAGGCTTATATGAGGGACACCGTCTTCTTAACTTATATAAGTGTTGGAATCATTTTGCTTACATCAAAGAAATTTACAGATGTCTGTGTTGCTGGTAAACGGTGCCGACTTGTCACTTTAATACGTTGCCAAGAACTTGTTAGTTTTACTAGTTCATGTGTAATTAAATACATTGCCAAAACTGGTTATTTTACTAGTTTGATGTTAGTTTCTTATGGCTCTTGCAACACTTTATTTATGATTGCTAACGTTCAAGTTTGCAGGATCCAACGGAAACTCCGTTGGCTCAACAGGTATGTTTTCAGAAACTTCCTTGTTTACCTAGTTTGCTGCTGTAACTTGTTGCTGTAATCATCTTACCAACTTCAAGTTTTCAGGATCCAATTGGAAGTCCAATTGCATAGCCGGTACATTTTCAAAAATATATTTGTGTAACAGGTTTGCTGTTGTAACTTGTTGCTCTAATCAAGTTACTGACTACTCAACTTTTTAGGATCCAAGAGAAACTCCAATGCCACAACAGGTTCCTTTTGCAAAACTTGTTTGTTTAACTGCTTTGTTGCTGCAACCGGTTGCTCTAATCATCTTACTGGCTACTCAACTTTTCAGGATCCAAGAGAAACTCCAATTCCACAACAGGTACCTTTTGCAAAACTTGTTTGTTTAACTGCTTTGCTGCTGCAATCGGTTGCAATGATGTAAATAACTACTTTTCAGCATCCAACTGAAACTCTTTAATTCCTTGTTTATTTAAATGGTTTGCTATTATAACTCCCAGTTGAGATGTTTTGCTAACTTCAACTTTTAGGAGTCCAATAAGAACTTTAATGGCAAAACAGGTTAGCCCAAGATCAAAGAGCGAGGTCCCCATGGACGTTGTATCATCCCACAACAGTGGCAATGGCCCAATCATGCATCATGAATTGCCAACTGCTGATGCTCTAGCGGCTAAACTATTGGTAGAAAGAGATTCCACTTCTGTACTTACATCTGAAGTTAACATGTTGAGAAAGCAAACAACACAATCACAAGCAGTACTCATGACAACCATTAAATATTTGGTGGATTTCAAAACAAAGCAAGCTGAGACTGACCGCATTGTTAAGGTCCTGAAGGAAAAAAGGAAATTCAATTCCCACGTGGTAAATCATAGGTGAAATGTTCTTTCCATCGTAGAATAATCTTTGTGTTGTTTATTCATGTAATCGATCAAACCATTTGCTTTAGAGATCATGTAATAAATTTTTCTGTTTTTTGGTTTGTAATTTTTTTAGCACAAGTCTGTATTAATTGATAAGACTCTGAGAAATTTCATTTTGACTGTTGTGCCAGACCTAAAAATATGCCAATCGGGCTGAAGGTGCATTCAACAATAATAGTAGTATAGATGGACCTTAAGTGGCACGCATCAGAAAGGGCCAAGATGTTGTACTAGCTTCGCTAAAAAAGGATGCTCTTCTAGCAAAAAAAGTTCAGCGGTTTGGCTTATGTATGTTAGTTGATATTATTGATCCATATACTCTATAAGTGTTTATATGTCAGTTAGTTTTATACATTCTTGGTTGATTGACTCGGTATTTGAATCTTGATACACACTACAAGAAATATGTCAACTTATGACCTTCTGTTAGTGACCCTCGAAGAATTGGTCTTAAATTTATGACCATTTCAGACCAATTGATCAAAAGCTGTTCGGGGGGCTCCAAACCCTAAACCATTGCGATCATTTTGGTTAGAAAGGTCGTAATTTCCTCACACGAAAAGGTCATAAAGCAAACAGCGCTAGTCCGCTGCCTTATTTCTAGTTGTTAACGACCAATATAGATGGTCATAGCCTTGTAAATTGTGGTGGGTTGCTATGACTAGGCGCCACCTCATCAGTTTTGCCTATGTGGCATGTCCATGTGGCAGTTTTTGCCCTAGGTTGTGAAGCAACCTATATTTCTGTCATTCTCAAAATTCCCAAAAAAATCTCATAAATTCTTTGGGTCATATCTTCATCAAATATGTAAAAATCTTCCTTGCCTAGTTCAAAAATAATTCAAAAATATTCATTTTCCTATTCTGTTCAGAGTAACAGTTTGTGAAGGAAGTACCACTTTGGCATGTCCAAATAGTATCCATTTTCTACAATGCTTTCCTATGCCCAAATAACCATCCGCCACCAAATGCCAGCTCAATCCATTCATTATTTTGAGCTGAGCTTCAACATTCGTATTTATGTCCAGTGTGGTGGTTTGCAAAGTAAGTACCACCTAGGCTCATCCTTTTGAGCTAAAAATTTGTGAAGACGGTCTTCTTAGTAACTGATCATCCTCAGCCAAAACTCACGCCCATTAGCCATGTACATTTCCGGTACCACTAATCAAACACTTGGCTGCTTATTCATGTTTGAGCATCGATCGGTCTCCTCGTGAGAATCTTATGTTGTGATTTTCTTCCTAGCACCTACCTGGGGAGTGCCCAACCCACTAGACATGCCTAGGCCGCCCAGAACACATGGCAACGCCATAGTCACGCGGTGACCACGCGGCGGGCATGCGAGCTTACGCGCTCTAGAGTTGGGGCCCTCAGCCACTGTCCAAACCTCGATGTCTCTCCATCAAACCATGTATTTCTGATTAAATAGATACTTATTTACCTAGAAATGATTTTTGAAAAAAATAAAGAGCAAACTATGACGCAGCTGCAGTTCAAATTTGACCCGCTTCCAACTGAATCGACGGGAATTTGTCTTTTTCACCAGAGGTGGATCAAAAATTTTGATACCCAACCATTTTGTCAATTGTGCATTAAATATGTCCTAGTATTTTAGAAAATTGATTTGGTCCAATTTTGCAACAAATATATGGTAGGTCCTTCACAAAAAAAAACTCATTTCAGGCACTCAGAAAATGGAAAATGGTTTTTTCGTCCAAAGAAAATGAAAACTTCCTTAGGCAACATTGTTTGCCATTCCAATATGCACCCTTGTGCACAATATGAGATCATTTGAACAAACTATGCCATGAATGTGGCCATAAGATTGATCGTTTGACTTGAAAGCCATGAATCTTCACACTTGATAGCTCATTTCTGAGAACACTTTTTTAAATAATTGCCGTATTACAAGTTTGTTATTTTTCCTAGGAACTTGTCCACATATAATGACACAATGCGAAGGTTTTCCAATTTTTTGATTTTTTTTGAATTTTTTATGCCCGTTTCAAAATGCGGTCAAAACGACGGGCTTGACCGTTCCTAGCTAGTGGTTGAATCTTGAAATTTTTTTGGTGTTTCTATGATTAAATAGATACTTATGTACTTAGAAATGATTTTTGAAAAAAATAAAGAGCAAACTATGAGGCAGCTACAGTTCAAATTTGACCCGTTTCCAACTGAATCGACGACAATTTGTCTTTTTCACCAGAGGTAGATCAAAACTTTTTTCACCCAACCATTTTATCAATTGTGCATTATATATGGCCTAGTATTTTATAAAAATGATTTGGTCCAATTTTGCAACAATTATTTGGTAGTTCCTTCACAAAAAACCCTCCTTTCAGGCACTCGGCAAATGAAAAATGAATTTTCCGTGCAAAGAAAATGAAAACTTTCTTAGGCAACATTGTTTGGAATTCCAAGATGCACCCTCGTGCACAATATGAGATCATTTGAACAAACTATGCCATGAATGTGGCCATAAGATTGATCGTTTGACTTGAAAGCCATGAATCTTCACGCATCATAGCTCATTTCTGAGAACACTTTTTTAAAATAATTACCATATTGCAAGTTTATTATTTTTCCTGAAAACTTGGTCACATATAATGACACAATGCGAAGGTTTTCCAATTTTTTGATTTTTTTTGAATTTTTATGCCCGTTTCAAAATGCGGTCAAAACGGCGGGCTTGACCGTTCCTAGCAAGTGGTTGAATCTTGGAATTTTTTTGGTGTTTCTATGATTAAATAGATACTTATGTACCTAGAAATGATTTTTGAAAAAAAAATAAAGAGCAAACTATGAGGCAGCTACAGTTCAAATTTGACCCGTTTCCAGCTGAATCGATGGCAATTTGTCTTTTTCACCAGAGGTAGATCAAAACTTTTTACACCCAACCATTTTGTCAATTGTGCATTAAATATGTCCTAGTATTTTATAAAAATGATTTGGTCCAATTTTGCAACAATTATTTTGGAGGTCCTTCACAAAAAAACCTCCTTTTGGGCACTTGGAAAATGGAAAATGGTTTTTTCGTCCAACGAAAATGAAAACTTCCTTAGGCAACATTGTTTGCCATTCCAATATGCACCCTTGTGCACAATATGAGATCATTTGAACAAACTATGCCATGAATGTGGCCATAAGATTGATCGTTTGACTTGAAAGCCATGAATCTTCACACTTGATAGCTCATTTCTGAGAACACTTTTTTAAATAATTGCCGTATTACAAGTTTGTTATTTTTCCTAGGAACTTGTCCACATATAATGACAAAATGCGAAGGTTTCCCAATTTTTTGATTTTTTTTGAATTTTTTATGCCCGTTTCAAAATGCGATCAAAACGGCGGGCTTGACCGTTCCTAGCTAGTGGTTGAATCTTGGAATTTTTTTGGTGTTTCTATGATTAAATAGATACTTATGTACCTAGAAATGATTTTTGAAAAAAATAAAGAGCAAACTATGAGGCAGCTACAGTTCAAATTTGACCCGTTTCCAACTGAATCGACGGCAATTTGTCTTTTTCACCAGAGGTAGATCAAAACTTTTTTCACCCAACCATTTTGTCAATTGTGCATTATATATGGCCTAGTATTTTATAAAAATGATTTGGTCCAATTTTGCAACAATTATTTGGTAGTTCCTTCACAAAAAACCCTCCTTTCAGGCACTCGGAAAATGAAAAATGAATTTTCCGTGCAAAGAAAATGAAAACTTTCTTAGGCAACATTGTTTGGAATTCCAAGATGCACCCTCGTGCACAATATGAGATCATTTGAACAAACTATGCCATGAATGTGGCCATAAGATTGGTCGTTTGACTTGAAAGCCATGAATCTTCACGCATCATAGCTCATTTCTGAGAACACTTTTTTAAAATAATTACCATATTGCAAGTTTATTATTTTTCCTGAAAACTTGGTCACATATAATGACACAATGCGAAGGTTTTCCAATTTTTTGATTTTTTTTGAATTTTTTATGCCCGTTTCAAAATGCGGTCAAAACGGCGGGCTTGACCGTTCCTAGCTAGTGGTTGAACCTTGGAATATTTTTGGTGTTTCTATGATTAAATAGATACTTATGTACCTAGAAATGATTTTTGAAAAAAAATAAAGAGCAAACTATGAGGCAGCTACAGTTCAAATTTGACCCGTTTCCAGCTGAATCGATGGCAATTTGTCTTTTTCACCAGAGGTAGATCAAAACTTTTTACACCCAACCATTTTGTCAATTGTGCATTAAATATGTCCAAGTATTTTATAAAAATGATTTGGTCCAATTTTGCAACAATTATTTTGGAGGTCCTTCACAAAAAAACCTCCTTTTGGGCACTTGGAAAATGGAAAATGGTTTTTTCGTCCAACGAAAATGAAAACTTCCTTAGGCAACATTGTTTGCCATTCCAATATGCACCCTTGTGCACAATATGAGATCATTTGAATAAACTATGCCATGGATGTGGCCATAAGATTGATCATTTGGCTTGAAAGCCATTGATCTCCACACATGATAGCTCGTTTTTTAGAACACTTTTTTAAAATAATTGCCGTATTACAAGTTTGTTATTTTTCCTAGGAACTTGGCCACATATGATGACACAATGCGAAGGTTTCCCAATTTTTTGATTTTTTTTGAATTTTTTATGCCCGTTTCAAAATGCGGTCAAAACAGCGGGAATGACCGTTCCTAGCTAGTGGTTGAATCTTGGAATTTTGTTGGTGTTTCTCTGATTAAAAAGATACTTATGTACCTAGAAATGATTTTTGGAAAAAATAAAGAGCAAACTACGAGGCAGCTACAGTTCAAATTTGACCCGCTTCCACCTGAATCGGCGGGAATTTGTCTTTTTCACCAGACGTGGATCAAAACTTTTTACACCCAACCATTTGGTCAATTTTGCATTAAATATGGCCTAGTATTTTAGAAAAATGATTTGGTCCAATTTTGCAACAATTATTTGGTAGTTCCATCAGAAAAAAACCTCCTTCCGGGCACTTGGAAAATGGAAAATGGTTTTTTCGTCCAACGAAAATGAAAACTTCCTTAGGCAACATTGTTTGCCATTCCAATATGCACCCTTGTGCACAATATGAGATCATTTGAACAAACTATGCCATGAATGTGGCCATAAGATTGATCGTTTGACTTGAAAGCCATGAATCTTCACACTTGATAGCTCATTTCTGAGAACACTTTTTTAAATAATTGCCGTATTACAAGTTTGTTATTTTTCCTAGGAACTTGTCCACATATAATGACAAAATGCGAAGGTTTCCCAATTTTTTGATTTTTTTTGAATTTTTTATGCCCGTTTCAAAATGCGATCAAAACGGCGGGCTTGACCGTTCCTAGCTAGTGGTTGAATCTTGGAATTTTTTTGGTGTTTCTATGATTAAATAGATACTTATGTACCTAGAAATGATTTTTGAAAAAAATAAAGAGCAAACTATGAGGCAGCTACAGTTCAAATTTGACCCGTTTCCAACTGAATCGACGGCAATTTGTCTTTTTCACCAGAGGTAGATCAAAACTTTTTTCACCCAACCATTTTGTCAATTGTGCATTATATATGGCCTAGTATTTTATAAAAATGATTTGGTCCAATTTTGCAACAATTATTTGGTAGTTCCTTCACAAAAAACCCTCCTTTCAGGCACTCGGAAAATGAAAAATGAATTTTCCGTGCAAAGAAAATGAAAACTTTCTTAGGCAACATTGTTTGGAATTCCAAGATGCACCCTCGTGCACAATATGAGATCATTTGAACAAACTATGCCATGAATGTGGCCATAAGATTGGTCGTTTGACTTGAAAGCCATGAATCTTCACGCATCATAGCTCATTTCTGAGAACACTTTTTTAAAATAATTACCATATTGCAAGTTTATTATTTTTCCTGAAAACTTGGTCACATATAATGACACAATGCGAAGGTTTTCCAATTTTTTGATTTTTTTTGAATTTTTTATGCCCGTTTCAAAATGCGGTCAAAACGGCGGGCTTGACCGTTCCTAGCTAGTGGTTGAACCTTGGAATATTTTTGGTGTTTCTATGATTAAATAGATACTTATGTACCTAGAAATGATTTTTGAAAAAAAATAAAGAGCAAACTATGAGGCAGCTACAGTTCAAATTTGACCCGTTTCCAGCTGAATCGATGGCAATTTGTCTTTTTCACCAGAGGTAGATCAAAACTTTTTACACCCAACCATTTTGTCAATTGTGCATTAAATATGTCCAAGTATTTTATAAAAATGATTTGGTCCAATTTTGCAACAATTATTTTGGAGGTCCTTCACAAAAAAACCTCCTTTTGGGCACTTGGAAAATGGAAAATGGTTTTTTCGTCCAACGAAAATGAAAACTTCCTTAGGCAACATTGTTTGCCATTCCAATATGCACCCTTGTGCACAATATGAGATCATTTGAATAAACTATGCCATGGATGTGGCCATAAGATTGATCATTTGGCTTGAAAGCCATTGATCTCCACACATGATAGCTCGTTTTTTAGAACACTTTTTTAAAATAATTGCCGTATTACAAGTTTGTTATTTTTCCTAGGAACTTGGCCACATATGATGACACAATGCGAAGGTTTCCCAATTTTTTGATTTTTTTTGAATTTTTTATGCCCGTTTCAAAATGCGGTCAAAACAGCGGGAATGACCGTTCCTAGCTAGTGGTTGAATCTTGGAATTTTGTTGGTGTTTCTCTGATTAAAAAGATACTTATGTACCTAGAAATGATTTTTGGAAAAAATAAAGAGCAAACTACGAGGCAGCTACAGTTCAAATTTGACCCGCTTCCACCTGAATCGGCGGGAATTTGTCTTTTTCACCAGACGTGGATCAAAACTTTTTACACCCAACCATTTGGTCAATTTTGCATTAAATATGGCCTAGTATTTTAGAAAAATGATTTGGTCCAATTTTGCAACAATTATTTGGTAGTTCCATCAGAAAAAAACCTCCTTCCCGGCACTCGAAAAATGGAAAATGGGCACTTGAAAAACCTCCTCAATTATTGACGAGAGGTGGATCGACAACTATTGAGACACAAGCATTTGGTCAATTGTACCTAAAATATGATCTAATATTATTGAAAAATAGAGTGGTGCCATTTTGCAACAAATATTGGTGGGTGCTTCAAAAAATATATACCATTTTCGACACTCCAAAGATAGAAAATGTTTTTTTGCAAATAAAACTCATTTTTGAGATCAATTTTTAAAGATATTTGTATTATTCTAGGTTTGTTATTTTTCTGAAAAACAAGTCTCACTTTTAACACGATGCTATTGTTCTTATTTTTTTTTCTAATTCTATGATGTTATAAAATAGGTGACATGATTTAGCATATTATTTAATCGATTACGACCAATTTAGATGGTTATAAAATCGTCAAAGTGTGTACTACATTGTGATTGGTGGAACCGTTTGTGGCACGGATCAATGAGATGGCAGACATCCTACCATCCATTGCTAGCAATCCAACGTCCATCCATCCGTCCATGCAAAGAAAGTAAAAAAACCACCGCACCAAACCCTACCTCTCCTCCCTTCCTTCCGCCCGCCGCCTCCCTCTCTCTGTCCCCGATCCAGATCAGCCTCTCCCTCACCCCTCACGCCGCACCCTCCTTCCCTCGCGCTGTCACCGGCGGCGCCCTCATTCCTTTCTGTCACCGGCGGTGCCCTCCTTCCCTCGCGTTGCACCTGAACCTCGCTCCCAGCTCTTCTTCCTCCTCCGCTGCAACTAGGGTTTCGTCTCCCCGATCCCCAATCCCCGAAGCTCGGATCCAGCAGCAGCATCAGCGATGGCGGCCGCGGGAGATCATCTCCAAGGTCAAGCACGTCCAGGCCAAGCCTGCTGGCCACCCTCGCGGGTGACTGCCTCCGCGGTGACGATGGCGGCGATCTCGTCGTCCCCTCCCCCGATTCATCTCCAATCCCGCCGCCGACACCCAACCCCACCCCCACCGGCGACCTCCCCTAACCCCATCACCACCGGCGACCTCCCTCCCTTGCTCCTCCCTCCCATGTCACCGCCACCGCCACACACTGCCGATCCCCTCACATCCCGTACCCTCTCCAGTCCCCTCCCCTCCCCTGCCCTCACTAGAAGAGGAAGAGAAGAGGGTTAGGCGGATCAGGCGGCCGCCATGGCGCGACCAGATCCGCCACGGTTGCCCCGCGCGTTGTCCACGGGCTCGACTCCAGGGACTGGTCTGCGAGGCCCTCAACGACGCGTGCCGCCTCGCCATCCACCACCCTGCCCTCCTTGTCCCCATCCTGTAAGTTCTTCGATCCCCTCTGTCGTTTCTGCTCTTGGTGAATTCCGTTGGGGATCTGACCCGAGAATCGTTCGTCCGTCCGCGGGTGCTGATTGGCAGGGAGAAGGTGGTGCTGGGGATCTTGAAGACGGTGAAGAACCCGTGCAGCGCCGTGCTCAAGACCTCCGTGATGGCGTGCGGGAGATGGCCAAGACGGCAGCCTGGAGCGTTTGCTCCTGCAAGCCCAGCAACGGCGTCGCCTCCCTCCGTGATGACAGCCTCGACACCTACTGATAGTAAGCGCCCCTCATCTTTCCCAAATGAAAATTTCCTCTTCTCTCTCGCGGAATCATAGGCTGTGCTGAGCCGTCGTTGATCGATTTTTTTCTGACAAGGAACCCCTTTGAGCGAGGCTGTAAGAATGATGTGCTAAGACGCTTTTTCCCGTGTTTGGCCACAGCAAGACGGCTCAGATCTGACTGATCTGGCTGCTCCTCTTACTCAGCCGGCGCCCGCTTCTCTGATGGACGGGTTGGTCGCAGGACCTGACCTGTTCGTCAAGGAGGAGATGGGACTCGGCAAGGCGCGCTCCATCAACACCAAGAGCAAGAGGAGACCCCTTCATGGCCGGCCCTCAAGCAAAGCAAAGGTACCCAGTCCTGGGACCTATAGTTCTTCTTCCTTCCGTGAGTATTGAATGTTCTCAGTCTGTGGCCATGCTAACTATTTTTCCTAGATAGTAGATAGTTCTTTATGTAGCAGATGGATTTTCAGTAGGATAGAATATTTTGAGTTGATCCTGGCTTATGTGCAAGTGTACCCAATATCTGTTCATTTGTCAAAGCTGCTACTACTAGGCTAATATTCTCATTCATAAACTTCCTGAAAAATGCCCTTTACGTACCTGCTACATTGCATTGTCTCCATTGGAATTCTGCTCTTAAACTAGGCAATCATACATGATCTGCAACTTTGGGGTACCAAAATATTTATTTTTCTAGACAGTACACAACTGATATGTAAATTAGCTGAATAAATAGGCCGTGTAAATGAAGCATGGGCCTGTGCCTGTTAATAATCTGGAAGTGGCAGTCACCACTGTTTTCTCTGAACAATAACATCATTGCTTGACAAGTCTAGTGTCTTGATTCTGCAGATCAAAATCCAGTCAGTGAAGTTAACAAGGAAGTATCTGAGAAGGGTTTCCTCCGAGCTCGAGGCCACGCAAGCATTACCTGGCAGTATGCTTCAGGCATGCGTTTCTTGTGGACAAGATTGAATGCTTCGAGATGGCCGTCAGCAAACGCGCCGTAGAGATGGCCATGGGTACATACAGGTTAATTCTGCAGCTCCGGCGCCCTGATGGCTGGGATTCTAGTGTTTTCTGTTTTGATGTTGTGAGCCCCGCCATGATTGGTTCTGTTGCAGGATTTGGTTCGATTGAGATTTATTTAGGTCGTCTGGATAAGGTCGTATGATTCTAGCACTATGTACTAGTAGAAATTTAATCTAATGACGACGGGACATGCTCTCTTTTCTTTATGATGTGTTAATAGGATACCGTAAACGTCGGCTGCCGACAATCATAGCATAGTCTCAGTCAGTTCATTTTCTCTGTGGGGAATGAATTCTTAGCTGCTGCAAGTTTGGCAAATAGACACCGTTCTTTATGAAATAGTTCCTTACTTACATCTGTTTTTGAAGTAGTTCCTTACCTCTGTGTAAACTGAATTTGGTTCAGTTAAAAAACTGCACCACCTGACAGTTTTGGGCAGCGAGCTTCTAACTGAAAAACGAGTTTGTTATGCTCATAATTTCAAGTTGGCCTCTACATATGAGTTGTAAAGCATGTTATAAGGTTTCCGTAGAGTACTTATTTGCTTCATTTGGATGTACGGTTTGAGAGAAGCCGTCTATTTAGTTTGCTGTCCAGAAATATAGTATAGTTTGTAAAAGCAACCAATTCATGATAAGAGCTACTTGGTGAGGCTGATGCACATAGCTACTTTCAGTACCTTGTTAACAGTGTTGAGGACAAGCTAAATCCTGTATCATGGTCCTGTTCTTGTAAACATTGTGTAAAGCTAAAATTCTTCTGTGTCTTGCTCTTTTGCTGGTGCCACTATACATGTTAGATTCGTAGATGTACTTGTTTCCATCTCAAGTTACTTGGGTGTCATTCATATGTACATAAGATAATCTTATCGCAAAAAGATCTTCTATATAAATTCCGTTGGCTAAAGAAATTTTGTGGCAGCTAGGATTTTGAATTGTACTTAGTTATGTGATTTACCCATGTTCATGCTAATTGGCCAATACATGCTTCTCTGTAACTTTTGATATTTCCAGAACAGTTTGCTTGGTCCTTCATATCTAAAGCTTGCATGTACTGTAGAAGCTCTACTTTATGCTAATACCTGCATGTGTAACATTTTTCATGGCATACTTCTAAATGGACAAGTACATGCGACGTCCAGCGTCAACGATGATGCGGACCATATGCTCAAGTGCAGCCCCATCCATCGCATCGACACAAAGTAAGGTATGTACTCGTCTTGCTGAACAGATATGGGCCTTATGCTTGATGTCCTTATGCTTGATGCATGTATCATGTGACACACACATTAGTAAACCTGAGTAGATGGCAACATGCTTGTTTGATTCTAAGTTTGTCATATGTGCCAATTCAATTCCCAATTTTGATTAACAGGCATATTCCAGATAAGTAGAATGATCTTGCTAAAATAATAATAAGTAGAATGATAAAATACTCATGTGTCTTCAGTTTTTATTTTAAAAGTATTCGTGCAATATTTCTTATATCAGTGACATACTTTTTGTTCTCTTTTGAATGCCCAGATGTTTTGCATCAGCCTATCATTGCTAAGGAAGAAGCAGCACTGGAAGAAACTACATGTTTTCTTGTTGTGAAGCACTAGATAGTTCTATTTATTCTTTCCTGTTCTAGAGTATTTCAGCAGCTGAATGCTTGAATACGTAATGTTGTAGGTTGCTTGGATCTGTATAAAATACGGATGTGATGGAAATTTGTAGAATGTGAGTTTTGAGATATTTCTATAATATTCAGCTAATTGGTGGTGATTCATATTGTTATTCAATCTGGTTTGAAAATGTCCGTTAAATGGGCTGGAGTTAGACCTTAAAGTGGCCAAGGATCAAATTATATTGGACAAATATTTTGGGTAGAAAAAATTGAAACGAAAATAAATGAATGTGGAAAGGCCATGGCCCAGGAAAGAAAAAGCCTAAAAAACATTGGGCTGGACTCATTTGGTTAAACATAATTTGGCAAAAAAAAGATAAAAAGGCTGAAATGTTGGGCCTGGCCCATGTGGCTGACTAAAATTAATAGGAAAAAATATAAAAAGGCTGAATTAATGGGCTCGGCCCATGTAAAACACCGAATCGGACCGGGCTGAATCTTGTTAGTGACCTTTTCAATTCGTCGCAATTTTGCCACGTCAGATTGCCACGTCGGATCCGACATGGCCTGGGGAGAGAGCTAGCGACCAAAACAGAAGGTCATAGGATCAACGACCTTTTGTTAAAGGTCGCTATAGTCAATTTACGACCGCCAGCTTTTGACCTTCTGTTTTTGGTCACAAAAAGGTCATAAATGGAAATTTGTGACCATTGAGTGACCAATAGTGGTGGTCATAAGTTGACATATTTCTTGTAGTGACATTGCTTGTGTACATATCTAAATGGGAGTACACATTCTGCTGCGTGTGACACTTGAGTTGGACATAATGTGTTTTCAAATATTCGAATTCACCTTAAACTGGATTCTAGCTTCTGAATTCGAGTATCGGCATTTGTAAATCATATTCATATATGACAGTGGAATATATCTTTGTCGTGCTTTTGAAGATATATAAAAACACATAGAATGATTTATAAAGATTCGTATAGGAATACAAAATGGATTCGAATTTAGTTGCCAGGGTAAACATGGATGCTTATTGTCCCAAAATTCGAAAGAACCGGCAAAATGTCCACTCCCACGTCGGCTTCCCGAAGCCAGTGTTTGGGAGATGGAAATTACTGCCTACCTCTCACACGGAAAATCCATCGGCCCAATTTCCACTGCTCTCAATAGGGGTAGGTTAGTAACTTCAATTAGACGTGACACTACCGCCTCTGAGCCCATTCTGACATGGTGCACGCCAAACATGGGCGGCAAACCACATTTGATTCAAGCTCATCTGAAAGACCTCTGTCTCTCCCTCCATTTCCCCATTCATACATGGTGGGCGGCAAAACAAACTCAACTCAGCCAAAATCGATGTAGGAAAATATTTTCAATAGGGACAGGTTTGTAACTTCACTCAGGCATGAAACAACCGCCCTACCTATCAGCCATGTTCATACACCATGTGCGCCAATCGTGGGCGCCAAAACACCCTCTCCTCGCCTGAAATCGCTTAGGGCAAATATTGGCAAGATGCGAGATTACCATCCTATCCCCCAACCAATGAGACGTCCAAACTTTAAACGGGGGATAAGTTCATGACTTTCCCATATTTCAGACAGGCATGTCCCAAAAACACGGTTCCTTGTACCTCTCCCTCCATTTTCCCATTCATCGCTAGAACACCATCCCCACAACAGCCTCCTCCGCCACCCCATCCATCATCGCCGTTCTCCACCCCATCCATCGCCATCGTCCTCCACCATACCAGAGCGCCTACCAAGACCGCGTCGTCCACTGCTAGAGATGGACGTTTCTCATCCACGGCGACGAACTAGCATCCTTGCACCGCGTCCTCTCGCTTCATCAGTTTCGTCATCCTCTTTGTCGGGGCCACTGATGACCCACAAGTATAGAGGCTCTATGGTAGTCCTTTCGATAAGTAAGAGTGTCGAACCCAACGAGGAGCAGAAGGAAATGACAAGCGGTTTTCAATAAGGTATTCTCTGCAAGCACTGAAATTGTAGGTAACAGATAGTTTTGTGATAGGATAATTTGTAATGGGTAACAAGCAATGAAAGTAAATAAAGTGCACCAAGATGGCCCAATCCTTTTTGTAGCAAAGTACAAGCCTGGACAAATTCTTATAATGAGAAAAGCGCTCCCGAGGACACATGGGAATTATTGTCAAGCTAGTTTTCATCACGCTCATATGATTCGCGTTCCTTACTTTGATAATTTGATATGTGGGTGGACCGGTGCGTGGGTACTTCCCTTTCTTGGACAAGCATCCCACTTATAATTAACCGCTATTGCAAGCATCCGCAACTACAAAAGAAGTATTAAGGTAAACCTAACCATAGCATGAAACTAGTGGATCCAAATCAGCCCCTTACGAAGCAACGCATATACTAGGGTTTAAGCTTCTGTCACTCTAACAACCCATCATCTACTTATTACTTCCCAATGCCTTCCTCTAGGCCCAAATAATGGTGAAGTTTCATGTAGTCGACGTTCACATAACATCACTAGAGGAGAGACAACATACAGCTCATCAAAATATCGAACGAATACCAAATTCACATGACTACTAATAGCAAGACTTCACCCATGTCCTCAGGAACAAACGTAACTACTCACAAAGCATATTCATGTTCATGATCAGAGGGGTATTAATATGCATTAAGGATCTGAACAAATGATCTTCCACCAAAAAAACCAATTAGCATCAACTACAAGGAGTAATCAACACTACTAGCAACCCACAGGTACCAATCTGAGGTTTGGATACAAAGATTGGATACAAGAGATGAACTAGGGTTTGAGAGGAGATGGTGTTGGTGAAGATGTTGATGGATATTGACCCCCTCCAGATGAGAGGATCGTTGGTGATGATGATGGCGATGATTTCCCCCTCCCGGAGGGAAGTTTCCCCGACAAAACAGCTCCGCCGGAGCCGTAGATTGGTTCTGCCAAGGTTCCACCTCGTGGCGGCGGAGTTTCGTCCCGTAAACTTGCTCATTATTTTTTTTTCCAGGGTAAAAGACTTCATATAGCAGAAGATGGGCACCGGAGGGCTACCAGGGGCCCACGAGGCAGGGGGCGCGCCCAGTAGGGGTGGGCGCGCCCCCCACCCTCGTGGCCAGGGTGTGGGCCCCCTCTGGTACTTCTTTTGCCCAATAATTCGTATTAATTCCAAAAAGGACTTTCGTGGATTTTCAGGACTTTTGGAGCTGTGCAGAATAGGTTTCCAATATTTGCTCCTTTTTCAGCCCAGAATCCCAGCTGCCGGCATTCTCCCTCTTTATGTTAAACCTTGTAAAATAAGAGAGAATAGCCATAAGTATTGTGACATAACGTGTAATAACAGCCCATAATGCAATAAATATTGATATAAAAGCATGATGCAAAATGGACGTATCAACTCCCCCAAGCTTAGACCTCGCTTGTCCTCAAGCGGAAGCCAATATCGAAAAATATGTCCACATGTTTAGAGATAGAGGTGCCGACAAAAATAAAATACGGACATGGGGGCATCATGATCATTCTTATAACAGCAACATATATAGATTTTGTCATATGATTTCTTATGCTCAAGTAACAATCTATTCACAATGTCAAGTATGGTTCAGAAACTTCATTGAGAACTAACAAACTATAATCTTAGTCATTGAAGCAATTGCAATTTATCATAACATCGAAAAGAGTAAAAAATAGAGCTTTTCAGCAAGTCCACATACTCAACTATCATATAGTCTTCTACAATTGCTAACACTCACGCAATACTTATGGTTCTAGAGTTTTAATTGGACACAGAGAAAGATAGAGGCTTATAGTGTTGCCTCCCAACGTTTTGCCTCAAGGGTAATGTCAACAATAATAGTTCATGCTAACTTACATCCAATTGGATATATATATATATATATATATATCAGGATCTTTCCAACACGAGGTGCTTGACAAAATGATAAAATGAAAAGGGGAAAGGTGAGGATCACCTTGACTCTTGCATAATGTAAAAGGCATAAAGTAAAAGATAGGCCCTTCGCAGAGGGAAGCAGGGGTTGTCATGTGCTTTTTGGGTGGATGCACAAAATCTTAATGCAAAAGAACGTCACTTTATATTGCCACTTGTGATATGAACCTCTATTATGCAGTCTGTCGCTTTTATTACTTCCATATCACATGATCGTATAAAGCTTATTTTCTCTGCACTAATAAGTCATACATATTTAGAGAGCAATTTTTATTGCTTGCAACATGACAATTTACTTAAAGTATCTTACTGAATCCATAGGTAGGTATGGTGGACTCTCTTGGCAAAACTGGGTTTAAGGATATTTGGAAGAACAAGTAGTATTTCTACTTGGTGCAAGGAATTTGGCTAGCATGAGGGGGAAAGGCAAGCTCAACATTTTGAACGATCCACGACAATATACTTTAACTGAGATGTGAGAAAACATAACCCATTACGTTGTCTTCCTTTTCCAACATCAACTCTTTAGCATGTCATACTTTAATGAGTGCTCACAATTATAAAAGATGTCCAAGATAGTATATTTATATGTGAGAACCTCTCTTTCTTTATTACTTCCTATTAATTGCAATGATGACCAAAACTATGTTTGTCAACTCTCAACAACTTTTAAGCCTCATACTCTCTATTTTTTAAGTCATTACTATCCATAAGATCAATATGAACTCTTTTATTCTTTTTGTTCTTTTATGCACTCAAGATCATAGCAAGATAGCAAAGCCCTTGACTCAACACTAATCGTTATTATATATAGCTCACGAACTCGATTACATAGAGGGATCACAAAGCAAAATTCAAAACTAATTCATACCAAAGCTTTATTCTACTAGATCAAGATATTACTAAAAGGATCGAACCAAGTAAAATGGTAAAGATAGGAGTGTGATGGTGATACGATACCGGGGCACCTCCCCCAATCATGGAAGTTGCCAAGGGGAGTGCCCATACCCATGTGATTATGTCCTCGGAGGTGGTGAAGGAGTTGTTGATGATGTAGGCTTCTTCCATAATTTGCGCTTGAGAATAGAATTTTGCTCCCTTAAGTCATCAATCTCCTGCTCAAGGCTTAATATCCTTTTGCATAGTTCCTGTTTGTTTTCTTGCAAGAGACGAAAAGGGATAAACTCTATCTTGGGTTTCTTCGCCCTATCAGGGAGGCTTGACTTTTTAAACTCCACATGCATGTCCCCAAGTTGAGGTAACGGGACTTCATCTTCATCTGAGCTTGTCTCCTCCTTCCCCTTAGGCTCGTAGTCTCCCTCTTCCTCAATGGTCCAGCCACAATGCTCCAAGTCCCCATAGACCTTAGGGCCTGCAAGGTAGTCAGCCACATAGCTTTCTCCATCCGAATCCTGGGATGACATATTGCTCTAATCTGCAGCAGAAACAACTCGAAACAAAGACAGAATTTTTTTGCGTGATACAGTGGTCAAAACCTTCGGGAGATTAAATAATGAATTTTTACCGACCAAGAGAAGTACTATGCACGAAAACGGAGTCTGAAGAGCACATGAGGTGCCCATGAGGCAGGGGGCGCGCTCAGTAAGGGTGGGCATGCCATCCACCCTCGTGGAGGCCTCGTGTCCTTCCCGGATTACTTCTTATTTTCCTATTTTCTTAAATATTCCAAAACGGAGAAAAATTGCTATTAGAACTATTTTGGAGTCGGTTTACTTACCGTACCACATACCTATTCCTTTTCCGAGTCTGAAACATTCTGGAAAGTGTCTCTTATGTATTCCTCCGGGGTTACGGTTTCAATAATATTAGTTTCAACATTTATAGGGTTACCTGAGATATAATGTTTGATTCTTTGACCGCTCACCACCCTCGGACTTGTGCTTTCGAAGTTGTTGATTTTTATGCCACCGGAACAGTAGACCTCGTCGATTATGTAAGGACCTTCCCATTTAGAGAGAAGTTTTCCTGCAAAAAATCTTAAACAAGAGTTGAATAGCAACACATAATCACCTATGTTAAACTCACGCTTTTGTATCCTTTTGTCATGCCATCTTTTAACTTTTTCTTTAAACAACTTGACATTCTCATAGGCTTGGGTTCTCCATTCATCAAGTGAGCTAATGTCAAATAGCCTCTTCTCACCGGCAAGTTTGAAATCATAATTGAGCTCTTTAATATCCCAATATGCCTTATGTTCAAGTTCGAGAGGTAAGTGACATGCTTTTCCATAAACCATTTTATACGGAGACATACCCATAGGATTCTTATATGCAGTTCTATAGGCCCATAATGCATCATCAAGTTTCTTGGACCAATTCATTCTAGATCTATTAACAATCTTTTGCAAAATTAATTTGAGCTCTCTATTGCTCAATTCTACTTGACCACTAGACTGTGGGTGATAAGGAGATGCAATTCTATGATTAACATCATACTTAGCAAGCATTTTATGAAAAGCACCATGAATAAAATGTGAACCACCATCACTCATTAAATATCTAGGGACTCCAAACCTCGGAAAAATAACTACTTTAAGCATCTTAACAGAGGTGTTATGATTAGCGCTACTAGTTGGAATACCTTCTACCAACTTAGTAACATAATCAACATCAACTAAAATATGTGTATATCCATTGGAGGAAGGAAAAGGTCCCATATAATCAAGGCCCCAAACATCAAATGGTTCAATAACAAGAGAATAGTTCATAGGCATTTCTTGACGTCTACTAATATTACCAATTCTCTGGCATTCATCACAAGACAAGACAAACTTACGGGCATCTTTGAAGATAGTAGGCCAATAAAAACCGGATTGTAATACCTTACGTGCAGTTCTATCTCCAGCGTGGTGTCCTCCATATTCCTCAGAGTGACACTTGCGTAGGATCTGTTCCTGTTCATGCTCAGGTACACAACGTCTAATATCACCATCTACTTCTTCTTTATAAAGGTGTGGGTCATCCCAAAAGTAATGTCTTAAATCATAAAAGAACTTTTTCTTTTGCTAGTATGTGAAACTAGGTGGTATAAATTTAGAAAAATGTAATTAGCATAATCAGCATACCATGGAGCAGTACGAGAAGCATTTATGACCGCTATTTTTTCATTAGGAAAGCTATCATCAACAGGTAGTGGGTCATCAAGAACATTCTCTAACCTAGACAAGTTGTCTGCAACGGGGTTCTCAGCTCCCTTTCTATCAATAATATGCAAATCAAATTCTTGGAGCAAGAGGACCCATCTAATAAGTCTAGGTTTAGCATCTTTCTTTTCCATAAGATATTTAATAGCAGTATGATTAGTGTGAATAGTTACTTTAGAATCAACAATATAAGGTCTGAACTTATCACAAGCAAATACAACTGCTAAGAATTCTTTTTCAGTAGTAGCATAATTTCTCTGATCAGTGTCTAGAGTTTTACTAGCATATTGGATAACATTTAGTTTCTTATCAACTCTTTGCCCTAGAACAGCACCTAGAACATAATCGCTAGCATCACACATAATTTCAAAGTGTAAATTCCAATCAGGTGGCTGAACAATAGGTGCAGTGATCAAAGCTTTCTTAAGTATTTCAAATGCTTCTACACAATCATCATCAAATACAAAAGGAATATCTTTTTGTAATAAATTAGTCAGAGCCTAGAGATTTTAGAAAAGTCCTTAATGAACCTCCTATAAAAACCGGCATGACCAAGGAAACTTCTTATACCTTTAATGTCCTTTCGACACGCCATCTTTTCAATAGCATCAATTTTAGCTCTATCGACTTCAATACCTCTTTCCGAAATTTTATGCCCCAAGACAATGCCTTCATTAAGCATAAAGTGGCACTTTTCCCAATTCAAAACAAGACTACTGTCTTCACATCTCCGCAAAATTCGATCAAGGTTGCTCAAGCAATCATCAAAAGAGGATCCATAAACGGAGAAATCATCCATGAATACCTCACAAATCTTTTCACAAAAGTCAGAGAGTATAGCCATCATGCATCTTTGAAAGGTAGCAGGTGCATTACATAAACCAAAAGGCTTACGTATATTAGCAAAGGTACCGAAAGGTCAAGTAAAAGTAGTATTTGCTTGATCGTCCGCTAACACAGGTATTTGAGAGAAACCAGAATAACCATCTAGAAAGCAAAAATGTGTATGTTTGGATAGTCTTTCTAGCATTTGATCAATAAAAGGCAAAGGGTAATGATCTTTCTTAGTAGCTTTATTTAATTTGCGGAAATCAATTACCATCCTATAACCTGTAATAATTCTTCGCGGGATCAATTCATCTTTATCATTAGGGACTATAGTAATACCTCCCTTCTTAGGGACACAATGGACAGGACTTACCCACTGACTATCAGCAATAGGATAAATTATACCTGCCTCAAGGAGCTTGAGTATTTCTTTTCTTACCACTTCCTTCATCTTAGGATTTAACCGTCGTTGATGATCTCTAACTGGTTTGGCATCTTCTTCCAATTTTATTTTGTTTGGCATAGAGTGGGACTAATGCCCTTAAGATCATCAAGAGTATATCCAATAGTAGCACGGTGCTTCTTCAGAGTTTTCAATAATATTTCCTCTTCCTGCTCTGAAAGGTTAGAACTAATAATAACATGATATATCTTCTTTTCATCAAGATAAGCGTATTTAAGAGTATCAGGTCAAGGTTTAAGCTCAAACACGGGATCACCCTTGGGTGGAGGGGGATCCCCTAGGATTTCAATAGGCAAGTTGTGTTTCAGAATAGGACCCTCTTTAAAGAATACTTCATCTATTTCCATTCTTTCATCCATAAACATGTCATTTTCATGGTCTAGTAAATATTGTTCTAACGGATTAGTAGGAGGCACGGCAATAGAAGCAAGAACAATAATTTCATCCTTACTAGGCAATTCTTTATCATGGGGTTGTCTACGAAATTTAGCAAAATTAAACTCATGTTTCATATCCCCCAAGCCAATTGTGACAACATCCTTTTCACAATCAATCTTAGCATTAACTTTCAAATATAATGGGACAAAAGCTATATTGTGGGGAACCAAGAACAAGAAAATCAGCAGGATGTTTAACTTTCCCACACAAGACTTCAACATCTGTAACAATACCAAAAGGTGAAATAGTATCTCTATTGGCAAGTTTAATTGTAACATCAATATCTTATAACCAGCAGGTGCAATATCATGCATAATTTCTTCATATAAGGAAAAAGGTATTGCACTAGCACTAGCACCCATATCACATAAGCCATGATAACAATGATCTCCTATTTTAAAAGAAATAACAGCCATGCCTACAACAGGTCTATGTTTCTTAGCATCGGGTCTAGCAATATTAGCAGCTTCATCATAGAAATAAATAACATGCCCATCAATATTATCGGCCAGGAGATCTTTAACCATAGAAATACTATGTTCAACTTTAATTTGCTCAGGAGGTGTATATGTTCTAGTATTACTTTTACGAACCACAGTTGAAGCTTTAGCATGATCCTTTATCTTAATAGGGAAAGGTGGTTTCTCAACATAAGTAGTAGGAACAATAGGATCATTATAAATGATAATCTTTTCTTCAACTGTAACAGGTGTAACTACTTTTACTTCAGTGGGAGGATTATATTTAAACCACTTCTCCTTAGGGAGATCAACGTGAGTAGCAAATGATTCACAGAAAGAAGCTACTATCTCAGAGTCAAGTCCATATTTAGTGCTAAATCCATGAAAAGCATCGGTATCCATAAAAGACTTAACACAATCAAACTTAGGTGTCATACCTGACTCCTTACCATTGTCGGAATCCCAATATTCAGAGTTGCGTTTAATTCTTTCCAATAAATCCCACTTGAATTCAATAGTCTTCATCATATAAGAGCCAACACAAGAAGTATCGAGCATGGTGCGACCATAGAGAGAAAGTCGAGCATAAAATTTTTGAATAATCATTTCTCTTGAGAGCTCATGATTGGGGCATGAATATAACATTGACTTGAGACTCCCTCAAGCTTGAGCGATGCTTTATCCTTCACGAGGCCAAAAATTATATATATAATTATGATCACGATGAACAAGATGCATAGGGTAAAACTTCTGGTGAAATTCCAATTTCAATCGTTTATAGTCCCAAGATCCCATATCATCACATAGCCTATACCATGTCAATGCATCTCCCTTCAAAGATAAAGGGAAGACCTTCTTATTAATAGCATCACCAGGCATACCTGCAAGCTTAAATAATCCACAAACTTCATCCACATAGATAAGGTGTAAATCGGGATGCAATGTTCCATCTCCTGCAAAGGGATTAGCTAGCAGTTTCTCTATCATACCCGAAGGAATTTCATAGTAAACATTTTCAGTAGGTTCAGTAAGTTGAGGAGCAACTCTTTGCTCTACTGGCCGGGGTGAAGATACCCCGAACAAGCCCCTCAAAGGATTAGTTTCCATAGTAACAAGTGACAATAAATTTCAGCACACTATATAAATGTTTCCTTACCAAGTTCCACTCACCAAAGGCGCTTCACTCCCCGACAACGGCGCCATAAAAGAGTCTTGATGACCCACAAGTATAGGGGATTTATCGTAGTCCTTTCGATAAGTAAGAGTGTCGAACCCAATGAGGAGCAGAAGGAAATGACAAGCGGTTTTCAGTAAGGTATTCTCTGCAAGCACTGAAATTGTAGGTAATAGATACTTTTGTGATAGGATAATTTGTAACGGGTAACAAGCAATGAAAGTAAATAAAGTGCAACAAGATGGCCAAATCCTTTTTGTAGAAAAGGACAAGCCTGGACAAATTCTTATAATGAGAAAAGCGCTCCCGAGGACACATGGGAATTATTGTCAAGCTAGTTTTCATCACACTCATATGATTCGCGTTCGTTACTTTGATAATTTTATATGTGGGTGGACCGGTGCTTGGGTACTGCCCTTTCTTGGACAAGCATCCCACTTATGATTAACCCCTATTGCAAGCATCTGCAACTAAAAAAGAAGTATTAAGGTAAACCTAACCATAGCATGAAACTAGTGGATCAAAATCAGCCCCTTACGAAGCAATGCATAAACTAGGGTTTAAGCTTTTGTCACTCTAGCAACCCATAATCTACTTATTACTTCCCAATGCCTTCCTCAGGCCCAAATAATGATGAAGTGTCATGTACTCGATATTCACATAACACCACTAGAGGAGAGACAACATACATCTCATCAAAATATCGAACGAATACCAAATTCACATGACTACTAATAGCAAGACTTCACCCATGTCCTCAGGAACAAACGTAACTACTCACAAAGCATATTCATGTTCATGATCAGAGGGGTATTAATATGCATTAAGGATCTGAACAAATGATCTTCCACCGAAAAAACCAATTAGCATCAACTACAAGGAGTAATCAACACTACTAGCAACCCACGGTACCAATTTGAGGTTTGGATACAAATATTGGATACAAGAGATGAACTAGGGTTTGAGAGGAGATGGTGTTGGTGAAGATGTTGATGGAGATTGACCCCCTCCCGATGAGAGGATCGTTGGTGATGATGATGGCGATGATTTCCCCCTCCCGGAGGGAAGTTTCCCCGACAAAACAGCTCCGCCGGAGCCGTAGATTGGTTCTGCCAAGGTTCCACCTCGTGGCGGCGGAGTTTCGTCCCGTAAACTTGCTTATTATTTTTTTCCAGGGTAAAAGACTTCATATAGCAGAAGATGGGCGCCGGAGGGCTACCAGGGGGCCCACGAGGCAGGGGGCGCGCCCAGTAGGGGTGGGCGCGCCCCCCACCCTCGTGGCCAGGGTGTGGGCCCCCTCTGGTACTTCTTTTGCTAAATAATTCTTATTAATTCCAAAAAGGACTTTCGTGGATTTTCAGGACTTTTGGAGCTGTGCGGAATAGGTTTCCAATATTTGCTCCTTTTTCAGCCCAGAATCCCAGCTGCCGGCATTCTCCCTCTTTATGTTAAACCTTGTAAAATAAGAGAGAATAGCCATAAGTATTGTGACATAATGTGTAATAACAGCCCATAATGCAATAAATATCGATATAAAGCATGATACAAAATGGACATGTCAACCGCTCACACGACCTTCTCGTCCACCGCAACGGGACTTATCCCCCGATGCACCCGTCTACCATCGCAGATCTGCTTCAACGCCACCGACAGCCATCGCACCCCCGATGCCTACACGGCGCCACAAGAGGTGGTACTTCATATCTCCTCAACTTTTTGATCTCAACCAGAAAATAGATCGTAACTTGGTTACTGTACTTTCTTTTCAGCTCTTAGAATGTAGTTCTTAGTTCGTAGCAAACAATGGATGCTAAATAGCATTTCTACGGTTTGTAGCTTTAAATCTGCCATGGCACAGTCATAATTGGGTTCAATTGATCATGCTTAGGGTTTAATTGATCATGTTGGTTCCGTGGTGGTTTCTTTAATAGAAATTGGAGGGGAAACCCTCTTTTCTCAAAAAAAATTGCGTAGGGTTTCCCCCTTTTATGATCACTATACGACCAGCATACGTACTTCGTGTCATTAGCACTGCTCCACCCATCAAGCTAAACAAGCTTAGTTGTTCAAATATGAATCTGATATTATCAAAACAAAGTCGTTTAATTGGTCAGCTAAATGTTCCTAATTTAGTTTCGAAAATGCATGTTCGTCGCTCGAGTGTGTATCTCTACAAGGTGCCCACGGTGGGCTGTGGCCCACCCTGGGATTTTGGGTCGGCCCAGGCCCTGATTCCCCTCTGTTCTGCTGCGCTTCCAATCTCTACTCACCCCCAACCGCTTGCCTCATTGGCAACTTACCGTCCCCAGATGGCATGACTCTAGGAGGAGACGCCGAACTAACAAGAGGTCAAGAGACGCTCTCCCAATAGCATCACCGCTGCCCGGGAGTGTCGTTGCGCCTACCTTCCCAGTCCATTCAGGGCTCAGGCGTGCAGCTGCCACTAAGCCAACCTGATTTATCCTGTGATACGTCCTCAACACCCAGCAGCCACTCCTCATCACCCATTTTCTAATTGATTCATTACCCATTATGCAGGACTGTCACTAGGGTTTGTTGTGTACTGAGTGCTACCTACACTTAATGGTTCAGATGTATTTCAGTAAACTTTAGTACCTGTAAAGTTCACATGGTTCAAAATTCCTGCCCTAGGAACAGACACTAGTCATTTGGATTGTTGGTCGTAGTGACATTGACCCAAATTACTACTGCAGGCCAGGTTTGTTGACAATTTTACTTGCCTTACTCATTCGATATGATATCCAATTATTCATGTCGATTAGTTGCAAACAATAAGTGCTAGACCAACTTCTTGATTCAGATTTTGGACGGTCTCTTACTGCAGTTACAATTCTGCATACTTGTCCTAGTAAGCTCACAAGTAATGATTAATTCACTACATCTATGCTTGCCTTGTCATATTTGTTGTCAATATTCTTTTAGGGTGGACCACCCTGTTTCAAAATACTGGAACTGCAGACATGAGTGAATAGTATTTCTCTGTGTGATCTCTTCCATCATGTGCGGGCAACGAACATTGCATTCTATAGAAACAAAGTGTCATTTCCACCTTTTACATAGACTATGAGCTTTTACATGGAATACAATCTGCCTACTTGCTTTGTGTTGCACTACCAGCACTCCACCCTTGAAGCTAAACAATATGCCACTCATAATTCCTTAGTTTATTTGTTCAAATACGAATTTGATATGATTCTATGTTCCTACTTCAGTTTTGAAATGTGTGTGCCTGTTATAGAGACATAAGAAGTTTGTATTTCTGTGTGTGGTCTGGTCAACATGTTTGGGGGGGGTGAACTTTGCATATGCAGGGGTTTATAGGGAGACACTCTTCTAGTAGAATCCGCAATGCATTCCTGTCACGCCCAATATGCGACCGTATCCAAAAGGAACTCGAAGGTCCCACCAAGGATAGACCCGCATATTGAAACGCTTTTGCAAGGTGGATATCATTACATCAACATTACATAATAGATGGGGATACATACATAAGGCATACAATGCCACATGAATACAACATCACAATACATAAGAGCATCATCCGACTACGGATGAATCACAAACAGAAACTCAAACGACATCCACCCTGCTAGCCCAGGCTGCCGACCTGGAACCTATCCCCTGATCGAAGAAGCAGAAGAAGAACTCAACGCAAGCAAGCATCGCTCTCGCGTCATGATCATCGCATAACCTGTACCTGCAACTGTTGTTGTAGTAATCTGTGAGCCACGAGGACTCAGCAATCCCATTACCATGGGTATCAAGACTAGCAAAGCTTAAAGGGAAAGGAAGGGGTAAAGTGGTGAGGCTGCAGCAGCGGCTAAGCATGATATGGTGGCTAACATACGCAAATAAGAGCGAGAAGAGAGCAAGCAGAACGGTCGTCAACTAGTAATGACCAAGAAGTGATCCTGAACTCCTACTTACGTCAAACATAACCCAGAAACCCTGTTCACTTCCCGGACTCTGCCGAGAAGAGACCATCACGGCTACACACGCGGTTGATGCATTTTAATTCGGATCTGGTGTCAAGTTATCTACAACCGGACATTAACAAATTCCCATCTGCCTATAACCGCAGGCACGGCTTTCGAAAGATTATACCCTGCAGGGGTGTCCCAACTTAGCCCATGACAAGCTCTCACGATCAACGAAGGAATAGACCTTCTCCCAAGAAGACCCGATCAGACTCGGAATCCCGGTTCACAAGACATTTCGACAATGGTAAAACAAGACCAGCAAGACCGCCCGATGCGCCGACAATCCCGATAGGAGCTACACATATCTCGTTCTCAGGGCAACACCGGATGAGACAGGCTACGAGTAAAACCAGACTTCGAGTTTCCCCGAGGTGGCCCCGCAAGTGGCTCGGTTCAGACCAACACTTAGACAAGCACTGGCCCGGGGGGCTAAAATAAAAATGACCCTCGGGATGCGCGACTCCCAAGGGAAAAATGGCTAGGTGAGGCAAATGGTAAAACCAAGGTTGGGCCTTGCTGGAGGAGTTTTATTCAAAGCGAACTGTCAAGGGGGTCCCATAAATCACCCGACCGCATAAGGAATGCAAAATCCGGGAACATAACGCCGGTATGACGGAAACTAGGGCGGCAAGAGTGGAACAAAACACCAGGCAAAAGGCCATGTCTTCCACCCTTTACCAAGTATATAGATGCATTAATAGTATAAGACATATTGTGATATCCCAAGCAAAATCCTGTCCACCATGGAGAAATCTTCAACTTCACCTGCAACTAGAACCGCTATAAGAGGGCTGAGCAAAGCAGTAACATAGCCAAGCAACGGTTTGCATAGGAAAGGTGTCAAAGGTTAGAGGTTCATGGCAATTTGGGATGGCTAGATAAACAGGTGATAGGTAGCGCAGCAAAGCGATAGAACGAAGCAACTAGCATAGCAAAGATAGTAGTGAGATCCAGGGTAGCGGTCATCTTGCCTGAAATCCCGTTAGGAAGAAGAACGAGTCCATGAAGAAGACGAACGGGAGTAGTCAAACGAATCCTCACAATCGCAACATTACCGGCACTAAGAAGCAACACCGGAAAGAAACAAACAACATGGTAAACACACAAGCATAATCATGGCATGATGCACAATTGAGTATGATGCATGTCCGGTTTAAAGAGGCATGGCATGGCAAACTGCAACACACAATACTACAAATTAAATGGAGCTCAATATGCAACGAGTTGCATATTGACAAAACACCACATGCAATTATTTAGTTTGATCTCGGTTATGTACCCAGCAATATTAAATTTTATTAGCATGGCAAGGGGGTGAAACATAATGAAACTACCCATGAGGCCGGAAACAACAAACAATAATTCCGAAAAATCCCCATGTGCATATTTTAGATTCGGTACTGTTCTGCCCTAAACACAATTTTAATGTTGTTAAACAGCAACATAAAGTGCACCATGTTAATCTAGGCATTTTTCCACCCCATTTACATATAAAGTTTATTTAAAACCGAGCTACGGTTATTTAGTTATGAATTAAAGCATTTTAACATGGCATTATGCAAAATAAACACAAACAGCATTTTCAACATATTTAACATGGATGAAAGCAGTAGATTATTAATCTACACAAAATTCTAAGCGATTTACATGTTTAAACCATTTTAATCGGATGCACGGTTTGTGAGTAATTAAATGCATGAATATGGAGGGGTTTTCTGCAATTCTGCCAATTCCTTGGAAAATAGGAAATTCACAGAACAGGAAAAAAACATAACGGGCCGAATCTGGAGGGCTGGGGGCCTCACCCATGGGCTCGGCCCAGGTCGGTGTAGGAGGCCTGGCAGGCCGGCTTGGTGGTGAGGCTGGGCTCCAGGGGCACGCTGGACCGAAGTCGAGGCCGGCCCAGGCGAGGGGCAGCTCACATCGGGCCTTGGCCCAGGTCGGTGTAGGAGGTGAGGCCGAAAGGGGCGCTAGGCCTAGGGGCGCGGTCAATGCGAGCGCTCCCCTCGCTCGCTCGATGCAGACGAGGCAGAGGCCGCGGCAGGGGACGACCGGAGTTGCGGGGACGGGAATCTCCGGCGCGGAGGTGAAGGACGGAGGGCGGAGACGGCGAGATCCAGCGGCGTCGAGCTCCATGGCGGCAAGGTCCCTGGGCGGCGGCGGCGGGCGCGGCATCCTGCGGGAGAGAGAGAGGGACGGGGTCAGAGAGAGAGGAGGAAACCAGACGGGGCGGCGCGCAGCTCACCGACGGCGGAGATCCGGCAGTGCTCCGGCGGCCTCGGGCTCACGGGACGCAGGGCCGACGACGTGCTCCTGATCCCATCGGGATCGAGCGGGAGGGGCGAGGCGAGCGCCAAGGGCGCGGGCGCTGGCTGCGAGCGGGATGCGGGCTCGGGCGGGCCTCCCAGGGCCCGATCTGGGTCCTGGCGGCCTTGGCGGCGCTGACCGGTGGGGGAGCGAGGCAGGAATGTGTGGCGCGAGGGGATTGGAGGGGAGCTGCGGCTGGCTGAGGTGGCGCCCTAGGAGTGGCTGGAAAGACGTGGCGACGGCGGCGTAAAGTGGCGGAGGCGGGATGGGCCGGTGCGGAAAACGAGGAGAAGGTGGGAGGTGGCGGCTGCGGGAGGTTAGGGGAGGCTAGGGGCTAGGGTTGCCCAATTTAGGAAGGAGGGGTGTTTATATAGGGGTAAGGCTAGGGTTAGGGGGGTTTTGGAGGGGTTTCGGACCCTCGGATCTCGATCTAGCGGCTCCAGACGCGAGGGGGGGTATGCTGGACCTAGGGGGCTGTGTAGAATGCCTTGGGCTGAGAAGAGAGGGATGAAGTGCGGCCCGGCACGGTTTTCGGATACCGAAAACGTCCGACGTATATACCGATTATATCGTGGTTATATATTTAACGGTTGGGCAGTCAAACGAACTCCGAATGCGATGAAACTTGGCAGGCGCTCCGTCTACACTATAATAAGACCGCACGACAAGTTGCAACCCATTCCGAGAATATTTTATGCCACTTATAAAATAATATTTCGGAGGTGCCGCGGGCGCGTGCGAGTGTGGTCGGGCTCAGAACGGACAACGGAGAGAACCGACGGAACCCGAACGGATGCAAGTTTTTGAAAAACATGCAGATGAGTTGCAGATGAAGTGCAGATGATGACATGAGACGAGATGCATAACAAG
Source organism: Triticum timopheevii (assembly GCA_963921465.1). NCBI lineage: Eukaryota > Viridiplantae > Streptophyta > Magnoliopsida > Poales > Poaceae > Triticum > Triticum timopheevii. The sequence continues at coordinate 156,408,753 of OY997272.1, forward strand.
AACAAAATGCAAAACAACAGACAAAAACCCAACCACGGAGGAAATAATAAATCACATAGCTGGAAATGGCAAGAGTCGGAGTTACGAATATGGAAAGTTGTATCCGGGGCGTTACAACACTCCACCACTACGAGAGGATCTCGTCCCGAGATCTAGGATGGCACCGGAGAGAAACGGAAGAGGAAGAGAAGAGGTAAAACTAAGTTGCTTCTTTGACGAATGAGTGAAACCACGAACCTTGAGAGGTTGAGAATTATGAAAGAAAGAAAACAACGAAGATGAACAAGATTGCAAACAATCTGTTAGAAAAAAGGAAAAAGGAACATTACGAGAACTTGAAGGTTGCAAAGACATGAATCAAGAGTTTAATGAACAAGATAGAATTCGAATCCACTCCGGTTAAAACAAGATGAGAGAGGAAGAATTCGGGCAGCACTCCGGTTGAACATGGAAGGAATATGATTTGAACTTGGCAAAATGAAAGCACTTGGATGAGACTCCGGTTAAAAGAGGAATGATAGACACAACACTCCGGTTAAGTGGATAAGCATGGAAAAGAACATGATCTTGACAAACAAGATGATGAGTGAAAAGAGCAACATCACAATGCCTCCGGAAGAAAGAATAGAAGATAGATCATTGGAATAACAGAATGGAGGAGAAAATGCCAACTTCTGCCACAATTGAGCTTAGAAAGCAGCCTTCCAAGAAGGTTATAACGGAGTTGTTGGAAAAAACAACAACGAAAAGAATAAGCTTGTAGTGGGCTTATGGAAAACTTCTCAAAATTATGAGGTGACAACCGGACACTAACGGAAACAATTGCTTGCTTGAGAACAACGAAGAGATGAAAAACCTCTTTCACAGAGAAGGATATGGAGAAAGCTTGGATCACTGATAAGCACCACAATAGCAACATTCCTTAGGGAAGGCTTTAGGTGAAATATGACACAAGATAACTCCAACGAAGAGATTGATGGATTTAAAATACCTCATTCTTGAGAACATGTGAATCAAGAAACACGAACTCAAAATTATCAAGAATGACATAACACCACCTCAAATGATAAGGTAGAAAGAATTGCACTTCGAAATGCAAGAAGAAGAATACTTGAGCTCCTCAAAACGAAACATGTGTTGAGCACCATGTTTATTTTAGAGTAAAGCTTGGCGGATCATAACTTCGAGAGAAATCTTGAAGAACAATTGAAGAATGAATAGATTCCTTGATGAACCACCATGTAGAGCCTCAATGAAGAACTCCGGTAATAAAAGAATGATAGAAAGAAAGAGAAGTTGAAAACACAAGGTGAATCTTTGCGATGATTTAGATGGAGCTTTGCGACGAGATAATGCGGAAAACTTGGAACTCCGGAAAAGAAAAGATGAAACATCTCGAACCGGGAAATGTGACATGATGAACCACTCCGGAAAGAAGAAACTAGATTACTTGGATGAAACAATAATAAGAATTACGTTATGCCTATCCTTCACCAATTTAAATTGATGACAAGCAACGGATTTGGCATACTACATATTCTCGTAGAAAGGATTAAGAGGGATATAGCGTAAACTTGAGAAGGTATTGATGGAACCACCGGTGGGATTTGTTAACAATGAATGAATTGATAAATTGATACGATAACGAAGAAAGTGAAATCTTGAACGAACCATCGAAAGAATTGAAAACGAACGAAGTAAAGGGGTGAATCACCGGTAAGAATTAGAGAACGAATGAAGATACTTGAGGGAATTTGATACAAGAGAACGAAGAGATCACGAGCTGATTAGAGAATACTTGAGAAGTGGACCGGTAAGATTTGGATAACGAGAGCTGAAGGTTGAGAATGAGGAATTATGACATGATGGCCTTCGGAGGAAAGAAATGGAAACAACTCATGAAATGCTCCGGATGGGTGAAAAGAATTCTCACAATCAAAAACAATTATGAGAGGATGGCATCAAGCTAGAACCATGAATCTTGAAGAGAATGGAGCAAGATTTACGAGAAACTCTTCTTCGGTCTTCACATGTTGAGAATGATGATGAGAACCACCATGAATTGTTGAGATACTCTAGAACAAAGAAGAATAGAGATGATGAACCAACGATGAAAATATTCTGAAAGCGATCTAGGATAAGGAATATGACTGATGAAAATTCATTCTTACGTCAAACTCTGAAAAGTATTTGGAATAGCTCCGGAATAATTAGAAGAGTCAGGTAAGATCCTGGGAAAAGACCTGTGGGTTAGGGACCACTAAAAAGAAAACACTGTTGGAAATGATTTTAAAGAGAGATTGCACCGGTTGAATTAAATAGCTTGAATGAGATAATGATCTCCAAATAGATTCAACGGATTAAGAATGGAAACACAAATCTTCTGAGATATCTTCAACACTCTGGAACACATGAATAGCAAGAGGTGAGTGATTGAGAGGTGCACCGGCATGAGAAAGCATTTGACACGAGGAAAGGAATATGATCAACATTGAAAGCTTGAATTGGATCCACCGGAGAAGAAACAACAATGAAGGATGATCAACTTAAAACTGTTGAGCATCTTCTTGGGAAATCACCGGATAAGAACATTGATTGAAAAGAGTGAAGAGACTTCACATCCATAAGATGGATACTTGATTAAGATATCTGAGTCCTTGAAGAAAAAGGGTGGGAGGGTGGGAAAACAAAGGCATCTTGGGGAAAATGGAACAAACACCGTTGAAAAAACTTAGAATTGATCTTGCGGATGTTGAAAATGATCGGCTCCACTTGAAGAGAAGCACACCGGTTGGAGAAGAATTAACATTTCGATCTCGATGATCAAGAAGGATTAGTACTCACATAGCAATATGAGAACACCGTTTAGGAAAGGTATGGATTCAACATTTGACTTCGAAGCAACTCGAATACCACAAATAAAACAAAACAAAGGATTTGGCTTGCAGAATAAGCCGGAACAAACATATGATAGAGATTTCGTCCGAAGTTTTCGTGGTTGGGCCCACACGGGCTCGAGTGTACAACACCATCATGTACAAGGCAGTGCACATGACATACGAAGTGTCCCCGAACCAGCATATCCAAGGGTTCTTTAAGACACAACGAGACCACTATAAAAACGACCGTGGAAAGGCGGACCACTAGACGTCGAACCCCAATCTCATATCATGCATCTGTCGAAAAGATATTCTAGGAGCTACTTGAATTCCCACCTATAAACTCCCGAAACTTTCTGGTTATGCAATCTGGTGTTGGGGATACAGGGGAAACAATATATCTCACCCAAACTAACAATTCCTACATCCAGCTGTATCCATCCGTCAACACATAACCAAGAAAACTCCGGAAATCGTGTACCTCAACCTTCGAAAAGCATCCGTTATACGAGTTATGGCAATACTCCCGAACTCCCCAGTACTGGGTGACGTCAAGGTTATCTCACCAACAACTGCATAAAAGAGATTTTTGATGTCGGCAAAACTCAGGTATTCCAGAACTGCAACGTTAAAATTGTGACGACAACACCTCGGAGCTCAACTCCCCGGGTCAAAGCCACATAATAGACAGGAGGCACCAAGAACAATGTTCTCGTCACAAAACCATCGGAACGATTCCAAGATACCCGCGTGATCCTAAAAAAAATTGGTGAAATTTGAGGAGAGGAAAGACAAAACATCTACGTCAGGAGACCTCACCAGAGCGACGAAGGGGGATGAGGAGTAAAAAGAATCCTACTCTCTGATATATATAATCCTAAGACTCAAAATAGTTTTCTTCTAGACTCAACAACGGCCAACAAACAAGGGGGCTCCTATGGTCGGTCGAGGCTCTGATACCAACTTGTCACGCCCAATATGCGACCCTATCCAAAAGGAACTCGAAGGTCCCACCAAGGATAGACCCGCATATTGAAACGCTTTTGCAAGGTGGATATCATTACATCAACATTACATAATAGATGGGGATACATACGTAAGGCATACAATGACACATGAATACAACATCACAATACATAAGAGCATCATCCGACTACGGATGAATCACAAACAGAAACTCAAACGACATCCACACGGCTAGCCCAGGCTGCCGACCTGGAACCTATCCCCTGATCAAAGAAGCAGAAGAAGAACTCAACGCAAGCAAGCATCGCTCTCGCATCATGATCATCGCATAACCTATACCTGCGACTGTTGTTGTAGTAATCTGTGAGCCACGAGGACTCAGCAATCCCATTACCATGGGTATCAAGACTAGCAAAGCTTAAAGGGGAAGGAAGGGGTAAAGTGGTGAGGCTGCAGCAGCGGCTAAGCATGATATGGTGGCTAACATACGCAAATAAGAGCGAGAAGAGAGCAAGCAGAACGGTCGTCAACTAGTAATGACCAAGAAGTGATCTTGAACTCCTACTTACGTCAAACATAACCCAGAAACCGTGTTCACTTCCCGGACTCTGCCGAGAAGAGACCATCATGGCTACACACGCGGTTGATGCGTTTTAATTCGGATCTGGTGTCAAGTTATCTACAACCGAACATTAATAAATTCCCATCTGCCTATAACCGCAGGCACGGCTTTCGAAAGATTATACCCTGCAGGGGTGTCCTAACTTAGCCCATGACAAGCTCTCGCGATAAATGAAGGAATAGACCTTCTCCCAGGAAGACCCGATCAGACTCGGAATCCCGGTTTACAAGACATTTCGACAATGGTAAAACAAGACCAGCAAGACCGCCCGATGCACCGACAATCCCGATAGGAGTTGCACATATCTCGTTCTCAGGGCAACACCGGATCAGACAGGCTACGAGTAAAACCAGACTTCGAGTTTCCCCGAGGTGGCCCCGCAGGCGGCTCGGTTTGGACCAACACTTAGACAAGCACTGGCCCGGGGGGGATAAAATAAAGATGACCATCGGGATGTGCGACTCCCAGGGGAAAAAGGGCTAGGTGAGGCAAATGGTAAAACCAAGGTTGGGCCTTGATGGAGGAGTTTTATTCAAAGCGAACTGTCAAGGGGGTCCCATAAGTCACCCGACCGCGTAAGGAACGCAAAATCCGGGAACATAACACCGGTATGACGGAAACTAGGGCGGCAAGAGTGGAACAAAACACTAGGCAAAAGGCCAAGTCTTCCACCCTTTACCAAGTATATAGATGCATTAATAGTATAAGAGATATTGTGATATCCCAACCAAAATCATGTCCACCATGGAGAAATCTTCAACTTCACTTGCAACTAGCAACGCTATGAGAGGGCTGAGCAAAGCGGTAACATAGCCAAGCAACGGTTTGCATAGGAAAGGTGTCAAAGGTTAGAGGTTCATGGCAATTTGGGATGGCTAGATAAACAGGTGATAGGTAGCGCAGCAAAGCGATAGAACTAAGCAACTAGCATAGCAAAGATAGTAGTGAGATCCAGGGTAGCGGTCATCTTGCCTGAAATCCCGCTAGGAAGAAGAACGAGTCCATGAAGAAGATGAACGGGAGTAGTCGAACGAATCCTCACAATCGCAACATTACCGGAACTAAGAAGCAACACCGGAAAGAAACAAACAACATGGTAAACACACAAGCATAATCATGGCATGATGCACAATCGAGTATGATGCATGTCCGGTTTAAAGAGGCATGGCATGGCAAACTGCAACACACAATACTACAAATTAAATGGAGCTCAATATGCAACGAGTTGCATATTGACAAAACACCACATGCAATTATTTAGTTTGATCTCGGTTATGTACCCAATAATATTAAATGTTATTAGCATGGCAAGGGGGTGAAACATAATGAAACTACCTATCTAGGCAAGTTTAAATGAGGCCGGAAACAACAAACAATAATTCCGGAAAATCCCCATGTGCATATTTTAGATTCGGTACTGTTCTGACCTAAACACAATTTTAATGTTGTTAATCAGCAACATAAAGTGCACCATGTTAATCTAGGCATTTTTCGACCCCATTTACATAAAAGTTTATTTAAAACCGAGCTACGGTTATTTAGTTATGAATTAAAGCATTTTAACATGGCATTATGCAAAATAAACACAAACAGCATTTTCAACATATTTAACATGGATGAAAGCAGCAGATTATTAATCTACACAAAATTCTAAGCGATTTACATGTTTAAACCATTTTAATCCGATGCACGGTTTGTGAGTAATTAAATGCATGAATATGGAGGGGTTTTCTGCAATTCTGCCAATTCCTTGGAAAATAGGAAATTCACAAAACAGGAAAAAAACATAACGGGCCGAATCTGGAGGGCTGGGGGCCTCACCCATGGGCTCGGCCCAGGTCGGTGTAGGAGGCCTGGTAGGCCGGCTTGGTGGTGAGGCTGGGCTGCAGGGGCACGCTGGACCGAAGTCGAGGCCGGTCTAGGCGCGGGGCAGCTCACATCGGGCCTTGGCCCAGGTCGGTGTAGGAGGTGAGGCCGAAAGGGGCGCTGGGCCTGGGGGCGCGGTCAACGCGAGCGCTCCCCTCGCTCGCTCGATGCAAACGAGGCAGAGGCCGCAGCAGGGGACGACCGGAGTTGCGGGGACGGGGATCTCCGGTGCGGAGGTGAAGGATGGAGGGCGGAGACGGCGAGATCCGGCGGCGTCGAGCTCCATGGCGGCGAGGTCCCTGGGCGGCGGCCGCGGCCGCGGCATCCTGCGGGAGAGAGAGAGGGACGGAATCAGAGAGAGAGGAGGAAACCGGACGGGGGCGGCGCGCAGCTCACCGACGGCGGATATCCGGCAGTGCTCTGGTGGCCTCGGGCTCGCGGGACGCAGGGCCGGCGACACGCTCCTGATCCCATCGGGATCGAGCGGGAGGGGCGAGGCGAGTGCCAGGGGCGCGGGCGCTGGCTGCGAGTGGGATGCAGGCTCGAGCGGGCCTCCCAGGGCCCGATCTGGGTCCTGGCAGCCTTGGCGGCGCTGACCGGTGGGGGGAGCGAGGCAGGGACGTGTGGCGCGAGGGGATTGGAGGGGAGCTGCGGCTGGCTGAGGTGGCACCCTAGGAGTGGCTGGAAAGACGTGGCGACGATGGCGCCAAGTGGCGGAGGCGGGATGGGCCGGCGCAGAAAACAAGGAGAAGGTGGGAGGTGGCGGCTGCGGGAGGTTAGGGGAGGCTAGGGGCTAGGGTTGCCCAATTTAGGAAGGAGGGGTGTTTATATAGGGGTAAGGCTAGGGTTAGGGGGGTTTTGGAGGGGTTTCGGACCCTCGGATCTCGATCTGGCGGCTCCAGACGCGAGGGGGGGTATGTTGGACCTAGGGGGCTGTGTAGAATGCCTTGGGCTGAGAAGAGAGGGATGAAGTGCGGCCCGGCACGGTTTCCGGATACCGAAAACGCCCGACGTATATACCGACTATATCGCGGTTATATATTTAACGGTTGGGCAGTCAAACGAACTCCGAATGCGATGAAACTTGGCAGGCGCTCTGTCTACACTATAATAAGACCGCACGACAAGTTTCAACCCATTCCAAGAACATTTTTATGCCACTTATAAAATAATATTTCAGAGGTGCCGCGGGCGCGTGCGAGTGTGGTCGGGCTCAGAACGGACAACAGAGAGAACCGACGGAACCCGAACGGATGCAAGTTTTTGAAAAACATGCAGATGAGTTGCAGATGAAGTGCAGATGATGACATGAGACGAGATGCATAACAAGAACAAAATGCAAAACAACAGACAAAAACCCAACCACAGAGGAAATAATAAATCACGTAGCCAGAAATGGCAAGTGTCGGAGTTACGAATATGGAAAGTTGTATCCAGGGCGTTACAATTTCATAGATAATCTGACTACTTTTTATGTTTTCATGAATCCCACATACTGCAGAGCATCATAATGATTATGAGCTTGCGTGCATAAAAAGAATAAAGCAGCACAATGCCATGGTTGTCAAACTTGGCATTAAGGGACTGAAATTAAGTCTAGATGCAATGCAAAGCAAATGCTCTCCACCTACCGATTCTTGCTCAAAATATGATCCTTACAGTTATTCTGAGCTAGAGGGAGACCTAAGTAGATGTAGCTCCCTAGTGGAGGAGTCAAAGGCAGATGCCCTATCTTATTCACCCATCAAGGTGCTTGCTCTAACTTTCCAAGGTTATATTGGTCGCACATATCTTGCAACTGATGCTTTGCATTGCTTCTGCTTTGTGGCACTACCATTAGCTTAGTTTACGCATCATGTATGTGAATACGCCTTGCCTATCCATTTTCAGTACATATTCCATTTGTCATCATACCATATTTATCCATTCAAATGATGTTCTTGTGTATCAGACGTTCAAAAGGAAGAGGGCGATTGCTGATCATGGAGGAGCACGAGCAAAGTATTTGGAAAAGGTAGTGACACCTGATAAATCAAATAGCCCATTAGGTATAGTTGCAATATCACCTGACCCAAAAAGCACGTCCCCAACTCTAGCAGACTCTAGCCCTACTACATTGGTCATCTCTGATGCCCCAACTCAGCAGACCCCAACTGCCACAAACAATATGATGATGCCAGTTGACATACCACCAGCTCTACGATGCAAAACCCCCATTCCAGCAAAGAGTACACCAAATCCAGTTGCCAAATCTCTTTTCAAACGAGAGAGAGCCCCAATTACAGAAAATAGGACCCATGTTCCATTTCTTCCGAGTTTAGAAGACGAAATTTATATTGTTGTCGGGAACTTTGTGCGCATCTTTCCTTCATGGAAAGATTATACCACAGACACAAAAAATTTCCAGTCTTCCTCCGCAACTTATGCGTAAGTAATGTACTAATGTTATTCATGGTAATTACTGCATATGTTTCTGCTAACAGAAGACACAAGATTTCATTCTTTTAAATAGGCGAGGACCAAACTGGATTGTCAAGACGAGCAAGGGTTGGTTGCACTTTTCAAGCACTTATTGATGAAGTATCGTTCCTACCTAAGGCAAGCGCACTTCGATGACAAGCCTCTAAATGAAATTTCTGTAAAGTCTCTGGCGCTACATTTATCAGACAGTGACTGGAATAATCTTGTTACACATTGGTCTCGTCTGTAGCGTAAGGTACTGTCTATGATATCACATCACAATTTGAACTACATTTCTGCATGTGCCTTAACGTCTCACTTGTACGAAAACTGTTTGCAGAAGAATATTCATTCTCAAGGACCATAGAATCTCGCAACTATACAGCACACTGCATTGCTCTTGTGAGTAGCTCTTGCCCCGTATGACCATACTTACTTTCATAGCTGGTTGATTATGTAGCATCACTGCACATGTTAGCCTCGTTATCGTCCATTTGGTGGACATTATAAGATCCGTATGGACTCTTACATAAATTTAGAATCATCCCAATGCTTTTGAAGAGGTTTAGCTCTGCAGTCCTTTTGTAAGAACTAAACATCGTCTATCATTGTACTTACATTAATAGCTACTCCCTCTATCCCATAATATAAGGACGTTTTGTATAGTACACCTGTGTTCAAAACACTTATATTATGGGAAGAGGGATCGGTTCATTGTGTAGCATTCTGAAACTTATCTCCCTCGCCCACCATTTACTAAAAAATATCATATCTATATTTAATCTTACCAAAAAGTTGAATACACAGACAATGTCAGTGCAAAAGTGTGGCCCATTGCTCTTGTCAGTACATTTTGTCCTATAACGCTTGTACTTCCAGGGACTGGTAGTTGATTATGTAGCATCAATCTGCATCTTATCTTCATTATCCTCTATCCCTTCTAGTATTATCATATCTATAATTACTCTCTGCAAAATGTAGACAACAGGCAATGCTTATGAAGAAGATTTTGTGCAGAAATTATTGAGTTATCCTTCCCTTGACATGGAGAAGGGCATTATAAAGCCGGTGTTAACTGTTAATGTAAGTCATTCCTTCTAAAGCCTTTATCCTCAACTGCTGTTTAATTTGCTCATGCTCCCTATCGTTAACTATTGTTCAGTTTGCTATTTCTATCAAAATGCATGTTCACAACAACCGTAAGTTCCAAGTTTTACTTGTAAAACCAAATTCCTTATTCATACCATGCACATTACTCAGTACTCCCTATATGTATGCTTGTTTTTGTGGATCTATAATCCAGTGTGTGGTGAAGCAGCCCATGTTTTCACCTTGTTATCTCCTGTTTTATCTTACTGATGTGGCTGATGATATGAACAACATGCCATGCACATTAACCAAAATAGATACAATGATTGTATTTGCCCTTCACCTATGCTTCTTATGTTGACATAGTAATCCAGTAGTGTGGTGAAGCTCCCCGCATTATGAATAATGCCAAATTATGCTATTGATACTTTGAACTTACTCTTTATTTTCTAATTTGAAATTATGGAATTGTCAGCACAATTATCATCTTTGTTTATACATGTGCAAAACCTGTCATCTCTATGCTATTTCAGGGTGATATGCCTGATGGCATGCACAAGTCTGCTGAAGGTTGTGAGACAAATCGAACATATATTGCAGCAAAGAAGGCAAAACATCTTGAAGATAGCGAGACAACCCCATAGTCTTGTCTTGATGCAGTGTTCAAGTTACTTGAGACTAGCAGTCAGACAAGCCCACAGAATTCGTTATCTGAATCAATTCGACTTCTTCAGTCCCAAGTTCTAGCAGAAAGGCATTCTGCAACTCAACTTCGACTTGAAGTCCTATCTCTAAGAAAGATTGCGGAGAACACTGATAACCCACAAGTGTAGGGGATCGCAACAGCTTTCGAGGGTAAAGTATTCAACCCAAATTTATTGATTCCACACAAGGGAGGCAAAGAATATTATTGAGTATTAGCAGTTGAGTTGTCAATTCAACCATACCTGGATAACTTAGTATCTCTAGCAAAGTATTTAGTAGCAAAGTAGTATGATAATAATGGTAACAGTGGAAAAAGTAAAGATAATAGTTTTGTAGTAATTGTAACAGTAGCAACGGAAAAGTAAATAAGTGAAACACAAGATGTGAAAAGCTCGTAGGCATTAGATCAGTGATGGATAATTATGTCGAATGTGATTCCTCATGTAATAGTTATAACATAGGGTGACACAGAACTAGCTCCAGTTCATCAATGTAATGTAGGCATGTATTCCGAATATAGTCATACGTGCTTATGGAAAAGAATTTGCATGACATCTTTTGTCCTACCCTCCCGTGGCAGCGGGGTCCTAGTGGAAACTAAGAGATATTAAGGCCTCCTTTTAATAGAGAACTGGAACAAAGCATTAGCACATAGTGAATACATGAACTCCTCAAACTACGGTCATCACCAAGAAGTATCCCGATTATTGCCACTTCAGGGTTGTCGGATCATAACACATAATAGGTGACTATAGACTTGCAAGATAGGATCAAGAACTCGCATATATTCATGAAAACATAATAGGTTCAGATCTGAAATCATGGCACTGGGGCCCTAGTGACAAGCATTAAGTAGAGCAAAGTCATAGCAACATCAATCTCATAACATAGTGGATACTAGGAATAACAAAACTAACTTGATCACATGGTAAATCTCATCCAACCCATCACCGTCCAGCAAGCCTACGATGGAATTACTCACGCATGGCGGTGAGCCTCATGAAACTGGTGATGGAGGATGGTTGATGATGACGACGGTGACGAATCCCCCTCTCCGGAGCCCCAAATGGACTCCAGATCAGCCCTCCTGAGAGAGATTAGGGCTTGGCGGCGGCTCCCTATCGTAAAACCATTGTTGAGGAAATCATTAACTGGTAGCTGCTCGGTTGGCTGACGAGTAGGGGATTAATAGGCTAATCGGCAAGTTAATCGGCCATTTAATCAATTACTCGGGCGATTAATCAGATAATCGGCTACTCGGTGATCCTACGAGTAGGGATTAATCGGCAAGTTAACTGGTTAATCGGATGAATTCTTGAACAGGGCGTAAAACATGATGAAACTTTCTCTCTGGTTTTTTTTCTCTCCGAAACGGAATATATGGAGTTGGAGTTGAGGTCGGTGGAGCCTCAGGGGGCCCACAAGACAGGCGGGTGCGCCCCCCACCCTCGTGGATAGGGTGTGGGACCCTGGTCTTGATTCTTTTGCCAGTATTTTTTATATTTTCCAAAACTTGTCTCCGTGGATCTTCAGGTCATTCCGAGAACTTTTGTTTTCTACACATAAAACAACATCATGGCAGTTTTGCTGAAAATAGTGTCAGTCCGGGTTAGTTTCATTCAAATGATTCAAGTTAGAGTCCAAAACAAGGGCAAAAGTGTTTGTAAAAGTTGATACATTGGAGACATATCAACTCCCCCAAGCTTAAACCTTTGCTTGTCCTCAAGCAATTCAGTTGATAAACTGAAAGTGATAAAGAAAAACTTTTACAAACTCTATTTGCTCTTGTTGTTGTAAACATGTAAAGCCAGCATTCAGGTTTCAGCAAATATTATGAACTAACCATACTCACAATAACACCTAGGTCTCACAATTACTCATATCAATGGCATAATCAGCTAGCGAGCGATAACAATAAAACTCGGATGACAACACTTTCTCAAAACAACCATAATATGATATAACAAAATGGTATCTTGCTAGCCCTTTCTGAGACAGCAAAACATAAATGCAGAGCACCTTTAAAGATCAAGGACTGACTAAACATTGTAATTCATGGTAAAAGAGATCCAGTCAAGTCATACCCAATATAAACCAATAATAATAAATGCAAATGACAGTGTGCTCTCGAGCGGGTGCTTTTCAGTAAGAAGGTGATGACTCAACATAAAAGTAAATACATAGGCCCTTCGTAGAGGGAAGCAGGGATCTGTAGAGGTGCCAGAGCTCGATTTTAAAATAGAGATTGAATAACATTTTCAGCGGCATACTTTCACTGTCAACGCAACAACTATGAGATGGCTGTATCTTCCATACTACATGCATTATAGGAAGTTCCCAAACAGAATGGTAAAAGTTTATACTCCCCCACCACCAACAAGCATCAATTCATGGCTTGCTCGAAACAATGAGTGCCTCCAACTAACAATAGCCCTGGGGGAGTTTTCTTTAGTTATTTTGATTTGCTTTGATCTTTTTGGATCATGGGACTAGGCATCCCGGTTACCGGCCCTTTCTCGTGAATGAGGAGCAGAGTCCACTCCTCTTGAGAATAACCCACCTAGCATGGAAGATATAGGCAGCCCTAGTTGAAACATGAGCTGCTAGAGCATACAAAACAGAATTTCATTTGAAGGTTTGGAGTTTGGCACATACAAATTTACTTGGAACGGCAGGTAGATACCGCATATAGGAAGGTATGGTGGACTCATATGGAACAACTTTGGGGTTTATGGAGTTTGGAGGCACAAGCAGTATTCCCGCTTAGTACAGGTGAAGGCTAGCAAAAGACTGGGAAGCGACCAACTGAGAGAGCAACAAAAGTCATGAACATGCATTAAAATTAATTCACACCGAGTACAAGCATGAGTAGGATATAATCCACCATGAACATAAATATCATGAAGGCTATGTTGATTTGTTTCAACTACATGCGTGAACATGTGCCAAGTCGAGTCACTCAATTCATTCAAAGGAGGATACCATCCCATCATACCACATCCATAATCTTTTTAATAGCATGTTGGCACGCAAGGTAAACCCATTATAACTCATAGCTAATCAAGCATGGCACAAGCAACTATAATCTCTAAATGTCATTGCAAATATGTTTACTTCATAATAAGCTGAATCAGGAACGATGAACTCATCATATTTACAAAAACAAGAGAGGTCGAGTTCATACCAGCTTTTCTCATCTCAATAAGTCCGACATATATCGTCATTATTGCATTTCACTTGCACAACCGAACGATGTGTATAATAATAATAGTGCACGTGCATTGGACTAAGCTGGAATCTGCAAGCATTCAACTCAAGAGAGCAGACAAGGTAATATGGGCTCTAATTAAATAAACAACCATGCAAATGAGAGACACTAAACATTTTCAGTATGGTCTTCTGCTCTCGACCCCCCAAAGGAAAGAAAAGAAAATAGAACTATTTACACGGGAAAGCTCCAAACAAGCAAGAAGAAGAACGAGAAATATTTTTGGGTTTTCATTTTAATTACTACTACAAGCATAGAAATTAAACTAACTAATTTTTTTGGTTTTTCTTAAGGTTTATCAAACACACAAGAAGAAAGCAAGAAAAAGAAATTTAAACTAGCATGGATAATACAATGAAAGAGTATGAGCACCGATGACTAGAATAGTGTGTGAACATGAATGTAAAGTCGGTGAGAAATACGTACTCCCCCAAGCTTAGGCTTTTGGCCTAAGTTGGTCTATTGCCATGGACCGCGGCTACTCTCCCCGGTGTACTGAGGGGTGTAATCAGGATACCACTGGCTGGCCGTCTCCTCCGGATCCCACTGGTAAGATGATGTATGATAAGGGTCCAGTGCAGGTTCTGGTTCAGGCTCAGGTTCTGGAGTGAATGCTTGGCCTCAATGATCATACACCGCTTCCGGCGTGACAAGATAATTAACTGCAGTCAAATCAAACAAAAGAGGCGCAGGCAAAATAATAGTCTCATTGTGTTTCTTATTAAATCTCAAGTTATACAGGAGCATCTTATCTTTGTTGTCAACAATAAACTCATGTGCTACCATGCTCTTGTAATCTAAAATTTAAGGAGGTAATATTGCCTCCTCCTTCTCATGGTGCCTAATAGGTATCTCAAAATATTTAGCAAGACGTGCAACATAGATACCACCAAAGATGGGGCCTTTTGTACGGTTCAGACTTAGCCGTTTAGCAACAACGACACCCATACTAAAACTGTTATCACCAAACAAGGCATGGTGAAGAATAATAATATCAGGAACATTGAAGTTTCCACTATTTCCACAACCAATCAAGCATCTACTAGCAAATAAGGCAAAGTAGTGTAAAACAGGAAAGTGTATGCTAGAGATTCTCGCATCGGAACCCTTCTTTGGATCCCCTACAGTAATGCTGTTAACAAAGCCATCCACATCTTTACTATGTAGTTCATCTAATTTACCCTCAAAGGGTATCCTACATATTGCACAAAAATTACGTAAAGACATTTCCCTGAATTCGTCATATAAATGAAATGAAACTGAAGGCGGTGACTTCTTAGGATAATAATAAAAGTTTTGCACGAAAGTATTGGTGAGTAAGAGATACTGATCGATCCGGTCGTGGAGGAAATTGGTGAGGCCTGCATTCTCGATCAAAGAATAAAAGTCTTCATAAATTCCAGCTTCTCTCAAGAAATTGTCACAGGGCCATTCACACGGCCGTACTTCCGCTATGCGAGGAAGATTATATTTGGCCTTTTCCTTCTCTTTAGCTTGTTTTTCCTGGGAGCCTTGGCTAGAAGAGCCCCTCAAAAATCTCCTTAACATTTTCTGAAAATTTCTGAAATTTTAGTAACTTCAAAATAAAAGTGAATAAAACTAAACAAGATTGGTAGCAACTACTCCTACAAGTGCCTAGAGCCAATATCATGCATTAGAATTACTTGGAACCTCATAAATTTAACATGCAAGCTCAAGAACATGGTCACCTATGCAGCAAAAATTTGCAATGAATAAAGCACTAGAACAAAAACTAATTGGACCAATGGAGGAGTCACATACCAAGCAACAATCTCCCAAAGCAGTTTTGTGAACGGAGCTTTGAGCATGGAGATCAAAAACCGCAGCAAAATGAGCTAGAACTCATGCTTGAGCTGGATGGGGATTTTTTTGCGAATAAGATGGAGTGTTTGGGTGCAGGAATAAGTGGAGGGGGCCCACCATGGGCCCACGAGACAGGGGGCGCACCCAGGGGGTGTGGGCGCGCCCTCCACCCTCGTGGCCAGGTGCTTGCCCCCTGCAGTGTTTTCAGTGCCTAAAATGCTCAAATAATCCATAAAAATCATACTATATTTGCAGGGCATTTGGAGCACTTTTATTTTCAGGATATTTTTTTATTGCACGGAGAAGTCAGAAAACAGACAGATAATACTATTTTTGCTTTATTTATTCTAAGTAACAGAAAGTAAAAAAGAGGGTACAGAAGGTTGTGCCTTCTAGTTTCATCCATCTCATGATCATCAAAATGAATCCACTAACAAGGTTGATCAAGCTTGTTAACAAACTCATTCCGAATAACACGGAACCGGAGAAATATAGAATAACACTAGGTTACCTCATCGGGGATATGAACATCCCCAACAATAAGAATATCATACTTTTTCTTGACAGTGGGAAGAGGAAATTCAAAACCTCCAATAATGATAGTCAGAACTTTTCCAATAGAATTGATGCTATGAACTTGAGATTGTTTCCTCAGAAAGTGTACCGTATGCTCATTACCATTAACATGAAAAGTGAAATTGCCTTTGTTGCAATCAATAACAGCCCCTGCAGTATTCAAAAAGGGTCTACCAAGGATAATCGACATACTATCATCCTCAGGAATATCAAGAATAACAAAGTCCGTTAAGATAGTGACATTTGCAACCACAACAGGCACATCCTCCCAAATACCGACAGGTATAGCAGTTGATTTATCAGCCATTTGCAAAGATATTTCAGTAGGTGTCAACTTATTCAATTCAAGTCTACGATATAAAGAGAGAGGCATAACACTAAAACCGGCTCCAAGATCACATAAAGCAGTTTTAACATAGTTTCTTTTAATGGAGCATGGTATAGTTGGTACCCCTGGATCTCCAAGTTTCTTTGGTATTCCACCCTTAAAAGTGTAATTAGCAAGCATGGTGGAAATTTCAGCTTCCGGTATCTTTCTTTTATCTGTAATGATATCCTTCATATATTTAGCATAAGGATTTAGTTTAAGCATATCAGTTAAGCGCATACGTAAGAAGATAGGTCTAATCATTTCAGCAAAGCGCTCAAAATCCTCGTCATCCTTTGTCTTGATGGTTTAGGAGGAAAGAGCATGGGTTTCTGAATCCATGGTTCTCTTTCTCTATCGTGCTTCCTAGTAACAAAGTCTTTCTTATCATAACGTTGATTCTTTGATTGTGGGTTATCAAGATCAACAGCAGGTTCAATCTCTACATCATTATTTTTGCTAGGTTGAGCATCAACATGAACATTATCATTAACATTATCACTAGGTTCATGTTCATCACCTAATTGTGTTTCAGCATCAGAAATAGAAATATCATTGGGATTCTCAGGTGTGTCTACGATAGGTTCAGTAGAAGCATGCAAAGTCCTATCGTCTTTCTTTTTCTTCTTTTTGGAAGAACTAGGTGCCTCTAAATTATTTCTCTGAGAATCCTGCTCGATTCTCTTACCTTCAGGATACAAAGGTTCCTGAGTCATTCTACCAGTTCTAGTAGCCACTATAACAGCAAGGTCGGGTTTATTGTTTAATTCATCAAGCAAATCATTTTGAGCTTTAAGTACTTGATCAGCTTGAGTAGCAACCATAGAAGCATATTTGCTAATGAGTTTAAGTTCACCTTTAACTCTAGCCATATAATCACTCAAGAGTCCTATCTCGAAAGCATTATTCTTTAATTCTCTACCAACATAAGCATTAAAACTTTCTTGTCTAGCCATAAAATCATCAAATTCATCCAAGCATGGGCTATGAAATTTAGTAGACGGGATTTCAACTTTATCATATCTATAGAGAGAATTTACCTTTACTACCTGTGTTGGGTTGTCAAGACAATGTGGTTCTTCAACAGGCGGTATATTAAGACCAAGTATTTCTTCAATAGGAGGTAAATTCTTAACATCTTCAGCTTTAATACCTTTTTATTTCATTGATTTCTTTGCCTCTTGCATATCTTCAGGACTGAGAAATAAAACACCTCTCTTCTTCGGAGTGGGTTTAGGAATAGGCTCAGGAGTTGGCTGTAACACCCACGATGCGGCTATATCTCTCACGTGTCAGGCACGACTTAGACGCATAACCGCATTGTGGTTTTGTTGCAAGAAGGGTCATCTTCACACAATCCCATGTACTGAATAAGAAAGGGATAAAGAGTTGGCTTACAATCGCCACTTCACACAATACATGAATTAAACATACATCATCAGAGTACAATCAAGGTCCGACTATGGAACCAAAATAAAATAAGACAACCCCAAATGCTAGATCCCCGATCGTCCCAACTAGGCTCCACTACTGATCAACATGAAACGATACATAGCAACGACCAAGGTCTTCGTTGAGCTCCCATCTGAGCTCGGTTGCATCACCTGCACTGGTATCATCGGCACCTGCAACTGTTGTGATAGTATCTGGTGAGTCACGAGGACTCAGCAATCTCAAAACCCGTGAGATCAAGACTATTTAAGCTTATGGGTAGGAAGTGGTAATGAGGTGGAGTTGCAGCAAGCACTAAGCAAATATGGTGGCTAACATACGCAAATAAGAGCGAGAAGAGAAGCAACGGAACGGTCATGAAGCTAGAAGTGATCAACTGATCCTGAAACTACTTACATTCAACCATAACAGAAACCGTTTTCACTTCCCGGACTCCGCCGAGAAGAGACCATCACGGCTACACATGCGGTTGATGCGTTTTAATTAAGTCAAGTGTCATGTTCTCTACAACCGGATATTAACAAATTCCCATCTGCCACATAACCGCGGGCACGGCTGTCAAAAGTTTAAACCCTGCAGGGGTGTCCCAACTTAGCCCATCACAACCTCTAATGGTCAACAAAGGATATTCCTTCTCCCAGGAAGACCCGATCAGTCTCGGAATCCCGGTTTACAAGACATTTTGACAATGGTAAAACAAGACCAGACTGTGCCGACAAATCCCGATAGGAGCTGCACATATCTCATTCTCAGGGCACACCGGATAAGCTAAGCATATAGGTACCAACATAACCCAAGTTGCCAAGGGACGGTCCCGCACGATGCTCTAGGTTGGACCAACACTCAGAGGAGCACTGGCCCGGGGGGGTAAAAAAAGATGACCCTTCTTGCGACAAAATCAAAATGCGGTTATGCCTCTAAGTCGTGCCCCGGCACGTGAGAGATATAGCCGCATCATGGGTGTTACAAGTTGGTATCAGAGCCGACCCTTGCGGTTACACGGATGTTTGCGGACAGGTGTGCGGTCATGTTGTTATGACATTTGTGACCTGACATGGCACACGGCATGGCACATGTGCCGGACTGGAAGCACAGACGTATGTGCCAAGAGGGAACGTTCATGTGGCCCGACGAGGACGTCGGTTCCTCTGAGTGGGGGTGTATGTGATAGCCTGGCTTATTAGGGATGATAGACTACTCATATCAATAAGGAACTCCTTCTTTTCCGAGAGCCCATTCGGAAAGAACTCCAAAGTTAAGCGTGCTTAGCTTGGAGTAGTTTCAGGATGGGTGACCGACCGGGAAGTTGCTCCCGGGTGCGCACAAGTGAGGACAAAGTGCGTAGAAAAGACTAGTGTTGATCTGTGGAGCCAGTCTAGATCCCGCCAGGAGTAATGACCACCAGCGGGTGTGTCTGGGGTGTTACATTGGCTCCATTGGTTCAGGAATTGCCTCAGGAATTGGCTCAGGAAGAGTCCAACTATTTTCATTAGTCAACATATTACTCAATAGTAATTCACTTTCGTCGACTGTTCTTTCCTTGAAAACACAACCAGCACAACTATCCAAGTAGTCCTTGGAAGCATCGGTTAGTCCATTATAAAAGATATCAAGTATTTCATTTTCCTTAAGAGGATGATCAGGCAAAGCATTAAGTAATTGGAGAAGCCTCCCCCAAGCTTGTGGGAGACTCTCTTCTTTGATTTGCACAAAATTATATATTTCCGGCAAGGCAGCTTGTTTCTTATGAGCAGGGAAATATTTAGCAGAGAAGTAATAAAATCATATCTTGGGGACTACGCACACAACCAGGATCAAGAGAATTAAACCAAGTCTTAGCATCACCCTTTAATGAGAACGGAAATATCTTAAGGATATAATAATAGCGACACTTCCCATCATTAGTAAACAGGGTGGCTGAGGGAGTCCTGGATTAGGGGTGTCCGGATAGCCGGACTACCATTATCAGTCGAACTATCATCGGTCGGACTATCATCATCGACCGGACTCCAAGACTATGAAGATACAAGATTGAAGACTTCGTCCCGTGTCCGGATGGGACTTTCCTTGGCGTGGAAAGGCAAGCTTGGCGATACGGATACGTAGATCTCCTACCATTGTAACCGACTCTATGTAACCCTAGCCCTCTCCGGTGTCTATATAAACCGGATGGCTCTAGTCTGTAGGACACAACAACAACCATTACAATCATACCATAGGCTAGCTTCTAGGGTTTAGCCTCCTTGATCTCGTGGTAGATCCACTCTTGTAAACATCCACAATATCAATATCAATCAAGCAGGACGTAGGGTTTTACCTCCATCAAGAGGGCCCGAACCTGGGTAAAACATCTTGTCCCTTGTCTCCTGTTACCATCCGCCTAGACGCACAGTTCGGGACCCCCTACCCAAGATCCGCCGGTTTTGACACCGACATTGGTGCTTTCATTGAGAGTTCCTCTGTGTCGTCACCGATAGGCTTGATGGCCTCTTCAATCGACAACGAAGCAGTCCTGGGTGAGACTTTTCTCCCCGGACAGATCTTCGTATTCGGCGGCTTCGCACTGCGGGCCAACTCACTTGGCCATCTGGAGCAGATCGAAAGCTACGCCCCTGGCCATCAGGTCAGGTTTGGAAGCCTAAACTTCACGGCCGATATCCGCGGGGACTTGATCTTCGATGGATCTGAGCCACAGCCGAGCGTGCCGCGCTGTCACGATGGGCACGACCTAACTTTGCCGCCGGACAGCACCTTGGAGGCCGCACGCGAATCCGCTCCGACCCATGGTCCGGAGCCGATCGCTCAGATCGAGGACGGATGGCTGGACACCGCCTCGGGAGCTGCAACTTCTACGGCGACGGAGCCGAACACTTACCTTGTCCCGCATAAAGCTCATGACTCCGAGGTGCCGGACTCTCTGCCAGACTCCGAACCTCCTGCGCCCCTGCCAGTTGAATCCGATTGGGCGCCGATCATGGAATTCACCGCTGCGGACATCTTTCAGCACTCACCCTTCGGCGATATCCTAAATTCGCTGAAGCATCTCTCGCTATCCGGAGTGCCCTGGCCGAACTACGGCCAGGATGGTTGGGACGCGGACGACGAAGAAATTCAGAGCCCACCCACCACCCACTTCGTAGCCACCGTCGACGATCTAACCGACATACTCGACTACGACTCCGAAGACATCGACGGTATGGACGACGATGCCGGAGACTATCAAGAACCAGTGCCTACAGGACACTGGAAGACCACCTCGTCATACGACATATACATGGTGGACACCCCAAAAGATGGGGACGGCGAAGAAGCAACGAAGGCCGATTCCTTAAAGAAACAGCCCAAGTGCCGACGTCAGCGGTGCCGCTCTAAATCCCACCACAGCAAGAATAGAGATTCCGGCACAGGAGATAATAACACCCCAGAAAGTGCCGAAGACAACCCCCTCCAGCACGATCCAGCGCAGGAGGAGGCAGAAGCAAGCCCTCACGAGAGGGCGGAAGACGAAGAGGTCGAGGATGATAATTACTTACCTCCCTCCGGAGACGAGGCAAGCCTCGACGACGACGAATTCGTCGTGCCTGAGGATCCTGTCGAACAAGAGCGTTTCAGACGCAGGCTAATGGCCACGGCAAACAGCCTAAAGAAAAAGCAACAACAGCTTCAAGCTGTTCAAGACCTACTGGCCGACAGATGGACCGAGGTCCTCGCGGCCGAAGAGTATGAACTCGAACGCCCCTCCAGAAGTTACCCAAAACGCAAGTTGCTCCCCCGACTAGAGGAGGAAGCGTACAAACCTGCATCACCAGTGCACAATACGGCAGACCGACCACCTCGTGGATGCGACAGAGAGGCGTGCAAGCCCTCCACCAAAACCGTACCCCGGCATCGCTCAAAAAGCATGAAGCCACGGGGTAACGCGCCGGACTTGCGGGATATATTGGAGGACAAGGCAAGACAATCCAGATCTATCTATGGATCACGTGGGTGCCCCAAGACCCATGACGAATACCGTCGCGCCGGATACAACTACTCCGGCCGGGCCGAACACAGCAGACAACGCTCTATCGAGCTACGTCGAGATATTGCTCAATACAGAGGCGCCGTGCACCCACTATGCTTCACTGACGAAGTAATGGATCATCAAATCCCTGAAGGGTTTAAACCCGTTAATATCGAATCCTACGATGGCACAACAGACCCCGCGGTTTGGATTGAGGATTATCTCCTCCATATACATATGGCCCGCGGCGACGATCTTCACGCCATCAAATATCTCCCGCTCAAGCCTAAAGGACCAGCTCGGCATTGGCTTAACAGCCTACCCGCAGAGTCAATTGGATGCTGGGAAGACCTGGAAGCCGCATTCCTCGACAACTTCCAGGGTACGTATGTGCGACCACCGGACACATATGACCTAAGCCACATAATCCAGCAGCCAGACGAATCGGCCAGGCAATTCTGGACACGGTTCCTAACAAAGAAAAATCAAATCATCGACTGTCCGGATGCAGAGGCCCTCGTTGCCTTCAAACACAACATCTGCGACGAGTGGCTGGCCCGGCACCTAGGACAGGAAAAGCCGAAATCCATGGCAGCCCTCACATCACTCATGACCCGCTTCTGTGCGGGAGAGGATAGCTGGCTAGCTCGCAGCAACAACCTCAGCAAAAACGCTGGCAGTCCGGATACCAAGGACCGCAATGGCAGGTCGCGTCAAAACAAAAACAAACGCCGCATTAACAGCGACAGCAATGAGGATACGGCAGTCAACGCTGGATTCCGAGGCTCCAAGCCCGGTCAACGGAAGAAGCCATTCAAAAGAACCACTCCGGGCCCGTCCAATTTGGACCGAATACTCGACCGCTCTTGTCAAATACATGGAACCCCCAAAAAGCCAGCTAACCACACCAACAGAGATTGTTGGGTATTCAAGCAGGCAGGCAAATTAATCGCCGAAAACAATGACAAGGGATTACACAGCGATGACGAGGAAGAGACCCGGCCGCCGAACAACAGAGGACAAAAGGGATTCCCCCCTCAAGTTCAGACGGTAAACATGATATACGCAACGCATATACCCAAGAGGGAGCGGAAGCGTGCACTAAGGGACGTATACGTGATGGAGCCAGTCGCCCCAAAATTCAACCCATGGTCCTCTTGCCCGATCACTTTCGATCGAAGAGACCATCCGACCAGTATACGCCATGGCGGACTCACCGCATTGGTTTTGGACCCAATCGTTGATGGATTTCACCTCACGAGAGTCCTGATGGACGGCGGCAGTAGCCTGAACCTGCTTTATCAGGATACAGTGCACAAGATGGGCATAGACCCTTCAAGGATTAAACCTACAAAGACAACCTTCAAAGGCGTCATACCAGGTGTCGAGGCCAGTTGTACAGGCTCAGTTACACTGGAAGTGGTCTTCAGATCCCCGGATAATTTCCGAAGCGAGGAGTTAATCTTCGACATAGTCCCGTTCCGCAGTGGCTATCACGCTCTGCTCGGATGAACCGCGTTCGCAAAATTCAACGCGGTGCCGCATTATGCATACCTTAAGCTCAAGATGCCAGGCCCTCGTGGAGTCATCACGGTCAATGGAAACACGGAACGCTCCCTCCGAACGGAGGAACATACAGCGGCTCTCGTGGCAGAAGTACAGAGCAGCCTTTTAAGGCAATTTTCGAGTCCGGCCGTTAAACGACCGGACACGGCCAAACGCGCCAGGAGCAACATCAACCAAGACAACCTGGCACGTCCCAAGCACGCGTAGCAATGCGGCCTCAACCCCAGCCCTCACACAATTGTAAGACAAAAACTCCGCGTACATAATTACGCCCAGGAGATACCATGGGCATAGGGGGAGAGGCACAACCACAACAGACCCAGAGTGCGGTTCGACCACACCAGGGGCTCCCAAGTGTGTCGCTATTTTTATCTTTTATTTCTCTCTTTTTTATACAGAACTCTGTCCGGCGGCGAACCTACCGAACTCATGATGCAACAGCCAGGGAGGGACGAAGGCTGCGACGAACACTCAGGTGGTCTCCATTACGAGCATTAAATTTCTTAAATACACCATTCCGCGGCCTACCCCTGGAGGGAGACGCCTTTAATTCGTCCAATCCCTTGCTTTCCGCACTATTTGTATCATTCCACACTCATAGCAGATCTTCTCGAATAAAATGCAGCACTTTTTGCCCATAATTGCATTACCTTATATATATATATATGTTCATTTACAACATGTTGCATCCGTACATTTTGGTACGGCCAAATACACCAGGTGCTTATGTTCCCCGCATTATGGTGTGATAAAGTCCGAACACTTTCACAAGTGCGGCACCCCGAACTTATAGCATTATATGAATCAGCTTCGAATCATGTCTTGGGTCAATAGTTGGGTTTGCCCGGCTCCCATGTTTGGCACCTTACGTTCCGTTCTATCGGCTAAGGTAGCACTGGGAGAACCACTGTGATTGCGCCCCGGTTGAGCCGGGTTAACGCCTCAGTGGAGAAAGCTAAAACTGACTGTCATGATAAGGCGAGAGACTGGTCGCTGTTCGAGAGGTCTTTTCGGGTCCTTAAAGACCTACGCCACTTCGAGCGAAGTTCCGGATAATGTCCGACGAAGGCGTGGATAGCACCCCGGATTCGGTCTTCCGAATACTAGGGGCTTCGCCGAAATTTAAAATTATAGAATTCTATGGCTAAGTGAGAGTGTTCAAGCACTATAAGTCCGGTTGCCTTGTTCGTTGTGTTGAGCGCCTCCCTAGATGGACCCAAAAATGGGAACAAGAGTGCTCAAGTTTATCCCGAACACCCCAGCACTCGTGGCATGGGGGCTGAAGCCGACGACTTGCCATCTCTCAGATTTAATAAACGGCCGCACAGAAGGTAATATTTTAAATTAACAAGCGTTGCTTAGCGCATATGAACAAAGTTTTCAGCGCACAGGATAACACATTACAAATTTACTCAATAGTTACATCCCTGGGGCACTCATCCGCAATCTTGCGGGCACCCTTCAAGATAGTCTTATAGTACATCTCGGGCGTACGATATTCCTTGCCCGCTGGTGGCGCGTCAGTGATTAGCTTCTCCGCATCCAGCTTGCCCCAATGCACCTTTGCGCGGGCAAGGGCCCGACGAGCACCTTCAATACAGGCGGAGCGCTTGATAACCTCCACCCAGGGGCACGCATCCACCAACCATCGCACGAGGCCGAAGTAGCTCCCAGGCATGGCCTCTCCAGGCCACAGCCGGACTATGAGGCCCGTCGTGGCCTGCTCGGCCACCTTGTGGAGCTCGACCAGCTGCTTCAGCTAGTCGCTAGGGGGCACCGGATGGCCGGCCTCAGCATACTGAGACCAGAAGACCTTCTCCATTGAGCTCCCCTCCTCGGCTCGGTAGAATGCGGCGGCATCAGACACGCTGCGAGGCAGATCTGCATATGCCCCTGGAGAGCTCCGAATTCGGGTAAGTAACACGTAATTTACATTCACATGCTTGTTTTGCATGAAAAATGCCTTACCCGCCGCTATCTTCCTCAACAACTCAATCTCCTGAAGGGACTTATGGGCATCGGCCTTGGCAGTTTTGGCACTTTCGAGAGCCGAGGCAAGCTCGGACTCTCGAGTCTTTAAGTCACGCTCCAAACTCTCATGCTTTTCCATGAGAGCCTGGAGCTCTTGCCGAACCACCGCCACCCGCGCCTCCTGCTTTTCTCGCTTTGCCCGTTCCGCGGCCGCATTGCGTTCGGCCGCGGACACGGCCTCCTTCAGGGTCGCCACCTCGTTCGTGGCCCCTGCAGTACCCATGTTATCCTGGTTATTTTTTGTTGCAACCTAAATCCTTTTCTGTAAGGTACAAGTTCAAAGTGGTGTTACTCACCCTCTTTGTCCTGGAGCTGCTTCTTGGCGCGGCCGAGCTCTTGCTCGGACCGCTCGAGCTCCTGCTTCAAAGCACCGACCTCCACCGTCAGTGCGGCAGAGGTCAGCAGCACAGCCTGCAACCCATATTGACATATTTTTTTAGCAACCCTGCATATATCTTCTTTTTTTCAGATCCTCAGTCCGGCTTTTCTTTCCGAACACCGAACCGAGCATCAAGGGCTACTGTCTATGCAGTATTACATTGCATATTTTTAACTTCTTACCTCAAAGCCTGATAGAAGGCTACTGCAGGCTTCGGTCAGCCCGCTCTTGGTGAGCTGTACCTTTTGAATCACCGCACTCACAATAGTGCGGTGTTCTTCCTCGATGGAAGCGCTCTAGAGCGCCTCCAACAAATTGTCCGGCGCCTCCGGTTGGATGGAAGCCGCCGGCGTCACGGTCTTGCCCTTCGTGCGAAGGGGCCGCCGGCCGGACTCCGGAACCACTGCGGGTTCTGATGTGGAGTCCGGCGCAAAGTCCGGGAGGCCGCCTTGTGGCGCCTACGGAGCCTCCCCCTGATGGGTCCCTTCTTGGGATCCCACCTCGGCGTCCTCGGTGTCGCAAGGGGTGGAGGCGGTCGGGATGGAGTCTACATCCGACGGAGCCAATGACCCACTCGATGAAGCGGGGAGATCATCATTGGCCGGACTACAGGCAGCATGCGGCATCAGAATGACACTATGTGACACAGAAAAAGAAATTATAAATCATTTAGGAATCCGGACACTTACGATCTCGCCAGAGGCCTGGCCCTTGAAGGTCATTCTTCCTCGCCGACGTTGATGTTGGCGGAGCTGTCCGGGGGAATAGTCCTTCCCCTCTTGGACCCTTCGGCCTACCCTGTTGAGGAAGCCTTTCTCTTCTTCTCTCCCTCCTCTAGGAGAGAGTCCTCTTTCTCCTCCTCGTTTTCGGGGGAGGAGTCCGCCCCGGAGTCGTCGGACACCAGAAAACGGGAACTCTTTCGAGCACCCGTGGCCTCCTTGGCCTTCTTCTTCGGCACCACGTGCGGTGCCGGAACCAGCAGCCTCGTTAGACGGGCGTCTACTGGGTTTTCTGGCATAGGAGCCGGGCAGATAATCTGCTCCACCTTCCTCATCCAGTCCTGTCAAAGGAAAAGGGGAAATTAAAACCCGCATAGAGTCAAACTATGAAAAACAAGTGTCCCGTAAAGGGGTAGAATCACTTACCTCGTCGGCTTGGTGCTGCGAGCGAAATCCGCGATCTTCGGTCGCGGATGCGGGGGCTTCAGCGCCCTTAAACAGCACCCTCCAGGCGCCTTCGTATGTCGTGTCGAAGAGCCCGCTTAGCGCCTGGTGCTGTTCCGAATCGAACTCCCACAGATTGAATGCCCGCTCTTGGCATGGGAGAATCCGGCGGACGAGCATGACTTGGACCACGTTAACCAGCCTGAGCTTCTTCACCAGCTTCTGGATACGGGATTGGAGTCCTGTCAGCTCCTCCGAACTACCCCATAGCAAGCCCTTCTCTTTCCAGGAGGTGAGCTGCATGGGGATACCAGATCTGAACTCGGGGGGCCGCCGCCCACGTAGGGTCGCGCGGCTCGGTGATATAGAACCACCCCGATTGCCACCCCTTGACGGATTCCACGAAGGCCCCTTCGAACCAAAGGACGTTGGGCATCTTGCCCAACATGGCGCCTCTACACTCCGCTTGAGTGCCCTTCACTACCTTCGGCTTGACATTGAAGGTCTTGAGCCACAAGCCGAAGTGGGGCTGGATGCAGAGGAAGGCCTCGCACACGACGATAAACGCCGAGATGTTGAGGATGAAGTTCGGCGCCAGATCATGGAAATCCAGGCCGTAGTAGAACATGAGCCCCCGGACAAAGGGGTGAAGTGGAAAGCCCAGCCCGCGGAGGAAGTGGGGAATAAAAACGACCCTCTCATGGGGCCTGGGGGTGGGGATGAGCTGCCCCTCGTCGGGCAGCCGGTGCGCGATGTCGCCGAACAGGTAGCCGGCGCTGCGCAGTCTTTCGATGTGCTCCTCCGTAATGGAGGAGGTCATCCACTTGCCTCCCGCTCTAGACATGACTGGGGAAGGTTGAGACGAGATGTGCGGGCTTGGGCGCTGGAGCTCGAGCGCGCGGAGATGGATAAGCAAAGGAGGAAGAAGGCGTAGGTGAAAAGGTGAATCCTTATCCCTTATATGGGCGGGCAAAGTCTACGCGTCCCCCACCGGCCTGGTAAAACTCGCTTATCCCCCAAGCGTCACCATCAATGGCGCGGTTGGGTTACCCACGTCCGTATTGATGAGAATCCCGGATTAAGGGGGAACACGATCTCTGCTTCGACAAGACATGCCAAGGAAACCGCTTCGCTAAATGCGCTGAGGTGGTAGAGTAAAAAACGATTCAAAGTAATGGCTTGGTAGTGGCATGACGTCATGCCGCAAAAAACGTCAGCAGATTGAACTTGTGTATATATTATTCTCTCTACGGTGGAATGTGGAATTTATTTTGCAGAGCCGGACACTATCCTGGTGTTCACAATCTTCTATCATTCGGAGGAGGAACCCGCCTTGCAATGCCAAGCAATATACGCACCAGACTTATCGTCATTGAAGCCTGGTTCAGGGGCTACTGAGGGAGTCCTGGATTAGGGGGTGTCCGGATAGCCGGACTACCGTCATCAGCCGAACTATCATCGCCGGACTATCATCATCGACCAGACTCCAAGACTATGAAGATACAAGATTGAAGACTTCGTCCCGTGTCCAGATGGGCCTTTCCTTGGCGTGGATGGCAAGCTTGGCGATACGATACGTAGATCTCCTACCATTGTAACCGACTCTATGTAACCCTAGCCCTCTCCGGTGTCTATATAAACCGGATGGCTCTAGTCCGTAGGACACAACAACAACCATTACAATCATACCATAGGCTAGCTTCTAGGGTTTAGCCTCCTTGATCTCGTGGTAGATCCACTCTTGTAAGCATCCACAATATCAATATCAATCAAGCAGGACATAGGGTTTTACCTCCATCAAGAGGGCCCGAACCTGGGTAAAACATCGTGTCCCTTGTCTCCTTTTACCATCCGCCTAGACGCACAGTTCGGGACCCCCTACCCGAGATCCACCGGTTTTGACACCGACAGTGGCTATATCATTCAATGTGGTAAGATGTGCCACAACAGTTTCAGATTCAAGGCCATAAAAAGGATCAGATTCAACCAAAGTAATAATTTCAGTATCAACAGAGAATTCATAATCCTTATCAGTAACACAGATAGGTGAAGTAGCAAAAGCAGGGTCGGGTTTCATTCTAGCATTAAGAGACTACTACTTGCATTTAGCTAATAAATTTTTAAGATCATATCTATCTTTACAAGCAAAGATAGCTCTAGCAGCTTCCTCATCCATAACATAACCCTCAGGAACAACAGGTAATTCATAATCAGGGCGAGAACTTTCATCATCACTATCATCAATAGCATCTTCAATAATTTCATTCTCTCTAACCCTAGCAAGTTGTTCATCAAGAAATGCACCTAATGGCAAAGTAGTATCACGCACAGAAGAAGTTTCATCATAAGTATCATGCATAGCAGAAGTGGCATCATCAATAACATGTGACATATCAGAATTCATAGTAGTAGCAGGTTTAGGTGTCGCAAGCTTACTCAAAACAGAATGACAATCTAGTGCAGAGTTAGATGGCAGTTCCTTACCTCCCCTCGTAGTTGAGGAAAAAATCTTGGTTCTTTCGTCTTTCAAGTTCCTCATAGTGATCAACAGATGTAAATCCCAAGTGACTCAGAGAATAGAGCTATGCTCCCCGGCAACAGCGCCAGAAATTAGTCTTGATAACCCACAAGTGTAGGGGATCGCAACAGCTTTCGAGGGTAAAGTATTCAACCCAAATTCATTGATTCGACACAAGGGGAGCCAAAGAATATTATTGAGTATTAGCAGTTGAGTTGTCAATTCAACCACACCTGGATGACTTAGTATCTGCAGCAAAGTATTTAGTAGCAAAGTAGTATGATAATAATGGTAACAGTGGCAAAAGTAAAGATAATAGTTTTGTAGTAATTGTAACAGTAGCAACAGAAAAGTAAATAAGCGAAACACAAGACGTGAAAAGCTTGTAGGCATTTGATCAGTGATGGATAATTATGTCGGATGTGATTCCTCATCTAATAGTTATAAAATAGGGTGACACAGAACTAGCTCCAGTTCATCAATGTAATGTAGGCATGTATTCTGAATATAGTCATACGTGATTATGGAAAAGAACTTGCATGACATCTTTTGTCCTACCCTCCCATGGCAGCGGGGTCCTAGTGGAAACTAAGGGATATTAAGGCCTCCTTTTAATAGAGAACCGGAACAAAGCATTAGCACATAGTGAATACATGAACTCCTCAAACTACGGTCATCACCAAGAAGTATCCCGATTATTGTCACTTCGGGGTTGTCGGATCATAACACATAATAGGTGACTATAGACTTGCAAGATAGGATCAAGAACTCACATATATTCATGAAAACATAATAGGTTCAGATCTGAAATCATGGCACTCGGGCCCTAGTGACAAGCATTAAGCAGAGCAAAGTCATAGCAACATCAATCTTAGAACATAGTGGACACTAGGGATCAAACCCAGACAAAACTAACTTGATTACATGGTAAATCTCATCCAACCCATCACCGTCCAACAAGCCTACGATGGAATTACTCACGTACGGTAGTGAGCATCATGAAATTGGTGATGTAGGATGGTTGATGATGACGACGGCGACGAATCCCCCTCTCCGGAGCCCCGAACGGACTCCAAATCAGCCCTCCCGAGAGAGATTAGGGCTTGGCGGCGGCTCCATATCATAAAACGCGATGAAACTTTCTCTCTGATTTTTTTCTCTGCGAAATGGAATATATGGAGTTGGAGTTGAGGTCGGTGGAGCCTCAGGGGGCCCACGAGACAGGGGGTGCGCCCCCCACCCTCGTGGACAGGGTGTGGGCCCCCTGGTCTTGATTCTTTCACCAGTATTTTTTATATTTTCCAAAACTTGTCTCCGTGGATCTTCAGGTCATTCCGAGAACTTTTGTTTTCTACACATAAAACAACATCATGGCAATTCTGCTGAAAAAAGCGTCAGTCCGGGTTAGTTTCATTCAAATCATGCAAGTTAGAGTCCAAAACAAGGGCAAAAGTGTTTGGAAAAGTAGATACGTTGGAGACATATCAAACACCAATGAGAACCTTATTGCTAAATAGCTACACCTGGAAGCTATGACCGACATGCTAGGCCGGTCTCACAGCCTTCTCAGCAGCTTGCACAGCAGTTCCCATGCAAACGCTAACCTTTCTTGAACTGTCTTGGAAGTGGTCTTGGTTTAGTATTATTTTGTTACGCTACAATGGTGCCCAGTTTTTGTAATCTGCTTCTTCGTTGTGCTTTATGATCACTGGTGGGGAACTTCGATGCCCAATGGATGTAATATACAATAAATCCTTTACTGTATAGTGTAGGTTTATTCGAAGTTACTATGCCATAATTTTTTATCATATAGATTAGGTTTGTTCTTAATTCCTACTAGTTACTGCCATCATTCGCTATCTGAAAAAAAATGATGTAGTCAACCGGGCCGAAACATTCGCCTCTAACGGGCCTACTTTTTAGTGGGCCACAATTGGGCTGGCCTGCAACTTTCTTGGGCATGAAAGGTCATTGGGGCCTTCACACTTTGCGCCAGGCCAACAACTTACACGGGCCTATATTCAGCCCAAAGTTTAGTTAGGCCTTTAGTGGACCCAGCACTTAGTTGGGCCCATGTAGCTTTGGGCCATTAACAAGTTGAATATTCTGCTAGCCTGATACGGCCTAGAAGAAACCATGGGCCTTTAGCAGGACGAAATGCATGTTGGGCCTCAATTTTCACTAGTCATCGACGGGCCATCAACAGGCTGAAATGTAGACCTGGCCTTTTTTGGCCCAGTTATATGTCGGGCCACTAGCAGGCTGAACTTATCTCGGGACTTTGTTGGCCCACTGATATCATGGGACTTTAAGAGGTCGAAAGCTTAGTACTGGCATCAACGGGCCGAATTATACGACGGGCCTTTAACAGGCCGAAAGTCATGTTGGGTGGAATTGTTGCCACCTTTATCACGGGTCGTTAGAGGGTTGGATATCACATCGGACCATATATGGCCCACGGGCAGCACAGGCCATCCCAGGCCGGAAGACACACCGGAATGAAATGGGCCCATGTCTACATCGGGCCTCTAACAGGCTAAAATGTTGTTGGGCCGTTATTGGGCCCAAATATTTGGCGGACAATTAACGGGCCAGATCTGGCTTTGGGCCGTAAATGGGCCATGTTTAAACAGGTTGTTATTGGGCTGGCCCACTAGTACCTGAGTAAATACTAAGGGCCTTTGACTGGGCCAGCCTTTTTAACCTATATGGGCCTTTGTTGGGCCCTTCCACATGTCGACGAATCATAGGCGCCTTCGATCCAATGAGTGGATGACATCTGTCCCAACGGTGAGCCGACACGTGGTTCCTCTGGCCATTGAGAATTTTACACGTGGAAAATCCCCATTGGTCGGGGTTGTTAACGGGTTATCGGATCCAAACTGGAACCCGATAGCTTAATGGCG
Organism: Triticum timopheevii; assembly: GCA_963921465.1. Taxonomy (NCBI): domain Eukaryota; kingdom Viridiplantae; phylum Streptophyta; class Magnoliopsida; order Poales; family Poaceae; genus Triticum; species Triticum timopheevii. The sequence goes on from OY997272.1 coordinate 156,441,393, forward strand.
ACCTATTACGGTGGATGCCACGTGTCGGTCACCCTTGACAAAAGCACTTCTGTGACACACGATTTATCGTCATGCAAGTGGACACTTCCGTGATGATAATTTTGGTAATGTCATGGAACACTTCTACGACAGCATAGGTATGACTATCTTGATTCTGTCATAAAATCGTCATGGATGTACATGCATGAAAGAAAATGTGACCTACTATGACAAACATGTATCATCATGGAAGTGTTTTTTTGTAGTGATGGGTCCAGGCAGCTAGAAATCTCGGGGGCTGGGGTCATATTGACTTCCCCACAAGATTAACAGTATTGCTATGTTTTGAGGCTAATGTTTCCTTGTATTAACAATGCAGCTGAATATGAGGCTTTACTCCACGGCCTTCGCATGGACAAAGAAATGAATTTGAGTCGGGTCAGGTGTTTTGGTGACTCATACCTTGTGGCTCAACAAGTTTCAGGTACATGGGATTCCAAAGACCCACTCATGGCGGCTTATCATCGGGCGGTTGATAATGTTGCTCGTCATTTCAAGGGTTATTAGGTGGAGCACCTTGATCGAAGGAAAAATGAGGCGGTTGATGCCTTGAGCCGGCTGGGGTCCTAGCATAAGCAAGTACCCCCTAATGTGTTTCTTGATGTATTGCATAATGCTTTAGTCAAGGTACCATCAGAGGACGATCTTGCTATCCCTGACCCGGAGGCACAGTTGGTAGCGGCTCTCCATGCTACTCCTGATTGGACACTTCCCTACTTGGATTATATGACCTAGGGTGAGTTACCTGAAGATGAAACTTTGGCTAGGCAGATAACCCGGCGGTCTAAGTCAATGACTATTGTCAATGGCAAGTTAGACCCATAACAGGTGTGTTCCCGCGTTGTTTTCTCCTGAAGAGGGTCGTGAGATCTTGCGTGAAATTCATGAAGGCGGTTGTGGTCATCACGCCGTCTCAAAATCTTTAGTAGCCAAATCTTTTCGTCATGGGTTTTACTGGTTGACGGCTCATGCTGATGCGGAGGATATCGTCAGTAAATGTGATGGCTGTCAGAAGTTTTCTCGGTGGGCTCATATGCGGGCTCAAGAATTGAGGATGATTCCAATTACTTGGTCGTTTGCAGTCTGGGGGCTTGATATGGTTGGACCGTTCAAGCAGTCTAAAGATAAGAAAACCCACATCTTGGTAGCGGTTAACAAATTAACCAAGTGGGTTGAAGTAGAGCTGGTCAGCAAGTGTGATGCTGCGACTGAAGTCCAATTTGTTAAAACGTTGATCTTCCATTTTGGTTACCCTCGTAGTATCATTACTGATAATGGTACTAATTTATCTAAGGGTGCTATGAAGGAGTTCTGTCAATGAGAGCATATTCGTCTTGACATCTCTTTTGTGGCTCATCCGTAGTCTAATGGTCAAGCTGAGAGAGGTAACCAAGAAATTTTAAGAGGAATAAAACTCCGGCTCATGGTTCCTTTGAAGGGAACGCAGGGTCGTTGGGTTGATGAGTTACCTTCAGTACTCTGGAGTATCAATACCACCCTCAATAGGTCAACAGGTTATATGCCTTTCTTCATGGTTTATGATGCAGAGGCGGTTCTTCCAAGTGATATCTGTCATGACTCGCCACGTGTGGCGGGTTATGTCGAAGCTGATAATGAAATAGCAGATCAAAACGCACTCGGTGCTTTAGATGAGGAGCGTGACCTGGCGGCGGCTTGTTCGGCTATATATCAACAAGACTTGTGTCACTATAATAGCCGCAGAGTTAAGACCCACGCATTTCAAGAAGGCGACTTGGTACTCCGGCTGATCCAGGATCAAACAAATGTGCGCAAGTTATCCCCACCTTGGGAAGGACCCTTTGTGGTGAGCAAGAACCTGAATAACTGGTGGTATTACCTCATTAATGTGCGTGAGCACAAGGATTCCCACAAGTCAGAGGAGGTGGCCCGTCGTCTGTGGAATATTGCACATTTTTGTCCTTACTACACTTGATCCACCGACTCTTATCTTTGTACACACTTTTGTCAATGTATATAACTTTTTATGATCAATATAATAAAGCTGGCATCCCTGAATTACGGGGCCTCTGTCGTTTCATTTCTGAGTATTTGAGCCTTTGTTGATTGATCATAAGGTCACTTGAGGGCTTCCAACTACTGGGTTTAGCTTTCATACCCTCTTGACCTACTTGAATGCCACTTTTTATAGGTTTTTCCTGTCTGTTTGCAACTTGCTCCTCCACCAGGTGACCCGCCGGACTCTTCACAATCAATCTTTTTAAAAAGACCCTGAACTCGTTAAGGTTAAAACGGTGACTTGTGTCACATGAGAGTTGGCTTACAGTGATTTAGGTAAAAACCATGGCTATTGCGGCCTTGAAAGCAATCATGTGGCCTGAGCGCCAAACGGCTGTTGCGGCCTTGAAAGCAATCATGTGGCCTGAGCACCAAAAGGCTGTTGCGGCCTTGAAAGAAAACATGAGGCCTAAGTACCAAACAGCTATTGCGGCCTTGAAAGCAAATATGAGGCTTGTAAGCCACCTTTTTCGGTCATGCCTTAAAAGCTGGCCTAGTGAACTTTGAGATTTGCATATTTTCTGTTTGGATTTTCATATGCTTTTATGTTTTCAAGTCTCGATTTGGAGATCTCTGAGTCGCCTGGTTCCTGGTTATGATAGTCATGATTAACTATTTTAGGTTACAATCTACCCTAGCTATGGACTTTAAGTCGCCAGTACGCTTTGCTTTGAGCAATTGGGGTCATGCGACTACAGGTTTTTGGGTTGTTACCCACACTGGATATTGATGTTTAAGCCATCGATATGATCCAAATCTCTAGGCTATATATCTTTGGGTTGTCACCCGCCCTAGCTTTTGACTTTAAGTCGTCAGTATGTTTCGGCTTGATTTTAGCCTTTTCTATAATTTTACAAGACTATATTATGTTTGGGTTGTTACCCACCCTGGCTTTTGACGTTAAGTCGTCGGGGCATATGTTGTTTAACCTTTGTGTAGGACATGCAATTTGAATAGAAATACAAGTACTGGTATGACCCATATAAGTGATTACATCAAGCAAGTCATAAAGATCAAAGTGGCGGTTCACAGATCAAAAGTTAACATGCACGAAGGCATGGCATGGCGGATCATTGTTTTAACCTAGCCTGTTACAAGGCTATCATGAGCCCACAAGTGTGAAGCAAAGTGTTTTCTGAAAGGGCACCCTTATACCCCAGCTTGAGAGTCGCCTGGTTCATCATTGGTTTCCTTCCTGGCGAGTTGAAGACTCTGGGTCATCCTGCACCAGCTCTTCTTCTTCGACCATCTAGAGGTCAGGCAATGTCCACTCGATGCCGGTCAAGGCCTCAAAAGTAGCTTCATCATTGAGTATAATAGAATAATCAAGGTCAGTAGCAAAGATATGCTTACGCCGAGGAGGAATGAGATTGACAATGTAATGGGCCGGTGGCTTAATCTTCTGATTGTTGTTATCTAAGCCGTCGTGTAGTTGTTCAAGTTTAATTCTTCCACAAGCTTATAGGCCACGGGCCGCATGTCACGGACGCAGCTGTTGAAGTCCTTCTCTTCAAATGGTGACTGGTCATCTTTGAATTCTGGACACCCGGTAGTTATCTCCTCCGGGTCAAGCTCCGATTGCCAGGCTTTGGCCCGGCCAAGAGCAATGATGGCTCCAGCTCGGGCAGCTGATAGTTTTTGCTCTTCAATCTAGCTTGGGATGGTTGAAAAGTGATCCAACACAGAGTTTATTTGACTTGGCGGCTTTCTGTTACCACCTAAGGACACTAGACTCCGGAGAGTGCCACTGTATAATTATTCTGTTAAAGCACAAATGGCCTTCGGCTTCAGTAGCATGTCTTGACCAAGGTTGGCACTCCTGGGACCTGTCAGGAGGACATATAAGAATCGCCAGGCGAGTTAGCATTGCGTATATAAAGCAAGGCGAGTTATCAGATTTACATGCATATTATACTTACCGAAGATGGCGGATGTCATTTGACTGATATGTTGTCTTAAACCGGACAACTCATTTGTCACCGGCTTAAGAGCATTCTTCGCCTCTTTGGCCCTTTTTGTTAGAGAAGCCTCCTCAGTTTCCCAGGTGGTTCTCTCTTTAGCAAAGCCCGCCTTCAGCTTTTCAATCTCTTCCAGAGAGGTTTTCAATTCTGACTTGGCTCTGGAAGTTTCTACTTGTTGGGCCTTGATGTTTTTCTTTAAGTCGCCAACTAGCGAATCCTTCATACTCAATTCTGCATGAAAGACAAAAGTGGGATAATGGTTACAACATACGACGACAAGTTTTTTATTATGGAGATTAATTGAAGTCCCAAGCACATTGCAAGCAATATACTCGGCACTTGGGGGCTAATGTAGGTCGCTTAAAAAAATTCATGACCCGTTTCAACTTGTTAGTTTAAACTGGCCCATGGGGGTTACATATTGGAATTTTTTGAAAGTACAGTGACTATCAGTGCCGGCTCAGCTTGTTAAGTTAAGCCGGCCCTTGGGTCTAAATGTTTGAATCTTAAGAGTTAATTATCAATCTAGTTCATCCTGTTACTATGGGGTCATGAGTGAAAAACTGTATAAGGTTCATTCAAACATTAATATATGAAAGACCCGGCTCATCTTGATCACACAAGCCGGCCCTGAAAGGCTGCAATTTGAGGATTATTATAAATTCTACAATATACTCAACCTTTTTCCTATCCTCTAGAATTGGCGGCTATATGAATATATATGGAAAGGGGTTAGAAACATACCTCATAGTGTTCCTTCATTAGTTTTACTAAGCCGGCCTCCATTTCATGGCTAGTGTGAAGGTGGTTCAGATAACCCGTATGGATGTCACTAGCAGTGAGGGCGGCATAACTCTCTAGATCCAGCTTCAATTTGCCGTTGTTTACTACTGGCGGCTCTTCTTTGGCGTTATTCTTGGCCAATACAGAAGGATTCCCGGCTCTATATACCCTGTGCCAGTGATAATGACATCCACAGCGGCCTGGTCAGAGGGGACTTCTTCAGCAAGCTTAGCAGGGCTTAGGGGTATAGGACTTGGCGTGTTATGCGTGATGGCCGGATCAATTTTAGTGTTCATTGGATCAAAGACTGTGGTGTCAGTTTGTGGTGGCGGGTCATTAGCAAGTTCTTTTGGATTTTGAATTGAAGCCCCTGAGATTGTTGGCGCTTACTTATCTAGTTTAATAACTTTGGGGTCCTTTGATGAACCTCCCATTTTCAATTTCTTGCCCGCTTTTGCTATGCCTCTGTGATGAAGATATAAGAGTATGAGCATATCATTATAACACATTAACCAATAATCAAAGTTTTTACCCCTGGGCAATCTTGAAGGCAGGCATTTGGGTCCCAGTAGAGTCGCCAGACGATGAATGTGATGTTCCCTGATAGTTTGAGTCGATAGAGTTAAGTGGTTGATGAATGAAACCCGCCATTGGAAAGGAGAGAGATGGCTTTTGAGGCACCTCTTTATGGCGTTTGCGAAGGACAGGTGTGTTGGGTAAGCCGGTAGCAAGGTCTCCACCACCCTGCTCCGGGTTGTACGCTTGGCTTCGTGCTGCTGTTTTTTCAAAAGAAAATTGGGGTCCAGATAAGCAAGAGGATGGGAAAATCTTACTTTTCGGGAGACCTGCCAAGTTTTTTGTCTTGGCAAAGGTTTTGAGACGGAGGAGATTATGGTTACCTCTGTTGCATCTCCTTGACTGCTCTCCGCATCATACTGAGGGGAGTCAGCGTCAATAAGTTGCATAAAAAGAAAGTCAAGAGAATCAAGGTCTTGTCTAGAGAAAATATGTCTTCATCATCTTGTTTCTTTCCTTTGGTCCTTTTTGGAGCTCGAGACTTCACTTTGGTCTTTTTGGATGGCTTATCTTGTAGTTTCTTGTTCCAGAAGGAAGAGCCGGCCTGAGAATATAAATGACAATGAGAAGATGTGTAGTTTATGAGAATGACAAATGAGTTAGATAGTGACTTAAAATACTTACATCAGGAGCCGGATTAAGAGTGCAGAAAGGGTTCAGGCCCGCTTTACTGCAGCTTTCGAAGGTTTCTACGAGTAATGACTTGGTCATCTCATTGATTTGCTGATCATCAAGGCGCACTTGACTGTATCGCTGTGGGTCCTTTACATCACATGTATATTCGTACATTAAGTCGGGGCGGTGGCTCAAAGGCAAAATCCTCCAAGCGACCTAGCAGCAGACCAGGTCAACTCTAGTTAAGTCGTTGGCTAATAAAGCCCTTATTTTTGAAAAGGTGGGTGTGTACTTGCCCCGTTCTGTAGCACTGATCCAATCAGGAAGTTCATGCCTAGGGCTAAGACAGAAGGAGCGGTAGCCCAACAGAGGATTCTCGTCAGGTGGAGAGGTATCTTGGCAATAGAACCAAGTCTGGTTCCAGTCTTTGGGGTGACTGGGTAGTATGGCAGCAGGAAAAGTGACATTTCTCCGCCTCTGGATAGAAATCCCGCTGAGTTCAAGACTAGGCCCATCTGTCATCTCAGTCTGGCGGTTCAGATAATAGTACTCTCTGAATAAGTCGACACTGGGCACCTCTTGAAGGTATACCTCACAGAAGACTTGTAAATTGCATATATTGGAAACAGAGTTGGGGCCAATGTCTTGGGGTGTAGCTTGTAGAAGTTCAGGACATCTCGAAAGAATTTGGACCCACGTGATGAGAACCCACGGAGAAGATGATCTGGAAAGACTATAACCTCGCTTTCTTTGGGTTAAGGTTTAGCTTCAGCCCCAGGAACTCGCCAGTGAATGACGTCCTTTGCTGGTAAAATACCCATGTCAACAAACTCATTGAGAGATTCTTCGATGATAGTAGAAACAACCCAATCACAAGAGGTGGTGGTCTTCGTCATTTTTTACAGTGATGCCTGAGAATAAAGTGTGGCGGATTAATATTATGATGAAGAACCGCCTAGTGATTATAGGATTTATGCTTGAGATGGTCGTTGGTTACAAATTCATGATTAAAGCGGTCAAAAGTTGGCAGGTTACAAAGTTAATATTAAGTCGCCAGAGGTTGGCGGATTATGAGTTTCATTACTGAGCCGCTAAATGACGCGTGTGTAAACGGCGGGTCACGTAAGCAAGGATGTGCTGAAGATATTTCTAAGTATGGGCAAACTAGTTTCACAAGTTGCGACTATATCCATGGATCTTCAGACAGTTCAAAAAGGAAATTAATGATGAAACCTAAAAGTAATAGTGGAAGAACAACTGGGATGTTTATCGATCCTAGAGAGGAAGAGGTCTGTTTGAGATTCAATATGGATGCTTAACTGGCTACCGCTTTATTTCTAAAGTGTTTTTGGATTGAAAGGCAGGTTCTATTCAAAGCTATCATGAACTACGACAAATGCCGAGGAACTTATGAGAAGTCAGTGACTTAATGCAAATCGAAAAAGACTGGGAAGTGGTACCTGACAGCGGTGAAGATGAGCGTGTGTGTGTCGGTGTCAAAACCGGCGGATCTCGGGTTGGGGGTCCCGAACTGTGCGTCTAAGGCTAATGGTAACAGGAGGCAGGGGACACGATGTTTTACCCAGGTTCGGGCCCTCTCGATGGAGGTAATACCCTATTTCCTACTTGATTGATATTGATGATATAAGTATTACAAAAGTTGATCTACCATGAGATCGTAGAGGCTAAACCCTAGGAGCTAGCCTATGATTATGATTGTTTTTGTCCTACGGACTAAACCCTTCGGTTTATATAGACACCGGAGGAGGCTAGGGTTACACAGAGTCGGTTACAAAGAAGGAGATCTAATATCCGAATCGCCAAGCTTGCCTTCCATGCAAAGGAGAGTCCCATCCAGACACGGGACGAAGTCTCGAGTCTTGTATCTTCATGGTCCAATAGTCCGGCCAAAGTATATAGTCCGGCTGTCCAGATACCCCCTAATCCAGGACTCCCTCAGTAGCCCCCAAACCAGGTTTCAATGATGATGAGTCCGGCACGCAGATTGTCTTCGGCATTGCAAGGCGGGTTCTTCTCCAAATCCAGAGTACCTATTGTAGCGAACAATGTCCGGCTTCCCATCAATGTTGTATTCCTCGGCTTCTGTGCCTCAATAATGGCCATCTCCACGTGTCGAGTGAATACGAGGGGCCGGGCATTTTTACATTTGCCACCCTAACCCTGCAGGCGAACCGTCTATTTGAAGAGACGGGGATCCACATATCCAAATCTCACCTTCTTCCCTCAAGCAAGCATTCGACAGAGCACGCCCAGCAAAAACCATTCTACCATGGCCGGTCGTCGCAGCTCCTCTTCTCGCTCCCTTAGCTCTAAGCCAGGTGATTGGGAAAAATGTTCTGTCCCCCACAGCCGATTAGTAGAGTTGCAGACCCAAGGGTTTCTTCCACCTGCGTACATGGTCCCCGTCTGAGCCGGACTAGCCGCCTATAATGGCGGGGCACAAGCGGAGAGATCTCCTAACCCATCTCAGGGGGAGCAGGTATGCCTCGTCCCATATTTACTAAGAGGCGTCGGGTTTCCAATCCACCCATTCCTCCGCGGGCTCCTGGAGTTCTATGGCCTCCAGTTGCATAACTTTACCCCCGCCTCCGTGCTGCACATCGCCGGATATGTTGCTCTCTATGAGTTATTCCTGGGCTACGAGGCTCAATTCGAGTTATGGAAGAAGTTATTCTGCCTCGTCCCTCGTAATCAGGGGGATCCATATATCAAGTGGGCGGAGCCAAAATATGGCGCGTCGCCCAGACCGGACACCTGTCCGGCACTCCAAAGAAGGCATCTGAAGACTGGCTCTCTGAGTGGTTTTAGGTAGATGACGTTCCCCTTCCAGACCCAATCCGGACGGGCCTTCCTGAATTTAATAACGCTCCGCTAAAGAACGCCAAAGTTGGCGCCCTCGGAGCCCCCAAGAGGAAGATGACAGAGAAGTCCACTTCTTGATGGGCAGGATAAAGACACTGGCCCAATCGGGACTGACAATAGTCGAAGTTATATCTATATGCATAATGCGGAGGGTGCAACCACTTCAATATCGGGGGAAGCCCATGTGGCACTTCAACGGGGAAGATGATGCCACCCGCTGCGGTCGTAAAGGTCCGGACTCCACCATCACTCTGGTGAGAATACTGTCCGATTTATATAAAGGAGAAGAAGAGGAGTTCCTTCGTATTAAACCGCGGGATGGATTTTCCATGTACAACTCCCCAAGATGGGTAAGCCGTTACTCTTTACTCATCTCTATTCATTCTTGCATCCTTCATCACAGTCATTTACCTTGATTTTTCTAAACAGGAACTAGGGAAGGCCGTGAAAGAGTTCAATAGCCCCTCTCCGCAGCCAGAGGATCCTGGTTGGGCCCTCGACCCCAGACTTGAAGAAGATCCGGATATACCTATGGAGCTTGTCAACGGGACATTTTATCAGGCAAGCTGAGACGGCACCTTGGTGGCTATTATTGCCGACTATACCGGACTGCTCCCTGCGTCACGTGTAAGCAAAGCTGAAGCCCTAACCTCCGAAGAGGATTCCTTCCTTATACCATGCCTTATGAACAAATATCATATTTCTATAGAGATGGCCATCGGAATGCGGCGCCGAGCCCCTAGGGGCTCATCAACAAAGGGCATCCGGGCCAGGTAGGCTCAAGAGGAAGGCAGTTAGGGTCGAAACACCGTCGCTGAGGTATAATTAAAATCCGCACTGCGATTATCGTTTTTGAAATGTAACGGCATCCATCGTTTCCTGGCAGAAAGAGTAGTTGCCGGACTATATTCGGAGATCCTGCCGGTCACGCCTCCACCAGCCGGATTCCAGAACCGGCTTCAAGAGAGGAGGCTAATGGGGCCAATGCTGAATTTTCCTCCGACGGAGGATGTGGATAGGCTCTCCGCCACAAATTCTGAAGTAGAGAGCGCCATGAATCATCGGCACCGACGGGCCGTACTCCACAATGGTATTTTTTCCGAAGAGGCATTCAATGCCTTCAATTCAGGAGACGCATACATTCGAGCTGCCCAAGATGGACTCGCCCGAGCGACGGACCAATATGCAAAGGATATACGGGTAAGAAAATTTGATAAGCATGTATAACAGTAGCCCCTGAGACTTGAAACAGTTGGAACAACTGCTTTAAGGATCATTGTATGCATAGGTGCTTGTAGAGAAGAATACCCATTTATCTTAGGAGCTAGAGGAGTGCAAGACCCAGCTGAGGGCCGCAGTTGCCAAACTAGAGGAATCCCAGAAGGCCTCATCTGGTAACACTTTTCTCAATAGAGAAATTTTAAGGACATATACCAGTTAGTATGTGGCTTGATTTATAAGTCTAATAGAAGATTCTGCAGACAATCCCGGAGAGAATCCGGAGGTCGTAAAAGATAGTGAGTCACATCTCTGAAGACAACTAAATGCTAGCAAGCGTGTGCTTACGCAGGTTAGGCAGGAGAAAAACAATCTCCAAGATGCCAACATCCGGCTGGGTGTCGAATTAGTAGATGTTCGAGCTCAGCTTGCAGACTTCGTGAAGGAGAACAGGAGGCTTCGTCGCGGCATTTATGGTAAGTGCTTAAACAAACTGCAGTACAGTTCGGCAAGGAGGCATATTAATAGAATTATGTCTGTAGGTATGCTGACGGGCCGTCCTGAAGAGAAGATGCCTGAGTCTGCAGGCGATTTGCTGCAAGATCTCTCACAACTGCACGGACAAGCTCGGCAGGTGATGCAGGGTATTGCCCAGGCCTTGTGGCCATCCGCTTCCTTGCCAGGAGGCATGGGGAAGCTCGTGGATATGCTCAAAGGAGCACGGCGGCGCTTCCGGTTATGGAAGGTGTCAGCCTGCCGACAAGGTGCAAGGGAAGCCTGGGTCATGGTGAAGACGCGTGCGCTAAACCTGACCGGAACCATATGGCCGAAGTTAGACCGGTGGGGCCAGATGGGCAAGAGATTCCCATAAGTCTGGTGTATGACCAAGTAGCATTAACCGCAAAGTATTCCCAACAGGATTGTAGGCTAGACAGCCTGTTGGATGGTATAGAGGAAGAATATAGCCAGTCCAAGTGACTATGTAATTCAATGGACATTTGTAGTCCCTAGCCGGATTGAAAATCATTTGTCATGGCGGACCTTTTTGCTTCAGCCCCCGGACCCGACAGCCCAGGGTGTATCCGAATACCTGCTCAGTTATGTAAAACCGGGGTATGCGTGGAAACCAGGCGTAGGGGTCATAAGTGCTTGAACAGACAAGTACCCAACTAGTTATGTTATATTACATGGGTAGTAAGAAACATCTTCCAGAGAGAATAGTTCCGTTAGGGGTTCTTTTCCCTGGGTACGCATGCATCGATGTGCATGTCCGAACTGCGAACAGAAGCACAGGATACAAAACATCTGGGGATTTACGTTGTAATAAACGAAAAAAACATCTTTTGTTCACCGACCGAATATTCCCTTAAGAACGCTAGCTTTCGGCTTCACCCAGTCTGAGGTACACATCCGGCTGAACCAACGGTAACAATCGCAGAGGTGCTCCCCTTATGCCCTAGCCGAATTAACGGGAATGTAGGGCATAAACACAAGAGCCAGGCAACCTAGCATGGCCAAATCGGAAGTCATATCGATGCATATAATGGTGAAGAAAAGGCACATATGGAAAAGGACGCATATGTGGTAGGCAAGAAGCCAGAAAAGTAATTATATTTAGCTTCCGTATGGGAAGCCCCCAGGTATGGTGAGCACATATAGTGCGGCTGGAGCGATTCAAGCATCCGCACAGTATTTAATACTTTGTGTGAAGAAGGTAAAGAGGGCGAGAAAGGAAAAAAGGAGAACATAATTGAAAGAGCGGAGGTAAGGAGACGAACATTGAGTTTGGCACTAGGCGTAGAATCTCCGGAGTCTGGCCGCGTTCCATGGGTTCGGCTCGAGTCTGTTGTCGGATGCATTACACAGACGGTACGCTCCTCCGGTGAGAACTTTATCAATGATGAAGGGACCCTCCCACTTGGGTTTGAGCTTTTCCTTCTTCTTCTCCGGTAGGCGTAGAACGAGTTCGCCAACATTATAAGTTTTGGCCTGCACTTCTCTGCTTTGATACCTTCGAGCCTGCTGCTAATAGAATGCGGAACGGGCTTTTGCGACATCGCGCTCCTCCTCCAGGGCATCTAAGTTGGCTTGCCGATCTATCTCGGCTTCCTTCTCTTCGTACATGCGCACGCGAGGTGAGCCATGGATTATGTCGCGGGGTAGAACTGCTTCTGCATCGTACACCATAAAAAATGGTGTATATCCGGTGGTACGATTCGGCATGGTCCGCAACCCACAGAGTACGGAGTCGAGCTCCTCGACCCAGTGCGTGTCCGATTCCTTCAGGGATCGCACTAGTCTGGGTTTGATGCCGCTCATGATGAGACCATTTACATGTTCAACTTGACCGTTTGTTTGGGGATGATAGACGGAGGCATAATCGAGCTTGATGCCCATGTTGCTGCACCAAGTTTTCACTTCATCGGCTGTGAAGTTTGAGCCATTGTCAGTGATGATGTTGTGGGGGATGTCGTAACAGTGTACAACCCCTGATATGAAATCTATCACTGGTCCGGATTCGGCCGTTTTAACTGGTTTGGCTTCTATCCATTTGGTTAACTTGTCCACCATGACCAATAAGTATTTTTTCTTATGGCTTCCCCCTTTAAGAGGTCCGACCATATCCAGCCCACAGACCACGAAGGGCCAAGTTATGGGGATTGTTTGGAGAGCGGTAGGGGGCATATAGCTCTAATTGGCGAAAAGCTGGCAACCGACGCAATGTTGGACAAGGTCTTGTGCATCTGCCCGGGCTATCGGCCAATAAAAACTTGTATGGAAGGCTTTACTGACAAGTGCCCGGGCTGCAGCATGGTGCCCGCCGAGTCCGGCATGGATTTCAGCCAATAGCTGCCACACTTACTCTTCGGAGATGCATCTTTGGAGCACTCCAGTGGCACTTTTTTTATAGAGCTCTCCCTCATGGACTTTGTAGGCCTTGGAACGCCACACAATACAATGTGCTTCATTTTGGTCCTTGGGGAGCTCTTGCCTATTTAGGTAGGCCAAGAAGGGCTCGGTCCATGGGGCGATAACGGCCATGATTTCATGGGCCGAAGGTGTTATTTCGGTGGCGGAGCCCCCGATTACGTCAGATGGTTCGAAATCTGGGGTTGTGTTCGGAGCCGGACTGGTGTTGCCGGTCTCCCCTTCCCATACCACGGATGGCTTGAACAACCTTTCCAAGAATATATTAGGTGGGATGGGGTCGCATTTAGCGCTGATGCGGGTGAGGATATCCGCCGCTTGGTTGTTTTCTCGGACCACATGGTGGAATTCGAGCCCCTCCAACCGAGCTGACATTTTGAGGACGACATTACGGTAGGCCGCCATTTTTGGATCCTTGGCATCGAAGTCTCTGTTTATTTGTGATATTGCGAGGTTCGAGTCCCCGCGCACTTCTAGGGGTTGAATGCCCATAGAGACTACCATCCGAAGACCATGCAACAGAGCCTCGTATTCGGCTGCATTGTTGGAGTCTGTGTATAATATTTGGAGTACGTATTGGACCGTGTCTCCGGTGGGGGATGTCAGGACTACACCCGCTCCCAATCCGGCCAGCATTTTAGAGTTGTCGAAGTGCATGATCCAACTAGAGTACGCGTCGTACTCTTTAGGGAGTTCGGCTTCTGTCCATTCAGCGACAAAGTCGGCCAGTACTTGCGACATAATGGCCCACCATGGTTTGTATATTATGTCGAACGGAAGGAGCTCGATAGCCCATTTAGCAATCCGGCCCGTGGCATTGCGGTTGTTTATTATGTCATTCAGTGGTACTTCAGAGGCCACTATAATCGAACACTCTTGGAAGTAGTGTCGTAGCTTCCGGGATGCCATGAAGACCATGTATGCTATCTTTTGATAGTGTGGGTATTGGGATTTGCATGGAGTAAGGACAGTGGACACGTAATATACCGGCTTTTGGAGCGGGAACTTGTGTCCGTCTGCTTCTCGTTCGACGACGAGCACTGTGCTTACAACCTGGTGTGCTGCAGCTATGTATAATAGCATAGGTTCGCCAGTATTTGGTGCGGTCAAAACTGGATTGCTGGCCAATAGGGTCTTTATTTCATCCAGTCCGGCCATGGCCGCATCCGTCCACTCGAAGTGTTCGGTGCATCGAAGAACGCGATAGAGAGGTAGTGCCTTTTCTCCTAATCGAGAGATAAAGCGGCTTAAGGCAGCCACGCATCCAGTTAGTTTCTGGATCTGCTTGAGGTCTGTTGGGATAGCCAACTGCGACAGAGCTCGGATTTTTGCTGGATTTGCTTCGATTCCTCTATTGAAAACAATGAAGTCGAGCAACTTCCCGGAGGGTATGCCGGAAACACATTTTTCCGGGTTGAGCTTGATGTCGTATGTTCGGAGGTTGTCAAACGTGAGTCTCAAGTCATCTATTAAAGTTTCGACGTGTCTTGTTTTGATGACCACGCCGTCCACGTATGCCTCCACTGTTTTGCCAATTTGCTTCTCCAGGCATGTCTGAATCATGCGTTGATAGGTTGCACCGGCATTTTTGAGCCTGAAAGGCATAGTGCTGAAACAGAAGGGGCCATATGGCATTATGAAGGCCGTTGCGGCTTGGTCGGATTCCGCCATCTTTATCTGATGGTATCCGGAGTATGCGTCGAGGAAACATAGTGAGTCATGTCCTGCGGTGGCGTCGATGATTTGGTCAATGCGAGGGAGGGCAAAGGGATCCTTAAGGCAGGCCTTGTTGAGGTCTTTGAAATCGACACATTGGCGCCAGGATTTGTCCTTCTTTTGTACCATTACCAGGTTTGCTAGCCAATCCGGATGTTTTATATCTTTGATGAATCCAGCCTCAAGTAGCTTGGCTAGCTCTTCTCCCGTGGTTTGCCGCTTCGGCTCTGAAAAGCGCCTAAGAGTCTGCTTGACTAGCTTGTATCCTTTCAGTATATTGAGGCTGTGTTCAGCCAGCCTGCGTGGGATGCCCGGCATGTCTGAAGGATGCCAGGCGAAAATGTCCCAATTCTCGCATAGGAAGTCTCGCAGTGCGGCGTACATTGTGGGGCTCAACTGTGTCCCAATGGAAGCTGTCTTTGTGGGGTCCGTTGGGTGGACCTAGAATTTGACTATCTCGTCCGCGGGCTTGAAAGAGGTGGACTTGGGTCGCTTTTCTAGTATCACGTTGTCTCTTTCCACTGTGGCACGCAGTGTTGTTAGTTCTTCGGCCGCTAGGGCTTCGGATAATACTTCCAGGGCTAGTGCGGCAGTTTTATTTTCGGCACGGAGTGCGACGTCCGGGTCACTAACTAGAGTGATGATTCCATTGGGTCCAGGAATTTTGAGCTTCATGTACCCGTAATGGGGTATGGCTTGAAAGCTCGTGAATGCATCCCGCCCTAAAAGGGCGTGGTATCCGCTGCTGAACGGGGCCACTTGGAACGTGATTTCTTCGGACCTATAATTCTCCGGCGTGCCGAATACCACATCCAGTGTGATTTTTCCCGCACACCGTGCCTCCCGACTAGGGATGATTCCCCTAAAGGTCGTGCTGCTTTGCTTAATGCGGCTTTTGTCAATTTCCATCTTGTTGAGGGTTTCTTCGTAGATGAGGTTTAATCCGCTTCCGCCGTCCATGAGTACTTTAGTGAGCCGGAAGCCGTCCACGATTGGGCTAAGGACCAATGCGGCTGGTGCCCGGACTGTTTGGAATTGAGGTTCGTCACTGGCACTGAAGGTTATAGCAGTGTGGCTCCATGGATTTATTTCTGCCAGGTGGCGGACTTCAGCGAAACTTCGATGAGCTCGCTTGCGCCTTTTGTTTGAGGCGAAAGTCTCAAAGACTATCAGTACTGCATTGTTGTCTTCGGCAGGATGTTCCTCTGCTTTATGGTTTACAAGGAGATCCTCGCCGCTTTTTGCTACCTGCCGGAGTATCCAACATGCTCTAAGGCTATGCATTGGCATGGTATCTGACGTGCTATGAATTTTGCATGGCCCATTGAGCCATTCTTCCAATACGGTTCCACGCCCTGGAGCGGGCTTTGGTTTTTTGGGAATTGGATCGGGTAAGTTACGAGAGTTTACCCTTTTAGTTCGGACGAAGGGTTTAGTGAGAGCCGGATTATCCAAGAAGTCTGTTTGGGTTTTCCAGGCGCTTTCCATCGCACAGTACTTCTGTACTATGGCCGCTAAGTCAGCAAAGTGTACTATGTCACGATGACTTATGGAGTTGAGGATCCCTTTGTTCGTGCAATTTTTGCAGAAAAGTGAGATTGCGTCTTCCTCGCAACAGTCCTTGACCTTGTTTACACAAGGAGGAATCTGGCCCAGTAGCGATGTACCGTCTCTTGGGGCTCTTGTCTGATATGGGATAGATGGCATAAGTCTGGGTGGGCGGGCCTATTTAAATCCGAATTTTGACCCGATCTGACACCCAGGGGCAGAGGAGATTCCGGTCTTGGCAGCTCGGACTCCGGGATGTTGCCCAATTTTTCTGGCCCGCTGCCCGATTCTAAGTTTGGGGTCTAGGTCATGTCCTCCCGCGAACGGGTATCCGGCTCAGAGAGCTCGGTAATCCGGACATAGTTCGTCCTCAAAGTGGAGGGATAATTCATGTGTGGCTCTTCCACTACCGCTATCTCATGGGTGACCGGTGGGGATTTAATATCCCTTTGGTCGGGTTTAGACCCAATCCGATCATAGTCTGTAGCGACTCCCAGAGCGGCGATGCGATCCAACAGCTCATTAAGGGAGGAGAGCCCCATTGGATCCATCTGTTCGGCGAGCTCCGAATTGACATGGAGGCTATTTTCGATAACCCAAGAAGTCATCGTCGGCGCGACAGCCGATCGGGCGGTCATGATGAAGCCGCCTAGTCGGAGGGTTTGGCCTAGAGCCAGGGCTCCCCCAGAGGTGATGTCATCCTTGACAACGAGCCGAGCCATCAAGCCTTATAGCAACGGCACAGCGGAACTCTCAATGAAAGCACCAATGTCGGTGTCAAAACTGGCGGATCTCGGGTAGGGGGTCCCGAACTGTGCGTCTAAGGCTAATGGTAACAGGAGGCAGGGGACGCGATATTTTACCCAGGTTTGGGCCCTCTCGATGGAGGTAATACCCTACTTCCTGCTTGATTGATCTTGATGATATGAGTATTACAAGAGTTGATCTACCACGAGATGGTAGAGGCTAAACCCTAGGAGCTAACCTATGATTATGATTGTTCTTGTCCTACGGACTAAACCCTCCGGTTTATATAGACACCGGAGGAGGCTAGGGTTACACAGAGTCAGTTACAAAGAAGGAGATCTAATATCTGAATCGCCAAGCTTGCCTTCCACGCAAAGGAGAGTCCCATCCGGACACGTGACAAAGTCTCGAGTCTTGTATCTTCATAGTCCAACAGTCCGGCCAAAGTATATAGTCCGGCTGTCCGGATACCCCCTAATCCAGGACTCCCATAGTGTGTGCCGCAGTTCTCTAGTTCGTTCAAGTTGATGCAGTGGCCTTTGTTGAAGTCACCAACGAGGGACGGCCGGAGTGGTAGAGCTCTGGCAGTGGAGGTCACAAGGAGGAAGAAGAAGTGGAAGCAAAAGGGGTAAAAGTGAAAAGGAAACCCCTCGAGCAGGTGCGGGAATCGAGGAGATGTCATGATTATCCAAACATTGGAAGGCGCCTCGATTCTCGGACGACCAATTAATGAGAAAAGATCCATTGTGATTTCATTGATTTCTCCATATTTACTTGGCATGACGTCACGGCGGGTTACACGGTTCGTTCAGTATTAGAGAGGAAGAATTGTCAATTTGAAGCAGTGAAGATTGACATGAACAAGTTCAAATCAATATGGGGCCTAATGTTGGGGATATAACCCCGAGGAGTGACCCGCCCAGGAGGGGCCGGATTACACCATTGTCGACTTAATATGAAGTAGGCCTAAGGAGGCCCAAGAAGATGAAGTGTGAAGATGGCGGCTCACAAAGGCGGGCCTGGCGGTGGTCCAAGACCCGGACGTGTGAACTGCCATATGGTGGCTTGCCTGTCAGGGCAAGGTGACTTAGAAATCAGGCCGGACACATTGTGTGATCCGGCTCGGACTCTTGTAAGCTTCGGGCCTCGACATGTGTATATAAAGGCGAGAGTCAGCGGCGGGTTAACTCAAGAAACATTTGATCGATAGCTAGGTCAAGCGTAACCGCTCCCTTGTAATCAAAACTCAAGCAATACAACTAGAAGCACGACGTAGGCTTTTACCTCATTGTGAGGGGCCGAACCTGGGTAAACTCTTGTGTCCTTTGTCCCACTCAACCCCTGATACGTCTCCAACGTATCTATAATTTTTGATTGCTCCATGCTATTATATTACCTATTTTGAATGATTATAGGCTTTATTATACACTTTTATATTACTTTTGGGACTAACCTATTAACTGGAGGCCCAGCCCATATTGTTGTTTTATTGCCTCTTTAGTATTTCGAAGAAAAGGAATATCAAACGGAGTCCAAACGGAATGAAACCTTCGGCAACGTGTTTTTTTGGAAGATTATCATCCTGGAGGCTTGGAGATCAAGTCAGAAGATCCTCGAGAAGCCTAGGAGATAGGGGGCGCCCCCCCCCCCCCCAGAGGGCGCGGCCCCTGTCTCGTGGACCCCTCGAGCACCTCCCGACTGATTTCTTTCACCTATATATTCCCTAGTACCCTAAAAACATCGAATATCAAGATAGATCGGGAGTTCCGCCGCCGCAAGCCTCTGTAGCCACCAAAAACTGCTCGGGAGCCCGTTCCGGCACCCTGCCAGAGGGGGATCCCATCACCGATAGCCATCTTCATCATCCCGACGCTATCCATGACGAGGAGGGAGTAGTTCACCCTCTGGGCTGAGGGTATGTACCAGTAGCTATGTGTTTGATCTCTCTCTCGTGTTCTCTCTCTTGTTCCCTCTATGGCACGATCTTGATGTATCCCGAGCTTTGCTATTGTAGTTGGATCTTATGATGTTTCTCCCCCTCTACTCTCTTGTGATGAATTGAGTTTCCCCTTTGAAGTTATCTTATTGGATTGAGTCTTTTATGAGAACACTTGATGCATGTCTTGCCGTGCTTATCTATGGTGACAATGGGATATCATGTGCCTCTTGATGTATGTTTTGGTGACCAACTTGCGGGTTCCGCCCATGAACCTATGCATAGGGGTTGGCACACGTTCCTGACTCTCTGGTAGAAACTTTGGGGCACTCTTTGAAGTACTTTTGTGTTGGTTGGATGAATCTGAGATTGTGTGATGCATATCGTATAATCATGCCCACGGATACTTGAGGTGACAATGGAGTATCTATGTGACATTAGGGTTTTGGTTGATTTGTGTCTAAATGTGTTATTCTAGTACGAACTCTTTAATAGATCGATCCGAAAGAATAACTTTGAGGTGGTTTCGTACCCTACCATAATCTCTACGTTTGTTCTCCGCTATTAGTGGCTTTGGAGTGACTCTTTGTTTCATGTTGAGGGCTTGTTATATGATCTATCTATGTTATTATTGTTGAGAGAACTTGCACTAGTGAAAGTATGAACCCTAGGCCTTGTTTCCTATCATTGCAATACCGTTTACGCTCACTTTTATCATTAGATACCTTGCTGTTTTTATTATTTCAGATTACAAAAACCTTTATCTACCATCCATATTGCACTTGTATCACCATCTCTTCGCCGAACTAGTGCACCTATACAATTTACCATTGTATTGGGTGTGTTGGGGACACAAGAGACTCTTTGTTATTTGGTTGCAGGGTTGCTTGAGAGAGACCATCTTCATCCTACGCCTCCCACAGATTGATAAACCTTAGGTCATCCACTTGAGGGAAATTTGCTACTGTCCTACAAACCTGTGCACTTGCAGGCCCAACAACGTCTACAAGAAGAAGGTTGTGTAGTAGACATCAAGCTCTTTTCTGGCGCCGTTGCCGGGGAGGCTAGGTAAAGGGCACTCACTCACACCCCGTCAACTAAGCTCTTTTCTGGCGCCGTTGCCGGGGAAGTGAGTGCTTGAAGGTATATCTTTAGATCTTGCAATTGCATCTTTTTGTTTCTTGTTTTATCACTAGTTTAGTTTATAAAAGAAAACTACAAAAAAGTGGAATTGAGTTTGTCTCATACGCTTCGTCTTTTTAATATCTTTCGTGAGCATGATGAAAAGGAAAATTGTGCTCAAGTGCTAGAAGAAGAAATCTATAGAATGTTTGGCACTAAATCTTTGAATGATGAGCATGATTGCAATGTTGTTAGTATGAATTCCTTGAATATCCGTGATGCTAATGATATGCAAAACCACAAGCTTGGGGAAGCTATGTTTGATGAATATGATATTTTTTGTCCCCCAAGTTTTGATGAGAATATTTATTATGATGAAAGCATGCCTCCTATTTATGATGATTATATTGATGAAAGTGGGTTTGGAAGAGTGTCAACTTTAGGAAGTAGTTGTCCCACTATTTTGGAGGATGTTGAATCTTATTGTGATGAATATGAAAGTGGATTTGGAAGAGTGTCAACTTTATTTAGTGATTCCACTATCATGGGAGAGGTTTCAATAGATTATGATGAGAACGAAGTTGCTACTTATGATGATTATTGTGATGAAACTTATGCTATAAAAAGTAGTGATGGTTATATTTACAAATATTGTCATGATTATGATTACCCTTCTTCTGAACATTACTCTTTTAATGTGGAAACAATTTTTAGTGTTCAAGTCTCTTATGATACTCCCACTATTATTCATGAGAAGAATTTTGCTTATGTGGAGAGTAGTAAATTTTCTATACTTGTAGATCATGAAAAGAATGATTTAGGTGCTGGTTATATTGTTAAATTCATTCATGATGCTACTGAAAATTATTATGAGGGAGGAACATATTCTTGTAGGAATTGCAATAATGTCAAGTTCTCTCTATGTGCTTCAATTTTTAAAGCTATGCTTGTTTTACCTCCCTATGCTAGTTGATTATTGTTCCCATAAGTTGTTTGCTCACAAAATCCCTATGCATAGGAAGTGGGTTAGACTTAAATGTGCTAGTCATATACTTCATGATGCTCCCGTTATGTTTAAATTCTTATCTTTTATGTGAGCAGCATTGCCATCATCATGCCTAGCTAGAAAGGCATTAAAGAAAAGCGCTTGTTGGGAAATAACCCAATATTTATCCTTACTGTTTTTGTGTGTCCACATGATTATGCTACTGTAGTAATCATGTTTTATAGCTCTTGTTTCAATAAAGTGCCAAGTAAGACCTTTAGGATAGCTTACGGTGATAGTTGTGTTGATCCTGCTGAGAATCAGAAACTTTTGCACCCAGTAAATTAGTTTTGTTAATTCAAAGAAACGTGCTTCGGATCTTATTATTTTTGCTCTGGATTGGTACACAAATTTCTTAGGACTTCCTAATTTGGTAGAATTTTTGGAGTTCCAGAAGTATACGTTTGATACAGATTACTACAGACTGTTCTGTTTTTGACAGATTCTGTTTTCATTGTGTTGTTTGCTTATTTTGATGCATCTATGGGTAGTATTAAGTGGTATGAACCATAGAGAAGTTGGAATACAGTAGGTTTTACACCAATATGAATTTATAATGAGTTCATTACAGTACTTATGTGGTGGTTTTGTTTTCTTATACTAACGGAGCTTACGAGTTTTGTTTTTGAGTTTTGTGTGGCTGAAGTTTTCAAGTTTCGGGTAAAGATTCGATGGACTATGGAATAAGGATTGGAAAGAGCCTAAGCTTGGGGATGCCCAAGGCACCCCAAGGTAATATTCAAGGATAACCAAGAGCCTAAGCTTGGGGATGCCCCGGAAGGCATCCCCTCTTTCGTCTTTGTTCATCGGTAACTTTACTTGGAGCTATATTTTATTCACCACATGATATGTGTTTTGCTTGGGGCGTCAATTTATTTTGTTAGTTTTTGTTTGCTGTTAGTTAGAATAATGTTTTGCATCTTTAGTTTCAATAAAAATGTCAAGGATAGCCTTTGCCATGCTTATTTTGCTAGTATACATGTTGCTGTTTGAAAACAGAAAGTTTACCGCTGTTGCAAGAATTCCCTAGAAAATTCAGAGAGTGGTATAATGTTGAATCTTTTTGAATATTGAGCTCTGATAAATTTATTACAGTGGGAATTTTAGTTTGTAATTTTTGAAGTCAGGGAAGTATTGATACTCTTGCATTCTTTACAGACTGTACTGTTTTGGCAGATTGCTGTTATGTTTGCATTGTTTGCGTATGTTTGCTTGTTTAATGATTCTATTTGAGGATAGGAGTATTAAATATGCAGAGGCATTTAGTATGCAATGTTGAATAATAATTTTAGTGATTTGTTACAGTAGAAAATGATAAGGTTTTGCATTGGTTTATACTAACCTATCTCACGAGTTCTTGTTGAGTTTGTTGTGGATGAAGCTTTTGATAAAAAGAAAAACCATGATATGAGAGGAATTAAGGAGACACAAAAGCTCAAGCTTGGGGATGCCCAAGGCACCCCAAGATAATATTTCAAGAAGTCTCAAGCATCTAAGCTTGGGGATGCCCCGGTAGGCATCCCACCTTTCTTCTTCAACAACTATCGGTTAGTATCGGTTGAGCCTAAGTTTTTGCTTCTTCACATGAGTTGTGCTATCCTTGCATTGTCGTTGCTTTCTTCTTGAATACAATACCAAGATCTGAAATTCTTTAATGAGAGAGAGTCTTCACATAGTTGCATAATTATTTAGCTACTCATTGATCTTCACTTATATCTTTCGGAGTAGTTTGTCGTTTGCTCTAGTGCTTCACTTATATCTTTTAGAGCACAGCGGTGGTTATATTTTGTAGAAATTGCTAGTCTCTAAAGCTTCACTTATATTATTTTGAGAGTCTTAAACAGCATGGTAATTTGAACGAAAACTTTCATAGGAGGTGAATTGAATGCTATGATCAATTTGATGCTTAATAATTGTTTTGAGATA
Source organism: Triticum timopheevii (assembly GCA_963921465.1). Taxonomy (NCBI): domain Eukaryota; kingdom Viridiplantae; phylum Streptophyta; class Magnoliopsida; order Poales; family Poaceae; genus Triticum; species Triticum timopheevii. The sequence goes on from OY997272.1 coordinate 156,464,473, forward strand.
TGGAGGTAGTGATATTAAAGTCATGCTAGTTGGGTGATTATGAATTTAAAGAATGCTTGTGTTGAAGTTAGCAAGTCCCGTAGCATGCACGTATGGTTAAAGTTGTCAAACAAATTTGAAACATGAAGTGTACCTCGCTTGTGCATCCTTATGAGTGGCGGTCGGGGACGAGCGATGGTCTTTTCCTACTAGTCTATCCCCCTAGGAGCATGCGCGTAGTACTTGGTTTTTGATGACTTCTAAATTTTTGCAATAAGTATATGAGTTCTTTTAACTGATGTTGAGTCCATGGATTATACGCACTTTTACCTTTCTGCCATTGCTAGCCTCTTCGGTACCGTGCATTGCCCTTTCTCACCTCGAGAGTTGGTGCAAACTTCGCCGGTGCATCCAAACCCTGTGATATGATACGCTCTATCACACATAAGCCTCATTATATCTACCTCAAAACAGCCACCATACCTACCTATTTATGGCATTGCCATAGCCATTCCAAGATATATTGCCATACAACTTTCCACCATTCCGTTCATTATCATATGACACGCATTACTTTTGTCATATTGCTCTTCGCATGATCATGTAGTTGACATCGTATTTTTGGCAAGGCCACTTTCATAATTTTCATACATGTCGCTCTTGATTCATTGCATATCCCGGTACACCGCCGGAGGCATTCATATAGAGTCATATCTTGTTCTAGCTTTGAGTTGTAAATCCATAAAAGTGTGATGACACTACAAAAAAAAGACACATCCGTGACATTTTGGGCCGAACGAATTTCTTTCTGTCATACATATGACACTTCTATGACAATAATTGTGACAAAACCCGGTATCATCATACATGTGGTGGGCTCCTACTTCTATGACAAAAAATCATGACAGAAAATGGTCTTTTCGTCCTGGCCGGCCGGAGACGCAGCTGCATGACATTCTTTGGGCCATCCATGACGGAAAAAATCGTGGTAGAAGCGAGGGGGAGGAAAATTTCGGGGAGTTGCCGATTATGGTGGGAGGTCGGGGGCCGAGCGATGCGCGTTTCTCTCGTACACGTGCGAGGCGTTGGCTCTAACTGAACCCGAGCGAGGCGTTGGGCTCTAACTGAACCCGAGCGATTGCAGGCTACGCGTTACTGAACCCGAGCGATCGATCGATGGCTGTTAACTAAACCCGATGGAGCGATTCCTTCACTACTGCTGCTAACTAAAGCCGGCCGATTAGATGAACAGTGAGCATTGTGGGGGGGGTGGATGAACAGTGAGCGGTGGCGTTGCCTCTGGATGAACAGGACCTCGTGGTGTGGAGGGCTGGATGAACAGTAGACAGTGGAGGGGTGGATGAACAGTAGACGGTGGAGGGGTGGTTGAACAGTAGCCGGTGGAGTAGCGCGCGGTGGAGGTTGGATGAACAGGAGCCCGTGGAGGCTGGAGGAGGTCGACGGTAGCCCGTGGAGGCTGGAGGAGGTCGACGGTGGAGATGAACAGTATCCTGTGGAGTCCCGTTTTGCGGTACGCCACACCCCTCTCGGTCAACAGGACCCCCGTTTCGACCATAGGAGGTCTGTTTCCTCCGTTTTGCGGTACGCCACACCCCTCCCGATCAACAGGACCCCCGTTTCGACCATAGGAGGTCTGTTTCCTCCGTTTTGCGGTTCGCCACACCCCTCCCGATCAACAGGACCCCTGTTTCGATCGTAGAAGGTCCGTTTCCTCCGTTTTGCGGTACGCCACACCCCTCCCGATCAACAGGACCCCTGTTTCGACCGTAGGAGGTCCGTTTCCTCCGTTTTGCGGTACGCCACACCCCTCCTGATCAACAGGACCCCGTTTCGATCGTAGGAGGTCCGTTTTCTCCATTGTGCGGTACGCCACACCCCTCCCGATCAATAGGACCCCGTTCCAAACGTAGGAGGTCCGTTTCCTCCGTTGTGCGGTATGCCAGGCCTCATTTCCATCGCCTGTTTCGTCCAAGCCCTCCCGATGAACACGACCACGCATTCCGTTCCGACCCAGCCAGTTGGCTCCCCATGAACACGACGACGACGCTGTTTCTCCGTTCCGACCCAGCCATGTACGTATGCGCGAGTAGGCGTTCGAGACCCTGCCCGTATGTACATACGTGGTCGTATTTTCTTTCTTGCATCCTCGCCGCTGTACGTACGTGTACATGCTATGTGTGCGCCTCTACTACGACACGTGCGCGCCACTACAACGACCAGTATGTACGTACATGTTCCCGACCAGAATGACAACCCTACGTATGCTTCGACCAGGTGTGTCCTGACTGTCAGGCCTTCCTTGCCTGCGAAGATGTAGCTGGTGGGTCCCAGCAGTCAGGGGGGCGAATCGTTTTTTTTTTGCCTGAACGCACTTCCTTGCGTGCGAAGATGTAGCTGGTGGGTCCCAGCAGTCAAGGGGAAACATTTTTTTCACGAAATACGGTGGCCCGTCCGGTGGGTCCCCGTTGTTAGGTGGAGGAATAATTATTTTGCGCGTAATAAGGAGGCACTTCCTTGCTGTGGCCGTGGACCCAGCTGTCAGCCTCTCCGCGTACAGTCCACATCCGATGGAAGCCATTCCTTGACCATGTTAACCATGCCACGCCGAGAGCACCAGGGCGGTGGACGATGGCGAGGCCTAGGAAGGGGATGACGTGGAGCCGGGGAAGACGCGGCAGTGGATGCCCACGCGTAGAGGAGTACGAGGGTTCACTGGTTCGCTGTGGTGTGAGGCTGCCGTTGCCGCAGAATAACAGGGGGTGTGGGTGAGTAGAGGGATGGCCTGGCCAGCGGTGGGAGTAGTAGGGGCAGTGAGGCCTCCGCTGCATCGCAGCCGACCACGGGAGGCAGGAGCACGAGGCACAACCGGCGCTGGCTTGGGCGGCTGGAGCAAGAAGACCAGAGGTTTAAGAAGCACTACCGCCGTTGGATGGACATCGTACGGTCACTAGAGCTAGAATCGTGCATATTGACTAAGTTGACGAAGCCCTCCGTCCCCGTCAACTTAGTAGGCCCACAAGTCAGCCTGCCACTATACTTGGTCCCAGCTAACAGGGGGAGTATTCTTTTTTTTTTTGCTTCCTTGCGTGCGAAGATATAGCTGGTGGGTCCAAGCTGTCAGCGGCGATAACATTTTTTTTTGCGAAATATAGAGGCCCTTTCGGTAGGTCCCTGATGTCAGGTGGAGGAATCATTATTCTGCGTGTAATAAGGAGGCATTTCCTTGCGTGCGACCGTGGACCCAGCTGTCGGCCTCTCCACGTACAGTCCACTTCAGATGCATGTCGGTCGTTGACCACGTTGACCAGGCCGCGCCGAGAGCACCAGGACGGTGGACGACGGCGAGGCCTGGGAAGGGAACGACACGGAGGCAGGGAAGACTCGGCAGTTGTTTCCCACGCGGAGGGGAGTACGACTGTACGAGGGTTTACTGGTTCGTCTGCCGTCGCCGGAGAACAATAGCAGGTGTGGGTGAGTAGAGGGATGGCTAGGCCAGCGATGGGAGTACAGTGGGGCGGTGAGGCATGCGCGGCAGCACAGCCGGCAGCGGGGAGGAGGGAGCAGGCAGTCCCGCCGACGCTTGTTTGAGCGGCTGGAGCAGGAAGAGCAGAGATTGAAGAAGCACGACGGTCGTTCGATGGACATCCAATAGTCACCTTGTGCGTCAACATTTTTTTAGGAAAGCCTCAAATCTATGGAAAACGGCATACAGCCCATCTGCCATTATTTCTAATAATTTACAACCCATTTGCTAATTCTTAAGGGTTTTTTGGAGCCCATATTCTTTTTGTTATCATTACAGCCCATATTGTGGCCACGGTTAAAAAATTATATGAAATTTGCGGTCCGAACTGTTTTTAATCCCGAAATTTCGACTCACATTCAAACTAATTTTAAAAATAAATGTATATCAATATAAAATCCAACAAATTCTCCATGCATAAAAATTAATGTAATTTAAAATCTCGAAATGAAAAAAAGATATTTGAAACTAATTGTCGGTTTGATGTGTTTTAAAAATGTACAGCCCATTTCTCATTACTGATAGGCCATTTTCTCGGCCAACCGAATGAAGCTCTCCTCGTCTTGAAAGATTTGCAGCCCAACAGGCCTGACAAAGCGACTTACTTGGAAAATCACAAAAAAACTGGGCAGTGGCCTTGGACCCAGCTGTCAGCCTCTCCACGTACAGTACTCTTCAGATGGAAGTCGGTCGTTGACCACATTGACCATGCCGCGCTGAGAGCACCATGGCGGTGGACAATGGCGAGGCCTAGGAAGGGGACGATGCGGAGCCGGGGAAGACGCGGCAGTGGATGCCCACGCGGAGAGGAGCACGAGGGTTCACTGGTTCGGCTGCGGTGTGATGTTGTCGTCGCCGCAGAATAACAGGGGGAGTGGGTGAGTGGAGGGATGGCCTGGCCAGCGGTGGGAGTAGTATGGGGATGGTGAGGCCCCCGCGGCAGCACAGCCGGCCACGGGAGGCAGGAGCATGCGGCACGACCGGCGCTGCTTTGGGCGGCTGGGGAAAGAAGACCAGAGGTTGAAGAAGCACTACGGTCGTTGGATGGACATTGTTGACCATGCCGCGCCAAGAGCACCAGGGTGGTGGACGACGGTGAGGCCTACGAAGGGAACGACATGGAGCCGGGGAAGACACGGCAGTGGCTGCCCACGCGGTGGAGAGTACGAGGGTTGACTAGTTCGGCTGTCGTCGCCGGAAAATAACAGGAGGTGTGGGTGAGTAGAGGGATAGACAGGCCAGGGATGCGAGTATGATGGGGCCGTGAGGCCTGCCCGGCAGCACTGCCGGGCTCGGGAGGTGGGAGCAGGCGGTTCCGATGGCGCTGGTTTGGGCGGCTGGGGTAGGAAGATCAGAGACTGAAGAAGCATGATTGCCGTTAGATTGACATCTAACGGTCTGACGCTGGTAGAGTCGATTGTTGACTAAGTTTCTTTTTTTCAAAACCTTGTGTACGCATGAACTTGGTAGGCCCACAAGTCAGCCTCCAAATCTGTGGCAGACAACATAAAGCCCATTTGCTATTTTTTTTAATTTGCAGCCCATTTGCTAATTCTTAAGTTATTTATTACAGCCCATTTTCTGCCCAGGACCACGGTAAAGTTCAACCTTATTTTGCATATTTCGGTGGAGTCCGAACTGTTGTAATCCCGAAATGATAAACATTTTTCTAAGAGATTATTGATTTGCCAAAAAAATCGTTTTGTTTTTGTGAGGAAATAAGACGTGGGTGTAGCATATGTTGTGCTCGCTGTCGATGGTTGGTATGAACAAATAAGTCGTGGGTGTAGCATATATGGCTTCTGCACAGCATCTCCATCATCATTATCAGTACATCCTACGCAGGTGAGTTAGGATGCACTTGATCCTAGGAAGGTATCTATCCTTCAAACCAGAGGAGTGCTTCAAACTAACAACAGTACATAATATCCAACAAAAGAGGGTCATGCTACAGCAGCAGAATACATGGCTCAGTCTAGATATCAGCACGAATCAAGTTGTGCATATTTGCTGTTGGCATGAACCACATCGCCGCATGTAGGGTTTGCAAAAGCAATCCATCGCATGGAAGCTTGATGCCTTTCACACACTGAAGATTACCTGGCAACAAGCTGTGTCGACGAATCTCTGGATATGGTGATTCATGAAACCCATGGTATGATGTGTAAACACAGCCCCCCTCGTGAATGGAAGTTGCATAGCAGAGTAATCATCGCCGGTGATATGATCGATGATTGGTTGGATGATTGGATAACTGAGCCCGAGGAACAAGGAGTGGTTGCCGAGGCTGTAAACCCGCCTCCAGTTGAATACGCCTGGCCCAACGAAGCTGGGATCTTTCTCGAACACGAAGCAGTCATAGCCATCAATGTAACGAACGCCCCATGCATTGTACTACATGTGGTTTGATGTAATGGTTTGGTCAATTTGGTACGTGCGAATGAGCATCAAATGACCGCTGTCAGCTGAATGAGCGATAAACCACCACCCATCGGCTGGTATGATTCCAGGTCCTAGAATCATGAAGGCCAGTGCATTTGCGTCTGCTGCAACAATTCAAATTGGAGACCAAAACGACAAAAATAAACAATCATGTTCAGAGTATGTGTGGAATTAAGATTATTATAACAGTGACACATATCATAGACAGAGAATTGCAATGTCGTGGTCATAATCATACCCCCAAGTTAAAAAAATAAGCCAATGGCTTTCATATTCTAGCAACATGTCATGGTTCAAACATCATGTAACAATGAGAGGAAAACAGCTATGACAGCGCCTACTCATATTCTACCATAGCACTTACTACTACTGTTCTCATATCAACTCTAAGCAATAACATGCGTTGTTATAAAAATCTTGTAAACGAGAGTAACATATAGCAATCATGATGTTATGCTCATAATATGTATTCTAACAATCATTAGATGCCAATTGTTCTCATATCAACTCTAACAATATCATGTGTGGTCATAAAAATCTAGGAAATGAGAGGAACACATAGCAATGATGTGGTTATAGACATGCTATGCATTCTAAATTTGTAACAAATGAACAGGCAGTCGTATTCATAAGGTAAAGATGAGATGAGATAGAACAATTACACGACGATAGATTCCACCAGTATAGGCAGGCAATCTATGCGTCGACCACGTAAACGATGCCATCATGCACTATAGCATCAGACAGAAATGTTGCCTCAACAGGATTGATGATGAGCCATAACCATGTATGGCGACCGAATTCCAGATAGACTAATCCCATGTTGAACAAGGCAATGAGCTTGTAATACATGTAGTCTTCTGATGGTGTGGGCACTTCGCAGATTACAACTTTATGCAAACAGAGGTCGAGCCAAAAGCTTGACGCGTCTCGTGCGTAGTAGGCAGGAGTGTCCGGCGGTCTGCGAGGCTTGATGTCGGCGGTATCCAACGATGGAAGGGTGATCTCTCGCTGGGTGTAGATATCCACGAGACGCCACGGACTACCGCTGTGGTGGATGAGGATGATCCAGTTGGCCTTCATGCCCGCCCAGTAGTGGTCGCGCATGAAGGACATGTGGACGGGTAGTGGTAGCATGTCGAGGGGCACCACAGCAACCTCCGTAGGATCGTCAAGTCGGTGCCTGGGCCACCTGCGAGGATCGGGCATCAGCAAGCAGGGTGTCTTGAAAAGAGCCGGCCGGTTGCAGACGAGTAGACGGTACAAAGACACCGAGCATGCGGCCAGACGGACGGTGCTGAGTAGGTCCATACGACTACAGATCTACTCCAAGAGAACATCGGGGAGGGAATTCCAATCGCGGCTCTACGTGTCAGTCGGTTCTGCCATTGGGGTTTTCGGTGCCTGCGAGCCAGCGGGAAAGTGGATTCGGGTGGGCGAGCGAAGAAGCTTCTCCTCGTGTGGCCGAGCAGTGAGCAGGGGGATATGGTACGTGCGAGCTACCAAGGAAGATGGCGCGGGCGGGCGAGCAGTGAGCGGGGGTAAATGGTGTGCGGCCGACGATGGGGAAGAGAGGAGGAAGAAGAAGAGAGGAGGAAGAAGAGTAGAAGACAGGGAAGAAAGTGCATTAAATCTCAATTCTACTAGTACTACTACCAGGATATACCATCCTTCGGAGTGTAAATAGTTACACGACATGTGGGTCTACCACAAGAGGGCCCACATGTCAGTTAATGTAGGACAGAGGTGCGTAGGCGTATTTGTGGAAGCGTGCTGTACTGGCAAACATGATGGCTGTACTGGGTAAGGCTGATTTAGTAACAACAACATGTTGGTTCAGCTTATTAATTACGTGTCCCATCTGCTGCAGCGTGTATTGTCACTTCACTGCGAAGACTAGTTGAATAGTTCTCTTTGACTGAGATGGGGAATAATGGATCGCGAGGACTTCCTTTCTACAGTATCCCTATGCCTCTACGCTCACTTCACTCATTTTGCTCCGTACCTAGTCACTTGTTGAAATCTGTAGAAAGACAAATACTCCGTATTTGGGAACAGAGGGAGGCTTTTACTCCGTACTATTTGGGAACAGAGGGAGTATCACCATATGGAGGGAACAGAGGAAGCTTGAAATATGAACATGTCAATGGTAGGGAGTAAGCCCCATGCATGCAACATGCAACACTCACACGTACACATGGACGCACGCAACACTCACGCACCCATGCGGCACACAGCACACGACGCAACACATACAGCTCACGCTCAAGTGCTCAACCTACACCCTACGTCCGTGAAAGACTGTACATTTAGAGATTTACACATTGACCAGGGCATAATTAATGCCCAAAAACAGCAGACTTGTGTGTGCATGCGACCATTGAGATAAGAATATTAAATGAAGGCCGTTGCATGATGTAATTAAGGATAGACATGTAGCCTATACCTACAGCACAAGTTGGTGCATTAGTCAATCAATATCGATTTAGATTAAAGGCTAAATGCATTGGAAGTGTAGATGTACATTATATACCACACTCTTTGTTTTGTAGTCGATGTACACTCTTTGTTGGAAGACCGAGGGAGGACACGTGCATGCACTCACATACACAGCCAGGGCGGTTCACGCGCAAGGGTTGGACTCGTGTCGCGCCTGCATAAAGTTTTGTTTAACTGATTTCTTTGCTCTGCCAACTGATAGGTGGGACCCAGAAACCAGGTGAAAATTTAACCAGTCAACAAAGTGCCGCGTCGACTATGTGGCCGGTTAGTAGGGTGCAATACGGTGCTCTACAATGAGCTAGTGATCGTATAATTGCTGCAAAACTATATATAGTGACCGTAAAGAGCGTATTATTACATACGTTGACCGCCAGTGTATTTTTCTCGTTTCAAATTAAGCCATATTAATCAGAAAGGACGCAGTATGGACTACTACTACTAGTACTAGTACTCCTTTGATGTGTCCCGTCAACTCGCTGAACGAGGAGAAGCTTGCTTACTACGCCTCTCCCTCACCCACGCGCGCGATGGCTCACAGGACGAGGAGAGGGTTTTGACTACAGCGCCCTCTCCCTCTCCCTCCCTCTCCCTCTCCCTCGCCCTCGCCCTAGCGGTGGACATGCAGCAGTTCAATCGGTGTCAGATTGCCAGAAGCATATTGTACTGTAATATCATCATTGTTGGACCTTCCAAAGAGGCGAAGAGTCAAGTGCAAGGTTCACACGAGTATGAACTGTTGAACCTCCCGAAGAGGCAAAGAGACAAGCGCAAGGTTTTATAGGAGTTGTCATCCTAGTAGGAGTGTACTACAACTATAGCAAACGATGCTACTGTATGATGCCGCCACGTCACGTATATCCAAAGTTGTGCCACCTTTTTTTCTCAAAGAGCGTGTTGGAGCCCATGCAATAACCACACAAGTTGCATGTACACATAACACATTTACTAGTAATAAATTCCAAAGGACAAATGCCAGTATGCCACACAAGTTCATCTCCAATTCATGTGATAAATTTGTGCACGACTAGTCTACATATATTCACAGTGCTACCGTTCACAATTACCGTACTCCACTTACACGTTATAGATGGGCTACATGCATGTCCTCCTCCAGGTTTCAGTCCTAGGTGTTCTTCATGGATGGCACGATCCATAGCGGTGGGCAACGGGAATCATTGTCGCAGCTTTCTAGTCCGGTTCCACACAATGGAGACTCATCCAAGCTGAAGCGGCATAAATCAGGGATAGCGTGTCCCAGCATGTCGTTCATCCGGCGGTGCACAATGAAGACACAACCATGCTTCATGAACGGCAGGCCTTCCGTGTCGTGCACGAAAGGTGGCATCCGCTTCACAATGGGGTAGCTGTCCCCGATGAAAAGCGAGTACTCTCCAAGAGTGTTCCTCGGCACCCATGTAGCATCACGGGGGTCGAACTCGGCGCCGTTCATCTAGTACATGCGGCATCACAGATCTGGACACATGGTGACGTACATAGTCAAGGTCCATGCATAATAATGGTGTGCTCAAATATGGCGGTCAGTAATACTGTGCAACAAATAGTACTACTCCGGTATAGAGGAAGTAAAATAACCGGCTTATTATATATAGCCACTCTTGGCTACATGGATGAGATAGTAAGACATGGAAAAACATAAATGGTGGCAGCTAGTGGGTTCAAGTCTTCAAGGGCCTAGCTAGCTATACGCGTCCTCCAAGGTAAAAAGTACTCCTACTAGTACTACTACCTCCGTCCGGATTTATTGGTCCCCATTGTGTTTCGTGCCAAATTTTGACCATAGATTAAACTAACAAAATGTTCACGCATGTCACCAAACATTATATTTTTGAAAACTATGTTCAAATACGAATCCAATGAGATAATTTTTCTTGACATGCATTAACATTTTGTTAGTTAAATATTTAGTCAAAATTTGACACAAACTACAAAGGGGACCTATAAACCAGGACGGAGGTAGTACTAAGTATACTACTAGTACAACAATGAAAGAGAAGGAGAGAGGGTTAAAAAAATGGAATATCTGGGTAGATGGTGAAGGTCCGATCGTGGTAGATTGTGTGACCATGTTGCACATCAGTGGTACCATGGGTAACGACTGCTAAGATAGTTGATCCCAATATGCCAAAGTCAGCTACAAGGTTCCAGGTTAGACCGAATCGCGGATGCAAATGCACATCCAGGATCGGCGATCTTATTTTGATCAGGGGATGACTGGTCCCTGCAAAATAATGGAGTACCATTAGGGATGCAAATGATGGTTTGTGCATTCTGTTTGTAATCTCCTGTACCGTAGGATGGCAACCAGATGAAACAAGTCCTCTCGCTTGTCACCATGAAGATGCGGCCTAGATGGCGCATGGCGTCTTCGAACGTGTAGGGGTACAAATCTGCCGTCGCCAAAATGCGCCAGCCTCTGCCATTACTGCGTCTTGCATTGATGGCAATCCTTATGTCGAACACCGTGATGAGATAGTAATCGTCGAAGCCGCGTCGCTTTGTAGGCAGGTCCTCAATTGCTATCTTCTTCAATCTCATGTAGGCATCATCATACGTATTCAAGCCCAGCCAGTCCGGAAGGCCGATCCCAATGGTGGAGAAGGGGTCTACCGGAACGGCTGCACTGCTATGGATGTTGTGCAAAATGATGGTGGTATCCGGCCAGAGGTATGCAAGCCAATCTTCATTGGCACCGACCCAGACCTATATATAAGACGGTGGGCAGCAGAGAAATTACGGGATGGAAATGGAATAACAAAGTACTACATGATCAAACTCCATTACTGACCTGCTCATCGGACAAAATCCGACTACCTCTCAACGTCGGCAACTCTAGCGGAGTCAACGTGTAACAATGGCCAGGGAGCTATGGACTGTTCGAAGGATTGTCCCATAGAAGAACCTTCTCCTCAAGGATGCATGGAAGACCAACAAGCATGGACTTTTCCCAAGCCTGTTTAAGCAACGTCTTGTAAAAGTTGGTGCAGGAAGCACCGAGTCTTGCGGCGGTGAGGACGTCGGAGCGGCAAGCGATTTCTCCCAGAGGATCGTCGTCCAAGGTCTCCCAGCCCCGACGAGGAGTAGAACCGCCTGGCGAATCCATGGGAGCAGCAACGAACTGCCTTCTCTTCGGGGGGAGGGCAACTGGCGAGGAGGAGATAAGAGCGTAGTAACCGCAGGGCCTCGTCCCTTCCAACTGTAGATCATTCCTCAGTGAAGGGGTGAGGCTATTATTTACTACTAGTACTAGCATTATGGAACGTTATGGGATTGCATTATACTATAAATAATAGCACTAGTAAGAAATTATTGGCACTAGGAAGTAGTTTTTGGCGTGGATTAAGAAATTTTGGGTATGTTTTTGCCATTTTTTGTACACGCCAACTAGTGTCAAAAAACGTCTTACATTATGTGACGGAGGAGTACGTACTCGTACTGTAGCAGTACCAATTCTACTTTTCTCAACTAGTAGTGCGATGTACTGTACTTCTAGTCTAGTCTAGTATAGTGCACCGGTTTTGAACTCTTGAATCTTAGGGCCAAGGAGCTACAGTTGGAAGTGGAGGGTACTACTGTTCTCTAGAACCATCGTTGTACTATCAATGCAGGGGAAGTACACCTGCGTAGTGGCCTAGTGGGTACTCTCGGTGCTATATTCAGCCGCTCCTCTCACGTAGGAGTAGCTAGCCTACTCAGCCGCTCCTCTCACGCACACACTAGCAGCCTGTTTATCAGCGACGGTTACTGCGGGGGCAGAACATTTGAGTTATTTGATACAACGAGACTAGGCTTTTCGCTTCCATTTGTGGAGGTGTAATGGATCTCGTCGAACTTTGTTAGTAGTAGTTCCTTCTTTATGAATGAGATGAAGCAAAGCTTTTGCCTCCGTTTAAAAAAACACGTCAAGAGGAATTTCTCTTATAGTAGAGCCAATAATGGAGTGAAGTCCATGCGTGCAATGCCACAAGCTACAGAGTAGTAGTAGAGCACTTTACGTACGGAGCCATATTGCACAGTTCCCAATGCCTCGCCAGGCTTTTCCGGCTCCTCGGGCTTAATTGGGAGGCGCTAGTTTAAATATGCTACTAGCTGATGAGGAAGCTGTAAGCGAGGTGCGGCTAGGGCGAGCACGCGAGCCACGGGATGCTGGGAAGGAAAACCTGTTCACGTGGCTAGGCTGTCCAGTGCACCAGATTGTGGGGCCGCATGTCCGTTCGACTTCAAAACTCAAACTACCCGTGTAAAATATGGCTCGCAACGAAGTGTAGTAGTACAATTTTTTTAAAGGCTGCCGTGTGTTTGGCCGGGATCGAACCCACAAAACAAGGTACACACTCCCGCGACCACTAGTAGTACTCGTTGGAGTATAACGCAACCTAGAATCGCCTTTTGTCGCTAGTAGTATGTACATAGTTCCTTACAAGAAACCCCTAATAATGCAAGAAACACTAAAATGCCAAGAAACTACTACCACTTGCATACGTGGCAGACTTAAGATAAGACTACCTTATCAACCATTGTACATGCTCTTACCAACAAAAATCCTCGAGTGACCTCCTACCTCTGGCCCGTCCACCTAGTCATCCTCGGCCATGGGACGTAGCTACCGGCGCCGGCAGAAGGCGAGGTCAAAACCGCCGGCGGTGCGGAGCCCATGTTGCGGCAGCCCGGATGCCAGCTCCGTCCGGTGCTCGCGGCCGCTAGCTAGCCAAGATAGCTCCGTCCAGCTGCTTGTCTGCAAGTTTTGCTAGCTAGATTGGCACGGCAGCGTGGCGGCTTGCTCGCGCGCGCCGCGCTCAGGCCAGCCATCTGGCTCGAACGAAGGCCAGCGCGGCGGCTTGCTCGCTTGTGAGTCACGCTCGGGCCAGCCTGCCAACCCGTGCGGAGGCCGACGTGGCGTCCGGCGGAGCGGCGGCCAACTCGCTCATCACCGGCGCCACCGACGAACACGCATCAGTACTGTTTGAAGTAATGTTCAGGAAAAATAATGATTTGAGGGGGAATAACAGGATAGAAGGTCAGATGTGGGTCCCTCGTGTCAACGGTCAAACAAAATGTGTTTGTTTAAGCTGCCTCATCAGCAAGGACGTGTGGGCCAACCCTGTCATAAATGGGTTTAAACGAACCTAATCGGTAGGAGTACTAGGTAGTAGTTTTTGGCGTGGATTAAGAAATTTTGGGTATGTTTTTGCTATTTTTTGTACAATAGATTCTTCCTAGGGCTGGTTGAAAGTGGTAGTTTTTTGTTAAATACTCTACATATTGTAAGTAGGAGTCAAAGTTAAGCTTTGGAAGCCAATAAGCAAGGCTAGTTACATAGTGCATATGTGTACATGATTGAAAGTAAATATCAACCATGAGTGACTAATATCTTGATGGAAAACTCGAAACTATGGGATACTTGGAAAAAAATGCATGGTTGGAAATACTAGCAATGTTCATGTTCGTTGCAACGAATCATAATTAGAATAATACTTATTCACAAACTTGGTACAAAACACTCTAATTTTGATATACATATGTTTCAAATAGAATATATTCCTTGGGCTGCTTTGGTGAGGTCAGGGAGGGATGTGGTTGGTTTTAAGATACTAATTATGGGTTTTTCTGCAAATTGGTAGGCAAGTGGGATGTTGGTGAGAAAAGGCAACAACTTACCTCACAATCGTTACATGTAGATCTAATGGTCAGAAACGACTGATAGTAGACACACCAGCATCACCAACTTAGTCTTATGTAGGAGTACTAGCAAGATCCGTGCATTGCACGGAACATCAAGATGCATTTTTTTATAAAACACTTGTTGTGATTGACCCTTGCGGGACTAATCCCATGTGTAAAAACTAATGATATCTCGAGAAATATGAGATAAGGTGAAGAGGAATGGGGTGTGGTGGTGGTTGGTGGTCGGACTAAGCGGAGGCATGGGGATTGACGACGCCGGCAGTGGCCACCAGGCCAGTTTGTTCCAGAGGCCTCCTTTCTTAATTGCTCAACAATGAGGTTTGTTGGAGATAGGGATGAACGAGGGAAGGACTTGTCTGCAAATGTGGAGAGGGGTGCGGGTATCTTTTAGTTTAATTTCCATCCGTCAGATATAGATCGGACGGTCTATATTGCAAGATGGCACACGTACCATCATCACCACCTCGGTTTCTTATAAGAGAAGAAATATAAGTATGGAGATACAAACGTATTATCAATACCTGCTTCCGTAAACTAGCATCTACATTCTATTCAACGCCTCGACATGTGGGGCCTTAGCACAATGACTTCTTGATTGTGTAAAACAAAGATTTTCCCATCGCCGACAAGGAGGGGGTGACGACGGCGCGTTTTTTGGCTTGCTCTAGTCCTAGTAGTCATACTAGGTGGTCTAAGCATGTGTAGATTTATTCTTTTTCATGTCTCGTGTTCGCCGTACTGCCACGACTGTTGATGAATAGACGGTAAGTTATTCACGGGGAAACCCTTGATGAGCGTGTTTGCGAGAGATAGACAGACAATGTGCGTGTGTGATATGTTAGAGACTGAGGCAATGATAACAGATTCTTTGTGTCTATGTGTCTGGAGGATAGAGAGAGACATGTACATGGGGCTTTGTGTTGTGTAACATGGAGACACATATACATAATTAGAGAGTGAGTGTGTGAGATACACATGCGGACATGGGGAGAGATGAGGATCCAGATAAATGGGTGTTTGTGCTGTTTGTGTGTGTTTGTGCACGCGTTTGTGTGTGAGAGGGAGAGAGTGTACATGGAGTAGAGAGACCACTGATGATGTAAACCTAGTATAAGGGAAGGGGGAATGGTGTGGCATGTGTAGTAGCGGGATAGCACGGGTGCGGGCTGGGGGAGCAGACTATTTGGAAGAGACATCGAGTGAGTGTGTGGGAGAGGGGTGTGAGAGCGAGAGAAAGAGAGAGCTAGCAACGGAGGGAGAGAGGGGGGGAGAGAGGGGGCAAGAGGGGTCGTTTGTGTCCATAAATGGCGTATATATAGGGAGACAATGTTGATGTTGTCCGAAATTGGCCTATGAATGGAGACGCAAGGGAAGAGAGTCATCGTGTGTGTGATAGGGACTTCATGAGAGATCTAGAATAGATGGTGTAGAGAACAATGTGCGAAATCGAGAATGATTATACATTAGGGAGCTATGTAAAGAGTCATGACATATATGCATGCAGGGAAGGAGCTGGGGGGGTCCGCATGTGGGAGAGATAGAAAGAGGAGAGTGGTGCACAAGGAGACAAACTGTGCTTGTTTGCAGTGGGGGTGGTGTGTGAGGCGAGTGTGCGAGAACCACATAACTAGGGAGATACACGTTTGGGGGCGACTTTTTGTGTGTATGGGAAATATACACTCTACATAGTGTGTTTTCTTGGGTAAGAGACATAGCGGGAGACCTAGAGAGCGAGGGAAGAGATGTGTGCATGCCCGAGAGACAAAGTGACAGAGACCTATGTTGGGGTCCGGACTTTACAAGATAGAGGGGTGTTAATGTGCTCGTGTGTTGGTGTTTGGGGGAGAGAACGACTTCTCTATGTGTGTGTGTGTGGTGATGGTGGTGGTGGGGGGGGTTGACTTCAAATAAAGAGTGAGGTGTCTATATTTGAGGGACTTTAGCGTAATTGAGATATTGTGCACTCATGGTTGATCCATTTGTTTCACAGTTTGTACTATGAGATAACGATACTTTTGAACATGCGTGATATACCTTGATGTACCAGAATTACAAACGTAAGATTGGAATTTTGGAATTCGACTCCATCATTAGCTTTTGTAATTCATTTAAACGGAGGTACATTTTTTAAGCCGGGATTTCGTGATTTCAAATTCATATATCAAACCTAGAGATATACACATACGGGCATGTTCAAACTTTATAATCATCCACTTTATTCATACACATACACATTTTTGCTTTTGTCATCATATTTAGGATAAACACATTTGGAATTTCATTTGAATTGGACCGTATGACGGTATATGCTTGTAGTATCTCAATGATCCATATTTGAATTGAATGGACAATCTAAGTTTAGAGTTGGAGACATTGATTTTCAAAACTTGCACATTTTTTTGCGTGCAAAACAAACAAATTGTCGGCCATGATATCATAGTCGGCCGTACGAGAGTAGAATACTTATAATTTTAGGCGCCAAAAGCTTTCAAACTTCCCGCTCACATCGAAATATCACGCGCCCAAAAGTTTAGCCCTGCGATATTCCTGTTTTACCCCTGACACATGAACGGAAAAGGGCTGCTTTGGTAACTCCATTGTTTTCCCCTCTTTGCCCCCAACATTCTTCCCCAGAGCCCCTCCCCATCCCCTCCCCGACCCCCCCAACCACGGCAAGCCGCCGAATCTAGTCCTCCACCGCAGCGGTGGACCTCACACCCCGCCGGATCTACCTTCCGCATCTTGGAACCCCCAACTGCTAAGTCACCACTTCACCGAAGCCGCTTCAGCGACTGGCTTGTCTACCGCTCCAGATCTCCTTGACCGCCATCATGGACCACCGCACCGGGTCTGCTTAACCGGCGCCCTCCACCATAGCGTAAGCCCTTCACTGACTCCCTTGTCCGCCCCTTCGTTGGCCCTTCATACAAGCCCTCGTCCAACGCAACAGATCCGCCTCATTGAAAGCACTATACAACGCGCCCACCGAAGCCTTCGTCCACTGCACCGGCCCCGCTCCGCGGACGCCATATTCAACTCCACCGGCCCTGCTTTACCGACGTCGCAGCCTCATCAGGTTATTTCGATTTGTACTCCTTCGGTTTTTCTCTTTATCATGCAACTGTTCACTTACCACAGATGAGCTTTCTTGTATGTCGACATGCGCCGCAACCGTAGCACCGGAGCAGCTTCAGCGATGGCGACAGCCGGCCCAAACTCAACCGCAACACGAGCACCATCGACGATCCTTAGCTATCAAGTATGACAACGATACCCATACGCCGCCGAGAATCAGGTACTATTATCCAACAGCCGGTGCCTACGTTCACTTTCCTAGCATAAGCACCGCACCTTTGAATTTCTTGAGGGCATCATTCAGTTTTTCATGAGACGCGTTATTCTGCTTGCACCTGTAGGGCCATACTTCTGGCAGTGAACATGTTACATGTGTTAAATTACATACCAGTGCACATATAGTTAATATGCTTTAGTTTTGTTCTGATGCCACCTGTTGGTTCCATCAGACTACTTAATGTTCTCTATGCTTAATTACACATCAGCAAACTAGCATGTGGTTCCGCTGCTTTTTGTTCATTTTACCCTACATTTTCTGATGCTAGCTATTACATCACTGCTCCGAGCCTCTGTTCATTACTTGTTTGTGTGTTCTTGATCTTCCCAAGTTGCATGACTAATTTGATGCTTCTATTAATTATGGAGCTGCCAACCCCATCAAGCAAAATATTTGTTCTTTTGGTGCTGGCACCTCGAACAAGCATAAAAATAGAGGGAAGCAGATATATTGTCGTGTATGCACACACCCTTCTTTCATTAGTTTAGATGAACCATTGATGATCAATTCGGACCAGTGCATGCGATTAAAATTAATTTTACCTAAATAGATGGTGCAGAATAAACTACAACAACTAGATTTGCAACCACGGCATGCTGATGATATCTTCAAAGAACATTGCACCAGCAGCTAGGCTTCACAGCAACATATGGTAAGCCATTGTGTTTTAGTACATGTTAAATGTAATGCGAGTGGGCTGCTTTCTTGGCTTGTGCCCTCAACGTGTAATCCTACCGAATTACAAATAGTTCAGTTGTCTGCTTTGCTATATTGCTTGATTCGAATGCTTGTTTGTTGTTACGTTATACCTGAGTTGGCCAATATGTCAGCAGTGCCTGCTGTACTATCTTAAAGAAATGCATGCCTATTTCATTTGAGTCCTTAACTTTTCCTCTCAACTTCATCACAAGACTGTCTTCGTAGTTTATATGAGGCCACACTGTTAAGTGCTTTCTCAGATTATTTCAACTGCTTAGATGCCTTGGCAACTTAAATATAGTAGTTGTACACTCCCTTTCAACTTTCATCTTACCATTTTAATTTCTTTTCGGCTGATGCTGCTTCGAACCATTTAAATATAGTTTACCATGCTCGGCAATAATTCGTACGTCGTTTACCATGTAAGCTTACTGCCAGGATCATACGATAACTATCTCTTACTTATGTCCAGCGGAAACCTTTCAGGATGCCGTTTACACTAGGACACAATGTACAACCCCAGAATCTATTTGTGGAAGCAGTGCGCCATCCATGTTACTAGATGGTAGCAGTTCAGAGGCAACACCGCCGGAGAGCAGTCTGAGCACAGATATTATAGTGCTTGAGGCTCTACTAGAGGCAGAAAGAGATGGTGTGGCTGCCATGAATGAGGTAATCTTTATCTTGAGGCTGGAAATTACGGAATTAGCGACACGCACTATGCAAACAACCCAAGAATTGGAGGAAGTAAGAATGTTGCATTTGAAGACGGAGGAGGTCCTGCTGTTTCTGCTATCTGAAGCCCAAGGTAATCCCGGTTCTTCTTTAGATACCAGTTGAAATTGTCATTAGATTATTGTACTTGCATGTTGTGTCATGTCTCTGAATGGATTATGTTGCAAGACCCCCTATGTTGTCCGGAATTCCATGTTGTCCATGTGTTGTAATGATCCGAATTTTTTAGGCGAGGTAATCCTCAGTACTTATATGATTGACATAAGGTGAACTGTTTTTCGTGTGAGCATATTGTATTGGATGAAATAACTGTTTGAATCAGAGTGTATCCAACCTACTGAATTCGAAGATCACGATATTTCTAAATCATAATCATATATAAAGGTGGAATAAATCTTTGTTGTGGTTTTGAAGAAATAAATAACAAAACGTATAATTATCTGTGGATATTCGTAATCGAATACAAACTAGATTTGAATTTAGTTTGTCAGGTCCCAGGGCAAACGTGAATGCTAATTCTCCCAAGTTTTGAACGAAGCGGCTAAACACCCACTATAATTTGTGGGCTGCCCGAAGCAAGTGTTTGCGAGATGGAAATTACTGTCTACCCCTGACACTTGACATCCTTATCGACCGGATTTACACTACTGTCGATAGGGGTAGACTAGTAACTTCAATCAAATGTGACACGACGGCCTCTGAGCCCATTCAGACACGGTGGGCGCCAAACGTGGGCGGCAAAACACATTTGATTCAAGCTCGTCCGAAAGACATGTATCTCTTCCTCCATTTCCCCATTCATACACGGGGCGGCAAAACAAACTCTCCTCGTCTGAAATCGATGTAGGCTAATATTTTAAATAGGGGCAGATGTGTAACTTCCATCAGACGTGACACAACCGCCCTACCTGTCAACCCCGTTCATACACCATGGGCGCCAACTGTGGGCGGCAAAACACCCTCTCCTCGCCCGAAATAGTTACCGGCAAATATTTTGGAGATGCAAGATTACCGTCCTATCCCCAACCGACACGATGTCTGGAAATTTAAACGGGGGATAAGTTCATAACTTTCTCCCATTTTAGAGAAGCGCGTCCCAAAGTTTGAGATCGCCCCCCCCCCCCCTCCCCTCCATTTCCCCATTCATACACCATCGGCGGCACGACAACCTCCGCACTATGGCAAGCCTCCTCCGTCCGCCACCCCATCCTCCACCTTGCCGGAGCCGCTACCCCTACCCTGTCGTCCACTGCAAGAGATGGATGTCTCTCATCCACGGCGCTGGACCAGGATCCTTTCATCGCCTCCTCTCGCTTCATCGGTGCCGTCGTCCACCTTGCCGTTGCCGCTCCTACGACCGCCTCGTCCACGGCAACAGGATATATCCCCCGACCTGGCCGTCTGCCGTCTAAAGTCTTCTTCCCCGCCGCCGACAGCCATCGCACCTGCAGCACCCTCAACGTATCAGCATAGGCCTACACGGCGTCGCAAGAGAGGTGGTACTCTTCCATATGTGCTTAAGTTATTGATCTCACCCGGAAAATAGATCGTAATTTGTTTACTTTACTTTTCTTGTCCGTACCAAATCGTAGTGGCTACTTGAAAGCAAACATTGGTTGCGAAGTAGCTTTGTCCGGTTTGCACCTTCAGATCCGCCATGGCACAGGCACTATACTCGTAAAGCTTATGGTTTCCCCCCCCCCCTTTATATTCACTACCATCATCGTAGGTGCTTCATGTCGTGCTAGCACTGCTCCTCAAGACCTCAACCCAAAGCTTATGTGTTGAAATACGAATCTGATATGATGCTCATATCACTAAAACAGAGAACGTTTAATTGGTCACCTAATATTCCTATATTCGTTTCGAAAAGCATGTGCGCCACCCACTGGTCCAGCTAGTTCCACTTTCCTGATTTTTCTCTTGATGCTTAGGGTTTTCCCCTTTTATCTACTCTACTATGATCTCCGTAGGTGCTTTCTGTCGTACTAGCATTACTCCACCCTTCAAGCTAAACAACACAACACTTAGAATTCAAAAGCTTAGTTGTTCAAATATGATTGTGATATGATACTGATATTAGTTAACCGACACATTTAATTGGTTAGCTAAATGTCCCACTTGAGTTTCCAAATGCATGTCACGACATATAGAGAGACAGCATAATTGCATTTCTTTGTCACTTGTTGACCATACTTTCTTGTCCATACCAAATCTTAGTTCTTATTTCAAAGCAAACATCGGTTGCTAACTACCCTTTGCGTGGTTTGCAGCTTCAGATCTTCCATCCCACTGCCACGGTCAACATTGTACTGATCATGCTTATGTTTTCCCCATTTTATGATGACCACAATCAGCCTACGTGGTTCGTGTCGTAATAGCACTGCTCCACCCATCGAGCTAAACAAGCTTAGTTGTACAAATTCATATCTGATATTATTGTTGATATTAGTAAAACTAGGAGATGTTTAATTGGTTAGCTAAATGTTCCTACTTTAGTTTTGAAATGCATGTGAGCCACATATGGAGAGATCGGAAAGAATAGTATTTCTCTGTGCGCTCTGGTTCATCATGGGTGGCCAACCGACATTGTATTGAAACACTTGTAATATCTTCAATCTGCTTGCTCTTCTGCTCTTCTTTAAGATGATACTCTTCTCTTGCGGTCGACTGGTCAGGTCGAGTTGTTCTCCCTTAGTATATTTTGAATATGTCAGGTCAGGTCGACTTGTTCTTCTTTACTATATGTTGAAGCTATCATCTGCGAAGTGTCATCACTTCTGTAGATCTCATATTTCGAGGAGTAGGCCACATTATATTAATGCACACAACAAATTACAGCATGCATGGCATCTTTTAAAAGAATTGCAGAGATAGCACAAAGGGGTTTACAAAGAGGCAGTATTGGATTAGAATCACTTCTGCATTACAAAGAAAATCTCACTTGTTTCTATGTTTTCATGCATGTCAGATATTGAACATTATCAAAATGAATATGAGAATGGGCGCACGAGAGGAATATTGTGGAACAATCCACTGGCTAAGAAACTTGGCATGGTGGAGGATGGCCTATCTTATTCACCCATCAAGGTGCTTGCTCTAACTTTGCAAAGTTGTATTGGTCGCACATATTTTGCATCTGACCTCTTGCATTTCTTCTACTTTGTTACACCATCTGCTTAGTTTAAGCATCATATATGAGTATATGCCATAACTATCCATTTTCTGTACCTATTCCATGTGTCGTCACACTATGTTTTTCCAGTCAAATGTTGTTCTTTCGTGATAGATGTCCAAAAGGAAGAGGGTGAGTGCAGATCCTCAAGGAGTACAAACTAGGTATTTGGAAAAGGTAGTGGTACCTGTTAAATCAGATAGATCAGCAGCCACTGAAAACACAGGCCCAACTGTACCACACTTTACCCCTACTCCAGTGGCCAAACCCCTATTAGAACTGCTGGGAGCCCAGCGTCAGGTACTGTCTATGATATCAATTCAAAATTTGAACTCCTAAATTTCTGCTTGTGCCTTACCTTCTCTCTTGTATGAAAACTAATTTCAGATGAATCTCCTTGCTCAAAGGATCATATGATCTCAAAACAATAATGGGCTCTGCATTGCTCTTGTCAGTACCTCTCTCCCTTTTGCCTTGTAACGATGTACTTAATCAATTGCTATTTGATTATGTATCATCAGTCTGCACCTGAGCTTCATTATCCTCTGTTTCTTCCAATATTATTTGATCTATATTTACTCTTTGCAAAATGTAGAATAACGGCAACACTTATAAAGAATTTTCTTTGGGGAATTTATTGAATTATCCTTCCATCAACATGGAGAAGGGCTTTGTCCAGACCGTGTTAACATGTAATGTAAGTTCATCCTTCTCAAGCCTTCAAACTTTGGTCTAGTATAGATTTGGATAGGCATCATTGCCTCCACTGCTGTTTGCTTTGTTGTTTACATCTGATTGGATGTTTGCAACAACTGCCAGTTTCAAATTGTAGTTGTAAAAACATGTTCCTTATGTAGAACAGATGCATTTATTTGCTTATATAATTGTGAAACCTGTTACGTGTCTCCTTGTTTCTCTTTCAGAGTCATATCTCTTACGCTAGGCAGAACTTTAGGGAAGATAGTGAGCCAAACCATCTTGAGGACAGCGAGATGACTCCAAGGTCCTGTCTTGATGAAGACAGTGAGTTGAAGCTACTCACCAGCAGGTGTGAGACAACCTCTGTGCAGTCGCTGCCTCAATCAGTTCGACTTCTTCAATCTCAACTTAAAGCGGAAAGGCTTGCTTCAGCTCAGCTCCGACTTGAAGTCAAAGATGCAATGAAGATGTCAGAGGACTGTCGTGCGCACCATCATGCCTTAAATCTAGTGTTGATGCATATATCGTTGACACAACTGAGGTCTACTCAGCTTCTTCAGCTGTTTCGGGGTCCCGACTTGGCCAGGCCTAGTGCCTCTGAAGTGCTCTCAGTTTTGTATATTCTTTTGCCGGTGCATTTATTTGCACTGGTGGCGAACTTTGATGCCCAGTGGATGTAATATGTGTGATAGCCGTGATAGCCTAGCGTAAGTTGCTTGCTTATTTATTTCCTTGTTGTCTTGTTTATTTGTTTGCTTGTAGTCATTGCAGTTCTTTTTCCGCGGTTTGCTAGTGGCTGCAATAACCTATTTTTTAAAACTAGGCCACAATAACCATGGGCTGATATTTACTGTAGTGACACTGGGCCTCCTATGGGTCATAGAAATAGTGGGCCTTCTATGGGCTGTAGAAACAATGGGCCTTCTACGGGCTGTACAAACAATGGGCCTTCTACGGGCCGTATCATCAATGGGCCTTATACGGGCAGTATGATCGATTGGGCAAATATGGGCCAATAACAGGCCGCATTATGGCCGTAAACGGGCTAGAGTTGGAATCGTCCGTTCATGCACCGACCATAATGGGCCATCATTAATAGGCCGTATTTCATGACGCTACGAAAACGGCCCAACGTGTTAACGGACCACAAACGGGCCGACTGTAGCCACGGGCTGAATTTGGCCCATAAGCATAAAATGACAGTAATGGGCCGTAAGTAAACGAATGCTGGAAATGAGCCCAAGAATAAATGGGCTCTGAGTAGGCCGAAAGATAACATGGGCTGGAAACGGCCCAACGGAATAACGGGCCCTTAATGGGTATAAAGTGATACACTGTTCATTACGGGCCAGTTTCACCATGGGCCGTTAATGGGTGTAAAGTAATACACTGTTCATTACGGGCCAGTTTCACCACGGGCCATTAATAGGCCAAGAGTTACATAGGGCCTCATATGGGCCGAAAGACGTCATGGGCCATACATGGGCCATAAGTGAAAACGGGCTGGAATCATATTGGGTGGCCCAGATGACGCTACTGGGCCTAATTTGGATAGGGCGTAACGGGCCTGGGGTTAGCGGGCTGTAAATGGGCTATATGCTAACAGGTCGTTAACAGGCTTTACATGGGCCGGCCCGCCACCTTTTGACCAAGTCAAATGGGCCGGCCTTTTCATAGGAATGGGCCTCTGTTGGGCCGTGCCACATGTCGATGTATCATAGGCGCCTTCTGTCCAATGAGTGGATGACATCTGTCCCAACGGTGAGCCAACACGTATTTCCTCCAGCCAATGATGATTTTACACGTGGAAAATCCCCATTTGTTGGGGCTATTAATGGGTTATCGAATCCAAAACCCGACCCGATAGCTTAACGGCGTTCCGTTACGGTGGATGCCATGTGTCAGTCACCTTGACGAAAGCACTTCTGTGATGCGTGATTTATCTTCATGGAAGTGGACACTTCCGTGATGATAATTTTGGTAATGTCATGCAACACTTCTACGACAGCACAGGTATGACTATCTTGATTCTGTCATAAAATCGTCATGGATGTACATGCATGACAAAAAATGCGACCTACTATGACAAACACGTATCATCACGGAAGTGTATTTTTTTGTAGTGTGATCTTCATTATTAGAGCATTGTCCTAGTGAGGAAAGGATGATGAAGACTATGATTCCCCCACAAGTCGGGATGAGACTTCGGACTTTAAAAAAAGAAAAAAAGAAAAAAAGAAAAAAAAGAAAAAAGAGAAAGGCCAAAAAAAAAGAAAAAAAGATGGCCAAAGAAAAAAAAGAAAAAAAAAGAAAAAAAAGGAAAAAAAGAAGAAGAAAAAAAATAAATGAGAGAAAAAGAGAGAAGGGACAATGCTACTATCTCTTTTCCACACTTGTGCTTCAAAATAGCACCATGATCTTCATGATAGAGAGTCTCATATGTTGTCACTTTCATATACTAGTGGGAATTTTTCATTATAGAAGTTGGCTTGTATATTCCAATGATGGGCTTCCTCAAAAGTGCCCTAGGTCTTTGTGAGCAAGCAAGTTGGATGCACACCCACTTAGTTTCTTTTGTTGAGCTTTCATATATTTATAGCTCTAGTGCATCTGTTGCATGGCAATCCCTACTCTCATGTTGACATCAATTGATGGGCATCTCCATAGCCTGTTGATTATCCTCATCAATGTGAGACTTTCTCCTTTTTTGTCTTCTCCACACAATCCCCATCATCATATTCTATTCCACCCATAGTGCTATATCCATGGCTCACGCTCATGTATTGCGTGAAGGTTGAAAAAGTTTGAGATTATTTAATTATGAAACAATTACTTGGCTTGGCATCGGGGGTATAGAAGTTGGGAACATCTTTGTGTGACGAAAATGAAGCATAGCCTAACTATATGAATTTATAGGGATGAACTTTCTTTTGCCATGTTATTTTGAGAAGACATGATTGCTTTGATTAGTATGCTTGAAGTGTTACAATTTCTTTTATCAATATGAACTTTTATTTTGAATCATTTGGATCTGAACATTCATGCCACAATAAAGAGAAATTACATTGAGAATCATGCTAGGTAGCATTCCACATCAAAAATTTTGTTTTTATCATTTACCTACTCGAGGACGAGCAGGAATTAAGCTTGGGGATGCTTGATACATCTCCAATGTATCTATAATTTTTTATTGTTCCATGCTATTATATTACCTGTTTTGAATGACTATGGGCTTTATTATACACTTATATATTACTTTTGGGACTAACCTATTAACCGGAGGCCCAGCCCATATTGTTGTTTTATTGCCTGTTTCAGTATTTCGAAGAAAAGGAATATCAAACGGAGTCCAAACGGAATGAAACATTTGGCAACGTGTTTTTTGGAAGATTATCATCCTGGAGGCTTGGAGATCAAGTCAGAAGATCCTCTAGGAGCCCAGGAGATAACCCCCCCCTACAGGGCGCAGCCCCTGTCTCGTGGACCCCTCAAGCACCTCCCGACCGACTTCTTTTGCCTATATATTCCCGCGTACCCTAAAAACATCGAATATCAAGATAGATCAGGAGTTCCGTCGCCGCAAGCCTCTATAGCAACCAAA
Source organism: Triticum timopheevii (assembly GCA_963921465.1). Taxonomy (NCBI): domain Eukaryota; kingdom Viridiplantae; phylum Streptophyta; class Magnoliopsida; order Poales; family Poaceae; genus Triticum; species Triticum timopheevii. Next base: position 156,490,904 of record OY997272.1, read on the forward strand.
AAGCTCTCGGGAGCCCGTTCCGGCACCCTGCCGGAGGGGGGTACCATCATCGGTGGCCATCTTCATCATCCCGGTGATATCCATGACGAGAAGGGAGTAGTTCACCCTCGGGGCTAAGGGTATGTACCAGTAGCTATGTGTTTGATCTCTCTCTCTCGTGTTCTCTCTCGTGTTCCCTCTATGGCACGATCTTGATGTATCCCGAGCTTTGCTATTGTAGTTGGATCTTATGATGTTTCTCCCCGTCTACTCTCTTGTGATGAATTGAGTTTCCCCTTTGAAGTTATCTTATCGGATGGAGTCTTTTATGAGAACACTTGATGTATGTCTTGCCGTGCTTATCCGTGGTGACAATGGGATATCATGTGCCTCTTGATGTATGTTTTGGTGACCAACTTGCGGGTTCCGCCCATGAACCTATGCATAGGGGTTGGCGCACGTTCTTGACTCTCCGATAGAAACTTTGGGACACTCTTTGTAGTACTTTTGTGTTGGTTGGATGAATCTGAGATTGTGTGATGCATATCGTATAATCATGCCCACGGATACTTGAGGTGACAATGGAGTATCTAGGTGACATTAGGGTTTTGGTTGATTTGTGTCTAAAGGTGTTATTCTAGTACGAACTCTTTAATAAATCGATCCGAAAGAATAACTTTGAGGTGGTTTCGTACCCTACCATAATCTCTATGTTTGTTCTCCGCTATTAGTGGCTTTGGAGTGACTCTTTGTTGCATGTTGAGGGCTTGTTATATGATCTATCTATGTTATTATTGTTGAGAGAACTTGCACTAGTGAAAGTATGAACCCTAGGCCTTGTTTCCTATCATTGCAATACCGTTTACGCTCACTTTTATCATTAGTTACCTTGCTGTTTTTATTATTTCAGATTACAAAAACCTTTATCTACCATCCATATTGCACTTGTATCACCATCTCTTCGCCGAACTAGTGCACCTATACAATTTTCCATTGTATTGGGTGTGTTGGGGACACAAGAGACTCTTTGTTATTTGGTTGCAGGGTTGCTTGAGAGAGACCATCTTCATCCTACGCCTCCCACGGGTTGATAAACCTTAGGTCAACCACTTGAGGGAAATTTGCTACTGTCCTACAAACCTGTGCACTTGCAGGCCCAACAACGTCTACAAGAAGAAGGTTGTGTAGTAGACATCAACCCCTTCGAGCTAACCTATGTCGTGATGGCTCCACACATAAGTACTTTCACAAGGGCATCTACCATGACAAAACCACGACACAAGGTAATATTGGGGTAATCTTAGCATAAAGGTTGAACAATACATATATCATATGGTGTTGTCGTAGTACTATCTCTAGTGCTATCCATGACACTTTAGGTGTGGTCCAATAGATTGATTGCAAACACAACTTTGAGGTGGTTTGCTACCTACGCGATTTCATCATACTTTCTCTGATAGAAATAGAAACTTTGGAGTGATTCTTTGCTGCACTTTGAAGGATTGTCATGTGGTTTAGTTATGTTAACAATGCTGAGAGTTAGCACTAGCGAAAGTATGAACCTTGGGCCTTGTTTCCAAGCATTGAGACACTGTTTTTATTCACTTTTGTTACTTGTTGCCTTGTTGTTTTTATTTCTTCAGGTTACAGAAAGTTATTTCTACCATCTATATTACACATCTATCATCGTCTCTTAGTCGAACTAGTGCACCTATACAACTGACAATTGTATTGAGTGTGTTGGAAACGCAAGAGACTCTTTGCATTTTGATTGCAGGGTTGTTTGAGAGAGAATTACCTTCATCCTACACCTCTTGCGGGTTGATAAAGCTTAGGTCATCCACTTGAGAGAAATTTGCTGATGTCCTACAAAATTCTGCGCTTGGAGGCACAACAATGTTTACAAGAATAAATTTGTGCATACAAGAGTCTACAATTCATGGCAGACATGCCATGAACAAGATGATGGTTATAAGAAAAATTTCTATAAAAGGGTTTAAAAGTAGGGATGAGGCAGAGGATGATTACTCCAGGTTCGTACTCAAAGAGAAGAGCAATCATGAAGTACACAAGGGTGTAGGTCGGATGGGATTGAGTAATGTCGTGGTCCTAAGACTGACAATAGAGAGAGGGGGTAGGTATGGAGAGGCAAGATCTCAGCTATGGTGAAGGTGTACACACAGGATTTACGAGTTCAGGCCCTTCACAGTGGAAGTAACAGCCCTACGTCTCGGTGCCCGGAGGCGGTCGATTGGATTATGTGTGTGATAATACAGGGGGTGTGAACCCTTGTCCTAGAGGAGGGGGTGGCTTATATAGAGTGCGCCTGGACCCCCGCCCACCTCCATTACAAGGGGCTTAATGTACATAAAGTAAGGGGCGTTACTGGTAACGCTAGCCTTAAGTGATGTTAATGCTTATAAAGACTAAGGGGTGAACGTCCGGACGTTGCGGGCCCTTCTGACTCCTGGTCTTCGATAGGTCGAGCGACTCTACATATGGTCGAGTGACGGTAGGGAGGAGGACCTCCGAGTGATGTGGCCGTCGAGTGGATTGCACTCGATGTGTTCGACTGGCGCTCTCCTGTTGTCTCTTGGTCCTTTTATCTTCCAGGGTAGTGACCTTGGGTAGGACATATAAGTCAGGCCTATGACCCTACGCCAGGTATGTATCCTCATCAGTAGCCCCCGAATGGATTAAGGTGCGAGTGGAAAGTAGGTCGAAGTTGAACCTGCTCTGAGCTTTGTGTCTTCACGAGTGTTTTCTGCAAGACTGAACGCCCGCGTCGGTACTTCAGTGTCGACTCAGTCTCCTTGATCCATTCAGTGAGCTGTCAATTGAACTGGTGACCTCATGCATCGACTGTTGTGTTAGAGTGCGAGATCTTGGGCGCGATTGTCTATAGTGTATCCCGGATTTCACGGGATATGAAATTTCAGGGAAGCGCGCGGGCCAGAGAGCGCCGAAATGGGCGGTCCGGATAAGCAGCGATGCCTCGATTAACGCACCACCTTTTTCGCCATGTACGTTGCACGCAACTGTTGCGGGATTTGACGGGATTGCCTGGTCCCACGCGTCAGTCACTCGGAAGTGACCCTTTATAAGGTGACGGGGCCGAGGCGCTTGCACTGTGCACGCCTGTTCCCCCTTCTTTCTCCTCCGCTTCTCCACCGTGCCCAGCACCTCCGCTCTCGACGCCGCTGCTCCCCCACCATGGTGAAGGACAAGACGGCGGTGCTAGAGCACGCTAAGAAGGCGACAGAGGCGGCGAAAGGCAAGAAGCAGAACCGTGGGTCGTTGTCGCGTGCGGGGCTGCCACCGGGCTGGATCCAGGGAGATCGGATCCGGTCTTCGGTTCGGCAGGAGGATTTGGCCGAACTAGAGGAGTCCGGACTGGTCACCAAGGGAGCGGCGAGGCTGCTGAAGGGGGAGACGGAACCACAACCTCGATCGGGTGAGTGTGTTCTGCTCGCCACTCACGTCGACCGGGGTTTCTCGCTCCCTCCGCATCCTTTCTTCCGGGGATTTTTGAACTTCTTTGGCGCTCAGCTCCACCATTTTTCTCCCAACACCATCACGTATTTAGCTGCGTTTGTATCGATGTGCGAGAACTTCTTAGGGTGTCGACCGCACTGGGGTCTTTTCAAACATATCTTCACCATTCGCTCCCAGTCGGTAAAAAAGGCAAAGTCGAGTGACTCAAAAACCCACGTCATCCAGATGTGTGGGGGTTTAGGTATCCAAAGGAGGCATAGGAGTGCCTTTCCCACCATGACTCTCCCTGAATTTGTTAGAGGCAGGCAGTCGACCTGGTTCTACTGCCAGGACGTCGCAGCTCCAGGTCAGTCGACTGGTCTTCCCCACTTCTCATTCGACCATGTTCAGACTCCTGCCCCACTGAAAGTAACCGCTACTGAGACCGTGGAGACGAAGATGTTGGTGGAGAGAGTGGTCCAGCTCATCAATGATGGCGTTACCGGCCTAGACTTGCTGGAAGTGTTCCTCACTCGACGCATCCAGCCTCTCCAGTCCCGCGATCACCCGATGTGGCTGTATTCCGGACCAGACGACACCGCTCGGGTCCATCCAGAAGAAGTGCCATCCGAAACCGTAGCTTTGTGGCTGAGGAGCATCACAGGAAACTAGGACAACCCTAGAGGATCCAAGCAAGTCGTCCCCTTCAGCGACGGTAACCTACCCGAAAGGGTATACTCTTTGTTTCGACTGCTTCCCGCTCACGCTCCGACAGTACTTGATGTTGACTGAATCTTACTCGACCGATTTGCTCTGCAGGTATTCACTGAAATGCATTCGATGCCCAACGGCGAACAAGCTTTGGAGAAGGACCAGGAGGGGGAGGACAGTGCGGAGGAGAGTGGCAAGTGGGAGTCTCCGGGAGAAGAGGAGGAGGAGGAGAGCGAGGAGTCGGACGAGGAGGAAGAAGTCAACTCGCCGCCGCACTCTGAACGTCGATCCAAACAGTAGCATGATCCGTCTGGCAGGCGCGGGTAAAGCGTGGCCCCGAGTGCCAATACTCAGAAGCGCACTCGGACGTCGACCCCGGAGCCGACGGAGAAGGTGGCCAAGCAGCCTAAAGTTGCTCCTCCCAAGGCTCGGAAGACATTGCCACGGATCAAGATGGACGTCCCTGTTGCTTCGGGGTGAGTATCTCGCTTGCGTTTTTGTAGGTCGACTGAATATTTTCTTGTTCTGACCAACCAATTCATGTGTATTTCCAGTACTACCTCTACTGCCACTGACATGGACATTAACAAGGCGCCAGGAGACGAAGAGGCCACCTCATGAGTCGGTAAGTCCAATCGACCAAGCTTCGTTAAGTTGAGTAGATCGCCAATCGGCAGAGTTTCTGACATTTCTCTCTTTTTGTAGTTCTGCAAGAAGTTGTTGTGCTTCCTGATGATGAAGAAGAGGTGCCTCTACAGGAGAGGAGGAAGAGGAGCGGGAGCTCTGGCAGGAGGAGGCTTGAAGTTCAGGTTCCTCAGTCAACGCCGGTGCTCGAGGCGGTGGTCGATCGTTCTAGAGAGCCTGTTCGGACCAGCGTCACATTCGCCAGCCCGCTGACGACTGATCGTCTGGCGGACTCGACTGTACTGACTCCTGCTGCTCTAGTGCAACCCCACGCCTCTGACCCAGCGACTACTTTGGCTGCTCTGCAGCCATCACTTTTTGTTGCGTATCAGACTCCGGATGACTCACCGAGTGCCGCTAGGGAAGCTCTTCGCCAGGTGAGCCTTGTCATGGAGCAGGTGAAGGTGGTGCACGAGGCTAGCCAGGTGGCTTACAACGCCAGTACTGCCCTTCAGGCCAATGTTCAGGTCAGCAAGACTCCGACTGAACTTTCGAATGTTTCCTTATATCTGATCACCCACTGGGGTGTTTCTTTGCTTAGAGCTTGGGAAATCTTCCATGTCACTCGACTTGGGTTGAATCTTAGCAGACTTTCTGAACCAGTGGGGGCACGCCGAGTGCACCGACTGGGTGTAGTCCCTGAGACCACGGGCAACTGCTGGCAGTCGACTGAGGTCTTAGAATGTATCTCTTTTTTTGAACTCACGCTGGGCAGACCCTGCTGAGTATTGATCTAAACCAGTGGGGGCACGCTAAGTGCACCCACTGGGTGTAGTCCCTGAGACTACTTGGTGAATATTTTATTCGGCAGTAGTCTTAGAGTAACTTTTCTCTGTCGACGCCTCTTATTTCTGTCGACTGACATATCATTCTTGCTGGCTGCAGAGGTCTTGTGATCTTGGAGCTCGTCTTTCCGAGTTGAAGAAGAAGCATATCAACGTTGAACTTGACCTTGAACTCGCAAAGAAGAATCTCAAGACTGCGCAACAAGAGACGGCCATCATGGGAGGTAATCATTCGACTGTCTTGTCTGCTTAGTAGTTCGCACTTTCCACTGCTTTTCATTCAGTCTCTTTGAACCGAGTGACTTCACACAAGTAGATGTGCATAGTGAAAACCGCCAACTTCAGGCTCATCAGAAGAGTGTTGTTTCTTTAGAGAGAATGAAGGAGGCTTTGGAGAAGAAGGACCTGTACCTTGTTGCTGCTCAGAAAGAAGCACATGAGAAGACGACGCTTGTGTACCAGAAGTTGGCTTCAGTTGGCAAATTGGAGGATGAGAACGCGAAGTTGAAGACCGCTGTCTCGGACGCCAATCGGGAAGTCGAGCAACTGAGGAAGGACAAGGAGAACCTGACCACTGAAGTCGACGGCCTCAGAGCAAAAACGGGCAAGCTAGAGTCCTATTTGGAACAACTTGTGGTGAAGCTTGTCTTGAAGCTTGAAGGTATGGCTGTTCAATTAGATAACTGTTGTCGACTGAAATTTGCAATATTGTCGACTCATTGTGTTTTACGATGGAACAGAACTTTGCCAGGACTTTGAAGCTGAAACTGGACGGGTCGAGACAGGTCTCGACCCCATCAACTGTCCCGTGAAAGATGAAGTTGCGATGAACTTGCTTTGATCGGAATCACGCTTGGACGGCGTTGTCGACTATCTGGCTCGGCTGAAGGCTGCGATGACCCGAGTGGACGCCGAACTCTAGCCTCAGGCAGAACTTTCTCAAAATGTCGAGTCGCCGATGACTCGACTCAACCAGATCCCTGACCGAGTGCAAGAGTGGAAGAAGTCCTCTGCCCGCTGTGGCGCTGATGTCGCCTTGTCATTGGTTCACATGCACTGCAAAGAGGCTAAAGAAGAGAAGCTGGCGGCCCTCAAGGTAGCGAATACTAAGAAGCACTCCTTCCAGGACTTCATGGACACCTTCCTCGAGGCATCTACCCGCATTGCCGACAACATCGATCTTGACAGCTTCTGCGATCCGTCCAACCCTTCTCCCGTCGAGTGACGGAAAAAACATTATGCCCCACTTTTATTTGCCTCGGAATGCCGAGTGATTTTGTAAGCATTAAAAATCTTTCGGGCCTGACGCCCGAGTACTTTTAATCTGCGGTTAGGAACCTCTGGATTTATCTTTGAATATGTTGGGTTTATCTTCGAGTAAAATTTGTTCTTCTCTTGGATCGATTTCTCATCGTTTGATGCAGGTGCTGAAGAAGGATCAGCAATGGACCAGTTGGATGAGCCTTTGGCAGTATTGATCAGCTCATCAGCGAGGTACTCAACAATGGTCTTGAAGTTCAGTCATCAGCAAGGGGCCAATCGTTGGGTGGGTGCATACAATCTCGTCCTTCTTGATGGTGCAGCCCCCGGGGGAGGGGGGTGGGTGTGTGGTCGACCCGCAGCCCCGCTCACCACTCGGTAGGATTTTCAAACTTAGGCGAGTACTGGACTGCAGCTAAGCCCCCCCCCCCCGAGTGGGAGGGCTGCTCACCACTCGGTAGGATTTTCAAACTTAGGCGAGTACTGGACTGTAGCTAAGCCCCCGAGTGGGAGGGCTGCTCACCACTCGGTAAGATTTTTCAAACTTAGGCGAGCACTGGACTGCATCTAAGCCCCCGAGTGGGACGGCTGCTCACCACTCGTTAGGATTTTTCAAACTTAGGCGAGCATTGTACTGCAGCAAAGCCCCCGAGTGGGAGGGCTACTCACCACTCGGTAGGGTTTTTCAAACTTAGGCGAGCACTGGGCTGCAGCTAAGCCCCCGAGTGGGAGAGCTGCTCACCACTCGGTAGGATTTTTCAAACTTAGGCGAGCACTGGACTGCAGCTAAGCCCCCAAGTGGGAGGGCTGCTCACCACTCGGTAGGATTTTTCAAACTTAGGCGAGTACTGCTCACCACAATCTCGTCCTTCTTCTTGACGGTGCGACCTCCGGGGGGAAAGGGTTGCGACCGACCCATACCGTTTAGTAGGACTTTTTATCACTTTGGCGAGTACTGGACTGCAGCTAAGCCCCCGAGTGAGAGGCAGACTCACCACTCGGTAGGACTTTTATCACTTAGGTGAGTACTGGACTGCAGCTAAGCCCCCGAGTGAGAGGCAGACTCACCACTTGGTAGGATTTTTATCACTTAGGCGAGTACTGGACTGCAGCTAAGCCCCCGAGTGAGAGGCGGACTCACCACTCGGTAGGATTTTTATCACTTAGGCAAGTACTAGACTGCAGCTAAGCCCTCGAGTGAGAGGCAGACTCACCACTCGGTAGGATTTTTATCACTTAGGCGAGTACTGGACTGCAGCTAAGCCCCCGAGTGAGAGGCAGACTCACCACTCGGTAGGATTTTTATCACTTAGGCGAGTACTGGACTGCAGCTAAGCCCCCGAGTGAGAGGCAGACTCACCACTCGGTAGGATTTTTATCACTTCATCTTAGGCAAAACAGATTCGCAGCTAAGGCGATACATACGAAAGAAATAAACAACAATCATTCGGAAGACTGTAAAATTATGTCTTTTGATAGCCAAACTAAGAGGAATTTCTTATTACATCTCATCAGTCTAAATACTTAAGAGTAAAAAGGGCAGAGTAGTTCCGCATTCCAAGCGCGCAGTTCAACTTTGTTGTGTTCGACGTTGAAGAGACGATATGCTCCATTGTGGAGCGCCTTGGTGACGACGAAAGGGCCCTCCTAAGCAGGGCGAGCTTGTGTGGCTTCTTCTGATCCACTCGGAGAACCAAGTCTCCTTCTTGAAATGCTCGACCCCTTACGTTCCTGGCATGGAATCGACGCAAGTCTTGTTGATAAATGGTCGACCAGATCAAGGCCATCTCTCTTTCTTCCTCCAGGAGGTCGACTACATCTTGTCGAGCTTGCTCTGCTTCCTCTTTTGAGAAGAGTTCACCTCGGGGAGCATTGTGGAGCAAATCACTCGGAAGTACGGCTTCGGCTCCGTAGACTAAGAAGAATGGAGTTCGTCCAGTCGACCGATTGGGAGTTGTCCTTAGACCCCCCAAAGCACTGATGGGATCTCATCAACCCGAGCTCCTGCTGCACGCTTGAGGTCATGCATCAACCGGGGCTTCAGTCCTTTGAGAATCAATCCATTCGCTCGCTCGGCTTGCCCATTCGACTGAGAATGGGCAACCAAAGCGTAATCGACCCTCGTACCTTGGGAGGCACAAAAGGCTCTGAATTCATCGAAGTCGAAGTTCGATCCATTTTCCGTGATGATGCTGTGTGGCACACCATATCTGAATATCAATTCTCTGATGAAACTCACGGCAGTACTTGCTTCAAGGTTTTTAATGGGCTTAGCTTCGATCCACTTGGTAAACTTGTCGACTGCTACTAGCACATGGGAAATCCGCTCCTGCCAGTCCTCAGGGGTCCAACCATGTCCAATCCCCAAACAGCAAAAGGCCAGACGAGTGGAATAGTCTGCAAAGCTGATGCAGGTTTATGGGGCGTGTTCGGGTAAAACTGGCAACCTTCACACTTGTCTACTATCTCCTTTGCCATCTTGTTGGCACGTGGCCAGTAAAATCCGGCTCGGTATGCTTTGGCCACAATGGTCCGAGAGGACGCATGGTGACCACAGGTCCCCGAGTGAATATCATGGAGGATCATTCAGCCTTCTTCTGGCGTGATGCACTTCCGACAAACCCCAGTTACACTTTCTCTGAACAATTGACCTCTCATCACGGTAAAGGCTTTAGACCGTCGGATGATCTGTCAAGCCTCTTCTTCATCATCTGGAAGCTCTTTCCTAAGAATGTATGCGATGTACGGAATTGTCCAGTCGGGGTGATGACCAAAACCTCCATGATCAAGTCGACCACGACTGGGACTTCGACTTCAGTCGGATCTGTGGCGCTCTTGGGCTGTGGTGACCCTTCAGTGAAAGGATCCTCCTGAACTGAGGGGGAATGAATACGTTCCAAAAACACATTACGGGGAATGGCCTCTCTTTTTGAACCTATCTTTGCCAACTCATCTGCAGCTTGATTTTTCAATCGGGGTATGTGGTGAAGTTCTAACCCTTCAAACTTCTTTTCTAGCTTCCTTACTGCATTGCAATAACTAGTCATGGCTGGGCTCCTGACGTCCCATTCTTTCATCACTTGATTAACCACCAAATCTGAGTCGTCGTAGACCATGAGGCGACGGACGCCGATTGAAATGGCCATACGCAACTCGTATAAAAGTGCTTCATATTCGGCTTCATTATTGGAGGAATCAAAGTAGATCTGGAGAACATAGCTAAGCCTGTCTCCACGGGGGGATACCAGTACTACTCCGGCACTGTCACGCCCAATATGCGACCCTATCCAAAAGGAACTCGAAGGTCCCACCAAGGATAGACCCGCATATTGAAACGCTTTTGCAAGGTGGATATCATTACATCAACATTACATAATAGATGGGGATACATACAAAAGGCATACAATGCTACACGAATACAACATCACAATACATAAGAGCATCATCCGACTACGGATGAAACACAAACAGAAACTCAAACGACATCCACCCTGCTAGCCCAGGCTGCCGACCTGGAACCTATCCCCTGATCGAAGAAGCAGAAGAAGAACACAATGCAAAGCAAGCAACGCTCTCGCGTCATGATCATCGCATAACCTATAGCTGCAACTGTTGTTGTAGTAATCTGTGAGCCACAAGGACTCAGCAATCCCATTACCATGGGTATCAAGACTAGTAAAGCTTAATGGGAAAGGAAGGGGTAAAGTGGTGAGGTTGCAGCAGTGACTAAGCATGATATGGTGACTAACATACGCAAATAAGAGCGAGAAGAGAGCAAGCGGAACGGTCGTGAAGCTAGCAATGATCAAGAAGTGATCCTGAACTCCTACTTACGTCAAACATAACCCAAAAACCGTGTTCACTTCCCGGACTCCGCCGAAAAGAGACCATCAGGGCTACACACACGGTTGATGCGTTTTAATTCGGATCTGGTGTCAAGTTATCTACAACCGGACATTAACAAATTCCCATCTGCCGCATAACCACGGGCACGGCTTTCGAAAGTTTATACCCTGCAGGGGTGTCCCAACTTAGCCCATGATAAGCTCTCGCGATCAACGAAGGATATACCTTCTCCCAGGAAGACCCGATCAGACTCGGAATCCCGGTTTACAAGACATTTCGATAATGGTAAAACAAGACTAGCAAGACCGCCCAATGCGCCGACAATCCCGATAGGAGCTGCACATATCTCGTTCTCAAGGCAACACTGGATGAGCAATCCGTACAACTAAAACCAGACCTCAAGTTTCCCTGAGGGGGCGCTGCAAAGGGCTCTAGTTCGGACCAACACTTAGACAAGCACTGGCCCGGAGGGGCTAAAATAAAGATGACCCTTGGGTTAATTACTCCCAAGGGAAATGTAGGTGGTGGTGAGGCAAATGGTAAAACCAAGGTTGGGCCTTGCAGGAGGAGTTTTATTCAAAGCGAACTGTCGAGGGGGTCCCATAAATCTCCCAACCGCGTTAGGGACGCAAAATCCGGGAACATAATACCGATATGACAAAAACTAGGGCGGCAAGAGTGGAACAAAACACCAGGCATAAGGCCGAGCCTTCCACCCTTTACCAAGTATATAGATGCATTAATTAAATAAGAGATATTGTGATATCCCAACATAAACCTGTCCACCATGGAGCAATCTTCAACTTCACCTGCAACTAACAACGCTATAGGAGGGGCTGAGCAAAACGGTAACATAGCCAAACAATGGTTTGCTAGGAAGGGTGTCAAAGGTTAGAGGTTCATGGCAATTTGGGAGGCTTGATGAGCAAAAGATAGGTAACGCAGCATAGCGATAGAACGAAGCAACTAGCATAGCAATGATAGTAGTGAGATCCAAGGTAGCGGTCATCTTGCCTGAAATCCCTCTAGGAAGAAGAACGAGTCCATGAAGAAGACGAATGGATGAAGCCGAACCCAGCGTAGACGAACGAATCCTCACGATCGCAACGAAACGGAAACTATCGAGAAGAAGCAGACAACATGGTAAACACACCACACATAGGCAAGACATGATGCACAACAAGCATGATGCATGACAAATCTAGATGAGGCTACTCATGGCAAGGGATGATGCAAACAAGAGCAACACATCAAGGCAAGTTTAAATGAGGCCGGAAGCAACATTTAACAATTCCGGTAAGTCCTTATATGCAAATTTCTAAATTGGTCCAGATCTGAATAAACCTTATGTTCAAGTTTTTAAACAGCAAGTTAAGATGCACAAAGATGATCTACACGAGATTCTAGTCAAGTTTCATATAAAGTTCATTTAATTCGGAGCTACGGCCTAGAAGATATGAGCAAAACAAGTTAAACATGGCATTGATGCAAAATGCATACAAACATCAAGCGAACACCTCAAAACAAGGATTCAACATGATAATATGAAGCTACATGCAAAATCAAGCAAGTTTCATATAGAGCACACTCGAAACGGAGCAACGGTTCAACACACACACACTATACAAGTTATAGCAACAATCTGTCCAAAACAGCAACTAGGCATATTGCAAGCATCAAAACAACATGCTACAGCACCACAATATGAAAACAAAAGGCATGGGAATGATGTAAAGGTAAAGCATAACAAAACATGAACACTGATCTATCTCCAGAAATCACTAGAACATGCTCCAAAACACATGGCAAGATTGCATATAGTAACAGTTTCAGAATTAGCAGAAATAATATCAGGTTGCAATGTTTAGAGCTATCAAACAACATGTTACAGGAACTTAACATGGCAAACAAAGGCATGGAATGATCCTACTAATTGCATAGAACAAAAATCATTTACTGAGCATGAGCCAAAAAGGATCAGAAGATATGATGGCACCCATGTAAGCATGGCAAGTTATATGATAGATTCATACATGGCAGAAACAACAATAAGCAGGCATGTTGGTGAGCTTGTACCACTACCCACAGAGCATTATATGGCATGTGAAGGCAACCAACAACAATATGACATGTTTATGAAGCTAAGCATGGCAATAGCAAGTTCATAGGGTGCATGGATCACTAGCAAAACACATGGCAAAACTGAACTTCATGTTAACAGACTGACAACAACATTATTTAGCAACTTTGGAGCAAGAATAAAACAAACTACAGCAGGCTAAAAATGCAACCATGGGCATGGATGGATAGAGAATGACATGTAGAACAAAACATTCTTAGTGAACATCTCCAGATTATGCATAGAATGACTTGTAGCAGCAGGTTTACATAGCATCACAAAATAACAGATTCAACCTAGCAAAACAGTAACATCAAGTACCCTACTTAACAAGCTCGATTCACTCACCACAAGTCATTGAATGACAAGATAAGCATAGCATCAGCAAGAAGACATGTTTATGAAACTAACCAAGGCAAGAACAAGTTCAAAGCATGCAAGGATCAACTACAACAACCTTGGCAAAATTGAATAACATGTAAACAATCTGCCAGGAAATAGTTTATAGAAAAAGTAGAGCAAGAAGATGACATGCTAGACCACTCCATAATTGCAAACAGGGGCATGAGCGGATATATAACAACCATATGTTCAAAACATCCTTACTGAAGTATCTCAAAATATGCATGGATCTCTCTGTAGCATCAAGTTTACATGGCATAAAAATAACAGCAGAACAGGGACTGAAATCAGTAACATCATGAAGCCTAGTTTGCATGCTTGTTATAGTCACCACATTGATCACAAAAATACATGGCATACACCCCTGTAAAGATGGCATGATGTAGCACAAAACACATATAGGACTCATGCCCATAGGATGCACACATCAAACATGGCAAAAATGACAAATGAGCATGTTCTGTTAACAGATAGCAGATAACAACATATAGCACTCTTGCAACGATGATTCAGGCATCAATATGAGCTCAAATGAACATGATGCAATGGAATGAAATGTAGAGCATCTCTCAATGAACATTTTGACATATTACACGCATGAAACGGGGCTACATGCAGAAAGTTATGATGCGATGAACAGGGCAACAAAATGCTGAAATTAAAGGGACTTGGCAGTTTTATGGAAAAAAACAGAACGGGCGCAGGATAGTTAAAAGCCGCACGATGCGGGATTTAGGAGGGGGGTCACCACTGGGCTTGGCCCAGGCGGAGGGGAAGCAGGCCGACTTGGCGGGCAGAGCTGGGCTGGGCCGCGGGGCACGCTGGGCCGAGGAGGAGGGCGTCGGCCCACGCGGGGATGGGCTCGACCCCGACCTCGATCCCTCCTGGATCGGGCAGGGGCGGCGGCGCACTCCGGCAGGGCGGGGCGGTGCTCCGGCGGAGGCGGGCGCGGGCCGCAGTGGCCGGGGACGACGGTGCTCGGGCGCTGGGCGGCGGCAGATATGCGAGAGGGCGGCGGCGGACAGGATCCGCGGCGAGGCGAGGTCGAGGCGGCGGCGGCCGAGGTCGCCGGCGCCGGGAGGCGAGGCGGCGGCGGCGGAACCGGGGGCGGGCTCGGGTGCCACGGATGAGGAAGGAGACGGTGGCGCGGGATCTAGGCGGCGGGGTCGGGCGCGCGGGCCGGGAGGGCCCGATCTGGGGCCCGGCGGGCCGCGGTGGCTGGCGCGGTGGAGGAGGAGAGAGAAAGGCGACAGCGCTGACGTGGCGGGCGGCGATTGGGCGAGGGGGCTATGGCGGACATGTCCGGCGGCAGAGGATGAAACGTCCGGCGGCGCGGAGAGGAAATGATCTAGGGTTAGGGGATTCATCCGCGAAAAATGAAGGGGAGGGCTAATTTATAGATTCTGGGAGCTAGGAGAGTCCAAATGGGGAGCGGTTTTCGGCCACGCGATCGTGATCGAACGGCGGAGAGCATGGAGGGGGTTAGGATGGGTTTTGGGCCACTTTGGAGGGGTGTTGGGCTGCAAACAAAAGAGGCTTTTACGATTCCCCGGTTAACTATTGGAGTATCAAACGACATCGAAATGGCACGAAACTTGACAGGCGGTCTACCGGTGCTATACCAAGGCCGCTTGGAAAACCTTGGGCCATTCCAAGAAAGTTTAACACCCACTCACAACAAGAGAAAAAAGGGGGACGCCGGAGGACATAGGAGTGCCGGATTGCAAAGCGGACAACGGGGAAAATGCTCGGATGCATGAGACGAACACGTATGCAATGCAATGCACATGATGACATGATAAAATGTAACACGCAAGCAAATGACATGGCAACGACGGCGAATAACTGGCAGACACCTGGCGCATCAAATCTGGGGCATTACAACACTCCTCCACTAACAAGAGATCTTGTCCCGAGATCTTAGGACCGAGACGGAAGGGAAAAGGGATGAGTGAAATAAGAACTCAAGAGAAGAAGCAAAGAATTGAGAGCACTCGAGAAGAAGAGAGGAACGATGAGAATAACGAGAATTGAAAACTCACGGAATCAGATAGACTATGAAACCTTTCCGGTTAGACCGCAATAAGAAACGAATAAGACTGAAAGGATTTAGGCAGCACTCTGGCTAAAACATGGAGGAATAGAACACGAGCTTGAGAGGATGGAATGATACTTGATGAAGACATGACACAAAGCCTCCGGAAAGAATTGAAAGAGTTGAATGAAAAGAACGGAGAAGAAAATAACAACTTGTGCCACAAATTGAAATTGAAAGCATCTTTAGAAGAAGGTTTAAACGGAGTTGTTGAGAAAATCAACAACGAAAAGAATAAGCTTGTTGTGGTCTTATAGGTAACATCTCAAGATCATAAGGTGATAACCGGCCACAAACGGAAAAGACTGGATAACTGAAAAGAACGAAGAAATGCAAAACTCCACTTCAAAAGAATATGGAGAATTAATTACACTTCGAGACGCGAGAAAAAAGATACTTGAAATCCTCCAACAAAATCTTGATGAACTCTTGAAGAATGAATTAAATCATGAAGAACCACCATGAAGAACTCCGGTGACAAAAGGATGATGAGATAGAAATGAAGGATGAAAGAATAAAGATTCTTGCCTTGCGATGATTCAGATGGAGGTTTCGACGAAATGGCCAAGGAAATTTGAACTCCGGAAAAGAAAAGATGAAAACACTTGGAACTAGAATTTATTCATCATGAACAAACTCCGAAGGAAGGGATTAATCACTTGGAGGAAATAAGAGTAAGATTTATTGTATGCCTATCCTTCATCAAATTTAATTGATGACAACCGGATTTGGCATGCAACTTATTCTTCTTGAAAAGGATTGAGAAGTGACATATCGCAAAATTGAGAAGGTCTTCATGAACCACCGGTAGGATTCGAAAGAACGAACGAATTAAAATGATAATCAAAGAAAAGAATATTGAATGAACCACCGTAAGAATTCGAAAATGACTGAAGTAAAGGGGTGAATCGCCGGTAAGAATTAGGGAACGAATGAAGATACTTGAAGGAATTTGATACAAGAGAACGAAGAGATCACGAGCTGATTAGAGATCACGAGCTGATTAGAGACCACTTGAGCGATGCACCGGTAAGATTTGGATAACGAGAGCTGAAGGCTGGAATAAATGATTCTAAGATGATGTGCTCTGGAGAATCAAACTAACAAGACTCCTGAATAGATCCGGCTGGGTGAAAAGAATTCTCACAATCTAAAATAATTATGAGAGGATGGCATCAAGCTAGAATCACGAATTTCAAGAGAATGGGCCAAGATTTAGAGGAAAAACTCTTCTTCGGTCTTCAAATGACAAGGAGAAACACCACCAAAATTGCTGAGATGCTCCGGGAAAATGACAAGCAAAGAGGTTGAGCAAACAATGAAAAAATTTGAACGAGATCTTGGAGAAGGCATGTGACTGATGAAATTCATTCTTACGTCACTTTCGGAGTAATGGGCCGCGGGTAGGCTAACCCGAGCCCCAGAACATTTCAAAACATCGGGGCAGACTGCGCCCCTTAAGGCCCCACGATGAAGAGCCGCCTCCTGGGAGTCGGCAACAACTGTCCCTCACGGCCGAGTCCCAGGGACGGCTTCGAGATAAGCCGACTCTCAGGTGACGGCTTCCAGATAAGCCGACTCTTAGCTGACGACTTCCAGAGAAGCCGGCTGTGGGAGTCGACCCGCGACTCCAACCACCTCCTTCCTTCGCCACAATGGACGGGGCGGAGTATGGTCACAGTGTGGCCGCCTCTACCCCGGTTACGAGGGGCTGGCATGGCTACAGTGTGCCGTATCGCTGGAGATCTCCATCGTGGCGCGGCACTGTTGTCATGCCTGCCCTGACCTCAGCCCCCGTGGGCGGCGCACTGTGCCCAGGACGGCCTACCTGTACGGCCCAGAGATGGCGGGACCCGTCCGTCAGCGGGAGTACCGAAGGCGGCGAGAGCGCCACGAAGACAGCCCCGTGGGAGTCGGCCCCCTAGAGTCGGCTGGCCCCTCCCACGGGCCCCGCACGCCATTAACCAGACAAGACGGGGAATGGCGACAGTGATCGCCCATCAGACGGCGGCACTGTTGCCATGATCCCATGACCAAGCCAGCGTCATCAGAAGCACCGCTACAGTACCAGGCCTGTCAGCGGGGCCCGCCGGTCGACGGGCCCCAGTAGTCGGCGGAGACGACGGCGGCCTGAGAGACAGACGGCTGGGACCCGCGCCCAGCCGGATTACCATTGTATCCCTGGGGGAAGGCCAATATAAGCCCCCCAGGGCACCCATGCAAGGGGGATAGCTTCTCTAGGATTAGACCCGATCATATAGGAAGGAAAGAGCTAGCCTTGCCCTCTCCGACCTCCAGAAAACAGCTCTAGGAGCAACCTTGTCTTCACTTTGCCATAGTGATCATGCGGAGACCCCGCAGAGCAGCAGTAGGGATGTTATCTCCTCGGAGAGCCCTGAAGCTGGGTAAGATCCGCCGGCGTGCATGTCCTCGCCTCATCCCGCTTCCGGGCACCGGTGACGTTCTACTCGCTCCCATCATGATAAGCCATCCGTTGGCATATGTCGTACCCAACCCCCGACATTTGGCGCCCACCATGGGGCGAGGTGCACCGTCATCCGGAGACCTGCTCTGGATGGGAACCCCATTCCTCCCTGGCGAGCACAGCCAGCCCGGCACGCCAGACGGAGTCTGCACCGACGCGCTGCACGGCGCTGAGATCGTCTGCGCAGCCAGCTGCCTCACCGAACTTATCAGCGAGGTTCGCCTCTCCATGAGCCTGCGCCCGACGCAGGCACGGGCGGCCCCGAGAGCCTCCTCGCGGGCCTCCTCGACCAACTCCACGTTGCCGGCGAGCCTGCCGCGGACCTGGAGTCCATAGGATCCACCGACCCGATGCTGGTCGACTCCGACACCGCGTCGCTCGACGCGTTCCCCACCAACATGGTGGTCTACGCCGAGCCGCTCCCTTGCGCGGAGAGCGGCGGAAGCACCGTCACGGAGGTCAGCCGCCTAGGCGCGGTCCGGCAGCGTGGCGCGGCCATCGCCAGCCTGTTCGAGGCCAATCGCCCTTGTACGCCATGCCTGCGGAGAACATCCGCGCTGCCCAGGCAGCGGCGGATGAGCTGGACAACTTCGAAGGTGAAGAGCGCCGCCTGATGATGGAGCGAGTTCAGCAGCTCCTCGACGTGGCTGCCACGCAGAACGAAGTCGGCTGCCGCATGGAGGCGCCGCAGCGACAAAACGACGACTTGCCTCCCCGCCGAGATCAAGGCGCGACGTCCCGGACACCAACAGGCGGTGTCCGCGGAAGAAAAGACAAGGATCCGGCTGTCAGCCACAGTCGGACTCGCATCACCATCGAGCGCGACCAAGACGGCCGCCCCAAAGCAGTGGAACGGCGGGACGACTATCTGCCTCCCCCTCCTCGCAGACAAAGGCGAGTCTCCCCGCCACCCGTAGAGCATCCGACTCTCGGCGACCGCCTTGGCCGTCGAGAGGGAGTCGGAGAGAATGACGCCCGCCACCGGATCGACCGACTCCACCGATCCCTGGCGCTGGAAGAAGAAGACGAGTTGGGTCCTCCCTGTTTCGGACCCCGCATCCGATACGAGCCCTTCCCCAAGGGGTTCACGCTCCCCCGAGATACACCCAAGTACACCGACTCCGTGAAGCCGGAAGATTGGCTAGTTGACTACTCTACGGCCGTCAACATAGCGAACGGCAACAAGCATGTTGCCGTGAAGTATGTTCCACCCATGCTCCAGGGCACGGCCCAGACATGGTTGAACAGCCCGCAGCATCAACAGCTGGGTCCACTTCACCGAAGCCTTCGTCCGCAACTTCACGAGCACGTACAAGCAGCCTCCCAAGCCTCGCCAACTCTCCTTGTGCGTGCAAGGCCCCGACGAGTCCACTCGCGACTACCTCACGCGCTGGGCCGAGATTCGGAACTCTTGCGAGGGCGTACACGAGGTGCAGGCTATCGAGTACTTTACTGCCGGGTGCAGAGAAGGCACCCTCCTCAAGCACAAGCTCCTCTGCAACGAGCCGGAGCCCCTCGACGAGCTGCTGGTCACAGCAGACAAGTACGCCACGGCCGACTCCTCCATGAAGGCGGAGATTCAAGTTAGTGCGACTGGCAAAGTAGCCCCTCATGCTCCAAGAACTCCGGCTGGGGACACCAGTCGGTGGCAGCACCAAAGCGACCACAAGCGCAAAGCCCCACAGCCGGCTTCCAACAGTCGGCAAGTGGCGACAGTCGAAGACCAACAGCCGGAGGGGCAGCCTCCGACCAAGCGACAAAAAGGCGGCAAGTCCAACTGGTTGCCGGCCTTCTCCTATGAGCAGACTCTAGATGGCCCCTGCAAGTTCCACAGCGGCGCGAAGCCGTTAAATCAAACCACCCAGAAATGCCACTGGCTCACCAGAATCGCCAAGGGAGACGGCCTACTCCCTCCCCCGCCTGCTGGGCCGCCGCCTCCACCGCCGCCCCAGCAGCCGGCTGTCAGGCCAGTCGGCGCGATACAAGACGAGTTCCCAGATGAGCACGGAGCCTATGTGGTGTTCACCAGTGTGGCTGACGATTGATGCAGCAGGTGGCTACAGCAGCAAGAGGTGAATGCAGTCGCGTCAAGCACTCCAGAGTTCATGCACTGGTCCGAAAAGCCTATCAGTTGGAGCAGAGCTGATCACCCAGAGGTGATGCCGAATCCGGGCTCCTACGCCCTGGTCCTAGGTGCCACACTCGCCACAGATAGGCGGGCCGCTCGTTTCTCGCGAGTGCTGATAGACGGAGGCAGCAGTATCAACATCCTGTACAAGGATACCATGGACAAGTTAGGAATCAAGCAAAGACAGCTTCAGAGCAGCCGGACTGTGTTCCACGGCATTGTTCTCGGCCTTTCCTGCTCGCCAATCGGCAACATCCTGATAGACGTCCTCTTTGGGGACAAAGATCATTTCCGCCGAGAGCCAGTTTGGTTTGAAGTGGTGGACCTCGAAAGCCCGTACCATGTGTTGCTTGGCCGACCTGCTTTGGCCAAGTTCATGGCGGCGCCCCACTACGCCTACCTCAAGATGAAGATGCCGAGTTCCAAGGGGATTCTAACCATAGCCGGCGACTACAGAAAGTCGTCCGCTTGCGCGGCTGAAAGCAGTCGGCTGGCTGAGTCCTTGGTGATCGCAGCTGAGAAACGGCTTCTTGATCGGGTTGTGGCAATGGCCGGCAAGCAGCCCGAGATGTCGCCCGACCCCAAGGAGTCGGAAGCAGAAGGATCGTTCAAGCCGGCCAGAGAAACGAAGAAGATACCCTTGGACCCGGAGCACCCGGAGAGGTATGATGTCATGGGTACAAACCTTGACAGCAAATAGGAAGGCGAGCTCGTCGATTTCCTCCGTGAGAATCGAGACATCTTCGCATGGTCCCCTAAAGACATGCCAGGTGTACCGACGGAATTCGCCGAGCACAAGTTACATGTCTGGTCTGATGTGAAGCCCGTCAGGTAGCCCTTACGTCGCATGTCAAAAGAGAAGAGAAGAGTTGTTGGAGAAGAGATAGCCCGGCTCCTGGCGGCCGGCTTCATTATGGAAGTGTTTTTCCCAGAGTGGCTAGCAAACCCAATCCTGGTGCTGAAGAAGAACAAGCAGTGGCGGATGTGTATCGACTACACAAGCCTCAACAAAGCCTGCCCCAAGGATCCATTCGCTCTGCCAAGAATTGATCAGGTGATAGACTCCACAGCCGGATGCGAGCTGTTGAGTTTCTTAGATGCATATTCTGGATATCACCAGATCAAGCTGAACCCGGCTGATAGACTGAAGACCGCCTTCATCACGCCGTTTGGTGCCTTCTGCTACCTGACAATGACGTTCGGCTTGAGGAATGCTGGCGCCACCTTTCAGCGTTGCATGCAGAAGTGCCTCCTCAAGCAACTCGGTAGAAATTCCCACGTCTACGTGGATGATGTGGTGGTGAAGACGGAAAAGCGTGGAACACTGTTGGAAGACCTCAAGGAAACCTTTGAGAATTTGCGCCGATTCCAGATCAAGCTCAACCCCAAGAAATGCGTCTTCGGAGTACCAGCCGGCCAGCTCCTTCGCTTCCTGGTCTTTGAACACGGCATAGAGTGCAACCCTGTGAAGATCAAGGCCATCGAGAGGATGGAAGCACCCAGACGACTGCTAGATGTGCAAAAGTTCACCGGCTGTTTGGCGTCCATCAGCCGATTCACCAGTCGGCTGGGCGAGAAGGCTCTCCCCTTATATCAGCTCATGAAGAAGACGACCTTTTTTTAGTGGACTCCCAAGGCCGACGAAGCTTTTCTCCAACTGAAGAAAATGTTGACTACGCCCCCTGTGCTGGCGGCCCTGACTCCCAAAGAGCCCATGCTCCTATACATTGCCGCCACCAGCCGGGTAGTCAGCACAGTCCTTGTAGTTGAGCGCAAGGAGGAAGGCAAGGCGCTACCTGTCCAGAGACCGGTATATTACCTGAGCGAAGTACTGTCGGCCTCCAAGCAGAACTACCCCCACTACCAGAAGATGTGCTACGGCGTGCACTTTGCCGCCAAGAAATTGAAGCCTTACTTCTAGGAGCATCCAATCACTGTGGTCTGCACAGCCCCACTTGCCGAGATCATCGAGAGCCGAGATGCTTCTGGCCGAGTGGCCAAATGGGCCATCGATCTGGCTCCCTACACCATCTACTACCAGCCCCGCACCGCCATGAAGTCGCAAGCATTGGCCGACTTCCTCGTCGACTGGGCTGAGACCCAGTACCTGCCGCCAGCGCCCGACTCCACCCATTGGCGGATGCATTTCGACGGCTCCAAGATGCGCACCGGCTTGGGAGCCGGCGTCGTCCTCACTTCCCCCAAAGGCGAGAAGCTCAGATATGCGCTGCAGATCCATTTTGCCGCCTCCAACAACGCCGCTGAGTACGAGGCGCTCATTCACGGGCTCCGGCTTGCCAAAGAACTCGGCATTCGCCGCATCCTGTGTTATGGCGACTCTGACTTGGTGGTCCAGCAGTCATCTGGCGATTGGGACGCCAAGGATGCAAACATGGCGAGCTACCGCTTCCTTGTGCAGCAACTCAGCGGATACTTCGAGGGGTGCGATTTCCTCCACGTGCCAAGGAATGACAACGACCAAGCAGACGCCTTGGCACAAATCGGCTCCACCCGCCAAGCAATACCATCCGGCGTCGCCCTTCGGCGCCTCCTCAAGCCGTCTGTCAAGCCTTCACCAGAATCAGACTCCATCTTTGTGCCGGCTCCACCCGAAGAAGTCGGATCCGACTCCAAGAGCGCTCCAGTCGAGGCCGGCCCGGGGACTTCAGAACCCGGCCCGGGGACTGTGGCGACCAATCCGATGACTCCAGAACTCGGCCCGAGGACTCCTCCAGTCGGCCCGGGGACTTCATCAATCTAGCAAGCGGCTGCGGGCTCCAACCCGCCGCCTCCCAGCCCAGCCGCCCTCGTCCAAGTCGCAGTACTGGTAGTCGAAGAAATAGCAGCACCCTCATGGGCACAGCCCATCCTCAAGTTCCTGGTGAGCGAAGAACTGCCAATTGATGAAACCTTGGCTCGGCAAGTACAACGCCGAGCGGCAGCCTACACCATAGTCAACAGAGAGTTGGTCAGGCGCAGCGTCACTGGCGTCTACCAGCGTTGCGTCGAGCCAGAGCAAGGCCAAGCGATTCTCAAAGATATCCATCAGGGCGAGTGCGGCCACCATGCGGCTTCAAGAGCACTCGTCGCCAAAGCATTTCAACACGGTTTCTTCTGGCCGACTGCCCTAGAAGAAGCCAAAGAATTGGTTCAAAAGTGCAAAGGGTGCCAGAAGTTCCGCTCCAAGCCACATCAGCCGGCTTCGGCACTCAAGACTATCCCCATCGCCTGGCCCTTTGCGGTTTGGGGCCTGGATATGGTGGGACCATTCAAAACAGCCCGAGGCGGCCTAACTCACTTACTCGTCGCGGTGGACAAGTTCACCAAGTGGATAGAAGTAAAGCCCATCAAGAAGTTGAATGGTCCGACTGCGGTGACTTTCATCGCCGACATCACGACTCGGTACGGCATACCGCACAGCATCATCACCGACCATGGCACAAACTTTGCCAAAGGTGCCTTGGCCCGTTTCTGCGCGACTCAGGGCTTCCGATTGGACTTAGCGTCCGTTGACCATCCGCAGTCGGCTGCCGCACGGAGGCGCCGCAGCGACAAAACGACGACTTGCCTCCCCGCCGAGATCAAGGCGCGACGTCCCGGACACCAACAGGCGGTGTCCGCGGAAGAAAAGACAAGGATCCGGCTATCAGCCACAGTCGGACTCGCATAACCATCGAGCGCGACCAAGACGGACGCCCCAACGTAGTGGAACGGCGGGACGACTATCTGCCTCCCCCTCCTCGCAGAGAAAGGCGAGTCTCCCCGCCACCCGTAGAGCATCCGACTCTCGGCGACCACCTTGGCCATCGAGAGGGAGTCGGAGAGAATGACGCCCGCCACCGGATCGACCGACTCCACCGATCCCTGGCGCTGGAAGAAGAAGATGTGTTGGGTCCTCCCTGTTTCGGACCCCACATCCGAGACGAGCCCTTCCCCAAGGGGTTCACGCTCCCCCGAGATACACCCAAGTACACCGGCTCCGTGAAGCCGGAAGATTGGCTAGTTGACTACTCTACGGCCGTCAACATAGCGAACGGCAACAAGCATGTTGCTGTGAAGTATGTTCCACTCATGCTCTAGGGCACGGCCCGGACATGGTTGAACGGCCCGCGGCATCAACAGCTGGGTCCACTTCACCGAAGCCTTCGTTCGCAACTTCACGAGCACGTACAAGCAGCCTCCCAAGCCTCGCCAACTCTCCTTGTGCGTGCAAGGCCCCGACGAGTCCACTCGCGACTACCTCACGCGCTAGGCCGAGATTCGGAACTCTTGCGAGGGCGTGCACAAGGTGTAGGCTATCGAGTACTTTACTGCCGGGTGCAGAGAAGGCACCCTCCTCAAGCACAAGCTCCTCTGTGACGAGTCGGAGCCCCTCGACGAGCTGCTGGTCACAGCAGACAAGTACGCCACGGCCGACTCCTCCATGAAGGCGGAGATTCAAGTTAGTGTGACTGGCAAAGTAGCCCCTCAGGCTCCAAGAACTCCGGCTGGGGACACCAGTCGGCGGCAGCACCAAAGCGACCACAAGCGCAAAGCCCCACAGCCAGCTTCCAACAGCCGGCAAGTGGCGACAGTCGAAGACCAACAGCTGGAGGGGCAGCCTCCGACCAAGCGACAGAAAGGCGGCAAGTCCAACTAGTTGCCGGCCTTCTCCTATGAGCAGACTCTAGATGGCCCCTGCAAGTTCCACAGCAGCGCGAAGCCGTTAAATCAAACCACCCGGAAATGCCACTGGCTCACCAGAATCGCCAAGGGAGACGGCCTACTCCCTCCCCCGCCTGCTGGGCCGCCGCCTCCACCGCTGCCCCAGCAGCCGGCTGTCAGGCCAGTCGGCGCGATACAAGACGAGTTCCCAGATGAGCACGGAGCCTATGTGGTGTTCACCAGTGTGGCTGACGATCGATGCAGC
The DNA here is from genome assembly GCA_963921465.1 of Triticum timopheevii. Classification (NCBI taxonomy): domain Eukaryota; kingdom Viridiplantae; phylum Streptophyta; class Magnoliopsida; order Poales; family Poaceae; genus Triticum; species Triticum timopheevii. The sequence continues at coordinate 156,515,781 of OY997272.1, forward strand.
AGGCGGCTACAGCAGCAAGAGGTGAATGCAGTCGCGTCAAGCACTCCAGAGTTCATGCACTGGTCCGAAAAGCCTATCAGTTGGAGCAGAGCTGATCACCCAGAGGTGATGCCAAATCCGGGCTCCTACGCCCTGGTCCTAGGTGCCACACTCGCCACAGATAGGCAGGCCGCTCGTTTCTCGCGAGTGCTGATAGATGGAGGCAGCAGTATCAACATCCTGTACAAGGATACCATGGAGAAGTTAGGAATCAAGCAAAGACAGCTTCAGAGCAGCCGGACTGTGTTCCACGGCATTGTTCTCGGCCTTTCCTGCTCGCCAATCGGCAACATCCTGATAGACCTCCTCTTTGGGGACAAAGATCATTTCCGCCGAGAGCCAGTTTGGTTTGAAGTGGTGGACCTCGAAAGCCCATACCATGTGTTGCTTGGCCGACCTGCTTTGGCCAAGTTCATGGCGATGCCCCACTACGCCTACCTCAAGATGAAGATGCCGAGTTCCAAGGGGATTCTAACCATAGCCGGCGACTACAGAAAGTTGTCCGCTTGCGCGGCTGAAAGCAGTCGGCTGGCTGAGTCCTTGGTGATCGCAGCTGAGAAACGGCTTCTTGATCGGGTTGTGGCAATGGCCGGCAAGCAGCCCGAGATGTCGCCTGACCCCAAGGAGTCGGAAGCAGAAGGATCGTTCAAGCTGGCCAGAGAAACGAAGAAGATACCCTTGGACCCGGAGCACCCGGAGAGGTATGATGTCATGGGTACAAACCTTGACAGCAAATAGGAAGGCGAGCTCGTCGATTTACTCCGTGAGAATCGAGACATCTTCGCATGGTCCCCTAAAGACATGCCAGGTGTACCGACGAAATTCGCCGAGCACAAGTTACATGTCTGGTCAGATGTGAAGCCCGTCAGGCAGCCCTTGCATCGCATGTCAGAAGAGAAGAGAAGAGTTGTTGGAGAAGAGATAGCCCGGCTCCTGGCAGCCGGCTTCATTATGGAAGTGTTTTTCCCAGAGTGGCTAGCAAACCCAGTCCTGGTGCTGAAGAAGAACAAGCAGTGGCGGATGTGTATCAACTACACAAGCCTCAAAAAAGCCTGCCCCAAGGATCCATTCGCTCTGCCGAGAATTGATCAGGTGATAGACTCCACAGCCGGATGCGAGCTATTGAGTTTCTTAGATGCATATTCTGGATATCACCAGATCAAGCTGAACCCGGCTGATAGACTGAAGACCGCCTTCATCACGCCGTTTGGTGCCTTCTGCTACCTGACAATGACGTTCGGCTTGAGGAATGCTGGCGCCACCTTTCAGCGTTGCATGCAGAAGTGCCTCCTCAAGCAACTCGGTAGAAATGCCCACGTCTACGTGGATGATGTGGTGGTGAAGACGGAAAAGCGTGGAACACTGTTGGAAGACCTCAAGGAAACCTTTGAGAATCTGCGCCGATTCCAGATCAAGCTCAACCCCAAGAAATGCGTCTTCGGAGTACCAGCCGGGCAGCTCCTTGGCTTCCTGGTCTTTGAACGCGGCATAGAGTGCAACCCTGTGAAGATCAAGGCCATCGAGAGGATGGAAGCACCCAGACGACTGCTAGATGTGCAAAAGTTCACCGGCTGTCTGGCGTCCATCAGCCGATTCATCAGTCGGCTGGGCGAGAAGGCTCTCCCCTTATATCAGCTCATGAAGAAGAAGACCTTTTTTGAGTGGACTCCCAAGCCGGACGAAGCTTTTCTCCAACTGAAGAAAATGTTGACTATGCCCCCTGTGCTGGCGGCCCTGACTCCCAAAGAGCCCATGCTCCTATACATTGCCGCCACCAGCCGGGTAGTCAGCACAGTCATTGTAGTTGAGCGCAAGGAGGAAGGCAAGGCGCTACCTGTCCAGAGACCGGTATATTACCTGAGCGAAGTACTGTCGGCCTCCAAGCAGAACTACCCCCACTACCAGAAGATGTGCTACGGCATGCACTTTGCCGCCAAGAAATTGAAGCCTTACTTCTAGGAGCATCCAATCACTATGGTTTGCACAGCCCCACTTGCCGAGATCATCGAGAGCCGAGATGCTTCTGGCCGAGTGGCCAAATGGGCCATCGATCTGGCTCCCTACACCATCTACTACCAGCCCCGCACCGCCATCAAGTCGCAAGCATTGGCCGACTTCCTCGTCGACTGGGCTGAGACCCAGTACCTGCCGCCAGCGCCCGACTCCACCCCTTGGCGGATGCATTTCAACGACTCCAAGATGCGCACCGGCTTGGGAGTCGGCGTCGTCCTCACTTCCCCCAAAGGCGAGAAGCTCAGATATGCGCTGCAGATCCATTTTTCCGCCTCCAACAACACCGCTGAGTACGAGGCGCTCATTCACGGGCTCCGGCTTGCCAAAGAACTCAGCATTCGCCGGATCCTGTGTTATGGCGACTCTGACTTGGTGGTCCAGCAGTCATCTGGCAATTGGGATGCCAAGGATGCAAACATGGCGAGCTACCGCTTCCTTGTGCAGCAACTCAGCGGATACTTCGAGGGGTGTGAGTTCCTCCATGTGCCAAGGAATGACAACGACCAAGCAGACGCCTTGGCACAAATCTGCTCCACCCGCCAAGCAATACCATCCGGCGTCGCCCTTCGGCGCCTCCTCAAGCCGCCTGTCAAGCCTTCACCAGAATCAGACTCCATCTTTGTGCCGGCTCCACCCGAAGAAGTCAGATCCGACTCCAAGAGCGCTCCAGTCGAGGCCGGCCCAGGGACTTTAGAACCCGGCCCGGGGACTGTGGCGACCAATCCGATGACTCCAGAACTCGGCCCGAGGACTGCCCCAGTCGGCCCGGGGACTTCATCAATCTAGCAAGCAGCTGCAGGCTCCAACCCGCCACCTCCCAGCCCAGCTGCACTCGTCCAAGTCGCAGTACTGGTAGTCGAAGAAATAGCAGCACCCTCATGGGCACAGCCCATCCTCAAGTTCCTGGTGAGCAAAGAACTGCCAATTGATGAAACCTTGGCTCGGCAAGTACAACGCCGAGCGGCAGCCTACACCATAGTCAACAGAGAGTTGGTCAGGCGCAGCGTCACTGGCGTCTACCAGCATTGCGTCGAGCCAGAGCAAGGCCAAGCGATTCTCAAAGATATCCATCAGGGCGAGTGCGGCCACCATGCGGCTTCAAGAGCACTCGTCGCCAAAGCATTTCAACACGGTTTCTTCTGGCCGACTGCCCTAGAAGAAGCCAAAGAATTGGTTCAAAAGTGCAAAGGGTGCCAGAAGTTCCGCTCCAAGCCACATCAGCCGGCTTCGGCACTCAAGACTATCCCCATCGCCTGGCCCTTTGCGGTTTGGGGCCTGGATATGGTGGGACCATTCAAAACAGCCCGAGGCGGCCTAACTCACTTACTCGTCGCGGTGGACAAGTTCACCAAGTGGATAGAAGTAAAGCCCATCAAGAAGTTGAATGGTCCGACTGCGGTGACTTTCATCGCCGACATCACTACTCGGTACGGCATACCGCACAGCATCATCACCGACCATGGCACAAACTTTGCCAAAGGTGCCTTGGCCCGTTTCTGCGCGACTCAGGGCATCCGATTGGACTTAGCATCCATTGCCCATCCGCAGTCAAATGGCCAGGTAGAGTGAGCAAATGGCCTCATCCTGTCTGGCATCAAGCCTCGACTGGTCGAACCACTGGAGCATTCAGCCGGCTGTTGGCTTGACGAGTTGCCAGCCGTCCTCTGGAGTCTGCGCACGACTCCAAATAAGTCAACCGGCTTCACACCCTTCTTCCTTGTCTACGGTGCTGAAGCCGTCATCCCAACGGACATAGAGTTCGACTCTCCGCGAGTCACCATGTACACCGAGGAAGAAGGAGAAGAAGCACGTCAAGACGGTGTCGATCTGCTAGAAGAGGGCCGGCTGTTGGCACTCAGCCGGTCCAGCATCTACCAGCAGAGCATGCACCGATACTACAACAGGAAGGTCAGGCCGAGATCTTTCCAAGAGGGCGACCTTGTGCTCCGTCTGATCCAGCGAACAGCCGGCCAGCACAAGCTGTCGGTGCCTTGGGAAGGCCCCTTCATTATCAGCAAGGTACTGGGAAATGACTCCTACTACCTGATCGACGCTGAGAAGCCCCGAGCACGCAAGAGGGACGACTCCGGCAATGAGACGGAGCGCCCATGGAATGCAAATCTTCTTCGAAGATTTTACAGTTGATGCAGTATGTATCACGCTACCCTTTGTATTAAAGTACCAAGACTTCGGGCCCCCCGAGACGAGCTCGGGGACTGCCCTTTTTTGTTATCTGTATGATAAGAATTATGCCTTCGAGTATATTACTCTTTGTTATGCCGCTTGGCACCGGGCTCGACTAGTCGGCCCGGGGACTCGCCGCCTCGCGCTATGAAATGCTTCCCGCAGTCAGACAAGTAGTGTGTGGCGCCTAAGCCATCTCATGTCAGAAGCCGCAGCTCGTAGAGCGACTGTTTGGTAGGCAGGAGTAAGGAAGAACGGGCGCCCACACGAAAAATGGCTAAGGACCCAAAGCACAAACATAGCCTAAGACGGCTTCCAGCCTCCCTCAAGCAAAAGCCGACTCATGAGTAGTCGGCTTGCCGCTTTCTTCTAGCCTCTCTTAAGTGAAGCCGACTCATAAGTAGTCGGCTTACCGCTTTCTATCCGACTTGTTAAAAAGACTCTAAAATGGCCAAGTACTTGCCTTCCCAAAGTAGCCAAGCGTTTGATCCAGTGGCAATCCGCAGAGCGGTTGTCCGACTGGCAAGGCGGCGACTAAGGGAAGGCAGCAAAGGAAAAAAGCCAAAAGAGCAATGAGCAAGGAAAGATAGAACTCGGATAAATATTTACATAACATAGGCCCTTGGCCGAATCTTCAAGTAGAAGTTCAAAATACACCCCGCGGGTGGAATTGTTCGAATTAACAAAGTTCTTCAAAGACTACTAAGGCAGATAAAATGAAGGCAAAGACGGCAGCCTAGGAGGCGGCATCCGGGTTCGGAGGGTCGGAGGAGACGGCGGTGTCAGGCGTCGGGGCGGCCGGCTAGGCAGTCTCGGCTTGATCGTCTCCGACGGCAGCCACCTTCTCCGGACGCGGCTCGTTGCTGGAGGCACGGTCGAGCTGAGGTTGGTCGCCCATTCCATCTTCTGGCGCCTCCGTCTCACCTTCGTCCTCCACCTCGCCTTCCTCCTCGGCACTGGAAGCAATCACCTCCGCCGAGTCCTCGTCGTAATCTGGGTTCATCCTGAACCACTCTAGCGGTGCCTCCCTGCCGTCTTCAGCCCGATCAGGGACGAAGATGCTAGTGTCGGCATAGTCGGCGATTGCTGCAGCACGAGCGACGAGGGCGTCTTCCACAGCTACCAGCTCTGCCTGGGCCTCTGACCGGAACGCGGCCAGACGGTCCAGGTCTAGCCCTAGATACCACGCCTTGATGAATTCCAAGGCCCGGCGCGCTCTAGCCCGGGCCGAGGAACCCTTCCAAGCCTCAAGACGACCAGCTGCGACCTCCAGCCAGTCGGCAGTCCGACTGGCAGTGCGCAGAATCGGCATGTCTGGCCACAGGACGGCAATGGCCTGGGCACCGGCACGCTGAAGCCGGTGCAGCATCCGATGGGCCGGCTGCGGACGAGCCTCGATGCTCAGAAGCTGCTCGTCAAGGGTCCGGGGGGCGTTGGCGGCAATCTCCGCACCATCTGCCCTCCGCGCCTCACGATCTGCCTCGATGGCCTGAGTGGCCACCTGCGAGTGGCCAGGGAAGAAGTCTGCCAAGACAAAAAAGAAGCAAGTCAGAATCGGAGTCGCCCGACCCACAGTCTGCGGCTCAAAGAAAGTAAAGAAACTCACCGTCAACGATGTCCTCAATCTCATGGAAGCCGGAAGTCAGCTGCGCCTCCTTGTCGGTCCAGGAGGAGCGCTCGCTCTCGAACTCGACCAGGAGGGCAGCCTCTTTCTTCTCTGCCTCCTGCGCCTTCTTGAGCAGCTCTTTTTGCTCCGCCAGCTGCGCGGCCAGCAGATCACGCTCCGCGGCAAGCTTGCCGCACTCCTCCCCCTTGGCGCGCAAGGCGGTGTTGGCCTCGCCCAGCTGCTGCTGAAGAGTGGCATTGGCCTCTGAAGAATAAAAAAAGAAAGACGTTAAGTCGTCAACAAAGAAAGTCGCTGAAAAGATCCGGCCCGACTGCTCAGCAGTTGGCCCGAATCTCGGGGACTACAGCCCGCGGGTGCGCCAGCGCGCCCCCGCGAAGAAGAAGGAAGACTCACTCCGACTCTCTGACAAGTCGGCAGTCTGATTGCTCAGCTCCTCAACATTGCGGTTGAAGGCAGTGACGCGGAGGTTGTGATACTCCTGCAATAAGAATTTTTAGACGAAGATAAGTATCGGAACTCGCCAGAAGGAGTTCCAAGCCGCCTGCTCAGCAGCCGGCCCAAAACTCGGGGACTACACCCAGTGGGTGCGCTGGCACGCCCCCATAGAGAAGAACAAAGAAAAGCAAAGTCAAAAATGAAGCATACCCGGACGGCTACTCGCGACGCCAGATGCGCCTTGGTGCAGCTCTGGATGGCGTCGCCCTCGGCTCGCAGCTTCGCCTGAACATCCAGAAGCGCCTGGTTCAGCGGGCCCGTGCCACCTCCTTGCACCCACCCAACGGGCGCGGCGCTCGTCGCCTCAGCGTCTGGGATGGCCGAGCTGGCGGTGCCGGTCTCTAGCGGCCGTGGCGCTGAAGTCGCCTTCTCAAGACGGCGACGCGCTGGCGAGGCGACTTGAAGGAGCAACTTCGTCACGGACTCGTCCTCAGTCGGCGGCACCGGCGGGCCTGTCGGTTGTTTATCTTGTGCACCCCCAGACGGCGGCGGAGGCGGTGGTGGCGGCACGATCGTGTCCGACATGGAGGCCTCGCTGCTCTCCCTCTCCATGACGGGGTTCTCACCGCCCGCTCCTCCAGTCTGCCCCGTGAACTCCGGGGGCGGCTGCGCGGAGTTCAGCGGGATGACGAGCAATGCCGACTGGAGGAGCGCCACCTCCTCAGCTCGCCGCCTTGCCGCCACGGCGGCTTCGGCCTTGTCCAGCTTCCTCTGGGCGGAGGCAGCAGCCTTCTCGGCCTCCGCCTTCTCCAGACGGGCGGCTTCGTCCTCGTCGCGCTTCTCCCGCGCGTTCCACTCCGTCACCTCCCGAAGGTCGGCGGCGGGATCAATCCGCCGAGTACTGGCGAAAGTCTCCACCGACCCCATGACGGAGGCGGCGGCGACCCTCTCGAAGGTGAGGGGAGCCCTGAGGTGAAGAAAGCATGTAAAAGATTTGGACAAAAATCCACCAAGAGCAAAATAAGTCAAGAGCGGAGGCACTTACGCGGAGACCAGCAGCGGCTTCTTCACTTCCTTACGGAAGCGGTTGGCCTTCGCGAGCGCCTCTTCCCGCTTGGTCGTGGCGGCCGCCCCCTTGAACTTCTTCGACCGGCCTCCAAGCAAGCTCGGCCCGGCCCGGCGCCTCTTCGCGCCGCCTTGACCATCCAAGCCGGCGGAGGAGCCCGCGCCCGGATGGCCAACCCTCGGTTGGCGGCACGGGACGACTTCCCCCTCGGCGTCATCATCAAGCCAGTCGGCAAAGGTGGCTGACGGCCTGAAGCCTCCTCCTCCTCCTCCTCCTCCTCCGCCTCCTTCGGCGTCGGCCTCCATCGCCGCCGCCCCCAAGTCCGGGTCGTCGACGTCGCTCTCCGCCCGGTCGGAGACAAACTGACGGGCCGGGCCCGTGGTGCCAGCTGAGGGCTGGATGAGGGGGTTCTGACTCGAGAAAAAACCAAAAAGATCAGAAGTCGGATTCGGCTACAAAGGAAGACAGAAGAAAAAGAGAGATAACTTACCGCAAGCGGGGGGTTTGCGCGTGAGTACGGCTCCTTGCCGAACTACCAATCCGCCGCGAGACCGCAGTTCGCGATGTAGTTCACCGTGTCCGCCACCTCCGTGTGGGGCATGTCCTTGGAGCACATCTGACTTGGGTCTCGGTGGCCGCTCATCTGATAGATCAGATGAGGTCGACCTTGGAGCGGGAGGACTCGGCGTGCCACGAAGGCGGCCAGCAGGTCGGCCTCGGTCAGACCTTCTGACTGCGTCAGAACTCAGAGTCGCGCGACGGCGGCGGCTCCGGTGGGAGTCAGCGTCTTGACTCGGTGGGACCAGCTGGGGAGCCTCCCAGCCGGTGCGCCGGCTTCATAAGGCGGCAGGTTGACCCAGTCACCGTCTGGGGCGATGTTCTTCACGTAGAAGTACGACCGCTACCACATTTTCACCGACTTGATCAGCGGAATGGCGGGAAAAGGGTTGTCGTCCGTCGATCTCCGCATCACGATGAAGGCGCCGCACTGGGCCGGCACGCCCGCGATGTGCGTGTCGAGCTTGGACTGGAAGAATTCCCCCCACAGCTCGATGGTGGGGAGAACACCGAGGAAGCCTTCGCACAAGGTGGCGAAGGCAACCAGCAGCACCACCGTGTTCGGGGTGAGGTGGTGCGGCTGGAGCCCGTGGAACTCCAAGAAGGAGCGGAAGAAGCCGCTCGCCGGCAGCCCTAGGCCGCGCATGAGGTGCGAGCGGAACACGACCCGCTCGCCCTCCTCCGGCGCTGGTGATATTTCCCTCTCCGGCACGGCACAGGCTCGCACTAGGTCCGCACCGGGGAGGCGACGCGTCTTGCGGAGGAACTCGATGATGTCGTCGTCCACCTCGGAGCCGTCCCACACGCTGGAGCGCACGGCAGCAGGAGCGGCGGCGGAGGAAGAGCTCATCGTCGCAAGCGTGGCGTAGCTCGGTGCGGCGGCGGCGGCGAGAGGAAGAAGAAGCAAGAAGGAAGCAAGGGGAGTAGGGAGATGGGCGCGCGTGCCTCGCCGCTCCCTTCCTCCCGCCTACTTATAGGCTCAGGGGCTGAGAAGCCGATGGGGCGGGCGTGGGATTAACTGCGCCCCGGCCCCCACGCCCCCCACGATTTACCACACGCAGTAACTGCGTGCAGTTACGGCGTGGGAAACCCAACCGTCCGCACGGCCGCAGCAAATTCGCCCGCGTGCCGAGGCACGGTAGTGGCAGGCCTCGCCTGAGGTCCTGTCCCGTCGCGCGCGTGGGTGGGCAGACTGACCCCGCCACGTGGCGCCACGCGACGGACCCGCAACGGGCGGCTGCCCGGAAGCTTATCAGGCATGCCGCCTGGACCCCGCAGCGACGTTCAAACCCTCTAAGAGGCAAGACGGCCTTCTGCGAGTCCGACTCCAGCTAGTCGGCCTGGAGGAAGATGGCGAGCGAGGCCGAGATTCCACCCCCGGAGAGATGAAACTGTTAAGGCTCCCCGGCGCGTCTCCCGCGGCGCCTCACCAGCTTCGGGGACTACTGTCGGAGTAATGGGCCGCGGGTAGGCTAACCCGAGCCCCAGAACCTTTCAAAACATCGGGGCAGACTGCGCCCCTCAAGGCCCCACGATGAAGAGCCGCCTTCTGGGAGTCGGCAGCAACTGTCCCTCACGGCCGAGTCCTAGGGACGGCTTCGAGATAAGCCGACTCTCAGGTGACGGCTTCCAGATAAGCCGACTCTTAGCTGACGACTTCCAGAGAAGCCGGCTGTGGGAGTCGGCCCGCGACTCCAACCACCTCCTTCCTTCGCCACAATGGACGGGGCGGAGTATGGTCACAGCGTTGCCGCCTCTACCCCGCTTACGAGGGGCTGGCATGGCTATAGTGCGACGTATCGCTGGAGATCTCCATCGTGGCGCGGCACTGTTGCCATGCCTACCCTGACCTCAGCCCCCGTGGGCGGCGCACTATGCCCACGACGGCCTACCTATACGGCCCAGAGACGGAGGGACCCATCCATTAGCGGGAGTACCGAAGGCAGCAAGAGCGCCACGAAGACGGCCCCGTGGGAGTCGGCCCCCTAGAGTCGGTCGGCCCCTCCCACGGGCCCCGCACGCCATTAACCAGACAAGACGGGGAATGGCGACAGTGATCGCCCGTCAGACGGCGGCACTGTTGCCATGATCCCATGACCAAGCCAACGTCATCAGAAGCGCCGCCAGTAGTCGGCGGAGACGACGGCGGCCTGAGAGACAGACGGCTGGGACCCGCGCCCAGCTGGATTACCATTATATCCCTGGGGGGCAGGCCTATATAAGCTCCCCGGGGCACCCATGCAAGGGGGATAGCTTCTCTAGGATTAGACCCGATCATATAGTAAGGAAAGAGCTAGCCTTGCCCTCTCCGACCTCCAGAAAACAGCTCTAGGAGCAACCTTGTCTTCACTTTGCCATAGTGATCATGCGGAGACCCCGCAGAGCAGCAGTAGGGGTGTTATCTCCTCGGAGAGCCCTGAAGCTGGGTAAGATCCGCCGGCATGCATGTCTTCGCCTCATCCCGCTTCCGGGCACCGGTGACGTTCTACTCGCTCCCACCATGATAAGCCATCCGTTGGCATATGTCGTACCCAACCCCCGACAGTCACTCTTCGAAAAGAATTGGGAATAGCTCCGGGAAATTAGAAGAGTCAGGAAAGATCCTAGGAACCTGTGGGTTATGGGCCCACTGAAGAGATAACACCGTTGAAAAGGATTGTTGAAAAGATAGATGATGCACCGGAACAATTGAAATATTTGAATGAGGTGACAACCTCGAATTAATTGGAACACCGATGAATCTCCTGAGATGTCTTGAACACTCCGGAAGGATAAACTGGCGAGAGGCGAACGAGCAGGGAGAACACTTGATCAAGGAAAAGAATGTGATCAACCCGAAAAACTTGAATAGCGTCCACCGGAGAAGAAAAAGAGATGGAGAATGACGAACGAGACGAGAATTCACCGGTTGAAATAATTGAGGGAAGACTGAAGAGGCTCCGTACGAATGAAAATTGATGTTCGAAAGAGACTTAGACTCCTGGAATAAAAAAAGGGTGGGAGGGCGGGAAAACAAAGGCAACTTGAAAGGGGGAACCGACGAATATCTTGAAGAGAAAACACCAGTTGAAATCATTGAGGAGAGAGAGCAAAGACTTTGCACGAGTAGGATGGATACTCGATTACAGACTCCGGTTTCGAGAAGAAGAAGGGTGGGCGGGTGGGAAAAGAAAACAACTGAGGATGGGGAAATAACTTCGTTGAGAGCGAACTGAGGATTGAACTTGGCAAAGACAAAGAGGCTCGAGTCAACTTGACGAGAAATGCACCGGATGAAAGAGCTGAGAACCTACGATCTGAGAACCCACTGCGTGATCCTAAAGAAAATTTGAAAGGGGAGAGGAGTAATTCAAAACACCTATGTCAAGATTCCTCACCAGAGCGACGAAGGGGCTGAGGAGTAAAAAGAATTCCTACTCTCTGATATAACTAGACTCCGAAAACAGTTTTCTTCTAGACTCGACAACGTCCAAACTACACGATCAATCAAGGGGCTCCTAAGGTCGGTCGAGGCTTTGATACCAACTTGTCACGCCCAATATGTGACCCTATCCAAAAGGAACTCGAGGGTCCCACCAAGGATAGACCCGCATATTGAGACGCTTTTGCAAGGTGGATATCATTACATCAACATTACATAATAGATGGGGATACATACAAAAGGCATACAATGCCACACGAATACAACATCACAATACATAAGAGCATCATCCGACTACGGATGAAACAGAAACAGAAACTCAAACAACATCCACCCTGCTAGCCCAGGCTGCCGACCTGGAACCTATCCCCTGATCGAAGAAGCAGAAGAAGAACTCAATGCAAAGCAAGCATCGCTCTCGCGTCATGATCATCGCATAACTTGTAGCTGCAACTGTTGTTGTAGTAATCTGTGAGCCACGAGGACTCAGCAATCCCATTACCATGGGTATCATGACTAGCAAAGCTTAATGGGAAAGGAAGGGGTAAAGTGGTGAGGTTGCAGCAGCGACTAAGCATGATATGGTGGCTAACATACGCAAATAAGAGCGAGAAGAGAGCAAGCGGAACGGTCGTGAAGCTAGCAATGATCAAGAAGTGATCCTGAAATCCTACTTCGTCAAACATAACCCAAAAACCGTGTTCACTTCTCGGACTCCGCCGAAAAGAGACCATCACGGCTACACACACGGTTGATGCGTTTTAATTCGGATCTGGTGTCAAGTTATCTACAACCGGACATTAACAAATTCCCATCTGTCGCATAACCGCGGGCACGGCTTTCAAAAGTTTATACCCTGCAGGGGTGTCCCAACTTAGCCCATGATAAGCTCTCGCGATCAACGAAGGATATACCTTCTCCCAGGAAGACCCGATCAGACTCGGAATCCCGGTTTACAAGACATTTCGACAATGGTAAAACAAGACCAGCAAGACCGCCCGATGCGCCGACAATCCCGATAGGAGCTGCACATATCTCGTTCTCAGGGCAACACCGGATGAGCAATCCGTACAACTAAAACCAGACCTCGAGTTTCCCTGAGGGGGCGCTGCAAAGGGCTCTAGTTCGGACCAACACTTAGACAAGCATTGGCCCGGGGGGGCTAAAATAAAGATGACCCTTGGGTTAATTACTCCCAAGGAAATGTAGGTGGTGGTGAGGCAAATGGTAAAACCAAGGTTGGGCTTTGCTGGAGGAGTTTTATTCAAAGCGAACTGTCGAGGGGGTCCCATAAATCACCCAACCGCGTTAGGGACGCAAAATCCGGGAACATAATACCGATATGACGAAAACTAGGGCGGCAAGAGTGGAACAAAACACCAGGCATAAGGTCGAGCCTTCCACCCTTTACCAAGTATATAGATGCATTAATTAAATAAGAGATATTGTGATATCCCAACATAAACCTGTCCACCATGGAGCAATCTTCAACTTCACCTGCAACTAACAACGCTATAGGAGGGGCTGAGCAAAACGGTAACATAGCCAAACAATGGTTTGCTAGGAAGGGTGTCAAAGGTTAGAGGTTCATGGCAATTTGGGAGGCTTGATGAGCAAAAGATAGGTAACGCAGCATAGCGATAGAACGAAGCAACTAGCATAGCAATGATAGTAGTGAGATCCAGGGTAGCGGTCATCTTGCCTGAAATCCCGCTAGGAAGAAGAACGAGTCCATGAAGAAGACGAACGGATGAAGCCGAACCCAGCATAGATGAACGAATCCTCACGATCGCAACGAAACGGGAACTATCGAGAAGAAGCAGACAACATGGTAAACACACCACACATAGGCAAGACATGATGCACAACAAGCATGATGCATGACAAATCTACATGAGGCTACTCATGGCAAGGGATGATGCAAACAAGAGCAACACATCAAGGCAAGTTTAAATGAGGCCGGAAGCAACATATAACAATTCCGGTAAGTCCACATATGCAAATTTCGAAATTGGTCCAGATCTGAGTAAACCTTATGTTCAAGTTGTTAAACAGCAAGTTAAGATGCACAAAGATGATCTACACGAGATTCTAGTCAAGTTTCATATAAAGTTCATTTAATTCGGAGCTACGGCCTAGAAGATATGAGCAAAACAAGTTAAACATGGCATTGATGCAAAATGCATACAAACATCAAGCAAACACCTCAAAACAAGTATGCAACATGATAATATGAAGCTACATGCAAAATCAAGCAAGTTTCATATAAAGCACACTCGAAACGGGCAACGGTTTAACACACACACACTATACAAGTTATAGCAACAATCTGTCCAAAACAGCAACTAGGCATATTGCAAGTATCAAAACAACATGCTACAGCACCACAATATGAAAACAAAAGGCATGGGCATGATGTACAGGTAAAGCATAACAAAACATGAACACTGATCTATCTCCAGAAATCACTAGAACATGCTCCAAAACACATGGCAAGATTGCATATAGTAACAGTTTCAGAATTAGCAGAGATAACATCAGGTTGCAATGTTTAGAGCTATCAAACAACATGTTACAGGAACTTAACATGGCAAACAAAGGCATGGAATGAACCTACTAATTGCATAGAACAAAAATCCTTTACTAACCATGAGCCAAAAAGGATCAGAAGATATGATGGCACCCATGTAAACATGGCAAGTTATATGACAGATTCATACATGGCAGAAACAACGATAAGCAGGCATGTTGGTAAGCTTGTACCACTATCCACAGAGCATTACATGGCATGTGAAGGCAACCAACAACAATATGACATGTTTATGAAGCTAAGCATGGCAATAGCAAGTTCATAGGGTGCATGGATCACTAGCAAAATACATGGCAAAACTGAACTTCATGTTAACAGGCTGACAACAACATTATTTAGCAACTTTGGAGCAAGAATACAACAAACTACAGCAGGCTATAAATGCAACCACGGGCATGGATGGATAGAGCATGACATGTAGAACAAAACATTCTTAGTTAACATCTCCAGATTATGCATAGAATGACTTGTAGCAGCAGGTTTACATAGCATCACAAAATAACAGATTCAGCCTAGCAAAACAGTGACAGCAAGTACCCTACTTAACAAGCTCGATTCACTCACCACAAGTCATTGAATGAAAGGATAAGCATAGCATCAGCAATAAGACATGTTTATGAAACTAACAAAGGCAATAACAAGTTCATAGCATGCAAGGATCAACTACAACAACCTTGGCAAAATTGAATAACATGTAAACAATCTGCCAGGAAACAGTTTATAGCAAAAGTAGAGCAAGAAAATGACATGCTAGGCCACTCCATAATTTCAAACAAGGGCATGAATGGATAGATAACAACCATATGTTCAAAACATCCTTACTGAAGTATCTCAAAATATGCATGGATCTCTCTGTAGCATCAAGTTTACATGGCATAAAAATAACAGCAGAACAGGGACTGAAATAAGTAACATCACGAAGCCTAGTTTGCATGCTTGTTCTAGTCACCACATTGATCACAAAAATACATGGCATACACCCCTATAAATATGGCATGATGTAGCACAAAACACATGTAGGACTCATGCCCATAGGATGCACACATCAAACATGGCAAAAATGACAAATGAGCATGTTCTGTTAACAGACAGCAGACAACAACATATAGCACTCCTGCAACGATGATTCAGACATCAAGATGAGCTCAAATGAACATGATGCAATGTAACTAAATGTAGAGCATCTCTCAATGAACATTTTGACATATTACACGCACGAAACGGAGCTACATGCAGAAAGTTATGATGCGATGAACAGGGCAACACAATGCTGAAATTAAAGGGACTTAGCAGTTTTATGGAAAAAAAACAGAACGGGTGCAGGATAGTTAAAAGCCGCACGGTGCGGGATTTAGGAGGGGGCTCACCACTGGGCTTGGCCCAGGCAGAGGGGAAGCAGGACGACTTGGCGGGCAGAGCTGGGCTGGGCCGCGGGGCACGTTGGGCCGAGGAGGAGGGCGTCGGCCCACGCGGGGAGGGGCTCGACCCCGACCTCGATCCCTCCTGGATTGGGCAGGGGCGGCGGCGCACTCCGGCAGGTCGGGGCGGCGCTCCGGCGGAGGCGGGCGCGGGCCGCAGTGGCCGGGGACGGCGGCGCTTGGGTGCGGCGGCGCTCGGGCGCGGGGCGGCGGCGGAGATGCGAGAGGGCGGCGGCGGACGGGATCCGCGGTGGGGCGAGGTCGCGGCGGCGGCGGCCGAGGTCGCCGGTGTCGGTAGGCGAGGCGGCGGCAGCGGAACCGGGGGCGGGCTCGGGCGCCGCGGATGAGGAAGGAGATGGCGGCGCGGGATCCAGGCGGCGGGGTCGGGCGCGCGGGCCGGGAGGGCCCGATCCGGGCCCCGATGGGCCGCGGTGGCTGGCGCGGTGGAGGAGGAGAGAGAAAGGTGGCAGCACTGACGGGGCGGGCGGCGATTGGGCGAGGGGGCTATGGCGGACATGTCCAGCGGCGGAGGATGAAACGTCCGGCGGCGCGGAGAGGAAATGATCTAGGGTTAGGGGATTCATCCGCGAAAAATGAAGGGGAGGACTAATTTATAGATTCTGGGAGCTAGGAGAGTCCAAATGGGGAGCGGTTTTCTGCCACGCGATCGTGATCAAACGGCGGAGAGCATGGAGGGGGTTAGGATGGGTTTTGGGCCACTTTGGAGGGGTGTTGGGCTGCAAACAAAAGAGGCTTTTACGGTTCCCCGGTTAACCGTTGGAGTATCAAACGACCTCCAAATGGCACGAAACTTGACAGGCGGTCTACCGGTGCTATACCAAGGCCGCTTGGCAAACCTCGGGCCATTCCGAGAAAGTTTAACACCCACTCACAACAAGAGACAAAAGGGGGACGCCGGAGGACATAGGAGTGCCGGATTGCAAAGCGGACAATGGGGAAAATGCTCGGATGCATGAGACAAACACGTATGCAATGCAATGCACATGATGACATGATAAAATGTAACACGCAAGCAAATGAGATGGCAACAACGGAGAATAACTGGCAGACACCTGGCGCATCGAATCCAGGGCGTTACAGGCACCTGAGCCATTCAGCATCTTGGAGCCATCAAAAAACATAGTCCAATGCTTCGAGTGAACTTGAGTCGGCAATTGCTGTTCAATCCACTCGACAAGGAAATCTGCGATCGCCTGGGACTTAATGGCCTTCTTTGCCTCAAACTTGATATCCAGGGGAAGAAGTTCAATCGCCCATTTTGCCACTCGGCCAGTTGCATCTCTGTTATTCAGGATTTCAGATAATGGTGCGTCGCTGACGACCGTAATGGAGTGATCAGAGAAATAATGTGCAACCTTCTTCATAGTCATGTATATTCCATAAACAAGCTTCTGATAATGTGGATATCGTTGCTTGGACGGAGTTAAAACTTCAGAGAGATAGTAAACTGGGCGCTGAACCTTGTAAGATTTTCCTTCCTCCACTCACTCGACCGTGAGTACTGTACTGATGACTTGTCTAGTGGTTGCAATGTAAATTAGTAAAGGCTCTTTGCTGATTGGCGCAGCGAGCACCGGCTGGGTGGACAGCAGGGTTTTGAGCTCTGCAAACGCTGCATCAGCTTCTTCAGTCCACTCGAACTTATCAGATTTCTTCATCAGTCGGTAAAGAGGCAAGGCCTTTTCACCAAGATGAGAAATGAATCGACTCAAGGTGGCCAAACAACTAGTCAGCTTATGAACGTCATGTACTCACACAGGGCGCTTCATTCGGAGGATGGTATCAACCTTTTCTGGATTGGCATCGATCCCTCGTTCGGAAACGAAAAAACCGAGTAACTTTCCACCTGGAACTCCGAATGTGCACTTCGACAGATTAAGCTTGATATCATACCTTCTTAGGTTGGCAAAGGTTTCTGCGAGGTCAGTCAGTAGGTCGGAACCTTTACATGACTTGACCACGATGTCATCCATGTATGCTTCTACATTCTAACTGATTTGAGTGAGCAGGCACTTCTGAATCATTCTCATGAATGTGGCTCTAGCATTTTTAAGACCAAATTGCATGGTGACATAACAAAAGCACCCGAACGGGGTGATGAAGGCTGTTTTTATTTCATCGGGACCATATAATCGGATCTGATGATACCCAGAATATGCATCTAAGAAAGACAAGCGCTCACACCCTGCAGTCGAGTCAACAATCTGATCGATGCGAGGGAGAGGGAAGTGATCTTTCGGGCAGGCCCGATTGATATGCTTGAAATCAATGCACATACAAAGTGAATCATCCTTCTTAGTGACCATGACTACATTGGCTAGCCACTCAGAGTGGTAGATTTCATGGATGAACTCTGTTGCCAACAGCCGAGCCACTTCTTCGCCAATTGCTTTCCTCTTCTGCATGGTGGTCCGCCGAAGGTGCTCTTTGACGGGTTTTACCTTGGGGTCGACACGCAAACGGTGCTCAGCCAGTCCCCTGGGTACACCTGGCATGTCAGAGGGTTTCCATGCAAAGATGTCCTAGTTCTCACGGAGGAACTGGATGAGCGCTTCTTCCTATTTGTTGTCGAGTGTTGTTGATATATGAGTCGGTGCAGCATTGGGATCGGTCGGGTGAATATGAATCAGCTTCGTTTCACCAGTCAACTAAAATGCAAAGTCTATAGCAGGCTTCTTGGCTCGGAGCAAATCACTCGGATCTGCATTCTTATGATACTCTTGGAATTCAACTGCTGCCATCTGTGCATCGGCGATTTTGGAACCTTTCTGGAAACATTCCTCTGCCTTCTGCCGATTGCCAGTAACTGTGGTCACACCTTTGGGGCCAGGCATCTTCAGCTTGAGATACACATAACATGGTCGAGCCATAAAACGTGCGTAGGTTGGCCTACCCAGAATGGCATGATAGGCACTCTGGAAATCCACGACTTCAAATGTCAACTTCTCCTTACGGTGATGCTTGGAATCACCAAAAACCACATCGAGGGCGATCTGGCGGAGTGATTCGGCTTTCTTTCCAGGGATAACACCATGAAAACTCATGTTGCTCTTGCTAAGTTTGGACATCGGAATGCCCATCCCCTTCAAGGTTTCAGCGTAAAGGATGTTCAAACCACTGCCACCGTTCATCAGTACTTTGGTCAGTCTAGTGCCCCAACCATGGGGTCGACCACCAGTGCTTGCCTCCCAAGGGTGGCTACGCGAGCAGGATGGTCAGACTGGTCGAACGTGATGGCTGTCTGAGACCATCTCAGGTATGTGGTCGTCACCGCCGGAGCGTCCACATTCACTTCTCTGTTGATGACCTTCAATCGACTCTTGCTCTCAACATCAGCAAAAAGCATAAGAGTTGAATTGACTTTGGGGTAACCATCATCTTCTTCCTCCCCCTCGTCTCTGTCCGACTCCTTTCCTTTCTCACTTGGTTGATCTCCTCGGAACTGCTGGATTAGGAGCCGACACTGTCGAGTGGTGTGTTTAGGGTAAAACAAATTCCCCTCTTCGTCTTTCTTCGTGTGGATGTGACGCGGTAAATCCAACACATCATTTCCTGCCTGATCTTTCACTTTCTTTGGAGGCCGGGGCCCCTTAGGTTTTCCCTTAAACTTCCCTTGAGCCACCGCTGCGATCTCACCAGGTGCCGCAGGCTCAGCCTTACGCTTCTGTTTCCGACTGGAATTACCTCCACCGATCTCCTGGCCGACTGGCTTACTTTTTACGCTACGGAGTCGATCCTCTTCTTCCCCGTTAGCGTACCTGGTGGCTATTTCCATCATCCGAGTCAGAGTCATATCACCAGTCCGACCGAACTTCAGGACCAACTCTCGGTATTTGACGCCCTCCTTGAAGGCGCACACTGCTTGATGCTCTGATACATTTTCAACGGTGTGATGCAAAGTGGTCCACCTCTGAATGAAATCTCTCAAGGTCTCACTCGGCTTCTGCACACAATGCTGCAACTCGGTCAATCCTGCTGGTCATTTGCACGTGCCCTCGAAGGTTCTGACGAACACTCGAGCCAGCTCTTCCCAACTATATATACTGTTCGGAGCTAACTGAGTCAACCACGCCCGAGATGACCCTTCCAACATCAAAGGAAGATGCTTCATTGCTACTTCATCGTTTCCACCACCAATCTGCACAGCCAGTCGGTAATCCTCAAGCCAAGTTTCAGGCTTAGACTCTCCAGTGAACTTACTGACTCCGGTCGCCAACCTAAAGTTGGGAGGAATCACCGCCAACCTGATGGCCCTGCTGAAACACTCCGGACCGGATACATGCACTCTATTGCCACTCGGACGATCTCTGCCAGGGTCCTTTCTGTGCGTTTTGTTTCGGTCGACCAGGCCTTGAACGAGGATGGATCTCGCGTCGAAGCCTAGCTCTCTTGGGTCGACTGAGGCTCTGCGCTCGCCACCGTGACGACGTCTATCATCATTCCGCCGAGGCCCATACGATGCACTCCTTGGAGGAGGCGTGGGCTCCTAGCGATGATGGTCGCGGTCGAGTGGATGACCATACTGTCCACGGCCCTCACGCCGCGGGGGCGATCTTGGGCTGTGGGCCGACTAGACCGTGTCCGCTACAACGGATCTGCTGTGAATCCTATTCCGCGACTGAGATACTGCTATGTTTTGCTCCCCTGCTGCTCGGAGCAAGGCCCGGATCTGCATCAGCCCTCTGCCAGCCTCCGACTGGGAAGGCTGAATCGACTCTGCTATTCGGGCCGCAGCTGCGAGGTTCTGAATCGGAGTACGGTATACCTTAGGTGGAGGCGGAGAAGGCTGTCGTCGACTGGACTCATGGATCCGCTCTTGAGTGTGCTCGTCTGTTGGAAATATGCCCTAGAGGCAATAATAAATGGATTATTATTATATTTCCTTGTTCATGATAATTGTCTTTTATTCATGCTATAACTGTATTATCCGGAAATCGTAATACACATGTGAATACATAGACCATAACACGTCCCTAGTGAGCCTCTAGTTGACTAGCTCGTTGGTCGACAGATAGTCATGGTTTCCTGACTATGGACATTAGATGTCATTGACAACGGGATCACATCATTAGGAGAATGATGTGATGGACGAGACCCAATCCTAAGCATAGCACAAGATCGTGTAGTTCGTTTTGCTAGAGCTTTTCCAATGTCAAGTATCTCTTCCTTAGACCATGAGATCGTGTAACTCCCGGATATCGTAAGAGTGCTTTGGGTGTACCAAACGTCACAACGTAACTGGGTGACTATAAAGGTGCACTACAGGTATCTCCGAAAGCGTCTGTTGGGTTGACACAGATCGAAACTGGGATTTGTCACTCCGCATGACGGAGAGGTATCTCTGGGCCCACTCGGTAATGCATCATCACAATGAGCTCAAAGTGACCAAGTGTTTGGTCACGGGATCATGCATTACGGTACGAGTAAAGTGACTTGCCGGTAACGAGACTGAACGAGGTATTGGGATACCGATGATCGAGTCTCGGGCATGTAACGTACCGAATGACAAAGGGAATTGTATACGGGGTTGTTCGAATCCTCGACATCGCGGTTCATCCGATGAGATCATCGAGGAGCATGTGGGAGCCAACATGGGTATCCAGATCCCGCTGTTGGTTATTGCCCGAGAGCCGTCTCGGTCATGTCTACGTGTCTCCCGAACCCGTAGGGTCTACACACTTAAGGTTCGGTGACGCTAGGGTTGTATGAATATGAGTATGCAGTATACCGAATGTTATTCGGAGTCCCGGATGAGATCCCGAACGTCACGAGGAGTTTCGGAATGGTCCGGAGGTAAAGAATTATATATAGGAAGTGGTATTTCGGCCATCGGGAAAGTTTCGGGGTCACCCGGTATTGTACCGGGACCACCGGAAGGGTCCCGGGGGTCCACCGGGTGGGGCCACCCATCCTGGAGGGCCCCATGGGCTGAAGTGGGAGGGGAGCCAGCCCATAGTGGGCTGGTGCGCCCCCTTAGGCCCACCCCCTGCGCCTAGGGTTGAAACCCTAGGGTGGGGGGCGCACCACATGCCTTGGGGGGCACTCCTCCCCCCTTGGCCGCCGCCCCCTTGGGAGATTGAATCTCCCAGGGCCGGCGCCCCCCCCCCCCTAGGGCCTATATAAAGGGAGGGGGGAAAGTGGCAGCCGCACCCTGAAGTCCTGGCGCCCCCTCCCCCTGCTACACCTCTTCCTCCTCCGTCATGTGCTTGGCGAAGCCCTGCCGGAGTGCTGCTGTTCCACCACCACCACGCCGTTGTGCTGCTGATAGAGCCATCATCATCAACCTCTCCTCCCCCCTTGCTGGATCAAGAAGGAGGAGACGTCACACGCACCGTACGTGTGTTGAACGCGGAGGTGCCGTCCGTTCGGCGCTAGGATCTCCGGTGATCTGAATCACGGCGAGTACGACTCCATCATCACCGCTCCATCTAACGCTTCCGGATGTGATCTAGAAGTGGTATGTAGATGCAAACTCACTCCCTTGACTCGTTGCTTGGATGAACTCATAGATGGATCTTGGTGAAACCGTAGGAAAAATTTTAATTTTCTGCAACGTTCCCCATCAGTGGCATCATGAGCTAGGTCTATGCGTTGTTCTCTATTGCACGAGTAGAACACAATTTTGTTGTGGGTGTAGATCTTGTCAACTTGCTTGCCGCTACTAGTCTTATCATGCTTCAGCGGTATTGTGGGATGAAGCGGCCCGGACCAACCTTACACGTACGCTTACGTGAGACCGGTTCCACCAACTAACATGCACTAGTTGCATAAGGTGGCTGGCGGGTGTCTGTCTCTCCCACTTTAGTTGGAGCGGATTCGATGAAAAGGGTCCTTATGAAGGGTAAATAGAAGTTGACAAAATCACGTTGTGGTTATTCGTAGGTAAGAAAACGTTCTTGCTAGAACCCAATTGCAGCCACGTAAAAGATGCAACAACAATTAGAGGACGTCTAACTTGTTTTTGCAGCAATTGTCATGTGATGTGATATGGCCAGAAGTTGTGATGAATGATGAATGATATATTGTGATGTATGAGATCATGTTCTTGTAATAGGAATCACGACTTGCATGTCCATGAGTATGACAACCGGCAGGAGCCATAGAAGTTGTCTTTATTTTTTGTATGACCTGCGTGTCATTGAAGAATGCCATGTAAACTACTTTACTTTATTACTAAACGCGTTAGTCATAGAAATAGAAGTAGTCGTTGGCGTGACAACTTCATGAAGACATGATGATGGAGATCATGATGATGGAGATCATGGTGTCATGCCGGTGACAAGATGATCATGGAGCCCCGAAGATGAAGATCAAAGGAGCTATATGATATTGGCTATATCATGTCACTACTTTATATAATTGCATGTGATGTTTATTATGTTTTATGCATCTTGTTTACTTAGAACGACGGTAGTAAATAAGATGATCCCTTACAACAATTTCAAGAAGTGTTCTCCCCTAACTGTGCACCGTTGCTAAAGTTCGTCGTTTCGAAGCACCACGTGATGATCGGGTGTGATAGATCCTTACGTTCACATACAACAGGTGTAAGACAGTTTTACACATGCAAAACACTTAGGGTTAACTTGACGAGCCTAGCATGTACAGACATGGCCTCGGAACACAGAGACCGAAAGGTCGAACACGAGTCGTATGGAAGATACGATCAACATGAGAATGTTCACCGACGATGACTAGTCCGTCTCACGTGATGATCGGACACGGACTAGTCGACTCGGATCGTGTAACACTTAGATGACCAAGGGGATGTCAAATCTGAGTGGAAGTTCATTAAAATAATTTGATTAGATGAACTTAATTATCATGAACTTAGTCTAAAATCTTTGCAAAATATGTCTTGTAGATCAAATGGCCAACGCTCATGTCAACATGAACTTCAACGCGTTCCTAGAGAAAACCAAGCTGAAAGATGATGGCAGCAACTATACGGACTGGGTCCGGAACCTTAGGATCGTCCTCATAGCTGCCAAGAAAGCATATGTCCTTGAAGCACCGTTAGGTGACCCGCCTGCTCTCCCAGCACTGCAAGACGATTTGAACATTTGGTAGACACGTGCTGATGATTAATCCCTCGTTCAATGCGGCATGCTTTACAGCTTAGAACCGGGGCTCCAAAAGCATTTTGAGCAACACGGAGCATATGAGATGTTCGAGGAGTTGAAACTAGTTTTCCAAGCCCATGCCCGGGTCGAGAGATATGAAGTCTCCGACAAGTTCTATAGTTGTAAGATGGAGGAAAACAGTTCTGTCAGTGAGCATATACTCAAAATGTCTGGGTTGCACAGCCGCCTGTCCCAGCTGGACATTAACCTCCCGGATGAGGCGGTCATTGACAGAATCCTTCAGTCGCTCCCACCAAGCTACAAGAGCTTTGTGATGAACTATAATATGCAGGGGATGGTGAAGACCATTCCTGAAGTATTTTCAATGCTGAAGTCGGCAGAGGTTGAAATCAAGAAAGAACATCAAGTGTTGATGGTCAATAAGACCACTAAGTTCAAGAAGGGCAAGGGTAAGAAGAACTTCAAGAAGGACGGCAAAGATGTTGCCGCGCCCGGTAAGCCAGTTGCCGGGAAGAAGTCAAAGAATGGACCCAAGCCTGAGACTGAGTGCTTTTATTGCAAGGGGAAGGGTCACTGGAAGCGGAACTGCCCCAAATACTTAGCGGATAAGAAGGCCGGCAACACTAAAGGTATATTTGATATACATGTAATTGATGTGTACCTTACCAGTACTCGTAGTAACTCCTGGGTATTTGATACCGGTGCCGTTGCTCATATTTGTAACTCACAGCAGGAGCTGCGGAATAAGCGGAGACTGGCGAAGGACGAGGTGACGATGCGGGTCGGGAATGGTTCCAAGGTCGATGTGATCGCCGTCGACACGCTACCTCTACATTTACCTACGGGATTAGTTATAAACCTTAATAATTGTTATTTGGTGCCAAGTTTGAGCATGAACATTGTATCTGGATCTCGTTTGATACGAGATGGCTACTCATTTAAATCCGAGAATAATGGTTGTTCTATTTATATGAGAGATATGTTTTATGGTCATGCCCCTATGGTCAATGGTTTATTCTTAATGAATCTCGAGCGTAATGTTACACATATTCATAGCGTGAATACCAAAAGATGTAAAGTTGATAACAATAGTCCCACATACTTGTGGCACTGCCGCCTTGGTCACATTGGTGTCAAGCGCATGAAGAAGCTCCATGCTGATGGACTTTTGGAGTCTCTCGATTATGAATCATTTGACACATGCGAACCATGCCTCATGGGCAAGATGACCAAGACTCCGTTCTCCGGAACAATGGAGCGAGCAACCAACTTGTCGGAAATCATACATACCGATGTGTGCGGTCCAATGAGCGTTGAGGCTCGCGGAGGATATCGTTATGTTCTCACTCTCACTGATGACTTGAGTAGATATGGGTATGTCTACTTGATGAAACACAAGTCTGAGACCTTTGAAAAGTTCAAGGAATTTCAGAATGAGGTAGAGAATCAACGTGACCGAAAGATAAAATTCTTACGATCGGATCGTGGAGGAGAATATTTAAGTCACGAATTTGGTACACACTTAAGAAAATGCGGAATCATTTCACAACTCACGCCGCCTGGAACACCTCAGCGTAAGGGTGTGTCCGAACGTCGTAATCACACTCTATTGGATATGGTGCGGTCCATGATGTCTCTTACCAATTTACCGCTATCTTTTTGGGGATACGCTCTAGAGACAGCTACATTCACTTTAAATAGGGCACCATCTAAATCCGTTGAGACGACACCGTATGAATTATGGTTTGGGAAGAAACCTAAGCTGTCGTTTCTAAAAGTTTGGGGATGCGATGCTTATGTCAAGAAACTTCAACCTGAAAAGCTCGAACCCAAGTCAGAAAAATGCGTCTTCATAGGATACCCTAAAGAAACCATTGGGTATACCTTCTACTTAAGATCCGAGGGCAAGATCTTTGTTGCCAAGAATGGATCCTTTCTGGAAAAAGAGTTTCTCTTGAAAGAACTAAGTGGGAGGAAAGTAGAACTCGATGAAGTACTACCTCTTGAACAGGATAGCAGTACAGCTCAGGAAAATGTTCCTGTGATGCCTACACCAACTGAAGAGGAAATTAATGATGATGATCAAGGTACTTCGGATCAAGTTGCTACTGAACTTCATAGGTCCACAAGGACACGTTCCGCACCAGAATGGTACAGCAACCCTGTCCTGAAAATCATGTTGTTAGACAACGGTGAACCTTCGAACTATGAAGAAGCAATGGCGGGCCCAGATTCCAACAAATGGCTAGAAGCCATGAAATCCGAGATAGAATCCATGTATGAAAACAAAGTATGGACTTTGACTGACTTGCCCGATGATCGGCGAGCGATAGAAAACAAATGGATCTTTAAGAAGAAGACGGACGCGGATGGTAATGTCACCATCTATAAAGCTCGACTTGCTGCTAAGGGTTATCGGCAAGTTCAAGGGATTGACTACGATGAGACTTTCTCTCCCGTAGCGAAGCTTAAGTCCGTCCGAATCATGTTAGCAATTGCCGCATACTATGATTATGAGATATGGCAGATGGACGTCAAAACGGCATTCCTCAACGGTTATCTTAAGGAAGAGTTGTATATGATGCAGCCGGAAGGTTTTGTTGATCCTAAGAACGCTAACAAAGTATGCAAGCTCCAGCGATCCATTTATGGGCTGGTGCAAGCATCTCGGAGTTGGAACATTCGCTTTGATGAGATGATCAAAGCGTTTGGGTTTATGCAGACTTATGGAGAAGCCTGCATTTACAAGAAAGTGAGTGGGAGCTCTGTAGTATTTCTCATATTATATGTAGATGACATACTTTTGATGGGAAATGATATAGAATTCTTGGACAGCATTAAGGCCTACTTGAATAAGTGTTTTTCAATGAAGGACCTTGGAGAAGCTGCTTACATATTAGGCATCAAGATCTATAGGGATAGATCGAGACGCCTCATAGGTCTTTCACAGAGCACATACCTTGATAAGATTTTGAAGAAGTTCAAAATGGATCAGTCCAAGAAAGGGTTCTTGCCTGTATTACAAGGTGTGAGATTGAGCTCGGCTCAATGCCCGACCACGGCAAAAGATAAAGAAGAGATGAGCGTCATCCCCTATGCCTCAGCCATAGGATCTATTATGTATGACATGCTGTGTACCAGACCTGATGTAAACCTTGCCGTAAGTTTGGTAGGGAGGTACCAAAGTAATCCCGGCAAGGAACACTGGACAGCGGTCAAGAATATCCTGAAGTACCTGAAAAGGACAAAGGACATGTTTCTCGTTTATGAAGGTGACGAAGAGCTCGTCGTAAAGGGTTACGTCGACGCTAGCTTCGACACAGATCTGGATGACTCTAAGTCACAAACCGGATACGTGTATATGTTGAATGGTGGAGCAGTAAGCTGGTGCAGCTGCAAGCAGAGCGTCGTGGCGGGATCTACATGTGAAGCGGAGTACATGGCAGCCTCGGAGGCAGCGCATGAAGCTATTTGGGTGAAGGAGTTCATCACCGACCTAGGAGTCATACCCAATGCGTCGGGGCCGATCAAACTCTTCTGTGACAACACTGGAGCTATTGCCCTTGCCAAGGAGCCCAGGTTTCACAACAAGACCAGGCACATCAAGCGTCGTTTCAACTCCATCCGCGAAAATGTTCAAGATGGAGACATAGATATTTGCAAAGTACATACGGATCTGAATGTCGCAGATCCGTTGACTAAACCTCTCTCGCGAGCAAAACATGATCAACACCAGTACTCTATGGGTGTTCGATTCATCACAATGTAACTAGATTATTGACTCTAGTGCAAGTGGGAGACTGTTGGAAATATGCCCTAGAGGCAATAATAAAAGGATTATTATTATGTTTCCTTGTTCATGATAATTGTCTTTTATTCATGCTATAACTGTATTATCCGGAAATCGTAATACACGTGTGAATACATAGACCATAACACGTCCCTAGTGAGCCTCTAGTTGACTAGCTCGTTGGTCGACAGATAGTCATGCTTTCCTGACTATGGACATTAGATGTCATTGACAACGGGATCACATCATTAGGAGAATGATGTGATGGATGAGACCCAATCCTAAGCATAGCACAAGATCGTGTAGTTCGTTTTGCTAGAGCTTTTCCAATGTCAAGTATCTCTTCCTTAGACCATGAGATCGTGTAACTCCCGGATACCGTAAGAGTGCTTTGGGTGTACCAAACGTCACAACGTAACTGGGTGACTATAAAGGTGCACTAAAGGTATCTCTGAAAGTGTCTGTTGGGTTGACACGGATCGAGACTGGGATTTGTCACTCCGCATGACGGAGAGGTATCTTTGGGCCCACTCGGCAATGCATCATCACAATGAGCTCAAAGTGACCAAGTGTTTGGTCACGGGATCATGCATTACGGTACGAGTAAAGTGACTTGCCGGTAACGAGACTGAACGAGGTATTGGGATACCGATGATCGAGTCTCGGGCATGTAACGTACCGAATGACAAAGGGAATTGTATACGGGGTTGTTCGAATCCTCGACATCGCGGTTCATCCGATGAGATCATCAAGGAGCATGTGGGAGACAACATGGGTATCCAGATCTCGCTGTTGGTTATTGCCCGAGAGCCGTCTCGGTCATGTCTACCTGTCTCCCGAACCCGTAGGGTCTACACACTTAAGGTTCGGTGACGCTAGGGTTGTATGAATATGAGTATGCAGTATACCGAATGTTGTTCGGAGTCCCGGATGAGATCCCGTATGTCACGAGGAGTTTCGGAATGGTCCGGAGGTAAAGAATTATATATAGGAAGTGGTATTTCGGCCATCGGGAAAGTTTCGGGGTCACCCGGTATTGTACCGGGACCACCGGAAGGGTCCCGGGGGTCCACCGGGTGGGGCCACCCATCTCGGAGGGCCCCATGGGCTGAAGTGGGAGGGGAGCCAGCCCATAGTGGGTTGGTGCGCCCCCCTAGGCCCACCCCCTGCGCCTAGGGTTTAAACCCTAGGGTGGGGGGGCGCACCACATGCCTTGGGGGGCACTTCTCCCCCCTTGGCCGCCGCCCCCTTGGGAGATTGAATCTCCCAGGGATGGCGCCCCCCCTGGGGCCTATATAAAGGGAGGGGGAGAGGGGCAGCCGCACCCTGAAGTCCTGGCGCCCCCTCCCCCTGCTACACCTCTTCCTCCTCCGTCACGTGCTTGGCGAAGCCCTGCCGGAGTGCTGCTGTTCCACCACCACCACGCCGTTGTGCTGCTGCTGGAGCCATCATCATCAACCTCTCCTCCCCCCTTGCTGGATCAAGAAGGAGGAGACGTCACACGCACCGTACGTGTGTTGAACGCGGAGGTGCCGTCCGTTCGGCGCTAGGATCTCCGATGATCTGAATCACGGCGAGTACGACTCCATCATCACCGCTCCATCTAACGCTTCCATACGCGATCTACAAGTGGTATGTAGATGCAAACTCACTCCCTTGACTCGTTGCTTAGATGAACTCATAGATGGATCTTGGTGAAATCGTAGGAAAAAATTTAATTTTCTGCAACGTTCCCCAACATCGTCGAGAGCACGCTGAAGGTTATCCAGTCGAGTGCGCTCAACCAAATTGGCTAGGCGCACCTCCTCCAAGGCCCGAGCCTCGGGGGTTTCTCCAACAATGGGCATGTGGAGTGCATCCATGTTGCGGCGACGAAGTTCTTCTCTCTGCTGCGAAGAGAGGGGTTCGGGTCGGTATTCCTCGTGGACACACGACGATCGCCGTCTCTGTCTTTGCCGTCCTCACAGCAAAAACCAAGCAGACTGTGGGGCCCGTCGACCATCAAGACTTCTGCCGCAGGGTCGCTGCTATCGCACTCGGATGCGGTCTCCGCGAAGCCAGTCGACAGATCGAACAAGCCGTGGAGGGTTTCGTCGGGCTCAATTGCCGCGACTTGATGGGTGGCCGAACGCCGAGCCACCACGTGCTTCATCCACCGCTGGAGCTGCGATCGACCGGATCGCTTGCGGTGGCGAACAGCGGGGAGTGAAAACACAGTCGGAGCCGACTGATACTGAGTCGACAGCTGCCAGAGAAGGACGCCGCGGACGCACGCGCGGAAGTGCGTCGCCCCTCGGACGGGGAGTGCCTCAACGTCCAGGGGGCTTCTTGAAGCCACGCGGAGTCGTCGGCGACGAAAACGAGCGCGCCGAGACGGATCTCGCGGCCCTCAGCCAGTCCGCCGCCGGAAACCATGATGATGATGATCGGTAAAACTTGCAACTTCACCAATAAGTCGCCAAGACACCGGCCCCAAGGTGGGCGCCAACTGTCGTGGTCCTAAGACTGACAGTAGAGAGGGGGATAGGTAGGGAAAGGCAAGATCTCAGCTATGGTGAAGGTGTACACACGAGATTTACGAGTTCAGGCCCTTCACAGTGGAAGTAACAGCCCTACGTCTCGGTGCCCGGAGGCGGTCGATTGGATTATGTGTGTGACAATACAGGGGGTGCGAACCCTTGTCCTAGAGGAGGGGGTGGCTTATATAGAGTGCGCCTGGACCCCCGCTCACCTCCATTACAAGGGGCTTAATGTACATAAAGTAAGGGGCATTACTGGTAACGCCAGCCTTAAGTGTTGTTAACGCTTATAAAGACTAAGGGGTGAACGTCCGGCCGTTACGGGCCCTTCTGACTCTTGGTCTTTGATAGGTCGAGTGACTCTCCATATGGTCGAGTTACGGTAGGGAGGAGGACCTCCGAGTGATGTGGCCGTCGAGTGGATTGCACTCGACGTGTTCGACTGGCGCTCTCCTGTTGTCTCTTGGTCCTTTTATCTTCCAGGGTAGTGACCTTGGGTAGGACGTATAGGTCAGGCCTATGACCCTACCCCAGGTATGTATCTTCATCAAGTAGGCTAAAGAACTTGATAATTTTCACCAAGCTCATTGTCATTGTAGTATTGTTGCTGTCTCATGCCAGGTTAGTATGCCGGATCGAATGGTAGGTCTTTTTCAACATCATTATGTCCCACTTCTCTACTTTATTTTCAATTTCCTATGTTCGGAAATATTTGATGTGGCTTTAGTTCAAAGGGAGTATGTACTATTTTCACTTTTGTGCAGACTACTAGCTTAATTTTACTTGTATTGCGTGAGATAACTTACTGCGACTTCCCGTGCCTAGCACATGGGTATGATCTTTGGAAATACATTGCATTGCGGCTTAAGAAGATGTGCAGTTGACCTCAAAGAAGGCCTCAAAGTATCACCGAGCAGCTGCGAAGACGGTGCCACCTGGCTGAAACAAAGCACATTTTATTATTAGAACAGTAAAACCGAGCCTAAAGCGAGCTCTCCCACGCACTCAACATTTCTGGCCGTCAGATTTCGCACTTGATTAGTTTCTGGCCGTCAGATCATCCTCTAAGCAGTGCATTACCGCGATCTGGGCTGGCTGTTCTCTGGGCTGGCTGTTCTAAAAGGCCGCTATTCTGGAGACCGTTTTGAAGGCATGTGGTTAATTGGGCTTCTGCAAGCTGCTGTGCAAGCCCATTTAGGGTACAGGCCAGTCCAACGATGCGCTGAAAACCGTTCGCACGAGGGGATCGGAGGTACTCGATACAGAGGACAGGGGAGCGGCGCGCGTGAGGACGCAGCAAGGCGAACCCTAGATGTCGCTGCCATTCCCTCCTGCTCGGGACTCCTCGCGGAGCGTAAGACCATCCGTCCGGTGACCAAGTTCGGACAGGCAACTTGCCTTTGCGTGCGGGGTGGCAAATAGGAGGTGACGTCGTTCGCAGTTAACCCGCCGTCCTGGAGCCAGCCGCCGTCGACAAACTGCGCTCGAAGCTCCTCCATCCGTCGTCGACGCACCACCCATTGATTTTGTACGTCCTTCCTTTGTCCCACATCCTCTCTTCTCTACGTTGACCTTCCAACTTCTTTTTCAAGGACACCCGTCATCCCGCTCGTCGACGTCTGTGATCGTGGATTCCGTGAGATCTAACGTTCCATCTACCCGCCCTACTTACTCGGATATTCTACCGATCCATGTTGCCTATTTGGCGGGCTGCAAGGTGATGTCGTTCTTTCCCTAGGTTCTCATCACTAGGGAAGTCTTTCTCCCCTGCTTGATGTGCCCTGATGCGTTTTTGTAACATTTGGGTACATATAATGGTTCTAGCAATGGGACTATGGGAGATGAAGTATTGCACGTATCCAACAACGAAGGGACAAGTGCAGAAACTGTTTTACTTCTTTCTGCCAAGAGAGGTAATAGCACAAGCATACTGATATTTTGAATTATAAATTTCTGAGCCGATCATCATTTAGCAATATTCAATAATCTATATAGTACTTATATTGCATATGTTTGATTGAAGAGCTCTTTTTTGTTGATACAATAAGCATTATTTGGGAGCCACTATACTATGATTTTAAGACCTTCCATTCGCAGAATAGAAGAAATTGGTAATATGAAATAGTGAACCATGTATGTTCTGTATCTTTTACTCCAGATAAGAGAACGTCTAACTTTGTTTCATTGTTCTTCAGAAGTCCTTTTTACGAAATGTAACAAAATTCCTTATATATGATGATTCTAGGACTAATATCATTACAGCATGTACTTGCTGGACTTTTTTTTAGATGGGCACTTGCTGAACTGATATCCTGCAATTTGTGGTGACTTCCATGAATATTATTTTGCATTCTGCACACATCACTTTGCTTAATCCAAATATGTTGAGGGTATATACTGACTATCTATCTATTTGTTATGGCTTACAATTTTTGGTTGGCTTCTTGATGCAGCTCTACAACCGGCACATCTCCCTGCCATCTGCATCTTCACATTGATTGGGATCATCCTTCTTTGTTCCTTGTCAAAATATACTCCCTAAAGAAGACCCGTTATCATCAAACCAAGCTAATTTTGACCAATGCAGGCATGTGTAGAAATGTACTAGACAATCTGAAGAACCTATCTAAATAGATGGTGCGCTGCATGAAATACCTTCATATATCTGCCTGAACCATCCAAGTAATTACCAAAGGTGTTTTAGAAGATTCAACTTAATCGGAATAATGTCTATCTAGCTCTACACACATGGCCGTCTATTTCAGGTTCATCTATAATGGTCTTAGTTCTGCAAAATCCTTCAGTTCATTCATCCATGGTTGATATTATTTGAAAATACGAAATTTTGTTTGAGGTAAGCAGTTTGTTAAGTACATATATGTATGTACATTTATCAGGTTTCCGTCCTGATTTATAGAAGTGTAAGTAGGAGTATGTATTATTCACACAAGTTGGTGGTAGTGTAAGCCTACTTGTGGTATCACAAGTAATCCCTCTATTTTTATTAACTTCGCATATAGATTTTGTTTTAAGTCAAAAAAAAGTTTCGTCAAGTTTATGGAAAAAAGACATCAACAATTAGAATACCAAATCAATGTCATTAGATCCTTCATAGAATATATTTTCATACTATACCTATTTGGTATTGTAGATGTTGCTACTTTTTTATAAAAAGTTGGTCAAACTTTACTAAATTTGACTTAAGACAAACCTAATATGTGAAGTAAATAGAAACAAAGGGAGTATTATGAAGTATTTTTTTTTGCTTGCCTTGATATGTCAAAATGTCAGATGGCTCTAAGTACATTTCAGCCTCATTAACAATCCGGATAATTGCCATTTCATCCTTTGATCCACATTGAATATGACATGTAGATTAAAACCAACAAGACATAAAACTATATATTATTCAGTGTCATACACTCTTCTTCTAATTATTACCTAATATATAGGTTAGCTTATTTAAATTTACTTTGTTATATTTGGAAATTACTATCATCATGGTCCATATTCCACAATCGTTTTTGCACTTTCATGACTTATTAAATGCTGTTGTTATAGAGTTATGATTAAACTTATGAGATGTTGGAAAAAAATTGTAGGTGGTATTGTTAGATGCTATGGGAAACATGTCAACTTCATGTGCAATGGAAGGA
Organism: Triticum timopheevii; assembly: GCA_963921465.1. Classification (NCBI taxonomy): domain Eukaryota; kingdom Viridiplantae; phylum Streptophyta; class Magnoliopsida; order Poales; family Poaceae; genus Triticum; species Triticum timopheevii. The sequence goes on from OY997272.1 coordinate 156,549,202, forward strand.
AAAGGGCGGCCTTATTGAGGTATGGTTGGAGGCTTCGAGCACGAAGATAAACTTAAAAATAAAGAAGAGCCTGCGTAAAATGATCAATATTTTGTTTGAGTGTACGAGAATGGATCAATGGTTCAATGAAGTGTTTCACTCACCCATTGGGTTCAATTATTTCATGCCTTTGTATATTAATCACAATTCATATTATTCCATTGGAAAAATGGACGGGCGCAGCAACGCACGCCATCATGGTCTAGTATAGAACATAGGATGACAGACTTGTACAACATTCGTACCATTTCAATGTTGTTGTATCATGTGAACTTGTAAAACTTCTGTACTATGAGAACTGCAATGAAAGATATGTTTTCTTGTACCTTTGTATTGTTCCCTCTAACTATCATTAGCAACTAGTGGGGCTAGGTGCCTAATAGGGAAATAATTAGATCCCTGGCATAACAAATGGAAGCGGCTATTCGTACGAAACAACATGCGGCATATAAATCATTGGAAGCGGTTAGACATTAGAAACCGCGCGTGACACGCGCTGTCAACGACATTGGAGGTTGATTTTATAACCGTCGTCGCCGTGCAGAGTATTAGCGACGCATGCTTTGAGGCGAGTTTGAAAGCCGTCGCCGGTCCATGTAACGAAACCACCTCCAAAGCCTAAATTGTACCAGTGTTTTAAGGCATCTCCGAAGCTCCTAATCCCTTCTCTCTCGGTAGCGGGCAATGTTGGCGGTAGCGGTCAAGTTTGTGTGATGGCGACCCTATTTGTTTTATCTTTCTTTTTTCTTTTTGTGTTTGTAGTTTGTTGTTTTTTGCTTGATTGTCCCTTAATAGCAAGAAAAGAAACTTGAATGTAGAGCAACATAAAACACCCCGGTCTTGCCTCTGCCGCCAGCAGACTCGTCTCTCGAAGACAGAGAAGGTGATCTCACCTCCACCGCCAGTTGACTCGCCTCTCGAAGACAGAAAAAGTGATCTTGCCTCCGCCGCCAACAAACTCGTCTCTCGAAGACAAAAAAAGGTGATCTCGCCTCCGCCACCAACAGGCTCGCCTCTCGAAGACATAAAAGACGATCTCGCCTCCGCCGCCAGCAGGCTCGCCTCTCAAATACAGAAAAAGCGATCTTGCCTCCGCTGCCAACAAACTCGTCTCTCGAAGACAGAAAAGGTGATCTCGCCTCCGCCACCAACAGACTCGCCTCTCGAAGACATAAAAGGCGATCTCGCCTGTGCCGCCAACCTCGGCCGCTCCATAGGTATACCTTGCAAGAAAAGAAACTTGAAACTTGTGGGTTAAGCCAGAGTAACAGACATGGGAAGTCCCAACCATTCAAAGAAAAAACATGGGAGCTCATCAACCTCGGTGTAATTAGCTTTGTGCATGACAAAAAGATAATCCGAATTCCACAGTGCTTCGGGCGCACAGCACCACATCAGGTTGACCGGCCCCACGGACGGACGCCGGCGCCCCCACATCTCACGGCACACCAAACAGTGCTTGGGCAGCAGAGACGTTGGCGTCAGATCCAGAACGGCACACCATACAATCAACTACAATCAATCAAAACTACACATACGCCCGATAGCTAATCGCCAACAACGCTGGGCGAACCAATCGGTAGGCAGACAGCTCATACATACACGGCCACCGATCGCATCCCCCCACGGTCTCATCTCATGCGCGCACCCAGACCCAGCGCGCTGCGCTCTGCGCTTTCCGCGAGCCGGGCACGTGACGGCGCCCCCGGGACAGCGATGCGCGCATGTGACGAGCTAACTAAACCCGGCCAGCGCCAACCGATCTATCTCTTCCTTTCGCCCAAAAGAAAAGGAGAGCGGAGCTAGCAGCCAACCGATCCGCCCATCTGTTCACGCATCGCTCGTCGTGATCGAGATCCAGTCCGCGGCGCAAAGTATAATCGTCTATGGTATCAGGTAGTACATGGCACTGGCAGTATGTGTGCACAGTGTGTACGTACTGGCGTGACAGGGTGTATCGCCAATTATGGGTGGTTAGAGTGGAGGTTACGTTATTAGTAGTGAAGAAGGGGCCAGTGGAACCCAAGTTTAATACGGATCCAACCTACTAGTGCTGTTGATTGATGGTAATGGTATTGCTCTCGCATTTTTAATCACCCATTTATTTTGTATGATGATCACTCTACTGCATGATGATCGATTTTTCCGTTCATGGATTGGAACGGAAGCTTCTGATCCAGTTCAAGCCGACTGCAACCACCGAGATGCGGTTGTTGGGGCGACGCCGTCGAAAGCAAGGCGCCATCTGCTGATACCTGCCTGTCTTCTCGTTGGCCAAGTTTCAGCCGTGATGACGGGGTGAGGGCCCGTTGCCAGCTAGATTGATGCATGTGGTTGAAAAGATCTCTAAAAGACTAAAACTGCGACTTTACCCATTTTATTACTATGTAATTTATAGTATTATACTAGTATTTTTGGTTTCGCACCAAACACATGAATATGATACTGGTATTATTGGATGGGGAAAATCTTGTTGATTAAGTCGGAATTGAAATGTAGAAACCAGAGAACGTAGGGATTGAGGAATTTTGTGAAAAAAACAAAGAAAATAGGTGTTCACCGTAGGATAGGGCTAGCAAAAAAAACTCAAGACTCATGAGACGTTCGAGATCGACTCCTTTCTGTTTAAACGGAGGCAAAAGCTCTCATCTGATCTCATTAAATAAAGAAGAAATGAGATTGAATCATCTTTTAGCTCGACTAAAGATTAACTCGGAAAAGATAGATTATGAGCAATTTATGTAGCTCAATTTTAGCTAAATAGTTTGATACTATAATATAATTATATTAAACAATCCCTGCCATGTATTAATAGGAAATAGGATAATTTACTACCATATATATTACGTTTGATTTTCTCCATTTTATCTATACTAGAAAAAACATGAAAGCTTAATTAAGCACGACGAAAATTTAGACCTTATTTTGGTATGTGGTTAAATGTGTGTTAAATATCCTATTTTTTCCAACATTTTTTGGGGCGAAAATTTCGGATCTATTCATCTTCATGACAATACAACGAACACCAGAAATAATAAAAATTAAATCCCGCCGTCATCGCCCCTCCCTCACCGGAGCCGGGCAAAACATGTTGTAGTAGATAGTCAGGAAGTCATCGTACTAAGGCCCCATAGGACCAATGCAACACGGCAGCAACCGCCGCCGGTGAAGAGTGGCGTAGATCGAAAGGATCCAACCCGAAGACACACGAACGTAGATGAACGATGACCATATCCAAACAAATCCATGGAAGACATATCCGTCGGAGTCACACATCCACACGCCCACCTATGATGTTAGACGCACAACCGGGCGGGGGCTAGGCAGGGAGAACTTTATTCCATCTTCAGGGAGCCGCCACCATCTTGCCTTCCCGAGCAGGACACAAAACCTATCAAAACTCGAAGAAACGTCTAAAAACGGAGCTCTTCTGCTGATAAGGGTCGGGATCCACCGCACCCCCATGGACCTAAAGGCCACCGTAGACGAGACGGACCGACGGTGGCGCCGCCGGGAGGCGGAGGAACCCTAAACCATTTCTTGGAGGGAGGCGCGTAATGAAAGTTTTTTTTCCTATGTTTGATAGTAGACACACCTTTGTTTTCTTCTTTTGGTAGTTCGTCCATGATCTTTTGATATTAAGTACTAGTCTTTAGTTGAGCTATAATTTGTCAAACTACCTTGATTGTCTTTACATTATCATCGTTTCGGTTGTATAATATTTTATAGTGGTTTCTTATGTTGTGTTGTGTGGTTGATCTTGATCCAAAAAACGCCTTAGACTGTTAAAAAAGCATCCTACTTAGCTCGAAGTTAGCTCAAGATTGACTCGAGATCGTTAAAGTTGAGCACGAGCCACTTTCTAAAACTTGACTTTGAGCTTCGCCGAGTTTGAGCTCGCTCAAATTTTAGTATGAGTTGTGCTAAGACCAATCCAATTCGTTCGAAGTCGACTTGTTTGCAGCCCTACGGTAGGACAATTGTTTCTACGGTATTTTCTTATATATATTTAAAAAATATGTACAAACAAAGCAACGGGATTTTTTTTAAAAAAAAATCGATCTATCCACTTCCAATTCTAGGGGTCTTTTAAATTATGTGCTCCAATAGTGCAAACATTCTACTTGAGCATGAACTTCCACGAGTTTATACTTCGTGAAGGAAATATGCCCTAGAGGCAATAATAAAGTTGTTATTTTATATTTCCTTATTCATGATTAATGTTTATTATTCATGCTAGAATTGTATTAATCGGAAACTTGATACATGTGTGAATACATAGACAACACACTGTGTCCCTAATGTGCTTCTACTTTGACTAGCTCGTTGATCAAAGATGGTTAAGTTTCCTAGCCATGGACATGTGTTGTCATTTGATGAATGGGATCACATCATTAGGAGAATGATGTGATACGCAAGACCCATCCGTTACCTTAGCATAATGATCGTTCAGTTTTATTGCTACTGCTTTCTTCATGTCAAATATATATTCCTCCGACTATGACATTATGCAACTCCCGGACACCGGAGGAATGCCTTGTATGCTATCAAACGTCACAACATAACTGGGTGATTATAAAGGTGCTCTACAGGTACCTCCGAAGGTGTTTGTTGGGTTGGCATAGATCGAGACTAGGATTTGTTACTTCGAGTATCGAAGAGGTATCTTTGGCCCCTCTCTCAGTAATGCACATCATATGAAGCCTTGCAAGCAATGTGACTAATGAGTTAGTTGCGGAATGATGCATTATGGAACGAGTAAAGAGACTTGCCAGTAACGAGATTGAACTAGGTATGAAGATACCGACGATCGAATCTCGGGCAAGTAACATACCGATGACAAAGGGAATAACGTATGTTGACATAGCGGTTCGACCAATAAAGATCTTCATAGAATATGTGGGAACCAATATGAGTATCCAGGTTCCGCTATTGGTTATTGACCGGAGAGGTGTCTCAGTCATGTCTACATAGTTCTCAAACCCGTAGGGTCCGCACGCTTAACGTTTGATAACGACATGTATTATATGAGTTATGTGTTATGGTGACCGAAGTTTGTTCAGAGTCATGGATGAGATCACGGACATGACGAGGAGTCTCAAAATGGCCGAGAGGTAAAGATTGATATATTGGAAGGTGGTATTCGGACACCAGAAGTGTTCTGGAATGTATCGGGTACATACCGGAGTACCGGAGGGGTTACCAGAACCCCTCGGGGAAAGATATGGGCCATAGGAGGGAGGCTAACCAGCCCACAAGGGGTTGGCGCCCCCCCCCCCCACCAGGGAGGAGTCCAAATTGGACAAGGGGTGGGGGCGGCGCCCCCCTTTCCTTCTCCTACTCCCTCTCCTTCCCCTTTTCCCCATCCGGTAAAAGGAAGGGGGTGAATCCTACTAGAAGCCCAAGTGGGACTCCTCCCACTTGGGGCGCGCCTAGGGCCGGCCTCCTCTCCATCCCTCCTTTATATACCGGGGGGCGCCCCTAGAAGACACAACAATTGCTCCAAGCCGTGTGCGGCGCCTCCCTCCACAGTTTACGCCTCCGATCATATTCTCGTGGTGCTTAGGCGAAGCCTTGCGCGGATCACATCACCATCACCGTCACCATCCGTCGTACTGACGAACTTCCTCGACCCTCTGCTGGATCAAGAGCTCGAGGGACATCATCGTGCTGAACGTGTGCAAAACTCGGAGGTGTCGTAAGTTCGGTACTCGATCGGTCGGAACGAGAAGACGTTCGACTACATCAACCGCGTTAAGCAAACGCTTCCGCTTTCGGTCTACGAGGGTACATGGACACGCTCTCCCCCTCCCGTTGCTATGCATCTCCTAGATAGATCTTGTGTGAGCGTAGGATTTTTTTAAAATTGCATGCTACGTTCCCCAACAATGGCATCCGAGCCAGGTCTATGCGTAGATGATATGCACAAGTAGAACAGAAAGAGTTGTGGGCGGTGATCGTCATACTGCTTACCACTAATGTCTTATTTTGATTCGGCGGTATTGTTGGATGAAGCGTCCCAGACCAACCTTACATGACCACGTTCATGAGACCGGTTCCACCGACAGACATGCAACTAGTTTTGCATAAAGGTGGCTGGCGGGTGTCTGTTTCTCCAACTTTAGTTGAATCGAATTTGACTGCGGACGGTCCTTGTGAAGGTTAAAACAGCAAACTTGATAAATCACGTTGTGGTTTTGTGCCATGGGTAAGAACGGTTCTTGCTAGAAGCCTGTAGCAGCCACGTAAAACTTGCAACAACAAAGTAGAGGACGTCTAACTTGTTTTTGCAGGGCATGTTGTGATGTGATATGGTCAAGACATGATGTGATATACCATTGTTGTATGAGATGATCATGTTTTGTAAAAGATATCGGTAACTGGCAGGAGCCTTATGGTTGTCGCTTTATTGTATGAAATACAAACGCCATGTAATTTCTTTACTTTATCACTAAGCGGTAGCGATAGTCGTAGAAGCAATAGTTGGCGAGATGACCACGACGCTACGATGGAGATCAAGGTGTCAATCCGGTGTCGATGGAGATCATGACGTTGCTTTGGTGATGGAGATCAAAAGCACAAGATGATGATGGCCATATCATGTCACATATTTTGATTGCATGTGATGTTTATCTTTTTGCATCTTATTTTCCTTATTATGACATTAGCATTATAAGATTATTGAGGGAGTCCTGGAATATGGGGTCCTCGGGGGGGGGGGGCTATGTGACATGGGCCGGGCTGATGGGTCGTGAAGATATAAGATGGAAGGACCTCCCCCATGTCCGGATGGGACTCTCCTTTGTGTGGATGGCAAGCTTAGCCTTCGGATCATGTACCTTCCTTTCTCTGTAACCGACTCTGTACAACCCTAGATCCCTCTGGTGTCTATATAAACCAGACGGTTTAGTCCATAGGGGCGATCACAATCATACAGACTAGACATCTAGGGTTTAGCCATTACGATCTCGAGGTAGATCAACTCTTGTAACCCCTATACTTATCAAAGTCAATCAAGCAGGAAGTAGGGTACTACCTCCATTAAGAGGTCCCTAACCTGGGTAAACATCGTGTCCCCTGCCTCCTTGTTACCTTCGATTCTTAGACACATAGTTCGGGACCCCCTACCCGAGATCTGCAGGTTTTGACATCGACATTGGTGCTTTCATTGGGAGTTCCACTATGTCGTCACCAGAAGGCTCGATGGCTCCACCAATCATCTACAACAACACCGCCCTGCGGGAGATTTTTCTCCCCGGCCAAATCTTCGTATTCGGCGGCTTTGCACTACACGCCAATTCGATTGGCCATCTGGAGCAGATCGACAGCTACGCCCCTGGTCATCAGATTAGCTCGGAAACCTAAACTACATCGATGATATCCGAGGAGACTTAATCTTCCGAGGGTTCGCGGTATCGACCGTAGCTGGGGCTTCAAATCCGGAACTCCTCGCCAAGTCCGAAGATGGGAATTTAGAGCCCGTCGGACTCTCCGTAGCCGTAGAGCTCAACACCGGAGATACGGAGGGGATCGTCTCACCGGCCGGCCCGGAGTCACTCCAGGCTCCCCCAATCTTCATCGAGCCAGACTCACCTCCATACACCAACTCCGAACTTTTGAGGTCTGTGTTATATGAGCACGGCCGGGGAACTACTGTCCCACCCCGCTCAACGGATTCTCGCTTCCCTGTCCAAACCTCACCCTTAAACAAGGCTCTGGACTTAATGCGATCTCTCGCCATTACGGAAGGATCGCTGTCAAACTATGCCCAGGACGCACTAGGGGCTGAGAGCAGGGAATTTTTCTTGCCACCCACCACCCACTTCATAGCCACCGTCGAGGACTTAACTGACATGCTCGATTACGCTTTCGAAGACATCGACGGTATGGACGACGATGCCGGAGAAGAGCAAAGCCAGAACCTGCCGCTTACCGGACACTGGACGGCTACTTCCACATATGACGTGTATATGGTGGACACACCCAAAGAGGATGACGGCGAAGGTGGGAAGGACCCGGTCGAGGACAAGCCTCTTATGGCACCACCAAAGCGTCATCGTCAGCGGCACCGCTCTAAATCGTGCCACAAAAAAAGACAGCAATACCGGCACCGGAGACAACAATACTCCGGATAACGCCGAAGATCAAGAAGCCCATATCGAACCAACATCCAAGCATGATGATTGGGAGGAGGGGCAAGTCAACCCCGACGATCCCATAGGGAACGAGGGCTCGGAGGATAGTAATTACGTACCGATCTCCGAAGAAGATGAGAGCCTCGGTGACAAAGAATTCATCGTGCTATAGGAACCCTTCAAATAAGAGCGCTTTAAGCGCCCGCTAATAGCCACTACAAGAAGCCTGAAAAAGAAGTAGCAGTAGCTTCAAGCTGATCAATATCTGCTCAATGACAGATGGACTGATGTCCTGACAGCCGAGGAATACGGCCTCGAACACCCAACCAAGAGTTACCCGAAGTGCAAGCTGCTACCCCAATTCGATGACGAGGCCCCAGGGCCTAGACCGCCCACGCATAACGCTGCCGACGGAGCCGACCGACCACCACGTGGCCGGGACACAACAGCAACTCAAGCCGAACACCTGCCTGCACCACCCCGCTGTAAAGGAAGGGAGACAACAGTTGTAGGATACACCTATGACCTACGAGAGGACCTGGATAATAGAGCCGGTTAGACCAGATCAATATATGGATGAAGGGGGCGGGCCTCGGCGCGAGAAGATGGCCATCAAGCCTGGTGCGACAAGCACAACCTCACCCGGGCTGAAAACCGCATACGGACTCCATCCGAACTGCGTCGGGACGTGGCCGGAGAGGCACTGCACCACTTCCCAGAAGGGTTTAAACCCATGAATATCGAATCATACAACGGCACAACATATCCCATAGTATGGATTGAAGATTTTCTTCTCCACATTCACATGGCTCGAGATGATGATCTACATGCCATCAAATACCTCCCTCTCAAACTTAAGGGACCAGCTCGGCACTGGTTAAATAGCCTCCCAGAAAACTCTGTTGGAAGCTGGGAAGACCTGGAGGACGCCTTTAGAGACAACTTCCAGGGCACTTATATCCGACCTCCGGACACCGATGACCTCAGTCACATAGTCCAACAGCCCAGAGAGTCAGCCAGAAAATTCTGGACCCGATTCCTAACTAAAAAGAACCAAATTGTTGATTGTTCGGATGCCGAGGCTCTAGCAGCCTTTAAACACAACATCCGCGATGAATGGCTTGCCCGACACCTCGGCCAAGAAAAATCGAAGTCCATGGCAGCCCTCACATCACTCATGACCCACTTTTGCGCAGGCGAAGGCAGCTGGCTTTCCAGCAATAGTACCAGCGATCCTGGCACTTCTAAAGCAAGGAACAAAAACAAGAGGGCCCGATGCAACAAAAACAAACATCAGAGCAACACTGACAATGCCGATGACACAACGGTCAACGCCGGATTCAATGGCTCCAAGCCCGGTCAGCAGAAGAGGCCATTCAAAAGAAACAAAGACGGTTCACCTAGCCTGGACCGAATACTCGATCGACCTTGCCAAATTCATGGCACCCCTGACAAGCCCGACAACCATACCAATAGAAGCTGTTGGGTCTTTAAACAGGCCGGTAAGTTAAATACCGAGCACACGGGAAAAGGGTCGCCCAACGAGGATGACGATGAGGAGCCCCGCCCACCGAACACAGGGGGACAGAAGAAATTTCCTCCCGAGGTCAAGACGGTGAGCATGATATACGCTACTCACATCCCCAAAAGGGAGCGCAAGTGCGTGTTAAGGGACGTCTATGCGATAGATCCAGTCGCCCAAAAATTCAATCCATGGTTAGCATGCCCGATCACCTTTGATCGCAGGGACCATCCGACCAGTATCCATCATGGAGGTTTAGCCGCATTGATCCTCGACCCAATCATCGATGGATTCCACCTCACGAGAGTCCTCATGGACGGTGACAGCAGTCTTAACCTGCTCTATCAAGACACAGTCTAGAAAATGGGTATTGACTCGTCAAGAATCAAGCCCACCAAAACTACCTTTAAAGGAGTAATACCTGGTGTCAAGGCCCGCTGCACGGGCTCAATCACATTGAAGGTCATATTCGGTTTGTCGGACAACTTCAAAACGAAGACTTGATCTTCGACATCGTCCCCTTCCGCAGTGGCTATCACGCACTGCTCGAACGAACTGCGTTTGCCCGCTTTAATGTGGTCCCGCGCTATGCTTATTTAAAACTCAAAATGCCAGGATCACGCGGTGTTATAACAGTCCATAGAAACATGGATCGCTCCCTCCGTACTGAGGAACACACCGCGGCCCTCGCAGCGGAAGTGCAGATCGGCCTTATCAAGCCGAACTCCACATCGGCAGTCCATCCACCGGACCCTGTCAAATGAGTCCGGACTACCCCGCAGAATGATAGTCCAGCTCGTCAGGAGCTAGATTAGCAATTCGGCCTCTGTCTTCACCCCAACCAAGCAGCGGCATATGTACCGCGTGCTCATAACTATGCACTAAAAATACCATGGGCGACGATGGAGGCATATCAAGGATAAAGTCCACAATACGGCTCAACCGTACCTGGACCCCCATCTATCTTTTTCTTAAATTCATCTTTTCTTTTCAGGTTCTTTACATCCCACATCACCCTTTCGGTGGTTTCAAGGACCCTTTTTCCGGCCCCTTATGAAAACTTATTCATTAATCCTCTCAAAGGATCACACACCAAGGCGAAAAGCAACGCAGATGTCGGTGGGAAGCGAGACCTATGGGATCACAAGGATCCCTACTACGGTTTGAGGGCGCTGGGTCGTGAGGAGAGCAGGATCAGCAGTCAGTACAAGCACGCAGGTCGTTTACCCAGGTTCGGGCCGCAAGGATGCGTAATACCCTAGTCCTACTTCGATGTGTATATCTGTGTTCTTGGAGTTCTTGAGCTAGCTACACTGAGCGTAACTTGTCCAAGGGTCCGAATCCTTCTCCTGGATGCCTTGGGCCTCCTTTTATAGGCAAGGGGATCACCACAGTGGCACACAGGAGGTGGCATCGGGGTACTGTGGTTAAGCTTATCGCTTTCCATTACGGGACAAGACGCATTTAATGCGCCTCTGACGTGTCCCCTCCACTTTACCGCCGCTTCGCCCCGCCTTGACACGCGCCTGGGCCAGCGAGGCGGTCAGCGCCATGCAGGCTGGCAGGCTGCTGAGGTGGCGCGGTGGTAGGGTCTTCACGAAGATTTGCATGCCACTGCGTAGGCATGCACTGAGTTGGCCGAGAAGCCTCATGCCGACATGCAGGTGCCTGCCCAGCTGGTGAGCTGGCAGCTTCATGGGAGCGGTGGTAGAAGCTTGGCGGGTGCGGGCCTGGCTGTGGCCTCACGGACATCCTCGGCAAGGGCCTTGCCGGGGCCCCGACAAGGGTCTTGCCATGGCATTGCGGATCCTTGTCGAGGGTCTTGTGGGTTTCCTCTGCAAGGATCTTGCCGAGGTTTGTCGTCTTCTAATTCTCTTCTGATTTGGAGTGTTTCTTGTCTTCACAAAGATCTGCATGCCATTATGGAGGCGCCTCCCGAGCCCAGGTCCCAACGTGGTTGGTGGTATTTGGAGAGACTGGGGCTCAAGGGTGGCACGCTCCGCTGGCGTCGGGTAAGCTGCCCCGACAAGGTCCTTGCCGAGGCCACAGGGGTCGCCCCGCCAAGGGTCTTGTCGGGGGAAACCACCCTGCCCTCTTGCTCTTTATGCTTCCGCCTTGGCGTTACTTTGACCGTCTCGCGGCTTTGATTCCCTGTCTCTGCCCTGCTTAAGTGTGGTCGTGCGCGCGGTTCTGACTGTCCGTGCACAAGGAAGGGGTACAAAGGAGCGCCCCTACTTTAGTACACCGACAGCAGATGTAAAGTGGAGTACCTAAAGGATCTTTCAAGATCACATCCTCCCCTTTTCTAATACTTGTACACATCTTTCCTTTTTGCTCGGCATGTAAAATAGCCTTGATGCTTATAGCATTATTTGTACGAATACGTTTTGACGTATCAATCAGACTATAATGGAAACAGTTTTTCGCCCAAAACTATTTGGTACTGGCCTATTCGTATTATTTCTTCTTTATCATCTGGTTGTCATGTACAGCTCGGCACGACCTAAATCGCCAGGGGCTCCATTCAGCCGCGTACATTTCTTAAATTTACCATAAGTCCGAACACTTTGATAAGTGCAATTCGGCGTTCCAAATCTAGCATTATATGCATCAGCTCCGAATCATGTCTTGGGTCAATAGTTGGGTTGCCCGGCTCCTGTGGTTACTACCTTACGTTCCTATTGTTTGGCTAAGGAAGTAAAGGGAGAACTACTGCGATTGTGTTTCTGGTTAGCCGAATAAACACCTCAGTAGACGAAGCCGAAAATTGACTGTCATGATGCAGCGAGAGCTGGTTAGCTATTCGGTGACTCGGTATAAATATCTTGCGATCTTTTTCATGTCACACGAAGGACTGGTTTTTACCTGGTCAGGCGTCTACAGCACCCGAGTTTGAATCGCCGAACAATACCAGGGGCTGCTCCTACAATCTTATTGTCAAACTCCAATGGCTAAGTGAGAGCGATAAAGCCGCATAGTCTGATTGCCTGGTTAGGACCGACTCGTTGGGTTAAGTGTGTTTTTGTGCTGTTCTGAACACCCCCGTAGTATCTGCGCGAGGGGCTGAAGCCAACGACTGGCCAACTCTCAAATTTAATAACCGACCGCAACGAAGGATAAATAATTTCAAATGAAACAAGACTGAAATTACACAAACGCTTTGTTTTCATTATACAAAGTTTGTGCAGCACGGATACATTCATTCAAAAATGATGTCCTTCAAACACAGGCCCTCTATAATGCGGGATCCTTCAAGGACGTCGTTGAAATATTTCTTCGTTGTACGATGCCCTTTCCCTGCGGGCGGGCCTTCGGTTGCAAGACTGGTGACATTCATCTTCGCCCATTGCACTTTGACATGGGCGAAGGCCATCCGGGCACCTTTGATACAAATCGACCTCTTTATAGCATCAAGCCATGGGCAGGCATCGACCAACCGCTTCACAAGCCCAAAGTAGCTATTGGGCATTGGTTCGGCTGGCCAAAGACGGACTATGACATCCTTCATGGCCAGTTCGGTCATCCTATGTAGCTCAGTCAGCTGTTTTAGCTGATCATTGAGGGGCAAGGGCTGCTCTGGCACAAGGTACTGCGACCAGAACAGCTTCTCTGTTGAGCTCCCCTCTTTGGCCTGGAAGAAATCTGCAGCATCTGCAACACTTCGGGGCAGATCCGAAAACACTCCTGGAGAACTCCAAATGCGTGTCAGTAAGGTGTACTTTCTCCTTACGTATTTGCTCTGCATATTAAAAGCCTTACCCGCCGTGATCTTCTTGGCTTCTTGGATCTCCTGATAGGCACCTTGGGCTTCAACCCGGGCCTTCATCACACTTTGGAGCGCCATAGCAAGTTCGGAGTCTCGATCCGACACCGTGCGCTCTAAGGACTCACATTTGCTTATAGCATTAGTGAGCTCTTGTTGGACTTCATCCAACCGCGCCTCATGCTTTTGACAAGCGGCTTGTTCCTCGTCCGCCTCCTTTTTGGCCTCAGCCAGCGCGCTCTTGAGGGCTTCGACCTCAGACGTGTCCACTATGAGCATAATCATAAAGTTTAGTTAGATAATAAATTGGAGCTCTTATCATTTCAAGATAAGTTTTTGCATCACATACCCTGCTTTTCCTCCAACTTTCGCTTTAGTTCGGACAGTTCGGCGGCTTGCGAGGTTGCCGCTCGCATCGAAGCCTGTGCATCAGAATAAACATATATGTTAGCACCTGCAAAGCATTATTCGATCCCCTGTTCGGCCTTCCTTCACAAACGCTGAACAGAGTCTCAGGGGCTACTATCTATATACAAGTATCCCTTTTGCAAATAACCAAAAATATATTACTTCACATACCTCAAAGCCTGTTAAAAGGCTGGTATAGGCTTGGTTCAATCCGCTCTTAGCGGAACGAACCTTTTCAACCACCGTACCCATAAGGGTACAATGTTCCTCCACAATGGAAGCACTTTGAAGCGCTTCCACCAGAGTGTTCGGCGCCTCCGGATAGACAGAGGACGCCAGTGGAGATGGCACACCCCCTTCCCTCGAAGAAGGCTGCTGGTCCAATTCCGGAGCCATATGAGTCTTCGGAATACTATTCGGTTGAGGGCCAGATTGAGCGTTGCCCCCATCGCCGGTCTCCATGGGGGTTGATTTCCCCCTCTCTTCGGCAATAGAGGTATTACCCTCTACCGCCACCTTCACGGCCTCCTGTACCTCCCCATCACCTGGACAGGTTCTTTGGGACAACACATCAGTGTTATCTGTGGTAGTGGGTGGAGACATTTGTGGAGGCGACTCGCTCTCCATCGCGTTCATCCCTAGCGAGTTCCCAGATGACGATGATCGTTGGGGGAGATCGTGAGCCGGGCTATAATGCGCAATTTAGTATGTTAAAATAATAAGGCACAAAATCATATATGTGTATGGTGTCTTCGGATACTTACGATTCCGCCAAGGGCTTCGGCCTGGGGTGCCGCTTTGGGATGGCGTTGGCATCCGCTTCGGAATCATCCGAAAGGGAGGGTTTTCCCTTCTTGGTCGCCTCCGCCTCCAGATCCGTGGAAGCCGCCCTTTTCTTCTTCCCCCCCTTGGGAGGAGAGTTACTCTCTTCCTCCTCTACATCTTCGTCATGAGAGGAGAAGGTCTTGGTGTCTTTGGACACGACGTTTGAAGCACCCTTACAACGGAGGCCACTTTTGGCCTCCTTGCCCTTCTTATTGGCCTTCTTCTCTGGCGCCTGATATGGTGCCGGAACCAGCATCTTCGTCAGCAAGGGGGTAGCCTCGTCCTCGGGCAGCAAAGTCGGACATTTGATCTGCTCCGCCTTCTTGGTCCAGCCCCGTGGGAATAAGAAAGTTCAATATACTCCTTGGATTTGCAAATAAAAGTTAACATAAAACTTACAGGAGTGGCTGGACGTGCGCAATCAAGGCCACGGTCTTCGGTTGTCTCCGGCCATGACTTTTGAGTCTTGAAGAGCAGCTTCCATATATCTTCGTGTGTCGTGCCGAAGAACCGTTGTAGGGTCCGAGGACCGGTCGGGTTGAATTCCCACATATATTGAGTCCAGCGTTGACAAGGGAGAATCCGGCAAAAAAGCATCACCTGGATCATGCTGGTGAGGCTGGTGTTCTTGTTTATCATGCCCTTGACGCGTCTCTCCAGTGTCGTCACCTCGTCAGGCGTCTCCCAATCTAGGCCCTTATTGAGGCAGGATGTAAGCCGCATCGGGGGCCCAGATTTGAACTCAGGAGCGGCGGCCCATGTGGCATTGCGGGGTTCCGTGATATAGAACCACCCTTGCTGCCATCCTTTGACGCTCTCCACAAAGGTCCCCTTTGGCCAGGTGACGTTGGGGAGTTTGCTCACCATGGCGCCACCGCACTCGGCGTGTTGGCTCTCGACCACCTTTGGCTTCACATTGAAGACCTTGAGCCATAGACCGAAGTGGGGAGGGACGCGGAGGAATGCCTCGCACACGACGATAAACGCTGAAAGGTTGAGAAGGAACTTGGGGCTAGATCATGAAAATCTAGCCTATAGTAGAACATGAGACCACGGACAAAAGGATGAAGGGGAAACCCTAGTCCGCGAAGGAAATGGGGATGAACACTACCGTTCGTTAGGCTCTGGAGTGGGAATGATCTGCTTTTTGGCATGGATCCGGTGGACTATGTCCGTGGCTAAGTACCCAGCTTCCCAGAGCTCCTTGATGTTCTCCTCTGTGACAGAGGAAGCCATCCACTTGCCCTGCGCTCCAGATCCGGACATGGCTAGGAATGTTTGGTGGTGATGGAAAGGATTGATACTTGGGCGCTGGAGCTCGAATGGCGGATAGGCTGGGAAGGAAGAAGGCGTGAGGTAAAAAGATGGATCTTTGTCTTATTAGAAAGGCAGTGGCAATCAAGCGTCCCCTTTGGAGCCTTAAATCTCGCCTATTCCCAAGGGGCATGTGAACGACACGGTTGGATTACCCAAACCCTGTTAATGAGAATCCCGTGATAAGGGGACACGATCTCTACTTTGACAAGACGTGCCAATGGTCATGCCTCGAAATATGAAGCGGGGCTGTAAAACGGTTCAGAATGCTAACGAGGCCAGGACATAACGCCTCGCCGGAAAAATTGCTTACGGACGTGACTTATTTCGTTTCAAATATTTTTTGCCCTTGCATCTTAAGGTTGTGATTGTTTAATAAAGCCGGATGCAGCTATTTTGCGTGGAGGACTGTGTTGGAGTATTTAGAGAAGGAACCTGCCTTGCAATGCCGAAGACAACCTGCGCGCCGAATACATCGTCATTGAAGCCTGGTTCAGGGGCTACTGAGGGAGTCCTGGACTATGGGGTCCTCGGGGGGCCGGCCTATGTGACATGGGCCATGAAGATACGAGATGGAAGGACCTCCCCCGTGTCCGGATGGACTCTCCTTTGCGTGGATGGCAAGCTTGGTGTTCGGATCATCTACCTTCCTTTCTCTGTAACCGACTCTATACAACCCTAGATCCTATATAAACCGGAGGGTTTAGTCCATAGGGGCGATCACACTCATACATGCTAGACATCTAGGGTTTAGCCATTACGATCTCGAGGTAGATCAACTCTTGTAACCCATATACTTATCAAAGTCAATCAAGCAGGAAGTAGGGTATTACCTCCATTAAGAGGGCCCGAACCTGGGTAAACATCATGTCCCCTGCCTCCTTGTTACCTATGATCCTTAGACACACAGTTCGGGACCCCCTACCCGAGATCTGCTGGTTTTGACACCAACAATGATCCTTTAACAAAATTTCAAGGCATAAGTGTTCTCCTCAAGTATGCACCATTGTGAAAGTTCTTCGTGCTGAGACACCACATGACGATCGTGTGTGATAAGCTCTACGTTCAAATACAATGGGTGCAAGCCAGTTTTGCACATGCGGAATACTCAGGTTAAACTTGACGAGCCTGTTGGAAATATGCCCTAGAGGCAATAATAAAAGCATTATTATTATATTTCTTTGTTCATGATAATTGTCTTTATTCATGCTATAATTGTATTATCCGGAAATCGTAATACATGTGTGAATAACAGACACCAACATGTCCCTAGTGAGCCTCTAGTTGACTAGCTCGTTGATCAATAGATAGTCATGGTTTCCTGGCTATGGACATTGGATGTCATTGATAACGGGATCACATCATTAGGATAATGATGTGATGGACAAGACCCAATCCTAAGCATAGCGTGAGATCGTGTAGTTCGTTTGCTAGAGCTTTTCTAATGTCAAGTATCTTTTCCTTTGACCATGAGATCGTGTAACTCCCGGATACCATAGGAGTGCTTTGGGTGTATCAAACGTCACAACGTAACTGGGTGACTATAAAGGTGCATTACAGGTATCTCCGAAAGTGTCTGTTGGGTTGAAACGGATCGAGACTGGGATTTGTCACTCCGTATGACGGAGAGATATCACTGGGCCCACTCGATAATGCATCATCATAATGAGCTCAAAGTGACCAAGTGTCTGGTCGCGGGATCATGCATTACGGTACGAGTAAAGTGACTTGCCGGTAACGAGATTGAACGAGGTATTGGGATACCGACGATCGAATCTCGGGCAAGTAACATATCGATTGACAAAGGGAATTGCATACGGGGTTGATTAAATCCTCGACATCGTGGTTCATCCGATGAGATCATCGTGGAGCATGTGGGAGCCAACATGGGTATCCAGATCCCACTGTTGGTTATTGACCGAAGAGCGATCTCGGTCATGTCTACATGTCTCCCGAACCCGTAGGGTCTACACACTTAAGGTTCGGTTACGCTAGGGTTGTAGGGATATGTATATGCAGTAACCCGAATGTTGTTCGGAGTCCCGGATGAGATCCCGGACGTCACGAGGAGTTCCGGAATGGTCCGGAGGTACGAGGGCGTGCACGAGGTGCACGAGGGCGTGCACGAGGTGCAGGCCATCGAGTATTTTACTGCCGGGTGCAGAGAAGGCACCCTCCTCAAGCACAAGCTCCTCTGCGATGAGCCGGAGACCCTCGATGAGCTGCTGATCACAACGGAAAAGTATGCCACGACCGACTCCTCCATGAAGGCGGAGATTCGGGTCAGCACGACTGGCAAAGTCGCCCCTCAGGCTCCAAGAACTCCGGCTGGAGACACCAGTCGGCGGCAATAGCAGAATGACCAAAAGCGCAAAGCCCCGCAGCTGACTTCCAACACTCGGCAAGTGGCAACAGCAGAAGACCAGCAGTTGGAGGGACCGCCTCCGGCAAAGCGACAGAAGGGCGGCAAGTCCAACTGGCTGCCGGCCTTCTCCTATGAACAGACTCTAGACGGTCCCTGCAAGTTCCACAGCGGCGCGAAGCCGTCAAACCACACCACCAGGAAATGCCACTGGCTGACCAGAATCGCCAAGGGGGACGGCCTGCTCCCTCCCCCTCCTGCTGGGTCGCCTCCTCCACAGCCGCCCCAGCAGCCGGCCATCAGGCCAGTCGGCACAATACAAGACGAGTTCCCGGATGAGCATGGAGCCTATGTGGTGTTCACCAGTGTAGCAGATGACCGACGCAGCAGGCGCCAGCAGCAGCAAGAAGTGAATGCGGTTGCATCAAGTCCCCCAGAGTTCATGCATTGGTCCGAAAAGCCTATCAGTTGGAGCAGAGCTGATCACCCAGAGGTGATGCCGAGTCCAGGCTCCTATGCCTTGGTCTTAAGCACCACACTCGCCACTGATAGGCGGGCCACTCGCTTCTCGCGAGTACTGATAGACGGAGGCAGCAGTATCAACATCCTGTACAAGGATACAATGGAGAAATTAGGAATCAAGCGAAGACAGCTTCAGAGCAGCCAGACTGTGTTCCACGGAATCATCCCTGGCCTTTCCTGCTCCCCAATCGGCAAGATCCTAATAGACGTCCTCTTCGGAGACAAGGAGCATTTCCGCCGAGAGCCAATTTGGTTTGAGGTGGTGGACCTCGAAAGCCCATATCATGCATTACTTGGCCGACCCGCCTTGGCCAAGTTCATGGCGGTCCTCCACTACGCCTACCTCAAGATGAAGATGCCGAGTTCCAAGGGAATCCTAACCGTGTCCGGCGACTACAGGAAATCGTCTGCTTGCGCGGCCGAAAGTAGTCGGTTGGCCGAGTCCTTGGTGATCGCGGCTGAGAAACGGCTTCTTGATCGGGTCGTGGCGATGGCCGGCAAGCAGCTCGAGTTATCGCCCGACCCCAAGGAGTCGGAAGCAGAAGGATCATTCAAGCCGGCCAAAGAAACAAAGAAGATACCGCTGGACCCGGAGCACCCGGAGAGATACGCTGTCATGGGCACAGGCCTTGACAGCAAATAGGAAGGGGAGCTCGTCGATTTCCTCCGTGAGAATCGCGACATCTTCGCATGGTCCCCCAAGGACATGCCTGGTGTCCCGACGGAATTCGCCGAGCACAAATTACATGTCCGGTCTGATATGAAGCCCGTCAGGCAGCCTTGCGCCGCCTGTCAGAAGAAAAAAGAAGAGTTGTTGGAGAAGAAATAGCCCGGCTCTTGGCAGCCGGCTTCATCATGGAAGTGTTTTTTCCAGAGTGGCTGGCAAACCCAGTACTGGTGCTGAAGAAGAACAAGCAGTGGCGGATGTGTATTGATTACACGAGCCTCAACAAAGCTTGCCCCAAGGACCCATTTGCTCTGCCGAGAATTGATCAGGTGATAGACTCCATAGCCGGATGCGAGCTGTTGAGTTTCCTAGACGCATATTCAGGATATCACCAGATCAAGCTGAACCCGACCAACAGACTGAAGACCACCTTCATCACGCCGGTTGGAGCCTTCTACTACCTGACCATGACGTTCGGCTTGAGAAACGCCGGCGCCACCTTTCAGCGTTGCATGCAGAAATGCCTCCTGAAGCAACTCGGCAGAAATGCCCACGTCTATGTAGATGACGTAGTGGTGAAGACGGAGAAGCGTGGAACCTTGCTAGAGGACCTCAAGAAAACATTTGAGAATCTGCGCCGATTCTAGATCAAGCTCAACCCAGAGAAGTGCGTTTTTGGAGTACCAGCCGGCCAGCTCCTCGGTTTCCTGGTCTCCGAACGCGGCATAGAGTGCAATCCTGTGAAGATCAAGGCCATCGAGAGGATGGAAGCACCCAGACGACTGTTAGATGTGCAGAAGTTCACCGGTTGTTTGGCATCCATCAGTCGATTCATCAGTCGGCTGGGCGAGAAGGCTCTCCCCTTGTATCAGCTCATGAAGAAGACGACCTTCTTTGAGTGGACTCCCAAGGCGGACGAGGCTTTTCTCCAGTTAAAAAAGATGTTGACTGCTCCCCCTGTGCTGGCGGCTCCGACTCCCAAAGAGCCCATGCTCCTCTACATTGCTGCCACCAGCCGAGTAGTCAGCACAGTCATTGTAGTCGAGCGCAAGGAGGAAGGCAAGGCGCTACCTGTCCAGAGACCGGTATATTACTTGAGCGAGGTGTTGTCGGCCTCCAAGAAGAACTACCCCCATTACTAGAAGATGTGCTAAGGCGTGCATTTCGCCGCCAAGAAATTGAAGCCCTACTTCCAGGAGCATCCAATCACTGTGGTCTGCACAGCTCCACTGGCCGAGATCATCGGAAGCCGAGATGCTTCTGGCCGAGTGGCCAAATGGGCCATCGACCTGGCCCCCTACACCATCTACTACGAGCCCCGCACCGCCATCAAGTTGCAAGCACTGGCCAATTTCCTCGTCGACTGGGCCGAGACCCAGTATCTGCCGCCAGCGCCCGACTCCACCCATTGGCGGATGCACTTCGACGGCTCCAAGATGCGCACCGGCTTGGGAGCCGGCGTCGTCCTCACTTCCCCCAAGGGCGACAAACTCAGATATGCGCTGCAGATCCACTTTGCCACCTCCAACAACGTGGCCGAGTACGAGGCGCTCATCCACGGGCTCCGGCTTGCCAAAGAACTCGGCATTCGCTGGATCCTGTGTTATGGCGACTCTGACTTGGTGGTCCAACAATCATCTGGCGATTGGGACGCCAAGGACGCAAATATGGCGAGCTATCGTTTCCTCGTCGAGCAACTCAGCGGATACTTCGAGGGGTGCGAGTTCCTCCACGTGCCAAGGAACAACAACGACCAAGCAGATGCCTTGGCACGAATCGGCTCCACCCGCCAGGCAATACCATCTGGTGTCGCCCTCCGGCGCCTCCTCAAGCCTTCTATCAAGCCATCACCAGAATCAGATTCAATCTTTGTGCCGGCTCCGCCTGAGGAAGACGGATCCGACTCCAAGAAACACACAGTCAAAGCCGGCCCGGGGACTTCAGAACCCGGCCCGGGGACTGTAGTGGCAAGATTGAAGACTCCAAAGCTCGGCCCGGGGACTGCTCCAGTCGGCCCCGGGACTTTGTCAAATTAGCAAGCGGCTGCGGACTCTAACCCGCCGCCTCCCAGCCCGGCCGCCCTTATCCAAGTCGCACTAGTGGCAGTTGAAGAAATAGCAGCACCTTCATGGGCCCAGCCCATCCTCAGGTTCCTAGTAAACAGAGAACTGCCAACGGATGAAATCTTGGCTCGACAAGTGCAACGCCGAGCAGCAGCCTACACCATAGTCAACAGAGAGCTGGCCAGGCGCAGCGTTACCGGCATCTTCCAATGCTGCGTCGAGGCAGAACAAGGTCAAGCAATCCTCAGAGACATCCATGAAGGCGAGTGCGGTCACCACGCGGCCTCCAGGGCACTCGTCGCCAAAGCCTTCCGGCACGGTTTCTTCTAGCCAACCGCCCTGGAAGAGGCCAAAGAGTTAGTCCAAAAGTGCAAGGGGTGCCAGATTTTCCGTTCCAAGCCACTTCAGCCAGCTTCTGCACTCAAGACTATCCCCATCGCCTGGCCCTTTGCAGTCTGGGGCCTGGACATGGTGGGACCATTCAAGACAGCACGAGGTGGCTTGACTCACCTACTTGTCGCAGTAGACAAGTTCACCAAGTGGGTGGAGGTGAAATCCATCAAGAAGTTGAATGGTCCGACTGTAGTGACCTTCATCGCTGACATCACAACTCGGTACGGCATCCCACACAGCATCATCACCGACAATGGCACGAATTTCGCCAAAGGCGCCTTGGCCCGTTTCTGCGCGACACAGGGCATCCGACTGGACTTAGCGTCCGTTGCCCATCCGCAGTCAAACGGCCAGGTGGAGCGAGCAAACGGCCTCATCTTATCCGGCATCAAGCCTCGACTCGTCGTACCACTAGAGCGATCTGCCAGCTGTTGGCTTGAGGAGCTGCCAGCCGTCCTCTGGAGTCTGCGCACGACTCCAAACAAGTCAACCGGCTTCACACCCTTCTTCCTCGTCTATGGCGCCGAAGCCATCATCCCAACGGACATAGAGTTCGACTCTCCGCGAGTCACCATGTACACCGAGGAAGAAGCAGAAGAAGCACGTCAAGACGGCGTCGATCTGCTGGAAGAGGGCCGGCTGTTGGCACTCAGCCGGTCCAGCATCTACCAGCAGAGTCTGCGTCGATACTACAACAGGAAGGTCAGGCCGAGATCTTTCCAAGAAGGCGACCTTGTGCTCCGGCTGATCCAGCGAACAGCCGGCCAGCACAAGCTGTCGGCACCTTGGGAAGGCCCCTTTATCATCAGCAAGGTGCTAGGGAACGACGCCTACTATCTGATCGACGCTCAGAAGCCCCGAGCGCGCAAGAGGGACGACTCCGGCAAAGAGACAGAGCGCCCATGGAATGCAAATCTTCTTCGAAGATTTTACAGTTGATGCAGTATGTATCGCACTACCCTTTTGTATTGAAGTACTAAGACTTTGGCCCCCCCGAGACGAGCTCAGGGACTGCCCTTTTTGTTATCTGTATGATAAGAATTATGCCTTCAAGTACATTACTTTTATTACAAGCCGCTTGGCACCGGGCCAGACTAGTCGGCCCGGGGACTCGCCGCCTTGCGCTATGAAAAGCTTCCCGCAGTCAGACAAGTAGTGCGCGGTGCCCAATCCGCCTCCTAGTAGAGCCGCAGCTCGCAGAGCGACTGTGAGGCAGGCAGGAGTGAGGAAGAACGGGCGCCCACACGAAAAATGGCTAAGGACCTAAAGCACGAACATAACGCGAGACGGCCTCCAGCATTTATGAAGCAGAAAGCCGACTCATGAGCAGCCGGCTCGCCTTCTTTATTAGCCTCTATCAAAGACGGCCGACTCTTGGGTAGTCGGCCTGATGCTTTCTATCCGACTTGCTAAAGAAACTCTAAACGGCCAAGTACTTGCCTTCCCGAAGTAGCCAAGCACTTGACCCAGCGACAGTCCGCAGAGCGGCTGTCCGACTGGCAAGGCAGCGACTAAAGGAAGGCGGCAAAGGGAAAAGCCTAAAGAGCATTAAGCAAGGAAAGACGGAAATCGGATAAATATTTACATAGGCCCTTGGCCGAATCTTCGAATAGAAGTTTAAGATACACCCCGCGGTGGAATTGTTCAAATCTAACAAAGTTCTCAAAAGATTACTTAAGACAGACAAGCAGAGGCGGAAACAGCAGCCTAGGAGGCGGCATCTGGGATCGGAGGATCGGAGGAGATGGCGGTGTCAGGCGCCGGGGCAGTCGGCTGGGCGGTCTCGGTTTGATCGCCTCCGGCGGCAGTCGCCTTCTCTCGACGCGGCTCGTTGCTGGAGGCGCGGTCGAGCTGAGGCTGGCCGCCTGCTCTGTCTTCTGGCACCTCCGCCTTGCCTTCGACCTCCGCCTCGTCCTCCTCCTCGGTGCTGGAGTCGATCACCTCCGCCGAGTCCTCGCCATACTCCGGGTTCATCCCGAACCACTCTGGCGGCACTTCCTCGCCGCCTTCAGCCTGCTCGGGCACGAAGACACTGGTGTCCGTGTACTCGGCGATGGCCGCCGCACGCTCGATAAGGGCGCCCTCCACGGCCTCCAGCTCGGCCTGGGCTTCTGACCGGAACGCGGCCAGACGGTCCAGGTCCAGCCCTAGATACCACGCCTTGACGAACTCCAAGGCCCGGCGCGCTCCGGCCCGGGCCGAGGAGCCCTTCCAGGCCTCAAGACGGCCGGCAGCGACTTCCAGCCAGTCGGCGGTCCGACTGGCGGTGCGCAGAGCCGGCATGTCCGGCCACAAAGCGGCAACCGCCTGGACGCCGGCACGCTGAAGCCGGCGCATCTTCCGGTGGGCCGGACGAAGACGGGCTTCAATGCTCAGGAGCTGTTCATCGACGGTTCGCGGGGCATTAGCGGCGATCTCCTCACCGTTTGCCCTTCGTGCCTCACGAGCAGCCTCGATGGCCAGAGGGACCGCCTGCGAGTGAACAGGGAAGAAGTCTACCAAGACAAAAAAGAAGCAAGCCGAAAAATCAGAAGTCGGCCTGACACATAGTCGGAAGCCCAAAGAAACGAAAGAAACGTACCATCAACGATATCCTCGATCTCGTGGAAGCCGGAGGTCAGCATCGCTTCTCTGTTAGTCCAGGAGGAGCGCTCGCTCTCGAACTCGGCCAGGAGAGCGGCCTCCTTCTTCTCGGCCTCGTCCAGCGCCTTCTTGAGCAGCTCCTTCTGCTCGGCCAGCTGCGCCGCCAGCAGGTCGCGCTCCGTGGCGAGCTTGCCACACTCCTCCTCCTTGGCACGACGGGCGGTATTGGCCTCGCCCAGCTGTTCCTGAAGAACGGCGTTGGCTTCTGAGGAGCGAAAGAGGAGAAAAATCAGTCATCGGCAAAGAAGATCGCCGGGAAGATCCGGCCCGACTGCTCAGCAGTCGGCCCGAATCTTGGGGACTACAGCCCGCGGGTGCGCCAGCGCGCCCCCGCGAAGAAGAAGAACTTACTCCGGCTTTCCAACAAGTCGGCAGCTCGCTTGCTCAACTCCTCAACATTGCGGTTGAAGGCAGTAGCGCGGAGGTTGTGATACTCCTGCAATAAGTCATTGAAGACAAAGTTAGTATTTGGAACTCGCCAGAGGGAGTTCCGAACCGCCTGCTCAGCAGCCGGCCCGGAACTCGGGGACTACACCCAGTGGGTGCGCTGGCGCGCCCCCACGGAGAAAAACAAGAATCAAAAAGAAAGAAGGAAACGTACTCGGATGGCCGTCCGCGCTGCCAGATGCGCCCTGGTGCAAGTTTGAAGGGCGTCGCCTTCAGCGCGCAGCTTCGCCTGAATGTCCAGAAGTGCTTGATTCAGCGGACCGGTGCCGCCTCCGCGCACCCACCCGATGGGCGCGGAGCTTGTGGCCTCGGCGTCTAAGGTTGCCGAGCTGGCGGTGCCGGTCTCCCGAGGCCGCGGCGCCGAGGTCGCCATCTCAAGACGGCGGCGCACCGGCGAGGCGACTTGGAGAAGCAGCCGCGCCTCGGCCTCGTCCGTGACCGGCGGCTCCGACGGACCCACCGACTGTTTGCCGTGCGGTCTCCCAGACGGCGGTGGAGGCGGCGGTGGCTGCACGAGAGTGTCCGACATGGAGGCCTCACCGCTCTCCTTCTCCATGACGGGGTTCTCGGTGCCGGCCTCCCCGGTCTGCCCCGTGAATTCCGGAGGCGGCGGTGCAGACGACAGTGGGGGGACGGGCATCGCCGATCAGCAACGCGCGGCCTCCTCGGCACGCCGTCTCGCCGCAAGGGCGGCTTCGGCTTCCTCCAGCTTCTTCTGGGCAGAGGCGGCCGCCTTGTCGGCCTCCGCCTTTTCCAGGCGTTCGGCCTCCTCCTCCTCGCGCTTCTCCCGCGCATTTCGCTCCGTCGCCTCCCGGAGGTCGGCGGCGGGGTCGGCCCACCGAGTATTGGCGGATGTCTCTGCCGACCCCATGACAGAGGGGACGACGACTCTCTCAAGGGAAAGAGGGGCCCTGAAGAAGAATGGAGGAAGTATAAAGAAGACTCAGACAAGATTCAACGAAGGAAAAAAAAGAGCATAAAGACTCACGCAGAGACTAGCGGCGGCCTTCTCACTTCCCTTCGGAAGCGGTTGGCCTTCGCGGCCGCCTCCTCCCGTCTGGTCGCGGCGGCCGCCCCCTTGAACTTCTTTAATTTGCCGCCGGGCGCACTCGGCCCGGCGTGACGCTTCTTCGCGCCGCCTTGGCCGGCCAGGCCGACGGAGGAGCCGGCGCCCGACGGGCTGATCCTCAGCTGGTGGCGCGGAGCGACTTCTCCTTCGGCGTCGTCGTCAGGCCAGTCGGCGAAGGTGGCCGAGGGCCTGAAGTCGCCTTCTGCTCCTCCTCCCCCGCCTTCGGCGTCGGTTTCCATCGCCGCCGCCCCCAAGTCGGGGTCGTCGACGTCACTGTCCGCACGATCGGGGACATACTCGTGGGGCTGTCTCGTGGCGCCGGCTGCAGGCTGCATAAGGGGATTCTAGCTCAGAAGAAACCGACAAGAGTCAGAAGTCGGAGTCGGCCGCAAAGAAGACAAAACAATAGAGGGATGCGACTTACCACTGGTGGGGGGTTGTCGCGCGAGTACGGCTCCTTGTCGAACTGCCAGTCCTCCCCGAACTCGCAGTTCGCGATATAATTCACCATGTTTGCCACCTCCGTGCGGGGCATCTCCTTGGTGCACATCCGACTCGGGTCTCGGAGGCCGCTCATCTGACAGATCAGGTGAGGCCGACCTTGGAGCGGGAGAACTCGGCGCGCCACGAAGGCGGCCAGCAAGTCGGCCCCAACGAGACCCTCCGACTGCGTCAAGACCCGGAGTCGCGCTACGGTGGCGGCTCCGGCGGGAGTCAGCGTCTTGACTCGGTGAGACCAGCTGGGAAGCCTCCCAGTTAGGGGGACGGTGCTGTAAGGCGGCAGGTTGACCCAGTCGCCGTCTGAGGTGAGGTTCTTCACGTAGAAATATGAGCGCTGCCACATCTTCACCGACTTGATCAGCGTGATGGGAGGAAAGGGGTTGTCGGCCGTCGAGCGCCGCATTGTGATGAAGGCGCCGCACTGAGCTGGCACGCCGGCGATGTGCGTGCCGAGCTTAGATGAGAAGAATTCTCCCCACAGCTCGATGGTGGGGAGAACGCCGAGGAAACCTTCGCACAGAGTGGCGAAGGCGGAGAGCAACACCACCGTATTCGGAGTGAGGTGGTGCGGTTGAAGGCTGTGAAACTCCAAGAACGAGCAGAAGAAACCGCTCGCCGGCATCCCCAGGCCACGCATGAGGTGCGAGTGGAAGATGACCCGCTCGCTCTTCTCCGGCGCCGGCCGGATCTCTCCCTCCGGCGCGGCGCGGGCGCGCACGAGGTCCGCGCTGGGGAGACGGTGTGTCTGGTGGAGGAACTCGATGTGTTCCTCTTCTACCTCCGAGCCATCCCATACGCCGGAGCGCATGGCGGGAGCCGCGGCGGAGGAGGAGCTCATCGCCGCGGTGTGGAATGCTCTTGCTCAACGGCGGAGGCAGGAAGGAGAGAAGGCAAGGCGAAGCGGGGAGCGGGGAAGAAGGGCGCGCGTGCTGTGCCGCTCCGCTCCCCTCCCCCCCGCCTACTTATAGCCCTATTGGCTGAGAAGCCGAGGGGGCGGGCGTGGGATTAACTGCGCACGATGCCCCCACGTCGCCCCCACGATCTACCCCACGAAGTTACTGCGCGCAGTAACGACGTGGGAAAACTAACCGTCCACGGCCGCAGCGGATCCATTCGTATGCCGAGGCACGATAGTGGCGGGCCCCACCTGACGGCACGTCCCGTCGCGCGTGTGGGCAGGCAGACTGTCCTCTCCACGTGGCGCCACGCGATAGGACCGCCCCGATGGCTGCAGGGAAGCGTATCAGGCACGCCGCCTGGTTTCCTGCCGCGACTTTCGAGCGCGGCTCTTCGCTAAAAAACCTCTGACTTTCGACAGTCGGCCCGAGGGAGAACGACAGCCGAGTTCCAGAGTCCGCTCCGGGAAGGATGAAACTGTCGAAGCCCCACAATGCAGCGTCCGCAGGGCTTCACCAGCTTCGGGGACTACTGTCGGAGTATTGGGCCACGGGTAGGCTGACCCGAATCCCAGGACCTTTCAAGACGTCGGGGCAGGCCGCGCCCCTCGAGCCGAGTCCCGGGAGCGACTCCAATACAAGCCGAGTCCCAGACGGCGACTCCGAGACAAGCCGACTCCGAGCTGGCGACCTCCAGAAAGGCCGACTATGGAGAGTCGGCCCATGACTCCTCCCTCATCCTGAAGTACGACGTGGGGTACGGTCACGGCGTGGCCGTCCCCCCCCCCTTGCTTATGAAGGGCCGGCATGGCTACAGTGAGCCGTATCGCTAGAAGATCTCCGGCAAGGGGCGACACTGTTGCCATGCCTGCCCTGACCTCAGCTACAGTGCGCCACGTACTGTGCCCACGACGCTGGCTTGTACGGCCCGAAGACGGCGGGGCCGCCTGTCAGTGGGTGGGCCGAAGGCGGCCTGGGCGCCCCGAAGACGGACCTGTGGGAGTCGGCCCCCCAGGAGTCGGCCGACTCCTCCCCAGGGCCCCACGAGCCATTAACCAGATAGGATGGGGAATGGCGACAATGGTCGCCTGATAGACGGCGGCACTGTTGCCACGACCCAATGACCAAGCCTGCGTCATCAAGAGTGCCGCAATAGTATCAAGCCTGTCCGCGGGACCCGCCAGTCGGTGGGCCCCAGAAGCCGACGGGGAAGACGGTGCCTGAGAGACAGACGGCTGGGACCCGCGCCCAGCCGGATTACTATTGTACCCCCGGGGTAGGCCTATATAACCCCCCCGGGGCACCCATGCAAAGGGTTCGGGCCTAGATAGAGATAGGCCAGATAGCACAGGGAGGAGAGAGTTAGCCTTGCCCTCTCCTGCCTCCCGAAACAGCTCAAGGAGCACCATTGTAGTCACTTTGCCTTAGTGATCATGCGGAGACCCCGCAGAGCAGCAGTAGGGGTGTTATCTCCTAGGAGAGCCCTGAAGCTGGGTAAGTTCCGCCGGCGTGCATGTCTTCGCCTCATCCCGCTTTCAGGCATCGGCGACGTTCTACTCGCTTCCACCATGATAAGCCATCCTTTGGCATATGTCGTACCCAACCCCCGACAACCAACAAGCCCCTATATGCACCGAGGGAAAAACACGTATTTTTATCCTTATTGGGCAAAAATTTATTATGAAAACCCCGTCAAAGTGTTCCTTTTTCTTATTTGTGGATTACCTGAGATAAACAGACTCAATGAGTTATCTGAAATGGCCACGTAGAAGTTTCTCCAGCCACATTTTGAAGACAGTCACTAAAACCATAAAATTATGTTCTAAACAGTTGCACATTTGCGTGTGCTGATTAGGGTATGCACAAAATCATGTCCACCACTTGCCCCCAAAAAATTATGGTGCACATTGACGCCCGCCAATCGCCCCCAATTTGTTCAAACAAATGGCACACGATTGAGCGGGGAGAGGGGAGTGGGTGGTGTTTGTTGCGCGTGGGGTAGTTTTAGTGTGACAGACAGTCCGGACTACCCTATTTTCTCTCTACATATGGACCGGGTTTGGGAAAGTTGGAATAGCCCAGACATGTGTGTGTGTGTGGGGCGGGGGGGGGGGGGGGGGGGGGGGAGGGGGAGGAACCCACTTAGTTTTGTATGTTTTTGGTCAGTGTCCTGATTGTTCATGTGGACAATTGGGGCAATCACAAGGAATACTCGTCAACGACAATGCCAACGTCAAACCTACGCGAGGCAGACATCATACAAACCAATTTTGCGGCTACAAGGATGCAAGAGAAAAAGGATGACTTTGAGATCATAATCTACGAGGTAAAGAGGGCGACAAAGGCATCAAACTACAAGGTAACGTGGTGTGTGCGTGTGTGTTGTGTGTGTGTGGGGTGGGGGACAATGTTGAAATTTTCATTTGCCATTTTTTTAAATTTTCATACAACAAGTAGGAAATAAAAATTAAAAAAAGAAGTGTTTCTTTTTCTGTCAGCAGAACACTTCGTCAACTGGTTCTATCCCCACCACCACGTCCTTTCAACTATATTTTTCAGCCAACCGATTTTTTAGTCCCATCACACACATTTTTCGCACATTCTTCGTACGCCGATCAACCACCTTAACTTACTTACCTTCTGCATCAATTCCACCTTAATTTGCTTGCATGCATTTATTTACACAATCACCGACAGAATTTCATAAACATTTATTTACACAATTGCATGCAACATTTGATAAACATTTAACATGGGCAGGCAAATCACAAGTTAATGAATTATTACAATATTTTTATCGTGTTGCAACCCACGGACATTGTTCTTGTCCTAGTATGAAACAAATAAAACAAAGATGATGGCAACCGTGAGATAGTCACGTTTTGGCAGTAAATCCCATCCTTTGTCTCCTCCTCTCGTCCCGCAGAGTAAAATGCAAACGAGCGTGGCAGACCACACTGCACGCCCACCCGGTCAGCCGGTAAACCGCCGACCTGACTCGCCCCCGAAACGCCGCCGCAGAACCGCAAATCCCCACCAGCCCACGAAACGAATTCAAATTTCGAACCCGGTAACCGGCCCCGCACGCTCCCCTCCGCCCACGCCCTTCCAAATAAAACTCCGCTCGCCCACGCCCCCCACTCTCCACAGATCCGCGCCTCCACTCCCCCCTCCCCCCTTCCTCCTCCCCTCCAAAACCTCGCCGGAACCCTACCCCTCCCCCGCCGCCGCCATGAGGGAAATCCTCCACATCCAGGGCGGCCAGTGCGGCAACCAGATCGGGGCCAAGTTCTGGGAGGTGATCTGCGACGAGCACGGCATCGACCAGACCGGCAAGTACGCCGGCGACTCCGACCTCCAGCTCGAGCGCATCAACGTCTACTACAACGAGGCCAGCGGCGGCCGCTTCGTGCCCCGCGCTGTCCTCATGGACCTCGAGCCGGGGACCATGGACTCCCTCCGATCCGGCCCCTACGGCCAGATCTTCCGCCCCGACAACTTCGTCTTCGGCCAGTCCGGCGCTGGCAACAACTGGGCCAAGGGTCACTACACCGAGGGCGCCGAGCTCATCGACTCCGTCCTCGACGTCGTCCGCAAGGAGGCCGAGAACTGCGACTGCCTGCAAGGTATACCCTCCTCCGCCTGGATCTGGACTTTTTCCTTCTTCCCGAAATGGATCTCGTATGATTTTAGGGCGTGTAGATCTACTGCCCTTCTTCTGCGTTAAAGCGATCTGTTAGAATGCTACGATTATTGGGTTCTCGGCTCGTAGATCTGTCCGTTTGCTCCCTTTGCGCAGGACGTGGTTCGCGTGGTTCCGAACCTGTAGATCTGACTTCCAGTACTCACCCGATCAGGATTCGTTGTCCATTATGATTGTCTACTTGACATGAGAGGCATTTTGGATGGTTTATGTGGATCTAATCGCGGATATCGCAGAATGGATTTCATAGATGTATGCTACTTTGTTGTCTCCGCGTGTATGATATATCAACTGCATCCAGTTGGCCTTCTATAGATCCATTGCGTTCAAGTTGTTTTTCGCGTATATGAGGTCCAGTGCATTCCTCTGGTCGCATACTTATGTGTGAATTCTATGTCTGTAAGTAGTAGCTGTCCACTCTGTACTACTCTGCCGAGTAAAGTATACTAGTAAATTCTCAAAAGAGGTACAAAGCATCAGTAGAGTAGCATGTTTGATGTTGATTTCTCAAGCACCACTGAGCCTGCTTAGTGATGTGTGTGTGGATCAAAGCATCAGTAGAGTAGCATGTCTGGTGCTGATTTCTCAAGCACCAGTGCTTATGATTCTGCTTCATGTCTTCATTATGTCACAGTTTGCTCTATCTGTGTGGATTGCTGAACATTTCAAAACGTAACACTGCTTGTAGTTATTGGGTTGCCTATTTTTGTAAGTGTAAACTGAAATAAGATCTGAAATAACCTATGATCTCATTTACCACAGGATTTCAAGTCTGCCACTCTCTGGGAGGAGGAACTGGTTCTGGTATGGGTACACTGCTCATCTCCAAGATCAGGGAGGAGTACCCAGATAGGATGATGTTGACATTCTCAGTCTTCCCATCACCGAAGGTGTCTGACACTGTGGTGGAGCCTTACAATGCTACACTTTCTGTACACCAACTTGTCGAGAATGCTGATGAGTGCATGGTGCTTGACAATGAGGCTCTCTATGACATCTGCTTCCGCACTCTGAAGCTTGCTACACCCACATGTAAGTTTGGACGTACTATGATTAGTCTTCTGTGCTCAGTTCCCATAATCTTGTCCCAGTAATCACAAATACAACATAACACTCTGCCATTATCACCAATCAGACTCCATGATACTAATCTACAGTTACCTCTATGCAACGTTTTTCTTGTTTTCTGTTGGTGATATGGCTGATGCATGTATTCCATTATGTTTTTTGGTACTTACATGAATTATCTATTTCATATTTAGTACTGGTACCTGTATGATCTGGTGATCTAAAAGGCTGAAATGAATATTGCCATTCTTTTCACTATTAAATGTTGTTAACTCTCATTTCTATCTGGCATCTGTATATGCATTCTTCTCACTCTGTTTTTTCTTTCATTTTTCAGTTGGTGATCTGAACCATCTTATATCTGCAACCATGAGTGGCGTCACTTGTTGCCTCCGCTTCCCTGGCCAGCTGAACTCTGACCTCCGGAAACTCGCAGTCAACTTGATCCCGTTCCCTCGCCTCCATTTCTTCATGGTTGGCTTTGCACCACTGACCTCAAGGGGTTCTCAGCAGTACCGTGCCCTCACTGTTCCTGAGTTGACCCAGCAGATGTGGGACTCAAAGAACATGATGTGTGCTGCTGACCCGCGGCACGGCCGGTACCTCACAGCCTCTGCCATGTTCCGTGGGAAGATGAGCACAAAGGAGGTTGATGAGCAGATGCTGAACGTCCAGAACAAGAACTCGTCATACTTCGTTGAGTGGATACCCAACAATGTGAAGTCAAGCGTGTGTGACATCCCTCCCACAGGCCTGTCAATGTCGTCCACCTTTGTTGGCAACTCCACCTCCATCCAGGAGATGTTCCGCCGTGTGAGTGAGCAGTTCACGGCCATGTTCAGGAGGAAGGCTTTCTTGCACTGGTACACCGGTGAGGGCATGGATGAGATGGAGTTCACCGAGGCAGAAAGCAACATGAACGATCTTGTCGCTGAGTACCAGCAGTACCAGGATGCCACTGCCGATGAGGAGGAAGAGTATGACGAGGAGGAGGAAGAGGATGCTGCCTAAGCCACCTGACCTCATCCGGTCGTCCTGCTGTCTGCTAGATATGCCTTGTGTTTACTATTGCTGTTGATTTGGTGGTGCTTGTGGTGCGGATAGATCTTTAGGTGGTTGATAACACTTATAGATGCTTTTGCTGCTTTGGCGAATCGATATTTTTTGAACTGTCTTTTGTATGTTGATGGTGGTTTATGCGAATTGTGATATTAGCGTAACTGTGGACTTGATACTCGTAAATTCTGGAATTATATTTTGTGTCTTTTTATTGTGCATTGTGGTTAGCTCACGATTGTTCTTTCTGCATCAACTCCTGCGTTGTATCGTGCTCTGAAATTTGGTCTATTGTTGCTGCAAGTTTTCGCAGCTATATGCTCCAACATTTCAAGAAAAGAAGCTGTATGGTTTATATGCTTCGAGCACTAGTTGATTGTAATGTTGTTCTATTATCTTGGGGTTTCATCCTGTGGGAGCAATCCAAGTATCTCAGTATGTTATTCACTGGTTTGCTACATATGGTTAAATCTGCCTCGCTTCTGTCACCCCAATGTTGTTTCGCCTTATGAACAAGAGGACATTAGCCAAAGACAACACACTGGAAAAGTCCCTCACTCCCTCGGCTACACCGAATGATATCGTGAAAATAAACCATGTGTCGCTCCGGCATTGAACCCCAAGGTTTCAGCCCAACTGGGATGATCACTGAACTTTTGGGAGATTTTCCCGTATGGTCATAGCAGTTTAGTTAGTTTGGGGCCCTCTTTGGTTATTAATTTTGGGCCTGGTAGGTTTGTCAGATTAGAACCATAAGAATTTATCCCTTTACTTGCGTTACATACAATTAGAAGGCAATAAAACTGCGAATCAACCTGTGGTTAAATGGTTAGAGGGCCCCAGCCCACCAGAGTTCAAATCCTGATGCTCGCATTTATCCTATATTTATTCAGAGGTGCTCATAGGGTAAGGTGTGCGTGTGTGTACTGATTTAGAAAAAAGGAAGGCAATAGAACATTTCTTTCGTTTCACGATTACTATAACAAGCACTAAATCCTTGAGAAATGTTTAATCATTTTTCTCGTGCTGCAAGTGCAACCACACAACTTTTATATACTCCCCCCGTTCCATAATGTAGTGCGTATAGATTTAAAAAAGAATCCAAACTTCCTAACTTTTGACTTTTTTGTGTGTGCTTAGCTCATGTTAACAGATTGCCAGCCACAAGGGTTCAAGTCCCGGTGCTCACATTTTATTTATTTATTTCAGGATTTTCTACTGTGTGCATTCAATGGGAGGAGACGTTTACATCGACAACGAGGCGTCTATGGTGACTTCGTCAACCTCAAGATGATATGCCAGCTCAGTCTTTTGGAGGTGCTCATAGGTGTAGGGTGTACTTGTGTGCATTAGTAGGAGTGAGTTCTATGCACGTATATATGAGCGCTTGCGTCTGTATTGTGCTAAAAAAATATATTCCATCATGAACCTTCATAAAAGAAAATCTATTGTTTCACAATTATTTAAAATAAAAATGATGATTTTTGAATTTTTCGTTTTGATGTGAGCTCTTGTAGCAATTTCCGTATTGTTTCTGCCTTTTTGTAATATGTAAATGAAAGAGAATGTTTTAAGGGGAAGTCATTCTTTTCTTTTTGGGTTGAACAATTCACTGCTGCTTTTGCTATACTCGGGTTATGGCCCAATAGCGGTTTTAGAAGTGAAACAGAGTGGTGAAAACTGAGACGGAGGCAGGGCTCGCCTGAATGACCACGTGAATAGACTTTTCTCACATTATTGTTTTGTTTTTGGTTTAATTTTTATAATTTTATTTATTTATATATATAATTTACATAATGTTTTGAAAAATGTTAACCATGCATTTAAAAAATGGTAAATGTGTATACAAAAAATGTTGACCATGCACCTGAAAAATGTATTAAAAATACAATGTGGGTGAAAAAAGTTGATCATGTAATTGCAAAATGTTAATCAAGTATTAAAAAAATGTTAAACAAGTATTTGAAAAATCTTAAGTAAGTGTTTAAATGTTGATCATGTATTTAAAAAATGTTATCTTGTATTTGAAAAATGTAGATCACACATTTGAAATGTATTAAATGTGTATAAAAAAATGTTGACCACGTATTAAAAAATATTAAATGTGTATACAAAAAATGTTTACCATGCACCCAAAAAGTGTATAAAAAAATACAATGTGGGTGAAAAAAGTTGATCATGTAATTGCAAAATGTTTGTTAAGCATTTAAAAATGTTAAACAAGTAGTATTAAATGTTGATCATGTAATGCTGAACACATATTAAAAATTGTTAATCAAGCATTTAAAAAAGTGAAGTGTGTATATAAAAACATAATGACCATGTATTAAAAGAATGTATAAAAAATATTGACCATGTATTATAAAATGTTAATCTTGTATTTGAATAATGTTAAACATATATTAAAAATGTATTGAAAGCAGACATATAAAATATAAGTTCTCGAATATGCTAATTGTTTA
This sequence comes from Triticum timopheevii, assembly GCA_963921465.1. Taxonomy (NCBI): domain Eukaryota; kingdom Viridiplantae; phylum Streptophyta; class Magnoliopsida; order Poales; family Poaceae; genus Triticum; species Triticum timopheevii. The sequence goes on from OY997272.1 coordinate 156,585,060, forward strand.
TATAAAAATGTTAACTATTTATTTAAAAAATGTTTCAGATGAATATGAAAAATGTTGAATTTGTAATGAAGAAAAGTTTTCATGAACTGGTGTTAAAAACCTTCAAGGAATCGCTTCACATGCCAGCCCATTCATTCGATGCTCCGGCTTGTGCTAGAGGCGAGACGGAGCTACGTCTAAGAAGCCCCTGAATGTATTTATTTTTTTGGACGGGAAAAAAATGGAAACCCACGAATGTTAACATCTCTCACAGATTCTCAAAAAAAAAAAAGTAAACATCTCTCAGAGGGTTACAACGAGAAATCGAAGCAAAATAAGAGAGGCCCACATGGAAAATGAACATTCTTTAGTCCCTCTGTCTCGAATTGAACAGTGTGATAGTTGAGTCTTACAGAACGGATTGTTGTGTTTCTCAAAAAAAAAAAAGGTACTGCTGGTGAATTGCTGATAGCTTGTCATTTTCGGCGAAATAAGTAGAGCTCACAAACCTGATTCCTGCACGCCGATGAAAGGTTTCATGCCTTGCGCACGTATGCTTTGATTTTTCTTGCTTAGGTCTTTTTTACATGTAGTAAGTACCGAGTGAGTATACCACATAACACATGTGGTAAGCAATTCAAACAATTTTTAAAAAAAGTACCGAGTGAGTATGGACATCAAGGAAACTAACGATAATATATATCGTCACGGTCATCCAAGAAAAGACGGTTGGCGCAGAAGCACGCAGACCATCATATTCATTGGGACAGACAGGAGGACACGCACTTCGGTTTCGGGCCGGTTTCTTCCTTTTCTACGCGCTTTGCAGAAGACGCCAATCTGTGCGTTCGGTTTATTCGGTTTACATGGTTCGGTTTATAGGTTTTTCGGTTTGTACGGTATTAATACTTCGGTAAATACGGTATGAAATTAAAATACGGTTCGGTTTCGGTATATACCAAATTATTTCGGTATGGTTTCGGTATATACCATAAAAACCAAACCTAACGCGAATTTGAAAATGACGTAATAATAACTTACAAATTTATGACTCAAAACACATACTATTTTACAGAAATAGTATATAACTATATATATAAGTGTATATGCTTGCATTGATTCATCGTTGATGGTTATGGACGTGTTTAGCATTTTAAAAAGAGAAAAATAACTATGCTACAAGAAAAAATTACGTGCTTAGTAGTGAATTTTACTCATGTACAAGAAAAATGACAACTTGTATGGTTGTTTATCTCAAGAAATATAAATTTAGTTTTTACTTTGGTTTATTCGGTTAACCGTTCGGTTTTTCGGTATATACCATATAAACCAAAGTTCAAAACGGTATGAAAAATTCATACCATACCGGAACCAGAAACCATAAAAACCATAAAATCGGTTTGGTTCGGTTTATTTTCGATATGGTTTTTCGATTCGGTTTTCAAATGCACAGAGTGAGAAGACGGTACCACCAATACGTACACGATTGGTCGTTGCCTTCTTGTCCAAAACTAGCCGTCACATTACGCTGTTTCTTTTTCGCGAGGAGTCACATTACGCTGTTGACACGCTGCTGCTGCTGGTGGAGAACCCGACAGAACTGCACGAGTGCAGCTGCGCTGGATTAGCAAGTTTTTCTTTTTTCGCGAGGTGGATCAGCAAGTTAGGGACCATGAAAATTGAAGCCCGGCCCGCGTACTCCACCGAGCTGATCCACGGGCCGATCTTCTCGAAGGCAAAGTGGGCTCCATTTTAAACGGTGCTAGAGCAGCGGGAAAAAATGCGATGCATGCTTGTTGTCCTTGTTTCCTTTTTTTTTGCGGGGAGTCCTTGTTTCCTTTTGGACGTGGACGTGGAAGAAGATATGCGCTTGAATGCTGCATTTGGTTGGCTGTACTTAGCTTCGAAGGCGGCGACCGCGAGAGCTGGCCGGCAGGTACACGCCGTGGTACGGAAAGGAAGCACGAATCAGTAAGATGACCTGTGTTCAGTTTAGCTAATCAACGACTCCGTGGTACGGAATAGGCAGCCGTCAAAATAAAAAAAGATTGTGATAACTGTCAACCGTGTGGCAGATTGCAAAAAGTATCACACGACCCCTTTTCTTTGATCCCACCACGTCCCGAACGACCCCCCTCCTTCGATCTGATTTTCTCCCGATTTATGTTTCCTCTGCACATGAGGTTGCGGCTCTTCCTAGTTTTCTGGGTTGCTACACACGCACAATCAGCAGTTAAAAAATGGGCAAAAATAGTACTGGCAAGGGGATTGAACCCACACCCTCCCATACTAAATGCAACCACAACAACTAACTAGGCTAACTCACTTTGTTGATTCTACTAAACTTACATACTAGTTGAATCTTCTTGAGACGAGATTGCACTAAAAAAAACCATTAACCAAAAAAATATCCAAAACGGCAGCCTCACTTTTTCGGGTTTTAAGACTATGCACCCCAGTTTTATCATTTTTTCTGCACGTTTCACACCGGTTCACATCGTTCACAAAACTGATCGTCCCATACCCTTCTTTCAGATGCATATTACTACAGTGTTTCCGCGTAAGTTATCAACTATGTGGGTCGTACCTTACCGTGTTATTTACATAGAAATTACTGAGGGGGTACTTCTTTAACAACTTTTTTCTCCCTTGGTCAAATTTAAGGCGGTATCGTACATAAGTTATCGGATATGTGTTCGTATATTACCGTGCAATTTTCACATAAGTTATTGAGGGTATTGTTTTTTAATATTTTTCCCTTTGGTCAAAGTTACCATGGTGTTTGTAAGTTATCGGGTATGCGGTCCATTTATTACCGTGTTATTTTCACATAAATTATCGGGGGTTTCGTTTATCAATAACCTCCCCCCCGGTCGAAGTTACCACAGTGTTTATACCTAAGTTATTAGGGGTATGTTTTTCAAGAACTTTTCCAAATTTATCGTGGTATTTATACCTAAGTTATCAGGTATGTGGTTCGTATATTACCATATTATTTTCAAAAAAACTACCCAGGGTATATTTTCTGCAACTTCTTTCCCACTGTTCAAAGTTATCGTGTTGTTTGTATGTCTGTTAACCGGTATGCGATTCGTACATTACCTTATTATTTTCACATAAGTTACCGGGAGTATGTTTTTCAACAAGTTGTTCCCCTCGGACAGAGTTACTGCGGTGCGTAAGTTATCAAGTATGTGGTTCGTATATTATCATGCTATTTTTATATAAGTTATTATGGTATATTTTTCAAAAACTTTTTTCAACAAAAATAATTACTTTTGTATGTTTTAAGAAAAAAAATCCTCGGGTCAAAAGTTACCGCAGTGTTCTGAACTTAAGTTATCACGCCTACGGTGCGTATATTACCATACTATTTACACATAAGTTACAGGGGTATGTCAAACTTACCATGTTGTTTGTACCCAAGTTATCATGCCTACATTACGTAAATTATCATGTTGTTTACACTGAAGTTATGGGAGACAAAAAAAGGGTTTCCCAATCTTCTCTCCATGCACTAGACATTGAAGTTATCATGTCTGCGGTGAGTTAAATTACCAAGCTATTTAGGCAGGAGTTATCGGTGTATGTTTCAAATATTTTTCCCCGAGTTGAAGTTAATAGGGCACGGGGTATTTTAACTTACCAGCCATGCGGTGCAAAATTACCATGCTATTTTCGCGGGAATTACCAGGGTGTGTTCCAACAAATTTTATCTCCCGGTCAAAAGTTACTAGGCCCAGGTAACTTAGCAGCCCCCTAGGCCATCGTGTAAAAAAAAACTCCTTGCAATAATAACTTTTTTAGTGTTCATATATTGAATAATCACTAGGGTGGAATGAGTTATCTACGGGTCGATCTCATAAGTTTTGGGTCTTCCAGGATGTTGTTTTTTGATTCACTAATTCCACGAATGTACAACTACATGGATTGATGAATCTTAGCACAAGCATGATGTAGCTGACCTGATTAGTGCGGCCAGAGTTTCCCATTGACAAGGCTAGGTCCTCCGTCGATGCACCATCTCAGCATCACGATGGACATGTTGGACACGACCACACCCTGAATTTAGGTAAAATCAATCAAAGCTAGGGATGAAAATGGAGTGGAAACTTTTTGCTTTTCTGGAGGAAAAATGGAAATGGAGGGGAAATATGAACGGAAATGGAAATTTGCAAAATGAAAGTGGAAATAGAATATTTTATGCGGAAACGGAAACGAAAACGAAATAGTGTTTTCCGGTGGAACAGACGTGAAAATGGAACTTTCCATTTTCGTGGATGTGGAATTTTTGTTTCGACTGTAGACCTATGTAGCCCAATCGCCAAACAACATACAATGACACAATGAGTAGAATGGATCATTTGAGGTCTACTTCTGATAAAAACATGTACTCAGCTTGATCTTATACGCAATTGTCCAGTACTACTACATACTACGCTATGTTGCTAACATAATGATATTATTGTGTATCCATGTTAATAATTCACTAAATTTGTTTGCTTTTGTGTGTATTTTTGCATGATTTAAGGGGTTGTTAAGTTCCGGTGAATGTCCACTTCTATTTCCGTGTCTGCTTTGTATTTGCTCCCTGTCTGTTTCCGGTAGTATCTATTTCCGTATTCATTTCCGGGGTTTCTACATTTGTCTCCGATTTTGCAGAAATATATGAAAACAAATGTGGTAGCACTCAGTTTCACCCGTTTCCGCTCCGTTTTCATCCCTAATCAAAGCCGAGCAGCGGCAAGCCATGTTGTGCATATTGTAGCAAGCAATTCAGAAGCACGATGGTTGGTTGGTTTCTTATGGAGTAGAGGAAAGTGAGGATCTGGAACCTACTGGAGATGGTCCAGCCGGCGAGGTTGTGCTACACGTCCAGATGGCAATGGGTACCCGCTACCCACGAACCCGGCAGGTAAAAACCCTATTAGGGTAAGGATTTGGGAAAAAAAATTACCCATGGATTTGTAAATGGGACAAAAACTATACCCATCGGGTAAGCCGGGTACGGGTATGGGAAGGCAATACCCATACCCGCAGACCCGCGTACCCGTAATATTATTCATTATGACATGTAGGCCCTAAATGTCAGTCAGTAAAAAAGTGAAAACCCTAGCTAAACCGAGCCGAAGCGGCAACGAGCGGCCCAGCAGTCCACGTCTACCACTCCAGCTTCCCTCGATCCCAATTCCCAAATCCCTCCCCAACCCACCCCGCACCGTCACTCTAGACCATAAACCCCCATCTCTCTCTCTCGCCACAAACCCTAGAGAGGACCCCAAGCCACAGGCCGCCATCACCGGTCGTCGCCGTTGCCTGCAGCGACGCGACCGGCCACCTCCCTCCTCTCCTCCTCTCCTCCCTCTACCGCCTGCCCTCATCTCTTCTTCCTCCACGCGAGACCTGCCAGAGGACCTCCTGCCGCCATGGCGCCCGACCAGGAGGACGCCGAAGAGGTGCTTCACTCCAGCGCGGAAGTAGCTCTGGTGGACGGCGAAGGATTTGAAGAAGGCACCAGCAGTGCGTCTTGTGCGCCGGCGCCTTCTCCTACCTCCAAGCCCCTGCGTTTTCAGCCACCATCAACGGGGCAGGTTCCCGGGCGCAGCTCCTCTGTGTCCAGTTGAAAGGTGGGGCGTGGCCGTGGTCGTGGCCGTGGTGGTGCTACACCTGCGCCGGCGGTGAGAAGGGCAGCAAAGCATCCAATTCAGTGAAGAGTTCCACCTTTTTTTAATGTGTTGATTAGATCTGTTGTTGAATGATCAAATGTGTTCATTAGATTTAACCGATCTGTTAATGAATGCTTGAGTATGTTGAATGGTTAATTGATGTGTTGTTGAATGATTGAATGTGTTCATTACATTAACCGATCTGTTATGAATTGGAAAAGTAAGGAATATTTTTGGATGTTTGCTGCTATACAGTTCTGAATATGTAATTGTAGAAAAAGGAAAGCTCATCCATGAATGCCATCGAGTTTATGCTTGCTGCTATACACTACTTGCTGCTATACACTTGTGAATATGTACTTGGAAAAAAGAAGATAGCTCTTCCATGCATGCCATCTAGTTAATGCTTGCTGTTATACACTTCTGATTTTTAAATTAACTAATGTGTATCATACTTGTATTTGGATGCCTATTTTTGTTGTGCAGTGATACAAACAATGGCCGAAGCAAAGAAGATGAGTTCATGCATGACACGAGTCACACAACAACACCAACGGATGAAGATGGAGATCATGTTATTGTTTCAGATGATGAAGAAGAGGATGATGTGGAAGAGGTGGAGGTGCTACCTTCTAAGCGCAAGCTCACATATAAGGTTTGGTTGGAAATGAAGAAGATGAGGATCAATGGTGAATGGAAGGCCAAGTGTAATTGGTGTCACCACTGATATGTGGACCTCTGACAGCCAAAAGAAGGGATATATGGCTAACACAACCCATTTCATTGACGAGTCGTGGAGGCTAAGGAACATTCTGATGAGGTATATTGTAATGAAAGCATTATATATTGTGTTGTGCCTGTTTTTAGCTTCTGCCAACTCTCAAACTGCTGTGTATGTGTACATATTGTAGGTTTATTTATGTTCATGCACCACATAATGCGGCTGCTATAGCTGGGATGCTTCATGAGTCGCTGGTGGAATGGAATCTTGATGAGAAGCTCTTGACCGTGACAGTTGATAATTGCAACGTCAATGACAAGGCAGTTGAGGAGATTATGGGCAAGATAGGGAAAAATAAGCTTCTTTGTGAAGGTACTCTACTTCACATGCGCCATTCTGCTCATATTATGAATTTGATAGTGAAGGATGGCTTACATGTCATGAAATCAGCTTCGAAACAAGTACAAACGTGACAAAATAGTGCACTTCATTAATATTTTCTCTTGCTGAAATGTTGTTGACGTTTCTCTACTTTTGTAGATGCTCGCATAGCAGAAACTAGCTTCTGGACTTGTCTTCAAGACATTCAAGAAGGGATGCGGGTTAGTACTTACTAGTATTCAAATCAAACATATCTTGTATTCTTGTTATGATGTATCTTATTACTACTTCAGAATTGCACATCAAAGATATCTTGTATTCATGTTATCTTCTATTATATCTTGTATTCATGTTATCTTCTATTCTTGTTATCTTAGTAGTACATAAGAATTGATGCTTGTACTCATTACTCTCAAGTTGTCATGTCTTACAATTTACATGTCCCATACTAGGAATTGATGCTTTGAGATGTCAAGGCTCGTGAAGTGGAGAGAAGATGAAAGCAAGTCAAGTTGGTTTGGACCGTTCGGTTTCATGTTGGAGATGTTGAACCTATTTGTGTGTTGAGATGTTGAACTTATTTCTTTGTTGAACCTATTTATCATTTGTGTGTTGAACCTATTTGTGGTCTTCGAACTTATTTGTGTGTCAACTTTGTGGTTGGAATGACTATGTATGTGCTGAAATGCTGAAATTTATTTGCAAGTGATGAAACTTGACATGTCTATGTGCTGAAATTCTGAAACTTAGTTTCAACTGCTGAACAGTTTATGTGGTGAAATGCTGGAATATATGTTCAAATGTTGTAATATACATGCTGAAATGTGGTATACTAATATACATGCTGAATTGTGGAATGTACATGCTGAAAGTACATGGCAATTTTTTTTAAAGGTCACCCAGATGGGTATGGGTTACCCGCGGGTATTGTCGTGGTTCTAAGTCTGACAGTAGTGTAGGGGGGGTACTAAGGGAGAGGCAAGATCCTAGCAATGGAGTAGTTGTACACGCAAGAGTTTTACGAGTTCAGACCCTTCTCAGAAGAAGTAACAGCCCTACGTCTCGGAGCCCGGAGGCGGTCGACTGGATTGTATGCGTATGAGTTACAGGGGTGCGAACCCTTTACACTGAGGAGGAGGGTGGCTTATATAGAGTTCGCCAGACCCCTCTAGCCCTCAGTTATGCAGGGTTTAAAGTACATTAAGATCGGGGGTTACTGGTAACGCCCACATAAAGTGCTATGAAGACCATAAAAGCTACTTAATGACAGACCGTTGCGTGCAGAGTGACTTTAGATCTCTTGGCCGTCGAGTGGTCAGCTTCATGGTCGAGTGGTTATCTTCATGGTCGAGTGTCCTCGAGACTGTCGAGTGGAACACCTCTAGGTCGACTGACAGGTGGTTTCTTCTAGAGATGTCCTTGGGTAGGGTAGTTTGGACAGGTCCATGACCCTACCCTAGGTACATAGCTTCATCATTAGCCCCCAAATGGATCGAGGTTTGAGTGGGGAAGGAGTTGAAAATTCTTCCGACCCTTTTCTCGTGCTATGAGTATGTCTTGTCTAGGATCAATGAACTTCAGGTGACGACGTCAACTTCTTTTTCAGTCGCCGTGATCCATTCTTTGTATCTGTCGAGTGAAGTTTTCACTTGGAGAGCTCCGAGCAACGGAGTGGAGGAGATCTTCCGCCTAACGAGCTGTTCTGCAAGTCACAGATTTTGTGGGATTCAAATTTTGGAAAGCGCGCGGGACGGGGCGTAGCCGCAGCAATCAGACGGGATAAGGCAGGGACGCCTCGATCTCCGCGCCACCTTTTTCGCCACGTATCACGTGCACGATTGTTGCGGGATTTGACAGGATCATCCGGGCCTACATGTCAGCCACTCGGAAGCAGCCTTATATAAAGCGCCGGACGGGGGTTTTTCAATAGTGCGCCCTCATTCCCCCCTCTTCTCCAGATTTCGCCGCCGCGTTTGCTTCTGCCTCAGTGCCGCTGCTCCGTGTGTGCTTCACCGGCGACGATGGTGAAGGAGAAGACGGCGGCCCTGGAGCGGGCAAAGAAAGCGACGGCGAAGGTGAAGGGGAGGGGAACCAGTCGGAGTGGCTCTTCATCGAGGACTGGCCTGCCGCCGGGCTGGATCCAGGGCGACTGGATCCGCTCGACAATTAGTCAGACGGATCTCGACGACCTGGCTGACGGAGGGCTGATCCCCCATGGATGGGGGCGGCTCCCGGTGAGGGAGTCAGAGCCGCAGCCTCAGGAGGGTGAGTGCGTTCTTCTGGCCACCCACGTCGACCATGGGTTTTATGTGCCACCCCACCCTTTCTTCCGGGGGTTTCTGAATTTCTTTGGGGCACAACTCCACCACTTCACACCCAACACCATAGTGTACCTCGCCGCCTATGTGTCTTTGTGCGAGTGCTTCTTGGGTTGTCGGCCTCACTAGGGTCTCTTTAAGCACATCTTCACATGTCGCTCCCAGACGGTGAAGAAAGCAAATCCGAGTGACGAGAGGACACATGTGATTCCGATGTGTGGGGGTCTTGGGATCCAGTTGAGGGGGAAAAGTTCTTTTCCGACCATGGTTTTGCCCGACTCCGTCCGTGGGTGGCAGTCGACTTGGTTCTACTGCAAGGGCTAGCCGACGCCAGGGCAGTCGACCGGGCTCCCTCCCTTTTCCGTGGAACGAGTGAGGAAGCCCTCCTCTTTGAAGGTGATCCCGGAGGAGAAGGCGCAGGTGAGGGTGCTGGTCGAGCGTGTCGTGCAGCTCATCCACGACGGGGTGACTGGTATGGACCTCCTGGAGGTCTTCCTCCGGCGGCGCATTCAGCCGCTCCAATTTCGAGATCATCCTATGTGGATGTATTCTGGAACTGAGGACACCACTCGGATCCACCTGGAAGAGATCGGCGATGCCACGCTGGAGCGGTGGATGGGAAGCATTACGGGGAACAAGGACAACCCCCGAGGAGCCAGGAGGGTCGTTCCACTCGACCAATCATATGAAGTTGACAAGGTCCAGTTCTGCATTTCCGATTGAGATTCTGTTTTTTCCATACTGTATGCTTGAAATCAACCGACTGACTTTTGTCTTGTTTGCTGTCTTCTAGGCCACGACTGAAATGTACTCGATGCCCAATGGGGCGCGGGAACAAGCCGAGGAGGGGGAGGCAAGTGGAGGTGAAAGTGAGGAGGAGGAGTGGCAATCTGACGGCGAGGGGGAAGAGGTTGAAGACGGTTCCAGCGAGAAGGAGGAAATGGAAGTCGATCCTCCTCGCACGGAAAGGCGATCCAAGCTCGCCCACGACCCCGCGAGGGAGCGCGGCAAAGCGGTCGCGCCCGTTGTGCCGTTGACAAAGCGCCCTCGGACGGCCTCTCCGACGCCGACTAAAAACGCGCCGAAGCATCCGCGAGCGGAGTCATCAAAGCCGCCGAAGGCCTTGCCCAAGATGAAAATGGCCATTCCCACCATCTCCGGGTAATAGCAGGATTTGTGTTTCCTTGTTCAGCTCGAGCGAACTTCCGGTCGACTCATCGACTAACCGACTGGTTTCTGAAATCTGTAGTGTCGCTACCTCCGAGACCTCCGCCAAGGACGGCGACCAAGAAATGGAAGACACTGTCACCTCCAACCCTGGTACGTTCTCTTGTAGTTTTCGCTTCTGGTCGATTGGATCTTCGTTTCCAACTCTGGATTTATCTTGCAGCTCCTCGTCACGTCATTGATCTCCCTGATGACGATGACGAGGTGCCCCTGAGGGCGAGGAAGAATAGATAGGCCGCAGCTAGCAAGGCCACTAGGACTGCGTCAGTACCTGAGGTACTGGTTCAAGAAGGTGGCGACATCGCTCGACATTCTGTGACCTTCGTTGTGCCGCTGACGAGTGCCTGGCCTTCATCGTCGACTGCTGAACCGCCCTCCCTTTTCGCCACACACCACGTCCCAGAGGACCAGGCGGGCGCTGCTAAGGAGGCTATACGCCAGGTGGGGATTATGATGGAGCAGGTGAAGGTGATCCGAGAAGCCAGCCAAGCGGCTTATGATGCAAGCTCAGCCCTTCAGAGCAATGTCCAGGTTAGTTGGCAACCGCCTGTTCTGTTAGGATATGTTATCTGAAGATTTTCTTTCCAAAAATCTTTGTGTCTGTACACCCGCTGGGTGTGTCGATTGGGTTTGTAGACTGGTGGGGGCACGCTGAGTGCACCCACTGGGTGTAGTCTCCGAGACTATGGTGGACTGCTGGCAGTCGACTATAGTCTTTGTAGTTGAAATTTCTTCACTCGGTCTGGTCGGACCATGTCGAGTGGAACATTAGGACCTGTGGGGGCACGCTGAATGCACCCACTGGGTGTAGTCCCCGAGACTATGGTGGACTGCTGGCAGTCGACTGTAGTCTTTGTAGTTGAAATTTCTTCACTCGGTCTGGTCGGACCATGTCGAGTGGAACATTAGGACCCGTGGGGGCACGCTGAGTGCACCCACTGGGTGTAGTCCCCGAGACTATGGTGGACTGCTGGCAGTCGACTGTAGTATGAAGAACTCTCTTTTTTTGTAGACTATGATGAGACCATAATCTCTTTGTTCCTTTCGGTCGACTGATCGGATCGAGTCGGTAGAACCAGTGGGGGCACGCTGAGTGCACCCATTGGGTGTAGCCCCCGTGACTATTGTTGAATATTTTGATTCGATTGTAGTCTTAGAAACGTTACTATTTTTCTCTTAGTCACTCAGAAGTAACCTCTCTTTGATGTCCGTCGACTGACTCTTTTGCAGAAATCTTGCGAGCTCGTGGCCGTTATACTGAGTTGGAAAAGAAACATATCCAGCTCGACCTTGACTTGAAACTTGTTCAGGAGAACTTTCAGAAGGCGAAGGACGAGGCAACAGGTACGATTGGTGAGAACTTGATGATTGTTTTTATCTTTCTGCCCATTATTGATTCTGACCTCCTTGTCATTTTGCAGAGAAAACGAAGGTGGCTCTGAACAAGAAGGACCAGGAACTTGCTGAGGCGCAGAAGGCTGCATTGGATAAAACGAAGCTTGCGGAAGAGAAGTTGGCTTCAGTCGGCAAACTCGAAGAAGAGAACGTCAACCTGAAAGCTACTCTCGATGCGGCCAACAAGGAAGTCAGCCGTCTGAAGAATGACAAGATTGCTCTGAGTGACAAGGCAAGTGAACTGGTGGGGAAGAAGAATGATCTGGAAGCTTATCTGGGAGGGCTCGCCAAGAAGCTGTTCCTCATGCTTGAAGGTACCTTTTTCACTCGACTGACTTGTCACCATTGATTCGTCGTGGAACTGCTGGTTTATGCTTGACTTGTGTTTACAGAATTCTGCCAAAACTTTGAGGAAGAGACCAGTTGAGTGGAGACAGGCTTGGATCCCATCAACTCTCCAATGAAGGATGAAGCTGCCATGAATGTGCTTCGACTGGAGTCCCATGTCGCTGGTGTGGTGGACTATCTGGCCCGACTGAAGGCAGCAACATCGCGAATCGACACAACAATCTGGCCAGGGGAGACGCTTCAGAATGACCTCGAGTCTTTGATGACTCGACTGAATGAAGTCCCAAGCCGAGTGCAAGAATGGAAGAAGTCTTCTGCCAGGTGCGGTGCTGATGTAGCTCTATCTTTAGTCCGTGTTCACTTCAAAGATGCACGAGAGGAAAAGCTGGCTTCCCTCAAGGTGGCCAATACTAAGAATCATGACTTCTGATCCTTCATGGAGACATTCATTGCTGCTGCCACTCGGATTGCTGATGGAATCGACCTGGACGAGTTTGTCGCGCCTTCGAGTCCTCCACCGGAGGAGTAAAAACCTTCTATGCTTGATGCCTTAAATTTGCCTCGGAATGCCGAGTGGTTTTTGTAACCGATAAACTTTAACAGGCTCGATGCCTGAGCACTTCTAGATCCGTAGGATGTTATTTGAACTTGGGTTTGTGGTTGAATATGTTTGCATTTGTCTTCAAACGAACATTGTTCTTTGCTCGGAATATATTTTGTGCTTGGGACGTGCTCTTGCAGGTTGGAGCACAGATTGCAGTCGACTTGCGTCCTTGCGACCCAGGATGAAGCGCACATTGTATTTGTGCCGTAGCTCGAAGGAGAAGGTAGCAGTTGACCTGCACCTCGTCGTCCTTGCAGAGCGCACGTGGTATTTGTGCCGGAGCCCGGAGGAGACGGTAATAGTGGACCCGCACCTCATCGTCCTTGCGGAGCGCATGTTGTGTTTGTGCCAAAGCCCGGAGGAGAAGATAACAGTCGACCTGTACCTCGTCATCCTTGCGGGTCGGAATGATTTTCGTACTTAGGCAAGTGCTGGACTGCAGCTAAGCCTCCGAGTGTGAGGCAGACTCACCACTCGGTAGGATTTTAAACACTTAGGAGAGCACTGGGCTGCGGCTAAGCCTCCGAGTGAGAGGCAGATTCACCACTCAGTAGGATTTTAAACACTTAGGCGAGCACTGGGCTGCAGCTAAGCCTCTGAGTGAGAGGCAGATTCACCACCCGGTAGGATTTCAAATACTTAGGCGAGTACTGGACCACAGCTAAGCCTCCGAGTGAGAGGCAGATTCACCACTCGGTAGGATTTTAAACACTTAGGCGAGCACTGGGCTGCAGCTAAGCCTCCGAGTGAGAGGCAGATTCACCACTCGGTAGGATTTCAAATACTTAGGCGAGTACTGGACCGTAGCTAAGCCTCCCGAGTGAGAGATAGACTCACCACTCGGTAGGATTTCAAATACTTAGGCGAGTACTGGACCGCAGCTAAGCCCCCGAGTGGGAGACGGGCTCACCACTCGGTAGGATTTTTATTGTTTCTCATTGTGTTTGTGTCGTAACTCGAAGGAGAGCGTAGCAGTCGACCTGCACCTTGTCGTCCTTGCGGATCAGAATGAATTTCACACTTAGGCGAGTACTGGACTGCAGCTAAGCCCCTGAGTGGGAGGTTTGCTCTCCACTCGGTAGGATTTTTAAACACTTAGGCGAGTACTGGACTGCAGCTAAGCCCCCGAGTGGGAGGTTTGCTCTCCACTCGGTAGGATTTCAAACACTTAGGAGAGTACTGGACTGCAGCTAAGCCCCCGAGTGGGAGGTTTGCTCTCCACTCAGTAGGATTTCAAACACTTAGGCGAAACGGATTCGCAGCTAAGCCCCCGAGTGGGAGGTTTGCTCTCCACTCGGTAGGATTTCAAACACTTAGGCGAAACGGATTCGCAGCTAAGCCCCCGAGTGGGAGGTTTGCTCTCCACTCGGTAGGATTTCAAACACTTAGGCGAAACGGATTCGCAGCTAAGCCCCCGAGTGGGAGGTTTGCTCTCCACTCGGTAGGATTTCAAACACTTAGGCGAAACGGATTCGCAGCTAAGTCTCCGAGTGAGAGGCTTGCTCGTCACTCGGCAGGATTTTTTTTACAAACTTAGGCGAAACGGATTCACAGCTAAGCCACCCACTGGGGGATTTCTTACATAAGCAAAAGCGGCAACAATTAGTGGGAAAATTATAACACTTTTGTCTTTGATAGATAAACTACAAGAGTACTTTTATTACATCTCATCCGAGTGAGTACTTAAGTGTAAAAGGGGTGGAGCAGATCCACATTCCAAGCTCGTGGCTCGTCAATCTGGCGATCGACGTTGTAAAGACGGTATGCTCCGTTGTGGAGAACTTTGGTGACGATGAAGGGGCCTTCCCAAGTAGGGGCAAGTTTGTGTGGCTTCTGTTGGTCCACTCGGAGGACCAAGTCTCCTTCTTGGAAGGCTCGGCTCTTCACATTTCTGGCGTAGAATCGGCGCAAGTCTTGCTGATAGATGGTCGATCGGATCATGGCCATCTCTCTTTCTTCTTCCAGAAGGCCAACTGCGTCCTGCCGGGCTTGCTCTGCTTCGACTTCTGAGTAGAGCTCGACTCGCGGTGCATTGTGAAGCAGGTCACTTGGCAGAACCGCTTCAGCTCCATAGACCAGAAAGAATGGAGTTCTCCAGTCGACCGATTTGGGGTAGTCCTCAATCCCCAAAGAACTGATGGAAGTTCCTCGACCCACGCGCCTGCTGCGTGCTTGAGATCACGCATCAACCGGGGTTTCAGTCCTTTGAGAATTAGGCCGTTTGCTCTTTCTGCTTGTCCATTCGACTAGGGATGGGCGACTGAAGCGTAGCCAACTCGTGTGCCTTGAGAAGCGCAGAAGGCTTTGAATTGATCGGAATCGAAGTTTGACCCATTATCGGCGATGATGCTATGCGGAACTCCATATCTGAATATCAATTCTCTGATGAAGCTGATGGCAGTGCTAGCATCAAGATTTTTAATAGGCTTGGCTTCGATCCACTTGGTGAACTTGTCGACTGCCACCAGTACATGGGTGAAGCCGCTCCTGCCAATTCTCAGTGGACCAACCATATCTAACCCCCAAACGCCGAAAGGCCAGACGATTGGAATGGTCTTCAAGGCTGAGGCGGGCTTGTGCGACATATTGGAGTTGAACTGACATCCTTCACACTTGTCGACTATCTCCTTCGCCATTTCATTTGCTCTGGGCCAGTAAAAACCTGCTCAGTATGCTTTAGCCACGATAGTCCGAGAGGACGCATGATGGCCACAGGTCCCCGAGTGGATGTTGTTGAGAATTATCCGACCCTCTTCCAGCGTTATGCATTTCTGACTGGCTCCAGTCGCGCTTTCTCTGTACAACTGTCCCTTCATGACAGTAAAGGCCTTAGATCGACGGACGATCTATCGAGCCTCTTCTTCATTCTCTGGGAGCTCTTTCCTTAGGATATATGCGATGTAAGGCACTGTCCAGTCAGGAGTGATAACCAAAACTTCCATGATCAGGTCGACCACGGCTGGAACCTCGACTTCAGTCGGATCTGTGACACTTCTCGGCTGCGGGGCTTCTTCAGTGAAAGGGTCCTCTTGAACCGACGACGCGTGGATATGCTCCAAAAACACACCACTGGGAATGGATTCTCTCTTGGAACCTATCTTTGCCAAATCATCGACTGCTTGATTCTTTAGTCGGGGTATATGGTGAAGCTCTAACCCCTCGAATTTCTTCTCCAACTTTCTTACTGCGTTGCAGTAACCAGTCATAGCTGGGCTTCTGACATCCCACTCCTTCATCACTTGGTTAACCACCAAATCTGAGTCGCCATAGACCATGAGGCGACGGACGCCGAGTGAAATGGCCATACGCAACCCATACAAAAGTGCTTCGCATTCTGCTTCGTTGTTGGAGGAATCAAAGTGAATCTGGAGTACATATCTGAGCTTATCTCCTCGGGGGGAAACCAGCACTACCCCAGCACCAGAACCATTCAACATCTTAGAGCCATCAAAGAACATGGTCCAGTGCTCCGAGTGAACTTGAGTCGGCAGTTGCTGTTCAGTCCACTCGGCGAGGAAATCTGCTATTGCTTGGGACTTGATAGCTTTCTTTGCCTCAAATCTGATATCCAGGGGAAGGAGTTCAATCGCCCATTTTGCCACTCGACCAGTTGCGTCTCTGTTGTGCAGAATCTCTGACAATGGGGCGTCGCTGACGACTGTAATGGTATGGTTAGAGAAGTAGTGAGCAACTTTCTTCATGGTCATATAAATCCCATATACAAGCTTCTGATAATGAGGGTATCTTTGCTTCGATGGGGTCAGGACTTCAGAGATGTAATATACTGGGCGCTGAACTTTGAAGGCTTTCCCTTCTTCCTCCCGCTCGACCGTAAGTACTGTACTGACGGCTTGTCCTGTGGCTGCAATGTAAAGCAGCAAAGGCTCTTTGCTGATCGGGGCAGCAAGCACCAGCTGGGTGGAAAGCAGGGCTTTTAGCTCTACAAACGCTGCATCAGCTTCGGGAGTCCACTCGAACTTGTCTGACTTCTTCATCAGTTGGTAAAGAGGTAATGCCTTCTCACCGAGACGAGAGATGAATCGACTTAAAGCGGCCAAGCAACCAGTAAGCTTCTGAACATCGTGCACACGCACAAGTCGTTTCATTCGGAGTATAGTGCCCACTTTCTCTGGGTTTGTGTTGATTCCTTGTTCGGAAACGAGAAAACCGAGTAACTTGCTTCCAGGAACTCCGAATGTGCACTTGGATGGATTAAGCTTGATATCATACCTCCTGAGGTTGGCAAATGTTTCAGCGAGGTCAGTCAGCAAGTCGGAACCTTTCCGTGACTTGACCATAATGTCATCCATGTATGCTTCCACATTCCGACTGATTTGAGTGAGCAAACACTTCTGAATCATCCTCATGAACGTGGCTCCGGCATTCTTGAGGCCAAATGGCATGGTGACATAACAGAAGCACCCGAATGGGGTGATGAAAGCTGTTTTGATCTCATCGGGTCCATACAGACGGATCTGATGGTACCCGGAATAAGCGTCTAAGAAAGACAGTCGCTCGTCGATGCGGGGGAGAGGAAAATGATCTTTCGGGCAGGCCCGATTGATATGTTTAAAGTCAATGAACATGTGAAGTGACTTGTCCTTCTTGGGGACCATAAAAACATTGGTGAGCCACTCAGAGTGGTAAATCTCTCGGATAAACTCTGCTGCTAAGAGCCGAGCCACCTCTTCGCCAATAGCCTTCCTTTTCTGGACGGCGGACTGTCGCAGATGTTCCTTGATAGGTTTTGCCTTTGAATTGACTCGTAGACGGTGCTCAGCCAGCCCCCTGGGTACACCTGGCATGTTAGAAGGTTTCCATGCAAAGATGTCCCAGTTCTCACGGAGGAACTAATGAGCGCTTCTTCCTATTTGGGGTCGAGTATTGCGGAGATATTAGTAGGAGCAGCGTTGGGGTCAGTCGGGTGGATGTGAACTAGCTTTGTCTCACCGGACGACTGAAACGCTGATTCCGTGGCGGGCTTCTTGGATCGTAACAAATCACTCGGGTCTGCATTTCTCTGGTGTTCCTGCCACTCTTCTGCTACCATATGAGCATCAGCGATCTTTGAGCCTTTCTGAAAGCACTCTTCCGCCTTCTTGCGATTACCAGTAACAATGATCACGCCTTTAGGGCCAGGCATCTTCAATTTGAGGTACACGTAACATGGTCGAGCCATAAAACGTGCATAAGCTGGCCTGCCCAAAACGGCGTGATAGGCACTTTGGAAATCCACAACCTCAAATGTCAACTTTTCTTTGCGGAAGTTTTTGGAATCACCAAAAACCACATCGAGAGCAATCTGGCCGAGTGACGGGGCCTTCTTGCTAGGAATGACTCCATAGAAACTCATGTTGCTTGTGCTGAGTCTGGACATCGGAATGCCCATCCCTTTGAGTGTCTCTGCGTACAGTATATTCAAACTACTGCCGCCATCCATCAACACTTTAGTCAGTCGAGTACCTTCGACGACTGGGTCGACCACCAGAGCTTGCCTCCCAGGGGTGGCTATGTGCGTCGGGTGATCAGACTGGTCGAATGTGATGGCCGTCTTAGACCACTTCAGATAATTGGGTGTCGCCGGAGCAACCATATTCACCTCTCGGTTTATAACTTTCAGTCGACTTTTGCTCTCAACGTCAACAAAAATCACCAGAGTGGAATTGACCTGAGGATATTCCTCGTCACTATCCCCATTGTCCTCAACTTTGTCCGACTCCTTTTCCTTATCCTTGGACTGTTTCCCTTGGAACTGATGTATCAGGAGTCGACACTGTCGAGTGGTATGCTTCGGGTAAATGAAATTACCCTCTTCATCTTTCTTCGTGTGGATGTGATACGGCAAATCCATCACGTCATTTCCTTCTTTATCCTTTACTTTATTGGGGTTCCAAGGCCCTTTGGGCTTTCCTTTGAACTTTCCTTGAGTCACGGCCAAGGCTTCTCCAGGAGCAGCTGGTTCGGCTTTCCGCTTTTGCTTCCGACTGGCGTTCCCTCCTCCGGTTTCCTGGGCGACTGACTTGTGCTTGCCACTCCAGAGCCAATCCTCTTCCTCACCATTGGCATATTTGGTGGCTATCTCCATCATTCGACTCAGAGACATGTCTCTGGTTCGACCGAATTTTAGGCTTAGCTCTCTGTACTTAACGCCTTCCTTGAAGGCGCAGACTGCTTGGTGATCTGATACATTCTCTACCGTGTGATGTAATGTGATCCATCTCTGGATGTAATCTCTCAAAGTCTCATTCGACTTCTGCACACAAGATTGCAACTCTGTCAGTCCTGCTGGTCACTTGCATGTTCCTTCAAACGTTCTGACAAACACTCGAGAAAGATCTTCCCACGTGTAAATGCTGCTGGGTGTCAACTGATTCAGCCATGGTTTGGCTGATCCCTCCAGCATAAGAGGGAGATGTTTCATGGCCACCTCGTCATTTCCGCCGCCGATCTGGACAGCCACTCGGTAGTCTTCAAGCCAAGTATCAGGCTTAGACTCACCAATGAACTTACTGACTCCAGTCGCCAACCTGAAGTTGGGAGGAATCACTGCGGCCCTGATGGCTCTGCTGAAACACTCTGGTCCTGAGACATGCACTCGGCTGCTGGTGGGTACATCTCTGTCGTGACCCTCTCTGTGAGCCCTGTTCCGGTCGACCAGACCTTGAACGATGATGGATCTCGCATCAAAGCCTGGTTCCATGGGGTCAACTAGAATCCTTCGCCCACCACTGTGCTGGCGTCTATCATCTTGCTGTCGAGGTGCGTAGGATCCACCCCTTGGGGGAGGGGTGGGCACTCGACGTCGATCATCGCAATCGAATCGGTGATCATACTGCTCATGGTTCTTGTACTGATCGTGCCGGTCTTCACGCCCCTCACGCCTCGGGGGTGATCTGGGGCTATGAGCCGACTGGACCGTATTCACAGCCACGGATCTGCTGTGAATCCTGTTCCACGACTGTGATATAGCTGAATTTTGATCTCCTACTGCCCGGAGCAAATCTCTGATCTGCATCAAGCCTCTGCCAGCCTCTGACTGGGAAGGCTGAATTGATTCTGCTATACGGGCTGCAGCTGCTAAATTCTGAATTGGAGTTTGATATACCTGAGTCGGAGGTAGAAAGAGCTGACGTCAACTGGAGTCCGGGACCCGTTGCCGGGCACACTTGTCGAGTGCTCGCTGAAGGTTCTCCAGTCGAGTGCGCTCAGCCAGGTTGGCCAAGCGCGCGTCCTCTAGGCGCGAGCCTCAGGGGTTTCTCCAACGATAGGAGTGTGAAGTGCATCCATGTTCCGGCGGCGAAGTTCTTCCCTCTGCAGCGAATTGAGGGGCTCGGGGAGGTATTCCTCATGGGTGTGCGATGGATCGCCTCCGCCATCACCTCCATCGGCGCCGGGAAAGCCGGGGGGACCGTGTGGTCCATTGACCATCAGGACCTCCGCCGCTGGATCACTGCTGTCGCACTCGGATGCAGTCTCTGCGGAGCCAGTCGACATGTCGAACAGGTCATAGAGAGATTCATCGGGCTCAATTGTCGTGACTTGGGCGGTGGTCGACTGGCGAGCCACCGCGTGCCTCACCCACCGCTGAAGCCTCGACCGACCGGAGTGCTTGCGTCGGTGGGAAGCTGGGAGGGAGGATGACACAAAAACTGGTCGATACTGGGAAGACGGTTGCCGCAGGAGGACGCCGTGGACGCACGTGCGAAAGTGCGTCGCTCCGCGGACTGGGAGCGCATCGACGTCGAGCAGGGCCTCCTGAAGCCAGGCAAAGTCGTCGGCGACGAACATGAGCGCGCCGAGAAGGATCTCGCGGCCCTCAACCAAAACTCCGCCTGAAACCATGATGAAGGAGATCGGAAAAAATTGCAACTTCTCCAATAAGTCGCTAAGACACCTGCCCCAAGGTGGGCGCCAACTGTCGTGGTTCTAAGTCTAACAGTAGTGTAGGGGGGTACTAAGGGAGAGGCAAGATCCTAGCAATGGAGTAGTTGTACACGCAAGAGTTTTACGAGTTCAGGCCCTTCTCGGAAGAAGTAAGAGCCCTATGTCTCGGAGCCTGGAGGCGACCGACTGGATTGTATGCGTATGAGTTACAGGGGTGCGAACCCTTTACACTGAGGAGGGGGTGGCTTATATAGAGTTCGCCAGACCCCTCCAGCCCTCAGTTATGCAGGGTTTAAAGTACATTAAGATCGGGGGTTATTGGTAACGCCCACATAAAGTGCTATGAAGACCATAAAAGCTACTTAATGACAGACCGTTGCGTGCAGAGTGACTTTAGATCTCCTGGCCATCGAGTGGTCAGCTTCATGGTCGAGTGGTTATCTTCATGGTCGAGTGTCCTCGAGTCTGTCGAGTGGAACACCTCTAGGTCGACTGACAGGTGGTTTCTTCTAGAGATGTCCTTGGGTAGGGTAGTTTGGACAGGTCCATGACCCTACCCTAGGTACATAGCTTCATCAGGTATTACCCATACCCATCCGGGTACGGGTATGGGAAAGATATGAAACCCGGGGTGCGGGTACGGGTACGGGTACGGGTTTGGGCAAGAAAAAATGGGACGGGTGAGGGTTTGGGCAAGCATTACCCGCACCCGAACCTTGCGGGTGCCATGAGGAGCTACACGTCGAGGCCGATGACGGCGACATGGAGGAAGCTGAAGGCCACACCTATGTAGAAGGCGAGCACCACAACACTATCGAGCTAGACGAGCGTCCCGATGAGCTTGGTGGCGCCGATGGCTGCCCTGAAGTTGAGCGACTCGGAGTGGGTGACTACGACGAGCATGAAAGAACGTTGGGGGATGTCCATCCGGCAGCTGGAGAAGCCCATGTTCATGAGGCTCCCTGCCGTCTAATATGATAAAGAGAAATGTGGTTTATCTGGTTGAAACAATACAAGTTATCAGTCGAAACAAATACAAGTTATTGCGCTGGCACGTCATAAATTATCATGCTAAAATGAAGTTACCATGCAAAAAAATAGAATGAGTTAAACATGTTGACAAAGTGTGAGTTAAACGTGGTGACACTTCATAGTTACCAAGCTGGCATATTAAGTTATCAGGCTCAGTTTGCATAATTAATCGGGTTGAAAGTAAAAGAATGTTGAAAACAGATTGAATTAAATATGTTGACATGGTATAATTTATCAGGCTCAATTTGCATAATTAATCGGTTTGAAAGTAAAAAGAAATGTTGAAAGCAGATCGCAAATATGCTGACACAGTATAATTTATCAGCCTAAAACAATATGAACTATCAGTTAGAAATTATTCAATTTACCATGTTGAGAAAATAGAATGAGTTAATTAGGCTAACAAAGTGGTTCTTATCATGTTGACACACTAGAATTTATTCAGGCCGACATACTATAAATTATCAGGTTCAAGCTGCATAAGTCATCAAGTCAAAGTAAAACATGAGTGTTGAAACCAGTTAGAGTTAAACATTTTGATACATCCAAGTTATCAGGCTGACATATTCTAACTTAACTTATCAGCTCAAGTTGTGTAAGTTATCTGGTTAAAGTAAAAAAATAAGTATTCAAAGCGGTCCGAATTAAACTGATGGCACGATATAATCTATAAGGCTAAATCAATATGAATTATGAGGTAGAAACAATTAAAGTTACTATGTTGAAAAAACAAAATGATTTAAACAAGTTAGCAAAGTGAGTGTTGTCATGCTGACAAGCTAGAAGTGACCAAACTGACATAGTGTAAGTTACCGAGATGCATAAGGTTCAGACGTTAGACTTCCTTTGAACAAAATACTCCTCATGCCAAGTGGTGTCAAGGCCAAGAACAGAAGGAAACTTAAGTACCTGAATAGTTAGATCAAGATCAATGGCGCCATGTTTGTGCTGCTCTCGGAAGGTCTCGAAGCCCTTTCACGATATGTAGTTGAACCGGTGCACGTCGATATCAATCTCAAGTTAGTTCAATCCCTACATCATAATAAGTAGACATATATGCACATGTTTCAATCAGGATTAGGATGCGTCAAGAAATATATGAATTTTAGCATGTTGATGGAAATGTGAGGAAGCATAAATGGTCAGTATAGTGTAACGCCCCGAGACCGATGCTCCAGTTGCCTTCCATTTATTTTAGTGGTTGCCATGTGTTTTTTTGTGTTTGTTGCGTTATCATAATTGTTTTGCATATTTCATTCCTATATGTCTATGCCATGATTATGTTGAGTGCCTTGTCATATATTTGCTTCTTGCACCATGCTTATCGCACTTGTTATGTTGCATTATACCCTTGTCATTTTGCATTTCATCATGCTCATCTTGTGGGTTGCATTCTTCATGTTGTGTGTGTATCAGCCCTTGCTATCTTTCTCAAGCCATATGCCCATGTATCATCATCTCTCCCTTCCTTCTTCCTTCATGCTTTTGCAAGTGACATTATTCCCTCCTCCATTAATGTTCATTTATTTCCTGGTGATCTTACTCAATTCCTTATACCTCTATGTCAAATTTTATCTCATTTGGAGTTGATTTGGTTGGGTTCAAAAATGGCTCAAGTTTGAATTTAATTCAAACTTGTTTTATTTTTCTACCTCTAAAAATGCCCAAAGCAATTTATTCAAATTCTACAAAAATCCATAATCCCATATATATTTTTATCTCATCCTAATTCCTTGCCAAACTCCTTGGCCTTTTCTTGCATTTCTGTTTGAAGAAATTGCTTAAAGGAAAAGAGCCCAGTGCAGCAGCAGCCCGGCCCAGCTCCAGCGCCTCCCGCAGCCCAGCTCTCCTCCCGCAGCCTCCTTCCACTCTCCCGTGGTGAATCCACGCTGGACACCCGTCCAGGCCCCACCTGCAGCCTCTCCTTCCCCTATTTTTCTTCCTCCTCCCGATCTCTTTTCTCTCACAGGAAAACATCCAGGGGTGCCCGCACATGGCCACCATGGCCGAGCTCACGTCGCGCTCCTCCTATAAAGCCAGCATCCCACGCCCTCCCTAGGGTTTCCCTCTTGCCACCGCCACCGTTTCCCTTCTCCTGCTTCTCCTTCTTCTTCAAGAGGCAGAAACCAGAGAGCTCCCGGCGCACTCCCATGGCTTCGCTGCGGCCATAGCCATCCTCCATCGTCTTCTTCGCTCCGGGTCGACTCGACTACGTCGTATTCTTCGTCTTCTTCAAGGCCAGGAGCCATGAGGGACCAGGGCCGATGCGATCGACTCCCTCCACGACGGCATCTTCCCTGCTTCCTCTTCTACACAAAGCCGAACGCCTCCATGATCACCGCCTCTGCATCGTTTGCGAGGCCTCCTCAATCGTCATCTTCTTCACCCTCGCTCGTAACCACAAGGACTCCGGTGCTTCCTCCCCGATGTTCTCTTCATCGCCGTGGAACACCAAGACGCTGTCGCATTCATCTCCTTCTTCTTTGGGTCTGGGACATCGCCGTCGGAATTTTTCGCCGCCCGTCGTCCCCGAGCTCGATCGACTCCACCAACCAACCCTACGTGAGCGTCCACACCTCCCCATCAGCTTCCCCCCTTTGATTGCGCCCTATTTCGTCCATCTACGTCGAGCTTGAGCGCTCCTCCGTCGGACCTCGTCGCCGGCGAGTGTTTCGACCTCTCTTCGTTGCCAATTCCTTCGTCCAGCGCTCCGTGTTTATCCTTGGTTCGTCAGGTTCGAGCTCCTCCGCTACTCTCTATGCACAGTGCAGGCACCTCCCCTGCAAATCCTGCCGCTGCACGCGCACGCCTTGCTTCGCCCCTGCATCGCCGCGCAACGCCATGGCCGCGAGCATCAAGCTCACGCGCCCCACCGCGGAACCCCGTCGTCGGCGAGGAATCCATTCACTTCCCGTTGCATGCTGGGTATGGATGGGTTCGCCCCGTTGCCTAGCTTCCATCCGCGCCCTCCGCCGCGTGTTTTGGTTGCCGGAACAGCTCCAACGAGCTCCTCCGCCGTCCAATGTCCCCAGTGCTACCTCCTCTGTTTTTCTCTGCTTCTGCACGCACACAACACCGGCGAGCGGCAGCTGTTCGTCCACGCCTTGCGCATCCACCCACACCCTCGCGTCGTTGCTCCACCACACGCACCTTGGCACATTTCCGCACCCCCACCGGTCCTCTGCAACCACAGCAAGGGTTGCTGTTGGCTCCCGTCGCCGGCGAGTCCCCGTGTGCGTGCTTCAGTTTTGGTCCTGGTCGCGATGCGCGGATGCGTTATGTTCAGTCGATCTCCATTTGCATCACGAACACATAGCTAGCCCAGTGGCTAGCGCAGCCAGTATCCATCCAAGGGGTCTGGGGTTCGATTCCCAGCCGCTTCAATTTTGCCCTGTTTTTCTTTACTGTTGCACACCCACACCCACATCCAGTGCTGCTTCGGGCCCGTGCATATTTTTTTCCAGTCTGTGTATTTTAGCATTTTCCAATGCATTCTTATTTACTGAAATGCCATCATCTTGCATTGCTCATATATAAATAACCATGCTTTGGATTTAAACAAACTATATATGCAAAATGCTTAGAATTTCATGTACTTTCACAATTGGCAACTTTCATCCATGTTTAAAATGTTTAAACTTGTTGTTTGTATTATTTTTGCTCGAATGACATGTTAAAATGGTTTTTTCATAACTAAATAACCGTAGCTCAGAATTAAATGTTCTTTATATGTAAATGGGGCAGAAAAATACATAGATTAACTTGCTGCACTTTATTTTTCTGTCTAGCAACACTAAAATTGTGTTTAGGGCAGAACAGTAGCAAATCCAAAATATGCATATGGGATTTTCCGGAATTGTTGTTTGTTGTTCCGGCCTAATTTAAACTTGTCTAGATAGGTAGTTTGTTATGCTTCACCTCTTGCCATGTGAACAACATTTAATCTTGTCATGCGTCATACTTGGTTGAGCATCATGCCATGTCTATGTGTTGTGTGTTTATCGTGTGTTTGCTTCTTTCCGGTTGTGCCCCTTCTCGTTAGTTCCTGTTTCGTTGCGATCGTGAGGATTCGTTCGTCTACGCTTGGTTTGTCTTCGTGGCTCCATCTTCTTCATGGACTCATTCTTCTTCCTTGAGGGATTTCAGGCAAGATGACCGTCACCTTGGATCTCATTACTATCATTTCTATGCTAGTTGCTTCGTTTTATCGCTTTGCTGCACTACCTATCACTTGTTCTTCAAGCCTCCCAAATTGCCATATCAGCCTCTAACCTTTTTCACCCTTCCTAGCAAACCGTTATTTGGCTATGTTACCACTTTTGCTCAGCCCCTCTTATAGCATTGTTAGTTGCAGGTGAAGTTGAAGATTGCTCCATGGTGGACAGGATTATGTTGGGATATCACAATATCTCTTATTTAATTAATGCATATATATACTTGGTAAAGGGTGGAAGACTCGGCCTTATGCATGGTGTTTTGTTCCACTCTTGCCTCCCTAGTTTCCATCATATCGGTATTATGTTCCCGGATTTTGCGTTCCTTACGCAGTTGGGTGATTTATGGGACCCCCTTGACAGTTTGCTTTGAATAAAACTCCTCCAGCAAGGCCCAACCTTGGTTTTACCATTTGCCTCACCACCACCTATACCTTTCCCTTGGGTCGGCCAACCCGAGGGTCATCTTTATTTTACCCCCCCCCCCCTGGGCCAGTGCTTCTCTAAGTGCTGGTCCGAACCGAGCTGCCTGTGGGGCCACCTCGGGGAAACTTGAGGTCTGGTTTTACTTGTAGCTAGTCTCATCCGGTGTTGCCCTTAGAATGACATATGTGCAGCTCCTATAGGGATTGTCGGCACATCGGGTGGCTTTGCTGGTCTTGTTTTACCATTGTCGAAATGTCTTGTAAACCGGGATTCGAGACTGATCGGGTCTTCCTGGGAGAAGGTATATCCTTCGTTGACCGTGAGAGCTTGTGACGGGCTAAGTTGGGACACCCCTGTAGGGTATAAACTTTCGAGAGCCGTGCCCGCGGTTATGTGGCAGATAGGAATTTGTTAATGTCCAATTGTAGATAACTTGACACCAGATTCGAATTAAAACGCATCAACCACGTGTGTAGTCGTGATGGTATCTTTTCGACGGAGTCCGGGAAGTGAAGACGGTTTTGGGTTATGTTTGACGTAAGTAGGAGTTCAGGATCACCTCTTGATCATTGCTAGCTTCTCGACCGTTCCGTTTGCTCTCTTCTCGCTCTCATTTGCGTATGTTAGCCACCATATATGCTTAGTCGCTGTTGCAACCTCACCACTTTACCCCTTCCTTTCCCATTAAGCTTTGCTAGTCTTGATACCCATGGTTATGGGATTGCTGAGTCCTCGTGGCTCACAGATTACTACAACAACAGTTGCAGGTGCAGGTTATGCGATGATCATGACGCGAGAGCGATGCTTGCTTGTTTTGGAGTTCTTCTTCCGCTTTTTCTTCGATCAGGGGATAGGTTCCAGGTCGGCAGCCTGGGCTAGCAGGGTGGATGTCGTTTGAGCTTCTGTTTGTGTTTCATCCGTAGTCGGATGTTGATCTTATGTATGTTGTATTGATGTACTCTTGTGGCATTTGTATGCCTTGTATGTATCCCCATCTATTATGTAATGTTGATGTAATGATATCCACCTTGCAAAAACTTTTCAATATGCGGTTCTATCCTTGGTGGGACCTTCGAGTCTCTTTAGGATAGTATCGCATATTGGGCGTGACATATAGCTTGTAGAATTTGTGCTGGGGTATAGACAACACTGGCTTCTGGTTGTAGGTCCCCTATCTGCACAAGCCTCCCGTCGGCTGCACTAAGCTGCTGGTCTTGGGGTTCACAATGTCCATAGAATTTTCAGCCTCTTTGTGTAGGGAACGTTGTTGTCCACCGGGAACCCCTTGACCTTCTCCATTTCCTCATTCATAACACTCTGCATAACTAATTACTTACTAGAAACTTGTCTGAGGCACTAAAAATGTTTAGCTTATGAGATGCAATCAATTTGGTTCACCTTGATGATGTCCTTGACCTGAGGATAAATCTCCATGTCGAAGCTATCAGATATCTTGACCAGGATTATGCCTTCACTGTCATTCTCGCCAAACATGGTAGTAGAATAGGTAGGCAAATGCACAGATCAGCTAACTTGGTAAGTTTCAGATCTAACAAATCAATACTGCTTGGGTAAATAGTTCACGATGTTCGCAACTACCACAAGTAACACAATCCATACAGAACAAGGTGAGCAATGTGGAGAAATGTTAGATGAAACAGAGCTTTCAGATGGCCGAGGGGACTGACTCACCACCCATCGAGTCGGTTCGGCAGAGCCTTGCCGGCACGGTGACCACCACCACCAGCAGGAGCAACACCGCCCGTCGTGCCCATTCTATCCATGGGCCAGTCCACGACGGACACCGGACAGAGTCCGCGTCGGCTGGCTAGTCACTGGTGCGTGGTTGGCTCGCGGCGGCACGCAGGAGGTAGAGGGGACGTTGCGCAATGTCCTGGTGTGAGTAGGGGGGAGGGGGGAGTGTGGGCGGAGGGGGGAGGCAGAAGTAGGAGCCTCCGCCGGCGGTGGCGCGCTAGTGGGGGAGAGACCATGGTGGCGCGCGAGCTCGCCAGCGGCTGGGATGGGGATCGGAGCGAGGTTGGGGGAGAGAGGGAATCAATATTGGTTTTCTCGTGAGGGTGGGCTTCGATCTGTTTGGTGTTTTATTTTCTGCGTACCACTTCGATCACGTGATCGTGATCCGACGTCTTCCAACCGGTGTGGCAGTTTTGCAAAAAAGATTTGAGTTGCCACATATGTATGCTCACTCTCTTGAGAAGCTGACAGGTTGCGTGAGAAAGCAGGGCCAAAGAGCAAAGGCGGGCCGACGGGTGCATGAAAAGCCAGAGTATATGCCGGCACCATCATCCTCTCCTCGCCCATGGCTGCTTGGAAAATCATGTAAATTCGTGGGGGGAAACGATGGCAGTCGTCGGTCCGGAGCCCGTGCCCGTGATTAACGGTTTGTCTACAGCTAACGCCTAAGAGCATGGCTAATAGAAGAGCCTGCTGATGGCTGTATACGGGTGCCACATCATCCAAAGGCTTGATAAAAGACTACTAGTATAATAAGCTGGATGTAGGCTGGCTATTAGATGGACTATACTATTCAATGTTTAAATGCAAAGAGGGTCAAACAGGCGCACATGATTGGCAGGAAGGACGGAGTGCTTGCATTTAGCACTCACGCCAGCTGCATGCTGGCTGTATTGCATCGGAGATTGAGCTGCAGCCGGGCGATACACGGAGCGCCGACTCTTCTCTCTCTTCGTTTCTCACTCCTCCAGCAAGGATTTCACTGACATGTAAAACCTTAGGCTGGTCACAATGGGCAAGAGCATAAGCTAGTAACTTCACACTTTCCTAGACTATGTTACTACCTCCATAGTGGGTAGGAACATCTATGTAGTGTCATGCAACGATGTATTTATTAGGTTATAGACTCATTGTTTTTTGGAGTGTGTGATGTTCCGGTAACTTAGCTAGTTACCACAAGCACCTCTCTCTTCATTAAATACGTGCCACATAAGCAAAGTTGTATTGGAGTGTGTGATGTTACTCCTAAGTTCCTCCCTATTGTGACCAGCCTTATAGCCAGCTGACTAGACTTATTATACTTTCTCTAACAGGTGGTAGGCCGAGAGGTTTTTTTTTGCACCGTAGGTCCAGAGGGTTTGTTTACAGAGGTCGATGCATTACTACCGGCATAAGCGTAGTAGTACGTACGCCCGGCCGCGGGCATCCGGCCGGCGGCCGCGACGAGAGGCCACAGGAAAAATTGTACTTGCGGCGCCAGGATACACAACGGCCCGTTATTGCGGACTGTGCGTACGGTACCGGGCCCAGGTGGGTGGGTTTCATGACACTTCGCTGATTGTGTATTATTTTTCTAACATCAATACAGACGCAAGCGCTCATACACCCGCGCATACACTCATTCCTATGAACGCACACACGTATATCCTATCCTTATGAGCACCTTCGAAAGACTGAGCCGACATATCATCTTGAAATTTACTAAGTCACTATAGACGCCTCGTCGTCGACGGGAACGTCTCCTCCCACTGAATGCGCATCGCCGGAAACTCTGAAATAAATTCAGAAATAAATGCGAGCATCAGGACTTGAACCCTGATGGACTGGGGAAACTACGGTCCCTTTAACCATCCAACCATAGGTTGGTTCGCTGTTCGCTGATTGTGTAGATAGATAGATCCTGAGGTTGTGCTTGTCCGCTTCTTTTTCCTTCTTCGTTTCATTGCCTCAGTCCAGTCGGAAACGGCAGCATCCATCGCACAACACTCATGTGGGCGGTGCAAAAGAAAAAGATACTACCTCTGTCTCGGTGTATAAGTCATTCGCGTTGTTCTAGGTTGACAATTTAACTATCTAAATATATATTATATGTAACAAAACATATATATTTAAAAACTACACCCATGTAGAAATCTAGTGATATATTTTTCATGACGTATAACACATATTTAATTCATCAAGCCAATGACCTAAAACTATGCGAATGACTTATACATCTAGACAGAGGGAGTAACTCTCGGTCGACAAGTATTGATGCTGCACACGCGGCACGCAGTAACCGCGGCATGCATGATGGCGATGCAGTATTGCAGTCGATATGCTCCAGCTAGCTAGACATCCATGCAGGTAGGAAAGCACGTACGTACGTATACGTGTTACGAGCGCATGCGTTGGTCGGAAGGTAACTATATGCCGTATGATCAGATTGAGACAGATCCCCCCCCTCTCCCTCGCGCTGCCCTCCCCAGGGCGGCCCGAGGGCGTCTAGGGTTTCCTCAGTGCCGCCCCTCTCCATCCTCCCTCCCTCCCTTGCCTTCACCCGAGGCGGCCGCCGGGCAGCGCCTGTGCGGCTGCCGAGGACGGTGGCGGCAAGGTCTCCGTCGCTTCTCTCGCGAGAAGGACTCCGGATCCAGGGCGGCGGCCCTTGGCGGCGAGGCGGCGCCGTCTCCGGCTAGCGGCGTGCGCGGGAGGTGCGGGCCGGCTTCCTCGGCTGCTCGGGCGGCGAGGAGCAGGCGGATTGCGGCCGTGGGGCGGCAAGGTTCCCGTCCTCCGCTCCAGATCTGAAGGTCAGACTCCCCCTCTCTGCTTCTTCCTCCGCTGGCGCGTTTGATTTGGGGCCTCTGGCCGCTGGATCCGGTGCCGGCGGGGTGCTCCCCAAACTGGTGGTGTGGGAAGAGCCCGGGGGAAACCCCTGTTTGGTTTGTGCCAGCACGGCTGCGGCGGCGCCTTTTTGGCGTCGTTCTACTCCCTGGAGTCGCCGTTGTGGGCTCCCCTCCACACCCCGGCCAATCTTCTCGGGCGAAAGCTCGAATCCTGGCTGGATGGGCGGCGGCGGCGTCAGGTGCGTCGTGTCCTCCTTGGAGGCGCCGCCTGGGGAAGATTGGTGCTTTGGGGTTGTGTGCAGTAGTGTATAGGTGGGCGGCTGGTGTCTATCGAGTCTCTGTGGCTCCGTAGCTCCTTCACTTCGGCAACTCTTCCGGCGGCTTTCCCTCTACTTTTGGCGTCCTTCGGTGGCTGCGGTGTTGCTAATGTGCGTGTGCAACGTCTTGTGGTCGTGCTCCGTGGCTGGCCCAGACTCGAGACCAACCATTGCTCTAGCTCTCGGGTGAGCGTCTCTACATTCGACGGTGCGGCGCCTTTGAGCCTAGGCGAGGGGAAGGGATCCCCTTCGATGTTAGAAAGGGCAGGTGTTGGGTCATCTCCTCTGCTGGTTTTCCGGTCCTGTGTTCGATTCCTCTGCCGGTTGCTGATCCTCGAGGCTTCACTCGTAGTCGTTTTGGTGCCTTGCTGTAGTGGGCTTATCCTCAACTAAGCAGTTCTTAATAGTTAATCTTGTGTTTGCTGGTTGTAGGTGTAGCATTGTAAGCTGTTCTTGCAGCCCCCTTGTATCGTTTGGCCGTTGTTGTGTGGTGATCTTGTTCCTGTAATCCTGGCCGGTTGATGGCTTTGTTAATTTAAAACCGCGCTCTTTCTTGAGCCTTCGTTCTAAAAAAATTATATGCCGTACGGGCAAAACTACGTGCATGAGAAGCTTCCGGTGGGTGAGCATGCATGGGTCACCATGTCGATCGGGGAGGATACGCATAGACAACACCATCGACTTGGATGGAGCCGCCGATCTCAAGTCATTGATTGGTGTCCATGCGTCGTGGCTACGGGGTAGAGATGAATTTAATCGACAATCGACATGGTACGACTTGTCATTTGTCAGGTCTCAATGAGCTTCATCAACTAGAGTAGCGGTTGGGAGTGAGACAAACTCACAACCACCGACGTTTGAACAGTAGATGGCACTTGTGAAACTTATTTCAACAATCCATCTTCTTTTGAGAAAACTATAGAGCGTAGTATCGCGCTCACAGGAGTTCATGCCCTTGAACGGGCCATTCATGCAAATCTTTCACGGTTTGTTTAGTCAGACATTCAAGGATGTAGGGTTCACGGGTCTATCATTGTCCACTCTCCAGCTAGCCTTTTTGCTCGATCGGTGACAGGGCCGGGTCCTCCTTCCGTACGCCGTACACGCCGGACTACGGAGCCGGCACGGCCAGCCGGTGTGTGGGCACCGGCAGCGGCAAGGAAAAGCTATCTAGTTCCAGCTCCAGCAAAACCCAACATGGTATATCAATTGCCGTTCAGGACTTGATCAATCCAGCCTATAAGAAGAGCCTCAAATTTGTTCTTGATTTTGTGCTTGAGCAGCAGGAGATCATTTTAAAAAAAAATGAGACCAACTCAAGGGTTAGCCCTCGTTGGCATTTTTTTATAGAAGAAACTCCGCGAATACCACGTGTTCAAACCGGGACTTGAATTTGGGTGGGCTGGCAGCAACCTCAGCTGCCCAGCCAAAGGATCGATGCCCCGTGCAGGAGATCATTTCTCAACATGCTTTTTCATCACTGAAGCGAAAAAGGTTTGGATTCCAGCATCCCATCATTATGATTTCCGTAGCAATGGAGGTTGGTAGTGTTGGGGATACACATAATAGGTAAGCCCACGAAGGGTCGAAATATCATACTCCATGGGGTCCATCCAACATGTGGGTCAAGATAAACCTCATACATTGTACTATCCACTCGGACAAGCAGCATACTATCCACTCGACCAAGCAGCATACCATCCACTCGGATGATAGTTCACCACTCGACCGTACGACTCACTCGGGTATATGAAGACTAGCAGACAGCAAAGCAGTCGGCATCATTCTCATAGTGAAGGCTTGATAGTGGGCTGACATTATGACATCCATGCCCCACTTTGTAACATAGGAGGTGAGAAGGTGACACACTCTATATAAGCCACCCTCACCACTAGACTTGGGGCCCCTTTCTTTCCCCTCTCTCTCTTCCTCACCATTTAGCTCAGGCATGAAGATCCGTTCTCCCCTCTCTCTCAAATACACCATGTGACTCCGTGTTCATGGCAGATAAAAGAAAGCCTCTCCGGAGCACGAGACATAGGGTCATTATCTCTATCGTGAGAGACTCAAACTCGCTAAAAGCACCGTGTCACCCGTTTGCATCTCGATAGATCATCCTCCTTTACCCTATTCCTTTCTATTGTCGGAATCGTTCGCACGACAGTTGGCGTCCACCGTGGGGCATGACGTCTATCGAACCATGATGCGGACGGTTTGTATCCATTCCTACATCTATTCCCTATTTTACTTGTGATGCCTCTTACCTTTGCCAAGAACAGGATCGTCTTTGGCCTCCTATGTGAACGCCGTGACCGCTATTCCACGCATGATCTCCGCATGTGCGGATGAAGGGGCGAGGAGACCAGCCCCGTCCGACTCCCGAAGCGGTGAAATGCTCTGCCGCACCTAGCACCGTGCACGCTTGCCGCCCCGCGACGCACTCGCTTCCCAGCGCTGCGCTCGCCCGTCCCGCGACACACTCGCCGGCCCAGCGCTACGCTCGCTGGCCCCGTGCCACGTTTGCCACCCCATGACGCGCTCGCCGGCCCTTGCTTACATCGCCGACAGCGCATGCTACGCAGCCACCTGCATCTCCTTCGTCTGCGTCATCTACATCAAAGGTATGTAGCTCACTATCCCGAGCGCATAACGAGCGCCTCATAATCCTTTGTTAATTTAATCGCCTAATTAAGTGGTTAATTAACAAATCTCATTAGGCGGCTCATTAAGCGGTTAATTACTGCACCAAATTAAGCGGCTCATTAAGCGGTTAATTACTGTAGCTCATTAAGCAATTAATTACTGCAGCCAAAACTTCCGCGGTTCCTACGTCAGTTAATTGTGCATGCATGCATACCCATCTCTGATCTTTAATCCTTGCAAAATAGCATCCATGCAGGGACACTTTAGTACAGCAAAACAATATTCGTGGTTATACTTGCTACTAACCTGCAGGGTCACTCGTACGTCATGGTCCTTGGACAGCAGTTTCACTCGTGCAGACGTTTTGTTTCGAGCGACTAACACGACATGCGGGTTAACTCGGATGAAATTTGCGTTCAGACGACTAATGTGCAGTGACTCGGCCACCCTGCATGCCGTCACTCTATTGGACACATCTTCATCAACTTACCTGACTCGACCGCTTCGTGCGTCGCCACTTGACCGTGCGCGCATTGTCGACACTCGGATGCCCCGTATATCGCTACTTCGCGGAACGCGCGTCTACATCACTCAGACGCCCCACGCATCGTCACTCCGCGAAACACGCGTCTACATCATTTGGACGCACCGCACCTCGCCACTTCGCGGGACGCATCTACTTCACTCGGACGCTCCGCACATCGTCACTCCACGGGACGCGTCTACTTCAATCGGACGCCCCGCGCATCGCCACTTCGCGGGACGCATCACGGGACGCGCCTACTAAACTCGGACGCTCCGCGCATCGTCACTCCGCCGGACGCGTCTAATTCACTCAGACGCCCCGCGCATCGCCACTCCGCGGGACGCGTCGCAGGATGCGTCTACTAAACTCGGATACCCGCATCATCACTCCGCGGGACCCGTCTACTTCACTTGGACGCCCCGCGCATCGCCACTCCGCGGGACGCGTCTACTTCACTCGGACGCCCGCGCATCGTCACTCCACGGGACGCTACTACTAAACACGGACGCCCGCGCATCGTCATTCCGCGGGACGCGTCTATTTCACTCGGACGCCCATGCATCGTCACTCTGCGGGACGCGTCTACTTCACTCGGACGCCCCGCGCATCGTCACTCCGCGGGACGCGTCTACTTCATCCGGACGCCCCGCACATCGTCACTCCGCGGGACGCGTCTACTTCACTCGGACGCCCCGCATCATCACTCCGCGGGACGCGTCTACTTCACTCGGCCGCCCCGCGCGTCGCCATCGGTTGGTCACCTCATCACCACTCGGCCGCCCGCGCGTCGCCATCGGTTGGTCACCTCATCACCACTCGGCCGTCCTGCACGTCGCTATCGGTTGGTCACCTCCTCACCACTCGGCCGCCCCGTGCATCGCCATTGGTTGGTCACCTCATCACCACTCGGCTGCCCCGCCCGTCGCCATCGGTTGGTCACCTCATCACCTCTCGGCCGCCTCGTGCGTCGCCATCGGTTGGTCACCTCATCACCACTCGGCCGCCCCGTGCGTCGCCGTCGGTGGTCACCTCATCATCACTCGGCCGCCCCGCGCGTCGCCATCGGTTGTCACCTCATCACCACTCGGCCGTCCCGTGCGTCGCCACTCGGTTGGTCACCTCATCGCCACTCGGCCGCCCCACGCGCCGCCTCTCGGTTGGTCACCTCATCACCACTCGGCCACTCGCGCGCGTTCAGACAACTAAGTCATTCTACATGCATTACATTTTGTTATTTCCGTGTTCCCGAATTTCCGTAATTCACACATCACATTCACTCAGAGGCCACGCCACTGAGTGTATCTCTACGCTAGGCTGCTTATTTTCACATACTTGCTTAATACTGGTTGTGTGACTCCCGAGTCCAACTTCCGCTTTTTCGCATACATCATTCACGAACACCATGTGTTCTTCATTTCTAGTTTGCATCGGTCCTCCGGGCCTGCAACTCATTTGTAACACTACACTTCCGTTTTATTTGAACCAGTACTCCAAGGAGTTCAGCCGAATCCGTCACTTCGACAAGTTCGAACGGATCCTTCGCTCTTTCAAACTCTTGCTGGTTAACCAGCAAGCCCCTTGCACTCCCAGCGGGTGTCTATGGGTGTTATTCACACAAATCATTTTAGCACACATCAAATTTCCTCGAGAAATTATTACATTGGCTTGTGCTATTTTTCATACACAAGTTATGCGACCACTCGACGGCCCTATGTGCCAACTTCATCGCTACTCAGACTCGGTCACCGTACCGGTCCTAGCGCACCACAACACCGACCTTCTCGCTCTATTTGACTTCAAACACATCCGGCCAAACACATAGACTTCGTCGTCTCGTTGGGCATGAGACAGATAAATCTCTTTTATAATCAAACTACAGACTTCACTCCTTTGCAAGTTTGCCTCTTTTGAGCATCACTCGGAAGCTCCTCCCGACCTTTACCCGAGTTCGACTCGATGAATTACAATTCATCCATTCAAAACTATATTAATCGTGTTCCGAAAGGACCGCGGTCGAAGCCTATAATATGCTCGGGGGCTACGCCACATTCAGGGGCTACACCGCACTCGGGGGCTACAACTCATTCAGAATGACACTCTCCTGAGTGGTCGAGTACTTCATCACCAGTCAGATCCTTCACTTCAAACAAATGCATCCGACCCGCCACTTTGACAAGTTACATACTCACTCACACGCTCTGTGCGCCATCTTCGTTCCTACTCAGGCTCAGTTGTTGCGCCAGTCTTGTTGCGTCACATGCACACTACATCGACCACATCATTACATTAGCTTCGAAAGCATCCGACTAACTCCTCCGAGGACAATTTTCACCACCGGGCCATCCTAGCGTCGCCACTCGGTGGGACACGTCCTCACCACTCGGCTGCTCCGCGCTTGGCCACTCCATGGGACACGCCTTCACTTTGGCCACCCTACGCGTCGCCAGTTGGCCGTGCACGTCTTCTCCACTCGGCCACCCTGCGCGTTGCCACTCGGTTGTTCACATCGTCACCCCTGGGCCGTCCTGCGCGTCGCCACTCCATTAGTTACACCTTCACCCCTCGGCCGCCCACAAGTCGCCATCGGTTGGACATGTCTTCACCACTTCACCCCCAACGCGGGAACGACTAAGTTACTCATATGATCAAACCTCACATCACTCGGGGGCTGCACACAGCCGTGGGCCACGCCTCCCTCACGGGTTACGCCCATTTGATCAACCCGTTGATCACATCAGTAATATTTTTTCTGACCAAACATGCTCAGTCTGCCGAAGATCTATAAGGGTAGCACCGTCCACTCGAATGATCGCCCAAATCATTACCTGGAGTCATCTTTAGGACTGCAAAAGGGTGAAAACGACACTCCTCTACGGATACACTTAGCCCTTATTCTAGGCTCCAAGGCTCAGTTTCGCAAACTTGGACTCAGAGGTGGCATGTGTTGGTGTTCCCCCGGGATAATAAGTGGCTTCTCTCCAGAGAGTCAACCCACACACTATCCTCGCCACTCGAGTTTCATCGCACGTCCATGTCAGACCACTAGTCTATATCTTCCAGGAGACATACAAGTGCCACCAAGTGTTTCCTTGCAGTCAGCATACCCCGATCGGTCTGGAAGCACGTCCACTCGGACAAATACCCCTTTCATGCAAAAGGGTGAAAACGAACCTCCTCTATAGATACAATGTACTCTTACAAATACCCCTTTCATGCAGAAGTTAATGGTCAATGTAAGAGGTACTACGAGAACGATTACTCCCTGGATTGTCGAGTTTTTTTACAGTCGGAAATTTCAAGGCCGAATTCATTCATCGTGCCGAGTGCACAAAGATCACTTGATTGATCCAGTTCCAGGTTGAATTTATTTATAGTGCCAAGTGCACGAAGACAGTCCGACTGACTCAGCTCCAAGCTGAGTTTATTTACCATGCCAAACACTTGAAGATCCATCCGATTGACTCAATTTCAGACAAAGATATTTACCGTGTCGACTGCATGGAGGTTTACCGGGTGTAAGGGCATATTTATCCCTTAGTAGTTTTGGTGATTGATGACAATGCGTTTGCGGACTAATCGTGTGCATGGAGCTTTTTAGATATATCATGACTGAACGCAAGGCGATTTGAAGCCCCTCAAAGATTACAGAAGATGACGCTTCTATATGTTTCTTTTCGGTGGATCTGAGTCATAGGAGAGCCATACTATTAAGAGGGGGTCCGCGCTGGAAAGGTTTGGGTGGAATCTCACGTACACGTTCATTTTGCACCACCTTTCCTTTGGCTCTTTGGAGTTTCCTCCATCTCACCGTGTCTCTGCCGAATGAAGGACTCCAAGTGTTGCTGTTCATAGGCTGGCGGTAGTACTGCTCCCCAGAGCGGTACTACCGTAGGCACCAGCGGTAGTACCGGGCTCCGACACGGTAGTACCATGGGCGCCCACGGTAGTATCGCTCCATCTGTGCGGTAGTACCATGAGCTCTGACCTGGCGCTGATGCGCAAGCGGTAGTAGGGGCAGATGTAATTTTTTACATCCGTGCCCTACGCGGTAGTACCGTGCTCTGGCGCGGTAGTACCGTGCGCTTTGGCCTGGCGTTGCTGCGCAAGCGGTAGTAGGGGCGGTAGTAGGGGCGGATGTAATTTTTGACATCCGCGCCCTATGCGGTTGTACCGTGCTCTGGCGCGGTAGTACCGTACTGCCTGGCTAGGCACAACAGCATGAGCGGAGGTAGGGGCAGATGTAATTTTTTACATCCGCACCCTACATGGTAGTACCGCACCTGGCTTGCGGCAGTACCGTGTCGGACTTTTGCATAGATAAAATCTCAGCGGATGTAGTCACGGATGTATTTTTTTATATTCGTGCCTAGACGGTGCCTGCCTTGCGGTAGTACCGCACGGGTTCGCGGTAGTACCGCGCCAGCGGTTCTACCGCACCCTGGCGGTGCTCATCTGGTCAGGTCCAGGCCGTGTAGCACCCACGGTAGTACCGTGATCTGCCGCGGTAGTACCGCACGCCCTTGCGGTAGTACCGCTCCTATGGTGCGGTAGTACCGCGGGTCGCGGGCTGAGTGGTGGGTAACAGTTGAAATTGTTCCCCCACTATATAAAGGGGTCTTCTTCTCCAAGAAGACTCACCTCTTCCATCCCTAAACTCCATTTTTGCTCCAAGCTCCATTTTCGCCCGATCTCTCTCCCTAGCCAATCAAACTTGTTGATTTGCTCGGGATTGGTTGAGAAGGCCCCGATCTACACTTCCACCAAGAGAAATTTGATTTCCCCCACTAATCCCTTGCGGATCTTGTTACTCTTGGGTGTTTGAGCACCCTAGATGGTTGAGGTCACCGCGGAGCCATAGTCCATTGTGGTGAAGCTTCATGGTGTCGTTGGGAGCCTCCAATTAAGTTGTGGAGATTTCCCCAACCTTGTTTGTAAAGGTTCGGTCGCCGCCTTCAAGGGCACCAATAGTGGAATCACGACATATCGCATTGTGTGAGGGTGTGAGGAGAATACGGTGGCCCTAGTGGCTTCTTGGGGAGAATTGTGCCTCCACACCGCTCTAACGGAGACGTACTTCCCCTAAAAGGAAGGAACTTTAGTAACGCATCCTCGTCTCCATCGGTTCCCCTTTTGGTTATCTCTCTCTCCTTTACTTGTGCAAGCTATATTGTGTTCTATCCTTGTTTGCTTGTGTGCTTATTGTTGTTGCATCATATAGGTTGCTCACCTAGTTGCATATCTAGACAACCTACTTTGATGCAAAGTTAAAATTGGTAAAGAAAAGCTAAAAATTGTTAGTTGCCTATTGACCCCCCCTCTAGTCAACTATATCGATCCTTTCAATTGGTATCACAGCCTCGTCTCTTTTTAAGGACTTTGTCGTCCAAAGAGTATGGTTGACACCGTAGACGGTGTGGAGGAGCACTCTGGTGTGAATCAGGTCTCGTCTACGGCCGATGGGGGAACCGCGGTCTCTCGTGAGGAATTCAATGTGGCTTTGGACACATTGAAAACCTTCATGACGACCGAGGTTGAAAGCATGTTTAATAAATTCTTAGAAGGACTTAAACTATCTACCTCGCCAATGAAAGTGGGTGATCCCACTAACAAGGTGACGGATGCTAACTCCGACATGGGGGAAGCTACTAGTGAAAAGGGTCCTTCTACTAGTGGTAGAAATGGCACCCGCATCTTTGCCCATGTGGAACCTCCTCTTACTTATGGAGGACCGATTCCCTCTACTCATTTAAATCATGCTGATCCTCCTCCTAAGATTGTGAAAAATAAAGATTTTGATGCTTGGGTCTATCGCTTTAAGCGTCATTTAAAACATGTTAACACTAATCTTTGGAGAATTATTGAAGAAGGTTTCTATCCGCATGAGCCAAGAAACTTCACCCCAAGAGAAGCCGCGGATAATCAATTCAACGAGAATGCTCTCTTCATCCTTCAAGATGCAATTCCACCC
This sequence comes from Triticum timopheevii, assembly GCA_963921465.1. Lineage (NCBI taxonomy): Eukaryota > Viridiplantae > Streptophyta > Magnoliopsida > Poales > Poaceae > Triticum > Triticum timopheevii. Next base: position 156,625,286 of record OY997272.1, read on the forward strand.
GAAGACATTGCACATCTCCGACCATTCACCATGGCCAAGGAAGCATGGCACTGATACGTCTCCAACGTATCTACTTTTCCAAACACTTTTGCCCTTGTTTTGGACTCTAACTTGCATGATTTGAATGAAACTAACCCGGACTGACGCTGTTTTCAGCAAAACTGCCATGGTGTTATTTTTGTGCAGAAATAAAAGTTCTCGGAATGACTTGAAAATCCACGGAGCAACTTTTCAGATTTAATAAAAAATATTGGCGAAAGAAATAGCGTCAGGGGGCCCACACCCTGTCCACGAGGGTGGGGGGCGCGCCCCTGCCTCGTGGGCCCCCTGCTGCTCCATCGACCTCAACTCCAACTCCATATATTCTGTTTCACGAAGAAAAAGATTAGAGAGGAAGTTTAATCGTGTTTTATGATACGGAGCCGCCACCAAGCCCTAATCTCTCTCGGGAGGGCTGATCTGGAGTCCATTCGGGGCTCCAGAGAGGGGGATTCGTCATCGTCGTCATCATCAACCATCCTCCATCACCAATTTCATGATGCTCACCGCCGTGCGTGAGTAATTCCGTCATAGGCTTGTTGGACGGTGATGGGTTGGATGAGATTTACCATGTAATCAAGTTAGTTTTGTTAGGGTTTGATCCCTAGTATCCACTATGTTCTGAGATTGATGTTGCTATGACTTTGCTATGCTTAATGCTTGTCACTAAGGCCCGAGTGCCATGATTTCATATCTGAACGTATTATGTTTTCATGAATATATGTGAGTTCTTGATCCTATCTTGCAAGTCTATAGTCACCTATTATGTGTTATGATCCGACCCCAAAGTGACAATAATCGGGATACGTCTCGGTGATGACCGTAGTTTGAGGAGTTCATGTATTCACTATGTGTTAATACTTTGGTCCAGTTCTCTATTAAAAGGAGGCCTTAATATCCCTTAGTTTCCATTAGGACCCCACTGCCACGGGAGGGTAGGACAAAAGATGTCATGCAAGTTCTTTTCCATAAGCACGTATGACTATATTCGGAATACATGCCTACATTACATTGATGAATTGGAGCTAGTTCTGTGTCACTCTATTTTATAACTATTACATGATGAATCGCATCCGACATAATTATCCATCACTGATCCAGTGCCTACGAGCTTTTCACATCTTGTGCTTTGCTTATTTACTTTTCCGTTGCTACTGTTACAATCACTACAAAACTGCTATCGTTACTTTTATCACTATCACCGTCACTATCATACCACTTTGCTACTAAATACTTTGCTACAGATACTAAGTTATCCGGGTGTGGTTGAATTGACAACTCAACTTGTAATACTTAAGAATATTCTTTGGCTTCCCTTGTGTCGAATCAATAAATTTGGGTTGAATACTCTACCCTCAAAAACTGTTGTGATCCCCTATACTTGTGGGTTATCAAGACTATTTTTTGGCGCCGTTGCCGAGGAACATAGCTCTATTCTTTGAGTCACTTGGGATTTATATCTGCTGGTCACTATGAAGAACTTGAAAGATGAAAGAACTAAGATTTTTCCCTCAACTACGAGGGAAGGTAAGGAACTGCCATCTAGCTCTGCACTAGATTCTCCTTCTGTTATGAGTAAGCTTGCGACACCTAAACCTGCTACTCCTATTAATTCTGGTATGTCGCATGTTATTGATGATGCCACTTCTGCTATGCATGATACTTATGATGAAACTACTTCTATGCTTGATACTACTATGCCATTAGGTGAATATCTTGATGAGCAAGTTGCTAGGGTTAGAGAGAATGAAATTATTGAAGATGAAATTATTGATGATAGTGATGATGAAGGTTCTCCCGCTAAGTATGAATTGCCTGTTGTTCCTGAGGGTTATGTTATGGATGAAGAAACTGCTAGCGATTTTCTTGCTTGCAATGATAGATCAGATCTTAAGAAATTATTAGCTAAACTTAAATAGAAAACTTTGAATGCTAGAATGAAATATGACCCTGCTTTTGCTACTTCACCTATCTTTGTTACTGATAAGGATTATGAATTCTCTGTCGATCCTGAGATAATTACTTTGGTTGAATCTAATCCTTTTTAAGGCAATGAATCTGAAACTGTTGTGGCACATCTTACCAAGTTGAATGATATAGCCACCCTGTTTACTAATGTTGAGAAGTCTCGCTATTATTATATCCTTAAAATATTTCCATTCTCATTAAAGGGTGATGCTAAAACTTGGTTTAATTCTTTTGATCCTGATTGTGTGTGTAGTCCCCAGGATATGATTTATGACTTCTCTGCTAAATATTTCCCTGCTCATAAGAAACAAGCTGCCTTGCGGGAAATATATAATTTTGTGCAAATCGAAGAAGAGAGTCTCCCACAAGCTTGGGGGAGGCTTCTCCGATTACTTAATGCTTTGCCTGATCATCCTTTTAAGAAAAATGAAATACTTGATATCTTTTGTAATGGACTAACCGATGCTTCCAAGGACCACTTGGATAGTTGTGCTGGTTGTGTTTTCAGGGAAAGAACAGTCGACCAAGCTGAATTTTTATTGAATAATATGTTGACTAATGAAATTAATTGGACTCTTCCTGAGCCAATTCCTGAGCCAATTGAGCTAACTCCTGAGCCTATTCCTAAACCAACTCCGAAGAAGAGGGGTGTTCTATATCTTAGTCCCGAAGATATGCAAGAGGCAATGAAATCAATGAAAGAAAAAGGTATTAAAGCTAAAGATGTTAAGAATTTGCCTCCTATTGAAGAGGTATATGGTCTTAATATACCGCCTGTTGAAGAAACACATTGTCTTGATAACCCGACACAGGTAGTAAAGGTAAATTCTCTCTATAGATATGATAAAGTTGAAATCCCGTCTACTAAATTTCATAGCCAATGTTTAGATGAATTTGATGACTTTATGGTTAGACAAGAAAGTTTTAATGCTTATGTTGGTAGAGAATTAAAGAATAATGCTTTTATGATAGAGCGCTTGAGTGATTATATGGCTAGAGTTAAAGGTGAACTTAAACTCATTAGCAAATATGCTTCTATGGTTACCACTCTAGCTGAACAAGTACTTAAAGCTCAAAGTGATTTGCTCGATGAATTAAATAATAAACATGATTTTGCTGTTAGATTGGCTACTAGAACTGGTAGAATGACTCAGGAACCTTTGTATCCTGAAGGCCACCCTAAGAGAATCGAGCAGGATTCTCAGAGAAATAATTTAGATGCACCTAGTCCGTCTAAAAAGAAGAAAAAGAAAAATGATAGGACTTTGCATGCTTCTAGTAAACCTGTTGTAGACACACCTGAGAATCCCAATGATATTTCTATTTCTGATGCTGAAACACAATCAGGTGATGAACATGAACCTAGTGATAATGTTAATGATAATGTTCATATTGATGCTCAACCTAGCAATAATAATGGTGTAGAGATTGAACCTGCTGTTGATCTTGATAACCCACAATCAAAGAATCAATGTTATGATAAAAGAGATTTTGTTGCTAGGAAGCACGGTAAAGAAAGAGAACCATGGGTTTAGAAACCCATGCCCTTTCCTCCTAAACCATCCAAGACAAAGGATGATGAGGATTTTGAGCGCTTTGCTGAAATGATTAGACCTATCTTCTTACGTATGCGCTTAACTGATATGCTTAAAGTAAACCCTTATGCTAAATACATGAATGATATCATTACAAATAAAAGAAAGATACTGGAAGCTGAAATTTCCACCATGCTTGCTAATTATACTTTTAAAGGTGGAATACCAAAGAAACTTGGAGATCCAGGGGTACCAACTATACCATGCTCCATTAAAAGAAATTATGTTAAAACTTCTTTATGTGATCTTGGAGCCGGTGTTAGTGTTATGCCTCTCTCTTTATATCGTAGACTTGAATTGAATAAGTTGACACCTACCGAAATATCTTTGCAAATGGCCGGTAAATCAACTGCTATACCTGTCGGTATTTGTGAGGATGTGCCTGTTGTGGTTGCAAATGTCACTATCTTAACGGACTTTGTTATTCTTGATATTCCCGAGGACGATAGTATGTCGATTATCCTTGGTAGACCCTTTTTGAATACTGCAGGGGCTGTTATTGATTGCAACAAAGGCAATGTCACTTTTCATGTTAATGGTAATGAGCATACAGTACACTTTCCGAGGAAACAACCTCAAGTTCATAGCATCAATTCCATTGGAAAAAGTCCAACTATCATTATTGGAGGTTTTGAATTTCCTCTTCCTACTGTCAATAAAAAAATGATATTCTTATTGTTGGGGATGTTCATATCCCCGTTGAGGTAACCTAGTGTTATTCAAAATTTCTCCGGCTCCATGTTATTCGGAATGAGTCTTTTAACAAGACTTGATCAACCTTGTTAGTGGATTCCTTTTGATGACCATGAGATGGATGAAACTAGAAGGCACAACCTTCTGTACTCTCTTTTTACTTTCTGTTATTTAGAATAAATAAAGCAAAAATAGCATAATCTGTCTGTTTTCTGAATTATCCATGCAATAAAAAATATCCCAAAAATAAAAGTGCTCCAAATGCCCTGCAAATTTAGTATGATTTTTTATGGAATATTTGAGGATTTTAGGCAGTGAGAACACAGCAGGGGAGGCAAGCACCTGGCCACGAGGGTCCAGGGCGCGCCCCCTGCCTCGTGGGCCCATGGTGGCCCCCTCCACTTATTCCTGCACCCACACACTCTATTTTCCTCCCAAAAAATCCCCATCCAGCTCAAGCACGAGTTCTAGCTCATTTTGCTGCGATTTTTGATCTCCTTGCTCAAAGCTCCATTCACAAAACTGCTTTGGGAGATTGTTGCTTGGTATGTGACTCCTCCATTGGTCCAATTAGTTTTTGTTCTAGTGCTTTATTCATTGCAAATTTTTTCTTCCTAGGTGACCCTGTTCTTGAGCTTGCATGTCAAATTTATGAGGTCCCAAGTAATTATAATGCATGATATAGGCTCTAGGCACTTGTGGGAGTAGTTGCTATCAATTTTGTTGGTTTGATTCACTTTTATCTTAAAGTTACTAAAAATTTCAGAAATTTTTCAGAGGAAGAAATATGTCCAGGAAAATGTACCAAGGTGGTTCTTCAAGGAAGCAAGCACCCAGGCGTGCTATGCGTGAGCAAGATGATGAACCACCGAGGGAAGCTGATGTGCGGCCTTGTGAATGGCCTTTAGAAGAGTTTATGGTCAATGCAGGCATTAATGATGAATTTGATACATATGTGCGTAATGCCGATCTTGAGGACTTCATGCAGGATAAGTGTCCTCAGTACTATTATCTAACTGATTCATTCATGAGAAGGTTTAAATTTTCATCTTCGCGTAATTCTTAAAGTGTCCTGTTTGATATCTATGATCAATCATATACCATGGACCTAGAAGATTTTACTACTGCTTGCAAACTCCCACAGTGGGGTAGTGTTAGTGAACCCCGTAAATCTGAATATAAAGACTTTCTTGCTAGTATTACTGTGGGAGAATCTAGAGATATAGCACAAGCTACCATAGGGAGCATTCATTTTCCTGCTATACATTATTTTGCTCTCTTCATTGGTAGATGCATTAACGGTAAGGATGAAGCATGTCACATGTGTGTTCCTGATCTTTGTGTTCTTAAGAGTGTTGTATTAGGTAATAAAGATTACAACTTGGGAGCAATTGTTGCACGTAGGTTGCATAATAATGGTTTAGCTGGATATTTGTTTGGAGGGATTTATGTGACACATGTTGCTAATTATCTTGGTATACCTCCACGTGAGGGTGATAGGGAGTTGCTTCCTGCTTATTTAGATTATAATGCCATGGTTAGTCATCATTTTCTTGAGAGGAATGAACAATTCCTCCAGTATCGACTAATCTTTGACAGACATCGCACTGTCCATGTTACTCTCCCTGCTCCTACCCTTTTTGATTATCAAGCAAAAGGACAATATTTTATAACCATGGAGGAGGCAAACGAGTACGAGAGGAGGACAGAAGCAGCTACCGCCATGCTGCAGCCCAGGAGGCAATGGCCGCTGCATCTCAGTACGACCCCAGTTACAACTTCGGATATCAGTCAGGCTATCCTTGGGCATAGACCAACTTAGGCCAAAAGCCTAAACTTGGGGGAGTACGTATTTCTCACCGACTTTACATGCATGTTCACACACTCATTCTAGTTGTCGGTGCTCATACTCTTTCATTGTATTATCCATGCTAGTTTAATTTATTTTTCTAGTTTTCTTCCTGTGTGTTTGATAAACCTTAAGAAAAACCAAAAAATTAGTTAGTTTAATTTCCATTCTTGTAGTAGTAATTAAAAGAAAACCCAAAAATATTTCTTGTTCTTCTTTTACTTGTTGGGAACTTTCCCGTGTAAATAGTTTTATTTCTTTTCTTTCCTTTGGGGGTCGAGAGGAGAATACCATAATGAAAATGCTTAGTGGCTCTTATACGCATGATTGTTGATTTAACTTAAAGCCCATATTACCATGTCTTCTCCCTTGAATTGAATGCTTGCAGATTCCAGCTTAGTCCAACGCACGTGCACTATTATTATTATACACACCGTTCGGTCGTGCAAGTGAAAGGCAATAATGATGATATATGATGGACTGATTGAGATGAGAGAAGCTGGTATGAACTCGACCTCTCTTGTTTTTGTAAATATGATGAGTTCATCGTTCCTGATTTAGCCTATTATAAATAAACATGTTTGCAATGACAATTAGAGATTATAGTTACTTATGCCATGCTTAATTAGCTAGGAGCTTATAATGGTTTACCTTGTGTGCCAACATGCTATTAAAATGGTTGTGATATGGTATGATAAGGTGGTATCCTCCTTTAAATGAATTGAGTGACTCGACTTGGCACATGTTCACGCATGTAGTTGAAACAAAATCAACATAGCCTTCACGATATTTATGTTCATGGTGGATTATATCCTACTCATGCTTGCACTCGGTGTTGATTAATTTTAATGCATGTTCATGACTGTTGTTGCTCTCTCAGTTGGTCGCTTCCCAGTCTTTTGCTAGCCTTCACCTGTACTAAGCGGGAATACTGCTTGTGCATCCAAACTCCATAAACCCCAAAAGTTATTCCATATGAGTCCACCATACCTTCCTATATGCGGTATCTACCTGCCGTTCCAAGTAAATTTGTATGTGCCAAACTCCAAACCTCCAAATGAAATTCTATTTTGTATGCTCGAGCAGATCATGTATCAACTAGGGCTGCCTGTATCTTCCATGCTAGGCGGGTTATTCTCAAGAGAAGTGGACTCCGCTCTTCATTCACGAGAAAATGGCTGGTAACCGGGATGCCCAGTCCCATGATCAAAAAGATCAAAGCAAATCAAAATAATTAAGACAAAACTCCCCGAGGGCTGTTGCTAGTTGGAGGCACTCATTGTTTCGAGCGAGCCATGGATTGATGCTTGTTGGTGGAGGGGTAGTATAAACTTTTACCATTCTGTTTGGGAACTGCCTATAATGTGTGTAGCATGGAAGATATCGAGATCTCATTGTTGTTGCGTTGACAGTGAAAGTATACCTCTCAAAATGTTATTCACCTCTATTTCAAAATTGAGCTCTGGCACCTCTACAAATCCCTGCTTCCCTCAGCGAAGGGCCTATCTATTTACTTTTATGTTGAGTCATCACCCTCTTATTAAAAAGCACCCGCTGGAGAGCACACTGTCATTTGCATGCATTACTATTAGTTTATATTGGGTATGACTTGACTGGATCTATTTTACCATGAATTACAATGTTTAGTCAGTCCTTGATCTTTAAAGGTGCTCTGCATTTATGTTTTGCGGTCTCAGAAAGGGCTAGCGAGATACCATCTTGTTATATCATATTATGATTTTTTGAGAAAGTGTTGTCATCCAAGTTTTATTATTATTGCTCGCTAGTTGATTATGACATTGATATGAGTAAACATGAGACCTAAGTGTTATTGTGAATATGGTTAGTTCATAATCTTTGCTGAAAACTTGAATGCTAGCTTTACATATTTACAACAACAAGAGCAAATAGAGTTTGTAAAAGTTTTTCTTTATCACTTTCAGTTTATCAACTGAACTGCTTGAGGACAAGCAAAGGTTTAAGCTTGGGGGAGTTGATATGCTTCCAACGTATCTACTTTTCCAAACACTTTTGCCCTTGTTTTGGACTCTAACTTGCATGATTTGAATGAAACTAACCCGGACTGACGCCGTTTTCAGTAGAACTACCATGGTGTTATTTTTGTGCAGAAATAAAAGTTCTCGGAATGACCTGAAAATCCACGGAGCAACTTTTAAAATTTAATAAAAATTATGGGCGAAAGAAATAGTGCCAGGGGCCCACACCCTGTCCACGAGGGGGGGGGGGGGGGGGCTCCCCCTGGGCACGCCCCCCTGCCTCGTGGGCCCCCTACTGCTCCACCGACCTTAACTCCAACTCCATATATTCTGTTTCACGGAGAAAAAAATCAGAGAGGAAGTTTCATCACGTTTTACAATATGGAGCCGTCGCCAAGCCCTAATCTCTCTTGGGAGGGCTGATCTGGAGTCCGTTCGGGGCTCCAGAGAGGGGGATTCGTCGCCGTCGTCATCATCAACCATCCTCCATCACCAATTTCATGATGCTCACCGCCGTGCGTGAGTAATTCCATCATAGGCTTGCTGGACGGTGATGGGTTGGATGAGATTTACCATGTAATCAAGTTAGTTTTGTTAGGGTTTGATCCCTAGTATCCACTATGTTCTGAGATTGATGTTTCTATGACTTTGCTATGCTTAATGCTTGTCACTAGGGCCCGAGTGCCATGATTTCAGATCTGAACCTATTATGTTTTCATGAATATATGTGAGTTCTTGATCCTATCTTGCAAGTCTATAGTCAACTATTATGTGTTATGATCTGACAACCTCGAAGTGACAATAACCGGGATACTTCTCGGTGATGACCGTAGTTTGAGGAGTTCATGTATTCACTATGTGTTAATGCTTGGTTCTCTTTTAAAAGGAGGCCTTAATATCCCTTAGTTTCCATTAGGACCCCACTGCCATGGGAGGGTAGGACAAAAGATGTCATGCAAGTTCTTTTCCATAAGCACGTATGACTATATTCAGAATACATGCCTACATTACATTGATGAATTGGAGCTAGTTCTGTGTCACCCTATTTTATAACTATTACATGATGAATCGCATCCGACATAATTATCCATCACTGATCCAATGCTTACGAGCTTTTCACATCTTGTGCTTTGCTTATTTACTTTTCCATTTCTACTGTTACAATCACTACAAAACTGCTATCGTTACTTTTATCACTATTACCGTCACTATCATACCACTTTGCTACTAAATACTTTGCTGCAGATACTAAGTTATCCGGGTGTGGTTGAATTGACAACTCAACTGCTAATACTGAAGAATATTCTTTGGCTCCCCTTGTGTCGAATCAATAAATTTGGGTTGAATACTCTACCCTCAAAAACTGTTGCCATCCCCTATACTTGTGGTTTTCAGGCACCATGTTGTTTCCCTCTATAAGGGAAACGCTAGCATTTAGTGCTCCAACTATGAAGTGGTGCAAGATGAAGCCGATGAGTTTGCAATGAATGAAGATGAAGAACCTCGTGTGCTTTATTGGAGATTGACCACTCTCGCGGTCTCACTCCGAGATCATGGGAGTAAGGATACATATGACAATTGGATCAAGCGCAAGTTCCTCAAGGCCATGATGCCCTACCACAAGGTCATGTCCTCCGTCATCCATCAAAGACCGAACTTCCACACCTTGTCCTCAAATGAAGTGTTGGATGAGTTTGTGGCAATGATGATCTTGGACAAGACCGCCAACAATGCGGTGTTGCATTCTCAAAGAGCAAAGAAGCCCAACCTTGCCTTGAAGGCCAAGGTTAGTGTGGAAGAAGAGTAAGATGAGGAGAGCAACCCCAAAGATTCAAAATATGATTATCATGAGCACATGGCTCTTGCTTCAAGGCAATTTTGGAGCAAGAAGAACACAAGGCCCAACTTCAACAAGAACAACTCAAGTAGCTTCAAGGGCAAGCAACGTGTGAGAACATGTTACAATTGTGGCAATGTGAGTCACTTTGTTGTGGATTTCCCTTATGAGAAGCGGGAAGACAATGGTGGCAAGCTCATCCGAAAAGACAAAGCCAAGTCCTTCCCCAACAAGAACAACTTCACCAAAAAGACTCCTACTCGAGGGTTGGTTGTTCAAGAAGAATACCATGAGGATGATGATTATGATGAAGATGGTGAAGCAGTGGCCATGGCCTCCGTTGCCATTGCCACAACTGCACGGGTGTATCTCTTCGATTCACCCAACGAGAACATCACCGCCAAGTGCCTCATGGCTAAAGCCACTAACAAGGAAACCCCCAAAATCAAAACCACCATTATTACTAATCCCTCCTTGACGGATTGCATTGATGAAAGTTAGGGGTCTAATGAGGAAGTGAATGAATTTGAGTCTTTTATGAGTAAGCTCAAGGGCAAATCCAAGAAAAACTTTGTTGCTCTCTTGGAACAACTTGGTGAAGCCAATGACATGATCGAGGCTCATGAAGAAACCATCTCTAAGATGGAAGGTCATAGTCGTGACTATGCCGATGAGATATCGGATCTCTCTAATGCTCCCGAGGAAGAGCGTGGGCATCTTTTGGCTCTTGAGGAGTCACACAACGATGACCATGCTAAATTGAAGAAAGATCTTGATCATGCTCTTGTTGTATCTCGTGTGCTAAATTCCGAGAAGGCCAAACTTGGGGTTGACCATGCTAGACTCGAGAAGGAGTTTGACGTACTTGACAAGGCCCACAAGGTCTTGAAGGGTGCTCATGCTAAACTCAAGGAGTCTCATGATCAACTCCAAGTGAAGCTAACCAAGGAGAAAGCCACCTTTCCTCACATGGTATTAATTGATAATGCAAATGCTACTAACCCATGTTGTGAGCATGTGCATCTTGTGGAGTAGAATACCAAGCTGAAAGAGCAACTTGAGAAAGGCCTTGTGACATGCATACAAGTTGATAAGAACCTTAATGACCCTTTGAGCAATCAAAAGGAAGTTGTGGCCAAGGAGGGAGTTGGGTTCGCACCCAAGTCTAAGAACACGAAGAAGAATGACAAGACCAAACGACCTCCCCCTCTCAAGCAAACCTTTGTGAAGGAGGGAGAGGGTGCTTGTCGGTGTCAAAACCGGCGGATCTCAGGTAGGGGGTACCGAACTGTGCATCTAAGGCTAATGGTAATAGGAGGCGGGGGACACGATGTTTACCTAGGTTCGGGCCCTCTCTATGGAGGTAATACCCTACTTCCTGCTTGATTGATCTTGATGATATGAGTATTACAAGAGTTGATCTACCACGAGATTGTAGAGGCTAACCCTAGAAGCTAGCCTATGATTATGATTGTTGTCCTTGTCCTACGGACTAAACCCTCCAGTTTATATAGACACTGGAGGGGGCTAGGGTTACACAGAGTCGGTTACAGAGAAGGGAGTCTACATATTCGAATTGCCAAGCTTGCCTTCCACGCAAAGGAGAGTCCCACCCGGACACGGGACGAAGTCTTCAATCTTGTATCTTCATAGTCCAATAGTCCGGCCAAAGTATATAGTCCGGCTGACTGAGGACCCCCTAATCCAGGACTCCCTCAGTAGCCCCTGAACCAAGCTTTGATGACGATGAGTCCGATGCGCAGATTGTCTTCGGCATTTCAAGGTGGGTTCCGTCTCCGAATACTCCAAAGTAGATCTTGAACACAAGAATCGTGTCCGGCTCTGCAAAACAAATTCCACATACTACCGTAGAGAGTATAATATTCCACGAGTCTAATCTGCTGACAACTTTTCCATAGCGTGACATCACGCCGTGGCCTGGTCATTATTCGAACCATTTTCTCAACCTGCTACTACACATCTTGCGAGGAGGTTTTATTGGCATGTCTTGTCGAAGCAGAGATCGTGTCCCCTTATAACGGGATTCTCATCAATACGGGTGTGGGTAACCCAACCGTGCCATAGCACGACGCTTGGGGAATAAGTGAGTTTCTAGGGCAAGTGGGAGGCGCATGATTTCTGCCGCCTTTATAAAGAGATAAGGATTCCCCTTTTTCACCCACGCCTTCTTCTTCCTCTGCTCATCCATTCTCGAGCTCCAACGCTGATACGTCTCCGTCGTATCTACTTTTTCAAACACTTTTGCCCTTGTTTTGGACTCTAACTTGTATGATTTGAATGGAACTAACCCGGATTGACGCTGTTTTCAGCAGAATTGCCATGATGTTGTTTTATGTGCAGAAAACAAAAGTTCTCGGAATGACCTGAAACTCCACGGAATATCTTATAATAAATAATAAAAATCCTCGCCAAAGATGAAGACCAAGGGGCCCACACCCTGTCCACGAGGGTGGGGGGCGCGCCCCTCCCCCTGGGCGCGCCCCCCTACCTCGTGGGCCCCCTGGATGCCCTCCGACGCCAACTCTAACTCCATATATTGGCTTTCAGGGAGAAAAAAATCAGAGAGGAAGTTTCATCGCGTTTTACGATATGGAGCCGCCGCCAAGCCCTAATCTCTCTTGGGAGGGCTGATCTGGAGTCCGTTCGGGGCTCCGGAGAGGGGGATTCGTCGCCGTCGTCATCATCAACCATCCTCCATCACCAATTTCATGATGCTCACCGCCGTGCGTGAGTAATTGCATCGTAGGCTTGCTGGACGATGATGGGTTGGATGATATTTATCATGTAATCGAGTTAGTTTTGTTAGGGTTTGATCCCTTGTATCCATTATATTCTGAGATTGATGTTGCTATGACTTTGCTATGCTTAATGCTTGTCTCTAGGGCCCGAGTGCCATGATTTCAGATCTGAACCTATTATGTTTTCATGAATATATGTGTGTTCTTGATCCTATCTTGCAAGTCTATAGTCACCTACTATGTGTTATGATCCGGCAACCCCGAAGTGACAATAATCGGGACCACTCCCGGTGATGACCATAGTTTGAGGAGTTCATGTATTCACTTTGTGCTAATGCTTTGTTCCGGTTCTCTATTAAAAGGAGGCCTTAATATCCCTTAGTTTCCAATAGGACCCCGCTGCCACAGGAGGGTAGGACAAAAGATGTCATGCAAGTTCTTTCCATAAGCACGTATGACTATTTACAAAATACATGCCTACATTACATTGATGAACTGGAGCTAGTTCGGTGTCACCCTATGTTATGACTGTTACATGATGAACCACATCCGGCACAATTATCCATCATTGATCCGGTGCCTACGAGTTTTCCTTATACTGGTTCTCGCTTATTTACTTTTCCGTTATTACTGTTACAATCACCACAAAATACCAAAAACATTACTTTTGCTGTCTTTACTTTTGTTACCATTATCACCACTATCATATTACTTTGCTACTAAACACCTTGCTGCAGATACTAAGTTTCCAGGTGTGGTTGAATTGACAACTCAGCTGCTAATATTTGAGAATATTCTTTGGCTCCCCTTGTGTCGAATCAACAAAATTTGGGTTGAATACTCTACCCTTGAAAACTGTTGCGATCCCCTATACTTGTGGGTTATCAAGACCTTTTTCTGGCGCCGTTGCCGTGGAGCATAGCTCTATTCTTTTAGTCACTTGGGATTTATATCTGCTGGACACTATGAAGAACTTGAAAGACGCTAAGACAACAATTTATCCCTCAACTACGAGGGGAGGTAAGGAACTGCCATCTAGCTCTGCACTTGATTCACCTTCTATTATAAACAAGCTAGCGACACCTAAACCTGCTTCTGCTATTCGTTCCAATATGTCGCATGTTATTGATGATGCCACTTCTGCTATGCATGATACTTATGATGAAACTACTTCTATGCTTGATACTACTGTGCCTCTTGGTGAATTTCTAGATGAACAAATTTCTAAGTCTAGAGAAAGAGAAATTATTGAAACTGAACATGATGATGTTAGTGATGATGAAAATAGGCCTGCTATTCATGAGGGTTACCTTTTTAATGCTGAATCTACTGAAGCTATTCTTGCTTGCCAGGATAGTCTTGAACGTAATAGGTTGCTAGTTAAATGGAGTAAAGAATCTTTTAGAGGTAGGATGAGACCCGACCCTGCTTTTGCTACTTCACCTATCTGTGTTCCTGATCAGGATTATTATGATTTTTCTGTTGATCCAGATATAATTACTTTGGTTGAACCTGATCCTTTTTATAGCTATGAATCTGAAACTATTGTGGCACATCTTCGTAAGTTAGATGATATAGCTGCCCTGTTTACTAATAATGAGAGATCACGCTACCTTTATTTACTCAAAATATTTCCGTTCTCACTAAAGGGTGATGCTAAGATATGGTTTAATTCTCTTAATCCTGGTTGTGTGCAAAGTCCCCAGTATATGGTTTATTACTTCTCTGCTAAATATTTCCCTGCTCATAAGAAACAAGCTGCTTTGAGGGATATATATAATTTTGTGCAAATTGAAGAGGAGAGTCTCCCACAAGCTTGGGGGAGGCTTCTCAAGTTACTTAATGCTTTGCCTGATCATCCTCTTAAGAAACCTGAAATACTTGATATCTTTTATAATGGACTAACTGATGCTTCCAGAGATTACCTCGATAGTTGTACTGGTTCTCTTTTCAGGGAAAGAACACCGGATGAAGCTGAAATTCTATTGAATAATATGTTGAAAAATGAAAATAATTGGGCACCTCCTAAGCCAACTCCCGAGCCAGCTCCTGAGCCAATTACTGAGCCTATTCCTAAACCAACTCCGAAGAAGAGAGGTGTCCTATTTCTCAGTCCCGAAGATATGCAAGAGGCAAAGAAATCTATGAAAGAGAAAGGTATTAAAGCTGAAGATGTTAAGAATTTACCTCCTATTGAAGAAATACATGGTCTTAATTTACCGCCTGTTGAAGAAGTATATGATCTCAATTACTTATTTAATGAAGAACCTCCCGACATCCCGACACAGGTAGTAAAGGTAAATTCTCTCTACAGATATGATAAAACTGAAGTCCCTCCTACTAAAATTGCTAGTCAGTGCTTGGATGAGTTTGACGACCTTATGTTTAAGCAAGATGACTTTAATGCTTATTTTGGTAGACAATTAAAACAGAATACCTTTATGATTAAACGCTTGAGTGATTATATGGCTAATATTAGAGGTGAACTTAAACTTGTTAGCAAACATGCTTCTATGGTTACCACTCAAGTAGAACAAGTACTTAAAGCTCAGAAAGAAGTGCTTAATGAACTGAATAGTAAGGAAAATGATTATGCTGTTAGAGTGGCTACTAGAACTGGTAGAATGACTCAGGAACCTTCAAGATTACCAGAGAAATAATATTGATATGCCTAGTTCTTCTAAAAGGAAGAAAAAGAAAAATGATAGAACTGTGCAAACTTCTAGTGAACCTATTGCTGAACCACCTGATAATCCAAATGATATCTCTATGTCTGATGCTGAAACACAATCTGGTAATGATCATGAACCTAGTAAAAATGTTAATGATGATGTTCATGATGATGCTCAACCTAGTAATGATAATGATGTAGAAGTTGAACCTGCTGATGATCTTGATAACCCACAATCAAAGAATCAACGTTATGATAAAAGAGACTTCGTTGCTAGGAAACATGGTAAAGAAAGGGAACCATGGGTCCAAAAACCCATGCCTTTTCCCCTGAAACCATCCAAGAAAAAGGATGATGAGGATTTCGAGTGCTTTGCTGAAATGATTAGACCCATCTTTTTGCGTATGCGATTAACGGACGTGCTCAAAACAAATCCTTATTCTAAGTATATGAAGGATATTATTACTAATAAAAGAAATATACCTGAAGCTGAAATTTCCACCATTCTTGCTAATTATACTTTTAAGGGTGGAGTACCAAAGAAACTTGGAGCTCCTGGAGTACCTACTATACCATGCTCCATTAAGAGAAATTATGTTAAAACTGCTTTATGTGATCTTGGAGCCGGTGTTAGTGTTATGCCTCTCTCTTTATATCGTAGACTTGACTTGAATAAGTTGACACCTACTGAAATATCTTTGCAAATGGCTGATAAATCAACTGCTATACCTGTCAGTATTTGTGAGGATGTGCCTGTTGTGGTTGCAAACATTACTATTCTAACGAACTTTGTTATTCTTGATATTCCCGATGATGGTAGTATGTCTATTATTCTTGGAAGACCTTTCCTTAATACTGCAGGGGCTGTTATTGATTGCAACAAAGGCAATGTCACTTTTCATGTTAATGGTAATGAGCATACGGTACACTTTCTGAGGAAACAACCTCAAGTTTACAGTATCAACTCTATTGGAAAAATTCCATTGATTATATTTGGAGGTTTTGAATTTCCTCTCCCTACTGTCAAGAAGAAATATGATATACTTATTATTGGGGATGTCCATATCCCCGTTGAGGTAACATAGTGTTATTCGAAATTTCTCTAGTTCCATGATTATCGGAATGAGTTTGTTAACAAGACTTGATCAACCTTGTTAGTGGATTCTTTTTGATGAGCATGAGATGGATGAAACTAGAAGCACAACCTTCTGTACCCTCTTTATATTTTCTATTATTTGGTAGAAATAAAGTAAAATAGTATTTTTCTGTCTGTCTCCTGACTTATCCGCTCAATATAAAAATATCCCGAAAATAAAAGTCCTCAGAATGCCATGCCAACTTAATATGAATTTTTTTCAGAATTATTTGAGAATTTAATGTGCAAAAATCACCGCGGGGGGAGCTGCCACCTGGCCACGAGAGTGGAGGGCGCGCCCCCCTACCTCGTGGGCCCATGGTGGCCCTCCTCCACTTATCCCTACACCCATCTTCTTCCTCTATCTCACACAAACCCGAAAAACCAACTCAAGCACGAGTTCCAGCCCCGTTGCTGTGATTTTCAATCTCCTTGCTCAAAGCACCTCTCGCAAAACTGGTTGGGGAGATTGTTCCTTGGTATGTGACTCCTCCATTGGTCCAATTAGTTTTTGTTCTAGTGCTTTATTCATTTCAAATTTGTGCTGCATAGGTGACCATGTTCTTGAGCTTGCATGTCAAATTTATATGGTTCTAAGTAGTTCTAATGCTTGATAAAGGCCCTAGGCACTTGTGGGAGTTGTTGCTATCAATTTTATTGAAGTTGGTTCACTTTTACTTGAAGTCACTAAAAATTTCAGATTGTTTCAGAAATAATGAAGAGAATTTTGAGGGGCTCGTCGAGCCAAAGCTCTAAGGAGAAACAAAATAAAGAAGAACAGAAGCCCAAATTTAATTTGCCTCGTATCGCGGAGGTTCGGCCGTGTGAATGGCCTTCCGATGACTTCTTGAGGAGAGCCGGGATTTATGAAGATTTCTATTTATTAATTGAGAATGCTGGCCTCGCCGACTTCCTCCGCGACCAACGTCATCAGTATCTCTTACTCACAAATACTTTTGTGCACAATTTCTACTTTTTCCCTAAGAGTTCACCTCCATCTGTAGAATTTCATTTATATGACGTTGTTAAGAGGATGCCATTAGCTGAATTTTGCGAGGTTTGCAAAATACCCTTTGAGGGCACCTTGGATGAACCACACCATAATGAAATAGAAGCTTTTATTAACACTATCACGGTGGGAGAATCCAGGAAGGTTTCTGATGCAAGAATCACTAGCATACATTTTCCTGTTTTAAGCTACTTTGCCTTATTTGCTAGTCGTTGCTTGATAGGTCACGGAAACTGTGGAAACCTTAGTATTCCTGATGTGATCATTTTGTTCCATGGTTTATACCGAAATAACTCTGTTAGTATGGGTGGAATTGTTGCTAGATGGTTAAGTCTGAACCGTACTAAAGGCCCCATCTTTGGAGGCATTTATGCCTCACGCCTCGCTGCCTCGTGCTTATTTAGATTATAGGAGTATGCTAGCGCATGATTTTCTTATTAAGAGTCGTGAAGGGGAACTCAAATATAAATTGTACTTTGATAAATATCACCCTGAGATTATTACTTTGCCTGCTCCCTCTTTGTTTAACTTGTCTGCAGGTCCTCACATCATTCCATGGGTGGCCATTCAAGCCTATCAAAATCCTGCACCCGCCCCGAAACCGGAACCACAAGATGAGCCTCCACGACTATCTGTTTATTCTTGGGATCGAGAGGAGGCTGCCAGCTAGTGGTAGCCGGAGCCTTCTTTGTCACAGTATGACCCCAGCTTCACTTATGGGTTATCAAACGCCCAAGCTTTCGCCTTCTCCGCAATAACATTCCGAACATGTCCGGAGCGGGAGGCAAGTGGATGGCCTCCTCCGTCAAGGAGGATATCAAGAAGCTTCGGGAGGCCGGATACTTGTCCAAGGACATCGCGCATCAGCTTTCGGCCGAAGGGCAGATCATTCCTACCCTGAAGCCCCAGGAAAGGGTAGTGTTCCTCTCCCACTTTGTCTGCGGGCTGAGATTCCCCCTCCACCCATTCGTCTGTGGACTAATGTTCTACTGCAGGCTGGACTTCCATGATTTGGCCCCCAACTCCATCCTCAACATCTCGGTGTTTATCATCGTGTGCGAGGCCTTTCTCCGCATCACACCCCACTTCGGCCTATGGTTGAAGACCTTCAACGTGAAGCCAAAGGTGGTGAGCGGCCAACAAGCAGAGTGCGGAGGCGCCATGGTGGGCAAGATGACCAATGTCACTTGGCCCGAAGGCTCCTTTGTGGAGACTGTGAAGGGGTGGCAATCGGGGTGGTTCCACATCACCGAGCCGCGCGACGCCAACTGGGCGGCAACCCCCGAATTCTGATCCGGCGTCCCCATGTGGCTCACCTCCTTGCGAGAGAAGGGCGCAGCCTGGGGCTCAGCGGAAGAACTGACCGGACTTCAGACATGCGTCCAACATATGATACGCAAGAAAATCAAGCCTGTTAACGTGGTCCAGGTTATGCTCTTCCACCGGATTCTTTCATGCTAGAGATGGACTTGCAATCTGTGGGAGTTCGATCCGGCCATACACCAGATGATGTGAGATCTCTTCGGCACGATGCACGAAGATGTTTGGAAGGTGCTATTCAAGGCCAACGAGGTACCGCCGCCCACAACTGAGGATCACGGGCTCAGCGCAAGACGCCAAGCCAATCCGGTAAGTTTTCATATTTGCAAGATATGCCTTTTACTAGCACATCCACGGGAGGAACCTAAGCCTCCATGCCAATATTTCAGGCCTGGGTAACGATAGCGGAGCAAATTAACTGTCGGGCTCCGCTACCTGAAGATCCAGAATCACCCCTTCTAACGAAGATGCTGTTTCTGGTGCCCTATGAGGTGCCGGAGAAGAAGGCCAAGAAGACGGCCGCGGGGACCAGAGATGGTCTCCAACGCAAGTTTTCACCGGACATGACGTCTGAAGACACCAGGATGCACTCCTCCATCGAAGAAGAGGAGGAGGAGGAAATCCGCCCCCCCTATTGGGAGGAGAAAGAAGAGGAAAGCCGCCACGCATGGGGAGGCCGAGGTGTCCAAGAAGGGAAAAACCTTCCTTATGGACCATTCCACCGCAGCCACCTACAGCGGCGAGGAGTGGGAACCCAGGGTCAAGCCCCTGGCCAAGTCGTAAGTATCCGGACATAATAGTACCTCCGATATGTTTGCTTTATCGCTTATTAATGTGCCAGACATGCACCTACAGTCCGGCCAAGTCCAACATCGAGATATCCTCCTCTTCGGAGGGATCGTTGGACCCGTTGGTGATGAGCAGCGAGTCTCTTCCGACAGCCTCCTCCCCCAAGGCTGCGGACAACACTGAGGTGTTGTCTCGAAGGATACCCGGCCAAGAGAAGACAGTTCCAGAGACGCCTTCAGGCGAAATCCCGGTCGCCGTACACATGGGGGGAAAGACCCCCACGGACTCCGATAATGGGGGCTGCAGCTAGTTTGGCCCCCAGCCGAATACGGTTCTGGAAACCCGTGTGGTTCCGGATTCAGGCAAGCAGCCTCTCCCTAAACGGGCGATCCGCCTGTACCGATGACCTCTGTCCATCCAGAGGCATCAGACAGTTTGCTGGAAACGCTTCGCACTTCCATTGATGAAGAACACCGTACTCTTATGGGTACGGTGATTGAGAAGGTCCGGTCCGCCAAAAGCGGATTGACCGAGGCTTGCGCTAGCCTTCTAACAGGCTTTGAGGTAAGTAATAAAATTGTGAGAGAATATCACCGTGTAGATAGTAGCTCCTAATGCTCTGTTTGGTGTTCGGAAAGAAAAGCCGAATAGAGGATCAAATAATATTCACAGGAGTCTAATATAAGATGTCTATGTGAATAAGCAGGCATCGCTGCTGGCCGCTGCCGCTCGTACTGCGGAGGTCTCTGGACTAAAGCAGGACCTGGAGCGGACCGAGGGAGACCTCATCCTCGCGAAGAGGCAGCTGGAGGAAAGTCAAGGTACGAAATACCCAGCTTGTATACTGTCACGCCCAATATGCGATACTATCCTAAAGAGACTCGAAGGTCCCACCAAGGATAGAACTGCATATTGAAACGCTTTTGCAAGGTGGATATCATTACATCAACATTACATAATAGATGGGGATACATACAAAGGGCATACAATGCCACATGATTACAACATCATTATACACAAGAGCATCATCCGACTATGGATGAAACACAAACAGAAACTCAAAGGACATCCACCCTACTAGCCCAGGCTGCCGACCTGGAACCTATCCCCTGGTCAAAGAAGAAGCACAAGAAAAACTCCAAAACAAGCAAGCATCGCTCTCGCATCAAGATCATTGCATAACCTGTACCTGCAACTATTGTTGTAGTAATCTGTGAGCCACGAGGACTCAACAATCCCATTACCATGGGTATCAAGACTAGCAAAGCTTAATGGGAAAGGAAGGGGTAAAGTGGTGAGGTTGCAGCAGCGACTAAGCATATATGGTGGCTAACATACGCAAAAAAGAGCGAGAAGAGAAGCAACGGAATGGTCGTGAAGCTAGCAATGATCAAGAAGTGATCCTGAACTCCTACTTACGTCAAACATAACCCAAAACCGTGTTCACTTCCCGGCCGCTGCCGGAAAGAGACCATCATGGCTACACACGCGGTTGATGCGTTTTAATTCGTATCTGGTGTCAAGTTATCTACAACCGGACATTAAAAAATTTCCATCTGCCACATAACCACGGGCACGACTTTCGAAAGTTTATACCCTGCAGGGCTGTCCCAACTCAGCCCATCACAAGCTCCCACGGTCAACGAAGGATATAGCTTCTCCCAGGAAGACCCGATCAATCTCGGAATCCCGGTTTACAAGACATTTCGACAATGGTAAAACAAGTCCAGCAAGACCGCCCGATGCGCCGACATCTCGATAGGAGCTGCACATATCTCGTTCTCAGGGCAACACCGGATGAACACTACGTACAACTAAAACCAGACCTCAAGTTTCCCCGAGGTGGTGCTGCAAGTGGCTCTAGTTCGGACCAACACTTAGAGAAGCACCGGCCCGGGGGGGCTAAATAAAGATGACCCTCAAGAGAGCGACTCCCAAGGGAAAAGTAGGTGGTGGTGAGGCAAATGGTAAAACCAAGGTTGGGCCTTGCTGGAGGAGTTTTATTCAAAGCGAACTGTCAAGGGGGTCCCATAAATCACCCAACCGCGTAAGGAACGCAAAATCAAGGAACATAACACTGGTATGACGGAAACTAGGGCGGCAAGAGTGGAACAAAACACCAGGCATAAGGCCGAGTCTTCCACCCTTTACCAAGTATATAGATGCATTAATTAAATAAGAGATATTGTGATATCCCAACATAATCCTGTCCACCATGAAGCAATCTTCAACTTCACCTGCAACTAACAACACTATAAGAGGGGCTGAGCAAAGCGGTAACATAGCCAAGGAGCGGTTTGCTAGGAAGGGTGAAAAAGGTTAGAGGCTAACATGGCAAATTGGGAGGCTTGAAGAACAAGTGATAGGTAGCACAGCAAAGCGATAGAACGAAACAACTAGCATAGCAATGATAGTAGTGAGATCCAAGGTGATGGTCATCTTGCCTGAAATCCCGCTAGGAAGAAGAACAAGTCCATGAAGAAGATGAAGCCACGAAGACAAACCAAGCGTAGACGAACGAATCCTCACAATCGCAACATTACGGGAACTAAGAAGCAACACCAGAAAGAAACAAACAACATGGTAAATGCACAATCATAAACATAGCATGATGCACAAACAAGCATGATGCATGTACGGTTTAATGAGGCATGACATGGCAAAGTGCAACAAACAATACTACAAGTTAAATGGAGCCCAATATGCAACGAGTTGCATATTGACGAAACACCACATTCAACTATTTAGTTAGCCCCCGTTTAGGTACCCAACAATATTAAATGTTGATTAACATGGCAATAGGCGAAGCATAATAAAACTACGTATCTAGGCAAGTTTAAATGAGGCCGGAACAACAAATAACAATTCCAAAAATCCCCATATGTTATTTAGCAATTTAACACAAACAACAATTTTAAACATTTTAAATGTTGTTATCATGATGCGGATGACATATGCAAGTTTTATGCAATTTTATGAAAACGACATGGGCATGTTATGAAGCATTTGATCACCATGGCGGAACGAAAGGGGTGCCACGGCAACGACAACGGAAATGGTGCCACGACAACGACAACGGAAATGGTGCCACGGCAACATTCCGGTTCCGATAACTCGTTGTGCGACCGGTGCAAACGAAGATGTGGATGTGCGGAATATGCAAAAGATGGTGGGATGATCCCAGATACCAGGTGTCCCACATGATAGTGGCATGGCAAACGAGGAACGTGCAAAGACAATTCGATCACGGTGCAAAACTCGAGCATCTCATACAACACATGCATTCGGTCCACGGTTGATCATTTCGATGGTTATACCTTTGAAGCGTGCGTTTTCGGGGCGGAACGAGTTCAAAGTGGTGTAGATGGAAGTAGACGTTCTCGCAGTGGTCGTAGTGGAAGTAGTTGTACTCGTGTCATAGTGGGAAGTAGTGGTGCTATCGGTCATTGGCGATGGTAGTGGAAGTAGAGGTACATGACGTCTTGTCGAAATCACGACAGCGGTAGTTGTACACACGTTGTAGTTGAAGTTGACAGAACCAATGTTCTCGAGGGGGGGTAGTCGTGGTACTTGGGGTCTTCGGACTCCCACCGTCGTCGAGGTACTCAACGCTCATGTAGTTGATCTTGACGGTCTTGGCGTCCGGAGGTCATCGAGGGACTTGGTGAAAAATCTCGGTGTTGGGTTCTGTAGTCGTTCACAGGTCCCAACACAGGGTCTTGGAGAAACTAGGGTGCATCTTGGCAGTCTCGTCTCGGTCTTCAAACCAAAACGAAGCAAGGCAAAAGACTCGGTGCGGTGGTACTTGGTGGTTCACAACAAAGAGGAACCCTGAAGGGTGGCTCGAGGAAGAACACTGCGGCAAGGCGGTGAGGCCAGGGGAGGCGCAGCTGCGAAGCGGGGACTCGGGAGCGGAGGAGGAAGTCGTGGCGCTGGTGCAAGGTGGCGAACAAGACGGGGTGGTCGGCGGCGGCTATGAGCTGAAGAGCGACGGGGACGAGGTGGCACAGGGCCGGGCAAGATGAAGCAGGAGGATGGGGTGCAAGGTGAGGTCCCCGCAGATGAGGCACCGGCGAACAAAGGCGGGCAGCGGAGGCGCGAAGACGAAGCCTGGTGTAGCGAATGACTCTAGATCGAGAGCTCCTCTCCCAATCTGGAGTGCAAGGGGGCGAGGGTGCGGAGGCAGCAGCGGTCGCTGGTCGGTGCAAGGGGGTTGTGAGGCACGGGAGGAAGGGCGAGGTGCTGGGCGGAGCAAAGGGGACGCGGCTCCACGACGAGGCGGCGGCGGGGATGCTCGGCGGCTAGAGGAAGGCAGAAGCAGCAGCCATGCCAGGGGCGGCGGACCAAGAAACTTGAGAGCGCGAGCGCCATGGTTCCGGGTGACGGGGCCGCTTCTGGTGGCGCGGGAGGCCGGGCGGCAGAAAGAGAAGGAGATGGGGATCGAGCGAGGAGGTGGGGGGATCGAGCGCTGGCGGCGCTGGAGGGAGGACGAGGGAGAGATGGAGATCGATGGGAGTGAGGAGGAGGTCGGGCTAGGGTTAGGATTAGATAGGCGGGCTGCCTGCTGGGAGGCCCAATTGGCCAGCTGGGCTTCTCTCTTCTTGATTTATAGAAAATAGAAAGAAAGAATAGAGATACAAGAGAAGGTTAGAGAAAGAATTGGCACGAGGTTAATTTTCTCAGACTCAGAAAAATGAGTTTAATCCAAGAAAATAGGAGTGGGCATGGATGCAAGGTTTAGATTCAAAAACATTTGAATTTAATTCAAATGGGTGAATAGGAAGTGGAGGTTTGGAAGGCCCAAAAATGTTGAGAATTTTAGAGGAGACACAATAAATGGAGAAAGAATTGTTGGCAAAGTTTGAGGCAAGGAATTGAGATAGAAAATGCATGGAACTTAAACTGCAGGTGTGTTATGGTTAATTCCGAAACAATGGAATATTAGTTTTATAGCTCCCTAATAATATTGGGAGGATATATGTTATAAAGAGAAATCACCATGTGCATTTCCCTCGATTTAAATGGACCGAAGATCCATACAATTTTGTTTAGATGAGTTTTAAAAGGGTTGCACGATGACATGATGCAATGCAAATGATGCAAAGAGATGAGATGCATGACATGAACAAAATGCAAAACAAAAGACAAAAACCCAACCACGAAGGAAATATCATATTGCATCTCCGGAAAAGGCAAGAGTTAGAGTTACGAATATGGAAAGTTATATCCGGGGTGTTACAACACTCCACCACTACGAGAGGATCTCGTCCCAAGATCTAGGATGGCACCGGTGGGAAAAGAAAGAGGAAGATAAGAGGTAAAACTAAGTTGCTTCTTTGATCAATGAGTGAAACCACGAACCTTGAGAGGTTGAACAAATTGAAAGAAACAAAACAATGGAGATGACCAAGATTGCAAACAATCCGTTAGAAAAGAGGAACAAGGAACATCAAATTCGGACATCACTCCGGTTGAAAATGGAAGGAATAGAATATGAACTTGGCAAAATGAAAGCACTTGGATGAGACTTCGGTTAAAAGAGGAATGATAGACACAACACTCTGGTTAAGTGGATAAGCATGGAAAAGAACATGATCTTGACAAAACAAGATGATGAGTGAGGAGAGCAACATGACAATGCCTTCGGAACAAAAGAGTGGAATGAAAAGAACGGAGAAGAGAACAACAACTTCTACCGCAGACGAATTTGAAATAACATCCTTACGGAGAAGGGTTGAACAGAGTTGTTGGAAAACTCAACAACGAAAGCATAAGATTGTAGTGAGCTTAAGGAAAACTTCTCAAAATTGAGGCAAAATTCTGCCACTACGGAAACAATAGATTGGATTGATATTAACAAGGAGACGAGAAACTTATTTTACCGGGAGGATAAATGAAGAACTTGGGCCATTTATAAGCACCATAAATAGCAACAATCCTTAGGGAAGGCTTTAGGTGAAATATAACACAAGATAACTCCAACAAAGAGATTAATGGATTGAAAAGATCTCATGATCAAAGAGAAAAATGATGGTTTTTAAAATATCTCATTCTTGACAACTTGTGAATCATAAAACTTGAAGGGAAATTATCAAGAATGACATACCGCCACCTCAAAAGATAAGGTAGAAAGAATTGCACTTCGAAAATGCAAGAAGAAGAATACTTGAACGCCTCAAAACAAAACATGTGTTGAGCACCATGTTTAATTTTGAGTAAAGCTTGGCGGATCATCACCTCGAGAGAAGTCTTGAAGAACAAATGAAGAATGAAAGGAATCCTTGACGAACCACCATGTAGAGCCTCCATGAAGAACTCCAGTAATAAAAAGATGATAAAAAGAAAGAGAAGTTGAAAACACAAGGTGAAGCCTTGTGATGATTTAGAAGGAGCTTCACGACGAGATAATGCGGAAAACCCTGAACTCCGGAAAAGAAAGATGAAACACTAGAACCGAGAATTACTTCATCATGAAGAATCTCCGGAAGAAAAGAATTGAATCACCTCGAGGAAATAAGAATAAGATTTATTGTATGCTTATCCTTCATCAAATGAAATTGATGACAAGCAATGGATTTGGCATACTACTTATTCCTCTTGAAAAGGATTGAGAAGTGACATATCGCAAACTTGAGAAGGTCTTCATGAACCACCGGTAGGATTGAAACAACGAATGAATTAATATGATAATGAAGGAAGTGAAATCTTGACGAACCACCATAAGAATTGTAAATGAAAGTAGCAAAGGCACAATTCACCGTGAAGAATGAAGATACTTGAGGGGATTTAGATACATGAGAATGAAGAGATCATGAACTGATTAGAGGATATTTGAATGATGCACCGGTAAGATTTGGAGAACGATAGCTACACGCTGAGAATGAAGAATTATGACAGGATGGCCTTCGGAGGAAAGAAATAGAAACAACTCATGAAATGCACCGGATTGTAAGAAAAGAATTGTCACAATCAAAAACAATTATGAGAGGATGTCATAAAGCTAGAACCATGAATCTCTGGAAGAACGGGTAAGGATTTAAGAAGAACTCTTCTTCGGTCTTCAGAATTCGAGAATGATGACGATAAACACCACCACGAATTGTTGAGACACTCCAAAATGAAAATTAGAAAGGTTGAACCAACGACGAAAGAATTTGAAAGATCTTGGAGAAAGACATTTGACTGATGATAATTCATTCTTACATCAAACTTTGAAATGAATTTGGGAATAGCTCCAGGAAAATTAATAGAGTCAAGTAAGATCCTGGGAAAAGACCTGTGGTTAGGGCCCAGTCAAAAGATACACCATTGAACTATTTAAAAGAGAGGTTGCGCCGGTTGAATTGAATGGCTCAAAAGAGATAACAACCTCGAGATATCTTGAACGGATTAGGAATGAAAACATGAATCTCCTGAGATAACTTCAGCACTCCAGAACAAATGAATAGCGAGAGTGAAAGATTAAGAGGTGCACCGGCATGAAAAAGCATTTGACACGAGGAAAAGAATATGATCAACACTGAAAGCTTGAAATTAATCCACCGGAGAAGAATATGAGAATGAAGAATGATGAACTTGAAGCTCCGATAGTATCTTCCTGAGAATCACCGGATAAGAGCATTGACGCAAAAGAATGGAGAGACTTCCCATCAATAAAAGGGTACTTGATTAAGAAATCTAGGTCCTTGAAGAAAAGGGTGGGAGGGCAGGAAAACAAAGGCAACTTGAGGCAGATGGAATGGACACCGTTGAGAAAACTTAGAATTGATCTCGCGAATGTTGAAATGATCGGATCCACTTGAAGAGAAGCACACCCGTTGGAAAGAATTGACATGACAATCTCGATGATCAAAAGGATTAGCACTCCCATAGAAATATGAGAACACCACTTGAAAGGTATGGAATCAACACTTGACATTGAAGCAACTCAAATACCGCAACTCAAAACAAAACAAAGGATTGGCTTGCAGAAATAAGCCGGAACAAATACATATGATAGAGATTTACCCAATCCCATATCATGCATCTGTCGGAAACATATTCTAGGAGCTACTAGAATTCCCACCTATAAACTCCTGAAACTTTCTGGTTATGCAATCTGGTGTTGGGGATACAGGGGAAGCAATATATCTCACCCAAAATAACAATCCCTACATCCAGCTGTATCCATCCGTCAACACATAACCAAGAAAACTCCGGAAATCGTGTACCTCAACCTTCGAAAAGCATCCGTTATACGAGCTATGGCAATACTCCCGAACTCCCCAGTACTGGGTGGTGTCGAGGTTATCTCACCAACAACTGCATAAAAGAAATTTTCGATGTTGGCAAAACTCAGGTATTCTAGAGCTGCAACAATAAAATTGTAATGACAACACCTCAGAGCTCAACTCCCCGGGACACTGCCACAACCCCTAAATGTCAGGAGGCACCAAGAACAATGTTCTCATCACAAGAATATTGGAATGATCCCAAGATACCCGCGTGATCCTAAAAAAATTGTGAAAAATTAAGGAGATGAAAGACAAAACATCTACGTCGAGAGTCCTCACCAGAGCAACGAAGGGGGATGAGGAGTAAAAAGAATCCTACTCTCTGATATATATAATCCTAAGACTCAAAATAGTTTTCTTCTAGACTCAACAACAGCCAACAATCAAGGGGGCTCCTATGGTCGATCGAGGCTCTGATACCAACTTGTCACGCCCAATATGTGATACTATCCTAAAGAGACTCGAAGGTCCCACCAAGGATAGAACCGCATATTGAAACGCTTTTGCAAGGTGGATATCATTACATCAACATTACATAATAGATGGGGATACATACAAAGGGCATACAATGCCACATGATTACAACATCATTATACACAAGAGCATCATCCGACTACGGATGAAACACAAACAGAAACTCAAACGACATCCACCCTGCTAGCCCAGGCTGCCGACCTGGAACCTATCCCCTGGTCGAAGAAGAAGCAGAAGAAAAACTCCAAAACAAGCAAGCATCGCTCTCGCGTCAAGATCATCGCATAACCTGCACCTGCAACTGTTGTTGTAGTAATCTGTGAGCCACGAGGACTCAGCAATCCCATTACCATGGGTATCAAGACTAGCAAAGCTTAATGGGAAAGGAAGGGGTAAAGTGGTGAGGTTGCAGCAGCGACTAAGCATATATGGTGGCTAACATACGCAAACAAGAGCGAGAAGAGAAGCAACGGAACGGTCGTGAAGCTAGCAATGATCAAGAAGTGATCCTGAACTCCTACTTACGTCAAACATAACCCAAAACCGTGTTCACTTCCCGGACTCCGCTGAAAAGAGACCATCACGGCTACACACGCGGTTGATGCGTTTTAATTCGTATCTGGTGTCAAGTTATCTACAACCGGACATTAACAAATTCCCATCTGCCACATAACCGCGGGCACGGCTTTCGAAAGTTTATACCCTGCAGGGGTGTCCCAACTCAGCCCATCACAAGCTCTCACGGTCAACGAAGGATATACCTTCTCCCAGGAAGACCCGATCAGTCTCGGAATCCCGGTTTACAAGACATTTCGACAATGGTAAAACAAGTCTAGCAAGACCGCCCGATGCGCCGACATCCCGATAGGAGCTGCACATATCTCGTTCTCAGGACAACACCGGATAAACACTACGTGCAACTAAAACCAGACCTCAAGTTTCCCCGAGGTGGCGCTGCAAGTGGCTCTAGTTCGAACCAACACTTCGAGAAGCACTGGCCCGGGGGGGCTAAATAAAGATGACCCTCGAGAGAGTGACTCCCAAGGGAAAAGTAGGTGCTGGTGAGGCAAATGGTAAAACCAAGGTTGGGCCTTGCTGGAGGAGTTTTATTCAAAGCAAACTATCAAGGGGGTCCCACAAATCACCCAACCGCGTAAGGAACGCAAAATCAAGGAACATAACACTGGTATGACGGAAACTAGGGCGGCAAGAGTGGAACAAAACACCAGGCATAAGGCCGAGTCTTCCACCCTTTACCAAGTATATAGATGCATTAATTAAATAAGAGATATTGTGATATCCCAACATAATCCTGTCCACCCTGGAGCAATCTTCAACTTCACCTGCAACTAACAACGCTATAAGAGGGGCTGAGCAAAGTGGTAACATAGGCAAGCAACGGTTTGCTAGGAAGGGTGAAAAAGGTTAGAGGCTGACATGGCAAATTGGGAGGCTTGAAGAACAAGTGATAGGTAGCGCAACAAAGTGATAGAACGAAGCAACTAGCATAGCAATGATAGTAGTGAGATCCAAGGTGATGGTCATCTTGCCTGAAATCCCGCTAGGAAGAAGAATGAGTCCATGAAGAAGATGAAGCCACGAAGACAAACCAAGCGTAGACGAACGAATCCTCACAATCGCAACATTACTGGAACTAAGAACAACACCGGAAAGAAACTAACAACATGGTAAATGCACAATCATAAACATGGCATGATGCACAAACAAGCATGATGCATGTCCGGTTTAATGAGGCATGGCATGGCAAAGTGCAACAAACAATACTACAAGTTAAATGGAGCCCAATATGCAATGAGTTGCATATTGACGAAACACCACATTCAACTATTTAGTTAGCTCCCGTTTAGGTACCCAACAATATTAAATGTTGATTAACATCGCAAGAGGTGAAGCATAATAAAACTACGTATCTAGGCAAGTTTAAATGAGGCCGGAACAACAAATAACAATTCCGAAAATCCCTGTATGTTATTTAGTAATTTAACGCAAACAACAATTTTAAACATTTTAAATGTTGTTATCATGATGCGGATGACATATGCAAGTTTTATGCAATTTTATGAAAACGTTGACATGAGCATGTTATGAAGCATTTGATCACCATGGTGGAACGAAAGGGGTGCCAAGGCAACGACAACGGAAATGGTGCCACAACAACATTCCGGTTCTGATAACTCGTTGAGTGTCCGGTGCAAACGAAGATGTGGATGTGTAGAACATGCAAAAGATGGTGGGATGATCCCGGATACCGGGTGTCCCACGTGACGATGGCATGGAAAACGAGGAACGTGCAAAGACAATCCGATCACGGTGCAAAACTCGAGCATCTCATACAACACATGCATTCAGTCCACGGTTGATCATCTTGGTGGTTATACCTTTGAAGCGTGCGTTTTCGGGGCGGAACGAGTTCAAAGCGGTGTAGATGGAAGTAGACGTTCTCGCAGCGGTCGTAGTGGAAGTAGTTGTACTCGTGTCATAGTGGGAAGTAGTGGTGCTATCGGTCATCGGCGACGGTAGTGGAAGTAGAGGTACATGACGTCTTGTTGAAATCACGGCAGCGGTAGTTGTACACACGTTGTAGTCGAACTTGACGGAACCAATGTTCTCGAGGGTAGTCATGGTACTTGGGGTCTTCGGACTCCCGCCGTCATCGAGGTACTCAACACTCATGTAGTTGATCTTGACGGTCTTGGCGTCCGGAGGTCATCGATGGACTTGGTGAAAAATCCTAGTCTTGGGTTCTGTAGTCGTTCACAGGGCCCAACACAGGGTCTTGGCGAAACCAGGGTGCATCTTGGCAGTCCCGTCTCGGTCTTCAAACCAAAACGAAGCAAGGCAAAAGACTCGGTGCGGTGGTACTTGGTGGTTCACAGCAAAGAGGAACCCTGTAGGGTGGCTCGAGGAAGAACACTGCAGCAAGGCGGCGAGGCCAGGGGAGGCGCAGCAGCAAAGCGGGGACTCGGGAGCGGAGGAGGAAGTCGTGGCGCTGGTGCAAGGTGGCGAACAAGACGGGGTGGTCGGCGGCGGCTATGAGCTGAAGAGCGACGGGGACGAGGTGGCACATGGGCGGGAAAGATGAAGCAGCAGGATGGGGTGCAAGGTGAGGTCCCTACAGACGAGGCACCGGCGAACAAAGGCGGGCAGCGGAGGCGCGAAGACGAAGCCTGGTGTAGCGAATGACTCTGGATCGGGAGCTCCTCTCCCGATCTGGAGTGCGAGGGGGCGAGGGTGCAGAGACAGCGGCGGTCGCTGGTCGGCGCGAGGGGGTCGTGAGGCACGGGAGGAAGGGCGAGGTGCGGGGCGGAGCAAAGGGGACGCGACTCCATGACGAGGCGGCGGCGGGGATGCTCGTCAGCTGGAGGAAGGCAGAAGCAGCGGCCATGCCAGGGGCGGCGGACCAGGAAGCTTGAGAGCGCGGGCGCCATGGTTCCGGGTGACAGGGCCGCTTCTGGTGGTGCGGGAGGCCGGGCGGCAAAAATAGAAGGAGATGGGGATCGAGCGAGGAGGTGGGGGGATCGAGCGGTAGTGGCGCTGGAAGGAGGACGAGGGAGAGATGGAGATCGATGGGAGTGAAGAGGAGGTCGGGCTAGGGTTAGGATTAGATACGTGGGCTGACCTGCTGGGAGGCCCAATTGGCCAGCTGGGCTTCTCTCTTCTTGATTTACAGAAAATAGGAAGAAAGAATAGAGAGAAAAGAGAAGGTTAGAGAAAGAATTGGCACAGGGTTAATTTTCTCAGACTCAGAAAAATGAGTTTAATCCAATAAAATAGGAGTGGGCATGGATGCAAGGTTTAGATTCAAAAACATTTGAATTTAATTCAAATGGGTGAATAGGAAGTGGAGGTTTGGAAGGCCCAAAAATGTTGAGAATTTTAGAGGAGCCACAATAAATGGAGAAAGAATTGTTGGCAAAGTTTGAGGCAAGGAATTGAGATAGAAAATGCATGGAACTTAAACTGGAGGTGTGTTATGGTTAATTCCAAAACAATGGAATATTAGTTTTATAGCTCCCTAATAATATTGGGAGGATATATGTTATAAAGAGAAATCACCATGTGCATTTCCCTCGATTTAAATGCACCGAAGATCCATACGATTTTGTTTAGATGAGTTTTAAAAGGGTTGCATGATGACATGATGCAATGCAAATGATGCAAAGAGATGAGATGCATGACATGAACAAAATGCAAAACAAAAGACAAAAACCCAACCACGAAGGAAATATCATATCGCATCTCCGGAAAAGACAAGAGTTGGAGTTACGAATATGGAAAGTTATATCTGGGGTATTACATATACTTATTAAGGATAAATGGTTTCTGCTGATAAAAGTGTCATGAACCTTTCTAGGGGCCACGACCGAAGTGGCAGCCCTTAAGAAGGCGTTGGCCGAGGCCGAAGACAAACCGGCCAAGGAACGCGCCGCGTGCGAGAAGCAAGAGGCCCGGGTCAGCGAGGTCCAGCAAGAGCTCCAGGATTTCGTCCAGAAGTACGAATCCTTGGAGCATGACTCTAAGACTCAAGAGTCCGAGCTTGCCAAGGCCCTCCAGAGCGCACAAGATGCCAAAGCCGAAGCCCATAGGGCCCTCCAGGAGATCGAGGCAGCCAAGAAGATTGCGGCGTGTAAGGCATTTGTTATGCAAAGCAAGCATGTGGAGGAGACATTCTTTTTACTTACCTAAATTTGGAGTTCTCCATGAGCGTTTTGCGGATCTGCCGTGCAGCATATCAGATACCACAGAGTTCTACTGAGCCGAAGAAGGGAGCTCAACAGAGAAGCTGTTCTGGTCTCAATATCTTGGGACAGAACATCCGATGCCCTTGAGCGACCAGCTGAAGCAACTGGTCGAGCTACACAAGGTAGCCGAACTGGCCATGAAGGACCTCATAGTCCAGCTATGGCCTGCCGGGCCTATGCTCAGCAATTACTTCAGACTCGTGAAGCGGCTTGTGAGTGCCTGCCCCCGACTTGAAGTCATAAAGTGGTCGGTTTGCATTGAAGGTGCGCGGATGGCCTTTGCTCGTGCAAAGATGCATGGGGCAAAGATGGACGCCACGGCGTTGATGACCTAGGGGCCACCGAAGGGCAAGGAGCATCGCCGACCCGAAAACTATCATGACAGTGTCCTGAAGGGATCCCATCATGTGGCGGAGAAATGTACAAGGTATGGATACTTTGAATGAATACATCCATTTTATCCTGTAATATGAAACAAGTTCATTTGCGCAATATAATGCTTGTTGATTTAAAATTTTACCTCCTGTGCGGCCTTTTATAAAATCTAAGGGTTGGCCAGTCGTCGGCTTCTGCCCCCATGTAACTAGTACAGGGGTGTTCGGGATGAATCTAAACACTCTTTATCCAAGTTTTTGGTCCTTTAAGGAGGTGTTTAGCGCAACGAACATGGCAATCGGACTATACAGCTTTATCACCCTCACTTAGCCATAGGAGTTCTATAATTTTAAATTTTGGCGTAGCCCCTGGTATTCAGAAGACCGAACTTGGGGTGCTATACACGCCTAAATCGGACAAAGACCGATTCCTCTCATAAAGTGGAAAAAATCTTCAAGGATTTGAAACCTCTCGAACAGCGACCAACTCTAGCCGCATCATGATAGTCAGTTTTCGGCTTTCTCTACTGAGGTGCTTGTCTGGAAGAACCGGGACACAATCGCAGTAGTTCTCCCTTTACTACCCTAGCCGATATAGCGGAACGTAGGGTAGCAAGCACAGGAGCCGGGCAACCCAACTATTGACCCAAGACATGATTCGGAGCTGATGCATATAATGCTATAAGTTCGGGGTGCTGCACTGTCAAAAGTGTTCGGACTTTCTTGCCATGTTATGGGGTACACTGAAGCCCCTGGCAAACTGAACGTACTAGAATGTACGGGTGCAATTTGTAGTAAATAAACAGACAAGGAAAAAATGAAGTAATAAGCTGACGCAGCAAATTATTTTCCATTGTTATTTGAGTAATACGTCAAGGTGTATGTATACAAGTAGTGCGATAAGCAAATAGGGCTATTTGACATGCCCTGACCAAGAGCGAGCTGCGTGTGGGTATATAAAACAGGTATAGCGATCGTTAGCAGAGGCCACCTGGGGATTCCCTTGTACGCCAAAAGCTCCTTGCTTCCTTGGTATATTCGTCCCGTGATGGGTCCGATGATCAGGTTATCAGAAGAGCCTCAAGAAGAGAAAAAACCTGAAAGAAAGAAAAAGGTGAAGGTATGCGGATCCCGAGGGGGTTGAGCCGCATTGTGGACCGTGGTCTAGCTGTGCCTCCATCTATGCCCATGGTATTTTAAGTGCGTAATGATGTACGCACGGCACGAACTTCACCGCTTGACTGGGACTAGGATGGAGGCCGAATTGCTAGGCGAGTTCTGGATGGTCCGGACGATCCTATTGCAGAGTACTTCAGACTTGCTTGACAGTGTTCGGGGGCTTTATTGCCAAATTGAGAGTCTGCCTAAGGAGGCTGCTCTGAACTTCTGCTGCAAGGGCCGCGGTCTGTTCCTCCGTACAGAGGGAGCGCTATGTATTTCCATTGACTATTATAACACCGCGAGGTCTGGGCATCTTGAGCTTGAGGTAGGCGTAGTGTGGCACCGCATTGAATCGAGCGAATGCGGTTCGTCCAAGCAGTGCATGATAACCACCGCGGAAGGGGACGATATCGAAGATTAACCCCTCACTTCGAAAGTTGTCTGGGGATCCGAAGACTACTTCCAGTGTGATTGAGCGTGTACAACAGGCCTCTACACCTGGTATGACACCTTTGAAGGTGGTTTTGGTGGGTTTGATCCTTGAGGGATCGATGCCCATTTTGCGCACTGTATCCTGATAAAGCAAGTTCAGGTTGCTGCCATTGTCCATAAGGACTCGTGTAAGATGGAATTCGTCAATGATAGGGTCAATAACCAGTGCGGCTGAGCCGCCATGATGAATACTGGTCGGATGATCCCTGCGATCAAAGGTGATCGAACAGGAAGACCATGGGTTGAACTTTGGGGCGACTGGCTCCATCGCGTAGACGTCCCTTAGTGCGCGCTTCTGCTCCCGCTTGGGAATATGGGTGGCGTATATCATATTTACCGTTTTTACTTGGGGAGGAAATTTCTTCTGTCCCCCTGTGTTCGGTGGCCGAGGCTCCTCGTCCTCATCACTATGTGACCCCTTTTCCTTGTTTTTCGGCATTTAGCTTGTCGGCCTGTTTAAATACCCAACATTCTCTGTTGGTGTGGTTGGCTGGTTTATCGGGGGTGCCGTGGATTTGACAAGAGCAATCGTGTATGCGGTCTAGACTGGACGGGCCCAGATTGTTTCTTTTAAATGGATTTTTCCGTTGACCGGACTTGGAGCCACTGAATCCGGCATTGACGGCCGTGTCTTCAGCGTTATCGCCATTATTGCGACGCTTGTGTCTATTGCGTCGGGGCTTGCCGTTGCTATCTCTAGCATCTGAAGTGCCAGGATTTCTTGATGTGCTATTGCTACGAGCCAACCAGCTATCCTCTTCCGCACAAAAGCGGGTCATGAGTGTCGTGAGGGTTGCCATTGATTTCGGCTTCTCTTGGCCGATGTGTCGGGCGAGCCACTCGTCACGGATATTATGCTTAAAGGCAGCTAGGGCATCGGCATCCAGTCAGTTGATGATTTGGTTCTTTTTAGTTAAGAGTCTGCTTCCCACTCAAGCCGGACATAGTTCATTTTAGTGGGAGACACTTGGTTGCATGGAGATCATCGCCGCGGGCCATGTGAATGTGGAGAAGGAAATCTTCCATCCATACCGTGGGGTATGTTGTCCCATCATATGGTTCGATGTTTAGGGTTTAAACCCTTCTGGGAATTCATGCTCCATTACTTCGTCAATGAAGCATAGGGGGTGTGCGGCGCCTCTATGCCAGGCTACATCGCGACGCAGTTCGGCTGAACCTGGTCTGCGGTATTCGGCCCGAGCGGATTTGTATTTAGTATATCTCGCGTGGCGGTCACCGTCACGTGTTGGGGTGTGCCCCCGCGATCCGTAGATCGATCTTGACTTTCCTGCTTTGTTTTCCAACTTGTCTTGCAGGTCACGCGTGTAGCCCCGGGCCGTCATGTTTTTGTCTGTTCGGCGATGGGGTGCGGGCTGGTGTTCAGACTGATAAGTCGCTTTGTCTCGGCCACGAGGTGGTCGGTCAGCCGCATCCTGTGCTGGTAGTATAGGCTCTAGTGCCTCGTCCTTGAATTGAGGTAACAACCTGCACCTCGGATAACTTTTGGTTGGGCGCTCGAGTCCGTGTTCCTCGGCCGCCAGGATCTCAGTCCATCTGTCAGTGAGCAGATCCTGATCAGCTTGAAGTTGCTGTTGTTTATTCCTCAGGCTTTTTGCAGTGGCTATAAGCCGGTGCTTGAAGCACTCCTGCTCGAGGGGATCCTCAGGCATGATAAATTCTTCGTCACCGAGGCTCACCTCGTCTTCGGAGAGGGGCATGTAATTGTCATCCTCCGAGTCTTCATTCATTGCCTGTTCATCGGGTCTAGCTTGCCCGCCCTCCCGTCCGGCCTGTTCGAGGCTTGGCTGGGCGGGATTGTTTTCGTCTTCGGCATCATCCGGAGTGTTATTGTCTCCTGTGCCGGTATCGCTGTTTTTGCTATGGCGTGGTTTAGAGCGGCGCCACTGACGTTGGCGCTTTGGTTGCTTCTCAAGAGGATTATCCTCCTTTGCATCCTTTTGATCCTCGCCATCGTCTCTTTGGGTGTGTCCACCATATATATGTCATAAGATGAGGTGGCTGTCCAGTGCCCAGTGGGCGGTGGTTCCTGTTCTTCCCCGTCATCATCGTCCATACCGTCAATGTCTTCAGAGTCAAAATCAAGCATGTCGGTTAAGTCGTCGATAGTGGGTATTAAGTGGGTGGCGGGTGGGTAATGAATTCCTTCATCGTCCACTTCCCACTCAAGCCGGACATGGTTCGGCCAAGGGTCTCCTCCCAAGGAGAGAGATTTTAATGAGTTTAGCACGTCGCCCAAGGGCGAGTGCTGAAAGATATCCGCGGAGCTCAACTCCATGATCGGTGCCCAGTCAGGTCCGATGGGCACGGATGCACGCAGTTTGGAGCCTATGGCCAGAAACAAGTCTGAGGGTCCGATGACACATACCTCATTGGAAGTGGAGTCTGTGTTCGGCGCTATCGCCGTTGGGTGTGCGGCCTCTGTGGTGGGTGAGGGAGTCCTGGATTAGGGGGTATGCAAAGAGCCGGACTATATACATCATTCGAACTATTGAAGCTTGAAGATACAAGACACAAGACTCCGGCCCGTGTCCGGATGGGACTCTTCTTTGCGTGGAAGACAAGCTTGGCGATCCGGATATTATGTTTCCTTCCTTGTAACCGACTCCATGTAAACCCTAGCCTCTCCGATGTCTATATAAACCAGAGAGGATGGTCCTTAGAAGGCCGATCACAATTACAATCATACCATCATAGGCTAGCTCCTAGGCTTTAGCCTTTACGATCTCGTGGTAGATCTACTCTTGTACTACTCATATCTTCAATATTAATCAAGCAGGAAGTAGGGTTTTACCTCCATCGAGAGGGCCCGAACCTGGGTAAACATTGTGTCCCTCGCTTCCTGTTACCATCAGCCTAAGACGCACAGATCGGGACCCCCTACCCGAGATCCACCGGTTTTGACACCGACATTGGTGCTTCCATTGAGAGTTCCTCTGTGTAGTTGCTTCGAGGCTTGATGGCGTCTTCAATCTCTAACAACACGGTCCAGGGCGAGACTTTTCTCCCCGGACAGATCTTTGTGTTTGGCGGCTTCGCACTGCGGGCCAATTCGCTTGGTCATCTGGAGCAGATCGACAGCTACGCCCCTGGCCACTAGATCAGGTTCGGAAACTTGAAGTACACGACGGATATTCGCGGAGAGTCGATCTTCGACGGATTCAGCCCTGTGCCGGGAGCACCGGACAGTCACGACGAGCATGACCTAGACCTGCTGTCGGACAATACTCGCGATATCACCCCTGCAGCAGCGCTGGATCTAAATCCGGAGTAGGTTGCGTTGCCTAAGGACGGAGAGGTGGACCCCGCCCTGCAGGCCGCATACTCATCGGTGGTGGAGCCGAACACAGGTCTCACCTTAGTGGAGGCCTGTAACCCCGGGCCCCCGGACTCGTATCCGGTTGTCGGTTCCGGCCGCGCACCCCGGAGCCAGCCGAGCCAGGTTGGGCTCCGATCATGGAGTTTACCGCTACGGACATCTTTCAGCACTCGCCCTTTGGCGACATGCTAAACTCATTAAAGTCTCTCTCTTTGTCAGGAGGCTCTGGGCCGAACTATGTCCGACTTGAGTGGGAAGTAGGTGACGAAGGAATTCACTGCCCACCCACCACCCACTTCATTGTCACGGTCGATGATTTAACCGACGTGCTTGACTTCGACTCCGAAGACATCGACGGTATGGACGACGATGCAGGAGACATACAGGAGCCACCGCTCACAGGGCAGTGGACAGCCACCTCTTCATATGATATATATATATGGTGGACACTCCGAAAGAAACAAATGGCGATGAGGCAATGGAGGATTGCCCCTCCAAGAAGAAAGCAAAACATGGGCGTCGCCAGCGCTGCTCCAAGCCCCGCCAAGGCAATACCGATACCAGAGACGAAAACATTCCGGACGGTGCCGACGATGAATACAACCCCGATCAGCCCGCCTTCGAGTAGGCTGAGCAGCAAGATGTGCAAGACAGCCCAGACGAACAGGCGACAGACGGGTATTCGGAGGAGGACAACTACGTACCCTCCTCCGAAGACGAGATTAGCCTCGGTGACGATGAGTTCGGCGTGCCCGAGGACCCCGCGGAGCAGGAGTGCTTCAAGCGACGGCTTATTGCCACTGCGCGAAGCCCGAAGAAGAAGCAACAGCAGCTTCAAGCTGATCAAGACCTGCTCACAAATAGATGGACAGAAGTCCTGACAGCCGAGGAATATGGACTCGAGCGCCACACGGCTGACAGGCCGCCTCGAGGTCGGGATAAAACGGCATATCAGCCCGTATACCAGCCTGCACCCCCGCGCTAGTTTACTACGGCCCGGGGCAATACTCAGGACCTGCATGATAGACTAGATAACACCGCAGGACAACCAAGATCGATCTACAGATCACGGGGGCGCGCCGCAGCACATGACGATGACCATCATACCGGATACACTAACAGCAAATCTGGTCGGGCCGAACATAACTAGTCAGACGCAGCCAGACTGCGTCGCGACATAGCCCAGCACAGAGGCACCACACACCCCCTCTGCTTCACCGATGAAGTGATGGATCATGAATTCCCAGAAGAGTTCAAACCCGTAAACATCGAATCATACGATGTCACAACAGACCCCGCCGTATGGATCGAAGATTTCCTTCTCCACATCCACATGGCCCGCAAAGACGATCTACATGCCATCAAGTATCTTCCCCTTAAGCTTAAAGGACCCGCCCGGCACTGGCTAAACAGCCTGCCTGCAAATTCCATTGGCAGTTGGGAAAACCTGGAAGACCCATTTCTTGACAACTTCCAAGGCACATATGTGCGACCTCCGGATGCCGATGACTTGAGCCACATTACTCAACAGCCCGGAGAATCAGCCTGGAAATTCTGGACTCGGTTCCTAACTAAAAAGAACCAAATAGTTGATTGTCCGGACGCGGAAGCCCTGGTGGCCTTCAAGCATAATATCCGCGACGAGTGGCTTGCCCGACACCTCGTCCAGGAGAAACCCAAGTCCATGGCAGCTCTGACGACACTAATGACCCGCTTTTGCGCGGGCGAGGACAGCTGGTTAGTTCGTAGCAGCACTACGCCACATTCTGGCACTTCAGATGTCCGTGACAATAATGGCAAGCTACGGCACAATAGACACAAGTGACGGAACAACGGCGACAACACCGAAGACACGGCGGTCAATGCCGGATTCAGTGGATCCAAATCCAGTCTGCGGAAGAAGCCATTCAAAAGAAACAATCAGGGACCATCCATTCTAGACCGTATACTGGAGCCCTCGTGCCAAATTCATGGCACCCCGGACAGGCCAGCCAACCACATCAATAGAGACTGTGGGGTATTTAAACAGGCCGGCAAAATAAACTCCAAAAACAAGGACAAGGGGCTGCACAGCGACAATGATGAGGAGCCCCGGCGTCTGAACATGGGGGGACAGAAGAAATT
This sequence comes from Triticum timopheevii, assembly GCA_963921465.1. Taxonomy (NCBI): domain Eukaryota; kingdom Viridiplantae; phylum Streptophyta; class Magnoliopsida; order Poales; family Poaceae; genus Triticum; species Triticum timopheevii. The sequence continues at coordinate 156,665,945 of OY997272.1, forward strand.
TCCCCCCCCAGGTGAAAACGGTCAACATGATCTACGCCACTCACATCCCCAAGCGGGAACGGAAGCGAGCACTACAGGACGTCTATGCGATGGAGCCAGTCGTCCCCAAATTCAACCCATGGTCAGCTTGTCCGATCACCTTTGATCATAGGGATCATCCTACTAGCATCCATCATGGCAGCTCGGCCGCACTGCTCTTAGACCCAATCATCGACGGATTCCACCTCACGCGAGTCCTTATGGACGGCGGGAGCATCCTGGACCTGCTTTACCAGGACACAGTGCGCAAAATGGGCATCGATCCTTCAAGGATTAAGCCCACCAAAACCACCTTTAAAGGTGTAATTCCTGGAGTAGAGGCCCGTTGTACGGGCTCTATAACATTGGAAGTGCTCTTCGGATCTCCGGATAACTTCCGAAGCGAAGATTTAATCTTCGATATCGTCCCTTTTCGTAGTGGTTACCACGCACTGCTCGGACGAACCGCATTCACTAGATTCAATGCGGTACCACACTATGCATACCTCAAGCTCAAGATGCCAGGTACGCGCAGGGTCATAATAGTCAACAGAAATATGGACCGCTCTCTCCGTACAAAAGAGCATACTGCAGCCCTTGCAGCAGAAGTACAATGCGGCCTCCTCTGGCAAACCACCAATCCGGCGACGACAACCTCAAGCACCGTTAAGCAAGGTCGGAGCACCCCGCAACAGGATCACCATGCACACCAAGAGCACGACTAGCAGTCCGGCCTCCGCTCAAATCCCATCAAAGAAGCATTTGTGCCACGCGTACACAATTACGCACTTAAAATACCATGGGCACAGGCGGAGGCGCAACAGTGGCTCAGTCAACAGTGCGGTATCACCGCCACATTCCTTCGTAACCTTTCCTTTCAGCTTTCAGGACATTGCTTTAGTGCAGCCTCTCCAGACGAGCCGGATTGTCGGACTTACATAGGAGAGAAAACCAAGGAGGCAACAGGCTTTACGCACAGAAGGAAATACCTAGGTGGAATCTATTTACGATCATTATACCTGCTTTATCTATCTGTACGTAGCCTGCCCCTGGACAGGGTATGTCAAATAATCCTATTTATCTCCGCTTAATGCATTCATTATAAATATATGCTTAAACATATTATTCATCAATGGGAGATCATATATAGTGTCAGCTTATTATTCTTATTTAAGCATTTTTTCTTACAAATGTCTATTTGATATTGCATCCGTACACCTTGGTACGTTCAGTTTGCCAAGGGCTTCTTATGGCGCCCCATAATATAGCAAGACAAGTCCGAACACTTTCAACAGTGCGTCACCTCGAACTTATAGCATTATATGCATTAGCTCCGAATCATGTCTTGGGTCTACAGTTGGGATAGCCCGGCTCCCTTGTTTTGATGCCTTACATTCCGTTATATCGGCTAAGGTAGCGCAGGGAGAACTACTGCGATTGTGCCCCGATTCTTCTGGACGAGCACCTCAGTAGAGAAAGCCGAAAACTGACCGACATGATGTGGCGAGACCTGGTCGCTGTTCGAGAGGTCTTAAAATCCTTAAAGATTGTTCCGCTTTAGGCGATAATTCGGCTTCGTCCGATTTAGGTGTATATAACGCCCCAATTCGGTCTTCCGGATTCTAGGGGCTTCGCCAAAATTTAAAATTGTAGACTTCTATGGCTAAGTGAAGGTTATAAAGCCGCATAGTTCGATTGCCTTGTTCGCTGCGCCGGACACCTCCTTAAGGGACCAAACATTTGGATAAAGAGTGTCCGGGTTTTCCACGAACACCCGAGTACTAGTTACATGGGGGCAGAAGGTAATATTTTAAACAGCCTACTTTCAGAATTTTATAAACAGCCGCACAGAAGGTAATATTTTAAATAACAAAAGCGCTACATAGTGCAAGTAACTTCGTCTTTAAATTACAAACATGACAGAAGTGAATTCATTCTAAAATTACGTCCTTGGTACATTCATCGGCCATGAGGCGAGTGCCCTTCATAACGCCATCATAATACTTCTCCGGATAGTGATGCGCCTTGCCCTTCGGCGGCCCGTCCTTCACCAGCTTCTCCGCATCCAGCTTACCCCAATGCACCTTCGCACGGGCAAAGGCCCAGCGGGCACCCTCAATGCAAACGGATCACTTGATGTCTTCCAGTCATGGACAGGCATTCACGATCCGCTTGATCAGGCCAAAGTAGCTGGTGGGCAGGGGCTCACCAGGCCACATCCGGAGTATGAAATCCTTCATAGCATCTTCGGCCACCCTATGGAGTTCGACCAACTGCTTCAGTTGGTCACTCAGAGGCGTTGGATGTTCGACCCCAGCATACTGGGACCATAACAACTTCTCCATTGAGCTCCCCTCCTGAGCACGGTAGAACTCCGCGGCATCTGATACGCTGCGTGGCAGATCTGCGAATGCCCCTGGAGAGCTCCGGAGTCGGGTAAGTAAAAGAAACGCCTCCTCCACATGTTTGCTTTGCATAAAGAATTTCTTACCCGCGTTATCTTTTTGGCCTCCTGGATTTCCTGCTGTGCCTTCCCGGCTTCAGCCTTGGCGTCTTTTATACTTGCAAGATCCTTCACAAGCTCGGCCTCTTTTGCCTTAAGCTCATGCTCCACGGACTCAAACTTTTTGCCGAGCTCCTAGAGATCTTGTTGTACCTCGCCCACTCGAGCTTCTTGCTTCTCGCGCTCCTTGTGTTCCAAGGCCGCCTTGTGTTCGGCCTCGGACAATGCTTTTTTCAGAGATGCCACTTCGATGCTATCCTCTATTACAAAATCATGACGCTTCGTTGTTAGAATAACCAATTTTATCTATCCTTCATTATATGAGAGCGGGGAATCACTCACCTTTGTTCTTTTTGAGCTGCCTCCTCGTGAGGTCGAGCTCTCCCTGCGCCATCTCTAGGTCCTATTTTAGTCCGGCTATCTCGGCCGTACGAACCGCAGCGGCAAGCAGCACAACCTGCTTATTCACATTCAAACTTATTGTTAGACTCCTGCGTATTATAATTGACCCTCCGTTTGGTTTTTCCTTCTGAACACCAAACAGAGTATCAGGGGCTACTACCTATCGGGTGGTAATTTCACACATTTTTATTACTTACCTCAAAGCCTGTCAGGAGGCTGGTGCAGGCTTCGGTTAGTCCGCTCTTGGCGGACGAAACCTTCTGAATCACCGCACTCATAAGAGTACGGTGCCCTTCATCCATGGAAGCGCCCCGAAGCGCTTCCAGCAGACAATCCGGTGCCTCGGGCGTAGCGGAAGTCCTCGGCACAGACGGCTCGCCCTTCTTAACGGGGGGCTGTCTGCTTGAGTCCGGAACCACGGGAGGTCCTGGAACAGTGTTCGGCTGAGAGCCCAGCTTACTGCGGCTCTCATCAACACGATCCATGGGGATCTTGAACCCCGCATGTCCGATGTTTGGAATGCCACCTTGGGGCGCCTCCAGATCCACCTCCCCCCGCTCTAGGAGCCTTTGGGACAACACCTCCTTTCCCCCCGCCTCCGTGGGAGGAATCTGCCTCGTCGTCATCGGACGACGAGGGTATGACGGCCTTGCGCCGGGGGGCTCTCCTGGCCCCCTGGTCCGCCCTCTCAGGCCCCTCGTCCTTTCCGGATGGGGCGGCCTCCTCTTCTTCTTCCCCTTTGGGGGAGGAGTGTGCCTCGTCGTCTTCGGACAAGGCTTTTGGCGCAACCTTACATCAGAGACCCTTTCGGATCCCCGGGGCCTTCTTATCGGCCTTCTTCTCCGGCCCGTTGTAGGGCGCCAGGACCAGCATCTCCGTCAGGAGAGAATTAGCTGGGCTTTCTAGCAGTGGAGCCGGATAGTCAATCTGCTCCGCTGTCTCCACATAATCCTGAACACATATGCACAATTACTTAAGGCTCCCTGAGGGAGTCCTGGACTAGGGGGTGTCCGGATAGCCGAACTATCATCATCGGTCGGACTCCAAGACTATGAAGATACAAGATTGAAGACTTCGTCCCGTGTCCGGATGGGACTTTCCTTAGCATGGAAGGCAAGCTTGGCAATACGGATATGTAGATCTCCTACCATTGTAACTGACTCTGTGTAACCCTAGCCCTCTCCGGTGTCTATATAAACCGGATGGCTTTAGTCGTAGGACAAACAACAATCATACCATAGGCTAGCTTCTAGGGTTTAGCCTCCTTGATCTCGTGGTAGGTCTACTCTTGTAACACACATCATCAATATTAATCAAGCAGGACGTAGGGTTTTACCTCCACCAAGAGGGCCCGAACCTGGGTAAAACATCGTGTCCCTTGTCTCCTGTTACCAGTCGCCTAGACGCACAGTTCGGGACCCCCTACCCGAGATCCGCCGGTTTTGACACCGACATTCGTGCTTTCATTGAGAGTTCCTCTGTGTCGTCACCAATAGGCTCGATGGCTTCTTCGATCATCATCAACGGCGCAGTCCAGGGTGAGACCTTCCTCCCCGGACAGGTCTTCGTATTCGGCGGCTTTGCACTGCGGGCCAATTCGCTTGGCCATCTGGAGCAGATCGAAAGCTACGCCCCTGGCCGTCAGGTCAGATTTGGAAGTTTGAACTTCACGGCTGACATCCGCGGGGACTTGATCTTCGATGGATTCGAGCCACAGCCAAGCGCGCCGCACTGTCACGACGGGCATGATTTGGCTCTGCAGCCGGACAGTACCCTGGAGGCCGCACTCGAGCCCGCTCCAATCTTCAATTCGGAGCCGGCTGCGCAGATCGAGGACGGATGGCTAGACACCGCCTCGGGGGCTGCAACCTCTACAGCGATAGAGCCGAACACTGACCTTGTCCCTCATGAAGCCCGTGACTCCGAGGTGCCGGACTCCAAAGCTCCCGCACCCCCTCCAATCGAATCCGATTGGGCACCAGTCATGGAGTTCACCGCAGCGGACATCTTTCAACACTCACCTTTCGGCGACATCTTGAGTTCGCTAAAGTGTCTCTCGTTATCAGGAGAGCCCTGGCCGGACTGCGGTCAGGACGGTTGGGATGCGGAAGACGAAGAAATTCAAAACCCACCCACCACCCACTTGGTAGCCACTGTCGACGATCTAACCGACATGCTAGACTACGACTACGAAGACATCGATGGTATGGACGACGATGCCGGAGACAACCAAGAACCAGCGCCTACCGGGCACTGGAAAGCCACCTCATCATATGACATATACATGGTGGATATCCCAAAGGATGGGAATGGCGAAGGAACAGCAGAGGATGACCCCTCCAAGAAACAGCCCAAGCGCCGACGTCAGCGGCGCCGCTCTAAATCCCGCCACAGCAAGAATAAAGATTCCAGCACCGAAGATAACAACACCCCAGACAGTGCCGAAGACAACCCACTCCAGCAAGATTCAGCACAGGAGGACGGAGACGCCAGCCCTCATGAGAGAGCGGCAGAAGAAGAGGTAGAGGATTATATGCCTCCCTCCGGAGACGAGGCAAGCCTCGACGATGACGAATTCATTGTGCCTGAGGATCCCGTCAAACAAGAGCGTTTTAAACGCAGGCTTATGGCCACGGCAAACAGCCTCAAGAAAAAGCAGCAACAGCTTAGAGCTGATCAAGATCTGCTAGCCGACAGATGGACTGAAGTCCTCGCGGCCGAAGAGCATGAGCTCGAACGCCCCTCCAAAAGCTACCCTAAATGCAAGCTGCTCCCCCAATTAGAGGAGGAGGCGTATGAACCTGCATCACCAGCAGACAATACGGCTGACCGACCACCCCATGGTCGCGACAGAGAGGCCCCTAGGCCCTTCACTAGAACCGTACCCCGGCATCGCTCGAAAAGCACAAGGCCACAGGGGAACGCTCCGGACTTGCGAGATATATTGGAGGATAAGGCAAGACAATCAAGATCGATCTATGGATCGCGTGGGCGCCCCATGACACGTGACGACAACCGTCGCGCCGGACACAGTAAGTCCGGTCGGGCCGAACAAAATAGACAAAGCTCTTTTGAGCTCCGTCGTGATATCGCCCAGTACAGAGGCGCCGCACACCCACTATGCTTCACAGATGAAGTAATGGATCATCAAATCCCCAAAGGGTTTAAACCCGTGAATATTGAATCTTATGATGGCACAACAGACCCCGCGGTTTGGATCGAAGACTATCTCCTCCACATCCACATGGCCCGCGGTGACGATCTTCACACCATCAAATATCTCCCACTCAAACTTAAAGGACCAGCCCGACATTGGCTTAACAGCTTGCCAGCAGAGTCAATCAGGAGTTGGGAAGACCTGGAAGTCGCATTCCTCGATAACTTCCAAGGCACGTATGTGCGACCACCAGACGCCGATGACCTAAGCCACATAATTCAGCAGCCAGACGAATTGGCCAGACAATTTTGGACACTGTTCTTAACCAAGAAAAACCAAATCGTCGACTGTCCGAATGCGGAGGCCCTCGCGGCCTTCAAGCATAACATCCGCGACGAGTGGCTTGCCCGGCACCTGGGACAGGAAAAGCCAAAATCCATGGCAGCCCTCACATCACTCAAGACCCGCTTCTGCGCGGGTGAGGACAGCTGGCTAGCACGCAGCAACAACCTCAGCAAAAATTCTGGCAGTCCAGATATCAAGGACCGTAATGGCAGGTCGCGTCGCAACAAAAACAAACGCCGCATTAACGGCGATAATAGTGAAGATACGGCAGTCAATGCCGGATTCAGAGGCTCTAAACCCGGTCAGCGGAAAAAGCCATTCAAAAGAACTACTCCGGGTCCGTCCAATTTGGACCGAATACTCGAGCGCTCGTGCCAGATAAACGGCACCCCCGAAAAGCCAGCCAACCACACCAATAGGGACTGTTGGGTATTCAAGCAGGCAGGCAAGTTAATTGCCGAAAACAATGACAAGGGGCTGCATAGCTATGACGAGGAAGAGACCCGACTGCCGAACAATAGAGGAGAGAAGGGTTTCCCCCCACAGGTGCGGACGGTGAACATGATATACGCAACGCACATACCCAAAAGGGAGCGGAAGCGTGCACTCAGGGATGTATACACGATGGAGCCAGTTGCCCCGATGTTCAATTCATGGTCCTCCTGCCCGATCACCTTTAATCGAAGGGACCACCCCACCAGCATCCGCCATGGCGGATTCGCCGCATTGGTTTTAGACCCAATCGTCGATGGATTTCACCTCACCAGAGTCCTGATGGACGGCGGCAGCAGCCAGAATCTGCTTTATCAGGATACAGTGTGCAAAATGGGCATAGACACCTCAAGGATTAAACCTACCAAGACGACCTTTAAAGGCGTCATACCAGGTGTAGAAGCCAATTGTACAGGCTCAGTTACACTGGAAGTGATATTCGGATCCCCGGATAACTTCCGAAGCGAGGAGTTAATCTTCAACATAGTTCCGTTCCTCAGTGGCTATCATGCTCTTCTCGGATGTTCAACGCGGTGCCGCACTACGGATACCTCAAGCTCAAGATGCCAGGCCCTCGAGGAGTCATCACAGTCAACGGAAACACTGAACGCTCTCTCCAAACGAAGGAACACATAGCGGCTCTCACGGCAGAAGTACAGTGCAGCCTCTTAAGGCAATTCTCGAGTCCGGCCGTTAAGAGACCGGACACGGCTAAACGCGCCCGGAGTAACCTACAACAAGACCACCTGGCACGTTCCGAGCATGCGTAGCAGTGCGGCCCCAACCCCAGCCCCTGCAAAACGTCAAGACAGGTCTTTCACGTACACCATTAGGCTCTGAAGATACCATGGGCATGGGGAGAGGGGCACGACCACGATAGGCCCAGACTGCAGCTCAACCACACCAGGGGCTCGCAAGTGTGTCGTTCTTTTTTTTTCTTTTAGCTTTTTATTTTTACCCACAGGACTCCGTTCGTCAGAGGCCCTGTCCGGCAGCAGACCTGCCGAACTCACGATGCAACAACCAGGGAAGGAGAAAGGCTACAACGAATATCCAGGTGGTCTCCATTACGAGCATTAAATCTGTTTTATGCACCATTCCGCAGCCTACCCCTGGAGGGGGACATGTTTAATAGTCCCACCCCTTGCTTATCGCACCATTTGTATCATTCTGCATTTACAACAATTTTTCTTGAATAAGTAATGCAGCACCTTTTTGCTTCCAATTGCATTTCTTTCTTATACATATGTTCATTTGTGACCTGTTGCATCCGTACATTTTGTTATAGCTAAATACACCAGGGGCTTATGTTTCCCGCATCATGGTGTGATAAATCCGAACACTTTCACAAGTGCGGCACCCCAAACTTATAGCATTATATGCATCGGCTCCGAATCATGTCTTGGGTCAATAGTTGGGTTTGCCCGGCTCCCATGTTTTGGTACCTTACGTTCCGTTGTATCGGCTAAGGTAGCACTGGGAGAACCACTGCGATTGCACCCCAGTTGAGCTGGGCGAGCGCCTCGGTGGAGAAAGCTAAAACTGACCGTCATGATGAGGCGAGAGCTGGTCGCTGTTTGAGAGGTTTTTTGCGAGTCCCTAAAGACTTATGCCGCTTAGAGCGAGGAGCCGGCTTTTGTCCGGCCCAGGCATGGATAGCGCCCCAAATTCGGCCTTCCGAAGACTAGGGGCTTCACCGAAATTTAAAATTATAGAATTTTATGGCTAAGTGAGAGTGTTCAAGCATTATAAGTCCGGTTGCCTTGTTCGCTTTGTTGAGCGCCTCCCTAGATGGACCCAAAAATGGGAACAAGAGTGCTCAAGTTTATCCCGAACACCCTAGCACTCGTGGCATGGGGGCTGAAGCCGATGACTTGCCATCTCTCAGATTTGATAAATAGCCGCACAGAAGGTAATATTTTAAATTAACAAGCGTTGCTTAGCGCATATGAACTAAGTTTTCAGCGCACAGGATAACAAAATGCGAGTCTACTCAAATATTACATCTTTGGAGCACTCACCCGCAATAGTGCTGGCACCCTTCAGTACAGTCTTATAATACATCTCAGGAGTACGATACTCCTTGCCCTGCGGTGGCGCGTCCGTCACAAGCTTCTGAGCATCCATCTTGCCCCAGTGCACCTTTGCGCGGGCAAGGGCCCGACGGGCACCTTTAATACAGGCGGAGTGCTTGATGACTTCAACCCATGGACACGCATCCACCAGCCGCAGCACCAGGCCGAAGTAGCTCCCAGGCATGGCCTCCTTCGGCCACAGCCGAACAATGAGGCCCTTCATGGCCTGTTCGGCCGCCTTGTGGAGCTCGACCAGCTGCTTCAGCTGGTCGCTAAGGGGCACCGGATGTCCGGCCTCAGCATATTGAGACCAGAAGACCTTCTCCGTCGAGCTCCCCTCCTCGGCCCGGTAGAACGCGGCAGCATCGGACACGCTGCGAGGAAGATCTGCGAATGCTCCTGGAGAGCTCCAAATTCGGGTAAGCAACAGGTAATTAACACTCACATGATTACTTTGCATGAAAAATGCCTTACCCGCTGCTATTTTCTTCAACGCCTCGATTTCTTGGAGGGCCTTGTAGGCTTCGGCCTTAGCGGCTTTGGCACTCTCAAGAGCCGTTGCAAGCTCAGACTCTCGAGTCTACGAGTCACGCTCCAGGCTCTCATGTTTTTTCACGAGATCCTGGAGCTCTTGCTGTACCTCTGCCACCCGCGCCTCCTGATTCTCTCGCTCGGTGCGCTCCGCGGCCGCATTATGTTCGGCCGTGGCCACCGCCTCCTTCAGGGTAGCCGCCTCGTTAGTGGCCCCTGCAAAACCCACGTTATCCTTGTCATTCTTCTTGCAACCAAAATCCTTTTCTGTAAGGTACAATTTTAATAAAGTGTTACTCACCTTCCTTGTCCTCGAGCTGCTTCTTGGCACGGCCGAGCTCGTTCTCGGACCGCTCGAGGCTTTGCTTCAAAGTATTGACCTCCGCAGTCAATGCGGCAGAGGTCAGCAGCGCAGCCTGCAATCCCATATTGACATATTTTTTATGACTCTTGTGTATATCTTTTTAGATCCTCAGTCCGGCTTTTCTTTCCAAACACCAAACCGAGTATCAAGGGCTACTATCTATGCGGTACTATTTTACATATATCAAAATTCTTACCTCAAAGCCTGTTAGAAGGCTGCTGCAGGCTTCGGTCAGCCCGCTCTTGGCGAGCTGAACCTTCTGAATCACCGCACTCATAACGGTGCGGTGTTCCTCTTTGATGGAGGCGCCATTGAGCGCCTCCAGCAAGCTATCCGGCGCCTCCGGTTGGACGGAGGCTGCCGGCGTCGCGGTCTTGCCCTTCTTATGAAGGGGCCGCCCGCCGGACTGCGGAGCCACTATGGGTTCCGGGGCCGAGTCCGGTGCAAAGTCCGGGAGGTTGTCCTGCGACACCTCCAGGGCCTCCTCCTCCTGGTGGGTCCCTTCCCGGGATCCCACCTCGGCATCGTCCGCATCACGGGGGCTGGAGATAGTCGGAAGAGAATCCATATCCGACGCACCTAAGGACCCGCTCGACGAAGCGGGAAGATCATCCTTGGGCGGACTGCAGGGTTGTATGCGGCATTAGAAAGACATTGCGTGGCAAAAAAGAAAAACCATGAAGTTATTCGGGAGTCCGGATACTTACGGTCTCGCCAGGGGCTTGGCCCTTGGAGGCCAGTCCTCGTCGTCGTCACTGGCGTTGGCAGAGCAGTCCGGGGAGAGAGCTTTTCCCTTCTTGAACCCTTCGGCCTCCCTCGTTGGGGAGGCCTTCCTTTTCCTCCCTCCCCCCGCTGGGGGAGAGGCTTTCTTCTTCTCCTCCTCACCTTTGTGAGAGGAGTCGGCATCAGAGTCGTCATCCGATAACACCTGAAAACGGGAACTCTTCCGAGTGCCTATGGCCTTCTTCTTAGCCTTCTTCTCTGGCACCACGTGGGGTGCCGGAGCCAGCAGCCCCGTTAGGTGGGCGTCCGCTGGGTCCTCTGGCAATGGGGCCGGACAGATAGTCTGTTCGGCCTTCGTCAGCCAGTCCTGTCAAAGGAAAGGGAGTTTAGATCCCGCATAGAGTCAAACTATGGAAAACAAGCATCCTGTAAAGGACAAAATCACTTACCTCATTAGCCGGACGCTGCGAGCTGAATCCGCGATCTTCGGTAGCGGATGCGGGAGCCTCGGCGCCCTTGAATAGCACCTTCTGGACATCCTCGTACATAGTGTCGAAGAGCCCGCTCAAAGTCTGGTGCTGCGCTGGATCGAACTCCCACATGTTGAAGCCCCGTCGTTGGCACGGGAGGATCCGCCGTATGAGCATGATCTGGACTACGTTGACAAGCTTGAGCCTCTTGTCCAGTAGCTTTTGGACGCAGGCTTGGAGTTCGGTCAGCTCCTCCGAATCACCCCATGTCCGGCCGCTCTCTTTCCAAGAGGTGAGCCGTGTGGGGATGCCAGATCTGAATTCGGGGGCCGCTGCCCATTCGGGGTCACGCGGCTCGGTGATGTAGAACCACCCCGATTGCCACCCCTTAATGGCTTCCATGAAAGTGCCCTCAAGCCAAGTAACATTGGACATCCTGCCCACCATGGCGCCTCCGCACTCCGCTTGGCTGCCCTTCACAACCTTCGGCTTGACACTGAAGGTCTTGAGCCACAAGCCAAAGTAGGGCTGGATGCAGAGGAAGGCCTCACACACGACGATAAACGCCGAGATGTTGACGATGAAATTCGGGGCCAGATCATGGAAATCCAGGCCGTAGTAGAACATGAGCCCCCGGACAAAGGGATGGAGTGGGAAGCCCAGTCCGCAGAGGAAATGGGTAAGAAATACTACCCTCTCATGGGGCCTGGGGGTGGGGATGAGCTCTCCCTCGTCGGGGAGCCGATGCGCGATGTTGCTGGATAAATATCCGGCACTGCGCAGCTTCTGGATGTGCCCCTCCGTGACGGAGGAGGCCATCCACTTGCCTCCTGCTCTGGACATAGTTGGAGAAGTTTGAGGTGAGATGTGTGGACTTGGGCGCTGGAGCTCGAGTTCACGGAGATGGATAAGCCAAGGAGGAAGAAGGCGCAGGTAAAGGGTTGGATCTTTATCCCCTTATATGGGCGGACAAAACCATGTGTCCCCACTGGCCTGATAAAACTCACTTATCTCCCAAGCGCCGCAATCAATGGCGCGGTTGGGTTACCCACGTCCGTATTGATGGGAATCCCGGAATAAGGGGAACACGATCTCTGCTTCGACAAGACGTGCCAAGGAAACCGCTTCGCTAAACACGCTGAGGTGGTACAATAAAAACGATTCAAGTAAAGGCTTGGTAGTGGTGTGACGTCACGCCACCAAATACGTCAGCAGATTGAACTTGTGTAAATATTATTCTCTCTACGGTGGTGCATGGAATTTATTATGCAGAGTCGGACACTATCCTGGTGTGTTCACAATCTTCTATAAATTATTCGGAGGAGGAACCCGCCTTGCAATGCCGAAGACAATATGCGCGCCGGACTCGTCGTCATTGAAGCCTGGTTCAGGGGCTACTGAGGGAGTCCTGGACTAGGGGGTGTCCGGATAGCCGAACTATCATCATCGGCCGGACTCCAAGACTACGAAGATACAAGATTGAAGACTTCGTCCCGTGTCCGGATGGGACTTTCCTTGGCGTGGAAGGCAAGCTTGGCGATACGGATATGTAGATCTCCTACCATTGTAACCGACTATGTGTAACCCTAGCCCTCTCCGGTGTCTATATAAACCAGATGGCTTTAGTTCGTAGGACGAACAACAATCATACCATAGGCTAGCTTCTAGGGTTTAGCCTCCTTGATCTGATGGTAGATCTACTCTTGTAACACACATCATCAATATTAATCAAGCAGGACGTAGGGTTTTACCTCCATCAAGAGGGCCCAAACCTGGGTAAAACATCGTGTCCCTTGTCTCCTGTTACCATCCGCCTAGATGCACAGTTCGGGACCCCCTACCCGAGATCCGCCGGTTTTGACACCGACACTCCCCCATGTGTATATTGGGAAGAACCGAATCCGGTGGCAGCCTGAGAACTCACTTGGCTAGGAGGCCGCGCGGCATGGAGCCCACGGTCCTCAAATATGTGAGGAGGTACTTCGGAGGCCTTGAACAATGCCTTCCACGCGTTTTTGTGCTTCATGTCGTAGAGCCTCTGAAGCGTCTGGTGTTCGGCCGAGACGAGCTCCCACAGATTGAATGCCCGCCTTTGGCATGGCAGAATCCGGCGAACAAGCATGACCTGGATCACGTTGACAAGCTTGATGTTTTTGTCCTTCATGCCCTTGATGCAGTTTTTGAGTCCGGTCAGCTCTGTAGATTCGCCCCATGACAGGCCCTTCTGTTCCCAGGAGGTGAGCCGCATGGGGGTTCCGGATCAGAACTCGGGGGCCGCCGCACAGTTGGCCTTCTGCTCGGTGATGTAGAACCACCCCGACTGCCACCCCTTCACGGTTTCCGCAAATGAGCCGTCAAGCCAGGTGACGTTAGGCATATTGCCCACCATTGCTCCTCCGCACTCCGCTTGCTGGCTGCTCACGATCTTCGGCTTCACGCAGAAGATTTGCAGCCACAAGCCGAAATGAGGCTTGATGTGGAGGAAGGCCTCGCATACGATGATGAACACCGAGATGTTGAGGATGAAGTTCGGGGCTAGATCATGGAAATCTAGCCCGTAGTACAACATGAGCCCGCAGACGAAGGGGTGAAGTGGAAACCCCAGTCCACGGACAACGTGGGCGAGAAACACGACCCTCTCGTGGGGTCCTGGAGTTGGAACGACCTGCCCGTCGTCTGGTAGCCAGTGCGCTTTGTCTGCGGCCAAGTATCCGGCCGCCCGAATATTCGCAATGTGCTTCTCCTTCACGGTGGAGGCCACCCACTTGCCTCCTGCTCCAGACATGTTTAGCTGTGCGGAGAAGACTTGGACTAGGGCGCTAGAGCTCTGGGAGGTGAGGATGAGCAAAGGAGGAGGAGGGAGTGGGTGAAAATGAGGGTCCTTTATCCCTTTATAGAGGCGACGAAAGTGGTGCGCCTCCCCGCTTGCCCGTTGAGAATCACTTGCTTCCCAAGCGCCACGATTGATGGCACGGTGGGATTAACCATACCCGTATTGATGAGAATCCCGCGATAAGGGGACATGATCTCTGCTTTGACAAGACGTGTCAAGGAAACCGCCTCGTAATATACACTGTGGCTGGTTGTGGGAAACGGTTCGAATAATAACCCGACTGTAAGGACATATCACGTTGTCTAAAAAGTTGTTAGCTGAAGTATCATTCTCTCTACGGTGGTATGTGAAGATCATTTTGCAGATCCGGACATGGTCTACGTGTTCGATAATTACCTTGGAGTATTCGGAGAAGGAACCCGCCTTGCAATGCCGAAGACAAGACTGCGCGCCGGACTCATCGTGATTGAAGCCTGGTTCAGGGGCTACTGAGGGAGTCCTGGATTAGGGGGTATCCGGAGAGCCGGACTATATATATCGTCCGGACTATTGAAGCGTGATGATACAAGACACAAGACTCCGGCCCGTGTCCGGATGGGACTCTCCTTTGTGTGGAAGACAAGCTTGGCGATCCGGATATTATGTTTCCTTCCTTGTAACCGACTCCGTGTAAACCCTAGCCCTCTCCGGTGTCTATATATACCGGAGAGGATGGTCCTTAGAAGGACGGTCACAATTACAATCATACCATTATAGGCTAGCTCCTAGGGGTTAGCCTCTATGATCTCGTGGTAGATCTACTCTTGTACTACTCATATCTTCAATATTAATCAAGCAGGAAGTGGGTTTTACCTCCATCGAGAGGGCCCGAACCTTGGTAAACATTGTGTCCCTCGCTTCCTGTTACCGTCAGCCTAAGACGCACAGATCGGGACCCCCTACTCGAGATCCGCCGGTTTTGACACCGACAGCGGGGTCCATCCTCCTGTCCTCGGATGGCACGATCTGCACTGGATTTAAAGCCAGGGAAGCTGCATGTGTGATCTCCTCAACACCATCCGATGGCAGATCTAGGTCATGCTCATCAAGACTATAGGGTCTACCTGTCATGGGCTCGAATCCGTCGAAGATCAAATCTCCACGGATGTCGGCAGTGTAGTTCAGGCTTCCGAACCTGACCTGATGGCCAGGGGCGTAGCTATCAATTTGCTCCAGATGGCCAAGCAAGTTGGCCCGCAGTGCGAAGCCACCAAATACGAAGATCTGTCCGGGGAGGAAAACCTCACCCTGGACCGCATCGTTGAAGATGATTGAAGGAGCCATTGAGCCCTATGGTGACGACACAGTGGAACTCTCAATGAAAGCACCATTGTCAGTGTCAAAACCGGTGGATCTCGGGTAGGGTGTCCCGAACTATGCATCTAAGGCTAATGGTAACAGGGGGCGGGGGACACGAAGTTTACCCAGATTCAGGCCCTCTCTATGGAGGTAATACCCTACTTCCTGCTTGATTGATCTTGATGATATGAGTATTACAAGAGTTGATCTACCACAAGATCATAGAGGGTAACCCTAGAAGCTAGCCTATGATTATTATTGTTGTCCTTGTCCTATGGACTAAACCCTCCGATTTATATAGACACCGGAGGGGGCTAGGGTTACACATAGTTGGTTACAGAGAAGGGAGTCTACATATCCGAATTGCCAAGCTTGCCTTCCACGCAAAGGAGAGTCCCACCCGGACACAGGACGAAGTCTTCAATCTTGTATCTTCATAGTCCAACAGACGGCCAAAGTATATAATCCGGCTGTCCGAGGACCCCCTAATCTAGGACTCCCTCAGTGCTTCTAAGGAGAAGTAGAACAATATGAAGGGTGATGATGTCAAAAAGGGCAATGCCACCCCTTCCAACAAAGCCGACGACTTTAACCCTTCTTATGTGTTGTGACGTGCTACTGATGGGCATGTTTATGCTAAATTTGTTGGTTCTCCTTATGAGTCCATTGAATGGTATATTTGAGTTCCTAAGACCCCTGTTACTAACATCAAAGGACCCATTACAAAATGGGTACCTAAAACCAAGCATTGGTCTCTTGTAGGTGTTTGCTTCCGGAGGGGGATCATGGTTGCTCGATAGTGGAGCCACAAATCATATAACCGGAAGCAAGGACTTGGTGGAGGATGTGTAAAAGATTCCATCTATGCCCACCAATGTCGATTGGGGTGATGCCTCGTCCTCCAAGGTACTGGGTCTTGGCAAGGTTGTCATTTCTCATGATCTGACGATCGAGAAAGTCATGCTTGTTGAGTCCCTTGCCTACAATTTACTTTCCGTTTGTCAACTTGCACTCATGGGTTTTGCCACTTTGTTTGATATTGATATTGTGGCCCTCTTGTGGAGCAAGACTCTTAAAGTAGCCTTTGTTGGGCATGTCGAGAATGGCCTTTATGTGATTAACTTTCGGAGCGACTCACTAAGACCGCGACATGCCTAATGGCTAAAGTTGATGTGGAATGGCTTTGGCATCACCGTTTAGCCCACGTCAATATGAGATATTTGCAAAGTCTTCTCAAGGGGGACCATGTCCGTGGAAGAAAAAATGTTAGTTTTGCCAAAGATCATGCTTGCAGTGCTTGTATCGAAGGAAAGCTACATGAGAAGGCTCACCCTCCCACGACTATCATCTACCCGAAGAGACCCTTGGAGCTCCTTCACATGGATCTCTTTGGACCTCCATCCTTTGATAGTCTTGGGGGTAGAAAGTATTGCTTGGTGATTGTGGATGATTATTCAAGATACACTTGGGTATACTTCTTCAAGAGGAAGAGTGAGACTCAACAAACTGTCATCGACTTTGGAAATGAAGCTCAACGTCAACATGATGCAAAGATCTTGATAATAAGGAGTGACAACGGCACCGAATTCAAGAACTACACCTTGGATGAGTTTATTAGTGATGAGGGGATTAAACATCAATATTCTGCACCATACACCCCTCAACAAAATGGTGTTGCGGAGAGGAAGAACCGGGCGTTGATGGATGCGGCAAGGACCATGATGGCGGAGTTCAAGTCTTCTTACAACTTTTGGGCCAAAGCCATCAATACAGCATGTCATGCATCCAATCAGCTCTATCTCCGCAAAGGCTTGAACAAGACTCAGTATGAAATACTCACCGGTAATAAGCCCAACCTCAAGTACTTCCAGGTGTTCGGGTGTAAGTGTTTCATTCTCAAGAAAGGTGTTCGTTTGTCTAAATTTGAGGCTAGAGCTCATGAGGGCATATTTGTTGGTTATGCTACAAACTCTCATGCTTACCGTGTCCTCAACATGTCCACGAGACTCATTGAGGAGACGGGTAAGATGGAGTTTGACGAGAATAACGGCTCCCAAGTGGAGCAAAGTGGTACTTATGATGTAGGTGATGAATTCCTCCCCAAGCCATAAGAAGAATGGGTGTTGGTCATATCCTACCCATTGAGGAACCCCTTGTGGCCGAAGGAGAAGGACAATGCTCCACTCAAGTGGAGCCATCACCAACCCAAGACCCACACGCTTCCGAAGAACAAAGTGCAGGCCCTCAACCTCGTGAACAAGATCAAGGGCAAGATCAACCTCAAGATGGTGGTGAAACACCAAGCAATGCCCAAATCAAGTTCTCCCTTTCGAGCAGGTTCATGATCAAGAGCAAGCTCAAGATCAAGAACAAGCTCAAGACGTTGCTCAAGATAATCAAGTGGCCCCTCCTCTTTTCACATCCGAGGAGGAATTAGAGCATCGTGCCGCGAAGGTCGCTTCCAAGCTCACCACCAAAGGTCATCTCATGGAGAACATGGTTGGAAGTCTAAGAAAGGGGGTAAGCACTCGTAGACAATTAGAAAACTATTGTGAACATCACGCATTTGTTTCTTGTGTCGAACCCCAAAAGGTTTATGAGGCGCTCGAGGATCCGGATTGGCTCAATGCCATGCACAAAGAACTCAACAACTTCGAGCACAACCTTGTGTGGAATCTAGTGCCAAGGCCAACCGAGAATCATAATGTCATTGGAACCAAGTGTATATTCAAGAACAAGCAAGATGCTCATGGGATCATTGTTTTCAACAAGGCTCGTTTGGTGGCACAAGGCTACTCCCAAGTCGAGGGTATCGACTACGGTGAAACCTTTGCTCCCGTTGCTCGCCTTGAATCTATTCGTTTGTTGATTTCTTATGCTTCTCATCATAATGTCAAGTTGCAACAAATGGATGTGAAGAGTGCTTTTCTTAATGGTCCCATTAATGAGTTGGTGTATGTCAAACAACCCCAAGGGTTCAAGGATCCTTATTTCCCTGATCATGTGTACCAACTCAACAAGGCGCTCTATGGCCTTAAACAAGCCCCACGTGCGTGGTATGAGCATCTTACTGAGTTGTTACAAGATCGTGGATTCGAGATCGGGAAAATCGACCCCACTCTTTTTACTAAGAAGGTCAAAGGGGAGTTGTTTGTGTGCCAACTATATGTTGATGATATTATCTTTGGTTCCCCTAACAAAGCCTTCAATGAAGAATTTTCCGCTCTCATGACCTCAAAGTTCAAGATGTCAATGATGGGAGAGTTGAAGTTCTTTCTCGGGTTCGAAATCAAGCAAAGAAGAGAAGGAACCTTCATCAACCAAGCCAAATGCACTCAAGACATGCTCAAGAGATTCAAGCTAAGTGATGTCAAGCCGACCTCCACTCCAATGCCCGTTAAATGCCAACTTGACATTGATCCCAATGGTAAAGCGGTGGATCAAAAGGTATATCGCTCCATGATTGGATCCTTGCTTTACCTTTGGGCATCTAGATCGGATATCATGTTGAGTGTGGGAATTTGTGCACGGTTTCAAGCCGCACCTAAGGAAAGCCACTTTGTGGCGGTCAAGCAAATCTTTCGATATTTGCCTCATACCCCAAACTTTGGCTTATGGTACCCAAGAGGAGCCGACTTTGATATTTTGGGCTATACAGACTCATATTGGGCAGGCGACAAAGTGGATAGGAAGTCCACCTTTGCAGGGTGCCAATTGCTTGGTTGCTCTCTAGTGAGTTGGTATTCTAAGAAGCAAAGTTGTGTATCTCTCTCGTCCGCCAAAGCGGAGTATGTGGCTGCCAGTAGTTGTTGTGCTCAACTTCTATGGATGAGGCAAACTTTGAAGGATTACGGTGTCACTTGTGACGAAGTGCCTCTTTGGTGTGACAATGAAAGTGCCATCAAGATCTCTCTCAACCCGGTGCAACACTTCAAGACGAAGCATATTGAGATTCGATATCACTTCATCCGGGATCACATTAGGCGAGGGGAGATCAAGCTGAAGTATGTCAGCACTCATGATAACCTTGCAGATACTTTCACGAAGCCCTTGGATGAAGTAAGATTTCGCGAGTTAAGGCATGAGCTAAATATCATTGATTCGAGCAATGTGGTTTGAACCCTTGCACACCCCACCATACTCATCATGCTACCTTGTCTAGGTGTAGGCATGGACATAGGGGGAGTGTTGTTCTCTCAATGAACTTTCCCTCCCCCCATTATGCATAAATTGATCAAACTCTTTCACATTCACCATGTTTGATGGTACTTGTGCTTCAAAGACGAGTCTTGGTCATGGGCCCAAGGATAATTCTTTGCGGTGCCATACCAAGTGACTCATAAATAGGTGGCTTCGGCCA
Organism: Triticum timopheevii; assembly: GCA_963921465.1. NCBI lineage: Eukaryota > Viridiplantae > Streptophyta > Magnoliopsida > Poales > Poaceae > Triticum > Triticum timopheevii. The sequence continues at coordinate 156,685,556 of OY997272.1, forward strand.
CCGCCCTCTCTTCTGGAGAGTTGTGGTTAGTGCTTTGGTCTTTGTTGTCTTTTGCCGTTTTCTGTGCCGTGTGTGTGTCGTCATTGGTGCTTGCCTCTTGGTTGTTCGGTGTCTTGAAGGTTGTCTTGCAAATGTCGTTTCCCTCTCGTGTGAAACTTGCATTTTCTTGAGGGTACGGTACTATCGTGGTGAGCCACGGTACTATCGTAGGGGTGGTTTGCTCTGTGCATGTACAGTTGCTTCCCAGGGGCATGGTACTACCGCTTCCACCATGGCGGTATTTTTTTACTGCCGCTGGAAGAGCGGTACTACCGCCCAGCGAGCGGTACTTCCGCTCGGGCGGTACTACCGCGATGACCCGCGGTACTACTGTGCCCATGCGAGCGGGTGGGAATTAAGAGCGGGGCAGGGGGAGTTCTAACTCCCCCATACCCATTCATCTTTGTTTCCCACCCCGTCTCTCTCTCCTGCCCAAGAACGGTGCCGGAGGCCCTCGCCGGATCTCCTTCTCCGGCCTCTCTCCTCAGATTCCGACCGGTGAGATCGTTCCCCACCTCGCCCTCTTGCCATGGACCAAGGTTTTTCCCCAAGTTCCTCGCGTTTTCTTCCGTTCTTGTGCTTCTAGGTCTTGGGGAGATGCATGTGGTGTTCACGAGATTTTTGTCTAAATCTGTGCAAGTGGGATTTGTAGGAGAGTGGTAGTGTAGTATGCATGCTTTTGGGATTGTCAAAATAGTTCAGGTTGATCAACGGTAGTACCGGTCTGGATTTACGGATGTTCTAGATCTAGATCTGCGGCTCCTGTCGCATTTTTTGATCCGTGCGGTACTACCGCTCCTCCTGGAGCAGTACTACCACATCCTCACTCGTGGCCGGCTCCACACGGTACTTCCGCTCCTCTGTGCGGTACTACCGGTTGGAGCGCAGAAGTAAAAAATTACTTCCGCACCAGGCGCGGTACTACCATGCCACCCCGACACGGTACTACCGAGGGCTGGTGCGGATGTAATATTTTACATCCGCATGACAGCTCGGTACTACCGTAGATGCATCTTGAGCAATTTTTCTGTCCAACTATCTTGCCTAGTTGTTTCTTTTTGGCTTTGGCCTTGGCATTTGCATTGATCCTTCTTGTTGTTCGTGTGTGTTCTTGTGCTTTGTGTCTAGGTGGTGGCTCTGGTTCCCATGTTCGTCGCTCGAATCCTAGCCGTGACATAGGGTCAAAGCGGCTGCGCAACCAAGATGAAGCTGCTGAGGGCTCCAATGCCTCCCAACGCAGAACCAAGCACACCGCCACCAAGCATAAGGAGCCCGTCATGGGCATGTGTCGGCATTCTGGGAACGGGGGTCCCCAGACTTGCCTGCCTGCGGCCTGCGGCGTGGCTCAAGGGGCGGCCCAGCATGGCCCATCTTCATCAACACGAGCTCAAGACCCTCGCGAGGGGCCAAGCCTCATGGGGCGGACGACAGGAGGCTTACTCAGGCACGGCCTCGTTAGGCTGGCTCGCGAGGAGGCGGGGAGATCAAGGCAGGGTACCTCGCGAGGTGCCCATGACGCAAGCCATGACGACCAAGGGCGCCAGGCAGGCGCCAGCCCACGCAGTGTCCTTATTTCCTCTTTGGTGCAAAGGGAGCAAGCGCAGGCGAGAGCATCAAGCAAAGGCATCCATTTTGGTGCAACGAGACCAAGACCAGCAGAACGGCAGGATGGAAGTCATCGTGGAGCCCAAGCCGGCGTCACCACCAGAGCCTTTGGCAGGCGAGGACCAACTTTAGTCAGGATAAGTGTACTAGATGTTCCCCTTCAAAATGGCCAATTGTTGGCACCCTTCCCGCTCAATATTTCGGAAGAGGCCCTGGGCCTTCGCCTATAAATAGGACTAGCCACCCACAAGGTAGAGAGGGAGAGATCAATCGGATCCTCACCTAGAACCCAGTAGAGAGAGCAACTGAACTCCCTTAGCAGTTCATTGCACCAGCCAAGAACAGACCCTCGCGAGGCCGTTCTTCCTTGTACTGTTCATCATCAGCCCAAGAGGCAATCCACCACACACACACTGGAGTAGGGTATTACACCATAATGGTGTCCTGAACCAGTATAAACCCTGTGTCTCTTGTGTTGTCCCTTTGATTGCTTAGTTCCCAGTGAGGCGGTGAGGTGCAGGTAGGTAGAGGGCCGAATCTCCGCGCGCACCCCAGTGTTCGAATCTAGAGGGTCTGCTGGAACCCCAAATCTGACATTTGGTGCGCCGAGTAGGGGTGCGCCGGAATTTGTCTTCCACCACCCAGTTCTTCCCCGACCATCGCATCAATGTCAGATGCTCGTCGGGCCCGCGCCGAGCGCCGAGCCGCTCTCGCTTCCCGCGTCGCCCAAACGGCCCCCGTCGGCGCCACCTCCGTCATTCCCCGTCGCCCGCCGTCAACGCTGCCACCGGCCCGGCGGGGAACAGCAGCAGGCATCGTCCCAGCATCCGTCCATGAGGCGAGACGGCCGCACTGCCACTCCCTCGCTCGCCCCGGCTGGTTCCTCGTTCCTCGCGCCCCGCACGGCCCTGGAGGCTCGGGCTCCGCTCATCGCGGCAAACGAGCTCCTGCGCTACCGCCCGGCCGCGACCGCGTCACCAAACTCGTCCGCGCTGCAGGGGGCTCCCCCGTGCCGTCCTTCTCGCTGCACCGCGCCCCGCCCTGCGCGGGCAATGAAGCTTCGAGGGCGCCTCAGCCGCCTCCCCCTCAAGAAGGCGCTCTAGCCTCGAGGCGCGTGGCCCCTGGACGGAACCCACCCCATCCGGCGTTAGCGCAGCAAGAGCGGAGCTGCCAAGAGGTTCCTCGCCCCCAAGAAGCTGCCCGAGTGCTCCCTGCTCTGTTCCGTCGCGACCACGCTCTCGTTCCAGCACGCCAAGACCCCGCACTGCTCCCAGCTGCAGCGCATGGGGGCCCGCAAGACCAAGCTCCTCGTCTCCAGAGGCCTCAAGTGGCCACAGCAGGCTGCCGCACCTTCACCACCGAGCTGCGCAGCGTCGCGTGGCCCTGCAAGTTCAAGCCGGACCTGCCCCCTCGCTATGACGGCACGGCCGACCCTGCGGAGTTCCTCCAGCTCTACGAGCTGGGCATCGAAGCCGCCAACAGGGATGAGAAGGTCATGGCGAACTGGTTTCCCATGGCACTCAAGGATGGGGCCCGCACCTGGCTCCTGAACCTGGCCCCAGGCACGATCTCCTCCTGGGACGAGATGCGCACCCGTTTCATCGCCAACTTCCAAGGTACTCGCGACCGGCCGCCTGCCGTGAGCGACATGCGCCGGATCAAGCAGCAACCAGGGGAGACCCTGCAGAAGTACATCCAGCGCTTCAACAGCGCACGACACAAGATTCCCAGGGTGACCGAGGAGGCCATCATTTCGGCCTTCTCCGACGGCGTGCGTGATGTCAAGATGAAGGAGGAGCTGGGGATGCATGAATATCTGTGCACTTCCCTGGAGCTGTTCAACCTGGCAACCAAGTGCGCCAGGGCTGAGGAAGGGCGCCTTTCCCTCCTCGAGCTGCCAGCCACAGACCCAGAAGAGAAGAAATCGAAGGCCAAGGACGTGAAGCGCAAGGGGGCTGCCGTGCTCATGGCAGAACCGGACACCAAGCGGGGAAGAGGTCAGCCCGAGTCTTTCAAGGGCAGCCGGTACTATGTGTACCACGACCTCCACACCCACAACACCAACGAATGCCAAGAGCTCCGAGCCGTGCGAGAAGGAAGGGTCGGCCGGCGCCCCAACCGCAACGATCGTGGCTACGGCCGAGGAGGAGGAAGGAACGCAGGACGCTGGGAAGACCGTGGCCCTCGCCAAGGGTGGCGCGACCGACCTCGCGAGGATCGCTGGCAGGATCAGCCTCGCGAGGGAGACTGGAGGGATCAGCCTCGCGAGGATCGCCCGCAAGGAAACGTAGGCCTCCCTCCACTGCCTCCGCAGCCTATGAGAAACGAGGACCATCATTAGGACGAGGGGGCTAGGGGCTTCACGGAGCCACGCACGATCGCCTGCATCCTGGGCGGGGCTCAGGCCCCAGCCTCTCAACGCATATTCAAGCAGTTCGCCCGCGAAGTAAATGCAGTCCTCCCCAAGCTCGAAGCCACGTGCCCCTCAGGTGGTCGGCGTGCGCCATCACGTTCAGCTTAGCTGATCAGCTCAAGTGTGCGGCCACAGCTAGAGTCCTCCCAATGCTTTGCTCCCCGATCATCAGCAATGTGCAGGTCACCAGGACCCTCATCAATGGCAGAGCAGGGCTCAATGTCCTGTTCGTCGAGACGTTCAACAATCTCCAAGTGCCATACGATCAGCTTCAACCAACCAAGCCTTTCTCTGGAGTTACCGACGGTTCCACAGTCCCAATCGGGCAGGTCTGCCTTCCCGTTACCTTCAGGAAGCGCGACAATTACTGTACCGAGCTCATTGACTTCGACGTCGCCCACATCCGCCTGCCATACAACGCCATCCTCGGCTACCCGGCTCTCGCCAAGTTCATGGTCGTGACTCATCACGGCTACAACGTCCTCAAGATGCCAGGAAGCGGTGGAGTCATCACGGTGCCCTGTGAAGAAAGAGATGCAGTGTGTTCCCTGGAACGAGCTTTTCAGGCCGCATCACTTGAAGACCCAGATCACGGGAGCGGGAGGCCCCCCGAAGCCGCTCCCAAGAAGAAGAAGACATCGCTAGGCCTGACCCCTCAAGAGGCAGGCCCCTCAGGGTCTGCGCCTGCTCGGGGACACCTCCTTCTATCGCATAGGAAGGCACGCCCGGTGCCCTCCTCAAGCAGGGCTCGGGGGCTCCCCCCTGGAGGGCCATCGACCTTGCTAAGGTCACGAGGGAGGCGTTTGGGCACCACTTGGAGGCGTGTTTCAGAGCATGTTTCCCTCAGGAAGGAGCAAAGCAAGGAGGGCCAAGCCCTCAGGAGTTCGTCAGTTAGGTCACACAGGAGTTGCAGGAGTCAAGAGTCATGAGTGGCAGCCGCCGCTTACCCGCCGCAGCTCCCCATCTAGGCGAGGATGGTGGGCTGCGTGTCTGCATTGACATCCCAGGGCTCAACCGAGCCGCCTCTCAGGAGCGCTTCTGGCCCTCACGCGTGGGGCGCTGCGAAGGCCCACCCCACAGCTACATTCACATGCCCTACGGCTTGCAGAACGCGGCTGTGGTGCACCAGCGCCTCATGAGGGGCATCCTGGAGGCTCAGGAGGCCAGGCGTTCCGCGGTCCTGGCAGAGATGGAGATGGTTCGCGAGGAGCCACCAGCGCCTCCGGAGCCCCCCGAGGCTCCTGGTCCTGGAGGCTCGTGAAGATCGACTCCCACAGCCTGCTACGCCTGCTACTTCAACACCCCTTCGTCATCGACACTATCAGGTGACATCTTCCTAGTTTTATTTCTAGCTGGGAGCGCCCCCAGGGCTGCATCATTCCCAGGCCGCGTGGGTCCGTCCCTGCGGCGTGTATCCCTTTTGTCCATGCTTTTAGCTTACCTTGTTGGGGGCGCCCCTCGGGCTGCATCATCCCCAAGTCGCTCGGGTCAGACCCAGCGGCATGTATCCCCCCTGCGTTTATCTTCTGGATATGCATTCGACCCATCATGCTTGTTATTCGGTGCCTGTCTGTGGCACCCCTTCTTCCTTCGTGTTGGCCGCTTGCGCATTAAAGGGGGGTACCTGAGCATCGCGACTCAGGGCTCCTACCGGCTCTCCAGCCCCCACCCTCTGGCTTTGTCCATGATATCACGCCCTGGCAAACCAGCGATGGCTGAGACTAGCTCGAGGGCCGGGACCCGAGGACGTAGAGCGTTGACATCGAACCAAGCTTGCGCGTTAAAGGGGGGGTACCTCAGCATCGTGACTCAGGGCTCCTACCAGCTCTCCAGCCCTCACCCTCTGGCTTAGTCCACGGCATCGCGCCCTGGCAAAGCAGCGACGGCTGAGACTAGCTCGAGGGCCGGGACCCGAGGACGTAGAGCGTCGACATCAATCCAAGCTTGCGCGTTAAAGGGGGGGGGGTACCTGAGCATCACGACTCAGGGCTCCTACCGGCTCTCCGGCCCTCACCCTCTGGCTTTGTCCACGGCATCGCGCCCTGGCAAACCAGCAACGGCTGAGACTAGCTCGAGGGCCGGGACCCGAGGACGTAGAGCGTCGACAACTAACCAAGCTTGCGCGTTAAAGGGGGGGTACCTGAGCATCGCGACTCAGGAATCCTACCGGCTCTCCAGCCCTCACCCTCTGGTTTTGTCTACGGCATCGCGCCCTGGCAAACTAGTGACGGCTGAGACTAGCTCGAGGGCCGGGACCCGAGGACGTAGAGCATCGGCATCTGGCCAAATTTGCAGGAACACAAGTTAAGGCCCAGTGCCAGGCGCAACCCGCCTTGAGGTAGGGCCCCATGAGTCCCGCGCTGGCTCACGGGTGCCCAGATACACCTCCTCATGCCCTACCGTGCCGGCCACGTGTTAGGGCGGGGCTGTACACGCCCTGGGGGCTCCTCCTGGAGGGGAGCCCCCTCCCACGCACCAGTGGAAGCACCATGCTCCGCGCTGGCTGACGACACTGCCGAGGAGCGGCTATGCCCGTGCACATACGGAAGTGCTATGCTCCGCGCTGGTGATAAACAACTGAGGGTGGCCCCGGCCGCATCAACCTCAGGGAGCCCCGAGCTCAGTGTCTGGCCTCATCGCAACGCCTCCCCTCGGGAGTGCCGCTCGAGGGGGCTGGGCACGGAGGCCCCTCGGGCCTGGTTCGTCGCGCGTCTCTCCTTGAGCGGAGCCAAGGTACGAAGGCCGTTCAAGCGTCAAGGGGGACTCCTGAGCATCACGACTCAGGAGCCTAACTGGTCACGTAGCCCCTCACTCCTTAGTTCCGAAAGGCTAACGACGGTTGAGGTACGCGCGGCGCCGGGCTCTGCAGACGTAGAATGGTAGATTCACCCACACATCTCACCTCCCTACTTGTTGTTCGTGCGCTAAGGGGGACTCCTGAGCATCGCGACTTAGGAGCCTAAATTGTCACGTAGCCCCTCACTCCTTGGCCCCGTCCTAGTTTCCGGTCGGGGCTAACGGCGGCTGAGGTATGCGCGGGGCCGGGCCCTGCCGGCGTAGAACATAAGCAAGTAGGAAGAGCGCAAATTTCAAGGAATTCAAAAGCAAATATTATAGTCCATAACTGTTATCACGACACCAAACGCAAGTTTAAACGCCTCCCCGAGGCATGGTGCATGTTGCAGGAACCGAAAGCAGAACAGGAGCCGCAACAGAGTCATTCGTTGGCGGTGGAGCTGAGTGGAGCGGGTTCGCCTTGTGGGGCCGCAGGACCGGCAGCGCCTCGCTTCGGCTTGGTGCTGAAGGCCCGAAACTTCAACAACAGAGCCTCCGCGTGACCCTTCACGGCCTCAGCAGCGGTAGCAGAAAGCTCACCGCTCGCTGGCTCCAGCAGGCTGTCGAGGTCGACGTTGGGGTCGCGAAGGTAGATGTGGGTAAGAACCCGCGTCAGCGCAGCAGAAGACAAGACGCATGCCTCGGCCTCGGCCGTAGGGCCAAGGCCGAGGGTGACATCTTCAAGGGCACAGACCATGAAGGGTAGTATCTTGGCGGGACCATCCTCGGCGCTGGCCAGCGGGCTCTCCAGGCCGCTATCATAGAGCGACTTCAGCAAGCCGCGAACCTTCACCTCCGTCTCCGCGAAGGCCTCACGGTCCTCGGCAAGGACCCGAGCCTTGCCCTCCAGCTTGATCTTCCATGCCTCCAACTCCTGCTCTAGTACGCCCAAGCGGTCGCGGCGCTTGTTAAGTTTGGCGTCTCGGTCCTTGACGGTCGCCTCGCGAGCTTTCAGGTTTTCTTCCTTCTCCTGGCGGATGCGGGCCTCCTCGACAAGCTGGTCCCGCAGGCCCTGCAGTTCGCTCTCTAGCTCCTTGCAACAGCCTTGGGCATCAGCCGCCTCCCTCAAGGCGGCGTCGCGAGCAGACTTCGCCTCAAGGACGGCCAGCTTCTCCTCATCGCAAGCCGTCGAGGCCTGAACCAATGCCGCTCGAATCGAAGCGTCAGAGCGGATCCAGCCAGAAGCCAGCTCCAAGCGCCCAACCACCAAGCGAGGGTCGGTGCCCAGAAGATCTTGCCACAGCCGGTCCAGTTCGGCAGTAGTGCGATCCAAGACGGTGGAAGGGGTTGGAGAAACAGCAGTTGGTGGAGTAGGAGGAGAGGACGGCAGCGTAACCACAGGCGGGACCTGCTGCACCCCGACAACTGTGGCGACGGCGTCGGGCAGGGATACCTCGGGAGTCGCTTGGGCCATGGGGGCTGAGCTCGCCCCAGCCAGCTCCACCAGGCCTCGCGAGGATGACCGGGCAGGAGAGGCCCGTGCCTTGTAGCCACCTCCCTTCATGGCTGAGGTGCTGCCCCAGACGGAGCCTTAGGAGCCCCCTTCAGCTTCTTCGCCGCAGGCGCCAGCCTAGCCAAGAGATACAGACATCAAGCCTCAGCGACAAAGCAAGGAACAAGACAAGAATCAAGCACTTACTCGGCGCCGCTCGTGAGCTCAAGCAACCTCCGGCCGTACTTGAAGCCCGAGAGCCGGCTACTGGGATCGGCCTCGTGAGGTTCGGAAGCAGGGGGCACGTCTGCAGATCGCCTCGGAGCCGAGGTAGGCCCAAGGGGGATCAGCCCCGACCTGGCCTTCTTCGAGATCAGAGGCAAGCTCCCGCTGCCCTGCTCATCGTCGCTCGGTGGCAGGCAGAGAGAGCAGGGCCTGCGCCGGGAGAGAGGCGCTCTCGACTCCCCATCGGTAGCCTTGGAGTCCGGCCCCCCTTCCCGCTCCTCTTCTTCCTCCTCTTCGCTAGAGTCGCCGGAGGACACGTTCACCGTCACCTGGGCCGCCGGGTCCTCGGGAGCAACCGCGGGCACGGGCCCGTCCCCATTAAAGACGGGCATGGAGTCAACCACCTTCTCCCAACGAAGAAACAGGGGTACGGCGGCGGCCTCCAGCCTCACCACGTCCCCTCCGACCAAAGAATGGAGGACCGCGACCAGATCTTCGTCGGCCAAAATGCCGGGGCTCAGGCGGGGCCTCCACAGCGGGAGCGAGTACTTGCGAAGAGGGGCCACCTGATGCTCCAGAAACTCCCTCAGGAGTGACGCGCCAGTCAGCTTCGCCGTCGCCATGTTCCCAAGCCTCAGATCCGCATCCATCTTCTCCAACACCGGCTTCGCATGGGGGTCCACGAGATCCGCATGAGACCAATCATCGGAGCTTGTGGGCTGCTCCGTGGGCAGAATCAGCCAAGGATGGATGCGCCCAGCATCCACCATGACCCACTTCCTCATGTAGCCCTCAATCCTCTTCCCGGGCTTCGAAATGGCGTTGGAACCGCCATACACGACGAAGCTCGCGCACGTGGAGAGAGGACCGCGAGAGAGCCGGAGGGAGAAGTAGTGGCGCAGCAAGGCCACCGAAGGCTACACCCCGACATGAGCTTCGCAATAATATGCGAAGATCGCCAGAAGAGGACAGAGTTGGGGTGGAGGTGCAGAGCTTGCAGGTCGTAATGGCGGAGGACAGAGAAGAAGAACTCAGAGAAAGGGGGTACCAGGCCGGAAGCAATGGCGCTTATGAAGAGCGGGTAGAAGGTGCTCCCTGAGGCCTCAGGAGAGGTGGAGCCGGCCTTGAACTCCTGCGCCCCGTCGATGCCTTGTGCCACCACCATCCGGCGCATCCGGGCAAGGCCCGCCTCCGACATGTTCGGCGAGTCCAAGGCGGGCGAATACCAATCTTCGGCCGGAGTCTGGCGAGGCACCATGGCTTGCTAAGGTGCGCGGTCGAAGTAGATCTGAAGAATTCGGAGGCAGAAGGGAAGGGCGCAAGAAAGGGGATCTGGGCAAAGACCGGAGGAAGCAAGGGAAGCAAAGCCTAGGCAGACGCCGCTCTTTTAACGCACGCAGCTGCTGGGGCACCCACGTCCAATCAACCGCCACGTGGCGCCCGAGGCCGCAGGCTGTTAGGGCCTGCGGCGCTTCGTGCTTGCCCCTTCGCCTCTCTGCTTAGCCAAGTCCGGGCGCGCCTTGGGCCCGGGGGCTACTGTCGGCATTCTGGGAACGGGGGTCCCCAGACTTGCCTGCCTGCGGCCTGCGGCGTGGCTCAAGGGGCGGCCCAGCATGGCCCATCTTCATCAACACAAGCTCAAGACCCTCACGAGGGGCCAAGCCTCGCGGGGCGGACGACAGGAGGCTTCCTCAGGCACTGCCTCGTCAGGATGGCTCGCGAGGAGGCGGAGAGATCAAGGCAGGGTACCTCGCGAGGTGGCCATGACGCAAGCCCTGACGACCAAGGGCGCCAGGCGGGCGCCAGCCCATGCAGTGTCCTTCTTTACTCTTTGGTGCAAAGGGAGCAAGCACAGGTGAGAGCATCAAGCAAAGGCATCCATTTCGGTGCAACGAGACCAAGACCAGCAGAACGGCAGGATGGAAGTCATCGTGGAGCCCAAGCCGGCGTCACCACCAGAGCCTTTGGCAGGCGAGGACCAACTTTAGTCAGGATAAGTGTACTAGATGTTCCCCTTCAAAATGGCCAATTGTTGGCGCCCTTCCAGCTCAATATTTGGGAAGAGGCCCTGGGCCTTCGCCTATAAATAGGACTAGCCACCCACAAGGTAGAGAGGGAGAGATCAATCGGATCCTCACCTAGAACACAGTAGAGAGAGCAACTGAACTCCCTTAGCAGTTCATTGCACCAGCCAAGAACAGACCCTCGCGAGGCCGTTCTTCCTTGTACTGTTCATCATCGGCCCAAGAGGCAATCCACCACACACACACTGGAGTAGGGTATTACACCATAATGGTGGCCTAAACCAGTATAAACCCTGTGTCTCTTGTGTTGTCCCTTTGATTGCTTAGTTCCCAGTGAGGCGGTGAGGTGCAGGTAGGTAGAGTGCCGAATCTCCGCGCGCACCCCAGTGTTCGAATCTAGAGGGTCTGCCGGAACCCCAAATCCGACAGCATGGATGAGATGTCATTGGCCGACTTCATCATTCGAAGGAAGATAAACCCATATGTGAATCCCCGTGCTACCTTCAGAGGCAATGATCTGTTTTGGACCAAGCAATAGAACCTTATCTATCTGCACGTGATCAAGGCCAAGCAGAACATCTATGTGGAAGTTCACTGGATTGACATGCATCATATGAGGCTGGACAAGCACCGTGGCTACTTTGGAGAGGCTTTGGATCTGGTGGTGTAGTTCGGCATTGAGCACATGCTTACATTTCACATGGACTTTGATTCATAAATTGTGGCTCAATTCTTTGCTTCGGTTCACTTCGATTTCGATGAAGCAAGGACCATGACATGGATGAGCAATGGTCAACGGATGACTGCAAAATGGAAGGATTTCATGGATTTGCTTCAAGTTCCAGATATGGGGCTTGACACGCCTGTTGGAGTATGCCCTCATGCCAAGTCTGAGTCTACCAACAAGAACAAGCTCATGCCCTTCCTTGTTGAGAAGACCCTTCCAAGCACGAAGAAGGTGTGGGTGCTGAACCCCTTCCTTGACATCATGCATCGGCTCTTCCGCAACACCCTCTTCCCGTGCATTGGTGACATAGGCCAGGTGCATGCTTACCTGGTTGATATGATGCTCATTTGCGAGGATGCTCGTCAGGCTCAGACTCAACCACTTGATGTCTCACATATCATGTGGTGCGAGCTTCAATTTGCTGTGTTCAACCGTAAGGTCCCCATCTATGGGCCTTACCTGTTTCACTTGATCTCCAAGACTTGGGAGAAGCTCTATCCCAATGATGAGTTCGAAGCCCCCGGCTGGATTCGTCATGATCCCATCAAGCTCCGCATCAAGAGCCAATGGGCTAACACCACCACTGCGGCTGAAGTTGCCAAGATGGTTGTGGATGAGGAGGAGAATGAAGAGGAGGAAGCTGCTGAGGACCATTCTGCTGGTTACACTCCGCCCACTACTGTGCCCTCTTGGGCGAAGAAGCTGAAGACGAAGATGAAGAGGTTGTTCTGCATGCAGTCCCAGGGACAGTACAAGGCACATGTCGCTCAGAAGGAGAGTCGCCGTCGCGACAAGAGGATCTTGAGGGCGTGTGGCGAGGAGGTATCTAGCGGATCTGAAGAGCACATGACCCCCGAGGCTGCCTGGATGGCTAAGCAGGGCTACAAGTGGACTGATTCTAAGGAGGAGACCATTCCTTCTACTGAGACCGACGACAAGGAGTCGTTTTCCGCCTGAGCTACCACCTATGTCATAGGTGCCCTCTCTGCCTTTTTGGTGTCTCAATGCCAAAGGGGGAGAGAGTGTAGGATTCGCGTGTCGTGTGTCATGTGTTTCGCCTTGTCGCTTTGCTTTCATCTATTGAACTTCGTTTGCTTTTGTTTGGTTTGAGCTTGTGAGATCTAGTCCTATCATATGGTGTAAGACATATGCACTCCTTCTTATCCTTATGTCTTGGTTACTTAGTTATATCCATTATCTTGCCTACTTACTTAGTGTTCAGTTTACTGTTGAAAGAGATGCCTTGTTTATAAATATAGGGGGAGTGTTGATCCTAGTATGAGTGTCGTGCAGTCCAAAGCACATCTCTAGAGTGCACACATCTAGGGGGAGCCTGTCTATATTTTATATATTGTGGGTTTGCCGGTGCCTCACTTTATATCCTTATGTGCAAATCCCGTTTTGTCATCAATCCACCAAAAAGGGGGAGATTGTAAGGGCATATTTATCCCTAAGTAGTTTTGGTGATTCATGACAATCCGTTTGCGGACTAATCATGTGCATGGAGCTTTTCAGATATATCATGACTGAACGCAAGATGATTTGAAGCCCCTCGAAGATTACAGAAGACAGCACTTCTCTACATTTCTTTTCGGTGGATCTGAGTCGTAGGAGAGCCGTACTATTAAGAGGGGGTCTTCGCTAGAAAGGTTTGGGTGGAATCTCACGTACACGTTCATTTTGCACCATCTTTCCTTTGGCTCTTTGGAGTTTCCTCCGTCTCACCGTGTCTCTGCCGAATGAAGGACTCCGAGTGTTGTTGTTCATAGGCTAGCGGTAGTACTGCTCCCAAGAGCGGTACTACCGCATGCACCAGCGGTAGTACCGGGCTCTGGCATGGTAGTACCATGGGCGCCCACGGTAGTACCGCTCCATCTGTGTGGTAGTACCGTTGGGTGTTATCTCTCCGGAGAGCCCCGAACCTGGGTATGTCTTGCGTCCAGCGCTCGCTCATGCCAACCCCGCCTCTGGAGCCCAACAGTGTCCTCGAGCCTCCTCCGCTCTTTAGCCATCCCATGGCATCTGCCGTGCGCCCACCACGACAGATGGGTAATGGTTGAAATTGTTCCCCCACTATATAAAGGGGTCTTCTTCTCCAAGAAGACTCACCTCTTCGATCCCTAAACTCCATTGTTGCTTGCTACGTCTTGAGCTTGCGTTGGTTTTCCTTGAAGAGGAAAGGGTGATGCAGCACAGTAGCGTAAGTATTTCCCTCAGTTTTTGAGAACCAAGGTATCAATCCAGTAGGAGGCTCCTCACAAGTGCCACGAACCTACACAAACAAACAAAGAACTCGCAACCAACGCGATAAAGGGGTTGTCAATCCCTTCACGGCCACTTGCGAAAGTGAGATCTGATAGAGATAATATGATAAGATAAATATTTTTTTGGTATTTTGTGATATAGATTGGAAAAGTAAAGATGCAAATAAAAGTAGATTGAAAGTGTATATGATAAAAGATAGATCCGGGGGCCATAGGTTTCACTAGAGGCTTCTCTCAAGATAGCATAAGTATTACGGTGGGTGAACAAATTACTATCGAGCAATTGATAGAAAAGCAAATAATTATGAGATTATCTAGGCATGACCATGTATATAGGCATCATGTCCGTGACAAGTAGACCGACTGTTGCCTGCATCTACTACTATTACTCCACACATCGACCGCTATCCAGCATGCATCTAGAGTATTAAGTTCATAAGAACAGAGTAACGCTTTAAGAAAGATGACATGATGTAGAGGGATAAACTCATGTAATATGATATAAACCCCACCTTTTTATCCTCGATGGCAACAATACAATATGTGCCTTGCTGCCCCTGCTGTCACTGGGAAAGGACACCGCAAGATTGAACCCAAAGCTAAGCACTTCTCCCATGGTAAGAAAGATCAATCTAGTAGGCCAAACCAAGCCGATAATTCGAAGAGACTTGCAAAGATAACTCAATCACACATAAAAGAATTCAGAGGAGATTTAGATATTTCTCAAAGATAAACTTGATCATAAATCCACAATTCATCGGATCTCGACAAAATCATAGCAAAAAGACTTACATCGAATAGATCTCCACAAGAGAGGGGGAGAACATGGTATTGAGATCCAAAAAGAGGGAAGAAGCCATCTAGGTAATAACTATGGACCCGAAGGTCTGTGGTAAACTACTCACAACTCATCAGAAGGGCTATGGTGTTGATGTAGAAGCCCTCCGTGGTGGATTCCCCCTCCGACAGAGTGCCAGCGATGGCTCCAAGATGGGATCTCGCGGATACAGAAGGTTACGTTGGCGGAAATATTTCTTTGGTGGCTCCCTTGATGGTTTCAGGGTATATGGGTATGTATAGGAGGAATAAGTACGTCGGTGGATCCCTGAGGGGCCCACGAGACAGGAGGCATGCCCTATAGGGGGGGGGGCCCTCCACCCTTGTGGCCCCCTCAGGAGCTTCTTGACTTGCACTCCAAGTCCTCTGGATCACGTTCGTTCCAAAAATCACGCTCCCTAAGGTTTCATTCCGTTTGGACTCCCTTTGATATTCCTTTTCTTCGATATACTGAAATAGGTAAAAAAAACAGCAATACGGGCTGGGCCTCCGGTTAGTAGGTTAGTCCCAAAAATGATATAAAAGTGTAAAGTAATGCCCATAAACATCCAAAACAGGTAATATAATAGCATGGAACAATCAAAAATTATAGATACGTTGGAGACGTATCATTGCTCCAAGCTCCATTTTTGCCCGATCTCTCTCCCCAGCCAATCAAACTTGTTGATTTGCTCGGGATTGGTTGAGAAGGCCCCGATCTACACTTCCACCAAGAGAAATTTGATTCCCCCCACTAATCCCTTGCGGATCTTGTTACTCTTGGGTGTTTGAGCACCCTAGATGGTTGTGGTCATCGCGGAGCCATAGTCCATTGTGGTGAAGCTTCGTGGTGTCGTTGGGAGACTCCAATTAAGTTTTGGAGATTGACCCAACCTTGTTTGTAAAGGTTCGGTCGCCGCCTTCAAGGGCACCAATAGTGGAATCACGACATCTCACATTGTGTGAGGGCGTGAGGAGAATACGGTGGCCCTAGTCGCTTCTTGGGGAGTATAGTGCCTCCACACCGCTCTAACGGAGACGTACTTCCTCTCAAAAGCAAGGAACTTCGGTAACAGATCCTCGTCTCCATCAGTTCCCCTTTTGGTTATCTCTCTCTCCTTTACTTGTGCAAGTTATATTGTGTTCTATCCTTGTTTGCTTGTGTGCTTATTGTTGTTGCATCATATAGGTTGCTCACCTAGTTGCATATCTATACAACCTACTTTGATTCCAAGTTAAAATTGGTAAAGAAAAGCTAAAAATTGTTAGTTGCCTATTCACCCCCCTCTAGTCAACTATATCGATCCTTTCATCGGGAGACTTAAACCCTCTGCCAGACTCATCTAGTCCATTAGAGGCTCGGGGACTACACCCAGTGGGTGCACTCAGCGTGCCCCCACTGGAAGAGAACTCAGAAAGAAACATTTTGCTCGATGCAAGACAAGCTCCATACCACTCGACCTCTGAGTCGGAGAAGAACAAGTCCAATTAGTACCAGCTAAGAAGATTTTTTTTCTCTCAGACCCCCGCCGACTGCCCGTAGTCGACCACGGTCTCGGGGACTACACCCAGTGGGTGTACTCAGCGTGCCCCCACTGGAGTAATCTCCACTAGGTATGGCCTGACCAGTCCGAGTGACAAACAACAAACAAATAAGTTCTAAGGTTCCTGTCGGCTACAAAAAAATGCTATATGGATAAGAATGACACCTCTCCGACACAGCAGTCCATGCGACAATCTTGTTGCCCAGATTTAATGACACACCCATACTCTAATCACGAGTTAACCTCTTCCGAGAGATGAACGATGTCACCAAATTGCTCCTCGCGGGCACTTACCCCAGATCAGTCGGGAAGCGCAGTGCTGGAATTCATTGAGATTTTGTTCAAACCTTGGTTGTCTGAAAGCATGATGACAGGTACGAAGTATTTCTGTAATCACTCGGGCCAAACCGTGACTTTCACAAACTTGTTCTACAAAATCACAATCAATTCGGGGGCTAATGTTGGGGATACACATGACAGGTAGGCCGACGAAGGGTCGAAATATCATATAGCATGGGGTCCACACAACATGTGGGTCAAGATAAACCTCATACAGTGTACTATCCACTTGGACAAGCAACATACTATCCACTCGACCAAGCAGCATACCATCCGCTCGGATGATAGTTCACCACTCGACCGTACGTCTCACTCGGTATCAAAGACCAGCAGGCATCAAAGCAGTCGGCATCATTCTCATAGTGAAGGCTTGGTAGTGGGCTGGCATTATGGCATTCATGCCCCACTTTGTAACATAGGAGGTGAGGGGGTGGCACACTCTATATAAGCCACCCCACCACTAGACTTGGGGCCCCCTTTCTTCCACCTCTCTCTCTCTTCCTCACCATTTAGCTCAGGCATGGAGATCCGTTCTCCCCTCTCTCTCAAATACACTATGTAACTTCGTGTTCATGACAGATAAAAGAAAGCCTCTCCGGAGCACGAGACGTTGGGTCATTATCTCCACCGTGAGAGGCCCAAACTCACTAAAAGCACCGTGTCACCCATTTGCATCTCGATAGTTCATGCTCCTTTACCCTACCCCTTTCTATTGTCGGAATCATTCCCACAATAGGGAGTGCCTGAGTTAAGAGCATCACGTCATCATAGACAGAAATACCTCTGTGCCCAATTCCCAAAATGGATTCCCAGCAGTTTATGGCAAAGTTACAGTCCCAGAACAGGTGCAGAGCAGTTTCTTCAGTATGAGCAGTACATAGTTCACATTTGTATGATGGTAGATGAAAGGGTTTTCTGTGAAGTAGATTCCTTGTATTGACTCTATCATGGAAGAGCAGCCACAAGAAAATCCTATATCTTAGCATAGTGGCATTCTTCCAAATTTTGGGGAAGAGGGGGGGGGGGCAGCTCCCCCCGCATCAGTATCGTGTACATCTTAATGTAAGAGAAGACATATCCCCAGGGGTGTGTCCACTTGTTAGTGCTGTCATTCACTTGAATAGTAGTGTTTTGTAAGTCTAATAATTGTTGATATGCTTGCGAAGAGAGAGGAGTATGGAAAAATTCCAAAGTGTTCTCACTTAGCAGATAGTCTTTCATTGTCAAGTTGGTCTTGGAGGAGAATGAAAATAGCTCAGGGTATTTTTCTTAACAGGACCAAAACCCCAATTGTCTTCTCAGAATGATCTGGTATTGCCTTGTCCAATAATTCCTCTTGTGTAACTTTTGTATTGTGGCAACAGTTTGAGAATGTTTTCTCACCAGAAAGATCCCATAGGTCTAGGAGTAACCACTCCTTGAGGATAGTAAGATTCCCAGATTAGTTGCACCCATGGAAGATCATGGTGATGAAGAAATTTGTGCAGATGCTTCATGAGAAGACATTTGTTGTGAGTTGCAATGTGAAGAATTCCCAATCCACCTTGATCTTTAGGGGTGCCAACTTTGTCCCAGGAAATAAGAGTTGTACGTTTGTCTTCCATACCATACTTCCTCCAAAAGCAACGCCTCCGGTACTTGTTAATTTGTTCCACAATGCTAGCAAGCAGCATGAGGGGTGAATGGACATAATCGAAACAAGTTTCCAAGTGGTGGTGCTACCTAGCTCTTGTTGCCAGTTTCTGGGGTAGACAAATTTCTTCAAGGGAGAAACTAGCAAAGGAAGCAATCGCAGGTTAATTAGCGGCTCGGTAGTATCCTCGCGGGTGCTCGTTCATGTTTGTTCCTTCCTTTTTTATATTTATTTATTTATTGAAATATCTAAAAATATATTCCCTTCGCCTCAGAATATAAAATGTTTTTAAAAACTCAAACAACTTGCAAATAAGTCTATATATTGTAGGATGGAGAGACTATATACTAAAAATTAATGTACGTTTTTATATGTCCCCCGTGCATTTGAAACATGATAACATAATGTGATTATTTTGTCTGTGCAATTTTTCCTAAATAGTTAGTACTATTCGAAAAAATTGTTGTGACATTGGATAAACGTTCACCATTTCATAAAATAATTATCATCTATAATAATTACAATGTAAAACTTTCATGTAATTTAAAACAATTGTTCTATACTATTAATTTTGTTTATGACTTTTTTCAAATGCTCGCACATTTCAAAATTAAGTTGATGGCATTTTAAAAAATGTATATATAATGGAAAGAAAATGTCTTTGTGTTTTTTACAAAAATATCCAGTATGTATTTAAAAATGTTCACACATTTATTTAACAAAATAATGTTCATCATGTATTTGAAATATGTTCGGCGTGTATGAAAACCATATTCTGTGTCGATTTGAAAAAATGTACATAATGTATTTCTTTAAAAATGTTCAAGGTGTGTCTGAAAAGTGTTTCACATGTATTAGAAAAATGTTCAACAACATTTATAAAATATTCAAACATGTATTTGAAAAAAATCAATGTATATCAAAAAGTTATGAAGTGTGTATACAAAATATGTACAAAGTGTATTAAAAAAATCGACATGTATTTGGAAAAATATGAAGAAGAAAAACATTCCAACGAAAACCGGAGAGAGAAACACCAAAATAGAAAAACAAATTTGCTTGAAACCTTTCTAAAATCCGTGGAATGTTTCACGAATTGGTCTGAGGACCTTGCGGATCCGCTTCACTGGGCCGGCCCAGTCATTCGACGGAGGAACTAGATGTAAACATTCGAGCAGGCTATTACGATAAATAAAAGGAAAAAAAGAGAGGGGAACACTAGATATTGGGGGTCCCCTCCCCTAGGGTTTACCTAGGGTTCCACCCATCCTCTGGTGATCTTGCCAGAGTCCACGTAAACTCTCGTCGTTTCTTCGGATTTTCCCGATAGACAGCGAGATCCACTACTGCTTAGCAGGTTTCCGGGTGTGCATGGCTGACCCAGAGGCGAAGAAGACGGAGAACCAGAGGGTAGTTCAGGCAGCGGCCGCAGATGTGGTGGCGGCGTCCGGAGGGGCGATAGGATCCGAGGAGGGCGAGAGGGTTCGGATGATGGGGGGAGAGGAGGGCACAGGCAGAAGGGCGGGAAGAGATAGTAGATGGGGGATTTGGAGGATGAAGAGGAAGATTTCGGGGAGGATGTAGATGCTGATCCGGATCTGGAGAATCAGTTTGCGGGGATGAGACTGCATGGGAAGGAGGAAGATGATCTCGACTTCTTGTCGGAGGTAGATGATCTGATAAAGGACGTTCGCTGGCTTGCACTGTTGAGGGTTCATACCACCAAGCCTTTTAGTCATGCAGCGCTGTTGTCCCAGATGCGCAATGCATGCAGCTCGGGGGGTCACGTTCAATGTTAAAGGGCCAAACCTCTTTCTGGTCCAATGTCACTGCCTTGGGGATTGGAGGAAGATCATGGAGGGAGGTCCGTGGCTGTTTCGTAGAGCTCCGGTAATTCTTCAGGAGTATGATGGCTTCTCGGATGTCTATGAATATAAGCTTAATATGTTATCAGTTTGGGCGCGGGTTAAAGGCCTACCAGATGGTCTGACAAGGAAGCGAGAGCTTGCTGAAAAAGTTACGGCAAAGGTTGGCGATCCCCCCTTCAATGTGATCGTCAACGAAGGTCGCATCAATCCATCTAGTACCCTGCGTGCAAGGGTTTTTTCTTGACATGATTATACCGCTGGTTTGTTTTGTCCACATTACCTTGAAGGAAAGGAAGAAATACAGTGCCCTATATGAAAAACTGCCAGACTTTTGCTTTGCGTGTGGCCTTATGGGGCATCTTGCAGAAGAATGTGGGGATGGGGTGCATGATCCTAGAACCTTTGAATGGGGGGAGTGGCTGTTGTGGGAACCGGAGTTGCCATCAGCTCAAACCTATGGAGCAAGGGGGAGAGGTGATGGTGGAGCTAGAGGAAGGAGTAGGGAGTCAGGTAGAAACGAATGGGGAGGTAGAGGCTAGGGGAGATCAATGGGTGGCAGAGGCAGGGGAGATGCATCGGGTACTAGCTCACCAGCACCACAATGTATGGATGTAGAAATCATTGGTGACACCACTGAACGTGGAGAGAAGGGAGCTCTCAAAAGGCTGGTGAGTGCGGATGGTTCCCTTTCGTTTGGGGGGGCTGCCAGCTTCAAATCTCGCTGGAAAGGTTGCGGGGACAATAAAACTGCTTGAAGGTGCCACACCGAGCTCGAGTAGGGCCACAACATCCACACCAGAAAAGGACCCAGTGGTCAAGAGGAGGAAGTAGCGGGATGATGAGGAGATGATCAAGCTACAAGCAATGGAGGCGGCCTCCCTTGAGGAGAGCCGCCGAGCCCAATGAGGACTTTATGTTGGAACTGTCGTGGGATTGGCGATCCTGCGATAGTCCATGAGCTCTGCGATCTTGTGGGGGCTAGTGTGCCATTGGTTCTTTGCATTGTGGGGACTCAATTAGCAAAAAATCGAGTAGAAGGTTGGGAGGCTTCTTTAGGTTTTCAAAATAGTTTTGCAGTCCCTAGTAGTGGGCGTAGTGGTGGTCTTTGTATCTTTTGGAAGGCAGATGTGAACTTGGCAATAAAAAAATTCTCTCAGTATCATATAGACTCATGGGTTTCTGAACCAGGGTCTTAGAAATGGCGCCTCACATGCTTATATGGTGAGGCCAATAGGAGCTTGAGGTATAAAACTTGGGACACCATGAAAAGGTTAAGGGGGGAGAGCACGCTTCCCTGGCTTTGCATAGGTGATTTCAATGAGATACTCCGTCAGGAGGAGCAGATGGGCCCTAACCCTTGTGATAGTGCACAAATGGAGGGCTTCAAAGAAGCGGTGGATATATGTGAGCTAGCTGACTTGGGATATAGTGGTCTAGACTGGACTTTTGAGAAATGAGTTAGGGGAGGTGATTTTTGTAGAGTCCGGTTGGACCGAGCTTTAGCTTCTGCAAGTTGGTCGCACATCTTCCCGTTTGCGAGAGTTGAGCATCTAACAACAGTCAAGAGCGATCACAACCCAGTTCTACTTATGAATGAGATGGAAGCTGGAAATCAACGCATTGAAGTGAAGAAATTGTTTCATTATGAATGTGTTTGGGAAAGAGATGGCCGTTTTAACGACATTGTTGAAGTTGCATGGAATGGCGATGGCCCAGCCTCAACGGTGACGGAATTGTCTGACAAGCTAGAGGCAGTGGCCGCCTCTCTTTCCAGGTGGGGACAGACCACTTTTGGGTCGGTACGGCAGGAACTACGGCTTCTACGCCGGCGACTCGCAACGTTGCGTGTAGACCCAATGAGAATGGAGCCCAGCGACGAGGAGCGCAGTGTTGAGGATCACATGGTGGAAGTGGCGTACAGAGAGGAAATTATGGCCAGACAATGGTCGTGCATTACATGGCTGTCTGAGGGTGACAGCAATACCAAGTTCTTTCAGAGGAAGGCAAGTGCTCGGCGAGCCAAAAATAGTATAACCCAACTAGACCGTAATGACAGGACTACGTGCACTGATCCGGCCGAACTGGCGGACATGGCCACAACCTTTTACTCAAATCTGTACACTTCAGAAGGAACAATAGGTATGGAAGAGGTTTTATCACACATACCGGTAAGGGTGGATGGCAACATGAATGCCCGCCTTAATGAAACATATAGTAAGGAGGAGGTTAAGGAAGCTCTGTTTCAAATGTTCCCAACTAAAGCTCCAGGGCCAGATGGTTTCCCAGCACACTTTTTTCAGAAACATTGGGACTTATGTGGTGATGAAGTAACAAGGATAATTATCAGAGTGCTTGATGGTGTGGACTCACCGGAGGAGATAAACAACATGTTCATCATTTTAATTACCAAGATAGCAAGTCCAAAAGTTTTAGGACAATTTCGGCCGATAAGTCTTTGCAATGTGATCTATAAGATCGCTTCGAAGGTCTTAGCAAACAGGCTGAAAGTAATTCTCCCCGAGATCATCTCCGAAGAGCAGTCGGCTTTTGTTCCTGGACGTCTTATCACAGATAACTTTCATTATAGCATATGAGTGTTTACATTATATGAAGACTAGGAGGATGAAGGGAAACATATATTGTGCTTTAAAACTGGATATGATGAAAGCATATGATCGTCTCGAGTGGTCTTACCTGCAAGCTGTTATGATCAAGATGGGCTTTAGTCCCCTTTTTACTGATACGGTCATGAGATGTGTGACATCGGTCTCCTTTTCAGTTCTTTTTAATGGCAGTAGTCTGGATGGGTTTAAGCCTTCCTGAGGTTTGCGTCAGGGTGATCCAAGCTCGCCATATTTGTTCCTGCTGGCAGCAGAGGGGCTCTCATGTTTGTTGAAAGCCGGCGCAGGAGTACGTGGGATCATGGTCGTGCCTAATGCACCTCAAGTTAATCATTTACTCTTTGCGGATGACAGTTTACTTTTCTTTGAAGCAACCGATGCGAGTGCCACTTGGATTAAGGATTTACTAAGGATTTACTGCAATGCCTCGGGTCAGAGGGTAAACATGGAGAAGTCATCCATTTTCTTTAATAAAGGAGTACCCAACACAACTCGTGATTCCATCAAGAACATACTTTCTGTCCACAATGAATCATTGACAGAAAAGTATCTGGGCCTGCCATCGGATGTTGGGAGAGCAAAGGAAGGATCGTTCAAATACTTGAAAGACAGAATTTGGAAGAAGGTGCAAGGGTGGATGGAGAAGTGCTTATCGTCTGGTGGGGAGGAGGTTCTTATTAAGTCTGTGGCCCAATCTATTCCAACCTATTCTATGTCATGTTTTGAATTGCCACGGGGCTTGTGCGAGCATATCAATGGTATCATCAGGAAGTTTTGGTGGGGGAGCAAGAATGGCCAACGAAAAACTGCTTGGGTGTCATGGCAAACTATGTCCAAACCCAAGTTTATGGGAGGCTTGGGCTTTAGGGATTTGGAGCTGTTTAACCTTGCATTACTTGCACGCCAAGCTTGGAGGCTTCTATAGGATCCGGGTTCACTAAGTTCTCGCGTTCTAAAAGCCAGGTACTTTCCAGACTGCCATCTGTTGGATGCCATCTTGGGTGCAAGTCCGTCCCAGGTCTGGCGTTCCATATTAGAAGGGAGAGATGTGTTGGGGAACGTAGCACAAATTCAAAATTTTCTACGCATCACCAAGATCAATCTATGGAGATTCTAGCAACAAGAGAGAGAGGAGTGTATCTTCATACCCTTGAAGATCGCGATGCGGAAGCGTTACAAGAATGCGGATGATGGAGTCGTACTCGCGGCGATTCAAATCGCAGAAGATCCAATCTAGCGCCGAACGGACGGTGCCTCCACGTTCAACACACGTACAGCCCGGGGACGTCTCCTCCTTCTTGATCCAGCAAGGGGAGAGGATAAGTTGAGGGAGAACTCCGGCAGCACGACGGCATGGTGGTGGTGGAGCTCGTGGTATTCCTACAGGGCTTCGCCAAGCACTACGGAGGAGGATGAAGAGTTGGAGGAGGGAGGGGCTGCGCCAAAAGCAAGGGTACTGCAGCCCTCCCACCCCCCTTTTTTATAGGGTGAAGGGGAGAGGGGGCCGGCCCATCTAGATCCCATCTAGAGGGGGGCGGCGGCCAGGAGGGGAGGCTTGCCCCCCAAGCAAGGTGGAGGCGCCCCCCTCCCCTAGGGTTTCCAACCCTAGGCGCCTTGGGCCCTTGGGAAGGGGCACACCAGCCCACTAGGGGCTGGTTCCCTCCCATATTCAGCCCATCAAGTCCCCCGGGGTAGGTGGCCCCACCCGATGGACCCCCGGACACCTTTCGGTGGTCCCGGTACAATACCGATAACCCCCAAAACCATTCCGGCGACTGAAACTGGAGTTCCCATATATAAATCTTCACCTCCGAACTATTCCAGAACTCCTCATGACGTCCGGGATCTCATCCGAGACTCCGAACAACCTTCGGTAACCACATACAATTTCCCATAACAACTCTAGCATCACTGAACCTTAAATGTGTAGACCCTACGGGTTCGGGAATCATGCAGACAAGACCGAGACAGCTCTCCGGTCAATAACCAACAGCGGGATATGGATACCCATGTTGGGTCCCACATGTTCCACGAT
Organism: Triticum timopheevii; assembly: GCA_963921465.1. Classification (NCBI taxonomy): domain Eukaryota; kingdom Viridiplantae; phylum Streptophyta; class Magnoliopsida; order Poales; family Poaceae; genus Triticum; species Triticum timopheevii. The sequence goes on from OY997272.1 coordinate 156,709,976, forward strand.
GATCTCATCGTATGAACCACAATGATCTCATCGTATGAACCATGATGTCGGGGATTCAAGCAATCCCGTATACAATTCCCTTTGTCAATCGGTACGTTACTTGCCCGAGATTCGATCGTTGGTATCCCAATACCTCGTTCAATCTCGTTACTAGCAAGTCACTTTACTCGTTATGTAATGCATGATCCCATGACTAAGTACTTAGTCACATTGAGCTCATTATGATGATACATTACCGAGTGGTCCCAGAGATACCTCTCCGTCATACGGAGTGACAAATCCCAGTCTTGATTCGTGCCAACCCAACAAACACTTTTGGAATACCTGTAGTGCACCTTTATAGCCACCCAGTTACGTTGTGACATTTGGTACATCCAAAGCATTCCTACGCTATCCGGGAGTTGCACAACCTCATGGTCTAAGGAAATGGTACTTGACATTAGAAAAGCTCTTAGCAAACGAACTACACGATCTTGTGCTATGCTTAGGATTGGGTCTTGTCCATCACATCTTTCTCCTAATGATGTGATCCCGTTATCAATGACATCCAATGTCCATGGTCAGGAAACCATGACCATCTGTTGATCAACGAGCTAGTCAACTAGAGGCTCACTAGGGACATGTTGTGGTCTGTGTATTCACACATGTATTACGGTTTTCGGTCAATACAATTATAGCAAGAACAATAGACAATTATCATGAACAAGGAAATACAATAATAACCATTTTATTATTTCCTCTAGGGCATATTTCCAACAGTCTCCCACTTGCACTAGAGTTAATAATCTAGTTCACATCACTATGTGATTGTAATGAATCTAACACCCGTGGGGTTTGATCATATCTCGCTTGTGAGAGAGGTTATTAGTCAACAGGTCTGAACCTTTCAGATCCATGTGTGCTTTACAAATCTCTATGTCATTTTGTAGATGCAGCTATCACGCGCTATTTGGAGCTATTCCAAATAACTGTTCTACTATATGAATCCGGTTTACTACTCAGAATAATCCAGATTAGTGTCAAAGTTTGCATCGGCGTAACTCTTTACGACGAACTCTTTTACCACCTCCATAATCGAGAAGATTCCTTAGTCCACTAGTTACTAAGGATAACTTTGACCGCTGTCTTGTGATCCATTCCTGGATCACTCTTGTACCCCTTGACTGACTCATGGCAAGGCACACTTTAGGTGTGGTACACAGCATAGCATACTGTAGAGCCTACGTCTAAGGCATAGGGGACGACCTTCGTCCTTTTTCTCTCTTCTGCCGTGGTCAGGTCTTGAGTCTTACTCAACACTCACACCTTACAACACAGCCAAGAACTCCTTCTTTGCTGATCTATTTTGAACTCCTTCAAAATATTGTCATGGTATGTATTCATTTGAAAGTACTATTAAGCATTTTTTGATCTATCCTTATAGATCTTGATGCTCAATGTTCAAGTAGCTTAATCCAGGTTTTTATTGAAAAACACTTTTCAAATAACCCTGTATGCTTTCCAGAAATTCTACATCATTTTTGATCAACAATATGTACTCATCAGAAATTCTATAGTGCTCCCACTCACTTCTTTGGAAATACAAGTTTCTCATAAACTTTGTATAAACCAAAAATCTTTGATCATCTCATCAAAGCGTATATTCCAACTCCGAGATGCTTACTCCAATCCTTAGAAGGATTTCTGGAGCTTTGCATACTTGTTAGCATCTTATAGGATTGACAAAACCTTTTGGTTGTATCATATACAACCTTTCCTTAAGAAAATTGTCGAGGAAACAATGTTTTGACATCCTATCTGCAAGATTTCATAAATAATGCAGTAACTGCTAATATAATTCCAACAGACTCTTAGCATCGCTAGGAGTGAGAAAGTCTCATCGTAGTCAATGTTGGAAATATGCCCTAGAGGCAATAATAAAATGATTATTATTATGTTTCCTTGTTCATGATAATTGTCTATTATTCATGCTATAGTTGTATTAATCGGAAACCGTGATACATGTGTGAATACATAGACCACAACATGTCCCTAGTGAGCCTCTAGTTGACTAGCTCGTTGATCAACAGATGGTCATGGTTTTCTGACTATGGACATTGGATGTCATTGATAACAGGATCACATCATTAGGAGAATGATGTGATGGAAAAGACCCAATCCTAAGCATAGCACAAGATCGTGTAGTTCGTTTGCTAAAGCTTTTCTAAAGTCAAGTATCAGTTCCTTAGACCATGAGATTGTGTAACTCCCGGATACCGTAGGAGTGCTTTGGGTGTACCAAACGTCACAACGGAACTGGGTGACTATAAAGGTGCACTACAAGTATCTCCGAAAGTGTCTATTGGGTTGGCACGAATCGAGACTGGAATTTGTCACTCCGTATGACAAAGAGGTATCTCTGGGCCCACTCGATAATGCATCGTCATAATGAGCTCAAAGTGACTAAGTGGTTAGTCACGGGATCATGCATTATGTAACGAGTAAAGTGACTTGCTAGTAACGAGATTGAACGAAGTATTGGGATACCGATGATCGAATCTCGGGCAAGTAACGTACCGATTGACAAACGGAATTGTATACTAGAGTACTTGAATCCTTGACATCGTGGTTCATCTGATGAGATCATCGTGGAACATGTGGGAGCCAACATGGGTATCCAGATCCCGCTGTTGGTTATTGGCGGGAGAACTGTTTCGGTCATGTCTGCGTGATTCCCGAACCCGTAGGGTCTACACACTTAAGGTTTGATGACGCTAAGGTTATTAGGAAGACTTGTATGTGATTACCGAATGTTGTTCGGAGTCCCGGATGAAATCCTGGACGTCACGAGGAGTTCCGGAATGGTCCGGAGGTGAAGATTTATATATGGGAAGTTGTCATACGGTCACCGGAAAAGTTCGGGGGCATACCGATATTGTACCGGGGCCACCGGAAGGGTTTCGGGGGTCCACCGGCAGGGGCCACCTCTTCCGGAGGGCCTTGTGGGCTGTAGAGGGAAAGGAACCAGCCCTTGGAGGGTTGGGCGCCACCCTCCAAGGGCCCATGCGCCTAGGGTTGGGGGAAACCCTAAAGGGGGCGCCCCCCTTGCTTGGGGGGCAAGCCCCCTCCCCTTGCCCCCCCTCTAGATCTCATCTAGAGGGGGCCGGCCCCCTTCCCCCTCCTCCTATAAATAGAGAGGCGAGGGGAGGGCTGCAGCACCACATCCAAGGCACAACCCCTCCCCTCCCCAACACCTCTCCTCCTCCGCAAGAGCTTGGCGAAGCCCTGCCGGAGTACTGCCACTCCATCACCACCACGCCATTGTGCTGCTATTGGAGCCCCTCTTCCTCAACCTCTCCCTCCTCCTTGCTAGATCAAGGCACGGGAGACGTCATTGGGCTGCATGTGTTGAACGCGGAGGTGCCGTTGTTCGACGCTGAGATCGGAATCCACCGTGATCTGAATCGCTTCGAGTACGACTCCCTCATCCGCGTTCTTGTAACGCTTTCGTCTCGCGGTCTTCAAGGGTATGAAGATGCACTCCTCTCTCTCTCTCGTTGCTAGTTACTCCATAGATTGATCTTGGTGATGCGTAGAATTTTTTTTATTTTATGCAACGATCCCCAACAGTGGCATCATGAGCTAGGTCTATGCGTAGTTTCTATGCACGAGTAGAACACAATTTTGTTGTGGGCGTAGATTTTGTCAATTTACTTGCCACTACTAGTCTTATCTTGTTTCAGCGGCGTCGTGTGATGAAGCGGCCCAGACCGACCTTACACGTACACTTACGTGAGATAGTTTCCACTGACTGACATGCACTAGTTGCATAAGGTGGCTAGCGGGTGTCTGTCTCTCCCACCTTAGTCGGATCGGATTCGATGAAAAGGGTCCTTATGAAGGGTAAATAGAAATTGTCATATCACGTTGTGGTTTTGGCGTAGGTAAGAAAGGTTCTTGCTAGAACCCTATAGCAGCCACATAAAAACATGCAACAAAAATTAGAGGATGTCTAACTTGTTTTTGCAGCATATGCCTTGTGATGTGATATGGCCAAAAAGGGATGTGATGAATGAAATATATGTTATGTATGAGATTGATCATGTTCTTGTAATAGGAATCATGACTTGCATGTCGATGAGTATGAAAACCGGCAGGAGCCATAGGAGTTGTCTTTATTTATTGTTTGACCTGCTGTCACTGAATAACGCCATGTAATTACTTTACTTCTTTGCTAAACCATTAGCCATAGTGGTAGAAGTAATAGTTGGCGAGACAACTTCATGGAGACATGATGATGGAGATCGTGATGATGGATATCATGGTGTCGTGCGGGTTACGATGATGATCATGGCGCCTCGAAGATGGAGATCAAAAGGAACAAAATGATATTAGCCATATCATGTCACTATTTGATTGCATGTGATGTTTATCATGTTTTTGCATCTTATTTTCTTAGAACGACGGTAGTGAATAAGATGATCCCTCATAATAATTTCAAGAAAGTGTTTCCCCTAACTGTGCACCGTTGCGAAAGTTTGTTGTTTCGGAACACCACGTGATGATCGGGTGTGATAGATTCTAACGTTCACATACAATGGGTGTAATCCAGATTTACACATGCAAAACACTTAGGTTGACTTGACGAGCCTAGCATGTACAAACATGGTCTCGGAACACAAGAGACCGAAAGGTCGAGCATGAGTCGTATAGAAGATACGATCAACATGAAGATGTTCACCGATGATGACTAGTCCGTCTCACGTGATGATCGGACACGGCCTAGTTGACTCGGATCATGTATCACTTAGATGACTAGAGGGATGTCTATCTGAGTGGGAGTTCATTAAATAATTTGATTAGACGAACTTAATTATCATGACTTAGTCTAAAACTTTTGCAAAATTTCTTGTAGATCAAATGGCCCACGCTCATGTCAACCTCAACTTCAACGCGTTCCTAGAGAAAACCAAGCTGAAAGACGATGGTAGCAACTATACGGACTGGGTCCGGAACCTGAGGATCATCCTCATAGCTGCCAAGAAAGCATATGTCCTAGAAGCACCGCTAGGTGAAGCACCCGTCCCAGCAAACCAAGACATTATGAACGCTTGGTAGTCGCGTGTTGATGATTACTCCCTCGTTCAGTGCGGCATGCTTTACAGCTTAGAACCGGGGCTCCAAAAGCGTTTCGAGCAGCACAGAGCATATGTGATGTTCCAAGAGCTAAAATGGTTTTCCAAGCTCATGCCCGGGTCGAGAGATATGAAGTCTCCGACAAGTTCTACAGTTGTAAGATGGAGGAAAATAGTTCTGTCAGCGAGCACATACTCAAAATGTTTGGGTTGCACAACCGCTTGTCCCAGCTAGACATTAACCTCCCGGATGAGGCGGTCATTCACAGAATCCTATGCAGGGGATGGTGAAAACCATTCCTGAGGTATTTTCAATGCTGAAATCAGTGGAGGTAGAAATCAAAAAGGAACATCAAGTGTTGATGGTCAATAAAACCACTAGCTTCAAGAAAGGCAAGGGTAAGAAGAACTTCAAGAAGGACGGCAAGGGAGTTGCCACGCCCGGTAAGCCAGTTGCCGGGAAGAAGCCAAAGCACGGACCCAAACCTGAGACTGAGTGCTTTTATTGCAAGGGGAACGGTCACTGGAAGCGGAACTGCCCCAAGTACTTAGCGGATAAGAAGGCCGACAACACCAAAGGTATATGTGATATACATGTTATTGATGTGTACCTTACCAGTACTCATAGTAGCTCCTGGGTATTTTATACCGGTGCGGTTGCTCATATTTGTAACTCAAAACACGAGCTGCGGAATAAGCGGAGACTGGCCAAGGACGAGGTGGCGATGCGCGTCGGGAATGGTTCCAAGGTCGATGTGATCGCCGTCGGCACGCTACCTCTACATTTACCTACGGGATTAGTTTCAAACCTTAATAATTGTTATTTAGTGCCAGCTTTGAGGATGAACATTGTATCTGGATCTCGTTTAATATGAGATGGCTACTCATTTAAATCTGAGAATAATGGTTGTTCTGTTTATATGAGAGATATGTTTTATGGTCATGCCCCGCTAGTCAATGGTTTATTCTTAATGAATCTCGAACGTGATGTTACACATATTCATAGTGTGAATGCCAAAAGATGTAAGATTGATAATGATAGTCCCACATATCTGTGGCACTGCCGCCTTGGTCACATTGGTGTCAAACGCATGAAGAAGCTCCATGCAGATGGACTTTTGGAGTCTCTTGATTTCGAATCATTTGACCCGTGCGAACCATGCCTCATGGGAAAAATGACCAAGACCCCGTTCTCCGAAACAATGGAGCGAGCAACCAACTTATTGGAAATTATACATACTGATGTGTGCGGTCCAATGAGCGTTGAGGCTCGCGGTGGCTATCATTATGTTCTCATCCTCACTGATGACTTAAGTAGATATGGGTATGTCTACTTAATGAACACAAGTCTGAGACCTTTGAAAAGTTTAAGGAATTTCAGAATGAGGTAGAGAATCAACATGACAGAAAAATAAAGTTCTTACGATCAGATCATGGGGGAGAATATTTAAGTCACGAGTTTGGTATGCACTTAAGGAAATGTGGAATTGTTTCACAACTCACGCCGCCTAGAACACCTCAGTGCAACGGTGTGTCCGAACGTCTTAATCGCACTCTATTGGATATGGTGCGGTCTACGATGTCTCTTACCGATTTACCGCTATCATTTTGGGGATACACTTTAGAGACAGCCACATTCACTTTAAATAGGGCATCGTCTAAATCCGTTGAGATGACACCATATGAATTATGGTTTGGAAAGAAACCTAAGCCGTCGTTTCTAAAAGTTTGGGGATGCGATTCTTATGTCAAGAAACTTCAACCTGAAAAGCTCGAACCCAAGTCGGAAAAATGCGTCTTCATAGGATACCCTAAGGAAATCATTGGGTATACCTTCTACCTCAGATCCGAAGGCAAGATTTTCATTGCCAAGAACGGGTCCTTTCTGGAGAAAGAGTTTCTCTCGGAAGAAGTAAGTGGGAGGAAAGTGGAACTTGATGAAGTACTACCTCTTGAACCAGTAAGTATCCCAGCTTAGGAAGATGTTCCTGTGGTGCCTGCACCGACTAGAGAGGAAGTTAATGATGATGATCAAGGTGCTTCAGATCAAGTTACTACTGAACTTCGTAGGTCCACAAGGACACGTTCCACACCAGAGTGGTATGGCAACCCTGTCCTAGAAATCATGTTGTTAGACAACGGTGAACCTTCGAACTATGAAGAAGCAATGGCGGGCCCAGATTCCAACAAATGGCTTGAAGCCATGCAATCCGAGATAGGATCCATGTATGAAAATGAAGTATGGACTTTGACAGACTTGCCTTATGATCGGCGAGCGATAGAAAATAAATGGATCTTTAAGAAGAAGACGGACGCGGATGGTAATGTTACCATCTATAAAGCTCGACTTGTCGCTAAAGGTTATCGACAAGTTCAAGGGGTTGACTACGATGAGACTTTCTCTCCCGTGGCGAAGCTGAAGTCTGTCCGAATCATGTTAGCAATTGCCGCATACTATGATTATGAGATATGGCAAATGGATGTCAAAACGGCATTCCCTAATGACTATCTTAAGGAAGAATTGTATATAATGCAGCCGAAGGTTTTGTCGATCCTAAGAATGCTAACAAAGTATGCAAGCTCCAGCGATCCATTTATGGGCTGGTGCAAGCATCTCGGAGTTTGAACATTCACTTTGATGAAATGATCAAAGCGTTTGGGTTTATGCAGACTTATGGAGAAGCCTGCGTTTACAAGAAAGTGAGTGGGAGCTCTGTAGCATTTCTCATATTATATGTGGATGACATACTTTTGATGGGAAATGATATAGAACTTTTGGACAGCATAAAGGCCTACTTGAACAAGTGTTTTTCAATGAAGGACCTTGGACAAGCTGCTTATATATTAGGCATCAAGATCTATAGAGATAGATCGAGACGCCTCATAGGTCTTTCACAAAGCACATACCTTGATAAGATATTGAAGAAGTTCAATATTGATCAGTCCAAGAAGGGGTTCTTACCTGTGTTGCAAGGTGTGAAATTGAGCTTGGCTCAATCCCCGACCACAGCAGAAGATAGAGAAAAGATGAGTGTCATCCCCTATGCCTCGGCCATAGGGTCTATTATGTATGCCATGCTGTGTACCAGACCTAATGTAAACCTTGCCGTAAGTTTCGTAGCTAGGCACCAAAGTAATCCCGGCATGGAACACTGGACAGCGGTCAAGAATATCCTGAAGTACCTGAAAAGGACTAAGGATATGTTTCTCGTTTATGGAGGTGACGAAAAGCTCGTCGTAAAGGGTTACGTCGATGCTAGCTTCGACACAGATCTGGATGACTCCAAGTCACAAACCGGATACATGTATATTTTGAATGGTGGGGCGGTAAGCTAGTGCAGCAGCAAGCAGAGCGTCGTGGCGGGATCTACATGTGAAGCGGAGTACATGCCAGCCTCAGAGGCAGCGCATGAAGCAATCTGGATGAAGGAGTTCATCACCGACCTAGGAGTCATTCCCAATGCGTCGGGGCCGATCACTCTCTTTTGTGACAACACTGGAGCTACTGCCCTTGCCAAGGAGCCTAGGTTTCACAAAGACCAGGCACATCAAGCGTCGCTTCAACTCCATTCGTGAAAATGTTCAAGATGGAGACATAGATATTCGCAAAGTGCATACGGATCTGAATGTCCCAGATCCATTGACTAAACCTCTTCCGCGAGCAAAACATGATCAACACCAGAACTCTATGGATGTTCGATTCATCACAATGTAACTAGATTATTGACTCCAGTGCAAGTGGGAGACTGTTGGAAATATGCCCTAGAGGCAATAATAAAATGATTATTATTATATTTCCTTGTTCATGATAATTGTCTATTATTCATGCTATAATTGTATTAATCGGAAACCGTGATACATGTGTGAATACATAGACCACAACATGTCCCTAGTGAGCCTCTAGTTGACTAGCTCGTTGATCAACAGATGGTCATGGTTTTCTGACTATGGACATTGGATGTCATTGATAACGGGATCACATCATTAGGAGAATGATGTGATGGAAAAGACCCAATCCTAAGCATAGCACAAGATCGTGTAGTTCGTTTGCTAAAGCTTTTCTAATGTCAAGTATCAGTTCCTTAGACCATGAGATTGTGTAACTCCCGGATACCGTAGGAGTGCTTTGGGTGTACCAAACGTCACAACGTAATTGGGTGACTATAAAGGTGCACTACAAGTATCTCCGAAAGTGTCTATTGGGTTGGCACGAATCGAGACTGGAATTTGTCACTCCGTATGACGGAGAGGTATCTCTGGGCCCACTCGGTAATGAGCTCAACGTGACTAAGTGGTTAGTCACGGGATCATGCATTATGTAACGAGTAAAGTGACTTGCTAGTAACGAGATTGAACGAGGTATTGGGATACCGATGATCGAATCTCGGGCAAGTAACATAACCAGCCCTTGGAGGGATGGGCGCCACTCCCCCCCTTGGGCCCATGCGCCTAGGGTTGGGGGAAACCCTAAAGGGGGTGCCCCCCTTGCTTGGGGGGCAAGCCCCCTCCCCTTGGCCGCCCCCCTCTAGAACTCATCTAGAGGGGGCCGGCCCCCTTCCCACTCCTCCTATAAATAGAGGGGCAAGGGGAGGGCTGCAGAACCACATCCAAGTCGCAGCCCCTCCCCTCCCCAACACCTCTCCTCCTCCGCAAGAGCTTGGCGAAGCCCTGCCGGAGTACTGCCACTCCATCACCACCATGTCGTTGTGCTGCTGTTGGAGCCCCTCTTCCTCAACATCTCCCTCCTCCTTGCTGGATCAAGGCGCGGGAGACATCACCGGGTTGCACGTGTGTTGAACGCGGAGGTGCCATTGTTCGGTGCTGAGATCAGAATCCACCGTGATCTAAATCGCTTCGAGTACGACTCCCTCATCCGCGTTCTTGTAACGCTTCCGTCTCGCGGTCTTTAAGGGTATGAAGATGCACTCCTCTCTCTCTTGTTGCTAGTTACTCCATAAATTGATCTTGGTGATGCGTAGAAAATTTTTATTTTATGCAACGATCCCCAACAGTCGACTCCTTGAACTTGTCGGAAAACATCTTAGCAACAAGTCGAGCTTTCTTAATGGTGACACTTACCATCATTGTCCATCTTTTTAAAATCTATCTGTACCTGCTACATCTTGAGCTTGCGTTGGTTTTCCTTGAAGAGGAAAGGGTGATGCAGCATAGTAGCGTAAGTATTTCCCTCTGTTTTTGAGAACCAAGGTATCAATCCAGTAGGAGGCTCCTCACAAGTCCTACGAACCTACACAAACAAACAAAGATCTCGCAACCAACGTGATAAAGGGGTTGTCAATCCCTTCACGGCCACTTGTGAAAGTGAGATCTGATAGAGATAATATGATAAGATAAATATATTTTTGGTATTTTATAATACAGATGTAGAAAATAAATATGCAAATAAAAGTAGATTGGAAACTTATATGATAAAAGATAGACCCGGGGGCCATAGGTTTCACTAGAGGCTTCTCTCAAGATAGCATAAGTATTACGGTGGGTGAACAAATTACTGTCGAGCAATTGATAGAAAAGCGAATAATTATGATGTTATCTATGCATGATCATGTATATAGGCATCACGTCCATGACAAGTAGACAGACTCCTGCCTGCATGTACTACTATTACTCCACACATCGACCGCTATCCAGCATGCATCTAGAGTATTAAGTTCATAAGAACAGAGTAACACATTAAGAAAGATGACATGATGTAGAGGGATAAACCCAAGCAATATGATATAAACCCCATCTTTTTATCCTCGATGGCAACAATACAATACGTGTCTTGCAACCCTTTCTGTCACTGGGTAAGAACACCGCAAGATTGAACCCAAAGCTAAGCACTTCTCCCATGACAAGAAAGATCAATCTAGTAGGCCAAACCAAATGGATAATTCAAAGGGACTTGCAAAGATAACTCAATCATACATAAAAGAATTCAGAGAAGATTCAAATATTATTCATAGATAAACTTGATCATAAACGCACAATTCATTGGATCTCGACAAACACACCGCAAAAAGAGATTACATCGAGTAGATCTCCACAAGAGAGGGGGAGAACATTGTATTGAGATCCAAAAAGAGAGAAGAAGCCATCTAGCTAATAACTATGGACCCGAAGGTCTGTGGTAAACTACTCACAACTCATTGGCGGGGCTATGGTGTTGATGTAGAAGCCCTCCATGGTGGATTCCCCCTCCGGCAGAACGTCGGCGACGGCTCCAAGATGGGATCTCGCGGATACAGAAGGTTACAGTGGTGGAAATATTTCTTTGGTGGCTCCCTGGATGTTTTCGGGGTATGTAGGCTTATATAGGAGGAAGAAGTACGTCGGTCGCCGCCCGAGGGGCCCACGAGACAGGGGCGCGCCTAGGAGGGGTGGGCGCACCCTCACATCTCGTGGTCGCCTCGGCTGCTTCTTGGCTTGCACTCCAAGTCCTCTAGATCACGTTCGTTCCAAAAATCACGCTCCCGAAGGTTTCATTCCGTTTGGACTCTGTGTGATATTCCTTTTCTTCGAAATACTGAAATAGGCAAAAAAACAGCAATACGGGTTGGGCCTCCGGTTAGTAGGTTAGTCCTAAAAAGGATATAAATGTGTAAAATAAAGCCCATAGACATCCAAAACAGGTAATATAATAGCATGGAACAATCAAAAATTATAGATACATTGGAGACGTGTCAAGCATCCCCAAGCTTAATTCCTGCTCGTCCTCGAGTAGGTAAATGATAAAAATAGATTTTTTTATGTGGAATGCTACCTAGCATAATTCTCAATGTAATTTCTCTTTATTGTGGCATGAATGTTCAGATCCAAGTGATTCAAAATAAAAGTTCATATTGACAAAAGAAATAGTAATACTTCAAGCATACTAATAAAAGCAATCATGTCTTCTCATAATAACATGGCTAAAGAAAGTTCATCCCTACAAAATCATATAGTTAGGCTATGCTTCATTTTCGTCACACAAAGATGTTCCCAACTTCTATACCCTCGATGACAAGCCAAGCAATTGTTTCGTACTTAAATAATCTCAAACTTTTTCAACCTTCATGCAATACATGAGCGTGAGCCATGGATATAGCACTATGGGTGGAATAGAATAATGATTGGGGATTGTGTGGAGAAGACAAAAAAGGATAAAGTCTCACATTAACGAGGATAATCAACGGGCTATGGGAATGCCCATCAATTGATGTCAACATGACGAGTAGGGATTGCCATGCAACGGATGCACTAGAGCTATAAATGAATGAAAGCTCAACAAAAGAAAATTAGTGGGTGTGCATCCAACTTGCTTGCTCACGAAGACCTAGGGCATTTGAGGAAGCCCATCGTAGGAATATACAAGCCAAGTTCTATAGTGAAAAATTCCCACTAGTATATGAAATTGACAACCTATGAGACTCTCTACATGAAAACATGGTGCTACTTTGAAGCACAATATATGAGACTCACTACATGAAGAACAAGGTGCTACTTTGAAGCACAAGTGTGGAAAAAGAGATAGTAGCATTGCCCTTTTATTTATTTTCCTTTTTTTCTTTTCTTTTTTTATTTTTTTCTTTTTCTTCTTTTTTTTCTTTGGCCTTCCTTTTTTTTCTTATGGCCTTTCTTTTTCTTTTATTTTTGGGCAATGCTCTAATAATGATGATCATCACACTTTTATTGATTACAACACATGAATTACAACTCGAAACTAGAACAAGATATGACTCTATATGAATGCCTCCGGCGGTGTACCGGGATGATGCAATGAATCAAGAGTGACATGTATAAAAATTATGCGTGGTGGCTTGGCCACAAATACGATGTCAACTACATGATCATGCAATGGCAATATGACAAAAGTAATGTATGTCATGGTGATGATGAACGAAACGGTGGAAAGTTGCATGGCAATATATCTCGGAATGGCTATGGGAATGCCATAAATAGGTAGGTATGGTGGCTGTTTTGAGGAAGATATAAGGAGGTTTATGTGTGATAGAGCGTATCATATCACGGGGTTTGAATGCACCGGCGAAGTTTGCATCAACTCTCAAGGTGAGAAAGGGCAATGCACGGTACCGAAGAGGCTAGCAATGATGGAAAGGTAAAAGTGTGTACAATCCATGGACTCAACATTAGTCAAAAGAACTCATATACTTATTGCGGAAATTTAGAAGTCATCAAAACCAAGCACTACGTGCATGCTCCTAGGGGGATAGATTGGTAGGAAAAGACCATCGCTCGTCCCGACCGCCACTCATAAGGATGCACAAGCCAGATACACTTCATGCTTCAAATTTGTTACACAACTTTAACTATACGTGCATGCTACGGGACTTGCTAACTTCAACACAAGAATTATTTAAATTCGTAATCACCCAACTAGCATGAATTTAATATCACTACCTCCCTATCTCAAAACAATTATCAAGTATCAAGTTGATCATAGCATCCAATTCACTTCCTATGATAGTTTTTATTATACCCAACTTGGATGCTCATCATTCTAGGACCAATTTATAACCATAGAAAATACCATGCTGTTCTAAAAGACTCTCAAAATAATCAAAGTGAAGCATGAGAGAACAACAATTTCTTCAAAATTAATCCACCGCTGTGCTCTAAAAGATATAAGTGAAGCACTAGAGGAAAAACTATCTAGCTCAAAAGATATAAGTGAAGCACATAGAGTATTCTAATAAATTTCAATCAAGTAGGCTTCTCCCAAAAGGTGTGTTACAGCAAGGATTATTGTGTTAAACTAAAAAGCAAAGACTAATATAATACACGACGCTCCAAGCAAAACACATATCATGTAGCAAATAAAAATATAGCTCCAAGTAAAGTTACCAATGAACGAAGACGAAAGAGGGGATGCCTTCCGGGGACATCCCCAAGCTTAGGATTTTGGCTATTCTTGAATATCTTGGGGTGCCTTGGGCATCCCCAAGCTTAGGCTTTTTCCATCCTTTATTCCATAGTCCATCAAAGCTCTACCCAAAACTTGAAAACTTCACAACACAAAACTCAACAGGAAATCTCATAAGCTCCGTTAGTGAAAGAAAACAAAACCACCACATAAGGTACTGTAATGAACTCATTATTTATTTATATTGGTGTTAAACCTACTTTATTCCAAGTTCTCTATGGTCATACCCTTACATACTAGCCATAGATGCATCAAAATAAGCAAACAACACACGAAAAACAGAATCTGTCAAAAACAGAACAGTCTGTAGCAATCTGTAGCTAACGCAAACTTCTGGAACCTTAAAAATCCTACAAAAATAGGAAGACCTAAACAATTTGTTTATTGAACATAAGAAAAAAGAATCAATGCAAAATATAGTTTCTGTGATTTATTGAATTTTTTCTCGTGAGTGCAAAGTTTCTGTTTTTCAGCAGAATGAAATCAACTCATATCATAGGTTATCCTATAGGTTCTACTTGGCACAAACACTAAATAAAACATGAAAACACATCTAAACAGAAAGTAAAAACAAAATTTATTACTAAACAGGAACAAAAACAAGAAACATTAAGAAAATTGGGTTGCCTCCCAACTAGCGCTATCGTTTAACGCCCCTAGCTAGGCATAAAAGCGAAGATAGATCTAACTAGTGCCATCTTTGGCACTTGGTTCATAGGTAGCTCGCATGATAGATTCATAAGGTAATTTGACTTTATTTCTTGGAAAGTGCTCCATGCCTTTTCTTTAATGGAAATTGGAATCTAATATTCCCTTCCTTCATATCAATAATCGCGCCACTCGTTCTAAGGAAAGGTCTAGCAAGAATAATAGGGCAAGAAAGATTACAATCTATATCAAGAACGATAAAATCAACGGGAACCAAATTTATATTAGCAACAATTAGAACATCATTGATCCTTCCCCGCAAGGTGCAAATTTAAAGAGCAATCATCAAGATCATGGAAACCTAGAATATCACATAAAGTTTTTGGAATCGTGGAAACACTAGCACCCAAATCACACAAAGAAAACACTCATAATCTTTAATTTTAATATTTATAGTAGGTTCCCACTCATCACTAAGTTTTCTAGGTATAGAAACTTCCAAATTAAGTTTTTCATCGAAAGATTGCACCAAGGCATCAACAATATGTTTGGTAAAAGCTTTATTTTGACTATAAGCATGAGGAGAATTAACAACGGATTGCAACAAGGAAATACAACTTTCTAAAGAACAATTATCATAATCAAAATCCTTGAAATCCGAGATAGTGGGTTCAATACTATTTAAAGTCATGACCTCTCCAATCCCACTTTTACCAAATTTAGCATCACGATCTAAAAACTCCGAATTCTTGGGACGCCTTCTAAATAAAGTTGACTCATCTCCAGTCCCATTATTATCAAGATTCATATTGCAAAATAAAGATCTAATAGGGGACACATCAATAACTTTAAGAACTTCATCATTATTTTCATGGAAACTAGAAGAACACGCTTTTATAAAGCAATCTTTCTTAGCACGCAATCTAGCGGTTCTTTCTTTGCATTAATCAATGGAACTTCTCATAGCTTTGATAGACTCATTGCTATCATGCTTAGGAGAAGAAAATCTAAGTTTGAGAGAATCAACATCAAGCGAAAGTATATCAATGTTCCTAGCCAAATCATCAACTTTGAGCAATTTTTCTTCAAGCAAAGCATTAAAATTCTTTTGAGAGATCATAAATTCTTTCACACTATCTTAAAAATTAGAGGGCATCTTATTAAAATTACCATAAGAATTATTGTAGGAATTTCCATAATTATTAGAGTAATTGCTAGGGAACGGTCTAGGATTAAAGTTTCCTCTATAAGTATTGTTTCCAAAATTATTCCTTCCAACAAAATTTACATCCAAAGATTCATTATTATTCTAAATCAAGGTAGATGAAGGCATATCATTGGGATCAATAGAATAACTCTTAGTAGCAAGCAATCTCATAAGCTCATCCATCTTTCCACTCAAAACATTAATTTCTTCTATACATGCACTTTTTTACTAGTAGATTGTTCGGTGTGCCATTGAGAATAATTAGCCATAATATTATCAAGAAGTTTTGTAGCATCTCCTAATGTTATTTCCATAAACGTGCCTCCGGCGGCCGAATCTAAAAGATTTCTAGAAGCAAAGTTCAATCCGGCATAAAATTTTTGTATGATCATCCATAAATTCAAACCATGAGTAGGGCAATTGCGAATCATCAATTTCATTCTTTCCCAAGATTGGGCAACATGCTCATGATCAAGTTGTTTAAAATTCATAATACCGTTCCTAAGCAGATGATCTTAGCGGGAGGAAAATACTTAGAGATAAAAGCATCTTTGCACTTGTTCCAAGAATCAATACTATTTTTAGGCAAAGACGAAAACCAAACTTTAGCACGATCTCTAAGTGAAAACGGAAATAACTTCAATTTAACAATATCATTATCCGTATCTTTTTTCTTTTGCGTCTCACACAAATCAACAAAGTTGTTTAGATGGGTAGCGGCATATTCACTAGGAAGGCCGGAGAATTGATCTTTCATAACAAGATTCAGCAAAGCAGCATTGATTTCACAAGACTCAATATCATTAAGAGGAGCAATCGAAGTACTAAGGAAATCATTATTATTGGTATTGGAGAAATCACACAATTTGGTATTATCTTGCGCCATGGTGACAAGTAATCCAACACACAAGCAAATAGAAAAAAGGCAAGCGAAAGAGAGGGGAAGAAAAAGGCAAGCGGAAAAGAGAGGAGATTGGGAAAGAGAGGGCGAATAAAACGGCAAGGGTGAAGTGGGGGAGAGGAAAACAAGAGGCAAATGGCAAATAATGTAAATGCGAGGGAGATGAGTTTGTGATGGGTACTTGGTATGTCTTGACTTGAACGAAGACCTCCCGGGCAACGGAGCCAGAAATCCTTCTTGCTACGTCTTGAGCTTGCGTTGGTTTTCCTTGAAGAGGAAAGGGTGATGCAGCACAGTAGCGTAAGTATTTCCCTCAGTTTTTGAGAACCTAGGTATCAATCTAGTAGGAGGCTCCTCACAAGTCCCACGAACCTACACAAACAAACAAAGAACTCGCAACCAACGCGATAAAGGGGTTGTCAATCCCTGTACGGCCACTTGCGAAAGTGAGATCTGATAGAGATAATATGATAAGATAAATATATTTTTGGTATTTTATAATATAGATGCAGAAAATAAAGATGCAAATAAAAGTAGATTGGAAACTTATATGATAAAAGATAGACCCGGGGGCCATATGTTTCACTAGAGGCTTCTCTCAAGATAGCATAAGTATTACGGTGGGTGAACAAATTACTGTCGAGCAATTGATAGAAAAGCGAATAATTATGATGTTATCTATGCATGATCATGTATATAGGCATCACGTCCATGACAAGTAGACAGACTCCTGCCTGCATGTACTACTATTACTCCACACATCGACCGCTATCCAGCATGCATCTAGAGTATTAAGTTCATAAGAACAGAGTAACACATTAAGAAAGATGACATGATGTAGAGGGATAAACCCAAGCAATATGATATAAACCCCATCTTTTTATCCTCGATGGCAACAATACAATACGTGTCTTGCAACCCTTTCTGTCACTGGGTAAGAACACCGCAAGATTGAACCCAAAGCTAAGCACTTCTCCCATGACAAGAAAGATCAATCTAGTAGGCCAAACCAAATGGATAATTCAAAGAGACTTGCAAAGATAACTCAATCATACATAAAAGAATTCAGAGAAGATTCAAATATTATTCATAGATAAACTTGATCATAAACCCACAATTCATTGGATCTCGACAAACACACCGCAAAAAGAGATTACATCGAGTAGATCTCCACAAGAGAGGGGGAGAACATTGTATTGAGATCCAAAAAGAGAGAAGAAGCCATCTAGCTAATAACTATGGACCCGAAGGTCTGTGGTAAACTACTCACAACTCATTGGCGGGGCTATGGTGTTGATGTAGAAGCCCTCCGTGGTGGATTTCCCCTCCGGCAGAACGCCGGCGACGGCTCCAAGATGGGATCTCGCGGATACAGAAGGTTACAGTGGTGAAAATATTTCTTCGGTGGCTCCCTGGATGTTTTCGGGGTATGTAGGCTTATATAGGAGGAAGAAGTACGTCGGTGGCCGCCCGAGGGGCCCACGAGACAGGGGGCGTGCCCAGGAGGGGTGGGTGCGCCCTCCTATCTCGTGGCCGCCTCGGCTACTTCTTGGCTTGCACTCCAAGTCCTCTGGATCACGTTCATTCCAAAAATCACGCTCCTGAAGGTTTCATTCCGTTTGGACTCCGTTTGATATTCCTTTTCTTTGAAATACTGAAATAGGCAAAAAAAAACAGCAATATGGGCTGGGCCTCCGGTTAGTAGGTTAGTCCCAAAAATGATATAAATGTGTAAAATAAAGCCCATAGACATCCAAAACAGGTAATATAATAGCATGGAACAATAAAAAATTATAGATATGTTGGAGACGTATCAGTACCCAACAGCCTTACGACCATCAAGTAGTTCTTCCAAAGTCCACACTTTGTTTTCATACATGGATCCTCTCTCGGATTTTATGGCCTCTAGCCATTTGTCGGAATCCGGGCCCACCATCGCTTCTCCATAGCTCGTAGGTTTATTGTTATCTAGCAACATGACCTCCAAGACAGGATTATCGTACACTCTGAAGCAGTACGCATCCTTGTCGTCCTACGAGGTTTGGTAGTGACTTGATCCTAAGTTTCATGATCTCTATCATCAGCTTCCACTTCAACTGGTGTAGGTGCTACAGGAACAACTTCCTGTGCCCTGCTACACACTTGTTGAAGTGATGGTTCATTAACCTCATCAAGTCTCCACCATCCTCCCAGTCAATTCTTTTGAGAGAAACTTTTCCTCGAGAAAGGACCCATTTCTAGAAACAATCAGTTTTGCTTCCGGATCTGAAATAGGAGGTATACCCAACTGTTTTTGTGTGTCCTATGAATATGTATTTATCCGCTTTGGGTTCGAGCTTATCTGGCTGAAACCTTTTCACATAAGTGTCGCAGCCCCAAACTTTTAAGAAACGATAGCTTAGGTTTCTCTAAACCATAGTTCATACGTTGTCATCTCAACGGAATTATGTGGTGCCTTATTTAAAGTGAATGTGATTGTCTCTAATGCTTAACCCATAAACGATAGTGGTAATTCGATAAGAGACATCATGGCATGCACCATATCCAATAGGGTGCAGCTATGACGTTCGGACACACCATCACACTATGGTGTTCCAGGCGGCACTAGTTGTGAAACAATTTCCACAATGTTTTAATTGTGTACCAAACACGCAACTCAGATATTCATCTCTGTGATCATATCATAGACATTTTATCCTTTTGTTACGACGATCTTCAACCTCACTCTGAAATTACTTGAACCTTTCAGTAATTCAGATTTTTTTTGTTTCATCAAGTAAATACAATTGGCATCTACTCAAATCATATGTGAAGTAATAACATAACGATATCCACTGCGTGCCTCAGCACTCATTGGACTGCACACATCAACATGTATTACTTCCAACAAGTTGCTTTCTTGTTCCATTTCACTGAAAACGAGGCCTTTCAGTCATCTTGCCCATGTGGTATGATTTGCATTTCTCAAGTGATTCAAAATCAGGTGAGTCCAAACGATCCATCTGTATGGAGTTTCTTCATGCGTACATACCAATAGACATGGTTTGCATGTCTCAAACTTTTCAAAAACGAGTGAGTCCAAAGATCCATCAACATGGAGCTTCTTCATGCGCTTTATACCAATATGACTCAAATGGCAGTGCCACAAGTATGTGGTACTATCATTACTATCTTATATCTTTTGGCATGAACGTGTGTATCACTACGATCGAGATTCAATAAACCATTCATTTTAGGTGCAAGACCATTGAAGGTATTATTCAAATAAATAGAGTAACCGTTATTCTCCTTAAATGAATAACTGTATTGCGATAAACATAATCCAATCATGTTTATGCTCAACGCAAACACCAAATAACAATTATTTAGGT
Source organism: Triticum timopheevii (assembly GCA_963921465.1). NCBI lineage: Eukaryota > Viridiplantae > Streptophyta > Magnoliopsida > Poales > Poaceae > Triticum > Triticum timopheevii. The sequence goes on from OY997272.1 coordinate 156,730,143, forward strand.
TTAACACCGATCTCGATGGTAGAGGGAGCGTGTGATGTTTGATCATATCAACCTTGGAAACACTTCCAACACATATCGTCATCTCACCTTTAGCTAGTCTCCGTTTATTCCGTAGCTCTTTTATTTCGAGTTACTAACACTTAGCAACCGAACCGGTATCTGAATACTCTGGTGCTACTAGGAGTACTAGTAAAGTACACATTTAATATAATGTATATCCAATATACTTCTGTCAACCTTGCCAGCCTTCTTATCTACCAAGTATCTAGGGTAATTCTGCTCCAGTGACTGTTCCCCTTATTACAGAAGCACTTAGTCTCGGGATTGGGTTCAACCTTGGGTTTCTTCACTAGAGCAGTAACTATTTTGCCGTTTCATGAAGTATCCCTTCTTGCCCTTGCCCTGCTTGAAACTAGTGGTTTCACTAACCATCAACAATTGATCCTCCTTCTTGATTTCTACTTTCGTGGTGTCAAACATCGCGAATAGCTCAAGGATCATCATTTCTATCCTTGATATGTTATAGTTCATCACGAAGCTCTAGTAGCTTGGTGGCAGTGACTTTGGAGAACCATCACTATCTCATCTGGAAGATAACTCCCACTCGATTCAAGCGATTGTAGTACTCAGACAATCTGAGCACATGCTCAATGATTGAGCTTTTCTTCCTTAGTTTGTAGGCTTAAGAAACTTGTCGGAGGTCTCACACCTCTTGACGTGGGCACGAGCCTGAAATCCCAATTTCAGCTCTTGGAACATCTCATATGTTCCGCGACGTTTCAAAAATGTCTTCGGTGCCTCAATTCTAAACCATTTAACATTACGCATTGAACTATCACGTAGTCATCAAAACGTGTATGTCAGATGTTCGCAACATCCACAGATGACGCTCGAGGTTTAGCACACCGAGTGGTGCATTAAGGACATAAGCCTTCTGCGCAGCAATGAGGATAATCCTCAGTTTACGGCCCAGTCCACATAATTGCTACTATCAACTTTCAACTAAATTTTCTCTAGGAACATATATAAAATAGTAGAACTAAAGCGCGAGCTTACGACATAATTTGCAAAGACCTTTTGACTATGTTCATGATAATTAACTTCATATAATCAAATTATTTAATGAACTCCCACTTAGTTGACATCCCTCTAGTCATCTAAGTGATACATCATCTGAGTCAACTAGGCCATGTCCGATCATCACGTGAGACGGACTAGTCATCATCGGTGAACATCTTCATGTTGATCGTATCTTCTATACGACTCATGTTCGACCTTTCGGTCTCTTGTGTTCCGAGGCCATGTCTGTACATGCTAGGATCGTCAAGTCAACCTAAGTGTTTTGCATGTGTAAATCTGGCTTACACCCGTTGTATGTGAACGTTAGAATCTATCACACCCGATCATCACGTGGTGCTTCGAAATAACGAACTTTCGCAACGGCGCACAGTTAGGGGGAACACTTTCTTGAAATTATTATGAGGGATCATCTTATTTACTACCATCGTTCTAAGAAAATAAGATGCAAAAACATGATAAACATCACATGCAATCAAATAGTGACATGATATGGCCAATATCATTTTGCTCCTTTTGATCTCCATCTTCGGGGCGCCATGATCATCATCGTCACCGGCATGACACCATGATCTCCATCATCGTGTCTCCATGAAGTTGTCTCGCCAACTATTACTTCTACTACTATGGCTAACGGTTTAGCAATGAAGTAAAGTAATTACATGGTGTTATTTAGTGACACGCAGGTCATACAATAAATAAAGACAACTCCTATGGCTCCTGCCGGTTGTCATACTCATCGACATGTAAGTCGTGATTCCTATTACAAGAATATGATCAATCTCATACATCACATATATTTCATTCATCACATCCTTCTTGGCCATATCACATCACACGACATATGCTGCAAAAACAAGTTAGACGTCCTCTAATTGTTGTTGCAAGTTTTTACGTGGCTGCTATAGGTTTCCAGCAAAAACATTTCTTACCTACGCCAAAACCACAATGTGATATGCCAGTTGCTATTTACCCTTCATAAGGACCCTTTTCATCGAATCCGATCCGACTAAAATGGGAGAGACTGGCACCCGCTAGCCACCTTATGCAACAGGTGCATGTCAGTCGGTGGAACCTATCTCATGTAAGTGTACGTGTAAGGTCGGTCCGGGCCGCTTCATCCCACAATACCGTCGAAACAAGATAGGACAAGTAACGGTAAGCATATTGAACAAAATTAACACCCACAACTACTTGTGTTTTACTCGTGCATAGAATCTACGCAATAGACCTAGCTCATGATGCCACTGTTGGGGAACGTAGCACAAATTCAAAAAAAATTACGCATCACCAAGATCAATCTATGGATATTCTAGCAACAAGAGAGAGAGGAGTGTATCTTCATACCCTTGAAGATCGTGATGCGGAAGCGTTACAAGAACGTGGATGATGGAGTCGTACTCGCGGAAGATCCAATCTAGCACCGAACGGACGGCGCCTCCGTGTTCAACACACGTACAGCCCGGGGACGTCTCCTCCTTCTTGATTTAGCAAGGGGAGAGGAGAAGTTGAGGGAGAACTCCGACAGCACGATGGCATGGTGGTGATGGAGCTCGTGGTATTCCTACAGGGCTTCGCCAAGCACTACGGAGGAGGATGAAGAGTTGGAGGAGGGAGGGGCTGCGCCAAAAGCAAGGGTACTGCAGCCCTCCCACCCCCTTTTTTATAGGGTTAAGGGGAGAGGGGGCCGGCCCCTCTAGATCCCATCTAGAGGGGGGGCGGCGGCCAGGAGGGGAGGCTTACCCCCCAAGCAAGGTGGAGGCACCCCCCTCCCCTAGGGTTTCCAACCCTAGGCGCCTTGGGCCCTTGGGGAGGGGCGCACCAGCCCACTAGGGGCTGGTTCCCTCCCATATTCAGCCCATCAAGTCCCCCGGGGCAGGTGGCCCCACCCGATGGACCCCCGGACACCTTTCGGTGGTCCCGGTACAATACCGATAACTCCCGAAACCATTCCGGCGACTGAAACTGGACTTCCCATATATATAAATCTTCACCTCTGGACTATTCGAGAACTCCTCGTGACGTCCGGGATCTCATCCGGGACTCCGAACAACCTTCGGTAACCACATACAATTTCCCATAACAACTCTAGCGTCACCGAACCTTAAGTGTGTAGACCCTACGGGTTCGGGAATCATGCAGACATGACCGAGACAGCTCTCCGGTCAATAACCAATAGCGGGATCTGGATACCCATGTTGGCTCCCACATGTTCCACGATGATCTCATCGGATGAACCACGATGTCGGGGATTCAAGCAATCCCGTATACAATTCCCTTTGTCAATCGGTACGTTACTTGCCCGAAATTCGATCGTCGGTATCCCAATACCTCGTTCAATCTCGTTACCGGCAAGTCACTTTACTCGTTGTGTAATGCATGATCCCGTGACTAACTACTTAGCCACATTGAGCTCATTATGATGATGCATTACCGAGTGGGCCCAGAGATACCTCTCTGTCATACGGAGTGACAAATCCCAGTCTTGATTCGTGCCAACCCAACAGACACTTTCGGAGATACCTGTAGTGCACCTTTATAGCCACCCAGTTGCGTTGTGACGTTTGGTACACCCAAAGCATTCCTACGGTATCCGGGAGTTGCACAATCTCATGGTCTAAGGAAATGATACTTGACATTAGAAAAGCTCTTAGCAAATGAACTACATGATCTTGTGCTATGCTTAGGATTGGGTCTTGTCCATCACATCATTCTCCTAAATATGTGATCCCGTTATCAATGACATCCAATGTCCATGGTCAGGAAACCATGACCATCTGTTGATCAATGAGCTAGTCAACTAGAAGCTCACTAGGGACATGTTGTGGTCTATGTATTCACACATGTATTGCGGTTTCCGGTCAATACAATTATAGCATGAACAATAGACAATTATCATGAACAAGGAAATACAATAATAACCATTTTATTATTTCCTCTGGGGCATATTTCCAACAAGATGTTCTAGCACAGGGCCTCATCAAGCGGATTGGCTCGGGAACACACACAAATATATGGCAAGACAACTGGCTTCCGAGGGACTACAAACTACGACCGATTTGTGCCTGGTCGGGCAACCCACCAGCCCTTGTCTCGGATTTAATTGACTCCACCACCAAGTCATGGAACAAGCATGTGATCACGGAACACTTTATTGCGCCCGATGTTGATGTTATTCTGAACATACCATTGAGCTCTCGGATCCAGGAAGGCTTTTGGGCCTGGCATTATGACAAGAGGGGAGTTTCATGTTGATGTTACCGAATGATTTCTACAGTCAAGACACAGAGGGAGCACTGGCTTGATCACCGGCCGGGGCAGTCCAATATTGCAGCTAATAACAGTTCTTGGTCGCAGCTTTGGAAAGTGCGGGTTCCTTCAAAAATCAGGGTGTTCGTATGGAGGTTAGCACACACGTCGATTCCTACGGGGCTTGTTCGACATGAAAGGAACATGGCGGATACACCGGCTTGCTCGATTTGTGGAGCCGAGGAGGATACCTGGCGTCACTCCCTACTATGCTGCCGCATGGCCAGATGTGTATGGGCCTTGGGTGACGAGGAGCTTCTGGAACATGTGATATCAAACCAGAACGCCGACGCCCGACTATGGTTGTTCTGGTTGTTCGAAACAACAAGACAACACGATTTAACGCGAGTTCTAGTGACAATGTGGGCAATTTGGTGGGCTCGCCGAAAAGCAATCCACGAGAGTGAGTTCCAAAGCCCATTGTCAACTATGAACTTTATCAGGTGGTTCTTGGATGAGCTGGATATTGTGGAAGCTCAGAAGACAAGATCGTTTTTAGCGCCTGCGGCACCATGAGCTCATGCTTGGCTACCGCCCGATGGAGAAGCTGCGAAGTTTAACTGTGATGACGCCATATCAACACTGGGCGAGAAGGGAGCGGCGGCCGTGGTATGCCGAGACAAATCACGGAAGTTTCTTGGAGCATCAGCACTAGTTTTTGAGGGCTTGATTGACCCGGCGAGCTTGGAGGCACATGCGTGCAGCGAGGCCCTTGCCCTTGCTCACGACTTGAACTTGCAGGAGCTGGTTATTGTATCAGATTGCTTAGCAGTGGTCTCCAACATGAAACAACAAGCATTACTAGTGTATGCGGCGGTTCTGCAGGATATACACATTACCAAGACCCTTTTTACTTCAGTCTTTTTCGCTTTGAACGTAGAGAAAATAATTTCGAGGCTCACTCGGTTGCAAAAGGAGCTGCATCTCTGCCAGTGGGCCGCCATGTGTGGCTAGAGATCCTTCCTGACATTGCGTGTATCCCGGATGTGATGAACTTTGAATAAAATCCCTAGTTACCTTAAAAAAAAACTAGATATTGGGGGTGCCCACATAGAAAATGGAATCCCGTTCTGAAGTTTAAGAAGAGAAGGCATTACGGGAAAGTTCTAAAAAAAATTCAAGAGTACGGGACAGTTCTAATTGATAACTGATTTTCCGGAAAGAAATAGAGGATGTTTTTTTTTATACGTAGTAATATAAGTACCAAGCAAATACGTACGTCAAGGGAAGAAAGAATCAAATCTAGTCAGGATCAACCAAGAAAATACGATTGACGCACAAGCACAAGCACTCGAATCATCATCAGTTCGGAATGGCTTCTCCCTTCTCTACGCGCTCTGTGGAAGACTGTGCCACAGTCGTGTACGTACTCCCTCCGTTCCGATTTACTCGTCGTGGTTTTAGTTCAAATTTGAACTAAAACCACGACGAGTAAATCGGAACGGAGGGAGTACGTACGGACGGACGGACAAGATTGGTCGTTGCGTTCCTGTCCAAAGCTAGCCGTCACGTTACGTTGCTGCTGCGAGAGAACCCGACAAGCCTGCTGCACGAGTGCAGCTTGACCGTGAAATCCCAAAGCAAGAATCCATGGCTCGATCTTCTCGAAAGCAATACGTGCACGGCCGGGTTTTTGACTGCGTAGCATTTTTAATGGTGCTAGAGCGGAAAAAAAAATATGATGCATGCTTGTACCCCTAGTTTTCTTACCTATTTTTTAGAGAAGAGAAGCTTGGAAGGCGGCGACCGGCGAGAGCTGGCAGTCAGGTACACGCCGTGGCACGGAAGGGAAGCACGAATCGACAAGATGACCTCCCTTTGTTCAGTTTATTTAATCATCATCATCATCAAGGATACGGGAGGCAGGGGTCAAAAGAAAGAATTCTCACCTTTGAGAAGTTGTGTCAGAAAGTAGCGAAAGCCGGAGGAAAATATATGTCGGCACCATCATCCTCCTCACCCGTGCCTGCTTATAAAAGTTTATCTAATTCACATCTAGATGTTTTTTTAAAAATGTCACATCTAAGCTCCCATAAATATATAATGCAGCAACAAAAAAAAATTAGATAAAAAAAATAAACCACGACCAGAATGAAAATCTGCTTAGATGTGACATAACTATGTCACATCTAGATGCGTCCTAAACAGATCTTATATTTTTTTCGATCAAAAGGGCTCCCACCCCGGTTCCATTACTTAAAATGAAACGACAGAATCCATGTTCGTTACAGCCCGCAGGAGGGGTTTTGCTCCCCTCCGGTCTGAGAAAACCAAACTTCGGACTTAAATCACTTACAGACCATCTAAACATGTCTACTGACAGAATTTAAATGCTCAATCCACATAGCAGGAAGGCCTGGTACATGGTGATTTTTCCTTCTTTATCCTTCAACGAGCATCCCACTCTCAATGCCTAGCCATCCTTCCGCTTTCTTCTTCATATAGTAATGCATCCACAACTCCTTCTTCCTCACCTTGGCTCTGGCCAAAGCACCAGAGGTGGCTGAGGGAGTCCTGGATTAGGGGTATCCGGACAGCCGGACTATATACATCGTCCGGACTATTGAAGCGTGAAGATACAAGACTCAAGACTTCGGCCCGTGCTCGGATGGGACTCTCCTTTGCATGGAAGACAAGTCTGGCGATCCGGATATTATATTTCCTTCCTTGTAACCGACTCCATGTAAACCCTAGCCCTCTCCGGTGTCTATATAAACCGGAGAGGATGGTCCTTAGAAGGACGATCATAATTACAATCATACCATCATAGGCTAGCTCTTAGGGTTTAGCCTCTACGATCTCGTGGTAGATCTACTCTTGTACTACTCATATCTTCAATATTAATTAAGCAGGAAGTAGGGTTTTACCTCCATCGAGAGGGTCCGAACCTGGGTAAACATTGTGTCCCTTGCTTCCTGTTACCATCAGCCTAAGACGCACATATCGGGACCCCCTACCCGAGATCCGCCGGTTTTGACACCGACATTGGTGCTTTCATTGAGAGTTCCTCTGTGTCGTCGCTTCGAGGCTTGATGGCGTCTTTAATCGCTAAAAACACGGTCCGGGGGGAGACTTTTCTCCCCGGACAGATCTTTGTGTTCGGCGGCTTCGCACTGCGGGCCAATTCACTTGGTCATCTGGAGCAGATCGACAGCTACGCCCCTGGCACCAGATCAGGTTCGGAAACTTGAACTACACGGATAATATCCGCGGAGACTTGATCTTCGACGGATTCGGGTCTGTGCCAGGAGCGCCGGACAGTCACGACGAGCACGGCCTAGACCTGCTATCGGACAACGCTCGAGACATCATCCCTGCAGTATCCCCGGATTTAAATCCGGAACAAGTTGCGTTGCCCGAGGACGGAGGGGTGGACCCCGCCCCGCAGGCCACATACTCACCGGCGGTGGAGCCGAACACAGGTCTCACCTTTAGGGAGGCCTGTAACCCAGGGCCCCCGGACTCGTATCCGGTTGTTGGTTCCGATCTGCATACCCTCGAGCCAGGTTGGGCTCCGGTAATGGAGTTAACGCTGCAGACATCTTTCAACACTTGCCCTTTGGCGACATGCTGAACTCATTAAAGTCTCTCTCTTTGTCAGGAGGCTCTGGGCCAAACTATGTCCAGCTTGAGTGGGAAGCAGTTGACGAAGGAATTCGCAGCCCACCCACCACCCACTTCATTGCCACGGTCGATGATTTAACCGACGTGCTTGACTTCGACTTCGAAGACATCTACGGTATGGACGACGATGCCGGAAACGTACAGGAGCCACCGCTCACAGGACGGTGGACAACCACCTCTTCATACGATATATATATATGGTGGACACTCCGAAAGAAACTAATGGTGATGAGGCAACGGAGGATAACCCCTCCAAGAAAAAAGCAAAGCATGGGCGTCGCCAGCGCCGCTCCAAGCCCCGCCAAGGCAATACCGGCACCAGAGACGAAAACAATCCGGATGGTGCCGACGATGAATACAACCCCGAACAGCCCGCCTTCAAGCAGGCCGAGCAGGAAGATGGGTAGGACAGCCCAGGCGAACAGGCGACGGACGGGTATCCGTAGGAGGACAACTACATGCCTTCCTCCGAAGACGATATTAGCCTCGGTGACGATGAGTTCGGCGTGCCCGAGGACCCCGCAGAGCAGAAGCGCTTCAAGCACTGGCTTATTGCCACTGCGATAAGCCTGAAGAAGAAGCAGCAGCAGCTTCAAGCTGATCAAGACCTGCTCACAAACAGATGGACAGAAGTCCTGGCAGCCGAGGAATATGGACTCAAGCGCCACACGGCTGACCGGCCGCCTCGAGGTCGGGATAAAATGGCATATCAGCCCGAATACCAGCGTGCACCCCCACGCCAGTTTACTACGGCCCGGGGCAATACTCAGGACCTGCGCGATAGACTAGATAACGCCGCAGGACAACCAAGATCGATCTACGGATCACGGAGGCTCGCCGCAGCACATGACGATGACCGTCATACCGGATACACTAACAGCAAATCCAGTCGGGCCGAATATAACCAGTCAGACGCAGCCGGACTGCGTCGCGACATAGCCCGGCCCAGAGGCGCCACACACCCCCTCTGCTTCACCGATGAAGTGATGGATCATGAATTCCCAGAAGGGTTCAAACCCGTAAACATCGAATCATACGATGGCACAACAGACCCCGCGGTATGGATCTGTCACATCCCTAGTTCTGGTATGCTCAAGGCTAGCTAGTCATGTGTGCATCATGTTAAATTCCATTTAAATTTGAAATGGGGATTTGTGAAACCCTCAGAATCATTTCTAGAAATGACCCAGATAAAAAATGCTCCAAAAAGGTCCAAGAAAATGCTCATGTTGCTCTCTGAAAATATTGGATAGAGATAAAAATCAAACCAATATTTTTTGGATCTCATAAGTATTTATTTTGGGCATTTGGAATTAATGCAGTAAATATTTGCTTTGGATATATATTGTTATATATATACAATATTGTCCAAAAATTATGCTAGTTAATGAGGAGCTCTGGAATAATACCAATAGCTCCTGCAAAAATTGGCATAAGAAATAAAATGATTTAGTATTTTTATTAAATCAAAACATATGTCAGAAAAATAGAAAAGAAAAACAAATAGGGAAAAAGGGAGCTAACCTGCGGCCTGGCACTGTGCGGCCTGGCCTGGTCCAGTGGCCCAATAGGCCGGCCCAGCCGACTAGCCAGTGCCAGTCGTCGTCTCCACCGCGCCAGGAGGACAGGGACGTGTGCCCGCGGCGTGCACCCACGCGTCCGGCCACCTCCTGGTCGCCTGCCTGCTTCCCCCGCCACGTCGACGCCGCGGATAGATGTGCGGGTGCCGTCTGGATTGAACCTTCCCCTTCTTTCACTCCCTCTCCCTCTCTGCCGCTCTCTCTCTCTCTAGCCGAGCGCTTCCGTCGCCGCCGCTCGCCGTTGCCGTAGCCAACGCCTCCCCCTCGCCTCCCCGACACGCTCCCCAGCTCCGCCACGTCGCCCTCGTCCTCTCCACCAAGCCGCGCCTCGTCGGACGCCCCGTGGAGCCGTCGCCGTCGCCATCTTCGCCTCCGGTCGCCGGAGATCGTCTTCGCCGCCCCGCCGACTCCAGCCCTTCCCCGAGCTCGCCGTCGACGTCGTAGAGCCCGTCGTGAGCTCCTGCTCCGTCCCTCTCTCTCCGTTTCTCCGTCCTCGCGCCGTAGCTCCTGCTTCCCACCACGGCCGTAGCACCTCGCCACCGGCCATGTCGCCACTGCAGCCACACCTTCGGGCACCTGCAACCCAGCACGCCACCGTGGTCATCACGTCTTCAGGAGACGAACACGACCAACCCCGTACCCTGCCGTGCACCGTAGCCCCTTCTTCCCTCCTCGCCGAACTCCGGCCGCCGCCCCGAGCTCCGCTCCGGCGTGCTCCGGCGTCCCCGCAGCCTCCAACCTGCTACCATGGACGCGGACGACGACGGGCTATGCCCCAGTGGTCTCCGCGCGTCCAGCCGCCGCTCGTAGCGCAAGTCCGGCGAGTCGTCGCCGCGTTGTTGGTCCTCGCCGGCCAAAACTCCGGCGGGCTGACGTGGTTGCTTAGTTAGGTGCTAATCATCGCTCAATTAACCCCCTGACACTGACACTAGGCCCCAACGCCACTAATCCTTTTTAGTTAGGTTTGTAGTTAGGATTAATTAACTCTATTAATTAACCATGACACTGACGTGTGGACCCCACACGTCAGGTTTGACCCGGTCAGCCACGGTTGACTCGCTGACGTCATGCCTCTGTAATGCTGACGCAGTTATTCTTTTTCTGGATTTAATATAAATCAGGAAAATCCAGAAAATGCTATAACTTCAATAAATCATAGAAATTCAACCGTAGCTCAGTTTGAAATAATTTATATATGAAAAATTATCAGAAAAATTCAATCTATCCATCTGTACCAGTTTCATGCATGACAAACCAACCTAAACCTGCTGTATAGGTAAAAACATATAAATGTCATATATGAGACTTAACTAGGAGTTGCATTTGAACTCTTGGTTCAAATGAACTTCAACCAAATGATTGCTAGCTACATTAGCTCAAACAGCATCACATCTACATGCCATGATCATGCATCATATTGTTGCATATGCTTGTGTTTTGATTGTCGACACCGTTCCTTCTCGATGGGTCCTGTTCCGGAGAGTGTTCCAGAGTACCTGTCCAAGGAGCAGTGCCTTCCTTGTTGATCTACCAGGCAAGCAAACCCCCTTGTTCATTCCGATACAATCCTACTCTCTCGCTCCTGCTCTCAGTTATTGCATTAGGACAACAACGTTTCAATTGCTACTTTGTGTTGCGGTGTTGAACCCATTCATTTGCATGACCTGTCATTGCCATAGTAAATAGTTGAAACCCACTAGCATGTGTAGGAGTTGATTGAAGCCATTGTTGTGTTCCTACCATGCCATGCCTGCTATTGCTTAGAGTGTGTCAGGTCTGATTCATTGGGAATGAATTGGAGTGTAGTATTCTATGTTCTGATGCTGAGAGTTAAGTGTGTGAACACGATTTGGTAAAGGTAGCGGTAAGAGGCCATGTAGGAGTACATGGTGGGTTGTCTCACTGGAACCGTCCTTAAGCACTGAGTTCTATGTATGTTGTCCAATGACTCGATACTACCACACATTGGGATCCTTAATTGACTCTCTCGACTTATTAACCGACTTGATCTCTGTCCAGGAGTCGCAACTAGTTTCTGGTGTTTGTAGGTAGTGATATTTTTCTACCGAGTGGCACCCGGCAGGGTGGGCTTGGAACAGACTAGGCACAGGTGGCACGGTGTATCAAGTGGCACCCAGATGGTGGGCTTGGGAACCCTGCTCACATCGTTTGGGGCCGTGAGCGACACCCCAGCCGGATCTCCTTGCGGATGGAACCCGAATAGGCGATAAACCTGGACTAGAGTCTTGTGTGGTTAGTCAGGTCGTGGCCGACACCCTTGCCAGGCTTCCGCTTGAAGGTTGCCGAGTTACATGACGTGTACATGGCGGTAAGTGGCGAGAGCGTGTGTGAAGAAGTACACCCCTGCGGGGTTAACATGATCTATTCGAATAGCCGGGTCCGCGGTTATGGACTTCTTGGATGCTTACATGGTACATAGACAACTTGAAGTGGATACTCTAAAATACTCAAGACAAGTGTGAGTGCTATGGATGGCCTTCTCGTAGGGAGACGGGGATGAATCCATAGTAGTGTATTGTGTGGTGATTAGTGGACTCGTGTGCGCCATATCACCTCAAAGAAGTTTCTCGTAGTCGTAGAACAGGATAGCCACTGAGTCAAAGCTGGCTTGCTGCAACTAAACCCCACATTACCTTCTTGATACAAATGCATGTATGATAGGATCCGATGTAAGTCTCGCTGAGTACCTTTGTACTCATGTTGCTTTATTTATGTTTTTGCAGCAGAGACTTCGGTCTTACTAGTGTTCCCGTGGACTTCGACAAGTAGCTTGTACCTCAGCTACGATCTTGATAGGATGCTGTAGATAGTCAGGCTCTTCAGCCTTTTTCATTTGTAGATGTCTGTACTCAGACATGTAATGCTTCCGCTTGTTGCTTGTATGCTCTGTATGATGGGTCCTGTGACCCCTCTTTGCAATAAATGTTATGATGGCTCTTTGAGCCTTATCTATATGAGTTGTTGAGTTATGTTGTGATGCCATGTTGTACAGCACATACTTGCATGTTATGCGTACGTGTAATGTGTATTGCTATGTGTGGGATCTGACTATCTAGTTGTTTATCCTTAGTAGCCTCTCTTACCGGGAAATGTCTCCTAGTGCTTCCACTGAGCCCTGGTAGCTTGTTACTGCTCCGGAACACTTAGGCTGACCGGCATGTGTCCTTCTTCGTTCCTGTGTCTGTCCCTTCGGGGAAATGTCACGCGGTGTCTACCGGAGTCCTGTTAGCCCGCTACAGCCCGGTTTACCGGAGTCCTGCTAGCCCAGTTGCTACAGCCCGGATTCACTCGCTGATGACCGACACGTTCGTTGCTGGGTCATATATGCATGTCCCGGTAAGTTAGTGCCACTTTGGGTTCACGACTAGCCATGTCAGTCCGGGTCCTTTGTCATATGGATGCTAGCGACACTATCATATACGTGTGCCAAAAGGCGCAAACGATCCTGGGCATGGTAAGGCGACACCCGTGGGAATACCGTGCGTGAGGCCGCAAAGTGATATGAGGTGTTACATGCTAGATCGGTGTGGCATAGAATCGGGGTCCTGACAGCTTTGGTATCAGAGCCTGACTGCCTGTAGGATTACCAAGCCAAACTGGTCGAAGTTGAGTCTAGAAATTCTTTAGTTATGTAAGGGAATTGATTGTGGGAAGGAAAGTAAGGCTCTTTTTACTCCTTTACCTCATGGCCTTCTGATCTAAGTCATCCTATTTTGCCTACGGGGTTAAGGAACTAGGCTTTCTCTCCTATCTATCAGGATCACGTGTTACTACTCTGTAGTCCCATAGGATTGGTTGATCAGAGTCATATCCCAGTTTTGAGTACTTCCGGTGTAGCCTATTTAGTATGATCTCAGAACCTTGAGTGGTGTTGTTGAGTTGTTGTACTACCCCATTTTTGGCAGGATGTCTCATTCTGAGCATTTTACTGCTGTTATACTGCCGGAATTGCCCTAGGAGTTTGAGAGTTACTAATTTCCTTGTCCTACATTCTATAGCCTGTAGTTGATGCTGATTCCATCCCTGTTTCGTTTCTCAGGATGACATCAAGTTCTGTTGTTCGTAGCCAGAACGACGGAGATGGTAGGGATGAGGATCCTCCCGACCCGCCTTTGTTGACAGAGTTCATGTTAGAGATGGAGAGGAACAAGCGTGAGTCTAACCGCTTGTTGGCACGTATCGAGGAGAACACCGCACATCAGTTCAAAGGGTCTTCAACCATTCATAACTTCATTCGCTTGCACCCACCTACCTTTCATCATTCCATCAAGCCACTCGATGCAGATGACTGGCTCCGTAGCATCAGTCATAAGCTGCGTTCCGCGAACGTAGTTGAAGATGACAAGGTCACCTATGCCACATACCACCTGGAAGGTCCTGCTAGTCTTTGGTGGCAGAACTATGAGGCTATGCTTCTAGCTGGCCAGATTCCTACCTGGAGGGATTTCATTGAGGCTTTTCGCGAGCATCACATTCCTGAAGCCCTCATCGATCGCAAGAGAGAAGAGTTATGTAGTTTCACCTAGAGTAAGATGGCTGTTGATGCTTAGAGTAGAGAGTTTGAGAACCTCGCCCACTATGCCACAGAAGAGGTGTCCACGGACGCCAAGAAGCAGGCTAGGTTCCGGAAGGGTCTCAACCCCAAGTTGCGTCGTGATCTCCACCTGCATCATTGTGATACATTCCAGGATCTTGTGAACAAGGCCATTAATGCAGAGACAACACAGCTCACTTACGAGGAGTCTCGTAAGCACATCCATGATTTGGGATCTTCCTCCGGTTCTAGTTCCCAGAAGCGCCGGATTTGGGTTCCAAACTCCGCTCTTCCTTCTGGATATGCACCGAGGCCATCTTATGTGGCGCCTCCCCCAACTTAGTCATATGCTCCACCCAGGTCTACTGGTAGACCGCTTGTCAGTGCGGGTCCACGTCCAACCTCAGGGACTTGCTTCACATGCGGGAAGCCAGGACAGTATGCACGTGACTGCTCTTAGGCTAGTTATGCTCCACCCCAGCCCGAGAAGTCTGTTGGCCGTGGTAAGCCATCACACAAGATGATCAGTGTCAAGTCAGCCCCCACTGAACGTGGACGTGTGCATCATGTCTCAGCTAAAGACGCTCATGATGATCCGGATGTCGTTCTTGGTACACTCCTTGTCAACTGTCACCCAACATCGGTTCTATTCGATACTGGAGCATCTCACTCCTTCATTTCTGAAAGCTAGGCTAACTTGCACAACATGTCATTTTGTGATATGCCCTCTCCACTAGTCATTCAAACTCCTGGATCCAAATGGCAAACCTCTAGTGTAAGCCATGGTAACGAGATCCTTTTGACAGACTTGTATTCCTTGCCTCACTTATAGCCCTCAAGTCTACAAATATTAACATCATCTTGGGTATGGACTGGATGGAAGCTCATTATGCCAAGATTGATTGTTACACTAGGTCTGTTCAGCTTACACACCCATCTGGCAAGATAGTCACTGTCTCCACTAGAGTTGCAAGGCGTCAGCTCTATTCTCTCAATGCCAGCCCTCTTCCAGACCTTGAAGATATCCCGGTAGTCCATGACTTTCCGGATGTCTTTCCAGAGGAATTGCCAGGTGTTCCACCTGACAGAGATGTAGAGTTCGTCATAGATCTTATCCCAGGAACTGCTCCAATCTCCAGGAGACCTTACAAGATGGCACCCTTAGAACTAGCCGAGCTTAAGAAACAACTTGATGAGTCCTTGCAAAAGGGTTTCATCCGTCCTAGTTCTTCTCCTTGGGCTTGCCCCGTCCTCTTCGTCAAGAAGAAGGATGGTACGGACCGGATGGTTGTAGATTATCGTCCCGTTAATTTGGTCACGATAAAGAACAAGTATCCGCTCCCAGGATCAATGACCTGTATGATCAGCTCGTTGGATCCTCAATCTTCTCCAAGATGGATTTGAGGTTAGGCTACCACCAAATCAAGATTAGAAATGGAGACATCCCCAAGACAGCCTTTGTCACTCGTTATGGCCAGTACGAGTACACCGTCATGTCTTTTGGTCTAACCAACGCTCCAGCTACTTTCTCCCGCTTGATGAACTCGATCTTCATGGAGTACTTAGATAAATTCTTCGTGGTTTACCTCGATGATATTCTTATTTACTCGAAGAACAAGGAAGAGCATGCCGGACATCTTAGACTTGTATTAGAAAACGCAGGGAGCACCGTCTTTATGCCAAGTTCTCCAAGTGTGAATTTTGGTTGCCAGAAGTGACCTATCTAGGCCACGTGATTTCTGGTAAGGGCATTGCTATCAATCCCGAGAGAGTTAAGGCCGTTCTCGATTCGACTCCACCTGAAACCGTTAAACAAGTTAGGAGTTTCCTTGGTCTAGCCAGCTATTGCCGCCGTTTTGTTGAAAACTTCTCCAAAGTAGCCAAACCCCTCACGGAACTTCTCAAGAAAGATAAAAGGTTTGAGTGGTCCCCATAGTGTAAGTACAGTTTTCAGGAACTGAAAAGACGCCTGACTTCTACTCCCATACTTGTGCCACCGGATTTCACTAAAGACTTTGTTATCTACTGCGATGCCTCACGACAGGGACTAGGTTGCATTCTTATGCAGGATCGCCATGTGATTGCCTATGCATCTCGACAGTTGCATCCACATGAGGAGAATTATCCTACACATGATCTAGAGCTTGCAACTGTAGTCTACGCACTCAAGACCTGGCGACATTACCTTCTTAGTAAACGTTGCGAGATCTACACCGATCACCAGAGTCTCAAGTATATCTTCACCCAACCAGATTTGAACCTTAGGCAAAGACGTTGGTTGGAGGTGATCTCAGATTATGACAAAGGGATTACTTACACTCCAGGCAAAGCCAATGTCATGGCTGATGCGCTAAGCCGTAAATCCTATTGCAACAATCTCATGTTGCAGCAAGGCCAACCACTTCTCCATGAGGAATTCTGTAAGCTTAATCTTCACATTGCTCCTCACAGATTCCTTTCTACCTTAATGGTGAAACCTACTCTTGAGGATCAGATCATAACTAGCCAGCAATATGATACAGGTATTTCTCGAATCAAGGACAACGTTAAGAAGGGAGCTGCTGGTAGTTTCTCTGTTGATGATCGAGGTGTTGTTTTCTTCGAGAACCGTCTGGTGGTTCCCAAGAAGCAACATCTTCGACAACTGATCCTTAAGGAGGCGCATGAATCTCCTCTCACGATTCATCCCGGCAGTACTAAGACGTATCAGGACCTACGCCAGAGGTTCTGGTGGACTATGATGAAGAGAGAAATTGCTCAGTTTATTGCTAACTGTGACGTTTGTCGTCGCGTTAAGGCAGAGCGTCAAAGGCCTGCTGGCACCCTTCAGCCTTGAGCTATTCCTGAGTGGAAATGGGATAAAGTAGGTATGGATTTCATCACCGGTTTTCCCAGGACCAAGAAAGGGAATAACACTATCTTCGTAGTCGTTGATCGTCTTTCCAAAGTGGCTCACTTCCTTCCTATTCGAGAGGGTATCACTTCTAGCCATCTTGCTGACTTATACATTTCTCGAATAGTGTCACTTCATGGTGTTCCACTAGAGATCAATTCAGACCGTGGTAGTCTTTTCACTTCTCATTTCTGGGAGAGTTTCCAAACTGCCATGGGAACCCATCTTTCCTTCAGTACTGCTTTCCACCCTTAGTCGAGTGGTCAGGTGGAAAGGGTCAATCAAATTCTCGAAGACATGCTTAGAGCTTGCGTTATCTCATTCGGTATGGATTGGGAGAAATGTCTTCCTTTTGCCGAGTTTGCTTATAACAATACCTATCAATCCAGTCTCAAGAAAGCTCCTTTTGAGATTCTCTATGTACAAAGATGTCGAACACCTTTGAACTGGTCAGAAACCGGTGAAAGACAATTCTTTGGACCGGACATGATCCAGGAGGCAGAAGAGCAAGTTCGCATCATTCGTGAGAATTTGAAAACAGCCCAGTCTCGTCAAAAGAGCCAGTATGATCGTCATCATAAGGTTATGACTTATGAAGTTGGCGACAAAGCTTATCTTCAGGTTACTCCCTTGAAGGGTACCCATCGTTTTGGTATCAAGGGCAAGTTGGCTCCTCGTTACATTGGTCCTTTTCGCATTCTCGCTAAACGAGGAGAGGTTGCCTAGCAGTTGGAATTACCCCCACATATTTCTAGAGTGCATGATGTCTTCCACGTCTCTCAACTCAGGCGTTGCTTCTCGGATCCTATCCACGGAGTGGACCACGAAACGCTTGATCTCCAAGATAACCTCACATACCGAGAGTATCCGGTTCGCATTCTTGATCAAGCAGAGCGTGTCACTTGACGTCAGAACATCAAGTTTCTCAAGGTTCAGTGGTCTCATCATTCTGAGAGAGAAGCTACTTGGGAGCGAGAAGATCGTCTTCGACTGGAATACCCCACTTTCTTTCCGTCGACCCCTGAATCTCGGGACGAGATTCTTTCAAGTGGGGGCGAGTTGTCACATCCCTAGTTCTGGTATGCTCAAGGCTAGCTAGTCATGTGTGCATCATGTTTAAATTCCATTTAAATTTGAAATGGGGATTTGTGAAACCCTCAGAATCATTTCTGGAAATGACCCAGATAAAAATTGCTCCAAAAAGGTCCAAGAAAATGCTCATGTTGCTCCCTGAAAATATTGGACAGAGATAAAAATCAAACCAATATTTTTAGGAGCTCATAAGTATTTATTTTGGGCATTTGGAATTAATGCAGTAAATATTTGCTTTGGATATATATTGTTATATATATACAATATTGTCCAAAAATTATGCTAGTTAATGAGGAGCTCTGGAATAATACCAATAGCTCCTGCAAAAATTGGCATAAGAAATAAAATGATTTAGTATTTTTATTAAATCAAAACATATGTCAGAAAAATAGAAAAGAAAAACAAATAGGAAAAAAGGGAGCTTACCTGCGGCCTGGCACTGTGCGGCCTGGCCTGGTCCAGTGGCCCAACAGGCCGGCCCAGCCGACTGGCCAGTGCCAGTCGTCGTCTCCACCACGCCAGGAGGACAGTGACGTGTGCCCGCGGCGTGCACGCATGCGTCCGGCCACCTCCTGGTCGCCTGCTTGCTTCCCCCGCCACGTCGATGCCGCGGATAGATGCGCGGGTGCCGTCTGGATCAAGCCCTCCCCTTCTTTCACTCCCTTTCCCTCTCTGCCGCTCTCTCTCTTGCTAGCCGAGCGCTGCCATTGCTGCCGCTCGCCGTTGCCACAGCCACCGCCTCCCCCTCGCCTCCCCGACACGCTCCCCAGCTCCGCCACGTCGCCCTCGTCCTCTCCGCCAAGCCGCACCTCGTCGGACGCCCCGTGGAGCCGTCGCCGTCGCCATCTTCGCCTCCGGTCGCCGGAGATCGTCTTCGCCGACTCCAGCCCTTCCCCGAGCTCGCCGTCGACGCCGTCGAGCCCGCCGTGAGCTCCTGCTCCGTCCCTCTCTCTCCATTTCTCCGTCCTCGCGCCGTAGCTTCCGCTTCCCACCACGGCCGTAGCACCTCGCCGCCAGCCATGTCGCCACCGCAGCCACACCTTCGGGCACCTACAACCGAGCACGCACCGTGGTCATCACGTCGCCAGGAGACGAACGCGACCAACCCCGTACCCTGCCGTGCACCGTAGCCCCTTCTTCCCTCCTCGCCGAACTCCGGCCGCCGCCTTGAGCTCTGCTCCGGCGAGCTCCGGCGCCCCCGCAGCCTCCCACCTGCTCCCCTGGACGCGGACGACGACGGGCTACGCCCCGGTGGTCTCCGCGCGTCCGGCCGCCACTCGTAGCGCAAGTCCAGCGAGTCGCCGCCGCGTTGTTGGTCCTCGCCGGCCAAAACTCCGATGGGCTGACGTGGTTGCTTAGTTAGGTGCTAAACATCGCTCAATTAACCCCCTGACACTGACACTGGGCCCCAGCGCCACTAATCCTTTTTAGTTAGGTTTGTAGTTAGGATTAATTAACTCTATTAATTAACCATGACACTGACGTGTGGACCCCACACGTCAGGTTTGACCCGGTCAGCCACGGCTGACTCGCTAATGTCATGCCTCTGTAATGCTGACGCAGTTATTCTTTTTCTGGATTTAATATAAATCAGGAAAATCCAGAAAATGCTATAACTTCAATAAATCATAGAAATTCAACCATAGCTCAGTTTGAAATAATTTATATATGAAAAATTATTAGAAAAATTCAATCTATCCATCTATACCAGTTTCATGCATGACAAACCAACCTAAACCTGTTGTATAGGTAAAACATATAAATGGCATATATGAGACTTAACTAGGAGTTGCATTTGAACTCTTGGTTCAAATGAACTTCAACCAAATGATTGCTAGCTGCATTAGCTCAAACAGCATCACATCTACATGCCATGATCATGCATCATATTGTTGCATATGCTTGTGTTTTGATTGTCGACATTGTTCCTTCTCGATAGGTCCTGCTCCGGAGAGTGTTCCATAGTACCTGTCCGAGGAGCAGTGCCTTCCTTGTTGATCTACCAGGCAAGCAAACCCCCTTGTTCATTCCGATACAATCCTACTCTCTCGCTCCTGCTCTCAGTTATTGCATTAGGACAACAACATTTCAATTGCTACTTTGTGCTGCGATAGTTGAACCCATTCCTTTGCATGACCTGTCATTGCCACAGTAAATAGTTGAAACCCACTAGCATGTGTAGGAGTTGATTGAAGCCATTGTTGTGTTCCTACCATACCATGCCTGCTATTTCTTAGAGTGTTTCTGGTCTGATTCATTGGGAATGAATTGGAGTGCAGTGTTCTATGTTCTGATGCTGAGAGTTAAGTGTGTGAACACGATTTGGTAAAGGTAGCGGTGAGAGGCCATGTAGGAGTACATGGTGGGTTGTCTCACTGGAACCATCCTTAAGCACTGAGTTCTATGTATGTTGTCCAATGACTCGATACTACCACACATTGGGATCCTTAATTGACTCTCTCGACTTATTAACCGACTTGATCTCTGTCCAGGAGTCGCAACTAGTTTTTGGTGTTTGTAGGTAGTGCTATTTTTCAACCGAGTGGCACCCGACAGGGTGGGCTTGGGACAGACTAGGCACAGGTGGCACGGTGTACCAAGTGGCACCCGGATGGTGGGCTTGGGAACCCTGCTCACATCGTTTGGGGCCGTGAGTGACACCCCGGCCGGATCTCCTTGCGGATGGAACCCGAATAGACGATAAACCTGGACTAGAGTCTTGTGTGGTTAGTCAGGTCGTGGTCGACACCCTCGCCAGGCTTTCGCTTGAAGGTTGCCGAGTTACGTGATGTGTACATGGCGGTAAGTGGCGAGAGCGTGTGTGAAGAAGTACACCCCTGCAGGGTTAACATGATCTATTCGAATAGCCGGGTCCACGGTTATGGACTTCTTGGATGCTTACATGGTACATAGACAACTTGAAGTGGATACTCTAAAATACTCAAGACAAGTGTGAGTGCTATGGATGGCCTTCTCGTAGGGAGACGGGGATGAATCCATAGTAGTGATTGTGTGGTGATTAGTGGACTTGTGTGCGCCATATCACCTCAAAGAAGTTTCTCGTAGTCGTAGAACAGGATAGCCACTGAGTCAAAGCTGGCTTGCTGCAACTAAACCCCACATTACCTTCTTGATACAAATGCATGTTTGATAGGATCCGATGTAAGTCTTATTGAGTACCTTTGTACTCATGTTGCTTTATTTATGTTTTTGCAGCAGAGACTTCGGTCTTACTAGTGTTCCCGTGGACTTCGACAAGTAGCTTGTACCTCAGCTACGATCTTGATAGGATGTTGTAGATAGTCAGGCTCTTCAGCCTTTTTCATTTGTAGATGTTTGTACTCAGACATGTAATGCTTCCGCTTGTTGCTTGTATGCTCTGTATGATGGGTTCTGTGACCCCTGTTTGCAATAAATGTTATGATGGCTCTTTGAGCCTTATCTATATGAGTTGTTGAGTTATGTTGTGATGCCATGTTGTACAGCACATACTTGCATGTTATGCGTACGTGTAATGTGTATTGATATGTGTGGGATCTGACTATCTAGTTGTTTATCCTTAGTAGCCTCTCTTACCGGGAAATGTCTCCTAGTGCTTCCACTGTGCCCTGGTAGCTTGTTACTGCTCCGGAACACTTAGGCTGACCGGCATGTGTCCTTCTTCGTTCCTGTGTCTGTCCCTTCGGGGAAATGTCACGCGGTGTCTACCAGAGTCTTGTTAGCCTGCTACAGCCCAGTTTAGCGGAGTCCTGCTAGCCCAGTTGGTACAGCCCGGATTCACTCGTTGATGACCGACACATTCGTTGCTGGGTCATGTATGCCTGTCCCTGTAAGTTAGTGCCACTTTGGGTTCACGACTAGCCATGTCAGCCCGGGTTCTTTGTCATATGGATGCTAGTAACACTATCATATACGTGTGCCAAAAGGCGCAAACGGTCCCGGGCATGGTAAGGCGACACCCGTGGGAATACCGTGCGTGAGGCCGCAAAGTGATATGAGGTGTTACATGCTAGATCGGTGTGGCATAGAATCGGGGTCCTGGCAGGATCGAAGATTTCCTTCTCCACATCCACATGGCCCCCGGAGATGATCTACATGCCATCAAGTATCTTCCCCTTAAGCTCAAAGGACCCGCCCGGCACTGGCTAAACAGCCTGCCCGCAAATTCCATTGGCAGTTGGGAAAACATGAAAGACGCATTTCTTGAAAACTTCCAAGGCACATATGTGCGACCTCCGGATGCCGATGACTTGAGCCACATTACTCAACAGCCCGGAGAATCAGCCAGGAAATTCTGAACTCGGTTCCTAACTAAAAAGAACCAAATAGTTGACTGTCCGGACGCTGAAGCCTGGCGGCCTTCAAGCATAATATCCGCGACGAGTGGCTCGCCCGACACCTCGGCCAGGAGAAACTCAAGTCCATGGCAGCTCTCACGACACTAATGACCCACTTTTGTGCGGGCGAGGACAGCTGGTTGGTGATACGTCTCCAATGTATCTATAATTTTTTATTGTTCCATGCTTTTCTATTACCTATTTTGGATGTTTATGGGCTTTATTGTATACATCTTTATCATTTTTGGGACTAACCTACTAACCGGAGGCCCAGCCCATATTGCTGTTTTTTGCCTATTTCAGTATTTCTAAGAAAAGGAATATCAAACGGAGTCCAAACGGAATGAAACCTTCGGGGACGTGATTTTTGGAACGAACAAGATCTGGAGAGCTTGGAGTGCAAGTCAAGAAACAACCAGAGCCTCCACGAGATAGGAGGGCGCGGCCCCCTGTAGGGCGCGCCCCCCTGACTCGTGGGCCCCTCCGGCGGTCACCGACATACTTCTTCCTCCTATATATACCTACGGACCCCGAAAACATCCAGGGGCACCACGAAACACAATTTCCACCACCGTAACCTTTTGTATCCGCGAGATCCCATCTTGGAGCCTTCGTCGGCTCTCTGCCGAAGGGGGAATCGACCACGGAGGGCCTCTACATCAACATCCTTGCCCCTCCTATGAGTTGTGAGTAGTTTACCACAGACCTATGGGTCCATAGTAATTAGCTAGATGGCTTCTTCTCTCTTTTTGGATCTCAATACAATGTTTTCCCCCTCTCTTGTGGAGATCTATTCAATGTAATCTCTTTTTGCGGTGTGTTTGTCGAGATCCGATGAATTGTGGGTTTATGATCACATTTATCTATGGATATTAATTGAATCTTCTCTGAATTCTTTTATGTATGATTGAGTTATCTTTGCAAGTCTCTTCGAATTATAGGTTTGGTTTGGCCTACTAGATTGATCTTTCTTGCCATGGGAGAAGTGCTTAGCAGTGGGTTCAATCTTGTGGTGTTCGTACCCAGTGACAGAAAGGGTTGCAAGACACGTATTGTATTGTTGCCATCGAGGATAACAAGATGGGGTTTATATCATATTGCATGAGTTTATCCCTCTACATCCTATCATCTTGCTTAATGCGTTACTCTGTTCTTATGAACTTAATACTCTAGATGCATGCTGGATAGTGATCGATGTGTGGAGTAATAGTAGTAGATGTAGGCAGGAGTCGGTCTACTTGTTATGGACGTGATGCCTATATACATGATCATACCTAGAGAATCTCATAACTATGCGCTTTTCTATCAATTGCTCGACAGTAATTTGTTCACCCACCGTAATACTTATGCTCTCGAGAGAAGCCTCTAGTGAAACCTATGGCCCCCGGGTCTATCTCTTATCATATTTGCTTTCAATCTACTTTTATTTGCATCTTTACTTTTTGCATCTATATCATAAAATACCAAAAATATATTTATCTTATCATACTATCTCTATCAGATCTCACTTTCGCAAGTGGCCGTGAAGGGATTGACAGCCCCTTTATTGCGTTGGTTACGAGTTCTCAGTTTGTTTGTGTAGGCGCGTGGGACTTTTGAGGAGCCTCCTACTGGATTGATACCTTCGTTCTCAAAAACTGAGGGAAATACTTACGCTACACTTGCTGCATCACCCTCTCCTCTTCGGGGAAAACCAACGCTAGCTCAAGACGTAGCAAGAAGGATTTCTGGCGCCGTTGCCGGGGAGGTCTTCGCTCAAGTCAAGACATACCAAGTACCTATCACAAACCCATCTCCCTTGCATTTACATTATTTGCCATTTGCCTCTCGTTTTCCTCTCCCCCACTTCACCCTTGCCGTTTTATTCGCCCTCTCCTTCCCAATCTCCTCCTCTCTTTTCTACTTGCCTATTTTTGTTTGCTTGTGTGTTGGATTACTTGTTGCCATGGCACAAGATAATACCAAATTGTGTGATTTCTCGAACACCAATAATAATGATTTCCTTAGTACTCCGATTGCTCCTCTTAATGATGTTGAGTCTTGTTAAATAGATGCTGCTTTGCTGAATCTTGTTATGAAAGATCAATTTGCCGGCCTTCCTAGTGAAGATGCCGCTACCCATCTAAACAATTTTGTTGATTTGTGTGATATGCAAAAGAAGAAAGATACGGATAACAATATTGTCAAATTGAAGTTATTTCCGTTTTCACTTAGAGATCGTGCCAAAGTTTGGTTTTCGTCTTTGCCTAAAAATAGTATTGATTCTTGGAACAAGCGCAAATATGCTTTTATCTCTAAGTATTTTCCTCCCGCTAAGATCATCACTCTTAGGAACGATATTATGAATTTTAAACAACTTGATCATGAGCATGTTGCCCAATCTTGGGAAAGAATGAAATTGATGCTTCGCAATTGCCCTACTCATGGTTTGAATTTATGGATGATCATACAAAACTTTTATGCCGGTTTGAACTTTGCTTCTAGAAATCTCTTAGATTCGGCCGCGGGAGGCACCTTTATGGAAATCACGTTAGGAGATGCTACATAACTTCTTGATAATATTATGGCTAATTATTCTCAATGGCGCACCGAAAGATCTTCTAGTAAAAAAGTGCATGCTATAGAAGAAATCAATGTTTTGAGTGGAAAGATGGATGAACTTATGAAGATGTTTTCTACTAAAAATACTCCTCTTGATCCTAATGATATGCCTTTGTCTTCCTTGATTGAGAATAATAATGAATCTATGGATGTGAATTTTGTTGGTAGGAATAGTTTTGGAAACAACGCTTATAGAGGAAATTTTAATGCTAGACCATTCCCTAGTAATTCCTGTAATAATAATTATGTAAATTCCTACAATAATCCTTATGGTAATTTTAATAAGATTCCCTCTGATTTTGAGAATAGTGTGAAAGAATTTATGATTTCTCAAAAGAATTTTAATGCTTTGCTTGAAGAAAAATTGCTCAAAGTTGATGATTTGGCTAGGAACATTGATAGACTTTCGCTTGATGTTGATTCTCTTAAACTTATACCTTCTCCTCCTAAGCGTGATATCAATGAGTCTCTCAAACTAATGAGAATTTCCATTGACAAGTGCAAGGAAAGAACCGCTAGATTGCGTGCTAAGAAAGACAGCTTTATAAAAGCGTGTTCTTCTAGTTTCCATGAAAATAATGATGAGGATCTTAAAGTTATTGATGCGTCTCCTATTAGATCTATGTTTTGCAATATGAATTTTGATGATTATGGGACTGATGATGAATCAACTTTGCCTAGAAGGCATCCCAAGAATTTGGAGTCTTTAGATCTTAATGCTAAATTTGGTAAAAGAGAGACTGGAGAATCATTAACTTTTAATAATGTTGAACCTACTATCTCGGATTTCAAGGAATTTGATTATGATAATTGCTCTTTAAAAGTTTGTATTTCCTTGTTGCAATCCGTTGTTAATTCTCCTCATGCTTATAGGAAAAACAAAGCTTTTACCAAACATATTGTTGATGCCTTGATGCAATCTTATGATGAAAAATTTAATTTGGAAGTTTCTATACCTAGAAAACTTAATGATGAGTGGGAACCTACTATAAAGATTAGAATTAAAGATTATGAGTGTTTTGCTTTGTGTGATTTGGGTGCTAGTATTTCCACGATTCCGAAAACTTTATGTGATATTCTAGGTTTCCATGATTCTGAAGATTGCTCTTTCAATTTGCACCTTGCGGATTCCACCATTAAAAAGCCTATGGGAAGGATCAATGATGTTCTTATTGTTGCAAATAGAAATTTGGTGCCCGTAGATTTTATCGTTCTTGATATAGATTGCAATCTTTCTTGCCCGATTATTCTTGGTAGACCTTTCCTTCGAACGATTGGTGCGATTATCGATATGAAAGAAGGGAACATTAGATTCCAATTTCCCTTAAAGAAAGGCATGGAGCACTTTCCAATAATGAAAGTTAAATTACCTTATGAATCTATCATGCGTGCCACTTATGAATCAAGTGCCAAAGATGGCACTCGTTAGATCTATCCTCGCTTTTATGCCTAGCTAGGGGCATTAAACGATAGCGCTAGTTGGGAGGCAACCAAATTTTTTTTATGTTCTTTTTTTTGTTCCTGTTTAGTGTTAAATTTTGTTTCTACTTTCTGTTTAGATGTGTTTTTATCTTTTGTTTAGTGTTTGTGCCAAGTAGAACCTATAGGATAAACTATGATGATGGTTGATTTGATTCTGCTGAAAAACAGAAACTTTGCGCTCACGAGAAACAATTCAATAAATCACATAAACGTGATTTTGCATTAATTCTTTTTGCTTTTGATCAATAAATAAATTTTCCAGTACGTCCTATTTTGGTAGGAATTTTAGAGTTCCAGAAGTTTGCGTTAGTTACAGATTTCTACAGATTGTTCTGTTTTTGACAGATTCTGTTTTTCGTGTGTTGTTTGCTTATTTCAATGCATCTATAGCTAATAAATTAGTTTATAAACCATAAGGAAGTTGGAATACAGTAGGTTTAACACCCAAATAAATAAAGAATGATTTCATTACAGTAACTTATGTGGTGGTTTTGTTTTCTTTCACTAACGGAGCTTATAAGATTTCCTGTTGAGTTTCGTGTTGTGAAGTTTTCAAGTTTTGGGTAAAGCTTTTATGGACTATGGAATAAAGAGTGGCAAGAGCCTAAGCTTGGGGATGCCCAAGTCACCCCAAGATATTCAAGAATAGGCAAAAGCCTAAGCTTGGGGATGCCCCGGGAAGGCATCCCCTCATTCGTCTTCGTTCATTGGTAACTTTATTTGGAGCTATATTTTTATTCGCCACATGATATGTGTTTTGCTTGGAGCATCGTGTATTATATTAGTCTTTGATTGTTAGTTGACCACAATCATCCTTGCTGTACACACCTTTTGGGAGAAGCCTATTTGATTAGAATTTGCTAAAATACTCTATGTGCTTCACTTATATCTTTTGAGCTTGATAGTTTTTGCTTTAGTGCTTCACTTATATCTTTTAGAGCACGATGGTATCTTAATTTTGAAGAAATTGCTAGTCTTTCATGCTTCACTTATATTATTTTGAGAGTCTTTTAGAACAGCATGGTATTTGCTATGGTTACAAATTTGGTCCTAGAATGGTGAGCATCCAAGTTGGGTATAATAAAAACTATCATAGGAAGTGAATTGGATGCTATGATCAATTTGATACTTGATAATTGTTTTGAGATATGGAGGTAGTGATATTAAAGTCATGCTAGTTGGGTGATTATGAATTTAAAGAATGCTTGTGTTGAAGTTAGCAAGTCCCGTAGCATGCACGTATGGTTAAAGTTATGTAACAAATTTGAAACATGAAGTGTACCTGGCTTGTGCATCCTTATGAGTGGCGGTCGGGGACGAGCGATGGTCTTTTCCTACCAATCTATCCCCCTAAGAGCATGCGTGTACTACTTGGTTTTTGATGACTTCTAAATTTTTACAATAAGTATATGAGTTCTTTTGACTAATGTTGAGTCCATGGATTATACGCACTTTTACCTTTCCACCATTGCTAGCCTCTTCGGTACCGTGCATTGCCCTTTCTCACCTTGAGAGTTGGTGCAAACTTCGCCGGTGCATCCAAACCCCGTGATACGATACGCTCTATCACACAGAAACCTCCTTATATCTTCCTCAAAACAGCCACCATACCTACCTATTATGGCATTTCCATATCCATTCCGAGATATATTGCCATGCAACTTTCCACCGTTCCGTTTATCATCATCATGACATACATTACTTTTGTTATATTGCCATTACATGATCATGTAGTTGACATCGTATTTGTGGTAAAGCCACCATGCATTATTTTTCATACATGTCACTCTTTATTCATTGCACCATCCCGGTACACCGCCGGAGGCATTCATATAGAGTCATATCTTGTTCTAGTTTCGAGTTGTAATTCATATGTTGTAATCAATAGAAGTGTGATGATCATCATTTTTAGAGCATTGCCCAAAGAAAAAAACAGAAGAAAGGCCAAAAGAAAAAAAAGGCCCAGAAAAAAAGAAAAAAGAAGAAGAAAATAAATAAAAAGAGCAATGCTACTATCTCTTTTCCACACTTGTGCTTCAAAGTAGCACCTTGTTCTTCATGTAGTGAGTCTCATATATTGTGCTCCAAAGTAGCACCATGTTTTTCATATAGTGAGTCTCATAAGTTATCTTTTTCATACTAGTGGGAATTTTTCATTATAAAACTTGGCTTGTATATTCCTACAATGGGCTTCCTCAAATGCCCTAGGTCTTCGTGAGCAAGCAAGTTAGATGCACACCCACTAGTTTTCTTTTGTTGAGCATTCATTTTTAGATCTAGTGCATCCGTTGCATGGCAATCCCTACTCCTAATGCTGGCATCAATTAATGAGCATCTCCATAGCCCGTTGATTATCCTTGTTAATGTCAGACTTTCTCCTTTTTGTCTCCTCCACACAATCCCCATCATCATATTCTATTCCACCCATAGTGCTATATCCATGGCTCACGCTCATGTATTGCGTGAAGGTTGAAAAAGTTTGAGATTATTTAAGTATGAAACAATTGCTTGGCTTGTCATCGGGGGTATAGAATTTGGGAACATCTTTGTGTGACGAAAATGAAGCATAGCCTAACTATATGATTTTGTAGGGATGAACTTTCTTTTGCCATGTTATTTTGAGAAGACATGATTACTTTGATTAGTATGCTTGAAGAGTTACTATTTCTTTTATCAATATGAACTTTTATTTTGAATCATTTGGATCTGAACATTCATGCCACAATAAAGAAAATTACATTGAGAATTATGCTAGGTAGCATTCCACATCAAAAATTCTCTCTTTATCATTTACCTACTCGAGAACGAGCAGGAATTAAGCTTGGGGATGCTTGATACGTCTCCAATGCATCTATAATTTTTGATTGTTCCATGCTATTATATTACCTGTTTTGGATGTTTATGGGCTTTATTTTATACATCTTTATCATTTTTGGGACTAACCTACTAACCGGAGGCCCAGCCCATATTGTTGTTTTTTTGCCTATTTCAGTATTTCGAAGAAAAGGAATATCAAACGGAGTCCAAACGGAATGAAACCTTCGGGAACGTGATTTTTGGAACGAACAAGATCCGGAGAGCTTGGAGTGCAAGTCAAGAAACAACCGGAGCCTCCACGAGATAGGAGGGCCCCCCCCTGTAGGGCGCGCCCCCCTGTCTTGTGGGCCCCTTGGGCGGCCACCGACGTACTTCTTCCTCCTATATATACCTACGGACCCCGAAAACATCCAGGGGCACCACGAAACACAATTTCCACCACCGTAACCTTCTGTATCCGCGAGATCCTATCTTGGAGCCTTCGCCGACACTCTGCCGGAGGGGGAATCGACCATGGAGGGCCTCTACATCAACATCCTTGCCCCTCCTATGAGTTGTGAGTAGTTTACCACAGACCTACGGGTCCATAATAATTAGCTAGATGGCTTCTTCTCTCTTTTTGGATCTCAATACAGTGTTCTCCCCCTCTCTTGTGGAGATCTATTCGATGTAATCTCTTTTTGTGGCGTGTTTGTCGAGATCCGATGAATTGTTGGTTTATGATCAGATTTATCTATGGATATTAATTGAATCTTCTCTGAATTCTTTTATGTATGTTGAGTTATCTTTGCAAGTCTCTTCGAAATATCGGTTTGGTTTGGCCTACTAGATTGATCTTTCTTGCCATGGGAGAAGTGCTTAGCTTTGGGTTCAATCTTGCGATGTTCGTACCCAGTGACAGAAAGGGTTGCAAGACACGTATTGTATTGTTGCCATCGAGGATAACAAGATGGGGTTTATATCATATTGCATGAGTTTATCCCTCTACATCATGTCATCTTGCTTAATGCGTAACTCTGTTCTTATGAACTTAATACTCTAGATGCATGCTGGATAGCGGTCGATGTGTGGAGTAATAGTAGTAGATGCAGGCAGGAGTCGGTCTACTTGTTATGGACGTGATGCCTATATACATGATCATACCTAGAGAATCTCATAACTATGCGCTATTCTATCAATTGCTCGACAGTAATTTGTTCACCCACCGTATTACTTATGCTCTCGAGAGAAGCCTCTAGTGAAACCTATGGCCCCCGGGTCTATATCTTATCATATTTGCTTTCAATCTACTTTTATTTGCATATTTACTTTTTGCATCTATATCATAAAATACCAAAAATATATTTATCTTATCATACTATCTCTATCAGATCTCACTTTCGCAAGTGGCCGTGAAGGGATTGACAACCCCTTTATTGCGTTGGTTGCGAGTTCTCAGTTTGTTTGTGTAGGCGCGTGGGACTTTTGAGGAGCCTCCTACTGGATTGATACCTTGGTTCTCAAAAACTGAGGGAAATACTTACGCTACACTTGCTGCATCACCCTCTGCTCTTCGGGGAAACCAACGCTAGCTCAAGACGTAGCAGTTGGCTCGTAGCAGCACTACGCCACATTCTGGCACTTCAGATGTCCGTGAAAATAATGGCAAGCTACAGCGCAACAGACACAAGCGACGGAACAACGGCGACAACACCAAAGACACGGCGGTCAATGCCGGATTCAGCGGACCCAAATCCGGTCAGCGGAAGAAGCCATTCAGAAGAAACAATCAGGGACCGTCCAGTCTAGACTGTATACTGGAGCGCTCGTGGCAAATTCATGGCACCCCGGACAAGCCAGCCAACCACGCCAATAGAGACTGCTGGGTATTTAAACAGGCCGACAAAATAAACGCCGAAAACAAGGACATGGGGTTGCACATCGACGATGACGAGGAGCCCCGGCGTCCGAACACGGGGGGACAGAAGAAATTTCCCCCCCAGGTGAAAACGGTCAACATGATCTACGCCACTCACATCCCCAAGCGGGTACGGAATCGAGCACTATGGGACGTCTACGCGATGGAGCCAGTCGTCCCCAAATTCAACCCATGGTCAGCTTGTCCGATCACCTTTGATCGTAGGGATCATCCTACTAGCATCCGCCATGGTGGCTCAGCCGCATTGGTCTTAGACCCAATCATCGATGGATTCCACTTCACGCGAGTCCTTATGGACGGCGGCAGCAGCCTGAACCTACTTTACCAGGACACAGTGCGCAAAATGGGCATCGATCCTTCAAGGATTAAGCCCACCAAAACCACCTTTAAAGGTGTAATTCCTGGAGTAGAGGCCCGTTGTACGGGCTCTATAACATTGGAAGTGGTCTTCGGATCTCCGGATAACTTCCGAAGCGAAGAGTTAATCTTCGATATCGTTCCTTTACGTAGTGGTTACCACGCACTGCTCGGACGAACCGCATTCGCTAGATTCAATGCGGTACCACACTATGCATACCTCAAGCTCAAGATGCTCGGCGCGCGCGGGGTCATAAAAGTCAACGGAAATATGGATCGCTCTCTTCATACAGAAGAGCATACTACAGCCCTTGCAGCAGAAGTACAATGCGGCCTCATCCGGCAAACCACCAATCCGGCGACGACAACCTCAAACACCGTCAAGCGAGGTCGGAGCACCCCGCAACAGGATCACCAGGCACGCCAAGAGCATGACTAGCAATCCGGCCTCCGCTCAAATCCCATCAAAGCAGCATCTGTGCCACATGTACACAATTACGCACTTAAAATACCATGAGCACAGGCGGAGGTGCAGCAGTGGCTCAGTCAATAGTGCGGTATCACCGCCACATACCTTCATAACCTTTCCTTTCACCTTTCAGGACATTGCTTTAGTGCAGCCTCTCCAGAGGAGCTAGATTGTCGTACTTACATAGGAGAGAAAACCAAAGGAGGCAATAGGCTTTGCGCACAGAAGGAAATACCCAGGTGGAATCTATTTACGATTCTTATACCTTCTTTATCTATCTGCATGTAGCCTGCCCCCGGATAGGATATGTCAAATAATCCTAGTTATCTCCGCTTAATGCATTCATTGTAAACATATGCTTAAACGTATTATTCATCAACGGGAGATCATATATAGCGTCAGCTTATTATTCTTATTTGAGCATTTTTCTTACAAATGTCTATTTGATATTGCATCCGTACACCTTGGTACGTCAGTTTGCCAGTGGCTTCTTATGGCGCCACATAAAATGGCAAGAAAAGTCCAAACACTTTCAACAGTGCGGCACCCCGAAGTTATAGCATTATATGCATCAGCTCCGAATCATGTCTTGGGTCTACAGTTGGGATAACCCGGCTCCCTTGTTTTGGTGCCTTATGTTCCGTTATATCGGCTAAGGTAGCGCAGGGAGAACTACTGCGATTGTGCCCCGGTTCTTCCGGACGAGCACCTCAGTAGAGAAAGCCGAAAACTGACCGACATGATGTGGTGAGAGCTGGTCGCTGTTCGAGAGGTCTTAAAATCCTTAAATATTTTTCCGCTTTTGGCGATAATTCGGCTTCATCCGATTTAGGCATATATAGCTCCCCAATTCGGTCTTCCGGATTCTAGGAGCTTCGCCGAAATTTAAAATTGTAGACTTCTATGGCTAAGTGAAGGTTATAAAGCCGCATAGTCCGATTGCCTTGTTCGCTGCGCCGGACACCTCCTTAAGGGACCAAACATTTGGATAAAGAGTGTCCGGGTTTTCCACGAACACCCCAGTACTGGTTACATGGGGGCGGAAGCCGACGACTGGCCTACTTTCAGAATTTTATAAACAGCCGCACAGAAGGTAATATTTTAAATAACAAAAGTGCTACATAGCGCAAGTAACTTTGTCCTTAAAATACAAACATGACAGAAGTGAATTCATTCGAACATTATGTCCTTGGTGCATTCATCGGCCACGAAGCGAGCACCCTTCATAACACCATCATAATACTTCTCCGGAATACGATGCGCCTTGCCCTCCGGCGGCCCATCCTTCACCGGCTTCTCCGCATCCAGCTTGCCCCAATGCACCTTCGCACGGGCAAAGGCCCGGCGGGCGCCCTCAATGCAAACGGATCGCTTGATGACTTCCAGGCGCGGATAGGCATTCACCATCCGCTTGATCAGGCCGAAGTAGCTGGTGGGCAGGGGCTCACCAGGCCACATCCGGACTATGAAATCCTTCATAGACACTTCGGCCGCCCTGTGGAGTTCGACCAACTACTTCAGTTGGTCACTCAAAGGCATTGGATGTTCGGCCCCAACATACTAGGACCAGAACATCTTCTCCGTTGAGCTCCCCTCCTGAGCACGTTAGAACTTCGTGGCGTCTGATACACTGTGTGGCAGATCTGCGAATGCTCCTGGAGAGCTCCGGACTCGGGTAAGTAAAAGAAACGCTTCCTCCACATGTTTGCTTTGCATAAAGAATTTTTTACCCGCAGTTATCTTTTTGGCCTCCTGGATTTCCAGCTGTGCCTTCTCGGCTTCGGCCTTGGCGTCTTTTATACTTACAAGGGCCTTCGCAAGCTCGGCCTCTTTCGCCTTAAGCTCATGCTCCACGGACTCAAACTTTTTGTCGAGCTCCTGGAACTCTTCTTGTACCTCGCCCACTTGGGATTCTTGCTTTTTGCGCTCCTTGCGTTCCAAGGCCGCCTTGTGTTCGGCCTTGGACAGCGCTTTCTTGAGAGACGCCACTTCGGTGGTGGCTCTGTTACAAAATCACGACGCTTAGTCGTTAGAATAACCAATTTTACATACCCTTCATTATATGAGAGCGGGGAATCACTCACCTTTGTTCTTTTCGAGCCGCCTCCTTGTGAGGTCGAGCTCTCCCTGCGCCTGCGCTAGGTCCTATTTTAGTCCGGCTATCTCGGCCGTACGGACCACAGCGGCAAGCAGCACAGCCTGCTTATTTACATTCAAACTTATTGTTAGACTCATGTGGATTCTAATTGACCCTCCGTTTGGTTTTTCTTTCTGAACACCAAACAGAGTATCAGGGGCTACTACCTATCGGGTGGTAGTTTCACATATTTTTATTACTTACCTCAAAGCCTGTCACGAGGCTAGTGCAGGCTTCGGTTAGTCCGCTCTTGGCAGACTAAACCTTCTGAATCACCGCACTCATAAGAGTACGGTGCTCTTCATCTATGGAAGCGCCGCGAAGCGCTTCCAGCAGACAATCTAGCGCCTCGGGCGCAACGGAAGTTCTCAACACAGACGGCTCTCCCTCCCTAACGAGGGGCTGCCCGCCTGAGTCCGAAACCATTAAAGGCTCCGGAACAGTGTTCGGTTGAGAGCCCGGCCTACTGTGGCTCTCATCAACACGATCTGCGGGGATCTTGAACCCCGCGTGTCCGACGTTTGGAATGCCTTCTTGGGGCGCCTCCAGATCCACCTCCCCCCGCTCTGGGAGCCTTTCGGACAACACCTCCGT
This sequence comes from Triticum timopheevii, assembly GCA_963921465.1. Taxonomy (NCBI): domain Eukaryota; kingdom Viridiplantae; phylum Streptophyta; class Magnoliopsida; order Poales; family Poaceae; genus Triticum; species Triticum timopheevii. The sequence goes on from OY997272.1 coordinate 156,764,985, forward strand.
GTCATCCGCAGGCCGAGGAGTAGTGGCCGTCGGAAGTGAATCCATTGCCGAGTCACTCAAGGACCCGTCCGAAGACGACACCTCGGATGGACCCTGGCCGGACTGCGTACAAGTTTGGCGTTATAACAAACCTATGAAGCAAAATTACAATGGAGTGCGGATACTTACAATCGCACCAGGGGCTTCTTCCTGGGCAGCCACCCCTCCTTGCTATAGGCGGCGGTGGCGGGGTAGTCCGGAAGGGACACCTTTCCCTTCTTGGACGTCCCAGCCTCCCCCTCCGGGGCGGCCTTCCTCTTTTTCTCCCCCCCCCCCCAATACGAGGAGGTGGAGTTTCTTCTTGTTTCCCCCGCCTCCGCAGGAGGAATCTGCCTCGTCGTCATCGGACGACGAGGGTATGACGGCCTTGCGCCGGGGGCCTCTCCTGGTCCCCTGGTCCGCCCTCTCAGGCCCCCCATCCTTTCCGGATGGGGTGGCCTCCTCTTCTTCTTCTCCTTCCCCTTCGAGGGAGGAGTGTGCCTCGTCATCTTCGGACGAGGCTTCTGGCGCAACCTTACGCCGGAGACCGTTTCGGATCCCCGGGGCCTTCTTATCGGCCTTCTTCTCTGGTCCCTTGTAGGTTGCCGGGACCAGCATCTCCGTCAAGAGAGCATTAGCTGGACTTTCTGGCAGCGGAGCTGGACAGTCAATCTGCTCCGCTGTCTCCACATAATCCTGAGCAAATATGCACAATTACTTAAGGCTCTCCCATGAATATATTGGGAAGAACCGAATCCGGTGGCGGCCTGAGAACTCACCTGACTAGGAGGCCGCGCGGTGTGGAGCCCACGGTCCTCAGATATGTGAGGAGGTACTTCGAAGGCCTTGAACAACGCCTTCCACGCGTTTTTGTGCTTCATGCCGTAGAGCCTCTGAAGCGTCTGGTGTTCGGCCGGGACGTTCTCCCACAGATTGAATGCCCGCCTTTGGCACGGCAGAATCCGGCGAACGAGCATGACCTGGATCACGTTGACAAGCTTGATGTTCTTGTCCTTCATACCCTTGATGCAGTTTTGGAGTTCGGTCAGCTCTGTAGATTCGCCCCATAATAGGCCCTTCTGTTCCTAGGGGGTGAGACGCATGGGGGTTCCGGATCGGAACTCGGGCGCCGCCGCCTAGTTGGCGTCGCGCGGCTCGGTGATGTAGAACCACCCCGACTGCCACCCCTTCATGATTTCCGCAAAGGAGCCGTCGAGCCAGGTGACGTTAGCCATCTTGCCCACCATGGCTCCTCCGCACTCCGCTTGTTGGCCGCTCACGATCTTCGGCTTCACGCAGAAGATTTGCAGCCACAAGCCAAAATGAGGCTTGATGCGGAGGAAGGCCTCGCATACGACGATGAACGCCGAGATGTTGAGGACAAAGTTCGGGGCTAGATCATGGAAATCTAGCCCGTAGTAGAACATGAGCCCGCGGACGAAGGGGTGAAGTGGAAACCCCAGTCCACGGACGAAGTGGGCGAGAAACACGACCCTCTCGTGGGGTCCTGGAGTTGGAACGACCTGCCCGTCGTCTGGTAGCCAAGTATCCGGCCGCCCAAAGATTCGCGATATTCTTCTCCTTCACGGTGGAAGTCACCCACTTGCCTCCTGCTCCGGACATGTCTAGCTGTGCGGAGAAGATTTGTACTAGGGCGCTGGAGCTTGGGGAGGTAAGGATGAGCGAAGGAGGAGGAGGGCGTGGGTGAAAATGAGGATCCTTTATCCCTTTATAGAGGCGACGAAAGTGGTGCGCCTCCCCACTTGCCCGTTGGGAATCGCTTACTTCCCAAGTGCCACGTTCGATGGCACGGTGGGATTACCCATACCCGTATTGATTAGAATCCCATGATAAGGGGGACACAATCTCTGCTTTGACAGGACATGTCAAGGAAACCACCTCGCAATACGCGCTGTGGCTGGTTGCGGAAAAACGGTTCGAATAATGACCTGACTGTAATGACATATCACGTCGTCTAAAAAGTTGTCAGCTGAAGTATCATTCTCTTGACGGTGGTATGTGAAGATCATTTTGCAGATCCGGACACGATCTACATGTTCGATAATAACCTTGGAATATTCGGAAGGAGGAACCTGCCTTGCAATGTCGAAGACAAGACTGCGCGCCGGACTCATCGTCATTGAAGCCTGGTTCAGCGGCTACTGAGGGAGTCCTGGATTAGGGGGTATCCAGACAGCCGGACTATATACATCGTCCGGACTATTGAAGCGTGAAGATACAAGACTCAAGACTTCGGCCCGTGTCCGGATGGGAATCTCCTTTGCGTGGAAGACAAGCTTGGCGATACGGATATTATATTTCCTTCCTTGTAACCGACTCCATGTAAACCCTAGCCCTCTTCGGTGTCTATATAAACCAGAGAGGATGGTCCTTAGAAGGACGATCACAATTACAATCATACCATCATAGGCTAGCTCTTAGGGTTTAGCCTCTATGATCTCGTGGTAGATCTACTCTTCTACTACTCATATCTTCAATATTAATCAAGCAAGAAGTAGGGTTTTACCTCCATCAAGAGGGCCCGAACCTGGGTAAACATTGTGTCCCTTGCTTCATGTTACCATCAGCCTAAGACGCACAGATCGGGACCCCCTACCCGAGATCCGCCGGTTTTGACAACGACAGTGGCTGCCTGGACATCTCCCACAGAGAAGATATCATCCTCTCCACGCACTCTTTTGCAGCCTCCTTGCATAGGATCTTCCATTGATTGCAGAAGCCTGCAATTTTCCTCAAGATCACCTGCACACCCATCCAAGAGGCATTATTAAAACACAAATCATTCCTACTTCTCCAGATAATCCAGAGAGTAGCTGAGATGAGCATATTTTCAGCTTGTAGTGAATTGTGTTTCTCCCACTTATCAGCCACATTTTTAAGCCCAGGCTGGGACATGCATCCAGCCACATTATGTATATTTTTTCACACCTCAGCAACAACAACACAATTAAAGAAAAGGTGATTACTAGTTTCACCTTCACAGCAAAACAAAAAATTATGATCATCTATGTGTTGTCTTTTGCTGAGATTACTCCTAACCAGCAACTTATCATGAACAAGCAGCCAAAGAAATGTATGAATGTTAGGAGGAACATGCAATTGCCATAATTTTGGCACATGTACAGGGGTAATCCCTTTAAAGTTGACCATGGCATACAAGGATTTAACTGAGTAACTCCCCTTGTTCTCTAGTTTCCAAATAATAGCATCTTCCTTATCATTCAAGATAATAGATTGAGCAATACTCAGCAAATCAAACCAAAGATGTAGTAGTCTACTATCCACACATCTTCTAGAAGTAATTTTAAGACTATTTCCATCCCAAACATCAGCAATGGTTTTATTATGCTCATTGGCAATGATATACAAATCCCAAAATTGAGTGGCTAAGCTACAGGACCCAAACCATTGATCTTCCCAGAATTTAATCTTCCTCCCATTCCCCACTTTCCATTCGTAGCCCATCTTCGCTGCTTTAGCAGCCCAAAGGACTCCTTTCCAAAATGGGGAAGAGGCATTACTCTCAGGACGAGAGCAAATATTAGGACTATTAGTCATATATTTGGCATCAACAATTTTCTTCCATATTTTTTGGTCTCCTTTCTGGTATTTGTCAATCCAAGCAGCAAGTAAGCAAAGATTCATATCAGGAATGTTAGGAATCCCCATACCACCATATTGCTTCTTCTGAGTCAATAATCCCCAGCTAGCTAGGTGGTATTTATGGTGACCCTCATAGTTATCCCAAAAACAATGGGCCATTTGAGAGTTGATCAAGTTAATAGCCCACTTAGGAAACTTGATCATACTCATCAGATATGTAGGAATACTAGCTAAACAGGATTGCACTAGAACTAATTTTTTTCTCATATCCTAGCAGTCTCCCTCTCCACCCAGCTGTTTTTTTCAATACTTTGTCCACCACAGGTTGTAAATCTTCCCTCCTTAGTTTGGAGTGGTGGAGAGGAAACCCTAAGTATTTCAGAGGGAAGGACCCTAGGCCACAAGATAAGGCTTGTGCCACACACTGGACCTCCTCATCATCAACATTAATGGGCACGAGATCACACTTATGGAAGTTAATCCTCAACCCAGACATTTGCTCAAAGCAAGCCAGTAACCATTTTAAAATCTTTGTAGATTCTAAGTTATTTTCTAGGAACAAGAGAGTATCATCTGCATATTGCAAGCTCATGATCCCTTGAGGGAAGATGTTACTCATCATCCCTGTCAACAAATTGTTTTTGGCAGCTTTATTGAGCATTCTACTGAATACATCTGCCACTAAATTAAAAAGCATTGGAGATGCAGGATCACCTTGCCTGACCCCTTTGAAAGTCTCAAAGAACACACTATTACAATCATTTATTCTAACCCCAACTGAACTTTTATAAAGCAAAGACTCAACTTTCCTTATCCACTTGGGGCTGAAACCTCTTTGATACATAACCTTCAAGAGAATTCCTTACTGACTTTATCATAAGCTTTTTCATAATCTAGCTTAAAGACAAAAGCCTCCTTCTTGTTGGTCATAGCATCATGAATAATCTCATGAGTTGTTACCACCCTCTCTACTATATACCTACCCTTTATAAAAGTTGTTTGATTTTAGGAAATAATATCATCTCCAATATCTCCTAGCTGGTTAGCTAGGCATTTAGCAAAATTCTTAAAGCTACAGTTAGTCGGTGCAATAGGCCTAAATTTCTGAATAGTATCACCATCAGGCTCTTTAGGAATCAACGTTAATAGAGAAAAAAATAGTCTATATAAGTCTAAAGAATCATTGTTCCAAGCATCCACCAATAACATTAAGTCACTCTTAATAGTATCCCAAAAATATTGATAGAAAAGGAAGGGGAAGCCATCAGGGCCAGGGGCTCCTTCTGCATAAGACCCAAATACAGCTTCCCTGACATCTTCCTCAGTGATATTTGCTTCTAGTTTCCTATTGTGATCATTTGAGACCTTTTCAGAAGGTTCCCAGAAATCATCCTCCAAAGCAATCTCCAGGGTTTCCTCCCTGCCAAACAGTTGCTTGTAGTATTCTACAGCAATGTTGATAATCCCCTCAGTATCCTCTACAGGGCCATCTGGGCCATTTAACACACTGATTTGCTTCTTTCTCCTTCTTTGATTAGCCAAAGCATGGAAGTAAGCAGTATTCCCCCCCCCCCCCCCTCCAGTATATTTCTCTCTCTGGATCTTTGCCTAGATATAATCTCTTCTAACTTCCAAATATTTTGGAGATCTAGGGCAATCTTATCCATTCTAGATTTAGAAGGTGGGGAGAGCATTTTAGTTTCTGACTCAATATCCAATAGATTATATTCAGCAACTAACTGTTGCTTATTTCTATTTTTTTAAGCCTCATAATTGGCATTCCAACCTTTACACACTCTTCTGAGCACTCTAATCTTGAATTGCCATCTATCCATAGGGTCCACAATAGAGAAAGGCTTGTTCCAAGTGTTTTTAACCAACTCTACAAAACCCTCCACCTAGAGCCACCATTTCTCAAACCTAAATTGTTTATCCTTTGGTGGTTTAATAGCTCCAGTGTCAAAAACTAGGGGGGTGATCACTACCCACCCTAGGAAGGGCTTTGAGCTGAACAGCTGGGAATAAACTCTCCCAACATGTTGATATAAACACCTTATCAATATTAGCCAACACCAGATTATCCTGGTTGTTGGCCCAGATGAACTTCCTAGTATAGTTCTTTAATTCAATCAGGGCATATTTATTGACCCAATCACTGAATAAAGTCATCCACTGTACATTCACAGCTCCAGTGCTTTTTTCATCACTACTCCTTACCAAGTTGAAGTCACCACCAATAATAGTAGGACCCAACCAGGCATCCATAGTATTATGGAGCTCATTTATAAAATCTAACTTAAGATTATCATAAGCAGCCCCATAAACTGTAGTAAATCTCCATATACTGCCACCCCTCTTATTTTTAATCAAGCAAGCAACAGAGAACTGAAGGGTATCTACATTAAGAATCTCAAAATCATCCTGCTTGATACCTACCAAAATGCCGCCTGCTGTACCAATAGCTGGCATCCAGTTCTAGGTGAATTCCTCCCTTGGATCTATAGACTTAAGCTGATGACTAGTAAAAGATTCCTTTTTAGATTCAGAAAACCCTACCAAGTCAGCATGGGTGTCTCTAATGAGTTTCCCCACTGCATTTAGTTTATCAGGCTTGTTAAGCTCCCTAACATTCCATATCAGACCTACTACCATACTTAAATTCCAATTTTCTACAACTACTCTTCTTACTTGACACCACCTCAGCCCAAGTAGGGATATCACCTGTTGTATCGCTAATGTGAGCACAACTAGGTCCTACAGTTGGTGATATTTCTTTATCCTCTCCCTCAAAACTAATATCTAAGTTAGCAGGGAGAAAACATGCAGGGTATGATTCTTCAAAACTAGCAATTGTATCATTCTCAATCAGCCTAATGGCCTGAATATTATGGTTGATAGTTTCTACATCATCACCTAAATTCAGACCAGCCTTTCTGGCTTTAGATAATAACACCTCATCATTAAATGTAGAAAAGGAGTTATTATTTGTATTACCTTTATGCATCTCCAGGTCTTTTGTTTTCTTGAGGTCCTCAGCTTTGTGAATTGTTGTCCTCCCATCTCTCTTGATTCTAGTGCTCATCCTGGGCGCCACCACAGGGACCCAATTATTTGCTTGTCCACATTGAGTGTCTTGCTGGGATGGTATCTTTGCTACTTCCTCTTCATCAGATTCCTCATTGAATTGCTCAACCAACTGGACACCAATGTTCTCTCTAGGCAAATTCCTTTTAATGCTTTTTTTATAACTCCACCACTCTTCATATCCTGTATCACACTCTGCACCCTTTTTTCCAGAGAGTTCATCACCTCCATAGGGGTTTTTGAGTGTGATGGGGCTTTCTGAGAGTTTTGGGGGTTTTGAGCAGGGCCTTTAGCAGATCCTTTTTTGTTCTTATCCCTATCAGTCTCCATGTCCTTAGGTCCATGCATTTGTAGATCTTTGTTTGGATCTCCTTCCAGCAAATCTTCATCTGATTTTCGTGATCCTTCATCACTGTGGGCAGCAGCTTCCAAATTTGGTGCTGTGTCAACCAGGAAAGAAATGAGGAAGAGCTCCTTGTCAATCTCTACTAGCCTTTCAGTTGGAATCTTGGAAACATCTCTCACAACAATCTGCACTTTAACTTTTTCATAAAAGCTTCTGAAGATTTCATGGCAGTCCATATTAACAAGAATTCCCAATATGTAAGCAATCTGGGAGATTACTTTCCATGAAAGCTTGTTGACTCGAATCCCCATCATAGTAACTCACGCTTCCTGTAGCTCAGCATATGCCACCTCCTCACCATCCCACTTATCAAAAGAGACAATAACACCTTTCTTCTTGAGGTTGATAGATGGGAGCTCAACCAAGTCCTTAACCTTTTTATGAGGTGGAAATCTGACCAGAAAACGTTTCTCTGCTAGTTGTCTCACTTGCCATGGCCAATTAGTCTTCCAAATCTCAGAAAAGTTGTGTTTCGGCTCTTGAGTGTTGATAGATCCATCTTCAATCACTGCCACACAAACATTGGTTAAGTTCAACCACTTGGTAGCATCCTTGCCATCAGATTCAATGTGAAAGAACCCTAGCCCAGCATTGCCACTTCCAAAGTACTGTGCAGTGGCCTGAGGCTTGTACCACTCCAGGAAATTGTCCATGTGATGTCTTGCCTTGTGACAAATAAAACGGTTCTTTGGTATAGGGCATGTCCCAACAAAATGAGCAGGTTCTCCACAATTGTAGCATATCACATCCTTCAGCTTTGGATCATAGTTGATAACAGCCTATTCCTTTCTGCTTTAACTACTGTCAGCTTTGTCAACACTGCTTGATTTCCCCTGTTGTTCCTTTTGGGAGTTGAAACTTTTGGTTTTCTTCTTCTGCTGCAAGTTCTATTGATTCTGTTGGAAGGTGCTTGACTGCCCTTCCCCAAAACCCTGAAATTGAGCAGGTCCAGACTGGAATTGTGCAGGGGGAGGACCATACTGCTGTTGATGTTGCTGCATAATAGGCACCACAGGGAGAAATTGTTGCGGCCACTGATTGAACTGTGGGAATTGGAACCCTTGCCATGGATGCATCCCTTGCATTCCCCCTGGCCATTAAATTGCTGGATAGGACCAAAATTACCTTGGTGTGCTTGCATCCGAGGAGGGGCTTGGTGGTGGAAGCCGCCCAACTGTTGCGGCATCTGCCCTTGCGTTGAGGATCTTCTCTAGTCACTTGTCGCGCGAGATGAGTTGCCCCGACCAGCACCTCCTCCACCACCACCACGACCGCCCCCCTATTTCCGGCCATGCCCATCACCACCTCGGCGTAGGTCGCTCTGCCCGATTCCCCTCTCCATAGATCCTTGGAGAAGCTGAATTTCTTCGGCTGCTGATACTTAACTCCTTCTCTAGCTGGGTAGCAGTCACTTGCGGCAATTTTTTTGGCTAGGAACAGATCCTTGCGGATCCAGACTAGCCTACCGCCAGCGGCCGGAACCCTAGCTCTCCTTGGTGAGGGGACGGACCAAAGCTGCCCATATATATCCACCAACTCCTCGTCCTCCCTTTTTGGACGCGTCTTCTATAAATACGCCTCCCCCACACGAGCACGGATTTGCTGCCCATCCGCTTTATCCGCGTCACGCAGGTTGACCCGCGGGGCCCTTCTTCCCCCAAGATCCTCAACGGTCCTCGAATCCCTGGATGTAGCTTGCCGGCGTCCTTGATTTGGCTGCCAGGTGGATGAATACGCTACCAATCGCAACCTCTAGCTGATCCCCTGCATCCTTCCCCCTCCTCACCATGGATCCCGGTGGAAAGGTCGCCATCTCGCCCGTTAGACGTGCGATGTGGACGACGCTTCTGCAACTGCCCAATCCAGCACTTGATCCGGCTTGAGATGCCCTCCTGATTGGAACATATGATCCGCCTCCTCTTCCGTCACTCTCGCCATGATTCGCTCAACTAGAGCTAGCTTGGTTTCCTTCGCCTTCTCCGCCGCGCGCACCGCCGCCTTCTCCGCCTTGTTCGCCGCCCGCAGCAGCGCCTCCAGGTCTTCGATCTACGGGTTCCTCTCGCTTGCCCCTCCTCCCATTTTGAACTGGATCTGGAGTCAAAACGACCCCTAGATCAATTCCGGGACCAGAGTGCCCGAGCAAGCGGATCCTCGTGCCCTTTGTCGCGCCGGAGAGCGCGTTGTCGACCGGACTCTGGGATAGTGGAGGGCGGTGGTGGGCGTAGGCATGGATGGGGAGGGCGAGGGAGACGCGGTCATGGAGGGAGACGCGGTCATGGAAGCATCTTTCCTTGACCGATCCTATATTTCTAGGACGTCGATAACTGCCACACGTGTGGCAGGAAAGGAGACACATCACACGTCTCTAATGCAAATAGATTGCCACGTCATCGCATGCATGCATGCGAGAATCTTTTCGGATTTTCAGTTTTTAAAATGTTTTATCTCTTAAATGAAAAATGCGATTGAAGATCCGTTTTCACCATTAAATCTCTCGCGACGAGATCTTCAAAACTAGATCTCATATCAATATATTTCGGCGAAAAAAAATTTGATTAAAAATTGCCATGTCTATTGCACATGAATTGCCATGATATTTACACTGTAGTTGCCATGATATGTTTCAACTATTTTTCTTTACATTTAAAAGTAAATTTTAAAATATTATAAAACGGAGAATTAAGAAACTAGACTTGCCATGCACCATAAACTAAAATTGCCATGATACATGCACTTAAAATTGCCATGGTTCAATAAAAAATATATTTTTATGGTCAAAGTACTGGAATTGTCATCATCAAAAAACTAAAATTGCCATGATCTACAAACTAAAATTGCCACATAGCAACTTTAGTTTAAGCACTATGGCAACTATAGTGTAAATATCATAACAACTTCTGGGCAAAAAAAATCGTCGAAATATATTAACATGGGGTCTAGTTTTGAAGATCTCATCGAGACAGATTTAATGATTAAAACGGATTTTTAGTTTGCTTTTTTATTTAAGAGATAAAACATTTTTAAGACAAAAATCAAAAAGATTTCTGCTGATGTCATCTATTCATACGTGGCAAAATGAGTGATGATGGAGGCGTGTGGGCGATCTGCAAACGCCCACACGTGTGGGCGTTAGTTTTTCCGTATTTCTATAATGTATGTAAACTAAATTCGTGGGTAATCCATGGCTGTTGCTCGGGCCTGGAGCCCGTGCCCGTGATTCCGGACTGTACGGTACGGGTCCCACGTTGCAGCCGCCAACGAGCCATGGATTAACGGTGTGTCTGGAGCTAACTGGTTGCAGGCCGAGAAGGCTTGTTTACAGAAGCCGATGCATGACCAACGGCGTACGTCGGGTGCGCTTTGCTTAAGCGGCGTCTGCGTCGGCGTGCTGCTGCACCTGCATCCGGTATGATTCCTCGTCCGTGACCCACCGATCGATTTTATTCCAACAAACACGTACGCATGGCGTCAATGCATCGATCCTGCAGGAGACTGTTAAGGGCTACTAGATGACCCATTGCGCCAATGGCGCAAAGGGCGAGAGCAAGCCAAGTATTGAAAGAGTACACATAAAAATATTTAGAGACAGATTGAAACATATGGAAATAAAAAATTGTTACTAGCAATGCCATGATTTTCTCTAACCAGTGTAAACATATATAAATAGTCTTTTGAAAATATTAGTACAACGGCAGTTTTTCTTTTGCGGGTGAGAAGGGCAGTTGATTACATATATAGAACAAGTGATCACAAGCTTGACAGTAATGAGGCCTAAAGTGTACATGCAGTATCATACACAAATGGAAATCTAAAGGTTATACATATCTTGCTTAGAGCAACGCCAAAAGGGCAAAGATACTGGATCGCTTGATACGAAACAAAAGATGGCTCTATTGGTTACCATACTATCTTGTGTAGTCTTCAAACGCTGCTCTGACTTCATGCCAATATAGTGTAGCCTCTGCGTCACTTCTTCAATGCTTGGATTAGCTACTACTTTAGTTCCTTCGATAAAACATTTTTTACACCAGTAGCAGCACCCCTAAGATTAGCAAGCTTCCAGCAAAAGGATCACATGAGAATCACATATCAGTATCCTATATGAAGAGAAACAGAAACCCAACAAGATGACATAAAGAAATAGAGGTATCAAAATTGTAATTGCTATAAGAACAGAAGCTTGATTGCATAGGGTTTCTTATTACTGTTTTGTTTTATGATTTGCATGCATGTATTTCCAGTCTGGATTGGTAGCTAACAGGGAACTACGCTTCATTGCCTAGAGAGGTCGTACCTCTTAATCCTAGGTGGCTGAGCAATTCCAGTTTCCATGGTGTTAGTAAGTGCATAGCAGCAACGCCGGCTAGTTAAGATCCCTATGACAGAGTCAAGCTAATCATTGGGAACCATGCAAGAGAAAAAAACAATAAAGAGGACGGTAAATCCAATAGAAATACTAAGAGTAGTTGAAACACAAGAATTTATGGTAAGTTGGTGTGACCACCCAGTCATCATCTTTCACTTGCCAAACAAGGACGCATGGGTGTGGAAGACCCCTCTTTTTGAACTCTGGTGTAGAGAACTGGAAAACAGGAGTGTAAATGAAAAACATGAAAAATAAGAAACATGGGTAAGAAAAACAAAGAAAGGAGAGAAAATGCATTGGGCATGGTACCTGGAACTACAGTCCCAAACATATTTCCGGTCTTGATCTTCTGTAGGTACTCAAGCAGTTTCATGTGATATACTCAAACAGTAATATCAGCCCTATCGACTATTTTTTGCCCAGGTTCAAGACTCCATTATTTCAGGCCACTTTGGATTACACGTGAAGGTTGTGAAGGTTGTGATTATATCAGGCGAGGCTTGGACATGGGAAATAGTCATCGCGGCGTGGAAGTTTTCAGTTATACAGCGACGCCCACCGGTATAGGATAACGGCATAATATTTTTCTTATGGACCTCGGCTTCATCAAGCTTACCAAGTCCAACAGCGTCAACAACAAGCTGGAGCTTTTTAGCGCTCATATCGTCCGGAAGCTTTTCAGAAAGGACTCTCTCTCGCTGGTAGGCACTAAAGATAGAACACACTCGTTTATTTTTTGAGCTACTCCGTTCGTTGGTGTTAGAATTGCTCTTTCTTTTAGATAATCAACGTCAGAATACCTAGTAGGAACATTTTTGTATACAGCCTGAAGACAGGAAATTAATGAACAACAACAAAAATCAGACAAACAAGTAGAAGCATTAAAGCAGTGCACAGGAGCATTAAAGCATATATTATGTTCAACATTGTGGAAATTGTGCATAAGGCCTAAAGACTGAATCAATTCAGCATTATTGGTCAACTCCTACTGTTGGTATGTTTTAAATTTTTCCGGTACATCTGGTCTCAATATATACTAAAAGAACTGGTTCAAATAACTCCATATGAGCATTCTAGATCATCAAACCTTTTGAAATTTCTTTCTTGTCACATATTTAATGACCAAGATCAAAGAAAATAGACTGCACACAAACCATAGCAACAACCAACACTTAGTTTGGATCGGACAAATTATATTGAATGTTACGTGAGTTAGACTGACGAATATAGATATGCTGAGAAAATGTTTAACCAAACCACAGACATCAAGACCATTTTTCTGAATAAAAAAGGGCAGTTATAATTGTCTGTGTTAAACAGAAACAATAATAGCTCAAATAAGCCGAGAAATAACATAAAAACTATTAAATCAGGACCAGGATCGATTCATCAAGAATCAAAACAAATTAGCCACCATGAATTGATGATACTTGGGGTAGCTCGTCCAAACGAAACTAAATTTCAACCATCGTTATTCAATTTCAAAGAAAACAGGGCATATTCAGTTAGAAGTGGACTCGGCATGCATTGACTGAAAAATATAGAGTGAGCAAACAGCTGCTCTACAGATCCTAGGATTTCAAGGAGCCGGTGGATTGCCGAACCGGTCCTTAGTTGTAATAGAATCAACGCGAGACCAAATTAAACCATTGCCTCCATATAGTAAGTAGTACAGGATGGGGAAATCAGACATTATCCATAGCATCTAGATTCACCAATAGCTCAACCAACAAAGGATTTGCACAAAAACATAATCAAAGTGAAACCAAATGGAAAGACATTTAATCGAAAGCAGTAACACACACGGAATATTCGATTTCAGAGTAACAAACACTACTATAAACACCCAGGCACTGGCATGTTATCCTTTTAACATAGCTAGACCATACAGCTTCAAGCACGAAGAACTTAAGGCTAGAATGTAGCAGAAAATATAATTCAAGCACCTAAGAATAGCTTCATAATCCACTGAGCCACAACCCACGACAGTAAGACAAAGAACTAAGGTAGGAACTAACCCCAATAGGCACAAGTCTGCATCATATTTTGACGAACATGGCTAGAAGATGAATGTTTACCTTAGAAGTACCTGAATAAATTATGAGCCATGTACTAATTGGGGCCAGTTCTCCTACTGCTAGATGTTGAAAGTGCCAATGGCATAGTCCTGCAAGAACCGATCACATCAGCTAAACATAAATGGGTATACCTACTAGAAAGGAGAGGGAGGAAGGGACAGGTGACAGAGAGGAACCTGGAGGTGCAGGGGCACGAATCCTGCCTCGCCCTTCTCCTCCATCAAGGTCGCTGCTGGACCGGTCGGCCGCCACGCCCGCCAGACCCCCGCTGGCCGCCACCATCGCCTGCATCCAGGCCGCCAACAGCAGCCTTGACCCGGCCCCAACCGTCAGCTCGACCATGGTTTCGGCATCCTCCTTCACTCCAGAGGCGTCGTCCTCCGCCGCGAGGAGGAGGGGGCGGGGGAGCCCGTCCCGCGCGAACCCGGAGCAGGCAGTGGAGATCGGGTTCGCCCGGTGAAGCGCGTGGCCACGACGGCCTGCGCGCGAGCGATGGGACGGCGAGGAGGAGGAAGAGGCGAGGCGGTGGAGGAGCAGCAGTCGTCGGCTGGGACTCCTAGGACGCAGAAGGAGGAGGAGGAGGTGGGAGGGAGCGCGGCGCGGATGAGGGAGGGAGGAGCGAGGAGCGTGGGGGCTGTGGATCGGGGCTTGGGCTAGGGTTCAGACTTTCTCCCGCCTGTACCTTCGATGCCCCTTCGATGTATAGGGAATAAAAGGAGACGTGGCCGGTGCCGCTAGTTGGGCGCACTGGCTTATCCTTTATATGTTCAACGACTCGAGCGATGAAACTCTCAACGACGAACAAACTAGTCGAGTCAAAAAATAATAATTCTCTTTGTCCAATTTTTTAAAAAATAGTCGAGCCAAAAAAAATTAGCCGGTCTAATAATGACCACGATGGATCTATGTGCTCCTCTAAATACTGGACTCTGGACAGATTAGCGTGCCTTTCACTCTTGGGATCATATCAACGGAAGCGACCGGTCGTATCGTATCTATTCAAGATCGTAGTACTGTAGTAGTACGTGGCTGATCTGCATATCTGCGTTAGCTTCTCCTTTTCTCTGAAAAGGCCGAGCAGTTGAACCCATCCGTCCGTTCTCGGCGCTGGCGACCGGGACACAAACCAGGAGCTCGCCGGCCGGCGGGGAGCCTCAAAAGTCGCGCGTCGCTCTCGTGGGGGGCGGGGCGGACTGCGAATATCTCCTGGTACATGCCGTGGTACAAAAGGTACGCGCAAAAGAAAGAATAAAGACGGCGTGCCATTTTTGCTACCACTTGAGTGACGCTACTAGAAGCAGCTTTGAGGTGGCATAAACGAACACGATAAGCTTGTCTAGTGCGCTTAGGTTTTTTATCAAACAAGGGCTTGCCTTTTTTGATTTTCATTACTGAAAACCACCACGCTTCACAGAAGGTTCATAACAACTTCAACCTAAAACGAAGAACTAAAAGCTACCAAATTCAACCGAGACTCTAGTGCGCTTAGTGGATCTTCTTTTGGCAAAGCAAAAGAGGGCATGAAGCTGGAGCCAAAAGCAGGAGCATCTCACTGGAATTCTCAGTGCACGATGACGAGCCGGTGGTCGGTCGACCGTGCGAGAGACAGGACGCGAAGCGGGGCGTCCGGCGGCCGAATTTCGTGTTTTGACCCTTTTTGGAAACAAAATCGGGATCTGACCCCAGTTCGGAAAAATTTCGGGATCTGACCCTTTTGCCTACCGCCAGAGGGCCTGGCGGTAGGATTGCGTGCCCTACCGCCATAGCCTACGGCAGTAGGCACTTTGATGGCGACTGACGGCCGTTGGCAGTCGCTGACATGGAAAGGGGCCTACCGCCATACCCTACGGCGGTAGGTTACTGGAGCCTACCGCCATACCCTCTGGCGGTAGGGTCCTGTGTTCTGGATAAGGTGGGGAGGGGCTGGATATTCCCCCCCTCCTCAACCACTCATTCAGCCCACATCACCTCTCCACCGAGCTCAACTCCCCCCCCCTTCTTTCTTTGAAGCACAAGAGCCTCCCAAATCTCTCTCATTTGTTTGAGATTTCTCCAGTGGATTCTTACCATTTTCATCACTCAAGGTGGCTCTCTCATTTCCCCTTTTTTTGATTGGTTGATATCTTTGTTTACTTTGCATTTGCTCATTTGATTGCAAACCCTAGCTCATCATTTTGGTGTGGTCAAATCAATTACTATGATCCATTTAGGTTTATGTTTGTGATTTCCTTATGTATGATGTGCTTAGAATTGCTTGTAGAAAAGTTTGTGTGCCTAGATTTAGTGCTAATCTTAATGTACATAATGGGGATTAGGTTATGCTTAAGAAAGCAATTAAAGCTAAGTTACTTTAATAGCAACTTTTCGAATTGTAGGATGGCACCATTCGTTTTCTTTGAAACTTCTGCTAAGGCGGCTGCGAACCGTGAACGCGAATTGATTGAGGAAAAGATGAACTTGTGGATCGAAGCCATTGATGCGTTGAATGCGGAGTGTAGGGCATTTTCATATAATTATTTCAATAAAGACCGTTCCGAAAATTTTATAACAAAAAAGGAGAGGCTGATGAAGAAGCTCAAGACGGCGGAAAAAAATTGTAGGCGTGATCTTGCAATGCAAATTACATTGTGTGCGACAACGGCAGAATATGCTGAGATAGACATGGGCAATCATGGTCAGGTCATTGATTGGTTAGTTCGCCAACCATTCTCGTCGGATGAGAACCGCGCATCTTGTTGGGCATGGGTCAAAGAAAGAAATGATGTTATTTGTTGCAACCCGGGACCGTACGCCGCATAGTATTGCATGAGGCTATGTATGTTGGGGAACGTAGCAGAAATTCAAAATTTTCCTACGTGTCACCAAGATCTATCTATGGAGAAACCAGCAACGAGGGGAAGGAGAGTGCATCTACATACCCTTGTAGATCGCTAAGCGGAAGCGTTCAAGAGAACGGGGTTGAAGGAGTCGTACTCGTCGTGATTCAAATCACCGATGATCCTAGCGCCGAACGGACGGCACCTCCGCGTTCAACACACGTACGGAACGGAGACGTCTCCCATGCCTTGATCCAGCAAGGAGGAGGGAGAGGTTGATGGAGATCCAGCAGCACGATGGCGTGGTGGAAGTAGCGGGATCCAACAGGGCTTCGCTAAGCGCTGCGGGAGGAGGGAGATGTGTCACGGGAGGGAGAGGGAGGCGCCAGGCCTTAGGTATGGTTGCTCCTCCTTTTCCCCACTATATATAGGGCCAAGGGAGAGGGGGGAGGCGCAGCCCTTGCCCCTTCCTCCAAGGAAAGGGTGCGGCCAAGGGGGGGAGGAGTCCATCCTCCCCAAGGCACCTCGGAGGTGCCTTCCCCCTTTAGGACTCTCCCCTTTTTCTCTTCTCTTGGCGCATGGGCCTCTTGGAGCTGGTGCCCTTGGCCCATGTAGGCCAAGGCGCACCCCCTACAGCCCATGTGCCCCCCCGGGGCAGGTGGCCCCACCCGGTGGACCCCCGGGACCCTTCCGGTGGTCCCGGTACAATACCGATGACCCCGAAACTTGTCCCGATGGCCGAAATAGCACTTCCTATATATAATTCTTTACCTCCGGACCATTCTGGAACTCCTCGTGACGTCCGGGATCTCATCCGGGACTACGAAGAACTTTTGGGTTACCGCATACTAATATCTCTATAACCCTAGCGTCACCGAACCTTAAGTGTGTAGACCCTACGGGTTCGGGAGACATGCAGACATGACCGAGATGACTCTCCGGTCAATAACCAACAGCGGGATCTGGATACCCATGTTGGCTCCCACATGTTCCACGATGATCTCATCGGATGAACCACGATGTCAAGGACTTAATCAATCCCGTATACACTTCCCTTTGTCTATCGGTACGATACTTGCCCGAGATTCGATCGTCGGTATCCCGATACCTTGTTCAATCTCGTTACCGGCAAGTCTCTTTACTCGTTCCGTAACACATCATCCCGTGATCAACTCCTTGATCACATTGTGCACATTATGATGATGTCCTACCGAGTGGGCCCAGAGATACCTCTCCGTCACACGGAGTGACAAATCCCAGTCTCGATTCGTGCCAACCCAACAGACACTTTCGGAGATACCTGTAATGTACCTTTATAGCCACCCAGTTACGTTGTGACGTTTGGCACACCCAAAGCACTCCTACGGTATCCGGGAGTTGCACAATCTCATGGTCTAAGGAAATGATACTTGACATTAGAAAAGCTTTAGCATACGAACTACACGATCTTTGTGCTAGGCTTAGGATTGGGTCTTGTCCATCACATCATTCTTCTAATGATGTGATCCCGTTATCAATGACATCCAATGTCCATGGTTAGGAAACCGTAACCATCTATTGATCAACGAGCTAGTCAACTAGAGGCTTACTAGGGACATGGTGTTGTCTATGTATCCACACATGAATCTGAGTTTCCTATCAATACAATTATAGCATGGATAATAAACGATTATCATGAACAAGGAAATATAATAATAATCAATTTATTATTGCCTCTAGGGCATATTTCCAACAATGTAATCTTTGTCATTTGGACTGTAATGACATGTACCCTATGCTTGGTCGTTGTTTGAACTACTATGACTTGTACCCTTAACATTTAAACTCATTAAGAACTTGGTGTTGTATGTCATATCAAGTAACCGAGTGTTGTACTCTACTTAATTTATTTTATTTTTTTATTTATGTCATCTTAAACCCGTATATTCATGTAGGATGGACAGTCGATCCATGACTATGAACATAGCGTGTGAGAAGATCATGGCGGAGCGACACCGTTGCTTGAAGAAGGAATGTGAAGCATGGTTGAAGAGTTGTGATGAGGCAAATGCGGTCATGAAGGATTTCAGCAAGTATCACTTTATCGAGGAACCTTCTGATGCTAAGGAGAAAAAAGCATTCTGAAAGCTTGTGAAGGAGAAAGAGAGGATGCTTGATCAGTTGCAAGACCAGGAATATGCTTGCAGACATGCTTTGGCAGTTCAGATTGCGTTCACTGCAAGCAAAGAAGAATTCCGTGAGATGGATTTGAGGAAACCCGGGCAGGTCATAGGATGGGCAATCAAACAGGGCGTGTCAGAGAATCCCGCTCGCCGTGGTGCATGGGCTTGGTTCCGTGAAACAAATGGTGTGTTGGGTCATTGGGCAGGATCCACAGACTTTCAACTGAAGCGTAATCAAGAGCATGACAATCAAATTGAACGTCTGATAAGTATGCGAGATATGTTACCTGTTTGGAAAATGTGTCGTTGAGCATGAGTTATTAGTTTCAAACGATGTCATCCGAACCGGGTCATGTTTTAATAAGTTTGAACATTTGTTATTCGTGAATGTAATGAACTATGTTGAGTCGAGTTATGTATGTGCTTGCGAGATGATCATTCTAATATTTGATAGAATTGGGTATATTATGCTAACATTCGACACATATGGGGCAAAACAGGGGAGAGGAGGGACCAGACCCTACCGCCAGGGCCCTGGCGTTTCTCGTCACAGAAACTTTGCCCCCCCTACCGCCATGGCACCTGGCGGTAGGGTCCAGCACCCTACCGCCATGGCCTGTGGCGGTAGGGTCTGGTCCTACCGCCAGCGGTTTTGGTTTCTTCGTCACAGAAACCTTGGCCCCCCTACCGCCAAGCAACCTAGCGGTAGGGTCCAGCAACCTACTGCCATGGCCTGTGGCGGTAGGGTTCTAACTCCGAAAACAGAGCACTCTGTTCTGTTATATCCCACTTTTCTTCAAAGCACAACAGTTTTTCAATAAGAATCATGACAAATCCCAGAATACACTAACAAACTAAATTCATTCACAACACATTGCAAACATCTTCACACCAAATTCAATACAAACGGCAAATTCATTCACGACAAGTTGACGACACATGGCTTTTTGCCTTAGTACTACATAGTTCATGATAAATTTGGCATGGCTTCATCCGGTTACATGACGAGTCCATCGAACGCGAAGGCTTTACTGAGTCATACGGGGCCATTTCCCCTTCCTGTCACGTGCCTCATCCTCCTCTTGTGCCTTGCGAGCTCTTGCAAGCTTTCTTGCCCTCTCCTCCTCATGAGCAAGCTTCGCTTGGCGTGCCCTCTCCTTCTCGCGTTGCTTCCGCTCCATCCTCTCTTTTTGACGACGCTCTTCCTCCAAGCCTCTTTGAAACCTTTCTTCGAACAGCCGTTGGCGCCTAAAACAATCTTCTAATTGGTCCTTTTGGATATCTTTTGGCACTTCATGATCTATCCAGCTGAAGTACTTGCATAGAGGAGGCGGTGACTGCATATAAAACGGATGTTAGTGATGACACACATTTGAGAGTAACATGTTACTTCTCTAGCATACCGGTGGAAGGTCATAGGTGTTAGTTGGAAGCGCACGATCGTAAGCATAATTGGGGCAAACAAAATATCTCCTTCCTTCGGTCCATGACTTATTTCGGTCGGTGGACTCCTTCACCTTGCAAACATCTCCACACCAACATGGCGGAATCTTCACATCCTTCTCCTTCACCTTGTCCAAAGATGCGTCCTTCCACTTGTGTGGCATGTCTTCATGGTGAGCACACGGTGGCCTTGTCATGGAACCGGATGAAGCCATGCCCTACAACAAATAAAGATGTTAAGTCTAAATATGAACACATTGACATGTAAAGGGGCAAATATATCAACACATGCATGAACATATTAAAAGTAGTACCATTCACATTATTTAACCATCCGGATTGAGCAACACGTTGATAGGCCTTCCCCTATCAACCCGACGTGTCCTAGAACCACCAGATACACGGCCACGGGCCCCTACAAGGCTAGTGCTTCCTCCACGTCCACGGCGCCCTCCAAGGCTAGTCCTTCCTCCACGGTCGCGGCCCCCTCCAATGTTAGCCCTTCCTCCACGGCCACGGCCCCCTCCAAGGCTACTGCTCCGTCCACGTGTTTGACTAGTGCCCGTGTTGGTTCTTCATTTCGTGCATGTCCTAACATTGTGTCCTGTGTCATTGCATTCTCCACAATTGTTGTTTTCCGGTGGCTCCATGAAATGACCACTACCAAATTGCTTCATTCCGATGTATCCAGCTAGATCATCCATGTCACTCCGGAATCTCTTCTTTATTCTTCTTCCCCTCATAGGCACCATGAGTGCGGGATCTGGCACAATGTCTGGCCCAACATACTCAGGCCACTGTGAGGCATCAAGGAAAGGATTGAACCGAGGCGCCCATGTCAACCTTGTTCTTTCCAATGTAAACTCGTGCAACCGCACCGTTGTGCCATCGGATACGTTCATGTTTCTCACCCGTGCTGTGGTCATCAAATGCGAGCAAGGCCAATAATACTTGTGTGGCCTCTCACACTGGCACCAACGGTTTTTAAGGCGCACCTCGTAAGCAACTCCACCGTAAGACCTACCGTCCCTTGTTGTCCCACCCGGCTCATCGATTTGATAGATCATTTCTTTTTCATTATATGTGATCACTTGTTGTTTGGCAGACTTGCGAGCTTGATGCAACAACCAATCATGAACCTTTAATGGATAGTCCATCTTTTCCCCAATCCACTTGGCCGTGCTTGCAGAATGCTTTAGGAAGTACTCATTGAGCTTGATGAAAGTGTACTTGAGTATTGCGGTCACCGGCAAGGAACGGACACCCTTCAACACATTGTTGAAGCATTCCACCATGTTGCTTGTCATGTCCCCATATCGCATACCTCCTTCATCGTAAGCGCGTGACCACTTTTCCTTCTCCGGAAAGTGCCTAACCAAGAATTCTTTCCCCCCTTTGTTCTTCTCCAAAGCCTCGAGGAGTTTATCATATCGGGTCTTGAATGTGGAAGTGTTGAAAGCAACGCAAACAAGGGTAAGGTCTTTGCAAAACTCCTTGCTCTTGCATGCCCGGTAAAAGTTTGCAACAAAGTGTCTCATGCACCAACGGTGTTGGAGCTCTGGAAGACCGGGAATATCAACGTCTATTGCTTTGAGAATCCCATGATGGCGATCCGATATAATGCATACCTCTCGCTTGCCTATCACCTTGGTTCTCACATGACCCATGAACCACTCCCAATTATCATCGTGCTCCAAAGGCAGCAAGGCAAATGCCACCGGCAACACGTTATCATTTGAAGAGTGGGCCATCGCCACCATCAATGTGCCCTTGTATTTGCCGGTCAAGAATGTACCATCTATAGACAACACCGGGCGACAATACGTGAATGCCTCAATGCATTATCCAAAGCTCCAGAAGGCATGACGAAACACTCCGTCAATTGACTCCACCCGATGGCGCATTCCCGGGTTTCGATGAGCAATTGCTGCCAACATCTTGGGGAGAATGTTATATGCAGCCTCATAATCACCATGCAACATCCTAATAGCGTTTGCCTTCGCCATCCATGCCTTCCCGTACTTGACCGGGTGTCCGAATTGTTCCTCAATCGAAGACATGAGAAACTTGACCTTCACGGTTGGATCATGTGCAATTTGAGGCAACAATTTATATCCTAGATACTCCGACGTGAGTTGACGGTGTCCTTTGCTTTGGTCGGCCTTGTCCGGGGGTACGCACGTGTGAGTGCCAACATGACTCTTCAAGACCCATTGCCCGGTTTCTTTGATTTTTCTACCGCGGACCATCCATTTGCAACCTTCTTTGTCACATTTGACCGTGTACCGAAGTTTTTGATTTGAGTGACCAACAACAAACGGCCTATGGTTCCTAATGGCATAGTCACACAACCATATCTTGAACTCTACCAAAGAACCAAACTTGATGCCTTTCTTCAAATGAGCATTCTCATCCTCATTTTCTGGTCGAGGATCACTGAATTTGGGGCACGGCGTTGGCTCGGACAACCATAATCTCATCCCACCATCAACGACTGCATTGTCCGCAAGACTCACATCTCTAAACAAAGGTGAGCCTCTCTCCTTGCCGGTCACCTTCTTGTAGATTTCGTTTTCTTGCGCAGTCAACCCATCCTCGTCCAACTCTTCCTCCGGACCCTCGTCATCCGAGTTATACCCATACATACGGTTATAAGGGAGGGTACGGTCCATGTCTTGTTGCCGCACAATGACATCCAAGTTACCAATTGGATTGTAATGGATCTCTTCATTCTCCGAGTAAACATCCTCCTCTAGAGCAACAATAGCATCATCATCAACATGAGGAATAGCATCTTCTTCAACATGAGGAATAGCATCATGACGGAGTAGTATGGCGCTAGCGTTGATATGATCTTCATTGGGTTGGCTACTTGGTGGTTGGCTAGAAGAATTGGGGACATACACCTCGGCACTGTCATCATGCATGGGGGAGGATGCATTGCGGTTGGGATCAATTTGCAAAGGAGGAGGAGGATCAACCTTTGTGGCAAAGATCTCAAGAGACTTGTCTTGTGATGTGTCTACTTTTTCCTTGTACACATTCCAATGCAGTTGGGAGGTGATGGGCATACTCTTTAATCGGGACTTTACTCCCAATCCAACGTCATACCTCCCAATAAGCTTAACCTCGGCATTTGGGTCATTCCAATGTAAGACGCTTCTCACTTGAACTACAAGATCATCAAAGCTTGGACTTGTGTCAAAAACCATAGCCTCTTCCCCTTCATCGTCATTTCCAAGCATAAATGTCGACTTGTCCAAATAATGAACATTTACGAGCTTATGCATCTAAGAAAATGGGAAGAATATAATCAATCCATATATGTCATCCAACCAACACAAATGGACAAATGAACGAAATTTTGCATAACTACTATTCATACTAAAGTTAACCTAACAATTAACCACTAACCCTAACCATAACCCCTAACATAACCACTATAACTCTAACCCCCAACATAACCACCAACATAACCACCAACATAACCACCCAACATCCCAAACCCTAACCCTAACACCAACCCCTAACATAACCACAACCCTAGCCATAAATGCATCATAAATGCATCATAAATGCATCATAAATGCACACAACAACATCAACACCTAGGGTTTGCAATAAATTGACCAAATCAACACAAAACAAAGATCTCAACCAATCAAAAGAAGGGGGAATGGGGGAGGTACCTTGGGTGATGAAAATGCTCCGGATCCACCGATGAAATCCCAAGCAAATGGAGTGGATCTAGGGGGGGTTTGTGAGGGGGAGAGAGGGGGAAGAGGAGCTGAGCACGGGGAAGAAGATGAGTGGGGAAGAAGAGTGGTGGTGGGGCCCACAAACCAGCCCCTCCCCACCTTATCCAGAACACAGGACCCTACCGCCAGAGGGTATGGCGGTAGGCTCCAGTAACCTACCCCCGTAGGGGATGGCGGTAGGCCCTTTTCCACGTCAGCGGCTGCCAACGGCCGTTAGTCGCCGTCAAAGGGCCTACCACCATAGGCTATGGCGGTAGGGAACGCAATCCAACCGCCAGGTCCTCTGGCGGTAGGCAAAAGGGTCAGATCCTGAATTTTTTCCGAACTGGGGTCAGATCCCGATTTTGTTTGCAAAAAGGGTCAAAACACGAAATTTTACCGCGTCCGGCCGCGCCGAGAGGCCACAGGAAATTGTGCGGCACCAGGAGACGGGACGTGCATGGTACATGGCCCGTGATTTCCGGACTGTACAGTGCGGGACCCAGGGTTTCGTGACAGTTTGCTGAGTGTGTAGATAGATCACTGTGCTTGGCTGCTTGTCGTGCTTCCATTTCTTTTTCGTTTCATCGCCTCAGTCCAGTCGAACACGGCAGCATCCATTGCACAGCTACCCGTACTGCTAGTAGCACTCGTCTGGACGGTGCAAAAGAAAAACACTACTCGGTCGGTCGGCAAGTGTTGGTGTTGTACGCGTGGCACGCAGTAACTGCGGCGTGCATGCCGGTGATGCTGCCTGTCTTCTACTACTACAGTATGTGCTCCAGCTAGACATCCGTGCAGGAAAGCACGTACTCCCTCCGTTTCTTTTTACTCCCATTATAAGATTTGGTCAAAATCAAACTACACAAAGTTTGACCAAATTTACATAAAAATTATGAACATCTATAGTACTAAAACTATATAGTATGAAAATATATTTCATGGTGCATCTAAGTATATTGATTTCATATTGTGAATGATTATATTTTTTAATATAAAGTTAGTCAAATTCTATAATGCTTGACTTTGACCAAATCTTATATGCAGACTAAAAAACGGAGGGAGTACGTGCCATATGTGTTGCGAGTGCATGTGAAACAAGACGGCGTCGGCTGGCAGGTAACTGTATGTCGTACGGGCAAATAGTACATGCCTGCATGAGACGCTTGCGGTGGGTGAGCAGTGCATTAGGAACTTGCATGGGCCACCATGTCGGGGAGTATACACATAGATAACCCGACTTAGATGCACCAACCGATCTCAATTCATTGATTGTGTTGAGAAATAAAAATATGTGATCAATTGTATGGGAGGGATGCCTCCCAGGAGGTGTCTGTTGGGGAAGAGGTGTCTCCCCAACACACCCCTTCACCATGTATATAAGTAGGTCTCCCACATTGCAATGAAACGAATGGATCATTTGGAGTCTTCATGTGTCTCTTTTACTTTCACTCTATAACACGTTATCAGCACATAGTCTCTGCCTAGAGAGTAATTCGGCCAAGAAAACAACGGTTACACGCAATGGAGAAACGCACTTCCGTGCGAGACAAAGCAGCGACCATCATGACGATGAGGCACGAGATGCAGATGGCCATCGCGGCAGCGGCAACATTACGCGATGTAACAGTTGGCTGCGCAGGCACATGCAGCGGCAGCACCATGGAGCATGCATGCATCCGTGTACAGGAGATTAATCAGAGTGTTAATTTCGTTTGTCTTCTTGTGATTAAGAAACATGGAGTAAGAAGAATCTGATCAATTGCCTTTTCCTGCTAGAATTGCCTCACCGAATCGTCCAAGAAGAGGCCGGCCCGTGAGCATTTGGCGCAGTCGGAAAATCGATTTCCTTGGCAACATGAACAACACGAGCAAGTCATTCATTGACATGCATGCATAGATGCACTGTTCAGGACAAAAACCGATCAGAACATTATCTACTTCATTTTGCCTTCTCATGATCAATAAATAATCTATATCAATCGACTCTGTTTCCTGTACGTACATGCAGATTACTTCTTCCGAGCGCATGCACAGGAAGAAGTGGATGGATCAAACACCAAAGAGAAAGAGGGAGAACTCGAAATGAGCGCTGTTCTTGGCAAAGTACTAGGAGTTCTAGTCCTCGATGACGCCTCTAAGCGGTGAGATTTCGTCCTTGATTCCGCGGCGTGCTTCTACAGCATGGAGGCAGTGCCCAACATGCGCAGCGGCCTCGACCCCATTGCTGGTGTTTCCAGCGACGGCGGTCCAAAAGATTGGCGGCGCGGCGTGCCTCTCTAGACAAGGGACGGTGGTACACCAGGGAACCATCCCCTAGTGTACCAACACGCTCTGGCGCGTCAGCGTGCAGCCATGCCGCGCGGCAGCACGCAGCCGTCAAAGCTTGGTGGAGGCGGCGTCCCAGGTGTGCACGCGGTCGCAACCCCGGCGGGCGATGTCCAGTCGGACTAGGCGCGATGGTGACCAGCATGTGGTCCCGGTGAATGGCATGGCCTGGCACCGGCGACGAAGGGTCTCCGCTCCCGTCTCCGAGAGGCGCTGCCGCCAATGGCGGTAGCAGCCACCAGCCCTATGCGCGGGACTGTATGGTCCTTGGCCCAGAGGCGGCGTAGGCGTCGCGTGAATCTCGACCGGCGACGACCCCCGACTACGGCGGCGCACGGGAACCAGCGCCTGCAGACGGCGGTTAATTCCCTAAGGGAATTAGTAACTGCACGAGAAAGAGAAGGGAGAAAATCCTATCTCTTTGGCGATTTTGTAAATCAGCCATTGGATTATTTGTTAATCCTAGAGAGGTCCCCGCTTTCTCTGATTTAAGGCATATATGCCTATTAGATCTTGCGTTTTAGCCCCTTGGCTTTAGCACTTTGACAATAAGATTATTGTTATTTGCATGTTAAGCCATGGGCTTCAGAGCAAATGTGCAGGGTAGACCATTGGTAAATTGCATAATAATGATTATGCATAATTTTATGTCATGTAAAATGACCGTTTGAGGCCCCCAAGTCCTCATATGTGTTGCATAATTATGTTTATACTTCTGCATTTATTTGTATTACATGGGCAATACTGTTGCAAAGCAATATGTTGATTCCATTATTTGCATAGAATATGGAATTTGCTTGCAAGTTTGGAAACATGAGGTAGTGAAGTGTATGACACTGCCTGACTATGTCAAATTTACATTTGTCACAAGGAATCGACAAATGGTACCTACTGCTTAATTGCAGGTTATCCAATGTTATTGTGAGGTCTATATTATGTCATTCTGACATAATGACTATCTTCAATTTTCCACACAACTTATGGACTGCATTATGGCAACGAATTAATTTCGTTCACAACTGTGAGGTCTACATCACCATGTGATGACTACCTTCAATGTGTTTTTAATTAACATAAGGTTGTGAAATGCAACATAAGAGTGAGGTCTACACTACTTAGTAGTGATTATCTCCATTTGTTCAAAGCAAAAGTGAAGGCACAAAATTTATGACATAGCAATTATGAGGCCTACACCGCTGGTGCCTACCTTCATGAGATTTTTCCAAATACTTGTCAATTTCACAGCATTTGTCATTGGTTGTGACTATAGTGTCACATACTCCATCAGGAGATGAATCCAAGGCATTGGTGACTATGCTGCATATTATTCTATGAAGAGAATTATGCAAAACACTTGCATATTTTGGTGATTACCTTCCATGCATACACAACTTATGAGACGCCATCATAGCTATGAATTAAGTTTCATGCACAGCTGAGAGGTTTATGCCATTTTTTGGTGACTACCTTCATGTGTTATAAATAACATATGGTTGTGGGGACTATGATCAATGGGAACTGTCCATAAGAGTGAGGCACCACTAGGTGGTCGGCTATCTCTATGTGTTTTAAGAAAATTAAATGCTTGTCCCTTTTGAGGTGACTACCTTTAATTTGAAGATCTACACCATATTGTGGTGTTCTTCTGGAAGGCTTGCCCTATGAATCACTAAGAATCACCGTGACCATGATTATGCTTAGCCATAGCATTTTCATCGTACTTAATTTACTGAAGATAAATTAATGCATGAGTATTTCATGCATCATATGACTGACCTTTTCGAAAGGTAATGCGATGCGATGACATTAGGTGGGAATAATTATTTGACATGGGTCGTGGACATAGTGATCTTGTCGACCCATGGCATTGTGGCCATAAAGACTCCACCTGCAGAGAATGTCATGGCTATTTATAAATAGCTAAAATGTGTATATTTGCATTTATGTGACATCGCTATGACTCGGTATATAAACTGGGTATGTAATGGATAATGAATATCCATTTTCCCTCTAAGGCTTCATTGAGGTGAGATATATTGTTATAAGCATCACACGAATGATTATTCATTCGTATTAAGGACTTCAAGTCTGTTGAGGCTTATTATTCTGTTGTCTATAAATCAACACTAAGTTGAGATTATGTGATAAGGCGGCTTCAGATACATATCTGACTATAAGTCCTTACTGCACTTTACATTTTCCTAGGATGGTAAACAGAAATATCATCTTTGTTTCAGGTTGCAATGCCTAAAATTCACGCTAGTACTCTTAGTACTAAGCAATAGTGGTTAGAGAACCACGAGGAGTTGAATGTAAAGTGAAGAGAAAAAAATGACAAGCAGAAATTGAGTGTATATCTCAAAAGGGAATGGATCATTTAATTTAAATGATCATAATGACAACTTTAAAGTTTGTCAAAATGGTGGTTTTACAAAATGTCGTACTAATGATTACCAAACGGTCAAGTATTGGGTTGAATCATACCACCGGCTCACTGGAGGAAAATGATTTTAATGGGATAATTTGAAGTTCTACTTCAAAAGGAAACAACCAGAGAACATTCTGGCATGATAAAAGGGGAATAGACTCCTCTATATTGATGATATGCTTGTGGAATGATATTCCAAAGATATTTTGGAGATCTCGTGTAGTCTCCTAGTTATCCTTAAATATCATTGGCCTATAATTGTACTACTACATATTGTATAAATTGCAACATCTTGTCCCTCGGACATGATAGTTGAGATAATTGAGTGTACGAATTAGTTTATACTCAATCTTGTTGCATATATAATAATTTTTCCTCCTTTGTCATTATGATATTGGACGATTAGAGAAATTATTGACAATTCTGTTGGCTCCAACTTGACAAGTTGCAATATTCCCAACAATCATCAAATTGGGGAATTAATTTTAAGGCACTCTCACCTTAAAATTTGAAATGAGACAGCCAATACTCTTGATTGCATTCAAGAATATGTTTGGATTATTCAACCATTATCTGGGTTATGTTGGTACTTCATGGTGTTCATTGACGCATCTAGAACATGGTCTTAGATGTGTATCATTCACACAAAACCATGTGTTTACTGAATTAATTGCTCAAATTGACGAATTTAGAGCAAATTATCCTCATGTGGGATACTTTCATTGGAATAGAAATGTCGTTGAACTTGATTACGAGCATTCAATGGTTATATTCAGTATATAGTACATAACCAGAATGGTTTGGCTTGATCTCTTATGAAAGAGATTCAATATTGCATAGCCAATGTTGTAGAATTGTGATTTACCAACATTTTGTTGATGATAACATGTGGTCTCACACTCCGCATATTTGGTCTAAATGAGATCAAATGATACTGCACCCCCTTGCAGTTTGTACGTGGAAATAAGTGAAGTATTTCCCATCCGCGGTAATTCAGTTGTATACCGATATCACCACCCTAGCGTACATCATGGGCCTTCACATATGGTTGGGATCTATGTGAGGAATAACTGTGGTATGTTCGTTAATCCTCCGAATACCTTAACCCTTATAGGGGAGTTATTTGCAGCCCATACGCTGATTGCTTTTGCAATAAGAACATTTTCTGGCATTAGGGGGAGATGAGTACCACAAAGATGTTGGGGAACGTAGCAGAAATTCAAAATTTTCCTACGTGTCACCAAGATCTATCTATGGAGAAACCAGCAACGAGGGGAAGGAGAGTGCATCTACATACCCTTGTAGATCGCTAAGCGGAAGCGTTCAAGAGAACGGGGTTGAAGGAGTCGTACTCGTCGTGATCCAAATCACCAGAGATCCTAGTGCCGAATGGACGGCACCTTCGCGTTCAACACACGTACAGCCCGGTGACATCTCCCATGCCTTGATCCAGCAAGGAGAGAGGGAGAGGTTGAGGAAGACTCCATCCAGCAGCAGCACAACGGCGTGGTGGTGGTGGAGGAGCGTGGCAATCCTGCAGGGCTTCGCCAAGCACCTACGGGAGAGGAGGAGGTGTCACGGGAGGGAGGGAGGCGCCAGGGCTTCAGGTATGGCTGCCCTCCCTCCCCTCCACTATATGTAGGGCCAAGGGAGAGGGGGGAGGCGCAGCCTTGCCCCTTCCTCCAAGGAAGGGGTGCGGCCAAGAGGGGGAGGAGTGCCTCCCAAATCAAGTGGAGGCCCACCCCCTTAGGGTTTCCCCCCTCCCATGCGCATGGGCCTTGGGGGGGCTGGTGCCCCTGGCCCATTAAGTCTAGGGCGCCCCCTTACAGCCCATTCTACTGTATTGGATGTGGTGGAACAATTTCCGGACCTCCGGAATCCTCCGGAACCTTCTGGAAGCTTCCTGGTACAATACCGAAAAAACCCGAACTTTTCCCGGAACCCGAACAACAACTTTCCATATATAAATCTTTACCTCCGGACCATTCCGAAACTCCTCGTGACGTCCGAGATCTCATCCGGGACTCCAAACAACATTCGGTAACCACATACAAACTTCCTTTATAACCCTAGCGTCATCGAACCTTAAGTGTGTAGACCCTACGGGTTCGGGAACCATGCAGACATGACCGAGACGTTCTCCGGTCAATAACCAACAGCGGGATCTGGATACCCATGTTGGCTCCCACATGTTCCACGATGATCTCATCGGATGAACCACGATGTCAAGGACTCAATGAATCCCGTATTCAATTCCCTTTGTCTAGCGGTATCACACTTGCCCGAGATTCGATCGTCGGTATACTGATACCTTGTTCAATCTCGTTACCGGCAAGTCTCTTTACTCGTTCCGTAACACATCATCCCGTGATCAACCCCTTGGTCACATTGTGCACATTATGATGATGTCCTACCGAGTGGGCCCAGAGATACCTCTCCGTTTACATGGAGTGACAAATCCCAGTCTCGATTCGTGCCAACCCAACAGACACTTTCGGAGATACCTGTAATGCACCTTTATAGCCACCCAGTTACGTTGTGACGTTTGGTACACCCAAAGCATTCCTACGGTATCCGGGAGTTGCACAATCTCATGGTCTAAGGAAAAGATACTTGACATTAGAAAAGCTTTAGCATATGAACTACACGATCTCTATGCTAGGCTTAGGATTGGGTCTTGTCCATCACATCATTCTCCTAATGATGTGATCCCGTTATCAATGACATCCAATGTCCATGGTCAGGAAACCGTAACCATCTATTAATCAACGAGCTAGTCAACTAGAGGCTTACTAGGGACAAGGTGTTGTCTATGTACCCACACATGTATCTGAGTTTCCTATCAATACAATTATAGCATGGATAATAAACGATTATCATGAACAAGGAAATATAATAATAACTAATTTATTATTGCCTCTAGGGCATATTTCCAACAGTCTCCCACTTGCACTAGAGTCAATAATCTAGTTCACATCGCCATGTGATTAACACTCACAGGTCACATCACCATGTGACCAACATCCAAAGAGTTTACTAGTGTCACTAAACTAGTTCACATCATCATGTGATTAAGACTCAATGAGTTCTGGGGTTTGATCATGTTTTGCTCGTAAGAGAGGTTTTAGTCAGCGGGTCTGCAACATTCAGATCCGTATGTACTTCACAATTCTCTATGTCATATTGTAAATGCTGCTTCCACGCTCCACTTGGAGCTATTCCAAATGGTTGTTCCACTATACGTATCCGGTTTGCTACTCAGAGTCATTCGGATAGGTGTTAAAGCTTGCATCGACGTAACCCTTTATGTCGAACTCTTTATCACCTCCATAATCAAGAAACATATCCTTATTCCTCTAAGGATAACTTTGACCGTTATCTAGTGATCCACTCCTTGATCACCTTTGTACCCTCTTGCCAGACAAGCGGCAAGGCACACATCAGGTGCGGTACACAGCATAGCATACTATAGAGCCTACGTCTGAAGCATAGGGGACGACCTTCGTCCTTTCTCTCTTTTCTGCCGTGGTCGAGCTTTAAGTCTTAACTTCATACCTTACATCTCAGGCAAGAACTCCTTCTTTGACTGATCCATCTTGAACACCTTCAAGATCATGTCAAGGTATATGCTCATTTGAAAGTACCATTAAGCGTTTTTGATCTATCCTTATAGATCTCGATGCTCAATGTTCAAGTAGCTTAATCCAGGTTTTCTATTGAAAAAACACTTTTCAAATAACCCTATATGCTTTCCAGAAATTCTACATCATTTCTGATCAACAATATGTCAACAACATATACTCATCAGAAATTCTACAGTGCTCCCACTCACTTCTTTGGAAATACAAGTTTCTCATAAACTTTGTACAAACCCAAAATCTTTGATCATCTTATCAAAGTGCACATTCCAACTCCGAGATGCTTACTCTAGTCCATGGAAGGATCGCTAGAGCTAGCATACCTTTTAGCATCCTTAGGATCGACAAAACTTTTCTGATTGTATCACATACAACCTTTTCTTACGAAAACTAGTAAGGAAACTCGTTTTGACATCCATCTGCCAGATTTCATAAATGCAGCTAATGCTAACATGAATCCGACGGACTTAAGCATCGCTACGGATGAGAAAATCTCATCGTAGTCAACTCCTTGAACTTGTGAAAAAACTCTTCGCCACAAGTCGAGCTTCATAGATGGTGACATTACCATCCACGTCCGTCTTCTTCTTAAAGATCCATTTATCTCAATGGCTTGCCGATCATTGGGCAAGTCCACCAAAGTCCAAGCTTTGTTCTGATACATGGATCCTATCTCGGATTTCATGGCTTCTAACCATTTGTTGGAATTTGGGCCCACCATCGCTTCTCCATAGCTCGTAGGTTCATTGTTGTCTAGCAACATGACCTTCAAGACAGGATCACCGTACCACTCCGAAGCAATACGCATCCTTGTCATCCTACGAGGTTCAGTAGTGACTTGATCCGAAGCATCATGATCACTATCATCAGCTTCCACTGCAATTGGTGTAGGTGCCACATGAACAACTTCCTGTGCCCTGCTACACACTGGTTGAAGTGATGGTTCAATAACCTCATCAAGTTTCCACCATCCTCCCACTCAATTCTTTCGAGAGAAACCTTTCCTCGAGAAAGGACCCGATTCAAGAAACAATCCATATTGCTTTCGGATCTGAATTAGGAGGTATACCCAACTGTTTTGGGTGTCCTATGAAGATGCATTTTGTCCACTTTGGGTTCGAGCTTATCAACCTGAAACTTTTTCACATAAGCGTCGCAGCCCCAAACTTTTAAGGAACGACAGCTTAGCTTTCTCCAAACCATAGTTCATACGGTGTCGTCTCAACGGAGTTACGTGGTGCCCTATTAAAGTGAGTGTGGTTGTCTCTAATGCCTAACCCATGAACGATAGTGGTAATTCGATAAGAGACATCGTGGTACGCACCATATCCAATAGGGTGCAACTATGATGTTTGGACACACCATCACTCTATGGTGTTCCAGGTGGTATTAATTGTGAAACAGTTTCCACAATGTCTTAATTGCGTGCCAAAGCTCGTAACTCAGATACTCATCTTTATGATCATATCATAGACATTTTATCCTCTTGTCACGATGATCTTCAACTTCACTCTGAAATTACTTGAACCATTCAATAATTCAGACTTGTATTTCATCAAGTAAATATACTCAACATCTACTCGAATCATCTGTGAAGTAAGAACATAACGATATTCACTGCATGCCTCAGCACTCATTGGACTGCACACATCAAAATGTGTTACTTCCAACAAGTTGCTATCTTGTTCCATCTTACTGAAAACGAGGCTTTTCAGTCATCTTGCCCATGTGGTATTATTTGCATATCTCAAGTGATTCAAAATCAAGTGAGTCCAAATGATCCATCTGCATAGAGTTTCTTCATGCGTATACACCAATAGACATGGTTCGCATGTCTCAAACTTTTCAAAAACGAGTGAGTCCAAAGATCCATCAACATGGAGCTTCTTCATGCGTTTTATACCAATATGACTTACATGGCAGTGCCACAAGTAAGTGGTACTATCATTACTATCTTATATCTTTTGGCATGAAAATGTGTATCACTACTATCGAGATTCAATAAACCATTCCTTTAGGTGCAAGACCACTGAAGGTATTATTCAAATAAATAGAGTAACCATTATTCTCCTTAAATGAATAACCGTATTGCAACAGACATAATCCAATCATGTCTATGCTCAACGGAAACACCAAATAACAATTATTTAGGTTTAACACCAATCTCGTTGGTAGAGGGAGCGTGCGATGCTTGATCACATCAAGCTTGGAAAAACTTCCAACACATATCGTCAGCTCACCTTTAGCTAGTCTCCATTTTTTCCGTAGCTTTTATTTCGAGTTACTAACACTTAGCAACCGAACCGGTATCTAATACCCTGGTGCTACTAGGAGTACTAGTAAAGTACACATTAACATAATGTATATCCAATATACTTCTATCGACCTTGCCAGCCTTCTTATCTACCAAGTATCTAGGGTAATCCTGCTGCAGTGGCTGTTCCCCTTATTACATAAGCACTTAGTCTCGGGTTTAGGTTCAACCTTGGGTTTCTTCACTGGAGCAGCAACTGATTTGCCGTTTCATGAAGTGTCCCTTCTTGCCCTTGCCCTTCTTGAAACTAGTGGTTTCACCAACCATCAACAATTGATGCTCCTTCTTGATTTCTACTTTCGCGGTGTCAAACATCGTGAATACCTCAAGGATCATCATATCTATCCCTGATATGTTATAGTTCATCACGAAGCTCTAGCAGCTTGGTGGCAATGAC
The DNA here is from genome assembly GCA_963921465.1 of Triticum timopheevii. Taxonomy (NCBI): domain Eukaryota; kingdom Viridiplantae; phylum Streptophyta; class Magnoliopsida; order Poales; family Poaceae; genus Triticum; species Triticum timopheevii. Next base: position 156,799,824 of record OY997272.1, read on the forward strand.
TTTGGAGAAACATCACCATCTCATCTGGAAGATCAACTCCCACTCGATTAAAGTGATTGTTGTACTCAGACAATCTGAGCACAAGCTCATCGATTGAGCTTTTCTCCCTTAGATTGCAGGCTAAGAAAATCGTCGGAGGTCTTATACCTCTTGACGTGGGCATGAGCCTGAAACCCCAATTTCAGCCCTCGAAACATCTCATATGTTCCGCGACGTTTCGAAAACGTCTTTGGTGCCTCAACTCTAAACCGTTTAATTGAACTATCACGTAGTTATCAAAACGTGTATGTCCGATGTTCACAACATCCACAAATGACGTTTGGGGTTCAGCACACTGAGCGGTGCATTAAGGACATAAGCTTTCTACTGTCCGCATAATCGCTACTGTCAACTTTCAACTATATTTTCTCTAGGAACATATCTAAACAGTGGAACTAAAGCGCGAGCTTATGACATAATTTGCAAAAATATTTTGACTATGTTCAGGATAATTAAGTTCATCTTATGAACTCCCACTCAGATAGACATCCCTCTGGTCATCTAAGTGATTACATGATCCGAGTCAACTAGGCCGTGTCCGATCATCACGTGAGACGGACTAGTCATCATCGGTGAACATCTTCATGTTGATCGTATCTACTATACGACTCATGCTCGACCTTTCGGTCTCCGTGTTCCGAGGCCATGTCTGTACATGCTAGGCTCGTCAAGTTAACCCTAAGTGTATTGCATGTGTAAATCTGTCTTACACCCGTTGTATGTGAACATAAGGATCTATCACACCCGATCATCACGTGGTGCTTCGAAGCGACGAACTTTAGCAACGGTGCACAGTTAGGGGAGAACACTTCTTGAAATTGGTTTAAGGGATCATCTTATTTACTACCGTCGTTCTAAGTAAACAAGATGCATAAACATGATAAACATCACATGCAATCAAATAGTGACATGATATGGCCAATATCATTTTGCTCCTTTTGATCTCCATCTTCGGGGTTCCATGATCATCATCGTCACCGGCATGACACCATGATCTCCATAATCATGATCTCCATCATCGTGTCTTCATGAAGTTGTCTCGCCAACTATTACTTCTACTACTATGGCTACCGGTTAGCAATAAAGTAAAGTAATTACATGGCGTTGTTCAATGACACGCAGGTCATACAATAAATAAAGACAACTCCTATGGCTCCTGCCGGTTGTCATACTCATCGACATGCAAGTCGTGAATCCTATTACAAGAACATGATCAATCTCATACGTCACATATCATTCATCACATTCTTCTTGGCCATATCACATCACAAAGCATACCCTGCAAAAACAAGTTAGACGTCCTCTAATTGTTGTTTGCATGTTTTACGTGGCTGCTATGGGTTTCTAGCAAGAACGTTTCTTACCTACGCAAAACCACAACATGATATGCCAATTGCTATTTACCCTTCATAAGGACCCTTTTCATCGAATCCGTTCCGACTAAAGTGGGAGAGACTGGCACCCGCTAGCCACCTTATGCACCAAGTGCATGTCAGTCGGTGGAACCTGTCTCACGTAAGAATACGTGTAAGGTCGGTCCGGGCCGCTTCATCCCACAATACCGTCGAAACAAGATTGGACTAGTAACGGTAAGCATATTGAACAAAATCAACGCCCACAACTACTTTGTGTTCTACTCGTGCAAAGAATCTACGCAATAGACCTAGCTCTTGATGCCACTGTTGGGGAACGTAGCAGAAATTCAAAATTTTCCTACGTGTCACCAAGATCTATCTATGGAGAAACCAGCAACGAGGGGAAGGAGAGTGCATCTACATACCCTTGTAGATCGCTAAGCGGAAGCATTCAAGAGAACGGGGTTGAAAGAGTCATACTCGTCGTGATCCAAATCACCGGAGATCCTAGTGCCGAACGGACGGCACCTCCGCGTTCAACACACGTACAGCCCGGTGATGTCTCCCATGCCTTGATCCAGCAAGGAGAGAGGGAGAGGTTGAGGAAGACTCCATCCAGCAGCAGCACAACGGCGTGGTGGTGGTGGAGGAGCGTGGCAATCCTGCAGGGCTTCGCCAAGCACCTACGGGAGAGGAGGAGGTGTCACGGGAGGGAGGGAGGCGCCAGGGCTTCAGGTATGGCTGCCCTCCCTCCCCTCCACTATATATAGGGGCAAGGGAGAGGGGGGAGGCGCAGCCTTGCCCCTTCCTCCAAGGAAGGGGTGCGGCCAAGAGGGGGAGGAGTGCCTCCCAAGTCAAGTGGAGGCCCTCCCCCTTAGGGTTTCCCCCCTCCCATGCGCATGGGCCTTGGGGGGGCTGGTGCCCCTGGCCCATTAAGGCTAGGGCGCCCCCTTAAAGCCCATGCTACTGTATTGGACGTGGTGGAACAATTTCCGGACCTCCGGACCCCTCCGGAATCCTCCGGAACCTTCTGGAAGCTTCCTGGTACAATACCGAAAAAACCCGAACTTTTCCTGGAACCCGAACAACAACTTTCCATATATAAATCTTTACCTCCGGACCATTCCGGAACTCCTCGTGACGTCCGGGATCTCATCCGGGACTCCGAACAACATTCGGTAACGACATACAAACTTCCTTTATAACCCTAGCGTCATCGAACCTTAAGTGTGTAGACCCTACGGGTTCGGGAACCATGCAGACATGACCGAGACGTTCTCCGGTCAATAACCAACAGCGGGATCTGGATACCCATGTTGGCTCCCACATGTTCCACGATGATCTCATCGGATGAACCACGATGTCAAGGACTCAATGAATCCCGTATTCAATTCCCTTTGTCTAGCGGTATCACACTTGCCCGAGATTCGATCGTCGGTATACCGATACCTTGTTCAATCTCGTTACCGGCAAGTCTCTTTACTCGTTCCGTAACACATCATCCCGTGATCAACCCCTTGGTCACATTGTGCACATTATGATGATGTCCTACCGAGTGGGCCCAGAGATACCTCTCCGTTTACACGGAGTGACAAATCCCAGTCTCGATTCGTGCCAACCCAACAGACACTTTCGGAGATACCTGTAATGCACCTTTATAGCCACCCAGTTATGTTGTGACGTTTGGTACACCCAAAGCATTCCTATGGTATCCGGGATTTGCACAATCTCATGGTCTAAGGAAAAGATACTTGACATTAGAAAAGCTTTAGCATACGAACTACACGATCTCTATGCTAGGCTTAGGATTGGGTCTTGTCCATCACATCATTCTCCTAATGATGTGATCTCGTTATCAATGACATCCAATGTCTATGGTCAGGAAACCGTAACCATCTATTGATCAACGAGCTAGTCAACTAGAGGCTTACTAGGGACAAGGTGTTGTCTATGTACCCACACATGTATCTGAGTTTCCTATCAATACAATTATAGCATGGATAATAAACGATTATCATGAACTACTGCGATTGTGCCCCGGTTCTTCCGGATGAGCACCTCAGTAGAGAAAGCCGAAAACTGACTGACATGATGTGGTGAGAGCTGGTCGCTGTTCGAGAGGTCTTAAAATCCTTAAATATTTTTCCGCTTTTGGCGATAATTCGGCTTCATCCGATTTAGGCATATATAGCTCCCCAATTTGGTCTTCCGGATTCTAGGAGCTTCGCCGAAATTTAAAATTGTAGACTTCTATGGCTAAGTGAAGGTTATAAAGCCGCATAGTCCGATTGCCTTGTTCGCTGCGCCGGACACCTCCTTAAGGGACCAAACGTTTGGATAAAGAGTGTCCGGGTTTTCCACGAACACCCCAGTACTAGTTACATGGGGGCGGAAGCCGACGACTGGCCTACTTTCAGAATTTTATAAACAGCCGCACAGAAGGTAATATTTTAAATAACAAAAGCGCTACATAGCGCAAGTAACTTTGTCCTTAAAATATAAACATGACAGAAGTGAATTCATTCGAACATTATGTCCTTGGTGCATTCATCGGCCACGAGGCGAGCACCCTTCATAACACCATCATAATACTTCTCCGGAATACGATGCGCCTTGCCCTCCGGCGGCCGATCCTTCACCGGCTTCTCCGCATCTAGCTTGCCCCAATGCACCTTCGCACGGGCAAAGGCCCGGCGGGCGCCCTCAATGCAAACGGATCGCTTGATGACTTCCAGGCGCGAATAGGCATTCACCATCCGCTTGATCAGGCCGAAGTAGCTGGTGGGCAGGGGCTCACCAGGCCACATCCGGACTATGAAATCCTTCATAGCCACTTCGGCCGCCCTGTGGAGTTCGACCAACTACTTCAGTTGGTCACTCAGAGGCGTTGGATGTTCGGCCCCAACATACTGGGACCAGAACATCTTCTCCGTTGAGCTCCCCTCCTGAGCACGTTAGAACTTCGTGGCGTCTGATACACTGCATGGCAGATCTGCGAATGCTCCTGGAGAGCTCCGGACTCGGGTAAGTAAAAGAAACGCTTCCTCCACATGTTTGCTTTGCATAAAGAATTTCTTACCTGCAGTTATCTTTTTGGCCTCCTGGATTTCCAGCTGTGCCTTCTCGGCTTCGGCCTTGGCGTCTTTTATACTTACAAGGGCCTTCGCAAGCTCGGCCTCTTTCGCCTTAAGCTCATGCTCCACGGACTCAAACTTTTTGTCGAGCTCCTGGAACTCTTCTTGTACCTCGCCCACTTGGGCTTCTTGCTTTTTGCGCTCCTTGCGTTCCAAGGCCGCCTTGTGTTCGGCCTTGGACAGCGCTTTCTTGAGAGACGCCACTTCGGTGGTGGCCTCTGTTACAAAATCACGACGCTTAGTCGTTAGAATAACCAATTTTACATACCCTTCATTATATGAGAGCGGGGAATCACTCACCTTTGTTCTTTTCGAGCCGCCTCCTTGTGAGGTCGAGCTCTCCCTGCGCCTGCGCTAGGTCCTGTTTTAGTCCGGCTATCTCGGCCGTACGGACCGCAGCGGCAAGCAGCACAGCCTGCTTATTTACATTCAAACTTATTGTTAGACTCATGTGGATTCTAATTGACCCTCCGTTTGGTTTTTCTTTCTAAACACCAAACAGAGTATCAGGGGCTACTACCTATCGGGTGGTAGTTTCACATATTTTTATTACTTACCTCAAAGCCTGTCACGAGGCTAGTGCAGGCTTCGGTTAGTCCGCTCTTGGCGGACGAAACCTTCTGAATCACCGCACTCATAAGAGTACGGTGCTCTTCATCTATGGAAGCGCCGCGAAGCGCTTCCAGCAGACAATCTGGTTGCCACGTCTCTAATGCAAATAGATTGCCACGTCATCGCATGCATGCATGCGAGAATCTTTTCAGATTTTCAGTTTTTAAAATGTTTTATCTCTTAAATGAAAAATGCGATTGAAGATCCGTTTTCACTATTAAATCTCTCGCGACGAGATCTTCAAAACTAGATCTCATATCGATATATTTCGGCGAAAAAAAATTTGATTAAAAATTGCCATGTCTATTGCACATGAATTGCCATGATATTTACACTGTAGTTGCCATGATATGTTTCAACTATTTTCCTTTACATTTAAAAGTAAATTTTAACATATTATAAAACGGAGAATTAAGAAACTAGACTTGCCATGCACCATAAACTAAAATTGCCATGATACATGCACTTAAAATTGCCATGGTTCAATAAAAAATATATTTTTATGGTCAAAGTACTGGAATTGCCATCATCAAAAAACTAAAATTGCCATGATCTACAAACTAAAATTGCCACATGGCAACTTTAGTTTAAGCACTATGGCAACTATAGTGTAAATATCATAACAACTTCTGGGCAAAAAAAAAATCGTCGAAACATATTAACATGGGGTCTAGTTTTGAAGATCTCATCGAGACAGATTTAATGATTAAAACGGATTTTTAGTTTGCTTTTTTATTTAAGAGATAAAACATTTTTAAGACAAAAATCAAAAAGATTTCTACTGATGTCATCTATTCATACGTGGCAAAATGAGTGATGATGGAGGCGTGTGGGCGATCTGCAAACGCCCACACGTGTGGGCGTTAGTTTTTCCGTATTTCTATAATGTATGTAAACTAAATTCGTGGGTAATCCATGGCTGTTGCTCGGGCCTGGAGCCCGTGCCCGTGATTCCGGACTGTACGGTACGGGTCCCACGTTGCAGCCGCCAACGAGCCATGGATTAACGGTGTGTCTGGAGCTAACTGGTTGCAGGCCGAGAAGGCTTGTTTACAGAAGCCGATGCATGACCAACGGCGTACGTCGGGTGCGCTTTGCTTAAGCGGCGTCTGCGTCGGCGTGCTGCTGCACCTGCATCCGGTATGATTCCTCGTCCGTGACCCACCGATCGATTTTATTCCAACAAACACGTACGCATGGCGTCAATGCATCGATCCTGCAGGAGACTGTTAAGGGCTACTAGATGACCCATTGCGCCAATGGCGCAAAGGGCGAGAGCAAGCCAAGTATTGAAAGAGTACACATAAAAATATTTAGAGACAGATTGAAACATATGGAAATAAAAAATTGTTACTAGCAATGCCATGATTTTCTCTAACCAGTGTAAACATATATAAATAGTCTTTTGAAAATATTAGTACAACGGCAGTTTTTCTTTTGCGGGTGAGAAGGGCAGTTGATTACATATATAGAACAAGTGATCACAAGCTTGACAGTAATGAGGCCTAAAGTGTACATGCAGTATCATACACAAATGGAAATCTAAAGGTTATACATATCTTGCTTAGAGCAACGCCAAAAGGGCAAAGATACTGGATCGCTTGATACGAAACAAAAGATGGCTCTATTGGTTACCATACTATCTTGTGTAGTCTTCAAACGCTGCTCTGACTTCATGCCAATATAGTGTAGCCTCTGCGTCACTTCTTCAACGCTTGGATTAGCTACTACTTTAGTTCCTTCGATAAAACATTTTTTACACCAGTAGCAGCACCCCTAAGATTAGCAAGCTTCCAGCAAAAGGATCACATGAGAATCACATATCAGTATCCTATATGAAGAGAAACAGAAACCCAACAAGATGACATAAAGAAATAGAGGTATCAAAATTGTAATTGCTATAAGAACAGAAGCTTGATTGCATAGGGTTTCTTATTACTGTTTTGTTTTATGATTTGCATGCATGTATTTCCAGTCTGGATTGGTAGCTAACAGGGAACTACGCTTCATTGCCTAGAGAGGTCGTACCTCTTAATCCTAGGTGGCTGAGCAATTCCAGTTTCCATGGTGTTAGTAAGTGCATAGCAGCAACGCCGGCTAGTTAAGATCCCTATGACAGTCAAGCTAATCATTGGGAACCATGCAAGAGAAAAAAACAATAAAGAGGACGGTAAATCCAATAGAAATACTAAGAGTAGTTGAAACACAAGAATTTATGGTAAGTTGGTGTGACCACCCAGTCATCATCTTTCACTTGCCAAACAAGGACGCATGGGTGTGGAAGACCCCTCTTTTTGAACCCTGGTGTAGAGAACTGGAAAACAGGAGGGTAAATGAAAAACATGAAAAATAAGAAACATGGGTAAGAAAAACAAAGAAAGGAGAGAAAATGCATTGGGCATGGTACCTGGAACTACAGTCCCAAACATATTTCCGGTCTTGATCTTCTGTAGGTACTCAAGCAGTTTCATGTGATATACTCAAACAGTAATATCAGCCCTATCGACTATTTTTTGCCCAGGTTCAAGACTCCATTATTTCAGGCCACTTTGGATTACACGTGAAGGTTGTGAAGGTTGTGATTATATCAGGCGAGGCTTGGACATGGGAAATAGTCATCGCGGCGTGGAAGTTTTCAGTTATACAGCGACGCCCACCGGTATAGGATAACGGCATAATATTTTTCTTATGGACCTCGGCTTCATCAAGCTTACCAAGTCCAACAGCGTCAACAACAAGCTGGAGCTTTTTAGCGCTCATATCGTCCGGAAGCTTTTCAGAAAGGACTCTCTCTCGCTGGTAGGCACTAAAGATAGAACACACTCGTTTATTTTTTGAGCTACTCCGTTCGTTGGTGTTAGAATTGCTCTTTCTTTTAGATAATCAACGTCAGAATACCTAGTAGGAACATTTTTGTATACAGCCTGAAGACAGGAAATTAATGAACAACAACAAAAATCAGACAAACAAGTAGAAGCATTAAAGCAGTGCACAGGAGCATTAAAGCATATATTATGTTCAACATTGTGGAAATTGTGCATAAGGCCTAAAGACTGAATCAATTCAGCATTATTGGTCAACTCCTACTGTTGGTATGTTTTAAATTTTTCCGGTACATCTGGTCTCAATATATACTAAAAGAACTGGTTCAAATAACTCCATATGAGCATTCTAGATCATCAAACCTTTTGAAATTTCTTTCTTGTCACATATTTAATGACCAAGATCAAAGAAAATAGACTGCACACAAACCATAGCAACAACCAACACTTAGTTTGGATCGGACAAATTATATTGAATGTTACGTGAGTTAGACTGACGAATATAGATATGCTGAGAAAATGTTTAACCAAACCACAGACATCAAGACCATTTTTCTGAATAAAAAAGGGCAGTTATAATTGTCTGTGTTAAACAGAAACAATAATAGCTCAAATAAGCCGAGAAATAACATAAAAACTATTAAATCAGGACCAGGATCGATTCATCAAGAATCAAAACAAATTAGCCATCATGAATTGATGATACTTGGGGTAGCTCGTCCAAACGAAACTAAATTTCAACCATCGTTATTCAATTTCAAAGAAAACAGGGCATATTCAGTTAGAAGTGGACTCGGCATGCATTGACTGAAAAATATAGAGTGAGCAAACAGCTGCTCTACAGATCCTAGGATTTCAAGGAGCCGGTGGATTGCCGAACCGGTCCTTAGTTGTAATAGAATCAAAGCGAGACCAAATTAAACCATTGCCTCCATATAGTAAGTAGTACAGGATGGGGAAATCAGACATTATCCATAGCATCTAGATTCACCAATAGCTCAACCAACAAAGGATTTGCACAAAAACATAATCAAAGTGAAACCAAATGGAAAGACATTTAATCGAAAGCAGTAACACACACGGAATATTCGATTTCAGAGTAACAAACACTACTATAAACACCCAGGCACTGGCATGTTATCCTTTTAACATAGCTAGACCATACAGCTTCAAGCACGAAGAACTTAAGGCTAGAATGTAGCAGAAAATATAATTCAAGCACCTAAGAATAGCTTCATAATCCACTGAGCCACAACCAACGACAGTAAGACAAAGAACTAAGGTAGGAACTAACCCCAATAGGCACAAGTCTGCATCATATTTTGACGAACATGGCTAGAAGATGAATGTTTACCTAAGAAGTACCTGAATAAATTATGAGCCATGTACTAATTGGGGCCAGTTCTCCTACTGCTAGATGTTGAAAGTGCCAATGGCATAGTCCTGCAAGAACCGATCACATCAGCTAAACATAAATGGGTATACCTACTAGAAAGGAGAGGGAGGAAGGGACAGGTGACAGAGAGGAACCTGGAGGTGCAGGGGCACGAATCCTGCCTTGCCCTTCTCCTCCATCAAGGTCGCTGCTGGACCGGTCAACACCCCACAGGCTGCTGCTTCCCTTCCAGCTGCCGCCACTTGCCCATATCTACACTGCATATAACATGCCAAAATATTCAGTGCATGTCTCACACTGCAGGAACTTAGCCCACTAAGGAAAACCGACCGTCGGACTTGTTCCTCCTAACAACATGGACGGTCATCGTCGTCCTGGCCTTCTTCTCATTCCTCGCGCCATTGATCAGCTCGAAGACGCAGATATCCCCCTTGTGCAGTTTGTTGTCGCTGACGAACTTGGCCCAGGGTTGGCCCCTGAAGCCTCTGCTGGAGCTCCCCTGGTGGTAGTAGCTGACATGCCACCTCTCTTCTCTGTTTGGCCTGAGCAGCACAACCTCATGTGATCTCATGTGGAGATGTTCATCTACAAATTCACTGGGGATGACCTGCACAAGGCACAAGGAGAAATTAATGTTAGTTCCTAAATATAAGTCTTTTTAGAGCTTTCACTATAGACTACATACGAATGTATATAGACATATTTTAGAGTGTAGATTCACTCATTTTGCTCCGTATGTATGTAGTTCATATTGGAATCTCTAAAAAGACTTATACTTAGGAATGGATGGAGTACATGCCAGAGTTGACAAAGAATTACACAAGCTTGCGGCAAGTGTGTTAGATCGTTTTTATCAGTTCAAACTGACCAGAAAGTTGTCCTTGCGTTGCAGATGGGACCTTAGCAGAAATGTCATGAATGCTGGATTGCCCGGTTGGATTGAAGCCAACCCGATTATTTCATGTTTTTCGTCGTCGAGTAGTCTGTTCGCGGCCCTTGAGTGGCAGTAGTAGAAGTCAGCATATGTGTCATCATCACTCTCCTCTTCCGCAGTTTCCTCATGCTTAACATCACATGATCTGCTACAGTTTGGTGATCCAGGAAGAAGCTCTTTCCCTGAAACAATGTGTACATGAGCTTAAATTTAGCATCTGAAAAAACCAGCAAAAGATAAATGTTGATCATGTGCATAGTTACATGGGTCTGTGTTAGCTGACTACACCAAGATCTCAAGAAAGGAATGTTGATCATGTGCATAGTTACATGGGTCTGTGTTAGCTGACTACACCAAGATCTCAAGAAAGGGATATATTCAGAGATATCATCTCATGTATTAGTCGAACCACATAATGCCTTCCTTGGTTTGGTCCTGCTACTGAATTTCCTTAAAGTGGAGACATTCTGATGGGACTCAATCAACTGAGACGGCACACTTGTATCATCATAATCGTCGTATTGCTCAACCTGTTGACCCACCATACCATCAAAATGTTTGCGCATACCAGCGCCAGCAAAGAGAGAAGACAGTTTCTCGCAGCCGGTCGCATCGAAGATGAGGACTTTAAAAGAGGAGTTGCCGCTGAATGTGAAGATCAGGAGGTCATTCTCCTGCAGTTCATGAGTCTTGACAAAATCTCCCCATCCTGAACTGAAGAACAGGTCATTGGCAACCTTGGTAACACCTACATGCCATGTTTCGCCGCTTGATGCTTTCAGGTCAAATCCCTGTGGGCTCTGCATCTGCCTGATGAAATTGCTCGCAAACTTGTCCGGTATGCGCTAAGATGGAGAAGCATAAATTGTACAAATAACTCACATGGTTTTTAAGGGAATATTACAGTCCTTTGAGAGAGGTGCATCGATGCACTCTATCTTCTATGGATGAACTAACGAAACAGTAAGACTTGTTTATGATCTCGACAAAACATACATGGGTATACCTACTGGAAAGGAGAGGGAGGAAGGGATAGGTGACGGAGAGGAACCTGAAGGTGCAGGGGCACGAATCCTGCCTGGCCCTTCTCCTCCGTCAAGGTCGCTGCTGGACCGGTTGACGCCCCTCAGGCTGCTGCTGCCCTTCTAGCCGCCGCCATGCCCTCCAGATCCCTTCTCCTCCATCAAGGTCGCTGCTGGACCGGTCGGCCGCCACGCCCGCCAGACCCCCGCTGGCCGCCACCATCGCCTGCATCCAGGCCGCCAACAGCAGCCTTGACCCGGCCCCAACCGTCAGCTCGACCATGGTTTGGGCATCCTCCTTCACTCCAGAGGCGTCGTCCTCCGCCGCGAGGAGGAGGGGGCGGGGGAGCCCGTCCCGCGCGAACCCGGAGCAGGCAGTGGAGATCGGGTTCGCCCGGTGAAGCGCGTGGCCACGACGGCCTGCGCGCGAGCGATGGGACGGCGAGGAGGAGGAAGAGGCGAGGCGGTGGAGGAGCAGCAGTCGTCGGCTGGGACTCCTAGGACGCAGAAGGAGGAGGAGGAGGTGGGAGGGAGCGCGGCGCGGATGAGGGAGGGAGGAGCGAGGGGCGTGGGGGCTGTGGATCGGGGCTTGGGCTAGGGTTCAGACTTTCTCCCGCCTGTACCTTCGATGCCCCTTCGATGTATAGGGAATAAAAGGAGACGTGGCCGGTGCCGCTAGTTGGGCGCACTGGCTTATCCTTTATATGTTCAATGACTCGAGCGATGAAACTCTCAACGACGAACAAACTAGTCGAGTCAAAAAATAATAATTCTCTCTGTCCAATTTTTTAAAAAATAGTCGAGCCAAAAAAAATTAGCCGGTCTAATAATGACCACGATGGACCTATGTGCTCCTCTAAATACTGGACTCTGGACAGATTAGCGTGTCTTTCACTCTTGGGATCATATCAACGGAAGCGACCGGTCGTATCGTATCTATTCAAGATCGTAGTACTGTAGTAGTACGTGGCTAATCTGCATATCTGCGTTAGCTTCTCCTTTTCTCTGAAAAGGCCGAGCAGTTGAACCCATCCGTCCGTTCTGGGCGCTGGCAACCGGGACACAAACCAGGAGCTCGCCGGCCGGCGGGGAGCCTCGAAAGTCGCGCGTCGCTCTCGTGGGGGGCGGGGCGGACTGCGAATATCTCCTGGTACATGCCGTGGTACAGAAGGTACGCGCAAAAGAAAGAATAAAGACGGCGTGCCCTTTTTGCTACCACTTGAGTGGCGCTACTAGAAGCAGCTTTGAGATGGCATAAACGAACACGATAAGCTTGTCTAGTGCGCTTAGGTTTTTTTATCAAAGAAGGGCTTGCCTTTTTTTGATTTTCATTACTGAAAACCACCACGCTTCACAGAAGGTTCATAACAACTTCAACCTAAAACGAAGAACTAAAAGCTACCAAATTCAACCGAGACTCTAGTGCGCTTAGTGGATCTTCTTTTGGCAAAGCAAAAGAGGGCATGAAGCTGGAGCCAAAAGCAGGAGCATCTCACTGGAATTCTCAGTGCACGATGACGAGCCGGTGGTCGGTCGACCGTGCGAGAGACAGGACGCGAAGCGGGGCGTCCGGCGGCCGAATTTCGTGTTTTGACCCTTTTTGGAAACAAAATCGGGATCTGACCCCAGTTCGGAAAAATTTCGGGATCTGACCCTTTTGCCTACCGCCAGAGGGCCTGGCGGTAGGATTGCGTGCCCTACCGCCATAGCCTACGGCGGTAGGCACTTTGACGGCGACTGACGGCCGTTGGCAGTCGCTGACATGGAAAGGGGCCTACCGCCATACCCTACGGCGGTAGGTTACTGGAGCCTACCGCCATACCCTCTGGCGGTAGGGTCCTGTGTTCTGGATAAGGTGGGGAGGGGCTGGATATTCCCCCCTCCTCAACCACTCATTCAGCCCACATCACCTCTCCACCGAGCTCAACTCCCCCCCCCCTCTTTCTTTGAAGCACAAGAGCCTCCCAAATCTCTCTCATTTGTTTGAGATTTCTCCGGTGGATTCTTACCATTTTCATCACTCAAGGTGGCTCTCTCATTTCCCCTTATTTTGATTGGTTGATATCTTTGTTTACTTTGCATTTGCTCATTTGATTGCAAACCCTAGCTCATCATTTTGGTGTGGTCAAATCAATTACTATGATCCATTTAGGTTTATGTTTGTGATTTCCTTATGTATGATGTGCTTAGAATTGCTTGTAGAAAAGTTTGTGTGCCTAGATCTAGTGCTAATCTTAATGTACATAATGGGGATTAGGTTATGCTTAAGAAAGCAATTAAAGCTAAGTTACTTTAATAGCAACTTTTCGAATTGTAGGACGGCACCATTCTTTTCTTTGAAACTTCTGCTGAGGCGGCTGCGAACCGTGAACGCGAATTGATTGAGGAAAAGATGAACTTGTGGATCGAAGCCATTGATGCGTTGAATGCGGAGTGTAGGGCATTTTCATATAATTATTTCAATAAAGGCCGTTCCGAAAATTTTATAACAAAAAAGGAGAGGCTGATGAAGAAGCTCAAGACGGCGGAAAAAAATTGTAGGCGTGATCTTGCAATGCAAATTACATTGTGTGCGACAACGGCAGAATATGCTGAGATAGACATGGGCAATCATGGTCAGGTCATTGATTGGTTAGTTCGCCAACCATTCTCGTCGGATGAGAACCGCGCATATTGTTGGGCATGGGTCAAAGAAAGAAATGATGTTATTTGTTGCAACCCGGGACCGTACGCCGCATAGTATTGCATGAGGCTATGTATGTTGGGGAACGTAGCAGAAATTCAAAATTTTCCTACGTGTCACCAAGATCTATCTATGGAGAAACCAGCAACGAGGGGAAGGAGAGTGCATCTACATACCCTTGTAGATCGCTAAGCGGAAGCGTTCAAGAGAACGGGGTTGAAGGAGTCGTACTCGTCGTGATTCAAATCACCGATGATCCTAGCGCCGAACGGACGGCACCTCCGCGTTCAACACACGTACGGAACGGAGACGTCTCCCATGCCTTGATCCAGCAAGGAGGAGGGAGAGGTTGATGGAGATCCAGCAGCACGATGGCGTGGTGGAAGTAGCGGGATCCAACAGGGCTTCGCTAAGCGCTGCGGGAGGAGGGAGATGTGTCACGGGAGGGAGAGGGAGGCGCCAGGCCTTAGGTATGGTTGCTCCTCCTTTTCCCCACTATATATAGGGCCAAGGGAGAGGGGGGAGGCGCAGCCCTTGCCCCTTCCTCCAAGGAAAGGGTGCGGCCAAGGGGGGGAGGAGTCCATCCTCCCCAAGGCACCTCGGAGGTGCCTTCCCCCTTTAGGACTCTCCCCTTTTTCTCTTCTCTTGGCGCATGGGCCTCTTGGAGCTGGTGCCCTTGGCCCATGTAGGCCAAGGCGCACCCCCTACAGCCCATGTGCCCCCCCGGGGCAGGTGGCCCCACCCGGTGGACCCCCGGGACCCTTCCGGTGGTCCCGGTACAATACCGATGACCCCGAAACTTGTCCCGATGGCCGAAATAGCACTTCCTATATATAATTCTTTACCTCCGGACCATTCTGGAACTCCTCGTGACGTCCGGGATCTCATCCGGGACTACGAAGAACTTTTGGGTTACCGCATACTAATATCTCTATAACCCTAGCGTCACCGAACCTTAAGTGTGTAGACCCTACGGGTTCGGGAGACATGCAGACATGACCGAGATGACTCTCCGGTCAATAACCAACAGCGGGATCTGGATACCCATGTTGGCTCCCACATGTTCCACGATGATCTCATCGGATGAACCACGATGTCAAGGACTTAATCAATCCCGTATACACTTCCCTTTGTCTATCGGTACGATACTTGCCCGAGATTCGATCGTCGGTATCCCGATACCTTGTTCAATCTCGTTACCGGCAAGTCTCTTTACTCGTTCCGTAACACATCATCCCGTGATCAACTCCTTGATCACATTGTGCACATTATGATGATGTCCTACCGAGTGGGCCCAGAGATACCTCTCCGTCACACGGAGTGACAAATCCCAGTCTCGATTCGTGCCAACCCAACAGACACTTTCGGAGATACCTGTAATGTACCTTTATAGCCACCCAGTTACGTTGTGACGTTTGGCACACCCAAAGCACTCCTACGGTATCCGGGAGTTGCACAATCTCATGGTCTAAGGAAATGATACTTGACATTAGAAAAGCTTTAGCATACGAACTACACGATCTTTGTGCTAGGCTTAGGATTGGGTCTTGTCCATCACATCATTCTTCTAATGATGTGATCCCGTTATCAATGACATCCAATGTCCATGGTTAGGAAACCGTAACCATCTATTGATCAACGAGCTAGTCAACTAGAGGCTTACTAGGGACATGGTGTTGTCTATGTATCCACACATGAATCTGAGTTTCCTATCAATACAATTATAGCATGGATAATAAACGATTATCATGAACAAGGAAATATAATAATAATCAATTTATTATTGCCTCTAGGGCATATTTCCAACAATGTAATCTTTGTCATTTGGACTGTAATGACATGTACCCTATGCTTGGTCGTTGTTTGAACTACTATGACTTGTACCCTTAACATTTAAACTCATTAAGAACTTGGTGTTGTATGTCATATCAAGTAACCGAGTGTTGTACTCTACTTAATTTATTTTATTTTTTTATTTATGTCATCTTAAACCCGTATATTCATGTAGGATGGATAGTCGATCCATGACTATGAACATAGCGTGTGAGAAGATCATGGCGGAGCGACACCGTTGCTTGAAGAAGGAATGTGAAGCATGGTTGAAGAGTTGTGATGAGGCAAATGCGGTCATGAAGGATTTCAGCAAGTATCACTTTATCGAGGAACCTTCTGATGCTAAGGAGAAAAAAGCATTCTGAAAGCTTGTGAAGGAGAAAGAGAGGATGCTTGATCAGTTGCAAGACCAGGAATATGCTTGCAGACATGCTTTGGCAGTTCAGATTGCGTTCACTGCAAGCAAAGAAGAATTCCGTGAGATGGATTTGAGGAAACCCGGGCAGGTCATAGGATGGGCAATCAAACAGGGCGTGTCAGAGAATCCCGCTCGCCGTGGTGCATGGGCTTGGTTCCGTGAAACAAATGGTGTGTTGGGTCATTGGGCAGGATCCACAGACTTTCAACTGAAGCGTAATCAAGAGCATGACAATCAAATTGAACGTCTGATAAGTATGCGAGATATGTTACCTGTTTGGAAAATGTGTCGTTGAGCATGAGTTATTAGTTTCAAACGATGTCATCCGAACCGGGTCATGTTTTAATAAGTTTGAACATTTGTTATTCGTGAATGTAATGAACTATGTTGAGTCGAGTTATGTATGTGCTTGCGAGATGATCATTCTAATATTTGATAGAATTGGGTATATTATGCTAACATTCGACACATATGGGGCAAAACAGGGGAGAGGAGGGACCAGACCCTACCGCCAGGGCCCTGGCGTTTCTCGTCACAGAAACTTTGCCCCCCCTACCGCCATGGCACCTGGCGGTAGGGTCCAGCACCCTACCGCCATGGCCTGTGGCGGTAGGGTCTGGTCCTACCGCCAGCGGTTTTGGTTTCTTCGTCACAGAAACCTTGGCCCCCCTACCGCCAAGCAACCTAGCGGTAGGGTCCAGCAACCTACTGCCATGGCCTGTGGCGGTAGGGTTCTAACTCCGAAAACAGAGCACTCTGTTCTGTTATATCCCACTTTTCTTCAAAGCACAACAGTTTTTCAATAAGAATCATGACATATCCCAGAATACACTAACAAACTAAATTCATTCACAACACATTGCAAACATCTTCACACCAAATTCAATACAAATGGCAAATTCATTCACGACAAGTTGACGACACATGGCTTTTTGCCTTAGTACTACATAGTTCATGATAAATTTGGCATGGCTTCATCCGGTTACATGACGAGTCCATCGAAGGCGAAGGCTTTACTGAGTCATACGGGGCCATTTCCCCTTCCTGTCACGTGCCTCATCCTCCTCTTGTGCCTTGCGAGCTCTTGCAAGCTTTCTTGCCCTCTCCTCCTCATGAGCAAGCTTCGCTTGGCGTGCCCTCTCCTTCTCGCGTTGCTTCCGCTCCATCCTCTCTTTTTGACGACGCTCTTCCTCCAAGCCTCTTTGAAACCTTTCTTCGAACAGCCGTTGGCGCCTAAAACAATCTTCTAATTGGTCCTTTTGGATATCTTTTGGCACTTCATGATCTATCCAGCTGAAGTACTTGCATAGAGGAGGCGGTGACTGCATATAAAACGGATGTTAGTGATGACACACATTTGAGAGTAACATGTTACTTCTCTAGCATACCGGTGGAAGGTCATAGGCGTTAGTTGGAAGCGCACGATCGTAAGCATAATTGGGGCAAACAAAATATCTCCTTCCTTCGGTCCATGACTTATTTCGGTCGGTGGACTCCTTCACCTTGCAAACATCTCCACACCAACATGGCGGAATCTTCACATCCTTCTCCTTCACCTTGTCCAAAGATGCGTCCTTCCACTTGTGTGGCATGTCTTCATGGTGAGCACACGGTGGCCTTGTCATGGAACCGGATGAAGCCATGCCCTACAACAAATAAAGATGTTAAGTCTAAATATGAACACATTGACATGTAAAGGGGCAAATATATCAACACATGCATGAACATATTAAAAGTAGTACCATTCACATTATTTAACCATCCGGATTGAGCAACACGTTGATAGGCCTTCCCCTATCAACCCGACGTGTCCTAGAACCACCAGATACACGGCCACGGGCCCCTACAAGGCTAGTGCTTCCTCCACGTCCACGGCGCCCTCCAAGGCTAGTCCTTCCTCCACGGTCGCGGCCCCCTCCAATGTTAGCCCTTCCTCCACGGCCACGGCCCCCTCCAAGGCTACTGCTCCGTCCACGTGTTTGACTAGTGCCCGTGTTGGTTCTTCATTTCGTGCATGTCCTAACATTGTGTCCTGTGTCATTGCATTCTCCACAATTGTTGTTTTCCGGTGGCTCCATGAAATGACCACTACCAAATTGCTTCATTCCGATGTATCCAGCTAGATCATCCATGTCACTCCGGAATCTCTTCTTTATTCTTCTTCCCCTCATAGGCACCATGAGTGCGGGATCTGGCACAATGTCTGGCCCAACATACTCAGGCCACTGTGAGGCATCAAGGAAAGGATTGAACCGAGGCGCCCATGTCAACCTTGTTCTTTCCAATGTAAACTCGTGCAACCGCACCGTTGTGCCATCGGATACGTTCATGTTTCTCACCCGTGCTGTGGTCATCAAATGCGAGCAAGGCCAATAATACTTGTGTGGCCTCTCACACTGGCACCAACGGTTTTTAAGGCGCACCTCGTAAGCAACTCCACCGTAAGACCTACCGTCCCTTGTTGTCCCACCCGGCTCATCGATTTGATAGATCATTTCTTTTTCATTATATGTGATCACTTGTTGTTTGGCAGACTTGCGAGCTTGATGCAACAACCAATCATGAACCTTTAATGGATAGTCCATCTTTTCCCCAATCCACTTGGCCGTGCTTGCAGAATGCTTTAGGAAGTACTCATTGAGCTTGATGAAAGTGTACTTGAGTATTGCGGTCACCGGCAAGGAACGGACACCCTTCAACACATTGTTGAAGCATTCCACCATGTTGCTTGTCATGTCCCCATATCGCATACCTCCTTCATCGTAAGCGCGTGACCACTTTTCCTTCTCCGGAAAGTGCCTAACCAAGAATTCTTTCCCCCCTTTGTTCTTCTCCAAAGCCTCGAGGAGTTTATCATATCGGGTCTTGAATGTGGAAGTGTTGAAAGCAACGCAAACAAGGGTAAGGTCTTTGCAAAACTCCTTGCTCTTGCATGCCCGGTAAAAGTTTGCAACAAAGTGTCTCATGCACCAACGGTGTTGGAGCTCTGGAAGACCGGGAATATCAACGTCTATTGCTTTGAGAATCCCATGATGGCGATCCGATATAATGCATACCTCTCGCTTGCCTATCACCTTGGTTCTCACATGACCCATGAACCACTCCCAATTATCATCGTGCTCCAAAGGCAGCAAGGCAAATGCCACCGGCAACACGTTATCATTTGAAGAGTGGGCCATCGCCACCATCAATGTGCCCTTGTATTTGCCGGTCAAGAATGTACCATCTATAGACAACACCGGGCGACAATACGTGAATGCCTCAATGCATTATCCAAAGCTCCAGAAGGCATGACGAAACACTCCGTCAATTGACTCCACCCGATGGCGCATTCCCGGGTTTCGATGAGCAATTGCTGCCAACATCTTGGGGAGAATGTTATATGCAGCCTCATAATCACCATGCAACATCCTAATAGCGTTTGCCTTCGCCATCCATGCCTTCCCGTACTTGACCGGGTGTCCGAATTGTTCCTCAATCGAAGACATGAGAAACTTGACCTTCACGGTTGGATCATGTGCAATTTGAGGCAACAATTTATATCCTAGATACTCCGACGTGAGTTGACGGTGTCCTTTGCTTTGGTCGGCCTTGTCCGGGGGTACGCACGTGTGAGTGCCAACATGACTCTTCAAGACCCATTGCCCGGTTTCTTTGATTTTTCTACCGCGGACCATCCATTTGCAACCTTCTTTGTCACATTTGACCGTGTACCGAAGTTTTTGATTTGAGTGACCAACAACAAACGGCCTATGGTTCCTAATGGCATAGTCACACAACCATATCTTGAACTCTACCAAAGAACCAAACTTGATGCCTTTCTTCAAATGAGCATTCTCATCCTCATTTTCTGGTCGAGGATCACTGAATTTGGGGCACGGCGTTGGCTCGGACAACCATAATCTCATCCCACCATCAACGACTGCATTGTCCGCAAGACTCACATCTCTAAACAAAGGTGAGCCTCTCTCCTTGCCGGTCACCTTCTTGTAGATTTCGTTTTCTTGCGCAGTCAACCCATCCTCGTCCAACTCTTCCTCCGGACCCTCGTCATCCGAGTTATACCCATACATACGGTTATAAGGGAGGGTACGGTCCATGTCTTGTTGCCGCACAATGACATCCAAGTTACCAATTGGATTGTAATGGATCTCTTCATTCTCCGAGTAAACATCCTCCTCTAGAGCAACAATAGCATCATCATCAACATGAGGAATAGCATCTTCTTCAACATGAGGAATAGCATCATGACGGAGTAGTATGGCGCTAGCGTTGATATGATCTTCATTGGGTTGGCTACTTGGTGGTTGGCTAGAAGAATTGGGGACATACACCTCGGCACTGTCATCATGCATGGGGGAGGATGCATTGCGGTTGGGATCAATTTGCAAAGGAGGAGGAGGATCAACCTTTGTGGCAAAGATCTCAAGAGACTTGTCTTGTGATGTGTCTACTTTTTCCTTGTACACATTCCAATGCAGTTGGGAGGTGATGGGCATACTCTTTAATCGGGACTTTACTCCCAATCCAACGTCATACCTCCCAATAAGCTTAACCTCGGCATTTGGGTCATTCCAATGTAAGACGCTTCTCACTTGAACTACAAGATCATCAAAGCTTGGACTTGTGTCAAAAACCATAGCCTCTTCCCCTTCATCGTCATTTCCAAGCATAAATGTCGACTTGTCCAAATAATGAACATTTACGAGCTTATGCATCTAAGAAAATGGGAAGAATATAATCAATCCATATATGTCATCCAACCAACACAAATGGACAAATGAACGAAATTTTGCATAACTACTATTCATACTAAAGTTAACCTAACAATTAACCACTAACCCTAACCATAACCCCTAACATAACTACTATAACTCTAACCCCCAACATAACCACCAACATAACCACCAACATAACCACCCAACATCCCAAACCCTAACCCTAACACCAACCCCTAACATAACCACAACCCTAGCCATAAATGCATCATAAATGCATCATAAATGCACACAACAACATCAACACCTAGGGTTTGCAATAAATTGACCAAATCAACACAAAACAAAGATCTCAACCAATCAAAAGAAGGGGGAATGGGGGAGGTACCTTGGGTGATGAAAATGCTCCGGATCCACCGATGAAATCCCAAGCAAATGGAGTGGATCTAGGGGGGGTTTGTGAGGGGGAGAGAGGGGGAAGAGGAGCTGAGCACGGGGAAGAAGATGAGTGGGGAAGAAGAGTGGTGGTGGGGCCCACAAACCAGCCCCTCCCCACCTTATCCAGAACACAGGACCCTACCGCCAGAGGGTATGGCGGTAGGCTCCAGTAACCTACCCCCGTAGGGGATGGCGGTAGGCCCTTTTCCACGTCAGCGGCTGCCAACGGCCGTTAGTCGCCGTCAAAGGGCCTACCACCATAGGCTATGGCGGTAGGGAACGCAATCCAACCGCCAGGTCCTCTGGCGGTAGGCAAAAGGGTCAGATCCTGAATTTTTTCCGAACTGGGGTCAGATCCCGATTTTGTTTGCAAAAAGGGTCAAAACACGAAATTTTACCGCGTCCGGCCGCGCCGAGAGGCCACAGGAAATTGTGCGGCGCCAGGAGACGGGACGTGCATGGTACATGGCCCGTGATTTCCGGACTGTACAGTGCGGGACCCAGGGTTTCGTGACAGTTTGCTGAGTGTGTAGATAGATCACTGTGCTTGGCTGCTTGTCGTGCTTCCATTTCTTTTTCGTTTCATCGCCTCAGTCCAGTCGAACACGGCAGCATCCATTGCACAGCTACCCGTACTGCTAGTAGCACTCGTCTGGACGGTGCAAAAGAAAAACACTACTCGGTCGGTCGGCAAGTGTTGGTGTTGTACGCGTGGCACGCAGTAACTGCGGCGTGCATGCCGGTGATGCTGCCTGTCTTCTACTACTACAGTATGTGCTCCAGCTAGACATCCGTGCAGGAAAGCACGTACTCCCTCCGTTTCTTTTTACTCCCATTATAAGATTTGGTCAAAATCAAACTACACAAAGTTTGACCAAATTTACATAAAAATTATGAACATCTATAGTACTAAAACTATATAGTATGAAAATATATTTCATGGTGCATCTAAGTATATTGATTTCATATTGTGAATGATTATATTTTTTAATATAAAGTTAGTCAAATTCTATAATGCTTGACTTTGACCAAATCTTATATGCAGACTAAAAAACGGAGGGAGTACGTGCCATATGTGTTGCGAGTGCATGTGAAACAAGACGGCGTCGGCTGGCAGGTAACTGTATGTCGTACGGGCAAATAGTACATGCCTGCATGAGACGCTTGCGGTGGGTGAGCAGTGCATTAGGAACTTGCATGGGCCACCATGTCGGGGAGTATACACATAGATAACCCGACTTAGATGCACCAACCGATCTCAATTCATTGATTGTGTTGAGAAATAAAAATATGTGATCAATTGTATGGGAGGGATGCCTCCCAGGAGGTGTCTGTTGGGGAAGAGGTGTCTCCCCAACACACCCCTTCACCATGTATATAAGTAGGTCTCCCACATTGCAATGAAACGAATGGATCATTTGGAGTCTTCATGTGTCTCTTTTACTTTCACTCTATAACACGTTATCAGCACATAGTCTCTGCCTAGAGAGTAATTCGGCCAAGAAAACAACGGTTACACGCAATGGAGAAACGCACTTCCGTGCGAGACAAAGCAGCGACCATCATGACGATGAGGCACGAGATGCAGATGGCCATCGCGGCAGCGGCAACATTACGCGATGTAACAGTTGGCTGCGCAGGCACATGCAGCGGCAGCACCATGGAGCATGCATGCATCCGTGTACAGGAGATTAATCAGAGTGTTAATTTCGTTTGTCTTCTTGTGATTAAGAAACATGGAGTAAGAAGAATCTGATCAATTGCCTTTTCCTGCTAGAATTGCCTCACCGAATCGTCCAAGAAGAGGCCGGCCCGTGAGCATTTGGCGCAGTCGGAAAATCGATTTCCTTGGCAACATGAACAACACGAGCAAGTCATTCATTGACATGCATGCATAGATGCACTGTTCAGGACAAAAACCGATCAGAACATTATCTACTTCATTTTGCCTTCTCATGATCAATAAATAATCTATATCAATCGACTCTGTTTCCTGTACGTACATGCAGATTACTTCTTCCGAGCGCATGCACAGGAAGAAGTGGATGGATCAAACACCAAAGAGAAAGAGGGAGAACTCGAAATGAGCGCTGTTCTTGGCAAAGTACTAGGAGTTCTAGTCCTCGATGACGCCTCTAAGCGGTGAGATTTCGTCCTTGATTCCGCGGCGTGCTTCTACAGCATGGAGGCAGTGCCCAACATGCGCAGCGGCCTCGACCCCATTGCTGGTGTTTCCAGCGACGGCGGTCCAAAAGATTGGCGGCGCGGCGTGCCTCTCTAGACAAGGGACGGTGGTACACCAGGGAACCATCCCCTAGTGTACCAACACGCTCTGGCGCGTCAGCGTGCAGCCATGCCGCGCGGCAGCACGCAGCCGTCAAAGCTTGGTGGAGGCGGCGTCCCAGGTGTGCACGCGGTCGCAACCCCGGCGGGCGATGTCCAGTCGGACTAGGCGCGATGGTGACCAGCATGTGGTCCCGGTGAATGGCATGGCCTGGCACCGGCGACGAAGGGTCTCCGCTCCCGTCTCCGAGAGGCGCTGCCGCCAATGGCGGTAGCAGCCACCAGCCCTATGCGCGGGACTGTATGGTCCTTGGCCCAGAGGCGGCGTAGGCGTCGCGTGAATCTCGACCGGCGACGACCCCCGACTACGGCGGCGCACGGGAACCAGCGCCTGCAGACGGCGGTTAATTCCCTAAGGGAATTAGTAACTGCACGAGAAAGAGAAGGGAGAAAATCCTATCTCTTTGGCGATTTTGTAAATCAGCCATTGGATTATTTGTTAATCCTAGAGAGGTCCCCGCTTTCTCTGATTTAAGGCATATATGCCTATTAGATCTTGCGTTTTAGCCCCTTGGCTTTAGCACTTTGACAATAAGATTATTGTTATTTGCATGTTAAGCCATGGGCTTCAGAGCAAATGTGCAGGGTAGACCATTGGTAAATTGCATAATAATGATTATGCATAATTTTATGTCATGTAAAATGACCGTTTGAGGCCCCCAAGTCCTCATATGTGTTGCATAATTATGTTTATACTTCTGCATTTATTTGTATTACATGGGCAATACTGTTGCAAAGCAATATGTTGATTCCATTATTTGCATAGAATATGGAATTTGCTTGCAAGTTTGGAAACATGAGGTAGTGAAGTGTATGACACTGCCTGACTATGTCAAATTTACATTTGTCACAAGGAATCGACAAATGGTACCTACTGCTTAATTGCAGGTTATCCAATGTTATTGTGAGGTCTATATTATGTCATTCTGACATAATGACTATCTTCAATTTTCCACACAACTTATGGACTGCATTATGGCAACGAATTAATTTCGTTCACAACTGTGAGGTCTGCATCACCATGTGATGACTACCTTCAATGTGTTTTTAATTAACATAAGGTTGTGAAATGCAACATAAGAGTGAGGTCTACACTACTTAGTAGTGATTATCTCCATTTGTTCAAAGCAAAAGTGAAGGCACAAAATTTATGACATAGCAATTATGAGGCCTACACCGCTGGTGCCTACCTTCATGAGATTTTTCCAAATACTTGTCAATTTCACAGCATTTGTCATTGGTTGTGACTATAGTGTCACATACTCCATCAGGAGATGAATCCAAGGCATTGGTGACTATGCTGCATATTATTCTATGAAGAGAATTATGCAAAACACTTGCATATTTTGGTGATTACCTTCCATGCATACACAACTTATGAGACGCCATCATAGCTATGAATTAAGTTTCATGCACAGCTGAGAGGTTTATGCCATTTTTTGGTGACTACCTTCATGTGTTATAAATAACATATGGTTGTGGGGACTATGATCAATGGGAACTGTCCATAAGAGTGAGGCACCACTAGGTGGTCGGCTATCTCTATGTGTTTTAAGAAAATTAAATGCTTGTCCCTTTTGAGGTGACTACCTTTAATTTGAAGATCTACACCATATTGTGGTGTTCTTCTGGAAGGCTTGCCCTATGAATCACTAAGAATCACCGTGACCATGATTATGCTTAGCCATAGCATTTTCATCGTACTTAATTTACTGAAGATAAATTAATGCATGAGTATTTCATGCATCATATGACTGACCTTTTCGAAAGGTAATGCGATGCGATGACATTAGGTGGGAATAATTATTTGACATGGGTCGTGGACATAGTGATCTTGTCGACCCATGGCATTGTGGCCATAAAGACTCCACCTGCAGAGAATGTCATGGCTATTTATAAATAGCTAAAATGTGTATATTTGCATTTATGTGACATCGCTATGACTCGGTATATAAACTGGGTATGTAATGGATAATGAATATCCATTTTCCCTCTAAGGCTTCATTGAGGTGAGATATATTGTTATAAGCATCACACGAATGATTATTCATTCGTATTAAGGACTTCAAGTCTGTTGAGGCTTATTATTCTGTTGTCTATAAATCAACACTAAGTTGAGATTATGTGATAAGGCGGCTTCAGATACATATCTGACTATAAGTCCTTACTGCACTTTACATTTTCCTAGGATGGTAAACAGAAATATCATCTTTGTTTCAGGTTGCAATGCCTAAAATTCACGCTAGTACTCTTAGTACTAAGCAATAGTGGTTAGAGAACCACGAGGAGTTGAATGTAAAGTGAAGAGAAAAAAATGACAAGCAGAAATTGAGTGTATATCTCAAAAGGGAATGGATCATTTAATTTAAATGATCATAATGACAACTTTAAAGTTTGTCAAAATGGTGGTTTTACAAAATGTCGTACTAATGATTACCAAACGGTCAAGTATTGGGTTGAATCATACCACCGGCTCACTGGAGGAAAATGATTTTAATGGGATAATTTGAAGTTCTACTTCAAAAGGAAACAACCAGAGAACATTCTGGCATGATAAAAGGGGAATAGACTCCTCTATATTGATGATATGCTTGTGGAATGATATTCCAAAGATATTTTGGAGATCTCGTGTAGTCTCCTAGTTATCCTTAAATATCATTGGCCTATAATTGTACTACTACATATTGTATAAATTGCAACATCTTGTCCCTCGGACATGATAGTTGAGATAATTGAGTGTACGAATTAGTTTATACTCAATCTTGTTGCATATATAATAATTTTTCCTCCTTTGTCATTATGATATTGGACGATTAGAGAAATTATTGACAATTCTGTTGGCTCCAACTTGACAAGTTGCAATATTCCCAACAATCATCAAATTGGGGAATTAATTTTAAGGCACTCTCACCTTAAAATTTGAAATGAGACAGCCAATACTCTTGATTGCATTCAAGAATATGTTTGGATTATTCAACCATTATCTGGGTTATGTTGGTACTTCATGGTGTTCATTGACGCATCTAGAACATGGTCTTAGATGTGTATCATTCACACAAAACCATGTGTTTACTGAATTAATTGCTCAAATTGACGAATTTAGAGCAAATTATCCTCATGTGGGATACTTTCATTGGAATAGAAATGTCGTTGAACTTGATTACGAGCATTCAATGGTTATATTCAGTATATAGTACATAACCAGAATGGTTTGGCTTGATCTCTTATGAAAGAGATTCAATATTGCATAGCCAATGTTGTAGAATTGTGATTTACCAACATTTTGTTGATGATAACATGTGGTCTCACACTCCGCATATTTGGTCTAAATGAGATCAAATGATACTGCACCCCCTTGCAGTTTGTACGTGGAAATAAGTGAAGTATTTCCCATCCGCGGTAATTCAGTTGTATACCGATATCACCACCCTAGCGTACATCATGGGCCTTCACATATGGTTGGGATCTATGTGAGGAATAACTGTGGTATGTTCGTTAATCCTCCGAATACCTTAACCCTTATAGGGGAGTTATTTGCAGCCCATACGTTGATTGCTTTTGCAATAAGAACATTTTCTGGCATTAGGGGGAGATGAGTACCACAAAGATGTTGGGGAACGTAGCAGAAATTCAAAATTTTCCTACGTGTCACCAAGATCTATCTATGGAGAAACCAGCAACGAGGGGAAGGAGAGTGCATCTACATACCCTTGTAGATCGCTAAGCGGAAGCGTTCAAGAGAACGGGGTTGAAGGAGTCGTACTCGTCGTGATCCAAATCACCAGAGATCCTAGTGCCGAATGGACGGCACCTTCGCGTTCAACACACGTACAGCCCGGTGACATCTCCCATGCCTTGATCCAGCAAGGAGAGAGGGAGAGGTTGAGGAAG
Organism: Triticum timopheevii; assembly: GCA_963921465.1. Taxonomy (NCBI): domain Eukaryota; kingdom Viridiplantae; phylum Streptophyta; class Magnoliopsida; order Poales; family Poaceae; genus Triticum; species Triticum timopheevii. Next base: position 156,827,462 of record OY997272.1, read on the forward strand.
ACTCCATCCAGCAGCAGCACAACGGCGTGGTGGTGGTGGAGGAGCGTGGCAATCCTGCAGGGCTTCGCCAAGCACCTACGGGAGAGGAGGAGGTGTCACGGGAGGGAGGGAGGCGCCAGGGCTTCAGGTATGGCTGCCCTCCCTCCCCTCCACTATATGTAGGGCCAAGGGAGAGGGGGGAGGCGCAGCCTTGCCCCTTCCTCCAAGGAAGGGGTGCGGCCAAGAGGGGGAGGAGTGCCTCCCAAATCAAGTGGAGGCCCACCCCCTTAGGGTTTCCCCCCTCCCATGCGCATGGGCCTTGGGGGGGCTGGTGCCCCTGGCCCATTAAGTCTAGGGCGCCCCCTTACAGCCCATTCTACTGTATTGGATGTGGTGGAACAATTTCCGGACCTCCGGAATCCTCCGGAACCTTCTGGAAGCTTCCTGGTACAATACCGAAAAAACCCGAACTTTTCCCGGAACCCGAACAACAACTTTCCATATATAAATCTTTACCTCCGGACCATTCCGAAACTCCTCGTGACGTCCGAGATCTCATCCGGGACTCCAAACAACATTCGGTAACCACATACAAACTTCCTTTATAACCCTAGCGTCATCGAACCTTAAGTGTGTAGACCCTACGGGTTCGGGAACCATGCAGACATGACCGAGACGTTCTCCGGTCAATAACCAACAGCGGGATCTGGATACCCATGTTGGCTCCCACATGTTCCACGATGATCTCATCGGATGAACCACGATGTCAAGGACTCAATGAATCCCGTATTCAATTCCCTTTGTCTAGCGGTATCAAACTTGCCTGAGATTCGATCGTCGGTATACTGATACCTTGTTCAATCTCGTTACCGGCAAGTCTCTTTACTCGTTCCGTAACACATCATCCCGTGATCAACCCCTTGGTCACATTGTGCACATTATGATGATGTCCTACCGAGTGGGCCCAGAGATACCTCTCCGTTTACATGGAGTGACAAATCCCAGTCTCGATTCGTGCCAACCCAACAGACACTTTCGGAGATACCTGTAATGCACCTTTATAGCCACCCAGTTACGTTGTGACGTTTGGTACACCCAAAGCATTCCTACGGTATCCGGGAGTTGCACAATCTCATGGTCTAAGGAAAAGATACTTGACATTAGAAAAGCTTTAGCATATGAACTACACGATCTCTATGCTAGGCTTAGGATTGGGTCTTGTCCATCACATCATTCTCCTAATGATGTGATCCCGTTATCAATGACATCCAATGTCCATGGTCAGGAAACCGTAACCATCTATTAATCAACGAGCTAGTCAACTAGAGGCTTACTAGGGACAAGGTGTTGTCTATGTACCCACACATGTATCTGAGTTTCCTATCAATACAATTATAGCATGGATAATAAACGATTATCATGAACAAGGAAATATAATAATAACTAATTTATTATTGCCTCTAGGGCATATTTCCAACAGTCTCCCACTTGCACTAGAGTCAATAATCTAGTTCACATCGCCATGTGATTAACACTCACAGGTCACATCACCATGTGACCAACATCCAAAGAGTTTACTAGTGTCACTAAACTAGTTCACATCATCATGTGATTAAGACTCAATGAGTTCTGGGGTTTGATCATGTTTTGCTCGTAAGAGAGGTTTTAGTCAGCGGGTCTGCAACATTCAGATCCGTATGTACTTCACAATTCTCTATGTCATATTGTAAATGCTGCTTCCACGCTCCACTTGGAGCTATTCCAAATGGTTGTTCCACTATACGTATCCGGTTTGCTACTCAGAGTCATTCGGATAGGTGTTAAAGCTTGCATCGACGTAACCCTTTATGTCGAACTCTTTATCACCTCCATAATCGAGAAACATATCCTTATTCCTCTAAGGATAACTTTGACCGTTATCTAGTGATCCACTCCTTGATCACCTTTGTACCCTCTTGCCAGACAAGCGGCAAGGCACACATCAGGTGCGGTACACAGCATAGCATACTATAGAGCCTACGTCTGAAGCATAGGGGACGACCTTCGTCCTTTCTCTCTTTTCTGCCGTGGTCGAGCTTTAAGTCTTAACTTCATACCTTACATCTCAGGCAAGAACTCCTTCTTTGACTGATCCATCTTGAACACCTTCAAGATCATGTCAAGGTATATGCTCATTTGAAAGTACCATTAAGCGTTTTTGATCTATCCTTATAGATCTCGATGCTCAATGTTCAAGTAGCTTAATCCAGGTTTTCTATTGAAAAAACACTTTTCAAATAACCCTATATGCTTTCCAGAAATTCTACATCATTTCTGATCAACAATATGTCAACAACATATACTCATCAGAAATTCTACAGTGCTCCCACTCACTTCTTTGGAAATACAAGTTTCTCATAAACTTTGTACAAACCCAAAATCTTTGATCATCTTATCAAAGTGCACATTCCAACTCCGAGATGCTTACTCTAGTCCATGGAAGGATCGCTAGAGCTAGCATACCTTTTAGCATCCTTAGGATCGACAAAACTTTTCTGATTGTATCACATACAACCTTTTCTTACGAAAACTAGTAAGGAAACTCGTTTTGACATCCATCTGCCAGATTTCATAAATGCAGCTAATGCTAACATGAATCCGACGGACTTAAGCATCGCTACGGATGAGAAAATCTCATCGTAGTCAACTCCTTGAACTTGTGAAAAAACTCTTCGCCACAAGTCGAGCTTCATAGATGGTGACATTACCATCCACGTCCGTCTTCTTCTTAAAGATCCATTTATCTCAATGGCTTGCCGATCATTGGGCAAGTCCACCAAAGTCCAAGCTTTGTTCTGATACATGGATCCTATCTCGGATTTCATGGCTTCTAACCATTTGTTGGAATTTGGGCCCACCATCGCTTCTCCATAGCTCGTAGGTTCATTGTTGTCTAGCAACATGACCTTCAAGACAGGATCACCGTACCACTCCGAAGCAATACGCATCCTTGTCATCCTACGAGGTTCAGTAGTGACTTGATCCGAAGCATCATGATCACTATCATCAGCTTCCACTGCAATTGGTGTAGGTGCCACATGAACAACTTCCTGTGCCCTGCTACACACTGGTTGAAGTGATGGTTCAATAACCTCATCAAGTTTCCACCATCCTCCCACTCAATTCTTTCGAGAGAAACCTTTCCTCGAGAAAGGACCCGATTCAAGAAACAATCCATATTGCTTTCGGATCTGAATTAGGAGGTATACCCAACTGTTTTGGGTGTCCTATGAAGATGCATTTTGTCCGCTTTGGGTTCGAGCTTATCAACCTGAAACTTTTTCACATAAGCGTCGCAGCCCCAAACTTTTAAGGAACGACAGCTTAGCTTTCTCCAAACCATAGTTCATACGGTGTCGTCTCAACGGAGTTACGTGGTGCCCTATTAAAGTGAGTGTGGTTGTCTCTAATGCCTAACCCATGAACGATAGTGGTAATTCGATAAGAGACATCGTGGTACGCACCATATCCAATAGGGTGCAACTATGATGTTTGGACACACCATCACTCTATGGTGTTCCAGGTGGTATTAATTGTGAAACAGTTTCCAAAATGTCTTAATTGCGTGCCAAAGCTCGTAACTCAGATACTCATCTTTATGATCATATCATAGACATTTTATCCTCTTGTCACGATGATCTTCAACTTCACTCTGAAATTACTTGAACCATTCAATAATTCAGACTTGTATTTCATCAAGTAAATATACTCAACATCTACTCGAATCATCTGTGAAGTAAGAACATAACGATATTCACTGCATGCCTCAGCACTCATTGGACTGCACACATCAAAATGTGTTACTTCCAACAAGTTGCTATCTTGTTCCATCTTACTGAAAACGAGGCTTTTCAGTCATCTTGCCCATGTGGTATTATTTGCATATCTCAAGTGATTCAAAATCAAGTGAGTCCAAATGATCCATCTGCATAGAGTTTCTTCATGCGTATACACCAATAGACATGGTTCGCATGTCTCAAACTTTTCAAAAACGAGTGAGTCCAAAGATCCATCAACATGGAGCTTCTTCATGCGTTTTATACCAATATGACTTACATGGCAGTGCCACAAGTAAGTGGTACTATCATTACTATCTTATATCTTTTGGCATGAAAATGTGTATCACTACTATCGAGATTCAATAAACCATTCCTTTAGGTGCAAGACCACTGAAGGTATTATTCAAATAAATAGAGTAACCATTATTCTCCTTAAATGAATAACCGTATTGCAACAGACATAATCCAATCATGTCTATGCTCAACGGAAACACCAAATAACAATTATTTAGGTTTAACACCAATCTCGTTGGTAGAGGGAGCGTGCGATGCTTGATCACATCAAGCTTGGAAAAACTTCCAACACATATCGTCAGCTCACCTTTAGCTAGTCTCCATTTTTTCCGTAGCTTTTATTTCGATTTACTAACACTTAGCAACCGAACCGGTATCTAATACCCTGGTGCTACTAGGAGTACTAGTAAAGTACACATTAACATAATGTATATCCAATATACTTCTATCGACCTTGCCAGCCTTCTTATCTACCAAGTATCTAGGGTAATCCTGCTGCAGTGGCTGTTCCCCTTATTACATAAGCACTTAGTCTCGGGTTTAGGTTCAACCTTGGGTTTCTTCACTGGAGCAGCAACTGATTTGCCGTTTCATGAAGTGTCCCTTCTTGCCCTTGCCCTTCTTGAAACTAGTGGTTTCACCAACCATCAACAATTGATGCTCCTTCTTGATTTCTACTTTCGCGGTGTCAAACATCGTGAATACCTCAAGGATCATCATATCTATCCCTGATATGTTATAGTTCATCACGAAGCTCTAGCAGCTTGGTGGCAATGACTTTGGAGAAACATCACCATCTCATCTGGAAGATCAACTCCCACTCGATTAAAGTGATTGTTGTACTCAGACAATCTGAGCACAAGCTCATCGATTGAGCTTTTCTCCCTTAGATTGCAGGCTAAGAAAATCGTCGGAGGTCTTATACCTCTTGACGTGGGCATGAGCCTGAAACCCCAATTTCAGCCCTCGAAACATCTCATATGTTCTGCGACGTTTCGAAAACGTCTTTGGTGCCTCAACTCTAAACCGTTTAATTGAACTATCACGTAGTTATCAAAACGTGTATGTCCGATGTTCACAACATCCACAAATGACGTTTGGGGTTCAGCACACTGAGCGGTGCATTAAGGACATAAGCTTTCTACTGTCCGCATAATCGCTACTGTCAACTTTCAACTATATTTTCTCTAGGAACATATCTAAACAGTGGAACTAAAGCGCGAGCTTATGACATAATTTGCAAAAATATTTTGACTATGTTCAGGATAATTAAGTTCATCTTATGAACTCCCACTCAGATAGACATCCCTCTGGTCATCTAAGTGATTACATGATCCGAGTCAACTAGGCCGTGTCCGATCATCACGTGAGACGGACTAGTCATCATCGGTGAACATCTTCATGTTGATCGTATCTACTATACGACTCATGCTCGACCTTTCGGTCTCCGTGTTCCGAGGCCATGTCTGTACATGCTAGGCTCGTCAAGTTAACCCTAAGTGTATTGCATGTGTAAATCTGTCTTACACCCGTTGTATGTGAACGTAAGGATCTATCACACCCGATCATCACGTGGTGCTTCGAAGCGACGAACTTTAGCAACGGTGCACAGTTAGGGGAGAACACTTCTTGAAATTGGTTTAAGGGATCATCTTATTTACTACCGTCGTTCTAAGTAAACAAGATGCATAAACATGATAAACATCACATGCAATCAAATAGTGACATGATATGGCCAATATCATTTTGCTCCTTTTGATCTCCATCTTCGGGGTTCCATGATCATCATCGTCACCGGCATGACACCATGATCTCCATAATCATGATCTCCATCATCGTGTCTTCATGAAGTTGTCTCGCCAACTATTACTTCTACTACTATGGCTACCGGTTAGCAATAAAGTAAAGTAATTACATGGCGTTGTTCAATGACACGCAGGTCATACAATAAATAAAGACAACTCCTATGGCTCCTGCCGGTTGTCATACTCATCGACATGCAAGTCGTGAATCCTATTACAAGAACATGATCAATCTCATACGTCACATATCATTCATCACATTCTTCTTGGCCATATCACATCACAAAGCATACCCTGCAAAAACAAGTTAGACGTCCTCTAATTGTTGTTTGCATGTTTTACGTGGCTGCTATGGGTTTCTAGCAAGAACGTTTCTTACCTACGCAAAACCACAACATGATATGCCAATTGCTATTTACCCTTCATAAGGACCCTTTTCATCGAATCCGTTCCGACTAAAGTGGGAGAGACTGGCACCCGCTAGCCACCTTATGCACCAAGTGCATGTCAGTCGGTGGAACCTGTCTCACGTAAGAATACGTGTAAGGTCGGTCCGGGCCGCTTCATCCCACAATACCGTCGAAACAAGATTGGACTAGTAACGGTAAGCATATTGAACAAAATCAACGCCCACAACTACTTTGTGTTCTACTCGTGCAAAGAATCTACGCAATAGACCTAGCTCTTGATGCCACTGTTGGGGAACGTAGCAGAAATTCAAAATTTTCCTACGTGTCACCAAGATCTATCTATGGAGAAACCAGCAACGAGGGGAAGGAGAGTGCATCTACATACCCTTGTAGATCGCTAAGCGGAAGCATTCAAGAGAACGGGGTTGAAAGAGTCATACTCGTCGTGATCCAAATCACCGGAGATCCTAGTGCCGAACGGACGGCACCTCCGCGTTCAACACACGTACAGCCCGGTGATGTCTCCCATGCCTTGATCCAGCAAGGAGAGAGGGAGAGGTTGAGGAAGACTCCATCCAGCAGCAGCACAATGGCGTGGTGGTGGTGGAGGAGCGTGACAATCCTGCAGGGCTTCGCCAAGCACCTACGGGAGAGGAGGAGGTGTCACGGGAGGGAGGGAGGCGCCAGGGCTTCAGGTATGGCTGCCCTCCCTCCCCTCCACTATATATAGGGGCAAGGGAGAGGGGGGAGGCGCAGCCTTGCCCCTTCCTCCAAGGAAGGGGTGCGGCCAAGAGGGGGAGGAGTGCCTCCCAAGTCAAGTGGAGGCCCTCCCCCTTAGGGTTTCCCCCCTCCCATGCGCATGGGCCTTGGGGGGGCTGGTGCCCCTGGCCCATTAAGGCTAGGGCGCCCCCTTACAGCCCATGCTACTGTATTGGACGTGGTGGAACAATTTCCGGACCTCCGGACCCCTCCGGAATCCTCCGGAACCTTCTGGAAGCTTCCTGGTACAATACCGAAAAAACCCGAACTTTTCCTGGAACCCGAACAACAACTTTCCATATATAAATCTTTACCTCCGGACCATTCCGGAACTCCTCGTGACGTCCGGGATCTCATCCGGGACTCCGAACAACATTCGGTAACGACATACAAACTTCCTTTATAACCCTAGCGTCATCGAACCTTAAGTGTGTAGACCCTACGGGTTCGGGAACCATGCAGACATGACCGAGACGTTCTCCGGTCAATAACCAACAGCGGGATCTGGATACCCATGTTGGCTCCCACATGTTCCACGATGATCTCATCGGATGAACCACGATGTCAAGGACTCAATGAATCCCGTATTCAATTCCCTTTGTCTAGCGGTATCACACTTGCCCGAGATTCGATCGTCGGTATACCGATACCTTGTTCAATCTCGTTACCGGCAAGTCTCTTTACTCGTTCCGTAACACATCATCCCGTGATCAACCCCTTGGTCACATTGTGCACATTATGATGATGTCCTACCGAGTGGGCCCAGAGATACCTCTCCGTTTACACGGAGTGACAAATCCCAGTCTCGATTCGTGCCAACCCAACAGACACTTTCGGAGATACCTGTAATGCACCTTTATAGCCACCCAGTTATGTTGTGACGTTTGGTACACCCAAAGCATTCCTATGGTATCCGGGATTTGCACAATCTCATGGTCTAAGGAAAAGATACTTGACATTAGAAAAGCTTTAGCATACGAACTACACGATCTCTATGCTAGGCTTAGGATTGGGTCTTGTCCATCACATCATTCTCCTAATGATGTGATCTCGTTATCAATGACATCCAATGTCTATGGTCAGGAAACCGTAACCATCTATTGATCAACGAGCTAGTCAACTAGAGGCTTACTAGGGACAAGGTGTTGTCTATGTACCCACACATGTATCTGAGTTTCCTATCAATACAATTATAGCATGGATAATAAACGATTATCATGAACTACTGCGATTGTGCCCCGGTTCTTCCGGATGAGCACCTCAGTAGAGAAAGCCGAAAACTGACTGACATGATGTGGTGAGAGCTGGTCGCTGTTCGAGAGGTCTTAAAATCCTTAAATATTTTTCCGCTTTTGGCGATAATTCGGCTTCATCCGATTTAGGCATATATAGCTCCCCAATTTGGTCTTCCGGATTCTAGGAGCTTCGCCGAAATTTAAAATTGTAGACTTCTATGGCTAAGTGAAGGTTATAAAGCCGCATAGTCCGATTGCCTTGTTCGCTGCGCCGGACACCTCCTTAAGGGACCAAACGTTTGGATAAAGAGTGTCCGGGTTTTCCACGAACACCCCAGTACTAGTTACATGGGGGCGGAAGCCGACGACTGGCCTACTTTCAGAATTTTATAAACAGCCGCACAGAAGGTAATATTTTAAATAACAAAAGCGCTACATAGCGCAAGTAACTTTGTCCTTAAAATATAAACATGACAGAAGTGAATTCATTCGAACATTATGTCCTTGGTGCATTCATCGGCCACGAGGCGAGCACCCTTCATAACACCATCATAATACTTCTCCGGAATACGATGCGCCTTGCCCTCCGGCGGCCGATCCTTCACCGGCTTCTCCGCATCTAGCTTGCCCCAATGCACCTTCGCACGGGCAAAGGCCCGGCGGGCGCCCTCAATGCAAACGGATCGCTTGATGACTTCCAGGCGCGAATAGGCATTCACCATCCGCTTGATCAGGCCGAAGTAGCTGGTGGGCAGGGGCTCACCAGGCCACATCCGGACTATGAAATCCTTCATAGCCACTTCGGCCGCCCTGTGGAGTTCGACCAACTACTTCAGTTGGTCACTCAGAGGCGTTGGATGTTCGGCCCCAACATACTGGGACCAGAACATCTTCTCCGTTGAGCTCCCCTCCTGAGCACGTTAGAACTTCGTGGCGTCTGATACACTGCATGGCAGATCTGCGAATGCTCCTGGAGAGCTCCGGACTCGGGTAAGTAAAAGAAACGCTTCCTCCACATGTTTGCTTTGCATAAAGAATTTCTTACCTGCAGTTATCTTTTTGGCCTCCTGGATTTCCAGCTGTGCCTTCTCGGCTTCGGCCTTGGCGTCTTTTATACTTACAAGGGCCTTCGCAAGCTCGGCCTCTTTCGCCTTAAGCTCATGCTCCACGGACTCAAACTTTTTGTCGAGCTCCTGGAACTCTTCTTGTACCTCGCCCACTTGGGCTTCTTGCTTTTTGCGCTCCTTGCGTTCCAAGGCCGCCTTGTGTTCGGCCTTGGACAGCGCTTTCTTGAGAGACGCCACTTCGGTGGTGGCCTCTGTTACAAAATCACGACGCTTAGTCGTTAGAATAACCAATTTTACATACCCTTCATTATATGAGAGCGGGGAATCACTCACCTTTGTTCTTTTCGAGCCGCCTCCTTGTGAGGTCGAGCTCTCCCTGCGCCTGCGCTAGGTCCTGTTTTAGTCCGGCTATCTCGGCCGTACGGACCGCAGCGGCAAGCAGCACAGCCTGCTTATTTACATTCAAACTTATTGTTAGACTCATGTGGATTCTAATTGACCCTCCGTTTGGTTTTTCTTTCTAAACACCAAACAGAGTATCAGGGGCTACTACCTATCGGGTGGTAGTTTCACATATTTTTATTACTTACCTCAAAGCCTGTCACGAGGCTAGTGCAGGCTTCGGTTAGTCCGCTCTTGGCGGACGAAACCTTCTGAATCACCGCACTCATAAGAGTACGGTGCTCTTCATCTATGGAAGCGCCGCGAAGCGCTTCCAGCAGACAATCTGGTTGCCACGTCTCTAATGCAAATAGATTGCCACGTCATCGCATGCATGCATGCGAGAATCTTTTCAGATTTTCAGTTTTTAAAATGTTTTATCTCTTAAATGAAAAATGCGATTGAAGATCCGTTTTCACTATTAAATCTCTCGCGACGAGATCTTCAAAACTAGATCTCATATCGATATATTTCGGCGAAAAAAAATTTGATTAAAAATTGCCATGTCTATTGCACATGAATTGCCATGATATTTACACTGTAGTTGCCATGATATGTTTCAACTATTTTCCTTTACATTTAAAAGTAAATTTTAACATATTATAAAACGGAGAATTAAGAAACTAGACTTGCCATGCACCATAAACTAAAATTGCCATGATACATGCACTTAAAATTGCCATGGTTCAATAAAAAATATATTTTTATGGTCAAAGTACTGGAATTGCCATCATCAAAAAACTAAAATTGCCATGATCTACAAACTAAAATTGCCACATGGCAACTTTAGTTTAAGCACTATGGCAACTATAGTGTAAATATCATAACAACTTCTGGGCAAAAAAAAAATCGTCGAAACATATTAACATGGGGTCTAGTTTTGAAGATCTCATCGAGACAGATTTAATGATTAAAACGGATTTTTAGTTTGCTTTTTTATTTAAGAGATAAAACATTTTTAAGACAAAAATCAAAAAGATTTCTACTGATGTCATCTATTCATACGTGGCAAAATGAGTGATGATGGAGGCGTGTGGGCGATCTGCAAACGCCCACACGTGTGGGCGTTAGTTTTTCCGTATTTCTATAATGTATGTAAACTAAATTCGTGGGTAATCCATGGCTGTTGCTCGGGCCTGGAGCCCGTGCCCGTGATTCCGGACTGTACGGTACGGGTCCCACGTTGCAGCCGCCAACGAGCCATGGATTAACGGTGTGTCTGGAGCTAACTGGTTGCAGGCCGAGAAGGCTTGTTTACAGAAGCCGATGCATGACCAACGGCGTACGTCGGGTGCGCTTTGCTTAAGCGGCGTCTGCGTCGGCGTGCTGCTGCACCTGCATCCGGTATGATTCCTCGTCCGTGACCCACCGATCGATTTTATTCCAACAAACACGTACGCATGGCGTCAATGCATCGATCCTGCAGGAGACTGTTAAGGGCTACTAGATGACCCATTGCGCCAATGGCGCAAAGGGCGAGAGCAAGCCAAGTATTGAAAGAGTACACATAAAAATATTTAGAGACAGATTGAAACATATGGAAATAAAAAATTGTTACTAGCAATGCCATGATTTTCTCTAACCAGTGTAAACATATATAAATAGTCTTTTGAAAATATTAGTACAACGGCAGTTTTTCTTTTGCGGGTGAGAAGGGCAGTTGATTACATATATAGAACAAGTGATCACAAGCTTGACAGTAATGAGGCCTAAAGTGTACATGCAGTATCATACACAAATGGAAATCTAAAGGTTATACATATCTTGCTTAGAGCAACGCCAAAAGGGCAAAGATACTGGATCGCTTGATACGAAACAAAAGATGGCTCTATTGGTTACCATACTATCTTGTGTAGTCTTCAAACGCTGCTCTGACTTCATGCCAATATAGTGTAGCCTCTGCGTCACTTCTTCAACGCTTGGATTAGCTACTACTTTAGTTCCTTCGATAAAACATTTTTTACACCAGTAGCAGCACCCCTAAGATTAGCAAGCTTCCAGCAAAAGGATCACATGAGAATCACATATCAGTATCCTATATGAAGAGAAACAGAAACCCAACAAGATGACATAAAGAAATAGAGGTATCAAAATTGTAATTGCTATAAGAACAGAAGCTTGATTGCATAGGGTTTCTTATTACTGTTTTGTTTTATGATTTGCATGCATGTATTTCCAGTCTGGATTGGTAGCTAACAGGGAACTACGCTTCATTGCCTAGAGAGGTCGTACCTCTTAATCCTAGGTGGCTGAGCAATTCCAGTTTCCATGGTGTTAGTAAGTGCATAGCAGCAACGCCGGCTAGTTAAGATCCCTATGACAGTCAAGCTAATCATTGGGAACCATGCAAGAGAAAAAAACAATAAAGAGGACGGTAAATCCAATAGAAATACTAAGAGTAGTTGAAACACAAGAATTTATGGTAAGTTGGTGTGACCACCCAGTCATCATCTTTCACTTGCCAAACAAGGACGCATGGGTGTGGAAGACCCCTCTTTTTGAACCCTGGTGTAGAGAACTGGAAAACAGGAGGGTAAATGAAAAACATGAAAAATAAGAAACATGGGTAAGAAAAACAAAGAAAGGAGAGAAAATGCATTGGGCATGGTACCTGGAACTACAGTCCCAAACATATTTCCGGTCTTGATCTTCTGTAGGTACTCAAGCAGTTTCATGTGATATACTCAAACAGTAATATCAGCCCTATCGACTATTTTTTGCCCAGGTTCAAGACTCCATTATTTCAGGCCACTTTGGATTACACGTGAAGGTTGTGAAGGTTGTGATTATATCAGGCGAGGCTTGGACATGGGAAATAGTCATCGCGGCGTGGAAGTTTTCAGTTATACAGCGACGCCCACCGGTATAGGATAACGGCATAATATTTTTCTTATGGACCTCGGCTTCATCAAGCTTACCAAGTCCAACAGCGTCAACAACAAGCTGGAGCTTTTTAGCGCTCATATCGTCCGGAAGCTTTTCAGAAAGGACTCTCTCTCGCTGGTAGGCACTAAAGATAGAACACACTCGTTTATTTTTTGAGCTACTCCGTTCGTTGGTGTTAGAATTGCTCTTTCTTTTAGATAATCAACGTCAGAATACCTAGTAGGAACATTTTTGTATACAGCCTGAAGACAGGAAATTAATGAACAACAACAAAAATCAGACAAACAAGTAGAAGCATTAAAGCAGTGCACAGGAGCATTAAAGCATATATTATGTTCAACATTGTGGAAATTGTGCATAAGGCCTAAAGACTGAATCAATTCAGCATTATTGGTCAACTCCTACTGTTGGTATGTTTTAAATTTTTCCGGTACATCTGGTCTCAATATATACTAAAAGAACTGGTTCAAATAACTCCATATGAGCATTCTAGATCATCAAACCTTTTGAAATTTCTTTCTTGTCACATATTTAATGACCAAGATCAAAGAAAATAGACTGCACACAAACCATAGCAACAACCAACACTTAGTTTGGATCGGACAAATTATATTGAATGTTACGTGAGTTAGACTGACGAATATAGATATGCTGAGAAAATGTTTAACCAAACCACAGACATCAAGACCATTTTTCTGAATAAAAAAGGGCAGTTATAATTGTCTGTGTTAAACAGAAACAATAATAGCTCAAATAAGCCGAGAAATAACATAAAAACTATTAAATCAGGACCAGGATCGATTCATCAAGAATCAAAACAAATTAGCCATCATGAATTGATGATACTTGGGGTAGCTCGTCCAAACGAAACTAAATTTCAACCATCGTTATTCAATTTCAAAGAAAACAGGGCATATTCAGTTAGAAGTGGACTCGGCATGCATTGACTGAAAAATATAGAGTGAGCAAACAGCTGCTCTACAGATCCTAGGATTTCAAGGAGCCGGTGGATTGCCGAACCGGTCCTTAGTTGTAATAGAATCAAAGCGAGACCAAATTAAACCATTGCCTCCATATAGTAAGTAGTACAGGATGGGGAAATCAGACATTATCCATAGCATCTAGATTCACCAATAGCTCAACCAACAAAGGATTTGCACAAAAACATAATCAAAGTGAAACCAAATGGAAAGACATTTAATCGAAAGCAGTAACACACACGGAATATTCGATTTCAGAGTAACAAACACTACTATAAACACCCAGGCACTGGCATGTTATCCTTTTAACATAGCTAGACCATACAGCTTCAAGCACGAAGAACTTAAGGCTAGAATGTAGCAGAAAATATAATTCAAGCACCTAAGAATAGCTTCATAATCCACTGAGCCACAACCAACGACAGTAAGACAAAGAACTAAGGTAGGAACTAACCCCAATAGGCACAAGTCTGCATCATATTTTGACGAACATGGCTAGAAGATGAATGTTTACCTAAGAAGTACCTGAATAAATTATGAGCCATGTACTAATTGGGGCCAGTTCTCCTACTGCTAGATGTTGAAAGTGCCAATGGCATAGTCCTGCAAGAACCGATCACATCAGCTAAACATAAATGGGTATACCTACTAGAAAGGAGAGGGAGGAAGGGACAGGTGACAGAGAGGAACCTGGAGGTGCAGGGGCACGAATCCTGCCTTGCCCTTCTCCTCCATCAAGGTCGCTGCTGGACCGGTCAACACCCCACAGGCTGCTGCTTCCCTTCCAGCTGCCGCCACTTGCCCATATCTACACTGCATATAACATGCCAAAATATTCAGTGCATGTCTCACACTGCAGGAACTTAGCCCACTAAGGAAAACCGACCGTCGGACTTGTTCCTCCTAACAACATGGACGGTCATCGTCGTCCTGGCCTTCTTCTCATTCCTCGCGCCATTGATCAGCTCGAAGACGCAGATATCCCCCTTGTGCAGTTTGTTGTCGCTGACGAACTTGGCCCAGGGTTGGCCCCTGAAGCCTCTGCTGGAGCTCCCCTGGTGGTAGTAGCTGACATGCCACCTCTCTTCTCTGTTTGGCCTGAGCAGCACAACCTCATGTGATCTCATGTGGAGATGTTCATCTACAAATTCACTGGGGATGACCTGCACAAGGCACAAGGAGAAATTAATGTTAGTTCCTAAATATAAGTCTTTTTAGAGCTTTCACTATAGACTACATACGAATGTATATAGACATATTTTAGAGTGTAGATTCACTCATTTTGCTCCGTATGTATGTAGTTCATATTGGAATCTCTAAAAAGACTTATACTTAGGAATGGATGGAGTACATGCCAGAGTTGACAAAGAATTACACAAGCTTGCGGCAAGTGTGTTAGATCGTTTTTATCAGTTCAAACTGACCAGAAAGTTGTCCTTGCGTTGCAGATGGGACCTTAGCAGAAATGTCATGAATGCTGGATTGCCCGGTTGGATTGAAGCCAACCCGATTATTTCATGTTTTTCGTCGTCGAGTAGTCTGTTCGCGGCCCTTGAGTGGCAGTAGTAGAAGTCAGCATATGTGTCATCATCACTCTCCTCTTCCGCAGTTTCCTCATGCTTAACATCACATGATCTGCTACAGTTTGGTGATCCAGGAAGAAGCTCTTTCCCTGAAACAATGTGTACATGAGCTTAAATTTAGCATCTGAAAAAACCAGCAAAAGATAAATGTTGATCATGTGCATAGTTACATGGGTCTGTGTTAGCTGACTACACCAAGATCTCAAGAAAGGAATGTTGATCATGTGCATAGTTACATGGGTCTGTGTTAGCTGACTACACCAAGATCTCAAGAAAGGGATATATTCAGAGATATCATCTCATGTATTAGTCGAACCACATAATGCCTTCCTTGGTTTGGTCCTGCTACTGAATTTCCTTAAAGTGGAGACATTCTGATGGGACTCAATCAACTGAGACGGCACACTTGTATCATCATAATCGTCGTATTGCTCAACCTGTTGACCCACCATACCATCAAAATGTTTGCGCATACCAGCGCCAGCAAAGAGAGAAGACAGTTTCTCGCAGCCGGTCGCATCGAAGATGAGGACTTTAAAAGAGGAGTTGCCGCTGAATGTGAAGATCAGGAGGTCATTCTCCTGCAGTTCATGAGTCTTGACAAAATCTCCCCATCCTGAACTGAAGAACAGGTCATTGGCAACCTTGGTAACACCTACATGCCATGTTTCGCCGCTTGATGCTTTCAGGTCAAATCCCTGTGGGCTCTGCATCTGCCTGATGAAATTGCTCGCAAACTTGTCCGGTATGCGCTAAGATGGAGAAGCATAAATTGTACAAATAACTCACATGGTTTTTAAGGGAATATTACAGTCCTTTGAGAGAGGTGCATCGATGCACTCTATCTTCTATGGATGAACTAACGAAACAGTAAGACTTGTTTATGATCTCGACAAAACATACATGGGTATACCTACTGGAAAGGAGAGGGAGGAAGGGATAGGTGACGGAGAGGAACCTGAAGGTGCAGGGGCACGAATCCTGCCTGGCCCTTCTCCTCCGTCAAGGTCGCTGCTGGACCGGTTGACGCCCCTCAGGCTGCTGCTGCCCTTCTAGCCGCCGCCATGCCCTCCAGATCCCTTCTCCTCCATCAAGGTCGCTGCTGGACCGGTCGGCCGCCACGCCCGCCAGACCCCCGCTGGCCGCCACCATCGCCTGCATCCAGGCCGCCAACAGCAGCCTTGACCCGGCCCCAACCGTCAGCTCGACCATGGTTTGGGCATCCTCCTTCACTCCAGAGGCGTCGTCCTCCGCCGCGAGGAGGAGGGGGCGGGGGAGCCCGTCCCGCGCGAACCCGGAGCAGGCAGTGGAGATCGGGTTCGCCCGGTGAAGCGCGTGGCCACGACGGCCTGCGCGCGAGCGATGGGACGGCGAGGAGGAGGAAGAGGCGAGGCGGTGGAGGAGCAGCAGTCGTCGGCTGGGACTCCTAGGACGCAGAAGGTGGGAGGGAGCGCGGCGCGGATGAGGGAGGGAGGAGCGAGGGGCGTGGGGGCTGTGGATCGGGGCTTGGGCTAGGGTTCAGACTTTCTCCCGCCTGTACCTTCGATGCCCCTTCGATGTATAGGGAATAAAAGGAGACGTGGCCGGTGCCGCTAGTTGGGCGCACTCGCTTATCCTTTATATGTTCAATGACTCGAGCGATGAAACTCTCAACGACGAACAAACTAGTCGAGTCAAAAAATAATAATTCTCTCTGTCCAATTTTTTAAAAAATAGTCGAGCCAAAAAAAATTAGCCGGTCTAATAATGACCACGATGGACCTATGTGCTCCTCTAAATACTGGACTCTGGACAGATTAGCGTGTCTTTCACTCTTGGGATCATATCAACGGAAGCGACCGGTCGTATCGTATCTATTCAAGATCGTAGTACTGTAGTAGTACGTGGCTAATCTGCATATCTGCGTTAGCTTCTCCTTTTCTCTGAAAAGGCCGAGCAGTTGAACCCATCCGTCCGTTCTGGGCGCTGGCAACCGGGACACAAACCAGGAGCTCGCCGGCCGGCGGGGAGCCTCGAAAGTCGCGCGTCGCTCTCGTGGGGGGCGGGGCGGACTGCGAATATCTCCTGGTACATGCCGTGGTACAGAAGGTACGCGCAAAAGAAAGAATAAAGACGGCGTGCCCTTTTTGCTACCACTTGAGTGGCGCTACTAGAAGCAGCTTTGAGATGGCATAAACGAACACGATAAGCTTGTCTAGTGCGCTTAGGTTTTTTTATCAAAGAAGGGCTTGCCTTTTTTTGATTTTCATTACTGAAAACCACCACGCTTCACAGAAGGTTCATAACAACTTCAACCTAAAACGAAGAACTAAAAGCTACCAAATTCAACCGAGACTCTAGTGCGCTTAGTGGATCTTCTTTTGGCAAAGCAAAAGAGGGCATGAAGCTGGAGCCAAAAGCAGGAGCATCTCACTGGAATTCTCAGTGCACGATGACGAGTCGGTGGTCGGTCGACCGTGCGAGAGACAGGACGCGAAGCGGGGCGTCCGGCGGCCGAATTTCGTGTTTTGACCCTTTTTGGAAACAAAATCGGGATCTGACCCCAGTTCGGAAAAATTTCGGGATCTGACCCTTTTGCCTACCGCCAGAGGGCCTGGCGGTAGGATTGCGTGCCCTACCGCCATAGCCTACGGCGGTAGGCACTTTGACGGCGACTGACGGCCGTTGGCAGTCGCTGACATGGAAAGGGGCCTACCGCCATACCCTACGGCGGTAGGTTACTGGAGCCTACCGCCATACCCTCTGGCGGTAGGGTCCTGTGTTCTGGATAAGGTGGGGAGGGGCTGGATATTCCCCCCTCCTCAACCACTCATTCAGCCCACATCACCTCTCCACCGAGCTCAACTCCCCCCCCCTCTTTCTTTGAAGCACAAGAGCCTCCCAAATCTCTCTCATTTGTTTGAGATTTCTCCGGTGGATTCTTACCATTTTCATCACTCAAGGTGGCTCTCTCATTTCCCCTTATTTTGATTGGTTGATATCTTTGTTTACTTTGCATTTGCTCATTTGATTGCAAACCCTAGCTCATCATTTTGGTGTGGTCAAATCAATTACTATGATCCATTTAGGTTTATGTTTGTGATTTCCTTATGTATGATGTGCTTAGAATTGCTTGTAGAAAAGTTTGTGTGCCTAGATCTAGTGCTAATCTTAATGTACATAATGGGGATTAGGTTATGCTTAAGAAAGCAATTAAAGCTAAGTTACTTTAATAGCAACTTTTCGAATTGTAGGACGGCACCATTCTTTTCTTTGAAACTTCTGCTGAGGCGGCTGCGAACCGTGAACGCGAATTGATTGAGGAAAAGATGAACTTGTGGATCGAAGCCATTGATGCGTTGAATGCGGAGTGTAGGGCATTTTCATATAATTATTTCAATAAAGGCCGTTCCGAAAATTTTATAACAAAAAAGGAGAGGCTGATGAAGAAGCTCAAGACGGCGGAAAAAAATTGTAGGCGTGATCTTGCAATGCAAATTACATTGTGTGCGACAACGGCAGAATATGCTGAGATAGACATGGGCAATCATGGTCAGGTCATTGATTGGTTAGTTCGCCAACCATTCTCGTCGGATGAGAACCGTGCATCTTGTTGGGCATGGGTCAAAGAAAGAAATGATGTTATTTGTTGCAACCCGGGACCGTACGCCGCATAGTATTGCATGAGGCTATGTAATCTTTGTCATTTGGACTGTAATGACATGTACCCTATGCTTGGTCGTTGTTTGAACTACTATGACTTGTACCCTTAACATTTGAACTCATTAAGAACTTGGTGTTGTATGTCATATCAAGTAACCGAGTGTTGTACTCTACTTAATTTAATTTATTTTTTTATTTATGTCATCTTAAACCCGTATATTCATGTAGGATGGACAGTCGATCCATGACTATGAACATAGCGTGTGAGAAGATCATGGCGGAGCGACACCGTTGCTTGAAGAAGGAATGTGAAGCATGGTTGAAGAGTTGTGATGAGGCAAATGCGGTCATGAAGGATTTCAGCAAGTATCACTTTATCGAGGAACCTTCTGATGCTAAGGAGAAAAAAGCATTCTGAAAGCTTGTGAAGGAGAAAGAGAGGATGCTTGATCAGTTGCAAGACCAGGAATATGCTTGCAGACACGCTTTGGCAGTTCAGATTGCGTTCACTGCAAGCAAAGAAGAATTCCGTGAGATGGATTTGAGGAAACCCGGGCAGGTCATAGGATGGGCAATCAAACAGGGCGTGTCAGAGAATCCCGCTCGCCGTGGTGCATGGGCTTGGTTCCGTGAAACAAATGGTGTGTTGGGTCATTGGGCAGGATCCACAGACTTTCAACTGAAGCGTAATCAAGAGCATGACAATCAAATTGAACGTCTGATAAGTATGTGAGATATGTTACCTGTTTGCAAAATGTGCCGTTGAGCATGAGTTATTAGTTTCAAACGATGTCATCCGAACCGAGTCATGTTTTAATAAGTTTGAACATTTGTTATTCGTGAATGTAATGAACTATGTTGAGTCGAGTTATGTATGTGCTTGCGAGATGATCATTCTAATATTTGATAGAATTGGGTATATTATGCTAACATTCGACACATATGGGGCAAAACAGGGGAGAGGAGGGACCAGACCCTACCGCCAGGGCCCTGGCATTTCTCGTCGCAGAAACTTTGCCCCCCCTACCGCCATGGCCTGTGGCGGTAGGGTCTGGTCCTACCGCCAGCGGTTTTGGTTTCTTCGTCACAGAAAATTTGGCCCCCCTACCGCCAAGCAACCTAGCGGTAGGGTCCAGCAACCTACCGCCATGGCCTGTGGCGGTAGGGTTCTAACTCCGAAAACAGAGCACTATGTTCTGTTATATCCCACTTTTCTTCAGAGCACAACAGTTTTTCAATAAGAATCATGACAAATCCCAGAATACACTAACAAACTAAATTCATTCACAACACATTGCAAACATCTTCACACCAAATTCAATACAAACGGCAAATTCATTCACGACAAGTTGACGACACATGGCTTTTTGCCTTAGTACTACATAGTTCATGATAAATTTGGCATGG
Organism: Triticum timopheevii; assembly: GCA_963921465.1. Classification (NCBI taxonomy): domain Eukaryota; kingdom Viridiplantae; phylum Streptophyta; class Magnoliopsida; order Poales; family Poaceae; genus Triticum; species Triticum timopheevii. The sequence continues at coordinate 156,847,765 of OY997272.1, forward strand.
CTTCATCCGGTTACATGACGAGTCCATCGAAGGCGAAGGCTTTACTGAGTCATACGGGGCCATTTCCCCTTCCTGTCACGTGCCTCATCCTCCTCTTGTGCCTTGCGAGCTCTTGCAAGCTTTCTTGCCCTCTCCTCCTCATGAGCAAGCTTCGCTTGGCGTGCCCTCTCCTTCTCGCGTTGCTTCCGCTCCATCCTCTCTTTTTGACGACGCTCTTCCTCCAAGCCTCTTTGAAACCTTTCTTTGAACAGCCGTTGGCGCCTAAAACAATCTTCTAATTGGTCCTTTTGGATATCTTTTGGCACTTCATGATCTATCCAGCTGAAGTACTTGCATAGAGGAGGCGGTGACTGCATATAAAACGGATGTTAGTGATGACACACATTTGAGAGTAACATGTTACTTCTCTAGCATACCGGTGGAAGGTCATAGGCGTTAGTTGGAAGCGCACGATCGTAAGCATAATTGGGGCAAACAAAATATCTCCTTCCTTCGGTCCATGACTTATTTCGGTCGGTGGACTCCTTCACCTTGCAAACATCTCCACACCAACATGGCGGAATCTTCACATCCTTCTCCTTCACCTTGTCCAAAGATGCGTCCTTCCACTTGTGTGGCATGTCTTCATGGTGAGCACACGGTGGCCTTGTCATGGAACCGGATGAAGCCATGCCCTACAACAAATAAAGATGTTAAGTCTAAATATGAACACATTGACATGTAAAGGGGCAAATATATCAACACATGCATGAACATATTAAAAGTAGTACCATTCACATTATTTAACCATCCGGATTGAGCAACACGTTGATAGGCCTTCCCCTATCAACCCGACGTGTCCTAGAACCACCAGATACACGGCCACGGGCCCCTACAAGGCTAGTGCTTCCTCCACGGCCACGGCGCCCTCCAAGGCTAGTCCTTCCTCCACGGCCGCGGCCCCCTCCAATGTTAGCCCTTCCTCCATGGCCACGGCCCCCTCCAAGGCTACTGCTCCATCCACGTGTTTGACTAGTGCCCGTGTTGGTTCTTCATTTCGTGCATGTCCTAACGTTGTGTCCTGTGTCATTGCATTCTCCACAATTGTTGTTTTCTGGTGGCTCCATGAAATGACCACTACCAAATTGCTTCATTCCGATGTATCCAGCTAGATCATCCATGTCACTCCGAAATCTCTTCTTTATTCTTCTTCCCCTCATAGGCACCATGAGTGCGGGATCTGGCACAATGTCTGGCCCAACATACTCAGGCCACTGTGAGGCATCAAGGAAAGGATTGAACCGAGGCGCCCACGTCAACCTTGTTCTTTCCAATGTAAACTCGTGCAACCGCACCGTTGTGCCATCGGATACGTTCATGTTTCTCACCCGTGTTGTGGTCATCAAATGCGAGCAAGGCCAATGATACTTGTGTGTCCTCTCACACTGGCACCAACGGTTTTTAAGGCACACCTCGTAAGCAACTCCACCGTAAGACCTACCGTCCCTTGTTGTCCCACCCGGCTCATCGATTTGATAGATCATTTCTTTTTCATTATATGTGATCACTTGTTGTTTGGCAGACTTGCGCGCTTGATGCAACAACCAATCATGAACCTTTAATGGATAGTCCATCTTTTCCCCAATCCACTTGGCTGTGCTTGCAGAATGCTTTAGGAAGTACTCATTGAGCTTGATGAAAGTGTACTTGAGTATTGCGGTCACCGACAAGGAACGGACACCCTTCAACACATTGTTGAAGCATTCCACCATGTTGCTTGTCATGTCCCCATATCGCATACCTCCTTCATCGTAAGCGCGTGACCACTTTTCCTTCTCCGGAAAGTGCCTAACCAAGAATTCTTTCCCCCCTTTGTTCTTCTCCAAAGCCTCGAGGAGTTTATCATATCGGGTCTTGAATGTGGAGGTGTTGAAAGCAACGCAAACAAAGGTAAGGTCTTTGCAAAACTCCTTGCTCTTGCATGCCCGGTAAAAGTTTGCAACAAAGTGTCTCATGCACCAACAGTGTTGGAGCTTTGGAAGACCGGGAATATCAACGTCTATTGCTTTGAGAATCCCATGATGGTGATCCGATATAATGCATACCTCTCACTTGCCTATCACCTTGGTTCTCACATGACCCATGAACCACTCCCAATTATCATCGTGCTCCAAAGGCAGCAAGGCAAATGCCACCGGCAACACGTTATCATTTGAAGAGTGGGCCATCGCCACCATCAATGTGCCCTTGTATTTGCCGGTCAAGAATGTACCATCTATAGACAACACCGGGCGACAATACGTGAATGCCTCAATGCATTATCCAAAGCTCCAGAAGGCACGACGAAACACTCCGTCAATTGACTCCACCCGATGGCGCATTCCCGGGTTTCGATGAGCAATTGCTGCCAACATCTTGGGGAGAATGTTATATGCAGCCTCATAATCACCATGCAACATCCTAATAGCGTTTGCCTTCGCCATCCATGCCTTCCCGTACTTGACCGGGTGTCCGAATTGTTCCTCAATCGAAGACATGAGAAACTTGACCTTCACGGTTGGATCATGTGCAATTTGAGGCAACAATTTATATCCTAGATACTCCGACGTGAGTTGACGGTGTCCTTTGCTTTGGTCGGCCTTGTCCGGGGGTACGCACGTGTGAGTGCCAACATGACTCTTCAAGACCCATTGCCCGGTTTCTTTGATTTTTCTACCGCGGACCATCCATTTGCAACCTTCTTTGTCACATTTGACCGTGTACCGAAGTTTTTGATTTGAGTGACCAACAACAAACGGCCTATGGTTCCTAATGACATAGTCACACAACTATATCTTGAACTCTACCAAAGAACCAAACTTGATGCCTTTCTTCAAATGAGCATTCTCATCCTCATTTTCTGGTCGAGGATCATTGAATTTGGGGCACAGCGTTGGCTCGGACAACCATAATCTCATCCCACCATCAACGACTGCATTGTCCGCAAGACTCACATCTCTAAACAAAGGCGGCCCTCTCTCCTTGCCGGCCACCTTCTTGTAGATTTCGTTTTCTTGCGCAGTCAACCCATCCTCATCCAACTCTTCCTCCGGACCCTCGTCATCCGAGTTATACCCATACATACGGTTATAAGGGAGGGTACGGTCCATGTCTTGTTGCCGCACAATGACATCCAAGTTACCAATTGGATTGTAATGGATCTCTTCATTCTCCGAGTAAACATCCTCCTCTAGAGCAACAATAGCATCATCATCAACATGAGGAATAGCATCTTCTTCAACATGAGGAATAGCATCATGACGGAGTAGTATGGCGCTAGCGTTGATATGATCTTCATTGGGTTGGCTACTTGGTGGTTGGCTAGAAGAATTGGGGACATACACCTCGGCACTGTCATCATGCATGGGAGAGGATGCATTGCGGTTGAGATCAATTTGCAAAGGAGGAGGAGGATCAACCTTTGTGGCAAAGATCTCGAGAGACTTGTCTTGTGATGCGTCTACTTTTTCCTTGTACACATTCCAATGCAATTGGGAGGTGATGGGCATACTCTTTAATCGGGACTTTACTCCCAATCCAACGTCATACCTCCCAATAAGCTTAACCTCGGCATTTGGGTCATTCCAATGTAAGACGCTTCTCACTTGAACTACAAGATCATCAAAGCTTGGACTTGTGTCAAAAACCATAGCCTCTTCCCCTTCATCGTCATTTCCAAGCATAAATGTCGACTTGTCCAAATAATGAACGTTTACGAGCTTATGCATCTAAGAAAATGGGAAGAATATAATCAATCCATACATGTCATCCAACCAACACAAATGGACAAATGAACGAAATTTTGCATAACTACTATTCATACTAAAGTTAACCTAACAATTAACCACTAACCCTAACCATAACCCCTAACATAACCACTATAACCCTAACCCCCAACATAACCACCAACATAACCACCAACATAACCACCCAACATCCCTAACCCTAACCCTAACACCAACCCCTAACATAACCACAACCCTAGCCATAAATGCATCATAAATGCACACAACAACATCAACACCTAGGGTTTGCAATAAATTAACCAAATCAACACAAAACAAAGATCTCAACCAATCAAAAGAAGGGGGAATGGGGGAGGTACCTTGGGTGATGAAAATGCTCCGGATCCACCGATGAAATCCCAAGCAAATGGAGTGGATCTAGGGGGGGTTTGTGAGGGGGAGAGAGAGGGGGAAGAGGAGCTGAGCACGGGGAGGAAGATGAGTGGGGAAGAAGAGTGGTGGTGGGGCCCACAAACCAGCCCCTCCCCACCTTATCCAGAACACAGGACCCTACGGCCAGAGGGTATGGCGGTAGGCTCCAGTAACCTACCGCCGTAGGGGATGGCGGCAGGCCCTTTTCCACGTCAGCGGCTGCCAACGGCCGTTAGTCACCGTCAAAGGGCCTACCGCCGTAGGCTATGGCGGTAGGGAACGCAATCCTACTGCCAGGTCCTCTGGCGGTAGGCAAAAGGGTCAGATCCCGAATTTTTTCCGAACTGGGGTCAGATCCCGATTTTGTTTGCAAAAAGGGTCAAAACATGAAATTTTACCGCGTCCGGCCGCGCCGAGGCCACAGGAAATTGTGCGGCGCCAGGAGACGGGACGTGCACGGTACACGACCCGTGATTTCCGGACTGTACAATGCGGGACCCAGGGTTTCGTGACAGTTCGCTGAGTGTGTAGATAGATCACTGTGCTTGGCTGCTTGTCGTGCTTCCATTTCTTTTTCGTTTCATCGCCTCAGTCCAGTCGAACACGGCAGCATCCATTGCACAGCTACCCGTACTGCTAGTAGCACTCGTCTGGACGGTGCAAAAGAAAAACACTACTCGATCGGTCGGCAAGTGTTGGTGTTGTACGCGTGGCACGCAGTAACTGCGGCGTGCATGCCGATGATGCTGCCTGTCTTCTACTACTACAGTATGTGCTCCAGCTAGACATCCGTGCAGGAAAGCACGTACTCCATCCGTTTCTTTTTACTCCCATTATAAGATTTGGTCAAAATCAAACTACACAAAGTTTGACCAAATTTACATAAAAATTATGAACATCTATAATACTAAAACTATATAGTATGAAAATATATTTCATGGTGCATCTAAGTATATTGATTTCATATTGTGAATGATTATATTTTTTAATATAAAGTTAGTCAAATTCTATAATGCTTGGCTTTGACCAAATCTTATATGCAGACTAAAAAACGGAGGGAGTACGTGCCATATGTGTTGCGAGTGCATGTGAAACAAGACGGCGTCGGCTGGCAGGTAACTGTATGTCGTACGGGCAAATAGTACATGCCTGCATGAGACGCTTGCGGTGGGTGAGCAGTGCATTAGGAACTTGCATGGGCCACCATGTCGGGGAGGATACACATAGATAACCCGACTTAGATGCACCAACCGATCTCAAGTCATTGATTGTGTTGAGAAATAAAAATATGTGATCAATTGTATGGGAGAGATGCCTCGCAGGAGGTGTCTGTTGGGGAAGAGGTGTCTCCCCAACACACCCCTTCACCATGTATATAAGTGGGTCTCCCACGTTGCAATGAAACGAATGGATCATTTGGAGTCTTCATGTGTCTCTTTTACTTTCACTCTATAACACGTTATCAGCACATAGTCTCTGCCTAGAGAGTAATTCGGCCAAGAAAACAGCGGTTACACGCAATGGAGAAACGCACTTCCGTGCGAGACAAAGCAGCGACCATCATGACGATGAGGCACGAGATGCAGATGGCCATCGCGGCGGCGGCAACATTACGCGATGTAACAGTTGGCTGCGCAGGCACATGCAGCGGCAGCACCATGGAGCATGCATGCATCCGTGTACATGAGATTAATCAGAGTGTTAATTTCGTTTGTCTTCTTGTGATTAAGAAACATGGAGTAAGAAGAATCTGATCAATTGCCTTTTCCTGCTAGAATTGCCTCACTGAATCGTCCAAGAAGAGGCCGGCCCGTGAGCATTTGGCGCAGTCGGAAAATCGATTTCCTTGGCAACATGAACAACACGAGCAAGTCATTCATTGACATGCATGCATAGATGCACTGTTCAGGACAAAAACCGATCAGAACATTATCTACTTCATTTTGCCTTCTCATGATCAATAAATGATCTATATCAATCGACTCTGTTTCCTGTACGTACATGCAGATTACTTCTTCCGAGCGCATGCACAGGAAGAAGTGGATGGATCAAACACCAAAGAGAAAGAGGGAGAACTCGAAATGAGCGCTGTTCTTGGGAAAGTACTAGGAGTTCTAGTCCTCGACGACGCCTCTAAGCGGTGAGATTTCGTCCTTGATTCCGCGGTGTGCTTCTACAGCACGGAGGCAGTGCCCAACATGCGCAGCGGCCTCGACCCCATTGCTGGTGTTTCCAGCGACGGCGCGGCGCGGCGTGCGCCTCTAGACAAGGGACGGTGGTACACCAGGGAACCATCCCCTAGTGTACCGACACGCTCTGGCGCGTCAGCATGCAGCCATGCCGCGCGGCAGCATGCAGCCGTCAAAGCTTGGTGGAGGCGGCGTCCCAGGTGTGCACGCGGCCGCAACCCCGGCGGGCGATGTCCAGTCGGACTAGGCGCGATGGTGACCAGCATGTGGTCCCGGTGAATGGCATGGCCTGGCACCGGCGACGAAGGGTCTCCGCTCCCGTCTCCGAGAGGCGCTGCCGCCAATGGCGGTAGCAGCCACCAGCCCTATGCGCGGGACTGTATGGTCCTTGGCCCAGAGGTGGCGTAGGCGTCACGTGAATCTTGACCGGCGACGACCCCCGACTACGGCGGCGCACGGGAACCAGCGCCTGCAGACGGCGGTTAATTCCCTAAGGGAATTAGTAACTGCACGAGAAAGAGAAGGGAGAAAATCCTATCTCTTTGGCGATTTTGTAAATCAGCCATTGGATTATTTGTTAATCCTAGAGAGGTCCCCGCTTTCTCTGATTTAAGGCATATGTGCTTATCAGATCTTGCGTTTTAGCCCCTTGGCTTTAGCACTTTGACAATAAGATTATTGTTATTTGCATGTTAAGCCATGGGCTTCAGAGCAAATGTGCAGGGTAGACCATTGGTAAATTGCATAATAATGATTATGCATAATTTTATGTCATGTAAAATGACCGTTTGAGGCCCCCAAGTCCTCATATGTGTTGCATAAGTATGTTTATACTTCTGCATTTATTTGTATTACATGGGCAATACTGTTGCAAAGCAATATGTTGATTCCATTATTTGCATAGAATATGGAATTTGCTTGCAAGTTTGAAAACATGAGGTAGTGAAGTGTATGACACTGCCTGACTATGTCAAATTTACATTTGTCACAAGGAATCGACAAATGGTACCTACTGCTTAATTGCAGGTTATCCAATGTTATTGTGAGGTCTATATTATGTCATTCTAACATAATGACTATCTTCAATTTTCCACACAACTTATGGACTGCATTATGGCAACGAATTAATTTCGTTCACAACTGTGAGGTCTACATCACCATGTGATGACTACCTTCAATGTGTTTTTAATTAACATAAGGTTGTGAAATGCAACATAAGAGTGAGGTCTACACTACTTAGTAGTGATTATCTCCATTTGTTCAAAGCAAAAGTGAAGGCACAAAATTTATGACATAGCAATTATGAGGCCTACACCGCTAGTGCCTACCTTCATGAGATTTTTCCAAATACTTGTCAATTTCACAACATTTGTCATTGGTTGTGACTATAGTGTCACATACTCCATCAGGAGATGAATCCAAGGCATTGGTGACTATGCTGCATATTATTCTATGAAGAGAATTATGCAAAACACTTGCATATTTTGGTGATTACCTTCCATGCATACACAACTTATGAGACGCCATCATAGCTATGAATTAAGTTTCATGCACAGCTGAGAGGTTTATGCCATTTTTTGGTGACTACCTTCATGTGTTATAAATAACATATGGTTGTGGGGACTATGATCAATGGGAACTGTCCATAAGAGTGAGGCACCACTAGGTGGTCGGCTATCTCTATGTGTTTTAAGAAAATTAAATGCTTGTCCCTTTTGAGGTGACTACCTTTAATTTGAAGATCTACACCATATTGTGGTGTTCTTCTGGAAGGCTTGCCCTATGAATCACTAAGAATCACCGTGACCATGATTATGCTTAGCCATAGCATTTTCATCGTACTTAATTTACTGAAGATAAATTAATGCATGAGTATTTCATGCATCATATGACTGACCTTTTCGAAAGGTAATGCGATGCGATGACATTAGGTGGGAATAATTATTTGACATGGGTCATGGACATAGTGATCTTGTCGACCCATGGCATTGTGGCCATAAAGACTCCACCTGCAGAGAATGTCATGGCTATTTATAAATAGCTAAAATGTGTATATTTGCATTTATGTGACATCGCTATGACTCGGTATATAAACTGAGTATGTAATGGATAATGAATATCCATTTTCCCTCTAAGGCTTCATTGAGGCGAGATATATTGTTATAAGCATCACACGAATGATTATTCATTCGTATTAAGGACTTCAAGTCTGTTGAGGCTTATTATTCTGTTGTCTATAAATCAACACTAAGTTGAGATTATGTGATAAGGCGGCTTCAGATACATATCTGACTATAAGTCCTTACTGCACTTTACATTTTCCTAGGATGGTAAACAGAAATATCATCTTTGTTTCAGGTTGCAATGCCTAAAATTCACGCTAGTACTCTTAGTACTAAGCAATAGTGGTTAGAGAACCACGAGGAGTTGAATGTAAAGTGAAGAGAAAAAAATGACAAGCAGAAATTGAGTGTATATCTCAAAAGGGAATGGATCATTTAATTTAAATGATCATAATGACAACTTTAAAGTTTGTCAAAATGGTGGTTTTACGAAATGTCGTACTAATGATTACCAAATGGTCAAGTATTGGGTTGAATCATACCACCGGCTCACTGGAGGAAAATGATTTTAATGGGATAAGTTTGAAGTTCTACTTCAAAAGGAAACAACCAGAGAACATTCTGGCATGATAAAAGGGGAATAGACTCCTCTATATTGATGATATGCTTGTGGAATGATATTCCAAAGATATTTTGGAGATCTCGTGTAGTCTCCTAGTTATCCTTAAATATCATTGGCCTATAATTGTACTACTACATATTGTATAAATTGCAACATCTTGTCCCTCGGACATGATAGTTGAGATAATTGAGTGTATGAATTAGTTTATACTCAATCTTGTTGCATATATAATAATTTTTCCTCCTTTGTCATTATGATATTGGACGATTAGAGAAATTATTGACAATTCTGTTGGCTCCAACTTGACAAGTTGCAATATTCCCAACAATCATCAGATTGGGGAATTAATTTTAAGGCACTCTCACCTTAAAATTTGAAATGAGACAGCCAATACTCTTGATTGCATTCAAGAATATGTTTGGATTATTCAACCATTATCTGGGTTATGTTGGTACTTCATGGTGTTCATAGACGCATCTAGAACATGGTCTTAGATGTGTATCATTCACGCAAAACCATGTGTTTACTGAATTAATTGCTCAAATTGACGAATTTAGAGCAAATTATCCTCATGTGGGATACTTTCATTGGAATAGAAATGTCGTTGAACTTGATTACGAGCATTCAATGGTTATATTCAGTATATAGTACATAACCAGAATGGTTTGGCTTGATCTCTTATGAAAGAGATTCAATATTGCATAGCCAATGTTGTAGAATTGTGATTTACCAACATTTTGTTGATGATAACATGTGGTCTCACACTCCGCATATTTGATCTAAATGAGATCAAATGATACTGCATCCCCTTGCAGTTTGTACGTGGAAATAAGTGAAGTATTTCCCATCTGCGGTAATTCGGTTGTATACCGATATCACCACCCTAGCGTACATCATGGGCCTTCACATATGGTTGGGATCTATGTGAGGAATAACTGTGGTATGTTCGTTAATCCTCCGAATACCTTAACCCTTATAGGGGAGTTATTTGCAGCCCATACACTGATTGCTTTTGCAATAAGAACATTTTCTGGCATTAGGGGGAGATGAGTACCACAAAGATGTTGGGGAACATAGCAGAAATTCAAAATTTTCCTACATGTCACCAAGATCTATCTATGGAGAAACCAGCAACGAGGGGAAGGAGAGTGCATCTACATACCCTTGTAGATCGCTAAGCGGAAGCATTCAAGAGAACGGGGTTGAAGGAGTCGTACTCGTCGTGATCCAAATCACCGGAGATCCTAGTGCCGAACGGACGACACCTTCGCGTTCAACACACGTACAGCCCGGTGACGTCTCCCATGCCTTGATCCAGCAAGGAGAGAGGGAGAGGTTGAGGAAGACTCCATCCAGCAGCAGCACAACGGCGTGGTGGTGGTGGAGGAGCGTGGCAATCCTGCAGGGCTTCGCCAAGCACCTACGGGAGAGGAGGAGGTGTCACGGGAGGGAGGGAGGCGCCAGGGCTTCAGGTATGGCTGCTCTCCCTCCCCTCCACTATATATAGGGGCAAGGGAGATGGGGGAGGCGCAGCCTTTCCCCTTCCTCCAAGGAAGGGGTGCGGCCAAGAGGGGGAGGAGTGCCTCCCAAGTCAAGTGGAGGCCCTCCCCCTTAGGGTTTCCCCCCTCCCATGCGCATGGGCCTTGGGGGGGCTGGTGCCCCTGGCCCATTAAGGCTAGGGCACCCCCTTACAGCCCATGCTACTGTACTGGACGTGGTGGAACAATTTCCGGACCTCCGTACCCCTCCGGAATCCTCCGGAACCTTTTGGAAGCTTCCTGGTACAATACCGAAAAAACCCGAACTTTTCCCGGAACCCGAACAACAACTTTCCATATATAAATCTTTACCTCCGGACCATTCTGGAACTCCTCGTGACGTCCGGGATCTCATCCGGGACTCCAAACAACATTCGGTAACCACATACAAACTTCCTTTATAACCCTAGCGTCATCGAACCTTAAGTGTGTAGACCCTACGGGTTCGAGAACCATGCAGACATGACCGAGACGTTCTCCGGTCAATAACCAACAGCGGGATCTGGATACCCATGTTGGCTCCCACATGTTCCACGATGATCTCATCGGATGAACCACGATGTCAAGGACTCAATGAATCCCGTATTCAATTCCCCTTGTCTAGCGGTATCACACTTGCCCGAGATTCGATCGTCGGTATACCGATACCTTGTTCAATCTCGTTACCGGCAAGTCTCTTTACTCGTTCCGTAACACATCATCCCATGATCAACCCCTTGGTCACATTGTGCACATTATGATGATGTCCTACCGAGTGGGCCCAGAGATACCTCTCCGTTTACACGGAGTGACAAATCCCGGTCCCGATTCGTGCCAACCCAACAGACACTTTCGGAGATACCTGTAATGCACCTTTATAGCCACCCAGTTACATTGTGACGTTTGGTACACCCAAAGCATTCCTACGGTATCCGGGAGTTGCACAATCTCATGGTATAAGGAAAAGATACTTGACATTAGAAAAGCTTTAGCATATGAACTACACGATCTCTATGCTAGGCTTAGGATTGGGTCTTGTCCATCACATCATTCTCCTAATGATGTGATCCCGTTATCAATGACATCCAATGTCCATGGTCAGGAAACCGTAACCATCTATTGATCAACGAGCTAGTCAACTAGAGGCTTACTAGGGACAAGGTGTTGTCTATGTACCCACACATGTATCTGAGTTTCCTATCAATACAATTATAGCATGGATAATAAACGATTATCATGAACAAGGAAATATAATAATAACTAATTTATTATTGCCTCTAGGGCATATTTCCAACAGTCTCCCACTTGCACTAGAGTCAATAATCTAGTTCACATCGCCATGTGATTAACACTCACAGGTCACATCACCATGTGACCAACATCCAAAGAGTTTACTAGTGTCACTAAACTAGTTCACATCATCATGTGATTAAGACTCAATGAGTTCTGGGGTTTGATCATGTTTTGCTCGTAAGAGAGGTTTTAGTCAACGGGTCTGCAACATTCAGATCCGTATGTACTTCACAATTCTCTATGTCATATTGTAAATGCTGCTTCCACGCTCCACTTGGAGCTATTCCAAATGGTTGTTCCACTATACGTATCCGGTTTGCTACTCAGAGTCATTCGGATAGGTGTTAAAGCTTGCATCGACGTAACCCTTTATGTTGAACTCTTTATCACCTCCATAATTGAGAAACATATCCTTATTCCTCTAAGGATAACTTTGACCGTTATCTAGTGATCCACTCCTTGATCACCTTTGTACCCTCTTGCCAGACAAGCGGCAAGGCACACATCAGGTGCGGTACACAGCATAGCATACTATAGAGCCTACGTCTGAAGCATAGGGGACGACCTTCGTCCTTTCTCTCTTTTCTGCCGTGGTCGAGCTTTAAGTCTTAACTTCATACCTTACATCTCAGGCAAGAACTCCTTCTTTGACTGATCCATCTTGAACACCTTCAAGATCATGTCAAGGTATATGCTCATTTGAAAGTACCATTAAGCGTTTTTGATCTATCCTTATAGATCTCGATGCTCAATGTTCAAGTAGCTTAATCCAGGTTTTCTATTGAAAAAACACTTTTCAAATAACCCTATATGCTTTCTAGAAATTCTACATCATTTCTGATCAATAATATGTCAACAACATATACTCATCAGAAATTCTACAGTGCTCCCACTCACTTCTTTGGAAATACAAGTTTCTCATAAACTTTGTACAAACCCAAAATCTTTGATCATCTTATCAAAGTGCACATTCCAACTCCGAGATGCTTACTCCAGTCCATGGAAGAATTGCTAGAGCTAGCATACCTTTTAGCATCCTTAGGATCGACAAAACTTTTCTGATTGTATCACATACAACCTTTTCTTACGAAAACTGGTAAGGAAACTCGTTTTGACATCCATCTGCCAGATTTCATAAATGCAGCTAATGCTAACATGAATCCGACGGACTTAAGCATCGCTACGGATGAGAAAATCTCATCGTAGTCAACTCCTTGAACTTGTGAAAAAACTCTTCGCCACAAGTCGAGCTTCATAGATGGTGACATTACCATCCACGTCCGTCTTCTTCTTAAAGATCCATTTATCTCAATGGCTTGCTGATCATTGGGCAAGTCCACCAAAGTCCAAGCTTTGTTCTGATACATGGATCCTGTCTCGGATTTCATGGCTTCTAACCATTTGTTGGAATTTGGGCCCACCATCGCTTCTCCATAGCTCATAGGTTCATTGTTGTCTAGCAACATGACCTTCAAGACAGGATCACCGTACCACTCCGAAGCAGTACGCATCCTTGTCATCCTACGAGGTTCAGTAGTGACTTGATCCGAAGCATCATGATCACTATCATCAGCTTCCACTGCAATTGGTGTAGGTGCCACATGAACAACTTCCTGTGCCCTGCTACACACTGGTTGAAGTGATGGTTCAATAACCTCATCAAGTTTCCACCATCCTCCCACTCAATTCTTTCGAGAGAAACCTTTCCTCGAGAAAGGACCCGATTCAAGAAACAATCCCTATTGCTTTCGGATCTGAATTAGGAGGTATACCCAACTGTTTTGGGTGTCCTATGAAGATGCATTTTGTCCACTTTGGGTTTGAGCTTATCAACCTGAAACTTTTTCATATAAGCGCCGCAGCCCCAAACTTTTAAGGAATGACAGCTTAGGTTTCTCCAAACCATAGTTCATACGGTGTCGTCTCAACGGAGTTACGTGGTGCCCTATTAAAGTGAGTGCGGTTGTCTCTAATGCCTAACCCATGAACGATAGTGGTAATTCGATAAGAGACATCGTGGTACGCACCGTATCCAATAGGGTGCAACTATGATGTTTGGACACACCATCACTCTATGGTGTTCCAGGTGGTATTAATTGTGAAACAATTTCCACAATGTCTTAATTGCGTGCCAAAGCTCGTAACTCAGATACTCATCTTTATGATCATATCATAGACATTTTATCCTCTTGTCACGATGATCTTCAACTTCACTCTGAAATTACTTGAACCATTCAATACTTCAGACTTGTGTTTCATCAAGTAAATATACTCAACATCTACTCGAATCATCTGTGAAGTAAGAACATAACGATATTCACTGCATGCCTCAGCACTCATTGGACTGCACACATCAAAATGTGTTACTTCCAACAAGTTGCTATCTTGTTCCATCTTACTGAAAACGAGGCTTTTCAGTCATCTTGCCCATGTGGTATTATTTGCATATCTCAAGTGATTCAAAATCAAGTGAGTCCAAATGATCGATATGCATAGAGTTTCTTCATGCGTATACACCAATAGACATGGTTCACATGTCTCAAACTTTTCAAAAACGAGTGAGTCCAAAGATCCATCAACATGGAGCTTCTTCATGCATTTTATACCAATATGACTTACATGGCAGTGCCACAAGTAAGTGGTACTATCATTACTATCTTATATCTTTTGGCATGAAAATGTGTATCACTACTATCGAGATTCAATAAACCATTCCTTTAGGTGCAAGACAACTGAAGGTATTATTCAAATAAATAGAGTAACCATTATTCTTCTTAAATGAATAACCGTATTGCAACAGACATAATCCAATCATGTCTATGCTCAACGCAAACACCAAATAACAATTATTTAGGTTTAACACCAATCTCGTTGGTAGAGGGAGCGTGCGATGCTTGATCACATCAAGCTTGGAAAAACTTCCAACACATATCGTCAGCTCACCTTTAGCTAGTCTCCGTTTTTTCCGTAGCTTTTATTTCGATTTACTAACACTTAGCAACCGAACCGGTATCTAATACCCTGGTGCTACTAGGAGTACTAGTAAAGTACACATTAACATAATGTATATCCAATATACTTCTATCGACCTTGCCAGCCTTCTTATCTACCAAGTATCTAGGGTAATCCTGCTCTAGTGGCTGTTCCCCTTATTACAGAAGCACTTAGTCTCGGGTTTAGGTTCAACCTTGGGTTTCTTCACTGGAGCAGCAACTGATTTGCCGTTTCATGAAGTGTCCCTTCTTGCCCTTGCCCTTCTTGAAACTAGTGGTTTCACCAACCATCAACAATTGATGCTCCTTCTTGATTTCTACTTTCGCGGTGTCAAACATCGTGAATACCTCAAGGATCATCATATCTATCCCTGATATGTTATAGTTCATCACGAAGCTCTAGCAGCTTGGTGGCAATGACTTTGGAGAAACATCACCATCTCATCTGGAAGATCAACTCCCACTCGATTAAAGTGATTGTTGTACTCAGACAATCTGAGCACAAGCTCATCGATTGAGCTTTTCTCCCTTAGTTTGCAGGCTAAGAAAATCGTCGGAGGTCTTATACCTCTTGACGTGGGCACGAGCCTGAAACCCCAATTTCAGCCCTCGAAACATCTCATATGTTCCGCGACGTTTCGAAAACGTCTTTGGTGCCTCAACTCTAAACCGTTTAATTGAACTATCACGTAGTTATCAAAACGTGTATGTCCGATGTTCACAACATCCACAAATGACGTTTGGGGTTCAGCACACTGAGCGGTGCATTAAGGACATAAGCTTTCTACTGTCCGCATAATCGCTACTGTCAACTTTCAACTATATTTTCTCTAGGAACATATCTAAACAGTGGAACTAAAGCGCGAGCTTATGACATAATTTGCAAAAATATTTTGACTATGTTCAGGATAATTAAGTTCATCTTATGAACTCCCACTCAGATAGACATCCCTCTGGTCATCTAAGTGATTACATGATCCGAGTCAACTAGGCCGTGTCCGATCATCACGTGAGACGGACTAGTCATCATCGGTGAACATCTTCATGTTGATCGTATCTACTATACGACTCATGCTCGACCTTTCGGTCTCCATGTTCCGAGGCCATGTCTGTACATGCTAGGCTCGTCAAGTTAACCCTAAGTGTATTGCATGTGTAAATCTGTCTTACACCCGTTGTATGTGAACGTAAGGATCTATCACACCCGATCATCACATGGTGCTTCGAAGCGACGAACTTTAGCAACGGTGCACAGTTAGGGGAGAACACTTCTTGAAATTGGTGTAAAGGATCATCTTATTTACTACCGTCGTTCTAAGTAAACAAGATGCATAAACATGATAAACATCACATGCAATCAAATAGTGACATGATATGGCCAATATCATTTTGCTCCTTTTGATCTCCATCTTCGGGGCTCCATGATCATCATCGTCACCGGCATGACACCATGATCTCCATCATCATGATCTCCATCATCGTGTCTTCATGAAGTTGTCTCGCCAACTATTACTTCTACTACTATGGCTACCGGTTAGCAATAAAGTAAAGTAATTACATGGCGTTGTTCAATGACACGCAGGTCATACAATAAATAAAGACAACTCCTATGGCTCCTGCCGGTTGTCATACTCATCGACATGCAAGTCGTGAATCCTATTACAAGAACATGATCAGTCTCATACATCACATATCATTCATCACATTCTTCTTGGCCATATCACATCACAAAGCATACCCTGCAAAAACAAGTTAGACGTCCTCTAATTGTTGTTTGCATGTTTTACGTGGCTGCTATGGGTTTCTAGCAAGAACGTTTCTTACCTACGCAAAACCACAACGTGATATGCCAATTGCTATTTACCCTTCATAAGGACCCTTTTCATCGAATCTGTTCCGACTAAAGTGGGAGAGACTGGCACCCGCTAGCCACCTTATGCACCAAGTGCATGTCAGTCGGTGGAACCTGTCTCACGTAAGAATACGTGTAAGGTCGGTCCGGGCCGCTTCATCCCACAATACCTTCAAAACAAGATTGGACTAGTAACGGTAAGCATATTGAACAAAATCAACGCCCACAACTACTTTGTGTTCTACTCGTGCAAAGAATCTACGCAATAGACCTAGCTCTTGATGCCACTGTTGGGGAACGTAGCAGAAATTCAAAATTTTCCTACGTGTCACCAAGATCTATCTATGGAGAAACCAGCAACAAGGGGAAGGAGAGTGCATCTACATACCCTTGTAGATCGCTAAGCGGAAGCATTCAAGAGAACGGGGTTGAAGGAGTCGTACTCGTCGTGATCCAAATCACCGGAGATCCTAGTGCCGAACGGACGGCACCTCCGCGTTCAACACACGTACAGCCCGGTGATGTCTCCCATGCCTTGAGCCAGCAAGGAGAGAGGGAGAGGTTGAGGAAGACTCCATCCAGTAGCAGCACAACGGCGTGGTGGTGGTGGAGGAGCGTGGCAATCCTGCAGGGCTTCGCCAAGCACCTACGGGAGAGGAGGAGGTGTCACGGGAGGGAGGGAGGCGCCAGGGCTTCAGGTATGGCTGCCCTCCCTCCCCTCCACTATATATAGGGGCAAGGGAGAGGGGGAGGCGCAGCCTTGCCCCTTCCTCCAAGGAAGGGGTGCGGCCAAGAGGGGGAGGAGTGCCTCCCAAGTCAAGTGAAGGCCCTCCCCCTTAGGGTTTCCCCCCTCCCATGCGCATGGGCCTTGGGGGGGCTGGTGCCCCTGGCCCATTAAGGATAGGGCGCCCCCTTATAGCCCATGCTACTGTATTGGACGTGGTGGAACAATTTCCGGACCTCCGGACCCCTCCGGAATCCTCCGGAACCTTCTGGAAGCTTCCTGGTATAATACCGAAAAAACCCGAACTTTTCCCAGAACCCGAACAACAACTTTCCATATATAAATCTTTACCTTCGGACCATTCCGGAACTCCTCGTGACGTCTGGGATCTCATCCGGGACTCCGAACAACATTCGGTAACGACATACAAACTTCCTTTATAACCCTAGCGTCATCGAACCTTAAGTGTGTAGACCCTACGGGTTCGGGAACCATGCAGACATGACCGAGACGTTCTCCGGTCAATAACCAACAGCGGGATCTGGATACCCATGTCGGCTCCCACATGTTCCACGATGATCTCATCGGATGAACCACGATGTCAAGGACTCAATGAATCCCGTATTCAATTCCCTTTGTCTAGCGGTATCACACTTGCCCGAGATTCGATCGTCGGTATACCGATACCTTGTTCAATCTCGTTACCAGCAAGTCTCTTTACTCGTTCCGTAACACATCATCCCGTGATCAACCCCTCTGTCACATTGTGCACATTATGATGATGTCCTACCGAGTGGGCCCAGAGATACCTCTCCGTTTACACGGAGTGACAAATCCCAGTCTCGATTCGTGCCAACCCAACAGACACTTTCGGAGATACCTGTAATGCACCTTTATAGCCACCCAGTTACGTTGTGACGTTTGGTACACCCAAAGCATTCCTACGGTATCCGGGAGTTGCACAATCTCATGGTCTAAGGAAAAGATACTTGACATTAGAAAAGCTTTAGCATACGAACTATACGATCTCTATGCTAGGCTTAGGATTGGGTCTTGTCCATCACATCATTCTCCTAATGATGTGATCCCGTTATCAATGACATCCAATGTCCATGGTCAGGAAACCGTAACCATCTATTGATCAACGAGCTAGTCAACTAGAGGCTTACTAGGGACAAGGTGTTGTCTATGTACCCACACATGTATCTGAGTTTCCTATCAATACAATTATAGCATGGATAATAAACGATTATCATGAACAAGGAAATATAATAATAACTAATTTATTATTGCCTCTAGGGCATATTTCCAACAAAAGAATGCCAGGAAATGGATAAGAAATGCCATAGACATTTTGTCCACGTACTTAAGAATCTGAAATGCAGGTTCAAGTTATGAAAAATTTGCAGCATATTGCAATTAATCTACCAAGTATATTTACTGATGACAAAGTTTTCACTATGGTCAAGTACCAGAACGAGTGGAGGTACCTAATAAACCACTCGTCTACCTAGATGAGAGCAAGAGGGGGATAATTCTAGTCGCATGAGATTAAGTTCTCATATGTTTCGGCGAAAACAGAGGAGATTGACCCCTCGATCAGTAAATATGATTCAACCTCTGGTTGAATGACACCTGAGGGATGCGCGGCATCCAAAGTCCAACACATATGTGCACACATTTTTATGTGTTGGGACATCGAAACACCTTGACTCCGTTGTTGTGGGAAATCACAAGGAGTTAAGAGGCGTAATAAGAATTTCACAATGATATTGATTCATGAGAATCATATATGAGAAAGTCTACATATGTCGACATAAAATTCTTTCGAGAATTGTTAGAATCCTTTTGGGCCCTGAACCAAATCCATGGAGAGTGTTGTTGCACTTATATTGGTTCAAATGAAAGGAAGCAATTAAGGAAGATTGACACTCGCTCATCAAAAGAGAGGTATTTACCATTGTAAAACCTGCTCCTCATAAGTATCTTCTAGAGGGAAGAGAAGTGAATTTTGTTTGGAAACAAAAATAAATGAGGTGGTGAGAAAGCGAGGCTTGTAGCACAAGGGTTTTTTGTAGAGACCCAACATCGGTTACGATATAACATACCTTCTTGGTATGAGTGGAATTATGTTTCGATACTGAATGTTAATGATAGTATAGATCCACACGGTTGATGTATGTAATGTCTATATACTCCCATGGGTCAATTAGTTTGGATGTATATATTGAAGTCATTGAATGACTTAATATTCTGAATCCAAAGGTAAATCGCAACATGCATGTGTGGAACTTCTGAAGTCATTCTATGACTTGAAGTAGTCAGAGAATTGTGTGGTGCAACCGACTAAGTCAGTTATTCCTTGACAAGGATTACTCTCATACTAATGATTGTTGACGTGTATTCATGAAGAAATCCTGGGTTGGACTGTACATCACCTTAATTTGTGGTGTCGATGATCTTATGATCAAAGTCTATATAAGACATGAAATACACACAATCATGTTAAGACGGATATTTGGGTTAAACCAAATTATGCTAAGCTTATGACTTGAGCATATTCCCCTAAGATATCAGTCTTCATATATCCGAAAGTATTGGAGAGGTCCAATATGGATATATTATGTCAAAGACACATATGGTCATGTTATACCTAATATGGGATATAGATCCTTGAGACATAGGGGAGATGGTGAAGTGATAGAGGAGCATGAATTGCCATATCTAAATACCATCGAAGCACTCATATATCTTGCAAAATATGTCAGGCCTGACACTATAGTTTTTGGCAATTTATTGAGAGTGCAATTCTCTGAAAGGTATAAGGTTTGTGTAAGGAATATCCTGGGATATATCCAAGGCACGAAGGGTCTTAATCAATTTCATTCGAAAAATCAAGATGGGACCATGGTTTGATATATTGATAGTGGCTAATTATTTGATCCCACAATGTCATATCAAAGACTAGGTTTGCTGGAAGAGTACTTTGAAGAAAGTATTCAGAATATACTCTAAGCGAGTCCTTCCAGTGATCATTCTATATCATTTGAAGCATCAGAAAATGTGGATGACTTCATAGAATGATTGGCCACATGTGAAATCATGTGGAATTATCATTATCTACCAAGATAATGTCACTTGTATTGCTTATTGGTTATATTTATCCTTGTGAATTACAAAAATGTAAGAGGATAGTATGCAAACAAATTATTGTGATATTCACAATGTCTCTATCTATATATATTCCAGAACTAGGTTCGTGGAATTGGTATGAGATATTCTTGAGGTTTGCAAATTTCAGGGGGAGTAAAATCCCAAGTTATAACCCGTTGGTGATCTTGAGATCACTCATATTGTACTCTTTTTCCCTTTATGAGTTTTCCATGATGTTTCTCATATAAGGTTTTTAACGAGACAATAATATAAATACAAGTGCGGATATGTGCCATATTGGTTTCTCCTTATATTTTTTCCACTGGGTTTTAAAGGAGTTTTCGATGGCACATTATTATAAGGTTTCTTCTCAATTTTTCCCACAGGGTTTTTGGAGGAGTTTTTAGTTTGCAATATACATATGACGAATTGATCAAGGGGGAGTGTTGAGAAATAAAAATATGTGATAAATTGTATGGGAGAGATGCCTCCCAGAAGGTGTCTGTTGGGGAAGAGGTGTCTCCCCAACACACCCCTTCACCATGTATATAAGTGGGTTTTCCATGTTGCAATGAAACGAATGGATCATTTGGACTCTTTTCATGTGTCTCTTTTACTTTCACTTTATAATAGATTGGTCCATGGGCCATGGCTGCCCGGTAGAGATGACTTTAATCGACATCAACATGGTACGACTGGGTAACTTGTAAAGTCTCAACGAGCTTAATCAACTAGAGTAGCTGTTTGAACTGATGATGGCACTTGTGAAACGCATTTCATCACTGACTAATCCATCGTGCTCAGTCTAAAACTATGAGATAGACACGGGAGTTCATGCCCCTGAATGGGCCGGGCCATTCAATTCATGCAAAGCATTCACTTTTTACACACACATTCAAGGATGTAGGGTTCACGGGCCCATCACGGCCCACTCTCCAGCTAGCCTTTGCTCCATCGGTGACTCGGTCCTCCTTCCGTACGCCGTACGCGCCGGACTACGGACGAAGCACGGCCAGCCGGCGTGGGGGCACCGGCAGCGGCCCACCTCACCTGCGACGCGTTTTTCATGTCGTTCTCTATTAAGCTCACGCATCACTCTGCATGGCTTGAAGCCGTTGCACCCCTCTCCCCGGCCTCCCCGATGGCTCCAGTTTTTCCAACTTTCTGATCGAAACAAGTTTCTGAGAGTTGGTGCTAGCTAGCTGCTGCAGCAGCCAGTTCCACAGTACGACATGGGCACCGACGACGCAGCTACTGCTAGGCCGCAAGACAGTGAAAAATCAAGCCCGGACCGCGTACCCCAACGCACGGATCCATGGATCGATCTTCTCGACGTCGACGTGACTTTCATCGCTCGGAAAGAAGATACGCACTTGAGCATTTCATTTTTCTTTGCCGAAGCTCGAAAGAGTCGGACGTAATGGGTTGCTTTCCGTTATTCGGCGACGACGAACATGGGTAGCTTCGCCAAGGCCGCGCGCCCCTTTCACGGCGAGGACACTATGATAGGCAGCAGGTACATGCCGTGGTACCGACTGGTAGGGAAGGGAAGCACGAACTAAGTTGATAACCTTGTTTGGTTAACTGATCAATCGACTATCCCAGTCAGGCATGCGTCAAAAGACAAAAGTAGTAATCGCCTTTGACAAGTTGTGTGGAAAGGTGGCCAATAGCAAAGTCGGCAAAGTCAGCCGGACGAAAATATATATCGGCATGATCATGCGGAAACTATATAAACTAGTAGAACGCCCATGCGTTGCAACGGACTGCATTGGCGACTTCGTTTTTTCTTTCTTCCATCCATCAACTAAAAATGTTCCTTGAGGTGATACGTGGATGGACAAATTTACAATCATACTAAAATATCAATGGTTTAAAATATATTTATCAAAAAAGTAATTCTACAACACATCCGACATTAAGGTTATGGTATCTGACAGATAGGGAACAAACACAATAATGACTTACCATCAAATCTCATTTATATTTCAGAACATGTTTTTCCTACCAATGTGTGCAAGATCTCTCTCCCAATCCCCCCTTCCCTCCCTCCCTCGATCTCTCTCGCTCACTCTCGCCCGATCTCAGGTGTGTTGCCTTCTCAAGAAGGCTCCAATGCTCTAGTAGCGGTCTAATGAGCTGGTCGTCATTATTCGGTGGTGACAACAACGATGAGGAGGAACACCGCAAGATGTTGCTGATGTTCTTAATCTCTTCCATGTGGTCATTGTCGCTACTGCATGGGGTGTCGTTCATCAAGAGGGCTTCAACCAAGAACCATAATTTGATTGACTACCCACAAAAAATAGAACTATTCTTTACAACTTTCTGAAAAGCTAAATATAATTCAAAAATAAAAAACAACTCATGACTAAAATATTAAAGTGAGAAAATTATTATTTTTTACCTCGTAACAGATACTGTGGCATACTATCTTCCAATATTCCTTATTTAGTGCCAATGTAAATTCCATACATTAAATGTCTAGATCATCTGAAATGGCCATGAAATTACAAAGTGGGAAGGTGGAACAACATTTACACAAGTGTAGCATGCAAAATCAGCAACTTATGTGTATAGTCTACAGCTTCATCAGGGCAAGTAAAAAAAATCAGTCCGGCCTATAAGTTGTACATAAAAAACTGAAGTTAAACCAATGGACAATTGAAATGAATGGTGCCTACAATCGCTGTGACAACAGGCTCACCAGCAAGGTTGCACTTGTAGATCATCATTTTCTGTGCAAGGAATATCTTCTCAACTGAAATCTCCATTAGGCTGGTCACAATGGGGAGGAACTTAGGAGTAACATCACACACTCCAATACAACTTTGCTTATGTGGCACATATTTAATGAAGAGAGAGGTGCTTGTGGTAACTAGCTAAGTTACCGGAACATCACACACTTCAAGAAACAATGAGTCTATAATCTAATAAATACATCGTTGCATGACACTACATAGATGTTCCTACCCACTATGGAGGTAGTAACATAATCTAGGAAAGTGTGTAAGTTACTGGCTTATGTTCTTGCCCATTGTGACCAGCCTTCCAAAATCACCTCTGGCCATGAAGTAATTGGTTTCCCACAAAGTGTCATCAAAGTTTACAATGCCCTCTTGGTTTCAACCTACCGATTCAAAAAGAATAACAACATAGCCGACATGGTCACGGGCAAGCACGTATGTTTATAGGCACAATAGATTTAGTCAACACAGCAGTTGAATGAAGCTAAGTAATCTGAACAATTTTACAAGTACTAAGAAATAAAACCTACCATAGAAGATGCAAGAAATAAAATTAGGCAAAACTTGTTCAACAAATTATGCTAAGGCTTTTGTGAACCAAGTGTATTCATTAAGGAAAGCACATAGAAGAGAACCAATTATGTATTTTTTGCCTATATAGCACATAATGGACTATAATGTTTTTTTACAAACAGGAGTAGATGTGAAACATGTCCTCGGAGAGACAAAGAGTTCATGGGTTCCAGAATCAAGTGTGTATATTAACAAAAAGTTGGACGTTATAACGGTAAGTTGTCGAGTGTGTATATTAACAAAAAGTTGGATGACATAACAGTAAGGCAACTCAATGAAAAGAAGGAACATCATCTGTGGTTGCCCTGGTACTTAACTGACATGCAAAAACATTTCATCACTGCAGAGAGTATCAGAAGTTCAGGAAGGAAAGGAAAAAAACATTAACAAATCTCGATAACATTACCATAATAATAACACAAAACAAGGATATTTGAATCAGATTTGTAATTCAGGCCCAAAAATGTATATACTATAATAATAACGCAACCATCAAGTCTTTAGTTAATTCACAAAGAGCTGATTGTTTTTAAATGTTTCAGTCCGCTGCTTCTGTATAACAGTTAAAGAACATAAAGAACCACTGCCAACAAATTTCAGTTAACTAACCGACGAGTGGATACATATCAAAACAACTAAATCTATAAGTAATGTAGACTAACAAATACGCATGACCATGAGTGCTTCACTGATTGCAGAAAACCAATACCTAGATAAGGTTAAGGATTCATGCCAAAAATGCATACTACACTGATAACACACTACCAAAAAAAATCAGCAAGGTTTAGAATTCAGGCCCAAAAAAGGTATACTATATACTACTCCCTCCATTCCACAATGTAGTGCTTCCTCTATCCACGTGCTTCAACTTTGACCGTAAATTTAACTACCAAGACCGATTGCGGCGGTAGCAAAAATTATATCAATGAATTTGTATTCGAAAGAAGTTTTTAATTATATAATTTTTTCTCCCGCCGCAGTTGGTCTTGTTGGTTAAATTTACGGTCAAAGTTGGACCTCGGAAAGCGCGGGCGCACTATATTTTGGAATGGAGGGAGTAATAATAAGTAACCAGGAATTCTCGATTTGCGTCACAATTCAGGCTCAAAATACATATTGTACCAATAACACACAACCATCAAGTTTCAGTTCATTTACTTAAGAATTGATTGTATTTCAATGATTCCATCTCCTGCTATTCTTTAGCAATTAAAATCAAGCTTCACCATGAAAATAGAAAAGATACCTAGTTCAGTCGCTCGTAGCTTTGGAGCATGCTTAATCAGTTTGTTCCTCATGAACCACATATCAGCGCACACATACAGACACACACGCGATGTGCTCAGCACCTCATGCTGCTAATCACTATGAACCTCTAAGTTGCAATGGACACACATGTATCATTGTCACTCAATGGTTTACCCTGCAAGAAGTAGGAACAACACTAATCAGAGATGATCAGGTTCAGTTGAATGGACGGATAGGCAGAAAAAAATCACCGTGCAGCCAAAAGTATACATCTTCCAGCTTCCAATTTTGGAAAAGCTTAAAAAATAGATATAATGTCATTTTTGTTCCGAAAGTATACATTAATGCGGTTGAAAAACAGGTCCTCTCTCTATTTAAACAAATAGATATAGATTCGTTTTCCATTCCAAAAGTATACGTTAACATGGTTGAAAAACAGATCACATCACCCTAGCTATTAAAAGTCAATTAATCTTTTTAGTAAACAAAAATTATACTCCATATTTCAGAATTTGGAGACGAGGCTAACTTTCCGTCTACTAAACCAACCAAGAAGAAATTCAACTCAGCCATGAGAGCTTTTAAAAAAAGGATTTTAGTGTGATCATACCGAAAAAGGCTTTTGCCCCGCTTTATATATAAAGCATCAATCAACAAGCAGCCAGTACAAACACACGCCCCGCCACCGCAACACACGCACACACCCAGGACAGGATACATAGGTGCTGAGCGTAGCAACACCACCCCTAGCACTACCCACGCAGAGATGAAGCTACATATGACGAACCATGTGCTCCAAGGCGGCGCCTTCAGGAAGGGAACGACACCGGATCGCCGAACATCAGAGTTTCCCCCGGAACTGCATGACAGGCAATGAGAGCCGCGACGACGCATTCAAGAAGGGAACGATTTTCGCCACCGCAGGTCCGTCCGAAGATAGAACAGGTTTTCACCTCGGCCAACACTCATCGCCACCGAAGCCACACCCCGGACACCACGTCGCCCACACGGCCATGGTGACCGGGCAGCACCAAGGCACGGGCTCTGCCCATAAGCACCGCGCTACCACCACCAGGGCCGCCGCCCCGGCATCCAAGACCTCGACACCACCTCACCCGAGACACGTCGCACCCCAAAGGAACGACACCGGATCGCCGCCACCGCCCGATCCAAAGGTCAGTCCTGCTGCACCGTGCGCGAGACAAGCTCCGTCTAGCCGCGTAGGGCGCGGGACGAGCTCGATCCTGCAGCACCGGGACGCGAGACGAGCGGTGGACCGCAGCTGGGAGAGGACCAGCCCTTCGATGAAAGTAGCAACCGGACGCCGAGGAGAGGGATCGAAGGCCGAAGCAGTCCACCTGCAAATGAGCCGACGCCGGCGGAGAGGCCAACCGTCGCTGCAGCCGGAACCGCCGAGCTGCCGTGTAGAAACCAAGCAGCAGGGAGGCCACCATACCAACCCGCGCCGCCGTAGCCCACGACCAGAGCAGCCACCACGCCGAGCCGCTTGTCGGGACCAAGCCTAGGTCCGACACAACACACCACCACCGGAGACACCTCCTCCCGCCAGCCCCGCCGCCAAAGCACCGGCAGCCGCGCCGCCAGGGTGCAGCCACCGCGGCACCGCCAGCCATCCCCGCCGCCGCATCCAGGAAAGGGCGCGTCGCTCAGATCTGGCCGCTTGCCCCGGCCGACCGCGTCCACCCCACGACGCGCCAAAGCCACCTCGACGACACCGGCCACAGTCAGCCGCCTGCCGAGGACCGCCGCTGCACCCTGCAGCCGGATCTCGCAGATCGGCGCGCGCCACTGTGCAGCTGCCACACCCAGCAAAGTGGGAAGGAGAAGAAAGGAGGGCGCCCAGGAAGAGGCCCCGCCGCCGCCCTCATTGGTGCCCGCCCAGGCTTCGCCGGCGGAGCGCCTCCGACAGCGGCAAGACGAGAAGGGGAGAGGGGAAGTCCCGGCGGCGTGCGGGTGGAGTCGCCAGAGGAGGGCGACGCGGGGGTGTTTTTTCACTCTAGTGTGATCTTTGGTATTTCAGCTTCAACCGAAGCTAGCCACCATTCACAGTTAGACAATGTAAATCCAAATTTTAGATGGTTTTTCGTTTAAACTGAAGATATAACAGCCTATGCACTGCCACAATGGATGAACACAAAAATAATGTTCAATTAATTACTTAACGGCAGATAATCAGTGTACCACTACATGGTACCATAATAATTAATTAATTTGTAGCAATTCTAGAAATCATTAACTCTTAGACACTATAAAAGCAAATTGCAGATATATTTTTAGTTTAACCCGAGGCTACAACCTTATACGCACTACCACATTTGATGAACGCCACAACAATGTTCAGCACTACCACATGTAATCTGAATCTCCCCTGAACTTTTCAGTTTGACCACCCCCAGGCATATAATTGCAGCCTAACAAAGACGACATTGCTCCATGGGAGACTCATAGATTCAACTCGACCAAAGAATAAGATTTAATAATGGATTCAAATAATTAAGACGAAGGTATTGTCCTGTGGCCCAAGAGAAAAGATATGTTTGGTAATTGGAAACGTGTGTAGATACCTTGATGGAGCGGTCTTGTTCAAAGGCTAGGGAGGCCTTGGAGAAGACCACCTTCCGGGTGAGCAACTTCTGCAGGGACTACACGTTGGCGCCCAAGTCCCTAAGGTTGCCAATGCTCCTTTGGGTTTGAAAACCTTCTCTTCACAGAATTATAGATCAATTTCTGAATTCTGGAGGACTGTACATAATGCATACTTCATCTGGAAAAATAAAACTAACTGTAATGAAAGCATCAATTGCAGTTGAAAAAATAGTGCTAAAGAAAAAGGAAAGCTTGTGGCTGCTAATTGATTGCAGCGTATGTACCAAACAAATTACAATGCACTAACACAACATGCGAATTTAAAGAACTCCCTATAGTGGATTCAACCACCCTGAACGAATGATATTATATATCAAGGGCATGCAGGTTTATATTTGTAACCAAATAAAGTAAAGAGTACATATTAACCAATGGAATTAACTGAAGCAATTAAATAAATTTGAGACGGTGACTACAAAGCATGAATACAATGAGAAACTACACAAATTCAATCTAACCATGTGTTAGTAGATTAGATGCTGCAAAAGGTTGTACAACCTTATGGGACACAAGCAGCCAAGTTAAACTAACTGAGGGATGAACTTACTCAATGAATCAACCACTTTGTTCTTGCCCCTGGCCTTATCAAACTTATACACAAGCAAATCTTGCATAGTTGGAGAAAATGAATATTCAAGATCGAGAAGAACATCTAGAAGCTCTCGTGCATCAATCTCATTAAGTTAGTTGATTGGTTCCCTTACAAAGAAGCAAGGGAATTTGTAGTTGTACTGTTGTAGCATCTCCCCCTTCATCCCTCAAACTTGTAAAACAAAGAGCTGAACTATTTTGCCCCTTGAAGGATCAAATATAATCTATTTGAAGTTAGTAGGTTAAATAAAAAAGTTTATAGAAAATAAGATCAATCTATTTATTAAACAAAGCAAGCTACAAATGCGAACAGTGTGGCAGACTTAGATCACTTCATGTACCAAATATTAACTGAAATTTTATGGCATAAACCACAAACTTCCTGTATTGTAATGGATCACACACCAAAGAACTTACATTGTAATTAATTTTATCCTGCAAAATATTGTGAGCAATCTTAATTTCATCACAACACAAACTGCCTCTAGTTTTGCTGAAGGATAGTTACAAAAAGTATGGAAAAGCTTCCAAGCTAACATTCCGTCAAAATAACCTTCAGTAAAGTGTATGTATGGAAGTATCTAAATAGTCCACCAAAATCAAAATGCTCCAGAAAATGGATCCTACAGCTAATCTAGTGCGAAGACCATTGAGGTGTTGTTAGTTTTCCTAAATCACGAGAACCATCTTGATAAGGAAATGACACATGTTTGGAAGATAATTATATCATAGTAGAGGTACTCGAACCCTGGGTGTTCATTTTGTTCCAGCCCTACTCAGATTTGTGCTAGTTCTAAAATAGTTAACAGAGATGCACAATGACAATGGGCACTAACCTGGGCCAGTGACCTAAGAATTTGGAGCGAAGATTACTATTTTTTAGCGCAACACACCCTTTGTTGGCGGTTAAAATACCTCATGTCTGGGCTCGTAGTTGAACTTCTTACTGTAATTCTTACTGTGCATCTTCCTTTTGAACATTTGTTCCAATGAACCTGCAAACCTGCATCCAAAACAATCGATCTCACGACTGGCCATAATAAAAAGGGCCATTTGCATTTCTGTCCCTAACTCGAACCACCTAATCAGATATACCCCTAATTCAAAAGCCTGCTCAAAAATGCCCCTCCGCCGTTATGTGCACTTATAGAAATGCCCTTCCGCTCCATTACCATCCGGTCAAAGGCATTTGACCGTCAACAGGATGTTTTCTGGACATTTGTACCCCTCCCTCCATGTGTCCCTTACGCGTGGGACCCACTCAAAGAAAAATAAAAAGAAAAAGCTCTCTCTGTCGTCTCACTTACACGTGGGACTGAAAATAAAAAAATATCAATTTCACATGGGGCCCACATATCACCCACATGTCACCTCCCATCTACACGACGGAGCTTGAACTCTGACAAGCACGGGCGCTCCGGGGTTGGCTCGGAACTGCCCGGGAGCACGCTAGGGCGAGCTGTGAACGGTCCTGGAGCAAGGCGGGGTCACGGGGTGGTCCGCAAGGGCACTGGGAGTTTGTAGAGCAGCCGGGAAGCTCGCCGGCGACAAGGTCCCGTGGCAACGGCGGAAGGCGCTAGGCACGGGCAAGCTACAGAGGGGGAGGGGACTAAAGAACGTGAGCAAACACATAAGTGGCTCACTTATTTGATGAAGGCATGATCCAGGAGGCTTGGGATTCACCAGAGCGATGACCTCGTCGTCCACGGCGGACGGTGGAGCAAGGTGACGCTGACACGGTGGCTCGGGAATGAAGGGCTCCGCAGCGAGGGGTCCACAGGGTCTGTAAGCACCAGATCTCGACGAGGCAACCAAGATAGAGCATAGGGACGACATAGCAGAGGAGATCGAGGCGCGGCAAAGCATCACCGGAGGGGGAGAAGACGACATCAACCACACTGATTTGAGGCGTTATACTTCAATTAATTCGGTGTTGAAGTCGAGGATGAACAGGCGGATCCCTTGGACAAGGCTACGGGTCGTGGGGTTCCCACTGGCCGCCTGCATGACGAACAACACCTGGGCAGACGGCTATGATTCCCGCGGACCACGTCTTTGTCGCGTGGCAGAGAGAAAAGAGGGTGCGCGGGGGAGGGGGGCGGGGCGGCGTGGACCGGATCGATGAGGTCATAAGGGGCCGGAGCCGTGCAGCACCTCACCCCGGTGAGGCTACTGCTAGTTGCGTGCGCTCCCGCCGGAGTTGAGGGAGATACAGGAAAGATTTTTTTTGGAGGAGAGATAGAGCCTTTTCTTTTTATTTTTGTTTGAGTGGGTCCCACACGTAAGTGTCACATGGAGGGAGGGGTAGAAATGTCCAGAAAACGTCATGTTGACGGTCAAAGGCCTTTGACCGGATGGTAACGGAGCGGAAGGGCATTTCTATAAGTGCACATAACGGCGGAGGGGCATTTTTGAGCAGGCTTTTGAATTAGGGGTATATCTGATTAGGTGGTTCGAGTTAGGGACACAGATGTAAAAGACCCTAATAAAAAAACAATTCACATGACCTTGCAAGCAAGAATATAGATGTAATTAATCAAAAATGAGGGAGATGGAATTTGTGTAAGTTCTGCACCTGTTCTAAGATCTCAGGTTGTAGTCGGTGATGTAGGGGAGCAGTGATGTCGTGGCCGCACCATGGGGCTAGTCCTTGGTGTATAGGAGTTGTGCCATCAAGGCCGCACTGTCGGGGTAGTCCTTGATTTAGGGGAGCAGCTTCATCAGGGTCGCACTTGCCATCAGAGGGAGATGGAGAATCAGTGTGGTGATGGAGTAATGCATTTCTTTTATCTGGTTGCTGCATTTCACCAATGTACCTCTTTGCAAAGATTGAACAGGTTATCTTCCACCTAAAAGTAACATGGCCATCTTCATGAGACTGTCTACGCACATGGATGCAAATAGAAGATAATTGATGTCTTTGTACCAGAAAGATGTAAATTGAATATTCGATGTGTGACTGATTGCTACATTTTTCAGTTGATGAGATACAATATTCAGTTATGATATACTCCATCCGTCCCAAAATAACTTATTTTGGGTTGGAGGGAGTATATCATAACTACATTCCTATCATGCACTAAAGCTTCAATTGTATTTACTTGAGACATCCAAGATAGAAAAAATATAAGAGGAAAAATAAATAAAGGTTCATGCACGAACAAAACCTCCAGTGCTTTCACCCAGGAAAAAAGCAAACGCATGGGGTTTTTATGGTCCTTTGACGGATTGCCGTCCTAACTACCCTACCCCCCCCCCCCACCTATTTTCTGTGGGGGTGGGTCCCTCACACCCTTATTTTTTGTCCAACCAAAAGATCCCAACCAAGCTATCCCATTAATCCCGTAAAACTCTCCCCGTGTGTCTAGCATTGCTCCAGATTGACTATGCCTAAGCAATACAGTAACTAAGTTCTCTATATACTCTCTAGTTTGGTTATTGAACTTGGGAGATTATGTTCCTTTTATTCCAAGAAAAAAAAGGTCATTTGAGTTTGTTCCTGTGAAAATTGTGATGGTCTATTTAAAGTTAGTCATTTATAATACTAAATCTGGTCACATATGGGTGAATTAGTATGCCATCGCACATGTAGATGTTTGCCTGATGAATATAGATTAATTTATCATGATCAAATGCATCTAAGGATCCATGAATCAACTAATCATATGGAGTAACCAAATATCACCTTACCTCTTTCTAGAACTCTCATTCCCCTTGCACAGAATCACTCACGCGGAGCCTTTACAACCACTGCTTCAGCAGATCCTTGCACTATTGTGGTTGTGGCCTTTTGAAGATCCGTGAACAACAAACAACCAACAACAATAAAAAAAGGATCTATTAATGTATCTTTTGGAAGAACAGAGCAGGGAATTTGGAGGTTCAGAGTACTAACGTGTATGTTATCAATCGGGAGGCTTCAGCTACTGAATATCTGCACACATTTGCCTCAGATCATAGTTCCTTCACTACTTCAAATTCAGTAAGCCACATGGAAGATCGAGGACTAACCTGCGAAGCCAATTTCTATAAGAAAGAAGGCGTGTAGATGGAGCAGCACACAACATCAGATCCTTGTATCACCCAACAGAAGGAGGAGGCTGCGGATCCTGCCGTCGATGTAGGGAACGAGCAATACTGGACCTAATGAAGCCAGTATACAATTTACCAGACTTAAATTCTTGATCTACGTGCCCGGGTATGCTTCATCTAGAAATAGGGTCACCTCCATCATTTCCTCATGAATATATGGGCGGCTCATCCTCTTAAAATGCATAGGAAATCTAGAGAACAAAGTAGGTATCTGTACCTGAAGGTGTGTATAAATCTTAGAAACTTATCAAGTTCGTGTCCTTGGAGATGGTTGTTGGTATGGTCACTAGTAGAAAAACACCTAATAGTCCCGGTTCGTAAGGGCCTTTAGTCCCGGTTCATGAACCGGGACTAATGGGTCGTTACTAATACCTCCACCCATTAGTCCCGGTTCAAACACGAACCGGGACCAATGTGCCTCCACGTGGCCCTGTGCGCCGAGCCCAGTCAGGGGGCCTTTGGTCCCGGTTGGTGGTACCAACCGGGACCAAAAGGCATCCACGCGTCAGCCTTCCAGTGGCTGGGGTTTTTGTTTTTTTTGAAAGGAGGGGGGGGGGTGGGTTGGGGGCTAGCTAATTAATAGAGAGAAGTGTCCTCTCTTATGTCCATGCTTGGTCGACGCTGCGTACTATATATACATAAGTGATCGAGAGAACCATTGAGTACAGAAGTTCGTCATGCATACCGAGAGAAGTGATCGATCGACCTCTCCTTCTCCGAGAGATTGGTCGAACAACAAGTTTTCGTATATCATGTATCCGACGCTACTGGCTACATACATGTACAATATGTATAAGATCTCTTAATTACAATCCCCTAGCAATTGAAATCAATTTCCACATGGTATTCTTCGGCTTTATTGATGACATGGTCAAGAAAGAATTCCGCCAATTCCTCTTGAATTGCTTTCATGCGATCTGGTTCTAGGAGTTCATTCCGCATCTGTCACGGCTAATTTGAAGAAGGGGGTTAATTAATACATATATATGAATGAAACTCAACAGAAATGATGGCGTAATAAAATGAAATTGTGAATATTATTGCTTACGCACTTCATATTATCTTTGAGAGTAGCCCCGCTTGTTTTTCAAAGTCGCGTTGTGGATGAACTCGCACACGTAGTATCCACAGAAATCATTCTCTTCTTCCTACCACAAGCACTTTACAAGAAATAGAGGTCAATCAAACTGATAATGAAGCATTATAAATGGCATTGATGAAAATATAGCTATAGAATCAACGGGAGATGCGCGCCCAACTAGCTAGCCAGTAGTACTTACTTTCGGGTATGTATATCGCAGCTCCTTCGGCAGTCCCGGAGCTTGTGCGGTGAACTGTTTCCAAACCCTGCAAGACAAAGAAAATAATTATTATTACTTGAAATATCAGGAAATGAACAAAAAGTTGCCGATATGGTGCGATAATGATCGATTGAACTTACTTGCTGAGCATTTCAGTCATGTCTGCATAGGTTTTGGGATCTTTCCGTCTCGAGTCTAAGACGGTTACTAGTCCACGCTCAAGCTTAATCTCCAGAAAAATATAGTGGTACCTGCGCACGCATGCATAACTCATCAATTACATTACTATAACCTCGCTCGAGTAATAAGGGAAACCGAATATGCACACGACAGTAACACTCACTTGCCATTGTAAGGAAAGAGTATGGTATCTTTGTTTTGATTTTTGATCAACGATTGTAGCACGTTGTCCTCGGCCTCTTTGACGTCCTTTTTAACCAGAAATTCATCTATGATATTTGTGTTAATGAACCCAATATCATAAATTTGTTGTTTTTTGCACTCGACGATCTTCATCTGCATAATATATTGAGGATAATTAATTATAAATACATGAAATGAAAGAGCCGAGCTATATATAGAGACTTAATGACAGAAATAGTACTTACAGACAGTAGCAAAAGACCATTAGTTTATCGAGGGCCTTTTGATTGAAGAACGCGAAGAACTCATCAAATGGAATAGTCAACAGATCATTTGCAATGAGCTCGTGCTCCTCTTTAATATTCAGATACAAAGCATTCGTACCCCCAGACTCTCTGCAGGTTTCCATGTACCAATTATGGAATCTTCGCATCATTGTTGTCAGAGATTTTTCATCTTTGACGAGAGGCTTCCCGTACTCGTATTTGTGTTCATCCACCTCCAAGAAATCAGGAAGTTGATCGTCAGGCAGGTAATCTGCAAGATTGCCATAACCGGCCACCGTCCCGGAGCATTAGACACATTGAGCGAGGGGCACGATTGCTGTGCTTGTTCACCGAGCTGGGCAATTTTTTTCTCCTTTGCCCGTTGTTTTAACCTTTTAGCACTAACAGTAGTTCCCGACCGCTGGGTTTGGAGATATGTCTGTTAAATAATGCGCTCATAGTTGTTTCTCGGCGGAGACTTTGGTGGTTTCCTCAGGGCATCGATAGTGCGTTTTGCTTTCACCGGATCTACCTTCTCCTCCGGAGGTGGATGTCTCTTTTCTTTCACCCCTTCAAAGAACTCCTTCATGTGGGTCCGCACAATCCTATTGTTTTCCTCCTCGGTCCTCTCGTATGGTAACTTCTCTAGAGGCTTGAGAGGTGGACCGTATCTGTATTGCCTCCCGCCTCTGGTTGTGCTGCTAGATGCCGGAGCAGACGGAGCAGCTGCAGCGTTTGTCTTCTTTCATGCTTGCTTACGAGGCGAAGGAGAAGGAGTACGACGCGCCGGAGCAGCCGGGGCGGCGGCGGGTCTCTTCCTCCCTTGCTGGCGAGGCGGAGAAAGAGGAGGCTGCTGGCTGCTCGGGAGCGCCGGCGCAGGCGGAGAAGGAGGCGGAGTGCTGCCACGCGCCGGAGAAGGAGGCGGAGTGCCGCCACGCGTGCCCTGATCGTCACTCGCCGGAGGAGGAGGCGGTGGAGGAGGCGGAGTGCCCTGACTCGCCGGAGGAGGAGGAGGAGGCGGAGGCGTCCAGTTCGGAAGGTTGATGAGCTCCTTCCGCCATAGACATGGAGTCTTCAGAGCAGAACCCAGCCTAGTCTCCCCTTCACCGGTGGGGTGGTCAAGCACGAGGTCCTCAAATCCCTCCGTTATTTCATCCACCATCACCTTAGCATATCCTTCTGGAATCGGTCGGCAGTGATAAGTTGCTCCGGATCCAGTAGGATAAACAGAGCCAACAGCCGCCTTGACCTTCAAATTCATCCATCGCGCCATAATGTGGCAATGTTGAGACTCCGTGATAGCATCCACGGGATAGCTGGCAGGAAATGTCAAGACATGCTCCGGCTGAAGCAGCTCGGTGGAAGCCACGCTGCTTCTCCGCTGAGATGGTGGGGTAGCTTTGGGGGAAGCTTCGGCAGGTCGTTTGCTGCGATCTGCTGCTTCTCGTTCCTCTTCTCATTCCTCTAGCCCCATTACCCTTTCGTGCAGCGCCTACAGTTGGCCCTGCTCCAGTTTCTTCCTCCTCTCGTGGGTTTTGTAACACCCTGCGTCCGGAAAACCAACCTTCCACGGAATGGAGCCTGGCGTGCCTCGTGTCCGTCCAGGGTGCTCAGGATTCCCGAGGGCCATTGTGAGCTCGTCCTTCTCCCTGTCTGGTACGAACGTCCCTTTCTGCGCTGCATTGATATACTTCTGAAGGTTCTTGACTGGTATTTCCAGTTGCTCGTCCGTCCAACGGCACATCCCTGATACAGGGTCCAAGGTTCCGCCAGCCTCGAAGAACCAAGTCCGGCAACGGTCTGGCCATCTCATTGTCTCTGGTTTGATCCCTTTTTCAAGCAGATCATTCTCAGCCTTGGACCACTTAGGCCGGGCTTTGAGGTAGCCACCTGACCCCGTGCGATGGTGAAGCTTCTTCTTCACAGCATTTTGCTTGTTCATCGCCGACATCTTCTTACTCTTTTCCGATGTCTTGTGGGCCACAAATGCGGGCCAGTGATCTTTGATCTTCTCATATTTGCCGATGAATTCTGGTGTCTTTTTTTCTCAACAAAATGGTTCAACTCTTTCCTCCACCTCCTGAATAGGGTTGCCATCTTCTTAAGAGCACAAGACTTGATTAATTGCTCTTTAACTGGCTTCTCCGGATCCTCCTCTGGCGGTAGGGTGAAATTTGCCTTCAGTTGAGTCCAAAGATCTTCTTTCTGCATATCATTGACATAAACACCTCAGGGTCGTCCTTAGGCTTATACCATTGCTGGATGCTGATCGGGATCTTGTCCCTAACAAGAACCCTACACTGAGCAGAAAATGCGTTCTTTGTCTGGATGGGTTCAATCGGTTCGCCATTGGGCGCGATTTCTATGATCTCAAACCTTTCATCCGAGCTCAACTTTTTCTTCGGGCCTCGTCTCCTTACCGAAGTTGTGCTTGATCCGGAGGGCTAGAAATTAAAAGGAAGAAAGACGAGTGAGGGAGTTCCGGACTAGGGGGTGTCCGGATAGCCGAACTATCATCATCGGCCGGACTCCAAGACTATGAAGATACAAGATTGAAGACTTCGTCCCGTGTCCGGATGGGACTTTCCTTGGCGTGGAAGGAAAGCTTGGCGATACGGATATGTAGATCTCCTACCTTTGTAACCGACCCTGTGTAACCCTAGCCCTCTCCGGTGTCTATATAAACCGGATGGCCTTAGTCCATAGGACGAACAACAATCATACCATAGGCTAGCTTCTAGGGTTTAGCCTCCTTGATCTCGTGGTAGATCTACTCTTGTAACCCACATCATCAATATTAATCAAGCAGGACGTAGGGTTTTACCTCCATCAAGAGGGCCCGAACCTGGGTAAAAACATCATGTCCCTCGTCTCCTATTACCATCCGCCTAGACGCACAGTTCGGGACCCCCTACCCGAGATCCGCCGGTTTTGACACCGACATTGGTGCTTTCATTGAGAGTTCCTCTATGTCGTCACCGATAGGCTCGATGGCTTCTTCGATCATCAACGACGATGCAGTCCAGGGTGAGACCTTCCTCCCCGGACAGATCTTCGTATTCAGCGGCTTCGCACTGCGGGCCAATTCGCTTGGCCAGCCGGAGCAGATCGAAGGCTACGCCCCTGGCCGTCAGGTCAGATTTGGAAGTTTGAACTTCACGGCTGACATCCGCGGGGACTTGATCCTCGACGGATTCGAGCCACAGCCGAGCGTGCCGTACTGTCACGATGGGCATGATTTAGCTCTGCAGCCGGACAGTACCCTGGAGGCCGCACTCGAACCCGCTCCGATCTTCGACTCGGAGCCGGCTGCACAGACCAAGGATGGATGGCTAGACACCACCTCGGGGGCTGCAACCTCTACGGCGATAGAGCCGAACACTGATCTTGTCCCCCATGAAGCTCGTGACTCCGAGGTGCCGGACTCCTTGCCGGACTCCGGACCTCCCGCGCCCCCTCCAGTCGAATCCGATTGGGCGCCGATCATGGAGTCCACCGCGGCGGACATCTTTCAACACTCACCTTTTGGCGACATCTTGAGTTTTCTAAAGTACCTCTCATTATCAGGAGAGGCCTGGCCGGACTGCGGCCAGGACGGTTGGGATGCGGACGACGAATAAATTCAGAGCCCACCCACCACCCACTTGGTAGCCACTGTCGACGACCTAACCGACATGCTAGATTACGACTCTGAGGACATCGACGGTATGGACGACGATGCCAGATACGACCAAGAACCAGTGCCCACCGGGCACTGGAAAGCCACCTCTTCATACGACATATACATGGTGGATATCCCAAAGGATGGAAACGGCGAAGGAATAGCGGAGGATGACCCCTCCAAAAAACAGCCCAAGCGCCGCCGGCGCCCCCGATTCAATCGTACACTAATCATGCACGCAAATGTGTACGATCAAGATCAGGGACTCACGGGAAGATATCACAACACAACTCTAAAACATAAATAAGTCATACAAGCATCATAATACAAGCCAGGGGCCTCGAGGGCTCGAATACCAGTGCTCGATCATAGACGAGTCAGCAGAAGCAACAATATCTGAGCACAGACATAAGTTAAACAAGTTTGCCTTAAGAAGGCTAGCACAAACTGGGATACAGATCGAAAGAGGCGCAGGCCTCCTGCCTGGGATCCTCCTAACTACTCCTGGTCGTCGTCAGCGGGCTGCACGTAGTAGTAGGCACCTCCGGTGTAGTAGGAGTCGTCGTCGACAGTGGCGTCTGGCTCTTGGACTCCAGCATCTGGTTGCGACAACCAAAAAGAAAGGAAAGGGGGAAAAAGGGGGGAGACAGCAACCGTGAGTACTCATCCAAAGTACTCGCAAGCAAGGAACTACACTACATATGCATGGGTATATGTGTAAGGAGGCCATATCAGTGGACTGAACTGCAGAATGCCAGAATAAGAGGGGGAAAGCTAGTCCTATCAAAGACTATGCTTCTGGCAGCCTCCGTCTTGCAGCATGTAGAAGAGAGTAGACTGAAGTCCTCCAAGTAGCATCGTATAGCATAATCCTACCCGGCGATCCTCTCCCCGTCGCCCTGTTAGAGAGCGATCACCGGGTTGATCTGGCACTTGGAAGGGTGTGTTTTATTAAGTATCCGGTTCTAGTTGTCATAAGGTCAAGGTACAACTCCAAGTCGTCCTATTACCGAAGATCACGGCTATTCGAATAGATTAACTTCCCTGCAGGGGTGCACCACATAACCCAACACGCTTGATCCCATTTGGCCGGACACACTTTCCTGGGTCATGCCCGGCCTCGGAAGATCAACACGTCGCAGCCCCACCTAGGCCTAACAGAAAGGTCAGCACGCTGGTCTAACTCCTATGGCGCAGGGGTCTGGGCCCATCGCCCATTGCACACCTGCACGTTGCATGGGCGGCCGAAAGCAGAACTAGCCCCCTTAATACAAGAGTAGGCTTACATTCCAATCCGGCGCGCGCCGCTCAGTCGCTGACGTCTAGAAGGCTTCGGCTGATACCACGACGCCGGGATACCCATAACTACTCCCGCGTAGATGGTTAGTGCGTATAGACCAAATGGCCAGACTCAGATCAAATACCAAGATCTCGTTAAACGTTTAAGTATCCGCGAACGCCGAACAGAGCCAGGCCCACCTGTCTCCTAGGTGGTCTCAACCTGCCCTGTCGCTCCGCCACAAAGTAACAGTCGGGGGCCGTCGGGAACCCAGGCCCACCTCTACCAGGATGGAGCCACCTGTCCTTTCAGCCCCCTCATCAGAATCACTTGCGGGGACTCATCGAGCTGACCCGACTTTAGTCACCATCTGTATAGTATGTATGTATGTAAAGTATATATCCGTGATCACCTCCCGAGTGATCACGGCCCAATAGTATAGCGAGGCAGACTGACAAGAATGTAGGGCCAATGATGATAAACTAGCATCCTATACTAAGCATTTAGGATTGTGGGTAAGGTATCAATGACTGTAGCAACAATGACAGGCTATGCAACAAAATAGGAGTAACCGAACAGTAACATGCTACACTACTCTAATGCAAGCAGTATAGAGAAGAATAGGCGATATCTGGTGATCAAAGGGGGGGCTTGCCTGGTTGCTCTGGCAAGAGAGAGGGGTCGTCAACTCCGTAGTCGAACTGGGAAGCAGCAGCGTCGGTCTCGTAGTCTACCGAAGAGAAGAGGGGGAAGAAACAATAAATACAGTGCAAACATAAGCAAGACGACGCAAGACATGACAAAGAGCGGTGCTAGGTGTGTCCTAACGCAGTATGAGGTGATGCCGGCGAAGGGGGAAAACATCCGGGAAAGTATTCCCGGTGTTCCGTGTTTTCGGGCAGAGGAGCCGGAGGGGGAAAGTTGCGAGTTTGATATGTTAGGGGTGTGTGGCGGACGAACGGGCTGCGTATCCGGATTCGTCTCGTCGTTCTAAGCAACTTTCATGTTGAAAATATTTTAATCCGAGTTACGGATTAAAAGATATGATTTTCTAAAGATTTTATTAATTTCTGGAATTTAATTAATTATTTAAATTAATTCGAAAATGGAATTATGACATCAGCATGATGTCATGCTGACATCAACAGTCAACAGAGTTGACTTGGTCAACCTGACCAGTGGGTCCAGTGGGACCTACCTGTCATACACTGTTTAGGTTAACTAGAGATTAGTTCATTTAATTACTATTTAATTAACCTAACTAGTTAATTAAATTAATTAAACCGGACTAATTAACTTAATTAATTCATTAGATAATTAATTAATTAATAATTAATTTTATTAAATCATTTTTATTTTTATTTATTATTTATTATTTTTAATTCTCCTTCTTTTTTTAACGTTGTGGGCGTGGGCCCCCACTGTCATTGGCCCACAGGGGGGCCTTGCGGGTTTCGGGCGCAGGCGACAGTTGTAGCCCGAACGGGCGCATGCCCGAACGGGCGCTGGGCGTGGATGCGGGCGAAGCCCCCAGGGGCCGGCGACGACGTGCAGGGCGGAGAAGGGCGAACAGGGGCGCCACGGGGCCGGGCGCGGTGACCAACGACGACGGGAGGCGTGGTCGGGCGCGGGGAGAGACGAGAGGGAGCGCGGGGGGGGGGGGGGGGGGGGGCGCTCCATGGACGCGGTCGGCGCGTGCGTACGCGGCCAGGGCAAGCGGTGGACGTGGCCAGGGCGGCCCTGGATCACGGTGAGCGCGGCCGACGCAGGGGAGGCGGGCGCGTGCCCGCGCACGATGGCGCGTCGCGCGGGGCGAGTGCGGTGGCCGGACGCGCGAGGGGCGCACGGCGCGCGCTGTCGGGCGTGGCGACCGCTGTGCGGGGCCGCGGCTGGGTGCGGACGGCGCCGCCGACAAAGGGAAAGGGGGAGAGGAGGGAGCTCACGTCGGGGGGTAGGGAAACTGGTAGCGGGCTCGGGGACGGTCGGGGGGGACGACGGGGACGACGTGCGTAGGGGGGCAGTCCGGCGAGGGAGGGCGAAGCAGTCCGGTGGCGGGGAGCTCCGGGCACCGGCGTCGGCGTCGACGACCTCCTCCTCGATCCCGATCCAATCGGGGAGAGGAGGGAGGAGATATTTTGGGGGCGGGGGGGAAGTGTCGGTGGAGTGGGGGTGGATAAGGTTTCGGAGTGGGGGGATATGGAGGGGGAGTGACCGGCTGGGCCTTTGCCCAGTTGGGCCGGTGGCCGAATGGGCCGGCTGGCCCGGGGGGTCCTTTTCCTTTTCTTCTTTTATTTCTTTTCTTTTCTGTTTTAAATCACTTTAAATTACTTAGGCATTTTCTAAAAATGTGTTTACTTCACTACAATTACCTTTGTAATATTCGGCAACCACCGAACATTTTTGTTTTAATTTTTGAAAACTTTTATTGTTAGATTGATTTTGAATTTGAATTGAATTGGTTTCGAACTAACATGAGGTTAGCAACAGTAACCGAGGTAACGTGGCATCGTTAACACGGGATTACTGTAGCCTAATTATCCGGGCGTCACACTCCCCCGATTAGAGGTGGAGGCATATGATCCCGCTTCACCAGGAGAAAATACGGCTGATCGACCACCCCGTGGTCGCGACAGAGAGGCCTCAAGGCCCTTCACTAGACCCGTACCCCGGCATCGCTCGAAAAGCACAAGGCCACAGGGGAACACTCCGGACCTGCGAGACATATTGGAGGATAAGGCAAGACAATCAAGATCGATCTATGGATCACGTGGGCGCCCTACGATACGTGACGATCACCGTCACCCCGGGCACAGTAAGTCCGGCCGGGCCGAACACAACAGACAAAGCTCTTTGAGCTCCGTCGCGATATTGCCCAG
Organism: Triticum timopheevii; assembly: GCA_963921465.1. Taxonomy (NCBI): domain Eukaryota; kingdom Viridiplantae; phylum Streptophyta; class Magnoliopsida; order Poales; family Poaceae; genus Triticum; species Triticum timopheevii. The sequence continues at coordinate 156,890,010 of OY997272.1, forward strand.
TACAGAGGTGCCGCACACCCACTGTGCTTCACAGATGAGGTAATGGATCAGCAAATCCCAGAAGGGTTTAAACCCGTCAATATTGAATCTTATGATGGCACAACAGACCCCGCGGTCTGGATCGAGGACTATCTCCTCCACATCCACATGGCCCGCGGAGACGATCTCCACGCCATCAAATATCTCCCACTCAAACTTAAAGGACCAGCCCGGCACTGGCTTAACAGCTTGCCAGCAGAGTCAATCGGGAGTTGGGAGGACCTGGAAGCCGCATTCCTCGATAACTTCCAAGGCACGTACGTGCGACCACCAGATGCAGATGACCTAAGCCACATAATTCAGCAGCCAGACGAATCGGCCAGACAATTCTGGACACGGTTCTTAACCAAGAAAAACCAAATCGTTGACTGTCCGGATGCCGAGGCCCTCGCGGCCTTCAAGCATAACATCCGCGACGAGTGGCTTGCCTGGCACCTGGGATAGGAAAAGCCGAAATCCATGGCAGCCCTTACATCACTCATGACCTGCTTCTGTGCGGGTGAGGACAGCTGGCTAGCACGCAGCAACAACCTCAACAAAAATTCTGGCAGTCCGGATATCAAGGACCGTAGTGGCAGGTCGCGTCGCTACAAAAACAAACGCCGCATTAACAGCGATAATAGTGAGGATACGACAGTCAATGCCGGATTCAGAGGCTCTAAACCCGGTCAACAGAAAAAGCCATTCAAAAGAACAACTCAGGGTCCGTCCAATTTGGACCGAATTCTCGACCGCTTGTGCCAGATACATGGCAGCCCTGAAAAGCCAGCTAACCACACCAATAGGGACTGTTGGGTGTTCAAGCAGGCAGGCAAGTTAATTGCCGAAAACAGCGACAAGGGGCTACATAGCGACGACGAGGAAGATACCCGACCGCCGAACAATAGAGGATAGAAGGGTTTCCCCCCACAGGTGCGGGCGGTGAACATGATATATGCCATGCACATACCCAAAAGGGAGCGGAAGCATGCACTCAGGGATGTATACGCGATGGAGCCAGTTGCCCCGAAGTTCAATCCATGGTCCTCTTACCCGATCACCTTTGACTGAAGGGACCACCCCACCAACATTCGCCATGGTGGGTTCGCCGCATTGGTTCGAGACCCAATCGTTGATGGATTTCATCTTACCAGAGTCCTGATGGACGGCAGCAGCAGCCTAAACCTGCTTTATCAGGACATGGTGCGCAAAATGGGCATAGACCCCTCAAGGATTAAACCTACCAAGACGACCTTTAAAGGCGTCATACCAGGTGTAGAAGCCAATTGTACAGGCTCAGTTACACTGGAAGTGGTCTTCGGATCCCCGGATAACTTCCGAAGCGAGGAGTTAATCTTCGACATAGTCTCGTTCCGCAGCGGCTATCATGCCTTGCTCAGACGTACCGCATTCGCAAAGTTCAACGCGGTGCCGCACTACGCATACCTCAAGCTCAAGATGCCAGGCCCTAGAGGAGTCATCACGGTCAAAGGAAACACTGAACGCTCCCTTCGAACGGAGGAACATACAGCGGCTCTCGCGGCAGAAGTACAAAGCAGCCTTTTAAGGCAATTCTCGAGTCCGGCTGCCAAGCGGCCGGACACAGCTAAGCGTGCCCGGAGTAACCTACAACACGACCACCTGGCACGTTCCGAGCACGCGTAGCAGTGCGGCCCCAACCCCAGCCCCTGTAAAACATCAAGACAGACCCTTCGCGTACTCCATTACGCTCTGAAGATACCATGGGCATGGGGCAAGGGGCTCGACCACGATAAGCCCAGACTGCGGCTCAACCGCACCAGGGGCTCTTAAGTGTGTCGTTTCTTTTCCTTTTCCTTTTATTTTTTACCTACAGGACTCCGTTCGTCAGAGGCCCTGTCCGGCAGCAGACATGCCGAACCCACGATGCAACAGCCAGGGAAGGAGAAAGGCTACAACGAAAATCCAGGTGGTCTCCATCTTGAGCATTAAATCTGTTTTATGCATTATTCCGTAACCTACCCCTGGAGGGGGACATGTTAAACAGTCCCATCCCTTGCTTACCGCACCACTTGTATCGTCCTGCACTTACAGCAGTTTTTATTGAATAAAGCAATGCATCACATTTTTGCTTCTAATTGCATTTCTTTCTTACACATATGTTCATCTATGACATGTTGCATCCGTACGTTTTGGTACAGCTAAATACACCAGGGGCTTATGTTTCCCGTGTTATGGTGTGATAAGTCCGAACACTTTCACAAGTGCGGCACCCCGAACTTATAGCATTATATGCATCGGCTCCGAATCATGTTCTTGGGTCAATAGTTGGGTTTGCCCGGCTCCCGTGTTTTGGTACCTTACGTTCCGTTTTATCGGCTAAGGTAGCACTAGGAGAACCACTGCGATTGCGCCCCAGTTGAGCTGGGTTAACGCCTCAGTGGAGAAAGCTAAAACTGACCGTCATGATGAGGCGAGAGCTGGTCGCTGTTCGAGAGGTTCTTTGCGAGTCCCTAAAGACTTATGCCGCTTCGAGCGAGGAGCCGGATTCTGTCCGGCCAAGGCGTGGGTAGCGCCCCAAATTCGGCCTTCCGAAAACTAGGGGCTTCGCCGAAATTTAAAATTATAGAATTCTATGGCTAAGTGAGAGTGGTCAAGCATTATAAGTCCGGTTGCCTTGTTCGTTGTGTTGAGCGCCTCCCTAGATGGACCCAAAAATGGGAACAAGAGCGCTCGAGTTTATTCCGAACACCCCAGCACTCGTGGCATGGGGGCTGAAGGCGACGACTTGCCATCTCTCAGATTTGATAAACAGCCGCACAGAAGGTAATATTTTAAATTAACAAGCGTTGCTTAGCGCATATGAACCAAGTTTTCAGCGCACAGGATAACAAAATGCGAGTCTACTCAAATATTACATATTTGGAGCACTCACCCGCAATAGTGCGGGCGCCCTTCAGCACACTCCTATAATACATCTCGGGCGTGCGATGCTCCTTGCCCTCTGGTGGGGGGTCCGTCACAAGCTTCTGGGCACCAGTGCACCCTCGATACATCTTGCCCCAGTGCACCTTTGCGCGGGCAAGGGCCCGACACGCACCCTCGATACAGGCGGAGTGCTTGATAACTTCAACCCACGGGCACGCGTCCACCAGCCGCCGCACCAGGCCGAAGTAGCTCCCAGGCATAGCCTCCTTAGGCCACAACCGAACTATGAGGCCCTTCATGGCCTGTTTGGCCGCCTTGTGGAGCTCGACCAGCTGCTTCAGCTGGTCTCTAAGGGGCACCGGATGTCCAGCCTCAGCATACTGAGACCAGAAGACCTTCTCCATTGAGCTCCCCTCCTCGGCCCGGTAGAATGCGGCAGCATCGGACACGCTGCGGGGAAGATCTGCGAACGCTCCTGGAGAGCTCCGAATTCGGGTAAGTAACAGGTAATTAACACTCACATGCTTACTTTGCATGAAAAATGCTTTACCCGCTGCTATTTTCTTCACCGCCTCTATCTCCTGGAGGGCCTTGTAGGCTTCGGCCTTAGCGGCTTTGGCACTCTCAAGAGCCGTTGCAAGCTCAGACTCTCGAGTCTTCGAGTCACGCTCCAGGCTCTCGTGTTTCTTCACGAGATCCTGGAGCTCTTGTTGTACCTCCGCCACCCGCGCCTCTTGTTTCTCTCGCTCGGTGCGCTCCGCAGCCGCATTGCGTTCGGCCACGGCCACCGCCTCTTTCAGGGTCGCCACCTTGTTCGTGGCCCCTGCAAATACCCCAGTTATCCTTGTCATTTTTCTTGCAACCAAATCCTTTTCTGTAAGGTACAATTTTCCTAAGGTATTACTCACCTTCTTTTTCCTCGAGCTGCTTCTTGGCATGGCCGAGCTCGTTCTCGGACCGCTCGAGGTTTTCCTTCAAAGTTTTGACCTCCGCAGTCAGTGTGGCAGAGGTCAGCAGCACAAACTGCAATCCCATATTGACATATTTTCATGACTCCTGCGTTTATCTTTCTAAAGATCCTCAGTCCGGCTTTTCTTTCCGAACACCGAACCGAGCATCAGGGGCTACTGTCTATGTGGTACCATTTTATATATATTGAAATTCTTACCTCAAAGCCTGTTAGAAGGCTGCTGCAGGCTTCGGTCAGCCCGTTCTTGGCGAGCTGAACTTTCTGAATCACCGCACTCATAACAGTGCGGTGTTCCTCTTCAATAGAGGCGCTATTGAGCGCCTCTAGCAAATTATCCAGCACCTCCGGTTGGACGGAGGCAGCCGGCGTCGCGGTCTTGCCCTTCTTCCGAAGGGGTCGCCCGCCGGACTCCGGAGCCACTATGGGTTCCGGGGCTGAGTCCGGTGCAAAGTCCGGGAGGTTGTCCTGCAACACCTCCGGGGCCCTCTCCTCCTGGTGGGTCCCTTCCTGGGATCCCACCTCGGCATCGTCCGCATCACGGGGGGTGGAGGCAGTCGGAAGAGAATCCATATCCGACGCCCCTAAGGACCCGCTCGACGAAGTGGGGAGATGATCCTTGGGCGGACTGCAGGGTTGCATGCGGCATTAGAAAGACATAATGTGGCGGAAAACGAAAACCTTGAAGTTATTCGGGAGTCCGAATACTTACGATCTCGCTAGAGGCTTGGCCCTTGGAGGCCAGTCCTCCTCGTCGTCACTGGCGTTGGCGAAACAGTCCGGGGGAAGAGTTTTTCCCCTCTTGGACCCTTCGACCTCCCTTGTTGGGGAGGCCTTCCTTTTCTTCCCTCCCCTCGTTGGGGGAGAGGCTTTCTTCTTCTCCTCCTCGCCTTGGTGGGAGGAGTCGGCCTCGGATTCATCGTTCGATAGCACTTGAAAACGGGAACTCTTCCGAGTCCCCGTGGCCTTCTTCTTGGCCTTCTTCTCCGGCACCACGTGGGGTGCCGGAGCCAGCAGCCCCGTTAGGCGGGCGTCAGCTGGGTCCTCTAGCGATGGGGCCGGACAGATAGCCTGTGCGGTCTTCTTCAGCCAGTCCTGTCAAAGGAAAGGGAGTTTAGATCCTGCATAGAGTCAAACTATGAATAACAAGCGTCCCATAAAGGACAATATCACTTACCTCGTCAACTGGATGCTGCGAGCTGAATGCGCGATCCTCGGTAGCGGATGCGGGAGCCTCGGCGCCCTTGAACAGCACCTTCCAGACCTCTTCGTACATAGTGTCGAAGAGCCCATTCAAAGTCTGGTGTTGTGTCGGATCGAACTCCCACATATTGAAGCCCCGTCGTTGGCACGGGAGAATCTGGCGGATGAGCATAACCTGGACTACGTTGACGAGCTTGAGCTTCTTGTCCACCAGCTTTTGGATGCAGGCTTGGAGTCAGGTCAGCTCCTCTGAATCGCCCCAAATCCGGCCGCTCTCTTTCCAGGAGGTGAGCCGTGTGGGGATGCCGGATCTGAATTTGGGGGCCGCTGCCCATTCGGGATCACGTGGCTCGGTGATATAGAACCACCCCGATTGCCACCCCTTGATGGTTTCCACAAAGATGCCCTCCAACCACGTAACGTGGGACATCCTGCCCACCATGGTGCCTCCGCACTCCGCTTGGCTGCCCTTCACAACCTTCGGCTTGACACTGAAGGTCTTGAGCCACAAGCCGAAGTGGGGCTGGATGCAGAGGAAGGCCTCGCACACGACGATAAACGCCGAGATGTTGAGGATAAAATTCGGGGCCAGATCATGGAAATCTAGGCCGTAGTAGAACATGAGCCCCCGGACAAAGGGATGAAGTGAGAAGCCCAGTCCGTGGAGGAAATGGGGAAGGAATACTACCCTCTCATGGGGCCTGGGGGTGGGGATGAGCTCTCCCTCGTCGGGGAGCCGATGCGCGATGTCGCTGGACAAGTATTCGGCACTGCGCAACTTCTGGATATGCCCCTCCGTGACGGAGGAGGCCATCCACTTGCCTCCCGCTCCGGACATATTTGGAGAAGGTTGAGGTGAGATGTGCGGGCTTGGGCGCTAGAGCTCGAGTTCGCAGAGATGGATAAGCCAAGGAGGAAGAAGGCGCAGGTAAAAAGGTTGGATCTTTATCCCCTTATATGGGCGGACAGAAACACGCGTCCCCACCGGCCTGGTAAAACTCGCTTATCTCCCAAGCGTCACAATCAATGGCGCGGTTGGGTTACCCACGTCCGTATTGATGGGAATCCCGGAATAAGGGGAACACGATCTCTGCTTCGACAGGACGTGCCAAGGAAACCGCTTCGCTAAACGCGCTGAAGTGGTACAATAAAAACGTTTCAAATAAAGGCTTGGTTGTGGTGTGACGTCACGCCACGGAATACGTCAGCAGATTGAACTTGTGTGAATATTATTCTCTCTACGGTGGTATGTGGAAATTATTTTGCAGAGCCGGACACTATCCTGGTGTTCACAATCTTCTATAAATTATTCGGAGGAGAAACCCGCCTTACAATGTCGAAGACAATATGCGCGCCGGACTCGTCGTCATTGAATCCTGGTTCAGGGGCTACTGAGGGAGTTCCGGACTAGGGGGTGTCCGGATAGCCGAACTATCATCATCGGCCGGACTCCAAGACTATGAAGATACAAGATTGAAGACTTCGTCCCGTGTCCGGATGGGACTTTCCTTGGCGTGAAAGGCAAGCTTGGCGATACGGATATGTAGATCTCCTACCTTTGTAACCGACTCTGTGTAACCCTAGCCCTCTCCGGTGTCTATATAAACCGGATGGCCTTAGTCCATAGGACGAACAACAATCATACCATAGGCTAGCTTCTAGGGTTTAGCCTCCTTGATCTCGTGGTAGATCTACTCTTGTAACCCACATCATCAATATTAATCAAGCAGGACGTAGGGTTTTACCTCCATCAAGAGGGCCCGAACCTGGGTAAAAACATCGTGTCCCTCGTCTCCTGTTACCATCCGCCTAGACGCACAGTTCGGGACCCCCTACCCGAGATCCGCCGGTTTTGACACCGACAATGAGAGTAATTAATATGTGTACATATACCAAAACAATGAATGCATCAATTAACTAGTCAGCACGGGCTTAACTAATATATATATACCTGGCCGGACTCGGTTCGGTCACCGGAGCAGTCAACACGGTCTCCTTCTTGTACCTCCATTGGGTCATCACCGGAGTCATCATGAACATAGCCCTCTTCTTGTACCGGCATTAATGGGCCGGAGCCATCATGAACATATCCCTCTTCTTCACCCAGTCCTTCCTCACCAACGACGTCGATGAAAAATGACGCAACAACATCAATTCCTTCTGCGATCATCTCCCCCAACATCGCTTTTGTTGCTTCGTCTTGGTAGTGCTCCATAGTTTCTGCAAATATTTACAACATGTCAATTATTATTCAAACATGGTACAGATGGATATATATTAGTGGCAAACGTAGAACTAGCTAGCTAATCACAATAAGGAATCATGTTAGTGGCCTCGACGTTGCTTCTCTAGGATTTGGGATCGCCTCGACACAACGCTTCAAGGGTTTGGGGTGGCCTCGACGACAACGCTCTTTTAACTTGGTAAATTTGAGTGGCCTCGAGAGTTTTGGTCGAGCGAGAGGGCCGAGGGGGTGCTACCGTTGTATAGGTTATCACGGTCAAGAGGGGGTATATATATCGACCGCCCCTCATGTCGAAGTTATCTCCAGGGGGCGGCGAGGGCGAAGGCGAGCAGCCTGACGGCGACAGACCCAATAAAACATAAGAAAACGAAGAAGAGATAAAAAGAGGAGAAGAAGAAAGGAATAGAGGAGAAGATCGAAGAAAAGAAAGAAAAAAAAAAAAGAGGAGAATAAGAAAGGAATAGAGGAGAAGAAGAAAAAATAGAAAATAGAAAGGAATAGAGGAGAAGAAGAAAAAATAGAATTTTCTATTTTTTCTTCTTCTCCTCTTCCTTTTCTTCTTTTTTGTTCTTCTTATTTATTTCTCCTCTATTCCTTTCTTTCTTCTTCTCCTCTTCTTCTTCTTCTTCTTCTCCCTCGAGAAAGGAAAATAATTAAGGAAAAGGAAGAAAAGAGGAAGAAGGAAGAGAAGGAAGAAGAAGAAGAAATGAATAGAGGACAAGAAGAAAAAATAGAATTTTTTTCTATTTTTTCTTCTTCTCCTCTTCGTTTTCTTCTTTTTTCTTCTTCTTATTTACTTCTCCTCTTCTTTTCCTCTCCTCTTCTTCTCTTTTCTTCCTCTTCTTATTTTCCTTTTTCCTCTCATTCTTTTGCTTGCCTTTCTTTGACCATAGCAAGTACGTGATCACCGGTACGCATGGCGGGCTTCCTCCGGTGATCTGCCTCATCTTTGAAATGCTTGCCTTTCTTTCGACATTGATGGTTGGTCGGAAGAAATCAACGATGGCCCAGGTACACATTCTTCCTGCAGCTTCCCAGGTATATACTATCGGTGTCAAGTAAACAGTGCGTGCATGCATGGTATCCCTTATTTGTCTGTCCTGAAAGGTTACTGAGAGCGGGCCAATCATTGATGGTCACGTACAGCAACGCCTTTAGGTGAAATTCCTCCTATTTGTGCTCATCCCACGTACGTACACCGTTTCCATTCCACAGCTGTAAAAGTTCTTCAACTAATGGCCTTAGGTACACATCAATATCGTTGCCGGGTTGCTTAGGGCCTTAGATGAGAACTGGCATCATAATAAACTTCCGCTTCATGTACATCCAAGGAGGAAGGTTATACATACATAGAGTCATGGGCCAGGTGCTGTGATTGCTTCTCTGCTCCCCGAAAGGATTAATGCCATCCGCACTTAAAGCAAACCATACGTTCCTTGGGTCACTTGCAAACTCATCCCAGTACTTTCTCTCGATTTTTCTCCACTGTGACCCGTCAGCGGGTGCTCTCAACTTCCCGTCTTTCTTACGGTCCTCACTGTGCCATTGCATCAACTTGGCATGCTCTCCGTTTCTGAACAGACGTTTCAACCATGGTATTATAGGAGCATACCACATCACCTTTGCAGGAACCCTCTTCCTAGGGGGCTCACCGTCAACATCACCAGGATCATCTCGTCTGATCTTATACCGTAATGCACCGCATACCGGGCATGCGTTCAGATCCTTGTACGCACCGCGGTAGAGGATGCAGTCATTAGGGCATGCATGTATCTTCAGCACCTCCTATCCTAGAGGGCATACGACCTTCTTTGCTACGTATGTACTATCGGGCAATTCGTTATCCTTTGGAAGCTTCTTCTTCAATATTTTCAGTAGCTTCTCAAATCCTTTGTCAGGCACAGCATTCTCTGCCTTCCACTGCAGCAATTCCAGTACGATACCGAGCTTTGTGTTGCCATCTTCGCAATTGGGGTACAACCCTTTTTTGTGGTCCTCTAACATGCAATCAAACTTCAGCTTCTCCTTTTGACTTTCGCATTGCGTCCTTGCATCGACAATGACCCGGCGGAGATCATCATCATCGGGCACATCGTCTGGTTCCTCTTGATCTTCAGCAGCTTCGCCTGTTGTAGCATCATCATGCACATCGTCTGGTTCCTCTTGATCTTCAGTAGCATCACCGTATTCAGGGGGCACATAGTTGTCATCGTACTTTTCTTCTTCGCCGTCTTCCATTATAACCCCTATTTCTCCGTGCCTCGTCCAAACATTATAGTGTGGCATGAAACCCTTGTAAAGCAGGTGGGTGTGAAGGATTTTCCGGTCAGAGTAAGACTTCGTATTCCCACATATAGGGCATGGACAACACATAAAACCATTCTGCTTGTTTGCCTCAGCCACTTCGAGAAATTCATGCACGCCCTTAATGTACTCGGAGGTGTGTCTTGAACCGTACATCCATTGTCGGTTCATCTGCGTGCATTATATATAATTAAGTGTGTCAAAAATCATTACAGAACATCATGAATAGATAATTAAGTGACCAAATTAATAGAAGTTCATCATCACATTAAAACCAAAGTACATACATAGTTCTCATCTAACAACATAAAGCTCTGCAAAGCATCTAAATTAATTAAACCGTACATTGAAACTATGTAAAACATTTCAATGCGAAAACAAATGCGATCATAATCGCAACCAATGTAACAACTGATCCAATGACATAATGATACCAAGCCTTGGTATGAATGGCATATTTTCTAATCTTTCTAATCTTCAAGCGCATTGCATCCATCTTGATCTTGTGATCATTCACGACATTCGCAACATGCAACTCCAATATCATCTTCTCCTCCTCAATTTTTCTAATTTTTTCCTTCAAGAAATTGTTTTCTTCTTCAACTAAATTTAATCTCTCGACAATAGGGTCGGTTGGAATTTCCGGTTCAACAACCTCCTAGATAAATAAAATCTATGTCACGTTGGTCGGCATAATTGTCATAAACAATAGATGAACCAATAGTTATGAAAAGATAATATATACCACATCCGAATCATAGACAGGACGAGGACCGACGGGGGCGGATACCAAAACCATCGCACTATATAAGATGCAATAATAAAAGTAAAAAAAATTATACAAGTATCTATATAAACATACAAGTAAGAATTTTTTTCCTTTCAGAAAGAAGATAAGAACAAGAGGCTCACCACGGTGGTGCCGGCGACGAGATCGACGCGGGCGATCGACGGCGGTGAAGACGGGGACGGTACGTGACAGACCGCTAAACCTAGACAAATATTGAGGAAAATGGAGCTTGGAGGTCGAGCTTGGAGAGGAGAAAGCTTAAGTAGTGTGCCTCGGGCATTCCATCGAACACCTCGTGTGCATAGGAGGTGAGCTAGAGCACCACAAAGCTCTCTCCTCGCCGGCCACGAAAAACAGAGCAGTGAGAGTGATCTGCTCGCGGGCGAGGGGTATATATAGGCAATTAATTGGTCCCGGTTCGTGGCTTGAACCGGGACTAAAGGGAAGCCTTTGGTCCCGGTTCAGACCTCCAACCGAGACCAATGGTGGTGGGCCAGGACCAAGGCACATTGGTCCCGGTTCGTCTCTCCAACCGGGACCAAAAGGTCCAGACGAACCGGGACCAATGGCCCACGTGGCCCGGCCGGCCCCCGTGGCTCAGGAACCGGGTCCAATGCCCCCATTGGTCCCGGTTCTGGATTGAACCGGGACTAATGGGCTGACCCGGCCTGGACCATTGCCCCTTTTCTACTAGTGGGTAGACTATCAGGCCATCCAAGTTTATCAGCTTCAGAACTCCCATTTGAGTCACAACTGCAAGTGTTGGATGCCATGATAAAAGCAGTGACATTCGATGGTACATGCCAGCGAAAAATCGTGTCGGACGGTGCTCGTTGAAGATGGCAATGAAGCAGCCGAGATGCCGACCGTCGATCATCATCTTGCAGAGTCGCGAACAACCATGACTGCCCATGATGAATAATTGTTTTCTGATGTGAGGTCAACCATGAAAAGTTGGGAGTGTAGGAACCATGCTGAATCTATTTTCAAGTGTCTTACTTCTATAATATATAGGCACCAATTTATCTGCAAAGTTTGTAAATAGACATTTACAACAAACATGGTAATATTATTATTAATATATCAAGCTGAAATCAAAACTTCACACGAAACAGACAGTTTCCGGAAAATAGTGATGCATTGACTATTTCCTGAACGTGCATTAAATCATAATGTATATTCAAGTGACGATAACATCAGGACATAACTATGATTTACTGAAAGCTCAAGGAAAGTGGCACACCTTTAAAAATAAAAATACTAATACCATGCCATTTTAGATGCAGATAGTTTTATGCATCAGTACAAACACTCAAGAACAAAACTCCACACAATCTCTTTTAGAAACAAAACTCCAAAACACCCCATGTAGTAAAATAAGTTGGCTAAGTAAAAAAGAGAGCAAATATTCGACATGCCTGACATTGACAATACTACGAAATATCACGGCACTGTCAACACTGTCAATTCTCTTGCTGGAAACATTACCTTCACTCAGGGATAGTATTAATTTAGTCTACGGACATGGTTGCAGGCTTCTAGGTTAGTGCACAGCAGGAGGAAAACAAACAAAGACCTGAATGACACAGCAGGAGGAAAACATAGTTATGAACAAGCAACTGGAGTCTGCAGATGTAAATGAACCTGACATTTGTTCCTTGCTCCAGCAGGAATATAGCTACAATTACTAAATTGACATGGGAATCAACACACTTCCCAGGGCATGTAGTCAGCACACATATATGTTTAGTTCATGCAAGTGAAACAAATGAAATTCCATTACAGGTGACATGGTATTTCCCTCTACTGAACTATGATTTAAAGACCTTATTAAAAAAATGAACCTATTCTATTTCAGATCTCTAGCTATTGGTTGATTCAGTCGATCCAAATCCAGAAGCAAAGAGACGCACAACAAAGAGACGTCGGGGCATCAAACCTAAAAGAGATGAGAGGGTGGAGAGGGAAACGAAACATACTTGACATTGGGGCCGAGACGCCGCACGACCGCCAGCGCTATACATGCGTGCCCACGAATCCATCAAAACTGGTCGTGTAGGAGGAGCTCACCCATGGCGATGGCTGCAGCTGCAGGCGGCAACGAGGGAGACTTTGAGCCGCCCCCTCCTTCCTCGGTGGAACATGGCGGAGGAAGAGATTCTGGACAAGGTGGGGGATTGGTCTTCTGCGGCGACGGCGGCCACCTCGTGTCCCTTCCGCCACAGCCGCGCAAGCGCAGATCCAGGAGCAGCTTCCTTGACAGGCACACACGGGTCACGGATGTGGAGCTCCGTTGCCTAACCTTGACGATCTGCAAGCGGATCCGGCAATGGGGAGAAGGGTGGGGGTGGTGGACGTGGCTGAGCGGGAGGTAGGGGAAGGCGGGGGGCGGTGGCGGCGGAGTGAGAGATGGGGGCGGCGCCGCATCGCGAGGAGAGGGAAAGAGAGCGGTCGCACAGGAGGGGGTGGATCGAGAGGAGAGGTCGCTCGTACGTGCGGATAGGTTTAGTTTTTTTTTGTCGCTGGTTAACCTTCCTAGGTCTTTTTTCGTTGGTTAACCTTCGTAGGTCTTTTTTTTTGGTACGTGGATGGGTGCGGGTTAAGGCCTCAGGAGGGCTTTTTCGGTTTCTGGTGGATAAGTCAGAGGTGGGAGGAGGTACCAAAATAAACCAAGAGAGGTGGGACGAAAATTGACCAGCGGAGACTACCAACCGTTGCATTAGGAGTAAAGATAGGGAGTACCTAGAACTCATCTAGATGAGATATAATTTATTTCATTCCATTTAAAAATAAGAACATATATAACTCACATCAGCATACACGCATCACATCAAATGGCTATAAAAGATGAATAAAACCAAATTATATCTCATCTACTCCCTCCGTTCGGAATTACTTGTCGCGAAAATGGATGTATCTAGATGTATCTTAATTCTAGATACATCTATTTTCGAGACAAGTAATTCCGAACGGAGTAGATAAGTTTAGCAAAATTGATATAAATTCGTGGGAGATCCCGTGATCGTGATTCCGGGCTGTACGGTACGGGTCACGCGTGGACTTCAGACACATGCTGCCACCACCGAACGATGGATTGACGGTGGCAGGTCGAGAGAGTTTGTTTACACAAGTCGATGCATCGATCACTCCTTTTTTAACGGCGTACTGTACGCCGTAGGGCAGTGTGCTCGCTTCCATGCACTTTGGCTAAGCGGCGTGCAGCTGCGCACAGTCTGATTCCTCGTCCGTGACCGATAGATCGTTTTGGACATTGTGCTGTGGTGGAATCTCTTCCATGAAGCGCGCCAGCGAATCATAAAACCAGCTATAGCTATCCCTTGGGCTTGCACGCCGGCCACTGGGGAGCCACCGAAGTTCCGCGCCGCTTTCGGCTTTCGCGGGTGACGGACGGACTACGAGCATGCTACGTACATGCCGTGGTACGGAAGGGACGTGCCAAAGGAGGAACAAATATGTGCCCTTTTGCTGCCACTTGTGCCAGAAAGCGCAAACACGCAGCTTTGGGAGAGCATAAACGAACAAGATAAGCCTGTTTATTAGTGGATCTGCTTTTCGCAAAGACGTGCTTGCCAATTGGAACCGACCGAGGTACCCTACAGGACGTGGTGATGTGCACCGTAACGGTGCGGGACGCAGGTGGGCTTGGTGACAGTTTGCTGCTTGCATAGTCGGGCTTGTTTGATTATGTACATTGTTTTTCTTTCGTTGCCTCGCCTCACTCGAACACGGCAGCATCCACTACATTTTCCGTGGCGGTGGAAAAGAAAATCACAACTCGCTCTATCAGTGTGATTACAGTGATGTACACGCGGCACGCAATAACTGCGGCATGCCACTGATGCAGTCGACAGACATATCCATGCAAGAAAGCACGTGTGCATGCGCGGGCGCCATATTCACGGAAAGTACGGTTGGCAGGTGCACATGCTTGATATATACGCTTCCGATTGCTGAGCAGTGCATTATATTGCATGGGACACCTTGTCGGGGCTGGAGCGACTGATCGAGGAACGTAAATATGAATAAAAATTCCATCAAGAAATAATTGATCAGTCTCACCTTCTACCAGAAATTTCATTTCATCACAGGCAACAAGTTTTTATGTGCCCCACCCCCTCCCCACGCGTCGCTCTCCTCAAACGACACCGGGGAACCCTACTCACCGCCACCACCTCTCTCCCACCGCGCCACCACCAGAGGCGCCTGTAGACGAAGCTCGTGCAGGGACGGTGGCGGCGGGGCACTTTGCCAGTCTCCAATTGCCGCGTCGATCGTCTAAGCTTGTGTGCCCTCCTGTTCCGGCCACTTTCCTCCATCCTTCTCTCGTCTTCCACGACTGATCACCTCTACTTCTGGGCCACCGTCCCTCTGGTGCATCCCCCCGCCAGATCCATGGCTACACTAAGGAGCCATCGACTGCGTACTTGTTCGATGCTGCTGTGGACCCCTCCCCCAGCCCCCTCCCTACCAGGCTGCACCATTTGCAGCCACCAACGTCCCCACTTCCCCTGGTTGATCGGTGGTTTGTAGCCTGGTGTACGTTTACGGTGGGGATCCAACCCCGTCCTTCGTCTGCTTGCTTCCATTCTCGGCCACCAACCTTTGGTGTGTTCTGCAACCAATCCTTGCCCTAGTTCCGGCGTCTATCCGGGCGGAACGACCTAGCCATGACTCTCTTCGTGCTGCCTGCTTGGTGTTGGTGGCGGCAAGTCCGGGTCTTCTATGTCCAGATTTGGTTGTGGTTGCTCGGGTGCCTGCAACGAGGGCGACACCGAGTGGTGGTGGGTCCTGTGGGCGCGTCCCTCCTTCCCGCGGTGGCTGCTCTAGCCAACATTCTCATGTCCACGTCTCCGACTCCGGCGCCTTCTTTGGGATTGTTCAGTCTCAGGCTAGGCGAAACCCGTGCTCGACTTGCCAATGCTGGTAGTGGCGATACCCGCGGGTGTTGCCCCCTTCTTGAAGGCGCTTCTATGGCCTCTCTTCCATGCCCCTTGAGCGTCGAGGAAAACCCTAGATCCGGTTCGCCAAACCGGACAACGACGCCGTCACGACACCGCCCTCTTCATGAAGGTGTTGTCTTGGGTGCTCCTGAAGTCTCCGGTGGTAGAATGTGATGTTGGACATTGTGCATTGTCTGGGCTGCTTCCCAGTGCATGGGCTTTCGTGGCGCAACAGGTGTGACATCCGTAGCGACGAAGCTGGAGCTGGCTCCGATGATTCCCGGGCGTTCGACCCTTCCAATCGAGATCCCTCTCTGGGCGATGAATGAGGCATATTCGGAAGATCCCAAACAGCGAGCTGGGTCGTCTAAGTACCGCTCTCGCACCTCCAAGGTCCTGGTGGATCCGTTAGCTGACAAGACAGGGGTTGTGTCGGGAACCAGGAATATGCCTGTCTGTCTGGACGAGGAGGAGAGGGTAGATGGCGATGGCGATGGCGACGCCGATACAAAGCAGATGGTGGGTGGCAATGAGCCTAAGCAACCACACCTCCCCCATCTGTAACACAAAATCAACATTTATGCAGTGCAACCGAAATAGAAATTTTCAGACACCTCTAACTGAATATCATGACACCTCCAGCTGAATTTTTGACACCGGCACTCGACTTGGCCGTTCTCTGGTAAGGTCATGCATCAGGGTGCATCGTCTGAAGCGGTTCACCCCTTCTTCTATGGAGGGAGGAACAGCAAGTTAATTAGGAGTAGATGACTAGCAGCACACGCCTGCACGTACATATTCCTATCGCTCTCGGTCTGGCCGTGGAAAATCACGCGTGGCCTCGACCCATCTTCTCGGAAGCAATGTCGACCACGCCCAGCTTTTGACTAGAAAGGAATACCCTGCATTTTCAATGGAGCGTGCAGTGCAGGAAAACTATGTTGGTCGACGTGGCTTTCAGAATAGGTGCACTTGAGACTTGACTCTTCAGCTCTCCTTTTCTGCGTCGAAAGGTCGGACTGCTGTGTCACTCGGCGATCGCGACGGAGCGACCAACATTGGGAGCTTCCGTCCATGGCCCCGCCCTGCGCGTCGTTATCCAGGCAAGGACCGCGCATTTTCGCGAGGGTTGCATACACGCCGTGGTACGGAAAAGAGATGCGCCAGCGATTTTTTCGATGGGGTTTTCTTTTCTTCTTTCCTTTTGACCATACCTTTGCAACGAGTAAACTATACCAGCACTTGCTCCGTACCAAAATGCGTTATAGAACAATCCACGTACCGAACTTGGTCAATTGCAACTGGTGTAGTACCAAAGTAAACCTATAATCAAACGGTACGGAAGTATGATAACCTTCAAAACAAGTGATATGATAACCTAGCTTGTGTTTTGATTAATTATAGTTGCACTATAAGCAACTGTGGCAGGCGTCAAAGGCCTACACAACACAAGTTGGGAACCTGCGAAGGCCGAACATAAACAAGGAAACCCGAACAAACTGAACTTATCTGCGCGATCCCCCGTGTCTTCTTGATAAAAATTGTGCGAGAAAACGATGGCTAGAACAATGAAGTGGCCGTGCAAGATCGAGCCCGTGACCGTGATTCCGGACTGCACGGCGCGTGTCCCACTGGGCTCGCGCGCAGGCATTTGCTGCCTCGTGCCGTCGTTCAAACGATGGTGGATTGCTTACTCAGCAGTCACCATGCTTGGACTACGTGAAGCCAGGGGCAGGTAAAGGCACAGATCGGTTTGTTTGAGTGGCTTATACTAGGCGGTGCAGTACGGCACCCGGTGCTGCAGATTCCAATCTCCTCGCCCGTGAACCGTGATCGATCCGCTGGAATCGCCGGCGAGATGCGTCGACGCATGCATGTCGTCTCAACGGCCGACCCGCGCATCGCACGTCGGGCTCGCCGTCGCCGATCCGGCGACCCTTCCAGACTTCCATGATATTTTTCTTCTTCTTTTTTGCGAATTTTGGATCGTTTATTACGAAACGTAGCTTCCGTTTTTGGAACAGACGGCGGGTAAGCGAACCAACATGTGGTTGTATGATTAGAGGGACTATAGTATCCCCAACCCATCAGGGTTCAAATTCTTGTGCTCGCATTTATTTCTGGATTTATTTCAAAAATTTTGGCGATGCGCATTCAGTGGGAGAAGACGTCTCCGTCGACGACGAGGTGCCTATGATGATTTCGTAAATTTCAAGATGATATGCCGGTTCGGTCTTTTGAAGGTGCTAATAGAAATAATGTATGCGTGCGTGCGTTCATAGGGATGAGTATATGCGCGTGTATATAAACGCTTGCGTTTGTACCGTGTTCAGAAAAAAGAACAGACGCGCTCACGGGATGCACGGCCAAAATAGGCGCCCGCTGATAAGTGGCGAAAGATGAGCTACGCGGAAATAAACATGACGAGCGTCACGGTAGAGAACCGGTCGAGCGTGGAAGATGTGAAAAGGTGAAAACCAGACAAGATTCTGCGTGTCTCGACAAATCAAGCCTGTGGAAATGTAGAATTGAGGCCAACACTCCCTGTCCCGTATTCTTTTATTTTTTTGGGTAAAAACTTATATTACTTAAGCATCAACCCTACAATCCTTCTTACGTAACTCAATGACTTTTTGGAGGCCAGAGCCCAACCAAACTGCAGTTCTACTACCAGTTCTAGCAAATTTAGCTAGGAAATCACTTGCACAGTTCTGATCGCGATTGATATGAGTAATACGAGTCATACGAAGAGACTTCAAATGTATGTTCTCCTGCACCAGCGCCGCATAAACAGACCTGTTCATGCCACTGTCATTCAACATGTTCACCGCTAGTATCGAATCCATCTCAATGCAAATTGGGAGATCCAAACGTTGAATGGCTAGAGATAAACCCTCCATGCATGCACTTATTTTTGCTTCTAAGGCATCTCAACATGAGAAGAGTTCCCTGCAGGATGAATAGATGATATTGTCGCGATCATCACGAAGCACCATACCAGCTCCAGCTTTACCGTCCTCCGTCCATGATCCGTCCGTATTAAGTTTGACCCAACCAACGGGTGGAGGAGACCACTTTGTAGGATGTGTACCATCTGGTATTTCATGCGTACATTTCACAACTGGAGCATAAGATAATACAACTTTACCTTTCACAGGATCACAACCATAGTCTTGGGCCATTGCGATCAAAGAGTCCATGTAACTGCACAAAAAACGTCTAGATGTATCCATCGGTGGTGGGGTCTTGTTGTGTGTCACCTCATTACGGTTATGCCATATTCTCCAAAAGGTAAACAAAACCATGGTTCGTTGAACATCTCCCAATGGATGCAAGACATCCACTAGCCATTCTACACCAGTGTTAATTACTTCCTTAAGATTCGGCAAGCGCCACACATCCCTCATACAGTCCCAGAGCTGGACTGCTAGTGGACATTGGCATAGTGCATGGAAACTATCCTCCGGCTCAGTACCACAAACAGGACAAACATCTCAAGTTTCTAGTCCTCTCTTATATTTATTCTGCCAGGCTGGAAGTGAATTTATAGCAACTCTCCAGGCAAAGTTTTTAACCGTTGGTGTAGACATACCTCCCCAAATCAATTTCCAGCAAGCCCGCCTCCCCTCTGGTGCAGAACTAGATTCTTGGGCAATCTCACGTCATGACTCATCAAACGCCATATCGTACGCACATTTAACTGTGAAAACACCAAATTTTCCTGGCCCCAAGCTAGTACATCCGCACCCTGTCTCGGGGATGCTCGAATTTTCAAAATCTCCAAGACATCACATGGCAGAATGATTGAACGTAAAAGTTGACCATTCTATGATCCATTGGCGTTCAGGAGCTGTGATACATATCTCATACGGCATCTCCCCTGTAAAGAAATTGGCTTGTAAGAAAAAGGCCTCGTATCCAATTGTCACGCCAGATACGGACACTCTGACCGTTGCCGATCCTCCATATCAATCCCTTTTTTAGAAGGTCTAGACCATGAGAAATAGTTGTCCACGTAGAAGAAGCGTTGCCCGTGAAAACAATATCTTCCAACTTCCCACTTGGATAATAGCGAGCCTTCAACAGTTGAGCACACAGACACTCCAGCTTTGTGATTAGTCTCCATGCTTGGCGGACCAATAGTGCTTGATAAAAAATACGAAAGTCTCGAAACACGGCACCCCTTTACACTTAGGCTGCTGCAGCTTTGGCCAAGCCTTCCAGTGGACCTTCCTCTTGCCTTCTGACGCTCCCCAATAACAGTTTCTAACCAAGCTAGTTAGATCATCACAAACTGAATAAGGAAGCTTAAAGACCCCCATGATATAAGTGGGCAATGCTTGTGCAACTGATTTTATCAACACTTCCCTATCAGGTTGAGCCAAATGACCATCTCCCCATTGGATTAGCCTTTTCAGAAGTCGAGCTTGAAGATTTTGAAATTTTCCTTTTGACATACGCCCATCCAGAGTTGGTAGACCCAAGTACTTCTCCTCAAAGCCCGCAATTGGGATAGCTAGGACTTCTCTTACTTCCTCTTGAACGAGTAACGGGCATGTATCCCCAAATAAGATTGAACATTTATCATAGTTTAACTACTGTCCTGTGGCAGACGCATACATATTCAAACATGACTTAACTTCTTGAGCTTGTTCACGAGAGGCTTTGAAGAACATAAGAGTATCATCCGCAAATAAGAGATGTGAGATACCAGGTGCCCTTCGACAAATTTTAACTGGTGTAATATTCCCCGTATCCGCCCTGTTCCTCAGTAGTGCAGAGAGACCGTCAGCAACGAACAAAAATAAAAATGGGGAGAGAGGATGACCTTGCCGTATCCCACGCGACGGTGCAAATGAATCTAAGAGGGTCCCATTTAATTTAACAGAATATCACATCAATGTGACACAGGTCATTATCCAGTCAATCCATTGATGTGAAACCCCCAACTTTTGCATCATTTGCCTCAAGAAGCTCCAATCCACCCTATCATATGCTTTAGACAGGTCCAATTTATAAGCACAACAACTTCTTGTGGGATCTTTTTCATGCTTAATGTAGTGGATGCACTCGAAAGCAATCAAGGCATTATCCGTGATCATCCTTCCTTGAATAAAAGCACTCTACTCAGGAGAAATAATGTCGTCTAGAACAGGCCTAAGCCTATTCACTAGACACTTAGAGACCACGTTGTAGATGACATTGCACAAGCTAATAGGGTGGAAATCGGAAACCTTGTAGGGGTTTGCAATTTTCGGAATAAGTACAATGGAGGTTTCATTCACACCTTCTGGCATAATACTTGTCCTAAAAAACTCTCTTACTGCCTTGATAATATTTTCCTTTAGACTATCCCAATTCCTCTGAAAGAATCTAGCAGGAAATCCATCGGGCCACGGTGCCTTTAGGGGGCCAATTTGGAAGAGTGCATCTGAAATCTCTTGATCAGAGAAGTCACTACAAAGCTTTGCATTTTTCTCAGCTGATATAACATGATTAAATAAATTCAAGAGAGGTGTAGAATCATGGTTTGGATCTGCTATAAATATAGACTTGAAGTATGCAGAAACCAAGACCCCCATGCCATGAGAATCTGTATGCACATTACCATCATAATCAAATAATTTTTTAATTCTATTTTTCCGAGCTTGCCACACTACCTTGCTTTGGAAAAACCTTGTGTTCCTATCACCTTCCTTGAGCCAAGTAATACGCGATCTCTGGAGCCAAATCATTTCCTCTTTGTACAACAAATCATTGAGTTTATCCGACGCTTCTCTGATTTCCTGTCTATCTGCATTCATTCTCATAAGTTCTTCTAACCTTGTCCGAGACTTATTATTTCTCTGGATACGTTTCCAAATTTTTTACTACTCCATCTCCTTAATGTAGACATTGTACTCCGAAGGGCAGCACTCACCTGCCCCAGGTCGTCCATCACACCAAAAGCGGACCAGGCTTTGCGAATCACTTCAGGGAGGCTTGCATCCCTCTCCCAAAAAATCTCATACCTCCTTCCCGTGGCCTTGGGAACAAGATGGTCCGCCTCACCCTTCAGCAACAAAGGAACATGATTGGAACTAGGAGAGGCTAAGTGGTGTACTGTATGAAAAGCATACAAATTCCTCCAGGAGTTTGAAGCCACTGCTCTATCAAGACGGACTCTCACATTTGCCCTACCTGAACGCATATTATCATAAGTATATGGGACGCCAACAAAACCAAGGTAGATGCTTTACGCCACAGGAACAGCAAAGACATCATCCACAGAGCTAGACACGTATCGATGTCCCCGGTACCCATGCCAGGAATGGAGCCAAGTAAATTAATCCAGTATTCGAGCAGAACCACTACGGATATTTTCCGAAAAGTATTTAGACATCTTCAACAGGGATAAAATATATAAAGATAATTCAAAGATAGGTTGTAAAAAAAGATAATTCAAACATTTAAAGAAAATAAAATAGTTCTATTTTTTATTCAAATCTGCTCACATGTTTTAGTTGTCCATATGAAACACCTGGAAATGCTAAGCTCGTCATGGGTTTTCCGATTGTGAATCTGGTGATGCATTTGAAGAAAATACTCAAGCGTCGCCCGATTATGTTCCGGAAGGTGGGTAGGATCACCCGACTCTTGACACTCAAGACCATCGGGCGGTGGCGATCAGGGCGGATGCAGTGTGAGTGGCAGGCTTTCGAGCGTGAGGACGGGTAGGATTGCTAGATTGCGCAGGCTCCGGCTCGATTTTGGGTGGGTCCACGCCGTCGGGGTTCAATGTGACGTGGTGAATGCTCATGTTTGATTGTATCCAACCCCACATTGGAATCCGGTCATGTTTGATGAGTTCGTTCAAATGCATCAACAAACTCGGCATCGAGCAACACATTAGCAGCTCAAGAAAGATTTTGTTGAGCATATGTGGACTTTTAAAGTGGACTACTGGTCACTTGTAAGGAAAAAAAGGACAACTAGATTATATGTGCAAGTTGAATTCAAGTTTCAACTTATTTAAAAACTTGGATGAATTATAAGCTCACGGAGTTAAATTAGAACTATTGTTGCATTTGAATATTTTCAATCATATATGGTTTGAGATGCTGTTATTTTAAGTTCACGAACTTAAAAAACACAATGACAAAAGTTTTAGGAGACATGGTTGAATGGTCGGCTCTCGCATCACTGTTCGTGGACTGTTGGAATATTTGGCAAGTTCATGATTAATTCCAATAAATACTTCATAAATAGAAGAGAAAATAGCATACAATAATCTAACGTAGTACATAAACGGGAAAACATGCACAATAACATCACACATGTAACAACAACTACATATACACATGAACAGATCACGATGGACGTACTGTTCGTTAGCTGCTGCAGGAGCGATGATGTTGATGATGATGTTGGCGATGATCTGTTGCTAACGGAGTTGTAGAAGACGTTGAGTGGCGCCGACCGACTTGGATGGAAGACGACCTGTGATGACAAACTTGAGCAGTCGTGCAGAGCACTTCCCAGAAACCTAATTCGTCATCTCCCGGTACAGGATCACAAGGACGAATGGGAGACCTGCTCTCCTGCACGTCGATGCATGCCGGCATTCGGGATGGAGTAGATTATGGTGACGATGCAAATAGTGAGATGAGGCAAAACCCTATGTGTTTTATGTGTCTTTGGTTGCGAACGTTAGCACTATATATAATTGCACCAAAGACGGTGTCGTGTCGCGGTCATGATCTCAATCCGACTTGGTTTCTAAGTCGTATACTTACATGACAAGAAATAATTAACTATTCTGCCAAGACATCCAAAAATAAAAACGGCAAAAGGAAGTTGCGCCCCTCCAAGGCAACTCACCGGATTTTCGCGGATCATTCACGCACGTGTGCAAGCAGCGCGGCGCGCCATGTCAGCCTGAGCAAGGAGAGCGCCCGCATGTGGTCTTATATTTTTCTCTTTTACACATCGCTAAGTGTGGTGTAAAGAATCCACTATATAAAGAGGTATCACATCTCCACAACTTTCTTTTATTTAGAACGTAGGCTCGCGGACAGCCTGGCTTTAAATTAATAAAGCCATCAGCCGGACAGAAATTACAACCACATACAAACCACATCGGCTGAACGATACACATGAACTCTCTAGGAAGCTTCTAATTCAATGTAGAGGACAAGCTAAAAAAATACAGAAAAGAAAGACCATTGCTCATCCTAGCCAAAGACTACAACCTAACAAACATCTAGGAAAAGAACAAGCAAGAGCACGATAAGGGCCTGCGAAAATAGAGTGTAGCCATGAACCTACCTGACTACCAGGGTGAAGAACTCCACGTAACCTCCTCTCTTGCCACAGAGGAACCCTTCCCTCTCGCCTTGGATCGCAGGCGCCACACGTCTTGAGAGACGCTCATCCTAGAGTGGGAGAGGTGTCGACTTCGAGACTTGGAGTAGCCACAACAAACATATGAAGGAAATATTCCCTGGCAATAATAAAGTTGTTATTTTATATTTCCTTATATCATGATAACTGTTTATTATTCATACTAGAATTGTATTAACTAGAAACTTGATACATGTGTGGATACATAGACAAAACACTGTATCCCTAATGAGCCTCTAATAGACTAGCTCGTTAATCAAAGATGGTTAAGTTTCCTAACCATAGACATGTGTTGTCATTTGATGAATGAGATCACACCATTAGGAGAATGATGTGATGGACAAGACCCATTCATTAGCATAGCATATTGATTGTTCAGTCTTTATTGCTATTGCTTTCTTCATGTCAAATACACATTCCTTCGGCTATGAGATTATGCAACTCCTGGATACCGGAGGAATGCCTTGTGTGCTATCAAACGTTACAACGTAACTAGGTGATTATAAAGATGCTCTACAGGTATCTACAAAGGTGTTTGTTGGGTTAGCATAGATCGAGATTAGGATTTGTCACTCCGGGTATCGGAGAGGTATCTCTGGGCCCTCTCGGTAATACACGTCATAAGAAGCCTTGCAAGCAGAGTGATTAATGTGTTAGTTGTAGGATGATGTATTATGGAACGAGTAAAGAGATTTACCGGTAACAAGATTGTACTAGGTATGATGATACTGATGATCGAATCTCGGGCAAGTAACATACCGATGGAGAAAGGGAATTATGTATGTTGTCATACCGGTTCGATCGATAAAGATGTTCATAGAATATGTAGGAGCCAATATGGGCATCCAGGTTCCGCTATTGGTTATTGACTGGAGAGGTATCTCGGTCATGTCTACATAGTTCTCGAACCCGTAGGGTCCGCACGCTTAACATTCGATGACGAATAGTATTGTATGAGTTATGTGATTTGGTGACCGAATGTTGTTCGGAGTCCCGGATGAGATCACGGACAAGACGAGGAGTCTCAAAATGGTCGAGAGGTATAGATTGATATATAGGACAATGGTATTCAAACACCGGAAGTGTTCCGGAGGGTACCGGGTACATATAGGGTCACCGGAAGGGGTTCCGGGCACCCCCCCAAAAAGATATGGGCCTAATGGGCCAAGAGGGGAAACGCACCAGCCACCAGGGGCTAGTGCGTCTCCTTTATGGGCCAAACCAGAGGATAAGGAAAGAGGGGAAGGGAGAAGGAAAGGGGGGATTCGCCCCCCTTCCTTCCCTCATCCCTCCTCTTTCCTTCCCCTTCGGTAAATAAGGAAGGGGGGCGGCCGGCCTAGTAGGAACCCAAGTAGGATTTGGTCCTACTTGGGGCGCCTCCTGGCCTCTCCCCTCTCCCCCACCTATATATATATATATATATGTGGGGGGGGGGGGGGCGCCCCCTAGCACACCCAAGACATTATCTTAGCCATGTGCCACACCCCCCTCCACAGTTTATGCCTTCGGTCATAACTTCGTAGTGCTTAGGCGAAGCCCTGCGAGGATCACTTCGCCATCACCGTCACCACGCCATCGTGCCGACAGAACTCATCTACTACCTCGACGACTTGCTGGATCAAGAAGGCGAGGTATGTCACCGAACTAAACGTGTGTAGAACTCGGAGGTGCCGTACGTTTATTACTCGACCGGTGGATCGTGAAGAAAGTTCGACTACATCAACCGCGTTGTGAAACGCTTCCGCTTACAGCCTACGAGGGTACATAGACACACTCTCCCCCTCATTGCTATGCATCTCCTAGATAGATCTTGCGTGAGCGTAGGATCTTTTTTTGAAATTGCACTATGTTCCCCAACAGTGGCATCATGAGCCAGGTCTATGCGTAGATGATATGCACGAGTAGAATACAAAGAGTTGTAGGCGGTAATCGTCATACTACTTACCACCAATGTCTTATTTTGATTCAGCGGTATTGTTGGATAAAGTGGCCCGGTCCAACCTTACATGACCACGTTCATGATACAAAGACATGCAAATAGTTTTGCATAAAGGTGGTTGGCGGGTGTCTGTTTCTCCTACTTTAGTTCAATCAAATTTGACTGCGGCCAGTCCTTGTTGAAGGTTAAAACAACAAACTTGATAAATCACCGTTGTGGTTTTGATGCGTAGGTAAGAACAGTTCTTGCTAGAAGCCCGTAGCAGCCACGTAAAACTTGAAACAACAAAGTAGAGGACGTCTAACTTGTTTTTGCAGGGAATGTTTTGATGTGATATGGTCAAGACATGATATGATATACGATATTGTATGAGATGATCATGTTTTGTAATCTATTGGCACCGGCAGGAGCCTTATGCTTGTCTCTTTATTGTATGAAATGCAAATGCCATGTAATTGTTTTACTTTTTCGCTATGCATCAAAAATAGTTGTAGAAGCAATAGTTGGCGAGACAACCACGACGCAACGATGGCGATCAAGGTGTCGAGCCAGTTGTCATGGTACTAAGTCCGACAGTAAGGGTAGGGGGTACGTATGAGGAGGCAAGGCCCTAGCTACAGCGAGGTTATAGACACGAGTTTACGAGTTCAGGTCCCTCTCGGAGGTGGTAAAAGCCCTACGTCTCGGTGCCCTGAGGCGGTCGACTGGAATATGATCATGTGTGTTACAGGGGGTGCAAACCCTTGTGCCAGAGGAGGGGGTGGCTTATATAGAGTGCGCCAGGACCCCAGCCACCCCACGTTACATGGTTCAATGTACATAAAGACAGGGCGTTACTGGTAACACTAGCTATAAAGAGCTATCAATGATCTTTAAGACTACTGAGTGAACGCCTGACCGTTGCCATCCTAGGTGACTCTAGGTCTTCTACACTCCGAGTGGTTTCTTGTATGGTCGAGTGACTTCATCTTGGTCGAATGGAA
The DNA here is from genome assembly GCA_963921465.1 of Triticum timopheevii. Classification (NCBI taxonomy): domain Eukaryota; kingdom Viridiplantae; phylum Streptophyta; class Magnoliopsida; order Poales; family Poaceae; genus Triticum; species Triticum timopheevii. Next base: position 156,916,709 of record OY997272.1, read on the forward strand.
TTGGGGTATCCGAGTGGGATAATTGGTCGAGTGGATTGCACTCCAAGGTTACTTCAGTTGGTATCTTTTGTTATACTTTGAATGTTCTTGATTTTAGGGTAGTGACCTTGGGTAGGGTGTCTAGGTCAGGCCTTGGACCCTACCCTAGGTCCATGGCATCGTCATTAGCCCCTGAATGGATTGAGGTCTGAATGAAAAGAGAGTTGAAGTTGATCCCGACCTGATTTTTATGCTTCGTAGGCATTTTTCCCGAGTCTGGGAGTCATGCTAAAACTCCAACTTTATTTCAGTCCCCTTGATCGATTCAGAGGTCGTCGAGTGAACTATACTGACAATCTTCGAGTGTTGATATGGTACGAAATCTTTGGCGCGATTGGTTACTTTGCGGTTCCCGGATCTCACGGGATTCGAAACTTTGGGGAAGAGCGCGGGACGGAGCGCGCCGTAGTAACCGGGGTGGATAGACAGGGGCGCCTTGATTCTTGCGCCACCTTTTTCGCCACATATCGGGCGTGCGACTGTTATGGGATTTGACAAGACTGCTTGGGCCCACGAGTCAGCCACTCAAAGGCATCGAGGCCGATGCGTTTTCACAGTGCGCCTTATCCCCTTCTTCTTCCTCTGCTTCCTCAGTGCATCCTCGTCACTCTTGACGCCACCGCCCCGCCCATGCGCAGTCCACCGCAATGGGAAAGGATAGGACGGGTGCCCTGGAGCGCGCGAAGAAGGCGACAACGACGGTGAAGGGCAAGAAGATGAGTCAGGGGTCATCGTCAAGGTCAGGATTGCCGCCTGGTTGGATCCAGGGGGACTGGATTCAGTCCACAATCCAGAAAGAAGATTTGGAGGATCTGGCCGGTGCGGGCTTGATTGTTGATGGGTCTTGGAGGATGCCTGGGAACAAGACCGAGCCTCAGCCGCAGGAGGGTGAGTGCGTCCTCCTCGCAACTCATGTCGACCGTGGTTTCACTCTGCCTCCGCATCCTTTTTTTCGGGGTTTCCTGAACTTTTTTGGTGCCCAACTTCATCATTTCTCTCCCAACACTATCACATATCTCACTGCGTATGTCTCTCTGTGTGAAAACTTCTTGGGTTGTCGATCGCATTGGGGTTTATTCAAACACATCTTTACCTGTCGTTCCCAAACTGTGAAGAAGGCAAATCTGACTGACGTAAGGATGCATGTTATCCAAATGTGTGGGGGTTTAGGGATTCAGATGAGGGTCAGGAGTACTTTTCCTTCTATGACTCTTCCCGAGTCGGTTAGGGGGTGGCAGTCAACCTGGTTCTATTGTGAAGATGTTCCGACCCCTGGTCAGTCGACTGGTTTTCCCCCCTTTACCATGGACCGAGTCTGCCAACCTCTTCATTGACCGTGACTTCAGCAGAGAAAGTAGAAGTGTCCATGCTAGTCGACCGAATAGTTCAATTGGTCTGTGACGGTGTGACTGGCATGGATTTGTTGGAGGTGTTTCTCAGTCGACACATCCAACCCCTCCAAGCTCGCGACCACCCAATGTGGATGTACTCGGGCACCAATGACACCGCTCGGGTCCACCCAGAGGAGGTCGCCGAGGAGATGGTGGCATAGTGGCTGCAGGGCATCACTGGAAACATAGACAACCCCAGGGGGTCTAGAAAAGTTGTACCATTCGACACAGAAAATGACCCGGACAAGGTCTGACCTTTGTTACCGAGTGTCTTTTCATTCTGATTTGCAACTATCCTTGCATCTGATGCTAGTTTAACTCCTTGCCTTGCAGATTTATACTGAGATGTACTCGATGCCAAACGGGGAGCAAGTCCAGGAGGGAACGGAGAGCGGAGATGACAGTGGCGACTGGCAATCCCTCGACAATGATGAGGAGGACAGTGATGACTTGAACGATAGTGAAGAAGTTGACTCACCACCTCGCTCAGAACGTTGATCCAAACATTCTCAAGACCCTATAGGTAGGCATAGCAAGGCAGCTCCTCCAAGCACACAAGTGCAAAAACGCACTCGGACTTCATCTCTGGAACCGTCTGAAAAGGCCGCCAATCAGCCCAAGGTCGCCCCCTCAAATCCTTGGAAGTCCTTGCCCAAGATCAAGATGGACGTTCCCGTCGCTTCTGCGTAAGTGTTTTGTTTTTCCCTTTGTTTTTGCGTTGTTTGGGAACCTCTATGTTATCATCGACTCATTCTCCTACTTGACCTAGTGGGTTCTGAATCTTTCAATGTTACGACTTTTGGGACCTCCATGGACATTTACAAGGATCAAGATTATGAGGAAACTGAAGACGTGACCACTTCCAAAGCGGGTATAATTCTACAATCGTACGCTCATTTTGTCGGTTGTATTGTCGGTCGACTAAACTCTTATGGTCGAGTCTTGTGCAGCACCACAAGATGTCATTGAACTTTCAGACGACGACAAAGACGTGCCCCAGAAGATCATAGGAAGAAAGGGCAGGACTTTGAGCAGGAGGGTTCCTAACAGCAAGGTACCTCAGTCGACATCAGCACCAGAAACAGTGGTCCAGCAATCCGGAGATCCAATTCGGACTTCTGTTTCTTTTGCCGATCTTGTGTCGACTGATCGTCCTTCGGCATTGACCGCTCAAGTCCTTGCTCCGTCCGCGCAAGTCCATGCCTCAGATCCTCTGGCTGCTTTGAATGTTCCACCAACTCTGCTCTTTGTTGCCCATCATGTCCCAGAGGACCTGGAGGGCGCTCCTAAGGAAGCTATATTCCAAGCAGGCTTTATGATGGAGCAAATGAAGGTGGTGCATGAGGCTAGCAAGGATGCCTACAATGCCAGCTCTGATCTTCAGACCAATGTCAAGGTGAGTTGATTTACGACTGATCTTTCAGCTTGATCTTTGCTCTGTTAGGATATGGTACTTGGAAACTACTGCTTTATTATCCGTAAGATGTCTGTGGATGAGCGTTTTGAAACCTTTAATGTGCATCTGTCATGAGTCTGCACTTTATATCCGTCCATCCACTGGGTGCTTTAAATTTTGCTGAATAGTTCTTCCGCTAGAGTCGACTAGGTTGTGTCGAGTGTATCTTTGAAACGGTGGGGGCATGCAAAGTGGACCCACTGGGTGTAGTCCCCGAGACCGCCGTCGAATGTTTGACTCGGCAGGGGTCTTTACCAAATGTCTCTTTTCAATTCTTCCACTTAGTCGGGACAAATCCTGTCGAGTGGGATCCAGACCAATGGTGGCACGCCGAGTGCACCCACTTGGAGTAGTCCCCAAGACCGCGGTCGACTGCGGGCAGCCGGTAGGGGTCTGAGAATTAATGTTGTCGTTTTTTTTATTATTCATGCTGGACAGACCATGCTGAGTGGGAAATCAGTCTAGTGAGGGCACGCCAAGTGCACCCACTGGGTGTAGTCCCCGAGACTACTGTTGAATGTTTGATTTGGCAGTAGTCTTAGAACACTTTTTGCTGCGATTGACCTTTGTTTCTAGTGACTGACATGTCTTATTTGTTGACTACAGAAATCTTGTGAGCTCGGGGCCCAATTTGCTGAATTGTATAGGAAGCAGATCAGTCTCAAGCTCGACCTGGAGCTGGCCAAGGAGAATCTTTAGAAGGCCAAGGATAAAGCAACTGCTATGGGAGGTAATAACTCGCCGATTGTTCACTTTGTCATTTTTTCATTTTTGTCCTTTGAACCGAGTGGCTCAACTCGAACAGATGTGCGTAGTGAAAACCGTCAACTCCAAGCTCGTCTGAAGAATATTATTTCTTTTGTCAAAATTAACCAGGCTCTGGAACAGAAGGACCTCGACCTTGCCGCAGCGTAGAGGACGGCGTGAGAGAAAACTGAACTTCCCGACAAGAAGCTGGCTTTAGTCGGCAAGTTGGAAGAGGAAAACGCCCAGTTGAAGACTGCCATAAACGAAGCCAACAAAGAAGTCGTGCAGCTGAAGAAGTACAAGGTGGCCTGTCTGACAAGGTTGGAGATCTCACTCGAAAGAGGGATGAACTGGAGGTTTATCTGGGAGGTCGCCAAGAAGATGTTCCTAATGCTTGAAGGTACTTTCCCTTGTCTCACTGATTTGCAACTTCCAACTCATCATATAATTGCCGACTCGCCATTATTCTGTATGTGCTGAATTCTGTAGAAACTTCGAGGAAGAGATTAGGTGGATCGAGACGAATCTGGTCCCCATAAACTCCCCCGTCAAGGATGAAGCTGCGATGAACATGCTGCGACTGGAGTCTCACATTGCCAGTGTTATGGATTATCTTGCTCGTCTGAAAGTGGTGGTGTCACGGATTGGCACAGAACTCTGGCCAGCTGTGACGTTCCATAGTGATCTTGAGTCTCTAATGACTCAACTCAATGAAATCCCTAGTCGAGTGCAAGAGTGGAAGTCATCGTCTGCTCATTATGGCGCTGATGTGGCTCTGTCCTTGGTCTGAGTCCATTGCAAGGAGGTCAAAGAAGAGAAGCTGGCGGCTCTCAAGGTCATCAACATCAAGAAGCTCCAATTCCAGTCCTTCTGGAGACCTTCATCGACGCTACAACTCGTATTGCAGACGGTATCGACCTTGATAGTTTTGTCGAGCCAGCAAGCCCTACTCCTGTTGAGTGAACAAACTTAATGCCTCACTTTTATTTGCCTTGGAATGTCGAGTGATTTTGTAACCGTTAAACTCTTTCGGGCCTGATTCCTAAGTACTTGTGTTCGTGGTTCTGAACTTTGCTGGATTTATCTGAACTTGGTTTTTGTCGGTGTCAAAACCGTCGGATCTCGGGTAGGGGGTCCCGAACTGTGCGTCTAAGGTCGACGGTAACAGGAGGCGGAGGACATGATGTTTACCCGGTTAGGGCCCTCTCTATGGAGGTAATACCCTACTTCCTGCTTGATTAATCTTGATGAATATGAGTATTAAAGAGTTGACCTACCACGAGATCGTAATGGCTAAACCCTAGAAGTCTAGCCTATATGATTATGATTGTGATTACCGACTAAACCCTCCGGTTTATATAGACACCGGAGGGGACTAGGGTTGTACAAAGTTGGTTACAGAGAAAGGAATCTTCATATCCGAATGCCAAGCTTGCCTTCCACGCCAAGGAGAGTCCCATCTGGAGACGGGAAGAAGTCTTCTGTCTTGTATCTTCATAGACCATCAGTCCGGCCCACGTCACATAGGCCGGACGGCCGAGGACCCCTTAATCCCGGACTCCCTCAGTAGCCCCCGAACCAGTCTTCCAATGATGATGTGTCCGACACGCAGATTGTCTTCAGCATTGCAAGGCGGGTTCCTCCTCCAATTTTCTTCAAAGCACCTGACTTAAAGAGCCCATCGGCTTCTGCACCTTCATGACTTCAGCTTCCGCGTGTCGAGCGAATACGAGAGGTCGAGTTATTTTTGCACATACCACCCTTACCATGTAAGAAAGGCATCTATTTAAAGAGAGCGGGATCTTCAGATCCATTCCATACCAAGCGAGGAATCCTCAAAGCTTGCTAGGAGAAACCATTCCAACATGGCTAGCGCTCCAACTCTTCCTTCCATCCCAACGGCCCCGGAAAAAGCAATTGGGTGAAGTGTTCCGTATCCCACAGTCAGCTAGTGAAGCTGCAAGCATAGGGATTTCTCCCCCCGCAGATCTAGTCCCCGTTCGAGCAGGAACAAGATTTCTATGAGACAATCCTGCTTGACAAGATGCCCATAGTGTGTGACATGAGATGGGTGGACTGGACCTACATAAGAGAGAATGAAGAGCACTTCCCAGGTGTCTATGACAGCTTCAAGGCATGTGAGGTTGACAAGTTTGTTGGCCAAAAGCTCACTAAGTGGAATGATGAGCTGATTATGCAATTATATTCAACTGCTCATTTCTATCCACATGGCAAAATTGTGTGGATGTCAGAGGGTACAAGGTACCAATCTACAGTTGATGAGTGGGCTACATTGATCAACGCTCCAGAAGCTCATGAAGATGACTTGGATGTCTATGCCAAGAAGAAGAAGGATCACAACTCAAGGGCCAGCATGTAGACGGAGATACTTGATGCAGACCTGGAGACTCACAAGTTTGGCTCAGTAAAGCACATGCTGTCAGGACTGCCTACAATCAATACCATTCTGAGGCACACTCTGTTGCCAAAATCAGAAGATCACAGAATGATCAGAGGGCAGTCCATAAACTTGCTGCATATATTTGATGTCCCTCAAAAGTTCAAAGTGATGAGCCTGATTGTGGAAACAATCAAGAGTACAGCTGCAGATCAGAAGAGATCTTGTGGGTACGCTCCACAAATTCAGGTGCTCATCAACTCCAAGATGGGCACAGGCACATATTTGTTGGACAAGGATCACTTACCCCTCAAGCCAGACTTTGAGGACAACATTGTTGTCATGAATGAAGAAGATCCATCATCAGTGCAAGCACATGAGAAGAGAGAGAAGGCAAGGGTAGAGAAAGCTGCAAACATGCCAACAGCTGAAGATGCATCTCAAGTATTCTTGAAGAGCAAGCAAGATTAGCTTCGATATCTGATTGCCTCCACCTTAAGGATTGAGAAGGGCTTGGCCACCCTGACTCAAAACCAGGAGAGCTTGGAGAGGATCATTGAGCAGAAATTCTATGATCTTGATGTCAAGGTAACTGAGATTCAGTCAGTAGTTGAGCAACATCAGGAGGAAGTGGAGGAGAAGAAGGGCAAGTCTACTACATATGCTTTCACAAGGGTGCCCAGGAGTCAGAGGTTTGCTACAGTGCCTGTCCCAGACACAAGAGCTACTACATCTGCACCAGCAGCCACAGCTTCAGTGCCACCAGCTCTAGCAGCCACTCCACCAGCTCCAACCACATCTACAGGCGCTTTCGTCCTTGGAGTCATCTCTACACCACCTCATGAAGACCAAGCCTGAGAGACGCATAGCACTTTGCATATTTTTAGCTTTTTGGTACTTGTTGCCAAAGGGGGAGAAATATGTATAGATCATATTCTTCGAGAGAGAGAGTATTGTTTTATCTCTCTTTGTAGTTTATTTGCTTGAACTTTACTGTGTGTTTGCTTGATACATTATGTCCTTTGTGAGATACTTGGATGATCATGTGTTTGATCATATGCTACTTTATTGTGTGCTTGAATGATATTATCCTTCATATCCATTTATGATCATTCACTTTGCTTGGTGATGAGTGCATGTGTTCAATTATTATCATTTTGAGCTCTCCACCAAGATGTATGTGACATGGAAGAGTGACCCATGATCCTAACACATTGTGCATTTGCAGTCCAAAGCAAATTTTAAATAACGCACAAATTCAGGGGGAGCTCTTGTTTGTCACATACTTCTCAAAGAGACAATGTATTTCAATCTTATTATCATTTGTCGAAACTTTGATCTATATGTTGTCATCAATTACCAAAAAGGGGGAGATTGAAAGTGCAACTATCCCTAGGTGGTTTTGGTAATGATTAACAAAATATAGCTCATTGAACTGATGCCATTACAAGATAAATATTTTAGGAAAGTTCAATGATTGTCATGGCATGGATAAGGAATGTGGACCCCTCAAAATGCTAAGGAAAAAGGGTTGGCTCAAGCTTCAAAGTCCAAGGCTCTGTATTTTCTATTTGAGTGATCAAAGATCACATTGAGTCTATAGGAAAGCCAATACTATTAAAAGGGGACGAGGTGTTTCTTAATGGCTTGCTTGCTCAAAGTGTTTAGTGATATGCTCAAAAGCCCTCAACCACTTTCTCATATCCACATATGTCCCAAACCAAAATTCAAACTCGGCCCCACCGATTTGATCCATCCGGCGCCACCGAGTTCATTTGACATAGGCACTACCAGAAACCCTAGTCTTTTAGGTCTAACTGATAGGGATCTTGGTCTCACCGAGATGGGGTTGCAAACTCTCTGTTTCCCTTCATAACGTTTCGGTCTAACCAAAATGAGCGATCGGTCCCATCGAGTCTGCAATGCAAACTCTCTGTTTCCTTTTCGTAATGCTTCACTCCTACCAAGACGAGCGAATCGGTCCCACCGAGTTTGCCTGACCAACTCTCTGGTTAGCTTATTACCAAAGTCGGTCCAATCGAGTTTGTGTAATTGGTCAAACCGAGATTACGTTATGCCCTAACCCTAATGATATTGGTCCCACCGAGATGACATGTCGGTCCCACCGAAATTGCCTAACAGTCACATATGCACTGAATCGGTCCGACCGAGTTTTCTGATTCGGTCCCACCGAGTCTGGTATAATGTGTGTAATAGTTAGATTTTGTGTGGAGGCTATATATACCCCTCCACCCTCTCCTCATTCGTGGGGGGAAGCCATCAGATCGTTCCTACACTTCCACTACTCATTTTCTGAGAGAGAGCTACCTACTCATGTGTTGAGACCAAGATATTCAAAACCAACCATATGAATATTGATCTCTAGCCTTCCCCAAGTTTCTTTCCACTCAAATCATGTTTCCACCAAATCCAATCCTATGAGAGTGAGTTGAGTGTTGGGGAGACTATCATTTGAAGAACAAGAGCAAGGAGTTCATCATCAACACACCATCTATTACCTTTTGGAGAGTGGTGTCTCCTAGATTGGTTAGGTGTCACTTGGGAGCCTCCAACAAGATTGTGGAGTGAACCAAGGAGTTTGTAAGGGCAAAGAGATCGCCTACTTCGTGAAGATCTACCCTAGTGAGGCAAGTCCTTCGTGGGCGATGGCCATGGTGGGATAGACAAGGTTGCTTCTTCGTGGACCCTTTGTGAGTGAAGCCCTCCGTGGACTCACACAGCCGTTACCCTTGGTAGGTTGAAGTCTCCATCAACGTGGATGTACGATAGCACCACCTATCGGAACCACGACAAAAACATCCTTGTATCCTATTGCGTTTGCACTCTCCAAACCCTTCCCTTTAGATTCTGGCAAGTTGCATGCTTTACTTTCCGCTGCTTATATACTCATTGCATGCTTGCTTGAATTGTGTTAAGATTGCTTGACTTGTGCTAAGTTGTTAAAATCTGCCAAGAACTAAAATTGGGAAAAGCTTAAGTTTTTATTTGGTCAAGTGGCCTTCCGAATGGTCCTATATCGAGGATGCCGCCCTTCCCAACCCAATCCGAATGGGTCTTCCTGAATTTTCAAGCATTCCGTTGAAGAAACGCCATAGTTGGCGCCCTCGGAGCCACAAGGAGGAAGATAGCATGGAAGTCCGTCAATTGACAAGCAAGACAAAGACACTCGCTCAGTCCGGATTATCAATAGTCGAGGTAATGGCGACTTCCATAGTGCAAGGGGTTCAGCCACTCCAATACAGACGGTTTCCCATGTGGCATTACCATGGGGAAGATGATGCCTCCCGCTGCGGTCGGAAGGGTCCGGACACCCCTGCCGCTTTGGCCAAAATACTGGTCGAACTGTACAATGGGGAGAAAGAGGAGTTCACTCGTATTAAGCGCCGAGATGGATTTTCCATGTAAAATCCTCCTAGCTGGGTGAGTTCCAATCCCACTACTCTTCTCATTCTGCTCCCTGAGTCGCTTTTCATGGACATTAATCCATCCATTGGTAACATGAATGGCAGAAGATCACCAAGGAGCTCAACAGCTTAGGGAGTCCTGGATTAGGGTGTCCTCGGACAACCAAACTATATGCTTATGCCGGACTGTTGGACTATGAAGATACAAGGTTGAAGACTTCGTCCCATGTTCGGGTGGGACTCTCCTTTGCGTGGAAGGCAAGCTTGGCAATTCAGATATGTAGATTCCCTTCTCTGTAACCGACTTTGTGTAACCCTATCCCCATCCAGTGTCTATATAAACCGAAGGGTTTAGTCCGTAGGACAACAACAATCATAATCATAGGCTAGCTTCTAGGGTTAGCCTCTATGATCTCGTGGTAGATCAAATCTTGTAATACTCATATCATCAAGATCAATCAAGCAGGAAGTAGGGTATTATCTCCATCGAGAGGGCCCGAACCTGGGTAAACATCGTGTCCCCCGCCTCCTGTTACCATTAGCCTTAGACGCACAATTCAGGACCCCCTACCCGAGATCCGCCGGTTTTGACACCGACATTAGTGCTTTCATTGAGAGTTCCACTGTGACGTCACCATAAGGCTCGATGGCTCCTTCAATTATCTACAATGATGCAGTCCAGGGTGAAGTTTTCCTCCCCGGACAGATCTTCATATTCAGCGGGTTTGCACTGCGGGCCAACTCGTTCGGCCATTTGGAGTAGATCGATAGCTACGCCCTTGGCCATCAAGTCAGGTTTGGAAGCCTAAACTACATGGCCGATATCACTGGAGACTTGATCTTCGATGGATTCGAGCCCATGACAGGTGCACCCTACATCCACGAGGAGCATGACCTAGATCTACCATCGGGTGGTGTTCTGGAGACCGCACCCGAAGCTGCCCTGGCTTTAGATCCGGAGCAGATCGTGCCATCCAAGGACGGGAGGATAGACCCCGCCACGGAAGCCGCACACTCTACAGCGATAGAGCCGAACACAGATTTCACCATCGAGGAGGTTTGTGTCATCGGATCCTTGGACTCATCTCCGGCCATAGGCTCCGAACCACGCGTATCCGCGCCCATCGGATCTGACTAGGCGCCGATCCCGGAGTTCAGCTCCGCGGACATCTTTCAACACTCGCCCCTGGGCGACGTGCTAAACTCAGTAAGGTCTCTCTCCTTGTCAGAAGCCTCTCAGCCGAACTATGTCCGGCTTGAGTGGGAAGCGGACAACAAAGGAATTCGTTACCCACCCACCACCCACTTAATAGCCATTGTCGACGACATAACCAACATGCTTGACTTCGACTCCAAAGACATCGACGGTATGGACGACGATGCCGGAGACGAACAAGAACCACCGCCCACAGGGCGCTGGACAGCCACCTCATCGTATGACATATACATGGTGGATGGACCCAGTGAAAACAATGGCGAGGATCAAAAGGATCCAACGGAGGATAATCCTCCTAAGAAGCAGCCAAAGTGCCGATGTCAGCGGCGCCGCTCTAAACCCTGCCATAGCAAAAACAACGATACTGGCTCAAGAAATAATAACACCCCGGACGACACTGAAAACGACGAAAACCCCGCAGATCCATCGATGGAGCAGGATGAACAAGGAGACAGCAAACATAGTCCAGGGCCGCTGTCCAATCACAGGGATGCCGAAGACAAAGCTTATAAACCTGTCCCCGAAGAGGAGAATAGTCCGGATGAGGATGCACGCATCCTCCCGGAAAAACAATTCGAACAAGAGCACATCCACAAGAGATTATTGCCACCGCGAGGAGCTAAAAGAAGCAGAAGCAACGGCTTAAGGCCACGCAGGATATACTCAACCAAAGATGGAACGAAGTGCTCGACAATGAGGAAAAATATGGTGGTGATCGCCAAACAAAGAGTTATCCAAAATGCAAGCTTCTGCCCAAATTCGACGATGAGGCTATCGCGCCCATACCGCCGAAAAACAATACGGCCAATCTGCCAGACCGACCACCTCATGGCCAAGACAGAGCGGCTAATAACTCCACACATAAATCAGCACCCCCTCCCAATAAAGGAAAGGAGGTCGCAGGCAAGTACCAGGAACACGACCTACGTGAGCACCTTGACAAAAGAGCTCACATAACCATGTCCATCTACGGATCTAGGAAACACGTCCTCATACAGGACCACGGCCACAAAACGGACTATACTAATCGACCACCAGTTCTAAATCAACACCGAACACTACAACCGTCGGACCCATGCCACGACACAGTCAAGTACAGGGGTGCTGCACACCCCCTGTGTTTCACCGATGAGGTGCTGGATCATGAATTTCCAGAGGGGTTTAAACCCGTAAACATCGAGGCATACGACGGAACGACAGACCCAACGGTCTGGATTGAGGACTTTATTCTTCACATCCATATGGCTTGCGGAGATGATATCCACACCATCAAATACTTGTCCCTCAAGTTGAAAGGACCAGCTTGACACTGGTTGAAAAGCCTCCCCGAAAATTCCATTGGAAGCTGGGAGGAACTCGAGGACGCTTTCAGGGCTAATTTTCAAGGGACCTATTTCCGACCTCTGGATGTAGACGATTTGAGTCACATAATCCAAAAACCCGGAGAGTCAGCCCGTAAGCTTTGGAACAGATTTCTCACCAAGAAGAACCAAATCATCGACTGTCCGAATGCCAAAGACCTAGCAGCTTTCAAACACAGTATCCTGGACGAATGGCTTGCCAGACACCTCGGCCAGGAAAAGCCAAGGACGATGGCAGCCCTAACAACTCTTATGACCCACTTTTGCGCGGGCCAAGATAGTTGGTTGGCCCGCAGCAACACTAGCGATCCGGGCACATCCGTAATCAGGGATGGCAACGGGAAACCACGACGCAACAAAAACAAACATCGAAATAATGAAGACAGCCTAGACAATACAGTGGTAAATCCCGGATTCAGGGGCTCTCGACCCGGTCAACGGAAAAAGCCATTCAATGGCAACAGAGATGGTCCGTCCAGCCTAAATAAAATTCTAGACAGGTCCTGTCAGATTCGTGGTACCCCCAAGAAACCTGCAAATCACACCAACAGAGAATACTGGGTCTTCAAGAAGGCCGACAAGTTAAACCCTAAACACAACGGGAAGGAGCCGCCAAGTGAAGATGAGGACCAATCTCGCTAGCCGAACATTGGGGGACAGAAAAAATTTCCACCGGAGGTCAAAACAGTGAACATGATTTACGTCACCCACATCCCAAAGAGGGAGCGCAAGCGTGCACTCCGAGACGTATACGCTGTAGATCCCGTCGCCCCCAAATTCAACCTATGGTCAGCCTGCCCGATCACTTTCGATCGCAGGGATCTTCTAACTAGTATCCATCATGGGGGTTCAACTGCTTTGGTGCTCGACCGAATAATCGAGGATACCGCCTTACCCGAGTCCTCATGGATGGCGGTAGTAGTCTCAATCTGATATATCAGGACACTCCCTGCAAGATGGGGATAGACCCGTCGAGAATCAACCAAAGCAATACTACCATTAAAGGAGTAATACCAGGCATAGAGGCCCGCTGCACGGGCTCTTTAACGTTGGAAGTTGTATTCGGTTCTCCCGATAACTTTTGAAGCAAAGAACTAATCTTCAACATTGCTCCATTCCGAAGTGGCTATCACACACTCCTCGAAAGAACGGCCTTCGCCTATTTCAATGCCGTCCCACACTACGCTTATCTCAAACTCAAGATGCCCGGTCCACGTGGCATCATTACAATAGCGGAAACACACAACGCTCTCTTCATACGGAAGAATACGTAGCGGCTCTAGCAGCCAAACCACAAAATGGTCTGTCCAATCTGGGCAACTCATTAGTCTTCAAGACCACGGACACAGCTAGAAGCATCCGGCGCACACCTAGGTGTAGCAGCTCAGATAAACCTGAGCTCGATCAGCGGTTACGCCCCCATAGCAACAACCAATATTAAGACTGTACGGGTCTACACATATACACATAAATATACAATCAAAATCCTCTGTCTGGTGCGGGGGCTACCCGCATGTAAAAGGTCTATAGTTCGGCTTGACCCTATTTGCACTCCAGAAATGGAATTTTCGCAGTTTATTAGAATAAACCAACTCCATGCACGGTCACACCAGATTCTTCTACCTGGGTTTTCTTTTTTACAGATTACCATTGTGCTACACCCTTCAAGGATACGGCACAACGGAGGCAAAGGCGCAGACGTGCAGCAGGGCGCCGTTCAAAGGTTTCCTTTTCAGATTAAGACCCTGTGTAAACCTTTTTATTGTCTTTTGTTGTCTCATACCCTCCTGGCACTTAAAATGACCGAGAGGGATACCGGCGTTATTGACAAATTTATGATTCGCCACACTAAAATAAAAGTTACAGAGGCATCAACTAGTGTGTTTTGGAGATCTATGCTCTCACCACAGGTGCTCCTTCGTCACGCCGGATCGATGCACGTACCTTGAAATCCAGGGCTCATTATCGAGGGCTGTATTCAGCCCAGTATATGTTGTAAAGTCCGAATACCTTCGGGAGTGTTTGGCATCGCGAGTTTGGCCTTATATGCATCAGCTCCGAATCATGTCTTTGGTCAAATGTTGGGTTTGCCCGGCTCTTGGGTTTTGCTACCTTACGTTCCGTTTTATCGGCTAAGGCGACCAAAGGAGAACTACTACGATTGTGCCCTGGTTCATCCGGATGAGCACCTCAGTAGAGAAAGCCGAAAACTGACTGTCATGATACAGCGAGAGTTGGTCAACCACTCAATGACTTAGCGGAATCTTCGCGATTCCTCCACCTTAACGAAGGACCGGTTTCCCGGTCACATATGTAAACGCACCATATTCGGATAAACGCGGGCATACCAGGGGCTATATAGTAGCTCCACCGTCAAACTCCTATGGCTAAGTGAAAGTGTTAAAGCTATATAGTCCGATTGCCTCATTCCCCGCACTATCACCTCCTTAACGGACCAAGACGTTGGATAAAGTGTGATTATGTGCTTTTCCGAACACCCCCGTGTTATACGCGAGGGGGCTGAAGCTAACGACTGCAAACTTTCAGGTTATATACATATATACATAAAACGGCCGCACAGGAGGCACTACAATACTTCATGGGCAAAAGTATAAATATAGCCTTTATTATCAAAAGCATTGTTCTTACAATCAAAATACATATCACTCGAACATGGTATTCTTTGAGCACCGAGCCTCTATTAAACGAGCACCTTCTAAGACTTCTTCAAAATAGTGCTCAGGCGAGTCCTGGCCGCTGGGTGGATCCCTAGTGGCAATGTCGGTGGCCTCCATCCTCGCCCAGTATGTCTTAACACGGGCAAAGGCCATCCACGCACCCTCTATGCACGTCGACCGCTTGACAGCATTGATATGCGGCACATCACGAATAAATCGTTACACCAACCCAAAACAACTATCCGGACTTGGTTCCTTCGGCCATAGGTGATCCATAACAGCCTTCATGGAAAGCCCAGATAACCTATGGAGCTCGGCCCATTCGGCCATTTGCTCGTTCAACAACAGCGGACGCCTCGGAGTACTGAACTGTGACCATAACAACATTTCTGTTTCATGATCTTCTTGATCTCGGAAATACTGTGTTGCATCGACAACACTCTTTGATAAATCTAAGTATGCGTCGAGAGAACTCCACAATTGATCAAGAGGGGCATACTTCGGATCACCGAATTTAGTTCATAGTAAAAAGGGCTTCCTAGACGCAATCTCACCGGCTTGCCGGAGCTCCTCCCGAGCCGCTCTGATCTCAGAGCGGGTTTCCTTTGCTGCTTGCAAGGCCTTCTCAAGGTCAGCCGTTTTTTCTTGATTCTCTTTATTGAGAAGCTCATATCGGCTAGCGGCCTCCTATAGCTCAAGGGCCATGTTGGCCATTCTATCCTCACTCTGGCGATGAGCAGCCTGTTCGGCTTTCAATTCACTAGCCGCCTTCTCGGCAGCCACATTACTTCTCCTAGCTTGCTCCTTGGCCTGGGCAAGCTCAGCCCGAAGGGTCTCCACAGCGGCAGCACCATCTACGGTCAAGGCACATTATAAATCCTAGCATCACGCTCTTATTAATACTCGCTGACCACCCAAATATACATACCTTGTGCCTCGTCAAGCCACTTGTTGACAAGTGTGATGTCTTCATCCGCCAAATCAAGCTGCCACTTCAGTTCAGCAAATCAGCCCGGGCAGTGGCCGGGGCTGCAGCCGCCTGTGTACAAAATTGGCAAAATCATTACCTGAGGTTATTTCTATCTTTTTGATCCTCTGATCACCCCGTTCGGGTGGAAACCAAAGTCTCAGGGGCTACTATCTATACACAGTGCACTTTGCGTTTATGGTACAATTAAAATAAATTATATTACGTACCTCAAAGCCTCTTAGCAGGCTCGTAAAAGGTTCATTCAACCCGCTTTTTGCGGACGAAATCCTCTCAACCATCGCACCCATTAAGGTACGATGTGCCTCTGAGATGGGCGCTTGCCGTAGAAGACCCGTCAATGTGTCCGGCTGCATGTCAAACAATCCGGGCCTTTTTCTGTTGGTCTCTCTAGGAGCCGAACACCCCGGACCTCAGGTGGACGAAAGATTACCTTCTGGCCTTTGCGGATCGGGAGAGACCCTCCGGGCCGACACCTCAGGGTCGTCCGCCTTATGAGGCAGAGAAGTAGGAGGAGGCGTTTCGCTCTCCATCATCTCCGAAAGAAGATCCTTCGAGGACGAAGACTGCCGCAGGAGTCTATAGGCCGAACTGCAAAACATATGTCTCAATTGTTATTCTCAGAAAAAGAACGGGGTAAGCTTACTAAGCACCTTTGTTCACTTACGTCTTAGTTAACGGCTGGCCCCCTTGTGGGCGCTGTGCGGTGATGTTGCCCTCTGGGGCAGGGCTCCCTGATAAAGATTTCTTCCCTTGTTTGGAGGCCTCTGCTTCTGAGTCTTCGAGGGCGGCCCTTTTCTTCCCATGGGGGGAGGGGATACTAGATTCTCCTCCCCGTTCACTCTCCAACACAGGAGTACCAATTTCCCCAGTTGCGGTGCACAACGTATCTCCAGTATGAAGTCCGCTTTTGGCTTCCCCACTCCTCTCATGATCCTTCCTGGATGGCACCTGATAAGGTGCACGAGCCAACATCCTGGTCAATACAGGATCCGCCGAATCTTCGGGAAGAGGGGCCAAACACCTGATCCTCTCCACCTTTCTTATCCATCACTGGCCGAGGATGGTTTTTCAGAATAATGTTGTGTAAAATATAACGATAGTACGTTCGGTTATGGAGTTACTTACCTGGGTATCTGGATGGTTGCAATCGAGGCCCGCATCCTCCATTGTGTCCGGACACTTTATTCGTGGTCCGAAGAATGATTGATACATCCCTTCGAGCGTCATGCCGAAGAAGTGCTGAACAGTTCGCGGTCCTTCCGGGTTGAACTCCCACATATGGAGAGGTCGACGTTGGCATGGCAGGACCCGACGAACTAGCATTACTTGGATTACTTTGACAAGACTGGTGTCCTTCTTGATGAGATCCTGAATGCGGCTTTGCAATGTCCGCACGTCATCAGCCGATCCCCAGTCCGGCCCCTTGTTGACCCATGACGCAAGTTGCGGCGGAGGAGCGGAGCGGAAGGCTGGGGCGTCCGCCCACTTTCTATCTCAGGGTGTTGTGATATAAAACCACTCCCGTTGCCATAGGTCAGAAACTTCAGGGAAGGAACCCTTTGGCCATAAAACATCGGCTCCTTTTCTTATTACAGCGCCTCCGCACTCCGCGTGTCGCCCATCAATTGTCTTCGGCTTCACATTGAAGGTCTTGAGCCATAAGCCGAAGTGTGGGGGAATGCAGAGGAAGGCCTCACACACAACGATGAACGTTGAGATGTGAAGGAAAGAGTCTGGAGCTAGGTCATGAAAATCTAGCCCATAATAGAACATAAGCCCTCTAACAAAGGGATTAAGACCGAAGCCTAGCCCTCGGAGGAAGTGGGAGATGAATACGACGCTCTCATTGGGTTTGGGAGTAGGGATAAACTGCCCTTGAGCAGGAAGCCTGTGAAGGATCTCAGCGGTCAAGTACATAGCCTCCCTAAGCTTTGTGATGTCCTCCTCTATGACGGAGGAGGCCATCCACCGGCCTTGAAGGCTGGATCCGGACATGGTTGGAGGTTCGAAGTGCTTGGGCTAAGCCTTGGGTGTTGGAACTCGAGGTAGGGGAAGGGAAGGATCAAACGTGGAAAGGAAGAGAAAGGTCTTGGCCTCTTTATAAAGGGGATGAATATCAAGCGTCCTCCGCACGGCCGTTTGGAACTTGCCTAATTCAAGGAGTTATACTAATGGAACGGTTGGGTTACCCACACCCATATTAATGAGAATCCTGTGATAAGGGGACAAGATCTCTGCTTCGACAAGACGTGCTAATAAAACCACCTCGCAGGACGTGTAGTGGCAGGTTGGAAAAATGGTTTGAATAAATAACCGAGTCATGGCGTGGTGTCACGCCATGAAAAAGCTGTCAGCAGATTAGACTCGTGGAATATTGTATTCTCTACGGTGGTATGTGGAAATTGTTTTGCAGAGCCGGACATGATTCTTGTGTTCAAGATCTATTTTGGAGTATTCGGAGAAGGAACCCGCCTTGCAATGCCGAAGACAATCTACGCGTCGGACTCATCGTCATTGAAGCCTAGTTCAGGGGCTACTGAGGGAGTCCTGGATTAGGGGGTCCTCGGACAGCCGAGCTATATGCTTATGCTAGACTGTTGGACTATGAAGTTACAAGATTGAAGACTTCGTACCGTGTCCGGGTGGGACTCTCCTTTGCGTGGAAGGCAAGCTTGGCGATTCGGATATGTAGATTCCCTTCTCTGTAACCGACTCTGTGTAACCCTAGCCCCCTCCGTGTCTATATAAACCGGAGGGTTTAGTCCATAGGACAACAACAATCATAATCATAGGCTAGCTTCTAGGGTTAGCCTCTACGATCTCATGGTAGATCAACTCTTGTAATACTCATATCATTAAGATCAATCAAGCAGGAAGTAGGGTAAACATCGTGTCCCCCGCCTCCTGTTACCATTAGCCTTAGACGCACAGTTCGAGACCCTCTACTCGAGATCCGCCGGTTTTGACACCGAGAACAGCCCCACACCTCAGCCAGAGGACCACAACTCGGACCTTGACCCCGGATTCAAAGAGGATCCAGATATATTCATGGAGCTCAAGGATGGAGTGTTTTACCAGGCGAGCCGTGACGGCATGGAAGTGGCCATCATCGCCGACTATCCCGGTCTTCTCCCTGCCTCACACGTAAGTAATCAGGAGACGTTTCCTTCGAAAGAGCTTCCTCATTCTGCCTCACCCACCGCACTATCTCGTGCTCCAAAGGGGAGGTGCTCGGCGCGCCATCCCGCACCAGAGACGACTCACAAGAGAGAAGCGCCTACGCCAGGCAGGCCTTCGCAGAGGAAGGCAAATGAAAACACGACCGGGCCCTCATCAAAGAGGTATGGCTTTTTTTTAAATACGCTCCTTGACTGTCACATCGAAGTGTGACACTGTCCATTGTGTCTTATCAGGAAAAGTGTTCGCCGGACAATGTCCAGGGATCCTGCCGGTCATGACTCTACCAGCCAGATTCCAGACCCAAGGACCAAGGCTAACATGGGAGTGACACCAGATTGTCCTTCTGCAGAGGATTCGGATGATGTATCCATCACAAACTCTAAAGTGGAAAGCGCCATGAATCATCGGCGCCAGCGGGCCGCTCTTCGCTGCCCCGGTTTTTCAGAAGAGGCATTCAACGCCTTCAGCTTGGTTGATGCATACATCCGAGCTGGTTAAGATGGGCTTACCCGAGCCACTGACCAATATTTGAAAGATATGCAGGTAAGTACACATTTGTACAAATCTGATAATTATATACCAGTAGCCCCCGAGACTTGAAAAAATTCATACAACTGATTTAAGGATCATTGTATAACCAGGTGCTCACAGAGAAGAACAACCTGTTGTCTCAAGAGCTTGAAAGTGCTGGACCCAGCTAGCTGCTGCTACTGCCAATCTGGAGGAATCCAAGAAGGCACTGCCTGGTAATGTTCCCCTCTATCGAGAAAACATACTCATATACCAGGAATATTAATACAGGTGCATATATTATGGCAGAATCATCAGATCATCCCAGAGAGGCGCTGGAAGTTGCACAAGCGGGTGAACCCGAAGCCAAAAGGCAACTGGCCGCAGGTGAACGTATACTGACACGGGTCAGGGACGAGAAAAACAAACTCCAGGATTCCAACACCCAGCTAGGAGAAGAACTGAAAGATGTGCAGGCCCAGCTGGCTGACTCCGTGAAGGAAAATAAGAGGCTGCGAGGCGGCATATTTAGTATGTGTTCAAACTAACCTCCGTGTAAGTCGGCAAGGAAAGGAACTGACAGAGTTATGTCTGTAGGTATGTTGACTGGCCGTCCTGAAGAGGAGATGTCCGGATCTTCAGGCGATCTGCTACTAGAGCTGTCGTAAATGCATGAGCGAGCTCGGCAGGGGATGCGGAGTGTCACCAAGGCCTTATGGCCATCTGCCTCCCCTCCAGGAAGTATGGAGGAGCTTGTACAACTATTTAAGGAAGCACGGCGGCGTTTCCGATTATGGAAGATATCGGCCTGCCGAGAAGGTGCGTGAGAGGCCTGGGCCATGGTGAAGACACGGTATACCAAGCTTGATCCGAATCATATGGCCCGGGTCGGGCCTAAAGGGTCAGATGGAAAAGAAATTCCAGTTAGTTTGGTATATGACCAAGTAAAGATAGCTGCCAAGTATTCCCAACAGGATTGTAAGCTAGATAGCCTGTTAGATGGCATAGAGGAAGTAGTTTTTGAGTCCAAGTGACTGTGTACTTCAATGTACAAATTTATCCCTAGCCGGATTGTAAAACAATTGTCATGGCGGACCTTTTCACTTCAACCTCTCGACCCGAAGGTGCGGGGTGTTTCCGAATACCCGCTCGGTAATATAGACTGGGGTACGCGTGGAAACCAGGCGTAGGGGTCATAGTTTCTTGAATAGACAAGTATCTGGCTAGCTATGTTATATTACATTGTGATAGTAAGAGACATCTTCCAGAGAGAATAGTTCTGTTAAGGGTTCCTTTCCCTGGGTGAGCATGTGTTAACGTGCATGTCCGAACTATGATTAAAATCACAGCATACGTAACATCTGGGTGTTCATAGTGTAACAGGTAAAAAACATCTTTAGTTCGCCGACCGAATATTCCCTTCAGAACGCTAGCTTTCGGCTTCACCCAGTCTGAGGTACACATCCGGATGACCCGGCAGTAACAATCGCACATGTGCTCCCTTTATGCCCTAGCCGAACTAACGGGAATGTAGGGCATAAGCACAGGAGCCAGGCAACCCAGCTTGGCAAAAACATAAGTCATATCGATGCATATAATGGCGAAGAAAAGGTACATACGCGGAAAAGACACATATGTGGTGAGCTTAATGCTCAGAAAATAATAATAAGCTTCTGTACAAGAATCCCCCAGGTATGATGGACGTACGTATTGAGGATATGTACGTCGTAGGTGCATGGTTTAGTCGAGCAAAAGCTTTAAGGATAAACAAAAATAAAAAAGTGAAAAGAGAGGGAAAAAATAATGGAAACAAAAAGGGGATAAGGAGGCGAACAAAGAGTTCAGCGCTAGGCATAGAATCTTCAGAGTCTGGCCACATTCCATGGGTTCGGCTCTAGGCGATTGTCTGATGCATCACGCAGGCGGTATGCTCCTCCAGTGAGAACTTCGTCAATGGTGAAGGGACCCTCCCACTTGGGCTTGAGTTTGTCCTTTTTCTTCTCCGGCAAGCGTAGAACAAGTTCGCCAACATTATAAGTCTTGGCCCGTACTTCTCTGCTTTGATATCTACGGGCCTGTTGTTGATAAAATGCGGAACGGGCTTTTGCGATGTCGCGCTCCTCCTCCAGGGCATCTAAGTTGTCCTGCCGATCAAGCTCGGCCTCTCTCTCTTCATACATGCACACTCGAGGTGAGTCATGAATAATGTCGTAGGGTAACACACCCTCTGCACCGTACACCATGAAGAAAGGTGTATATCCAGTAGTGCGGTTAGGCATGGTCCGCAGCCCCCAGAGTATGGAGTCGAGCTCCTCTACCCAGTGCTTGTCTGATTCTTTCAAAGACCGCACTAGTCTGGGCTTAATGCCGCTCATAATAAGACCATTGGCTCGTTTGACTTGACCATTTGTTTGCAGGTGATAGAGAGAGGCGTAATCAAGCTTAATGCCCAGATTAGCACACCAGGTTCTTACCTCATTGGTTGTGAAATTGGAGTAATTATCGGCGATGATGCTGTGTGGAACACCATAGCGGTGCACAACACCGGATATGAAGTCTATCACTGGTCTGGCTTCGGCCGTTTTAATTGGTTTGGCCTCTATCCACTTAGTGAATTTATCCACCATAACCAACAGATATTTTTTCTTATGGCTTCCTCCTTTGATGGGTCCGACCATGTCAAGCCCCCAAACCGCGAAAGTCCAAATGATGGGGATTGTTTGTAGAGCGGTGGGTGGCATATTGCTTTGGTTGGCGAAAAGCTGGCATCTGACGCAATGTTGGACAAGGTCCCGTGCATCTGCTCGGGCCATCGGCCAATAGAAACCTGTACGGAAGGCCTTTCTTAGAAGGGCCCGAGCTGCGGCATGGTGACCACCGAGACCGGCATGAATTTCAGCCAAGAGCTGCCGCCCTTCTTCCTCGGAGACGCATCTTTGAAGTACTCCGGTAGCGCTTTTCTTGTAGAGTTCTCCGTCGTGAACTTCGTAGAATTTAGAGCGCCAGACAATGCAGCGCGCCTCATTCTGATCCTCAGGGAGTTCTCGCCTATTAAGGTAGGCCAAGAAGGGTTAGGTCCATAGGGCAATGACTGCCATGATGAGATGGGCCGACGGTCTTATTTCGGTGGCTGAGCCCCCGATGATATCGATGTGTTCAGAATCTGGGGTTATAGTCGGATCTGGATTGGTGTTGCCGCTCTCCCCTTGCCACACCACGGATGGCTTGAAGAGCCTTTCCAAAAAGATGTTGGGTGGGACAGGGTCGCGCTTGGCACCGATGCGAGCAAGGACATCCACCGCTTTGTTACTTTCTTGAGCCACATGATGAAACTCAAGCCCCTCGAACCGAGCCGACATTTTGGGCACGGCGTTATGGCAAGCCACCATCTTCGGGTCTTTGGCATTGAAATCTCTATTTATTTGAGATATTGCGAGGTTTGAATCCCCGCGCACTTCCAGGCGTTGTATGCCCATGGAGACAGCCATCCGAAGACCATGCAATAAGGCCTCGTATTTGGCTGCATTGTTGGAGTCTGTGTATAATATTTGGAGTACGTATTGAACTGTATCACCAGTGGGGGATGTTAGGACAACGCCCGCTCCTAAGCCCGCCAACATTTTGGAGCCGTCGAAGTGCATAACCTAGTTGGAATATGTGCCATACTCTTTGGGGAGTTCGGCCTCTGTCCATTCAGCGACGAAGTTAGCCAGTACTTGGGATTTAATGGCCCGGTGCGGTCTATATGTTATGTTAAATGGGAGGAGCTCAATGGCCCACTTTGCAATCCGGCCCGTGGCATCGCGGTTGTTTATTATGTCATTGAGTGGAACTTCAGAGGCCACCATGATTGAGCACTCTTGAAAGTAGTGTCGTAGCTTCTGGGATGCCATGAAGACCGTGTATGCTATTTTTTTGGTAATGAGGGTACCGGGATTTGCATGGTGTGAGGATAGTAGATACGTAGTATACCTGATTTTGAAGCAGAAATTTGTGTCCGTCCTCCTCTTGTTCGACGACGAGCACCACACTCACGACTTGGTGTGTTGCCGATATGTATAATAACATGGGTTCGCCGACGTTCGGTGCGGCCAGGATTGGGTTGCTCGCTAAAAGAGCCTTTATTTCTTCCAGTCCGGCTGTTGCCGCGTCCGTCCACTCGAAGTGTTCGGTGCGTCGGAGAAGGCGGTAAAGTGGCAATGCTTTTTCTCCTAGTCTGGAGATAAAGCGGCTTAAAGATGCCACACATCCGGCTAGTTTTTGGACTTGTTTAAGGTCTGTTGGCATAGCCAACTGTGACAAAGCTCGGATTTTAGCTGGGTTCGCCTCAATTCCTCTATTGGAAACAATGAAGCCCAGCAGTTTTCCAGCGGGAACACCGAAAGCACACTTTTCCGGATTGAGATTGATGTCATATGTACGGAGGTTGTCGAATGTGAGATGCAGATCGTCTATTAATGACTCGACGTGCCTAGTTTCGATGACGATGTCATCTACATACGCTTCAACTATCTTGCTGATCTGTTTCTCCAGGCATGTTTGAATCATGTGTTGGTAGGTGAAGCCGGCGTTTTTGAGTCCGAAGGGCATAGTGTTGAAGCAGAACGGTCCATATGGGGTAATGAATGTCGTTGTGGCTTGGTCGGACTCCTTCATCTTGATTTTATGGTATCCGGAGTATGCGTCGAGAAAACACAATGAGTCATATCCTGCAGTAGCATCGATATCTCATCGATGCAGGGGAGGGGGAATGGATCCTTAGGGCAGGCCTTGTTGAGGTCTTTGAAATCGACACATAGGCGCCAGGATTTATCCTTCTTTGGCACCATCACCATGTTTGCTAGCCAGTCCGGGTGTTTTATTTCTCTGATGAATCCGGCCTGGAGTAACTTGGCTAGCTCCTCCCTCATAGCTTGTCGTTTGGGTTCGGAAAAGTGCCGCAGTGTTTGCTTGACTGGTTTATATCCCTTCAATATATTGAGGCTGTGTTCGGCCAGCCTGCGTGGGATCCCTGGCATATCAGAAGGGTGCCAGGCGAATATGTCCCAGTTTTCGCATAGGAACTTTTGCAATGGCGTCAACCGTTGGGTCCAGCTGTGCTCCGATGGATGCTGTATTCTTGGGGTCCGTCGGGTGGACTTGAAATTTGACTATTTCATCTGCTGGTTTAAAGGAGGTAGATTTGGGTCGCTTTTCCAGGATCATGTCTTCCCTATCCACCGTGGAGCGTAGTGCAGTTAACTCTTCGGCCGTGAGAGCTTCAGACAGTGCCTTGAGGGTGAGGGCTGCGGTTTTGTTTTCGGCGCGGAGTGCTATGTCCAGATCACTGGAAAGAGTGATAATACCATTGGGCCCGGGCATCTTGAGCTTCATGAACCCGTAATGGGGTATAGCTTGGAACCGTGTAAATGCATCTCGCCCTAATAAGGCGTGATATCCACTGTTGAAATGGGCCACTTAGAAAGTTATCTCTTCGGATCGATAATTCTCCGGCATGCCGAATACCACGTCGAGTGTGATTTTTCCCGTGCATCGCGCCTCCTGACTGGGAATGATTCCTCGGAAGGTCATGCTACTTTGCTCAATGCGGCTCCTGTCTATTTCCATTTTGTTGAGAGTTTCCTCGTAAATGAGGTTTAGTTCGCTGCCGCCGTCCATTAGCACTTCGGTAAGCCGAAAGCCGTCCATGATTGGACTGAGGACCAAGGCGGCTGGTGACCGGACTGTCCTGAATTTTCTTCGTCACCGGCATTAAAAGTTATGGCCATGTCGTTCTAGGGGTTTATTGCTGCGACTTGGCAGACTTCAGCGAGGCCGCGGAGAGCTCTTTTGCGCCTATTGTTTGAGGCGAAAGTCTCAAAGACCATCAATACCATGGGGTGTTGCTCTGCTCTTGGTCACTTGCCGAAGTATCCAACACGCTCTAAGGCTGTGGGTTGCTATGGTATCCAGTGTTGTGTGTATTTTGCATGGCCTATCGAGCCATACCTCCAGAACGGTTCCGCGCCCCATAATGGGCTTCGATTTCTTTACTATTGGGCCGAGCGACCAATGAGGGTGCATCCTTTTTGCCCGGGCGAGGGGTTGAGTGGAAGATGGTGGCTCCCAGGGAGCTGCCTGAGTTTTCCAGGCGCTTTCCATTGCGCAATACTTCTATACTATGGTTGCCAAGTCAACAAAGTGTAATACGCGATTGATGGCATTGAGGATTCCCTCATCCGTGCAATTATTGCAGAATACGGAGATCACATCTTCGTCGCAGCAATCTTTAATCTTGTTTTTAATAAGGAGGAATCTGGCCCAAAAGTGATGGGCTATTTCCTCGGACTGCTATCGTATGCACATGAGATTGCGTATATCTGGGTGGGTGGGTGGAATTGAATCTGAACCCTGACCCAATTCGGGATCCGGAGTTTGAGAAGCTTCCAAGCTTAACAGTTTGGGCTCCGGGATATCAACCAACTTTTCAGGTCCACCATCTGACTCTAAGTTCGAAGAAAGGGGCACATCCTTTCGTGGACGGGTATCCGACACTTCAAGCTCAAAAATCAAAACATAGTTCATCCTCAATACAGAGGAAGAGCTGTTGTATTGCTCCTCTACTACCGCTATCTGATGGGTGATCGGTGGAGATTAGATTTCTCTCTGATCGGGTTTAAGCCCAATCAGATGGTAGTCTATAGCGACTCCCAAGGTGGCGATGCAATCTAGGAGTTCGTTTAAAGACGACAACTCTGTCGGATCCATCCGTTTACAGTATTCGGAGTCGACACAGAGGCGATTTTCGATGACCCGAGAAGTCATCGTCGGCTTAATGGCCGAGCGGGCGATCATGCTGAAGCCGCCCAGCCGGAGGGTTTGGCCTAAGGCCAGGGTTCCTCCGGAGGTGATATTGTCCTTGATAATAAGGCGAGCCATCGGTCCTGCCTTCGACATCACAACGGAACTCTCAATGAAAGCACCAAGGTCGGTGTCCAAACCGGCGGATCTCTGGTAGGGGTCCCGAACTGTGCATCTAAGATCGATGGTAACAGGAGGCGGGGGACACGATGTTTACCCAGGTTTGGGCCCTCTCTATGGAGGTAATACCCTACTTACTGCTTGATTGATCTTGATGAATATGAGTATTACAAGAGTTGATCTACCACGAGATCGTAATGGCTAAACCCTAGAAGTCTAGCCGATATGATTATGATTGTGATTACGGACTAAACCCTCCAGTTTATATAGACATCGGAGGGGACTAGGGTTGTACAAAGTCGGTTACAGAGAGAGGAATCTTAATATCCGAACGCCAAGCTTGCCTTCCACGCCAAGGAGAGTCCCATCCGAACACGGGAAGAAGTCTTCTGTCTTGTATCTTCATAGCCCATCAGTCTGGCCCATGTCACATAGGCCGGACGGCCGAGGACCCCTTAATCCAGGACTCCCTCAGTTTTTCCTTGAATATGGTTGCTTTGTCTTCACCACTTTTAGATCTCTTAACTCCGAGTGGAGCTTGATTTCCTACTCGGAATAGACGTTGTACTTGTGATGCAGGTCCGACAAGAGGGCTACGGATACAAGCACTAGGTGTCATACTCGATTTGCACCTCGTCGTCCTTGTAGATCAGGAAGGAGCGGAAGTTGTACTTGTGATGCAGCTCTTACAAGAGGGACACGGATACGAGCACTAGGTGACATACTCGATTTGCACCTTGTTGTCCTTGCTGATCAGGATTTAGCGGAAGTTGTACTTGTGATGCAGCTTCGAGGATCTTTGTAACTTAGGCGAATCAGATTTGCAGCTAAGCCTCCGAGTGAGAGGGTTGCTCTTCACTCAGAGTGGTTTTTTAACTTAGGCGAGTACGGGGTCGCATCTAAGCCCCCGAGTGGGAGGATTGCTCTCCACTCGGAGTGGTTTTTGAACTTAGGCAAATACGGGGTCGCAGCTAAGCCCCCGAGTGGGAAGATTGCTCTCCACTCGGAGTTGTTTTTTAACTTAGGCGAGTACGGGGTCACAGCTAAGCCCCCGAGTGGAAGGATTGTTCTCCACTCGGAGTGGTTTTGAAACTTAGGCAAATCGGGTTCGCGGCTAAGTCTCCGAGTGAGAGGGTTGCTCTTCACTCGGAGTGGTTTTTTAACTTAGGCGAATACGGGGTCGCAGCTAAGCCCCCGAGTGGGAGGATTGCTCTCCACTCGGAGTGGTTTTGAAACTTAGGCAAATCGGGTTCGTGGCTAAGCCTCTGAGTGAGAGGGTTGCTCGTCACTTGGAGTGGTTTTTTAACTTAGGCAAATACGGGGTCGCAGCTAAGCCCCCGAGTGGGAGGATTGCTCTCCACTCAGAGTGGTTTTGAAACTTAGGCGAATCGGGTTCGCGGCTAAGCCTCCGAGTGAGAGGGTTGCTCTCCACTCGGAGTGATTTTGAAACTTAGGCAAATCGGGTTCGCGGATAAGCGCACGAGTGAGAGGGTTGCTCTTCACTCGGAGTGGTTTTTTAACTTAGGTGAATACGGGTTCGCGGCAAAGCCCCTGAGTGAGAGGGTTGCTCTTCACTCGGAGTGGTTTTGAAACTTAGCCGAATCAGGTTCGCGGCTAAGCCCCCGAGTGAGAGGTTTGCTCTTCACTCGGAGTGGTTTTGAAACTTATGTGAATTAGGTTCTTGGTTAAGTCCCCGAGTGAGAGGGTTGCTCTTCACTCAGAGTGGTTTTGAAACTTAGGAGAATCAGGTTCGTGGCTAAGAGATCCACTAGGGGATTTGAACACATGTGTTTATGGGATAACAATCATTAAGATACTGGATAAATCTTGTCTTTAATAAGCAAACTGAAGGATTCTTATTAAAACTCATTGATCCGTGTGTTTTAGGTATAGAAACGGAGGAGCAGCTCCGCATTCCACGAGCGTGGCTTGTCTTCTTTCTTGGCTATGTTGTAGAGGTGATATGCCCCGTTGTGGAGCACTTTGGTGATGATGGAGGGACCTTCCCAGGCCGGAGCGAGCTTGTGAGGTCGTTTCTGATGCATTCGGAGCACAAGGTCTCCTTCATGGAATGCTCGACCTCTGACATTGGCATGGAATCGACGGAGGTCTTGTTGATAGATGGTCGAACGGATCAGAGCCATCTCACGTTCCTCCTCCTGGAGATCAACTACATCTTGGTGTGCCTGTTCAGCTTCAGCTTCTGAGAAGAGTTCCACTCGGGGGGCGTTGTGCAGCAAGTCACTTGGAAGCACAGCTTCAGCACCATACACCATGAAGAAAGGAGTTTGGTCAGTCGACCGGTTGGGAGTTGTTCTTAGTCCCCATAAGACAGATGGCAATTCAGTCACCCAGGCTCCAGTAGCGTGCTTGAGGTCGTGCATCAGTCGGGGTTTCAGCCCTTGAAGGATCAAACCATTCGCCCTTTCTACTTGCCCATTCGACTGCGGGTGCGCAACATATGCGTAATCGACCCGAGTGCCTTGGGAAGCACAAAACACCCTGAACTCATCAGAATCAAAGTTGGAGCCGTTATCTATGATAATGTTGTGAGGGACTCCATATCTGAATATCAACTCCCTAATGAAACTGATGGTAGTGCTTGAATCAAGGTTCTTGATAGGCTTGGCTTTGATCTATTTGGTGAATTTGTCGACTATTACAAGCAAATGAGTGAAACCACTTCTGCCGCTCTTGAAAGGTCCAACCATATCCAACCTCAGACTACAAACGGCCAGACGAGTGGAATAGTCTTCAAGGCAGATGCAGGCTTGTGAGACATGTTTGAGTAGAACTGGCAGCCTTCGCACTTGTCGACTATATCTTTTGCCATCTCATTTGCACGTGGTCAATAGAATCCTGCTCGGTATGCTTTGGCTACAATGGTTCGAGAGGACGCATGGTGACCATAGGTCCCCGAGTGGATCTCATTTAAAATCATTCGACCTTCTTCTGGGGAGATGAAATGGTGAAGGCTTTGGATCGACAGACGATCTAGAGGGCCTCATCTCCATCTTTTGGGAGTTCCTGCCTGAGCAGGTATGTGATATGTGGCACCGTCTAGTCAGGGGTGATCACTAAAACTTCCATGATCAAGTCGACTATAGTTGGGACTTCAATCTCAGTCAGATTGGTTGAACTTATCAGTTGTGGGGGCTCTTTCGTGAAGGGATCTTCTTGAACTGACGGGGTGTGGAGATGCTCCAAGAATACATTACTGTTGATAGGCTTCTGAGTGGAACCTATCTTCTCCAGATCATCAACAGCTTGATTCTTGATTCAGGGTATGTGGTGGAGCTCTAACCCCTCAAACTTCTTCTCTAGCTTTCTTACTGCATTGCAATAACCGATCATTGCTGGACTCCTGATATCCCATTCCTTCATCACTTGATTGACCACCAAGTCTGAGTCGCCGTAGACCAGCAAGCGTCGGACGCCGAGTGAAATGGCCATACGTGACCCATACAAAAGTGCCTAATACTTAACTTCATTGTTTGAAGAATGAAAGTGAAACTGGAGGACATAGCTAAGCTTGTCACCTCTTGCAGATACCAAAACCACTCCTGCACCAGAGTCGTTCAACGTCTTGGACCCATCGAAGAACATAGTCCAATGCTCTGAGTGAATCTGGGTAGGTTGTTGCTGTTCAATCCACTCAGCGAGGAAATCTGCTATTTCTTGGGACTTGATTGCTTTCTTTGCCTCGAACTTGATATCCAAAGGAAGAAGTTCAATCGCCCACTTTGCCACTCGACCAGTTGCATCCCTATTGTTCAGAATTTCTGATAATGGAGTATCGCTGACGACTAAAACCGAGTGGTTTGAGAAGTAGTGTGCAACTTTCTTCGTGGTTAAGTAAATTCCATAAACAAGCTTCTGATAATGTGGATATCTCTGCTTGGACGGAGTCAAGACTTAAGAAATATAATACACTGGGCGCTGAACTTTGTAGGTTTTGCCTTCTTCTTCCCACTCGATCGTGAGCACTGTGCTAACAACTTGTCTAGTGGTTGCGATGTATAGCTGTAAAGGCTCCTTGCTGATTGGAGCGGCAAGCACCGGCTGGGTGGAAAGATGGGCTTTGAGCTCTTCAAACGCTGCTTCAGCTTCAGGATTCCACTCGAACTTGTCATACTTCTTCATCAGCCGGTAAAGAGGTAATGCCTTTTCATCGAGGCGTGAGATGTATCGACTCAATGCATCCAAACAACCAGTAAGCTTCTGAACATCGTGCACAAGCATAGGACGTTTCATTTGGAGGATTGTGCCAACCTTCTCTGGGGTTGCGTTGATTCCTCGTTCGAAAACGAGGAAACCGAGTAACTTTCCACCTGGGACTCCGAACATGCGCTTTGACGGATTGAGCTTGATATCATATCTTCTTAAGTTGGAAAAGGTTTCAGCGAGGTCAGTCAGTAGGTCGGAACCTTTGCGTGACTTGACCATGATGTCATCCATGTATGCTTCCACATTCTAACTGATTTGAGTGAGCAGGCACTTCTGAATCATGCGTATGAATGTGGCACCAGCATTCTTGAGGCCAAAGGGCATAGTAACATAGCAAAAACACCTGAAAGGGGTGATGAAAGCTATTTTTATTTCGTCGGGTCCATACAGTCAGCTCTGATGGTACCCAGAATATGCATCCAAAAAGGACAAGCGCTCACACCCCGCAGTTGAGTCAACTATCTAGTCGATGCGGGGCAGAGGGAAATGATCTTTCGGGCAGGCTCGATTGATATGTTTGAAATTGATACACATTCGAAGTGACTTATCTTTCTTGGGGACCATGACAACATTGGCGAGCCACTCGGAGTGGTATATCTCGCGGATGAACTCAGCTGCCAGAAGCCGAGCCACCTCCTCACAAATGTGCACTACCACTCGGTAATCCTCTAACCAAGTGTCGGGCTTCGACTCGCCGGTGAACTTACTTACACCCATGGCCAACCTGAAGTTGTGAGGGATCTCAGCGGCTCGGATGGCTCTTCCAAAACACTCGGGGCCGGAAACATGCACTCTGCTTCCATTGGCTTGATCTCTATCTAGTCCTTCTCTGTATGCCCTATTCCTGTAGACCAAACCTTGCACGAGGAGTGATCTTGCATCGAACCTAGGCTCTCTTGGGTCGACTGGAGCTCTGCAGTCATTACCATACGGGCACATGTCGTCATAACGCCAGGGCGCGTATGACCCGCCCCTCGGAGGGGGTGAAGGTGCTCGATGGTGGTTGTCATGGGCATATTCACGATCAAACTCTCCGTGGGCTCTTCCCAGGTGCTGATCTCGATGGTGATCACGATCTTCACGTCGCAAAGGCGACCCAGGACTATGTGCTGACTGAACTGTGTGTGCCCTCACTGACCTGCTGTGGATTCTGTTGCGTGACTGAGAAACGGCTAAGTTTTGTTCTCTTGCTGCCCAGAGCAGCGCTCGGGTCTGCATCAAGCCTCTTCTAGCTTCTGAACTGGACAGTTGAATAGATTCTGCTATACGTGCAACAGCTGTAAGATTCTAGATCGGAGTGTGGTATACCTAGGGTTTAGGTGGAAACAATTGTTGTTGTGGTCGAATGGACTCGGGGATCAGTCGATGGTTGCGTTCGTCGAGAGAATGCTGGAGATTCTCCAGACGCGCGCGCTTGGCCATTGTGGCCAGGCACGCAGCCTCCAAGGCCAGAGCCTCGGAAGTCTCACCCACGATAGGGGTCTGGAGCGCCTCCATGTTGTGGTGGTGCAACTCTTCCCTCTGTTGCGAACTGAGGGTTTGGGGCTCATACTCATCATGACCATATGACGGGCCATCACCATCGCCCTTGTCGATGTTGCGGCGAAACCGGGGTGGGCTGCGATGAGAGTCGACCATGAGAACTTCCGTTGCTGGGTCACTGCTCCCGCACTCAGAAAGAGTGTCCACAGACCCAGTCGATAGGTCGAATGGTCCGTAGAGAAGTTCGCCGGGCTCGATCGCCGCGACTTGAGGGGTGGCCGACTGGCGGGGCACCGCATGCTTTACCCACCGTTGGAGCCGCGATCCACCGGATCTCTTGTGGCGGTGTCCAGCGGAGTGAGTGGATGATGCGGGAGCCGACCGTTACTGGGTCGACGGCTACCACAGAAGGATGCCGCATGCACTCACACGGAAATACACTGCCCCGCGGATTGGAAGAGCCTCGACATCGACGGGGGCTTCTTGAAGCCAGGCGGAGTCATCGGCCACGAAAATGAGCGCGCCGAGTCGGATCTCGCGGCCCACAACCAAACCTCCGCCTGAAACCATGTTGATGAAGATCCGAAAAATTGCAACCTCACCAGAAGTTGCCAAGACGCTCTGCCCCAAGGTGGGCGCCAACTGTCGTGGTACTAAGTCTGACAGTAAGAGTAGGGGGTACGTATGAGTAGGCAAGGCCCTAGCTACGGCGAGGTTGTACACATGAGTTTACGAGTTCAGGCCCCTCTCGAAGGAGATAAAAGCCCTACATCTCGGTGCCCTAAGGCAGTCGACTGGAATATGAGCGTGTGTGTTGCAGGGGGTGCAAACCCTTGAGCCAGAGGAGGGGGGTGGCTTATATAAAGTGCGCCAGGACCCCATCCATCCCATGTTACAGGGTTCAATGTACATTAAGACAGTGCGTTACTGGTAACGCCAGCTATAAAGAGCTATCAATGATCTTTAAGACTATGGAGTGAACGCCTGACCGTTGCCATCCTCGGTGACTCTAGGTCTTCTGCACTCCGAGTGGTTTCTTGTATGGTCGAGTGACTTCATCTTGGTCGAATGGAATTGGGGTATCAGAGTGGGATAATTGGTCGAGTGGATTGCACTCCAAGGTTACTTCAGTCGGTATCTTCTGTTATACTTGGAATGTTCTTTATTCTAGGGTAGTGACCTTGGGTAGGGCGTCTAGGTCAGGCCTAGGACCCTACCCTAGGTCCATGGCATCGTCATCGGTGACAATGGAGATCATAATGATGCTTTGGAGATAGAGATCAAAAGCACGTGATGTTTATCCTTTATGCATCTTATTTTGCTTAGAACGATGGTAGCATTATAAGATGATCCCTTCACTAATTTCAAGGTAAAAGTGTTCTCCCTGAGTATGCACCGTTGCAACAGTTCATCGTGTTGAGACACCACGTGATGATCGGATGTGATAGACTCTATGTTCACATACAACGGATGCAAGACAGTTTTGCACATGTGGAATACTCGTGTTAAACTTGACGAGCCTAGCATGTACAAACTTGGCCTCGAAACACAGGAGACCAAAAGGTCGAACGTGAAGCATATAGTAGACATGATCAACATAGAGATGTTCAGCATTGATGACTACCCCATCTCACGTGATGATCGAACATGGGTTAGTTGATTTGGATCACGTATCATTTAGAGGACTTGAGGGATGTCTATCTAAGTGGGAGTTCTTAAGTAATTTGATTAATTGAACTTAATTTATCATGAACTTAGTCCTGATAGTATTTGCAAATCATGTTGTAGATCAATAGCTTGCATTGTAGCTCCCCTATGCTTTTTTGATATGTTCCTAGAGAAAACTAAGTTGAAAGATGATAGTAACAATGATGTGGACTGGGTCCATGATCCGAGGATTATCCTCATTGCTTCATAAAAGAATTATATTCCTAATACACTACTAGGCGACAGACCTATTGCAGGAGTAGATGCAGACATTATGAACATTTGGCAAGCTCGATATGATGACTACTTGATAGTTTAGTGCACCATGCTTTACTGCTTAGAACTGGGACTTCAAAAGCGTTTGAACGCCACAAAGCATATAAGATGTTCCAAGAGCTGAAATTGGTACTTGAGACTCATGCCCATGTCAAGAGGTATGAGACCTCTGACAAGTACTTTGCCTACAAGATGGAGTAGAATAGCTCAGCTAGTCAGCATGTGCTTAGAATGTCGGTGTACTAAAATCGCTTGAATCAAGTGCGTTAATCTTATAGACAAGATAGTGATTGGCAGAGTTCTCTAGCCACTATCACCAAGCTACTAGAACTTCAGGATGAACTATAATATGCAAGGGATGATGAAAACAATTCCCGAGCTTTTCGCGATGTTGAAATTGGCAAAGGTAGAAATCAAGAAAGAGCATCAAGTGTTGATGGTTAACAAGACCACTCATTTCAACAAAAAGGGCAAGGGAAAGAAAGGGAACTTCAAAATGAATGGAAAACAAGTTGTCACTCCCATGAAGAAGCCAAATGGTGGACCTAAGCCTGAAACTGAGTGCTTCTACCACAAAGGAAATGGTCACTAGAAGCAGAACTACCCCAAATACTTGGCGGATAAGAAGGATGACAAAGTGAACAAATGTATATTTGATATACATGTTATTGTGTGTACCTTACTAGCGCTCGTAGTAGCCCCTGGGTATTTGATACCTGTTCGGTTGCTAACATAAGTAACTCGAAACAGGAGTTGCAAAATAAATGGAGACTAGTTGAGGGTGAAGTGATGATGTGTGTTGGAAGTGGTTCAAAGATTGATATGATCATTATTGCACATTTCCTATACTTTAGGGATTAGTGTTGAACTTAAAATAAATGTTATTTGGTGTTTGCATTGAGCATGAACAAGATAGGATCGTGTTTATTGCAATGCAGTTATTCATTGTAGACAGAAAATAACTATTATTCTGTTTACATGAATAAAACCTTCTATGGTCATACGCCCAATCTTAATGGTTTATTGAATCTAGATCGTAGTGAAGCGCGTGAGTTGTGGCACTGCCGTTTAGGTCATATTGGTGTAAAGCGCGTGAAGAAACTCCATGCTGATGGGATTTTGGAATCACTTGATTATGAATCATTTGATACTAGCGAACCATGCCTCATGGACAAGATGAATAAAACTCCATTCTCCGGAACAATCGAGCGAGCCAATGACTTATTGGAAATAATACACATCGATGTATGTGGTCCGATGAGTATTGAGGCACGCGGCGGGGATCATTATTTTATGACCTTCACAAATGATTTGAGCAGATATGGGTATATCTACTTAATGAAACAGAAGTCTGAAACATTTGAAAAGTTCGAAGAATTTCAGAACAAAGTGGAGAATCATCGTAACAAGAATATAAAGTTTCCACGATCTGATCGTGGAGGCGAATATTTGAGTTACATGTTTGGCATTCATTTAAAACAATATGGAATTGTTTCACAACTCATGCTACCTGGAAACCACAGCGTAATGGTGTGTCCGAATGTCGTAACCGCACTTTATTAGATATGGTGCGATATATGATGTCTCTAACCAATTACCACTATCATTTTGGGGTTATGCATTAGAGACAGACACATTCACGTTATATAGGGCAGCTTCTAAATCCGTTGAGACAACACTGTATGAACTGTGGTTTAGCAAGAAACCTAAGATGACGTTTCTTAAAATGTGGGGTTGCGACACTTATGTCAAAAGGCTTCAGCCTGATAAGATCGAACCGAAATCGGACAAGTGCGTCTTCATAGGATACCCAAAGGAAAGAATTGGGTACACCTTCCGTCACAGATCCGAAGGCAAGATCTTTGTTGCTGAGAATGGGTCCTTTCTAGAGTAGGAGTTCCTCTTGAAAGAAGTGAGTGGGAGGAAAGTAGAACTTGATGATGTAAATGTACCTTCTCTCGAATTGGAAAGTAGTACATTAGAGAAAATTGTTCCCGTGATGCCTACACCAACTAGAGAGGAAGCTAAAGATGATGATCATGAAACTTCAGATCAAGTTACTACTGAATTTCGAGGTCAACCAGAGCATGATCCGCACTAGAGTGGGACAATAATCCTATCCTGGAAGTCATGTTACTAGACCAAGGAGAACCTACGAACTATGAAGAAACTATGATGAGCCCAGATTTTGACAGATGGCTTGAGGCCATGAAATCTGAGATAGGATCCATATATGAGAACAAAGTGTGGACTTTGGTGGGCTTGCCCGATTATCGGCAATCCATAGAGAACAAATGGATCTTCAAGAAGAAGACTGACGCTGATGGTAATGTTACTGTCAACAAAGCTCGACTTGTCGCAAAAGGTTTTCAAAAAGTTCAAGGGGTTGACTACAATGAGACTTTCTCAACGTAGCGATGCTTAAGTCCGTCTGAATCATGTTTGCAATTGCCACATTTTATGAAATCTGGAAAATGGATGTTAAAAATGCATTCCTTAAATATATATCTCTAAGAAGAGTTGTATATGATGCAACCAGAAGGTTTTGTCGATCCTAATGGTGCTAACAAGGTATGCGAGCTCCAGCGATCCATCTATGGACTGGTGCAAGCATCTCGGAGTTGGAATATACACTTTGATGAGGTAATCAAAGCATATGGTTTTATACAGACTTACGGTGAATCCTGTATTTACAAGAAAGTGAGTGGGAGCTCTGTAGCATTTCTGATATTATATGTGGATGACATATTGTTGGTTGGAAATTATATAGAATTTCTGGATAGCATAAAAGATACTTGAATAGGAATTTTTCAATGAAAGATCTCAGTGAAGCTCCTTACATATTGGGCATCTAGATCTATAGAGATAGATCAAGACGCTTGATAAGACTTTTAATGAGTACATACCTTGACAATATTTTGAAGGAGTTCAAAATGGATCAGTCAAAGAAGGAGTTGCTGCCTGTATTGTAAGGTGTGAAGTTGAATAAAGACTCAAAAACCCACTACGGCAGAAGATAAAGAGAGAATGAAAGTCATTCCCATGTGCCTCATCCATAGGTTCTATAAAGTATGCCATGCTGTGTACCAAACCTGTTGTGTACTTGCCATGTGTTTGGCAAGGGGGTACAATAGTGATCTAGGAATAGATCACTGGACAACGGTCAAAATTATCTTTAGTTACCTTAAAGAGGACTAAGGAAATGTTTCTCGATTATGGAGGTAATAAAGAGTGTGTCGTAAAGATTTACGTCGATGCAAGCTTTGACACTAATCTAGATGACTCTAAGTCTCAATCTAGATATGTATTGAACGTGGGAGCAATTATCTAGAGTAACTCCATGCAGAGCATTGTAGACATAGAAATTTGCAAAAATATATACGGATCTGAATGTGGCAGACCCGTTGGTTAAAATTCTCTAACAAGCAAAACATGATCACACCTTTGTACTCTTTGGGTGTTAATCACATAGCAATGTGAACTAGATTATTGACTCTAGTAAACCCTTTGGTTATTGGTCACATGGCGATGTGAACTATGGGTGTTA
Source organism: Triticum timopheevii (assembly GCA_963921465.1). Taxonomy (NCBI): domain Eukaryota; kingdom Viridiplantae; phylum Streptophyta; class Magnoliopsida; order Poales; family Poaceae; genus Triticum; species Triticum timopheevii. Next base: position 156,954,300 of record OY997272.1, read on the forward strand.
ATCAAACAAAGATGTGAACTATTGGTATTAAATCACTTGGCGATGTGAACTAGATTATTGACTCTATTGAAAGTGGGAGACTGAAGGAAATATGCCCTAGAGACAATAATAAAGTTGTTATTTCATACTTCTTTATATCATGACAAATGTTTATTATTCATGCTAGAATTTTATTAACCAGAAACTTGATACATGTGTGGATACATAGACAAAACACCGTGCCCCTAGTGAGCCTCTAATAGACTAGCTCATTAAGCAAAGATGGTTAAGTTTCCTAACCATAGACACATGTTGTCATTTGATGCATGGGATCACATCATTAGGAGAATGATGTGATGGACAAGATCCATCCATTAGCATAGCATATTGATAGTTCGATTTTTATTGCTATTGCTTTCTTCATGTCAAATACATATTCCTTCGACTATGAGATTATGCAACTCCCAGATACCGGAGGAATGCTTTATGTGCTATCAAACGTCACAACTTAACTGGGTGATTATAAAGATGCACTACAGGTATCTCCAAAGGTGTTTGTTGGGTTGGCATAGATCGAGATTAGGATTTGTCACTCTGAGTATCACAGAGGTATCTGCAGGGCCTCTCGGTAATACACATCATAAGAAGCCTTGCAAGCAAAGTGAGTAATGATTTAGTTGCAGGATGATGTATTATGAAACGAGTAAAGAGACTTGCTGGTAACAAGATTGAACTAGGTATGAAGATACAGACGATCGAATCTCGGGCAATTAACATACCGATGGACAAAGGGAATTACGTATGTTGTCATAACGGTTCGACCAATAAAGATCTTCATAGAATATGTAGGAGCCAATACGGGCATCTAGGTTCCGCTATTTTTTATTGACCGGAGGGGTGTCTCGGTCATGTCTACATAGTTCTCAAACCCGTAGGGTCCGCACGCTTAACGTTCGATGACGATATAGTATTATACGAGTTATGTGATTTGGTGACCGAATGTTGTTAGGAGCCCTGGATGAGATCACAGACATGATGAGGAGTCTCGAAATGGTCGAGAGGTAAATATTGATATATAGTACGATGGTATTCGGACACCGGAAGTGTTCCGAAGGGTACCGGGTACATATAGGGTCACCGGAAGGGGCCCCGGGCACCCACGGCAAAAGATATGGGCCTAATGGGCCAAGATGGGAAATGCACCAGCTACCAGGGGCTGGTGCGCCCCCCATATGTGCCGAACCAGAGGAGAAGGAAAGAGTGGAAGGGCGAAGGAAAGGGGGGATTCGGCCTCCCCCTTCCTTCCCTCCTCCCTCCTCTTTCCTTCCCCCTCCGGTAAATAAGGAAGGGGGGCGGCCTAGGAGGAACCCAAGTAGGATTCGGTCCTACTTGGGGCGCCTCCTGGCCTCTCCCCTCTATCTCCCACCTATATATTTGTGGGGGGCACCCCCTAGCACACCCAAGACATTATCTTAGCCGTGTGCTGCGCCCCCCCCCTCCACAGTTTACGCCTCCGGTCATAACTTTGTAGTGCTTAGGCGAAGCCCTATGAGGATCACTTCACCATCACCATCACCATGCCGTCGTGCTGACAGAACTCATCTACTACCTCGACGACTTGCTGAATCAAGAAGGTGAGGGATGTCACAGAGTTGAAATTGTGCATAACTCGGAGGTGTCGTAAGTTCGGTACTCGATCGGTGGATCATGAAGAAAGTTCTACTACATCAAGCACGTTGTGAAACGCTTCCGTTTACGTTCTACGAGGGTACTGATGTCTACTATGCCACCTTCTTATTGTAGACTCGTGTTGGGCCTCCAAGCGCAGAGTTTTGTAGGACAGTAGCAAATTTCCCTCAAGTGGATGACCTAAGGTTTATCAATCCGTGGGAGGCGTAGAATGGATATTGTCTCTCTCAAACAACCCTGCAACCAAATAACAAAGAGTCTCTTGTGTCCCCAACACACCCAATACAATGGCAAATTGTATAGGTGCACTGGTTCGGTGAAGGGATGGTGATACAAGTGCAATATGGATAGTAGATATAGGTTAATCTGAAAATATAAAAACAACAAGGTAGCAAGTAACAAAAGTGAGTGAAAACGGTTTTGCAATGCTTCAAAACAAGGCCTAAGGTTCATAATTTCACTAGTGCAAGTTATCTCAACAATGATAAGATAAGTGGATCATATAACAATTCCTCAACGTGCAACAAAGAGTCACTCCCAAGTCACTAATAACGGAGAACAAACGAAGAGATTATTGTAGGATATGAAACCACCTCAAAGTTATTCTTGCTGATTGATCTATTGGGCTATTCCTATATGTGTCACAAACAACCCTAGAGTTCATACTAAAATAACACCTCAAGACGCACATCAACCAAAACCATAATGTCACCTAGATACTCCAATGTCACCACAAGTATCCGTGAGTTTGACTATATGATATGCATCACACAATCTTAGATTAATCTATTCAAACCAACACAAAGAACTTCAAAGAGTGCCCCAAAGTTTCTACTGGAGAGTCAAGACGAAAACGTGTGCCTACCCCTATGCATAAGTTTACAAGGTCACATAACCCGCAAGTTGATCACCAAAACATACATCAAGTGGATCACGTGAATATCCCATTGTCACCACAAATAAGCACATGTAAGACATACATCAAGTGTTCTCAAATCCTTAAAGACTTAATCCGACAAGATAACTTCAAAGGAAAAACTCAATCCATTACAAGAAGGTAGAGGGAGAAACATAATAAGATCTAATGATAATAGCGAAGCTTGCGATACATCAAGATCTTGCCATATCAAGAATACGAGAGAGAGAGAGAGAGAGATCAAACACATAGCTACTGGTACTTACCCTCAGCCTCGAGGGTGAACTACTCCCTCCTCGTCATGGAGAGCACCGGGATGATGAAGATGGCCACCGATGATGGATCCTCCCTCCGGCAGGGTGCCGGAACGGGCTCCCGATTGGTTTTTCATGGCTATAGAGGCTTGCGGTGGCGGAACTCCCGATCTAGGTTTATTTCTGGGGGTTTCTATATTTACAGGAATTTTTGGCGTCGAGAACAAGTCAGGGGGGGTCCACAAGTCAACGACAAGACAGGGGGCCCAACTATTTTGCTTCGGGGGCTTCTTCTGGTCCATAAAAATTACCGTAAAGTTTCAGGTCATTTGGACTCTGTTTGGTATCCTTTTCTGTAAAACTCAAAAACAAGAAAAAAACAGAAACTTGCACTGGGCTCTAGGTTTATAGTTTAGTCCCAAAAATCACATAAAATAGCATATAAATGCATATAAAACATCCAAGATGGATAACATAATAGCATGGAACAATAAAAAATTGTAGATACGTTGGAAATGTATCAAGCATCCCCAAGCTTAATTCCTGCTCGTCCTCAAGTTGGTAAATGATAAAAATAGAATTTTTGATGTAGAATGCTACCTAACATATTTATCCATGTAATTTTCTTTATTGTGGCATGAATGTTCAGATCCATAAGATTCAAAACAAAAGTTTAATATTGACATAAAATGATAATACTTCAAACATAGTAATAAAGCAATCATGTCTTCTCAAAATAACATGGCCAAAGAAAGCTATCCCTACAAAATCATATAGTATTGCTATGCTCCATCTTCATCACACAAAATATTCAAATCACGCACAACCTCGATGACATGCCAAGCAATTGTTTCATACTTTTGATGTTCTCAAACTTTTTCAACTTTCACGCAATACATGAGCATGAGCCATGGATATAACACTATGGGTGGAATAGAATATGGTGGTTGTAGAGAAGACAAAAAGAAGGAGATAGTCTCATATCAACTAGGCATATCAACGGGCTATGGAGATGCCCATCAATAGAAATCAATGTGAGTGAGTAGGGATTGCCATGCAATGGATGCACTAGAGCTATGAGTTTATGGAAGTTGAAAATGAAACTAAGTGGGTGTGCATCCAACTCGCTTGCTCACAAATACCTAGGGCAATTTGAGGAAGCCCATCATTGGAATATACAAGCCAAGTTCTACAATGAAAAATCCCCACTAGTATATGAAAGTGACAACATAGGAAAATCTTTATCATGAAGATCATGCATGGTGCTACTTTGAAGCACAAGTGTGGTAAAAGGATAGTAACATTGCCCCTTCTCTCTTTTTCTCTCATTTTTTTTGGGCTCTCTCTTTTTTTGCCTCTTTTTTTCGTCCGAAGTCTCATCCAGATTTGTGGGGTAATCATAGTCTCCATCATCCTTTCCTCACTGGGATAATGCTCTAATAATGAAGATTGTCACACTTTTATTTACTTACAACTCAAGCATTACAACTCGATACTTGGAACGAAATATGACTCTATATGAATGCCTCCGGCGGTATACCGGGATGTGCAATGACTCAAGAGTGACATGTATAAAAATTATCAACGGTGGCTGATGCCTGCTTGAACTACATTGGTATATCCCCAAAGAGGAAGGGATGATGCAGCACAATGACGGTAAGTATTTCTCTCAGTGATGAGACTAAGGTTATCGAACCAGTAGGAGAACCATGCAACACAACGTAAACAACCCCTGCACACAAATAACAAATACTCGCAACCCGACGTGTTAAAGGGGTTGTCAATCCCTTTTGGGTAACAGTGCCAGAAATTGGCGCGGAGACATGATAAAGTTGTAATAGATAGGATAAATGGAGCACAAATAAAATAAAGTACATCAAGGTATTTTTGTATTTTTGGTTTAACAGATCTGAAAATAGAAGCAAAGGAAAATAGATCGCAAAGGAAAATATGATGAGAAGAGACCCGGGGGTTGTAGGTTTCACTAGTGGTTTCTCTCGAGAAAAATAGCAAAAGGTGGGAAAACAATTACTGTTGGGCAATTGATAGAACTTCAAAAAATCATGACGATATCCAGGCAATGATCATTATATAGGCATCACGTCCAAGATTAGTAGACCGACTCCTACCTGCATCTAGTACTATTGCTCCACACATCAACCGCTATCCAGCATGCATCTAGTGTATTAAGTTCATGGGGCATCTACAACTTTGCCAATCCCCCTCTTGAGGGCCTTGAGGACGCGAGGAGGATCCGGGGACACTAGCCATGGTTTGAATTTTTTCAGTGGTTTGCTCTGTAGCTCCTGGGGCAATTGAGATGGCATTTTGGAGATCTAACTTCGTTATATAGGTGCTGCATATGCCTGCTAAAAAAATTAAAATACAAGGGTAACGGACCGCTCACATTCACTCATACGCATGGAAATCGAGGTGACGGCAGGAAGGAATCATAAAGACTGGATGTGAAAACCGATGTCGGACTATCATCAATCCGGAGTATGGCAGAGAACCCGCCTTGCAAAGCCGAAGACTTATATCCCCACACTACATCGTCATTGAAGGCAAGTTCGGGGGCTACTGCGGTAATCCTGGATTCGGGGGTCCTCAGTTGTCCGGCCTAGGAGTATGGGCCGGGTTGGATGGGACGTACAAGATCAAGCTGAAGATTATCCTCCATGTCCAGATGGGACTTCTCCATACGTAGACAACAAGATTATTGTCCGGAAGTTTCCTTCCTCGATGAACCGACCTTGTATGAACCCTAGGCCCCTCCGGTGTGCATATAAACTGGAGGGGTTAGACCGTAGAGGCGGTCTTCTTTACCGCCATTGGAATACTCATAGGCTAGACATCTAGGGTTTAGCCATTATGATCTTGAGGTAGATCAACTCTTGTAATCTCCACACTCATCGAATATAATCAAGCAGGAGTAGGGTTTTACCTCCCTTAAGAGGGCCCGAACCTGGGTAAACACTGTGTCCCCTGGTCCCCTATTACCATTGATCCTTAGACACACAACTTGGGCCCCCTACCCGAGATCTGCCGGTTTTGACACCGACATTGGTGCTTTCATTGAGAGCTCTGCCATGCTATCTACAAAAAGCGATCTATGGCTCGCCTAGTCATCAACAACAATATCACTTCTCGAGGATTCCTAGATTCTAGGTAGACCCTCTAGTTCGGGGGTTTCACCATAGGGGCTTGCGCGGCTATCGAGCCCGCAACTCCCCCCACGGCTGCCAGACACCGTCTTCGCATTGACCCTAAGTACTCAGAAAATTTGGATCCGACGGATGTTTCATCTCTAAAGGAACTATTGGACCGCATCGCCACCCCGGGTGTCTCAACGGACTATGATCATATCGGGCTCAAGCCCGACCAGAGGGAAATTAATCACCCACCGATCACCCACCTCATAGTGGTTGTTGAGGAACCGGCCAAAGACACTTCCCTCCCTATATTCAAGACCAAGTATGTTCGGGTCTTCGAATCCCCCGAGCTGGATGTCGGTGTCAAACCCAGCAGAACTGTGCGTCTAAGGCTAATGGTAATAGGAGGTGCAGGACACGATGTTTACCATGGTTCGGGCCCTCTCGATGGGGGTAATACCCTACTTCCTGCTTGATTGATCTTGATGATAGGAGTATTACAAGAGTTGATCTACCACGAGATCGTAGAGGCTAACCCTAGAAGCTAGCCTATGATTCTGATTGTCCTTGTCCTACGTACTAAACCCTCCAGTTTATATAGACATTGGAGGGGGCTAGGGTTACACAGAGTCGGTTACAGAGAAGGAAATCTACAAATCCAAATCGCCAAGCTTGCCTTCCACGCAAAGGAGAGTCCCACCCGGACACGGGACAAAGTCTTCAATCTTGTATCTTCATAGTCTAACAGTTCGGAGTAAGCATATAGTCTGGCTGTCCGAGGACCCCCTAATCCAGGACTCCCTCAATAGCCCCTGAACTAGGCTTAAATGACGATGAGTCCGACGCGTAGATTGTCTTCGGCATTTCAAGGCGGGTTCCTTCTCCGAATACTCCAAAATAGATCTTGAACACAAGAATTGTGTCCGGCTTTGCAAAACAAATTCCACATACAACCGTAGAGAGTACAATATTCCACGAGTCTAATCTGCTAACAATTTTTTTTCATAGCGTGACATCACGCCGCGGCCTGGTCATTATTCGAACCGTTTTTCTCAACCTGCTACTGCACATATTGCGAGGCGGTTTTATTGGCACGTCTTGTCGAAGTAGAGATCGTGTCCCCTTATCACGGGATTCTCATCAATACGGGTGTTGGTAACCCAACCGCGCAATCAACACGATGCTTGGGGATTAAGCGAGTTTCCAGGGCAAGTGGGGAGGTGCAGGATCCCTACTGCCTTTATAAGGAGATAAGGACTCCCCGTTTTCACCCACGCCTTCTTCTTCTGCCCACCCATTCTGTCTCGCTCGCGATCCAGGGCACAAGCATTCGCCTTCTCCACCCCCAAAGGCCCTCCGAAAATGTCCGGATCCGGAGCAGGAGGCGAGTGGATGTCCTCTACCGTCCGGGAGAAGGATATCAAGAAACTTGGGGAGGCCGGATATCTGACCAAGAAGATCGGCCGCCGCCTTCCGACGGCGGGATAGATTGTCCCTACTCCGGAACCACACGAGAGGGTTGTATTCCTTCCTCACTTTGTCCGCGGGCTAGGGTTTCCCCTTCACCCATTCATTCGTGGCATTATGTATTACTATGTATAGATTTACACGACCTATCCCCCAATTCCTTCCTCAACATCTCGACATTCATCGTCGTGTTCGAGGCCTTTCTCCGCATCCCCCCCACACTTCGGCTTATGGGTGAAGATTTTCAATGTGAAGCACAAGGTGGTGAGCGGTGAACACGCTGAGTGCGGAGGAGCCATGGTGAGCAAGATGCCCAACGTCACATGGCCATCAGGTACCTTTAATGACTCCATCAGGGGATGGCAGCAACAGTGGTTCTATGTCACTGAGCCACGCGGCACGAAATGGGTCGCAGCTCCTGAATTCTGATCTGTAGCTCCCTTGCGGCTTACGTCCTGGCCCGAGAAGGGCCTAGACTGGTCTTCGTCAGACGAACTAGCAATTCTCCAAACGCGCGTCAAGAGCATGGGAGACAAGAACATCAAACTCGTTGACGTAGTGCAAGTGATGTTGGTTTGCCGGATTCTCCCATGCCAACTCAAGGCTTGCAATTTATGGGAATTCGACCCAGCCAAGCACCAGACCCTGACAGAGCTCTTCGGCACAATGCACAAAGATATAAGGAAGGTGCTCTTCAAGTCCGGTAAATCATGGCCGGACTCGGCCGAGGACCGTGGGAACAAATTGTCCCGTCCCGCAAGTTCGGTAAGTATTTATATATTCGCAAGACATACGCTTCAACCACGGATTTTAAGGGAAATGCTTAATATATTTCCCGACAATTCTCCCAGGGCTGGACGAAGAAGACAGAGCGGATCTACTGTCCGGCCCTGCTGCCAGAAGAATAAGCTGGCCCACTTCTAATGAAGATGCCGGTTCCGACGCCTTATAAGGCGCCTAAGAAGAAGGACGAGAAGGAGGCCAAGGAGACTAGGGGCAGTCTTCATCGCAAAGGCACTTCGGACAAAGTGTCCGAAGATTTTGAGGCCCGCTCCTCCTCCGAAGAGGATGGAGAAAAGGAGGAAAGCCAATCTCCTCGAGTGAGGGGGAGAAAGAAAAGGACGGCCTCCACATGCTTGGAGGCCGAGTCACTTAAGAAGGAAAAAAAAACCTTTCTAGACGAACCCCATACCGCCATCGACAGCAGCACAGAGTGGGATCCCAGGGTCCAGCCCCTGGTTAATTCGTGAGTATATAAAACCCGGACATGTTTGTATATCCAAATTTACTATCGGATAGCATTAACGCATTGAGTCACGCCTTTTTTGTAGTCCGGCCAAGTCCCGCACCGAGCAATCCTCATCGGAGGATTCACTAGGCTCGGACGCTATGGACAGCGAGACTCCCCCGATGGCTTCCTCCCCAAAACACGTGGATGACACCGAGGTATCATCCACAAGGGCCCCAGGCCAAAGAGGAACTGGGGAGACCATCAAGGAGGCGCCAGAGGGTCAAACCTCGGCGGCCGGTAACACGGGGAAAAAGGCCCCCATGGACATCAATGGCGGTGGCTATCTTGAATTCGTCCCCCAGCCGGACACAGTTCCGGAGACCAACACGGCTCCGGAGTCAGGCGGGCAACCTCCCTTGACAGAAGGGGGTGCACCTGTTCCACCGGCGACCTCTACCCAACCAGAGGTGCCAGATATCTTATTAGCAGCGCTGAAGAATGCTTCCATCATAGAAGAACATTGTGCCCTTATGGGTGCGGTGATTGAGAAGATTCAGTCCGCTGAGAGCGGGCTGAATGAAGCATGTATCAGCCTTATAACGGGCTTTGAGGTATGTTGTGAGGTTTCAAAGAGTGTTATAGTATAGGTAGTTGCCCCTGATACACCGTTTGGTGTTCGAAAGAAAGAACCGGACATAGGATCAAATACATGTTCGCAGGAGACTCACTTTGTAGCACCTCTACCTCTTTTTTTGTAAGCAGGCGTCTATAGCGACTGCCGCCTCTCACACTACGGAAGTCTGCGAACTGAAGCAGAGTCTGGAGCGGGCCGAAGAAGAACTTGGCCAGGTGAAGAAGCAGTTGGAGGATAACCAAGGTATGCAAAAAACCTTGTTTGCATTCAGCGCGAATGAATAATTTAGTATGATGAAAATTTTCATGATGTGCTATAGGGGCGACGACAGAAGTCGAGGCTCTCAAGAAGGCGGTAGCCGAAGCCGAGAAGAGTGCAGCCGCAGAGCAGGCTCTTCATGAAAAGCACGAGGCCAGGGTTATTCAAGTTCAGTAAGAGCTTCAAGAAGCCGTGAAGAAATGCGAGACCTTGGAGCAGAGTTTAATGGAGAAAAAAAATTTGAACTCACCAAGGCTCGTCAAGCCGCACAAGATGCCCGGGGTGAAGCCCAAGGCGCCCTACATGAGATCCATGAGGCCAGAAAGATCGCGGCATGTAAGGCTTTTTCTATTCAAACCGGATATTTGATGGGAGAAAATCACATTACTAATTTGAATTCGGATTTCTCGAGGGGTTTTTGCGGAGCTGCCACGCAGCATATCTGATGCCGCACAATTCTACCGAGCCGAAGAAAGGACTACTGTGGAGAAGCTCTTCTGGTCACAGTATCTAGCGCCAGAGTATCCAGTGCCCTTTGCCGATCAACTGAAGCAGCTGATCGAACTGCATAAGGCGGCCGAACTAGCCATGTAGGATTTAATTATCCGGCTATGGCCTGCCGAGCCGATTCCCAAGGGCTACTTCGGGCTCGTGAAGCAGCTTGTGAGTGCCTGCCCTCGACTTGAAGTCATCAAGCGGTCAGTCTATATGGAAGGTGCATGAATGGCCTTCACCCGTGCAAAGGTGCACTGGGTGAAGATGGATGCCGAAAACCTGATGACCAAAGGACCGCCAAAGGGGAAGGAGCACCGCAAGCCCGAGTTATATTATGATATTGTCCTGAAAGGATCCCGCCTTGTAGCAGAGCAATGTGCTAAGGATATTATATTCCCATGAATACATTCATGTTATCCCATGTAGTGTTGAACAAGGTCATTTAAATGATATAATGCCTGTTATTTGAGAATTTTACCTCCTATGTGGCCATTTTATATATTAATCTTGAGAGTTGGCCAGTCGTCGCCTTCTGCCCCCACGTAGGAAGTACGGGGGTGTTCGGGATAAACCTGAGCACTCTTTACCCCATTTTTGTGTCCTTGAAGGAGGTGTTCAGCGCAATGGACTAGGCAATCAGACTATAAGGCTTTATCACTCTCACTTAGCCATAGGAGTTTGACAAAAGAAAGGTAGGTGCGGCCCCTAGTGTTCGGAGGACCACACTAGGGGCTCTATAAGCACCTGATCGGAAGAAAAAGCCGATCCATCGCACACTGCATTAGTTATCGCATAATGCGGAAGAAATCCTTATAGATTTTGTGACCTCTTGAACAGTGACCAGCTCTTGCCGCATCATGACAGTCAGTTTTCGGCTTTCTTTACTAAGGTGCTTGTCCGGAAGAACCGGGACACAATTGCAGTAGTTCTCCCTGTGCCGCCTTAGCCGATATAGTGGAACGTAAGGTAGCAAAACATGGGAGCCGGGCAAACCCAACATTTGACCCAAGACATGATTCGGAGCTAATGCATATAATGCTATAAGTTCGCGGTGCCGAACGATCGTGAAGGTGTTTGGACTTGCTTGCTGTATTATGGGCACAACAAAGCCCCTGGCATATTAAGATGTACCAAAGTGTACGACTACTATTTGACAAAAAATATCAATAAAAAGGAACAGCAGGTGATCGTCATATGAAGCCGCAGATTTGTAATTTAATAATACGTCAAAGCTTATGAGTACAAGTAGTGCGATAAAAAGAAATATGACTTCGGAACCTGCTGAAGCCAGGGTGGGAGCTACGTGCGGATCCAGATAATAGTAGGATGATCATTGAGGAGAATATCTAGAGATTCCCCTACGCGTTCGAGCTGTTTCCCTCCGTGGAGTGTTCGTCCCTTCGTAGGTTCAGTCGCCAGGTCGCCGGAGATGGCTTAGTCAAAAGGTGAACCTAAAAGAAAATTCAAAAAATGTTTGTGTGCCACGGAGCGGTTAAGCCGCATTGTGTGGACTAACCTGGCTTTACCTCCGCTCGCCGCCGGAGTGATTAATTGAGCTCTTGATGAGCTGGGCTATCCTGCCGCATAGTAGTTCGGACTCTTTTGACTGTGTCCGGGAACCTGGTCGTCGAATGAAGGTTCGATTGAAAAATGCCTGTCTGCACTTCTACTGTTAAGGCGGCGGCGTGCTGTTTAGTACGGGAGGAGCGTTTGGCTTTGCCATTAACTGTTATGACGCCGCATGGACCGGGCATTTTGAGCTTAAGATAAGCATAATGTGGCACCGCATTGAATTGAGCGAATGCGGTTCGTCCGAGCAGTGCATGATAGCTGCTGCGAAAAGGGACGATGTCAAATATTAACTCTTCATTATAGTAGTTATCCGGGTGTCCAAAGACTACTTCCAGAGTGACGAAGCCTGTACAGCAGGCCTCCACGCCTGGTATCACACCTATAAAGGTGGTTTTAGTGGGTTTGATCTTTGAAGGATCGATGCCCATCATGCGCACTGTATCCTAATAAAGCAGATTCAAACTGCTGCCTCCATCCATAAGGACTCGTGTGAGGCGGAATCCATCAATTATTGGGTCAAGGACTAGTGCGGCTGAGTCGCGGTGACGAATACTAGTCGGACGATCCGTGCGATCAAAGGTGATTAAGCCGGACGACCATGGGTTGTATATTGGGGCGACTAGGTCCACCACGTAGTCGTCCCTAAGTGCGCGCCTCCGCTCCCGTTTGGGAATATGGGTGGAGTGTATCATATTCACTGTTTTAATTTGCGGAGGGAACTTCTTTTGCCTTCCTATCGTTGGTGGCCGGGGCTCCTCTTCATCGTCCAAGCTTTGTGATCCCTTCTCCTTGTTGTCGGTGTTTGACGTACCGGCCTATTTGAAGACCCAGCATTCTCTATTAGTATGATTAGCTGGTGTACCTAGGGTGCCATGAATTTGGCATGGACGGTCGAGTATGCGGTACAGACTGGACGTGCCCGGATTGTTCCTTTTGAATGATTTCTTCCTTTGACCGGTCTTAGAGCCGCTGAATCCGGTGTTGACAGTTGTGTCTTCGGCACTGTCACCATTGTTTCATCGTTTGTGCTTGCTGCTTCGGGGCTTGCCGTTGTTGTCTCTGGATTTAGAATTTCCAGGTTTACCTGAGGTGCTGTTGCTACGAGCCAGCCAGCTATCCTCAGCCGCACAGAAGCGGGTCATGAGTGTCATGAGGGCTGCCATGGATTTCGGCTTCTCCTGGCCGAGGTGTTGGGCAAGCCACTCGTCACGGATGTTATGCTTAAAGGCCGCTAGGGCTTAGGCATCCGGACAGTCGATGATTTGGTTCTTTTTAGTTAAGAACCGAGTCCAAAATTACCTGGCTGATTCTCTGGGCTGTTGGGTTATGTGGCTTAAGTCATCAGCGTCCGGTGGTCGCACATAAGTGCCCTGAAAGTTGTCGAGGAACGCATCTTCCATGTTCTCCCAACTGCCAATGGAGTTTTCTGGCAAGCTATTCAGCCAATGCTGAGTTGGTCCCTTGAGTTTTAGTGGGAGATACTTGATTGCATGAAGGTCATCGCTGTGGGGCCATTTGAATGTGGAGAAAGAAATCTTCAATCCATACCGCGGGGTTTGTTGTCCCATCATATGATTCGATGCTTATGCGTTTAAACCTTTCTGGGAATTCATGCTCCATTACTTCGTCAGTGAAGCATAGGGGGTGTGCGGCGCCTCTATGCCGGGCTACATCAAGACTTAGTTCAGATGAACTTGGTCTGTAGTATTTGGCCCAGACGGATTTGTATCCAGCGTGACGGTCATCGTCACGCGTTGGGGCGCGCCCCCGTGATCCGTAGATCGATCTTGACTGTCCTACTTTGTTTTCCAACTTGTCTCGCAGATCATGCGTGTAGCCCCGGGCCTTGGTGTTTTTAGTTGTTTGGAGACGTGGTGCAGGCTGGTGTTCCGGCTGATACGCCACTTTGTCTCGGCCACGGGGTGGTCGGTCAGCCGCATCCTGCGCTGGGTAGTATGGGCTCTAGTGCCTCGTCCTCGAATTGAGGTAACAACCTGCGCCTCGGGTAGCTTTTGTTTGGGCGCTCGAGTCCGTATTCCTCGGCTACCAGGACTTCAGTCCATCTATCAGTGAGCAGATCTTGATCAGCTTGAAGCTGCTGCAGTGTTTTCTACAGGCTCTTTGCAGTGACTATAAGCCGGCTCTTGAAGTGCTCCTCCTTGATGGGATCCTTAGGCACAATAAATTCTTCGTCGCCGAGGCTCACCTCGTCTTCGTAGAGGGGCATGTAATTGTCATCCTCCGAATCTTCATCCATTGCCTGTTCATCGGGGCTAACTTGCCCGTTCTCCCGTCCGGCCGGCTCGAATCTTGGCTCGGTGGGATTGTTTTCGTCTTCGGCATCATCCGGAGTGCTATTGTCTCTATTGCCGATATCGCTGTTTTTGCTATGGCGGGGTTTAGAGTGGCGCCGTTGATGTTGGCGCTTAGGTTGCTTCTCGAGAGGGTCGCCCTTTGTTGCATCCTTTTGATCCTTGCCATTGTTTTCTTTGGGCGTATCCACCATATATATGTCACATGATGAGGTTGCCGTCCAGCGCCCTATGGGCGGTGGTTCCTGTTCTTCTCCGGCATCATCGTCCATACCGTTGATGTCTTCGGAGTCGAAATCAAGCATGTCGGTTAAGTCATCGACAATGGCTATTAAGTGGGTGGTGGGAGGGCAATGAATGCCTTCGTCATCCGCTTCCCACTCAAGCCGGACATAGTTTGGCCGAGATTCCTCTGACAGGGAGAGAGGCTTTCATGAATTTAACATGTCGCCCAAGGACGACTGCTGAAAGATATCCGCGGAGCTAAACTCCATGATCGGCGCCCAGTTAGGTACGATGGGCACGGATGTACATGGTTCGGAGCCTATGGCCGGAGACGAGTCCGAGGGTCTGATGACACAGACCTCCTTATAAGTGAGATCGGTGTTCAGCTCTATCACCGCTGAGTGTGCAGCCTCTATGGCGGGGTCCATCCACCCGTCCTCGGATGGCCCGATCTGCTCCGGATTTAAAGCTGGGGCAGCTGCAGGTGTGACCTCATGATCGCTGTCCGATGGCATATCTAAGTCATGCTCATCGCGGCTGTAGGGCGCACCTGTCATGGGCTCGAATCCGTCGAAGATCAAGTCTCTGTGGATGTCGGCAGTGTAGTTCAGGCTTCCAAACCTGACCTGATGGCCAGGAGCGTAGCTATCAATTTTCTCCAGATGGCCAAGCGAGTTGGCCCGCAGTGCGAAGCCGCCGAATACGAAGATCTATCCGGGGAGGAAAACCTCACCCCGGATCGCATTGTTGTAGACGATTGAGGGAGCCATCAAGCCTTATGGTGACGACGCAGTGGAACTCTCAATGAAAGCACCAATGTCGGTGTCAAAACCGGCGGATCTTGGGTAGGGGGTCCCGAACTGTGCGTCCAAGGCTAATGGTAACAGGAGGCGGGGGACACGATGTTTACCCAGGTTCAAGCCCTCTCGATGGAGGTAATACCCTACTTCTTGCTTGATTGATCTTGATGATATGAGTATTACAAGATTTGATCTACCACGAGATTGTAGAGGCTAACCCTAGAAGCTAGCCTATGATTCTGATTGTCCTTGTCCTACGACTAAACCCTTTCGTTTATATAGACACCGGAGGGGGCTAGGGTTACACAGAGTCGATTATAGAGAAGGAAATCTACATATCCGAATTGCCAAGATTGCCTTCCACGCAAAGGAGAGTCCCACCCAGACACGGGACGAAGTCTTCAATCTTGTATCTTCATAGTCCAACAGTCCGGCATAAGCATATAGTCGGGCTGTCCGAGGACCCCCTAATCCAGGACTCCCTCACCGGATACTCCCCCTTCGAATGGGACCTCGACCCTCCGGACTCTAGCTCAAGCATAGGATTGTAGGAGCCCTTGTGCCTCCCTGGACCCAAACCGGTCGCCTCAGAGACCTTTCAAGCTCCGAACATAGATGTGGGACCGGATCTAAAATATAAGCCACCCACCCACCCACCACAATCAATATTCTCCAAGAAACTTAGGTCCTCTAGATATATATGACTTGATGTATTTGTGACAGCAGCCTCAGGAAACGGTCCACCAATTTTGGGCCAGATTACTGCTTGTTAAAAACAGGATCGAAGACTTCTCGGACGACGACGTAGTTTCGGTTTTCCATCATAACTGCACCGACGAGGGAATATTGAATGCCCTCGACCGTCGCCACATACAGAGCTTCACAGAATTATCACAAGTAGTGCAAAAGTACTGTGCGATGGAAAGCACATGAAGGGCCCAGAAAACTCAATTGGAGCCTGCTGCCTTGAAGCAGTGTGCAGCCCGGGCTAAGTGGATACTTCCTGGCGGGTCACCCGACCACCAGTCTATGGGTAGGAAAAATAAACCCTTCACAGGATACAGGTCCATTCTTGACAAACTGCTGGACAAGCCTTGCCCAATTCACACCACTCCGCTCACGGTCCCAACCCATAGCCCCCGAGCTTGCTGGGTACTCCGACAAGTAGCAAAAAGTGGAGAGGCCATCCTCACCACAACTCCATAGAAATACTCTCCGGAGAGGGAAAACTTTAATGTCCTCACGGTCTTCGAGACCTCTTCGAACAATCGGTGCGAACGAGTGCTCCACGACCTTGCCGAAGTCCACCAAGTTACCGCACTGAGCCCATGGAACAACACAACAATAACCTTTACGGTCGAATACAAACCAATGGCTCGGTCAGTTCGAGGACCCGCCGCCTTAGTACTAAACCCCATCATTGATGGTTTTAGGCTTACTAAAGTGCTCATGGATGACGGTAGCGGGCTTAACCTCATCTATGAGGACACGCTCGATAAAATGCAGATGGATAGATCACGCATCGAGCAGAGCAATACCACCTTTGGAGGTATTATCCCCAGTCGAGAAGAACTATGCTCGGGGAAAATTAAGCTGGATGTGGTATTCGACACGCCCGAAAACTATAGATTCGAAGAGTTTCTCTTTCATGTGGTCCCCTTCAATAGTGGGTATCATGCCATCCTTGACTGGGACGCTTTCTCATGCTTTCAATCTATACCCCATTACGGATATATGAAACTCAAAATGCCCAAACCTAATGGAATTATCACAATTTCGAGCGACCCGGACAAAGCCCTTCGTGCCGAAAATAGAACTGCATCCTTGGCCCTTGATGCGCTATCCAAAGCTCTAGAGGCGGAGAATTAACCACCCTACGGTCCATGGTGGATAGGGATGATGTGATTCTCGATAAGAGATCCAAATCCACCTCTTTCAAGCCAGCCGAGGAAATAGTAAAATTCCAAGTGCAGCCAATGGACCCTACGCACAGCTGGATCCGGTAGTGGATGCCGCCCTACGCACATTCCTGTGGGAGAATTGGGATATCTTTGCCTTGCACCCTTTAGACATGCCCGGCAGCCCACGAAGACTGGCCGAACACAGTCTCAATGTAATCAAGGGATTCAAACCTGTGAAGCAGACACTACGGCGATTCTCCGAACCCAAGCGTCAAGCCATGGGAGAAGATCTAGCCAAGTTGTTAGAGGTTGGGTCTATTAGGGAAATTAAACATCCAGATTGGTTAGCCAACTTGGTTATGGTACCAAAGAAGGACAAATCCTGGCGCCTGTGCATCGATTTCAAGGACCTCAACAAGGCTTGCCCTAAAGACCCTTCCCATTGCCTCACATCGACCAAATTATTGACGCTACCGTAGGGCACGATTCTTTGTATTTCCTCGACACCTATTTCGGATACCATCAGACTAAGATGAAGGAATCGGACCAGGCTGCAAACACGTTCATCGCCCCTTATGGTCCCTTCTGCTTCAACACTATGCCCTTCTAACTCGAAACCGCTGGGGCTACCTACCAGCGTATGATTCAAACTTGCCTGGAAAAACAAATTGGCAAAACGGTCAAAGCATCCGTGGACAACATGGTCATAAAGACAAAACACGTCGAGACAATGGTGGATGATCTTTGCCTCACCTTCGACAACCTCCGAACATATGACATACGACTTAATCTGGAAAAATATGTCTTCGGAGTTCCGGCCAGAAAATTGCTCGGGTTCATTGTTTCCCATTGAGGAATTGAAGCAAACCCAACGAAGATCCGAGCGTTGTCACAATTGGCCATACCAACAGACCTAAAACAAGTCCAGAAACTAGTTAGGTGTGTTGCAGCCTTAAGCCGCTTTATCTCCAAATTGGGAGAAAAAGCGCTACCACTCTACAAGCTATTACGACGCACTGACAACTTCAAATGGAAGGACGCTGCCATAGCCAAACTGGAAGAAATTAAAATCCTTCTTGCAAGCAACCCAATCCTAGCTGCACCAGGTGTTTGAGAGCCCATGTTATTATACATTTTGGTAACTAACCAAGTGGTTAGTGTTGTGCTCGTCGTTGAACGAGGGGAAGAGGGACAAAATTCCCGACCCAAAAACCAGTCTATTATGTATCGGAGGTCTTACACCTTGCAAATCCCGATACCCCCACTATCAGAAGATAGCCTAAATAGTCTTCACGGCATCCCGTAAACTATGACACTACTTTCAAGAGTATTCAATCACAGTGGCATCTAAAGTACCACTCAATGACATTATCAATAATAGGGACACCACTGGCCGCATAGCCAAATGGGCCATCGAGCTTTTACCATTTGAAATTGTATACAAGCCACGCCGGGCTATTAAATCCCAGGTGTTGGTCAACTTTGTTGCTGACTGGACGGAAGCCGAACGAGTAAAGCTCATACTCCAATTTGATTATGTACTTTGATGGCTCTAAAATGCTGGCCAGACTAGGGCTGGCGTCATCCTAACATCCCCTATACTGGGGACACAATCTGCTATGTACTACAAATTATGTATACAGACTCCAACAATGCAGCTGAATACGAGGCGCTGCTATATGGTCTTCGCATGGTTGTCTCCATGGGTATACAACACCTGGAGGTGTACGATGATTCCAAACCTCGCAATTTCCTAGGTGAATGGAGAGTTTGACGCAAAGGACCCAAAAATGACGGCATATCAAAACACCATATTAAAAATATGAGCTCGGTTCAAAGGACTTGAGTTTCATCATGTCGCTCGAGAGAGTAATCAGGCAGCCGACATCCTCGCTCGTATGGGCGCTAAGAGCGACCCTGTGCTACCTAACACATTTGTTGAAAGGCTCTTTAAGCCAACCGTATTGTGGCAGGGTGAGAGCGGAGAAGGCAATACGGACCTGATCGCACCCCCAGCTGCCGAACACAATGCACACACCGTCGGAGGTCTGAATATCGAGATAACACCCTATGCTCATGATATTATGGCGGTTATCGCACCCTGGACCGAACCATTCCTGGCCTACCTTAATAGGCAGGAGCTTCCCGATGATTAAAATGAAGCTCGGTGCATAGTTCGGCGCTCTAAAGCATTTAAAGTGCGTGAGGGTGCTGAAGGAAATATGTCCTAGAGGCAATAATAAAGTTATTATTTATTTCCTTATTTCATGATAAATGTTTATTATTCATGCTAGAATTGTACTAACCGGGAACTTAGTACATGTGTGAATACATAGGCAAACAGAGTGTCACTAGTATGCCTCCATTTGACTAGCTCGTTGAATCAAAGATGGTTAAGTTTCCTAGCCATATACATGAGTTGTCATTTTATTAACGGGATCACATCATTAGATAATGATGTGATTGACTTGACCCATTTCGTTAGCATAGCACTTAATCGTTTAGTATGTTGCTATTGCTTTCTTCATGACTTATACATGTTCCTATGACTATGAGATTATGCAACTCCCGAATACCGGAGGAACACTTTGTGTGCTACCAAACATCACAACATAACTTGGTGATTATAAAGGTGCTCTACAGGTGTCTCCGATGGTACTTGTTGAGTTGTCATAGATCGAGATTAGGATTTCTCACTCCGATTGTCGGAGAGGTATCTCTGGGCCCTCTCGGTAATGCACATCACTATAAGCCTTGCAAGCAATGTACTTAATGAGTTAGTTGCAGGATGATGCATTACGGAACGAGTAAAGAGACTTGCCGGTAACGAGATTAAATTGGTATTGAGATACCGATGATCGAATCTCGGGCAAGTAACATACCGATGACAAACACTAAAAAAAAATACACTTCCATGATGATACGTGTTTGTCACAGTAGGTCACGTTTTTTGTCATGCATGTACATCCATGACGATTTTGTGACAGAATCAAGATAGTCATACCTGTGCTGTCGTAGAAGTGTTCCATGACATTACCGAAATTATCATCACGGAAGTGTCCACTTCCATGACGATAAATCGCGCGTCACATAAGTTCTTTCGTCAAGGGTGACCGACACATGGCATCAACTGTAACGGAACGCCATTAAGCTATCGGGTCGGGTTTTGGATCCGATAACCCGTTAACAGCCCCGACCAATGGGGATTTTCCATGTGTAAAATCATCATTGGCTGGAGGAAACACGTGTCTGCTCACCATTGGGACAGATGTCATCCGCTCATTGGATCGAAGGCGCCTATGATACGGCGACACGTGGCACGACCCAACAGAGGACCATTTCTTTGAAAAGGCCGGCCCGTTTGACTTGGTCAAAAGGTGGCGGGTTGGCCCACGGAAAGCCTGTTAACGACATGTTTACATATAGCCCATTTACAACCTGCTAACCGAGGGCCCGTTAAGCCCTATCCGAATTAGGCCTAGTAGCGTCATCTGGGCCGTCCAATATGATTCCAGCCCGTTTTAACTTCCGGCCCATGTGTGGCCCATGACTTCTTTCGGCCCATATGAGGCCCTTTGTAACTCTTGGCCCATTAACGGCCCGTGGTGAAACTGGCCCATAATGAACAGTGTATCACTTTATACCCATTAACGGCCCGTTATTCCATTGGGCCGTTTCCAGCCCAAGTTATCTTTTGGCCTTCTCAGGGCCCATTGATTCTTGGGCTCATTTGCAGCATTCGGTTACATACGGCCCGTTACTGTCATTTTCTACTTGTGAGCCAAATTCAGCCCGTCGCTACAGTCGGCCCGTTTGCGGACCGTTAATACGTTGGGCTGTTTTCATGTCAAAAAAACCCGTTGGGCTATTTTCATAGAGTTATCAAATACGGCCTATTAACGGCCCGTTATGGTCCACGAATAGTACGGCCCATGATTGGCGAAATGATGATACGCCCCGTAGAAGGCCAATGGATCCTACGGCCCGTATGAGGCCCATGGATAGTACGGCCCGTAGAAGGACTATGGATCGTACGGCCCGTAGAAGGCCCATGGACCCTACGGCCCGTAGAAGGCCCATGGACCCTATGGTCCGTAGAAGGCCCATGGACCCTAAGGCTCGTATAGAAGGCCGATGGATCCTACGGCCGGAAGAAGGCCCATGGATCATACGACCTGTAGGAGTCCCATGGTTACAACAGTCCGTGTGTTGCCATGATTATTTTGGCCTAGTTACCAAAAATAGGCTATTGTGGCCACAAGAAAAACACAGAAAAAGAACTGCAGTGACCACAAGCAAACAATTAAACAAGACAATAAGGAAATAAATAAGCAAGCAATTAATGCTAGCCTATTACTGCTACACATATTACATCCACTGGGCATCAAAGTTCGGCACCAGTGCAAATATAGGGAACAAAGCAGCACATTACATACACTGGCCGTCAAAATTGGCCACCAGTGCAAATAAACGTGGCAGCAAAACAAGAGCATAACTGAAACAACTTCAGAAGAGCTCAAGCAATGTTATCTTGGGTATCCACAAAGCTGGCAATAAGCTTAGCAAGTTGATTAGCTTTTTCTTGTTTGGCGCTAAAATCCTCCAACACTTGTTGTTGCACCAGAAAGTATGCATCTGAATGCTCGAGGAACTTTCGCAGTCCTTCCGCTTCTTGTCACAGCACAACTGATCGATGTCTTTCAGCTTGTAGTTGAGACTCAAGAAACCGAACTGATTCAGACAGTGAGTTTGAATAGCTTGTGTAAGCGGTAGTGGCCAGTAACTCGAACACTAAACCAAGACAGGACTTTGGGGTTGTCTCGTTGTCTTCAAGATAGTCTTCCTTAGCTGTTTTATCAGCTTTTTTGGAGACCAACAAGGATGTGGCACTATCATGAACCTTATCTGCATTACTTCCTTTACCATTGCTTAATAAGGCACTCTTCCCCAATATTCTATCAGCATTCTAAAAGAAGA
This sequence comes from Triticum timopheevii, assembly GCA_963921465.1. Taxonomy (NCBI): domain Eukaryota; kingdom Viridiplantae; phylum Streptophyta; class Magnoliopsida; order Poales; family Poaceae; genus Triticum; species Triticum timopheevii. The sequence continues at coordinate 156,976,162 of OY997272.1, forward strand.
AGCAAGCAGACACATAACAAGTTTAGCATGTACTAGTATATGAAACTCATTTCGGTGAACCAGTTCATTAGTAAGGTGGACAGGATTAAACTACCAAGTCTTCTATTGCCAAGTACTAGTACATAATAAAAGCATCGAACAAACATATATCTATGTCCCATGGTCACTGCATTGTCTTGCCAAATCAAAATAGAGACACAGTTCGAATCATATCAGTTCAAGACAAAGCAGCAGTGAAGGAATACAAAGTGTGGGAAACTACACGGCACAACAAGATTTCAGATGGGTACCATGGGTCTACATGTACAACAACATTATTGGCTCTGTTGTGATGCTAGTAATGTGCATGATATGAAAGTCAACTGTATACACAATTGAAATTGAAATCAAAAGAGCTATTGATAAGAGCAAACCTGTTAAAGAAACATGCATGAACATACCTGCTGTGCCATTGGAGTTTCGATTGGATCCTTCAATTTAAAAATAAGTTTGTATGAGTAAATACAGTGATACAAGAGCAAAGCAATCATAGTTAAAAAAGGCGCGCCTAAGCGAGCGCTTAAGCGCGCCTAGGCTCTAGGCGTTGGCAAAACGCATTGCAGATAACTATGCTTAATCTGTGCATAACTGCGCATAAGCATGCGCTTTGGTCAGTAAAGCGCAAGGCGGTGGCAAAACGCACAATTAACGCCTAGCGCTTTTTTGAACTATGATAGAAATGGAATCTTAAATTAGAACAGTTGTTCTTCAGGTTTAGGCACTTGTTCTACATGAACAGAGTACAGTAAGACGCAAGAATATAATACTTAAAAATTGAAAATGAGCTCATAGACCTTACCACATTCTTGGATCGGGACCAGTACAGAACAAGGTGTTCCCAATCATCGTCCAGTAAATATGTCTCAGGAGAACATAAGGGAATTTGATGAGTTTCTTTGCCGGTGAAGTACGTTTTCTTCAGGTAATTCCGATACTGCCACCAAGCATTCTTGAAGATAGCAGAGATATTAGCACAGGTTACCTCATCCTGAGTTTCCAAATCGGTCCTTCTCTATAGAGAAAAATGGGAAAATTTGCTGTATTATAACCATCATGGAGGTAGGATGTATGGGAAAAAGCAAAGTAATTGCCATGAATAACATTACACATAACTCCTGGGCAAACACCTGCAACTGGCATTTTCCTTTATCTTCAGTGTAATATTTCCAAGATGGGAAGATATGCACATACGATTTAACAACATCAAATGCGATAGATGCTAAACTATGACTAGCTGGTTGTGCTTCCTACATGTTATCTAAGTAATCAGGATCGCATCATTTAATTCACATATGTGATTTATATGCTAAACAGAGGGCATTCGATATGATGTCTGAACTAAGAACATGATGTTGAATATTGTGTATATGAACTATGCAATGCAAGACACCGTATGCATGATATGAGTAGTATAACTGTGCCAGGTTAGAGCATACACCTCAGTGGGGGAATAGGACTGGTCATCTGTCTATGAATCCATCTCTGAGGAGCTATCAGGACCCAACAAGAGATTTGCTTCAACAGGTAGCACTGTCTGCTCTGAAGGCCTTGTTTTCACTCCAGATTTTTCCATCTCCCACCCAAATGGCTTATTCATAGGAAGAGTAGTTTAATGTACAAACATTGTCGACAAATGGAAATGTAATGAAGAAAAGGATGGGCAAGATATCATTCAAATATATGATGCCTGGTTAAATAGGATGGCATTGCACATTTCACATATATTATGGCTGGCTAAAATACATGAGACTGCATAATTCCCATATATGATATAGAAACTAAACAGGTGGCATTACAGAACATGTCTAAACTAAGCAGATGACATATATGATGTCAAAAGTAGGCACTGCAAGGCAACATATGCATGATATGACTGTTGGGGAACGTTGCAGAAAATTAAAAATTTTCCTACGGCTTCACCAAGATCCATCTATGAGTTCATCTAAGCAACGAGTCATGGGAGAGAGTTTGCATCTACATACCACTTGTAGATCGCGTGCGGAAGCTTGCAAGGTGATGATGGAGTCGTACTCGAACGTGATTCAGATCACTGATGCCAAGTGCTGAACGGACAGCACCTCCTTGTTCAACACACGTACGGGACGAGCGACGTCTCCTCCTTCTTGATCCAGCAAGGGGGAAGGAGAGGTTGAGGAAGACAGCTCCACCGGCAGCACGACGGCGTGGTGATGGTGGAGAAGCAGTACTCCGACAGGGCTTCGCCGAGCACACAACGGAGGAGGAGAGGTGTTGGGGAGGGAGAAGGAGGCAACCAAAGGCCAAGGACTCCAGGTATGAAGTCCCTCCTCTCCCCCACTATATATAGGAGGGCCAAGGGGGGGGGGTGGCCGGCCCTAGGAGATCCAATCTCCTAGGGGGGCGGCGGCCAAGGGGGGTTTCCCTCCCCCCCAAGGCACCTAGGAGGTGCCTTCCCCTCCTAGGACTCTTGCCCCCTTGAACCCTAGGCGCATGGGCCTATGTGGGGCTGGTGCCCTTGGCCCATGCAGGCCAAGGCGCACCCCCTACAGCCCATGTGGCCCCCCGGGGCAGGTGGCCCCACCCGGTGGGCCCCCGGGACCCCTCCGGTGGTCCCGGTACAATACCGATAACCCCGAAACTTGTCCCGATGCCCGAAACAGGACTTCCCATATATAAATTTTTACCTCCGGACCATTCCGGAACTCCTCGTGACGTCCGGGATCTCATCCGGGACTCCGAACATCATTCGGTAGTCACATACTTGACTTCCTACTAACCCTAGCGTCACCGAACCTTAAGTGTGTAGACCCTACGGGTTCGGGAGACACGCAGACATGACCGAGACGACTCTCGGGCAATAACCAACAGCGGGGTCTGGATATCCATGTTGGCTCCCACATGCTCCTCGATGATTTCATCGGTTGAACCACGATGTCGAGGATTCGATCAAACCCTGTATACAATTCCCTTTGTCAATCGGTACGTTACTTGCCCGAGACTCGATCGTCGGTATCCCAATACCTTGTTCAGTCTCGTTACCCGGCAAGTCACTTTACTCGTACCGTAATGCATGATCCCGTGGCCAACACCTTGGTCACATTGAGCTCATTATGATGATGCATTACCGAGTGGGCCCAGAGATACCTCTCCGTTATACGGAGTGACAAATCCCAGTCTCGATCCGTGTCAACCCAACAGATACTTTCGGAGATACCTGTAATGCACCTTTATAGTCACCCAGTTACGTTGTGACGTTTGATACACCCAAGGCACTCCTACGGTAACCGGGAGTTACACGATCTCATGGTCGAAGGAATAGATACTTGACATTGGCAAAGCTTCTAGCAAACGAACTATACGATCTTTTATGCTATGCTTATGATTGGGTCTTGTCCATCACATCATTCTCCTAATGATGTGATCCCGTTATCAACGACATCCTATGTCCATAGTCAGGAAACCATGACTATCTATTGATCATAACGAGCTAGTCAACTAGAGGCTCACTAGGGACTCATTGGGTCTAAGTGTTCACACGTGTATTACGATTTCCGGATAATACAGTTATAGCATGAACAAAAGACAATTATCATGAACATTGAAATATAATAATCCTTTTATTATTGCCTCTAGGGCATATTTCCAACAGTCTCCCACTTGCACTAGAGTCACCAATCTAGTTACATTGTGATGAATCGAACACCCATAGAGTTCTGGTGTTGATCATGTTTTGCACGCGAGAGAGGTTTAGTCAACGGATCTGCGACATTCAGATCCGTGTGCACTTTGCAAATCTCTATGTCTCCATCTTGAACATTTTCACGGATGGAGTTGAAACGACGCTTGATGTGCCTGGTCTTCTTGTGAAACCTGGGCTCCTTGGCAAGGGCAATAGCTCCAGTGTTGTCACAGAAGAGTTTGATCGGCCCCGACGCATTGGGTATGACTCCTAGGTCGGTGATGAACTCCTTCATCCAAATCGCTTCATGCGCTGCCTCCGAGGCTGCCATGTACTCCGCTTCACATGTAGATCCCGCCACGACGCTCTGCTTGCAGCTGCACCAGCTTACTGCTCCACCATTCAACATATACACGTATCCGGTTTGTGACTTAGAGTCATCCAGATCTGAGTCGAAACTAGCGTCGACGTAACCCTTTACGACGAGCTCTTCATCTCCTCCATAAACGAGAAACATGTCCTTTGTCCTTTTCAGGTACTTCAGGATATTCTTGACCGCTGTCCAGTGTTCCTTGCCGGGGTTACTTTGGTATCTTGCAACCAAACTTACGGCAAGGTTTACATCGGGTCTGGTACACAGCATGGCATACATAATAGATCCTATGGCTGAAGCATAGGGGATGACACTCATCTCTTCTTTATCTTTTGCCGTGGTCGGTGACTGAGCCAAGCTCAATCTCACACCTTGTAACATAGGCAAGAACCCCTTCTTGGACTGATCCATTTTGAACCTCTTCAAAATCTTATCAAGGTATGTGCTTTGTGAAAGACCTATGAGGCGTCTCGATCTATCTCTATAGATCTTGATGCCTAATATATAAGCAGCTTCTCCAAGGTCCTTTATTGAAAAACACTTGTTCAAGTAGGCCTTAATGCTGTCCAGGAGTTTCGTATCATTTCCCATCAAGAGTATGTCATCTACATATAATAGGAGAAATGCTACAGAGCTCCCACTCACTTTCTTGTAAACGCAGGCTTCTCCATAAGTCTGCGTAAACCCAAACGCTTTGATCATCTCATCAAAGCGAATGTTCCAACTCCGAGATGCTTGCACCAGTCCATAAATGGATCGCTGGAGCTTGTATACTTTGTTAGCGTTCTGAGGAACGACAAAACCTTCCGGCTGCATCATATACAGCTCTTCCTTAAGATGTCCATTAAGGAATGCCGTTTTGACGTCCATCTGCCATATCTCATAATCATAGTATGCGGCAATTGCTAACATGATTCGGACGGACTTAAGCTTCGCCACGGGAGAGAATGTCTCGTCGTAGTCAATCCCTTGAACTTGTCGATAACCCTTAGCGACAAGTCGAGCTTTATAGATGGTAACATTACCATCCGCGTCCGTCTTCTTCTTAAAAATCCATTTATTTTCTATCGCTCGCCGATCATCGGGCAAGTCTGTCAAAGTCCATACTTTGTTTTCATACATGGATCCTATCTCGGATTTCATGGCCTCAAGCCATTTGTTGGAATCCGGGCCCGCCATTGCTTCTTCATAGTTCGAAGGTTCATTGTTGTCCAGCAACATGATTTCCATGACAGGGTTGCCGTACCACTCTGGTGCAGAACGTGTCCTTGTGGACCTTCGAAATTCAGTAGCAACTAGATCTGAAGTACCTTGATCATCATCAACATTTTCCTCTTCAGTTGGTGTGGGCATTACAGGAATGGTTTCCTGCGCTGCACCACTTTCCCGTTCGAGAGGTAGTACTTCATCGAGTTCTACTTTCCTCCCACTTACTTCTTTCGAGAGAAACTCTTTCTCCAGAAAGCATCCGTTCTTGGCAACAAAGATCTTGCCTTCGGATCTTAAGTAGAAGGTATACCCGACAGTTTCCTTAGGGTATCCTATGAATACGCATTTTTCCGACTTGGGTTCGAGCTTTTCAGGTTGAAGTTTCTTGACATAAGCATCGCATCCCCAAACTTTTAGAAACGACAGCTTAGGTTTCTTCCCAAACCATAATTCATACGGTGTCGTCTCAACGGATTTAGACGGTGCCCTATTTAAAGTGAATGTAGCTGTCTCTAGAGCGTATCCCCAAAATGATAGCGGTAAATCGGTAAGAGACATCATAGACCGCACCATATCCAATAGAGTGCGATTACGACGTTCGGACACACCGTTTCGCTGAGGTGTTCCAGGCGGCGTGAGTTGTGAAACGATTCCACATTTTCTTAAGTGTGTACCAAATTCGTGACTTAAGTATTCGCCCCCACGATCTGATCGTAGGAACTTTATCTTACGGTCACGTTGATTCTCTACCTCACTCTGAAATTCCTTGAACTTTTCAAAGGTCTCAGACTTGTGTTTCATTAAGTAGACATACCCATATCTACTCAAGTCGTCAGTGAGAGTGAGAACATAACGATATCCTCCGCGAGCCTCAACGCTCATTGGACCGCACACATCGGTATGTATGATTTCCAACAAGTTGGTTGCTCGCTCCATTGTTCCGGAGAACGGAGTCTTGGTCATTTTGCCTAAGAGGCAAGGTTCGCATGTGTCAAATGATTCATAATCAAGAGACTCTAAAAGTCCATCAGCATGGAGCTTCTTCATGCGCTTGACACCAATGTGACCAAGGCGGCAGTGCCACAAGTATGTGGGACTATCGTTATCAACTTTACATCTTTTGGCATCCACACTATGAACATGTGTAATATTACGCTCGAGATTCATCAAGAATAAACCATTGACCATCGGAGCATGACCATAAAACATATCTCTCATATAAATCGAACAACCATTATTCTCAGACTTAAATGAGTAGCCATCTCGTATTAAACGAGATCCAGATACAATGTTCATGCTCAAACTTGGCACTAAATAACAATTATTGAGGTTTAAAACTAATCCCGTAGGTAAATGTAGAGGCAGCGTGCCGACGGCGATCACATCGACCCTGGAGCCATTCCCGACGCGCATCGTCACCTCGTCCTTCGCCAGTCTCCGTTTATTCCGCAGCTCCTGCTGTGAGTTACATATGTGAGCAACGGCACCGGTATCAAATACCCAGGAGTTACTTCGAGTACTGGTAAGGTACACATCAATTACATGTATATCAAATATACCTTTGGTGTTGCCGGCCTTCTTATCCGCTAAGTATTTGGGGCAGTTCCGCTTCCAGTGCCCCTTCCCCTTGCAATAAAAGCACTCAGTCTCAGGCTTGGGTCCATTCTTTGACTTCTTCCCGGCAACAGGCTTACCGGGCGCGGCAACATCTTTGCCGTCCTTCTTGAAGTTCTTCTTACCCTTGCCCTTCTTGAACTTAGTGGTCTTATTGACCATCAACACTTGATGTTCTTTCTTGATTTCAGCCTCTGCTGACTTCAGCATCGAGAACACTTCAGGAATGGTCTTTACCATCCCCTGCATGTTGTAGTTCATCACAAAGCTCTTGTAGCTTGGTGGGAGCGACTGGAGGATTCTGTCAATGACCGCCTCATCTGGGAGGTTAATGTTCAACTGGGTCATACGTGCGTGCAACCCAGACATCTTCAGGATGTGTTCACTGACAGAACTGTTCTCCTCCATCTTACAACTGTAGAACTTGTCGGAGACATCATATCTCTCGACCCGGGCATGAGCTTGGAAAACTAGTTTCAGCTCTTCGAACATCTCATATGCTCCGTGATGCTCAAAACGCTTTTGGAGCCCCGGTTCTAAGCTGTAAAGCATGCCGCACTGAACGAGGGAGTAATCATCAGCACGAGTTTGCCAAGCGTTCATAACGTCTTGGTTCTCTGGGACGGGAGCGGCACCTAGCGGTCCTTCTAGGACATATTGCTTCCTGGCAGCTATGAGGATGATCCTCAGGTTTCGGACCCAGTCCGTATAGTTGCTGCCATCATCTTTCAGCTTGGTTTTCTCTAGGAACGCGTTGAAGTTCATGTTGACATGAGCGTTGGCCATTGATCTACAATACATATTTGCAAAGGTTTTAGACTAAGTTCATGATAATAAAGTTCTTAATCAAAATTATGAACTCCCACTTAGATTAGACATCCCTCTAGTCATCTAAGTGTTACACGATCCGAGTCGACTAGCCCGTGTCCGATCATCACGTGAGACGGACTAGTCATCGTCGGTGAACATCTTTATGTTGATCGTATCTTCCATACGACTCGTGTTCGACCTTTCGGTCTCCGTGTTCCGAGGCCATGTCTGCACATGCTAGGCTCGTCAAGTTAACCCTAAGTGTTTTCGCTGTGTAAAACTGTCTTACACCCGTTGTATGTGAACGTAAGGATCCATCACACCCGATCATCACGTGGTGCTTAGAAACGACGAACTGTAGCAACGGTGCACAGTTAGGGGAGAACACTTCTTGAAATTTTGTAAGGGATCATCTTATTTACTACCGTCGTCCTAAGTAAACAAGATGCATAAACATAATAAACATCACATGCAATTATATGGTTGTGACATGATATGGCCAATATCATCAAGCTCCATTGATCTCCATCTTCGGGGCTCCATGATCATCTTGTCACCGGCTTGACACCATGATCTCCATCATCATGATCTCCATCATCGTGTCTTCATGAAGTTGTCACGCCAACGACTGCTTCTACTTCTATGACTAACGCGTTTAGTAATGAAGTAAAGTAGTTTACATGGCGTTCTTCAATGACACGCAGGTCATACAAAAAAATAAAGACAACTCCTATGGCTCCTGCCGGTTGTCATACTCATCGACATGCAAGTCGTGAATCCTATTACAAGAACATGATCTCATACATCACAATTCAACATTCATCACAACTTCTGGCCATATCACATCACATGATCAATCGCTGCAAAAACAAGTTAGACGTTCTCTAGTTGTTGTTGCATCTTTTACGTGGCTGCGATTGGGTTCTAGCAAGAACGTTTTCTTACCTACGAATCACCACAACGTGATTTTGTCAACTTCTATTTACCCTTCATAAGGGCCTTGTTCATCGATTCCGCTCCAACTAAAGTGGGAGAGACAGACACCCGCCAGCCACCTTATGCAACTAGTGCATGTCAGTCGGTGGAACCGGTCTCACGTAAGCGTACGTGTAAGGTTGGTCCGGGCCGCTTCATCCCACAATACCGTTGAGCAAGAAAAGACTAGTAGAGGCAAGTAAGATGACAAGATCAACGCCCACAACAAATTGTGTTCTACTCGTGCATTAGAGAACTACGCATAGACCTAGCTCATGATGCCACTGTTGGGGAACGTTGCAGAAAATTAAAAATTTTCCTACGGCTTCACCAAGATCCATCTATGAGTTCATCTAAGCAACGAGTCATGGGAGAGAGTTTGCATCTACATACCACTTGTAGATCGCGTGCGGAAGCTTGCAAGGTGATGATGGAGTCGTACTCGAACGTGATTCAGATCACTGATGCCAAGTGCTGAACGGACAGCACCTCCGTGTTCAACACACGTACGGGACGAGCGACGTCTCCTCCTTCTTGATCCAGCAAGGGGGAAGGAGAGGTTGAGGAAGACAGCTCCACCGGCAGCACGACGGCGTGGTGATGGTGGAGAAGCAGTACTCCGACAGGGCTTCGCCGAGCACACAACGGAGGAGGAGAGGTGTTGGGGAGGGAGAAGGAGGCAACCAAAGGCCAAGGACTCCAGGTATGAAGTCCCTCCTCTCCCCCACTATATATAGGAGGGCCAAGGGGGGGGTGGCCGGCCCTAGGAGATCCAATCTCCTAGGGGGGCGGCGGCCAAGGGGGGTTTCCCTCCCCCCCAAGGCACCTAGGAGGTGCCTTCCCCTCCTAGGACTCTTGCCCCCTTGAACCCTAGGCGCATGGGCCTATGTGGGGCTGGTGCCCTTGGCCCATGCAGGCCAAGGCGCACCCCCTACAGCCCATGTGGCCCCCCGGGGCAGGTGGCCCCACCCGGTGGGCCCCCGGGACCCCTCCGGTGGTCCCGGTACAATACCGATAACCCCGAAACTTGTCCCGATGCCCGAAACAGGACTTCCCATATATAAATTTTTACCTCCGGACCATTCCGGAACTCCTCGTGACGTCCGGGATCTCATCCGGGACTCCGAACATCATTCGGTAGTCACATACTTGACTTCCTACTAACCCTAGCGTCACCGAACCTTAAGTGTGTAGACCCTACGGGTTCGGGAGACACGCAGACATGACCGAGACGACTCTCGGGCAATAACCAACAGCGGGGTCTGGATATCCATGTTGGCTCCCACATGCTCCTCGATGATTTCATCGGTTGAACCACGATGTCGAGGATTCGATCAAACCCTGTATACAATTCCCTTTGTCAATCGGTACGTTACTTGCCCGAGACTCGATCGTCGGTATCCCAATACCTTGTTCAGTCTCGTTACCCGGCAAGTCACTTTACTCGTACCGTAATGCATGATCCCGTGGCCAACACCTTGGTCACATTGAGCTCATTATGATGATGCATTACCGAGTGGGCCCAGAGATACCTCTCCGTTATACGGAGTGACAAATCCCAGTCTCGATCCGTGTCAACCCAACAGATACTTTCGGAGATACCTGTAATGCACCTTTATAGTCACCCAGTTACGTTGTGACGTTTGATACACCCAAGGCACTCCTACGGTAACCGGGAGTTACACGATCTCATGGTCGAAGGAATAGATACTTGACATTGGCAAAGCTTCTAGCAAACGAACTATACGATCTTTTATGCTATGCTTATGATTGGGTCTTGTCCATCACATCATTCTCCTAATGATGTGATCCCGTTATCAACGACATCCTATGTCCATAGTCAGGAAACCATGACTATCTATTGATCATAACGAGCTAGTCAACTAGAGGCTCACTAGGGACTCATTGGGTCTAAGTGTTCACACGTGTATTACGATTTCCGGATAATACAGTTATAGCATGAACAAAAGACAATTATCATGAACATTGAAATATAATAATCCTTTTATTATTGCCTCTAGGGCATATTTCCAACAATGACAAACATCATCATGCCAAGGTAGAGCAAACACCTTGGGGGGTAAATAGGAGTGGTCAGCGGTGTCTGAATCCGCCTCAGAATAGATATCTTCCTCTGGATTACAATGTGGAGAGGGGTGGGGAGGGTTTGCCATTGAACCCACCATGGAGCGATGTCTGCATGACATTGTATTGCCGCGCAAAACTCTTCTCTTTTTCTCTACATGTTCAACATGAGTGTGTACAATATCTGACATGCATACGAAAAAATATGGTGAGATTATGTAAGGAGAGCATGCAGAAATTTAGAGTGATGGTAACAACCATGGATCCAAAAATAATGATAGCAGGCTGATGATTGCTTTAAATTAATAAAAAGACAGATGATGATTGCTTTACTATTTGTTTCCCACCCAAGATGAACAACATAGGCATACCCTAGGTGAACCAGATATTAGACAAACGTACTATTCATTGCTACCTCCATATGTGCCCCACAACTAATTTAGAACTCAAGTTTGAACATTAATTTGGACCTGACTTGGGAGTCCAATAGCTGAATAGGACGATAAAGTAGCAGGTAAGTTTAAGCAATGCATAACATAAGCAGAAACAAAAGAGTGCGACTTCTCTTGTGGACCCGTGTACTCCTCAGGTTCATCTGCTGAGTCGATGATGGTGATGTCGTTGCGGTGGGTGCTGGCGCTAGGGAAGGAGATCTGAGGCGGCAAAAGACGGTCAGGAGTCGTGATGTCTGGTTTGGTGGATGCTTCTGTCGATGGAGCAGCTCAGGTGAGGTGGACGACGTCGCGGCAGGAGCAGGACAAACCACACAAAGTTCCCTTTGACATGTACCTGTAACTGAAGTAATTCTGTAAGGGCTCATTTGGCTTGCATGATTCTTAAAACGCATGGATAGGAAAAACACCGGAATAGGATAGGAAAATGCACATGGTAAACAGAGTATTTGTAAACACAGGATTTCTGTCAACTTGTGTGTTTGGTTTATAGGAATTGGAAGAGCAGAGGAATGCAAAGAAACATGGCCAAAATAAAGTGAAACCATATGAAAGTGTGTACAATTAGAATGTTATTCTAGCACTAATGCACTTGGTCTTGTTTTCATGCATAGGATTTTGAAAAGTAGGTCTAGGTGGATGTTTTGCTTCATTCCTTTCAACAAAATGCATGAATAATTGAATAGTAGAGTGCCATTGGAAAATTCCCTATTGCTATGTTTTTCCGTTGAACCAAAATAGCCCTAATGGATCAACATGAATGTATAGTAATAAGTGATGCAACAAGTGTACAACCTCTTTGCCGTAGCCGTGTCGACCTCAGCATCATTGGGTTGGTCGTTGAAGCAGTTGAGGCAGAGGTGGCTGTCGAAGGTGTGGAGGAAGATCTGAGGAATCTGTAGACGGTGTCTAGGCCACTGCTCTGTTGTGACGGATCGTTCTGTCGTTGGAGCAGCTCCGGTGAGCCGTAAGACGTCAAGGCTGAAGCAGCACAAGATAGACATCGCCAATCTCAAGTGGGATTCTAATAGCATCTGCAATAGATGATGTAAAATGGATGTAAAATTAACATCACCAAAAACCACCTGACTACAACAGATGATGTAAAAACTGTTGACTCTGAACTTAACTATCGAAACTGAAGTTTACTATGGAATCTGAATGCTACTATCGAAACTGAATGCAATGGTAGCAGAGAGGCACTTGACATGTAGTTTAGGGAGGGCCTGCAGTTCATCTTCAACCTGTACCCCCCTGAGCCGCCAGCCACCACCGGCCGAACCGCCGGCCCCAGCGCCGCCTCGCCGCCCCGAAACAACTTGCCACCGCCGCCCGGCCAGCCCTCTAGGCCCCCCGCCCCCCACCCTAAACCCTAAGATAGATAGTGGGGTACCTCTCCAGCAAGCCCTCGTCCCCTCTGCGGGTGGTTCTTCCTTAACTCCGGCGAGCCCCCCAACCCCTAAAAATTGACTGACCCAAAAGTCGATTCAGTCGACTGAAGTGTGGCTTAATCGGAGCAGAGCAGCAGCACGAGCGAGGGGGAGAGCAGAACAGCAGCTGGGCGAGCGAGCGATCGAGCGAGAGCCGGAGCAGCAGAAGCACTATGAGCGAGCGAGCAAGAGCCGGAGCAGCAGCAGCAGATCCGGCTGGTATGGCCGCCGCCGCCAAAGGGGCCTCGCACTAGGGGAGAGCCGTCGTGGAGATGTCGCCCATGGCGCCGGCTTCAAGGTAGCCACTCCATGGGGTGCGGGATGGAGCACCGTCGGTGTCGGGAGGTCGAGTTAAGGAGAAGGTGTGATGCGATGAGTGTACAACCTCTTTGGTGTCGCTGAGTAGGCCTTGGCTTCGTCCGAGGAGTCAGTGAGGATGCTGCAGTTCTGGTGGAGCAGGTTAAGGCGGCGCTGTGTGGATGGAGCAGCCGCGATAGACGAGGTGATTGTTGGAGCAGCTCCTTGGAGGTGGAGGACGGGGCGGCTGAACCGGCGGGACGGCGAGATGGACGACGGATCCTCATCCGGGGAGGTGGACGAGGGATGTCAAGCTGTTGCGGTGGACGACATCGCTGGGGAAGAGGCTCCGGCTAGGCAGCAGTGACGTGGCGGACGGGGGAGGGTGGGGTTTCGCGGCTGGAGCGGAGAGGTTATGGCGGCCTTCGATTTCGAATGGCGAAAAGGGGGCGATGGGAGGGGTGAAGCATGACTTAAGGACGTGCGTGTCCAAAATGTAGGGTGTGTTACAAAAGTACCCCCCCCCCGCCACCGATTTGAACTAGTGGCCCTTTCGGCTCAAGGTTAGAAGGGGGATTTCACGTGTCGGGATTTGGCAGCTGGAGGGAGTTTCCGCGCGCGTTGTTATTTCGGGATAGCAAGGCGCGGGTTGTGAAGGTGCCAGTTTTGAGAGCACGATATCTGAAATTCGGGATATAACAAGACGCGGGTTGAATTTTAGGGACGAGCCTAACGTGTAGTAATATTGTTCTTGTACATACCAAATCAATTCGCACTTACCTCAACCAAAAAGAAAACGAAAAAAATAAAACTATTCACACCACACAAAGAGAGAGTCTTTCCCCCCATTTTACTATACAAATGCTATTCAAAGCTACTCCCTCCTTCCATCTATATAGGGCCTAATGCGTTTTTTGATGCTAACTTTGACCAAATATTAGATCAATGATATATGACATGCAACTTACACAAAGCACACCGTTAAATTCGTTTGTGAAAGGTTCTTTCAATGATATAATTTTCACATTGTGCATGTCATGTACTTTAATCTTGTCAATAGTCAAAGGCGGTCTTAAAAATCTCATTACGCCCTATATAGATGGAAGGAGGGAGTATGAATCCATGTTATGTCTGATTAAATTTTTTGGCTTGCTGTATAATGCATGTAACCTACTCATACCAACATTTTAGTGCATTCCAAATGTCTATACTACCGCTGCAATTCGAACTAAATTTGAATTCGTTTCTCTATTTCAATAAGAATCTACAATCATGATTGTTGCCAACTTCAACCATCATTCGTGTATTACCTTAATAACACACCACATGATTACTATAGAGATAGATATGAACTATGTGTACTACATGAACTCGAATTCTATTTTTTGAATACACTTGATGTTGATTCCAAATAATAGTACATTTGATGTACTAACTATATATTCATAATCTAAACCATGTTCCATATGTTCACCGTGGTTATCACACAAAGTATAGTGCCCCGCCCCCTACATTATGACAAGTATTTAGACCTGAGTTGCAAAAGCCACACATTAGCCCAAATTATAATCAATGTTCTACATTATGATATCTTCTTCAAGTATCTGTATCCACTTTTTTATAATGAATTATGATCTTTGTTCGTCTTTTACACCTTCACGATCCTCTTCTATTTGTAGCTAGCTATCGCTGACTTTCTATCGTGCATGCACACGCCCGCCCCCTCACACACCCTTAGTGTCCCCTCCATCGCGCACGTTCATTATTTCTCTTTAGGTCGTCCACCAACAGTGTGTGTAGGCTCCCGGCTCCTTCTTTCTGGCACACACCGGTCGATACACCTCTCTAGCCAAGTGTGCCTACAGCAAACACATATATACTTCCCCTCTTCTCTTCTCACCGTCCATGCCCCCTGTCCAATACGATTCCATGCAGGTGCACACTCCCGCCCCTCTTTTCATTTATCACATGCTCACACACTCCTCCCCCCTCGACATGGTAGGCCTCTCGCACCACCTCCTAGACACACCCTCTCCCCCTGTCTACCTCTCCGGACCTTATTTGCTTCTAACACATGTAGGCGTGTATATGAACTGATCTCCCTACATATAGCCAGGTCGACTATAATTCGTTTTCACCAAGCATCAATACACTTACCTCGCTAGTTATGTCTCTCCTTTTCTCGGACACACGACGGTTGCTCTTCCTATTTAATTACGCATTCTTACCACAACCATATCTTCTCCCCTCATCATCCTTGAATACCTCCTGACCCGTCTCTCACATGCACGTGCATAGACAGACAGACACCCCCCGCCCTCTCTTATTGATATTGCACTCATACCCTCTGTTTGTCTAGCAGGACTCTCGCACCATTTGTGAGACACCACTCCACCACCAACCCTCCGACGCTCTACCTTTGTCTTTTTCCCAACCTTATTCCTCTGCTACACATATCCATGGATGTCGATCGATCTCCCTCAATACATAGTTGGGTATCTCTCCTTCCCCACACATATACTAGTCGACCGGTCTCTACCCCCCCACACACACACCGATAGTCGAACGTTGTAGGTAGGTATCCATGCCACGGAGAAGAACTGCACCTCTGCCCTCTCAAATTCCAGTAGATCAGCTGCCCTATATCTTTGATGTGGGCAAACACAAATTCGATGGCACTCTTTATCGATTGCGCAACCACACACTTCATCCATGTTTTCAATTCTATCAATATCTCACGTCCATGACTCCGTTTCTCACACATTGCATATGTTATGGTTTTCTGATCGAGATATCATCAACACATTGCCTCTGTTTCGCACAAACCATCTCTCTCACACCCACCCAGATACATACATGCACCTAAAGAACAAGTGCACGCAGGACGCACGTACTCACGTCTTGTTCCCGGCCACACCAGCGCGGGTACACGGTGGAGTTCGTTTCTGTATGAAAAGGCAGCCCACATGATAATTTGACGCGTGTAGCGGTTGTTTACTCGAAGGAGGGTTGGGTACCACGCCTAGAATATAAAATGATTGCCCTGGGGAAAATGAAAAAATGGGTTTGTCTCTCGTCACACCATCTCACACAAGGCCGCCATGGCCTCTCTCTCTCTCTCAATGTTGGTCAGTGATCCGGCCGCATACCGTCAGCCGGCGGAAAGGGAGGATGTGCATCGTCTCTCCGTTCGACGGCGTTGAGGCAGCTCGTCCTGATCTACGGTACCATCCGTTCTCTCTGACCAAGCTCCGGCGTGGTAGGGCCTTCACCACTTGCTCGCTGCCACAGTATGGGCAGATCCTGGCCGCCGGCGCCCACCTAGTAATATCCCGACGACCCTCAGGTACAGCTTCCTCTGGCCTTGCTCCACTGCCCATCTTCCCACATTGCTGCATGTGGATCTTCTTTAGTTGTTTGCTTAAATCGTATCTCGGCCTGTGTACTTTCCATCTTGCAATCTCGTCCTCAAACCATTTTTGATAAACCACCATGTGCTATCTTTCCCTTTTTACATGGAACACGCTTCTTTTTTGTCGGCGTATGTGTCTTCAACTCGTGTTATTGGGCAGTAATTGTTTCCTTTTGACCTCCTTTTGCAAACAGGGCTATCCATTTTCACTTTGTTACTATTGCGACCTTTTGGTGAACTGCACAAATCACTTTTCTGAAGAGTGTTTTGTGCAGTTCCGCCAAAATGTCACACGGGCAACGTTTTTACATTTCGGTGGGACTGCAGAAAGGGAGTTTGGTTTTGCTATCCTCGTCATCAACTCCGTGCCTAATCTTCTCCAACAAGAAGTTAGTCCTAAAGAGAGATCGTAGAGGTGATCGGCTTCTATTTATGTGTGTTATGTTTCACCATCTAGTTCCACTATTATTGTAATCACACTGACTGGATATCTTTGCAAACAGGGATGGTCCGCTCGATCTTAGTGGAGCTGCACAAAATGATCGGATTGTGTTGTCCTTCATACACCTCTTTTTTGGCTACAGAGCTGGGTGAAACTAGCTGCCAAGCAATGAACATTGTGCCAAGGAAATGGAGCCATGCCTACGAACATCATCGATCAATTATATTTTTTTCTTTATTTGTATACCTTCTCACAACTTTGTCTTCAGTTGTAATGTGAATATTGGCGCTGATCTGCGAACCATTGAGATGCATTAGCCATGGTAGTTTCATTTGTATTTGATGGAATGTTGTAACGAGATAATCTCGAGGCAAGACACATGAATCCTAAGTTGAAACCTTTTTTTCCTGCGAGAACCAAAGTTGAAACCTTCATAGCATCACAGTACAATTTCATCAAAATTATGCGTACATATAAACAAATCCTGAAGGATTGATAGCAATGCCAGAAACAATTCAACTCCATTTCGCCGACATGTTGGACATCCTTCATCCGGCTCCACCTGCCATGCAACAATATTGAGTGCACAACACAACTTCAAGGAAAGATTCACCCCAGTCGTTGCGCCGCAGTAGTAATGACTAGTGAGCAGTGAAATCACATAGCCCCACCTTCGCCACAGTAAGTTGCTTGGACAAAGCAACCATCATTTCTCTGTTCCTTGAATCCGCTGGTACTCCCATATTCCCATCGTAATAAGTTGCTCGGGCGAATCTACCATCACTATATCCTCTCACGTGTGATGACCATAGGAGCTATCCATTCAGATTGCATGTTAAAAAAAATAAAGGTCGATAACTAATGCGGCAAACTTTCAAAAAAAAACTAATGCGGCACCTTGGGCCAATGCGGCCAGATCGCATTTTGCAAGAGAAATTATACACCATGTTTCATTGACATGTAGTCCCATTCCAACATATCAGTGAGACGAAGCGAGTAGTAGGAGTATTTCCGAACGGACGTGTAGGCCGGGGGGCCTCTTCGTGAACCATGGCAAATTGGCAACTGTCCACCTACTCTTCGCCTTTCCCTCTCGATTTGGAACTGCTGTCGCACGCTCTTCCTCTCCCTCCTCCATTTTCCTTCAGCCCTTCACCCTTTCTTCTGCCATTGTTCGATCATCTTCTCCATGGAGGGAACAGGCCAGAAACGACCCCATTATTCTTGCCCTGATCTGAAAGATGACGTGGTGGAGGAACTCATTGATCGGTGCAACGTCATCACCTCGGCTAGCATGGCAGGTCCGTTCAAGGCCATTCTCGACTAAACTGATAACATCATTACAAGGAACCCAAGAGTCAAGGAGTGGTTTGATATCCCCTATCTTCTTCGCCGTGACCCTGATGACTTGCGCCGGCATGACGGAGGCCTCACCCTGTGCAAGTTGATGCCGCTTGATAATGATACGTATGATGTTAAGATGCCATCGCTTCAGGGCAAGGCTTGGGCAGGCGCAAATGGAGATTGGGTTGTTTACATTGGGTCCAACTGCGAGTGGGAACTTGTGAATGTGTACACTCGTGACCGGGTTCCACTTCCAAAAATCTCAGCAGACTACCCAGAGGTTGAGCACACCGGTATTGTACGCATGTTCAAATACGATCATGGTGACTGTCTTCTACGGAAGATAGCAATTTGTCGAGTTCCCAACCGCTCTTGGAATTACAACAACCATGAAGTTGTTGCTATCTTCGACAAGCTTGTTGCCATCCTTGGTGGTTTGACTCGATGGATATTGCTCAAAAATCAGTTTCTATACATAGATGTGTACTGTGATGCAATTCAATACGAGGGTCTTGTGTTTGCTTCCACCGCTCATGGCACTGTTTTTGCATTGGATCCTCGTAGTTTCAGTACGTTTGTCTTCCACCGTAATTATAATTGTTTCATCCACATGCATGCGGGTTAGCAAGTTTCCCTTTACTAATTAACCTTCTTCTTGTGTTTCCAAGGTCCTATGAACATTCCACCACCTATACTTGAAAAATTTTATAACCAAGGGGGAGATGGCGATGGTGATGATCACGAGCATGAGGACAAGCAGAACGTATATACTCAGTGGTGCCTGGCAACTAATTCCGATGGATCACCTATTCTTGTGTGTATACAACCCACAGATGATGTTACTACTGAGGGAGCACGTGTTTTCTCCCATGGTCGCACTCTCCGGACCTATTCCAACACCCGTTGCATGGTATTTGGGATGGATACTAGTGTGCTAGTGCCAACACCTTCTCCCTGGTACAAAATTGATAGTCTTGGAAAAAACTCGCTCTTCCTTGGACAAAACTATTCGATGATGGTGAAAGGCGATCCAACTGCTGTTGACACAATGTTACTAGTACCATTTATGAGAAGCAACTGTGTCTATACCTCGGACATTAGGGTGGTTCCCTACCCTGGTACTGATATAGTAGGCCACTTCAACCTGGATCATCAGTCCTACGTTGGTCTCGAGATTGACAATAGATGGCCCGTCCCAGAGAATCACTTGTGGTTCAAAGCAAGCGTTTCCAACGCTGAGGAATGGTTGAGTTGAAGTTCATTTCATTGCTTGTTATTTGTTGTGTGGTGAAAACTTTAGTATTTATAATGTATCCCTGTTGTCGATGTGGGTTGATGACCTGTTGTATGTAATAAAATGATATGCCTGTGATAAACTTACTAAATTTATGAATGGCTTTCGAGTTGCTTCTGTGATTGAGTGGTGCGACGAGGCAAAAAAATATTTTCTGAATACATAATTATACGTGCATTGCAACAGGTTATCAGATGAGGCCAATCAACAATAGTAGTACACTATTTGTACTAGCTTCAAATGCTTCGCGCGTCGTGCGGGTGTTTTTACTGTAGCCATATTGTACGTAACCAGCACCTCGAATCCTCGATACTAGTACTATATAGTAAGTAGTAGGAGTAGTAGGGTGGCATGGGCCAGAACAAGCATTCACGTCCAGGAGTACGGCAGACGCCACCAGCACGACTTCCATCTGACACCATATTTCTTCGAGTTCGTGCTAGAGCAATCTCTTCAACCTCATCGTTTCTCTAACTCAGCCATCGCGCGGCGGGCGAGGTGGGGGTTTGCCGATAGTCGGTTTCCTCAACCGCGGTCCCACTTGTAAGGCCAACTCGAATGCTCTATCAATATATGGATGTACTCTTCTTCCCAATACAAAAACTTGCATCCATTCTACTCCCTCCATTGCACAATACATGCCTTCTATTTGTCAAAATATATATGTATCTAGACATGTTTTAGTATATAGGTACATCCATTTTTGGACAAATGGAAGTCAAGTATTTTGGAACGGAGGGAGTACACAATAAATTTTTTAAGTTAGCACAACTAGTCTAATCCGAGAGCACAACCAAATATTTGGTCGGGTTCTTCCTCCTTTTGCTGACACGTGGGACATCCAACATCCAGGTCGTGTCATGAAAGAAAATACAGTGGTAGTTGAAGCCACGAGATGTGCATCTTGGGTTAAACTGTAAATAGAATCTTACTACTCTTGAGTTTTGAGTAACTCCAAAAGCAGCCACCGAAGATCTTTATTGGATTTGTTTTTCATCACCAGCACGTCGAGGTGAAAGATGTGCAGGTTCAATGGGTGCTCTTGCATTTTCACTGACATGTGGGGCCGCATGTGAGCAAACAGACGATGGGCCCCGTGCGTCCGCTGGCTGGCTGAGAAGAGAGATAGAGGAGGGTTGAGCACGGACTGCAGAAAATTTGTTCTACGTAACCAACACCTTGATATTCGTGTGTGGTTGTTTCTAGAATAAAAAAAGGAGGTACCCCTACTTATGTTACTCCCACTACGCCTAGCCTAAGGTTAGTAGGTGACCTTGCATTTGGCTCTTTGCCTCTTCTGGAAGTCGATGGTTCTACAGTAGTGCTTTTGGCAATCTGACACCAAATGAACTATTGCACGTCCACCGCTTGTAAGAAAAAGTTTCTCCTCGTGCTGCGAGCCACTGCGCACGCGTTGGCGAGGGAGAAGGCGTAATCAAGCTTCTCGTCATTCTGTGAGTTGACGGGACACATCAAAGTTATTTACTAGTAGTACGTACTCTCTCCAAAAAAGGGCTGACCATGTCATTGCTACCATCCCGTGCTCCGTCGTTGAGTACGTGCACTATTAACGTGCCATCGAGGAGAAAAAATATTGCGTAGGTGCCATCGAAGTGCACGACTCACTTACGAAAAAGGGTTCCCCCCCCCCCCGCTTCCCCCCCCCCCTCGCACGACTCACTTACGCACTGCTTATCTGATTATCTCCATTTTCTTGCATGACACGTGCACCTTGATGCTAGATGTCTCCCGTGTTGGGAAAAGGATGAACAAAGCTCACGTAAAAGAAAAGAGTTGAAGAGCATAGATTCCCGACGACCAAGGAGGAGCAAGGAACCTCGCGGTGGACCATATGCAAGGAACCTTGCGCGTTTTCCCATGTTTTTTGCCGCCTGCCCACCTATAAACAAATAAAAGAACATGAACTTTTCGCTAACCACTAGAAACGGTACATCAGGATGCTAAGTTGAAGATGTTTTATACTCCCTCCATTTCCAAATATAAGTCTTTTTAGATATTTCAATAAGGGGCTACATACGAAACAAAATGAGTGAATCTACACTCTAAAATATGTCTACATACATCCGTATGTTGTAGTCTATTTGAAATGGCTAGAAAGACTTATATTTAGGAACGGAGGGAGTAGTTTATATTGAATTATTGATAACCACGCAACAAGTCACACATGTACAGGACGCATGCAGCCACGCATGTACACAAGCCAACGCACTAACACCACATGATCCAACTCATGCACATACGCGCACAGCATGGAGCACACAATGCACGTGCACAAGCTCGACCGTAGAATGCACGTGAATAACACATGCATGCGGACACACTCGGCTGCATGGAGGCGTGCGCCATCCGCGGCGATGTCCGGTTCGTCATGCTACGGCGAAGCTCGCACGCAACGGTGCATACGCATCTCTTGCAGCACCTCTTTGCCGTCGTTGCACAACTACTAGTCGGAGATGAAGACGACCGCATCCTTGGCCTTAGAGCTAGCACCGATGGAAAAACAGGCACGCTGCACGCACAGGAGCACATATGGAGTGCCCACGACGTGGTGGTGGTGTGTCCCCAGTCGCCTCCACTCCTTCTGCGCATGTTGTCTATCAAGGCGGCTGCATGCTAATGACGACGTGGGTGAGATCTTCTAGGACTCAGATGATGACGAGGAAAATTATGAGACACAAGGTGATGTACACCATCAAGGTCCATGGTCAAGGGGGTGCTAGTAAGTGCTTAGATGTTCTTAGAGCAAGTACAATAGAGCTGAGTCAGCGGGCTATAAGGAATAAACTAGTATATTTCTGCTTAGTTGGAGGAAAGAGAAGAGGAGAGAGAAGGTAAGCGGGCTCTTCGTGAAGAGCCAGCTCTAGCACGTGCTCCTAGGCACTTTGTGAGAATGAAAGGTGAGCCACAGAATAAAAAAAGTAGTAGTACACTCTTTTGATCTACTATTGTACATGTTGACTATAAGATGGGTTGAAGATGACATGGCACTGGCTATACTATTAATGCTCTTTAGATGAGGTGCTAAGTGCATTAAATGGCTTAGTAACTCAAGTCTTCAATGCATAGGTGCTTACTTTATTGGTGCCACATCATATTTTATGCCTACGTGGTAGGCTTAGCAACTATACATGGTGGAGCA
Organism: Triticum timopheevii; assembly: GCA_963921465.1. Classification (NCBI taxonomy): domain Eukaryota; kingdom Viridiplantae; phylum Streptophyta; class Magnoliopsida; order Poales; family Poaceae; genus Triticum; species Triticum timopheevii. Next base: position 156,998,756 of record OY997272.1, read on the forward strand.
CTGGGAGAGGCCAAGGCTGGTCATAGTGGGGAGTAACTTGTACTGTAACATATTACTATGTTACTCTAAACATCTCTATAAACCGGAAAGGAGGGAGTAGTAACATAGACTAGTGTCATATGCAGAGTATGGGAGCACATGATATTTCCCCGTCCGAACCGATCCCAAGTTGGCTTCTCACCTTCTTGGCCCAACAAAAACCCCTCCCCCCTCCCGTGCGCGCTTCCCGCCCGGCGCCAGCTGAGCCCGCCGCTCCACATTGATGGCAAGTCAGGGCGACGCGACCTCTCACTGCTTCCGCCATTGAAGCGGCGCGCCGACCGAGGGCACCGCCCGCTGCACGCCCGACATTTCAGACTACACAGTGGATAGTAACTTTAGAGCAAGTACTACAATTAGATGACATAAGCAGGCTATAAGGATTTAAATATAGTATTTGTGCTTAGTTGAAGGAGAGAGAAGAGGAGAGAGAAGAGAAGCGGATTGTAAACGTGTAGCCGGTTGTACTCCAACATACTTTATGAGACAAAAGGTGGGGCCATTATTAATGATATTGTATTTATACAAAAGGGACTAACGGACGCCTTAGTTACTCAATTTTGTTTGAGACAAACCTTGGTGGGTCTATTATTGACTCTTTTGTTGAGCTATTATTGACTTGGACGTGGAGTTTGGGGGCCAAAGGCCTACTATTATACTCGCACGACCGACCTGACATGCTCTACCCTAGCCGCCGCTGTATCATATGGTTTCGCATCGTTCAAGATCTTAGCGCTGCCACACAATTCTTCTCCAGCCCTCCTTTCGGCATGCACCGCGAGAAGAGACAGCAGTCCTCTGAACCCCGCCTTTCATGATCCTGTACCGGAGAGGGGCGATCAGGTTTTTGGGGAGCACACTCCTGGGACTGCTGCCAGCGACGACTTCCTCAACGACAGCCTTCTTCCCCGACCTCGGTAACCTCTTCATCAACGACATGAGTGACAACATCAACCACATCGGTTCTGCTCCCGCTGTACAGTATGTGATTCTGTCCTCCTGATTTAGTCTGCATCATTACTTTGATGTTTGCAATTGTCGTCATGATCTATTTACTGCTGATTCGGATTAAATCCCATACTAATTTGCTCATATATTCAACAATCCAATCCAAAAACCTGATTACAGGCAATTTACTCCGAGTGGTTTTGCTGCGCTTTTGAAGCCACCTACTTTTAAGGGGGTGGAATATAAAAGGTGGCGCACAAGAGAAGTATATTGGTTTCAGATCATGTACTGCTATGACGCCACTAAGGGTAAGCCTGAGGGCGATCTTAATCCTACACAACAGGAAGCTTTTCAGAACATGGATACTCTCTTCAAAGCCGCCCTACTGAGTGTTTTTGACGATTCCATTGTGGATTCATATATATCGTTTGACAGCGGCAAAGACATGTGGGCTGCGCTTGAGGCCACGTTTGGGCCCTCGGGCGCTGGCAATGAGTTGTATGTCATGGAGCAATTCTGTGACTACAAGATGAGCTCTCTGTTGTTCAGCAGACTCATGAGATACAATCACTCTCTAAGGAACTTGAGTACTTTAAGTGTGTATTGCCGGACAAATTTGTTGCTGGGACCATCGTTGCCAAGCTTCCACGTTCGTGGAACGATTTTGCTACTTCTCTGAAAAAGAAGAGACATGAGTTTTCTATTTTGGATCACATTAGCACTCTTTATTTTGAGGAGAAGGCGAGAGCAAAAGACACATGTGCTCGGGTCGCTGAGGGAGCTTCTAGTGCCCACATGGTACACGAGAGGAACTTCCAGCCCAACCAGCCCCAAAACAACAACAAATCTCAGGGGAAAGGCAAGTTTGATGCAAAGAACAAGCTGTCACATTCTACCAACTTCAAGAAGAATTCTCATAACGGGAAGGGATACAAACCTCAATTTTGGTAGCACCGCACAAAATTTATATGGCTGAATCTACCTGTTGTGAGCTAACCTCATGGTGCTCTAGGTATTCCTACATTCATAACTAGGTACAATGACCACCGCACGATGAAATTAGCTTATTCGTACATTGACTTGCTGAATGCAGTGTGGAACGATCCTGTCATGTGTGGAGAAGCAAACAAGCAGTGCAGCCGAAGGTGGAAATCAACCAAGGACTTATGAAATTATATGTAATCTTCCTTAGGCAGGTCAGTATCCCCTTCGTCCAGATGATCGTGTTTTGTCATGCCGAGCTATTGATATGTGCTACTATTTTGCATCACCGTTTAAGTATAGCTACTGTTTTCCTATCTTTTCAGATTCAGGACAATGAATATGATATCAGGGGAACTGCACAATATGGACCCATGTTGAGTCATCTCTATTGCCTCATGTGTTTGTTGCAAATTTGTCAGCATCAATTGCAAGATGAGGCAGCTAGCTAGTTGTGGAGTTGCCAACATGCTCAAAGTGCTCGCAACATTGAGAAGAAACAAGCATGCCCAAGAAATTAATGCGTGCACAGGGACGCCCTTTGCTCAGAGAAGCATCGACCGATTTTCTTTATTTCCACACCTTCTCACAGCTTTGTATATTGGTTATAGTATGGTGAATCATTGAGATGCATAGACATGCTGAACTTTTGTTCTTCTGAATGTTAGTTTAATGTGAGTGTCTGCATCCAGTACCGCATCCTCTAATTTGGTGGATGCACACAGAGAAAATAAATCTCCTTAATTTACTCCATAACCACCCTATTAAATAGCCTAGTAACAAACCAGGTGCATGCAGTGGCTGCCGGTCACATGCATCCTGCATGCATGGCCAGTCAACCAAGCCCATGCACCAGCTCCAATGCAGCAACGCAAAAGAGGAGAGTGGTTCTTGGGAAAAAGTGATTAGTTAGTGCAGCGGGCCTTATAAACATGAACAGCTCGCTCTCCCGCTTCCGTCTCCCCACCCAATTCCCCCCGCTCCCCAATCTTCCTTACTCGTCCAGAAAACCCCGCTCACCTTCTTCCTCACTCGTATAGAAAACGCCTGCTCCTCTTCTTCCACTCCTATAGATATCCCCAGCCCTCCTTCTTCCCCACTCGCACTACCACTAAGCTCGTCTCTGGCTACTCTGCTCAAACCCGTGAGCTCGACGCGACACCCACAAGGAAAATGGAGTCGGCTGGCCCCAGCGCCAAGAAGATGAGGCTCCTGCCAGCGGCGACGCCGGTTGTAGATCCCGCACCCGGTAGCGCAGGGAGAAGTGGCGAGCCCCCCCCCCACCCGGATCCGAGGAACTGGTAGAATCTCCGGTGGACCGCATCAGCAATCTCCCGGGTGTCATCCTTGAGGAGATCATATCGCTTCTCCCCACCACGGATTGCTGCCGCACACAAGTCCTCTCAACTCGGTGGCGCCCTCTATGGCGCACCGCGCCCCTCAATCTTGACTGTCGTCAGATATCTGTCCTTCCTGAATTTGATCTCGTCAGAGCCATCGTCTCTTCTCACCAGCAGGGCCCCGTTCAATGCCTCTACATCCCGACAAGCTACCTGCTGTCCATACCCGGCAAGGTGGACGCTTGGCTGACATCCCTTGAATTCGGAAAACTCCAGCAGTTTGAGTTCTACCATTACGATGAAAGTTTCATACCACGAACATACCAAGAATTCGTGCCCACACCACCGATGTCTATCTCTCGGTTTTCCTCCTCCCTCCACACCGCCACCTTCGCCTGGTGCCATCTACTAGACGATCAGGTACAAATGCTTCGACTCCCACTGCTAAAAAAAACTTCCGCTTGTGGTGGTTTATCTATCGGAGGCCTCACTGCACATCATCATCCACTCCATTTGCCCTGCCCTGGAGCGCTTGCTGATTGTTTTGGGAATAGAAATCGGTATCAGTTGTCTCCAAATAAAGTCGCCTCACCTTAAAAGCATTGGAATTTGTTTTGAAGGACAGTAGCTCATCATCAAAGATGCCCCTTCACTTGAAAGGTTGCTCCTTCATAATTGTTATACACCTTCAGAAATAACTGTCATCTCTGCGCCCAAACTGGAGACCTTGGGTGTAATTCGTGACCCGTTTAATAATCACAAGGAGTTGGTGTTTGGCTCCTCACTTCTTCAGGTACCGTATATTATCATCTACACATTTGTAATCATATGATGCATTTTTCATGTGTGCGCATAAGTTTTATATAATCTTGGAGTACACTTTGGGTACTAATATTATGTTATATGCTCAATGAAGAGTTCGTCCATTGATAGCCTATCAATGCTGCTGGATTCTGTCAAGATCATATATATCAGAATGTATAGTTTTGATCTGGACATAATTATTGGCTTGCTGTGATGCTTTCGATCTGGAGAATTTATACATAGAGGTGATGATTTCATGCACATTGAAAGCCTGTTTATATTGTACTAGAATTAACTGTTCAGCTATCGTTCCTTCGACATACTCTTTTTTCAGACCTTAACTGTTTTCAATCTTCATGTCTACTTAGGCAGAACCACATGGAGAAAAACATATAACCAATCCTTGGCGTAATAAGCACAAGGATTTTCTCAGTTCTCATGACATTCGTTTGAGAACAATAACAATGGGACGATATGCATCCAACCAGGCAAATAGAAGCTTTGTCACATTCTTCCTGTTGAATGCGAGGTTACTATTGTCCATGAGGCTTAATTTTTACAGCAAGAGATTTCTCACGGACGAACATGTTGAACGGAAAAAAAGAAGTTTCAGGTGGACAAATGGGCTTCTAAACGTGCTCGGCTTCTATTTACAATAAGTTGTAGACATCCTGAAATATATTTTTTTGCACAGGATGTTGATTTTATGGATCAGACCAATGCATTTGTTTGTGACTGCAAAAAACAGTGGTTGGGTTAGATGTTACTGTCATGTTCAATCTGGGTTTTGTCTAAAAATTTGATGAACAATTAATCCTTGGGCTTTTTGTACCATTTGTATGTTTGACTTCCATGTTGTTGCCCTCGTACTCCCTCCACCTGCCACTACACTGCCGCATCTTCCATGGCTGTTGTTCGTTCTTGTCCGAGGCCTTGCCGTCGTTCTCCGCCTTGGTTAGCTCGCTGTGCCCGCCGCCGTCTGGCATTGTCAACCTGGTCAACAACCAAGAGGAATCAGGAGATGACTGTACGTGGAGAGGCTGACAGTAGGGACCCACCAGGGTCATTGCATTTCGCAAGAGGTGCCTCGTTATTACAAGCCAAAAAAATACTTCCTCCTAATTGTTTGACAACTAGGTTTCACGCCATTGTCAATGTAGTCAATAAACGAGAAAACTACACAACGAGCGGATAACACCAGGGACCCAGCAGCTCACCCAGTTGTTTTTCAGTTCAGAGACGGAGCTCAACTGCGCGTTGTACGGGGGCTGTGGCCCGTCTAGCCCATGCTTACGCTTTTATTAAGCACATGACGAGCCCAGTTGATATATTTTTTCTTTTTGAAATTGGCTAGCCCAGTTCTTTTTTTTCAAGAATACCAAAACCGAGGCCTACTTGCTTTTCTCAGCCCTGCTGGGCTGAAATCTTTCAAGACGAGGAGGGATGTAAGTAGTAAGAAATGGGCTTCCCCAGAAAACGGGCTATAAGTTGTAAGAAATGGGCTGTAAATTTTTAAACCAAAGCCAACCGGCAATTGCATTAAAATATCATTTTTTAGGATTTCTCTACTCTATACTCTTATAGAAACCAAAGCCAACTGGCAACTACATTAAAATATCATCTTTTCTCCCACAAGATAAACTACTCATACAAATGCATCTTCATGTTCCGTGCAATGAACGGGCATCTTGCTAGTTAAGATTCTAAATTTCATTCTTTTTTTGCGGAGAATTGTTTTTTGAATTTTATTTCGATATAATTTTTTGAAAATTATTTTTAACGTGACTCGAAATTTCGTGATTAAAAGAGTTCGGACCCCACCAAAATATGCAAAATTTTGTTCAATTTTTTAGAAGTGCCTAGAATATATGGTCTATAATGCTAATAAAAAGAATATGGGCTTCAAATAACCTTAAGAATTAGAAAATGGGCTGAAAATTATTGAAAATAATGGCTAATGGGTTGTATGTTGTTTTCCACAGATTTGGAGGCTGACTTGTGGGCCTACTAGGTTGACGATGATGCTATCCTAAAAAAAATTTTGACGCGTACGCAAGGCCTTGTCAACTTAGTCAACTAACAGCAGTGACTCTTGGATGTCCATCCAACGGCCGCCATGCTTCTTCAATCTCTGATCTTCCTGCTCCAGCCGCCCAAACCAGCGCCGGCGGGACTGCCTGCTCCCTCCTCCCGTGGCAGGCTGTGCTGCCGCTAGGCCATCCCTCTAACCACCCACACATCCTGTTATTTTCCGGCGATGTCGGCGCTCGTTCTCCCCTCAGTGTGGGCATCCGCTGCGGTGGCTTCGCCGGCTCCGGGTGGTTCTCTTCCTGGGCCTTGCCCTCGTCCACCGCGTTTGTGCTCTCGGCGCAGCGAGGTCAACATGGTCAACAAACAACAGCCATCGGAAGAGGCTAATAGTAGGGGCCCATACAGGAAAATGCCTCCTTATTACGCGCAAAAAAATGATTCCTCCACCTGAAAGCTGGGACCTACCGAAAGGGCCTCTGTATTTCACGAAAAAACATCCCCCCCGCTGTCAGCTCGGACCCACTGGAAATGCCTCCTTATTACGCACAAAAAAATGAATACTCCCCCTGCTAGCTGGGACTCACCTTGGTGGGGGGCTGATTTGTGGGCCTACTAAGTTTACGAGGACAGTGGGCTTTGTCAACTTAGTCAATATGAACGATTCTAGCTCCAGTGACCGTACGATGTCCATCCAATGGCCATAGTGCTTCTTCAACCTCTGGTCTTCGTGCTCCAGCCGCCCAAAGCAGCGCCGGTCATGCCGCATGCTCCTACCTCCCGTGGCCGGCTGTGATGCCGCAGAGGCCTCACCGCCCCCTACTACTCCCACCGCTGGCCAGGCCATCTCTCTACTCACCCACACCCCCTGTTATTCTGCGGCGACGACAGCCTCACACTGCAGCCCAACCAGTGAACCCTCGTACTCCTCTTCGCGTGGGCATCCACTTCTCCGTCTTCCCCGGCTCCGCGTCGTCCCCTTCCTAGGCCTCACTGTCGTCCACCGCTGTGGTGCTCTCGGCGCAGCGTGGTCAATGTGGTCAATGACCGACTTCCATCTGAAGAGTACTGTGCGTGGAGAGGCTGACAGCTGGGTCCACGGCGGCCGCAAGGAAGTGCCTCCTTATTACGCACAAAATAATTATTCCTCCACCTGATAGCAGGGACCCACTGGACGTGCCACCGTATTTCGTGAAAAAAATGTTTCCTCCCTGACTGCTGGGACCCACCAGCTACACCTTCGCACGCAAGGAAGTGTGTCCGGGCAAACAAAAAAACCAAAATGATTCGCCCCCCTGACTGCTGGGACCCACCAGCTACATCTTCACAGGCAAGGAAGTGCCTGAACGTCGGGACCCACCTGGTCGAAGCGTATGTAGCGTTGTCATTCTAGTCGCGAACGTGTATGTACATATATACTGGTCGATGTAGAGGCGCGCACGTGTCGTAGTAGAGGCGCGTACGTGTCGTAGTAGAGGCGCGCACGTAGCATGTACACGTACGTACAACGGCCAGGGTGCAAGAAAGAAAATACGGCCCCATACATACATACGGGCAGGGTCTCGAATGCCTACTCGCGCATACATACATGGCTGGGTCGGAACGGAGAAACAGCGTCATCGTCGTATTCATGGGGAGCCAACCGGCTGGGTCGGAACAGAATGTGTGGTTGTGTTCATCGGGAGGGCTTGGACAGAACAGGCGATGGAAACGAGGCCTGGCGTATCACAGAATGGAGGAAATGGACCTCCTACGTTTGTAACGGGGTCCTGTTGATCGGAAGGGGTGTGGCGTACCGCAAAATGGAGGAAACGGACCTCCTACGGTCGAAACGGGGGTCCTATTGATCGAGAGGGGTGTGGCGTACCGCAAAATGGAGGAAACGGACCTCCTACGGTCGAAACGGGGGTCCTGTTGATCGGGAGGGGTGTGGCGTACCGCAAAACGGACGAAACAAACCTCCTACGGTCGAAATGGGGGTCCTGTTGATCGGGAGTGGTGTGGTGTACCGCAAAAAAGACGAAACGGACTTGTGTTGGAGCTCTATGGTCAAAACGGGGGTCTTGTTCATCGGGAGGGGTGTGGGATACCGCAAAACGGGGCTCCACGGGATACTGTTCATCACCACCATCGACCTCCTCCAGGCTCCACGGGCTACCGTCGACCTCCTCCAGCCTCCACGGGCTCCTGTTCATCCAGCCTCCACCACGCGCTACTCCACCAGCTACTGTTTAACCACCCCTCCACGGGCACCCCTCCACCATCTACTTTTCATCCAACCCTCCACACCACGGGGTCATGTTCATCCGGAGGCAACGCCACCGCTCACTGTTCATCCAAACCCCCCTGCAATGCTCACTCTTCATCCAATCGATCGGCTTCAGTTAGCAGTAGTAGCGAATGAATCACTCGATCGGGTTCAGTAAACAGCCATCGATCGATCGCTCGGGTTCAGTAACGCGTAGCCTGCAGTGCAATCGCTCGGATTCAGTTAGAGCCCAATGCCTCGCTCGGGTTCAGTTAGAGCCAACGCCACGCACACACGCGCGTACGTGTACAAGAGGAACGCGCATCGCTCGGCCCCCGACCTCCCACCGTAACCGGGAACTCCACGAAATTTTCCTTGCCCTCGCTTCTACCACGGTTTTTTTCGTCATGGACGGCCCAAAGAATGTCATGCAGCTGCGTCTCCGGCCCGCCCAGGACGAAAAGCCCATTTTATGTCATGATTTTTTGTCATAGAAGTAGGAGCCCACCACATCTATGATGATACCGGGTTTTGTCACAATTATCGTCATAGAAGTGTCATATGTATGACAGAAAAAAAATCGTTCGGCACAAAATGTCCCGGATGTGTCTTTTTTTTGTAGTGAAAGGGAAAAACGTATGTTGTTATGTGGTTTGACCGATAAAGATGTTCGTAGAATATGTGGGAGCCAATATGAGCATCCAGGTTCCGCTATTTGTTATTGGCCGGAGACGTGTCTCGGTCATGTCTACATAGTTCTCGAACCCATAGGGTCCGCACGCTTAATGTTCAGTGACGATCGGTATTATGAGTTTATGTGTTTTGATGTACCGAAGGTAGTTCGAAGTCCTGGATGAGATCGGGTACATGACGAGGAGTCTCGAAATGGTCGAGATGTAAAGATCGATATATTGGAAGGCTATATTCAGACATGGGAAAGGTTCCGAGTGATTCGGGTATTTTTCGGAGTGTCGGAGAGTTACGGGAATTCGGCGGGGAGTATATGGGCCTTATTGGGCTTTAAGGGAAAGAGAGAGGGGTTGCCTAGGGCAGGCTGCATGCCCCCCCAAGGCCTAGTCCGAATTGGACTAGGGGGAGGGGCGGCGCCCCCTCCTTCCTTCTCTTCTCTCTTCTCCTTCCTTCTCTCCTATTCCTACTACTTGGAAGGGGGGAATCCTACTCCCGGTAGGAGTAGGACTCCCCAGGGCGCGCCATAGGAGGGGCGGCCCTCCCGCTCATCCACTCCTTTATATACGGAGGACGGGGCACCCCATAGACACACAAGTTGATCATTGATCTTTTAGCCGTGTGCGGTGCCCCCTCCACCATAATCCACCTCGGTCATATCATTACGGTGCTTAGGCAAAGCCCTGCATCGGTAGCTTCATCAACATCATCATCATGCCGTCGTGCTGACGGAACTCTCCCTCGAAGATCTACTGGATCGTGAGTTCGTGGGACCTCACCGAGTTGAACGTGTGCAGATCCCGGAGGTGCCGTACGTTCGGTAGTTGGATCGGTCGATCGTGAAGACGTATGACTACATCAACTGCGTTGTCATAATGCTTCCGCTTACGTTCTACGAGGGTACGTGGAAAACACTCTCCCTCTCATTACTATGCATCACCATTATCTTGCATGTGCATAGGATTTTTTTTGAAATTACTACGTTCCCCAACAGTGGCATCCGAGCCAGGTTTACGAGTAGAACACAAGTGAGTTGTGGGTGATACAAGTCATACTGCTTACCAGCATGTCATACTTTGATTCGGCGGTATTGTTGGATGAAGCGTCCTGGACCGACATTACGCGTACGCTTACGCGAGACTGGTTCTATCGACGTGCTTCACACACAGGTGGCTGGTGGGTGTCAGTTTCTCCAACTTTAGTTGAATTGAGTGTGGCTACACCCGGTCCTTGTTGAAGGTTAAAATAGCACATACTTAACGAAATATCGTTGTGGTTTTGATGCGTAGGTAAGAACGTTTCTTGCTTAGCCCGTAGCAGCCACGTAAAACTTGCAACAACAAATTAGAGGACGTCTAACTTTATTTTGCAGGGCATGTGGTGATGTGATATGGTCAAGACATGATGCTAAATTTTATTGTATGAGATGATCATGTTTTGTAACAGAGTTATCGGCAACTGGCAGGAGCCATATGGTTGTCGCTTTATTGTATGCAATGCAATCGCCCTGTAATTGTTTTTACTTCATCACTAAGCGGTAGCGATAGTCATAGAAACAATAGTTGGCGAGACGACAACGATGCTATGATGGAGATCAAGGTGTCGCGATGGTGACGATGGTGATCATGATGGTGCTTTGGAGATGGAGATCAAAGGCACAAGATGATGATGGCCATATCATATTGCTTATATTGATTGCATGTGATGTTTATCTTTTATTCATCTTATTTTGCTTAGTTCGACGGTAGCATTATAAGATTATCTCTCACTAAATTTCAAGATACAAGCGTTCTCCTTGAGTATGCACCGTTGCGAAAGTTCGTCGTGCCGAGACACCATGTGATAATCGGGTGTGATAAGCTCTATGTTCACATACAACGGGTGCAAGCCTGTTTTGCACATGCAGAATACTCGGGTTAAACTTGACGAGCCTAGCATATGCAGATATTGCCTCGGAACACTGAGACCGAAAGGTCGAGCATGAATCATATAGTAGGTATGATCAACATAGTGATGTTCACCTTTGAAAACTACTCCATCTCACGTGATGATCGAACATGGTTTAGTTGATTTGGATCACGTGATCACTTAGATGATTAGAGGGATGCCGTTAAGTGGGAGTTCTTAAGTTATATGATTAATTGAACTTTAATTTATCATGAACTTAGTCCTGATAGTATTTTGCAAATAATGTTGTAGATCAATAGCTCGTGTTGTTGCTTCCCTATGTTTTTATATGTGTTCCTAGAGAAAACTAAGTTGAAAGATGTTAGTAGCAATGATGCGGATTGGATCCGTGATCTGAGGTTTATCATCGTTGCTGAACAGAAGAATTATGTCCTTGATGCACCGCTAGGTGACAGGCCTATTGCAGGAGCAGATGCAGACGTTACAAACGTTTGGCTAGCTCAATATGATGACTACATGATAGTTTAGTGCACCATGCTTAACGGCTTAGAATCGAGACTTCAAAGACATTTTGAACGTCATGGACCATATGAGATGTTCCAGGAGTTGAAGTTAATATTTCAAGCAAATACCCGAGTTGAGAGATATTAAGTCTCCAACAAGTTCTATATCTAAAAGATGGAGGAGAATAGCTCAAGCAGTGAGCATGTGCTCAGATTGTCTGGGTACTACAATCGCTTCAATCAAGTGGGAGTTAATCTTCCAGATAAGATAGTGATTGACAGAGTTCTCTAGTCACCATAACCAAGTTACTGGAACTTCGTGATGAACTATAGTATGCAAGGGATGACAAAAACGATTCCCGAGCTCTTCGTGATGCTGAAATCGACGAAGGTAGAAATCAAGAAAGTGCATCAAAGTGTTGATGATTGACAAGACCACTAGTTTCAAGAAAAGGGCAAAGGGAAAGAAAGGGAACTTCAAGTAGAATGGCAAGCAAGTTGTCACTCCCGTGAAGAAGACCAAAGCTGGTCCAAAGCCTAAAACTAAGTGCTTCTACTGCAAAGGAAATGGTCACTCGAAGCAGAAATGCCCTGAATATTTGGTGGATAAGAAGGATGGCAAAGTGAACAAGGATATATTTGATATACAGGTTATTCATGTGTACCTTACTAGTGTTTATAGTAGCCCCTGGGTATTTGATACTTGTTTGATTGGTAAGATTAGTAACTCAAAACAGGAGTTACAGAATAAACAGAGACTAGTTGAGAGTGAAGTGACGATGTGTGTTGGAAGTGGTTCCAAGATTGATATGATCATCATCACACACTCCCTATATTTTTGGGATTAGTGTTGAACCTAAATAAATGTTATTTGGCGTTTGCATTAAGCATGAATATGATTTGATCATCTTTATTGCAATACGGTTATTCATTTAAAGTCAGAGAATAATTGTTGTACTATTTATATGAATAAAACCTTTGATGGTAATACACCCAATGAAAATAGTTTGTTGGATCTCGACTGTGGTAATACACATATTCATTATATTGATGCCTAAATTTGCAAAGTTCATAATGATAGTGCAACAAATTTGTGGCACTGCCGTTTGGGTCATATCGGTGTAAAGCACATGAAGAAACTCCATAAAGATGGACTTTTGGGATCACTTGATAATGAATCATTTGATGCTTGCGAACCGTACCTTATGGGCAAGATAACTCAAACTCCGTTCTTCGGAACAATGGAACGAGCTAGTGACTTATTGGAAATAATACATACCGATGTATGCGGTCCGATGAGTGTTGGTGCTCGTGGTGGGTATCGTTATTTTCTGACCTTAACAGATGATTTGAGCAGATATGGGTATATCTACTTAATGAAACACAAGTCTGAAACATTTGAAAAGTTCAAAGAATTTTAGAGTGAAGTGGAGAATCATCGTAACAAGAAAATAAAGTTTCTACGATCTGATCATGGAGGAGAATATTTGAGTTACGAGTTTGGCCTTCATATAAAACAATGTGGAATAGTTTCACAACTCACGCCACCTGGAACACCACAGCGTTATGGTGTGTCCGAACGTCGTAATCGCACTTTACTGGATATGGTGCGATCTATGATGTCTCTTATCGGTTTACCACTATCGTTTTGGGGTTATGCATTAGAGACAGTTGCATTCACTTTAAAAAAGGGCACCATCAAAATTCGTTGAGACGATGCCTTATGAACTATGGTTTGGCAAGAAACCAAAGTTGTCATTTCTTAGAATTTGGGGCCGCGATGCTTATGTGAAAAAGCTTCAACTTGATAAGCTCGAACCCAAATCCGAGAAGTGTGTCTTCATAGGATACTCAAAGGAAACTATTGGGTACACCTTCTATCACAGATCAGAAGGCAAAATCTTTGTTGCTAAAAATGGATCCTTTCTACAGAAGGAGTTTCTCTCGAAACAATTGAGTGGGAGGAAAGTAGAACTTGATGAGGTTGTAAGTGTATATACTGCCACCCCTAGTTGGTTTTGGAGTATTGACGACAAACCTGGTTGAGGGACTAATGTGTTTGTGAGAATTGCAGGATAACACAGGTAGTGTCAGTGCATCTAGTGCCACCCCTAGTTGATTTTGGAGTATTGACGACAAACCTGGTTGAGGGACTAATGTGTTTGTGAGAATTGCAAGATAACATAGGTAGTAGTCCCTCATTGATTCGGTTTACCTACCGGAGATGATCCCTAAAAATGTGTGAAGACATTGAAGACAATGGTGGTCTGTGAGCTAATCACGCTGAAGACTATGACAAGAGAAGACAATGTCTGAAGACTATGGAGCGCGAAGACTTAGTTGTTTCATTGTTTCTCTTCTTCTTTGTTGAGTCATAGGAACCACCGCACTGTTAAGTTGGGTCCAAGTGAACAAAGTCAGAGTGACTAAAGTGATGCTCAACCAAATCCTATGTCTTCGAGCGAAGACAATGAGAGCAAATCTTATCCAGAGTCGGATAAGTCAGCTTTACTTGTAGCCCAAGTCAAGCTGCCGCGTGTGTTTGAAATATGACCATTGCGACACGTGTCAGTTCCTTAGTGACCCAGGGTCATTTCGGACAAATCAGGTCGGGTTGCCCAGTGGCCATAAATAGCCCACCCCCTACACCATAAAGTGGTGGATGCTCAGAGTTAGATACGGCTTTTGTCGTTTGAGAACAACCCACCTCCGAAGCCTTTGAGAGAGAATCCTTGCGAGGACAAAGCCCAAACCACCCAGAGCCCAAAGAGTGTTTGGCATCACTTAAGTCTTTCTGTCCACGTGATCTGAAGACTTATTTCACTTGAGGACTGTGAATCCTCCAGCCGGTTAGGCGTCACGTTCTGAGCATCCAAAAGTCATTCTGGATTGCCGGTGAACAAAGTCTGTGAAGGTTTGGGAGTCTACCTTGAAGACGTACCAGAGTGATTGGGCGGGGACTGAGAGTCCTTAGCTCAAGGGGAATAAGGTGAAGACGCGGTCTTATGAGTTAAATCTCAGCCTCCCTAACCAGACGTACACTTGTCATAGCAACTGGAACTAGTCGAACAAACCACTGTCTTCCTGAAGCTACTGTTTCTCTCTCTCACTTCTCTTTACTTACAGTATTTTCTGCATGAAGTCATTGCCTGCTTGCACAATCTATTTGACTTCACTGTTTGACTACTTGTCTTGATTGGCTTCATACTATCTTCCACCCCGATCTTTACTACCTAGCTGCTAATAGTCTTTGTGCTTTCACTTCATTGAATACTTTACTATGGCTTGTCTAGTGTAGTTTACCTTCCACTGCATACGAATAGCGTTGTTTCTACTGTTTGTCTTTGAAACTCCCATGTTTTGAAGACTTTCATAAAAATCGCTTATTCACCCCCCTCTAGTCGATAACTAGCCCTTTGAATTGGTATCAGAGCAAGGTGCTCCCTTGTTCTGTGTGATTGGGTTTAACCACCATGAGTTTTAGCTATGTCGACTGTAGGGATAATCAAAGTCTCTACTACATGCCCATCTTTGATGGCACTGAGTATCCCTACTGGAAGAGTAGGATGCGCATGCATCTTGAAGCCATTGATGTTGATCTGTGGTATGTCGTCAAGAATGGCGTTCCCAAGACTGCTGAAGGTGTCACCCCTGCTGATGTCAAGAAGTTCATTCAACTGGACTCTATAGCCAAGAACATCATCTGTGGTCATCTGATCAAAGGGCAGTATGGCCGTGTGAGCGCTCTGGAAACGTTGAAGCTAGTCTGGGTCTGGCTCTCCAAAGTCAATGAAGGCATCTCAACTCAGCGAGATCAATGAATCAGTACTCTCCGCAACCCCTTCAACCGCTTCAAAAGACACGACAATGAGAACGTTCAGCTCACATTTGATCGCCTCAATGATATCACAAATGAGCTCCGAGCACTAGGTGCAACTGACATCACGAAGCATGAAATTGTGAAGACACTACTGAGATCTCTTGACAGCTCATTTGACACCTTAGCCCTGATGATACAAGAACACCCTGATTTCAAGACACTCGATCCATCTGACATACCTGAGAGGCTCAACACACACGAGTACCAGCTATCTGAGAAACGAGATATCTATGGCCCCAACTATGGCCAAACTCGCGCTTTGAAGGCAAAGCCTGCTGCTTCCTCATCTGGAGAAGAATATGACTGCAGTTCCGGTGATCCTGAAGATATAGGAAAGGAGCTTGCTATGCTTGTGAAGAAGTTCCAGAAATTCACTAGGAAGAAAAGCTTCAGAAAGTCTTCACGATCCAGCTCAAGGGATGATGAAGCTCCCACCCATGACAGCAAGAAAAGAACCTGTCACAAGTGCAAGAAACCTGGCCACTACATCTCTGAATGTCCACAGTGGGACAATGAGAAGAAGAAGAAGAAGAAGAGTAAAGAATATGATTCTGATGACAAGAAGAAGAAGAAATCCTCAAAGTCTTCTTCCAAATCTTCTTCAAAGTCTTCATCACACAACAAGAGCTCATCAGGCAAGGCACGTGCTTTTGTTGGCAAGGAAATGGATTCAGAGGAGGAGTCTGCTTCGGAGGAGGTGGTGGAGTCTGAGGAGGAGTCTGACTCTGGTGTCGCAAGTCTGGATCTAACTACAGCTTACATCGCCAAGTCCATCTTCAACACTGAAGACAATGGCTCTGTCACCAACGCTGATGACGAGAATGACTCGACTCCCACCTACTACTTCATGGCACGTGGTGCCAAGGTAAACTCTCGCGATGCTTACTTTCAAACATCAAGTGAAGATGAATCTGATGGTGAATCCAAACCTAGCTACAAAAAATTTGCTAAAATTGCAACTGAACAACAGAAAGCTATGGAACATATTCAAAAACTGTTAGACAAAAGCGATGACCTGTTGGACGCGGAAATGACTAAGACTCAGTCCTTAATTGAAGACATAAAAAATCTTCATGTTAAGTACCAGGAACTTGAAGGTCGTCATGAAACGCTCTCAACATCTCATGAAAAGCTCTTCTATGATTATCTTCAAAGGAAGCAAGAACTTGAGAAATTGAGATCGGATCATGAAGATCTTCAAAAGGAAAACGAGTCACTCCGCGCATAACAAATCAGTTCCGCTCAGGAAGGATTTGAACCACCATGTCTAAAATGTATTGAGCGTGATAACTCTGCCTCTATTGTTGAATGTTCCACTACAACTACTGTTGAGATATCTTCAACTACTGATGTGGTAACTAACCCCTTTGTTGAGGATACCACTACTATTGCTGATGAGAATGCCAGGTTGAAGACACTGCTTGAGACAGGGATGTACAAAAGCCTCAAAGGGCATCAGACATTATGTGATGTCCTCAAAAAAACAGATTCTGAACCGAAACCCTAGAAAAGAGGGTGTGGGGTTCGAGAGAAAAATGAATGTTGATGGGTCGTACTGTAAGCCTGAGTAGTACCCCAAAACCACCTAGGTTGCTGCAAAGGAAACTTCAGTGGATCCATCCACCTTATCTGGCTTCGCTTGTGCTAACCCTATTATCATTGATGAATCCTTCGATGCAAACTATGAACTGTTTAAGAATCAAAATGGCGAAGTGTTTGCCAGGTATATTGGTACTAACTGTAGGAATGGGTCACCTATGAAGAAGATATGGGTACCCAAGAGTTGTCTTGAGAATCTTCCTGTGAATGTCATCTTGACACCACCCGTGAAGAAGACAAACCCCATACGAAAGGCTTCATATGTTGCAAAAGCTTCATACATACTGAGGACTCATCTTAGTCACCCTAACGTCAATGTTTTGCAGGAGAATCATACCCAGACCCATGAATATGAGCGTGTTTCATTAAACCGCTATGTTCATAGAACCAAGAACTTTTCTACTTATTCACATGAGTATTATTCAACCCCTGCAAGGCTATTTACTAGGGCTCTGAAGCCGAAGTTTTCAGATGCTGCACTTAGACTCATTGCTTCTAAGCCACCCCTGAAGATGTGGGTGGTTAAGAAAACTTAACTCTCTTTTGCAGGGAAAGGTCTCCAGCCGTAAATCAAAGGCATTCAAAGCTAATGCTGGAGACCTTAAAAATCTTGTTGGGCGCAAGATAAAATGCCCAAGTGGTCTTACTATGTATTTCACTCCAGATTTCCTTGACACTCATCCTATCTATCCTAACCAAGACCTGAATTTCCATGTTCCACTTGTTCGTCAAATGTTTCTGCTTCACAACTCGCTTGGTGAAGCCTATCCCCCAACCTGCACTGTAGGCAACGACACCTCGTGATTCAGAATGGATTATGGACAGTGGATGCACTAATCACATGACTGGCGATCAAAGTCTTCTGATGGATTCAACGCTACGTCCATCAGACAAGAGCCACATCACATTTGCTGACACTGGTAAAAGCAAGGTATTGGGTCTAGGTAGAGTTGGAACATCAAGGGATCAACACATGGATAAAGTGATGCTTGTTGAATCCCTTGGTTTCAATTTAATGTCTGTCTCAATGCTTTGTGACTTAAACATGATTGTGCTATTTGGAAAATATCACTGCCTTGTACTGATGGAATCTGACAAGTCTCTAGTCTTTGAAGGATATCGAAAAGATGATCTATATATGGTAGATTTCTCAACAGGACCACAGATGGTCGTATGTCTTCTAGCAAAAGCTTTAGAATGTTGGCTTTGGCATCAAAGGATAGGGCATGCTGGCATGAGGAACTTGCACACTCTCGCGAAGAAGAAGCATGTTGTGGGCATCGAAGGCGTCAAGTTCAAGAAGGATCATCTATGTGGCGCCTGTGAAGCCGGAAAGATGACAAGAGCCAAGCATCCCTCGAAGACAATCATGACCACATCTCAACCCTTCGAGCTATTGCACATGGACTTATTTGGCCCTACTCACTACTCCACCTCTCAATGCTACTACTTGCCTCTATGGCTTCATCATTGTTGATGATTACTCTCGATACACTTGGGTGCATATAATCCTCTACAAAACTGAAGTGCAGGATGTCTTAAGACGCTTTGCCAATTGTGCCATGATGAACTATGGTGTCAAGATCAAGCACATCAGAAGCGACAATGGCACTGAGTTCAAGAACACCGGCCTCGACCTCTACCTGGATACTATGGGTATCACTCATGAGTTCTCGGCTCCTTACACACCTCAACAGAATGGCATCGCAGAGCGCAAGAACATAACTCTTATTGAGATGGCATGAATGATGCTTGATGAGTTCAAGACTCCACGGAAGTTCTGGCCTGAAGCCATTGACACTGCATGCCACGTCATCAACCGTGTTTATCTTCACAAGCTTCTGAAGAAAACCTCCTATGAGCTCCTAACTGGTAAGAAGCCAAACGTAAGTTACCTCAGAGTATTTGGTGATAAGTGCTGGATCAAGGATCCACATCACACTTCCAAATTTGCACCGAAAGCACATGAAGGTTTTATGCTTGGTTACCGAAAGGATTCGCGCTCCTACAGAGTCTTCAACCTCTTTCACGATAAACTGGTTGAAACTATGGATGTGCAGTTCGATGAGACTAACAGCTCTCAAAGAGAGCACCTGCCAAATGTGCTAGATGAATTATCCCCTAGCGAGTCAATCAAGCAAAAGGGAACTGGAGAAATCATACCCTCTAAGAATCAGACTGAAGAAGAACTGATCGTTTCTGCTTCCACTCAACCTGAAGATAATGCTCAACCTGAAGATAATCCTCCAAATGATGACATTGATCAGAATGAGCAAAATCTTCGTCCTGCTCATCCTCGTGTTGCAAATGAAGTACAGATTGAGAAGATGATCGATAGCCTCAATGCACCAGGTCCACTCAATCGTTCAAGAGCCACACAAAGAGCAACACAACTCACCAATTTCTGTGGACATTTTGCATTCGTCTCAATCTCAAAACCCAAGAAAGTCACCGAAGCCTTCATGGAACCTGAATGGATTCAAGCTATGCAAGAAGAGCTTCAACAGATTAGTTGAATAATGTGTGGGAACTGGTCAAGCGTCCTGATCCTCGAAAGCACAATATCATTGGCACCAAATGGATATATCAGAACAAGCAAGATGAGCATGGTCAAGTGGTCAGAAACAAAGCTCGTCTCGTTGCACAAGGCTACACTCAAGTGGAAGGAATTGACTTCGATGAAACATTTGCTCATGTGGCAAGGCTTGAAGCCATTCACATACTGCTTGCCTATGCAAATCATCACAACATCCTTCTGTATAAAATGGATGTGAAGAGTGCTTTTCTCAATGGAAAGATAGAAGAAGAAGTATATGTTGCACAACCTCTTGGCTTTGAAGATCCAAAACATCCGGATATGGTTTACAAGCTCAACAAGGCACTATATGGCCTCAAACAAGCCCCTCGTGCTTGGTATGATACGCTCAAAGACTTCCTGATGAGCAAAGGCTTCAAACATGGTTCACTAGATCCCACTCTCTTCACGAAGACATATGATGGTGAACTGTTTGTGTGCCAAATCTATGTGGATGACATTATCTTCGGCTGCACCAACAAGAAATACAGTGATGAGTTTGGTCAAATGATGCAAGAGCAATATCAGATGTCCATGATGGGTGAACTGAATTTCTTTCCGGGTCTCCAAATTCGTCAACAACGCAATGGTATATTCATATCTCAAGAAAAATATCTCAAATATTGCCTGAAGAAGTTTGGAATGAAAGACTGCAAAGGATACACGAAGCCAATGCCAACCAAAAGTCATCTCGGTCCCGACGACAATGGTAAAGAGTTCGATCAAAAGGTATATCACTCCATGATTGGTTCTTTACTTTACTTATGTTCATCTAGGCCAGATATAATGCTTAGTGTTTGCATGTGCCCGAATCCAAGCGGCACCAAAGGAATCGCATCACTTAGCTGTGAAGCGAATTCTTAGATATTTGGCTTACACCCCAACACTAGGATTATGGTATCCAAAGGGCTCAGAGTTTGATCTAGTTGGATTCTCAGATGCTGATTATGCTGGTGATAAGGTTGATCGCAAGTCCACATCAGGCACATGTCATTTTCTAGGATGATCACTTGTCTGTTGGTCTTCAAAGAAGCAGAACTGTGCATCTCTCTCCACTGCTGAATCCGAGTACATTGCTGTTGGATCTTGCTGTGCTCAGCTTCTCTGGATGAAGCAAACTCTCAAGGACTATGGTATACACCTGAAGAATGTGCCTCTCTACTGCGACAATGAGAGTGCCATCAAGATTGCCAACAACCCAGTTCAACACTGGAAGACAAAGCACATTGAGATTCTTCATCACTTTCTCAGAGATCATGTTATGAAGGAAGATATGATATCATTCACATCAACACTGAAGAGCAATTGGCTGATATCTTCACAAAGCCCTTGGATGAGAAAAGCTTTTGCAAGTTGCGGTGTGAGCTAAATATCTTGTAATTCTCAAATGTCCTGTGAATGGGACACACATCCTAACACTTATGCATTTTGATGACTTAGATGTGCAACACATAAAGTAACGTATATCTTCAATCAATGAAGACATACACTCTAAGTATTAATACATTAATGCGGAATTTGACTTCGGAGCGCCACGATAATTGTGCGCCGTGTCTGGGTCTAATACTTCCTATACGGTGGGTAACGCCACCATCAAACTTTTGTTTGAAGTGTTTCTCTTGGCGTTATGTTTGCAAAGTCTTCATAATTGATTTGTCTTCATCCCTGAATTGTATTCAAATTTATCTTCATCTGGTTGATTTGGCCTAAAACTAGTAATATACTACTTGCGTTCTGTCCTCTACAACATTCACTTATAGCTATGACTTCTTGTTGAATATTTTGATCTAAGTGAATGTGATCAGACCCTAACCTATCTATGCTTCTACCTCAACTCTATCTATCCAAATCATATGCATTCTATTGAAAACAGTCAATTGTCTTCACTGAACCTTGTCAGCTGAAGTCAATCGGACAAACATTTATATCTGTTTTTAATGCCATATCCTTTTTGCCTGAAAATCGGAGAATTCGGAATGACCATCCCGACAATCCAGGCGTGCATGGGAACACGGAACAACTACCAAGGTCTTGCATGATTGCCATGTACCCTTCAGATGCGAATTGCCTGGGGCACCTGCGTAATTGCGATGTGCCGTCTCTTTCCTTATAAATACCCGTCTCATCTCGGTCAAAAATTCTTCTTCCACCTTGCCACCTCCCGAAAACCCTAGCGCCACCGCTAGCTCTCGACGACGCCGGCAACAAAGCGCTTAGCTGCCGCAACTTCTCCGACGCCGTCCTCACGCCGGCTGCGGACCTCATCTTCTCCACCGCCGCCGTAGCTGTCTCTCGTCGCCAAGTTAGGGCATGGGAGGTTTAACTGCTCCACCTCAACTCCCCCTCCATCTAGCAGTTCCTCTTGTGGTAATTAAAACTCACTTTTTACTGTCTTTTTCATCTGTTAAATTCATCCTTCCTTACCAAAAGTAGTTTCTACATCTCCAAAGTTGAATATGTCTCTTTCTGCATCTCATACTGTGCCTAGTCTGTTCACTTATGCTTCACAAGAAGTTAGATTCCTCAGTTGTACTTATTCTTGGATTCGTACAAATCTGGAACCAACTCTCATCAAGTAAGTGAATGTCTTCGCGATATGAGGTCAATGTCTTCAAACTGATTTATCTTCAAAATCCTCTTAGAATGCATATGACCTCTTCCCTTTCCCTCGCACCTCTAATGCTGTCACAGGTACATGTCCGTGGGAGAATCCCTTGGTTCTCATAGTCTACATTCATTTGTAGAGTTCTTACAGAATCATATAAATTCTCCTGAAGCAAGTTCTTGTCAGACCAACCATAAGAAGCCTTTGCAAGTTCTGAAGCCTTTCAGGTTAAGCTTCATGGCTACTAAGAAACCAGCAAGAAAGGTGGCAGAAAGCATCGTGGGAACACTTCCAAGGATTTGCCTCCCGATTTGCACGAGCTGTACAAAACAGACCCAGAGGAAACCTATACAGGACGCAAGAATCAAATCCAATGGATTCGAAGATACTGGGCCGAGGAATGGTTTCAGTACCGTTTTGAAACTGAAGAATATGCTGAGAAGAATGCCAGCAAGCGACCCTGGGGAGATATACTGTACAAGAATCTTCAACCCAGGTCCCAGACTGAAACCATTGAGCAAGGCTTCTATCCATGCATGGTTCGCGGACCGCAGCCAGAGGATGTTGACCCCTCTTCTCTGGTGTGGTGTCGCGAAGACAATCTATTCAAGCGCAACTACCAGTTTGCCAAAGATTCTGCTGTGAAGAACAAGAAGGCATTCGGACTTGACTTCAACCCAGGTCCGTCCTCCCCACAGGAAGATGGCACCCGTGAAGCCAATGAAAACATGATTGGCCCCTTCTACAACTTCGAAGGCCTCCTCGCGCTCATCGCCGTTCAAGGTGCGAATGTGGATCATACTGATGATGATGCTGACACCGATGATGCACCAGCTCCTCCTCCTAAGCCACAGAAGCAGAAGAAAGCTAAGGCTTCCAAACCAACTGCTACACCAAAAGCTTCTCGAGTGAAGCCATTGGCAACTGCCCCTCCTGCTCGAAGCAACACCTCTCAAGATCTATCTCGTGTCTCCAAATGGCCGAGAAACCTCAGAAGAGAACTGCTCAAAGGACAAGTCAAGCACTAACACCAGTTGCCGTTCTAAGGAATGAATCTGAAGCTATTGATCTGTCGTCTGATGACAAGTTTGGTGAGGATGCTCTTGAACAGTTGATAAAGAGCAAGCAAGAGGCGGAGATCTTCAATGATCTGCCCCTCTTTGACGTAACAATCCTAGACAACTTCATTGATGAATGGTTTGACAACCCAGATCTCAGCTTTGATGATCTTCAGCTTCCGATTGGCATCAGCGTCGCCTTCCAAGGCGCCATTGCTCCTGAGCTGGCTCTGGCTCAAAAGATTGTTGAACTCAGAAAACAAAATTGATTTTTAGAAGGAGCAGTTCAAGAAGCATGTGGACAAGCTCAGCGTGGCTGATGTTCAGAAATTCAAGCTGATGCTGAATGACCTCAAGGAAGCGTTTCGCAAGAAGCGTGAGGAAGCCAAAGGCTCAAGAGAACGCATGAAAAATCTTGCTGCCAAGTGTGTTCAAGCTTACAATGAAGTTGAAAAGCGCAAGGCTCTTGGGCGTCCAGGCATTGACCCCAAGATGGCTGCCAAGAGGAAGTTTGTTGTGGCCCCAACTGAAGCTCCACAGTGGGAAGAACCTCGCATTGTCTTCCTTGCCAGCATGAAAGGCTCAAAGCCTAAGGTCCCCAGAGCATTTTCAGAACAGAAGAAAACCAAGGCAGCTGAAGCCGAAGCCAGAAAATGTAAAACTAAGAACACCACTGATGATGCACCCCCCCAAGAAGAGGAAGACCAAGAAGAGAGATCGGGCTGCTCCCAAAGAGCCCCTGGTTGTCGAGCCCATTGCCTTTGCTCCCCCTCCATCTGAAAATCAAGAGTGTTCGTTGATTGTTCATGAGCCTGCTTCCACAGAATCTCCTGAAGATCAAGAAGTTCCAGTCGTTGACCCCATCATGGCTCAAGACATTGGTCCTCAAGACAATCTATAAGATGATGAAGTCCTTCCTAAGATCCAGCGCCCCATAGTATCATCGCCTGTTCACACGAACAGCGAACCCATCAGTATTGGTCGTCCTTTGACGCCAATCACACAGGATGCCTCATGGGCTGATCGCCCCCAACCAGCTACCCCGGTTCAAGACTCACCAAGTACACCCCGTCCTTCACCAACACAAGGTATCAGTCCAATTTTAAATGATGACAATTACATGGAGACCACACCATCACCGAAAGCATCGCCCATGTTTCAACGGCTTCGCAAAGGCCAGAGGCCATCGGTCTCCATGACAACCATCACAGAAGAGGATTCCCATTAGTCCAGCTCAGTGGCACGTCAAGTGTTCCCTGAAGACAATCCTTCTGTGACGGTTCCTGTGTCCGAAGCTAATGCTTCTGAAGAGATTCCGGCTGGAATAGCCGATGAAAGACAAGAAGAATGTGTTGCCACACCCCCACCAATCAAGCTGAAAATGTTCTCGAGGAGAATGTGTCCATGCCCGACCCTCCAGCTACTCAAGTGGAGGTTGAGAATACTGAGGCGGCCACCAACAATGTCACTGAAGCAATGACGTTGTCATGAGTGAAGCCAATGTGGCGCCTCAAGTTAACACTGTGAATGAAGCCAATGTTGCACCTGTAACCAATGCGCAGCCAGATGCCTCTGCTAATGCCTCTGCTCCTATACCGCCACCAAGGCAACACACCATTGAGCATGCATTCTATCAAGGTGAACTTGTTCCTGTCAGATGGCCCATTCTGATTCCTCCGCCTGCTCCCGGTCCCCAGTTTGATTATCATGTGGAGCACAGGCCTCAGGTTCAGAAACCAAAGCCCAGGTTTCCAAGGTTTCCAGGTACTGCATCTGCATCAGGATCGTTCAATGTAAATGACTTCATTGCACACAACACCTTCTTTGACAGTGCCAAGAACCCATACTCCAAGCCCAGAATATCATCTGATAGGTTCTGGAGTTATCAGCAACACAACTATTACTCTTGTGTTCTGTACAACCAAGGGCGCATATTTCCTCATATGCGTCTGGATTCCGAAGCTATTGCTGGCCTACCATTCCTAGAAGAAGCACTTGACTGCTTTCGAGATGCAGGCCTACTGCAGTTTGTCACTGATAAGGAGCACTGGAATGAAGAGCTTCTGCTCCAGTTTTATACCACTCTCCACATTCGAGGCTACAACAGGGATCCGAAGACATGGGTCCTTGAGTGGATGACAGGAAATGTCCATCATGAAGCCAAAGCCTTTGACCTCATTGAGCTTACCGGCCTTTCCACTCCAGGTGAACTCTATGAACCTGGTTGTCAGCTTCACCGCAATTCAGTAGAAAGCATCTTTCAGAAGCCAGAGCCCAACATCAGCCAAATGTTGAGTATGATGAAGCCACTACCGCTTGACGCTTAATATCCAAAGGAATTCTTTGTTGAAGACCTAGAGTATCTACCCCGCACCATCTATCATATCATAAGGCGAACTTTATGGCTCATCAAAGGGCATTCCTCCTCCGCAAGGCTTGAAGGTGCAATGAAGACATTGGTCTTCTACATTCTGAATGGCAAAAGCTTCAATGCTCAGGACTTCTTCATTAGACAGTTTGCTGCTTCTGGCTCTGACATCTTTGGTCTGAAATTTTATGCTCCTTGGGTTATGCGTCTGATCAAGCTTCACTTTACTATTAACTATCAGCCCTCTCCACACAATCATCTTATATTCCTGCCAGATGTTGATATATCAGTCAAAGCCATCTACCAGGAGCCTGCCAAGGAGGCAATATATCTTCACAATATCGATCGTCAGAGTTCTTCTCAAGATGTTGAAGATGTTCAGGCCGCTTCTCATGTCTATCCATTGGCCGACAACACTCGCCGTGCATGTACTGAAGCCACAGAAAGCAACTTTGCTCCAAGGACTCGCAAGCGATCCCGTGTGCTCAATGAACGAGAGCTTCTTGTGGCACTGCATTAGAAACAAGACAATCATCATTTCTGGCTCAAACGACAAATGCAAAGCCTCTTGGTGGATGTAAATTGCATTCGCAATCTTGCCACCAAGAACGCCTTTGTCGCTCATGAAACCTGTCGGAGGACTTGGAAGAGTTTGACATTGCTAAGTGCTGAAGTTGATCTCCAAGATGATGGCTTCACCAAAAGATTCAAGTTTGACTCCACTCCTCCAAGGAATGCTGTTCTACGTTGAACCCCATCTCTTGAAGACTCAGAGTACTCTTCGTCTGCAGCCACTGTTCATGCCAGAGTTATTGATCAAGCAGATGATGCTCCTTCACCACCTCCAACCTCAGCGCGTCTCGACATTGTACCAAGTTCTTCTGCACCACCAAACCTCAATGACGACCCTGCTGCTTCACCTACTCCTCATGGGAACGAGTAGCGACTATGTCTTCAAACCTTTTTGGTCCTTACTGACAAAAGGGGGAGAAGCATATGTTGATAGTCTTCAAGCGGGTCCATATGGGTGGTTGCTATACTTTTGCCTAGTGTTTACAACTCTCGTTTTGATACATTTGGTTCTTTGAGTTGTGACACTTAAACTCGATGGTTGTCTGCTACTTCTTACTGCTATTCTGTGAAGCGACAATAAATTCTGCATGAGCGATGATAAATCCCGCATGAAGTCATTTCGAAGACATCCATCTTTCATTATGCATGTCATTAGTCTTGTATATATTTTCATGCGTGATGTATTGTCTTAATATGGTGTGAAGGGTCTCCACAAGCACAACCTGCCATGTGCATTTGCATTCCAATGCAAAACATTTATATGCACATCTTCAGGGGAGCCTTTTGCCACTTACGAAGACAATGCCTCAATCCTTTACAATTTCACATACTTTTATCCCCGTTGAAAACTTCAACCAGTTTGTCATCAATCACCAAAAAGGGGGAGACTGTAAGTGCAGGTAGTGCCATCCCTAGTTGGTTTTGGAGTACTGATCACAAACCTGGTTGAGGGACTAATGTGTTTGTGAGAATTGCAGGATAACACAGGTAGTAGTCCCTCATTGATTCGGTTTACCTACCGGAGATGACCCCTAAAAATGTGTGAAGACATTGAAGACAATGGTGGTCTGTGAAGCTAATCACACTGAAGACTATGACATGAGAAGACAATGTTTGAAGACTATGGAGCACGAAGACTTAGTTGTTTTGTTGTTTCTCTTCTTCTTTGTTGAGTCATAGTAACCACCGCACTGTTAAGTGGGGTCCAAGTGAACAAAGTCAGAGTGACTAAAGTGATGCTCAACCAAATCCTATGTCTTCGAGCGAAGACAATGAGAGCAAATCTTATCCAGAGTCGGATAAGTCAGCTTTAGTTGTAGCCCAAGTCAAGCTACCGCGTG
Organism: Triticum timopheevii; assembly: GCA_963921465.1. Lineage (NCBI taxonomy): Eukaryota > Viridiplantae > Streptophyta > Magnoliopsida > Poales > Poaceae > Triticum > Triticum timopheevii. The sequence goes on from OY997272.1 coordinate 157,026,240, forward strand.
TGTTTGAAATATGACCGTTGCGACACGTGTCAGTTCCTTAGTGACCCAGGGTCATTTCGGACAAATCAGGTCGGGTTGCCCAGTGGCCATAAATAGCCCACCCCCTACACCATAAATTGGTGGCTTCTCAGAGTTAGATATGGCTTTTGTCGTTTGAGAGCAACCCACCTCCGAAGCTTTTGAGAGAGAATCCTTGCGAAGACAAAGACCAAACCACCCAGAGCCCAAAGAGTGTTTGGCATCACTAAAGTATTTCTGTCCGTGTGATCTAAAGACTTATTTCACTTGAGGACTGTGAATCCTCCAGCCGGTTAGGCGTCACGTTCTAAGCATCCAAGAGTCATTGTGGATTACCGGTGAACGAAGTCTGTGAAGATTTGGGAGTCTACCTTGAAGACTTACCAGAGTGATTGGGCGGGGACTGAGAGTCCTTAGCTCAAGGGGAATAAGGTGAAGACGCGGTCTTCTGAGTTAAATCTCAGCCTCCCTAACCAGACATATAGTTGTCACAGAAACTGTAACTGGTCGAACAAACCACTGTCTTCCTGAAGCTACTGGTTCTATCTCTCACTTCTCTTTACTTACAGTTTTTCTTCGTGAAGTCATTGCCTGCTTGCACAATCTGTTTGACTTCACTGTTTGACTACTTGTCTTGATTGGCTTCATACTATCTTCCACCCTGATCTTTACTACTTAGCTGCTAATAGTCTTTGTGCTTTCACTTCATTGAATACTTGACTATGGCTTGTCTAGTGTAGTCTACCTTCCACTGCATACGAATAGCGTTGTTTCAACTGTTTGTCTTTGAAACTCCCATGTTTTGAACAGTTTCATAAAAATTGCTTATTCACCCACTCCCCCCCTCTAGTTGATAACTAGCCCTTTCAGGTAGTAGTCCCTCATTGATTCGGTTTACCTACCGGAGATGACCCCTAAAAATGTGTGAAGACATTGAAGACAATGGTGGTCTATGAAGCTATTCACGTTGAAGACTATGACATGAGAAGACATCGAGTGAAGACTGTAGAGTGCGAAGACTTAGTTGTTTCGTTGTTTCCTTTTCTTCTTTGTTCATTCATAGGATCCACCGCACAGTTAAGTAGGGTCCAAGTGAACAAAGTCAGAATGACTGAAGTGATGCTCAACCAAATCCTATGTCTTCGAACGAAGACAATGAGTGCAAATCTTATCCAGAGTTGGATAAGTCAGCTTTACCTGTAGCCCAAGTCAAGCTGCCGCAAGTGTTTGAAATCTGACCGTTGTGACACGTGTCAGTTCCTTAGTGACCTAGGGTCATTTCGGACAAATTAGGTCGGGTTGCCCAGTGTCTATAAATAGCCCACCCCCTACACCATAAATTGGTGGCTGCTCAGAGTTAGTACACGGCTTTTGTCATTTTGAGAGCAACCCACCTCCGAAGCTTTTGAGAGAGAATCCTTGCAAGGATAAAGCCCAAACCACCCAAAGCCCAAAGAGTGTTTGGCATCACTGAAGTCTTTCTGTCCGCGTGATCTAAAGACTTGTTACACTTGAGGACTGTGAATCCTCCAGCCAGTTAGGCATCACGTTCTGAGCATCCAAGAGTCATTCTGGATTGCTAGTGAACGAAGCCTGTGAAGGTTTGGAAGTCTACCTTGAAGACTTTACCAGAGTGATTGGGCGGGGACTAGGTGTCCTTAGCTCAAGAGGAATAAGGTGAAGACGCAGTCTTCTGAGTTGAATCTCAGCCTCCCTAACCAGACGTAGAGTTGTCATAGCAATTGGAACTGGTCGAACAAATCCCTGTCCTCCTGAACCTACTGGTTCTATCTCTCACTTCTCTCTACTTACAGTTTGTCTTTGTGAAGTCATTGTCTGCTTGCATTATTTGTTTGAATTCACTGTGTGACTACCTGTTCTGATTGGCTTCATACTATCTTCCATCCTGATCCATTCTACCTAGTTGCTAATAGTCTTTGTGCTTTCACTTAATTGAATACTTGACTATGGCTTGTCTGGTGTAGTCTACCTTCTGCTGCATACGAATAGTGTTGTTTCTATTGTTTGTCTTCAAAACTCACATGTTTTGAAGACTTGCATAAAAATCGCCTATTCACCCCCCCCCCCCTCTAGTCGATAACTAGCCCTTTCAATTGGTATCAGAGAAAGGTACTCCCTTGTTCTGTGTGATTCAGTTTAACCACCTGGAGTTTTAGCTATGTCGACTGCATGGATAACCAAAGTCTCCACTGTGTGCCCCATCTTCGATGGCACTGAATATCCCTACTGGAAGAATAGGATGCGCATGCATCTTGAATCCATTGATGTCGACCTATGGTATGTCATCAAGAATGGCGTTCCCAAGACTGGTGAAGGTGTCACCCCTGCTGATGTCAAGAAGTTCATTCAACTGGACTCTACAGCCAAGGACAATATGGTCGTGTGAGTGCTCTAGAAACGTAGAAGCTAGTCTGGGACTGGCTCTCCAAGGTCAATGAAGGCGTCTCAACTCAGCGAGATCAACGGATCAGTACTCTCCGCAACCTCTTCAACCGCTTCTAGAGACACGACAATGAGAATGTGCAGCTCACATTTGATTGCCTCACTGATATCACAAATGAGCTCCAAGCACTCGGCACCATTGAGATCACGAAGCATGAAATAGTGAAGACAGTACTGAGATCTCTTGACAGCTCATTTGACACCTTAGCCCTGATGATACAAGAATGCCCTGACTTCATGACACTCGATCCGTTTGACATAATTGAGAGGCTCAACACACATGAGTACCAGCTATCTGAGAAATGAGACATCTATGGCCCCATTGTCCGAACTCGCTCTTTGAAGGCAAAGGCTGCTGCTTCCTCATCTGAAGAAGAATCTGACTGCAGTTCTGGTGATCCTGAAGACATTGGAAAGGAGCTTGCCATGCTTGTGCAGAAGTTCCATAAATTCACCAAGAAGAAAGGCTTTAGAAAGTCTTCACGATCCAGCTCAAGGAATTATGTAGCTTCTACCTACGACCACAAGAAGAGAACCTGCCACAAGTGCAAGAAACCTGGTCACTACATCTCTGAGTGTCCACAGTGGGACAATGAGAAGAAGAAGAAGAGCAAAGAATATGATTATGATGACAAGAAGAATAAGAAATCCTCAAAATCTTTTTCCAAATCTTCTTCCAAGTCTTCATCACACAAGAAGAGCTCATCTGGCAAGGCCCGTGCTTTTGTTGGCAAGGAAATGGATTCAGAGGAGGAGTCTGCTTCTGAGGAGGCGGAGGTGGAGTCAGAGGAAGAGTCTGACTCTGGTGATGCAAGTCTGGCTCTAGCTACAGCCTACGTCGCCAAGTCCATCTTCAACACTGAAGACAATGGCTCCGTCACCAACGCTGATGATAATGACAATGACGACTCGCATCCCACCTACTGATTCATGGCACGTGGTGCCAAGGTAAACTCACGCGATGCTTACGTTCAAACATCAAGTGAAGATGACTCTGATGGTGAATCCAAACCTAGTTACAAAACACTTGATAAAATTGCAACCAAACAACAGAAAGCTATGGAACATACTCAAAAACTGTTAGAAAAAAGCAATGACCTGTTGGACGCGGAAATGACCAAGTCTCAGTCCTTAATTGAAGATATTAAAAATCTTCATGTTAATTACCAGGAACTTGAAGGTCGACATGAATCGCTCTCAACTTCTCATGAAAAGCTTTCCTATGATTATCTTGAAAGGAAGCAGGAACTTGAGAAATTGAGATCGGCTCATGAAGATCTTCAAAAGGAGAACGAGTCACTTCGCGCTCAACAGATCAGTCCCGCTTAGGAAGGATTTGAACAACCATGCCTAAAATGCATTGAGCGTGATAACGCTGCCTCTGTTGTTGAATGTTCTACTGCTACTCCTGTTGCAATATCTTCAACTGCTGATGTGGTAACTAACCCCTCTGTTGAGGATACCACTACTATTGCTGATGAGAATGCCAGGTTGAAGACACTGCTTGAGAGAGGGATGTACAAAAGTCTCAAAGGGCATCAAACATTATGTGATGTCCTGAAAAAGCAGATTCTGAACCGAAACCCTAGGAAAGAGGGTGTTGGGTTCGAGAGGAAAATGAATGTTGATGGGTCGTACTGGAAGCCTAAGCAGTACCCCAAAACCACATGGGTTGCTGCAAAGGAACCTTCAGTAGATCCATCCACCTTGTCTGGTTTCACTTGTGCTAACCGCATTATCATTGATGAATCCTTTGATGCAAACTATAAACTATTTAAGAATCAGAATGGTGAAGTGTTTGCCAGGTATATTGGTACTAACTGCAGGAATGGACCACCTATGAAGAAGATATGGGTACCTAAAAGTTGTCTTGAGAATCTTCCAGTGAATGTCATCATGACACCACCTGTGAAGAAGACAAACCCCATACCAAAGGCTTCATATGGTCCTAAAGCTTCATACAGACCATGGACTCATCTGAGTCACCCTAACGTCAATGTTTTGCAAGGAAATCGTACTCAGACCCATGAATATGAGCGTGTTTCATCAAACCGCTATGTTCATAGAACTAAGAACTTTTCTGCTTATTCATATGCTGCACTTAGACTCATTGGCTCTAAGTTACCCCTGAAAATGTGGGTGGTTAAGAAAACTTAACTCTCTTTTGCAGGGAAAGGTCTCCAGCCGGAAACCTAAGGCATCCAAAACAAATGATGGGGACCTTAAACATCTTGTGGGGCCCAAGATAAAATGCCCAAATGGTCTTACTATGTACTTTGTTCCAGGATTCCTTGATACTCATCCTATCTATCCTAACCAAGATCTGAATTTCCATGTTCCATTTGTTCGTCAAATGTTTTTGCTTCACAACTCGCTTGGTGAAGCCTATCCCCCAAACTGCACTGTAGGCTATGACACCTCATAGTTCAGAATGGATTATGGACAATGGATGCACTAATCATATGACTGGCAATCGAATTCTTCTGATGGATTCAACGCTATGTCCATCAGAAAAAAGTCACATCACATTTGCTGACACTGGTAAAAGCAAGGTATTGGGTCTAGGTAGAGTTGCAATATCAAGGGATCAGCACATGGATAAAGTGATGCTTGTTGAATCCCTTGGTTTCAACTTAATGCCTGTCTCAATGCTTTGTGACTTCAACATGATTGTGCTATTTGGAAAATATCGATGCCTTGTGCTAATGGAATCTGACAAGTCTCTAGTCTTTGAAGGATATCGGAAAGATGATCTGTATATGGTAGATTTCTCAGCAGGACCACATATTGTCGTATGTCTTCTAGCAAAAGCTTCAGAGTGCTGGCTTTGGCATCAAAGGCTAGGGCATGCTGGCATGAGGAACTTGCACACACTCGCGAAGAAGAAGCATGTCGTGGGTATCGAAGGCGTCAAGTTCAAGAAGGATCATCTGTGTGGTGCCTGCGAAGCTGGAAAGATGACCAGGGCCAAACATTCCTCGAAGACAATCATGACTACATCTCAACCTTTCGAGCTGCTACACATGAACTTATTTGGCCCTACACACTACTCTACTCTCAGTGCTACTACTTGTCTCTATGGCTTCGTCATTGTTGATGATTACTCTTGATATACTTGGGTGCATATAATCCTCTACAAGACTGAAGTGCAGGATGTCTTCAGACGCTTCGCCAATCGTGCCATGATGAACTATGGCATCAAGATCAAGCACATCAGAAGCGACAACGGCACTGAGTTCAAGAACACCGTCCTCAACCTGTATCTAGATACCCTGGGTATTACTCATGAGTTCTCTGCTCCTTACACACCTCAACAGAATGGCATCGTGGAGCGCAAGAACAAAACTCTTATTGAGATGGCCCGAACGATACTTGATGAGTACAAGACTACACGGAAGTTCTGGCCTGATGCCATTGATACTGCATGCCACATCATCAACCGTGTTTATCTTCACAAGCTTCTAAAGAAAACATCCTATGAGCTCCTAACTGGTAAGAAGCCAAATGTAAGCTACTTCAGAGTATTTGGTGCTAAGTGCTGGATCAAGGATCCACATCACACTTCAAAATTTGCAGCGAAAGCACATGAAGGTTTTATGCTTGGTTACGGAAAGGATTCGCACTCCTACAGAGTCTTCAACCTCTTTCACTATAAAGTGGTTGAAACTGTAGATGTGCAGTTCGATGAGACTAACGGCTCGCAAAGAGAGCACCTGCCAAATGTGCTAGATGAAGTACCTCTAAGTGAATCTATCAAGCAGATGGGAATTGGAGATATCATACCTTCAGAGAATCAGATTGAAGAAGAGCTTATCATTTCTGCACCTAATCAACCTGAAGACAATGCTCAGCCTGAAGACAATTCCCCAAATGATGACATTGATTAGCCAGAGAAAAATCTTTGTCCTGTTCGTCCTTGTGTTGCAAATGAAGTTCAGATTGAGAAGATAATTGACAGCTTGAATGCACCTGGTCCACTCACTCGTTCAAAATCAACTCAAGGAGCAACACAACTAACCAATTTTTGTGGGCATTTTGCATTTGTCTCAATCACAAAACCCAAGAAAGTCAATGAAGCCTTCATGGAACCTGAATGGATTCAAGCTATGCAAGAAGAGCTTCAACAGTTCGAGCTGAATAATGTGTGGGAATTGGTCAAGCGTCCTAATCCTCGGAAGCACAATATCATTGGCACGTAATGGATATATCGCAACAAGCAATATGAGCATGGTTAAGTGGTCAGAAACAAGGCTCATCTCGTTGCACAAGGTTACACTCAAGTGGAAGGAATTGACTTTGATGAAACATTTGCTCCGGTGTCAAGGCTTGAATCCATTCGCATACTGCTAGCCTATGCAAATCATCACAACATTCATCTGAAGAGTGCTTTTCTCAATGGAAAGATAGAATAAGAAGTATATGTCGCACAACCTCCTGGCTTTGAAGATCCAAATCATCCTGATATGGTATACAAGCTCAACAAGGCACTTTTTGGCCTCAAACAAGCCCCTCGTGCTTGGTATGATACGCTCAAAGACTTCCTGAAGAGCAAAGGCTTCAAACCTGGTTCACTAGATCCTACACTCTTCACGAAGACATATGATGGTGAACTGTTTGTGTGCCAAATCTATGTGGATGACATTATCTTCGGCTGCACCAACAAGAAATACAGTGATGAGTTTGGTCACATGATGCAAGAGCAATATCAGATGTCCATGATGGGTGAGCTGAAGTTCTTTCTGGGTCTCCAAATCCGTCAGCAACGCAACGGCATCTTCATATCTCGAGAAAAATACCTCAAATATTGCCTGAAGAAGTTTGGAATGCAAGACTGCAAAGGATACACGGCGCCAATGACAACCAAAAGTCATCTGGGTCCCGACGACAATGGTAAAGAGTTCGATCAAAAGGTATACCGCTCCATGATTGGTTCTTTGCTTTATTTATGTGCATCTAGGCCAGATATAATGCTTATTGTTTGCATGTGTGCCCGATTCCAAGTGGCACCAAAGGAATCGCATCACTTAGATGTGAAGCAAATTCTTCGATATTTGGCTTACACCACAACACTAGGACTATGGTATACACCTGAAGAATGTGCCACTCTACTGCAACAATGAGAGTGCCATCAAGATTGCCAACAACCCAGTTCAACACTCGAAGACAAAGCACATTAAGATTCGTCATCACTTTCTCAGAGATCATGTTATGAAGGAACATATTGATATCATTCACGTCAACACTGAAGAACAATTGGCTGATATCTTCACAAAGCCCTTGGATGAGAAAAGGTTTTGCAAGTTGCGGTGTGAGCTAAATATCTTGGAATCCTCAAATGTCCTGTGAAGTGGACACACATCCTAACACTTATGCATTTTGATGACTTAGATGTGCAATACACAAAGTAACGTATATCTTCAATCAATGAAGACATACACTCTAAGTGTGAATACATTAATGCGGAATTTCACTTCGGAGCGCCATGATAATTGTGCGACGTGTCTGGGTCTAATACTTCTTATACGGTGGGTAACGCCACCACCAAACTTTTGGTTTGAAGTGTTTCCCTTGGCGTTATATTTGCGAAGCTTTCATCTTGATTTATCTTCATCGTGTTGATTTGGTCTTATGCTAGGTATATACATATCTGTGTTCTGTCCTCTACAGCATTCACTTTAGCTATGACTTCATGCTGAATCTTTAGATCTAAGTGAATGTGACCGGACCCTAACCTATCTATGCTACTATCTCAACTCTATCTGTCCAAATCATATGCATTCTTTTGAAAACTGTCGATTGTCTTCACTGAACCTTGTCAGCTGAAGTCAATATGACAAACATTTATATTTTTTTAATGCTATATCCTTTTTGCCCTAAAGCCTGAGAATTCGGAACGACCACACCAACAATCCAGGCGTGCGTGGGAACATGGAACAACTTCCAAGATGTTGCATGCTTGCCACGTGCCCTTCTGATGTGAACCGCCAGGGGCACCTGCGTAATTGCGTTACACCGTCTCTTTCCTTATAAATACCCGTCACATCTCTGTCAAATATTCTTCTTCCACCTTGCCACCTCTCGCAAACCCTAGCGCCTCCGCTAGCTCTCGACGACGCTGGTGATGAAGCGCTTAGCTACCACAACTTCTCCGACGCCGTCCTCACGCCGACCGCGGACCTCGTCCTCTCCGCCGTTGCTGCAGGTGTCATCCGTCGCCAAGTTAGGGCACGGAAGATCGAACTGCTCGGCCTCCAACTTCGCTCCGTCTAGCAGTTCTTCGTGTGGTAATTAAAATTCACTTTTTACCGTCTTTTCAATTTGATAGATTCATCCTTCCTTACCAAAAGTGGTTTCTAGATCTCCAAAGTTGAATCTAACTCTTTCCGCATCTCATATAATGCCTAGTCTATTCACTTATGCTTCTTTACAAGTTAGATTCCTCACTTGTACTTATTCTTGGATTCGTACAAATCCGGAACCAACTCTCATCAAATAAGTGAATGTCTTCGCGTTATGAGGTCAATGTCTTCAAACTGATTTATCTTCAAAATCTTATGAGAATGCATATGACCTCTTCCCCTTCCCTCGCACCACTAATGCTATCACAGGTACATGTCCGTGAGAGAATCCCTTGGTTCTCATACAATGCATTCATTTGCAGAGTTCTTACAGAGTCACATAAATTCTCCCGAAGCCAGTTCTTGTCTGACCAACCGTAGGAAGCCTTTGCAAGTCCTGAAGCCTTTCAGGTTAAGCTTCATGGCTACTGAGAAATCAGCCAGAAAGGGTGGCACACAGCACCGTGGGAATACTTCCAAGGATTTGCCATCAGATCTGCATGAATTGTACAAGACTGACCCTAAAGAAACCTATGGTGAACGCAAAAATCGAATCCAATGGATTCGAAGATATTGGGCAGAGGAATGGTTTAAATACAGATTCGTCAGGGCTGAGTATGCTGAGAAGAATGCCATCAAGCAGCCCTGGGGAGATATTGTATACAAAAATCTTCAACCCCAGTCCTGTTCTGAAGCCATTCAACGAGAATTCTATCCGTGCATGGTTTGCGGACCACAGCCAGAGAACCTTGACCCTTCTTCTCTGCTATGGTGCCGTGAAGACTATCTATTCAAGCGCAATTTCAGTTAGCCAAAGACTCTGCTGCGAAGAACAAGAAGGCATTAGGACTTGACTTCAACCCAGGTCCTTCTTCACCTCGGGAAGATGGCACCCGTGAAGACAATGAAAATAGGATTGGCCCCTTCTACAACCTCGCTGGCCTCATCACACACATTGCCGTCCAAGGTGCAAACGTGGATCATTCTGGTGATGATGCTGATTCTGATGATGCACCAGCTCCACCTCCTCAGCCACAAAAGCAAAAGAAAGCTAAGGCTTCAAAACCAACTGCTGCACCAAAAGCTTCTTGAGTGAAGCCATTGGCAACTGCCCCTCCTGATCCAAGTAACACCTCTGAAGATCTCTCTCGCATCTCCAAGAAGCGTGAGAGGCCACAGAAGAAAACTGTTCAGAGATCCAGTCAAGCACTTACACCAGGTGTCGTTCTAAGGAACTAATCTGAAGCCATTGATCTATCTTTAGATGATGACTTTGGTAACGATGCTCTTGAGCAGCTGATAAAGGGCAAGCAAGAGGCGGAGATCTTCAATGATCTACCCCTCTTTGATGTGAACATTTTGGACAACTTCATTGATGAGTGGTTTGACAACCCAAATCTCAGCTTTGATGATCTTCAGCTCCCCATTGGCATCAGCGTCGCCTTCCAAGGCGCAATTGCTCCTGAGCTAGCTCTGGCTCAACGATGTTGAATTGAAGAACAAGATTGACTTTCAGAAAGAGTAGCTCAAAAAGCATGTGGCCAAGCTTGGTGCGGCTGATGTTCAGAAATTCAAGCTGATGCTGAATGACCTCAAGGAGGCGTTTCATAAGAAACGTGAAGAAGCCAAAGGTTCAAGAGAGCGCATGAAGAATCTTGCTGCCAAGTATGTTCAAGCTTACAATGAAGCTGAGAAGCGCAAGGCACTTGGGCGTCCAGGCATTGACCCCAAGATGGATGCCAAGAAGAAGAAGTCTACTGTGGCCCCAACTGAAGCTCCAAGGCGGGAAGAACCTCACATTGTCTTCCCTGCCAGCATGACAGGCTCGAAGCCTAAGGTCCCCACAGTGGCTTCAGAACAGAAGAAAACCAAGGCAGCTGAAGCCGAAGCCAGAAAGCGAAAAATGAAGAACACCACTGATGATGCACCACCCCCCAAGAAGAGAAAAACTAAAAAGAAAGATCGGGCTGCTCCCAAAGAGCCCCTTGTTGTCGAGCCCATTGCTTTTGCTCATCCTGCATCTGAAAATCAAGAGCGTCAGTTGATAGTTCATGAGTCTGCTTCCACAGAGGCTCCTGAAGCTCGAGAAGTTCCCGTTGTCGACCCCATCGCGACTGAAGACATTGGTCCTCAAGACAATGTAGAAGATGATGAAGTCCTTCCTCAGATTGAGTGCCCAACGGTATCATCGCCTGTTCTCACGAACAGCGAGCTCATTAGTATTGGTCGTCCTTTGACGCCAATCTCCCAAGATGCCTCATGGGCTGCTCGCCCCCAACCAGCAACTCCAAGTCAAGATTCACCGAGTACACCCCGTCCTCCACCAGCGCAAGTCACCAGCCCAATGGTGAATGATGAAAATTACATGGAGTCCACACCCTCACCAAAGGCATCGCCCATGTTTCAACGGCTTCGCAAAGGCCTAAGGCCATCTGTCTCCATGACAACCATCACAGAAGAAGACTCAAACCAGTCCAGCTCAGTGGCACGTCAAGTGTTCCCTGAAGATAATCCTTCTGTGATGGTTCCTGTGTCTGAAGCTAATGCTTCTGAAGAGATTCCGGCTGCAGCAGCCGATGAAAGACAAGAAGAAGAACGTGTTGCTACACCCCTTACAAACCAATAAGAAGTTGTTCTCGAGGAGAATGTGTCTGTGCCCGACCCTCTAGCTACTCAAGTGGAGGTTGAAAATCTTGAGGCTGCCACCAACAACACCACTGAAGCCAATGATGTTGTCATGGTTGAAGATAATGTGGCGCCTACAGTCAACACTGTGGATGAAGCCAATGATGCACCTGCCACTAATGTGCATCCTGACTCCATTGCAAATGCCTCTGCTCCTGCCTCGCCTGCAAGGCCTCATACCATTGAGCAAGCATTCTATCAAGGCGAGCTGGTCATAGTGTGATGGCGAATTCTGGTTCCTCCGCCTGCTCCCGGACCTCAATTTGATTATCATGTGGAACACATGCCTCAGGTTCAGAAGCCAAAGCCCAGATTGCCACGGTTTCCAGGTACTGCATCTGCACCAGGCTCATGCAATGTCAACGGCTTCATTGCACACAACACCTTCTTCGATAAAGCCAAGAACCCATATTCCAAGCCAAGAATATCATCTGACCGGTTCTGGAGTTATCACCAGCGCAACTACTACTCCTGTGTTCTATACAATCAAGGGCGCATATTTCCTCATATGCGTCTGGATTCCAAAGCCATTGATGGCCTGCCCTGCTTAGAAGAAGCACTTGACTGTTTCCGAGATGCAGGCCTGCTCAAATTTGTCACTGATAAGGAGCATTGGAATGAAGAGCTTCTGCTACAATTTTATGCAACTCTCCACATTCACGGCTACAACAGGGATTTGAAGACATGGGTCCTTGAGTGGATGACAGGAAATGTACATCATGAAGCCAAAGCTTTTGATCTCATTGAGCTTATGAGCCTGTCCACTCCAGGTGAACTCTATGAACCTGGTTGTCATCTTCACCACGATGCATTGGAGAGCATCTTTCAGAAGCCAGAGCCCAACATGAGCCAAATGTTGAGCATGATGAAGCCACTGCCACAGGATGCCGAATATCCCAACGAATTCTTTCTTGAAGACCTAGAATATCTGCCCCGCACCATCTATCACATCATTCGGCGAACTCTATGGCCCATCAAAGGGCATTCCTCCTTAGCAAAGCTCAAAGGTGCAATGAAGACATTGGTCTTCTATATTATCAATGGCAAAAGCTTCAATGCTGAGGATTTCTTCATTCGCCAGTTTGCTGCATCTGGCTCTGACATCTTTGGTCTAAAATTTTATGCTCCATGGGTTATGCGTCTCATTAAGCTTCACCCTACTGTTAACTATCATCCCTCTGCACGCAACCATCTTACATTCCTACCAGAGGTTGATATGTCAGTCGAAGCCATATAACCAGAGCCTGCCAAGGAGGCAATATATCTTCACAATGCCGATCATCAAAGTTTCTCTCAGCATGTTGAAGGCATTCAAGCAGCTTCTCGTGTTTATCCTCTTGCTGGCAATACTCATCGAGCTCATACTGAAGCCACCGAAAGCACTATTGCTCAAAGGCCTCGTAAGAGATCTCGTGTGCTCAATGACCGAGAGCTTCTTGTGGCCTTACATCAAAAACACGACAAGCATCATTACTGGCTAAAGCGTCAGATGCAAAGCCTCTTGATGGATGTCAATCGCATTCGCAACCTTGCCACCAAGAATGCCTTTGTCACTCATGAAACAAGTCAGAGGGCATGGAAGAGTCTGACGTTGCTTAGTGCTGAAGCTGATCTTGAAGACGATGGCTTTACAGAAAGATTCATATTCGACACCACTCCACCCAGGAATGATGTCCTGCGTCGCACCCCATCCCTTGAAGATTCAGAGTACTCCTCCTCCGCTGCAACCGTAAATGCGAGAGTTCTTGATGACGCTGATGATGCTACTTCACCACCGCCACCTTCGACACGTATCAACACTGCACCAAGTTCTTCTGCACCACTAAACCTCAACAACGACCCTGCTGCTTCACCTACTCCTCATGGGAACGAGTAGTGACTATGTCTTCAAACCTTTTTAGTTCTTACTAACAAAAGGGGGAGAAGCATATGTTGACAGTCTTCAAGCGGGTCCATATGGGTGGTTGCTATACTTTTGCCTAGTGTTTACAACTCTCGTTTTTGATACATTTGGTTCTTTGAGTTGTAATACTTAAACTTGATGGTCGTCTGCTACATTTTCTGCTATTCTGTGATGCGACGATAAATTCCGCATATGCGATGATAAATCCCGCATGAAGTCATTTCGCAGACGTCCATTTTTCATTACGCATGTCATTATTCATGTATATCTGTTCATGCATGATATATTGTCTTCATATGGTGAAGAGGACCTCCACAAGTACAACCTACCATGTGCATTTGCATTCCAATGCAAAACACTTATATGCACATCTTCAGGGGGAGCCTTTTTGCCACCTTTGAAGATAATATCTTAATCCTTTACAATTTCACATACTTTTATCCCCGTTGAAAACTTCAAACAGTTTGTCATCAATCACAAAAAAGGGGGAGATTGTAAGTGCATCTAGTGCCACCCCTAGTTGGTTTTGGAGTATTGACGACAAACCTGGTTGAGGGACTAATGTGTTTGTGAGAATTGCAGGATAACACAGGTAGTAGTCCCTCATTGATTCGGTTTACCTACCGGAGATGACCCCTAAAAATATGTGAATACATTGAATACAATGGTGGTCTGTGAAGCTATTCACATTGAAGACTATGACATGAGAAGACATCGAGTGAAGACTATGGAGCGCGAAGACTTAGTTGTTTTGTTGTTTCCTTTTTTTCTTTGTTGAGTCATCGGAACCACCGCACTGTTAAGTGGGGTCCAAGTGAACAAAGTCAGAATGACTGAAGTGATGCTCAACCAAATCCTATGTCTTCAAGGGAAGACAATGAGTGCAGATCTTATCCAGAGTCGGATAAGTCAGCTTTACTTGTAGCCCAAGTCAAGCTGTCGCGTGTGTTTGAAATCTGACCGTTGTGACACGTGCTAGTTCCTTAGTGACCCATGGTCATTTCGGACAAATCAGGTCGGGTTGCCCAGTGGCTATAAATATCCCACCCCCTACACCATAAATTGGTGGCTGCTCAGAGTTAGTACACGGCTTTTGTCGTTTTGAGAGCAACCCACCTCCGAAGCTTTTGAGAGAGAATCCTTGCGAGGACAAAGCCCAAACCACCCAGAGCTCAAAGAGTATTTGGCATCACTAAAGTCTTTCTGTCCGCGTGATCTGAAGACTTGTTACACTTGAGGACTATGAATCCTCCAGCCGGTTAGGCATCACGTTCTGAGCATCCAAGAGTCATTCTAGATTGCCGGTGAACAAAGTCTGTGAAGGTTTGGAAGTCTACCTTGAAGACTTACTAGAGTGATTGGGTGGGGACTAGGTGTCCTTAGCTCAAGGGGAATAAGGTGAAGACGTGGTCTTCTGAGTTGAATCTCAGCCTCCCTAACCAGATGTACAGTTGTCACAACAACTCGAACTGGTCGAACAAATCCCTGTCCTCCTGAAGCTACTGGTTCTATCTCTCACTTCTCTCTACTTATAGTTTGTCTTCATGAAGTCATTGCCTGCTTGCATTATCTGTTTGACTTCACTGTGTGACTACCTATTCTGATTAGCTTCATACTATCTTCCATCTTGATCCTTTCTACCTAGTTGCTAATAGTCTTCGTGCTTTCACTTCATTGAATACTTGACTATGGCTTGTCTAGTGTAGTCTACCTTCCGCTGCATACGAATAGTCTTGTTTCTATTGTTTGTCTTCGAAACTCCCATGTTTTGAAGACTTTAATAAAAATCGCCTATTCACCCCCCCTCTAGTCAATAACTAGCCCTTTCAGAGGTAACTATACCTGCTCCCTTATTGGAAAGTAGTTCATCACAAAAATCAGTTACTGTGATCCCTACACCAATTAGTGAGGAAGCTGATAATAATGATCATGAAACTTCGGATCAAGTTACTACCGAACCTCATAGGTCAACCAGAGTAAGATCCGCACCAGAGTGGTATAGTAATCCTATTCTTGAGGTCATGTTACTTGACCATGACGAACCTACAAACTATGAGGAAGCGATGATGAGCCCAGATTCCGTGAAATGGTTTGAGGCCATGAAATCTGAGATGGGATCCATGTATGAGAACAAAGTTTGGACTTTGGTGGACTTGCCCGATGATCGGCAAGCCATTAAGACTAAATGGATCTTCAAGAGGAAGACGGACACTGATAGTAGTGTTACTATCTACAAAGCTCGACTTGTCGCAAAAGGTTTTTGACAAGTTCAAGGAGTTGACTACGATTAGACTTCCTCACCCGTGGTGATGCTTAAGTCTATCCGAATCATGTTAGCAATTGCTTCATTTTATGATTATGAAATTTGGCAAATGGATGTCAAAACTGCATTCCTGAATGGATGTCTGGAAGAAGAGTTGTATATGATGCAACCGGAAGGTTTTGTCGATCCAAAGGGTGCTAACAAAGTGTGCAAGCTCCAGCGATCCATTTATGGACTGGTGCAAGCCTCTCGGAGTTGGAATAAACACTTTGATAGTGTGATCAAAGCATATGGGTTTATACAGAGTTTTGGAGAAGCATGTATTTACAAGAAAGTGAGTGGGAGCTCTATAGCATTTCTAATATTATATGTGGATGACATATTGTTGATTGGAAATGATATAGAATATCTGGATAGAATAAAGGGATACTTGAATAAGAGTTTTTCAACGAAAGACCTCGGTGAAGCTGCTTACATATTGGGCATCAAGATTTATAGAGATAGATCAAGACACTTGATAAGATTTTTCAGTGAGTAAATACCTTGACAAGTTTTTGAAAGAGTTCAAAATGGATCAGTCAAAGATGGAGTTCTTGTTTGTATTACATGGTATAAAGTTGAGTAAGACTGAAAGCCCAACCATGGTAGAAGATAGAAAGAGAATGAAAGTCATTTCCTATGCCACAATCATAGGTTCTATAAAGTATGTTGTGCTGTGTACCAGACCTGTTGTGTACCTTGCCATGAGTTTGGCAAGGGGGTACAATAGTGATGTAAGAGTAGATCACTGGACAACGGTCAAAATTATCCTTAGTGAGGACTAAGGAAATGTTTCTCGGTGATGGGGTGATAAAGAGTTCGTCGTAAAGAGTTACGTCGATGCAAGCTTTTAAACCGATCCAGATGACTCTATGTCTAAATCTGGATACATATTGAAAGTGGGAGCAATTAGCTAGAGTAGCTCTATGCGGAGCATTGTAGACATAGAATATTTGCAAAATACATATGGCTCTGAACGTGGCAGACCCATTGACTAAACTTCTCTCACAAGCAAAACATGATTACACCTTAGTACTCTTTAGGTGTTAATCACATGATGATGTGAACTAGATTACTGACTCTAGTAACACTTTGAGTGTTGGTCACATGGCGATGTGAACTATGGGTGTTAATCACATGGTGATGTGAACTATTGGTGTTAAATCACATAGCGATGTGAACTAGATTATTGACTCTAGTGCAAGTGGGATACTCAAGGAAATATGCCCTAGAGGCAACAATAAAGTTATTATTTATTTCCTTATTTCATGATAAATGTTTATTATTCCTGCTAGAATTGTATTAACCCGAAACTTAGTACATGTGTGAATACATAGACAAACAGAGTGTCACTAGTATGCCTCTATTTGACTAGCTCATTGAATCAAAGATGGTTAAGTTTCCTAGCCATAGACATGAGTTGTCATTTAATTAATGGGGTCACATCATTAGAGAATGATGTGATTGACTTGACCCATTTCATTAGCATAGCACTTGATCGTTTAGTATGTTGCTATTGCTTTCTTCATGACTTATACATGTTCCTATGACTATGAGATTATGCAACTCCCGAATACCGAAGGAACACTTTGTGTTCTACCAAACATCACAATGTAACTGGGTGATTATAAAGGTGCTCTACAGGTGTCTCCGATGGTACTTGTTGAGTTGGCATAGATCGAGATTAGGATTTGTCACTCCGATTGTCGAAGAGGTATCTCTGGGCCCTCTCGATAATGCACATCACTATAAGCCTTGCAAGCAATGTGACTAATGAGTTAGTTGCAGGATGGTGCATTAAGGAACGAGTAAAGAGACTTGCCAATAACGATATTAAACTATGTATTGAGATATCAATGATCAAATCTCGGGCAAGTAACATATCGATGACAAAGGGAACAACATATGTTGTTATACAGTTTGACCGATAAAGATCTTTATAAAATATGTGGGAGCCAATATGAGGATCCAGGTTCCGTTATTGGTATTGGCCGGAGACGTGTCTCGGTCATGTCTTCATAGTTCTCGAACCCGTAGGGTCCGCACGCTTAACGTTTGATGACGATCGGTATTATGAGTTTATGTGTTTTGATGTACCGAAGGTAGTTCAGAGTCCTGGATGAGATTGGGGACATGACGAGGACTCTCGAAATGGTCGAGACGTAAAGATCGATATATTGGAAGGCTATATTCGGACATGGGAAAGGTTCCGAGTGATTCTGGTATTTTTCGGGATACCGGAGAGTTACGGGAATTCGCCGGGGAGTATATGGGCCTTATTGGGCTTTAAGGGAAAGAGAGAGGGGCTGCCTAGGGCAGGCCGCGCGCTCCCCCAAGGCCTAGTCCGAATTGGACTAGGGGGAGGGGTGGCGCCCCCTCCTTCCTTCTCTTCTCTCTTCCCCTTCCTTCTCTCCTAATCCTACTACTTGGAAGGGGGGAATCCTACTCCCGGTAGGAGTAGGACTCCCCAGGGTGCGCCATAGGAGGGGCAGCCCTCCCGCTCATCCACTCCTTTATATACGGAGGGGGGGCACCCCATAGACACACAAGTTGATCATTGATCTTTTAGCCGTGTGCGGTGCCCCCCTCCACCATAATCCACCTCGGTCATATCGTTACGGTGCTTAGGCGAAGCCCTCCGTCGGTAGATTCATCAACATCGTCATCACACCGTCATGCTGATGGAACTCTCCTTTGAAGATCTATTGGATCGTGAGTTCGTGGGACGTCACCGAGTTGAACATGTGCAGATCACGGAGGTGTCGTACGTTCGGTACTTGGATCGGTCGATCGTGAAGACGTATGACTACATCAAATGTGTTGTCATAATGCTTCCGCTTAAGGTCTACGAGGGTATGTGGACAACACTCTCCCCTCTCATTGCTATGCATCACCATGATCTTGCATGTGCGTAGGAACTTTTTTGAAATTACTACATTCCCCAACATGTGCATTGTACAAAAGAAGTACTACCGGAGTCCTTCAAAGGTGTATCTCCGAAGAGGAGGGAAGGTAATTCTTGGCAGAAATACATGCTGGTGTCGGCAGTCATCACGCCACAGCTCAAGCCCTCGTAAGCAAGGCGTTTCGGACAGGTTTTTGTCTGGCCTACGCCTCGAGCAGACGCTCAAACCCTCGTCCAGCGTTGTGTGGGCTGTTAGCTTTTCGCCAATCAAAGCCACATGCACTACAAAAAAAATACACTTCCGTGATGATATGTGCTTGTCACAGTAGGTCTTGTTTTTTGTCATGCATGTACATCCATGATGATTTTATGACAGAATCAAGATAGTCATACATGTGTTGTCGTAGAAATTATCATCACGAAAGTGTCAACTTCCATGACGATAAATCGCGTGTCACAGAAGTGTTTTCGTCAAGGGTGACCGACACGTGGCATCCACCGTAACGGAACGCCGTTAAGCTATCAGGTCGGGTTTTGGATCCGATAACCCGTTAACAGCCCAGACCAATGGGAAATTTCCACGTGTAAAATTCTTATTGGGCGGACGAAACACGTGTCAGCTCGTCAGTGTGTCAGATAGGTGCCTATGATATGTCGACATGTGCCATGGCCCATAACTGGCCCATTTAGCTTACAAAGCCAGCCCGTTTGACTTGGTCAAAAGTTAACGGGTTGGCCCATGAAAAGCCTGTTAACGGTCTCTTCGTAAATAGCCCATTTTACGGCCCGGTAACTCACGTCCCGTTAGGCCCTAACGGAAATCGGCCCAACAACGGCATGTGCGCCGTCGAATATAACACCAGCCCATTTCACTTCCGGCCCATGTATGGCACACGATGTCTTTTGGCCCATATGAGGCCTTCGTATCTTTAGCCCTTTAGAGTCCCACGGTGACTCTAGCCCATAATGAACAGTAATATTCTTTGTACCCGTTAACGACCCGTGATTCACATGGGCCGTTTCCAGCCCATGTTAGCTTTCGGCCTATTAACGACCCATACATTCTTGGGCTCCTTTCCGGCCCTCGATTACTTCCGGCCCATTACTGGCCTGTTCCCCTAATGGGCCAAATTCGGCCCATGGAAAGAGTCGGCCCGTTTCTGGCCTGTTAACCCGTTGCACCGTTTCCAGTCCGTCCTATATTCTGGACCATTTACGACCTATTATGCTTGTGACATAATTAAGCCTTTGCTGTCCTCCGGCCTATTAATGGCCCGTTACCGTGTTGTGATGATACCAATTACGCCCGTTTACGACCCATGTAGACTCATTTATCCGACGGCTCGAGGCCCACCAATTCTACGGCCCTGATGGAGGCCCATTTATCGACGCCCCGTAGGAGACCCATGGATCCTACGCCCGTATATGGCCCATGGTTGTTGCGGCCACTAGCAAACCAGGGAAAAAGAAGACTAGGGAATAAATAAGGCCGAAACTAACGCTAGGCTATTAAGGCGATTGCACAGATTACATCCACTTAGCATCAAAGATCGCCACCAGTGCAAATATAGGGAACACCCTACACTATACAAAAATGGCTTGCTGTTTTCTTCAGCTGGTGGCTGCACGTTAAGAACAAATTCTGTGTCGCACCAAAACAAATTGCAACTATATAACAAAAGGAAGGTTGGTATAAAACTTAACAGTCTAGGAGATAAATGCACCACCAGAAGTACAGAAGTTTAGTTCATTTGACCTGACTGTTACGTTTTCATGTTGTATTGCCCGATGGAGCACCATAACCCTCGCCTTCATTTCTCCTAGGCTCCTGAACAACATAGCAAATATCTAATAGTCTGGTTTCAAAACCATGCATATCTTGACGACATCGAACAATGTCTCTCCAAGTTTCACAAAGGGTCTCTGTTAGGGAATGGACTTGTGTCCGGAGCGCAGATACAACATTGCTTTGAGCTTGCATATCTTGATCATGAGGCAGTTTGGACGATATTGCCTTAACAACCAACCCAGTATTATGCAGGAACGTGCTTTTGGCACTGTTAGTGGACAGGTACTGACGCACGGCAACAAGAGCTGACATTGCGGTTATAGTTGCCTCGCCACCTTCAGAAGGTGGCGGTTCCACCATTTTTTCCATAGCTCGCTGAAAAGTTAAGTTTGAACATTAGTAGTACTAGAACAGAAGATATTAAGGAGGCAGCAAAACCAAACAAAATAGCTTTGGTCTATATACAGAACTTATTCTGGTGAACCCATGTAAAATATTAGTTGTATTTTATTGCAAAGTACATAATAAAACCAGCTTCCAAACATATGACCATGTACCATCGCTAATGTATTGTCTATTTCTTCACATTGTATTGAGGGCTAAGGATAAAGAGACGAAGTTTATAATACGGTAAGCATAGTATGACATCATTCATATCACAAAACAACTGAGAACAGACAAACAAGCAATTGTAACATTGTGTGGCCAAGTCCAGCACGGAACTAGATTACGGGTCAAGATCAAAGGAACATCACTCCTCTCTTTTAAACCTTGTAAGGTGCAATGATACGCTAAGACAATTGTGTATAAAATTGAAAAGAGTAATAGACATTGGCTGCAAACCATGCAGTTCAAGGCACAAGTTAGAGTAAGTAGTAGTTAAAAGGCATGAGGATTAACGACTTACAACCGCGCCTTTGACTGGTGTAGTCATGCCCTTCTTCTTGCTGGTGTGACAGTCTTTGAAGATTTCCACAACATTTGGTTCAGGTACTTTTTGGTCCTTGCGGGCTTTCCTCTGCATTTGGAACAAGTCAATATAGATATGATAATATGGTATAGCGAAAAGAGTGAAACAGCAGCTAATTACAAGAGCCTCGCAGTGTGCAATATAGGTACGAGATCCTGTCGTCTGTTGGAATTTCACTTTCGTATGGCTGGCCTTGTTCTTCGAACAGTTCACCTACAAGAAGATAGGTTTGTGTGGCACATGCGTAAATAGGACTTCAACATGTGATCCGATCACATATATATAATGTACCTGATACTTTGGATCAGACCAGTGTTTAACGAGGCCCCTCCAGTCTTCATCTGATATATTTTCCACTGGAGATGTTTGGGAAAGTTCATTGTTAGCCTTGTCTTCAAAGTGAGTTTTCCTCAAGTTATACTGATATTGTTGTAGAGCAGACTTGAAAACATGGGTGCAAGCTTGTCTGGTTACATCATCTTGGCTATCCAACTTGAACCTCATCTGTTGAAAATTATGGGAGTTTCATTATCAGCAACCTAGAAAGTATGGGACAGAGCAAGACGATATTACTAGTTTCCATACATAACCATACTTACAGATAAATGGTCGAGGAAGGTGTTGAACTGGGTTTTGTCTTTGTCATTCCTATACTGAATCCATGTTGGGAGGATATGTACATGACACCTAATGGCAACCGCTGCCTATGATACTAACTTGGCTGACTCTAGCATCACGTGGCCTTGATAAACCTACCTGAAAACGGATCTCCATTCTTCCTCCTCTAGATTTTGTTAACCTATCGAGCATTATCCCTAATATTTGTTTCCTCTTGTGCCTAGGTGCTAGTCCAACAACGAAAATAGGAAGTGTTAGTGTACATCAAACTGTGAGACTACATATAAACAAGCATGCAACTGTAACTTGACTCCAGCAACTACCTTCTTGCTCTTGAAGCTCACAAGGTTCATATGATCTTGCCAACTCATCTTGTGTCAAGAGTGCTTGGGAAGTAGTGTCAGGTGGCAAGGGAGCTTGGGAACGTGCTGCTAGCTCAGTTGACGCACGAGTAACTCGTGCAGCTGGTAGTACTATGGAAGGTGTTGCAAGAACTAGGGTTGTCTCTGCTTGTTTGGTGGCAGCTATTTGTTTCTGTTTGGCTTTTTTTGCAGCTCGTGTAGCACGGGATGCCCTGTTTGTAGAATTTTCTGCTGGACTTTGACCTTCTATTACACCATCACCACCAGCAGAATCTGCAGGATTCATCCGCTTCTCATTCCCTGCCATTCTGTGTTTCCTACTCTTTCTGTGTGCCATGTTAAGTCAAGCCGCCAAGAAAAAAGAATAACAATTTAGTTCTTCAGAACAAATTGATGCGTAATGCAGACGAACTGAACTTTGATGTTAGACAACCACATGATAGGAGGATGTAATATGTATGAAAAATAGGACGGAAGAGATAACCAGAACTATGATGTGTAAACTAAGCAGTAGACATTTCACCAAATTTGAAGCAATGCAATGGAAGGTAGACACCATATGAAAGATGCTACAAATATCACTCTGCCAAGTTAACGGTGCCTTGTCATAAATGGCGTTTAAATAAATGTGAAGCAGTACGAGAAATAAATCATATGCAAGATGCAAACAACATCACACTACCAAGTTAGAGGTCTCTCATCATTAGTGCCATTGCATATTCACAGCTTATGATGTGTAAACTAAGGAGAAGGCATTTCAACAAATTAGAAGCAATGAAAGCTAGACACCATATGAAAGATGCAAAGAATATCACTCTACCAAGTTAAAACTATCTCGTCATGAGTGCCATTTCAACAAATTAGTAGTACAAGCTAGAAAAGAATGCAAGATGTAACCTATATCACACTCCAAAGTCAAATGTGTCTTATGATAAGTGATTGTTGCAGGTTACACAACAGTAGTAATTTGATGTAAGAACATGGTGTGATAGACAGATATTGTATGTTCTAGAAACAGGAACACGTGTCTTATTCAAGTATAATGTGTAAAGTAAGCAAATGGAATTCAACAAAATTAGAAGCAATACAAGCTAGACATCACACATAACATGCAACCACATATAACAGTGTCAAGTTAGAGGGAGCACTGGTGATGGTGAGCTACGTCTTGAGCTTGCGTTGGTTTTCCTTGAAGAGGGAAGGGTGATGCAGTAATAGTAGCGTAAGTATTTCCCTCAGTTTTTGAGAACCAAGGTATCAATCTAGTAGGAAGATCCTCACAAGTCCCACGCACCTACACAAACAAACAAGAACTCGCAACCAACGCAATAAAGGGGTTGTCAATCCCTTCATGGCCACTTGCGAAAGTGACATCTGATAGAGATAATATGATAAGATAAATATTTTTGGTATTTTTATGATATAGGTTGGAAAAGTAAAAATGCAAATAATAGTAGATAGCAAACTTATATGATAAGAGATAGACCCGGGGGCCATAGGTTTCACTAGTGGCTTCTCTCAAGATAGCATAAGTATTACGGTGGGTGAACAAATTACTGTCGAGCAATTGATAGAAAAGCGAATAATTATGAGATTATCTAGGCATGATCATGTATATAGGCATCACGTCCGTGACAAGTAGACCGACTCCTGCCTGCATCTACTACTATTACTCCACACATCGACCGCTATCCAGCATGCATCTAAGTATTAAGTTCATAAAGAATGGAGTAACGCATTAAGAAAGATGACATGATGTAGAGGGATAAACTCATGCAATATGATATAAACCCCATCTTTTTATCCTCGATGGAAACAATACAATATGTGCCTTGCTGCCCCTGCTGTCACTGGGAAAGGACACCGCAAGATTGAACCCAAAGCTAAGCACTTCTCCATTGCAAGAAAGATCAATCTAGTAGGCCAAACCAAACTGATAATTCAAAGAGACTTGCAAAGATAACTGAAGCACACATAAAAGAATTCAGAGGAGATTCAAATATTTCTCATAGATAAACTTGATCATAAACCCACAATTCATCGGATCTCGACAAACACACCGCAAAAAGAGTTACATCGGATAGATCTACAAGAAGATCAAGGAGAACTTGGTATTGAGATTCAAAGAGAGAGAAGAAGCCATGTAGCTAATAACTATGGACCCGAAGGTCTGTGGTAAACTATGCACAACTCATCGAAGAGGCTGTGGTGTTGATGTAGAAGCCCTCAGTGGTCGATTCCCCCTCTGGCGGAGCGCCGACGAAGGCTCCAAGATGGGATCTCGCGGATACAGAAGGTTACAGTGGTGGACATAGTTTTTCGTGGTCGCCTCTCATGTTTTTGGGGTACGTGGGTATATATAGGAGGAAGAAGTATGTCGGTGAACGCCCGAGGGGCCCACGAGACAGGGGGGGCGCACCCGTCAGGGGGGCGCCCTCCACCCTCGTGGCTTCCTCGATTGCTTCTTGACTTGCACTCCAAGTCCTCTGGATTGTGTTCATTCCAAAGATCACGATCCCGAAGGTTTCATTCCGTTTGGACTCTGTTTGATATTCCTTTTCTTCAAAATACTGAAATAGGCAAAAAAACAGCAATACAGGATGGGCCTCCGGTTAGTAGGTTAGTCCCAAAAATGATATAAAAGTGTAAAGTAAAGCCCATAAACATCCAAAACAAGTAATATAATAGCATGGAACAATCAAAAATTGTAGATACGTTGGAGACGTATCATGGTGCACTAGGGAGACATGCTCATCATAAACACAGCTATGTTGAGTGTCTATGCATGTGTTTTCTTCGAAATCATCTTGGGGGGTGGAGGAGTAGAAACTGTAGAGGCCCTCCGTTTGGAAGGAGCACCTTTATCCGCTGCCTTGCTATCTTCCTTCCGCTTTATTAATTTTGAATTGTCAAGATAAAACCGACAAGAAAAAGCAATAAAATTCTCTCTTCAGAACTCATTCATGCATGATAATGACAATCTCTACTTTGACGTAAGGCAAACACATGATACCAGGATGGAATATGTAAGAAAAACAGGACGGCATGGCATGTTCACAACTGTTTGTGTAAACTAAGCAGAAACCATTCCAATAAATAAGAAGCAATGCAAGCTAGACACCACATGAAAGATGCAACCAATATGACTCTGCCAAGTTAAAAGCATCCCATCATAAATGGAATTTCAACAAATTAGAAGCAGCGCATGCTATAAATCATATGAAAGATGCAACTAATATCGCATTGCATATACTAAAGGTGTCTCATCATATTGATTGATGCGGGATACGAAAAACAATATTTTTATGTAAGAACATGCTTAATAGACAGATGTACTATGTACTAAATACAGGAAGGCATGTCACATTAACAGGTATAATGTATAAGCTAAGCAGACTAGCACATGCATTAACCAGATTGGAAGAATTACAATCTAGACACCATATGCAACATGCAACCACATATCACGCTGCCAAGTTAGAGAAAGCACCTGCGATGCTAGTGTAGGGGAAATGCGGTAATCAACTATAGAGCTACGTTCACTATCTTCATCTAGCCTTGCTGTTTCTTGAGAATCATGTCGGGAGGCTGACGCTGCATTCTTTAAATGAGGAGTAGTCCACTTGCCTGCCTGCCTCATCATAAGTGATTGATGAGGGATACAGAAGAACATTAGTTTGATGTAAGAACATGGTTAATACACAGATGTACTAGTATGTACCAAAAACAGAAAGGCATGTCATATTCAAAGGTACAATGTGTAAGCTAAGCAGATGCAATTTAACCAAATTGGAAGCAATACAAGCTAGACATCCGGCTGGAGCGGTGAGCATGATCATCTAGGACCTGAGAGCCTGGTGGGAGACGGGCTGCTTCGCCACCATCGCGGCTTTTTAGTTGGCTTCCAGGTGATGTCTGTCTTTGCTGGGCTTGTCACTGGCTCGGCCAGTGCCCTAACTAGCTATTTGTCTTCTGGTGCTCACGGGATGGTGGTTCATGTAAAAAATATATTTCCTTATCTTAATAAAGACCGACTTCGGCCTTTCGAATACAAGCTAGACACCATATGGAACATGCAACCACATATGACACTGCGAAGTTAAAGCAAGCACCTGGGATGGTGGTTCATTGCGAGCGAGGTCATCAACTCCAGAGCTACGTTTACCGTCTCCATCTGCTGACACTACACCCTTTATAGCGATGTAACGTGTCGTACCTACCCGCGAAGAAAGCTGGCTCAACTTCTCTCTTTTCTTTTCTGCTTCTCTTGAGGCAGACTCTGAAATACCCTTGCATAAAAACACAATAGTGAGAGTATGGGTGAAGTGTGTGCAGAACTAGTGCACTTTAAAAGTAGCAGATAGCAGGTGGCTGAAAAATAAATGATAGGAGACATATGATAGCTCTACAACATTGCATGGCAAACAAAATTAGATTCTACTTCATATGATTTTGTAATATATGAGCACAGGAAATGCAGGTACTCCTCCAGCACACCACCACATGTGGTCATATCTAAGATAACAGTCGACTGAAAATAAATAGGTTAGTCGATTTTTTTAATGAACTATCTGATCTATAAGGAACGGGCAGATGGCCTTCATCTACCTCCCGCCAGTCACTGTTGACGATCTTTCTCGAACCACCAACGACCACCGGCCCAGACCCCCTTGGCAGCGCCCCCAGGCCATCCCTTTAATCCCGACCGACCTCCAGATCAGGCGCCAGCAGCTCTAGGACCCACACGCCCCTAAGATAAACACCGAGGCGCTGCTTCCCCGGTGTAATAGGCGTACTAGCGCCTATTATGCAGGGAATGCTTCCGTTAATTGGTAATCAACTGACCGTAAATTGAAATTCAGGGGGCGACGGACCTCTAGCTAAGGTGAAATAGTATATGATGAGAAACCTTGTGCATCGCGAGTTACTAGGAACATCTAGTATCAAGAAGAAGCGGTCAACTAGTGTCTTCTGTGGGATGAATACCGTGCAAGCAGACACGTAAGATTTGCACGAATAAGGGAAGAGGAGTACCCTTATCGGTTGCCAGTGTGGTCTCCTCCATATGTCACGGCAATCTTCTTTTTTCTCCTGGGGGAACCGATGTTTTGGAGAGCCGTGGATCCTTGGACAAACCCATGGACAAATTGTTGACTGTGTTGCCGTCGCCGTATATTAGCGGAGGGGAAGCAGATCCGAGGCGGCGAAGGACAGCATAGCAGGAATAGCTCCGATGTGGTGGACGGTGGCGAAGTTGGAGCGGCAGCGGTGAGGCACGGGACGACGTGGTTGAACTGGCTTGGGTACGGACGACTCGGCCTCGGCTTCAACTACTAGCCGTGGAGGGTGTTGCGGTTGAGGTTGCGGTGGACGACGACGTCTGGGTATCGGCTCCGGCGTTATGGAGGAGGGTGGCGGTTGATGGGTGGGATGGGTGGCGGATGGAGGACACCGGGGTCTCGCGGCTGGTGGAGAGGTAGTTTTTGCACCCACGGAGTACGAATGGGGAATCAGACGGGTGGGCGGGGGGGAGGGGGGAGAACCATGTTTTGGTTTGGGACGCGCTTGTTTTTCGCTTTTTTGAACAGAAGATGGGACGCGCTTGTTTGAAATTTGGGGAAAGTACAAACTTTGCCCCCTCTTAAATTTCGGACCTACTGCGGGTCGGGGGTAGGATGGTAATCACAGGTGTCCCAAATAGTGGGCGGGAGCGATTTCGGCCACGCGCATGTGTGCTTAGGCGGCCATTGTGTATGAATGTTTTTCGGAGGCGGTTGCGTGGCGTCTAGATAAAGCTACAAACCTACCCAGTTTAGAACTTTGGACGTTGGGCCGGTAGGTTTCACGGGTCGGAGTTATTAGAAAAGTAATTTCCTTGTACCACCAAACATTGGTCTCGCGCGGTTTTGGGCGAGTAGAGTCTCTTTTGACGCTTCGTTCGAAATTTTGAAACACAAGCATTCACGTTTACAGTACTCTTGAACTATGAGGATTGACCTAAATAGACAATGTTATATTTGACCTTGTATGTTTGAAAACCTCATTAAATTATCCGCTTCTTTTTGAAATTTTGACACTTGAAAATCCTATAACTATGATTATTTTGGAATGGAGGAGCTAAATTTGAATCTATTTTGTACACGACTACATATGCTATTATGTACAAAATCAGAGCAAAGATTGGTGCCCCCATAATTTAGGTATGATTTAAAAATGCTAGGATATCAAATTCAAATAATTGAATGGACTTCATGTTGAATTCGATTTTTTTAAACCACCTTAAGTTGAATTCAAATGCATGCTAGTTCATAGGTAGCTATTTATAATGTTCATTGTGTAACTTTCGTATGTATAATGTGCTTTACACACACAACATAAACTATACTCACGTTTATATTCGATTGCTAAAGTGATGCATTGTCTAGAGTTCAAAATACTAACTATGTGGATCAATTGTGTCGAATAATAACATAGACATACTCAAATTCGACAGAATCGAGATGTCTGATGGATCAATGACCGTTCCTTACGCGAATTGCAAATATCATGATCCCATCCTAATATTTGGATACAATTTATATCTTTAATCAATGTGTACAATAGTATTTTACGTGTAGTTTCACTCTCCGTCAGTGGTCTCTCACACATGCTCACACACTCTCTCCCGAGGTGTCTTTCTCACACCCATGCTCTCCATATAACCCTCCCTCCCTCTCGTAACCATTTACGGCTGTTTTCACTAACCTTTATCACAAGCACTCTTCCTGTCGCAAGCATACACACGCACAATCCCCATCGACCCTTTCTATATACATAGACCTGCCTACGTGTCTCCTGTACGCACATTATCTTTAGGCCTGTCTCTCACGCATTGTATCACACCTCTCTTCCTAATCGACGAGTATGATTCTAGCAGAGCATTCTGTAGGATGCCCCTTAAAGTTAGGTTGGATGAATAGTAATATCAGAGATAAAGGGGTTACCTTAGTCCGAGAACCTAGGGTTACAAATCCTAGCCCGCTTTGTCGGTGGACATAGAGTCCTTCACAATTCTGCTATCTTTGTCATGTATGACTAGTCATCCCTGGGTCTCCCTAAATGCGTCACAGGCCAACCAATGTGGCGCAGGACGGAACTGGACGAAGGGCCTCACCTCGACCCACCGGACCTCACGCGGGGACGCACCCTCTGCCCCCACATCTCGTTATCTTCTCACACCCACACATACCAACACAAACACCACACACACACACAAAAATTCTCCTGGTGCCTCTATCCCCTCCCCCCTTGCATATAAACACTCAAGGGAATCTCTCGCCGTGATGTCATATTTGTATCTCTCTCTCTCTCTCTCTCTCTCTTTCTCTCTCTCTCTAGACCACTCTCATTTCTCGTGCTATCTCTCTGATGCCCTGCCACCCCACCCCACCCCCACCCCGTCGAACCCTCTATCCATGCCTCTCTCGAATATGTAATACACACACATACCTTTCTAGGCCCTGTCAAATGCATCAACTACACATTCACACATGTTACATCACGTACCCCATTGATCTAAAAAGCCCTCTCTTCACGTTTATTTCGCATACAACATTCCTTTTGAATAAAGTGTGGCCAAAAAATTATTTTAGAATTTCCACATATATACAACATTACAAAGTTATATGGAGGAGTACGAACGCTAATTTGCATTTCATGGTGCCCACAATGATATTTATTCCGCACTGTGAATTTGTATATTTTTATACTATATACAAAGTTAGTCATAATAAAGAGAAACGAAGAGCATCTCTCTCTCCATCGCATACCCCCCCTACGCCTCTTTCACGTATGCACACAAACTGTCTCTGGGTCCTCTAAAAATAAGCCCCCAGCACATTCATGCATGTTTCATCTTTCTCTGGAAATATATACAATGATGATCATTGTATTTGAAGCGAAAGCACAATACGTACATTGGACTTCAGAATCCACTCATTACTATCACCATTTATGTTTTGTGGTTATTATACAGTCACGGGCTCACCGTAAAACTTTGTATTTGCTCAAGACATGACTAGTTGACCAGTTAAACGCTCCACATGGCACCTCTAGTGTTGCATCACATTATCTCACTACCATCGTGCCCACCTGTCGGCTTGTTTCTACTCTACATCTACACTCCTATAAAATACACTCTTATAAGAAACAGAGTTGGTGATGATGGTGTGCCAGCCATCCTACAATATAGGTCGTCCAATTTATATCTAACGAATAGGAAAGAAACTATGGAAATTTTGCAAAAAGGTACCCAAACACCTCTCCACATTTGCAAATAAGGCCTTCCCTCGTTCATCCTTTTCTCTGACAGGATAAACTAGTCATACAAATGCATCTTGATGTTGCGTGCAACGCACGGGCATCTTGCTAGTAAGAATGAAAACAAACGACAAAAAAATATTGGACGGTGGTTCGAAGTCATGACCGCGGGCACAGCGGACAAGGCGGCCTTGTATTGGTATGCTGAGCCGTCTGTTTTAACACACAGGAGCTGGTGTGGTGATTATAGACACACACACGCATGCACACGAGCTGCATGCATGCAACACTCACACGAACACATGCACCCACGCACACACGCAACACTCACACGTACACACGCAGCCATGCACGCACGCAACACTCACACACACACACACACACACGCATGCATGCACACACCAGTACACCACACGACCAACACACACTCTCACACTCAAGTGCTCAACCTACACGTGCATGCACACACATCAGGCCCTGACAGACACATACACAACCAGGTGATTCCCGCACACGGGTTGGAGTCTTGTCGCGCCTGCATAAATTTGTGTTTATCTGACCTTTTTCCAATGCGA
Source organism: Triticum timopheevii (assembly GCA_963921465.1). Lineage (NCBI taxonomy): Eukaryota > Viridiplantae > Streptophyta > Magnoliopsida > Poales > Poaceae > Triticum > Triticum timopheevii. Next base: position 157,057,466 of record OY997272.1, read on the forward strand.
ACTGATAGGTGGGACCCACAAGGAACGTGGTCAATTTAACTAGTCAACATGGCGCCACGCAGACTATTTGGTCGGTCAACAGAGTGCAATCCGATGCTGAACCGTGAGCAAGTGACCGTATAATCACCGCAAAACGTATATAGTGACCGTAATCAGCTTATTCTGAAGTTCGGTGACCGTATTACGTTTTTCTCTCTGTAGGTCCTCCAAAACTACATCTCTACACGTTCTCGCATGTTACATCTAACAACTATGCAATACATCACTACTACTACACTCTAACACAATAAATCATATGTGTTTTTAGTCTTACTAGATATCATATTGTTACTTAATTATTCAGTTTGCATACATCAAAATTGTCTTTGAAATGTATGGCCAATATCATCTACCGCGCGGGAAAAATCCCGCCCTTTCCAGTTTAATCGGGTTTGTATCGATGGATCATGCAAAACACCAAAAGTATAGTAGTACTATACAGTACAAGTGACAGTTCATTGGGTCGTCGTGTCGTGTACTCCTCCATCGTAAGAGTGGAGCGCTCGCTTTCATAAATCTTCTAGTCCCTTTCGCCGACATGTGGGACATCAAGCTACCGGGTCCACATGCCATACCGGAATACAGTGCAGAGCAGCCGGGGTGAAGCACCCCAGTCATGGTGCCGGCGTAGTAATGAGGAATGATGCGTCAAATCACAAAGCTGCACCTTTCCCGCAATTAAGTTGGAGGGATGAAGTAATAATGCTAAAAAAAGAAGTTGGAGGGATGAAGCAACCATCATTTCACTCGTTGTTGAATCCACTTCTCCCTCATCTTCTTCAACTTAACCACGTGTTGCTTCTGCCGTTGTTCTGCCTCATGTGGGACGCGGATCGGCTTGGTAAAGCACTGACACATGGGACCGCATGTTACCAAACCGCAGGACAACGTCCTCTATAAATAAGAAACCTCCCCCGCCATCCGCGCGGCAAAATCACCTCCTTTTTACTAATCTTGATTCTATAATTTTTTAGATCAATATAATTGAGATTTGTATAGATAGCACACTGGAGCAAAACCAAGTGGTACGGTTAAGGGCATCCACAATGTGTAGCCAAATGTGAAAAATAGCTTTTGGCATCATCGGAACCATTGTGGACGGTGTTGCCAAAGCCAAAAAATATGGAACCGAAGCTCCCTGATTGATTGATTGAAGAAATAGAAAAATGCAATGTCTCTCCTCTTTCTCCCATGCTTGGACGCATGTACAGTATAGAGCACGGAGTCTACTCCCCTGTCCCTTCTATCACAAATCACAAAGCAGTGAGGCGTCAAATCACAAAAGCATGGACGAAGCAACCATCATTTCACTCTTCGCTGACTCCACTTCTCCATCATCTTCTTCGAGAAACCATCTCACCGCACTAAGCTGGACGGACGACGCTATTGTGTACTACTAGTAGTACTAGTACATTTATGCGTCCTTTGGTTCAATGGACTTCCTGGATGCAAATAAGGCGGTTTTCTCGGCTTGCAGGCGGTACTTGCGAACGACTTACTGTGGTCTCTCTCAATGGTGCTCTCCGTCGAATGCACTTCGCCAAACCACAATGTTCGAGATATCCTCGACGTCACCGCAATGGGGAAGGAAGTCAAATATAGTTACTACCTCCATTTTTTGTATACAAGGCCAGTATATCAAAATTACAATTTGCAAAAGGCCACTAACACTAATCGAGGCAAAGTTGATGGGGTTTTCCTCGCACTAGCAACCAAGGACATTAATATCCCCTGCATGCATGCAGAAGTGAGAAGGTTGGTTTGCATGGCGCTGCATTAATCAAGCGATGAGGAGTGATATGGTTAGCTCTTTCATCTATGAAGTAAAAAATACGCATTAATTGACACATGAAACGAGGATTTGTATCGATTAAATCCCGCGAAGGAAAACACCGCCTTTCTTTTTTAACACTAGTACTCCTAGCACGTATGTACTTATCCTGTTTGGGTCTAGGCCTTGCATTGCCATACTTCGCCACACATTTTTGCCAAGCTTGCCTAAATTTTTCAAAATGAAAAGGAGGTACACTTGCGCACGGCTGTCGTGGGTGCACCGCACCCTCACACGGTCGCTCCTGCACGCCGCGGTCGCACCGCACCCTCAGACCGTCGCTCCTGCACGCCGCAAACCCAACCAAGGGAACGCACCCTCGCATGTGAACAAACCAAACTCAGTCATCCTACTGCCGACACATAATTTTCGTTCCTAGAGTATGCTTATCCAACCGCATGTTGGGTAGTATCCGTACGACCCGTTCAGTGGTCTGTTGGGGAAGAAGAAGAGGTGGGGAAGAAGGGTTAGGAGACGTAGGATATTCATCCAACCGTCTGAAATGGTAGACTGGACCAAGTCAGGCGACTTGCATAACAATATATGTTTTTACACAGCAAAAGATCCATAAAAACAACAACATAAAGAAAAACTATCACTGCTCGCGGAACGAGACGGCCTCGTCGTCTTTGGCTGCCGGCGCGAACCAGCCGTAGCTGCCGACAGGTGTCTCCGCACTGTGGTTGTCCTCGACCTCCAGCTACTCGTTCACGCGGAGCGTGCAGGTGCTCTGCACGGATGAGAGCACAGCCGGTTCAAGTCAAAGACGTCCAGTTCTGCCTGCAGGAGGGCCTCGATGGCAGCGGCATCCGCGCGCTCCGCGTCGAGTCAAGCCTCCGCCGCCCGGTTCACGTCCAAGACGTCCGGTTTCGCCTGCAGGAGGGCGTCGATGAGAGCGGCATCCGCGCGCTCTGCGTCGAGTTAATCCTCTGTCGCCCGGTTCAAGTCCAGGACGTCCGGTTCCGCTTGTAAAAGGGCCTCGATGGCAGCGGCATCCGCACGCTCCGCCTCAAGTTGAACCTCCGCCGCCCGGTTCTCATCCACGACCGCTTGCAGGAGAGCCTCAATGGCAGCGGCATGCGCGCGCTCTGCGTCGAGTTGAGCCTCTGCCTCCCGGTCCTCCTTTAGTATCGCCATGTTGAACCACTGGTCCGCCTGCACCATGGGGGACTCGGACGCCGGCACGAAGTCAACGTCCATCGTCTCATACCCATCGGGGGCCTTCTGCGCCACGACCTCCGCCAAAAACATTGGATCGGCTTCCTCCTCCTCGTAGCTTGGCTCCAGAGAACTCAGGGAATTTCCCGCCGCAAAGCGAGATTGGGAATGGAGGTCTGTGGTGCCGACCGCCGCCGCGATTTCTGCGCGGCGCTCTGGCATCAGCATCTTGTAGTAAGTGATCTAGCGGCGCACCATGGCTTTCCAGTGAACTAGGGGACGCTTGATGCAGGCTAGGGGATCAAAATGTGGGGGAATGGGCTGGAGATTAGGTGTGGGTTTAGGGCAGTGGCTGGCGTAGGTCGAGCAGCGAAGGTTCTAGTGTGAATAGTGGTTCCGGTGACGACCGGTCAATCGGTTTTGACTGTACATCGCTCTTGTCGCGTTCGCGTTGCAGCCCGGCACGCTGGACCCTCCATGTCGCTCACCGAATGAAACGCGCTTCGTCTTGCGTTTTCGCTCACTTGTGGGACCGCAGTTGAGAGCAAACTGACGTCCCTCCCCTGCCCCGCCCGCGTCATTTATACTACCACTCCCTCCGTTTTATGCGGAGTAAATAAAAACAGAGGGATTGATGTGGCCGAACCCATTGAGTAACTGACATGCGGGGCCTTAGCAAGCATGGGGTTCGCCAGTAAGTGACCGAAAGGGAGGGTAAGGCAGGGATACCTATGTCAGAGGATCCACTTCCACTACTACTCCCTCCTTCCATTTATTATACAAGGCCTAATGTGTTTTTCAAGGCTAACTTTGACCAAATGTTAGAGTAATAATATATGACATGCAACTTACACAAAGCGTACGGTCAAATTCATATGTTTTTTTACTATAAAGAGTAGGGTAAAACCCCACTGCAATTTTTATTAATAAAAACACAGAGAAACAAAGGTGTCAGAAGGGCTTGAGGTAAGCCCAAGAAACCAGAAGACTAAAGACCTAAAACCTAGGAAACAAAAGAAGAAGAAAGAAAAAAGAAGAAATAAAAAACTAAACAACCAACTAGCCTAAGAACAAAAAAATACAACAAGCTATCAAGCCAAACTGAAAATTGTCTCTCATGCTTCTTCCTCATTCTATATTTGAGAAGCTTCAGTTCCTCCAGATATATGAACTTCCACCCTTGGAATGAAGGTGCAATATTTTCAAAAAAATTATTGTTTCTGGTGATCCAGATGGCCCAAGCTCCAAGAATCATTATCTCCATGTAAAATGGGTACCTTAGCTTTTCTTTGAGGTCTTGGAATGCTTCTAACACAGACAGGTTTGGAGCTCTTGTTGGACAAATGAAGTCCCAGCATTGTTGAGCAAAAGGGCAGCCCCAAAAGAGATGATGCAGTGTTTCTTCTAGTTGACAGCCTCCAACAACACATTTGTAATATTCCAACACAAAATTCTTCCTTCTAAGTAAGTTTCTGGTGTTAACTCGATCATGAAGAAGTTGCCAGAAAAAACTTTATGCTTTGGTTGGCATGAACTCTGCAAGATCCAGTTGAAGTGTGGGGGTGTCTGTTTGTGACCAATTAAGACTTTATATGCTTTGATGGAGGAATAGTGCTCAGTCCCCCAAATGTAACTCCAAGTGTCTAAAGAGTCTAAATGTTCAGATTATCTCATGGCTATACAAATGTCTTCCATTTGTAAGAATTCCTCATAGGCCTCGGTTGTCAATGGGAGGAAGAATAAATCCTGCAGGTACTCAGTCTGCAATACTTGTTGAATATTCAGCTGGGGGTTTCTGACAAAAGAGAACAAGTGAGGAAATTGGTGTTTAAGAATTGCTTGGCTCCATAGATCATCCCAAAAGAAAGCACTGACACCATCTCCCACATTACATCTAGCAATAGCTTTGTACTGATCAATGAGGGCTAAGTTGGACTTCCACCAGAATGATCCAATCATGTTGTCTCCTGGTAATTTTCCATCATTATAGTATGTTTCCCATATCAAGTTGACCCAGGGAATATCATGTATGTTGAAGAATTTGTGAAGATTCTTCATGAGCAGGGTTTTATTATGTGTAAAGATATCCAGAACACCTAAGCCTCCCTGATCTTTTGGTCTGCACACTGTGGTCCATGCCACCAAGGCAGGCCTCTTGTCCTTCATATCAGGTCCTCTCCAAAGACAGTGTCTCAGGTATTTGATGATCTGCTTTTTTATTGTAACAGGTATGTCCAAACAGCACATGAAGAAGACTGATAAAGATGTCATCACTGACTTGACCAACAGTAATTTTCCAGCTTGGGTCATGAAGATAGAGATACCAGCCACTCTTTTTGCAATCCTGTTAACTAGGGGGAGACAGTGCTCAACACTTGGTTTGTAAATTCCCAAGGGCATACCAAGGTAGGTAAATGGGAATTGCCCTCTAGCACACTGCAAGGTGTTTGTATAAATTTCTACCTTGTCTTTAGCAATATTCAAGGGTACCATGATGGATTTCCCATAATTAACTTTTAGCCCGGTAGCTGTGGCAAAAGTATTCAGAAGTGCTTTTAAGCAGAACAACTGCCTAGAATCAGCTTGCATAACCACTAAGGTGTCATCTGCATATTGTACAATTGGGAAGTGAGGACATGAGTTTACTTGTAGTGGAGCAGTGATCAGGTTTAATCTCATGGCTTTATTAAGGATGGATTGTAGCAAATCAGCAGCCAGCACAAAAATTAAAGGGGAATAAGGGTCTCCTTGTCTTACTCCCCTCTTTATGTAAATTCTTTTCCCAGGAACTCCATTGAGTAATACAGAAGAGGATGCAGTTGTGAACAAAGCTTCCATCCAGGAAATCCACTTCTCTCCAAATCCTTTAGCTCTAAAAATACCAATGATTGCATCATGCTCAATTGTATCAAAAGCCTTCTCAAAATCCAGTTTTATTACTAAGATTTCCTCCTTAGATTTATGACACTGGTGAATGTATTCATATGCCCAACCAAGCAGTCCTGGATCACTCTATCTTTGAGAAAGCCATATTGATTAATATGCACCAACTGTAGAATGACTCTTTGCAGTCTATTAGCCAACAGTTTTGTAATGATTTTCAGAACACCATTTAGTAAGGAAATTGGCCTGAAGTCATTTGGAGAAAGTGGCACCTCTTTTTTTGGCACTAGAGTGATTGAAGAGGAGTTAATGCTTTCAAGATTTACATTCCCAGCATGAAATGCCAATATAATCTCAAAGACATCAGTCTTAATTATATCCCAACAACTTTTAATAAACTCATTATTGAATCCATCTAGCTCTGGTGATTTATCATTAGGTAGGTTTTTGACCACTTCCTCAACTTCCTCTTGGGTAAAAGGCTTTTCAAGATCAATGAAGATTTGGGGGTCCACTGCGTTTTCATAAAGATCATTAAGGTCAAAGTGCATTGAGTGTCCATTAGATTGTCCCAATCTATTTTTAAAAGCCTCCCAGGGTATTGCAGCCTTTCCATCATGATATGTTACTTCAACTTGGTCTTGATTCAGCAGCATAGCAATCTTATTGTGCCTATGATTAATAGAGGCTTTAGTTGGAAGAATTTTGTGTTTTCATCTCCAAACTTTACTCCTTTAATTTTTCCTCTCTGTTTCCAATAAATCTTCTGATCATTGAGCACAGTTAATAGATACTCCTTGAGCAAGGTCCTGCAATTATTTTCAAATAGAGTAAGGTCCCTGAATTCCTCAAACATATCCCCGAGAAATATACAGTCATTAAGATCTGCAATTTGCTTCTTATGACACGCAAGGTTTTTGGCCCACAACTTTAGAGCTCTTCTGACATTCTTGAATTTTGCAGTAATCTTCTTAGCACAGTCTGAATGACCTACTGGAATAGCCCAAGCAGTCTGAACCACCTGTTTAAAAGAACTGTGGTTAAGCCAATAGTTTTCAAATTTGAACACTCTAGACTTTGGGATATTTGTGCCAATTTTAATCATGCAGGGGAGGTGATCAGAAATTGGTTTAGCCATGGGAAGAGCCAAGGTATCAGGATAACTGGTCATCCAAGATGCAGAGGTAAAAAACCAATCTAATTTCTCCAGTCGTGGGTTGTCTTGCATGTTGCTCCAACTAAACTGCCTGCCTTTTAGGGGTAATTCAATCAGGCCAAGTGCACTTATTGCCTCATTAAACATGAGCATTTCATTTACATCTCCTCCAGGTCTGTTTCTGTCCTCAGGTGTTCTGATAAAATTAAAATCCCCCATAATAATCCAATCTATATCATTAGGCATCTGAATATTACCAAACCAGCCAATGAACTCAATTTTATCCTCATGATTGCAGGGACCATAGATGTTTGTGAGGACCCAACTTTTGGAGGATGTCCTGCATGTGAACTGAATAGATAATGAGAACTTGTTTTGAAACATTAGCTCCCCAGAGAATAGAGCTCCATTCCAAGCAGTGAGGATGCCACCTTATGCCCCAATAGAAGGTAAGAACTCAAACTTATTAAACCTTTGAGGACATATATTATGAATGTAGGCCAGATCAAAGTTTTCTCTCTTAGTTTCCTGTATACAAACAATTCCAGCAGCACTTTCTTCCACTTTTTGCCTGATAGCCAACCACTTATCTGATGAATTAATGCCCCTCACATTCCAGTTTAAGATATTCCATGTTGCATTGTTATTCATTAACAATCAAATTGAAGTTACTGCAGTCAGCAGGGCGCACCCCCTGATGACAATCCCAGGCCATAAAATTATTGGGATCCACAGAAAGGACAAAACACTGAAAGCATGTTGAAACATTCCATGAGGAGACATAAGCAAATTAGCAGGTGAACCAAAGCATCCATATATGATGGACAACAGCTTCCATAGCATCAGATAGAATAGTAGTCTCTACCACAAGGAGATACCAGAGCTGACACAGTAGCAAAGTGCATATGACATACAAAAGGTGCCTACCAGGACAAACAAGCATTGTGCCACAGTTGCAAGCATTACATTTGACTGCATATATAAGACAAGTAGTTCCCAAAAGAGAATAGTAGGCCCTCCTGCTATCTAACAGAGACCGATGTTGTAGACACATCATCACACAGGCCTGGACTTTGCTGCTTCATATTCATATGTGAAAGGAATTTCCAATGATATAATTTTCACATTATACATCTCATGTACTATTTATCTTGTCGATAGTCAAATGCGGTTTTGAAAAACACATTAGAGCATGGTTAATAATATAGTCAGTCGATGGCTATGAGGGACTGTCATGTGATCTATAGCCATCATCTATTATATGCACTCATACAGTAGTGTGGGCTATAAGGTTGGCTATTTCCCGCAAAAAAAATATAAGGTTGGTTATTGTATTAGTACTTTTTTCCATCTCCTCTCTATCATTTTCTTCATATTTATTGTATTTAACTAGGAATGCGTATATAGCTAGGCTCTTGCATGAGAGCTCACTCCCCTTACATTTTCACATCTCTATCCTCCACATAGGCCCTATATAAATGGAAGGAAGGAGTACTACTATGAGCACTACATGCTCTAGTACATATGTTGTCAGCACTCCACTAGTACTATTGGACAGGGAGCTTAAAAAAAGTTACTATTAGACTGGCTATATGTGGCGAATTCCTAGTAGGAAGAGCATGCGCGAGAACAAGCACATTCATGTGGTTGAAAACAAATAGGAAACCATCTCGAGTACAAATATAGGAGTACATACGAATCAAACAATATTGATTGGGCGTTGTTGAATGTTGATACTTTTTTGATCAAAGTAGAGATACTTTGACTACACATGAAACTTATATGTAAACTAGAAAGGATAGGAGGGAGTATATTGTATGTTCAAAAACGAAACAAACATTGAATACCCTTTATATATGATTTGCGGATGCTATGATCACCGGTTCAAAATTTTGAATCCGCCTTATGTATCACGTGCCCCCACTCGTTCTATCTTGATTTCATATCGGGGTCCGTAGATCGATTGAAAGAGGACTAGGGTGGGTACATGCGAATGATACTCGACACAATGTTCAAATGAGGCATGCGGGAGGATGGACTCGACCGAAGGGCGACATGATCGATGGAGAAGAGGTTGGAGAGGAATGAGAAATAAGCAAACGCCACATGATTATACTTGAACGGCTCAAATAAACAATAAGTTGTCTCGCTTGGCCTACAAAGTGAAAGGCCTAATGCGCAACAAGGAGCACTGATGCTCAAATATGGCCGGGAAAACAGGGAAACCGACTTGTGGGGCACACCTGTCGGGACGATGTAGCACACACTAGTCCAATGGAGGAGCTGGCACACAACCTCCTTGCCACCGACAACCATTCATGTGGGTCGTGGGGGCCAACAACATGGCACAGCTCCAGCACCGCCTCTGGACACGGCAACCGTAGTGAGCGACACGCTCATCGTCGCTAGACACGGTCGGTTTCTGTGTGCCGAGGGTGGCGTTAGTGCTGTGGCACGACCAACAGTATGTTTGGTTTGTGCCCAAGGTTGCCCCATCAAAGCATTGGGTAGCCAAAATTTTGGTTGAGGTTTTGGTTGCCCATGATTTGGCTGACATTGGCAAGAAAAATGAACTAGAGTTGGCTAGAGTTCATTGGCATGCCAAAAAATGGAAACCATCCAAACAAAGACCAATCTTTGGGTCATGACCAAAATTTAGGTAAGGTGCACTTTGGCCACAATCCAAGCACACTCGAACACCCGGCTTGTCGAGGATGCACGGGGAACCGCGATGCGTCCGCGGAGTGGTGTAGCGCGGCCAACTGTATCCTCAGGACCTAAGACCATGCCGGGACGTCTTGCTTTTTCAATGACATGCGGGGATCGCATGTGAGCAACAGGTATCTCCAACGTTGCCACGACCGCAGCTAACTACCCTGGCACACCGAAAACCCTCGTCCCTCGCACCGTCGCGCGGTGCGTTCCCAGCTAGCGCCAGCTGCCCGCATTCATGCCGTACGTTCGTATGTTGTTTTTAAGAGGCTCGGTGCCCGAGGAACCAACTCCGGTGACTTAATGACGCACCCGGACGCTTGGCCTCACCGGAATGCGCTACTTAAAGCGGCAACGTCCAGCTAACCTCCACACCATAGCGCATCGTCCTCCTACCTGGCACCATATCCGCCATGACCGCAAGCGCGAACGCTCTGCGGGAGAGCTTGTCTTAGGGGATGAAGCTCGAGGTTGCCGCCCTCACTCAAGTCGCCTCTCGCGATGCAATAGTGGCGTAGCCGGACGCAGACGTGACCGCACAAGCGGTGGCCACGCTGGCGGCCGGCGACGGGAGCACCGTCAGCCACGCATCCTACTTGTCGCCGTCCAACATCCGGCACCGCCGAGGTCGGGGACTCCTCCGAGGATGAGTAGGACATGGGAAGCAGCAGGGCATGGTGTGCCAACTGGGCGGTCCATATCCCGTGTTCTACTCTTCCACGCCGGAGACCGCACCTTCACTTCATGGGTCTTGAACCCCGCCCCCATACATAGAGATCGCAGATGGAGGACGTCAGTCGCCGCTGTAGAATAGATTTAGGGTCGGGTTTCTTTTATTTTTCTGTCGTATATAAGTTTGAAGTATAATGAAAATCTGCCGTGTTTGCATTAATCTTTGCCGGTATATATAAACTTTCACAATAATATAGTATATTGTAGGAGTACTAGCAAGATGTCCGTGTGTTGCACGGAAGATCAAGATCTTGTGGGAGAAAAGGATGAACGAGGGAAAGCCTTATCTGCAAATGTGGAGAGGAGTGCGGGTAAATTATCATAGTTTCCTTCCTATCCGTTAGATATAGATCGGACGGCCTATATTGCAGGATGATAGGCACACCATCATCACCAACTCTGCTTTTTATTGAACCGAGAAAAAGCTAACATGTGAAGTAAAATAAACACATAGGGTCTATACATACACAATTTATCTTAGGCACTCCAATAGTATGTCCACTACACATTCACGCATTTCACATCTTTCTACATCTACGGGAACCTACGAAAGGGTTAACGTAAATTGCCTCTCTCTCTCCGCCCCTAATTTTCATGGTGGTGGGCCCCTCCCTCCCCACAATCTACAATCAACAGCTCACACGTTTCACATTACGTTAATTACGTAACTGGGATTATGTAGGTGTAGCATTACTCGTCCTAAAAAACCCAACTAAGCCAACCTCCCAGCATATCGCGCGGGAAAAGACCCGGCGCGCCGTTTTAGTCGGGATTACCGGATTACTAGTAGTAGTATCGATGGATCGCGTCAAGCAACAAGTTTTTTTTATTTGAGGGGCCGAAGCACCTAGTTTAAAAGGAAAAAAGGTGGTACACTCACAGCACTCCTGTCGCGGTTGCATTGCACCCCACACACGTTCGGTTCTGCACACGGCTCACGCAAACGGAACGCGCTTCGGCTTGCCTCTTCACTGCACGTGGGACTGCACTTGGAGAAACCGACCATGCGCCAAACTCCCCCCGCCCACCGCGCAAAAATACTCCCCCCCCCCCACCCAAAAATTCCACCCAAATCCAATTCAACCGCCCTTCGGCCAACTAGCAAATAATATTCCCCAAATCCCCCTCCCCCCTCCCATCCCCCTGCACTCCATTTGCTCTGCCAAAGCCACCCTCCCCGCCGCGCTAATACATCGGCGCCACGGTTCATCGAGCGAACGCACGGCGTTCCTCTCGCTCCCACAGTACGCTCTCGTAGACTGCCATCCTGTAGCCGCGCCGCCACCGCTAGCTACGTTCTTGTGGAGGCCCAGGGTGGTCAGTGCCGCCACCGCTAGCGATGTTCATGTGTAGACACGCGGCGGTCAGCTTCTCCCATGGTATGCGCATTCTAGACTGAGGCCCCGTGCATGTTGGTGTAGCACTGAATGTTATCTGATAGACGCTGTTAATCTCACTGTTTGCCAAAGTAGTTTACAGTCAATATGCTCTGCTTAAGAAGCTTCATTGCCCTGTTCAGCACTCAATCTGCTTAGCTGTGATGGCATGCCAAGGCCGATTAGTTGCTAAAATATCCTGCCATATATTTATTGTGACGTAGATTGCCATGGTCTAGTTGCCAATCTGTTCGGTGAAATAGCTCTACACTGTTTTATACTCAATCTTTGTTCCTGCGATGGCCTTCGATAGTTTGATGGTTGTCTGCTCGGCCTCATTGAATGCTGAAACAGCCTGCCATAATTTAGCACTCAAATATGTTTGCTCAATTGGCTTTATATATATTTCGTTACTTAGATTTGCTCGTCCAAATATCTTGCCATAGCTTTAGACATCGAACTAGGTATTTTTTTTGGAATTCATAAAAAAGCATATATGTTTTTCCTGTAATATCTAGTAGAAGAACTAATTTGTATGTCTAACAGATGGACAGGACTTGGATAACTTCTGCTCGAAGAATCTCCGCTGCATATGTCGAGGGGGCTGAAAACTTCATGAACTTTATCAGAGCTGAGTACAGTGGTCCAAAATCATATGTGCTTTGCCCGTGTATTAGTTGTATGAATTCAGTTACAAGACCCCAGTCAACTGTGCAAAATCATCTACACTTGTATGGGATGTCGGTCACATATACTAGGTGGGTTCATCATGGTGAAACTGTGAACGTCAATGTTATTGACTACGTGGAAGCAGCGGATCACCATCTTGATCTTCCTGATGCTCAGGTGGAAGAGGAGGAGGTGGTGGTGGTGGCGGAGCCAGTGAGTTTGACCAACATTGAAATAATGCTACGAAATGCTCGTGCATTCCATGAACTTTCACCTACAGAAGAAAAATGGTGGGCCCGCATGTTGGAACAATGCAACATGGCTGTCACCCTGGGAAATAAGCTGTCAGTATTCTCAGCTATGGTCACCTTTCTTCAGGTGAAGACATCTACCAACAAATCATTCGATGCGATGTTGGCTGCTTTCCGCAAATCTTTCCTAGATGCGTCTGAGCTGCCACACACCTACAGTAAAATGAGGAATTTCCTTCATGCAGTTGGAATTGGATATGACATGACCCATGTTTGTAAGAATAATTGTGTTATGTTCTGGAAGGATTATGCCAACTTAAGTGAATGCCCAAAATGTAAATCATCAAGATGGAAAGATGGCGATGCTGTGAAGATGATTCCTCATAATGTTCTGAGACATTTTCCAACTATACCAAGATTGCAGAGGTTGTTTCATGATGCTGAAACAAGAGAGGATGTACTATGGCATTCTAGGAACCAGGAGTAAAGAGATCAGAATGTAATGAGCCATCCATCTCATGGTAGTGAGTGGAAAAGCTTCAATCATAAACACAAAAAGTTTGTTGCTGACCCGAGAAACATTAGACTTGGCTTAGCTTCAGATAGATTTAACCCATTTGGCCACCAGAGCGCCACATATAGCATGTGGCCAGTGCTTGTTATCCCTTACAACATGCCTCCAAATGTCTGCACCAAAGAATCAAACTACATGATGGCCTTGCTCATCCCAGGTCCAAAAAGTCCTGGAAAATATTTTGATTTGTTCATGGAGCCTCTTGTGGAGGAACTTCAACAGCTATGGAGGGGTGTTCTCACTCAAGACCTATATAGCAGCCCACCAGCTGATTTCTTTCTGTGTGCTGTTATAATTTGGTGCATCCATGATTATCCGGCTTTGGGCACTATGTCAGGGCGAACGACACATGGTTACAATGCATGTGTTCGTTGTGACAGGAATCAGTTGTCATACGCAATACTTAGCAAGATCTGTTACATTAGACATTGTCGTTTCCTTGCCAAGGACAAGCCGCATCCTAGAAAATACCGAAGACATGTGTTCAGTGCAAAGAATGAAAACCGTGATGCACCAAAGAGGCTCACCGCCGATGAGCTGCAAGTGGAATTAGAGAAGGTCAGGCATATTACACTAGTAAACCATCCTGGTAATGGTAGCGCGAAAAGGAAGCGTGACAGGGCAGAAGAGAGATTATTGTTTAGCTGGTGGTCCACTTTATGGGACTTGGAGTATTGGAAAGATTTGGATCTGCGGCATAATCTTGATGTGATGCACATCGAGAGAAATATATGTGACAGCATTATGGGCACACTTCTTAATTTTGAAGGCAAGACGAAAGATACCTTAAAATCTAGGATTGATTTGACATACGTGGGTATCAGACAGGATTTGCAAGTGCAAGATGAAGGTAAACCACGGGATATGGCACCAGCTGTGTACGTCTTGGACAAGGTAAAAAGAAAAGAATTCTGCGAGGTCCTGTCACGTGTGAGATTCCCACATGGATTTTCTTCCAACCCTGAAAGGAGAGTCAGTGAAGATGGAAAAAAGGTACAAGGGTTGAAAACTTATGACTGCCATGTCCTACTTCAAAGGGTTTTACCTGTTATCCTTAGAGGATTGGGCCACCCTGACTTATACAGAGCAGTTGCAGAGTTGGGACAGTTCTTCAGGGAACTCTGCAGTAGAAATATCAAGATAGATGTTTTGGAGCATCTTAGAGACAAGATACCAACTATCGTATGCGACCTTGAGAAGATATATCCTCCAGCCTTCTTTGATGTGATGGTGCATTTGGCTGTTCATCTACCTGATAAGGCACTACTTAGAGGTCCAGTATAGTATGGCTGGATGTACCCTATTGAAAGTGGCTAGGCGCTTTCAAGGGCTATGTTAGGAACAGCGCTAGACTCGAGGGTTCCATTGTAGAGGCCTACATTGCTATAGAAGCGTTGACATTCTGCTCAAAATACATTGAAATAGCTGATCAGCTTAGCAAAGAGGTGGGTGAAAAAAATCCCGGGCTCAATGTTTTCGATTATTCTGTTCGAGTTACAGGGAAGAGTCGACAAGGGGACAAACCTAAAGATTTGGACAAAATGGTTTGGTATGTGTTGAATAACTATCTTGAGATACTACCTTATATCAAGTAAGTGCTAAGTACTACAACTTATACGTCGTAATCTACTAAACTTGCAGCACATTCTTATGTATTTAGATGTTTGACGCGATCACTATGTTGTGCAGCATCTACAAAAAGGAGTTACTGCCGCAAAATCCAAGAAACATTGACAAACTGGTTATGGCAGGATTTGCGAAATGGTTCAAGAGCCATGTAAGCTTTTGAATTACACTGTCAGTTTTTTTAATATATTGAGTACATAAGATGATCAGCTTGTCTATTTTCTAACCATAGGTTAAGAAGATGCGGGAGGATGGGCAGGCAGTTGATGATGCCCTTTACTCACTAGCAATGGGTCTTGATACTTGGGTAAGATATTATGAATCTTGCATTGTTGGAAATGTGCACTGCAACACCCTTGCACGAGACGAAGGCAGGAAGACACAAAATAGTGCCATCATGAGCACAGATACATATGACAAAGAGATAACTGACATGTATGCTAACATAACAGACATTGTTCAGTTGTAGTATATCTCCAGTTTCGAGGATCATTGGTGTGTGGTTCTGTTGTGCTGTCGTTGGTATAACCTATTTTCCAGGATCGCAAAACCTAGAGCTGATGATTATTTCAAATCCATCAATGTCAAGGCGGCGTACCAGACCAACGAGCCTTTTATTTTGGCAAATCAAGCAACACAGATATTTTTCTTCGAAGACACATTTGCATGTAGCGATGACTGGAGAGTATTGCAAAGGTTTGAGCAGAGGAATTCGTTTAATGAAGTTGCACAACAAGATGATGCTTACACTCCTCCTAATGTGCAAGATAACACAGATGTTCCTAATATCTTTGAGAACCATCACGTCAATGACACCAGCGAAAATATTACTTGTCGTGCTCTGGACATACAAGAGTTGATCAAGAAGAAGCCAACGTTCGAGAATGTTGAGGACGAAGAAGAAGATGACACCATGGGGAATTATGATTCAGACTGATACGAATGGCGAAGATGTTGACGCTGCTGCTGCGGATGATGATTACATTGCTTTTGTCGTATTTGCCTGTCTGAAGACGTTTTTTATCTACTATGTGAAATTGTGTTTGCTATGACAA
Organism: Triticum timopheevii; assembly: GCA_963921465.1. Lineage (NCBI taxonomy): Eukaryota > Viridiplantae > Streptophyta > Magnoliopsida > Poales > Poaceae > Triticum > Triticum timopheevii. Next base: position 157,073,528 of record OY997272.1, read on the forward strand.
CTTAAACCTGATGAACATGTTGTTTAGTATTTTGCTGTGAGAACATCACTTGTTATGTATGCTGATTTGTGTTTGGTGCTTGTATGACGACTAAAACATGATGACATTATTGTTTAGTTGTACTCATATTTGGCTGTGGAACTTCAATTTGATGACATTGTTTGTTGTTGGACTGCAATTTGCTCGACGTCTTCGAATGAGAACAAAGCTGACCCGACAGGGCCTCTGCTAATTTATTTATTTATTACCAAAAGGGCCTCTGCTATTTATTTATTTATAAGCAAAAGGGGATACCCCTGATTTCCGTTAATAGAAATCATTAGATGTTCACAACACTACGCCCAGCCTGCTACACAGGTTTCATTCATTACTAGTTTCATCAAAGTGCTCATGTCATAGCCACTGAATACATCATGAGTGCTACATACACTCCAAATAAAGAGACAATCATCCTACAGAGCACATGGATTTTTCCCATTATCTTCACAAGCCCTTTCATCTCCTCATTGCTGTCAAGGCCGTTCAACAGTTGTTGCTTGGCCATGATCAGAGCAACTGCATCTTTAACCTTCTGCTCTGCATCTTCCTCTTCTGTCGTTCCTTCAGTTACTTGTCCAACACCCCAACCTGTTGGTATTGGGATTCCTCGGCTAACCAAATAATCAGTGTAGTTGCATTCCCCCACATCAGCAACTTCCCAGAAATACAAATCACACGAATCTTCCCTTTTCTGCACAAATCAAATTGGAAGATCATCAACCAAACTATTAAAAAATCAGCAACTTAAAGTAGCAGAACAACACTTAAACATATTATTACCCCATGATTCGGGCATTTGTAGAGGACTCGTCCAGGGTTGAGGATAGTGGTTGAGACGCGACGGATGACTCTGCAGGGTTTGCAATAGTGGCACCACACCAACGGCACCGGGTTGTGATGAGCAATCAGATGTGGTGCGCGTGCCGGCAGGGGTGTGATGAGACCCACAGGTGATGGTACGGGTGGAGACTTGGCACATATCTGGTTGGTGCATGCTGAAGAGCAGGTGGACGAGCAGCCAGCGGACATGGTTGTTGCAGCCAGAGCTTCTGATGCTAGGCAGAGTAAGTAGAGACGAGGAGAAGCGAACATTGGATATGTCAGTTTCATTACTTGCACCATATATAGTCATAGTCTAGGTTTGGATTCGAACCAGCTACATGAGCACATCTCTCTTTTTTCTAAAACTCAGCAACGTCTCTTTACTGGTACACTAGCTTGTTCTGTACGCCTTCTCAAGTCTTTGATTTTCTTTCCCTTTTTTGCGAGGAATGAAGGAGGACAAAATTGAGAGTTCCTTGGACTCGAACCCAAGACCTCTCGGTTGAAAACCAAGGTGCTAGCCACTTATGTGGTGAACGTTCCCTGGGAGGAGCATGGCAGACGAACGCATTTTCCTTGCAGTATTAGTTGTGACACAAGATCGAACGGTCGCAGTTTTGAGAATGTTATCAGGCGAACGAGCCCATTTTTTCTTTTCTTCCTATATAAAAAAGTATGCTACTTGGTGTAGGCTTAGTCAACAAACGATTGTGCCAACCTTGACCGTTGGATTGACATTCAACCTCTATCATGTTTCTTAAGTCTCTTCTTCCTCGAGCCGCCAAATCCAAACTAGCGCCGGCGGGACCGCCTGCCCCCGCCTCCCACGGCTGGCTGTGCTGCCGCGCACGCATCATGGCCACATTGCACCCTAAAACTCTTCGCATCTTTCTCGGCTCCTGTTCGTTCCCGTCCGAGGCCTCACCATCACCCTCCGCCTTGGTTCACTCACCGCGGAGCCGCCCTCTGGTGTTGTCAACATGGTCAACAATCGAGAGGAATAAGGAGATGACTGTACATGGTGAGGATGACAGAAGGGACCCAGCAGCGCGCATAGTAATTTTGTTTTTTTGGGACGGAGAAGGGTATCAACTGGGTTGTGCGGGACCTTTGGCCCGTCTAGCCCAGGCTTTTATTTCATATGTTTAGCACATGACCAGCCCAGTTTGTTTTTTTCCTTTTTGAAAATGGCTAGCCAGTTGTCGGCGTTCTGGGAACGGGGGTCCCTAGACTTTCCTGCCTGCGGCCTGCGGTGTGGCTCAAGGGGTGGCCCAGCACGGCCCATCTTCATTAGCACGAGCTCAAGACCCTTGCGAGGGGCCAAGCCTCGCGGGGTGGACGACAAGGAACCTCCTCAGGCACGGCCTCGTCAGGCTGGCTCGTGAGGAGGCGGAGAGATCAAGATGGGGTACCTCACGAGGTGCCCATGATGCAAGCCATGACGACCAAGGGCGCCAGGCAGGCGCCAGCCCGCGCAGTGTCCTCCTTTCCTCTTTGGTGCAAAGGGAGCAAGCGCAGGCGAGAGCATCAAGCAAAGGCATCCATTTCGGTGCAACAAGACCAAGACCGTCGCAACGGCAGGATGGAGGTCATCGTGGAGCCCAAGCCGGCATCACCACCAGAGCCTTTGGTAGGCGAGGACCAACTTTAGTCAGGATAAGTGTACTAGATGTTCCCCTTCAAAATGGCCAATTGTTGGCGCCCTTCCCGCTCAATATTTGGGAAGAGGCCCAGGGCCTTTGCCTATAAATAGGAGTAGCCACTCCCAGGGTAGAGGCATCGATCCAGAGGGCGACTGAACTCTCCCTAGCAGTTCATCACACCAGCCAAGAACAGACCCTCGCGAGGCTGTTCTTCCTTGTATTGTTCATCGTCAGCCCAAGAGGCAATCCACCACACCACACACTGGAGTAGGGTATTACACCACAATGGTGGCCTGAACCAGTATAAACTCTACGTCTCTTGTGTTGTCCCTTTGATTGCTTAGATCGTAGCGAGACGGTGAGGTGCAGGTAGGTGGTGGGCAAAATATCCGCGCGCACCCAAGTGTTCGAATCTAGAGGGTCTGCCGGAACCCGAAATCTGACATTTGGCTCGCCAGGTAGGGGTGCGCCGGAGCTTCTCCTTCCGCTGACCCGCTCTCCGCCGACACCACGACCCACCCTGCCATGAGCGACGCGCCGTCTGCTCCGGTCGTTAGCGCTAGCGCGGGGGCCAGGTGGCTCCGAGCCTTGGCCCCAGCCTTGCGACAGGTGCGGTGGCTGGACAAGTTACCGGCGGCTTCCGTGGCCCCTTGGGAAGAGCTGCGCAACCTATTCCTCACCACGCACGCTGTGCCGGCACCCCCGGTCGTCGCGGCCCTCCTGGGCGGCTTGCAGGCGCCACCTTCGGGCCGCCACGTCAAGCCATTCGTCCGCCAGGTCGGTGCCGCCTCCACGCGGCAGGGGGCTCCCTCAGGTTGGTCGGTGCCCAAGGCCGATCTGGCTTCAGCTCGAAGGACCACCCCTCCAACTCGGCCTGCTCGGGCGCGCTCCCGATGCTGTGCACTCCCACCATCTGCTAGGTGGCTGTCACCAGGACTCTCATCGACGGCGGCTCGGGCCTCAGCATGCTCTCGATTGAAGCCTTCAGCCTCCTCCACATACCACCGGAACGGCTTCGGCCCAGCCGCCCTTCTTGGTCGTCGGGGGCGGGTCTTCCAGCTCCCTGGGGCAGATCCGTCTCCCGGTAACCTTTGGCACCTACGACAACTTCAGTACGGAGCTAATCGACTTCGACATCGCCCCCATCGGCCTCCCATACAACGCCATCCTCGGCTACCCGGTGCTGGCCTGATTCATGGCTGCGACCCATTCGGCGTACAACCTCATGAAAATGCCCGGGAGCAGCGGCGTCCTCACCGTGTGCGGAGACACCGGGGACGCGTTGCAAGTGCTCAAGATCGCCTTCAAGGTGGCGACGTTGGTGCAGCCTACCGACTCGGACGCCCCTGAGCCCAAGGGGGCTGCGCTGGCCAAGAAAAAGCAGTTGTTCACCCAAGACAAGGCAGAAACCAAGCAGATGCTGGTTGACGAGGACGGATCCACTGACGCCACCTTCACCATAGGCGCCAACTTCGAGCTCGAGCAGGAGGAGGCCCTTGTCAAGTTCCTGCGCGCGAACAAGAAGGTATTCGCATGGGAGCCCGATCAGCTGGCGGGGATCCCTAGAGGCGTAATCGAGCACCACCTCAATGTGTGCCCCAATGTTCGGCCCGTGAAGCAAAAAGCAAGGCGGCAGTCCACGGAAAAGCAGGCTTTCATCGTCCAAGAGACACGCAAGTTGGAAGCTGCAGGGTCATTCGCGAGGTCCGATACCCGGATTGGTTGGCCAACCTAGTCGTTGTGCCGAAGAAAGGGGGGAAGGAACGTATGTGTGTCGACTTCACCAACCTCAACAAAGCTTTCCCGCAAGATCCGTTTCCGCTCCCCCGCACCGATCAGATCGTCGACTCCACCGCCGAGTGCGACTTGTTGTGTTTCTTGGATGCCTTCTATGGGTATCACCAGATCAAGATGGCGGTAGAAGATGTGAAAAAAACGGCCTTTCTAACCCTGTGTGGGGTGTACTGCTACACATGCATGTCGTTCGGGTTGCGCAATGCAGGGGCGACCTTTCAGCGGCTGATGCACATCACCTTGGGCCTGCATCTCGGAAAGAACGTTGATGATATTGTGGTGAAGTCTCGCGAGGCCAAGACCCTGATACAAGACCTGGAGGAAACCTTCGCGAGCCTCAACGCCGTGAGCCTACGGCTCAACCCAGAGAAGTGTGTGTTTGGGGTCCCCTCAGGCAAGCTCTTGGGCTTCCTCATGTCCCACCGAGGCATCGAGGCTAACCCAGAAAAGGTCAAGGCGGTCGAGGACATGAGCCCGCCAAAGACCCTCAGAGAAAAGCAGAAGCTCACTGGGCGCGTGACAGCACTAGGACGCTTCATCTCCAAGTTGGGGGAGCAAGCGTTGCCTTTCTTCCAGCTGATGAAGAAAAAGGGACCCTTTGAATGGACTGAAGAGGCCGACAAGGCGTTCCAAGACCTCAAGTGGTACCTAACCAGCCCTCCGGTAATGGTGGCCCCGCACCCTCAGGAACCCCTGGTGCTCTACCTTGCAGCCACTCCCTACTCCGCCAGCGCAGCCCTGGTGGCGGTTAGGGAGGAGCATCGGACCAAAGCCACGGCATCTGCGCGGGTCGAGGTGAAGTGTGAACAAGGAAGACCCGCAGAGACCGCTGCCACATCCAAGAAGGATCAACCACCGCTGGGGAACACACTCGAGACAGCGGAAACCCCTCCCCCTAGCGACCAGCTGCTGGGGGCTCCCCTGTCTCAGGAGGCGCCACGGTCTCCAGAGGGCGCCATCGACACCGGCATTCCCAACCTCGTTGAACATCCTGTGTACTTCGTCAGCACAGTGTTGTGGGATGCAAGGGCGCGGTATCCCATGCCTCAGAAACTTCTCCTGGCGCTATTGGTGACCTCACGCAAGCTGCGGCATTATTTTCAGGGCCACCCCATCAAGGTTGTCTCAGCGTACCCTTGGGAAAGGGTGCTCAGGAGCCCCAACTCAGCTGGAAGAGTCACTAAGTGGAACATTGAACTGCAAGCGTTTCAGCTCGAATTCAGCACAACCAAAGTAATCAAGGGGGCCGCCTTGGCAGCTTTCGTGGCAGAATGGACGGAAGCGTCGGGCCTCAAGGCTGATGAGGATCGATCCCTCTCCCCTGGAAGCGAGGCGCCGGACGGTTGGGTCATGTACTTTGATGGGGCGTTCTCCAGGCACGGCGCGGGGGCTAGTGCGGTGCTTATATCTCCTACCCAAGACAAGCTCTACTATGTCGTGCAGCTCTGTTTTTAGCATGGAGAAAAGGTCTCCAACAACATAGCAGAATATGAAGGCCTGATAGCAGGCCTGAAGGCCGCGGCCGCCCTCGGGGTAAAGCGTCTTACCATCAAGGGTGATTTGCAACTCCCCATCAACTTCTCCAACAAAGTATACGAGCCGAGGGATGAGCACATGCAAGCCTACCTTGCGGAGGTCCGCAGGATGGAGAAGCAGTTCTGGGGGCTAGAGTTACAGCACGTGCCCCGTGGCACCAATCAGGAGGCCGACGACATCACCAAACGAGCATCCAGGCGACTACCTCAGGAGCCTGGCGTCTTTGAAGAGCGGCTCTTCAGGCCCTCGGCCACGCCATCACTGTCAAGCACGGTGCAGCCTCAGGAGGAGCTCCCACAGCCGCCAGCCTCGGGAGCCCCGGTCTGTGGGCCAGCCTCAGGAGCGTGTCTGCTCTTGACAATGGAGCCTCAGGAGGGGTGCTGGATCACGGAGCTCCGGAGCTATCTGACGCAAGGGACCTTGCTAGAGAAGGAGGAGGAAGCGGAGCGCGTGGCACGGTAGCCACAGCATACTGCATCAGGGATGGAGAACTCTATCGAAGGGGACCAAATGATGTGTCCCTGCGCTGCATCTCCAAGGAGCAAGGGAAGGAACTGCTGGCAGATATACACGGTGGAGACTATGGGCATCATTCATCATCACGGACCCTCGTTGGCAAGGCGTTCCGCAGTGGATTTTATTGGCCCACTGCGCTCAATGATGCCGTCGAACTGGTGAAGGCTTGCGAGGCCTGCCAATTCCACGCCAAGCAGATCCATCAGCCGGCTGGAGGTCTGCAAATTATACCCCTTTCATGGCCATTCGCAGTCTGGGGGCTGGATATCGTGGGCCCATTTCCTCGGGCACCAGGGGGCTACCGCTACCTTTACGTCGCCGTGGACAAGTTCACTAAGTGGGCTGAAGTGGAAGCCGTCCGCACCATCCCCGCAGGTTCTGCATTCAAGTTCATCAAGGGCATCGTGAGCTGGTTCGGGGTGCCGAACTGCATCATCACCGACAATGGTTCGCAGTTCACCAGTAACCTCTTCAAAACATACTGTGCTAACCTTGGAACGCAGATATGCTACGCTTCAGTGGCGCACCCCCAGAGCAACAGTCAGACCGAGCGGGCCAATGCGAAGGTCCTGAGAGGCCTCAAGACCAGGACATTCAAGAAGAAGTTGGAGGCTTGCGGCCGAGGTTGGTACGACGAGCTTCAGTCCGTGTTGTCGTCCATCCGCACGACCGCGACCAAGCCAACTGGCGAGACCCCATTCTTCCTGGTCTATGGAGCTCGAGCGGTCCTCCCTCACGAGCTCAGACGTCGTTCCGCACGGGTCCTGGCGTTCGACAAGGCGTAGCAGGACGCCATGCGGGGGACGGACCTCGTGCTGGGGGAGGAACGTCGCCGGGAAGCTGCGCTCCGAGCAGCAAGATACCAACAAGCGCTGCGGCAATACCACTGCCGCAACATCCGCCCTAGGACACTCAAGGTAGGAGACCTCGTGCTCAGGCGGGTCCTCTCCAGGGAGGGACTGCATAAGCTCTCTCCCATGTGGGAGGGCCCGTTCAAGGTTGTTCATGTTTCCAGGCCCGGCTTCGCGCGCCTAGAGACTCAGGAGGGGGTGCCCATCCAGAACGCGTGGAACATCCAGCACCTCCGGAGATTTTACCCTTGAAAAGGCCCAGAGCCTGTGAAGAAGGCGAACGCCTGTGAAGCCATTGCATTTTGGAAAAGGCCCAGAGCCTGTGAAGAAGGCGAACGCCTGTGAAGCTGTTGCGTTTTGGAAAAGGCCCAGAGCCTGTGAAGAAGGCGAATGCCTATGAAGCTATTGCCTTTTGGAAAAGGCCCAGAGCCTGTGAAGAAGGCGAACGCCTGTGAAGCTATTGTGTTTTGGAAAAGGCCCAGAGCCTGTGAAGAAGGCGAACGCCTGTGAAGCCGTTGCGTTTTGGAAAAGGCCTAGAGCCTATGAAGAAGGCGAACGCCTGTGAAGCCGTTGCATTTTGGAAAAGGCCCAGAGCCTGCGAAGAAGGCGAACGCCTGTGAAGCCGTTGCGTTTTGGAAAAGGCCTAGAGCCTGTGAAGAAGGCAAACTCTTGTGAAGTTTATCCTCCCGAGAAATGCCCGGAGCCTGTGAAGAAGGCCAATGCCTGTGAAGCTCGCCGCCCGTGACACTCTCACGTAATAATGAGTGGGGCTGTACACGCCCCGGAGTCTCAGTAGCGCCGGCCTCAGGCCTTGGGGCTCCCTCCCACGCCCAGTGGCAGCACTTAGCTCCACGCTGGTGAGAAGACGTCGAAGACTAGATTAGGTGCTGGACGCGGCTTTTCTCATTTGCTTTCTGCAGTTGGCTGTTCATCCCCATTCGAGGTTTTGCTGAAGTTGTTGTCGTCTTTGGCTTGTGATTCTTTGCCTTTTTCGCTCTCCTACCCCGATTTCTTTCGCGCAAGTCTCGCGAGGGAGCACCGCGGGCACCCTCGCGAGTGTTTCCTGCCCTTGTCGTTCGAGGCTTCCCAACCCGGGTCCACTACAGGAGCACCCCTCTAGTTCGTGCCCCACGGGCACCATGACACGAACACAAGGCTTGGGTTGATCGCCTCCACGGCTGAGGCCGGGGACTACCTCTCCAGACTAACCCTCGCAGGACATGGAACGTTCGACGAAGACTCGGACTCGGGAAGCAAGGGTCACGACAAGCCCTCCCCCCGAGCTAAGTAATTTCTGCGCGCAGGCGTGCGGCACAAAGGCACAATACGCGAATAGCGGAAGCAGTACAATAATTAAATAGCAATAGTCCAAGCACACCCTCGCGGGGCCCTACACTACTGTCTTTTTGCGCAGGAAAAGAAAAAAAAAGAAGGAAAACAAAACAGGCGCAACTCGCCCAACACCAACTCGCGGGGGAGACTCGAACTGCCTCCGGAGCTCAGGAGGACTCCATCTCGCGCTTCACCGAGGCGCGACGGCGGGCAGTCCCGCTACCTTCCTCCAGGCGGGCGCGGCGACGCGGAGGCTGATCGCGGCCACCGCTGGAGGAGCCGCTGCCCGAAGAAGAGCCGTCGAAACTCGATGAACCTCGACCGCCACCGACCACACATGCGCTGTCGTCTTCATCGTCACCGGGGCTGGACCCACGGCCGCGGTCATCGTTCTTAGGGCAACACCCAGCGCGGCGACCATCTTCCCCGAACACCCTCACATAGAGGGTGGCATCACCGTCGAACTTGAAGTGCAGGGTGCACCGCCGGATCAGACCACGCGCGCGGGCAAATGTTTGCCAGCCGCGGGTCAGGGCTAAGCTCCTGGCTGCAGAGACCTATAGCGAAGCCCAGGAGGCTCGGCCACAGCAACCATCCGCCTGAAGCCAGAGGCCGCCCGAGGTGCCAGCCGGAAGCTCACCTAGGAGGAAGCAAGGAAGTTGGAGCCGGGTGCTGGCCGGTTCCGCCGCCCACACAACGAACTCCGGTAGTACCTCTGCCGAGTGGGAGCGTGGCCTAGGGGGTCGCGCGGCCGTAGCGCGTCCCCCAGCGGCGGTGGACCGCCCTTCACCACGCGGAGGATTACCTCCGCGACCGCGGGGAGCCACCATGGGAGTCGCAGGGTGTTTGCGGGGACGGCCTCGACCGCGCTTGGGTGGAGGAGAGTCAAGCTCCACCTGGCGGGCCTTCCCCTTCTCCGCGGCCGAGAACCTTTTCGGCGGAGCCATGAAGAAAAAGGAGAAGCAAGAAGGGATGGACCAGAAGGGCAGGCGCCGCCCCGTACTTATAGCTAGAGGAGGCCAACCGCCGGCCTCCACGACCACAGGTAATCATGACCCGCTTTGCATGCAAGGACTTGTCAGTTCGCACAATTGCCGAGGCGTCATGGGGGAGCGGAGCCGCCCATGTCCAATCAACCGCCACGCGGCGCCCGAGGCCGCAGGCTATTAGGGCCCGCGACGCTTCGCACTTGTCCCTTCGCTTCTCTGCTTAGCCAAGTCCGGGCGTGCCTTGGGCCCGGGGGCTACTGTCGGCGTTCTGGGAACCGGGGTCCCCAGACTTGCCTGCCTGTGGCCTACGGTGTGGCTCAAGAGGTGGCCCAGCACGGCCCATCTTCATCAGCATGAGCTCAAGACCCTCGCGAGGGGCCAAGCCTCGCGGGGTGGACGACAAGGAACCTCCTCAGGCACGGCCTCATCAGGCTGGCTCGTGAGGAGGCGGAGAGATCAAGGCGGGGTACCTCACGAGGTGCCTATGACGCAAGCCATGACGACCAAGGGCGCCAGGCGGGCGCCAGCCCGCGCAGTGTCCTCCTTTCCTCTTTGGTGCAAAGGGAGCAAGCGCAGGCGAGAGCATCAAGCAAAGGCATCCATTTCGCTGTAACAAGACCAAGACCGTCGCAACGGCAGGATGGAGGTCATCGTGGAGCCCAAGCCAGCATCACCACCAGAGCCTTTAGCAGGCGAGGACCAACTTTAGTCAGGATAAGTGTACTAGATGTTCCCCTTCAAAATGGCCAATTGTTGGCGCCCTTCCCGCTCAATATTTGGGAAGAGGCCCAGGGCCTTTGCCTATAAATAGGAGTAGCCACTCCCAGCGTAGAGGCATCGATCCGGAGGGCGACTGAACTCTCCCTAGCAGTTCATCGCACCAGCCAAGAATAGACCCTCGCGAGGCTATTCTTCCTTGTATTGTTTATCGTCAGCCCAAGAGGCAATTCACCACACCACACACTGGAGTAGGGTATTACACCACAATGGTGGCCTGAACCGGTATAAACTCTGCGTCTCTTGTGTTGTCCCTTTGATTGCTTAGATCGTAGCGAGGCGGTGAGGTGCAGGTAGGTGGTGGGCAAAATCTCCGCGCGCACCCCAGTGTTGGAATCTAGAGGGTCTGCCGGAACCCAAAATCCGACACCAGCTATTTTGTTTTTTGCAGAATAACCAACGAAGGCCTAGTTGCTTTTCTACGCCCTGCTGGGCCGGAAATCTTTCAAGACGAGGAGGGATGCATTTTTCCCAGAAAATGGGCTATAAGTAATAATAAAGGGGTTGTAATGAAAAAATACAACAAACAGACAATTAGTTCCAAAATACTTTTTTCTTTCGGATTTTGATATTTTAAATCTCATTGTTTCTGTGCGGGTAAAATTTCATTGAATTTAAATTAAGTTATATTTAGATTTAAAATTAATTTGAATTTGGCTAAAATTTTGGGTTATGTGCTGCTTGGGACATATTTGGAGGCTTACTTGTGGGTCTACTAGGTTGACGTGTACGAAAGGCTTTATCAACTTAGTCCACAAACGATTCTAGCAGCAGTGACCGTTGGATGTTAATCCAACGGCCATGTTGCTTCTTCAATATCTGATCTTCTTGCTCCAGCCACCCAAACTAGCGCCGGTGGGACTGCCTACTCCTGCCTCCTGTGGCTGGCTGTGCTGCCGCACAGGCCACACCGCCCCACCCTACTTCATTGCTGGCCAGGCCATTCCTCTACTCACCCACACCTCCTGTTATTTTCCGGCGATGCCAGCCGGACCAGTAAACCCTCGTACTCCCCACCGCGTGGGCAACCATTGCCGAGTCTTCCCCGGCTCCGTGTCGTTCCCTTCCTAGGCCTCGCTGTCGTCCACCGCCATGGTGCTCTTGGCGTGGCCTGGTCAACATGGTCAACGAACGACATCCATCGGACGTAGACTGTACGTGGAGAGGCTGACAGCTGGGTCCACGGCCGCACACAAGTAAATGCCTCCTTATTACGCGCAAAATAATGATTACTCCACCTGACGCTGGGACCCACCGGAAGGGCCTCTGTATTTCGCGAAAAAAGTGTCCCCCCCTCCGCTGACAGGTCGAGCCCACCAGCTATATCTTGGCACGTAAGGAAGTGCCTCCTTATTACGGACAAAAAAAAATGAATACACCCCTGCTAGCTGGGACCCACTATAGTGGGAGGCTGACTTGTAGGCCAACTAAGTTGATGGGGACGGAGGGCTTTGTCAACTTAGTCAATATGAACGATTCTAGCTCCAGTGATCGTACGATGTCCATCCAACGGCCGTAGTGCTTCTTCAACCTGTGGTCTTCTTGCTCCAGCCTCCCAAACCAGCGCCGGCCGTGCGGCATGCTCCTGCCTCGCATGGTCGGTTGTGATGCCGCGGAGGCCTCACCGCCCCCTACTACTCCCACCGCTGGCCAGGCCATCCCTCTACTCACCCACACCCCCTGTTATTCTGCAGTGACAGCCTCACACTGCAGCCGAACCAGTGAACCCTCGTACTCCTCTCCGTGCGGGCTTCCACTGTCGCGTCTTCCCCGGCTCCGCGTCGTCCCCTTCCTAGGCCTCGCCATCGTCCACCGCCCTGGTGCTCTCGGCGCGGCGTGGTCAACGTGGTCAAGGAACGACTTCCATCGGAAGAGTACTGTACATGGAGATACTAACATCTGGGTCCACGATGACTGCAAGGAAGTGCCTCCTTATTACGCGCAAAATAATTATTCTTCCACCTGACAGCAGGGACCCACCGGACAGGCCACCATATTTCACGAAAAAACATTTCCCCCCTGACTGTTGGGACTCACCAGCTACATCTTCGCACGCAAGGAAGTGCGTCCGGGCAAAAAAAAAAAGATTCGCCCCCTGACTACTGGGACCCCCCAGCTACATCTTCGCACGCAAGGAAGTGCCTGACAGTCGGGAGCCACCTGGTCGAAGCGTACGTAGCGTTGTCATTCTTGTCGCGAACGTGTACGTACATACTAGTTAATGTAGAGGCGCGCACGTGTCGTAGTAGAGGCGCGCACGTAGCATGTACACGTACGTACAACGGCCATGGTGCAAGAAAGTAAATACGGCCACGTACGTACATACAAGCGGGGTCTTGAACGCCTACTCACGCATACGTACGGCCAGGGCTCGTGTACATGGCTGGGTCAGAACAGAGAAACAGTGTCGTCGTCGTGTTCATGGGGAGCCAACCGGCTGGGTCGGAATGGAATGCGTCGTCGTGTTCATCGGGAGGGCTTGGATAGAACAGGCTATGGAAACGAGGCCTGGTGTACCGCAGAATGGAGGAAACGGCCTTGTGTTCGACCGGCCACGTTCGAAACGGTATCCTGTTCATCGGGAGGGGTCTGGCGTACCGCAAAATGGAGGAAACGGACTTGTGTTGGACCTCCTACGGTTGAAACAGGGTCCTGTTGATCGGGAGGGGTCTGGCGTACCGCAAAACGGAGGAAACGAACTTGTGTTGGAGCGCTACGGTCGAAACGGGGATCATGTTCATCGGGAGGGGTGTGGCGTACCGCAAAACGAGACTCCACGGGATACTATTCATCTCCACCGTCGACCTTCTCCAGCCTCCACGGGCTACTGTTCATCCACCGTCTACCTCCTCCAGCCTCCACCTGCGACTGTTCATCCACGGGCTCCTGTTCATCCAGCCTCCACCGCGCGCTACTCCATTGGCTACTGTTCAACCACCCCTCTCCATGGGCTCCGGTTCAACCACCCCTCCATGGGCTACTGTTCATCCACCCCTCCTCCGTCTACTGTTCATCTAGCCCTCCACGGGGTCATCCTGTTCATCCAGCCCTCCACGGGGTCCTGTTCATCTAGCCCCAACCGGCTCGATCGATCAGGGTCCTGTTCATCCAGAGGCAACACCACGGGGGTCATATTCATCCACCCCCACCGCTCATTGTTCATCCAACCCCCCCCCCCCCCCCCCCCGCAACGCTCACTGTTCATCCAGAGGTAGCATCCATTGGCTTCAGTTAGCAGCAGTAGCGAAGGCATCGCTCGATCGAGTTCAGTTATCAGCCATCGATCGGTCGCTCGGGTTCAGTAACGCATAGCCTGCAATGCAATCGCTCGGGTTCAGTATAGGCGAACGCCTCGCTCGGGTTTAGTTACAGCCCAACGCCTCGCACCCACGCGCGTACGTGTATGAGAGGAACGCGCATCGCTCGGCCCCAACCACCCACGGTAACCAGGAACACCCCGATATTTTCCTCGCCCTTGCTTCTACCACGGTTTTTTCCATCATAGACGGCCCAAAGAATGTCATGCAGCTGCGTCTCCGGCCCGCCCAGGAGGAAAAGCCCATTTTGTGTCATGATTTTTTGTCATAGAAGTAGGAGACCACCACATATATGATGATACCGGGTTTTGTCACAATTATCGTCATAGAAGTGTCATAAGTATGACAGAAAAAATTGTTCGGCCCAAAATGTCATGGATGTGTCTTTTTTTGGTAGTGATGCCTCCCACCGCATTAAGAAAAATCCCCATTACTTGGCCCTTTGCGGTCTGGGGGCTTGATATGGTTGGAACCCTTAAAGGGGGAAGCCACAAAAAGAAATACTTGCTGGTAATGGTAGATAAATTCACTAAGTGGATAGAGGCCAAACCGGTACAAATAGTTGAGGTTGGGCCAGTGATTGACTTTATATCAAGGGTACTCCACCGTTACGGTGTCCCGCACAGTATCATCACTGATAATGGCTCCAACTTCACAGCTGATGAGGTGAAAGCTTGGTGCGCTAAGTTGGGCATTAAACTCGACTACGCATCCGTATACCACCCTCAAACAAACGGCCAAGTCGAAAGGGCCAACGGTCTGATCATGAGTGGTATTAAGCCCAGACTAGTGCGCTCTTTACAAGAATCAGACAAGCACTGGGTTGAGGAACTCGATTCCATATTTTGGGGACTCCGGACCACCCACAATCGAACGATCGGATACACACCCTTCTTTATGGTGTATGGCGCAGAGGCCGTATTGCCCTGTGCCATTATTCATGACTCCCTTAGAGTGCGCATGTATGAAGAGAGATAAGCCGAGCAAGATCGGCAGGATGACCTAGACAGACTTGAAGAGGAGCGCGATGTTGCTAAAGCCCATTCTGCATTCTATCAACAACAGGACAGGCGTTACCAAAGCAGAGAAGTGCGGGCTAAGACATACAATGTCGGAGAACTTGTTTTACGCCTCCCGGAAAAGAAAAAGGACAAGCTCAAACCCAAATGAGAGGGCCCTTCGTCATAGATGAAGTTCTTACTGGAGGAGCCTATCGCCTTCGAAACGCAACGGATAATCGCCTTGAGTCGAACCCATGGAATGCTGCCCGGCTCCGAAGATTCTACACATAGTTCGGCCTCCTTAGGTTTCATTTTAAACTAGGTTTTTTTTTCCTTTTTCTCTCCCTTTTTAAGCTTTTCCTTTTCTTCCCTAATGTATGTTTGGATAAACCGCATTGGTCGGGGTACACATATTTAAATGTATACACCCCACCATACATGGGGGCTTCTTTTAAAGAAGCATTTTATTGAAAAGCTTTTAAGCTTCCTTTGTCCATAACGGTTGTTGCTTCTGCCATTTTATCACCTCTATGACTTAAGTTTTTGCCAAGATGGGTTGCCTTTCTCCTGTGTTTATACCCTACGTTCCCAATTGTTCGGCTAGGGTGTAAAGGGACTACCTCTGCGATTGCTACAACCGGGTTATCCGGACCTGTACCTCGGACATGTGAAGCCTAAAGCTAGCGTTCTTAAGGGAATAAGTGGTCGGCACTGAAGGAAATATGCCATAGAGGCAATAATAAAGTTGTTGTTTTATATTTCCTTATATCATGATAAATGTTTATTATTCATGCTAGAATTGTATTAACCGGAAACTTAGTACATGTGTGAATACATAGACAAAACATTGTGTCCCTAGTATGCCTCTACTTGACTAGCTCGTTAATCAAAGATGGTTATGTTTCCTAACCATGGACATATGTTGTCATTTGATAAACGGGATCACATCATTAGAGAACGAGTAAATAGACTTGTAGGTAACGAGATTTAACTAGGTATGATGATACCGATGATCGAATCTCGGGCATGTAACATACCGATGACAAAGGGAACTGCATATGTTGTTATGCGGTTTGACCGATAAAGATCTTCGTAGAATATGTTGGAACCAATATGAGCATCCAAGTTATGCTATTGGTTATTGACCGGAGATGTGTCTCGGTCATGTCTACATAGTTCTTGAACCCCTAGGGTCCGCACGCTTAATGTTCAATGATGATTTGTATTATGAGTTATGTGATTTGATGACCGAAGTTTGTTAGGAGTCCCGGATGAGATCATGGACATGGCGAGGAGTCTCGAAATGGTTGAGAGGTAAAGATTGATATATTTGAAGGTTATATTCGGACACCGGAATGATTCCGGAGTGATTCGGGTATTTTTCGGAGTACCGGGAGGTTACTGGACCCCCTCCCCCCGGGGAAGTAATGGGCCTTCATGGGCCTTAGTGAAAAGGAGAGGAGGGCCGCAAGGGTGCCCCCCCCCCCCCCATGGCAAGTCCGAATTGGACTAGGGAGGGGGCGGCGCCCCCCTCTTTCCTTCTCCCTCTCCACCTCCTTCCCTCTCTCCCCCTCTTGGAAAAGGGAGGGGAGTTCAACTAAGATTGGGAATCCTAGTTGGACTCCACCTATGGCACGCCCTCCTGCCGCCGGCCTCCTCCTCTCCTCCTTTATATATGTGGCCAGGGGGCACCCCAAAGCACAATAGACAATCTCTTAGCCGTGTGCGGTGCCCCCCCCCCCTCCACAGTTTAACACCTCGGTCATATTGTAGTAGTGCTTAGGCGAAGCCCTGCACCGGTAACTTCATCATCACCGTCGCCACGCCGTCGTGCCGACGGAACTCTACTTCATCCTCAATTGGATCAAGAGCACGAGGGACGTCATCGTGCTGAACGTGAGCTGAACACGGAGGTGCCGTACATTCGGTACTTGGATTGGTTGGATCGAGGAAGACGTTCGACTACATCAACGGTGTTACCAAACGCTTCCGCTTTCGGTCTACGAGGGTACGTGGACACACTCTCCCGTCGCATTGCTATGCATCTCCTAGATAGATCTTGCATGATCACAAGATTTTTTTTGAATTACTACATTGCCCAACAGTCGTATCAGAGACAGGTCTATGCGTAGATGATATATGCATGAGTAGAACACAAAGAGTTGTGGGCGATAATAGTCATACTACTTACCACCAACGTCTTACTTTGATTCGGCGGTATTGTTGGATGAAGCGGCCCGGACTGACGTTACATGACCGTGTTCATGAGACTGGTTCTACCGACGTGCTTTGCACACAGGTGGCTGGCGGGTGTCTATTTCTCCAACTTTAGTTGAATCGAGTTTGACTATGGCCAGTCCTTGTTGAAGGTTAAAACAGCACACTTGACGAAAAATCGTTGTGGTTTTGATGCGTAGGTAAGAATGGTTCTTGCTAGAAGCCCGTAGCAGCCACGTAAAACTTGCAACGACAAAGTAGAGGATGTCTAACTTGTTTTTGCAGGGCTTGTTGTGATGTGATATGGTCAAGACATGATGTGATATAAATTGTTGTATGAGATGATCATGTTTTGCAACAGAGTTATCAGCAACTGGCAAGAGCCATATGGTTGTCGCTTTATTGTATGAAATGCAATCGCCATGCAATTGCTTTACTTTATCACTAAGCGGTAGTGATAGTCGTAGTAGCAATAGCTAGTGAGACGACAACGATGCTACGATGGAGATCAAGGTGTCAAGCCGGTGATGATGGAGATCATGATGGTGCTTTGGAGATGATCATCAAAGGCACAAGATGATGATGGCCATATCATGTCACATATTTTGATTTCATGTGATGTTTATCTTTTATGCATCTTATTTTGCTTAGTACGGCGGTAGCATTTAAGATGATCCCTCACTAAATTTCAAGGTATAAGTGTTCTTCCTGAGTATGCACCGTTGCTACAGTTCGTCATGCCGAGACACCATGTAATGATCAGTGTGATAAGCTCTACATTCACATACAACGGGTGCAAGCCAGTTTTGCACATGCAGAATACTCTGGTTAAACTTGATGAGCCTAGCATATGCAGATATGGCCTCCGAACACTGAGACTAAAAGGTCGAACGTGAATCATATAGTAGATATGATCAACATAGAGATGTTCACCATTGAAAACTACTCCATCTCATGTGATGATCAGACATGGTTTAGTTGATTTGGATCACCTGATCATATAGATGGCTAGAGGGATGTCTATCTAAGTGGGAGTTCTTTAGTAATATGATTAATTGAACTTTAATTTATCATGAACTTAGTCCTGATAGTTTTTTGCATATCTATGTTGTTGTAGATCAATGGCCCGTGCTACGGTTCCCTTGAATTTTAATGCATTCCTAGAGAAAGCTAAGTTTTAAGATGATGGTAGCAATTACACGGACTGGGTCAGTAACTTGAGGATTATTCTCATTGTTGCATAGAAGAATTATGTCCTGAAAGCACCGCTAGGTGTACCACTTGTGCCAGCAACTGCAAACATTGTGAATGCCTGGCAGACGCATGTTGATGAATACTCGATAGTTCAGTGTGCCATGCTTTATGGCTTAGAATCGGAACTTCAAAGACGTTTTGAACGTCATGGAGCATATGAGATGTTCCAAGAGTTGAAGTTAATATTTTAAGCAAATGCCTGAGTTGAGAGATATGAAGTCTCCAACAAGTTCTATAGCTGCAAAATGGAGGAGAATAGTTTCGTCACTGACACATACTCAGAATGTCTGGGTACCATAACCACTTGACTCAGCTGGGAGTTAATCTTCCTGATGATAGTGTCATTGATAGAGTTCTTCAATCACTGCCACCTAGATATAAAGGCTTCATGATGAACTATAATATGCAAGGGATGACGAAAATGATTCCGAGCTCTTCGCAATGCTTAAGGCTGTGGAGGTAGAAATCAAGAAGGAGCATCAAGTGTTGATGGTTAACCAGACCACTAGTTTCAAGAAAAAGTGCAAAGGGAAGAAGGTGAACTTCAAGAAGAATTGCAAGCAAGTTGCTACTCCCGGGAAGAAGCTCAAGTCTGGACCTAAGCCTGATACTGAGTGCTTCTACTGCAAAGGGCTGGTCACTGGAAGCAGAACTGCCCCAAGTATTTGGCGGATAAGAAGGATGGCAAATAGAAAGGTATATTTGATATACATATTATTGATGTGTACATTAATAATGCTCGTAGTAGCTCCTGAGTATTTGATACTAGTTCTGTTGCTCATATTTGCAACTCAAAACAGGGGCTACGGATTAAATGGAGATTGGCTAAGGATGACGTGACGATGCGCGTCGGAAATGGTTCCAAGGTCGATGTGATCATCATCAGCACGCTACCTCTACATCTATCTTCGGGATTAGTTTTAGACCTAAATAATTGTTATTTGGTGTGAGCGTTGAGCATGAACATTATATCTAGATCTTGTTTGATGCGAGACAGTTATTATTTAAATCAGAGAATAATGGTTGTTCTATTTATATGAGTAATGTCTTTTATGGTCATGCACCCTTGTTGAGTGGTCTATTTTTTTGAATATCGATTGTGGTGATACACATGTTCATAATATAGGAGCCAAAAGATGCCAAAGTTGATAATGATAGTGCAACTTATTTGTGGCACTGTCGTTTAGGTCATATTGGTGTAAAGCGCATGAAGAAACTCCATGATGATGAGCTTTTGGAACCAATTGATTATGAATCACTTGGTGCTTGCGAACCATGCCTCATGGGCAAAATGACTAAAACTCCGTTCTCAGGAACAATGGAACGAGCTACTAACGTATTGGAAATTATACATACTTATGCATGCGGTCCAATGAGTGTTGAGGCTCGTGGCGGGTATCATTATTTTCTGACCTTCACAGGTGATTTGAGCAGATATGGGTATATCTACTTAATGAAACATAAATCTGAAACATTTGAAAAGTTCAAAGAATTTCAGAGTGAAGTGGAAAATCATCATAACAAGAAAATAAAGTTTCTACGATCTGATCGTGGAGGCGAATATTTGAGCTACGAGTTTGCTCTTCATTTGAAACAATGTGGAATAGTTTCGCAACTCACGCCACCTGGAACACCAGAGCATAATGGTGTGTCTGAACATCGTAACCGTACTTTATTGGATATGGTGCCATCTATGATGTCTCTTACTGATTTACCGCTATCGTTTTGGGGTTATGATTTAGAGATGGCTGCATTCACATTAAATAGGGCACCATCGAAATCCGTTGAGACGACACCATATGAACTGTGGTTTGGCAAGAAACCCAACTTGTCGTTTCTTAAAGTTTTGGGCTGCGATGCTTATGTGAAAAAGCTTCAACCTGATATACTCGAACCCAAATCGGAGAAGTGCGTCTTCATAGGATAGCCAAATCGGAGAAGTGGTATGATAATTCTATTCTGGAAGTCATGTTAATAGACCATGATGAACCTACGAACTATGAGGAAGCGATGATGAGCCTAGATTCCGCAAAATGGCGTGAGGCCATGAAATCTGAGATGGGATCCATGTATGAGATCAAAGTGTGGACTTTCCCGATGATTGGCAAGCCACAGGAAATAAATGGATCTTCAAGAAGAAGATTGACACTGATGGTAATGTTACTGTCTACAAAGCTCGACTTGTTGTGAAAGGTTTTCAACAAGTTCAAGGAGTTGACTATGATGGGACCTTCTCACTCATAGCGATACTTAAGTCTGTCCGAATCATGTTAGCAATTGCCACATTTTATGATTATGAAATTTGGCAAATGGATGTCAAAACTGCATTCCTTAATGGGTTTCTGAAAGAAGAGTTGTATATGATGCACCATAAGGTTTTGTGATCCAAAAAGTGCTAACAAAGTGTGCAAGCTCCAGCGATCCATTTATGGACTAGTGCAAGCCTCTCGGAGTTGGAATATACGCTTTGATAATGTGATCAAAGCATATGGTTTATACAGACTTTTGGAAAAGCATGTATTTACAAGAAAGTGAGTGGGAGATCTATAGCATTTCTAATATTATATGTGGATGACATATTGTTGATTGGAAATAATACAGAATTTCTGGATAGCATATACTTGAATAAGAACTTTTCAATGAAAAACCTTGGTGAAGCTGCTTACATATTGGGCATCAAGATCTATAGAGATAGATCAAGATGCTTAATTGGACTTTCACAAAGCACATACCTTGATAAAGTTGCTTGCATATGCGATGAAGAATCACTCCAAAGTTCCTATCTAGCAGAGAACATAAGACAAAATTGTTTGTAGGTTACAAAACCACCTCAAAGCTATTCTTTCCGTTCGATCTATTCAAGAGTCCGTACTAAAATAACACAAAGCTATTCTTTCCGTTCGATCTATCCTAGAGTTCGTACTAAAATAACACCAATGCAAATTCAGATTTATAATACTCAATCCAACACAAAGAACTTCAAAGAGTGCCCCAAGATTTCTACCGGATAAACAAAGACAAGAATGTATGTCAACCCCTATGCATAGATTACCCCAATGTCACCTTGGGAATCCGCGAGTTGAGTGCCAAAACATATATCAAGTGAATCAATATGATACCCCATTTTCACCACGAGTATTCAATTGCAAGACATATATCAAGTGTTCTCAAATCCATAAAAGTATTCAATCCGATAACAACGAAATCTCAAAGGGAAAAACTCAATTCATCACAACAAGATAGATAAGGGAAAACACTATATGATCTGACTATATTAACAAAGCCCGCGATACATCAAGATCGTGACATCTCAAGAACACAAGAGAGAGAGAGAGGGAGGGAGAGAGAGAGAGAGATTAAACACATAGCTACTGGTACAAACCCTCAGCCCCGAGGGTGGACTACTCCCTCCTCATCGTGGTGGCCGTCGGGATGATGATGATGGACACCGGTGATGATTCCCCCTCCGACAGGGTGCCGGAATAGGGTCTAAATTGGATCTCGTGGATACAGAGACCTTGCGGCGGCGGAACTTCTGATCTAGGGCTACCCCGAAGGGTTTTGGAATATTTTAGAATTTATAGGGGGAAGAGGCGGTTCAGGGGGGCGCCCGAGGTGGGCAGCACCCACCAATGTAGGGGAACGCAACAGAAAACAAAAATTTCCAGTATAGAGAGCGTGCCTAGGACCACTATAGAGACTGCATACAAGGTTTGATCTGATCCGTACCGACTCGAAGCACGGTGGAAGAAGAGTCGGTGTAGATCGTAGATGCAGATCCCCGCAGCTAGGATTTACAACCTCCCAACCGCGAGGATGTACTCCCTCTCCGGACAGCCCTTCGGGAGGCGGTCAGACAGTTCCCCGGACGATGTCGCGGACAGCCCTTCGGGAGGACCCTTGAAACTCGGACGAAGAGTCGGACAGCCCTTCGGGAGGACACTCGAACAGCCCCTCGGGCAAAAGATCGAAACCACAATATCTCTACGGGGTTGCACACATACGGTGTCAGCTATCCGGCAGGGCTTCGCGTCCAGAACTAGTTCCTGCCGGAACCCAGACAACCTTACGGTTCTACGAAACTCTATTCGTGGGATGGAGAGAAGAAGCCAGATAATGCATGGCCTGTGTATGAGAGCAAGGATGAAGATATGGCAGCCCTCACCCCTCTATTTATAGGAAAACCAAGGGGTAGTGTGCCTCCACAAATTACCAAAAAACCCCATGCTTTAGGTCACATATGAGGGTTTTATGGGCAAAATGGGTTGCCATGTGGAGCTCCATGGAGCTCCACCATGCTTGGTCGTCCACCTTCATGGGGGCCCCGATGAGGGGCTTCCTTGGCCCCCCAAGCCCTTCTAGAAGCCTTTTTGCAAAAGCCCTAAAAGGTGGCTTTCCAAAAAAAAAATCCATAAAGTGATTTTCACTATTCACGACGACCTTTTTTTAGCGTCCGTTCGAACTGAAAATATTTATGTGGGCTTAGAACATTTCTAGTACCCACTAAAATGATTTTCAATGTGTTCCCACACAATTCCGGTTTAGTGATTTTCTTCTGCGAAATGCATCTGAAGTGGCTCCGGCAGCTCCGGAACATTTCCGGGTTTTATCTCAGAAAATTCGAAAAAGCTTCCAAAATGACTCTGGCACCCTCCAAGAATTATCAGGCATGTGTCGAAATCAATTAGACTTAATAGTATATCCCGAAACAACTTTTCGGTATCATTCGAAACTTATCCGATGACCTCTCTCTGCGGTATGATTCCGTTGTCCGAAACCTTTCCGGTGTTCGAAACTTTTTCGGTGATTTTCTCTTAGACTCCCTGTCTAGTATTCAGCAGATAGATGACCCTTAAGCGTGTGACCCTATAGGTTCGGTGAAGTATAGACATGAACCGGAACACTTTCTAATCAATGATCAACATCGGAGCCGTGGACACCCATATTGACCCCTATACCCACATGAATAAATATTCGAGTGAACCTCCAGTTGCAGTGAGCTATTCCTTTTGCTTCGCGATATGTCACAAACACCCGAGGTGAGATTTATTGCATTCCCGTGGATCAACAATTTGTCCACCATGCAAGTTACCTCATTACCGGTTTTGTTCTCTTTTCTCGTTTCCGTGTTCCGGCATCCCAGTGATCAAATCACAATGTGTCTGGCCAGACGATGATGGATATGTTACACCGAGAGGGCCCGAGTATATCTCTCCATCGTCGGAGGAGCAAATCCCAATCTTGAGCTATCTCGTTACTTCCCATACTTTTCTGTGAACCCGTAAGCCGTCGTCATAGCCACCCAGTTACGGATGACGTTTAACAAACCCCAAAGTTCACGAAGCAAGCACGAAGGAACTCGATACTCTCTCGTCTAAGGAATTATGCAATCATAACTATCTCAATGATATTAACCATAAACTTGTGACGAAATAGTCTCATAGCATAACATCAATTTGGGTCGATTCAACACAAGTGTTCTACCAAAATTGTTCCCTCAAAATTGCCAGCATAGACATGCCTATGATTAGGAAAGCATGATCATCATGCAATACTTGAGCCAGTCTTAGAGGCAAGACTAGGAATACATTTTATCGTTTAGTATACCACACGTGCACATGAGTTTCCCTCCGAGCCTCGTGGCTATTGCAGACTCGAGAATCATTGCAGTTATAGCATGGAAGCTAAACATTCATTAGAAACTTTGGAGATACAAAATAACTATTATTAATGCCTCTAGGGCATATCTCCTACAGACTCCCACTTGCACTAGAGTCATAATCCAGTTACATGGCTTCCCTAACACCAATGGCTATCCGGTGCTGCTCATGCTTTGCTCGTGGTAGAGGTTTTGTCATCGGGTCTGACACGTTCAAATCCGTGTGAACTTTGCCTACTTTCACTAAACCCGCTTCGACATGATGTCGAATGAGTTTATATTTGCGTTCAATATGTCTTGTCTTATGGTGCGAACTTGGCTCCCTTGCCTGAGCCACGGCACCACTATTATCACAATAGATCTCCACCAGGTCTTGGGCACTAGGAACCACACCAAGGTCTTCAAGAAATTGCTTGATCCATACCGCCTCCTTGGAGGCTTCTGAAGCAGCAACATATTCCGCCTCTGTCGTAGAATCCGCCATAGTCTTTTGTTTGGAACTTTTCCAATCTACTGCACCACCGTTCAATATGAAAACATAGCCTGATTGAGATTTGAAGTCATCTGGGTCAGTCATGAAGCCTACATCAGTGTAACCACTTACAATGAGCTCTTCATCACCTTCGTACACAAGGAGTAAATCCTTGATCCTTCTGAGGTACTTAAGAATACCCTTGACTGCGGCCCAGTGTTCCAATCCTGGATCACTTTGGTACCGGCTGCTAACACTTAGCGCATAGGAAACGTCCGGTCTTGTACATAGCATGGCATACATAATAGAACAAACTAACGAGGCATATGGAACATCATTCATTTGCACTCGCTCATCGAGAGTCCGAGGACACTGATTCTTGCAAAGCACTGTGCCAGGTGACATGGGGAGAAGGCCCTTCCTGGAGTTCTCCATGTTGAACCTTTTCAACACCTTGTCAATGTACGTGCTTTGGCTAAGCGATATTAGGCGTTTTGATCTATCTCTATAGATTCTGATGCCCAATACATATGCCGCTTCGCCTAAGTCTTTCATTGAAAAACTTTTCTTCAATGAGTCTTTTATTTTGCTAAGTAAATTCACATCATTTCCAATTAATAATATGTCATCCACATACAAGATTAGAAATGCTTTTGCGCTCCCACTAAACTTCTTGTAAACACAAGATTCTTCGTCATTCCTGATGAAGCCAAATTCTTTAACCACTTCATCAAAACGAATGTTCCAGCTCCTTGACGCTTGCTTCAGACCATAAATGGCTTTCCGAAGTTTGCATACCTTTCCAGCATCCTTATGAACGACAAAACCTTCTGGCTGTATCATGTATACATCCTCTTTGAGGTTTCCATTTAGGAAAGCTGTTTTGACATCTATCTGCCATATTTCATAATCGAAATAAGTAGCAATTTCTAGTAATATCCGAACAGACATAAGCATAGCTACGGGCGAGAAAGTCTCGTCGTAGTTCACTCCTGGAACTTGCGTGAACCCTTTCGCGACAAGTCTAGCTTTGTGGATAGTAATGTTACCATCTGTGTCTGTCTTTCTTTTGAATATCCATTTACAACCAATGGGCTTTATGCCTTCTGGAAGTTCTTCCAAGTTCCAAACTTGGTTTTCATACATGGATTCCATTTCGGATTTCATGGCCTTGTGCCATTCCTTTGAGCTGGGCCCCGCCATCGCTTCCTTGTAGTGCGTAGATTCATCATCGTCAAGAATGAAGATTTCATTATGAAACCACTCAGGTGGCTGGATAGCCCTACCTGATTTGCGCGGTTCAGTTAGAACATTGTCTAAAGTCTCCACATCATATGCGACAACTTTTGGCTCAGTTGCAGGGATAATTAGCGGAATTTCTTCCGGTTCCTTAGCCATATAAACAGTTGCCAAAGATTCACTAATCTCATCAAGTTGTACTGTCCTCCCACTAAGATCTTTGGTGAGAAACTCTTTCTCAAGAAATTGTCCATTTCTGGCAACAAACACTTTGTTATCGAACGGGTGGTAGAAGGAATACCCAATTATTTCCTTGGGATAACCTACAAAGTAACATTTGTCTGATCTGGGATCAAGTTTGTTAGGTTGTAAACATTTTACGTATACCTCACAACCCCAAATCCTGAGATGCGACAACCCGGGTTTCTTCCCGTTCCATAACTCGTATGGTGTCATCTCAACTGATTTAGACGGTGCTCTGTTAAGTGTGTGAGCGGCAGTTTCCAGTGCGTGACCCCCAAATTATATCAGAATATTTGTAAGAGACATCATTGACCTTACCATATCCAACAAGGTTCGGTTACGTCGTTCCAATACTCCATTTCTCTGTGGAGTTCCGGGAGGCATAAGCTGTGAAACAATTCCACGATCACTCAGATGTTGGCCAAACTCATGACTAAGATATTTGCCTCCGCGATCAGACCGCAGAAACTTAATCTTTTTGTTACGATGCTTTTCTACCTCATTCTGAAATTATTTGAACTTTTCAAAGGTTTCCGACTTATGCTTCATTAAGTAGATATAGACATACCTACTCAAATCATCAGTAAAAGTCACGAAGTAGAAATACCCACCCTGTGTGCCTATGTTCGTTGGACCACATACATCACTATGTATTATTTCCAATAATTCACCCGGCCGTTCAGGATGACCCGTGAACGGCGTCTTGGTCATTTTCCCCATCAGGCAAGCTTCACATGTGTCAAATGACTCAAAATCAGAAGACGGTAAAACTCCATCTTTATGGAGTTTTTGCATGTGTTTGTTTCCGATGTGGCCAAGCCGACAGTGCCACAAGAAAGTGGTGGTGGTATCAGCCTACTTAAGGCGTTTAGCATTCACGTTAAAGACATCATTTCCACATTCAAGATTTAGTATGAAAAGGCCCCCAACAATGGGTGCAAATCCATAAAACATATCATTACAATAAAGTGAACAACCATTGTTCTCAGACTTGTATGAATACCCATCGTGTACCAAACATGATCCGGAGATACTTCTTGCAGTTGAGATACTTCTTGCAGTTTCTCTTCCAGTGTCCTGTGCCCTTGCAGTAGAAACACTCAGTTTCATTATTGGCTCCACCCTTAGAGTTGCTTTGGGAGCCAGTCTTACCGGTGCCCTTTCCCTTCTTTGGCTTGCCTTTCTTCTTTTTGAAACTGGCGGTTTCATTCACAAGCAACACTTGCTTGCGATTTTTCCGCGGTCCTCCTTCTGTAGTTTTCAGGATGGCGAGCACCTCTTCTGGTGTCTTTTCCATCCCTGTCATGTTGTAGTTCATGAAAAAACCGTCGTAAGATGGGGGGGGAGTGAAGAAAGCAACATGTCCATCATATGGCCAGGTGGAATTGGAAATTCCAAGGCTTTAAGCCTTTCAGAATAGCCAATCATTTTAACCATGTGTTCGCTAACTGAACTACCCTCAGCCATCTTGCAATCCATCAAAGCCTTCATGATATCATATCGTTCAGACTTTGCGGTTTCTTTGTATAGAGCATCCAATTCCCGGATCATATCACGGGGTTTATGGAATTCAAAACGTTTTTGAAGCCCTGTACTCATGCAAGCTAGCATGAGGCACTACACTAAGTTGTGATCATCATGCTTAGTGGCCAAGACATTTTGTTCATCTTCCGGGGCCTCTGTCGCTGGTTTAGCTGGAAGAGCAGTTCCAAGCACGTACAATTTCTTAGCGCTCCTGAGGACAATCCTCAGGTTATGGACCCAGTCCGCATAGTTGTTTCCAGTTGTAGCTAACTTCTCTTTCTCTAACATCGGGCCTAAGTTGAACGCGGTGTTGTGAGCCATTTGATGTACAACAGAAAACACAAGTTTCACTTTAGACTTTGTTTATAATGAAATTTGCACTAGTGAATAAATAGTTTTATTCTAAAGTGCGCTCCCACTTAAATGAATATCTCTCATAATTGATTTAGATTGATTCAAGATCCATATTTCTATTCGATGTCATTGACGGATTCATCACTGATGACACGAATTTCAATAGGTAGGCCAACTTGCCGATCACATCTCTATGTGATTCTTGTTCATCTTTGGATGTGCGTGTTCCGAGCTCGGGACTCTCCTGCCTGAACGTCAAAGACAACCAAGTGGTCTTGCTGCGAGGTCTGACCTCACCCGCCTCATTCCTCTCGATTCGTCCGTGCTCATGTGTACATGGCGCACCTCGAAAAGATACGAATTTCAGACGGTGCTACACTTGGGTGAACACTAACTACTTTGATATTTTAAGTGAGAGATCACCCTAATAAAAACGACTACCACGCAATCAAGAAGGGTGCATCAAGAGGGATAAACATCTCAGGCAATTCATATTAGCATGATATGGTATAGCCTCTTCTGACGGAGAAGTCAAGTATTTCTTCATCTCTGGCATTCGCGCCGGTGTTCACCTTTGTGAAGATTGCCACCACCTTGTCGATGCACCAGATAATATTGCTATATCCATAGCGGATAAAGTAAATGCATTACTTAAGGTTGACACGCGGGTCATTAAAGTGCAATCATATGGCTCCAGCCATCATGCTGAATCATGACACGCAGGTCATGTTAATTACATCATATAATCATCTCATACATAATCAAATTGAATATGAGCATTACTATACCACATAACATGCACATCCTACAAAACCAAGTTAGACGCCTCTAATCGGTTTATGCAAAATTTTATTTTACATGGCTTCTAAGGTTTTGACTTAAACTGCAGCTACCAACATTTTATCATCAAGTATGATTATTCAAGTTGCTAGATTAACATCTCCAGGTGTATGAAACACGAGATAATTAAATCTCGAGCCCCATACTAAACTTCGTCATACGCATGACCCCCGTGCAGATCATATCTAGAATGCCCTTCCATCTGCGAATTTCATCTTTCTTTTGACTATGGCAGAACCCCAAGAACTGATAGCACGTCCATGATCAATCAGGATCACGGATTGCTAGAACTTTGTCAAATTCCACCATGTTGTCTCGAGATTGATCAAACGCAAATTCTAGGGAAGCAACAAGAACGTCAGGTAACAGATTTCATTTGTCACCCGCATAAATAATTTTCGGCAATAGATCTCATCTACTCCAAAATTATATTATGCAATACCCATACATCTCCATGTATTCTAGATCATAACCTGCATCTACGCATAGCACGGCTCTTGATGCCACTGTAGGGTAACGCAACATAAAACAAAAATTTCAGGTATAGCGAGCGCGCCCAGGACCACTATGGAGACTGCATACAAGGTTTGATCTGATCCGTACCGACTCGAAGCGCAGCGGAAGAAGAGTCGGTGTAGATTGTCGGTGCAGATCCCCGCAGCTAGGATTTACAACCTCCCAACCACGAGGATGTACTCCCTCTCCGGATAGCCATTCGGAAGGCGGTCGGACAATCCCCCGGACGATGTCGCGGACAGCCCTTCGGGAGGACCCTCGAAACTCGGATGAAGACTCGGACAGCCCTTCGGGAGGACACTCGAACAGCCCCTCGGGCAAAAGATCGAAACTACAATCTCTCTACGAGGTTGCACACATACGGTGTCAGCTATCCGGCAGGGCTTCACCGTCCAGAACTAGTTCTTGCTGGAACCCAGCCAGCCTTACGTCTCTACGAAACTCTTTTCGTGGGAAGGAGAGAAGAAGCCAGATAATGCATGGCATGTGTATGAGAGCAAGGGATGAAGATATGGCAGCCCTTACCAGTTACGGATGAAACTGAGTGTTTCTGTGAACCCGTAAGCCGCCGTAATAGCCACCCAGTTACGGATGACGTTTAACAAACCCCAAAGTTCACGAAGCAAGCACGAAGGAACTCGATACTCTCATGGTCTAAGGAATTATGCAATCATAACTATCTCAATGATATTAACCATAAACTTGTGACGAAATAGTCTCATAGCATAACATCAATTTGGGTCGATTCAACACAAGTGTTCTACCAACATTGTTCCCTCAAAATTGCCAGCATAGACATGCCTATGATTAGGAAAACATGATCATCATGCAGTACTTGAGCCAGTCTTAGAGGCAAGACTAGGAGTACATTTTACCGTTTGGTATACCACACGTGCACATGAGTTTCCCTCCGAGCCTCGTGGCTATTGCAGACTCGAGAATAATTGCAGTTATAGCATGGAAGCTAAACATTCATTAGAAACTTTGAAGATACAAAATAATTGTTATTAATGCCTCTAGGGCATATCTCCTACAACCAGGGCGTGCTTGGGCCTCTTGGCGCGCCCTGGTGGGTGCTGCTCCCCCCGAGCAGCCCCCCAGGTGCTTCCTTGGCCCACTTGCTTTCTTCTGGTCCATAAAAAATATCCAAAAATTTACGTGGTGTTTGGACTCCGTTTGATATTGATTTCCTGCAATGTAAAAAACAACCAAAAAATATCAACTGGCACTGGGCACTGGGTCAATAGGTTAGTCCCAAAAAATGATATAAAGTTGCTATAAAATGATTGTAGAACATCCAAGAATGATAATATATTAGCATGAATACTTCTTAAATTATAGATATGTTGGAGATATATCAGTCGCAAACTGGATACGTATTTATATTGAATGGTGGAGCTGTCAGTTGGTGCAGTTCCAAGTAGAGCGTCGTGGCAGGATCTACGTGTGAAGCAGAGTACATAGTTGCTTCGGAAGCAGCAAATGAAGGAGTCTTGATGAAGGAGTTCATATCCAATCTAGGTGTAAAACCTAGTGCATCGGGTCCAATGAAAATCTTTTGTGACAATACTCGAGCAATTGCCTTGGCAAAGGAATCCAGATTTCACAACAGAACGAAACACATCAACAGATGCTTCAATTCCATCCGCCATCAAGTCGCGGAGGGAGACATAGAGATTTGCAACATACATACGGATCTGAATGTTGCACACCCATTGACTAAGCCTCTTCCATGAGCAAAACATGATCGACACCATGACTCCATGGGTGTTAGAATCATTACTTTGTAATCTAGATTATTGACTCTAGTGCAAGTGGGAGACTGAAGGAAATATGCCCTAGAGGCAATAATAAAGTTGTTATTTATATTTCCTTATATCATGATAAATGTTTATTATTCATGCTAGAATTGTATTAACTGGAAACTTAGTACATGTGTGAATACATAGACAAAACATAGTGTCCCTAGTATGCCTCTACTTGACTAGCTCGTTAGTCAAAGATGGTTATGTTTCCTAACCATGGACATGTGTTGTCATTTGATAAATAGGATCACATCATTAGAGAATGATGTGATGGACAAGACCCATCTGTTAGCTTAGCATTATGATCGTTACAGTTTTATTGCTACTGTTTTCTTCATGACTTATACATGTTCCTCTGACTATGAGATTATGCAACTCCCGAATACCAGAGGAACACCTTGTGTGCTATCAAACGTCACAACGTAACTGGGTGATTATAAAGATGCTCTACAGGTGTCTTCGAAGCTATTTTTTGGGCTGGCATAGATCAAGATTAGCATTTGTCACTCCGTGTATCGGAGAGGTGTCTCGGGGCCCTCTCGGTAATGCTCATCACTATAAGCCTTGCAAGAAATGTGATTAATGAATTGGTTACGGGATGAAGCATTATGGAACGAGTAAAGAGACTTGCGGTAACGAGATTGAACTAGGTATGATGATACCGACGATCGAATCTCGGGTAAGTAACATACCGATGACAAAGGGAATGACGTATGTTGTTATGTGGTTTGACCGATAAAGATCTTCGT
Organism: Triticum timopheevii; assembly: GCA_963921465.1. Lineage (NCBI taxonomy): Eukaryota > Viridiplantae > Streptophyta > Magnoliopsida > Poales > Poaceae > Triticum > Triticum timopheevii. Next base: position 157,105,017 of record OY997272.1, read on the forward strand.
AGAATATGTAGGAACCAATATGAGCATCCAGATTCCGCTATTGGTCATTGACCAGAGATGTGTCTCGATCATGTCTACATAGTTCTCGAACCCGTAGGGTCTGCACGCTTAACGTTCGATGATGATTTGTATTATGAGTTATGTGATTTGATGACCAAGATTTGTTCGGAGTCCCGGATGAGATCACAGACATGACGAGGAGTCTCGAAATGGTCGAGAGGTATAGATTGATATATTGTAAGGTTATATTCGAACACCGGAATGGTTCCGAAGTGATTCGGGTATTTTTCGGAGTACTAGGAGGTTACCGGACCCCCCCCCCTGGGGAAGTAGTGGGCCTTCATGGGCCTTAGTGGAAAGGAGAGGAGGGCCACAAGGGTGCCCCCCCATGGCAAGTCCGAATTGGACTAGGGAGGGGGCGGCGCCTCCCTCTTTCCTTCTCCCTCTCCTCCTCCTTCCCTTTCTCCCCCTCTTGGAAAAGGAAGGGGAGTCCAACTAGGATTGGGAATCCTAGTTGGACTCCCCTATGGCGTGCCCCTCCTGGCCGCAACCTCCTCTTCTCCCTCCTTTATATACGTGGCCAGGGGTCACCCCAAAGCACAATAGACAATCTCTTAGCCGTGTGTGGTGCCCCCTCCATAGTTTAACACCTCGGTCATATCGTCATAGTGCTTAGGCGAAGCCCTGCATCGGTAACTTCATCATCACCGTCGCCACAACATCATGCTGATGGAACTCTCCCTAGTCCTCAACTGGATCAAGAGCACAAGGGACATCATCGTGCTGAACGTGTGCTGAACACGAAGGTTCCATACGTTCGGTACTTGAATCGGTTGGATCGTGAAGACGTTCGACTACATCAACCGCGTTACTAAACGCTTCTGCTTTCGGTGTATGAGGGTACGTGGACACACTCTCCCGTCTCGTTGCTATGCATCTCCTAGGTAGATCTTGCGTTATCGTAGGAATTTTTTTGAATTACTATGTTCCCCAACAGGCACGTATACATCAGACTGTTTTTTGGAATAACTGTGGAATTGTCTGCCTGTACTTCGGATATGGGCCTGGGCATGCACCATTTAGCATGCTAACCCAAGCCCCTAACGGAATTATTTTTCTTGGAAGATGTTTCTTATGTTAAATAGTAATATAACATAACTCCCCGAACATATTTTGTCTGTTTGAGCAATATGACCGGATTGCCTAGTTTCCAAAGATGCTAAATGTTTCTTAGTTAAACACAGTATATGGAAACACTCCAACTTCTTGGTTCGGAGGTGGAAGCCAAAGGTCTGCAATGACAAAATCTTTATAAGTTCGGCAGGAGATAATTTCGGTCATAAAGTACATTGATACATAGAATCGAACGTCTACTCTCTTTCTGCGCCATTTAATAGGTTATCTAGTTTACAATCTTGCTGCGAATATTTCACAGTTGTCATTACTTAGTCATATACCAAGCCTACAGGAATTTCCTTCCTGTCAGGTCCTTGAGGTCCAACTCGGGCCATATGATTCAGATCGAGTCCGGTGTAGCATGTCTTCACCATGGCACATGCCTCTCGTGCACCTTCACGGCATGCGGACGTCTTCCACAGCTTGAAGTGACGCCGAGCACCCTTGAACAGATCTGCCAACCCCTCCATGCTTTCCGGAGGGGCATCAGATCACCATAAGGCTTTGGCCATATTCTTCATGGCCTTCCGGGCACGCCCGTGCAGCTTTGGCAGTTCTTTTAGATCGTCTCTTTGCAGCCCGGATACTTCCTCCTCGTGGCGACCGGTCAACATACCTATAAAAACCAAACTATAACATTCCATATTATATGATTATATCAATACTTCGGATGGTTCAAAATGCATACCGAATATGCCGTCCTTCAGCTTCTGTTTTTCCTATTGCGCCTCCAAGAGTTAAGCCTTTAAGCTCTTTATCTCTTCGGCCTGCTTCTTAACTTCTTCTTCTAGTTTTTTATCTTTTCTAAAGTACATTGGGGCACTCTTCATTTCTTCAAGCTCGGTGACAGCGGCATTTAGCTATGTCCGGCTTGTCTCGAGCTCCTAGGACAATGCACTGTTCTTCTCTTTGAGAACCTGTGGTCATAAACGATCCAGAAATCGGTTGGTGTCTACCACTTTAAGTCTCAGGGGCTACTGCTATCTATCTACTAAGTCTACATAAATTTATATTTGTATATATTTTGAGAATAGGCGAGCAACTCCTGTAATTTCGTCTCGGGCAGCTCTGATGTATGCGCCCACGGTGCTAAGGGCGGTAAATTCCTGCTCTGTTAAAGGAGGGGTGCGCATGGCTTGTTTCAAGTGTCGATGATTCATCGCACGTTCCACTTCGGAGTTGGTGATGGACACCTCATTTGGCTCTTGATTGGGCGGATGAGTCTGCGTGGTGCCGACATGCACCCCAGTCCTAGTTAACGTCTAAAGTGCCGGATTGGCTACAGCTCATCTAGCCAGGATCTTGTTTGCGGTCCGCTGGGTACCCCTCCTTAGATAATAGAAGGAGGATGGAAAATGACAATTCGGCTTCACGCCTAAATATGAAATAAGGCACATACCTTTTTGGTGATGGAGCAGGCTCAGTGGCGCTCCCGGGCTCCTTTCGTTTCGCATGACCACCCCTTGAGGGTGACGTCCTTCTTCTTGTTGCCCGTCCTTGGGTATGGTGCGCTGAACGCCGATCCTGCTAAGTACGGTCCAGTGCGGAGAGTAAGTTATGAGCGGAAATATCACTCGCTTTTGATTTCCGAACGCTTACCTTAACGAATGGGTAGAGATCGGGGTAATTGGCCATGATGGCTACTTCCGAGCCGTCAAGGCTCGCCTGGTAATAGACTTTGTCTTCAAATTCCACAAATATATCCGGATCTTCATGGAATCCGGGGTCTTCTTGACGTGCGTGGTCTTCTGGTTGGGGAGGAGGGCAATGGATGTTCTCGACTACCTTCCGCTACGACTGTTTTTGAAACAACCAGAATATTCAGTTAATGCACCCCAATGATAAAAAAGGTGTTGGGTGACTAAACTTACCCAGTCGACAGGGTTGTACATGGAGAAACCTTCCCGACATTGTAGACGGGCGAAGTCTTCTTCCTCTCCCTTATAAAGGTCCATAAGCATGGCGGTCAATGCGGCTTGGTTATCCAGACCCTTTCATGTATAGCACGACGCGTCGTCCTCCCGTTGTAGTTCCATAAAGGACCCACTCTAGGCTGAAGAGGCTAGATACATCGCTTTATCGCAATAGCCATAACTTCAATGATGGAGAGTCCGAAATGGGTCAACAATCTGACCTTGCTGACCAATCTCATCACTTCTGCACTATCCTCTTGTCTAGGGGATTTGGGGCGCCAGCTGAATAGCTTCTTTAAAGGAGCGCTGGAGAATTAGGGAAGCACGCGCCGAACAGGGTCCGGAAGAGGAACATCCTCAATATAGAACCATTCCGAAGACCATTCGTTGGACCCCCTCTTCGGAGTCCCGACTGGGTAACCGGATCGGGCTATGCACCATACTTCAGCGCCGCCCACTTCAAATATGGAGCCTTCGCCCAGGTGGCGGGGGACGAGGCAAAATAACTTTTTTCATAGTTCAAAATGAGCCTCGCAGCCCAAAAAAATCGCAAAGGGCGACAAAACCAGAAATGTGCAAAATAGAACCTGGTGTGAGGTTGTACAGTTGGATCCCGTAATATCCTAGTAGACTCCTGAGGAAGGGGTCGATCGGGAATCCCACGCACCTCAAAAGGAACGAGATGAAGCACACCCTCTCCCCTTGGCTAGGATTGGGGAAATTCTCTGTCAATGCATCATCGCCCATAGAAGTTAACCCTACCCGTACGGAGACTAGATCCACGAAGGGAAGATATCCTTACGTCTGGAGTCGATTGAGCTGGAGATGGGATACGAAACAACTTTGCCAATCCCCCTCTTGAAGACCATGAGGACGCGAGGAGGAGCCGGGGACACTAGTCATGGTTTGAATTTTTTTTCCGTGGTTTGCTTTGTAGCTCTTGGGCGATGTGAGATGGCGTTTTGGAGATATAACCTCGTTATATAGGCGCTGCATGTGCCTGCTAAAAATATTAAAATACAAGGGTAACAGACCGCTCGCATTCACTCATACGTGTGGAAATAGAGGCGACAGCAGGAAGGAATCATAAAGACTAGACGCGAAAGCCGATGCCGGACTATCATCAACCCGGAGTATGGTGGAGAACACGCCTTGGAAAGCCGAAGACTTATATTCGCACACTACATCATCATTGAAGGCAAGTTCGGGGGCTACTGCGGGAGTCCTGGACTCGGGGGTCCTCAGCTGTCCGGCCTAGGAGTATGGGCCGGGTTGGATGGGTCGTACAAGATCAAGCTGAAGATTATCCTCTGTGTCCAGATGTGACGTTTGATAGCACACAAGGTATTCCTCCGTTATCCGGGAGTTGCATAATCTCATAGTCAAAGGAATATGTATATGACGTGAATAAAGCAATAGCAATAAAACCGAACGATCATAATGCTAAGATAACAAATGGGTCTTGTCCATCACATCATTCTCCTAATGATGTGATCCCGTTTATCAAATGAAAACACATGTCTATGGTTAGGAAACTTAACCATCTTTGATCAACGAGCTACTCTAGTACAGGCTTACTAGGCACATGGTGTTTTGTCTATGTATCAGTTTCTGGTTAATACAATTCTAGTATGAATAATAAACATTTATCATGAAACAAGGAAATATAAAATAACAAATTTATTATTGCCTCTAGGGCATATTTTCTTCAGCAGCAAGGACATCAAGTAGAACCAGCAGGTCGCCTAGGAGTATTGTCAGGCCCCCGTAGAATAATTGAGCCGGGCTTCCATAGCCAGAAGCATGTTGGTACTGCCGAGGAGGGAAACCCTATCCCCTACTGCGAATTGAGGCATCTCATCATCGGAACTGGCCAAACACGTCGACGCTAGAGAACACCACCCATGAGGGACAATGGGGACGCCTTCAGCCATGCGAAAACCCGTCGACACCATCATCACTAGACTACCTGAGCCGCCCAAAGCTCCAACCTTTGCCACCGCTCAGCTGAACGCAACCCACCTAAGGCGATGCCTCCACGAAAGATACAACGCGCGGTGCGTCATCGCCGCCCAATCCGAGCCGGATTTTGGGCTTTCACCCGGGGGGGATTAGGGGTGGATAGGGGAAGGGCTTCGGTTGCACCTCGAAGGTGGAAGGACGGTTTCATGGACATCGTTGCCGCTGGACCGGACAAGCCAACCAATGGTTTCCCACAGCCCTAAACCACAACGGTGGTCACCCACCAACACCAGATCCGGCGCCCGGAGGACCCAGTCAAGTGGACACACCGGGGAAGTGGGTGGGCGAAGGGAAGCAAGCCAAACCTCAGATCTAACGAGGAGGAGGAAGAGCTCAGCACCGCCGCCACCACGTGCATGATTTAGCCCGCCGACCAAAGACACCGGCAAACGACGTCAACTGAGATGGCACCTCCGCCTCGCCAGGAAGGGTTGCCGCCCCAGATCCGGGGTCCACCGAGGAACAGAGCAACCGAGGCCTCGCCGCCATCATAACCGGCGTCCGCGTGAGCTCCAGTGAACTCCTCGGGTGGCAGCGAGGGAGGGAGGCAGGAGGGGGGCGAAGCGACGCGGTGGAAAACCCTAGTCGTCACCCGTGTTGCGAAGAGGACGATGCGGGGGCCGAGGGAGGGGGGGGCTTTCTTTCATGTTTTCGTTTATCACCTGCTCAACTTTCGAGGTGACACTAAACTCTAGAAACACCGGTTGTCATTTATTGATGGGCCTAGTTTGAGATTTCAGATGTTCTACATGGGCTAGGCCCATTATTCCTAACACGAACTGACCTGAACCAATCCATGGACCGATACCGTCTCTCCTATGAAGGTGTATTGCTATCGCTCTCACTGTGACCGTGGAAAAGCATCGTCGGCCTGCGCACTCCAAGCCTCCAACCCCACCCAACGGCCAACAAATCGATCGGCCTTCCCGAAGCAACGTGCGTACGCTGCCCAAGTCTGACCGGGAAGCACAACCCTGCATTTTAAAACTTGATGAAACGGTGCGTGCAGCCAAGGAAAACCATGCACTACTACGGCATTAGATTAGGGGCCAGTTCTTTTGGGCAATTCTCCAAGAATTGACCCCCTCCCCAGCTTCTCCCAGAATTGTCACTTCATCTTTTTTTACAATTCCTAGCTAGTTAAGATCTAGTTAGCTAGGAATCGTAAGAAAATATAGAGTGGCAATTTTGGGAGAAGCTGGGGAGGGGGTCAATTCTCGGAGAATTGCCCAAAAAAACTGGCCCTAGTGCTAGCAAGCTACTGACGCCTAGCTGTGGTTAAACGGTTGGGCTGGTCAATCGACGTGCCTTTCACACGGAAAGAAGATGTGCACTAGCCCGATCGTTCAGCACTCCTTTTCTACGGCGATGGCGACCCAAGCGGGGGAGCTTGGGTCGGGGGGGCGCCGCACGTCGCTTTCCATGCGTGGACTGCGCACTCCCGTGGGTACGTGCCGTTGTACGGAAAAGGAGCGCCAACGATCTTCTGGAGGAGTATATAATCTAGTCCCGCACCGAGGTGATGCTAGCTTAGTTAATTCTAACCCGTACAAGAGAAGACAAACAAATGGTACCCTTGATAACCAACATGATATGCTAGCCTTTAAGGGAAAATGTTATGATAACCTTCTTGAATTAAATAGTGCTGCTACTGTAACTAACTATGGCAGGCCGGGTCGGAAAGCGGCCGTGAAAAGTATACCGAACCGGCAAAGCCACGAAAAGCGGAAGAAAATCGTCTGCGCGCGATCTTCCATGGCTGGCTGCATATTTGAAAAGAAAATTGGTGGGAGAAAGCGAGGGCTGTGGGAGAATAGTGGCCGTGCTCGAGCAGACGAACACGATGGAGCGGAGCCCGTGACCGTGATTCCGGACAGTACGGTACGGGGCCCACGTGGAATTGCACACAGTCTGCAGCCGCCATACAACGACGGTACAAATAAGTTTGTTTAGAGGATGCTTGGATACGTTTTAGTCCCATGACTAAAAGTAGTGGGACTAAAACTTGCTAGCCTCACCCATACTTGGATCCAAATACTAAAAAGACTAAAATGAAGTTATTGAGCATTTATTATCCTCCAAACCATCCAATCTAGAACTCGCATGTGCTAAAGAAGAGGAATTAAATGAGGAGAGAGAGGGCTAATACATATTTTAGTAGGTTTTATGTGACTAAAAGGTTTTAGCCTCAAGACTAGTTCTAGCCTCTTTTTAGTTAGGGGTGCTTGGAACTTTAGCCTCTAAAGGACTATTTTTAGCCAGACTAAAAAAAGTCCCTTGAATCCAAGCAGGCCCTTAAGCATCGCCTAGGCGGTGCACTGCTGCCGTGCAGTGGACGTTCCCATGCGTCGCCCGTGATCGATAGCACGAGCACGCGGATTTGCATGGCTTGAACACTGTGCCCGGAATCGCCGGTGAAATGCATGCATGGGCGCACGCACGTCAGCCGGGATTGCAGACAAGGAGTCGCCGCCGCCGATCCCGCGACTCTTCGGTCTGGGACGAGACGGTGGCGCGCTCGTCACGCAGGCCGCGAGAAGAGAAAAGGAGAAGCGCTTATACGGGTCGAGATATTTTTCAGCACGCGCGTCTGAGGGAAAAAATCGCTGCTGAATCATTCAAGCCCTCGATCGCGCAACGAAAATGAAAAATCCTTCAGAACCATCCGCTTCGGAACGGACAATGCGGTCATCGACCGAGGTTTGACTGTCTGCACGCACGCGAATTAACGGGACACGCGTCAGGACAGGGCGCCGATCGACCGTGGAAACGGAATATCTACCCAAGCTAAAAAAATCTGGAACAAAATCAAACGAGCACTGCTTGTTTCGACAATTCCAGGCCGGTGGGAAATAGGAGCGACACTGATGTAACCATTGACGCCGCCGCTGTTGCCCACGGGAACAGCAAACTTTGCATCGACGAAGGTTCGGAAAATAAGACGAAAAATACTCCGAGGCAGACACGTATGTGTTGCTATCGCTCTCACTCGACCTTGAGAAATCAACCCCGGCCGGTCCCCGCGGTTCGAACCAAACAAACAACTGCTCCGTGGATTCTTCAACAGCTTGCACGTACGTACTACTGTCACACTCTGCATTTTGTAACATATTATTTGCATTATTAAAGCATGAAAATTTGGACCAACAAAAACTTTTGCATTATTTGGCTTTTATTTGAAGTTGGTTTTCTCTCTGTGATTTTTTCTATTGCTCTTTAAAGTCAACACAACTCCACCTTATATGCTTCATCTCCTTGCCCCAAACTTCTGCCCAATGATCATTCCATGTGTATAGAGCAATATAATATTTTCATACAAAAATAATTTGGCCAAATAGTATTTTCAAAAATTAGTTTTTCAAAAACCCCTAAATTGAGGTTTGCACTGAAAGTACTTGATCTGGGGTATGAAAAATATTTCAAAGAGTATATTTGAGACCTATTAGATATAGAACTCCCATAAACCACAAAAATATAATTTTAAAAGTTATTTTACTATTTTATTTAAAAGCTTTTTCTTAAGGACAGAAATGGTCTTTAATAAGGAAAAATTATTTTATTGCTTTAAAAATATTTGACAAAAATCAGGGAAACTCAGTGGGCATATATTTCCCATATATAAGAGTTTCAACACATGGTCATGTTCAAAATATTGGACAAAACCTCCCTAAACCATTTCTGCCCATTTCAAGGATTTGAAATATTTCTACAGGAAATATTTTTATAAAAACCCAAAGAAAAACCCAGCAAATCACAAATGTATATTGTGATCACCTTGCAAAGGCTCATGTCAATCAAGGTCATTTTGGTTCACCAAAATGCCCCAAATCCCTCTCTGACCAGAATCAAAATTGAACTACTTTGAACTGCCAACTTTCTCTCCTTGATCCCAACTTTTGTGAGAATGATCACATAAACAAATGAGGCCACCACACCAAGTGGTGCATCAAGGAGAAGTGATTTACTCAACTAGATCTGCACAAGTCCATTCCTGCCAATTTCTAAGGTTTACAAAAATTGCATTGGCAACTTTGCCCAAATGAGCTCAAAATGGGTGGAAGGCCCCAATTATATGTGCCATTTCACCCTGTGGAGTCACATGACTAATGAAAATCATCTACTTGCCCAAAACAGCATCAAACACATTCTGCCACTTTACCAAAATCCCATTTTTGGCCTCTCCCACTAATCTCCATGAGCTCTGCTTTTTACCACAACCCCTCCTAGATTCCCTCTATCACCTGGATGCTTTCCTGCCCGAGGAAGCAATGATGGAGGGAGGGGGAACCCCATTTTTCTTCTCTGGACAGCAGATCCCCCCCCCTCCTCTCACTCAGCCTCCTTCTCTCCCCTCAGCTTTCCAGAGCATCCAAGGCTCTCTCCAGCTTTTGCACATGCCCCCTCCAGCTGCCAGACACAAGTGGACGCGCGCGGACGTGGGAAAACCGCGGATGCCGGCCAAAGTCGCGCTCTGGAGCGCCTGGCAGGGCACCCGACCGTTGACGTCACGTCCCCCGACCACCTCGAGCCTCCCCCGCGCGCCAGTCGATGCCCCTCGACGTCCGCTCCACGCGAGCAGGCCGCCCACTTGCTCCCGCGCCCTCCTTTCTCTCCTGTAGCTCGCGCCAGAGCGCCGCCCCGCTCGGCCAATGCTCGCGCCGCTCCTATGGCCCGCCCGCAGCTCGTCCCGCTCCTCCTCTCTCTCCCTAGCACCCTAGACCACCCCCACGTACACCCCCGAGACCTCCATTCCCTCTCTAACGGCCACCCGAGCCGATCCCGCGGGCGCCCGTAGGCCACGCCTACGCTGGACCTCGACCGGCCTATATAAGGCGACCCCGAGCCCCTCTCTCACTCCATGTCGCTCCCCTACACTCCTAATCAACCTCCCGCACCCTCAATTCCTCTGCAGAGCCGCCCGAGCTCGAGATCGAGCTCGAGCTCCGCCGCTTCGGCTCGCCGGAGTTCGCGAGGTACAGGCCTCCCCGCCCCTCCTCTGCCTCGATCTGGAACCCCCGAGCACCCCTGATCATTTCCCCTTTCTCCCCTGCTTCTTTTGCAGCCGGAAACGGCTGGAACCGACGACGCCCGAAGCTCCTCCGTCGTGCCTCCTCGTTGCCGGCGAACCAGGCCACCCCGGCGACCGCAACCACCTCCACCCGAATGGCGACGCGACTCTGAGCCCAGCCGTGCCCTCGCCCGACCTCGCCGTGCCCTGCATCGTCGCCGGTGAGCTCGCCAGCCGTCTGGACTCGGGGTTAGGGATGACAGGCGGGCCCCGCCTGTCAGCCTCTCCCCTTCATCGCCCCCCCTCTCTCTCTCTGACGCCTGGGCCCCGCCCGTCAAGTTTAAACCTGGCGCGCACGCATGCACCAGCGTGCTGGGCCGCCTCGCTGGCAGGGCCGCTGCCCTGCGGCTGTTCTGGCCCAGCAGGCACAGTGCCCCTTCCCCTTTTTTCTTTTCTGTCACACTTGTAAAAATTCCACAGGATAAAGTATTTGTCCAAATAAATTAATTCCAACTCCTGAATTCCTAAAATATCGCAACCTATTTAATGGTGCAACTTTCATTCAAATCCAACAACCTTTTCTTCACTGTAAATATTTAAATGTGATTTTGAGCATTTAAATATACCTTTGTAAATCCATTTCCCCCATTCTGCTACTCCAAATCCAAAACTAGGAATTTTCCCCTTCTTAGATTTCACCCTAGTATTTAACAAAAACGAGTTGACATTTTTCTGAGCACTTTAGTTTTTCTATTTTATTGTTGCCTTATTTTTTTTCTCGTTATTATTTTGCGACGATAGATTGCGTTGCTGATGAAGGAGTTGGACCAGAAGACTTTGAAGACCCAGAAGACTTTGTTGAGCCAGGCAAGCAACCCTTTGACCATGTCTATGAAACCCTTTTTATGCATGTCATATAGCACTTCTATAGCTTGCATCGGAGACATGATACTGTGATGACCACATGGGGTGGTTTGCCACCGTTACTTCCTCGTTGATACTTGCATTGTGCATGACCCTACCTTCTTATGAGGGTTATGTCGGTGGGAGTAGATAGGATGCTAAAGTAGATGCTACGCAAAAAGGGACGGGAATATGCATGGTGAAGGAGACAAAGTATTTTCAAAAGACTTTTCGAAAACCCCGTCGGGTGCCACTTATGCCCGGGGGAGATGACGAGATGGGTAACCACTTGATGACGAAGTGGTGTACCGAGACAAGTGTGTGTTGTTTTCGAAAACGGATTAGATTTAAGATTTGTCAACTGTCCCAACCTTACATGCGCAACCACTCTACCCTTGTATGGGAAAGGGCATTATTGATTACCTAGGCCGATACTAGCTTGGAGCCCGCATTACTAGTGACGGGGGAGAGTTGGTGCTCTCTCTCGGGATGGGGTCGTGCCAGGTAGGGCGGCCATGACTGTTTTCACAGGGCACCGGATACACCGTTGTGTCCCCTCTCGGATGTTACGATCTCGAGTGAGTCTCGTATGATGTGCATCGTGAGGATACGAAACAACGAGTGGACTCCTTGTTAGTGTCGTCTTGGGAAAGATAGTGATCAGGTGCTTACCCCGGGTACTTGAGGTATCGCGGGTCGTGGATGACACGGAAGTTCCCCGGATCTTGTGGGTAAAGTGTGCAACCTCTGCAGAGTGTAAAACTATTCGAATAGCCGTGTCCACGGTCAAGGACAGTTGGGCGGTGCTGCTTAAACTACGTCCAGAGCTTCACAAACCAGTGTGTGTGTTTGGATAATTGGGGAGAACTACTTGGGTCAAGTCAAGGGACTTGACATGATTGAGTTGGGTTGACGCCCTCTCTATTTATGTTGATATCTGTAACCTGTCCTCATGGTTACTTGAATTCTCCTGATGCATGTCTTACAAGTTGTTGAACATGTCATTGCACTCAAAACTAGCTTTCTACAAAAATTTACCTATATCATGCATTGTTACATCTTGGACCAAAACATGGGTTGCTTGCGAGTACATTCAAAGTACTCATTGGCTTGCCACTGGTTATTTAATTGGCCAGGCATGGAAGACCCGGAGTTCGAAGAAGAGTTCTTTGGAGACGAACATGCGAACTAGGACGTTTCCCAGTCAGAATGCATGTAGGGTTAAGGCAGATGGCATGGGTTCTACTTATCGACAAAGAGTTCCGCTGCTTACGTTTCATTTGATGTTCAGCCCTTAAGGCTTTATCAATGTAAGACTTGACCATAATGGTCATAATTTGTGTAAGACGGTATGTATGGATGTAAGACTCTTGTTATTTAGCTTCTGTGTGTTCAGTGAGCATTGATCTCTGGGATCACTGTACATGTGCATTCGGTGATCACGACTTATGAGTCGGGGCCCCACAGAGCTGGTATCAGAGCCATCCTGACTGTAGGAAGCCTTAGTTAGCATGGACGTTAGTTAGCTTGAGACCATCTAAACTTTTCTTCTTTTCTAAAGCATACCCAACCCAAAGATATATTTCCCTTATTGACCTCTCCCATTTAACCTTTGTAGATGGCTGCCGTACCCGAAGACTTCCTGACCACCGGATTCCTCATGCTTCTTGAGGACATCCTCAAGAGGTGCCAGTTCACTCGGTCCCCCACCTTCACCTATCAGGAGCACTAGACCGACAGCACCAAGAAGGAGTATCATGTGGAGGTAGTCGTGAGGGTAAACGACTCCCCGACGAGCTGGTTCTTTGAGGGACCACAGATGGCGACCCTCTTTCTCGCCGTTGAGACTGCTGCACTCAAGGCGCTAACTCGCCTCCGAGATCTTCTGCCAGAGATGGCAAGTGAGCCAGCTACTCGCTACCTACTTTATCATAAGGAGGGTAATGACGAGAGCAGCGCACCAGCTCCGCCCATGGACGAAGGACTTTCCCTCCGTTTCCAGACCTACTTCAGCTTGTGTGCTGACAGCCTGGCACAACACTTGGCCTCGGAGTCGGTGGAGCTTCGGAAGGAACTCCATGAGACCAAGGAACTCCTCCGCCTAGCTCAGACGAAGGAGGATAGGATCAAGAAGGATGGTGCACCCCGTAGACAGCCCGTTGTAGACTATCGGGGCGGGCGACCCCCACAGATCACGAATGCCAAGGGGTCATCTCAGCCACGCCGTATGACGGCGAAGGACTACCGCAACCTCTTCACAGTGCCCCCGCAAAGCAGCGCCGTGTTCAGCTCCTCCACTCCCCCACTCCCTCAAGTGACGAAGAGACTGAGACAGATGAAGATGAGGAGGAAGACCTAGAGGAGCCGGAATACCCGACCGAGCATTCCACCACCTAGACACCGTTCAGGACTAGGATAGGACAATCCGTAACCCTTAAGGTAGGATAGGTCGTGTACCCCTTATGAGAAATCGAGTCCATGTAATGGTTCAAATGAAACCATGTTGTCTTGTGTTTACTTTCGACTTGTTTTGATGGAAGTTGTACTTTCCCTTTCGGGAAATTGTAAACAACTACATCACCCATTTGGTTTGAATGCATGAGTTTGGCCCTTCCGGCCTTGGCTTAACTTAAAATTGTATCACACCCACCCCTTACTAGGCATCCCATCTATATTTCTTTCTCTCCTTTTCCCCAATCATGAGACCTTGACCGCTCCAACAGGATGCCTGTTGTAACACGTACTGGTACCTCTACCCAGCAGCAAGAAGTCAGTGGTTCTGCTGAAGCAGGAGCCAACCAGGACCAAGCCCGAGGACAGACTCCACCACCGCCACCACCTCCAAACATGGACATGGCTCATCTTCTCAAAGCCTTCCGGGAGGAACGCCAAGCCAACATTGCAGCCCTTCAGATGATTGCTCAAGCTGTGAACCGCCAGCCGGCGGGGAACGGCAATGGGCGTTCCACGTTGGCAGAATTCAAGAAGCATGCACCACCCACCTTCATCGAGACTGTTGAACCCCTTGATGTTGACGATTGGGTCCGCACCATTGAGGACCTATTGGAACTAGTCGGCTGCACTGAAGACCATGATAGGGTGGCATATGCTGCCCACTGTCTTGGGGGAACTGCCAGAGCTTGGTGGGATGGATTCAAGGTCATGCATGCGGGGCAAAACATCACTTGGAATGACTTCAAGGCAGAATTCCGCAGGGCCCACATTCCTTCTGGGATTATGGCCATTAAGAAGTGCGAGTTCCGGGCCCTGAAGCAAGGGAGTAGCACCGTCAAGGAGTACATGCAGAAGTTCAGTGTTCTATCAATGTATGCTCCTGAAGATGTCAGCACTGATGCTGCCAAAAGAGAGCGCTTCATGGAAGGCCTCAATCAGACCCTGCAGTACTCGCTTGCTGTGTGTGACTACCCAACCTTCCCTGACCTGGTGAACAAGGCACTCATGCTTGAGGATAAGCGAAGTGCTTTGGACGATACTCGTAAGTGCAAGATGATCAACAAGGGTAGCTCCAGCAACCAGAAGCCTCGGTCATGGCAGCCAGCCTCGGTCAAGCCAACCTATCAGCAGCCAAGAGCCCCTGCGCCTCGCACCAACTATCAGCCTCAGCAGTATGCCAACCCCAGGCCAGCTTTCAACAACCCCAATAACAATGTCGGCAAGAGCAGCAACCCCGATCAAGTCACTTGCTTCGGATGTGGTCAGCCAGGACACTACTCCAAGAATTGCCCCAACAAGAAGCCCGACGCCCCGCGCCCTAATGCGCGGAACCCAGGATAAGGTCGTGGAATGCCACCAAGGAACCAAGCTCCCCGCAACCTTCCCAACAACGGCAAGGGTCGTGTGAATCATGTCACTGCAGAAGAAGCCCAGGAAGACCCGGACGTTGTGCTGGGTACGTTCCTTGTCAACTCAGCACCTGCAACTGTCTTGTTTGATTCTGGAGCCATGCATTCATTTGTCACCCAAAAGTTTGCATTAAAAAGTGGCATGACCCCTACACCCCTGAATAACCCTATGGTGGTACAAACCCCCGGAGCAGAGATGAGAGCCAAGATAGGGTGTAAAGGAGTCGGGATTGTCATTAGTGGGGTAGACTTCCTAGCATACCTTATCATCTTAAGATCGCAAGGCTTGGATGTGATCTTAGGAATGGATTGGCTCATCAAGCACCAAGGCTTGTTAGATTGTGCCAACCGGACTGTCACTGTGACCAATGACCAAGGAGTTGAAGTTAAATTTGCCTCAAACCCCTCTTCTGCTCAAGCCAACCAAGTCAATTGTTTGACTGAAGTTGGATTGGAGCAAGTGCCGGTAGTATGCGAATACCCCGAAGTCTTTCCTGATGAGCTACCGGGAATGCCTCCTGACCGAGACATTGAGTTCATCATTGAGCTCATACCCAGAGCAGGACCCATCTATAAGAAGCCTTATAGAATGGGATCGAAAGAGTTAGCAGAGCTGAAGAAGCAGCTGGAAGAGCAGTTGAGGAAGGGATTTATCCGCCCTAGTGCCTCCCCTTGGGGATCACCTGTTCTGTTTGTGGCAAAGAAGGACGGTACCATCCGCTTGTGCATTGACTACCGCTCCCTTAATGAAGTTACAATCGAAAACAAGTATCCACTTCCCAAGATTGAAGATCTGTTTGACCAACTCAATGGGGCCAAGGTGTTCTCCAAGATCGACCTCAGATCTGGGTACTACCAGCTGAAAATCAGACCCCAAAATATTCCGAAGACGGCATTTGTAACCAGATATGGCCTGTATGAGTGCACAGTCATGTCCTTTGGATTGACCAATGCCCCAGCTTACTTCATGTATCTCATGAATAAGGTCTTCATGGAATATTTGGACAAGTTTTTCGTTGTCTTCATTGATGACATTCTTGTCTTCTCGAAGACGCAAGAAGAGCACGAGTAACACTTGAGGATGGTCCTAGACAAGCTTCGAGAGCACCAACTGTATGCCAAGTTCAGCAAGTACGAGTTTTGGCTACGTGAAGTTGGATTCTTGGGTCATGTTTTGACCGAAGAAGGATTGTCGGTCGATCCCGCTAAGATTGAAGCCGTGACTGAATGGCAATCCCCAAGCAATGTGAAGGAAGTCAGAAGCTTCCTCGGACTCGCAGGATATTAGCGCAAGTTCGTTGAAGGATTCTCAAGCATTGCCCGACCCATGACTCAGCTCTTGAAGAAGGACAAGAAGTTTGAATGGACGCCGAAGTGCGAAGAGAGCTTCCAGGAGCTGAAGATGAAACTGACCACCGCCCCAGTTCTGGCCACACCTAACATACACAAGGAGTTTGTGATATATTGTGATGCGTCAAGAACCGGACTGGGAGGTGTTCTGATGCAAGAGGGCAGAGTCGTAGCTTACCTTTCAAGGCAACTACGGCCTCATGAAGAGAACTATGCTACTCATGACCTTGAGTTGGCGGTTGTAGTTCATGCCCTGAAAACATGGCGACATTACCTCCTAGGGAAGCGGTGTGAGATATACACAGATCACAAAAGTCTGAAGTATATTTTCACTCAGAAGGAATTGAACATGAGGCAGAGAAGGTGGCTAGAGTTGATGAAGGATTATGACCTCAGTGTTCAATACCACCCTGGGAAGGCTAATGTGGTTGCAGATGCATTAAGCAGGATGGCTTGTTCCTTGAATGTTATGCTTAAGGGAAGGCTACCTGCCTTGTACGAAGAACTTGAAAGCTTCAGGTTGGAACTGGTTGCACCAGGATTCTTGGCCAACCTCGAAGTTAGGCCTACCTTGATGGATGATGTTAAGGAAGCTCAGAAGGGACATGAGAGTATTGAAGGCATCAAGAGGAAGATCAAGGCAGGAAAAGCCCCAAGTTTCTCAGAGGATGAGCAAGGAGTTGTGTGGTTTGGGAATCGCATTTGCGTGCCCAACAAGGTCGAGCTCAAGAATCTGATCTTGCAAGAAGCTCATAACACCCCGTACTCCATCCATCCTGGAGGAACCAAGATGTATCAAGACCTGAAGGAAAGATTTTGGTGGCACGGGATGAAAAGGGAGATTGCCACCTATGTTGCAAAGTGTGATGTATGCCAAAGAGTTAAGGCTGAATATCAGCGACCTGTTGGACTGCTCCAACCACTCAAGGTTCCCGAGTGGAAATGGGATAAAGTCGGAATGGATTTCATCACTGGACTACCTAGGTCAAACAAGGGACATGACTCCATCTGGGTCATAGTCGATCATTTGACTAAAGTAGCCCATTTCATTCCTGTTAAGACTACCTATGATGGCAACCAGCTAGCAACTCTATACATTAATAGAATCGTAAGCCTTCATGGTGTTCCCAAGGAGATTGTTTCAGATCGAGGAACCCAGTTACCTCAAGGTTCTGGAAGAAGTTCCAAGAGGCCATGGGGACCAAGTTATCCTTCAGCACTGCTTTCCACCCACATACCGGAGGTCAGACAGAACGAGTGAATCGAATACTCGAAGACATGCTCCGAGCCTGTGTCCTGGCATATGGATCTAAGTGGGAAGATTGCCTCCCTTTTGCCGAGTTCTCCTACAACAACAGTTATCAGTCAAGCCTTCAGATGGCACCATTTGAGGTGTTATATGGACGGAAATGCCGCACGCCTCTCAATTGGTCAGAGACCGGAGAAGGACTAGTCTTTGGGCCCGATATCCTCCGTGAAGCAGAAGAGCAAGTCCAGCTTGTCAGAGCGCATTTGAAGACCGCCAAGTCAAGGCAGAAGAGCTATGCTGACACTCGTCACCGACAAGTAGACTTCCGAGTCGGAGACCATGTATACCTGCGAGTAACTCCTCTTAAGGGAACCAAGCGTTTCCACGTTAAGGGAAAGCTCACACCAAGATTCACCGGCCCCTTCGAGATCACCGCATGACGCGGAGAGGTGGCTTATCAGTTGGAACTACCACCTGAACTATCCGATGTGCACAACGTATTCCACGTGTCACAACTCCGGAAGTTCCTCCAAGTTCCAGACAAGCCTGATCTCTACAAGGATGTCGATCACCAAGCCATTGACCTTCAGCCTGATTTGACTTACCGTGAGAGGCCCATCTGCATTTTGGATGAGGCTGAGCGACACACTCGAAGCCGCACCATCAAGTACTTCAAGGTCCAGTGGAGCAACCACACTGAAGCAGAAGCAACTTGGGAACGTCAAGACTACCTTAGATCCGAGTTTCCGTATCTCTTAAAGGCCTAGTTTAGGAATCTCGAGGACGAGATTCTTGTAAGGGGGGTAGGTCTGTCACACCCTGCATTTTGTAACATATCATTTGCATTATTAAAGCATGAAAATTTGGACCAACAAAACTTTTGCATTATTTGGCTTTTATTTGGAGTTGGTTTTCTCTCTATGATTTTTTTAGTGCTCTTTAAAGTCAACACAACTCCACCTTATATGCTTCATCTCCTTGCGCCAAACTTCTGCCCAATGATCATTCCATGTGTATAGAGCAATATAATATTTTCATACAAAAATAATTTGGCCAAATAGTATTTTCAAAAATTAGTTTTCCAAAAACCCCTAAATTGAGGTTTGCACTAGAAGTACTTGATTTGGGGTATGAAAAATATTTCAAAGAGTATATTTGAGACCTATTAGATATAGGACTCCCATAAACCACAAAAATATAATTTTAAAAGTTATTTTCCTATTTTATTTAAAAGCTTTTTCTTAAGGCCAGAAATGGTCTTTAATAAGGAAAAATTATTTTATTGTTTTAAAAATATTTGAAAAAAATCAGGGAAACTCAGTGGGCATATATTTCCCATATATAAGAGTTTCAACACATGGTCATGTTCAAAATATTAGACAAGACCTCCCTAAACCATTTCTGCCCATTTCAAGGATTTGAAATAATTCTACAGGAAATATTTTCATAAAAACACAAGGAAAATCCAGCAAATCACAAATGCATATTGTGATCACCTTGCAAAGCCTCATGTCAATCAAGGTCATTTTGGTTCACCAAAATGCTCCCAAATCCCTCTCTGACCAGAATCAAAATTGAACTACTTTGAACTGCCAACTTTCTCTCCTTGATCCCAAATTTTGTGAGCATGATCACATGACCAAATGAGGCCACCACACCAAGTGGTGCATCAAGGAGAAGTGATTTACTCAACTAGATCTGCACAAGTCCATTCCTGCCAATTTCTAAGGTTTACAAAAGTTGCATTGGCAACTTTGCCCAAATGAGCTCAAAATGGGTGGAAGGCCTCAATTATATGTGCCATTTCACCCTGTGGAGTCACATGACTAATGGAAATCATCTACTTGCCCAAAACAGCATCAAACACATCCTGGCACTTTACCAAAATCCCATTTTTGGCCTCTCCCACTAATCTCCATGAGCTCTGCTTTTTACCACAACCCCTCCTAGATCCCCTCTATCACCTGGATGCTTTCCTGCCCGAGGAAGCAATGATGGAGGGAGGGGGAACCCCATTTTTCTTCTCTGGACAGCAGATCCCCCCCCCCTCTCACTCAGCCTCCTTCTCTCCCCTTAGCTTTCCAGAGCATCCAAGGCTCTCTCTAGCTTTTGCCCATGCCCCCTCCAGCTGCCAGACACAAGTGGACGCGCACAGACGTGGGAAAACCACGGATGCCGGCCAAAGTCGCACTCTGGAGCGCATGGTAGAGCACCCGACCGTTGACGTCGCGTCCCCAGACCACCTCGAGCCTCCCCCGCGCGCCAGTCGATGCCCCTCGACGTCCGCTCCACGCGAGCAGGCCGCCCACTTGCTCCTGCGCCATCCTCTCTCTCCTACAGCTCGCGCCAGAGCGCCGCCCCGCTCAGCCAATGCTTGCGCCGCTCCTATGGCCCACCCGCAGCTCGTCCCGCTCCTCCTCTCTCTCCCTAGCACCCTAGACCACCCCCACGTACACCCCCGAGCCCTCCATTCCCTCTCTAACGGCCACCCGAGCCGATCCCGCGGGCGCCCGTAGGCCACGCCTACGGTGGACCTCGACCGGCCTATATAAGGCGACCCCGAGCCCCTCTCTCACTCCATGTCGCTCTCCTACACTCCTAATCAACCTCCCGCACCCTCAGTTCCTCTACAGAGACGCCCGAGCTCGAGATCGAGCTCGAGCTCCACCGCTTCGGCTCGCCGGAGTTCGCGAGGTACAGGCCTCCCCCGCTCCTCCTCTGCCTCGATCTGGAACCCCCAAGCACCCCTAATCATTTCCCCTTTCTGTCCTGCTTCTTTTGCAGCCGGAAACGGCCGGAACCGACAACGCCCGAAGCTCCTCCGTCGTGCCTCCTCGTCGCCGGCGAACCAGGCCACCCCAGCGACCGCAACCACCTCCACCCGAACGGCGACGCGACTCTGGGCCCAGTCGTGCCCTCGCCCGACCTTGCCGTGCCCTGCACCGTCGCCGATGAGCTCGCCAGCCGTCTGGACTCGGGGTTAGGGATGACAGGCGGGCCCCGCCCGTCAGCCTCTCCCCTCCATCGCGCCCCTCTCTCTCTGACGCCTGGGCCCCGCCCGTCAGGTTTAAACCTGGCGCGCACGCGTGCACCAGCGCGCTTGGCCGCCTTGCTGGCTGGGCCGCTGCCCTGCGGCTGTTCTGGCCCAGCAGGCACAGTGCCCCTTCCCCTTTTTTCTTTTCTGTCACACTTGTAAAAATTCCACAGGATAAAGAATTTGTCCAAATAAATTAATCCCAACTCCTAAATTCCTAAAATATTGCAACCTATTTAATGGTGCAACTTTCATTCAAATCCAACAACCTTTTCTTCACTGTAAATATTTAAATGTGATTTTGAGCATTTAAATATACCTTTGTAAATCCATTTCCCCCATTCTGCTACTCGAAATCCAAAACTAGGAATTTTCCCCTTCTTAGATTTCACCCTAGTATTTAACAAAAACGAGTTGACATTTTCTGAGCACTTTGGTTTTTATATTTTATTGTTACCTTATTTTTTTTCTTATTATTTTGCGATGATAGATTGCGTTGCTGATGAAGGAGTTGGACCAGAAGACTTTGAAGACCCAGAAGACTTTGTTGAGCCAGGCAAGCAACCCTTTGACCATGTCTATGAAACCCTTTTTATGCATGTCATATAGCACTTCTATAGCTTGCATCGGAGACATGATACTGTGATGACCACATGGGGTGGTTTGCCACCGTTACTTCCTCGTTGATACTTGGATTGTGCATGACCCTACCTTCTTATGAGGGTTATGTCGGTGGGAGTAGATAGGATGCTAAAGTAGATGCTACGCAAAAAGGGACATGAATATGCATGGTGAAGGAGACAAAGTATTTTCAAAAGACTTTTCGAAAACCCCGTCGGGTGCCACTTATGCCCGAGGGAGATGACGAGATGGGTAACCACTTGATGACAAAGTGGTGTACCAAGACAAGTGTGTGTTGTTTTCGAAAACGGATTAGATTTAAGATTTGTCGACTGTCCCAACCTTACATGCGCAACCACTCTACCCTTGTATGGGAAAGGGCATTATTGATTACCTAGGCCGATACTAGCTTGGAGCCCGCATTACTAGTGACGGGGGAGAGTTGGTGCTCTCTCTCGGGACGGGGTCGTGCCAGGTAGGGCGGCCATGACTGTTTTCACAGGGCACCGGATACACCGTTGTGTCCCCTCTCGGATGTTACGATCTCGAGTGAGTCTCGTATGATGTACATCGTGAGGATACGGAACAACGAGTGGACTCCTTGTTAGTGTCGTCTAGGGAAAGATAGTGATCAGGTGCTTACCCTGTGTACATGAGGTATCGCGGGTCGTGGATGACACGGAAGTTCCCCGGATCTTGTGGGTAAAGTGTGCAACCTCTGCAGAGTGTAAAACTATTCGAATAGCCGTGTCCACGGTCAAGGACAGTTGGGCGGTGCTGCTTAAACTACGTCCAGAGCTTCACAAACCAGTGTGTGTGTTTGGATAATTGGGGAGAACTACTTGGGTCAAGTCAAGGGACTTGACATGATTGAGTTGGGTTGACGCCCTCTCTATTTATGTTGATATCTGTAACATGTCCTCATGGTTACTTGAATTCTCCTGATGCATGTCTTACAAGTTGTTGAACATGTCATTGCACTCAAAACTAGCTTTCTGCAAAAATTTACCTATATCATGCATTGTTACATCTTGGACCAAAACATGGGTTGCTTGCGAGTACATTCAAAGTACTCATTGTCTTGCCAATGGTTATTTAATTGGCCAGGCATGGAAGAACCGGAGTTCGAAGAAGAGTTCTTTGGAGACGAACATGCGAACTAGGACGTTTCCCAGTCAGAATGCATGTAGGGTTAAGGCAGATAGCATGGGTTCTACTTATCGACAAAGAGTTCCGCTGCTTATGTTTCATTTGATGTTCAGCCCTTAAGGCTTTATCAATGTAAGACTTGACCATAATGGTCATAATTTGTGTAAGACGGTATGTATGGATGTAAGACTCTTGTTATTCAGCTTCTGTGTGTTCAGTGAGCATTGATCTCTGGGATCACTATACATGTGCATTTGGTGATCACGACTTATGAGTCGGGGTCCCCACAGAGCTAGTATCAGAGCCATCCTGACTGTAGGAAGCCTTAGTTAGCATGGACGTTAGTTAGCTTGAGACCATCTAAACTTCTCTTCTTTTCTAAAGCATACCCAACCCAAATATATATTTCCCTTATTGACCTCTCCCATTCAACCTTTGTAGATGGCTGTCGTACCCTAAGACTTCCTGACCACCGGATTCCTCGTGCTTCTTGAGGACAGCCTCAAGAGGTGCCAGTTCACTCGGTCCCCCACCTTCACCTATCAGGAGCACTGGACCGACAGCACCAAGAAGGAGTATCATGTGGAGGTAGTCGTGAGGGCAAACGACTCCCCGACGAGCTGGTTCTTTGAGGGACCACAGATGGCGACCCTCTTTTCGCCGTTGAGACTGCTGCACTCAAGGCGCTAACTCGCCTTCGAGATCTTCTGCCAGAGATGGCAAGTGAGCTAGCTACTCGCTACCTACCTTATCATAAGGAGGGTAATGACGAGAGCAGCGCACCAGCTCCGCCCATGGACGAAGGACTTTCCCTCCGTTTCCAGACCTACTTCAGCTTGTGTGCTGACAGCCTGGCACAACACTTGGCCTCGGAGTCGGTGGAGCTTCGGAAGGAACTCCATGAGACCAAGGAACTCCTCCGCCTGGCTCAGACGAAGGCGAATAGGATCAAGAAGGATGGTGCACCCCCTGGACAGCCCGTTGTAGCCTATCGGGGCGGGCGGCCCCCACAGATCACGAATGCCAAGGGGTCATCTCAGCCACGCCGTATGACGGTGAAGGACTACCGCAACCTCTTCACAGTGCCCCCGGCGAAGCAACGCCGTGTTCAGCTCCTCCACTCCCCCATTCCCTCAAGTGACGAAGAGACTGAGACAGATGAAGATGAGGAGGAAGACCCAGAGGAGCCGGAATACCCGACCGAGCATTCCACCACCTAGACACCGTTCAGGACTAGGATAGGACAATCCGTAACCCTTAAGGTAGGATAGGTCGTGTACCCCTTATGAGAAATCGAGTCCATGTAATGGTTCAAATGAAACCATGTTGTCTTGTGTTTACTTTCGACTTGTTTTGATGGAAGATGTACTTTCCCTTTCGGGAAATTGTAAACAACTACATCACCCATTTGGTTTGAATGCACGAGTTTGGCCCTTCCGGCCTTGGCTTAACTTAAAAATGTATCACACCCACCCCTTACTAGGCATCCCATCTATATTGCTTTCTCTCCTTTTTCCCAATCATGAGACCTTGACCGCTCCAACAGGATGCCTGTTGTAACACGTACTGGTACCTCTACCTAGCAGCAAGAAGTCGGAGGTTCTGCTGAAGCAGGAGCCAACCAGGACCAAGCCCGAGGACAGACTCCACCACCGCCACCACCTCCAAACATGGACATGGCTCAGCTTCTCAAAGCCTTCCAGGAGGAACGCCAAGCCAACACTGCAGCCCTTCAGATGATTGCTCAAGCTGTGAACCGCCAGCCGGCGGGGAACGACAATGGGCATTCCACGTTGGCAGAATTCAAGAAGCATGCACCACCCACCTTCATCGAGACTGTTGAACCCCTTGATGCTGACGATTGGGTCCGCACCATTGAGGACCTATTGGAACTAGTCGGCTGCACTGAAGACCGTGATAGGGTGGCATATGCTGCCCACTGTCTCGGGGGAACTGCCAGAGCTTGGTGGGATGGATTCAAGGTCATGCATGCGGGGCAAAACATCACTTGGAATGACTTCAAGGCAGAATTCCGCAGGGCCCACATTCCTTCTGGGATTATGGCCATTAAGAAGTGCGAGTTCCGGGCCCTGAAGCAAGGGAGTAGCACCGTCAAGGAGTACATGCAGAAGTTCAGTGTTCTATCAATGTATGCTCCTGAAGATGTCAGCACTGATGCTGCCAAAAGAGAGCGCTTCATGGAAGGCCTCAATCAGACCCTGCAGTACTCGCTTGCTGTGTGTGACTGCCCAACCTTCCCTGACCTGGTGAACAAGGCACTCATGCTTGAGGATAAGCGAAGTGCTTTGGACGATACTCGTAAGTGCAAGATGATCAACAAGGGTAGCTCCAGCAACCAGAAGCCTCGGTCATGGCAGCCAGCCTCGGTCAAGCCAACCTATCAGCAGCCAAGAGCCCCTGCGCCTCACACCAACTATCAGCCTCAGCAGTATGCCAACCCCAGGCCAGCTTTCAACAACCCCAATAACAATGTTGGCAAGAGCAGCAACCCCGATCAAGTCACTTGCTTCGGATGTGGTCAGCCAGGACACTACTCCAAGAATTGCCCCAACAAGAAGCACGAAGCCCCGCGCCCTAATGCGCAGAACCCAGAACAAGGCCGTGGAATGCCACCAAGGAACCAAGCTCCCCGCAACCTGCCCAACAACGGCAAGGGTCGTGTGAATCATGTCACTGCAGAAGAAGCATAGGAAGACCCGGACATCGTGCTGGGTACGTTCCTTGTCAACTCAGCACCTGCAACTCTCTTGTTTGATTCTGGAGCCACGCATTCATTTTTCACCCAAAAGTTTGGATTAAAAAGTGGCATGACCCCTACACCCCTGAATAACCCTATGTTGGTACAAACCCCCGGAGCAGAGATGAGAGCCAAGATAGGGTGTAAAGGAGTCAGAATTGTCATTAGTGGGGTAGACTTCCTAGCATACCTTATCATCTTAAGATCGCAAGGCTTGGATGTGATCTGAGGAATGGATTGGCTCATCAAGCACCAAGGCTTGTTAGATTGTGCCAACCGGACTGTCACTGTGACCAATGACCAAGGAGTCGAAGTTAAATTTGCCTCAAACCCCTCTTCTGCTCAAGCCAACCAAGTCAATTGTCTGACTGAAGTTGGATTGGAGCAAGTGCCGGTAGTATGCGAATACCCCGAAGTCTTTCCTGATGAGCTACTGGGAATGCCTCCTGACCGAGACATTGAGTTCATCATCGAGCTCATACCCGGAGCAGGACCCATCTATAAGAAGCCTTATAGAATGGGATCGGAAGAGTTAGCAGAGCTGAAGAAGCAGCTGCAAGAGAAGTTGAGGAAGGGATTTATCCGCCCTAGTGCCTCCCCTTGGGGATCACCTGTTCTGTTTGTGGCAAAGAAGGACGGTACCATCCGCTTGTGCATTGACTACCGCTCCCTTAATGAAGTTACAATCAAAAACAAGTATCCACTTCCCAAGATTGAAGATCTGTTTGACCAACTCAATGGGGCCAAGGTGTTCTCCAAGATTGACCTCAGATCTGGGTACTACCAGCTGAAAATCAGACCCCAAAATATTCCGAAGACGGCATTTGTAACCAGATATGGCCTGTATGAGTGCACGGTCATGTCCTTTGGATTGACCAATGCCCCAGCTTACTTCATGTATCTCATGAATAAGGTCTTCATGGAATATTTGGACAAGTTTGTCGTTGTCTTCATTGATGACATTCTTGTCTTCTCGAAGACGCAAGAAGAGCACGAGTAACACTTGAGGATGGTCCTAGACAAGCTTCGAGAGCACCAACTGTATGCCAAGTTCAGCAAGTGCGAGTTTTGGCTACGTGAAGTTGGATTCTTGGGTCATGTTTTGACCGAAGAAGGATTGTCGGTCGATCCCGCTAAGATTGAAGCCGTGACTGAATGGCAATCCCCAAGCAATGTGAAGGAAGTCAGAAGCTTCCTCGGACTCGCAGGATATTACCGCAAGTTCGTTGAAGGATTCTCAAGCATTGCCCGACCCATGACTCAGCTCTTGAAGAAGGACAAGAAGTTTGAATGGACGCCGAAGTGCGAAGAGAGCTTCCAGGAGCTGAAGAAGAAACTGACCACCGCCCCAGTTCTGGCCACACCCGACATACACAAGGAGTTTGTGATATATTGTGATGCGTCAAGAACCGGACTGGGAGGTGTTCTGATGCAAGAGGGCAGAGTCGTAGCTTACCTTTCAAGGCAACTACGGCCTCATGAAGAGAACTATGCTACTCATGACCTTGAGTTGGCGGTTGTAGTTCATGCCCTGAAAACATGGCGACATTACCTCCTAGGGAAGCGGTGTGAGATATACACGGATCACAAAAGTCTGAAGTATATTTTCACTCAGAAAGAATTGAACATGAGGCAGAGAAGGTGGCTAGAGTTGATCAAGGATTACGACCTCAGTGTTCAATACCACCCTGGGAAGGCTAATGTGGTAGCAGATGCATTAAGCAGGAAGGCTTGTTCCTTGAATGTTATGCTTAAGGGAAGGCTACCTGCCTTGTACGAAGAACTAGAAAGCTTCGGGTTGGAACTGGTTGCACCAGGATTCTTGGCTAACCTCGAAGTTAGGCCTACCTTGATGGATGATGTTAAGGAAGCTCAGAAGGGACACGATAGTATTGAAGGCATCAAGAGGAAGATCAAGGCAGGCAAAGCCCCAAGTTTCTCAGAGGATGAGCAAGGAGTTGTGTGGTTTGGGAATCGCATTTGCGTGCCCAACAAGGTCGAGCTCAAGAATCTGATCTTGCAAGAAGCTCATAACACCCCGTACTCCATCCATCCTGGAGGAACCAAGATGTATCGAGACCTGAAGGAAAAGGCACGGGATGAAAAGGGAGATTGCCACCTATGTTGCAAAGTGTGATGTATGCCAAAGAGTTAAGGCTGAATATCAGCGACCTGCTAGACTGCTCCAACCACTCAAGGTTCCCGAGTGGAAATGGGATAAAGTCGGAATGGATTTCATCACTGGACTGTTGGGGAACGTTGCAGAAAGTTAAAAATTTTCCTACGGTTTCACCAAGATCCATCTATGAGTTCATCTAAGCAATGACTCAAGGGAGAGAGTTTGCATCTACATACCACTTGTAGATCGAGTGCGGAAGCGTTCAAGGGGATGGTGATGATGGAGTCGTACTCGCCGTGATTCGGATCACCGATGACCAAGTGCTGAACGGACAGCACCTCCGCGTTCAACACACGTACGGGACGGACGACGTCTCCTCCGTCTTGATCCAGCAAGGAGGAAGGAGAGGTTGAGGAAGATTGCTCCAACGGCAGCACGACGGCGTGGTGTTGTTGGTGCAGCAGTACTCCGACAGGGCTTCGCCAAGCACGTACGGAGGAGGAGAGGTGTTGGGGAGGGGAGGGGCTGCGCCTTGAGTTGTGTCCAACAGCCCTCCCCTCACCCATCTATTTATAGGGGAAGGGGCAAGGGGGGCCGACCCCTCTAGATGGGATCTAGAGGGGGGGCGGCGGCCAAGGAGGGGGGACTTGCCCACCAAGCAAGGGGGGCGCCCCCTCTTGGGTTCCCCCCCCCAACCCTAGCCGCATGGGCCCAAGGGGGGGAGGC
This sequence comes from Triticum timopheevii, assembly GCA_963921465.1. Taxonomy (NCBI): domain Eukaryota; kingdom Viridiplantae; phylum Streptophyta; class Magnoliopsida; order Poales; family Poaceae; genus Triticum; species Triticum timopheevii. The sequence goes on from OY997272.1 coordinate 157,132,908, forward strand.
GCGCCCAGCCCTCCAGGGGCTGGCCCCTGCCCCACGTGGCCCATGTGGCCCCCCGGGAGGGGTGGCCCCTCCCGGTGGACCCCCGGAACCCTTCTGGTGGCCCCGGTACAATACCGATATGCCACCGAAACCTTCCGGTGTCCGTATGACTACTTCCCATATATAATTCTTCACCTCCGGACCATTCCAAACTCCTCGTGACGTCCGGGATCTCATCCGGGACTCCGAACAACTTTCGGTACTCACATACAAGTCTTCCTAATAACCCTAGCGTCACCGAACCTTAAGTGTGTAGACCCTACGGGTTCGGGAGACATGTAGACATGACCGAGACGACTCTCCGGTCAATAACCAACAGCAGGATCTGGATACCCATGTTGGCTCCCACATGCTCCTCGATGATGTCATCAGATGAACCACGATGTCGAGGATTCGATCAAACCCCGTATACAATTCCCTTTGTCAATCGGTACGTTACTTGCCCGAGACTCGATCGTCGGTATCCCAATACCTTGTTCAGTCTCGTTGCCGGCAAGTCACTTTACTCGTATCGTAATGCATGATCTCTTCACCAACCACTTGGTCACTTTGAGCTCATTATGATGATGCATTACCGAGTGGGCCCAGAGATACCTCTCCGTCATACGGAGTGACAAATCCCAGTCTCGATCCGTGTCAACCCAACAGACACTTTCGGAGATACCTGTAGTGCACCTTTATAATCACCCAGTTACGTTGTGACGTTTGGTACACCCAAAGCACTCTTACGGTATCCGGGAGTTACACGATCTCATGGTCTAAGGAAGAGATACTTGATATTGAAAAAGCTCTAGCAAACGAACTACACAATCTTGTGCTATGCTTAGGATTAGGTCTTGTCCATCACATCATTCTCCTAATGATGTGATCCCGTTATCAACGACATCCAATGTCCATAGCCAGGAAACCATGACTATCAGTTGATCAACGAGCTAGTCAACTAGAGGCTTACTAGGGACATATTATGGTCTATGTATTCACACGTGTATTACGATTTCCGGATAATACAGTTATAGCATGAATAAGAGACAATTAACATGAACAAAGAAATATAATAATAACACTTTTATTATTGCCTCTAGGGCATATTTCCAACAGTCTCCCACTTGCACTAGAGTCAATAATCTAGTTACATTGTGATGAATCGAACACCCATAGAGTTCTGGTGTTGATCATGTTTTGCTCGCGAGAGAGGTTTAGTCAACGGATCTGCGACATTCAGATCCGTATGTACTTTGCAAATATCTATGTCTCCATCTTGAACATTTTCACGGATGGAGTTGAAACGACGCTTGATGTGCCTGGTCTTCTTGTGAAACCTGGGCTCCTTGGCAAGGGCAATAGCTCCAGTGTTGTCACAGAAGAGTTTGATCGGCCCCGACGCATTGGGTATGACTCCTAGGTCGGTGATGAACTCCTTCACCCAAATAGCTTCATGCGCTGCCTCTGAGGCTGCCATGTACTCCGCTTCACATGTAGATCCCGCCACTATGCTCTGCTTGCAGCTGCACCAGCTTACTGCTCCACCATTCAACATATACACGTATCCGGTTTGTGACTTAGAGTCATCCAGATCTGTGTCGAAGCTAGCGTCGATGTAACCCTTTACACGAGCTCTTCGTCACCTCCATAAACGAGAAACATGTCCTTTGTCCTTTTCAGGTACTTTAGGATATTCTTGACCGTTGTCCAGTGTTCCTTGCCGGGATTACTTTGGTACCTACCTACCAAACTTACGGCAAGGTTTACATTAGGTCTGGTACACAGCATGGCATACATAATAGATCCTATGGCTGAAGCATAGGGGATGACACTCATCTCTTCTTTATATTTTGCGGTGGTCAGGCATTGAGCCGAGCTCAATCTCACACCTTGCAATACAGGCAAGAACCCTTTCTTGGACTGATCCATTTTGAACTTCTTCAAAATCATATCAAGGTATGTGCTTTGTGAAAGACCTATGAGCCGTCTCGATCTATCTCTATAGATCTTGATGCCTAATATATAAGCAGCTTCTCCAAGGTCCTTCATTGAAAAACACTTATTCAAGTAGGCCTTAATGCTATCCAAAAGTTCTATATCATTTCCCATCAAGAGTATGTCATCTACATATAACATGAGAAATGCTACAGAGCTCCCACTCACTTTCTTGTAAACGTAGGCTTCTCCATAAGTCTGCATAAACCCAAACGCTTTGATCATCTCATCAAAGCGAATATTCCAACTCCGAGATGCTTGCACCAGCCCATAAATGGATCGCTGGAGCTTGCATACTTTGTTAGCGTTCTTAGGATCGACAAAACCTTCCGGCTGCATCATATACAGTTCTTCCTTAATATGCCCGTCAAGGAATGCCGTTTTGACGTCCATCTGCCATATCTCATAATCATAGTATGCGGCAATTGCTAACATGATTCGGACGGACTTCAGCTTTGCTACGGGAGAGAATGTCTCGTCGTAGTCAATCCCTTGAACTTGTCGATAACCCTTAGCGACAAGTCGAGCTTTATAGACGGTAATATTACCATCCGCGTCCGTCTTCTTCTTAAAGATCCATTTGTTTTCTATCGCTCGCCGTTCATCGGGCAAGTCTGTCAAAGTCCATACTTTGTTTTCATACATGGATTCTATCTCGGATTTCATGGCTTCAAGCCATTTGTTGGAATCTGGGCCCGCCATCGCTTCTTCATAGTTCGAAGGTTCACCATTGTCTAACAACATGATTTCCAGGACAGGGTTGCCGTACCACTCTGGTGCGGAACGTGTCCTTGTGGACCTACGAAGTTCAGTAGCAACTTGATCCGAAGTACCTTGATCATCATCATTATTTTCCTCTTCAGTTGGTGTAGGCATCACAGGAACATTTTCCTGAGCTGCACTACTATCCCGTTCAAGAGGTAGTACTTCATCGAGTTCTACTTTCCTCCCACTTACTTCTTTTGAGAGAAACTCTTTTTCAAGAAAGCATCCGTTCTTGGCAACAAAGATCTTGCCCTCGGATCTTAAGTAGAAGGTATACCCAACGGTTTCCTTAGGGTATCCTATGAAGACGCATTTTTCCGACTTGGGTTCGAGCTTTTCAGGTTGAAGTTTCTTGACATAAGCATCGCATCCCCAAACTTTTAGAAACGACAGCTTAGGTTTCTTCCCAAACCATAATTCATACGGTGTCGTCTCAACGGATTTAGACAGTGCCCTATTTAAAGTGAATGTAGCTGTCTCTAGAGCGTATCCCCAGAATGATAGCGGTAAATCGGTAAGAGACATCATAGATCGCACCATATCCAATAGAGTGCGATTACGACGTTCGGACACACCGTTACGCTGAGGTGTTCCAGGCGGCGTGAGTTGTGAAACGATTCCACATTTCCTTAAGTGTGTGCCAAATTCGTGACTTAAGTATTCTCCTCCACGATCTGATCGTAGGAACTTTATCTTTCGGTCACGTTGATTCTCTACCTCATTATGAAATTCCTTGAATTTTTCAAAGGTCTCAGACTTGTGTTTCATTAAGTAGACATACCCATATCTACTCAAGTCATCAGTGAGAGTGAGAACATAACGATATCCTCCGCGAGCCCCAACGCTCATTGGACCGCACACATCGGTATGTATGATTTCCAACAAGTTGGTTGCTCGCTCCATTGTTCCGGAGAATGGAGTCTTGGTAATCTTGCCCATGAGGCATGGTTCGCATGTGTCAAATGATTCATAATCGAGAGACTCCAAAAGTCCATCAGCGTGGAGCTTCTTCATGCGCTTGACACCAATGTGACCAAGGCGGCAGTGCCACAAGTATGTGGGACTATCGTTATCAACTTTACATCTTTTGGTATTCACGCTATGAATATGTGTAACATTACGCTCGAGATTCATTAAGAATAAACCATTGACCATCGGGGCATGACCATAAAACATTACTCTCATATAAATAGAACAACCATTATTCTCGGATTTAAATGAGTAGCCATCTCGTATCAAACAAGATCCAGATACAATGTTCATGCTCAAACTTGGCACCAAATAACAATTATTAAGGTTTATAACTAATCCCGTAGGTAAATGTAGAGGTAGTGTGCCGACGGCGATCACATCGACCTTGGAACCATTCCCGACGTGCATCGTCACCTCGTCCTTCGCCAGTCTCCGCTTATTCCGCAGCTCCTGCAGTGAGTTACAAATATGAGCAACGGCACCGGTATCAAATACCCGGGAGTTACTACGAGTACTGGTAAGGTACACATCAATTACATGTATATCAAATATACCTTTGGTGTTGCCGGCCTTCTTATCCGCTAAGTATTTGGGGCATTTCCGCTTCCAGTGACCTTTCCCCTTGCAGTAAAAGCACTCAGTTTCAGGCTTGGGTCCATTCTTTGACTTCTTCCCGGCAACTGGCTTACCGGGCGCGGCAACATCTTTGCCGTCCTTCTTGAAGTTCTTCTTACCCTTGCCCTTCTTGAAATTAGTGGTCTTATTGACCATCAACACTTGATGTTCTTTCTTGATTTCAACCTCTGCTGATTTCAGCATCGAGAATACTTCAGGAATGGTCTTCACCACCCCCTGCATATTGTATTTCATCACAAAGCTCGTGTAGCTTGGTGGGAGTGACTGAAGGATTCTGTCAATGACCGCCTCATCCGGGAGGTTAATGTCCAGCTGGGACGGGCGGTTGTGCAACCCAGACATTTTGAGTATGTGCTCACTGACAGAACTATTTTCCTCCATCTTACAACTATAGAACTTGTCGGAGACTTCATATCTCTCGACCCGGGCATGAGCTTGGAAAACTAGTTTCAGCTCCTCGAACATCTCATATGCTCCGTGTTGCTCAAAACGCTTTTGGAGCCCCGGTTCTAAGCTGCTCACTGAACGAGGGAGTAATCATCAGCACGAGACTGCCAAGCATTCATAATGTCTTGGTTTTCTAGGACGGGAGCGTCACCTAGCGGTCCTTCTAGGACATATTGTTTCCTGGCAGCTACGAGGATGATCCTCAGGTTTCGGACCCAGTCCGTATAGTTGCTGCCATCATCTTTCAGCTTGGTTTTCTCTAGGAACGCGTTGAAGTTCATGTTGACATTAGCGTTGGCCATCTGATCTACAAGACATATTTGCAAAGGTTTTAGACTAAGTTCATGATAATTAAGTTCATCTAATCAAATTATTATAATGATATCCCACTCAGATTAGACATCCCTCTAGTCATCTAAGTGTTACACGATCCGAGTCGACTAGGCCATGTCCGATCATCACGTGAGACGGACTAGTCATCGTCGGTGAACATTCTCATGTTGATCGTATCTTCCATACGACTCGTGTTCGACCTTTCGGTCTCCGTGTTCCGAGGCCATGTCTGTACATGCTAGGCTCGTCAAGTTAACCCTAAGTGTTTTGCATGTGTAAAACTGTCTTACACCCGTTGTATGTGAACGTAAGGATCTATCACACCCGATCATCACATGGTGCTTCGAAACGACGAACTTTAGCAACGGTGCACAGTTAGGGGAGAACACTTCTTGAAATTTTTTGTAAGGGATCATCTTATTTACTACCGTCGTTCTAAGTAAACAAGATGCATAAACATAATAAACATCACATGCAATTATATAATAGTGACATGATATGGCCAATATCATATAGCTCCTTCGATCTCCATCTTCGGGGCTCCATGATCATCTTCGTCACCGGCATGACACCATGATCTCCATCATCATGATCTCCATCATCGTGTCTTCATGAAGTTGTCACGCCAACGACTACTTCTACTTCTATGGCTAACGCGTTTAGCAACAAATTAAAGTAATTTACATGGCGTTCTTCAATGACACGCAGGTCATACAAAAATAAAGACAACCCCTATGGCTCCTGCAGGTTGTCATACTCATCAACATGCAAGTCGTGATTCCTATTACAAGAACATGATCTCATACATCACAATATATCATTCATCATTCATCACAACTTCTGGCCATATCACATCACATGACAATTGCTGCAAAAACAAGTTAGACGTCCTCTAATTGTTGTTGCATCTTTTACGTGGCTGCAATTGGGTTCTAACAAGAACGTTTTCTTACCTACGAATAACCACAACGTGATTTTGTCAACTTCTATTTACCCTTCATAAGGACCCTTTTCATCGAATCCGCTCCAACTAAAGTGGGAGAGACAGACACCCGCCAGCCACCTTATGCAACTAGTGCATGTCAGTCGGTGGAACCGGTCTCACGTAAGCGTACGTCTAAGGTTGGTCCGGGCCGCTTCATCCCACAATACCACTGAAGCAAGATTAGACTAGTAGCGACAAGCAAGTTGACAAGATCTACGCCCACAACAAAATTGTGTTCTACTCGTGCAATAGAGAACTACGCATAGACCTAGCTCATGATGCCACTATTGGGGAACGTTGCAGAAAATTAAAAAATTTCCTACGGTTTCACCAAGATCCATCTATGAGTTCATCTAAGCAATGAGTCAAGGGAGAGAGTTTGCATCTACATACCACTTGTAGATCGAGTGCGGAAGCGTTCAAGGGGATGGTGATGATGGAGTCGTACTCGTCGTGATTCGGATCACCGATGACCAAGTGCTGAACGGACAGCACCTCCGCGTTCAACACACGTATGGTACGGACGACGTCTCCTCCGTCTTGATCCAGCAACGAGGAAGGAGAGGTTGAGGAAGATTGCTCCAACAGCAGCACGACGGCGTGGTGTTGTTGGTGCAGCAGTACTCCGACAGGGCTTCGCCAAGCACGTACGGAGGAGGAGAGGTGTTGGGGAGGGGAGGGGCTGCGCCTTGAGTTGTGTCCAGCAGACCTTCCCTCACCCCTCTATTTATAGGGGAAGGGGCAAGGGGGCCGACCCCTCTAGATGGGATCTAGAGGGGGGCGGCGGCCAGGGAGGGGGGACTTGCCCCCCAAGCAAGGGGGGCGCCCCCTCTAGGGTTCCCCCCCCCCCCAACCCTAGCCGCATGGGCCAAAGGGGGGAGGTGCGCCCAGCCCTCTAGGGGCTGGATCCTGCCCCACGCGGCCCATGTGGCCCCCCGGGAGGGGTGGCCCCTCCCGGTGGACCCCCGGAACCCTTCCGGTGGCCCCGGTACAATACCGATATGCCACCGAAACCTTCCGGTGTCCGTATGACTACTTCCCATATATAAATCTTCACCTCCGGACCATTCCGGAACTCCTCGTGAAGTCCGGGATCTCATCCGGGACTCCTAACAACTTTCGGTAATCACATACAAGTCTTCCTAATAACCCTAGCGTCACCGAACCTTAAGTGTGTAGACCCTACAGGTTCGGGAGACATGTAGACATGACCGAGACGACTCTCCGGTCAATAACCAACAGCGGGATCTGGATACCCATATTGGCTCCCACATGCTCCTCGATGATGTCATCGGATGAACCACGATGTCGAGGATTTGACCAAACCCCGTATACAATTCCCTTTGTCAATCGGTACGTTACTTGCCCGAGACTCGATCGTCGGTATCCCAATACCTTGTTCAGTCTCGTTACCGGCAAGTCACTTTACTCGTACCGTAATGCATGATCCCGTCACCAACCACTTGGTCACTTTGAGCTCATTACGATGATGCATTACCGAGTGGGCCCAGAGATACCTCTCCGTCATACGGAGTGACAAATCCCAGTCTCGATCCGTGTCAACCCAACAGACACTTTCGGAGATACCTGTAGTGCACCTTTATAATCACCCAGTTACGTTGTGACGTTTGGTACACCCAAAGCACTCTTACGGTATCCGGGAGTTACACGATCTCATGGTCTAGGGAAGAGATACTTGATATTGAAGAAGCTCTAGCAAACGAACTACACAATCTTGTGCTATGCTTAGGATTGGGTCTTGTCCATCACATCATTCTCCTAATGATGTGATCCCATTATCAACGACATCCAATGTCCATAGCCAGGAAACCATGACTATCAGTTGATCAACGAGCTAGTCAACTAGAGGCTTACTAGGGACATATTATGGTCTATGTGTTCACACGTGTATTACGATTTCTGGATAATACAGTTATAGCATGAATAAAAGACAATTAACATGAACAAAGAAATATAATAATAACACTTTTATTATTGCCTCTAGGGCATATTTACAACATGGACTACCTAGGTCAAACAAGGGACATGACTCCATCTGGGGCATAGTCGATCATTTGACTAAAGTAGCCCATTTCATTCCTGTTAAGACTACCTATGATGGCAACCAGCTAGCAACTCTATAGATTAACAGAATCGTAAGCCTTCATGGTGTTCCCAAGGAGATTGTGTCAGATCGAGGAACCCAGTTACCTCAAGGTTCTGGAAGAAGTTCCAAGAGGCCATGGGGACCAAGTTATCCTTCAGGACTGCTTTCCACCCACAGACCGGAGGTCAGACAGAACGAGTGAATCGAATACTCGAAGACATGCTCCGAGCCTGTGTCCTGGCATATGGAGCTAGGTGGGAAGATTGCCTCCCTTTTGCCGAGTTCTCCTACAACAACAGTTATCAGTCAAGCCTTCAGATGGCACCATTTGAGGTGTTATATGGACGGAAATGCCGCACGCCTCTCAATTGGTCAGAGACCGGAGAAGGACTAGTCTTTGGGCCCGATATCCTCCGTGAAGCAGAAGAGCAAGTCCAGCTTGTCAGAGCGCGTTTGAAGACCGCCAAGTCAAGGCAGAAGATCTATGCTGACACTCGTCGCTGACAAGTAGACTTCCAAGTTGGAGACCATGTATACCTGCGAGTAACTCCTCTTAAGGGAACCAAGCGTTTCCAGGTTAAGGGAAAGCTCGCACCAAGATTCACCGGCCCCTTCGAGATCACCGCAGGACGCGGAGAGGTGGCTTATCAGTTGGAACTACCACCTGAACTATCCGATGTGCACAACGTATTCCATGTGTCACAACTCCGGAAGTGCCTCCAAGTTCCAGACAAGTCTGATCTCTACAAGGATGTCGATCACCAAGCCATTGACCTTCAGCCTGATTTGACTTACCGTGAGAGGCCCATCTGCATTTTGGATGAGGCTGAGCGACACACTCGAAGCCGCACCATCAAGTACTTCAAGGTCTAGTGGAGCAACCACACTGAAGCAGAAGCAACTTGGGAACGTGAAGACTACCTTAGATCCGAGTTTCCGTATCTCTTTAAGGCCTAGTTTAGGAATCTCGGGGACGAGATTCTTGTAAGGGGGGTAGGTCTGTCACACCCTGCATTTTGTAACATATCATTTGCATATTAAAGCATGAAAATTTGGACCAACAAAAACTTTTGCATTATTTGGCTTTCATTTGGAGTTGGTTTTCTCTCTATGATTTTTTTAGTGCTCTTTAAAGTCAACACAACTCCACCTTATATGCTTCATCTCCTTGCCCCAAACTTCTGCCCAATGATCATTCCATGTGTATAGAGCAATATAATATTTTCATACAAAAATAATTTGGCCAAATAGTATTTTCAAAAATTAGTTTTCCAAAAACCCCTAAATTGAGGTTTGCACTGGAAATACTTGATTTGGGGTATGAAAAATATTTCAAAGAGTATATTTGAGACCTATTAGATATAGGACTCCCATAAACCACAAAAATATAATTTTAGAAGTTATTTTCCTATTTTATTTAAAAGCTTTTTCTTAAGGCCAGAAATGGTCTTTAATAAAGAAAAATTATTTTATTGTTTTAAAAATATTTGAAAAAAATCAGGGAAACTCACTGGGCATATATTTCCCATATATAAGAGTTTCAACACATGGTAATGTTCAAAATATTGGACAAAACCTCCCTATACCATTTCTGCCCATTTGAAGGATTTGAAATATTTCTACAGGAAATACTTTCATAAAAACCCAAGGAAAATCCAGCAAATCACAAATGCATATTGTGATCACCTTGCAAAGCCTCATGTCAATCAAGGTCATTTTGGTTCACCAAAATGCCCCAAATCCCTCTCTAACCAGAATCAAAATTGAACTACTTTGAACTGCCAACTTTCTCTCCTTAATCCCAACTTTTGTGAGAATGATCACATGACCAAATGAGGCCACCACACCAAGTGGTGCATCAAGGAGAAGTGATTTACTCAACTAGATCTGCACAGGTCCATTCCTGCCAATTTCTAGGGTTTACAAAAGTTGCATTGGCAACTTTGCCCAAATGAGCTCAAAATGGGTGGAAGGACCCAATTATATGTGCCATTTCACCCTGTGGAGTCACATGACTAATGGAAATCATCTACTTGCCCAAACCAGCATCAAACACCTTCTGCCACTTTACAAAAATCCCATTTTTTGCCTCTCCCACTAATCTCCATGAGCTCTGCTTTTTACCACAACCCCTCCTAGATCCCCTCTATCACCTGGATGCTTTCCTGCCCGAGGAAGCAATGATGGAGGGAGGGGGAACCCCATTTTTCTTCTCTGGACAGCAGATTCCCTCCCCCCTCTCACTCAGCCTCCTTCTCTCCCCTCAGCTTTCCAAAGCATCCAAGGCTCTCTCCAGCTTTTGCCCATGCCCCCTCCAGCTGCCAGACACAAGTGGACGCGCGCGGACGCGGGAAAACCACGGATGCCGGCCAAAGTCGTGCTCTGGAGCGCTTGGCAGGGCACCCGACCATTGACGCCGCGTCCCCCGACCACCTCGAGCCTCCCCCGCGCGCCAGTCGATGCCCCTTGGAGTTCGCTCCACGCCAGCAGGCCGCCCACTTGCTCCCGCGCCCTCCTCTCTCTCTTGCAGCTCGCGCTAGAGCGCCGCCCCGCTCGGCCAATGCTCGCTCCGCTCCTATGGCCCGCCCGAAGCTCGTCTCGCTCCTCCTCTCAATCCCTAGCACCCTAGACCACCCCCACGTACACCCCCGAGCCCTCCATTCCCTCTCTAATGGACACCCGAGCCGATCCCGCGGGCGCCCGTAGGCCACGCCTACGGTGGACCTCGGCCAGCCTATATAAGGCGACCCCGAGCCCCTCTCTCACTCCCGGTCGTTCCCCTACACTCCTAATCAACCTCCCGCACCCTCAGTTCCTCCGCAGAGCCGCCCGAGCTCGAGATCAAGCTCGAGCTCCGCCGCTTCGGCTCGCCGGAGTTCGCGAGGTACAGGCCTCGCCCGCTCCTCCTCTGCCTCGATCTGGAACCCCCGAGCACCCCTGATCATTTCCCCTTTCTCCCCTTGTAATGCCCCGGATTTAATGCGCCAGGTGTCTGCCAGTTATTCATCGTTGTTGCCATGTCATTTGCTTGCATGTTGCATTTTATCATGTCATCATGTGCATTGCATTGCATACATGTTCGTCTCATGCATCCGAGCTTTTTCCCCGTTGTCCGTTTTGCAATCCGGCACTCCTATGCCCTCCGGCGTTCCCCTTGTTGTCTCTTGTTGTGAGTTGGTGTTAAACGTTCTCGGAATAGACCGAGGCTTGCCAAGCGGCCTTGGTACACCACCGGTAGACCGCCTGTCAAGTTTCGTGCCATTTGGAGGTCGTTTGATACTCCAACGGTTAACCGGGGAACCGTAAAAGCCCTCTTTGTATTGCAGCCCAACACCCTTCCAAAGTGGCCCAAAACCTAGCAAACTCCCCTCCATGCTCTCGGTCGTTCGATCATGATCGTGTGGGCAAAAACAGTGCTCCATTTGGACTCTCCTAGCTCCTTCTACCTATAAAAACGTCCTCCCCGTCCATTTTCGCGGACGAAACCATAGCCCCGCTCCCCTCGCGCGCCGGACATGTCCAACCCCGCCGGACATGTCCAGCCTCCACGTCGCCCGAGCCAATCCCGTCGTGCCACGACGCCCGCCGCCGCCGCCAACTCAGCCCACGCCCGCACCCTCTCTCTCCCCGCCGCCACCGCGGCCCGTCCGAGCCCATTGCGGGCCCGCGCAGGCCCGGCCGGCCATCGCCCGCGCCTGCCGCCGGACCGCTCGCGCCACCAGCGCCGCCGCACGCTACCCGCCGGTGCTCATCTCCTCCGCTCGGCCGCGCCTCCCCGGTCGCCATCCGCCGCCGCCATCCGGCTCCTCCGTCGTCGCCGGCCGGCGCGCCGCGCGCCCGAGCCCCGGAGCTCTGGCGCCCGGCCTCGCCCCGCGCCGCCAGCGACCTCCTCCGCCTTCTCGCCACCGGCCACGTGGGCCTCCCCACGGCCCAGAGTCGGCCCGCCCCGTCCTCTTCCTACACTGGACCGAGCCCACGTGGTGAGCTTCTCTAGATCCCGCCCGTGCGCGTTATAGTTATTTGTCGCTCGTTCTGTTTTTTTACTAAGTCCCTGAGATTTCTGACATTTTCATGCCCTGTTTGACCTGCCATATCTCCTTGCATACTGCTCCGTTTCGTGCGTGTAATATGTCAAATTGTTCGTCTCAAAGAGTACTTCATTTCTTTCCATTGCATCATGTTCATTTGAGTCCATCTTGATGCCTGTATCATTGTTGCAAGAGTGCTTCATAATGTTAGTTCCTGTTTCTTAACAGAACATGCTCATTTGTCATTTTTGCTATGATTGATGTGTGCATCTTATGAGGTTGATGTCTACATGTGTTTTGGACTATGCCATGCCATATTTACAGGGGTGTATGCCATGTATTTTTGTGATGAATGTGGTGACTAGCACAAGCATGCAAACTAGGCTTCGTGATGTTGCTGATTTTAGTCCTTGTTCTGCTGTTATTTTGATGCCATGTAAACTTGATGCTACAGAGAGATCCATGCATATTTTGAGATACTTCTGTAAGGATGTTTTGAACATATGGTTATGATCTATCCATTCATGCCCCTGTTTGCAATTATGGAGTAGTCTAGCATGTCATTTTCATGCTCTACTTTTAATACAAAATGTTTCCTGGCAGATTGTTTACATGTTATTCAATTTTGCCAAGGTTGTTCTAGTTGATCCTTGCATGCTATGAACTTGTTCTTGCCTTGATTTGTTTCATAAACATGTCTTCTTGCTGATGCTATGCTTATCTTGTCATACAATGACTTGTGGTGAGTGAATCGAGCTTGTTAAGTAGGGTACTTGCTGTTACTGTTTTGATAGGCTGAATCTGTTATTTCGTGATGCTATGTAAACCTGCTGCTACAAGTCATTCTATGCATAATCTGGAGATGTTCACTAAGGGTGTTTTGTTATACATGTTATGCTCTATCCATCTATGCCCCTGGTTGCATTTATAGCCTGCTTTAGCTTGTTGTAATCTTGCTCCAAAGTTGCTAAATAATATTGCTGTCAGCCTGTTAACATTAAGTTCAGTTGTTGCCATGATTCTTGTTAGTGATCCATGCACCCTATGAACTTCCTCTTGCCATGCTTAGCTTCATAATCATGTCTTCTTATTGTTGGGTGCCTTGCCATGCCATGTATTGCTCTGTGGTGAGTGGTACAAGCTCATCAACAGGCCTTCTTATCGTTGTTCCTGCCATGTATGAATCTATATTATAACTTGCTATGTTTACACGGGTGCCATCATATCTTCTGATCCTTTTTGGCTCATGGTCAGTAAGGGACTTTTGTTCTATGCAATTAGTAGGTTCATGCCATGCCTTTGTTTGCCATGATAAGTTCCTGTAACATGTTGTTTTATAGCTCTAAACATTGCAACCTGATGTTATTTTCTGCAGAGTCTGAAACTGATATTATTTGCAATCTTGCCATGTGTGTTTGATCATGTTCTAGTAATTTCTGGAGATAGCTCAGTGTTCATGTTTTGTTATGATTTACCTGTACATCATGCCCATGCCATTTGTTTTCTTGTTGAGGTCCTGTAGCATATTGTTTTGATGCTTGCAAGATGCCTAGTTGCTGTTTTGGACAGATTGTTGCTATAACTTGTATAGAGTGTACGTGTGGAACCGTTGCTCCGTTTTGAGTGTGCTCTATATGAAACTTGCTTGATTTTGCATGTAGCTTCATATTATCTTGTTGCATCCATGTTTTGAGGTGTTTGCTTGATGTTTGTATGCATTTTGCATCTATGACATGTTTAACTTGTTTTTGCTCATATCTTCTAGGCCGTAGCCCCGAATTAAATGAACTTTATATGTAACTTGACTAGAATCTCGTGTAGATCATCTTGGTGCATTTTAACTTGCTGTTTAACAACTTGAACATAAGGTTTATTCAGATCTGGACCAATTTCGAAATATGCATATGAGGACTTACCGGAATTGTTATATGTTGTTCCCGGCCTCATTTAAACTTGTCTTGATGTGTTGTTCTTTTTTGCATCATCTCTTGCCATGAGTAGCATCATGCAGCTTTGTCATGCATCATACTTGGTTGAGCATCATGTCTTGTTCATGTGCGGTGTGTTTACCTTGTTGTGTGCTTCTTTTCGATAGTTCCTGTTTTGTTGCAATCGTGAGGATTCGTTCGTCTATGCTTGGTTCGGCTTCATCCTAGCGGGATTTCAGGCAAGATGACCGCTACCCTGGATCTCACTACTATCATTGCTATGCTAGTTGCTTCGTTCTATCGCTTTGCTGCGTTACCTATCTGTTGCTCTTAAAGCCTCACAAATTGCCATGAACCTCTAACCTTTGACACCCTTCCTAGCAAACCATTGATTGGCTATGTTACCGCTTTGCTCAGCCCTCTTATAGCGTTGCTAGTTGCAGGTGAAGTTGAAGATTGCTCCTTGGTGGACAGGATTTTGGTTGGGATATCACAATATCTCTTATATTATTAATGCATCTATATACTTGGTAAAGGGTGGAAGACTCGGCCTTTTGCCTGGTGTTTTGTTCCACTCTTGCCGCCCTAGTTTCCGTCATACCGGTGTTATGTTCCCGGATTTTGCGTTCCTTATGCGGTTGGGTGATTTATGGGACCCCCTTGACAGTTCGCTTTGAATAAAACTCCTCCAGCAAGGCCCAACATTGGTTTTACCATTTGCCTCACCACCACCTACTTTTCCCTTGGGAGTCGCCCTCTCGAGGGTCATCTTTATTTTAACCCCCCCCCCCCGGTCCAATGCTTGTCTAAGTGTTGGTCCAAACCGAGCGATGTCCGGCGCCCCCTGGGCAACCAGGGTCTATGCCAACCCGTCGTCTTGCCCATCCGGTGTGCCTTGAGAACGAGATATGTGCAGCTCCTATCGGGATTTGTCGGCACAGCGGGAGGCTTTGCTGGTCTTGTTTTACCATTGTCGAAATGTCTTATAAACTGGGATTCCGAGTCTGATCGGGTCTTCCTGGGAGAAGGTATATCCTTTGTTGATCGCGAGAGCTTATCATGGGCTAAGTTGGGACACCCCTGCAGGGTATAATCTTTCGAAAGTCGTGCCTGCGGTTATAGGCAGATGGGAATTTGTTAATGTCCGGTTGTAGATAAATTGACACCAGATCCGAATTAAAACGCACCAACCGCGTGTGTAGCTGTGATGGTCTCTTTTTGGCGGAGTCCGGGAAGTGAACACGGTTTTTGGGTTATGTTTGACGTAAGTAGGAGTTCAGGATCACTTCTTGATCATTGCTAGTTTCACGACCGTTCCGCTTGCTCTCTTCTCGCTCTTATTTGCGTATGTTAGCCACCATATATGCTTAGTCGCTGCTGCAACCTCACCACTTTACCCCTTCCTTTCCCTTTAAGCTTTGCTAGTCTTGATACCGATGGTAATGGGATTGCTGAGTCCTCATGGCTCACAGATTACTACAACAACAGTTGTAGGTACAGGTTATGTGATGTTCATGACGCGAGAGCGATGCTTGCTTGCATTGAGTTCTTCTTCTGCTTTGATCAGGGGATAGGTTCCAGCTCGGCAGCCTGGGCTAGCAGGGTGGATGTCGTTTGAGTTTCTGTTTGTGTTTCATCCATAGTCGGATGTTGTTCTTATGTATGATGATGTTGTATTCGTGTGGCATTGTATGCCTCTTGTATGTATCCCCACCTATTATGTAATGTTGATGTAATGATATCCACCTTGCAAAAGCGTTTCAATATGCGGGTCTATCCTTGGTGGGACCTTCGAGTTCCTTTTGGATAGGGTCGCATATTGGGCGTGAAAAGTTGGTATCCGAGCCTCGACCGACCTTAGGAGCCCCCTTGATTGATCGTGTAGTTTGGCCGTTGTTGAGTCTAGAAGAAAACTATTTTTCGGAGTCTAGTTATATCGGAGAGTAGGAATTCTTTTTACTTCTCTGCCCCTCCGTCGCTCTGGTAAGGAATCTTGACGTAGGTGTTTTGAATTACTCCTCTTCCCCTTCAAAATTTTTCTTTAGGATCACGCAGTTGGTTTTCCGATCTATGGTTCTCAGCTCTTTTCATCCGGTGCATTTCTCGTCAAGTCGACTCGAGCCTTTTCACCTTTGAGTTCAATCTTCGGTTGTTTTCTTTTCCCACCCGCCCTCCCCTTCTTCTTCTCGGAGCCAGAGTCCGTAATCGAGTATCCATTCTACTCGTGCGAAGTCTTGCTTTCTTTCCTCAATGATTTCAACCGGTGTTTTCTATTCAAGATATTCGTCGGTTCCCCCTTCAAAGTTGCCTTTGTTTTCCCGCCCTCCAACCCTCTTCTTCCCAGAGTCCGAGTCTCTTTGGACCATCAATTTCATTCGTACGGAGCCTCTTCAGTCTTCCCTCAATTATTTCAACTGGCGAATTCTCGTCTCGTTCGTCATCCTTCATCCCTTTTTTTTCTGGTGGACCCAATTCAAGTATTCGGTGTTGATCATATTCTTTTCCTCGGCTCAAGTGTTTTTTTCTTGCTCGTTCGTCTCTCGCCAGTTTATCCTTCCGGAGTGCTCAGGACATCTCAGGAGATTCGTCTGTGTTTGAATTAATTCGAGGTTGTCACCTCATTCAAATATTTCAATTGTTCCGGTGCATCATCTATCTCTTCAACAGTCCTTTCCAACGGTGTTATCTCTTCAGTGGGCCCTAACCCACAGGTCTTTTTCCAGGATCTTACCTGACTCTTCTAATTCCCCCGGAGTTATTCTCCAATTCTTTTCAAGTCTAACGTAAGAATGAATTTCATCAGTCAGATGCCTATCCAAGATTGTTTTCAAATTCATTTCATTGTTGGCTCAACCTCTCTCGCTTTTCATTATTCCGGAGTTTTTCAACAATTTTGGTGGTGTTTCCCGTCGTCTTTTGAAGACCGAAGAAGAGTTTTTCCTCTAAATCTTACCCGTTCTCTCAAAGTTCCGTGGTTCTAGCTTCATGTTATCCTCTCAAATTATTCCATTTGTCAGATATTCCTTTTCTCAACCATCCGGAGTTTGTCAGGAGTTGTTTTTCCATTTCTTTTCACTGGAGGCCATCGTTCCAGAAGAATTCTTTGTTCTCACATTTCATCTACCGTTCTATATTTATCCCGGCGTATCTGTCAAGTCTTCTTTATCAGCTCGTTGTCTCTTTGTTCTTTTGCATCTAAATCCCCTCTAGCTTGTTGGTTCTTCTAATTCTTCTCGGTGATTCCTTCTCTTTCATCAGTCATTTCCAAATTCTTACGGTGGTTCGTTCAAGATTCTTTTTCCTTGAGTATCATTTTAATCCTTTCATTCTTTCCAATCCTACCGGTGGTTCAGGAAGACCTTCTCAAGTTTGTGACATGTCACTTCTCAATCCTTTTCAAGAAGTGAAGGATCGAGGATGTCGCCTAGAGGGGGGTGAATAGGCGCTTTAAAATAATTACGGTTTAGGCTTGAACAAATGCGGAATAAACCTACCGGTTAATTTGTCAAGCACAAAACCTAAAACAACTAGGCTCACCTATGTGCACCAACAACTTATGCTAAGCAATATAAGTAACTATGTGATAGCAAGATATATGACAAAGAACAATATGGCTATCACAAAGTAAAGTGCATAAGTAAAGGGCTCGGGTAAGAGATAACCGAGGCACGCGGAGACAACGATGTATCCCGAAGTTCACACCCTTGCGGATGCTAATCTCCATTTGGAGCGGTATGGAGGCACAATGCTCCCCAAGAAGCCACTAGGGCCACCGTAATCTCCTCACGCCCTCGCACAGTGCAAGATGCCGTGATTCCACTAAGGGACCCTTGAGGGCGGTCACCGAACCCGTACAAATGGAGACCCTTGGGGGCGGTCACCGAACCCGTACACTTTGGCAACCCTTGGGGGCGGTCACCGGAACCCATCAAATTGCTCGGGGCGATCTCCACAACCTAATTGGAGACCCCGACGCTTTCCCGGAGCTTACACCACAATGATTGAGCTCCGAACACCACCAACCGACTAGGGCGCCCAAGCACCCAAGAGGAACAAGCTCAAGGGCACCAAGCACCCAAGAGTAATAAGCTTCTCAACTTGTAACTTCCATGTATCACCGTGGAGAACTCAAACCGATGCACAAGTGCAATGGCAAGGGCACACAGAGTGCCCAAGTCCTTCTCTCTCAAATCCCACCAAGGCAACTAATGCTAGGGAGGAAAATGAGAGGAAGAACAAGAAGGAGAACACCAAGAACTCCAAGAACTAGATCCAAGGGGTTCCCCTCACACAGAGGAGAAAGTGATTGGTGGAAATGTGGATCTAGATCTCCTCTCTCTTTTCCCCCAAAAACTAGCAAGAATCCATGGAGGGATTAAGAGATAGCAAGCTCGGAGAAGGTCAACAATGGGGGAAGAACACAAGCTCAAAGGATAAGGTTCATTGGGGAAGAAGACCCCCTTTAATAGGAGGGGGAAAATCCAACCGTTATCCCACTCACCAGCCCCGCACAGAGCGGTACTACCGCTAGGGAAGGGCAGTACTACTGCTCCGGGCGGTACTACTGCTCCGGGCGGTACTACCGCTCAACCTAGCGGTACTGCCGCGCTGCCAGGGCCCTGACCCCAGGGCGGTACTACCGCTAGGGAAGAGCGGTACTACCGCTCCTACTACCTCCCTTGGTGCCGCAAAACCCGACACGAAAAACTTCGTTTGAGAATCAAGGCGGAAGTAGCCCAGACGCATAGCGGTACTACGGCTGAAACTCCCAAGCGGTACTACCGTTCGGAGAGCGGTACTACCGCTTGGAGCGGTACTACCGCTCTGAGAGCGGTACTACCGCTCGGGAGCTTCGGCGGTACTACCGCTGGCACCAACCTTAAGCCACAACCACGAAAACAAAGAATACTCCAAGGAAAACCAGAACTGCCATAACTTCTTCATATGAGCTCCGAATTGAGCAAACTCAAGCTTGTTGGTTATAGTAAGAAGAGGCAGGGGAGGTATGCTTAGCAAACAAAGGAGTGAAACCTCCAACAGAAAAGAACCGGCATACCCTCCAACATCGAAAACATCATAGAAGATGCATGAGAACTCCGTTTTCGATGAACTCGAGCTTGTCATCAAGATGACCAAAAGCTCCAAATCTCACAAGGAGAAGAACCAAACAAGAACCAATAAAGATGATGCAAGGATGCAATGGTTTGAGCTCTCTACGAACGATATGATCAAGCAACTCATCGAGAGCCCCCCTTGATAGTACGGCAAACGATCCTATAACCCGGTCTCGCACAACTACCATGAGACCGGTAAAATAGAAAACCTATCAAGGGCAAACCTTTGCCTTACACATGGTCCACTTGAGCTAGATGATGACGATCTTGACTCCCTCAAGTTGGACCACCTTTCTTGATTGCGTTGGCTTGATGAAGATTAGTCGATTGCTCCCCCACACTCCACTGTGGGTGAGCCTCTCTTCCGCTCATCTTCACAAGTCCATTGTCACCACAATGGACGGCAAACTTCAAGCACTTGATCTCTTCGTGATGCATCACTTGAACTTGCACACCGCAATCTAACCCCACAAAGAACTCTCATGAAGACCATGGGTTAGCACACAAAGCGTAATGGACAATGCTTACCATACCATGGGATCACTTGATCCCTCGGTACAACTTGTGCGCTTTGTGTGTTGAATCTTTCCAACTCTCTTCATTTGGATGATGTCTTGAAGGTGGACATGAATGATCACAAAATCTTATTCTTCAAGACATGCTTGTAATAAGCTCAACACTCACATGACCAATCTTTGGATAATTCCTTAATAGCACCTTGGTCAACTCCTAAACTCCTTGAAACCAACACATGGAATTCAAGAAAAGCCTATGGACAGATCCTTCAAATATAACTCAAGACAACCATTAGTCCATAGAGATTGTCATCAATTACCAAAACCAAACATGGGGGCACCGCATGTTCTTTCAAGAGGAATAAGTGGTATGCAAAATCTTTTGCTTGTCATCAACTTAATTTGATGAAGGATTAGCATACAATAAATCTTATTCTTATTACCTCAAGTGGTTAATCCTTTTCTTCGGAGTTTGTTCGTGAGGAATAAATTCTAGTTCCAAGTGTTTTCATCTTTTCTTTTCCGGAGTTCAAATTTTCCTCGACTATTTTGTCGGATCCCCCATTTAAATCATCGCAAGGCTTTAATCTTATTCTTTCATCCTTCAATTTTATCTCACCATTCTTTTGTTTACCGGAGTTCTTCATGGTGGTTCTTCATGATTTAATCTTTTCTTCAAGTGTTCATCAAGATTCTTGTCGGTGGAGTTTAAGTATCTTTTCTTCTCATCTCGAAGTGCAATTAAGTCTCCGTATTCTTTTGAAGTGGAGTTTTGTATTTCTTCATTCTTCTAAGCTATCCAATCATTTCCGTTTGTGGTCGGTTATCACCTCATAATTTTGAGACGTTTTCCATAAGTCTTGTTGATTTTCTCAACAACTCCGTTCATTCCTTCCTTCTAAGTTCTTTCCATTCCATTCTTTTAATTCTTCCGGAGGCATTGTGTTGTTTATCTCATCAAGTGCCATCCCGTCTTGTGAAGTTCATGTTCTATTCCTTCCATTTTCAGCCGGAGTGCTGCCAAAATCCTTTCAGTATTATTCGTTTCTTATCTCGTTCTAACCGGAGTGGTTTCATAGTCTATCTGATTCCGTGAGCTTTTGATTCTCGTCATTCTCGTCGTTCCTCTCTTCTTCTCATGTGCTCTCGATTCTTTGCTTCTTCTCTTGAGTTCGTGTTTCACCTCATCCCTTTTCCCTTCCGTCTCGGTCCTAAGATCTCGGGACGAGATCTCTTGTTAGTGGAGGAGTATTGTAATGCCCCGGATTTGATGCGCCAGGTGTCTGCCAGTTATTCGTCGCTGTTTCCATGTCATTTGCTTGCGTGTTGCATTTTATCATGTCATCATGTGCATTGCATTGCATACATGTTCGTCTCATGCATCCGAGCTTTTTCCCCGTTGTCCATTTTGCAATCCGGCACTCCTATGCCCTCCGGCGTTCCCCTTGTTGTCTCTTGTTTTGAGTGGGTGTTAAATGTTCTCGGAATGGACCGAGGCTTGCCAAGCGGCCTTGGTACACCACCGGTAGACCGCCTGTCAAGTTTCGTGACATTTGGAGGTCGTTTGATACTCCAACGGTTAACCGGGGAACTGTAAAAGCCCTCTTTGTATTGCAGCCCAACACCCTCCCAAAGTGGCCCAAAACCCAGCAAACTCCCCTCCATGCTCTCGGTCGTTCGATCACGATCGTGTGGGCAAAAACCGTGCTCCATTTGGACTCTCCTAGCTCCTTCTACCTATAAAAACGTCCTCCCCGTCCATTTTCGCGGACGAAACCCTAGCCCCGCTCCCCTCGCGCGCCGGAGATGTCCAGCCTCCACGTCGCCCGAGCCAATCCTGTCGTGCCACGTCGCCCGCCACCGCCGCCAACCACTCCCGCACCGACACCTCAGCCCGCGCCCGCGCCCTCTCTCTCCCCGCCGCCGCCGCGGCCCGCCCGAGCCCGTCGCGGGCCCGCGCAGGCCCGGCCGGCCGCCGCCCGCGCCCGCCGTCGGACTGCTCGCGCCGCCAGCGCCGCCGCACGCCTCCTGCTGGTGCTCATCTCCTCCGCCCGGCCGCGCCTCCCCGGTCGCCATCCGCCGCCGCCGTCCGGCTCCTCCGTCGCCGCCGGCCGGCGCGCCGCGCGCCCGAGCCCCGGAGCTCCGGCGCCCGGCCTCGCCCCGCGCCGCCGGCGACCTCCTCCGCCTCCTCGCCACCGGCCACGTGGGCCTCCCCACGGCCCAGAGTCGGCCCGCCCCGTCCTCTTCCTACACTGGGTCGAGCCCATGTGGTGAGCTTCTCTAGATCCCGCCCGTGCACGTTATAGTTATTTGTCGCTCGTTCTGTTTTTTTACTAAGTCCCTGAGATTTCTGACATTTTCATGCCCTGTTTGACCTGTCATATCTTCTTGCATACTGCTCCATTTCATGCGCGTAATATGTCAAATTGTTCGCCTCAACGAGTACTTCATTTCATTTCATTGCATCATGTTCATTTGAGTCCATCTTGATGCCTGTATCATCGTTGCAAGAGTGCTTCATAATGTTAGTTCTTGTTTCTTAACAGAACATGCTTATTTGTCATTTTTGCCATGATTGATGTGTGCATCTTATGAGGTTGATGTCTACATGTGTTTTGAACTATGCCATGGCATCTTTATAGGGGTGTATGCCATGTATTTTTGTGATGAATGTGGTGACTAGCACAAGCATGCAAACTAGGCTTCATGATGTTGCTGATTTTAGTCTCTGTTCTCCTGTTATTTTGATGCCATGTAAACTTGATGCTACAGAGAGATCCATGCATATTTTGAGATACTTCAGTAAGGTTGTTTTGAACATATGGTTATGCTCTATCCATTTATGCCCCTGTTTGCAATTATGGAGTAGTCTAGCATGTCATTTTTGTGCTCTACTTTTGCTACAAAATGTTTCCTAGCAGATTGTTTACATGTTATTCAATTTTGCCAAGGTTGTTGTAGTTGATCCTTGCATGCTATGAACTTGTTCTTGCCTTGGTTTGTTTCATAAACATGTCTTCTTGCGGATGATATGCTTATCTTGTCATGCAATGACTTGTGGTGAGTGAATCGAGCTTGTTAGGTAGGGTACTTGCTGTTACTGTTTTCCTAGGTTGAATGTGTTATTTCGTGATGCTATGTAAACCTGCTGCTACAAGTCATTCTATGCATAATCTGGATATGTTCACTAAGGGTGTTTTGTTATACATGTTATGCTCTATCCATCTATTCCCCTGGTTGCATTTATAGCCTGCTGTAGCTTGTTGTAATCTTGCTCCAAAGTTGCTAAATAATGTTGCTGTCAGCCTGTTAACATTAAGTTCAGTTGTTGCCATGATTGTTGTTAGTGATCCATGCACCCTATGAACTTGCTCTTGCCATGCTTAGCTTCATAATCATGTCTTCTTACTGTTGGGTGCCTTGCCATGCCATGTTTTGCTCTGTGGTGAGTGGTACAAGCTCATCAACATGCCTTCTTATCGTTGTTCCTGCCATGTATGAATCTGTATTATAACTTGCTATGTTTACACGGGTGCCATCATATCTTCTGATCCTTTTTGGCTCATGGTCAGTAAGGGACTTCTGTTCTATGCAATTAGTAGGTTCATGCCATGCCTTTGTTTGCCATGAGAAGTTCCTGTAACATGTTGTTTGATAGCTCTAAACATTGCAACCTGATGTTATTTTCTGTAGAGTCTGAAACTAATATTATTTGCAATCTTGCCATGTGTGTTTGAGCATGTTCTAGTGATTTCTGGAGATAGCTCAGTGTTCATGTTTTGTTATGCTTTACCTGTACATCATGCTCATACCTTTTGTTTTCTTGTTGAGGTCCTGTAGCATGTTGTTTTGATGCTTGCAAGATGCCTAGTTGTTGTGTTGGACAGATTGATGCTATAACTTGTATAAAGTGTACGTGTGGAACCGTAGCTTCGTTTTGAGTGTGCTCTATATGAAACTTGCTTGATTTTGCATGTAGCTTCATATTATCTTGTTGCGTCCATGTTTTGAGGTGTTTGCTTGATGTTTGTATGCATTTTGCATCTATGCCATGTTTAACTTGTTTTTACTCATATCTTCTAGGCCGTAGCCCCAAATTAAATGAACTTTATATGTAACTTGACTAGAATCTCGTGTAGATCATCTTGGTGCATTTTAACTTGCTGTTTAACAACTTGAACATAAGGTTTATTCAGATCTGGATCAATTTTGAAATATGCATATGAGGACTTACCGGAATTGTTATATGTTGTTCCCGGCCTCATTTAAACTTGTCTTGATGTGTTGTTCTTGTTTGCATCATCTCTTGCCATGAGTAGCATCATGTAGCTTTGTCATGCATCATACTTGGTTGAGCATCATGTCTTGTTCATGTGCGGTGTGTTTACCTTGTTGTGTGCTTCTTTTCGATAGTTCCTGTTTCGTTGCGATCGTGAGGATTCGTTCGTCTACGCTTGGTTCGGCTTCATCCGTTCGTCTTCTTCATGAACTCGTTCTTCTTCCTAGCGGGATTTCAGGCAAGTTGACCGCTACCCTGGATCTCACTACTATCATTGCTATGCTAGTTGCTTCGTTCTATCGCTTTGCTGTGTTACCTATCTGTTGCTCTTCAAGCCTCACAAATTGCCATGAACCTCTAACCTTTGACACCCTTCCTAGCAAACCATTGATTGGCTATGTTACCGCTTTGCTCAGCCCTCTTATAGCGTTGCTAGTTGCAGGTGAAGTTGAAGATTGCTCCTTGGTGGACAGGATTTTGGTTGGGATATCACAATATCTCTTATATTATTAATGCATCTATATACTTGGTAAAGGGTGGAAGACTCGGCCTTTTGCCTGGTGTTTTGTTCCACTCTTGCCTCCCTAGTTTCCGTTATACCAGTGTTATGTTCCCGGATTTCACGTTCCTTACGCGGTTGGGTGATTTATGGGACCCCCTTGACAGTTTGCTTTGAATAAAACTCCTCCAGCAAGGCCCAACATTGGTTTTACCATTTGCCTCACCACCACCTACTTTTCCCTTGGGAGTCGCCCTCTCGAGGGTCATCTTTATTTTAGCCCCCCCCCCCCGGGCCAATGCTTGTCTAAGTGTTGGTCCAAACCAGCGATGTCCGGCGCCCCCTGGGCAACCAGGGTCTATGCCAACCCGTCGTCTTGCTCATCCGGTGTGCCCTGAGAACGAGATATGTGCAGCTCCTATCGGGATTTGTCGGCACAGCGGGAGGCTTTGCTGGTATTGTTTTACCATTGTCGAAATGTCTTGTAAACCGGGATTCCGAGTCTGATCGGGTCTTCCTGGGAGAAGGTATATCCTTTGTTGATCGCGAGAGCTTATCATGGGCTAAGTTGGGACACCCCTGCAGGGTATAATCTTTCGAAAGCCGTGCCTGCGGTTATAGGCAGATGGGAATTTGTTAATGTCCGGTTGTAGATAACTTGACACCAGATCCGAAATAAAATGCATCAACCGCGTGTGTAGCCATGATGGTCTCTTTTCGGCGGAGTCCGGGAAGTGAACACGGTTTTTGGGTTTGCTAGTCTTGATACCCATGGTAATGGGATTGTTGAGTCCTCGTGGCTCACAGATTACTACAACAACAGTTGCAGGTACAGGTTATGCGGTGTTCATGACGCGAGAGCGATGCTTGCTTGCGTTGAGTTCTTCTTCTACTACGATCAGGGGATAGGTTCCAGGTCGGCAGCCTGGGCTAGCAGGGTGGATGTCGTTTGAGTTTTTGTTTGTGTTTCATCCGTAGTCGGATGTTGTTCTTATGTATGATGATGTTGTATTTGTGTGGCATTGTATGCCTCTTGTATGTATCCCCACCTATTATGTAATGTTGATGTAATGATATCCACCTTGCAAAAGCGTTTCAATATGCGGGTCTATCCTTGGTGGGACCTTCGAGTTCCTTTTGGATAGGGTCGCATATTGGGCGTGACACCCCTTCTTCTTTTGCAGCCGGAAATGGCCGGAACCGACAACGCCCGAAGCTCCTCCGCCGTGCGTCCTCGTCGTCGGCGAACCAGGCCACCCCGGCGACCACAACCACCTCCACCCGAACGGCGACGCGACTCTGAGCCCAGTCGTGCCCTCGCCCGACCTCGCCGTGCCCTGCATCGTCGCCGCTGAGCTCGCCAGCCGTCTGGACTCGGGGTTAGGGATGACAGGCGGGCCCCGCCTGTCAGCCTCTCCCCTCCATCGCCCTTCTCTCTCTCTCTCTCTGACGCCCGGGCCCTGCCCGTCAGGTTTAAACCTAGCGCGCGCGTGCACCAGCGCGCTGGGCCGCCTCGCTGGCTGGGCCACTGCCCTGCGGCTGTTCTGGCCCAGCAGGCACAGTGCCCCTTCCCATTTTTTTCTTTTCTGTCACACTTGTAAAAATTCCACAGGATAAAGTATTTGTCCAAATAAATTAATTCAAACTCCTAAATTCCTAAAATATTGCAACCTATTTAATGGTGCAACTTTCATTCAAATCCAACAACCTTTTCTTCATTGTAAATATTTAAATGTGATTTTGAGCATTTAAATATACCTTTGTAAATCCATTTCCCCCATTCTGCTACTCCAAATCCAAAACTAGGAATTTACCCCTTCTTAGATTTCACCCTAGTATTTAACATAAACGAGTTGACATTTTTCTGAGCACTTTGGTTTTCTATTTTATTGTTGCCTTATTTTTTTCTCGTTATTATTTTGCGACGATAGATTGCGTTGCTAACGAAAGAGTTGGACCAGAAGACTTTGAAGACCCAGAAGACTTTGTTGAGCCAGGCAAGCAGCCCTTTGACCATGTCTATGAAACCCTTTTTATGCATGTCATATAGCACTTTTATTGCTTGCATCGGAGACATGATACTGTGATGACCACATGGGGTGGTTTGCCACTGTTACTTCATCGTTGATACTTGCATTGTGCATGACCCTACCTTCTTATGAGGGTTATGCCGGTGGGAGTAGATAGGATGCTAAAGTAGATGCTACGCAAAAAGGGACGGGAATATGCATGGTGAAGGAGACAAAGTATTTTCAAAAGACTTTTCGAAAACCCTGTCGGGTGCCACTTATGCCCGAGGGAGATGACGAGATGGGTAACCACTTGATGACGAAGTGGTGTACCGAGACAAGTGTGTGTTGTTTTCGAAAACGGATTAGGTTTAAGATTTGTCGACTGTCCCAACCTTACATGCGCAACCACTCTACCCTTGTATGGGAAAGGGAATTATTGATTACCTAGGCCGATACTAGCTTGGAGCCCGCATTACTAGTGACGGGGGAGAGTTGGTGCTCTCTCTCGGGACGGGGTCGTGCCAGGTAGGGCGAGTACATTCAAAGTACTCATTGGCTTGCCACTGGTTATTTAATTGGCCAGGCATGGAAGAACCGGAGTTCGAAGAAGAGTTCTTTGGAGACGAACATGCGAACTAGGACGTTTCCCAGTCAGAATGCCTGTAGGGTTAGGCAGATGGCATGGGTTCTACTTATCGACAAAGAGTTCCGTTGCTTATGTTTCATTTGATGTTCATCCCTTAAGGCTTTATCAATGTAAGACTCAACCATAATGGTCATAATTTGTGTAAGACGGTATGTATGGATGTAAGACTCTTGTTATTCAGTTTTTGTGTGTTCAGTGAGCATTGATCTTTGGGATCACTATACACGTGCATTCTGTCACGCCTAATATGCGACCCTATCCAAAAGGAACTCGAAGGTCCCACCAAGGATAGACCCGCATATTGAAACGCTTTTGCAAGGTGGATATCATTACATCAACATTACATAATAGATGGGGATACATACAAAAGGCATACAATGCCACCGAATACAACATCATCATACATAAGAGCATCATCCGACTACGGATGAAACACAAACAGAAACTCAAACGACATCCACCCTGCTAGCCCAGGTTGCCGACCTGGAACCTATCCCCTGATCAAAGAAGAAGCAGAAGAAGAACTCCAAGACAAGCAAACATCGCTCTCGTGTCATGATCATCGCATAACCTGTACCTGCAACTGTTGTTGTAGTAATCTGTGAGCCACGAGGACTCAGCAATCCCATTACCATGGGTATCAAGACTAGCAAAGCTTAAAGGGAAAGGAAGGGGTAAAGTGGTGAGGCTACAGCAGCGACTGAGCATGATATGGTGGCTAACATACGCAAATAAGAGCGAGAAGAGAGCAAGCGGAACGGTCGTCAACTAGTAATGATCAAGAAGTGATCCTGAACTCCTACTTACGTCAAACATAACCCAGAAACCGTGTTCACTTCCCGGACTCCGCCGAAAAGAGACCATCACGGCTACACACACGGTTGATGCGTTTTAATTCGTATCTGGTGTCAATTTATCAACAACCGGACATTAACAAATTCCCATCTGCCTATAACCGCAGGCACGGCTTTCGAGAGATTATACCCTGCAGGGGTGTCCCAACTTAGCCCATGATAAGCTCTTGCGATCAACGAAGGATATACCTTCTCCCAGGAAGACCCGATCAGACTCAGAATCCCGGTTTACAAGACATTTCGACAATGGTAAAACAAGACCAGCAAGACCGCCCGATGCGCCGACAATCCCGATAGGAGCTGCACATATCTCGTTCTCAGGGCAACACCGGATGAGCAATCCGTACAACTAAAACCAGACCTCAAGTTTCCCTGAGGGGGCACTGCAAAGGGCTCTAGTTCGGACCAACACTTAGACAAGCACTGGCCCGGGGGGGCTAAAATAAAGATGACCCTTGGGTTAATTACTCCCAAGGGAAATATAGGTGGTGGTGAGGCAAATGGTAAAACCAATGTTGGGCCTTGCTGGAGGAGTTTTATTCAAAGCGAACTATCAAGGGGGTCCCATAAATCACCCAACCGCGTAAGGAACGCAAAATCCGAGAACATAACACCGGTATGACGGAAACTAGGGCGGCAAGAGTGGAACAAAACACTAGGCATAAGGCCGAGCCTTCCACCCTTTACCAAATATATAGATGCATTAATTAAATAAGAGATATTGTGATATCCCAACAAAATCCTGTCCACCATGGAGCAATCTTCAACTTCACCTGCAACTAGCAACGCTATAAGAGGGCTGAGAAAAGCGGTAACATAGTCAAGCAACGGTTTGCTAGGAAGGGTGTCAAAGGTTAGAGGTTCATGGCAATTTGGGAGGCTTGATGAGCAAAAGATAAGTAACGCAGCATAGCGATAGAACGAAGCAACTAGCATAGCAATGATAATAATGAGATCCAGGGTAGCGGTCATCTTGCCTGAAATCCCGCTAGGAAGAAGAACAAGTCCATGAAGAAGATGAAGCCACGAAGACAAACCAAGCGTAGACGAACGAATCCTCACGATCGTAAGGAAACAGGAACTATCGAAAAGAAGCACACAACAAGGTAAACACACCACACATGAACAAGGCATAATGCACAACAAGCATGATGCATGACAAAGCTACATGAGGCTACTCATGGCAAGAGATGATGCAAATAAGAGCAACACATCAAGGCAAGTTTAAATGAGGCCGGGAACAACATATAACAATTTCGGTAAGTCCTCATATGCATATTTCGAAATTGGTCCAGATCTGAACAAACATTAAGTTGAAGTTGTTAAACAGCAAGTTAAGATGCATCAAGATGATCTACACGAGATTCTAGTCAAGTTACATATAAAGTTCATTTAGTTCGGAGCTACGGCCTAGAAGATATGAGCAAAACAAGTTAAACATGGCATTGATGCAAAATGCACTCAGACATCAAGCGAACACCTCAAAACATGGATGCAACATGATAATATGAAACTATATGCAAAATCAAGCAAGTTTCATATAGACACACTCAAAACGGAGCAACGGTTCAACACACACACATGAAACAAGTTATAGCAACAATCTGTCCAAAACAGCAACTAGGCATATTGCAAGCATCAAAACAATATGCTACAGGACCTCAACAAGAAAACAAAAGGCATGGTCATGATGTACAGGTAAAGCATAACAAAACATGAACACTAAGCTATCTCCATAAATCACTAGAACATGCTCAAACACACATGACAAGATTGCAAATAATAATAGTTTCAGATTTTGCAGAAATAACATCAGGTTGCAATGTTTAGAGCTATCAAACAACATATTACAGGAACTTATCATGGCAAACAAAGGCATGGCATGATACTACTAAATGCATAGAACAAAAGTCCCTTACTGACCATGAGCCAAAAAGGATCAGAAAATATGATGGCACCCATGTAAACATGGCAAGTTATAATACAGATTCATACATGGCAGGAACAGAATTATGAAGGCATGTTGATGAGCTTGTACCACTCACCACAGAGCAATACATGGCATGGCATGGCAACCAACAGTAAGAAGGCATGTTTGTGAAGCTAAGCATGGCAAGAGCAAGCTCATAGGGTGCATGGATCACTAGCAAAACACATGGCAACAAGTGAACTTAATGTTAACAGGCTGGCAGCAACATTATTTAGCAACTTTGGAACAATATATGAATAAGCTAAAGCAAGCTATAATTGCAACCAGGGGCATGAATGGATAGAGCATGACATGTAGAACAAAACATATTTAGTGAACATCTCCAGATTATGTACAGAATGACTAGTAGCAGCAGGTTTACATAGCATCACGAAATAACAGATTCAGCCTAGCAAAACAGTAACAACAAGTACCCTACTTAACAAGCTCGATTCACTCACCACAAGTCATTACATGACAAGATAAGCATAGCATCAGCAAGAAGACATGTTTATGAAACAAACCAAGGCAAGAACAAGTTCATAGCATGCAAGGATCAACTACAACAACCTTGGCAAAATTGAATAACATATAAACAATCTGCCAGGAAACATTTTGTAGCAAAAGTAGAGCAAGCAAATGACATGCTAGACTACTCCATAATTGCAAACAGGGCCATGAATGGATAAAGAACAACTTCAAAACATCCTTACTGAAGTATCTCAAAATAAGCATGGATCTCTCTGTAGCATTAAGTTTACATGGCATCAAAATAACAGCAGAACAGGGACTAAAATCAGTAACATCACGATGCCTAGTTTGCATGCTTGTGCTAGTCACCACATTGACCACAAAAATACATGGTAAGCACCTCTGTAAAGAAGACATAGCATAGATCAAAACACATGTAAACATCAACCTCATAGGATGCACACATCAATCATGGCAAAAATGACAAATGAGCATGTTCTGTTAACAGACAGCAGACAACATCATGAAGCACTCTTGCAACAATGATTCAGGCATCAAGATGGACTCAAATGAACATGATGCAATTGAGCGAAATGAAGTACTCGTTGAGACGAACAATTTGACATATTACACGCACAAAACGGAGCTACGGATGCAGAGATATGGTGCGATGAACATGGCATGATAATATGCAAATATTTCGGGACTTGGGCATTTTCTGGAAAAAAACTGACGCGCGCTATATAACTAATCGTTGCACGGGGCGGATGATAGGACTGGCGGGATGCTCACCACAGTGGGCCTTGGCCCAGGTAGGTGGGGGAGGTGGCCTGGCAGGCCGGCTGGAGCTGGGCCGGGGCGCTGGCGTTGCTGGGCCGGGGCCGGCGGGGAGGAGGCCCACGCGGGGCTCCCGGGTGAGCGGAACGAGCTCCCAGCTCGATCCCGAGCCATGGCGGCGGCGCCGGTGATGGTGGACGATGGGGCGGCGGTCCGACGAAGGGGAGGAAGGCGGAGGAGGCCATGTCTGGCCGGATCCAGACCCAGGGATCTCGTTCCCGGCGTCAGCGCGAGGTGGTGTGGTCGGGAGGTCACCGGGGACGCGGGTCTTGAGGTCGGCGACGACGGGCATCCATGGCGGCGGCGCTGCAAGGAACAGAGGGAGTGAGACAGGAGGAAAAGAGAAGAGAGAGGAAGGAACATGGCGCGGGGGGGTTCGGCCTGGTGGAGCTCGTTGTTGCTCCGGCGAGGACGCCGGCGGGAACTGGTGCGGGAGCTCCATCCCCTGGAGCTCGGGACGAGGGAGCGGGAGGTGGCGCGGTCGGGCCCTGATGGGCTCGCGCGGGCCGCACGCGGGCTCGGGCGGGCCGCGGCTTGCTGAGGCGCTGGGGGACGAGGTGGCGTTGCGGGATTGGCCGGGGGGCGCTGGGGGGGCGAGGTGGCGCGCGCTAGTTGGTCTGGGCGCGGTGGCGGCGGCGCCAAGTGGCGGGGAGGGGTTTGGCCGGCGCAGAAATCGAGGTGGCGGCGGCTGGAAGGTTAGGGAAGGCTAGGGGATAGGTTTTAGGCTAGGAATGGCCAAAATTAGAAGGAGGGGCCTATATATAGCAAGGGGGCTAGGGTTAGTGGGGTCATCATCCGTTTTCGGGCATCGGATCTCGATCCGACGGTCCGGAGCGGAGGGGGTTTTAGGTGGACTGCAGGTGGGCTGTGCAGAAGGCCATGGCTTAGGGAGAGAAGAGAGAGAGAGGCCTGGCGGCAGTTTCGGAGACCGAAGCGTCCGACGAAGGTATCAGCAACGGTACCGCTATAAGTTTAACGGTTGGGCTATCAAATGGACTCCGAATGCGACGAAACTTGGCAGGCGGTCTGTCTACACTATAATAAGACCGCACGACAAGTTGCAACCCATTCCGAGAACATTTTTATGCCACTTATAAAATAATATTTCGGAGGTGCCGCGGGCGCGTGCGAGTGTGTCCAGACTCGGAACGGACAACGGAGAGAACCGGAAGAACCCGAACGGATGCAAGTTTTGAAAAACATGCAGATGAAATGCAGAAGATGACATGGCAAAATGCAATACGCAAGCAGCTGACATGGCAACGAAGGTGAATAACTGACAGACACCTGGCGCATCGGATCCGGGGCATTACACATTCGGTGATCACGACTTATGAGTCGGGGTCCCCACAACTACTCCATATACGGATCAATCGACCAGATCCTCTACGGCAATCCCCGGCTTTGACTAGCCAGGGAGCATACAAACCTCGAAGTTACGTGCACAAAATTTGACTGCCAAAATGAAAAGCGCGACACAATTTGATTGTGCCTCGCGTCCTCGTCGATCGGTCGGTCGACGTGCCTTTCACTGGATCGCAGGGATCAAAAGATGCGCCCCGTATCTTTTCGTATCCCGCTCTAAAGATCTGCACTTGATACTGTTGTCAAAAAGAAAATTCTACACTTGACCGTTCATCCTCTCCTTTTCTGGGGAAAGGCCGCGCTGTTGTGCTCCATCCATCGTACTCGTACTCCTGCCAGTATTTCTTGGCGACGACGATGATGGCCGAGCCACGCGCCACGAACGTGCCGGACGGCTTCGAAAGTCGCGCGTCGCTTTCCATGGCGGAAGACCCAAGAGCAGTTTTTGCACCTACGTGTAGTAGAGTACGCTCCGTGGTACGGAAAGAGAAAGCACGAGAGGAGAGACCTAGTCCGGTGCTAGGAACAAAATAAATGTACTCGCGTCTCCCTAACCAACATGATAAGCTTCTTTTGGTTAACTTGTTCGGCTAGCTTTAGATAGGCTGGCACGCGTGGAGAGCATGCTCTCCTCTCCATCCACGGCAGGTCGCCGTCGGGAGGCCGGAGCGGAGACCAAACGGCGCAGGCGGCACGACCGAAGGCCGGGCGGTGTTGAGCGGCGCCGAGAGACGAGACGCTTAAACAATTTTGTTTTTAATTATTTTTTAAGAAGAAGGCGATTAAACAGTCGGGCCGATGATGGAGAAAGCGGTGGCGCACCGTACACGCGTGGACCCGCGATGCCGGACTGTACGGTCACGGGCCCAAGTGGACTTGGTCACAGCACCATCTCTTCATGTTTCCTTTTTTTTTATAATATCGCCTCGGCCGCAAAAAAGAAATGGAACGAATGAACGATGGCGTATGACAGTGCGGTACACGCGCGCGTGGCACGTCATAAGTGCGCCGTGACAGATATGCATGCGGGTCCATGCTCATCATCTCATGTGCTGGCCGGGGCAGCAGCAGTATACCGGCAGTGGCACGCCATCATACCACTGCTACGCCGGACCGATGCTCCAGCTAGATATCCATGGAGCGCAGGCCACCGGCACGTACGTACGTACCGCTGGCGTACGGGACGGTTGGGAGGCAGGTCGTACCCCTACTTGAGCTGAGCTGCTGCTGCTAGCTCAATAGCGCGGGCACGACACATGGAGGACCGCCTTCAATTCACGATCGAGCAGTGGATACATGGGCCACCGTGTCGGGGATAGATCGCCGGACGTACTCGCGTACGGACAGGGACGTACCGCAGCACGGCACACAGCAGTCCGAAGCCATTACTCGACGAAATGATGATGACGATGCCCTGGTAGCGCCGGTGCTCAGACCAGTTAATCCGTCGATACCGACAGGCACTAGCTACTTAACAACATGACCTGTCAGGTATCATATGCGTAGCTCCACCGGCTTTGATTCGGGCTAAGTGGGACAAACTAACATGATGTTTCAGCGGATGGTTACTTGGCGATCCGTATGTGACCGACCGGGTTGCGCGTTCCTATGGGACGCGTAGAAGTTGCTATTGGCAGAACGCAATTCTGTGGAGCCTAGGCAGGGAGGGCGTACCAGCCAAACCGATCTCGCGAGGAATCTTGCCTGAAATCTCCGATGCAGACCACGAAACCGCGCATGGAACTCATGCATGCACGCACGTAGCCCTGAACGGAGAAGCAGCTAGCCCGTTCGTCTCAGCAAATTTGGTGCAATCATCTTGCTTCTTGCCAAAAACAAAATTAGGTTCACCCAAGCAAAGCGTCTGGTTCGATCGGGAGCCGGCAGGATGCTCGTCTTCACTCGGCTGCGCGGCCAGAAATACCCACGCCTAAATGCCACATGCCGGCCCAGAACAAGCTCTACCACAGCACTGAGGCTGGTCGTAATGGTAGTATCATGCATGCCAACTAGGCAATTTTGATGAGGTGTCATAGCATTAAATGAAGAAAAAAAGGGTGTAGTATCATACCATGATACCGTATCATATTAAATGCTATGCTACTTTGTGTCATGCATGGCAATAAATATAGTACTACATGATACTAATATATGATACTATGCATAAGGGAGGTAGTATCATATGCATAGTATATGATACTCCCCATTACAACCAGCCTGATGGCTACGTGCTGCTGCACTGTACACGCGGATTCGATTGAGAGGAGGGGCGTCGCGTCACGGCAGCTGAGCACCGGCCGTCGACCGGGCGTGGAAAACCATCAGAAATATACGCACGCAAATTTGAAAATTTGGAACATGCGTCGAAATATGTCCGGACCAACAGAAAAACGAAACAGCGCGTGGTCGCGTACGTACGGTATTCCGGGTGGTAGGCCCGCCTGCAGGTCACTCTCCGAGGCTCCAGCGAGCGAGCGAGCCCGTCCGTCCCTGCTGTCGCGGTCGGTCGCGGACCAACCGTTCCGTACGAGCCGGACTACGGACGGGTGCGAGCGAGGCCGGTGTGGCGTCCGGTCACGGCACGCGCCCGCGCGAGCCGGGTGACGGGGTGACGGCAGCGGCCCACCTCAACTCCTGCGAGGGGATCGCACCGGTCGGTCGGGATCGGGCTCGGGGCCTGCGAGACCAACCGCCTCGGGTGGGTGGCGGGTTAAAGGCGCGCGCAGGAGGTGGGCACGACGATGGGGGGTCCGGTGCACCGGCTTTTTGTCCCCCGTACCCGCCCGGTACACAGATCGGTACCTGCGCGTACCTCGCTCGCACTCTCGCCTCCAACTCCACTCCCGCCCCTTCAATCCAATTTTTTTAACATAGTACAAACGCAAACGATTCATATACATGCGCATACACTCACTCATATAAACGTATACACGCACACCCTATCTCTATGAGCACCTTCTAAAGACTGAACCGATATATCATCTTGAAATTTACGAAGTCATCGTAGGCACCTCATCGTCAACGGTAACGTCCTCTCGCACTGGATGCGCGTCACCGGAAATTCAAAAAAAATGTGAGCATCAGGATTTGAACTCCGGTGGGCTAGGATACCACAGTCCCTCACAACAGGTTGGTTCGCCCCCTTCAATCCAATTGCTAAGCTCACGCATGAAGCGAATTCTGTGGCTGTTAGTATAGCAAAATATAATCCCTTAGTTCTAGAACCTTTGAGCATTGGGATGGTAAAATCCCGCACTTTATCTCCTCATATCCTAAACAATCTCATTATTTTTGAGAAATAAAAGTCTTTTGATGTCCAAAAGAAAAGAAAGCTCACGCATCGCTTTCCCGTGCTAATTTGGCTAGTTTGAAGTTTGAAATTCAAAATAGTCACAATTTGACAAGAGGAAGTTATATTTCACTAACTCGCGATAAAGTGATAAAACACCACATTTGTTGGATGCAGAGTGAAGTTTGTTTTGAACCTTGAACCGATGGAGCCCGTCAAAATTGAACATTTTATTTTTGGAAAAAAAATTCGGTTTGTTTATCGTATATATGGGAGTACAAAGAATACTAGAAGTTACATCCAGATCCGTAGATCACCCAGGAACGACTACAACTACTGGAGCAAACCGAAAGTGTGGCGCCGCCATCTTCCGTTCCTTATCGGAGTCAGGCAAACCCTACTGAAGTAAACATCCGTGAAGTCGTCGTAATAAGGCCCCATAGGACGAGCACATGAGAACAGTCACCATCATCGATAAATAGAAAGCGTAAATCACATGTATCGAATATGTAGAAACACGAACATAGACTAGATCCATGTAGATCCATCAATGACAAACGTCGACCAAATCCCGTGAGATCCGACGGAGACACAACTCCACACGCCTTATGCTGACGCTAGTTGATCGCCAGTACAGGGGCTAGGCGAAGTAGAAACTTATTCCATCTACATGGAGCAGCCGGCGCCTCTTGTTCCTGAACATAACACAAACACTAAAGGCCTACACACACACACACACACACACACACACACACACACACACACACAAACAAAGACCCCTAATATGAAGGAGGAGCGCTCTTGTCGACAAGGCCCGAGATCCACCGTGTCTTCATGGCCTAAGGCCACACGAGACGGGGTAGACCTATTGCGCTCTCAGCAAAAGGCAAGAAACCCAAGTCGCCCTCTCACTCGCGAGAGCACAGACGAACATGTACACGGGGCAATTTTGGGGCAGGTTTATCTTTGGCTATAGTTCTTGGATTTTGTCAAATAATGAACCTTAACCACTCAATCCCTGAAAATGGTACAATGTATTCACAAACCCCACCAAGCCTAACCTTATGGCATTAAAATCTTGTTTGTTGTATCCGGAAATGAACAATCCCGCCCCGATCGATCTTTGCATTCATATACCATGCGAGCCAACATGTAATATTCATTGTCTTCCCCAATTTCTCTCTCTCTCTCAAACTCACTCTCATGCCCTGTCCAGTTTCCTCTATCTATCCTACACGTGGCTACATTCCGATGGTTGCGGACCCTACTTCTGCCTTGGTTGTGCCGACCACATGGTGAAGGCAAACGAGTCGATGTGTGTGTTGCTCGTCTAGCTGTTGGAAATATGCCCTAGAGGCAATAATAAAATAGTTATTATTGTATTTCCTTGTTCATGATAATTGTCTATTATTCATGCTATAATTGTATTGACCGGAAACCGCAGTACATGTGTGAATACATAGACCACAACATGTCCCTAGTGAGCCTCTAGTTGACTGGCTCGTTGATCAACAGATGGTCATAGTTTTCTAACCATGGACATTGGATGTCATTGATAACGGGATCACATCATTAGGAGAATAATGTGATGGACAAGACCCAATCCTAAGCCTAGCACAAGATCGTGTAGTTCGTATGCTAAAACTTTTCTAAATGTCAAGTATCTTTTCCTTAGACCATGAGATTGTGCAACTCCCGGATACCGTATGAATGCTTTGGGTGTATCAAACGTCACAACGTAACTGGGTGGCTATAAAGGTGCACTACGGGTATCTCCGAAAGGGTCTGTTGGGTTGGCACGAATCGAGACTGGGATTTGTCACTCCGTGTGACGGAGAGATATCTCTGGGCCCACTCGGTAGGACATCATCATAATGTGCACAATGTGATCAAGGAGTTGATCACGTGATGATGTGTTATGGAACGAGTAAACAGACTTGCCGGTAACGAGATTGAACAAGGTATCGAGATACCGACGATCGAATCTCGGGCAAGTACTATGCCGGTAGACAAGGGGAATTGAATACGGGATTGATTGAATCCTCGACATCATGGTTCATCCGATGAGATCATCGTGGAACATGTGGGAGCCAACATGGGTATCCAGATCCTGCTGTTGGTTATTGACCGGAGAGTTGTCTCGGTCATGTCTGCGTGTCTCCTGAACCCGTAGGGTCTACACACTTAAGGTTCGGTGACGCTAGGGTTGTAGAGATATTAGTATGCGGTAACCCGAAAGTTGTTTGGAGTCCCGGATGAGAGACGTCACTAGGTGTTCCGGAATGGTCTGGAGGTAAAGATTTGTATATAGGAAGTCCAGTTTCGGCCATCGGGAAAGTTTCGGGGTCACCGGTAGTGTACCGGGACCACCGGAAGGGTCCCGGGGGTCCACCGGGTAGGGCCACCTATCCCGGAGGGCCACGTGGGCTAAAGTGGGAAGGGAACCAGCCCCTGGTGGGCTGGTGCGCCCCCCTTGGGCCTCCCCCTGCGCCTAGGGTTGGAAACCCTAGGGGTGGGGGGCGCCCCACTTGGCTTGGGGGGCAAGTTTCCCCCTCGGCCGCCGCCCCCTTGGAGATTGGATCTCTTAGGGCCGGCGCCCCCCCAAGGGGCCCTATATATAGTGGGGGGAGGGAGGGCAGCCGCACCCTAGCCCCTGGCGCCTCCCTCTCCCTCTCGCTGACCTTGGCGAAGCCCTGCCGAGATCGCCGCTGCTTCCACCACCACGCCGTCGTGCTGCTGGATCTCCATCAACCTCTCCTTCCCCCTGTTGGATCAAGAAGGAGGAGACGTCTTCCCAACCATACGTGTGTTGAACGCGGAGGTGCCGTCCTTTCGGCGCTAGGATCATCGGTGATTAGGATCACGACGAGTACGACTCCATCAACCCTGTTCTCTTGAACGCTTCCACTTAGCGATCTACAAGGGTATGTAGATTGCTACCTCTTGAGCACTGCGTTGGATTTCCCCGAAGAGGAGAGGATGATGCAGTAAAGTAGCGTAAGTATTTTCCTCAGTTTTTGAGAACCAAGGTATCAATCCAGTAGGAGATCACGCACAAGTCCCTCGTACCTACACAAAGCGATAGCTACTCGCAACCAACGCGATTAGGAGTTGTCAATCCCTTCACAGTCACTTACGAGGGTGAGATCTGATAGAGATGGTAAATAATATTTTTGGTCTTTTTGATATAGAGATGCAAAGCAAAAAGTAAAAGGCAAGGTAAAAACAAAGCAAGTAAATAAAGTAATGGAGATTGATATGATGAGAATAGACCCGGGAGCCATAGGTTTCACTAGTGGCTTCTCTCAAGAGCATAAGTATTCTACGGTGGGTGAACAAATTACTGTTGAGCAATTGATAGAAAAGCGAATAATTATGAGATTATCTAGGTATGATCATGTATATAAGCATCACGTCCAAAACAAGTAGATCGAAACGATTCCGCATCTACTACTATTACTCAACTCATGGACCGCTATCCAGCATGCATCTAGAGTATTAAGTAAAACAGAGTAACGCCTTAAGCAAGATGACATGATGTAGAGGGATAAATTCATGCAATATGATAAAAAAAAACATCTTGTTATCCTCGATGGCAACAATACAATACGTGCCTTGCAACCCTTTCTGTCACTGGGTAAGGACACCGTAAGGTTGAACCCAAAGCTAAACACTTCTCCCATTTCAAGAACTACCAATCTAGTTGGCCAAACCAAACGGATAATTCGAAGAGGCTTGTAAAGATAGCTCAATCATACATAAAAGAATTTAGAGAAGAATCAAATATTGTTCATAGATAAGCTGGATCATAAACCCACAATTCATCGGTCTCAACAAACACACCGCAAAAAGAAGATTAAGTCGAATAGATCTCCACAAGAGAGGGGGAGAACATTGTATTGAGATCTAAAAAGAGAGAAGAAGCCATCTAGCTAATAACTATGGACCCAAAGGTCTGAAGTAAACTACTCACACTTCATCGGAGAGGCTATGGTGTTGATGTGGAAGCCCTCCATGGTAGATGCCCTCTCCGGCGGAGCTCCGAAACAGGCCCCAAGATGGGATCTCGCGGATACAGAAGGTTGCGGCGGTGGAATTAGGTTTTTGGCTCCATATCTGATCTAACGGGGGTACGTAGGTATATATAGGAGGAAGGAGTACGTCGGTGGAGCAACAGAGGGCCCACGAGGTAGGGGGGCGCGCCCAGGGGGGGCACCCTCCACCCTCGTGACCGCCTCTGGCACTTCTTGGAGTAGGGTCCAAGTCTCCTGGATCACGTTCGGTGAGGAAATCACGTTCCCGAAGGTTTTATTCCGTTTGGACTCCGTTTGATATTCTGTTTCTTTGAAATACTGAAATAGGGAAAAAACAGCAATTCTGGGCTGGGCCTCCGGTTAATAGGTTAGTCCCAAAAATAATATAAAAGTGGAAAATAAAGCCCAATATAGTCCAAAATAGTAGACAAAGTAGCATGGAGTAATCAAAAATTATAGATACGTTGGAGACGTATCAAGCATCCCCAAGCTTAATTCCTGCTCGTCCTCGAGTAGGTAAATGATAAAAAAGAATTTTTGATGCGGAGTGATACTTTGGCATAATTTCAATGCAAATCATCTTAATTGTGACATGAATATTCAGATCCGAAAGATTCAAGATAAAAGTTCATATTGACATAAAAATAATAATACTTCAAGCATACTAATCAAAGCAATCATGTCTTCTCAAAATAGCATGGTTAAAGAAAGTTATCCCTACAAAATCATATAGTCTGGCTATGCTCTATCTTCATCACACAAAGTATTTAATCATGCACAACCCCGATGACGAGCCAAGCAATTGTTTCATACTTTAGAAATCTCAAACTTTTTCAACTTTCACGCAATACATGAGCGTGAGCCATGGACATAGCACTATAGGTGGAATAGAATGGTGGTTGTGGAGAAGACAAAAAGGAGAAGATAGTCTCACATCAACTAGGTGTTGGGGAACGTTGCAGAAAATTAAAATTTTTCCTACGGTTTCACCAAGATCCATCTATGAGTTCATCTAAGCAATGAGTCAAGGGAGTGAGTTTGCATCTACATACCACTTGTAGATCGCGTGCGGAAGCTTGCAAGGGGATGGTGATGATGGAATCGTACTCGACGTGATTCAGATCACCGATGTCCAAGTGTTGAACGGACAGCACCTCCGCGTTCAACACACGTACGGTACGGGAGACGTCTCCTCCTTCTTGATCCAGCAAGGGGGAAGGAGAGGTTGAGGAAGATCGCTCCAACGGCAGCACGACGGCGTGATGATGGTGGAGTGACAGTTCTCCGGCAGGGCTTCGCCAAGCACACGCGGAGGAGGAGAGGTGTTGGGGAGGGGAGGGGCTGCGCCTTCAATTGTGTGTTGCAGCCCTCCCCTCGCCCCTCTATTTATAGGGGGAAGGGGCAAGGGGGCTGGCCCCTCTAGATGGGAATCTAGAGGGGGGGCGGCGGCCAAGGGGAGGGGGGCTTGCCCCCCAAGCAAGGGGGCGCCCCCTCTAGGGTTCCCCCCCAAACCCTAGGCGCAAGGGCCCAAGGAGGGGGGGCGCACCCAGCCCACTTGGGGCTGGCTCCTGCCCCACGCAGCCCATGTGGTCCCCGGGAGGGGTGGCCCCTCCCGGTGGACCTCCGGAACCCTTCCGGTGGCCCCGGTACAATACCGGTATGCCCCCGAAACTTTCTGGTGTCCGTTTGACAACTTCCCATATATAAAACTTCACCTCCGGACCATTCCGGAACTCCTCGTGACGTCCGGGATCTCATCCGGGACTCCGAACAACATTCGGTAGTCACATACTAGTCTTCCTAATAACCCTAGCGTCACCGAACCTTAAGTGTGTAGACCCTACGGGTTCGGGAGACATGCAGACATGACCGAGACCACTCTCCGGTCAATAACCAACAGCGGGATCTGGATACCCATGTTGGCTCCCACATGCTCCTCGATGATTTCATCGGTTGAACCATGATGTCGAGGATTCGATCAAACCCTGTATACAATTCCCTTTGTCAATCGGTACGTTACTTGCCCGAGACTCGATCGTCGGTATCCCAATACCTTGTTCAGTCTCGTTACCGGCAAGTCACTTTACTCGTACCGTAATGCATGATCCCATGGCCAACACCTTGGTCATCTTGAGCTCATTATGATGATGCAT
Organism: Triticum timopheevii; assembly: GCA_963921465.1. NCBI lineage: Eukaryota > Viridiplantae > Streptophyta > Magnoliopsida > Poales > Poaceae > Triticum > Triticum timopheevii. The sequence goes on from OY997272.1 coordinate 157,175,162, forward strand.
TACCGAGTGGGCCCAGAGATACCTCTCCGTCATACGGTGTGACAAATCCCAGTCTCGGTCCGTGTCAACCCAACAGACACTTTCGGAGATACCTGTAGTGCACCTTTATAGTCACCCAGTTACGTTGTGACGTTTGGTACACCCAAAGCACTCTTACGGTATCCGGGAGTTACACGATCTCATGGTCTAAGGAAGAGATACTTGACATTGGCAAAGCTCTAGCAAACGAACTACACGATCTTTGTGCTATGCTTAGGATTGGGTCTTGTCCATCACATCATTCTCCTAATGATGTGATCCCGTTATCAACGACATCCAATGTCCATAGCCAGGAAACCATGACTATCTGTTGATCACAACGAGCTAGTCAACTAGAGGCTCACTAGGGACATATGGTGGTCTATGTATTCACACGTGTATTACGATTTCCGAATAATACAGTTATAGCATGAATAGAAGACAATTATCATGAACAATGAAATATAATAATACTTTTATTATTGCCTCTAGGGCATATTTCCAACAGTCTCCCACTTGCACTAGAGTCAACAATCTAGTTACATTGTGATGAATCGAACACCCATAGAGTTCTGGTGTTGATCATGTTTTGCTCGCGAGAGAGGTTTAGTCAACGGATCTGCGACATTCAGATCCGTATGTACTTTGCAAATTTCTATGTCTCCATCTTGAACATTTTCACGGATGGAGTTGAAACGACGCTTGATGTGCCTGGTCTTCTTGTGAAACCTGGGCTCCTTGGCAAGGGCAATAGCTCCAGTGTTGTCACAGAAGAGTTTGATCGGCCCCGACGCATTGGGTATGACTCCTAGGTCGATGATGAACTCCTTCACCCAAATCGCTTCATGCGCTGCCTCCGAGGCTGCCATGTACTCCGCTTCACACGTAGATCCCGCCACGACGCTCTGCTTGCAGCTGCACCAGCTTACTGCTCCACCATTCAACATATACACGTATCCGGTTTGTGACTTAGAGTCATCCAGATCTGAGTCAAAGCTAGCGTCAACGTAACCCTTTACGACGAGCTCTTCGTCTCCTCCATAAACGAGAAACATGTCCTTTGTCCTTTTCAGGTACTTCAGGATATTCTTGACCGCTGTCCAGTGTTCCTTGCCGGGATTACTTTGGTATCTTGCTACCAAACTTACGGCAAGGTTTACATCTGGTCTGGTACACAGCATGGCATACATAATAGATCCTATGGCTGAAGCATAGGGGATGACACTCATCTCTTCTTTATCTTTTGCCGTGGTCGGTGACTGAGCCGAGCTCAATCTCACACCTTGTAACATAGGCAAGAACCCCTTCTTGGACTGATCCATTTTGAACCTCTTCAAAATCTTATCAAGGTATGTGCTTTGTGAAAGACCTATGAGGCGTCTCGATCTATCTCTATAGATCTTGATGCCTAATATATAAGCAGCTTCTCCAAGGTCCTTCATTGAAAAAAAATTATTCAAGTAGGCCTTAATGCTGTCCAGAAATTCTATATTATTTCCCATCAAGAGTATGTCATCTACATATAATATGAGAAATGCTACAGAGCTCCCACTCACTTTCTTGTAAACGCAGGCTTCTCCATAAGTCTGCATAAACCCAAACGCTTTGATCATCTCATCAAAGCGAATATTCCAACTCCGAGATGCTTGCACCAGCCCATAAATGGATCGCTGGAGCTTGCATACTTTGTTAGCGTTCTTAGGATCGACAAAACCTTCCGGCTGCATCATATACAGTTCTTCCTTAAGATGCCCGTTAAGGAATGCCGTTTTGACGTCCATCTGCCATATCTCATAATCATAGTATGCGGCAATTGCTAACATGATTCGGACGGACTTTAGCTTCGCTACGGGAGAGAATGTCTCGTCGTAGTCAATCCCTTGAATCTGTCGATAACCCTTAGCGACAAGTCGAGCTTTATAGATGGTAACATTTCCATCCGCGTCCGTCTTCTTCTTAAAGATCCATTTGTTTTCTATCGCTCGCCGATCATCGGGCAAGTCTGTCAAAGTCCATACTTTGTTTTCATACATGGATTCTATCTCGGATTTCATGTCTTCAAGCCATTTGTTGGAATCTGGGCCCGCCATCGCTTCTTCATAGTTCGAAGGTTCACCGTTGTCTAACAACATGATTTCCAGGACAGGGTTGCCGTACCACTCTGGTGCGGAACGTGTCCTTGTGGACCTACGAAGTTCAGTAGCAACTTGATCCAAAGTACCTTGATCATCATCATTGTTTTCCTCTTCAGTTGGTGTGGGCATCACAGGAACATTTTCCTGCGCTGCACCACTTTCCCGTTCGAGAGGTAGTACTTCATCGAGTTCTACTTTCCTCCCACTTACTTCTTTCGAGAGAAACTCTTTTTCCAGAAAGCATCCGTTCTTGGCAACAAAGATCTTGCCCTCGGATCTTAAGTAGAAGGTATACCCGACAGTTTTCTTAGGGTATCCTATGAAGACGCATTTTTCCGACTTGGGTTCGAGCTTTTCAGGTTGAAGTTTCTTGACATAAGCATCGCATCCCCAAACTTTTAGAAACGACAGCTTAGGTTTCTTCCCAAACCATAATTCATACGGTGTTGTCTCAACGGACTTAGACGGTGCCCTATTTAAAGTGAATGTAGCTGCCTCTAGAGCGTATCCCCAAAATGATAGCGGTAAATCGGTAAGAGACATCATAGACCGCACCATATCTAATAGAGTGCGATTACGACGTTCGGACACACCGTTACGCTGAGGTGTTCCAGGCGGCGTGAGTTGTGAAACGATTCCACATTTCCTTAAGCGTGTACCAAATTCGTGACTTAAGTATTCTCCTCCACGATCTGATCGTAGGAACTTTATCTTTCGGTCACGTTGATTCTCCACCTCATTCTGAAATTCCTTGAACTTTTCAAAGGTTTCAGACTTGTGTTTCATTAAGTAAACATACCCATATCTACTCAAGTCATCAGTGAGAGTGAGAACATAACGATATCCTTCGCGTGCCTCAACGCTCATTGGACCGCACACATCGGTATGTATGATTTCCAACAAGTTGGTTGCTCGCTCCATTGTTCCGGAGAACGGAGTCTTGGTCATTTTGCCCATGAGGCATGGTTCGCATGTGTCAAACGATTCATAATCAAGAGACTCTAAAAGTCCATCAGCATGGAGCTTCTTCATGCGCTTGACACCAATGTGACCAAGGCGGCAGTGCCACAAGTATGTGGGACTATCGTTATCAACTTTACATCTTTTGAAATCCACACTATGAACATGTGTAATATTACGCTCGAGATTCATCAAGAATAAACCATTGACCATCGGAGCATGACCATAAAACATATCTCTCATATAAATCGAACAACCCTTATTCTCAGACTTAAATGAGTAGCCATCTCGTATTAAACGAGATCCAGATACAATGTTCATGCTCAAACTTGGCACTAAATAACAATTATTAAGGTTCAAAACTAATCCCGTAGGTAAATGTAGAGGCAGCGTGCCGACGGCGATCACATCGACTCTGGAACCATTCCCGACGCGCATCGTCACCTCGTCCTTCGCCAGTCTCCGTTTATTCCGCAGCTCCTGCTGTGAGTTACAAATATGAGCAACGGCACCGGTATCAAATACCCAGGAGTTACTACGAGTACTAGTAAGGTACACATCAATTACATGTATGTTAAATATACCTTTGGTGTTGCCGGCCTTCTTATCCGCTAAGTATTTGGGGCAGTTCCGCTTCCAGTGACCCTTCCCCTTGCAATAAAAGCACTCAGTCTCAGGCTTGGGTCCATTCTTTGACTTCTTCCCGGTAACTGGCTTACTAGGCGTGGCAACATCCTTGCCGTCCTTCTTGAAGTTCTTTTTGCCCTTGCCCTTCTTGAACTTAGTGGTCTTATTGACCATCAACAGTTGATGTTCTTTCTTGATTTCAGCCTCTGCTGACTTCAGCATCGAGAACACTTCAGGAATGGTCTTTTCCATCCCCTACATGTTGTAGTTCATCACAAAGCTCTTGTAGCTTGGTGGGAGCGACTGGAGGATTCTGTCAATGACCGCCTCATCTGGGAGGTTAATGTTCAGCTGGGTCATACGGTTGTGCAACCCAGACATCTTCAGGATGTGCTCACTGACAGAACTGTTTTCCTCCATCTTACAACTATAGAACTTGTCGGAGACATCATATCTCTCGACCCGGGCATGAGCTTGGAAAACTAGTTTCAGCTCTTCGAACATCTCATATGCTCCGTGATGCTCAAAACGCTTTTGGAGCCCCGGTTCTAAGCTGTAAAGCATGCCGCACTGAACGAGGGAGTAATCATCAGCACGAGTTTGCCAAGCATTCATAATGTCTTGGTTCTCTGGGACGGGAGTGTCACCTAGCGGTCCTTCTAGGACATATTGCTTCCTGGCAGCTATGAGGATGATCCTCAGGTTTCGGACCCAGTCCGTATAGTTGCTGCCATCATCTTTCAGCTTGGTTTTCTCTAGGAACGCGTTGAAGTTCATGTTGACATGAGCGTTGGCCATTTGATCTACAAGACATATTTGCAAAGGTTTTAGACTAAGTTCACGATAATTAAGTTCTAATCAAATTATGAACTTCCACTCAGATTAGACATCCCTCTAGTCATCTAAGTGTTACACGATCCGAGTCGACTAGCCCGTGTCCGATCATCACGTGAGACGGACTAGTCATCATCGGTGAACATCTCCATGTTGATCGTATCTTCCATACGACTCGTGTTCGACCTTTCGGTCTCTGTGTTCCGAGGCCATGTCTGTACATGCTAGGCTCGTCAAGTTAACCCTAAGTGTTTTTGCTGTGTAAAACTGTCTTACACCCGTTGTATGTGAACGTAAGAATCCATCACACCCGATCATCACGTGGTGCTTAGAAGCGACGAACTGTAGCAACGGTGCATAGTTAGGGGAGAACACTTCTTGAAATTTTTGTAAGGGATCATCTTATTTACTACCGTCGTCCTAAGTAAACAAGATGCATAAACATAATAAACATCACATGCAATTATATAGTTGTGACATGATATGGCCAATATCATATAGCTCCATTGATCTCCATCTTCGGGGCTCCATGATCATCTTGTCACCGGCTTGACACCATGATCTCCATCATCGTGTCTTTATGAAGTTGTCACGCCAACGACTACTTCTACTTCTATGGCTAACGCGTTTAGCAATAAAGTAAAGTAGTTTACATGGCGTTCTTCAATGACACGCAGGTCATACAAAAATAAAGACAACTCCTATGGCTCCTGCCGGTTGTCATACTCATCGACATGCAAGTCGTGAATCCTATTACAAGAACATGATTTCATACATCACAATTCATCATTCATCACAACTTCTGGCAATATCACATCACATGATCAATCGCTGCAAAAACAAGTTAGACGTCCTCTAATTGTTGTTGCATCTTTTACGTGGCTGCAATTGGGTTCTAGCAAGAACGTTTTCTTACCTACGAATAACCACAACGTGATTTTGTCAACTTATATTTACCCTTCATAAGGGCCCTTTTCATCGAATCCGCTCCAACTAAAGTGGGAGAGACAGACACCCGCCAGCCACCTTATGCAACTAGTGCATGTCAATCGGTGGAACCGGTCTCACGTAAGCGTACGTGTAAGGTTGGTCTGGGCTGCTTCATCCCACAATACCGCTGAAGCAAGAAAAGACTAGTAGAGGCAAGCAAGTTGACAAGATCCACGCCCACAACAAAATTGTGTTCTACTCATGCAAAGAGAACTACGCATAGACCTAGCTCATGATGCCACTGTTGGGGAACGTTGCAGAAAATTAAAATTTTTCCTACGGTTTCACCAAGATCCATCTATGAGTTCATCTAAGCAACGAGTCAAGGGAGTGAGTTTGCATCTACATACCACTTGTAGATCGCGTGCGGAAGCTTGCAAGGGGATGGTGATGATGGAATCGTACTCGACGTGATTCAGTTCACCGATGTCCAAGTGCTGAACGGACAGCACCTCCGCGTTCAACACACGTACGGTACGGGAGACGTCTCCTCCTTCTTGATCCTGCAAGGGGGGAGGAGAGGTTGAGGAAGATCGCTCCAACGGCAGCACGACGGCGTGATGATGGTGGAGTGACAGTTCTCCGGCAGGGCTTCGCCAAGCACACGCGGAGGAGGAGAGGTGTTGGGGAGGGGAGGGGCTGCGCCTTCAATTGTGTGTTGCAGCCCTCCCCTCGTCCCTCTATTTATAGGGGGAAGGGGCAAGGGGGCCGGCCCCTCTAGATGGGAATCTAGAGGGGGGGCGGCGGCCAAGGGGAGGGGGGCTTGCCCCCCAAGCAAGGGGGCGCCCCCTCTAGGGTTCCCCCCCAAACCCTAGGAGCAAGGGCCCAAGGAGGGGGGGCGCACCCAGCCCACTTGGGACTGGCTCCTGCCCCACGCAGCCCATGTGGTCCCCCGGGAGGGGTGGCCCCTCCCGGTGGACCTCCGGAACCCTTCCGGTGGCCCCGGTACAATACCGGTATGCCCCCGAAACTTTCCGGTGTCCGTTTGACAACTTCCCATATATAAAACTTCACCTCCGGACCATTCCGGAACTCCTCGTGACGTCCGGGATCTCATCCGGGACTCCGAACAACATTCGGTAGTCACATACTAGTCTTCCTAATAACCCTAGCGTCACCGAACCTTAAGTGTGTAGACCCTACGGGTTTGGGAGACATGCAGACATGACCGAGACCACTCTCCGGTCAATAACCAACAGCGGGATCTGGATACCCATGTTGGCTCCCACATGCTCCTCGATGATTTCAGCGGTTGAACCACGATGTCAAGGATTCGATCAAACCCTGTATACAATTCCCTTTGTCAATCGGTACGTTACTTGCCCGAGACTCGATCGTCGGTATCCCAATACCTTGTTCAGTCTCGTTACCGGCAAGTCACTTTACTCGTACCGTAATGCATGATCCCGTGGCCAACACCTTGGTCATTTTGAGCTCATTATGATGATGCATTACCGAGTGGGCCCAGAGATACCTCTCCATCATACAGAGTGACAAATCCCAGTCTCGATCCGTGTCAACCCAACAGACACTTTCGGAGAAACCTGTAGTGCACCTTTATAGTCACCCAGTTACGTTGTGACGTTTGGTACACCCAAAGCACTCTTACGGTATCCGGGAGTTACACGATCTCATGGTCTAAGGAAGAGATACTTGACATTGGCAAAGCTCTAGCAAACGAACTACACGATCTTTGTGCTATGCTTAGGATTGGGTCTTGTCCATCACATCATTCTCCTAATGATGTGATCCCGTTATCAACGACATCCAATGTCCATAGCCAGGAAACCATGACTATCTGTTGATCACAACGAGCTAGTCAACTAGAGGCTCACTAGGGACATATGGTGGTCTATGTATTCACACGTGTATTACGATTTCTGGATAATACAGTTATAGCATGAATAAAAGACAATTATCATGAACAATGAAATATAATAATACTTTTATTATTGCCTCTAGGGCATATTTCCAACACTAGGCGTATCAACGGGCTATGGAGATGCCCATTGATAGATATCAATGTGAGTGAGTAGGGATTGCCATGCAACGGATGCACTAGAGCTATAAGTATATGAAAGCTCAACAAAAGAAACTAAGTGAGTGTGCATCCAACTTGCTTGCTCACAAAGACCTAGGGCACTTTTGAGGAAGCCCATCATTGGAATATACAAGCCAAGTTCTATAATGAAAAATTCCCACTAGTATATGAAAGTGATAACATATGAGACTCTTTATCATGAAGATCATGGTGCTTATTTTGAAGTACAAGTGTGCAAAAAGGATAGTAGCATTGTCCCTTCTCTCTTTTTCTCTCATTTTTTTTCTTCTTTTTTTTCTTTTTGGTGGGCTTCTTTGGCCTCTCTTTTTTATTTATTTGGGCTTCTTTGGCCTCTTTTATTTTTCATAAAGTCCGGAGTCTCATCCCGACTTATGGGGGAATCATAGTCTCCATCATCCTTTCCGCACTAGGACAATGCTCTAATAATGATGATCATCACACTTTTATTTTTCTTACAACTCAACAATTACAACTTGATACTTAGAACAAGATATGACTCTATATGAATGCCTCCGGCGGTGTACCGGGATATGCAATGAATCAAGAGTGACATGTATGAAAATTATGAAGGTGGCCTTGCCACAAATACAATGTCAACTACATGTTCATGCAAAAAAGCAATATGACAAAAGTAATGTGTGTCATATGAACGGAACGGTGGAGAGTTGCATGGCAATATATCTCGGAATGGCTATGGAAATGCCATGATAGGTAGGTATGGTGGCTGTTTTGAGGAAGGTATATGGTGGGTGTATGATACCGGCGAAAAGTGCGCGGTATAGAGAGGCTAGCAAAGGTGGAAGGGTGAGAGTGCGTATAATCCATGGACTCAACATTAATCAAAAGAACTCATGCACTTGTTGCAAAAATTTAGAAGTCATCAAAAACCAAAGCATTAAACACATACTCCTAGGGGGATAGATTGGTAGGAAAAGACCATCGCTCATCCCCGACTGCCACTCATAAGGAAGACAATCAATAAATAAAATTGTGCTCCGACTTCATCACAAGCGGTTCATCATACGTGCATGCTACGGGAATCACAAACTTCAACACAAGAACTTTTAAATTCATGATCACCCCAACTAGCATTGCTTTGATATTATCACCTCCATATCTCAAAACAATTATCAAGCATCAAACTTATCTTAGTATTCAACGCACTCAAAAGAAAGTTTCACATATCTTGAACAACAAGTATATTAACATTAAGCAATTATCATGCTATTAACGACTCTCAAAATAATCTAAGTGAAGCATGAGAGATCAATAGTTTCTTTAAAACAAATCCACTATCCTGCTCTAAAAGATCTAAGTGAAGCACTAGAGCAAAAATTATTACGCTCAAAAGATATAAGTGAAGCACAATGAGCAAAACTATCAAGCTCAAAAGATATAAGTGAAGCACGTAGAGTATTCTAGCAAATTCTAAATCATGTATGGCTCTCTCAAAAGGTGTGTACAGCAAGGATGATTGTGGCAAACTAACAAGCAAAGACACAAATAATAAATACGCTCCAAGCAAAACACATATCATGTGGTGAATAAAAATATAGCTCCAAGTAAATTACCGATGGAAGTAGACGAAAGAGGGGATGCCTTCCGGGGCATCCCCAAGCTTTGACTTTTTGGTGTCCTTGGATTATCTTGGGGGTGCCATGGGCATCCCCAAGCTTAGGCTCTTGCTACTCTTTGTTCCATAATCCATCAAAAGAATTCACCCAAAACTTGAAAACTTCACAACACAAAACTTAATAGAAATCTCGTGAGCTCCGTTAGTGAAAGAAAACAAAAGACTACTTCAAGGTACTGTAATGAACTCATTCTTTATTTATATTGGTGTTAAACCTACTGTATTCCAACTTCCTTATGGTTTATAAACTAATTTATTAGCCATAGACGCATTGAAATAAGCAAACAACACACGAAAAACAGAATCTGTCAAAAACAGAACAGTCTGTAGCAATCTGTAACTAACGCAAACTTATGAAACTCTAAAAATTCTACCAAAATAGGATGTACTGAAAAATTTGTTTATTGATCAGCAGCAAAAATAATCAATGCAAAACCACGTTCCTGTGATTTATTGAATTTTTTCTCGTGAGCGCAAAGTTTCTATTTTTCAGCAGAATCAAATCAACTATCATCATAGCTTATCCTATAGGTTCTACTTGGCACAAACACTAACTAAAACATAAAACCACATCTAAACAGAAAGTAGAAACAAAATTTAACACTAAACAGGAACAAAAATAAAGAACACAAAATAAAATTGGGTTGCCTCCCAACAAGCGCTATCGTTTAACGCCCCTAGCTAGGCATAAAAGCAAGGATAGATCTAAGTTTTGCCATCTTTGGTAGGCAGTCCATAGGTGGCTCTCATGATAGATTCATATGGTAGTTTTATTTTCTTTCTAGGGAAGTGTTCTATACCCTTTCTCAAGGTAAATTGGAATATAATATTCCCTTACTTCATGTCAATAATCACACCAATTGTTCTAAGGAAAGGTCTACCAAGAATAATAGGACATGAAGAATTGTAATCTATATCAAGAACGATAAAATATACGGGCACATAATACCTATTGGCAACAATAAGAACATCATTAATTCTTCCCATAGGCTTTTTAATAGTGGAATCCGCAAGATGCAGGTTTAGAGAGCAATCTTCAAAGTCACGGAAATCTAGCAAATCACACAAAGTTTTGGGAATAGTGGAGAAAATAGCACCCAAATCACACAAGGCATGAAGCTCATAATCTTTAATTTTAATTTTGATAGTAGGTTCCCACTCATCATAGAGTTTTCTAGGGATAGAAACTTTCAACTCAAGTTTTTCTTCATAAGATTGCATCAAGGCATCAACAATGTGTTCGGTAAAGGCCTTATTTTGACTATAAGCATGAGGAGAATCTAGCACGGATTGCAACAAGGAAATACAACCAATCAAAGAGCAATTTTCATAATTAAATTCCTTGAGATCCAAAATATTGGGTTTATCAACATCAAGATTTTTATTTCTTTCAATCCCACTTTCATCAATTTCATCGTCAAGATCTAGAAACTCAGAATTCTTAGGACGCCTTCTAGGTAAAGGAAGATCATATTCAGTTTCATCAAGATTCATATTGCAAAACAAGGATTTAATAGGGGACACATCAATAACTTTAAAATCTTCATCTTGATTTTCATGGGAGTCGGGTTTAGCGGCCATCTTATTAACTAAGGTAGCTTGCATATCCGAAATTTCAGCTGTCATTTTTTCAAGACGAGTAATTTGAGCTCTTATAGCATTGAATTCTTTAGACATATCATCAAGTTCTTTATTCATAAAACTCATAAAACCTTTTTGCTCCATAACCTCATTTCTAAAGAAATTATCATGCTCAAATTGCAAAACCATAAACTTTCTGACATTACTTTCGATCTCTTCTAGCCTTTTAAGATGAAGATCACCAAATTTAGGGAGAGCCATTGCGACAAGTAAGCAGACTAACACACAAGCAAACAAAGAGGCAAACGAAGAAGGCAAAAGAGAAAGAGAGGAGGAGATTGGGAAAGAGAGGGCGAATAAAACGGCAAGGGTGAAGTGGGGGAGAGGAAAACGAGAGGCAAATAATGTAATGCGAGAGATAGGGATTGTGATGGGTACTTGGTATGGTTGACTTTTGCGCAAACTCCCCGGCAACGGCGCCAGAAATTCTTCTTGCTACCTCTTGAGCACTGCGTTGGATTTCCTCGAAGAGGAGAGGATGATGCAGTAAAGTAGCGTAAGTATTTCCCTCAGTTTTTGAGAACCAAGGTATCAATCCAGTAGGAGATCACGCACAAGTCCCTCGTACCTACACAAAACGATAGCTACTCGCAACCAACATGATTAGGGGTTGTCAATCCCTTCACGGTCACTTACGAGGGTGAGATCTGATAGAGATGATAAATAATATTTTTGGTATTTTTGATATAGCGATGCAAAGTAAAAAGTAAAAGGCAAGGTAAAAATAAAGCAAGTAAATAAAGTAATGGAGATTGATATGATGAGAATAGACCCGGGGGCCATAGGTTTCGCTAGTGGCTTCTCTCAAGAGCATAAGTATTCTACGGTGGGTGAACAAATTACTGTTGAGCAATTGATAGAAAAGCGAATAATTATGAGATTATCTAGGTATGATCATGTATATAGGCATCACGTCCAAAACAAGTAGATCGAAACAATTCTGCATCTACTACTATTACTCCACTCATGGACCGCTATCCAGCATGCATCTAGAGTATTAAGTAAAACAGAGTAACGCCTTAAGCAAGATGACATGATGTAGAGGGATAAATTCATGCAATATGATAAAAACCCCATCTTGTTATCCTCGATGGCAACAATACAATACGTGCCTTGCAACCCTTTCTGTCACTGGGTAAGGACACCGCAAGATTGAACCCAAAGCTAAACACTTCTCCCATTGCAAGAACTACCAATATAGTTGGCCAAACCAAACGGATAATTCGAAGAGACTTGTAAAGATAACTCAATCATACATAAAAGAATTCAGAGAAGAATCAAATATTGTTCATAGATAAGCTGGATCATAAAGCCACAATTCATCGTTCTCAACAAACACACCGCAAAAAGAAGATTACATCGAATAGATCTCCACAAGAGAGGGGGAGAACATTGTATTGAGATCCAATAAGAGAGAAGAAGCCATCTAGCTAATAACTATGGACCCGAAGGTCTGAAGTAAACTACTCACACTTCATCAGAGAGGCTATGGTGTTGATGTGGAAGCCCTCCGTGGTAGATGCCCTCTCCGGCGGAGCTCCGGAACAGGCCCCAAGATGGGATCTCGCGGATACAGAAGGTTGCGGCGGTGGAATTAGGTTTTTGGCTCCGTATCTGATCTGACGAGGGTACGTAGGTATATATAGGAGGAAGGAGTACGTCGATGGAGCAACAGAGGGCCCACGAGGCAGGGGGGCGTGCCCAGGGGGCGCCCTCCACCCTCGTGACCGCCTCTGGCACTTCTTGGAGTAGGGTCCAAGTCTCCTGGATCACATTCGGTGAGGAAATCACGTTCCCAAAGGTTTTATTCCGTTTGGACTCCGTTTGATATTCTGTTTCTTCGAAATACTGAAATAGGCAAAAAAACAACAATTCTGGGTTGGGCCTCCGGTTAATAGGTTAGTCCCAAAAATAATATAAAAGTGGAAAATAAAGCCCAATATAGTCCAAAACAGTAGACAAAGTAGCATGGAGTAATCAAAAATTATAGATACGTTGGAGACGTATCATAGATGCACTCTCCTCTCTCTCGTTGCTAGTCTCTCCATAGATAGATCTTGGTGACTCGTAGGAAAATTTTGAATTTCTGCTACGTTCCCCAACAGTGGCATCATGAGCTAGGTCTATTGCGTAGATTCTATGCACGAGTAGAACACAAGTAGTTGTGGGCGATGATTTGTTCAACTTGCTTACCATTACTATTATTATCTTGATTCGGCGGCATTGTGGGATGAAGCGGTCCGGACCGACCTTACACGTACTCTTACGTGAGACAGGTTCCACCGACTGACATGCACTTGTTGCATAAGGTGGCTAGCGGGTGCTAGTCTCTCCCACTTTAGTCGGATCGGATTCGATGAAAAGGGTCCTTATGAAGGGTAAATAGCAATTGGCATATCACGTTGTGGCTTTTGCGTAGGTAAGAAACGTTCTTGCTAGAAACCCATAGCAGCCACGTAAAACATGCAAACAACAATTAGAGGATGTCTAACTTGTTTTTGCAGGGTATGCTATGCGATGTGATATGGCCAAAAGAATGTGATGATTGATATGTGATGTATGAGATTGATCATGTTCTTGTAATAGGAATCACGACTTGCATGTCGATGAGTATGACAACCGGCAGGAGCCATAGGAGTTGTCTTTATTTATTGTATGACCTGCGTGTCACTGAATAACGCCATGTAATTACTTTACTTCATTGCTAAACCGTTATCCATAGTAGTAGAAGTAATAGTTGGCGAGACAACTTCATGGAGACACGATGATGGAGATCATGATGATGGAGATCATGGTGTCATGCCGGTGACGATGATGATCATGGAGCCCCGAAGATGGAGATCAGAAGGAGCAAAATGATATTGGCCATATCATGTCATTTTTGATTACATGTGATGTTTATCATGTTTATGCATCTTATTTGCTTAGAACGACGATAGTAAATAAGATGATCCCTCGTAATAATTTCAAGAAAGTGTTCCCCCTAACTGTGCACCGTTGCGAAAGTTCGTTGTTTCGAAGCACCACATGATGATCGGGTGTGATAGATTCTAACGTTCACATACAACGGGTGTAAGCCAGATTTACACACGCGAAACACTTAGGTTAATTTGACGAGCCTAGCATGTACAGACATGGCCTCGGAACACAAGAGACCGAAAGGTCGAACATGAGTCGTATAGTGGACACGATCAACATGAAGATGTTCATCGATGATGACTAGTCCGTCTCACGTGATGATCGGACACGGCCTAGTTGACTCGGATCATGTATCACTTAGATGACTAGAGGGATGTCTATCTGAGTGGGAGTTCATTAGATGAACTTAATTATCCTGAACATAGTCAAAAGGTCTTTGCAAATTATGTCGTAGCTCGTGTTTTAGTTCTATTGTTTTAGATATGTTCCTAGAGAAAATTTAGTTGAAATTTGATAGTAGCAATTATGCGGACTGGGTCCGTAAACTGAGGATTGTCCTCATTGCTACGTAGAAGGCTTATGTCCTTAATGCACCGCTCGGTGTGCTAAACCTCGAACGTCGTCTGCGGATGTTGCGAACATCTGGCATACACGTTTTGATGACTACGTGATAGTTCAGTAATGTTAAACGGTTTAGAATTGGGGCACTAAAGACATTTTAGAAACGTCGCGGAACATATGAGATGTTCCAAGGGCTGAAATTGGGATTTCAGGCTCGTGCCCACGTCAAGAGGTATAAGACCTCCGACGAGCTTCTTAGCCTACAAACTAAGGGAGAAAAGCTCAATCGTTGAGCTTGTACTCAGATTGTCTGGGTACAACAATCACTTGAATCGAGTGGGAGTTAATCTTCCAGATGAGATAGTGATGTTTCTCCAAAGACATTGCCACTAAGCTACTAGAGCTTCGTGATGAACTATAACATATCAGGGATAGATATGGTGATCCTTGAAATATTCGCGATGTTTGACACCGCGAAAGTAGAAATCAAGAAGGAGCATCAATTGTTGATGGTTAGTGAAACCACTAGTTTTAAGAAGGGCAAGGGCAAGAAGGGTACTTCATGGAACGGCAAATCAGTTGCTGCTCCAGAGAAGAAACCCAGGGTTGAACCCAAACCCGAGACTAAGTGCTTCTGTAATGAGGGAACGGTCACTGAAGCAGAACTACCCTAGATACTTGGTAGATGAGAAGGCTGGCAAGGTTGATAGAAGTATATTGGATATACATTGTATTAAATGTGTACTTTACTAGTACTCCTAGTAGCACCAGGGTATTAATAGATACCGGTTCGGTTGCTAAGTGTTAGTAACTCGAAATAAAAGGCTATGGAATAAACGGAGACTAGCTAAAGGCGAGGTGACGATATGTGTTGGAAGTATTTCCAAGGTTGATATGATCAAACATCGCACACTCCCTCTACCATCGGGATCGGTGTTAAACCTAAATAATTGTTATTTGGTGTTTGCGTTGAGCATAGACATGATTGGATTATGTCTATCGCAATACGGTTATTCATTTAAGGAGAATAATGGTTACTCTGTTCATTTGAATAATACCTTCAATGGTCTTGCACCTAAAATGAATGGTTTATTGAATCTCGGTCGTAGTGATACACATGTTCATGCCAAAAGATATAAGATAGTAATGATAGTATCACTTACTTGTGGCACTGCCATGTAAGTCATATTGGTATAAAACACATGAAGAAGCTCCATGATGATGGATCTTTGGACTCAATCGTTTTTGAAAAGTTTGAAACATGCGAACCATGTCTATTGGTGTATACGCATGAAGAAACTCCATGCAGATGTATCGTTTGGACTCACTTGATTTTGAATCACTTGAGACATGCAAATCATACCACATGGGCAAGATGACTGAAAAGCTTCATTTTCAGTAAGATGGAACAAGAGAGCAACTTGTTGGAAGTAATACATTTTGATGTGTGGTGTCCAATGAGTGCCGAGGAACGCAGTGGATATCGTTATGTTCTTACTTCACAAATGATTTGAGTAGATGCTGAGTATATTTACTTGATGAAACACAAGTCTGAATTATTGAAAGGTTCAAGTAATTTCAGAGTGAAGTTGAAGATCGTCGTGACAAGAGGATAAAATGTCTATGATATGATCATAGAAATGAATATCTGAGTTACGTGTTTGGTACACAATTAAGACATTGTGGAAATTGTTTCACAACTAATACCGCCTGGAACACCAGTGTGATGGTGTGTCCGAACATCATAAATGCACCCTATTGGATATGGGGCATACCATGATGTCTCTTATCGAATTACCACTATCGTTTATGGATTAGGCATTAGAGACAACCGCATTCACTTTAATAGGGCACCACATAATTCTGTTGAGATGACACCGTGTGAACTATGGTTTAGAGAAACCTAAGCTGTCGTTTCTTGAAAGTTTGGGGCTGCGACGCTTATGTGAAAAAGTTTCATCATGATAAGCTCGAACCCAAAGCGGATAAATACATCTTCATAGGACACCCAAAACAGTTGGGTATACCTCCTATTTCAGATCCGGAAGCAAAAGTGATTGTTTCTAGAAATGGGTCCTTTCTCGAGGAAAAATTTCTCTCGAAAGAATTGAGTGGGAGGATGGTGGAGACTTGATGAGGTTGTTGAACCATCACTTCAACTAGTGTGTAGCAGGGCACAGGAAGTTGTTCCTGTGGCGCCTACACCAATTGAAGTGGAAGCTGGTGATATTGATCATGAAACTTCGGATCAAGTCACTACCAAAACTCGTAGGTTGACAAGGATACATACTACTTCAGAGTGGTATGTAATCCTGTCTTGGAGGTCATGTTGCTAGATAACAATGAACCTATGAGCTATGAAGAAGCGATGGTGGGCCCGGATTCCGACGAATGGCTGGAGGCCATAAAATCCGAGAGAGGATCCATGTATGAAAACAAAGTATAGACTTTGGAAGAACTACTTGATGGTCGTAAGGTTGTTGGGTATAGATGGATTTTAAATGAAAGATGGAGAATGATGGTAAGTATCACCATTAAGAAAGCTCAACTTGTCGTTAAGATGTTTTCCGACAAGTTCAAGGAGTTGACTGCGATGAGACTTTCTCATTCATAGTGATGCTAAGAGTCTGTTGGAATTATATTAGCAATTACTGCATGATTTATGAAATCTTGCAGATAGGATGTCAAAACATTGTTTCCTCGACGATATTCTTGAGGAAAGGTTGTATGTGATACAACCAGAAGGTTTTGTCAATCTTGAAAGATGCTAACAAGTGTGTAAAGCTCCAGCAATCCTTCTAGGGAGTGGAGTAAGCATCTCGGAGTTGGAATATACGCTTTGATGAGATGATCAAAGATTTTGGGTTTATACAAAGTTTATGAGAAACTTGTATTTCCAAAGAAGTGAGTGGGAGCACTATAGCATTTCTGATGAGTATATGTTGTTGACATATTATTGATCGGAAATGATGTAGAATTTCTGAAAAGCATATAGGGTTATTTGAAAAGTGTTTTTCAATGGAAAACCTGGATTAAGATACTTGAACATTGAGCATCAAGATCTATAAGGATAGATCAAAACGCTTGATAGTACTTTCAAATGAATACATACCGTGACAAGATTTTGAAGGAGTTCAAAATAGATCAGCAAAGAAGGAGTTCTTGGCTGTGTTATATGGTGTGAGTATTGAGTAAGACTCAAGACATGACCACGGCAGAAGAGAGAGAAAGGACGAAGGTCGTCCCCTATGCTTCAGACGTAGGCTCTATAGTATGCTATGCTGTGTACCGCACCGGAAGTGTGCCTTGCCATGAGTCAAGGGGTACAAGAGTGATCCAGGAATGGATCACAGGACAGCGGTCAAACTTATCCTTAGTAACTAGTGGACTAAGGAATTTTCTCGATTATGGAGGTGGTAAAAGAGTTCGTCGTAAAGGGTTACGCCGATGCAAACTTTGACACTAATCTGGATTATTCTGAGTAGTAAACCGGATTCATATAGTAGAACAATTATTTGGAATAGTTCCAAATAGAGCGTGGTAGCTGCATCTAGGAGATGACATAGAGATTTGCAAAACACACACGGATCTGAAAGGTTCAGATCCGTTGACTAATAACCTCTGTCACAAGCGAGATATGATCAAACCCCATGGGTGTCGATTCATTACAATCACATAGTGATGTGAACTAGATTATTGACTCTAGTGCAAGTGGGAGAATGTTGGAAATATGCCCTAGAGGCAATAATAAAATGGTTATTATTGTATTTCCTTGTTCATGATAATTGTCTATTATTCATGCTATAATTGTATTGACCGGAAACCGCAGTACATGTGTGAATACATAGACCACAACATGTCCCTAGTGAGCCTCTAGTTGACTAGCTCGTTGATCAACAAATGGTCATAGTTTCCTGACCATGGACATTGGATGTCATTGATAACGGGATCACATCATTAGGAGAATAATGTGATGGACAAGACCCAATCCTAAGCCTAGCACAAGATCATGTAGTTCGTATGCTAAAGCTTTTCTAAATGTCAAGTATCTTTTCCTTAGACCATGAGATTGTGCAACTTCCAGACACCGTAGGAATGCTTTGGGTGTACCAAACGTCACAACGTAACTGGGTGGTAATAAGGTTGCACTACGGGTATCTCCGAAAGTGTCTGTTGGGTTGGCACGAATCGAGACTGGGATTTGTCACTCTGTGTGACGGAGAGGTATCTCTGGGCCCACTCGGTAGGACATCATCATAATGTGCACAATGTGATCAAGGAGTTGATCACGGGATGATGTGTTATTGAACGAGTAAAGAGACTTGCCGATAACTATATTGAACAAGGTATCGAGATACCGATGATCGAATCTCGGGCAAGTACTATACCGGTAGACAAAGGGAATTGAATACGGGATTGATTGAATCCTCGACATCGTGGTTCATCCGATGAGATCATCGTGGAACATGTGGGAGCCAACATGGGTATCCAGATCCCGCTGTTGGTTATTGACCAGAGAGTTGTCTCGGTCATGTCTGCGTGTCTCCCAAACCCGTAGGGTCTACACACTTAAGGTTCGGTGACGCTAGGGTTGTAGAGATATTAGTATGCGGTAACCTGAAAGTTGTTCGGAGTCCCAGATGCGATCCCGAATGTCACGAGGTGTTCCGAAATGGTCCGGAGGTAAAGATTTGTATATATGAAGTCCAGTTTCGGCCATCGGGAAAGTTTTGGGGTCACGGATAGTGTACCGGGACCACCGGAAGGGTCCCGGGGGTCCATCGGGTAGGGCCACCTATCCCGGAGGCCACATGAGCTGAAGTGGGAAGGGAACCAGCCCCTGGTGGGCTGGTGCGCCCCCCTTGGGCCTCCCCCTACGCCTAGGGTTGGAAACCCTAGGGGTGGGGGGCGCCCCACTTGGCTTGGGGGGCAAGTTTCCCCCCTTGGCCGCCGCCCTCCTTGGAGATTAGATCTCCTAGGGCCGGTGCCCCCCTTGGGGCCCTATATATAGTGGGGGGGGGGGGGGGGGGGGAAGGGAGGGCAGCCGCACCCTAGCCCCTGGCGCCTCCCTCTCCCTCCCATGACACCTCTCCCTCTCGCTGAGCTTGGCGAAGCCCTGCCGAGATCGCCGCTGCTTCCACTATCACGCCGTCGTGCTGCTAGATCTCCATCAACCTCTCCTTCCCCTTGCCGGATCAAGAAGGAGGAGACGTCTTCCCAACCGTACGTGTGTTGAACGCGGAGGTGTCGTCCTTTCGGTGCTAGGATCATCGGTGATTAGGATCACAACGAGTACGACTCCATCAACCCCGTTCTCTTGAACGCTTCCGCTTAGAGACCTACAAGGGTATGTAGATGTACTCTCCTCTCTCTCGTCGCTAGTCTCTCCATAGATAGATCTTGGTGACTCGTAGGAAAATTTTGAATTTCTGCTATGTTCCCCAACACTAGCACCCGAGGGCTGATCCACGCGCCCGCCTACGACGATGATGTATACAAGTACCCATACCAGCATCATGACCAATCAACCAAAATCTTCGGCCCAAAATCGATGGAGGGGAAGGGTATTTGGTTGAAACTCAGACCCCCCCACCCCTCTCTTCATCTCTTCCCGAAGTCTTCTTATGCAAATTACCATTTTCCATGTTAAGTTGATTACACTGGTGTTAGACATCCAAACATTCTACCAACCCTCTCAAATCAAAGTCAAAACGAGACAAAAGGTTATAATTTGGATGTTAGTGTGCCATTAAAGACTTTGGTATTGCACTTTTGCGTAGAAATTCTAGGTCCTCTGATTCACAGGACAAGGAAAATGAAGGATTGTAATGACCCACCCATTTGGTGAGAATGTCAGCATGGTGGACTCCAACATAATTCAAGAACATGGTAATTTTCATGTCTTTGAATAAGTCACATAAGAAAAATGCAAATAGAGTTTATAGAAATAAATGATGCAAGAGACTATGAAGATATATACTATAGATGTTGCATTGAATTACTCACCGGAGACGCGTAGAATTTGAGTTAATGTTAGGTCTCGTACAATATTCTTATCAATGAAATATATTCCATAGAATTATTCACTTATTTATGAGGATATGCTACATTAATTAAGAACACTCAATTTTTTTGACATTTTACGGTCGAAAAACATCCCTCAAATTATAGCAGGTGTGTGCACAGTAATATGGAAGAGTGTAGTATACATCAACTGTACTGTGTAGGTATAAGTGTTTACGTCTATATCGTTTTAGAAAAACAAAAATGTAGCTTTTCCTGTTAAAAATAGGACGCCGATAACGCCCACATGTGTGGGTGTTAAGGGGTCTGCCCATACATTTTGTATGGTGTTTAAGGATCAGCCCACACGCCTACGTGTGGGCAAAACAAGTAATGCCCACACGCCTTTTTTTTCCTTGCGATTCCTCTCACATGCCTACGTGTGGGCAAAATAAATAACGCCCACACGTCAGTACGTCATGCCTCCTACTTTATGGTCCCGCACGTCTCACGTGACAGTCACCACGCGTCCTTGCAGTTGCCATTGTCTGGTCCCTCTTTCATGTTCATTTAACTGCAGTTGCCATGTCACTGAACTACGGTTGCCATGTCGGACAACTACAGTTGCCATGGTTGCTCAGCTGCAGTTGTCATGTATGTTCTGGTCTACTGCAGTTGCCATGATTTCAAAACTTTAGGAGTTGCCACCTATTAACACTAGGCAGTTGCCATATAGCACTACAAAAAAGGCATGGCAAAAAAACATGTTCGGGTAAAAGAGAGAGTTGCGATGTGCTCACAAGCACGCTAGGGCAGTTGCTATGTAAAAAAAGAGTTGCCATGTAAAGGAGAAAGCACATGTCAACTCGGGTAACAGAGAGTTGCCATCTGCTTACAAGCAAAGATAGGGCAGTTGCCATGTACCTTGAAGAAACGCATGGCAACTAACAGCTTTGGGTGTGGGCTTACGTGCACGCTAGGGCAGTTACCATCTACCATGGAAAAATACATGGCAACTCGGGTAACAGAGAGTTGCCATCTGCTTACAAACAAACCTAGGGCAGTTGCCATGTACCCTGCAGAAGCACATGGCAACTGACAATTTTGGGTGTGGGCGAGGAGACGGGCGTGTGGGTGAAGTGATAAGCGCCCACACCAGCCTCTCTGCATGCGTGAAAACTGGTGTGTGGGCGACTTGCTAAACACCCACACACCAGTCCCCTATGTGGTGAAAAAAAGACGTGTGGGCGACTGGACGAATGCCCACATACGAACCCAGTCCTACGTGTCATAAAAAATCTGCTAGAACGCGCCAAAATTCGTGCAGAAGTGGTTGGATGAGAATCCATGCGTGTGGGCGAGTTGCCAGACGCCCACACGTGTGGGCGTTAATATTTCCGTAAAAATATATTGCACCAAGGAATAAAAGTTCCCTGCAAAAAAAAAGGTAGAAATGGCAAAAAAGTGACAACGAGCCCCCTACGCCTCTATAAAGTATAGGACGGACCGCAGCACCCCCCACCCAGTACCACTCCGTCCACTGCAAACAAACTCTCGCCTTGACCCCTGCGCGCTCCCTCCCTCCCTCCGTCCCCAGCCAGGACCCCAGCTTTTCTCCTCCTCCCCGCCGCCGCCTCCGGCGCCATGAAGCGCCTCTTCAGACGCCTCTCCCGCGTCGCCGCGGCCGACTCCTCCTCCGCGGCCGCCGCCACGGCGTACCGGCAGCTCCGCGCGCCGAAGCAGGCGTCCACGACCGGCGGCGCCAAGGTGCCGCAGGGGCACGTGCCGGTGTGCGTCGGCGAGGAGGGCGGGCCCGTGGAGCGGTTCGCCGTGCGCGCGGACCTGCTGGGCCGGCCGGCCTTCGCGGCGCTGCTCCTGCGCGCCGCCCAGGAGTACGGGTACGGCCACCCCGGCGCGCTCCGCATCCCCTGCCCGGTCGCCGACTTCCGCCGCCTCCTCGTCCGCCTCTCCGACGACCCCTACGCCGACGAGTGCTAGGCGCCGGCGCACCTTCTCGGCCTGCCGCTGGAGAACTCTGCCCCCCATTCGCCCCCCTTCTGACAGATTTACCCCCGGGCACTGGGCAGACTTGCAATGTACATACAGTGGCAGGCCGAAGAAGAGTCGCCGGAGCGAGGGTTAGGATAGGGATTACCTAGCTTCGTAGTAACTTTTTTTTATTACTGCTGAGCATGAGCTGAATGGGAAGAACTGTGGGTGTTCCTTTTTCACCCCCTCTAGTTCTAGGAATTTCAGTGTGTGTGTGTGTGCGTGCGTGTGTGAGGGAGAGAGAGAGGGAGGTGGTAGTATGCGTTTGTGCTAGGGATTTTGAGGTATTCAGTGTTAACCATATGAGATCCTGAGGCTATCATGCCATATTTTTACTGAGCTAGTAATATCTTTTAGCACTACACATTGGTCTCCCTGCTTCTCTCTACATGTTTCAGTTCATATCAGAGATCCTCTGGTTCATATGAGATCTGTTTGGAATGCATGAATTCCTCGAAAGTTTTACGGTCATTTTACAGAAGGTAGTTCAGTTATTTGAAATCGACGCGGGCCTTCGCGTTTGAAACATTGTTATCCTCTGGTTCATTTCACTGAATTGCATCGCGTTTACGGGTGCAAGCTGTGATGGGCAACTGGGCAAGCGATGCCATGTTGGTGGTCCGGGCAAAGATAGCAAAGGGTGCTGGTTTCAAGCAGGATATGTGCCGAATAAATGAGAGGATACTGCAGATATCAACTTTTATTAACTCCAAGACAAGCGTTCAAGCAGTACATTTAGAGCATTTGCACAGCTGATCTGGTGTAAAAGTGAGAACATCTTCAGCCAGACTAAAGATTCAAGAAAATGTTGCAGCTGGATATGAACTGCAGTCTCACTGGCTTGTCACAGGCTGTTCAGGAAAATTTGGCTAACATCTTCAGCAGTGTTCTTAGAAGTACATTGCCATTTGCAGGGAAACTGAGTGAGGTTTTGGTTTGGTTTTCAGTTGATATCTGAGTTCGGAACGCAGCGGTTTCAAGTGAAGTTTGCGGACATTTTACTGAAGACAGTCCAGATCCTTATAAATCGACACTGAGTTTCCGCTTGGGAGCATTATGCATTATACATTGGTGCAAGCTTGTGAATGCAACCGATATGTTAGTGGCCCGGGCAAAGATAGCAAGGATATTCTGAATAAAGCAGAATCTGCCAAAGAAAATCAGACCGGCTCTCTGAACAACTGTAGAAACGCATTTCTATGAACATCCAGACAAGATATGATTGGAGCATTTGTACATGTGATCTGCTGTAAGAATAAGAATATCTCCAGCCAGGCTAAATATTCTGAAACACTGCATCCTGAATCTGCACTGCACTCTCCCGTTTCTGACTTTGCCTGTAAAAGAGTGCTCATCAAATTTTGGTTGTCATCTTTACAGCAATTACAAACCAAACCTAAAATTCAGAAAATTGCAGCCTGAATATGAATCGCAGTCTCACTGGCCTGTTGCAGGTTGTTCGCAAAATTTGGCTAGTATCTTCAGCAGTGTTCTTATCAAGTACTCCCCCGGTTCACAAATATAAGATGGTATAAGTTTTTTCTGAAATCGGATTTATATAGACACATTTTAGTGTGTTTGCTCACTCCACTCAGTTTAGTCCCTACGTATTCTGAAACCGAGGGAGTACATTGCAATTGTAGAAAAAAAAATGAGTTAGGGCTTGGTTTGGTTTTCAGTTGATATCCGAGTTCGGAAGACAGCAATTTCATGTGAACTTTGCGGGCATTTTACTGAAGATGGTTCAGATCCTTTAAAATCGACACCGAATTCCCGCGTCGGAACATTAGTACTGCATTGCATTTAGGGAGATGATGAGTTAACAGAGGTGCAAAGCTTGTGAATGCAAGCGATGTGGGTGGTCCGGGCAAAGATAGCAAGGATGCCGATTAAAGTGGAATCTGCCAAATAAAGTTACACCGGCTCTGTGATCAACTGTAGGAATCCATTTCTCTAAACATCAAGACAAGATACAACTGGCTGTGCAGATGATCTGGTGCAAGAGTAAGGATATTTCCAGCCAGGCTAAGAATTTCTGAAACACTGCATCCTGCATCCGCACTGCACTCTCCACTCCCGACTTTGCCTGTAACAGACTGCTCAATCGAATTTTGGTTATCAGCTTCAACAAGAGCTGCTCTCATGAAGCACATTGCGCCTCCATACACCGAGCATTTTCCTTCTTATTTCTCTTTTATATAAAGAAGAAGCCCAAGGCAAGGTTTTGCAGTGGAGTAACATGTTGGCGTGTTGGAGATATATATGGGTACGACAGGGACAGGGGAAGAAGGAAGGATCCTGCAGCAATTGCAGTCTTGGCTTGGAACAACACTGGACTGATCGCCGGGCTGTCATGAGACGGACGGTTTGGTTTGGCGCAGCTGAAAATAGGAGGAGTCGACAGTGACGCCGCAATGGTTGGTTGCTTCAGCACTCATGTTTTGGTTGCGTCGTCGAGCTATAAAACATCAGCGTCAAAAATCCCTCTGAAGCAAAGGCGACTGTACGATCGATCGCCGGGAAATTTCGCGGAAGAGCGGGCCGGCTTGTGTGTTTTGCTCTAGGAAATCTGTTTCTCGTAGCTTTGTTATGAATTGTAGTAGTGCTTGAACTGGTTGACCGAGGGAATAGTGTAGTGTTCCTAATTTCATTCAGTACGCAGGGCAGGTTTCCCTGAAATTTCGGATGTATTGCATCGCCATTGGAACATGGGAATAATGCGGAAAAAATGCATGGCTTGAGAAATGTGGACTACGCATGGATTATCGGAGTATATACAACTGAAGAAGCAGGCACATGTGCAGAGATATTGACGGGTACAGTGCCGTTGACAGCTTCAGGAAGATGGAAGATTCAGAAGCAGCATCCCAACTTCCATCCTACTACCTGCACTTTAACGAACTGCTAATCTTTCATCAATCAGCATTATTATAAATCATCGCCGCTATGACTTGGTCATCTCATCCCAATGATTGTGACGGGACCAATGTCGAAGGAACCGTGCCTGAATCTCCTGCCCGACCAAACTAAGCATCCCATGCAAACATAAAGTAGCAAGCGGGTCTCTCTCTCTCTCTCAAAAAAAAAAGTAGCAAGCAGGTGTGCATTTTCCAGGATTGGGCAGGCGAGTAGCAGATATATAATCAATGCCATGCTCATACATATATAACGAATATCGCACGATGCAAGGACAGGAGCAATTCATTTTCCTTTCACTCAACTTGACAATGTGGAGAAAAGGTCTGCAAGCTCACATGGCCAGCACCACCCCAGCAGCATGTTTCCATCCTCCAACTGCAAGATCGCAAATGCAACTGCCGGGAAATAGAAAACGTTACCTGCAGCGGCGCCTGAGAGGGACGAGACGGTTAATGGCACTATTCTACTACCGGCTCAGACTTTCCTCGTTGCGATCAGATCGACCATGTGTCCATGTGTGTGTCTTGCACTATGCAGTGATGGTGTGGTGGCGTGGTGCAGTGCGCTGCGGGGTGGTGGTGGCCGCATTCAAGCGCGCCAATGCGGTCAAAGTGCCCGAGACGGGCAGACCACATGACGGTCGCAGGCAGGCAGGCTGCTGCTGCCGCCTCCTGTGTCGATCATTTCCAACGTACGTACGGCGTCAGGCGCGGCGCGGGGCGTCACGTGGCCTGGTAGATGGGGTCTGGAGACGACACGTCGGGGGATCGCGTGGTGCGGCGGCCGGGCGTTCCGCTGCCGGAGACTGCGTGGCCTGGTGGACGGAGGCATGGAGCCGCTGGCGGGGTTTGGTTTCCGTTGTTGCCTCGTGCAGTGCTCGCCAGAGGAGAAGGGAATCCAGAGGAGAAGTGCCCCGGACGGCGTAGGGGTAGGGTAAAGCAATGTGAAGGAACAACCTGTTTGACTTGAAGCGTGATTAGGCCAACTCCACCGCGCGACCCTATCCTGTCCGGCCTCGTCCGTTTGGGGTAAAAGAGACAAAAGAGGCGGCCCAGCGCGCGGCCTCAAACGGACAAATGTCCGGATTCCGTCCGTTTTTGACCCATCCCGGTCCAAACTTGCGCTCGGTTTGGGGTGAAACGGACGCGCGCGGACGGCCGCGACGCACGCCCTTGTCCCCCGTGGCCCGCCTGTCGGGGACACTAGCAGTCCCTCCGCTTCCAACGCTTCACCCTCTCTCCCCGCCCCGCCCCGCCGCCGGCGCCACCCCTATTCTCCGGCCACCTCCTCACCGCGCAGCCCCGCGCCGTCCATACCAAACTACGTCTCGACATGGCCGCCACCACGCCCGCGCTTTCGCCGTAGTTTTGGTCATCTATCGGGGGAGGTTTGGCCGTCGCCGTCCTTGCCGGTGGCGGAGGGGACACGACTGCCGGCGACGGACCAAGGCGGATTCCGACGAGAGCTCCAGAGCGGCCAATAGCCGGCCGGCAACCATCCCTGCTGCGTCGAGGTGATCATCGCGGCCTCTTCGCCACCACGACCGGAAGGTGTTCGACTTTTTGCCATCAAAGGTATGGACAGTGGAGACGAGTTTTTCTTTCATCACTTTCTTTGTTCATCGGACGATTCGTCGTCGGATGATGAAGATCTTGTGGTGGCTGCTGAGGGAGTTCCGGACTAGAGGGTGTCCGGATAGCCGAACTATCATCATCGGCCGGACTCCAAGACTATGAAGATACAAGATTGAAGACTTCGTCCCGTGTCCGGATGGGACTTCCCTTGGCGTGGAAGGCAAGCTTGGCGATACGGATATGTAGATCTCCTACCATTGTAACCGACTCTGTGTAACCCTAGCCCTCTCCGGTGTCTATATAAACCGGATGGCTTTAGTCCGTAGGACGAACAACAATCATACCATAGGCTAGCTTCTAGGGTTTAGCCTCCTTGATCTCGTGGTAGATCTACTCTTGTAACACACATCATCAATATTAATTAAGCAGGATGTAGGGTTTTACCTCCATCAAGAGGGCCCGAACCTGGATAAAACATCGTGTCCCTTGTATCCTGTTACCATCCGCCTAGACGCACAGTTCGGGACCCCCTACCCGAGATCCGCCGGTTTTGACGCCGACATTGGTGCTTTCATTGAGAGTTCCTCTGTGTTGTCACCGATAGGTTCGATGGCTTCTTCGATCATCAACAACGATGCAGTCCAGGGTGAGACCTTCCTCCCCGGACAGATCTTCGTATTCGGCGGCTTTGCACTGCGGGCCAACTCGCTTGGCCATCTGGAGCAAATCGAAAGCTACGCCCCTGGCCGTCAGGTCAGATTTGGAAGTTTGAACTTCACGGCTGACATCCGCGGGGACTTGATCTTCGACGGATTCGAGCCACAGCCAAGCGCGCCGCACTGTCACGACGGGCATGATTTAGCTCTGCAGCCGGACAGTACCCTGGAGGCCGCACTCGAGCCCGCTCCGATCTTCAATTCAGGGCCGGCTGCGCAGATCGAGGACGGATGGCTAGACACCGCCTCGGGGGCTGCAACCTCTACGGCGATAGAGCCGAACACTGACCTTGTCCCTCACAAAGCTCGTGACTCCAAGGTGCCGGACTCCTTGCCGGACTTCGAACCTCCCGCGCCCCCTCCAATCGAATCCGATTGGGCGCCGGTCATTCAATTCACCGCCGCGGACATCTTTCAACACTCACCTTTCGGCGACATCTTGAGTTCGCTAAAGTATCTCTCATTATCAGGAGAGCCCTGGCCGGACTGCGGTCAGGACGGTTGGGATGCAGACGATGAAGAAATTCAAAACCCACCCACCACCCACTTAGTAGCCACTATCGACGATCTAACCGACACGCTAGACTACGACTCCGACGACAACGACGGTATGGACGACGATGCCGGAGACGACCAAGAACCAGTGCCTACCGGGCACTGGAAAGCCACCTCATCATATGACATATATATGATGGATATCCCAAAGGATGGGAATGGCGAAGGAACAGTGAAGGATGACCCCTCCAAGAAACAGCCCAAGCGCCGGCGTCAGCGGCGCCACTCTAAATCCCGCCACAGCAAGAATGAAGATTCCGGCACCGGAGATAATAACACATCGGACAGTGCCGAAGACAACCCACTCCAGCAAGATTCAGCGCAGGAGGACGGAGACGCCAGCCCTCATGAGAGAGCGGCAGAAGAAGAGGTAGAGGATTATATGCCTCCCTCCGGAGACGAGGCAAGCCTCGACGACGACGAATTCGTCGTGCCTGAGGATCCCGTCGAACAGGAGCGTTTTAAACGCAGGCTTATGGCCACGGCAAACAGCCTCAAGAAAAAGCAGCAACAGCTTAAAGCTGATCAAGATCTGCTAGCCGATAGATGGACTGAAGTCCTCGCGGCCGAAGAGCATGAGCTCGAACGCCCCTCCAAAAGCTACCCTAAACGCAAGTTGCTCCCCCGATTAGAGGAGGAGGCGTATGAACCTGCATCACCAGCAGACAATACGGCTGACCGACCACCCCGTGGTCGCGACAGAGAGGCCTCTAGGCCCTTCACTAGAACCGTACCCCGGCATCGCTCGAAAAGCACAAGGCCACAGGGGAACGCTCCGGACTTGCGAGATATATTGGAGGATAAGGCAAGACAATCAAGATCAATCTATGGATCGCGTGGGCGCCCCATGATACGTGACGACAACCGTCGCGCCGGACACAGTAAGTCCGGCCGGGCCGAACAAAATAGACAAAGCTCTTTTGAGCTCCGTCGTGATATCGCCCAGTAGAGAGGCGCCGCACACCCACTATGCTTCACAGATGAAGTAATGGATCATCAAATCCCCGAAGGGTTTAAACCCGTGAATATTGAATCTTACGACGGCACAACAGACCCCGCGGTTTGGATTGAAGACTATCTCCTTCACATCCACATGGCCCGCGGTGACGATTTTCACGCCATCAAATATCTCCCCCTCAAGCTTAAAGGACCAGCCCAGCATTGGCTTAACAGCTTGCCAGCAGAGTCAATTGGGAGTTGGGAAGACCTGGAAGCCGCATTCCTCGATAACTTCCAAGGCACCTATGTGCGACCACCAGACGCTGATGACCTAAGACACATAATTCAGCAGCCAAACGAATCGGCCAGACAATTCTGGACACGGTTCTTAACCAAGAAAAACCAAATCGTCGACTGTCCAGATGCGGAGGCCCTCGCGGCCTTCAAGCATAACATCCGCGACGAGAGGCTTGCCCGGCACCTGGGACAGGAAAAGCCGAAATCCATGGCAGCCCTCACATCACTCATGACCCGCTTCTGCGCAGGTGAGGACAGCTGGCTAGCACGCAGCAACAACCTCAGCAAAAGTTCTGGCAGTCCGGACATCAAGGACCGTAATGGCAGGTCGCGTCACAACAAAAACAAACGCCGCATTAACGGCGATAATAGTGAAGATACGACAGTCAATGCCGGATTCAGAGGCTCTAAACCCGGTCAGCGGAAAAAGGCATTCAAAAGAACTACTCCGGGTCCGTCCAATTTGGACTGAATACTCGACCGCTCGTGCCAGATACACGGCACCCCCGAAAAGCCAGCCAACCACACCAACAGGGACTGTTGGGTATTCAAGCAGGCAGGCAAGTTAATTGCCGAAAACGATGACAAGGTGCTGCATAGCGATGACGAGGAAGAGACCCGACCGCCGAACAATAGAGGACAGAAGGGTTTCCCCCCACAGGTGCGGACAGTGAACATGATATACGCAACGCACATACCCAAAAGGGAGCAGAAGCGTGCACCCAGGGATGTATACGCGATGGAGCCAGTTGCCCTGAAGTTCAATCCATGGTCCTCCTGCCCGATCACTTTTGACCGAAGGGACCACCCCACCAGCATCCGCCACGGCGGATTCGCCGCATTGGTTTTAGACCCAATCGTCGATGGATTTCACCTCACTAGAGTCCTGATGGACGGCGGCAGCAGCCTGAACCTGCTTTATCAGGATACAGTGCGCAAAATGGGCATAGACCCCTCAAGGATTAAACCTACCAAGACGACCTTTAAAGGCGTCATACCAGGTGTAGAAGCCAATTGTACAGGCTCAGTTACACTGGAAGTGGTCTTCGGATCCCCGGATAACTTCCGACGCGAGGAGTTAATCTTCGACATAGTTCCGTTCCGCAGCGGCTATCATGCTCTGCTTGGACGTACCGCGTTCGCAAAGTTCAACGCGGTGCCGCACTACGCATACCTCAAGCTCAAGATGCCAGGCCCTCGAGGAGT
Source organism: Triticum timopheevii (assembly GCA_963921465.1). Taxonomy (NCBI): domain Eukaryota; kingdom Viridiplantae; phylum Streptophyta; class Magnoliopsida; order Poales; family Poaceae; genus Triticum; species Triticum timopheevii. The sequence continues at coordinate 157,205,800 of OY997272.1, forward strand.
CATTACGGTCAACGGAAACACTGAACGCTCTCTCCGAACAAAGGAACACACAGCGGCTCTCGCGGCAGAAGTACAGTGCAGCCTCTTAAGGAAATTCTCGAGTTCGGCCGTTAAGCGACCGGACACGGCTAAACGCGCTTGGAGTAACCTACAACAAGACCACCTGGCACGTTCCGAGCACGCGTAGCAGTGCGGCCCCAACCCCAGCCCCTGTAAAAAGTCAAGACAGATCCTTCGCATACACCATTACGCTCTGAAGATACCATGGGCATGGGGAGAGGGGCACGACCACGATAGGCCCAGAATGCGGCTCAACCACACCAGGGGCTCTCAAGTGTGTCGTTCTTCTTTTCTCTTTTTTATTTATTTTTTACCCACAGGACTCCGTTCGTCAGAGGCCCTGTCCGGCAGCAGACCTGCCGAACTCACGATGCAACAGCCAGGGAAGGAGAAAGGCTACAACGAATATCCAGGTGGTCTCCATTACGAGCATTAAATCTGTTTTATGCACCATTCCGCAGCCTACCCCTAGAGGGGGACATGTTTAATAGTCCCACCCCTTGCTTATCGCACCATTTTTATCGTTCTGCATTTACAGTAGTTTTTCTTGAATAAGTAATGCAGCACCTTCTTGCTTCCAATTGCATTTCTTTCTTATACATATGTTCATTTATGACATGTTGCATCCGTACATTTTGGTATGGCTAAAAACACCAGGGGCTTATGTTTCCCGCATCATGGTGTGATAAGTCCGAACACTTTCACAAGTGCGGCACCCCGAACTTATAGCATTATATGCATCGGCTCCGAATCATGTCTTGGGTCAATAGTTGGGTTTGCCCGGCTCCCATGTTTTGGTACCTTACGTTCTGTTGTATCGGCTAAGGTAGCACTGGGAGAACCACTGCGATTGCGCCCCAGTTGAGCTGGGCGAGCGCCTCAGTGGAGAAAGCTAAAACTGACCGTCATGATGAGGCGAGAGCCGGTCGCTGTTCGAGAGGTTTTTTGCGAGTCCCTAAAGACTTATGCCGCTTAGAGCGAGGAGCCGGCTTTTGTCCGGCCCAGGCGTGGATAGCGCCCCAAATTCGGCCTTATGAAGACTAGGGGCTTCGCCGAAATTTAAAATTATAGAATTCTATGGCTAAGTGAGAGTGTTCAAGCATTATAAGTCCGGTTGCCTTGTTTGCTGTGTTGAGCGCCTCCCTAGATGGACCCAAAAATGGGAACAAGAGTGCTCAAGTTTATCCCGAACACCCCAGCACTCGTGGCATGGGGGCTGAAGCCGACGACTTGCCATCTCTCAGATTTGATAAACAACCGCACAGAAGGTAATATTTTAAATTAACAAGCGTTGCTTAGTGCATATGAACTAAGTTTTCAGCGCACAGGATAACAAAATGCGAGTCTACTCAAATATTACATCTTTGGAGCACTCACCCGCAATAATGCGGGCACCCTTCAGGACACTCTTATAATACATCTCGGGCGTGCGATGCTCCTTGCCCTGCGGTGGCGGGTCTGTCACAAGCTTCTGGGCATCCATCTTGCCCTAGTGCACCTTTGCGCGGGCAAGGGCCCGACGGGCACCTTCAATACAGGCGGAGTGCTTGATGACTTCAACCCACGGGCACGCATCCACCAGTTGCCGCACCAGGCGGAAGTAGCTCCCAGGCATGTCCTCCTTAGGCCACAGCCGAACTATGAGGCCCTTCATGGCCCGTTCGGCCACCTTGTGGAGCTCGACCAGCTGCTTCAGCTGGTCGCTAAGGGGCATCGGATGTCCGACCTCAGCATACTGAGACCAGAAGACCTTCTCCGTCGAGCTCCCCTCCTCGGCCCTGTAGAAAGCGGCAGCATCAGACACGCTGCGGGGCAGATCTGCGAACGCTCCTGGAGAGCTCCGAATTCGGGTAAGTGATAGGTAATTCACACTCATATGCTTACTTTGCATGAAAAATGCCTTACCCGCTGCTATTTTCTTCAACGCCTCGATTTCCTGGAGGGCCTTATAGGCTTCGGCCTTAGCGGCTTTGGCACTCTCAAGAGCCGTCGCAAGCTCGGACTCTCGAGTCTTCGAGTCACGCTCCAAACTCTCATGTTTTTCCATGAGAGCCTGGAGCTCTTGTTGTACCTCCGCCACCCGCGCCTCCTGCTTCTCTCGCTCCGTGCGTTCCGCGGCCACATTACGTTCGGCCGCGGACACCGCCTCCTTCAGGGTCGCCACCTCGTTAGTGGCCCCCGCAATACCCGCGTTATCCTTGTCATTTTTCTTGCAACCAAATCCTTTTCTGTAAGGTACAATTTTAATAAGGTATTACTCACCTTCTTTTTCCTCGAGCCGCTTCTTGGCACGTCCGAGCTCGTTCTCGGACCGCTCGAGGCTTTCCTTCAAAGTATTGACCTCCGCAGTTAGTGCGGCGGAGGTCAGCAGCACAGCCTGCAAACCCATATTAACATACTTTTTATGACTCCTGCGTATATCTTTTTAGATCCTCAGTCCGGCTTTTCTTTCCGAACACCGAACCGAGCATCAGGGGCTACTGTCTATGCGGTACCATTTTATATATATCGAAATTCTTACCTCAAAGCCTATTAGAAGGCTGTTGCAGGCTTCGGTCAGCCCGCCCTTGGCGAGCTGAACCTTCTGAATCACCGCACTCATAACAGTGCGGTGTTCCTCTTCAATGGACGTGCCATTGAGCGCCTCCAGCAAGTTATCCGGTGCCTCCGGCTGGACGGAGGCTGCCGGCGTCACGGTCTTGCCCTTCTTACGAAGGGGTCGCCCGCCGGACTCCGGAGCCACTATGGGTGTCGGGGCCGAGTCCGGTGCAAAGTCCGGGAGGTTGTCCTGCGACACCTCCGGGGCCTCCTCCTCCTGGTGGGTCCCTTCCCGGGATCCCACCTCGGCATCGTCCGCATCACAGGGGGTGGAGGCAGTCGGAAGAGAATCCATATCCGACGCACCTAAGGACCCGCTCGACGAAGCGGGAAGATCATCCTTGGGCGGACTGCAGGGTTGTATGCGGCATTAGAAAGACATTATGTGGCGAAAAGAAAAACCATGAAGTTATTCGAGAGTCCGGATACTTACGATCTCGCCAGGGGCTTGGCCCTTGGAGGCCAGTCCTCGTCGTCGTCACTGGCATTGGCAGAGCAGTCCGGGGAAAGAGTTTTTCCCTTCTTGGACCCTTCGGCCTCCCCCGTAGGGGAAGCTTTCCTTTTCTTCCCTCCCCCCGCTGGGGGAGAGGCTTTCTTCTTCTCCTCCTTGCCTTTGTGGGAGGAGTCGGCCTCGGAGTCATCATCCGATAACACCTGAAAATGGGAACTCTTTCGAGTACCCGTGGCCTTCTTCTTGGCCTTCTTCTCCGGCACCACGTGGGGTGCCGGAGCCAGCAGCCCCGTTAAGCGGGCGTCCGCTGGGTCCTCTGGTAATGGGGCTAGACAGATAGTTTGTTCGGCCTTCTTCAGCCAGCCCTGTCAAAGGAAAGGGAGTTTAGATCCCGCATAGAGTCAAACTATGGAAAACAAAAAGGACAAAATCACTTACCTCGTCAGCCGGACGCTGCGAGCTGAATCCGCGATCTTCGGTAGCGGATGCGGGAGCCTCAGTGCCCTTGAACAGCACCTTCCAGACATCTTCGTACGTAGTGTCGAAGATCCCGCTCAAAGTCTGGTGCTGCGCCGAATCGAACTCCCACATGTTGAAGCCCCGTCGTTGGCACGGGAGGATCCGGCGGACGAGCATGACCTGGACTACGTTGACAAGCTTGAGCTTCTTGTCCACTAGCTTTTGGACACAGGCTTGGAGTCCGGTCAGCTCCTCCGAATCACCCCATGTCCGGCCGCTCTCTTCCCAGGAGGTGAGCCGTGTGGGGATGCCAGATCTAAATTCGGGGGCCGCTGCCCATTCAGGGTCACGCGGCTCGGTGATGTAGAACCACCCCATTGCCACCCCTTAATGGTTTCCACGAAAGTGCCTTCAAGCCAAGTAACGTGGGACATCCTGCCCACCATGGCGCCTCCGCACTCCGCTTGACTGCCCTTTACAACCTTCGGCTTGATACTGAAGGTCTTGAGCCACAAGCCGAAGTGGGGCTGGATGCAGAGGAAGGCCTCACACACGATGATAAACGCCGAGATGTTGAGGATGGAATTCAGGGCCAGATCATGGAAATCCAGGCCGTAGTAGAACATGAGCCCCCGGACAAAGGGATGGAGTGGGAAGCCCAGTCCGCAGAGGAAATGGGGAAGAAATACTACCCTCTCATGGGGCCTGGGGGTGGGGATGAGCTCTCCCTCGTCGGGGAGCCGATGCGCGATGTTGCTGGATAAATATCCGGCGATGCGCAGCTTCTGGATTGCCCATCCGTGACGGAGGAGGCCATCCACTTGCCTCCCGCTCCGGACATAGTTGGAGGAGGTTGAGGTGAGATGTGCGGACTTGGGCGCTGGAGCTCGAGTTCACGAAGATGGATAAGCCAAGGAGGAAGAAGGCGCAGGTAAAAGGGTTGGATCTTTATCCCCTTATATGGGCGGACAAAAACATGTGTCCCCACCGGCCTGATAAAACTCGCTTATCTCCCAAGCGCTGCAATCAATGGCGCGGTTGGGTTACCCACGTCCGTATTGATGGGAATCCTGGAATAAGGGGAACACGATCTCTACTTCGACAAGACGTGCCAAGGAAACCGCTTCGCTAAATGCGCTGAGGTGGTACGATAAAGACAATTCTAGTAAAGGCTTGGTAGTGGTGTGACGTCACGCCACCAAATACGTCAGCAGATTGAACTTGTGTAATGTTATTCTCTCTATGGTGGTATGTGGAATTTATTTTGCAGAGTCGGACACTATCCTGGTGTTCACAATCTTCTATAAATTATTCGGAGGAGGAACCCGCCTTGCAATGCCGAAGACAATATGCGTGCCGGACTCGTCGTCATTAAATCCTGGTTCAGGGGCTACTGAGGGAGTTCCGGACTAGGGGGTGTCCGAATAGCCGAACTATCATCATCGGCCGGACTCCAAGACTATGAAGATACAAGATTGAAGACTTCGTCCCGTGTCCGGATGGGACTTTCCTTGGCGTGGAAGGCAAGCTTGGCAATACGGATATGTAGATCTCCTACCATTGTAATCGACTCTGTGTAACCCTAGCCCTCTCCAGTGTCTATATAAACCGGATGGCTTTAGTCCATAGGACGAACAACAATCATACCATAGGCTAGCTTCTAGGGTTTAGCCTCCTTGATCTTGTGGTAGATCTACTCTTGTAACACACATCATCAATATTAATCAAGCAGGACGTAGGGTTTTACCTCCATCAAGAGGGCCCGAACCTGGGTAAAACATCGTGTCCCTTGTCTCCTGTTACCATCCGCCTAGACGCATAGTTCGGGACCCCCTACCCGAGATCCGCCGGTTTTGACACCGACAGCTGCACTGGTCGTTCACGACCATATTCAACGACAGCTTCCTCGGTACAGGGGGTCACTCCCTGGCCGTGCTCCCAACCTGAACTGCAGCAGGGAGAGAGGCCACGCCCTGCTTTATGCCAATTACTTTGTCAACACCCCGCTCTTCAAGCAGGATAAATTTCGTCGCCGTTTTCGTATGGAAAGGCATGTGTTCAATCGTATCCGAGAAGGAGTGGTTGCTCATGACCCATACTTCGAGTGCAAGACGGATGCCCTTGGCAAGCTTGGATTCTCCTCTTACCAGAAATGCACCGCGGCCATTCGCATGCTTGCATATGGTATTCTAGGCGATCTGGTGGACGAGTATGTGCGTATGAGTGAGACAACATGTCTGATGTCAATGTACAAGTTTTGCCAGGCCGTGATCGAGGTGTTTGGCCCAGAGTACTTGAGGCAGCCAACTGCCGCTGATACAGAGAGTTTTTTGGCGACCAACGCAGCTAGAGGCTTTCCAGGCATGCTTGGCAGCATAGATTGTATGCATTGGAAGTGGTAGAACTGTCCATTTGCTTGGCAGGGCCAGTACAAGGGGAATGAGGGAGTCCCGGACTAGGGGGTGTCCGGATAGCCGAACTATCATCATCGGCCGGACTCCAAGACTATGAAGATACAAGATTGAAGACTTCGTCCCGTGTCCGGATGGGACTTTCCTTGGCGTGGAAGGCAAGCTTGGCGATACGGATATGCAGATCTCCTACCTTTGTAACCGACTTTGTGTAACCCTAGCCCTCTCCGGTGTCTATATAAACCGGATGGCTGTAGTCCATAGGACGAACAACAATCATACCATAGGCTAGCTTCTTGGGTTTAGCCTCCTTGATCTCGTGGTAGATCCACTCTTGTAACACACATAATCAATATTAATCAAGCAGGACGTAGGGTTTTACCTCCATCAAGAGGGCCCGAACCTGGGTAAAACATCGTGTCCCTTGTCTCCTGTTACCATCCGCCTAGACGCACAGTTTGGGACCCCCTACCCAAGATCCGCCGGTTTTGACACCGACATTGGTGCTTTCATTGAGAGTTCCTCTGTGCCGTCACCATCAGAAAGGATTCCTTTTCCCGTCTTTAAAGACGGCACCGTCGTCAAGGGAGCTTTGGCCGCCGGCCAGACTATCCGGCTAGGCGGTTTTCTCATGACCGCCTATTCGGCCACCGCCCCGACAATGACCTCTCAAGTCATTAAAAGCGATCTTCACGTCAGCTTGGAGTTCGCCGAGCAGCTAGATCCGATTGAGCTCTCCTCTGTAAACGAGCTCCTGGATCGCATCGCCGCCCTGGGAGTCGCTACCGACTACGATCAGATTGGGCTTAAAACTGATCTGAGAGAAATTAACTCTCCCCAGGTTACCCACCACGTTGTCGTGGTAGAGGAACAATGCGGTGACTCTCCTTCTATGTTAAAAACCAACTATGTCCGGATTCCGGATCCCTCCATGCCGGATTCCAGTGGAGGGACGGACTCTGATCAAATACTGAACCTAAAGTCAGGCATCGGACCAGATTTGTTGGAAAGCGCTCAGCAAACCAAGCTTCCGAATCCGGAAGCTTCTTGGCCTTTGAGTCTCGGATCGGGCGGGGTTCCGAACTTAATTCCACCCGCCCACCCAAACATACGCGATCTATCTCAAATACGGCAAGATCCCGATGAAACAGTACATCATTACTGGGCCAGATTCCTCCTGGTTATGAACAGGATAAAGGCTGCCATGAAGAAAGCGCGATTTCAATCTTCTACAACAATTCCACGGACAAGGGAATCATAAACGCCATCAGTCGTCGCGAAGTTACACGCTTCGCCGACCTAGCGACCATTGTACAAAAATACTGCACGATGGAGAGCGCCTGGAAAACCAAAACTATGTTTTGGGACAATCCGGCCCTGAATAAAACCCCAGTCCGAAATAAAAGGGTGTGTCATACTCAAGCACCTGGGTTAAAAACCAAAAAGCAAAAAACCCCTAAAGGGTACGGAACCGTACTAGAGGGATGGCTCAACGGACCCTGCAAAATCCACAGTACGGAGGGCGCCACTCCAACACATAGCCTTCGAGCATGTTGGATACTACGGCAGGTGGCCAAAAGTGGCGTGGGCTTTTTAGCCCCGGGCAACCAACCCAGCAGTACCAGTACGGTATTAACAGTCTTCAAGACTTTTGCATCAAATAACATGCGGAAACGAACAATCCGCAGCCTCGCCGAAGTCTACCAAGTAGCAACAACAAATCCATGGAGCGACACGGCTATCACCTTCAATGCCAATGACAAACCTAAATTCCAAACAGCTAGAGCACCAGCCGCATTGGTCCTCAGTCCGATAGTGGACGGTTTCCGTCTCACTAAGGTACTCATGGATGGAGGCAGCGGATTAAACCTCATCTATGAGGAAACCCTTCAAAAAATGGAAATTGACTGGAGCCGCATTGAGCGAAGCAGCACAACCTTCAGAGGGATAATCCCTAGTCGAGAAGTACGCTGCACAGGAAAAATCACACTAGATGTGGTGTTCGGCTCACCGGACAATTACAGGTCCGAGGAGGTCACATTCCAAGTGGCCCCATTCGGCAGCGGATATCACGCTTTGTTAGGGCAAGAGGCATTCACAATCTTCCAAGCTATACCCCACTACGTGTACATGAAGCTCAAAATGCCCGGACCCAATGGGATAATCGCTCTCGCCAGTGATCCAGATACAGCACTCCGCACTGAAAATAAGACAGCCGCACTGGCCCTAGAGGCATTGTCCGAAGCCCTAGCGGCAGAGGAACTAACTACGCTGCGCTCCACGGTGGATAGGGACGATGATAAGAGGTCCAAGTCCACCTCTTTTAAACCAGCAGACGAAATAGTCAAATTTCAGGTCCATCCAACGGACCCCACAAAGACGGCCTCCATTGGGGCACAATTAAGTCCTGATGTTGAAGCCGCACTACAAGAATTCCTTCAGGAAAATTGGGACATTTTTAACTGGCACCCTTCGGACATGCCAGGAATCCCACGCAGGCTGGCAGAGCACAGCCTAAATATCCTAAAAGGATTCAAGCCAGTCAAACAAGCTGTTCGGCAATTTTCCGAACCCAAAAGACAGGCAATGGGAGAGGAGCTAGCCAAACTCTTAGAAGCCGGATTCATCAGAGATATAAAACATCCGGACTGGCTAGCCAATCTAGTAATGGTACCAAAAAAGGACAAATCCTGGCGCCTCTGCGTCGATTTTAAAGACCTTAACAAGGCCTATCCAAAGGACCCTTTCCCTCTCCCTCGCATCGACCAAATCATCGATGCTACCGCAGGGCACGATTTATTGTGCTTCCTCGACGCATACTCCGGATACCATCAAATCAAGATGGCGGAGAAAGATCAGGCTGCAACGGCATTCATTACTCCATATGGGCCATTCTGCTTCAACACAATGCCCTTCGGACTCAAAAACTCCGGCGCAACATATCAACGCATGATTCAAACATGTCTGGCTACCCAGATAGGCAAAACAGTAGAGGCATACGTAGACGATGTGGTCGTCAAGACCAAACATGTCGAAACTCTAGTAGAAGACTTGAGGGTGACATTCGACAACCTCCGAGCATATGACATTAAGCTCAATCCGGAAAAATGCGTCTTCGGCGTACCAGCCGGAAAGCTCTTGGGCTTCATCGTATCTGGTAGAGGAATTGAAGCAAACCCGGCCAAAATCCGAGCTTTGTCACAATTGGATATTCCAAAAGACCTCAAGCAGATACAAAATCTAACCGGATGCCTAGCGGCCTTAAGTCGCTTCATCTCCCGTTTGGGAGAAAAGCCTCTGCCCCTCTACCGCCTCCTCCGGCGCACCGAACATTTCGAATGGACGGATGCAGCCACAGCCGGACTCAAAGAAATAAAGGCCATACTGGCAACAAATCCGGTCCTGGCCGTGCCCAACCTAGGCGAACCTATGTTATTATATATCACAGCAACACATCAAGTTGTCAGCGCGGTACTCGTCGTCGAGCGAGAGACAGAAGGGCACAGATTCCCTCTTCAAAAACCAGTGTACTACGTATCCATTGTTCTAACTCCATGCAAGTCCCGGTACCCACATTATCAAAAGATAGCGTATGCGGTGTTCATGGCATCCCGGAAGCTGCGATACTACTTTCAAGAGTGTTCCATAACGGTGGCCTCCGAAGTACCTCTCAACGATATTATAAACAATCGCGACGCAATGGGCATGATTGCAAAATGGGCTATTGAGCTCTTACCATTTGACATAACTTACAAACCATGGCGAGCTATAAAGTCGCAGGTTCTGGCTAACTTCGTCGCCGAATGGACCGAAGCCGAACTCCCTAAAGAGTACGGCGCATACTCCAACTGGATCATGCATTTTGACGGATCCAAAATGTTGGCTGGCCTGGGGGCTGGCGTCGTCTTGACGTCCCCAACTAGAGACACAATCCAATACGTACTTCAAATAATGTACATGGACTACAACAACGCAGCCGAATATGAGGCCCTTCTACATGGCCTCCGGATGGCAATCTCCATGGGCATTCAACGCCTAGAGGTGCGCGGGGATTCAAACCTCGCAATATCCCAAGTAAATGGAGACTTTGACGCCAAAGATCCAAAAATGGCAGCTTACCGCAACGCCGTCCTAAAAATGTCAGCTCGGTTCGAAGGACTCGAATTCCACCATGTAGCCCGGGATAATAACCAGGCAGCAGACATGTTAGCACGCATTGGCGCGAAATGAGACGCCGTCCCTCCGAACATCTTCCTGGAACGGCTCTTTAAGCCATCCGTATTATGGGAAGAGGAGTCCGGAAATAACAATCCGGAGCCAGCTACATCACCTAACTCAGACCATTCTGACACAATCGGCGGCTCAACCAATGAAGTAACACCTTCAGCCGACGAAATAATGGCAGTAATTGCCCCGTGGACAGAACCATTCCTAGCCTACTTAATCCGGCAGGAACTTCCAGAGGACCAAAATGAGGCCCGCTGCATAGTTCGGCGATCTAAAGCCTACAAGGTCCATGAGGGAGAACTTTATAAGAAAAGCACAACCGGAGTCCTTCAAAGGTGTATCTCCGAAGAGGAAGGGCGAAATCTCCTGGCTGAAATTCACGCCGGACTCGGCGGGCACCACGCTGCAGCCCGGGCCCTCATAGGCAAGGCCTTCCGTACAGGATTTTATTGGCCGACAGCCCGGGCAGATGCTCAGGACTTAGTCCAACTATGCGTCGGTTGCCAGCTCTTTGCTAATCAGAGCCATATGCCACCCACCGCCCTCAAAACTATACCCATCACCTGGCCGTTCGCGGTCTGGGGGCTTGACATGGTTGGACCCCTTAAAGGGGGAACCCACAAGCACAAATACTTATTGGTCATGGTGGACAAATTCACCAAATGGATTGAGGCCAAGCCGGTTAAAACGGCAGAATCCGGACCTGTGATAGACTTCATATCCGGGGTAGTACACCGTTTTGGCGTCCCCCACAGCATCATCACTGACAACGGCACGAATTTCACGGCCGACGAGGTTAAACTCTGGTGCAAAAACATGGGCATCAAGCTCGATTACGCCTCAGTCTATCACCCCCAAACTAACGGTCAAGTCGAACGAGCAAATGGTCTAATCATGAGCGGCATCAAACCCAGACTAGTGCGGTCCCTCAAGGAATCTAACACGCACTGGGTAGAGGAGCTCGACTCCGTACTCTGGGGGCTGCGGACCACGCCAAACCGAACTACTGGATTCACACCATTTTTTATGGTATACGGCGCAGAGGCAGTTTTGCCCTGCGATATAATTCATGACTCACCTCGTGTGCACATGTACGAAGAAAGAGAAGCCGAGTTGGATCGGCAAGACAGTTTGGACGCCTTAGAGGAGGAGTGGGACGTGGCAAAGGCTCGTTCCGCATTTTATGAGCAGCAGGCTCGAAGATATCAAAGCAGAGAAGTACGGGCCAAAACTTACAATGTTGGCAAACTTGTTCTACGCCTGCCGGACAAGAAAAAGGACAAACTTAAGCCCAAGCGGGAAGGTCCCTTCATCATCGACCAAGTCCTGACCGGCGGAGCATACCCTCTACGTAACGCATCTGACAACCGACTCGAGCCGAACCCATGGAACGCAGCCCGTCTCCGAAGATTCTACGCCTAACGCCAGACTCAGAGTTCGTCTCACTCCCCCATCCACCTTTTTATATTTTTTACTGTCTCTTGTCCCCCTCCTTCTTCCCACTTTTTTTCAATACCTTTTATAGGCTGATTTGCGCTTTGTTCGCACACACTTGATGTGCTCCTAGCACTCATTATACCTGGGGGCTTCTTTAACAGAAGCTTATTCATACGGGCTTCATGCCCAATACATGTGTCATACTTCCGCATGTACCTTTTATTCACCATTATATGCATTGATATGACTTAAGTTTTGGCCAAGCTGGGTTGCCTGGCTCCTGTGCCTACCCCTACGTTCCCGATTGTTCGGCTAGGAGGTAAAGGGAGCACCTCTGCGATTGTTACTGCCGGGTCAGCCGGATGTGTACCTCAGACTGGGTGAAGCCGAAAGCTAGCGTTCTTAAGAGAATATTCGGTCGGTGACTTGAAAGATGATTTATTACTTACTTATTTATCTGCCCCCAGATGCTTTTTCTGCTATTTTCGCAGTCCGGCATTGCACTTTAGGGCATGCCTCCCAGGGAAAGGAACCCTTAATGGAACTATTCTCCCTGGAAGATGTTTCTTACTAACCATGTAATATAACATAACTAGTTGGGCACTTGTCTGATAAAGCAATTATGACCCCGATACCTTGTCTCCATGCATGCCCCGGTTCTTTTATAACCGTAAGGGTATTCGGACACACTCCGGACTGTTGGGTCCCGAGGTTGAAGCGAAATGGTCCGCAAAGACAAACGATCTACAATCCGGCTAGAAGGCATTTTACATGTCATTTCAAATTACATCGTCAAACCGACTGATTGTACTCCTCCTCAATCCCATCTAACATGCTGTCTAATTTACAGTCCTGCTGGGAATATTTCGCGGCCAGTTCTACTTGGCCGTACATCAAGCTCACAGGGATCTCCTTCCCATCAGGCCCCGCAGGTCCGACCTCGGCCATGTGGTTTGGGTCAGCCTTCGGGTAACGCGTCTTCACCATGGCCCAGGCCTCCCTGGCGCCCTAACGGCAGGCCGATATCTTCCACAAACGGAGGCGTCGCCGTGCTCCCTGAAGCTTCTTAGCAAGCTCACCAAGGCCCTCGGGTAGGGAGACGGATGGCCATAAAGCCTGAACGACGCCACTCATCGCCTGCCGAACACGTTCGAGCAATTGCACCAACTCGGGAAGTTGGTCACCCGTTGACCCAGGCATTTCCTCCGCAGGGCGACCTGTGAGCACACCTAAAGACATATTTCTGTCAATCGACTTCCTCGCCGAATTCTTCTTTTCAAAGGAATTTGTTCAAGCACTTACTATAAATGCCGCGACGACGCCGCTGATTCTCCTTCACGGAGCCAGACAGCTGGGCCCGAACACCTTTCAGCTCTTCTCCTAGCTGGGTGTGGGCATCTTGGAGCTTGTTTCTCTCCTGCTGCACCTTCATAAGCACCCTCTCGCTGGCCTTTAGCTGACGCAGTAGCTGTTGCTTGTCCGGATCTAGTCCGGCGCCCTCTGCAATATTATTGTCAGATTCACGCCACACTTTGTTAATTAATTATCTTTTCAAAGTACGTCTTACCAGCGGGGGTCTCTGTGGCTCCCCCTGTGGCGGCCAGTGCGGCCTCAAGTTGGGCCTTGCACTCTTGGAGCTCCTGGGACAGATGGGTATTCTTCTCCATAAGATCCTGCATAATAATTGATCCTTAAATCAGTTATTTTAACTATTTTAAGTCTCGGGGGCTACTGGCATATATAACTATTAAAATTACTTACCCGTATGTCTTTCACATACTGCTCCGTGGCTCTAGTTAGCCCATCTTGAGCGGCACGGAGGTGCGCGTTTCCCGCATCAAAGGCATTTAACACCTCCGGGGAGAAACACGCGTCACGAAGAACTATCCGGCGACGCCTGTGATTCATGGCGCTCTCCACCTCAGACCGGGTGGCGGACAGCCTATCGGCATCCTCCGTCAGAGGAACGTCCGGCTCATGCCTTGTATTCGCCTCCCCTCCCGGACCATGCATTGGAGCATGGCTGGCGGAGGCTTGATTGGCAACCTCTCCGGACACTGTCCGGCGAGCGCTCTTTCTGGAAAAGTTATGAGCATTAATATACCTCCTGGGGATCCTTCCCTTAAAAAAATAGCGGTGCTCCGTACCGTTGCGGCGACGTTTCGGTTCGCGTCGCACTCCTCTTCCGCCTGCTGGGCCGGACTGACCCTTGTTGGTCGGCCGCCGCGGGTTCGGCTTCCCGCCTTAAAGGCACCTCCTGCGATGCACCATTAGTATGGGATGGTCAGAATTGAGCGCGGATCAAATGATGGTGTCAAGACCTCGGTCGTAGTCACCTGGGAGGCCGGAAACAAACCGGGGTAGTCAGCCGTAATGGCGACTAGGGCATTGTCCATGCTAAGTTGGTGGAACACCCCGTCAATCAGCTCCACCTTTATGTCCGGATCCTCTTCGGAGGTCGGATCAAGGGATCATTCCGGATCCTCGGGCTGTGGAGTTAGGCTTCGTATGCCCTCCACATCCCAGCGCAGCTCCTGCGTCGAAATCACAGAGTAAGATACTTGACTTTGAAAGTATGGATCGGGTAGATGAACATCCGCTTACCCAGCTCCGAGGGTTATTCATAGAGAATCCATTCAACGGATTCGTGCGGAGGAAGTCCTCCTCCTCTCCCTTGTACAAGCCGGACAGGATCTTTGCCAGATCGGCTGCCGAGCCTGGCCCTTTGCGGCCATGACGGGTGGCGTCATCTTCCCCGTTGAAATCCCACATAGGGTGGCCCCTATATAGGAGTGGCTGCACCCCTCGCATAATGCACGTGGCCATGACTCCAATCATGGTCAATCCGGAGTGGTCCAGTAACCTAATCCGGCCCATCAGATAATGGACGCTCCTATCATCTTCCCGTTGAGGGCTCCGCGGGCGCCAACTCAGGCGTTTCTTCAAGGGAGCATTGCTGAAGTCCGGGAGGCCGATCCGAACTGGATCCGGCAGAGGGGCGTCCTCCATGTAGAACCATTCCGAAGGCCAGTCTTCGGACGCCTTCTTTGGGGTGCCGGATAGATATCCGGTCCCAGCGATATTTCGGCTCCGCCCACTTGATATATCGACCCCTCATGAGAACGGGGTACGAGACAAAACAATCTCTTCCACAGCGCAAAATGGGGCTCGATGCCCAAGAACAGCTCGCAAAGAGCTACGAAGCCCGCGATGTGCAAAATGGAGGCGGGCGTGAGGTGGTGAAGCTGGAGTCCGTAGAACTCTAGGAGCCCCCGGAGAAACAGATGTATGGGAAATCCGAGTCCCCTTATTAGATAAGGGACAAAGCATACCCGCTCTCCTTTGGAAGGGTTGGGGACGCTCTCCGCCTGCTTTCCACCCTTATAGGTGGCCAGTCCGGCTCGAACCGGAACCATGAAAGCTGGGGGAAGATATCCCTCGGTTTGGAGCGCCACTAGCTCGCCGTGTGGAACCGAGCATCTCCCCCAATCTCCTGGCTTAGGGCTGGGAGCGCGAGAGGAGGAGCCGCGTCGACTATCCATGATGGAATGGATTTTTGTCAGAGGCGCTTCGATGAGAACTTGCGGATGGAGGATGGTGTGAGCTAGATCTAGATCCTCGCCTCTCTTATAGGCGGCTCGTTCGCACGGCTAGGGGGTAAAATGTAAAAATACCCCAGCCTTTCGCATTCGTACGACACGTGGAAGAAGGCCATTATTGGGCGTAGAAGCCAAGGAGCGCAACATTTATAAGGAAGCCGGACACTATTCGACAGGAACATGAAGTTTGAAGGAGAACCCGCCTTACAACGCCGAAGACAATATACGCGCTGGACTCGTCGTCGCTGAAGCCCGGTTCGGGGGCTACTGAGGGAGTCCCGGACTAGGGGGTGTCCGGATAGCCGAACTATCATCATCGGCCAGACTCCAAGACTATGAAGATACAAGATTGAAGACTTCGTCCCGTGTCCGGATGAGACTTTCCTTGGCGTGGAAGGCAAGCTTGGCGATACAGATATGTAGATCTCCTACCTTTGTAACCGACTTTGTGTAACCCTAGCCCTCTCTGGTGTCTATATAAACCGGATGGCTGTAGTCCATAGGACGAACAACAATCATACCATAGGCTAGCTTCTAGGGTTTAGCCTCCTTGATCTCGTGGTAGATCTACTCTTATAACACACATCATCAATATTAATCAAGCAGGACGTAGGGTTTTACCTTCATCAAGAGGGCCCGAACCTGGGTAAAACATCGTGTCCCTTGTCTTCTGTTACCATCCGCCTAGACGCACAGTTCGGGACCCCCTACCCAAGATCCGCCGGTTTTGACACCGACAGGGCATGTTAACGGGTGCACTGTCATATTAGAAGCGGTGGCATCGCAAGATCTTTGGATATGGCATTCTTTTTTTGGCATGGCAGGTTCTCACAATGATATCAACGTGCTGCAGCGCTCTCCAGTCTTCACAAGGCTTGCAGAAGGCCACTTCCCACATGTCAACTTTGAGATCAACGGCCACCAATACAACAAGGGATACTATCTAGCAGATGATATATATCCTCAATGGTCAACTTTTGTGAAGACAATCTCGAAACCCCAAGGTGAGAAGAGAAAGAGATTTGCCCAAATGCAAGAGAGTGTTAGAAAGGATGTGGAACGTGCTTTTGGTATGCTTCAATCCCGGTGGGGTATCGTTCGAAACCCTGCACTGTCATGGGATGAAAGGAAGCTTTGGGAGGTGATGACTTCTTGTGTGATTATGCACAACATGATCGTCGAGGACGAGCGTGATGAGAGTATCTTCGACCAAGGATTTGATTATCAAGGTGAAAATATTGAGCCCCTCATCAAGACCCGGCCACATTTGAACAGTTTGTCCAATTCCACCGTCAGATGCGTGATTGACACACTCATTTGAATCTTCAAAATGACTTGGTTGAGCACGTCTGGGTTCACATTGGCAACCAATAGATGTATTGGTCCAAATTTAGGTTCAGTCAAGACAATTTCGATTTGGTTGTAAAACTATTTTATTAAAGACAATTTCAATTGAGTTGTAAAACTATTTTAATTTTCAGACAAATATTTGGGTTGGAAACTAGTTTTGATGCAAATTCGGGCATTTTTGGCCCTGACGGACAGGATGGGGCAAATGGATGCGGCCGCGCGCTGGGCGCACGGCCACCGCATCCCAGGACAGGCCCGGACACGACCCCAAATCCCTACCCAAACGGACAGAAACCGGACAAAACGGACGTCCGTTTGGAGTCGCGCGGTGAAGTTGGCCTTACGTCGAAAACGTATCTGGTGTGGTGCACCAGATACTTTATTGGGGCGAAAGCAAATGTGTGTGGGACCAACGTATGAGGGAGAGCCAGGCTTACAAAATTATACTATATAATACAGTTAAGTTTTTTTTAAATACAATTAAGTTTCAACAAAGAAACTTGTCAAAAAATTGTGGTTAAGTTTGAAAGTCAAATAATAATAATAATAATAATAATAATAATAATAATAATAATAATAATAATAATAATAATAATAATAATAATAATAATAATCGGTGTTGATCTTGTGTACAACATCTTGTCAAAAACGAATCGTTGGTCAAGGAAAACTGAATTCAGACATAAAACATATATGACCATGTTTGGGTTTGAAAAAAGAATAATAAAATAATGATGGGAGAGAACCCCACGTACAAAAAAATGAACGGAAAGAAAATGATGTATTGTGGGCTGATTTCAACACAGTATCGATCTGTCTTGCAAATGTTTCACCAATCTATCTTCCAGCCTCCTCTCATCCTTCAGATTCATATCGAAGGGCTCAGATATCACTGGTGCATCCGCTACACCAATTGGACCGGCACTGTATTCTCGGAGGGAGGAAGCCTGGATTGTCGAGCAACTCCTTTTGATTTTAATTTTTGAGCAAATGCAACTCCTTCAGCTTTTATTTTTTAGCAAATGCAACTCCTTCAGCTAGGCAAACACACATAGGCGCGCGGCCCGGCCCACGAGGTGTACGACCGTACGCGACTTGGGTTTCGACTGTCGCGATCTATTTTTCCTCCTGCAACACCGCAACGACCAATTTTCTTAGTAGCAACACTGTACCATCTACCGCTAAAAAAACATTGTACCGTCTAGTTTTCTCTGTAGCAACACTATAACTAACATTTTTTGAAACCGTGAACAATTTTTTCATTTGTGATCAAAATTTGAAACGAGAAATATTTTTTGAAATACTGAACAGTTTTTCATAAACATGAATATTTTTTAAAATTCTTGATTTCGGTACAAGTGAACATTTGTTGAATTGGTGAGAAAGTTTTGTAAACATTAACTTTTTTTCGTTCTGAACAATTTTTGAAGAATGAGAACAGTTTTCGAAATTCCAAAACATTTCCTAAATCTGCGAGGAAAAATTGTATACATTTTTGTAACTATTATGAACAATTTTCAAAAATTATTGAACTTTTTTAAAAAAGGCAGACATTTTCCGAATTTATATTTGTTTTGAAACACAGGAGCATTTTTTGAAATTTTGAACAACTTTTTAAAAAGATGTAGACACTTTAAAATTTCTAAACATTTTTTTCCAAAACAGGAACTTAAAAAAAAGAAATTAACGTCAAAAAAGGATAAATAGAATAAAAAGGGAAAATAAAAAATAAAAAGGAAAACCAGTAAAGATATAAGTAAAAGAAAAAAAGCTGATTCAGGGACTTTTGAGAAGGTTCAAACAACCGGTAGGCTTTCACTGTGCAATATGCTCGAAAGTGCGCCAGCTCGTCTCTCACGCCTGTCTAAGATCCTGTGTGAAGCCCCGACAACTGGATGTAGTGAGTGTCCAATAGGGAAATCGGTCCAATTTGAAGGAATTTAAATTCCAAATATGCTATATGTCGCCAGTTACTAACATTATTGTAGGAATCACTTGCAGGTTATGACGAGAGGCCTTGTCTATTAGCAGCGGGAGCACTCACGCACATGAATCGACAACCGAAGTTATCTCTTGCGCCGGACCAAAATCAGAGGCGGCCTCGTTTGTGGATCTTTTGGTCCGCTTTCCATAAGCTTATGGGAAATTTTACGCGGTTTTCGGAAGGCTTTTCACCGGTTATTGCGACTTCTCTCAGTTCTATTTTTCATTTGTATATTTTATAATTCATGAACATTTTTCTAAGCTTGTGACTTTTCAAAATTTGTAAACTTTTAAAAATCCATGAATATTTAAGATTTTTGAATTCATGAGTTTTTTCATATCGTGAATTATTTATTGAATTCACAACATTTTCTAAATTCATGAACATTTAATTAATCAAGAACAATAGTTAAAATTACGATTTTTTTAATTTGTGAACATTTTCTTAAATTGATGGATTTTTTCGAGTTTATTGAATATATTGTCAAAATCATGAACAGTTTTTAAATTCTAGTTCATGATTTTCCCGAAATTCCCGAATATTTTCAAATACATTGACTTAAAAAAAGTGGTGAACATGTTTCAAGTTCATGAACATTTTTTATATTCTTGAATATCTCAATATGTAAATTAAACATACCAAAATACAAGTGAATATATATGTACACCTGTGTTGCACGGGAGTTCCTATTGGATGCTCATTGCGTCCAACATTGATGCGAAGTATAAGCCCAGGACCGATCATGCCGCCGGCCCTTTGCACATACGACCCGCGTTGATACTGTAGTGAAGGCACTGTAGCAACCTGGAACACTGAAGCACATGGTTTTCTATATAATTTTTCAAATGTGAATATTTTTGAAATTTCAAATAGTTTTCGTAAACGTGTATTTTTTGGAAAAAGTGATATTTTCAGAAATGCGAACACTTTTTCCAAATTTCAAACATCTTCTGATAAAACAAACATGTTTTTAGAAAGCAAGACCATTTTTTATAAAAGTTTTCTTGAAAATTTATGATTTTTTTATTTTTTTTAAATCATGAACCTTTTGAATTTTTAAAATATTTGTTGAAATCATGGATAATTTTTTAAATCCTACAGATTTTTTGAAATATGTACGCAGCCTTTTGAATATTGTAAATTTAATAAAAAGGAAAGATAAAGAAAGGGAGAAAACCAGTAAAGAAAAAACAAAAAAAAAGGAAATAAGACTAGCCAATAACCTTCTAGAAAGTTCTCAAAACTCGTAAAAACCATACTAGAAGCTTCCAAAATAGGAACACACCTTTATGTGTAGCGCTAAAATGAGCCGGCCCAGTTTGCTCTCGCTCATTGCTCTCTTGTGTGAAACTCTGACATTTTGACGCAGTGAGCATCCATTAGGATTTGCCAAGTGCGCTTGCTCGCTAGTGCTCGCTCGGTCAGGTCCATATAAATGTGAGGGATGCGGGACGTGAGCAAATAAGAGCAATGCGTGTTGAGTGCTCGCTACGAGCAACACACAACAACGCCCTTTCTATGCAGGTTTAGTGAGAGGCTATAGGAGGAGAATAATGTACGAGCTTCCTATCCATTGAAGAAGACAGACTTAAACTTTAAGACTCGAACTTGCCACTTTATTATTAGTAGTAAGATAGGTTGCTTGAGCCAATCCTTAAATCGTGGTAGGAAAAGGCATAAAAGTGAACCCACCCGACTAAAGGGAAGAAATTCAGAACTTCAAAATAATCAAAGAGTGGTCGGAAGTTTGAAGATAGTTTTTTATAGCATCATGTGTTCAAAGTATATCACATACTCCCTCCATTCCAATGAATAATGTGTGCCTGCATTCCCAAATCCAACTTTGACCATAAATTTGACCAACTAAATATGGATTATATCTGATAAAATCATACCATTGAATTTATATAGGAAATCTTGCTATGTCGAGACCACTTGGCGTACAAGTTGAAGCATCCAATGTACTTGGATAAATAACATGCTTCTATATTTTTCAAAATTGTTGGAACATAATCCGGATACTTCTCACACCGAATAAAGTGGAGGTCATCTTTGTCATGGACGCGAACATATGTGTGCAATGGTATAGTAGCTGAAAGAGTCATCTTCAGTGTTTTGATCCAGTAGTTTGGCATCTTGAGCATAATCCACCATTCATCTTCAAAATACCAAAGGCTCTCTCTATGCAACTGTGCTGGGGGGGGGGGGTATCTTGTTGAACCTCTCCTTAGGAGTACTTGAAGGTGCACCTCTCCAAAAGCCAGGGACGTGATAATGTTCCCCTTTGTACGGAGCTAGATATCCATCTTTGTTAGAATGGCTGACATCTACAAGGCAATAATTTCCTAAAAAAACAAACATGCATATGACTTGGAGGATAAATGACATAAGTTGCAATATCAGGAAATGCTCACCCGTTGGAGGATGGGTGAAGGTGAGCTTGTCCTTGTCAATTGTATGGAGTAACACACTTGTATCATGCATAAAATCTGGTTGTCCAATTAAAGTGTATGTGAAGTGCATATAAAAGTCTCATACTACCATAAGATTCTGTGTTTCCGCCATATTCTTCCTATGTACCCCACTTTTAGAGGTCCTTCGGGAATAGAAGACCTAATACGAGTTCCATCTATTTCACCAATGTAGTCTTTGAGATGAGGCCGAGCCCTTCTATATTTCGTAATCCTATAGTGCACATTGTGGAAATTTGGGTCTTGAGGGTCAAGGTAGTGAGATGACATCTTGACTACACACTGTACAATCTCATAATTTACAATGAAATATATTTGACTATCTTCTGCACATTTGAAGAGGTTTTAGGTTCTTCTAATTTATGCACCCCGAGGTCCGCAACAACATGGCAAGGGACTCATAAGTGTTAACATAGCATGTTTCTTTGAGGCCTCACCAAAGCACCAACAAGTCATGAAGATCAAGGAAGGAAACGGTCAGTGCGTCTCTTTTACTCTATTCCTATCCATGGAACCTAGTGATAACCCACAAGTATAGGAGATCGCAACAATTTTCGAGGGTAGAGTATTCAACCCAAATTTATTGATTCGACACATGGAGAGGTAACGAATATTTGTAAGTATTAGCAGTTGAGTTGTCAATTCAACCACACCTGGAGACTAAATATCTGCAGCAAAGTGATCAGTAGCACAGTAGTATGATAGTTTGATAGTAGTGGCAGTGATAGTAATAGCAATAGTAACAACAGTAGTAATTCTTTTGTAGCAGCTGTAACAGTAGCAGCAACAATAGTAACTTAGCAAGAACAATATGTGAAAAGCTCGTAGGCATGGATCGGTGATAACATTGGATAATATTCATCATATAACAGTCATAACCTAGGGAGACACAAAACTAACTCCAGTTCATCAATGTAATGTAGGCATGTATTTCGTAAATAGTCATACGTGCTTATGGAAAAGAACTTGCATGACAACTTTTGTCCTACCCTCCCGTGGCAGCGGGGTCCATAAGGAAACTAAGGGATATTAAGGCCTCCTTTAATAGAGAATCAGAACAAAGCATTAACACATAGTGAATACATGAACTCCTCAAATTACGGTACTCACTAGAAATAATCCCAATCGTTGTCACTTTGAGGTATGCGGATCATAACACGTAATAGGTGCATATAACTTGCAAGATCGGATCAAGAACATAGATATAATGGTGAAAACATAAACGGTTCGGATCTAAAATCATGACACTCGGGCCCTAGTGACAAGCATTAAGCATAGCAAAGTCATAGCAACATCAATCTCAGAACATAGTGTATACTAGGGATCAAGCCCTAACAAAACTAACTCGATTACATGATGAATCTCATCCAACCCATCACCGTCCAACAAGCCTACGAAGGAATTACTCACTCCCGACGGTGAGCATCATGAAATTGGTGATGGAGGATGGTTGATGATGACGAAGACGGAAGATCGCCCTCTCTGGAGCCCCGAACGGACTCCAAATCTGGCCTCCCAATAAAGAATAGGAGGTGGTGGCGGCTCATATCCTCAAACGCGATGAAACTTCCTCTCCCATTTTTTCTCGGAAAATAGGAATTTATAGAGCTGGAATTAGGGTCAGCGGAGCCTCGTGGGTCTCACTACCCACCAGGGCGTGCTAGAGGGGGGTAGCATGCCCTGGTGTCTAGTGGGCAGCTAGGCTCCCCCTCAGGTGGGTCTTGGTTCCAGTATTTTTCTTTTATTCCAAAATAATTCTAAAGTTTCCTTGAACTTTTATTTGTGGACAAAAACAACACAATGGTAGTTATATTGAAAACAACGTTAGTCCGGGTTAGTTTCACTCAAAGCATGCACATTAGAGTCCAAAACAAGAGCGGCAGCATTAGGAAAAGTAGATACAACGGAGACGTATCAACCCCCTCAAGCTTAACCCATTTATTGTCCTCAAGCAATCCAGTTGATAATATGAAAGTGATAAAGAGAAACTTTTGGGAACTCTTTTGTTCTTGTGTCCATATATATGCTTAAATAGCACTCGGGTTTTCAGCAAAGATCATGACTAACCATGGAGACGATAACTATTAGAAATTATATTCGCTCATATCAATGGCATAATCAACTAGCGAGCAATAATAAGATGTTTCAAATGCCAACACTTTGTCAAAACAATCATGATATAACATGACAGTAGTGGTATCTCGCTAGCCCTTTCTGAGACCGCAAAACATAAATGCAGAGCATCTCCAAAGTTCAAGTAGTGACTGAACATTGTAATTCATGGTAGAAGAGGTCCAGTCATGATGCACACAACATTAACTATACACAATGCATGAGGATGACAATAGTGCTCCCAGGACTGGTGCTTGTTTGAGAAAGTGATGACCCAACATAAAAGTAAATAGATAGGCCCTTCGCAGAGGAAGCAGGGATTTGCAGAGGTGCCAGAGCTCAAAGCTTAAATCAAAAATAAATATAATTTTGGGAGGTATACCTTTCCTGTCAATGTTACGACCAAGAGTTATCAATATCTTCCATGCTAAACACATTAGCGGCGGTTCCCAAGCGGTAAAAGTAAAGTTTTACTGCGCCTCCACCAACAAACACTAGCCATGGCTAGCCGAATCCTCGGATGCCTTCCCTACCAACAACGGTCTGGGGGAGTTTTGTTTAATTATTATTGCAATTTTTGATCATAGGACTGGGCATCCCGATTACCGCCCCCTCGTGCAAGGATGAGTAAATAAACCCTCATTATGAGAATGACCCACTTAGCATGAAAGATACCGACCACCCCCTGTCGCTCCATGAGCAATACAGGCACACAAAACAGATGTTCATTCGAATTTTTAGAGGTGGCACATGCAAAATTTACTTAGAACAGAAGGGTAATACCGCATATAGCACTACTGGAATCTGGCACTTTGCCATCTGCCATGACAGATGGCAAAGGCATGGTCGGCGGATGGCAAAGGCTTTGCCATCTGCCAGCAGATGGCAAACAGTTTGTCTGAAACCCTGCCGGTAAAGGCTTCTTTGCCGTCTGCTGGCTGATGGCAAAGAGCCTGTGGCTTTGCCATCTGCTGGCAAATGGCAAAGCCTCTTAACGGGGTTAGCCCCATTAGAAGGCTAACGGCATACTTTGCCATCTGCCAGCAGATGGCAAAGGCTGCAGGCTCTTTGCTGTCTGCCAACAGATGACAAAGGCTGCAGGCTCTTTGCCGTCTGCCAGCAGATGGCAAAGGCTGCATGCTTTGCCGTCTGCCAGCAGATGGCAAAGAGCCCAAATAGGCCAGCCCAAATTTTACATGTAGATGACACGTGGCCTCTTTGCCATCTGCCAGCTGATGGCAAAGCTCTTTGCCATCTGCCAGCAGATGGCAAAGTGACTATATTGCCCCATTTAATTTTGTTTTTTCTTATATCAATTCATTTTCACAGAAATCAAACACAAATATATTTATATGACCAATATAGCATATTCAACATGGCAAAGAGCTGACTGATGGCAAATTCCCTGTTTCCAGTAGTGTAGGTAGATATAGTGGACTCATCTGGAACAACTTTGGCTTATGGATTGCGATGCACAAGCAATATTTCCGCTTAGTACAGGCAAAGGCTAGCAAGTAGGTTGAGAAGCGACCAGCTAGAGAACAAAAACGGTCATAATCATGCATTATGAACAATTAACATTGAATACTAGCATGAGTAGGATATAAACACCATGACATAAATATCGTGGAGGCTATGTTGGTTTTGAATCAACTACATGTGTGAACATGCACCAAGTCGAGCCACTTGGAACATTCAGAGGAGGATACCATATCATCATACTACATCACAACCATTTTAGTGCATGTTGACACCCAAGATAAATCATTATCCACTCCTAGCTACTTAAGCATGGCATGAGCAACTATAATTTCTAATGGTCACCGTAAACATGTTTAATCATGGATACTGAGTAAAACATATTTGCAGAAACAAAAACAAGTTGAGTTCATACCCGCTTTTCCCTGCCACAATCACTTCATCAAATATCGTCATTATTGCCTTTCACTTGCACGACCAAATGATATGAAAATAATAATAAGGCAAGAGTGTCGTGGACTAAGCTAGAATCTGCAACATTTTATTCAAAGGATAAGACAAAATAATATGGGCTCTTTGTCAGATTATCAATAATGCATATGAGTGCCACTCAATATTTTCATCGTGGTCTTCTCCTTAGTACAACTCAATGAAACAAAAGAAAAGAACTTCAAAGAAAACACAGTGAAATATTTTTGGAGTTTTTTCTTTTTTCTTGAAGAAAGCAAATTAAAAAAATAAAAACGAGAAAAACTATTTACACAGGAAAGCTCCTAAAAAGCAAAATAAAAATTGAGAAATCTTTTTGGTTTTTTTAATACTATAACTAAATTAAACTAGAAAGAAAAACCGAAAATAAGCAGGAAATATTTTTGGATTTTCTCAAAGTTTTTCAAACACACAAGAAGAAAGCGAGAAAATAAAACTAAAATGGATTATACAATGAAAAAGTATGAACACCGACAACTAGAATGAAGTGTGTGAACATGAATGTAATGCCGGTGGAAATACGTACTCCCCCAAGCTTAGGCTTTCGCCTAGCTTGGTAGTCACCACCCGTAGTAGCCATCCAGTCCCATGTGAAAGTGCTGGCGGTGGGGGGGGGGTGCACCTGAGCGTTCCACTCCTGGGGCTCCTCCTCTGCAGCTGCCTGTGCATTCCGGTAGGCAACAATGTCTTCTGGTAGCACAGTGTATCCGTTCCTGGCATAAGAGTCAAACAAAGCAGGTGCGGGCAACGGGATAATATCACGGGTATTCTCACTTAATACCAAGTTATCACGAATATGTTGAGGATGCTTGGGAGCATCAATAAAGTGGTGGTCCTCCATCGCCTGGTGATCTAAATAAACTCTAGGCAATAAGTAATCATGCTGGTGTATCTGAACATTAAAGCGTATCGCTAGGAGAGTAGCATAAATACCACCATGAATTTTACCCTTAGTCCTATTAGTGTGCAGACGACGTGCAATAATAGGTTATGTGTGG
This sequence comes from Triticum timopheevii, assembly GCA_963921465.1. Lineage (NCBI taxonomy): Eukaryota > Viridiplantae > Streptophyta > Magnoliopsida > Poales > Poaceae > Triticum > Triticum timopheevii. The sequence goes on from OY997272.1 coordinate 157,231,925, forward strand.
TCATTATGAAGTGCACGGCGTAAAATGGCAAGGGCAGGGGCACTGAGTATGATGCCCTTCTCTCTAGCAGTCACACATTTTGTTATGAAAAGAGCAAAGTAATGCACAAAAGGAAATTGCAAACTAGTGGCCATGGCTTTTGACATGCCCCTCTCCTCTTCCACAGTTAAAGTACGGAGGAAACCCTCAAACTCTGCCGGTCTAGGCTCTCTTAATTCCCCATCAAAGGAAATTAAACATATCTCACAAAATTCAGTAAGCGGTATCTGACAGATTTCATAATATAAATTATTCCGCAAGGCAGGAGGTTCAAGCCTATTTAGGAAATAAAAGTTTTGCGCAGAGAAATTTGTAGGCGCATTGAGTATGATGCCCTTCACTCTAGACATATAATCACTCAAGTGTTCAACCATATAAACATTACGTTTCAATTGTCTACCAACATAAGCATTGAAATTTTCTTGTTTAACTATAAAATTATCAAACTCATACAAGCATTGACTAGTAGACTCATTACGAGGAATATCACCTTCATCAAATCTATAGAGAGAATTTACCTTTACTACATGTGTCGGATTATCAAGACCATGTATGTTGGGGATATAACTATTAGGTGTGACCCGCCCAGGAGGGGTTGGGTTACACCTATGGCGAGTCAAGACACGAAGCCCAGAACGACACTTGAAGATGACGGTTCAGTTAAGGGCCTAAGCCCAAAGGTGATTCAAGGCCTGTAGAGATAAAGCGCCATATGTATGTAACTTGTATTGTAAGGCAAGAATAGAGAGAGACAAAGCCGGACACTATTTATGAGCCGGCCGGGACTCTGTGAGCCGCTGGGCGTCGATCTGTGTATATAAAGGGACGACCCAGCGGCGGTTCAGGGAAGGTAACACAAATCGAGAGCTAGGTCAAGCAGATTCGCTTCCTGGCAATCGAGACATAAGCAATCCCACTCAAAACTGGATCGTAGGCTTTTACCTTCACCGTAAGGGGTCGAACCAATATAAACCCCATGTCCTTTGTCCCGATTAACCCCTTTAAGTTTCGTAGTTGCGATGGCTCCACGATTAAGTCCTTTCGCTAGGACATCTGACGTGACAATTCCACGACAATTGACACCCACCATGGAGCCAGCGCACGGTGGATTTGAGTTCTTGAAGGGCAGCTTCGAAGGGCTCAAGGGATACGCTGTGGGCCGGATGACCAAGAGTCGTCGCGGCAAGCTCTACATCGACGATGCAGGCTGGGGCCCCAACACCGGCTCAATTGAGTACGGGTACCGGGTCCCCTTCGGTAGAATTCACGTCTTCATCGGCAAGATCGGTGAGCTGGGCCCTGAGCCGGACATCTACACCAACATTGTCGAGACGGCTCAGCGTGCGAGACCCGCCCGGGCTCAGCCTGCCATGAAGCGTGCCTTCCCGGGATGCGTCCATGGAGGGGAATCTTTTGAAGGATCTATGTCTGCTGGTGAGACGGCCATCTATTCTGATGGTGAGAAATCCACGGGTGAGACGGTTTCACTGTATCAACTGCAAGACGGCGGGCTCGGGGGCTATTCCGATGGCAGTAGTATTCCGGACCCCTTTGAGCCACCGAGCCGAGTTGGGATCTTCATGGCTGGCACGCAACCCGGTCAAAACTCTACGGCTGCGGCAGCGATAACCTCCGGGTCAGCGGCAGCCGGGGCGGGAGGCCCTGCGCGCCCACCGGCTCGGGTGCTGATGGATCTCATGGAGAAGACGACAACCCTATTAACCGCCATGGTCAACGCGGCGGATCAAGCTCAACATGATGCGGAAGTGGCACAGTTAAAGCTGGACATAGTACAAGCTAAAGAAGACCTAGCGGCAGAAGACGTCAGGATGACCGTAGAGCGGGCGGCTCTAGACGCTCAAGCTCAGCAGATTTAGTCGCAGGCTTTTCAGCTCACAATGGATCAGAACGCATCAAATGAGGTTATGAGGAGAAGGTGCCAAAAGGCTCAATCTTGTCTGCCTCCGGTTTATGATCCTAGAAACCTTTTTCACGCACCCGGAGTAGGCCCCAGCAACCCGCTGGAGGTAAACCGGGTTGCAACGCCCGGGGCTGGCACGCCGATTCAGCCACGAGTGAGGGAGCCCCCACGTCTGAACACTGCTTCGCCTTATTATGTGCTGACACCACCGGGTCATTATTCTAACCCGCTGGAGAACATGATCGCAATGGCAGCACGACTGGCGGCTCTCCCAGCAGATGGCGACTCACCGACGGCGGTTGAAACACGGAGGGTCAGAGAACTTCTTCAGACGGCTTTGGCGCAGCAGGAGGCGTAGTCTTATAGTCGAGACAGGATTCACTCAACCCCTCGCCCAAGCCGAAGCCCAAGCTACAACAGGCACATGGATTCAGCGGCGGTTTCCAGCAACGACCGACGCCGTGATCAGCTACGCGGGCATGACCCGGTGCGTGACGGAGTGCCTAACTTCGTTGATCAGGACAGGATACGTCAGGCTGCTGCGCGGGCGGCTCAGCAGGTGGCTTACCAGCCGTTTCCGGGTTATCCGACGATGTCTATTGAGGTAGGAGTAACCACTAGGACCGGAGGTGTCCCTTGTCTGGTGCTGGCTCTGTGCAATGAACGTTTGCCCAAGGATTTTAAGGGCCCCCGAAAGGTGCCTAATTATACGCCGACTTACAACCCGGGGCATGGATTGAAAGCTATGAGATGGCCATGGAACTGCTGGAGGTCAGTGATGCTGTGATGGCCAAATACTTTACCATAATGTTGGATGGAACGGCCCACACTTGGTTGAAGGGGCTGCCGCCTAATTCCATGAGCTCATGGGCAGAGTTAAAAGCCCGGTTTATTCAGAACTTCAAGGATACATGCAAACAACCCATGTCAATTGTGGACTTGACTAACTGCAAGCAAGAGGAGGGTGAGTCCACGACCCATTGGGTGCGCCGGGTCAAGGCCATAATACATTCATCTGATAAGATGGAAGCCGGCTCTGCAGTCTTAATGTTGGAGAAAAATTACCATTTTACGCCTCTGAAATAGAAGCCGGGGCAGCTCAAGCGCGATTGTAATGACATGGGCCAGCTGATGGCGGCTCTAATCAAATACACCGATTCTGATAGTACCAAGGATCCTGAGTCTGACGATGACAAGGCAGGGAAGGGAAAGAAGAATGGCAACTCCAAGGGTCCGCAGCATAACCCGGCAAATCAAGGGGGCAATAATAAACGTAAGGCTAATGGTAGCTTGGAGTTTGTGGCTAACACAAACGTGCAAGGCAACAATCAACGACGTAAGGGGAGGCCACCTCCTTGGTCCGACGGGTCAGGTCCCACTCTTGAGCAGTTGCTGAATGAGCCCTATCAAGGCATGTAACTCAGCAGAAGCCGGCCACTCACCTATGGAAGGATTGTATGACCATGAAGGCTTTCAAGAATTCCAACATGTTCGACATCAATAATGGGCCAGGTGGCGGCTCTGGTTCCGGTTTTCAGGGCCCGAGTTATGGAGGCGGCGACTCTAGTTCCGGCTTTCAGGGCCACCAAAATAAGCAGGGTGGATACAATCAAGGCAACCAACAATTTGGCTAAGGAGGTCAGTAGCAGCAGCAATCCGGGTATCAAAGTCATCCAAAGCAGTTGAGCAGTGGGCAGTATCATGTTTTCACTACAAGTTTGTGCAAACGGGACGAGAAGCTTCACAAGAGGGCTGTGAACACCATTGAGCCGGCTGTTCTCTAGTACTTGCGATGGTCTGAGCAGCCCATTATGTGGAGTCAGGCGGACCACCCGCCCCGGGTTGATAACCCGGGTCACCTGGCTTTGGTGGTGGTGCCTCAAGTCGGTGGTTACAAGTTTACTAAGGTACTCATGGATGGAGGCAGCAACATTAATATCCTCTATTATGAAACCTTCCGTCGTATGGGGTTAACTGATAAGAATCTTAAGCAGTCCAATACTGTTTTCCACGGTGTGGTTCCTGGTAAGTTAGCATATCCAGTTGATAAGACTGAGCTGGAGGTAGCCTTTGGAGATGAGCACGACTCCAGGGCTGAGAAGTTAACTTTTGAGGTGGTCAAGATTAGGAGCCCGTATCATGCTCTGTTTGGGTGGCCGGCTTATGCCAAGTTCATGGCGCGGCCGTGTTATGTTTATCTACATCTCAAGATGCCGGATCATAAAGGGACCATTACGGTTCATGGCAGTCGAAAGGTGGCTTTGGAGTGCGAAGAAGGCGACACGCTTATGCTGAGTCAGTTTGTGCTGTAGAAGAGTTAAAATTTTATAAAGACAATGTTGACCCGGCGGACATGACATCCTTGAAGAAGCCCACCATAGAGCATGAACCGGAGATGAAGTTTAAGTCGGCTGACGACACCAAGCTAGTTGATTTTGTTCCTGGCGATTCATCTAAGCAGTTCAGTATCAGTGCCAATCTGGATCCCAAATAGGAAAGCATGCTCATCAAGTTCATCCGTGAGAACCGGGACATCTTTGCATGGAAACCTTCTGACATGCCGGGTGTACCAAGAGAACTCGCTGAGCACACTCTCAATATTGATCCAAAATTTAAGCCGGTCAAGCAGTTTCTTCGGCGGTTCAACAAGGAGAGGCATAAGGCCATTGGGGAGGAAGTGGCCCGGCTCTTAGCGACCGGGTTCATTATTGAAGTCTTTCATCCAGAATGGTTGGCTAACCTGGTGCTCGTGCTGAAGAAAAATGGCACCTAGCGTATGTGTGTGGATTACACAGACTTAAACAAAGCTTGTCCGGCTGATCCTTTTGCTCTCCACCGTATTGATCAAATCATCGATGCTATGATGGGTTGTGAGCATTTGAGCTTTTTGGATGCTTATTCCGGATATCATCAGATCAAGATGGCAGTTAAGGACCAGGAGAAGACGACTTTTATTACTCTGTTTGGAGCCTTCTTCTATGTGTCTATGCCTTTTGGGCTTAAAAGCGCCCAGGCGACTTATTAGCGATCTGTGCAGAACTGTCTTCACAATCAGATTGGGCGCAATGTTCATGCTTATATGGACTACATTGTGGTGAAATCTAGAGAGAAGGAGACCCTGATAGAGGATCTGAAGGAAACCTTTGATAATCTCCGGGTCTACAAGATGATGCGTAACTCGGCCAAATGCGTTTTTGGTGTGCTTGCAGGCAAGCTTTTGGGTTTTCTGGTTTCAAACAGAGGCATTGAGGCTAACCCGGAGAAGATCAAGGCAATTACCTCTTTGGCTAAACTGGCATGTATCAATGATGTTCAGCGGCTGGCGGGTCGTATTGCTGCTTTAAGCTGGTTCATAAGCCGGTTAGGTGAGAAGGCCATACCGCTGTATCAGATGATGAAGAAGACATACGACTTTGTCTGGAGTGACGCTGCTAACGCTGCCTTTGAAGATTTGAAGAGACAGCTAGCTGAGCCGCCGGTCCTTGCTTCTCCCATTGATAAAGAGCCGCTATTATAATATGTGGCTGCTAACACACATGCTGTTAGTGTGGCCATTGTGGTGTAGCGCAAGGAGGCTGGTAAGGAACATCTGGTTCAATGACCGGTTTACTACATTAGTGAGGTGCTTATTGAGTCCAAGCAAAGATATCCACATTGGCAGAAGCTCGTTTATGGGGTGTTCATGGCAAGCCAGAAGCTTAAGCAATATTTTATGGGTCATCCCATCACTGTGGTCAGCTCTGCTCCGTTAGGGGATATCATCCAAAACAGAGAGGCCACAGGACGAGTCGCCAAGTGGGCTATTGAACTTAGGCCTCATCGTTTAAAGTATGTGCCACGCACTGCTATCAAGTCTCAAGCACTGGTGGATTTCATCAATGATTGGATGGAGTTGCAGATGCCTGAAGAGAAGCTGGACAACACATATTGGACTATTTACTTTGATGGATCCAGCAATTGGAGGGCTCGGGGGCTGGAGTTATTTTAGCTTCCCCTCGAGGTGACAAATTCTGCTATGTGCTAAGGTTGATGTTTCCCTGTACTAACAATGTAGCTGAGTATGAGGCCTTACTCCATGGTCTTCGGATGGCTAAGGAGATGAGCTTAAGCCGGGTAAGGTGCTTTGACGACTCAGATTTGGTGGCTCAAGAAGTCTCAGGCAAGTGGGATTCTAAGGACCCCCTCATGGCGGCTTATCATCGTGAAGTTGATGTTGTTGCTGGACACTTCAAGGGTTACAAAGTGGAACACATTGATTGCAGGAAGAATGAGGCGGCTGATGCTTTAAGCTAGCTAGGGTCTCAACGTAAGCCGGTGCCACCTAATACTTTCTTGGATATTCTGCATAACCCTTCTGTCAAGTTACCTACAGAGGAAGACTTGGCTGTTCCTGACCCAGAAGTGCAATTGGTGGCGGCTCTTCACGTCATCCCAGATTGGACAGTGCCATATTTGGCTTACATGACCTGGGGTGAGTTTCCTGAGGATGAAACCTTGGCCAGGCAGATAACCCGGCGGTCTAAGTCAATGACAATTGCCAGTGGCGAGTTGCATCATCATAGTGTCATTGGGGTATTTCAGCGTTGTGTCTCTCCTGAGGAAGGTCAAGAAATTCTTCATGAGATTCACGAAGGAGATTGTGGTCATCATGCCGGTTCAAAGTCCCTTGTGGCTAAGGCCTTTCGTCATGGATTTTATTGACTGACGGCTCACGCGGATGCAGAGGATCTGGTCAGTAAATGTGACGGTTGTCAGAAATTCTCACGACGAGCTCACGTGCCGGCTCAAGAGTTGAGGATGATTCTAATTACTTGGCTATTTGCCGCCTGGGGACTTGACATGGTTGGGCCTTTCAAAAGGTCCAAAGATAAGAAGACCCACCTTTTGGTGGCGGTTGACAAGTTCACAAACTGGGTTGAGGCAGAACCAGTTAGTAAGTGTGATGTAGCCACGACGGTTCAATTCATGAAAAAGGTGATCTTTTGTTTTGGCTTTCCACACAACATTATAACTGACAATGGTACTAATCTGTCCAAGGGTGCCATGGAGGAGTTCTGTCAACGTGAGCATATCCGACTTGATGTTTCTTCAGTAGCTCACCCTCAATCCAATGGTCAAGCTGAAAGGGCCAATCAGGAAATTTTGAAAGGCATCAAACCCTGGCTTATGGTTCCTTTGCAACGGACGTCGGGTTGTTGGGTGGAGGAGTTACCTTCTGTGACATGGAGCATCAATACCACCCCAACAGGTCTATGGGTTACACGCCTTTCTTCATGGTTTACGGAGCAGAGGCGGTTCTGCCGAGTGACATTCGTCATGACTTGCCCCGTGTGGCGGCTTACGTTGAAGATGATAATGAACAAGCCCATCAGGATGCACTTGACCTGTTAGATGAAAAGTGTGACTTGGCAGCAGCCCGTTCGGTGATTTACCAACAGGACCTGCGCCGTTATCACAACCGCCGGGTTAAGTCCAGAACCTTTCAACAAGGTGACTTGGTGCTCCGGCTCATCCAGGATCAAACTGATGCTCACAAGTTATCCCCACTTTGGGAAGGGCCCTTTGTGGTTAGCAAGAACTTGAACAACGGGTCATAGTACCTTATCAATGTTCGAGAGCACAAAGACTCACGTAAGTCGGAGGAGGAGACTCGCCGGCCGTGGAATATAGCTCATCTTCGGCCTTACTACACTTGAGCCACCGACTCTCATGATGTACATATTTTGATGATGTATATATTATGATAATCAATAAAGGAGGACCGTTGTCCTTTTCATCCTCAATGATCATATGTCTTCATCCTTATTTTCAAAACGACCAATTGGGGGCTGATCGTATTTGAATCTAGCTTAACTCTCTTGGTCTGGCTCATGATTGTATTCGAATCTAGCCATTAAACCTCATGATCACTAGGGGTCTTCCTGTTCAAACATAGGTCGTATTCGAACCAAAGAGAACATAGCTGTCGGTACCCTTTTGATGGCACAATGCCAAACTCACTAGAGGGCTTCTTGATCGTATTCGAATCATAGCTTAACCTCTTTGGGTACGACTTTGATCATATTCAAATCAGAGTCGTTAAAAACTCTCAAGGTCATTTGGGGGCTTCCTGTTCAAACATAGGTCATATTCGAACCAAAGAGAACATAACTGTCGGTACCCTCTTGATCGATGCAACGCCAAAGCCACTGGGGGCTACATGATCATATTCGAATCCTAGCTTAACCCCCTTGGAATGGTTTACTGATCATATTCGAATCAGAAGCCTTGCTTTGTTTTATCTCTATTTGACTTAAGTGTTTTGAAGACAATCTTTGGTTTTGTCTTGAGACTTTTTTGTTCAGATTTAAATATAAATGTGGTTTAGCTTTAAACTGGCTTGGTTTGGAATGATAAGTCGCCAACATATGACAAACATCATGTACTTGGAAGTGAGTGGCTTCTAAGGATTGGGTTACCACCCTTACTGTTCGGATCATGTAAACTGGCAGTTCAAGTTCAAAGTCACAGGACAATTCAAAGGCTTTCTTATGCACAAGGAAAAAAGATGATAAGTGTAGAAAGGAGTAAATATAGGATGGCGGCTTAAATAGTGTTAAGGCATCAAAACATGCACAATGGCACGACAAAGCAAAGTCATTTCTACTCCTATTACACGACTCCCTGAGTCCAAATGTTTAACGTTGTTTTTCAGCAGGTTACAAGTATGAGCCGCCTGGCGGGTCAATTCTCTTGCTGACCTGAAACTTCTGGATCAACCCTCTCTGCTCTTTTGTCCTGCTCCCGGTCCTGGAAGGTTGATGGTGACCAGTCAATGCCATTCAAAGCTTCAAATTCAGCTTCATCATCAATTAATCCGGTAGGGTCAACTTCAGGGGCGAAGGTATGCTTACGGATTGGTGGGATCAGGCTGGTCACTTTATAATGTGGTGTTGGTATTCTATGATTCTCTGCATCATAACCCGGTTGGTACTTGGAGAGATCTGCCTCATCAGCAATCAGCATGGCCACAGGGCGTACTTCTTTCACACAAGCGGTGAAATCCTCCTGTTCAAAAGAAGTGCCGTCTTCCTTTAGGCTTGGATAACCAATGGCGATGTCGGCCGGGTCTAGTTCTGGTAGCCAAGCTTTGTCCCGGCTTAAAGTGGCCACGGTTCCGGCTCTTGCAGACGATCGCCTTAGTTCGTTAAACCGCTGGGGTAGCACCGAAAGCTTCCTTAGCACATCCGCCAGGAGGGTGGGGACTTCATTTGACAAGGCCACTGTGGCTAGGGCACGCTGAGATCTGGTGTAGAGTTGTTCCACCAGCATGTAAACCACCTTCAGCTTGATCAGCATGTCTTGGTTTAGATTTGCGCTTCTAGGGCCTGCATAGCAATGTCAGGTGAGTTAATGCCAATTAATATGATCACTAGAGAAATTCAAATATTTGACATTTGCAGGACGACTTACCAAAGATGGCTGAGACCATCTAAGATACATGGCGATTTAAGCCGGATAATTCGGCGATCACCTCTTCAAGACCCGCCTCTACTTTCTCAGCCCGATTGGTCAAAGCGATCTTCTCTTCAGCCCATGCCTTTTTCTCCACTTCAAAGTCTTTTTTTAGTTTCTCTTGTTCAGACACACTGAATTCAAACTTGGAGTTGGCTCATTGGGTTTCAGTCTCCTATGCTTCTAGGAGGTTCTTCACATCAGCCAGTTCTGTTTGAAGTTGAGTGCTAGCGGCCTATACAAATACCGGGTCAAAATCATGAATATTATGATAAAATGTTAAGTCCCAAGTCTTTTGCAAGCAACAACACTTGGCACTTGGGGGCTAATGCTTATTGAAAGATTCTATCTACATGGCGGTTCATGAGAGTAAGTCCCAAGCACTTTGCAAGCAAAGTACTTAGCACTTGGGGGCTAATGCATATTGCTGTTAAATCGGCACAAGTGTTATGTTCTACACAAATATATGAAGGACCGACTCATTCATTTTGATTAACCCGACCATTGGGGACTACGGATTAAGCCGGATTTTTTATAGGTTTGATCAACGAATATTACTAATACTTATATGTTTGTTCTAAGTCTACAACATATTCATCATAAGCAATAGACTTGGGGGATGGCATAATAAGGATAATTCAAGGAAGAGAAGAGATTATACCTCAAATTTCTGGTGCATTTGCTTCACCATGTCAATTTCAACATCACGGCTGCTGTGCACTTGGTTAAGATAGCCCGACAAGACTTCCCCGATACTCATATGAGTATAATCAGCAACATCAAACCTAACCTTGCGGTGTTCCATGAGCTCCTCCTTGGAAGAACACTTGGCCAGTATTGTGGGTCTCCCCGGCTCAGTATAGTCAGTCTTGGTAATCTCAACATCAGCGTCTTGTGGGTCGTCTGTCTTGACCGTTCTAGAAACTTCCGGATTTTCATAGCCATCAATGACTTGATCAGCAGGCGGGTCGGTAGTTGACGTAGGCGGTTCATACGCCGGTTCAAGCGGCGGCTCAGTAACGGAGGCTTCAGGTGCGGCCGTCTGGAGTTTCAACTCTTTGAGGATTGGCTTGTCGGCCGGCTTGTTCTTCTTCGCTTTCTTACTAGGCTTTACTTTTCTGCTGCATAAGACCAAAAGATCAGTATAAATACAAAGAATTTAAATGAATACAAGATAAGTCAGTCATCGTTACCCTGGAGCGGTCTTGAAAGCCGACATATTGTACTGAATTGAGTTGCCGGAGGAAGGTGGTGTTCCCTGATAATTTGAGTCAGAAGGGTTTAGTGGTTGACGAGTGAGACCCGCCAAAGGATAAGAGGAATTTTAAGTCGGAGGTGACCTTGTTCCGGTGCTTCCGTGGTGTGTTTGGTAAGCCGGAGGAGAGTTCTGCGTCTTTGTTGGTCCGGGTCTGCCTCCGGCTCTCATGAATCTATCGCTTCAAAAGAAATTGAGGATCTTAATAAGCTAAGGGATGTGAAAATCTTACTTTCCGGGTTACCCGTCGGATTTTTTGTCTCGGCAAAGGCTCTGAGTCGGAGGAAATAATAGTTACCTCTTCATCCACCCCGTGACTCATGCTCGTGTCCTCCTGATCACAATCAATATCAATAAGGTGATTAAAAAATGAGCCAAGAGAGTCAAGGGCTACCTCCGACTCAGAAGAGTCCTCCAGTTGAAGTAGCTCGGAAGCGCTGGCTTCTTTCCCCTTTTCTTCGCGGTGGCTTTCTTGGCGGCTCTCTTGGCCTTCCTGGCTTTCTTTGCGGCCTCATGATCATATTTCGCCTTCCAGAATTTATCATCAGCCTGTGAAAGTCAGCAAAGGTTTGAGTACAGATAAAACGTGAATGATGGAGATGGTTTATTTAGCTTGGCGACTTACCGCTGGAGCCGGGTTAGCTTTGCAGAAAGGGCTTAAGCCCACCTTGCCACAATCTGCTAGGCTCTCGTTTAAGAGAGGCTTGGTCATATCATTGATGAGATCTTCAGGTAAATCATCAGGGCTGTGCCGCTGAGGGTCATTCTTCGCGCCCGTATAAGTGCACATCAAACCGGGGCGGCAGCTCAATGGAATAACCCGCCAGGCAAGCCAAACCCGGACCAAGTCAATACCGTTTAGCCCATTCCCCAAAAGAGCTTTGATTTTAGCCATGGTGGGGGCGAGCGTCTAGCGTTCGGCGGCTGTAATCTTGTCAGGAAGCGGGTGATTGGACTCAAGACATAGAGCACGAAAGCCGGGTAGAGGATTCTCATCAGCCGGAGAAGTATCTTGGCAATAGAACCATGTCTGGTTCCAGTCTTTGGGATGACTGGGTGGATTGGCATAAGGAAAAATGATGTCCCTTCGACGTCGGATGGAGACCCCGCCAAATTCCAAGCTAGGTCCATTGGCACATTCGTTTTCGCGGTTCAAGTAGAATAACTCTCAGAGTAGTAGGCTGGGTTCTTTTCCAAGATATACCTCACTGAACACTTGGAAATTGCAAATATTAGACACGGAATTGGGTCTGATGTCTTGAGGACGGAGGTCAAAGAAGTGCAGGATGTCTCTGAAGAATTTTGAGCCGGGTGGGGAAAAACCCCGGTTCATATGGTCAGTGAAGACAATGACCTCCCCCTCTTTGGGTTGAGGAATTTCCTCCGTTGGATCAGGAGCATGATATGACATAATTTCCTTCTTCAGCAGATAGCCGGTCTTCAAAAGTCATCAAGTGTACTGTCTATGATGATGAATTTGACCCAACTGCATGAAGTGGGTTGTTTAGGCGGCATTGTGACAGAAGCCTAAGAAAGAGTAAAAATTTCCGGTTCAAATTTAAGACGGAGGGAAATATTACAGTGCATATTCAAGATGGCGGCTTATAAAGGGGCCTAATGGTATATGGCTAAATATGTCAAGTTATTTAAGCTGACATGAGTACCATGAGCAGCCAGATTATTTAAACCGCCATGAGAGGTTAAGGTTATCAATTGAGCATTGCAATTGTAAGCCGGTGAAAAGAGTCGCCATGGCTATATGGATCTAACAAAACGCAGTTTTGACTAAGTGTTGCACAAACAAGTTTCACAGGCTGTGACAATTATTTTGGATCAAATGTTGTTCAAGAAAAAGAAATATTCTAGACTTAAAAGTTAGTACATATGAGTTTGTGAGTCCTAATGAGGCCTCTTTACAGAAAAAAGGGATCTGCTACTATAAAAAATGGATGCAAAACAATATATTTCTTCTGGATCAAAATAGGCTGTGGTGGAGGAACTATAAAGAAACTGTGATGAACAACGAAGAATACAGAGGAACTTGCAAACCCTAATGCGGATCTGAGGTGCGGAAAAGCGAAGACTTACATCTGCAGATCTACTGCGGAGGGGCGCTGCCGTTCTCTGGATCGACTCAGGTTGATGCAGCGGCCGAGGTCGAGGAAGACGAGGTGCTCTGCGGCGGTGGAGGAGCTCGAGCGGCAGTAGGGTTGCGGCAGGAAGAAGACGAAGGAAAGGGGAGAATGAGGAAGACCTGGTCGTGTCTATTTATAAGGGAAGACTGATAAGCATGCACGAAAAACGAGGAGGCCGAAAAAATGATTATCCAGCTATTGAGATGCCTCGATTCTCGAGATGGTTATTAAAGATAAGGATCTATTGAGATATATTGAATAAAGCATAAATTAATGGCAGATGACGTCATGGCAGGTTATCCTAAATCCAGAGGATGATGTCACAATGGGTTATAAAATTTCTGTACAAACAAGAGCAAAAGATTTTTCTAAGTATTGAAGATTGACATGAACCAGTTCAAATCAATCTGGAGCCTAATGTTGGTGATATAACTATTACGTGTGACCCGCCTAGGAGGGGCCAGGTTACACCTATGGCGAGTCAAGACATGAAGCCGAGAACGACACTTGAAGATGACGGTTCAGTTAAGGGCCTAAGACCAAAGGTGATTCGAGGCCCGTAGAGATAAACCGCCATATGTATGTAACTTGTATTGTAAGGCAAGAATAGAGAGAGACTGAGCCGGACACTGTTTATGAGCCAGCCGGGACTCTGCGAGCCGCTGGGCGTCGACCTCTGTATATAAAGGGACGACCCGGCGACGGTTCAGGGAAGGTAACACAAATAGAGAGCTAGGTCAAGCGGGTTCTCTCGCTAGCAATCGAGACATAAGCAATCCCACTGAAAACTGGATCATAGGCTTTTACCTTCACCGTAAGAGGCCGAACCAGTATAAACCCCATGTCCTTTGTCCTGATTAACCCCTTTAAGTTTCCTAGTTGCGATGGCTCCACGACTAAGTCCTTTCGCTAGGACATCTGACGTGACAATTCCACGATAATGTATTTGTTCAATAGGTGGTAAAATCTTAACATCTTCAGCTTTAATACCTTTTTCTTTCATAGATTTCTTTGCCTCTTGCATATCTTCAGGACTGAGAAATAGAATACCCCTTTCCTTTGGAGTTGGCTTAGGAGTTGGTTCAGGAAGTGTCCAATCATTATCATTACTCAATGTATTATTCAATAGCAATTCAGCTTGCTCAGCAGTTCTTTCCCTGAAAACACAACCAGCACAACTATCCAGGTGGTCTCTCGAAGCATCGGTTAGTCCATTATAAAAGATATCAAGTATTTCATTTTTCTTGAGAGGATGATCAGGCAAAGCATTAGGTAATCAGAGAAGCCTCCCCCAAGCTTGTGGGAGGCTGTCTTCTTCAATTTGCACAAAATTAAATATTTCCCTTAAGGCAGCTTGTTTCTTATGAGCGGGGAATTTTTTTGCAGAGAAATAATAAATCATATCCTGGGGACTGCACACAACCATGAGCAAGAGAATTAAACCATATCTTAGCATCACCCTTTAATGAGAAAGGAAAGAATTTAAGGATATAGTAATAGCAAAAAATTTCCTTATGAGTAAATAGGGTGGCTATGTCGTTCAATATAGTAAGATGTGCCACAACAATTTCAGATTCATAGCCATAAAAAGGATCAGATTCAACCAAATTAATTAACTCAAGATCGACAGAGAAATCATAATCCATATCAGTAACACAAATAGGTGAAGTAGCAAATGCAGGGTCATATTTTATTCTAGCATTAAGAGACTTTTCTTTCAGCTTAGCTAACAGTTTCTTAAGATCATATCTATCATTGCAAGCAAAAAGGTCTCTAGCAGATTCTTCATCCATAACATAACCCTCAGGCACAACAGGCAATTCATATCTAGGGGGAGAATCTTCATCATCACTTTCATTAATATCATCAGTTTCAATAATTTCATTCTCTCTAACCCTAGCAAGTTGTTCATCAAGAAATTCACCTAATGGCATAGTATTATCAAGCATAGAAGTAGTATCATCATAAGCATCATGCATAGCAGAAGTAGCATCATCAATAACATGCGACATATCAGAATTAATAGCAGGTGCAGGTGTAGGTGTCGCAAGTTTACTCATAACAGAAGGTGAATCAAGTGCAGAGCAAGATGGCAGTTCTTTACCTCCCCTCGTATTTGAGGGAAAATCTTGGTTCTTTCATCTTTCAAGTTCCTCATAGTGATCAACAGATATAAATCCCAAGTGACTCAAAGGATAGAGCTATGCTCGCCAGCAACGGCACCAGAAAAAGGTCTTGATAACCCACAAGTATAGGGGATCACAACAGTTTTCGAGGGTAGAGTATTCAACCCAAATTTATTGATTCGACACAAGGGGAGCCAAAGAATATTCTCGAGTATTAGCAGCTGAGTTGTCAATTCAACCACACCTGAAAGACTTAATATCTACAGCAAAGTATTTAGTAGCAAAGTAGTATGGAAGTAACAATAACAGTGGAAAAAGTAACAGTAGCAGCTTTGTAGCAACCATAACAGTGGCAACGGAGAAGTAACGTAACAAAGATCAATATGGGAAAAGCTCGTAGGCAATGGATCAATGATGGATAATTATGTTGGATACAATTCATCATGCAACAGTTATAACTTAGGTGACACAGAACTAGCTCCAGTTCATCAATGTAATGTAGGCATGTATTCCGAATATAGTCATACGTGCTTATGGAAAAGAACTTGCATGACATCTTTTGTCCTACCCTCCCATGGCAGCGGGGTCCTATTGGAAACTAAGGGATATTAAGGCCTCCTTTTAATAAAGTACCAGACCAAAGCATTAGCACTTAGTGAATACATGAACTCCTCAAACTACGGTCATCACCGGGAAGTGTCCTGACTATTGCCACTCTGGGGTTTGCCAGATCATAACACGTAGTATGTGACTATAACTTGCAAAATAGGATCAAGAACTCACATATATTCATGAAAATATAATAGGTTCAGATCTGAAATCATGGCACTCGGGCCCTTGTGACAAGCATTAAGCATGGCAAAGTCATAGCAACATCAATCTTAGAACATAATGGATACTAGGGATCAAACCCTAACAAAACTAACTCGATTACATGGTAAATCTCATCCAACCCATCACCGTCCAGCAAGCCTACAATGGGATCACTCACGCACGACGGTGAGAATCATGAAATTGGTGATGGAGGATGGTTGATGATGACGATGGCGACGAATTCCCTTCCCCGGAGCCCCGAACAGACTCCAGATCTGCCCTCCCGAGGAAGATTAGGGCTTTACGGCGGCTTCGTATCGTAAAACGCGATGAATCCTTCTCTCTGATTTTTTTCTCCCCAAACGTGAATATATAGAGTTGGAGTTGAGGCCGATGGAGGTCCAGGGGACCCACAAGGCAGGGGGCGCGCCCTGCACCCTCGTGGACAGGGTGTGGGTCCCCCTCTATTGATTCTTTTGCCAAAATTTTTATTAATTCCAAAACGTGACTCCATGGAGTTTCAGGTCATTCCGAGAACTTTTATTTCTGCACAAAAATAACACCATGGCAATTTTGCTGAAAATAGCGTCAGTCCGGGTTAGTTCCATTCAAATGATGCAAGTTAGAGTCCAAAACAAGGGAAAAAGTGTTTGAAAAAGTAGATACATTGGAGACGTATCATTGATCAAGTCTTATTAACAACCACTTTCGACCAGCATGAACCCGAAGAACTTTCGTGAAACACTAAGTTACCTCAACGGGGATATGCAACTCCCCGACAATAAGTATTTCATATTTCTTTTTGACGGTAGGTAGAGGGAGTTGAAAACTTCCAATAGTAATTGTTGGAGTCTTTTCAATAACATTAATACCATTCTCTTGAACTTGTTTCTTCGGAAAATGCACCGTATGCTCATTACCATTGATATGAAAAGTGACCTTGCTTTTGTTGCAATCAATAATAGCCCCTGCAGTATTCAAAAAGGTTCTACCAAGGATAATCAACATGTTGTCGTCCTCGGGCATCTCAAGTATAACAAAAGTCTGTCAAGATAGTAACATTTGTAACAACAACTGGCACATCCTCACAAATACCGATAGGTATGGCAGTTCATTTATCAGCCATTTGCAAAGATATTTCACTGGGTGTGAGTTTATTCAAATCAAGTCATTTGCATAAAAAGAAAGTCACACTGGTACGCATCGGTGCTATACAAACCGTTTTTAACCCCTTTCCGCGACGACATTTGGAACCATCGCCAAGTGAGTGTGGGCGATAGGGGGTCCTTCCCAAACGACCCAGAAACCGTCGGGGATAGGCCCTCCTGGCACACAAGCTAGCTCGTGTGCGATCGGGCGAGGCATCAAAACCCAATTGTTTCCGTTTGTATGTACATCCCACACGGTGAATCCCAGAAAAACATTTGTGCTCATATGTATATCACACATAGTTTTTTTGTGTGGAAACGTTTGTGCAAGGTGGCCTAACACAAACAGTTCTCTACCAGAAGCCTTGTGTGATTGTTAGTTGATCGAACACGCCTACTTTCTAGAAACCATGCATGTTGTTTGAGTTCATCGCCCACGGTGCTGTCTGAGTAACCGTCTGTAATAGAAAACCCCAATGAGTAGGGTAATTAGCCTATTATTGATAATCCATGTACTAATCAAATTGATATTTCTTATAAAAACACACCAGATATTTCATATCCATATAACAGCAACCATGATTTCATAATCGAATTACATCAGATAGCTTCGACACTCAGTTTCACCATTACACAACAGCACCAAGTTTCACATGCAACATCAAAAACCTTTGGAAAGTAGCATCATACACGGTAAATAGACAGATGAATCTCATCTTGGAAACTGCAGAAGCGGAAGGCAAATGTTGAGCCTTCAGTGATGTTGAATGTCCTTGCAACTTTAGGCCAGTGGATATGGATAATTGTCCGCCCAACCTTCGTCCTCTTCAGCAAGACTTCAATATTGTACCGTGGGTGTTGAATGAATACCTTCCTCGCCTCTTGACCATTCAGGTGGTTTGAGAGGTAATCATCGATGAACTGCTTTGAAAAGTACTGAAAACAAAGATATGCAAACAAGGTAAAAGAGTTAGTACCATCCTATAATTGACTGATGGCGCAAGGGGTAAAAACGAGGCAAAAGAGTTAGTATCATCCTATAGTTGACTTATGTCTGCTTCGTTGTGCAAATAAAGATCTTGCTGTTATTCTTCGCAAGTTTCTTCATCCCAACAATCATTCTGAGTTTCTTAACTTGACTGATATTCATGGACATCTCATTTCCCCATATGCAAAATGGGTCGAACAGTGGGTCTAAGCCTCTAATAGCAGGACCTACATGTGCAAGACCAAATTGTAAGAAACCTAAATATTAGAATGATTCCTGCAACTGCATAATAATGTGCTATTAGCCAAATGAACATGCTTGAACAAACCTCGATAGTAAACCGCGGTGTCTCCCATTGTTTCCCTGCAACACACATAAGGAAGATCTTGATCAGGTTAACTGAGAGTTGTCATACTATCAGTAGAATATGTATTGAGCACAACAAAATTCGATTTATTTCACATGCATAACAATACAAAAATGTACCCATAACAAATGAAAATCAAATTGCAAAACTAAACCAAATAGTTAAATGGACACCAGACCAAATGAACCAAAATAGTTAACTAAGCACGACATTGCAGAATAGAAACATGTACTAGAAGATAAGACAGTTAACAAAACAAAGAATGCTTGAGAACACTACTACGAAATGTAGCAATTGTTGGACCAAACTGTTAACTGAACATTACATTTTAGGGGACCAAAGTGTTAACTAAACATTGAATTTTAGAGTACCAAACTGTAAACTAAACATCAGATTGCATATTAACATTACAGAGGACAAATCACTAGAAGGCATTGGCGGTGGCCTCAAGAAAATAACATGAACTGTATTTAAAGTAGACAACCGCGTGGCGGTGTCGACAGTGGCTTCAAAGACGAGGTGCACCTCCAAGATCTGGCGGTCGGCACACATGGCAGCCATAGCAACCTCGTGCGCGCGTGCGGCCATCATTTGCTTCTTCGCTGCCAGATGCTACTGAGCTCCATGTTATACTGCATGCAAAATGGCTGTGGGTGGCACTTAATTGGAGGAGAGGGACTGTGATTTCGGCGGAAGGTGTCGCGCCGTCAGTCGGGGCATGTGGGACGAGAAAGGAGGAGGATGGTGTGGGTGGGGTGTGGATTACCTGACCATATCGACGAGGCCGTGCAACAAGAAGAAGGGTCGGCGACAAGGAGGACGCGCAACAAGAAGAAGGGTTGCCGGTGAGGAGGCGGTGCTGCAAGAAGAAGGGTCGCCGGCGAGGAGGCGATGGTGCAAGAAGAAGGGTAGCCGACGAGGAGGTGGTGCTGCAAGAAGAAGGGTCACCGACGAGGAGGCTGAGCTGCCAGTAAGCAACAGTGAAGGTTTGAACTTGGAAAGCAAGGGGGAACAATGGAAATGTGGCTTTTGGTGGGAGGGAGGGGGCGGGGAGATAGATATTTCCGTGGTGGCAAAAAAATTTCACTCAGTGTCGCGAGAAACTGGTGCACAAGTGTGGTTAAAGCAGGGGCGGTGGACTATAGACGATGAAGCTTCCTACGTAAGCCAGACAAGATGATGCACCAAGGTATTTTATATCGCATCACACACGATTCTTTCTAGTAAACTGTTTGTGGTATACCTGATTTTTTCATTATGTTTTGAAAGACAAAATGGTGTTACGGAGGGAAAGGACGGTGTTTGAATTGCTAGAACATTTATGTACAGTGAACATGCAACTACATGAGTGTCGTGTTTAAATTTGGAATTATTCCGGGTTCGTTTGGCATTTTTATGGATTAATTGAGTTTCTCGGTATTTAATGTGCATAATTCAAATTTGAACTACAAGCACATGCTCCAGTGCCCCAAAGTTTGTTGAAAAATCACATGTGTGTCTTTGGGTGAATTTATAGGTCCCGTGCAAGAAATGGGAGTGAAATTCAAACATTTGGGCATTGTGGCTAGGTCGGGAACATTGAGAATCTTGGTTTTTAAATTCCTAAAAATTCAAAACTCGCCTGAAACTCATGAAACTTGGCATGGTGTCATGTCATGGCACCAACATGTTGTGGTAAAAAAGTTGGCCACATTTGGACAAGTTTTTGGTATAAGCTTCTTGCAAACCGGAGCTTCTCTCGAGAAGACTCGTGGTTCCTGAGGGGGGACGTGTCACCTTTGTGTTCAAAGCGATATACGCTGCCTCCCCCGCTCTTATTTTATTACAGAGGCAACATAGTACTATATTAGTGCATTGTTAAAATTTGGAATTATTTTGGTTTCGTTTGGACTTTCTTATACATTAATTGAATTTCTGGTCATTTAATATGCATAATTCAAATTTGAACTACAAGCACATGCTCCAATGCACCAAAGTTGGTTGAAAAATCACATGTGTGCTCTTGGGTGAATTTCTAGGTCCCATGCAAGAAATGGGAATGAAATTCAAACATCTGAGCATCGTGGCTCGACGGGAAAGATCGAGAAACTTGGTTTTTTAACTGATGTAAATCCAAATCACACATGAAAATCATGAAACTTGGCATGGTGTCATGACATGGCACCAACATGCTGCGGTAAATTTTTTGGCCGAATTGGGACAAGCTTTGGTATAAACTTCTTGCAAACCGGAGCTTCTCTCAAGAAGGCTCATGGTTCCGAGAAGGAACGTGTCACCTCCGTGTGCGAAACGACATACGTACACTGCCTTCTCCCGCCTTAATTTGTTAACACAGGCAGATTAGACCAACTAGAAGTATCGTGCTAAATTTTGGAATTATTCCAAGTTCGTTTGGCCTTTTTTATACATTAATTGAATTAGTGGGCATTTAATGTGCATAATTCAAATTTGAACTATAAGCACATGCTCCAGTGCACCAAAGTTGGTTGAAAATTCACATGTGTGTCCTTGGGTAAATTTTTAGGTCCCATCGAAGAAATGGGAATGAAATTCAAACATCTGGGCGTCGTGGCTCGGCCGGAAAGATTGAGAAACTTGGTTTTTTAATTCATGTAAATCCAAAACACACCTGAAAATCATGAAACTTGGCATGGTGTCATTACATGGCACCAACATGCTGCATTAATTTTTTTGGCCGAATTGGGACAAGCTTTGGTATAAGCTTCTTTCAAACCGGAGCTTCTCTCAAGAAGGCTCGTGGTTCCAAGAGGGAACGTGTCACCTCCGTGTGCGAAATGACATACGTACACTGCCTTCTCCCGCCTTAATTTGTTTACACAGGCAGATTAGACCAAACAGAAGTATCATGCTAAATTTTGGAATTATTCTGGGTTCGTTTGGCCTTTTTTATACATCAATTGAATTTTTGGGTATTTAATGTGCATAATTAAAATTTGAACTACCAACACATGCTCCAGTGCACCAAAGTTGGTTGAAAATTCACATGTGTATCTTTGGGTGAATTTCTAGGTCCCATGCAAGAAATGGGAATGAAATTAAAACATCTGGGCGTCGTGGCTCGACCGAAAAGATTGAGAAACTTGGTTTTTTAATTCATGTAAATCCAAAACATGCCTGAAAATCATGAAACTTGGCATGGTGTCATGACATGGCACCAACATGTTGTGGTAATTTTTTTGGCCGAATTGGGGCAAGCTTTGGTATACGCTTCTTTCAAACCGGAGCTTCTCTCAAGAAGGCTCGTGGTTCCGAGAGGGAACATGTCACCTCCGTGTGCGAAACGACATATGTACACTGCCTTCTCCCGCCTTAATTTGTTTACACAGGCAGATTAGACCAAATAGAAGTATCGTGCTAAATTTTAGAATTATTCCGGGTTCGTTTGGCCTGTTTTATACATTAATTGAATTTCTGGGCATTTAATGTGCATAATTCAAATTTGAACTACAAGCACATGATTCAGTGCACCAAAGTTGGTTGAAAAATCACATGTGTGTCCTTGGGTGAATTTCTAGGTCCCATGCAAGAAATGAGAATGAAATTCAAACATCTGGGCGTCGTGGCTCGGCCGGAAAGATTGAGAAACTTTGTTTTTTTAATTCCTGTAAATCCAAAGCACGTCTGAAAATCATGAAACTTGGCATGGTGTCATGACATGGCACCAACATGTTGTGGTAATTTTTCTGCCCGATTTGCAAAGGCGCACACATTAAAAATCAACAAAGTCATTTTGGAACAAGTGTTGTCACGTTACAAATCAGAAATGCAACTATTATTGAAACCGTGGGTGTTCTACTTACCAATTACGTGCGGCCACGCGTGTCTTTTTTTATTTTCTAGGAGGTGTCGTGCGGGGTAGCTATTTGACCTCTATCCGCCGCGCACCTCCCTCCAAACGTCTCCATTAATGGCGCCCAAGCCCCTGTTTCACGGCGTGGCTATGTCTCACTGGACTGAGATTTAAGAGAGAAAAGTGAAAATCTGAAAAGAAAGTTTTGCACGGATCTTGATGTAAGATCTGACAGACCTATATAGCATCGACTGCGACTTATAGCAAGCATGATAAATATATGGACGATGACAGTGGATAATAATTGTTGTACATATCTAGGAAGATAACTAAAAAAGCCACATGCGGCTACGCCCGAAATACACAAGGGCAAACGCAGAAGGAAGAAACATACAACGATCTGGCTCGCTGATCTCTACTTTCTTGATGTGCTGCAGGTGCGAAGACTAGTTCTCGCGGCGAGCGGCGATGATCTCTTTCATCAGTTTCATGTCCTTAATACACTGCTCGGAAGGAACCGCGGGTTCCTCCACCAGCCTTTCGCGCTCGATGCGGAGCATGTCATTCTTGTCCATAAGTTTCTTGACGATGACGCCCGTTCTATTCAACAAGGTAGAGGTCTCCTCTGTCTGCTCCACCCTTCTCGCAATCTTCGCCCTCAGCAGGTCGCGGTCGGCCCAGAGTTGTTCAACCGAGGCATTCTACTCGTCCTGCAGCTTCATCCATCCGGAGATCTGATCCATCTGGCTATAGACGATCGCATGCATGCGCCTATAAGAGTCCTCGCCTACCCACGAGAGATTTTTCCAGGTCGCCACGGCGCGGGAGGACATCTCTGCGGCATTCGCGGCGTGGCGGGACATCTCTGCTGCTTCCGCGGTGCGACCGGACCAGTCTGCTGCATCGACGGTGCGGCGAGACCTCCGTGCTGCTTCGGCGGTGCGGTGAGACCTCTGTGCTACTTCGGCGGCGCGGCGGGACATGTCAGCTGCTTTCGCGGCTAAGCAGGACATCTCTCGTGCTTCCACTTCCATGCTTGCCTCTCCGTGGTGGTAATCTCTCGACCGAGAACTCAATCTGGCCATGGCAGACGCAAGAGAACGATGCTGAATGACTTGTTTGCTTTTGTGGATGAGGAGTTGAGGAAGGAATGTGCAATCATCTTGGCATAGTACAATATTTATAACCGAGTACTAATACGCTCTTAGGTGGGAAACCGTTTAGGTTTTGATCGGTGTGAACTGGTTTGCAATTTGGAAGGTGACGGGACCTAGGCTCAAAATTTATTCACGGTTCTATAATTTTTAAGTGTGGCACTATTCCCGGACGACGTAACATGGGCACGCTTTCTCAGCCGCGTACGTGGCGTTTGGTGCACCGCAATTGGCAATGTCAACACACGTCTTGTTCCAAGAACCATGCGCGCTCGTTATTACCATCGCGCATGCTTCTTTTAATTAGAATGCGTGCCTGTCTAGCGCACACACGTTGATCTGTCTAACTATTTCTGTTTATTGTGGCTAATCGCAAACAGTTCATCCATGTGAAGTGTATGCCATCAATCGCACACACCTTTGATCTGGCTGACCGTTTCTGTTCTGTTGCCTAATCGCAAACGGTTAATCCTTCTGAAGCGTATGCCCTCAATCGCACACACCTTTATCTAGTTGTCCGTTTTTATTGTTCCGCCTCATCACAAACAATTAATCCGATTGAACGGTATGTCGTATATCGCACATGCCTTCATCTGGCTGCCCATTTCTGTTCTTCTTCCTCATCGCAAATAGTTCATTGAACTGAACCATATGCCGTGCATCGCACATGCAACTAAAATCTGAACCTTGTTTGATGCATCCGTCATCGCAAACGTTTTGCACATTTTTTATGGTTTTCTTACACCATCGTTTGCGATTATTGCATCGCACACAGTTTCTCGAAGGGTCTCTGATCGTAGTCGCTTTAGCAACATCCTGCAGTAGTGGCATAACACTAACACCAGCTCCTAAATCACATAAGGCAGTTTTGACATAACTTGTTTTGATGGAACATTGTATAGTTGGTATTCCTGGATCTCATAGTTTCTAAGGTACTCCATCCTTAAAAGAATAATTAGCAAGCATGATGGATATTTCAACTTTAGGCATTTTTCTTTTATTAGTGACAATATCTTTCGTATATTTAGCATAAGGGGCCATCTTTATAATATCAGTCAAACGAGTACGCAAAAAGACCAACCTAAGCATTTCAGCAAACATTCAAATTCTTCCTCATCTTTTTCTTAGACGGTTTAGGTGGAAAGGGCATGGATTTTTGAACCCATGGTTCTCTTTCTTTACCATCTTTTCTAGCAACAAAGTCTCTTTTATCATAACGTCTATTCTTACAAGGTGGGTTATCAAGATCAACAGCAGGTTCTATTTCAACATCATTATCTGGTTCTTTATCATTGTCTTGTTGAGCATCTATATGAACATCATCATTGTCATTCTCATTATCACTAGGTGAATGTTCATTACTAGATTGTGTTTCAACATCGGAAATAGAAACATCATTATCATCTTTAGAAGGTTTTCTACCTCAGGTTCACTAGAAGTATGCAAAATCATATCATTTTTCTTTTTCTTCTTCTTTTTAGATGGACTAGGTGCATCAGTATTAATTCTTTGAGGGTATTGTTCAGCTCTTTTAGGGTATCCCTCAGGATAAAGTGGTTCCTGAGTCATTTTACCTCCTCTAGTCATTACTCTAACAACATGATCATTCATACTATTATTCATTTCATTGAGTAACTCACTTTGAGATTTAGCAACTTGTTCTAGTTGAGTCTGAACCATAGAAGCATGTTTTCCTAACCCTTTAACATCATTAGTGATTCTAAATAACAAGTCACTCAAGCAAGCAATCATATTAGAATTTTGCTTTAATTGCTTCATAACATATGCATTGAAATGATCTTGCTTCATAATGTGGTCGAATTCATACAATCATTGACTATGATGTTTATTATAAGTGATATCACCTTCATCAAACTTTAAAGGAAAATTTACCTCTACCACCTGTGGTGGTGTGTCAAGGCCATGTATTTCTTTAATAGGTGGTAAACTGTTAACATCTTCAACTGTAATACCTTTTTTCCTTCATACATTTCTTTGCTTCTTGCATATCTTCAGGGCTGAGAAATACCCCTATTATTCGGAGTGGGTTTAGGCGGTGGTTCAGGAAGTGTCCAATCATCATAATTCTTCTATATATAGTTCCTCAGCTTGTTCAACAGTTCGTTCCCTAAAAACACAACTATCTAGGTAGTCCCTATGAGCCTAGTTAGTCCATTATAGAAGATATCAAGTATTTTATTTTTCTTAAGAGGATGATCAAGCAAAGCATTAAGTAATTGGATAAGCCTCCCCAAGCTTGTGGGAGACTCTTTTCTTCAATTTGCACAAAGTTAAATGTTTCATGTAAGGTAGCTTGTTTCTTATGAGCAGGAGAATATTTTTCATAGAAGTAATAAATCATATCTTGTGGACTACACACACAACCAGTAGCAAGAGTATTATACCATAACTTAGCATCACCCTTTAACGAGAAAGGAAACAACTTAAGAATATAGTAGTAGCGAATTTGTTCATCATGAGTAAATAGGGTGACTATATCATTTAATTTAATAAGATGTGCCACAACAATTTTAGTTTCATAGCCATGAAAAAGATCAGATTCAACCAAAGTAATTAACTCTGGTTCGAGAGAGAATTCATAATCCTTATCAGTAATAAAGATCGGTGAAGTAGCAAACTTAGGATCATATTTCATTCCAGCATTCAAAGATTTATCTTTCAACTTGCATACCAATTTCTTAAGATCATCTCTGTCCTTACAAGCAAGAAAGTCTCTAGCTACCTCTCCATCCATAAGATAACCCTCATGTATCTGAGGCAATTCATATCTAGGGGCACTAGTTCCAATAGGTGCATCAAAATTTCTAGCTTCAGTAATCTCATCAGTTTCAGCAATTTCATTAGTTTTAGCATTCTCAATTTCTTTAGCTCTAGCAAGTTGTTCATCAAGAAATTCACCTAGTGGCACAGTATTATCAAGCAAAGTACTAGCATCATCAACAACATCATTCATAGCAGAAGTAGCATCATCAATTACTTGCGACATATCAGGATTAATAGCATGTGGTGGTGATGCAAGCTTACTCAAAATAGAAGGTGAATTAAGTGCGGAGCTATATAATAGTTCCTTACCTCCCCTCGTCGTAGATGGAACGATCTTGGTTCATCATCCTTTGTATTCTTTATAGTGATCAATAGATATAAATCCCAAGTGACTCAACAAATATAGCTATGCTCGCCGGCAACGGCACCAGAAAAAGGCCTTGATAACCCATAAGTATAGGGGATCGCAAAAGTTTTTCAGGTTAGAGTATTCAACCCAAATTTATTGATTCGACACAAGGGGAGCCAAAGAATATTTGGAAGTATTAGAAGTTGAGTTTTCAATCCAACCACACCTGGAGACTAAATATTTGCAGCAAAGTGATCAGTAGCACAGTAGTATGATAGTTTGATAGCAGTGGCAGTGATAGTACCAACAATAGTAACGCCATGAGTAATTGTTTTGTAGCAGTTGTAACAGTAGCAACAACAGTAGTAACTTAGCAAGAACAATATGTGAAAAGCTCGTAGGCATTGGATCGGTGATAACGTTGGATAATATTCATCATATAACAGTCATAACCTAGGGCGACATAGTACTAGCTCCAGTTCATCAATGTAATGTAGGCATGTATTCCATAAATAGTCATACATGCTTATGGAAAAGAACTTGCATGACAACTTTTGTCCTACCCTCCAGTGGCAGCGGAGTCCATATGGAAACTAAGGGATATTAATCCCTCCTTTTAATAGAGAACTGGAACAAAGCATTAACACATAGTAAATACATAAACTCCTCAAATTACGGTAGTCACTAGAAATAATACTAATTGTTGTCACTTTGGGGTATGCGGATCATAACACATAATAGGTGCATATAACTTGCAAGATCGGATCGAGAACATGGACATAATGGTGAAAACATAAACGGTTCATATCTGAAATCATGGCACTCGGGCCCTAGTGACAAGAATTAAGCATAACAAAGTCATAGCAACATCAATCTTAGAACATAGTGAATACTAGGGATCAAGCCCTAAAAAAGCTAACTCGATTACATGATGAATCTCATCGAACCCATCACCGTCCAACAAGCCTACGAAGGAATTACTCACTCCCGGCCGTGAGCATCATGAAATTGGTGATGGAGGATGGTTGATGGTGATGAAGACAGAATATCCCCCTCTCCGGAGCCCCGAACGGACTCCAGATCTGGCCTCCCGATGAAGAACAGGAGGTGGCGGCGGCTCTGTATCATACAACGCGATGAAACTTCCTCTCCTATTTTTCTTGGAAAATAGGAATTTATAGAGTTCGAATTAGAGTCAACGGAGCCTCATGGGCCCCACTACCTACCAGGGCGCGCCAGAGCGGGGGGGGGGGGGGGGGGGGTGGCGCGCCCTGGTGCCTAGTGGGCAGCTGAGCCCCCCTCCAGTGGGTCTTGCTTCCAGTATTTTTCTTTTATTCCAAAATAATGTCCCAAAAAGTTTCGTCCAATTTCGAGAACTTTTATTTTTGCACAAAAACAACATCATGGTAGTTCTACTAAAAACAACGTCAGTCCGGGTGAGTTTCACTCAAATCATGCAAATTAGAGTCCAAAAGAAGAGCAAAAGTGTTAGGAAAAGTACATACGACGGACACGTATCACCTACCCATGTCATCAAAGAAAGATTGTTTTTCCTTAGGGATAATTAGATTTATGCCCCTAGTTGTGTCCCACTCATCTGTTTTACCCCTAATTTCCAAAAGTCACTGGTTTTGTCCAAGTCACTTTGCTCCTCTTATCCTTTTGCCCTTTGACCGTTTGACCGATAGTTTGAAAACTTCATAACTAATCCATACTAAATCAGAAAAATGCAAATAAGATACCAAAATGTTCAGAAAAACATCACCTATATGTCAGTGTCATTTGCATTCATTAAAAAAGTGTTGGAAAGTGCACATTCGAGTTTTAGCTCTTTTGATACCACCATGAATAGCAAACTCTAAAGAATTCAAAAAAATTCAAAAAAAATATGGTGGCAAAGAACGACAAATGTTCTAAGTGCTTGCCAAGTTTCATTACGGAACGACATTCATGGAAGTCGTAGCAAAAAAATAATCTATTTTGGAGTGCTGATTGTTTTTTTTGCCGCGGCACCCACGAATGTTATTCCCTGATGAAACTTGGCAGGCACTTAAAACATTTGTCATTCTTTGCCACAATTTTTTTTGAATTTTTTTGAAATTTTTTAGAATTTAATATTCATGGTGGTAGCATAAGAGCTAAAACTCGGATGGGCACTTTCCAACACTTTTTTCATGAATGCAAATGACACTGACATATAGGTGATGTTTTTCTGAACATTTTGGTATCTTATTTGCATTTTTATGTTTTAGTATGAATTGGTTATGAAGTTTTCAAACTGACGGTCAAACGGTCAAAAGGAAAAAGCATAAGAGGAGCAAAGTGATTTGGACAGAACCGACGACTTTTGGGAATTAGGGGTAAAACAGACGAGTGGGACACAACTAGGGGCATAAATCTGATTATCCCTTTTCCTTATCCTATAGGCTAGAGCATCATCGTCTGCATGGTGCCATTTATCATCTTCATTATTGTTCTTTCTTTTCAGTTCCACTCATGCAAAAGATCAATAAACACAAATATATATTTTTCCGCCTCTTTATCTTCAAGTAACTGATTGATATGTCTCTAACGAATCTATAAGTTTTGATTGTTCCATGCTATTATAGTATCAATCTTGAATTTTTTTATACATTTACAAGCAACTTCATATCATTTTTTGGGACTAACCTACTAACTTAGTGCCCAGTGCCAGTTGCTTTTTTTGCTTGTTTTTGAATTTGCGGAATATCAGTAACAAACGAAGTCCAAATACCAGGAATTTTTTTGGATACTTTTTCTTGCAATAGGAGAACCTGGAAGCTTCGGGAAGGAAGGAGAAGACGAAGGAGTGGTGTTGACATGGATTTTGACCAAGATAAAATAAATATATGAATCACATAAAATATAAATTAAAAAACAACAAAAATCTGTTTTGTAAGAGAAGAATCAATGAAAAATGTATAATCAATCGCTCAAAGTGACGTCCGAAAAATAGGCGTATGATATATTTTTGAACGCCGATAGTACACACATTAAACCGACAATTTTAAAATACGATGAAACTCATCAAGTTTTGTTATGAAGAAAATATAGAGGGCACATGGCCCGCACGCATGTGCGCCGCTACTAACGGCGAAAATAAAAAATTGCCATGTGGGACACTAATATCACCAAAATGGCGACTACATGATAAATGTTCGACTTTGTTCCATCAACAAAACGAAATATTTAAACGGCGTGCAAAAATATCATCCCGATAAAATATACGCACGGTGTACTTGGTCAAATATTCATCTGATTCTAGACCTTAAGATGCATGCAAAAATAATTTGCACACCTTGACCCTAGGCCTTAATAAGCCATTTAATAGCTAATCATGCTTAGCCCATTAAAAAATGGACACGTATGCATGGTCGTACTTCCCAGAGAGTTG
Source organism: Triticum timopheevii (assembly GCA_963921465.1). NCBI lineage: Eukaryota > Viridiplantae > Streptophyta > Magnoliopsida > Poales > Poaceae > Triticum > Triticum timopheevii. The sequence continues at coordinate 157,261,724 of OY997272.1, forward strand.
CTATACGTACGACAGAAATCCGTGCGATTTTTATACGACCAGACTCATTTGGTGGTGTGAGTCCAAACCTCAAGAAACGTGCATGTGTCTTGTCGTACGCATGGCACTTTCGTACTTCCCACAAATCATCGTACGCATGGCACTTTCGTACTTCCCACAAGATTGATGTACATGCATGCAAACAGTGTGGTGCCATCGCCCACATATTAATTAGGAGAGAAGGAGTTTAGCCTACATCTGTGAATCACATACGTAGTGGAATTTGGTTGCTAGTGAAACGATGTGGTTGGGTCAATTGGCAATTAAAGAAATAGGCCAAAGGAAAAGGCAGGCCGCTCTCACGTTCTGCACGACAGCGACGTGCAAGTTGAGTACTTGGCGCATGCGGCAGCCTCCAAGGATCCAGTGCTACACATCCGGCTCTATAAGAGCATCTTTAGCACACTCCTTATCCTGCCGACCCGCAAAACACGTTTGCAGTTTATGGAAAAACGGTTTTACATGCCGGCGCGAACGGGCGTAGAGTCAGATCCCGCAAAGCCGACCCATAAAAGAGCATCTTCCGCGAATATCTTTTTTACGCGTCGGCTTTGCGGGGTCTGGTCTGACGCCGCTCCCCCCGGTCCGTAAAACCTAAATTTGCACCTCAATTTAACACAACATAATGCATTTCTTTGCTTTTTCAATAACATTGGATACATAGAACATCACCAAATATTTGCTAGAATAGCGAGACCAAAGAAAACAAGAACCACAATTATGCATTTTAGAAGATTTTCAACTTCCATAACTGCTCCCACTAGTTGAAGCAATATCTTCTCCATGCACTTATTGTTGATCTGTGGATTCTTGATCTTGCATTCTTCATTCTTCTTATTTGGTTCTAAAGAAGTAGACGTTGCTTCCCCACTAGTTGCGCATCCAGGCGCTTCATTGCCTTCGATTGTACTAAGGAGTGCACGAACATTTATTAAGTTTCTTTCTATCAATAAATCAATGTATTCGCCTTCTCAAAACCAAAACGAGCATCCATCTTCCTACACGCATGATGATGTTCGAAATGAGCTAACGCAATTGAACCAAAGAATGAGCTATCGAAATGAGACGAATGAAAACAACACGTACCCTGTCATTTTCGCATTTGAAGAACACCCATCCGGGGTGCTTCGGTGTGCCCGAAGTCAGCCGTAGCACTGTCCGCGCGCAGTCGTCACACTGTATGAGCGGCATCGGCGAGCCACAGAGCCTCTGCACGAGTGTCGAGCCTGGTGGACAGCCGGCCGAATCCATGCCTGCAAACCATCGGCGGTAGCGAGAGGACGAACCCGCACCTGCATGCGGCGATGTGACTTTGCCAGGGCTGCGTGAGATGCTCCCCGACCATTCCATCGCTTGGCGCAGCCATCGGCGCCCGGGAAAGCCAAATCCGTCCGCCCACGATGAAGGGCCGCAGATCCGCAACTTCCCGGCCCGCCGACGCGGGAGGAGGGGGGTGGAGGCGACCTCGTGCGTGTGGCGGCCTTTCGGTGTGCTCCCGCCGGCTACTCTCACCGGAATCTTGGGCGGCGGCCCGGCGGCGAGGCGAGGGGGAGAGGGGGGGGGGGGGTAGTCGGTGGGGAAAAGCACGGGCTGAAATGTCCTCGCCACCAACCGCTCTCGCTTTATGCAGGGCACCGACAGGCCGGGGGGGGGGGGGGGGACCCGCGTATTCGCCGGTTGGGGCAAAGTTTTTGCCGCGCCCCTTAAAAAGTTTTGCGGGCCGGCCACGTTTGCTGGGTCTGTTCGGGCAGGATTTTCCCGCCGACCTGCATTTTGGCGGTTGTTTGGCAGGTCGGGGCTTTTTGCGGGGTGATACGTCTCCAACGCATCTATAATTTTTATTGTTCGATGCTATTATATTATCCATCTTGGATGTTTTATATGCATTTATATGCTATTTTATATAATTTTTGAGACTAACCTATTAACCTAGAGCCCAGTGTCAGTTTCTATTATTTTCCTTGTTTTGAGTTTGGCAGAAAAGGAATATCAAACGGAGTACAATTGACCTAAAAATTTACGGAGATTATTTTTGGACCAGAAGAAGCCCACGAAGCATCGGAGATGGACCAGAAGAGTCCCAAGGCCACCACGAGGGTGGAGGGCGCGCCCCCCTACCTCGTGGCTGCCTCGTGGACCCCCTGACTTGTTCCCGACGCCAACACCTCTTATATATCCCAAACCTCCAGAACAGTACCTAGATTGGGAGTTCCGCCGCCACAAGCCTTTGTAGCCACTAAAAACCAATCGGGACCCTGTTTCGGCACCCTGCCAGAGGGGGGATCTATCACCGGTGGCCATCTTCATTATCCCGAAGCTCTCCATGACGAGGAGGGAGTAGTTCACCCTCGGGGCTGAGGGTATGTACCCGTAGCTATGTGTTTGGTCTCTCTCTCTCTCGTGTTCTTGATTTGGCATGATCTTGATGTACCGCGAGCTTTGCTACTATAGTTGGATCTTATGATGTTTCTCCCCCTCTATCTTCTTGTAGTGGATTGAGTTTTCCCTTTGAAGTTATCTTATTGGATTGAGTCTTTAAGGATTTGAGAACACTTGATGTATGTCTTGCATGTGCTTATCTGTGGTGACAATGGGATATTCACGTGATCCACTTGATGTATGTTTTAGTGATCAACTTGCGGGTTCAGTGACCTTGTGAACTTATGCATAGGGGTTGGCACACATTTTCCTCTTGACTCTCCGGTAGAAACTTTGGGGCACTCTTTGAAGTTCTTTGTGTTGGTATGACTAGATGAATCTTAGATTGTGTGATGCATATCATATAATCATACCCGTGGATACTTGTGGTGACATTGGAGTATCTAGGTGACATTAGGGTTTTGGTTGATGTGTGTTTTAAGGTGTTATTTTTCTACAAACTCTGAAGGAAATATGCCCTAGAGGCAATAATAAAGTTGTTATTTATATTTCCTTATATCATGATAAGTGTTTATTATTCATGCTAGAATTGTATTAATCGGAAAATTAGTACATGTGTGAATACATATACAAAACAAAATGTCCGTAGTATGCCTCTACTTGACTAGCTCGTTAATCAAAGATGGTTATGTTTCCTGACCATAGACATGTGTTGTCATTTGATGAACGGGATCACATCATTAGAGAATGATGTGATGGACAAGACCCATCTGTTAGCTTAGCATAATGATTGTTAAGTTTTATTGCTATTGCTTTCTTCATGACTTATACATGTTCCTCTGACTATGAGATTATGCAACTCTCGAATACCAGAGGAACACCTTGTGTGCTATCAAACATCACAACATAACTGGGTGATTACAAAGATGCTCTACATGTGTCTCCGAAGGTGTTTGTTCGGTTGGCATAGATCGAGATTAGGATTTGTCACTCCATGTAGCAGAGAGGTATCTCTGTGCCCTCTTGGTAATGCTCATCCCTATAAGCCTTGCAAGCAATGTGACTAATGAGTTAGTTGCAGGATGAATCATTACGGAACGAGTAAAGAGACTTGCCGGTAACGAGATTGAACTAGGTATGGTGATACCGACGATCGGATCTCGGGCAAGTAACATACCGATGACAAAGGGAACAACATATGTTGTTATGTGGTTTGACCGATAAATATCTTCATAGAATATGTAGGAGCCAATATGAGCATCCACATTCCGCTATTGGTTATTGACCAGAGATGTGTCTCGACCATGTCTACATAGTTCTCGGACCCGTAGGGTCCGCACGCTTAATGTTCAATGACGATTTGTGTTAGGAGTTATGTGTTTTGATGACCGAAGTTTGTCCGGAGTCTCGGATGAGATCACGGACATGACGAGGAGTGTCAAAATGGTCGAGACATAAAGATTGATATATTGGAAGGCTATGTTTGGACACCGGAAACGTTTCGGAACGGTTCGGGCATTTTTTGGAGTACCAGGAGGTTACCTGAACCCCCCGGGGGATTAATGGGCCTTCATGGGCCTTAGTGGAAGAGAGGAGGCAGCGGCCAGGTGGAGGCGCGTGCCCCCCTAGCCCAAACCGAATTGGACTAGTGGAGGGGGCGCGACCACCCTTTCCTCTTTCTCCTCCACCTCTTTCCCTCTCTCCCCCTCTTGGAAAAGGAAGGGGACTCCAACTAGGATTGGGAATCTGAAAGTGCAACTATCCCTGAGTGGTTTTGGTAAATCTTAACAACATATATCTCATTGAGCTAATGCTATCTCAAGATAAATATTTCAGGAAAGCTCAATGTTTGGCATGGCATGGATGAGAAACGTGGACCCCTCAAGATGCTAAGGACAAAAGGATTGGCTCAAGCTCAAAGCACAAGACTCTATATTTTACTTTTAGTGATCCAAGATCACATTGAGTCCATAGGGAAGCCAATACTATTAAGAGGGGGTGAGGTGTTGCTTAATGGCTTGCTTGCTCAAAGTGCTTAGTGATTTGATCCAAAGCCCTCAACTACTTTCTCACATCCACATATGTCCCAAACCAAAAGTCAAACTCGGCCCCACCGAAACTTTCTATCCGGCGCCATCGAGTTCAGTTGACATAGCCACTGCCAGAAACCCTAGTCTTTTCGGTCTCACCGATGGGGATCTCGGTCTCACCGAGATGGGATTGCAAACTCTCTTGTTAGCTTATTACCAAAATCGGTCTCACCGAGTTTGTGTAATCGGTCTCACCGAGATTACGTTATGCCCTAACCCTAATGATATCGGTCCCACCGAGTTGATATGTCGGTCCCACCGAAATACCTAACGGTCACATTATGAACTAAATCGGTCTGACCGAGTTTCACGATTCGGTCCCACCGAGTTTGGTAAGTTGTGTGTAACGGTTAGATTTTGTGTGGAGGCTATATATACCCCTCCACCCACTATTCATTCGTGGAGAGAGCCATCAGAACATGCATACACTTCCAACATACATTTTCTGAGAGAGAACCACCTACACTTGTGTTGAGGTCAAGATATTCCATTCCTACCACATGAATCTTGATCTCTAGCCTTCCCCAAGTCGATTTCCACTCAAATGTTCTTTCAACCAAATCCATATCTTGTGAGAGAGAGTTGAGTGTTGGAGAGACTATCATTTGAAGCACAAGAGCAAGGAGTTCATCATCAACACACCATCTATTACCTTTTGGAGAGTGGTGTCTCCTAGATTGGTTAGGTGTCACTTGGGAGCCTCTGTCAAGATTGTGGAGTTGAACCAAGGAGTTTGTAACGGCAAGGAGATCGCCTACTTCGTGAAGATCTACCCTAGTGAGGCAAGTCCTTCATGAGCGACGGGCATGGTGGGATAGACAAGGTTGATTCTTCATGGACCCTTCGTGGGTGGAGCCCTCCATGGACTCGCGCAGCCGTTACCCTTCATGGGTTGAAGTCTCCATCAACGTGGATGTACGATAGCACCACCTATCGGAACCACGACAAAAACATCTGTGTCTCCAATTGCGTTTGCACACTCCAATCCCATCCCTTTACTTTCTTGCAAGTTGTATGCTTTACTTTCTGCTACTGATATACTCATTGCATGCTTGCTTGATATGTATTGTGAATGGTTAAACTTGTGCCAAAACTCCACTCTAACTTAAAGAAATCAAAAACTGCCAACTTTGAGTGTTGAGTGTATATTCACCCCTCCTCTAGACCCCTCTTCTCGATCCTTTCAATTGGTATCAGAGCAAAGAAAAGAAACAGAGCTAATGCAAACAAACAAATATGAACATGTCTTTCCCCTCTTAAAGACATGTGACTTCTCTCCTCTTGAACACCAAGCATCTGGGGTAACTCTCCCCCCCTGAGTATTTTCTCCCCCTATAGAATCATTAAGCTTTGATGTGATCTCTCTCTCCCCCTTTGACATCAATTTCCAAGAAGGTCACTTCTGGATATTTGTTATAAATGGGTTTGGTCCTGGAGTCACAGAACAAAGCAGCAAGTCGAACGTGATGTTGGTAGAGGACAAGAATCATTGAGTGGAGCTAGATCAAATAGAATGTAGGGACAAGTGGCAAGATGTCTTTCCTGTAGTGAAATTGGTGGCACTGTGTTGACAAGTCGGTCCCACCGAATACCTAACGGTCACATTATGAACTAAATCGGTCTGACCGAGTTTCACGATTCGGTCCCACCGAGTTTGGTAAGTTGTGTGTAACGGTTAGATTTTGTGTGGAGGCTATATATACCCCTCCACCCACTCTTCATTCGTGGAGAGAGCCATCAGAACATGCCTACACTTCCAACATACATTTTCTGAGAGAGAACCACCTACACTTGTGTTGAGGTCAAGATATTCCATTCCTACCACATGAATCTTGATATCTAGCCTTCCCCAAGTTGATTTCCACTCAAATCTTCTTTCAACCAGATCCATATCCTATGAGAGAGAGTTGAGTGTTTGAGAGACTATCATTTGAAGCACAAGAGCAAGGAGTTCATCATCAACACACCATCTATTACCTTTTGGAGAGTGGTGTCTCCTAGATTGGTTAGGTGTCACTTGGGAGCCTCCGTCAAGATTGTGGAGTTGAACCAAGGAGTTTGTAAGGGCAAGGAGATCGCCTACTTCGTGGAGATCTACCCTAGTGAGGCAAGTCCTTCGTGGGTGACGACCATGGTGGGATAGACAAGGTTGCTTCTTCGTGGACCCTTCGTGGATGGAGCCCTCCGTGGACTCGCGCAGCCATTACCCTTCATGGGTTGAAGTCCCCATCAACATGGATGTACGATAGCACCACCTATCGGAACCACGACAAAAACATCCATGTCTCCAATTGCGTTTGCACACTCCAATCCCATCCCTTTACTTTCTTGCAAGTTGCATGCTTTACTTTTCGCTGCTCATATACTCATTGCATGCTTGCTTGATATGTATGGTGAATGGTTAAACTTGTGCCAAAACTCCACCCTAACTTAAAGAAATAAAAAACTTCCAACTTTGAGTGTTTAGTGTCTATTCATCCCCTGAGGGAGTCCTGGATTAAGGGGTCCTCGGACAGCCAGACTATATACTTTGGCCGGACTGTTGGACTATGAAGATACAAGATAGAAGACTTCGTCCTGTGTCCAGATGAGACTCTCCTTTGCGTGGAAGGCAAGCTTGGCGATTCAGATATGTAGATTTCCTTCTCTGTAACCGACTCTGTGTAACCATAGCCCCCCTCCGGTGTCTATATAAACTGGAGGGTTTAGCCCGTAGGACTAAGAACAACAATCATAATCATAGGCTAGCTTCTAGGGTTAGCCTCATCGATCTCATGGTAGATCAACTCTTGTAATACTCATATCATCAAGATCAATCTAGCAGGAAGTAGGGTATTACCTCCATAGAGAGGGCCCAAACCTGGGTAAACCTGGTGTCCCCCCGCCTCCTATTACCATTAGCCTTAGACGCGCAGTTCGGGACCCCCTAGCCGAGATCCGCCGATTTTGACACCGACATTGGTGCTTTCATTGAGAGTTCCACTATGTTGTCACCATAAGGCTTGATGGCTCCTTCAATTGTCTACAACGATGCGGTCCAGGGTGAGGTTTTCCTCCCCGGAAAAATCTTCGTATTCGGCAGCTTCGCACTGCGGGCCAATTCGCTTGGCCATTTGGAGTAGATCGATAGCTACGCCCCTGTCCATCAGGTCAGGTTTGGAAACCTGAATTACACTGCCGACATCCGCGGAGACTTGATCTTTGACGGGTTCGAGCCCATGACAGGTGCGCCCTATGGCCGCGATAAGCATGACTTAGATCTGCCATCAGACGGGGATAAGGAGATCACACCTGCAGCTGCCCTGGCTCTAAATCTGGAGTAGATCGTGTCGTCCATGGACGGGGGGCTGGACCCCACCACAGAGGCCTCATACTCTACGGCATTGGAGCCAAACACAGATTCAACCTCTTTCGAGGCCTGTGTCGTCGGACTCCCGGACTCGTCCCCTGAGACGGGTTCCGGACCGCATGTGTCCGCACCCGTCAAAATGGATTGGGCACCGATCTTGGAGTTTACCTCCACGGACATCTTTCAACACTCGCCCTTGGGTGACGTGTTAAGTTCATTGAAGTTCCTCTCCTTGTTAGAGGACTCTCCGCCGTACTATGTCCGTCTTGAATGGGAAGCAGACGACGAAGAATTTCGCTGCCCACCCACCACCCACTTGGTAGCCAGTGTCGACGACTTGACCGACATGCTAGACTTTGACTCCGAAGACATCGATGGTATGGACGACGATGCGGGAGAAGAAGAGCAACCACCGCCCACAGGGCGCTGGACAGCCACATCATCATATGACATTTACATGGTGGATACCCCCAAAGAATATAATGGCGAGGACAAAAAGGATACAGGTGAGGACAAACCTCCCGAAAAGAAGCCAAAGCACCGACGTCAGCGGCGCCACTCTAAACCACGCCATAGCAAACACAACAATACCGGCACCGGAGACAACAACAATCCGGATGATGCCGAAGACAATGAAGACGACCCCACCTAGCCTGGATTCGAACAGGTCGGGCATGGGGACGGGCAAGCCAGCCCTGATGAACAAGCCACAAATGAAAAGTCGGAGCAGGACAACTACATACCCCCCTCCAAGGATGAGGTGAGCCTCGGCTACGATGAATTAACCATGCCTGAGGATCCCGCCGAGTAGGAACGCTTCAAGCAACGGCTTATAGCCACTGCGAAAAGCCTGAAGAAGAAGAAGCAACAGCTTCAAGCTGATCAAGATCTGCTAGCTGATAGATGGATTGAAGTCCTGGCAGCCGAGGAATATGGACTCGAACACCCAAACAAAAGCTACCCGAGGCGGAAGTTGTCACCTCAATTCGAGGACGAGGCACTGACACAGGACGCGGCTGACAGGCCACCCCGTGGTTGAGATAAAGTGAAATATCAACCCGAACACCAGGCCGCACCACGTTGCCGAACAACTAAAAACACCAAGGCCTGGGGCTACACGCTTGACCTGCGAGACGAACTGGAAAACAAAGCAGGACAGCCAAGATCGATCTATGGATCATGGGGGCGTGCCTCAACACGCGACCGTCATGCCGAATACACTACATACAAATCCACCCGAGCCGAATACAACAGACCAGCTACATCCGAACAGCGTCGCAAAGTGGCTCAGCACAGAGGCACTGCACACCCCCTATGCTTCACGGATGAAGTAATGGAACATGAGTTCCCTGAAGGGTTTAAACCCGTAAACATCAAATCATAGGATGGGACAACAGATCCAGCAGTGTGGATTGAAGACTTCCTTCTCCACATTCATATGGCCCGCGGTGATGATCTCCATGCCATCAAGTACCTCCTACTAAAACTCAAGGGACCAGTTCGACACTGGTTGAATAGTCTACCCCAAAACTCCATTGGCAGTTGGGGGAACTTGGAAGACGCATTTCTTGACAACTTCCAGGGCACTTATGTACGACCGCCGGATGTTGATGACTTAAGTCATATAACCCAATAGCCCGGAGAGTCAGCCAAGAAATTCTAGACTCGGTTCTTAACTAAAAAGAACCAAATCGTCGACTGTCCAGATGCCGAAGCCCTAGCGGCCTTTAAACATAACATCCGGGACGAATGGCTAGCCCGACACCTTGGACAAGAGAAGCCGAAATCCATGGCAGCCCTTACAACACTCATGACCCGCTTCTGTGTGGGAGAAGATAGCTGGCTAGCACGCAGCAACAGCACCTCAAGTAAGCCTGGACATTCAAAATCGAAAGAGGACAAAGGAAAGCCCCAGCGCAGCAAACATAAGCGCCGAAACAACGGTGATAGTGCCGAAGACACAACGTCAACGCCGGATTCAGTGGCCCTGTTACCGGCCAGAGGAAGAAACCATTCCAAAGAAACAATCCGGGCATGTCCAATTTGGACTACATACTCGGCCGTTCATGCCAAATTCATGGCACCCCAGGAACACTAGCTAATCATACCAATAGAGAATGCCGGGTCTTCAAACAGGCCGGCAAGTCAAATGCCAACAGCAAGGAGAGGGGGTCGCAACGCGATGACGATGACGAGGAGATCCGGCCTCCAAAGACAGGAGGTCAAAAGAAGTTCCCCCCGCAAATCAAAACGGTGAACATGATATACGCCACCCACATTCCCAAGCGGGAGCGGAGGCGTGTACTCGGGGACGTTTACGCGATATAGCCAGTCACCCCAAATTATAGCCCATGGTCATCGGGCTCAATCACCCTTGATAGCAAGGATAATCCAACCAATACCCATCAAGGCGGCTCATCCGCACTGGTCCTCGACCCAATAATTGACGGATTTCGCCTCGCGCGAGTCCTCATAGATGGAGGCAGTAGCCTGAACCTGCTTTATCAGGATAAAATGCACAGAATGGGCATAGATCTTTCAGGGATCCAACCCACTAAAACCACCTTTAAAGGTATAATACTAGGTATAGAGGCGTGTAGTATAGGCTCAACCACACTAGAGGTGGTCTTCGATTCCCTAGATAATTTAAGAAGCGAAGAGTTAATCTTCGACATTGTCCCTTTTCGTAGTGACTATCACGCGCTGCTTGGACGAGCCGCACTTATCCGATTTAATGCGGCGCCACACTACGATTCATTTAAGCTCAAGATGCATGGCCCACATGGCGTTATAAAAGACAACGGAAACACCAAATGCTCCCGCCGTACCGAAGAGCGCACCGCAGCCCTAACGGCATAAGGACGGAGTGGCCTCTTGCTGCCGGACATTAATTTGATAGCCAGGCCCACAAACACTGATAAAAGAGTCTGAACTATCTCGCGTCACAATAGCTCGGCTTCATTAATAATTTCGGAAATGAACGGCGGCGCAGCCAGGTGGTGTCCCACAATACGGATCAATCGTTGGGGGACACACAAATATTTTTTGCATTTTCTTTTCAGGTTTCACCTTTTTGCCTAGGTCATCATCGGGCGACCTGGCGACCGAACCTATGAAGGAACGGACACATCACGGCGGGAGAAAGCTCGAACGCACAGGGGAATCCCTAGATATTTCCCTCAACGATCATCTTCCTGTCATCCGGATCCGCATACAGCTCTCGCCCTGGCCACAACAGGTTTCGAGGTCATATTCCCTTTTATCGCACTACTTGTATTCATACGCCTTGACATATTATTTAATTACAAAACTGTGGCCGCATATGACGTTCACTTGCTGTCTTCTTTTTATTTTTATTGACATTCCCTGTCAATTAGCAGCCATACACTTTGGTACGTATCAATATGCCAGGGGCTTTCCTGTACCCATAATACAACAAATAAGTCCGAACACCTTCGCGGTTGATCGGCACCCCGAACTTATAGCACTATACGCATCAGCTCCGAATCATGTCTTTGGTCAAATGTTGGGTTTTCCCGGCTCCCATGTTTTGCTACCTTACGTTCCGCTATATCGGCTAAGGTGGCACAGGGAGAACTACTGCGAATGTGGCCCGGTTCTTCCGGACGAGCACCTCAGTAGAGAAAGCCGAAAACTGACTGTCATGATGCGGCGAGAGCTGGTCACTGTTCGAGAGGTCTCAAAATCCATAAAGATTTCTTCCGCATTATGCGATAATCAATGCAGCATGCGATGGATCGGTGTTTCCGATCAGGTGCTGATAGAGCCCCTAGTCCGGTCTTATGAGCGCTAGGGGCTGCGCCTACTTTTATTTCGTCAAACTCCTATGGCTAAGTGAGGGTGATAAAGCAGTATAGTCCGAGTGCCTGGTTCATTGCGCCGAATAGCTCCTTAAAGGACCCAATAATGGGGTAAAGAGTGTTTGGATTCATCCGAACACCCCCGTACTTCCTACGTGGGGGCGGAAGCCGATGACTGGCCAACTCTTAGAATTAATATAACTAAAACAGCTGCATAGGAGGCAAAATTATTAAACAAGCATTACATAGTAACCTTGTTTCATATTACAACGCCGGTCGACATGAATATTCATGGGTAAATAATGTCCTGGTCACAATGCTCCGCCACAAGGCGGGATCCCTCCAGGACACCTTTGTAGTACAATTCAGGCTTGCGGTGCTCCTTCCCTTCGGGTGGTCCTTCAGTCATCAGTTTAACAACGTCCATCTTCGGCCATTGCACTTTGACATAGGCAAAAGCCACCTGAGCACCACCGCTTGATCACGTCAATCCAAGGACAAGCGCTAACCAGCCGCTTAACGAGCCCGAAGTAGCTGTTGGGAATTGCTTCGGCAGGCCATAGCCGAATTATCAAGTCCTTCATGGCTAGTTCGGCAGCCCTATGCAGCTCGACCAGCTGTTTCAGCTGATCGATAAAGGGCACAAGATATTCTGGCGCAAGATACTGCAACCAGAATAGCTTCTCCGCAGAACTCCCTTCTTCGGCTCGATAAAATTGCGTGGCATCAGATATATTGCGGCAAATCTGCAAACGCCCCTGGAGATCCCCGAATTCAGGTTAGCAACAGGAAACTTTCCTCAACATACTTGCTTTGCATAGAAAAAGCCTTACCCGCCGCGATCTTTCTGACCTCTTGGATTTCCTGGAGGGCGCCTTGGGACTCACCTCGAGCATCACGTGCGGCTTGTCGAGCTTCGATGAGTTTGGATTCTTTATCCGACAAGCTCTGCTCCAAGGTCTCGCACCTTTTCACAGCTTCCTGAAGTTCTTGTTGAACCTCAATAACCCTGGCCTCGTGCTTTTCACGATCAGCCTGCTCCTTGGGTGCCCTTTTTTCGGCTGCGGACACCACCTTCTTAAGAGCTTCAACTTCGGACGTTTCTCCTGGCGCACAACACGACGTTCTTCGTCAAAATCAATCATCAATTAATAATAAATCAAGACAAGGTTTTACATACCTTGGTTATCTTCCAACTGCTTCTTTATGTGGCCGAGCTCTTCTTCGGCCCGCTCCAGACGCTGCTTCAGTCCGGAGACTTCCGCAGTATGAGAAGCGGTAGTCAACAACGATGCCTGCTTGGACAAAACATGAAAATAAACAAGGGTGTTGCATGGTCAGTCCCCTGCGAGCACATACTAGATCCTCTGTTCGGTTTTTCTTCTCGAACACCGAACATCATATCAGGGGCTACTATCTATACTATGACGCTCTTCAAGCCTCATCACTTACCTTCAAACCTGTTAAAAGGCTGGTGCAGGCTTTAGTGAGCCCGCTTTCCGCGGACTGAATCTTCTCAATCACCGCACCCATAAGGGCACGGTGTTCTTCAATGATGGAAGCGTTATTTAACGCAGCCAACAAAGCATTTGGCACCTCTCGCTGGGCAGAGGTCGCCGGTGGAACAGGTGCACCACCTTCTGTCAAAGAAGGCTCCCTGCCTAATTCCGGAACCCTGACGGTTTTCGGCCCCGTGTTTGGATTTGGCCCCATGTGACCGGCCCCCGGGATTTGGCCCTCAGGTGTCGCTCGGATAGTCTTCCCGGTCCCTCCTTGGCCTGGGCCCATTAGGGACGACACCTCGGTGTCGTCTGCATGTTTGGGGGAGGTGGCCGTCGGGGAGTTCTGCTGTCCATCGCGTCCGAACCTAGTGAATCCTCCAACGAGGACTATTCGACGCGGGACTTGGCCGGGCTACAATATGTGTGGCTCAACATAGTCAGCATTGTGCGATGATAAGTTCGGATATGCTAATATATTCGGATTCTGTGATACTCACGGTTTAACCAAGGGTTGGACCCTGGGATCCCACTTCAGGCTGCTGTCGGTGGTGGTGGTGGAATCGTCTACGGAGGAGGTTCCCCCCCTCTTAGATGACCTGGTCTCCAATTGTTTGGAGGCCATTCTTTTCTTTCTCCCCTTCGCTGGGGGGGGGGGATTGGCTTTCCTCCTTTTCGTCATCCTCTTCGGAGGAAGAGTGGGCCTCTGAGTCTTTGGATGTTTTGTCCGAAACACCCCTGTGATGAAGGCCGCCTCTGGTCCATCCAGCCTTCTTCTCGATTTTCTTCTTGGCCGCCTTATAAGGCGTCGGGACCAACATCTTTGTTAAAAGTGGGCCGGCTTGCCCTTCTGGCAGCGGGGCCGGACAGTGGATCCGCTCCGCCTTCTTCATCTAGCCCTGGGGAAATTATTAAAGGATAAGTTAAGCACTTTCTTTAAAATACGCGACTAAAGCGTATGTTCGGTTGAATATCTGAAAACTTACCGAACTTGCGGGACGGGACAGTTTGTACCCACGGTCCTCGGCCGAGTCCGACCACGATTTGCCGGACTTGAAGAGCACCTTCCAGATATCTTCGTGCATTGAGCCGAAGAGCTCCGTCAGTGTCTGGTGCTCAGCCGGATCGAATTCCCATAATTTTCAAGCCCTGCGTTGGCACGGGAGAATTTGGCGAACCAACTTCACTTGGACTATGTCGACGAGTTTCATGTTCTTTTCTTCCAGGCTCTGGACACGCGCCTAGATCACTGCCAGTTCATCTGACGAAGACCAGTCCAGGCCCTTCTTGGGCAAGGACGTAAGCCGCAATGAGGCTCCGGATCGAAATCTGGGAGCCGCGACCCATTTGGCGCCGCATGGCTCGGTGACGTAGAAACATTGTTGCTGCCACCCTTTGATGGAATCATTGAATGTACCTGATGGCCATGTGACATTGGGCATCTTGCTCACCATGCTCCTCTGCACTCAGCGTGCTCGCCGCTCACCACCTTGGGCTTCACGTTGAAGATCTTCAGCCATAACCCGAAGTGTGGACAGATGCGGAGGAAGGCCTCGCACACGATGATGAACATCGAGATATTGAGGAAAGAATTGGGGGATAGATCATGAAAATCGATCCCATAATAGTACATGATACCGCGAACGAATGGATGGAGGGGAAACCCCAACCCGCGGACAAAGTGAGGGAGGAAGACAACCCTCTCGTGGGTTTCCGGGGTAGGGACGATCTGTCCAGCCATTGGGAGACGATGCGCGGTCTTGTTAGCCAGATACCCGGCCTCCCGAAGTTTCTTGATATCCTTCTCCTGGACAGTGGAGGCCTGATATGTCTCCAATGTATCTATAATTTATGAAGCATTCATGCTATTATATTATCTGTTTTGAATGATTATGGCCTTTATTATACACTTTTATATTATTTTTGGAACTAACCTATTAACCGGAGGCCCAGCCCATATTGATGTTTTGAATAATTGGGAGAAGCTTCAAGGAAGCCACAAGGATGGGGGGGGGGGGGGCGCCCCCTGTCTCATGGGTCCCTCGAGCGTCCCCCGGCCAACTTCTTTCACCTATATAAGTCCATATACCCTAAAACCTTCGAAGAAGAAGATAGATCGGAAGTTCTGCTGCTGCAAGCCTCTGTAGCCACAAAAGTCAATCGGGACCCTGTTCCGGCACCCTGCCAGAGGGGGATCCCTTACCGGTGGCCATCTTCATCATCCCAGCGCTCTCCATGACAAGGAGGGAGTAGTTCACCCTTGGGGCTGAGGGTACGTACCAGTAGCTATGTGTTTGATCTCTCTCTCTCTCTCTCATGTTCTCTCTATGGCACGATCTTGATGTATCGCAAGCTTTGCTATTATAGTTGGATCTTATGATGTTTCTCCCCCTCTACTTTCTTGTAATGGATTGAGTTTTACCTTTGAAGTTATCTTATCGGATTGAGTCTTTAATGATTTGATAACACTTGATGTATGTCTTGCCGTGCTTATCTGTGGTGACAATGGGATATTCACATGATTCACTTGATGTATGTTTTGGTGATCAACTTGCGGGTTCTGCCCATGAACCTATGCATAGGGGTTGGCACACGTTTTCGTCTTGACTCTCCGGTAGAAACTTTGGGGCACTCTTTGAAGTACTTTGTGTTGGTTGAATAGATGAATCTGAGATTGTGTGATGCATATCGTATAACCATGCCCACGGATACTTGAGGTGACAATGGAGTATCTAGGTGACATTAGGGTTTTGGTTGATTTGTATCTTAAGGTGTTATTCTAGTATGAACTCTATGATAGATTGAACGGAAAGAATAGCTCTATATTATTTTACTATGGACTCTTGAATAGATAGAACATAAAGGATAACTTTGAGGTGGTTTCGTACCCTACCATAATCTCTTCGTTTGTTCTCTGCTATTAGTGTCTTTGGAGTGACTCTTTGTTGCATGTTGAGGGATAGTTATATGATCCAAGTATGTTATTATTGTTGAGAGAACTTGCACTAGTGAAAGTATGAACCTTAGGCCTTGTTTCCTACCATTGCAATACCGTTTACGCTCACTTTTATCACTTGCTACCTTGCTGTTTTTATAATTTCAGATTACAAATACCTTTATCTACCATCCATATTGCACTTGTATCACCATCTCTTCGCCGAACTAGTGCACCTATGCAATCTACCATTGTATTGGGTGTGTTGGGGACACAAGAGACTCTTTGTTATTTGGTTGCAGGGTTGTTTGAGAGAGACCATCTTCATCCTACGCCTCCCACGGATTGATAAACCTTAGGTCATCCACTTGAGGGAAATTTGCTACTGTCCTACAAACCTCTGAACTTGGAGGCCCAACAACGTCTACAAGAAGAAGGTTGTGTAGTAGACATCAAGCTCTTTTCTGGCGCCGTTGCCGGGGAGGTGAGTGCTTGAAGGTATATCTTTAGATCTTGCAATCTAATCTTTTTGTTTCTTGTTTTATCACTAGTTTAGTCTATAAAATAAAACTACAAAAAATGGAATTGAGTTTGCCTCTTACGCTTCATATTTTTAATATCTTTCGTGAGAATGATGGTAAGGAAAATTGTGCTCAAGTGCTAGAAGAAGAAATCTATAAAATGTTTGATACTAAATCTTTGAATTATGAGCATGATTGCAATGTTGTTAGTATGAACTCCTTGAATAGCCATAGTACTAATGATGATTGCACTAGTTATAATAAAAATGTCTCTTATAAGCATGTTGATTTTTGTGGAGAGCATTGGGTTTGCATGGACACACCAAATAGGGAAAATGGATATTGCAAGAGGCATAAGCATTTAGAAACTAAATTTTTGCAAGAAAGGCTAGATAAGAATGCTGAAAATTTACATTTCCTTTGCCGTGCTTATGAACTTTGCAATGAACATGGTCATTTACATCTCCGATGCAAATTATTTCATGATCGAATCGTGTCCAAAAATTGTGATGATTTGATTTCCCTCGCACATTATAATGAACTTAGTTTGCTTATGGGTTATGAAGAAATGAAATGTTTAATTAAGCACCTTCCAGAATTTGCCCATTATAAACTTCTTTATTTTGATCTAGAGACAATTTATATGTTTTGTGCGGTGAATTGCATTGAAAATCCTTATATTACCAATTAACTAAAGAAAAGAAAGCAAATAGAAGATGAAGAGAATACTAATGAAAGGGAAGAGACTTCCCAATATCCTCCTATTATTACTTATGATGAATCAAGTAACGAGGAGGAGCCTTCTATTCAACCAATCTCATCAATAAGGAGCTCAAAGAAGAGGGTTGAACCCACACATGATGTGAGGAAGAAAAAGAAAAAATGGAGAAGCAAAGGTAAAAAGGTATCCCTCCCAAATGATGTTGCTCCTACTACTCATTGTGATGATGATAATTGCTATACTATTGGTGCTATCCATACTATTAATGATGAGAGTGATTATGCTTATGATATGAAAAGGCCAAAGCTTGGGGAAGCTATGTTTGATGAGGATGAAATATTTGAGAATATATTTGCTGAAATTAATGTTTATCCCAAGCTTGGGGATGCTACGTTTAATGAAGATAATATTTTTAGCCTCCCAAGTTTTGATATGCAAAGTTGTTATGATGATAGCATGCCTCTTACTTATGATTATATTGATGAAAGTGGGTTTGGAAGAGTGTCAACTTTATTTAGTGATGATTCCACTATCTTGGAGATGTTTCAATCGATTATGATGAGAACAAAGTTGCTACTTATGATGATTATTGTGATAAAACTTATGCTATAAAAAGTAGTGATGAGTATATTTATAAAACTTGTCATGATTATGATTACCCTTTTTCTGAACATTACTCTTTTAATGTGGAAACAATTTATAGTATTCAAGTCTCTTATGATACTCCCACTATTCCGAATAAGAAGAATTTTGCTTGTGCGGAGAGCAATAAATTTTCTATGCTTGTAGATCATGAAAAGAATGCTTTAGGTGCTGGTTATATTGTTGAATTCATTCATGATGCTATTGAAAATTATTATGAGAGAGGAATATATGCTTGTAGGAATTGCAATAATATCAAGTTTCCTCTCTATGTGTTGAAAATTTTTAAGCTATGCTTGTTTTACCTTCCTATGCTAGTTGATTATTGTTCCCACAAGTTGTTTGCTCACAAAATCCCTATGCATAGGAAGTGGGTTAGACTTAAATATGCTAGTCATATGCTTCATGATGCTCCCGTTATGTTTCAATTCTTATCTTTTATGTGAGGATCATTCTCATCATCATGCCTAGCCAAAAAGGCATTAAAGAAAAGTGCTTGTTGGGAGACAAACCAATATTTACCCTTACTGTTTTCGTATGTTCACATGATTATTCTACTGTAGTAATAATGTTTTATAGGTTTGTTTCAATAAAGTGCCAAGTAGAACCTTTGGGAAGACTTGGGTGAAGTCTATATGATCTTGCTGTAAAAAAACAGAAACTTTGCGCTCACGAGATTAGCTGCCATTTTTTTACTGGAGAGTGCTTCTAGGTTGATTCTTTTTGCAGATGATTAATAGAAAAATTCCTCAGGTCCACCAATTTATTTCAGAATTGTTGGAGTTCTAGAAGTATACGTTTGATATAGATTACTACAGACTTTTCAGTTTTTGACAGATTCTGTTTTCTGTGTGATGTTTGCTTATTTTCATGAATCTATGAGTAGTATCGAAGGGTATGAACCATAGAAAAGTTTGAATACAGTAGATATTACACCAATATGAATAAATAATGAGTTCATTACAGTACCTTAAAGTGGTGGTTTGTTTTCTTTTACTAACGGAGCTTACGAGTTTTGGGTTGAGTTTTGTGTGGTTGAAGTTTTCAAGTTTTGGATAAAGATTCGATGGACTATGGAATAAGGAGTGGCAAGAGCCTAAGCTTGGGGATGCCCAAGGCACCCCAAGGTAATATTCAAGGACAACCAAGAGCCTAAGCTTGGGGATGGTGTCGGTGTACTAAAGTAGGGGGGTACCTTAGTATCCCGAACTTGTGCACGGGCAGTCGCAGCGACCCGCGGCAGGGCTTGCCGGGCGTCCGCCAAGATCCTCCACGGCTACTTCGATGCCATTCAAGAACAGAGTACTCAAGCTAAAAGCCCCGGCAAGAGGAGCTTGCCGGGAAGGCCAACCAAGGCCCCGGCAAGAGGAGCTTGCCGGGAAGGCCAACCAAGGCCCCGGCAAGAGGAGCTGGCCGGGAAGAATACAAGGTCCCGGCAAGAGGAGCTTGCCGGGAAGGCCACTCAAGGCATTTCAAGAAACTTGCCGCAAACGCCCCGCGCGTCCCGGCAAGGCCCGGCGAGCGGCAAGCTTGCTAGTGCGACAAGACGAGGGCCGCGGCAAGGCACTTGCCGCGGCAAGGCTGCCACTCTGCGCCCACGCTCCAGCACATCCGACGACGTGTCGCCACAGGATCGCTCCTGGTGCACGTGGCGGGCAGCCGTGCGGCATGGCAGTGCGAGGTGGCAAGTGAAGCTGACAAGGAGGCCATCGTGGCGATCGGTGGCGCCTCTAACGGTCGTTTCCTTGCACTGTTGGGGCGACCGGACGGGCATTAAATGCCCTTGTCCCCTGCTGTCAGAGTTAGGTAGGGGACACTGTTGGTAGCAGTTGTACCAACCCGTGTTTTTACCTTTCTACCCATCTTTCTACGCTGCCACCTGTTGGTGCCCCCTTCAGACTATAAAAGGGAGGCCCATGGGCACGTAGAGGAGGTTCGGAATTTTGGTTCCGCAGCTTGAGGGTTCGGTCCATTCGACACACACACACAACACCACCATACGCTCGCTCTCGAGCAAGCTCAAATAAAAACACAAAGCAGCAGTAGGAGTTTTATCTCTCCGGAGAGCTCCGAAGCTGGGTAAAAATCGCCCGTCTCCCAGCGCGCGCGCCCGACCTCGATCCGCTCTGCGCGCGGCCTCCGCCCCCCTTGCCGGATCAGAAGGGGCCCCCCGTGCCCCATAGGTGCCCGCGGCCGCAGGAAAGGAGCGGCCGCCGACTTCTTTGGCGCGCCAGGTAGGGGGCGCGTCGAGGTCGTGAGCATCTGATCCGGTCTCCGCGCGCGCTGCATCAACGCCTTCATCAACATGCCACCGAAGAAGAAGCCTTCGGAGGTGGCCGCTCCGTCTACATCGATTCCGCCACCACCGCCGGAGCAAACGGGCGGTGGAGTGGACGCCGGCGGAGGAGTGGGCGCCGACGGTGGGACTCACGTCGTCACCAGATCCAAAAACAAGGCCTCGCAAGCATCGGCGACCGTGCAGACACCGCACCCTTCCCAGGAAGTGCAAGGTCGACAACGCCCCGGTGCTCCTAGCACCGTGCTCGCGTTGGAACAAGGCCAAGCTGGTGGGTCGCGGGACGCTCGAGGTCTGCATGCACGCCTGCATGCTGGCGCGAGCGAGGAACGGTCACCCGGGCGGGGTGTTGCACCTCCCAATCCAGTTGGGAGTCCGAGCACATCCCGCTCCTCGCGCCGCTCGTCGCCACCACCACCCAAGATCAACATCAAGAGTGCTGAGGAGCGGTCTGCTCCGGCAGGCCCTGGGCCTTGTTCCGTTCGAGCAGAGGCTCCCGCCAAGTTTTGCTCCGGCAAACTTCCCGGGGAACGTCCTGCTCCGGCAAGCACCAGAACTTGTTCCGTTCGAGCAGAGGCTCCCGCCAAGTTTTTCTCCGGCAAACTTCCCGGGGAACGTCCTGCTCCGGCAAGCACCAGGCTTTGTTCCGTTCGAGCAGAGGCTCCCGACAAGTCTTGCTCCGGCAAGCTTGCCGGGGAACATCAAGCTCCGGCTGAGCCGCAGGCGCTCGCCGTAGAAGCAGATGTTCCCGCAGCATTAGATATGCCTTTAGTCCTTGTTGTCGAGCCACAGGCTCCAACATGGGCACAGCCAATCATCCGTTTCCTTCAGACAGGAGAACTTCCCGAAGAGCAGGAAGAAGCGGAAAGAGTAGCCCGGTAGTCAAGTATGTACCAGTTTGTCGATCAGACACTGTACAGAAGAAGACTCAATGGTGTGAAATTGAAGTGCATCTCCCGGGAAGATGGACAAGAGCTGTTGGCGGAGATCCATGGAGGCATATGTGGTCACCACATTGGCGCAAGAGCACTTGCCGGCAAAGCTTTCCGGCAAGGTTTCTTCTGGTCGACAGCCCTCCAGGATGCAACTGCACAAGTAACCAAGTGTGAAGCGTGCCAGTTCCACTCCAAGCAGATACATCGGCCAGCTCAAGCTCTCCAAACAATCCCTTTATCCTGGCCATTTTTGGTCTGGGGGCTCGACATCCTCGGCCCCTTCCCCCGAGCAGTCGGGGGCTTTGAGTACTTGCACGTCGCAATCGACAAGTTCACAAAGTGGCCGGAAGTGGAAGCAGTGAGGAAGGTGACCGCACAGTCAGCAGTCAAGTTCTTCAGGTCGATTGTCTGCCGTTTCGGAATCCCTAACAGGATCATCATCGACAACTACACACAATTCACGAGCCGCACCTTCATGCAGTACGTCCAAGATCTTGGCGCCAAGATCTGCTTCGCTTCTGTTGCTCACCCGAGAAGCAACGGTCAAGCGGAGAGGGCAAACGCTGAAGTGCTGCGCGGGCTCAAGACCAGGACTTTCGACAGGCTGCACAAGTGCGGGAGAAATTGGATCGAGGAGCTGCCGGTGGTTCTTTGGTCGATCAGAACGACGCCAAATCGAGCCACTGGCCAGACACCTTTTGCTCTAGTATATGGAGCAGAAGCAGTTATCCCCATGGAACTCGTGTACGGATCGCCTCGAGTGCTCGCTTATGATGAGCTTGAGCAAGAGCAGCTGCGCCAAGACGATGCACTGCTCCTCGAGGAAGATCGTCTTCAGGCTGCTGTGCGAGCCGCTCGCTACCAGCAAGCTTTGCGCCGCTATCATAGCCGCAAAGTTAATGCCAGAAGTTTCGAGGAAGGCGACCTTGTTCTTCGGCGCGTTCAGTCGGCCAAGAATTCCAACAAGTTGACGCCGAAGTGGGAAGGCCCTTACCGGGTGAAACGAGTCACCAGGCCTGGCGCTGTCCGCCTGGAGACCGAAGATGGCATTCCAGTGAGCAACTCCTGGAACATAGAGCATCTTCGTAAGTTTTATCCGTAAGGCGCGGTTGTCGGACCCTGTCCGGCAACCACCTTTCTGTACAAGTCTTGCCGCTGTTGCATGTAATCCTTTGTACAGAGCCAGGCGCAGACCCTGAGCACCAGTAAATGAAGCGCTGATACCCCGGGGTTATAGCATGCATGCTGAGTCGAGTCTCGTCCTTGGTTAGGGTTGATAGTGCCTAACAGCAGCTAACCCTTAGCTTAGAGGTCGAGGGTCCGTCCTTTTGCTTTTCCCTCGTTCGCAGGGCTCGCACATCCTGGCCAGACCGCTTGAGAACGAAAAGGAGAAGAAGGGCGCGCCGGCACCTAGGCCCCGGCAAGCCAGTGTCGCCGGGGGCTGCGAGTGCCAAGATTCGTCCCCGGCAAGCCAGAGTTGCCGGGGGCTGCAATATCAGATAAGTCTTTCGTCCCTCTTCATGCATCCTTTTATGGACTGGGGAATGCGAAACCGCGTTTCTTCCCAAAAACTGCCGTGCTCCCTGAACTCTAGGCCCCGGAGCGCGTTCCCGGGGCCAAGGTTGGTCGTAGTCGCGGCAGCAGAGGGATGAAACAAGGAGGCCGCACCCACATCGTTCCCGCCTCCGTCAAAGGCGTGAGAAAGGTCGAGCGACGTGGGAAGGCGGCAGGGCCTGTTGCCGGGAGGCGAACTGTCTGTCCGAGGGATACCAAGGATTTGCTCCTTGGCGTGGGTTTAACCCGCGAGGCAAATAACCCAGCAAGCAACCCCTTTTTCATTAAAAAACATCCCACTCAAGTACAGTCCATAAAGGATGAAAAACATGAAAGAGAGGATTACAAGTTTTAGATACAGCTAAGGCCCGAAGGCTTACAAATTAAAGAAGATAAGATGCCCGTAATGCCTTTCCTGTCCCTCTCTTCAGGAGGTAGGTCAAGGAGGCGAAAAGGGCAAAAGGGAGCCGCGTGGCGAGGATGCAGAGCCGAGGGGACGGGAGAGGCGGCCTCGCCTCACCCCGTGATCATGGGAGTGGACGCCTCGAAAGCCGCGCACTGGCCCCGTCCAGTAAATGCACCACGCCCCCACGCCTACCTCCGTTTAGGTAGGAGGGCGTGAGCCGTCCCCTTCATCATGGCTTGATGCATGCTCGCGAGGCTCAGCCCCGCACGCGCCGCCCACGTCACCCACGACGCCGCGTTTGACGCGTGCTGCTCTGGGCGTACGTGGTGGAAGCGGAGAGATATGCGGTGTGACCTAGGCCGCGCGTGCCCGTGCACTGTTTTGGGCCTGGCCCAACAGCACTCGGCACCGTGTATGGCCCAGGCCCGGGGGCTCCTGTCGGTGTACTAAAGTAGGAGGGTACCTTAGTATCCCGAACTTGTGCACGGGCAGTCGCAGCGACCCGCGGCAGGGCTTGCCGGGCGTCCGCCAAGATCCTCCACGGCTACTTCGATGCCATTCAAGAACAGAGTACTCAAGCTAAAAGCCCCGGCAAGAGGAGCTTGCCGGGAAGGCCAACCAAGGCCCCGGCAAGAGGAGCTGGCCGGGAAGAATACAAGGTCCCGGCAAGAGGAGCTTGCCAGGAAGGCCACTCAAGGCATTTCAAGAAACTTGCCGAAAACGCCCCGCGCGTCCCGGCAAGGCCCGGCGAGCGGCAAGCTTGCTGGTGCGACAAGACGAGGGCCGCGGCAAGGCACTTACCGCGGCAAGGCTGCCACTCTGCACCCACGCTCCAGCACATCCGACGACGTGTCGCCACAGGATCGCTCCTGGTGCACGTGGCGGGCAGCCGTGCGGCATGGCGGTGCGAGGTGGCAAGCGAAGCTGACAAGGAGGCCATCGTGGCGATCGGTGGCGCCTCTAACGGTCGTTTCCTTGCACTGTTGGGGCGACCGGACGGGCATTAAATGCCCTTGTCCCCTGCTGTCAGAGTTAGGTAGGGGACACTGTTGGTAGCAGTTGTACCAACCCGCGTTTTTACCTTTCTACCCATCTTTCTACGCTGCCACCTGTTGGTGCCCCCTTCAGACTATAAAAGGGAGGCCCATGGGCACGTAGAGGAGGTTCAGAATTTTGGTTCCGCAGCTTGAGGGTTCGGTCCATTCGATACACACACACAACACCACCATACGCTCGCTCTCGAGCAAGATCAAATAAAAACACAAAGCAGCAGTAGGAGTTTTATCTCTCCGGAGAGCTCCGAAGCTGGGTAAAAATCGCCCGTCTCCCAGCGCGCGCGCCCGACCTCGATCCGCTCTGCGCGCGGCCTCCGCCCCCCTTGCCGGACCAGAAGGGGCCCCCCGTGCCCCATAGGTGCCCGCGGCCGCAGGAAAGGAGCGGCCGCCGACAGATGCCCCGGATGGCATTCCCTCTTTCGTCTTCGTTCATCGGTAACTTTACTTGGAGCTGTATTTTTATTCACCACATGATATGTGCTTTGCTTGGAGTGTCATTTTATTTTGTTAGTATTTACTTGCTTTTATTTATAATAATGTTTTGCTTCTATATTTTCAATAAAAATGTCAAGGATAGCCTTTGCCATGCTTATTTTTCAAGTATGCGTGTTGCTCTTTCAAAACAAAAAGTTTACCGCTGTTGCAAAAATTCCCTAGAAAAGTAAGAGAGTGATATAATGTTGAATATTTTTGCATATTGAGATCTGATAAATCTTATACAGTGTAATATTTTTCTTATAATTTTTGGACTTAGGGAAGTATGATGAACCTTGCATTCTTTACAGACTATACTGTTTTGGCAGATTGTTGTTATGTTTGCATTGTTTGCATATGCTTGCTTGTTTAATGATTCTATTTTAGGATAGGAGTATTAAATATGCAGAGACATTTAGTATGCAATGTTGAATAATGATGTTAGTAATTTGTTATAGTAGAAAACGATAAGGTTTTTGCATTGTTTTATACTAACTTATCTCACGAGTTCTTGTTGAGTTTTATGTGGATGAAGTTTTTGAGAAATAGAGAAACTATGATATGAGAGGAATTAAGTAGACACAAAAGTTCAAGCTTGGGGATGCCCAAGGCACCCCAAGATAATATTCCAAGAAGTCTCAAGCATCTAAGCTTGGGGATGCCCCGGTAGGCATCCCACCTTTCTTCTTCAGCAATTATCAGTTAGTATCGGTTGAACCTAAGTTTTTGCTTCTTCACATGAGTCATGCTATCCTTGCAATGTCATTTTATTTTGCTTTGCTTGCTGTTTGAATAAAATACCAAGATCTGAAATTCTTTAATGAGAAAGAGTCTTCACATAGTTACATAATTATTTAGCTACTCATTGATCTTCACTTATATCTTTTTGGAGTAGTTTGTCATTTACTCGTGTGCTTCACTTATATCCTATGAGTAAATGGTTGAATGAGTTGAATGTCATAAATCTGAAATTATATATGTTTCATATGCTTACCCCGTTGGGAGTAATGACTTCACATCTAAGAAGTAGAGGTAGTAAATTTATTGAAGGTTAACAAACATTGTATTTGTCATTTGAACAATTCATGAAAGAATATTGAAGGAAGAGAGATTTCACATATAAATATACTATCTTGGACATCTTTTATAATTGTGAGCACTCATTAAGTATGACATGCTAAAGAGTTGATGTTGGACAAGGAAGACAACGTAATGGGTTATGTTTTCTCACATCTCAGTTAAAGTATATTGTCATGGATCATTCAAACATGTTGAGCTTGCCTTTACCCCTCATGCTAGCCAAAATTCCTTGCACCAAGTAGAGATACTACTTGTGCTTCCAAATATCCTTAAACCCAGTTTTTGCCATGAGTATCCACCATACCTACCTATATGCGGTATTTACCTGCTGTTCCAAGTAAATTTGCATGTGCCAAACTATAAACCTTCAAATAATAATCTGTTTTGTATGCCCTAATCACTCATGTAGTGACTAGGGGCTGTCAGTACCTTCCATGCTAGGTGGGTTATTCTCAAGATGAGTGGACTGCGCTCATCATTCACGAGAAAAATGGCTGGTAACCGGGATGCCCAGTCCCATGATCAAAAAGATCAAAATCAAATAAAAAATAACTGCAAACAAAACTCCCCTAGGACTGTTGTTGGTATGGATGGTACCCTGTTGTTTCGGATGGTCGTGGAGTGTGATTGTTGGTGGAGGGGGAGTAAAATCTTTACCATTCTGTTTGGGAACCGCCTATAATGTATGTAGTATGGAAGATATTGGGAACTCTTGGTTGTTATGTTGACAATGAGATCATACCTCTCAAAATTATTTTTCTCTATTTCAAAATCGAGCTCTGGCACCTCTGCAAATCCCTGCTTCCCTCTGTGAAGGGCCTATCTTTTACTTCATGTCTTTTACTTTATGCAAGAGTCAAGGTGATCTTCACCTTTCCCTTTTTCACTTTATCCTCTGGCAAGCACCTCGTGTTGGAAAGATCCTGATATATATATCCAATTGGATGTAAGTTAGCATGAACTATTATTATTGACATCACCCAAAGGTGAATACATTGGGAGGCAACACTATAAGCCCCTATCTTTCTCAGTGTTCGACTAAAACTTCATAACCATAAGTATTGCGTGAGTGTTAGCAATTGTAGAAGACTATATGATAGTTGAGTATGTGGAGTTTGCTAAATCAAAGCTCTGACATAGACCCTTCCTGAAAATAAGATGAATTGCAATTGTTTGATGACTGAGAATGATGTTTGCTAGTTTTCAAGAAAGTTGATGGTATGCTTTAACATGTGAATAGCTTGTTACTTGATCTTGAGAAGTTTTATGAGATGAACTACTGTTATGACATATAAACATGCTAGAAAAGGTGATTGAAATTATCATTGATCAAATTTATGCACCTACTAGCATTCACACTTCATAAATTCTTTCTTTTATCATTTACCTACTCGAGGACGAGCAGGAATTAAGCTTGGGGATGCTGATACGTCTCCAATGTATCTATAATTTATGAAGCATTCATGCTATTATAGTATCTGTTTTGAATGATTATGGGCTTTATTATACACTTTTATATTATTTTTGGGACTAACCTATTAACCGGAGGCCCAGCCCATATTGCTGTTTTCTTGCCTATTTCAGTGTTTCGAACAAAAGGAATATCAAACGGAGTCCAAACGGAATGAACCCTTTGGGAAAGTTATGTTTGGAACGGAAGCAATCCAGGGACTTGGAGTGCACGTCAAAGAAGCTTCGAGGAAGCCATGAGGGTGGGGGGCGCCCCCCCCCTACTGGGCGCTCCCCCTGTCTTGTGGGTCCCTCGAGCGTCCCCCGACCGACTTCTTTCACCTATATAAGTCCATATACCCTAAAACCTTCCAAGAAGAAGATGGATCGGGAGTTCCGCTGCCGCAAGCCTCTATAGCCACCAAAAGTCAATCGGGACCCTGTTCCGAAACCCTACCGGAGGGGGGATCCCTCACCGGTGGCCATCTTCATCATCCCTGCGCTCTCCATGACGAGTAGGGTGTAGTTCACCCTCGGGGTTGAGGGTATGTACCATTAGCTATGTGTTTGATCTCTCTCTCTTGTGTTTTCTCTATGGCACGATCTTGATGTATCGCGAGCTTTGCTATTATAGTTGGATCTTATGATGTTTCTCCCACTCTACTCTCTTGTAATGGATTGAGTTTTCCCTTTGAAGTTATCTTCTCGGACTGAGTCTTTAATGATTTGAGAACACTTGATGTATGTCTTGCCGTGCTTATCTATGGTGACAATGGGATATTCACGTGATCCACTTGATGTATGTTTTGGTGATCAACTTGCGGGTTTTGCCCATGAACCTATGCATAGGGGGTTGGCACACATTTTCGTCTTGACTCTCCGGTAGAAACTTTGGGGCACTCTTTGAAGTACTTTGTGTTGGTTGAACAGATGAATCTGAGATTGTGTGATGCATATCGTATAATCATGCCCACGGGTACTTGAGGTGACAATGGAGTATCTAGGTGACATTAGGGTTTTGGTTGATTTGTATCTTAAGGTGTTATTCTAGTATGAACTCTATGATAGATTGAACGGAAAGAATAGCTCTATGTTATTTTACTATGGACTCTTGAATAGATAGAACAGAAAGGATAACTTTGAGGTGGTTTCGTACCCTACCATAATCTCTTCATTTGTTCTCCGCTATTAGTGTCTTTGGAGTGACTCTTTGTTGCATGTTGAGGGATAGTTATATGATCCAAGTATGTTATTATTGTTGAGAGAACTTGCACTAGTGAAAGTATGAACCTTAGACCTTGTTTCCTACCATTGCAATACTGTTTAAGCTCACTTTTATCACTTGCTACCTTGATGTTTTTATAATTTCAGATTACAAATACCTTTATCTACCATCCATATTGCACTTGTATCACCATCTCTTCGCCGAACTAGTGCACCTATACAATCTACCATTGTATTGGGTGTGTTGGGGACACAAGAGACTCTTTGTTATTTGGTTGCAGGGTTGTTTGAGAGAGACCATCTTCATCCTACGCCTCCCATGGATTGATAAACCTTAGGTCATCCACTTGAGGGAAATTTTCTACTATCCTACAAACCTATGCACTTGGAGGCCCAACAACATCTACTAGAAGAAGATTGTGTAGTAGACATCAAGGCCACCCACTTGCCTCCAGCTCCGGATCTGGACATTTTCGGAGCGCTTTAGTGGGCGGAGAAGGCGAATGCTTGGGTGTTGGAGCTCGAGAGGAAGGATAAGCAGAGGAAGCAGAAGGCATGGATGAAAGAGGAGACTCTTTATCCCTTTATAAAGGCAGAACATGCGCCTCCCCACATTTCCTGAGACTCGCTTATTTCCTAAGCGTCGTGTTAAATGGCGTGGTTGGGGTGCCC
Organism: Triticum timopheevii; assembly: GCA_963921465.1. Lineage (NCBI taxonomy): Eukaryota > Viridiplantae > Streptophyta > Magnoliopsida > Poales > Poaceae > Triticum > Triticum timopheevii. Next base: position 157,290,865 of record OY997272.1, read on the forward strand.
ATACCCGTATTGATGAGAGTCCCATGATAAGGGGACACGATCTCTGCTTCGACAGGACGTGCCAAGGAAACCGCCTCATTGTGGCAGGCCGATAAAATGGTTCGAATATTGACTGGGTTGTAGTGTAATATCACGCTACTAATAAACTGTCAGCAGATTGGATCCATGAAACGTTATACTCTCTATGGTGGTATGTGGAATTCGTTTTTGCAGAGCCAGACACGATTCTTGTGTTCAGAATCTACTTTGGAGTATTCGGAGAAGGAACCCGCCTTGCAATGCCGAAGACAATCTTCGCGCTAGACTCAATCGTCATTGAAGCCTGGTTCAGGGGCTACTGAGGGAGTCCTGGATTAAGGGGTCCTCGGACAGACGGACTATATACTTTGGCCGGACTGTTGGACTATGAAGATAGAAGATAAAAGACTTCGTCCCTTCTCCGGATGGGACTTTCCTTTGCGTGGAAGGCAATATTGGTGATTCGGATATGTAGATTTCCTTCTCTATAACTGACTCTGTGTAACCCTAGCCCCCTCCGGTGTCTATATAAACCGGAGGGTTTAGTTCGTGGGACTAAGAACAACAATCATAATCATAGGCTAGCTTCTAGGGTTAGCCTCATTTGATCTCGTGGTAGATCAACTCTTGTAATACTCATATCATCAAGATCAATCTAGCAGGAAGTAGGGTATTACCTCCATAGAGAGGGCCCGAACCTGGGTAAACCTCGTGTCCCCCGCCTCCTATTACCATTAGCCTTAGACGCATAGTTCGGGACCCCCTACCCGAGATCCGCCGGTTTTGACATAGACACCCCCCTCTAGACCCCTCTTCTCGATCCTTTCAGAATCCTAGTTGGAGTTCCCCTATAGGTGTGCCCCTCCTAGGCCGCCGGCCTCCTCCCTCCCTCCTTTATATATGGGGGCAGGGGAGCACCCCAAAGCATAACAGTTATTCTCTTAGCCGTGTGCGGTGCCCCCTCCATAGTTTAACACCTCGGTCATATCGTCGTAGTGCTTAGGTGAAGCCCTGCGCTGAAAACATCATCAACACCATTGCCACGCCGTCGTGCCGAAGGAACTCTCCCTCATCCTCAACTGGATCAAGAGCTCGAGGAACATCATCGTGCCGAACGTGTGCTGAACACGGAGGTGCCGTACATTTGGTACTTGGATCAGTTGGATTGTGAAGACGTTCGACTACGTCAACCGCGTTACTAAACACTTCCGCTTTCAGTCTACGAAGGTACGTCGACACACTCTCCCGTCTCGTTGCTATGCATCTCCTAGATATATCTTGCGTGATCGTAGGATTTTTTTGAATTACTATGTTCCCCAACAGTGGCATTCGAGCCAGGTATATGCGTAGATGTTTTATGCACGAGTAGAACACAAAGAGTTGTGGGCGATAATAGTCATACTGCTTACCACCAACGTCTTACTTTGATTCGGCGGTATTGTTGGATGAAGCGGCCCAGACCGACATTACATGAACGTGTTCATGAGACTGGTTCTACCGACGTGCTTTTGCACATAGGTGGCTGGCGGGTGTCTGTTTCTCCAACTTTAGTTGAATCGCGTTTGACTACGGACGGTCCTTGTTGAAGGTTAAAACAACACACTTGACAAAAAATCATTGTGGTCTTGATGCATAGGTAAGAACGGTTCTTGTTAGAAGCCCGTAGCAGCCACGTAAAACTTGCAACAACAAAGTAGAGGACGTCTAACTTGTTTTTGCAGGGCTTGTTGTGATGTGATATGGTCAAGACATGATGTGATATAAATTGTTGTATGAGATGATCATGTTTTTGTAACAGAGTTGTCAGCAACTGACATGAGCCATATGGTTGTCGCTTTATTGTATGAAATGCAATCGCCATGTAATTTCTTTACTTTATCAGTAAGCGGTAGCAATAGTCGTAGTAGCAATAGTTGGCGAGACGATAACGATGCTATGATGGAGATCAAGGTGTTGAGCCGGTGACGATGGACATCATGACGATGCTTCGGTGATGGAGATCATGAGCACAAGATGATGATGGCCATATCATGTCACATATTTTGATTACATGTGATGTTTATCTTTTATGCATCTTATTTTACTTAGTACGGCGGTAGCATTATAAGATGATCCCTTACTAAATTTCAAGGTATAAGTGCTCTCCCTGAGTATGCACCGTTGCTACAGTTCATTGTGTCGAGACACCATGTGATGATCGGGTGTGATAAGCTCTACGTTCACATACAACAGGTGCAAGCCAGTTTTGCACGTGCAGAATACTCGGGTTAAACTTGATGAGCCTAGCATATGCAGATATGGCCTCGGAACACTGAGACTGAAAGGTCGAACATGAATCATATAGTAGATATGATCAACATAGAGATGTTCACCATTGAAAACTACTCCATCTCACGTGATGACCGGACATGGTTTAGTTGATATGGATCACGTGATCATTTGGATGACTAGAGGGATGTATATCTAAGTGGGAGTTATTTAGTAATATGATTAATTGAACTTTAATTTATCATGAACTTAGTCCTGATAGTATTTTGCAAATTATGTTGTAGATCAATAGCTCCCATTGTAGCTTCCCTATGTTTTTTATATGTTCCTCGAGAAAACTATGTTGAAAGATGATAGTAGCAGTGATGCGGATTGGGACCATGATCCGAGGTTTATCCTCATTGTTGCACAGAAGAATTATGTCCTTGATGCACCGCTAGGTGACAGACCTATTGCAGGAGTAGATGCAGACGTTATGAACATTTGGCTAGCTGAATATGATGACTACTTGATAATTTAGTGCACCATGCTTTACGGCTTAGAACCGGGACTTCAAAAATGTTTTAAACGCCACGGAGCATATGAGATGTTCAAAGAGCTGAAATTGGTATTTCAGACTCATGCCCATGTCGAGAGGTATGAGACCTCTGACAAGTACTTCTCCTAAAAGATGGAGGAGAATTGCTCAGTTAGTGAGCATGTGCTCAGAATGTCTGGGTACTACAATCGCTTGAATCAAGTGGGAGTTAATCTTCTAGATAAGATAGTGATTGATAGAGTTCTCTAGTCACCATCACCAAGTTACTGGAACTTGGTAATGAACTATAGTATGCAAGGGATGACGAAAACAATTCCCGAGCTCTTCGTGATGCTGAAATCGACGAAGGTAGAAATCAAGAAAGAGCATCAAGTGTTGATGATTAAACAAGACCAGTAGTTTCTAGAATAGGGCAAAGGGAAATAAAGGGAACTTCAAGTAGAATGGCAAGCAAGTTGTCACTCCTGTGAAGAAGCCCAAAGCTGGACCTAAGCCTGAAACCGAATGCTTCTACTGCAAAGGAAATGGTCATTGGAAGCGGAACTAGCCCGCATATTTGGCGGATAAGAAGGATGACAAAGTGAACAAAGGTATATTTGATATACATGTTATTTTTGTGTACCTTACTAGTTCTCGTAGTAACCCCTGGGTATTTGATACTTGTTCAGTTGCTAAGATTAGTAACTCAAAATAGGAGTTGCAGAATAAATAGAGACTAGTTGAGGATGAAGTGAGATGTGTGTTGGAAGTGGTTCCAAGATTGATATGATCATCATCGCACACTCCCTATACTTTCAGGATTAGTGTTGAACGAAAATAAATGTTATTTGGTGTTCACGTTGAGCATGCATATGATTAGATCATGTTTATTGCAATACGGTTATTCATTTGAGGCAGAGAATAATTGTTATTCTGTTTACATGAATAAAACCTTCTATGGTCATACACCCAATGTTGATGGTTTATTGAATCTCGATCGTAGTGATACACATATTCATAATATTGATGCCAAAAGATGCAAAGTTGATAATGATAGTGCAACATACTTGTGGAACTGCCGTTTAGGTCATATTGGTGTAAAGCGCATGAAGAAACTCCATGATGATGGGCTTTTGGAATCACTTGATTATGAGTCATTTGATACTTGTGAACCGTGCATTATTGGCAAGATGACTAAAACTCCGTTCTCCGGAACAATGGAACGAGCTACTGACTTATTGGAAATAATACATAAAGATGTATGTGGTCCAATGAGTGTTGAGGCTCGTGGCAGGTATCATTATTTTCTGACCTTCACAGATGATTTTAGCAGATATGGGTATGTCTACTTAATGAAACACAAGTCTAAAACATTTGAAAAGTTCAAAGAACTTCAGAGTGAAGTGGAGAATCATTGTAACAAGAAAATAAAGTTTCTATGATCTGATCATGGAGGTGAATATTTGAGTTATGAGTTTGGCCTTCATTTAAAACAATGTGGAATAGTTTCACAGATCACGCCACCTGGAACACCACAGCGTAATGGTGTGTCCAAACGTCATAACCGCACTTTATTGGATATGGTGCGATCTATGATGTCTCTTACCGATTTACCACTATTCTTTTGGGGTTATGCATTAGAGACAGCTGCATTCATTTTAAACAGGGCACCATCAAAGTCCATTGAGATGACACTGTATGAACTGTGGTTTGGCAACAAACCTAAGTTGTCGTTTCTTAAAGTTTGGGGATGTGATGCTTATGTCAAAAGGATTCAGCCCGAGAAGCTCAAACCCAAATCGAAGAAAAGTGTCTTCATAGGATACCCTAAGGAAACAATTGGGTACACCTTCTACCACAAGTACGAAGGCAAGATTTTTGTCGCTAAGAATAGAACCTTTCTAGAGAAGGAGTTTCTCTCAAAAGAAGTGACTGGGAGGAAAGTAGAACTATATGAGGTAATTGTACCTTCTCCCGAATTGGAAAGTAGTTCATCACAGAAATCAGTTCCAGTGATTCCTACACCAATTAGTGAAGAAGCTAATGATGATGATCATGAAACTTCAGATCAAGTTACTATCGAACCTCGTAGCTCAACCATAGTACGGTCCGCACCAGAGTGGTACAATAATCCTATTCTAGAAGTCATGTTACTAGACCATAATGAACCTACGAACTATGAGGAAGCGATGATGAGCCCGGATTCCGCAAAATGGCTTGAGTCCATTAACTCTGAGATGCGATCCATGTATGAGAACAAAGTGTGGACTTTGGTGGACTTGCTTGATGATCGGCAAGCCATAAAAAATAAATGGATCTTCAAGAGGAAGACGGACGCTGATGGTAGTGTTACTATCTACAAAGCTCGACTAGTCGCAAAATGGTTTCGACAAGTTCAAGGTGTTGACTACAATGAGATTTTCTCAACCGTAGCGATGCTTAAGTCTGTCTGAATCATGTTAGCAGTTGCCATATGTTATGAAATTTGGTAAATGGATGTCAAAATTGTATTCCTTAAATGGATATATCTAAGGAGAGTTGTATATGATGCCACAAGAAGGTTTTGTCAATCCTAAAGGTGCTAAAAAAGTGTGCAAGCTCCAGCGATCCATCTGTGGACTGGTGCAAGCATCTCGGAGTTGGAATATACACTTTGATAATGTGATCAAAGTATATGGTTTTATACAGACTTTTGGAGAAGCCTGCATTTACAAGAAAGTGAGTGGGAGCACTACAACCTTTCTGATAAGTATATGTGAATGACATATTGTTGATCGGAAATGATGTAGAATTTTCTGGAAAGCATAAAGGATAGTTTGAAAGGAGATTTTCAAAGCAAGACCTCGGTGAAGTTGCTTACATATTGGGCATCAAGATCTATAGAGATAGGTCAAGACGCTTGAAGATTTTTGAATGAGTACATACCTTGACAAGATTTTGAAAGTGTTCAAAATAGATCAGTCAAAGAAGGAGTTCTTGCCTATATTACAAGGTGTAAAGTTGAGTAAGACTCAAAACCCGACTATGGCAGAAGATAGAAAGAGAATGAAAGTCATTCCCTATGCCTCAGTCATAGGTTCTATAAAGTATGCCATGCTATGTACCAGACCAGTTGTGTGCCTTTCTATGAGTTTGGCAAGGGGGTACAATAGTGATCCAGGAGTGGATCACTGTATAGCGGTCAAAGTTATCCTTAGTTACCTAAGAGTACTAAGGAAGTATTTCTCTATTATGGAGGTGATAAAGAGATCATCGTAAAGACTAATGTTGATGTAAGCCTCCGTCAAGATTGTGGAGTTGAACCAAGGAGTTTGTAACGGCAAGGAGATCGCCTACTTCGTGAAGATCTACCCTATTGAGGCAAGTCCTTCATGAGCGACGGGCATGGTGGGATAGACAAGGTTGATTCTTCGTGGACCCTTCGTGGGTGGAGCCCTCCATGGACTCGCGCAGCCGTTACCCTTCATGGGTTGAAGTCTCCATCAACGTGGATGTACGATAGCACCACCTATCGGAACCACGACAAAAACATCTGTGTCTCCAATTGCGTTTGCACACTCCAATCCCATCCCTTTACTTTCTTGCAAGTTGTATGCTTTACTTTCTGCTGCTGATATACTCATTGCATGCTTGCTTGATATGTATTGTGAATGGTTAAACTTGTGCCAAAACTCCACTCTAACTTAAAGAAATCAAAAACTGCCAACTTTGAGTGTTGAGTGTATATTCACCCCTCCTCTAGACCCCTCTTCTCGATCCTTTCAATTGGTATCAGAGCAAAGAAAAGAAACAGAGCTAATGCAAACAAACAAATATGAACATGTCTTTCCCCTCTTAAAGACATGTGACTTCTCTCCTCTTGAACACCAAGCATCTGGGGTAACTCTCCCCCCTGAGTATTTTCTCCCCCTATAGAATCATTAAGCTTTGATGTGATCTCTCTTTCCCCCTTTGACATCAATTTCCAAGAAGGTCACTTCTGGATATTTGTTATAAATGGGTTTGGTCCTGGAGTCACAGAACAAAGCAGCAAGTCGAACGTGATGTTGGTAGAGGACAAGAATCATTGAGTGGAGCTGGATCAAATAGAATGTAGGGACAAGTGGCAAGATGTCTTTCCTGTAGTGAAATTGGTGGCACTGTGTTGACAAGTCGGTCCCACCGAATACCTAACGGTCACATTATGAACTAAATCGGTCTGACCGAGTTTCACGATTCGGTCCCACCGAGTTTGGTAAGTTGTGTGTAACGGTTAGATTTTGTGTGGAGGCTATATATACCCCTCCACCCACTCTTCATTCGTGGAGAGAGCCATCAGAACATGCCTACACTTCCAACATACATTTTCTGAGAGAGAACCACCTACACTTGTGTTGAGGTCAAGATATTCCATTCCTACCACATGAATCTTGATCTCTAGCCTTCCCCAAGTTGCTTTCCACTCAAATCTTCTTTCAACCAGATCCATATCCTATGAGAGAGAGTTGAGTGTTTGAGAGACTATCATTTGAAGAACAAGAGCAAGGAGTTCATCATCAACACACCATCTATTACCTTTTGGAGAGTGGTGTCTCCTAGATTGGTTAGGTGTCACTTGGGAGCCTCCGTCAAGATTGTGGAGTTGAACTAAGGAGTTTGTAAGGGCAAGGAGATCGCCTACTTCGTGGAGATCTACCCTAGTGAGGCAAGTCCTTCGTGGGCGACGGCCATGGTGGGATAGACAAGGTTGCTTCTTCGTGGACCCTTCGTGGATGGAGCCCTTCGTGGACTCGCGCAGCCATTACCCTTCATGGGTTGAAGTCCCCATCAACATGGATGTACGATAGCACCACCTATCGGAACCACGACAAAAACATCCATGTCTCCAATTGCGTTTGCACACTCCAATCCCATCCCTTTACTTTCTTGCAAGTTGCATGCTTTACTTTTCGCTGCTCATATACTCATTGCATGCTTGCTTGATATGTATTGTGAATGGTTAAACTTGTGCCAAAACTCCACCCTAACTTAAAGAAATAAAAAACTTCCAACTTTGAGTGTTTAGTGTCTATTCACCCCCTGAGGAAGTCCTGGATTAAGGGGTCCTCGGACAGCCAAACTATATACTTTGGCCGGACTGTTGGACTATGAAGATACAAGATAGAAGACTTCGTCCTGTGTCCAGATGAGACTCTCCTTTGCGTGGAAGGCAAGCTTGGCGATTCAGATATGTAGATTTCCTTCTCTGTAACCGACTCTGTGTAACCGTAGCCCCCCTCTGGTGTCTATATAAACTGGAGGGTTTAGCCCGTAGGACTAAGAACAACAATCATAATCATAGGCTAGCTTCTAGGGTTAGCCTCATCGATCTCATGGTAGATCAACTCTTGTAATACTCATATCATCAAGATCAATCTAGCAGGAAGTAGGGTATTACCTCCATAGAGAGGGCCCAAACCTGGGTAAACCTCGTGTCCCCCCGCCTCCTGTTACCATTAGCCTTAGACGCGCAGTTCGGGACCCCCTAGCCGAGATCCGCCGATTTTGACACCGACATTGGTGCTTTCATTGAGAGTTCCACTATGTTGTCACCATAAGGCTTGATGGCTCCTTCAATTGTCTACAACGATGCGGTCCAGGGTGAGGTTTTCCTCCCCGGAAAAATCTTCGTATTCGGCGGCTTCGCACTGCGGGCCAATTCGCTTGGCCATTTGGAGTAGATCGATAGCTACGCCCCTGTCCATCAGGTCAGGTTTGGAAACCTGAATTACACTGCCGACATCCGCGGAGACTTGATCTTTGACGGGTTCGAGCCCATGACAGGTGCGCCCTATGGCCGCGATGAGCATGACTTAGATCTGCCATCAGACGGGGATCAGGAGATCACACCTGCAGCTGCCCTGGCTCTAAATCTGGAGTAGATCGTGTCGTCCATGGACGGGGGGCTGGACCCCACCACAGAGGCCTCATGCTCTACGGCATTGGAGCCAAACACAGATTCAACCTTTTTCGAGGCCTGTGTCGTCGGACCCCCGGACTCGTCCCCTGAGACGGGTTCCGGACTGCATGTGTCCGCACCCGTCAAAATGGATTGGGCACCGATCTTGGAGTTTACCTCCACGGACATCTTTCAACACTCGCCCTTGGGTGACGTGTTAAGTTCATTGAAGTTCCTCTCCTTGTTAGAGGACTCTCCGCCGTACTATGTCCGTCTTGAATGGGAAGCAGACGACGAAGAATTTCGCTGCCCACCCACCACCCACTTGGTAGCCAGTGTCGACGACTTGACCGACATGCTAGACTTTGACTCCGAAGACATCGATGGTATGGACGATGATGCGGGAGAAGAAGAGCAACCACCGCCCACAGGGCGCTGGACAGCCACATCATCATATGACATTTACATGGTGGATACCCCCAAAGAATATAATGGCGAGGACAAAAAGGATACAGGTGAGGACAAACCTCCCGAAAAGAAGCCAAAGCACCGACGTCAGCGGCGCCACTCTAAACCACGCCATAGCAAACACAGCAATACCGGCACCGGAGACAACAACAATCCGGATGATGCCGAAGACAATGAAGACGACCCCACCCAGCCTGGATTCGAACAGGTCGGGCATGGGGACGGGCAAGCCAGCCCTGATGAACAAGCCATGAATGAAAAGTCGGAGCAGGACAACTACATACCCCCCTCCAAGGATGAGGTGAGCCTCGGCTACGATAAATTAACCATGCCTGAGGATCCCGCCGAGCAGGAACGCTTCAAGCGACGGCTTATAGCCACTGCGAAAAGCCTGAAGAAGAAGAAGCAACAGCTTCAAGCTGATCAAGATCTGCTAGCTGATAGATGGATTGAAGTCCTGGCAGCCGAGGAATATGGACTCGAACACCCAAACAAAAGCTACCCGAGGCGGAAGTTGTCACCTCAATTCGAGGACGAGGCACTGACACAGGACGCGGCTGACAGGCCACCCCGTGGTTGAGATAAAGTGAAATATCAACCCGAACACCAGGCCGCACCACGTTGCCGAACAACTAAAAACACCAAGGCCTGGGGCTACACGCTTGACCTGCGAGACGAACTGGAAAACAAAGCAGGACAGCCAAGATCGATCTATGGATCATGGGGGCGTGCCTCAACACGCGACCGTCATGCCGAATACACTACATACAAATCCACCCGAGCCGAATACAACAGACCAGCTACATCCGAACAACGTCGCAAAGTGGCTCAGCACAGAGGCACTGCACACCCCCTATGCTTCACGGATGAAGTAATGGAACATGAGTTCCCTGAAGGGTTTAAACCCGTAAACATCAAATCATAGGATGGGACAATAGATCCAGCAGTGTGGATTGAAGACTTCCTTCTCCACATTCATATGGCCCGTGGTGATGATCTCCATGCCATCAAGTACCTCCTACTAAAACTCAAGGGACCAGTTCGACACTGGTTGAATAGTCTGCCCAAAAACTCCATTGGCAGTTGGGGGAACCTGGAAGACACATTTCTTGACAACTTCCAGGGCACTTATGTACGACCGCCGGATGTTGATGACTTAAGTCATATAACCCAATAGCCCGGAGAGTCAGCCAAGAAATTCTAGACTCGGTTCTTAACTAAAAAGAACAAAATCGTCGACTGTCCAGATGCCGAAGCCCTAGCGGCCTTTAAACATAACATCCGGGACGAATGGCTAGCCCGACACCTTGGACAAGAGAAGCCAAAATCCATGGCAGCCCTTACAACACTCATGACCCGCTTCTGTGTGGGAGAAGATAGCTGGCTAGCACGCAGCAACAGCACCTCAAGTAAGCCTGGACATTCAAAATCCAAAGAGGACAAAGGCAAGCCCCAGCGCAGCAAACATAAGCGCCGAAACAACGGTGATAATGCCGAAGACACAGCGTCAACGCCGGATTCAGTGGCCCTGTTACCGGCCAGAGGAAGAAACCATTCCAAAGAAACAATCCGGGCATGTCCAATTTGGACCGCATACTCGGCCGTTCATGCCAAATTCATGGCACCCCAGGAACACTAGCTAATCATACCAATAGAGAATGTCGGGTCTTCAAACAGGCCGGCAAGTCAAATGCTAACAACAAGGAGAGGGGGTCGCAACGCGATGACGATGACGAGGAGATCCGGCCTCCAAAGACAGGAGGTCAAAAGAAGTTCCCCCCGCAAATCAAAACAGTGAACATGATATACGCCACCCACATTCCCAAGCGGGAGCGGAGGCGTGTACTCGGGGACGTTTACGCGATATAGCCAGTCACCCAAAATTATAGCCCATGGTCATCGGGCTCAATCACCCTTGATAGCAAGGATAATCCAACCAATACCCATCAAGGCGGCTCATCCGCACTGGTCCTCGACCCAATAATTGACGGATTTCGCCTCGCGCGAGTCCTCATAGATGGAGGCAGTAGCCTGAACCTGCTTTATCAGGATAAAATGCACAGAATGGGCATAGATCTTTCAGGGATCCAACCCACTAAAACCACCTTTAAAGGTATAATACTAGGTATAGAGGCGTGTAGTATAGGCTCAACCACACTGGAGGTGGTCTTCGATTCCCTAGATAATTTCAGAAGCGAAGAGTTAATCTTCGACATTGTCCCTTTTCGTAGTGACTATCACGCGCTGCTTGGACGAGCCGCACTTATCCGATTTAATGCGGCGCCACACTACGATTCCTTTAAGCTCAAGATGCATGGCCCACATGGCGTTATAAAAGACAACGGAAACACCAAATGCTCCCGCCGTACCGAAGAGCGCACCGCAGCCCTAACGGCATAAGGACGGAGTGGCCTCTTGCTGCCGGACATTAATTTGATAGCCAGGCCCACAAACACTGATAAAAGAGTCTGAACTATCTCGCGTCACAATAGCTCGACTTCATTAATAATTTCGGAAATGAACGGCGGCGCAGCCAGGTGGTGTCCCACAATACGGATCAATCGTTGGGGGACACACAAATATTTTTTGCATTTTCTTTTCAGGTTTCACCTTTTTGCCTAGGTCATCATCGGGCGACCTGGCGACCGAACCTATGAAGGAACGGACACATCACGGCGGGAGAAAGCTCGAACGCACAGGGGAATCCCTAGATATTTCCCTCAACGATCATCTTCCTGTCATCCGGATCCGCATACAGCTCTCGCCCTGGCCACAACAGGTTTCGAGGTCATATTCCCTTTTATCGCACTACTTGTATTCATACGCCTTGACATATTATTTAATTACAAAACTGTGGCCGCATATGACGTTCACTTGCTGTCTTCTTTTTATTTTTACTGACATTCCCTGTCAATTAGCAGCCATACACTTTGGTACGTATCAATATGTCAGGGGCTTTCCTGTACCCATAATACAACAAATAAGTCCGAACACCTTCGCGGTTGATCGGCACCCCGAACTTATAGCACTATACGCATCAGCTCCGAATCATGTCTTTGGTCAAATGTTGGGTTTGCCCGGCTCCCATGTTTTTCTACCTTACGTTCTGCTATATCGGCTAAGGTGGCACAGGGAGAACTACTGCGATTGTGGCCCGGTTCTTCCGGACGAGCACCTCAGTAGAGAAAGCCGAAAACTGACTGTCATGATGCGGCGAGAGCTGGTCACTGTTCGAGAGGTCTCAAAATCCATAAAGATTTCTTCCGCATTATGCGATAATCAATGCAGCATGCGATGGATCGGTGTTTCCGATCAGGTGCTGATAGAGCCCCTAGTCCGGTCTTATGAGCGCTAGGGGCTGCGCCTACTTTTATTTCGTCAAACTCCTATGGCTAAGTGAGGGTGATAAAGCAGTATAGTCCGAGTGCCTGGTTCATTGCGCCGAACAGCTCCTTAAAGGACCCAATAATGGGGTAAAGAGTGTTTGGATTCATCCGAACACCCCCCTACTTCCTACGTGGGGGCGGAAGCCGATGACTGGCCAACTCTTAGAATTAATATAACTAAAACAGCTGCATAGGAGGCAAAATTATTAAACAAGCATTACATAGTAACCTTGTTTCATATTACAACGCCGGTCGACATGAATATTCATGGGTAAATAATGTCCTGGTCACAATGCTCCGCCACAAGGCGGGATCCCTCCAGGACACCTTTGTAGTACAATTCAGGCTTGCGGTGCTCCTTCCCTTCGGGTGGTCCTTCAGTCATCAGTTTAACAACGTCCATCTTCGGCCATTGCACTTTGACATAGGCAAAAGCCACCTGAGCACCACCGCTTGATCACGTCAATCCAAGGACAAGCGCTAACCAGCTGCTTAACGAGCCTGAAGTAGCTGTTGGGAATTGCTTCGGCAGGCCATAGCCGAATTATCAAGTCCTTCATGGCTAGTTCGGCAGCCCTATGCAGCTCGACCAGCTGTTTCAGCCGATCGATAAAGGGCACAAGATATTCTGGCGCAAGATACTGCAACAAGAATAGCTTCTCCGCAGAACTCCCTTCTTCGGCTCGATAAAATTGCGTGGCATCAGATATATTGCGGTAAATCTGCAAACGCCCCTGGAGATCCCTGAATTCAGGTTAGCAACAGGAAACTTTCCTCAACATACTTGCTTTGCATAGAAAAAGCCTTACCCGCCGCGATCTTTCTGACCTCTTGGATTTCCTGGAGGGCGCCTTGGGACTCACCTCGAGCATCACGTGCGGCTTGCCGAGCTTCGATGAGTTCGGATTCTTTATCCGACAAGATCTGCTCCAAGGTCTCGCACCTTTTCACAGCTTCCGGAAGTTCTTGTTGAACCTCAATAACCCTGGCCTCGTGCTTTTCACGATCAGCCTGCTCCTTGGGTGCCCTTTTTTCGGCTGCGGACACCACCTTCTTAAGAGCTTCAACTTCGGACGTTGCTCCTGGCGCACAACACGACGTTCTTCGTCAAAATCAATCATCAATTAATAATAAATCAAGACAAGGTTTTACATACCTTGGTTATCTTCCAACTGCTTCTTTATGTGGCCGAGCTCTTCTTCGGCCCGCTCCAGACGTTGCTTCAGTCCGGAGACTTCCGCGGTATGAGAAGCGGCAGTCAACAACGATGCCTGCTTGGACAAAACATGAAAATAAACAAGGGTGTTGCATGGTCAGTCCCCTGCGAGCACATACTAGATCCTCTGTTCGGTTTTTCTTCTCGAACACCGAACATCGTATCAGGGGCTACTATCTATACTATGACGCTCTTCAAGCCTCATCACTTACCTTCAAACCTGTTAAAAGGCTGGTGCAGGCTTTAGTGAGCCCGCTTTCCGCGGACTGAATCTTCTCAATCACCGCACCCATAAGGGCACGGTGTTCTTCAATGATGGAAGCGTTATTTAACGCAGCCAACAAAGCATTTGGCACCTCTCGCTGGGCAGAGGTCGCCGGTGGAACAGGTGCACCACCTTCTGTCAAAGAAGACTCCCTGCCTAATTCCGGAACCCTGACGGTTTTCGGCCCCGTGTTTGGATTTGGCCCCATGTGACCGGCCCCCGGGATTTGGCCCTCAGGTGTCGCTCAGATAGTCTTCCCGGTCCCTCCTTGGCCTGGGCCCATTAGGGACGACACCTCGGTGTCATCTGCATGTTTGGGGGAGGTGGCCGTTGGGGAGTTCTGCTGTCCATCGCGTCCGAACCTAGTGAATCCTCCGACGAGGACTATTCAACGCGGGACTTGGCCGGGCTACAATATGTGTGGCTCAACATAGTCAGCATTGTGCGATGATAAGTTCGGATATGCTAATATATCCGGATTCTGTGATACTCACGGTTTAACCAAGGGTTGGACCCTGGGATCCCACTTCAGGCTGCTGTCGGTGGTGGTGGTGGAATCGTCTACGGAGGAGGTTTCCCCCCTCTTAGATGACCTGGTCTCCAATTGTTTGGAGGCCATTCTTTTCTTTCTCCCCTTCGCTGGGGGGGGGGATTGGCTTTCCTCCTTTTCCTCATCCTCTTCGGAGGAAGAGCGGGCCTCTGAGTCTTTGGATGTTTTGTCCAAAACACCCCTGTGATGAAGGCCGCCTCTGGTCCCTCCAGCCTTCTTCTTGATTTTCTTCTTGGCCGCCTTATAAGGCGTCGGGACCAACATCTTTGTTAAAAGTGGGCCGGCTTTCCCTTCTGGCAGCGGAGCCGGACAGTGGATCCGCTCCGCCTTCTTCATCTAGCCCTGGGGAAATTATTGAAGGATAAGTTAAGCACTTTCTTTAAAATACGCGACTAAAGCGTATGTTCGGTTGAATATCTCAAAACTTACCGAACTTGCGGGACGGGACAGTTTGTACCCACGGTCCTCGACCGAGTCCGACCATGATTTGCCGGACTTGAAGAGCACCTTCCAGATATCTTCGTGCATTGAGCCGAAGAGCTCCGTCAGCGTCTGGTGCTCAACCGGATCGAATTCCCATAATTTTCAAGCCCTGCGTTGGCACGGGAGAATTTGGCGAACCAACTTCACTTGGACTATGTCGACGAGTTTCATGTTCTTTTCTTCCAGGCTCTTGACACGCGCCTAGATCACTGCCAGTTCATCTGACGAAGACCAGTCCAGGCCCTTTTTGGGCAAGGACGTAAGCCGCAATGAGGCTCCGGATCGAAATCTGGGAGCCGCGACCCATTTGGCGCCGCATGGCTCGGTGACATAGAAACATTGTTGCTGCCACCCTTTGATGGAATCATTGAATGTACCTGATGGCCATGTGACATTGGGCATCTTGCTCACCATGCTCCTCCGCACTCAGCGTGCTCGCCGCTCACCACCTTGGGCTTCACGTTGAAGATCTTCAGCCATAACCCGAAGTGTGGACAGATGCGGAGGAAGGCCTCGCACACGATGATGAACATCGAGATATTGAGGAAAGAATTGGGGGATAGATCATGAAAATCGATCCCATAATAGTACATGATACCGCGAACGAATGGATGGAGGGGAAACCCCAACCCGCGGACAAAGTGAGGGAGGAAGACAACCCTCTCGTGGGTTTCCGGGGTAGGGACGATCTGTCCAGCCATTGGGAGACGATGCGCGGTCTTGTTAGCCAGATACCCGGCCTCCCGAAGTTTCTTGATATCCTTCTCCTGGACAGTGGAGGCCTGATATGTCTCCAATGTATCTATAATTTATGAAGCATTCATGCTATTATATTATCTGTTTTGAATGATTATGGCCTTTATTATACACTTTTATATTATTTTTGGAACTAACCTATTAACCGGAGGCCCAGCCCATATTGATGTTTTCTTGCCTATTTTAGTGTTTCGAAGAAAAGGAATATCAAACGGAGTCCAAACGGAATGAAACCTTTGGGAAAGTTATTTCTAGAATGGAAGCAATCTAAGGGACTTGGAGTGCACGTCAGAGAAGCTTCAAGGAAGCCACAAGGATGGGGGGGGGGGGGCGCCCCCTGTCTCATGGGTCCCTCGAGCGTCCCCCGGCCAACTTCTTTCACCTATATAAGTCCATATACCCTAAGACCTTCGAAGAAGAAGATAGATCGGAAGTTCTGCTGCTGCAAGCCTCTGTAGCCACCAAAAGTCAATCGGGACCCTGTTCCGGCACCCTGCCGGAGGGGGATCCCTTACCGGTGGCCATCTTCATCATCCCAGCGCTCTCATTGACGAGGAGGGAGTAGTTCACCCATGGGGCTGAGGGTACGTACCAGTAGCTATGTGTTTGATCTCTCTCTCTCTCATGTTCTCTCTATGGCACGATCTTGATGTATCGCAAGCTTTGCTATTATAGTTGGATCTTATGATGTTTCTCCCCCTCTACTCTCTTGTAATGGATTGAGTTTTCCCTTTGAAGTTATCTTATCGGATTGAGTCTTTAATGATTTGATAACACTTGATGTATGTCTTGCCGTGCTTATCTGTGGTGACAATGGGATATTCACATGATTCACTTGATGTATGTTTTGGTGATCAACTTGCGGGTTCTGCCCATGAACCTATGCATAGGGGTTGGCACACGTTTTCGTCTTGACTCTCCGGTAGAAACTTTGGGGCACCCTTTGAAGTACTTTGTGTTGGTTGAATAGATGAATCTGAGATTGTGTGATGCATATCGTATAATCATGCCCACGGATACTTGAGGTGACAATGGAGTATCTAGGTGACATTAGGGTTTTGGTTGATTTGTATCTTAAGGTGTTATTCTAGTATGAACTCTATGATAGATTGAACGGAAAGAATAGCTCTATATTATTTTACTATGGACTCTTGAATAGATAGAACATAAAGGATAACTTTGAGGTGGTTTCGTACCCTACCATAATCTCTTCGTTTGTTCTCTGCTATTAGTGTCTTTGGAGTGACTCTTTGTTGCATGTTGAGGGATAGTTATATGATCCAAGTATGTTATTATTGTTGAGAGAACTTGCACT
Source organism: Triticum timopheevii (assembly GCA_963921465.1). Lineage (NCBI taxonomy): Eukaryota > Viridiplantae > Streptophyta > Magnoliopsida > Poales > Poaceae > Triticum > Triticum timopheevii. The sequence goes on from OY997272.1 coordinate 157,308,024, forward strand.
AGTGAAAGTATGAACCTTAGGCCTTGTTTCCTACCATTGCAATACCGTTTACGCTCACTTTTATCACTTGCTACCTTGCTGTTTTTATAATTTCAGATTACAAATACCTTTATCTACCATCCATATTGCACTTGTATCACCATCTCTTCGCCGAACTAGTGCACCTATGCAATCTACCATTGTATTGGGTGTGTTGGGGACACAAGAGACTCTTTGTTATTTGGTTGCAGGGTTGTTTGAGAGAGACCATCTTCATCCTACGCCTCCCACGGATTGATAAACCTTAGGTCATCCACTTGAGGGAAATTTGCTACTGTCCTACAAACCTCTGAACTTGGAGGCCCAACAACGTCTACAAGAAGAAGGTTGTGTAGTAGACATCAAGCTCTTTTCTGGCGCCGTTGCCGGGGAGGTGAGTGCTTGAAGGTATATCTTTAGATCTTGCAATCTAATCTTTTTGTTTCTTGTTTTATCACTAGTTTAGTCTATAAAATAAAACTACAAAAAATGGAATTGAGTTTGCCTCTTACGCTTCATCTTTTTAATATCTTTCGTGAGAATGATGGTAAGGAAAATTGTGCTCAAGTGCTAGAAGAAGAAATCTATAAAATGTTTGATACTAAATATTTGAATTATGAGCATGATTGCAATTTTGTTAGTATGAACTCCTTGAATAGCCATAGTACTAATGATGATTGCACTAGTTATAATAAAAATGTCTCTTATAAGCATGTCGATTTTTGTGGAGAGCATTGGGTTTGCATGGACACACCAAATAGGGAAAATGGATATTGCAAGAGGCATAAGCATTTAGAAACTAAATTTTTGCAAGAAAGGCTAGATAAGAATGCTGAAAATTTACATTTCCTTTGTCGTGCTTATGAACTTTGCAATGAACGTGGTCATTTACATCTCCGATGCAAATTATTTCATGATCGAATCGTGTCCAAAAATTGTGATGATTTGATTTCCCTCGCACATTATAATGAACTTAGTTTGCTTATGGGTTATGAAGAAATGAAATGTTTAATTAAGCACCTTCCAGAATTTGCCCATTATAAACTTCTTTATTTTGATCTAGAGACAATTTATATGTTTTGTGCGGTGAATTGCATTGAAAATCCTTATATTACCAATTAACTAAAGAAAAGAAAGCAAATAGAAGATGAAGAGAATACTAATGAAAGGGAAGAGACTTCCCAATATCCTCCTATTATTACTTATGATGAATCAAGTAACGAGGAGGAGCCTTCTATTCAACCAATCTCATCAATAAGGAGCTCAAAGAAGAGGGTTGAACCCACACATGATGTGAGGAAGAAAAAGAAAAAATGGAGAAGCAAAGGTAAAAAGGTATCCCTCCCAAATGATGTTGCTCCTACTACTCATTGTGATGATGATAATTGCTATACTATTGGTGCTATCCATACTATTAATGATGAGAGTGATTATGCTTATGATATGAAAAGGCCAAAGCTTGGGGAAGCTATGTTTGATGAGGATGAAATATTTGAGAATATATTTGCTGAAATTAATGTTTATCCCAAGCTTGGGGATGCTACGTTTAATGAAGATAATATTTTTAGCCTCCCAAGTTTTGATATGCAAAGTTGTTATGATGATAGCATGCCTCTTACTTATGATTATATTGATGAAAGTGGGTTTGGAAGAGTGTCAACTTTATTTAGTGATGATTCCACTATCTTGGAGATGTTTCAATCGATTATGATGAGAACAAAGTTGCTACTTATGATGATTATTGTGATAAAACTTATGCTATAAAAAGTAGTGATGAGTATATTTATAAAACTTGTCATGATTATGATTACCCTTTTTCTGAACATTACTCTTTTAATGTGGAAACAATTTATAGTATTCAAGTCTCTTATGATACTCCCACTATTCCGAATAAGAAGAATTTTGCTTGTGCGGAGAGCAATAAATTTTCTATGCTTGTAGATCATGAAAAGAATGCTTTAGGTGCTGGTTATATTGTTGAATTCATTCATGATGCTATTGAAAATTATTATGAGAGAGGAATATATGCTTGTAGGAATTGCAATAATATCAAGTTTCCTCTCTATGTGTTGAAAATTTTTAAGCTATGCTTGTTTTACCTTCCTATGCTAGTTGATTATTGTTCCCACAAGTTGTTTGCTCACAAAATCCCTATGCATAGGAAGTGGGTTAGACTTAAATATGCTAGTCATATGCTTCATGATGCTCCCGTTATGTTTCAATTCTTATCTTTTATGTGAGGATCATTCTCATCATCATGCCTAGCCAAAAAGGCATTAAAGAAAAGTGCTTGTTGGGAGACAAACCAATATTTACCCTTACTGTTTTCGTATGTTCACATGATTATTCTACTGTAGTAATAATGTTTTATAGGTTTGTTTCAATAAAGTGCCAAGTAGAACCTTTGGGAAGACTTGGGTGAAGTCTATATGATCTTGCTGTAAAAAAACAGAAACTTTGCGCTCACGAGATTAGCTGCCATTTTTTTACTGGAGAGTGCTTCTAGGTTGATTCTTTTTGCAGATGATTAATAGAAAAATTCCTCAGGTCCACCAATTTATTTCAGAATTGTTGGAGTTCTAGAAGTATACGTTTGATATAGATTACTACAGACTTTTCAGTTTTTGACAGATTCTGTTTTCTGTGTGATGTTTGCTTATTTTCATGAATCTATGAGTAGTATCGAAGGGTATGAACCATAGAAAAGTTTGAATACAGTAGATATTACACCAATATGAATAAATAATGAGTTCATTACAGTACCTTAAAGTGGTGGTTTGTTTTCTTTTACTAACGGAGCTTACGAGTTTTGGGTTGAGTTTTGTGTGGTTGAAGTTTTCAAGTTTTGGATAAAGATTCGATGGACTATGGAATAAGGAGTGGCAAGAGCCTAAGCTTGGGGATGCCCAAGGCACCCCAAGGTAATATTCAAGGACAACCAAGAGCCTAAGCTTGGGGATGTTGTCGGTGTACTAAAGTAGGGGGGTACCTTAGTATCCCGAACTTGTGCACGGGCAGTCGCAGCGACCCGCGGCAGGGCTTGCCGGGCGTCCGCCAAGATCCTCCACGGCTACTTCGATGCCATTCAAGAACAGAGTACTCAAGCTAAAAGCCCCGGCAAGAGGAGCTTGCCGGGAAGGCCAACCAAGGCCCCGGCAAGAGGAGCTTGCCGGGAAGGCCAACCAAGGCCCCGGCAAGAGGAGCTGGCCGGGAAGAATACAAGGTCCCGGCAAGAGGAGCTTGCCGGGAAGGCCACTCAAGGCATTTCAAGAAACTTGCCGCAAACGCCCCGCGCGTCCCGGCAAGGCCCGGCGAGCGGCAAGCTTGCTAGTGCGACAAGACGAGGGCCGCGGCAAGGCACTTGCCGCGGCAAGGCTGCCACTCTGCGCCCACGCTCCAGCACATCCGACGACGTGTCGCCACAGGATCGCTCCTGGTGCACGTGGCGGGCAGCCGTGCGGCATGGCAGTGCGAGGTGGCAAGTGAAGCTGACAAGGAGGCCATCGTGGCGATCGGTGGCGCCTCTAACGGTCGTTTCCTTGCACTGTTGGGGCGACCGGACGGGCATTAAATGCCCTTGTCCCCTGCTGTCAGAGTTAGGTAGGGGACACTGTTGGTAGCAGTTGTACCAACCCGTGTTTTTACCTTTCTACCCATCTTTCTACGCTGCCACCTGTTGGTGCCCCCTTCAGACTATAAAAGGGAGGCCCATGGGCACGTAGAGGAGGTTCGGAATTTTGGTTCCGCAGCTTGAGGGTTCGGTCCATTCGACACACACACACAACACCACCATACGCTCGCTCTCGAGCAAGCTCAAATAAAAACACAAAGCAGCAGTAGGAGTTTTATCTCTCCGGAGAGCTCCGAAGCTGGGTAAAAATCGCCCGTCTCCCAGCGCGCGCGCCCGACCTCGATCCGCTCTGCGCGCGGCCTCCGCCCCCCTTGCCGGATCAGAAGGGGCCCCCCGTGCCCCATAGGTGCCCGCGGCCGCAGGAAAGGAGCGGCCGCCGACTTCTTTAGCGCGCCAGGTAGGGGGCGCGTCGAGGTCGTGAGCATCTGATCCGGTCTCCGCGCGCGCTGCATCAACGCCTTCATCAACATGCCACCGAAGAAGAAGCCTTCGGAGGTGGCCGCTCCGTCTACATCGATTCCGCCACCACCGCCGGAGCAAACGGGCGGTGGAGTGGACGCCGGCGGAGGAGTGGGCGCCGACGGTGGGACTCACGTCGTCACCAGATCCAAAAACAAGGCCTCGCAAGCATCGGCGACCGTGCAGACACCGCACCCTTCCCAGGAAGTGCAAGGTCGACAACGCCCCGGTGCTCCTAGCACCGTGCTCGCGTTGGAACAAGGCCAAGCTGGTGGGTCGCGGGACGCTCGAGGTCTGCATGCACGCCTGCATGCTGGCGCGAGCGAGGAACGGTCACCCGGGCGGGGTGTTGCACCTCCCAATCCAGTTGGGAGTCCGAGCACATCCCGCTCCTCGCGCCGCTCGTCGCCACCACCACCCAAGATCAACATCAAGAGTGCTGAGGAGCGGTCTGCTCCAGCAGGCCCTGGGCCTTGTTCCGTTCGAGCAGAGGCTCCCGCCAAGTTTTGCTCCGGCAAACTTCCCGGGGAACGTCCTGCTCCGGCAAGCACCAGAACTTGTTCCGTTCGAGCAGAGGCTCCCGCCAAGTTTTGCTCCGGCAAACTTCCCGGGGAACGTCCTGCTCCGGCAAGCACCAGGCTTTGTTCCGTTCGAGCAGAGGCTCCCGACAAGTCTTGCTCCGGCAAGCTTGCCGGGGAACATCAAGCTCCGGCTGAGCCGCAGGCGCTCGCCGTAGAAGCAGATGTTCCCGCAGCATCAGATATGCCTTTAGTCCTTGTTGTCAAGCCACAGGCTCCAACATGGGCACAGCCAATCATCCGTTTCCTTCAGACAGGAGAACTTCCCGAAGAGCAGGAAGAAGCGGAAAGAGTAGCCCGGTAGTCAAGTATGTACCAGTTTGTCGATCAGACACTGTACAGAAGAAGACTCAATGGTGTGAAATTGAAGTGCATCTCCCGGGAAGATGGACAAGAGCTGTTGGCGGAGATCCATGGAGGCATATGTGGTCACCACATTGGCGCAAGAGCACTTGCCGGCAAAGCTTTCCGGCAAGGTTTCTTCTGGTCGACAGCCCTCCAGGATGCAACTGCACAAGTAACCAAGTGTGAAGCGTGCCAGTTCCACTCCAAGCAGATACATCGGCCAGCTCAAGCTCTCCAAACAATCCCTTTATCCTGGCCATTTTTGGTCTGGGGGCTCGACATCCTCGGCCCCTTCCCCCGAGCAGTCGGGGGCTTTGAGTACTTGCACGTCGCAATCGACAAGTTCACAAAGTGGCCGGAAGTGGAAGCAGTGAGGAAGGTGACCACACAGTCAGCAGTCAAGTTCTTCAGGTCGATTGTCTGCCGTTTCGGAATCCCTAACAGGATCATCATCGACAACTACACACAATTCACGAGCCGCACCTTCATGCAGTACGTCCAAGATCTTGGCGCCAAGATCTGCTTCGCTTCTGTTGCTCACCCGAGAAGCAACGGTCAAGCGGAGAGGGCAAACGCTGAAGTGCTGCGCGGGCTCAAGACCAGGACTTTCGACAGGCTGCACAAGTGCGGGAGAAATTGGATCGAGGAGCTGCCGGTGGTTCTTTGGTCGATCAGAACGACGCCAAATCGAGCCACTGGCCAGACACCTTTTGCTCTAGTATATGGAGCAGAAGCAGTTATCCCCACGGAACTCGTGTACGGATCGCCTCGAGTGCTCGCTTATGATGAGCTTGAGCAAGAGCAGCTGCGCCAAGACGACGCACTGCTCCTCGAGGAAGATCGTCTTCAGGCTGCTGTGCGAGCCGCTCGCTACCAGCAAGCTTTGCGCCGCTATCATAGCCGCAAAGTTAATGCCAGAAGTTTCGAGGAAGGCGACCTTGTTCTTCGGCGCGTTCAGTCGGCCAAGAATTCCAACAAGTTGACGCCGAAGTGGGAAGGCCCTTACCGGGTGAAACGAGTCACCAGGCCTGGCGCTGTCCGCCTGGAGACCGAAGATGGCATTCCAGTGAGCAACTCCTGGAACATAGAGCATCTTCGTAAGTTTTATCCGTAAGGCGCGGTTGTCGGACCCTGTCCGGCAACCACCTTTCTGTACAAGTCTTGCCGCTGTTGCATGTAATCCTTTGTACAGAGCCAGGCGCAGACCCTGAGCACCAGTAAATGAAGCGCTGATACCCCGGGGTTATAGCATGCATGCTGAGTCGAGTCTCGTCCTTGGTTAGGGTTGATAGTGCCTAACAGCAGCTAACCCTTAGCTTAGAGGTCGAGGGTCCGTCCTTTTGCTTTTCCCTCGTTCGCAGGGCTCGCACATCCTGGCCAGACCGCTTGAGAACGAAAAGGAGAAGAAGGGCGCGCCGGCACCTAGGCCCCGGCAAGCCAGTGTCGCCGGGGGCTGCGAGTGCCAAGATTCGTCCCCGGCAAGCCAGAGTTGCCGGGGGCTGCAATATCAGATAAGTCTTTCGTCCCTCTTCATGCATCCTTTTATGGACTGGGGAATGCGAAACCGCGTTTCTTCCCAAAAACTGCCGTGCTCCCTGGACTCTAGGCCCCGGAGCGCGTTCCCGGGGCCAAGGTTGGTCGTAGTCGCGGCAGCAGAGGGATGAAACAAGGAGGCCGCACCCACATCGTTCCCGCCTCCGTCAAAGGCGTGAGAAAGGTCGAGCGACGTGGGAAGGCGGCAGGGCCTGTTGCCGGGAGGCGAACTGTCTGTCCGAGGGATACCAAGGATTTGCTCCTTGGCGTGGGTTTAACCCGCGAGGCAAATAACCCAGCAAGCAACCCCTTTTTCATTAAAAAACATCCCACTCAGGTACAGTCCATAAAGGATGAAAAACATGAAAGAGAGGATTACAAGTTTTAGATACAGCTAAGGCCCGAAGGCTTACAAATTAAAGAAGATAAGATGCCCGTAATGCCTTTCCTGTCCCTCTCTTCAGGAGGTAGGTCAAGGAGGCGAAAAGGGCAAAAGGGAGCCGCGTGGCGAGGATGCAGAGCCGAGGGGACGGGAGAGGTGGCCTCGCCTCACACCGTGATCATGGGAGTGGACGCCTCGAAAGCCGCGCACTGGCCCCATCCAGTAAATGCACCACGCCCCCACGCCTACTTCCGTTTAGGTAGGAGGGCGTGAGCCGTCCCCTTCATCATGGCTTGATGCATGCTCGCGAGGCTCAGCCCCGCACGCGCCGCCCACGTCACCCACGACGCCGCGTTTGACGCGTGCTGCTCTGGGCGTACGTGGTGGAAGTGGAGAGATATGCGGTGTGACCTAGGCCGCGCGTGCCCGTGCACTGTTTTGGGCCTGGCCCAACAGCGCTCGGCACCGTGTATGGCCCAGGCCCGGGGGCTCCTGTCGGTGTACTAAAGTAGGAGGGTACCTTAGTATCCCGAACTTGTGCACGGGCAGTCGCAGCGACCCGCGGCAGGGCTTGCCGGGCGTCCACCAAGATCCTCCACGGCTACTTAGATGCCATTCAAGAACAGAGTACTCAAGCTAAAAGCCCCGGCAAGAGGAGCTTGCCGGGAAGGCCAACCAAGGCCCTGGCAAGAGGAGCTTGCCGGGAAGGCCAACCAAGGCCCCGGCAAGAGGAGCTGGCCGGGAAGAATACAAGGTCCCGGCAAGAGGAGCTTGCCGGGAAGGCCACTCAAGGCATTTCAAGAAACTTGCCGCAAACGCCCCGCGTGTCCCGGCAAGGCCCGGCGAGCGGCAAGCTTGCTGGTGCGACAAGACGAGGGCCGCGGCAAGGCACTTACCGCGGCAAGGCTGCCACTCTGCACCCACGCTCCAGCACATCCGACGACGTGTCGCCACAGGATCGCTCCTGGTGCACGTGGCGGGCAGCCGTGCGGCATGGCGGTGCGAGGTGGCAAGCGAAGCTGACAAGGAGGCCATCGTGGCGATCGGTGGCGCCTCTAACGGTCGTTTCCTTGCACTGTTGGGGCGACCGGACGGGCATTAAATGCCCTTGTCCCCTGCTGTCAGAGTTAGGTAGGGGACACTGTTGGTAGCAGTTGTACCAACCCGCGTTTTTACCTTTCTACCCATCTTTCTACGCTGCCACCTGTTGGTGCCACCTTCAGACTATAAAAGGGAGGCCCATGGGCACGTAGAGGAGGTTCGGAATTTTGGTTCCACAGCTTGAGGGTTCGGTCCATTCGACACACACACACAACACCACCATACGCTCGCTCTCGAGCAAGATCAAATAAAAACACAAAGCAGCAGTAGGAGTTTTATCTCTCCGGAGAGCTCCGAAGCTGGGTAAAAATCGCCCGTCTCCCAGCGCGCGCGCCCGACCTCGATCCGCTCTGCGCGCGGCCTCCGCCCCCCTTGCCGAACCAGAAGGGGCCCCCCATGCCCCATAGGTGCCCGCGGCCGCAGGAAAGGAGCGGCCGCCGACAGATGCCCCGGATGGCATTCCCTCTTTCGTCTTCGTTCATCGGTAACTTTACTTGGAGCTGTATTTTTATTCACCACATGATATGTGCTTTGCTTGGAGTGTCATTTTATTTTGTTAGTATTTACTTGCTTTTATTTATAATAATGTTTTGCTTCTATATTTTCAATAAAAATGTCAAGGATAGCCTTTGCCATGCTTATTTTTCAAGTATGCATGTTGCTCTTTCAAAACAGAAAGTTTACCGCTGTTGCAAAAATTCCCTAGAAAAGTAAGAGAGTGATATAATGTTGAATATTTTTGCATATTGAGATCTGATAAATCTTATACAGTGTAATATTTTTCTTATAATTTTTGGACTTAGGGAAGTATGATGAACCTTGCATTCTTTACAGACTATACTGTTTTGGCAGATTGTTGTTATGTTTGCATTGTTTGCATATGCTTGCTTGTTTAATGATTCTATTTTAGGATAGGAGTATTAAATATGCAGAGACATTTAGTATGCAATGTTGAATAATGATGTTAGTAATTTGTTATAGTAGAAAACGATAAGGTTTTTGCATTGTTTTATACTAACTTATCTCACGAGTTCTTGTTGAGTTTTATGTGGATGAAGTTTTTGAGAAATAGAGAAACTATGATATGAGAGGAATTAAGTAGACACAAAAGTTCAAGCTTGGGGATGCCCAAGGCACCCCAAGATAATATTCCAAGAAGTCTCAAGCATCTAAGCTTGGGGATGCCCCGGTAGGCATCCCACCTTTCTTCTTCAGCAATTATCAGTTAGTATCGGTTGAACCTAAGTTTTTGCTTCTTCACATGAGTCATGCTATCCTTGCAATGTCATTTTATTTTGCTTTGCTTGCTGTTTGAATAAAATACCAAGATCTGAAATTCTTTAATGAGAAAGAGTCTTCACATAGTTACATAATTATTTAGCTACTCATTGATCTTCACTTATATCTTTTTGGAGTAGTTTGTCATTTACTCGTGTGCTTCACTTATATCCTATGAGTAAATGGTTGAATGAGTTGAATGTCATAAATCTGAAATTATATATGTTTCATATGCTTACCCCGTTGGGAGTAATGACTTCACATCTAAGAAGTAGAGGTAGTAAATTTATTGAAGGTTAGCAAACATTGTATTTGTCATTTGAACAATTCATGAAAGAATATTGAAGGAAGAGAGATTTCACATATAAATATACTATCTTGGACATCTTTTATAATTGTGAGCACTCATTAAGTATGACATGCTAAAGAGTTGATGTTGGACAAGGAAGACAACGTAATGGGTTATGTTTTCTCACATCTCAGTTAAAGTATATTGTCATGGATCATTCAAACATGTTGAGCTTGCCTTTACCCCTCATGCTAGCCAAAATTCCTTGCACCAAGTAGAGATACTACTTGTGCTTCAAAATATCCTTAAACCCAGTTTTTGCCATGAGTGTCCACCATACCTACCTATATGCGGTATTTACCTGCTGTTCCAAGTAAATTTGCATGTGCCAAACTATAAACCTTCAAATAATAATCTGTTTTGTATGCCCTAATCACTCATGTAGTGACTAGGGGCTGTCAGTACCTTCCATGCTAGGTGGGTTATTCTCAAGATGAGTGGACTGCGCTCATCATTCACGAGAAAAATGGCTGGTAACCGGGATGCCCAGTCCCATGATCAAAAAGATCAAAATCAAATAAAAAATAACTGCAAACAAAACTCCCCTAGGACTGTTGTTGGTATGGATGGTACCCTGTTGTTTCGGATGGTCGTGGAGTGTGATTGTTGGTGGAGGGGGAGTAAAATCTTTACCATTCTGTTTGGGAACCGCCTATAATGTATGTAGTATGGAAGATATTGGGAACTCTTGGTTGTTATGTTGACAATGAGATCATACCTCTCAAAATTATTTTTCTCTATTTCAAAATCGAGCTCTGGCACCTCTGCAAATCCCTGCTTCCCTCTGTGAAGGGCCTATCTTTTACTTCATGTCTTTTACTTTATGCAAGAGTCAAGGTGATCTTCACCTTTCCCTTTTTCACTTTATCCTCTGGCAAGCACCTCGTGTTGGAAAGATCCTGATATATATATCCAATTGGATGTAAGTTAGCATGAACTATTATTGTTGACATCACCCAAAGGTGAATACATTGGGAGGCAACACTATAAGCCCCTATCTTTCTCAGTGTTCGACTAAAACTTCATAACCATAAGTATTGCGTGAGTGTTAGCAATTGTAGAAGACTATATGATAGTTGAGTATGTGGAGTTTGCTAAATCAAAGCTCTGACATAGACCCTTCCTGAAAATAAGATGAATTGCAATTGTTTGATGACTGAGAATGAAGTTTGCTAGTTTTCAAGAAAGTTGATGGTATGCTTTAACATGTGAATAGCTTGTTACTTGATCTTGAGAAGTTTTATGAGATGAACTACTGTTATGACATATAAACATGCTAGAAAAGGTGATTGAAATTATCATTGATCAAATTTATGCACCTACTAGCATTCACACTTCATAAATTCTTTCTTTTATCATTTACCTACTCGAGGACGAGCAGGAATTAAGCTTGGGGATGCTGATACGTCTCCAACGTATCTATAATTTATGAAGCATTCATGCTATTATATTATCTGTTTTGAATGATTATGGGCTTTATTATACACTTTTATATTATTTTTGGGACTAACCTATTAACCGGAGGCCCAGCCCATATTGCTGTTTTCTTGCCTATTTCAGTGTTTCGGAGAAAAGGAATATCAAACGGAGTCCAAACGGAATGAACCCTTTGGGAAAGTTATGTTTGGAACGGAAGCAATCCAGGGACTTGGAGTGCACGTCAAAGAAGCTTCGAGGAAGCCATGAGGGTGGGGGGCGCCCCCCCCCCTACTGGGCGCGCCCCCTGTCTTGTGGGTCCCTCGAGCGTCCCCCGACCGACTTCTTTCACCTATATAAGTCCATATACCCTAAAACCTTCCAAGAAGAAGATGGATCAGGAGTTCCGCTGCCGCAAGCCTCTATAGCCACCAAAAGTCAATCGGGACCCTGTTCCGGAACCCTACCGGAGGGGGGATCCCTCACCGGTGGCCATCTTCATCATCCCTGCGCTCTCCATGACGAGTAGGGTGTAGTTCACCCTCGGGGTTGAGGGTATGTACCATTAGCTATGTGTTTGATCTCTCTCTCTTGTGTTTTCTCTATGGCACGATCTTGATGTATCACGAGCTTCGCTATTATAGTTGGATCTTATGATGTTTCTCCCACTCTACTCTCTTGTAATGGATTGAGTTTTCCCTTTGAAGTTATCTTCTCGGACTGAGTCTTTAATGATTTGAGAACACTTGATGTATGTCTTGCCGTGCTTATCTATGGTGACAATGGGATATTCACGTGATCCACTTGATGTATGTTTTGGTGATCAACTTGCGGGTTTTGCCCATGAACCTATGCATAGGGGATTGGCACAGATTTTCGTCTTGACTCTCCGGTAGAAACTTTGGGGCACTCTTTGAAGTACTTTGTGTTGGTTGAACAGATGAATCTGAGATTGTGTGATGCATATCGTATAATCATGCCCACGGGTACTTGAGGTGACAATGGAGTATCTAGGTGACATTAGGGTTTTGGTTGATTTGTATCTTAAGGTGTTATTCTAGTATGAACTCTATGATAGATTGAACGGAAAGAATAGCTCTATGTTATTTTACTATGGACTCTTGAATAGATAGAACAGAAAGGATAACTTTGAGGTGGTTTCGTACCCTACCATAATCTCTTCGTTTGTTCTCCGCTATTAGTGTCTTTGGAGTGACTCTTTGTTGCATGTTGAGGGATAGTTATATGATCCAAGTATGTTATTATTGTTCAGAGAACTTGCACTAGTGAAAGTATGAACCTTAGACCTTGTTTCCTACCATTGCAATACCATTTAAGCTCACTTTTATCACTTGCTACCTTGATGTTTTTATAATTTCAGATTACAAATACCTTTATCTACCATCCATATTGCACTTGTATCACCATCTCTTCGCCGAACTAGTGCACCTATACAATCTACCATTGTATTGGGTGTGTTGGGGACACAAGAGACTCTTTGTTATTTGGTTGCAGGGTTGTTTGAGAGAGACCATCTTCATCCTACGCCTCCCATGGATTGATAAACCTTAGGTCATCCACTTGAGGGAAATTTGCTACTGTCCTACAAACCTATGCACTTGGAGGCCCAACAACATCTACTAGAAGAAGATTGTGTAGTAGACATCAAGGCCACCCACTTGCCTCCAGCTCCGGATCTGGACATTTTCGGAGCGCTTTAGTGGGCGGAGAAGGCGAATGCTTGGGTGTTGGAGCTCGAGAGGAAGGATAAGCAGAGGAAGCAGAAGGCATGGATGAAAGAGGAGACTCTTTATCCCTTTATAAAGGCAGAACATGCGCCTCCCCACATTTCCTGAGACTCGCTTATTTCCTAAGCGTCGTGTTAAATGGCGTGGTTGGGGTGCCCATACCCGTATTGATGAGAGTCCCATGATAAGGGGACACGACCTCTGCTTCGACAGGACGTGCCAAGGAAACCGCCTCATTGTGGCAGGCCGATAAAATGGTTCGAATATTGACTGGGTTGTAGTGTAATATCACGCTACTAATAAACTGTCAGCAGATTGGATCCATGAAACGCTATACTCTCTATGGTGGTATGTGGAATTCGTTTTTGCAGAGCCAGACACGATTCTTGTGTTCAGAATCTACTTTGGAGTATTCGGAGAAGGAACCCGCCTTGCAATGCCGAAGACAATCTTCGCGCTAGACTCAATCGTCATTGAAGCCTGGTTCAGGGGCTACTGAGGGAGTCCTGGATTAAGGGGTTCTCGGACAGACGGACTATATACTTTGGCCGGACTGTTGGACTATGAAGATAGAAGATAAAAGACTTCGTCCCTTGTCCGGATGGGACTTTCCTTTGCGTGGAAGGCAATATTGGTGATTCGGATATGTAGATTTCCTTCTCTATAACTGACTCTGTGTAACCCTAGCCCCCTCCGGTGTCTATATAAACCGGAGGGTTCAGTTCGTAGGACTAAGAACAACAATCATAATCATAGGCTAGCTTCTAGGGTTAGCCTCATTCGATCTCGTGGTAGATCAACTCTTGTAATACTCATATCATCAAGATCAATCTAGCAGGAAGTAGGGTATTACCTCCATAGAGAGGGCCCGAACCTGGGTAAACCTCGTGTCCCCCGCCTCCTGTTACCATTAGCCTTAGACGCATAGTTCGGGACCCCCTACCCGAGATCCGCCGGTTTTGACATAGACAACCCCCTCTAGACCCCTCTTCTCGATCCTTTCAGAATCCTAGTTGGAGTTCCCCTATAGGTGTGCCCCTCCTAGGCCGCCGGCCTCCTCCCTCCCTCCTTTATATATGGGGGCAGGGGAGCACCCCAAAGCATAACAGTTATTCTCTTAGCCGTGTGCGGTGCCCCCTCCATAGTTTAACACCTCGGTCATATCGTCGTAGTGCTTAGGTGAAGCCCTACGCTAAAAACATCATCAACACCATTGCCACGCCGTCGTGCCGAAGGAACTCTCCCTCATCCTCAACTGGATCAAGAGCTCGAGGAACGTCATCGTGCCGAACGTGTGCTGAACACGGAGGTGCCGTACATTTGGTACTTGGATCAGTTGGATTGTGAAGACGTTCGACTACGTCAACCGCGTTACTAAACACTTCCTCTTTCAGTCTACGAGGGTACGTCGACACACTCTCCCGTCTCGTTGCTATGCATCTCCTAGATAGATCTTGCGTGATCGTAGGATTTTTTTGAATTACTATGTTCCCCAACAGTGGCATTCGAGCCAGGTATATGCGTAGATGTTTTATGCACGAGTAGAACACAAAGAGTTGTGGGCGATAATAGTCATACTGCTTACCACCAACGTCTTACTTTGATTCGGCGGTATTGTTGGATGAAGCGGCCCAGACCGACATTACATGAACGTGTTCATGAGACTGGTTCTACCGACGTGCTTTTGCACATAGGTGGCTGGCGGGTGTCTGTTTCTCCAACTTTAGTTCAATCGCGTTTGACTACGGACGGTCCTTGTTGAAGGTTAAAACAACACACTTGACAAAAAATCATTGTGGTCTTGATGCATAGGTAAGAACGGTTCTTGTTAGAAGCCCGTAGCAGCCACGTAAAACTTGCAACAACAAAGTAGAGGACGTCTAACTTGTTTTTGCAGGGCTTGTTGTGATGTGATATGGTCAAGACATGATGTGATATAAATTGTTGTATGAGATGATCATGTTTTTGTAACAGAGTTGTCAGCAACTGACATGAGCCATATGGTTGTCGCTTTATTGTATGAAATGCAATCGCCATGTAATTTCTTTAATTTATCAGTAAGCGGTAGCAATAGTCGTAGTAGCAATAGTTGGCGAGACGATAATGATGCTATGATGGAGATCAAGGTGTTGAGCCGGTGACGATGGACATCATGACGATGCTTCGGTGATGGAGATCATGAGCACAAGATGATGATGGCCATATCATGTCACATATTTTGATTACATGTGATGTTTATCTTTTATGCATCTTATTTTACTTAGTACGGCGGTAGCATTATAAGATGATCCCTTACTAAATTTCAAGGTATAAGTGCTCTCCCTGAGTATGCACCGTTGCTACAGTTCATTGTGTCGAGACACCATGTGATGATCGGGTGTGATAAGCTCTACGTTCACATACAACAGGTGCAAGCCAGTTTTGCACGTGCAGAATACTCGGGTTAAACTTGACGAGCCTAGCATATGCAGATATGGCCTCGGAACACTGAGACTGAAAGGTCGAACGTGAATCATATAGTAGATATGATCAACATAGAGATGTTCACCATTGAAAACTACTCCATCTCACGTGATGACCGGACATGGTTTAGTTGATATGGATCACGTGATCATTTGGATGACTAGAGGGATGTATATCTAAGTGGGAGTTATTTAGTAATATGATTAATTGAACTTTAATTTATCATGAACTTAGTCCTGATAGTATTTTGCAAATTATGTAGTAGATCAATAGCTCGCATTGTAGCTTCCCTATGTTTTTTATATGTTCCTCGAGAAAACTATGTTGAAAGATGATAGTAGCAGTGATGCGGATTGGGACCATGATCTGAGGTTTATCCTCATTGTTGCACAGAAGAATTATGTCCTTGATGCACCGCTAGGTGACAGACCTATTGCAGGAGTAGATGCAGACGTTATGAACATTTGGCTAGCTGAATATGATGACTACTTGATAATTTAGTGCACCATGCTTTACGGCTTAGAACCGGGACTTCAAAAATGTTTTAAACGCCACGGAGCATATGAGATGTTCAAAGAGCTGAAATTGGTATTTCAGACTCATGCCCATGTCGAGAGGTATGAGACCTCTAACAAGTACTTCTCCTAAAAGATGGAGGAGAATTGCTCAGTTAGTGAGCATGTGCTCAGAATGTCTGGGTACTACAATCGCTTGAATCAAGTGGGAGTTAATCTTCCAGATAAGATAGTGATTGATAGAGTTCTCTAGTCACCATCACCAAGTTACTGGAACTTGGTAATGAACTATAGTATGCAAGGGATGACGAAAACAATTCCCGAGATCTTCGTGATGCTGAAATCGACGAAGGTAGAAATCAAGAAAGAGCATCAAGTGTTGATGATTAAACAAGACCAGTAGTTTCTAGAATAGGGCAAAGGGAAATAAAGGGAACTTCAAGTAGAATGGCAAGCAAGTTGTCACTCCTGTGAAGAAGCCCAAAGCTGGACCTAAGCCTGAAACCGAATGCTTCTACTGCAAAGGAAATGGTCATTGGAAGCGGAACTAGCCCGCATATTTGGCGGATAAGAAGGATGACAAAGTGAACAAAGGTATATTTGATATACATGTTATTTTTGTGTACCTTACTAGTGCTCGTAGTAACCCCTGGGTATTTGATACTTGTTCAGTTGCTAAGATTAGTAACTCAAAATAGGAGTTGCAGAATAAATAGAGACTAGTTGAGGATGAAGTGAGATGTGTGTTGGAAGTGGTTCCAAGATTGATATGATCATCATCGCACACTCCCTATACTTTCAGGATTAGTGTTGAACGTAAATAAATGTTATTTGGTGTTCACGTTGAGCATGCATATGATTAGATCATGTTTATTGCAATACAGTTATTCATTTGAGGCAGAGAATAATTGTTATTCTGTTTACATGAATAAAACCTTCTATGGTCATACACCCAATGTTGATGGTTTATTGAATCTCGATCGTAGTGATACACATATTCATAATATTGATGCCAAAAGATGCAAAGTTGATAATGATAGTGCAACATACTTGTGGAACTGCCGTTTAGGTCATATTGGTGTAAAGCGCATGAAGAAACTCCATGATGATGGGCTTTTGGAATCACTTGATTATGAGTCATTTGATACTTGTGAACCGTGCATTATTGGCAAGATGACTAAAACTCCGTTCTCCGGAACAATGGAACGAGCTACTGACTTATTGGAAATAATACATAAAGATGTATGTGGTCCAATGAGTGTTGAGGCTCGTGGCAGGTATCATTATTTTCTGACCTTCACAGATGATTTGAGCAGATATGGGTATGTCTACTTAATGAAACACAAGTCTAAAACATTTGAAAAGTTCAAAGAACTTCAGAGTGAAGTGGAGAATCATTGTAACAAGAAAATAAAGTTTCTATGATCTGATCATGGAGGTGAATATTTGAGTTATGAGTTTGGCCTTCATTTAAAACAATGTGGAATAGTTTCACAGCTCACGCCACCTGGAACACCACAGCGTAATGGTGTGTCCAAACGTCATAACCGCACTTTATTGGATATGGTGCGATCTATGATGTCTCTTACCGATTTACCACTATTCTTTTGGGGTTATGCATTAGAGACAGCTGCATTCATTTTAAACAGGGCACCATCAAAGTCCATTGAGATGACACTGTATGAACTGTGGTTTGGCAACAAACCTAAGTTGTCGTTTCTTAAAGTTTGGGGATGTGATGCTTATGTCAAAAGGATTCAGCCCGAGAAGCTCAAACCCAAATCGAAGAAAAGTGTCTTCATAGGATACCCTAAGGAAACAATTGGGTACACCTTCTACCACAAGTACGAAGGCAAGATTTTTGTCGCTAAGAATAGAACCTTTCTAGAGAAGGAGTTTCTCTCAAAAGAAGTGACTGGGAGGAAAGTAGAACTATATGAGGTAATTGTACCTTCTCCCGAATTGGAAAGTAGTTCATCACAGAAATCAGTTCCAGTGATTCCTACACCAATTAGTGAAGAAGCTAATGATGATGATCATGAAACTTCAGATCAAGTTACTATCGAACCTCGTAGCTCAACCATAGTACGGTCCGCACCAGAGTGGTACAATAATCCCATTCTAGAAGTCATGTTACTAGACCATAATGAACCTACGAACTATGAGGAAGCGATGATGAGCCCGGATTCCGCAAAATGGCTTGAGTCCATTAACTCTGAGATGCGATCCATGTATGAGAACAAAGTGTGGACTTTGGTGGACTTGCTTGATGATCGGCAAGCCATAAAAAATAAATGAATCTTCAAGAGGAAGACGGACGCTGATGGTAGTGTTACTATCTACAAAGCTCGACTAGTCGCAAAATGGTTTCGACAAGTTCAAGGTGTTGACTACAATGAGATTTTCTCAACCGTAGCGATGCTTAAGTCTGTCTGACTCATGTTAGCAGTTGCCATATGTTATGAAATTTGGTAAATGGATGTCAAAACTGTATTCCTTAAATGGATATATCTAAGGAGAGTTGTATATGATGCCACAAGAAGGTTTTGTCAATCCTAAAGGTGCTAAAAAAGTGTGCAAGCTCCAGCGATCCATCTGTGGACTGGTGCAAGCATCTCAGAGTTGGAATATACACTTTGATAATGTGATCAAAGTATATGGTTTTATACAGACTTTTGGAGAAGCCTGCATTTACAAGAAAGTGAGTGGGAGCACTACAACCTTTCTGATAAGTATATGTGAATGACATATTGTTGATCGGAAATGATGTAGAATTTTCTGGAAAGCATAAAGGATAGTTTGAAAGGAGATTTTCAAAGCAAGACCTCGGTGAAGTTGCTTACATATTGGGCATCAAGATCTATAGAGATAGGTCAAGACGCTTGAAGATTTTTGAATGAGTACATACCTTGACAAGATTTTGAAAGTGTTCAAAATAGATCAGTCAAAGAAGGAGTTCTTGCCTGTATTACAAGGTGTAAAGTTGAGTAAGACTCAAAACCCGACTATGGCAGAAGATAGAAAGAGAATGAAAGTCATTCCCTATGCCTCAGTCATAGGTTCTATAAAGTATGCCATGCTATGTACCAGACCAGTTGTGTGCCTTTCTATGAGTTTGGCAAGGGGGTACAATAGTGATCCAGGAGTGGATCACTGTATAGCGGTCAAAGTTATCCTTAGTTACCTAAGAGTACTAAGGAAGTATTTCTCTATTATGGAGGTGATAAAGAGATCATCGTAAAGACTAATGTCGATGTAAGCTTTACACCAATCCAGATGACTCTGAGTCTCAATCTGGATACATATTGAAAGTGGGAGCAATTAGCTAGAGTAGCTCCATGAAGAGCAATGTAGACATAGAAAATTTGCAAAATACATACGAGTCTGAATTTAGCAGACCCGTTGACTAAACTTCTCTCACAAGCAAAACATTAGTACTCTTTGGGTGTTAATCACATAGCGATGTGAACTAGATTATTGACTCTAGTAAACCCTTTGGTTGTTGGTCACATGCAGATGTGAACTATTGGTGTTAAATCACATGGCGATGTGAACTAGATTATTGACTCTAGTGCAAGTGGGATACTTAAGGAAATATGCCCTAGAGGCAATAATAAAGTTGTTATTTATATTTCCTTATATCATGATAAATGTTTATTATTCATGCTAGAATTGTATTAACCGGAAACTTAGTACATGTGTGAATACATAGACAAAACAAAGTGTCCCTAGTATGCCTCTACTTGACTAGCTCGTTAATCAAATATGGTTATGTTTCCTGACCATAGACATGTGTTGTCATTTGATGAACGGGATCACATCATTAGAGAATGATGTGATGGACAAGACCCATCCATTAGCTTATCATAATGATCATTAAGTTTTATTGCTATTGCTTCTTACTGACTTATACATGTTCCTCTGACTATGAGATTATGCAACTCCCGGATACCGGAGGAACACCTTGTGTGCTATCAAACGTCACAATGTAATTGGGTGATTATAAAGATGCTCTATAGGTGTCTCCGAAGGTGTTTGGTGGGTTGGCATAGATCAAGATTAGGATTTGTCACTCCGTGTATCCGAGAGGTATCTCTGGGCCCTCTCAGTAATGCTCATCACTATAAGCCTTGCAAGGAATGTGATTAATGTGTTAGTTGTGGGATGAAGCATTACAGAATGGGCGAAGAGTCTTGCCAGTAACGAGATTGAACTAGGTATGATGATACCGATGATCGAATCTCGGGCAAGTAACATACCGATGACAAAGGGAACAATGTATGTTGTTATGCGGTTTGACTGATAAAGATCTGTGTAGTATATGTAGGAGACAATATGAGCATCCAGGTTCCGCTATTGGTTATTGATCGGAGATGTGTCTCGATCATGTCTACATAGTTCTCGAACCTATAGGGTCTGCACGCTTAACATTCGATGATGATTTGTGTTATGAGTTATGTGTTTTTGATGACCAAAGTTTGTTCGGAGTCCTGGATGAGATCACGGACATGACGAGGAGTCTTGAAATGGCTGAGACATAAAGATTGACATATTGGAAGGCTATGTTCAGACACCAGAAAGGTTTCGGAAAGGTTCGAGCATTTTTCAGAGTACTAGGAGGTTACCGGAACCCCCCGGGGGATTAATGGGCCTTCATGGGCCTTAGTGGAAGAGAGGAGGCAGCGGCCAGGTGGAGGCGCACACACCCCTAGCCCAAACCGAATTGTACTAGGGGAGGTGGCACCCCCCCTTTCCTCTTTCTCCTCCACCCAATCCTAGTTGGACTCCCCCTATAGGCGCACCCCTCCTAAGCCGCCGGCCTCCTCCCTCCCTCCTTTATATACGGGGGCAGGGGAGCACCCCAAAGCATAATAGTTATTCTCTTAGCCGTGTGCAGTGCCCCCCTCCACAGTTTAACACCTCGGTCATTGAGGGAGTCCTGGATTAGGGGGTATTCGGACATCCGGACTATATACATCGTCCAGACTATAGAAGCGTCAAGATACAAGACTCAAGACTTCGGCCCGTGTCCGGATGGGACTTTCCTTTGTGTGGAAGACAAGCTTGGCGATCCGGATATTATATTTCCTTCCTTGTAGCCAACTCCATGTAAACCCTAGCTCTTCGATGTCTATATAAACGGGAGAGCATGGTCCTTAGAAGGCCGATCACAATTACAATCATACCATCATAGGCTAGCTCTTAGGGTTTAGCCTCTATGATCTCATGGTAGATCTACTCTTGTACTACACATATCGTCAATATTAATCAAGCAGGAAGTAGGGTTTTACCTCCATCGAGAGGGCCCGAACCTGGGTAAACATTGTGTCCCTTGCTTCCTGTTACCATCAGCCTAAGACGCACAGATCGGGACCCCCTACCCGAGATCCGCCGGTTTTGACACCGACATTGGTGCTTTCATTGAGAGTTCCTCTGTGTCATCGCTGCAAAGGCTCGATGGCTCGTCTCATTGTCAAGGACGACATCACCTCTGGGGAAGCGTTGGCTGTAGGCCAGACTCTCCGGCTTGGCGGCTTCGTTATGACTGCCCATCGGCTATCGCACCGATGATGGCCTCTCGGGTCATCACGCATAACCTTCGCATCAATTCGGAGCTTGCCGAACAGATGGATCCGATAGAGCTCTCCTCTCTTAGCGAGCTCTTGGATCACATCGCTGCTTTGGGAGTCGCTACGAACTACAACCGTATTGGGCTTAAACCCGACCAGAGGGACATTAGATCCCCGCCGGCCACCCATGAGATAGTGGTAATGGAGGAACCACACGTGGGTTGCCCCTCAACTTTGAGGACGAACTATGTCCGGATCACCGAACTCGGTGAGCCGAACACCCACCCAAAGGAAGACACGACCCAGGTCCCGGACTTAGAATTGGGCATTGGGCCAAAGGGATTAGGTAATACTCCAAATCTCGAACTGTCAGGCTCGGTACTTCCCGTGCCCCCGGGCGTCAGATCGGATCAGAATCCGGATTCAGCCAATGACGCCCGCTCGGACTTAAATCGTCTCTCCCATATCAGGTAGGAGCCCCAGGAGACGGTACACCGTTACTGGGCCAGATTTCTCCTTGCTCTTAATAAGGTCAAGGACTGCCACAAGGAGGACGTAGTCTCTCTTTTCTGCAGAAACTGCACGAACAAAGGACTCCTTAATGCTATAAGTCGCCGTGACATAGTGCACTTTACGGACTTGGCAACCATAGTACAGAAGTACTGTGCGATGGAAAGTGCCTGGAAGACCCTAACAGAATTTTGGGATAGTACGGCCCTCACCAGAACCTTTGTCCGAACTAAACGGCCGAACTCTCGTAAGTCGACCAACTCAATTCCCAAGAAACCAAAACCCGCCCCAGGGCGTGGAACCGTATTGGAAGAATGGCTCAACGGGCCATGTAAGCTTCACAGCACACCGGATGCAATGCCGACCCATAGCCTTAGGGCATGTTGGATACTCTGGCAGGCAGCTAAGAGTGGCGAGGATCTCCTCGAGAGCCGTAAAGCAGAACCACATCCCGCCAAGGAACACAATACGGTGCTGACGGTCTTTGAGACTTTCGCCTCGAACAATAGGCGCAAGCGAGCTCATCGAAGCTCTGCTGAAATCTGCCATGTGGCAAAAATAAATTCGTGGAACGACACTGCTATAACTTTCAATGCCAGTGACGAACCCAATTCCGGCCCGTCCGGGCGCCGGCCGCTCTGGTCCTCAGCCCAATAGTGGACGGCTTTCGGCTCACTAAAGTACTCATGGACGGCGGAAGCGGATTAAACCTAATCTACGAAGAAACACTCAAGAAGATGGAGATTGACAAAAGCCGCATTGAACAAAGCGGCACAACCTTCAGGGGAATTATCCCTAGTCGGGAGGCACGGTGTGCGGGAAAAATCACACTCGATGTGGTATTTGGCACCCTAGAGAATTACAGGTCCAAAGAAATCACCTTCCAAGTGGCTCCTTTCAACAGCGGATACCACGCCCTTCTAGGGCGGGACGCGTTTGCAAGCTTTCAAGCCATACCCCATTATGGGTATATGAAGCTTAAAATGCCCGGACCAAATGGAATCATCACTCTAGCTAGTGATCCGGACGTCGCACTCCACGCCGAAAACAAAACCGCAGCACTAGCCTTGGAAGCACTATCCAAAGCCCTAGCGGCAGAAGAATTAACAATGTTACACGCCACCTTGGACAGGGACGACGTGATACTCGACAAGCGACCCAAGTCCACCTCCTTTAAACCAGCAAATGAGATAATCAAATTCCAAGTCCACCCATCGGACCCCACGAAGACAGCTTCCATCGGGACACGGTTGAACCCTGCTATGGACGCCGCACTGCACGATTTCTTACGTGAGAATTGGGATATCTTCGCCTGGCACCCATCGGACATGCCGGGCATCCCACGCGAATTGGCCGAACACAGCCTTAACATACTAAAGGGATACAAACCTGTTAAACAGACCCTAAGGCGATTTTCGGAGCCCAAACGTCAAGCCATGGGGGAGGAGCTAGCCAAGCTACTTGAGGCCAGATTCATCAGAGATATCAAACATCCGGATTGGCTGGCGAACTTGGTAATGGTACCAAAGAAGGACAAATCCTGGCGCCTGTGTGTCGATTTCAAAGACCTTAACAAGGCTTACCCCAAGGATCCCTTTCCCCTCCCTCGCATCGATCAAATCATTGATGCCACAGCTGGACACGACTCGCTATGTTTCCTCAACGCATACTCCGGATACCATCAAATAAAGATGGTAGAGTCCGATCAAGCTGCAACAGCTTTCATAACGCCATATGGCCCTTTCTGCTTCAACACTATGCCTTTCGGGCTTAAGAATGCCGGAGCAACCTATCAATGCATGATTCAAACATGCCTGGAAAAGCAAATCGGCAAAACAATTGAGGCATACGTGGATGACGTAGTCATAAAAACAAGACACGTCGAAACCCTAATATATGACTTGAGGCTTACGTTCGACAACCTACAAACATACGACATCAAGCTGAATCCAGAGAAATGCATTTTCAGCGTCCCCTCCGGAAAACTGCTGGGCTTCATCGTTTCAATAGAGGAATTGAAGCTAATCCGGCAAAAATCCGAGCTTTGTCGCAGTTGGCTATACCAATAGACCTCAAACATATCCAGAAACTAGCTGGATGCATGGCTGCTTTGAGCCGCTTTATCTCCAGGTTAGGAGAAAAGGCATTGCCTCTTTACCGCCTCCTTCGGCGCACCGAACACTTCGTGTGGACGGATGCAGCCGCGGCCGGACTTGACGAAATAAAGACCTTATTGGCCAATAATCCAGTCCTAACAACGCCAAATATCGGCGAACCTATGCTGCTGTACATAGCTGCAACACATCAACTTGTAAGCGCAGTACTCGTCGTCGAACGAGAGGTTGACGGATACAAATTCCCGCTACAAAGCCGGTTTATTATGTATCCATGGTCCTCACCCCATGCAAATCCCGATACCCACACTATCAAAAAATAGCATACGCGGTCTTCATGTCATCCCGAAAACTACGACACTACTTTCAAGAGTGTTCGATTACGGTGGCCTCTGAAGTACCACTAAATGATATAATAAATAACCGCGATGCCACGGGCCGGATTGCTAAATGGGCCATCGAGCTCCTTCTGTTTGACATAACATTCAAGCCTCGGCGGGCTATCAAGTCACAAGTATTAGCTGACTTCGTCGCCGAATGGACGGAAGCCGAACTCCCTAAAGAGTACGGCACGTACTCTAACTGGATCATGCAATTTGACGGCTCTAAAATGCTAGCCGAATTGGGAGCAGGCGTAGTCCTGACCTCTCCCACTGGAGACATGGTCCAATACGTCCTCCAAATATTATATACAGACTCCAACAATGCAGCTGAATACGAGGCTCTGTTGCACGGTCTTCGGATGGCAGTCTCTATGGGCATTCAATGCCTAGAAGTGCGCGGGGATTCAAACCTCGCAAGATCACAAATAAATGGAGACTTTGATGCCAAGGATCCGAAAATGGCGGCCTATCGCAATGCCGTCCTTAAAATGTCAGCTCGGTTCGAGGGGCTCGAATTCCACCATGTGGCTCGAGAAAACAATCAAGCAGCAGATGTCCTTGCCCGCATCGGCGCTAAACGCGACCTTGTCCCACCTAACATATTCCTGGAAAGGCTGTTCAAGCCATCCATGGTATGGGAAGGGGAGTCTGGCAACACCAGCACGGATCCGATTACATCCCCAGACTCCGAACTATCAGACATAATCGGAGGCTCCACCACCAAAATAACATCGTCAGCCCACGAAATAATGGCTATTATCGCCCCGTGGACTGAGCCTTTCTTGGCCTACCTAAATAGGCAGGAGCTCCCGGAAGACCAAAATGAAGCACGCTGCATCATTCGGCGTTCTAAAGCTTACAAGGTCCATGAAGGGGAACTTTATAAGAAAAGTGCCACCGGAGTGCTCCAAAGGTGCATCTCCGAAGAGGAAGGGCGGCAGCTCTTGGCTGAAATCCATGCTGGACTAGGCGGGCACCACGTTGCGTCTCGAGCATTAGTCAGCAAAGCCTTCCGTACAGATTTCTACTGGCCGACAGCTCGAGCAGACGCACAGGACCTTGTCCAACACTGCGTCGGTTACCAGCTCTTTGCCAATCAGAGTCATATGCCCCCTACCGCTCTCCAAACAATCCCCATAACTTGGCCCTTCGCGGTCTGGGGGCTGGATATGGTTGGACCCCTTAAAGGGGGAGCCACAAGAAAAAATACTTATTGGTCATGGTAGATAAGTTCACCAAATGGATAGAAGCCAAACCAGTGAAAACGGCCGAATCCGGACCAGTGATAGACTTTATATCCGGGGTCGTACACTGATACGGTGTCCCCCACAACATCATCACCGATCATGGCTCAAATTTCACGGCCGATGAGGTGAAATCTTGGTGCGGCAAAATGGGCATTAAGCTCGACTATGCTTCCGTCTACCATACTCAAACAAATGGCCAGGTCGAACGGGCAAAGAGTATCATCATGAGCAGCATGAAACCCAGACTAGTGCGATCCTTGACAGAGTCGGATACTCATTAGGTCGAGGAGCTCAACTCCGTACTCTGGGGGCTGCGGACCACGCCGAATCGCACCACCGGATATACACCATTTTTTATGGTGTACGGTGTGGAAGCAGTACTACCTTGCGACATAATACATGATTCGCCATGCGTACGCATGTACGAAGAGAAGGAAGCCGAGTTAGATCGGCAGGATAACTTGGATGCCCTGGAGGAGGAGCACGATGTCGCTAAGGCACGTTCCACATTCTATCAGCAACAGGCTCGACAATACCAAAGCAGAGAAGTGCGGGCCAAAACTTACAACATTGGCGAACTCGT
Source organism: Triticum timopheevii (assembly GCA_963921465.1). Taxonomy (NCBI): domain Eukaryota; kingdom Viridiplantae; phylum Streptophyta; class Magnoliopsida; order Poales; family Poaceae; genus Triticum; species Triticum timopheevii. The sequence goes on from OY997272.1 coordinate 157,334,247, forward strand.
TCTACGCTTACCGGAGAAGAAGTAGGACAAGCTCAAACCCAAGTGGGAAGGCCCCTTCATCATCGACAAAGTTCTCACCGGAGGAGCGTACCGCTTACATAATGTGTCTGATAACAAACTCGAGCCGAACCCATGGAACGCGGTCAGACTCCGAAGATTCTACGTCTAGCACCAAACTCAGTGTTCATCTCCTTAACCCTCCTTTTTCAATTATGCTCCCTCCCTTTTCCTTTCTCGATCTTTTTCTTTTCACACATAGTATTTAATACAGTACGGACTCCCGGATTACTCCGGCCGCACTATGTGTGTAAGCTTTACCTGGGGGCTTCCTATACGGAAGCTAAATATAAATTACTTTTAGGGCTTTTTGCCTGTCACACATGCGTTTCTTTTTCCATGTGTGCCTTTTCTTCACCATTATATGCATCGATATGACTTAAGACGTGGCCAAGCTGGATTGCCCGGCTCCTGTGTTTATGCCCTATGTTCCCGTTAATTCGGCTAGGGCATAAGGGGAGCACCTCTGCGATTGTTACTGCCGGTTGAGCCGGATGTGTACCTCAGACTGGGTGAAGCCAAAAGCTAGTTTCCTTAAGAGAATATTCGGTCGGTGAACAAAAGATGTCTTTGTTTATTATAACATTAATCCCCAGAAGTTTTGTCTCCTGCACTTTGGTTCGCAGTGCGGACATGTGCCTTGACACATGCTTACCCAGGGAAAGGAACCCTTAACGGGATTATTCTCCCTGGAAGATGTTTCTTACTATCCATGTAATATAACATAACTAGTTGGGTACTTGTCTGTTCAAGCACTTATGAACCCTACGCCTGGTTTCCATGCATACTCCGGTTTTGTATAACCGAGCTGGTAAAGGTCCGCCATGACAAATGATTTTAATCCGGCTAGGGGCTACTTATGTCCATAGAATTACACAGTCATTTGGACTGACCATATTCATCCTCTATACCATCCAACAGGCTATTTAGCTTACAATCCTGTTGAGAATACTTTGCGGCTAACGCCACCTGGTCATATACCAGACTCACGGGAATATCTTGCCCATCTGGCCCGGCCGGTCCAACTTCGTCCATATGGTTCGGGTCCAGCTTGGTGTAGCGCTTCTTCACCATGGCCCATGCTTCTCTTGCACCTTGCCGGCAGGCTGATATCTTCCAAAAACGGAAGCGCTGCCGTGCTCCTTGAAGAATGTCCAGAAGCCCCCCATGCCATTTAGCAGGGAGCTTGATGGCCACAGAGACTGCGCAATGCCCTGCATCACTTGCCGAGCTCGCTCGTGCAGTTGTGAGAGGTCCTGCAGTAAATCACCTGCATATGCGGGCATCTCCTCCTCAGAGCGACCCGTCAGCATTCCTACAAACACAACCTTTTCAATATACTTCCTCGCCGAACTATGCTACAGTTCGTTTAGGCACTTACGATAAATGCCGCGGCGAAGCCTTCTGTTCTCCTTCATGGAGTCTACCAGCTGCGCGCAGACGTCCTTCAATTCCACGTCCAGCCGAACATTGGCATCTTGGAGCGTATTCTTATCATGCTTCACTTGCGTAAGAATGCGCTCACCGGCCTTTAGTTGCCTGCCGCCCTCCAGATTCACTCCAGGGTTATCTGCAGAATTTTCTGTTAAATTCGTCATACCAGCCAGTTGCTAACTGGTTCACTTTTGTACACTCAAGATAAATGTTACCGGAGGAGGCCTTTTGGGATTCCTCTAGCTCGGCAACCGTGGCCCTGAGTTGAGTCTTGCACTCCTCTAGCTCCCGAGACAATTGCTCATTCTTATCTACAAGAACCTGCGCATAAATTGATACTTAAAACTGTTGTTTCAACCGTTTCAAGTCTCAGGGGCTACTGCTATACATGCTCATCAAACTTTCTTACCCGTATATCTTTGGTATACTGGACTGTCGCCCGGGCGAGTCCGCTTTGAGCAGCTCGGATATATGCGTCTCCTGAATTAAAAGCATTAAATGCCTCTTCGGAAAAGATGTTGTGGCGAAGCACGGCCCGTCGACACCGGTGATTCATGGAGCTCTCTACTTCGGAATTCGTGGCAGAGAGCATATATGCGTCCTCTGTCGGAAGACTATGCGGCATTGGCCCTACGTTCGCCTCCTCTCTCGAAGTCGGTTCTGGAGTCCGACTGGTGGAGGCGTGGTTGGAAGGATCTCCGGATATAGTCCGGATCCCCCTCTTCCTGTCAGGATGAGAAGGGCACTGTTATACTTCAAATAACAATAAATTACATGACAGATGGTTTCCTTACCTCTATAGAGGCGTGTCGGTCCTGACCGCCTTCCTCTTGATCCTGCCCAATCCGGACGCCTGTGCCTGACGGGTCCCTAGGGGCTCGGCCCTGCGCTCCGAACGTTGCTTCTGCAAAAAACATGACGCTTCAAGGATAAGGCGTGACATCAGGAAAGAGTCCTCTTCGGAGGATCGAGTCTTCGGCTTGGCTTACACACGATGATGGTAGCAGTCCGGGATAATCAGCGGTAATGGCCACTGAGGCGCCGTCACGGCTCGCCCGATAAAATATCCTGTCGACAAGCTCCACGGTCGCATCTGGGTCTTCTTCGAGTCCTGGATCCAGGGCCCTTTCGGGGTCCTCTGGCTGCGGGGAAGGGCTGGAAATTCCTTCTACGGCCCTCCTCAGTTCCTGCTCGGAAATGTCGATGCGAGTAACTTTAGCAAAGAACGCCACAGTAAGTGAAGCGAGAAAATAAATGACGACTTACCCAGTTTGGGGAATTGTACATGGAGAATCCGTCCCGCGGTTTGATATGGAGGAAGTCTTCCTCTTCTCCTTTGTACAGGTCGGACAGTATCCTTGCCAGAGCGGTGAAGGAGTCCGGACCCTTACGGCCACAGCGGGTGGCATCGTCTGTCCCGTTGTAGTGCCAGATGGGATTGCTCTGATATTGAAGCGGTTGCACTCCCCGCATTATGCAAATTGCCATGACCTCGACTATCGTCAGTCTGGATTTGGCCAGTAACTTTATCCTGCTCATCAGGAAATGTACTTCCCTGGAATCCTCTTCTTAGGGGCCTCGGGGGCGCCATCTTAGACGTGCCCTCGGCGGGGTGTTACTGAACTTGGGGAGTCCTGTCGGACTGGATCCGGAAGGGGAGCGTCGTCAATATAAAACCACTCTGAAGCCCAGTTATCTAGTGCCTTCTTGGGAGTACCGGATAGGTATCCGGTCTCGGTGATACGCCATACTTCGGCCCCGCCCACTTGACATAGGGATTCTCCCTAGTTGCGGGGGACAAGGCAGAACAGCTTCTTCCACAATCCGAAATGAGCCTCGTAGCCTAGAAATAGCTCACAAAGGGCAACATACCCTGCTATATGCAGTATGGAGGCTGGGGTAAAATTGTGCAACTGGAGGCCGTAGAACTCCAGAAGCCCATGAAGGAATGGATGAATAGGAAACCCGACGCCCCTTAATAGATGCGGAATTAGGCATATTCACTCCTCTAGAGACGGATTGGGAGATCTCTCCGCCTGTTCTCCGCCATTATAGGTGGCCACTCCGGCTCGAACAGGGACCATGAACACCGGTGGGAGGAGCCCTTGGGTTTGTAACTTTATCAAACGGCTATGAGAAACTGAACAATCTCCCCAGTCCCCCGGTTTGGGGTAAGGGGAGCGAGCAGAAGAGCTACGACGATCGACCATGTTGGAATGGTTTTTTCTGGGCGCTCTGTTGGATGCTTGCTCGAGGAGGGAGAGTGAGGTTTGGATCTGGGAATCCCCGTCTCTTCAAATAGACGGCTAGCCCGAAGGACCGAGGGTGGCAAATGCAAAAATGCCTCGACTCCTCGCATTCGCTCGACACGTGGAAATGGTCATTATTAAAACACAGAAGCCGAGGAGTACAACATTAATGAGATGTCGGACACTATTCGTCAGGATGGGTACATTGGAGTATTCGGAGGAGGAACCCACCTTGCAATGCCGAAAACAAGACCGTGCGCCAGACTCATCATCATTGAAGCCTGGTTCAGGGGCTATTGAGGGAGTCCTGGATTAGGGGGTATCCGGACAGCCGGACTATATACATCGTCCGGACTATAGAAGCGTCAAGATACAAGACTCGAGACTTCGGCCCGTGTCCGGATGGGACTCTCCTTTGCGTGGAAGACAAGCTTGACGATCCAGATATTATATTTCCTTCCTTGTAACCGACTCCATGTAAACCCTAGCTCTCCGGTGTCTATATAAACCGGAGAGCATGGTCCTTAGAAGGCCGATCACAATTACAATCATACCATCATAGGCTAGCTCTTAGGGTTTAGCCTCTACGATCTCGTGGTAGATCTACTCTTGTACTACACATATCTTCAATATTAATCAAGCAGGAAGTAGGGTTTTACCTCCATCGAGAGGGCCCGAACCTGGGTAAACATTGTGTCCCTTGCTTCCTGTTACCATTAGCCTAAGACGCACAGATCGGGACCCTCTACCTGAGATCCGCCAGCTTTGACACCGACAGTCATATCGTCGTAGTGCTTAGGAGAAGCCCTGCACCTAAAACATCATCAACACCGTCGCCACACCATCGTGCTGACATAACTTTCCATCGTCCTCAACTGGATCAAGAGCTCGAGGGACGTCATCATGCTGAAAGTGTGTTGAACACATAGGTGTCGTACGTTCGTTCGACTGCATCAACCGCGTTACTAAACACTTCCGCTTTCGGTCTACGAGGGTACGCGGACACACTCTCCCGTCTCGTTGCTATGCATCTCCTAGATAGATCTTGTGTGATCGTAGGAATTTTTTTGAATTACTATGTTCACCAACAAACTCTAGGGTTGTTTGCGACACATATAGGAATAGCCCAATGGATAGATCGGAAAGAATAACTTTGAGGTGGTTTCGTACCCTACAATAATCTCTTCGTTTGTTCTCCGCTATTAGTGACTTTGGAGTGACTCTTTTTTGCATGTTGAGGGATTGTTATATGATCCAATTATGTTATAATTGTTGAGAGAACTTGCACTAGTGAAAGTATGAGCCCTAGGCCTTGTTTCCTAGCATTGCAATATCGTTTTCGCTCACTTTTACCACTTGCTACCTTGCTGTTTTTATATTTTTTAGATTACAAAAACCTATATCTACTATCCATATTGCACTTGTATCACCATCTCTTCGCCGAACTAGTGCACCTATACAATTTACCATTATATTGGGTGTGTTGGGGACATAAGAGACTCTTCATTATTTGGTTGCAGGGTTGTTTGAGAGATACCATCTTCATCCTACGCCTCCCACGGATTGATAAACCTTAGGTCATCCACTTGAGGGAAATTTGTTACTGTCCTACAAAACTCTGCACTTGGAGACCCAACAAAGTCTACAAGAAGAAGGTTGCATAGTAGACATCACAGGTCTGCTAGAGTTTCTCTAAATACCAGGAGGATGGACTGCTCTAGGGTCGGCCCTTAGTTTGTTCCTCTCCTCTGCTAAAAATCACACACACATACAGTATCACAAGAGGAGAGAATGCTAAAAATCACACACACATACAATATCACAGGAGGAGATAAGGAGGCAGGTGTCCTGCGTGCAGGAGGTTTGAAAGATGAGATTCAATGGGTCTCCTCTAGCCCCTGGTTTGGCCATTGTGGTACATGCCAGGGAGCTTTCTTCTCCTTTTTCTCCTAAATTTCTAGCCCTTGGTTCGGCCATCATGGTACAAATTAAGGAGCATGTTTCATCTCCCCAAACTTCTTGCCCTCGGTTCGGCCATTGCGGTACAAACTGAGGTGCATGTTTAATCTACATTAAAATTTCATCTTTGGTTCGGCCACCGTGGTACAAACCAAGGAGCATGTTATAGCTACCTCAAATTTTTGTCATTGGTTCGATCATCCCCATACGAATCAAGGAGCATGCATATTTCTTTTACATGTTGCATATATGCTTGGTCCTAATGATCCCCTTCTTGGTTCGGTCCCCTTAGCTATACAAGCCAGGATGAGCGTCTCGTTCCTTGTTTTGGCCCCTATACGCAGATACAAATTAAGAGAGTATCATAGGTATGAAAACTTCATAAAAAATTATCTTGGTTTGGTCATATTAAATGAAATTCATATGACTAGGTTGGAGATAAATTATGAACGTGCTAGAAAAAATTCATAACTCTTGTTCGGTTACTCTACAGACATTATATGTCATGCTAGGTGTAATACAGACAAGAATATACGAAAAATTTATTTCACTTGGTTACGCTGCACGTGGGCATTATTTTGATGCTACACCGTGTTAGTAGTAATACAAGCAAGGCAGAACTTAACTAAAATATGCGTTCATGCTACACACGCAAAGACCAAAACATGCAATATAAATAATGCCATCATAAAACAAATTTTACTTGGTTACGCTACACGTGGACAAGATATTTGTGTTACGCGGTGTTAGTAGAATACAAGTGAGATAAATCTAAATAAAACATTTATGCCATATATTTTGGCAAAAGTCATATAAAAGATGTTACAAACATGCTCCAATGCTATAAGAGCCTAAACTATTAACATCATCACAAATGGATATCACAAACTCACTTTAATCGGGTTATACTACACACGAGCGCTGATTAAAATGATGCCGTGTGGAGTTTTAATACCATGTAAGGTGCAAATATAAACCAAAAAAAATATAAGTGTCATATAACACATGCAATATTAAAATTGTTTCATAAACCTTCACTTGGTTAACCTACACGTGGGCATTATCTTAGTGCTACGCGGTGTTAGTAGTAATATAGGTAAAGCAGAACTTAATAAAAATAGGTTCACTCCAAATCCACATGTGCATACAAATTCATGCAAAATACATGATAAGGCATATTCCATGCGGCTCATGTAGGCTTCGAACAAAAATATCATAAGCAAACTCCACTCAGGTCAGGCTTGATACTGTGTGGACTTAAGTCAACAAAATATGGCACATATGATATGCACCAGAAAAATCATCAAGATTGTGTCACAAAGCTTTAGCCCGTTACGCTACATGCGGGCACCATACTAGTGCTACAAAATGATAGTAGTAATGTGATTATGCAAAACTTATGAAAATTGGCATGCCACGTATATCCATGCCACCAACCAAATATATCGTGCAAAATTCCTAAAGGAAAATACATATCCATATCCTATGTGCCAAATGTAGGATAAAATTATGCCTATCCAAATTCAATCTCCATTCTACATATAAATGAGGTTGAACACGAACAAATTGTTGCATGCTAGGAAAATGTATTCCCAACATCATAGACGAAATCACGGAGGAGTATTTGCATGAAGCTAAACTTTAAGTTCACCAAGAAGGAGTTCATCATCGACCGCGAGGAGGATTTCTCTTGTAGAATATTGTAATAGGCATGGGATGTAATCCTATGTAATAGATATGTTGGAATTCTTAAACAGGGGTTTTCTCTTCGGAGATGTAATTAACAGAATTTTTATGTAAATGTAAGAGTTTTGGAAATAAAGTACTTGCAATGTTTGATTCTATTTTTATTTTATGCATTTAAATTTCACTCTGTATCAATGACGTGGACGCGTATTCGCACGCCCGCCATTTTCCCGTCATCAAGTGGCCCACTAGGCACCAGGGCGCGCCCAAGTGGGTAGTGGGGCCCACAAGACTCCGTTTAACCTAACTCCACCTCTATAAATTCTAAAAATCAGAAAGCCTACCAGAGTCCACGCAATACTTTTTCCGCCGCCGCAAGCCTCTATTCTCAAGAGATCCCATATGGGGACCCTTTTTGGCACTCTACCGGAGGGGGAAACGATCACAAAGGGTTCTTCATCATCCTTGCTGCCCTCCGATGATGTGTTGGTAGTTTACCACAGACCTATGGGTCCATATTTAGTAGCTAGATGGCTTCTTCTTTCTCGATGTTCTTCAATACAATGTTCTCCTTGATGCTCTTGGAGTTCTATCCGATGTACTGTTGGGATCCAATGAATTATGAGTTTATGATCAGATCTATCCATGAATATTATTTTGATTCTCTCTAAACTCTTTTATGCATGATTAATATATCTTTGTATTTCTTCTCTGATTTATTGGTTTGGTTAGGCCAACTATATTGTTTATCTTGCCATGGGAAGAGGTGCTTTGTAATGGGTTTGATCTTGCGGTGCTCAATCCCAGTGACAGAAAGGGACATGACACGCATGTGTCATTGCTATTAAGGGTAAAAATATGAGGTTTATTCATACGTGAGTTTATCTTGTCTACATCATGTCATCTTGCTTAAAGCATTACTCCATTTTTCCATTAACTTAATACACTAGATGCATGCTGGATAGCGGTTGATATGTGGAGTAATAGTAGTAGATGCAAAATTGTTTCAGTCTACTAATCTTGGACGTGATGCGTATATAGATGATCATTGCCTTGGATATTGTCATAATTATTCGCTTTTGTATCAATTGCCCAATAGTAAAAAAAATTACCCACCGTATGCTATTTTCTCGAGAGAAGCCTCTAGTGAAAACTATGGCTCGTGGGTCTATCTTTTATCATATAAAAATCCTAAAATACTTTGCTGCATTTTTATTTTATTTATTTCATTTTGTATTTTTGTAAAATCTATCTATCAAAACATATACAATTTAATCTTGCTCGTAACCGTTGAGGGATTGACAACCCCTCTACGCGTTGGGTTGCAAGTATTTATTGTTTGTGTAGGTGATGTTTACATAGTGTTGCTTGGTTCTCCTACTGGATTGATAACCTTGGTTTCATAACTAGGGGAAATACTTATCTCGACTATACTGCATCATTCTCTCCTCTTCGAGGAAATCCCAACGCAGCTCACAAGTAGCAGGAAGAATTTTTGGCGTCTTTGTCTGGGAGACTGAAGGAAATATGCCCTAGAGGCAATAATAAAGTTGTTACTTTATATTTCCTTATTCCTGATAAATGTTTATTATTCATGCTAGAATTGTATTAACTGAAAACTTGATACATGTGTGGATAGATAGACAAAACACCGTGTCCCTAGTATGCCTCCACTTGACTAGCTCGTTAATCAAAGATGATTAAGTTTCCTAGCCATGGACATGTGTTGTCATTTGATGAATGAGATCACATCATTAGGAGAATGATGTAATGGACAAGACCCATCTGTTAGCTTAGCATAATGATAGTTCAGTTTTGTTGCTACTGCTTTCTTCATGTCAAATACATATTCCTCCGACTATGAGATTATGTAACTCCCGAATATCGGATGAATGCCTTGTGTGCTATCAAACGTCACAACATAACTGTGTGATTATAAAGATGCTCTACATGTATCTCAGAAGGTGTTTGTTGGGTTGCACTACAGGAATCAGACAGTTTGCCGTCAGGCAAGTACAGACGGCAAAGGATGAAATATAGACGGCAAAGACTTTGCCGTCACCTGGCTGACGGCAAAGTGTGACGGCAAAGGCAAAGTCGGCAAAGAGTACTTTGCCGTCAGCTTCTTATCGGGCATATGGCAAAGTCTTTGCCATCAGCCAACCACAAATTTGCCGTCTGCGGCGGAAATACCAGATGGCAAAGCACGCGGTCTTTGCCGTCAGTCAAACATGTACTTTGCCGTCATCAGGACAGAACAGTAGACGGCAACGATTGTATTCTATTTTTTAGTCTCATGATTAAAAAAACTAAAGCACCAGCGCTAGCAAACCCATCACAGCCGTAGTTTTGCACAACTGACCCAGTTTTCACACATAAATTCGTGGCACAATGTACAAAAATTAGAAACAAAAAATGGAGCCCGTGAAACATCAATACAACTACACGAATAGGCAGTGAGCATCAAATTTTTGCAGGTACACGCACCTAGCAATTAATAACAATTACTAACAGCCACAAATTAAGTGCGGTGGTCGGGGCAATTGCATTCTTGGAGGGAGATGGAAAAGGTTGCGGCGCCGTGGGATGGGGACGGCGGCGTGCAGCTGCTCGGGGCGACGATGGCCGGGGCAAAGGGGGGAAGGGGTCGAGGCCGGCGGCGCCGGGGAGCAGGGCCCGCCACGTGAGGCTGCACAGCGCGAAGGGGGAGGGCCAGGGCCGGCGGTGCCATGGCCGGCCGCGTGCTGCTGCTCGGGCTTCGGGGGAGGGCCGGGGCCAGCGGCGCCATGGCGGGCCGCCTGCGGATGCTCGGGGCGGCGAGGGAGGGCCGGGGCCGGCGGTTCCATGGCGGGCCTCCTGCCACTGCTCGGGGCGGCGAGGGAGGGCGGGGACGGTGACGCCATGGCGGGCCTCCTGCGGCTGCTCGGGGCGGCGAGGGAGGGCCGGGGCCAGCGGCGCCAGGCCGGCCGCCTCCGGCTGTTCGGTGCGGCGAGGGAGGGCCGGGGCCGGCAGCTATGTCGGCCGCCTGCGGCTGCTCGGGGCGGCGAGGGAGGGTCGGGGCCGGCGGCGGCTGCTCAGGGCGATGGGGGAGGGCCGAGGCCGGCTCCGTGCGGCTGCTTGGGATGAAGAGCGTGCGAGGAGAGAGGAGGGAGAACGAGAAGGAGAGGAGGGCGCGTGCGACGTGGGGGTGCGTGCTTCGTGGGTAATGGACGGGTGGTGGGCAGACACAGTGGATTGCGCGCGTGGTGAGAGAGGCGGGCGGCCCGGATCACGCCATGTCATCGATCCGTGGGATCGATCCGTGGCGTGTGTTTTCTCTTTGCCGTCTGCGTTTATGTTTACAGACGGCAAAGTCCCGACTTTGCCGTCTATAAATATAAACGCAGACGGCAAAGACTTTGCCGTCCCCCAAAAAAAACACAGACAGCAAATATCTCACTTCGCCGTCTGTAGAAAAAAAAGCAGACGGCAAAGATTCTTTGCCGTCTGTCTTTTTTTCGCAGACGGCAAAGTGAGCTCTTTGCTATCTGTAATTTTTTTGGGTGACGGCAAAGTCTATTTTACCGTTAGATTTTCTTTGCCGTCTGCTGATGACGGCAAAACATTTCTTTGCCGTCTGCCCCGACGATAAGCTGACGGCAAAGACGCTCCCTGACGGCAAATTAGCAGTTTCCTGTAGTGTTGGCATAGATCGAGATTAGGATTTGTCACTCCGAGTATCAGAGAGGTATCTCTGGGCCCTCTCGGTAATGCACATCAGAAGAAGCCTTGCAAGCAATGTGACTAATGAGTTAGTTATGGGATGATGCATTATGGAACAAGTAAAGAGACTTGCCAGTAACGAGATTGAACTAGGTATGAAGATACCGACGATCGAATCTCGGGCAAGTAACATACCGATGACAAAGGGAATAACATATGTTTTCATAACGGTTCGACCGATAAAGATCTTTGTAGAATATGTAGGAACCAATATGAGCATCCAGGTTCCGCTGTTGGTTATTGACCGGAGAAGTCTCTTGGTCATGTCTACATAGTTCTCAAACCCGTAGGGTCCGCACGCTTAACGTTCGATGAAGATTTTGTATTATATGATTTATGTGATTTGGTGACAGAATGTTGTTTGGAGTCCCGGATGAGATCACGGACATGATGAGGAGTCTCGAAATAGTCGAGAGGTCAAGATTGATATATTGGATGATAGTATTCGGACACCGGAAGTGTTCCGGAATGTATTGGGTACATATCAAAGTACCGGGGGGTTACCAGAACCCCCCGGGGGAATATATGGGCCAAAAGGGCCATAGGAGGGGAGCACACCAGCCCACAAGGGGTCCCCCCCCCAAGGAAGCAAGCCGACTTGGACTAGGAGCCCAAGTAGGATTCCTCCTACTTGGGCGCGCCTAGGGCTGCCTCTCTCCCCCTCCCTCCTTTATATACATGAGGGGGCGCCTAGAACACACATCAACTATTCCTAGCCGTGTGCGGCGCCCCACTTGCTACCTCTTGAGCTTGTGTTAGTTTTTCCCTTGAAGAGGTAAGGGTGATGCAGCAAAGTAGAGTAAGTATTTCCCTCAGTTTGAGAACCAAAGCATCAATCCAGTAGGAGACAACGCACAAGTCACCGAATACCTACACAAAAAATCAACAACTTGCACCCAACGCGATAAAGGGTGAGAGTGCGTATAATCCATGGACTCAACATTAGTCATAAAGAACTCACATACTTATTGCAAAAATCTATTAGTTATCGAAATGAAGTACTATGCGCATGCTCCTAGGGGGATAGATTGGTAGGAAAAGACCATCGCTCATCCCCGACCGCCACTCATAAGAAAGATAATCAAAAAATGAATCATGCTCCAACTTCATCACATAACGGTTCACTGCTACCTCTTGAGCATGCGTTGGTTTTTCCCTTGAAGAGGAAAGGGTGATGCAGCAAAGTAGCGTAAGTATTTCCCTCAGTTTTTGAGAACCAAGGTATCAATCCAGTAGGAGGCTCCTCCCAAGTCCCACGCGCCTACACAAACAAACAAGAACCTCGCAACCAACGCGATAAAGGGGTTGTCAATCCCTTCACGGTTACTTGCAAAAGTGACATCTGATAGAGATAATATGATAAGCTAAATATTTTTGGTATTTTTATAATATAGATTGGAAAATAAAATATGCAAATAAAAGTAGATGGAAAACTTATATGATAAAAGATAGACCCGGGGGCCATAGGTTTCACTAGTGGCTTCTCTCAAGATAGCATAAGTATTACGGTGCGTGAACAAATTACTGTCGAGCAATTGATAGAAAAGTGCATAGCTATGAGATTATCTAGGCATGATTATGTATATAGGCATCACGTCCGCAACAAGTAGACCGAAATGATTCTGCATCTACTACTATTACTCCACACATTGACTGATTCATGCCTGCATCTAGAGTATTAAGTTCATAAGAACAGAGTAACGCATTAAGCAAGATTACATGATGTAGAGGGATAAACTCAAGCAATATGATATAAACCCCATCTTTTTATCCTCGATGACAACAATACAATACGTGCCTTGCTGCCCCTGCTGTCACTGGGAAAGGACATCGCAAGATTGAACCCAAAGCTAAGCACTTCTCTCATTGCAAGAAAGATCAATCTAGTAGGCCAAACCAAACTGATAATTCGAAGAGACTTGCAAAGATAACCAATCATACATAAAAGAATTCAGAGGAGATTCAAATATTTCTCATAGATAAACTTGATCATAAACCCACAATTCATCGGATCTCGACAAACACACCGCAAAAAGAGTTACATCGAATAGATCTCCAAGAAGAGGAAGGAGAACTTTGCATTGAGAATCAAAGAGGGAGAAGAAGCCATCTAGCTAATAAGTATGGACCCGAAGGTTTGTGGTAAACGACTCACAACTCATCGGAGAGGCCTTGGAGATGATGTAGAGGCCATCCATGGTCGATTCCCCCTCCGGTGAAGCGCCGGTGAAGGCTCCAAGATGGGATCTCGCAGATACAGAAGGTTGCGGCGGTGGAAATAGTTTTTCGTGGTGCTCCTGGATGTTTTCGGGGTTCGTGGATATATATAGGAGGAAGGAGTAGGTCGGTGGATGCTCGACGGGGCCACGAGGGTGGGGGCGCGCACACCCCCTTAGGGCACACCGGGCATCCTCGTGGCCGCCTCGATCGCTTCTTGACATCCACTCCAAGTCTCCTGGATTGCGTTTGTTCCAAAAAGATCGCTCCCGAAGGTTTCATTCTGTTTGGACTCCGTTTGATATTCCTTTCCTTCGGAACACTGAAATAGGCAAAAAACAGCAATTCGGGCTGGGCCTCCGGTTAGTAGGTTAGTCCCAAAAATGATATAAAAGTCTAGAGTAAAGCCCATAAACAACCAAAACGGGTAATATAATAGCATGGAGCAATCAAAAATTATAGATACATTGGAGACGTATCAAGCATCCCCAAGCTTACTTCCTGCTCGTCCTCGAGTAGGTAAATGATAAAAACAGAATTTTTGATGTGGAATGCTACCTAGCATAATTCTCAATGTAATTTTCTTCATTGTGGCATGATTGTTCAGATCCAAATGATTCAAGATAAAAGCTTACAAAACATAAAAATAGTAATACTTGAAGCATACTAACAAATAATCATGTCTTATCAAAATAGCATAGCCAAAGAAAGCTTATCCCTACAAAATCATATAGTTAGGCCATGCTTCATTTTCATCACACAAAATACTCCCATCATGCACAACCCCGGTTTCAGCCAAGCAATTGGTTCATACTTTTTAACGCACTTCAGTTTTTTCAACTCTTACGCAATACATGAGCGCAAGCCATGGACATAGCACTATGTGTGGTATATGGTGGTTGTGAAGACAAAAAAAATGAGAAGATAGTCTCACATCAACTCGCCGTATCAACGGGCTATGGAGATGCCCATTAATAGATATCAATGTGAGTGAGTAGGGATTGCCATGCAACGGATGCACTAGAGCTATAAATATATGAAAGCTCAACAAAAGAAACTAAGTGGGTGTGCATCCAACTTGCTTGCTCATGAAGACCTAGGCGTTTTGAGGAAGCCCATCATTGGAATATACAAGCCAAGTTCTATAATGAAAAATTCCCACTAGTATATTAAAGTGGCAACATAGGAGACTCTCTAACATGAAGATCATGGTGCTACTTTGAAGCATAAGTCACTACTGGAATCAGCTACTTTGCCATCTGCCAGATCTTTGTCATCCGCTAACTGACGGCAAAGAGGATCTTTGCCATCAGCCACCGAAAAGCCGACGGCAAAGAAAGGGCAGACGACAAAGAAGCTCTTTGCCATGCGCCATTTCTTTGCCGTCCGCCAGCTGACAGCAAAGAATCTTTGCCAACCGCCAGCTGACGGCAAAGAGGGAGGTGGCCCCCACCCACCCGCCTGATTAAAAAAACTTAACGCCCCACCTCTTTGACGTCCGCTAGCGGACGGAAAAGAGCAAAAAAGCGGACGACAAAGGGGGGCGGACGACAAAGATTTAACTCATCTAACGGCGGTCGCGCCCGACCCCACCCCTCTCTCTGTTTCTCTCCCTCTTCACATGCACGCCGCCGCCCCCACCACTCTCCGCCGCCCCGTCGCCCCACCACTCTCCGCCGCCCCCACCACTCTCCGCCGCCCCGTCGCCCCACCACCCCGCCGCCCCACCGGCCCCCGCCCCGGTGCCACCGTGGCCCCGTCGCCCCGCCGTCCTGCCGTCTCGGCACCACCGCGCCCCAGCCCCCTCGCGCCCCACCCCCCCCCCCCCCCGCGCCTAACCACCCGGCGCCCCCCCCCCCCCGCCCCGTCGCCCCCGACGCCCTGCCGTCTCGGCGCCACCGCGCCCTGGCCCCACGGTGCCCCGGCCCCGCCGCCACTGCTGCCCGGCGCCGCGGCCCCAGGCCGCCCCGCCCCCCTCCTCCACCAGCCACCTCCTCCACCGGCCCTGCCCCAGGTGAGCTCTACCTCCTCTTTTTTCTATTTTTTCTGTTTTTTTAGTTTCAGGTTTATGTTTAGTTTAGATTTAGTTTTAGTTTTAGTTTTAGGTTTAGGTTTAGTTTTAGTTTAGTTTTAGGTTTAGATTTAGTTTTTTCCTTTTTTTCTGTTTTTTTAGTTTTAGGTTTATGTTTAGTTTAGATTTAGTTTTAGTTTTAGTTTTAGTTTTAGATTTAGGTTTAGTTTTAGGTTTAGGTTTAGGTTTAGGAAAGAAGAAGAAGAAAAAAAGAGGAGAGGAGGAGAAGAAGAAGAGGAAAAAGGAAAGGAGGAAGAAAAAGAAGAAGAAGAAGGAAAAAAGGAAGAAACGGAAGAAAAGGAAGAAGAGGAAGAAGAAGAAAAGGAAAAAAAGAGGGGAAAAAACCCGACCCCGACCCCGACACCCCGACCACGAGCCTGACCCGACACCCCGACCCCGAGCCTGACCTGACCCGACACCCCGACCGCGACACTGACACGGCACCCCAACCCTGACCCGGCACCACGTCCTGACACCCCGACCCCGAGACCGACCCCGACCCCGACACCCCGACCCCGAGCCTGACCCGACACCCCGACCACGAGACCCCGACCCCGACACGACACCCCGACCCCGACCCCGAGACCCCGACCCCGACCTCGACACCCCGACCCTGACCCCGACCCCGACACCCCGACCCCGAGCCTGACCCGATCGACACCCCGACCGTGACACTGACACGGCACCCCGACCCCGACCCGGTACCCCGACCTGACACCCCGACCCCGAGACCGACCCTGACCCCGACACCCCGACCCCGACCCCGACCCCGAGCCTGACCCGATCGACACCCCGACCACGACACCGACACGGCACCCCGACCCCGACCCGGCACCCCGACCTGACACCCCGACCCCGAGACCGACCCCGACCCCGACACCCCGACCCCAAGCTTGACCCGACACCCCGACAACGAGCCTGACCTGACCCGACACCCCGACCGCGACACTGACACGGCACCCCGACCCCGACCCGGCTCCCCGACCTGACACCCCGACCCCGAGACTGACCCTGATCCCGACATCCCAACCCCGACACGACACCCCAACCCCCTACCCCGAAACAGCACCCCGACCCTGACACGGCACCCCGACACTAACACGACACCCCGAACCCCTGACCGCGAAACAACACCCGATCCGACGCATATGCTTTGCTCCGGATCCGACGCATAAATTTCGTGTCGGGGTGATGATGATTATGCATTTATTGATGATACTGATCGAGATTATTAGTAGTGTCAGGTATTCAATTTTTTTATGTTGTACTTGATGATGATACACTTAAGTGATATACATATTATTATTCATGTCGGTACTTTTTTTTATGTTGTACTAATTTCGTTTATTCTTTGTCATGGCAGGTGTTGAAAGATGGTGGGCGCTGGTCGGGAGCGCGCCGAGGCCCCTTCTTCGTCGGCGCGTGTTGTGAGGTCTTCCATTGCACACGCACCTCTCCGCTGAGCGTTGCTGGACAGTATGTTGACACCACCGGGCCCTTCTTCGTCGACTATGGTGCCCAGCAGGGGACGAGGTAAGAAGAAGAGAGGTAGTGGAGCACGTGGTCGCGTGAGAGGAGGTAGGGTGACTCTTACGGCTCCTTCCTCGCCGCCACCCCCAGCTGTTTCACCCGAGCATGTGACTGCTAGGGTGGACTCGTCCGAGGAGGAGGCTACACGGACTCCGGTCCACGAGCCTCCGGTCCACGGGTCTTCGGCCCACGAGCCTCGGGTCGACGGGCCTTCGGCCCACGAGAGTTGGGCCCACGAGACCCCAGAGGAGCACACGTCTGGATGGGGTACCTGGTCGGGTCAGCCTGAGGAGCCGAGTGGCCATGCTGATGATGGCGAGGAGCCGAGTGGCCATGCTGATGATGACGGGGAGCCAACTGATATTGAGGAGGAGGGGGGCAACATCTACCAGTGTGGTGCTACACGGCTCCCGTCCGTGCCGGCGACCCGCGAGCAGAGGTGGTTGATTTTCCCTGATGGGGAGAGGTAAGTGCATTTAATCTTTTTGTAGCTTCTGCATTCACGTTTCTTCAAATAACTAATGTGTTGGCCTTGTCATGCTGCAGGGGTTGGGACCACCATGAAAGTGTCCACCGGCCCAACTCCGTCCTTGGAGTTCTGATTAGGCAAAACTTCCCGGGGTTTGTCATGTTGCCTGGTGAGGGTCGGCTTCTAGAGGTTGGATTGAGTTGGGAGCACTACTTGGCTGCCCCAGCCCCGCCGGGTGAGATTATCGACGGTGTCTTGTGCAAGACGAGGGCAGACGTGGTGATCAAAAAGTTCTGGGTAATTTCTCCTTTACACAATTAAAAATCTTGAAATAGCTAGTTATTAATTGTACTAATCAATATTGTATCATTTGATTGCATACATTCTACAGGTGTGAGGAGGGATACGAGGAGGAGGCGGTAGATGTTATCGACAAGGAGTGCAAGCGCCTACTTCAGAACTTACGTCATGAGGTTCGGGTGCAGGCTATTCGAGACTACTATGCTGGGCGTGGTATCAAGAAGCCCAAGCAGGAGTGCCGCGATAAGTTCTTGAGTAAGGAGCAGTACATGAAGGTAATTCTTAAGGCATTATAATTACTTCCTTCATTTAGTAATTCATTGCCGTAGTGCTCAAGTTTCTATTTGCTAACTTAGGCCCCTCCGAGATGGTGTGCGGATCGGATGGATTGTTGGGAGGTGTTGGTCAATGCGTGGTGCTCAAAACAATGGCGGGCCTCCCACAACGAGGCCAAGGACAAACGTGCCCAAATGGAAGGTGTGCCACACCACCAAGGCAGCTCCAACTTATTTCAGTACGGGCGGAACTGGGTATGTGGTTTGCTTCATGATTCATGCAATTCATTCAT
The DNA here is from genome assembly GCA_963921465.1 of Triticum timopheevii. Taxonomy (NCBI): domain Eukaryota; kingdom Viridiplantae; phylum Streptophyta; class Magnoliopsida; order Poales; family Poaceae; genus Triticum; species Triticum timopheevii. The sequence goes on from OY997272.1 coordinate 157,352,549, forward strand.
CATGCTAGCTTTAGCCCTTTAATTACTATTTTACTTTGTTTCTCTCTTTCAGGCACGCTACAATAAGGCGGATAAGGTGCCAGAGGTGTACGACCTGTATGCCATGGCCCACACTGGCTCTTACAAGAAAGTCAAGGCATTCTCTGCGTCCGACCTCGATGATCCAAAGAACTTCACCAACATCTCCGCCCACGACAAGCTCGTGCAATATAGAGATCATGGGAAGGCGAGGAAAGGGGGGACTTTAACCCGAGCCAGGGTCCCATTGATACAGAGCTGCTGATGATATCTGGTGGCGGGAGGTCCCATGGCTCCATAGCCATGGGAGATGGACTTATCCGTTGTCCTAGCACTCTCCCGGAGATCAAGGCGCGCCAGTCGAGCTCCGCTCCTGAGATAAGGACTCGTGAACGGCCAGTCCAACTCGCCTTCAAGGTTAGTTATAAGTACTCAGCTATCTTTCTCCATTACATTGTGTGCGCTTCCATCAATGATTACAAATGGTCATGTGAGTGGTGTTGCGGGCTGCTATACAGAGTGAGAGAGATAGAACGGAGAATCTTCTGGCGGAGGCGGCGAAGAGGCAGTGGGAGTTGGAGGAGAGGACGACAAAGATGTTGGAGGAGGAGAGGGCACGGAATGACATGCAGGCAAGGGCCATGTATGAGCTCCTTGTGGTAAGTTTCTTCTGCAGATTACTTGCTAGTCTTAACATTTGAGTCTCATTACTAACTAGTATGACTCTGTTGTGAAAACCAAATGTGCAGTCTGTGTGCGAGAAGTCCGGTCAGACTGCTCCGCCGATGCCAGTGATTGCTCCTGGGAGCATGGTGAGTTTAATTAGAATGGACATTACTTGCTAGTCTTAACATTTGAGTGTCATAATGCTAACGAGACATTGGAAATGATCTTTGGTGCAGCTTAACTCCGGAAATGCATAGCACGATCCTTCTCCAGCTACCGGCGTGAGCCAGCCCGCTCGTACACCTCCGTGATCACGGTAAGTTTCTCTAGTGTTTTGCTTAACAAATGCATAAAGACCTAGACTTAGCTTTATTTCCTCCAATATGCTTACCATAATGACCTAGAGTTTGCTTCTTTTCCTCCAAAATGACTTAATATGCTTACTGACCTTATAAACCATCCATTCTACCTAAGTTAGCTCTAAAATGATATGTACTTAGGTTACTATGTCAAAAATTGCATAATTAGCTTAGTTAGCTCATAAACGATCCATTTTACCTAAAGTTAGCTCTAAAATGACTCATTTTACCTTAGTTAGCTTACAAGTGATCCAATTTATCCAAGTTAGCTCTAAAATGACCCATTTTACGTAGATTAGCTCCTAATTGATCCATTTTACCTACGTTAGCTTTAAAATGACCCATTTCACCTAGTTTAGCTCCAAAATGACCCATTTCACCTAGGTTAGCTCCAAAATGACCCATTTCACCTAGATTTGCTCCCAAACAATCCATTTCACCTAAGTTAGCTAAAAACGATCCATTTCACCTAAATTAGCTCATAAATGATCCGTTTCACCTAAGTTAGCTAAAAAACGATCCATTTCACCTTAGTTAGCTCAAAAACGTGGCATTTCACCTTAGTTAGGTCATAAACGACCCATTTCAACTAAGTTAGCTCATAAAAGCTCATAAATGATCAATTTCACCTAAGTTAGCTAAAAAATGATCCATTTCACCTTACTTAGCTCAAAAAGGATGACATTCACCTTAGTTAGCTCATAAACGGCCCATTTCAACTAAGTTAGCTCATAAATGATCCATTTCAACTAAGTTAGCTCATAAACAACTCATTTCAACTAAGTTAGCTCATAAATGATCCATTTCAACTAAGTTAGCTCATAAACAACCCATTTCAACTTTGTTAGCTCATATATGATCCATTTCACCTAAGTTAGCTCATAAATGACATATACTTCTTGTTCTAGTCTTCTTCTTGTTCAAGTCACCTATTTCTAACTTTCTTATTTACCATTTTGTAGATTTCATTCACTTCATGGAAGCTAGCTTGCTATGATGGAGTGCTTGCTTTTCCTTTGATGAAACTTTGCATTGTATCTAGCTTGCTATCATGAACTTGCTTATGTATGAACAATGTGTATGGATGGAACTTGCTTATGTATGAACAATGTGTATGGATGAAACTGATGTGATATGTGATATGTGATATGAAACTTATGTGCTGGATATTTGATATGAAACTTATGTGCTGGATATGTGATATATATTTGCTGTGAAAATTGTTGGAGTAAAAAAACAAAAAAAAGAGACAATATGCAGGATCTTTGCCGTCTGCCACCGACGGCAAAGAGATCATTGCCATCAGCAGCGGACGGCAAAGAGGCCACGTGGCAGGCAACTGTGCTTCCTGGGAGGCTGACCAATTTGGTCAGTTTGCCCACAGTGGCTGACGGCACAGGCTTTGCCGTCCGCAGCGGACGGCAAAGGCCTGCCGTTAACCACCTAACGGAGTAACATCGCATTTAATGTCGTCCGCCTTCTTTGCCGTCCGCTGCTGATGGCAAAGGCCCCTTTGCCGTCAGCTACCCAAAGAGGACGGCAACGCAGCTCTTAGTCGTCCCCTACTTTGCCGTCCCCTTTGCCGTCCGCCATCCATGCCTTTGCCGTCCGCCGTGGCAGATGGCAAAGTAGCTGATTCCTGTAGTAGCATTGTCCCCTACTGGTGTGGAAAAAGAGATAGTAGCATTGTCCCTTCTCTCTTTTCTCTCATTTTTTTATTTATTTGGTGGGCTTCTTTGGCCTATTTTTTTGTATGGGCTTCTTTGGCCTCTTTTATTTTTATAAAGTCTGAAGTCTCATCCCGACTTGTGGGGGAATCATAGTATTCATTATCCTTTCCTCACTTGGGACAATGCTCTAATAATGAAGATCATCACACTTTTATTGATTTACAACTCAAGAATTACAACTCAATACTTAGAACAAAGTATGACACTATGTGAATGCCTCCGGCGGTGTACCAGGATATGCAATGAATCAAGAGTGACATGTATGAAATAATTATGAAGGTGGCTTTGCCACAAATACGATGTCAACTACATGATCATGCAAAGAGCAATATGACAGTGATGGAGCGTGTCATAGTAAATGGAATGGTGGAAAGTTGCATGGCAATATATCTCGGAATGGCTATGGAAATGCCATAATAGGTAGGTATGGTGGCTGTTTAGAGCAAGGTAAATAATGGGTGCATAATACCGACGAAGGTTGCGCGGCATAATAGAGGCTAGCAAAGTGGAAGGGTAAGTGTGCGTATATCCATGGACTCACATTAGTCATAAAGAACTCATATACTTATTGCAAAAGTCTACTTGCCCTCGAAGCAAAGTACTACTACACATGCTCCTAGGGTAAGGTTTGGTAGGAGTTAGCCATCGCGCGATCCCGACCTTCACTCATAAGGAAGGCAATTAAAAGAGCACCCCATGCAACAAATTTGTCACACAACTTTTACCATGCGTGCATGCTACGGGACTTGCCAACTTCAACACAAGTATTTCTCAATTTCATAATTACCCAACTAGCATGACTCTAACATTACTACCTTTATATCTCAAAACAATTATCAAGCATCAAATTGATCATAGTATTTAATGCACTTTCTATGATAGTTTTTATTATACCCAACTTGGATACTCATCATTCTAAGACCAGTTTTATAACCATAGCAAATACCATGCTGTTCTAAAAGACTCTCAAAATAATATAAGTGAAGCATGAGAGATCAACAATTTCTTCAGAATAAAGCCACCGCCGTGCTCTAGAAAATATAAGTGAAGCACATAGAGCAAAACAATCTAGCTCAAAAGATATAAGTGAAGCACATAGAGTATTCTAATAAATTCTAAATCATGTGGGTCTCTCCAAAAAGGTGTGTACAGCAAGGATGATTGTGGTAAACTAAAAAGGAAAGACTCATATCATACAAGACGCTCCAAGCAAAACACATATCATGAGGTAAATAAAAATATAGCTCCAAGTAAAGTTACTGATAGACGAAGACGAAAGAGGGGATGCCTTCCGGGGCATCCCCAAGATTAGGATTTTGGTTGTCCTTGAATATCTTGGGGTGCCATGGGCATCCCCAAGCTTAGGCTCTTGCCACCCTTTATTCCAAAGTCCATCAAATCTTTACCCAAAACTTGAAAACTTCACAACACAAAACTCAACAGGAAATCTCATAAGCTCCGTTAGTGCAGAAAGAAAAACCACCACATAAGGTACTGTGATTAACTCATTCTTTATTTATATTGGTGCTAAACCTACTGCATTCCAACTTCTCTATGGTTCATACCCCCGATACTTGCCATAGATTCATCAAAATAAGCAAACAACACACGAAAAACAGAATCTGTAAAAACCAGAACAGTCTCTAGCAATCTGTAACTTTCGAATACTTATGGAAATCCAAAAATCCTACAAAAATAGGACGTCCTAGGAAATTTGTCTGTTGATCTACAGCAAAAAGAATTAACGCAAAAACACGTTTCTGTGATTCATTGAATTTTTCCTCGTGCATGCAAAGTTTCTATTTTTCAGCAGAATCAAATTAACTATTACCGTAAGTTATCCTATAGGTTCTACTTGGCACAAACACTAATTAAAACATAAAAACACATCTAAACAGAAACTAGATTAATTATTTATTTCTAAACTAAGCAAAAAGCAAAAAATAAAAATAAAATTGGGTTGCCTCCCAACAAGCGCTATCGTTTAACGCCCCTAGCTAGGCATAAAAGCGAGAATAAATCTAAGTGTTGCCATCTTTGGTATTCAGTTCTTCAATAGAACACTTATAACCCATAGGAGTTTCTTTCTTTTTGGTAATGATTAAACTCTTAGGCAAAAAATCAAGATATTCATTTGTATCAAAAGGTTCTTTAATAAGAGCGAAGAAATTTGATTGAATACTTATTGATTTGAGGTCCGCATATTCCTTACTAGAAGATTCATCCCTATTTTTGGGAACATACATTAATTTAGGAATTTTTGTAGGAGGAGTTGGAGTATTTTTCATGGATGAAAAGGCAGACCCTAAATTAGTAATAATATCCTCAAGTTTACTGATTCTTGTGGAATCTTGGTCTATCGTTTCATTAAATATAGGTTCCTTTTATTTAAAACTTTTCAAAGTAACTCCAACCTTAGATCCATATTGAGTAATTTTGTTGTGGATCTTTTTATCCAAATTTTCAATTAACTCGACAATAGCAACTTTACTTTCAATAATTTCAAGCCTTTGCATCACATGTTCTAAAGTTAAAATTGTTCCGTTAACCAAAAGAGGTGGTAGACCGAACAAATCTGTCATGGCATTATAAGCATCCAAAGTATGGCTACCCAAAAAGTTCCCTCCGATAATGGTATCAAGAATGTATCTATTCCAAGGAGTAATGCCTACATAAAAATTGCGAAGAAGAACACAAGTAGATTGCTTCCTAGTAGATCTATTTTGAGCATTGCAAATTCTATGCCAAGCATCTTTTAGATTTTCTCCCTCCCTTTGTTTAAAATTAAGACTTCATGATCGGGAGTATTAATGATGATAGGAGGACTAGCCATGATAACGAGATAAATAACTAACACACGAGCACACAAGAGGCAAGCAAAAAAGATAAGAACGGGAAAGAGAGGGCAAATAAAACGGCAAGGGTGAAGTGGGGGAGAGGAAAACGAGAGGCAAATGGCAAATAATGTAATGCGAGGGAGATGAGTTTGTGATGGGTACTTGGTATGTCTTGACTTGAGCGAAGACCTCCCCAGCAACGGCACCAGAAATCCTACTTGCTACCTCTTGAGCATGCGTTGGTTTTTCCCTTGAAGAGGAAAGGGTGATGCAGCAAAGTAGCGTAAGTATTTCCCTCAGTTTTTGAGAACCAAGGTATCAATCCAGTAGGAGGCTCCTCCCAAGTCCTACGCGCCTACACAAACAAACAAGAACCTCGCAACCAACATGATAAAGGGGTTGTCAATCCCTTCACGGTAACTTGCGAAAGTGAGATCTCATAGAGATAATATGATAAGATAAATATTTTTGGTATTTTTATAATATAGATTGGAAAATAAACGATGCAAATAAAAGTAGATGGAAAACTTATATGATAAAAGATAGACCCGGGGGCCATAGGTTTCACTAGTGGCTTCTCTCAAGATAGCATAAGTATTACGGTGGGTGAACAAATTACTGTCGAGCAATTGATAGAAAAGTGCATAGCTATGAGATTATCTAGGCATGATCATGTATATAGCATCACGTCCGCAACAAGTAGACCAAAACGATTCTGCATCTACCACTATTACTCCACACATCGACCGACTCCTGCCTGCATCTAGAGTATTAAGTTCATAAGAACAGAGTAATGCATTAAGCAAGATGACATGATGTAGAGGGATAAACTCAAGCGATATGATATAAACCCCATCTTTTTATCCTCGATGGAAACAATACAATACGTGCCTTGCTGCCCCTGCTGTCACTGGGAAAGGACACTGCAAGATTGAACCCAAAGCTAAGCACTTCTCCCATTGCAAGAAAGATCAATCTAGTAGGCCAAACCGAACTGATAATTCGAAGAGACTGGCAAAGATAACCAATCTTACATAAAAGAATTCAGAGGAGATTCAAATATTTCTCATAGATAAACTTGATCATAAACCCACAATTCATCGGATCTCGACAAACACATCACAAAAAGAGTTACATCGAATAGATCCCCAAGAAGAGGAAGGAGAACTTTGTATTGAGAATCAAAGAGAGAGAAGAAGCCATCTAGCTAATAACTATGGACCCGAAGGTCTATGGTAAACTACTCACAACTCATCGGAGAGGCCTTGGAGATTATGTAGAGGCCCTCCATGGTCGATTCCCCCACTGGCAAAGCGCCGAAGAAGGCTCCAAGATGGGATCTCGCGGATACAGAAGGTTGCGGTGGTGGAAATAGTTTTTCGTGGTGCTCTTGGATGTTTTCGGGGTCCGTGGATATATATAGGAGGAAGGAGTAGGTTGGTGGATGCTTGAGGGTCCCACGAGGGTGGGGGGTTCCCACTGCTACGTCTTGAGCTAGCGTTGGTTTTCCCCGAAGAGGAGAGGGTGATGCAGCAAGTGTAGCGTAAGTATTTCCCTCAGTTTTTGAGAACCAAGGTATCAATCCAGTAGGAGGCTCCTCAAAAGTCCCACGCACCTACACAAACAAACTGAAACTCGCAACCAACGCAATAAAGGGGTTGTCAATCCCTTCACGGCCACTTGCGAAAGTGAGATCTGATAGAGATAGTATGATAAGATAAATAAATTTTTGGTATTTTATAGTATAGATGCAAGAAAGTAAAGATGCAAATAAAAGTAGATTGAAAGCAAATATGATAAGAGATAGACCCGGGTGCCATAGGTTTCACTAGAGGCTTCTCTCAAGAGCATAAGTATTACGGTGGGTGAACAAATTACTGTCGAGCAATTGATAGAAAAGCGAATAATTATGATGTTATCTAGGCATGATCATGTATATAGGCATTACGTCCAAAACAAGTAGACCGACTCTTGCCTGCATCTACTACTATTACTCCACACATCGACCAACTCCTGCCTGCATCTAGAGTATTAAGTTCATAAGAACAGAGTAACGCATTAAGCAAGATGACATGATGTAGAGGGATAAACACATGCAATATGATATAAACCCCATCTGTTATCCTCAATGGCAACAATACAATACGTGTCCTGCAACCCTTTCTGTCACTGGGTAAGAACACCGCAAGATTGAACCCAAAGCTAAGCACTTCTCCAATGGCAAGAAAGATCAATCTAGTAGGCCAAACCAAACTGATAATTCGAAGAGACTTGCAAAGATAACTCAATCATACATAAAAGAATTTAGAGAAGATTCAATTAATATCCATAGATAAATCTAATCATAAACCCACAATTCATCGGATCTCGACAAACACACCGCAAAAAGAGATTACATCGAATAGATCTCCACAAGAGAGGGGGAGAACAATGTATTGAGATACAAAAAGAGAGAAGAAGCCATCTACCTAATAACTATGGACCCGTAGGTCTGTGGTAAACTACTCACAACTCATAGGAGGGGCAAGGATGTTGATGTAGAGGCCCTCCGTGGTCGATTCCCCCTCCGGCAGAGTGTCGGCGAAGGCTCCAAGATGGGATCTCGCGGATACAGAAGGTTACGGTGGTGGAACTTGTGTTTCATGGTCCCCCTGGATGTTTTCGGGGTCCGTGGATATATATAGGAAGAAGAAGTACGTCGGTGGACGCTCGACGGGGCCACGAGACAAGGGGCGCGCCCTACAGGGGGGGGCGCCCTCCTATCTCGTGGGGCCCTCGGTGCTTTCTTGACTTGCACTTGAGGCTCTCCGGATCAGATTTGTTCAAAAAATAACGCTCCCGAAGGTTTCATTCCGTTTGGACTCCGTTTGATATTCCTTTTCTTCGAAATACTGAAATAGGCAAAAAAAACAGCAATATGGGCTGGGCCTCCGGTTAGTAGGTTAGTCGCAAAAATGATATAAATGTGTATAATAAAGCCCATAAACATCCAAGACAGGTAATATAATAGCATGGAACAATCAAAATTTATAGATACGTTGGAGACGTATCAAGCATCCCCAAGCTTAATTCCTACTCGTCCTCGAGTAGGTAAATGATAAAAAGAGAATTTTTGATGTGGAATGCTACCTAGCATAATTCATAATGTAATTTTATTTCATTGTGGCATGAATGTTCAGATCCAAATAATACAAAATAAAAGTTCATATTGACATAAGAAATAGTAATACTTCAAGCATACTAAGCAAGTAATCATGTCTTCTCAAAATAGCATGGCCAAAAGAGAGTTATCCCTACAAAATCATATAGTCTGGCTATGCTTCATCTTCATCACACAAAGTATTTAATCATGCACAACCCCTATGACGAGCCAAGCAATTGTTTCATACTTTAATAATCTCAAACTCTTTCAACTTTCACGCAATACATGAGCGTGAGCCATGGACATAGCACTATATGTGGGATAGAATGGTGGTTGTGGAGAAGACAAAAAGGATAAGATAGTCTCACATCAACTAGGCGTATCAACGGACTATGGAGATGCCCATTAATAGATATCAATGTGAGTGAGTAGGGATCGCCATGCAACGGATGCACTAGAGCTATAAATATATGAAAGCTCAACAAAAGAAAACTAGTGTGTGTGCATCCAACTTGCTTGCTCACAAAGACCTAGGGCATTTTGAGGAAGCCCGTCATTGGAATATACATGCCAAGTTCTATAATGAGAAATTCCCACTAGTATATGAAAGTGACAATATATGAGACTCTCTATCATGAAGATCATGGTGCTATTTTGAAGCACAAGTGTGGAAAAAGAGATAGTAGCATTGTACCTTCTCTCTTTTTCTCTCATTCTTTTTTTCTTTCTTTTCTTTTCTTTTCTTTTCTTTTTGGCCTTCTCTTTTGTTTTTCTTTTTTTTGTAAAGTCCGAAGTCTCATCCCGACTTGTGGGGGAATCATAGTCTTCATCATCCTTTCCTCGCTGGGACAATGCTCTAATAATGAAGATCATCACACTTTTATGGATTTACAACTCAAAGCTAGAACAAGATATGACTCTATGTGAATGCCTCCGGCGGTATACCGGGATATGCAATGAATCAAGAGCGACATGTATGAAGATTATGATGGTGGCCTTGCCACAAATACAATGTCAACTACATGATCATGCAAAGAGCAATATGACAAAAGTAATGCGTGTCATATGAACGGAATGGTGGAAAGTTGCATGGCAATATATCTCGGAATGTCTATCGAAAAGTCATAATAGGTAGGTATGGTGGCTGTTTTGAGGAAGGTATATGGTGGGTGTATGGTACCGGCGAAAGTTGTACGATACAAGGGAGGCTAGCAATAATGGAGGGGTGAAAGGGTGCGTATAATCCATGGACTCAACATTAGTCAAAAGAACTCATATACTTGTTGTAAAAATTTAGAAGTCATCAAAAACCAAAGCACTACGCGCATGCTCCTAGAGGGATAGATTGGTAGGAAAAGACCATCGCTCGTCCCCGACTGCCACTCATAAGGAAGACATTCAATAAATAAAATTGTGCTCCAACTTCATCACAAAGCGGTTCACCATACGTGCATGCTATGGGAATCACAAACTTCAACACAAGCATTCTTTAAATCCATAATTACACAACTGGCATGAATTTTATATTACTATCTCCATATCTCAAAACAATTATCAAGCATCAAATTGATCATAGCATCCAATTCACTTTCTATGATAGTTTTTATTATACCCAACTTGGATGCTTATCATTCTAGGACCAAATTAAAACCATAGAAAATACCATGCTGTTCTAAGAGACTCTCAAAATAATATAAGTGAAGCATGAGAGACTAGCAATTTCTATAAAATTAATCCACCACCATGCTCTAAAAGATATAAGTGAAGCACTAGAGCAAAAACTATCAAGCTCAAAAGATATAAGTGAAGCACATAGAGTATTCTAGCAAATTCTAATCAAATAGGCTTCTCCCAAAAGGTGTGTTACAGCAAGGATGATTGTGGTAAACTAACAAGCAAAGACTAATATAATACACGACGCTCCAAGCAAAACACATATCAAGTGGCGAATAAAAATATAGCTCCAAGTAAAGTTACCAATGAACGAAGACGAAAGAGGGGATGCCTTCCCGAGACATCCCCAAGCTTAGGCTTTTGTCTATTCTTGAATATCTTGGGGTGCCATAAGCATCCCCAAGCTTAGGCTCTTGCCACCCTTTATTCCATAGTCCATAAAGGCTTTACCCAAAACTTTGAAAACTTCACAACACAAAACTCAACAGGAAATCTTATAAGCTCTGTTAATGAAAGAAAACAAAACCACCACATAAGGTACTGTAATGAACTCATTCTTTATTTATTTTGGTTTTAAACCTACTGTATTACAACTTCCTTATGGTTTATAAACTAATTTATTAGCCATAGATGCATTGAAATAAGAAAACAACACACGAAAAACAGAATCTGTCAAAAACAGAACAGTCTGTAGCAATTTGTAACTAACGCAAACTTCTGGAACTCTAAAAATCCTACCAAAATAGGAAGTACTGGAAATTTTGTTTATTGATCAGAAGCAAAAAGAATCAATGCAAAATCTCTTTTCTGTTATTTATTGAATTTTTTCTCGTGAGTGCAAAGTTTCTGTTTTTCAGCATAATCAAATCAACCATCATCATAGTTTATCCTATAGGTTCTACTTGGCACAAACACTAAACAAAAGATAAAAAACATCTAAACATAAAGTAGAAACAAAATTTAACACTAAACAAGAACAAAAACAAAGAACATAAAGAAAATTGGTTTGCCTCCCAACTAGCGCTATCGTTTAATGCCCCTAGCTAGGCATAAAAGCAAGGATAGATCTAACTAGTGCCATCTTTGGCACTTGATTCATAAGTAGCAAGAGATGATCTCCTTTCTATGGCATTCATTCTTCTATTCAGGGTAAGGACATTGCCATTAATGGATGAAGTAAGATTAAGCACGTTACAGAAATTTGCATCTAAGCTAGACTTCATTTCTTCGATAATTTCATTTTGATAAAAGCACAAGAGAGTAGTTGATTCAACTTTATCATTTAAGGGGTTCCCAAATATGGTTTTCATTTTTTCATAAGTATCTATAGCATCCCCTTCAATAAAACCTTCCTCAAAAATAGAATCTAGAACTTGTTTGAAAGAAGCGGGCAAGCCAACATAGAAACTTTTTAAGTATACATCAATTTGATATTGAGGCACATAGCTAGCCCGGATCCTTAATAACCTATCCCAAGCATCTTTTAAAGATTCATCAAGCAAATAGCGAAAAATTCCGGAGTCATCTTCATCAAAATCATTTAAACTCTCATTAGTGACCCCGGTGGGTCTTTCCGTAGCATCATTGTTTATGAGCTTAGAGAGGATAGAGGGGTTATCCAAGGCACTAGAACTCGGGAGGAATCCCTTAGTTCTTTTTGAGTCGGTCATGGCAACGGGAAGGCAAACACAAAGGCAGAGAGAAGATAGGGAAAGAGAGGGCGACGGCAAGGGTGAAGTGGGGGAGAGGAAAACGAGAGGCAAATGGCAAATAATGTAAATGCGAGGGAGATGAGTTTGTGATGGGTACTTGGTATGTCTTGACTTGAGCGAAGACCTCCCCGGCAACGGTGCCAGAAATCCTTCTTGCTACGTCTTGAGCTAGCGTTGGTTTTCCCCGAAGAGGAGAGGGTGATGCAGCAAGTGTAGCGTAAGTATTTCCCTCAATTTTTGAGAACCAAGGTATCAATCTAGTAGGAGGCTCCTCAAAAGTCCCACGCACCTACACAAACAAACTGAGAACTTGCAACCAACGCAATAAAGGGGTTGTCAATCCCTTCACGGCCACTTGTGAAAGTGAGATCTGATAGAGATAGTATGATAAGATAAATATATTTTTGGTATTTTATAATATAGATGCAAGAAAGTAAAGATGCAAATAACAGTAGATTGAAAGCAAATATGATAAGAGATAGACCCGGGGGCCATAGGTTTCCCTAGAGGCTTCTCTCAAGAGCATAAGTATTACGGTGGATGAACAAATTACTGTTGAGCAATTGATAGAAAAGCGAATAATTATGACATTATCTAGGCATGATCATGTATATAGGCATCACGTCCAAAACAAGTAGACCGACTCCTGCCTGCATCTACTACTATTACTCCACACATCGACCGACTCCTGCCTGCATCTAGAGTATTAAGTTCATAAGAACAGAGTAACGCATTAAGCAAGATGACATGATGTAGAGGGATAAACACATGCAATGTGATATAAACCCCATCTTGTTATCCTCGATGGCAACAATACAATACGTGTCTTGCAACCCTTTCTGTCACTGGGCAAGAACACCGCAAGATTGAACCCAAAGCTAAGCACTTCTCCCATGGAAAGAAAGATCAATCTAGTAGGCCAAACCAAACTGATAATTTGAAGATACTTGCAAAGGTAACTCAATCATACATAAAAGAATTCAGAGAAGATTCAATTAATATCCATAGATAAATCTGATCATAAACCCACAATTCCTCGGATTTCGACAAACACACCGCAAAAAGAGATTACATCGAATAGATCTCCACAAGAGAGGGGGAGAACATTGTATTGAGATCCAAAAAGAGAGAAGAAGCCATCTAGCTAATAACTATGGACCCGTAGGTCTGTGGTAAACTACTCACAACTCATAGGAGGGGCAAGGATGTTGATGTAGAGGCCCTCCATGGTCGATTCCCCCTCCGGCAGAGTGCCGGCGAAGGCTCCAAGATGGGATCTCGCGGATACAAAAGGTTACGGTGGTGGAAATTGTGTTTCATGGTGCCCCTGGATGTTTTCGGTGTCCGTGGATATATATAGGAAGAAGTAGATCGGTGGACGCCCGAGGGGCCCACGAGACAGGGGGCGCGCCCTACAGGGGGGCGCGCCCTCCTATCTCGTGGGCCCATCAGAGCTTTCTTGACTTGCACTCCAGGCTCTCCGGATCAGATTTGTTCCAAAAATAACGCTCCCGAAGGTTTCATTCCGTTTGGACTCCGTTTGATATTCCTTTTCTTCGAAATACTGAAATAGGCAAAAAAAAACGCAATATGGGCTGGGCCTCCGGTTAGTAGGTTAGTCCCAAAAATGATATAAATGTGTAGAATAAAGGCCATAAACATCCAAAACAGGTAATACAATAGCATGGAACAATCAAAAATTATAGATACGTTGGAGACGTATCACCCACCCCCTTAGGGCGCATCGGGCACCCTCATGGCCGCCTCGATCGCTTCTTGACGTCCACTCCAAGTCTCCTGGATTGCGTTTGTTCCAAAAAGATCGCTCCTGAACGTTTCATTCTGTTTGGACTCCGTTTGATATTCCTTTACTTCGAAACACCGAATTAGGCAAAAAGAATAGCAATTCGGGTTGGGCCTCCGGTTAGTAGGTTAGTCCCAAAAATGATATAAAAGTATAGAGTAAAGCCCATAAACATCCAAAATGGGTAATATAATAGCATGGAACAATCAAAAATTATAGATGCGTTGGAGACGTATCATTCACCATACGTGCATGCTACGGGAATCACAAACTTTAACACAAGTATCTCTCAAATTCACAACTACTCAACTAGCATGACTCTAATATCACCATCTTCATATCTCAAAACAATCATAAAGAATCAAACTTCTCATAGTATTCAATGCACTCTATATGAAAGTTTCTATTATATTCCTCTTGGATGCCCATCATATTAGGACTAAATTTAAAACCAAAGAAAATTACCATGCTATTCTAAAAGACTCCCAAAATAATATAAGTTAAGCATGAGAGTACAACAATTTATATAAAATAAAGCCACCACCGTGCTCTAAAAAGATATAAGTGAAGTACCAGAGCAATATTGTCTAGCTCAAAAGATATAAGTGAAGCACATAGATTATTCTAATAAATCATGATTCATGCGCGTGTCTCCCAAAAGGTGTGTACATCAAGGATGATTGGGTAAACTAAAAGAAAAGACTCAAATCATACAAGACGCTCCAAGAAAAACACATATCATGTGGTGAATAAAAAATATAGCCTCAAGTAAAGTTACCGATAGACGAAGACGAAAGAGGGGATGCCTTCCGGGGCATCACCAAGCTTAGGCTTTTGGTTTTCCTTGAATATTACCTTGGGGTGACTTGGGAATCCCCAAGATTAGTCTCTTGCCACTCCTTATTCCATAGTCCATCAAATCCTTACCCAAAACTTGAAAACTTCACAACACAAAACTCAACAGAAAATCTCATGAGCTCCGTTAGTATAATAAAATAAACCACCACTTTAAGTTACTGTTGCAAACTCATTCTTTATTTATATTGGTGTAATATCTACTGTATTCCAACTTTTCCATGGTTCATACCCCCCGATACTACCCATAGATTCATCAAAATAAGCAAACAACACGCAAAAAACAGAATCTATCAAAAATAGAACAGCCTGTAGTAATATGTAACTCTCGAATACTTATGTACCTCCAAAAATCCTGGTAAATTAGGAAACCCTGAGAAATTTGTGAACCAATCCATAGCAAAAAGAATTAGATCAAAAGTACGTTTCTGTGAATTTTGGAAACTAATTTACTAGGTGTAAAAGTTTCTAATTTTCAGCAGGATCAACACAACTATCACTGTAAGCTATCCTAAAGGTTTAACTTGGCACACATACACTAATTAGAACACAAAACCACATCTAACAATAGTCTAGATGAATTATTTGTTACTAAACAGGAACAAAAAGCAAAGAACAAAAATAAAATTGGGTTTCCCCCAACAAGCGCTATCGTTTAACGCCCTTAGCTAGGCATTGATAATTTCAATGATGCTCACATGAAAGAGAAGAACTGAAGCACAAAAAGAGCATCATAAAACACGTGACAAACACATCTAAGTCTAACATACTTCCTATGCATAGGAATTTTATATGCAAACAAATTATCAAGGCAAGCAAAACCTAGCATATGCAAGGAAGAAGGAAGAAATAGTATCAATCTCAACATAACGAGAAGTAATTTAGTAATATGAAAATATCTACATTCATATTTTCCTCTCTCATAATAATTACATGTAGGATCATAAGCAAATTCAGCAAAATAGCTATCACATAACATATTCTCTACATGATCCACATGCATGCAAAGTTGACACTCTTCCAAAATAGTGGGATTAACATTAACTAAAGTCATGACCTCTCCAAACCCACTTTTATAAAAAATTACATAAGATTGAACATTCTCCAAATACGTGGGATCTAAAGTTGACACTCTTCTAAACCCACTTTAAATATTATTGCAACCATTATTATCAATCTTATATTCATCATGGGGCTTAAATAAATTTTCAAGATCATAAGAAGAATCACCCCAATCATGATCATTGCAACAAATAGTAGACATAGCAAAACTAGCATCCCCAAGCTTAGGGTTTTGCATATCATCGCAATTGACATTAATAGAATTTATAGTAAAATCATTGCAATCATGCTTTTTATTCAAGGAGCTATCGCGAATTTCTTCATCACAATTTTCAGATTCACGAATTTCAAGCAAAACATCATAAAGATAATCTAGTGCACTCAAATCACTAGAAATTGGTTCATCATAATGGGATCTCTTAAAAAGATTAGCAAGTGGATGAGGATCCATAAACTTTTAGCAAGCGAAGATGCAAGCAAAAAGAAGGCACATGGTAACATAAGCAAACAAAAGATCGAACGGAAGGAGGGAGAAAGAAAAGCCAAATCTTTTTGAAAATCGTCTTAGAGGTGGGGATAGGAAAACGAGAGCCGAATGGCGAATAATGTAATGCAAGAGAGAAGAGTTTATGATGGGTACTTGGTATGGCTTGACTTGACGTAGATCTCCCCGGCAACGGCGCCATAAATTCTTCATGCTACCTCTTGAGCTTGCGTTGGTTTTTCCCTTGAAGAGGAAAGGGTGATGAAGCAAAGTGGAGTAAGTATTTCCCTCAGTTTGAGAACCAAGATATCAATCCAGTAGGAGACAATGCACAAGTCACCGAATACCTGCACAAACAATCAACAACTTGCACCCAACGCGATAAAGGGGTTGTCAATCCCTTCACAATTACTTGCAAAAGTGAGATCTGATAGATATAGATAAATGATAAAGTAAATATTTTTGGTATTTTTTTTGTTTATAGATCGGAAAGTAAAAGATTGCAAAATAGTAGATCGAAAACTAGTATGATGTAAAAGAGAACTTATATGATGGAAAAGAAACCTGGGGACCATAGGTTTCACTAGTGGCTTCTCTCAAGATAGCAAATATTACGGTGGGTGAACAAATTAATGTCGAACAATTGATAGAAAAGCGCAAAGTTATGACAATATCTAAGGCAATGATCATGAACATAGGCATCACGTTCGTGTCAAGTAGACCGAAACGATTCTGCATCTACTACTATTACTCCACACATCGACCGCTATCCAGCATGCCTCTAGAGTATTAAGTTCATAAAGAACGGAGTAACATATTAAGTAAGATGACATGATGTAGAGGAATTAACTCAAGCAATATGATGAAAACCCCATCGTTTTATCCTCGATGGCAACAATACAATACGTGTCTTGTTGCCCCTACTGTCACTGAGAAAGGACACCGCAAGATTGAACCCAAAACTAAGCACTTCTCTCATTGCAAGAAAAACCAATCTAGTAGGCCAAAATAAACCAATAATTCGAAGAGACTTGCAAAGATATCAAATCATGCATATAAGAATTTAGAGAAGACTCAAATAATATTCATAGATAATCTGATCATAAATCCACAATTCATCGGATCTCGGCAAACGCACTGCAAAAGAATATTACATCGAATAGATCTCCAAGAACACTAAGGAGAACGTGGTATTGAGAATCAAAGAGAGAGAAGAATCCATCTAGCTACTAGCTATGGACACGTAGGTCTGAGTTAAACTACTCACGCTTCATTGGAAGGGTAATGGTGTTGATGTATAAGCCCTGCGTGATCGAATCCCCCTCCGGTAGGACGCCGGAAAAGGCCCCTAGATGGGATCTCACAGGGACAGAAGGTTGTGGTGGTGGAAAAGTGATTTCGTGGCTCTCCTGGGTGTTTTTGGGGTATAAGAGTATATATAGGCGAAGGAACTAGGTCAAGAGACCCACGAGGGGCCCACGAAGCAGGGGGCGCGCCCTACCCCCTGGGCGCTGATACGTCTCCAACGTATCTATAATTTATGAAGCATTTCATGCTATT
The DNA here is from genome assembly GCA_963921465.1 of Triticum timopheevii. Classification (NCBI taxonomy): domain Eukaryota; kingdom Viridiplantae; phylum Streptophyta; class Magnoliopsida; order Poales; family Poaceae; genus Triticum; species Triticum timopheevii. The sequence goes on from OY997272.1 coordinate 157,370,452, forward strand.
GTATTATTTGTTTTGGATGTTTATGGGCTTTACTAAGCACATTTATATCATTTTTGGGACTAACCTATTAACGGGAGGCACAGCCCATATTGCTGTTTTCTTGCCTATTTCAGTGTTTCGAAGAAAAGGAATATCAAACGGAGTCCAAATGGAATGAAACCTTTGGGAAAGTTATTTTTGGAACAGAAGCAATCCAGGGGACTTGGAGTGCAAGTCGCCTAGATTGCTTCCACTTATGATGATTATTGTGACTTGGAGTTATTTTAGTTATCATAAAGTTGACACTTATGATGATTATTGTGATGAAACTTATGCTATAAAAAGTAGTGATGATTATATTTATAAAACTTGTCATGATTTTGATTACCCTTTTTCTGAACATTACTCTTTTAATGTGGAAACAATTTATAGTATTCAAGTCTCTTATGATACTCCCACCATTCCGAATGAGAAGAATTTTGCTTATGTGGAGAGTAATAAATTTTCTATGCTTGTAGATCATGAAAAGAATGCTTTAGGTGCTGGTTATATTGTTTAATTCATTCATGATGCTACTGAAAATTATTATGAGGGAGGAACATATGCTTGTAGGAATTGCAATTATATCAAGTTCCCTCTCTATGTGTTGAAAATCTTGAAGCTATGCTTGTTTTGCCTTCCTATGCTAGTTGATTATTGTTCCCATAAGTTGTTTGCTCACAAAATCCCTATGCATAGGAAGTGTGTTAGACTTAAATGTTCTAGTCATATTCTTCATGATGCTCTCTTTATGTTTCAATTCTTCTCTTTTATGTGAGCATCATTGAAATCATCATGCCTAGCTAGGGGCGTTAAACGATAGCGCTTGTTGGGAGGCAACCCAACTTTATTTTTGTCCTTTGCTTTTGCTCCTGTTTAGTAATAAATAATTCATCTAGCCTCTGGTTAGATGTGGTTTTATGTTTTAGTTAGTGTTTGTGCCAAGTAGAACCTTTGGGAAGACTTGGGTGAAGTCTATATGATCTTGCTGTAAAAAACAGAAACTTTAGCGCTCACGAGATTAGCTGCCATTTTTTTACAGAAAAGTGCTTTTAGGTTAATTATTTTTTAAGATGATTAGTAGACAAATTCCTCAGGTCCAGCAATTTATTTCAGAATTTTTGGAGTTACAGAAGTATACGTTTGATACAGATTACTACAGACTGTTCTGTTTTTGACAGATTCTGTTTTCATTGTGTTGTTTGCTTATTTTGATGAATCTATGAGTAGTATCGGAGTGTATGAACCATAGAGAAGTTGGAATACAGTAGATATTGCACTAATATTAATTTAGAATGAGTTCACAACAGTACCTAAGTGGTGATTTATTTTCTTATACTAACGGAGCTTACGAGTTTTGTTTTGAGTTTCGTGTTGTGAAGTTTTCAAGTTTTGGGTAAAGATTCGGTGGACTATGGAATAAGGAGTGGTAAGAGCCTAAGCTTGGGGATGCCCAAGGCACCCCAAGGTAATATTCAAGGACAACCAAGATCCTAAGCTTGGGGATGCCCCAGAAGGCATCCCCTCTTTCGTCTTCGTTCATCGGTAACTTTACTTGGAGCTATATTTTTATTTACCACATGATATGTGTTTTGCTTGGAGCATCAATTTATTTTTTTAGTATTTGCTTGATGTTATTTAGAATAATGTTTTGCATCTCTATGTTCAATAAAAATGTAGAGGATGGCCTTTCCCATGCTTATTTTGCAAGTATACATGTTGCTGTTTCAGAACAGAAAGTTTACCACTGTTGCAAAAATTCCCTAGAAAAGTCAGAGAGTGATATAATGTTGAATATTTTTGCATAATGAGCTCTGATAAATCTTCTACAGATTAGTATTTTTCTTATAATTGTTGGAGTTAGGGAAGTATGATGAATCTTGCATTCTTTACAGACTATATTGTTTCGGCAGATTACTGTTATGTTTGCATTGTTTGCATATGCTTGCTTGTTTAATGATTCTATTTGAGGATAGGAGTATTAAATATGCAGAGACATTTAGTATGCAATGTTGAATAATAATTTTAGTAATTTGTTACCGTATAAAATGATAAGGTTTTTGCATTGTTTTATACTAACTTATCTCGCGAGTTCTTGTTGAGTTTTGTGTGGATGAAGTTTTTAAGATTTAGGGAAACTGTGATATAAAAGGAATTAAGGAGACACAAAAGCTCAAGCTTGGGGATGCCCAAGGCACCCCAAGATAATATTCCAAGAAGTCTCAAGCATCTAAGCTTGAGGATGCCCTGGTAGGCATCCCACCTTTCTTCTTCAACAATTAACAGTTAGTATCAATTAAACCTAAGTTTTTGCTTCTTCACATGAGTTGTGCTATCCTTGCAATGCCATTTTGTTTTGTTTTTCTTGCTGTTTAAATAAAATACCAAGATCTGAAATACTTAAATGAGAGAGAGTCTTCACATAGCTACATAATTATGTAACTACTCATTGATCTTCACTTATATCTTTTTAAGAGTAGTTTGTCATTTACTTGTGTGCTTCACCATCACCACGCTATCGTGGTGACGCAACTCTCCCTCGACATTGATACGTCTCCAACGTATCTATAATTTTTTATTGTTCCATGCTATTATATTATCCATCTAGGATGTTTTATATGCATTTATATGCTAATTTATATGATTTTTGGGACTAACCTATTAACCTAGAGCCCAGTGCGAGTTTCTATTTTTTCCTTGTTTTCAGTTTTACAGAAAAGGAATACCAAACGGAGTCCAACTGACATGCCAATTTTTGATGATTTTTTGTGGACCAAAAGAAGCCCCTGGAGTGAAAGAGTTGGGCCAGGAGAGTCCCGGGCTGCCCACGAGGGTGGGGGCGAGCCCACCCCCCTGGGCGCACCCCCTGCCTCATGGACAGCCCGGAGACCCCCCTAACGTGAGACCTATGCCAAAAATTCCTATAAATACTGAAACCTCCATAAAGCACAATGGATCGGGAGTTCCGCCGCCGCTAGACTCTGTAGCCACCAAAAACCAGTCAGGACCCTGTTCCGGCACCCTGTCGGAGGGGGGATCCCTCACCGTTGGCCATCTTCATCATCCCGACGCTCTCCATGACGAGGAGGGAGTAGTTCACCCTTGGGGTTGAGGGTATGTACCAGTAGCTATGTGTTTGATCTCTCTCTCTCTCTCTCTCGTGTTCTTGAGGAGATATGATCTTGATATATTGCGAGCTTTGCTATTATAGTTGGATCTTATGATGTTTCTCCCCTTCTACTCTCTCGTGATGAATTGAGTTTTCCCCTTGAAGTTGTCTTGTCAGATTGAGTCTTCAAGGATTTGAGAACACTTGATGTATGTCTTGTCGTGCTTATCTGTGGTGACAATGGGATAACACGTGATCTACTTGATGTATGTTTTGGTGATCAACTTGCAGGTTCAATGAACTTATGCATAGGGGTTGGCACACATTTTCATCTTGACTCTCTGGTAGAAACTTTGGGGCACTCTTTGAAGTACTTTGTGCTGGTTGAATAGATGAATCTGAGATTGTGTGATGCATATCGTATAATCATGCCCACGGATACTTGAGGTGACATTGGATTATCTAGGTGACATTAGGGTTTTGGTTGATTTGTGTCTTAAGGTGTTATTCTAGTACGAACTCTATGATAGATCAAACGGAAAGAATAGCTTCGTGTTATTTTACTACGGACTCTTGATTAGATCGATCAGAAAGAATAACTTTGAGGTGGTTTCGTACCCTACCATAATCTCTTCGCTTGTTCTCTGCTATTAGTGACTTTGGAGTGACTCTTTGTTGCATGTTGAGGGATAGTTATATTATCCAATTATGTTATTACTGTTGAGAGAACTTGCACTAGTGAAAGTATGAACCCTAGGCCTTGTTTCCTAGCATTGCAATACCGTTTACGCTGACTTTTATCATTAGTTACCTTGCTGTTTTTATATTTTCAAATTACAAATACCCATATCTACCATCCATATTGCACTTGTATAACTATCTCTTCGCCGAACTAGTGCACCTATAAAATTTACCATTGTATTGGGTGTGTTGGGGACACAAGAGACTCTTTGTTATTTGGTTGTAGGGTTGCTTGAGAGAGACCATCTTCATCCTACGCCTCCCACGGATTGATAAACCTTATAGGTCATCCACTTGAGGGAAATTTTCTACTGTCCTACAAACCTCTGCACTTGGAGGCCCAACAACATCTACAAGAATAAGTTTGTGTAGTAGACATCAAGCTCTTTTTTGGCGCCGTTGCCGTGGAGGTGAGTGCTTGAAGGCATATCTTTAGATCTTGCAATCGAATCTTCCAGTTTCTTGTTTTATCACTAATTTATTTTATAAAAAGAAAACTACAAAAAATGGAATTGAGTTTGTCTCATATGCTTCATCTTTTTAATATCTTTCTTGAGAATGATGGAAAGGAAAATTGTGCTCAAGTGCTAGAAGAAGAAGTCTATAAAATGTTTGGCACTAAATCTTTGGATGATGAGCATGATTGCAATGTTTTTAGTATGAATTCTTTGAATACCCATGATGCTAATGATATGCAAAGCCACAAGCTTGGGGATGCTATGTTTGATGAATATGATATTTTTTTGTCCCCCAAGTTTTGATGAGCAAATTTATTATGATGAAAGCATGCCTCCTATTTATGACGAGTATTGTGATGATACGTATGCCATAAATAATAAACATAACAATGAAACTTGTTATCATGATTTTAATTTTCAATTGGATTATGCTTCACATGATAGCTATTTTGTTGAGTTTGCTCCCACTACTATTCATGAGAAGAAGTTTGCTTATGTGGAGAGTAGTAAAATTTATATGCTTGTGCATCATGAAAATAATGCTTTATGTGATGGTTATATTGTTGAGTTCATTCATGATGCTACTGAAAATTATTATGAGGGAGGAACATATGCTTGTAGGAATTGCAATAATATCAAGTTTCCTCTCTATGTGCTTAAAATCTTGAAGTTATGCTTGTTTTGCCTTCCTATACTAGGTGATTATTGTTCCCATAGGTTGTTTGCTCACAAAATCCCTATGCATAGGAAGTGGGTTAGACTTAAATGTGCTAGTCATATTCTTCATGATTCTCTCTTTATGTTTCAATTCTTATCTATTATTTGAGCATCACTGAAATCATCATGCCTAGCTAGGGGCGTTAAACGTTAGCGCTTGTTCGGAGGAAACCCAATGTTATTTTTGTTTCTTGCTTTTTGCTCCTGTTTAGTAATAATAATTCATCTATCCACTGGTTAGATGTGTTTTATGTTTTAATTAGTGTTTGTGCCAAGTAGAACCTTTGGGAAGACTTGAGTGAAGTCTTTATGATCTTGCTGTAAAAAAAGAAACTTTAGCGCTCACGAGATTAGCTGCCATTTTTTACTGGAGAGTGATTTTAGGTTGATTATTTTTGCAGATGATTAATAGACAAATTACTCAGGTTCACCAACTTATTTCAGAATTTTTGGAGTTACAAAAGTATACATTTGATACAGATTACTACAGAATGTTCTGTTTTTGACAGATTCTGCTTTCTTTGTGTTGTTTGCTTATTTTGATGAATCTATGAGTTGTATCGGAGGGTATGAACCATAGAGAAGTTGGAATACAGTATATATTACACCAATACGAATTTAGAATGAGTTCACAACAGTACCTAAGTGGTGGTTTTATTTTCTTATACTAACGGAGCTTACGAGTTTTCTGTTGAGTTTTGTGTTGTGAAGTTTTCAAGTTTTCGGTAAAGATTCGATGGACTATGGAATAAGGAGTGGTAAGAGCCTAAGCTTGGGGATGACTAAGTCACCCCAAGGTAATATTTAAGGAAAACCAAGAGCCCAAGCTTGGGGATGCCCCGGAAGGCACCCCCTCTTTCGTCTTCGTTCATCGGTAACTTTACTTGGAGCTTTATTTTTATTCACCACATGATATGTGTTTTGCTTGGAGCGTCATTTTATTTTGTTATTATTTGCTTTATGTTATTTATAATAATGTTTGGCATCTATATTTTCAATAAAAATGTCAAGGATAGCCTTTACCATGCTTATTTTGCAAGTATACATGTTGCTGTTTCAAAACAGAAAGTTTAACGCTGTTGCAAAAATTCCCTAGAAAAGTCAGAGAATGATATAATATTGAAACTTTTTGCATATTGAGCTCTGATAAATCTTCTACAGTTTAGTATTTTTCTCATAATTGTTTGAGTTAGGGAAGTATGATGAATCTTGCATTCTTTACAGACTATACTGTTTTGGCAGATTGCTGTTATGTTTGCATATGTTTGCTTGTTTAATGATTCTATTTGAGGATAGGAGTATTAAATATGCAGAGACATTTAGTATGCAATGTTGAATAATAATTTTAGTGATTTGTTACAGTAGAAAATGATAAGGTTTTTGCATTGGTTTATACTAACTTATCTCACGAGTTCTTGTTGAGTTTGGTGTGGATGAAGCTTTCGACATTTAGGAAACCGAGATATAAAAGGAATTAAGGAGACACAAAAGCTCAAGCTTGGGGATGGCCAAGGCACCCCAAGATAATATTTCAAGAAGTCTTAAGCATCCAAGCTTGGGGATGCCCCGGTAGGTATCCCACCTTTCTTCTTCAACAATTATCGGTTAGTACCGGTTGAACCTAAGTTTTTGCTTCTTCACATGATGTGTGCTATCCTTGAAATGTCATTTTGTTTTGTTTTGCTTGCTGTTTGAATAAAATAACAAGATCTGAAATTCTTAAATTTTAGAGAGTCTTCACATAGTTGCACAATTATTAGAATACTCTATGTGCTTCACTTATATCTTTTGGTGTAGTTTGTCATTTGCTCTAGTGCTTCACTTATACCTTTTTAGAGCACGGTGGTGGTTTTATTTTGTAGAAATTATTGATCTCTCATGCTTCACTTATATTATTTTGAGAGTCTTTTAGAACAGCATGGTAATTTGCTTTGGTTATAAAATTGGTCCTAATATGATGGGCATCCAAGTTGGGTATAATAAAAACTATCATATAAAGTGCATTGAATACTAGCATAAAATTGATACTTGATAATTGTTTTGAGATATAAAGGTGGTAATGTTAGAGTCATGCTAGTTGGGTAATTATGAAATTGATAAATACTTGTGTTAAAGTTGGCAAGTCCCGTAGCATGCACGTATGGTAAAAGTTGTGTAACAAATTTGTTGAATGGGATGCTCATTTGATTGCCTTCCTTATTTGTGGAGGTCGGGATCGCGCGATGGTTAACTCCTACCAACCCTTCCCTGAGGAGCATGCGTAGTAGTACTTTGCTTCAAGGGCTAATAAACTTTTGCAATAAGTATATGAGTTCTTTATGACTAATGTGAGTCCATGGATTATACGCACTCTTACCCTTCCATCATTGCTAGCCTCTACGGTACCGTGCATTGCCCTTTCTCACCTTGAGAGTTGGTGCAAACTTCGCCGGTGCATCCAAACCCTGATACGATACGCTCTATCACACATAAACCTCTTTATATCTTCCTGAAAACAGCCACCATACCTACCTATTATGGCATTTCCATAGCCATTCAGAGATATATTGCCATGCAACTTTCCACCATTCCTTTTATTATGACACGCTCCATCATTGTCATATTGCTTTTGCATGATCATGTAGTTGACATCATATCTGTGGCAAAGCCACCATGCATAATTTTTCATACATGTCACTCTTGACTCATTGCAAATCCCGGTACACCGCCGGAGGCATTCGTATAGAGTCATATCTTGTTCTAGTATCGAGTTGTAATCCATGAGTTGTAAATAAATTGAAGTGTGATGATCATCATTATTAGAGCATTGTCCCTAAAAAAATAGAAATGCCAAATAAAAAAAATTAAAGGCCAAATAAAAAAGGGAATAAAAAGGGAAAGGCCAAATAAAAAAAGAAAGGCCCAAAAAAAGGGGGGACAATGTTACTATCCTTTTCCACACTTATGCTTCAAAGTAGCACCATGATCTTTATGATAGAGAGTCTCTTATTTTGTCACTTTCATATACTAAGTGGGAATTTTTCATTATAGAACTTGGCTTGTATATTCCAACGATGGGCTTCCTCAAAAACGCCCTAGGTCTTCGTGAGCAAGCAAGTTGGATGCACACCCACTTAGTTTCTTTTGTTGAGCTTTCATACATTTATAGCTCTAGTGCATCCGTTGCATGGCAATCCCTACTCCTTATGTTGACATCAATTAATGGGCATCTCCATAGACCGTTGATTAGCCTCGTCAATGTGAGACTTTCTCCTTTTTTGTCTTCTCCACACAACCTCCATCATCATATTCTATTCCACCCATAGTGCTATATCCATAGCTCATGCTCATGTATTGCATGAGAGTTAAAAAAGTTGAAGCGCGTTAAAAAGTACGAACCAATTCCTTGGCAACCGGGGTTGTGCATGATGGGAGTATTTTGTGTGACGAAAATGAAGCATAGCCTAACTATATGATTTTGTAGGGATAAGCTTTCTTTGGCTATGTTATTTTGATAAGACATGATTACTTGTTAGTATGCTTGAAGTATTACTATTTTTATGTCAATATGAACTTTTGTCTTGAATCTTTTGGATCGGAACATTCATGCCACAATAAAGAAAATTACATTGAGAAATATGCTAGGTATGATTCCACATCAAAAATTCTGTTTTTATCATTTACTTACTCGAGGATGAGCATGAATTAAGCTTGGGGATGCTTGATACGTCTCCAACGTATCTATAATTTTTTATTGTTCCATGCTATTACATTATCCATCTAGGATGTTTTATATGCATTTATATGCTATTTTATATGATTTTTGGGACTAACCTATTAACCTAGAGCCCAGTGCCAGTTTCTGTTTTTTCCTTGTTTTTGAGTTTGACAAAAAAGGAATACCAAATGGAGTCCAAATGATGTGCCAATTTTTGATGATTTTTTGTGGACCAAAAGAAGCCCCTGGAGTGAAAGAGTTGGGCCAGGAGAGTCCCGGGCTACCCACGAGGGTGGGGGTGAGCCCACCCCCCTGGGTGCGCCCCCCTGCCTCATGGACAGCCCGGAGACCCCCCCCCCCTGACGTGAGACCTACGCCAAAAATTCCTATAAATACTGAAATCTCCAGAAAGCACAATAGATCGGGAGTTTAGCCGCCGCAAGCCTCTGTAGCCACCAAAAACCAATCGGGACCCTGTTCTGGCACTCTACCAGAGGGGGGATCCCTCACTGGTGGCCATCTTCATCATCTCGACACTCTCCATGACGAGGAGGGAGTAGTTCACCCTCGGGGTTGGGGGTATGTACCAGTAGCTACGTGTTTGATCTCTCTCTCTCTCTCTCTCGTGTTCTTGAGGAGATATGATCTTGATGTATTGCGAGCTTTGCTATTATAGTTGGATCTTATGATGTTTCTCCCCCTCTACTCTCTTGTGATGAATTGAGTTTTCCCCTTGAAGTTGTCTTGTCAGATTGAGTCTTGAAGGATTTGAGAACACTTGATGTATGTATTGTTGTGCATCTGTGGTGACAATGGGTGAGGGAGTCCTGGATTAGGGGGAGTCCAGATGGCCGGACTATGACCTTTGGCCGGACTCCCAGACTATGAAGATACAAGATTGAAGACTTCGTCCCGTGTCCGGAGGGGACTTTCCTTGGCGTGGAAGGCAAGCTTGGCAATACGATATGTAGATCTCCTCCCATTGTAACCGACTCTGTGTAACCCTAGCCCTCTCTGGTGTCTATATAAACCGGAGGGTTTTAGTCCGTAGGACGAACAACAATCATACCATAGGCTAGCTTCTAGGGTTTAGCCTCTCTGATCTCGTGGTAGATCTACTCTTGTACTACCCATATCATCAATATTAATCAAGCAGGAGTAGGGTTTTACCTCCATCGAGAGGGCCCGAACCTGGGTAAAAACATTGTGTCCCTTGTCTCCTATTACCATCCGCCTAGACGCACAGTTCGAGACCCCCTACCCGAGATCCGCCGGTTTTGACACCGACATTCGTGCTTTCATTGAGAGTTCCTCTGTGTCGTCACCTTTAGGCCCGATGGCTTCTTCGATCATCAACAACGACACGGTCCAGGGTGAGACTTTTCTCCCCGGACAGATCTTCGTATTCGGCGGCTTTGCACTGCGGGCCAATTCACTTGGCCATCTGGAGTAGATTGAAAGCTACGCCCCTGGCCATTAGGTCAGATTTGGAAGTTTGAACTACACGACGGACATCTACGGAGACTTGATCTTTGACGGATTCGAGTCGCAGCTGAGCGCGCCGCACTATCATGAGGGGCATGATCTAGCTCTGCCGCCGGACAGTGTCCAGAAGGCCGCTCAGGTGTCCGCTCTGACCCTTAGCTCGGAGCCGACTGCGCCAATCGAGGACGGATGGTTGGACACCGCCTCGGGGGCTGCAATCTCTACGGCGATCGAGCCGAATACCAGCCTTGTCCTTTGTGAAGCTCGTAACTCCAAGGTGTCGAACTCCTCTTCGGACTCCGGATCTTCCGCACCCCTTCCAATCGAACTCGATTGGGCTCCGATCATGGAGTTCACCGCCGCGGACATCTTTCAGCACTCACCCTTCGGCAACATCCTGAGTTCACTAAAGTCTCTCTCTTTATCAGGAGAGCCCTGGCCGGACTATGGTCAGCAAGGTTGGGATGCTGATGACGAAGAAATTCGGAACCCACCCACCACCCAATTCGTAGCCACTATCGATGATTTAACCGACATGCTCGACTTCGACTCCGAAGACATCGACGGTATGGACGCCGATGAAGGAGACGAACAAGAACCATCGCCTATAGGGCACTGGACAACCACCTCATCCCACAATGTATGCATGGTGGACACACCTAAAAGAAACGGCGACGAGGATCAAAAGGGTGCAACAAGGGATCGTTCCCTCGAAAAGCAATCAAAGCGGCGGCGTAAGCGCCGCGCCAAACCCCACCTCGACAGAGACCCAGCCATAGAGCAGGGCGAACCGGCGGACGACGAACATGCCATTGAGCAACCGTCCGAACAAGGCAACTTGGATAAACAAACCGAACAAGTCGTCCCCGGCAAAGATAATAGTTCGGACGACCTCACGCCGGACAAGTTGCTGGAGCAGAAGAACCTCCACCAAAGGCTCGTCGCCACTGCGCGTGGCCTGAAAAAGCAGAAGCAGAAGCTCAAAACAACAGAAGATGCACTCAGAATCAGATGGGGCAAAGTACTCAACACCGCACACAAGTACGGCGACAGTCACCACACAAAGAGCTATCCGAAGCGAAAATTACTACCGGAATTTGATGAGGAGGCCTTAGAGCCCCCACAGTCAAAAAACAAGGAAGCCACCAGGTCGGATAGACGACCCCATGACCGACATAGAGCGGCAAAGGGCGCCGCACTCAATCCGGCACGCGATCCGCACAAGGATTCGCATCAAAAAGACGGCCCAACCAGATCTATCTATGGGCCAAGAAAGCAAGCTCTAGTAAGTAATGCAACGCAACAAATATCCGAACATCACGGCACACCCAAATACAGGGGCGCCGCACATCCCCTACATTTCACCGATGAGGTGCTGGACCATGAATTTCCAGCGGGATTCAAGCCCATAAACATAGAGGCATACGACGGAACAACAGACCCTCAAGTCTGGATTGAGGATTATATCCTCCACATACACATGGCTAGAGGAGATGACCTCCACACCATAAAATACTTACCCCTCAAGCTCAAAGGGCTAGCCCGGCATTGGCTTAAAAGCCTTCCCGAAAACACCATAGGAAGTTGGGAAGAGCTCGAGGATGCTTTTCGGGCAAATTTTCAAGGGACCTATGTCCGACCTCCGGATGCAGACGATCTAAGTCATATAACTCAACAACCCGGAGAGTCAGCCCGGAAACTCTGGAACAGATTTCTTACTAAAAAGAATCAGATAGTCGACTGTCCAGATGCCGAAGCCCTAGCAGCTTTCAAACATAGCGTTCGAGACTAATGGCTCGCCAAACACCTAGGCCAAGAAAAGCCAAGAACAATGGCCGCATTGACAAGCCTCATGACCCGCTTTTGCGCAGGAGAGGATAGCTGGTTGGCAAGAAGTAGCACCAGCGACCCAAGTACATCCGAAGTCAGAGATGGAAATGGGAAACCGTGCCTTAGCAAGGAACAGCGCCGGATCAAGGATAACAGCCCAAAGAGCACGACAGTCAATGCCGGATTCAAAAGCTCTCGGAAGAATCAGAAAAAGACGCCCCCCAAAGATAATAGGGACGAGCTATCTAACCTCAACAAAATCTTGGACAAAATATGCCAAATCCACAGTACTCCCGGGAGGCCTGCAAACCACACCCACAGAGATTGTTGGGTCTTCAAGCAATCCAGCAAACTCAACGCCGAACACAAGGGGCTCGACATACCAAGCGAGGATGACGACGAACCCCACAAGCAGAGCACCGGAGAACAAAAGAAGTTCCCGCAAGAAGTCAAAACAGTAAATTCACTTCATGTGACAAAAGGGAAAAACAGAGTGGCGCCTATGGAGATACGCGCCATACGGCCTGTCCCAGAGGAGTCTCACCACTGGTTGTTACAACCAATCACCTTCGATCCTCAGGATTACTCTAGAGGTATCCGGAACGCAGGCTGGACTGCCTTGGTCTTAGATCTGATAATTGACGGACTCCACTTTACACAAGTCCTAATGGATGGCGGCAGTGATCTAAACCTGCTATATCAGGACACAATCCGCAAAATGGGGATAAACCCAGCAATAATTCGCCATGGCAACACTTCCTTTCAAGGGGTCATGCCAGGCCCAGATACCCATTGTATGGGTTCCCTCTTGTTAGAAGTTATGTTCGGCTCCCCCGACAACTTCCGAAGCGAAAAGCTAACCTTCCACATCGCCCCATTCATAAGTAGCTATCAAGCACTACTGGGACGCGAAGCTTTCGCCCGCTTTAACGCAATACCGCATTATGCATCCCTTACACTCAAAATGCCCGGTCCACGAGGCATCATCTCATTAAAGGGAAATATCGAGCGTTCCTCGAGCGCGGACGATGGTGCGGCTGCCCTGACAGCCGCACACTAAACCAGCTTTACTAGTTAGAGCACCTAAACAGGTCGTTCAAGACCCCGGACATGGCTCGACGAGTCTGGCGTAAACATACAAAGGCTTAATAGCCGCATACCCCTGTACAAGGGGCTCCGCGCGTTTACACCAAGAGACAATAAAGCTCAATTCTACCCATTTTCTGTATTATACTTTGTTTATTTTAACATAGATTTCTCGCACGATTGTTTTCAACTAAGTTCCTCTCTTTTACAGACGAACACCGTGCTACACCCGTCCAGGATACGGCACACCGGAGACACAGGCGCAGACGTGCAGTAGGGACCCGTTTCAAGGATTCTTTTCAGATTAAGACCCTGCGTAAACCTTTTTTTACTGTCTCTTGTTGATAACATCCCCCGGTTTTTTGCTATAACCGAGGAGGAGGCTGGCGTCTTGGCATGTGGCCACGCCAAAATTTTGCACGTACCTGGACACCAGGGGCTTCTTACCAAGGGCTTTTGTTCAGCCCGTTTTCATAAAGACTGAATACCTTAGGGAGTGTTCGGCGTCGCGAGTTTGGCCTTATATGCATCAGCTCCGTATCATGTCTTTGGTGGGTTTGCCCGGCTCCTATGTTTTGCTGCCTTACGTTCCGCTCTATCGGCTAAGGCGGCACCAGGAGAACTACTACGATTGTGCCCCGGTTCGGCCAGGCAAGCACCTCAGTAGAGAAAGCCAAAAACTGACTGTCATGATATAGCGAGAGACTGGTCAACCACTCGATGACTTGCCGGAATCTTTAGGATTCCTCCGCATTAACGAAGGGCCATTTCCCGGTCAGGCACACACGTGCCCCAAATTCGGGCGAGCGCGGTGCCCTAGGGGCTATTCAGTAGCCCCACTGTCAGACTCCTATGGCTAAGTGAAAGTGATAAAGCATTATAGTCCGGTTGCCTAGTTTGATGCGCTATCACCTCCTTTATAGGACCAAGACATTGGATCAAGTGTGAAAATGCGCCTTCTGCGAACACCCCCACATTATATGCGTGGGGGCTGAAGCCAACGACTGCCATCTTTCAGGTTATATACACATATACATTGACGGCCGCACAGGAGGTATTCTAATTCTTGAAAGCACAAGTATAAAAAGCTTTTATATTCCATCAAAACATTGTTTTACAAACAGTACATGTTATTTGAACATAACATCCTTCGAGCACTGCGTCTCTATTACACGCGCGCCCTGCAGAACTTCCTAAAAATAGTGCTCGACAGGTACTCGGCTTTCGTCCGAATCCTGGGATGCAATAGCACTGGCCTTCATCTCCGCCCAGTATGTCTTGACACGGGCAAGAGCCATCTGTGCACCCTCTATGCACGCTAACCTCTTCATTGCATCAATATGCGGCACCGCACCAAGGAACTGCTGCACCAAGCTAAAATAACTCTTCGGCTCGGGCCCTTTCGGCCACAGATGACTCACGACATGCTTCATGGCGAGTCTGGATAACCTGTTCAGCTCCGCCCATGCGGCCAAACGATCGGATACCGAAAGTGGGCGCTCTGGATTGTGGAACTGCGACCAAAAAAGTTCTTCCAATTCATGGTCATTTAGACCCCGGAAGTGTTCGGTCGCGTCTGCGGCACTCGCCGCCAAATCCAGATAAGTGTTCATCGCACTCCACTTCCGGTCCAACGGAGCATACTTAGGATCCCCGAACTTCATTCGCAGCATATAGGGCTTTCCAGCCATGATATCTCTGGCCTGACGTAGCTCCTCCTTCATAGCTCTCATTGCAGAGCGAATGTCCTTGGCCTTGGCAGTGACCTTTTCTAGGTCCTTCTGTGCCACTCTATCTTCTTTTTCAAGAAGCTTGCAACGGTCGGCAGCATTCTTCAATTTTACAGCCACCTCGGCCATTTCCTTCTTGCTCTGGCAGTGAGCAGCTTGTTCGGCTTTTAGCTCTTCAGCCGCCTTTAAGGCAGCCGCATCGCTTTTCCTGGCTTGCTCCTTGGCTCGGGCAAGTTCCGCCCAAAGGTTCTCCATGGCAGCAGCACCATCTACATTAAGCACACATGTTATAAGGTACGAGCATCAAGATCCTCTTACCAGATGTCTTCGGAGACATTACATACCTTGTGCCTCGTCCACCCGCTCATTGACAAGCGCGATGTCGGCATCGGCCACGTCAAGTTGCCGCTTTAGCTCGGCAAATTCATCAGTCCGGCTAGCCACCGAACACCTCGCCACCTACATAGGAAAGGCGACATATTATACCTGGGATTATGATCCTCTGCGTGCCGTCATTTTTGATAACGCATAGAGTCTCAGGGGCTACTATCTATACAGGGCGCATTTTATATATGCGGAACTGTCAAAAGGTACATCATTTCGCGTACCTCAAAACCTGTCAGTAAACTCCTGGCGGCCTCGTACAATCCGCTTTCCGCAGATAAAATCCTTCTAATCATCATGTTCATCAACACACGGTGTTCTTCTGAGATAGACGCTCGCCCGAGCAGATCCTTCAGCTCCTCCGACCGTGCACCGGACGGTGTCGGACTCGTCCGAAGACCTTTTTCGAAGGCCGGATTCGGAGAAACCCTCCAAGATGACACCTCGGGGTCACCCGCCTCGCAAGACAGTACAGTTGGGGGAGGCGTTCCGCTCTCCATCATCTCCGGACGAAGATCCCCTGAAGATGAGCTCTGCTGAGAAGGGTTGAGATCCGAACTGCAAGGTAAAATTTCGGTTATCTTCCTCAGAAATAAAACAGGGATGTCACTCATTTTAAAACCCCTCTCTTTACTTACGGCTCAGTGGAGAGCTGATCCCCTTGGGGGCGCAATGCGACCGGGGCACCCTCTGGCGCCGGACCCTCTGACGAAGATTTCTTCCCCCGCTTTGAGGCCATCGCCTCCGGGTCTTCAGAGGCGGTCCTTTTCTTTCCCTGGATAGGGGAATTCTCGATTCCTCCTTTCTTGATAGCCTCCTTTGCGAAGGTGGTAGCTTCTTGGTTCCCCTCTTCGCCTTCTTCCAAAGGTGCAATCTCCAGCATCCTGGTCAACACGGTATCCAGCGTGGTCTCAGGGAGGGGGGCCGGACACCTGATAAGCTTTGCTTTCGCTATCCATTCCTGTTTAAAGGATAGCTCTTTTAAGGGCAGTTTTACGATAAATGTGTGGATAGCGTGTCCGGGTACAGGGCTACTTACTTGAGTATCCGGGTGATTGCAGCTCAGACTTGCGTCCTCGGACAAGTCCGGACACATTGCTTGTGATCCGAAGAACAATTTGTACATCTCCACGGGCGTCGTGCCCATAAAATGTTGGAGAGCTCGTGGTCCTTCCGGATTAAACTCCCACAGATGGAGGGGACGACATTTGTAGGGCAGTATGCGGTGAATCAGCATAACATGCGCCACTACGGCCAAATTGATATCTCTTTCTAGGAGATCTCGAATGCGGCCCTGCAGCAAGGGCACATCCTTGGACGGCCCCCAGTTAAGCCCTTTATTGACCCATGACGCTAGCCGTGGTGGGGGACCCGAGCGAAAAGCAGGTGGTGCCACCCATGTGGTGCCCCTGGGAGCTGTGATGTAAAACCACTCTCGTTGCCATAAGCCGAACTCCTCTTGAAAAGAGCCCTCGGGCCATGGAGCGTCGGCAATCTTGCTTATAATAGCACCTCCACACTCAGCATGCTGTCCCTCGATTATCTTCGGTTCTACCTTGAAGGTATTAAGCCACAGTCCGAAGTGAGGAGTAATATGGAGGAAGGCCTCACACACGATAATGAACAATGAGATTTGGAGGATGGACTCCGGAGCTAAGTCGTGACATTCCAGCCCGTAATAAAACATGAGCCCCCTCACGAAGGGATCAATCGGGAAGCCTAGCCCCTGAAGGAAGTGAGATGTGAACACCATGCTCTCACCGGGCTGGGGAGTGGGGATAGCCTACCCTGGAGCAGGCAGCCTATGCGAGATTTCTCCGGTTAGATACCTGGCATCTCTCAGCTTTCGCATGTCTTCTTCCATAACGGAGGAAGGCATCCACCGGCCTTGGAGGTAGGAGCCGGACGTCATCGAAGGTCCGAAGCGCCTGAATCTAGAGCTTTGGGTGTTGGAACTCGAGGCGAGAGGTGGATTTGATTGGATTGAAAGAAAGGAGTCGAGCCTTGGTCTCTTTATAAAGAGGTTGAATACCAAGAGCCCTCCCCGTGACCGTTTGGGACTCACTTTCAATTAAGAAGTCATACCAATGGCACGATTGGGTTACCCACGCCCGTATTGATGAGAATCCTGGAATAAGGGGACATGATCTCTGCTTTGACAAGACGTGCCAAGGGAACCGCCTCACTAAACACGCTGAGGTGGGACAGTAAAGCGATTCGAATAAAGGCTTGGTCATGGCGTGATGTCACACTACGGAATACGTCAGCAGATTAGATTTGTGTAAATATTATTCTCTCTACGGTGGTATGTGGAACTTATTTTGCAGAGCCGGACACTATCCTTGTGTTCAAACATCTTCTATGAAGTATTAAGAGGAGGAACCCGCCTTGCAATGCCGTAGACAATTTGCGCCGGACTCGTCGTCATTGAAGCCTGGTTCAGGGGATACTGAGGGAGTCCTGGATTAGGGGGTGTCTGGATGGCCGGACTATCACCTTTGGCCAGACTCCCAGACTATGAAGATACAAGATTGAAGACTTCGTCCCGTGTTCGGAGGGGACTTTCCTTGGCGTGGAAGGCAAGCTTGGCAATACGATATGTAGATCTCCTCCCATTGTAACCGACTCTGTGTAACCCTAGTCCTCTCCGGTGTCTATATAAACCAGAGGGTTTTAGTCCGTAGGACGAACAACAATCATACCATAGGCTAGCTTCTAGGGTTTAGCCTCTCTGATCTCGTGGTAGATCTACTCTTGTACTACCCATATCATCAATATTAATCAAGCAGGAGTAGGGTTTTACCTCCATCGAGAGGGCCCGAACCTGGGTAAAAACATCGTGTCCCTTGTCTCCTGTTACCATCCGCCTAGACGCACAGTTCGGGACCCCCTACCCGAGATCCGCCGGTTTTGACACCGACAATGGGATATTCATGTGATCTACTTGATGTATGTTTTGGTGATCAACTTGCGGGTTCAATGAACTTATGCATAGGGGTTGGCACACGTTTTCATCTTGACTCTCCGATAGAAACTTTGGGGCACTCTTTGAAGTACTTTGTGTTGGTTGAATAGATGAATCTGAGATTGTGTGATGCATATCGTATAATCATGCCCGCGGATACTTGAGGTGACATTGGAGTATCTAGGTGACATTAGGGTTTTGGTTGACTTGTGTCTTAAGGTGTTATTCTAGTACGAACTCTATGATAGATCGAACAGAAAGAATAGCTTCGTGTTATTTTACTACGGACTCTTGAATAGATCGATAGAAAGAATAACTTTGAGGTGGTTTCGTACCCTACCATAATCTCTTCATTTGTTCTTCGCTATTAGTGACTTTGGAGTGACTCTTTGTTGCATGTTGAGGGATAGTTATATTATCCAATTATGTTATTACTGTTGAGAGAACTTGCACTAGTGAAAGTATGAACCCTAGGCCTTGTTTCCTAGCATTGCAATACCGTTTACACTGACTTTTATCATTAGTTACCTTGCTGTTTTTATATTGTCAGATTACAAATACCCATATCTAGCATCCATATTGCACTTGTATAACCATCTCTTCGTTGAACTAGTGCACATATACAATTTACCATTGTAGTGGGTGTGTTGGGGACACAAGAGACTCTTTGTTATTTGGTTGCAGGGTTGCTTGAGAGAGACCATCTTCATCCTACGCCCCCCACAGATTGATAAACCTTAGGTCATCCACTTGAGGGAAGTTTGCTACTGTCCTACAAACCTCTGCACTTGGAGGCCCAACAACGTCTACAAGAAGAAGGTTGTGTAGTAGACATCAGACACTTTGCTGGATCAAGAGTTTGAGGGACGTCATTGAGAAGATATGGGTATATCTACTTAATGAAACACAGATGATTTGGCAGGTATCGTTATTTTCCGACCTTCACAGATGATTTGAGCAGATATGGGTATATCTACTTAATGAAACACAAGTCTGAAACATTTGAAAAGTTCAAAGAATTTCAGAGTGAAGTGGAGAATCATCGTAATGAGAGAATAAAGTTTCTACGATCTGATCGTGGAGGTGAATATTTGAGTTACGAGTTTGGCCTTCATTTAAAACAATGTGGAATAGTTTCACAACTCATGCCACCTGGAACACTACAACGTAATGGTGTGTGTGAAAGTCGTAACCGTACTTTATTAGATATGGTGCGATCTATGATGTTTCTTACCGACTTACCACTATTGTTTTGGGGTTATGCATTAGAGACAGCTGCATTCACGTTAAATAGGGCACCATCAAAATCTGTTGAGACGACACTGTATGAATTGTGGTTTGGCAATAAACCTAAGCTGTCGTTTCTTAAAGTTTGGGGATGCGATGCTTATGTCAAAAGGCTTCAGCCTGATAAGCTCGAACCCAAAACGGAAAAGTGCGCCTTCATAGGATACCCTAAGGAAACAATTGGGTACACCTTCTACCACAGATCCGAAGGCAAGATCTGTGTTTCCAAGAATGGAACCTTTCTAGAGAAGGAGTTTCTCTTGAAAGAAGTGAGTGGGAGGAAAGTAGAACTTGATGAGGTAATTGTACCTTCTCTCAATTTGGAAAGTAGCTCATCCGAGAAATCCGTTCCTGTGATGCCTACACCAATTAGAGAGGAAGCTAATGAGATGATCATGAAACTTCACAAGTTACTACAGAACCTCGTAGGTCAACCAGAGAATGATCTGCACCAGAGTGGTACGGCAATCCTGTTCTGGAAGTCATGTTACTTCACCATGACGAACCTACGAACTATGAAGAATCTATGATGAGCACAGATTCCGATAAATGGCTTGAGGCCATGAAATCTAAGATAGGATCCATGTATGAGAACAAAGTGTGGACTTTGGTGGATTTGCCCGATGATTGGCAACCCATAGAGAATAAATGGATTTTCAAGAAGAAGACTAATGCTGGTGGTAATGTTACTGTCTATAAAGCTCGCCTTGTCACAAAAGGTTTTTGAAAAGTTCAAGGAGTTCACTACGATGAGACTTTCTCACCCGTAGCGATGCTTAAGTTTGTCTGAATCATATTAGCAATTGCCGCATTTTATGATTATGAAATCTGGCAAATGGACGTCAAAACTGTATTCCTTAATGGATTTCTTAAAGAAGAGTTGTATATGATGCAACCAAAAGGTTTTGTCGGTCATAAAGGTGCTAACAAAGTGTTCAAGCTCTAGCGATCCATTTATGGACTGGTGCAAGCATCTCGAAGTTGGAATATACGCTTTGATGAGGTGATCAAAGCATATGGTTTTATACAGACTTTTTGAGAAGCTTGTATTTACAAGAAAGTGAGTGGGAGCTCTGTAGCATTTCTAATATTATATGTGGATGACATATTGTTGATTGGAAATGATATAGAATTTCTGGATAGCATAAAAGGATACTTGAATAAAAGTTTTTCAATGAAAGACCTGGTGAAGCTGCTTATATATTAGGCATCAAGATCTATAGAGATAGATCAATACGCTTAATAGTACTTTCACAAAGCACATACCTTGATAAAGTTTTGAAGAAGTTCAAAATGGATCGGTCAAAGAAAGGGTTCTTGCCTGTGTTACAAGGTGTGAAGTTGAGTCAGACTCAATGCTCGACCACTGCAGAAGATAGAGAGAAAATGAAAGTCATTCCCTATGCCTCAACAATAGGTTCTATCATGTATGCTATGTTGTGTACCAGACCTGATGTGTGCCTTGATATAAGTTTAGCAGGGAGGTACCTAAGTAATCTGGGAGTGGATCACTGGACAGCGGTCAAGAACATCCCGAAGTACCTGAAAAAGACTAAGGATATGTTTCTTGTTTATGGAGGTGACAAAGAGCTCACCGTAAGTGGTTACGTCGATGCTAGCTTTGACACTGATCCGAATGACTCTAAGTCACAAACCGGATATGTATTTCTATTGAATGGTGGAGCTATCAGTTGGTGTCGTTCCAAGCAGAGCGTCATGACGGGATCTACACGTGAAGCGGAGTACATAGCTACTTCAGAAGCAGCAAATGAAGGAGTCTGGATGAAGGAGTTCATATCCGATCTAGGTGTAATACCTAGTGCATCGGGTCCAATGAAAATCTTTGTGGCAACTGATAAGTCCATTTTGCATCATTTTTTCCTACTGTTATTTATGTTGTTTTATTGTATAATAGTGCTTTTCGGAGTCATTATAATGCCTTTTCTCTCGTAATATGCAAGGTATGCATCAAAGGGGAGAATTCTGGCAGCTGGAAATCTGGACCTAAAAAAGCTACATCAAGCTACCTATTCTGCACAACTCCAAATGAGATGAAACTCCCCGAGAATTTTTTATGGAATATTTAAGGAATATTGGAGCAAATAAGTACCAAAGGAGGGCCACCAGGTGGGCCACCAGGTGGGCACAACCCACATGGGCGCGCCAGGAGGCCCATGCGCGCCCTGGTGGGTGCTGCCCTCCTCGTCCCACCTCCGGTGCCCATCCTCTGGTACATAAGTCATTTTGACCTATAAAAAATAAGGGGAGGACATTCAGGATGAAGCGCTGCCGCCTCAAGGCGGAACTTGGGCAGGAGCACTTTTACCCTCTGGCGGAGCGATTCATCCGGGGGAACTTCCCTCCCGGAGGGCGAAATCATTTTCATCATCATCACCAACAACTCTCCCATCTTTGGGAGGGCTATCTTCATCAACATCTTCACAGCACCAACTCCTCTCAAATCCTAGTTCATCTCTCGCATTCAATCTTTGTACCAAAACTATAGGTTGGTGCCCGTGGGTGACTAGTAGTGTTGATTACATCTTGTAGTTGATTACTATGTGGTTTATTTGGTGGAAGATTATATGTTCAGAACCATTATGCTATTAAATACCCCTATGATCTTGAGCATGTTTATCATTTGTGAGTAGTTACTTTCGTTCCTGAGGTCAAGGGAGAAATCATGTTGCAAGTAATCATGTGAACTTGATATGTTTCAATATTTTGATGGGATGTATGTTGCCATTCTCTTAGTGGTGTCATGTGAACTTCGACTACATGATACTTCACCATATTTATTGGGATGTATGTTGCAAGTAATCATGTGAACTTGATATGTTTTGATATTTTGATGGGATGTATGTTACCATTCTCTTAGTAGCCTAAGGGAATGCATTATGGAGTATTTATTAGATGGTGGTTTGCGAGAGTGACAGAAGCTTAAACCCCAGTTTATGCGCTATTCCGTAAGGGACCGATTGGATCCAAAAGTTTAATGCTATGGTTAGAATTTATTCTTAATACTTTCCTCGTAGTTGCGGATGCTTGCGAGAGGGTTAATCATAAGTAGGAGGTTTGTTCAAGTAAGAACAGCACCTAAGCACCGGTCCACCCACATATCAAATTATCAAAGTACCGAACACGAATTAAGCCAACATGATGAAAGTGACTAGATGAAATTCTCGTGTACCCTCAAGAACACTTTGCTTATCATAAGAAACCATTTTGGTCTGTCCTTTGCCTCAAAAGGATTGGGCTACCTTGCTGCACTTTTGTTACTACTATTGTTACTTGCTCGTTACAAATTATCTTGCTACCAAACTACTCCGCTACTTACAATTTTAGCACTTGCAGACATTACCTTGTTGAAAACCACTTGTCATTTCCTTCTCCTCCTCGTTGGGTTCGACACTCTTACTTATCAAAAAGGGCTACAATTGACCCCATATACTTGTGGGTCATCAAGGCAGTTTTTTGGCGCCGTTGCCGGGGAGTGAAGCGCTCTTGGTAAGTGGAAATTGGTAAGGAAACATTATTACTACATGCTGAAATTTATTGTCACTTGCTACTATGGAAAACAATCCTTTGAGGGGTTTGTTTGGGGTATCTTCACCTCAACTGGAAACACAATTAGTTACCCCTCAACCTACTGCACCTACTGAAAATATTGAATATGAAATTCCTTCTGGTATGTTAGAACAACTGCTAGCTAATCCTTATGTAGGAGATGGAACCGAACATCCTGATATGCACTTGATATATGTGGATGAATTTGTGGATTATTTAAGCTTGCAGGTTTGCTCGGAGATGAAGCTAAGAAGAAGGTTTTCCCTTTATATTTTAAGGGAAAAGCATTGCCATGGTATAGGTTATGCGATGATATTGGATGTTGGAACTGGAACCGTTTGAAATTGGAATTTCATTAGAAATTTTATCCTATGCATTGTGATCGTTATATATATATAATGTTTGGCCTCGTGAAGGAGAAAGTATCGCTCTAGCTTGGGAGAGGCTTAAGTCAATGTTATATTCATGCCCCAATCATGAGCTCTCGAGAGAAATTATTATCCAGAACTTTTATGCTCGGCTTTCTCGTAATGATCAAACCATGCTCGATACTTCTTGTACTAGTTCTTTTATGAAGAAGACTATTGAATTCCGGTGGGATCTTTTAGAAAGAATTAAATGCAACTCTGAAGATTGGGAACTCGACGAAGGCAAAGAGTCAGGTATTGAACCTAAGTTTGATTGTGGTAAATCTTTAATGAATACTGATGCCTTTCAAAAGTTTAGCACTAAATATGGACTTGATTCTGAGATAGTAGCTTCCTTTTGTGAATCTTTTGCTACTCATGTTGATCTCCCTAAGGAGAAGTGGTTTAAATACCACCCACCAATTAAATAAGAAATTAAATAACCGGTAAAAGATAAACAATAAACTATTATTTACAATGTTGATCTAGTTGTTCCCACTGCTTATATTGAAAAACCACCTTTTCCTGTTAGGATGAAGGAACATGCTAAAGCTTCAACTGTGGTTAACAAAAGTTATGTTAGAACATTCAAACCTTCTGAACAAATCAAAGTTGAACCTAGCGTTGTGATGGTTAAAGATCTCTTAGTTGATAATATTGATGGGCATGTTATTTACTTCTGTGATGAAGCCTCTAGAATTGCTAAACCTGAAGGAAAAGATAAACATAGACCAATTGTTGGCATGCCTGTTGTCTCAGTTAAGATAGGAGATCACCGTTATCATGGGTTATGTGACGTAGCTGCTAGTGTGAGTGCTATTCCCTTCTCCTTATATGAAGAAATTTGAGATGAAATAGCACCTGCTGAAATAGAAGACATAGATGTTACTATTAAACTTGCTAATAGAGATACTATATCACCAATTGGGATTCTTAGAGATGTTGAAGTCTTGTGTGGGAAGGTAAAATACCCTAATGACTTTCTTGTTCTTACTACCCCACAAGATGAATTTTGTCCCATTATATTTGGTAGACCTTTCTTGAACACCGTCAATGCTAAAATAGACTGTAAGAAACAAACTGTCGGTGGTAGCTTTGGTGATGAATCTCGTGAGTTTAATTTTTCCAAGTTTAGTACACAACCTCATAAGAAAGATTTGCCTAGTAAGGATGAAATTATTGGTCTTACTTCTATTGTTGTGCCTCCTACTGATCCTTCGGAACAATATTTGCTAGACCATGAAAATGATTTGCATATGCGTGAAAGAAATGAAATAGATAGAATCTTTTTCGAACCGCAAACTCTGCTTAAACACAATTTGCCTATTAAACTCTAGGAGGTACTCCTCCACCTAAAGATACAGATTACTACAGAATGTTCTGTTTTTGACAGATTCTGCTTTCTTTGTGTTGTTTGCTTATTTTGATGAATCTATGAGTTGTATCGGAGGGTATGAACCATAGAGAAGTTGGAATACAGTATATATTACACCAATACGAATTTAGAATGAGTTCACAACAGTACCTAAGTGGTGGTTTTATTTTCTTATACTAACGGAGCTTACGAGTTTTCTGTTGAGTTTTGTGTTGTGAAGTGTTCAAGTTTTCGGTAAAGATTCGATGGACTATGGAATAAGGAGTGGTAAGAGCCTAAGCTTGGGGATGACTAAGTCACCCCAAGGTAATATTTAAGGAAAACCAAGAGCCCAAGCTTGGGGATGCCCCGGAAGGCACCCCCTCTTTCGTCTTCGTTCATCGGTAACTTTACTTGGAGCTTTATTTTTATTCACCACATGATATGTGTTTTGCTTGGAGCGTCATTTTATTTTGTTATTATTTGCTTTATGTTATTTATAATAATGTTTGGCATCTATATTTTCAATAAAAATGTCAAGGATAGCCTTTACCATGCTTATTTTGCAAGTATACATGTTGCTGTTTCAAAACAGAAAGTTTAACGCTGTTGCAAAAATTCCCTAGAAAAGTCAGAGAATGATATAATATTGAAACTTTTTGCATATTGAGCTCTGATAAATCTTCTACAGTTTAGTATTTTTCTCATAATTGTTTGAGTTAGGGAAGTATGATGAATCTTGCATTCTTTACAGACTATACTGTTTTGGCAGATTGCTGTTATGTTTGCATATGTTTGCTTGTTTAATGATTCTATTTGAGGATAGGAGTATTAAATATGCAGAGACATTTAGTATGCAATGTTGAATAATAATTTTAGTGATTTTTTACAGTAGAAAATGATAAGGTTTTTGCATTGGTTTATACTAACTTATCTCACGAGTTCTTGTTGAGTTTGGTGTGGATGAAGCTTTCGACATTTAGGAAACCGAGATATAAAAGGAATTAAGGAGACACAAAAGCTCAAGCTTGGGGATGGCCAAGGCACCCCAAGATAATATTTCAAGAAGTCTTAAGCATCCAAGCTTGGGGATGCCCCGGTAGGTATCCCACCTTTCTTCTTCAACAATTATCGGTTAGTACCGGTTGAACCTAAGTTTTTGCTTCTTCACATGATGTGTGCTATCCTTGAAATGTCATTTTGTTTTGTTTTGCTTGCTGTTTGAATAAAATAACAAGATCTGAAATTCTTAAATGTTAGAGAGTCTTCACATAGTTGCACAATTATTAGAATACTCTATGTGCTTCACTTATATCTTTTGGTGTAGTTTGTCATTTGCTCTAGTGCTTCACTTATACCTTTTTAGAGCACGGTGGTGGTTTTATTTTGTAGAAATTATTGATCTCTCATGCTTCACTTATATTATTTTGAGAGTCTTTTAGAACAGCATGGTAATTTGCTTTGGTTATAAAATTGGTCCTAATATGATGGGCATCCAAGTTGGGTATAATAAAAACTATCATATAAAGTGCATTGAATACTAGCATAAAATTGATACTTGATAATTGTTTTGAGATATAAAGGTGGTAATGTTAGAGTCATGCTAGTTGGGTAATTATGAAATTGATAAATACTTGTGTTAAAGTTGGCAAGTCCCGTAGCATGCACGTATGGTAAAAGTTGTGTAACAAATTTGTTGAATGGGATGCTCATTTGATTGCCTTCCTTATTTGTGGAGGTCGGGATCGCGCGATGGTTAACTCCTACCAACCCTTCCCCGAGGAGCATGCGTAGTAGTACTTTGCTTCAAGGGCTAATAAACTTTTGCAATAAGTATATGAGTTCTTTATGACTAATGTGAGTCCATGGATTATACGCACTCTTACCCTTCCATCATTGCTAGCCTCTACGGTACCGTGCATTGCCCTTTCTCACCTTGAGAGTTGGTGCAAACTTCGCCGGTGCATCCAAACCCCGATACGATACGCTCTATCACACATAAACCTCTTTATATCTTCCTGAAAACAGCCACCATACCTACCTATTATGGCATTTCCATAGCCATTCAGAGATATATTGCCATGCAACTTTCCACCGTTCCTTTTATTATGACACGCTCCATCATTGTCATATTGCTTTTGCATGATCATGTAGTTGACATCATATCTGTGGCAAAGCCACCATGCATAATTTTTCATACATGTCACTCTTGACTCATTGCAAATCCCGGTACACCGCCGGAGGCATTCGTATAGAGTCATATCTTGTTCTAGTATCGAGTTGTAATCCATGAGTTGTAAATAAATTGAAGTGTGATGATCATCATTATTAGAGCATTGTCCCTAAAAAAAGAGAAATGCCAAATAAAAAAAATTAAAGGCCAAATAAAAAAGGGAATAAAAAGGGAAAGGCCAAATAAAAAAAGAAAGGCCCAAAAAAAGGGGGGACAATGTTACTATCCTTTTCCACACTTATGCTTCAAAGTAGCACCATGATCTTTATGATAGAGAGTCTCTTATTTTGTCACTTTCATATACTAAGTGGGAATTTTTCATTATAGAACTTGGCTTGTATATTCCAACGATGGGCTTCCTCAAAAACGCCCTAGGTCTTCGTGAGCAAGCAAGTTGGATGCACACCCACTTAGTTTCTTTTGTTGAGCTTTCATACATTTATAGCTCTAGTGCATCCGTTGCATGGCAATCCCTACTCCTTATGTTGACATCAATTAATGGGCATCTCCATAGACCGTTGATTAGCCTCGTCAATGTGAGACTTTCTCCTTTTTTGTCTTCTCCACACAACCTCCATCATCATATTCTATTCCACCCATAGTGCTATATCCATAGCTCATGCTCATGTATTGCATGAGAGTTAAAAAAGTTGAAGCGCGTTAAAAAGTACGAACCAATTCCTTGGCAACCGGGGTTGTGCATGATGGGAGTATTTTGTGTGACGAAAATGAAGCATAGCCTAACTATATGATTTTGTAGGGATAAGCTTTCTTTGGCTATGTTATTTTGATAAGACATGATTACTTGTTAGTATGCTTGAAGTATTACTATTTTTATGTCAATATGAACTTTTGTCTTGAATCTTTTGGATCGGAACATTCATGCCACAATAAAGAAAATTACATTGAGAAATATGCTAGGTATGATTCCACATCAAAAATTCTGTTTTTATCATTTACTTACTCGAGGATGAGCATGAATTAAGCTTGGGGATGCTTGATACGTCTCCAACGTATCTATAATTTTTTATTGTTCCATGCTATTACATTATCCATCTAGGATGTTTTATATGCATTTATATGCTATTTTATATGATTTTTGGGACTAACCTATTAACCTAGAGCCCAGTGCCAGTTTCTGTTTTTTCCTTGTTTTTGAGTTTGACAAAAAAGGAATACCAAATGGAGTCCAAATGATGTGCCAATTTTTGATGATTTTTTGTGGACCAAAAGAAGCCCCTAGAGTGAAAGAGTTGGGCCAGGAGAGTCCCGGGCTGCCCACGAGGGTGGGGGTGAGCCCACCCCCCTGGGCGCGCCCCCCTGCCTCATGGACAGCCCGGAGACCCCCCCTGACGTGAGACCTACGCCAAAAATTCCTATAAATACTAAAATCTCCAGA
Organism: Triticum timopheevii; assembly: GCA_963921465.1. Classification (NCBI taxonomy): domain Eukaryota; kingdom Viridiplantae; phylum Streptophyta; class Magnoliopsida; order Poales; family Poaceae; genus Triticum; species Triticum timopheevii. Next base: position 157,398,919 of record OY997272.1, read on the forward strand.
AAGCACAATAGATCGGGAGTTTAGCCGCCGCAAGCCTCTGTAGCCACCAAAAACCAATCGGGACCCTGTTCTGGCACTCTACCAGAGGGGGGATCCCTCACTGGTGGCCATCTTCATCATCTCGACACTCTCCATGACGAGGAGGGAGTAGTTCACCCTCGGGGTTGGGGGTATGTACCAGTAGCTACGTGTTTGATCTCTCTCTCTCTCTCTCGTGTTCTTGAGGAGATATGATCTTGATGTATTGCGAGCTTTGCTATTATAGTTGGATCTTATGATGTTTCTCCCCCTCTACTCTCTTGTGATGAATTGAGTTTTCCCCTTGAAGTTGTCTTGTCAGATTGAGTCTTGAAGGATTTGAGAACACTTGATGTATGTATTGTTGTGCATCTGTGGTGACAATGGGTGAGGGAGTCCTGGATTAGGGGGAGTCCAGATGGCCGGACTATGACCTTTGGCCGGACTCCCAGACTATGAAGATACAAGATTGAAGACTTCGTCCCGTGTCCGGAGGGGACTTTCCTTGGCGTGGAAGGCAAGCTTGGCAATACGATATGTAGATCTCCTCCCATTGTAACCGACTCTGTGTAACCCTAGCCCTCTCTGGTGTCTATATAAACCGGAGGGTTTTAGTCCGTAGGACGAACAACAATCATACCATAGGCTAGCTTCTAGGGTTTAGCCTCTCTGATCTCGTGGTAGATCTACTCTTGTACTACCCATATCATCAATATTAATCAAGCAGGAGTAGGGTTTTACCTCCATCGAGAGGGCCCGAACCTGGGTAAAAACATTGTGTCCCTTGTCTCCCATTACCATCCGCCTAGACGCACAGTTCGGGACCCCCTACCCGAGATCCGCCGGTTTTGACACCGACATTCGTGCTTTCATTGAGAATTCCTCTGTGTCGTCACCTTTAGGCCCGATGGCTTCTTCGATCATCAACAACGACACGGTCCAGGGTGAGACTTTTCTCCCCGGACAGATCTTCGTATTCGGCGGCTTTGCACTGCGGGCCAATTCACTTGGCCATCTGGAGTAGATTGAAAGCTACGCCCCTGGCCATTAGGTCAGATTCGGAAGTTTGAACTACACGACGGACATCTACGGAGACTTGATCTTTGACGGATTCGAGTCGCAGCTGAGCGCGCCGCACTATCATGAGGGGCATGATCTAGCTCTGCCGCCGGACAGTGTCCAGAAGGCCGCTCAGGTGTCCGCTCTGACCCTTAGCTCGGAGCCGACTGCGCCAATCGAGGACGGATGGTTGGACACCGCCTCGGGGGCTGCAATCTCTACGGCGATCGAGCCGAATACCAGCCTTGTCCTTTGTGAAGCTCGTAACTCCAAGGTGTCGAACTCCTCTTCGGACTCCGGATCTTCCGCACCCCTTCCAATCGAACTCGATTGGGCTCCGATCATGGAGTTCACCGCCGCGGACATCTTTCAGCACTCACCCTTCGGCAACATCCTGAGTTCACTAAAGTCTCTCTCTTTATCAGGAGAGCCCTGGCCGGACTATGGTCAGCAAGGTTGGGATGCTGACGACAAAGAAATTCGAAACCCACCCACCACCCAATTCGTAGCCACTATCGATGATTTAACCGACATGCTCGACTTCGACTCCGAAGACATCGACGGTATGGACGCCGATGAAGGAGACGAACAAGAACCATCGCCTATAGGGCACTGGACAACCACCTCATCCCACAATGTATGCATGGTGGACACACCTAAAAGAAACGGCGACGAGGATCAAAAGGGTGCAACAAGGGATCGTTCCCTCGAAAAGCAATCAAAGCGGCGGCGTAAGCGCCGCGCCAAACCCCACCTCGACAGAGACCCAGCCATAGAGCAGGGCGAACCGGCGGACGACGAACATGCCATTGAGCAACCGTCCGAACAAGGCAACTTGGATAAACAAACCGAACAAGTCGTCCCCGGCAAAGATAATAGTTCGGACGACCTCACGTCGGACAAGTTGCTGGAGCAGAAGAACCTCCACCAAAGGCTCGTCGCCACTGCGCGTGGCCTGAAAAAGCAGAAGCAGAAGCTCAAAACAACAGAAGATGCACTCAGAATCAGATGGGGCAAAGTACTCAACACCGCACACAAGTACGGCGACAGTCACCACACAAAGAGCTATCCGAAGCGAAAATTACTACCGGAATTTGATGAGGAGGCCTTAGAGCCCCCACAGTCAAAAAACAAGGAAGCCACCAGGTCGGATAGACGACCCCATGACCGACATAGAGCGGCAAAGGGCGCCGCACTCAATCCGGCACGCGATCCGCACAAGGATTCGCATCAAAAAGACGGCCCAACCAGATCTATCTATGGGCCAAGAAAGCAAGCTCTAGTAAGTAATGCAACGCAACAAATATCCGAACATCACGGCACACCCAAATACAGGGGCGCCGCACATCCCCTACATTTCACCGATGAGGTGCTGGACCATGAATTTCCAGCGGGATTCAAGCCCATAAACATAGAGGCATACGACGGAACAACAGACCCTCGAGTCTGGATTGAGGATTATATCCTCCACATACACATGGCTAGAGGAGATGACCTCCACACCATAAAATACTTACCCCTCAAGCTCAAAGGGCTAGCCTGGCATTGGCTTAAAAGCCTTCCCGAAAACACCATAGGAAGTTGGGAAGAGCTCGAGGATGCTTTTCGGGCAAATTTTCAAGGGACCTATGTCCGACCTCCGGATGCAGACGATCTAAGTCATATAACTCAACAACCTGGAGAGTCAGCCCGGAAACTCTGGAACAGATTTCTTACTAAAAAGAATCAGATAGTCGACTGTCCAGATGCCGAAGCCCTAGCAGCTTTCAAACATAGCGTTCGAGACTAATGGCTCACCAAACACCTAGGCCAAGAAAAGCCAAGAACAATGGCCGCATTGACAAGCCTCATGACCCGCTTTTGCGCAGGAGAGGATAGCTGGTTGGCAAGAAGCAGCACCAGCGACCCAAGTACATCCGAAGTCAGAGATGGAAATGGGAAACCGTGCCTTAGCAAGGAACAGCGCCGGATCAAGGATAACAGCCCAAAGAGCACGACATTCAATGCCGGATTCAAAAGCTCTCGGAAGAATCAGAAAAAGACGCCCCCCAAAGATAATAGGGATGAGCTATCTAACCTCAACAAAATCTTGGACAAAATATGCCAAATCCACAGTACTCCCGGGAGGCCTGCAAACCACACCCACAGAGATTGTTGGGTCTTCAAGCAATCCAGCAAACTCAACGCCGAACACAAGGGGCTCGACATACCAAGCGAGGATGACGACGAACCCCACAAGCAGAGCACCGGAGAACAAAAGAAGTTCCCGCAAGAAGTCAAAACAGTAAATTCACTTCATGTGACAAAAGGGAAAAACAGAGTGGCGCCTATGGAGATATGCGCCATACGGCCTGTCCCAGAGGAGTCTCACCACTGGTTGTTACAACCAATCACCTTCGATCCTCAGGATTACTCTAGAGGTATCCGGAACGCAGGCTGGACTGCCTTGGTCTTAGATCTGATAATTGACGGACTCCACTTTACACAAGTCCTAATGGACGGCGGCAGTGATCTAAACCTGCTATATCAGGACACAATCCGCAAAATGGGGATAAACCCAGCAATAATTCGCCATGGCAACACTTCCTTTCAAGGGGTCATGCCAGGCCCAGATACCCATTGTATGGGTTCCCTCTTGTTAGAAGTTATGTTCGGCTCCCCCGACAACTTCCGAAGCAAAAAGCTAACCTTCCACATCGCCCCATTCATAAGTAGCTATCAAGCACTACTGGGACGCGAAGCTTTCGCCCGCTTTAACGCAATACCGCATTATGCATCCCTTACACTCAAAATGCCCGGTCCACGAGGCATCATCTCATTAAAGGGAAATATCGAGCGTTCCTCGAGTGCGGACGATGGTGCGGCTGCCCTGACAGCCGCACACTAAACCAACTTTACTAGTTAGAGCACCTAAACAGGTCGTTCAAGACCCCGGACATGGCTCGACGAGTCCGGCGTAAACATACAAAGGCTTAATAGCCGCATACCCCTGTACAAGGGGCTCCGCGCGTTTACACCAAGAGACAATAAAGCTCAATTCTACCCATTTTCTGTATTATACTTTGTTTATTTTAACATAGATTTCTCGCACGATTGTTTTCAACTAAGTTCCTCTCTTTTACAGACGAACACCGTGCTACACCCGTCCAGGATACGGCACACCGGAGACATAGGCGCAGACGTGCAGTAGGGACCCGTTTCAAGGATTCTTTTCAGATTAAGACCCTGCGTAAACCTTTTTTTACTGTCTCTTGTTGATAACATCCCCCGGTTTTTTGCTATAACCGAGGAGGAGGCTGGCGTCTTGGCATGTGGCCACGCCAAAATTTTGCACGTACCTGGACACCAGGGGCTTCTTACCAAGGGCTTTTGTTCAGCCCGTTTTCATAAAGACCGAATACCTTAGGGAGTGTTCGGCGTCGCGAGTTTGGCCTTATATGCATCAGCTCCGTATCATGTCTTTGGTGGGTTTGCCCGGCTCCTATGTTTTGCTGCCTTACGTTCCGCTCTATCGGCTAAGGCGGCACCAGGAGAACTACTACGATTGTGCCCCGGTTCGGCCAGGCGAGCACCTCAGTAGAGAAAGCCAAAAACTGACTGTCATGATATAGCGAGAGACTGGTCAACCACTCGATGACTTGCCGGAATCTTTAGGATTCCTCCGCATTAACGAAGGGCCGTTTCCCGGTCAGGCACACACGTGCCCCAAATTCGGGCGAGCGCGGTGCCCCTAGGGGCTATTCAGTAGCCCCACTGTCAGACTCCTATGGCTAAGTGAAAGTGATAAAGCATTATAGTCCGGTTGCCTAGTTCGATGCGCTATCACCTCCTTTATAGGACCAAGACATTGGATCAAGTGTGAAAATGCGCCTTCTGCGAACACCCCCACATTATATGCGTGGGGGCTGAAGCCAACGACTGCCATCTTTCAGGTTATATACACATATACATTGATGGCCGCACAGGAGGTATTCTAATTCTTGAAAGCACAAGTATAAAAAGCTTTTATATTCCATCAAAACATTGTTTTACAAACAGTACATGTTATTTGAACATAACATCCTTCGAGCACTGCGTCTCTATTACACGCGCGCCCTGCAGAACTTCCTAAAAATAGTGCTCGACAGGTACTCGGCTTTCGTCCGAATCCTGGGATGCAATAGCACTGGCCTTCATCTCCGCCCAGTATGTCTTGACACGGGCAAGAGCCATCTGTGCACCCTCTATGCACGCTAACCTCTTCATTGCATCAATATGCGGCACCGCACCAAGGAACTGCTGCACCAAGCTAAAATAACTCTTCGGCTCGGGCCCTTTCGGCCACAGATGACTCACGACATGCTTCATGGCGAGTCTGGATAACCTGTTCAGCTCCGCCCATGCGGCCAAACGATCGGATACCGAAAGTGGGCGCTCTGGATTGTGGAACTGCGACCAAAAAAGTTCTTCCAATTCGTGGTCATTTAGACCCCGGAAGTGTTCGGTCGCGTCTGCCGCACTCGCCGCCAAATCCAGATAAGTGTTCATCACACTCCACTTCCGGTCCAACGGAGCATACTTAGGATCCCCGAACTTCATTCGCAGCATATAGGGCTTTCCAGCCATGATATCTCTGGCCTGACGTAGCTCCTCCTTCATAGCTCTCATTGCAGAGCGAATGTCCTTGGCCTTGGCAGTGACCTTTTCTAGGTCCTTCTGTGCCACTCTATCTTCTTTTTCAAGAAGCTTGCAACGGTCGGCAGCATTCTTCAATTTTACAGCCACCTCGGCCATTTCCTTCTTGCTCTGGCAGTGAGCAGCTTGTTCGGCTTTTAGCTCTTCAGCCGCCTTTAAGGCAGCCGCATCGCTTTTCCTGGCTTGCTCCTTGGCTCGGGCAAGTTCCGCCCAAAGGTTCTCCATGGCAGCAGCACCATCTACATTAAGCACACATGTTATAAGGTACGAGCATCAAGATCCTCTTACCAGATGTCTTCGGAGACATTACATACCTTGTGCCTCGTCCACCCGCTCATTGACAAGCGCGATGTCGGCATCGGCCACGTCAAGTTGCCGCTTTAGCTCGGCAAATTCATCAGTCCGGCTAGCCACCGAACACCTCGCCACCTACATAGGAAAGGCGACATATTATACCTGGGATTATGATCCTCTGCGTGCCGTCATTTTTGATAACGCACAGAGTCTCAGGGGCTACTATCTATACAGGGCGCATTTTATATATGCGGAACTGTCAAAAGGTACATCATTTCGCGTACCTCAAAACCTGTCAGTAAACTCCTGGCGGCCTCGTACAATCCGCTTTCCGCAGATAAAATCCTTCTAATCATCGTGTTCATCAACACACGGTGTTCTTCTGAGATAGACGCTCGCCCGAGCAGATCCTTCAGCTCCTCCGACCGTGCACCGGACGGTGTCAGACTCGTCCGAAGACCTTTTTCGAAGGCCGGATTCGGAGAAACCCTCCAAGACGACACCTCGGGGTCACCCGCCTCGCAAGACAGTACAGTTGGGGGAGGCGTTCCGCTCTCCATCATCTCCGGACGAAGATCCCCTGAAGATGAGCTCTGCTGAGAAGGGTTGAGATCCGAACTGCAAGGTAAAATTTCGGTTATCTTCCTCAGAAATAAAACAGGGATGTCACTCATTTTAAAACCCCTCTCTTTACTTACGGCTCAGTGGAGAGCTGATCCCCTTGGGGGCGCAATGCGACCGGGGCACCCTCTGGCGCCGGACCCTCTGACGAAGATTTCTTCCCCCGCTTTGAGGCCATCGCCTCCGGGTCTTCAGAGGCGGTCCTTTTCTTTCCCTGGTTAGGGGAATTCTCGATTCCTCCTTTCTTGACAGCCTCCTTTGCGAAGGTGGTAGCTTCTTGGTTCCCCTCTTCGCCTTCTTCCAAAGGTGCAATCTCCAGCATCCTGGTCAACACGGTATCCAGCGTGGTCTCAGGGAGGGGGGCCGGACACCTGATAAGCTTTGCTTTCGCTATCCATTCCTGTTTAAAGGATAGCTCTTTTAAGGGCAGTTTTACGATAAATGTGTGGATAGCGTGTCCGGGTACAGGGCTACTTACTTGAGTATCCGGGTGATTGCAGCTCAGACCTGCGTCCTCGGACAAGTCCGGACACATTGCTTGTGATCCGAAGAACAATTTGTACATCTCCACGGGCGTCGTGCCCATAAAATGTTGGAGAGCTCGTGGTCCTTCCGGATTAAACTCCCACAGATGGAGGGGACGACATTTGTAGGGCAGTATGCGGTGAATCAGCATAACATGCGCCACTACGGCCAAATTGATATCTCTTTCTAGGAGATCTCGAATGCGGCCCTGCAGCAAGGGCACATCCTTGGACGGCCCCCAGTTAAGCCCTTTATTGACCCATGACGCTAGCCGTGGTGGGGGACCCGAGCGAAAAGCAGGTGGTTCCACCCATGTGGTGCCCCTGGGAGCTGTGATGTAAAACCACTCTCGTTGCCATAAGCCGAACTCCTCTTGAAAAGAGCCCTCGGGCCATGGAGCGTCGGCAATCTTGCTTATAATAGCACCTCCACACTCAGCATGCTGTCCCTCGATTATCTTCGGTTCTACCTTGAAGGTATTAAGCCACAGTCCGAAGTGAGGAGTAATATGGAGGAAGGCCTCACACACGATAATGAACAATGAGATTTGGAGGATGGACTCCGGAGCTAAGTCGTGACATTCCAGCCCGTAATAAAACATGAGCCCCCTCACGAAGGGATCAATCGGGAAGCCTAGCCCCTGAAGGAAGTGAGATGTGAACACCATGCTCTCACCGGGCTGGGGAGTGGGGATAGCCTACCCTGGAGCAGGCAGCCTATGCGAGATTTCTCCGGTTAGATACCTGGCATCTCTCAGCTTTCGCATGTCTTCTTCCATAACGGAGGAAGGCATCCACCGGCCTTGGAGGTAGGAGCCGGACGTCATCGAAGGTCCGAAGCGCCTGAATCTAGAGCTTTGGGTGTTGGAACTCGAGGCGAGAGGTGGATTTGATTGGATTGAAAGAAAGGAGTCGAGCCTTGGTCTCTTTATAAAGAGGTTGAATACCAAGAGCCCTCCCCGTGACCGTTTGGGACTCACTTTCAATTAAGAAGTCATACCAATGGCACGATTGGGTTACCCACGCCCGTATTGATGAGAATCCTGGAATAAGGGGACATGATCTCTGCTTTGACAAGACGTGCCAAGGGAACCGCCTCACTAAACACGCTGAGGTGGGACAGTAAAGCGATTCGAATAAAGGCTTGGTCATGGCGTGATGTCACACTACGGAATACGTCAGCAGATTAGATTTGTGTAAATATTATTCTCTCTACGGTGGTATGTGGAACTTATTTTGCAGAGCCGGACACTATCCTTGTGTTCAAACATCTTCTATGAAGTATTAAGAGGAGGAACCCGCCTTGCAATGCCGTAGACAATTTGCGCCGGACTCGTCGTCATTGAAGCCTGGTTCAGGGGATACTGAGGGAGTCCTGGATTAGGGGGTGTCTGGATGGCCGGACTATCACCTTTGGCCAGACTCCCAGACTATGAAGATACAAGATTGAAGACTTCGTCCCGTGTTCGGAGGGGACTTTCCTTGGCGTGGAAGGCAAGCTTGGCAATACGATATGTAGATCTCCTCCCATTGTAACCGACTCTGTGTAACCCTAGTCCTCTCCGGTGTCTATATAAACCAGAGGGTTTTAGTCCGTAGGACGAACAACAATCATACCATAGGCTAGCTTCTAGGGTTTAGCCTCTCTGATCTCGTGGTAGATCTACTCTTGTACTACCCATATCATCAATATTAATCAAGCAGGAGTAGGGTTTTACCTCCATCGAGAGGGCCCGAACCTGGGTAAAAACATCGTGTCCCTTGTCTCCTGTTACCATCCGCCTAGACGCACAGTTCGGGACCCCCTACCCGAGATCCGCCGGTTTTGACACCGACAATGGGATATTCATGTGATCTACTTGATGTATGTTTTGGTGATCAACTTGCGGGTTCAATGAACTTATGCATAGGGGTTGGCACACGTTTTCATCTTGACTCTCCGATAGAAACTTTGGGGCACTCTTTGAAGTACTTTGTGTTGGTTGAATAGATGAATCTGAGATTGTGTGATGCATATCGTATAATCATGCCCACGGATACTTGAGGTGACATTGGAGTATCTAGGTGACATTAGGATAAGATAAATATATTTTTGGTATTTTATAATATAGATGCAAGAAAGTAAAGATGCAAATAACAGTAGATTGAAAGCAAATATGATAAGAGATAGACCCGGGGGCCATAGGTTTCCCTAGAGGCTTCTCTCAAGAGCATAAGTATTACGGTGGATGAACAAATTACTGTTGAGCAATTGATAGAAAAGCGAATAATTATGACGTTATCTAGGCATGATCATGTATATAGGCATTACGTCCAAAACAAGTAGACCGACTCTTGCCTGCATCTACTACTATTACTCCACACATCGACCAACTCCTGCCTGCATCTAGAGTATTAAGTTCATAAGAACAGAGTAACGCATTAAGCAAGATGACATGATGTAGAGGGATAAACACATGCAATATGATATAAACCCCATCTGTTATCCTCAATGGAAACAATACAATACGTGTCCTGCAACCCTTTCTGTCACTGGGTAAGAACACCGCAAGATTGAACCCAAAGCTAAGCACTTCTCCAATGGCAAGAAAGATCAATCTAGTAGGCCAAACCAAACTGATAATTCGAAGAGACTTGCAAAGATAACTCAATCATACATAAAAGAATTTAGAGAAGATTCAATTAATATCCATAGATAAATCTAATCATAAACCCACAATTCATCGGATCTCGACAAACACACCGCAAAAAGAGATTACATCGAATAGATCTCCACAAGAGAGGGGGAGAACAATGTATTGAGATACAAAAAGAGAGAAGAAGCCATCTACCTAATAACTATGGACCCGTAGGTCTGTGGTAAACTACTCACAACTCATAGGAGGGGCAAGGATGTTGATGTAGAGGCCCTCCGTGGTCGATTCCCCCTCCGGCAGAGTGTCGGCGAAGGCTCCAAGATGGGATCTCGCGGATACAGAAGGTTACGGTGGTGGAACTTGTGTTTCATGGTCCCCCTGGATGTTTTCGGGGTCCGTGGATATATATAGGAAGAAGAAGTACGTCGGTGGACGCCCGACGGGGCCACGAGACAAGGGGCGCGCCCTACAGGGGGGGGGCGCCCTCCTATCTCGTGGGGCCCTCGGTGCTTTCTTGACTTGCACTCGAGGCTCTCCGGATCAGATTTGTTCAAAAAATAACGCTCCCGAAGGTTTCATTCCGTTTGGACTCCGTTTGATATTCCTTTTCTTCGAAATACTGAAATAGGCAAAAAAAAACAGCAATATGGGCTGGGCCTCCGGTTAGTAGGTTAGTCGCAAAAATGGTATAAATGTGTATAATAAAGCCCATAAACATCCAAGACAGGTAATATAATAGCATGGAACAATCAAAATTTATAGATACGTTGGAGACGTATCAAGCATCCCCAAGCTTAATTCCTACTCGTCCTCGAGTAGGTAAATGATAAAAAGAGAATTTTTGATGTGGAATGCTACCTAGCATAATTCATAATGTAATTTTATTTCATTGTGGCATGAATGTTCAGATCCAAATAATACAAAATAAAAGTTCATATTGACATAAGAAATAGTAATACTTCAAGCATACTAAGCAAGTAATCATGTCTTCTCAAAATAGCATGGCCAAAAGAGAGTTATCCCTACAAAATCATATAGTCTGGCTATGCTTCATCTTCATCACACAAAGTATTTAATCATGCACAACCCCTATGACGAGCCAAGCAATTGTTTCATACTTTAATAATCTCAAACTCTTTCAACTTTCACGCAATACATGAGCGTGAGCCATGGACATAGCACTATATGTGGGATAGAATGGTGGTTGTGGAGAAGACAAAAAGGATAAGATAGTCTCACATCAACTAGGTGTATCAACGGACTATGGAGATGCCCATTAATAGATATCAATGTGAGTGAGTAGGGATCGCCATGCAACGGATGCACTAGAGCTATAAATATATGAAAGCTCAACAAAAGAAAACTAGTGTGTGTGCATCCAACTTGCTTGCTCACAAAGACCTAGGGCATTTTGAGGAAGCCCGTCATTGGAATATACAAGCCAAGTTCTATAATGAGAAATTCCCACTAGTATATGAAAGTGACAATATATGAGACTCTCTATCATGAAGATCATGGTGCTATTTTGAAGCACAAGTGTGGAAAAAGAGATAGTAGCATTGTACCTTCTCTCTTTTTCTCTCATTCTTTTTTTCTTTCTTTTCTTTTCTTTTCTTTTCTTTTTGGCCTTCTCTTTTGTTTTTCTTTTTTTTGTAAAGTCCGAAGTCTCATCCCGACTTGTGGGGGAATCATAGTCTTCATCATCCTTTCCTCGCTGGGACAATGCTCTAATAATGAAGATCATCGCACTTTTATGGATTTACAACTCAAAGCTAGAACAAGATATGACTCTATGTGAATGCCTCCGGCGGTATACCGGGATATGCAATGAATCAAGAGCGACATGTATGAAGATTATGATGGTGGCCTTGCCACAAATACAATGTCAACTACATGATCATGCAAAGAGCAATATGACAAAAGTAATGCGTGTCATATGAACGGAATGGTGGAAAGTTGCATGGCAATATATCTCAGAATGTCTATCGAAAAGTCATAATAGGTAGGTATGGTGGCTGTTTTGAGGAAGGTATATGGTGGGTGTATGGTACCGGCGAAAGTTGTACGATACAAGAGAGGCTAGCAATAATGGAGGGGTGAAAGGGTGCGTATAATCCATGGACTCAACATTAGTCAAAAGAACTCATATACTTGTTGTAAAAATTTAGAAGTCATCAAAAACCAAAGCACTACGCGCATGCTCCTAGAGGGATAGATTGGTAGGAAAAGACCATCGCTCGTCCCCGACTGCCACTCATAAGGAAGACATTCAATAAATAAAATTGTGCTCCAACTTCATCACAAAGCGGTTCACCATACGTGCATGCTACGGGAATCACAAACTTCAACACAAGCATTCTTTAAATCCATAATTACACAACTGGCATGAATTTTATATTACTATCTCCATATCTCAAAACAATTATCAAGCATCAAATTGATCATAGCATCCAATTCACTTTCTATGATAGTTTTTATTATACCCAACTTGGATGCTCATCATTCTAGGACCAAATTAAAACCATAGAAAATACCATGCTGTTCTAAGAGACTCTCAAAATAATATAAGTGAAGCATGAGAGACTAGCAATTTCTATAAAATTAATCCACCACCATGCTCTAAAAGATATAAGTGAAGCACTAGAGCAAAAACTATCAAGCTCAAAAGATATAAGTGAAGCACATAGAGTATTCTAGCAAATTCTAATCAAATAGGCTTCTCCCAAAAGGTGTGTTACAGCAAGGATGATTGTGGTAAACTAACAAGCAAAGACTAATATAATACACGACGCTCCAAGCAAAACACATATCAAGTGGCGAATAAAAATATAGCTCCAAGTAAAGTTACCAATGAACGAAGACGAAAGAGGGGATGCCTTCCCGAGACATCCCCAAGCTTAGGCTTTTGTCTATTCTTGAATATCTTGGGGTGCCATAAGCATCCCCAAGCTTAGGCTCTTGCCACCCTTTATTCCATAGTCCATAAAGGCTTTACCCAAAACTTTGAAAACTTCACAACACAAAACTCAACAGGAAATCTTATAAGCTCTGTTAATGAAAGAAAACAAAACCACCACATAAGGTACTGTAATGAACTCATTCTTTATTTATTTTGGTTTTAAACCTACTGTATTACAACTTCCTTATGGTTTATAAACTAATTTATTAGCCATAGATGCATTGAAATAAGAAAACAACACACGAAAAACAGAATCTGTCAAAAACAGAACAGTCTGTAGCAATTTGTAACTAACGCAAACTTCTGGAACTCTAAAAATCCTACCAAAATAGGAAGTACTGGAAATTTTGTTTATTGATCAGAAGCAAAAAGAATCAATGCAAAATATCTTTTCTGTTATTTATTGAATTTTTTCTCGTGAGTGCAAAGTTTCTGTTTTTCAGCATAATCAAATCAACCATCATCATAGTTTATCCTATAGGTTCTACTTGGCACAAACACTAAACAAAAGATAAAAAACATCTAAACATAAAGTAGAAACAAAATTTAACAATAAACAAGAACAAAAACAAAGAACATAAAGAAAATTGGGTTGCCTCCCAACTAGCGCTATCGTTTAACGCCCCTAGCTAGGCATAAAAGCAAGGATAGATCTAACTAGTGCCATCTTTGGCACTTGATTCATAAGTAGCAAGAGATGATCTCCTTTCTATGTCATTCATTCTTCTATTCAGGGTAAGGACATTGCCATTAATGGATGAAGTAAGATTAAGCACGTTACAGAAATTTGCATCTAAGCTAGACTTCATTTCTTCGATAATTTCATTTTGATAAAAGTACAAGAGAGTAGTTGATTCAACTTTATCATTTAAGGGGTGCCCAAATATGGATTTCATTTTTTCATAAGTATCTATAGCATCCCCTTCAATAAAACCTTCCTCAAAAATAGAATCTAGAACTTGTTTGAAAGAAGCGGGCAAGCCAACATAGAAACTTTTTAAGTATACATCAATTTGATATTGAGGCACATAGCTAGCCCGGATCCTTAATAACCTGTCCCAAGCATCTTTTAAAGATTCATCAAGCAAATAGCAAAAAATTCCGGAGTCATCTTCATCAAAATCATTTAAACTCTCATTAGTGACCCCGGTGGGTCTTTCCGTAGCATCATTGTTTATGAGCTTAGAGAGGATAGAGGGGTTATCCAAGGCACTAGAACTCGGGAGGAATCCCTTAGTTCTTTTTGAGTCGGTCATGGCAACGGGAAGGCAAACACAAAGGCAGAGAGAAGATAGGGAAAGAGAGGGCGACGGCAAGGGTGAAGTGGGGGAGAGGAAAACGAGAGGCAAATGGCAAATAATGTAAATGCGAGGGAGATGAGTTTGTGATGGGTACTTGGTATGTCTTGACTTGAGCGAAGACCTCCCCGGCAACGGTGCCAGAAATCCTTCTTGCTACGTCTTGAGCTAGCGTTGGTTTTCCCCGAAGAGGAGAGGGTGATGCAGCAAGTGTAGCGTAAGTATTTCCCTCAATTTTTGAGAACCAAGGTATCAATCTAGTAGGAGGCTCCTCAAAAGTCCCACGCACCTACACAAACAAACTGAGAACTTGCAACCAACGCAATAAAGGGGTTGTCAATCCCTTCACGGCCACTTGCGAAAGTGAGATCTGATAGAGATAGTATGATAAGATAAATATATTTTTGGTATTTTATAATATAGATGCAAGAAAGTAAAGATGCAAATAACAGTAGATTGAAAGCAAATATGATAAGAGATAGACCCGGGGGCCATAGGTTTCCCTAGAGGCTTCTCTCAAGAGCATAAGTATTACGGTGGATGAACAAATTACTGTTGAGCAATTGATAGAAAAGCGAATAATTATGACATTATCTAGGCATGATCATGTATATAGGCATCACGTCCAAAACAAGTAGACCGACTCCTGCCTGCATCTACTACTATTACTCCACACATCGACCGACTCCTGCCTGCATCTAGAGTATTAAGTTCATAAGAACAGAGTAACGCATTAAGCAAGATGACATGATGTAGAGGGATAAACACATGCAATATGATATAAACCCCATCTTGTTATCCTCGATGGCAACAATACAATACGTGTCTTGCAACCCTTTCTGTCACTGGGCAAGAACACCGCAAGATTGAACCCAAAGCTAAGCACTTCTCCCATGGAAAGAAAGATCAATCTAGTAGGCCAAACCAAACTGATAATTTGAAGATACTTGCAAAGGTAACTCAATCATACATAAAAGAATTCAGAGAAGATTCAATTAATATCCATAGATAAATCTGATCATAAACCCACAATTCCTCGGATTTCGACAAACACACCGCAAAAAGAGATTACATCGAATAGATCTCCACAAGAGAGGGGGAGAACATTGTATTGAGATCCAAAAAGAGAGAAGAAGCCATCTAGCTAATAACTATGGACCCGTAGGTCTGTGGTAAACTACTCACAACTCATAGGAGGGGCAAGGATGTTGATGTAGAGGCCCTCCATGGTCGATTCCCCCTCCGGCAGAGTGCCGGCGAAGGCTCCAAGATGGGATCTCGCGGATACAAAAGGTTACGGTGGTGGAAATTGTGTTTCATGGTGCCCCTGGATGTTTTCGGTGTCCGTGGATATATATAGGAAGAAGTAGATCGGTGGACGCCCGAGGGGCCCACGAGACAGGGGGCGCGCCCTACAGGGGGGCGCGCCCTCCTATCTCGTGGGCCCATCAGAGCTTTCTTGACTTGCACTCCAGGCTCTCCGGATCAGATTTGTTCCAAAAATAACGCCTCCCGAAGGTTTCATTCCATTTGGACTCCGTTTGATATTCCTTTTCTTCGAAATACTGAAATAGGCAAAAAAAACGCAATATGGGCTGGGCCTCCGGTTAGTAGGTTAGTCCCAAAAATGATATAAATGTGTAGAATAAAGGCCATAAACATCCAAAACAGGTAATACAATAGCATGGAACAATCAAAAATTATAGATACGTTGGAGACGTATCACCCACCCCCTTAGGGCGCATCGGGCACCCTCATGGCCGCCTCGATCGCTTCTTGACGTCCACTCCAAGTCTCCTGGATTGCGTTTGTTCCAAAAAGATCGCTCCTGAACGTTTCATTCTGTTTGGACTCCGTTTGATATTCCTTTACTTCGAAACACCGAATTAGGCAAAAAGAATAGCAATTCGGGTTGGGCCTCCGGTTAGTAGGTTAGTCCCAAAAATGATATAAAAGTATAGAGTAAAGCCCATAAACATCCAAAACGGGTAATATAATAGCATGGAACAATCAAAAATTATAGATGCGTTGGAGACGTATCATTCACCATACGTGCATGCTACGGGAATCACAAACTTTAACACAAGTATCTCTCAAATTCACAACTACTCAACTAGCATGACTCTAATATCACCATCTTCATATCTCAAAACAATCATAAAGAATCAAACTTCTCATAGTATTCAATGCACTCTATATGAAAGTTTCTATTATATTCCTCTTGGATGCCCATCATATTAGGACTAAATTTAAAACCAAAGAAAATTACCATGCTATTCTAAAAGACTCCCAAAATAATATAAGTTAAGCATGAGAGTACAACAATTTATATAAAATAAAGCCACCACCGTGCTCTAAAAAGATATAAGTGAAGTACCAGAGCAATATTGTCTAGCTCAAAAGATATAAGTGAAGCACATAGATTATTCTAATAAATCATGATTCATGCGCGTGTCTCCCAAAAGGTGTGTACATCAAGGATGATTGGGTAAACTAAAAGAAAAGACTCAAATCATACAAGACGCTCCAAGAAAAACACATATCATGTGGTGAATAAAAAATATAGCCTCAAGTAAAGTTACCGATAGACGAAGACGAAAGAGGGGATGCCTTCCGGGGCATCACCAAGCTTAGGCTTTTGGTTTTCCTTGAATATTACCTTGGGGTGACTTGGGAATCCCCAAGATTAGTCTCTTGCCACTCCTTATTCCATAGTCCATCAAATCCTTACCCAAAACTTGAAAACTTCACAACACAAAACTCAACAGAAAATCTCATGAGCTCCGTTAGTATAATAAAATAAACCACCACTTTAAGTTACTGTTGCAAACTCATTCTTTATTTATATTGGTGTAATATCTACTGTATTCCAACTTTTCCATGGTTCATACCCCCCGATACTACCCATAGATTCATCAAAATAAGCAAACAACACGCAAAAAACAGAATCTATCAAAAATAGAACAGCCTGTAGTAATATGTAACTCTCGAATACTTATGTACCTCCAAAAATCCTGGTAAATTAGGAAACCCTGAGAAATTTGTGAACCAATCCATAGCAAAAAGAATTAGATCAAAAGTACGTTTCTGTGAATTTTGGAAACTAATTTACTAGGTGTAAAAGTTTCTAATTTTCAGCAGGATCAACACAACTATCACTGTAAGCTATCCTAAAGGTTTAACTTGGCACACATACACTAATTAGAACACAAAACCACATCTAACAATAGTCTAGATGAATTATTTGTTACTAAACAGGAACAAAAAGCAAAGAACAAAAATAAAATTGGGTTTCCCCCAACAAGCGCTATCGTTTAACGCCCTTAGCTAGGCATTGATAATTTCAATGATGCTCACATGAAAGAGAAGAACTGAAGCACAAAAAGAGCATCATAAAACACGTGACAAACACATCTAAGTCTAACATACTTCCTATGCATAGGAATTTTATATGCAAACAAATTATCAAGGCAAGCAAAACCTAGCATATGCAAGGAAGAAGGAAGAAATAGTATCAATCTCAACATAACGAGAAGTAATTTAGTAATATGAAAATATCTACATTCATATTTTCCTCTCTCATAATAATTACATGTAGGATCATAAGCAAATTCAGCAAAATAGCTATCACATAACATATTCTCTACATGATCCACATGCATGCAAAGTTGACACTCTTCCAAAATAGTGGGATTAACATTAACTAAAGTCATGACCTCTCCAAACCCACTTTTATAAAAAATTACATAAGATTGAACATTCTCCAAATACGTGGGATCTAAAGTTGACACTCTTCTAAACCCACTTTAAATATTATTGCAACCATTATTATCAATCTTATATTCATCATGGGGCTTAAATAAATTTTCAAGATCATAAGAAGAATCACCCCAATCATGATCATTGCAACAAATAGTAGACATAGCAAAACTAGCATCCCCAAGCTTAGGGTTTTGCATATCATCGCAATTGACATTAATAGAATTTATAGTAAAATCATTGCAATCATGCTTTTTATTCAAGGAGCTATCGCGAATTTC
This sequence comes from Triticum timopheevii, assembly GCA_963921465.1. Classification (NCBI taxonomy): domain Eukaryota; kingdom Viridiplantae; phylum Streptophyta; class Magnoliopsida; order Poales; family Poaceae; genus Triticum; species Triticum timopheevii. Next base: position 157,417,042 of record OY997272.1, read on the forward strand.
TTCATCACAATTTTCAGATTCACGAATTGCAAGCAAAACATCATAAAGATAATCTAGTGCACTCAAATCACTAGAAATTGGTTCATCATAATGGGATCTCTTAAAAAGATTAGCAAGTGGATGAGGATCCATAAACTTTTAGCAAGCGAAGATGCAAGCAAAAAGAAGGCACATGGTAACATAAGCAAACAAAAGATCGAACGGAAGGAGGGAGAAAGAAAAGCCAAATCTTTTTGAAAATCGTCTTAGAGGTGGGGATAGGAAAACGAGAGCCGAATGGCGAATAATGTAATGCAAGAGAGAAGAGTTTATGATGGGTACTTGGTATGGCTTGACTTGACGTAGATCTCCCCGGCAACGGCGCCATAAATTCTTCATGCTACCTCTTGAGCTTGCGTTGGTTTTTCCCTTGAAGAGGAAAGGGTGATGAAGCAAAGTGGAGTAAGTATTTCCCTCAGTTTGAGAACCAAGATATCAATCCAGTAGGAGACAATGCACAAGTCACCGAATACCTGCACAAACAATCAACAACTTGCACCCAACGCGATAAAGGGGTTTTCAATCCCTTCACAATTACTTGCAAAAGTGAGATCTGATAGATATAGATAAATGATAAAGTAAATATTTTTGGTATTTTTTTTGTTTATAGATCGGAAAGTAAAAGATTGCAAAATAGTAGATCGAAAACTAGTATGATGTAAAAGAGAACTTATATGATGGAAAAGAAACCTGGGGACCATAGGTTTCACTAGTGGCTTCTCTCAAGATAGCAAATATTACGGTGGGTGAACAAATTAATGTCAAACAATTGATAGAAAAGCGCAAAGTTATGACAATATCTAAGGCAATGATCATGAACATAGGCATCACGTTCGTGTCAAGTAGACCGAAACGATTCTGCATCTACTACTATTACTCCACACATCGACCGCTATCCAGCATGCCTCTAGAGTATTAAGTTCATAAAGAACGGAGTAACATATTAAGTAAGATGACATGATGTAGAGGAATTAACTCAAGCAATATGATGAAAACCCCATCGTTTTATCCTCGATGGCAACAATACAATACGTGTCTTGTTGCCCCTACTGTCACTGAGAAAGGACACCGCAAGATTGAACCCAAAACTAAGCACTTCTCTCATTGCAAGAAAAACCAATCTAGTAGGCCAAAATAAACCAATAATTCGAAGAGACTTGCAAAGATATCAAATCATGCATATAAGAATTTAGAGAAGACTCAAATAATATTCATAGATAATCTGATCATAAATCCACAATTCATCGGATCTCGGCAAACGCACTGCAAAAGAATATTACATCGAATAGATCTCCAAGAACACTAAGGAGAACGTGGTATTGAGAATCAAAGAGAGAGAAGAATCCATCTAGCTACTAGCTATGGACACGTAGGTCTGAGTTAAACTACTCACGCTTCATTGGAAGGGTAATGGTGTTGATGTATAAGCCCTGCGTGATCGAATCCCCCTCCGGTAGGACGCCGGAAAAGGCCCCTAGATGGGATCTCACAGGGACAGAAGGTTGTGGTGGTGGAAAAGTGATTTCGTGGCTCTCCTGGGTGTTTTTGGGGTATAAGAGTATATATAGGCGAAGGAACTAGGTCAAGAGACCCACGAGGGGCCCACGAAGCAGGGGGCGCGCCCTACCCCCTGGGCGCTGATACGTCTCCAACGTATCTATAATTTATGAAGCATTTCATGCTATTATATTATTTGTTTTGGATGTTTATGGGCTTTACTAAGCACATTTATATCATTTTTGGGACTAACCTATTAACGGGAGGCACAGCCCATATTGCTGTTTTCTTGCCTATTTCAGTGTTTCGAAGAAAAGGAATATCAAACGGAGTCCAAATGGAATGAAACCTTTGGGAAAGTTATTTTTGGAACAGAAGCAATCCAGGGGACTTGGAGTGCAAGTCGCCTAGATTGCTTCCACTTATGATGATTATTGTGACTTGGAGTTATTTTAGTTATCATAAAGTTGACACTTATGATGATTATTGTGATGAAACTTATGCTATAAAAAGTAGTGATGATTATATTTATAAAACTTGTCATGATTTTGATTACCCTTTTTCTGAACATTACTCTTTTAATGTGGAAACAATTTATAGTATTCAAGTCTCTTATGATACTCCCACCATTCCGAATGAGAAGAATTTTGCTTATGTGGAGAGTAATAAATTTTCTATGCTTGTAGATCATGAAAAGAATGCTTTAGGTGCTGGTTATATTGTTTAATTCATTCATGATGCTACTGAAAATTATTATGAGGGAGGAACATATGCTTGTAGGAATTGCAATTATATCAAGTTCCCTCTCTATGTGTTGAAAATCTTGAAGCTATGCTTGTTTTGCCTTCCTATGCTAGTTGATTATTGTTCCCATAAGTTGTTTGCTCACAAAATCCCTATGCATAGGAAGTGGGTTAGACTTAAATGTTCTAGTCATATTCTTCATGATGCTCTCTTTATGTTTCAATTCTTCTCTTTTATGTGAGCATCATTGAAATCATCATGCCTAGCTAGGGGCGTTAAACGATAGCGCTTGTTGGGAGGCAACCCAACTTTATTTTTGTCCTTTGCTTTTGCTCCTGTTTAGTAATAAATAATTCATCTAGCCTCTGGTTAGATGTGGTTTTATGTTTTAGTTAGTGTTTGTGCCAAGTAGAACCTTTGGGAAGACTTGGGTGAAGTCTATATGATCTTGCTGTAAAAAACAGAAACTTTAGCGCTCACGAGATTAGCTGCCATTTTTTTACAGAAAAGTGCTTTTGGGTTAATTATTTTTTAAGATGATTAGTAGACAAATTCCTCAGGTCCAGCAATTTATTTCAGAATTTTTGGAGTTACAGAAGTATACGTTTGATACAGATTACTACAGACTGTTCTGTTTTTGACAGATTCTGTTTTCATTGTGTTGTTTGCTTATTTTGATGAATCTATGAGTAGTATCGGAGTGTATGAACCATAGAGAAGTTGGAATACAGTAGATATTGCACTAATATTAATTTAGAATGAGTTCACAACAGTACCTAAGTGGTGATTTATTTTCTTATACTAACGGAGCTTACGAGTTTTGTTTTGAGTTTCGTGTTGTGAAGTTTTCAAGTTTTGGGTAAAGATTCGATGGACTATGGAATAAGGAGTGGTAAGAGCCTAAGCTTGGGGATGCCCAAGGCACCCCAAGGTAATATTCAAGGACAACCAAGATCCTAAGCTTGGGGATGCCCCAGAAGGCATCCCCTCTTTCGTCTTCGTTCATCGGTAACTTTACTTGGAGCTATATTTTTATTTACCACATGATATGTGTTTTGCTTGGAGCATCAATTTATTTTTTTAGTATTTGCTTGATGTTATTTAGAATAATGTTTTGCATCTCTATGTTCAATAAAAATGTAGAGGATGGCCTTTCCCATGCTTATTTTGCAAGTATACATGTTGCTGTTTCAGAACAGAAAGTTTACCACTGTTGCAAAAATTCCCTAGAAAAGTCAGAGAGTGATATAATGTTGAATATTTTTGCATAATGAGCTCTGATAAATCTTCTACAGATTAGTATTTTTCTTATAATTGTTGGAGTTAGGGAAGTATGATGAATCTTGCATTCTTTACAGACTATATTGTTTCGGCAGATTACTGTTATGTTTGCATTGTTTGCATATGCTTGCTTGTTTAATGATTCTATTTGAGGATAGGAGTATTAAATATGCAGAGACATTTAGTATGCAATGTTGAATAATAATTTTAGTAATTTGTTACCGTATAAAATGATAAGGTTTTTGCATTGTTTTATACTAACTTATCTCGCGAGTTCTTGTTGAGTTTTGTGTGGATGAAGTTTTTAAGATTTAGGGAAACTGTGATATAAAAGGAATTAAGGAGACACAAAAGCTCAAGCTTGGGGATGCCCAAGGCACCCAAGATAATATTCCAAGAAGTCTCAAGCATCTAAGCTTGAGGATGCCCTGGTAGGCATCCCACCTTTCTTCTTCAACAATTAACAGTTAGTATCAATTAAACCTAAGTTTTTGCTTCTTCACATGAGTTGTGCTATCCTTGCAATGCCATTTTGTTTTGTTTTTCTTGCTGTTTAAATAAAATACCAAGATCTGAAATACTTAAATGAGAGAGAGTCTTCACATAGCTACATAATTATGTAACTACTCATTGATCTTCACTTATATCTTTTTAAGAGTAGTTTGTCATTTACTTGTGTGCTTCACCATCACCACGCTATCGTGGTGACGCAACTCTCCCTCGACACTGATACGTCTCCAACGTATCTATAATTTTTTATTGTTCCATGCTATTATATTATCCATCTAGGATGTTTTATATGCATTTATATGCTAATTTATATGATTTTTGGGACTAACCTATTAACCTAGAGCCCAGTGCGAGTTTCTATTTTTTCCTTGTTTTCAGTTTTACAGAAAAGGAATACCAAACGGAGTCCAACTGACATGCCAATTTTTGATGATTTTTTGTGGACCAAAAGAAGCCCCTGGAGTGAAAGAGTTGGGCCAGGAGAGTCCCGGGCTGCCCACGAGGGTGGGGGCGAGCCCACCCCCCTGGGCGCACCCCCTGCCTCATGGACAGCCCGGAGACCCCCCTAACGTGAGACCTATGCCAAAAATTCCTATAAATACTGAAACCTCCATAAAGCACAATGGATCGGGAGTTCCGCCGCCACAAGACTCTGTAGCCACCAAAAACCAGTCAGGACCCTGTTCCGGCACCCTGTCGGAGGGGGGATCCCTCACCGTTGGCCATCTTCATCATCCCGACGCTCTCCATGACGAGGAGGGAGTAGTTCACCCTTGGGGTTGAGGGTATGTACCAGTAGCTATGTGTTTGATCTCTCTCTCTCTCTCTCTCTCGTGTTCTTGAGGAGATATGATCTTGATATATTGCGAGCTTTGCTATTATAGTTGGATCTTATGATGTTTCTCCCCTTCTACTCTCTTGTGATGAATTGAGTTTTCCCCTTGAAGTTGTCTTGTCGGATTGAGTCTTCAAGGATTTGAGAACACTTGATGTATGTCTTGTCGTGCTTATCTGTGGTGACAATGGGATAACACGTGATCTACTTGATGTATGTTTTGGTGATCAACTTGCAGGTTCAATGAACTTATGCATAGGGGTTGGCACACATTTTCATCTTGACTCTCTGGTAGAAACTTTGGGGCACTCTTTGAAGTACTTTGTGCTGGTTGAATAGATGAATCTAAGATTGTGTGATGCATATCGTATAATCATGCCCATGGATACTTGAGGTGACATTGGATTATCTAGGTGACATTAGGGTTTTGGTTGATTTGTGTCTTAAGGTGTTATTCTAGTACGAACTCTATGATAGATCAAACGGAAAGAATAGCTTCGTGTTATTTTACTACGGACTCTTGATTAGATCGATCAGAAAGAATAACTTTGAGGTGGTTTCGTACCCTACCATAATCTCTTCGCTTGTTCTCTGCTATTAGTGACTTTGGAGTGACTCTTTGTTGCATGTTGAGGGATAGTTATATTATCCAATTATGTTATTACTGTTGAGAGAACTTGCACTAGTGAAAGTATGAACCCTAGGCCTTGTTTCCTAGCATTGCAATACCGTTTACGCTGACTTTTATCATTAGTTACCTTGCTGTTTTTATATTTTCAAATTACAAATACCCATATCTACCATCCATATTGCACTTGTATAACTATCTCTTCGCCGAACTAGTGCACCTATAAAATTTACCATTGTATTGGGTGTGTTGGGGACACAAGAGACTCTTTGTTATTTGGTTGTAGGGTTGCTTGAGAGAGACCATCTTCATCCTACGCCTCCCACGGATTGATAAACCTTATAGGTCATCCACTTGAGGGAAATTTTCTACTGTCCTACAAACCTCTGCACTTGGAGGCCCAACAACATCTACAAGAATAAGGTTGTGTAGTAGACATCAAGCTCTTTTTTGGCGCCGTTGCCGTGGAGGTGAGTGCTTGAAGGCATATCTTTAGATCTTGCAATCGAATCTTCCAGTTTCTTGTTTTATCACTAATTTATTTTATAAAAAGAAAACTACAAAAAATGGAATTGAGTTTGTCTCATATGCTTCATCTTTTTAATATCTTTCTTGAGAATGATGGAAAGGAAAATTGTGCTCAAGTGCTAGAAGAAGAAGTCTATAAAATGTTTGGCACTAAATCTTTGGATGATGAGCATGATTGCAATGTTTTTAGTATGAATTCTTTGAATACCCATGATGCTAATGATATGCAAAGCCACAAGCTTGGGGATGCTATGTTTGATGAATATGATATTTTTTTTGTCCCCCAAGTTTTGATGAGCAAATTTATTATGATGAAAGCATGCCTCCTATTTATGACGAGTATTGTGATGATACGTATGCCATAAATAATAAACATAACAATGAAACTTGTTATCATGATTTTAATTTTCAATTGGATTATGCTTCACATGATAGCTATTTTGTTGAGTATGCTCCCACTACTATTCATGAGAAGAAGTTTGCTTATGTGGAGAGTAGTAAAATTTATATGCTTGTGCATCGTGAAAATAATGCTTTATGTGATGGTTATATTGTTGAGTTCATTCATGATGCTACTGAAAATTATTATGAGGGAGGAACATATGCTTGTAGGAATTGCAATAATATCAAGTTTCCTCTCTATGTGCTTAAAATCTTGAAGTTATGCTTGTTTTGCCTTCCTATACTAGGTGATTATTGTTCCCATAGGTTGTTTGCTCACAAAATCCCTATGCATAGGAAGTGGGTTAGACTTAAATGTGCTAGTCATATTCTTCATGATTCTCTCTTTATGTTTCAATTCTTATCTATTATTTGAGCATCACTGAAATCATCATGCCTAGCTAGGGGCGTTAAACGTTAGCGCTTGTTCGGAGGAAACCCAATGTTATTTTTGTTTCTTGATTTTTGCTCCTGTTTAGTAATAATAATTCATCTATCCACTGGTTAGATGTGTTTTATGTTTTAATTAGTGTTTGTGCCAAGTAGAACCTTTGGGAAGACTTGAGTGAAGTCTTTATGATCTTGCTGTAAAAAAAGAAACTTTAGCGCTCACGAGATTAGCTGCCATTTTTTACTGGAGAGTGATTTTAGGTTGATTATTTTTGCAGATGATTAATAGACAAATTACTCAGGTTCACCAACTTATTTCAGAATTTTTGGAGTTACAAAAGTATACATTTGATACAGATTACTACAGAATGTTCTGTTTTTGACAGATTCTGCTTTCTTTGTGTTGTTTGCTTATTTTGATGAATCTATGAGTTGTATCGGAGGGTATGAACCATAGAGAAGTTGGAATACAGTATATATTACACCAATACGAATTTAGAATGAGTTCACAACAGTACCTAAGTGGTGGTTTTATTTTCTTATACTAACGGAGCTTACGAGTTTTCTGTTGAGTTTTGTGTTGTGAAGTTTTCAAGTTTTCGGTAAAGATTCGATGGACTATGGAATAAGGAGTGGTAAGAGCCTAAGCTTGGGGATGACTAAGTCACCCCAAGGTAATATTTAAGGAAAACCAAGAGCCCAAGCTTGGGGATGCCCCGGAAGGCACCCCCTCTTTCGTCTTCGTTCATCGGTAACTTTACTTGGAGCTTTATTTTTATTCACCACATGATATGTGTTTTGCTTGGAGCGTCATTTTATTTTGTTATTATTTGCTTTATGTTATTTATAATAATGTTTGGCATCTATATGTTCAATAAAAATGTCAAGGATAGCCTTTACCATGCTTATTTTGCAAGTATACATGTTGCTGTTTCAAAACAGAAAGTTTAACGCTGTTGCAAAAATTCCCTAGAAAAGTCAGAGAATGATATAATATTGAAACTTTTTGCATATTGAGCTCTGATAAATCTTCTACAGTTTAGTAGTTTTCTCATAATTGTTTGAGTTAGGGAAGAATGATGAATCTTGCATTCTTTACAGACTATACTGTTTTGGCAGATTGCTGTTATGTTTGCATATGTTTGCTTGTTTAATGATTCTATTTGAGGATAGGAGTATTAAATATGCAGAGACATTTAGTATGCAATGTTGAATAATAATTTTAGTGATTTGTTACAGTAGAAAATGATAAGGTTTTTGCATTGGTTTATACTAACTTATCTCACGAGTTCTTGTTGAGTTTGGTGTGGATGAAGCTTTCGACATTTAGGAAACCGAGATATAAAAGGAATTAAGGAGACACAAAAGCTCAAGCTTGGGGATGGCCAAGGCACCCCAAGATAATATTTCAAGAAGTCTTAAGCATCCAAGCTTGGGGATGCCCCGGTAGGTATCCCACCTTTCTTCTTCAACAATTATCGGTTAGTACCGGTTGAACCTAAGTTTTTGCTTCTTCACATGATGTGTGCTATCCTTGAAATGTCATTTTGTTTTGTTTTGCTTGCTGTTTGAATAAAATAACAAGATCTGAAATTCTTAAATGTTAGAGAGTCTTCACATAGTTGCACAATTATTAGAATACTCTATGTGCTTCACTTATATCTTTTGGTGTAGTTTGTCATTTGCTCTAGTGCTTCACTTATACCTTTTTAGAGCACGGTGGTGGTTTTATTTTGTAGAAATTATTGATCTCTCATGCTTCACTTATATTATTTTGAGAGTCTTTTAGAACAGCATGGTAATTTGCTTTGGTTATAAAATTGGTCCTAATATGATGGGCATCCAAGTTGGGTATAATAAAAACTATCATATAAAGTGCATTGAATACTAGCATAAAATTGATACTTGATAATTGTTTTGAGATATAAAGGTGGTAATGTTAGAGTCATGCTAGTTGGGTAATTATGAAATTGATAAATACTTGTGTTAAAGTTGGCAAGTCCCGTAGCATGCACGTATGGTAAAAGTTGTGTAACAAATTTGTTGAATGGGATGCTCATTTGATTGCCTTCCTTATTTGTGGAGGTCGGGATCGCGCGATGGTTAACTCCTACCAACCCTTCCCCGAGGAGCATGCGTAGTAGTACTTTGCTTCAAGGGCTAATAAACTTTTGCAATAAGTATATGAGTTCTTTATGACTAATGTGAGTCCATGGATTATACGCACTCTTACCCTTCCATCATTGCTAGCCTCTACGGTACCGTGCATTGCCCTTTCTCACCTTGAGAGTTGGTGCAAACTTCGCCGGTGCATCCAAACCCCGATACGATACGCTCTATCACACATAAACCTCTTTATATCTTCCTGAAAACAGCCACCATACCTACCTATTATGGCATTTCCATAGCCATTCAGAGATATATTGCCATGCAACTTTCCACCGTTCCTTTTATTATGACACGCTCCATCATTGTCATATTGCTTTTGCATGATCATGTAGTTGACATCATATCTGTGGCAAAGCCACCATGCATAATTTTTCATACATGTCACTCTTGACTCATTGCAAATCCCGGTACACCGCCGGAGGCATTCGTATAGAGTCATATCTTGTTCTAGTATCGAGTTGTAATCCATGAGTTGTAAATAAATTGAAGTGTGATGATCATCATTATTAGAGCATTGTCCCTAAAAAAAGAGAAATGCCAAATAAAAAAAATTAAAGGCCAAATAAAAAAGGGAATAAAAAGGGAAAGGCCAAATAAAAAAAGAAAGGCCCAAAAAAAGGGGGGACAATGTTACTATCCTTTTCCACACTTATGCTTCAAAGTAGCACCATGATCTTTATGATAGAGAGTCTCTTATTTTGTCACTTTCATATACTAAGTGGGAATTTTTCATTATAGAACTTGGCTTGTATATTCCAACGATGGGCTTCCTCAAAAATGCCCTAGGTCTTCGTGAGCAAGCAAGTTGGATGCACACCCACTTAGTTTCTTTTGTTGAGCTTTCATACATTTATAGCTCTAGTGCATCCGTTGCATGGCAATCCCTACTCCTTATGTTGACATCAATTAATGGGCATCTCCATAGACCGTTGATTAGCCTCGTCAATGTGAGACTTTCTCCTTTTTTGTCTTCTCCACACAACCTCCATCATCATATTCTATTCCACCCATAGTGCTATATCCATAGCTCATGCTCATGTATTGCATGAGAGTTAAAAAAGTTGAAGCGCGTTAAAAAGTACGAACCAATTCCTTGGCAACCGGGGTTGTGCATGATGGGAGTATTTTGTGTGACAAAAATGAAGCATAGCCTAACTATATGATTTTGTAGGGATAAGCTTTCTTTGGCTATGTTATTTTGATAAGACATGATTACTTGTTAGTATGCTTGAAGTATTACTATTTTTATGTCAATATGAACTTTTGTCTTGAATCTTTTGGATCGGAACATTCATGCCACAATAAAGAAAATTACATTGAGAAATATGCTAGGTATGATTCCACATCAAAAATTTTGTTTTTATCATTTACTTACTCGAGGATGAGCATGAATTAAGCTTGGGGATGCTTGATACGTCTCCAACGTATCTATAATTTTTTATTGTTCCATGCTATTACATTATCCATCTAGGATGTTTTATATGCATTTATATGCTATTTTATATGATTTTTGGGACTAACCTATTAACCTAGAGCCCAGTGCCAGTTTCTGTTTTTTCCTTGTTTTTGAGTTTGACAAAAAAGGAATACCAAATGGAGTCCAAATGATGTGCCAATTTTTGATGATTTTTTGTGGACCAAAAGAAGCCCCTGGAGTGAAAGAGTTGGGCCAGGAGAGTCCCGGGCTACCCACGAGGGTGGGGGTGAGCCCACCCCCCTGGGTGCGCCCCCCTGCCTCATGGACAGCCCGGAGACCCCCCCTGACGTGAGACCTACGCCAAAAATTCCTATAAATACTGAAATCTCCAGAAAGCACAATAGATCGGGAGTTTAGCCGCCGCAAGCCTCTGTAGCCACCAAAAACCAATCGGGACCCTGTTCTGGCACTCTACCAGAGGGGGGATCCCTCACTGGTGGCCATCTTCATCATCTCGACACTCTCCATGACGAGGAGGGAGTAGTTCACCCTCGGGGTTGGGGGCATGTACCAGTAGCTACGTGTTTGATCTCTCTCTCTCTCTCTCGTGTTCTTGAGGAGATATGATCTTGATGTATTGCGAGCTTTGCTATTATAGTTGGATCTTATGATGTTTCTCCCCCTCTACTCTCTTGTGATGAATTGAGTTTTCCCCTTGAAGTTGTCTTGTCAGATTGAGTCTTGAAGGATTTGAGAACACTTGATGTATGTATTGTTGTGCATCTGTGGTGACAATGGGTGAGGGAGTCCTGGATTAGGCGGAGTCCAGATGGCCGGACTATGACCTTTGGCCGGACTCCCAGACTATGAAGATACAAGATTGAAGACTTCGTCCCGTGTCCGGAGGGGACTTTCCTTGGCGTGGAAGGCAAGCTTGGCAATACGATATGTAGATCTCCTCCCATTGTAACCGACTCTGTGTAACCCTAGCCCTCTCTGGTGTCTATATAAACCGGAGGGTTTTAGTCCGTAGGACGAACAACAATCATACCATAGGCTAGCTTCTAGGGTTTAGCCTCTCTGATCTCGTGGTAGATCTACTCTTGTACTACCCATATCATCAATATTAATCAAGCAGGAGTAGGGTTTTACCTCCATCGAGAGGGCCCGAACCTGGGTAAAAACATTGTGTCCCTTGTCTCCTATTACCATCCGCCTAGACGCACAGTTCGAGACCCCCTACCCGAGATCCGCCGGTTTTGACACCGACATTCGTGCTTTCATTGAGAGTTCCTCTGTGTCGTCACCTTTAGGCCCAATGGCTTCTTCGATCATCAACAACGACACGGTCCAGGGTGAGACTTTTCTCCCCGGACAGATCTTCGTATTCGGCGGCTTTGCACTGCGGGCCAATTCACTTGGCCATCTGGAGTAGATTGAAAGCTACGCCCCTGGCCATTAGGTCAGATTTGGAAGTTTGAACTACACGACGGACATCTACGGAGACTTGATCTTTGACGAATTCGAGTCGCAGCTGAGCGCGCCGCACTATCATGAGGGGCATGATCTAGCTCTGCCGCCGGACAGTGTCCAGAAGGCCGCTCAGGTGTCCGCTCTGACCCTTAGCTCGGAGCCGACTGCGCCAATCGAGGACGGATGGTTGGACACCGCCTCGGGGGCTGCAATCTCTACGGCGATCGAGCCGAATACCAGCCTTGTCCTTTGTGAAGCTCGTAACTCCAAGGTGTCGAACTCCTCTTCGGACTCCGGATCTTCCGCACCCCTTCCAATCGAACTCGATTGGGCTCCGATCATGGAGTTCACCGCCGCGGACATCTTTCAGCACTCACCCTTCGGCAACATCCTGAGTTCACTAAAGTCTCTCTCTTTATCAGGAGAGCCCTGGCCGGACTATGGTCAGCAAGGTTGGGATGCTGATGACGAAGAAATTCGGAACCCACCCACCACCCAATTCGTAGCCACTATCGATGATTTAACCGACATGCTCGACTTCGACTCCGAAGACATCGACGGTATGGACGCCGATGAAGGAGACGAACAAGAACCATCGCCTATAGGGCACTGGACAACCACCTCATCCCACAATGTATGCATGGTGGACACACCTAAAAGAAACGGCGACGAGGATCAAAAGGGTGCAACAAGGGATCGTTCCCTCGAAAAGCAATCAAAGCGGCGGCGTAAGCGCCGCGCCAAACCCCACCTCGACAGAGACCCAGCCATAGAGCAGGGCGAACCGGCGGACGACGAACATGCCATTGAGCAACCGTCCGAACAAGGCAACTTGGATAAACAAACCGAACAAGTCGTCCCCGGCAAAGATAATAGTTCGGACGACCTCACGCCGGACAAGTTGCTGGAGCAGAAGAACCTCCACCAAAGGCTCGTCGCCACTGCGCGTGGCCTGAAAAAGCAGAAGCAGAAGCTCAAAACAACAGAAGATGCACTCAGAATCAGATGGGGCAAAGTACTCAACACCGCACACAAGTACGGCGACAGTCACCACACAAAGAGCTATCCGAAGCGAAAATTACTACCGGAATTTGATGAGGAGGCCTTAGAGCCCCCACAGTCAAAAAACAAGGAAGCCACCAGGTCGGATAGACGACCCCATGACCGACATAGAGCGGCAAAGGGCGCCGCACTCAATCCGGCACGCGATCCGCACAAGGATTCGCATCAAAAAGACGGCCCAACCAGATCTATCTATGGGCCAAGAAAGCAAGCTCTAGTAAGTAATGCAACGCAACAAATATCCGAACATCACGGCACACCCAAATACAGGGGCGCCGCACATCCCCTACATTTCACCGATGAGGTGCTGGACCATGAATTTCCAGCGGGATTCAAGCCCATAAACATAGAGGCATACGACGGAACAACAGACCCTCAAGTCTGGATTGAGGATTATATCCTCCACATACACATGGCTAGAGGAGATGACCTCCACACCATAAAATACTTACCCCTCAAGCTCAAAGGGCTAGCCCGGCATTGGCTTAAAAGCCTTCCCGAAAACACCATAGGAAGTTGGGAAGAGCTCGAGGATGCTTTTCGGGCAAATTTTCAAGGGACCTATGTCCGACCTCCGGATGCAGACGATCTAAGTCATATAACTCAACAACCCGGAGAGTCAGCCCGGAAACTCTGGAACAGATTTCTTACTAAAAAGAATCAGATAGTCGACTGTCCAGATGCCGAAGCCCTAGCAGCTTTCAAACATAGCGTTCGAGACTAATGGCTCGCCAAACACCTAGGCCAAGAAAAGCCAAGAACAATGGCCGCATTGACAAGCCTCATGACCCGCTTTTGCGCAGGAGAGGATAGCTGGTTGGCAAGAAGTAGCACCAGCGACCCAAGTACATCCGAAGTCAGAGATGGAAATGGGAAACCGTGCCTTAGCAAGGAACAGCGCCGGATCAAGGATAACAGCCCAAAGAGCACGACAGTCAATGCCGGATTCAAAAGCTCTCGGAAGAATCAGAAAAAGACGCCCCCCAAAGATAATAGGGACGAGCTATCTAACCTCAACAAAATCTTGGACAAAATATGCCAAATCCACAGTACTCCCGGGAGGCCTGCAAACCACACCCACAGAGATTGTTGGGTCTTCAAGCAATCCAGCAAACTCAACGCCGAACACAAGGGGCTCGACATACCAAGCGAGGATGACGACGAACCCCACAAGCAGAGCACCGGAGAACAAAAGAAGTTCCCGCAAGAAGTCAAAACAGTAAATTCACTTCATGTGACAAAAGGGAAAAACAGAGTGGCGCCTATGGAGATACGCGCCATACGGCCTGTCCCAGAGGAGTCTCACCACTGGTTGTTACAACCAATCACCTTCGATCCTCAGGATTACTCTAGAGGTATCCGGAACGCAGGCTGGACTGCCTTGGTCTTAGATCTGATAATTGACGGACTCCACTTTACACAAGTCCTAATGGACGGCGGCAGTGATCTAAACCTGCTATATCAGGACACAATCCGCAAAATGGGGATAAACCCAGCAATAATTCGCCATGGCAACACTTCCTTTCAAGGGGTCATGCCAGGCCCAGATACCCATTGTATGGGTTCCCTCTTGTTAGAAGTTATGTTCGGCTCCCCCGACAACTTCCGAAGCAAAAAGCTAACCTTCCACATCGCCCCATTCATAAGTAGCTATCAAGCACTACTGGGACGCGAAGCTTTCGCCCGCTTTAACGCAATACCGCATTATGCATCCCTTACACTCAAAATGCCCGGTCCACGAGGCATCATCTCATTAAAGGGAAATATCGAGCGTTCCTCGAGCGCGGACGATGGTGCGGCTGCCCTGACAGCCGCACACTAAACCAGCTTTACTAGTTAGAGCACCTAAACAGGTCGTTCAAGACCCCGGACATGGCTCGACGAGTCTGGCGTAAACATACAAAGGCTTAATAGCCGCATACCCCTGTACAAGGGGCTCCGCGCGTTTACACCAAGAGACAATAAAGCTCAATTCTACCCATTTTCTGTATTATACTTTGTTTATTTTAACATAGATTTCTCGCACGATTGTTTTCAACTAAGTTCCTCTCTTTTACAGACGAACACCGTGCTACACCCGTCCAGGATACGGCACACCGGAGACACAGGCGCAGACGTGCAGTAGGGACCCGTTTCAAGGATTCTTTTCAGATTAAGACCCTGCGTAAACCTTTTTTTACTGTCTCTTGTTGATAACATCCCCCGGTTTTTTGCTATAACCGAGGAGGAGGCTGGCGTCTTGGCATGTGGCCACGCCAAAATTTTGCACGTACCTGGACACCAGGGGCTTCTTACCAAGGGCTTTTGTTCAGCCCGTTTTCATAAAGACTGAATACCTTAGGGAGTGTTCGGCGTCGCGAGTTTGGCCTTATATGCA
This sequence comes from Triticum timopheevii, assembly GCA_963921465.1. Classification (NCBI taxonomy): domain Eukaryota; kingdom Viridiplantae; phylum Streptophyta; class Magnoliopsida; order Poales; family Poaceae; genus Triticum; species Triticum timopheevii. The sequence goes on from OY997272.1 coordinate 157,432,433, forward strand.
TCAGCTCCGTATCATGTCTTTGGTGGGTTTGCCCGGCTCCTATGTTTTGCTGCCTTACGTTCCGCTCTATCGGCTAAGGCGGCACCAGGAGAACTACTACGATTGTGCCCCGGTTCGGCCAGGCGAGCACCTCAGTAGAGAAAGCCAAAAACTGACTGTCATGATATAGCGAGAGACTGGTCAACCACTCGATGACTTGCCGGAATCTTTAGGATTCCTCCGCATTAACGAAGGGCCATTTCCCGGTCAGGCACACACGTGCCCCAAATTCGGGCGAGCGCGGTGCCCCTAGGGGCTATTCAGTAGCCCCACTGTCAGACTCCTATGGCTAAGTGAAAGTGATAAAGCATTATAGTCCGGTTGCCTAGTTCGATGCGCTATCACCTCCTTTATAGGACCAAGACATTGGATCAAGTGTGAAAATGCGCCTTCTGCGAACACCCCCACATTATATGCGTGGGGGCTGAAGCCAACGACTGCCATCTTTCAGGTTATATACACATATACATTGACGGCCGCACAGGAGGTATTCTAATTCTTGAAAGCACAAGTATAAAAAGCTTTTATATTCCATCAAAACATTGTTTTACAAACAGTACATGTTATTTGAACATAACATCCTTCGAGCACTGCGTCTCTATTACACGCGCGCCCTGCAGAACTTCCTAAAAATAGTGCTCGACAGGTACTCGGCTTTCGTCCGAATCCTGGGATGCAATAGCACTGGCCTTCATCTCCGCCCAGTATGTCTTGACACGGGCAAGAGCCATCTGTGCACCCTCTATGCACGCTAACCTCTTCATTGCATCAATATGCGGCACCGCACCAAGGAACTGCTGCACCAAGCTAAAATAACTCTTCGGCTCGGGCCCTTTCGGCCACAGATGACTCACGACATGCTTCATGGCGAGTCTGGATAACCTGTTCAGCTCCGCCCATGCGGCCAAACAATCGGATACCGAAAGTGGGCGCTCTGGATTGTGGAACTGCGACCAAAAAAGTTCTTCCAATTCATGGTCATTTAGACCCCGGAAGTGTTCGGTCGCGTCTGCGGCACTCGCCGCCAAATCCAGATAAGTGTTCATCGCACTCCACTTCCGGTCCAACGGAGCATACTTAGGATCCCCGAACTTCATTCGCAGCATATAGGGCTTTCCAGCCATGATATCTCTGGCCTGACGTAGCTCCTCCTTCATAGCTCTCATTGCAGAGCGAATGTCCTTGGCCTTGGCAGTGACCTTTTCTAGGTCCTTCTGTGCCACTCTATCTTCTTTTTCAAGAAGCTTGCAACGGTCGGCAGCATTCTTCAATTTTACAACCACCTCGGCCATTTCCTTCTTGCTCTGGCAGTGAGCAGCTTGTTCGGCTTTTAGCTCTTCAGCCGCCTTTAAGGCAGCCGCATCGCTTTTCCTGGCTTGCTCCTTGGCTCGGGCAAGTTCCGCCCAAAGGTTCTCCATGGCAGCAGCACCATCTACATTAAGCACACATGTTATAAGGTACGAGCATCAAGCTCCTCTTACCAGATGTCTTCGGAGACATTACATACCTTGTGCCTCGTCCACCCGCTCATTGACAAGCGCGATGTCGGCATCGGCCACGTCAAGTTGCCGCTTTAGCTCGGCAAATTCATCAGTCCGGCTAGCCACCGAACACCTCGCCACCTACATAGGAAAGGCGACATATTATACCTGGGATTATGATCCTCTGCGTGCCGTCATTTTTGATAACGCACAGAGTCTCAGGGGCTACTATCTATACAGGGCGCATTTTATATATGCGGAACTGTCAAAAGGTACATCATTTCGCGTACCTCAAAACCTGTCAGTAAACTCCTGGCGGCCTCGTACAATCCGCTTTCCGCAGATAAAATCCTTCTAATCATCGTGTTCATCAACACACGGTGTTCTTCTGAGATAGACGCTCGCCCGAGCAGATCCTTCAGCTCCTCCGACCGTGCACCGGACGGTGTCGGACTCGTCCGAAGACCTTTTTCGAAGGCCGGATTCGGAGAAACCCTCCAAGACGACACCTCGGGGTCACCCGCCTCGCAAGACAGTACAGTTGGGGGAGGCGTTCCGCTCTCCATCATCTCCGGACGAAGATCCCCTGAAGATGAGCTCTGCTGAGAAGGGTTGAGATCCGAACTGCAAGGTAAAATTTCGGTTATCTTCCTCAGAAATAAAACAGGGATGTCACTCATTTTAAAACCCCTCTCTTTACTTACGGCTCAGTGGAGAGCTGATCCCCTTGGGGGCGCAATGCGACCGGGGCACCCTCTGGCGCCGGACCCTCTGACGAAGATTTCTTCCCCCGCTTTGAGGCCATCGCCTCCGGGTCTTCAGAGGCGGTCCTTTTCTTTCCCTGGATAGGGGAATTCTCGATTCCTCCTTTCTTGATAGCCTCCTTTGCGAAGGTGGTAGCTTCTTGGTTCCCCTCTTCGCCTTCTTCCAAAGGTGCAATCTCCAGCATCCTGGTCAACACGGTATCCAGCGTGGTCTCAGGGAGGGGGGCCGGACACCTGATAAGCTTTGCTTTCGCTATCCATTCCTGTTTAAAGGATAGCTCTTTTAAGGGCAGTTTTACGATAAATGTGTGGATAGCGTGTCCGGGTACAGGGCTACTTACTTGAGTATCCGGGTGATTGCAGCTCAGACCTGCGTCCTCGGACAAGTCCGGACACATTGCTTGTGATCCGAAGAACAATTTGTACATCTCCACGGGCGTCGTGCCCATAAAATGTTGGAGAGCTCGTGGTCCTTCCGGATTAAACTCCCACAGATGGAGGGGACGACATTTGTAGGGCAGTATGCGGTGAATCAGCATAACATGCGCCACTACGGCCAAATTGATATCTCTTTCTAGGAGATCTCGAATGCGGCCCTGCAGCAAGGGCACATCCTTGGACGGCCCCCAGTTAAGCCCTTTATTGACCCATGACGCTAGCCGTGGTGGGGGACCCGAGCGAAAAGCAGGTGGTGCCACCCATGTGGTGCCCCTGGGAGCTGTGATGTAAAACCACTCTCGTTGCCATAAGCCGAACTCCTCTTGAAAAGAGCCCTCGGGCCATGGAGCGTCGGCAATCTTGCTTATAATAGCACCTCCACACTCAGCATGCTGTCCCTCGATTATCTTCGGTTCTACCTTGAAGGTATTAAGCCACAGTCCGAAGTGAGGAGTAATATGGAGGAAGGCCTCACACACGATAATGAACAATGAGATTTGGAGGATGGACTCCGGAGCTAAGTCGTGACATTCCAGCCCGTAATAAAACATGAGCCCCCTCACGAAGGGATCAATCGGGAAGCCTAGCCCCTGAAGGAAGTGAGATGTGAACACCATGCTCTCACCGGGCTGGGGAGTGGGGATAGCCTACCCTGGAGCAGGCAGCCTATGCGAGATTTCTCCGGTTAGATACCTGGCATCTCTCAGCTTTCGCATGTCTTCTTCCATAACGGAGGAAGGCATCCACCGGCCTTGGAGGTAGGAGCCGGACGTCATCGAAGGTCCGAAGCGCCTGAATCTAGAGCTTTGGGTGTTGGAACTCGAGGCGAGAGGTGGATTTGATTGGATTGAAAGAAAGGAGTCGAGCCTTGGTCTCTTTATAAAGAGGTTGAATACCAAGAGCCCTCCCCGTGACCGTTTGGGACTCACTTTCAATTAAGAAGTCATACCAATGGCACGATTGGGTTACCCACGCCCGTATTGATGAGAATCCTGGAATAAGGGGACATGATCTCTGCTTTGACAAGACGTGCCAAGGGAACCGCCTCACTAAACACGCTGAGGTGGGACAGTAAAGCGATTCGAATAAAGGCTTGGTCATGGCGTGATGTCACACTACGGAATACGTCAGCAGATTAGATTTGTGTAAATATTATTCTCTCTACGGTGGTATGTGGAACTTATTTTGCAGAGCCGGACACTATCCTTGTGTTCAAACATCTTCTATGAAGTATTAAGAGGAGGAACCCGCCTTGCAATGCCGTAGACAATTTGCGCCGGACTCGTCGTCATTGAAGCCTGGTTCAGGGGATACTGAGGGAGTCCTGGATTAGGGGGTGTCTGGATGGCCGGACTATCACCTTTGGCCAGACTCCCAGACTATGAAGATACAAGATTGAAGACTTCGTCCCGTGTTCGGAGGGGACTTTCCTTGGCGTGGAAGGCAAGCTTGGCAATACGATATGTAGATCTCCTCCCATTGTAACCGACTCTGTGTAACCCTAGTCCTCTCCGGTGTCTATATAAACCAGAGGGTTTTAGTCCGTAGGACGAACAACAATCATACCATAGGCTAGCTTCTAGGGTTTAGCCTCTCTGATCTCGTGGTAGATCTACTCTTGTACTACCCATATCATCAATATTAATCAAGCAGGAGTAGGGTTTTACCTCCATCGAGAGGGCCCGAACCTGGGTAAAAACATCGTGTCCCTTGTCTCCTGTTACCATCCGCCTAGACGCACAGTTCGGGACCCCCTACCCGAGATCCGCCGGTTTTGACACCGACAATGGGATATTCATGTGATCTACTTGATGTATGTTTTGGTGATCAACTTGCGGGTTCAATGAACTTATGCATAGGGGTTGGCACACGTTTTCATCTTGACTCTCCGATAGAAACTTTGGGGCACTCTTTGAAGTACTTTGTGTTGGTTGAATAGATGAATCTGAGATTGTGTGATGCATATCGTATAATCATGCCCGCGGATACTTGAGGTGACATTGGAGTATCTAGGTGACATTAGGGTTTTGGTTGACTTGTGTCTTAAGGTGTTATTCTAGTACGAACTCTATGATAGATCGAACAGAAAGAATAGCTTCGTGTTATTTTACTACGGACTCTTGAATAGATCGATAGAAAGAATAACTTTGAGGTGGTTTCGTACCCTACCATAATCTCTTCATTTGTTCTTCGCTATTAGTGACTTTGGAGTGACTCTTTGTTGCATGTTGAGGGATAGTTATATTATCCAATTATGTTATTACTGTTGAGAGAACTTGCACTAGTGAAAGTATGAACCCTAGGCCTTGTTTCCTAGCATTGCAATACCGTTTACACTGACTTTTATCATTAGTTACCTTGCTGTTTTTATATTGTCAGATTACAAATACCCATATCTAGCATCCATATTGCACTTGTATAACCATCTCTTCGTTGAACTAGTGCACATATACAATTTACCATTGTAGTGGGTGTGTTGGGGACACAAGAGACTCTTTGTTATTTGGTTGCAGGGTTGCTTGAGAGAGACCATCTTCATCCTACGCCCCCCACAGATTGATAAACCTTAGGTCATCCACTTGAGGGAAGTTTGCTACTGTCCTACAAACCTCTGCACTTGGAGGCCCAACAACGTCTACAAGAAGAAGGTTGTGTAGTAGACATCAGACACTTTGCTGGATCAAGAGTTTGAGGGACGTCATTGAGAAGATATGGGTATATCTACTTAATGAAACACAGATGATTTGGCAGGTATCGTTATTTTCCGACCTTCACAGATGATTTGAGCAGATATGGGTATATCTACTTAATGAAACACAAGTCTGAAACATTTGAAAAGTTCAAAGAATTTCAGAGTGAAGTGGAGAATCATCGTAATGAGAGAATAAAGTTTCTACGATCTGATCGTGGAGGTGAATATTTGAGTTACGAGTTTGGCCTTCATTTAAAACAATGTGGAATAGTTTCACAACTCATGCCACCTGGAACACTACAACGTAATGGTGTGTGTGAAAGTCGTAACCGTACTTTATTAGATATGGTGCGATCTATGATGTTTCTTACCGACTTACCACTATTGTTTTGGGGTTATGCATTAGAGACAGCTGCATTCACGTTAAATAGGGCACCATCAAAATCTGTTGAGACGACACTGTATGAATTGTGGTTTGGCAATAAACCTAAGCTGTCGTTTCTTAAAGTTTGGGGATGCGATGCTTATGTCAAAAGGCTTCAGCCTGATAAGCTCGAACCCAAAACGGAAAAGTGCGCCTTCATAGGATACCCTAAGGAAACAATTGGGTACACCTTCTACCACAGATCCGAAGGCAAGATCTGTGTTTCCAAGAATGGAACCTTTCTAGAGAAGGAGTTTCTCTTGAAAGAAGTGAGTGGGAGGAAAGTAGAACTTGATGAGGTAATTGTACCTTCTCTCAATTTGGAAAGTAGCTCATCCGAGAAATCCGTTCCTGTGATGCCTACACCAATTAGAGAGGAAGCTAATGAGATGATCATGAAACTTCACAAGTTACTACAGAACCTCGTAGGTCAACCAGAGAATGATCTGCACCAGAGTGGTACGGCAATCCTGTTCTGGAAGTCATGTTACTTCACCATGACGAACCTACGAACTATGAAGAATCTATGATGAGCACAGATTCCGATAAATGGCTTGAGGCCATGAAATCTAAGATAGGATCCATGTATGAGAACAAAGTGTGGACTTTGGTGGATTTGCCCGATGATTGGCAACCCATAGAGAATAAATGGATTTTCAAGAAGAAGACTAATGCTGGTGGTAATGTTACTGTCTATAAAGCTCGCCTTGTCACAAAAGGTTTTTGAAAAGTTCAAGGAGTTCACTACGATGAGACTTTCTCACCCGTAGCGATGCTTAAGTTTGTCTGAATCATATTAGCAATTGCCGCATTTTATGATTATGAAATCTGGCAAATGGACGTCAAAACTGTATTCCTTAATGGATTTCTTAAAGAAGAGTTGTATATGATGCAACCAAAAGGTTTTGTCGGTCATAAAGGTGCTAACAAAGTGTTCAAGCTCTAGCGATCCATTTATGGACTGGTGCAAGCATCTCGAAGTTGGAATATACGCTTTGATGAGGTGATCAAAGCATATGGTTTTATACAGACTTTTTGAGAAGCTTGTATTTACAAGAAAGTGAGTGGGAGCTCTGTAGCATTTCTAATATTATATGTGGATGACATATTGTTGATTGGAAATGATATAGAATTTCTGGATAGCATAAAAGGATACTTGAATAAAAGTTTTTCAATGAAAGACCTGGTGAAGCTGCTTATATATTAGGCATCAAGATCTATAGAGATAGATCAATACGCTTAATAGTACTTTCACAAAGCACATACCTTGATAAAGTTTTGAAGAAGTTCAAAATGGATCGGTCAAAGAAAGGGTTCTTGCCTGTGTTACAAGGTGTGAAGTTGAGTCAGACTCAATGCTCGACCACTGCAGAAGATAGAGAGAAAATGAAAGTCATTCCCTATGCCTCAACAATAGGTTCTATCATGTATGCTATGTTGTGTACCAGACCTGATGTGTGCCTTGATATAAGTTTAGCAGGGAGGTACCTAAGTAATCTGGGAGTGGATCACTGGACAGCGGTCAAGAACATCCCGAAGTACCTGAAAAAGACTAAGGATATGTTTCTTGTTTATGGAGGTGACAAAGAGCTCACCGTAAGTGGTTACGTCGATGCTAGCTTTGACACTGATCCGAATGACTCTAAGTCACAAACCGGATATGTATTTCTATTGAATGGTGGAGCTATCAGTTGGTGTCGTTCCAAGCAGAGCGTCATGACGGGATCTACACGTGAAGCGGAGTACATAGCTACTTCAGAAGCAGCAAATGAAGGAGTCTGGATGAAGGAGTTCATATCCGATCTAGGTGTAATACCTAGTGCATCGGGTCCAATGAAAATCTTTGTGGCAACTGATAAGTCCATTTTGCATCATTTTTTCCTACTGTTATTTATGTTGTTTTATTGTATAATAGTGCTTTTCGGAGTCATTATAATGCCTTTTCTCTCGTAATATGCAAGGTATGCATCAAAGGGGAGAATTCTGGCAGCTGGAAATCTGGACCTAAAAAAGCTACATCAAGCTACCTATTCTGCACAACTCCAAATGAGATGAAACTCCCCGAGAATTTTTTATGGAATATTTAAGGAATATTGGAGCAAATAAGTACCAAAGGAGGGCCACCAGGTGGGCCACCAGGTGGGCACAACCCACATGGGCGCGCCAGGAGGCCCATGCGCGCCCTGGTGGGTGCTGCCCTCCTCGTCCCACCTCCGGTGCCCATCCTCTGGTACATAAGTCATTTTGACCTATAAAAAATAAGGGGAGGACATTCAGGATGAAGCGCTGCCGCCTCAAGGCGGAACTTGGGCAGGAGCACTTTTACCCTCTGGCGGAGCGATTCATCCGGGGGAACTTCCCTCCCGGAGGGCGAAATCATTTTCATCATCATCACCAACAACTCTCCCATCTTTGGGAGGGCTATCTTCATCAACATCTTCACAGCACCAACTCCTCTCAAATCCTAGTTCATCTCTCGCATTCAATCTTTGTACCAAAACTATAGGTTGGTGCCCGTGGGTGACTAGTAGTGTTGATTACATCTTGTAGTTGATTACTATGTGGTTTATTTGGTGGAAGATTATATGTTCAGAACCATTATGCTATTAAATACCCCTATGATCTTGAGCATGTTTATCATTTGTGAGTAGTTACTTTCGTTCCTGAGGTCAAGGGAGAAATCATGTTGCAAGTAATCATGTGAACTTGATATGTTTCAATATTTTGATGGGATGTATGTTGCCATTCTCTTAGTGGTGTCATGTGAACTTCGACTACATGATACTTCACCATATTTATTGGGATGTATGTTGCAAGTAATCATGTGAACTTGATATGTTTTGATATTTTGATGGGATGTATGTTACCATTCTCTTAGTAGCCTAAGGGAATGCATTATGGAGTATTTATTAGATGGTGGTTTGCGAGAGTGACAGAAGCTTAAACCCCAGTTTATGCGCTATTCCGTAAGGGACCGATTGGATCCAAAAGTTTAATGCTATGGTTAGAATTTATTCTTAATACTTTCCTCATAGTTGCGGATGCTTGCGAGAGGGTTAATCATAAGTAGGAGGTTTGTTCAAGTAAGAACAGCACCTAAGCACCGGTCCACCCACATATCAAATTATCAAAGTACCGAACACGAATTAAGCCAACATGATGAAAGTGACTAGATGAAATTCTCGTGTACCCTCAAGAACACTTTGCTTATCATAAGAAACCATTTTGGTCTGTCCTTTGCCTCAAAAGGATTGGGCTACCTTGCTGCACTTTTGTTACTACTATTGTTACTTGCTCGTTACAAATTATCTTGCTACCAAACTACTCCGCTACTTACAATTTTAGCACTTGCAGACATTACCTTGTTGAAAACCACTTGTCATTTCCTTCTCCTCCTCGTTGGGTTCGACACTCTTACTTATCAAAAAGGGCTACAATTGACCCCATATACTTGTGGGTCATCAAGGCAGTTTTTTGGCGCCGTTGCCGGGGAGTGAAGCGCTCTTGGTAAGTGGAAATTGGTAAGGAAACATTATTACTACATGCTGAAATTTATTGTCACTTGCTACTATGGAAAACAATCCTTTGAGGGGTTTGTTTGGGGTATCTTCACCTCAACTGGAAACACAATTAGTTACCCCTCAACCTACTGCACCTACTGAAAATATTGAATATGAAATTCCTTCTGGTATGTTAGAACAACTGCTAGCTAATCCTTATGTAGGAGATGGAACCGAACATCCTGATATGCACTTGATATATGTGGATGAATTTGTGGATTATTTAAGCTTGCAGGTTTGCTCGGAGATGAAGCTAAGAAGAAGGTTTTCCCTTTATATTTTAAGGGAAAAGCATTGCCATGGTATAGGTTATGCGATGATATTGGATGTTGGAACTGGAACCGTTTGAAATTGGAATTTCATTAGAAATTTTATCCTATGCATTGTGATCGTTATATATATATAATGTTTGGCCTCGTGAAGGAGAAAGTATCGCTCTAGCTTGGGAGAGGCTTAAGTCAATGTTATATTCATGCCCCAATCATGAGCTCTCGAGAGAAATTATTATCCAGAACTTTTATGCTCGGCTTTCTCGTAATGATCAAACCATGCTCGATACTTCTTGTACTAGTTCTTTTATGAAGAAGACTATTGAATTCCGGTGGGATCTTTTAGAAAGAATTAAATGCAACTCTGAAGATTGGGAACTCGACGAAGGCAAAGAGTCAGGTATTGAACCTAAGTTTGATTGTGGTAAATCTTTAATGAATACTGATGCCTTTCAAAAGTTTAGCACTAAATATGGACTTGATTCTGAGATAGTAGCTTCCTTTTGTGAATCTTTTGCTACTCATGTTGATCTCCCTAAGGAGAAGTGGTTTAAATACCACCCACCAATTAAATAAGAAATTAAATAACCGGTAAAAGATAAACAATAAACTATTATTTACAATGTTGATCTAGTTGTTCCCACTGCTTATATTGAAAAACCACCTTTTCCTGTTAGGATGAAGGAACATGCTAAAGCTTCAACTGTGGTTAACAAAAGTTATGTTAGAACATTCAAACCTTCTGAACAAATCAAAGTTGAACCTAGCGTTGTGATGGTTAAAGATCTCTTAGTTGATAATATTGATGGGCATGTTATTTACTTCTGTGATGAAGCCTCTAGAATTGCTAAACCTGAAGGAAAAGATAAACATAGACCAATTGTTGGCATGCCTGTTGTCTCAGTTAAGATAGGAGATCACCGTTATCATGGGTTATGTGACGTAGCTGCTAGTGTGAGTGCTATTCCCTTCTCCTTATATGAAGAAATTTGAGATGAAATAGCACCTGCTGAAATAGAAGACATAGATGTTACTATTAAACTTGCTAATAGAGATACTATATCACCAATTGGGATTCTTAGAGATGTTGAAGTCTTGTGTGGGAAGGTAAAATACCCTAATGACTTTCTTGTTCTTACTACCCCACAAGATGAATTTTGTCCCATTATATTTGGTAGACCTTTCTTGAACACCGTCAATGCTAAAATAGACTGTAAGAAACAAACTGTCGGTGGTAGCTTTGGTGATGAATCTCGTGAGTTTAATTTTTCCAAGTTTAGTACACAACCTCATAAGAAAGATTTGCCTAGTAAGGATGAAATTATTGGTCTTACTTCTATTGTTGTGCCTCCTACTGATCCTTCGGAACAATATTTGCTAGACCATGAAAATGATTTGCATATGCGTGAAAGAAATGAAATAGATAGAATCTTTTTCGAACCGCAAACTCTGCTTAAACACAATTTGCCTATTAAACTCTAGGAGGTACTCCTCCACCTAAAGATACAGATTACTACAGAATGTTCTGTTTTTGACAGATTCTGCTTTCTTTGTGTTGTTTGCTTATTTTGATGAATCTATGAGTTGTATCGGAGGGTATGAACCATAGAGAAGTTGGAATACAGTATATATTACACCAATACGAATTTAGAATGAGTTCACAACAGTACCTAAGTGGTGGTTTTATTTTCTTATACTAACGGAGCTTACGAGTTTTCTGTTGAGTTTTGTGTTGTGAAGTTTTCAAGTTTTCGGTAAAGATTCGATGGACTATGGAATAAGGAGTGGTAAGAGCCTAAGCTTGGGGATGACTAAGTCACCCCAAGGTAATATTTAAGGAAAACCAAGAGCCCAAGCTTGGGGATGCCCCGGAAGGCACCCCCTCTTTCGTCTTCGTTCATCGGTAACTTTACTTGGAGCTTTATTTTTATTCACCACATGATATGTGTTTTGCTTGGAGCGTCATTTTATTTTGTTATTATTTGCTTTATGTTATTTATAATAATGTTTGGCATCTATATTTTCAATAAAAATGTCAAGGATAGCCTTTACCATGCTTATTTTGCAAGTATACATGTTGCTGTTTCAAAACAGAAAGTTTAACGCTGTTGCAAAAATTCCCTAGAAAAGTCAGAGAATGATATAATATTGAAACTTTTTGCATATTGAGCTCTGATAAATCTTCTACAGTTTAGTATTTTTCTCATAATTGTTTGAGTTAGGGAAGTATGATGAATCTTGCATTCTTTACAGACTATACTGTTTTGGCAGATTGCTGTTATGTTTGCATATGTTTGCTTGTTTAATGATTCTATTTGAGGATAGGAGTATTAAATATGCAGAGACATTTAGTATGCAATGTTGAATAATAATTTTAGTGATTTTTTACAGTAGAAAATGATAAGGTTTTTGCATTGGTTTATACTAACTTATCTCACGAGTTCTTGTTGAGTTTGGTGTGGATGAAGCTTTCGACATTTAGGAAACCGAGATATAAAAGGAATTAAGGAGACACAAAAGCTCAAGCTTGGGGATGGCCAAGGCACCCCAAGATAATATTTCAAGAAGTCTTAAGCATCCAAGCTTGGGGATGCCCCGGTAGGTATCCCACCTTTCTTCTTCAACAATTATCGGTTAGTACCGGTTGAACCTAAGTTTTTGCTTCTTCACATGATGTGTGCTATCCTTGAAATGTCATTTTGTTTTGTTTTGCTTGCTGTTTGAATAAAATAACAAGATCTGAAATTCTTAAATGTTAGAGAGTCTTCACATAGTTGCACAATTATTAGAATACTCTATGTGCTTCACTTATATCTTTTGGTGTAGTTTGTCATTTGCTCTAGTGCTTCACTTATACCTTTTTAGAGCACGGTGGTGGTTTTATTTTGTAGAAATTATTGATCTCTCATGCTTCACTTATATTATTTTGAGAGTCTTTTAGAACAGCATGGTAATTTGCTTTGGTTATAAAATTGGTCCTAATATGATGGGCATCCAAGTTGGGTATAATAAAAACTATCATATAAAGTGCATTGAATACTAGCATAAAATTGATACTTGATAATTGTTTTGAGATATAAAGGTGGTAATGTTAGAGTCATGCTAGTTGGGTAATTATGAAATTGATAAATACTTGTGTTAAAGTTGGCAAGTCCCGTAGCATGCACGTATGGTAAAAGTTGTGTAACAAATTTGTTGAATGGGATGCTCATTTGATTGCCTTCCTTATTTGTGGAGGTCGGGATCGCGCGATGGTTAACTCCTACCAACCCTTCCCCGAGGAGCATGCGTAGTAGTACTTTGCTTCAAGGGCTAATAAACTTTTGCAATAAGTATATGAGTTCTTTATGACTAATGTGAGTCCATGGATTATACGCACTCTTACCCTTCCATCATTGCTAGCCTCTACGGTACCGTGCATTGCCCTTTCTCACCTTGAGAGTTGGTGCAAACTTCGCCGGTGCATCCAAACCCCGATACGATACGCTCTATCACACATAAACCTCTTTATATCTTCCTGAAAACAGCCACCATACCTACCTATTATGGCATTTCCATAGCCATTCAGAGATATATTGCCATGCAACTTTCCACCGTTCCTTTTATTATGACACGCTCCATCATTGTCATATTTCTTTTGCATGATCATGTAGTTGACATCATATCTGTGGCAAAGCCACCATGCATAATTTTTCATACATGTCACTCTTGACTCATTGCAAATCCCGGTACACCGCCGGAGGCATTCGTATAGAGTCATATCTTGTTCTAGTATCGAGTTGTAATCCATGAGTTGTAAATAAATTGAAGTGTGATGATCATCATTATTAGAGCATTGTCCCTAAAAAAAGAGAAATGCCAAATAAAAAAAATTAAAGGCCAAATAAAAAAGGGAATAAAAAGGGAAAGGCCAAATAAAAAAAGAAAGGCCCAAAAAAAGGGGGGACAATGTTACTATCCTTTTCCACACTTATGCTTCAAAGTAGCACCATGATCTTTATGATAGAGAGTCTCTTATTTTGTCACTTTCATATACTAAGTGGGAATTTTTCATTATAGAACTTGGCTTGTATATTCCAACGATGGGCTTCCTCAAAAACGCCCTAGGTCTTCGTGAGCAAGCAAGTTGGATGCACACCCACTTAGTTTCTTTTGTTGAGCTTTCATACATTTATAGCTCTAGTGCATCCGTTGCATGGCAATCCCTACTCCTTATGTTGACATCAATTAATGGGCATCTCCATAGACCGTTGATTAGCCTCGTCAATGTGAGACTTTCTCCTTTTTTGTCTTCTCCACACAACCTCCATCATCATATTCTATTCCACCCATAGTGCTATATCCATAGCTCATGCTCATGTATTGCATGAGAGTTAAAAAAGTTGAAGCGCGTTAAAAAGTACGAACCAATTCCTTGGCAACCGGGGTTGTGCATGATGGGAGTATTTTGTGTGACGAAAATGAAGCATAGCCTAACTATATGATTTTGTAGGGATAAGCTTTCTTTGGCTATGTTATTTTGATAAGACATGATTACTTGTTAGTATGCTTGAAGTATTACTATTTTTATGTCAATATGAACTTTTGTCTTGAATCTTTTGGATCGGAACATTCATGCCACAATAAAGAAAATTACATTGAGAAATATGCTAGGTATGATTCCACATCAAAAATTCTGTTTTTATCATTTACTTACTCGAGGATGAGCATGAATTAAGCTTGGGGATGCTTGATACGTCTCCAACGTATCTATAATTTTTTATTGTTCCATGCTATTACATTATCCATCTAGGATGTTTTATATGCATTTATATGCTATTTTATATGATTTTTGGGACTAACCTATTAACCTAGAGCCCAGTGCCAGTTTCTGTTTTTTCCTTGTTTTTGAGTTTGACAAAAAAGGAATACCAAATGGAGTCCAAATGATGTGCCAATTTTTGATGATTTTTTGTGGACCAAAAGAAGCCCCTAGAGTGAAAGAGTTGGGCCAGGAGAGTCCCGGGCTGCCCACGAGGGTGGGGGTGAGCCCACCCCCCTGGGCGCGCCCCCCTGCCTCATGGACAGCCCGGAGACCCCCCCCTGACGTGAGACCTACGCCAAAAATTCCTATAAATACTGAAATCTCCAGAAAGCACAATAGATCGGGAGTTTAGCCGCCGCAAGCCTCTGTAGCCACCAAAAACCAATCGGGACCCTGTTCTGGCACTCTACCAGAGGGGGGATCCCTCACTGGTGGCCATCTTCATCATCTCGACACTCTCCATGACGAGGAGGGAGTAGTTCACCCTCGGGGTTGGGGGTATGTACCAGTAGCTACGTGTTTGATCTCTCTCTCTCTCTCTCTCGTGTTCTTGAGGAGATATGATCTTGATGTATTGCGAGCTTTGCTATTATAGTTGGATCTTATGATGTTTCTCCCCCTCTACTCTCTTGTGATGAATTGAGTTTTCCCCTTGAAGTTGTCTTGTCAGATTGAGTCTTGAAGGATTTGAGAACACTTGATGTATGTATTGTTGTGCATCTGTGGTGACAATGGGTGAGGGAGTCCTGGATTAGGGGGAGTCCAGATGGCCGGACTATGACCTTTGGCCGGACTCCCAGACTATGAAGATACAAGATTGAAGACTTCGTCCCGTGTCCGGAGGGGACTTTCCTTGGCGTGGAAGGCAAGCTTGGCAATACGATATGTAGATCTCCTCCCATTGTAACCGACTCTGTGTAACCCTAGCCCTCTCTAGTGTCTATATAAACCGGAGGGTTTTAGTCCGTAGGACGAACAACAATCATACCATAGGCTAGCTTCTAGGGTTTAGCCTCTCTGATCTCGTGGTAGATCTACTCTTGTACTACCCATATCATCAATATTAATCAAGCAGGAGTAGGGTTTTACCTCCATCGAGAGGGCCCGAACCTGGGTAAAAACATTGTGTCCCTTGTCTCCTATTACCATCCGCCTAGACGCACAGTTCGAGACCCCCTACCCGAGATCTGCCGATTTTGACACCGACATTCGTGCTTTCATTGAGAGTTCCTCTGTGTCGTCACCTTTAGGCCCGATGGCTTCTTCGATCATCAACAACGACACGGTCCAGGGTGAGACTTTTCTCCCCGGACAGATCTTCGTATTCGGCGGCTTTGCACTGCGGGCCAATTCACTTGGCCATCTGGAGTAGATTGAAAGCTACGCCCCTGGCCATTAGGTCAGATTCGGAAGTTTGAACTACACGACGGACATCTACGGAGACTTGATCTTTGACGGATTCGAGTCGCAGCTGAGCGCGCCGCACTATCATGAGGGGCATGATCTAGCTCTGCCGCCGGACAGTGTCCAGAAGGCCGCTCAGGTGTCCGCTCTGACCCTTAGCTCGGAGCCGACTGCGCCAATCGAGGACGGATGGTTGGACACCGCCTCGGGGGCTGCAATCTCTACGGCGATCGAGCCGAATACCAGCCTTGTCCTTTGTGAAGCTCGTAACTCCAAGGTGTCGAACTCCTCTTCGGACTCCGGATCTTCCGCACCCCTTCCAATCGAACTCGATTGGGCTCCGATCATGGAGTTCACCGCCGCGGACATCTTTCAGCACTCACCCTTCGGCAACATCCTGAGTTCACTAAAGTCTCTCTCTTTATCAGGAGAGCCCTGGCCGGACTATGGTCAGCAAGGTTGGGATGCTGATGACGAAGAAATTCGAAACCCACCCACCACCCAATTCGTAGCCACTATCGATGATTTAACCGACATGCTCGACTTCGACTCCGAAGACATCGACGGTATGGACGCCGATGAAGGAGACGAACAAGAACCATCGCCTATAGGGCACTGGACAACCACCTCATCCCACAATGTATGCATGGTGGACACACCTAAAAGAAACGGCGACGAGGATCAAAAGGGTGCAACAAGGGATCGTTCCCTCGAAAAGCAATCAAAGCGGCGGCGTAAGCGCCGCGCCAAACCCCACCTCGACAGAGACCCAGCCATAGAGCAGGGCGAACCGGCGGACGACGAACATGCCATTGAGCAACCGTCCGAACAAGGCAACTTGGATAAACAAACCGAACAAGTCGTCCCCGGCAAAGATAATAGTTCGGACGACCTCACGTCGGACAAGTTGCTGGAGCAGAAGAACCTCCACCAAAGGCTCGTCGCCACTGCGCGTGGCCTGAAAAAGCAAAAGCAGAAGCTCAAAACAACAGAAGATGCACTCAGAATCAGATGGGGCAAAGTACTCAACACCGCACACAAGTACGGCGACAGTCACCACACAAAGAGCTATCCGAAGCGAAAATTACTACCGGAATTTGATGAGGAGGCCTTAGAGCCCCCACAGTCAAAAAACAAGGAAGCCACCAGGTCGGATAGACGACCCCATGACCGACATAGAGCGGCAAAGGGCGCCGCACTCAATCCGGCACGCGATCCGCACAAGGATTCGCATCAAAAAGACGGCCCAACCAGATCTATCTATGGGCCAAGAAAGCAAGCTCTAGTAAGTAATGCAACGCAACAAATATCCGAACATCACGGCACACCCAAATACAGGGGCGCCGCACATCCCCTACATTTCACCGATGAGGTGCTGGACCATGAATTTCCAGCGGGATTCAAGCCCATAAACATAGAGACATACGACGGAACAACAGACCCTCGAGTCTGGATTGAGGATTATATCCTCCACATACACATGGCTAGAGGAGATGACCTCCACACCATAAAATACTTACCCCTCAAGCTCAAAGGGCTAGCCCGGCATTGGCTTAAAAGCCTTCCCGAAAACACCATAGGAAGTTGGGAAGAGCTCGAGGATGCTTTTCGGGCAAATTTTCAAGGGACCTATGTCCGACCTCCGGATGCAGACGATCTAAGTCATATAACTCAACAACCCGGAGAGTCAGCCCGGAAACTCTGGAACAGATTTCTTACTAAAAAGAATCAGATAGTCGACTGTCCAGATGCCGAAGCCCTAGCAGCTTTCAAACATAGCGTTCGAGACTAATGGCTCGCCAAACACCTAGGCCAAGAAAAGCCAAGAACAATGGCCGCATTGACAAGCCTCATGACCCGCTTTTGCGCAGGAGAGGATAGCTGGTTGGCAAGAAGTAGCACCAGCGACCCAAGTACATCCGAAGTCAGAGATGGAAATGGGAAACCGTGCCTTAGCAAGGAACAGCGCCGGATCAAGGATAACAGCCCAAAGAGCACGACAGTCAATGCCGGATTCAAAAGCTCTCAGAAGAATCAGAAAAAGACGCCCCCCAAAGATAATAGGGACGAGCTATCTAACCTCAACAAAATCTTGGACAAAATATGCCAAATCCACAGTACTCCCGGGAGGCCTGCAAACCACACCCACAGAGATTGTTGGGTCTTCAAGCAATCCAGCAAACTCAACGCCGAACACAAGGGGCTCGACATACCAAGCGAGGATGACGACGAACCCCACAAGCAGAGCACCGGAGAACAAAAGAAGTTCCCGCAAGAAGTCAAAACAGTAAATTCACTTCATGTGACAAAAGGGAAAAACAGAGTGGCGCCTATGGAGATACGCGCCATACGGCCTGTCCCAGAGGAGTCTCACCACTGGTTGTTACAACCAATCACCTTCGATCCTCAGGATTACTCTAGAGGTATCCGGAACGCAGGCTGGACTGCCTTGGTCTTAGATCTGATAATTGACGGACTCCACTTTACACAAGTCCTAATGGACGGCGGCAGTGATCTAAACCTGCTATATCAGGACACAATCCGCAAAATGGGGATAAACCCAGCAATAATTCGCCATGGCAACACTTCCTTTCAAGGGGTCATGCCAGGCCCAGATACCCATTGTATGGGTTCCCTCTTGTTAGAAGTTATGTTCGGCTCCCCCGACAACTTCCGAAGCAAAAAGCTAACCTTCCACATCGCCCCATTCATAAGTAGCTATCAAGCACTACTGGGACGCGAAGCTTTCGCCCGCTTTAACGCAATACCGCATTATGCATCCCTTACACTCAAAATGCCCGGTCCACGAGGCATCATCTCATTAAAGGGAAATATCGAGCGTTCCTCGAGCGCGGACGATGGTGCGGCTGCCCTGACAGCCGCACACTAAACCAGCTTTACTAGTTAGAGCACCTAAACAGGTCGTTCAAGACCCCGGACATGGCTCGACGAGTCTGGCGTAAACATACAAAGGCTTAATAGCCGCATACCCCTGTACAAGGGGCTCCGCGCGTTTACACCAAGAGACAATAAAGCTCAATTCTACCCATTTTCTGTATTATACTTTGTTTATTTTAACATAGATTTCTCGCACGATTGTTTTCAACTAAGTTCCTCTCTTTTACAGACGAACACCGTGCTACACCCGTCCAGGATACGGCACACCGGAGACACAGGCGCAGACGTGCAGTAGGGACCCGTTTCAAGGATTCTTTTCAGATTAAGACCCTGCGTAAACCTTTTTTTACTGTCTCTTGTTGATAACATCCCCCGGTTTTTTGCTATAACCGAGGAGGAGGCTGGCGTCTTGGCATGTGGCCACGCCAAAATTTTGCACGTACCTGGACACCAGGGGCTTCTTACCAAGGGCTTTTGTTCAGCCCGTTTTCATAAAGACTGAATACCATAGGGAGTGTTCGGCGTCGCGAGTTTGGCCTTATATGCATCAGCTCCGTATCATGTCTTTGGTGGGTTTGCCCGGCTCCTATGTTTTGCTGCCTTACGTTCCGCTCTATCGGCTAAGGCGGCACCAGGAGAACTACTACGATTGTGCCCCGGTTCGGCCAGGCGAGCACCTCAGTAGAGAAAGCCAAAAACTGACTGTCATGATATAGCGAGAGACTGGTCAACCACTCGATGACTTGCCGGAATCTTTAGGATTCCTCCGCATTAACGAAGGGCCATTTCCCGGTCAGGCACACACGTGCCCCAAATTCGGGCGAGCGCGGTGCCCCTAGGGGCTATTCAGTAGCCCCACTGTCAGACTCCTATGGCTAAGTGAAAGTGATAAAGCATTATAGTCCGGTTGCCTAGTTCGATGCGCTATCACCTCCTTTATAGGACCAAGACATTGGATCAAGTGTGAAAATGCGCCTTCTGCGAACACCCCCACATTATATGCGTGGGGGCTGAAGCCAACGACTGCCATCTTTCAGGTTATATACACATATACATTGACGGCCGCACAGGAGGTATTCTAATTCTTGAAAGCACAAGTATAAAAAGCTTTTATATTCCATCAAAACATTGTTTTACAAACAGTACATGTTATTTGAACATAACATCCTTCGAGCACTGCGTCTCTATTACACGCGCGCCCTGCAGAACTTCCTAAAAATAGTGCTCGACAGGTACTCGGCTTTCGTCCGAATCCTGGGATGCAATAGCACTGGCCTTCATCTCCGCCCAGTATGTCTTGACACGGGCAAGAGCCATCTGTGCACCCTCTATGCACGCTAACCTCTTCATTGCATCAATATGCGGCACCGCACCAAGGAACTGCTGCACCAAGCTAAAATAACTCTTCGGCTCGGGCCCTTTCGGCCACAGATGACTCACGACATGCTTCATGGCGAGTCTGGATAACCTGTTCAGCTCCGCCCATGCGGCCAAACGATCGGATACCGAAAGTGGGCGCTCTGGATTGTGGAACTGCGACCAAAAAAGTTCTTCCAATTCATGGTCATTTAGACCCCGGAAGTGTTCGGTCGCGTCTGCGGCACTCGCCGCCAAATCCAGATAAGTGTTCATCGCACTCCACTTCCGGTCCAACGGAGCATACTTAGGATCCCCGAACTTCATTCGCAGCATATAGGGCTTTCCAGCCATGATATCTTTGGCCTGACGTAGCTCCTCCTTCATAGCTCTCATTGCAGAGCGAATGTCCTTGGCCTTGGCAGTGACCTTTTCTAGGTCCTTCTGTGCCACTCTATCTTCTTTTTCAAGAAGCTTGCAACGGTCGGCAGCATTCTTCAATTTTACAGCCACCTCGGCCATTTCCTTCTTGCTCTGGCAGTGAGCAGCTTGTTCGGCTTTTAGGTCTTCAGCCGCCTTTAAGGCAGCCGCATCGCTTTTCCTGGCTTGCTCCTTGGCTCGGGCAAGTTCCGCCCAAAGGTTCTCCATGGCAGCAGCACCATCTACATTAAGCACACATGTTATAAGGTACGAGCATCAAGCTCCTCTTACCAGATGTCTTCGGAGACATTACATACCTTGTGCCTCGTCCACCCGCTCATTGACAAGCGCGATGTCGGCATCGGCCACGTCAAGTTGCCGCTTTAGCTCGGCAAATTCATCAGTCCGGCTAGCCACCGAACACCTCGCCACCTACATAGGAAAGGCGACATATTATACCTGGGATTATGATCCTCTGCGTGCCGTCATTTTTGATAACGCACAGAGTCTCAGGGGCTACTATCTATACAGGGCGCATTTTATATATGCGGAACTGTCAAAAGGTACATCATTTCGCGTACCTCAAAACCTGTCAGTAAACTCCTGGCGGCCTCGTACAATCCGCTTTCCGCAGATAAAATCCTTCTAATCATCGTGTTCATCAACACACGGTGTTCTTCTGAGATAGACGCTCGCCCGAGCAGATCCTTCAGCTCCTCCGACCGTGCACCGGACGGTGTCGGACTCGTCCGAAGACCTTTTTCGAAGGCCGGATTCGGAGAAACCCTCCAAGACGACACCTCGGGGTCACCCGCCTCGCAAGACAGTACAGTTGGGGGAGGCGTTCCGCTCTCCATCATCTCCGGACGAAGATCCCCTGAAGATGAGCTCTGCTGAGAAGGGTTGAGATCCGAACTGCAAGGTAAAATTTCGGTTATCTTCCTCAGAAATAAAACAGGGATGTCACTCATTTTAAAACCCCTCTCTTTACTTACGGCTCAGTGGAGAGCTGATCCCCTTGGGGGCGCAATGCGACCGGGGCACCCTCTGGCGCCGGACCCTCTGACGAAGATTTCTTCCCTGCTTTGAGGCCATCGCCTCCGGGTCTTCAGAGGCGGTCCTTTTCTTTCCCTGGATAGGGGAATTCTCGATTCCTCCTTTCTTGACAGCCTCCTTTGCGAAGGTGGTAGCTTCTTGGTTCCCCTCTTCGCCTTCTTCCAAAGGTGCAATCTCCAGCATCCTGGTCAACACGGTATCCAGCGTGGTCTCAGGGAGGGGGGCCGGACACCTGATAAGCTTTGCTTTCGCTATCCATTCCTGTTTAAAGGATAGCTCTTTTAAGGGCAGTTTTACGATAAATGTGTGGATAGCGTGTCCGGGTACAGGGCTACTTACTTGAGTATCCGGGTGATTGCAGCTCAGACCTGCGTCCTCGGACAAGTCCGGACACATTGCTTGTGATCCGAAGAACAATTTGTACATCTCCACGGGCGTCGTGCCCATAAAATGTTGGAGAGCTCGTGGTCCTTCCGGATTAAACTCCCACAGATGGAGGGGACGACATTTGTAGGGCAGTATGCGGTGAATCAGCATAACATGCGCCACTACGGCCAAATTGATATCTCTTTCTAGGAGATCTCGAATGCGGCCCTGCAGCAAGGGCACATCCTTGGACGGCCCCCAGTTAAGCCCTTTATTGACCCATGACGCTAGCCGTGGTGGGGGACCCGAGCGAAAAGCAGGTGGTGCCACCCATGTGGTGCCCCTGGGAGCTGTGATGTAAAACCACTCTCGTTGCCATAAGCCGAACTCCTCTTGAAAAGAGCCCTCGGGCCATGGAGCGTCGGCAATCTTGCTTATAATAGCACCTCCACACTCAGCATGCTGTCCCTCGATTATCTTCGGTTCTACCTTGAAGGTATTAAGCCACAGTCCGAAGTGAGGAGTAATATGGAGGAAGGCCTCACACACGATAATGAACAATGAGATTTGGAGGATGGACTCCGGAGCTAAGTCGTGACATTCCAGCCCGTAATAAAACATGAGCCCCCTCACGAAGGGATCAATCGGGAAGCCTAGCCCCTGAAGGAAGTGAGATGTGAACACCATGCTCTCACCGGGCTGGGGAGTGGGGATAGCCTACCCTGGAGCAGGCAGCCTATGCGAGATTTCTCCGGTTAGATACCTGGCATCTCTCAGCTTTCGCATGTCTTCTTCCATAACGGAGGAAGGCATCCACCGGCCTTGGAGGTAGGAGCCGGACGTCATCGAAGGTCCGAAGCGCCTGAATCTAGAGCTTTGGGTGTTGGAACTCGAGGCGAGAGGTGGATTTGATTGGATTGAAAGAAAGGAGTCGAGCCTTGGTCTCTTTATAAAGAGGTTGAATACCAAGAGCCCTCCCCGTGACCGTTTGGGACTCACTTTCAATTAAGAAGTCATACCAATGGCACGATTGGGTTACCCACGCCCGTATTGATGAGAATCCTGGAATAAGGGGACATGATCTCTGCTTTGACAAGACGTGCCAAGGGAACCGCCTCACTAAACACGCTGAGGTGGGACAGTAAAGCGATTCGAATAAAGGCTTGGTCATGGCGTGATGTCACACTACGGAATACGTCAGCAGATTAGATTTGTGTAAATATTATTCTCTCTACGGTGGTATGTGGAACTTATTTTGCAGAGCCGGACACTATCCTTGTGTTCAAACATCTTCTATGAAGTATTAAGAGGAGGAACCCGCCTTGCAATGCCGTAGACAATTTGCGCCGGACTCGTCGTCATTGAAGCCTGGTTCAGGGGATACTGAGGGAGTCCTGGATTAGGGGGTGTCTGGATGGCCGGACTATCACCTTTGGCCAGACTCCCAGACTATGAAGATACAAGATTGAAGACTTCGTCCCGTGTTCGGAGGGGACTTTCCTTGGCGTGGAAGGCAAGCTTGGCAATACGATATGTAGATCTCCTCCCATTGTAACCGACTCTGTGTAACCCTAGTCCTCTTCGGTGTCTATATAAACCAGAGGGTTTTAGTCCGTAGGACGAACAACAATCATACCATAGGCTAGCTTCTAGGGTTTAGCCTCTCTGATCTCGTGGTAGATCTACTCTTGTACTACCCATATCATCAATATTAATCAAGCAGGAGTAGGGTTTTACCTCCATCGAGAGGGCCCGAACCTGGGTAAAAACATCGTGTCCCTTGTCTCCTGTTACCATCCGCCTAGACGCACAGTTCGGGACCCCCTACCCGAGATCCGCCGGTTTTGACACCGACAATGGGATATTCATGTGATCTACTTGATGTATGTTTTGGTGATCAACTTGCGGGTTCAATGAACTTATGCATAGGGGTTGGCACACGTTTTCATCTTGACTCTCCGATAGAAACTTTGGGGCACTCTTTGAAGTACTTTGTGTTGGTTGAATAGATGAATCTGAGATTGTGTGATGCATATCGTATAATCATGCCCACGGATACTTGAGGTGACATTGGAGTATCTAGGTGACATTAGGGTTTTGGTTGACTTGTGTCTTAAGGTGTTATTCTAGTACGAACTCTATGATAGATCGAACAGAAAGAATAGCTTCGTGTTATTTTACTACGGACTCTTGAATAGATCGATAGAAAGAATAACTTTGAGGTGGTTTCGTACCCTACCATAATCTCTTCATTTGTTCTTCGCTATTAGTGACTTTGGAGTGACTCTTTGTTGCATGTTGAGGGATAGTTATATTATCCAATTATGTTATTACTGTTGAGAGAACTTGCACTAGTGAAAGTATGAACCCTAGGCCTTGTTTCCTAGCATTGCAATACCGTTTACACTGACTTTTATCATTAGTTACCTTGCTGTTTTTATATTGTCAGATTACAAATACCCATATCTAGCATCCATATTGCACTTGTATAACCATCTCTTCGTTGAACTAGTGCACATATACAATTTACCATTGTAGTGGGTGTGTTGGGGACACAAGAGACTCTTTGTTATTTGGTTGCAGGGTTGCTTGAGAGAGACCATCTTCATCCTACGCCCCCCACAGATTGATAAACCTTAGGTCATCCACTTGAGGGAAGTTTGCTACTGTCCTACAAACCTCTGCACTTGGAGGCCCAACAACGTCTACAAGAAGAAGGTTGTGTAGTAGACATCAGACACTTTGCTGGATCAAGAGTTTGAGGGACGTCATTGAGAAGATATGGGTATATCTACTTAATGAAACACAGATGATTTGGCAGGTATCGTTATTTTCCGACCTTCACAGATGATTTGAGCAGATATGGGTATATCTACTTAATGAAACACAAGTCTGAAACATTTGAAAAGTTCAAAGAATTTCAGAGTGAAGTGGAGAATCATCGTAATGAGAGAATAAAGTTTCTACGATCTGATCGTGGAGGTGAATATTTGAGTTACGAGTTTGGCCTTCATTTAAAACAATGTGGAATAGTTTCACAACTCATGCCACCTGGAACACTACAACGTAATGGTGTGTGTGAAAGTCGTAACCGTACTTTATTAGATATGGTGCGATCTATGATGTTTCTTACCGACTTACCACTATTGTTTTGGGGTTATGCATTAGAGACAGCTGCATTCACGTTAAATAGGGCACCATCAAAATCTGTTGAGACGACACTGTATGAATTGTGGTTTGGCAATAAACCTAAGCTGTCGTTTCTTAAAGTTTGGGGATGCGATGCTTATGTCAAAAGGCTTCAGCCTGATAAGCTCGAACCCAAAACGGAAAAGTGCGCCTTCATAGGATACCCTAAGGAAACAATTGGGTACACCTTCTACCACAGATCCGAAGGCAAGATCTGTGTTTCCAAGAATGGAACCTTTCTAGAGAAGGAGTTTCTCTTGAAAGAAGTGAGTGGGAGGAAAGTAGAACTTGATGAGGTAATTGTACCTTCTCTCAATTTGGAAAGTAGCTCATCCGAGAAATCCGTTCCTGTGATGCCTACACCAATTAGAGAGGAAGCTAATGAGATGATCATGAAACTTCACAAGTTACTACAGAACCTCGTAGGTCAACCAGAGAATGATCTGCACCAGAGTGGTACGGCAATCCTGTTCTGGAAGTCATGTTACTTCACCATGACGAACCTACGAACTATGAAGAATCTATGATGAGCACAGATTCCGATAAATGGCTTGAGGCCATGAAATCTAAGATAGGATCCATGTATGAGAACAAAGTGTGGACTTTGGTGGATTTGCCCGATGATTGGCAACCCATAGAGAATAAATGGATTTTCAAGAAGAAGACTAATGCTGGTGGTAATGTTACTGTCTATAAAGCTCGCCTTGTCACAAAAGGTTTTTGAAAAGTTCAAGGAGTTCACTACGATGAGACTTTCTCACCCGTAGCGATGCTTAAGTTTGTCTGAATCATATTAGCAATTGCCGCATTTTATGATTATGAAATCTGGCAAATGGACGTCAAAACTGTATTCCTTAATGGATTTCTTAAAGAAGAGTTGTATATGATGCAACCAAAAGGTTTTGTCGGTCATAAAGGTGCTAACAAAGTGTTCAAGCTCTAGCGATCCATTTATGGACTGGTGCAAGCATCTCGAAGTTGGAATATACGCTTTGATGAGGTGATCAAAGCATATGGTTTTATACAGACTTTTTGAGAAGCTTGTATTTACAAGAAAGTGAGTGGGAGCTCTGTAGCATTTCTAATATTATATGTGGATGACATATTGTTGATTGGAAATGATATAGAATTTCTGGATAGCATAAAAGGATACTTGAATAAAAGTTTTTCAATGAAAGACCTGGTGAAGCTGCTTATATATTAGGCATCAAGATCTATAGAGATAGATCAATACGCTTAATAGTACTTTCACAAAGCACATACCTTGATAAAGTTTTGAAGAAGTTCAAAATGGATCGGTCAAAGAAAGGGTTCTTGCCTGTGTTACAAGGTGTGAAGTTGAGTCAGACTCAATGCTCGACCACTGCAGAAGATAGAGAGAAAATGAAAGTCATTCCCTATGCCTCAACAATAGGTTCTATCATGTATGCTATGTTGTGTACCAGACCTGATGTGTGCCTTGATATAAGTTTAGCAGGGAGGTACCTAAGTAATCTGGGAGTGGATCACTGGACAGCGGTCAAGAACATCCCGAAGTACCTGAAAAAGACTAAGGATATGTTTCTTGTTTATGGAGGTGACAAAGAGCTCACCGTAAGTGGTTACGTCGATGCTAGCTTTGACACTGATCCGAATGACTCTAAGTCACAAACCGGATATGTATTTCTATTGAATGGTGGAGCTATCAGTTGGTGTCGTTCCAAGCAGAGCGTCATGACGGGATCTACACGTGAAGCGGAGTACATAGCTACTTCAGAAGCAGCAAATGAAGGAGTCTGGATGAAGGAGTTCATATCCGATCTAGGTGTAATACCTAGTGCATCGGGTCCAATGAAAATCTTTGTGGCAACTGATAAGTCCATTTTGCATCATTTTTTCCTACTGTTATTTATGTTGTTTTATTGTATAATAGTGCTTTTCGGAGTCATTATAATGCCTTTTCTCTCGTAATATGCAAGGTATGCATCAAAGGGGAGAATTCTGGCAGCTGGAAATCTGGACCTAAAAAAGCTACATCAAGCTACCTATTCTGCACAACTCCAAATGAGATGAAACTCCCCGAGAATTTTTTATGGAATATTTAAGGAATATTGGAGCAAATAAGTACCAAAGGAGGGCCACCAGGTGGGCCACCAGGTGGGCACAACCCACATGGGCGCGCCAGGAGGCCCATGCGCGCCCTGGTGGGTGCTGCCCTCCTCGTCCCACCTCCGGTGCCCATCCTCTGGTACATAAGTCATTTTGACCTATAAAAAATAAGGGGAGGACATTCAGGATGAAGCGCTGCCGCCTCAAGGCGGAACTTGGGTAGGAGCACTTTTACCCTCTGGCGGAGCGATTCATCCGGGGGAACTTCCCTCCCGGAGGGCGAAATCATTTTCATCATCATCACCAACAACTCTCCCATCTTTGGGAGGGCTATCTTCATCAACATCTTCACAGCACCAACTCCTCTCAAATCCTAGTTCATCTCTCGCATTCAATCTTTGTACCAAAACTATAGGTTGGTGCCCGTGGGTGACTAGTAGTGTTGATTACATCTTGTAGTTGATTACTATGTGGTTTATTTGGTGGAAGATTATATGTTCAGAACCATTATGCTATTAAATACCCCTATGATCTTGAGCATGTTTATCATTTGTGAGTAGTTACTTTCGTTCCTGAGGTCAAGGGAGAAATCATGTTGCAAGTAATCATGTGAACTTGATATGTTTCAATATTTTGATGGGATGTATGTTGCCCTTCTCTTAGTGGTGTCATGTGAACTTCGACTACATGATACTTCACCATATTTATTGGGATGTATGTTGCAAGTAATCATGTGAACTTGATATGTTTTGATATTTTGATGGGATGTATGTTACCATTCTCTTAGTAGCCTAAGGGAATGCATTATGGAGTATTTATTAGATGGTGGTTTGCGAGAGTGACAGAAGCTTAAACCCCAGTTTATGCGCTATTCCGTAAGGGACTGATTGGATCCAAAAGTTTAATGCTATGGTTAGAATTTATTCTTAATACTTTCCTCGTAGTTGCGGATGCTTGCGAGAGGGTTAATCATAAGTAGGAGGTTTGTTCAAGTAAGAACAGCACCTAAGCACCGGTCCACCCACATATCAAATTATCAAAGTACCGAACACGAATTAAGCCAACATGATGAAAGTGACTAGATGAAATTCTCGTGTACCCTCAAGAACACTTTGCTTATCATAAGAAACCATTTTGGTCTGTCCTTTGCCTCAAAAGGATTGGGCTACCTTGCTGCACTTTTGTTACTACTATTGTTACTTGCTCGTTATAAATTATCTTGCTACCAAACTACTCCGCTACTTACAATTTTAGCACTTGCAGACATTACCTTGTTGAAAACCACTTGTCATTTCCTTCTCCTCCTCGTTGGGTTCGACACTCTTACTTATCAAAAAGGGCTACAATTGACCCCATATACTTGTGGGTCATCAAGGCAGTTTTTTGGCGCCGTTGCCGGGGAGTGAAGCGCTCTTGGTAAGTGGAAATTGGTAAGGAAACATTATTACTACATGCTGAAATTTATTGTCACTTGCTACTATGGAAAACAATCCTTTGAGGGGTTTGTTTGGGGTATCTTCACCTCAACTGGAAACACAATTAGTTACCCCTCAACCTACTGCACCTACTGAAAATATTGAATATGAAATTCCTTCTGGTATGTTAGAACAACTGCTAGCTAATCCTTATGTAGGAGATGGAACCGAACATCCTGATATGCACTTGATATATGTGGATGAATTTGTGGATTATTTAAGCTTGCAGGTTTGCTCGGAGATGAAGCTAAGAAGAAGGTTTTCCCTTTATATTTTAAGGGAAAAGCATTGCCATGGTATAGGTTATGCGATGATATTGGATGTTGGAACTGGAACCGTTTGAAATTGGAATTTCATTAGAAATTTTATCCTATGCATTGTGATCGTTATATATATATAATGTTTGGCCTCGTGAAGGAGAAAGTATCGCTCTAGCTTGGGAGAGGCTTAAGTCAATGTTATATTCATGCCCCAATCATGAGCTCTCGAGAGAAATTATTATCCAGAACTTTTATGCTCGGCTTTCTCGTAATGATCAAACCATGCTCGATACTTCTTGTACTAGTTCTTTTATGAAGAAGACTATTGAATTCCGGTGGGATCTTTTAGAAAGAATTAAATGCAACTCTGAAGATTGGGAACTCGACGAAGGTAAAGAGTCAGGTATTGAACCTAAGTTTGATTGTGGTAAATCTTTAATGAACACCGATGCCTTTCAAAAGTTTAGCACTAAATATGGACTTGATTCTGAGATAGTAGCTTCCTTTTGTGAATCTTTTGCTACTCATGTTGATCTCCCTAAGGAGAAGTGGTTTAAATACCACCCACCAATTAAATAAGAAATTAAATAACCGGTAAAAGATAAAGAATAAACTATTATTTACAATGTTGATCTAGTTGTTCCCACTGCTTATATTGAAAAACCACCTTTTCCTATTAGGATGAAGGAACATGCTAAAGCTTCAACTGTGGTTAACAAAAGTTATGTTAGAACATTCAAACCTTCTGAACAAATCAAAGTTGAACCTAGCGTTGTGATGGTTAAAGATCTCTTAGTTGATAATATTGATGGGCATGTTATGTACTTCTGTGATGAAGCCTCTAGAATTGCTAAACCTGAAGGAAAAGATAAACATAGACCAATTGTTGGCATGCCTGTTGTCTCAGTTAAGATAGGAGATCACCGTTATCATGGGTTATGTGACGTAGCTGCTAGTGTGAGTGCTATTCCCTTCTCCTTATATGAAGAAATTTGAGATGAAATAGCACCTGCTGAAATAGAAGACATAGATGTTACTATTAAACTTGCTAATAGAGATACTATATCACCAATTGGGATTCTTAGAGATGTTGAAGTCTTGTGTGGGAAGGTAAAATACCCTAATGACTTTCTTGTTCTTACTACCCCACAAGATGAATTTTGTCCCATTATATTTGGTAGACCTTTCTTGAACACCGTCAATGCTAAAATAGACTGTAAGAAACAAACTGTCGGTGGTAGCTTTGGTGATGAATCTCGTGAGTTTAATTTTTCCAAGTTTAGTACACAACCTCATAAGAAAGATTTGCCTAGTAAGGATGAAATTATTGGTCTTACTTCTATTGTTGTGCCTCCTACTGATCCTTCGGAACAATATTTGCTAGACCATGAAAATGATTTGCATATGCGTGAAAGAAATGAAATAGATATAATCTTTTTCGAACCGCAAACTCTGCTTAAACACAATTTGCCTATTAAACTCTAGGAGGTACTCCTCCACCTAAAGGTGATCTCGTGTTCGAATTAAAACAATTGCCAGACACCTTGAAATATGCCTATCTTGATGAAAAGAAGATATATCCTGTTATTATTAGTGCTAACCTTTCAGAACATGAAGAAGAAATATTATTGAAAGTTCTAAGGAAGCACAAGGCTGCTATTGGATATACTCTTGATGATCTTAAGGGCATTAGTCCCACTCTATGTCAGTACAAGATTAATATGGAACCTGGTACTAAACCCGTTGTTGATCACCAATGTCGGTTAAATCCAAAAATGAAAGAAGTGGTAAGAACAGAAATATTGAAACTTCTGGAAGCAAGTATAATCTATCCTATAGCTGATAGTAGATGGTTAAGTCATGTTCATTGTGTCCCTAAGAAGGGAGGTATTATTGTTGTTCCTAATAATAAGAATGAGCTTATTCCACAAAGAATTGTCACAGGCTATAGAATGGTAATTGATTATAGAAAATTAAATAAAGCTACTAGAAAAGATCATTACCCTCTGCCTTTTATTGATCAAATGTTAGAAAGACTATCTAAGCACACACATTTTTGCTTCCTTGATGGATACTCTAGCTTTTCACAGATACCTGTTTTACAATCTGATCAAGAAAAGACCACATTTACTTGTCCTTTTGCAACATTTGCTTATAAACGCATGCCTTTCGGTTTATGTAATGCACCTGCTACCTTTCAAGGATGTATGACTGCTATATTCTCTGATTTTTGTGAAAATATTGTTGAGGTTTTCATGGATGACTTTTCCGTATATGGGAAGTCTTTTGATGATTGTTAAAGCAATCTTCATCGAGTTTTGAAGAGATGTGAACAAACAAATCCTGTCTTGAATTGGGAGAAGTGCCACTTTATGGTCAATGAAGGTATTGTCTTGGGCCATGAAATTTTTGAAAGAGGCATTGAGGTGGACAAAGCCAAGGTTGATGAAATTGAGAAAATGCCATGTCCTAAAGATATCAAAGGTATTCGTAGTTTCCTTGGTCATGCTGGTTTCTATAGAAGGTTTATCAAAGACTTTTCTAAAATTTCTAGGCCTCTTACTAATCTTTTGCAAAAGGATATTCCCTTTGTGTTTGATGGTGACTGTATGGAAGCCTTTGAAACACTAAAGAAAGCCTCAATTGCCGCACCTGTTGTTCAACCACCTGATTGGAACTTGCCTTTTGAGATTATGTGTGATGCTAGTGATTATGCTGTTGGTGCTATTATAGGACAAAGAGTTGATAAGAAACTAAATGTTATTAATTATGCTAGTAAAACTCTAGACAGTGCTCAACAAAACTATGCTGCTACTGAAAAAGAATTCTTAGCAGTGGTGTTTGCTTGTGATAAATTCAGATCTTACATTGTTGATTCTAAAGTAATTGTTCACACCGATCATGATGCTAAACCTAGACTCATTAGGTGGGTTCTTCTGCTACAAGAACTTCATTTGCATATTACTGATAGGAAAGGAGCAGAGAACCCCGTAGCTGATAACTTGTCTAGACTTGAAAATATTCTTGATGACCCACAACCTATTAATGATAGCTTCCCTGATGAACAACTAGCTGCAATAAATGTTTCTCGTAGTACACCTTGGTATGCTGACTATGCTAATTATATTGTTGCTAAATACATACAACCTAGCTTCACATACCAACAAAAGAAAAAAAATTCTTCTATGACTTAAGACATTACTTTTGGGATGACCCACACCTTTATAAAGAAGGAGTAGATGGTATTATTAGATGTTGTGCACCTGAGCATGAACATGAACAAATCCTATGGAAATGTCACTCTGAAGCTTATGGAGGACATCATGCGGGAGACAGAACCGCTCATAAGGTATTGCAATATGGTTTTTATTGGCCTACTCTCTTCAAGGATGCACGTAAGTTTGTCTCATCTTGTGATTAATGCTAAAGAATAGGTAATATCGATAAGCGTCAAGAAATTCCTATGAATTATTCACTTGCTGTTGAACCATTTGATGTTTGGGGATTTGACTTTATGGGACCTTTTCCTTCCTATAATGGGTATACACATATTTTGGTTGTTGTTGATTATGTTACTAAATGGGTAGAAGCTATTCCAACCAGTAGTGTTGATCACAACACCTCTATTAAAATGCTTAAGGAAGTTATTTTTCCAAGGTTTGGAGTCCCTAGATATTTAATGACTGATGGTGGTTCACATTTTATTCATGGTGCTTTCCGTAAGATGCTTGCTAAGCATGATGTTAATCATAGAATTGCGTCACCTTATCATCCTCAGTCTAGTGGTCAAGTTGAACTTAGCAATAGAGAAATAAAACTAATCTTCAAAAGACTGTTAATAGGTCCCAGAAGAATTGGTCTAAGAAATTAGATGATGCACTTTGGGTTTATAGAACAGCTTACAAAAATCCTATGGGTATATCTCCATATAAAATGGTATATGGAAAAGCTTGTCATTTACCTCTTGAGTTAGAACATAAAACATTTTGGGCAATAAGAAAACTCAATTATGATTTCAAACTTCCTGGGGAAAAGAGGTTATTTGATATTAGTTCATTACATGAATGGAGAACCCGGGCTTATGAAAATGCTAACTTATTCAAAGAAAAAGTTAAAATATGGCATCACAAAAGAATCCAAAAGCATGAGTTCAAAGTGGGAGAATATGTTATTTTGTACAACTCTCGTTTCAGGTTCTTTGCAGGAAAACTCCTCTCCAAATGGGAAGGACCCTATGTCATCGAGGAGGTCTATCGATCTGGAGCTATCAAAATAAATAACACAGAAGGGACTAACCCGAAGGTTGTCAAGGCAACGAATAAAACACTATATCTTAGGTACGCCCATTAAAATAGAAAGAAATGTTATTCAAACTTTGACACTAGAAGAACACATAAAAGAGTCCTTCCGGAACACTATAGAATCATGAAAATAAGGAGGTACATGATACGGTAAGTAAACGGACTACGAAAAATCCGCAAAAATAGTTTTTGTCAGTTTTGGAATATTTAGAAAATTAGGAAAATAATAAACTTCCAGGAAAGTGACCCTGGTGGGCATGATACACCAGGGTGCGCCAGGCTTGCCTGGCACACCCAGGTGGGTTTGGCCCACCTCGAGTACTTTTCAATCTTCGTTCTTCTTCCGTTTTGCTTATTCCCCAAGATAAAAAATCTATATATACCTCCCGAACCTGTTAACCTCCATATCACGGAGAAATCTCCTGTTTTCTTTTCTTGTTGTTTTCTGTCAGATCCAATCCACCATGGCCTCTTCAAGCTCCTCTAAGGACAAGTTCTTCGACAACGTCATCAACCCATATTTGCAGGAGATGATGCAGCACCCTCAAGCTATCCAGATGCGCGATGGGGTGCTACACATCCGCGATGTGCAAGGACCTAGGGGGACTGGATCCATGGAGGCCAGGCTTGGAGCCATGGAGCAGGACATCTTCAAGTGCAAGGGGATGGTGGAGCATGGACTCAATGCCAATCACCTCATGATCGCGGACTATACCCGTGATCTCAAGGTGGATGGCAAGCCCATAAAGGACATCATCTTCTCCCTCAACAAGCAAATCAACTTACTCCATAGCCAAATCCATGATCTTCAATGCTAGGTCTTTGAATATGAGCCCAGGTTTAAAGGTATGAGTTTGGCTGCCAGTTGTAGGATCTGGGAGCCTCACTCCTCCTCTTATGATGGCGAGCCTCTGCCATGGAAACCCGAGGACAAGAAACCTTCTACTTCATCACCACCAAAAGAAAACTGAGTATTGGGTATGGGCACTCCCCTTGGCTTTCGCCAAGCTTGGGGGAGGTGCCCCAGTATCATATCAATCTCCACTATATTTTGCCTTTATATTCTTGGTTCGATCAATGGTTATGTTTTGCTATTGGTTGAATAAAAGTTTAGTTCGATCCTTTCTTTGTGTGAATTTGCTTAGTGATCAATCCTTGTAATTGCGTGCGAGATATAATAAAGTTTAGTTTGAGTTTTTCCTTCTTTACTTTCTTGCTGGTATAAAAACAAAAGATCATATGCTAATCCTATGGTAAGTGATGACATTACACAAGGAAAAGTATAAGTATAAATTCTTATTGTAGATTGACAAACATAGCATTGGTCAATGATGCAACACATGAAAGAATTAATAAGGTAAGAGAAGATTCACATATAAATACACTATCATGGAAATCTTTTGTGATTGTGAGCACCCACCAAAATATTATATGCCAAAATTGTTGACGTTGGACAAGGAAGACAACTTAATGATTTGTGCTTGTTCTTATTCACATAGAAGTCATATTGTCATAGATCCTTCAACATGTGGTGCTTGCCCCTATCTTTGCTAGCCAAAAATTTCGCACTAGGTAGAGATACTACTTGTTCATCCAAACCCCTTAAACCCTATCTTGTTTGAGAGTCCACCATACCTACCTATGGATTGAGTAAGATCCTTTAAGTAAGTTGTCATCGGTGCAAAAAGGGCAATAAAAATTGCTTATAAAAGTGTGAGATCATTTAGTGTAAAGGAAAATTGAGCATTGTACGAACTTGTGATGGTGAAGAATAAAAGTGACAGACTGCATAATAAAGGTTGCCATCACAAGGGGCAATATAACGTGAAGTTCTCTTTCACTAAGGGGTTGAGCATACAAACAAAAAGCGCATGGCAACCTCTACTTCCCTCTGCGAAGGGCCTATCTTATACTTTCATGTATTTACTTTTATGCAAGAGTCAAAGTTTTTCTCTCTATTCCTTTTATTTTTCTCCTTTGGCAAGCATCATGTGGTGAGGAAAGATATAGGCACATATGTCCAGTTGAATATGGGTGGCATAAGTTATTATTGTTGACATCACCCTTGAGGTGAGTGTGTTGGGAGGCGAAACTATAAGCCCCTATCTTTCTTTGTGTCCGGTTGAAATGTTTTGCTCATGTGTACGCGGTGAGTGTTAGCAATCATAGAAGACTAAATGATGGTTGAGTATGTGGACTTGCCTAAAGGCTCCGATATGTGACCCTTCCTAAAAAGATGATGAATTGTAGTTGCAAAGTTGACTGAGAACATAGTTTGTTGGTTTACAATAGAGTTTATGCTTTATACTTCAATGTTGTGATGAATTGTCACTAGTTCATAAGAAGTATATGATAAAAGTTCTATAATAAAAGTTTTATATTAAAGTTTGTTGCTCTTATAATATGTCACATGATGCTGCTATGTCCGTATTTTTGTTTTTATCGACACCTCTCTCTCTCTCTAAGCATGTGGACATGTTTCTCGATTTCGGTTTTTTGCTTGAGGACAAGCGAGGTCTAAGCTTGGGGGAGTTTATACGTCCATTTTGCATCATGTTTTCCTGCTGTTATTTATGTTGTTTTATTGCATAATAGTGCCTTTTGGAATAATTCTAATGCTTTTCTCTCGTAATATGCAAGGTATGCATCAAGTGGGAGAATTCTGGCAGCTGGAAATCTGGACCTGAAAAAGCTACGTCAAGCTACCTATTCTGCACAACTCCAAATGAGCTGAAACTCCCCGAGTATTTTTTTTGGAATATTTAAGGAATATTGGAGCAAATAAGTACCAGAGGAGGGCCACCAAGTGGGCACAACCCACCTGGGTGCGCCAGGAGGCCCAGGCGCACCCTGGTGGGTGCTACCCTCCTCGGCCCACCTTCGGTGCCCATCTTCTAGTATATAAGTCATTTTGACCTAGAAAAAATAAGGGGAGGACATTCGGGACGAAGCGCCACCGCCTCGAGGCGAAACTTGGGCAGGAGCACTTTTGCCCTCCGGCAGAGCGATTCCGCCAGGGGAACTCCCCCCCTCCCCGGAGGGGGAAATCATCATCATCATCATCATCACCAACAACTCTTCCATCTTGGGGAGGGCTATCTTCATCAACATCTTCATAGCACCAACTCCTCTCAAACCATAGTTCATCTCTTGCGTTCAATCTTTGTACCAAAACTATAGATTAGTGCCCGTGGGTGACTAGTAGTGTTGATTACATCTTGTAGTTGATTACTATATGGTTTATTTGGTGGAAGTTATATGTTCAGATCCATTATGATATTCAATACCCCTCTGATCTTGAGCATGTTTATCATTTGTGAGTAGTTACTTTCGTTCTTGAGGTCACGGGGAAATCATGTTGCAAGTAATCATGTGAACTTGATATGTTTCGATATTTTGATGGTATGTATGTTGCCATTCTCTTAGTGGTGTCATGTGAATGTCGACTACATGACACTTCACCATATTTGGGCCTAAGGAAATGCATTGTGGAGTAGTTATTAGATCGTGGGTTGCGAGAGTGACAGAAGCTTAAACCCCACTTTATGCGCTATTTTGTAAGGGACCGATTGGATCCAAAAGTTTAATGCTATGGTTAGAATTTATTCTTAATATTTTCCTTGTAGTTGCGGATGCTTGCGAGAGGGTTAACCATAAGTAGGAGGTTTGTTCAAGTAAGAACAGCACCTAAGCACCGTCCCACCCACATATCAAATTATCAAAGTACCGAACACGGATTAAGCCAACATGATGAAAGTGACTAGATGAAATTCCCGTGTACCCTCAAGAACACTTTGCTTATCATAAGAAACCGTTTGGACCTGTCCTTTGCCTCAAAAGGATTGGGCTACCTTGCTGCACTTTTGTTACTACTATTGTTACTTGCTCGTTACAAATTATCTTGCTACCAAACTACTCTGCTACTTACAATTTTAGCACTTGCAGACATTACCTTGCTGAAAACCACTTGTCATTTCCTTCTGCTCCTCGTTGGGTTCGACACTCTTATTTATCGAAAAGGGCTACAATTGACCCCATATACTTGTGGGTCATCAGCAATACTGGAGCAATTGCCTTAGCAAAGGAATCCAGATTTCACACAAAGACCAAACACATCAAGAGACGCTTCAACTCTATCCGTGATCTAGTCAAGGAGGGAGACATAGAGATTTGCAAAATACATACGGATCTGGATGTGGCAGACCCGTTGACTAAGCCTCTTCCATGAGCAAAACATGATCAACACCAAGACTCCATGGGTGTTAGAATCATTACAATGTAATCTAGATTAATTACTCTAGTGCAAGTGGGAGACTGAAGGAGATATGCCCTAGAGGCAATAATAAAGTTGTTGTTTGATATTTCCTTATTCATGATAAATGTTTATTATTCATGCTAGAATTGTATCAACCGGAAACTTGATACATGTGTGGATACATAGACAAAACACTGTGTCCCTAGTATGCCTATACTTGACTAGATCATTAATCAAAGATGGTTAAGTTTCCTAGCCATAGACATGTGTTGTCATTTGATGAACGGGATCACATCATTAGGAGAATGATGTGATGGACAAGACCCATCCGTTAGCTTAGCATAATGATCGTTCAGTTTTATTGCTACTGCTTTCTTCATGTCAAATACATATTCCTCCGACTATGACATTATGTAACTCCCGGATACCGGAGGAATCCCTTGTGTGCTATCAAACGTCACAACGTAACTGAGTGATTATAAAGATGCTCTACAGGTATCTCCGAAGGTGTTTGTTGGGTTGGCATAGATCGAGATTAGGATTTTTCACTCCGAGTATCGGAGAGGTATCTTTGGGCCTTCTCGGTAATGCACATCATAAGAAGCCTTGCAAGCAATGTGACTAATGAGTTAGTTATGGGATGATGCATTACAGAACGAGTAAAGAGACTTGCTAGTAATGAGATTGAACTAGGTATGAAGATACCGACGATCGAATCTCGGGCAAGTAACATACCGATGACAAAGGGAATAACATATGTTGTCATAACGGTTTGACCGATAAAGATCTTCGTAGAATATGTAGGAACCAATATGAGCATCCAGGTTCCGCTGTTGGTTATTGTCCGGAGAAGCGTCTCGGTCATGTCTACATAGTTCTCGAACCCGTAGGGTCCGCACGCTTAACGTTCGATGATGATTTTGTATTATATGAGTTATGTGATTTAATGACCAAATGTTGTTCAGAGTCCCGGATGATATCACGGACATGACGAGGAGTCTCGAAATAGTCGAGAGGTAAATATTGATATATTGGATGATAGTATTCAGACACCTGAAGTGTTCCGGAATGCATCGGGTACATATCGGAGTACCGAGGGGGTTACCGAAACACCCCGGGGGAAGATATGGGCCATATGGGCCATAGGAGGGGAGCACAGTAGCCCACAAGGGGTGGCGCCCCCCCAAGGAAGGAGGCTGACTTGGACTAGGAGCCCAAGTAGGATTCCTCCTACTTGGGCGCGCCTACGGCTGCCTCTCTCGCCCTCCCTCCTTTAATACGTGGGGAGGGGGCGCCTAGAACACACATCAACTATTCCTAGCCCTGTGCGGCGCCCCCCTCCACATTTTACGCCTCCGATCATATTCACGTAGTGCTTAGGCGAAGCCCTGCGCGGATCACTTCACCATCACCGTCACCACGACGTTGTGCTGACGCAACTCTCCATCGACACTTTGCTGGATCAAGAGTTCGAAGGATGTCATCGAGCTGAATGTGTGTAGAACTCGGAGGTGTCATACATTCGGTGCTTGATCGGTCGGAACGAGAAGAAGTTCGACTACATCAACCGCGTTAACAAACGCTTCCGCTTTCGGACTACGAGCGTACGTGGACACACTCTCCCCCTCTCGTTGCTATGCATCTCTTAGATAGATCTTGCGTGAACGTAGGAATTTTTTGAAATTGCATGCTATGTTTCTCAACAGAGACATCATCAACAACTATCAAGTACCTACGCATAAACTTTCACCTCCTTGCATTTACATTATTTGCCTTTGCCTCTCGTTTTTATCTCCCTCACTTCTAAAACATTTTATCAAAAACACACATGAATGTTTTACTTTGTTGCTTTGCTTGTTTGTTTGCCATAATTGTGTGTTTATTGAAAATCAGAAAACAAAAAGCTTATGGATCCTCATCCACTTGCTAATCTTTAAAAAAATCTAATTATGATGAACCAATTGCTAGTGAGTTGAGTGCACTAGATTATATTTATGAAGTTTTGCTTGAAATTCATGAATCTGAAAATTGTGATGGTGTTAAAAGAAGAAATTTATAAAGTGATTCACGATAGCTCATTGAATGGAAAACATGCTTGCAATGAGGTTATTATAAATTCTATTAGTGTCCATTATGTTAATAATATGCAAAACCCCAAGCTTGGGGATGTTTATTTTGCTATGTCCACTACTTATTGTAATGATCATGATTGGGGTGATTCTTCTTATAATCTTGAAAATTTATTTAAGCCTCATGATGAATATGATATTGATAATAGTGTTTGCAATAATATTGAAAATGGGTTTGGAAGAGTTCCAATTTAAGGTAATAGCGATCCCACAACTTTGGATAATGATCAATCCTATGTTTTTTTTATAAAAGTGGGCTTGGGGAGGTCATGACTTTATTTGATGATAATCCCACTATTTTGAAAGAGTGTCAACTTTGCATATATGTGGATCATGCAGAGAATAGATGACATGATAGCTATATTGTTGAATTTGAATATGATCCTACATGTACTTATTACGAGAGAGGGAAATATGGTTGTAGAAATTTCATGTTACTAAATTACCTCTCTTCATGTTGAGATTGTCAATGTTTTATTTCTCTTCTTTGCATATGCTAGATATTTCTTCTCTTGGTAATTTGTTTGCATATAAAATGACTATGCATAGGAAGTATGTTGGACTTAAATTTGTTTTTCACATACTATATGATGATCCCTTTGTGCTTCAATTCTTGTCTTTCATGTAAGCATTATTAAAATTATTAATGCCTAGTTAAAAGGCTTTAAAGAAAAGCGCTTGTTGGTAGACCATCCAAATTTTTTCTTTTCTAAATTTATGGGTTCACACAATTTATGCTACTGTTATGATTGTGATTTTATGTTTTAATTAGTGTTTGTGCCAAGTAAAGCCTTTAGGATGGTTTGGGTGATAGTTGACTTGATTCTGTTGAAAAACAGAAACTTTTGCGCCCAGTTCTACAATTTTGGAAATTCATAGGAATGTGCTTTTGCTCTGCATTTTCTTACACTTAATTGATATACAAATTTCCCATGTTGTCCTAATTCTTCAGAATTTTTAAAGTTACAGAAGCATGGTCAAAGTTTAGATTGAATTAGGCTTTGCACCAATTGCCGGACAGGGGACATTCAGAGGAGCACGAGGATGCACCACCATAAAGAGCTTCGATCAGCGGAGCCCCCAAAAGCCAAAACCCTAACGCTACTTAGGTAAGCGGGGGTGGATGGATCAGATCAACGCTTGCAGGGGCTATATCCCGCCTATACCGATTCCTTATAGGAATTACCTACGGGCAAGCTAGTTGGGCTGGCCCATTACAGGTCTCGCTAGCTTGTGTCACTGTAGTCGCTGTTGAGCTCCGGTTTTCCCTTGTTTTGCTTTTGTATGTCTATGGTTTTTCCTTGAGTTTTCTTTTTTTTCCGTTATAATTTGGTTCATTTGTTTTTTCACTATTTTTTTGGGTTTCTTTCCTTTTTTCATTATACTTTGGTTTATTTGTTTCTTCTTGATTTTTCTTTTGCTTTTTTTCTTCGTTGAGAGACTTGGTTTTCCTTTTTGTTTCTTTGTTGGGTTTTTTACTTTTTCCAACTCAACTCTATTGGGAATCAGTTTCTTCGTTTTTTTTCTTTTTCTCCGTTTGCTTGTTTCCTTTCCTTTTATGTTTTTTGTGGTTTTTTTATCAATTTTATTTTTTGAACTCATGTTTGGACAATGTACATTTTTATAGCACACATGAATTTTTTTTGATACACGTTGAGCATTTTTCAAATATGAAGCATTTTTGTTTTAAAAAATACATGTTTTGAACACTTTTTCAATTTCACGGTAACCTTCTCCAAATGCAGTTGTACATTTTTTCTGAACTATGCATTTAAAAAATTTATAAACCTTTTTTGAAACTTTTAAACATGACTAACATTTTTTTACAATGTAAAAACTTTTTTCGCACACATGATTAACATTTTTCATACAAATGATTAACATATTCTACTTTTTTGTTTGACTTTTTTACATTTTTTTGTGCATGAAAAACATTTTCCGCACACATGAATAACATTTTCCATACAAATGATTAACATGTTCTACATTTTTTGTGTGCATGAGTAACATTTTTCATACACATGACTACCATTTTCCTCACAGATGAATAACATTTTTCGTACAAATAATTAACATTTTCTATTTTTGTGTTCACTCTTGGACATGTTTTGTGTGCATGAAAAATATTTTTCATACGCATGATTTACATTTTCTGTACACAGGACTCATGTTTATTTGATTTACACAAACATTTTTTATAATGTATAAACATTTTTCGTACACATGATTAACTTGTTTTACTTTTTTGTTTCACGTTTATAAATTTTCCTAGTGCATCAAAAACATTTTGTACACAAATTAATATTTTGAAATTTTAATCTAAATTTGTTTTTTAATATACATATTTATAATATTTCGAACTATAAATAAATCAAAAAACAAAAACAAAAAGTGAATAAAAAGTGAAAGACAAACAAAACGAAAAAGTAACCAGCAGGCGAGCCGTGGCTACTGGGCCGGTGCAATCCGTGTGCCCCTGCAGGGCTCGCAGCAGGCAGCACATAGCCGCGCCCAATCAACCGAAATCATTAATTAAAGAGTACTTGTTTCAAAGATCACTTCTACCTTCTCAGATTGCGAAAAATGGCGCACTACATGCATGTCACTTATCGCAACCAAAAAGTCTTTTTTTTGTATATCCGTTTATTCAAAATATTTTATCTCTTAAATCGTGCGTCCAAATCTCAAACTGTTTTCAACATTCGATTCCTCGCGTCGAAATCTTCAAATTTAGATCCTATGTTGGCAGGTTTGACAAACTTTTTTTTCATAAAAAGCGAACGGAGAAACCGAAACCGGAGCACTTCTTTTCCCTGTTAAAAAGAGGCACGACCGTGCCTCTCGCGAAAGCACAACCGTGCCTCTCGCGGAAGGAAAAAAAATGAAAAATGCGTTTTTTTTTCATTTTCGAGAGGCACGGCCATGAAGGAAAAAACAGAAGACATGTTGTTTTTGAGAGGCACGGTCATGCCTCTCGCGAAAGCACAACCGTGCCTCTCGCGAAAGGAAAAAAAATATGAAAATACGTTTTTTTTTCGTTTTCGAGAGGCACGGCCATGGAGAAAAAAACAGAAGACGTTTTTTTTAGAGGCATGGTCGTGCCTCTCGCAAAAGAAAAAAAAGGAAAAATATGTTTTTTTCGTTTTCGAGAGGCATGGCTTGGCAGTGCCTCTCGCGAAAACACAACTGTGCTTCTCACGAAAGCAAAATCGTGCCTCTAACAAAAGAAAAAATAAAATAAAAAATGCATTTTTTTCCGTTTCCGAGAGGCACGACCGTGCCTCTCACGAAAAAAAAATTGAAAAACATATTTTGGTCCAAAAGCTAAGGTAGACCGATGAAAGACCAAAAAATAAAAAAAACTGAAAAAAAATAGTTTAAAAAGTCAAAAACGCGTGCAAAAAAATAAAAAAACAAAATTTAAAAGGAACGTCCAGAGTGCGAGACGTCGCGGCGGCTGAGAGCATGCCATTCAAATGATCATTGGAAGGCTTCCAAAGGAGTGCTCGCCAACTAGTCGCTCTCACTCATCGGAAAAAAAAACTCTTTGCTCTCACGATCGACGGCTCGCTGGTGCTGCGTCGAGGTGGGGATGGGCGGAGAAGTTTAGTAGCCGTGGGCCAAATCTTGATATGGACGCAAATACAAACGAAACAGAAGGCCCATGAAAGCTCCTCCTCTTCTCGTTGACCCCTAGCCCCTCTCTCTCAAACTGCCTCATCCACCTCCACCGAAGCGATCGCCGAGTGTTCGACGAGTGCCTGCGCGGAGCGGCGTCAATGGGTTCATCGCCGCAAGCGTAAAGCTACCCGCCTCGCGGTGTTCGTTCCCCGGCGCATCGACGCTGACAGGTATGCGCCTAATTCCGCTCCCCTCTTCAATTCTGTTGGCCAAACACCCAGCGTTCCAGCGTTTGATCGACGCCCTCGGCGTGTTCGGCAGAATGCCAGTCCGGGAGCTTCATCTTGTTTGGACCTTTGAACGGCTAGTTTGAGGAATTCATCGCACGTGAGATGGAAAGAATCAGGACCGGGATGATATTTTTGCGTGTAAAATTTCCTGCGTTTTGGGGATCTTATGCTGTTCTCTATGGTTGACAAGAGTTTGCTCTTCTCATTTCTCAGCACTGAAGATTGGTCCATCGACTCATCTTGACACTAATGGACCGGGAACACTCGGCTTTGAAGAAAATGAGATTGGAGGACGCAGAGGATTCTGCGATCAGTCAAGTGCCTGCCACGGCGTCGAGCATGCATCAGCAATTGTTCTGGAGCCAGTGGCAGCTACTGGACTCCATTCTCCCCACGGGCGGTTTCGCACACTCCTACGGCCTGGAAGCTGCTATGCAATCGCGCATAGTGAACAACCAGGAAGACCTGAGGCTGTTCCTCATCCAGGTCGTGGACAACATTGGAAGCCTGCTGCTTCCATTCGTGTACTGCGCCAGTAGGTCTCCTGATGCCGCGGCATGGATCAGACTAGATCAGCTGCTGGACGCTACGTTGACCAATGAGGTCAGCAGGAAGGCGTCCACGTCGCAAGGCTCGGCTCTGTTGAGGGTGACCGCGTCCGTCTTCACTGAGATCCAGCCGCTGCAGGATCTCTGAAGGACATTTCTCGGTTCCACGAGCGTGTCGTTTCACCATGCACCGATATTCGGGTTGATATGTGGGCTGGTTGGATTTGACAGCGAGACAACGCAGCGCGCTTACATGTTTGTGGCAATGAGGGATGTGATCTCCGCCGCGATGAGGCTCAATTTGATCGGACCGCTTGCTGCTTCGGTTCTGCAGCACCAGGTTGCCCCAGATGCCGAGAAGATGCTGCAAAAGTGGAGGGACCGTGATGTCAGTGAAGCATCACAGACTGCACCGCTGCTTGACGCGTTGCAAGGCTGCCATGCTTACATGTTCTCTAGGCTGTTTTGCTCCTGACAGTGAGGTTCACTTCCATATCTTTCTATCTCTTTCGTTGTACAATGTCTCCAAGCAATACACAACAGAGGGCTCAACTTCGTGATACATGTACCATTCGTGCTTTCGTATTATTCTGATGTATTGAAACATATCTCCTTATTTCCTGAAAAATA
Organism: Triticum timopheevii; assembly: GCA_963921465.1. Lineage (NCBI taxonomy): Eukaryota > Viridiplantae > Streptophyta > Magnoliopsida > Poales > Poaceae > Triticum > Triticum timopheevii. The sequence goes on from OY997272.1 coordinate 157,477,190, forward strand.
TGTTAACTGGTTCATAGGGAGATGTATGTTACTCTGTATAAAGCATCTTTTATAACATGGCATATGGTTGGTCGATGACTTTGTGCACTGCAATTGAACATTCACTTGAGTGCTGTCTCCTAGCAAGGACATGATGAGCAATTGAGCAGTTTCCTGTAACAAGGAGATGTTTAAATAGACCAGACATTTCCCAGGTCCATTTTGTGGGCTACATGATGCATGATACACCCAGTTATATGTCTGGATAACCTTATTCTGATATTCCTCTGCTTCTTTCAGGTTGCTGAATGCAATTTGGTGTAGTTCTGCTCATGGTTTTACCTTAGAGAAGTACAGGACCCCTGGCTTTCCTAAACAATAATGGCATCAGAATATTACAAGCATCCTGAGGATAGATGCCCAGTATGATTTTTTATTTTACTTGCAAGCAAGATTGTACAAAAATGCCAATAGTACATTATGTTCATGTGTGACGCCTCTCTGCCATGTGCCATCTATTACACTCGTCATGCATATGATACATCTGTCTTCGGCTTCGCCAATTATGACATTGATATAATTATGCATTGCATATTACAAAGAACATTGCTTTCTTTTGCTCCATGATCCAAAGTACTGGATCTGTTGCTAAGTGCAACAGCAGAATGTTTGGCTTCAACGGATTTTTCATGCTCAACAGATCTGAACAGCTCGGAGAAGTTGCCCTTGCCAATCCTGCCGCAGCCACCCTTCTGGTACTCTTGCCCGGTCCCGTCCTTCCCCATGCACCCAATCCTTTTGGATCATCTTCATAACAAGGTTGGCCTGAACATAGTAGCTGATGCAGTTAGATTTTGAATCACAAAGAGTAGATAAAAGATAGCAAAAATGCAGTCTGAAGTCAGTAGGGCACTGAACCTCAAGTTACTGAATTATGGCATAAATACTAGTACTATATATGCTAAACCAAAACATTTGCAAACAACTGTGTATGGCTCTATGCTAAAATACAGTACACCATGACCGCCACGAATTGTGAAGTTGGATATGTTGGCCCTATGCAAGCAGCTTTATTCCCCTTTAAAGCTGTCATGATTTTCATAAAGATGCATCATGTATGGATGCGCTAAAAAGAGTTTCAGTTGGATTCACAGCATTCAGTATAACCAAGGTTTGATACCTTTATGCACCTTACACATACACCATGTGATGTAGAACTCAAAATCGTTTCGTCTTTATTTTACTGGCAAGCAAGATTGTACAACAACAATGCCAACAGTACATTTTGTTCATGTGTGAGCCCTTCTTACATCTGTTACACTTATGATACATAACACGGATATAATTGCACGTCGCATATCACAAACAACATTGTTTTCTTTTGCTCCATGCGACCATGATACAAAGTACTGGATCAGCTTCTCCAGCTTCAGCTCTATCCTATGATCCCTGAAGTGCAGCAGATTGCTTGGCTTCAAGGGACTTCTCATAATCCTCAATGGACTTGAACATCTCGGAGAAGTTGCCTTTGCTGAACCCACCACAGCCACCCTTCTGGTACTCTTCCCCTCTCTCATCCTTCTCCATGCACACGTTGGCCCGAACATAATAGTTGATGCAGTTAGATTTTGAATCACAGGGGGTAGAGCAAAGAAGCAGCTTGAATTTATTATCCAGTTCTTGGAGAACATTGGAAGCCTGCTGCTTCCATTCCTGTACTACGCCAGTAGGTTTCCTGATTCCGCGGGATGGGTCAAGCTATATCAGCTACTAGATGCTACGTTGACGAACGAGGTCGGCAGGACATCGTCCACGTCGCAAGGCCCGGCTCTGTTGAGGGTGGCAGTGTCTTTCTTCACTGAGATTCAGTCGCTGCAGGATCTCCGAAGGACATTTCCCAGTTCCACGAGCGTGTCGTTTCACCATGCACCGATATTCGGGTTGATATGTGGGCTGCTTGGATTTGACAGTGAGACAACACAGCGTGCTTACATGTTTGTGACGATGAGGGATGCGATCTCCACAGCGACGAGGTTTAATTTGATCGGACCGCTTGCTGCTTCGGTGCTGCAGCACCAGGTTGTGCCAGATGCTGAGAAGATGCTGCAGAAGTGGAGGGACCATGATGTCTCTGAAGCATCACAGACTGCGCTGCTGCTTGACGATGTTCTCTAGTCAGTTTTGCTCTTGACAATGAGGTTCGCTTCTATATCTTTTTATCTCTCTCGTTGTACAATATCTTGAAGCATACACAACAAAGGCCTCAACTTCATGATACATGTACGATTCATGCTTTCATATTATTCGGATGTAGGATGCCATTGAAACATATGCCTTTATTTTCTGAAAAAAATGGTTAACCGGTTCATACAAAAATGTATGTTACTCTGTTTATAAAGCATCTTTTTATAACATAGCATGTGGTTGATCACTGATTTTGTGCACTGCAATTGAACATTCACTTGAGTGATGTCTCCTAACAAGGACATCATAAGCAATTGAGCAGTTTATTCAATTATCCTGCAACAAGGAGATGTTTAAATAGACAAGACATTTTGCAGGTCCATTTTGTGAACAACATGATGCATGATACGCCCAGTTATATGTCTGGATAATCTTATTCTGATATTCCTCTGCTTCTTTCAGGTTGCTGAATGCAATTTGGTGTAGTTCTCTGCTCATGGTTTTAACTCTGAGAAGTACAGGAAAAATGGCTCTTTCCAAAGAAAAATGGCACCAGAAGATTGCGATCATCCCGAGGACAGATGCCCAGTATGATTCTTTATTTTACTTGCAAGGAAGATTGTACAAAAATGCCAATAGTACAGCATGTTCATGTGTGAGCCCTCTCTACCACATATCACACTCATTAAACATAGGATACATTGATATAGACATATAGTTGTGTGTGGCATATTACATAGAACATTGTTTTCTTTTGCTCCATGATACAAAGTATTGGATCTGTTGCTCCAGCTCCATATTCTATCCTGCGATGCAACAGCAGAATGTTTGGCTTCAAGGGATTGCTCATACATCTGTACAGCTCGGAGAAGTTGTTGCCCTTGCCAAACCCACGACAGTCAACCTTCTGGTACTCTTGGCTCTTGCCTGACCTCAGCCTTCTCCATGCACCCGATCCTTTGGATCATCTTCAACAACAAGCTGATGCAGTCTGAAGTCAGTAGGGCATTGAACCTCAAGTTACTGAATTATGGCTTAAATAGTTATCTGCTGAACCAAAACTTTTTCAAATAACTGTCTATGCTAGTATTGTACACCATGTCATTTGAAGTTTTTCAAATACCTTGGCCTTTTACTATGCAAGGAGCTTTACTCCCCTTGAAAGTTGTCACGGTCTTCATAAAGATGCATGATGCATGGATACACCAAAAAAAGTTTCAAGTTGGATTCATGGCATTCACTGTCATATGGATTGTGTGGCCAAAACCAAGGTTTGATACCTTTATGCACCATACACACACACCGTGTGGTGTAGAACTCAAATCGGTTCTTCCTTATTTATTTGCAAGCAAGATTGTACAGCAAAGCCAACAGTACATTTTGTTCATGTGTGAGCCCCCTCTGCCATTCATTACACTCATGATGCATATGTCTTCAGCTTCACCATGCGTCCCATATCACAAACAACACTGTTTTCTTTTGCTCGATGAGGCCATGATACAAAGTACTTGATGAGCTTCTCGAGATCCACTTCTATCCTATGATCCCTGAACTGCAGCAGATTGCTTGGCTTCAAGGGACTAATCATAATCCTCAATGGACTTGAACAGCTCGGAGAAGTTGCCTTTGCCAAACCCTCCAAAGTCACCCTTCTAGTACTCTTCCCCTCTCTCGTCCTTCTCCATGCACCCGATCCTTTGGATCATCTCCAGGAACAACGTTGGCCTGAACATAATAGTTGATGCAGTTAGATTTGGAATCACAGGGAGTAGAGCAAAGAAGCGCTCGAATTTATTATCCAGGTCTTGGAGAACATTGGAAGCCTGCTGCTTCCATTTGTGTACTGCACCAGTAGGTCTCCTGATGCTGCGTTGTGGGTCAGGCAAGGCAAGATCAGCTACTGGATGCTACGTTGACGAACAAGGTAGGCAGGAAGGCGTCCACATCGCAAGGCTCGGCTCTATTGAGGGTGGCAGCGTCCGTCTTCACTGAGATCCAGTCGCTGCAGGATCTCCAAAGGACATTTCTCGGTTCCACGAGCGTGTCGTTTCACCATGCACCGATGTGCGGATTGATATGCGGGCTGGTTGGATTTGACAGTGAGACAACACAGAGGGCTTACATGTTTGTGACAATGGGGGATGTGATCTCAGCGGCGGCGGCGAGGTTCAATTTGATCGGACCACTTGCTGCATTGGTGCTGCAGCACCAGGTTGCGCCAGATGCTGCAGAAGTGGAGGGACCGTGATGTCTCTGAAGCATCACAGACTGCGCCACTGTTTTACACGTTTCAGGGATGCTGGTAGGAGCTAGAATCCTACCTGGTCTAGGGCGTAGGTTGTACGGGAAGGGGGAGGGTTGACGGAGATGCGATCGCGGCTGCCGGCGGTGGGGCGCCGTGGCGCGATGAAGAAGAGACGGCGGCAGCGCAAGAGACGGCTAGGGTTAGGTCTCCCGGCTCCCTTCGGGAAGCCGAGCAAATAATGATTGCTTCTTGCTTGATTAGATTGATACATCTCCTCTCCTTATATAGAGAGGTTTACTTGACTCCTAAGCAAACGATCCTAATAACGATAAGATAATTGGGCTAAGCCCCTAATAACAATAAGATAACTTGGGTCACAACCCACTGGGCTAAGCCCCTAATATGCCGGTCATAACACTTCTCCCCGCCTGCACAAACAGCTCGTCCTCGAGCTGTAAGGTGGGGAAGCGCTTGCTGAACTCCTCGAGGTGATCAACCAGCGTCAAACACCTTCGCAACAGCTGGGGCGGCCAGGTCGGCGGCGACGGCGTCCTCCGAAATGTAGTCTGCAGCCTCCAGGTAGAAGAGTCACAGGCAGACGTGGCCGGGCGTGTAGGGCTCGTCGCAGTTGAAGCACAACCCTTGGTGGCGACGCTCGAGTAGCTCGGCCGAGGTGAGCCGGCGGAACGGGCGCGCCACGGTTGCGGCGAGGGGTGCCGCGGAAGTCTGAGCAGGCCGACCCTGCGCGGAAACATCCGGCCAGGGTAGCGACCCAGCGGCCCGGGACGGTGATTCCTGCTGGATGGCCACCGCGCGGCGCTCGAACGCGCGGGCGTAGTACATGGCCGTCTGGAGATCCTGGGGCCCCCGAAGCTCCACGTCCACGCGGATGTGATCCGAAAGTCCACCGACGAAGAGGTCGGCCTGCTGCTGCTTCGTCACGCCCGACACGTGGCATGCCAGGGACTGGAAACGGTCGGCAAAGTCCTGAACCGTGGAGGTGAAGGTAAGGCGGCCTAGCTCTGCCAGGCGGCTCCCGCGGATTGGTGGCCCAAAACGAAGGAGGCAGAGCTCGCGGAAGCGCTCCCAAGGGGGCATGCTGCCATCGTCCTGCTCGAGGGCGTAGTACCAGGTCTGTGCCGCGCCGTGGAGGTGGTAAGAGGCGAGCCAGGTACGCTCCGAGGCGAGGGTGCGCTGCCCGCGAAAGAACTGCTCGCACTGGTTGAGCCAGTTGAGGGGGTCCTCCGTGCCGTCATAAGTGGCGAAGTCCAGTTTGGCAAACCACGGCGGTGTCTGAGTCGGAGCGTCGTGGCCGACTGGCTCGGAGGTGCGAAGCAGTGAGGATTGGGGCGCCCGGTCAGTATGGCCGCGGCCCGTGGAGTACCCCGACGAGCCGGAGGGATCGCCGAACTGCAGAGTGGGTGCCGGCGGGTCTCCAGCCGACGTGTAGACGGGTGGCGGTGATGATCCGGTCAACCAGGACGGTATGGGGGACGGTGACGGCGGGAAGCGCACTTGCTGGATCGGTACGCCTCCCTGCGAGGGTGTCCTGGGCCCCGTGCTGGGCGGTGGCGGGGCCGACAACTGCGGCGGTACGGACCCGGGTGGCGTGGGGGGCGCAGCGAGGGCCGGGGCCGGCCACTCTGGCCATTGAGGCGCGACAGCGGGCGGCGGTGGGACCAGCAGCTGGGGCTGCGGCTGCCCGGAACTGGGAGGCGTCGGGGGTGCAGCGAGGGCCGAGGCTGGCCACTGTGGCCATTGAGGCGCAGCAGCGGGAGGCGGTGGGGCCGGCAGCTGGGGTTGCGGCTGCCTGGACCCGGGAGGCGTCGGGGGCGCGGCGATCGTCGGAGCCGGCCATTGCGGCCAGTGGGGGGCGACGATGAGCGGCGGCTGACCGGGCCAGTGGTGGTGTAGAGGGCCGATCGGCGCCGTGGTGGCCGCGTACCAGGGCAGGGTGGCTGGCCCGGTCGCGGCAGCCGGCTGCAAGGGCGGCGGCTGCCCGTAAGGCCCGACCAGGTAGAGGCGTATGCCCTGGACGGCGGTGATGAGGTCGTTGAGGACCCCGGTCATCTCCGCCGTCGAGTAGATGGTGACAGGCGGCGCGGTGGAGGGCGGTGGCGTCTGGTTGGTGGAGGCGCCGGCGGTGGAGTCCAGCGACGCGGTGGAGAGAGGCAGCGGCGCGGTGGTGACGGGCAGCGACGCGGTGGTGACGGGCAGCGGCGGGTTGGGTGGTGGTGCAGACATGATCGGAACCGAGCTACCTGATACCAAATTGGTAGGAGCTAGGATCCTACCTGGTCTAGGGCGTAGGTTGTACGGGAAAGGGGGAGGGTTGACGGAGATGCGATCGCGGCTGCCGGCGGCGGGGCGCCGTGGCGCGATGAAGAAGAGACGGCGGCAGCGCAAGAGACGGCTAGGGTTAGGTCTCTCGGCTCCCTTCGGGAAGCCGAGCAAATAATGATTGCTTCTTGCTTGATTAGATTGATACATCTCCTCTCCTTATATAGAGAGGTTTACTTGACTCCTAAGCAAACGATCCTAATAACGATAAGATAATTGGGCTAAGCCCCTAATAACAATAAGATAACTTGGGCCACAACCCACTGGGCTAAGCCCCTAACATGCCGGTCATAACAGATGCCATGCTTACATGTTCTCTAGGCTGTTTTGCTCCTGACAATGAGATTCGCTTCCATATCTTTCGGTCTCTCACGTTGTACAATGTCTTTCATGCATACACAACAGAGGGCTCTAATTCATTCCTTGATATTATTCTCATGTAGGATGCCATTGAAACACGTATCCTTGTTTCCTGAAAAAAAAACAGTTAACGGGTTCATAGAGAGATACATGTTACTCTGTATAAAGCATCTTTTATAACATGGCATATGATTGATCGATGACTTTGTGCAATGCAATTGAACATTCACATGATTGATGTCTCCTACAGTAACAAGGACATGATGAGCAACTGAGCAGTTGATTCCTGTAACAAGGAGATGTTAAAATAGATCAGATATTTCACTGGTCCATTTTGTGAACGATACAATGCATGATACACCCGGTTATATGTCTAGATGACCTTGTTATGTTTTTCCTCTGCTTCTTCCAGGTTGCTGAATGCAATTTGGTGTACTTGTGCTAACAGTTTTACCCAGAGAAGTAGAGGACTGCTGGCTTTTCCTAAAGAAAAATGGCATCAGAAGATTGCAAGCATCCCGATGACAGATGCCCAGTATGATTATTTATTATTCTTGCAAGCAAGATTGTACAACAATTTCAATAACCTAATAGTACATTATGTTCATGTGTGGGCCCACTCTTTACACTCATCATACATAGGATACATCTATCTTCAGCTTCATCAAATACAACAATTAGTACTGGATCTGTTGCTCCAGCTCCAGATTTTATCCTAGGGTGCACCCGCAGATTGCTTGGCTTCAAAGAATTTCTCATTCTCCTTAATACTCCTGGAACTCCTGTCCAATACTCCTGGAGTAGATCTCAATAGCTTGGAGAAGTTGCCCTTGCCAAACCGGCCGCAGCTACCATTCTGGAACTCCTGGCCAATATCATCCTTCTCATTGCATTCGATCCTTTGGATCATCTCCAAGAACAAGGTTGGCCTGAACATAATATAATAGCTGATGCAGCTAGATTTGGAATCTCAGAAAGTAGATAAACATACTAGCAAAGATTCTGTCCTAAGTCAGTAGGGCACTGAACCTCAAGTTACTGAATTATAGCATAAATACTAGTAGTACTATCTGCTGAACCAAAATAAAATAAAATCAGATAACTTTCCATTATACAATATGAAGTACACCAATGCCACGAATTGTGAAGTTGGATTCTTTGGCCTTTTACTATTCAAGGAGCTTTATTCCCCTTTAAGTTGTCACAATCTTCATAAAGATGCATCATGACCTTCACTATCATATGGCTCGTATGACCAAAACCAAGGTTTGATACCTTACACACGCACCATGTGATGTAGAACTCAAAATCGGTTCTTTATTTTATTTGCAAGCAAGATTGTACAACAATGCCAACAGTGCATTTGTTTCATGTGTGAGCCCCCTCTTCATCTGTTACACTCATCATACAAAGGATACATCTGTCTTCAGCTTCACCAATTATAACATTGACATAATTGTGGGTCACATCTTACAAACAACATTGTTTTCTTCTGCTCCATGAGACCATGATACAAAGTACTGGATCAGCTTCTATCCTATGAACCCTGAACTGCAGCAGATTGTTTGACTTCAAGGGACTTTTCATAATCCTCAATGAACTTGAACAGCTTGGAGAAGTTGCCTCTGCCGAACCCGCTGCAGCCACCCTTCTGGTACTCTTCCCCTCTCTTGTCCTTCTCCCTGCACCTGATCATTTGGATCATCTCCAGGAACAACGTTGGCCTGAACATAATAGCTGATGCAGTTAGATTTGGAATCACGGGTAGTAGAGCAAAGAAGCAGCTTGAATTTATTATCGAGGTTTTGGAGAACATTGGAAGCCTGCTGCTTCCATTCGTGTACTGTGCCAGTAGGTCTCCTGACGCCGCGGCATGGGTCAGGCTATCTCAGCCGCTGGATGCTACGTTGACGAACGAGGTCGGCAGGAAGGCGTCCACGTCGCAAAGCTTGGCTCTGTTGAGGGTGGCTGCATCTGTCTTCACTGAGATCCAGTCACTGCAGGATCTCCGAAGGACATTTCTCGGTTCCATCGTGTCGTTTCACCATGCACCGATGTTTGGGTTGATATGTGGGCTTGCTGGATTTGACAGCGAGGCAACGCAGTGGGCTTACATTTTTGTGACAATGAGGGATGTGATCTTGTTGGCGACGAGGGTCAATTTGATCGGACCGCTTGCTTGCTTCGCTGCTGCAGCACCAGGCTGCGCCAGATGCTGAGAAGATGCGGCAGAAGTGGAGGGACCGTGATGTCTCTGAAGCATACTGCTTGATGCGCTGCAGGACTGCCATGCTTACATGTTCTCTACGCTGTTTTGCTCCTGATGATGAGGTTCGCTTCCATATCTTTCCGTCTCTCACGCTGTACAATTTCTTCAAGCATACACAACAGAGGGCTCAAATTCATGCTACATGTATGATTCATGCTTCCATATTATTCTGATGTAGTATGCCATTGAAACATATATGCTTATCCCCTGAAAAAAATAAGTTAACCGGTTCCTAGAGAGATGTATGTTACTCTGTATAAAGCATCTTTTATAACATGGTAGTATATCATTGATCGATGACTTTGTACCCTACAATTGAACATTCACTTGAGTGCTGTCTCCTAACAAGGACACGAGTAATTGAGCAGTTTATTCAAATATCCTATAACAAGGTGTTGTTTAAATAGACCAGACATTTCGCAGGTCCATTCTGTGAACAACATGATGCATTATACACCGAGCTATATGCCTGGATAACCTTATTGTGATATTCCTCTGCTTCTTTCAGGATGCTGAATGCAATTTTGTGTAGTTCTCTGCTCACGGTTTTAACCCAGAGAAGTACAGGACAAATGGCTCTTTTCAAAGAAAAATGGCACCAGAAGATTGCGAGCATCCCGAGGACAGACGCCAGTATGTTTACTTGCAAGGGAGATTGTACATAAATGCCAATAGTACATTATGTTCATGTGTTAGCCCTCTCTACCACCTATCACACTCATCATACATAGGATACATTGATATAGTTGTGGGCCGCATATTACATGGAACACCGTTTCCTTTTGCTCCATGATACAAAGTGCTGGATCTGTTGCTCCAGCTCCAGATTCTATCCTAGGATGCAACGGGAGAATGCTTGGCTTCAAGGGATTGCTCTTACTCCTGAATAGATCTGAACAGTTCGGAGAAGTTGCCCTTGCCAATCCTGTCGCAGTCACCCTTCTGGTACTCTTGCCCTGTCCTGTCTTTCTCCATGCACCCGATCCTTTGGATCATCTCCATAACAAGGTTGGCCTGTACATAGTAGCTGATGCAGTTAGATTTGAAATCACAGAGAGTAGATAAATGTAGCAAAGTTGCAGTCTGAAGTCAGTAGGGCACTGAACCTCAAGTTACTTGAATCATGGCATAAATACTAGTTCTATCTGCTGAACCAGAACTTGAACCCCAAGTACACCATGCCACGAATTGTGAAGTTGGATACCTTGGCCTTTCACTATGCAAGGAGCTTTATCCCCCTTTAAAGCTATCCCGATCTTCATAAAGATGCATCATGCATGGCTGCACTAAAAGGAGTTTCAGTTGGATACAGATGCACCATGTGATGTATAACTCAAAATCGGTTCTTCTTTATTTTACTTGCAAGCAAGATTGTACAACAATGCCAACAGTACATTTTGTTCATGTGTGAGCCCCTCTCTACCATCTATTACACCCAACATACATAGGATACATCTGTCTTCAGCTTCACCAATTATAACATCGGATATAATTGTGCGTCGCATCTTACAAACAACATTGTTTTCTTTTGCGCCATGAGACCATGATACAAAGTACTTGATGAGCTCCTCCAGCTCCAGCTTCTATCCTATGATCCCTGAACTGCAGCAGATTGCTTGGCTTCAAGGGACTTCTCGTAATCTTCAATGGACTTGAACAGCTCGGAGAAGTTGCCTTTGCCGAACCCGCCGCAGCCACCCTTCTGGTACTCTTCCCCTCTCTCGTCCTTCTCCATGCACCCGATCCTTTGGATCATCTCCAGGAACAGCGTTGGCCTGAACATAATAGTTGATGCAGTTAGATTTGGAAGCACAGGGAGTAGAGCAAAGATGCAGCCAGAATTTATTAGAGCACCGAACCTGACATTACTGAATTATAGCATAAATAATACTACCTCCTGAATCTAATCTTGCGCCTATGGCGTGAATTGGGAATATACGTGGGCTTTTCTCTATGCACAGGGAGCTTTATTCCCCTTTTAGCTGTGGCAATCTTCATAAAGGTGCATCATTCATAGATTTGTACTAAAGTACTTCTAATAGGATCATAGCACTCACTATCGTATGGCTCAGCTCTCTATCCTAACCTCAAGTTTTGACACTTCTCTGCAGCATTACAAAGTACTACGGTGAACTCAAAATCAAATTGGAAAGATTGTGTTTTTACCTGTCCCCCACTGGCTTGGTGAAGATTTGGAGCAACACCCCTTGGTCGTCCCTGTCCACGAGCACCCCCAGCTCCTGGCATTCCTTGATCTGCGCCTCCGAGAGCACATCCCCGGCGATGCGCCGCACGCCTTCATAGTACTTCGGCAGCGGGGGTGGCAGGAAGTCGAAGCCGCCCATGGCGGAGCGCGCACGCATCTCCCTGAGCGTCCTGAGCACGTCGCTGCTGGCCACCGCGATGTGCTGCACGCCCGGGCCACCGTGGTGTTCCAGGAACGTCTGTATCTGGCTCCGGCGCTTGGTGCCGTGCACCGGCTCGTTGAGCGGCAGCAGCACGCCCTCCGAGTTGTTGGCGAGCACCATCGAGTTGAGCCCGCTCTCGGCCGTGCCCACGTCCTCCGTCGTGAACTCGGCGAACTCGTGGAACCCCGTGAACCCGGCGACGTAGGCGGCGGCGGGGGCAAGCTCCGGGACGTTGCCGACGACGTGGTCGAACCGCGTCAGGCCGTAATCCACGGCATCCGGGTTGCTCACGCCCTCGAACCCCGGCAAGAAGGGCACGTCCGTGTCATCCGGGTGACTGACGAAGCGGAGCACGACGTCGCCGTAGAGCTCGACCTCCGCGAAGCCGAAGCCGCGGCCGAGGTCCACGGGGCTGAAGGCCGGGCGCGCGCCTCCGTCGACGCTGGCGCGGAAGGCCTCGGCGGCGTCTGCGACGCGCAGTGCTATGGAGCGCACTGCGAGCCCGTGGTCCGCGGAGAACCGGCGCGCGGCGTCGGCGGAGAAGGAGGGCAGGGAGGCGGTGGCGGCGTCGCAGCCGTTCGCGTAGGGCGCGGTGAAGAGGAAGGCGAGGTTGCCCGAGCGGAGCAGCTGGGAGGCGTGCACGGAGTTCCCCGTGGAGAGGTCGGACCTGGCGGCGAGCGGCGCGCCGAGCGCGAAGGCGAAGCGGCCGGCGGCGGAGGCGGCGTCCGCGCACCAGAACTCGACGTGGTGGAAGGCGAGCGTGTGGAAGCGGTCGCTCCGCGGGTTGAAGCGGACCATTCTACGTGGCCGTGCATGCTCCGGCGTCACCACGGCGGCGGCGGCGGCGCCGGTAGCTGCCGGGGTGGTGGGGGTGGGCGGCATGGTGTGTGTTCGCTTCTTGGTCGCGTGTGGTAGTAGCTCCGGGTTATCAGTTACGGGAGAGAAGTGGGGGTAATAAAGGGAGGAGATGGCGCCACGTGGGCTTTGGGGTTTAGTGGTGGCGGGTGGGATTTGTCTTTTGGCGTTTGGTGGTGTGGGGGCTCGAGCTAGTGTGATGGAGGTGATGCGTTTGCTGACTGGCCTAGGGTAAGGTACGGCTAAGTACAGCAAAAATATTATTATTTCCAAAAAATGTACAGCTAGAAATATGGTGAGGTTCATATTCTCTTGGCTATATATTTCGGGTCAAAGTTTGACTATATATTTGATTAGTAAAATGTTAATGCATGTCATTAAAAATTATATTATTAAACTTATATTTGAATGTAGTTTTCAGTGACATTATTTTTGCTACATATAACTTATATTTTAGTAGTTAAAATTATGATCAAAATATGATCTGAAATACGAGTGGGGGCTAATAAACCTGTACGAAGGTAGTAGAAGTGGTCATTTCTTCTTTACCTTTCTCTCTCTTCCTTCTTGGTTGAGAGTTGATCCTCATTGCTGGTCTCTTCTCCTCCTTGGGCGGCCTTGTCGGCCGCCGATCGGAGTTGGGATAGAAGAGGAGGGCGGGTCTCATGTAGATGTTAGTTTAAGTTGTGCTGAGGCGAGTGACGACATGTTGTGGAGAAGCTTGGCACCATCGCTTTTGAGTGACGCGTGGTGGAAGCCCTCCCCTTCTTATTTCTTACCCATGGTGGATGAAAGCTGGTGAAGGTGGATCAGGCGGCAATTTCGTAATAAGCTCGTTTGGCCTTCAGATCCAAAGATCGTTTGAGCTGCTCCTGCCTTCTCCCTTTGTCGTTGCGATGGTGGAAATGGTGAGGGTGCTGGACCAGCCTATGGTCCTTTCAGATCTAACGAGTCCAGGGAATCTTTGCTGGCATCGGTGCTCAATCGTCATCTTCATTTTCCTCTGCTTCGACCTCTGTTCCTGGAGCTAAGGATCAAACAATTGTTTTTCTCCGGTGAGCGATTTGGGTGCCTAGGACGCATCAATGGTCTTAAATGGATTTGTGGACAATCTTTGATGGCCCCTTCTTTGGCCTCCAGAAGGGAGTGTCTTCTTTCCTTGCCATGTGATGGCAAGTTTGTGGCCGGAGATGGTGGCCAAAGCATCTTCAGCGAGGTTATCGGTAGATTTAGGACTCAATCGTGTTCTTTGTTTTTCCTTATGGGGTCCTGAATGTAAAGTCAAACGACATGTTCATCAGAAAAATCCTTTGGGGTCTTCTTTGAAGTGTTGTGAATATTTTGTTATTATAGTGCCAACTATGGGACCTTCTAGTCCCTTCCCGTGTTAAAAAAAATCAACATTCTCAGTTTTCCTCTACGAATGGCCTACATGGTCCAAAGGTTTTTCAAAGGAAATTTGAACAATTCTAATTCTTAGGAGTTCTCATAAGGGCATCTATAGCGGGAGACGCTAAGAGAGGCGCCAGGATCAATTTCCTAGCGATTTCCCCATCGATTGGCAGTTGGGCGCTAGAATCCTGGCATCGGACACTACCTAGGCGCAAAGAGCGGCACCGGCCGCTTGTTCCTTTTCTCCCTCATAAAAGATGGGTTTGCTGTTTAATTAGTGATCGATTAGCACCGGCTGTTAGCACCTGGCGTTGGGAGGTCAAGCGCTTCTGTATTTTCAAATTTAATAGCATTTAATTTTTTCTCTATAAGCGTCTACTTAAGCGTCTCCCATTGGAGATGCCCTAAGTGGCTTGTTTGATTTCTTATATTTTGATCTATACCAGATTTTTAGTAGGATTCAATTTTATTATATTTCATAGGAAAATTTCCATCCATTCTAACCTCATGTGGAGGGTCCTTTGTGTTTCTTTTTCATGCACAGTCAAATGACTATACAATCTATTCGAAAAAAACAACAAACAAAAAAGACCATACAGTCTCTCTCTCTACCTCCCCATGTGGAGCAGGTTAGTGCCCCCTTCATTCTCTTCCCAAGCATGTTTATTCCCGAGCTCCTCCAACTCTCGTAGTGTATTCTTCCACCAACGCCCCGTGTAGAAAACACCATGGATTCGTTGCCCTGGAGATCGAGGTTACGCCACCGAGCACTAGGGAGCGTTGGGCCTACCACAGAAAGATTATGTGTCTCCCAACATGATGCGTACGGGACTCCGACCAGCCCAATCCACTGATGATGTGCTAAAAGAAAAGATGAAGATTACTAATTTACAAAAAAATTGTGTTTCAGATGTTTCTTTGACATTTACGGATTTTTTATGTTGCAAATGTTTCTTCGACGTGATGCAATCTTGTGTGTGTTCCGCTGCAAACGCATGGGCGACAATGTTGTGTCCATGCTGCAAGTGTTTTCGTGGTGCTGCAGTGTTAGCTAACATGCTGCTTCCGTCCGTCCAATGCGTTTTTTTCTCAATAATTTGCTGCGACCAGCCAAGATTTGCATGTTTTTTACGCATCACGGGGGATGGAAATAAAACGATGATGTGTCGTGATACGCGTGATCTTTTTGGTACTGGCTTAGAACGGGTAGGCGTGACAAGGACGTAAACGATGTAGTTCACGTCGCTAAGTAAACAGCTGCATTTTTACTGTAAAAAAGAAGAGGAAGTAAACAACTGCGTTTGATTGAAAGTAAAGAAAAACAAAATACGTGTACTGTGCACCATACGGAGATCTGAACGTGTAGCACTGCACCTCTTCTCAAGAGCAGCAGTAGCGTTTCCGGCTTGTCCTTCGGCGCCCGATCCCAGCCATCGGCCTGATCTATCGTCGAGCTATGTACTGTATGGGCCAGAACCAGAGGATATGCATGCGACGCCATCCATCCGAGCTGTGCTTCGAAACCTCTTGTTTGACTCGTATTCTTCTTCCCTCTGAACCCTTGATTCTTCTTTCCTTTTTCTCTCCCTCTCTGCTCACGTACTGTACCGTCCCGATTTCTCCTCGTCCCATCCCGCCAAACCGGCGCGCCATTTGTGCACGCAACTTGGGATCGCCACCCAGCTACAGGCAATTGTAAGGGTAGCATAGCATGTCTGGTTGCTTCCAGCGCTTTGCCTTGCCACGGTTTTCGTGGCGTGCGGATCAGAGATTTTGGGTAATTGATTTTGTCTTCATACCCGTAGGTGCGTAGCAGGCTAAAATCCATATGAACTGCCCATGTACTTCTGTTGCTCGGAATCAAACATCTTCATCAGAAAACAAAGGCAAACTTGTTTGATTGCAGCAAAGCGAGCGCTGAATTGAAATGCGTGCGGCGAACACCACTTCGTGCTCGTCTTGAACCGGCGAACTGAACCACACCAGAATAAATAAGCAACAAACATATAGAATTGTTCAGTTGAAGGCCAACTGAACCGCACCAAAAGTTTGGGACACGTGCAAAGCTTCAGATTCACGCCGCTAAGCCACACAAATGTCAATGGGAGGGAGCCAATGCAACTACTTGCAAAATAATCAGTAGCTGATTAGTACTCCCCCCTGTTGGAACCAAATTTTGTTGTCTGAATTGTGGGACCCCCCTGTAAAGGAGAGAACCCTTCAAAAAATAAGTGTATGCTGCTTGATGTGGCGTGCACACGGTATTCTTTAGTAAAAGGCGAAAGAATAGTTCGCTTTGTGCTCACCACGCAGCTGCCTGAGCTCCAACACTGCAGCTGACGCCCTATAAGTAGCGATTAGAGTGAGCTCAACTCCAGTGAGCAAGCGAGGTGGGACTAATAATGTGCTTAATTTTTACGTAGCCTCATGGCAATTTCAGTTCTATAAGCGCAGCCGATGTTACCCTTCTAGATTGGGCGTTTGGCCCAGTTCGGTTTAGTTCAGTTGGACTTCTTGCATTGATCACGGTCCTGGGCTGGTCTTGCACGTATGTATGGGCTGGCTGCTGCTATTTCTCGCTTGCTGCACTGAACGTGGCGCTCGCCTCAGGCGCACTCCCAAAACGGGACGGCCCAGCGTGGGAGGAGCGCTGGCTCTCCAGCGCAAGCTCACATTTTTTAAATTATTATTTTATTATTTTTCCAAAATAATAATAACAATTTAGAAAAATATTCACGTAATTCCAGAAAAATAGTAATAACATTTTAAAGAAATGTATGTAGAATTTATCAAAATGTTCACACGTTACGATAAGACGTTCGTGACATTTTCTAAAAATGTTGCCGTGATTTATTAAAATGTTTTGTGCCATTCAAAAAAATGTTTATGACACTTAGAAAAATATCCACGTGTTTAAAAAAGAATGCTTGTGATATTAAAATGTAAAAATATGTTCACGTAGTGTAAAAAATATTGTGTACCATTCGATAACATTTTAAAAAAATGTTCACTTTCCAGAAACAGGTTCACAAAATTTAAACAGATGTTAAGAAATGTCTGTGTATTTAAAAGAATATTTTGTGTTATTCAAAATAGTGTTTCAGTGTGTATTTGAAAAATGTTTAACACATATTTGAAAAAAACTTGTTCCAAACATGTATTTGAAAAAATGTTATTGTGTATTTGAAAAATGTTCAAATCATGCATTCTCCGATGACACGGCGGCGTTGGAGCCGGGTAGCTGCGGGGGTGGTGGGGGTGGGCGGCATGGTGTATGTTTGTTTCTTGACTGTGTGTGGTAGTGGCTCGGGGTTATCAGTTATGGGAGAAGTGGGGGGTAATATAGGGAGGAGATGGTACCACATGGGCGTGGGGTTTAGTGGTGGCGGGTGAGAATATTTTTTTGGCGTTTGGTGGTGCGGGGAGCTAGTGACGCCGGTGATGTTGTTTGCTTATATGGTACCAAGTACAACTACAAATGATTTCAAAAAAGTACATCTAGAAATGCTGCGAAGTTTACCATAAAATAATAATTGTGAGGTTCATTTTTTTCTTTAAGAATGCGAAGGGATCCCAAGGTTGAAGATGCTAGCATTAAGAAATGGGAAATGTTTGCCTTCAACCGACTAAATTGGTTCAACTATTGGTTCAATCATTGATCAGCTACTAATTATTTTGAAGCAGTTGAATTGGCTCCCTCCCATTGACATTTGTATGGCCTAGCGGTGTGAATCTGAAGCTCTCACGTGTCTCAAACTTTTGGTGTAGTTCAGTTGGCCTTCAACTGAATAATTCTATATGTGGTTGGTTGCTTATTTATTTTGGTATAGTTCGGTTCGCCGGTTCAAGACGAGCACGAAGTTGTGTTTGTTGAATGAAGCTCAAGGGCAGTTTTGTGTGGGATGACATGTGTCGTTTTGATTTTAGTACCATTAAATTTGGAATAGATGATTTTGGAAAGCTTGTTGAGCATCTGGTTATCTTGTTGAATTTGAACTATTGTTATACTAGAGATGTTTGCATGGATGAATTGTGTTATTTTCTATAATTACTTTGAGTGTTGCGGGCTTGGTTTAGTAAAACACACGAAGTATCGTTCCTTTTATGTAAATTATGTCAAAACTTTCCTGAATTATGTCGTGTTTGATGAAATCCTTTCGGTTTGTCAAAATGCGGTTTGAAATGTACCTGTGCATGGTGGATAGCCGGATCCCGTAACAGTGTCCACAGGCTGGTCCCAAGAAATCCGCAGGCGGATACGGTGTCCGATTTGAGGGTTGGTGTTGCACATGCCCTAAGTCTCAGTTTCGGGTTCTTATTTGCACGTTTTGGGGTAATTTGTGTGGTGTTGCAAAAAATTGATTTCTTAAGGGGCCTGCTACGCGTCAGCCAGCTGATCATTTTAAAAGATCCACTGCCTCGCGAGCCATTAGATCCGACACAATCTTACGGTTGAACATCTTGCTCTACTTTGCAATAAACGTCTTGTTGCGGAAACATTTGCAAAGAGGTTGTGTTGTGGATTTTTTTTCCTTTTTTGCAGCATAGATTGTGTCACGGGATTTTTTTTGAAACATAGATTGTGTCACAGGATTTTTGTTGCAACAAAGGTTGGGTTGCAGAAAGAAAATGTATTCATTTTTTTGCAACATAGATAATGTTTTAAGAATCCTTTTGCAACAAGGACGATGTTGCAAAAAACTTTGCAATTGTGACGCCTGGATAATCATGCTACAGTAATCTCACGTTAATGATGGCACGTCACCTCTGTCACTGTAATTAATCTCGGGGTAATTCAAAACCGTTTCAAATTTAAATCCTAAATAAGTCAAACGACAAAAGTTTTCAAATATTAAAATAAAAATGTTCGGGCTATGTCAATTATTGCATCGATAATTATGGTGAAGTAAACACATTTTTATAAAGTGCCTAAATACTTTTAAATGAATTAAAACAGAAAAGAAATAATGAAAGAAAATACAAAACCAGAAAAACAAAACTGGCAAAAAAAGAGAAAGAGAACCCCCCCGCTGGGCCAGTCTGCCCAGCTGCTAGCCAGGCCGGCCCAGGCCGCCCCCCCCACTCCCCCATAACCCCCGCTGGAAACCGAACCTTTTATAAAGTGCCTAAATACTTTTAAATGAATTAAAACAGAAAAGAAATAATGAAAGAAAATACAAAACCAGAAAAACAAAACTGGCAAAAAAAGAGAAAGAGAACCCCCCCCCCCCCCGCTGGGCCAGTCTGCCCAGCTGCTAGCCAGGCCGGCCCAGGCCGCCCCCCCCCCACTCCCCCATAACCCCCGCTGGAAACCGAACCCTGATCCAGGCCGCGCCAGGAGCTACGCCACCGGTGAGGATGCAAATTTGTGTGGCTACTGTTTTGCTAATAGAGGAGAGATGGTTGGGCACTGCTGCATGCATGCGGCGGCTTCAAGATCGGATCCACCAGAAAACCCATCTCTGCATCGACACAAGTTTTGCCGGAGCACACTCGCCGAACGACTCGCCAATCTCTCCTCTATTAGCCGGTGGCCCAGCAAAATACCTCATCAGCAAGTCCGTCGCCTCGCCAGCTCCATAGCCACGCGCCTGCAGCATCGTCTACCCATGCACCCACCTGAGCGGCGAGGAACAGCGAAGGACACGCGCATGGAGTAGCTCCCGCGTTGATTTCCTTCGCGTACAAGTACGCGGATCATATCTCTCGATGGACAAAAGCTACGCCTACACAAATCTCCGATGCGGCCGAGCGGACTTCAGCCGACTTGGATATAGACGATACACGGCGAGCAACGACTGGGCACACGACCCTCAGCCATGCCACATGCATGCGTGGCCTCCAAAGACACGTGAACACCCACAGAATCACTGCGTTTGCATGCAGCCAGCGTATGTCGTGTGCTACTCATGCCAGCAAGACGGATCACATCAGCATGCAAGCACACGACCGACTGCGTCAAGCATGATACGTCTACAATATTGGAACACCAGCCGGTACATCGACACCAAGACAACATCCGTGCCAGTGAACCTACAATCCTGTATCAAGTAGCCACCGAACTACTGCACCTATCGATTTGCATCAAACCACTGATCTCTGCACCAACCCCACGCCACGACATTCTGTATGATTGCATCACGCTAAAGAAAAAAGAACTATTCGTCGAGCACGTCTTCGAGAAGCGACTCCGACATGCACAATCCATACACCAGCTGTTGTGGAAAGAGATGCAATTCTTCACCGACTTTTCCGGTATGACACCGCATCGTCACTTATTGCCGCGACGGACGTCTCATAATCATCGACAACCGCTGCAATGCCAGTCGATTTACCCAAGCTACTTCAGCATGATTGATTTTAGTGGCGCACTGGGAGGAGACAAACAAATATGGTAAAAACACGAGATGAAATAGGAAAAACGATGTTGTGTGGAAAACAGATGTGCAATAAACATAAACATTTTATTATGGTGCTAAGTCTCTTTTTTCTCCCGTTGCAACGCACGGGACTTTTTGCTAGTAGTAGTAGTAATAATAAATGAATAATAATTTAATTAGTTAGTTAATTAATTAATTAACTTTTATTAATTAAACTAAACAACTAATTAAACTAATTAATCATGATTAGTTAGTCTAGTCAATGATGAATGGGACCCACATGTCAGTTGACCAGTCAACGCCTCTGTTGACTGCTGATGTCATGCTGACGTCAGTGTGCACTGTTCTGGATAATGTTGAATTTAAATAATTAAATAAATCCTAAAAATTAATTAAATCTTTTAAAATTAATATAAAATAAACCATAACTCGGATGAAAATACTTTCTACATGAAAGTTGCTCAGAATAACGAGACGAATCCGGATACATAGCCCGTTCGTCCGCCACACATCCCTAACCTATCGAACTCGCAACTTTCCCCAGCCGGTTCATTTGTCCAAAAACGTGAAACACCGGGAATACTTTCCCGGATGTTTTCCCCTTTCGCCGGTATCACCTCGCACTGCGTTAGGGCACACCTAGCACTGCGTATTTGCTTGTTACGCTTTGTGATGCTTTGATTGCTCTATTATTTATTGTGTTCCCTCTCCGTTATTTCTTTCCGATAGAGCCCGAGACTGCCGGCGACCCCCAGTTCGACTACGGTGTTGACGACTCGTCCTTCTTGCCAGAGCAACCAGGCAAGCCCTCCCCCTCCCTTGATCACCAGATATCGCCTATTCCTTTCTATAATGCTTGCATTAGAGTAGTGTAGCATGTTACTGCTCGGTTACTCCTATTCTGCTGCACAGCCTGTCATTGTTGCTACAGTCATTGATACCTTACCCGCAATCCTAAATGCTTAGTATAGGATGCTAGTTTATCATCATTGGCCCTACATTCTTGTCAGTCTGCCTTGCTATACTATCGGGCCGTGATCACTTGGGAGGTGATCACGGCTATATACTATACATATATACATGTTATACATGTGGTGACTAAAGTCGGGTCAGCTCGTTGAGTACCCGCAAGTGATTCGGATAAGGGGGCTGAAAGGACAGGTGGTTCCATCCCGGTAGAGGTGGGCCTGGGTTCCCGACGGCCCCCGACTATTACTTTGTGGTGGAGCGACAGGGCAGGTTGCGACCACCTAGGCGAGAGGTGGGCCTGGCCCTGGTCGACGTTCGCGGTTACTTCATAATAACACGCTTAACGAGATCTTGGTATTTGATCTGAGTCTGGCCACTGGACTATACACACTAACCAACTACGCGGGAAAGATATGGGCACTCGACGTCGTGGTATCAGCCGAAGCCTTCTTGACGTCAGCGACGGAGCGGCGCGCGCCGGATTGGACCGCGTAACGTGACCTCCTTTGTAATGGAGGTTGCTAGGTCTGCTTCCGGCCGCCCTCGCAACGTGTAGGTGTGCAATGGGTGATGGGCCCAGACCCCTGCGGGCATAGGATTTAGACCAGCGTGCTGACCTCTCTGTTGTGCCTAGGTGGGGCTGCGACGTGTTAATCTTCCGAGGCCGGGCATGACCCAGGAAAGTGTGTGCGGCCAAATGGGATCGAGCGTGTTGGGTTATGTGGTGCACCCCTACATGGAAGTTTATCTATTCGAATAGCCGTGTCCCTCGGTAAAAGGACGACCTGGAGTTGTACCTTGACCTTATGACAACTAGAACTGGATACTTAATAAAACACACCCAGACAAGTTCCACAGACAACCTGGTGATCGCTTTTCCACAGGGCGACGAGGGGAGGATCGCCGAGTAGGATTATGCTATGCGATGCTACTTGGAGGACTTCAATCTACTCTCTTCTACATGCTGCAAGACGGAGGCTGCCGGAAGCGTAGTCTTCGATAGGACTAGCTATCCCCCTCTTAATCTGGCATTCTGCAGTTCAGTCCACTGATATGGCCTCCTTACACATATACCCATGCATATGTAGTGTAGCTCCTTGCTTGCGAGTACTTTGGATGAGTACTCACGGTTGCTTTTCTCCCCCCTTTTCCCCTTTTCTTTCTACCTGGTTGTCGCAACCAGATGCTGGAGCCCAGGAGCCAGACGCCACTGTCGAAAATGACTCCTACTACATTGGAGGTGCCTACTGCTACGTGCAGGCTGCTGACGACGACCAGGAGTAGTTAGGAGGATCCCAGGCAGGAGGCCTGCGCCTCTTTCGATCTGTATCCCAGTTTGTGCTAGCCATCTTATGGCAACTTGTTTAACTTATGTCTGTACTCAGATATTGTTGCTTCCGCTGACTCGTCTATGATCGAGCACTTGTATTCGAGCCCTCAAGGCCTCTGGCTTGTAATATGATGCTTGTATGACTTATTTTACTTTTAGAGTTGTGTTGTGATATCCTCCCGTGAGTCCCTGATCTTGATCGTACACATTTGCGTGCATGATTAGTGTAAGGTCAAATTGGGGGCGTCACAAGTTGGCATCAGAGCCGACTGCCTGTAGGAATCCCCTTTCCACACTCCTTGGCCGAAGTCGAGTCTAGTCATTGAAAAACTTTTACTAACATGGCTGTGTGGCTTACGGGCCCACGTTGCCATTGGGTGGTATTAGGATCTTTTACTCCTTGTCTATACTCTGGGACTCTGATCTCTCTTCTATTCGGGTTAAATGATTTTGCTAAAAAGACTAACTTTAGGTTCTCGAAAATACTTTCTCCCGGAGAGCCCCTCACTCCAGTTGATCGCTTGCTGCACCAGAAGATTCCGAAGATACTCTCCGAGGTTTTCCCGAGACCCTTGTGCCCACGGACTTTACAATCCCCTATGTCACATCCCTAGTTCTGGTATGCTCAAGGCTAGCTAGTCATGTGTGCATCATGTTTAAATTCCATTTAAATTTGAAATGGGGATTGTGAAACCCTCAGAATCATTTTGGAAATGACCCAAATAAAAATTGTTCCAAAAAGGTCCAAGAAAATGCTCATGTTGCTCTCTGAAAATATTGGACAGAGATAAAAATCAAACCAATATTTTTAGGACCTCATAAGTATTTATTTTGGGCATTTGGAATTAATGCAGTAATTATTTGCTTTGGATATATATTTGTTATATATATAAAATATTGTCCAAAAATTATGCCATTTATAAAGGAGCTCTGGAATAATATAACTAGCTTCCACAAAAATTGGCATAAGAAAATAAAACGATTTAGTATTTTTATTAAATCAAAACATATATCAGAAAATAGAAGAAGAACAAAACACGAGAAAACTTACCTGGCGCTTAGCTCCTTTGCAGCCCAGCGGCCTAGCAGGCCGGCCCAGCCAGCAGGCGGCCCAACCCACCTGGCCTCCTCCGCTGTCGTCTTCCTCCCCCTCGCCAAGCAGCTGCGTGCCCGCGCCACAGCCGGCCGCGGCCACGCGCCGGCCACGTCTCCCCGCCACCTCCCGCTTCTCCCCCTCGTCGTCTGGATGCCCTGGACATCGCCACGCGCCGCCCCGGTCCTCCCCCACTCTCTCTCGCTCTCCCTCCTCCCCTGGACCTCTCCCTCTCCCCGCGCCCGAAGGTCTTGCTCCGGAGACCGTTCCAGAGTACCTGTCTGTGAAGCAGTGCCTCCCTTATTGATCTACCAGGCAAGCAAACCTCCTTGTTCATTCCGATACAATCCTACTCTCTCGCTCCTGCTCTCAGTTATTGCATTAGGACAACAACGATTCATCTGCTACTTTGTGCTGCGGTAGTTGAACCCATTCCTCTGCATGACCTGTCATTGCCACAGTAAATAGTTAAAACCCACTAGCATGTGTAGGAGTTGATTGAAGCCATTGTTGTGTTCCTACCATGCTATGCCTGCTATTGCTTAGAGTGCGTCAGGTCTGATTCATTGGGAATGAATTGGAGTGCAGTCCTATGTTCTGATACTGAGAGTGAAGTGTGTGAACACGATTTGGTAAAGGTAGCGGTGAGAGGCCATGTAGGAGTACATGGTGGGTTGTCTCACTGGAACCGTCCTTAAGCACTGAGTTCTATGTATGTTGTCCAATGACTCGATACTACCACACATTGGGTTCCGGTAACTCGACCCCTCTCGACTTATTAACCAACTTGATCTCTGTCTAGGAGTCGCAACTAGTTTCTGGTGTTTGTAGGTAGTGCTATTTTTCTACCAAGTGGCACCCGGCAGGGTGGGCTTGGGACAAACTAGGCACAGGTGGCACGGTGTACCAAGTGGCACCCGGATGGTGGGCTTGGGAACCCTGCTCACATCGTTTGGGGCCGTGAACGACACCCCGACCGGATCTCCTTGCGGATGGAACCCGAATAGGCGATAAACCTGGACTAGAGTCTTGTGTGGTTAGTCAGGTCGTGGCCGACACCCTCGCCATGCTTCCGCTTGAAGGTTGCCGAGATACATGACGTGTACATGGCGGTAAGTGGCGAGAGCGTGTGTGAAGAAGTACACCCCTGCAGGGTTAACATGATCTATTCGAATAGCCGGGTCCGCGGTTATGGACTTCTTGGATGCTTACATGGTACATAGACAACTTGAAGTGGATACTCTAAGATGCTCAAGACATAGTGTGAGTGCTATGGATGGCCTTCTCGTAGGGAGACGGGGATGAATCCATAGTAGTGTATTGTGTGGTGATTAGTGGACTCGTGTACGTTGTCTCACCTCAAGAGTTTCTGGTAGTCGTAGAACAGGATAGCCATGGAGTCAAAGCTGGCTTGCTGCAACTAAAGCCCACATTACCCTCTTAATACAAATGCATGTATGATAGGATCTGATGTAAGTCTTGCTGAGTACCTTTGTACTCATGTTGCTTTATTTATGTTTTTGCAGCGGAGACTTCGGTCTTACTAGTGTTCTCGTGGACTTCGACAAGTAGCTTGTACCTCAGCTACGATCTTGATCGGACGTTGTAGATAGTCAGGCTCTTCAGCCTTTTTCATTTGTAGATGTCTGTACCCAGACATGTAATGCTTCCGCTTGTTGCTTGATTGCTCTGAATGTTGGGTCATGTGACCCCTGTTTGTAATAAATGCTATGATGGCTCTTTGAGCCTTATCTATATGAGTTGTTGAGTTATGCTGTGATGCCATATTGTACAACACATACTTGCATGTTATGCGTACGTGTAATGTGTATTGCTATGTGTGGGATCTGACTATCTAGTTGTTTATCCTTAGTAGTCTCTCTTACCGGGAAATGTCTCCTAGTGCTTCCACTGAGCCATGGTAGCGTGCTACTGCTCCAGAACACTTAGGCTGGCCGGCATGTGTCCTTCTTCGTTCCTGTGTCTGTCCCTTCGGGGAAATGTCACGCGATGAATACCGGAGTCCTGTTAGCCCGCTACAGCCCGGTTCACCGGAGTCCTGTTAGCCCAGTGCTACAACCTGGATTCACTCGCTGATGACCGACATGTTCGATGCTGGGTCATGGATGCCTGTCCCTGTAAGTTAGTGCCACTTTGGGTTTACGACTAGCCATGTCAGCCCGGGCTCCTTGTCATATGGATGCTAGCGACACCATCATATACGTGTGCCAAAAGGCGCAAACGGTCCCGGGCAAAGGTAAGGCGACACCCGTGGGGATACCGTGCGTGAGGCCGCAAAGTGATATGAGGTGTTACATGCTAGATCGATGTGGCATTGAGTCGGGGTCCTGACACCCTACCACCGATATACCCTTATGGATAACTACCTACAATTGTCGTTCATACCTTCATCCTTAGTTGCTCTTGTTATTACAAGATGCCCTAAATTGCTCTCCGTTGTTCCGAAAATCCTTTAAGCTTACTGCCTTGGTGTTCTTTACCACATGAATATCCCTATTGAAAATTCCTCGCACTTATTGAGTATCTGTTCATCCCCAGTTGTTCGTATGCTTCATAAGATACTCGGAAATACTATCCGACCTTCTGAGCATCCTCTTCAAACTATTGCTCTACAAATACTTGAATGCTTACATTATGGATGCTCCCATATCACTAGCAATATTCACTAGTATCTTTTGACACCGTCATTTTGATCCTATTGATTCAACATGTGTGCGAATGCACACAATCATCTATCAACCCTTCTAAATTATTTTTCCGGCTCAGACGTCATTTTGAACATGAGCTAGTTCTCGACCAAACTATTTGTCGTCAATTGTGCCTCTGGTCTATCCAACTTATCTATCCTTGATCAGAGCGTCTGCTTCTGATCATTTGTTTTGGAAATCATAATTCCTTTGTTATCTAAGCATCGAATTATTCCGATGTTCTATAATATGATGCCCGTGCATTCTTTCTGGAATACCGGTACTCACATCAGCTCCGTTGTGGATCGCCCGATCCATTGTTGGATTTCATCCGACATCGTCCTTCATATTCAATAACCTTGTGAGCTTTTCCACGGGTATATAATGCCTTTGGTAAATTGTATCCTCTGCTTTGTCAACCATGCTCTACTTCCGAGCTGGTGATAATTACTCCTGATGTTTGTGGTATATGTTCCTAAGATGCCCCTATCGGTTGAACCTATGCCTTCCCTAACCGTATGCACCCGAGAGTTTTCACGAGTCATACTCTTCTGGTGTTTTGCCAGATAATATTTCAACACTACAACTTCATCGAAAGTGAGAAGTGAATGAAAGGGTATGCATTGGAGAAGTGGGAGTCGACCTTGAACTCTGCGTTCATGCCCATGGACCCGATGTGGAACTTATCATGGAAGCTTCTTGCCAAATATTTACTCATTCGAGTAATTCTTTCGGTGTCATTAAATTGGACCCCTTGTAGTTATGGTTTCGACCATATTGTTCTTCTTTGTTCCCATTTCTCGGGCAAGTTTAAACATTTGTCTTCTGCGGATCAATACCCCAGTCCAACCTCTACTTTGATCCGTCTTCGAGTATTACCCCCTGGTATCTCGAGATTATCTTGGAACTGCATAACTTCTTATGAGTTCTTCATCAAGTACTACATTCTCACTGATTACAGTTTTCATGGGCTCTGAGTTATTAAACACTCAAAGGCACCGATAACTGAACCGAGTCTGCACTACGGTTCAACAACTTTTGATAATCTTCTTTAAGTACGAGTTTGTACCCGATCGCGTCATTTCTAGCCTGTTCGGCTACATCCTTACCGTGCTAATTTTAATTGTGCTACTTGGTCCTTCCCGGAGCACAAATTTCGACGGTGAGCTAATCTTACATCGATCTTCCTTGTCATATCATTTCACCTTGAACATCAAACTTGATTTCGAGTTTGTGTCGTACCCTTGGTTCCAATAACCTTTCGCTTCACCATTCATTTGACTTGATGTCATTGCCGATCGATTAGATCTTGAAATCTCTCGACAAAGTGTGTCGTGATTTTCATCAACCTTATGAGCTCTTCCAGGATATCAAATGAGTTCATGATGAGAAATACCATCCTTGCCCTCGATGATCTGCGTTATCATCGACCACTTTATTGCCTTCCCACCAACACAAGCTTGTTCGTGTTTGGTGTTATACCTTGAGTTCCTTGCTATCCAGTAATTGTTATTCTTTACCTTGGAACATTAACATCTCTTATGTCCTCAATGTTGTGAGAAATTCACCACCCTTAAGAATTCTTGATACCAGTGATACTTATTAACATCACCATTCTTTTCTTTGTCCCCTTGATGTTTCTAACCGGAATACCGACAAATGGTCTGTGATGTGTAAATTCTAAACTTCGAGCAACCCTCTTGCTTTGAAGTTATTGGTCTATAGTTTCATTCTATGACTATGGCTTATTGAATCACCATTCCGACATTGGTCGTGCAACCCAACCCATATTTTGGGCGCACCTTTCAACCAACGTTTAATTGTGTATGTTTTCCTCGAGCATACTTCCTTATATCATTTGATCTGACAAATGTTATCTCCTTGTTCACTTAATTGTGGAAATCCATCTTTTGGAAATCTCGATGAATTGCCGTTGAGTTCACCAGACACCTCCTTGTCCTCTCCTTGGGTTAATGATGAACTCTTGTTAATGGAAATCACTTCATAGTTCATTTCCCGAGAATCTTACAATGTCATCTCGTCAATTTGTATTGCACCTTTTCCTCTTAGGCATCCTGAGTCTGAGGTAGTTTGACACCGATCAAATCTGAATCTCATTCAGATATGATGGTTGGGACATATTTCCAAAAGTTATAACATTGGTCGTTATATGACCCGGTAAGGTGGTGTAATGCCTAGTACACCTGGCCGGAGGACCTATTGTTATAGCTTACTTTTAGCAAGGTTATCTATTCTTCCATGAGGAAATGGTAAGACATATTCTATAGGTTGTTCCTGATGAATCCTTCGTGTATCCAGAGTCTGACCTTTTGTTTGAAGACCATGTCAATGCTATCCTAAAGCATGTCTATGGCACTCCGATTTTCAACAGTAACATTTGAAGCCCAATGCTAAATGTTTTCTGCTCAATTATCCAAACACCGTTGTATGGGTAATGTAATGAAAATTCCTTCCCCTACCTAAAGAGTTTTCTACATTATATCCTGTCATGGATATCATACTCTGCTTGTCCTTGGGAAGGATATACCCCTGAAATATGTGTTTAAACACATTTTTCCTTTCCATTGTTCTGTTTAATCTGATAATCGTATTTTCCTTCCATTGGTTGGTTTAAGGTTGCTTGTGGTCTATATGATCTAAGCAGTGATATTCTCCTGCTTATGTAAACATCTCGACGTACAACTCTGTCAGTAAGACCCTGTTACTATTGTTGAAAACATTCCGGTAACCACCGATGGATAAGAACTTTGCCTATTGGTCCGCCTCGTTCAACAAGCAGGAATTGGTTCTCTTCGTCCCTCGCCCGTGGTACCGATGTTGCCGACATAACTGACAGGTTATTCTCTGACATGCCTTGCTTACATGATCATGCAAGACGTCATCCCCCTTCCTACCTTTAACCCACATGGTGGGCCCATAACCCACAGTTCCACAGGATCAAAACCTGACTCTCCTGTACACCCTATTGTCAAAGTTATTCCTCACGCTTGACTTCGTATGTAATTCACGGGCCACCTGCCTAGTGATCTAGTCTGGTATCAGACGCAATACTTATTTCCATTGCTCTGAACCCCTTTCACATTTCGTATCAGGCAACAAATGCTTGCCTATCCACTTGAAACTTCTTATTGCACCTTCTTACCTTGCTCTTGATAATTTATTCAGTTTCAATTCGAGAGTTACTTTCTGCCACCTTCCCCGATGTTATCGACCAGGTAGACAACCTTGTAGAGGTCTGTTCTTTCGGAATACCACCCTTTATTCTTCCGTAAGAACGATGGAGATCCTGAAGAAAGGATGACAATTTCATAATGATGCGTTGAAGCAGAGGACTAAAGACACCAATGTAATGGAGTGACCTCTTCGAGAAGAGCAACCAAGACTGAGAAGATTCGTTAGAAATTTTGTAACAAGACCTTTCCCCCTTAGTCCCCCTCTTAAATCTCGGGACGAGATTTCTTGTAGTGGAGAAGAATTGTGACGCCCGGATAATCATGCTACAGTAATCTCACGTTAATGATGGCACGTCACCTCTGTCACTTTAATTAATCTCGGGTTAATTCAAAACCATTTCAAATTTAAATCCTAAATAAGTCAAACGACAAAAGTTTTCAAATATTAAAATAAAAATGTTTGGGCTATGTCAATTATTGCATCGGTAATTATGGTGAAGTAAACACATTTTTATAAAGTGCCTAAATACTTTTAAATGAATTAAAACAGAAAAGAAATAATGAAAGAAAATACAAAACCAGAAAAACAAAACTGGCAAAAAAAGAGAAAGAGAACCCCCCCCCCCGCTGGGCCAGTCTGCCCAGCTGCTAGCCAGGCCGGCCCAGGCCGCCCCTCCACTCCCCCATAACCCCCGCTGGAAACCGAACCCTAACCCATAACCCCCACCCCCCATCGTTCTCCACGACCCCCCACTCACTCCTCCCTCTCTCTCCCGACTGGATCGGGATCGAGCGACCCCGACCCCATCGCCACACCGTCGCAGCCACCTCGTCGACGCCGCCTAGAGGACCACCTCGCCGGACCTCGCTTCCCCGTCTCCCCCTCATCTGCTTCCCCCACCTCTCGATCCCGATCTGGATCGGGAAGGGGAACGAACCCGGCGCCCCTCGCCGCCCCAACCCCATCACCGCTCGTCACCGACCGCCGCCCGACGCTGCCTCGCCGGCGCCCGACCCCGAGTCCTCCTCGAGCACGCCTCGCTCAACTACAGGCCTCGGTGAGCCCCGACTTCCTCTCCCCCCTTCTCTGCTCCATGGCGCCCCGAGCGTACTTGCTCTGGCCAAGCCGCCGCACCTCCCGCACTGGGCTGCGCCTCCCCATTATGCCGTCGCCTCTGCCACTCCGCCCGCGGCCACGCTGACCTCCCTCCCGCGCTCCTTTTCGTGTGCGCCGCCCGCTCCCTTGGCCGCACCCTCCGGCGGCCACCCCCGTCACGCCCGTCTTGCCAACACCGGCGCCCGCCGCGCCCTGTCGGGCGGGCTGCGCTTGTCGCCTGGCTGCGCCCGATGCCCATGGCCCGTTTGCCTGATAAGGCCTTCGTGCCACTGACCAGTGGGGTCCATCCCCCAGAACGTTTAAAAAATGGAAATTAATAATAATAGTAGTAATAATAAATGAATAATAATTTAATTAGTTAGTTAGTTAATTAATTAATTAACTTAATTAACTTTTATTAATTAAACTAAACAACTAATTAAACTAATTAATCATGATTAGTTAGTCTAGTCAATGACGAATGGGACCCACATGTCAGTTGATCAGTCAACGCCTCTATTGACTGCTGATGTCATGCTGACGTCATGCCGACGTCAGTGTGCACTGTTCTGGATAATGTTGAATTTAAATAATTAAATAAATCCTAAAAATGAATTAAATCTTTTAAAATTAATATAAAATAAACCATAACTCGGATGAAAATACTTTCTACATGAAAGTAGCTCAGAACAACAAGACGAATCCGGATACATAGCCCGTTCGTCCGCCACACATCCCTAACCTATCGAACTCGCAACTTTCCCCATCCGGTTCATTTGTTCGAAAACGCGAAACACCAGGAATACTTTCCCGGATGTTTTCCCCTTTCGCCGGTATCACCTCGCACTGCGTTAGGGCACACCTAGCACCGCATATTTCCTTGTTAC
The DNA here is from genome assembly GCA_963921465.1 of Triticum timopheevii. NCBI lineage: Eukaryota > Viridiplantae > Streptophyta > Magnoliopsida > Poales > Poaceae > Triticum > Triticum timopheevii. The sequence continues at coordinate 157,508,879 of OY997272.1, forward strand.
GCTTTGTGATGCTTTGATTGCTCTGTTATTTATTGTGTTCCCTCTCTGTTACTTCTTTCCGATAGACCCCGAGACTGCCGGCGACCCCCAGTTCGACTACGGTGTTGATGACTCGTCCTTCTTGCCAGAGCAACCAGGCAAGCCCCCCCCCCCCTTGATCACCAGATATCGCCTATTCCTTTCTATAATGCTTGCATTAGAGTAGTGTAGCATGTTACTGCTCGGTTACTCCTATTCTGCTGCATAGCCTGTCATTGTTGCTACAGTCATTGATACCTTACCCGCAATCCTAAATGCTTAGTATAGGATGCTAGTTTATCATCATTGGCCCTACATTCTTGTCAGTCTGCCTTGCTATACTATCGGGCCATGATCACTTGGGAGGTGATCACGGGTATATACTATACATATATACATGTTATACATGTGGTGACTAAAGTCGGGTCAGCTCGTTGAGTACCCGCAAGTGATTCGGATAAGGGGGCTGAAAGGACAGGTGGTTCCATCCCGGTAGAGGTGGGCCTGGGTTCCTGACGGCTCCCGACTGTTACTTTGTGGCGGAGCAACAGGGCAGGTTGCGACCACCTAGGCGAGAGGTGGGCCTGGCCCTGGTCGACGTTCTCGGTTACTTCATAATAACACGCTTAACGAGATCTTGGTATTTGATCTGAGTCTGGCCACTGGCCTATACGCACTAACCAACTACGCGGGAAAGATATGGGCACTCGACGTCGTGGTATCAGCCGAAGCCTTCTTGACGTCAGCGACGGAGCGGCGCGCGCCGGATTGGACCGCGTAACGTGACCTCCTTTGTAATGGAGGTTGCTAGGTCTGCTTCCGACCGCCCTCGCAACGTGTAGGTGTGCAATGGGCGATGGGCCTAGACCCCTGCGCGCATAGGATTTAGACCGGCGTGCTGACCTCTCTGTTGTGCCTAGGTGGGGCTGCGACGTGTTGATCTTTCGAGGCCGGGCATGACCCAGGAAAGTGTGTGCGGCAAATGGGATCGAGCGTGTTGGGTTATGTGGTGCACCCCTGTAGGGAAGTTTATCTATTCGAATAGCCGTGTCCCTCGGTAAAAGGACGACCCGGAGTTGTACCTTGACCTTATGACAACTAGAACTGGATACTTAATAAAACACACCCAGACAAGTTCCACAGACAACCCGGTGATCGCTTTTCCACAGGGCGACGAGGGAAGGATCGCCGGGTAGGATTATGCTATGCGATGCTACTTGGAGGACTTCAATCTACTCTCTTCTACATGCTGCAAGACGGAGGCTGCCGGAAGCGTAGTCTTCGATAGGACTAGCTATCCCCCTCTTATTCTGGCATTCTGCAGTTCAGTCCACTGATATGGCCTCCTTACACATATACCCATGCATATGTAGTGTAGCTCCTTGCTTGCGAGTACTTTGGATGAGTACTCACGGTTGCTTTTCTCCCCCCTTTTCCCCTTTTCTTTCTACCTGGTTGTCGCAACCAGATGCTGGAGCCCAGGAGCCAGACGCCACTGTCGAAAACGACTCCTACTACATTGGAGGTGCCTACTACTACGTGCAGGCTGCTGACGACGACCAGGAGTAGTTAGGAGGATCCCAGGCAGGAGGCCTGCGCCTCTTTCGATTTGTATCCCAGTTTGAGCTAGCCATCTTATGGCAACTTGTTTAACTTATGTCTGTACTCAGATATTGTTGCTTCCGCTGACTCGTCTATGATCGAGCACTTGTATTCGAGCCCTCAAGGCCCCTGGCTTGTAATATGATGCTTGTATGACTTATTTTACTTTTAGAGTTGTGTTGTGATATCTTCCCGTGAGTCCCTGATCTTGATCGTACACATTTGCGTGCATGATTAGTGTATGGTCAAATTGGGGGCGTCACAACAATGAAAGACGATGTCGCAACACCAGCGTCGTCGCTGTTTGCAACTCCGTCGTTGTTGCAGAAACTCATCGGCCAGTGGCCGCACGGCCTGGCGGGCACATGTTGATTCCCTTGCACGCACGAGGCCGAGGTGGTTCAAGCGGAGGTCAGCGTGGGGTAGCGATGCTCCTGGACGCTGGACCGAGGGGATGCGCACGGAGGCGGCAAGTTCCTGGCGACGGTGCAATGGAGGTCGACGACAGATGGCGGAATCTGGTGGTGGAGGTCGGCCATGGCAACCGTTGTTTCTAGATCTGTAATTAGTTTAGTCCAGGAGGCCACCACCAATGGTGACTTGGTCGTCGTCACCACCGTAGGGGGTGTGTGCCCGCTTGTCCCGGTAGGCCTGCGATGATGCTGCTGAAGGATCTAGAAGCCGTCGCTCTCCCCAATCCCAGCCACTGCTGTAAAATCTGGTTAAAGCGTATGCTTTCGCACGGATGCATTGCGTGTTTATATAGAGAGGTAGATTACATGGTAGGTGGTTTAGGTTGTTACTACATTGATCCCCAGGCCAACTATCTATACAGATAAGGATCGATCTCAACAAACCCTAAACCACCTAGAGTACAACAAAGGCAATGCTAAACCCATCTACGCATGTACATGGTTTATACTTGTACCATATACACGTTACAATGCATTTTCTAACACTCCCCCTCAATCACAATTTATCAAGTTTAGATTGCTCTTAAAGTCTTCCAATTTGCGCCATGATAAGGCCTTGGTAAAACCATCTGCAACTTGATCATTGATGGGAATGAAATGAACATCCAGTAGCTTCTTGGCTACTCTTTCATGTACAAAATGATAGTCAACTTCAATATGTTTTGTTCTTGCATGGAACACTGGATTTGCTGAAAGATAAGTGTCGCCAATGTTATCACACCATAAACGTGTAACTGGTGAGTGTGTAATGGTGAGCTCATCAAGCATAGTCTGAACCCATATAATTTCAGTTGTGGCATTTGCTAAAGCTTTGTATTCAGCCTCAGTACTGGAACTCGACACTGTAGCCTGTTTACGTGCACTCCAAGATATCAAGTTTGGCTAAAAAAATAGCAAAACCATGAGTGGACCTCCTATCATCTGGACAACCTGCCCAATCTACATCTAAGAAAGCACTCACCAGGGTAGAGGTTGACTTGGTAAACTTGAGTCTAGTACTCATGGTTCCTCTAAGATATCTGAGAATTCTTTTCCCTGTAGTCCAATGTTCAAGTGTAGGAGAGTGCAAAAATTGACATACTTTGTTGACAGAGAAAGATATATGAGGTCTTGTCAAAGTCAAATATTGTAATGCACCTACCACACTTCTATAATTTGTGGACTCATCAACTCCCGGTGGTTCACCATTCTCTTTAGAGAGTTTTTCAGATGTGGATAGAGGCATATTTGATACTTTGTAATTCATCATACCAGCTCTTTTTAACATGTCTGACACATATTTCTCTTGAGTCAGAAGTATACCATATTTTACCTTCTTTACCTCTATTCCCAAGAAATAATGCAAGTCACCAAGATCTTTCAAGGCAAAGTCCTTCCTGAGATCTTCCAACGATGTTGTAGTTCCCTCCAGTGAAGAACTAGCTACAATAGTGTCATCGACATACACAAGCATAAAGATGGTGATCTTGCCTCTGTTATAAAAGAACAATGAAGTATCAACTTTTGATGGTTTCAAGCCAAGCCTTTGAAGTTTTTCACTTAACCTGGAGTACCATGCTCTAGGCTTGCTTCAACCCATATAAAGACTTGTCAAGCTTACACACATAATGTTGCTTGTTATTCACCTCATACCCAGGAGGTTGTCTCATATACACTTCTTCCTCTAGAACGCCATGAAGAAACACATCTACACATCCAATTGACGAAGGCTCCAGCCTTTTGATACTGTAATTGTTGGGGAACGTAGCAAAAATTCAAAAATTTCTACGCATCACCAAGATCAATCTATGGAGATTCTAGCAACGAGAGAGAGAGAGAGAGAGAGAGAGAGAGAGAGAGAGGGAGTGCATCTTCATACCCTTGAATATCGCTAAGCGGAAGCGTTACAAGAACGCGGTTGATGGAGTCGTACTCGTGGCGATTCAAATCGCGGAAGATCCGATCTAGCACCGAACGGACGACGCCTCCGCGTTCAACACACGTACAACTCGGGGACGTCTCCTCCTTCTTGATCCAGCAAGGGGAGAGGAGAAGTTGAGGGAGAACTCCGACAGCACGATGACATGGTGGTGGTGGAGCTCGTGGTATTTTTGTAGGGCTTCGCCAAGCACTACGGAGGAGGAGGAAGAGTTGGAGGAGGGAGGGGCTGCACCAGGGAAGAGGTGCGGCTGCCCTCCCACCCCTCCACTATATATAGGGGCAAGGGGAGAGGGGGAGGCACCCTAGGGTTTCCCCTAGGGGCGGCGGCCAAGCAGATTGGATCTCCCTAGGGAAAATCCTAGGGAGACTTGCCCCCCAAGCCAAGCAGGTGGAGGATTGCCTCCCAAGCCAGGTGGAGGTGCCCCACCTCCCCAAGCAACGTGGGAAAGGCTGTGGGGGGCGCACAACCCCTTAGTGGGCTGGTTTGCCCCCTCCCCTTGGCCCATGAGGCCCTGCAACACTTGCCGGGGCCCCCGAAACACCTTTCGGTCATGCTGGCCTTAGCCTGGTACCCCCGGAACACTTTCAGACTCCAATACCCTTCATCCAATATATCAATATTCACCTCCGGACCATTCGGAACTCCTCATCATGTCCGGGATCTCATCCAGGACTCCGAACAACCTTCGGTAACCACATACTATTTCCCATAACAACTCTAGCATCAACGAACCTTAAGTGTGTAGACCCTACGGGTTCGGGAACCATGCAGACATGACCGATACGTTCTCTGGCCAATAACCAACAGCGGGATCTGGATACCCATGTTGGCTCCCACATGTTCCACGATGTCAAGGATTCAAGCAATCCCGTATGCAATTCCCTTTGTCAATCGGTACGTTACTTGCCCGAGATTCGATCGTCGGTATCCCAATACCTCGTTCAATCTCGTTACCGGCAAGTCACTTTACTCGTTCCGTAATGCATGATCCCGTGACTAACTACTTAATCACATTGAGCTCATTATGATGATGCATTACCGAGTGGGCCCAGAGATACCTCTCCATCATACGGAGTGACAAATCCCAGTCTCGATTCGTGCTAACCCAACAGACACTTTCGAAGATACCTGTAGTGCACCTTTATAGTCACCCAGTTACGTTGTGACGTTTGGCACACCCAAAGCACTCCTACGGTATCCGGGAGTTACACAATCTCATGGTCTGAGGAAATGATACTTGACATTAGAAAAGCTTTAGCAAACGAACTACACGATCTTGTGCTATGCTTAGGATTGGGTCTTGTCCATCACATCATTCTCCTAATGATGTGATCCCGTTATCAATGACATCCAATGTCCATGGTCAGGAAACCATGACCATCTGTTGATCAACGAGCTAGTCAACTAGAGGCTCACTAGGGACATGTTATGGTCTATGTATTCACACATGTATTGCGGTTTCCGGTCAAGACAATTATAGCATGAACAATAGACAATTATCATGAACAAGGAAATACAATAATAACCATTTTATTATTGCCTCTAGGGCATATTTCCAACAGTAATAGATAGAACAAGTCCGACAGTAGCTGCTTCAACGACTGGACTAAAGGTGTCCTCATAGTCAATACCATATCGTTGCTTAAAGCCTTTTGCAACTAATCTAGTCTTGTATCTATCTATCTCTTTAGTAGCTTTCCTTTTAATTCTATAAACCCATTTACAATCAATGATATTTTTGCACCTTGCTGGATGGACTAAATGTAAAGTTTTGTTTTTAATAAGTGCACCATATTCCTCATCCATTGCATATTTCCAATTTTTACCTTCAAAAGTCTCATGTAAGTTATTTGGTTCTTCTTTAGCAGCAAGACCTGCAAACTTGGTTTTACCATACCTGGTCGTACCATCTATACGTATTTTGGGGTTGGCATTACTGTGCTATGATCTTGTACGCCGAGCTGATTCGGGCATGCTACCTCTTGAGCTTGCATTGGGTTTTCCCTTGAAGAGGAAAGGGTGATGCAGCAAAGTAGCGTAAGTATTTCCCTCGGTTTGAGAACCAAGGTATCAATCCAGTAGGAGACAACACACAAGTCACCGAATACCTGCACAAACAAGCAACAACTTACACCCAACACGATAAAGGGGTTGTCAATCCGTTCACGGTCACTTGCGAAAGTGAGATCTGATAGAGATAGAAAAACGGTAAAGTAAATATTTTTGGTATTTTTGGTTTATCGATCGGAAAGTAAAAGATTGCAAAATAGTAGATCGGAAACTAGTAAGATGTAAAAGAGATTCAGTATAATGGAAAAGAGACCCGGGGGCCATAGGTTTGTTGGGGAACGCAATAATTTTAAAAAATTTCCTACGATCATGCAAGATCTATCTATGTGATGTATAGCAATGAGAGGGGAGAGTGTGTCCACGTACCCTCATAGACCGAAAGTGCAAGCGTTTAGTTAACGCGGTTGATGTAGTCGAACGTCCTTGTGATCCAACCGATCGAAGCACCGAACGTACGACACCTCCATGTTCATCACACGTTCAGCTCGGGGACGTCCCTCGTACTCTTGATCCAGTTGAGGCCGAGGGAGAGTTTCGTCAGCACGACGGCATGGTGACGGTGATGATGAAGTTACCAGCGCAGGGCTTCGCCTAAGCACTACGACGATATGACCGAGGTGTGTAACTATGGAGGGGAGCACCACACACGGCTAAACAATGTCAACTTGTGTGTCTATGGGGTGCCCCCCTCCCCCGTATACAAAGGAGTGGAGGAGGATGGAGGGCCGACTCTCTATGGTGTGCCCTGGAGGAGTCCTACTCGCATCTGGAGTAGGAAGGAGGAAGGAAAGGGGGGGCTGCCCCCCACCCAATTCGGATTGGGCTTGGGCGAGGGGGGCGCCCCCTCCTAGGCTCCCTTCTCCTCTCTCCCACTATGGCCCAATAAGGCCCATATACTTCCCGAGGGGTTCCGGTAACATCCCGGTACTCCGGTATATGCCTGAACTCACCCAGAACCATTCCGATGTCCAAACATAGGCTTCCAATATATCGATCTTTATGTCTCGACCATTTAGAGACTCCTCATCATGTCCGTGATCACATCTGAGACTCCGAACTACCCTCGGTACATCAAAACACATAAACTCATAATACCAATCGTCATCGAACGTTAAGCGAGCGGACCCTACGAGTTCGAGAACAATGTAGACATGACCGAGACACATCTCCGGTCAATAACCAATAGCGGAACCTAGATGCTCATATTGGTTCCTACATATTCTACGAAGATCTTTATCGGTCAAACCGCATAACAACATACGTTGTTCCCTTTTTCATCGGTATGTTACTTGCCCGAGATTCGATCGTCGGTATCTCAATACCTAGTTCAATCTCATTACCGGCAAGTCTCTTTACTCGTTTGGTAATACTTCATCCCGCAACTAACTCATTAGTCACAATGCTTGCAAGGCTTATAGTGATGAGTATTACCGAGAGGGCCCAAAGATACCTCTCCGAAACACGGAGTGACAAATCCTAATCTCGATCTATGCCAACCCAACATACACCTTCAGAGACACCTGTAGATCACCTTTATAATCACCCTTTTACGTTGTGACATTTGGTACCACACAAAGTGTTCCTCCGGTATTCGGGAGGTGCATAATCTCATAGTCTGAGGAACTTGTATAAGTCATGAAGAAAGCAGTAGCAATGAAACTAACACGATCATAATGCTAAGCTAACGGATGGGTCATGTCCATCACATCATTCTCCTAATGACGTGATCCTGTTCATCAAATGACAACACATGTCTATGGTTAGGAAACTTAACCATCTTTGATTAACAAGCTAGTCAAGTAGAGGCATACTAGGGACTATATGTTTTGTCTATGTATTCACACATGTACTAAGTTTCCGATTAATACAATTCTAGCATGAATAATAAACATTTATCATGAATTAAGGAAATAAATAATAACTTTATTATTGCCTCTAGGGCATATTTCCTTTAGTCTCCCACTTGCACTAGAGTCAATAATCTAGATTAGATAGTAATGATTCTAACACCCATGGAGCTTTGGTGTTGATCATGTTTTGCTCGTGAGAGAGGCTTAGTGAATGGGTCTGGAACATTCAGATCCGTGTGTATCTTGCAAATCTCTATGTCCCCTTCCGACACTTGATGACGGATGGAATTGAAGTGTCTATTGATGTGCTTGGTTCTTTTGTGAAATCTGGATTCCTTTGCCAAGGCAATTGCACCAGTATTGTCACAAAAGATTTTCATTGGACCCGATGCACTAGGTATGACACCTAGATAGGATATGAACTCCTTCATCCAAACTCCTTCATTCGCTGCTTCCGAAGCAGCAATGTTGTCACATCCCTAGCTTCTGGTTTGCTCTGAGCTAGCTAGTCATGTGTTGCATCATGTTTAAATTTCAGTTAAACTTGAAATGGGGATTTTTCAAACCCTAGCACCAAATGAATTCAAATAGGCTCAAATAAAATCACTTCCAATAAACCCAAAGTGACTTTAGGAAAAGTTCATCATTTTTGAAACTGGTGAAAACCTCTGACAAAAATTGGTGCATATTTTCCCTAGGTCATTTCAGGTTTCTGGATTAAATCATAAGTATTTGAATTGGAGCATTTAATGGCTATAAATATTTTAAATGCTTCAATAATTCTGAAAACATTTGAGGGCTGTTAGTAAACATTTTTAAAAGTGCCCACAAATTTTCTCAGGAGTTTAAAAAAATGGTTTAGTATTATTACTAAATCAAAAACAGAAAAGCAAAATAGAAAACAGAAAATAAAAGAAAGAGAGAGAGAAGACACCTACCTGGGCCTCTTACCTGGCCGGCCCACCTGGCAGGCCCAGCACTGTGTTGGCCCATGCCAGCCAGCTGCTTCTTCCTCACCAGGCAGGCACAGAGGAGGGACACCGCGATGCCGCCGAGCTCGCCACTCCACCACCCTGCCTGCCTCTCCCCCTCGACGCTGGATGCTCTGGACGTCGCCACGCACTCCTCCTCGACCCCCTGGACCCCCTCGCGCTCTCCCTCTCCCTCGTTCCCCTCCTCTGCTTTCTCTCCCTCTCGCGCCCGAGCACACCCGACGCCGCCGTTCGGCACCACCACGGCCACAGCCACCCCCTCGCTCCCTCTACGCATCCCTGAGCTTCGCCCCGACCCTGTGGAGCTACACACCCGACGCACGCGACCAGAGGAGGCCCCAGTCGACCAGAGCGTCGTCGTCTTCATCACCGGTGCCGGAGATCGCCGCCGTCAATTCTTCGTTGCAGAAGCTTCCCCGAGCCCATTGAGCTGCTCTGCGAGTCCGCCGTGAGCCCCTCTTCCTTTCCCCTCACCTCTCTCTCTCGCGCGTGCCCCGTAGCCGCTGCCCCGCAAGCGCCCGAAGCCGCCGTCCGCCATGGCCGGCGAGCTCCGTGCCCCCGAGCACCTCCGCCTCGCGTAGTAGCTCCAACGTGCTCCTGCTGCGCTTTAGGTGCTGCCTAGCACCTCCGTTCGCTCGTCAGCCAAGCGCAGCGCCTCACCCGTGCTAAGTCAAACTCCGGCGGCCGCAATCGAGCTCGCCGCCGTCGACTCCAGCCACCCCAGGCCCGGAGACCCCCACCATCCGACGTGCCATCGCGCCAGCTCTCCGCAGGGCCAAAGGGCGCACCGAATGGTGCACCGTAGGCGAAACCCGAGCCCCTCCAGTGTGCCTCCACCGCGTTTTGGTCGCCGCCGGCCGAACTCCGGTGGCCGGTGACATGGCACGTCATTAGCACTGATGACCCCACTAATTAACCTCCAGTGAAACTGACAGCCGGGCCCCTCATCCTAACTAACTGGCTAACTAAACTAGAGTAAGTTTAATCTAATTACCCTGGACCCACACGTCAACATTGACTGTGCTGACGTGTCCGTGACTGGGCCCACCTGCCAGCGACCTAAACGAGCCCTAAGTCACTGACTAATGGGACCCCCTGGTCAGGTTTGACCCGGGGCAGCCCTGTTGACTTGCTGATGCAAGCATGACGCAGTGCTGACACCATAACTAATTTTCTGGATTTAAAATAAATCCAGGAAATTCCAGAAAATGCCCAAAACTTCTAAAATTCATAGAAATTTAACCGTAACTCCAAATGAAATAATTTATATATGAAAAATCATCAGAAAAATCCAATCTATCCATCTGTACTATTTTCATGCATGTTAGAACAATTTATAGCTGCTGTTTAGGACAATTCAATTAAATGGCATGTAATAAATCACATATGGAGTTCAAATTTGAATCTTTGATTCAAACCAACTTCATTTAATCTGGTTTTAGTTGCATCAGCTCAAATCGTAAGCATATTGCCATGTCACGAGCATGCATCATATTGTGCATTGCATTGATTGTGTTTCCTTCTGTGTTGCCGGTATTTGTCCCCTCTCATTAGATGTGATACCGACGATGAGATCGATGACACCGATGAAGAACTATACTATCTTCAGAAGTGCCAGGCAAGCAAAACCCCCTCGTTCATTCCGATACAATCCTACTCTCTCGCTCCTGCTCACTTTTACTGCATTAGGACAACACCGATTCATCTGTTACTTGCTGCGGTAGCTGAACCCCTTTATCCTTTGCATGACCTGTCATTGCCACAATAAATAGATGAAACCCACTAGCATGAGTAGGAGTTGTTTGAGCCCTGTTGTGCCTACTCATTCATGCTTGTTTGTCATGCCTGCTACTGCTTAGAGTTGAGTCAGGTCTGATTCATCAGGAATGAATCGGAGGTGTGTAAACATGTCCTACTATGTGTGAGCTAAGTGTGTGAACATGATTTGGTAAAGGTAGCGGTGAGAGGCCATGTAGGAGTACATGGTGGGTTGTCTCATTGCAGCCGTCCTCAGGAACTGAGTTCTGTGTTTGTGATCCATGAACAGTTACTACCACACATTGGGTTCCGGTAACTCGACCCCTCTCGACTTATTAATCAACATGATCTCTGTCCAGGAGTTGCAACTAGTTTCTGGTGTTTGTAGGTAGTGTTAGTAGTCTACCAAGTGGCACCCGGTACAGGTGGGCTTGGGACAGACTAGGCACAGTGGCACGGTGTACCAAGTGGCACCTGGATGGTGGGCTTGGGAACCCTGCTCACATCGTTTGGGGCCGTGAGCGACACCCCGGCCGGATCTCCTTGCGGATGGAACCCGAATAGGCGCTAAACCTGGATGAGAGACTTGTGTGGTTAGTCAAGTCGTGGCCGACACCCTCGCTGGGCTTCCGCTTGAAGGTTGCCGAGTACATGTCGTGTAAACGGCGGTAAGTGGTGAGAGCGTGTGTAAAGAAGTACACCCCTGCAGGGTTAATATGATCTATTCGAATAGCCGTGTCCGCGGTAAAGGACTTCTGGGTTGCCTGTACAGTTCATAGACAAGTGAAATTGGATACTTTAAAATACGCAAGATAAGCGTGAGTGCTATGGATGGCGTTCTCGTAGGGAGACGGGAGCGGATCCAAAGTGGTGTATTGATATGGTGAATATGTGGACTCGTGTGCGCCACCTCAAAAGAGTTACTTGCAGTCGTAGTACAGGATAGCCACCGAGTCAAAGCTGGCTTGCTGCAGTTAAACCCCACCATCCCCTTTGTTGATAATGATGCATATGTAGTTAGATCTGATGTAAGTCTTGCTGGGTACATTTGTACTCACATTGCTTAATTTATGTTTTTGCAGAGAGACGTCAGTCTCGCTAGTAGTACCGCGTGGACTTTGACGTTTAGCTTGTTACCTCAGCTACGATCTTGTGCCCTCGGCAGGATCTGGTAGATAGTCAGGCTTCTCAGCCTTTTTCCATTTGTAGATGTCTGTACTCAGACATGTTAGGCTTGCGCTTGTGCTTTGACTTGTATGCTCTGATTGTTGGGTCATGAGACCCATGATTGTAATATCTCACTCCTCGGAGCCTATTGAAATAAATACTTGAGTTGTAGAGTCATGTTGTGATGCCATGTTGTATTTGCACATATCGAGCATATTGTGTGTATGTTATTGAAATGCTTGGTATGTGTGGGATCTGACTATCTAGTTGTTTATCCTTAGTAGCCTCTCTTACCGGGAAATGTCTCCTAGTGTTTCCACTGAGCCATGGTAGCTTGCTACTGCTCCGGAACACTTAGGCTGGCCGGCATGTGTCCTTCTTCGTTCCTGTGTCTGTCCCTTCGGGGAAATGTCACGCGATGAATACCGAGTCCTGCTAGCCCAGTGCTACAGCCTGGATTCACTCGCTGATGACCGACACGTTCGATGTTGGGTCATGGATGCCTGTCCCTGTAAGCTTGTGCCACTTTGGGTTTACGACTAGCCATGTCAGCCCGGGCTCCTTATCATATGGATGCTAGCGACACTATCATATACGTGTGCCAAAAGACGCAAACGGTGTCGGGCAAAGGTAAGGCGACACCTGTGGGGATACCGTGCGTGAGGCCGCAAAGTGATATGAGGTGTTACATGCTAGATCGATGTGGCATTGAGTCGGGGTCCTGTCAGCTTTGGTATCAGAGCTTGACTTCCTGTAGGATTACCAAGCCAAACTGGTCGAAGTTGAGTCTAGAAATTCTTTACTTATATAAGGGAATTGATTGTGGGATGGAACGTAAGGCTCTTTTTACTCCTTATACCTTATGCCCTTCTGATCTGAGTCATCTTATCTTTCCTGCGGGGTTAAGAAACTAGGCTTTCTCTTCTTTCTATCAGGATCACGTGTTACTAATCCGTAGCCCTATAAGATTGTTGGATTTAAGCCTCAGTTCAGTTCCTACTACTTCTGTATGTTAACTATTGATCTCGAAACCTTGATATTATGCTTCTGAGTGGTTATGCCACCATTTTGTAGGATGTCTTAAATCCTTTGGAGCATTTACAGTCGTTATGCTGTCCGAGTCATCCCAGGTTTCTTAATAGTCTGAAGCATTTGCAAAATCCCTTCCTCCTGTTCCTGATGTTCCTTTGGGCCAGGTTAATCACACTAATTGCTGAGTTGAGGTACTCTATTGCCTCGACATATATGTTGGAATTATTATTATGACCCTAGGTATCTAGAGTATCATCTAGTAGTCTACCATGTTTTGTGATCCCAGTGTGATGATTCTGGCCATCATTCCCAAAAGCATCCCGTGATGCCACTTAGTTAGTAGGCATTCCACTTCTGGGTTTTGAACCCGAGATTCACACTACTTATTTCATGTTGATAGTGTTTGCTTGTTCCTTTAGGTTATTAGTAACCTTTGTGATAGTCCTCGAGGCTCGTGGTATTTCCTTCTTCCAAGTACTATGAACCGCTTATGGCAGAAGTTCTTTGAACCAAGGGTCACCACCATAGTGCTCCTGATGAGTTCTCGATTCTATGTTGTGACTCTGCCAGATCTACCTTTCTGCATGGGTTATCCGGGAGAATTATGTTGAACTTGTTCGACATACTAACCTATGTATCCACAATTCAAAAATATATATGTTCCTTTGAGTTGTCCCTCTGTAGTTGTATTTCGATCCTTGTCTATCAGTTGATAGTCAAGTTAATGTCGTGCATTCGTGTTCACCGATGCTCGTCATTCTTGTGGTCCGTCAAGCCGTTCTAGTTCAGAATGACTAGGAGAAACAAACTCCGGTACCTCATCCATATCTAGGATTGGGTCAAAGTAGTTGTACTCCGCAGATCAAAATGCTAATCCAGCTTTTGTACTGTTCTACCCTGAAGTATTACCATCTTTATATTAAGAATATCATGGGAATTGCACACCATCCTATGGACTCTCGATACAGTGATACTATCTCCATCATTATTCATTTCTCGGTCCCCGTGTTGTTGAACCGGAATGCCGACAAGTGAATCGTGATGTGTGAAATCAATACTCCCAGCAACCTTGTTGCTTGTTAGTTAATGGACAATAATTTCATTCTTAGCGTGTTGGATCTCGAATCGTCATTCTAAGATAGATTGTGCTACCTAGTCCTTATTTCTGGGTGCACTCTTTGATCAATGAGTTGGGATCGTATCGGTCCCTCGCTCTTTTGATCATCTCGTCTTGCCCTGAAAAGCAAGATTGTTCTCGAGCTTAGTAGCATATCGGTGGTTCGTGATTTTCCGAATATCTTCTCGGTAGTATCACCAGGTTGTCACCTGACCGCTATGTTGAGTTCGTGATCAAGTTGGTTTATTCCTGTAAACCACCCTTTCTCCAAGAATCCGTGTTGGATACCCCTGAGCTAGTTGGTTAAGCTAAACAACAACTTGGAGAGTTGGAAGATAACAGCTTGTCTGACTTAGTTCATGTTAAGGGATATCTTTTTATGTGTGTATGTTGAAGAAAGATGATATCTTCACCGATTGGTCCCTGTGATCAGTTAATGGACCTATCATCTTATCCAATCTTTGATTTGAGTGTGGGCTATTCTCAAATCAAATCAGAACCAACGATGTTCATAATGTTGTCTTACTCGTGGTTTTTCCTCGAGCATACACCATTATATTCTTTGGTCTGACCAATGCTATCACCTTGTTCACTTAACTATGGAATTCCTTTTAAAAGGAAACCCGGATGAATTGTTGTTGAGCCCATCAGCAACATATTTAACCTCTCCATGATTGTGTTGAACATCCAGCTAGTATTGGAAACTTTTATAAGCATTATCTTCATGAACCGCTCATGGAGCATATGTCCGGATGAAAGATGTGACTTTCTCTAATTCACGTGCACTTGGTGTAAGTTGCCGTCGTGTATCCGAGAAAGATTGTTTTTGCTTTCCTTGGAATCATCCCAAGTCAGTCATGCATGTGCGAAGTATACATTTGATCATGAGATTAGCTACCTCCATTATATATGTGTCCCTAGCACACCAAGCCACTGATTGATTTGTTCAAGGATAAGAAGTTCAAGTGCTAATCCTGAAGGGCCCAGACGGACATGCACAAGACCTCTTATTTTAATGATGGTTCCCAATCTGAACTCGGTAGTGTTTCGTTGTAAGACTACTATGTGGTCATGCTTGTCTTGGACAACGTGTTCACATGTTTGTAGCAGAACCAGCTCATGTTCTGGAGCTTACTACCGTAGTCCATTTCCCGAGAATCTCGCAACGCCATCTCGTCGATTTGTGTTGCAAATTTTCATTTTTTCTCTCTAGACTTGATGAGTCTGGAATATCCTGACACCAACCAGATCTGAATCTCAGGCAGGTATGATGGTTGGAACGTGTCCCAAGAATTATAATATTGGTCTGTCTGTAACCCGGTAAAGTGGATGTCGTGGCCAACACACCCAGCCGGAGGACCTAATATTGTAGTATCTTGATTGAGGAAGTTGGCCATCTCCCCATAAGGATTTCGTAGGATTTATTTCCTAGTTGTCCCTTATGGATTTTTGTGTTCCCGAAGACCGACCTTTTACTTGATGTTCTAAATATCAAACCATAATTATCTATGTATTACGCTAGCACATCAAGGAGAACATTAGAAGCGGAGTGCTAAATGTCTCTCGGTCGATCATCCAGATTTTGTTTCCTTGGCCTTGCTAAGGTGAAATTTGAGAAGTGTTATCCTCCTTTGCATCTGCATCGTCCATCACTATCCATCATGGTAGTAAGTTGTGTTGCCAGGATCCTTGACACGGATATTGGTAAAACCTTGATGATTATGGAAATGCTCAAGTTCTTGAGAGCACGCTCAAGCGCTAGGTGTTTTCATTGGCACTAACTGGGATTGCTCTCAGTTTCCTTGGTCATGCTATAACTTTTCAAACAGTGGACCCACTCTCTACTGTTGAGCTTCTCCCCAGTTACTAAAATCATCCCTTGTGTTGTTTTCAACAAGGTAATCCACATCATCCATTCTAATCCGAGTATGCCATTCTACCGAACCCCTCCAAATGGTCACTCGAGAATTGCCTTAGGTTGGTATAAAAGATTTTCAATGATCTCGGAATCAAAGGTAATTCTTTTTGCCACTTAAGGTAATAATTCTACGAATCACCCTCCTCCAAGATGTCTTGTTATGGTATCATGGCAACTCAACTCCTCTCTACGTTGACAACCGTTTACCACAATCTTAAGTCTGGAATTGTTGTCTACCTAGCGAGCCCTCGTCATCTGTCTCACTCCATTTCCTCAGATGTATGCTTCGTGTCTCAGCTCGAGAGATGTGACAATGTCTCATTCCATGAGTTGATCCTGAGTTGTTCGGTCTTCAAGGAGATAGATTCTTCTAGAGCTTTCCTTTCCTCTTCTCGTCATGTTAGTTGGAGTTCTTAGAGCAAGACGACGAGACAATGATGGTGATCGAATCAAGGTTCTTTTGAAGTGCACCCTGGATCGTGAAGATTATACTAGTTTGCGTTCCCCCTTCATCTTACCCTACGCTTGAATCTTGGGACGAGATTTTTGTTTAGTGGGGGTGAGTTGTCACATCCCTAGCTTCTGGTTTGCTCTGAGCTAGCTAGTCATGTGTTGCATCATGTTTAAATTTCAGTTAAACTTGAAATGGGGATTTTTCAAACCCTAGCACCAAATGAATTCAAATAGGCTCAAATAAAATCACTTCCAATAAACCCAAAGTGACTTTAGGAAAAGTTCATCATTTTTGAAACTGGTGAAAACCTCTGACAAAAATTGGCGCATATTTTCCCTAGGTCATTTCAGGTTTCTGGATTAAATCATAAGTATTTGAATTGGAGTATTTAATGGCTATAAATATTTTAAATGCTTCAATAATTCTGAAAACATTTGAGGGCTGTTAGTAAACATTTTTAAAAGTGCCCACAAATTTTCTCAGGAGTTTTAAAAAAATGGTTTAGTATTATTACTAAATCAAAAACAGAAAAGCAAAATAGAAAACAGAAAATAAAAGAAAGAGAGAGAGAAGACACCTACCTGGGCCACTTACCTGGCCGGCCCACCTGGCAGGCCCAGCACTGTGCTGGCCCATGCCAGCCAGCTGCTTCTTCCTCACCAGGCAGGCACAGAGGAGGGACACCGCGACGCCGCCGAGCTCGCCACGCTACCACCCTACCTGCCTCTCCCCCTCGACGCCGGACGCTCTGGACGTCGCCACGCACTCCTCCTCGACCCCCTAGACCCCCTCGCGCTCTCCCTCTCCCTCGTTCCCCTCCTCTGCTTTCTCTCCCTCTCACGCCCGAGCGCACCCGATGCCACTGTTCGGCACCACCACGGCCACAGCCACCCCCTCGCTCCCTCTACGCATCCCTGAGCTTCGCCCCGACCCTGTGGAGCTACACACCCGACGCACGCGACCAGAGGAGGCCCCAGTCGATCGGAGCATCGTCGTCTTCATCTCCGGTGCCAGAGATCGCCACCATCAATTCTCCGTCGCAGAAGCTTCCCCGAGCCCATTGAGCTGCTCTGTGAGTCCGCCGTGAGCCCCTCTTCCTTTCCCCTCACCTCTCTCTCTCGCGCGTGCCCCGTAGCCGCTGCCCCCCGAGCGCCCGAAGCCGCCGTCCGCCATGGCCGGTGAGCTCCGTGCCCCCGAGCACCTCCGCCTCACGTAGTAGCTCCGACGTGCTCCTGCTGCCCTTTAGGTGCTGCCTAGCACCTCCGTTCGCTCGTCAGCCAAGCGCAGCGCCTCACCCGTGCTAAGCCGAACTCCGGCGGCCGCAACCGAGCTCGCCGCCGTCGACTCCAGCCACCCCAGGCCCGGAGACCCCCACCATCCGACGCGCCATCGCGCCAGCTCTCCGCAGGGCCAAAGGTCGCACCGAATGGTGCACCGTAGGCGAAACCCGAGCCCCTCCAGTGTGCCTCCGCCGGGTTTTGGTCTCCGCCGGCCGAACTCCGGTGGCCAGTGACGTGGCACGTCATTAGCCACTGATGACCCCACTAATTAACCTCCAGTGAAACTGACAGCCGGGCCCCACATCCTAACTAACTGGCTAACTAAACTAGATTAAGTTTAATCTAATTACCCTGGACCCACACATCAACATTGACTATGCTGACGTGTCCGTTGACTGGGCCCACCTGCCAGCGACCTAAACGAGCCCTAAGTCACTGACTAATGGGACCCCCTGGTCAGGTTTGACCCGGGGCAGCCCTCTTGACTTGCTGATGCAAGCATGACGCAGTGCTGACGCCATAACTAATTTTCTGGATTTAAAATAAATCCAGGAAATTCCAGAAAATGCCCAAAACTTCTAAAATTCATAGAAATTTAACCGTAACTCCAAATAAAATAATTTATATATGAAAAATGATCAGAAAAATCCAATCTATCCATCTGTACTATTTTCATGCATGTTAGAACAATTTATAGCTGCTGTTTAGGACAATTCAATTAAATGGCATGTAATAAATCACATATGGAGGTCGAATTTGAATCTTTGATTCAAACCAACTTCATTTAATCTGGTTTTAGTTGCATCAGCTCAAATCATAAGCATATTGCCATGTCATGAGCATGCATCATATTGTGCATTGCATTGATTGTGTTTCCTTCTGTGTTGCCGGTATTTGTCCCCTCTCATTAGATGTGATACCGACGACGAGATCGATGACACCGATGAAGAACTATACTATCTTCAGAAGTGCCAGGCAAGCAAAACCCCCTTGTTCATTCCGATACAATCCTACTCTCTCGCTCCTGCTCACTTTTACTGCATTAGGACAACACCGATTCATCTGTTACTTGCTGCGGTAGCTGAACCCCTTTATCCTTTGCATGACCTGTCATTGCCACAATAAATAGATGAAACCCACTAGCATGAGTAGGAGTTGTTTGAGCCCTGTTGTGCCTACTCATTCATGCTTGTTTGTCATGCCTGCTACTGCTTAGAGTTGAGTCAGGTCTGATTCATCAGGAATGAATCGGAGGTGTGTAAACATGTCCTACTATGTGTGAGCTAAGTGTGTGAACACGATTTGGTAAAGGTAGCGGTGAGAGGCCATGTAGGAGTACATGGTGGGTTGTCTCATTGCAGCCGTCCTCAGGAACTGAGTTCTATGTTTGTGATCCATGAATAGTTACTACCACACATTGGGTTCCGGTAACTCGACCCCTCTCGACTTATTAATCAACATGATCTCTGTCCAGGAGTTGCAACTAGTTTCTGGTGTTTGTAGGTAGTGTTAGTAGTCTACCAAGTGGCACCCGGTACAGGTGGGCTTGGGACAGACTAGGCACAGTGGCACGGTGTACCAAGTGGCACCCGGATGGTGCGCTTGGGAACCCTGCTCACATCGTTTGGGGCCGTGAGCGACACCCCGGCCGGATCTCCTTGCGGATGGAACCCGAATAGGCGATAAACCTGGACGAGAGACTTGTGTGGTTAGTCAGGTCGTGGTCGACACCCTCGCTGGGCTTCCGCTTGAAGGTTGCCGAGTACATGTCGTGTAAACGGCGGTAAGTGGTGAGAGCGTGTGTGAAGAAGTACACCCCTGCAGGGTTAATATGATCTATTCGAATAGCCGTGTCCGCGGTAAAGGACTTCTGGGTTGCCTGTACAGTTCATAGACAAGTGAAATTGGATACTTTAAAATATGCAAGATAAGCGTGAGTGCTATGGATGGCGTTCTCGTAGGGAGACGGGAGCGGATCCATAGTGGTGTATTGATATGGTGAATATGTGGACTCGTGTGCGCCACCTCAAAAGAGTTACTTGCAGTCGTAGTACATGATAGCCACCGAGTCAAAGCTGGCTTGCTGCAGTTAAACCCCACCATCCCCTTTGTTGATAATGATGCATATGTAGTTAGATCTGATGTAAGTCTTGCTGGGTACATTTGTACTCACGTTGCTTAATTTGTGTTTTTGCAGAGAGACGTCAGTCTCGCTTGTAGTACCGCGTGGACTTCAATGTTTAGCTTGTTACCTCAGCTACGATCTTGTGCCCTCGGCAGGATCTGGTAGATAGTCAGGCTTCTCAGCCTTTTTCCATTTGTAGATGTCTGTACTCAGACATGTTAGGCTTGCGCTTGTGCTTTGACTTGTATGCTCTGATTGTTGGGTCATGAGACCCATGATTGTAATATCTCACTCCTCGGAGCCTATTGAAATAAATACTTGAGTTGTAGAGTCATGTTGTGATGCCATGTTATATTTGCACATATCGAGCATATTGTGTGTATGTTATTGAAATGCTTGGTATGTGTGGGATCTGACTATCTAGTTGTTTATCCTTAGTAGCCTCTCTTACCGGGAAATGTATCCTAGTGTTTCCACTGAGCCATGGTAGCTTGCTACTGCTCCGGAACACTTAGGCTAGCCGGCATGTGTCCTTCTTCGTTCCTATGTCTGTCCCTTCGGGGAAATGTCACGCGATGAATACCGAGTCCTGCTAGCCCAGTGCTACAGCCTGGATTCACTCGCTGATGACCGACACGTTCGATGTTGGGTCATGGATGTCTGTCCCTGTAAGCTTGTGCCACTTTGGGTTTACGACTAGCCATGTCAGCCCGGGCTCCTTATCATATGGATGCTAGCGACACTATCATATACATGTGCCAAAAGACGCAAACGGTCCCGGGCAAAGGTAAGGCGACACCCGTGGGGATACCGTGCGTGAGGCCGCAAAGTGATATGAGGTGTTACATGCTAGATCGATGTGGCATTGAGTCGGGGTCCTGACAAATGTACTCCGCTTCACATGTAGATCCCGCCAGGACGCTCGGCTTGGAACTGCACCAACCGACAACTCCTCCATTCAATAAAAATACGTATCCGGTTTGCGACTTATAGTCATCCGGATCAGTGTCAAAGCTTGCATCGATGTAACCATTTACGATGAGCTCTTTTTCACCTCCATAAATGATAAACATATCCTTAGTCCTTTTCAGGTATTTCAGGATATTGTTGACCGCTGTCCAGTGCTCCACTTCGGGATTACTTTGGTACCTCTCTGCTATGCTTATAGCAAGACATACATCAGGTCTGGTACACAGCATTGCATACATGATAGAACCTATGGCCGAAGCATAGGGAATGACTTTCATTTTCTCTCTATCTTCTGCGGTGGTCGGCTTTGAGTCTGACTCAACTTCACACCTTGTAACACAGGCAAGAACCCTTTCTTTGACTGATCCATTTTGAACTTCTTCAAAACTTTATCAAGGTATGTGCTTTGTGAAAGTCCAATTAAGTGTCTTGATCTATCTCTATAGATCTTGATGCCCAATATGTAAGCAGCTTCTCCAAGGTCTTTCATAGAAAAACTCTTATTCAGGTGTCCCTTTATGCTATCCAGAAATTATATATCATTTCCAATCAACAATATATCATCTACATATAAGATCAGAAATGCTACAGAGCTCCCACTCACTTTCTTGTAAATACAGGCTTCTCCAAAAGTCTGTATAAAACCATATGCTTTGATCACACTATCAAAGTATTTATTCCAACTCCAAGAGGCTTGCACCAGTCCATAAATGGATCACTGGAGCTTGCACACTTTGCTAGCACCCTTTGGATCGACAAAACCTTCCGATTGCATCATATACAACTCTTCTTCCAGAAATCCATTCAGGAATGCAGTTTTGACATCCATTTGCCAAATTTCAAAGTCATAAAATGCAGCAATTGTTAACATGATTCAGATATACTTAAGCATTGCTACGGGTGAGAAAGTCTCATCGTAGTCAACTCCTTGAACTTGTCGAAAACCTTTCGCAACAAGTCGAGATTTGTAAACAGTAACATTACCGTCTGCGTTGGTCTTCTTCTTAAAGATCCATTTATTTTCTATGGCTTGCCGATCATCGAGCAAGTCCACCAAAGTCCAAACTTTGTTCTCATACATGGATCCCATCTCAGATTTCATGGCCTCAAGCCATTTCGCGGAATCTTGGCTCATCATCGCTTCCTCATAGTTTGTAGGTTCATCATGGTCTAGTAACATGACTTCCAGAACAGGATTACCGTACCACTCTGGTGTGGATCTTACTCTGGAAGACCTACGAGGTTCAGTAGTAACTTGATCTGAAGCTTCATGATCATCATCATTAGCTTCCTTAGTAATTGGTGTAGGAATCACTGGAACTATTTTCTGTGGTGAACTGCTTTCCAATATGGGAGAAGGTACAATTACCTCATCAAGTTCTACTTTCCTCCCACTCACTTCTTTCGAGAGAAACTCCTTTTCTAGAAAGGATCCATTCTTAGCAACAAAGATTTTGCCTTCGGATCTGTGATAGAAGGTGTACCCAATAGTTTCCTTTGGGTATCCTATGAAGACGCACTTCTCTGACTTAGGTTCGAGCTTATTAGGTTGAAGCTT
Organism: Triticum timopheevii; assembly: GCA_963921465.1. Lineage (NCBI taxonomy): Eukaryota > Viridiplantae > Streptophyta > Magnoliopsida > Poales > Poaceae > Triticum > Triticum timopheevii. The sequence continues at coordinate 157,531,183 of OY997272.1, forward strand.
TTTCACATAAGCATCGCAACCCCAAACTTTAAGAAATGACAACTTTGGTTTCTTGCCAAACCATAGTTCATAAGGCATCGTCTCAACGGATTTTGATGGTGCCCTATTTAAAGTGAATGCAGCCATCTCTAGAGCATAACCCCAAAACGATAGCAGTAAATTAGTAAGAGACATCATAGATCGCACTATGTCTAATAAAGTGCGGTTACAACGTTCAGACACACCATTTCGCTGTGGTGTTCCAGGTGGCGTTAATTGTGAAACTATCCCATGTTGTTTCAAATGAGGACCAAACTCATAACTCAAATATTCTCCTCCACGATCAGATTGTAGAAACTTTATTTTCTTGTTACGATGATTTTCCACTTCACTCTGAAATTCTTTGAACTTTTCAAATGTTTCAGACTTATGCTTCATTAACTAGATATAACCATATCTGCTCAAATCATCTGTGAAGGTAAGAAAATAATGATACCCACCACGAGCATCAATACTCATTGGACCGCATACATCAGTATGTATTATTTCCAATAAGTCAGCAGCTCGTTCCATTGTTCCGGAGAATGGAGTTTTAGTTATCTTGCCCATAAGGCACGGTTCGCAAGCACCAAGTGATTCATAATCAAGTGATTCCAATAGTCCATCAGTATGGAGTTTCTTCATGCGCTTTATACGGATATGACCCAAACGGTAGTGCCACAAATAAGTTGCACTATCATTATTAAACTTCAATCTTTTGGCTTCAACACTATGAATATGTGTATCACTACTATCGAGATTCAACAAAAATAGACCACTCAGCAGGGGTGCATGACCATAAAAGATATTACTCATATAAATAGAACAACCATTATTCTCTGATTTAAATAAATAACTGTCTCACATCAAACAAGATCCAAATATAATGTTCATGCTCAACGTTCGAACCAAATAGCAATTATTCAGGTCTAAAACTAATCCCGAAGGTAGATGTAGAGGTAGCATGCCGACTGCGATCACATCGACTTTGGAATCATTTCCCACGCGCATCGTCACCTCGTCCTTAGCCAATCTTCACTTAATCCGTAGCCCCTGTTTTGAGTTGCAAATATGAGCAACAGAACCAGTATCAAATACCCAGGCGCTACTGCGAGCATTAGTTAAGTACACATCAATACCATGTATATCAAATATACCTTTCACTTTGCCATCCTTCTTGTCCGCCAAATACTTGGGGCAGTTCTTCTTCCAGTGACCAGTCCCTTTACAGTAGAAGCACTCAGTTTCAGGCTTAGGTTCAGACTTGGGTTTCTTCTCTTGAGCAACAACCTTTTTGCCGTTCTTCTTGAAGTTCCCTTTCTTCTCTTTGCCCTTTTTCTTGAAACTAGTGGTCTTATTGACCATCAACACTTGATGCTCCTTTTTGATTTCTACCTCCGCGGCCTTTAGCATCGCGAAGAGCTCGGTAATAGTCTTGTCCATCCCTTGCATATTATAGTTCATCATGAAGCCTTTATAGCTTGGTGGCAGTGATTGAAGAACTCTGTCAATGACACAATAAACTGGAAGCTCAACTCCCAGCTGAGTCAAGTGATTATGATACCCAGACATTTTGAGTATGTGTTCACTGAAAGAACTATTCTCCTCCATTTTGCAGCTGTAGAACTTGTTGGAGACTTCATATCTCTCAACTCGGGCATTTTCTTGAAATATTAACTTCAAATCTTGGAACATCTCATATGCTCCATGACGTTCAAAACGTCGTTGAAGTCCCGATTATAAGCCGTAAAGCATGGCACACTGAACTATCGAGTAGTCATCAGCTTTGCTCTGCCAGACATTCTTAACGTCATCAGTAGCATCAGCAGCAAGCATGGCACCTAGCAGTGCTTCCAGGACGTAATTCTTCTGTGCAGCAATGAGGATAATCCTCAAGTTACGGACCCAGTCCGTGTTGTTGCTGCCATCATCTTTCAACCTAGCTTTCTCTAGGAACACATTAAAATTCAAAGGAATGGTAGCACGGGCCATTGATCTACAACAACATAGACATGCAAAATACTATCAGGTACTAAGTTCATGATAAATTAAAGTTCAATTAATCTTTTACTTAAGAACTCCCACTTAGATAGACATCCCTCTAATCATCTAAGTGGTCACGCGATCCAAATCAACTAAACCATGTCCGATCATCACGTGAGATGAAGTAGTTTTCAATGGTGAACATCACTATGTTGATCATATCTACTATATGATTCACGCTTGACCTTTCGGTCTTAGTGTTCCGAGGCCATATCTGCATATGCTAGGCTCGTCAAGTTTAACCCGAGTATTCTACGTGTGCAAAAACTGGCTTGCACCTGTTGTATGTGAACGTAGAGCTTATCACACCCGATCATCACGTGGTGTCTCGGCACGACGAACTGTAGCAACGGTGCATACTCAGGGAGAACACTTGTACCTTGAAATTTAGTAAGGGATCATCTTATAATGCTACCGACGTTCTAAGCAAAATAAGATGCATAAAGGATAAACATCACATGCAATCAAAATATGTGACATGATATGGCCATCATCATCTTGTGCTCATGATCTCCATCACCGAAGCATCATCATGATCTCCAATGTCACCAGCGCGACACCTTGATCTCCATCATAGCATCGCTGTCGTTTCGCCACCTATTGTTACTACGACTATCGCTACTGCTTAGTGATAAAGTAAAACAATTACATGGCGATTGCATTGCATACAATAAAGCGACAACCATATGGCTCCTGCCAGTTGCCGATAACTTTGTTATAAAACATGATCATCTCATACAACAATTTATATCACATCATGCTTGACCATATCACATCACAGCAAGCCCTGCAAAAACAAGTTAGACATCCTATACTTTGTTGTTGTAAGTTTTACGTGGCTGCTACGGGCTTCTAGCAAGAACCGTTCTAACCTACGCATCAAAACCACAACGATTTTTTGTCAAGTGTGTTGTTTTAACCTTCAACAAGGACCAGGAGTAGCCACACTCGATTCAACTAAAGTTGGAGAAATAGACACTCACCAGCCACCTATGTGCAAAGCATGTCAGTAGAACCAGTCTCGCGTAAGCGTACGCATAATGTCGGTCTGAGCTGCTTCATCCAACAATACCGCTGAATCAAAGTATGACATGTTGGTAAGCAATATGACTATTATCGCCCACAACTCTTTGTGTTCTACTTGTGCATATAACATCTATGCATAGACCTAGCTCGGATGCCACTGTTGGGGAACGTAGTAATTTCAAAAAAAATCCTACGATCACGCAAGATCTATCTATGTGATGCATAGCAACGAGAGGGGAGAGTGTGTCCACGTACCCTCGTAGACCGAAAGCGGAAGCATTTAGTTAACGCGGTTGATGTAGTCGAACGTCTTCGCGATCCAACCGATCCAAGAACCGAACGTACGGCACCTCCGCGTTTAGCACACATTCAGCTCGGGGACGTCCCTCGTACACTTGATCTAGTTGAGGCCGAGGGAGAGTTTCGTCAGCATGACGGTGTGGTGATGGTGATGATGAAGTTACTGGCGCAGGGCTTCGCCTAAGCACTATGACGATATGACCGAGGTGTGTGAGGGAGTCCTAGATTAGGCGGTATCCGGACTGCCGGACTGTACACACCGTCCGGACTATAGAAGTGTCAAGATACAAGACTCAAGACTTCGGCCCGTGTCTGGATGGGACTCTCCTTTGCGTGGAAGACAAGCTTGGCGATTTGGATATTATGTTTCCTTCCTTGTAACCGACTCCATGTAAACCCTAGCTCTCCAGTGTCTATATAAACCAGAGAGGATGGTCCTTAGAAGGCCGATCACAATTACAATCATACCATCATAGGCTAGCTCTTAGGGTTTAGCCTCTACGATCTCGTGGTAGATCTACTCTTATATTACTCATATCTTCAATATTAATCAAGCAGGAAGTAGGGTTTTACCTCCATCGAGAGGGCCCGAACCTGGGTAAACATTGTGTCCCTTACTTCCTGTTACCATCAGCCTAAGACGCATAGATCGGGACCCCCTACCCGAGATCTGCCGGTTTTGACACTGACATTGGTGCTTTCATTGAGAGTTCCTCTGTGTCGTCGCTTCGAGGCTCGATGGCGTCTTCAATCGTTAACAACACGGTCCAGGGTGAGACTTTTCTCCCCGGATAGATCTTTGTGTTTGGCGGCTTCGCACTGCGGGCCAATTCACTTGGCCATCTAGAGCAGATCGACAGCTACGCCCCTGGCCACCAGATCAGGTTCGGAAACTTGAACTACACAGCGGATGTTTGCGGAGATTTGATCTCCGACGGACTCGGCCCTGCGCCGAGAGAGCCGGACAGTCACGACGAGCACGGCCTAGACCTGCTGTCGGACAATGCTCAGGACATCATCCCTACAGCAACCCCGGATCTAAATCCGGAGGAGATTGCGTTGCCCAAGGATGGAGGGGTGGACCCTGCCCCGCAGGCCGCACACTCATCGGCGGTGGAGCCGAGCACAGGTCTCATCTCTATGGAGGCCTGTAACCCCGGACCCCCAGACTCGTATCCGGCTGTTGGTTCCGGTCCGCATACCCTCGAGCCAGCTAAACCAGGTTGGGCTCCGGTAATGGAGTTTACCACTGCGGACATCTTTCAGCACTCGCCCTTTGGCGACATGCTGAACTCATTGAAGTCTCTCTCTTTGTCAGGAGGCTCTGGGACGAACTATGTTCGGCTTGAGTGGGAAGCAGGCGACGAAGAAATTCGCTGCCCACCCACCACCCACTTCATTGCTACGATCGATGATTTAACCGACGTTCTTAACTTCGACTCCGAAGACATCGACGGTATGGACGAGGATGCAGGAGAAGCTTCAGAATCTCTGGGGCGCGGGACTACTACCTTGTCACACGACATATACATGGTAGATACACCCAAGAAGGACGACAGCGATAATCCGGAAGATAAAACGCCTGGACAAAAGCCAAAACGGCGGCGTAGGCGCCGCTCAAAGTCCAACAACAGTAAAAACAGCGACAAGAGCGCAAGAAGGGCTGACATACCAGAAGGCAGTAATGACCACACGGACCCAGCGATGGAGCAGGATGAGGCAGGTCACGCTAAACCAAGTTTGGAACAACTATCCGATCACAATGATCCGGAGGGACGAGCTCATGAAACCGCCCCAGGACAGGAAGACAGTCCGGACGATGATGCATTCATCATCGCGGATGAACAAGTGGAACGAGACAACCTCCATAGAAAGCTTATGGCCACCGCAAGAAGTCCAAAAAAGCATAAGCAACGGCTCAAGGCCACACAAGAAAAGCTAAGTCGCAGATGGAATAAAGTGCTAGACACTGAAGAAAGATATGGCGACAATTGCCATACGAAAAGCTATCCGAAGCGCAAGCTACTGCCAGAATTCGACGACGAGGCCGTTCCACCAAAGAATAAACACGACCGGGAGACCAGACGTACCATTCCACAGCCGCAACAGAATGGCCACAGACGCCGCGCACGATCTACATGAGCATCTGGATAAGAAAGCCGGGGCAGCCAGGTCCATCTATGGATCCAAAAGACACACCCCGACGAGGGACTATGGTCACCCAAACACTCATACAAGCCAAATACCAGTTCGGAATAAACTCCGGACACAGCAACAACCGACTGCATGCCACAGCACGTCCAGATATAGAGGGGCTGCTCACCCCCTGTGCTTCACCCAAGAAGTACTGGACCACGAATTCCCACAAGGCTTCAAACCTGTGAACATAGAAGCATACGACGGCACGACAGACCCAGGGGTCTGGATTGAGGATTTTATCCTGCATATCCCCATGGCTCGTGGAGATGACCTCCACGCCGTCAAATACCTTCCCTTAAAGTTAAAGGGACCAGCTAGACACTGGTTGAAAAGCCTCCCCGAAAACTCAATTGGCAGTTGGGAGGAACTCGAAGATGCTTTCAGGGCCAATTTCCAAGGGACTTATGTCCAACCTCCGGATGTAGACGGCCTAAGTCACATAATCCAACAGCCCGGAGAGTCCGCCCGCAAGCTTTGGAACAGATTCCTCACTAAGAAGAATCGAATTGTCGATTGTCCGGACGCCAAAGCCTTAGCGGCATTCAAACACAGCATCCGTGACGAATGGCTCGCCCGACACCTCGGCCAAGAAAAGCCAAGGACAATGGCAGCCTTAACAAGCCTTATGACCCGCTTTTGCACGGGTGAAGATAGCTGGCTGGCCCGTAAAGGCACTAGCGACCCCAGCACATCCGAAATAAGGGATGGCAATAGGAAGCCACTGCGTAATAAAAACAAACGCCAAAACAAGGAAGAGAGCCCGGATAACACGACGGTCAACGCCGGATTCAGGGGCTCTCGGCCTGATCAGCAAAAGAAGCCATTTAAAGGCAGTAAAGAGGGACCGCCCGGTCTAAACAGAGTTCTGGACAAACTATGCCAAATTCATGGCACCCCGGAGAAACCTACGAACCACACCCATAGAGAGTGCTGGGTCTTCAAGCAGGCCGGCAAACTGAATGTCGAACACAAAGGAAGGGAAACACCAAGTGAAGACAAGGACGAACCTCGCTAGCCGAACACTGGGGGACAGAAAAAATCCCCTCCAGAGGTTAAAACAGTAAACATGATCCACGCAACTCACACATTCACGAGAAGGCAAGAAGGCGCGCTCAGAGACGCGCACGAGGTAGAGCCCATCGTACCCACATCTGACTACTGGATGTCCCGTCCGATCACTTTCGATCACATGGACGGCCGGACTAGTATTTGGCGTGGAGGATCATAGGCCTTGGTGCTTGACCCAACAATAGACGGTTACCGTCTCACCCGTGTCCTCATGGACGGTGGCAGTAGTCTCAATTTAATATACAAAGACACTGTCCGCAGAATGGGGATAAACCCATCCAGAATTAGCCAAAGCAACACCACCTTTTAAGGGGTGATACCAGGCGTTGAAGCCTACGGCAGGGGCTCCGTCGTGCTGGAAGTAACATTCGGCTCCCCAGGCAACTCAAGAAGCGAAGAACTGCTCTTCACCATCGCACCCTTCCAAAGCGGCTTTCATGCATTGCTAGGAAGAACGGCCTTCGCCCGCTTCAACGCATTGCCGCACTATGGTTACCTTACACTCAAGATGCCCGGTCCACGTGGCGTCATCACTGTTAGCGGAATCACAGAGCGCTTTTCACGCGCAGAGGAACATGCGACGGCCCTGGCGGCCGGACTGTAAGCGGCCTCCAAATATCATATACATGACGGGTCATTAAGACCACAAACACGGTTAGACGAGTCCGGTAGCCCGGATTCAATTCAACCGGGGCACCGTATATGTACCCCCATAGCAGAAACCAGGGGCTATAAATATTTAATACAGCCCCACATTCGTCTCAACCTTATTGGCAGAGCAACATCGTACACCTTTATTTTCCATCGCATACTTACGTTGGATTCTCCTATGAGTTTTCCTTTTTTCCACAGACAATGCTCGCGCGATACCCTTCTAGGATACGGCACAACGGAGACAAAGGCGCAGACGTGCAGCAGGGCCCCGTTCAACAGGTTTCTTTTTAGATTAAGCCCCCGTGTAAACCTTTTCTATTGCCTCTTGTTGTTTCAACCATCCCCTGGGTTTCATACCCACAGAGGATACTGTCGTTGTTAGCATTTCGCCACGACAGAGTACCGCATGTCCGTGGAAATACAGGGTTCATAATGAATGAGCATTCTTGAGCCCATCTTCTATTATAAAGCCCGAACACCTTCGGGAGTGTTCGGCGTCACGAGTTTGGCCTTATATGCATCAGCTCCGAATCATGTCTTTGGTCAAATGTTGGGTTTGCCCGACTCCTGGGTTTGCCGCCTTATGTTCCACTATTATCGGCTAAGGCAGGCCAAAGGAGAACTACTGCGATTGTGCCCTGGTTATTCCGGATGAGTGCCTCAGTAGAGAAAGCCGAAAACTGACTGTCATGATACATCGAGAGACTGTTCAACCACTTGAAGACTCACCGGAATCTCTAAAGATTCCTCCGCATTAACGAAGGGCCGTTTCCCGGCCATGTACATACGCACCTGTATTCGGATGCATGCGCATGTACCAGGGGCTACATAGTAGCCCCACCAGTAGACTCCCATGGCTAAGCGAAAGTGTTACAGCTATATAGTCCGGTTGCCTAGTCTGGCGTGTGATCACCTCCTTAACGGACCAAGACGTTGGATCAAGTGTGATTATGCATATTTTTTGCGAACACCCCCACATTGTATGCGTGGGGGCTGAAGCCAACGACTGCTATCTTTCGGACTACCTATAGATATAAAAATGGCCGTACAGGGGACACAATCATATTTTCAGGCAAAAAGTATAAATATAGCCTTGTATTCAAAATAAACATTGTTTTTTACAATGATTCGACTTATCACTCGAACAAGACATTATTCAAGCACTGCGCCTCTATTAGGTGGGCACCTTCTGTGACTTGCGCCAAGTAGTGCTCGACCGGATATTGGCCCCCCGCCGGATCTTGGGTCGCTATTACAGTGGCCTCCATATCCGTCCAATAGGCTTTAATGCGGGCTAGAGCCATCCGTGCACCCTCTATGCATGCCGGCCTCCTCATGGTGTCAATCCGAGACACGGCTCCAAGGAATTGCTGCACCAAACCAAAATAGCTGTACGGCTTAGGCCCCTTCGGCCAAAGATGGTCTATTACAGACCGCATTGCAAGCCCGGACAACTTGTGGAGCTCCGCCATAGCAGCCACCTTCTCATTCAGCGGCAGCGGGTGAGTGGGCGCATTGAACTGCGACCAGAAAAGCTTCTCCACTTATTCATCGCCTTGACCCTCAAAGAACTTGACAGCGTCAGCTGTACTATTCGCCAAAGTCTGCATATGCGTCTGCAGGACTCAAGCGCCCAGCCAGGGGAGCATACTTCGGATCCAAGAACTTCATCCGCAGTAAGTATGAGCCCCCAACCACTATTTTGTTGGCCTGTTGGAGCTCCTCCCGCATACTGCGGATCTCGGTCCACATCTCCTTGGCGGCATTAAGTGCCTTGTCCAGCTCGGCCGAACTAGCCTTATTATCCTTTTCGAGGAGTGCGTACCGGTCGGTGGCATTTTTTAACTCCCCAGCCATTTCGGCTATCTTTTCCTCGCTTCGGCGATGAGCAGCCTGTTCGGCTCTCAATTCTTCGGCCGCCTTTAGGGCAGCCGCATTGCTAGCCCGAGCTTGTTCCTTGGCTTGAGCAAGTTCCGCCCTCAGGGCCTCCACGGCAGCAGCACCATCTGCAGTGCAAACACATTGCATTAATATTATGCACCTCTTGCATTTTCCTATACATCATAATAAGGGAATCCGAGCACATACCCTGTGACTCCTCCAGCCGTTTATTTACCAGCATGATATCGGCATCAATGGATCCGATCTGCCTCCTTAGTTCGGCAACTTCAAAAGACTGGTCGGCTTCCGGATCTTTGTATACCTGCACACATATACGGCGCAGCCATTAGTATATGATCCCCCGTTTGCCGCCTATGGCGGGCAACCAGAGTCTTAGGGGCTACTATCCATAGGGAGCACACCTAGCGTGCGCTTCATAACCAAAAAATTGTGCATTTTTCACTACATACCTCAAAGCCTTTGAGCAGGCTTGTAAATGCCTCATTCAAACCGCTGGTGGCGGATGAAATCTTTGTGAGCACCGTGCTCATTAAAGAGCGGTGCTCCTCCGAGAGCGTGACTCGCTCTAGAAGGACCGTCAGTACGTCCGGCCGGACAACGAACTGTGCCGGACCCTTCTCATCGCCCCCCGTGGGAGCCAAACGCTCCGGGCTCAGGGTGACTGACGTGTTCGCTGCCGGCTTTGGCAGATCCGGACTCCTCCGTGACGACACCTCCGTGTCGCCCGCTTCATGAGGCAGAGAGGTGGGTGGAGTCTCACTCTCCATCATCTCCGGACGAAGGTCCCTCGAAGACGAACTCTATTGAGAGGAGCTGCTCGCCGGACTACAAAAGACGAAGTCCTAGTTATGGATCTCGGAGTAACATCACACCTTCAAATTAATGAATAACTTATGGCTCGGTAGGGGGCTGGCCCGTTGGTGGGCATGACGCGGTGAGGGTGCCCGTCGCAGCAGAGCCCCTTGGTGATGCTTTCTTCCCTTGCTTGGGCGTCTCCGCCTCCAAATCTTCGGAGGCGACCCTCTTCTTCCCGCGTGGGGAGGAGGCTTTGACCTCCCCTTCCTGGCTATCCTCCATAGGATGGGTAGCGATTTCCCCGGTCTGGATGTGTAGCGCGTGAAGTTCAGCTTCATTGCCCTTTCCTTCGGCCTTCCCTGAAGGGATTTTGCTGAGCGCTCGGCCCAGCATCTTTGCAATGGTTGGACCAGGCGAGCCTTCAGGAAGCGGCGCCAGACACCTGATTCTCTCCGCCTTGTTGAGCCATTCCTGGCCATGGAAGGATTTTCAGAATAATAGTTATGATAAATATAAATGAAGTGTCTGGCTTTAAGGTTACTTACTTGGGCATCTAGGCAATTGCAGCTTAGACCCGCATCCTCGGTGGTGTCCGGACACTTTACTTGAGGTCCTAAGAATAATTTACACATTCCTTCGAGCTTCAGGCCGAAGAAGTGCTTAATAGTCCGTGGACCCTCCAGATTAAACTCCCACATCCGGAGAGGCCGACGTTTGCACGGCAACATCCGCCGGATTAGCATCACTTGCATTATGCTGACAAGATTTATGTCCCTCTCAATAAGCTCCCGGATACGATTCTGCAGTTCTGGTACATCGCCAGCAGGCCCATAATTCCGTCCTACATCGGTCCAAGACGCTAACTGTGACGGAGGGCCTGAGCGGAACTCGGGGGCAGCTACCCACTTTGTGCCTCTGGGAGCTGTGACATAAAACCACCTCCATTGCCACACATCGGATACTTCCGGAAAAGAACCCTCTGGCCAGGGGGCATCGGTGTTCTTGCTTATTATGGCACCTCCACACTCCGCATGTCGCCCCTTGATCATCTTCGGCTTCACATTGAAGGTCTTAAGCCATAAGCCGAAGTGTGGGTTGACGTGGAGAAAAGCCTCGCACACGATAATGAACGACGATATATGGAGGAAGGCGTCTGGAGCCAGATCATGGAAATCCAAGCCATAGTAGAACATAAGCCCCCTCACAAAGGGGTCGAGGGTGAGGCCTAGGCCTCGGAGGAAGTGAGGGACAAACACGACGCTCTGGTTGGGCTCCGGCGTGGGGATAACTTGCCCTGGAGCAGGAAGCCTGTGCTGGATATCGGCGGTCAGGTATCCGACCTCCCTAAGCTTCGCAATGTCCTCCTCTTGAATCGAGGAGGCCACCCACCGGCCTGTTGCGTTAGATCCGGACATACTGGGGGATCTGGGGTGTTGGAGCTTAGGTTTTGAGTGCTAGAGCTCGAGGTGTGAGAATGGACAGGAGAGGTGGAGAAGAGGCATAGGCCTTGACCCCTTTATAAAAGGGATGAATACCAAGGGTCCTCAGGGTGACCGCTTGAGACTTATCTAAAATACACAGAATCATACCAACGGTCGCCGTGGGGTCATATATGCCAACATTGATGAAGATCCCGTATTAAGAGGAACACGATCTCTGCCTTGGCAGGACGTGCCAATAAAACCACCTCGCAACGCAAGTCGAGGTGGAGCAGGAGATGCCAGTCCATGTTGGACCAGGTCACGATGCAAGGGCACGACGTATAAAAATTGCCAGCAGAATGGATTTATGCTATGGTGTGTGAAGATCATCTTGCAGATCCGGACACGGTCTACGTGTTCGATAATAACCTTGGAGTATTCGGAAGGAGGAACCCGCCTTGCAATGCCGAAGACAAGACTGCGCGCCAGACTCATCGTCATTGAAGCCTGGTTCAGGGGCTACTGAGGGAGTCCATGATTAGGGGGTATCCGGACTGCCGGACTGTACACATCGTCCGGACTATAGAAGCGTCAAGATACAAGACTCAAGACTTTGGCCCGTGTCTGGATGGGATTCTCCTTTGCGTGGAAGACAAGCTTGGCGACTTGGATATTATGTTTCCTTCCTTGTAACCGACTCCATGTAAACCCTAGCTCTCCCATGTCTATATAAACCGGAGAGGATGGTCCTTAGAAGGCCGATCACAATTACAATCATACCATCATAGGCTAGCTCTTAGGGTTTAGCCTCTACGATCTCGTGGTAGATCTACTCTTGTATTACTCATATCTTCAATATTAATCAAGCAGGAAGTAGGGTTTTACCTCCATCGAGAGGGCCCGAACCTGGGTAAACATTGTGCCCCTTGCTTCCTGTTACCATCAGCCTAAGACGCATAGATCGGGACCCCCTACCCGAGATCCACCGGTTTTGACACCGACAGTGTGTAACTGTGGAGAGGGGCACCGCACACAGCTAAACAATGTCAACTTGTGTGTCTATGGGGTACCCCCTCCCCCGTATATAAAGGAGTGGAGGAGGGGGGAGGGTCGGCCCTCTATGGCGCGCCTTGGAGGGGTCCTACTCCCACCGGGAGCAGGATTCCCCCCTTCCCTAGTTGGACTAGGTGAGGAAGGAAGGGGGAGGAAGAAGGAAGGAAAGGGGGTCCGACCCCCACCCAATTCAGATTGGGCTTGGGGGGGGGGGGCTCCTAGGCTCCCTTCTCCTCTCTCCCACTATGGCCCAATAAGGCCCATATAGTTCCCGGGGGGTTCCGATAACCTTCTGGTACTCCGGTATATGCCCGAACTCACCCGAAACCATTTCGATGTCCAACATAGGCTTCCAATATATCGATCTTTATGTCTCGACCATTTCGAGACTCCTCGTCATGTCCGTGATCACATCCGGGACTCCGAACTACCTTCGGTACATCAAAACACATAAACTCATAATACCAATCATCATCGAACATTAAGCATGCGGACCCTACAGGCTTGAGAACAATGTTGACATGACCGAGACACGTCTCTGGTCAATAACCAATAGAGGAACCTGGATGCTCATATTGGTTCCTACATATTCTACGAAGATCTTTATCAGTCAAACCGCATAACAACATACGTTGTTCCCTTTGTCATCGGTATGTTACTTGCCCGAGATTCGATCATCGGTATCTCAATACCTAGTTCAATCTCATTACTTGCAAGTCTCTTTACTCGTTTGGTAATACTTCATCCCACAACTAACTCATTAGTCACAATGCTTGCAAGGCTTATAGTGATGAGTATTACCGAGAGGGCCCAGAGATACCTCTCCAAATCACGGAGTGACAAATCCTAATCTCGATCTATGACAACCCAACAAACACCTTCGGAGACACCTGTAGAGCACCTTTATAATCACCCTTTTATGTTGTGACGTTTGGTAGTACACAAAGTGTTTCTCCGGTATTCGGGAGTTGCATAATCTCATAGTCTGAGGAACTTGTATAAGTCATGAAGAAAGCAGTAGCAATGAAACTAACACGATCATAATGCTAAGCTAACATATGGGTCATGTCCATCACATCATTATCCTAATGATGTGATCCTGTTCCTCAAATGACAACACATGTCTATGGTTAGGAAACTTAACCATCTTTGATTAACGAGCTAGTCAAGTAGAGGCATACTAGGGACTATATGTTTTGTCTATGTATTCACACATGTACTAAGTTTCCGGTTAATACAATTCTAGCATGAATAATAAACATTTATCATGAATTAAGGAAATAAATAATAACTTTATTATTGCCTCTAGGGCATATTTCCTTCAAAGTTTCACTAGTGCTTCTCTCAGGATAAAAAATATTACGGTGGGTGAACAAATTACTGCCGAGCAATTGATAGAAAAGCGCATAGTTATGACGATACGTAAGGCAATGATCATGAACATAGGCATCATGTCCTTGTCAAGTAGTCTGAAACGATTCTGTATCTACTACTATTACTCCACACATCGACCGACTCCTGCCTCCATCTAGAGTATTAAGTTCATAAAGAACAGAATAACGCATTAAGTAAGATGACATGATGTACAGTAATTAACTCAAGCAATATGATGAAAACCCCATCTTTTTATCCTCGATGGCAACAATACAATACATGCCTTGCTGCCCCTACTATCACTGGAAAAGGACACTTCAAGATTGAACCCAAAGCTAAGCACTTCTCCCATTGCAAGAAAGATCAATCTAGTAGGCCAAAGTAAAACGATAATTCAAAGAGACTTGCAAAGATATCAAATCATGCATATAAGAATTTAGAGAAGAACCAAATAATATTCATAGATAGACTGATCATGAATCCACAATTCATCGGATCTCGGCAAACACACTGCAAAAGAATATTACATCGAATAGATCTCCAAGAACATCGAGGAGAACATGGTATTGAGAATCAAAGAGAGAGAAGAAGTCATCTAGCTACTAGCTATGGACCCGTAGGTCTGTCGTAAACTACTCACGGATCATCAGAGAGGCAATGGTGTTGATAAAGAAGACCTCCGTGAACGAATCCCCCTCCGGCAGGATGCTGGAAAAGGCCCCTAGATGGGATCTCACGGGTACAGAAGGTTGCGGCGGTGGAAAAGTGGTTTCGTGGCTCCCCTGGATGTTTTTAGGGTATAAGAGTATATATAGGCGAAGGAGCTAGGTCAGGAGACCCTCGAGGGGCCCACGAGGTAGGGGGCGCGCCCTTCTGCCTCGTGGTCGCCTTGTTGCGTCTCCGACTTCATCTCCAAGTCTTCTGGTTTCCTTCTGGTCCAAGAAAGATCATCACGGAAGTTTCATTAAGTTTGGACTCCGGTATTCCTTTTCTGTAAAACTCTAAAATATGCACGCACAAAAAACAGAAACTGACACTGGGCTCTCAGTTAATAGGTTAGTCCCAAAAATAATATAAAATAGCATATAAATGCCTATTAAACATCCAAAACAGATAATATAATAGCATGGAACAATAAAAAATTATAGATACGTTGGAGACGTATTAGGGCACAGTTGTGGTTGGAGCCGGCGCAAAAGATCCCGCAGCGGCTGCAGCGGTTGGAGTCGGCGCAGAAGATCCCGTGGCGGCCACAACAACACCTGATCCAGATGCACCAAATCCGAGGTGGATCCCAGTCGGATCAGCTGCAGCAGCGGGCCCAAAGTCGTTGTCGAGGGCCCGCTGCACCCCCGCATCGGCTCGTGGCACTGGTTGGGCCACCTGGCGATTTATTGTAGGCCCAATGACTTGCGGTGAGGAGCGCCCCACCATGCGACTTGGAGAGGCCGCCATACCGCTCCCGGACCCACTCGGCATGGAGTGTGCTGCGGGGCTATTCCCCACAGGTCCGCAGTTAGTGGTGGCGCGCGTGGACGGGCGCGTGGACGGGTCGCTGTCTCCGGCTGGGGGCGCAGCGTATAATAGATTTCCTCCAGGATTGCTGCCTGCAGGGCTGTTGTCGCTAGGTGTGCCAGCACCCGAATCATTCTTGTTTTCCGTGTTTGTTTGTTGCTGCATAAAATCATGACGTACAACAGGGTTTCCTCCAAAATTAACAGCAGGATTTGCATGAAAATTAATCGATGGATCAGCAATAATTTCATCCCCATGATCAAGAGGTTTGGTGGCTGAAGATTCAGAGAGGAGAAGAACTTCTGCTCTAAGGAGAGCACTGATGTCTACTACACAACTTGTTCCTGTAGACTCGTCTTGGGCCTCCAAGAGCAGATTTTTGTAGGACAGTAGCAATTTTCCCTCAAGTGGATGACCTAAGGTTTATCAATCCTTGGGAGGCGTAGGATGAAGATGGTCTCTCTCAAACAACCCTGCAACCAAATAACAAAAAGTCTCTTGTGTCCCCAACACACCAAATACAATGATAAATCGTATAGGTGCACTAGTTCGGCGAAGAGATGGTGATAAAAGTGTAGTAATGATAGTAGATATTGATTTTTGTGATAGGTACAACAAAAAACAAGGTAGCAAGTAACAAAAGTGAGCACAAACGGTATTGCAATGCTTGAAAATGAGGCCTAGGGTCCGTACTTTTGCTAGTGCAATCTCTCAACAATGCTAATCTAATTGGATCACATAACCATCCCTCAACATGCGATGAAGAATCACTCCAAACTTCTTATCTAGCGGAGAACATAAGAAGAAATTTTTCGTAGGGTACGAAACCACCTCAAAGCTATTCTTTCCATTCGATCTATTCAAGAGTTCGTACTAAAATAAGACAAAGCTATTCTTTCGGTTCAATCTATCCAAGAGTTCATACTAAAATAACACCATATGATACGCATCAACCAACTCTAATGTCACCTAGATACTCCAATATCACCACAAGTATCCATGAGTTAATTATATACGCATCAAACAATTTCAGATGCATAATACTCGATCCAACACCAAGAACCTCAAAGAGTGCCCCAAGATTTCTACCGGAGAAACAAGGACGAAAACGTGCATCAACCCCGATGCATAGATTACCTCAATGTCACCTTGGGAATCCGTGAGTTGAATGCCAAAACATATATCAAGTGAATCAATATAATACCCCATTGTCACCAGGGTATTCATATGCAAAACATGTGTCAAGTGCTCTCAAATCCATAGAAGCATTCAATCTGATAAAATGAAATCTCAGAGGGAAAACTCAATTCATCACAACAAGATAGAGAGGGAGAAACACCATATGATCCAACTGTATTAACAAAGCCCGTGATACATCAAGATCGTGACATCTCAAGAACATGAGAGAGAGAGATTAAACACATAGCTATTGGTACAAACCCTCAGCCTCGAGGGTGGACTACTCCCTCCCCATCATGGTGGTCACCGAGATGATGAAGATGGCCACTGGTGATGATTTCCCCCTCCAGCGGAGTGCTGAAATGGGGTTTAGATTGGTTTTCATGGCTACAGAGGCTTGCGGCGATGGAACTTCTGATCTACGGTTACTTCTTATGGTTTATCTATTTATAGGATTTTTTGGCATCGGTTTCACACGAAGATGGGCCTCGAGGTGAGCACAACCCACCGGGGCAAGCCCGTCCCCTCAGGCGTGCCCTGGTGTCTTGTGCCCTACTCCTTCACCTTCTGGTCCTTCCATGAAGCTTCCTGGGTCTCTTTTGTTCCAAAAAAATCATCAAAAAGTTTCAGCTCATTTGGAGAACTTCCATTTATGCACAAAAAATAACACCCCGGTAGTTTTGCTGAAAACAACGTCAGTCCGGGTTAGTTCCATGCAAATCATACCAAAACCATATAAAATTATTGTAAATATGGCATGAATACTTCATAATTATAGATATCCTGGAGACATATCAGCATCCCCAAGCTTAATTCCTACTCGTCCTCGAGTAGGTAAATGATAAAAGAAATAATTTATGAAGTGTGAATGCTAGCAAAGTGCACAAGTTTGATCAATGATAATTTCAATCACTTTTCCTAGCATCATAACAATAATTCTTTCTCATAAAACTTCTCATGTTAAAGTAGCAATTGAAAAAAAAATTGATGTCGAATGCTACCTATCATATTTATCATATACTCTTTTCTTTTGTAGCATGGACATTTGGACTTGAATGATTCAAAGCAATAGTCTATAATTTGACATGAGGACATCAATACTCAAGCATATCAACAAGCAACCATATGTTTCAAAATATCAACACTAAAGAAAGCTACCCCTAGCCCATGATGCTCAATCATTGATCCATTCATGAAACACACTCACATATTAGCTACATCCAATGCTCGAGTATGATCATAGTGCCCCTTAGTTGGTGCTTTATAAGAGAAGATGGAGACTCAAATAAAAAATAAAAATTGCATAAAGTAAATAGATAGGCCCTTCGTAGAGGGAAGTATGGATTTGTAGAGGTTCCAGAGCTCAAAGCTTAAATTGAGAGATAAAAGATTTTGGGAGGCATACTTTTCCCGTCAACAAAAACGACTAAGTAATTCCCAACACTTTCCATGCTAGATATATCATAGGCGGTCCCCAAACAGAAAATTAAGTTTATTCCTTTTCCACCCTTCTTTCACAATCCATGGCTAGCCGCATCCATGGGTGCCCTCCATACCAACACTTTCCAAGGAATTTATTATTTGACAACATAAAGTAAATTTCTTTTTTATTTCGGTACTAGGCATCCCTAATACCTTTGCCATACTCTCGTGCAATGAAAAGTGAATAAACACTCATCTTGAGAATAACACATCTAGCATGGAAAATATTAGCCACCCTCTGCCGCTTCATGAGCGGTACGAGCACACAAAAAGGAAATTATTTTGAAATTTTATAGATGCCACATACAAATTTGCTTAGAAAGGCACGGGAATACCACATATAGGTAGGTATGGTGGACTCATGTGGCAAGGATTTTGGATGCACAAGTAGTATTTCTACTTGGTACAAGTGGAGGCTAGCAAAAAGATTGAGAAGAAACTAACCAAGAAACGAAAAATCACATAAGTGAGTATTAAGAATAACTAACACCGAATAATGCACCAAAAGTAGGATGTAATTTCATTGCATAACTATTGACCTTCGTGCTTGCATAGGGAATCACAAACCTTAACACCAATATTCTTACTAAAGCACAATTACTCACCAACATGACTCACATATTATTATCATCATATCTCAAAACTATTACAAAGAATCAAGTTTATTTTGTCCAATGATCTTCATGAAAGTTTTTATTATGTCTCTCTCGAACATCTATCACTTCGAGACAAGTTTCATATGTTGCAATTGCTTTTGACATGATCAAATAAATTCAAGTGAAGAACAAGCGAGTAGTTATGTAAATGGGTAGCTATTTGAGGACTCTCTTTTATTTTAAAACTTTCAGATCTAAGTATCTAATTAAAACAACAAGCAAAACAAAATAAAATGACATTCCAAGAATAGCACACATTATGTGAAGAAGCAAAAACTTAGGCTCAACCAAGGCTAACTGATAATTGTTGATGAAGAAAGGTGGGATGCCTACCGGGGCATCCCCAAGCTTAGATGTTTGAGACTTCTTGGAATATTAACTTGGGATGCCTTGGGGATCCCCAAACTTGAGCTCTCGTGTCTTCTTCATTCCTCTCATATCACGGTTTCCCTAAATCTCAAAAACTCCATCAACACAAAACTCAACAAGAACTTGTGAGATAAGTTAGTATAAATCAATGCAATAAAAGATGCAAAACATTATTCTAAATAACAGCAAGAAAATCCAACTAAAAGAAAAAGATGCTATCGGGGAAACGACACCTATGGGATCACGTGGATCCCTTCTACGGTTGGCAGGGAAAAAGAATGCACAAAGAGCGGGTCTAGCGATCAACATGATGGGTTTTTACCCAGGTTCGGGCTACTAAGAAGCGTAAAACCCTAGTCATGCTTTGAGTGTATATTGTGCGTTCTTAAGCTTCCGCTAGCTGTTACGCATGCAAGTTGGGCTACAGAGTCCAAAAAGTCTGAATCCTTCTTCAGTACGCCTTGGGCCTCCTTTTATACGTCCAAAGGGTCGCCATAGTGGCACATAGGAGGTGTAAAGTAGCTAGAGTGTATATGTTTATCACCGACGTCTTAGGACAAACACATTAAATGCACTACTTACGTGCCCTCTAACTTTATCGGGGACGGGAATAGAGCCCATCCCGTCCGTCGCTGCCTCACCCCATCTTGACATCAGTGGCGGATGTACAGGGTGGCCGGGTGGGCCACGGCCCACCCTGAGATTTTGAATTTGCTTATATACCTATATCTATAATTGTCCAGAGAGGAAAAACGGCCCAGTAACTTATGCAGGGATGAACGCATCACGGCCTGTGCGAGCACGAGCAGAACCCTTGTCTCGCCCGGTCGCCCCCCTCGCACAGCAACTCCTCCTACGGCTCTGCCTGACCCTGACACCCAGCCTGCCAGCCATCGGCATTGCCGGTCGCTGGCAGGAGCTCGGAGTTCAACCATCCAGGAGGCTCTCGCCTACCCTTCCCGGCTTCCCGCCCGGACGCCC
The DNA here is from genome assembly GCA_963921465.1 of Triticum timopheevii. Classification (NCBI taxonomy): domain Eukaryota; kingdom Viridiplantae; phylum Streptophyta; class Magnoliopsida; order Poales; family Poaceae; genus Triticum; species Triticum timopheevii. The sequence continues at coordinate 157,551,218 of OY997272.1, forward strand.
TCCCGGTCCAGCCGAGCCCCTGCCCTGCATGCGGCTATGCTCCTGCGGACTGCAGTCCCGGTGTCCCGCCTCCCCTTTCTAGCACCCCACAGGCCCGGCCGCCCCCCTTCAAAGCCCGACCACGACGGCAAACCCCTGACTGATTTAAGGTACGCAAATGCCTCAATTTCAGACTTAGGGTTTGCGTTTTTTGCCCCAATTCCATGTACATGAACTGATGAACACATAATTTTTTCTGAGCAGAAGAGAGGCTTTCCCTCTCCGATTTCATATAAAAAACCAGTTCTAGTAAGTGAAATTATAGCTTGCTTGAATGAAGCCACAAAGGCTTGAATTTTGCCTCAATTATTTCATTATATTTGTCTGGAATGAAGCCAACTATCATTTCTTCCTTGGTTACTTTCATTTTGCACATAATGCCTCAATTTACTTGTGTATTGTGTATTGATAGAAAGTAATTTTTATTACAGAATTATTGAGGAATAAAGAGGGCTGGAGACATTTTTTTTCTTTTCCAGAGATAAGCTATTAAGATAGGGAAGAAGGAATCAAGGGATATGTCAAGTGTGGCTGAAGAGCAAATCGGAGAACTTTTGTATATGCCTGTTGTGATTCAAGAGCAAACTCATGAACCAACAGTGTCTATGCTGAATGTGACCATAGAGCAACCGAAGAGCATTTTCTACCATGAGTTAGTCAAGATCAAGTTGAGAAAATAAGATGGGTGATAGTCTTTTGGGTGATTGCCTAATCACATGCATTGAGAGGCATTATTTCTTCGAGGTGAATGAAGATGATATAATTGATACCTTCATGGCAATGCAAAAGCGCAGGCAAACATAGTCTTTTTGAACTTCTCAAGGTATGTACTATGGTTCATGTAGTATTTACTATGTAGGCTTCTTTATGCAAAATTAAGATTTAATTGAGAATTTTAGTGTGTTCATCAGAACATATCGATATATTTCTCTATGATATTGATAATTAGTTAGAACGTTCACATATCATATTACTTATCAAAATAAATTGGGGCGGACCACCCTGGTGTCAAATGCTAGCTCCGCCACTGCTTGACATGCATCCAGGCTGACGAGGCATGCAATGCCAAGCTGGCTGGCTAGCCGTTGTGCTGGAACAGTGGCGGGATCTTCATGAAGATCCGCATGCCACCACACAGGTGCTTACCAGGCTGGCAGGTCAGTCGCTGCGTTGGAGCGGTGGTGGGGCGGTGGAGCCTTGTCATGCGAGAGTCTTGTCATGGCCTCGCAAACGTCCCCGGCAAGAGTCTTGACGGGGCCTCGCAAATGTCCCCGGCAAGGATCTTACTAGGAACTCTGCCTTCTGGTCTTCACGAAGATCTGCATGCCACCAATGTTCACAAAGATCTGCATGACACTACGCATGCGCCCCTGGATCTTGGCCTTGACATTGTCGGTGGTGTCAGAGCTCTCAACCTCAAGGGTGATGGTCTTGTTAGTGCTTCGCAAGCCGTCCGTACAAGGATCTTGCCTGGGCTTCGCGAGCCTCCCTGGCAAGGATCTTGCTAGGGGTCAGCTTGTCTTCTGCTCTCTGGTTACTGGCTTGGGCGCCGTCTTGGTCGTCTTGTATCTCGCCTCCAGCTGCCCCCGTCAAGCCTCGCTGCAAGTGCGGCTACAACTGCCCGTGCACAAGTAAGGGGTACCAAAGGGCCCAAACTTTAGTACACCGATAGGAGCCCCGGGTCCTGGGCCATACACGAGTGCGAAGCGTCGTTGGGCCAGGCCCAAACAGTGTGTGGGCATGAGTGGCAGGGATTAACTTCTGTAATCATCTCGTTTGTTGCGCTTCCCCATGATCCGCATTGAGTGTGCGACGTGGGGGGTCATGCGCGGAACAGCCGTAGCACGCCTGCGGAAGGCCTTCATGTCGAACAGTAAAGAGGCAGCCCCGCGCCCTCCCCATAAAAAGAGAAATCCGCAGTGGCGCTGCCTATTTACCCCCTTTGCCTTTCCCAATCTAGGAACCATCGTCCTCTTCTTCTTCCTCGAGCCCAGACCAGAGCTTCCTCCTCCGTCTGCCGCCGCCGTGCCCTCACCGCTTTCGATCCCCGCCCCTTCCTGGGCTGCTATGGTGCCGAAAACAAGCAAGGACAAGGGATCATCCAAGGAGAGTGAGGGAGAAGAGGTACCGGAGAGCGAGCTGGTGAAGATGCGAAGAGAGCACGTCGTCTTTGCCCCGATGCTCGACGCGTGCGCGCTTAGGGAGTGGTATCAGTGCATGTGGGGAAGAGAGATGACGAGGCATCCTGCCACCCGCTTCATCCATGCTTCTTGCACCGCGCTCGCCCTAGATAAATTCCCTTTCTTCATTGATTACTTCTATTGCGGGCTCTGACCCCCATTTTCAGATTTCTTTATTGACATCATGTACACCTTCGGCTTCCATATTTTGGACTTCACGCCGAACGCTGTGGCGTGTATGGCCATCTTCGCCCACCTCTACGAGAACTTCACTTTGGTGGTCCCCAATGCGGCGCTCTTCCGCCACTACTTCGTCCTTCGCATCCAACCAGGAGGGGCTCTTTCTGGCTGTGTCACCTGGATCCCGAGGGCCTTGAGCAAGAAGACATACCCAAAGGGGACCCACAAGGAGAAGTGGGAAGAATGGCGGGGCAAGTGGTGCTGTATCATGGAGAAGGGACCCGCAACCATTCTGTATGCCCTGGCAGACAAAATTGGTTCGTGGTGGCAACTGGGGCGACCTCGATCCTCAAGACGGGAAGCTCATAGTTGCAACCACCAAAATTCATCACCTTAGAGCTGTCGGGCTCACGCTCGAGATGGTTGGGGCCGTCTTCCTCCGTCGCTGCATCGCCCCTTTGCATAACAAGGGGAGGCCAGCTTGGGAGTTCCAGAATGCGGCAGACATCATGAGGTTGCGCCCCGGCCTTAACCGCAACTTTACGGTGAGGCAGCACGCGGCTCTTTGCCAAAGGCTATTCCAGCTCAAGGTCGACAAGACTGACAAGGCCGACAAGGCCGACAAGCCATTCAGGTTGCCGGCGGGGGTGATCCCCTTGTGCAACAACTCCGCCCTGACCTCAATCATCGCCATGATGCCGGTGTTTAATGCCCATGGCCTTGAGAAGACCCGGACCGAGCCAGACACGGAGCGGGTGCAGGAGTTCTTCGACAACTTGTCGGAAAGGGTCGTCCGGGAAGATACGCAGCTCATCCGCCCCACCACCAACGAAGAGGTGGCGTATATCGCCAGCAGAGCAAAAGAGACGGCCCTTGCCGAGGAGGCCGACAACATTGGCTTCATGGAGGACGAGGCCGGTGTGGAGGATGATCTTGCCGGGAAGGAGGAGCCCGCCGGAGAGCACAGCGGCGCGGGCGCTGGGGGACCTCTTGCTGAAGAGGCAGCCAAGGAGACAACCGAAGAGATAGCTGATGAAGAGGAGCCCCCGGCCCAAAGGAGGAAAAGTGTTCTTCGGAGAGCCGTCTCCGGCGATCCAGTCCAGCAGGCCTCTTCGCATGAAGAGGGTCCCGGCAAGAGAGCAGCCAGCAAGACTGCGCGGCGGTAAGAGGCCCAGTCGCAACCTGTGCGCCATACAAGGTGCACGGTTGCGGCAACAAAGGAAACAACGGCCGCTGCCTCCACCACGGCCAAGCGGCCCAGGCCTCCATCCCCCCTCGCACGGACATCATACCAGAGGCTGAATTCGACCTCTCCTCTTTCAACCTGAGGAGGGAGAAGAGGCCAGAAGAAGAAGAAGATGATGAGTAAGTATCTTGCCGCATTCTTTATCCCCTTAGTCTCTGTTTTGATTATCTTATCTCATTTGATCTTGTTTTGGCCTGCCCCCGGAGAGACACGGAAATGTTGGCGCAGAAGGCCAAGACCTTGACGGGCGATGAGCCCTCGACAAGCACTTCAAGCGCGCCGGAGACGATCACGATCAGCCCGGATCCCAGCCCATGACACAGCCCCTGACTTAGCCCCCAGCATGAGCCCGTTACTCACTTTACACTGGTGAGCGTCGGGGTGTGTATCGTTACTGCTAACCTTGTCGGGTTTGCAGGAGAAGAGCGGCAACAGGAGGAACCGCTGAGGGCCACCCCCGACATGCCTCCCCCGTCAAGCACACCTCTCAAGGAGGGGGTCATCGGCAAGGGCTTCTACCGGCGAACCCACGCCACCCAGGGAGGGATCCCAGGCAAGGGCTTCCACCCATGAGCCCATGCGTGCGGAGGAAGAAACGATGAGCACAGGTGCCAACAACTCCATTCCGGCAACGAGCGTTGCCTGCTTCCTGGCCTTTGTCACTTTTCCAGTGCGATCTTTTTCTCTCTTTTTCTTGCTTGAAGCTTCAATCTTGGTTTCATCTTGCTTCTTTTCCATGGCCTTCAGATCCCCTCTTGGTGAATCAGATGAACGTCGACGCCAACACCAAGGAGACCGCCAAGGATGCCGCTGTCGAGGCTGCCAAGGTCGCTGCCGACGGGGTTGCCAAGGACACGCTTGAGGAGGCTGCCGAGGTGTTTGCCGGGGGGGCGGCAAGGAGACCGGCGACCGTACTAACGGCATCCCTGCGGCAGGAGCGCCGGGTGCTACATCGGTCCTAGAGTCCCCAGCTACCAGGGAGACGGTGGTCGAAGACCAACCATCCACTCCCAAAGCCCCCACCCCAAGCAGATATCTGAAGATCGGCGATGTTCTGTTCATCAGCATCCCGGGGACAGCAAGCACCGGAGCACCTGTCGAGGGGGAGGTTTTTGACGAAGAGGTCATCGCCGCCGCCAGACTCCAGGTTGTTGATGAGCCAAGCACCAGCGACAGCGATTCCAAGGAAGACCAACTCCTCCAAGCTATGAGCAGCAACTTTTAGAAGCTCCAGGCGCTTCACCGTGCCCGCAAGGAGAAGCTGGACTCCAGGGTGGCGGTTGTCGATGCGGCAGAGGCGGACTTCCAGAAGAGCATCGAGCAGATGCAGATCTGGTTTGCCGAGGCTCGGCAGGAGCTGAAGTGCAGCCAGGAGCAGCCAAGCAAGCATTGGAACAAGATCCTCCTGAAGCAGTCTGATGTTGAGAAGGCCCAGGAGGAGGCCGTTGCACAGTCCGCTAAGGACGACGCTCATCTAAGGGAGCGCCGCGTTCTTCTTGACGCCCAAGAAGAGGACCTTGCCGCTCGTGAAGAGGTGCTTGCCGGCAAGCTCCGTAGCAAGGATGAAGAAATTGAGAAGCTTGTCGTGCATTAGACCCAGGAGCTGGAGCAGAAGCATAAGGACACACTCAACGCTCTGGTCCTGGATCACGCCGGCAAGTTGAAGGAGGCCGTCGATGGCGCTGAGGCCGCAGAGGCCACCAAGAACGAGCTGGCCGACAAGGTGGAGAAACTGGAAGTGGAGCTGGAGAAGCACAACAAGGAGGTCTCGACGCTGAAGAGTGACAGAGACAAGACTGCCTACACCTTGGCGGAGTTGCAGGTCACCATATCTGACAAGACCAAGCTGCTCTCCGAAGCCAACGACTCCATTGCCGATCTGACATTGAAGCTGACCACTCTAGAGGAGACCCTTAAGGGCAGCAGGGCTCGTGAGAAGACCCTGGCCAAGGATCTCCAGGATGAGAAACTACTGCTTGAGAATGCCGCTGCTGATACGTCTCCGTTGTATCTACTTTTCCAAACACTTTTGCCCTTCTTTTGGACTCTAACTTGCATGATTTGAATGGAACTAACCCAAACTGATGTTGTTTTCATTAGAACTGCCATGGTGTTATTTTTGTGCGGAAATAAAAGTTCTCGGAATGAACTGAAACTCCATGGAAGTTATTTTTGGAATTAATAAAAAATACTGGCAAAAGAATCAAGACCAGGGGGCCACACCCTGTCCACGAGGGTGGGGGCGCACCCCCCTAGGGTGCGCCCCCTGCCTCGTGGGCCCCCTGGTGCTCCACCGACCTCAACTCCAACTCCATATATTCACGTTCGAGGAGAAAAAATCAGAGAGAAAGATTCATTGCATTTTATGATACAAAGCCGCCGCCAAGCCCTAAACTCTCTCGGGAGGGCCGATCTGGAGTCCGTTCAGGGCTCCGGAGAGGGGAATCCGTCGCCATCATCATCATCAACCATCCTCCATCACCAATTTCATGATTCTCACCGCCGTGCATGAGTAATTCCATCGTAGGCTTGCTGGACGATGATGGGCTGGATGAGATTTACCATGTAATCAAGTTAGTTTTGTTAGAGTTTGATCCCTAGTATCCACTATGTTCTGAGATTGATGTTTCTATGACTTTGCTATGCTTAATGCCTGTCACTAGGGATCCAGTGCCATGATTTCAGATCTGAACCTATTATGTTTTCATGAATATATGTGAGTTCTTGATCCTATCTTGCAAGTCTGTAGTCACCTATTATGTGTTATGATCCGACAACCCCGAAGTGACCATAGTTTGAGGAGTTCATGTATTCACTAAGTGCTAATACTTTGGTCCGGTACTCTATTAAAAGGAGGCCTTAATATCCCTTAGTTTCCATTATGACCCCGCTGCCATGGAGGGTAGGACAAAAGATGTCATGCAAGTTCTTTTCCATAAGCACGTATGACTATATTCGGAATACATGCCTACATTACATTGATGAATTGGAGCTAGTTCCGTGTCACTCTATGTTATAACTATTACATGAGGAATCGCATTCGACATAATTATCCATCACCTATCCAATGCCTACGAGCTTTTCACATATTGTGCTCTGCTTAGTTACTTTGCCGTTGCCACTGTTACAATTACTACAAAACTGCTATTGTTACTTTTGCCATTGTTACCGTTACTTCCATACTACTTTGCTACTAAATACTTTGCTGTAGATACTAAGTTATCCAGGTGTGGTTGAATATACAACTCAACTACTAATACTTGAGAATATTCTTTGGCTCCCCTTGTGTCGAATTAATAAATTTGGGTTGAATACTCTACCCTCGAAAATGGTTGCGATCCCCCATACTTGTGGCTTATCAAGACTATTTTCTGGCGCCGTTGCTGGGGAGCATAGCTCTATTCTTTGAGTAACTTGGGATTTATATCTGCTAATCACTATGAAGAACTTGAAAGATGAAAGAACTAAGATTTATCCCTCAACTACGAGGGGAGGTAAGGAACTGCCGTCTAGCTCTGCAATTGATTCTCCTTCTGTTATGAGTAAACTTGCGACACCTAAACCTACTTCTGCTATTAATTCTGATATGTTGCATATTATTGATGATGCCACTTCTGCTATGCATGATACTTATGATGAAACTACTTCTATGCTTGATACTACTGTGCCATTAGGTGAATTTCTTGATGAACAACTTGCTAGGTCTAGGGAGAATGAAATTATTGAAACTGATAATATTGATGATAGTGATGATGAAGGTTCTCCCCCTAAATATGAATTGCCGGTTTTTCCCGAGGGTTATGTTATGGATGAAGAAACTTCTAGAGTTTTTATTGCTTGCAATGATAGATCTGATCTTAAGAAATTATTACCTAAGTTGAAGCAAAAGTCTATGAATGCTAGAATGAAACAAGACCCCGCTTTTGCTACTTCACCTATCTTTGTTACTGATAAGGGTTATGATTTCTCTGTTGATCCTGAGATAATTACTTTGGTTGAATCTAATCCTTTTTATGGCAATGATTCTGAAACTGTAGTGGCACATCTTACTAAGTTAAATGATATAGCCACCCTGTTTACTAATGATGAGAAATCTCGCTACTACTATATCCTTAAAATATTTCCTTTCTCATTAAAGGGTGATGCTAAAACATGGTTTAATTCTCTTGATCCTGGTTGTGTGCGTAGTCCCCAAGATATGATTTACTATTTCTCTGCTAAATATTTCCCCGCTCATAAGAAACAAGTTGCCTTAAGGGAAATATATAATTTTGTGCAAATCGAAGAAGAGAGTCTCCCACAAGCTTGGGGGAGGCTTCTCCGATTACTTAATGCTTTTCCTGATCATCCTCTTAAGAAAAATGAAATACTTGATATCTTTTATAATGGACTAATTGATGCTTCCAAGGACCACCTGGATAGTTGTGCTGGTTGTGTTTTCAGGGAAAGGACAGTTGACCAAGCTGAATTGCTATTGAACAATATGTTAACAAATGAAAATAATTGGACATTTCCTGAACCAACTCCTAAGCCAACCCCGAAGAAAAGAGGTGTTCTATTTCTCAGTCCTGAAGATATGCAAGAGGCAAAGAAATCTATGAAAGAGAAAGGTATTAAAGCTGAAGATGTTAAAAATTTACCTCCTGTCAAAGAAATACATGGCCTTAATATACCACCTATTAAAGAAATGCACGGTCTTGACAACCCGACACAGGTAGTGAAGGTAAACTCTCTTTATAGATATGATAAAGTTGAAATCCCGTCTACTAAGTTTGCTAGCCGATGCTTGGATGAATTTGATGATTTTATGGCCAAACAAGAAAATTTCAATGCTTATGTTAGTAGACAATTGAAAAGTAATTCTTATATGATTGGACGCTTGAGTGATTATATGTCTAGAGTTAAGGGTGAACTTAAACTCACCAGTAAACATGCTTTGATGATTACCACTCAAGTAGAACAAGTGCTTAAAGCTCAGAATGAATTGCTCAATGAATTAAATGATAAGAGAAATGATAATGCTGTTAGAGTTATGACTAGAGGTGGTAGAATGACTCAGGAACCTTTGTATCCTGAGGGCCACCCTAAGAGAATTGAGCAAGATTCTCAGGGAAATAATGTTGATGCACCTGGTCCTTCTAAAAAGAAGAAAAAGAAAGATGATAGGACTTTGCATGCTTCTAATGAACCTGTTATAGACACACATGAGAATCCTAATAATACCTCTATCTCTGATGTTGAAACACAATCTGGTGATGAACATGAACCTAGTGATAATGCTAATAATGATGTTCATGTAGATGCTCAACCTAGCAATAACAATGATATAGAAATTGAACATGTTGTTGATCTTGATAACCCACAATCAAAGAATCAACCTTATGATAAGAGAAACTTTGCTGCTAGGAAGCATGGTAGAGAAAGAGAACCATGGGTTCAGAAACCCATGTCGTTCCCTCCTAAACCATCCAAGAAAAAGGATTATGAGGATTTTGAGCGCTTTGCTGAAATGATTAGATCTATCTATTTGCATATGCGTTTGACCAATATGCTTAAAACGAACCCTTATGCTAAGTACATGAAAGATATCATTACAAATAAAAGAAAGATACCGGAAGCTGAAATTTCCACCATGCTTGCTAACTATACTTTTAAGGGTGGAATACCTAAGAAACTTGGAGATACAGGGGTACCAACTATACCATGCTCCATTAAAAGAAACTATGTTAAAACTGCTTTATGTGATCTTGGAGCCGGTGTTAGTGTTATGCCTCTCTCTTTATATCGTAGACTTGAATTAAATAAGTTGACACCTACTGAAATATCTTTGCAAATGGCCGATAAATCAACTGCTATACCTGTCGGTATTTGTGAGGACGTGCCTGTTGTTGTTGCAAACGTTACTATCTTAACAAACTTTGTCATTCTTGATATTCCCGAGGACGACAGTATGTTGATTATCCTTGGTAGACCCTTGTTGAATACTGCAGGTGCTATTATTGATTGCAACAAAGGCAATGTCACCTTTCATGTTAATGGTAATGAGCATACGGTACACTTTCCGAGGAAACAACCTCAAGTTCACACTATAAATTCTATTGAAAAGAGTCCATCAATTATTATTGGAGGTTTTGAATTTCCTCTTCCTACTGCAAAGAAGAAGCATGATATTCTTATTATTGGGGATTTTCATATCCCCGTTGAGGTAACCTAGTGTCATTTCGAAATTTCTCCAGTTTCATGCGATTCAGAATGAGTTTGTTAACAAGACTTGATCAACCTTGTTAGTGGATTCCTTTTGATGAGCATGAGATGGATGGAGTTAGAAGGCACAACTCTCCATTCCCTCCTTTTACTTCCTGTTATTTAGAATTAATAAAGTAAAAATAGCATATTCTGTCTGTTTTCTGAATTATCCATGCAATAAAAAATATCCCGAAAATAAAAGTTCTCCAAATGCCTTGCAAATTTAATATGATTTTCTCTAGAATATTTGAGAATATCTGGCACTGAGAACACACCAGAGGGAGCCAGCACTTGGCCACGAGGGTCCAGGGTGCGCCCCCCCTGGGGCGCGCCCCCTGCCTCGTGGGCCCCTGGTGGCCCTCCTCCACTTATTCCTGCACCCATGCTCTTCTTCTCCATTCCAAAAAAATCACCAACCAGCTCAAGCACGAGTTTTAGCTCATTTTGCTGCCATTTTTGATCTCCTTGCTTAAAGCTCCATTCACAAAACTGCTTTGGGGGATTGTTCTTTGGTATGTGACTTCTCCAACGGTCCAATTAGTTTTTGTTCTAGTACTATATTTATTGCAAATTCTTGTTGCTAAGGTGACCATGTTCTTGAGCTTACATATCAAATTGAGTTGGTCCCAAGTAGTTCTAATGCATGATATGGTCTCTAGGCACTTGTGGGAGTAGTTGCTATCAATCTTATTGAGTTTGGTTTACTTTTATTTTGAGTTACTAAAAATTTCAGAAATTTTCAGAGAAAGATGAAGAGATTTTTCTTGAGGGGCTATTCTAGCCAAGGATCTAAGGATAAAAAAGCTAAGGAGAATGAAAAGCCCAAGTATAATCTCCCTTGTGTGGCGGAAGTACGACCGTGTGAATGGCATTGTGATGATTTCTTGAGAGCAGCCGGGATTCATGATGATTTTTACTCGTTGGCTAATAATGCGGGCCTCACCGACTTCCTCCACGACCAGATCGAACAATATCTCTTACTCACCAATACTTTCGTGCAAAATTTCCACTTTTATCCTAAGAAATCACCTCCTTCAGTAGAGTTTCATTTATATGATATGCCTAGGGAGATGTCACTATATGAATTTTGTTTGGTCTGCAAGATATCGTTCGGGGGCAGCTTAGAGGAACCACATCGTAAAGATGTGGATGAATTTATTGACACTATTCCCGTAGGGGAAACGAGGAAGGTTTCCGACGCAAGAATTACTAGCATACATTTTCCTGTTTTATGCTACTTTGCAATATTTGCTAGTCGATGCTTAATTGGTTGCGGAAACTGTGGAAACCTTAGTGTTCCTGATATTATTATTTTGTTCCATGCTTTATTTTGTGATAACTCTGTTAGTATGGGTGCTATTATTGCTAAACGATTAAGTCTGAACCGTACAAAGGGCCCCATCTTTGGAGGTATCTACGCTTCACGCCTTGCTAAACACTTCAAAATACCTATTAGGCATTTATGAGAAATAAGAAAAGCTGCTGCCCTCTACTTTTCTAGATTATAAGAGCATGGCAACACATGAGTTTATCATTAAAAATGATGATAAGATGCTTTTGTATAATTTGAGATTTCATAAGAAACACAGTGAGACTATTCTCTTGCCTGCGCCCTCTTTGTTTAATTTAACTGCAGGCCCTTACCTTGTCTTGCCGGAGGCCGTCTATGCGCTCCGTGGCCAGACATCAGCTCCAGAGCCTGAGTCGAAACCACCACTTGACCCTTATCGACCATCCTGTTATCAGTGGGACCCGGAGGAGATTGCGAGCCAGTGGTAGTCTGATGACACATCTTAGTACGATCCTAGTTACAACTTCGGATATTCACCAGGCCATCCATGGGCATAGACCAACTTAGGCCAAAAGCCTAAGCTTGGGGGAGTACATATTTCTCACCGACATTACATTCATGTTCACACACTCATTCTAGTTGTCGATGCTCATACTTTTTCATTGTACTATCCATTCTAGTTTAGTTTATTTTCTTGCTTTCTTCTCGTGTGTTTAAATAATCTTAAGAAAAAATAAAAAATTAGTAATAGCTTTTAGCTAGTTTATTTTCCATGCGTGTAGTACTAACTAAAAGAAAACGCAAAAAGATTTCTTGTTCTTATTTTGCTTGTTGGGAGCTTTCCCGTGTAAATAGTTTTATTCCATTTCTTTGGGGGTTGAAAGGAGAAGACTTTAATGAAATTGTTGAGTGGCTCTTCTATGCATAATTGATTGATTTAACCAAGTGCCCATATTACTTGTCTTCTCCCTTGAATTGAATGCTTGCAGATTCCAGCTTAGTCCAATGCACATGCACTATTATTATCATCCACACCGTTCGATCATGCAAGTGAAAGGCAATATTGATGATATATGATGAAATGATTGAGATAAGAGGAGCTGATATAAACTTGACCTATCTTGTTTTTGTAAATATGATTAGTTCATCGTTCCCGATTCAGCCTATTATGAATAAACATGTTTGCAATGACAATTAGAGATTATAGCTGCTTATGCCATGCTTAATTAGCTAGGAGACTATAATGGTTTACCTAGCATGCCAACATGCTATTAAAATGGTTGTGATGTGGTATGATAGGGTGGTACCCTCCTTTTAATGATTCAAGTGACTTGACTTGGACATGTTCATGCATGTAGTTGAAACAAATCAACATATCCTTTACAATATTTATGTTCATGGTGAAATATATCCTACTCATGCTTGCATTCAGTGTCTATTAATTTTAATGCATGTTCATGACTGTTGTCGCTCTCTAGTTGGTCGCTTTCCAGTCTTTTTCTAGACTTCACTTGTACTAAGCGGGAATACTGCTTGTGCATCCACTTCCATAAACCCCAAAGTTATTCCATATGAGTCCACCATACCTTCCTATATGCGGTATCTACCTGCCATTCCAAGTAAATTTGTATGTGCGAAACTCTAAACCTTCAAATGAAATTCTGTTTTGTATGCTCGAACAGCTCATGTACCAACTAGGGCTGTCTGTATCCTCCATGCTAGGCGGGTTATTCTCAAGAGGAGTGGACTCCGCTCCTCACTCACGAGAAAATGGCTGGTCACTGGGATGCCCAGTCCCATGCTCAAATCAAATCAAAATAATTGCAAACAAAACTCCCCCAGGATTGTTGTTAGTTGGAGGTACCCGTTGTTTCGGGCAAGCCATGGATTGATGTTTGTTGGTGGAGGGGGAGTATAAACTTTACCATTCTGTTTGGGAACCGCCTATAATGTGTGTAGCATGGAAGATATCGAGATCTCTTGGTTTTATGTTGACAATGAAAGTATACCACCCAAAATACTATTATCTCTATTTTCAAAATCGAGCTCTGGCACCTCTATAAATCCGCACTTCCCTCTGCGAAGGGCCTATCTATTTACTTTTATGTTGAGTCATCACCCTCTTATTTAAAAGCACCATTTGGAGAGCAGCTCTGTCATTTGCTTGCAATACTATTAGTTTATATTGGGTATGACTGGATCTCTTTTACCATGAAATACAATGTTTAGTCAGTCCTTGATCTTTAAAGGTGCTTTGCATTTATGTTTTGCGGTTTCAGAAAGGGCTAGCGAGATACCATTTTGTTATATCATATTATGATTGTTTTGACAAAGTGTTGTCATCCGAGTCTTATTATTATTGCTCGCCAGTAGATTATGCCATTGATATGAGTAAACATGAGACCTAAGTGCTATTGTGAATATGGTTAGTTCATAATCTTTGCTGAAAACTTGAATGTTGGCTTTACGTATTTACAACAACAAGAGCAAACAGAGTTTGTAAAAGTTTTTCTTTATCACTTTCAGTTTATCAACTGAATTGCTTGAGGACAAGCAAAGGTTTAAGCTTGGGGGAGTTGATACGTCTCCGTCGTATCTACTTTTCCAAACACTTTTGCCCTTGTTTTGGACTGTAACTTGCATGATTTGAATGGAACTAACCCGGACTGACGTTGTTTTCAGCAGAACTGCCATGGTGTTATTTTTGTGCAGAAATAAAAGTTCTCAGAATGACCTGAAACTCCACGGAAGTTATTTTTGGAATTAATAAAAAATACCAGCGAAAGAGTCAAGACTTGAGGCCCTACACCCTGTCCACGAGGGTGGGGGGCATGCCCCCCTAGGGCGCGCCCCTGCCTCATGGCCCTCATGGTGCTCCACCGACCTCAACTCCAACTCCATATATTCACGTTCGGGAAGAAAAAAACCAGAGAGAAAGATTCATCACATTTTATGATACGGAGCCGCCGCCAAGCCCTAAACTCTCTCGGGAGGGCTAATCTGGAGTCAGTTCGGGGCTCCAGAGAGGGGAATCTGTCGTCGGCGTCATCATCAACCATCCTCCATCACCAATTTCATGATGCTCACCACCGTGCGTGAGTAATTCCATCGTAGGTTGGCTTGCTGGACGGTGATGGGTTGGATGAGATTTACCATGTAACCAAGTTAGTTTTGTTAGGGTTTGATCCCTAGTATCCACTATGTTCTGAGATTGATGTTGCTATGACTTTGCTATGCTTAATGCTTGTCACTAGGGCCCCAGTGCCATGATTTCAGATCTGAACCTATTATGTTTTCATGAATATATGTGAGTTCTTGATCCTATCTTGCAAGTCTGTAGTCACCTATTATGTGTTATGATCCGACAACCCCGAAGTGACAATAATCGGGATACTTCTCGGTGATGATCGTAGTTTGAGGAGTTCATGTATTCACTAAGTGCTAATGCTTTGGTCCGGTACTCTATTAAAAGGAGGCCTTAATATCCCTTAGTTTCCATTAGGACCCCGCTGCCACGGGAGGGTAGGACAAAAGATGTCATGCAAGTTCTTTTCCATAAGTACGTATGACTATATTTGGAATACAGGCCTACATTACATTGATGAACTGGAGCTAGTTCTGTGTCACTCTATGTTATAACTATTACATGAGGAATCACATCCGACATAATTATCCATCACCTATCCAATGCCTACGAGCTTTTCACATATTGTTCTCTGCTTAGTTACTTTGTCGTTGCCTCTATTACAATTACTACAAAACTGCTACTGTTACTTTCGCCACTGTTACCGTTACTTCCATACTACTTTCCTACTAAATACTTTGCTGCAGATACTAAGTTATCCAGGTGTGGTCGAATTGACAACTCAACTGCTAATACTTGAGAATATTATTTGGCTCCCCTTGTGTCGAATCAATAAATTTGGGTTGAATACTCTACCCTCGAAAACTGTTGCGATTCCCTATACTTGTGGGTTATCAGCTGCCACCCACGATGATTTTGTGCAGGGCATGGGGATCTGGACTGAGTGCGTCATCGATGTTGCGGAGAGGCTCACCACACAACTGTCCATTATGGGCATGCCAAGCTTCTGGTTCTCCCATGAAGAGAGTGTGACTCAGAGCGCCTGGCTGACCATGTTCTTCGAGGCCGTCCTTGACGCCATGAAGCTGCTCCACTCCAAACAAGCAACCCATCTGCCAATGAGCCCTGGAAGCTTTGCCGGGGCGTCCTTTTCAAAGTGCTCACCAAGGTGGCGTAGAGGAACCCCTGCCTCGACCTCAGCCAGGTGCTTGAGAGCTTGCCGGCAAATGCGGACTGTAGGGCGCTTGAAGAGCTTGCCGCGCACATCGTTAGTATGGTTGACCAAGTCAAAAGGGTGGAAGGCCAGCGCCGGGACTAGCTATTTCACTTCTCCTTGCCGCTGTGAACTCGTGCCCAAGATAATTTTATCTTAAGTTAGAACCGCGATAACCATCGATGTAATATAACTTGCTTTGTTTTGGATTGAATGCATGTTATCTTCCTTATTTGATCCCTCTTTGTATGGAATACACCCTACGCTTATTTGGAAAGGCTCACCGGTGCGCGCATCCTTGCCGCGAGCGCATTGAGGAATGGATCCTTAGCAGCCTGCTGGGGGTGTCGCTGCCGGCAAAACACCTTGCGCTCTTGGCGCAGCCACTTGAACTGCTGAGCAGACTCGAAACAGAACAAGGGCGCAACCAATCATGACAGGGTTCCTTCACGTGCAGGTTTTCCATACAAGAACCGAAACCATTCAAGGATAATAACCTTACATTTAAAGTAAAATCGCTCAAGGTTTCACGACTTAGCGTTTCACTACTGCGCTCTTTTTCGCAAGATGCCACTTCGAACGGCGCATGTTGGTGCCCATACTCTCTATCCTGCCTGGCAAACTTGGATGCGAGGGAAACCTTCTGTCCTTTGAGAATAAGAAAGAAGAGAAAATTGAATATGGAACCTTGGCGGTTAATCAGTACTTGCTGGAAACAAAGGTAGCACAATATCCTGCACATGCATACATATATATACAAAAACATGGAAATCAACAAGAACTGTACATACTCAAGCTTATTTAACTATGCACAGGGTCCGTGCCTGGCTCTGTACATAGGGTTATATGCTTTGCCGGCAAGGCTAGTAGAAAAGGGGGTTGCCAGGGGACCCGACAACCGCGCCTCATGGGTAGAACTTGTGAAGATGTTCAATGTTCTAGGAGTTGCTCACTGGAATGCCATCTTCGCTTTCTAGGCAGACTGCGCCGGGCCTGGTGACTCGTATTACCCGATAAGGGCCTTCCCACTTTGGCATCAACTTGTTGGAATTCTTGGCGGACTGAGTGCACTGAAGAACAATGTCGCCTTCCTCAAGGCTTCAGGCATGAACCTTGCGGCTATGGTAGTGGCGCAAGGCTTGCTGGTAGCACGCGGCTCGCACAGCAGCCTGAAGACGATCTTCCTCAAGGAGCGTAGCATCATCTTGGTGCGACTACTCTTGCTCAAGCTCATCATAAGTGATCACTCGGGGTGACCCATATATGAGTTTTGTGGGGAGTACTGCTTCTGCCCCGTACACCAGGGAGAAGGGCGTCTGGCCGATGGCTCGATTTGGTGTCATCCTGATTGACCAAAGAATCGTTGGCAACTCATTAATCCAACGTCTTTCACATTTGTGTAGCCTGTCAAAAGTTCTTGTTTTGAGGCCCTGTAGCACTTCAACATTTGCCCTTTCTCCCTGGTCATTGCTTCTCGGATGAGCAACAGAAGCAAAATAGATTTTTCTGCCGACGTCCTGGATATACTACATGAAGGTGCGACTTGTGAACTGTGTGCCATTATTGGTGATGACTCTGTTTAGCACACCAAAATGGCAAACTAGTCCTTTAAAGAACTTGACGGCTGATTGTGCTATCACCTTTCTCACTTCTTCCACTTCTAGCCACTTTGTGAACTTGTCGATTGCGACGTACAAGTACTCAAAGCCCCCGACAGCACTGGGAAAGGGGCCCAGTATGTCGAGCCCCCAGACCGAAAATGGCCAGGAAAGAGGGATCGTCTGAAGAGCTTGAGCTGGCTGATGGAGCTTCTTTGAATGGAACTGGCATGCTTCACACTTGGTTACTAGTGCAGTTGCATCCTGGAGAGCAGTGGGCCAAAAGAAACTTTGCTGGAACACTTTGCCGGCAAGAGCTCTTGATCCTATGTGGGAGCCACATATGCCCCCATGTATCTCTGCCAACAGCTCCAGTCCATCCTCCCAAGGAATGCACTTCAATTTCACGTCATTTGGTCATTTCCTATACAAGACATCATCCACAAACTGGTACATCTTGGACCAATGGGCTACTTTCTTTGCTTCTTCCTGTTCCTCAGGGAGTTCCCATGTTTGGAGGAACCGAACGGTGTGTTGTTCCCATGCCGGAGCCTGAGGCTCGACGCCAAGGACTAAAGGCATGTCTTCTGCCATGGGAGCAGTTGTCTCTATGGAAAGGGCTTGAGGCCCCGCCAGAGCCTGTCACTCCCTGACAAGCTTGGCGACCCCGGCAACTTCCTTGCCGGTGGCTCCTGGGAGCTTAGCGGGAAAGTACTTGATGGGGCCTGACTTCCTTCGCTTATTTTGTCCTGCCGATGGTTCAATGGATGGCTGAGTTAATTGGAGCACAAAGGTCCCTGGTTCCTCAGGTAACTTGAGGGCAACATGTTTTGACAGGTCATGAGCAATGTTGTTCTCTGCTCGAGGAACATGCTCTGCTTGCAGATCGTTAAAACGCTCCTCCAACTTCCTCACTTCATCTACATAGGCTTCCATCAACGGGCTCTGACAATCTTTGTTGACTTGCTTGACGACATGCTGTGAATCACCACTGACAATGAGCTTCCTAATTCCGAGGTCCACTATGATACTGAGTCTGGCAAGCAGTCCCTCATACTCCGCAATTTTGTTTGTTGATCTCTCCCGGGGAAAGTGCATATGGACCTGCTACATCTTGAGCATGCGTTGGTTTTCCCTTGAAGAGAAAAGGGTGATGCAGCAAAGTAGCATAAGTATTTCCCTTAGTTTTGAGAACCAAGGTATCAATCCAGTAGGAGGCTACACACAAATCCCTCGTACCTGCACAAACAAATAAGAACCTTGCAACCAACGCGATAAAGGGGTTGTCAATCCCTTCATGGCCACTTGCAAAAGTGAGATCTGATAGAGATAATAAGATAAATATTTTTGGTATTTTTATGATATAGATTGGAAAGTATAGATTGCAAAATAAAGTAGATCGTAAACTTATATGATGGAAAATAGACCCGGGGGCCATAGGTTTCACTAGTGGCTTCTCTCAAGATATCATAAGTATTACGATGGGTGAACAAATTACTGTCGAGCAATTGATACAAAGCACATAGTTATGGGAATAGCTAGGCATGATCATATATATAGGCATCATGTCCGTGACAAGTAGATCGAAACGATTCTACATTTACTACTATTACTCCACACATTGACCGCTATCCAGCATGCATCTAAAGTATTAAGTTCATAAGAACAGCGTAACACATTAGGCAAGATGACATGATGTAGAGGGATAAACTCAAGCAATATGATATAAACCCCATCTTTTTATCCTCGATGGCAACAATACAATACGTGCCTTGCAGCCCCTGATGTCACTAGGAAAGGACACCGCAAGATTGAACCCAAAGCTAAGCACTTCTCCCATTGCAAGAAAGATCAATCTAGTAGGCCAAACCAAACTGATAATTCAAAGAGGCTTGCAAAGATAACAAATCATACATAAAAGAATTCAGAGGAGATTCAAATATTGTTCATAGATAATCTTTATCATAAACCCACAATTCATCGGATCTCGACAAACACACCGCAAAAAGAATTACATCGAATAGATCTCCAAGAAGATCGAGGAGAACTTTGTATTGAGATCCAAAGATAGAGAATAAGCCATCTAGATAATAACTATGGACCCGAAGGTCTATGGTAAACTACTCACACTTCATCGGAGAGGCTATGGTGTTGATGTAGAAGCCATCCGTGATCGATTCCCCCTCCAGCGGAGCGCCGGAAAAGGCCCCAAGATGGGATCTCACGGGTACAGAAGGTTGCGGCGGTGGAAATAGGGTTTTGTGGTGCTCCTGGATGTTTTCAGGGTATATGAGTGTATATAGGTGAAGGAAGTTGGTCAGGGGAGCCACGAGGGGCCCACGAGGGTGGGGGCGCGCCTACCCCCCTGGGCATGCCTCCCTACCTCGTGGCCTCCTCATTTCTTTCTTGACGTCCACTCCAAGTCTCCTGGATTGCGTTTGTTCCAAAAATAACTCTCCTGAAGGTTTCATTCCGTTTGGACTCCGTTTGATATTCCTTTTCTGCGAAACATTGAAATAGGGAAAAAACAATTTGGACTAGGCCTCCGGTTAATAGGTTAGTCCCAAAATAATATAAAAGTGTATAATAAAGCCCATTAAACATCCAAAACAGATAATATAATAGCATGGAACAATCAAAAATTATAGATACGTTGGAGACGTATCAAGCATCCCCAAGCTTAATTCCTACTCGTCCTCGAGTAGGTAAATGATAAAAAATAGAATTTTTGATGTGGAATGCTACCTAGCATAATTCTCAATGTAATTCTCTTTATTGTGGCATGAATGTTCAGATCCAAAAGATTCAAGATAAAAGTTTAATATTGACATAAAAATAGTAATACTTCAAGCATACTAACCAAGCAATTTATGTCTTATCAAAATAACATAGTCAAAGAAAGCTTATCCCTACAAAATCATATAGTTTGGCCATGCTTCATTTTCGTCACACAAAATGCTCCCATCATGCACAACCCTAGTTTCAGCCAAGCAATTGGTTCATACTTTTTAATGCGCTTCAGCCTTTTCAAACCTCATGCAGTACATGAGCGTAAGCCATGGACATAGCACTATGGGTGGAGCAGAGTATGATGATAGGGATTATGTGAGGAAACAAAAAGGAGAAAGTCTCACATTAACATGGCTAATCAATGGGCTATGGAGATGCCCATCAATTGATGTCAATACGAGGAGTAGGGATTGCCATGCAACGGATGCACTAGAGCTATAAATGTATGAAAGCTCATCAAAAGAAACTAAGTGGGTGTGCATCCAACTTGCTTGCCCACGAAGACCTAGGGCGATTTGAGGAAGCCCATCATTGGAATATACACGCCAAGTTCTATAATGAAAAATTCCCACTAGTATATGAAAGTGACAACATAGGAGACTCTCTATCATGAAGATCATGGTGCTACTTTGAAGCACAAGTGTGGTAAAAGGATAGTAACATTGTCCCTTCTCTCTTTTTTCTCTCATTTTTTTGGTGGGCTTCTTTGGCCTCTTTTTTTATTTGGGCTTCTTTGGCCTCTTTTATTTTTCATAAAGTACAGAGTCTCATCCTGACTTGTGGGGGAATCATAGTCTCCTTCATCCTTTCCTCACATGGGACAATGCTCTAATAATGGAAATCATCACACTTCTATTTATTTACAACTCAACAATTACAACTCAATACTTAGGACAAAATATGACTCTATGTGAATGCCTCCGGCGATGTACCAGGATATGCAATGAATCAAGAGCGACATGCATGAAAGAATTATAAAGGTGGCTTTGCCACAAATACGATGTCAAATACATGATCATGCAAGGCAATATGACAATGATGGAGCGTGTCATAATAAACGGAATGGTGGAAGGTTGCATGGCAATATATCTCGGAATGGCTATGGAAATGCCATAATAGGTAGGTATGGTGGCTGTTTTGAGGAAGATATAAGAAGGTTTATGTGTGATAGAGTGTATCATATCACGGGGTTTGGATGCACCGTTGAAGTTTGCACCAACTCTCAAGGTGAGAAAGGGCAATGCACGATACCGTAGAGGCTAGCAAATTGCTGAAGGGTAAGAGTGCGTATAATCCATGGACTCACATTAGTCATAAAGAACTCATATACTTATTGCAAAAGTTTAATAGCCCTCGAAGAAAAGTACTACTACGCATGCTCCTAGGGGAAGGATTGGTAGGAGTTAACCATCACGCGATCCCAACCTCCACTCATAAGGAAGGCAATCAAAGAACACCCCATGCTTGAAATTTGTCACACAACATTCACCATACGTGCATGCTACGGGACTTGCCAACTTTAACACAAGTATTTCTCAATTTCATAATTACCCAACTCGCATGACTCTAACATTACCACCTTTATATCTCAAAACAATTATCAAGTATCAAATTTATCATAGTGTTTAACGCACTTTACATGATAGTTTTTATTATACCTATCTTGGATGCTCATTATTTTAAGACTAAAATTTTAACCAAAGAAAATTACCATGCTGTTCTAAAAGAATCTCAAAATAATATAAGTGAAGCATGAGAGATCAATAATTTCTATAAAATAAAACAACCGCCATGCTCTAAAAAGATATAAGTGAAGTACTAGAGCAAAATTATCTAGCTGAAAAGATATAAGTGAAGCACATAGAGTATTCTAATAAATTCCGATTCATGTGTGTCTCTCCCAAAAGGTGTGTAAATCAAGGATGATTGTGGTAAAATAAAAAGCAAAGACTCAAATCACACAAGACGCTCCAAGCAAAACACATATCATGTGGTGAATAAAAATATAGCATCAAGTAAAGTTACCGATGGACGAAGACGAAAGAGGGATGCCTTCCAGGGCATCCCCAAGCTTAGGCTTTTGGTTGTCCTTGAATTTTACCTTGGGGTGCCTTGGGCATCCCCAAGCTTAGGCTCTTGCCACTCCTTATTCCATAATCCATCAAATCCTTACCAAAAAACTTGAAAACTTCACAACACAAAACTCAACAGGAAATCTCATGAGCTCCGCTAGTGCAAGAAAGCAAATCACCACTTTAAGGTACTGTAATGAACTCATTCTTTATTTATATTGGTGTTAAATCTACTGTATTCCAACTTCTCTATGGTTCATACCCCCCGATACTAGCCATAGATTCATCAAAGTAAGCAAACAACACACGAAAAACAGAATCTGACAAAAATAGAACAGTCTGTAGCAATCTGTAACTTTCGAATACTTATGGAACCCCAAAAATTCTACCAAGTTAGGAAGTCCTAGGTAATTTGTCTATTAATCTTATGCAAAAAGAATAGACTGAAAAGCACGTTTCTGTGATTTATGAAAATTATTCTCGTGCGTGCACAAGTTTCTGTTTTTCAGCAAGATCAAATTAACTAACACCGTAGGTTATCCTAAAGGTTTTACTTGGCACAAACACTAATTAAAACATAAAACCACATCTAACCAGATGATATATGAATTATTAATTATTAAACAGGAACAAAAATCAAGGAACAAAAATAAAATTGGGTTGCCTCCCAACAAGTGCTATCGTTTAACGCCCCTAGCTAGGCATAAGATTTCAACGATGCTCACACGAAAGATAATAACTGAAACACAAAGAGAGCATCATGAAACATGTGATAAACACATTTAAGTCTAACATACTTCCTATGCATAGGCATTTTATAAGCAAACAAATTATCAAGGCAAGCAAAAACTACCATATGCAAGGAAGAAGAGAGAAACAATAGCAATCTCAACATAATGAAAGGTAATTTAGTAACATGAAAATTTTTACAACCATATTTTCCTCTCTTATAATAATTAAATGTAGGGTCATAAGCAAATTCAACAATATAGCTATCACAAAACATATTCTTAACATGATCCACATGTATGCAAAGTTGACACTCTTTCAAAATAGTGGGATTAACATTAACTAAAGTCATGACCTCTCCAAACCCACTTTTATCAAAAACTTCATAAGATTGAAAATTCTCCAAATATGTGGGATCTAAAGTTGACACTCTTCCAAACCCATTTTCAATATTATTGCAAACATTATCATCAATCTCATATTTATCATGGGGCTTAAATAAATTTTCAAGATCATAAGAAGAATCACCCCAATCATGATCATTGCAACAAGTAGTAGACATAGTAAAACTAGCATCCCCAAGCTTAGGGTTTTGCATATTATTAGCACAATTGACATCAAGAGAATTTATAACAACATCATTGCAATCATGCTTTTCATCGAAGGAACTATCAAGTATGAGTGCAATAGCAACGATCTCATGTTTAACATAAGGAACTATAGCAAATTCATCTTCATAAATATTGGCATCATGGCCACAAGAATAGCAAGCATCATGTTCATCAAGGGATATTTCAATCAAATCATCAAAATCATAATTATCTATAGATTCATGCATATCATTATTTTCTTCCAAAGCAACAGTCATTCTCTCAATAAATTCCTTGACATAGGCATTATGAGCATAGTTTTCATAGCACTATTTAAGTATGTCGGAATTTTCAGATTTGTAGAGAGTAATATCATACTTTTCAATCAAAGAAGAAACTTCATGAGCACCCTTAAAAATGACAAATTCTTCAATTTGTTCGATATCATAGTAACTATAAACACCCTTTTTGTAGGGAAGGTGTTTTTTAGGGTTCTTAGAGCAACAAGTAAAATCATAAATTTCACAAAGATTCCTAGCATAGCATAGCAAACTATTTATTCGATATCATAAGAGCTTCCCCTTTTCAGACAAACGGTGACACGCAAAATGAGCATGCTCATCTAAAGATCTTCCCTCAACTAAACTAGTTGGGGTTTTAGCACGAGCACAAATAGATCGAAGATGATCCAAGTAGAACACTTTAAGTGGATCCATATCAATAGATTTTTAGTAAGCAACGATGCAAGCAAATAGAAGGCACAAGGAACACAAACAAAAAGACATATGGGAAGAATGCGAAGAAAAGGCGAAGGTTTTCAAAAATCATTTTAGAAGTGGGGGAGAGGAAAACGAGAGGCAAATGTCAAATAATGTAATGCGAGGGATAAGAGTTTGTGATGGGTACTTGGTATGTCTTGACTTATGCGTAGATTCCCCGGCAATGGCGCCATAAATCCTTCTTGCTACCTCTTGAGCATGCGTTGGTTTTCCCTTGAAGAGTAAAGGGTGATGCAGCAAAGTAGCGTAAGTATTTCCCTTAGTTTTTGAGAACCAAGGTATCAATCCAGTAGGAGGCTACACGCAAATCCCTCATACCTGCACAAACAAATAAGAACCTTGCAACCAACGCAATAAATGGGTTGTCAATCCCTTCATGGCCACTTGCAAAAGTGAGATCTGATAGAGATAATAAGATAAATTTTTTTGGTATTTTTATGATATAGATTGGAAAGTAAAGATTGCAAAATAAAGTAGATCATAAACTTATATGATGGAAAATAGACCCAGGGGCCATAGGTTTCACTAGTGGATTCTCTCGAGATAGCATAAGTATTAGGGTGGGTGAACAAATTAGTATCGAGCAATTGATAGAAAAGCGCATAGTTATGAGAATATCTAGGCATGATCATGTATATAGGCATCACGTCCGCGACAAGTAGATCGACATGATTCTGCATCTACTACTATTACTCCACACATCGACCGCTATCCAGCATGCATATGGGGTATTAACTTCATAAGAACAGAGTAATGCATTAGGCAAGATGACATAAACCCCATCTTTTTATCCTCGATGGCAACAATACAATACGTGCCTTGCTGCCCCTACTGTCACTAGGAAAGGACACCGCAAGATTGAACTCAAAGCTAAGCACTTCTCCCATTGCAAGAAAGATCAATCTAGTAGGCCAAACCAAGATAATTCAAAGAGACTTGCAAAGATAACAAATCATACATAAAAGAATTCAGAGGAGATTCAAATATTGTTCATAGATAATCTTTATCATAAACCCACAATTCATCGGATCTCGACAAACACACCGCAAAAAGAACTACATTGAATAGATCTCCAAGAAGATCGAGGAGAACTTTGTATTGAGATCCAAAGAGAGAGAAGAAGCCATCTAGCTAATAACTATGGACCAGAAGGTCTGTGGTATACTACTCACACTTCATCGAAGAGGCTAGGCTGTTGGTGTAGAAGCCCTCCGTGATCGATTCCCCCTCCGGGGGAGCGCCGGAAAAGGCCCCAAGATGGGCTCTCACGGGTACAGAAGGTTGCAGCGGTGGAAATAGGGTTTTGTGTTGCTCGTGGATGTTTTCAGGGTATATGAGTATATATAGGCGAAGGAAGTCGGTCAGGGGAGCCACGAGGGTGGGGGGCGCGCCTACCCCCCTGAGCGTGCCTCCCTACCTCGTGGCCTCCTCGTTTCTTTCTTGACGTCCACTCCAAGTCTCCTGGATTGCGTTTGTTCCAAAAATAACTCTCCCGAAGGTTTCACTCCGTTTGGACTCCGTTTGATATTCCTTTTCTGCGAAACACCGAAATAGGCAAAAAAACAACAATTTGGACTGGGCCTCCGGTTAATAGGTTAGTCCCAAAAATAATATAAATGTGTATAATAAAGCCCATTAAACATCCAAAACAGATAATATAATAGCATGGAACAATCAAAAATTATAGATACGTTGGAGACGTATCAGGACCATGTACTTGAGGTGCCACTACAAAAAAAGACACATCCATGACATTTTGGGCCGAACGAAATTTTTTCTGTCATACTTATGACACTTCTATGACGATAATTGTGACAAAACCCGGTATCATCTAGTTGTGGTGGGCTCCTACTTCTATGACAAAAAATCATGAGAAAAAATCATGACAAAAAATGGGCTTTTTGTCCTGGGCGGGCCGGAGACGCAGCTACATGACATTCTTTGGGCTGTCCATGACAGAAAAAACCGTGGTAGAAGAGAGGGCGAGGAAAATATCGGGGTGTTCCCGGTTACGGTGGGTAGTCGGGGCCGAGCAATGCATGGAGGTTTGCGTGTTTCTCTCGTACACGCATGCGCGTGGGTGCGAGGCGTTGGGCTCTAACTAAACCCGAGCAAGGCGTTCGCCTACTGACCCGAGTGATTGCACTGCAGGCTATGCGTTACTGAACCCGAGCGATTGATCGATGGCTATTAACTGAACCCGATCAAGCGATTCCTTCGCTACTGCTGCTAACTGAAGCCGCTCGATGCTGCCTCTGGATGAACAGTGAGCGTTGCTGGGGGGTTTGGATGAACAGTTCCTGGTGGGGGTGGATGAGCAGTACCCCGTGGTGTTGCATCTGGATGAACAGGACCCCGATCGATCGAGCCGGTTGGGGCTGGATTATCAGGACCCCGTGGAGGGCTGGATGAACAGGACGACCCCATGGAGGGCTGGATGAATAGTAGACGGTGGAGGGCTGGATGAATAGTAGCCCGTGGAGGGGTGGTTGAATAGAAGCCCATGGAGAGGACTGTTTGAATAGTAGCCGGTAGAGTAGCACGCGGTGGAGGATGGATGAACAGGAGCCCGTGGATGCATAGTCGCAGGTGGACGCTAGAGGAGGTCGACGGTGGATGAACAGTAGCCCGTGGAGGTAGAGGAGGTCGACGGTGGAGACGAACAATATCCTGTGGAGTCCCATTTTGTGGTACGCCACACCCCTCCCGATGAACATGACCCTCGTTTCGACCGTAGCGCTCCAACACAAGTCCGTTTCCTCCATTTTGCGGTACGCCACACCCCTCCCGATCAACAGGATCCCGTTTCGACCATAGGAGGTCCAACACAAGTCCGTTTCCTCCGTTTTGCCGTACGCCAGACCCCTAACGATGAACAGGATCCCATTTCGAATGTGGCCGGTCGAACACAAGGCCGTTTCCTCCCTTGTGCAGTACGCCAGGCCTCGTTTCCATCGGTTGTTCCATCCAAGCCGGTTGGCTCCCATGCGTTCTGTTGCCTCCTGATGAACACGACGCATTCCATTGCTTCCCGATGAACATGACGCATTCCGTTGCCTCCCCATGAACACGACGACGCAGTTTCTCCGTTCCGACCCGGCCATGTACATGATCCCTGGCCGTACGTATGCGCGAGTAGGTGTTCAAGACCCCGCCCATATGTACGTATGTGGCCGTATTTTCTTTCTTGCACCATGGCCGCTGTACGTACGTGTACATGCTATGTGCACGCCTCTAGTACGACAAGTGCGCAGCTCTACATCAACCAGTATGTACATACACGTTCGTGACCAGAATGACAATGCTACGTACGCTTTGAGCAGGTGGGTCCCGACTGTCAGGCACTTCCTTGCGTGTGAAGATGTAGCGGGTGGGTCCCAGTAGTCAGGGGGCAAATCAGTTTTTCTTTTTTGCCCGAACGCACTTCCTTGTGTGCGAAGATGTAGCTGGCTGGTCCCAGCAGTCAGGGAGGGAACCTTTTTTTCGTGAAATACCGTGGCCCATCTGGTGGGTCCCTGCTGTCAGGTGGAGGAATAATTATTTTGCGCGTAATAAGGAGCCAATTCCTTGCGGCTGCACTAGACCCAGCTGTCAGCCTATCAACGTACAGTACTACTCCGATGGAAGTCGTTTCTTGACCATGTTCACCACGCCGCGCCGAGAGCACCAGGGCGGTGGATGACAGCGAGGCCTACGAAGGGGACGTTGCGGAGCCAGGGAAGACGCGGCAGTGGATGCCCACGCGTAGAGGAGTATGAGGGTTCACTGGTTCGGCTGCGGTGTGAGGCTACTGTCGCCGCAGAATAACAGGGGGTGTGAGTGAGTAGAGGGATGGCCTGGCCAGCGGTGGGAGTAGTAGGGGCGGTGAGTCCTCCGCAGCATCATAGCCGGCCACAGGAGGCAGGAGCATGCGGCTCGACCGACACTTCTTTGGGCGGCTGGAGCAAGAAGACCAGAGGTTGAAGAAGCACTAAGGCCGTTGGATGGACATCATACAGTAACTGGAACTAGAATCATTCATATTGACTAAGTTGACAAAACCCTCCGTCCCGGTCAACTTAGTAGGCCCACAAGTCAGCCTCCCACCAAGGTGGGTCCCAGCTAGCAGGGCGAGTATTCATTTGTTTGTGCGTAATAAGGAGGCACTTCCGGTGGGTCCGAGCTGACGGCGGGGTGAATGTTTTTTTCGTGAAATACAGTGGCTCGTCTGGTGGGTCCTAGCAGTCAGGGGGGAAACATTTTTTTCACGAAATACGGTGGCCCGTCCGATAGGTCCCTGCTGTCAGGTGGAGGAATGATTATTTTCCGCGTAATAAGGAGGCACTTCCTTGCGGCTGCCGTGGACCCAGCTGTCAGCCTCTCCGCGCATAGTACTCTTCTAATGGAAGTCGGTCATTGACCACATTGACCCAACCACGCCGAGAGCACCACGGCGGTGGACGACGACGAGGCCTAGGAAGGGGACGACACGGAGCCGGGGAAGATGCGGCAGTGGATGCCCACGCGGAGAGGAGTACGAGGGTTCACTGGTTCGGCTGCGGTGTGAGGCTGTTGTCGCCGCAGAATAACAGGGGGTGTGGGTGGGCGGAGGGATGGCCTGGCCAGCGGTGGGAGTAGTATGGGGGCAGTGAGGCCTCCGTGGCAGCACAGCTGGCCACGGTAGGCAGGAGCAGGTGGCACGACCTGCGCTGCTCTGGGCGGCTGGAGCAAGAAGACCAGAGGTTGAAGAAGTACTACGGCCATTGGATGGACATCGTATGGTCACTGGAGCTAGAATCATGCATATTGACTAAGTTGACAAAGCCCTTTGTCCCCGTCAACTTAGTAGGCCCACTATACTGGGTCCCAGCTAGCAGGGGGAGTATTCGTTTTTTTGTGCGTAATAAGGAGGCACTTCCTTGCGTGCGAAGATATAGCTGGTGGGTCTGAGCTGTTAGCGGCGGTAACATTTTTTTCGCGAAATACAGAGGCCCTTTTGGTGGGTCCCAGATGTCAGGTGGAGGAATCATTATTTTGCGTGTAATAAGGAGACATTTCCTTTCGTGAGGCTGTGGACCCAGCTGTCAGCCTCTCCACGCACATTCCACTTCAGATGCATGTCAGTCATTGACCACGCCGCACCGAGAGCACCCGGGCAGTGGACGATGACGAGGCCTAGGAAGGGAACAACATAGAGCCAGGGAAGGCTCGGTAGTTGTTTCCCACGCGGAGGGGAGTACGACTGTACGAAGGTTTACTGGTTCGTCTGCTGTCGTCGGAGAATAACAGCAGGTGTGGGTGAGTAGAAGGATGGCTAGGCCAGCGATGGGAGTACGGTGGGGCGGTGAGGCCTGCGCGGTAGCACAGCCGGCCGCGGGGAGGAGGGAGCAGGCAGTCCCGCCGGCGCTTGTTTGAGCGGCTAGAGCAGGAAGAGCAGAGATTGAAGAAGCACGACGGCCGTTGGATGGACATCCAACAGTCACTGCTTGTGCGTCAACCTTTTTGTAGGAAAGCCTCAAATCTGTGGAAAACAACATACATGCCATCTGCCATTATTTCTAATAATATACAACCCATTTTCTAATTCTTACATTTTTTGGAGCCCATATTCTTTTTGTTAGCATTACAGCCCATATTGTGGCCACGGTTAAAAAATTATACGAAATTTTGCATATGTTGGTGCGGTCTGAACTGTTTTTAATCCCGAAATTTCGAGTCACATTCAAACTGGTTTTAAAAATAAATGTATATCAATATAAAATCCAATAAATTGTCCATGCATAAAAATTAGTGCAATTTAAAATATCGAAATGAAAAAAATAAATTTGAAACTAATTGCCAGTTTGATGTGTTTTAAAAATGTACAACCCATTTCTCATTAATGATAGGCCATTTTCTCGGCCAACCGAATGAAGCTCTCCTCGTCTTGAAATATTTGCAGCCCAACAGGCCTAACAAAGTGACTTACTTGACAAATCACAAGAAAACTAAGCTAGCCATTTTCAGAAAGAAAAAAAACTACTGGGCTGGTCGGTGGTAAACATAAAAGAAAAGGCTGTCTAGACAGGCCAGAGTGCCCTACACAGCCCAGTTGACACCCTGCTTCCGTCTCAAAAACAAATTAGATAAATGCCACTCCAATTATGGCGATTCATAAAAATGCCACTGCAATTTCAAAACTTTGAAAAATGCCACTGCAATTTTTTGCAAACTTTGAAAAATGCCACTGCAATTTGCAAACTTTGAAAAACGCCACTCCAAACTTCAAAAAATGCCGCTGTAAATGGCATGAAATGGCATTTTTCAAAGTTTAGAAATTGCAGTGGCATTTCTCGGAAACACCAGATTTGGAGTGGCATTTATCAAATTAACCCAAAACAAAAATAACTGGGTGAGCTGCTGGGTCCCTGGTGTCAGCCGCTTGTTGTGCAATTCTCTCGTTTATTGATTACGTTGACAATGGCATGGGACCCAGATGTCAGAAATCCATTAGGAGGAGCCATTTTTTTATTGGCTTGAAATAAGGAGGCACTTGCTTGCGTACTGCCATGACCTTGGCGGGTCCCTGCTGTCATCCTCTCCACGTACAATCATCTCCTGATTGTGTACGCTCAACTTGGTAGGCTCGCAAGTCAGCCTCTAAACCCGTGGAGGACAAATACAACCCATTTAAAAAAATAACAACCCATTCCATATGTTCAAACGGAAAGTTCAACATTTAGAGCAAAGTAACAGGTCTGATCCACATATAGAGTACTGAACTTCCACGTTGACAACCATCATAGCCAAGTTAACTATCTACTCCCACTAATACTCTTAGCGTACAAGTACTAACTTACTCTTAGCTAGCTAGACGATGTTGGCCGCCATCTGCAGTACAAACTAAACGCCAGCATCGGTGTCCTCTGCCTCGCCTCGGACTTGCCAGAGGTGCGATAGGGAGCATTGCTCGCGTGCGTTAGCCCTTTTCATGTCAGCGTGGTCCACCGAAGCTTCAGCTTCTAAGCGGGGAAACCCACTTGATGAGATGGTAGTAAAAATCAGCGTCGTGAATGCGTGCATGCCCGACAGCCTCCAGGGCTATTTGTCGGGCGCCGGCCTCCATGTAGTAGGCCCAGTTGCGGGCGCTCTGCTCGCAACTCAGAGCCTCGGTGCGCTGCTGCTCCATGTCCCACTGGCGGCGCAAATTGGCGATACGCTGCTCCTCTGCGAGGTGGTCACGCCCCAACAACTCCTGCTCCTCCTACAGGCGGTCGCGCTCCAACAAGTCCTCGATCTCTGCATTGCCATCTAAAGACCAATAGAATGCCTCCTCCCTCCGTCTGCCTTCCGGTAAAAAACCGAACACTAGTTCCAGCAGTGACCGCCTCCGGCCTCGCCTATCGCGGACGGGCGGGGGCATGGAAGATGTGGCGAGAGCGAGGATAAGTGGCGAGCGATGTCGGGCCAGTGGGGTCTTATGAGAATATGGCGAGTTGGGTTACGGTGCCACCGGAGAAGGCCGGGAAACATTACTTATAGGCGGAAGGTAGCGCGACGGTCATCGGAATTCAATGCATAAGCAAGCATGGCTTAGCGCGCCAGCTTGTCATGGAAAACTAGAGAAACTAAAATTATGACTGTGCCATCCCGTCCTGTCTGTGCTAGGTCACACGCCGGCATGACGGTCAAACGAGTGCACTCGAATCATCTCCCTCGTCAATAATGATTCCACGGATTTAAAAGGCCCACAACAATTAAAGTGCATCTTTTTTCGCATCAGTTAGCTGCCTTAATTACGGTCGGCTGCACGCAAGCACTCAGAATCGCTCGCAGCCAGTACACGGAGCAGCATGCAACGAGTCGCAGCCGAGGGCACACATGCAACCACTTAAATCGCTGGAATTAATTAGGCTTAAACTTCTGCATGTAGTTAATTATTGCCATGCCTTGGTCTTGCTGCTTTGCTCACGAGACTAATAAACCCGGACGGAGGGAGTACCTTGGTTGGTGAGATTTTTGAATTAAGCCCTGCAAACCGGAAAGGAGGTACTAGTACGTGCGTGATCCGCTATTTATTCATGTAGGATCGAGTAGGTCGTTTCTTGAATTGAGCCCTGCAAACTGGAAAGGAGGTAGTACGTGCGTGATCCGCTATTTATCCGTGTAGGATCGAGTAGGTCGGATAGTGTACGTGTAGGATTGAGTAGGTCGGATGGTGTATGTGTACGATCGCATTAGTTGATGAACGTTAGCTGGGAGATAAGGCATTTGCGAATGTTTTTGCTAGCAGTTTCTTCAGATTCGCATGACATATTCTTCAGAGCAGCTTGTCAGTTTCTTCAGAGGTAGGCATTTTTATTCAAAAACTGCCACTTCGGATCTTGCGTCGCAACTAAAACTGCCAGGAGCGCATTAGTAGGCTAGCTAGTGATCGATCAGTAACTTGTAAACACTAAGGAACTGTTAATGCATCTCAATGATTCACAGATCATATACAAATATGTATCTCCAAAAGCAAAGATCAGCCACTTCGGATCTTGCGTCGCAACTAAAACCAACTAGTACGATTCCCATACACAAGATCAACATGTTAATGCATCTCAATGATTCACAGATCATATACAAATATGTAGCTCGAAAAGAAAAGATCTAGAAAAAAACATCTATTCTTCCTACTAACATGGATGCTTCTCTTGGCCAACATTCGGTACAGACTGAAAGACAATTTTGTTTGTGAAGTCTACAATTCCTCTTGCAAACGTAAGTGGTTTCACCAACAGTTGGAACCATGAGAATGAACCACACATGATGGAGGAACATCCACTACAATATGATTTGGTCTTCTCTCGATCACACTGCGAGACTATTTTCGGAATATAAACTTTAACTTAGGCAAAATGATGCCCATTGTATAATCAGACCAAAGCAATGAAGCCCCTAGTGTTGGCCAATAAATAGTATAGTACTACTTTTCTGCAGTCCATGAAGTGACTATCCAATCTTTCTATGTCTATTTTCAAATGGCACTGCATGCAGTGACTATACTATTCTCTTGTGCAGTTCAACCAAAATTGCGATCACTTTGTTTGTTTGCCAAATAGCAATGGTCAGACATCTCTGTCTGCACAAATATCGAGAAGCTAGTAAACATATACCCCACCTTGTATTTTCGGTTTAAACATGTCTCTTCCGCTTAGCATCTGTCATGTTCTGCACTGGACAATTTGATACAGTTATGTTTTGCCCTGGACAATTTCATACTAAATGGATTTGCTGGTTCAGAGAAGAAATATAGTGGCTATTCTTCATCAGACCAAGGATATCCATGTTCACAGTGATGGAAGAGGTGAAATCGATACAACCGAAATTGAGCATCCAATCATTGAATCCTGTCCTGCACCTCCAATGTAGGTCCACCCTGCCAATAAATTCACATGCAAACCACTAGTATTACTATCTAATGACAGTACAAAAAGAGTAGCAAGATAGTAGCAAACCATGTACCTTCATAATTAACAGCTCATAGTGCCACCAATTGGATATAAAGGTTTGGAAGAAAACATGCTCCTAATGTTGAACCAGTTGGACTTTTTGTGCAGTTCCACTAAAATCGAGCATCCCTGTTTGCATAGATATTGAAAGTGTGATTACTATAAAAGTGGCACTAGTTGAAGCATAGACTCACAAATATAAGCATTCCAATTTCTTAATGGGAAAAGGTAGCAAGACTGTTTCTAACCACCTGTTTGAAGGAATAAATAAAGCAACAGCGGCTGATGTCAGGAAGGCATACATAGTTTTTTCTGAAAAACTGAGCCATTCGTAACCTTTCCTCTTCTTTTAAGCAAATTTTGTGCAGTTCTACTAAAATAAAATGCCATCACTACCTTGACAATTTAGTTACACTGTACAAAAGGAAATGACTTAACATTACATCATGATGTCGGGTATGTAGTAGACAGGCATTAGAGACAAACATACAGACCTCCTCCGATAACATAATGAACATTAATTTTAACAAAGGTGTGACTAGCTTTACCGGGATAATTTAAGTGAACTCTACACCCTCTGTTCCTTAATATAAGACGTTTTCGCGGTTCAATTTAAAGTACCCAAACGTCTAGTATTTAGAAAAACAGGTAGTAGTTTTCTTGAGCACATATCTAGGAAAGCTTGCCACACTTTATTTATGTCCATACGCTAATGCAACACCATTAAAATACTACAAATATACACTAATCCAGTGGATAGTGCAACAGTAGAGTAGTTGTACAATGGTTTTACTGATAGATTTCAATAAACTCTAGCACTGGAAGATTTCTATAAGAATTAACAATACAAAATGTAAAGGTAACAAGTTTCAGCATTGGTATACTAGTTGTGCATGAGATTAAACCAAATGCAAAAGTCTGAAGGTAACTAGCATTATTAACTAAAGACGGTATAAAAAATTTGCAAACCATGTACCTCCAAGGTAAATATCATTTCGAACTCGGGGGGACCTTAAAAATTGCTATCCCAATCTTGATAATCGATCAAACATAAAAACTTGATCAAACGAATCAAGAGAACAACCGGAGGAGGAGGTGCCCACTCTTTACCTTTCCTCTTGTCTTCATAATTTTTTGTGCAGTTTAACCAAAATAAAATGACATCAGCGCCTTGGCATTTTGGTGACACTATACAAAAAAGTTAACTTATCTCATGAAAGTGAGGTATGTAATCTATAAGCATTAACAGTGCAAAAATCTGAAGGTAGTAACAAGTTTCATCGTTGGTATACTGGCTGTGCAACAACATTAGAATGCCTTAGCTAAAAAATCTTTAATACATCCAGAATCAATAGCTAACCCTGAAATAATCCAGTGACATTAAATGACATTGCTTAAATTTATTGATGGCATTAGGCTGAGTGCGGCATTAGTTAAATGTGGCATCACTTTAGTAGTAGCATTGCTTGACTTGACTGCTGGCGTTATACTAACAGCAAAAAAGTGGCAATAAGAGCATGGGAGGCCCATTCGGACTGTGGGCGCACCAGTACGATGTACCTCCACGGACGCAGAGTGGTGAGGGAGAGGTATGGATGCCCAGAGCAACAAATATCCAGGCAGCATATGTGGATTACGTCCCATTTTTGTTCTCTTTAGCCACCTTTTTCCTATGTGAGGACAACAAACCGATCGACCTGGTCATTCTCTATTGCGTTGTCATGCCTTGCTACCCTTCTTCAACCAAGAGACACGAGACTTGTTCTGTAGCTACTGATTTTCCCCTTTTCAACCTAGATGTAGGTTCGATGCCTACTCTCTTGGATAGTACAGTCTCCCTTCCTTTCCTTATTCAACCCAGACATGGATTAGTCTGCATGAATTCGGGTTTCCTTTAATAGTGCAAATTAAGGTTTTCGTCTGCGTGACCAACAGAGCAGAGGATAGCAAATTGGGAAGATGGTGGAGTGGAAAAAGATTCACATGCAGCGACATGGCAGATGGGGCAATAGAACAAGGGTATGGTTCGAAAAGAGGTAGCATACCTGAGGGTCGGCGGGAAGTGGCTTCGCTCGTGGTCGTCGTACTACACACACACACTAAGGCAGCAAGCTTGGGGACAGAGGCCATCCCGCGCGGGTGCTAGGTCTGAGAGGACGGCCTTGTCGTCAGTGTGTGACCTCGCTCGCCGACGACAAGTGCGTCAACGCTGCACGTCCTTTTCTTCCCCGACGGATCTGTGACCACCGGTGAGTAGGGAGAGAGAGGCCATCTTTTTTACATCTGGAGAGAGGGTGATAGGGTGAGAAGCAAGTGTGCAACCCTTAGCAAGAAAGCGATGAAGCTCCAGCCTATATATATTTTTTATACTACTAGTACTAGAGGTGGAGTAGTGGTAGAGTAGTTTATATTTTCTTTGCATATAGTACCAGCTAGTCGTGCTTCAAAACTGAACGGCACGCCATTAAAAAAATAAAGGTCGATAACTAATGCGGAACCTCGGGCCAACGTGGCTAGATCGCATTTTGCACGAGAAATTACACACCATGTTTCATTGACATGCGGTCCCATTCCAACATGTCACTGAGACAACGGCGAGTCCTTTTCTACTAGTATTTCTGAATGGACATGTAGGCCAGGGCGCCTCTTCGTGTACCGTGGCAAACTGGCAACCGTCCACTGACTCTTCACCTTTCCCTCTCGATTTGGAACTGATGTTGCACGCTCTTCCTCCCTCCTCCATTTGCCTTCACCCTTCCTTCTGCCATTGTTCGATCGTCTTCTCCATGGAGGGAACAGGTCGGAAACGACCCCGTTATTCTAGCCCCGATCTGAAAGATGACGTGGTGGAGGAATTCATTGATCGGTACGACGTCATCACCTCGGCTAGCATGGCAGGTTCATTCAAGACCATTCTCGACTCAACTAATAACATCATTACAAGGAACCCAAGGGTCCAGGAGCGGTTTGATCTCCCCTATCTTCTTCGCCGTGACGCTGATGACTGGCGCAGGGACGGTGGAGGCCTCGCCTTGTGTAAGTTGATGCCGCTTGATAATGATACGTATGATGTTAAGATGCCATCGCTTGAGGGCAAGGCTTGGGCAGACGCAAATGGAGATTGGGTTGTTTATATTGGGTACAACTGCAAGTGGGAACTTGTGAATGTGTACACTCATCACCGGGTTCCACTTCCAAAAATCTCGGCAGACTGCCCAGATGTTGAGCACACCGGTATTCTATGCACGTTCAAATATGATCATGGTGACTGTCTTCTACGGGAGATAGCAATTTGTCGATTTCCCAACCGCTTTTGGAATTACAGGAACTATGTAGTTGTTTCTATCTTCGACAAGCTTGTTGCCGTCCTTCGTGGTTCGACTGGATGGATATTGCTCAAAAATCAGTTTCTGTACACAGATGTGTACTGTGATGCAATTCAATACGAGGGTCTTGTGTTTGCTTCCACCACTCATGGCACTGTTTCTGCATGGGATCCTCGTAGTTTCGGTACGTTTGTCTTCCACCGTAATTATAATTGTTTCATCCACATGCATGCGGGTTAGCAAGTTTCCCTTTACTAATTAACCTTCTTCTTTTGTTTCCAAGGTCCTGTGAACATTCCACCACCTATACTTGAAAATTTTTATAACCAAGGGGGATATGACGATGGTGATGATCACGAGCATGAGGACGAGAAGGGCCCATATACTCAGTGGCGCCTGGCAACTTATTATGATGGATCACCCCTTCTTGTCTATATACAACCCACTACTGATGTCACTACTAAGGAAGCTGGTGTTATCTCCCATGGTCGCACTCTCCGGACCTATTCCAACACCCATTGCATGGTATTCGAGATGGATACTAGTGTGCTAGCGCCAACACCTTCTCCCTGGTACAGAATTGATAGTCTTGGAGAAAACTCGCTCTTCCTAGGACAAAACTATCCAATGATGGTGAAAGGCGATCCAACTGCTGTTGACACAATGTTACTACCATTTATGAGAAGCAACTGTATCTATACCTCGGACATTTCGGTGGTTCCCTACCCTGGTACTGATATAATAGGCCGTTTTAGCCTGGATGATCAGTCCTGCATTGGTCTCGAGATCGATAATGGATGGCCCTTCCCAGAGAATCACTTCTGGTCCAAAGCAAGCGTTTCCAACGCTGAGGATTGGTTGAGTTGAAGTTCATTCAATTGCTTGTTATTTGTTGTGTGATGAAAACTTTAGTATTTATAATGTATCCTTGTTGTCGATGTGGGTTGATGACCTGTTGTATGTAATAAAATGATATGCCTGTGATAAACTTACTAAATTTATGAATGGCTTTCGAGTCGCTTCTCTGAGTGAGTGATGCGACGAGGCAAAAAAATATTTTCTGAATACATAACAGTACGTGCATTGCAACAGGTTATCGGATGAGGCCAATCAACAATAGTAGTACACTGTTTGTACTAGCTTCACATGCTTCGCGCGTCGGGCGGGTGTTTTTACTGTAGCCATATGTTAATGTGTTCGCTGTATGTAACCAGCACCTCGAATCCTCGATACTACTACTATATAAGTAGTAGGAGTAGTAGGGTGGCATGGGCCAAAACAAGCATTCAGGTCCAAGAGCACGGCACAAGCCACCAGCACGACTTCCATCTGACACCATATTTCTTGGAGTCCGTGCTAGAGCAGTCTCTTCAACCTTGTCGTTTCTCTAACTCGGCCATCGCTCGGCGGACGAGGTGGGGGTTTGCCGATGGTTGGTTTCCTCAACTGCGGTCCCACTTGTAAGGCCAACTCCAACGCACGACCGCAAACGGACCTTCATTTTGCCCGGATTCTGTCTGTTTGGGTAGTGCAGTGGGGTCATGTCCGGGCCATTTCTTGGATGCGGTGGCCGTGCGCC
This sequence comes from Triticum timopheevii, assembly GCA_963921465.1. Lineage (NCBI taxonomy): Eukaryota > Viridiplantae > Streptophyta > Magnoliopsida > Poales > Poaceae > Triticum > Triticum timopheevii. Next base: position 157,589,613 of record OY997272.1, read on the forward strand.
AAACGCGCAGACGCATCCCGACCGCGTACATTTTTCTTTGCAAACACATATCTTTTTTTCATCATTGATTTTTTGGTACATGGAAATACATCACCAAAATTTTGACTAGAAAAGCAAGACCAAAGAAAACAAGAACCACAAGAATACATTTTAGAAGATATCCAACTTCCATAACTGCTCCTGTAAGTTGGATTAGTGCCTTCTTGATGCATTCATTGTTGATCTGTGGAGGCTCGATCTTGCGTGCTTCTTTCTTCTTCGAGTGTAAAGAAGTAGACGTTGCTTCCTCGCATCTAGTCTCATGTCTAGCCTCTATTCTATCAATAAGTGCACTAGTCTCATCTCTAGCCTCTATGCTAGCAAAAAGTGCTAGAACATCTACTAAATTGCGCACTATCAATATATCGATGTACTCTTCTTCCCAATACCAAAACTTGCATCCATTCTACACAATAAAATTTTAAGTTAGCACAACTAGTCTAATCCGAGAGCACAACCAAAGATTTGGTCGGGTTCTTCCTCCTTTTGCCAACACGTGGGACATCCAACATCTAGGTCATTTCATGCAAGAAAATAGAGTGCTAGTTGAAGCCACGTGATGTGCATCTTGGGTTAAACTGTAAATAGAATCTTCTACTCTTGAGTAACTCCAAAAGCGGCCACCAAAGATCTTTATTGGATTTGTTTTTCATCACCAGCACGTCGAGGTGAAAGATGCGCAGGTTTAGTGGGTCCTCTTGCATTTTCACAGACATGTGGGACCACATATGAGCAAACAGACGATGGGCTCCGTGCGTCCGCTGGCTGGCTGAGAAGAGAGATAGAGGAGGGTTGAGCACATACTCTAGGAAATTTGTTCTACGTAACTAGCACCTCGATATAGGCTTGATATAATGGGGTGGCATGGGCCATAACTAGCATTCACGTCTAGCAATACGGCACACGCCACCCACACGAGTCCCATCCGACACCAATTTTCTTGGAGTCCGTGCTACAACCATCTCTTCTCCCTCCTGTTTTCTCAGCCATCATATGGTGGGCGGGGTGGGGGTTTGCCGATAGTTAGTTTGCTCAACTGCAGTCCCACTTGTAAGTGAAAATGCAACACCACACGCATTCCCCCTTGAGCAGCATGCCGGACCAACCGTGTGGGGGTGCTTTTCCTTTTGAACTTGTAACTTGTAAAATTTGGTTCTGCTCCATGGCGCAACCGATAGATAGAAATAACGATTTTCCCTAGAGTAATGAGAAGTTTGGTTCTGGCGCGGTTCATGCATGGAGTACGTACGAAAATTATGAAGTTGATGCGAAAGGTAAGATAATTACTAGTAGTACCATATAGTACTACATGGATTTGACGGAAAGATAAAAATACATACGGATCCATCAACGACATCCTCACGCCCTAGTGCGCCAGGTCACCAACCGATGTGTGAGGAGCAGCGGTGTTGGCGGCGAGCTCAACGTGCTTCTAAACAATGTCGTCCAAGGTTGCCCTGCGGTCCAAGAAGGTCAGCTTCCTATCGTCCTCCTCTTGCATGTAGTAGTCCTTGTGGATGATTTGCGCATAGACATGGGTGAATATGTCTATGGTGTCTTGCTGCACCAGGCGCTACACGGCAAGCGCGGCCTCGAGGTGGACATTCTCCAGCGCGACAGCGGGCAGTCGCAGGGCCACCAGTACATCGAAGAGGTTATCACCATAGTGGCCATTGAGGGTGGCGGGCATTGTAGAGCCTGGGCGCGTCAGCTAGAGGCGTACGTCAAAGTCGTCTGCGAGCTTCTTGACGACAGTGAACTTGTCGAGGAATCCGACGAGGACCTCATCGAACAAGGAGCCGAAGCTGTCGTCCAAGCGGCCCCTTGCCCTAGCGGCCTCAAGCACTACCGGGAAACGTTCCTCAGTGCCGGGCCATAGGCCGGCGTCGTGGACCATCTGGCACAGCCAGCTGATGCTCGTGCTCATCGCCTCCATGGGTCTAGCTTAGCTTCTAGTCAACTGATCTTGCGATTCGAGTGATCACTCTTGCCCTTGGTTAGCGTGCGTAGGTGTGTAGGATTTCGTACTAGATTGGACTGGCGGGGAGCCTTTATATGAGAAGTGCAGACTGCGTTGAACTCATGCGCGTGTTGGTCATCTACTCCTCGGCCCTCTACTGCACCTGCCTTTGGCTGTATGATAGGTGGGCCAGCCACCCGTTGGGCCCACGTGTCATTCACCCAAAGGCAGTTGCAGTAAGTCAATGAAGCTGCGCCCCCCTCCGTGCCGGTGTAGTATAGTCATCTCACTGGACCTCTAGTTTGGACCAAACGAGAGAAGTTTTATGTTTACTGGTTTATTGGCCCTCTTTGCATTTTGCGCCAAGTTTTAACCTTTGATTTAACTAATAAAATGTTAATGCATGTAAACAAAAATGTTGTGTAAGTCACCTTACAAAAACCAAATAATCCCAAAACACTTAGGCACAGTACATTAACTCCCTCCTCGTTTCTTTTTTGTGACATATCAACCAATGAGAGATGTGGGCCGTGCATGCTTTCGATGACTTGAGACTACCAACGGGTAGTACAGTGTTAGTACTACATTGGTAGTACTACTAAAATCCACCGCCCTGACAAGTCACTAATGGGCAAATAAGTTTTCGAGTCTCTGGCCACTTGATGTTTCAAAAACAAATTCAGCTTCTGCGGAGACTTTGTCATTTAGGCTTAGACGCTTGCGGTGATCAGCACACCATTCATTGTTGCGCCAGAGAATGCCAAACCTCATTACCTTGAGCACACTTGCCTCCAGAACAAAGAACCGGGCCAATTTAATCTCAGATGTGCTGCCTCGGTAGTCGATCAAATCAATTTCTGTAAGATGAAGATCAAGGCATTCGATGAGATTGTTATAGTGCAGCACATTTTTCACTTTCGGGTCTTTTTTTTATCTGCAAAAGAAGAGAACATATTAGAGTAGCTGGCTGTATAAGATTGATGTGTCATCAAGAGGTACCAATATCATTCGCTCATACGATAGGGTTGGCTGCCTAGTGATATTTTTTTCACTCACTCTCTCTCTCTCTCTCTCGCTCTCTCTCTCTATTTCCTCTCATTTACCTAGTATCACGTGAAGACCTTGGGCATTTTTTGCCTTCCACTATGTGGCCGATGCCATATTTCACAAAAGTATGCCACATAACATGCATCGATGTCAAATCAAAAGATTTTGGCACCGCTCTCACGATGTGAGAGAGTTGGCACCGCTGTGCACACAGACCCACATGTATAAACAAATCAATCAAACCAACTACACTAGCCTCTCACTCTCCCAAACAAGTGTTTTTTTATTGCCTCAGTCCTCTCTCTCTCCCACGCAAGTGTTTTTTTCATTGCGTGAGTTAATTTGGCACCGGAGCAAAGTTGGTGATCCAGATTAGGGCACTAGGTGAGCAATGGAGGGGCATCGATACCAAATGCATCACAAGTGAATTTGTCACGTGTTTTGGCCTACATAGCCCACTTTTGTAGTCCCTCCGTCCCAAAATTCTTGTCTTAGCTTTGTCTAAATACGGATGTATCTAGTTACATTTTAGTGTTAGATACATCCGTATCTAAACAAATGTAAGACAAGAATTTTGGGACGGAGGGAGTACTACCTCATATTTAGTATAAAATTTTGACCATATATTTACCTAAGAAAATGCCAATGCATGTCACTAAAAATTACACCATTTGAAATTATGTTCAAATACGAATCCAACAATATAGTTCTTAGTGACATGCATTAACATTTTGTCAGTTAAATCTATGGTCAAATTTTGATACTACAAAATAGGAAGAGTAAACCAGGACGGAGGTAGTACTTGACCTTAGGGTAACCATAGAGTTACTGGAGTAGTATAAGTTACTTTCCACTATGACTAGCCTAGGCTACTATAGTAGTACAATAAAAAACCGATGCAGGTGATCACGTGAGAAAAAATACTAAAAACATTTCTTTCAGTGCAGTGCGTAGATGCAGTTTTGAACACTACACTTGTCATCGTAATTTGGGAAAATTACGAAAAAATTGAGCTACGTTGTGATTACTGTTTACTAATAGGAAAGAAGTTTCACCTCGATGAGTAGCTTCTCCGTGCACGGAAAGCATGTAAGGAATCCAACAACTTGATCCAGATTGGGGCCGATAGATTTTATTGCCAAGATCTTCACTGTGCGCATAGACTGGGTCAAGCTTGTGGGAATCATTTTCTGGAAGACGGTCGTAAATACATCAAGAAGAAATTTAAAAATGTGAATTTCAACAAGATGAAGAAGAAGATGAGTGATGTACCTGAATAATTATGGATCCAATAAAGAGTTCGAAGAATTTGGCAGATGAGTACACCAATGTTGTCAATTTAGGCGTGTCAATGACCCTGATTTTTGTTGGACCTTCTAGATCCGATACAAGCAATCTCTCAAGGAAAGGCGCATTCTCAATGACCATAACATGGAACAGCTGGAGTGATCTCTTCCCAATTGATGTCTTGTTGCGGGGCCAGCAAGACACATAAATCCATCGGAGATTCGTCGAGGCGATATCGAGGCTAATGAACCCGTGGATCTACTCAAGACGAAGGTACTCGAGCATAGTATAGCTGCGGAGCAGGTGCTCCATAGCCTTCTTGAGTTGAGTGAGAAGAAGAGCGGGCGCGACATTAATCTAGGGAAGATAGCAGGAGCTGAAGCTGGCGTGGCGCAGCGTTGGCGTGAGGCAGAGCACGGACAGCAGCAGAGAGCGACATCGTCCAGCTTCAAAGCTGAGCTCCTTGAGCTGACCTAGGGCGGGGGATAAGAACCACTCATCAAACTTGGGTTGGACCTTGCAGTTGGTACTGAACATGCGGATGTAAGGCGTCTCGCTGGCCTAGGGTAAGATGAAAGGATCTTGGAGACTGTGGCCATGCGTTTGCAATCCCCGTCGCAGAGGCAGCTGTCGATAGTGAGGTTGAGGGTACGCGGCGCCGGAGGGGGCGCCACCGCCGGGAGAGCAAGGTGGTCCGCACGGCAGATTTGGTGGGGAGGAGGCCGATGATGACGAGCAGCATGTCATCGGGGAGGCTGCTAATGAAGTCCAGGATCGCCGGATGCGGTTTTGGCTCGACCCGCCTCCGCTTGTTGGCTGCCTAGCCGTCCATCTCAACCGGCGGCGACGCCGGTGTACACGTGTGTTGGTGTGTGTTGTGTGCTAGGTGTGCGCGAGTGCGTCCTTCTGTGTATGCTTCCGCGCAATGGTGAATTGTGCGCGAGTGTGTCCTTCACGCAGAAGAAGTGTGTCCTCAATGCGCCCTCAATTTACTAGCATGCGGGGTGCTACCCCGAGTGGTTTCAACTTTGTTTACTTCACTGCGTGTTAGATGGGCCTCTAGTTTACTTATTTTCACCCGTTGCCACATGGGCCAGCACACGAAGATACAGAACAGGAGCTGACAAGGCAACATGTGGACTGGTTGATCGGTCAACTAAACAATATACGGAGCTATATGCTGACATAGTGAGTGTATAATCCGTGGGTATAGAGAGTTCAAGTGAGAGGGGAGGCCCGTGAGAGATAGCAGAGAGAGAGAGAGAGAAAGAGTTATTCCCTCCGTTCGATAATGTAGTTCCAACATTTTTTTAAAGTCAAACTTTTGAAACTTTGACCAAGTTTGTAAAGAAATTACTTATATCTACAATACCAAAGATAAATGATAGTATGAAGTAAGTACATGTTGTGATGAATCTAATGATTGTTCCAGATGTAAATGTTTTTCTTCACATATACCTGGTCAAACTTTTCTGAGGTTTGACTTTTCAAAACATCCATATGCTTATGGACGTGACAGAGTCCCTAACTAGAGAGAGAGAGAGAGAGAGAGAGAGAGAGTGAAATACAAAGAGTGAGTGAAAAAAGTGTGTGTGCATGTGTGAAAGAGACATGGACAACACACGATAAAAGTAGAGAAAAAGCGTGTGTGTCTTATGCAAACATATCACATGTGCATCTTCGACAACGGAAGCAAGGTGAGGAGATAGTGTGTGGTTTTTTGCAACCGAGAGAGAAAGACCCCTAGCATGTAGCCAAGAGGAGTCTGACAAACAAGGAAGAGATGTCGAGAGAGACGTACGGAGAAAATGCAGACATGGGGAGGAGAGAGTGTATGTTTGTCATAGAGAAATCCCCTGGAGATCGTGATGGGACTACATGGGTGGGAGATCGAGTGACAAGGTGTGTGCGCGATAGAAGATGCCCCGAGAGATATCGAGATAGACGTATGGATGGAAGGAGACAATACGTGTGTTCCTGATGGCTAGTGAGAGATAATCATACTTAGGGGGGGAGTGCTTGCACCTATGATGGAGTGAGGGATTATGGTACTTGGGGGGGTGCATGTCACATGGAGAGAGAACAAGGGCGGGGAGTGTTGGATGGGTCTATATGTATAGCGCGAGTAAGACATGTGTATGTGTGAACCAGGGAGATATAAAGTCTGAGAGAGATTGAGGAGCCCTGATAAGGCTGAGTGGTGCGTCAGATAGCTGAGAGGGGGAAAGAGATATTCCATCCGCTCGATAATACATCGCGTGTAAATTTTTTTAGAAGTCAAACTTCGGAAACTTTGATCAGGTTTACGCAAATGTTATTTATATCTACAATACCAAAGATACATCATACAAAACTACATCTCATGGTGAATCTAATGGTATATGTTTGATGTTCTAGATGTAATTGTTTTTCTCCACGTACATGGTCAAACTTTGTGATGTTTGACTTTTCAATAAATCTATATGCTATGGACCGAGGAGAGTGCCTAAGTTGAGAGAGATCAAGTGCGTGTGAAGGAGAATGAGTAAGTGTGAAAAAAGAGTATGTGTGCGAAAGAGAAAGTGACAACAAACAATAAATTAGAGAGAGTGTGTGTTTTTTCATTTCTTATGCGAACATATCACACATGCATCTCCGAGATAGAAAAGCAAGGCGAGGAGATACACGAAGATAGCTAGTGTGTGATTGTTTGCAACGGAGAGAGACACCCTATAGGACATGTCCAATAGAGGTCTGGCCAACAAGGAACAAAGGTCGAGAGGGACACATGGAGAACATGGACGCATGGGGAGGGAGAGAGGGTGTGTTTATGATAGAGAGATCCCCTCGAGATCGTGAGGGGACTATATGGGTGGGAGATCGAGGGAGGTGTGTGCACGATAGAAAGATGCCCTGAGAGAAATCGAGATAGACCATGCACATGTTTGTGATGGAGACTAAGATTAGCTAGTCATATACATATAGGGGGGACTGCGTGTGCCTACAATTGAGTGAGATACCATCATACTTGGCTAGCTAGGCATGAGATTGTGTGTGTGTGCGTGTGAGATGGAGAGAGAACGAGGGAGAGAGATAGAGTTTTAGATGGGCCTATCGAGTGTGAGTGAGATATGCATGTGTATGTGTGACCCAGGTAGATGGAGAGTTTGAGAGAGAGGGGGGAGAGCTCCGAGACGACAGAGTGGTGCATGAGACAGTTACGGGCAACGAGCCAAGGAATTTGTGTGCGTACGATGAGTGCACCCAAGATATCTAGCTTGGACTAGAGTATCATACATAGTGTGCGAGAGAGACCTATAGATGGAGTATATATGCGTGCGAACTAGAAAGACCCCCCCCCCCCCACACACACACATAGAGAGAGAGAGATGGAGAGAAAGAGAGAGGGACCAACAAGGTTAGTGTCTCGGATGCGTGCGACAGAATCGAACATTGTCAGAGAGAGAGAGAGAGAGAGAGAGGGAGAGAGAGAGAGAGAGGGAGGTCGCGTTTTATGCAACAAAGACTGATATAAACCATGTTTCGATATAAACTTCCATTCAAATATTTAAATTGGAGAACATGTTTTCTGCAATCCACACATGAACGGATATATGCGTATATCAACAAGTTCATTAATTTGACTTTCAACATGTTCATGGAGTACTATAATACTGTACAACATGCTACTCGATTGAGGTGTTCAATTTTGGATTTAGTTCACTATTTTGACCTAGTGAACGAGCTATTTTATTGAATCGAGATATTTTATTTTGGGTTTGATTCCCATTTTTTGAGTGGGTCAACTATTTGTCATATAGTAAATCGCTAGCAACGAGCATGTAAAAACACATTACTCCCGAGCATCATCTCTCCATCTAAAAAAGAAGTGGCAAGCTAATATTTCAAAATTTGATTCGAATCAACTTGGTAAGGTAGACGTGGATGCTTGTTCTCCCAAAATTTGAATGAACCGTTGAACATACTCTGCTCGGTGGAATTCACCCGAGCAAATAAATGGGAGACACGAAATTACCGTCCTATGTGGGACACACATCAATTGGCCCGTTGTACATCGAGGGTAGGTTCATAACTTCATCCAAGCGCGCCTTCTCCTCGGCCAAAATGACATGTGCCGAATAATTCATAAAGCATGGTCGGCAAAACACGCTCTCCTCGCCCAAAATAGCTCGCGCCCACTATTTCAAAACACGCTCTCCTCGCCCGAAATCGCTCGCGCCCACTATATTTCAAAACACGCCCTCCTTGCCAGAAATCGCCCCCGCCCACTATTTGGCGAGAAGCAAAGTTACTCTACTATCCCCAACCCTCAGTACACAGACCCAAGCCGAGAAGCCTAAAGGCAGGGGTAGAACTGTAACTCCCCCTCACATCTCAGACAAATGTGTCCGTAAGACATGGGTCCACTCCCCTCCCAATTCCACCCCCCCATTCATACCTCGTGGGCACCAAATCACCTTCTCCCTGGAAGCTCCCTTCTCCCGAGCTGCGAAACCTCAGCCCCTCCTCCATGGCGCCCCCCACCGCACCAACTTCACAGCCACCCTCCTCCCTAATGCCAGAGACGATGTCCATTTTCCATCGTGCACTGGGCCGTGTTCCTCTTACTCCGTGTTGCTGGAGATGCCTCAACGACGGCCGCGTGAACCGTACCGGAGCCGATTCACCCCCGCCGTTGTTCATGGCGCCGGAGCTGCTCCAACTTCGGACCCGTCTAGAGTCCCGGTGCTGCTTCCCCATAGTCGTCGACCATTGCGACATTGTTGTTTCCCTTCCGCCTGTCGCCACCGCAACCGCGCCGGCCTCACCGACTCGGTAGCTGGACCTCCGTACTTCACCATGCCGCCAGATAGGTCGCACCCTCATCTCAAATCACTTTATTTAGGCATCAGTTGTCTGAATTTTTATTCTCGGCCAATCGATTCCCAATGGGAAGCAGCACCCCTCGAGGCGGCGGAGCTCCTAGGCTGCCGGTTGGCTGGTGTCTAACGTAAGGGTGCGGGGCCACAAGTTCGCCGCGGAAGCAGCGCTTAGATGGCTATCTTAGACTTGCGTGGGTTGAAGGTACTGCGACCGCCGGATCTGGATGACTAGGAGTCTTTGTGGATTGGCCCGGGGGCGGCGCAACCACGACAGTGTGGTGGGGCGGGGAGTGGGGTTTTGGCCGGGGCCATGGACATCAAAGGCAGGCTGCTCTGCCGTTGGTCGCTGGCTCTTCGGGGAAGATTCCAAACAGTGTCAGCCGGGAGGCACAAGATGGCCATCAAGCCATCCGGTGTAGATCAGACAGTACAAAAATAAAATAAAATCGTGTGACCCCAATTTAGTCTTCAGTCAACAGACATGTAACCACTCTCGTACCTTGTTGTTGATCTCTTCATGTATTTCTTCAGATCAAAGAGATATGTCATATGTGTTATTTGCATCTTCAGCCACACCGTCTTCTGACTCATCGCAGCTGCTCCAACAAGGGAAGCATACACCAGAAGGGAGCTATAGTCCCCACTCAATAGTTCCCTGCATCGAATGTGTGTGCCCGACATGGACAGCCACAACAACTGCAGGGCCATCGATAAGTCAGCACATGATGCTCACTCCTATGGATGGCGGCCAGATAGGTTGTACCCTCATCTTACGTGTGTGCAACATTTATGGCTTTGTTATTCATCTAAGCATGGAAAATAGATTATCACATTTCACTGTATATTCATGTTGATCTCTTACGGGTCTTGTTCAGGAGTTAACGTTGTTCCATAGTTCAGCTAAGATACTTGTTCTTTCGGTAACGTTGTTCCATAGTTATCATCCATCAGCCAATGCTATCCCACAGGCTGGCGATTATAGTATTATACCACTTCTAGTATTACCTATGTTGTTCTTTAATACTTTTGTGTGCCATCTAGTTAATCTTGAGTACAAACGATACATATTCTATAGCTTTCATCTGTGTTCTCCCTTTAGTTTTTGAGCCTGTTGCTGCTAGTTAACCCCAGTCCTACTATTTATGTCTTCTCCTATAGGCACTCATTACATAAATCTAACTACTAGTTGTCTTCCATGCATGTCAGACATAATTGCACACACTGATATATCCACAAGAACCTCATGGAGCAATGTAAAGGCCAATAAACTTGATGTCAATGATACCCAATATGATGGAACATGTAAAGGCAGTTCTTCAGAAGACTTGCAGAAAGATGATGAATCCTCTTCACCCCACAAGGTCCTTGCTCTAACTTGGCCTGTGATATGGGTATAACATGCATATAATGTCCTGGAGTGTATCTACTCTGTTGGAATGCCATGTGCTTAGCATGTTGATCATGCATGTAAATATGTCACGCCTTCCTGTTTTTCAGTACCTATTCCATTCATGATAACATGTTTTCAAATTCAAGTACTGTCATTCTACTCTATCGCAATGCCATATGCTTAATTTGGACATCATGCTTCTGAATATCTTATGCATTGTTATTCATCAGTATGTACTTCATCTATCTACCATACCATGTTTTTTACATTGAAGTGTTGTTCTAGTGCTCTGTTGCAATGCCATCTTAGTTTCCCAATCATACACATGTATGTTGCCTTAGTTTTTTCTATACGTATTCCGCTAGCATACAGTTTTACATTCAACTAGTGTTTTTTTACTGTGTTGTCCTGTCGTATCCCTAGCTCTTACACCATACTCCCTCCGTCCAGGATTACATGTTGCCGAAATGGATAAAAGGATGTATCTAGAACTGAAATACGCCTAGACCCATCAATTTTTTTGGATGGAGGAATACATGTCAATATGTCATGCCTTTCTATTCTTCAGTACCTATTCCATCTCTCTGTTGTAGCATGTTTTATAATTAAAGCACCATTCTCTATACAAGTCATGCAAGGGGAAGACGACTATGTTAGAATCTAAAGGGTTACAAACTAGGCCTTTGCAAAAGATCCAAATGCCAGGAGATAATAAACCAACTCCAATTTTTATAGATACTGCTCCAGCACAGAGAAACCCAACTCCTACTGATAATAAGAAGATTCTAGTGGCTAAAGAACTAGTCCGCTCCAGTCCGGCAAAAATATGTCAACTCCATTCTAAGAAGCGTGTGAGTATCTTTGCATCATGAAATTTTATAGCATGTTGATCATATTTTCTACATGTTTCTTACCCATCTCTCTTTTAGAAAATAAGCTTAACAGATGGAAGAATTTCTGCACTGGTATCGTCTGTGAGGAAAGATTCTTGCAGGAATTCTCTCTGCTCCAATGCAGATGTAAGTACCTGTTGTATATCTCTATATTTGTACATCAACATGTATTTTCTTAATCAGCGTGAATCCAACCTTTATCTAATCTAAATTTAGTTGTAGAAAAATGTATGATTAAAGGCCACAATGTTGATTTTTGTAAGGAAAACTGCCTGGTAGTTTTGCATCCTGAGCTGCATGAGTGTACTATCTCATATCAATGGGTTTGAATACTTTGGTTCTGCAGTGGGTTTTCAGTGTTTTTTTACTGTGTTGTCCTGTCGTATCCCTAGCTCTTACATCATACTCCGTGCATCCGGATTACATGTCGTAGAAATGGGAAAAATGGATGTATCTAGAACTGAAATACTCCTAGACCCATCTATTTATTTCTGGATGGAGGGAATACATGTCAATATGTCATGCCTTTCTATTCTTCAATACCTATTCCATCTCTACTGTAGCATGTTTTATAATTGAAGCACCATTCTTGTATATAAGGCATGCAAGGGGAAGACGGCTATGTTAGAATCTAAAGGGTTACAAACTAGGTCTTTGCAAAAGATCCAAACGCCGGGAGATAATAAACCAACTCCATTTTTCATAGATACTGCTCCAGCACAGAGAAACCCAATTCCCACTAATAATAAGTAGATTCCAGTGGCCAAAGAACTAGTCCGCTCCGGTCCAACAAAAGAATGTCAACTCCATTCTAAGAAGCGTGTGCGTATCCTCGCATCATGAAATTTTATAGCATTCTGACCATATTTTCTACATGTTTCTTACCCATCTCTCTTTTAGAAAATAAGGTTAAATGATAGAAGACTTCCTTCATTGGGATTATATCCGAGGAAAATATCTTGCGGGAATTCTCTGTGCTCCAATGTTGATGTAAGTACCTGTTGTATATCACTATATTTTTACATCAGCATGTATTTTGTTAATCAGCGTGAATCCAACCTTTATCTGATCTAAAATTAGTTGTAGCAAAATGTTAAAGGCGCCAATGTTGATTTTTGTAAAGAAAACTGCCTGGTAGTTTTGCATACTGAGCTGCATGAGTGTACTATCTCATATCATGCACATTACTGAATTGTAGTGCTGCTCTGGTTGCCCATTCATTCATTGTGTCAATGTTGCTTTCGTATTACCTTACCTGGCTAATGATAGTTGTGCCATATTGTGTTAATTTGGTGTAGGCTAGTTGACCAAATGTTCGTTGTGTCAATGTTGCTTTCCTATTATCTGACTTGGTCAATGATAGCAATGCTAGTGTGTTAATTTGGTGTATGCTGCTGAAGATAAGAAGACAAACTCTGAAAACAGCAAGGCAACCCCATTGTTTCTTTCCAATAAATCTAGGCTAGGTAATATGCCAATAACTCATGATTAATCTGTTTGGTTCCCCTCCTAATTTATGTTATGATGCAGTGGTCGAGATACTCTCCACTATCAATAATACAAGCCTTTCAAAATCGCCATCTGAATCTATTCAGTAACCTCTGTCCTGAATGCAACGGAAAAAATGTATTTTTGTGAACCAATTAATGGCTGAAGCAATGATGGAAATGGTGGAGGAATCAGAGGTGCATAGTCGTGTGACACAATAACTGATCAATGTTTTCAGAGACAGTGTAGCAAAGCAGCAAGAACTTGCCCACATGCTTATGGGCGTCATCCGTGCTGAGGTTGCAGATTGTGACGTTATAGATCGTTAGGTTCTATTCATTTATTTGCACTGGCATCAATGTTTGAGTGCCCAGTGGATGTAATTTCCTGTAATATATGTTGGATGTGCAACGTTTTTCCCTGTATGCCGTACCTTTGCTTGATCGGTTTTGGTCCTGTGCATAATTGCTCATCGTAATGGGCTCAAATTATCTAATTTAGCCTAAAGACATGTACAAACAATAGTGAGCCCATTAAGTTAATGGGCCGTTACTAGGCCGAAAATTAATGGTCGGCCCTCTTACCTCCCGGGTCGTTAACAGGCCGACATCGAAGTGGGCAACAGGTGGGCCCAATTGATTTCACGGGCCGTTAACAGGTCGTTACTAAGTTCGGGCTACCTATGGCCCAACTATAGTGTGGGCCTTTAGTAGGCCGAAAGAGACATCGGGCTTGTACTAGACCATGAAGAGCATGGGCCGCTAAGAGGCCGAAAGTTAGGTTGTATTGTAAATGGCCCAACTGTGTTGTGGGCCTTTGGCAGGCCGAAAGATAAACCGGGCTAGTATTGGACCTTGAAGGGCATGGGCCGTTAAAAGGCCAAAACTCAGGTCCGACTACAAATGGCCCAACTCATTTATGGTCCGGTAACAGGCTGAAAGGCACACAGGGCCGGGAGTTGGCCCAACACTTAAATGGGTCGCTAAAAGGCCAAAACTCAGGTTTGACTACAAATGGCCCAACTGATTTATGGGCCGTCAATAGGCTGAAAGAGACACCGGGATGGAAATTCGCCCAACACTTAAATGAGTCGCTAAAAGGCCGAAACTTAGGTCCGACTACAAATGGCCCAACTGATTTATGGGTCGTCAATAGGCTGAAAGACACACCGGGCCAGAAATTCGCACAACATTTAAATGGGCCGCTAAAAGGCCAAAAGATGTACATCCTGAAAATTGGCCCATCCATTAAACATGCCGTTAACAGGCCGAAATCTCATCAGGCCGGTATTGAGCCCAAATATATAGCGGGCTGTTAACGTTCTCGAATTGATGATGGGCTACAATGTTGTCAAATCTTTAACGGGCCATTGACGGGCCGAATTGGCACATCTCGTATGGGCCGTGGGCTTAAATGGACCTGACACAAGTAGGCCTTATATGGGCCGGCCTGCTAATTTTTACTGGGCCGACCTTTTTCACCGGAATGGGCCACTGTTGGGCCGTGCCACGTGTCGACCTATCATAGGCGCCTCCTGTCCAATGAGTGGATGACATCTGTCCCAATGGTGAGGCAACACGTGTTTCCTCCGGCCAATGATGATTTTACACGTGGAAAATCCCCATTGGTCCGGGCTGTTAACGGGTTATCGAATCCAAAACCTGACCCGATAGCTTAACAGCGTTTCGTTACGGTGGATGCCACATGTCGGTCACCCTTGACGGAAGGACTTCTGTGACACGCGATTTCTCGTCATGGAAGTGGACACTTCCATGATGATAATTTTGGTAATGTCATGGAACACTTCTACGACAGCACATGTATGACTATCTTGATTCTGTCATAAAATCGTCATGGATGTACATGCATGACAATAAACGCGACCTTCTGTGACAAACATGTATCATCACGGAAGTGTATTTTTTTTGTAGTGTGCTCTCCGGTGGGTGCGACAAGAAGCACACCAGCACCGGCGCCTTGCAGTGAGAAAGCCCCGTCAAAGTACATAATCCAGTCATGGCTCGTTTCCTTGCCGGGGAGAGTGGTCTCTTGAATTTCCTCGTCAGGCGTTGAGGTCCATTCCGCAATGAACTCTGCCAAAGCTCTGCTCTGAATTGTCGAAGTACTTTCAAACCTAAGACCAAAGCTTGACAGTTCCAATGCCCACTCCACAATCCTTTTGGTTGCATCTGAGTTGTGCAAGATCTGTTGCAACGGGAAGCGAGTGATGACGGCGATCTCATGTGCCTGAAAATAGTGATGGATCTTGCAATATTGCTTGTCAGAGCCCTCTGGCTTGTCGGCAGCCACCAAGGCCTGGCAGGCGGCGCACCCGGCAACCTCCTTGTCGGGCTCATCAACATTGGCCTTCTTGGTTGTGCTGGGGTTACCAGATTCCTCGACAGCAAGCACGGTCTTGCCCTTGCACTTCCTGTTGCGCTGTCGGCCCTTCTTTGTCGGGGCGACAACGTCTTCATCTCCAGAGTCACTTCCCTCGCCGGCATCCTCGCTGGGGTACTTCCTTCCTTCTTCATCCCGAGCGCATCTATCGGCCAAAACTTAAAGCTCGACAACATTTGTAACCTTGTTCAACGCCAGCTCTTCATGCATCTTGCAGTTGCGCATGTTCAGATGAAATGCGCTACTGACATCGGCAGTATGAACATATGGGATGTTGTATTGCACACAGTTGACTCTCTGTACGTATTTACGCAAGCATTCACCATCCTTCTGGGGGATGAGATGCAAATCACTTGCCTGGCCAGGAGCAGTGTGGCACCCAGTAAAGGCGCCAACAAACTCGTGGCACCGAGCCAACCAAGAGGAGATGGAATATATTGGCAGGTGCATCAACCACGACCTGACATTGGGCTTGAGCACCAACAGGAAGTAGTTGGCGAGCACCATGCCGTCCTGAGCCCCGACAGCTTGCATCGTGATGGTGTAAACGCTTAGGAACTCGAACGGATGAGTCTTACCGTCATACTTCTGTGGGACCTCTGGTTTGAACATGTAGGTAGTGGGCCACTAGAACTGCCGCAACTCATGGGTAAAAGCTGGACAACCTACCTCGTAAGGCAAGTCACCAGAATCCCTCGGCGTAGGCCTGTACGCAGTGGGCCCTGCAAGCCTATCAGATTGATGGCGCACTTCTCATCGCCGCTCGATGGTGGTTCAAGTGTCCTCTTTGACCCATTCCTGAAGAACTTGATGTTGTTCGCGACGAGCCCGTGGATCGGACGATGCCGTGCATATGTCGTCACGGGCATAGACCCAATGAGCTGGCAACCTCTGCTACCGTGGTGGAGGGGAGTGCACCATGGTTGCAGCGCCTCTGACCCTTCCACTGCCGGTACGCGCCGGCTCGGTGCACCGGCGCCGCGAAGGACTCGCCTCCTGGGGGACATCCTTATTGGCGTGTCCAATAAGGCTCTGGATAGCATCCCTCCACTCTTCTTGCTTCTCCGCGGCAGGAGGAAAGTCGAGGAGTGGCTGCGCTCGTGCCAACACCTCTGCTCGCATAGGTGGCAGCGACAAGCGCGAGGAACAAGAGGTGCTCGGACTTCTAACTGTGTTGGAAGGAGCCCCATCACAGGTCCGCGGCCGTGTGCCATTTTCAACAGCATCTTGGTGTGCATGCCGGCCCTGCGCATCTCGAGAATGATGCTGAGGGCTCTTTCTGCAGCGACGCCCGAGGTCACCAACGTCATGGCGCTGCTCGTCACGCACGACCTGGGAGGACCGCGGCGCATGTGCCGCCGACGGCGTCTTGGAGGTCGCCTTTCCACCCTTGGAGGTCCCTGCACCACCCGTAGGCAGCATGGCTCCGTCCTTGGATGCGGCGGTGCGCGGGTTGTCATCACGACCGCGGATGATGCCGCTCGCCTGGCTCCGGTTGCCAGAATGTCATGGGTGCTCGTGATCTCCACCGCCACCAGCGTCTACCCCGTCGCCCGTACGTGTCAGCATGGGCAGATCGGCCGCAGACGAACCGATCGCCGTAATCGTCTTCTTCTTGGGAGACATGGTGATGAAGAAACTGACACACTAACTGCTAGACCAGGTTTGCACAACCTCTTTCCCCTACCTGGCGCGGCAAAGATGTCGGGGAAACGACACCTACAAGGTCACGTGGATCCCTTCTATGGTTGGCAGGGAAAAAAATGCACAATGAGCGAGTTTAGCGATCAACATGATGGGTTTTTACCCAGGTTCGGGCCGCTGAGAAGCGTAAAACCCTAGTCCTACTTTGATTGTATATTGAGTGTTCTTGAGCTTCGGCTAGCTGCTACGCATGCAAGTTGGGCCGGAGAGTCCAAAAAGTCTGAATCCTTCTTCAGTACGCCTTGAGCCTCCTTTTATACGTCCAAGGGGTCGCCACAGTGGCACACAGGAGGTGTAAGTAGCTATTGTGTATATGTTTATCACTGATGTCTTAGGACAAATGCATTCAATGCGTTGCGTACGTGCCCTCTAACTTTATCGGGGACGGGAATAGAGCCCCTCCCGTCCGTCGCTGCCTCACCTCGTCTTGACACACATCCAGGTTGACGAGGCATGCAATGCTAAGCTGGCTGGATAGCCACTGCTCTGGAACGGTGGCAGGATCTTCACGAAGATCCGCATGCCACCACGCAGGTGCTTACCAGGCTGGTAGGTCAGTCACTGCGCTAGAGCGGTGGCGGGGCGGCGGAGCCTTGTCGTGCGCAAGTCTTGCCATGGCCTTGCAAACGTCCCCAACAAGAGTCTTGCCGGGGCCTCGCAAACGTCCCCGGCAAGAGTCTTGCCGGGGCCTCGCAAACGTCCCCGGCAAGGATCTTGCTAGGAACTTTGCCTTCTGGTCTTCACAAAGATCTACATGCCACCGGTCTTCACAAAGATCTGCATGCCACTACGCATGCGCCCCTGGATCTTGGCCTTGACATTGTCGGTGGTATCAGATCTCTCAACCTCAAGGGCGGTGGTCTTATTAGTACTTTGCAAGCCATCCAGGCAAGGATCTTGCTGGGGCTTCACGAGCCTCCTCGGCAAGGATCTTGACGGGGGTCATCTTGTCTTCCGCTCTCTGGTTACTGGCTTGGGCGCCGTCTTGGTCGTCTTATATCTCGCCTCAAGTTGCCCCTGTCAAGCCTCACTGCAGGTGCGGCTGCAACTGCTCGTGCACAAGTAAGGGTTATCAAAGGGCCCAAACTTTAGTACACCGACAAACGCTCCAAGCAAAACACATATCATGTGACGAATGAAAATATAGCTCCAAGTGGGGTTACCGATAATGTTGAAGACAAAAGAGGGGATGCCTTCCGGGGCATCCCCAAGCTTAGTTGCTTGGAAATTCCTTAAATATTACCTTGGGGTGCCTTGGGCATCCCCATGCTTGGGGTCTTGCCACTCCTTATTCTCCTCATATCAATATCTCACCCAAAACTTGAAATTTTCAATCACACAAAACTTAACAGAACTTCGTGAGATGGGTTAGTATGATAAAGACAAATCCTTCACTTGGGTACTGTCAAGATAAGATTCATAATTGTTTCCACTCAATACCTATTGTACCCTATCATTTCCACAATTTATATTGAGCAATATAAGCCATAGAAACTAGGAAACAAGTAAACTATGCATTGAAAACAGAATCTGTCAAAAATAGAACAACCTGTAATGATCTGGAAACCAACCATACTTCTCCTACTCCAAAAATTCTGAGTAATTAGAACAACGTAGGAAATTTGTATATCTATCATGTGTAAAAAAATTCAGATCAATAGCACGTTCCAGTGAATTTTGAAAGTTTCTGTTTTCCAACAAGATCAAATCAATTATCACCAAACATAATCCTAAAGGATTTACTTGGCACTTTATTGAAACAAAAGCTATAAAACATGATTAATGCAGTAACTTAATCATGTGAACACACAAAAATAGTAGGTAAAAGTGTTGGGTTGTCTCCCAACAAGCATTTTTCTTTAATGCCTTTTTAGCTAGGCATGATGATTTCAATGATGCTCATGTAGAAGATAAGAATTGAAAAACAAAGAGAGCATCATGAAGGATAATACTAGAATATTTAAGCCTAACCCACTTCCTATGCATAGGGATTTGTTGAGAAAATAATTTATGGGAGCAAGAATCAACTAGCATAGGAAGGAAAAACAACAAAAACATCAAGATTGTCAACACAAAGAGGTGAAATTTGATATTATTGAGATATGTAAAAGCACAAGTTCCTCTCCCATAATAATTTTCAGTAGCATCGTGAATGAATTCAACAATATAACTATCACATAAAGCACACTTTTCATGATGCATAAGCATAGAATTTTTTTTACTCTCCACATAAGCAAATTTATACTCATCAATAGTAGTGGGAGCAAACTCAACAAAATAACTATCATGTGATTGAAAATTAAAATCATGATGACAAGTTTCATGGTTATAATTATTCAATATAGCATACATGTCATCACCATAATCATCATAGATAGCAACTTATTTATCATAGTCAATTGAAACCCCTTCCAAAATAGTGGATTCATCACTAAATTAAGTCATGACCTCTCCAAATCCACTTTCGTAATTATCATCATAAATAGAAGGCATGCTTTCATCACAATAAACTTGCTCATCAAAACTTGGGGGACAAAAAATATCATCTTCATCAAACATAGCATTCCCAAGCTTATGGCTTTGCATATCATTAGCAACATGGATATTCAAAGAATTCATACTAACAACATTGCGATCATGCTCATCATGCAAAGATGCTTTGTCAAACATTTTATAGAATTCTTCTTCTATCAATTGAGCACAATTTTCCTTTCCATCATTTTCATGGAAGAAATTATAAAGATGAATAATATGATGCAGCCTCAATTCCATTTTTTGTAGTTTTCTTTTATAAACCAAACTAGTGATAAAAAGAAGCTAAAAGATTCGGTTGCAAGATCTAAAGATATATCTTCAAGCACTCACCTCCCCGGCAAAGGTGCCATAAAAGAGCTTGATGTCTACTACACAACTTGTTCTTGTAGACTCGTGTTGGCGTTGGGTAACATAGCATGCAATTTCAAAAAAATCCTATGATCATGCAAGATCTATCTAGGAGATGCATAGCAACGAGAGGGGGAGAGTGTGTCCACGTACCCTCATAGACCAAAAGCGGAAGCGTTAGTTAACGTGGTTGATGTAGTTGAACGTCTTCACGATCTAACCGATCCAAGTACTGAACATACGGCACCTCCGAGTTCAGCACACATTCAACTCGATGACGTCCCTCGAACTCTTAATCCATTACAGGGTTGAGGGAGAGTTTCGTCAGCACGACGGCGTCGTGATGGTGTTGATGACATGATCCACGCAGGGCTTCGCCTAAGCACTACGATGATACTATCTGAGGAGTAAATGGTCGAGGGGGGCACCGCACACGGCTAAGACAATGTTGTGTCTTTGGGTGCCCCCCTGTCCCCATATATAAAGGATGGAGGAGGAGGCCGGCCACCAGGGGCATGTCAAGGGAGGGGGGAGTCCTACTAGGACTCCACTCCAAGTAGGATTCGCCCACCCCCCCCCTCTTTTTTCCTCCTTACGGAGGTCGAAAGGGGGAAGGAGAGGGAGTAGGAGAAGGAAAGGGGGTGGCGCCCCATTTACCTAGTCCAATTCGGCCTCCTCCCTTGTGGGGGGCGCACCATCCCCTTGTGGGCTGGTTAGCCTCCCTCCCATTGCCCATATGGCCCATATCTTCCACCGGGGGGTTCCGGTAACCCTTCCGATACTCCATTTTGTACCCGATATACTCCGGAACCCTTCCGAGGTCCGAATACCACCTTCCAATATATCAGTATTTACCTCTCGACCATTTAGAGACTCCTCGTCATGTCCTTGATCTCATCCGGGACTCCGAACAAACTTCGGTCACAAAAACACATAACTCATAATACAAATCGTCATGGAATGTTAAGCGTGTGGACCCTATGGGTTCGAGAACTATGTAGACATGATCGAGACACATCTCCGATCAATAACCAATAGTGTAACTTTGATGCTCATATGGGCTCCTACATATTCTATGAAGATCTTTATCGGTCAAACAGCATAACAACATATGTTGTTCCCTTTGTCATCGGTATGATACTTGCTTGAGATTCGATCGTCGGTATCTTAATACCTAGTTCAATATCATTACCGGCAAGTCTCTTTACTCATTCTATAATGCTTCATCCCACAAATAATTCATTAGTCACATTGCTTGCAAGGCTTATAGTGATGAGCATTACCAAGAGGGCCCAGAGATACCTCTCCGATACACGGAGTGACAAATCCTAATCTCGATCTATGCCAACCCAACAAACACCTTCGGAGACACCTGTAGAGCATCTTTATAATCACCCAGTCATGTTGTGACGTTTGATAGTACACAAGGTGATCCTCCGGTATACGGGAGTTGCATAATCTCATAGTCAGAGGAACATGTATAAGTCATGAATAAAGCAATAACAGTAAAACTTATCGATCATTATGCTAAGCTAATGGATGGGTCTTGTCCATCACATCATTCTCTAATGATGTGATCATGTTCACCAAATGACAACACATGTCTATGGTCAGGAAACATAACCATCTTTGATTAACGAGCTAGTCAAGTAGAGGCATACTAGGGACACTTTGTTTTGTCTATGTATTCACACATGTACTAAGTTTCCGGTTAGTACAATTCTAGCATGAATAATAAACATTTATCATGATATAAGGAAATATAAATAACAACTTTATTATTGCCTCTAGGGCATATTTCCTTTAGTTGGGCCTCCAAGCGCAGAGTTTTGTAGGACAGTAGCAATTTTCCCTCAAGTGGATGACCTAAGGTTTATCAATCCGTGGGAGGCGTATGATGAAGATGGTCTCTCTCAAACAACCCTGCAACCAAATAACAAAAAGTCTCTTGTGTCCCCAACACACTAAATACAATGGTAAATTGTATAGGTGCACTAGTTCGGCGAAGAGATGGTGATAAAATTGTAGTAATGATAGTAGATATTGATTTTTGTTATAGGTACAATAAAAAAACAACAAGGTAGCAAGTAACAAAAGTGAGCACAAACGTTATTGCAATGCTTGAAAATGAGACCTAGGGTCCGTACTTTCGCTAGTGCAATCTCTCAACAATGCTAATCTAAATGGATCACATAACCATCCCTCAACATGCGATGAAGAATCACTCCAAAGTTCCTATCTAGCATAGAACATAAGAAGAAATTATTTGTAGGGTACGAAACCACCTCAAAGCTATTCTTTCTGTTCGATCTATTCAAGAGTTCATACTAAAATAACACAAGGCTATTCTTTCCGTTCGATCTATCCAAGAGTTCGTACTAAAATAACACCATATAATACGCATCAACCAACTCTAATGTCACCAAGATACTCCAATGTCACCACAAGTATCCATGAGTTAATTATATGATACGCATCAAACAATTTCAGATTCATAATACTCGATCCAACACAAAGAACCTCAAAGAGTGCCCTAAGATTTCTACCGGAGAAACAAGGACGAAAACGTGCATCAACCCCTATGCATAGATTACCCCAATGTCACCTCGGGAATCCGCGAGTTGAATGCCAAAACATATATCAAGTGAATCAATATAATTCCCCATTGTCACCACGGGTATTCATATGCCAAACATATGTCAAGTGCTCTCAAATCCATAAAAGTATTCAATTCGATAAAACAAAATCTCAAAGGGAAAACTCAATTCATCACAACAAGATAGAGAGGGAGAAACACCATATGATCCAACTATATTAACAAAGCCCGTGATACATCAATATTGTGTCATCTCAAGAACACGAGAGAGAGAGAGAGAGAGAGAGATTAAACACACAGCTACTGGTACAAACCCTCAGCCCTGAGGATGGACTAGTCCTCCTCATCATGGTGGCCGCCGGGATGATGAAGATGGCCACCGGTGATGATTTCCCCCTCCGTCGGAGTGCGAGAACAGGGTCTAGATTGGTTTTTTGTGGCTACAGAGGCTTGCCGCGTCAGAACTTCCGATCTAGGGTTACTTCTGATGGTTTCTCTATTTATAGGATTTTTTGGCATCGGTTTCACGCGAAGATGGACCTCGAGGTGAGCACAACCCACCAGGGCAAGCCCGACCCCTCAGGCGCGCCCCAGTGTCTTTTGCCCTACTCCTTCACCTTCTTGTCCTTCCATGAAGCTTTGGGGCCTCTTTTGTTCCAAAAAATTGTCAAAAAGTTTCAGCTCATTTGGAGAACTTTCATTTCTGCACAAAAAACAACACCATGGTAGTTCTGCTAAAAACAGTGTCAGTTTGGATTAGTTCCATGCAAATCATACCAAAACCATATAAAATTATTGTACATGAATACTTCATAAATTATAGATACGTTGGAGATGTATCAAGCACCGGCATTAGGGTTTAAGGAGGCAAAAGGGAACATAGTTTCATCAAACACGACGTCACGTGAAATATAGACATGACCACCGGCTACATCAAGACACTTAAATCCTTTGGGAAGGTTGCTATAACCAAGAAACACACACCATTTAGAGTGGAACTCAAGTTTCTTAGAATTGAAGGGACGAAGGTTCGGCCAACATGCACAACCAAAAATGTGAAGAGCATGATAATTTGGTTTCTCCTAAAATAATATTTCAAGAGGAGTTTCAAGATTAATCACTTTGCTAGGAGTTCGGTTGATGAGATACGTGGCAGCTATAAAGGCCTCATCCCAAAATTTTAAGGGCATGGAGGCATGAGCTAGAAGTGAGAGCTCAACTTCAACAAGGTGCCGGTGTCTCCTTTCGGCCGAGGCGTTTTGCTAGTGTGCATGGGGGCATGGGACGTGGTGAGTGATGCCAATTTGACGAAAGAAAGAATTCAAGTGTTCATATTCACCACCCCAATATGTCTGCATGGTGATGATTTTGTGATTAAAGCGTCTTTCAACAAGAGCTTGAAACTCATGAAATATTTTGAACACTTTAGATTTATGCTTAAGAATGTAAATCCATGTATGCTGTAATCATCAATGAAACTCACATGATAATTCTTCCTATTGATGGAATCGTGGGCAGGCCCCCATACATATGAAAAAACTAGCTCTAAAGGAGCATTGCAAACACTAATTAAATTCGGGTAGGGAAGTTGGTGAGTTTTGCCTTGTTGGCAAGAATCACATACGCCCTCTTTATTCAACTCACTATTAGAAAAGCAAATTTTATTCTTCCTAAGAACATGCTGAATGATTGTTGATGAAGGATGACGTAATCGACTCTGCCACCTCGACGGAGAGACCTTGGTGGCACCAAAATCTTGCCCGCCCGAGCTCAAAGGAGCAGACGAGAGGGGATAAAGGCCACCCCTACATCTGCCTTGGAGGAGGGCTTTCTTCGTTGCCTTGTCCTTGACAAAGAAGTAATGTAGATGAGTTTCAAGAAAAGCATGATTATCATGAGACAAACGATGAGCAGAGATCAAGTTTTTGGTCGCTTTAGGTACATGCAATATGTCTTTGAGATGAAGATTACGAGTGGGGGTATGAATATAAGCTTGACCAACGTGGCTAATTTTCATACATGCGTTGTTTGGCATGTTCACTTGATCTTGGCCGGAGTACTTCTCCCTCATTGTGAGCTTGTCCAACTCGCTGGTGATGTGGTATGTTGCCCCGGTGTCGATGTACCAGCTGGTGTCGACGCCGTAGGAGTTGGTGTTGGTGTTGACGACTGTTGCGCTCTTCTCCTTGGTGAACACGATGTCTAAATGGCGGTAGCACTCCATGGCGACATGATTTGGCTTGGAGAAGATCTGACAGACGACCTCAGGGAGATCGTTGCGGCCTCCTCCATTGCCGCGACCTCCATGGCCTTGGCCACGGCCGCCGCCACAGTTTGCTCTGCAGCCATCGCCATGTCCGCCACGAGAGACGACGTTGGCAGAGAAGTGGGAAGACTGGTGCCCGCCATCGAACATGGCGAGTCTGTTCTCAAAGCCGACGAGGAGGGAGTAGAGCTCGTTCACCTTGATCGACTCGGCCGTGGTGCACAGGGAGGAGACGAAGCCCATGTAGTCAAAGTCGAGGTCGGCGAGAATGTATGACGCCATGTCATCGTTGGTGGGAGGCTTTCCAACAGAAGCCACCTCGTCTCCAAGCGCCTTCATGCGGCCGATGTACTCGACAATTGTCAAGGTCCCCTTCTTTGTCGTCGACAGGGCGATACTTGTGTTCACCGCGTGCGCCCGCGTCTGGGAGATAAACATCTCTGTGATAGCAGTCCACGCTACCGACGCCGAGGCGCAGTGGGCGATCTGAATCATCACAACAGGTGAGACTTAATTGAACAAAAAAACTCAGAACTTGAGAATCCTGAGCCTTGGCGATCTCATATGCCGGGTTGGGCACATCGGTGGGTTTGCCATCCTTGTCAGTGAGCTTGGGCGCCGGATCCTCCCTCTCTGGATTGATGAACAAGATGAGCTGGGCGCCGTGAATGGCAGCAACCGCTTGCGAACGCCATACCAGGAAGTTGGAGCGGTGGAGGCGATTGGCGATGGGGATGAGGGGTGGTGCTGCGGTGGCAGCGGTGGAGCTTGAGGCCATGGCGATGTGTTGGGATGTGCTAGAGGTTAGGCTCTGAATACCATGTAAAATCTGGTTGAAGCGTATGCTTTCGTAGGGACACATTGCGTGTTTATATAGAGACTAGAGAGATAGATTACATGGTAGGTGGTTTAGGTTGTTACTAGATTGATCCCCAAGCCAACTATCTATACAGATAAGGATCGATCTCAACAAACCCTAAACCACCCGCGCGTGTACATGGTTTATACTTGTACCATATACACGTTATAATACATTTTCTAACAGCTACAGGATCTAACTCTCCATCCGTTTTGCAACAAAGGCCTAGTTTTTTTAGAGAAAAGGCTCAGCCCGAGCCTGGAGTAGGCTCGGACCTCACCCGGCTTTGAATTAACAAAGCCATCAACCGGCCAGGATTACACGATCAGAATACAAATGACACAAGAAGAAACAACATGAAATGCCCTAAAGATACAAGGGGCACTCTGCACAACTTACATCACATCGCAATGCTAGTAACAAGAGATATAGAGGTAAAACACAACTAGCAGAAGCATATGACTGCACTCCCAGGCGCCAAGGACAAAGAGGAGTAGAGGCACCGCTGGGATAGCTTGAACTGGATGGACGACAAGAACAGGATGAACCATGGGTTGGTCGAGCGCAGCCCCTCCCTCCACCGTCGAAGAAGGCCACCACCCTCTCGTCTTGGCTCGAAAGACGCCGCACCGTCGGACTTGGGAGACGCTCACCAAGAGCTAGAGAGAGCCGAACTCAAAATCCAGGGCACCCACAAAACTTGTCCTCCGTGACGAAGAGAGCACACCATGCCGGCCACACTGTTCGAGACCAAGATCGCCTGACAGCAGCAAGAAAGTTGCCGCGAGCAGCAGCAGAGAGGCGGACAACAAGGCAGCGGGATAGCACCTCAGCACTACACCCGCACGAGCCAGCCGCCGGCCAAACCCCCACCTTTAGTAACCCACACCCGAATCCTAGCTCCCCAGGCAACGCCTCCAAGGAGGGGATGATGCCCATAGCGCCACCGCTGCCCAATCCAGGCCGGATTTTGGGTTTTCACCCGGGAGAGGACCAGAGGTGGCAAGAAGAGGGACCACGACACAACCTCCAAGAAGGATGCGTCGCCCGAAGCCGACGCCGCTGTCGAGCAGAACCAGCCAGCCTAGGGTTTCCCCCGGTCCCAATCTGCACCACCATCCCCGAAAGCACCAGATCCAGCAGCGGCCGCCGGCAACAAGCGCAAAGGGGAGGGAGCGGGAAGGAGGGAGCAGCATACCTCCAGATCTGGCGAGGAAGAAGGCCCCCACACTGCCACTGCCAAGCACCGACGCCCCACCAACCGAGCGATCGAGGACGCCGGTCAGAGCCCCCACGCACACTGTCCAATGCGCGAATGGCGGCGCCGCACCGACAGGGGCCGCCACCCCGAGGATCCAGATCTTCGGGAACGGAGCGACGAAGGCCTCGCCGCCACCGTCATCGGTGGCCGCACGGGCTTGCCCGGCGACCTCCTCGAGTGGCGGCGAGGAGGGGGGAGGAAATCTAGGTGGCGGCGCTCGAAACCCTAGACGCCGCCCGAGTCGCCCGAGCGGGCGGCGCGGGGGGTTTGGGGGTGGGAGGGGGGGATGTTGGACGTTCGAGATCTGTTTCACCCCGGTGAGTTTCTATTGCGGCCTGGCAAGGTTAGGCCATCACAAAGGCCTAGTTGCAGTCCCGCCTTCTGAAACAAAGGTGAAGTTGTATGAATATGAAGTAGGTGAAGATCAGCAATGCTACATTCACGGGCACAATGCGGGCCTTTTACGGAGTGAGTCTGAGTTGGTAGGGCCTGATTGGATTAAGGAGAGAGATTGGGCCCTACCCGCCTGAAAATCAGGAGGGGGGGGGGGGGTAGGTTTAGTTAGAGGGAAGCAGCCCGTAAAAACTAGTAAACAGCCCGTGCGTTTAGCATTTTTGGGTGAAGATTGACTCCTAGTTGGATGAAGAACCAATCCTATGGACACGGAGGCGACAGACGCTCGTCGTTGAAGGCAAACATTTCCCTATCTGCAAATGCAAATCATCAAATGAGCCGCAGATTGATAACACGATCTCGCGCAGACATACAAAACGATCCCGTACAGCTACATACGAGTACTAGGACGTGGCACATGAACTGTGGCATGCAGCCACAGATCGCTTTTCCTCCTCGCCGTGATCCCGAGCGCCTCCGCCATGTCCAGTCCACCCGCGCCGCCGGGGAGCTCCCAGTCGAAGTGGAAGAGGAGGCTCGCCAGCGCGAGCTCCATGACGGCGAGCCCGAACATTATCCCTGGGCACATCCTCCGGCCTGCACCGAACGGTACGAACTCGAAGTCCGCCCCCCGAAAGTCTGCCGCCGCAGCGCCGCCGCCGGCCTCTTCGAACCTCTCCGGCCTGAAGTCCTCGGCGTCCATGCCCCAGCTCGCCGTGTCCCGCCCGATCGCCCACGCGTTGACGAGCACCATGGCGCCCTTGGGAACGTCGTGGCCGAGCACGCGCCGGGGCTCCGTGCACTCCCGCGGGAGGAGCAGCGGCACGGCCGGATGCAGCCGGAGCGTCTCCTTGATTACGAGATGCAGGTAGCGTAGCTCCGGCAGGACCTCCTCCCGTACGCGGCTCTCACCAGCAAGGGCGCCGCGCACCTCCACCTGAGCCCTCCGGAGCGCCGCCGGGCTCCGCATGAGCTCCGCCATGGCCCATTGGAGCGTCGTCGCCGAGGTCTCGCTCCCTGCTCCGAATAGATCCGTGATGACCGCACGGATGGTTCCGATGTCGAGAGGTGCGCGGAGGCCGCCATCCGCCTGGATCCGCAGTAGCACGTCGAGGAGGTCCTTGTCATCGTCGCCAGCGCCGGCCGTCCTCTTCCGCTCCCGGTGCTCGGCGATGATGCCGTCCATGAGCCGAGACATCTCACGGCTGTGCGCCTCCGCGCGGCGGGCCGCCCCGCTGAACGCGTGCGCGAGACGTGACGACGGGAACAGGTCGGCGAGGCTGAACCCGGCGGCCACCTTGACGCCCTCGTCCAGGCGATCCAGGAACTCGTCGCGGAGGTCCCCGATCCTATCGCCCACCACGGCGCGCACCACCGCGTCGGTGACGTAGGTTGCGAGGAGCAGGCTGACGTTCACGGGCTCCGACGCCGACGCCGCCATCGACGCAACGACGGATGCGACGAGGCTCGCGGCCTCGGCCTCGCGGGACCCCCGGAGGGACCGGACCCGGCGCGCGCCGAGCAGCTCGGTGACGCAGAGCTTTCGGATCTCGCGCCAGTGCTCGCCGTGCGGCGCGAACGCCACGCCGAGACCGTCCCTTGTGAGCGCGCGGATGGTGGCGGTGCGTGGCCGCGTGGCGAAGGCG
This sequence comes from Triticum timopheevii, assembly GCA_963921465.1. Taxonomy (NCBI): domain Eukaryota; kingdom Viridiplantae; phylum Streptophyta; class Magnoliopsida; order Poales; family Poaceae; genus Triticum; species Triticum timopheevii. The sequence continues at coordinate 157,618,587 of OY997272.1, forward strand.
GCGTCGTGGGTCTTCATGATCTCCCGCGCCGCGCCGGCCGACGAGGCGACGACGACCCGGAGCTCGCCGAGGCGGAGCAGCATGAGCGGGGCGTCGAGCCGGTGGGCGAGGTCGCGCATTGCGCGGTGCGGGAGCGCGCCGACGAGGTGGTGCAGGCTGCCGATGACCGGCAGCTGCCATGGCCCCGGGGGAGGGTTCTCCCCGCCCTGCTTCCGCGGACGGAGCTTGACGAGGAGGAGGAGTGGGAGTACTAAGATGGTGGCCAGGACGAGGTAATGGTGATAACGGTTATCCGCGTCTTGGGTCGCCATGGCTGGGTAGGGAGTGCATCGAGTTTCCTTCTTCGCGCCTGAAGCTGTCTACCTTGTGTGGAGGTAGGAGTACTAGGTAGCGGTAGCTGGACACTACGCCAGTTGACCAGCTAATGAAGTGCTTAACTAAGTGGAGCATGTGAATGGCGAGTGATTATTTTTAAGAACACGCGGCAACTTTCCAAGTCAACGACTATAGCTGGCATATACCGCGATTTGCAAGATGTAACCATCTTGGCAAATATGTATAGAGATATTTGTATTTTTATAGTTTTCCTTGATTTGGATGAGTTTTTTGACAAATTTTTCTGGTCTAACTTTTCTTATTGACATTACACTACAATTACTCTCCATATTTATGGGGCTGATTTGTTTCTCACAAGTAACATTTTTTTTTTGGCAAATCACAAGTAACATGTCTAGTTGTACTCCCTCCATTCCTAAGATGAACCACCAAAACGTCATATATTTAGAAATAGATGGAGTAGACGTTAATAGAGAGCTAACGTACACTCGGGCCCTCAAGCAAAATGTGACGTTCATGTCACTAGCGTGTGGACACACCACTAGCCTCCCTCCCTCCTCGTCAACATCTTCTTTACTTCTACAAAAGGAATTTGCCACGCTATAGAGTGAAATGCCATGTTATGGCAATGTTATCAACAGGAGAAAAAATATATGTCATGGCATTTGTTCAGGGATTGACATGGTGCAATGCAACATAGAAGAATTGACATGCTATAAATATTAGAACATGGTAAATGTTGCATCAGAGAGAATTGCCGCACTATATGATAGGAAAATGTCTACATAGTTAGGAATTGGCATGCTCACAAAATAGGATTACCATGCTACAACAAATAGAATTTTCATCCAACGGTAAAGAAAGTTGCCACACATATTTCGTGAATAGCCACGTTACATGAGACGGAACTGCCATGCTACACACGGTAATTGCGTTACATGAGACGGAACTGCTATGCTACACACAATAATTGCCATGCTCCATATAAAAAATGTCACTTGTTCAAGATTTGCATCGTTCGCTTGGGGGCGGATGAAGCGAACGATGCTCCATGGGGATTCCCACATTGGTCAAGCGTTGAGTTTCGGGCGCGGGGTCGGACACGCCACAGAGCATTCGCTGCAAGAACCGTTTTCGGAGAACGTTCACTCACTATCCTTTTATAGCCATATCCCTCTACAGATCTACTTCATGCCCCATCTTTGCGTAAGTTAATTAAATAAATGGGGAGGCAATGCTGCAGGGACGATACTCTTTGGACTAATTTTCCATGATGATTCACCACAGCCTTTCATCACGTTCGGTGCATGGAGCTGAACCTTTGGATCATCAATCGTTCAAAGGATTGACAAGATGAACGTCGTGTGCAAAGTAGTTCCGTAAATGGGGGACAGGGGTCTCCTTCCCGCACCCCTCTCTAAATTTTGAAATGAATCACAAGTTCGACTTTGTTCTCTATTGACAAGCATGTGTTCCACCCATGCATGTTATCCATTTTTTTTTGAGAGGACGCAAACTGTGTCTTAGGTTTATAGAAGGGACACTAGTGGAAAAAGGCCCATTTGTCCCAGTTCCATAGGCCCATTTGTCCCAGTTCTGGAACCGGGACTAAAGCCCATGACCTTTAGTCCTGGTTCGCTCACGAACCGGGACAGGTGGGGCTCCACGTGGCCGCTGCGGTGAGCCTAGGCAGGAGGGCCTTTCGTCCCGGTTGATAACACCAACCGGGACCAAAAGGCATCCACGCGTCAGCAGCTCAGGAGCTGCGATTTTTGTTTTTTTGTTTTGAAAGGGGGGGGGGGGGTTGGGGGTTTGGAGGGTTAATTTAATTAGGGTTTTCATATATTGTGTTAGCTAGCTAATAGAGAGAAGTGACCTATCTTATCTTCGTGCTTGGTCGACGCTACATACTATACGTATAGGGAGGACTCGACACGCTAGCTAGTAAGAAAATGAAGGAAACCATTAAGTACAGAAGATCGTCATGAACATATACAGAGAGAAGTGATCGACCTCTCCTTCTCCGAGAGATTGGTCGAACAACAAGTTTTCGTATATCTATCCGACGCTACTAGCTACATATATACAATATAAGATCTATTACAATCCCCAACATCTGAAGTCAAGTTCCACATGGTATTCTCCGGCTTTATTGATGACGCGATCAAGAAAGAATCCCGCCAATTCCTCTTGAATTGCTTTTATGCGATCGTGTGGTAGGAGCTCATCCCGCATCTGCCAGATCTAAATCGAAGAAGAGGGTGAATACATGTGTATGAATGAAACTCAACACAAATGATGGTAATAAAATACAATTGTGAATATTTTTGCTTACACACTTCATATTGTTTTTTAGAGTAGCCCCGCTTATTCTTGGTCGTCTCGTTGTAGATGAACTCGCAAACGTAGTATCCACAGAAATCATTCCTGCCTTCCTGCCTCAAGCACTTTATGAGAAATAGAGGTCAATCAAACTGATAAGCAAGCATGCTAAATGGTATTGGTGAAACTAGCTAGAATCAATGGGAGCTGCACGGAACTAGGTAGTATAGTACTTACTTTCGGGTGTTTAAATGTCAGCTCGATCGGCAGCCCCGGAGAAATTGCGGTGAACTCTTTCCAAACCCTGCCAGACAAAGAAAATAATTACTTGATATCAGGAAATGAACAAAGTTGCCGATATGGTGCGATAATGATCGATTGAACTTACTTCTGGAGCATTGGAGTCATGTCCGCATAGTCCTTGGGATCTTTTCATCTCGAGTCTAAGACGGTTACTTCTCCCCGCTCAAGCTTAATCACTACGAGAATAAAGTGGAAGTTGTGCACACATGCACAACTCATCAGTTACATGACTATAACCTCGAGTAATAAGGGAAACAGAATATGCACAAGACAGTAACACTCACTTGAAGTTGTAAGGAAAGAATATTTTATCTTTGCTTTGATTTTTGAGCAACGATTGTAGCAAGTTGTCCTCGGTTTATGTGACATTCTTTTGAACCGTCCATTCATGTATGACATTTGGGTTAATGAACCCAATGTCATAGATTTGTGCTTTTTTGCATTCGACGATCTTCAATCTGCATAATATAGTGAGGATAATTATATATACATGCAATGAAAGAGCTTAGCTATATATAGAGAGACTTAATTACAGAAAGTAGTACTTACAGACAGTAGCAAGCCACAAGTGATTTGTTGAGGGCCTTTTGATTGTAGAACTGGAAAAACTCGTCAAAATCAACAGTTAACAATTCTTGAACAATGAAGTCGTGGTCCTCTTTAATTCTCATCGACAAAGCATCCTTCCCAGACTCGTTGCATGTTTTCATGTGCCATTCATGGAATCTTCGCATCATCGTTGTGACAGCAAGAGTTCCATCTTTGACGAGAGGCTTCCCGTACTGGTATTTGAATTCGTCCACCTCCATTGTATCAAAATGTATATCGTCGGGCAGGTAATCACTAGGATTGGTACCAGGCAGCATCAGCGGCTGATTTGCGATGATATCACTAGACACCTTGAGCGGAGGGCACGATTGGTTCCCCTATTCTTCGAGCTGGGGAATTTTTCCCACTTCTTCATTCTTTTAACCTTTTCTCACTTGAAGTACTTCCCGACCGGTGCGCTTCTTGCAATGTCTTTTTAATACAGCAGAGATGGTTGTTATCCGGGGAAGGCGGTGGTGGTCGCTTCAGGGCATTGATAGTGCGCTTTGCTTTCACCGGATCTATCTTCTCCTCCAGAGGTGGATGTTTCATAGCTCTTCGCGTTTCAAAGAAGTCCTTCACTTGGGCTTCAATGATCTTCGCGTTTTCCTCCATGGTCATCTCGTATGGTAACTTCTCTACAGGCTTGAGAGATGGACCGAATCTATATTGCCTCCCACCTCTGCCTATACTGCTAGATGCCGGAGTGGCGACGTCTCTCTTCCGTTGCTGCTGCCGAGTAGTATAAGGAGGCGGAGTTTTCCGATGCGCCGGAGCAGCCGGAGCAGCGGTGTCTGTGTTCCGCCGTTGCTGACGAGGCGGAGGAGGCGGGCTGCTCGGACACGCCGGAACATGCGGAGAAGGAGGCGGAGTGCCACCCTCATGCACCAGAGAAGGAGGCGGAGTGCCCTGACTGCCAGAGGAGGAGGAGAAGGAGAAGGAGGCGTCAAGTTCAGAAGCTTGATGTGCTGCTTCCGCCATAGACATGGAGTCTTCAGAGCAAGACCCAGCCGAGTCTCCCCTTCACCTGTAGGGTGGTCAAGCTGGAGCTCCTCAAATCCCTCTGTTATTTCATCAACCATCACAATAGCATAGCCTTGTGGAATCGGAAGGCAGTGAAAAGTTGCGTCGGGTTCAGGAGGTGCAACAGAGCCGACAACCGCCTTGACTTTGAGGTTCTTCCATTGCGTCATAAGCTGGCACTATTGTGCCTCCGTGATAGCATCCACGGGGTAGCTAGAAGTCGTGAAGTCAGACTGCTGAACGAGCTCGGTGGAAGCCACACTACTTCTTTGCTGAGATGGCGAGGTAGCTTCTGGGGTAGCTTGGGCAGGTCGCTGGCTCTCAACTTGTTCCTCTAGCTTTCGTACCCCACAGGTCCCAGGATTGAAACCTGGCTCTGATACCACTGTTGGAGAACGTTGCATAAAATAATTTTTTTTCTACGTTCACCAAGATCAATCTATGAGTTCATCTAGCAACGAGAGAGAGAAGTGCATCTACATACCCTTGTAGATCGCGTGCGGAAGCGTTCACGAGAACGGGGTTGAGGGAGTCGTTCTCATCGTGATCCAAATCACCGGAGATCCTAGCGCCAAACGGACGGCACCTCCGCGTTCAACACATGTACGGTCAGCGTAACGTCTCCTCCTTCTTGATCCAGCAAGGGGGAAGGAGAGGTTGATGAAGATCCAGCAGCACGACGGCGTGGTGGTGGATGCAGCAGGGCTCTGGCAGGGCTTCGCCAAGCAACTACGGGAGGAGGAGGTGTAGCAGGGAGGGGAGGGAGGCGCCAGGGTGTTGGGTGCGGCTGCCCTCCCACCCCCCCTCTTTATATAGGGACCCCAGGGGGGCGCCGGCCCTAGAGATGGGATCTCTAGGGGGCGGCGGCCAAGGGGGGTGGAGTGCCCCCCAAGGCAAGTGGAGGCGCCCCCTCACCTAGGGTTCCCAACCCTAGGCGCAGAGGGGGGCCCAGAGGGGCGCACCAGCCCACTAGGGGCTGGTTTCCCTCCCACTTCAGCCCATGGGGCCCTCCGGGATTGGTGGCCCCACCCGGTGGACCCCCGGGACCCTTCCGGTGGTCCTGGTACAATACCGGTGACCCCCGAAACTCTTCCGATGGCCGAAACAGCACTTCCTATATATAATTCTTTACCTCCGGACCATTCTGGAACTCCTCGTGACGTTCGGGATCTCATCCGGGACTCCGAACAACTTTCAGTTTGCTGCATACTCATATTCATACAACCCCAGCGTCACCGAACCTTAAGTGTGTAGACCCTACGGGCTCGGGAGACATGTAGACATGACTGAGACGGCTCTCCGGTCAATAACCAACAGCGGGATCTGTATACCCATGTTGGCTCCCACATGCTCCTCGATGATCTCATCGGATGAACCATGATGTCGAGGATTTAAGCAACCCCGTATACAATTCCCTTTGTCAATCGGTATGTTACTTGCCCGAGATTCGATCGTCGGTATCCCAATACCTTGTTCAATCTCGTTACCGGCAAGTCACTTTACTCGTACCGTAATGCATGATCCCATGACCAGACACTTGGTCACTTTGAGCTCATTATGATGATGCACTACCGAGTGGGCCCAGTGATACCTCTCCGTCATACGGAGTGACAAATCCCAGTCTCGATCCGTGTCAACCCAACAGACACTTTCGGAGATACCTGTAGTGCACCTTTATAGTCACCCAGTTACGTTGTGACATTTGGAACACCCAAAGCACTCCTACGGTATCCGGGAGTTACACGATCTCATGGTCTAAGGAAAAGATACTTGACATTGGAAAAGCTCTAGCAAAACGAACTACACGATCTTATGCTATGCTTAGGATTGGGTCTTGTCCATCACATCATTCTCCTAATGATGTGATCCCGTTATCAATGACATCCAATGTCCATAGTCAGGAAACCACGACTATCTATTGATCAACGAGCTAGTCAACTAGAGGCTCACTAGGGACATGTTGTGGTCTAAGTATTCACATGTGCATTACAATTTCCGAATAATACAATTATAGCATGAATAAAAGACAATTATCATGAACAAGGAAATATAATAATAATCCTTTTATTATTGCCTCTAGGGCATATTTCCAACAGTCTCCCACTTGCACTAGAGTCAATAATCTAGTTACATTGTGATGAATCGAACACCCATAGAGTTCTGGTGTTGATCATGTTTTGCTCGCGGAAGAGGTTTAGTCAACGGATCTGTGACATTCAGATCCATATGTACTTTGCAAATATCTATGTCTCCATCTTGAACATTTTCACGGATGGTGTTGAAACGACGCTTGATGTGCCTGGTCTTCTTGTGAAACCTGGGCTCCTTGGCAAGGGCAATAGCTCCAGTGTTGTCACAGAAGAGAGTGATTGGCCCCGATGCATTGGGTATGACTCCTAGGTCGGTGATGAACTCCTTCATCCATATTGCTTCATGCGCTGCCTCCGAGGCTGCCATGTACTCCGCTTCACATGTAGATCCCGCCACGACACTTTGCTTGCAACTGCACCAGCTTACTGCTCCACGATTCAACATATACACGTATCCGGTTTGTGACTTAGAGTCATCCAGATCTGTGTCGAAGCTAGCGTCTACGTAACCCTTTACGACGAGCTCTTCGTCACCTCCATAAACGAGAAACATGTCCTTTGTCCTTTTCAGGTACTTCAAGATATTCTTGACCGCTGTCTAGTGTTCCTTGCCGGGATTACTTTGGTACCTTCCTACCAATCTTACGGCAAGGTATACATCAGGTCTGGTACACAGCATGGCATACATAATAGATCCTATGGCTAAGGCATAAGGGATGACACTCATCTCTTCTTTATCTTTTGCCGTGGTCGGGCATTGAGCCGAGCTCAATCTCACACCTTACAATACAGGCAAGAACCCTTTCTTGGACTGATCCATTTTGAACTTCTTCTAAATCTTATCAAGGTATGTGCTTTGTGAAAGACCTATGAGGCGTCTCGATCTATCCCTATAGATCTTGATGCCTAATATGTAAGCAGCTTCTCCAAGGTCCTTCATTGAAAAACACTTATTCAAGTAGGCCTTAATGCTGTCCAAAAGTTCTATATCATTTCCCATCAAAAGTATGTCATCTACATATAATATGAGAAATGCTACAGAGCTCCCACTCACTTTCTTGTAAACGCAGGCTTCTCCATAAGTCTGCATAAACCCAAAGGCTTTGATCATCTCATCAAAGCGAATGTTCCAACTCCGAGATGCTTGCACCAGCCCATAAATGGATCGTTGGAGCTTGCATACTTGAAAGCATTTTTAGGATCGACAAAACCTTCCGGCTGCATCATATACAGTTCTTCCTTAAGATAGCCGTTAAGGAATGTCGTTTTGACGTCCATCTGCGATATCTCATAATCATAGTATGCGGCAATTGCTAACATGATTTGGACGGACTTCAGCTTCGCTACGGGAGAGAAAGTCTCATCGTAGTCAACCCCTTGAATTTGCCGATAACCCTTAGCGACAAGTTGAGCTTTATAGATGGTGATATTACCATCCGCGTCCGTCTTCTTCTTAAAGATCCATTTGTTTTCTATCACTCGCCGATCATTGGGCAAGTCTGTCAAAGTCCATACTTTGTTTTCATACATGGATTCTATCTCGGATTGCATGGCTTCAAGCCATTTGTTGGAATCTGGGCCCGCCATCGCTTCTTCATAGTTTGAAGGTTCAACGTTGTCTAACAACATGATTTCCAGGACAGGGTTGCCATACCACTCTGGTGTGGAACGTGTCCTTGTGGTCCTACGAAGTTCAATAGTAACTTGATCCAAAGTACCTTGATCATCATCATTAATTTCCTCTCCAGTTGGTGTAGGCACCACAGGAACATTTTCTTGAGCTGCACTACTTTCCGGTTCAAGAGGTAGCACTTCATCGAGTTCTACTTTCCTCCCACTTACTCCTTTCGAGAGAAACTCTTTTTCCAGAAAGGATCCGTTCTTGGCAACAAAGATCTTGCCTTCGGATCTAAGGTAGAAGGTATACCCAATGGTTTCCTTAGGGTATCCTATGAAGATGCATTTTTTCGACTTGGGTTCGAGCTTTTCAGGTTGAAGTTTCTTGACATAAGTATCGCATCCCCAAACTTTTAGAAACGACAACTTAGGTTTCTTCCCAAACCATAATTCATATGGTGTCGTCTCAACGGATTTAGACGGAGCCCAATTTAAAGTGAATGTAGCTGTCTCTAGAGCGTATCCCCAAAATGATAGCGGTAAATCGGTAAGAGACATCATAGATCGCACCATATCCAATAGAGTGCGATTACGACGTTCGGACACACCGTTACGTTGAGGTGTTCCAGGTGGCGTGAGTTGTGAAATGATTCCACATTTTCTTAAGTGCGTACCAAATTCGTGACTTAAATATTCTCCTCCACGATCTGATCGTAAGAATTTTATCTTTCGGTCACGTTGATTCTCTACTTCATTCTGAAATTCCTTGAACTTTTCAAATGTCTCAGACTTGTGTTTCATCAAGTAGGCATACCCATATCTACTTAAGTCATCAATGAGAGTGAGAACATAACGATATCCCCCGCGAGCCTCAACGCTCATTGGACCACACACATCAGTATGTATGATTTCCAATAAGTTGGTTGCTCGCTCCATTGTTCCGGAGAACGGAGTCTTGGTCATTTTGCCCATGAGGCATGGTTCGCATGTGTCAAATGATTCATAATCGAGAGACTCTAAAAGTCCATCAGCATGGAGCTTCTTCATGCGCTTGACACCAATGTGGCCAAGGCGGCAGTGCCACAAGTATGTGGGACTATCGTTATCAACTTTACATCTTTTGATATTCACACCATGAATATGTGTAACATTACATTCGAGATTCATTAAGAATAAACCATTGACCATCGGGCCATGACCATAAAACATATCTCTCATATAAATAGAACAACCATTATTCTCGGATTTAAATGAGTAGCCATCTCGCATTAAACAAGATCCAGATACAATGTTCATGCTCAAACTTGGCACTAAATAACAATTATTGAGGTTTAAAACTAATCTTGTAGGTAAATGTAGAGGTAGCGTGCCGACGGCGATCACATCAACCTTGGAACCATTCCCGACGTGCATCGTCACCTCGTCCTTCGCCAGTCTCCGCTTATTCCGCAGCTCCTGCTGTGAGTTACAAATATGAGCAACGGCACCGGTATCAAATACCCAGGAGTTACTACGAGTACTGGTAAGGTACACATCAATTACATGTATATCACATATACCTTTAGTGTTGCCGGCCTTCTTGTCCGCTAAGTATTTGGGGCAGTTCCGCTTCCAGTGACCCTTCCCTTTGCAATAAAAGCACTCAGTTTCAGGCTTGGGTCCATTCCTTGACTTCTTCCCGACAACTGGCTTACCGGGTGCGGCAACATCTTTGCCGTCCTTCTTGAAGTTCTTCTTAACCTTGCCCTTCTTGAACTTGGTGGTTTTATTGACCATCAACACTTGATGTTCTTTCTTGATTTCTACCTCTGCTGACTTCAGCATTGAAAATACTTCAGGAATAGTTTTCACCATCCCCTGCATATTGTAGTTCATCACAAAGCTCTTGTAGCTCGGTGGGAGCGACTGAAGGATTCTGTCAATGACCGCCTCGTCCGGGAGGTTAATGTCCAGCTGGGACAGGCGGTTGTGCAACCCAGACATTTTGAGTATGTGCTCACTGATAGAACTGTTTTCCTCCATCTTACAACAATAGAACTTGTCGGAGACTTCATATCTCTCGACCCGGGCATGAGCTTGGAAAACCAATTTCAGCTCCTCGAACATCTCATATGCTCCGTGTTGCTCAAATCGCTTTTGGAGCCCCGGTTCTAAGTTGTAAAGCATGCCGCACTGAACGCGGGAGTAATCATCAGCACGTGACTGCCAAGCGTTCATAACATCTTGGTTCTCTAGGATGGGTGCTTCACCTAGCGGTCCTTCTAGGACATATGCTTTCTTGGTAGCTATGAGGATGATCCTCAGGTTCCGGACCCAGTCCGAATAGTTGCTGCCATCATCTTTCAGCTTGGTTTTCTCTAGGAATGCGTTGAACTTCATGTTGACATGAACATTGGCCATTTGATCTACAAGACATATTTTGCAAAGATTTTAGACTAAGTTCATGATAATTAAGTTCATCTAATCAAATTATGTAATGAACTCCCACTCAGATTAGACATCCCTCTAGTCATCTAAGTGTTACACGATCCGAGTCGACTAGGTCGTGTCCGATCATCACGTGAGACAGACTAGTCATCATCGGTGAACATCTCCATGTTGATCGTATCTTCCATACGACTCATGTTCGACCTTTCGGTCTCTGTGTTCCAAGGCCATGTCTGTACATGCTAGGCTCGTATAGTTAACCCTAAGTGTTTTTGCATGTGTAAAACTGTCTTACACCCGTTGTATGTGAACGTAAGGATCTATCACACCCGATCATCACGTGGTGCTTCGAAACGAACTTTAGCAACGGTGCACAGGGGGAACACTTTCTTGAAATTATTATAAGGATCATCTTATTTACTACCGTCGTTCTAAGTAAACAAGATGCATAAACATAATAAACATCACATGCAATTATATAGTAGTGACATGATATGGCCAATATCATATAGCTCCTTTGATCTCCATCTTCGGGGCTCCATGATCATCTTCGTCACCGGCATGACACCATGATCTCCATCATCGTGTCTCCATGAAGTTGCTCGCCAACTATTACTTCTACTACTATGGCTAACGGTTTAGCAATAAAGTAAAGTAATTACATGGCGTTAAATCATTGACACGCAGGTCATACAATAATTAAGACAACTGCTATGGCTCCTGCCGGTTGTCATACTCATCAACATGCAAGTCGTGATTCCTATTACAAGAACATGATCCCATACATCACAATATATCATTCATCATTCATCACAACTTTTGGCCATATCACATCACATAGCAATTGCTGCAAAAACAAGTTAGACGTCCTCTAATTGTTGTTGCATCTTTTACGTGGCTGCAATTGGGTTCTAGCAAGAACATTTTCTTACCTACGAATAACCACAACGTGATTTTGTCAACTTCTATTTACCCTTCATAAGGACCCTTTTCATCGAATCCGCTCCAACTAAAGTGGGAGAGTCAGACACCCGCTAGCCACCTTATGCAACTAGTGCATGTCAGTCGGTGGAACCTGTCTCACGTAAGCGTACGTGTAAGGTCGGTCCGGGCCGCTTCATCCCACAATACCGCTGAAGCAAAATAAGACTAGTAGTGGCAAGCAAGTTGACAAGATCTACACCCACAACAGATTTGTGTTCTACTCGTGCAATAGAGAACTACGCATAGACCTAGCTCATGATGCCACTGTTGGGGAACGTTGCATAAAATAATTTTTTTCTACGTTCACCAAGATCAATCTATGAGTTAATCTAGCAATGAGAGAGAGAGAAGTGCATCTACATACCCTTGTAGATCGCGTGCGGAAGCGTTCAAGAGAACGGGGTTGAGGCAGTCGTTCTCGTCATGATCCAAATCACCGGAGATCCTAGCGCCGAACGGACGGCACCTCCGCGTTCAACACACGTACGGTCAGTGTGACGTCTCCTCCTTCTTGATCCATCAAGGGGGAAGGAGAGGTTGATGAAGATCCAGCAGCACGACGGCATGGTGGTGGATGCAGCAGGGCTCCGGCAGGGCTTCGCCAAGCAACTACGGGAGGAGGAGGTGTAGTAGGGAGGGGAGGGAGGCGCCAGGGTGTTGGGTGCGGCTGCCCTCCCACCCCCCCTCTTTATATACGGACCCCAGGGGGGGCGCCGACCCTAGAGATGGGATCTCTAGGGGGGCGGCGCCAAGGGGGGTGGAGTGCCCCCCAAGGCAAGTGGAGGCGCCCCCTCACCTAGGGTTCCCAACCCTAGGCGCAGAGAGGGGCCCGGGGGGGCGCACTAGCCCACTAGGGGCTGGTTCCCCTCCCACTTCAGCCCATGGGGCCCTCCGGGATAGGTGGCCCTACCCGGTGGACCCCCGGGACCCTTCCGGTGGTCCTGGTACAATACCGGTGACCCCCGAAACTCTCCCGATGGCCGAAACAGCACTTCCTATATGTAATTATTTACCTCCGGACCATTCCGGAACTCCTCCTGACATCCGGGATCTCATCCGGGACTCCGAACAACTTTCAGTTTGCTGCATACTCATATTCATACAACCCTAGCGTCACCGAACCTTAAGTGTGTAGACCCTACGGGTTCGGGAGACATGTAGACATGACCGAGACGGCTCTCCGGTCAATAACCAACAGCGGGATCTGGATACCCATGTTGGCTCCCACATGCTCCTCGATGATCTCATTGGATGAACCACGATGTCGAGGATTTAAGCAACCCCGTATACAATTCCCTTTGTCAATCGGTATGTTACTTGCCCAAGATTCGATCGTCGGTATCCCAATACCTCGTTCAATCTCGTTACCGGCAAGTCACTTTACTCATATCGTAATGCATGATCCCGTGACTAGACACTTGGTCACTTTGAGCTCATTATGATGATGCACTACCGAGTGGGCCCAGTGATACCTCTCCGTCATACGGAGTGACAAATCCCAGTCTCGATCCGTGTCAACCCAACAGACACTTTCGGAGATACCTGTAGTGCACCTTTATAGTCACCCTGTTACGTTGTGACATTTGGAACACCCAAAGCACTCCTACGGTATCCGGGAGTTACACGATCTCATGGTCTAAGGAAAAGATACTTGACATTGGAAAAGCTCTAGCAAAACGAACTACACGATCTTGTGCTATGCTTAGGATTGGGTCTTGTCCATCACATCATTCTCCTAATGATGTGATCCCGTTATCAATGACATCCAATGTCCATAGTCAGGAAACCACGACTATCTATTGATCAACGAGCTAGTCAACTAGAGTCTCACTAGGGACATGTTGTGGTCTAAGTATTCACACATGCATTACGATTTCCGGATAATACAATTATAGCATGAATAAAAGACAATTATCATGAACAAGGAAATATAATAATAATCCTTTTATTATTGCCTCTAGGGAATATTTCCAATAGTATGGTAACTTCTCTACAGGCTTGAGAGATGGACCGAATCTATATTGCCTCCCACCTCTGCATGTACTGCTAGATGCCGGAGTGGCGACGTCTCTCTTCCGTTGCTGCTGGCGAGCAGTAGAAGGAGGCGGAGTTGTCCGATGCGTCGGGGCAGCTGGAGCAGCGGCGTCTGTGTTCCACCGTTGCTGATGAGGCGGAGGAGGGGGGCTGCTCGGACACGCCGGAACATGCGGAGAAGGAGGCGGAGTGCCGCCCTCATGCACCGGAGAAGGAGGCGGACTGCCCTGACTCGCTAGAGGAGGAGGAGAAGGAGAAGGAGGCGTCAAGTTCAGAAGCTTGATGTGCTTCTTCCGCCATAGACATGGAGTCTTTAGAGCAAGACCCAGCCGAGTCTCCCCTTCACCTGTAGGGTGGTCAAGCTGGAGTTCCTCAAATCCCTCCGTTATTTCATCCACCATCACAACAGCATAGCCTTGTGGAATCGGAAGGCAGTGAAAAGTTGCGTCGGGTTCAGGAGGTACAACAGAGCCGACAACCGCCTTGACTTTGAGGTTCTTCCATTGCGTCATAAGCTGGCACTATTGTGCCTCCGTGATAGCATCCATGGGGTAGCTAGAAGTCGTGAAGTTAGACTGCTGAATGAGCTCGGTGGAAGCCACACTACTTCTTTGCTGAGATGGCGAGGTAGCTTCTGGGGTAGCTTGGGCAGGTCGCTGGCTCTCAATTTGTTCCTCTAGCTTTCGTACCCTTGCATTCAGCTTCTGTAGTTCGCTCTACTCCACTTTCCTCCTCCTCTCTTGGGTTTTATAACTGCATGCGCCAGGAAACCCAACCTTCCACACAACAAAGCCTAGCGTGCCTCGTGTTCGTCCAGGGTGCTCAGCATTCCCGAGGGCCTCTGTGAGCTCGTCGTTCTCTCTGTCGGGAATGAAAGTTCCTTGCTGCGCTGCGGCGATATACTTCTAAAGCTTCTTGACGGGTATTTCGAGTTGCTCGTCCGTCCAAATGCACTTCACTGTTTCAGGGTCCAAGGTTCTCCCAACCCCGAAGTACCAAGTCCTTGAACGGTCTGGCCAGTTCAATGTCCCTGATTTGACCCCTTTAGCAAGCAAGTCATTCTCAACCTTGTCCCACAATGGTCGGGCTTTGAGGTAGCCACCTGACCCCGTGCGATGGTGATGCTCCTTCTTTTTAGCATTTTTCTTGTTTGTCGCTGACATCTTCTTACTCTTCTTCGATGTCTTGTGGGCCAAAAATGTGGGCCAGTGATCTCTTATCTTCTCAAATCGGCCGGTAAATTCTGGAATCTTCTCTTTGTCGCCATACGTTGATTTCAACTCATTCTTCCACCTCCTGAATAGATATGCCATCTTCTTAAGAGCATGAGCCTTGCCAAATGGCTCTATAACTGGCTTATCTGGATCCTCCTCTGACGATAGGGTGAAATTTGCCTTCAGCGCGGTCCAAAGATCATCTTTATGTCTATCTTTGACATAAGAAACTTGAGGGTCTTCGTTCTTAGGCTTATTCCATTGGTGGATGCTGATCGGGATCATGTCCCTAACAAGAACCCCGCAGTGAGCAGAAAATGCTTCCTTGGTCTGGCTGGATTCAATTGATTGGCCATTGCCCACGATTGTTGTGATTGTGAACCTTTCATCCCGCGGCAACCTTTTCTTCAGGCCTCGTCTCGTTACCGAACTTTGGCTCGATCCAGAGGGCTATAAAAGAAGAAATAAGAGTTAATATATGTACATACCAAAACAAAGAATGCATCAATTAGCTAGTCAGCAGAGGCTTAATATATATATATATATATATATATATATATATATATATATATATACAGACGTTCTATTCTGCTAATATTAGCAGAATAACTATTCTGCACACCACTTCCGCACTGCACGCTGAACAGAAGCGCACTGCATCATTTTGACGACGAGCACTACAATACAGACTAGTGAACTTCGCGTCAAAAAAAATTGCATGCAGTGTTTTTCAGGTACTGTTTTCTCTCTATTTTTTTAACCGTTTATCAGAACGAGGCATATAATATACCGTTGGAAAGCTATAGATTAGGTGCAACTTCACCATGTTGAACACTTTTCGAGATTCCTTGCGGTTTAAGAGTAGTTTCAAAAACGGTGTGGCGGACGACGAGTGACAGCGAGCGTATTTTCGTGATTTTTTCTAAACCGTTCATCGAAATAAAGCAAATGATACGCCGCTGGAAAGATATGATTGAGGCTCATCTTTTTCATATCTATTATTTTCTGTAATTCATTACGGTTTAAGAGCAGTTTCAAATTTGCTAAATCGTGGAATTCTGTTTTTTCGAATTTTTAGCAATTTTCGTACTATTTTCACTCCAATTTTTGAACCATTTATCGAAATGAGGCGTGTGATGCACCGTTGGAAAGCTACGAATGAGGCACAACTTTCATATGTTGTAATGTTTTTGAGAATCCTTATGGTTTTTAGTTAATTTTGAAAATTGTACGGCTGACGACAAGAGGCAACCGCCGTTTTTCGTGAATTTTTCACAAACTGCTGGTCGAAATGATTCAAATTATACTTCGTTGGAAAGATATCAACGAGGTGCAATTTTTTTATGTAGAACACTTTCGCTAATTCCTTATGGTTTAAGAGCAGTTTCGATTTTACAAAAATGCGGACACTCTGTTTTTTGCGACACCAAAATCGTCGTGTGCACTGCATCAGACAGAAATCTGCACTGCTTTCAGACCAAAAACCCGCACTTCATCAGACCGACAAGTGCACTGCATGATTTCTTTTTTGTGGGACGTAAATTTCTCAAACCGCACTTCTTTAGACCAAAATCTGCACTTCATCAGACGGATAAGTGCACTGCATGATTCTTTTTTTGTGGGACGTAAATTTTCCCAAACGAGATAGCATACCATACTTCTTTAGACTAAAACCCTCACTTTATCAAACGGACAAGTGCACTGCATGATTTCTTTTTTGTGGGACGTAAACTTTTCCAAACGAGGTGGAGCGCACTTCATGTCGAGCATTGGTGAACCGCAATAATATGAAAAGTGAACCTCGAGACTACTATAAACGTGCCGCAACACTACAGAAAGTGAACCACATGAGTTTTTGTTCTTCTTTTTTGTTAGGTTTGTTAAAAAGAATGGACCAGAGATGAGGGCCGAGTGTAGTCCACTAAACTGAAAGTGGACTTTTTCGACATGAACAAGTGAGCTGCAAGAAAATTTCCCCACACCAAGAAGTGCACTCTCGATCAAAAGTGTGCACTACACCGAATAAAAGTGAACCTCTCAGTGGGACATAAGTGAACCTCTCGGTACAAAAAAAATTATGCACATGTCGAACGTATGTTGAGGGGGAACTGTAGTCGATGCCAAAGTGGACTGCGAAACAACACTAGGGAGCTGCACATGTCCAAAGTTGGTATTTATTTTTTAGAAGGGAATCACATACACATACAACAAGAATACCCCACAAAGATATAGGTCAAAAATATGCTTGACAAAATGAACACCATCCTAGCAGAAACGAACTTCTGATAGGCACATATGGGATCACTAGCGAACTCCGCACGAGATACAAACGAGTGATGGCTACACTGCAACATAACGAACACATCTTTTTTGAAAGTAAAAGCTTACTAAACTTCAAACAAAATAAAATCTGAAACACACACAAACATGCCGTTGGACTACTCGATTGCTGGGTAGTTTTTTGGATTTGAGCGAGCTTCATGTGTGCACACCCCGCACTGCATAACCACTAAAAATGCACCGCCGAGCGACCAAAGCTGCACATACAGCAAAGAACGCGGCCAATGAACAGAATGCAAAAATTGCATCGTCGCCCAATGAACCACACTGCAACATCAACGCCCCGGTCTGCATCTCGCGATCGGAGAGGAAGAAGAACTAGGGCCAGGGATTTGCATCGCGGTCGGAGAGGAAGAAGAATGAGGTGAGATGTAGCAGGATGGGAGGGAGGAGGTAGAGGGATGGGGAGGGGAGAGTCACCGGCGACCCCCAAGCTCACCGCCCCCGCCGGGGGTTGGGTGGATATCTGGCAGGGGAGGTCGCCGGGGGTTGGGTGGCCTCTAGTGGGCTATTGGCCATGGAGAGGGTGGGGATTGGGGGTTGTGGGGAAGAAGCGTAGGGGGTTGTTTTGTCGCTGGAATGCACCGCACGCATGCCCGCCCGAGGACTGTGGCACGCAATGAACCGTACTGAAGTGCACCTAGGTGGTATCTGCCGGTGCGTGTGGTGGTCATGTCCTCGACCATTGAGCTCGCCGGTGATGGAGAGGAAGGGGTACACGACGAAGGAGGGAATGGAATAAAAGGGGCGACGCTGTGGTTGTTGCTGTTGGCGGAGGTCGGGAGACGACGCCCTGTGTGCGCGACAATGGGAGAGCAGGGGAGGCACACTCGCGCCCCTAGATCTGCGCAGAGAGTGCAGTCCACACGCCCACCCCCGCCTCCCCTACCGCCGCCGGTGAACTGCAGTGGATGGGGGGAGGAAGGTGGCGGCAAGATCAGGCTTGGGCGGAGGAGTGGGGCAAGGCGCATCCGGGCAGCAGAGGGAGGTCGGAGGAGGCGCGCCGGAGAGGGCGGGGGTGGTATGGTGCCGCGGGGGTGGGGGTGGTGGGGCGCGGCGCAGCGGGGGTCGGAGGTGGTGGCATGACGCAGGAGTGGGGAGCGGTGGAGCATCGGAGGAGATGTGGTTGGTAGGGCAGGGGCGGCTGTGGTGGGGAAGAAGGTGGGGAACGAGGGTGGGTAGAAAGTGAGGGTACGGGGGTTGGCCTAATACAGTTTTCTCGCGTCACTAGGTGGTCCGGGTCAGGTTGATTAGTAGCATGTAAGTGTTAGCAGAATAAGACGTTTTGATGTGCAGAATAAGGTCTTAAGGGGTGTTATTAGAATAGACCCACCATATATATATATATATATATATATATATATATATATATATATATATATATATATATATATATATATATATACCTCGCCGGACTTTGCAACAGCTGATCCCGACTACATTCGGTCACTGGAGCCGTCATCACGGTCTCCTTCTTCCACCGGCATTCGGTCGCCGGAGCCATCATGATCATGACTTTCCTCCTCCATTGTTCGATCACCGTAGCCTGCTTCCTTTCCTTCCAGACCATCGGTGCCACTGAGAAATAATGACAAGACATCACGTCCGTCGCAGATTATGTCCCCCAGTATCTCTTCTTGTTTGAGTCTCTTTGTTTATCCATAGTTTCTGCAAATATTACAACATGGCAATTAATATACAAACATGATAGATGGATATATTAATAGTGGCAAACATATACTTAGCTAGCTAATCACAACAAGGAATATTAATTAGTGGCCTCAACGCTTCTACGGTTTGGGGTGGTCTCGACAACGCTTCTAGGGTTTGGGGTGGCCTCGATAACGCTCTTTTAACTTGGTAAATTTGGGTGGCCTCGATGCTTCTAGGGTTTGGGGTGGCCTCGGCAATGCTTCTAGGGTTTGGCCTGGACCGCCTCTCTCATGAATGTCCGACGTCCGCACTGCCTCTCTCATGATGTCAAACAAGGGATTTAACAAGATGGAGCCATTCTGGATGTGCAGAAAATGGTCCCTATTTTTCCTGATCTCATCTACCCTTCTATATGTCACGTTGTCTAGTGTCAAAGGATTCAAGAAAACCATGGCTTCATCATTAGCCGGAAGTAACAAGCGCATGATGGTATGAAGCTCCCCAAAGTTATTTTGGAATGGAGTCCTAATAGATAATTCGCTTTTTGGTACAAAGTTCAGCAAGAGCCTTTCAAATATCGCTATTTGGAAGGCCTTTGCTGAACTTTATACCAAAAAGTGAATTATCCTATCAGGACTCCATTCCAAAATAATTTTGGAGAGCTTCATACCATCATGCGCCTGTTACTTCTGGCTAATTATGAAACCATGGATTTCTTTAATACTTTGACACAAGAGAACGTGCACATATAGAATGGTAGATGAGATCACAAAAAATATGGATCAACTTAATTATGCACATCCATAATGGGGGCATTCTTGATAAATCTCGAGAGAGTTTGCCAGGTAGGGGCGAGAGGGGGTAGGAGATCGACAACGTTTCTAGGGTTTGGGGTGGCCTCGACGACAACACTCTTTTAACTTGGTAAATTTGGGTGGCCTCGGCAACACTTCTAGGGTTTGGGGTAGCCTCGACGCTTCTAGGGTTTGGGGTAGCCTCGGCAACGCTTCTTGGGTTTGGATCGGACCGCCTCTCTCATGAATGTCCGACGTCCGGACCGACAAGGGATTTAACAAAATGTTATCGGGGAGGGGGTATATCGACCCCCCTCCTCATGTTGAAGTTATCGGGGAGGGGGTATATCGACAACGACGAGATACATACATGGAAAAAATGTTATCGGGGAGGGGATATATCGACCCCCCCTCATGTCGAAATTATTGTGGAGGGGGTATATCGACAACGACGACATACATACATGAAAAAAAATGTTATCGGGAGGGGGTATATCGACCACGAGGACATACATACATGCAAAAAAATGTTATCGGGGAGGGGGTATATCGCCCCCCCCCCCCCCCCTCATGTCGAAGTTATCGGGGGAGGGGTATATCGACAACAACATACCCGATAAAAATAAGAAGATGAAGAAGAAGAAAAAAAGAGGAGGAGAAGAAGGAATAGAGGAGAAGAAGAAAAAATGAGGAGAAGAAGAAGTAATAGAGGAGAAGAAAAAGAATTGAATAATATATATTCTATTTCTTCTTCTTCTCCTCTATTCCTTCTTCTTCTCCTCTTTTTCTTGTTCTTCTTCCTCTTCTTATTTATTTCTCCTCTTCTTCCTCTCCTCTTCTTCTCCTTCTTATTTTCCTTCTTCCTCTTCTTATTTCCCTTTTTCATCTCCTTCTTTTTCTTCTAAATATGAACATATACATAAATGACTTTGATCATACACAATTTTCCTATACATACACAATTTTTTTTCTAAATATGCACATATATATGAACATATACATAAATTGACAAAAAAATACATATATGACTAAAAAATGCTATGAACATATACACACATATATACACATACACACATATATATACACATATACATAAATTGAAAAAAAAATACATATATGACAAAAAATTGTAACTTTTGCAGGGCAGGGGCGGCGGCGCAGCGGCAGCGAAGGGCAAGGGCGGTGGCGCGGTGGACACGCAGGGCAGGGGCAGCGCACGGCGGCAGCACAGGGTAGGGCGGCGCGCGGCGGCAGCGTAGGGCGGGGGGAAGAGAAGAGGAAAGGCGCGGCGGCTCACAGTGGGAGTGGGGACTACGTCGGGGCAGCTCGGCGACGGCGACGACGGCGCCCGGATCACGGGCAGCGATGGCGAGGAGTCTGGTCGAGGGCAAGGGCGTCGACGACGAGGAGCGGGCAGTGACGGCAACGACGACCTTAGGACAGTGACAGCGAGCACGGGCAGCCTAACGGCGTCGATGAGCTCGACGTCGTCGGGGGGCAAATGGTCGATGAAAACTGAAAAATTCCTAAGTCCTTCTTATATACACAAAGCATTGGTCCCGGTTCTTGGCACAAATCGGGACGAATGCCCTTCTTTGGTCTCGGTTCGTGCCACCAAATGGGACCAAAGGTCTCTTTTCAGCAGCCCAAAGGGCGGGAAACAGAGGCCGGGAAATAGAAGCCTTTGGTCCCGGTTGGTGGCACCAACTGGTACTAAAGAGGGGCATTGGTCCCGGTTGGTGCCACGAACCGGTACCAATGCACCCCTTTCATTTCTCCACATGTAACTGCAGTGATATTCTAGATCAAAGGCATCATCATAATAGTTGGGGAGAGAAAGTCTTCACTTTTTTTCGCTTGTGTCCTTTGCTTATTGCGTCGTAACCATAGAAAATCTTCATCGTTAACAGGGTGCTTGGGTCAGCCTTGACTTTGAAGGGAGGAATTCATGAAACTTTTCATAATCTTCAGACATGTCTGTCTTGCCCTGCAATCCCACGATGTCTCTTTTTCCTGAAAGAACTATGTGGCGCTTTGGCTCATCTATGTTGTATTCGCTTCCTTATCTTTTCTTTTTCTCGGTTTGGTAGACATGTCCTTCACATAGAAAACGTGTGCCACATCATTGGCTAGGATAAATGGTTCGTCTGTGTACCCAAGATTGTTCAGATCCACTGTTGTCATTCCATACTGTGGGTCTACTTGTACCCCGCCTCCTGACAGATTGACCCATTTGCACTGAAACAAAGGGGCCTTAAAATCATGTCCATAGTCAAGTTCCCATATGTCCACTATGTAACCATAATATGTGTCCTTTCCCCTCTTGGTTGCTGCATCAAAGCGGACTCCGCTATTTTGGTTGGTGCTCTTTTGATCTTGGGTGATCGTGTAAAATGTATTCCCATTTATCTCGTACCCTTTGTAATTCAATACAGTCGAAGATGGTCCCCTGGACAACGAGTACAGCTCATCAGAAACAGTGTTGTCACCTTTGAGATGTGTTTCCAACCAACTGTCAAAAGTCCTGATGTGTTCACATTTAATTCAATCGTCACACTGCTCCGGGTGTTTCGACACAGAATGTTCTTGTTTTCATCGACATATGCGGTCACCAAGGTAGAGTTGTGTAGAACTGTGTAGTGTGCTTGAGACAAGAATGCCCGTCCCTACATATTATTGAGTCCCCTCCTAGCGTGCCTTTTCCAGTCAGTCTCCCCTCATACCGCGATTGAGGGAGACCAATCTTCTTAAGGCCAGGAATGAAGTCAATACAAAACCCAATGACATCCTCTGTTTGATGGCCCATGGAGATGCTTCCTTCTGGCCTAGCACGGTTACGAACATATTTCTTTAGGACTCCCATGAACCTCTCAAAGGGGAACATATTATGTAGAAATACAGGGCCCAGAATGACAATCTCGTCGACTAGATGAACTAGGATGTGCGTCATTGCTATGTCTTGAGCTAGCATTGGTTTTCCCCGAAGAGGAGAGGGTGATGCAGCAAGTGTAGCGTAAGTATTTCCCTCAGTTTTGAGAAACAAGGTATCAATCCAGTAGGAGGCTCCTCACAAGTCCCACGCACCTACACAAACAAACTGAGAACTCACAATCAACGCAATAAAGGGGTTGTCAATCCCTTCACGGCCACTTGCGAAAGTGAGATCTGATAGAGATAGTATGATAAGATAAATATATTTTTGGTATTTTATAATATAGATGCAAAAAGTAAAGATGCAAATAAAAGTAGACTGAAAGCAAATATGATAAGAGATAGACCCGGGGGCCATAGGTTTCACTAGAGGCTTCTCTCAAGATAGCATAAGTATTACGGTGGGTGAACAAATTACTGTCGAGCAATTGATAGAAAAGCACATAGTTATGAGATTATCTAGGCATGATCATGTATATAGGCATCACGTCCATAACAAGTAGACCGACTCCTGCCTGCATGTACTACTGTTACTTCACACATCGACCGACTCCTGCTTGCATCTAGAGTATTAAGTTCATAAGAACAGCGTAACGCATTAAGCAAGATGACATGACGTAGAGGGATAAACTCATGCCCCATCTTGTTATCCTCGATGGCAACAATACAATACGTGTCTTGCAACCCTTTCTGTCACTAGGTAAGAACACCGCAAGATTGAACCCAAAGCTAAACACTTCTCCCATGGCAAGAAAGATCAATCTAGTAGGCCAAACCAAACTGATAATTCGAAGAGACTTGCAAAGATAACTCAATCATACATAAAAGAATTCAGAGAAGATTCAATTGTTATCCATAGATAAATCTGATCATAAACCCACAATTCATCGGATCTCGACAAACACACCACAAAAAGAGATTACATCGAATAGATCTCCACAAGAGAGGGGGAGAACATTGTATTGAGATCCAAAAAGAGAGAAGAAGACATCTAGCTAATAACTATGGACCCGTAGGTCTGTGGTAAACTACTCACAACTCATAGGAGGGGCAAGGATGTTGATGTAGAAGCCCTCCGTGGTCGATTCCCCCTCCGGCAGAGTGCCGGCGAAGGCTCCAAAATGGGATCTCGCGGATACAGAAGTTTACGATGGTGGAAATTGTGTTTCGTGGTGCTCCTTGATGTTTTCGGGGTACGTAGGTATATATAGGAGGAAGAAGTTCGTCAGTGGCCGCCCGAGGGGCCCATGAGACAAGGGGCGCACCCTACAGGGGGGGCGCGGCCCCCTATCTCGTGCGGTCCTCGGGAGCTTCTTGACTTGCACTCCAAGCTCTCCGGATCTTGTTCGTTCCAAAAATCACGCTCCCGAAGGTTCCATTCCGTTTGGACTCCGTTTGATATTCCTTTTCTTCGAGATACTGAAATAGGCAAAAAAAACAGCAATATGGGCTGGGCCTCCGGTTAGTAGGTTAGTCCCAAAAATGATATAAATGTATAAAATAAAGCCCATAAACATCCAAAAGAGGTAATATAATAGCATGGAACAATCAAAAATTATAGATACGTTGGAGACGTAACAAGCATCCCCAAGCTTAATTCCTGCTTGTCCTCGAGTAGGTAAATGATAAAAAGAAGATTTTTTGATGTGGAATGCTACCTAGCATAATTCATAATGTAATTTTCTTTAATGTGGCATGAATGTTCGGATCCAAATGATTCAAGATAAAAGCTTATAAAACATACAAATAATAATGCTTCAAAGCATACTAACAAATAATCATGTCCTATCAAAATAGCATAGCCAAAGAAAGCTTATCCCTACAAAATCATATAGTTAGGCCATGCTTCATTTTCATTACACAAAATACTCCCATCATGTACAACCCCGATGACGAGCCGAGCAATTGGTTCATACTTTTTAATGCGCTTCAGCTTTTTCAACTCTTACGCAATACATGAGCGCAAGCCATGGACATAACACTATGGTGGTATATGGTGGTTGTGAGGACAAAAAGGGAGAAGATAGTCTCACATCAACTAGGCATATTAACGGGCTATATGGAGATGCCCATTAATAGATATCAATGTGAGTGAGTAGGGATTGCCATGCAGCGGATGCACTAGAGCTATAAAATATATGAAAGGTCAACAAAAGAAACTAAGTGGGTGTGCATCCAACTTGCTTGGTCACGAAGACCTAGGGCACTTTGAGGAAGCCCATCATTGGAATATACAAGCCAAGTTCTATAATGAAAAATTCCCACTAGTATATGAAAGTGACAACATATGAGACTCCCTATCATGAAGATCATGGTGCTATTTTGAAGCACAAGTGTGGAAAAAGAGATAGTAGCAGTTGTCCCTTCTCTCTTTTTCTCTCTTTTTATTTTTTTTCCTTTCTTCTTCTTTTTTTCTTTTTCTTTTTTCTCTTTTTTCTCTTTTTCTTTTTTTCTTTTTGATGGACTTCTTTGGCCTCTTTTATTTTTATAAAGTCTGAAGTCTCATCCCGACTTGTGGGGGAATCATAGTCTTCATCATCCTTTCCTCACTAGGACAATGCTCTAATAATGAAGATCATCACACTTTTATGGATTTACAACTCAAAAACTACAAAGCTAGAACAAGATATGACTCTATGTGAATGCCTCCGGCGGTTTACCGGCATATGCAATGAATCAAGAGCGACATGTATGAAGATTATGAAGGTGGTTTTGCCACAAATACTATGTCAACTACATGATCATGCAAAGAGCAATATGACAATGATGAAACGTGTCATAATAAACGGAACGGCGGAAAGTTGCATGGCAATATATCTCGGAATGGCTATGGAAATGCCATAATAGGTAGGTATGGTGGCTGTTTTGAGGAAGGTAAATAAAGGGTTCAATACCGGCGAGAGTTGTGCGGTAGTAATAAAGGCTAGCAAAGTAAAAGGATAGGTGTGCATATGTCCATGGACTCGCATTAGTGAAAAAAAGAACTCATATACTTATTGCAAAAGTCTACTTAGCCCTCGAAGCAATGTACTACTACGCATGCCCCAAGAGGGATAGATTGGTAGGAAAAAACTCCATCGCTCGTCCCCGACTGCCACTCATAAGGAAGACACTCAAAGGAGCATGATACGTCTCCGTCGTATCTACTTTTCCAAACACTTTTGCCCTTGTTTTGGACTCTAACTTGTATGATTTGAATGGAACTAACCCGGACTGACACTGTTTTCAGCAGAATTGCCATGGTGTTGTTTTATGTGCAGAAAATAAAAATTCTCGGAATGACCTGAAACTCCACGGAATATCTTAGGATAATTAATAAAAAATCCTCGCAAAAGATGAAGACCAGGGGGCCCACACCCTGTCCACGAGGGTGGGGGGTGCCCCCCTCCCCCCTGGGCGCGCCCCCCTACCTCGTGGGCCCCCTGGTGCCCCTCCGACGCCAACTCCAACTCCATATATTGGCCTTCGAGGGGAAAAAAATCAGAGAGAAGAAATCATCATGTTTTATGATACGGAGCCGCCACCAAGCGCTAATCTCTCTCGGGAGGGCTCATCTGGAGTCCGTTCGGGGCTCCGGAGAGGGGAATTCATCGCTGTTGTCATCATCAACCATCCTCCATCACCAATTTCATGATGCTCACCGCCGTGCGTGAGTAATTCCATCGTAGGCTGCTGGACGGTGATGGGTTGGATGAGATTTGTCATGTAATCGAGTTAGTTTTGTTAGGGTTTGGTCCCTAGTATCCACTATGTTCTGAGATTGACGTTGCTATGACTTTGCTATGCTTAATGCTTGTCACTACGGCCCGGGTGCCATGATTTCAGATCTGAACCTATTATGTTTTCATGAATATATGTGAGTTCTTGATCCTATCTTGCAAGTCTATAGTCACCTACTATGTGTTATGATCCGGCAACCCCGAAGTGACAATAATCGGAGCCACTCCCGGTGATGACCTTAGTTTGAGGAGTTCATGTATTCAGTATGTGCTAATGCTTTGTTCCAGTTCTCTATTAAAAGGAGGCCTTAATATCCCTTAGTTTCCAATAGGACCCCCCTGCCATGGGAGGGTAGGACAAAAGATGTCATGCAAGTTCTTTTCCATAAGCACGTATGACTATATTCGGAATATATGCCTACATTACATTGATGAACTTGAGCTAGTTCTGTGTCACCCTATGTTATGACTGTTACATGATGAACCACATCCGGCATAATTATACATCATTGATCCGGCGCCTATGAGTTTTCCATATACTGGTTCTCGCTTATTTACTTTTCCGTTGCTACTGTTACAATCACTACAAAAATACCAAAAACATTACTTTTACTATCTTTACTTTTGTTACCATTACCATCACTATCATATTACTTTGGTACTAAACACTTTGCTGCAGATACTAAGTTTCCAGGTGTGGTTGAATTGACAACTCAGCTGCTAATATTTGAGAATATTCTTTGGCTCCCCTTGTGTCGAATCAATAAATTTGGGTTGAATACTCTACCCTCGAAAACTGTTGCGATCCCCTATACTTGTGGGTTATCAAGACCTTTTTCTGGCACCGTTGCCGGGGAGCATAGCTCTATTCTTTGAGTCACTTGGGATTTATATCTGCTGGACACTATGAAGAACTTAAAAGACGCTAAGACCAAGATTTTGGCCTCAACTACGAGGGGAGGTAAGGAACTGCCATCTAGCATTGCACTAGATTCTCCTTCTGTTATAAGTAAGCTTGCGACACCTAAACCTGCTACTGCTATGAATTCTGATATGTCGCATGTTATTGATGATGCCACTTCTGCTATGCACGATACTTATGATGAAACCACTTCTATGCTTGATACTACTGTGCCCCTTGGTGAATTTCTTGATGAGCAAATTGCTAGGTCTAGAGAAAGAGAAATTATTACACCTGAATACAATGATGAGAGTGATGATGAAAATATGCCTCCTATTCCTGAAGGTTATCTTTTTTATGCAGAATCTTCTGCCACTATTTTTGCTTGCCAGGATAGATATGAACTTAAGAGGTTGCTAGTTAAATGGAGTAAAGAATCTCTTAGAGATAGAATGAGACCCGACCCTGTTTTTGCTGCTTCACCTATTTGTGTTCCCGATAAGGATTATTATGATTTTTCTGTTGATCCAGATATAATTACTTTGGTTGAATCTGATCCTTTCTATGGCTATGAATCTGAAACTGTTGTGGCACATCTTACTAAGTTGAATGATATAGCTGTCCTGTTTACTAATAATGAGAGATCGCGCTACCTTTATTTACTCAAAATATTTCCATTCTCATTAAAGGGTGATGCTAAGATATGGTTTAATTCTCTTGATCCTGGTTGTGTGCAAAGTCCCCAGGATATGATTTATTACTTCTCTGCTAAATATTTCCCTGCTCATAAGAAACAAGCAGCCTTGAGGGAAATATATAACTTTGTGCAAATTGAAGAAGAGGGTCTCCCACAAGCTTGGGGAAGGCTTCTCAAGTTACTTAATGCTTTGCCTGATGATCCTCTTAAGAAACCTGAAATACTTGATATCTTTTATAATGGACTAATTGATGCTTCCAGAGATTACCTGGATAGTTGTGCTGGTTCTCTTTTCAGGGAAAGAACACTGGATGAAGCGGAAATTCTATTGAACAATATGTTGACAAATGAAAATAATTGGGCATCTCCCAAGCCAGCTCCTGAGCCAATTTCTGAGCCAATTATTGAGCCTATTCCTAAACCAACTCCGAAGAAGAGAGGTGTTCTATTTCTCAGTCCTGAAGATATTGAAGAGGCAAAGAAATCTATGAAAGAAAAAGGTATTAAAGCTAGAGATGTTAAGAATTTACCTCCTATTGAAGAAATACACGGTCTTAATTTACTGCCTGTTGAAGAAGTATATGATCTCAGTTACTTATTTACTGAAGAACCTCCCGATATCCCGACACAGGT
Organism: Triticum timopheevii; assembly: GCA_963921465.1. Classification (NCBI taxonomy): domain Eukaryota; kingdom Viridiplantae; phylum Streptophyta; class Magnoliopsida; order Poales; family Poaceae; genus Triticum; species Triticum timopheevii. The sequence continues at coordinate 157,647,193 of OY997272.1, forward strand.
AGTAAAGGTAAATTCTCTCCATAGATATGATAAAGCTGAAGTCCCTCCTACTAAAATTGCTAGTCAGTGCTTGGATGAGTTTGATAACTTTATGTTTAAGCAAGATGACTTTAATGCTTATTTTGGTAGACAATTAAAACAAGATGCCTATATGATTAAACACTTGGGTGATTATATGGTTGATATTAGAGGTGAACTTAAACTTGTTAGCAAACATGCTTCTATGGTTACCACTCAAGTAGAACAAGTACTTAAAGCTCAAAAAGAAGCAATTGATGAAATGAATAGTAAGAAAATTGATGCTGTTAGAGTGGCTACTAGAACCGGTAGAATGACTTAGGAACCTTTGTATCCTGAAGGCCACCCTAAGAGAATCGAGCAAGATTCTCAGAGAAATGATATTGATGTACCTAGTTCTTCTAAAAGGAAGAAAAAGAAAAATGATAGGACTTTGCAAACTTCTAGTGAACCTATTGCTGAGCCACCTGAGAATCCGAATGATATTTCTATTTCTGATGCTAAAACACAATCAGGTGATGAACATGAACCCAGTGATAATGTTAATGATAATGATCATGTTAATGCTCAACCTAGTAATGATAATGATGTAGAAGCTGAACCTCCTGTTGATCTTGATAACCCACAATCAAGGAATCAACGCTATGATAAAAGAGACTTCGTTGCTAGGAAACATGGTAAAGAAAGGGAACCATGGGTTCAGAAACCCATGCCATTTCCTCCGAAACCGTCCAAGAAAAAGGATGATGAGGATTTTGAGCGCTTTGCTGAAATGATTAGACCTATATTTTTGCGTATGCGATTAACTGATGTGCTCAAAACAAATCCCTATTCTAAGTATATGAAGGATATTAGTACTAATAAAAGAAAGATACCTGAAGCTGAAATTTCCACCATGCTTGCTAATTATACTTTTAAGGGTGGAATACCAAAGAAACTTGGAGATCCCGGAGTACCTACTATACCATGCTCCATTAAGAGAAATTATGTTAAAACTGCTTTATGTGATCTTGGAGCCGGTGTTAGTGTTATGCCTCTCTCTTTATATCGTAGACTTGACTTGAATAAGTTGACACCTACTAAAATATCTTTGCAAATGGCTGATAAATCAACTGCTATACCTGTCGGTATTTGTGAGGATGTGCCTGTTGTGGTTGCAAACGTTACTATTTTAATGGACTTTGTTATTCTTGATATTCCTGAGGATGATAGTATGTCTATTATTCTTGGAAGGCCTTTCCTTAATACTGCAGGGGCTGTTATTGATTGCAACAAAGGCAATGTCACTTTTCATGTTAATGGCAATGAGCACACGGTACACTTTTCGAGGAAACAACCTCAGGTTCACAGTATCAACTCTATTGGAAAAAATCCATCAGTTATATTCGGAGGTTTTGAATTTCCTCTCCCTGCTGTCAAGAAAAAGTATGATATACTTATTGTTGGGGATTTTCATATCCCCGTTGAGGTAACTTAGTGCTATTCGAAATTTCTTCGGTTCCGTGTTAATCAGAATGAGCTCATTAACAAGACTTGATCAACCTTGTTAGTGGATTCTTTTTGATGAACATGAGATGGATGAAACTAGAAGCACAACCTTCTGTACCCTCTTTATATTTTCTGTTATTTAGTAGAAATAAAGTAAAATAGTATTTTTCTGTCTGTCTCCCAACTTATCCGTGCAATATAAAAATATCCCAAAAATAAAAGTCCTCAAAATGCCATGCCAATTTAATATGATTTTTTCTGGAATATTTAAGAATTTACTGTGCAAAAATCACCGCGGGGGGAGCTGCCACCTGGTCACGAGGGTGGAGGGCGCGCCCTACCCCCCTGGGCGTGCCCCTTGCCTCGTGGGCCCATGGTGGCCCTCCTCCACTTATTCCTGCACCCATCTTCTTCCTCTGTCTCACACAAACACGAAAAACCAACTCAAGCACGAGTTCCAGCCCCCGTTGTGATTTTCGATCTCCTTGCTCAAAGCACCTGTCGCAAAACTGCTTGGGGAGATTGTTCCTTGGTATGTGACTCCTCCATTGGTCCAATTAGTTTTTGTTCTAGTGCTTTATTCTTTGCAAATTTGTGCTGCATAGGTGACCATGTTCTTGAGCTTGCATGTCAAATTTATATGGTTCCAAGTAGTTCCAATGCTTTATATAGGCTCTAGGCACTTGTAGGAGTTGTTGCTATCAATTTTATTGAAGTTGGTTCACTTTTATTTGAAGTTACTAAAAAATTCAGAAATTTCTCAGAGGAAGCAATATGTTTAGGAGGATGTTCCAAGGTGGCCCTTCAAGGAAACAAGGTCCCAGGCTTGCAATATGCGATGCTGACGAGGAACCACCAAGAGATGCTCCTGTGAGGCCCTGCGAATGGCCTTCGAAAAATTTTATGAATCAAGTGGGAATCAAAGAAGAATTTAGCGCATATTTGTGCAACGCTGGTCTTGAGGACTTTGAAGCTGACAAATGCCCCTAGTATCACGATCTCACAAGTTCATTTGTGAGGAGGTTTGAGTTTTCATCTTTGCGTAGTTCTCCTTCAGTCATGTTTGACCTTTATGACAAATCTTATACCATGGACTTAGAGGATTTCACTTCTGCTTGCAAACTTTCTTCATGGGGTAGTGTCAGGGATACCCCTAAATCTGAATATAGAGACTTTCTTGCTAGAATAACTGTGGGGGGATCTAGAGATATAACACAAGCTACTTTAGGGAGCATTCATTTCCCTGCTATACACTATTTTGCTCTCTTTATAGGTAGATGCATTAATGCTAAGGATGAAGTATGTCACTTGTGTGCCCCTGATCTCAGCATTCTCAGAAGTGCTGTGTTAGGAGACCAATCTTATCATATGGGAGCCATCGTAGCTCGTAGGTTGCATCAGAATAGACATAACGGGGATTTCTTTGGAGGAATTTATGCAACCCGCTTAGCTAATTTTCTTGAGATAGACATTCGTGAGGGTGATATGGAGTTACCCCCTTCTTATTTAGATTTTGATTCTATGGTTTCCCACCAGTTTGTTGTGAGGACAGAACCACCTCTTCAGTATCGACTAATCTTTAACAAACGTCATGTAGTCCATATTGCTCTTTTTGCTCCTGCCTTCTTTGATTTTCAGACAAAAGGAAGATATATTATTACCAGAGAGGAGGCAGATGAATACGAGAGAAGAGCGGAGGCAGCTCGACGCTGCGCTGCAGCTCAGGAGGCGATAGCCGCTGCGTCACAGTATGACCCCAGCTTCACCTATGGGTATCCGCCAGGCCATCCCTGGCAATAGACCAACTTAGGCCAAAAGCCTAAGCTTGGGGGAGTACGTATTTCCCACCGACATTACATTCATGTTCACACACACTCATTACTAGATGTCGATGTTCATAGTCTTTCACTGTAATATCCATGCTAGTTTATTTTCTTTTTCCTGCTTTCTTCTTGTGTGTTTAATAAACCTTAAGAAAACCAAAAAAAATCAGTAGTAGTTTATTTCTTTGTTGTAGTAATTAAAAAGGAAAACCCAAAAATATTTTCCGTTCTTATTTTGCTTGTTGGGAGCTTTCCCGTGTAAATAGTTTTTCTTTTCCTTTCTTTGGGGGTCGAGAAGACCATATTAAAAATGCTTAGTGGCTCTTATATGCATGATTGTTTATTTAACTTAGAGCCCATATTGCTTGTCTTCTCTCTTGAGTTGAATGCTTGCAGATTCCAGCTTAGTCCAATACACGTGCACTCTTATTATTATACACTTCGTTTGGTCGTGCAAGTGAAAGGCAGTAATGATGATATATGATGGACTTATTGGGATGAGAAAAGCTGGTATGAACTCGACCTCTCTTGTTTTTGTAAATATGATGATTCATCATTCCTGAGTTAGCTATTATGAAGTAAGCATATTTGCAATGACATTTAGAGATTATAGTTGCTTGTGCCATGCTTGATTAGCTATGAGTTATAATGGTTTACCTTGCGTGCCAACATGCTATTAGAATGATCATGATCTGGTATGATGGGATGGTATCCTCCTTTAAATGAATTGAGTGACTAGACTTGGCACATGTTCACGCATGTAGTTGAATCAAATCAACATAGCCTTCATGATATTTATGTTCATGGTGGATTATATCCTACTCATGCTTGTATTCGGTGTAAATTAATTTTGATGCATGTTTATGACTGTTGTCGCTCTCCCAGTTGGTCGCTTCCCAGTCTTTTGCTAGCCTTCACCTGTACTAAGCGGGAATACTGCTTGTGATCCAAACTCCTTAAACCCCAAAGTTGTTCCATATGAGTCCACTATACCTTCCTATATGCGGTATTTACTTGCCGTTCCAAGTAAATTTGTATGTGCCAAACTCCAAACCTTCAAATGAAATTCTGTTTTGTATACTCGAGCAGCTCATGTTCCAACTAGGGTTGTCCTTATTTTCCATGTTAGGCGGTTATTCTCAAGAGGAGTGGACTCCGCTCCTCATTCACGAGAAAATGGCTGGTCACCGGGATGCCCAGTCCCATGCTTTATGCAAACTAAATCAAAATAACTGCAAACAAAACTCCCCTTGGGGCCCGTTGAATGTTGTAGGCACTCGTTGTTTCGAGCAAGCCATGGATTGATGCTTGTGGAGGAGGGGGAGTATAAACTTTACCATTCTGTTTGGGAACCGCCTATAATTTGTTTAGCATGGAAGATATCGTCATCTCATAGTTGTTGCGTTGACAGCAAAAGTATTCCACTCAAAATGTTATTCAATCTCTATTTTAAACCTGAGCTCTGGCACCTCTACAAATCCCTTCTTCCCTCTGCAAAGGGCCTATCTATTTACTTTTATGTTGAGTCATCACCCTTCTTATTAAAAAGCACCCGCTGGAGAGCACACTGTCGTTTACATTCATTATTATTGGTTTATATCGGGTATGACTTGACTGGATCTCTTTTACCATGAATTACAATGTTTAGTCAGTCCTTGATCTTTGAAGGTGCTCTGCATTTATGTTTTGCGGTCTCAGAAAGGGCTAGCGAGATACCATTTCGTTATATCATGTTATGATTATTTTGAGAAAGTGTTGTCATCCGAGTTTTGTTATTATAGCTCGCTAGCTGATTATGCTATTGATATGAGTAATTGTGAGACCTTTGTGTTATTGTTAGTATGGTTAGTCCATAATATTTGCTGAAACTTGAGTGTTGGCTTTTCATGTTTACAACAACAAGAGCAAACCGAGTTTGTAAAAGTTTTTCTTTTTCTCTTTTAGTTTGTCAACTGAATTGCTTGAGGACAAGCAAGGGTTTAAGCTTGGGGGAGTTGATACGTCTCTGCCGTATCTACTTTTCCAAACACTTTTGCCCTTGTTTTGGACTCTAACTTGTATGATTTGAATGGAACTAACCCGGACTGACGCTGTTTTCAGCAGAATTGCCATGGTGTTGTTTTATGTGCAGAAAATAAAAGTTCTCGGAATGACCTGAAACTCCACGGAATATCTTAGGATAATTAATAAAAAATCCTTGCAAAAGATGAAGACCAGGGGGGCCACACCCTTTCCATGAGGGTGGGGGGCGCCCCCCCTAGGCACGCCCCCTACCTCGTGGGCCCCTTGGTGGCCCTTCGACGCCAACTCCAACTCCATATATTGGCCTTCGGGGAGAAAAAAATCAGAAAGAAGAAATCATCGCGTTTTACGATACGGAGCCGCCGCCAAGCCCTAATCTCTCTCGGGAGGGCTGATCTGGAGTTCGTTCGGGGCTCCGGAGAGGGGAATTCGTCGCCGTCGTCATCATCAACCATCCTCCATCACCAATTTCATGATGCTCACCACCGTGCGTGAGTAATTCCATCGTAGGCTTGCTGGACGGTGATGGGTTGGATGAGATTTATCATGTAATCGAGTTAGTTTTGTTAGAGTTTGATCCCTAGTATCCACTATGTTCTGAGATTGATGTTGCTATGACTTTGCTATTCTTAATGCTTGTCACTAGGGCCCCAGTGCCATGATTTCAGATCTGAACCTATTATGTTTTCATGAATATATGTGAGTTCTTGATCCTATCTTGCAAGTCTATAGTCACCTACTATGTGTTATGATCCGGCAACCTTGAAGTGACAATAATCGGAACCACTCCCGATGATGACCTTAGTTTGAGGAGTTCATGTATTCAGTATGTGCTAATGCTTTGTTCCGGTTCTCTATTAAAAGGAGGCCTTAATATCCCTTAGTTTCCAATAGGACCCCGCTACCACGGGAGGGTAGGACAAAAGATGTCATGCAAGGTCTTTTCCATAAGCACGTATGACTATATTCGGAATACATGCCTACATTACATTGATGAACTGGAGCTAGTTCTGTGTCACCCTATGTTACGAATGTTACATGATGAACCACATCCGGCATAATTATCCATCATTGATCCGGTGCCTACGAGTTTTCCATATACTGGTTCTTGCTTTACTTTTCCGTTGCTACTGTTACAATCACTACAAAAATACCAAAAACATTACTTTTACTGTCTTTACTTTTGTTACCGTTACCATCACTATCATATTACTTTGCTACTAAACACTTTGCTGCAGATACTAAGTTTCCAGGTGTGGTTGAATTGACAACTCAGCTGCTAATACTTGAGAATATTCTTTGGCTCCCCTTGTGTCGAATCAATAAATTTGGGTTGAATACTCTACCCTCGAAAACTGTTGCGATCCCCTATACTTGTGGGTTATCAGAGCACCTCATACAACAAATTTGTCACACAACTTTTACCATACGTGCATGCTATGGGACTTGCCAACTTCAACAAAAGTATTTCTCAATTTCATAATTATCCACTAGCATGACCCTAACATTACTACCTTTATATCTCAAAACAATTATCAAGCATCAAGTTGATCATAGCATCCAATTCTTTTTCTATGATAGTTTTTATTATACCCAACTTGTATGCTCATCATTCTAGGACCAACTTTGTGACCAAAACAAATACCATGCTTTTCTAAGAGACTCAAAATAATATAAGTGAAGCATGAGAGACTAGCAATTTCTATAAAATTAAGACACCACCGTGCTCTAAAATATACAAGTGAAGCACTAGAGCAAAACTATCAAGCTCAAAAGATATAAGTGAAGCACATAGAGTATTCTAGCAAATTCTAATCAAATAGGCTTCTCCCAAAAGGATTGTACAGCAAGTATGATTGTGGTAAACTAAAAACCAAATACTAATATAATACACGACGCTCCAAGCAAAACACATATCATGTGGCGAATAAAAATATAGCTCCAAGTAAAGTTACCAATGAACGAAGACAAAAGAGGGGATGCCTTCCCGGGGCATCCCCAAGCTTAGGCTTTTGGCTGTTCTTGAATATCTTGTGGTGCCTTGGGCATCCCCAAGCTTAGGCTCTTGCCACCCTTTATTCCATAGTCCATAAAAGCTTTACCCAAAACTTGAAAACTTCACAACACAAAACTCAACAGGAAATCTTATAAGCTCCATTAGTGAAAGAAAACAAAACCACCACATAAGATACTGCAATGAAGTCATTATTTATTTATTTTGGTGTTAAACCTACTGTATTCCAACTTCCTTATGGTTTATAAACTAATTTACTAGCCATAGATGCATTGAAATAAGCAAACAACACACGAAAAACAAAATATGTCAAAAACAGAACAGTCTGTAGCAATTTGTAACTAACACAAACTTCTGAAACTCAAAAAATCCTACCAAAATAGGACGTAGTGTACAATTTATTTATTGATCAGCAGCAAAACGAATCAATGCAAAAGCACGTTTCTGTGATTTATTGAACTTTTTCTCGTGAGCGCAAAGTTTCTGTTTTTCAGCAGAATCAAATCGACTATCATCATAGTTTATCCTATAGGTTCTACTTGGCACAAACACTAAATAAAAGATGAAAACACATCTAAACGGAAAGTAGAAACAAAATTTATTACTAAAAAGGAACAAAAACAAAGAACATAAATAAAATTGGGTTGCCTCCCAACTAGCGCTATCGTTTAACACCCCTAGCTAGGCATAAAAGCGAAGATAGATCTAAGTGGTGCCATCTTTGGCACTAAATTCATAAGTAGCACGCATGATAGATTCATAAGGTAATTTTACTTTATTTCTTAGAAAGTGCTCCATGCCTTTCTTTAAGGGAAATTGGAATCTAATGTTCCCTTCCTTCATATCAATAATCGCACCAATCGTTCTAAGGAAAGGTCTACCAAGAATAATAGGGCAAGAAAGATTGCAATCTATATCAAGAACGATAAAATCTACGGGCACCAAATTTCTATTTGCAACAATAAGAACATCATTGATCCTTCCCATAGACTTTTTAATGGTGGAATCCGCAAGGTGCAAATTTAAAGAGCAATCTTCAAGATCATGGAAACCTAGAATATCACATAAAGTTTTCGGAATCGTGGAAATACTAGCACCCAAATCACACAAAGCAAAACACTCATAATCTTTAATTCTAATCTTTATAGTAGGTTCCCACTCATCATTAAGTTTTCTAGGTATAGAAACTTCCAAAATAAGTTTTTCATCATAAGATTGCATCAAGGCATCAACAATATGTTTGGTAAAAGCTTTGTTTTGACTATAAGCATGAGGAGAATTAACAACGGATTGCAACAAGGAAATACAACCTTTTAAAGAACAATTATCATAATTCAAATTCCTTGAAGTCCGAGATAGTGGGTTCAACATTATTAGAAGTGAGTATTCTCCAATCTCACTTTTACCAAATTTCAAAGTTGATTCATCATCAGTCCCATAATCATCAAAATTCATATTGCAAAACATAGGTCTAATAGGAGATGCATCAATAACTTTAAGATCCTCATCATTATTTTCATGGAAACTAGAAGAACACGCTTTTATAAAGCTATCTTTCTTAGCACGCAATCTAGCGGTTCTTTCCTTGCGCTTGTCAATGTAAATTCTCATTACTTTGAGAGACTCATTGATATCATGCTTAGGAGGAGAAGGTCTAAGTTTAAGAGAATCAACATAAAGCGAAAGTCTATCAACGTTCCTAGCCAAATCATCAACTTTGAGCAATTTTTCTTCAAGCAAAGCATTAAAATTCTTTTGAGAAATCATAAATTCTTTCACACTATTCTCAAAATCAGAGGGCATCTTATTAAAATTACCATAAGAATTATTGTTGGAATTTCCATAATTATTAGAGGAATTACTAGGGAACGGTCTAGCATTAAAATTTCGTCTATAAGCATTGTTTCCAAAACTATTCTTACTAACAAAATTCACATCCATAGATTCATTATTATTCTCAATCAAGGAATACAAAGGCATATCATTAGGATCAAGAGGAGTATTTTTAGTAGCAAACATCTTCATAAGTTCATCCATCTTTCCACTCAAAGCATTGATTTCTTCTATAGCATGCACTTTTTTACTAGAAGATCTTTCGGTGTGCCATTGAGAATAATTAGCCATAATATTATCAAGAAGTTTTGTAGCATCTCCTAACGTGATTTCCATAAAGGTGCCTCTCGCGGCCGAATCTAAGAGAGTTCTAGAAGCAAAGTTCAAACCGGCATAAAAAATTTGTATGATCATCCATAAATTCAAACCATGAGTAGGGCAATTGCGAAGCATCAATTTCATTCTTTCCCAAGATTGGGCAACATGCTCATGATCAAGTTGTTTAAAATTCATAATATCGTTCCTAAGAGTGATGATCTTAGCGGGAGGAAAATACTTAGAGATAAAAGCATCTTTGCGCTTGTTCCAAGAATCAATACTATTTTTAGGCAAAGATGAAAACAAACTTTAGCACGATCTCTAAGTGAAAACGGAAATAATTTCAATTTGACAATATTGTTATACGTATCTTTCTTCTTTTGCATATTACACAAATCAAAAAAATTGTTTAGATGAGTAGCGGCATCTTCACTAGGAAGGCCGGCGAATTGATCTTTCATAACAAGATTCAGCAAAGCAGTATTGATTTCACAAGACAAAACATCATTAAGAGGAGCAATCGGAGTACTAAGGAAATCATTATTATTGGTATTCGAGAAATCACACAATTTGGTATTATCTTGCGCCATGGCAACAAGTAATCTAACACACAAGCAAACAGAAAAACGGCAAGCAAAAAGAGAGGAGGAGGTTGGGAAAGAGAGGGCGAATAAAATGGCAAGGGTGAAGTGGGGGAGAGGAAAACGAGAGGCAAATGGCAAATAATGTAAATGCGAGGGAGATGGGTTTGTGATGGGTACTTGGTATGTCTTGACTTGAGCGAAGACCTCCCTGGCAATGGCGCTAGAAATCCTTCTTGCTACGTCTTGAGCTAGCGTTGGTTTTCCCCGAAGAGGAGAGGGTGATGCAGCAAGTGTAGCGTAAGTATTTCCCTCAGTTTTGAGAACCAAGGTATCAATCTAGTAGGAAGCTCCTCAAAAGTCCCACACACCTACACAAACAAACTGAGAACTCGCAACCAACGCAATAAAGGGGTTGTCAATCCCTTCACGGTCACTTGCGAAAGTGAGATCTGATAGAGATAGTATGATAAGACAAATATATTTTTGGTATTTTATAAAATAGATGCAAAAAGTAAAGATGCAAATAAAAGTAGATTGAAAGCAAATATGATAAGAGATAGACCCGGGGGTCATAGGTTTCACTAGAGGCTTCTCTCAAGATAGCATAAGTATTACGATAGGTGAACAAATTACCGTCGAGCAATTGATAGAAAAGCACATAGTTATGAGATTATCTAGGCATGATCATGTATATAGGCATCCCGTCCATAACAAGTAGACCGACTCCTGCCTGCATCTACTACTATTACTCCACACATCGACCGACTCCTGCCTGCATCTAGAGTATTAAGTTCATAAGAACAGAGTAACGCATTAAGCAAGATGACATGATGTAGAGGGATAAACTCATGCAATATGATATAAACCCCATCTTGTTATCCTCGATGGCAACAATACAATACGTGTCTTGCAACCCTTTCTGTCGCTGGGTAAGAACACCGCAAGATTGAACCCAAAGCTAAACACTTTTCCCATGGCAAGAAAGATCAATCTAGTAGGCCAAACCAAACTGATAATTCAAAGAGACTTGCAAAGATAACTCAATCATACATAAAAGAATTCAGAGAAGATTCAATTATTATCCATAGATAAATCTGATCATAAACCCACAATTCATCGGATCTCAACAAACACACCGCAAAAAGAGATTACATCGAATAGATCTCCACAAGAGAGGGGGAGAACATTGTATTGAGATCCAAAAAGAGAGAAGAAGCCATCTAGCTAATAACTATCGACCTGTAGGTCTGTGGTAAACTACTCACAACTCAGAGGAGGGGCAAGGATGTTGATGTAGAAGCCCTCCGTGGTCGATTCCCCCTCCGGTAGAGTGTCGACGAAGGCTCCAAGATGGGATATCGCGGATACAAAAGGTTACGGTGGTGGAAATTGTGTTTTGTGGTGCTCCTTGATGTTTTTGGGGTACGTAGGTATATATAGGAGGAAGAAGTACGTCGGTGGCTGCCCGAGGGGCCCACGAGACAGCGGGGAGCGCCCTACAAGGGGCGCGGCCCCCTATCTCGTGGGGTCCTCGGGAGCTTCTTGACTTGCACTCCAAGCTCTCCGGATCTTGTTCGTTCCAAAAATCACGCTCCCGAAGGTTTCATTCCGTTTGGACTCCGTTTGATATTCCTTTTCTTCGAAATACTGAAATTGGCAACAAACAGCAATATGGGTTGGGCCTCCAGTTAGTAGGTTAGTCCCAAAAATGATATAAATGTATATAATAAAGCCCATAAACATACAAAAGAGGTAATATAATAGCATGGAACAATCAAAAATTATAGATACGTTGGAGACGTATCAGTCATGATAATGAAGAAGGATGGTGGGAACACCACCTCGAAACTGACAAGACATTGCGCCATATCACTCCTTAACCTTGGTAGGATTTCTGGAGTGATCACCTTCTGAGATATTTCATTGAGGAATGCACATAGCTTCACAATGGCCAATCGAACGTTTTCTGGTAGAAGCCCCCTCAATGCAACCGGAAGCAGTTGCATCATAATCACGTGGCAGTCATGAGACTTTAGGTTCTAGAACTTTTTCTCTAGCATATTTATTATTCCCTTTATATTCGATGAGAAGCTAGACGAGACCTTCATACTCAGTAGGCATTCAAAGAAGATTTCCTTCTCTTCTTTGGTAAGAGTGTAGCTGGCAGGACCTTCATACTGCTTTGGAGGCATGTCATCATTTTCGTGGAAACGTTGCAGGTCCTCCCGTGCCTCTGGTGTATCTTTTGTCTTCCCATACATGCCCAAGAAGCCTAGCAGGTTCACGCAAATGTTCTTTGTCACGTGCATCACGTTGATTGAAGAACGGACCTCTAGGTCTCTCCAGTAGGGTAGGTCCCAAAATATAGATTTCTTCTTCCACATGGGTGCGCGTCCCTTGGCGTCATTCGGAACAGATAGTCCGTCGGGACCCTTTCCAAAGATTACTTTTAAATCATTGACCATAGCAAGTACGTGATCACAGGTACGCATGGCGGGCTTCTTCCGATGATCTGCCTCGCCTTTTAAATGCTTGCCTTTCTTTCAACATTGATGGTTGGTCGGAAGAAATCGACTATGCCCCAGGTACACATTCTTCCTGCATTTGTCCAGGTATATACTTTCGGTGTCATCTAAAAAGTGCGTGCATGCGTGGTATCCCTTGTTTGTCTATCCTGAAAGGTTACTAAGAGCAGGATAATCATTGATGGTTACAAACAACAACGCATGCAGGTCAAATCCTCCTGTTTGTGCTCATCCCACACACATACACCATTTCCATTCCACAGTTGTAAAAGTTCTTCAACTAATGGCCTTAGGTACACATCAATGTCGTTGCCGGGTTGCTTAAGGCCTTGGATGAGAACTGGCATCATAATGAACTTCCGCTTCATGCACAGCCAAGGAGGAAGGTTATAGATACATAGAGTCACGGGCCAGGTGTTGTGATTGCTGCTCTGCTCCCCAAAAGGATTAATGCCATCTACACTTAAACCAAACCATATGTTCCTTGCGTCACCTGCAAACTCCTCCTAGTACTTTCTCTCGATTTTTCTCCACTGTGACCCGTCAGCGGGTGCTCTCAACTTCCCGTCTTTCTTACGGTCCTCTATGTGCCATCACATCAACTTGGCATGCTCTTTGTTTCTGAACATGCATTTCAAATGTGGTATTTTAGGACCATACCACATCACATTGGTAGGAACCCTCTTCCCGGGGCGCTCGCCGTCAACATCACCAAGGTCATATCATTTGATCTTATACCGCAATGCACCACATACCGTGCATGCGTTCAAATCCTTATACACACCGCAGTAGAGTATGCAGTCATTAGGGCATGCATGTATCTTCTTCACCTCCAATCCTAGAGGGCATACGACCTTCTTTGATGCGTACGTACTGTCTGGCAATTCGTTATCCTTTGGAAGCTTCTTCTTCAATATTTTTAGTAGCTTCTCAAATCCTTTGTCAGGCACACCATTCTCTGCCTTCCACTGTAGCAATTCCAGTACAGTACCAAGCTTTGTGTTGCCATCTTCACAATTGGGGTACAACCCTTTTTTGTGGTCCTCTAACATGTGATCGAACTTCAACTCTCCTTTTCACTTTCGCACTGTCTCTTTGCATCAACAATGACCCGACAGAGATGATCATCGGGCACATTGTCTGGTTCCTCTTGATCTTCAGCTTCCCCCATTGCAGCATCACCATATTCAGGGGGCACATAGTTTTCATCATCCTCTTCTTCTTTGCTATCTTCCATCATAACCCCTATTTCTCTGTGTTTGGTCCAAACATTATAGTGTGGCGTGAAACCCTTATAAAGCAGGTGGTTGTGAAGGATTTTCCAGTCAGAGTAAAACTTCGTATTCCCACATATAGGGCATGGACAACTCATAAAACCATTCTGCTTGTTTGCCTCAGCCACTTCGAGAAAATTATGCACGCCCTTAATGTACTCGGAGGTGCGTCTGTCACAGTACATCCATTGCCGGTTCATGCATCTGCATGCATTATATATAATTAAGTGTGTCAAAAACAAAAGTACATACATAGTTCTCATTGAACAACATATAGCTCTCCAGAGCATCTAATTAAACCATACATTGAAACTATGTAAAACATTTCAATGCAACAACAAATGCGATCATAATCGCAACCAAGGTAACAATTGATCCAACGGCATAATGATACCAAGCCTCGGTATGAATGGCATATTTTCTAATATTTCTAATCTTCAAGCGCATTGCATCCATCTTGATCTTGTGATCATCGACGACATCCGCAACATGCAACTCCAATATCATCTTCTCCTGCTCGATTTTTTTTCAATTTTTTCTTCAAGTAATTGTTTTTTTCTTAAACTAAATTCAACCTCTCGACAACAGGGTCGGTTGGAATTTCCGGTTCAACTACCCATTGGTGCGCGCCGGTCCTAAACAAATGGTTTTTAACCCCTTTCTGTGATGGCATTTGGAATCGTCGCCAAGTGAGTGTGGGCGATAGGGGGTCCTTCCCACACGACCCACAAACCGTCGGGGATAGGGAGCCTTGATGTATACAGTTGTCCCTATATAACTGTTCCCGATATCTCGAATATCCCAAACGCTTCATCCTTGCTACTCGTTTGTGCTCACATTTCCAACGCAGTCAGAGTTTTTTGGTTTTGCCTAAATCCAGGCAGATTCCAGGCACGGGACTTTTCCAGGCAGATTCTAGGCACGGGAGTTTTACGATGCCTGGGACATCACAAACAGTTCATGATTGTAAACCGTGTATGATAGGTAGACAATCACACACATTTAGTTTTCCCGCACCGTATGTGATAGTGTCTGACATCACACACGCTTTGCAAACGGCAACTGTGTGCATGCTTGCACATGTTTCCTCTCTGTGAACTATCTCAGATTATGGTGTATACCGCAAATGTTTGTATTTTACCAACCGTGTGTGTCGTAATGACCTGTACAACGTAATTTCGCCCTAATTTAAGTGTTGCTATTTAAAATTGTACCCAATTTAAACTTGAAAGTAGGCTATAACTTTATTCATATCCATCAGGTTCAAACAACAAATGCATTATTCGATTCACAAGTACATATGTTTAAGAATTACATAAGCACCAAATAAAGAATGATGTACCAGGGTTCTATACTTGTACTATTACAGATGGTAAAGAAATAGGCGACAGACATTCCAGTTGCTGAACAAGGTGAAGCGGAATGGCCCTATTGTGCTCTCCTGGATGCAGAAGGCATGCAAGACTCTAGTCCAACCCCTTGTGATGGTCGGCCGCCAATCATGTAGTTTGAGAGGTAATCTTGAGTAAACTACTTCAGGATCCATTACAAAAGAAAAAAATCAGATATCGTCATCTAACACAAGGGCAGTAAAAAGAAGGCTACATGGTTCTTACTTACCATCCTCCAGTTCACTGTTGTCTTGCACAAAGTGTAAACAAATAGTTCGATTGACATTTTTGACCCATTTTAATAACAATCTTTATCAGTTTCCTCACTTGATGTTGGTTCATGAATATCTCATTGCCCATACGCAGAAAGGGTCGAAGTGTGGATCTTTGGCAATAATATATGTACCTAAAAGCACCAAGTTAATATTATAAGCTAAACAAAAATTGAAAAATGATGTAGTACAACACTCCATCCATCCCATTATATAAGATTTTATTACATGTATATCTAGACATCATCAGAACATTAAGGTAACACTCTTCCTTGTTGCTATGTAGCATGGGATTGCATATTTAGTCATTCTGTATAATGCATGTTGCTAAACAACAATTGAAAAATGAAAAGGCATGTTAAATGCAATATCCTTAACATCAACCAAATATCGTAATTCCTAGTGGTATTATTGAAACTGTTATTGATGAAATTGAACTGCACGGCAAATAGTTGCACATATAGAGCATCACAATGTGAAGAACTGAAATAAACAAGTCATAAGGACATCTCTAGGTGATCCTTAAAAAGTTAAAGGACTAAAACCCTTAGTGGATATATATATACTCCAGCAATTTTTGGCCTTTTCTAGTCGATCCCCTAAACTTAAGGTTGTAAACTTCAATTTGATCAAGTTCAAAGCAGGTTCAACCAAAAGTAGCATGCATTCAAACATAAACATAGATAGTTTTGCATAACCGAACATATGACATAAATTTAAACTAAGCTAAACTACTTTCGGTCGAAGTAGAGGTCGAGCCAATCCTTCCTCGTCATGTACGGTGTGCCGCGAGCCCATTCCAGGCCAGTACCGTCGTCAGCGTCGTTGGGGAAGGCACTCCTCCACTCGTCGATGTCGATCTCCTGGTCCTCGGGGCCCACCTCAATGCCCCCGCGCCGCCGTCGCTGCCGCCTTCGACCTTGTCATCGGAGGAGAGCGCAATAACCTCATCGTCCTCTGTGCCGCCGTCCTCGCCGCCTTTGACCTCATCATCGAAGGAGAGCGCGATAACCTCGCCACCCTCTGATACGTCCATTTTGCATCATGCTTTTATATCAATATTTATTGCATTATGGGCTGTTATTACACATTATGTCACAATAATTATGGCTATTCTCTCTTATTTTACAAGGTTTATCATGAAGAGGGAGAATGCCCGCAACTGGGATTCTGGCTGAAAAGGGAGCAAATATTGGAAACCTATTCTGCACAGCTCCAAAAGTACGGAAATTCCACGTAAGTCATTTTTGGAATTAATAAATATTATTGAGCAAAGAAAGTACCAGAGGGGGCCCACACCCTGGCCAGGAGGGTGAGGGCACCCCCCCCCCTACTGGGTGCGCCCCTTGTCTCCTGGGGCCCCTGGTGGCCCTCCAGCGCCCATCTTCTGCTATATGAAGGCTCTTACCCTGGAAAAAATCATAAGCAAGCTTACGGGACGAAACTCCGCCGCCACGAGGCAGAACCTTGGCGAAACCAATCTAGGGCTCCGGCGGAGCAGTTCTGCCGGGGAAACTTCCCTCCGGGAGGGGGAAATCATCACCAACGATCCTCTCATCGGGAGGGGGTCAATATCCATCAACATCTTCACCAGCACCATCTCCTCTCAAAACCCTAGTTCATCTCTTGTATCCAATCTTGTATCAAAACCACAAATTGGTATTTGTGGGTTGCTGGTAGTGTTGATTACTCCTTGTAGTTGATGCTAATTAGTTTACTTGGTGGAAGATCATATGTTCAGATCCTTAATGCATATTAATACTCCTCTGATCATGAACATGAATATGCTTTGTGAGTAGTTACATTTGTTCTTGAGGACATGGGTGAAGTCTTGCTATTAGTAGTCATGTGAATTTGGTATTCGTTCGATATTTTGATAAGATGTATGTTGTCTATCCTCTAGTGGTGTTATGTGAACGTCGACTACATGACACTTCACCATTATTTGGGCCTAGAGGAAGGCATTGGGAAGTAATAAGTAGATGATGGGTTGCTAGAGTAATAGAAGCTTCAACCCTAGTTTATGTGTTGCTTCGTAAGGGGCTGATTTGGATCCACTAGTTTCATGCTATGGTTAGGTTTACCTTAATACTTCTTTTGTAGTTGCGGATGCTTGCAATAGGGGTTAATCATAAGTGGGATGCTTGTCCAAGAAAGGGCAGAACCAAAGCACCGGTCCACCCACATATCAAATTATCAAAGTAACGAACGCGAATCATATGAGCGTGATGAAACTAGCTTGACGATAATTCCCATATGTCCTCGAGAGCGCTTTTCTCCTTATAAGAAATTGTCCAGGCTTGTCCTTTGCTACAAAAAGGATTTGGCCACCTTGTTGCACCTTATTTACTTTCATTACTTGTTACTCGTTACAAATTATCTTATCACAAAACTATCTGTTACCTACAATTTCAGTGCTTGCAGAGAATACCTTACTGAAAACCGCTTGTCATTTCCTTCTGCTCCTCATTGGGTTCGACACTCTTACTTATTAAAAGGTCTATGATAGATCCCCTATACTTGTGGGTCATCAAGACTCTTTTCTGGCGCCGTTGCCGGGGAGTGAAGCACCTTTGGTGAGTGGAACTTGGTAAGGAAACATTTATATAGTGTGCTAAAATTTTCTGTCACTTGTTACTATGGAAACTAATCCTTTGAGGGGCTTGTTCGGGGTATCTTCGCCCCGATCAGTAAAGCAAAGAGTTGCTCCTCAACCTACTGAACCTACTGAAAATGTTTACTTTGAAATTCCTTCGGGTATGATAGAGAAACTGCTAGCTAATCCCTTTGCGGGAGATGGAACATTGCATCCTGATTTACACCTTATATTTGTGGGTGAAGTTTGTGGATTATTTAAGCTTGCAGGTATTCCTGATGATGTTGTTAAGAGGAAGGTTTTCCCTTTATCTTTGAAGGGAGACGCATTGACATTGTATAGGCTATGTGATGATACGGGATCTTGGAACTATAAACGATTAAAGTTGGAATTTCACCAGAAGTTCTATCCTATGCATCTTGTTCTCGTGATCGTAATTACATATATAATTTCTGGCCTCGCGAGGGAGAAAGTGTTGGGGAACGTTGCAGAAAATTAAAAATTTTCCTACGGTTTCACCAAGATCCATATATGAGTTCATCTAAGCAACGAGTCATGGGAGAGAGATTGCATCTACATACCACTTGTAGATCGCGTGCGGAAGCGTTCAAGGGAACGGGGATGATGGAGTCGTACTCGCCGTGATCCAAATCACCGATGACCAAGTGCTGACCGGACAGCACCTCCACGTTCAACACACGTACGGAGCGGACAACGTCTCCTCCTTCTTGATCCAGCAAGGGGAAAGGAGAGGTTGAGGAAGAAGGTTCCAGCAGCAGCACGACGGCGTGATGATGGTGGAGAGGCAGTACTCCGACAGGGCTTCGCCAAGCACTCAACGGAGGAGGAGAGGTGTTGGGGAGGGGAGGGGCTGCACCTTGGATCAGGTGTTCAGCCCTTCCCTCGCCCCTCTATTTATAGGGGAAGGGGGAAGGGGGCCGGCCCCCTCTAGATGAGATCTAGAGGGGGGCGGCGGCCAGGGAGGGGGGCTTGTCCCCCAAGCAAGGGGGCGCCCCCACTAGGGTTCCCCCCCCCCAACCCTAGGCGCATGGGCCCAAGGGGGGGCACCCAGCCCTCCAGGGGCTGGTTCCCTGCCCCTTGCGTCCCATGAGGCCCTCTGAGAGGGGTGGCCCCTCCCGGTGGACCCCTGGAACCCCTCCGGTGACCCCGGTACAATACCGATATGCCCCCAAAACTTTCCGGTGTCCGTATGACAACTTCCCATATATAAATCTTCACCTACGGACCATTCTGGAACTCCTCGTGACGTCCGAGATCTCATCCGGGACTCCGAACAACATTCGGTAATCACATACAAGTCTTCCTAATAACCCTAGCATCACCGAACCTTAAGTGTGTAGACCCTACGGGTTCGGGAGACATGCAGACATGACCGAGATGGCTCTCCAGTCAATAACCAACAGCGGGATCTAGATACCCATGTTGGCTCCCACATGCTCCTCGATGATCTCATCGGATGAACCACGATGACGAGGATTCAATCAACCCCGTATACAATTCCCTTTGTCAATCGGTACATTACATGCCCGAGACTCGATCGTCGGTATCCCAATACCTCGTTCAGTCTCGTTACCGGCAAGTCACTTTACTTGTACCGTAATGCATGATCCCGTGACCAAACACTTGGTCACTTTGAGCTCATTATGATGATGCATTACCGAGTGGGCCCAGAGATACCTCTCCGTCATACGGAGTGACAAATCCCTGTCTCGATCCGTGTCAACCCAACAGACACTTTCGGAGATACCTGTAGTGCACCTTTATAGTCACCCAGTTACGTTGTGAAGTTTGGTACACCCAAAGCACTCCTACGGTATCCAGGAGTTACACGATCTCATGGTCTAAGGAAGAGATACTTGACATTGGAAAGCTCTAGCAAAACGAACTACACGATCTTGTGCTATGCTTAGGATTGGGTCTTGTCCATCACATCATTCTCCTAATGATGTGATCCCGTTGTCAACGACATCTAATGTCCATAGTCAGGAAACCATGACTATCTGTTGACCAACGAGCTAGTCAACTAGAGGCTTACTAGGGACGTATTTGGTCTAAGTATTCACACGTGTATTACGATTTCCGGATAATACAATTATAGCATGAATAAAAGACAATTATCATGAAAAAGGAAATATAATAATAATCCTTTTATTATTGCCTCTAGGGCATATTTCCAACAGTCTCCCACTTGCACTAGAGTCAATAATCTAGTTACATTGTGATGAATCGAACACCCATAGAGTTCTGGTGTTGATCATGTTTTGCTCGCGAAAGAGGTTTAGTCAACGGATCTGCGACATTCAGATCCGTATGTACTTTGCAAATATCTATGTCTCCATCTTGAACATTTTCACGGATGGAGTTGAAACGACGCTTGATGTGCCTGGTCTTCTTGTGAAACTTGGGCTCCTTGGCAAGGGCAATAGCTCCAGTGTTGTCACAGAAGAGTTTGATCGGCCCCGACGCGTTGGGTATGACTCCTAGGTCAGTGATGAACTCCTTCACCCAAATTGCTTCATGCACTGCCTCCGAGGCTGCCATGTACTCCGCTTCACATGTAGATCCCGCCACGACGCTCTGCTAGCAGCTGCACCAGCTTACTGCTCCACCATTCAACATATACACATATCCGGTTTGTGACTTAGAGTCATCCAGATCTGTGTCGAAGCTAGCGTCGACGTAATCCTTTACAATGAGCTCTTCGTCACCTCCATAAACGAGAAACATGTCCTTTGTCCTTTTCAGGTACTTCAGGATATTCTTGACCGCTGTCCAGTGTTCCTTGCCGGGATTACTTTGGTACATTCCTACCAAACTTACGGCAAGGTTTACATCAGGTCTGGTACACAGCATGGCATACATAATAGATCCTATGGCTGAGGCATAGGGGATGACGCTCATCTCTTCTTTATCTTTTGCCGTGGTCGGGCATTGAGCCGAGCTCAATCTCACACCTTGCAGTACAGGCAAGAACCCTTTCTTGGACTGATCCATTTTGAACTTCTTTAAAATCTTATCAAGGTATGTGCTTTGTGAAAGACCTATGAGGCGTCTCGATCTATCCCTATAGATCTTGATGCCTAATATGTAAGCAGCTTCTCCAAGGTCCTTCATTGAAAAACAATTATTCAAGTAGGCCTTAATGCTGTCCAAGAATTCTATATCATTTCCCATCAAAAGTATGTCATCTGCATTTAATATGAGAAATTCTACAGAGCTCCCACTCACATTCTTGTAAACGCAGGCTTCTCCATAAGTCTGCATAAACCCAAACGCTTTGATCATCTCATCAAAGCGAATGTTCCAACTCCGAGATGCTTGCACCAGCCCATAAATGGATCGCTGGAGCTTGCATACTTTGTTAGCATTCTTAGGATCGACAAAACCTTCCGGCTGCATCATATACAGCTCTTCCTTAAGATAACCGTTAAGGAATGCCGTTCTGACGTCCATCTGCCATATCTCATAATCATAGTATGCGGCAATTGCTAACATGATTCGGACGGACTTAAGCTTCGCTATGGGAGATAAAGTCTCATCGTAGTCAATCCCTTGAACTTGCCGATAACCCTTAGCGACAAGTTGAGCTTTATGGATGGTGACATTACCATCCGCGTCCGTCTTCTTCTTAAAGATCCATTTGTTTTCTATCGCTCGCCGATCATCGGGCAAGTCAGTCAAAGTCCATACTTTGTTTTCATACATGGATTCTATCTCGGATTGCATGGCTTCTAGCCATTTGTTGGAATCTGGGCCCGCCATTGCTTCTTCATAGTTCGAAGGTTCACCATTGTCTAACAACATGATTTCCAGGACAGGGTTGCCATACCACTCTGGTGTGGAACGTGTCCTTGTGGACCTACGAAGTTCAGTAGCAACTTGATTCGAAGTACCTTGATCATCATCATTAATTTCCTCTCCAGTCGGTGTAGGCACCACAAGAACATTTTCCTGAGCTGCACTACTTTCCGGTTCAAGAGGTAGTACTTCATCGAGTTCTACTTTCCTCCCACTTACTCCTTTCGAGAGAAACTCCTTTCCCAGAAAGGATCCGTTCTTAGCAACAAAGATCTTGCCTTCGGATCTAAGGTAGAAGGTATACCCAATGGTTTCCTTGGGGTATCCTATGAAAACGCATTTTTCCGACTTGGGTTCGAGCTTTTCAGGTTGAAGTTTCTTGACATAAGCATCGCATCCCCAAACTTTTAGAAACGACAGCTTAGGTTTCTTCCCAAACCATAATTCATACGGTGTCGTCTCAACGGATTTAGACGGTGCCCTATTTAAAGTGAATGTAGCTGTCTCTAGAGCGTATCCCCAAAATGATAGCGGTAAATCGGTAAGAGACATCATAGATCGCACCGTATCCAATAGAGTGCGATTACGACGTTCGGACACACCATTACGCTGAGGTGTTCCAGGCGGCATGAGTTGTGAAACGATTCCACATTTTCTTAAGTGTGTACCAAATTCGTGACTTAAATATTCTCCTCCATGATCCGATCGTAAGAATTTTATCTTTCGGTCACGTTGATTCTCTACTTCATTCTAAAATTCCTTGAACTTTTCGAAGGTCTTAGACTTGTGTTTCATCAAGTAGACATACCCATATCTACTCAAGTCATCAGTGAGAGTGAGAACATAACGATATCCTCCGCGAGCCTCAACGCTCATTGGACCGCACACATCGGTATGTATGATTTCCAATAAGTTGGTTGCTCGCTCCATTGTTCCGGAGAACGGAGTCTTGGTCATTTTACCCATGAGGCATGGTTCACACGTGTCAAATGATTCATAATCGAGAGACTCTAAAAGTCCATCAGTATGGAGCTTCTTCATGCGCTTGACACCTATGTGACCAAGGCGGCAGTGCCACAAGTATGTGGGACTATCGTTATCAACTTTACATCTTTTGGTATTCACACTATGAATATGTGTAACATTACGTTCGAGATTCATTAAGAATAAACCATTGACCATCGGGGCATGACCATAACACATATCTCTCATATAAATAGAACAACCATTATTCTCGGATTTAAATGAGTAGCCATCTCGCATCAAACGCGATCCAGATACAATGTTCATGCTCAAACTTGGCACTAAATAACAGTTATTGAGGTTTAAAACTAATCCCGTAGGTAAATGTAGAGGTAGCGTGCCGACGGCGATCACATCGACCTTGGAACCATTCCCGACGCGCATCATCACCTCGTCCTTCGCCAATCTCCGCTTATTCCGCAGCTCCTGCTGTGAGTTACAAATATGAGCAACGGCACCGGTATCAAATACCCAGGAGTTACTACGAGTGCTGGTAAGGTACACATCAATTGCATGTATATCAAATATACCTTTAGTGTTGCCGACCTTCTTGTCCGCTAAGTATTTGGGGCAGTTCCGCTTCCAGTGACCCTTCCCTTTGCAATAAAAGCACTCAGTCTCAGGCTTGGGTCCATTCTTTGACTTCTTCCCGGCAACTGGCTTACCGGGCGTGGCAACATCTTTGCCGTCCTTCTTGAAGTTCTTCTTACCCTTGCCCTTCTTGAACTTGTTGGTCTTATTGACCATCAACACTTGATGTTCTTTCTTGATTTCAACCTCTGCTAACTTCAGCATTGAGAATACTTCAGGAATGGTCTTTACCATCCCTTGCATATTGTAGTTCAACACAAAGCTCTTGTAGCTCGGTGGGAGCGACTGAAGGATTATGTCAATGACCGCCTCGTCCGGGAGGTTGATCTCCTGCTGGGACAGGCGGTTGTGCAACCCAGACATTTTGAGTATGTGCTCACTGACAGAACTGTTTTCCTCCATCTTAAAACTATAGAACTTGTCGGAGACTTCATATCTCTCGACCCGGGCATGAGCTTGAAAAACCATTTTCAGCTCCTCGAACATCTCATATGCTCCGTGTCGCTCAAAACGCTTTTGGAGCCCCGGTTCTAAGCTGTAAAGCATGCCACACTGAACGAGGGAGTAATCATCAGCACGTGACTGCCAAGCATTCATAACGTCTTGGTTTTCTGGGATGGGTGCTTCACCTAGCGGTGCTTCTAGGACATAATCTTTCTTGGCTGCTATGAGGATGATCCTCAGGTTCCGGACCCAGTCCGAATAGTTGCTGCCATCATCTTTCAGCTTGGTTTTCTCTAGGAACGTGTTGAAGTTCATGTTGACATGAGCGTTGGCCATTTGATCTACAAGACATATTTTGCAAAGACTCTAGACTAAGTTCATGGTAATTAAGTTCATCTAATCAAATTATTTAATGAACTCCCACTCAGATTGACATCCCTCTAGTCATCTAAGTGTTACACGATCCAAGTCGACTAGGCCGTGTCCGATCATCACGTGAGACGGACTAGTCATCATCGGTGAACATCTCCATGTTGATCGTATCTTCCATATGACTCATGTTCGACCTTTCGGTCTCTTGTGTTCCGAGGCCATGTCTGTACATGCTAGGCTCGTGAAGTTAACCCTAAGTGTTTCTGCATGTGTAAAACTGTCTTACACCCATTGAGGGAGTCCTGGATTAGGGGGTGTCCGAATAGCCGGACTACCATCATCAGCCGAACTATCATCGGCCGGACTATCATCATCGACCGGACTCCAAGACTATGAAGATACAAGATTGAAGACTTTGTCCCATGTCCTGACGGGACTTTCCTTGGCGTGGAAGGCAAGCTTGGCGATACGGATATGTAGATCTCCTACCATTGTAACCGACTCTATGTAACCCTAGCCCTCTCTGGTGTCTATATAAACCGGATGGCTCTAGTCCGTAGGACACAACAACAACCATTACAATCATACCATAGGCTAGCTTCTAGGGTTTAGCCTCCTTGATCTCGTGGTAGATCCACTCTTGTAAACATCCACAATATCAATATCAATCAAGCAGGACATAGGGTTTTACCTCCATCAAGAGGGCCCGAACCTGGGTAAAACATCGTGTCCCTTGTCTCCTGTTACCATCCGCCTAGACGCACAGTTCGGGACCCCCTACCCGAGATCCGCCGGTTTTGACACCGACATTGGTGCTTTCATTGAGAGTTCCTCTGTGTCATCACCGATAGGCTTGATGGCCTCTTCAATCGACAACGACGCAGTCCTGGGTGAGACTTTTCTCCCCGGACAGATCTTCGTATTCGGCGGCTTCGCACTGCGGGCCAACTCACTTGGCCATCTGGAGCAGATCGAAAGCTACGCCCCTGGCCGTCAGGTCAGGTTTGGAAGCCTAAACTTCACGGCCGATATCCGCGGGGACTTGATCCTCGATGGATCTGAGCCACAGCCAAGCGTGCCGCGCTGTCACGATGGGCACGACCTAACTCTGCCGCCGGACAGTACCTTGGAGGCCGCACATGAATCCGCTCTGACCCATAGTCCGGAGCCGATCGCTCAGATCGAGGACGGATGGCTGGACACCGCCTCGGGAGCTGCAACTTCTACGACGATGGAGCCGAACACTTACCTTGTCCCGCATAAAGCACATGACTCCGAGGTGCTGGACTCCCTGCCGGACTCTGAACCTCCTGCGCCCCTGCCAGTCGAATCCGATTGGGCGCCGATCATGGAATTCACCACTGCGGACATCTTTCAGCACTCACCCTTCGGCAATATCTTAAATTCGCTGAAGCATCTCTCGCTATCCGGAGAGCCCTGGCCGAACTACGGCCAGGATGGTTGGGATGCGGATGACGAAGAAATTCAGAGCCCACCCACCACCCACTTCGTAGCCATCGTCGACGATCAAACCGACGTACTCGACTACGACTCCGAAGACATCGACGGTATGGATGACGATGCCGGAGACTATCAAGAGCCAGTGCCTACAGGACACTGGAAGACCACCTCGTCATACGACATATACATGGTGGACACCCCAAAAGATGGGGATGGCAAAGAAGCAACGGAGGCCGATTCCTTAAAGAAACAGCCCAAGCACCGACGTCAGCGGCGCCGCTCTAAATCCCGCCACAGCAAGAATGGAGATTCCGGCACAGGAGATAATAACACCCCAGAAAGTGCCGAAGACAACCCCCTCCAGCACGATCCAGCGCAGGAGGAGGCAGAAGCAAGCCCTCACGAGAGGACGGCAGACGAAGAGGTCGAGGATGATAATTACTTACCTCCCTCCGGAGACGAGGCAAGCCTCGACGACGACGAATTCGTCGTGCCTGAGGATCCCGTCGAACAAGAGCGTTTCAGACGTAGGCTAATGGCCACGGCAAACAGCCTAAAGAAAAAGCAACAACAGCTTCAAGTTGATCAAGACCTACTGGCCGACAGATGGACCGAGGTCCTCGCGGCCGAAGAGTATGAACTCGAACGCCCCTCCAAAAGTTACCCAAAACGCAAGTTGCTCCCCCGACTAGAGGAGGAAGCGTACAAACCTACATCACCAGTGCACAATACGGCAGACCGACCACCTCGTGGCCGCGACAGAGAGGCGTGCAAGCCCTCCACCAAAACCGTACCCCGGCATCGCTCCAAAAGCATGAAGCCACGGGGGAATGCGCCGGTCTTGCGAGATATATTGGAGGACAAGGCAAGACAATCCAGATCTATCTATGGATCACGTGGGCGCACCAAGACCCATGACGAATACCGTCGCACCGGATACAACTACTCCGGCCGGGCCGAACACAGCAGACAACGCTCTCTCGAGCTGCGTCGTGATATTGCTCAATACAGAGGTGCCGCACACCCACTATGCTTCACTGACAAAGTAATGGATCATCAAATCCCTAAAGGGTTTAAACCCGTTAATATCGAATCCTACGATGGCACAACAGACCCCGCGGTTTGGATTGAGGATTATCTCCTCCATATACATATCGCCCGCGGCGACGATCTTCACGCCATCAAATATCTCCCGCTCAAGCTTAAAGGACCAGCTCGGCATTGGCTTAACAGCCTGCCAGCAGAGTCAATTGGATGCTGGGAAGACCTGGAAGCCGCATTCCTCGACAACTTCCAGGGCACGTATGTGTGACCACCGGACGCAGATGACCTAAGCCACATAATCCAGCAGCCAGACGAATCGGCCAGGCAATTCTGGACACGGTTCTTAACAAAGAAAAATCAAATCGTCGACTGTCCGGATGTAGAGGCCCTCGCTGCCTTCAAACATAACATCCGCGACGAGTGGCTGGCCCGGCACCTAGGACAGGAAAAGCCGAAATCCATGGCAGCCCTCACATCACTCATGACCTGCTTCTGTGCGGGAGAGGATAGCTGGCTAGCTCGCAGCAACAACCTCAGCAAAAATGCTGGCAGTCTAGATACCAAGGACCGCAATGGCAGGTCACGTCAAAACAAAAACAAACGCCGCATTAACGGCGACAGCAATGAGGATACGGCAGTCAACGCCGGATTCCGAGGCTCCAAGCCCGGTCAACGGAAGAAGCCATTCAAAAGAACCACTCCGGGCCCGTCCCATTTGGACCAAATACTCGACCGCTCCTGTCAAATACATGGAACCCCCGAAAAGCCAGCTAACCACACCAACAGAGATTGTTGGGTATTCAAGCAGGCAGGCAAATTAATCGCCGAAAACAATGACAAATGGCTACACAGCGATGACAAGGAAGAGACCCGGCCGCCGAACAACAAAGGACAAAAGGGATTCCCCCTCAAGTTCGGATGGTAAACATGATATACGCAACGCATATACCCAAGAGGGAGCGGAAGCATGCACTAAGGGACGTATACGCGATGGAGTCAGTCGCCCCAAAATTCAACCCATGGTCCTCTTGCCCGATCACTTTTGATCGAAGAGACCATCCGACCAGTATCCGCCATGGCAGATTCGCCGCATTAGTTTTAGACCCAATCGTTGATGGATTTCACCTCACGAGAGTCCTGATGGACGGCGGCAGTAGCCTGAACCTGCTTTATCAGGATACAGTGCGCAAGATGGGCATAGACCCTTCAAGGATTAAACCTACAAAGACAACCTTCAAAGGCGTCATACCAGGTGTCGAGGCCAGTTGTACAGGCTCAGTTACACTGGAAGTGGTCTTCGGATCCCCAGATAATTTCCGAAGCGAGGAGTTAATCTTCGACATAGTCCCGTTCCACAGTGGCTATCACGCTCTGCTCGGACGAACCGCGTTCGCAAAATTCAACGCGGTGCCGCATTATGCATACCTTAAGCTCAAGATGCCAGGCCCTTGTGGAGTCATCACGGTTAATGGAAACACGGAACGCTCCCTCCGAACGGAGGAACATACAGCGGCTCTCGCGGCAGAAGTACAGAGCAGCCTTTTAAGGCAATTTTCGAGTCCGGCCGTTAAACGACCGGACACGGCCAAACGCGCCCAGAGCAACATCAACCAAGACCACCTGGCACGTTCCGAACACGCGTAGCAATGCGGCCTCAACCCCAGCCCTCGCACAATTGCAAGACAAACTCTCCTCGTACATAATTACGCCTTGGAGATACCATGGGCATAGGGGGAGGCACAACCACAACAGACCCAGAGTGCGGTTTGACCACACCAGGGGCTCCCAAGTGTGTCGCTCTTTTTATCTTTTATTTCTCTCTTTTTTATGCAGAACTCTGTCCGGCGACGAACCTGCCGAACTAATGATACAACAGCCAGGGAGGGACAAAGGCCGCGACGAACACTCAGGTGGTCTCCATTACGAGCATTAAATTTGTTAAATACACCATTCCGCGGCCTACCCCTGGAGGGAGACGCCTTTAATTCGTCCAATCCCTTGCTTTCCGCACTATTTGTATCATTCCGCACTCATAGCAGATCTTCTCGAATAAAATGCAGAACTTTTTTCCCATAATTGCATTACCTTATATATATATATATATATATATATATATATATATATATATATATATATATATATCTGTGTGTGTGTGTTGTGTGTGTGTGTGTGTTCATTTACGACATGTTGCATCCGTACATTTTGGTACGGCCAAATACACCAGGGGCTTATGTTCCCCGCATTATGGTGTGATAAAGTCCGAACACTTTCACAAGTGCGGCACCCCGAACTTATAGCATTATATGAATCGGCTCCGAATCATGTCTTGGTTCAATAGTTGGGTTTGCCCGGCTCCGATGTTTGGCACCTTACGTTCCGTTCTATCGGCTAAGGTAGCACTGGGAGAACCACTGCGATTGCACCCCGGTTGAGCCGCGTTAACACCTCGGTGGAGAAAGCTAAAACTGACTGTCATGATAAGGCGAGAGACTAGTCGCTGTTCGAGAGGTCCTTTCGGGTCCTTAAAGGCCTACGCCGCTTTGAGCGAAGTTCCGGATAATGTCCGACGAAGGCGTGGATAGCGCCCCTAATTCGGTCTTCCGAATACTAGGGGCTTCGCCAAAATTTAAAATTATAGAATTCTATGGCTAAGTGAGATGTTCAAGCACTATAAGTCCGGTTGCCTTGTTCATTGTGTTGAGCGCCTCCCTAGATGGACCCAAAAATGGGAACAAGAGTGCTCAAGTTTATCCCGAACACCCCAGCACTCGTGGCATGGGGGCTGAAGCCGACGACTTGCCATCTCTCAGATTTAATAAACGGCCACACAGAAGGTAATATTTTAAATTAACAAGTGTTGCTTAGCGCATATGAACAAAGTTTTCAGCGCACGGGATAACACATTGCGAATTTACTCAATAATTACATCCCTGGGGCACTCATCCGCAATCTTGCAGGCACCCTTCAAGACAGTCTTATAGTACATTTCGGGCGTACGATATTCCTTGCCCGCTGGTGGTGCGTCAGTGATTAGCTTCTCCGCATCCAGCTTGCCCCAATGCAACTTTGCGCGGGCAAGGGCCCGACGAGCACCTTCAATACAGGCGGAGCGCTTGATAACCTCCACCCAGGGGCACGCATCCACCAACCGTCGCACGAGGCCAAAGTAGCTCCCAGGCATGGCCTCTCCAGGCCACAGCCGGACTATGAGGCCCTTCATGGCCTGCTCGGCCGCCTTGTGGAGCTCGACCAGCTGCTTCAGCTGGTCGCTAGGGGGCACCGGATGGCCGGCCTCAGCATACTGAGACCAAAAGACCTTCTCCATTGAGCTCCTCTCCTCGGCTCGGTAGAATGCGGCGGCATCAGACACGCTGCGAGGCAGATCTGCAAACGCCCCTGGAGAGCTTCGAATTCGGGTAAGTAACACGTAATTTACATTCACATGCTTGCTTTGCATGAAAAATGCCTTACCCGCCGCTATCTTCCTCACCAACTCAATCTCCTGAAGGGACTTATGGGCATCGGCCTTGGCAGTTTTGGCACTTTCGAGAGCTGAGGCAAGCTCGGACTCTTGAGTCTTTGAGTCACGCTCCAAACTCTCATGCTTTTCCATGAGAGCCTGGAGCTCTTGCTGAACCACCGCCACCCGCGCCTCCTGCTTTTCTCGCTCTGCCCGTTCCGCGGCCGCATTGCATTCGGCCGCAGACACGGCCTCCTTCAGGGTCGCCACCTCGTTCGTGGCCCCTGCAGTACCCGTGTTATCCTTGTTATTTTTTGCAACCTAAATCCTTTTCTGTAAGGTACAAGTACAAAGTGGTGTTACTCACCTTCTTTGTCCTGGAGCTGCTTCTTGGCGCGGTCGAGCTCTTGCTCGGACCGCTCGAGCTCCTGCTTCAAAGCACCGACCTCCGCAGTCAGTGCGGCAGAGGTCAGCAGCGCAGCCTGCAACCCATATTGACATAATTTTTTAGCAACCCTGCGTATATCTTCTTCTTTCAGATCCTCAGTCCGGCTTTTCTTTCCGAACACCGAACCGAGCATCAGGGGCTACTGTCTATGCGGTATTACATTGCATATTTTTAAACTTCTTACCTCAAAGCCTGATAGAAGGCTACTGCAGGCTTCGGTCAGCCTGCTCTTGGCGAGCTGTACCTTCTGAATCACCGCACTCATAATAGTGCGGTGTTCTTCCTCGATGGAAGCGCCCTGGAGCGCCTCCAACAAATTGTCCGGCACCTCCGGTTGGACGGAAGCCGCTGGTGTCACGGTCTTGCCCTTCTTGCGAAGGGGCCGCCGGCCGGACTCCGGAACCACTACGGGTTCTGATATGGAGTCCGGCGCAAAGTCCGGGAGGACGCCTTGTGGCGCCTCCGGAGCCTCCCCCTGATGGGTCCCTTCTTGGGATCCCACCTCGGCGTCCTCGGTGTCACGAGGGGTGGAGGCGGTCGGGATGGAGTCTACATCCGACGGAGCCAACGACCCGCTCGATGAAGCGGGGAGATCATCATTGGCCAGACTACAGGCAGCATGCGGCATCAGAATGACACTATGTGACACAGAAAAAGAAATTATAAATCACTCAGGAATCCGGATACTTACGATCTCGCTGGAGGCCTGGCCCTTGAAGGCCATTCTTCCTCGCCAACGTTGATGTTGGTGGAGCTGTCCGGGGGAATAGTCCTTCCCCTCTTGGACCCTTCGGCCCCCCCTGTTGGGGAAGCCTTCCTCTTCCTCTCTCCCTCCTCTGGGAGAGAGTCCTCTTTCTCCTCCTCGTTTTCGGGGGAGGAGTCCTCCCCGGAGTCGTCGGACACCTGAAAACGGGAACTCTTCCGAGCACCCGTGGCCTCCTTCTTGGCCTTCTTCTCCGGCACCACGTGCGGTGCCGGAACCAGCAGCCTCGCTAGATGGGCGTCTACTGGGTTTTCTGGCATAGGAGCCGGGTAGATAATCTGCTCCGCCTTCCTCATCCAGTCCTGTCAAAGGAAAATGGGAAATTAAAACCCGCATAGAGTCAAACTATGAAAAGCAAGTGTCCCGTAAAGGGGTAGAATCACTTACCACGTCGGCTTGACGCTGCGAGCGAAATCCGCGATCTTCAGTCGCGGATGCGGGGGCTTCGGCGCCCTTAAACAGCACCCTCCAGGCGCCTTCGTACGTCGTGTCGAAGAGCCCGCTCAGCGCCTGGTGCTGTTCCGGATTGAACTCCCACAGATTAAATGCCCGCTCTTGGCATGAGAGAATCCGGCGGACGAGCATGACTTGGACCATGTTAACCAGCCTGAGCTTCTTCACCAGCTTCTGGATACAGGCTTGGAGTCCCGTCAGCTCCTCCGAACTACCCCACAACAAGCCCTTCTCTTTCCAGGAGGTGAGCTGCGTGGGGATACCAGATCTGAACTCGGGGGCCGCCGCCCACTTAGGGTCGCGCGGCTCGGTGATGTAGAACCACCCCGATTGCCACCCCTTGACGGATTCCACGAAGGCCCCTTCGAACCAAAGGACGTTGGGCATCTTTCCCAACATGGCGCCTCCGCACTCCGCTTGAGTGCCCTTCACTACCTTCGGCTTGACATTGAAGGTCTTGAGCCACAAGCCGAAGTGGGGCTGGATGCAGAGGAAGGCCTCGCACGCGACGATAAACGCCGAGATGTTGAGGATGAAGTTCGGTGCCAGATCATGGAAATCCAGGCCGTAGTAGAACATGATCCCCCGGACAAAGGGGTGAAGTGGAAAACCCAGTCCGCGGAGGAAGTGGGGAAGAAAAACGACCCTCTCATGGGGCCTGGGGGTGGGGATGAGCTGCCCCTCATTGGGCAGCCGGTGCGCGATGTCGCCGGACAGGTAGCCGGCGCTGCGCAGTCTTTCGATGTGCTCCTCCATAACGGAGGAGGTCATCCACTTGCCTCCCGCTCCAAACATGACTGGGGAAGTTCGAGACGAGATGTGCGGGCTTGGGCGCTGGAGCTCGAGTGCGCGGAGATGGATAAGCAAAGGAGGAAGAAGGCATGGGTGAAAAGGTGAATCCTTATCCCTTATATGGGCAGGCGAAGTCTACGCATCCCCCACCGGCCTGGTAAAACTCGCTTATCCCCCAAGCGTCACCATCAATGGCGCGGTTGGGTTACCCACGTCCGTATTGATGAGAATCCCGGATTAAGGGGGAACACGATCTCTGCTTCGACAAGACGTGCCAAGGAAACCGCTTCGCTAAATGCGCTGAGGCGGTAGAGTAAAAAACAATTCAAGTAATGGCTTGGTAGTGGTGTGACGTCATGCCGCAAAAAACGTTAGCAGATTGAACTTGTGTATATATTATTCTCTCTACGGTGGAATGTGGAATTTATTTTGCAGAGCCGGACACTATCCTGGTGTTCACAATCTTCTATCATTCGGAGGAGGAACCCGCCTTGCAATGCCAAGCAATATATGCGTCGGACTTATCATCATTGAAGCCTGGTTCAGGGGCTACTGAGGGAGTCCTAGATTAGGGGGTGTCCAGATAGCCGGACTACCATCATCAGCCGAACTATCATCGGCCGGACTATCATCATCGACCGGACTCCAAGACTATGAAGATACAAGATTGAAGACTTCGTCCCGTGTCCGGATGGGACTTTCCTTGGCGTGGAAGGCAAGCTTGGCGATACGGATATGTAGATCTCCTACCATTGTAAGCGACTCTATGTAACCCTAGCCCTCTCCGGTGTCTATATAAACCGGATGGCTCTAGTCCATAGGACACAACAACAACCATTACAATCATACCATGGGCTAGCTTCTAGGGTTTAGCCTCCTTGATCTCGTGGTAGATCCACTCTTGTAAACATCCACAATATCAATATCAATCAAGCAGGACGTAGGGTTTTACCTCCATCAAGAGGGCCCGAACCTGGGTAAAACATCGTGTCCCTTGTCTCCTGTTACCATCCGCCTAGACGCACAGTTCGGGACCCCCTACCCGAGATCCACCGGTTTTGACACCGACACCCGTTGTATGTGAACGTAAGGATCTATCACACCCGATCATCACGTGGTGCTTCGAAACGACGAACTTTAGCAACGGCGCACAGTTAGGGGGAACACTTTCTTGAAATTATTATAAGGGATCATCTTATTTACTACCGTCGTTCTAAGTAAACAAGATGCATAAACATAATAAACATCACATGCAATTATATAAAGTAGTGACATGATATGGCCAATATCACATAGCTCCTTCGATCTCCATCTTCGGGGCTCCATGATCATCTTCGTCACCAGCATGACACCATGATCTCCATCATCATGATCTCCATCATCGTGTCTTCATGAAGTTGTCACGCCAACGTCTACTTCTACTTCTATGGCTAACGCGTTTAGCAATAAAGTAAAGTAATTTACATGGCGTTCTTCAATGACACGCAGGTCATACAAAAATAAAGACAACTCCTATGGCTCCTGCCGGTTGTCATACTCATCGACATGCAAGTCGTGATTCCTATTACAAGAACATGATCTCATACATCACAATATATCATACATCATTCATCACAACTTCTGGCCATATCACATCACATGACAATTGCTGCAAAAACAAGTTAGACGTCCTCTAATTGTTGTTGCATCTTGTACGTGGCTGCAATTGGGTTCTA
The DNA here is from genome assembly GCA_963921465.1 of Triticum timopheevii. Lineage (NCBI taxonomy): Eukaryota > Viridiplantae > Streptophyta > Magnoliopsida > Poales > Poaceae > Triticum > Triticum timopheevii. Next base: position 157,681,736 of record OY997272.1, read on the forward strand.
GCAAGAACGTTTTTTTACCTACGAATAACCACAACGTGATTTTGTCAACTTCTATTTACCCTTCATAAGGACCCTTTTCGTCGAATCCGCTCCAACTAAAGTGGGAGAGACAGACACCCGCTAGCCACCTTATGCAACTAGTGCATGTCAGTCGGTGGAACCTGTCTCACGTAAGCGTACGTGTAAGGTCGGTCCGGGATGCTTCATCCCACAATACTGCTGAAGCAAGAAAAGACTAGTAGCAGCAAGCAGGTTGACAAGATCTACGCCCACACCAAAATTGTGTTCTACTCGTGCAATAGAGAACTACGCATAGACCTAGCTCATGATGCCACTGTTGGGGAACGTTGCAGAAAATTAAAAAATTTCCTACGGTTTCACCAAGATCCATCTATGAGTTCATCTAAGCAACGAGTCATGGGGGAGAGATTGCATCTACATACCACTTGTAGATCGCGTGCGGAAGCGTTCAAGGGAACGGGGATGATGGAGTCGTACTCGCCATGATCCAAATCACCGATGACCAAGTGCTGAACGGACATCACCTCCGCGTTCAACACATGTATGGAGCATACACGTCTCCTCCTTCTTGATCCAGCAAGGGGAAAGGAGAGGTTGAGGAAGAAGGTTCTAGCAGCAGCACGACAGCGTGATGATGGTGGAGAGGCAGTACTCCGACAGGGCTTCGCCAAGCACTCAACGGAGGAGGAGAGGTGTTGGGGAGGGGAGGGGCTGCGCCTTGGATCAAGTGTTCAGCCCTCCCCTCGCCCCTCTATTTATAGAGGAAGGGGGAAGGGGGACGGCCCCCTCTATATGAGATCTAGAAGGGGGGCGGCCAGGGAGGGGGGCTTGCCCCCAAGCAAGGGGGGCGCCCCCACTAGGGTCCCCCCCAACCCTAGGCACATGGGCCGAAGGGGGGGCGCGCCCAGCCCTCCAGGGGCTGGTTCCCTGCCCCTTGCAGCCCATGAGGCCCTCCGAGAGGGGTGGACCCTCCCGGTGGACCCCCGAAAACCCTCCGGTGGCCCCGGTACAATACCGATATGCCCCCGAAACTTTCCGGTGTCCGTATGACAACTTCCCATATATAAATCTTCACCTTCGGACCATTCCGGAACTCCTCGTGACGTCCGGGATCTCATCCTAGACTCCGAACAACATTTGGTAATCACATACAAGTCTTCCTAATAACCCTAGCGTCACCGAACCTTAAGTGTGTAGACCCTACGGGTTCGGGAGACATGCAGACATGACTGAGATGGCTCTCCAGTCAATAACCAACAGCGGGATCTGGATACCCATGTTGGCTCCCACATGCTCCTAGATGATCTCATCGGATGAACCACGATGTCGAGGATTCAATCAACCCCGTATACAATTCCCTTTGTCAATCGGTATGTTACATGTCCGAGACTCGATCGTCGGTATCCCAATACCTCGTTCAGTCTCGTTACCGGCAAGTCACTTTACTCGTACCGTAATGCATGATCCCGTGACCAAACACTTGGTCACTTTGAGCTCATTATGATGATGCATTACCGAGTGGGCCCAGAGATACCTCTCCGTCATACAGAGTGACAAATCCCAGTCTCGATCCGTGTCAACCCAACAGACACTTTCGGAGATACCTGTAGTGCACCTTTATAGTCACCCAGTTACGTTGTGATGTTTGGTACACCCAAAGCACTCCTACGGTATCCGGGAGTTACACGATCTCATGGTCTAAGGAAGAGATACCTGACATTGGAAAAACTCTAGCAAAACGAACTACACGATCTTGTGCTATGCTTAGGATTGGGTCTTGTCCATCACATCATTCTCCTAATGATGTGATCCCGTTGTCAACGACATCTAATGTCCATAGTCAGGAAACCATGACTATCTGTTGACCAACGAGCTAGTCAACTAGAGGCTTACTAGGGACGTATTTGGTCTAAGTATTCACACATGTATTACGATTTCCGGATAATACAATTATAGCATGAATAAAAGACAATTATCATGAACAAGGAAATATAATAATAATCCTTTTATTATTGCCTATAGGGCATATTTCCAATAGAAAGCATCTCTCAAGCTTGGGGGAGGCTTAAGTCAATGTTATATTCAGGCCCCAATCATGAGCTCTCAAGAGAAATGATTATTCAAAAAATTTATGCTCGGCTTTCTCTAAATGATCGCACCATGCTCGATCCTTCCTATGTAGGTTCTTATATGCTGAAGACTACTGAATTCAAGTGGGACTTATTGGAGAGAATTAAATGCAACTCTGAAGATTGGGATTTCGACGATGGTAATGAGTCAGGTATAACACCTAAGTTTGATTGTGTTAAATCTTTTATGGATACCGATGCTTTTCGTGGATTTAGCGCTAAATATGGACTTGACTCTGAGATAGTAGCTTCTTTCTGTGAATATTTTGCTGCTCACGTTGATCTCCCTAAGGAGAAGTGGTTTAAATATAATCCTCCCATTGAAGTAAAAGTAGTTGCACCTATTACAGTTGAAGAAAAGACTATCACTTATAATGATCCTATTGTTCCTACTAATTATGTTGAGAAACCACCTTTTCCTGTTAGAATAAAGGATCATGCTAAAGCTTCAATTGTGGTTCGTAAGAGTAATACTAGAACATATACACCTCCTGAGAAAATTAAAGTTGAACCTAGTATTGCTATGGTTAAAGATATCTTGGATGATAATATAGATGGGCATGTTATTTACTACTGTGGTGAAGCTGCTAAGATTGCTAAACCCGATGCTAAGATACATAGACCTGTTGTAGGCATGCCTGTTATTTCTGTTAAAATAGGAGATCATTGTTATCATGGCTTATGTGATATGGGTGCTAGTGCTAGTGCAATACCTATTTCCTTATATAAAGAAATTATGCATGATATTGCACCCGCTGAAATAGAAGGTATTGATGTTACTATTAAGCTCGCCAATCGAGATACTATTTCACCAGTTGGGATTGTTAGAGATGTTGAAGTCTTGTGTGGGAAAGTTAAATATCCTGCTGATTTTCTTGTTCTTGGTTCCCCACAAGATGACTTTTGTCCTATTATATTTGGCAGACCCTTCTTGAATACTGTCAATGCTAAGATTGATTGTGAAAAGGATGTTGTTACAATTGGCTTGGGTGATATGAAACATGAGTTTAACTTTGCCAAATTTCGTAGACAACCCCATGATAAAGAATTGCCTAGTAAGGATGAAATAGTTGATCTTGCTTCTATTGTCGTACCTCCTACTGATCCGTTAGAACAATATTTGCTAGACCATGAAAATGATATGTTTATGAACGAAAGAAGGGAAATAGATGAAGTATTCCTTCAACAGGGTCCTATTCTGAAACACAATTTGCCTATTGAAATCCTAGGGGATCCTCCTCCACCCAAGGGTGATCATGTGTTCGAGCTCAAACCATTACCTGATAATCTTAAATATGCTTATCTTGATGAAAATAAGATATATCCTGTTATTATTAGTGCTAACCTTTCAGAGCAAGAAGAGGAAATATTATTAAAAACTCTGAAGAAGCACCGTGCTGCTATTGGATATACTCTGTATGATCTTAAGGGCATTAGTCCCATGCTATGCCAACACAAAATAAAATTGGAGAAAGATGCCAAACCAGTTAGAAATCCTCAACGACGATTAAATCCTAAGATGAAAGAAGTTGTAAGAAAGGAGATACTAAAGCTCCTTGAGGCAGGTATAATTTATCCCGTTGCTGATAGTGAATGGGTAAGTCCCGTCCATTGTGTTCCTAAAAAGGGAGGTATTACTGTTGTTCCTAATGATAAAGATGAATTGATTCCGCAAAGAATTATTACAGGTTATAGGATGGTAATTGATTTTCGTAAGTTAAATAAAGCTACTAAGAAAGATCATTACCCTTTACCTTTTATTGACCAAATGCTAGAAAGACTATCCAAACATACACATTTCTGCTTTCTAGATGGTTATTCTGGTTTCTCTCAAATACCTGTGTCGGCGGAAGATGAATCAAAAACTACTTTTACTTGCCCTTTCGGTACTTTTGCTTATAGACGTATGTCTTTTGGTTTATGTAATGCACCTGCTACCTTTCAAAGATGCATGATGGCTATATTCTCTGACTTTTGTGAAAAGATTTGTGAGGAATTCATGGATGACTTCTCCGTTTATGGATCCTCTTTTGATGATTGCTTCAGCAATCTTGATTGAGTTTTGCAGAGATGTGAAGACACTAGTCTCGTCCTGAATTGGGAAAAGTGTCACTTTATGGTTAATGAAGGCATTGTCTTGGGGCATAAAATTTCTAAAAGAGGTATTGAAGTTGATAAAGCTAATGCTATTGAAAAGATGCCATGTCCCAAGGACATTAAAGGTATAAGAAGTTTCCTTGGTCATGCCGGTTTTTATAGGAGGTTCATTAAGGAATTTTCTAAAATCTCTAGGCCTCTGACTAATTTATTGCAAAAAGATATTCCTTTTGTCTTTGATGATGATTGTGTAGAAGCTTTTGAAATACTTAAGAAGGCTTTGATCACTGCACCTATTGTTCATCCACCTGATTGGAATTTACCTTTTGAAATTATGTGTGATGCTAGTGATTATGCTGTAGGTGCTGTTCTAGGGTAGAGAGTTGATAAGAAATTAAATATTATCCAGTATGCTAGTAAAACTCTTGATACTGCCCACAGAAATTATGCTACTACTGAAAAAGAATTCTTAGCAGTTGTATTTGCTTATGATAAGTTCAGACCTTATATTGTTGATTCTAAAGTTACTATTCACACTGATTATGCTGCTATTAAATATCTTATGGAAAATAAAGATGCTAAACCTAGACTTATTAGATGGGTTCTCTTGCTTCAAGAATTTGATTTACATATTATTGATAGAAAGGGAGCTGAGAACCCCATTGCAGACAACTTGTCTAGGCTAGAGAATGTTCTTGATGACCCACTACCTATTGATGATAGCTTTCCTCATGAACAATTAGCTGTCATTAATGCTTCTCGTACTGCTCCATGGTATGCTGATTATCCTAATTACATATTTGCTAAATTTATACCACCTAGTTTCACATACCAGCAAAAGAAAAAGTTCTTTTATGATTTAAGACATTACTTCTGGGATGACTCACACCTTTATAAAGAAGGAGTAGATGGTGTTATTAGACGTTGTGTACCTGAGCATGAACAGGAACAGATCCTACTCAAGTGTCACTCTGAACCATATGGAGGACACCAGGCTGGAGACAGAACAGCACATAAGGTATTGCAATCCGGTTTTTATTCGCCTACTCTCTTCAAAGATGCATGTAAGTTTGTCTTCTCTTGTGATGAATGTCAAAGAATTGGTAATATTAGGAGACGTCAAGAAATTCCTATGAATTATTCTCTTGTTATTGAACCATTTGATGTTTGGGGCTTTGATTATATGGGACCTTTTCCTGCCTCTAATGGTTATGCACATACTTTAGTTGTTGTTGATTATGTTACTAAGTGGGTAGAAGCTATTCCAACTAGTAGTGCTAATCGTAACACCTCTATTAAGATGGTTAAAGAAGTTATTTTTCCGAGGTTTGGAGTCCATAGATATCTCATGACTGATGGTGGTTCACATTTTATTCATGGTGCTTTCCGTAAAATGCTTGCTAAGTATGATGTTAATCATAGAATTGCATCTCCTTATCACCCGCAGTCTAGTGGTCAAGTAGAATTGAGCAATAGAGAGCTCAAATTAATTTTGCAAAAGACTGTTAATAGATCTAGAAAGAATTGGTCCAAGAAACTTGATGATGCATTATGGGCCTATAGAACTGCATATAAAAATCCTATGGGTATGTCTCCGTATAAGATGGTTTATGGAAAAGCGTGTCACTTACCTCTTGAACTTGAACATAAGGCATATTGGGCTATTAAAGAGTTCAACTATGACTTCAAACTTGCCGGTGAGAAGAGGTTATTTGATATTAGCTCACTTGATGAATGGAGAACCCAAGCCTATGAAAATGCCAAGCTATCTAAAGAAAAAGTTAAAAGATGGCATGACAAAAGAATACAGCAGTGTGAGTTTAACATAGGTGATTATGTGTTGCTATTCAACTCTCGTTTAAGATTTTTTGCAGGAAAACTTCTCTCTAAATGGGAAGGTCCTTACATTATCAAGGAGGTCTATCGTTCTGGTGCCATAAAAATCAACAACTTCGAAGGCACAAGTCCGAGGGTGGTGAATGGTCAAAGAATCAAACATTATATCTCAAGTAATCCTATTAATGTTGAAACTAATATTATTGAAACCGTAACCCCGGAGGAATACATAAGGGACACATTCCAGAATGTTTCCGACTCTGAAAAGGAATAGGTATGTGGTACAGTAAGTAAACCGACTCCAAAACAGTTCTAATGGCAATTTTTCTCCATTTTGGAATATTTAAGAATTTTGGAAAGCAAGAAGTAATCCGGGAAGGACACGAGGCCTCCACGAGGGTGGAGGGCGCACCCACCCTTACTAGGCACGCCCCCTTGTCTCGTGGGCACCTCGTGTGCCTCCCGAACTCCGTTTTCCTGCACGTTACTTCTTTTGGTTAGTAAAAATTCATTATATAATCCCTCGAAGATTTTGACCACCGTATCACGCAAAAATCCTCTATTTTTGTTTCGAGCTATTTTTCTGACAGATCTAGAGCACCATGATGACTCCAAGCGCTCTCAAGGACAAGTTTTTCGAGAGGGTTATCAACCCCTATCTTGCGGAGGTGCTACAACACCCTCAAACCATTGAGATGCGTGAGGGGGTGCTGCACATCCGCGATGTGGAGGGACCAAGGCGTACCAGAAGCATGGAGACAAAGCTCGAAGCTATGGAACAACAAGTTTTCAAGTGCCAAGGGATGGTGGAGCGTGGTTTCAACGCCAACCAGATGATGATTGCGGAATTCACCAACAACCACAAGCTAGACGCCAAGAACATTGGGGACAGCATCTTCAAGCTTCATGAGAAAATCGAGCACCTCCAAGCCCAGATCTATGACCTGCAAAACCAAAACTGTGAGTATGAATATAGATTCAATAGGATGCGTTTGGCTGCAGATTTGAGGATCCCGGAGACTCGATCATCCTTCTATGATGGTGAGCCTATGCCTTGGAAGACGAACGACAAGCCTACATCATCAACAACTCCTTCTTCACCACCTCCGAGGACATAATTACATGGGTATGGGCACTCCCCTTGGCAACTGCCAAGCTTGGGGGAGGTGCCCCGGTATCGTATCACCATCACACTCCTATCTTTACCATTTTACTTAGTTCGATCCTTTTAGTAATATCTTGATCTAGTAGAATAAAGTTTTGGTATGAATTAGTTTTGAGTTCTGCTTTGTGATCCCTTGATGTAATCGAGTCCGTGAGCTATCTATAAAGATTAGTGTTGAGTCAAGGGCTTTGCTATCTTGCTATGATCTTGAGAAAATAGAAAGAATAAAAAGAATAAAAGAGTTCATATTGATCTTATGGATAGTAATGACTTCACATATAAAACATAAAAGTTGTTGAGAGTTGACAATCCTAGTTTTCGTCATCGTTGCAATTAATAGGAAGTAATAAAGAAAGAGAGATTTTCACATATAAATATACTATATTGGACATCTTTTATAATTGTGAGCACTCATTAGGTTTGACATGCTAAAGAGTTGATGTTGGACAAGGAAGACAACGTAATGGTTTATGTTTTCTTACATCTCAGTTAAAGTATATTTTCATGGATCGTCCAACATGTTGAGCTTGCCTTTCCCCATCATGCTAGCCAAATTCCTTGCACCAAGTAGAGATACTGCTTGTGCTTCCAAATATCCTGAAACCCAGTTTTGCCATGAGAGTCCACTATACCCACCTATGGATTGAGTAAGATCCTTCAAGTAAGTTGTCATGTTGCAAGCAACAAAAATTGCTCTTTAAATATGTATGACTTATTAGTGCGGAGAAAATAAGCTTTATATGATCGTGTGATATGGAAGTAATAAAAGCGACGGACTGCATAATAAAGGTTCATATCACAAGTGGCAATATAAAGTGACGTTCTTTTGCATTAAGATTTTGTGCATCCAACCCTAAAAGCACATGACAACCTCTGCTTCCCTCTGCGAAGGGCCTATCTTTTACTTTATGTCTTTTACTTTATGCAAGAGTCAAGGTGATCTTCACCTTTCCCTTTTTCATTTTATCCTTTGGCAACCACCTCGTGTTGGAAAGATCCTGATATATATATCCAATTGGATGTAAGTTAGCATGAACTATTACCATTGACATCACCCAAAGGTGAATACGTTGGGAGGCAAAATTATAAGCCCCTATCTTTCTTAGTGTCCGATTAAAACTCCATAACCATAAGTATTGCGTGAGTGTTAGCAATTGTAGAAGACTATATGATAGTTGAGTATGTGGACTTGCTGAAAGGCTCTATTCTTGACTCTTTTTGAAGTTATGATAAATTGCAATTGCTTCATTGACTAAGATTATAGTTTTTTAGTTTTCAATGAAGTTTATGACCCATACTTGACATTGTGAATAGATTGTTACTTGAGCATAAGAAATCATATGACAAAATCTATATATGTTGCTGTTATAAGAATGATCACGATGCCCTCATGTCCGTATTTTATTTTTATCGACACCTCTATCTCTAAACATGTGGACATATTTTTCGATATCGCCTTCCGCTTGAGGACAAGCGAGGTCTAAGCTTGGGGGAGTTGATACGTCCATTTTGCATCATGCTTTCATATCAATATTTATTGCATTATGGGCTGTTATTACACATTATGTCACAATACTTATGGCTATTCTCTCTTATTTTACAAGGTTTATCATGAAGAGGGAGAATGTTGGCAGCTGGGATTCTGGCTGAAAAGGGAGCAAATATTGGAAACCTATTCTGCACAGCTCCAAAAGTCTAGAAACTCCACGAAAGTCACTTTTGGAATTAATAAGAATTATTGAGCAAAGAAAGTACCAGAGGGGCCCCACACCCTGGCCAGGAGGGTGGGGGCGCCCCCCCCCCTATTGGGCGTGCCTCCCTGTCTCCTGGGCCCCTTGGTGGCCCTACGGTGCCCATCTTCTGCTATATGAAGACTCTTACCCTGGAAAAAATCATAAGCAAGCTTACGTGATGAAACTCCGCCGCCACGAGGCGGAACCTTGGCGGAACCAATCTAGGGCTCCAGCGGAGCAGTTCTGCCAGGGAAACTTCCCTCCGGGAGGGGGAAATCATCACCATCGTCATCACCAATGATCCTCTCATCGGGAGGGGGTCAATATCCATCAACATCTTCACCAGCACCATCTCCTCTCAAAACCCTAGTTCATCTCTTGTATCCAATCTTGTATCAAAACCACAAATTGGTACATGTGGGTTGCTAGTAGTGTTGATTACTCCTTGTAGTTGATGCTAATTGGTTTACTTGGTGGAAGATCATATGTTCAGATCCTTAATGCATATTAATACTCCTCTGATCATGAACATGAATATGCTCTGTGAGTAGTTACATTTTTTCCTGAGGACATGGGTGAAGTCTTGCTATTAGTAGTCATGTGAATTTGGTATTCGTTCGATATTTTGATGAGATGTATGTTGTCTCTCCTCTAGTGGTGTTATGTGAACGTCGACTACATGACACTTCACCATTATTTGGTCCTAGAGGAAGGCATTGGGAAGTAATAAGTAGATGATGGGTTGCTAGAGTGACATAAGCTTAAACCCTAGTTTATGCGTTGCTTCGTAAGGGGCTGATTTGGATCCACATGTTTCATGCTATGGTTAGGTTTACCTTAATACTTCTTTTGTAGTTGCGTATGCTTGCAATAGGGGTTAATCATAAGTGGGATGCTTGTCCAAGAAAGGGCAGCACCCAAGCACCGGTCCACCCACATATCAAATTATCAAAGTAACGAACGTGAATCATATGAGCGTGATGAAACTAGCTTGACGATAATTCCCATGTGTCCTCGGGAGCGCTTTTCTCATTATAAGAAATTGTCCAGTCTTGTCCTTTGCTACAAAAAGGATTGGGCCACCTTGCTGCACATTATTTACTTTCATTACTTGTTACCCGTTACAAATTATCTTATCACAAAACTATCTGTTACCTACAGTTTCAGTGCTTGCAGAGAATACCTTACTGAAAACCGCTTGTCATTTCCTTCTGCTCCTCGTTGGGTTCGACACTCTTACTTATCGAGAGGACTACGATAGATCCCCTATACTTGTGGGTCATCACCCTCCGCTCCGGCAAAGATCGCCCGCTCCGTCTCCACGAGCTCCGGGTGCTGTCGGCTGAGCTCTTGCATGTAGGCCTCGTCGGCGGCCTCGGCCTCGAGGCGCTCCCACGCCTCACGGTCCTCCCGCGCCATTGCCGAGCTCACCACCCCTGGCTCCAGCGGAACGAGGTCGACCAGATGTGTGATGAAGGGGAAATTGAGCCTAGCCACCGCGCCGTGGTAGCGGACCTGCCAGCGGTCGTACTCCATGGCCGCGAGCTCGGCCGTGTGGAAGCTACCGAGCCACCGGCGGGTGTGGACCTCTCGATCTATAATCTCAGCGACCCACATCCCCTACCGGTGCTGCCGGACCCTAAGGTAGGACTTCGTCGGCTGCCGGGTCCGAGGGAGGATGGGGAAGTCCTCGAACCGGCGTAGGGGCGCGGCGGCGGGCGGATCTGGGGACCGGCGATGGCGGATCGGGCCCGCGGAGGATGACGGGGACACCTCGGCGGCCACCTCGCCGGCGTCGGGCAAAAAGGCCGCGATAAACCTCTTTTTGGCCATTGGCTCCTCGAGCTCCCCGGCACACAGGCAGAGGTTGAGGATGGAGGCGTCGGCGATTGCGGTGACCTACCAATGGTTTTGAGGGTTGTGTGTGTTTGTGTGAGTAGGAGGTTTTGGGGTGTGTGTGGAGGGAGGCGGGGGGGAGGTTGTGTTTAAGGAAATACTGCGGCAACTGAAAAATTTACTAGGCGGGAGTAACAAGGCAGGGCTACTGAAAATTTGGATCAAGGGCGAGCAGATATTTTTGAGATTGCGATGGATGCAGAGGAGGGAGTAAAATGCCGGGGTTACTGAAAATTTGAATCAAAGGACTGAAGCAGAGCGGGAGTAACAGACATCGCACATGGTCCGCACATACTAATCGTGTGCTATCAAACATTAAAACCATCCAGGCGGTAGATATTTTCGAGATTATGAGGCAGTAATATTTTCGAGATTGCGAGGGATGCAGAGGCGGGAGTTTTTGGGCAGCGAGCTAGTGTGCTTCACACGCCGGCTATGGACTGTAGCCGACGCACCTTCTCGCGTAAGCCATAGGCGTACTATACACTGACGGTGCTCCAAGATATTTTGTACTACATCTCACACGGTTGGTGATAATAAACTGTGTGGGATCTACTTGATTTGAATTACAAAATGGGGTCAAAGCGGCAATGGACGCTGTTTGAATTGCTAGACCTTTTATCTGCAGTGAACATGCAACTATATGTGTGTCGTAAAAGAATTAGAATTATTCAGGGTTTGTTTGGACATTTTATACATTAAACTGGTTTTCTAGCCATTTCAGGTGCACAATTCAAAATTAAACTACATGCACATGCTCCGGTGCATACAAATTGGTTGAAAAATCAAATATGTGTCCTTCAGTGCATGCTTAGGTCCCATGCAAGAAATGAGAATAATTTTTTCGGGGTTCGTTTGGCCTTTTTTATACATTAACTAGGTTTTCTAGGCATTTTATGTGCATAATTCAAATTTGAACTACAAGCACATGCTCCAATGCACCAAAGTTGGTTCAAAACTCACATGTGTGTCCTTGGGTGAATTTCTAGGTCCCATGCAAGAGACAGGAATGAATTTCAAACACCAGGGCTCTGTTGATTGCCGGCAAAATGTTGAGATACCTGGTTTTCAAATTCTAGTAAATCCAAAACTCGTCTGAAATTCATGAAACTTGGCATGCTATCGTGGAGTGGCATCAAAATGTCGTGGTGAAAATTTTGTCCCATATGGGGCAGGTTAATTTGGGTATAAGCTTCTCATAAACCAGAGCTTCTCACAACAAGCAAGATGGTTTCGGTAGGGAACGTACCACCTTTGGGGACGGGACGATATATGTTGCCTCTTATTGCTTTCAAAAAAATTCTAGTGTCAACATAGCACAACAGGAGTGTTGTGTTTAATCTTGGAATTTTTCGGGGTTCGTTTGGCCTTTTTTATACATTAAGTGGGTTTCTAGGCATTTTATGTGCATAATTCAAATTTGAACTACAAGCACATGCTCCAATGCACTAAAGTTGGTTGAAAAATCACATGTGTGTCCTTGGATGAATTTCTAGGTCCCTGATACGTCTCCAACGTATCTATAATTTTTGATTGTTCCATGCTATTATATTACCCCTTTTGGATGTTTATGGACTTTATTTTACACATTTATATCATTTTTGGGACTAACCTACTAACCGGAGGCCCAACCCATATTGCTATTTTTTTGCCTATTTCACTATTTCGAAGAAAAGGAATATCAAATGGAGTCCAAACGGAATGAAACCTTCGGGAGCGTGATTTTTGGAACGAACGTGATCTGGAGAGCTTGGAGTGCAAGTCAAGAAGCTCCTGAGGGCCCCACGAGCTAGGGGGTCGCCCCCCCCCCCCTGTAGGGAGTGCCCCCTGTCTCGTGGGCCCCTCGGGTAGCCACCGATGTACTTCTTCCTCCTATATATACCTACGTACCCCGAAAACATCCAGGAGCACCACGAAACACAATTTCCACCGCCGTAACCTTCTGTATCCGTGAGATCCCACCTTGGAGCCTTCGCCGGCACTCTGCCGGAGGGGGAATCGACCATGGAGGGCTTCTACATCAACATCCTTGCCCCTCCGATGAGTTGTGAGTAGTTTACCACAGACCTACGGGTCCATAGTTATTAGCTAGATGGCTTCTTCTCTCTTTTTGGATCTCAATACAATGTTCTCCCCCTCTCTTGTGGAGATCTATTCGATGTAATCTCTTTTTGCGGTGTGTTTGTCGAGATCCGATGAATTGTGGATTTATGATCAAGTTTATCTATGAATAATATTTGAATCTTCTCTGAATTCTTTTATGTATGATTGAGTTATCTTTGCAAGTCTCTTCGAATTATCAGTTTGGTTTGGCCTACTAGATTGATCTTTCTTGCCATGGGAGAAGTGCTTAGCTTTGGGTTCAATCTTGCGGTGTTCTTACCCAGTGACAGAAAGGGTTGCAAGACACGTATTGTATTGTTGCCATCGAGGATAACAATATGGGGTTTATATCATATTGCATGAGTTTATCCCTCTACATCATGTCATCTTGCTTAATGCGTTACTCTGTTCTTATGAACTTAATACTCTAGATGCAGGCAGGAGTCGGTCGATGTATGGAGTAATAGTAGTAGATGCAGGCAGGAGTCGGTCTACTTGTTATGGACGTGATGCCTATATACATGATCATGCCTAGATAATCTCGTAACTATGCGCTTTTCTATCAATTGCTCGACAGTAATTTGTTCACCCACCGTAATACTTATGCTATCTTGAGAGAAGCCTCTAGTGAAACCTATGGCCCCCGGGTCTATCTCTTATCATATTTGCTTTCAATCTACTTTTATTTGCATCTTTACTTTTTTGCATCTATATTATAAAATACCAAAAAAATATTTATCTTATCATACTATCTCTATCAGATCTCACTTTTGCAAGTGGCCGTGAAGGGATTGACAACCCCTTTATTGCGTTGGTTGCGAGTTCTTAGTTTGTTTGTGTAGGTGCGTGGGACTTTTGAGGAGCCTCCTACTGGATTGATACCTTGGTTCTCAAAACTGAGGGAAATACTTACGCTACACTTGCTGCATCACCCTCTCCTCTTCGAGGAAAACCAACGCCAGCTCAAGACGTAGCAAGAAGGATTTCTGGCGCCGTTGTCGGGGAGGTCTTCGCTCAAGTCAAGACATACCAAGTACCCATCACAAACCCATCTCCCTCGCATTTACATTATTTGCCATTTGTATCTCGTTTTCCTCTCCCCCACTTCACCCTTGCCATTTTATTTGCCCTCTCTCTCCCAATCTCCTCCTCTCTTTTTGCTTGCCTTTTTTCGTTTGCCCGTGTGTTAGTTCGTTTACCTCGTTGTTATGGCTAGTCTTCCTATCCTCATTATTACTCCCGAACATGAAATCCTCAATTTTAAACAAAGGGAGGGAGAAAATTTAAAAGATGCTTGGCATAGAATTTGCAATGCTCAAAATAGATCTACTAGGAAGATTTCTACTTCCGTTCTTCTCCGCAATTTTTATGTAGGCATCACTCCTTGGAATAGATGTGTTCTTGATACTGTCGCCGGAGGTGATTTCTTGAGTAGCCATACGTTTGATGCTTATAATGCTATGTTAGATTTGTTTGGCCCACCACCTCTTTTGGTTAATGGAACTGTTTTAACCTTAGAACACGATATGCAACGGCTTGATATTATTGAAAATAAAATTGCCACTGTTGAGTTGGTTGAAAATTTGGATAAAAAGATTCATAATCTCATCACTCAATATGAATCTAGGGTTGGAGTTATTTGAAAAATCTTAAAGAGAAAGAACCTATAGTCAATGAAAAAATAGATCTTGATTCTGCTAGAATTGGTAAACTTGAGGATATAATTACCAACTTAGGTTCGGCATTTTCTCCCATGAAAAACACTCTAGAACCCCCTACAAAAACCGCCAAGTTTCTTTATGTTCCTAAAAATAAGGGTGAAACTTCTAGTAAGGGAGACGCGGATCTCAAATCCATAAGTGTTCATCCCAATTGTCTTTCTATCATTAAGGAACCTTTCGCTACAAACGAATTTCTTGAATTTTTTTCCCAAAGGTTTAATCATTGCTAAAAAGGGAGAAACCCCTAAAGATTATAAGTGATCTATTGAAGAATTTAGTGCCAAAGATGGCACTACTTAGATCTATCTTCGCTTTTTATGCCTAGCTAAGGGCGTTAAACGATAGCGCTAGTTGGGAGGCAACCCAATTTTCTTTATGTTTTTTGTTTTTGCTCCTGTTTAGTAATAAATCTTGCATCTACTCTCTGTTTAGATGTATTTTTATCTTTTACTTAGTGTTTGTGCCAAGTAGAACCTATAGGATAAACTATGATGATATTTGATTTGATTCTGCTGAAAACAGAAACTTTGCACTCACGAGAAAAATATTCAATAAATCACAGAAACGTTCTTTTGCATTGATTCTTTTTGCTGCTGATCAATAAAAAAATTGTCCAGTACGTCCTATTTTGGCAGGATTTTTAGAGGTCCAGAAGTTTGCGTTAGTTACAGATTGCTACAGATTGTTCTGTTTTTGACAGATTCTGTATTTCGTGTGTTGTTTGCTTATTTCAATGCATCTAGTTTATAAACCATAAGGAAGTTGGATTACAGTAGGTTTAACACCAAAATAAATAAAGAATGAGTTCATTGCAGTACCTTATGTGGTGGTTTTGTTTTCTTTCACTAACGGAGCTTATAAGATTTCCTATTGAGTTTTGTGTTGTGAAGTTTTCTAGTTTTGGGTAAAGCTTTTATGGACTATGGAATAAAGGGTGGCAAGAGCCTAAGCTTGGGGATTCCCAAGGCACCTCGCCGCCTTTGTAGCACGCCAGATCGAGAGCATGGGCACCCTCCGTCCTTCAAGCCGCGCCAGAACGAGAGCAACTCACAACCTTGAAGCTCCTATCCCCGATCAACCACCCATCCATGACAACCACCACCAACCGCGAGAGCACCTCGCCGTCCAGATCCACGCGCCGCATCGGTCGCAACCCTGCCAACCAGGGCCCCACGAGGGGGAAGTCCCCGCCGCCGACCACCACCCGGGAGCCCAGTGGAGGTGAGGGGGGTGGGAAGAGACTAGGGTTCATCCGTCTAGGAGCGAGGCAGACGCAAATGCTATCCATTTTTTTACAATCTAATAAAGATCAAGTAGGACTTTGAAAAATTGCTTCATGTCAAATGCCATATGAATTAGCTGTGAGAGTAAGTTGATCAATGGATGAACAAATCTTGTTAATCTGGATTGTGGGACCCTTCTCATAAGAGGAGAGATCCCTTCAAAAATAGGTGTATGCTGCTTGATGTGGCGTGCACACGGTATTCTTTAGTAAAAGGCGAAAGAATAGTTCGCTTTGTGCTCACCACGCAGCTGCCTAAGCTCCAACCCTGCAGCTGACGCCCTGTTAGTAGCCATCAGCTCGAGCTCAACTCCACTAAGCAAGCGAGGTGGGACTAATCACCGTGCTGCACCATACTCCTACATTCGTCTCTACGTCCGGCGCATCTACGCCCTCCGAAAGCCCGCGCCCAACCCATTTCCTCTCAACGGCACAAAAAGGCCCACCACGCGAGGCGACCGTCCTGCTGCGCCCTGCGTCGTCTGCGGTGTCCGTGTCTCCGTTTCGAATTTCCATTTCAAATCTCGCCGCCCCGTCCCCCTTCAGCTCCGCCTCCTCTTCTCCCCAGTCTTTCCATTTCCGACAATCCCTCCCCGGGATCCCGCCGCACCAGTCCCCAAACCCTCGACCGCGGCGTCGGCGGCGACCGAGCGAGCTCGCGGCAGGATTCTTTCGACGCCGCCATGGGCTGCTTCCTCTCCTGCTTCCGCGGCCGCCCCGACCCGGCCAGCCGCGGCCTCCACGTACGCTTACCCCCACCCCCTGCGATTTCGTCTTCCCTAGACCCCTCGTCTCCGATCCGCGTGGCGATGATCTGTTTCTTCGGGTGTTTCTCCGCTGCAGGATCCGCTCGTGCGCAAGACCCGCCTCGGGGACGCCTTCCTGGACGACCATCACGACGACGGCACGGCGAGTGAGTTTTTGAATCTCCCGCTGCGCCGATCGGATCCAATTCGATCTGTTGATGATGGTGACGGACTACTGATTGCGTGTTGTCTTGTTTTCAGAGCTTGAGGAGAACCGGACGCCCAAGGAGGATCTCGGGAACGACGGAGGGGTCGACGACGACCTCAGGCGAGAGGTATCGAGATCGACTGCAAAGCGCTTTCCTGTTTCTGTGTTTTTTTTACTGTGTTCAACCCCGTCGCTATTCAGGCCGTGTTGCCGGTGGGTAGCAGCGAAAAAATTGAGTTGGTTGATGCTTGCAGTTTGAAGTGGTTGAATTGTTTGACTTTGACACCGATGTGGTCTTCATGTGGATAGACTGTCACGTCTGCACTGCACTATTCTCTGTGTCGTGTTACCTGCTACGTCTAGATGAACTTTGCAGCTAGAAACTTGTTCTGCAATTGCCATAAGGTTTTTAGTACCTAGGGTTGACTGTTAGTCTGCACTGCACTGCACTTTAGTAGAATGGAAAGTGTGCTGCAGTCCTAGCAGAAAAATGCCAAAAAACTGCAACGTTCCCCTTCCATGCATTCTTTGGTTGTGGGAAGTATGTGGCAGTTGGCTTTTTTTGTATTTAAATTTTAAATCTAAAATTCATCTCCTGAATATGCCATGTTCAGTTTATGTTACTTTTGTCATGTGGACTAACTCCTATGTTCCGCATTCATCGCTGTGACTAATTAATGTTCAGTGGAATGCACAAAGTATGCACCCGTGGCAACAAAAATATCATCTGCCTTTTAAATAGTACTCCCTCCGTAAACTAATATAAGAGCGTTTAGATCACTACTTTAGTAATCTAAATGCTCTTATATTAGTTTACGGAGGGAGTAGTTTTTAACCTTTTTGCTTGGGGAGACACATCTGGTTGTTGCCTTGTTGGCTGAATAAGAACACTATTTGCAAATTTGAAACCCTTTGTTCAGACTATTTTCAGTGGATGTGCCATAAAAATTTCCACAAGTACACTGGAAATCCACCAATTGCTAGTTATCTCATTTGAAGTCATTGTTCGCTGATGTCAAAATTAAATTTTTAGATCTCATCTGAACTTTTAGACTCTGCAAAAGTATGTTGAAAGATCATGCTGTACAATGCATAACCTTGTAAAGATTTTGTCGTGTAGGTAGTTCAGAATAGCAGGGTTATCAAGCAGTGTTCAAATGTATTGCTCGCCTTTGCTGAAGTCAATGTGCACTGCAAAATTAAATCATGATCTTTTTTAATCCCATTTGAACTTTTAGCCTTTGCAAAATTATATCAAGGACCATGCTATACAATGCATAACCTTGTAAAGTTTTTTCCTATGCATTGTACATGTAGTTCAGAATAGTATAATGATCAGTTATAGTTGGAATATATTGACCGTCTTTTCCACATATGCTTTTGGAAAAAGTTGTTATGTGCATGCAGCTTAGTATGATATCATAGCCAAATAGGTCATCATTTCAACACCCAGCTGGCGCACTATTTCTAAAGATAGTTGTAACCTACATCGATCTCAAGTCCAAGGCCTAGGGGAGCCTAGATGTGAGAGGGAGTGATGAAATATATTGTCTGCCTTTCCCCATCATCTTAAACTTTCAGGGGTAGGTGGTTGGTACATGCAATTCAATAATTAGGACTATAATCTTCAGATATAGGCCATGTCTACTGGTTGTCAGATTTCTGGTCCACTCAGTTAAATAGTTAGGATTATAATCTTCAGATATAGGCCAAGTCTTACTGGTTGTCAGAATTTTGCATAGTTAGCAGTTAGCACCAACCAATTACCATGGAAAAGTTCTGTAATGCTCATTTGCTTGTTATTTCTACATTTATCTCTACATTGCATACTGATAGAAATCGTTACACTTTACTTACGCAAGTCCGTTTTATCATTTAAAACCTATCACTCTAGATTATACTAACAATTTCCCACAATGTTTTCATGACATTCCACTATACCAGGCAAATTATCTAAAATCTTGTGGCACAATATCAGAAACCCCTCCAGAAATTCTGAAAGCGTCAAACCAAGTCGAAGAGGAAGAAATTACTGAGGTATTGTCTTATTGAGTTTGTCTCTGTGATCTTCTTTTCATAAAAAAAAACACTGCCTTGACATCTTTTTTGTTACACTCAGTGCAATGAGACGTCCAACAATGCAGAGGAAATTAAAGAGGCCCTGGTGTCTGAAAATAAGGATTACTTATCTGAATGGTTTTTTTTTAACAAGATCATCATGAATGTTGTGATCCTGTAAACTAGTAATATGATGGCTACTGTTATTAGCTGGTCTGAAAACCATTTTGGCTGTTTCTTTCTTCCAACACAGGTTCAACTCCGACGGGCACGATGGTGCTTTGAAACATGACCAGGACACCAACGAAGGCACTGACGACCATGCCACTGAGGTTGAATCAGCGCCGAGATCTTCATCGCAGGAAAGGTCTTCAGACCAGATCATCAGGAACCAGAATCCTGATCGTAGCGACTCGCCTTTCCCCACCCCTCTGGTTCTGAGGGACGACATCCAGACCCCTGGATTCACCACACACCAGGGGAACTTCAAGCCTGGGAAGCGCGGGAGAGTCAGCAAGCAGTTCGTCTATCCTGTCCTGAGACCCATCGAGAACAAGCTGCAGTGGACGGAGCTGAGAGACGAGTCCTCCCCCGTGGTCGCCTCTCATCCTCCCAAGAGAAGGTACCTGTCTGCAGATTCCACCGAGAACGAGAAGCCTCAGCAGCAAACCCTTCCAAGCTCAGTGAATGCAAACACGGAACTGTCATCAGAGTCTGCGCCATTTCTGTTCCATGCCGGCAGAAAAGAGCAGCACGCTCAAGAGGTGACGCCTCCAGAGGAACCCAGGGATGAGAATGTCAACCAGCAGCAGCTTGTGGGCGGCGGCGTCGGAGAGCTGCTGAGTAAGAGCTCGGAGAACGGGAAGCATGGCGTAGCCAGCCTGTCCTGCTGGCTCAAGACTTCGTGTGCTGATGGTGAGGGCCAAACTGGAAGGCAGCTGGGCTTCGGGAGCGTCGATCTCAGTGACGTGCCCATCTTTGTGGCCTCTGGGCTGAACTGGGACATTGAGAACAACCCTACCCCGATGCTGCCCAAGGCCTGGGACGGCAATGGGATCCCCAACACCACCACCAAGTACAAAGAGGTTATACACACATCTTCCTCTGATGTTTCTCAGAGCTATCTGTATCTGTAGTTTTGCATGTGACTTACTCTAGTACCTGCTTTGGTGTTTCCAGGACCAGAGAGTGAGCTGGCATGCCACGCCCTTTGAGGAGAGGCTGATGAAAGTGCTGTCCGATGAGAAACCACACCATCAGAGGTACGTGCCGTGCTGCTTTTTTTTCTTTCTTTCCTGCTCACGTCTGTCACCAAATGTAAATATCACAAGAGTTAACATGAACACGATGGATGCTTTGCTGCCGTGCCAGGAAAATCAGCGGGAAGCTGATCCACCTGGAGGAGGACGCGGTAGAGAGCCCGGCAAGTGCGACTGCTTCCTCGTGATGGGCAGTATGCGAGGGGTCCAGTGTTTGGCCAATCCGACCCGAGCCACCTCTAGCTGCATCAGTGTGTGAAGCTGTGAAACTGAACTAGTGCTGCTACATTCTTGTCCGCTGAAGCATTTTGCTTGCGCCTCGGTGCAACTTTTGCACATCACCTGCTGGTTGATGTGATGCTGGGTATATTCATCAATAATGAAAATAAGAGACTCTGCTTCGGTTTCATCCTCCCCTAGCTGGTCCTGTGATGCCGTTGTGTCGTTGTGCGGTTTAAATTCGGGCAATAAAAGTTTATCACGTCTCGCACGGAGGCCTTGATTCGTGTCCATGGACCATGGTCCCATCTCCCACAGGCCACAGTAACCGAAGTTACTCAAGGTCCTTGTGGGTGAAAGCTTCCTAGCAAGTAGATTTGCGCTGCATGTGAGATGATGATCCGTATCCAGGCGGTGGATTCCTCTCCGATGGACGCTAGCGAAGCGGGCACCGATTTCCAGCCCGGGAGGGAAACCATGGGCGGCCAGTCCCCCAAACTGCAAATGGCGAAGCACGGGCGCTATAGACAGACGCAGGGCGGCAACAGGGCTAATAACACGCCTCCAAAGCGAGCCAGATCCCCAAGATCGATCAACTCATCAAACGCGCGAGACAAAAACAAGCAAATCCGCCGGCCAAAACCAGACGGACGGAGGTGTGAAACAACCGTCTTCGTCTAGTCCCAAATGGTCATATGATATCGGCCTGGCAGGGCTCACGGGCACGAACCACTGTTCGCCGCCACGGCCCGACGCCCGCCCAACGCACGCGCGTCCTGTCTGCCTCCGGCCAGCGCTGCCCTGTCTCTGTGCCCTTGCACTGCCGCTCACTGCAGCGGCAGATTCCCCCGCGACTGCGCCACCCGAGGCGCGTGTCGTTTCCGAGCCAGCGCGCGCTCCGGTCGTCGTCGTGGTCGTCGTCTTCGTGCTGGCTTCGCTCGCATGTGGGTGTGGCCGGCCGATGGGCCGATCATGATCAGCTAATCAATTCACTGTTTCACCGGTGTTTGTAGCCTGTGATCCTCTCTTTCTTCGTGTCAAGACTACCGGAGTAACTATTTTTTTAGAGCTGACTCGATGCGACGGGACGAAATAAACTCTACTTTTTTGCATGCAAAATGGTGCCCGCTGCATGCTGCGCAGGCATCTCGGTGAAAACTGGCCGATCGATCGTCGGAGGCTCGGGAGTCGGGACCGATCGACCGCGCGAGCGTGTCCTGCTCTCCCTGGCTCCGTCTGCACGCACGGATACGCAAAGTGCACATGCATCGGGCCTCCAAGCAAGACAGACCAAGATCGCAAGATGGTTTGCGGCCAAGCAGATGGCAACATCCGTTTGTGTTTACGCTTGCCAAATTAACGACAGGCAGCTAACTAGGCACGCAGTATAGATCACCACGTACGCTATCGGTATCCGGCCAGACACGCGTTAATTTGCAAAAGCGTTTGCACTCTTGTCGTGTTAATTGTCGGAGTAGCTAGATGCATGATCTACGGTCTACTCTGGGGCTGGATTAACAAGCTGCTCGGCTCGTTATTATTAAGCTCATTATCGTTAAAATCACTATCATTAAGTTGATATTAACGAGCTAAAACCTTTTGTTCCACTCGGTTCGTTATTTGCTCGTTATGCTCGCGAGTGTTCACGAGCACTGGCGGAGCTAGGAAGAAAGTCTAGGGGGGGCAAATGGTAAAACTGGCAGACCTGAGGGGACCAAATACTAAATTTATACTCATCTAAACCCTTTAAAAAAATTTCTTCACACTTTTTGCTTAGGCTGGGGGGAGGGCACAGCACCCCCAGGAGCACACATAGCTCCGCCACTGTTCACGAGTACTCGTTAAGGTAATAAATAACACAGAAGAATCCTATGATCCCATAAAAAATTCACAATAGAATAAATAAACAACAACGTTAAGGTACCCATCAAAATTTCACAACGACATAAATTAAACATGGACGTTTGGTTCCTGGCGGCTAGCTCCTGGTTGACTCTGTGGTCTCCTGGCGGCTAGCTCCTGGGTCTAGGAGAAGTGCCGAAGTGGGCTTGGGGGCTAGACCCCTAGGATGGGCTAACTAGCAACTCTTTTATTAGTGGACTGATTCGAACTAGAGGTCGCATGTCAAACTTTCGAAAAATAGTGAGCTAAACGAGTTAGCTCGTGAAACTCCTTTGCTCACTCGTTAACTAACGAGCACGAGCCGAAATGAGCTGAACTATTGAGCGCTCATTATGCTCGCGAGCTTCGAGCTTTTCCTCCCACCCTAGTCTACTCCTTCCAGTCCTATAAAAGTCTCTCTGTATGATTGTATTAGTATCCATGTCGTTGTTAATGATTTTTTAGCTAAATTTGCTAGAAGTGAGTATAGAACTGTAGTCTGGCTGGGCTCCGACCTCCCCCCTCCCTCAAGTCGTGTAAGGAGGATTGTAAGGTTGGCTCTGAGTAATATAAATTTATACCCGTAAAAAACAATTCTACAAAAGCCATCGTTTTGAACAAGAGGCGATTTGTAGCATGCAGGTACAACGTATTGAACCTTTTTCTTATACTTTCACATTTGAATCTACGATATCTTTCGAAGAAAAAGTCTAATTTATTATTCGTTTACATAATCATTTATTATATGTTTTAACAAGTTTTAAAAACTTCACCAAGTTTCAATTACTAAAACTTGATAGAAAATCACCAGGTTTCAAAAACAAAAACTAAAAACATGAAAGGGATCAAATGAGTTTGCGGAGCACGAAGCAATGGTGAGGTGGGCACGGCTTGGCAGGTGCGTGCCCATGTGAATTTTTGATTTTTGGACAATATCACAATTAAAACACAAATTTAAGCATCACTGTTGTTACAGTGCATAATATGGCAAGACAACTGTGTTGAAAGTGTTTTTTTATATATAAATTTCCAGTATACGATCTAAATATTTGTAAAGAAATAGCACTAGTTATTATTAATATTTTCCTCGTAAAAGATTGGAGGAAGTAGTTTGCATTTCAACCGGTCGTCAATTATCCGTCTGTAAAGAAATACAGGAAGTAGTTTGCATGATCCAAACGCTTCTATGTTTCTTTACAAAGGGAGTACTTCATCAAAAGCGAGGGGATACGTTCGCCATACAAGCGTTGGTTTCTCTGGTCCTTTTTCTTTTCTATAGAAGTTCACCAGCGATCGATTAGCGACCGCTTAACCAACTTGCTATTGTGCCTACGTAGTACGTGCATGCAGCTAGGTATGCTTTTTTGGCCGAGATCCCTACGTGCATGCCGTGACGTTCAAGTTGCAGTTGAAAACTATGGAAGATCTTGTTTTATACATCTGGGGTTTGAGGACGCTCCGACAACGACAAAAAAGGCTCGACTGATTGTCCTAGTAGTACTATCTAGCTAGTGCATTCAAATGAAGTTAAGAAATACTACGTGAACAACAGATTAAATACTCACTATATACGTTGCACATGTTAGAATAAATCCGACGCGCTTGACCCCTCATGCGTGGATAGATCGGAAATCGGAGTGTTTGCGAAGGAATTCCAGGACATCAGCAAGGAAACAGAAAAATTAAAGTTTATAGAGTAGATAGAAGAGTCAGTAGTTTAGCCCATAGTCACTACAAGAATCAGCTACTTTGCCATCTGCCACGGTGTACGGCAAAGGCATGGATAACGGACACCAAAAGGGGACGGCTAAGAGCTACGTAGCCGTCTGCTTCAGGCGGCTGACGGCAAAGGGGCCTTTGCCATCAGCAGCGGACGGCAAAGAATGCAGACGGTAATAAATGCGTTGTTACTCCGTTAGGTGGTTAATGGCAGGCCTTTGCCGTCCGCCGCTGACGGCAAACTTCGGAAGGCCTTTGCCGTCCGCCGAATGATGTCAGCCGACGTCACTACACGGCAGGCCTTTGCCGTCCGCCGCTGTAGGCAAAGTTTTTTCTCTTTGCCGTCAGTCACTGTAGGCAAACTGACCAAATTGGTCAGCCTCCCAGGAATCACAGTTGCCTGCCACGTGGCCTCTTTACCGTCCACTGCTGATGGCAAAGAGCCCTTTGCTGTCGGTGGCAGACGGCAAAGAGCCTGCATATTGTCTCTTTTTTCTGTTTTTTTAATCCAACAATTTTCACAACAAATATATATGACATATATAGATATATTTCACATGGCTATTTAACAGCACATAAGTTTCATCGTACACACATATATAGTTCCATCCATTCATACATAGCAAGTTGCACATACACATAAGTTGCAACCATTAGGAAGTTGCACATACATATTACAATGCAAAGTTTCATCAAGATAGCAAGTTTCATCGTAGCAAGCTAGAAGAATACTAGAAGAGAATGAAATAAAAAACAAGCACTCCATCATAGCAAGCTAGCTTCCGAGAAGTGAATGAAATCTGCAAAATGGCAAATAAGAAAGTTAGGAAAAGGTGACTAGAAGAAGAAGACTAGAAGAAGAAGCACGCCATCGTTTGTGAGGTAACTTAGGTGAAATGGATCGTTTATGAGCTAACTTAGTTAAAATGCATCATTTTAGAGCTAACGTAGGTAAAATGGATCGTTTATGAGCTAACTAAGCTAATTATGTTGTTTTTTACATAAGTAAGCTAAGTACATGTCATTATTGAGCAAACCTAGTTAACTAAGCATATTATAATTAACTTAGGTCTTTTTGGAGGAAACAAAGCTAAGTATAGATCGTTTTAGAGCTAACTTAGGTAAAATGGCTGGTTTTGGAGGTCAGTAAGTTTATTAAGTCATTTTGGAGGAAAAGAAGCTAACTCTAGGTCATTAAGGTAAGCATATTGGAGGAAATAAAGCTAAGTCTAGGTCTTTATGCATTTGTTAAGCAAAAAACTAGAGAAACTTACCTTGATCATGGAGGTGTGGGAGCGGGCTGGCTCGTGCCAGTAGCTGGAGAAGGATTGTGTGATGCTTGTGTGGAGTTATGCTGCACCAAATATCATTTCCAATGTTTCGTTAGCATGATGACACTCAAATGTTAAGACTAAGTAACGTCCATTCAAATTAAACTCACCGTGGTCTCAGGAGCAATCTCTGGATCAATGGCTATGGAGCCACGGGACCTCCCGCCACTAGATGTCATCACCTGCTCTGAATTGTAGGGAATCTAGCTCGGGTTAAACTCCTCCCCTTTCCTCGCCTTCCCCTTGACTTGCTTGTAAGAGGCAGTGTGGGCCATGGCATACAGGTCGTACCCCTCTGGCACCTTATCCGTATTATTGTAGCATGCCTGAAAAAGAGAAACAAAGTAAATTAGTAATTAAAGGGCTCAAGCTAGCATGATGAATAAATTGCATTAATCATGAAGCAAAGGACACACTCAATTCCGCCCGAACTGATATAAGCTGGAGCTACCTTGATGGTGTGGCACACCTTCAATTTGGGCACGTTTGTCCTTGGCCTCAGTCGGCTCCCCTTCCATCTTTCAACACCTGCCATGACAAAGAGTAAACGAAATTAGTACAACATAAAAAAATACCGACATGAATAATAATATGTATATCACTTAAGTGTATCATCATCAAGTACAACATAAAAAAATTAAATACCTGACACTACTAATAATCTCGATCAGTATAATCAATAAATGCATAATCATCATCATCACTATAATCAATGACGGGCTCATAGGGTTCAGTGGCATCAACATGTGGAAGGCCACCTTTACGTAATCGGTCAAGCATTGAGAGGTCATCTGCAACAGTAACCTCTTCTTGTTCCGGCTCTTCTTGTTCCTCCTCTGGGGTGATGTGGGATTCACTGTCGCTGTCTACTTCAATGTTTTGGGGTGAAGTATACTGGTTCTTGAAACGCTTTTTGGAAAGACATGTCTCTTGAAAGAATTCTCCTTCATATGTGTGTGGGTTAATGTGAGGTTCATAATCCTCTTCCTTTGGGGGAGATAGTCTAGCACGTGGCGGCACTTCATAAACGACATCCCAACCTTTCAGATTTGGATTAGTTTGGCAGGCTCACGGTAGACATAATACTTGGGTCGCCTGTTGAGCCGTAATATAGACATCAGGAACATCTAAATGGGTGATTTGGTTGATTTCAACTAGCCCTATATGTTCACGAGTCCTTCTAGTCTCCTTCGGTTGAAACCAATAACATTTGAAGACTACGACATTCGGTGGGTTTTCACCATAGAATAGAAGTTCATAAATTGCTTCAACTCTCCCATAATACTCGGTACCTCCTTCGCCGATAGCAGATACACAACAATTTGTAGACTTTCGGTCGGCCATAGATAGCTCTTTGCCATAGGTATGAAAGCAATACCCGTTGATGTCGTATTTGTCAAATGAACGGACCTTATAGTCAAAACCATTAGCGACTTGTCTCAGTTCGGCGTCCATAGACTCTGAATTAGCCTACAAGTTTAATATGAAAGGATTGTTGCATTACGCACAAATTAGCGAATGAAATGAAATTGTCTAATAGAATTTACTGTTTGTTTGAACCAAGAGATGAAACCGGGATAGCCACCTCCTTGCTTTGCGAGAAGCTCATACTCTTCGACGGAATCCTTTTGGACCACCGCTCCATATGAGAATAGGGCGACGTATCGACTGTATGAAATATCCAGGAATAAGAGCAGTTCAAAGGAAATAGAAGTTGCGAAACAATGTACCAAGAACTTACTCGATGTACGGCCGCACTTCTATCAGGTTGTTGAAGATATACAACGAAATGGTCCGCCATTCTTCGTTATCCAAAGATACTGGATTTGAAACACTGGCTGGTGTGAGATTCCCTTTGAATAGGCTGAGGTTGGATCCACCCTTTTTAGGCTCGTCAGCATTGTACCGAGGCTTCGGATTATGCAAATGATGATTTTTGGTTTCGTAGTGTGCTGTCACAAAGTTTGCCGCCTCCTCAGTGATGAATGTCTCAGCCATCGACGCTTCAATTCTACGTTTATTTTTACATTTTTCTCGAAGCGTCTTCTGCATCCTCTCAGTTGGGTAGCACCAACGATTTTGCACGGGCCCCCCAATCTTGCCTCGGTCGGGAGATGCAAAATCAAATGCTGCATTGGATTAAAGAAGCCCGGTGGAAAGATCTTCTCTAACTTGCAGATCAACTCCGGTGCCAACTCTTCCATTTCTTCTAGCACGCCAGGCGATAGTTTTTTCGCACAAAGAACACAGAAGAAATAGCTGAGTTCTGCCAGTACTAGCCATTCATCCTCAGGGATGAAGCCACGCAACATCACCGGTATTACCTGCTCAATCCATATGTGCCAATCATGACTCTTGAGACCAAATATCTTCAATTTATCAAGACTCGCTCCCCTCTTTAGATTCGTTGCATACCCATCGGGGAACATCAACTGCATTTTCACCCACAAGATAATTTCCCTCATAGATGGCCTTCCAAGATTAAACCATGCCTTTGGCTTTGTCCAGTTCTGCTTTCCTTTCGGTTCTTTCATGTTTTGTAACGGCCTATCACATAGCGCCTCCAGATCGACTCTAGCCTTAGTATTATCCTTTGACTTCCCATCTATGCCGAACAATGTGCCAAAAAGTGCCTCGGTGATATTCTTCTCAGTGTGCATCACATTGATGTTGTGTGGGCAAAGGAGGTCTTTGAACTAAGGTAGATCGCATAAGCATGTTTTGTGAGTCCAGGCGTGCTCAAAATTATACCCCTTGAAGTACCCTGGACGCTCTGGATCTGGCTCGAGAGCGTTTAACTGATCCAGGGTCTGTTGGCCTGTCAACACAGGTGGTGCAGAGTTTTTTTACAACTCTACCTCTGATGAAGTTCTTCTTGTCTTTCCTGAACTTATGGCAAGGATCCAGGAACTATCTATGCATGTCGAAGCAAGAAAACTTGCGACCGGCCTAAAGCCAACGAAACTCAAGAGCTCCCTTGCATGTGGGGCACGGGAACCTTCCATGCACACACCAGCCAACGAATAGCGCATACGCCGACAAGTCATGCGTCGAGTACATGTACCAGACACGCATTATGAAGTTTCGTTTGCTATAGGCGTCGTATGTCTTGAACCCATTATCCCAGGCTTCTTGCAATTCATCCTTAAGCGGCTGCATGTACACATTCATATTTTTCCCCAGATAGTTGGGCCCTGGAATTATCAACGTCAGGAAAATGTTCTTTCTTTGCATAATCTGTCCGGGGGGGAGATTGAGTGGAAAGACAAATACGGGCCAACAACTGTATTGGGCTGCCGTCATACCAAACACACTGAACCCATCGGTGCTGATGCCGACTCGAGGATGCCTCAGATCTGCCGCTTTGTCAGCATGTAATTCATCAAACTTTTTCCACGCAACACCATCCGATGTGTGTACCATCATCGGATTCCCATCTGCATCTAGTTCGGTTCTTTTGCCTGTTTTGTGCCATGTCATCTGTCTGGCCGTCTCTTCGACCATGAAAAGACATTGAAGTCTTGGTACGATTAGCATATACCGAAGAACACTAACGGGGATTTTGGTCTGTGTCTTCTCACCCATACCGTTGTCTACCAGAATATACCTGGAAGACTTGCAAATGGGACAATAGTTCAAGTCCGCATAGTCAAGCCTAAATAAGGCACATCCTTTCTCACAGGCATGTATCTTCTCATAGGGCATCTTCAGTGCACGGAGGATTTTGTCCGACTGGTACAGGTTTGCAGGCATTACATGGCCTTTGGGTAGAAAGCGTCCAAATACTGTCATAATTGCGTCGTAGCATTCTCTGCCCAAGTTGAACTGAGCCTTCAGAGCCATTACTTGTGAGATGGCATCCAACTGACAAAGCTTAGTGTGCTTGTGGAGCGGACGTTTTGAAGACTCCAACATTTCATTGAAGGCCTTTGCAGATTCCTCCATCTCCTCGTCCGAATCCCGAGCATCATCATAGTCTTGCACCATATTTTCCATCCGGGTACCATGCTCGTCGGTGCGACGACGATCCACCTCAGCTCAGTCACGTTGGGCAGACTCACCATGAAATGTCCACACCGTATAATCGGGCGTAAAACCATTCTTCTGCAGGTGTTTACCCATTTCAGCCTCTGTCCTCTTTTCCCAATTGCCGCATCGGAAACAGGGGCACCAGGTTTTCCTCTGGCCATTTGCAAATGCGGCTTGCACAAACCCCTTGGTTTTTGTGAACCATTCAGCGCTCCATTTGTTCTGACCAGTGTGACTGGTATACATCCACGCACGATCACTCATCTTGGCTTTCAGAGCTACTGGGCACACAACAGTTATATATATAATTCACTATGTATATATTTATCAGTTGATCTACTTTGTCAATTTTATTACGTCCATGCAACCTACACTCTAATAGGTAATGATAGATCCTAATCCCACCCGAGTATGTGTAGATTGGGTTCATTTTCCCATGCTATGCTCCGGATCCGACGCAAAATTTTGGCAGCACCTCCCCGTTGTTCTCCTGATACACGTCTCTGCAATAAACAGAGAGGAGGTGTACCCAAAGAACAACATGGGAGGCACTGACGAAATTTATGCGTCGGATCCAGAGCAAAGCATATGGGAAAACGAACCCAATCTACACATACTCGGGCTGTCCATGGATAGCGTTGGACAATTCGAAAGAATCAAGGTTATAAATATGCAAATGCATGCATATTTATAACTATGACGCTTTCGAACAGGAGACACATGTTGGTTACGCATACTGATGATTCAAGACACATATATAGCTAGCTATCAAGTTTCATCGGAATAGATCAAATAATTAATGGGGAAGAAGGACATGTCATTTATGCTCACCCACGAACGAAGGGGCACAGCTCATCAAACGCATGGCGAGGTCGCCGAACACCAAACCTCGCAGCAATGAAACAACTGCACATTTAAAACTACCCGATCAACACAATTATATATGATGTTTTTCATAACAAAATCGAAAAATATATGACCTAACTAATAATTCACAAATATATGACCCCGTCGGCTCGGGGTCGGGGTCTCGGGGTCGGGGTCGGGGTGTCGGGGTCGGGGTCGGGGTGCCGTGTCGGGTCGTTTTTTTTCCTTTTCTTCTTCTTCGTCTTCTTCCTTTTCTTCCTTTTCTTCCTTCTTCTTCTTCTTCTTCTTCTTCTTCATCCTTTCCTTTTTCCTCTTCTTCTTCTCCTCCTCTCCTCTTTTTTTTTCTTCTTTTTTCTTCTCCTCCTCCTCTTCTTCTTCTTCCTTTCCTTTTTCCTCTTCTTCTTCTCCTCCTCTCCTCTTTTTTTCTTCTTCTTCTTTCCTAAACCTAAACCTAAACCTAAAACTAAACCTAAAACTAAAACTAAAACTAAAACTAAAACTAAATCTAAACTAAACATAAACCTAAAACTAAAAAAACAGAAAAAAGGAAAAAACTAAATCTAAACCTAAAACTAAACCTAAACCTAAAACTAAACCTAAAACTAAAACTAAAACTAAAACTAAATCTAAATTAAACATAAACCTAAAACTAAAAAAACAGAAAAAATAGAAAAAAAAGAGGAGGTAGAGCTCACCTAGGGCAGGGCCGGTGGAGGAGGTGGCCGGTGGAGGAGGGGGGCGGGGCGGACTGGGGCGGCGGTGCCGGGCGGCAGTGGCAACGGGGCCGGGGCCGGGGCGTGTTGGAAATATGCCCTAGAGGCAATAATAAAAGTATTATTATTATATTTCCTTGTTCATGATAATTGTCTTTTATTCATGCTATAACTGTATTATCCGGAAATCGTAATACACGTGTGAATACATAGACCACAATCTGTCCCTGGTGAGCCTCTAGTTGACTAGCTCGTTGTGATCAACAGATAGTCATGGTTTCCTGGCTATGGACATTGGATGTCGTTGATAACGGGATCACATCATTAGGAGAATGATGTGATGGACAAGACCCAATCCTAAGCCTAGCACAAAGATCGTGTAGTTCGTATGCTAAAGCTTTTCTAATGTCAAGTATCTTTTCCTTAGACCATGAGATTGTGCAACTCCCGGATACCGTAGGAATGCTTTGGGTGTACCAAACGTCACAATGTAACTGGGTGGCTATAAAGGTGCATTACAGGTATCTCCGAAAGTGTCTGTTGGGTTGGCACGAATCGAGACTGGGATTTGTCACTCCGTGTAAACGGAGAGGTATCTCTGGGCCCACTCGGTAGGACATCATCATAATGTGCACAATGTGATCAAGGAGTTGATCACGGGATGATGTGTTACGGAACGAGTAAAGAGACTTGCCGGTAACGAGATTGAACAAGGTATCGGGATACCAACGATCGAATCTCGGGCAAGTATCGTACCGATAGACAAAGGGAATTGTATACGGGATTGATTAAGTCCTTGACATCGTGGTTCATCCGATGAGATCATCGTGGAACATGTGGGAGCCAACATGGGTATCCAGATCCCGCTGTTGGTTATTGACCGGAGAGTCATCTCGGTCATGTCTGCATGTCTCCTGAACCCGCAGGGTCTACACACTTAAGGTTCGGTGACGCTAGGGTTATAGAGATATTAGTATGCGGTAACCCGAAAGTTGTTCGGAGTCCGAATGAGATCCCGGACGTCACGAGGAGTTCCGGAATGGTCCGGAGGTAAAGAATTATATATAGGAAGTGCTATTTCGGCCATCGGGACAAGTTTCGGGGTCATCGATATTGTACCGGGACCATCGGAAGGGTCCCGGGGGTCCACCGGGTGGGGCCACCTGCCCCGGGGGGCCACATGGGCTGTAGGGGGTGCGCCTTGGCCTACATGGGCCAAGGGCACCAGCCCCAAGAGGCCCATGCACCTAGGGAACCCTAAAAGGAAGAGTCCTCAAGGGGGAAGGCACCTCCGAGGTGCCTTGGGGAGGATGGACTCCTCCCCCCCCCCCCTTAGCCGCACCCTTTCCTTGGAGGAAGGGGCAAGG
Organism: Triticum timopheevii; assembly: GCA_963921465.1. Lineage (NCBI taxonomy): Eukaryota > Viridiplantae > Streptophyta > Magnoliopsida > Poales > Poaceae > Triticum > Triticum timopheevii. The sequence continues at coordinate 157,714,116 of OY997272.1, forward strand.
GCTGCGCCTACCCCCTCTCCCTTGGCCCTATATATAGTGGGGAAAAGGAGGAGCAATCATACCTAAGGCCTGGCGCCTCCCTCTCCCTCCCGTGACACATCTCCCTCCTCCCGCAGCGCTTAGCGAAGCCCTGTTGGAATCCCGCTACTTCCACCACCACACCGTTGTGCTGTTGGATCTCCATCAACCTCTCCTCCCCCCTTGCTGGATCAAGAAGGAGGAGACGTTGCTGCTCCGTACGTGTGTTGAACGCGGAGGTGCCGTCCGTTCGGCGCTAGGATCATGGGTGATTTGGATCACGACGAGTACGACTCCATCAACCCCGTTCTCTTGAACGCTTCCGCTTAGCGATCTACAAGGGTATGTAGATGCACTCTCCTTCCCCTCGTTGCTGGTTTCTCCATAGATAGATCTTGGTGATAGGTAGGAAAATTTTGAATTTCTGCTACGTTCCCCAACAGTGGCATCATGAGCTAGGTCTATGCGTAGTTACTATGCACGAGTAGAACACAAAGTAGTTGTGGGCGTCGATATTGTTCAATATGCTTGCCGTTACTAGTCTTATCTTGATTCGACGGCATCGTGGGATGAAGCGGCCCGGACCAACCTTACACGTACGCTTACGTGAGACCGGTTCCACCGACAAACATGCACTAGTTGCATAAGGTGGCTGGCGGGTGTCTGTCTCTCCCACTTTAGTCGGATCGGATTCGATGTAAAGGGTCCTTATGAAGGGTAAATAGCAATTGGCATATCACGTTGTGGTTCTTGCGTAGGTAAGAAACGTTCTTGCTAGAAACTCATAGCAGCCATGTAAAACATGCAAACAACAATTAGAGGACGTCTAACTTGTTTTTGCAGGGTATGCTATGTGATGTGATATGGCCAAAAAGGATGTGATGAATGATATATGTGATGTATGAGATTGATCATGTTCTTGTAATAGGAATCACGACTTGCATGTCGATGAGTATGACAACCGGCAGGAGCCATAGGAGTTGTCTTAATTTATTTATGACCTGCGTGTCAACATAAATGTCATGTAATTACTTTACTTTATTGCTAACCGTTAGCTGTAGTAGTAGAAGTAATAGATGACGTGACAACTTCATGGATACACAATGATGGAGATCATGATGATGGAGATCATGGTGTCATGCTGGTGACGATGATGATCATGGAGCCCCGAAGATGGAGATCAAAAGGAGCAAAATGATATTGGCCATATCATGTCACTATTTGATTGCATGTGATGTTTATCATGTTTATGCATCTTATTTGCTTAGAACAACGGTAGTAAATAAGATGATCCCTCATTAAAATTTCAAGAAGTGTTCTCCCCTAACTGTGCAACGTTGCTATAGTTCGTCGCTTCTAAGCACCACGTGATGATCGGGTGTGATGGATTCTTACGTTCACATACAACGGGTGTTGACGAGCCTAGCATGTACAGACATGGCCTCGGAACACATGCAATACACTTAGGGTTAACTTGACGAGCCTAGCATGTACAGACATGGCCTCGGAACACGGAGACCGAAAGGTCGAGCATGAGTCGTATAGAAGATACGATCAACATGAAGATGTTCACCGACGGTTGGCTAGTCCATCTCACGTGATGATCGGACACGGCCTAGTTAACTCGGATCATGTAATCACTTAGATGACTAGAGGGATGTCTATCTGAGTGGGAGTTCATAAGATGAACTTAATTATCCTGAACATAGTCAAAAGGATTTTGCAAATTATGTCGTAGCTCACGCTTTAGTTCTACTGTTTAGTTATGTTCCTAGAGAAAATTTAGTTGAAAGTTGATAGTAGAATTATGCGGACTAGGTCCGTAAACAGAGGATTGTCCTCATTGCTTCATAGAAGGCTTATGTCCTTAATGCACCGCTCAGTGTGCTGAACCTCGAACGTTGTATGTGGATGTTGCGAACATCTGACATACACATTTTGATAACTACGTGATAGTTCAGTTAAACGGTTTGGAATTGAGGCACCAAAGACGTTTTTGAAACGTCGCGGAACATATGAGATGTTTTGAGGGCTGAAATTGGGATTTCTGGCTCGTGCCCACGTCAAGAGGTATAAGACCTCCGACGATTTTCTTAACCTACAAACTAAGGGAGAAAAGCTCAATTGTTGAGCCTATGCTCAGATTGTCTGAGTACAACAATCACTTGAATCGAGTGGGAGTTGATCTTCCAGATGAGATAGTGATGTTTCTCCGAAAGTCATTGCCACCAAGCTGCTAGAGCTTTGTGATGAACTATAATATATCAGGGACATATATGATGATCCTTGAGATATTCGCGATGTTTGACACCACAAAAGTAGAAATCAAGAAGGAGCATCAATTGTTGATGGTTGGTGAAACCACTAGTTTCAAGAAGGGCAAGGGCAAGAAGGGATACTTCATGAAATGGCAAATCAGCTGCTGCTCTAGTGAAGAAACCCAAGGTTAAACCCAAACCCGAGACTAAGTGCTTCTGTAATAAGGGGAACAACCACTGGAGCAGAATTACCCTAGATACTTGGTAGATGAGAAGGCTGGCAAGGTCGATAGAAGTATATTGGATATACATTGTGTTAATGTGTACTTTAATAGTACTCCTAGTAGCACCAGGGTATTAGATACCGGTTCGGTTGCTAAGTGTTAGTAACTCGAAACAAAAGGCTACAGAATAAACGGAGACTAGCTAAAGGTGAGCTGACGATATGTGTTGGAAGTTTTTCCAAGCTTGATATGATCAAGCATCGCACGCTCCCTCTACCAAAGAGATTGGTGTTAAACCTAAATAATTGTTATTTGGTGTTCGCGTTGAACATAGACATGATTGGATTATGTCTATCGCAATACGGTTATTCATTTAAGGAGAATAACAGTTACTCTGTTTATTTGAATAATACCTTCAATGGTCTTGCACCTAAATTGAATGGTTTATTGAATCTCGATCGTAGTGATACACATGTTCATGCCAAAAGATAGTAATGATAGTACCACCTACTTGTGGCACTGCCACGTAAGTCATATTGGTATAAAACGCATGAAGAAGCTCCATGTTGATGGATCTTTGGACTCACTCATTTTTGAAAGGATTGAGACATGCGAACCATGTTTGTTGGTAGATATGCATGAAGAAACTCTATACAGATGGATCGTTTGGACTCACTTGATATTGAATCACTTGAGACATGCAAATCATACCACATGGGCAAGATGACTGAAAGCCTCGGTTTCAGTAAAATGGAACCAGAAAGCAACTTGTTGGAAGTAATACATTTTGATGTGTGTAGTCCAATGAGTGCTGAGGCATGTAGTGGATATCGTTATGTTCTTACTTCACAGATGATTTGAGTAGATGTTGAGTACATTTACTTGATAAATCACGAGTCTGAATTATTGAAAGGTTCAAGTAATTTCAGGGTGAAGTTGAAAGATCGTCGTGACAAGAGGATAAAAGATCTATGATATGATCATAGAGATGAATATCTGAATTACGAGTTTGGCACAGAATTAAGACATTGTGGAAATTGTTTCACAACTAATACAGCCTGGAACACCATAGTGGGATGGTGTGTCCGAACATCATAGTTGCACCCTATTGGATATGGTGCGTACCTTGATGTCTCTTATCAAATTACCACTATCGTTCATGGGTTAGGCATTAGAGACAACCGCACTCACTTTAAAAGGGCACCACGAAACTCCGTTGAGACGACACCGTATGAACTATGGTTTGGAGAAACCTAAGCTGTCGTTCCTTAAAAGTTTGGGACTGTGACGCTTATGTGAAAAAGTTTCAGGCTAATAAGCTCAAACCCAAAGCGGATAAATGCATCTTCATAGGACACCCAAAACAGTTGGGTATACCTCCTGTCTCAGATCCAAAAGCAATAAGGGATTGTTTCTAGAATCGGGTCCTTTCTCGAGGAAAAGTTTCTCTCAAAAGAATTGAGTGGGAGGATGGTGGAGGCTTGATGAGGTTATTGAACCGTCTCTTCAACTAGTGTATGGCAGGGCACAGGGAGTTGTTCCTGTGGCACCTACACCAATTGAAGTGGAATCTTATGATATTGATCATGAGACTTCGGATCAAGTCACTACCAAACCTCGTGGGATGACAAGGATGCATACTACTTCAGAGTGGTACGTAATCCTATCTTGGAAGTCATGTTGCTAGACAACAATAAACCTACGAGCTATGGAGAAGCGATGGTGGGCCCGGATTCCGACGAATGGCTCAAAGCCATATAATCCGAGAAAGGATCCATATATGAAAACAAAGTGTAGACTTTGGCAGAACAGCTCGATGGTCGTAAGGTTGTTGAGTGCAGATGGATTTTAAAAGGAAGACGGACAATGATGGTAAGTATCACCATTAAGAAAGCTCGACTTGTCGTTAAGATGTTTTTCGACAAGTTCAAGGAGTTGACTACGGTGAGACTTTCTCACTCGTAGCGATGCTAAGAGTCTGTTGGAATTATATTAGCGATTACTGCATTATTTATGAAATCTTGCAGATAGGATGTCAAAACATTGTTTCCTCTGCGATTTTCTTGAGGAAAGGTTGTATGTGATCAACCGGAAGGTTTTGTCAATCCTGAAAGATGCTAATAAGTATGCAAAGCTCCAGCGATCCTTCTAAGGACTGGAGTAAGCATCTCGGAGTTGGAATGTATGCTTTGATGAGATGATCAAAGATTTGGGTGTATACAAAGTTTATGAGAAACTTGTATTTCCAAAGAAGTGAGTGGGAGCACTATAGAATTTCTGATGAGTATATGTTGTTGACATATTAATGATCAGAAATGATGTAGATTTTCTAGAAAGCATATAGGGTTATTTGAAAGGTGTTTTTCAATAGAAAGCCTGGATTAAGCTACTTGAACATTGAGCATCAAGATCTATAAGGATAGATCAAAACGCTTAATGGTACTTTCAAATGAGCACATACCTTGACATGATCTTGAAGGTGTTCAAGATGGATCAGTCGAAGAAGGAGTTCTTGCCTGAGTTGTAAGGTATGAAGTTAAGACTTAAAGCTCGACCACGGCAGAATAGATAGAAAGGACGAAGGTCGTCCCCAATGCTTAAGACATAGGCTCTACAGTATGTTGTGTTGTGTACCGCACCTGAAGTGTGCGTTGCCATGAGTTAGTCAAGGGGTACAAGAGTGATCCAAGAATGGATCACAGGACAGCGGTCAAAGTTATCCTTAGTAACTAGTGGACTAAGGAATTTTCTCGATTATGGAGGTGGTAGAAGAGTTCGTCGTAAAGGGTTACGTCGATGCAAGCTTAACACCTATCCGGATAGCTCTGAGTAGAGATACCGGATACGTATAATGGAGCAACAATTTAGAATAGCTCCAAGTAGAACAGTTATTTGGAATAGCTCCAAATAGAACATGGTAGCTGCATCTAGGAGATGACATAGAGATTTGTAAAGCGCACACGGATCTGAAAGATTCAGACCCGTTGACTATAACATCTCTCACAAGCATGACATGATCAAACCCAGAACTCATTGAGTGTTAATCACATATCGATGTGAACTAGATTATTGACTCTAGTAAACTCTTGGGTGTTAGTCACATGGGGATGTGACCTTGAGTGTTAATCACATATCGATGTGAACTAGATTATTGACTCTAGTGCAAGTGGGAGACTGTTGGAAATATGCCCTAGAGGCAATAATAAAAGTATTATTATTATATTTCCTTGTTCATGATAATTGTCTTTTATTCATGCTATAACTGTATTATCCGGAAATCGTAATACACGTGTGAATACATAGACCACAATTTGTCCCTGGTGAGCCTCTAGTTGACTAGCTCGTTGTGATCAACAGATAGTCATGGTTTCCTGGCTATGGACATTGGATGTCGTTGATAACGGGATCACATCATTAGGAGAATGATGTGATGGACAAGACCCAATCCTAAGCCTAGCACAAAGATCGTGTAGTTCGTATGCTAAAGCTTTTCTAATGTCAAGTATCTTTTCCTTAGACCATGAGATTGTGCAACTCCCGGATACCGTAGGAATGCTTTGGGTGTACCAAACGTCACAACGTAACTGGGTGGCTATAAAGGTGCATTACAGGTATCTCCGAAAGTGTATGTTGGGTTGGCACGAATCGAGACTGGGATTTGTCACTCCGTGTAAACGGAGAGGTATCTCTGGGCCCACTCGGTAGGACATCATCATAATGTGCACAATGTGATCAAGGAGTTGATCATGGGATGATGTGTTACGGAACGAGTAAAGAGACTTGCCGTTAATGAGATTGAACAAGGTATCGGGATACCGACGATCGAATCTCGGGCAAGTATCGTACCGATAGACAAAGGGAATTGTATACGGGATTGATTAAGTCCTTGACATCGTGGTTCATCCGATGAGATCATCGTGGAATATGTGGGAGCCAACATGGGTATCCAGATCCTGCTGTTGGTTATTGATCGGAGAGTCATCTCGGTCATGTCTGCATGTCTCCCGAACACGTAGGGTCTACACACTTAACGTTCGGTGACGCTAGGGTTATAGAGATATTAGTATGCGGTAACACGAAAGTTGTTCGGAGTCCCGGATGAGATCCCGGACATCACGAGGAGTTCCGGAATGGTCCGGAGGTAAAGAATTATATATAGGAAGTGCTATTTCGGCCATCGGGACAAGTTTCGGGGTCATCGGTATTGTACCGGGACCACCGGAAGGGTCCCGGGGGTCCACCGGGTGGGGCCACCTGCCCCGGGGGGCCAAATGGGCTGTAGGGGGTGCGCCTTGGCCTACATGGGCCAAGGGCACCAGCCCCAAGAGGCCCATGCGCCTAGGGAACCCTAAAAGGAAGAGTCCTCAAGGGGGAAGGCACCTCCGAGGTGCCTTGGGGAGGATGGACTCCTCCCCCCCCCCCTGGCCGCACCCTTTCCTTGGAGGAAGGGGCAAGGGCTGCGCCTACCCCCTCTCCCTTGGCCCTATATATAGTGGGGAAAAGGAGGAGCAATCATACCTAAGGCCTGGCGCCTCCCTCTCCCTCCCGTGACACATCTCCCTCCTCCCGCAGCGCTTAGCGAAGCACTGTTGGAATCCCGCTACTTCCACCACCACGCCGTTGTGCTGTTGGATCTCCATCAACCTCTCCTCCCCCCTTGCTGGATCAAGAAGGAGGAGACGTCGCTGCTCCGTACGTGTGTTGAACGCGGAGGTGCCGTCCGTTCGGCGCTAGGATCATCGGTGATTTGGATCACGACGAGTACGACTCCATCAACCCCGTTCTCTTGAACGCTTCCGCTTAGCGATCTACAAGGGTATGTAGATGCACTCTCCTTCCCCTCGTTGCTGGTTTCTCCATAGATAGATCTTGGTGATACGTAGGAAAATTTTGAATTTCTGCTACGTTCCCCAACAGGGCGGTGGGGCGCGGGGGGGGGGGGGGGGGGGCGGCGACGACGAGACGACACGGCGGCGGGGGCGACGGGGCGGGGGGCCGGTGGGGCGCCGGGTGGTGGGGCGCGGGAGGGTCGGAGCCGGGGCGGTGGGCGCGGGGGGGGGGGGCGCGGTGGTGCCGAGACGGCAGGGCGGGGGGGGGGGGGGGGGCGGGGCGCGGTGGTGCCGAGACAGCAAGGCGGCGGGGGCGACGGGGCCGCAGTGGCACCGGGGCGGGGGGGGGGGCAGTGGGGCGGCGGGGTGGTGGGGCGACGGGGAGGTGGAGAGTGGTGGGGGCGGCGGCGCACGTGTGAAGAGGGAGAGAAACAGAGAGAGAGGGGCGGGGTGGGCGCGGCCGCCGTTAGATAAGATAAATCTTTGTCGTCTGCTAGCAGACGGTAAAGAACTGGCTGATGGCAAATATGATCTTTGCCATCAGCCAGTTCTTTGCCGTCTGTTTTTTGGAAACGGACAGCAAAGACCTTCTTTGTCGTCCGCTAGTAGACGGCAAAGAAGGGGCTGATGGCAAATCCTCTGATTCCAGCAGTGAGTCTTGCTCAGTTTGGACGTAGAGAGTTGCATGATGGTGCTATGCAAGGGACAGTGCCAACCTGCGTATTGAGCGTGGCCTTGCAAGATTGTAAGAACAATGTTTCCTCTTTTCATTAATACAACTCTCTATTAAAAAATTAAAAAAATCCGAGGCACTCCGTTGATCTACCGAGGACCACGCAATCAGACAGGGCATGGCACCGAGATTTGTTAATGAGGTTCATCATCATGGCTACATCCCTCCGCACATTCACTTTCACGCAGATAGTGGTCGGTGTGTGTGATGGCGTTGAGCGAATTCTCCGAAGTTGCACTAGTAGAAAATGGGGCAAATCTGAGACACATTAGTGCCGGTTTGATTTTGAGCCGGCACTAATGTGTCCATTAGTGCCGGTTCCAACGGCTAGCCGGACGTTCTCATTAGTACCGCTTCGTGGCTAACCTTTAGCACCGGTTCATGCCACGAACCGGTGCTAAAGAGAGTGGTGGCAGGGTGTTGTCAGTCTGGGGCCCATCCAGCACCTTTAGTATTGGTTCGTGGCACGAACCGGTACTAAAGGTTGACGTACATAAACCCTTCGTCCACCCGAGCCACTCTGTTCTTCCCCTTTCCCCTCACTTCCTCTATTCTTCCCCTCTCTTCCTCGAGCTCCTCACAAATTTTTCCCAAAATTTGCCAAGATTTGAAGGCCCCCATCCATTCAAATGATCACAAAGGTTAGCAACTTTCTCCTTTCAACTCTCATTGCTAGATTAGCTCTTGCAATGCTTTGTATAGTGATTAATTTGGGAGGAATTATATTTGCTAGTATTTGATTTATATGCAATTTGAGGTCAAAAATAACACTTAGTTTGCATATGTAGGTGTGGTTTACTTAGTGCCTTCTAAATCTCCGTCGTAACCACCGTCGATCGCCGCACCGTCCCGTCGTCGGCACCATCTCGTGGTGAGGCTCTTGTTCATGAATGTTTTACATTACCAAATTGATGTTTGTGTGATTTGGATATATAGTTACTCGTATAATTATCTTACCCTACGTTGTTTGTTATACATAGTGCCATGGTTTTGATATCCGTCCCCGTCGGCCCTCGTCCTTGTTATGATTCAGATGTGGTATATTCTCTTTTAGAACTAGTTGTTGCATTTCGTGTTTATGACAAATTATGCCCATCAAGTTGACATAGATATTTTTATCTAGGAGGTATGTGAACCAGAAATTCCAACCGACCCTATTGTTGAGAGGTTAAATTTAGTTGAAAGAGAAAACGAGTATTTGAAAGAAAAATTGAAAAGAATTGAGGGGGAGAAGATGGAATTGAAGTTGCATGTTGCCGATGTCGTCGATGATCACAAGATCAAGATGGAGAAAATGAGGTTGAAAATTAGAAAGATTAGAAAATATGCCATTGATAGTGTGGCTTGGTATCATAATTTCATCCAAATAGCATGTGCAAAAAAGTAGAGAGGGTTACAGCAAAAACTGGATGCACTTCGTGTACAAAATGGACAATCTCTTTCGAAGTATCAGGGTTTCCGACGAAAACTCAACTGTTAACAACACATTTCATTTTTAAATAACCTAAGCATTACCAAATTGAATATAATGATAAAACACACTAATATTAAACATAAGAAAAAAGAATCACTGAAAAATCTTTTTTCAAAGTTAAGTTATTCACAAACTAGTGATTCACACAGATTTCAAATAATTCAAAATTTAAACTATTCAAATTTGAAAACTACTGGCACTAACAAAAAGTTTGTAATTTTTTGTACCTAAAGCAAAAATATTCACAAAGAAACTCTAAATACAGCAAAATACAACTCAAAAATAAATAAAGCAAAAAAATTAAGAAAATAAAAAAGCCCGCCTACTGGGCCAAAGTAGCCTGCATACGACTAGGAACCCAACCTTTTGTTGGGCCAGGATGCAGGCCCGCAAAGGCCCAGTAAGCCCACAGGGCAGCACTGAACAGGTAGGCCCAGTAGGCCTGCTTAGGAGAGGAGCTCGAGAGAGCTACCGCACTGAGGCTTATAAACAAGTGCGGTAGCCCCTCGACTAGCGAGGTGGGACTAAACTTGCGTACCGCCTGGAGCCAGCGCACCCCCTTTAGTACCGGGTGGTGGCTCCAACCGGTACTAAAGGGGAGTCTTTAGTACCGGTTGGTGCCACGACCCGGTACTAAAGGGGGGCACTTCCCGCCACTTGGCCTGGCCAAAACAGACCTTTAGTACCGGTTGGTGGCACCAACCGGTACTAAAGGTCCATCCTATATATACAACAATTGAAATTTTTTCACTTCCCTCTCTATTTCTTCCCTCTCCGTCACGCCGCCCTGCCCCGATCGACGCCGTCCCCGTCGACGTCGCCGCCCCCACCCCTCGTCGTCGACCCCGGCCGTCCCCGCCCGTCGTCGCCGTCCCCGTCGACGTCGCCACCCCGGCCGTCCCCGTCCCCGTCATCGCGCCCCGGCCGCCCCGTCGCCGCGCCCCGCCCCGTCGCCGCGCCCCACCCCATCGTCGCCGGCCCGGCCCGTCGTCGCCGCCCCGTCCCGTCGCCCCGTCGTCGCCTCGCCGGTGAGCTCACCCCGGCCGCCATGTTCACACGCACACACATGTACACACACACACACACACACACATTATAGAATTTTAGTTATAGATTTTTTTTCTGTTTTTTAGTTATAGAAATGTTAGAAATTGTTCTATTTTGTAGTTATAGAAATATTTTTAGAATTGTTAGTTATATAGAAATATTTTTTAGTTATAGAAATATTTATAGAAATGTTAGCAATTTTTCTGTTTTTTAGTTATAGAAATATTAGAAATGTTAGTTATATAATCAGAAATGTTAGAAATTTTAGAATTAGTTTTAGTTAGATGAATTAGATTAATGTCAAATTGTTAGAATTTGCATATATAGAATGTTAGATTAATGTTACTTTTTGCGGGCATATAGTATTTGTTCTCGACGATATGCCCGGCCCGCATCCTCGCCGTCGACCCGTTCGTGACGACGTCATGCTTCAGAGGACCCATGTCCGGGACTGGGCTCCGCCGGGCTGGCACAGGGAGGTGCTACCTGGAGGGGCGCGCCGCTTGGTGAGGAACCTGGCCTCGGGTCCCATTGTCGACCCTGATCTCCTTTGGTGGCGTTCGCGTGGGCCACATTCGGTGCAGAGGCAGCCGGTCCTGCCGGAGGTGGTGCGTCGCCGTGTCAGGGAGGAAGACGAGCACGTCCATCGCTACATGGCTACTATGGACGACGTCAGGTTCTCCACTACTTGGCAGGTTCTTTGGGCAGATGACCGGAGATATGATCCTGTGATGGTTCCTTCTCTTTGGGTGTCCACCGCCCGCGCCCCAGGAACCGCGAGTGGCGCCCTAGATTCTTCTGTAGTACTCGATCTTTATTAGGTACCTAGCCAGTGATGTATTCGATATATAATATTTGAGATTATATATATTATTCCAGACGATGATGTATTCGAGATTATATATTAATCGAGACGATGCATAGATATTATGTACTATATGATTCAGTTTTTCCTTATTGATTGCATCCATGCATTGTAATTTGAATACTAAATTGTTTTATATTTCTTCTGTATTAGTAAAGTAAAAGCTATGGCGGACAATACCGGCAGAGAGAGAGAAGAGGAATTGTTCGACATCATACGCAGCCCTCACATGCTAGATGATCTGAATGAAGCAGATGACGGCTCCCAATATCTGAACAATACCGGAGAGGGTGATGAAAAGATATTCGATCTCGACGACCGAGCTGATGAAGTCATGAACTATGATTATGATTATGATGACACAGACAATGTTTGTGATGACACAGAAAATGCTGATCTTCAAATAACAAAGACTACCGGCGAGGTATATATTTATATAAGCATGCATCATGGTGATCATCGCATGTTTTTTATTGAAGATATATTAACGAATCGATCTTTCTTCTTTCAGCCCTCCGGATCGAGCAAATCTGCTTCTACAGACAGCAAGACAAAGCGAGGCCCGGGCAGATTGTTGAAGGATGGTGTAAAGTACCACATCGAATCCACCAAACTTAGTGGCGAACCCCTTGCGCCTAAGAACGTTGCAGACAAGTGGACTCGTCAGTGCGGAGTTCTTGCGAAGGACAAACTCCCGATCTCCATTGAAGAATGGAAAGAGCCAAAGACTAAACGTTCAAGTGTTACTTGGGTTGACGACAGAGCCAAAAAAGACCTTTTGAAATCTCTGATGGAACATTTCACCCTACCAGATCATTTCACTGAAGCATATGTGGAGAAAGTCAAGGCCGCTGCTCTTAAGAAGATGGCAATTGCATCCAACACCCACAAGAAAACTGTATGGGCCAACTACCTCGCTAATGAAAGGAAGACTCTAGATTTCACGGGAACACTGGAGAAGCAAAGAGAACACTGGGACGATTTTGTGACCTTCAAGGATTCAGAATTATCTAAGGAACGGTCGATGAAAAACAAGGCAAATGCCGTAAAAAAGACGCAGTTCCATAGGCTGGGCCCAGGTGGCTACGCGGTGGGATTGCCTAAGTGGGATAAGTATGAGCAAGAGATGGAGGATGCAGGGGTCACTCCGGTTACTAGGAACTGGCCCCCAGGTGCAGAACTTGGTTCTATGCGCATGGGGGCGCGTTGGACCCGAAGACAGGCGAAGTTTCGCGGAAGGCAAATCTAAAAGGAGCCGAACAAAAGATAATTGACGCAATAGAAGAAGCTCGAAGGGGGGTGTTCACGCCCAACAGAGAGAACGACGAGCTTACGCGCACCCTGGGAAATCCTGAACACCCAGGAAGAACACGAGGCAAGGGCGTTATTCCCTGGTATGAGGGCTTTTCAGAATGGAACGAGGACTACAGGACCCGTGCAAGAAGGAAGATGGAGGAGGAGAAGAAAAGGAAGCTGGAGGAGGAGCAGAGGAAGCAGGACGCAGAACGCCTTTAAGGGCTAGAAGCAAGGCACACGGACCTGGCACTCAAATTCCAGCAGCAGCAGCAGCAGATCGACTCACTTAGCCAGGAAAGGGGGTCTCACCAGCGGCAGCAGCAAGCGGATGATCATCCAGCATTAGATAGCACCGTCCCATCCATGCCGAGAAGCAGCGTTGGTTCTGCCCGAGCGACACACTGCTGGATACATACTCTGTGGATGACATCATAGAGAACACTAACTGTGAGCTACACTCCAAAATGAAGAACATATCCATGAAGCTGGCGGACGGTGTTGCTTTTCCAGTTACCCCCGAAGCAACCTTCCATTGCATCCCGATTCCACGGGGCTATGCTCGTGTCATGGTTCATGAAGTTGTGGACCCATATTCGGGGCTACAACTTGACATTTGTGGAGGTGAAGATGAGCGCACACTGGGAGAGGCCATACATCGTATCATCCTATGGAGAAAGGATTGCATCATCTTTCGAAGTCCACCGATACCGCGTCGTCTGCCGACTCCTCCTCGAAGTCCGCCACCAAGTCAGCAGACTCCCGCTCCTCCAAGTCCACGAACGCGTGAGCCGACTCCTCCTCGAAGTCCGCCACCTCCTCCAAGTCCCCAAACGCGTGAGCTGACTCCTCCGGTTTCAAGTCCGGCACAGCGTCATGCCACTTCTCCGGTTTCAAGTCCGGCACCGTGTCAGGCCACACCTCCTGCTTCAAGTCCGACACATCATCAGGCCACTTCTCCTGGTCCAACTCAGCCACGTCAGCCGTCTCCTCCGTCTCAGCAATCGCAGAAGAGACATGCCGCAGCTATGGTGCATAGCGGTACGAGTCGAGGTAGTTCAGGAAGTACAGGCGGAGACAAGCGATATAAATATGGTCCAAGCCTCGCTCCTCTTCCTCAGAGGCCTTACGACATGACCGAGGAGCAAAACGCAGCCATAGTGCAGGCCCAAGTGGACGCCCATTTTGGACCGAAACCGACACCGCCGTCAAAGGAGAAAGTGCCTGAGAAAACGATTGACCACTTCATTCGTATGGCTAGAGCACCAGCTCCCAAGCCTATTGACTCAGACCATGAGCGTCAAATCAGGAAGCTACATCGAGCACGGCTACAGAAGGAAGCGAGGTCGAGTTCGAGCTGACAAGCAGCTGGCAAAAAATGCGGGAAAACCGTTCCTCAACTAGGAGAACAGGCGGCGCAAGCGATCCCCCCGCTTGTTGTGCCAACAACACATGAGAGGAGTATGCATGCTACATATTATTGTGGGCAAACCGTTAGCGTTCCCCAGCAAGGCGATGTGGTAATAACGGAGGAGCATATAATGCAGGCTGAAATGCTCAAGATCTCTGTTGGACAACTCCTCGAAATCGAGCCCATGTCTCCGCTTAGAGAATAGGAAATAAAACGGAAATATGTCCGGGGCCAACCTTTGGTCCATCCAGACAAGGTCAAGGACCTCCCAACGAGAATGTATGAATTGCATCAATGGTACATGAACATTACCAAGATTTCCAATCGAGAGTCCCTCATGGTGAATGTCAAGCATGAGCATTATTACCATGATAAAGCTCTGGCCGTTGAGTATTCAGAACTATTTCAGTTATACAATCAAGACGCACTCGACAAGTCTATCATCAGTTGCTATTGTCTGTAAGTGATTTCTTTCTGTAATTTAAGTCTCAAGCTAGTTATGCAGTGATAATTGTGATCAATCATTACATTAATTATCCTCACTATATTCTTTTCTGTGGTATTATATGCAGGATGAAGATGTATGAAATGAAAAAATCTGGACGCTATGGCATTGGGTTCATTGACCCAAATACCATTAATGAGTACATATGGAAGCTTTCAGTTTATCAAGCAAATGTAGAGGAAAGCATGCTAGAGTTCTTGAAGCGCCTCAATACCAATAAAGATATACTACTTCCTTACAACTTCCCGTGAGTCACACTGTCTTGTACTACAAATTCTGTTTTTCATTGCCGGCTTAATTAAGACATGCAAACGTGTGCGCATGCAGTTGGCATTGGATCTTGTTAGACATTAAAGTTAAGGAAGGAAGAGTTGAATTATTGGACTCACTACTTAAAGAAGATAAAGACTACACCAACGTGAAGGGGATAGTCAACAGGTAATTTCAATCATTATTAACTATATCTCGGCCTATTATTAGTTCGTCATTTCCTGATATGAACTATTTAATAACCCCTTTATTAATTTTCTTTGCCGGCGGGCAGGGCATGGGCAAAGTTTATCAAGGTGAATCCAGGCAAATGGGTAAAAAAATTGTTTTGGCATTGACCAAACGTAAGTAATTAAGTAGTACTAGCTAGCTACCATCTCTTTAATTCTTGTTTCAATATCATTAATTAATTATCATGCTTGATTAATCATTATCTGATTCAATTCCATTCTCGTAAAGGCCCTGAAGCAGGCGTCGGGGAATAATCTGTGTGCATTCTATGTTTGCGAGAACATTCGCATGATGGCGTCCGAAAGGAGCAGATCTGATAGACAGGACTGGGTACGTTTGTCAGAACACTATTCACACCATTATCGATATCTAGTCACACAACTAATACACATGCATATTGATCTTCTTCTTAACAGTTCAGAGAGGTGCGGGATAAACTCCTACCAACGGACCCCATACTAGCACTTCAAGAGGAAATAGCCAGATTTTTGCTCGACCAGGTCATAGATCCCAAAGGAGAATACTATTACCAGCTACCGCCCCCATGAACCACTTGTCATCGTGCTCCGAAGGCACCAAGGCAACATGTAGGAGAAATTGTATATGTATATACATGTGTATATGTGTGAATAGTTAATGGTGTTGGCTGTGAGACATTCGATATCGATGATATATATATTATATATATATATATATGTGATTCTACATACGACAAAATCTATTTATATATATGCATAACGTGTACATTTTGTAGTATCGTGAAATACCAGCAAACAAAAAAGAATTAAATGGAAAATAAAGCCAAATTGAAAACACAAATATAAAGCAAAAATAAAAAAAACACCCAAACATTTAGTACCGGTTGGTGTTACCAACCGGTACTAATGTCCTACACGCACCCGGCCCTGACTCGTGCCACGTGTTTGCACTTTAGCGCCGGTTCGTGGCGAACCGGTACTAAAGGAGGAGGGACCTTTAGTCCCCACTCTTTAGTGCCGGTTGGCGAACCGGCACTAAAGGCCGTCACGAACCGGCACTAAAGGTCGGTTCTGCACTAGTGTTGGGAGCACAAAGTAGAGTAATGAGAAACTTAATTGTGCTCGAGTGTTGACTGTGAAGAAGACGAGAAGGGACTACAGTTGCAGGTGGAGTCTGGGAGTAGCAACGGTCCTCATAGCGTATCTAAAGTCCAATGTACATTGAGGTTCAACGCATGGATGATTCATGGTGGTGATGAATATTCGCCAAGATGGAGTTTGTTAGAGTTGTGTCGAATATTATTGTACAAGGTAGGTTACAGTTAGACTTGAAGTCGTACGGTGTGTAGACATGATATTGAGTCGTTTCCAAAGTAGGACACATGTATCTTAGAGCTCTCGTATATAGTGGGGGCAGATACACTACACGATGTAACCTATGATGACTTGATAGTAACGGGTACGCGGGGGAGCCGACGGCTTGTGCCGCCGCCCGGGCGGCCGGTTTTGCGGTATCTTGAGGAGGAGCCGTAGTCATGCCCCGGGAATGTAGGTATATCGGTGAACCTCGTTAAAAAATCTCGGTGTCGTGCTTACGTGGTTGCTTGATCCTCAGTAGATCGACGATGACCTCGGATTAATTCTAACAGCACATGTGAATAATACTGTAATAAAAATAATTTACTATACAAAAGGAGATGATCTATTACTATAAGTTGTCTCAGAATTCCAGTCATTTTTCAAGCAGATGGAGTATGTGACACACGCACTGAGATTGCAGTATTTGTACTAGGATGTTTACATTTTCAAATCACAATTTAATAATGGTTAGAAAAGGAATAAATCTCATCACTTGACTGGTCCATCTACTGGATATGCCCTATCATCACTGCAACACCATCCTCATACTTCATTCTCCTATCGAGCTCCTCCACCGTGCCTCCTATTATACCGTCCCAAAGCAACCGTATTGAGCTCCTCCACCGCCCCTCCTCCTACACCGTCCCAAAGCAACACCTCCCTCGCCGTCAAATCAAAGCGCAGAGTTCTACCATGGACTCATGAGAGCGAGCTCGAGTTGGAGCAGCACCCCGCGTCACTGGACTTAGGGGGAAAAAGGGCAAGGAGTGGATGATTTTAGGGTCTCCCAATCCGACTCTAGCGAAGCTTTGACAATTGGATTCGTGCTCGACGAGGTTAGTACTTTTTGGATTTTCTGATGATGTGTAGGTTGTTTCGACACGCTACAAACTCAATAACACGGGTAGCATGCTACGACGATTGTAAAGGTTTGATACACATGTTGTGTGCTCCAAATTGGTTTTCGCATTGCCGCAAATGTCAGTTTACATGCTACATGTGTTGTGACAATTCTTCTCGGGGATTTGCCGTGACCGGTGAGGGTATGTTTCATACACAAAAACATTGTTGCATGGGTGTGTTTGACTTGCTACAACGTCTGTCCTATCGTGCGGAGAAATGTTGTGACCATGACAACGGGGAAGGTGGGCGATTGACCCATAGACCCTCACATTTTCAGACCATAAAGTTGGAATAAAAACATAGGAATCCAATAACTCCCGAACGTTCAGATTTTGAGCATTTCGTCCCGAACGTTTTTACATGGCAACTTTAGTTGATAAGGGATGGCAACTTTGTCCTTTTTTTTTCTTGTCAGAAAATTGTCATGTTTCTCTAATCTCACGCAAACTAAACTTGCCATCTAAACCCGTTCGAGTTGCCATGCTTAACTCCCGAACGTTGGGAGTTATCATTACTGAAAAGATAAGGTCGTCTGTTTTACCGGCAACAAGTCAGCATGTAAAATGGAGGAAACGTTTTTTTAAAAGCTCAGTAAATGGAGGAAAAATTGAAGCAGCCAAATTATGCAGAGTTTTTAGCTTGGTTGAGCTCTCGATCAGTCTCTGCTGCCGCATACCGACGGGCACGCCTTGCTTGTCGCTGTCGCTGTCGTCGTCCACGCCAGCGCCAGCGCTGCATGGGAGCATGCATATGCATCTGCATGGCCGTGCCCTTGCCCGTGGGGCTTCACCGACCGGCGGCCCCGCGTTTTAACCGTGCCACTGCCATCCTCTCTCCCCCCTAAATGCCTCGGAGAAGGGCCGCACTGCACACGGCGCCTTCTGGTTCCACCTAGCTCTCGCCCCAAGAACCGCGATGCCGCCGCCGCCGCAGCCGTCCTCCTCCTCCCTCCGCGACCTGCTCGCGCGGGAGCGCTCCGAGCTCCCCGAGCCCGCCGCGCCGTGCCACACGGTGTCGAGCAGGCAAGTGTCGGGGACGCCGCCTCCCCGAGGCGCCGACGACGCGGTGGGCACGGTGGTGTCGATGCTGTCCGGGTACGCGGGGCGGTTCTCCAAGGACGCGGAGTTCCGGCGGGCGCTCCGGGAGAAGTGCGCCGCGTGCCTCGCGCCCGCGGCGGCGGGGGAGCACGCCGTGCTGCTGGCCGACCTCGAGCTGGCAATCGAGAGCATCGAGCGCCTCGCCGACGCCGCCCCGTCCCCGCGCGACTCCAAGATCCGCTCGCTGCGCAACTCCATCCGCCTCCTCGGCGTCGTCGCCGCGCTCCACGCGCCGCCACACCCCGCCGCCTCCGGTGACTGCGAGGGCGGCGCCCGCGGGGTGCCCAACTCCCACCTCTCCGCGTGCGCGCAGCTCTACCTCGCCGTCGTGTACAAGATGGAGAGCGACCCCCACCTCGCGGCGCGCCACCTCCTCCAGGTGTTCGTCGACGCGCCCCACCTGGCCCGCAGAACCCTCCTCCCGGACCTCTGGGCCCACGTCTTCCTCCCCCATCTGCTCCATCTCGAGGTCTGGCTCGCCAACGAGTCCGAGCTCGTCGCCGGCTGCGGCGACGCCGACGGCCGGAGCAGCAGCAGGATGAAGACCCTGCAGAGGCTGTACGACGACCAAATGGACAGCGGCACAGCACAGTTCGCAATGTACTACAAGGAGTGGCTCAAACACGGCGGCGATGCGCCGCCCGCCGTCCCCTCCGTGCCATTGCCTTCGACGCCCTGGAGTTTCAACAAGTGGGAGAAGCACTCGTCGTCACTGCGCACGAGCTCCATCAACAGAAATCTGTGCGTGAACCTCGTCAGTAGACAAATTATACTCCGTAGATATTCTGTTGTTTAATATGAGTCAATTAGTACAAGAATGTCTTGTGATCATCTGATTTTTACAGGTACAATGCCGTTTTCGGCACGTCGTTTGAGCAGGAGGATGCGAAGCTGCCTGATGAGGCTGAATATGTCTTGGATATGGATGTGCAATTGGATGAAAATCCAGGTAGCTTGAACATGGAGAAGCTTGCTCATGTGAGTCAACAGTTCCTTTCTTCCCATTATATATGGTGATTAGCCTGATAGGCCGACACGCGACACGGTGTAAGTTTGTGCGTGTGTCTCTGATTAGGACTACCAGTATGCCTTGAGACAAGTTATGATCACTCGTCGCCGTTCTGATTATTTGGACAGACAGCTGTCTTTGTCTGTGGGGACTAGAGAATTTTGGCTGCATTTCTAGCAATTTAAGGTGCAAGCCTGAACCAGGGCCCAGTGTTTTTAGTTGCACGTTAGAATATTGCAATAGCATTTCCAGTACATAATTTTTCTAAAAAAATATATATAACGGTAATTGCTAAACTGACACTGCAAAGTTTATTCAGAGTGCACTGTACTATGGTGCTTTCAGAAATATTGTTACTGTTATTGGCGTCTGGTAATTGGTAACTAGTTTTCCTACATCTTCGTGCTCATCTTGTTGTATTACTTGCTTAATTGCTGAGTATATATTTTCCACGTTCATGTAACTTTTAGATTGCCATGGCTGAATTTTACTAGTATAGCATTTCTAATAGAGAGACACTGAGGCTGTAGTTTTCCTTGCAAACAAGGATTTATCTTTTTATTCCTTCTGCTGTAAAATTATACTTGGCTTACCTGCGAATGAGAAATTCTGTAAAGCTGCACCTATGGTTCCATTGTTATTCAAGATATACTTGCTATCCAGATTATGTCCACAAGAAGGGGTCAGCTTTCCATTAGTTTTGGAAGATATGGAATAATGGAAGGTGAAAAGAAATGCTTTATCTTGGCTAGTTACTGTAGTGAAACTTTAGTTCCAAGAATGTTTGTATCTTTACACCCTCATAGTAGTTAACGTCAGTCAAGACTAACATGATGGAACTGAGTGCCTGCCCGACCCCGTAAACATGTCTTAACAAATATAAAAAACATTTTGATTGACTTGGAAAGGCTTTGAAGCACAGGCATGCATGGCCCATTTACATTTCTTTTGTCATTGATGTTTTGAAGCCTGCCAAATTGTATTGTTAGTTTCTTACAAAAGCTGAGTTATTTAATCGGCAATATATATGTTTGAAGTTATTTAACTTATGCTGTTTTGAGTAGACAGAGAAACATTGGGCTACAAGAGAAGCAGTCCGGCATTTCGAAAGAAAGCACTGCTCCGGAAACAGCACCAACTCCATGCAAATCCTACTCTTTGCGATTACTCTCATGCCGCGGAGATGTAAGCAGGAATGTTATTAATCACCCTAAGGTAACAAAGAGAGGCAATGTCTCTGTCGAGAAAGAGCTAGATTGCAGCGAGGTAACAGTGAGTCTACAACGAGCAGTTTCCATCGTATCAAATTCAGACAGTCTTACACAGTGCGAATACGCCGTGCACGAAATCGCCAGTGCATGTTCAAATCTAGGAGGGGGCCCTAATCTTGGAACTTGGATGTCATGTCCCTCTTTTATTCAAGGGCTTCTCGAGGTCACATTCACTTCCAAAGATGATGCAGTACTTGAGTCAGCAATCTTGATAATGGGAGAGCTGGTTTTGAGAAATGAGGTCAATAGGCAGATCGTTCTTAACGCAGATCCACAGCTTGAGGTTTTCTTGAGGCTTCTGGCTCTGAGAAGCAACGGGTTGTTTCTGAAGGCAACTGCAGTGCTTTATTTGATGAAGCCAAGAGCCAAGCAGATGCTATCCATGGACTGGATGCCACTAGTATTGCACATATTGGAGTGTGGGGATGAGGTGCAGCTTGTGTCCTCCCTGAAGTGTTATCCAAAGATGGCTGCATTCTACTTTCTAGATCAGCTCCTTACGGGGTTTGACATCGACAGAAATGTCGAGAACGCAAAGCAGATGATTGCTCTTGGTGGTTTGGACCTGCTGATGAGCAGACTTGAAGTTGGTGATGCCCGCGAAAGCAGAATCTGCATCTCTCTCTTGACCTCATGTGTCCAAGCCGATGGCAGCTGTAGATGCTACTTGTCTGATCATCTGAAGAAGGAACCTCTTGTTCAACTTCTTGTAGGAAATCAGAAGAAGGCCAGTGCTGCTGCTCTTAACTTGATGAGTGAACTAACCTGCCTTAACAGGTAAAATTGTTCTACATTATTGATAAAGGTGTAGATTCTGAGAAGCATATCCTTTGAATTAAACTTGCAATTTTTTTATGCAAACCAGAACAAGCCAGATGGTAGAGTTCCTCAAGGAGCTGAAAAATGGTGGCTGCTTAAATACAATGCAAATTCTGTTGGTCTATCTTCAGCAGGCTCCTCCTGTCCAACATCCATTAGCAGCTGTCATGCTACTTCAGCTTGATCTACTGGTAACATGCATCTTATTCGTTTGCTCAGTCAAGCTTTTCTGCTGTTGTACAATCCCCTTATCACAGTTTTCTTGCAGGGAGATCCTTTGCAGTACAGCGTTTACCGAGAGGAAGCGATTGATGCTATGATGGCTGTCTTGGAGCATAGTTCAGAGAGTGTAAAGGTGCAAGAACAGTGCGCTCGAGCTCTGTTGCTCCTGGCAGGGCGGTTTTCATCCTCGGGAGAACCCATAGCAGAAGCATGGCTACTGAAGAGAGCAGGCGTAGATGGCTCCCTGTCGGAATCCTTTAGAAGAACAGAGATTTTCAAAAATAAGGGTGCACGAGCGGTATGCTGTCATCCTTTTAAAACCATGCTGTATAATTTGCCTTATAAGTTATAACCCTGTTTTTTTGGAACATGGTTCTGTTGCATAACTTCAGGTTTTCCTTACCCGGATGCTGTGTTAACTCGCAGGAAGAAGAGAAGGTGGTTGAGGAGCGGCTGAAGAAACTTGCCCTCGTGCTGGTAAAAACCGGGAATAAGCGGTTCCTCGCGGCGCTGTCAAACTGTGTATCTGATGGAATCCCAGCTTTGGTCCGAGCGTGCCTCGTAACGGTAGCGTGGATGAGCAGCTCCCTCTCCCCATTGCATGGATGCAACACTTTCCAGCCTTTGGCGTGCTCCGTTCTCGCTGCTAAGCTCCTAGATAGGTTGAGCTATGACAGAGTTATGGAAGAGAGGGTGCTCGCTTCGCTATCGCTGCTGAACCTTGTGAGACATCCAGGTACTTTTCCTTCTGCCGTGTGTAACATAGTATTGCCATTAGTGTTTGTTAGCTTAAATTTATATCCTAGTATAGTTTTGAGACTTTACAGTACACTGTCGTGCGTAATCTTCGAAAATATTGCTTTCTGAGATGATACATTTGGTAACTACTCCCTCCGTCCGAAAAAACTTGTTCCAGTCTAATTTCTCAAATGAATGCATGTAGCACTAACTTGGTGCTAGATACATCCATTTGAGGGACAAGTTTTTTCGGACGGAGGGAGTAGTACTTATGATCAGTTCAAACCAGATTCAGTTGTTATGATCCATGCGTTGAATTTAAAAAATTATTTATAAGGCTTTACCTAAGCAGGTCTTATAATGAATTTCCTGTTCTACGCCGGCGTAAGTACCAATTTCATTTCCTGAATAACTTTACTTCCGCTGCCCCGCGCGAAGCCTGAATTCTCGATCATTTAAGCCGACATTTCCTCCTGGCAGAATGCTTGGAGGGGCTTTTGCCACTGAAGAGGGACACAACGGAGTCGTTGCGTGACCTGGCAGACGTGACGTGGACCGCCAAGGAGCTCCTCTTCGCGTGCTGCAGATGACAGACCCTGCCTGAAGAGGGAACAGCTTTTCAGTGCATACCAGCATGGAACAAGTGTAGTGATCGGTCACAACTAAGTGTAATTTTGCCCCTTTTTGTACACATTTATTTTCTTGATTTGTAAAGCCTCAGATTTTGTTTCCCTTGGAACACAGATATGTTTTCTCCTTGCTATGAGTTTATTATTTATTTCCCTCCGTAGAGATCTCGGAGCACTCCCACAAGGCCAAGGACTCTAGTTGCTGGTAACCATTGTGAAGTGTGGTGCTAAGAGGATAAAAGTTAGAATTGGTGAATATCTAAGGTAGAAAATGCTCTACCTTTATCTTCAGGAAAAAAAGGTTAGAATTGGCTCTAGTACTAGAGCCAGATTTCAAAAGTAGAGTTAACCACATGCGGGGTATAGGCAAGTCCAAATTTTGAGGGAGAACCGGAGAAGCAGATGAAGAAATGCAAATAGGAGTATTCACGTGGGCCTAAAAATAGATGCCAACAAAAGGAGTTTAACATTGGAGCGAGTTTAGTTCTCAGAATCGAAATTCTAGCATTTTTCTTAGCACCCGTGACATTGCTGACGCTCTGTCCTGCTCTGTATTGGAGTAGTTATTTCAAAACTTGGGCAGTGAAACTCGCCGCCGAAAGATGTGGTCTGACGTGGAGGTGTG
Source organism: Triticum timopheevii (assembly GCA_963921465.1). NCBI lineage: Eukaryota > Viridiplantae > Streptophyta > Magnoliopsida > Poales > Poaceae > Triticum > Triticum timopheevii. The sequence continues at coordinate 157,737,924 of OY997272.1, forward strand.
CTTCTGACTCTTATCTTACGGACAAGAAGCCAGCAATGGGCATGTCGACGAGACTGTACCGTTGGCTGCTTGAGCCGGAGCTGGAGACTCCTGGATATACATTACTCGTGAAAAAGCTGTCGGCCGCTGAACCACTTGCGTCCTCACTTGTTAGGTACGAATACACTGCATCGCATGAATTCCGTTGAAATTATTGGCGACTCGATTCAACGATGACGGCTTGCTTGTTGTATCCCAGCCAGTGGCTTCCCCTCCATCCCAATCCATGATCCATCTCCGCCTATAGATACCAGCCCTTCCCTCTTCCTCCATACGCCACCAGCAGCTAACGCCGTGCACTCCATCCTAGCATCTCACCACGTAAGATGTTTCTATTCTTCCGAGAGACCATCGCAGTGACAAGTGTGTGTATCGCTCTTGATTATGGTTTTCTTTTTTTGTTGTTGCATGTAGCCAGCTGAAGCGATGGCCTCCAGCGGCGGCGCCGTGGCGGCGATGTTGAAGAACAAGATGCTCGTCGCCTGCGTGATGCTCCTCGTGGTCCTGCTGATGGCCACGCAGATGGCGGCGGCGGCGGCGGGCGAAGACGGCGCGGGACGCCGTCGCCTGCTCGATGCGTGTCAGTACAGAAACTGCAACTGCCGGACATGCTACATTTTCCACTGGGCCTGCTGCGGCTTGTGCTGCCCGCCGGCGTAGCGGACGGCGGCACCCACGGGCCGCTGCAGTTTCTCACATGCAGAGGTCTGAATAATGCACGTGTACGTGGTTACATACTTACATTACATGTGGCTGCTGTTGTCTGTCCCAATGCTAGTCGTGGTGGTGGTGGTCGTCCTCAGTGGTTCTGATGACCGCGCGCTCTTTGCAATTTAGTGTCAAGTTCTGCGTGCGTGCGACTGTGCATGCATGCTTAAATGAACGGAAATGCTACTTCATATATCCGGCTTTTGTGTTGATCTATTGCTTGACATAATGCCATGTGACGTGAGCTTCCTGTGTCGATGCCTCCTCGTGTTTCTTCCGATCATTTTTCGCGTGGATTGGGGTAGCCGGGTAGAGTTGGGGGAATGCTTCATGTTCTCGCGTTGTCTCTGTCGCAGAGATGTAAGCATGAATTATATTTTATATATTACTATTACAACAGTTAAAGTGGCTAAGCTAGCCCTTATCATATATGCATTTCACGTTGTAGCTGCTGCTTCATCTTTAAGTGATATGTGTAACCACCTAAGCTTTGGATTTTCTCTTTTATTTTTATTTTTTTACTGCCTTGAGAATTTGCGTGGAGATGTCTTACAACTATAGTGGTCGGTTTTCCCGTCAAAAAAAAACTATAGTGGTCGATTTCACTTCCAGAAATATCTGGCCCCGGGTCCCATGCACAACACTTATCTCGCCTCTTTTTTCTCTCTCTTCCTGCCGCACCTTCCTCTCCTCTATCCCGTTTTGAATTTTCATTCAAAAAATTCCCAGCCCTGCCGCACCTCCTCCTCCCCACTTCATACCAACCGTGTCGCCTCTCCTCTACCCTCCGTCCTTGGCACTGACGGGGTAGGCCACCTTCGTCTTTGGTGCGGCACCTGGAAGCACCTCCTTCCCTAACCCTAGCTATCTTGAACTTCGGCGCGGCATTAGCCGTTGAGGTGGGCCATGTGCCCCCAAGTGAACCGCAACAGCTCTATGCATGTTCCCTCGCAGGTGACCCCCGTCCATCAACCCACGCATCGAGGTGGTCGACGTTCCACCTGACATGCTACCCCATGATAGTGAGGAAGGCGACGAGCGCGCATGTCGCCTGCCATGTTGGCCTCCGCATCGCATGGCGTGAGGATATCGAGCTCAAGGACGATTGAAAGGACCACGATGTCGCCTAGAAGGGCGGGGTGAATAGGCGTTTTAAAAACTTCTCTATTACAATTTACAATCAGTGGAGCAATAAAAGTCAGTGCTAAATCCAAAATTTCTAGGCATTTGTTTCAGTAAATTCAGCAAGGAATGTAGCATCAACTTAAGGGCATCTCCAGCCGCGCCCCCAACAGGCCCTCCCCAGGCGATTTTGCCGCGCCGGCGCCAAAAAAAGGCCCCAGTCGCGCCCCCAGAAGCCCGTTTTTCGCCGGCTCGGGCCAAAACTGGTGCCGGCGGACCCAGGCCGAACCCGACGCCCTGGGGGGCGCTTGGGGAGCCGGCACAAGCGAAAAAGGCACGTGGGCCCGCTCTGGAAGCGACCCGAGGGCCTTTTTCCGCTGTTTCTTGACGCTTTTCCCTCGCATCTCTCCCGCTCGCTCGCCTTCCTCCCGCCATTCTCTCCCTTTCTCCCGCTAAACCCCCTCCCGCTCGCCGCGAAGAAGCACGCCATGCCGCCGAAGAAGTACGCCATGCCGTGCGCGGCGGCAACTGCGACTGGCGCTGTGGCCCAGCCGAAGCAGAGGAAGCCGAGGGCGCCGCCATCGAAGCCACCGGACCTGTCGAACGCCGAGTGGAGGGTGGAAGTTCAGCGGCGCGAAGCAGTCATTGCCGACAGGCGGAACGAGGCCATGACCAAGAAGGCCCGCGACAATGCGGCGCGCGCGACGGCGTCTTCCTCATCGGTCGACCAGGCGGGGATGAATCCACCCGTCGTCAGCCACGCCTAGTACGCGCCCTGGGGACAGCAAGGCGCTGGATCTCCATGGGGTTCATCGTCGCCCGGCTATGCCGACGGCGACACGCACGGTGGGTTCAACCCAAACGTGACCTTCCCTCATGGTCACCCCGCTACGCGCACGCCCTCGCCCGCCTTCGTCGGCGTGCAGTACCCTCCATACAACTACTCGCCGCCCGCCTCCTACGCGTCCACACCGACGCCCCATCTCTACCGCGGACCGCTGCCCTTCTCGCACCTTGGTGACGCCGACGACACGGGAGCCGACATGGACGACATCATCGCGACGGGATCGACCGCGGCCGCCGCATCTCCCGGGTTCGCCACCCAGGACGAGGTAGTGGATCTCAACGGCGACATGGAGGCCGAGCTCGACTACGTCTATAGCGATGATGCGCAGGAACCCGAGGAGGACGAGGAGGAGGAGGAGGAGGGGGAGGAGGAGCCGGCTCCTGTTCCGACGAAGGGGCGCCAGAAGAAGAAGAAGCGGGCGGCTAGGTCAGGCGAACCGCGCATCAAGTGGACGTCCAAGGAGGAGGAATGCCTCACCGAAGCATGGAAAGTCGTCTGCCTCGACCCGACCACCGGCGCGAACCAGAGCTTGGACACGTACTGGGACCGCATCAAGGCCGAGTTCGACGAGCGGAAGCTCGTCGACCCCTACTTCAAAGGCGTCTACATGCAGCGCGGCTCCAAGGTGATGGAGAACCATTGGGGGCGTATCCAGTTGGCGTGCAACAAATGGCATGGAATCGTCGAGGAGGTCGCAGCTCGCCCGGAGAGCGGCGCCAGCGTTGAGGATCAGGTACGCACGCCGTTCGCCCACATATCTTCATCCCCTACGCCCGCCGCCCGCCAACTGTTTGTCCCTCCGCGCAGCTGCTGCGTATGTTCGCCATGTATCGGGGCGACAACCAAGACGCCGACTTCAAGCACCTCCACGTCTACAAGCGCATTGACAAGTGCGAGAAGTGGGCGGAAGTCCGACGTGCCCTCGACAAGGCCAAGGAGACATACAAGCCAGACGCGACGACTTCGGGCGCGTCAGAGGGACGGCCGGACGGCCACAAATTGGCAAAGAAGGGGAAAACGCCGACGCGGCAACCGCGCGAGTGCAGGAGTCCATCGAGCATTGCCTCGCCGACGCCCAGGCCCAGGCCGTCCTACGTGGAGAGAAGACCGAGGCGCGGTGGTCGTCGCTAATGAAGAACAACGCCATCAAGCTCGACCTGCTCCGGACGAACGTCGCCGCGAAGAAGAGGAACACCGACATGGCTTTTCTGATGAGCGGGGCGGACATGCTTCAGAGCAACGACGAGAAGCTCAAGGCGTGGTACCTGGTGCAGAGCGGCCTCATCCTGAACGAGCTGCCGACGGCAACGCCGACGACGCCCACGACCACACGGACGCCAAGCCCGAACGACGCCTCTACATCGCCGCCCAGCAGTGCCGAAGCCGCGCCGACGCAGCCCTGCACCGAAGCAGCTCCGACACCGACGAGTCCGCGCACGCCGACTCCGCCAACGCCTGGAGCCGACCCCGCCAACGCCTGGAGCCGACCCCGCCGAGTGAATCGTTGCGCACGGCGGCTCTCTGTTTTTTGTAACGCCAAACTACGTTCGTCCGATCGCCGGATTTGCGGCGTCTTTTGAGAGCGGGAACGACCAAGTTTAAATTTCCCGCATCCTGGGGCCGGCGCGTGGGGGCGTGACTGGAAGCTAGGTCACCCCCAGAGGCCGAACTAGCGCCGGCACGCCTCCAGGCCGCTCTATTTAGGCGCCCTGGAGGGCCGAACGACTGGAGATGCCCTAATCCCCATCTCTTCATCAGAATTATCTAACCAAGCTATCTCCTTGCGCTGCCTTTGCTTGACCCGACGGAGCCGCTCCTGCTCCTCACTGGCCAGGTTGTGCTCCCGCCTCGGTTTGCCTGTCAGCTCGTTCGGTCCCGACGGCCTGCTCGCTGCGCCGTGGACGGAGAGTGAGGGATCGAGGAGGAAAGGAACAACCGTTGGCCCACGGCCTTGGTCGCAACCTAGCTAGCCAGATGCGTTGTAGGAACGAGGGAATATATGGACAAGACGTGGAGTATAGGAAGAAGGAGCGTCATGGTAACTGACCTGCAATTAACCTCAGACGGCCAGCGGTGCACATCTACAGCCGCGTCCTCAACATGCCCTCCCAGCCGATTTTTCCGCGCCGGCGCTTAAAAATCGGCCCAGTCGCGTCCCAAGAGCCCGTTTTTCGCCGGTTTGGTCCGAAACTGGCGTCGGCGGACCCAAGCTGAACCCGGCGCGATGGGGGGCGCCCGGGGGCGCCGGTGCGAGCAATTTTGGCGCGAAAGAGCCGCGGGCCCACCGAGTCAGCGACACGCGCCTCGTCTTCACTCAGAACGCCTCGGTTTCCCGCGGGGAATTAATGGCAAGGCTGCCGCCGGTCAGCCTTGCCATTGATTCCTCACGGGCGGCGCGGCGTCGCCTCCCCTCCCGCCACGCGTACACACGACACGAGGCTATAAAAACTAGCGACTCTCCCTCGCCGCTGGCCACACCAGCCCGAGCCCAAACCAGCCGCCGAGCTCTGCCTCTCTCCCCGTCCGTCGCCGAGCTCTGCCTCTCTCCCCGTCCGTCGCCGAGCTCTGCCTTTCTTCCCGTCCGCCGGCGTTCCTCCCCTTCCCTCTCTCCCCAAGCCCATAGCGATGGCCGAACGATTCCCCGGCGACGCGGCGGCCGCCAACGACTTTGGCCGCCGCTCGCTCCACGAGTGGGAGGCAGACCTCTTCTTTGAGGCCAACATCCCGGCGCCGCCGGACATGCGCGTTGGGCCGATAGGGTGGAGACTCAGCAACGGGGGCGTCCCCATCCCCCCGGTGTCCGATGTCGATGTGCGCCCCGCCATCTTCGCCGCCGAGGTCGACCGCATGCGAGCGTCCCTGACGGAGGAGCAGCGCGCCCTCCCCCAGTACGCCACCGACAACCACGCGTCGTGGGCGGCATACTTCCAGCTCCGGCAGGCGCAGCGACGGGCGTCCGCCAATGGGGCGCCGGTGGTGGGCGGTGTCAAGAACAACGAGGGCACCGCGTATGGTGGGGCGCTCCTGGCCGCACGCTCCACGAGGTGCTCCAACACCTCGAGGGCGGCAATGACCCGCCGCTGGCATACCCTGCCGCGGCGGCCGCCCCGGTCCCCCGCCGGAGCGTCGGGCAATGGATGCCTAGGAGGTTCGGTACCTCCTCATCTTCCTCCTCTCACTCCTCCTCCTGCTCTTCTTCCCATTCCTCCGGCTCGCCGGCGGTGTTCGGCGTCAAGGCCGAGCCCGCAGCGGAGACGCCGCTCGGCCTACGCACCCGCAGCGCCGGCATCGTCATCAACGAGGGCGGCAGGCGCGCCTCCTCCTCGGCTCCACCGCGCTACGTCAAGCCAAAGACGGAGTCGGGGCTCGCCGCTGTCAAGACGGAGCCCGGGCTTGCCGACGACGTCAAGGAGGAGCTCGACGACGCGGTGGCCCTGAAGTGAGCGCGTGAAGACTCGGCGCGCACGGAGCTGGAGCGCCAGTGCCGCGCCTATGAACAGTTCGCCGCTCGACGCCGTGGCCGCGACGAGGGAGGGGTCGTCGTCCTCGAGGACGCGCCGCCGCCAGCGGTCCGCCAGGGCGATGCCGGCCAGGGGTCCAGCAGGGGCGGCCGCGTCAAGGAGAAGGCCGCCGACAACGATGAGAATGGCGGCGACGTCGGCGACTTTGCCGCGCTCAACGACATCTTTGCCTCTTAATTGCGATTTTTTAAATAATTATGTAACGTCGAATATGTCAAATATATGAAGTTTGCTGAACTTTAGTCGAATACCGAACTTTACCGAATTCCATTTAAAAAAACCACGTCTGGAGGCGACTCTGGGGCCGGCGACTGGGAACCCGCTCGCCCCCACGCCGATTTTAGCGCCGGCTCGTCCCCAGGCGGCGATTTTACGCGCATCCTAGGTGAATCACTCCCTCAATCACCCGCGAGTGGTGCCGAATCAACAAGTGACGATTTGCTAGCGTCTTGGTCGGACACGAAGCGCAGTTTGCATGCGTTGCCATCGGTCGCATCAGTCAGAACCCATGGGAATCACTCCCGCCCAGCGTCGGCTGCGTCCGTGCGGGGGAGCTCCTAACCGGCGCCTTAAGCGCCGGTTCTGGAAGCTGGCGCTCACAGCCACGCCTGTTGGGCCGGCCCACGACACGGCTTATCTATACCACAAAAAAATCCCCTAAAAATTGTTGCTCGCGTGAGGATTCGACCATGCGACCTCCAGTAAATGTTTCATGTCGATCATGGATATTTCTAGCGCGAATGAGTTAAGAATAATTATATTCGCGCTATTTATTGCGCACAGATTTGGGGAAACGTAATTTTTTCGGGAAGAAATTTGAAAGTTCACAGGTTTCAAAATATTCACGAATTGAAAAGGTTAACGAACTAAAAAAATCATTGATTTTAAAAAAGTTCACAAATCTCAAAAAAGTTCATCAATTTTAAAAAATAGTTCATCAATATCAAATAAGTTTGTTCGAATTTAAAAAATGTTCAACGAATTTGAAAAAAAGTTCATCGAAGTTGGAAAAAGTTCATCAAATTTGACAAAAGTTCGTCGAAATCTAGAAAAATTCATCGAAATTGAAAAAAGTTCATGGAATTTAAAAAAAAATGTATTTTTCGTTTTTTGTTCGTGATTTCAAAATGTGCTCATAGTTTTTCAAATTTATTCACTTTTTCAAATTTTGTTCACAATTTTAAATTGTTTAGTGTACATAAAAAAATGTTCAATGGGTATTTAAATGGTTTTTCAGCGCATATCACAAAATTGTTCAATGTGTAGTTAAAAATTGTTCAGATTATATTACAAAAATGTTCAATGTATAAAATTTGTTCATCTTATATCAAAAGAATGTATAAATATGTTTTAAATTATTTCAATGTATATCACAAAAATGTTTGATGTGTAGTTAAAAATTGTTCATCGTACACCGAAAAAATGTTCAGTTTATATTTGAAAATCGCTCATCGTATATAAGTTTTTGTTCAGGTTCTCAATAATTGTTCACGTTTTAAAAAAAATCATGGAATTTGAAAATTTTCATTGAATTTAAAAAAAATTCATTCAATTTTTAAAATTGCACGAATTTTAAAAAATCGCATCTTTAAGAAAAAGGAAAAATGAGAAAATAAAAATAGAAAAGGAAACAAAAAAAAGAAAAAGAAAAAACGCCCAGAAATCAGCGAGCAGTGAAAGCTGGTTTTGTGGTCTCTCGCGGCCTACGTAAATAAAAGAACGAAAATAAAAAAATGGGCACAATCGGTATAGTGGTCTTTTGGTTAGTGCGCTCCTGTTTTAACTGAGAGGTCCCGAGTTCGAGCCCTCACATTCGAGCTGCAGTTTTTTAACAGAAAGAAAAAGGAGAAAACGGGCCGGCCCAGCGCGGCGCGGGGGTATGCGCCCGTTTGCGGCAACAGAAGAAACGGGCTCTTAAGGCGCCCGTTAGGAAATGCCTCCGTGCGAACGGAAGGAGCGAGGGAGCGACGCGTGGGGGGCTCGTACTTTTTTTCGGCTGCACGAATTGAGAACGGTAGAAGCCCATTAGGCCCAATTTCACATCAGACGCTCAAAAATGTTACCGAAGTAGCGGCCCAGCATACATACGGCTTGACCGTAGCGAACCAAGCGACGGAAAAAGCGAACGAAGCGACCCGACGCTGTATTAGACGAGGAGAAGAAATCAACTAAAAAAAAGACAAGGAGAAGAAATCAGACGGCCAAAACTCTTTAAAACTGAAGATCCAATGGTTGTGAATGCTAATGGCTTGAGATGGCTGGAAAAATGCTCAGTTATAATGTCTTTAAATTAGAATTTCCCAACAGATCTGACAATATTCTCACCCTTTATCTTATTATATGTTTCTTATGCAGGGCACTCTGGGTCACATTTAGGGCATTTGGCCTTGCACTCATCCAGTAACAGAAAACATGGATGGCCCGGTAGGTTCTGGCAGCAGGAGCAGGCATCCGAGTGCAAACTTTTGTCCGGGCATTTTTTTGTGATACAAAACTGCACGTTAAATTTGCTTTCATCTAATGTTGTCGAGTTGACCACATTAGCACTAGCATTTGCATTTATATTACCGCTTCTCCTTCCACCTTGGAGACGACCTGTTGCATATAATATATTATATTTTTGTCTTGGCATGACTGATGAATATGACATGCATATGAGACACGTATATACACACACTTACACTCTGAGGACGTCGCCAGGGACCCAACAATGAACAAGATGATTATCGCATACGGCAAACAGCTCCCTCTCATGTTGAGTCTTAAGCTCGGGGTTGTTGACAAACTATATGACAACCAGAGCCAATGACTGCCTGTCGGGTATGCCACAGTATATATACATAACAATATACATGGTAAAATAACTACTTTTATACGTATTAGGCCATGTGAGCGATATGATCCGGATGGCAGGCGATTCCGTTTGCATGCATATCTCAATTCTTAATAATAATATTACTACAGAAGATCGGGGATCGTCATTTCTCTTCTTTTTCCTTTGAGCCACGTATGAGAAGAATTAGTGAGAGCAATTAATATTAATGATATCCCTTGATTCTCTCTTCCTTCCCATCTTGCGTCAACTTGAAGAATTCCAGCAGACGCAACAGAGGAAAGATTTTCTGGTTTATTAGTGTAGGTAGGTGACATTTCCGTCCGATATCTCTATCTTTCTTTCTTTTTGACAATCGATATATCTATCTTGTCTACTCTCTACCTGGAAAAGCTCTCTCTATCTTTTTTATCTACTTTTTTAGGCAAACACACGCTTTTTATTAAATCTCTAGTGTTTACAGGTATGTTGACTGGATTGTAGGGTAAATCGAGCCAAACGTGTCGCCCAATACCTAATGAAGAAGTGTGCTTTGCGAGACTGTGCGCCTTAAAATTACAACTTATACTTTCAAAGTAAAAAAAGCAACTCGTAAAAGTTGTCCGCCTTGTTTGAATCTCTTGAATAATCGCACTGTAGCTTGCATTGGAACCTTTCTTGATATCCCCCACCAATTCCCCCGACAATCAGTGGCCAAATGGACCTTTTGAGAGATTGAGGTCTTCGGCCAGAGAGAGACCTTCTCGACATGCCAATGCTTTTAGGTTAGCTGTGTCGGTCACATTTGCCACAACTAAGACAAAAGCCCCCAAGTAATCGCCATGTTCGTTCCTGCAGAAGGCTGCTGCCGCTTCGACACTACCATTCCGTGAGAAGGCGCCGTCAACATTTATCTTTGCATGTGTCGGACTGGGATAGATCCAGCCTCCTCGTCTCCCTGCTAACCAAAGATGGTTGCACCTGAGCAGTTCTAGCTTCCGCTGTTCCTAGTTCGAAGTGGTAAGACTCAACGAATCGAGAGATTTGTTTGAGGCTCTAAAAAATGCTATCATGGACTGCTTTGCGCCTTGCCGTCGAGATGACCCACAAAGTAACGATCATCCTTGTAAACTCCTCCTGTGACAAGGTATCATGCATGAAGAACATCCACTTTTTGGCATGAGGCTCGCTACATAAGATCATATGGCCAGTCACACTTGCATCCGATAATGCCCAAGTACATCTTGCCATTGTGCAATCCATCAGCGAGTGGCGCCATGAACCAGCACAGCCGCATGTTAATGTACTTGACGTTGCCATTTTCCTATGATGCAGGACATCTGCTGAAGGTATTGATTGAGAGCAAAGTGCCAAACAAAAATTTTCAGTTTAGTCTTTAGACGGAATCGATAGTTTCCACAGTTTTGTTCAAGTCTTTGTTGTCTCCGCTGAACTAGAAGTTCCAGGCACGCCCTCCAGCCAGTTCTCACGCCGGATCTTGGTCTCAACAAGCATCCGGTAAGCCGATCTAACGTTGAATATGCCCTTCTTTTCAAAATACCAAGCCCAAAAATCCTCTATGTTACGAGTACACAAGGGTATGCTCAAAATCACCTATGCATCCATTGGTAAAAAAACTTGGCGTATCAGTTTTGTGTTCCACACTGCCTCCGTATTGTTTATAAGTTCATGCACCATCACTGGTGGGTTCCGGACCAAAGGAATAAGAGGTGTAAGCAAAGGTTCGCACAGGATCCAGTTGCTACTCCAGATAGGAGTTGATCGTCCATGCCCAATCCGGCGAAACACACCCTGCTTGAGTACTTCCTTCCATAAAAAATGGACCACCATATTTGAGAGGGATTAGAGCCAAGTTCTGCATCAAGAATTGTTGTTGTGAGAAAATACACCGTCATCAAGATGCGAGCACTAAGAGATAAAGGGTCTTGCAGTAAACACCATGCTTGCCTTACCAATAGTGCCAAGTTAAAAAAACTCAAGATTACAAAATCCAAGGCCCCCCATTTTTTGGACTTGTCATAACTTGCCAAGAGACCCAATGTGGCTTCCTTTTTCCGTATTTGCTTCCCCACCAAAACCCCTTAATCAGAGAATTGATATGCTCACAAAGACCTCGAGGTAACCGGAAGCATGCCACAGAATAAACCAGAATTGCCTGAGCCATCGATTTTATAAGAACTTCCTTTCCCCCTGCCGGTAAGATTTTTGCTATCCATCCTTTCACCTTATTCCAAATCCCGTCCTTCAAGAATTTAAAAGTGCCATTCTTTGAGTGACCCACATCCGTTGGCATTCCCAAATACTTTTCATTAAGAGATTCATTTGGAACTTGCAAGGACAACTTCACGACTTCATGCGTGATGTTAGGGCAACCTTTACTGAAGAAGATAGAAGACTCATCCTTATTAACCCACTGCCCTGACGCATCACAATATTGGTTCAATAGGTTTGATACCTCATCCGCACCCTCTGAGCTTGCTTTGAAAAACAGCATGCTATCATCAGCAAATAGGAGATGGTTCACCGGTGGAGCCGTTGGGGCCACCTTGATCCTATTTAAGTGTGACGACTAGTTAGAATTCAAAAGGCACGAAAGGCCCTCCGCTGCTAACAAAAAAAGGTAGGGTGAAATAGGATCTCCCTGTCGAATCCTTCTTGTTGGTCTGAACTGTTCCAACTTTTTACATTGAATAAAACAAAGAATGATATAGATCTGACCATGCCCATTGTCGGGGATATACCCCGCTGTATGAACCGGCCAGAGTTGTAAACCGGCTGGGACTTGGTAAACCGGCAGACAGTTAAGACAGATGGCTATGACCGACGGTAAACCGGCAGGTGGTAAACCGGCAAGTGTTAAGGCAGGGGGTAAACCGGCAGGAGTTAAGTCAGATCTTAAACCGGCAAACAGTGATAACTGGGTTGCCAGGGGTTATGAAGCCCGAGACGTTATGAAGCCCAAGATGTTAAGAAGCCCATGAAGATAAGTCAGAATAGTTAAGTCTTAAGTCTGAGTTGGACTCTACATGTAACCCGCCCCTTCAACATATATAAGGAGGGGTAGGGCTCCCCAAAGAGGGAGAAGTAAGAAGAAATAATCTTAGGGCTAGACACAAAGAGGAGAACCGGTTTACGGCGACTCCCTCATGATGATAATGAGACCTAGACTCAAACAACATGTAGGGTTGTTACCGGATGATGTTTCCTGGGGCCCGAAGCTGTCTAAATCCCTGTCTTGTGTTGCGTTTCTCGATTTTTTCAACCCCTCTCAAGCTACCACATAGATGGGTTGGCCTCACGTAGTCCTGGCCATCTCAGGCCCGGCCCTGTCGGCCCACCCAGGCCCAGCCCTAAAATCCAGGGCCTAGGCCCGATGGGCTTGCCCGTGGGCCGGGATTGGGCCTGAGTTTTAAGCCCACCAGCAGGGCCTGGACGGGCATGGGCTTGGCTTGGCATTTTAAGGAAGAGGCCCAGCCCACGGCCCTAAGCCCTAAGGGCTTTTCAGGGCTTTTTACCAGATGAGCCGGGCTTGGGCTTGAAAAGTAGGCCCGATGGTAGGGCATGGGCCTTAGTTTTTGGCTATGGGCCTTTTTAGGCCCGGCCCAAGCCCGGCCCGGCCCGACCCATGGCCAGATATAGCCTCACGACTAATTCCTCACCCTAGGACATCTACCGTGACAATTTCACGACAGTTGGCGCCCACCATGGGGCCTGCGCACGGTGGTGTTGAGTTCTTGGAGGGAACTTTTCTAGGGTTCGAGAAGTTCGCAATTTTTCGAGTTGAAGAAGAGTCATCAACAAAGGAGTTACATTGTCTCAATATCAAGCAGTCAGAGCAACAAAATACAAGATTTGCCCAAAGTCAAAAGTAGTGAGAGTTATGGTCTCTTCGTAGCTACTGTCCGGCGGTTTATCTAATCAATTTTTAATCCGCCGAGATAGACTGAAGCTTTTCCTCTGAAGTCATCATACTACCAGTTCACCGAGCCTATGACGAGGGTTGCGTGCTGCGTGCCGCTGCGACCACATGATCCGTTGAACTGGATCTTTTTTCGCTACACCGTCGTCAGAAGCTGGAACAGAGAAATTTTTCTGCGGCAACACCTCATATGCCGCTGCCGCCGGGTTACTACAAACCCTATCTCCGTTTTGGCACAGGATGAAAAACTACGTGTAAAGCAGATTGCATCCGAGCAACTGATGTATGCAGGTTCGCTTCAAATCTCAAGGTTTGGGAAGCAAACAATCTGACGAGCTACTTATGTCCTCACGAGAGACCCAAATCACCGCTTAAAGTCAAAGTACTAATTCTACTAGTACTTTTCACGTGTTGGACGGAAGCCAAGGTGAAGACATCAATCCCCAGGGTATTAGATGCAAGTGCCAGTACTCAGATCCTCAAGGGAAAATTACTAAAAAAAAGAGAGAGAAAAAGGCCACGACCTGGTCTGTTCAACCGGTTACAACTCAAAAGCAACCTCCGCTGCGACCTCGCTTCGCGGGTGCTTCCGCCGCCGGGTTGAGCCGGCCCTGCCGCCTCAGGCCATCCCTAGCTCGGGGTCAACACCGAGCCACACCCAGCCTCGTCTAGAGCCGCCCTCCCGCCGTGCGATTCCGCCTCCGAGCCGGCAGTTCTTGAATCGCCCACTACATCCGCTGCCGTTTCAAGCCGTTCTAAGCAGTAGGAGAGCCGCCGTTGCTTCTGTTTCAAGTCGTCATCAAGTCACCAAGCATCAGAGGATCAAATTGCCTGGTCAAACCGCCTCGTCGGCTTACCTCCTCCAAGGCCTCGAGCAGCTTCCGTCTCTACCGATTGCCTCCTGCACGCTCGCCGTCTCCAGTGTGCCGGCCGGCTCCTGCGTCTTCCGTTGATACGCCTTGAACCGCTGCGCCAAGTCGCCCTGGGCTCGCTCACTTTAAGCAACCAGGTGCGACCCCAAGTCGCTGATCCTCTGCCCGCTTCAGCTGCCGCCTCGCCAGGTTACCTCCGTCCGCTTCAGCTGCAGCCCTGCCGGGTTATCTCTGCCCGCGGCCGGCGCCGGTTCTGCCCTGCCTGAGCTGCCGCTTCGGCGACCATGGGTTGACTAGCGCCTCAGGCCATTGCGGTCTCACGCTGTCGCTAAGTCACCTCGCCGACCACCTTGGGCCGCCCTGGTCGAGCCGCTGCCGAGCCTCGCCTCGCCGTCTCCGCTGGATCATCCTCGCCCTGTTTCCGCCGGGTCTCACTGCCGCGGGCCGCCTCAGCTGCCGACCGCCTCTGCGCCATGCCAGCTTCGCCTCGAGCGCTGCCATACTCAGCCGCCGCGGTTCCGCTTCCAAATCACCACTCCCAAGTTGCCTTAACCACAGTGGGACAAAGTTCCTACTCCTTCTGCGGCACTGCGGATCCCCGTCGCCAAACCGCCATCACTGCACTGCTGCGCCGCCAGGTGTTAAACCGCCCCTACGGTGTCCACGGGTGCACACTGATCCGTTTCACCACTTCATCGCTGACTCCAGCGCCCTGAGCCGGCCGGTCCAGAATCGCCTCCGCTTCATCGCTGCGCCCTGCTGAATCTCCCACACCTGAGCCGCCCAATTTCATCAGCCGGCCCCACCGTGGCCTTACTTTGGTCAAGCTTGACCTCCGCCCTGTCGATGAGCCGTCCCGCTTCAAAGCACTGTTGGCCTCCTTGAGTCACCGGAACATGCTAAATTACAACCAGTGCGCCTCTGAATCGCTTCTTCCGCCAAATCTTCACCAAGTTGCCGGTTTACCACCTGCCGGTTTACCTCAGCTTCAACCGGAGCCGGCAGAGGCAAGACACTCATAGGGCAGGGGTGCTTCTCCAAGCAGAAGCAGACAAAAGAGAAGAAAGATAAAACCTACTACGTGCATGGATAATGTGGCTAGAGTGCTAATTACCGGAACCCAGTGCTGGTCAAAACCAAGCTTCAACATTATGGACTCCAAATACTACCACTCCACTCGATCATATGCTTTCATCATATCAAGTTTGAGTGCTGCAAAACTATTAGCCTTCGATATTCCTTTTCATAAAGTGCAAACATTCATAGGCAGATATTATGTTGTCAGTGATCAACCTACCCAACACAAAGGCGGATCTTGAGAAATAATATCTGGTAAAATGGTTTTGAGTCTATTGGCCACCACTTTAGAAGCAATCTTGTAGACAACATTGCACAAACTTATAGTTCGAAACTGTGATAAAAGTGTTGGATTTTCTACCTTTGGGATGAGGACCAGTACCAATTCATTGATAAACTCCACACTCGCCTCTCCTTTCACAATTCCGAGGACTACCGATGTTACCTCCTTTCCACAAACATCCCAATAATGCTGAAAGAAATGAGTTGGAAAACCGTCCGGGCCCAGATCTTTCGTTAGGAACATTTGGAACAAAGTACATTTTACCTCCTCCTCCTCCTCTGTGTAGGGTGCAAGCAAAGGACCCAGTACCCCCGGAACACTCCTGTTGTTCAAATACTATCGTCCTATATATGAATCTTTACCTCTCGACCATTTCAAGACTTCTCGTCATGTCCGTGATCTCATCCGTGACTCCAAACAACATTCGGCCACCAAATCACACAACTCATATAATACAAAATCGTCATCGAACGTTAAGCGTGCGGACCCTACGTGTTCGAGAACTATGTAGACATGACCGAGACACCTCTCCGGTCAATAACCAACAGCGGAGCCTGGATGCTCATATTGGTTCCCACATATTCTACGAAGATCTTTATCAGTCGAACTGTTATGACAACATACATTATTCCCTTTGTCATCGGTATGTTACTTGCCCGAGATTCGATTGTCGGTATCTTCATACCTAGTTCAATCTCGTTAACGGCAAGTCTCTTTACTCGTTCTGTAATACATCATCCTACAACTAACTCATTAGTCACATTGCTTGCAAGGCTTATTATGATGTGCATTACCGAGAGGGCCCAGAGATACCTCTCCGATACTCGGAGTGACAAATCCTAATCTCGATCTATGCCAACCCCAAAAAACACCTTCGGAGATACCTATAGAGCATCTTTATAATTACCTAGTTACGTTGTGACGTTTGATAGCACACAAGGCATTCCTCCGGTATCCGGGAGTTGCATAATCTCATAGTCAAAGGAATATGTATAAGTCATGAAGCAATAGCAATAAAACTTAAGGATCATTATGCTAAGCTAACGAACGGGTCTTTTCCATCACATCATTCTCCTAATGATGTGATCCCGTTCATCAAATGAGAAAACATATCTATGGTTAGGAAACTTAACCATCTTTGATTAACGAGATAGTCTAGTAGAGGCTTACTAGGGACACTGTATTTTGTCTACGTATTCACACATGTATCAAGTTTCCGGTTAATACAATTCTAGCATGAATAATAAAAATTTATCATGATATAAGGAAATATAAAATAAAAACTTTATTATTGCCTCTAGGGCATATTTCCTTCAGTCTCCCACTTGCACTAGAGTCAATAATCTAGTTCATATCGCCATGTGATTTAACACTAATAGTTCACATCTTTATGTGATTAACACCCATAGTTCACATCGCCATGTGACCAACACCCAAAGAGTTTACTAGAGTCAATAATCTAGTTCACATTGCTATGTGATTAACACCCAAAGAGTACTAAGGTGTGATCATGTTTTGCTTGTGAGAGAAGTTTAGTCAACGGGTCCGCCACATTCAGAGCCGTATGTATTTTGCAAATTTTCTATGTCTACAATGCTCTGCATGGAGCTACTCTAGCTAATTTCTCCCACTTTCAATATGTATCCAGATTGAGACTCAGAGTCATCCGGATCAGTGTAAAGCTTGCATCGACGTAACTCTTTACGATGAACTTTTTATCACCTCCATAGCGAAGAAATATTTCCTTAGTCCTCTTAGGTAACTAAGGATAACTTTGACCGCTGTCCAGTGATCCACTCCTGGATCACTATCGTACCCCCTTGCCAAACTCATGGCAAGGTACACAATAGGTCTGGTACACAGCATAGCATACTTTATAGAACCTATGACTGAGGCATAGGGAATGACTTTCATTCTCTTTCTATTTTCTGCCGTGGTCGAGTTTTGAGTCTTACTCAACTTTACACCTTGCAATGCAGACAAGAACTCCTTCTTTGACTCTTCCATTTTGAACTAAATCAAAATCTTGTCAAGGTATATACTCATTGAAAAATCTTATCAAGCGTCTTGATCTATCTCTATAGATCTTGATTCCCAATATGTAAGCAGCTTCACCGAGGTCTTTCTTTGAAAAACTCCTTTCAAACACTCCTTTATGCTTTCCAGAAAATTCTACATCATTTCCGATCAACAATATGTCATTCACATATACTTATCAGAAAGGCTGTAGTGCTCCCACTCACTTTCTTGTAAATACAGGCTTCACCGCAAGTCTATATAAAATTATATGCTTTGATCAACTCATCAAAGCGTATATTCCAACTCCGAGATGCTTGCACCAGTCCATAGATGGATCGCCGGAGCTTACACATTTTGTTAGCACCTTTAGGATTGACAAAACCTTTTGGTTGCATCATATACAACTCTTCTATAATAAATCCATTAAGGAATGTAGTTTTCATATCCATTTGCCAGATTTCATAAAATGTGACAATTGCTAACATGATTCTGACAGACTTAAGCATCGATACAAGTGAGAAAAACTCATCGTAGTCAACACCTTGAACTTGTTGAAAAACCTTTTGCGATAATTCAAGCTTTGTAGATAGTAACACTACCACCAGTGTCCGTCTTCCTCTTGAAGATCCATTTATTCTCAATGGCTCGCCGATCATCGGGCAAGTCCACCAAAGTCCACACTTTGTTCTCATATATGGATCATATCTCATATTTCATGGCCTCAAGCCATTTATCAGAATCTGGGCTCATCATAGCTTTCATAGTTTGTAGGTTCGTGATGGTCTAGTAACATGACTTCCAGAACAGGATTACCATACCACTATGGTGTGGAATGTGCTCTGGTTGACCTACGAGGTTCGGTAGTAACTTGATCTGAAGTTTCATGATCATTATCATTAGCTTCCTCACTAGTTGGTATAGGCATCACGGGAACAGTTTTCTGTGATGAGCTACTTTCCAATTCGAAAGAAGGTACAATTACCTCATCAAGTTCTACTTTCCTCCCACTCACTTCTTTCCAGAGAAACTCCTTCTCTAGAAAGGATCCATTCTTGGCAACAAAGATCTTGCCTTCGGATCTGTGATAGAAGGTGTACCAACAATCTCTTTTGGGTATCCTATGAAGACACACTTCTCTGATTTGGGTTCGAGCTTATCAAGTTGAAGTTTTTTCACATAAGCATCGCAACCCCAAAATTTAAGAAATGACAACTTATGTTTCTTGCCAAACCATAGTTCATACGGTGTCGTCTCAATGGATTTAGATGGTGCCCTATTTAACGTGAATGTAGTTGTGTCTAATGCATAACCCCAAAATGACAGTGGCAAATCGGTAAGAGACATCATAGATCACAACATATCTAATAAAGTACGGTTACGACGTTCGGATACACCATTACGCTGTGGTGATCCAGGTGGCATGAGTTGTGAAACTATTCCACATTGTTTTAATGAAGGCCAAACTGGTAACTCAAATATTCGCCTCCGCGATTAGATTATAGAGACTTTTATTTTCTTGTTACGATGATTCTCCACTTCACTCTGAAATTCTTTGAACTTTTCAAATGTTTCAAACTTGTGTTTCATTAAGTAGACATACCCATATCTGCTCAAATCATCTGTGAAGGTCAGAAAATAACAATACCCGCCATGTGCCTCAATACTCATTGGACCGCACACATCGGTATGTATTATTTCCGATAAGTCATTGGCTCACTCCATTGTTCCAGAGAACGGAGTTTTAGTCATCTTGCACATGAGGCATGGTTCGCAAGTATCAAATGATTCATAATCAAGTGATTCCAAAAGTCAATCTGCATGGAGTTTCTTCATGCGATTTACACTAATATGACCAAAATGGTAGTGCCACAAGCATGTTGCACTATCATTATCAACTTTGCATCTTTTGGCATCAATATTATAAATATGTGTATCACTACGATCGAGATTCAACAAACCATTCACCTTGGGTGTATGACCACAGAAGGTTTTATTCATGTAAACAGAACAACAATTATTCTCTGACTTAAATGAATAACCGTATTGCAATAAACATGATCTAATCATATTCATGCTTAACGCAAACACCAAATAACATTTATTTTAGGTTCAAAACTAATCTAAAAGGTAGAGGGAGTGTGCGATGGTGATCGTATCAACCTTGGAATCACTTCAAACACACATCGTCACCTCGCCCTTAACTAGTCTCTGTTCATTTTACAACTCCTGTTTCGAGTTACTAATCTTAGCAACTGAACCGGTATCAAATACCCTGGGGTTACTATGAACACTAGTAAAGTACACATTAATAACATGTATATCAAATATACCTTTGTTCATTTTGCCATCCTTCTTATCCGCCAATTATTTGGGGTAGTTCCGCTTCCAGTGATTATTCCCTTTGCAGTAGAAGCACTCAGTTTTAGGCTTAGGTCTAGCTTTGGGCTTCTTCACGGGAGTGACAACTTGCTTGTCATTCTTCTTGAAGTTCCCGTTATTTTCCTTTGCCTTTTTCTTGAAACTAGTGGTTTTGTTAACCATCAACACTTGATGCTCTTTCTTGATTTCTACCTTCGCTGATTTCAGCATCGCGAAGAGTTCGGGAATCACTTTTGTCATCCCTTGCATATAATAGTTCATCACAAAGTTCTAGTAGCTTGGTGATAGTGACTAGAGAACTTTGTCAATCACTATCCTATCTGGAAGATTAACTCCCACTTGATTCAAGCGATTGTAGTACCCAGACATTCTGAGCACATGCTAGTTGAGCTATTCTCCTCCATCTTGTAGACAAAGTACTTGTCAGAGGTCTCATACCTCTCGATTCGGGAATGAGACTGAAATACCAATTTCATCTCTTGGAACATCTCATATGCTCCGTGGTGTTCAAAACATTTTTGAAGTCCCGGTTCTAAGCTGTAAAGCATGCTGCACTAAACTATCAAGTAGTCATCATACCAAGCTTTGTCAAACGTTCATAACGTTTGCATCTGCTCCTGCAATAGGTCTATTACCTAGCGGTGCATCAAGGACATAATTCTTCTGTGCAGCAATGAGGATAGTCCTCAGATCACGGACCAAGTCCGCATCATTGCTACTATCATCCTTCAACTTATTTTTCTCTAGGAACATATCAAAAATAAACGGGGAGCTACATCGTGAGCTATTGATCTACAACATAAATATGCAAATACTTAAGAACTCCCACTTAGATGGACATCCCTCGAGTCATCTAAATGATCATGTGATCAAATCAACTAAACCATGTCCGATCATCACGTGAGATGGAGTAGTCATCAATGGCGAACATATCTATGTTGATCATATCTACTATATGATTCACGAACGACCTTTCGGTCTCCAGTGTTCCGAGGCCATGTTTGTACATGCTAGGCTCGTCAAGTTTAACCCGAGTATTCCGCATGTACAAAACTGTCTTGCACCCTTTGTATGTGAACCTAGAGCCTATCACACCCGATCATCACGTGGTGTCTCAGCATGAAGAACTTTCGCAACGGTGCATACTCAGGAGAACACTTATACCTTGAAATTTTAGTGAGGGATTATATTATAATGCTACCGCCATACTAAGCAAAATAAGATGCATAAAAGATAAACATCACATGCAATCAAAATATGTGACATGATATGGCCATCATCATCTTGTACCTTTGATCTCCATCTCCAAAGTACCGTCATGATTTCCATCATCATTGGCTTGACACCTTGATCTCCATCGTAGCGTCATTGTTGTCTCGCCAACTATTTCTTCTACAACTATTGCTAACGCATAGTGATTAAGTAAAGCAATTACATGACGTTTGCATTTCATACAATAAAGCGACAACCATAAGGCTCCTGCCAGTTGCCGATAACTTTTACAAAACATGGTCATCTCATACAATAACGTATATCACATCATGTCTTGACCATATCACATCACAACATGCCCTGCAAAAACAAGTTAGACGTCCTCTACTTTGTTGTTGCAAGTTTTACGTGGCTGCTACGGGCTTCTAGTAAGAATCGTTCTTACCTACGCATTAAAATCACAACGGTGTTTCGTCAAGTTTGTTGTTTTAACCTTAAACAAGGACTTGCCGCAGTCAAATTCGATTCAACTAAAGTTGGAGAAACAGACACCCGCCAGCCACCTTTATGCAAAAAGTTGCATGTCTGTCGGTGGAACCGGTCTCATGAATGTGGTCATGTAAGGTTGGTCTGGGCCGCTTCATCCAACAATGCCACCAAATCAAAATAAGATGTTGGTGGTAAGTAGTATGACTATGACCTCCCACAACTCTTTGTGTTCTACTCATGCATATCATCTACGCATCGACCTGGCTCGGATGCCACTATTGGGTAACGTAGCATGCAATTTCAAAAAAATTCCTACGCTCACGCAAGATCTATCTAGGAGATGCATAGCAACGAGAGGGGGATAGTGTGTCCACGTACCCTCGTAGATCGAAAGGGGAAGCGTTTGACAACGCGGTTGATGTAGTCGAACTTCTTCTCGTTTCGACCGATCAAGCACCGAACGTACGGCACCTCCGAGTTCTGCACACGTTCAGCTCGATGACGTCCCTCAAACTCTTGATCCAGCAAAGTGTCGAGAGAGATTTTCGTCAGCATGACGGCATGGTGACGGTGATGGTGAAGTGATCCGCGCAGGGCTTCGCCTAAGCACTACGTGAATATGACCGGAGGCGTAAACTGTGGAGGGGCGCGCCGCACACGGCTAACAATATTTGTTGTGTATTCTAGCGGTGCCCCCTCATATATATATGTTGGAGGGGAGGAGAGGCAGCCAAGCGGGCGCCCCAAGTAAGAGGAATCCTACTTGGGCACCTCCCAATTCGGCCTCCCCCCTATCCTATTCCTACTCGGAGTAGGAAGGGAAGAGGGGGAAAGGGGAATCCTATTCCCTTTTTCCTTTCCTCCTTCCCCTTCCCTTCTCCAATTTGGCCAAACCATATGGGGGGGGGGGGGGAGGGCGCACCAGCCCCTTTTGTGGCTGGTGTGTTTCCCCTCTTGTCCCATAAGGCCCATATCTTTTGCCGGGGGTGCCCGGAACCCCTTCCGGTGACCCGATAAGTACCCAGTACCCCCGGAACACTTCTGGTGTCCAAATACTATCGTGCTATATATGAATCTTTACCTATCGACCATTTCAAGACTTCTCGTCATGTCCGTGATCTCATCCGGGACTCCGAACAACATTCAGTCACCAAATCACATAACTCATATAATACAAAATCGCCATCGAACGTTAAGCGTGCGGACCCTACGGGTTCAAGAACTATGTAGACATGATCGAGACACCTCTCCGGTCAATAACCAACAGTGGAACCTGGATGCTCATATTGGTTCCCACATATTCTACGAAGATCTTGATCGGTCGAACCATTATGAAAGCATACGTTATTCCCTTCGTCATCGGTATGTTACTTGCCCGAGATTTGATCGTCGGTATCTTCATACCTAGTTCAATCTCATTACCGGCAAGTTCCTTTACCCATTCTGTAATATATCATCCTGCAACTAACTCATTAGTCACATTGTTTGGAAGGCTTATTATGATGTGCATTACCGAGAGGGCCCAGAGATACCTCTCTGATACTCGGAGTGACAAATCCTAATCTCGATCTATGCCAAGCCAACAAAACACCTTCGGAGATGCCTGTAGAGCATCTTTATAATCACCCAGTTACGTTGTGATGTTTGATAGCACACAAGGCATTCCTCCGGTATCTGGGAGTTGCATAATCTCATAGTCAAAGGAATATGTATAAGTCATGAAGAAAGCAATAGCAATAAAATTTAACGATCATTATGCTAAGCTAACGGATGGGTCTTGTCCATCACATCATTCTCCTAATGATGTGATCCCGTTCATCAAATGAGAACACATATCTATGGTTAGGAAACTTAACCATCTTTGATTAACGAGCTAGTCTAGTAGAGGCTTACTAGGGACACTGTATTTTGTCTATGTATTCACACATGTATTAAGTTTCTGGTTAATACAATTCTATCATGAACAATAAAATTTTATCATGATATAAGGAGATGTAAAATAAAAACTTTATTATTGCCTCCCGGGCCTATTTCCTTCAATTTCTCCCTGGAGCCCTTTGATATTTTAAAGCTGGATGTCGCCCACCTCACCTTCGGCATGATGCCCTCTCTCCTTCACACTGTACATTCCCACATGCCGCCAAGGAGCAGTCCTCCACCAATCGCCCCGCTCTCCTCCCTAATCCCCTTCCCCGGTGTTCGTTCTGATCCGCAATTTTCATCAAGGGGGATGAAGCGTGCGGCGCCCGTGACACCTCCCGGGCCAAGAAGGCAGATCCGATGTATCCTGAGCCATTGCCATGTTGTAACATACAGTTGAATGTGATGCATTTTGCCATGAAACAAAAATATGATGTCTATTGTTTGGCATGCAACTGATACGCCATCGTGCCTGTTATTAACTCTTGAAGCAATCAGTCAATGCATTTAAACCTCTATCTTAGCCACCAACAAATAGTGCTCAAGCATGGCAAATTTGTGAACTGCAAATGCTTATAACTTTTATAAGAATAGTGTTAGAAAATGGAACTACTTCACGTGTTTTCAAAGAAAATAGTTTCAGAAAATGAAAATAGTATCCCCCCACTTCTCTAAAAAAAGCTTTGTAGGAGACCTTGTTCGGCACATGCACGCATTATCGAGGCTTGCCTGCATGCTGAATCGAGGTGTGCTGAATCTTTCTCCAAACTAGAAAGATAAGCTATTTAGTGGGGCGACGTGTGCGCTCCTGCAGAGCAAATGTGTGAGTCATTCACATGTGTGGGCCATTGTGGTACTAATTAAAGTTGTATCACACAATTTTCCCTCAAGAACAAAGTTGTATCACATTATTCGCTGGACATCTGCTGAAGGTATTGATTGAGAGCAAAGTGCCAAACAAAAATTTTTAGTTTAGATTTTAGACGGAATCGATAGTTTCCACAGTTTTGTTCAAGTCTTTGTTGTCTCCGCTGAACTAGAAGTTCCAAGCACGCCCTCCAGCCAGTTCTCACGCCGGATCTTGGTCTCAAAAAGCATCCGGTAAGCCGATCTGACGTTGAATATGCCCTTCTTTTCAAAATACCAAGCCCAAAAATCCTCTATGTTACGGGTACACAAGCGTATGCTCAAAATCGCCTCTGCATCCATTGGTAAAAAAAAAATTGGCGTATCATTTTTGTGTTCCACACTGCCTCCGTATTGTTTATAAGTTCATGCACCATCACTGGTGGGTTCCGGACCAAAGGAATAAGAGGTCTAAGCAAAGGTTCACGCAGGATCCAGTTGCTACTCCAGATAGGAGTTGATCGTCCATTCCCAATCTGGCGAAACACACCCTGCTAGAGTACTTCCTTTCCATCAAGAATGGACCACCATATTTGAGAGGGATTAGAGCCAAGTTCTGCATCAAGAATTGTTGTTGTGAGAAAATACACCGTCATCAAGATGCAAGAACTAAGAGATAAAGGGTCTTGCAGTATACATCATGCTTGCCTTGCCAATAGTGCCAAGTTAAAAAACTCAAGATTACAAAATCCAAGGCCCCCCATTTTTTGGACTTGTCATAACTTGCCAAGAGACCCAATGTGGCTTCCTTTTTTCGTGTTTGCTTCCCCACCAAAACCCCTTAATCAGAGAATTGATATGCTCATTGAGGGAGTCCCGGATTAGGGGGTGTCCGGATGGCCGGACTATGACCTTTGGCCGGACTCCCGGACTATGAAGATACCAGATTGAAGACTTCGTCCCGTGTCCGGATGGGACTTTCCTTGGCGTGGAAGGCAAGCTTGGTGATGCGGATATGTAGATCTCCTCCCATTGTAACCAACTCTGTGTAACCCTAGCCCTCTCCGGTGTCTATATAAACTAGAGGGTTTTAGTCCGTAGGACGAACAACAATCATACCATAGGCTAGCTTCTAGGGTTTAGCCTCTCTGATCTCGTGGTAGATCTACTCTTGTAATACCCATATCATCAATATTAATCAAGTAGGAGTAGGGTTTTACCTCCATCGAGAGGGCCCGAACCTGGGTAAAAACATCGTGTCCCTTGTGTCCTGTTACCATCCGCCTAGACGCATAGTTTGGGACCCCCTACCCGAGATCCGCCGGTTTTGACACCGACATTGGTGCTTTCATTGAGAGTTCCTCTGTGTCGTCACCTTTAGGCCCGATGGCTCCTCCGATCATCAACAACGATGCGGTCCAGGGTGAGACTTTTCTCCCTGGACAGATCTTCATATTCGGCGGCTTTGCACTGCGGGCCAATTCGCTTGGCCATCTGGAGCAGATCGAAAGCTACACCCCTGGCCATCAGGTCAGATTTGGAAGTTTGAACTACACGGCCGACATCCGCGGGGACTTGATCTTCGAAGGATTCGAGCCACAACCGAGCGCGCCGCACTGTCACGACGGGCATGATCTAGCTCTGCCGCCGAATAGTGCCCCGTAGGCCGCCCCAATGTCTGCTCCGACCTTTAGCTCGGAGCCGACTGCACCAATCAAGGACGGATGCAGTCTTTATGGAGATCGAGCTGAATACCAGCCCTGTCCTTTGCGAAGCTCGTGACTCCAAGGTGCCGGACTCCGAACCTTCTGCACCCCTTCCGATTGAACCCAAGTGGGCGCCAATCATGGAGTTCACCACCGCGGACATCTTTCAGCACTCGCCCTTTGGCGACATCCTGAATTCACTAAACTCTCTCTCTTTATCAGGAGAGCCCTAGCCAGACTACGGTCTGCAAGGTTGGGATACGGACGACGAAGAAATTCGAAGCCCACTGAGGGAGTCCTGGATTAGGGGGTGTCCGGATGGCCGGACTAAGACCTTTGGCCGGACTCCCGGACTATGAAGATACAAGATTGAAGACTCCGTCCCGTGTCCGGATGGGACTTTCCTTGGCGTGGAAGGAAAGCTTGGCGATACGATATGAAGATCTCCTCCCATTGTAACCGACTCTGTGTAACCCTAGCCCTCTCCGGTGTCTATATAAACCGGAGAGTTTTAGTCCGTAGGACGAACAACAATCATACCATAGGCTAGATTCTAGGGTTTAGCCACTCTGATCTCGTGGTAGATCTACTCTGTACTACCCATATCATCAATATTAATCAAGCAGGAGTAGGGTTTTACCTCCATCGAGAGGGCCCGAACCTGGGTAAAAACATCATGCCCCTTGTCTCCTGTTACCATCCGCCTAGATGCACAGTTCGGGACCCCCTACCCGAGATCCGCCGGTTTTGACACCGACATTGGTGCTTTCATTGAGAGTTCCTCTGTGTCGTCGCCTTTAGGCCCGATGGCTTCTTCGCTCGACAATCGTGATATAGTCCGGGATGAGACTTTTCTCCCCGGACAGATCTTCGTATTCAGCGGTTTCGCACTGCGGGCCGACTCGTTCGGCCATCTGGAGCAGATCGAAAGCTACGCCCCTGGCCACCAGGTCAGGTTTGGAAGCTTAAACTACATGGCCGACATCCACGGGGACTTGATATTCGACGGATTCGAGCCACGACCGAGCGCGCCGCACTGTCACGATGGGCATGATTTAGCTCTGTCATCGGACAACACCCAGAGCGCCGCTCAGGTGTCCGCTCCGACCATTAGCTCGGAGCCCGCTGCGCCAGTCGGGGACGGACGGTTGGACGCCGCCCCGGAAGTTGCAACCTCTGCGGCGATAGAGTCGGATACCAGCCTAGTCCCTCGCAAGGCCCGTGACTCCAAGGTGCCGGACTCCGATCCGGACTCCGTAAATCCGGCACCTCTTCCGATTAAGCCCGATTGGGCTCCGGTCATGGAGTTCACCGCCGTGGATGTCTTTCAGCACTCGCCTTTCGGCAATATCCTGAATTCGTTAAAGTCTCTCTCTTTGTCAGGAGAGCCCTGGCCGGACTACGGCCAACACGGTTGGGATACGGACAACAAAGAAATTCATAGCCCACCCACCACCCACTTCGTAGCCACTGTCGACGATTTAACCGACATGCTCGACTTTGACCCCGAAGACATCGACGGCATGGACGCCGATGAAGGAGACGATCAAGAACCAGCACCTATAGGGAACTGGAAAGCCACCTTGGCATATGACATATACATGGTGGACACCCCTAAAGCAGGGGATGGCGAGGAGAAAACGGAGGATGACCCCTCCAAGAAGCAACCCAAGCGCCGACGTCAGTGGCGCCGCTCTAAGTCCCGCCAAAGCAAAAACGGCGGTTCCAGCACCGGAGATAAAAATACGCCGGACAGTGCCGAAGACAACCCCCTCCAGTAGGATTCAGTGCAGGAGGACGAAGGAGCCAGCCCTCAGGAGAGAGCGGCCGACAAAGAGGATGAGGACGACAATTACATGCCTTCCTCCGAAGACGAGGCAAGCCTCGACGACGACGAATTCGTCGTGCCAGAGGATCCCGTCGAACAAGAGCGTTTCAAACGCAGGCTCATAGCCACGGCAAGCAGCCTCAAGAAGAAACAGCAGCAGCTTAGAGCTGACCAAGACTTGGTAGCCGACATATGGACCGAAGTCCTGGCGGCCGAAGAGTATAAACTAGAACGCCCATCCAAGAGCTACCCAAAGCGCAGGCTGCTACCCCAACTTGAGGAGGAAGCAACTAATCCTACATCACCAGCGTACGATGCGCCCGATCGGCCACCCCGTGGCCGCGATAGAGAGGCCTTCAGGCCCTCAACCCAAGCCACACCCCGACACCGCTCAAAACATACTAGAGTACGGGGAGACGCAACAGACCTGCGAGACATCTTGGAGAATAAGGCAAGGCAAACAAGATCGATCTACGGATCGCATGGGCGCCCCGCTTCACGTGACGCTAGCCGTCACGCCGGACATAATAAGTATGGCCCGGCCGAATACAACAGACCAAGCTCGTCCGAGCTGCGTCGTGATATAGCCTAGTACAGGGGCGCCGCACACCCACTATGCTTCACAGACGAAGTAATGGATCATCAAATCCCCGAGGGCTTCAAACCCGTAAACATCGAATCATACGATGGCACAACAGATCCCGCGGTATGGATCGAGGATTACCTCCTTCATATCCACATGGCCCGTGGTGATGATCTACATGCCATCAAGTACCTCCCGCTCAAGCTTAAAGGACCAGCTCGACATTGGCTTAACAGCCTGCCAGCAGAGTCAATTAGTTGTTGGGAGGACCTGGAATCCGCATTCCTTGACAACTTCCAGGGCACGTATGTGCGACCACCAGACGCCGATGACCTAAGCCACATAATCCAATAGCCAGAGGAATCGGCCAGACAATTCTGGACACGGTTCCTAACCAAGAAAAACCAAATAGTCGATTGTTCGGACGCTTGCAACCTTCAGGTACAACATCCAAGACGAATGGCTTGCCCGGCACCTAGGACAGGAAAAGCTGAAGTCTATGGCAGCCCTCACGACACTCATGACCCGCTTCTGCGCGGGAGAAGACAACTGGCTAGCTCGTAGCAATAACATAACCAAGAGCCCCGGCAATTCGGATACCAAGGATAACAATGGTAGGTCACGTTGCAACAAGCATAAGCGCCGCATTAACGGTGACAATACTGAAGATACGGCAGTCAATGCCGGATTCAGAGGCTCTAAACCGGGTCAGCGGAAGAAGCCATTCAAAAGAAACCCTGAGGGCCCATCCAGCTTAGACCGGATACTCGATCGATCGTGCCAGATACACGGCACACCCGAACAGCCAGCCAATCACACCAACAGGGATTGTTGGGTGTTCAAGCAGGCAGGCAAGTTAAGTGCCGAGACCAGAGACAATGGGCTACATAGCGATGACGAGGAGGGGCCCCGGCCGCCGAACAACAAAGGACAGAAGGGATTTCCCCCGCAAGTTCGGACGGTGAATATGATATACTCAACCCACATCCCCAAAAGGGAGCGGAAGCGTGCTCTCAAGGACGTCTATGCGCTGGAGCCAGTCGCCCCAAAGTTCAACCCATGGTCCTCCTGCTTGATCACCTTCGATCGAAGGGACCATCCCACCAGCATCCGTCACGGCGGATTCGCCGCACTGGTGCTAGACCCAATTATCGACGGATTTCACCTTACCAGAGTCCTAATGGACGGCGGCAGTGGACACAGTGCGAAAAATGGGCATCGATCCTTCAAGGATTAAACCCACAAAGACAACTTTCAAAGGTGTCATACCAGGGGTAGAAGCCAGCTGTACAGGCTCGGTCACACTCGAGGTGGTCTTCGGATCCCCGGATAACTTCCGGAGCGAGGAGTTAATCTTCGACATAGTCCCATTCCGCAGCGGCTATCACGCCCTGCTTGGACGAACCGCATTTGCCAAATTCAATGCGGTGCCGCACTACGCATATCTCAAGTTCAAGATGCCAGGACCTCGCGGAGTCATCACGATAAACGGAAACACCGAACGCTCTCTCCGAATGAGGAGCACACGGAAGTACAGAGTAGCCTCTCAAGGCAGTTGTCCAATCCAGGTGCCAAACGTTCGGACAACGTCAAGCGAGCCCGAAGTAACCTACAACAAATCCGTCTGGCACGTTCCGAGCAAGCATAGCAGTGCGGCCCCAACCCCAGCCCCCGTCAAACAGCGATACTGGTACCACGCGTACATAATTACGCCTTAGAGATACCATGGGCATAAGGGGTGGGGCACAACAACGGCATGCCCAGAATGCGGCTCAACCGCACTAAGGGGCTCCCTATTTCGCCGTTTTCCTTCTCACACACTTTTAGGACCCAACTATTCGGAAGGCCTATCCGGCAATACTCTCGCCGAACCCACGATGCAATAGCTAGGGAGGAAGCAAGCCACGTCAAAAGTCCAGGTGGTCTCTATAACGAGTTTAATACCTGTTTCTCTTACAATCCTGCAGCTTGCCCCTGGAGGGCAATATGTCAAATACTCCCATCTCTTGCTTACCGCACTTTTTGTATCGTTCTGCTTTCGCAGCAGCCCTTTTTTAATGAACAATATATAGCTCTTACCTATTATTGTACTTATCTATTTTTATATACAAATATGTTCAATCATGACATTCTGCAACCGTACACTTTGGTACGGATAATACACCAGGGGCTTACAACACCCCATAACATGGTGTGAGAAGACCGAACACTCTAACAAGTGCGGCACCCCGAACTTATAGCACTATATGCATCGTCTCCGAATCATGTCTTTGGTCAATAGTTGGGTTTGCCCGGCTCCCATGTTTTGGTACCTTACGTTCCGCGTTGTTGGCTAAGGTAGCGCTGGGAGAACTACTGCGATTGTGCCCCAGTTGAGCTGGGTTAACACCTCAGTAGAGAAAGCTAAAACTGACTGTCATGATAGTGCGAGAGACCGGTCGCTGTTCACGAGGTTTCTTCGAGTCCTTAAAGACTTATGCCGCTTCGAGCGAGGAACTGGACTTATCCGGCCTAGGCGTGGATAGCTCCCCGAACTCGGTCTTCCGAATACTAGGGGCTTTGCCAAAATTTAAAATTATAGAATTCTATGGCTAAGTGAGAGTGATAAAGCATTATAAGTCCGACGGCCTGGTTCGTTGTGCTGAACGCCTCCCTAGATGGACCCAAGAATGGCAACAAGAGCGC
The DNA here is from genome assembly GCA_963921465.1 of Triticum timopheevii. Lineage (NCBI taxonomy): Eukaryota > Viridiplantae > Streptophyta > Magnoliopsida > Poales > Poaceae > Triticum > Triticum timopheevii. Next base: position 157,768,812 of record OY997272.1, read on the forward strand.
TTAGGTTTATCCCGAACACCCCAGCACTCGTGGCATGGGGGTCGAAACTGATGACTTGCATCTCTCAGATTTGATAAACGGCCGCACAGAAGGTAATATTTTAAATTAACAAGCGTTGCTTAACGCATATGAACAAAGCTTCAGCGTACAGGATAACAAATGCGAGTTTACTCAAAAATTACATCTTTGGAGCACTCATCCGCTATGCGGCGGGCACCTTTCAGAACGCCATTATAATACATCTCGGGCGTACGATACTCCTTGCCCGGCGGTGGCTCGTCCGTCAACAGCTTTTCCGCGTCTAGCTTGCCCAGTGCACCTTAGCACGGGCAAGGGCCCGACGGGCACCTTCAATACAAACGGAGCGCTTGACGACCTCAATCCACGGACACGCGTGCACCAACCGCTGCACCAGACCAAAGTAGCTCCCAGGCATGACTTCTCCAGGCCACAGCCGAGCTATGAGGCCCTTCATGGCCTGTTCGGCCACCTTGTGGAGCTCGACCAGCTGCTTCAGCTGGTCGCTCAGGGGCACCGGATGTTCGGCCTCAGCATACTGAGACCAGAACACTTTTTCCGTCGAGCTCCCCTCTTCGGCTCGGTAGTATGCAGCGGCATCAGACACACTACGGGGCAGATCGGCGAACGCTCCTGGAGAGCTCCGGATTCGGGTAAGTAGCAGATAATTAACTTTTATATTTTTGCTTTGCATAAAGAATGCCTTACCCGCCGCTATCTTCTTCATCGCCTTGATCTCCTGAAGGGCCTTCTGGGCTTCGGCCTTAGCGGTCTTGGCATTCTCAAGAGCCAAGGCAAGCTCGGACTCTCGAGTCTTCGAGTCACGCTCCAAACTCTTGTGTTTTTCCACGAGAGCCTGGAGCTCTTGCCGCACCTCTGCCACCCGCGCCTCCTGCTTCTCTCGCTCGGTGCGCTCCAAGGCCGCACTCTTTTCGGCCTTCGAGACCGCCTCTTTCAGGGTCGCCACCTCGGTCGTGGCTCCTGCAACATTAACGTTGGTCCTGTTATTATTATGCAACCAAGTATTTCTATATACATTTATAGGAGGTACTATGTACCCTCTTTATCCTCGAGCTGCTTCTTGGCACGGCCGAGCTTGCTCTCGGACCGCTCGAGGCTTTCCTTCAAGGCATTGACCTCCGCAGTCAGTGCGGCAGAGGTCAGCAACGCAGCCTGCATTCCCATATTGACATATTTCTATTAGACTCCTGCGTATATCTTTTGAGATCCTCAGTTTGGCTTTTCTTTCCGAACACCGAACTGAGCATTAGGGGCTACTGTCTATGAGGTAACATTTTTTATATATGTTTTTGGACACATACCTCAAAGCCCATTAACAGGCTTGTGCAGGCTTCCGTCAGCCCGCTCTTGGCGGACTGAACCTTCTGAATCACCGCACTCATAATAGTGCGGTGTTCTTCGTCGATGGAGGCGCCGTTAAGCGCCTCCAGCAAATTGTCCGGCGCCTCCGGGTGGACGGAAGTCGCCGGCGTCGCGGGCTTGCCCTTCTTATGAAGGCGCCGCCTGTCGGACTTTGGAACCACTAATGGTTCTGGAGCAGTGTCCGGCCCGGGGCCGGACTTAGATCCCTCCGGGGCTTTACCCCCTTTGGGATTGGAGTCAGGAAGGTCGCTTTGTGGCGCTTCCAGGACCACCTCCTCCTAGTTTTGTCCCCCACGGGACTCCACCTCAGCGTCGTCTGTAGGGAGAGGGGAGGAGGCCGTCGGAAGTGAAGCACTATTCACATCCGACGAATTCAGAGATCCGCTCGACGAATCGCCAAGCTGAGCTCTGGGCGGACTGCATGATTAGCTTCGGCGTTAAAAGCTATCAAATAATAAAGGAGTGCAATAAGTCATTCGGGTAGCCAGACACTTACGATTTTGCCACGGGCTTGACCCTGGATGGCCAGTCCTCCCCGCCGTCTTCGGCGTCAGGGGCGTATTCCGGCAGAAGGGTCTTCCCCTTCTTTGACCCTCCGGCTTCCCCAGTTGGGGCGGCCTTTCTCTTCTTTCCTCCCCCCGTTGGAGGGGGAGAGGAATCTTCTTCTTCCTCCTCCTCCTCGTCTTCGGAGGCAGAGGGTGCGCTGGGGCCGTCGGGCAAATCCGACAACACCGGGCGCCGGGAACTCTTTCGGTCCCCGTGGCCTTCTCCTTGGCCGTCTTCTCCGGCACCACATGTGGTGCCGGAACCAGTAGCTTCGCTAAGTGTGCGTCTACTGGGCCTTCGAGAAAAGGGGCCAGACAGTCAAACTGTCCGGATGTCCTCTTCCAGTCCTGTCAAAGGAACAAGAGTTTAGATCCCACATAAAGTCACACTATGAAATTCGGGTATCCCGTAAGGGACTAAATGTAAGCTTACTTCGGAGGCTTGACGTTTGGCGCGGAATCCGCGATCCTCGGTGACAGGAGGGGAGACCTCAGAACTCTTGAAAAGCACCTTCCAGGTGTCCTCATGCTTCGTTTCGAAGAGCCGGGATAGAGTCTGGTGCCGGGCCGGGTCGAACTCCCACAAATTGAAGTCCCGTCGTTGACACGGGAGGATCCGACGGAAGAGCATGACCTGTACCATGTTGACAAGCTTGAAATTCTTGGTCACCAGGTCTTGGACGCAGGTTTGGAGTCCGGTCACCTCTTCCGGATTGCCCCACGACAGGCCCATCTCTTTCCAAGATGTGAGCCGGGTGGGGATGCCAGATCGAAATTTGGGGGCCGCTGCCCATTTAGGGTCACACGGCTCGGTGATATAAAACCACCCCGATTGCCACCCTTTGATGGTTTCCACGAAGGCACCCTCGAGCCAAGTGACATTGGCTATCTTGCCCACCATGGCGCCTCTGCATTCCGCCTGTCGGCCTTGCACGACCTTCGGCTTGACGCTGAAGATCTTCAGCCATAGTCCAAAGTGGGGCTGGATGCGGAAGAAGGCCTCGCACATGATGATAAACGCCGAGATATTGAGGATGAAGTTCGGGGCCAGATCGTGGAAGTCCAGGCCGTAGTAGAACATGAGCCCCCGGACGAACGGGTGAAGAGGAAAACCCAGTCCGCAGAGGAAATGGGGAAGAAAAACAACCCTCTCATGGGGCCTGGGGGTGGGGATGAGTTGCCCCACATCTAGGAGCCAGTGCGCGATGTCGTTAGACAAGTATCTGGCCTTCCTCAGGTTTTTGACCGTGACGGAGGAGGCCATCCATCTACCTCCCGCTCCAGACATGGTTGGAGAAGGTTGAGGTGGGAAGTGCGGGCTTGGGCGCTGGAGCTCGAGCGTGCAGGGACGGATAAGCAGAGGAGGAAGAGGGCGTGAATGGAAAGGGCGGATTCTTATCCCCTTATATGAGAGGCCAAAACTACGAGCCCCCCACCGGCCTAATAAAACCCACTTATCTCCCAAGCGCCGCGGTTAATGGTGCGGTTGGGTTACCCACACCCGTATTGATGAGAATCCCGGAATAAGGGGACACGATCTCTGCTTTGACAAGACGTGCCAAGGAAACCGCCTCGCTAAACGCGCTGAGGTGGAACAATAAAATGAATAAAAGCCTGGCCGTGGCATGATGTCACGCCGCGGAACACGTCAGCAGTTTTGATTGATGCAAATATTATTCTCTATACGGTGGAACGCGGAACTTATTTTGCAGAGCCGGACACTACCCTGGTGTTCAACATCTTCTATGAAATATTCAGAGGAGGAACCCGCCTTGCAATGCCGAAGACAACTTGCACGCCGGACTCGTCGTCATTGAAGCCTGGTTCAGGGGCTACTAAGGGAGTCCTGGATTAGGGGGTGTCCGGATGGCCGGACTAAGACCTTTGGCCGGACTCCCGGACTATGAAGATACAAGATTGAAGACTCTGTCCCGTGTCCGGATGGGACTTTCCTTGGCGTGGAAGGAAAGCTTGGCGATACGATATGAAGATCTCCTCCCATTGTAACCGACTCTGTGTAACCCTAGCCCTCTCCGGTGTCTATATAAACCGGAGAGTTTTAGTCCGTAGGACGAACAACAATCATACCATAGGCTAGATTCTAGGGTTTAGCCGCTCCGATCTCGTGGTAGATCTACTCTTGTACTACCCATATCATCAATATTAATCAAGCAGGAGTAGGGTTTTACCTCCATCGAGAGGGCCCGAACCTGGGTAAAAACATCGTGTCCCTTGTCTCCTGTTACCATCCGCCTAGACGCACAGTTCGGGAATCCCTACCCGAGATCCGCTGGTTTTGACACCGACACCCACCCACCACCCACTTCGTAGCCACTGTCGATGATTTAACCGACATGCTCGACTACGACTCTGAAGACATCGACAGTATGGACGACGATGCAGGAGACGACCAAGAACCAGCGCCAATATGGCACTGGAAAGCCACCTCGTCATATGACATATACATGGTGGACACCCCAAAAGAAGGGAATGGCGATGGAACAACGGAGGATGACCCCTCCAAGAAACTGCCTAAGCGTCGGCGTCAGCGGCGCCGCTCTAAATCCCGCCAAAGCAAAAACGGCGATTCTGGCACCGGAGACAATAATACCCCGGACAGTGCCGAAGACAACCCCCTCCAGCAGGATTCAGCGTAGGAGGATGGAGAAGCCAGCCCTCATAAGAGAGCGGCAGACAGAGAGGTAGAGGACGATAATTACATGCCTCCCTCCGAAGACGAGGCAAGCCTCGCCGACGACAAATTTGTCGTGCCTGAGGATCTCGTCAAACAAGAGCGTTTCCAACGCAGGCTTATGTCCACGGAGAGTAGCCTCAAGAAAAAATAGCAGCCGCTTAGAGCTGACCAAGATTTGCTAGCTGACAAATGGACTGAAGTCCTGGCGGCCGAAGAGTACAAACTCGAACGCCCCTCCAAGAGCTACCCAAAGCGCAGGCTGCTACCCCAATTAGAGGAGGAAGCACCTAAACCTATGTCACCAACGCAGGACGCGGCCGACCGGCCACGTTGTGGCCGCGACAGAGAGGCCTCTCGGCCACCCATTCAAGCCGCACCCCGGCACCGCTCAAAAAATACCAAGGCACGGGGAAATGCACCAGACCTGCGTGACATATTGGAGGACAAGGCAAGGCAAACAAGATCGATCTACGGATCACGTGGGCGCCCCACGACACGTGACGATAACCGTCGCGCTGGATATGGCAAATACGGCCAGGACGAACACGCCAGGCAAAGCTCATATGAGCTACGTCGTGATATAGCCCAGTACAGAGGCGCCGCACACCCACTATGCTTCACAGACGAAGTAATGGATCATCAAATCCCCGAGGGTTTTAAACCCGTAAACATCGAATCATATGATGGCACAACAGATCCCGCGGTATGGATCAAGGATTATCTCCTTTATATCCACATGGCCCGCGGCGATGATCTACACGCTATCAAATACCTCCCACTCAAGCTTAAAGGACCAGCTCGGCATTGGCTTAACAACTTGCCAGTAGAGTTAATTGGTTGCTGGGAGGACCTGGAATCCGCATTCCTCGACAATTTCTAGGGCACCTATGTGCGACCACCAGACGCCGATGACCTAAGCCACATAATTCAGCAGCCAGAAGAATCGGCCAGACAATTCTGGACACGGTTCCTAACCAAGAAAAATCAAATAGTCGACTGTCCGGACGCAGAGGCCCTTGAAACCTTCAAACATAACATCCATGATGAATGGCTTGCCCGGCACCTAGGACAGGAAAAGCCGAAATCCATGGCAGCCCTCACAACACTCATGACCCGCTTTTGCATGGGAGAAGACAACTGGCTAGCTCGTAGTAATAACATGACCAAGAGCCCTAGTAATTCGGATACCAAGGACAACAATGGCAGGTCACGTCGCAACAAGCACAAGCGCCGCATTAACAGCGACAACGCTGAGGATACGACAGTTAATGCCGGATTCAGAGGCTCTAAACCCGGTCAGCGGAAAAAGCCATTCAAAATAAATACTCCGGGCCCGTCCAGTTTGGACCGGATACTCGATCGCTCGTGCCAGATACACGGCACCCCCGAACAACCAGCCAATCACACCAACAGGGATTGTTGGGTGTTCAAGCAGGCAGACAAGTTAAGTGCCGAAAACAGAGACAAGGGGCTGCATAGCAATGACGAGGAGGAGCCCCGACCGCCGAACAACAGGGGACAGAAGGGTTTCCCCCCACAAGTGCGGACGGTAAACATGCTATACACAACCCACATCCCCAAAAGGGAGCGGAAGCATGCACTCAGGGACGAGCCAGTCGCCCCAAAGTTCAACCCATGGTCCTCCTACCCGATCACTTTTGATCGAAGGGACCACCCCACTAGCATCCGTCACGGCGGATTCGCCGCATTGGTTCTAGACCCAATCATTGAAGGATTTCACCTCACTAGAGTCCTCATGGACAACGGCAGCAGCCTAAACCTGCTTTATCAAGATACCGTGCGAAAAATGGGCATAGATCCCTCGAGGATTAAACCCACAAAGACGACCTTTAAAGGCGTCATACCAGGTGTAGAGGCCAGCTGTACAGGCTCAGTTACACTTGAAGTGGTCTTCGGATCCCCGGATAATTTCCGAAGCGAAGAGTTAATCTTCGACATAGTCCCGTTCCGCAGTGGCTATCACGCCCTGCTCGGGCGAACCGCATTTGCAAAGTTCAATGCGGTGCCGCACTACGCATACCTCAAGCTCAAGATGCCAGGCCCTCGAGGATTCATTACGGTCAATGGAAACACCAGATGCTCTCTCCGACCAGAGGAGCACACAACGACCCTCGTGGCATAAGTACAAAGAAGCCTCTCAAGGCAATTCTCCAGTCCGGCTGTTAAACATTTGGACACCGTCAAGCGCGCCCGGAGTAACCTACAACAAGACCGTCTGGCATGTTCCGAGCAAGCATAGCAGTGTGGCCCCAACCCCAGCCCTCGTGAGATTGCGAAACTAGTACCACGCGTACATAATTACGCTTTGGAAATACCATGGGCATAAGGGGAGGGGCACAACCACGACACGCCCAGAATGCGGCTCAACCTCACTAGGGGCTCCCGATTTTGTCATTTCTCTTTTCTTACTTTCAGGACTCCACTCTCAGGAAGGCCTGTCCGGCAGTACAATCGCCGAACACACGATGCAACAGCCAGGGAGACAACAAGCCACGTCGAATGTCCAGGTGGTCTCTATAATGAGCTAAATACCTGTCTTACTTAAAGTCTCACAACTTGCCCCTGGAGGGGGACATGTCAAATAATCCCACCTCTTGCTTATCGCACTATTTGTATCATTCTGCTTTCAAGGCAGCCTTTTAATAAAACAATACATAGCTCATGTCTATTATTGCATTCATTTTTATGTAAATATGTTCAGTTATGACATTATGCAACCGTACACTTTGGTACGACCAATACACCTGGGGCTCAAGTACCCCAGAATATGGTGTGGGAAGTCCGAACACTCTCACGAGTGCGGCACCCCGAACTTATAGCATTATATGCATCGGCTCCGAATCATGTCTTGGGTCAATAGTTGGGTTTGCCCGGCTCCCATGTTTTGGTACCTTACGTTCCGCTATATCGGCTAAGGTAGCGCTGGGAGAACTACTGTGATTGTGCCCCAGTTGAGCTAGGTTGAGCACCTCAGTAGAGAAAGCTAAAACTGATCGTCATGATAGGGCGAGAGCCGGTCGCTGTTCGAGAGGTTTTCGAGTCCCTAAAGACTTATGCTCTTAGAGCGAGGAGCTGGCTTTGTCCGGCCTAAGCGTGGATAGCGCCCCGAACTCGGTCTTCTGAATACTAGGGGCTTCGCCGAAATTTAAAATTATATAATTCTATGGCTAAGTGAGAGTGATAAAGCATTATAGTCCGATTGCCTTGTTCGTTGTGCTGAGCGCCTCCCTCGAAGGACCCAAGAATGGGAACAAGAGCGCTCAGGTTTATCCCGAACACCCCAGCACTCGTGGCATGGGGGTAGAAGCCGACGACTCGCATCTCTCAGATTTAATAAACGGCCGCACAGAAGGTAATATTTTAAATTCAAAAAGCGTTGCTTAGCGCGTATGAACAAGTTTTCAGCGCACAGGATAACACGAGCGAGTTTATTCAAAAATTACATCTGTGGAACACTCATTCGCCACAAGGCAGGCACCCTTCAGGATGCCCTCATAATACAACTCGGGCTTGCGATGCTCCTTCCCCTCTGGCGGGCCATCCGTCACCAGCTTCTCAGCATCCATCTTGCCCCAGTGTACTTTAACACGGGCAAGGGCCCTACGGGCGCCCTCGATGCATACGGAGAGCTTGATGATTTCAAGCCATGGACATGCATCCACCAGCCGCCTCACCAGCCCAAAGTAGCTCCCAGGCATGGCCTCCCCAGGCCATAGCCGGCCTATAAGGCCCTTCATAGCCTGTTCGGCTGCCTTATGGAGCTCGACCAGCTGCTTCAGCTGGTTGCTCAGGGGCACCGGGGTGTCCGGCCTCAGCATACTGGGACCAGAACACCTTCTCCGTCGAGCTCCCTTCCTCGGCTCGGTAGAATGCGGCGGCGTCGACACACTGCGGGGCAGATCTGCGAATGCTCCTGGAGAGCTCCGGACTCGGGTAAGTAACAAGTAATTTACTTTCATGTGCTTGCTTTGCATAAAGAATGCCTTACCCGCCACTATCTTTTTCATCGCCTCAATTTCCTGGAGGGCTTTTTGGGCTTCGGCCTTGGCAGATTTGGCGCTTTCAAGTGCCGAGGCAAGCTCGGACTCTCGAGTCTTTGAGTCAAGCTCTAAACTCTTGTGTTTTTTCACAAGAGCATCGAGCTCTTGCCGCACCTCCGCCACCCCGCCTCCTGTTTCTCTCGCTCGGTGCGCTCCACGGCCGCATTGTCTTCGGCCTTGGACAGTGCTTCCTTCAGGGTCACCACCTCGGTTGTGGCCCCTGTAAACACTCACCTAGGTCCTGTCATTATTTGCAACCAGGTATTTTTATACTTACATAAGGTACTAGTTACCTTCCTTGTCCTTGAGCTGCTTCTTGGCAAGGCCGAGCTTGTTCTCGGACCGCTCGAGGCTCTGCTTCAATGCATCGACCTCCACAGTCGGTGCAGCAGAGGTCAGCAGCGCAACCTGCATTCCCATATTGACATACTTATGTTAGACTCCTGCGTATATCTTTTTAGATCCTCAGTCCGGCTTTTATTTCCGAACACCAAACTGAGCATCAGGGGCTACTGTCTATGCGGTAATATTTTTACATATCTTAAATACGTACCTCAAAGCCTATTAGAAGGCTAGCACAGGCTTCTGTCAGCCCGCTCTTGGCAGACTGAACTTTCTGGATCACCACACTCATAATAGTGCGGTGCTCCTCGTCGATGGAGGCGCCGTTAAGCACCTCTAGCAGGTTATCCGGTGCCTCCGGTTGGACGGGGGTCACCGGCGTTGTAGGCTTGCCCTTCTTACTATGGGGCCGCCTGCCAGATTCCGGAACCACTGAGGGTTTCGGCGCGGTGTCCGGCCCAGGGCCGGACTTAAATCCCTCTGGGGTTTCATCCCCTTTGGGCCTGGAGTCCGGGAGGCCGCCTTGCGGCGCCTCCAGGACCACCTCCTCCTGGCTTAGCCCCTTTTGGGACTCCACCTCGGCATCGTCCGTAGGGCGAGGGGAGGTAGCAGTCGGGAGTGAAAGACTATTCACATCCGACGAATCCAGGGAGCCGCTCGACGAATCGTCGAGCTGAGCCTTGGGCGGACTGCATGATTATATTCGGCGTCAGAAGGTACTGTGTAATAAAGGAAGGCCATGAGTTATTATGGTATCCGGATACTTACAATTTTGCCAGGGGCTTGGCCCTGGATGGCCACTCGTCTCCGCCGTCACCAGCGTCGGAGGCATAGTCCGGAAGAAGGGTCTTCCCCTTCTTGGACCCTCTGGCCTCCCCAGTTGGGGCGGCCTTCCTTTTCTTTCCTCCCCCCGTTGGAGGGGGAGAGGCTTCTTCTTCCTCCTCCTTGTCTTCGGAGGGGGAATGCGCTTCGGGGTCGTCGGGCGATGAATCCGAGACCACCAGGCGCCGGGAACTCTTTCGAGTTCCCGTGGCCTTCTTCTTGGCCTTCTTCTCCGGCACCACGTGAGGTGCCGGGACCAGCAGCTTCGCCAAGCGTGCATCCACTGGGCCTTCGGGCAAAGGAGCCAGACAGTCAAACTGTCTGGACGTCTTCTTCCAGTCCTGCCAAAGGAGTGGGAGCTTTGATCCTGCATAGAGTCAAACTATGAAAAACAGGTGTCTTGTAAAGGGTACAACAAGCTTACTTCGCTGGCTTGGCGCTTTGCACAAAATCTGCGATCCTCGGTGGTGGGAGGGGGAACCTCGGAGCTCTTGAATAGCACCTTCCAGGCGTCCTCGTGCGTTGTGTCGAAGAGCCTGGACAAAGTCTGGTGCTGGGCTAGGTCGAACTCCCACAAGTTGAAAGCCCGTCGTTGACACGGGGGAATCCGGCGGAAGAGCATGACTTGGACTATGTTGACAAGTTTAACCTTCTTGTCCACTAGGTTTTGGACGCAGGTTTGGAGTCCGGTCACCTCTTCCAAATTACCCCACGTCAGGCCTGTCTCTTTCCAGGAGGTGAGCCGTGTGGGGATGCCATACTGGAATTCGGGGGCCGCTACCCATTCAGGGTCATGCGGCTCGGTGATATAGAACCACCCCGATTGCCACCCTTTGATGGTTTCCACAAAGGAGCCCTTGAGCCATGTGACGTTGGGCATTTTGCCCACCATGGAGCCTCCACACTCCTCTTGCCGGCCGCCCACAACCTTCGGCTTGACATTGAAGGTCTTCAGCCATAGGCAAAAGTGGGGCTTGATGCGGAGGAAGACCTGGCACACGACGATGAACGCCGAGATGTTGAGGATGAAGTTCGGGGCCAGATCGTGGAAATCCAGGCCGTAGTAGAACATGAGCCCCCGGACAAATGGGTGGAGTGGGAAGCCCAGTCCGCGGAGGAAATGGGGGAGGAACACCACCCTCTCACGGGGCCTGGGGGTGGGGATGAGCTGCCCCTCGTCTGGGAGCCGGTGCGTGATGTCATTGGACAAGTATCCGGCTTTCCTCAACTTTTTGATGTGCCCCTCCGTGACGGTGGAGGACATCCACCTGCCTCCCGCTCCGGACATGGTTGGAGAAGGTTGAGGTGGGAAGTGCGGACTTGGGCACTGGAGCTCGAGTGCGCAGGAATGGATAAGCGAAGGAGGAGGAAGGCGTAGATGGAAAGGGTGGATCCTTATCCCCTTATATGGGCGGCCGAAACTATGTGCCCCCGCCAGCCTGGTAAAACTCGCTTATCTCCCAAGTGCCGTGATTAATGGCACGGTTGGGTTACCCACGCCCGTATTGATGAGAATCCTGGAATAAGGGAACACGATCTCTTCTTTGACAAGATGTGCCAAGGAAACCCCCTCGCTAAACGCGCTGAGGTGGGACAGTAAAATGATTCGAATAAAGGGTTGGCTGTAGCATGATGTCACGCTGCGGAATACGTCAGCAGATTAGATTTGTATAAATATTATTCTCTCTACGGTGGTATGTGGAGCTAATTTTGCAGAGCCGGACACTATCCTTGTGTTCAAAATCTTTTATGAAGTATTCGGAGGGGGAACCCGCCTTGCAATGCCGAAGACAATTTGCGCGCCGGACTCGTCGTCATTGAAGCCTGGTTTAGGGGCTACTGGGGGAGTCCCGGATTAAGGGGTGTCCGGATGGCCGGACTATGACCTTTGGCCGGACTCCCGGACTATGAAGATACAAGATTGAAGACTTCGTCCCGTGTCCGGATGGGACTTTCCTTGGCGTGGAAGGCAAGCTTTGCGATGCGGATATGTAGATCTCCTCCCATTGTAACCGAATCTGTGTAACCCTAGCCCTCTTCGATGTCTATATAAACCAGAGGGTTTTAATCAGTAGGACGAACAACAATCATACCATAGGCTAGCTTCTAGGGTTTAGCCTCTCTGAACTCGTGGTAGATCTACTCTTGTACTACCCATATCATCAATATTAATCAAGTAGGAGTAGGGTTTTACCTCCATCGAGAGGGCCCGAACCTAGGTAAAAACATCGTGTCCCTTGTCTCCTGTTACCATCCGCCTAGACACACAGTTCGGGACCCCCTACCCGAGATCCGCCAGTTTTGACACCGACACTCACAGAGACCTCGAGGTAACCGGAAGCATGCCATAGAATAAACCAGAATTGCCTGAGCCATCAATTTTATAAGAACTTCCTTTCCCCCTGCCGGTAAGATTTTTGCTATCCATCCTTTCACCTTATTCCAAATCCCGTCCTTCAAGAATTTAAAAGTGCCATTCTTTGAGTGACCCACATCCGTTGGCATTCCCAAATACCTTTCATTAAGAGATTCAGTTGGAACTTGCAAGGACAACTTCACCACTTCACGCGTGATGTTAGGGCAACCTTTACTGAAGAAGATAGAAGACTTATCCTTATTAACCCGCTGCCCTGACGCATCACAATATTGGTTCAATAGGTTTGATACCTCATCCGCACCCTCTGAGCTTGCTTTTAAAAAACAACATGTTATCATCAGCAAACATGAGATGGTTCACCGGTGGAGCCGTTGGGGCCACCTTGATCCTGTTTAAGTGTGATGACTAGTTAGAATTCAAAAGGCATGAAAGGCCCTCCGCTGCTAACAAAAAAAGGTAGGGTGAAATAGTCGAATCCTTCTTGTTGGTCTGAACTGTTCCAACTTTTTTCCATTGAATAAAACAGAGAATGATATAGATTTGACCATGCCCATTGTCGGGGATATACCCCGCGGTATGACCCGGCCGGAGTTGTAAACTGGCTGGGACTTGGTAAACCGGCAGACAGTTAAGACAGATGGCTATGACGGACGGTAAACCGGGAGGTGGTAAACCGGCAAGTGTTAAGGCAGGGGGTAAATCGCAGGAGTTAAGTCAGATCCTAAATCGGCAGACCATCTTAAACTGGCAGACCATCTTAAACCGGCAGACCATCTTAAACCGGCAAACAGTGATAACTGGGTTGCCAGGGGTTATGAAGCCCGAGACGTTATGAAGCCCAAGATGTTAAGAAGCCCATGAAGATAAGTCAGAATAGTTAAGTCTTAAGTCCGAGTTGGACTCTACATGTAACCCGCCCCTTCAACATATATAAGGAGGGGTAGGGCTCCCCAAAGAGGGAGAAGTAAGAAGAAATAATCTTAGGGCTAGACACAAAGAGGAGAGCCGGTTTACGGCGACTCCCTCATGATGATAATGAGACCTAACCTCAAACAACATGTAGGGTTGTTACCGGATGATGTTTCCCGGGGCCCGAAGCTGTCTAAATCCCTGTCTTGTGTTGCGTTTCTCGATTCCGTTCAACCCCTCTCAAGCTACCACATAGATGCGTTGGCCTCACGTAGTCCTGGCCATCTCAGGCCCGGCCCTGTCGGCTCACCCAGGCCTAACCCTAAAATCCAGGGCCTAGGCCTGATGGGCTTGCCCGTGGGCCGGGCTTGGGCCTAAGTTTTAAGCCCAGCAGCAAGGCCTGGACGGGCTTGGGCTTGGCATATTGGCATTTTAAAGAAGAGGCCCGGCCCACGGCCCTAAGCCCTAAGGGCTTTTCAGGGCTTTTTACCAGATGGGCCGGGCTTGGGCTTGAAAAGTAGGCCCGATGGTAGGGCCTGGGCCTCAGTTTTTTGCTGTGGGCTTTTTTAGGCCCGGCCCAAGCCCGGCCCGGCCCGGCCCGTGGCCAGATATATCCCTCACGACTAAGTCCTCACCCTAGGACATCTGCCGTGACAATTCCACAACAGTTGGCACCCACCATGGGGCCTGCGCACGGTGGTGTTGAGTTCTTGGAGGGATCTTTCTAGGGTTCAAGAAGTTCGCAATTTTTCGAGTTGAAGAAGAGTCATCAATAAAGGAGTTACATTGTCTCAATATCAAGCAGCCAGAGCAACAAAATACAAGATTTTCCCAAAGTCAAAAGCAGTGAGAGTTACGGTCTCTTCGTAGCTACTGTCCGGCGGTTTATCTGATCAATTTTTAATCCGCCCAGATAGACTGAAGCTTTTTCTCTGAAGTCAGCATACTACCAGTTCACCGAGCCTATGACGAGGGTTGTGTGCTGCGTGCCGCTGCGACCATGCGATCCGTTGAACCGGATCTTATTTTGCTACACCGTCGTCAGAAGCTGGAACAGAGAAATTTTTCTGCGGCAACACCTCAGACGCCGCTGCCGCCGGGTTACTACAAACCCTATCTCCGTTTTGGCACAGGATGAAAAACTACGCGTAAAGCAGATTGCATCCGAGCTACTGATGTATGCAGGTTCACTTCAAATCTCAAGGTTTGGGAAGCAAATAATCTGACGAGCTTCTTATGTCCTCACGAGAGACCCAAATCACCGCTTAAAGTCAAAGTACTAATTCAACTAGTACTTTTCACGTGTTGGACGGAAGCCAAGGTGAAGACAAGCCATCACATCAATCGCCAGGGTATTAGATGCAAGTGCCAGTACTCAGATCCTCAAGGGAAAATTACTAAAAAATAGAGAGAGAAAAAGGCCACGACCTGGTCTGTTCAACCGGTTACAACTCGGAAGCAACCTCTGTTGCGACCTTGCTTCACGGGTGCTTCCGCCGCCGGGTTGAGCCGGCCCTGCCGTCTCAGGCCGTCCCTTGCTCAGGGTCAACACCGAGCCACGCCCGGCCTCGTCTAGAGCCGCCCTCCCGCCACGCGATTCCGCCTCTGAGCCGGCAGTTTTTGAACCGCCCGCTACATCCGCTGCCGTTTCAAGCCGTTCTAAGCAGTAGGAGAGCCGCCGTTGCTTATGTTTCAAGTCGTCATCAAGTCACCAAGCATCATAGGATCAAATTGCCTGGTCAAACCGCCTCGTCGACCAACCTCCTCCGAGGCCTCGAGCCGCTTCTGTCTCTATCGTTTGCCTCCTGCACGCTCGCCGTCTCCGGTGTGCCGACCGACTCCTACGTCTTCTGTTGGTACACCTTGAACCGCTGCGCCAAGTCGCCCTGGGCTCGCTCACTGTAAGCAACCAGGTGCGACCCCAAGTTGCCGATACTCTGCCCGCTTCAGCTGCCGCCTCGCCAGGTTACCTCCGTCCGCTTCAGCTGTAGCCCCGCCGGGTTATCTCTGCCCATGGCCGGCGCCGGTTCTGCCCTACCTGAGCAACCGCTTCGACGACCATGGGTTGTCTAGCGCATCAGGCCATTTGCGGTCTCACGCTGTCGCTAAGTCACCTCGCCGACCACCTTGGGCCGCCCTGGTCGAGCCGCTGCCGGGCCTCGCCTCGCCGTCTCCGCCGGATCATCCCCGCCCTGTTTCCACCGAGTCTAACTGCCGCGGGCCGCCTCAGCTGCCGACCGCCTCTGCGCCATGCCAGCTTTGCCTCGAGCGCTGCCATACTCAGCCGCCGCCCAAGTCGCCTTAACCACAGCGGGACAAAGTTCCTGCTCCTTTTGCGGCACTGCGGATCTCCATCGCCAAACCGCCATCGCTTCACCACTGCGCCGCCAGGTGTTAAACCCCCCCCCCCCTACGGTGTCCGCGGGTGCACACTGATCTGTTTCACCGCTTCACCGCTGACTCCAGCGCCCTGAGCCGGCCGGTCCAGAATCGCCTCCGCTTCACCGCTGCGCCCTGCTGAGTCTCCCACACCTGAGCTGCCCAATTTCATCAGCCGGCCCCGCCGTGGCCTTACTTTGGTCAAGCTTGACCTCCGCCCTGTCGATGAGCCATCCCGCTTCAAAGCATTGTTGGCCTCCTTGAGTCGCCGGAACATGCTAAACTACAGCCAGTGCGCCTCTGAATCGCTTCTTCCGCCAAATCTTCACCAAGTTGCCGGTTTATCACCTGCCGGTTTACCTCAGCTTCAACCGGAGCCGGCAGAGGCAAGACACTGATAGGGAAGGGGTGCTTCTCCAAGTAGAAGCAGACAAAAGAGAAGAAGGATAAAACCTGCTATGTGCATGGATAATGCGGCCAGAGTGCTAATTACCTGAACCCAGTGCTGGTCAAAACCAAGCTTCAACATTATGGACTCCAAATACTACCACTCCACTCGATCATATGCTTTCATCATATCAAGTTTGAGTGCTGCAAAACTATTAGCCTTCGATATTCCTTTTCATAAAGTGCAAACATTCATAGGCAGATATTATGTTGTCAGTGATCAACCTACCTGACACAAAGGCGGATCTTGAGAAATAATATCTTGTAAAATGGTTTTGAGTCTATTGGCCACCACTTTAGAAGCAATCTTGTAGACAACATTGCACAAACTTATAGTTCGAAACTGTGATAAAAGTGTTGGATTTTCTACCTTTGGAATGAGGACCAGTACCAATTCATTGATAAACTCCACACTCGCCTCTCCTTTCACAATTCCGAGGACTACCGATGTTACCTCCTTTCCACAAACATCCCAATAATGCTGAAAGAAATGAGTTGGAAAACCGTCCAGGCCCAGATCTTTCATCAGGAACCTTTGAACAAAGTACATTTTACCTCCTCCTCCTCCTCTGTGTAGGGTGCAAGGAAAGATGCATTCATCTCAGATATCACTTTCTGTGGTACTTGATCAAGTACTTGTTCCATGTTGGTTACCCCTTGTGAAGAAAAAAGATGCAAGGTTCCATCTCCGCTCTCCCGTCTTACATTACACTAATAGAACTCCCGTGCGTTGCTACGGGCTTCAATTCATATAAATAAATCAAACAAACTATTAGGTCATCATCAAGGTTGAAGTTCATTTCTCCCTCATACTTCCCGACATGTACAAATATCAGACGGGTGCCTTACAGGCTGTCCATGATCCAACCATCTGGACAGTCCGGCTCCCCCAAATCCAGCCCATATGTGGGTGAGATATATGGTTGTCCAGACCAACCATCATGTTATATGTAACACGCAGCCCCACAAAAAACCGCATCCCATGATGCATCCTTCTCTTTTCCCGTTGGACCCTTCCCTTCCCGCCTGGTTTCCCGCCATAGCAGGACATTTCTGTTGGGTAACATAGCATGTAATTTAAAAAAAAATCCTACGCTCATGCAAGATCTATCTAGGAGATGCATAGCAACGATAGGGGGAGAGTGTGTCCATGTACCCTCGTAGACCGAAAGCGGAAGCGTTTGACAACACGGTTGATGTAGTCAAACTTCTTCTCGTTCTGATCGATCAAGCACCGAACGTACGTCACCTCCGAGTTCTGCACATGTTCAGCTCGATGACATCCCTCGAACTCTTGATCCAGCAAAGTGTCGAGGGAGAGTTCCGTCAGCACGACGGCATGGTAACGGTGATGGTTAAGTGATCCGCGCAGGGCTTCGCCTAAGTACTACGTGAATATGACCGGAGGCGTAAACTATGGAGGGGGGCGCCGCACACGGCTAACAATGTTTGTTGTGTATTCTAGCAGTGCCCCCCTCATATATATATGTTGGAGGGGAGGAGAGGCAGCCAAGGGGGCGCCCCAAGTAGGAGGAATCCTACTTGGGCACCTCCCAATTCGGCCTCCTCCCTTTCCTTTCCTATTCGGAGTAGGAAGGGAAGAGGGGGAAAGGGGAATCATATTCCCTTTTTCCTTTCCTCCTTCTCCTTTCCCTCTCCAATTTGGCCAAACCATATGGGGGGGAGGGGGCACCAGCCCCTTTGTGGATGGTGTGTTTCCCCTCTTGGCCCATAAGGCCCATATCTTTTGCCGAGGGTGCCCGGAACCCCTTCAGGTGACCCAATAAGTACCCAGTACCCTCGGAACACTTCTGTTGTTCAAATACTATCGTCCTGTATATGAATCTTTACCTCTCGACCATTTCAAGACTTCTATTCATGTCTGTGATCTCATCCGGGACTCCGAACAACATTCGGTCACCAAATCACATAACTCATTTAGATACATTATAACTGAGCACTAATCCAGCCATCTCAGGGCACTAGCAATTTTGACCATTGGATCGGCTATTTTAGGCGTTCCTTGCCGTTAGATGCCTTGGTCAATGCGCGCACGGGACGCAGATCATATTCTGCTCCAGAATGGGCGACGGACTGGGCTGACGCCGTGAGGGCCGCTATTCCCATAGCAAAATCGGAACACTCTGGTTGATTCAGATCCGCGGGTGGCGTTTGCGGCATTGCCATCCCCGCTGCTTGCCTTCCATCTGCTCAGCCACCGCCGCCGCCCTCGCCATGTCCTCCACCACGTATTGTTGATTCTCCAACCTTTTTAATTTCTTCTCGTACTCAGCAGTGACCAGTGGAAGATGAGTGGGCGACGGATCCGCGTGGGCGAGGTGTCGCTGATGTCAGTGCGGGTCGGCCGGGATTCGGGCTAAACTTCTCTTCACCATTTTCCTTTGGCACGGGCTTGGGCAGATCCTCGAGGCGACCAAACCGCTGGCTGCTGCGGTGCCTCATCGGCTAGGGCATCTGGTGACCTTGGTTGCAACACGACAACAATGAGCACGGCAATTGCCTTGCTCTTGTTTCCGGGCGATGGATATGACCCCTATGTGGCTCTCAGGTTCACCATCAGCCAAACTCTGGATGCATCCCATCTTTGATCCTCCTGCACTCCACGCCCCCCTTGTAAGGTTTAATTGCAAGGTTCGATTTTTTCAGAATTTAATTTGGTTTGCATTTGCCACCGTGATTTCCTTCTCATACAGTGTTAGTAAGACCATTGCATCGATTGATTGGTCAGGAGGAGGACAACATCCAACAAGACATGGTGCTGCAAAATCAGCAAATCAGGTCGGTGTGTTGTACCTTCGGCTGTTCTTAGCTTCATTCTTTGTTGCAATTATTCATCTCCTGATTCTATTGCTTAGTTGTGATATATTTACATATACGTGTTGTCTCTAGATATCTGGAATCCTGTGATGAAATTGGTTGCTTGAATGGTCAACCCCATTACTGAGTATCTTTTAGTCTTACTATATACTATTATATGCTCGGAAATTGTGATCCATATATATAGTACTTTACTATACTGTGAATGGTCAATTAGTTAATTAGGATAAAACCATGGCACTTGCTGGATTGGTCAAAATATATTGGCTATTTTTGACTTTTGAGATATCGGATAATCCTTTGCTGATGCACCAGTGCACTTACTTCTTAGGAATGATACATCTTCCTACATGTATCTGAACCATACATCCATCTTGATCAGCACTATGTTTATATGACTCTTTATTGGCGCCTATGTTAGATATCACTTTAATGGCCTTGGCGATCCAAAACCCTTAGTTAATTAATCCAAACATTTGATACTATTTATGGGGTAGGAAATTTTTGTGTAAACAGGTTTGTTTAGTACATGTATGTGTAATCTATTTTCAGCAAGTCTTTGATACTTACATTACCTGTCAAAAGAGTGAAAAAAAGATATCTATCTTCACCGATAGTCCATGGTCCTTGAATGTATGTACATAAATTCCTTGTGAACAAATGAACAGAAGCCATGCAACTTCTCTTAGTATGCAGCTTTTCTTTTAGCATGTTTTTACTTGGAGATGGTTTTTTACAACACTGAGCGCTGGATGATGATGATTATGGCTTTATGAGCATTTCCAGTATACTGGTGTGCCGAATGTTGTACTTGTAGCGAAGCGCAGGATGATCTTTTTTCATGCACCAAATATATGATGATTGGTTGTCTTCTTTCACATCAGTGTTGGATGCAGCGGTCGATTGTTATTTTCGTTCAGCCGCTGCCTGGATTGTTACCGAGCTGACGGGGTGTCCATGGAACTCGCTGGTATCTGCGTCCATAGGGCTTCCATCCATATTGTGGAGATGCAGAAGGTAGAGAAAGTATCTACTTCAGACTTCATTCCCTCTTGTGTTTAGGTTAGTGAGTTTTTTATTCTTCCAAAAGTGACATGCTCGAGACCTCAATAGTAAAGAATTTGGTCTTAGTGTGTTGGTGCTAAAAACGGCTCTTATCATTTTAATTAGCGTTCAGCAGAGGACATGTTTCTTAGGAAAGACGTATCATCTATGCAAAGCTAAAATCATAATATGAAGATTTTACTTTCATCCTCACAGTAATTGTTGCATTCTGAAATCTTTGTCCCTGTACATGGGTAAAAACGGCAATGACAGCTGCGAGTCAATGATATCTCTTATGCATTCTTGCAATTCTCTACAAATTCTTGCGTAAGGTTACTGTTCACCAAGTGAATGCAGATGTTGCTCCATCCTAGCTTAGTATGGTACAATATTAGTATCTTTTCGGTTTTTACTTACTACTTCATGAAACAACTTATTTTAGTCTATTTTAGAATTTCTCGGAGTTGATCTTATCTCTGTGTATATCAAAAAGTTCCTATCTCACTTTCGTAAAACAATAAAAGTAGACGGGCGCAGCAACGCGCGCCATCAATGGTCTAGTATAATACAAAATCGTCATCGAACGTTAAGCGTGCGGACCCTACGTGTTCGAGAACTATGTAGACATGATCGAGACACCTCTCCGGTCAATAACCAACAGCGGAACCTGGATGCTCATATTGGTTCCCACATATTCTATGAAGATCTTTATCAGTCGAACTGTTATGACAACATACGTTATTCCCTTTGTCATCGGTATGTTACTTTCCCGAGATTCGATCGTCGGTATCTTCATACCTAGTTCACTCTCGTTACCGGCAAGTTTCTTTACACGTTCTGTAATACATCATCCTGCAACTAACTCATTAGTCACATTGCTTGCAAAGCTTATTATGATGTGCATTACCGAGGGGGCCCAGAGATACCTCTCTGATACTTGTGACGTTTGATAGCACACAAGGCATTCCTCCGCTATCCGGGAGTTGCATAATCTCATAGTCAAAGGAATATGTATAAGTCATGAAGCAATAGCAATAAAACTTAACAATCATTATGCTAAGCTAACGGATGGGTCTTTTCCATCACATCATTCTCCTAATGATGTGATCCCGCTCATCAAATGAGAAAACATATCTATGGTTAGGAAACTTAACCATCTTTGATTAATGAGGTAGTCTAGTAGAGTCTTACTAGGGACACTGTATTTTGTCTATGTATTCACACATGTATCAAGTTTCCGGTTAATACAATTCTAGCATGAATAATAAAAATTGATCATGATATAAGGAAATATAAATTAAAAACTTTATTATTGCCTCTAGGGCATATTTCCTTCAGTCTCCCACTTGCACTAGAGTCAATAATCTAGTTCATATCGCCATGTGATTTAACACCAATAGTTCACATCTTTATGTGATTAACACCCATAGTTCACATTGCCATGTTACCAACACCCAAAGGGTTTACTAGAGTCAATAATCTAGTTCACATTGCTATGTGATTAACACCCAAAGAGTACTAAGGTGTGATCATGTTTTGCTTGTGAGAGAAGTTTAGTCAACGGGTCCGCCACATTTAGAGCCGTATGTATTTTGCAAATTTTCTATGTCTACAATGCTCTGCATGGAGCTACTCTAGCTAATTCCTCCCACTTTCAATATGTATCCAGATTGAGACTCAGAGTCATCCGGATCGGTGTAAAATCTTGCATCGACGTAACTCTTTACGACGAACTTTTTATCACCTCCATAACCAAGAAATATTTCCTTAGTCCTCTTAGGTAACTAAGGATAACTTTGATCGCTGTCAAGTGATCCACTCCTGGATCACTATCGTACCCCCTTGCCAAACTCATGGCAAGGTACACAATAGGTCTGGTACACAACATAGCATACTTTATAGAACCTATGACTGAGACATAGGAAATGACTTTCATTCTCTTTCTATTTTCTGCCGCGGTCGAGTTTTGAGTCTTACTCAACTTTACACCTTGCAATGCAGGCAAGAACTCCTTCTTTGACTCTTCCATTTTGAACTAAATCAAAATCTTGTCAAGGTATGTACTCATTGAAAAATCTTATCAAGCGTCTTGATCTATCTCTATAGATCTTCATGCCCAATATGTAAGCAGCTTCACCGAGGTCTTTCTCTAAAAAACTCCTTTCAAACACTCCTTTATGCTTTCCAGAAAATTCTACATCATTTCCGATCAACAATATGTCATTTACATATACTTATCAGAAAGGATGTAGTGCTCCCACACACTTTCTTATAAATACAGGCTTCACCGCAAGTCTGTATAAAATTATATGCTTTGATCAACTCATCAAAGCGTATATTCCAACTCCGAGATGCTTGCACCAGTCCATAGATGGATCACCGGAGCTTACACATTTTGTTAGCACGTTTAGGATTGACAAAACCTTCTGGTTGCATCATATACAACTCTTCTATAATAAATCCATTAAGGAATGTAGTTTTCATATCCATTTGCCAGATTTCATAAAATGCGGCAATTGCTAACATGATTCGGACAGACTTAAGCATCGATACAAGTGACAAAAACTCATCGTAGTCAACACCTTGACCTTGTTGAAAAACCTTTTGCGATAACTCGAGCTTTGTAGATAGTAACACTACCACCAGTGTCCGTCTTCCTCTTGAAGATCCATTTATTCTCAATGGCTCTCCGATCATCAGGCAAGTCCACCAAAGTCCACACTTTGTTCTCATATATGGATCATATCTCATATTTCATGGCCTCAAGCCATTTAGCAGAATCTGGGCTCATCATAGCTTCTTCATAGTTTGTAGGTTCGTGATGGTCTAGTAACATGACTTCCAAAACAGGATTACCATACCACTATGGTGCGGAACATGCTCTGGTCGACCTATGAGGTTCGGTAGTAACTTGATCTGAAATTTCATGATCATTATCATTAGCTTCCTCACTAGTTGGTATAGGCATCACGGGAACAGTTTTCTGTGATGAGCTACTTTCCAATTCGAGAGAAGGTACAATTACCTCGTCAAGTTCTACTTTCCTCCCACTCACTTCTTTCCAGAGAAACTCCTCTAGAAAGGATCCATTCTTGGCAACAAAGATCTTGCCTTCGGATCTGTGATAGAAGGCGTACCCAACAATTTCTTTTGGGTATCCTGTGAAGACACACTTCTCTGATTTGGGTTCGAGCTTATCAGGTTGAAGTTTTTTCACATAACCATCGCAACCCCAAACTTTAAGAAATGACAACTTATGTTTCTTGCCAAACCATAGTTCATACAGTGTCGTCTCAATGGATTTAGATGGTGCCCTATTTAACGTGAATGTAGCTGTGTCTAATGCATAACCCCAAAATGATAGTGGCAAATCGGTAAGAGACATCATAGATCGCAGCATATCTAATAAAGTACGGTTACGATGTTCGGATACACCATTACGCTGTGGTGTTCTAGGTGGCGTGAGTTTTGAAACTATTCCACATTGTTTTAATGAAGGACAAACTCGTAACTCAAATATTCGCCTCCGCGATTAGATTTTAGAGACTTTTATTTTCTTGTTAGGATGATTCTCCACTTCACTCTGAAATTCTTTGAACTTTTCAAATGTTTCAAACTTGTGTTTCATTAAGTAGATATACCCATATCTGCTCAAATCATCTGTGAAGGTCAGAAAAAAACGATACCCGCCGCGTGCCTCAATACTCATTGGACCGCATACATCGGTATGTATTATTTCCGATAAGTCATTGGCTCGCTCCATTATTCCGGAGAATGGAGTTTTAGTCATCTTGCACATGAGGCATGGTTCACAAGTATCAAATGATTCATAATAAAGTGATTCCAAAAGTCCATATGCATGGAGTTTCTTCATGCGATTTACACCAATATGACCAAAATGGTAGTGCCACAAGCATGTTGCATTATCATTATCAACTTTGCATCTGTTGGCATCAATATTATGAATATGTGTATCACTATGATCGAGATTCAACAAACCATTCACCTTGGGTGTATGACCACAGAAGGTTTTATTCATGTAAACAGAACAACAATTATTCTCTGACTTAAATGAATAACCGTATTGCAATAAACATGATCTAATCATATTCATGCTTAACGCAAACACCAAATAACATTTATTTTAGGTTCAAAACTAATCTAAAAGGTAGAGGGAGTGTGCGATGGTGATCGTATCAACCTTGGAATCACTTCAAACACACATCGTCACCTCGCCCTTAACTAGTCTCTGTTTATTTTACAACTCCTGTTTCGAGTTACTAATCTTAGCATCTGAACCGGTATCAAATACCCTGGGGTTACTATGAACACTAGTAAAGTACACATTAATAACATGTATATCAAATATACCTTTGTTCATTTTGCCATCCTTCTTATCCGCCAATTATTTGGGGTAGTTCCGCTTCCAGTGATTATTCCCTTTGCAGTAGAAGCACTCAGTTTTAGGCTTAGGTCTAGCCTTGGGCTTCTTCACGGGAGTGACAACTTGCTTGTCATTCTTCTTGAAGTTCCCGTTATTTTCCTTTGCCTTTTTCTTGAAACTAGTGGTTTTGTTAACCATCAACACTTGATGCTCTTTCTTGATTTCTACCTTCGCTGATTTCAGCATCGCGAAGAGTTCGGGAATCACTTTTGTCATCCCTTGCATATTATAGTTCATCACAAAGTTCTAGTAGCTTGGTGATAGTGACTAGAGAAATTTGTCAATCACTATCTTATTTGGAAGATTAACTCCCACTTGATTCAAGCGATTGTAGTACCCAGACATTCTGAACACATGCTAGTTGAGCTATTCTCCTCCATCTTGTAGGCAAAGTACTTGTCAGAGGTCTCATACCTCTCGATTCGGGAATGAGACTGAAATACCAATTTCATCTCTTGGAACATCTCATATGCTCTGTGGCGTTCAAAACATTTTTGAAGTCCCGGTTCTAAGCCATAAAGCATGCTGCACTAAACTATCAAGTAGTCATCATACCGAGCTTTGTTAAACGTTCATAACGTATGCATCTACTCCTGCAATAGGTCTGTCACCTAGCGGTGCATCAAGGACATAATTCTTCTGTGCAACAATGAGGATAGTCCTCAGATCACGGGCCAAGTCCGCATCATTGCTACCATCATCTTTAAACTTATTTTTCTCTAGGAACATATCAAAAATAAACGGGGAGCTACATCGCGAGCTATTGATCTACAACATAAATATGAAAATACTTAAGAACTCCCACTTAGATGGACATCCCTCGAGTCATCTAAATGATCACGTGATCAAATCAACCAAACCATGTCCGATCATCACGTGAGATGGAGTAGTCATCAATGGCGAACATCTCTATGTTGATCATATTTACTATATGATTCACGAACGACCTTTTGGTCTCCAGTGTTCCGAGGCCATGTCTGTACATGCTAGGCTCGTCAAGTTTAACCCGAGTATTCCGCATGTACAAAACTGTCTTGCACCCTTTGTATGTGAATGTAGAGCCTATCACACCCGATCATCACGTGGTGTCTCAACATGAAGAACTTTCGCAATGGTGCATACTCAAGAGAACACTTATACCTTGAAATTTTAGTGAGGGATTATATTATAATGCTACCGCCATACTAAGCAAAATAAGATGTATAAAAGATAAACATCACATGCAATCAAAATATGTGACATGCTATGGCCATCATCATCTTGTGCCTTTGATCTCCATCTCCAAAGTACCGTCATGATTTTCATCATCACTGGCTTGACACCTTGATCTCCATTGTAGCGTCGTTGTCGTCTCGCCAACTATTGCATCTACAACTATTGCTAACGCATAGTGATTAAGTAAAGCAATTACATGACGTTTGCATTTCATACAATAAAGTGACAACCATAAGGCTCCTGTCAGTTGCCGATAACTTTTACAAAACATGATCATCTCATACAATAACGTATATCACATCATGTCTTGACCATATCACATCACAACATGCCCTGCAAAAACAAGTTAGACGTCCTCTACTTTGTTGTTGCAAGTTTTAGGTGGCTGCTACGGGCTTCTAGCAAGAATCGTTCTTACCTACGCATCAAAACCACAATGGTGTTTCGTCAAGTTTGTTGTTTTAACCTTAAACAAGGACCGGCCGCAGTCAAATTCGATTCAACTAAAGTTGGAGAAATAGACACCCGCCAGCCACCTTTATGCAAAACAAGTTGCATGTCTGTCGATGGAACCGGTCTCATGAACGTGGTCATGTAAGGTTGGTCTGGGCCGCTTCATCCAACAATACCACCAAATTAAAATAAGACGTTGGTGGTAAGTAGTATGACTATCACCGCCCACAACTCTTTGTGTTCTACTCGTGCATATCATCTACGCATCGACCTGGCTCGGATGCCACTATTGGGTAACATAGCATGCAATTTCAAAAAAAATCCTACGCTCACGCAAGATCTATCTAGGAGATGCACAACAACGAGAGGGGGAGAGTGTGTCCACGTACCCTCGTAGACCAAAAGGGGAAGCGTTTGACAACGCGGTTGATGTAGTCGAACTTCTTCTCGTTTTGACCGATCAAGCACCGAACGTACGACACCTTCGAGTTCTGCACACGTTCAGCTCATGACGTCCCTCGAACTCTTGATCCAGCAAAGTGTCGAGGGAGATTTTTGTCAGCACGACGGCATGGTGACGGTGATGGTGAAGTGATCCGCGCAGGGCTTCGCCTAAGCACTACGTGAATATGACCGGAGGCGTAAACTGTGGAGGGGGGCGTTGCACACGGCTAACAATGTTTGTTGTGTATTCTAGCGGTGCCCCCCTCATATATATATGTTGGAGGGGAGGAGAGGCAGCCAAGCGGGCGCCCCAAGTAGGAGGAATCCTACTTGGGCACCTCCCAATTCGGCCTCCCCCTATCCTATTCCTACTCGGAGTAGGAAGGGAAGAGGGGGAAAGGGGAATCCTATTCCCTTTTTCCTTTCCTCCTTCCCCTTCCCTTCTCCAATTTGGCCAGACCATATGGGGGGGGGGGGGGGCGCACCAGCCCCTTTTGTGGCTGGTGTGTTTTCCCTCTTTGCCCATAAGGCCCATATCTTTTCCCGGGGGTGCCGGGAACTCCTTCCGGTGACCCGATAAGTACCCAGTACCCCCGGAACACTTCTGGTGTCCAAATACTATCGTCCTATATATGAATCTTTAGCTATCGACCATTTCAAGACTTCTCGTCATGTCCGTGATCTCATCCGGGACTCCGAACAACATTCGGTCACCAAATCACATAACTCATATAATACAAAATCGTCATCGAACGTTAAGCATGCAGACACTACGGGTTCGAGAATTATGTAGACATGACCGAGACACCTCTCCGGTCAATAACCAACAGTGGAACCTGGATGGTCATATTGGTTCCCACATATTGTACGAAGATCTTGATCGGTCGAACCATTATGAAAGCATACGTTATTCCCTTCGTCATCGGTATGTTACTTGCCCGAGATTCGATCGTCGGTATCTTCATACCTAGTTCAATCTCGTTACCGGAAAGTTCCTTTACCCGTTCTGTAATACATCATCCTGCAACTAACTCATTAGTCACATTGTTTGCAAGGCTTATTATGATGTGCATTACCGAGAAGGCCCAGAGATACCTCTCTGATACTCGGAGTGACAAATCCTAATCTCGATCTATGCCAAGCCAACAAAACACCTTCGGAGATGCCTGCAGAGCATCTTTGTAATCACCCAGTTATGTTGTGACGTTTGATAGCACACAAGGCATTCCTCCGGTATCTGGGAGTTGCATAATCTCATAGTCAAAGGAATATATATAAGTCATGAAGAAAGTAGTACCAATAGAAATTAACGATTATTATGCTAAGCTAACGGATGGGTCTTGTCCATCACATCATTCTCCTAATGATGTGATCACGTTCATCAAATGAGAACACATATCTATGGTTAGAAAACTTAACCATCTTTGATTAATGAGCTAGTCTAGTAGAGGTTTACTGGGGACACAGTATTTTGTCTATGTATTCACACATGTATCAAGTTTCCGGTTAATACAATTCTAGCATGAATAATAAAATTTTATCATGATATAAGGAAATGTAAAATAAAAACTTTATTATTGCCTTCAGGGCATATTTCCTTAAATTTCTCCTTGGAGCCCTTTGATATTTTAAAGCCGGATGTCGCCCACCTCACCTTCGGCATGATGCCCTCTCTCCTTCACACCGTACATCCGCACATGCCGCCAAGGAGAAGTCCTCCACCAATCGCCCCGCTCTCCTTCCTGATCCCCTTCCCCGGTGTTCGTTCCGATCCGCAATTTTCATCAAGGGGGATGAAGCGTGCGCCGCCCGTGACACCTCCCGGGTCAAGAAGGCAGATCCGATGTATCCTGAGCCATTGCCATGTTGTAACATACAGTTGAATGTGATGCATTGCCACGAAACAAAAATATGATGTCTATTGTTTGGCATGCAACTGATACGCCACCGTGCTTGTTATTAACTCTTGAAGCAATCAGTCAATGCATTTAAACCTCTATCTTAGCCACCAACAAATAGTGCTCAAGCATGGCAAATTTGTGAACTGCAAATGCCTATAACTTTTATAAGAATAGTGTTAGAAAATGGAACTACTTCACGTGGTTTCAAAGAAAATAGTTTCAGAAAATGAAAACAGTATCCCCCCCCCCCCCCCCCCACTTCTCTAAAAAAGGCTTTGTAGGAGACCTTGTTTGGCACATGCATGCATTATCGAGGCTTGCCTGCGTGCTGAATCGAGGTGTGCTGAATCTTTCTCCAAACTGGAAAGATAAGCTATTCAGTGGGGCGACGTGTGCGCTCCTGCAGAGCAAATGTCTGAGTCATTCACATGTGTGGGCCATTGTGGTACTAATTAAAGTTGTATCACACGATTTTCCCTCAAGAACAAAGTTGTATCACATTATTCGCTGGATTTTTTCGAAAGTGGTATGTGTGGGCTATGGGTGATGATGTGGATAGCTTGCATGTTAAGAGAAATAGGTTAGTGGGGATGAATTATTTAGGTATTATTATAGATTGCTCATCACTTTTCAGTCCAATGAACTTTTTCCGGTTTCTTCTATGCTTACTTTTTCTATTGGGGGGAGTTAAAACCCTGCCCTGACGAAGAAGGGCAGGTGCTCTTATCTTTTCTGATTGGGCTAGATTCTCCATGCAGGCGTGTGTGCACACGCGCGGGTTCTAGCCTGCCTGGCTGGCAACAGAATCTTTCCATTTTTGGAAAGATCCAAACCTCACTGGTCCTTCCTTGCGCAGGCAGGGTTCGGTGAGTGATGCAGCACAGCTACAGGCACGCGCCAACGTGGGAGGTGGTGCCATCTCGAGGAGTTGAGCGGATGCAGGGGAGGAGGAGAATGGAGTGGAGCTAGCCTAGAGGAGGTTTAAAAAAAAAGAGGAAAGCCATGGCCGTTCCAGTAGGAGTGATGGTCCTGTGTGAGGAGTCGCTCACAAATTTTCAGGCTGCTCCCATGCCGATGGAGGATCGACACGCAGGGAAGAAACGACGGCGCGTCGTCGCCCGGCACGGTCTGGTGGCCTGCCCTGGTGGGGTACGTCTGATGGACGCTCGCGGAAGCATGCATGTGTGTATCACTACGAGCGTGGTATGGGCAGAGGCCGCGACGGACCGTCATTTTCTTCCCCGTCATCCTCACCTCATCGTGTCGGAATCGTTCGGTCTGCATAGCTATTTCGGGGAAGAAATGACGGTGCGTCGTCGCCCGGCACAGTGTGGTCGCCTGGTGGGGCATGGGCCGTCTGATGGACGTGCGCGGAGACATGCATGTGTGTATCACTGCAAGTGCGAGTGCATGTGTGTATTACTGCAAGTGCGAGTGCATGTGTGTATCACCGTAGTAATCTTATTGGTGAATGATTATTACGATGTTTCCAAAAAATACTTAATGACCAATATGTTTAGTTTGTAGAGGATATTAAATTGTTATATACTAGTATTAAGTTCAGGCAACGAGCTAGCCAGTAATGTTTATGTGGTGCCACATTAGGACGCAATGATAACATGTACTCCGTAGTATATTGCTGGTTGTTGGTACTTGGTACTCCCTTCATTTCGTTTTTTACTTCACATATTAAATTCATCATAAGTCAAACTTCAAATGTTTGACCAAATTTGAATTAATAGTAGTATCTACTATGCCAAGTAGATACAATATAAAAATATATTACACGATTGATCTGATGATATTTTATGAGTTGGATCTAACGATATTGATTTGGTATGGCGGATGTTGATATTTTTTCTATAAATTTGGCCAAACTTCAGAAGATTTAACTTAAGACAAAACTAATATACAAAGTAAAAAAGAAACAAAGAGAGTATTATTGTGTCGTTAACGGTGCAAAAAAAAAAAACAATCAGTGCCCTCGGTAGGGTGGCAAGCATAGCCGGAAGTACCAAAGGGGAGTTCACACACGAGGGTTTACCTAGGTTCGGACCCTCATGGTTGAGGTAATATCCTACTCATGCTTTCTTTTAGACTGATGTGGGAGTACCTCATGCGAGCGGGTTACAACTGGATGATGATGATGACTACCTAGGTTCGGACCCTCGTGGTTGAGGTAATCTTTTAGACTGATGTGGGAGTACCTCATGCGAGCGGGTTACAACTGGATGATGATGACTACCCAGGTTCGGACCCTCGTGGTTGAGGTAATCTTTTAAACTGATGTGGGAGTACCTCATGCGAGGGGGTTACAACTCGATATGATGATGACTACCTAGGTTCGGACCCTCGTGGTTGAGGTAATCTTTTAGACTGATGTGGGAGTACCTCATGCGAGGGGGTTACAACTGGATGATGATGATGACTACCTAGGTTCGGACCCTCGTGGTTGAGGTAATCTTTTAGACTGATGTGGGAGTACCTCATGCGAGGGGGTTACAACTGGATGATGATGATGATGACTACCTAGGTTCGGACTCTCGTGGTTGGGGTAATCTTTTAGACTAATGTGTGAGCACCTCATCTGAATGGGTTAAAAATGGAGGATGATGATGGCTACCGAGGTTTGTGTATGATGGAACAGATGTCTCGAGCTACCCCTAGCCTCACCTTATAATGGGCACGAGATCTAGGGTTTACAGAGCTCCTAACCAACCTTACCAACAAGGGCTTTTCTTGTCTTGCACACCAGAACACACTTCTCCTTCGAATTGGGCCCTTGGACTGCACACTAGGATAGAGTTGCCACTAGGCCCCCTAGGCCCTGAGGCCGACCCAGTGTCTGGCTTCCAGATCGATGGGCCACCCCTGATACACTACACATGCATAGCCCTCGAGCTTGTCTGGAGTTTTCGAGTCTTGCTTCTTTGGGGATGAGATCCAGTCTCTTGGTAGTATATTTCCATGTTCATAATGTAGAGTTTATATTCTATGCTATAACTGCTATGATCCTGAAATGTGCAATTTAGTGGAAAACTCATATGCACGTGTAGAACGATGAACGGTAAATAAGAATCCTAGTCCTGCCTCTAAGACTAGCTCAAGTGTTATTGGTGATCATGTTTTATGGATCTTGAGATATCGTTAAGTGTAAGGATAGTCCCAAAACAAGATTGAGAGTGTGATGTCAGACGAATGATCATATTGAATCGACCCAAATACTTGTTTGTTATACTTTGAGATAATATCGTCATGAGTCAATTGTTATAACACGGATGTTAACTTGTGATTTTAGTTCCTTAGACCATGAGAGTATCATGGTCACTTCTTTCCGTACGATGAGCTTTGGGGTTGCTCAAACATCATAACTTGGTGATCATAATAACAACCTATAGGTTCATCAGAAAGTTTGACAAGGGACACGATAGCTTGAGAGTTGAATTTGCTCCTCTGAGGATGGAGAGATATCCATAGGGCCCTCTCGGTCTAACGACATCCATCATCGTCTGTCCAGACATAGGTGACTACGTCACGGGGATGTCGGAACACGACAAAGAGAAAGAAGAACAAAACCGACAACGAGGAGACCGGTATAGTGAGCATGTGTATGACTAAAGAGGATACCAATATATCTCACCTTGGGTTTTGTAAAGTATCGCGAAGCAAAGGGAACATCACATGATTGATGACCCACTAGTATAGGGGATCAATCATAGTCCTTTCGATAATTAAGAGTGTCAAAGCCAATGAGGAGCAGAAGGAAATGATAAGCGGTTTCGAGTAAGGTATTCTCTGCAAATACTGAAAGTAGCGATGATAGATAGTTTTGTAGCAAGATAATTCGCAACAAGTAACAAGTAGAAATTGTAACAAAGGTGCAGCAAGGTGGCCCAGTCCTTTTTATAGCAAAGGACAAGCCGGAAAGTTCTCTTATATAAATCAAAGTGATCTCGAGGACACATGGGAATTGTCGTCTAGTCACGTTCATCATGTTTAGTTGATTTGCATTCGTTACTTTGATAATTTGATATGTGGGTGGACTGGTGCTTGGGTGTTGTTCTTACTTGAACTAGCAACCCACTTATGATTACCCCCCCTCGCAAGCATCCGCAACTATGAAAGAATAATTAAGATAAATCTAAACATAGCATGAAACATATCGATCCAAATCAGCCCCTTATGGAATAACACATAAACTAGGGTTTAAGCTTCTGTCACTCTAGCAACCCATCATCTTCTTATTACTCCACAATGCCTTCCCTTAGGCCAAAGTATGGTGAAGTGTTATGTAGTCGATGTTCACATGACACCACTAAAGGAAGCAACAACTTACATATATACCATCAAAATATTGAACGAATACCAACTTCACTACTAGCAACCCACAGGTACCAATATGAGGTTTTGGGACAAAGATTGAATACAAGAGATGAACTAGGGTTTGAGATGAGATGGTGCTGGTGAAGATGTCGATGAAGATAAGTCTTCCCACGATGAGAGGATCATTGGTGATGTCGATGGCTTCGATTTTCCCCTCCGGGAGGGAAGTGTCCCCTATGGAATCGCTCCGCCAGAGAGCAAAAGTGCTCCTGCCCAGGTTCCGCCTCAAGATGTCGGTGCCTCATCCCGAAAGTCTCCTCTTATTTTTTTCTAGGTCAAAACCATTCATATAGCAGAAGATGGGCATCGGAGGCTAGCTATGGGCCCCACAAGGCATCAGGGCGCGCCTAGGGGGTGGCCGTGCCCTGTTGCCTTGTGGGTAACTAGTGCCCCCTCTGGTATTTCTTTGCTATGATATTTTTTATATATTTAATAAAAAATCTCTGTGAAGTTTCAAGTCATTTGGAGCTCTGTAGAATAGGTATCTCTGTTGTAGCTCTTTTAGGTCCAGAATTCCAGCTGCCGGTAATCTCCCTCTCCATGTAAATCTTGCAAATTATAAGAGAAAAGACATTACAATTGCATCATAAAGTGGAATAATGACCAAAAACAATATAAATAACAGTAGGAAAACATGATGCAAAATGGATGTATCAACTCCCCCAAGCTTAGACCTCAATTGTCCTCAAGCGAAAGCCGAACTCGATAATCATAACCACATGTTTACAGAGAGAGAGAGAGAGAGAGAGAGAGAGAGAGAGAGAGAGAGGTGTCAATAAAAACAATATACGAACATGATAGCATCATGATACTAACATAGCAACAAATATTTATCATATAGCTTCTCATAAACAAGTAACAATTCATTCACAACCACGAAGTACAAAGCATAAACTTTCTTGAAAACAAACAAACTATGTTCCGAGTCATCAAAACAATCACAATTCATCATATTTCCAGGAAGAGTCTATGTAAGAGCTTTTGTTTTAGCAAGTCCACATACTCAACCATCATATAGTCTTCTATGATTGCTAACACTCAATGCATATTTTTTTGGAACAAACGTTTCCGTCAGACACAAAGGAAGATGGGGGCTCATTGTTTTTGCCTCCCAACTTGTTTACCTCAAGGATAATGTCAATAATAATAACTCATGATCACCTATATCCAACTGGATATATATGCCTAGATCTTCCCCCACCACACATGATGCCTGGCACTTAATGGATAAATATGAAAAGAATAGGGATAATCACTATTGACTCTTGCATAAATATAAATATAGATAAGTAAAAGATAGGTGTCGTGGTTCTAAGTCTGATAGTAGAGTGGGGGGTAGGTATGGAGAGGCAAGGTCCTAGCTATGGAGAAGTTGCAAACACAAGCGATGTACGAGTTCAGGCCCTTCTCGGAGGAAGTAAAAGCCCTACGTCTCGGAGCCCTGAGGCGGTCGAGTGGATTATGTGTATAGGTGTTACAAGAGTGCGAACCCTTCTGCCTGTGGAGGGGGGTGGCTTATATAGAGTACGCCAGGACCCCTGCCAGCCCACGTAATGGAGGGTTTAAAGTATATTAAGTCTGGGGCGTTACTGGTAACGCCCCACATAAAGTGCCTTAACTATCATTAAGTCTATTCAATTATAGGCCGTTGCAGTGCAGAGTGCCTTCTGACCTTCTGGTGGTCGAGTGTATCTTCATGGTCGAGTGAATCTCCATGGTCGAGTCCTTCTGGTCAGTCGAGTGGGTTCCTCGTTGGTCGACTGGAAGGTGATCTCTTCTAATACTGTCCCTGAGTAGGACATTCAGGTCAGGCCTATGACCCTACCCTAGGTACATGAATCCATCATTAGCCCCCGAATGGATTGAGGCTTGAATGAGCAAAGAGTTGATGCTGTTTCCGATTGACTTTTGCATACTGGCTATGCGTCGGTCTGGATTAAGATCTTCTTTGTCGATAATCGAGCAACCTTTCTTCAGTCGACTCGATCCATTCTTGTCTTTCGTCGAGTGATCTTTTAGGCTTTGCTGGTTCCCGAGCGACGGATCGCAGGAAATCTCGCGTCTGACAGACCGATCTGCCGTTCGCGGATTCCACGGGATGCGAAATTTGGGGGAGCGCGCGAAGCGGAACGAACCGTGGCGCTCGGACGGGACGGGACATAGATGCCTCGATCTCCGTGCCGCTTTTTTCGCCACGTATCGTGTCGATGCAACTGTTTCGGGATATGATTAGGTTGCCTGGGTCCACCTGTCATCCACTCGGAAGGGATGTTATAAATGCAACCAGCGAGGGTTTTCTGAACAGTGCTCCATTCTCTCTCTTCTGCTCTCCTCGTCTCCGCCCAACGCGGTCGCTCTCGCCCCCGCAAAGCTCTTCCTCGCGCACCTCGCCGGCAGCCATGGTCAAGGAGAAGACGGCGGCGCTGGAGCGCGCAAAGAAGGCGTCGGCGACGGAGAAGGCGTCGGCGGCGGAGAAGGCGAAGGGGAGATCCACCAGCCGCAGTGGGTCTTCGTCGAGATCCCGCTTGCCGAAGGGCTGGGTCCAGGGAGATTGGATCCAGTCGACCATCAGGGAGAAGGACCTCCTCGACATGGCCGACGACGGGCTGATCCCCCATGGCGCCGCAAGACTTCCAGGGAAAGAGTCGCAACCTCAGCCGGAAGAGGGTGAGTGTGTGCTCTTGGCCACTCATATTGATCGAGGGTTTTCTTTGCCACCGAGCATTTTCTTTCGTGGTTTTTTGAACTTCTTTGGAGCCCAACTCCACCACTTTACTCCGAACTCCATCGCGTACCTTGCTGCGTTCGTATCCATGTGCGAGAGTTTCCTGGGCTGTCGACCGCACTGGGGCTTGTTCAAGCACATCTTCACGTGTCGTTCTCAGACCGTGAAGAAGGCGAGTCCAGGCGATGAGAAGACCCAGGTTGTCCAAATGTGCGGGGTCTGGGAATTCAAGTGAGGAACAAGAGCACCTTCCCAGCTATGACGTTTCCCGAGTCGGTCAGGGGCTGGCAGTCGACTTGGTTCTACTGCCGGAACGAGCTGACGCCGGGGCAGTCGAGTGGACTCCCCCCATTCACCATGAGTCGAGTGAACAAGCCCTCCTCTCTGAAGGTGGTTCCGGAGGAGAGGGCTGATGTGAAGATGCTGATGGACCGCGTGGTGCAGTTGGTCCGGGACGGCGTGACTGGCATGGACCTTCTGGAGGTTTTCCTTCGGCGGCGGATCCAGCCTCTTCAGTTCCGGAGCCATGGCATGTGGTTGTACTGCGGGACTGAAGACGATACCCGAGTCCATCCGGAAGCAGTCGACGACGCCACGGTGGAAAGATGGATGGCCGCGGTCACTGGGAATAAGGATAATCCCCGTGGATCCAGGAGGGTTCCTCCACTCGACCATCACACTGTTCCAGATAAGGTATATTTGCTCTGCCTTCCATTGTATATTTGTCAAATTTGTTTCTGTATGTTCTGCGACTTGGTCGACTGATCTCTGTCTTGACGTCTTCCAGGCCCTCACCGACCTGTATTCGATGCCCAATGGAGCTCAGGCTCCGACTGAGGAGGGAGAAGCCAGCGGGGGCGAGAGCCAGGAGGAGTGGGATTCAGACGCTGCCGAAGATGACGATGACGACAACGACGATGACGAGGACGAAGAGGAGGAGGAGGAGGAGGAGGTCGCACCACCGCGCTCGGAAAGGCGGTCGAAGCTTGTCCATGACCCCGCGACTGAACGCGGTAAGGGAGTGGCGACTGCATCGTAGTCGACCAAACGCCCTCGGACCGCTTCTCCGGTGCCGAGTGAAAGGGCTCCGAAGCAGTCGAGGGTGGCTCCGCAGAAACCCACCAAGCTCCTGCCGAAGATGAAAGTGTCCATCCCCACCATATCCGGGTAAACACGCTACTTGAGTTCTCTTGTTTTGTATAAGCTTTATCTCTGGTTGATACTTGAGTTGGCCGACTAATTCTTTGGAACTTCAGTGCTGCAACTTCTGAGACCTCAGGCAAGGCTGACGACCATGAGATGGAGGACGCAGCAACCTCAAATCCTGGTACTATACTCTCAATTCTGTCCTTAGTCGACTGACTCATGATTTCTAACTTTGATTCTTTTTCTGAAGCTCCACCCCATGACATTATCACCCTTCCTGAAGATGATGATGAGGATGAAGAACCGCTGAGGCACAGGGTGAGAATGAAGACGTCCACTGGTAAGGCAGCCCAGAGTGTGACGGCGCCCGAGACTGTGGTCACGGAAGGGGAGAACCTCACTCGACACACTGTGTCTTTCGCGGTGCCGTTGACGAGTGCTCATCCTACTTCGTCGAGTGCTGCACAACCTTCACTCTTCACAACACATCATGTCCCAGAGGGCCAAGCCAGTGCTGCTAAGGAGGCGATACGTCAAGCGGGGATCATGATGGAGCAGGTGAAGATCGTCCGGGACGCAAGCCAAGCAGTTTATGATGCTAGCTCCGCCCTTCAAAGCAATGTTCAGGTCAGTCGACCACCGCCTGTTCTATTAGGATATGCTATCAAAACTTTTTCTTTCTGATTTCTGAAATCCATAGCAATCACCCACTGGGTGTGTCGATAAAAAACTCCGTGTTAGCGGGGGCACGCTGAGTGCACCCGCTGGGTGTAGTCCCCAAGGCTAAGGTCGACTGCTGGCAGTCGGCCTTAGGATTTAAAAGTAAAGGTTGTTCATCATTCGACTGGATCGAATGGTTTTCCGGAACCGGTGGGGGCACGCTGAGTGCACCCACTGGGTGTAGTCCCCGAGACTGTGGTCGACTGCTTGCAGTCGACTACAGTCTGAAGAGCACGTCCCCCCCCCCTTTTTTTGGGTCGACTGGTCGACTCTGTCTTGAACAGAACTAGTGGGGGCACGCTGAGTGCACCCACTGGGTGTAGTCCCCGAGACTACGGTTGAATGCTTGCATTCGACTGTAGTCTTAGAAACGTATGATTTTTCCCTATCCACTCGGAAGTGAACCATCTTTGATATTTTGTCGATTGGTTCTTCGTAGAAATCCTGTGACCTTGCGGCTCACTATACGGAACTGGAGCAGAAGCATATTCAGCTCGAGTTGGATCTGAAGCTGGTGCAGGAGAATCTGACGAAGGCGAAGGAGGAGACCAAAGGTATGTTCGGTGAGATCTCGGCGACTCTTTTTTCCTTCCATTTGTTTCAAAATCTGACTTTGCTGTAACTTGCAGACAAGGTGCGGGAGGCCCAGAAGAAGAAGAACCTTGAGCTAGCTGAGAAGACCAAGCTTGCTGACGAGAAGTTAGCTTCAGTCACCAAGCTTGAACAGGAAAATCACAATCTGAAAACTGCTCTGGCGATTGCCTCCAAGGATGTTGACCGACTGAAAGCTGACAAGACTACCCTGACCGAGAAGATCAACCAATTGACAGGGAAGAAGAATGACTTGGAAGGCTTCCTGGGTGGTCTTACCAAGAAATTGTTCCTTATGCTAGAAGGTAACCTTTTTCACTCGACCAACATTTTCAACTGTGACGCTTCCATTCGACCATTGTCTTGATTCGGCGTTTTGTCCTTGCAGAATTCTGTCGGAACTTTGAAGAAGAGACTAGCCAGTTGGAGCCGAACCTTGACCCTGTCAATTCTCCGGTGAATGATGAAGTTGCCATGAATGTCTTCCGATTGGAGTCTCGCGTTGCAGCTGTCGTGGACTATCTTGCAAGGCTGAAAGCCGCCACTTCTCGCATCGACTCGATGCTTTGGCCTGGGGCGACACTTCAGAATGACCTCGAGTCGCTGATGGCTCGACTAAACGCGGTCCCCGATCATGTGCAAGAGTGGAAGAAGTCCTCGGCTCGGTGCGGCGCAGATGTTGCCCTGTGTCTGGCCCGAGTCCACTGCAAGGACGCGCGAGAAGAGAAGCTGGCGGCTCTCCGAGTGGCCAACACCAAGAAACACGACTTCAGATCTTTCATGGAAACTTTCATCGCTGCTGCTACCCGGATCGCAGACGGGATCGACCTCGACGAGTTTGTTGCTCCTTCCAGCCCTCCACAGGAGGGGTAAAAAACTTTCTTTAAGCCCGACACTTTAAATTTGCCTCGGTATGCCGAGTGGAATTGTAACCGGTAAACCTTAACAGGCTTAGCGCCTGAGCACTCTCGGTTCCTTTAGGTATCGACCTAAACTTGGATTTGATGTTTGGATATGATTGCTCCTGGTTCGAATTGTCCTTTGCAGGTTCACAGCAAGATGTCCACTGCAGTCGACTTATTCCTTAGGCGAGCACTGGGCTGCAGCTAAGCCTCCGAGTGAGAGGTTCGCTCTTCACTCGGTAGGATTTTTATACCTTAGGCGAGCGCTGGGCCGCAGCTAAGCCTCCGAGTGAGAGGTTTGCTCTTCACTCGGTAGGATTTTTTATAACTTAGGCGAGCGCTGGGCTGCAGCTAAGCCTCCGAGTGAGAGGTTTGCTCTTCACTCGGTAGGATTTTTTATAACTTAGGCGAGCGCTGGGCTGCAGCTAAGCCTCCGAGTGAGAGGTTTGCTCTTCACTCGGTAGGATTTTTTATAACTTAGGCGAGCGCTGGGCTGCAGCTAAGCCTCCGAGTGAGAGGTTTGCTCTTCACTCGGTAGGATTTCTTATAACTTAGGCGAGCGCTGGGCTGCAGCTAAGCCCCCGAGTGGAAGTCTGGCTTACCACTCGGTAGGATTTTCACGTTGTATTTGTG
This sequence comes from Triticum timopheevii, assembly GCA_963921465.1. Lineage (NCBI taxonomy): Eukaryota > Viridiplantae > Streptophyta > Magnoliopsida > Poales > Poaceae > Triticum > Triticum timopheevii. The sequence goes on from OY997272.1 coordinate 157,808,229, forward strand.
GCGAAGCTCGTAGGAGAGAGTCGCAGTCTATCTGCACCTCGTCCTCTTTGCGAGACCACATTATACTTATGGCGTAGCTCAGAGGAGAGGGTCGCAGTCGACCTGCACCTCGTCCTCCTTGCAAGCGTATGTGGTACTTAGGCGAGCACTGGGCTGCAGCTAAGCCCCCGAGTGAGAGGTTTGCTCTTCGCTCGGTAGGATTTTGCCTCCGAGTGAGAGGTTTGCTCTTCACTCGGTAGGATTTTTTATAACTTAGGCGAGCGCTGGGCTGCAGCTAAGCCTCCGAGTGAGAGGTTTGCTCTTCGCTCGGTAGGATTTTGCCTCCGAGTGAGAGGTTTGCTCTTCACTCGGTAGGATTTTTTATAACTTAGGCGAGCGCTGGGCTGCAGCTAAGCCTCCGAGTGAGAGGTCTGGCTTACCACTCGGTAGGATTTTCACGTTGTATTTGTGGCTAAGCTCGGAGGAGAGAGTCGCAGTCTATCTGCACCTCGTCCTCTTTGCGAGACCACATTATACTTATGGCGTAGCTCAGAGGAGAGGGTCGCAGTCGACCTGCACCTCGTCCTCCTTGCAAGCGTATATGGTACTTAGGCGAGCACTGGGCTGCAGCTAAGCCCCCGAGTGAGAGGTTTGCTCTTCGCTCGGTAGGATTTTGCCTCCGAGTGAGAGGTTTGCTCTTCACTCGGTAGGATTTTTTATAACTTAGGCGAGCGTTGGGCTGCAGCTAAGCCTCCGAGTGAGAGGTTTGCTCTTCACTCGGTAGGATTTTTTATAACTTAGGCGAGCGCTGGGCTGCAGCTAAGCCCCCGAGTGAGAGGTTTGCTCTTCACTCGGTAGGATTTTTTATAACTTAGGCGAGCACTGGGCTGCAGCTAAGCCCCCGAGTGGAAGTCTGGCTTACCACTCGGTAGGTTTTTTTATAACTTAGGCGAGCACTGGGCTGCAGCTAAGCCCCCGAGTGGAAGTCTGGCTTACCACACGGTAGGATTTTTTATAACTTAGGCGAAACGGATTCGCGGCTAAGCCTCCGAGTGGAAGTCTGGCTTACCACTCGGTAGGATTTTTTATAACTTAGGCGAAACGGATTCGCGGCTAAGCCTCCGAGTGGAAGTCTGGCTTACCACTCGGTAGGATTTGTACAAACTTAGGCGAAACGGATTCGCGGCTAAGCCACCCGCTGGGATTATGAAGGAATTATGGCACTATTATTTCGAGATCCATGAACTACAGAAGTATTTTATTACAACTCATCCGAGTGGAAAACTTTTAAGTGTAAAACGGGCGGAGCAGATCCGCATTCCAAGCTCGGGGCTCTTCGATGTTGTGTTCGACATTGTAGAGACGGTATGCCCCGTTGTGGAGAACTTTGGTGACGATGAAGGGTCCTTCCCAAGAAGGAGCGAGCTTATGCTGTTTCTGCTGATCCACTCAGAGAACTAGATCTCCTTCTTGGAAGGCTCGACCCCTCACATTCCTGGCGTGAAAGCGACGCAAGTCTTGTTGATAGATGGTCGATCGGATCAGAGCCATCTCCCTTTCTTCCTCTAGAAGGTCGACTGCGTCCTGACGCGCTTGCTCAGCTTCTGCTTCGTTGTAGAGTTCAACTCGAGGAGCATTGTGAAGAAGATCACTCGGCAAAACGGCTTCAGCTCCATAGACCAAAAAGAATGGAGTTCTTCCAGTCGACCGATTGGGTGTGGTCCACAAACCCCAAAGCACCGAAGGAAGTTCGTCGACCCATGCTCCAGCCGCGTGCTTGAGATCACGCATCAGTCGGGGTTTTAAACCCTTGAGGATTAAGCCATTGGCCCGCTCCGTTTGTCCATTCGACTGGGGGTGAGCGACTGAAGCGTAGTCGACTCGTGTGCCTTGAGCGTTGCAGAAACCCTTGAATTCTTCCGAGTCAAAGTTCGACCCATTATCCGTAATGATGCCGTGCGGGACTCCATATCTGAATGTCAGCTCCCTGATGAAGGTAACTGCAGTACTGGCATCAAGATTCTTGATTGGTTTAGCCTCAATCCACTTTGTGAACTTGTCGACTGCGACCAGTACGTGTGTGAAACCACTTCGTCCTGTTCTCAAGGGACCGACCATGTCCAACCCCCGTACTGCGAACGGCCAGACGAGTGGAATGGTCTTCAGAGCTGACGCGGGCTTGTGTGACATATTGGAGTAGAACTGACATCCTTCGCACTTGTCCACTATTCCCCTTGCCATCTCATTCGCCCTTGGCCAGTAAAATCCAGCTCGGTATGCTTTGGCTACAATGGTCTGAGAGGACGCATGGTGACCGCAGGTCCCCGAGTGGATATCATTAAGAATGATTCGACCTTCTTCTGGCGTTATGCATTTTTGACCTACCCCAGTCGGGCTTTCTCTATACAGCTGTCCTTTGATAACGGTAAAGGCTTTGGATCGACGGACGATCTGCCGGGCCTCTTCCTCATCCTCTGGGAGCTCTTTTCTCAGGATATATGCGATATAGGGAATTGTCCAGTCGGGAGTGACTACTAAAACCTCCATGACCAAGTCGACTACTGCTGGGACCTCAACCTCAGTCGGATCTGTGGCACTCTTGGGCTGTGGAGCTTCCTCTGTGAAGGGATCTTCTTTAACTGACGGAGTGTATATATGCTCCAAAAACACACCACTCGGAATGGCTTCTCTTTTGGAACCTATCTTTGCCAGATCATCTGCTGCTTGATTTTTCAATCGGGGGATGTGATGGAGCTCCAACCCCTCGAACTTCTTTTCCAGCTTCCTCACTGCATTGCAGTATCCAGTCATGGCTGGGCTTCTCACGTCCCACTCCTTCATCACCTGGTTGACCACTAAATCTGAATCGCCATAAACCATCAGGCGACGGACGCCGAGTGAGATGGCCATGCGCAATCCATATAAAAGGGCCTCATACTCTGCCTCATTGTTGGAGGAATCAAAGTGAATCTGGAGCACATATCTAAGCTTATCTCCTCTGGGGGAAACCAGAACAACCCCAGCACCAGAACCATTCAGCATCTTAGAGCCATCGAAGAACATGGTCCAATGCTCCGAGTGAACTTCAGTCGGCTATTGTTGTTCAATCCACTCGGCGAGGAAATCTGCTATTGCCTGGGACTTAATGGCTTTCTTTGCCTCAAACTTGATATCAAGGGGAAGAAGTTCAATCGCCCATTTCGCCACTCGACCAGTTGCATCTCTGTTGTGCAGAATCTCTGATAGTGGGGCGTCGCTGACGACTGTGATAGAATGATCAGAGAAATAATGAGCAACCTTCTTCGTGGTCATGTATATTCCATACACAAGCTTCTGATAATGAGGATATCTCTGCTTGGATGGAGTCAAGACTTCAGACAAATAATACACCGGGCGCTGAACTTTGAAGGCTTTTCCTTCTTCTTCCCGCTCGACCGTAAGTACTGTACTGACGACTTGTCCTGTGGCTGCAATATAAAGCAACAAAGGCTCTTTGCTGATTGGAGTAGCAAGCACCGGCTGGGTGGAGAGCAGAGCTTTTAGCTCGGCAAACGCTGCATCAGCTTCTGGAGTCCACTCGAACTTGTCTGCCTTCTTCATCAGTCGGTAAAGAGGCAATGCCTTTTCACCGAGTCGTGAGATGAATCGACTTAAAGCGGCCAAGCATCCAGTAAGCTTCTGGACATCGTGCACTCGCACAGGGCGTTTCATTCGGAGAATAGTGCCGATCTTCTCTGGATTAGCGTTGATCCCTCGCTCGAAAACGAGAAAACCGAGTAACTTTCCACCAGGAACTCCGAATGTGCACTTCGATGGATTGAGCTTGATATTGTACCTTCTGAGGTTGGCAAATGTTTCGGCGAGGTCAGCAAGCAGGTCGGAACCTTTTCGCGACTTAACGATGATATCATCCATATACGCTTCCACATTCCAACTGATTTGAGTGAGAAGCCACTTCTGAATCATACGCATAAATGTGGCTCCGGCATTCTTGAGGCCGAATGGCATGGTGATATAGCAGAAGCACCCGAATGGAGTGATGAAAGCTGTTTTTACTTCGTCGGGTCCATACAGACGGATCTGATGATACCCGGAATATGCGTCTAGAAAAGACAATCTCTCACATCCCGCGGTCGAGTCAACAATTTGATCTATGCGAGGGAGAGGAAAATGATCTTTCGGGCAGGCCCGATTGATGTGCTTGAAGTCAATGCACATGCGTAGTGATTTGTCCTTCTTGGGAACCATGACGACATTAGCAAGCCACTCGGAGTGGTATATCTCTCGGATAAATCCTGCCGCCAACAGTCGAGCCACTTCCTCACCAATAGCTTTTCTCTTCTGGACGGCGGACCGCCGAAGATGTTCTTTGACTGGTTTTGCTGATTTGTCGACTCTGAGGCGATGCTCAGCCAGTCCCCTGGGAACACCTGGCATGTCAGCTGGCTTCCATGCAAAAATGTCCTAGTTCTCACGGAGGAACTGGATGAGCGCTTCTTCCTATTTCGGGTCGAGTGTCGTGGAGATGTGGGTCGGGGCTGCATTGGGGTCGGTCGGGTGAATGTGAACAGGTTTTGTCTCACCAGACGACTGAAATGCAGACTCTGTGGCTGGTTTCTTGGATCGCAACAAATCACTCGGATCCGCGTTTTGCTTGTACTCTTCGAACTCGACCGCTGTCACCTGGGAATTAGCAATCTTCGAGCCCTTCTGAAAGCACTCTTCTGCCTTTTTCCGATCGCCAGTGACAGTGATCACCCCTTTGGGAGCTGGCATTTTCAGTTTGAGGTACACGTAACATGGTCGAGCCATGAACCGTGCATAGGCGGGCCTCCCCAAAATGGCGTGGTACGCGCTCTGAAAATCCACAACCTCAAAGGTCAACTTTTCCTTGCGAAAATGTTTTGAGTCGCCAAAAACCACATCCAGGGCTATTTGGCCGAGTGAGTTGGCTTTCTTCCCAGGTATGACTCCGTGGAAACTCATGTTGCTGGTGCTCAGTCGGGACATCGGGATGCCCATTCCCTTCAGTGTGTCTGCATACAACAAGTTCAGCCCACTGCCACCGTCCATAAGCACTTTCGTCAGTCGAGTGCCTTCGACAACTGGATCGACCACCAAAGCTTGCCTCCCAGGGGTGGCAATATGAGTCGGGTGATCAGATTGGTCGAATGTGATGGGTGTTTGGGACCATTTCAGATAACTTGGTTTTGCTGGGGCAACCATATTCACCTCACGATTAATGACTTTCAGTCGACTCTTGCTCTCCACATCCGCGAAGATCATCAGAGTGGAGTTGATATGCGGATATTCTTCCTCACTGTCCTCTTTGTCTCCGGCCTTGTCTGACTCTTTCTCCTTGTCCTTAGACTGTTTTCCCTGAAACTGCTGGATCAGGAGTCGACACTGGCGAGTGGTGTGCTTTGGGTAAATAATGTTGCCCTCTTCATCTTTCTTCGTGTGGATGTGGCACGGCATATCCATCACGTCGTTTCCCTCTTTATCCTTTACTTTCTTAGGATTCCAGGATCCTTTTGGCTTCCCTTTGAACTTTCCCTGAGTCACGGCCAGGGCCTCTCCAGGAGCTGCTGGTTCGGCTTTCCGCTTCTGTTTCCGACTGGAATTTCCCTTCTCCGACTGACTTGGCTTATACTTGTCGCTTCGGAGTCGGTCCTCTTCCTCGCCATTGGCGTACTTGGTAGCAATCTCCATCATCCGACTCAGGGTCATGTCCCCGGTTCGACCAAACTTCAGACTCAATTCCCTGTTCTTGACGCCATCTTTGAAGGCGCAGACTGCTTGATGATTAGACACGTTTTCCACAGTATGGTGCAGAGTGATCCACCTCTGAATGTACTCTCTGAGAGTCTCATTGGTCTTCTGCACACAAACTTGCAGCTCTGTCAAACCAGCTGGTCGCTTGCAGGTTCCTTCAAAAGTTCTAACGAACACTCGGAACAAATCTTCCCAAGTATAAATACTGTCAGGAGGTAACTGATTCAACCACGCTCTGGCTGAACCTTCCAGCATGAGGGGCAAATGCTTCATGGCCACCTCGTCATGGCCACAGTTTGATTGTGTTAAATCTTTTATGGACACCGATATTTTCCGTAAGTTTAGCACTAAATATGAACTTGACTCTGAGATAGTAGCTTCTTTCTGTGAATCTTTTGCTACTTATGTTGATCTCCCCAAGGAGAAGTGGTTTAAATATCTTCTTTCTGTGAATCTTTTGCTACTTATGTTGATCTCCCCAAGGAGAAGTGGTTTAAATATCATCCTCCCATAGAAGTAAAAGTAGCTGCACCTATTAAAGTTGAAGAAAAGGCTGTCACTTATAATGATCCTATTGTTCCTACTTCTTATGTTGAGAAACCACCTTTCCCTGTTAGAATAAAGGATCATGCTAAAGCTTCAACTGTGGTTCGTAAAAGCAATATTAGAACTTATACACCTCCTGAACAAATCAAAGTTGAACCTAATGTTGCTATTGTTAAAGATCTCTTGGCTGATAATATTGATGGGCATGTCATTCAGTTCTCCGGTGAAACTGCTAGAATTGCTAAACCTTGTGCTAAAGATAAACATAGACCTGTGGTAGGCGTGCCTGTTATTTCTGTTAAAATAGGAGATCATTGTTATCATGGCTTATGTGACGTGGGTGCTAGTGCTAGTGTTATACCTCATACTCTATACGAGGAAATTAAGCATGAAATTGCACCTGCTGAGTTAGAAGGCATTGATGTTACAATTAAACTTGCCAATAGGGACACTATATCCCCAGTGGGAATTGTTAGAGATGTTGAAGTCTTGTGTGGGAAAACTAAATATCCTGCTGATTTTCTTGTTCTTAGTTCCCCACAAGATAGCTTTTGTCCCATTATATTTGGTAGACCCTTCTTGAACACTGTTAATGCTAGGATAGACTGCGAAAAGAATGTTGTTACTGTTGGCTTGGATAATATGATTCATGAGTTTAATTTCTCTAAATTTAGTAAACAACATCGTGAAGAAGAATTAACTAGTAAGGATGAAATTATTGGTCTTGCTTCTATTGCCGTACCTCCTAGTGATCCTCTAGAACACTATTTGCTAGACCATGAAAATGATATGTTTATGAATGAAAGAAGGGAAATAGATGAAATATTCTTTAAACAGGAACCTATTCTGAAACACAACTTGCCTGTTGAAATCTTAGGGGATCCTCCTCCACCCAAGGGTGATTCCGTGTTTGAGCTTAAACCGTTGCCTGACAATCTTAAATATGCTTATCTTGATGAAAAGAAGATATATCCTGTTATTATTAGTGCTAACCTTTCAGAGCATGAAGAAGAAAGATTATTGAAAACTCTGAAGAAGCACCATGCTGCTATTGGATATACTCTTGATGATCTTAAGGGCATTAGTCCCACTCTATGTCAGCATAAAATAAATTTGGAAGCAGATGCCAAGCCAGTTCGTGGTCCTCAACGACGTCTGAATCTAAAATGAAAGAAGTGGTAAGAAAAGAAATACTAAAGCTTCTGGAGGCAGGTATAATTTATCTCGTTGCTGATAGTTAGTGGGTAAGTCCTGTCCATTGTGTCCCTAAAAAGGGAGGTATTACTGTTGTTCCTAATGGTAAAGATGAATTAATTCCACAAATAATTATTACAGGTTATAGGATGGTAATTGATTTCCGCAAATTAAATAAGGCTACTAAGAAAGATCATTACCCCTTACCTTTTATTGATCAAATGCTAGAAAGATTATGCAAACATACACATTATTGCTTCCTAGATGGTTATTCTGGTTTCTCTCAAATACCTGTGTCGGCTAAAGATCAATCAAAGACTATGTTTACATGCCCTTTTGGTACTTTTGCTTATAGACGTATGCCTTTTGGTCTATGTAATGCACCTGCTACCTTTCAAAGATGCATGATGGCTATATTCTCTGACTTTTGTGAAAATATTTGTGAGGTTTCATGGATGACTTTTCCGTCTATGGATCCTCTTTTGATGATTGCTTGAGCAATCTTGATCGAGTTTTGCAGAGATGTGAAGAAACTAACCTTGTCTTGAACTGGGAAAAGTGCCACTTTATGGTTAATGAAGGTATTGTCTTGGGGCATAAAGTTTCTGAAAGAGGTATTGAAGTTGATAAAGCCAAGGTTGATGCTATTGAAAAGATGCCATGTCCCAAGGACATCAAAGGTATAAGAAGTTTCCTTGGTCACGCCGGATTTTATAGGAGGTTCATTAAGGACTTCTCAAAAATTTCTTGGCCTCTGACTAATTTGTTACAAAAAGATATACCATTTGTCTTTGATGATGATTGTGTAGAAGCAATTGAAATACTTAAGAAAGCATTAGTCTCTGCACCTATTGTTCAGCCACCTGATTGGAATTTACCCTTTGAAATTATGTGTGACACTAGTGATTATGATGTAGGTGCTGTTCTAGGGCAAAGAGTTGATAAGAAATTAAATGTTATCCATTATGCTAGTAAGACTCTAGACAATGCTCAAAGAAATTATGCTACTACTAAAAAAGAATTCTTAGCAGTTGTATTTGCTTGTGATAAGTTCAGACCTTATATTGTTGATTCTAAAGTAACTATCCATACTGATCATGCTGCTATTAAATATCTTATGGAAAAGAAAGATGCTAAACCTAGACTTATTAGATGGGTTCTCTTGCTTCAAGTATTGTTGATAGAAAGGGAGGTGAGAACCCCGTTGCAGACAACTTATCTAGGTTAGAAAATGTTCTTGATGACCCACTACCTATTGATGATAGCTTTCCTGATGAGCAATTAAATGTTATAAGTACTTCTCGTAGTACTCCTTGGTATGCTGATTATGCTAATTACATTGTTGCTAAATTCATACCACCTAGCTTGACATACCAACAAAAGAAAAAGTTTTTCCATGATTTAAGACATTACTTTTGGGATGACCCGCATCTTTATAAAGAAGGAGTAGATGGTGTTATTAGACGTTGTGTACCTAAGTATGAACAGGAACAGATCCTACGCAAGTGCCACTCCGAAGCTTATGGAGGACACCACGCTGGAGATAGAACTGCACATAAGGTATTGCAATCCGGTTTTTATTGGCCTACTCTCTTCAAGGATGCACGTAAGTTTGTCTTGTCATGTGATGAATGTCAAAGAATTGGTAATATTAGTAGACATCAAGAAATGCTATGAATTATTCACTTGTTATTGAACCATTTGATGTTTGGGGCTTTGATTATATGGGACCTTTTCCTGCCTCTAATGGATATACACATATTCTAATTGATGTTGATTACGTTACTAAGTGGGTAGAAGCTATTCCAACTAGTAGTACTGATCATAACACCTTTATTAAAATTCTTAAAGAAGTTATTTTTCCGAGGTTTGGAGTCCCCAGATATTTAATGACTGATGGTGGTTCACACTTTATTCATGGTGCTTTCCGTAAATTTTTTGTAAGTATGATGTTAATCATAGAATTGCATCTCCTTATCATGCACAGTCTAATGGTCAAGTAGAATTGAGTAATAGGGAACTCAAATTAATTTTCAAAAAGACTGTCAATAGGTCTAGAAAGAATTGGTCCAAGAAACTTGATGATGCATTATGGGCCTATAGAACTGCATATAAAAATCCTATGGGTATGTCTCCGTATAAAATGGTTTATGGAAAAGCATGTCACTTACCTCTTGAACTAGAACATAAGGCATATTGGGCTATTAAAGAGCTCAACTATGATTTCAAACTTGCTGGTGAGAAGAGGTTATTTGATATTAGCTCACTTGATGAATGGAGAACCCAGGCTTATGAAAATGCCAAGTTGTTTAAAGAAAAAGTTAAAAGATGGCATGACAAAAGGATACAAAAGCGTGAGTTTAACGTATGTGATTATGTATTGCTATACAACTCTCATTTAAGATTTTTTGCAGGAAAACTTCTCTCTAAATGGGAAGGTCCTTACGTTATCGAGGAGGTCTATCGTTCTGGTGCCATAAAATGAACAACTTCGAAGGCACGAATCCGAAGGTGGTAAACGGTCAAAGAATTAAACATTATATCTCAGATAATCCCATAAATGTTGAAACCAATATTATTGAAACCGTAACCCCGGACGAATACATAAGAGACACTTTCCAGACCGTTTCAGACTCCGAAAAGGAATAGGTATGTGGTACGGTAAGTAAACCGACTCCAAAACAATTTTTAAGGCAATATTTCTCCGTTTTGGAATATTTCGAAAAATAGAAAAATAAGTATCAGTCCGGGAAGGACACAAGGGCCCCACGAGGGTGGTGGGCGCGCCCCTACCTCGTGAGCACCTCGTGTGCATTCCGGACTCCGTTTTCTTGCACGATATGTATTTTGGTCGGTAAAAATTCATCATATAAACTTCCGAAGGTTTTGACTCCCGTATCATGCAAATATCCCCTGTTTTCGTTTCGAGCTGTTGCTGCTGCAGATTAGAGCAAGATGTCTTCTCAAGAGTCAGTCGGGGAGAGCCGGGTGTCTAATCCGGCACCGGAACCAAGGGCAAACAACGACGCTGACGACTTTGGGCTAGCAACGGAGGAAGAGATGGAGGCCGACTTGATGAGGGTAGACGCCATGGAGGATCAAGAAGTCACCTCTCGCTTCCGAGCTGGGTTCACGATGGGGGAACTACAGAGCTCAGCTATTGTAAACTCGGTTATCCCTTCCAATGTTAGATTTCTTTCTTATGAAAATATGAAGAGGAGTGTCACTTGTTCTCCCGCAGCTATGCAACACCCTTGGGTGCAAGGAGCTTTCGCTGTCACAGGAAAGCTTCATAAGGAAATAATGGACCTCAAGCAGCAAGTCAATAAGCTCGTGGAGGAAAACTGTATCTTGAGGGGAATCATCGCCAAGAATATTACGCCAACAACAGAGAAGGGGACATAATCACATGGGTATGGGTACTCCCCTTGGCAACTGCCAAGCTTGGGGGACGTTCCCCGGTATCGTATCACCATCACAACTCCTACCTTTACCGTTTTTATTTGTTCGATCATATTAGTAGTATCTTGATCTAGTAGAATAAACTTTATGGCATGATCTAGTTTTGAGTTTTGCTTTATGATCTCTCTATGTAATCGAGTCCGTGAGCTATATATAATAAAGATTAGTGTTGAGTCAAGGGCTTGATTATTTTGCCATGATCTTGGGTGAATAAAAGAAAAAAGAGAAAAAGAATAAAGAGAAACAAAGAGTGCATATTGATCTTATTGAGAGTAATGACTTCACATAGAAAGAGTATGATGATTAAAAGTTGTTGGGAGTTGGCAGACATAGCTTTGGTCATCGTTGCAATTAATAGGAAGTAATAAGGAGAGAGAGGTTTCACATATAAATATATTATCATTGACATCTTTTATGATTGGGAGCACTCATTAAAATATGACATGCTAAAGAGTTGATGTTGGACAAGGAAGACAACGTGATGAGTTATGTTTTCTTATATCTGAGATAAAGTATGTTGGCATGGATCCTCTAACATGTTGAGCTTGCCTTTCCCCCTCATGCTAGCAAAATTCTCAGCACCAAGTAGAAATACTACTTGTGCCTCCAATACCCTTAAACAAGTTTTGCCATGAGAGTCCACCGTATCTACCTATGGATTGAGTAAGATCCTTCAAGTAAGTTGTCATCGGTGCAAAGCAATAAAAATTGCTCTAAATATGTATGATTGATTGGTGTGGGAGAAATAAGCTTTATACGATCTTGTGATATGGAAGTAATAAAAGCGACGGACTGCATAATAAAGGTTCATATCACAAGGGGCAATATAAAGTGATGTTCTTTCTCATTGAGATTTTGTGCATCCAACCATAAAAGCGCATGGCAACCTCTGCTTCCCTCTGCGAAGGGCCTATCTTTTATTATTATCTTCTACCTTATGCAAGAGTCATGGTGATCTTCACCTTTCCTTTTTCATTTTATCCTTTGGCAAGCCCAGCATGTTGGAAAGAACCTGATATATATATCTATTTGGATGTAGGGGAGCATGAGTTATTATTGTTGACATTACCCTTGAGGTAAAAAGTTGTGGGGCGAAACTATAAGTCCCTATCTTTCTCTGTGTCCGATTAAAACTCCATAACCACAAGTATTGCGTGAGTGTTAGCAATTATGAAGGACTAGATGATAGTTGAGTATGTGGACTTGCTATTTAGCTCTGACATAGACTCTTTCCGATGTTATGATAAATCACAATTGCTTCAATGACTGAGATTATAGTTTGTTGGTTCTCAATAAGGTTTCTGATTCATACTTTTGCATTGTGAATAGATCATCACTTGAACATAAGTAATCATATGACACTATCTATATATGTTGATGTTATGAGAATAATCATGATGCCCTCATGTCTGTATTTTATTTTTATCGACGCCTCTACCTCTAAACATGGGGACATATTTATTGTTATCGGCTTTCGCTTGAGGACAAGCAAGGTCTAAGCTTGGGGGAGTTGATACGTCCATTTTGCATCATGCTTTTATATCAATATTTATTGCATTATGGGCTGTTACTTTACGTTATGTCACAATACTTATGGATATTCTCTCTTATTTTACAAGGTTTACATAAAGAGGGAGAATGGCGGTAGCTGGAATTCTGGGCTGGAAAAGGAGCAAATATTAGAGACCTATTCTGCACAACTCCAAAAGTCCTGAAACTCCACGGAATATCTTACAATAAATAATGAAAAATCCTCGCCAAAGATGAAGACCAGGGGGCCCACACCCTATCCACGAGGGTGGCTGGCGCGCCCCCCTAGGGCGCGCCCCCTACCTCGTGGGCCCCCTGGTGGATCTACGATGCCCATCTTCTGGTATATGAAGTCTTTCGTCGAGGAAAAAACAGGAAGCAACCTTTCGGGACGAGACTCCGCCGCCACGAGGCGGAACCTTGGCGGAACCAATCTAGGGCTCCGGCAGAGCTGTTCTGTCAGGGACACTCCCCTCCGGGAGGGTGAAATCATCACCATCGTCATCACCAATTCTCCTCTCATCGGGAGAGGGCAATCTCCATCAACATCTTCACCAGCACCATCTCATCTCAAAACCCTAGTTCATCTCTTGTATCCAATTCTTGTCTCCAAGTCCGGGATTGGTGTTAGTAGGTTGCTATTAGTGTTGGTTACTCCTTTTAGTTGATGCTAGTTGGTTTATTTGGTGGAAGATCATATGTTCAGATCCTTTATGCATATTATTCCCCCTCTGATTATGAACATGATTATGCTTTGTCAGTAGTTACGTTTGTTCCTGAGGACAAGGGAGAAGTCTTGCTATTAGTAGTCATGTGAATTTGGTATTCGTTCGATATTTTGATGAGATGTATGTTGTCTAGCCTCTAGTGGTGTTATGTGAACGTCGACTACATAACACTTCACCATTATTTGGGCCTAGAGGAAGGCATTGGGAAGTAATAAGTAGATGATGGGTTGCTAGAGTGACATAAGCTTAAACCCTAGTTTATGTGTTGCTTCGTAAGGGGCTGATTTGGATCCATATGTTTCATGCTATGGTTAGGTTTACCTTAATACTTTTGTTGTAGTTACGGATGCTTGCAATAGAGGTTAATCATAAGTGGGATGCTTGTTCAAGTAAGAACAGCACCCAAGCACCTGTCCACCCACACAAAAAGGATTGGGCCACCTTGCTGTACTTTATTTACTTTTGTTACTTGTTGCTCATTACAAATTATCTTGTCACAAAACTATCTGTTACTACTTATTTCAGTACTTGCAGAGAATACCTTGCTGAAAACCGCTTATCATTTCCTTCTGCTCCTCGTTGGGTTCGACACTCTTACTTATCGAAAGGACTACGATAGATCCCCTATACTTGTGGGTCATCAGTACCAAAAGGGCATGTAAAAGTAGTTTTTTTCTTGATCCTCTTATGACACAGGTATTTGAGAAAAAACATAATAACCATCTAGAAAGCAAAAGTGTGTATGTTTGGATAGTCTTTCTAGTATTTGATCAATAAAAGGTAGAGGGTAGTGATCTTTCCTATAGTACCTTTGTTTAATTTTCTAAAATCAATTACCATTCTATAACCTGTAACAATTCTTTGTGGGATCAATTCACTCTTATCATTGGGAACAACAGTAATACCTCCCTTCTTAGGGACACAATGAATAGGACTTACCCATCTACTATCAATAACATGATAGATTATACCTGCTCCTAGAAGCTTTAATATTTCATTTCTTACCACTTCTTTCATCTTAGGATTCAACCATCATTGGTGATCAACAACTGGTTTTGCATCATGTTCCATATTAATTTTGTGCTGACATAAGCTGGGACTAATGCCTCTAAAATCATCAAGAGTATATCCAATAGTAGCACGGTGCTTCCTCAGAGTTTTTTAACCAATCTTTTATCTTCATGCTTTGAAAGGTTAGCATTGATAATAACAGGAAATATCTTTTTTTCTAAAGATAAGCATACTTTAACGTATCAGGTAGTTCCTTTAATTGAAACACGGGATCACCTCTAGGAGGGAGAGGATCTCCCAAAGTTTCGACAGGTAAATTATGTTTAAGGATAGGTGCTTGCCTAAAGAATATTTCATCTATTTCATTTCTTTCATTCATATGCATATCGTTTTCATGGTCTAGCAAATATTGTTCTAATGGATCTGTAGGAGGTACTGCAATAGAAGTAAGAACAATAATTTCATCTTTACTGGACAATTCTTTTATCATGAGGTTGTCTATGAAATTTAGAGAAATTGATCTCATGAGACACATCACCAAAATTGACACTGACTACTTCCCTAGTGCAATCAATCGTAGCATTAACTATTCAGGAAAGTTCTACCAAAAATAACGGGACAAAAATCATCTTGAGGAGATCCAGGAACAAGAAAATCAGTAGGGTATTGATCTTACCACACAATACTTCAACATCTCTAACAACCCCAAGCGGTGAAATAGTATCTGTGTTTTCAAGCTTAATAGTAACATCAATGTCTTCTATCTCAATAGGTGCAATATCATTCATAACTTCTTGATATAAAATAAAGGAATAGTACTCACACTAGCACCCGTATCATGTAAGCCATGATAACAATGTTCTCCTATTTTAATAGAAATAACATGCATGTCCATAACATTTTTGTTTTTATCTATAGGACCAGGTTTAGCAATCCTAGTTGCTTCTTCACGGAAATAAATGACATGTCCATAAATATTATCAACCAAAAGATCTTTAATCATTGCAACATTAGGCTCTACACTTATTTGTTCAGAGGTCCTAGGTGTTTTAATATTACTCTTATTAACCATAGTTGAAGCTTTAGCATGCTCCTTAATCCTAACAAGAAAATGTCGTTTCTCAATATAAGCCGTAGGCACAACTGGAACAACTTTATAAATGATTGTTTCATCTTTAGCTATAACAGGTTCCACTAACATTTATTCAATAGGTGGATGAAATTTAAACCACTTATCCTTAGATCAACATGAGCAACAAATGATTCACAAAAGGTAGCCAATATCTCAGAGTCAAGCCCACATTTAGTACTAAACTTATGAAAAGCGTCTATTTCCATAAAAGATTTAACACAGTTTTATACTTGACTCTTTACCTTTGTCGATTTCTCAATCTTCAGAGTTGTGTTTAATTCTGTCCAGAAGACCCCATTTGAATGCAATAATTTTATTTATAAAGGAACCAGTAGAAAAAGTATCAAGCATGGATTGATCATTATGAGAAAGCCGAGCATAAAAGTTTTGTATAATTATTTATCTTGAGAGCTCATGATTGGGGCCTGTGTGCGTCATGTATTTAAGCCTCCCCCAAGATTGAGCGATACTTTCTCCTTCATGAGGTCAAAATTATATATATAATTTCGATCAGATGAACCAAATGCATAGGATAAAACTTCTAATGAAATTCCAGCTTCTCAACCGGTTCCAATCCCATGTTCCAATGTCATCTAATAGCCTATGCCATGTAAATGCCTTTCCCTTAAAAGATAAAGGGAATACCTTCTTCTTAACTCCATCCTTGGAGAAAACTGCAAGATTTCATCCACATAGATTTAGTGCATACCAGCATTGTTCTGTGTCCTGCATAAGCATTAGCTAGTAGTTTCTCTGACATACCCGAAGGAATCTCATAATAAATATTTTCAGTAGGTTCAGTAGGTTGAGGGGCAACCCTTATTCTTTCTGGTCAAGGTGAAGATACCCCGAATAAACCCCTCGAATGATTATTTTCCATAGTGACAAGTGGCAGAAAATTTCAGCATGTAATAAAAATGTTTCCTTAGCAAAGGTGCTTCACTCCCCGACAATGATGCCAGAAAATAGTCTTGATGACCCACAA
This sequence comes from Triticum timopheevii, assembly GCA_963921465.1. Classification (NCBI taxonomy): domain Eukaryota; kingdom Viridiplantae; phylum Streptophyta; class Magnoliopsida; order Poales; family Poaceae; genus Triticum; species Triticum timopheevii. The sequence goes on from OY997272.1 coordinate 157,824,571, forward strand.
GTATTGGGGATCAATCTTAGTACTTTCGATAAGTAAGAGTGTCAAACCCAACGAGGGACAGAAGGAAATGATAAGCGGGTTTCAGCAAGGTATTCTCTGCAAATACTGAAAGCAGTGGTGATAGATAGTTTTGTAGCAAGATAATTTGTAACAAGTAACAAGTATCAATTGTAACAAAGGTGCAATGATACGACTCCAACATATCTATAATTTTTTTATTGTTCCATGCTATTATATTATCTGTTTTGGATATTTAATGGGCTTTAATATGCTCTTTTATATTATTTTTGGGACTAACCTATTAACCAAAGGCCCAATGCAAATTGTTGTTTTTTTGCCTATTTCAGTGTTTCGCAGAAAAGGAATATCAAACAGAATCCAAATGGAATGAAACCTTTGCGTGGATCTTTCTTGGAACAAACGCAACCCAGGAGACTTGGAGTGGAAGTCTAGAACTCCGCGAGGAAGCCACGAGGCAGGAGGGTGCGCCCAGGGGGTAGGCTTGCCCCCCACCCTCGTGGGCCCCTTGCAGCTCCACCGACCTACTTCTTTCGCCTATATATACTCTTATACCCTAAAAACATCCAGGGGCGCCACGAAACCACTTTTCCACCGCCGCAACCTTCTGTACCCATGAGATCCCATTTGGTAAGGAAACATTTATATAGTGTGCTGAAATTTACTGTCACTTGTTGCTATGGAAAATAATCCTTTGAGGGATTTGTTCGGGGTATCTTCACCCCGACCAGAAGTGAAAAGAGTTGCCCCTCAACCTACTGCACCTACTGAAAATATTTAATATGAGATTCCTTCGGGTATGATAGAGAAACTGCTAGCTAATCCTTATGCAGGAGATGGGACATTACATACTAATATGCATCTAATCTATGTGGATGAAGTTTGTGGATTATCTAATCTTGCAGGTTTTCCCGAGGATGAAGTCAGGAAGAAGGTCTTCCCTTTATCTTTGAAGGAGAAGGCGTTGACATGGTATAGGCTATGCGATGATATTGGGACTTGGAACAACAACCGATTGAAATTGGAATTTCATCCGAAGTTCTATGCTATGCATCTTGTTCATCGTGATCGGAATTATACTTATAATTTTTGGCCTCGTGAAGGAGAAAGTATTGGTCAAGATTGGGGGAGGCTTAAATAAATGTTATATTCATTCCCCAATCATGAGCTCTCAAGAGAAATTATTATTCAGAATTTTTATGCTTGGCTTTCTCGTAATGATCAATCCATGCTCGATACTTCTTGTACTAGTTCTTTTATGAAGAAGACTATTGAATTCAAATGGGATTTATTGGAAATAATTAAACGCAACTATGAAGATTGGGAACTCGACGAAGGTAAGGAGTTAGGTATAAACCTCAAGTTTGATTGTGTTAAATCTTTTATGGATACCGAGCTGTTCGTGAATTTAGCACTAAATATGGAAGTGACTCTGAGATTAGCTTCTTTCTGTGAATCATTTGCTACTCATGTAGATCTCACTAAGGATAAGTGATACGTCTCCAACGTATCTATAATTTTTGATTGCTCCATGCTATATTATCAACTGTTTTGGGCAATATTGGGCTTTATTATCCACTTTTATATTATTTTTGGGACTAACCTATTAACCGGAGGCCCAGCCCAAATTTATATTTTTTTTGCCTATTTCAGTGTTTCGAAGAAAAGGAATATCAAACGGAGTTGAAACGGAACGAAATCAACTGGAGAAGTTATTTTTGGAAGGAAAGCTACCGGATGGACTTGGACCCCACGTAAGGAGAGAAGGGAGGTGCCCATGAGGGTGGGGGGCGGATCCCCCTAGGGCGCGCCCCCTGCCTCATGGGGCCCCCGAAGCTCCACCGATGTACTTCCTGCACCCATATATACTCACGTACCCTAAAACTTCCAGAACGGAGAATAGATCGGGAGTTCCACCGCCGCAAGCCTCTGTAGCCACCAAAAGTCAATCCGGACCCTGTTTCGGCACCCTGCCGGAGAGGGGAACCCTCACCGGTGGCCATCTTCATCATCCCGGTGCTCTCCATGACAAGGAGGGAGTAGTTCACCCTGGGGGCTGAGGGTATGTACCAGTAGCTATGTGTTTGATCTCTCTCTCTCGAGTTCTTGATTTGGCACGATCTTGATGTATCGTGAGCTTTGCTATTATAGTTGGATCCTATGTTTCTTCTCCCCCTCTTCTCTCTTGTAATGGATTGAGTTTCCCCTTTGGAGTTATCTTATCGGATTGAGTCTTTAAAGATTTGAGAACACTTGATGTATGTCTTGCCGTGCGTATCTATGGTGACAATGGGATATCACGTGATTCACTTGATGTATGTTTTGGTGATCAACTTGTGGGTTCCGCCCATGAACCTATGCATAGGGGTTGGCACACGTTTTTGTCGTGATTCTCCGGTAGAAACTTTGGGGCACTCTTTGAGGTTCTATATGTTGGTTGAATAGATGAATCTGAGATTGTGTGATGCATATCGTATAATCATACCCACGGATACTTGAGGTGACATTGGAGTATCTAGGTGACATTAGGGTTTTGGTTGATTTGTATCTTAAGGTGTTATTCTAGTACGAACTCTAGGGCTGTTTGTGACACTTATAGGAATAGCCCAATGGATTGATTGGAAAGAATAACTTTGAGGTGGTTTCGTACCCTACCACAATCTCTTCGTTTGTTCTCCGCTATTAGTGACTTTGGAGTGACTCTTTGTTGCATGTTAAGGGATAGTTATATGATCCAAGTATGTTATTATTGTTGAGAGAACTTGCACTAGTGAAAGTATGAACCCTAGGCCTTGTTTCCTATCATTGCAATACCGTTTACGCTCACTTTTACCATTAGTTACCTTGCTGTTTTTATATTTTCAGATTACAAAAACCTATATCTACTATCCATATTGCACTTGTATCACCATCTCTTCGCCGAACTAGTGCACCTATACAATTTACCATTGTATTGGTTGTGTTGGGGACACAAGAGACCCTTTGTTATTTGGTTGCAGGGTTGCTTGAGAGAGACCATCTTCATCCTACGCCTCCCACGGATTGATAAACCTTAGGTCATCCACTTGAGGGAAATTTGCTACTGTCCTATAAACCTCTGCACTTGGAGGCCCAACAACGCCTACAAGAAGAAGGTTGCATAGTAGACATCAATAAGTGGTCTAAATATCATTCTCCCATTGAAGTGAAAGTAGTAGAGCCTATTAAAGTTGAAGAAGAAATTATTACTTATAATGTTGATCCTATTGTTCCTACTGCTTATATTGAGAAACCACCTTTTCCTGTTAGAATAAAGGAACATGCTAAAGCTTCAGATGTGGTTTGTAAGAGTTATACTAGAACACCTACACCCCCTGAGCAAATTAAAGTTGAATCTAGTATTGCTATAGTTAAAGATCTCTTGGTCGATAATATAGATGGGCATGTTATTTACTTATGCGATGAAGCTGCTAGAATTGCTAGACCTCATGATAAAGATAAACATAGACCTGTTGTTGGCATGCCTGTTGTTTCTGTTAAAATAGGAGATCATTGTTATCATGACTTATGTGATAAGGGTGCTAGTCTGAGTGTAATTCCCTTTACTTTATATCAAGAAATTATGAATGATATTGCACCTACCGAAATAGAAGATATTGATGTTACTATCAAGCTTGCTAATAGAGATATGTAACATCCCAAATTTTCAATTTGGAATGTTATACATAGATCATCATTGCATATCATATTTTATTTTGTATTTTGGTTCGATCCTAGAAATTCTACGCAACTCAAGGACCCATGGATAGAGTTGGGGATTTCGATAATTTTATATTTGAGTTTTCTCAAAATTTGAAAATAGGATCATTTGATTTTATTTATTTTATCTTCAATTATTTCAATTATAAAAATATGAGGGAGGGAATAAAATGACTTTCCCAAAATAAAGAAATATTGAGGATTTAATAATAAAATCAATAATATTTTATTTTGGATTTTATTGCTATTTTATTTGAATTTAGGAAAAATGCGCATTTTGAAAATTGCACTTAGGTCCCAAATAAATGTTCATCTTGTCCGGCTTGATTTTATAAGTCAGGAAAAATTTATTTCGGGATTTTTGGAGTCCGTTTAGTATTCTTTCGTTTGTTTTTCTGCGCGGAATTTATTTTAAAAAAAAGTCTGAACCGACCTTGGGCCGTAACCGGCCAGGACTCTGCCTGGATGGGGGTCTTTATATAGCACGCCTCGGGCCGACCCCAGCCCAAGCCACTGCCCCAGCCCACCTGCACCCGCGCCCCAAACCCTAGCTGCCCGTGCCGCCCGCCGCCGCCTACTGCCGCCGCCGCCGCCCCGCGCTGCCGCCGCCGGAGCCGCCGTTGCCGCCACCGCCCCGCCGCCACCGGAGCCACCACCGCCGCCGCCGGACCGCACACCGAGGTTGACCCCGCCACCGCCGTTTTTTTATTTAGAGAAACCGTTCGGTTTTCCGTTGGTTTTCGTCGGTTTTTTTAGATCTGTTTTATTTATTTAGATCGTTTTTTCGGTTTAGGTTAATTAGCAAGCGTTCGCTCGTTCATTCATTTTAACGAACGCGTTCATCGTTTAGATCCAGATAATGAACGTTCGTTCGTTAATCTGTTCGTCATTTTCTTTTTCTCGGATTTATTCCGCGATTTTTCTGATCACGATTTCTAATCCGATTTCTGTTTTAGTACAACTTTTCGCTCGTTTATCGGAATCAGGCGATTCAAGCGCCTAGAGTTTTGTCTCGAAACCCTCTTTCCATTTGAGCAACTTAAACAAGTTTTTGATTCTATAAAGTTTGACTTAGGTTCAGATTAGTAAACGAAGTTTGTTTCTTTTGCAGTTGGATCTTCGTTGCTTTCTTCGATTTGATTCTTTTTGCAAACCGGAGTTCTTAAGTTGAACTTTCTGGTTAGATCTCTTTTTTGAGTTTTACCTGTGCATTAGATGAGTACTTATTGTATGCTTGTTTGTTTGTTTGCTTGCGATAGAGTACCCGGATTGCGCCGCCTGCTACTTCGAATCCCTAGGTTTCGCGGATCATCAGCGAGACAAGTAACACTGTGATCATACCTCTTTACTACCCAGTTTTTATGCATTATATCAATCCTCAAACAATTGCATGATTAGGATCTGATTAATATGTGGGTTTTGGGAAGTAGATGAGGTAGTACCTATTACCAGTTTTATTATCAAACTCTTGGGAGTTACTTCTATGTTTGCTTATTATGCCATGCTATGCTAGTAGACGTGGATTGGGTGAGTGTATCCATGACAGATGTGAGATTGTTAATTAATGATTTATTTAAGGTGGTAACTTTAATAAACATCTGGGTGGATTGAGGCACCTGGGTATTCCAGGATTGCCTGTTTGTTTTTGGACCGCCACCCAGGCTCAAAGGGATCATAAGATTATTCATGCTAGAAACTTCCGTGTGCAGCCACATGCTATTATGGGATCTAGCATAGTTTATTAAGTCGTGCAAACTCTTACAGTGGTAGACTAGCAGATGTAGGGGATGTAGGTGGTACGGTCTACCCAATCGTAAGGTGCTAGCGCTTCTGAAAGACTATGTCTCGGTCATCCGTTTCTCAAACACCATGTAGTGCGAGAAAACAAACGGAGGAGATCGAGTCTTGTGGGGAAAAGTGCGCAACCTCTGCAGAGTGTACAAACTAATCATGATTAGCCGTGTCCCCGGTTATGGACGTTTTGAGTATCTAGTACTTGGATTATCATGTGAATCTCATCATGTTACTTTAATTAATGTTGTTGGGTTTTTAAAGATGATATTTAATTGGGGTTGAGAATGCTGTCAACCGTTCTCAATGTTTAACAACCACCATGATAGTTAAATAAAATTTATTCCTTTGCAGTAGGGAAAAATTGGCTTTATGCAAAAACTGTAACCATAAAGCTTTTCCACCAGCCATACATGCATGTAGTTTAGCCATGTCATTTCATTACTCTCTATGTGTTACATTGCCAGCATATTCCATGTGCTGACCCGTTTTCAGGCTGCAACGTTCATGTTGCAGACTTTTCAGACGACGGGTAAGATGCCTTAAGATCGTGGTCCTATACTCAGTGATGCCGTTGGAGTTGATGGACTCACTTATCTTCCAAGCCTTCCGCTGTTATCGTTATTAGATGGCCTTAAGCCATATTTATTGTAATAAGCTCTCTTTTGAGACATTCGATGTAATAAGTGTGTGATTGCTACTCTGTTATAAATCCTTCAAGTACTGTGTGTGTCAGCATTACTGATCCAGGGATGACACTGATGCATAGAGATCAGACTGTTTGAGGTCTGGTCGCTACAAGATACTATATCACCAATTGGGATTGTTTGAGATGTTTAAGTCTTGTGTGGGAAAATAAAATACCCTACTGATTTTCTAGTTCTTGGTTCCCCACAAGATGATATTTGTTCCATTATATTTGGTAGAGCCTTCTTGAACACTGTTATTTGAAACGGTTAGTGTTAGTTTCGGGGATGTGTCTCATGAGTTTAATTTCTCCAAATTTCATAGACAACCCCATGATAAAGAATTGCCTAGTAAAGGTGAAATTATTGGTCTTGCTTCTATTGATGTGCCTCCTATGGATCCTTTAGAACAATATTTGCTAGACCACGAAAATGACATGTTTATGAATCAAAGAAGGGAACTAGATGAGATTTTCTTTAGCGAAATGCCCGTTTTGAAACACAACTTGCCTGTTGAGATTCTTGGGGATCGTCCTCCACCCAAGGGATCCCATGTTTGAGCTTAAACAATTACCAGATACTCTGAAATATGCTTATCTTGATGAAAAGAAGGTATATCCTATTATTATTAGTGCTAACCTTTCAGAGCATGAAGAAAAGAAATTATTGAAAACTCTGAAGAAGCATCATGCTTCTATTGGATATACTCTTGATGATGTTAAGGGCATTAGTCCCACTCCATGTCAGCATAAAATTATTATTTTTGAGGGAAGGACAGTAGGAGAGGCTCCTACTGTGTTTTCATATATAAGTAAGAGGTGTTACACTATTACATTTTTACATACAAACTCCTCCCAACCCAGACAAGTTTGGGCTAGGTGGGGAAATTAAGAAACTACTTTAGTGTAAGTCAAAAAGAAAAGAAGAAATAAAGGCAGGGTGAGCACCCTTAGTCCTATGTTGGAGGAGGCCAAAAATCCTCCTTAAATCTTCTCATCCAGCCCTCGATGCTTGGAGCAACTCTTCTGAAATGCTTGTTGTTTCTTTCCTTCCATAGACTCCAAGCAACCACTAGGAATAGGTCAAAGAAGAGCAGGCGCCCCCAAGTTTCTTTACCATGTTGAAGCAGTTGGCGGCGGCAAGTGAACGAAGGCCAGTCAATGCCAAGTTTTTGCCAGCAAGATCGACTGAAGGGGTAAGTAAAAATCATGTGATTAACTATCTCCTCGATTGGAGTGCCACATAGCAAGCAACTGTGGTCATCTGCAATGTCAAAGTGTCGACGCTTCAGCATGTTACGTGTGTTCAATATATCATTCATGAGAAGCCAACCAAAAACCTTGATCTGCATGATGCAATGAGAGCACCAAAGCAGGGTGAATGTTGGATGGGTGTTCGCATCTCTAAAGTAGAACTTGTAGTAATCAGCTAGTCGGTAATCTATCTTGCCCCAGGCGTAGTGCCAGAATCACTCGTGGACGTGGTCGGGTGCATGCGCGAGGAGATCAGCTGGATGTCACACACCTCATTTAAGGATTGTGGGGAGAGGGGCAGATGAAAGGTCTCCGACGGTGCCATGCCGTGCTCTCCAAGAAATTTTTGATGGACTCGTCTTTGTGCATAGCATAGGAGAATGCATGGGGGTGGGAGGATTCCAGAACGTCACCTGCACAAAAATCTTTCCAAATAAGAGAAGTTGTGCCCGAGACAACCCGAACTTGCGTGATGCCCCAGAAGGTGGGTGTAAGTTTCAGAATGTCATGCCACCAAAAAGATCCAACGGGGTTCGTCGCGTGAGGTTTTTATCCGTATAATACGTGTCCCAAATAAGATGAACCCACGGGACATCAAGCTTGTTGTAGAACTTGTGCAGGAATTTCATAAGCAGTGCATCATTCTGCAATTTGATGTTGATAACACCAAGCCCTCCATGCTTCTTGGGTTTGAAAACCATATCCCATGCCGCAAGAGAGTTGCATTTGTCACTCTCTTGGCTCAATGAAACTGTCACGTCCCTCCTCATCTATGCCATGTGTCAGCATAAAATTAATATGTGGCCTGACACCAAACCAGTTGTTGATCATCAATGGCGGTTAAATCCCAAGATGAAAGAAGTGGTAAGAAATGGAATACTAAAGCTCCTAGAGGCAGGTATAATTTATCCTATTGCTGATAGTAGATGGGTAAGTCCTATTCATTGTGTCCCTAAGAAGGGAGGTATTATTGTTGTTCCTAATGATAAGAATGAATTGATTCCACAAAGAATTGTCACAGGTTATAGAATGGTTATTGATTTTAGAAAGTTGAATAAAGCTACTACGAAAGATCATTATCCTTTACCTTTTATTGATCAAATGCTAGAAAGACTACCAAAAGTACACATTTTTGCTTTCTAGATGGTTATTCTGGTTTCTCTCAAATACCTGTGTCAAAAGAGGATCAAGAAAGACTACTTTTACTTGCCCTTTCGGTACCTTTGCTTATAGACATATGCCTTTTGGTTTATGCAATGCTCCTGCTACCTTTCAAAGATGTATGACTGCTATATTCTCTGAATTATGTGAAAACATTGTTGAGGTTTTCATTGATGATTTCTCCGTTTACGGAACTTCTATTGATGATTGCTTAAGCAACCTTGATGAAGTTTTGCAGAGATGTTAAGAAACTAATCTTGTCTTGAATTGGGAGAAGTGCCACTTTATGGTTAATGAAGGTATTGTCTTGGGGCATAAAATTTCTGAAAGAGGTATTGAAGTTGATAAAGCTAAAGTTGATGCTATTGAAAAATGCCGTGTCCCAAAGATATCAATGGTATAAGAAGTTTCCTTGATCATGCTAGTTTATATAGGAGGTTTATTAAGGACTTCTCTAAAATTTCTAAGCCTCTCACTAATCTCTTGCAAAAAGATGTTCCATTTGTTTATGATGATGATTGTGTAGAAGCATTTGAAATCCTTAAGAAAGCCTTGATTTCTGCACCTATTATTCAAACACCTGATTGGAATTTACCCTTTGCAATTATGTGTGATGCTAGTGATTATGTTGTTGGTGTTGTTCTAGGACGAAGAGTTGATAAGAAATTAAATGTTATCCATTATGCTAGTAAAACTCTAGATAGTGCTCAAAGAAATTATGCCATACTGAAAAACAATTTTTAGCAGTTGTTTTTGCTTGTGATAAGTTCAGATCTTATATTGTTGATTTCAAAGTAACTATTCACACCGATCATGCTGCCATTAAATATCTTATGGAAAAGAAAGATGCAAAACCTAGACTTGTTAGATGGGTTTTCTTGCTACAAGAATTTGATTTGTATATTATTGATAAAAAGGGAGCTGATAACCCCGTAGCTGTTAACCTATCTAGGTTAGAGAATGTTCTTGATGACCCAGTACCTATTGATGATAGCTTTCTTGATGAACAATTAGCTGTGATAAATGATTCTCGTAATGCTCCATGGCATGCTGATTATGCTAATTTCATTGTTGCTAAATTTATACCACCTAGTTTCACATACCAGCAAAAGAAAAAGTTTTTCTATGATTTTAGACATTACTTTTGGGATGACCACACCTTTATAAAGAAGGAGTAGATGGTGTTATTAGACGTTGTGTACCTCAGCTTGAATAGGAACAAATCCTATGTAAGTGTCATTCCAAAGCTTATGGAGGACACCATGCCAGAGATAGAACTGCACACAAGGTATTACAAGCAATGTTTTATTGGCCTACTCTCTTCGAAGATACTCGTAAGTATGTCTTGTTTAGAGATGAATGCCAGAGAATTGGTAATATAAGTAGACGTCAGGAAATTCCTATGAATTATTCACTTGTTATTGAACTATTTGATGTTTGGGGTTTTGATTATATGGGACCTTTTCCTTCCTCCAATGGGTATACATATATTTTGGTTGATGTTGATTTTGGTACTAAGTGGGTAGAAGCTATTCCGACTAGTAATGCTGATCATAACACTTCCATTAAAATGCTTAAAGAAGTTAGTTTCCCGAGGTTTGGAGTCCCTAGATATTTAATGACTGATGGTGGTTCACATTTTATTCATGGTGCTTTTCGTAAATTGCTTGATAAGTATGATGTCAACCATAGAATTGCATCTCCTTACCATCCTCACTCTAGTGATCAAGTAGAGTTGAGCAATAGAGAAATTAAATTGATCCTGCAAAAGACTGTTAATAGATCTAGAAAGAATTGGTCTAAGAAACAACTTGATAATGCATTATGGGCTTATAGAACCGCTTATAAAAACCCTATGGGTATGTTTCCATATGAAATGGTTTATGGAAAAGCATGTCACTTACCCCTTGAACTAGAACATAAGGCTTATTGGGCAATTAAAGAGCTCAACTATGATTTCAAACTTGCCGGTGAAAAGAGGTTATTTGACATTAGCTCTCTTGATGAATGGAGAACCCAAGTCTATGAGAATGCCAAGTTGTTTAAAGAAAAAGTTAAAATATAGCATGACAAAAGGATATAGAAGCGTGAATTCAATGTTGGTGATCATGTCTTGCTATACAATTCTCATTTAAGATTTTTCTCAGGAAAGCTTCTCTCCAAATGGGAAGGTCCTTACATTATCGAGGAGGTCTATCGTTCCAGTGCCATCAAGAACAACAACGCCGAAGGTACCAACCCCAATGTGGTAAACGGGCAAAGTATCAAACATTATATCTCAGGTACTCCCATAAATGTTGAGAGAAATATTATTAATACCATAACACCGGAGGAGTACATAAGGGAGGATCGAAGGAATGGAGCAGCAAGTCTTCAAGTGCCAAGGGATGCTAGAACATGGACTCAATGCCAACCACTTGATGATCGCTAAATTTACCCATGATCACAAGTTGGATGCCAAGAACGTTGGGGAGGCCATCTTCAAGCTTCATGAGAAAATCGAGCATCTCCAAGCCCAGAACTATGAGCTGCAAAACCAAAACTGTGAGTATGCATACATAGTTAAGAGGATGAGTTTGGCTGCAGATTTGAGGATCTCGAAGACTCGTCCATCTTTTTGCGATGGTGAACCTATGCCTTGGAAGATGGAGGATAAGATTCTTTCATCCTCAACAACTCCATCATCACCACCTCCAAAGAAAGAGATCTAAATACATGGGTATGGGCACTCGCCTTGGCAACTTCCAAGCTTGGGGGAGGTGCACCGGTATCGTATCACCATCAAATCTTTACCTTTATCGTTTTCTTAGTTCGATCCTTTTGGTTTTATCTTGGTTCAGTAGAATAATGTTTTAGTATGATCTAGCTTTGAGTTTTTGCTTTGTGATCTATCTATGTAATCAAGTCTGTGAGTTATATAATATAAAGAGTAGTTTTGAGTTGAGGGCTTTGTTTTCTTGCTATAATCTTGAGGAAAAGGAAAATAAAGAACAAAAAGAAATAAATAGATTATAGAATGACCTTATGGGGAGTGATGACTTCACATATAAGAATTATGATGAATAAAATTTGTTGGGGGTTGACAAGCATAGTTTTGGTAATTGTTGCAATTAATAGGAAGTAATAAAGAAAGAAAGGTTTCACATATAAAAATATTATATTGGACATCTTTGCTATTGTGAGCACTCACTAAAATATTACATGCTAAAAGGTTGATGTTCGTCAAGGAAGACAACATAATGGGTTATGTTTTCCTATATCTGAACAGAAGTTAATTATCATGGATCCTCCAACATATTGAGCTTTCTTTCCTTCTTATGCTAGCCAAATCTTTTGCACCAAGTAGAGATACTACTTGTGCTTCCTAACATCCCTTAAACCAGTTTTGCCATGAGATTCCACTATACCTAGCTATGGATTGAGTAAGATCCTTGAAGTAAGTTTTCATCGGTGCAAGCAATGAAAAATTTCTCTCTAAATATGTACGATCTTTTAATGTGAGGAAAATAAGCTTTATACGAACTTGTGATATGAAAGAAATAAAAGCGACATACTGCATAATAAAGTTCTTTATCACAAGCGGTAATATAAAGTGTCATTCTTTTGCATTAAGATTTTGGGCATCCAAACCTAAAAGCGCATGCTTCCCGCTGTGAAGGGCCTATCTTTTACTTTTATCTTCTACCCTTGTACAAGAATCATGGTGATCTTCACCTTTCCTTTTTACACTTTTTTCTTTTTGGCAAGCACTATATGTTGGGGAAAGATCCATATATATATATATATATATATATATATATATATATATATATATATATAGGGATTGACTATTCGTCACCCTGGGTGAGGAATAGTTATTCTTCACCCCCCTCTATTTTACTATCAATGGACCGTAATTTTATGTTCCGTAAATTTTGCCTTATTTCTGAAGTAAAAAGAGACCGTAAGAAAATATATAATCGTCGGAAAAAATATTTTATGTTATGTAAAATTACAAATTTAAAAACATAGTGTAAAATACACATAAACTGTCAATTTTCTTGTCTTATGACCTATATTTTTATTTTCTTATGTCAAATTTTACGTCGTGAATCGATAGGAATGTAACTATTTGAATTTCAAACGTAATTTAATTATGAAATGATCGTAAGATTACCTCGGGTGAAGAATAACTTATTCTGCACCCTGGGTGATGAATAGTAACACTATATATATATATATATATATATATATATATATATATATATATATATATATATATATACCACTTGGAAGTAGGTTTTCATAAAGTATTATCATTGACATTACTCTCGAGGTAAAAGGTTGGGAGGCAAAACTATAAGCCCCTATCTTTCTCTGCATCTGACTGAGACTTTGGACTCATTAGTACCGCGTGAGTGTTAGCAATTGTGAAAGATTAAAAGATAGTTGAGTATGTGAACTTGATGAAAAGATCTTATATTGACTCTTTCCAATGTTATGATAAATTGCAATTGTTCCAATGACTGAGATCATAGTTTGTTAGCTTTCAATAAAAGTTTCTGATTCATACTTTACCTTGTGAACGAATTGTCACTTTAGCATAAGAAATTATATGCCAATATATGTTGTTGTTCTAAAGATAATCATGATGCCTTCATGTCCGTATTTTATTTTATCGACACCTCTATCTCTAAACATGTGGGCATGATTATCGATCTCGGCTTTCACTTGAGGACAAGCGAGGTCTAAGCTTCGGGGAGTTGATACGTCCATTTTGCATCATGCTTTTATATTGATAGTTATTGCATTATGGGTTGTTATTACACATTATGGTACAATACTTATGCCTTTTCTCTCTTATTTTACAAGGTTTACACAAAGAGGGAGAATGCCGACAACTGGAATTCTGGACCGGAAAGGAGCAAATCTGAGAGACCTATTCTGCACAACTCGAAAAGTCCTAAAAATTTATAGAGAATTATTTTGGAATATATAAAAATATTGGGTGAATAAAATACCAGAGTGGACCCACCAGGAGGCCACAAGCCCGGGGGGCACACCCTACCCCCCTGGGCACGACCCTGTGGCTTGTGGGCCCCCTGTCAGGTCTCTGATGCCCATATTCTACTATATGGAGGGTTTTGACCTGGAAAAAAATTAGAAGAGAGATTTCGGGACGAAGCACCGCCGTCTCGAGGCGGAACTTGGGCAGAACCAATCTAGGGCTCTGGCGGAGCTGTTCTATCGGGGAAACTTCTATCCCGGAGGGGGAAATCAAAGTCATCATCATCACCAATGATCCTCTCATCGAGAGGGGGTCTATCTCCATCAACATATTCACCAAAACCATCTCCTCTCAAACCATAGTTCATTCCTTTATCGATCTTTGCCTCAAAACCTCATATTGGTACCTATAGGTTGCTAGTAGTGTTGATTACTCGTTGTAGTTGATGCTAGTTGGTTTATTCGGTGGAAGATCATATGTTCAGATATTTAATGATATTTATTACCCCTTTGATTATGAACATGAATATGCTTTGTGAGTAATTATGTATTTTCTTGAGGACGTGGGAGAAGTCTTGTTATAAGTAATCATGTGAATTTGGTATTCGTTCGATATTTTGATGAGATGTATGTTGCCTCTCCTCTAGTGGTGTTATGTGAACGGCGACTACATGACACTTCACCATTGTTTGGGCCTAGGGGAAGGCATTGGGAAGTAATAAGTAGATGATGGGTTGCTAGGGTGACAGAATCTTAAACCCTAGTTTATGCGTTGCTTCGTAAGGGACTGATTTGGATCCATATGTTTCATGCTATGGTTATATTTATCTTAATTCTTATTTCATAGTTGAGGATGCTTGCGAGAGTGGTTAATCATAAGTGGGAGGCTTGTCCAAGTAACGACATCACCCAAGCACCGGTCCATCCACATATCAAATTATGAAAGTAACGAACACGAATCATATGAGCATGATGAAAACTAACTTGACAATAATTCCCATGTGTCCTCGGGAGCACTTTGCTTTATATAAGAGTTTGTTCAGGTTTGTCCTTCGCTACAAAAAGGATTGGGCCACCTTGCTACACCTTTGTTACACTTGATACTTCTTACCCGTTATGAATTATCTTATCACAAAACTATCTGTTACCGATAATTTCAGTGCTTGCGGAGATTACTGTGCTGAAAACCGCTTGTCATTTCCTTCTGCTCCTTGTTGGGTTGGACACTCTTACTTATCGAAAGGAATACGCTAGATCCCCTATACTTGTGGGTCATCAACTAGTAGTGTTGATTACATCTTGTAGTTGATTACTATATCGTTTATTTGGTGGAAGATTATATGTTCATATCCATTATGATATTTAATACCCCTGTGATCTTGAGCATGATTATTATTTGTGAGTAGTTACTTTTGTTCTAGAGGTCACGAGAGAAATCATGTCGCAAGTAATCATGTGAACTTGATATGTGTTTTATATTTTGATGGCATGTATGTTGTGATTCCCTTAGTGGTGTCATGTGAACGTCGACTACATGGCACTTCACCATACTTGGGCCTAAGGGAATGCATTATGGAGTAATTATTAGATGATGGGTTGCTAGAGTGACACGAGCTTAAACCCTAGTTTATGTGCTACTTCGTAAGGGACCGATTTGGATCCAAAAGTTTAATGCTATGGTTAGATTTTATCTTAATACTTTTCTCGTAGTTGCGGATGCTTGCGAGGAGGTTAATCATAAGTAGGATGTTTGTTCAAGTAAGAACATCATCTAAGCACTGGTCCACCCACATATCAAATTATCAAAGTAGCGAAGGTGAATCAAACCAACATGATGAAATTCCCGTGCACCCTCAAGAATGCTTTGCTTATCATAAGAGACCGTTTTGGCCTGTCCTTTGCCACAATAGGATTGGGCTACCTTGTTGTGCTTTATTTACCGTTACCGTTACTTGCTCGTTACAAATCATCTTGCTATCAAACTACTCCCTCTGTTCCAAATTACTAGTCGTGGTTTTAGTTCAAATTTGAACTAAAACCACGACGAGTAATTTGGAACAGAGGGAGTACTTGTTACCAACTATTTCAGTGCTTGTAGAAAATACCTTGCTAAAAGCCACTTGTCATTTCCTTCTGCTCCTCGTTGGGTTTGACACTCTTACTTATCGAAAGGACTATGATTGATCCCATATACTTGTGGGTCATCAAGGCTCTTTTCTGGCGCTATTACCGGGGAGTGAAGCGCTCTTGGTAAGTGGAAGTTGGTAAGGAAAAAACTTATTACTATGTGCTGATTTTTATTGTCACCTGTTACTATGGAGAATCATCCTTTGAGGGGTTTGTTTAGGGTATCTTCACCTCGACTGGAACCACAATTAGCTGACCCTCAACCTACCGCACCTACTTAAAATATTGGTTATGAAATTCCTTCGGGTATGATAGAACAACTGCTAGATAATCCTTATGTAGGAGATGGAACTGAACATCCTGATATGCACTTGATATATATTGATGAAATTGTGGATTATTTAAGCTTGCAGGTTTGCCCGTAGATGAAGCTAAGAAGAAGGTTTTACCTTTATCTTTGAAGGGAAAAGCATTGGCATGGTATAGGCTATGCGATGATATTCGATCTTGGAACTGGAATCGATTGAAATTGGAATTTCACCAAAAAAAATTATCCTATGCATCTAATTCATCATGATCAGAAGTATATATATAATTTTTGGCCTCGTGAAGGAGAAAGTATCACTCTAGCTTGGGGGAGGCTTAAGTCAATGTTATATTCATGTCCCAATCATGAGCTCTTCAGAGAAATTATCACTCAGAATATTTATGCTCGGCTTTCTCGTGATGATCAATCCATGCTCGATACCTCTTGTATTGGTTCTTTTTTGAGGAAGACTATTGGATTCAAGTGGGATCTTTTAGAAAGAATTAAATGCAACTCTGAAGATTGGGAACTCGACGAAGGGAATGAGTTAGGTACTAAGCTTGAATTTTATTGTGTCAAATCTTTTATGAATACCGATGCTTTTCATAAGTTTAGCACTAAATATGGACTTGACTCTGAGATAACATCCTCTTTTTGTGAATCATTTGCTACTCATGTTGATCTCCCTAAGGAGAAGTTGTTTAAATATCATCACCCTATCAAATAAGAAATTAAAGAACCCGACATAGCTAAAGATGAAACTATTATTTACAATGTTGATCGAGTTGTTCCTACTGCTTATATTGAAAAACCACCTTTCCCTGTTAAGATAAAGGAACATGCTAAGGTTTCAACTGTGTTCACAAAAGTAATATTAGAGGACCTAAACCTGTTGAACAAATTAAAGTAGAACCTAGTATTGATATGGTTAAAGATCTCCTGGTAGAAAATATTGATGGGCATGTTATTTACTTCTGTGATGATGCTGCTAGAATTGCCAAACCCGATGAAAGGGATAAACATACACCTATTGTTGGCATGCCTGTTGTCTCAGTTAAAATAGGAGATCATTGTTATCATGGTTTATGTGATTTAGGTGCTAGCGTGAGTGCTATTCCTTTTACCTTATACCAAGCAATTATGAATGACATAGCACCCGCTGAAATAGAAGACATAGATGTTACTATTAAACTTTCTAATAGAGAAACCATCACACCACTTGGGATTGTTAGAGACGTTGAAGTCTTGTGTGGGAAAATAAAATACCCTACTGATTTTCTAGTTCTTGGTTCCCCATAGATAATTTATGTCCCATTATCTTTGGTATACCTTTCTTGAACACTGGCAATGCCACTACAGATTGTCATAAACAAACTGTCGGTGTCAGATTTGGTGATGAGTCTCATGAGCTTAATTTTTTTCCAAGTTTAATCGTCAACCTCACAAGAAATAATTACCTAGTAAGGATGAAATAATTGGTCTTGCTTCTATTGGTGTGCCTCCTATAGATCCACTAGAACAATATTTGCTAGACTATGAAAATGATATGCACATGCATGAAAGAAATGAAATAGATAAAAATTTCTTTGAACAACGACCTCTGCTACATAATTTGCCAATTGAAACACTAGGAGATCCTCCTCCACCTAAAGGTGATCCCGTGTTTGAATTAAAACAATTTCCTGACACTTTGAAATATGATTATCTCGATGATAAAAAGATATATCATGTTATTATTAGTGCTAACCTTTCAGAACGTGAAGAACGAAGATTATTGGAAATTCTGAAGAAGCACAAGATTGATATGGAAATTGATGCTAAACCCGTTGTAGATCATCAATGATTTTTGAATCCTAAAATGAAAGAAGTAGTAAGAACTGAAATATTAAAGCTTCTGGAAGTAGGTATAAACTATCCCATGACTAATAGTAGATGGGTAAGCCCCGTTCATTGTATCCCTAAGAAGGGAGGTATTACCGTTGTTTCTAATGATAAAAATGAACACCCACTTGGTTCCAATGACATTTTGGTTGTCGTCCGGCTTTTCCACCAATGTCCACACTTGGCTCCTCTCAAAATTGTGTAGCTATTCATGCATGGCGTTCACCCAATCCGAATGATCAAGAGCCTCTTCAACCTTCATAGGTTCAATACTATAAATAAATGAGTAATGTTCACAATAGTTAGCCAAACGAGTTTTAGAGTGAGTAATTCTCCCAGTTTGAATATCATCAGAGAGTTGTTCGATGGGATGATCTCTTGTGACTCTTGCTCTAACTCGTGAGAGCTTTTGTTTGGGTCGGGGTGGAACATCCTCTTCATTGTCTTGTTCTTCCTCTTGTCCTTCTTCATTGTTGTTGGCGTTGTTGTTATCTTGTGGAGGTGGAGAAGGAGGTCGATGAGGTTCATCTTGTTGTACTTTATCGTTTCCTTCGTCTTGACGAGTTCCACTTGTTGATGCCTCCAAGTCAACTTTTGGGTCACCTTGTCGTGAAGTTGAGGCTTCCACTTGAACAGACGGGGTACTCTCCTTCACCTCCCTTGGACGAATCTTACCAATAGAAAAGTCTTGAATTGCTTCTGAGGGATATTTATCTCCTACATCAATTGGCAATTGCTCTACTTGTGAGCAGTTAGATTCATCAAACTTCACATCTACCGTTTCTTCAACCTTTCGGGTGAAATTGTTGTAGACACGGTAAGTGTGAGAGTTTGAGCCATAACCGGGTAGGAAACCTTCATGAGATTTAGGAGCAAATTTTGAACGATGATGCTTATCAAGAATGTAACACTTTGAGCCAAATACTCGAAAGTATCCAACTTGGTGTTTGTTACCTGTGAGAAGCTCGTGTGCCGTCTTGCCAAGAAGCGTGTGAAGATATAGTCGATTAGTTGCATGGCAAGCTGTCTCGACCGCTTCTGCCCAAAAGTGTTTTGGCATCTTGTATTCATCAAGCATCATTCTTGCCATCTCAATCAATACCCGGTTCTTCCTCTCAACAACTCCATTTTGTTGAGGTGTGTACGTAGCCGAGAACTCATGTGAAATCCCTTCTTCGTCACGAAAGGTATCCACATGGGCGTTCCTGAACTCCATTCTGTTGTCGCTGTGAACCTTCTTGATCTTTACTTCAAATTGATTTGGGGCCTTCCTAGCAAAGTTCTTGAAGATCTTTTGGACCTGCGATTTATCATCAAGAAAGAACACAGACGTAAAACTTGAAAAGTCATCAACAATGACTAAACCGAACGAGTAACCACCGAGACTCTTGTAGGCATTGGGACCAAAAAGATCCATATGAAGTAGCTCGAGTGGTATTCTCGTGGTCATAATATTCTTTATGGGATGACTTCCTCCAACTTGTTTTCCTTCTTGACAAGCACTGCAAAGTCTATCCTTGTCAAATATAACATCTTTAACACCAAGGATATTATCACCTTTAATAAGCTTATCAAGATTTTGCATGCCCACATGACCTAACATTCTATGCCACAACCAACCTGTAGAAGATTTAGCAATCAAGCAAGTTCTAGGTTGAGCCTTTTTAGTGAAATCAACAATGTACAGATCACCTCTATGTATACCGGTAAAGACCATATTATCATTATCTCTTTGAAACACTTGACAATCTACCTCAGTAAATAGGACATTGAAACCAAAATTGTCTAGTCTAGATACGGAAAGTAAATTATAGCCAAGAGATTCAATGACCATAACATTTTGGATGGAGCTGTCATGTGAGATGGCCACCTTACCAAGGCCAACCACCTTACCCTTTGAGTTATCACCAAAACTGACATACTTTCGAGGGTCGTTGTCGGTGTCAAAACCGGCGGATCTCGGGTAGGGGGTCCCGAACTATGCATCTAGGCGGATGGTAACAAGAGACAAGGGACACGATGTTTTACCCAGGTTCGGGCCCTCTTGATGGAGGTAAAACCCAACATCCTGCTTGATTAATATTGATGATGTGTGTTACAAGAGTAGATCTACCACGAGATCAAGGAGGCTAAACCCTAGAAGCTAGCCTATGGTATGATTGTTGTATATTGTATATCTATCGACTAGCCTGGCCCTGGTTTATATAATGCACCAGAGGCCTAGGATAACAAGAGTCCTAGCCGAATACGCCGGTGGGGGAGGAGTCCTTGTCTTGATCACCAAGTCTTGTGGAATCTTCCTTGTATGCGGCACCTGTCCGGACTGGCCCATGAGTATGCGGCCCTGGGGGTCCTCGGCCCAATCTAACCGATTGGGGGACGACGTGGTGAGTACCCCCTAGTCCAGGACACCGTCAGTAGCCCCCTGAACCGGTCTTCAAGTTAGGGACGCTCCTCGATTCTTCCGAACTGTTCTTCATCTTCAGTTGCCGGTCTTGAAAACTGGTTCAACAAATCTTCTCATCTTCGATCTTGAGGATCGCTGAAATGCATTCGGCGATTTTATACATTGGGTAGCCGAGGAGCCCCTTTAAGTTTCCGGCCTTTATCAATGCCTTGTTATTTTT
Source organism: Triticum timopheevii (assembly GCA_963921465.1). Lineage (NCBI taxonomy): Eukaryota > Viridiplantae > Streptophyta > Magnoliopsida > Poales > Poaceae > Triticum > Triticum timopheevii. Next base: position 157,845,146 of record OY997272.1, read on the forward strand.
ATCCACACCTCGGGTTTGAAGTTATTCCCGGGCGGCAGCGTCCTCTTGCGCCTGAGCTCCAACGCCGGACTGCATTTGAGGTATCTTTTGCAGCCGAGCACCAACGCCGGACCGCTTCCCAGCTCTAACGCCGGAATGTATCCGAGCTCCAACGCCGGAGTATATCCGAGCTCCAACGCCGGACTATGTGTTCGAGCTCCAACGCCGGACTATGTGTCCGAGCTCCAACGCCGGACTATGTATCCGAGCTCCAACGCCGGACTATGTATCCGAGCTCCAACGCTGGACTGCTTCCCAACTCTAACGCCGGAATTTATCCGAGCTCCAACGCCGGACTGTATCCAAGGTGTCGTAAATCACCTTAGTTCAAAGAAGTTTGAAGGAGTTTAGCCGAGCTTAATGCCGGAAATGCCCTCTAAGGAGCCAGCCACTTGCATCCGAACTATATGCCGAATTGCTTCCGAGGTGGCGCACCACCCCGAACGTGGGCTGATTTTTGGTCAATATTTTTTATTGATGCAATTTATTCTCTAACGAGATATATAGCCAGTAGCCCTCAAGGTGTGTATCGGTCTAAAACCCGAGATGCACCTGAAGGATGACATAAGACCGCTGATCCCAGTAACCGCTGAGACTCAGGTTGATTTGCAAAATCGGCCTGAGGATCATGTCCTAGCTCGGCAGAATACTTCGGGACGCAAAAAGCGGCGTGCTCAGACCTCGAGACTCAGGTTGGGTGCGGCCGACCAACCTGAGGATCAAAATCTCCTCGGAAACTGTATTGCACTTAAAATTTTCTGCATAGAACAAGCAATGCAGTAGCCCCCGAGACACTGGTCGGGTGGCAACACCAGATCAGGGGATCGATGTGCCCCTTTAATATTTGTAAATAATAAGCCCGAAGCCTAGTAGCCCCCGAGCCTTAATGCGGGCACCGGAGGCCGAATTAAGGATCGATGTCCATAGTAAAATCACAAATTATGTGTAATGACTCTATGTATCCAAGTACTTTACGTCATTAATGCTCGGATCCGCATTGTACAAAACTTTGTTGACCGACCATCGGCTTCCACCTCCTCAGCCAATAGCCGAGGAGTGTTTGTCCTACTTTATAAAGCCTTTATGAGGGCAAAGATTTACGACAAACAAGGCAATCTGGCCATACAGTTTTATAAACAAAGGTACGCAGAGAGATATGTTATATTACTGTTTAACAGAAGAAATATCTTCCAAAGAAATAGTCCCGCTATCGGTTCCTTTCTTTGGGTTGTCATGCTAAGCATGATCATGAAACCTCAGCTCCAATGTAAGAGCAAAAGATTGAGGATTTAGTTTGGGAGGCCAGTTAATAGCCCCCGGTAGTGTTCGGCGACAGTCGAGGTCGAGCCGAAGACACTTCGGCCAATTTTATGAATGGCCCGTCATTTAATATAGTCATCGGATCGCTGACTAGTTTACACCTATTGTGACAGTCAGTTTTCGGCTTTCTCCACTAAGGTGCTTGACCATGCGAGCTGCAAGAACAATCGTAGTGGTTCTCCCTTTGCACACCTAGCCGAACAAAGCGGAATGTAGGAGGCAAGCATGGGAGCCGAGCAACCCAACTATTGACCGAAGACACAATTCGAAACTGATGCATATATAGCAATATCCGAGAAGGTTTTTGCCGAATCTCTAAAGGTGTCCGGCGTTGCACTGTGAGACTTGTGCTGAAAACACACAAATAGTTAAAAGTGCCAAAAGCTTGGAAAACCAAAAAACGTCAGTAAAAACATGAGTTCGAACAAGATCAAGTGTTTGGTGCCAATCCAAAAATTGGACTTTAGAAAAAAAGAGCTTCTACCGTGCTTTAACTTTGCAACGACTAAGAAGAAAAACACTTAGTATGAAATGGCTCAAATAAACATAAGAGCCCCCAAGCGACTTGGGTAAAAGTTGACTATAAAATGTAAGGTGACATGTAGAATGCCTTCTAGCCGGATTGTAGATCGTTTGTCGTAGCGGACCTTTTCGCTTCAACCTCTGGACCCAATAGTCCGGAGTGTGTCCGAATACCCTCGCGGTTATAAAAACCGGGGCATGCATGGAGACCAGGCGTAGGGGTCATTAGTGCTTTATCAGACAAGTGCCCAACTAGTTATGTTATATTACATGGTTAGTAAGAAACATCTTCCAGGGAGAATAGTTCCGTTAGGGGTTCCTTTCCCTGGGAGGCATGCCCTAAAGTGCATGTCCGGACTGCGAAAAGAGCAGAAGAACATCTCGGGGCAGGTAAATATATAGGTACGAAATCATCTTTTAGTTCACCGACCGAGTATTCCCTTAAGAACGCTAGTTTTCGGCTTCACCCAGTCTGAGGTAGACATCCGGCTGACCCGGCAGTAACAATAGCAGAGGTGCTCCCTTTACCACCTAGCCGAACAATCGGGAACGTAGGGGTAAGCACAGGAGCCAGGCAACCCAGCTTGGCCAAAACTTAAGTCATATCGATGCATATAATGGTGAATAAAAGGTACATGCGGAAGTGTGACACATGTGTTGGGCATAAAGCCCATATTAATAAGCTTCTGTTAAAGAAGCCCCCAGGTATAATAAGCGCGGGTAGCGTGTCAAGTGTGTGCGAACAGAGTTTGGACAAGGAAAAATGTTTACAAGAAACTTTTTTCCAAAAAAGTATAATGCTTGGTCGAGCCAAACATGAGTCCAAAATTTAAAACTTTGAGGATGAACGCAACTTAGCTGGTTAATGTGTTCGGTATTGGCGACGCGGTCCGAGCTTGATGCGGGACAAGGTTCCATCCCCCAAGCCGGTCCCGAGGTGGCGGAGCAAGGAGCTTGGCACTCCGAAGTGATGACATAGCACGGTCAATGCAGGACGGCAGAGTGATGCTGAAGTCCCCGACATGGGGTAATAAAGTGTTGACGAAGCCCCCCGTCCAGCCGAGGTGACGTCAAAGGATATAGTCCGGCTGGATCATTTTCCTGTGCACAAAAAATAGTGCAAACCGGGGATAATATTAATAATAGGAATTTAAAAAAATATTGCATAATAAATAATTTATGCAAAGTGAGTAATAAAAGAAATATGGCCTGGCGCCGAAGTCGATGTCGATTCAGGTCGTCGGCGTAATGCAATAAAGGCGTGGCAAAGCCTGGATTCATAGGTCGGTCCAAGTTCCGGATGCGGCGTTCGCTGGACTGTGTACGGAAACTGACCGAACCATCATGCGACCGTCGATAATGCGGCCATCATTTGATAGACCTGTGTACATATGCTGGACTAACCAGAGTAATAATTCATTGGGAAAAATTTAACCCAAACAAGCAAAAAGAAATACTAGGATTAATAGCACCTGGTTTATTTGTTGTAGCAATCCGAAAGAAGGTGATTCCCAAAATTTGGACTCGATCCGCGCACCCCTGCCTGGTCGGCTAGTGACGCCGAGGTGTCCGGAGTAGGTTGATGAAGAGATGGCGAAGCCCCCGGTCCAGCCGAGATGTCGAAGTAGGTCGGTGTGATGGACAACAGCTTGAAGAAGCAATAGTGCGGCCCTGCCGATGCAGGTCGTGACGTGATCGATGCCGGCTTGATGAAGCGACCGTGCGGCGATGCCGGTAATGCCCGCTCTGTGTAATCCGTGGGGCGGCGATGTTGGTGATGATTTATCCTTTGCAATGCCAGACACTTGTTCGGCTTGCCGAGATGATGATCCGAAGAAGTTGAGCTCGGCTCAACACAATGACGACGTGTCTAGCGCAGGTCGGCAGCCGTGGAGTAATATTGCCGGACTGGTTTGACACCAGCATGATGTTGAAGATCATGTTCAAAATATCTTAGAGTTAGTGGGATGTGTTCGGGAACAAAACACAATACCCCATACAAAACTTCCTTCAAAAAGGATGTCCGAAATCCCGTTCATAAAAAAGACGAACTCGGGTCGGATTCGTTTTCGCGCAGAAAACATATCTGAAAAGTGATGCATTAATCGGAAGGTTCCCGGAGTTTGGACGGTCGGATCGAACTGAAATTTTGAGGGGTGGTAGATATAGGAATTTCGCAGCCGATCAACGGTTGGATCTTCCAAAGGAAGTCCGAGCTAGAAGCTGGACACCACGCCCTAAACTCGTCCGGATTCTCGTCCACATTCAATGCAGCTCCGGTATATCGGAGATTGCGAGAGATTCCTTCATCGAAACTCAACGAAATTTTCCAGGGTTGTTGTAGACTCAATTCCGCACAATTCCACCGAAGCAAACGTCAAAGCGACTCTCGAGGAGGCGGTGACGGCGGATGCAAGTTTGCTGTCCAGAAAAACAGCACGGTCGCTCGAGGGCAATGTTGATGTTGAGCCCCCGGGCTCCCTGGATGATTCCTCCATGATCTTGACAGAGATCGGAGTTGATGTTGATGAAGGCCCTCATCCGAACATGACGATCGGAGGTAGGACACAGTCCTTGGTCGAACCAAGATGACCAGTCGAGCTGGTGACGAAGATGCAGAAGTCGCAGTTGATCTGCACGCGAGCCATCGACCTTTTGCCGAACACACAGCGAAACTCTCAATGAAAGCACCAATGTCGGTGTCAAAACCGGCGAATCTCGGGTAGGGGGTCCCGAACTGTGCGTCTAGGCGGATGGTAATAGGAGACAAAGGACATGATGTTTTACCCAGGTTCGGGCCCTCTTGATGGAGGTAAAACCCTACGTCCTGCTTGATTAATATTGATGATGTGTGTTACAAGAGTAGATCTACCACGAGATCAAGGAGGCTAAACCCTAGAAGCTAGCCTATGGTATGATTGTTGTATATTCTATATTTATCGACTAGCCTGGCCCTGGTTTATATAATGCACCAGAGGCCTAGGATAACAAGAGTCCTAGCCGAATACGCCGGTGGGGGAGGAGTCCTTGTCTTGATCACCAAGTCTTGTGGAATCTTCCTTGTATGCGGCACCTGTCCGGACTAGCCCATGAGTATGCGGCCCTGGGGTCCTCGGCCCAATCTAACCGACTGGGGGACGACGTGGTGAGTACCCCCTAGTCCAGGACACCGTCAGCCATCGTTTTTAGTAAGCTCACGAAACATATCCTTGTCTCCGGTCATGTGATCCGTACATCCACTATCAAGAACCTATTCCTTTCCTCCAGCCATATAACCACGAAGATTATCCATAAGACCAAAGTGTCTCATAGACTCATCAAGATCAAAGTAACTATCATCATCCTCATCATAATATCCATGCTCAACCTCGAATTGTGATTGATCATCACCTAGAGAGAGTGATTCATTAGATGTATGACCATGACAATGTTCATCTTTATGAATTCTAGTGACTTGAGAGATGATGCTACTAATTATTCCAACATCTCCTTTGGCATGCATAAGGTCACGAAGCTCAAATAGACAATCATCAAATTTAGGGTCACTAGGTTTCATTTTAATAAAATCGATGGACTTTTGAAGGATCTCAGCTAGATTTTTCAAGGAATAATTTGGAAAGCGTTCCTCAAGATATCTCCATAAGCACACTCTCAAATGTAGGCAGGCATACAATCAAATTTCTAGGCAATCCACTAATGATAAGATTAACAGTTCTAAGATTGTGGATCATGTTAAAGAACTCATTGGGGGTAGGATGCAATGGATCAATGGGAGCCGCACAAGGGCTAGTAATATACTTGTTCAAGTGATATTCATTGAAAATCTCAAGCATCTCATTTTCCAAGCACTATAGAACTCTCCATCAAGCATAGGCACTCTACGTCTAATACTCCCAATCATAGACTCATCATCTTCCTCCAATGGTGATTAAACCAAAGCAATGGAGACCAATGCTCTAATACCAATTGGAAGGATTGAGAAGAGGTGTATAGAGGGGCGGTGTGATTAGACCCTCAATAAGCAAAAGTAGCAGTTTTTAGGTTCTTCAAGTTGAGGTGTTGTTTTGGCACAAGTTTAAGCATACACAATACATTTCAAGCAAGCACGAAAAGAGTATGAGAAGCAGAAAGAGTAATGCATGCAATTTGCAAGAAATTAAAGGGATGGGATTGGAATGAGCAAGCGCAATTGGAGACATGGAGATTTTTGGCGTGGTTCCGGTAGGTGATGCTATCGTACGTCCAGTTGAGACTTCAACCCACAAAGGGTAACGGTTACGCGAGTCCACGGAGGGATCCACCCATGAAGGGTCCACGAAGAAGCCACCTTGTCTATCCCACCATGGACATCTCCCACAAAGGACTTCCCTCACTTGGGTAGATCTTCACGAAGTAGGCGATCTCCTTGCCCTTACAAACTCCTTGGTTCAACTCCACAATCTTGTCGGAGGCTCCCAAGTGACACCTAACTAATCTAGGAGACACCACTCTCCAAAAGGTAATAGATGGTGTGATGATGATGAACTCCTTGCTCATGTGCTTCAAATGATAGTCTCCCCAACACTCAACTCACTCTCAAAGATTTGGCTATGGCGTAAAGATGATTTGAGTGGAAAGCAACTTGGGGAAGGCTAGAGATCAAGATTCGTGTGGTTGGATTGGAATGTCTTGGTCTCAACACATGAGTAGGTGGTTCTCTCTCAGAAAATGAGTAGTGGAAGTGTAGGCACGTTCTGATGGCTCTCTCTTGAATAGAGAAGGGGGTGGAGGGGTATATATAGCCTCCACACAAAATCCAACCGTTACACACATTTGACCCAACTTGGTCAAACCGAATAGGAGAACTCGGTGAGACCGATTTAGTTCAAAATGTGAATGTTAGGATTCTCGGTGGGACCGACATGATCAACTCGGTGGGACCGATGTGCTAGGGTTAGGGCAAAACCTCATCTCGGTGCGACCGATTGCATGAACTAGGTGAGACCGATTTCAGCAATGAGCAAACATAGAGTTGGTCAGGCAAACTCAGTGGGACCGATTGCTTATTTCGACGAGACCGAAATAATGCAACAGGCAACAAAGAGTTTGCAGGGCCATCTTGGTGAGACCGAGATACCTATTGGTGAGACCGAATTGACTAGGGTTTCTGGCTATGGCTATGTCAAAGGAACTTGGTGGTGCCGGATAGATCAAATTGGTAGGGCCAAGTTTGACTTTAAGTTTAGGACATATTTGGATTTGAGAAAGTAGTTGAGGGCTTTGGAGCATATCACTAAGCATTTTGAACAAGTAGGCCATTAAGCAACACCTCATACCCTTTTAATAGTATTGGCTTTCCTATGGACTCAATGTGATCTTGGATCCCTAAAACAGAAGTGAAGAGTCTTGAGATTTTGTCAATCTTTGTCCTTAGGATTTTGAAGGGGTTCCACATCCTCTTGTCCATGCCACGCCATTGTTGAACTTTCTGAAATATACTAGATAAAGATATTAGTCCAACAAGAGATATGTTGGCATCAATTACCAAAATCACCTAGGGAGCACTTGTGCTTTCAATTGTGTAGAAGCCTTTTAGACACTTAAGAAAGCCTTAACTTCTGCACCTATTGTTCAACCACCTGATTGGAACTTGCCTTTTGAAATTATGTGTGATGCTAGTGATTATGCTGTTGGTGCTATTACAGGACAAAGAGTTGATAAAAAATTGAATGTTATTCATTATGCTACCAAAACTCTAGACAGTGCCCAAAGAAATTATGGTACTACTGAAAAAGAATTTTTCGCAGTTGTGTTTGCTTGTGATAAATTCAGATCTTTCATTGTTGATTCTAAAGTTAGTGCTCACACTGATCATGCTGCTACTAAATATCTTATGGAAAAGAAAGATGTTAAACCTAGACATATTAGGTGGGTTCTCTTGCTACAAGAATTCGATTTTGTCGATGTACAAAAGTAGGGGTCCTTTTTGTACCCCTTTACTTGTGCGCAGGCAGTCGCAGCCACACACGTGCGGGCGTGCTTGGTGGAACATAAGAGGAAGCAAAGACACAAGATGACCCGAGCAATGCCAAGACAGAGGCGCGAGGAACGAAGGGGCAAGGTTGGCTTCCCCCCCCCCCCCCCCCGGCAAGGGCCTTGCCTAGGCGGCCTACGTATCCCCGGCAAGAACCTTGCCGGGGCAACTTGCTCAACACCAGCAGAGCCGCCACCCTTGAGCCTAACTGTCGGTCTCAAAACCGGTGGATCTCGGGTAGGGGGTCCCGAACTATGCGTCTAGGCGGATGGTAACAGGAGACAAGGGACACGATGTTTTTACCCAGGTTCGGGCCCTCTCGATGGAGGTAAAACCCTACTCCTGCTTGATTAATATTGATGATATGGGTAGTACAAGAGTTGATCTACCATGAGATCAGAGAGGCTAAACCCTAGAAGCTAGCCTATGGTATGATTGTTGTTCGTCCTATGGACTAAAACTCTCCGGTTTATATAGACACTGGAGGGGACTAGGGTTACACAGAGTCGGTTACAATGGGAGGAGATCTACATATCGTATCGCCAAGCTTGCCTTCCACGCCAAGGAAAGTCCTATCCGGACACGGGACGAAGTCTTCAATCTTGTATCTTCATAGTCCGGGAGTCCGGCCAAAGGTCATAGTCCGGCCATCCGGACACCCCCTAATCCAGGACTCCCTCAGTAGCCCCTGAACCAGGCTTCAATGATGATGAGTCCGGCACGCAGATTTGTCTTCGGCATTGCAAGGCGGGTTCTTCTCCAAATCCCATATACCTGTCGAATAGTGTCTGGCCTATGATGAATGTCATGCTCCTCGGCTTCCGCGCCCAATAATTACCATTTTCCACGTGTCAAAAGAATGTGAAAAGACAGGGGTTCTTTTTGTCATTTACCCCCTTAGCTGCGCAAAGGGGCCGCCTATAAAAGAGACGAGGATTTTAGATCTGAAATCACACCATCTTCCCTCCGCGAGCATCCATCGGAGCACATTCCACAAATATCCATTCTACCATGGCCGGTCAACGCAGCTCCTCCTCTCGCCCCTCCGCCCTCGGCCCGGAGATTGGGAGAGGTGTTCCGTCCCGCACGGCGAGCTAGTAGTGCTCCAAACCAGGGGGCTCCTCCCCCCAGCGTACATGGTCCTAGTTCGAGCCGGGCGTGCTACCTATAGCGGCGGAGAACAGGCGGAGAGCATCCCCAATCCCTCCAAAGGAGAGCAGGTATGCCTTGTCCCTTATTTGATAAGAGGGCTCGGATTTCCAATTCATTCGTTTCTCCGGGGGTTACTGGAGTTCTATGGCCTCCAGCTACACCACCTCATGCCTGCCTCCATACTGCATATTGCGGGCTTCGTGGCCCTTTGCGAGCTATTTTTGGGCATCGAGGCCTATTTCACGTTGTGGAAGAGGTTATTCTGCCTCGTGCCCCGCTCTCAGGAGGGGTTGATTTATCAAGTGGGCAGAGCCGAACTATGGCGCGTCGCCGGGACCGGATATCTCTCCGGAACCCCAAAGAAGGCGTCTGAGGACTGGCCTTCAGAATGGTTTTATATAGACGACGTCCCTCTGCCGGACCCTGTACGGATCGGCCTCCCTGAGTTCAATAATGCCCCCTTAAAGAAATGCCTGAGCTGGCGTCCACGGAGCCCTCAAAGGGAAACTAACAGGGACGTCCTTTACCTGATTTGCTGGATAAGGTTGTTAGCTCATTCCGGACTGACCATGATCGAAGTCATGGACACATGCATTACGCGGGGGGTGCAGACGCTTCAGTACAGAGGCCACCCCATGTGGGATTTCAACAGGCAGGACGACGCCACCCGGTGCGGCCGCAAGGGGCCGGATTGGGCTGCCACTCTAACGAAGATCCTATCCGCTTTGTACAAGGGAGAAGAGGAGGAATTCCTCCGTGTCAACACATGGGGCGGATTCTCTATGTACAATCCTCCAAGCTGGGTAAGCGAACACTTTTACTTGTCTGTCCGTTTTCAAATTCCCATAGTTAAGTACTTAGTCTAGCAATGTTAACGCAGGAGCTATGCCAGACTGTAAAGGAGATAAACAGTCCTCCCCTCAACCCGAGGACCCGGAACGGTCCCTGGACCTGGACCTCCAAGAGGACCCGGACTTGTGCGTGGAGCTGATTGATGGGGTGTTTCATCAAATGAGTAAGGACAACACCTTAGTGGCCATTACGGCCGATTATCCCGGTCTACTTCCAGCCTTACAGGTAACCGAAACAGAAGTCTTAGTACTTTCAAGAGGATCCATCCGTGCTTATTTTTGATCATCGTATACCAATGGCGTTTTTTGCAGGGGAAATCCTTGAGGCGGAGGGCCGAGCCCATGGTGGCTAGCCAGCAAGGGCCATCGAGGCCCAGCGGGCTAAAAAGAAGTGTAGATCCGGTCGATACGTCGGTGCAACGGTACGGCGTACGACTTTAACGCCCAGGGTGCATGACTTCAAGGCATACTCATGCTCATGTTCCCTTCAGGAAGAAGAGCGCACGCCGGACTATATCCACCGGCCAGGCTTCAAGGCTGGGTCCGGGAGTGGAGGCGAACATGGGGCGCACACCGGACGCTCCTCCGGCAGAGGACATGGACGGGCTATCTGCCACCAATTCAGAGGTGGAGAGTGCCATGAACCATAGGCGTTGCCGGACTGTTCTTCACGACGCATGTTTTTCCCAAGAGGCGTTGGACGCCTTGAATACGGGAGATGCGTACCTCCGTGCCGCTCAAAATGGTCTAGCCAGAGCCACAGAGCAGTATGTAAAAGACATATGGGTGAGTAAATCTGATGGTTATATATGTCAGTAGCCCCTGAGACTTGAAACAGTTTAAAATAACTGATTTAAGGATCATTTGATATGCAGGATCTTACAAAAAAGAATACGCAACTGTCCCAGGAGCTGGAAGAGTGCAAAGCCCAACTTAAGGCCGCACTAATCGCCATAGAAAATGCCAAGGAGACCCCCTCAGGTAATATATGCTTCGAAAGATAAGCGTGTTGTGAAGTGCGGCATGTGTGCAATTCTGACAATAACAGCACAGATGGGGCCAGAGTGGATCCGGACAAGCAACAACTCTTACGCCAGTTAAAGGCCGGCGAGAGCGTGCTTATGCGGGTGAGGCAAGAGAAGATCAAGGTTCAAGATGCCAATACCCAGCTGGGCGAGGAACTAAAGGATGTTCGTGCTCAGCTGTCGGATTCCGTGAAGGAGAATCGGCGACTTCGATGCGGCATTTTTAATAAGTGCTTGAGCGAATCTTCGAAAAAGAGTTCGGCGAGGAAGTTGATTGACAGAGTTATGTCTGTAGGTATGCTGACAGGTCGGCCTGCAGAGGAAATGCCCGGTTCTACGGGTGACCTACTTCCCGAGCTATCGCAACTGCACGAACGAGTTCGGCAGGCGATGCGAGGCGTCGTTCAGTCCTTGTGGCCATCCCTCTCCATGCCCGAAGGTCTTGGAGAGCTTGCAGAGAAGCTAAAGGGAGCGCGGCAGCGCTTCCGATTATGGAAGATTTCGGCCTGCCGTCAAGGCGCCAGGGAGGCCTGGGCCATGGTGAAGACGCGGTACACGAAGGCTGACCCAAACTACATGGCCAACGCCGGACCTGTGGGGCCCGACGGGAAGGAGATACCTGTCAGTTTAGTGTACGGCCAGGTAGAGCTGGCCACCAAGTATTCCCAACAGGACTGTAAATTGGACAGCCTGTTGGATGGTATTGAAGAAGAATTGTAGATCATTTGTAGATCATTTGTCATTGCGGACCTTTTTGTTTCAACCTCTGGACCCGATAGTCCGGAGTGTGTCCGAATACCTTCTCAGTTATGTAAGAGCCGGGGCATGCGTGGAGACCAGGCGTAGGGGTCATAAGTGCTTTAGCAGACAAGTGCCCAACTAGTTATGTTATATTACATGGTTAGTAAGAAACATCTTCCAGGGAGAATAGTTCCGCTAGGGGTTCCTTTCCCTGGGAGGCATGCCCTAAAGTGCATGTCCGGACTGTGAAAAAAAGCAGAAATGCATCTGGGGGTAGATAAATAAACAAGTGAAAAATCATCTTTTAGTTCACCGACCGAATATTCCCTTAAGAACGCTAGCTTTCGGCTTCACCCAGTCTGAGGTACACATCTGGCTGACCCGGCAGTAACAATCGCAGAGGTGCTTCCTTTACCACCTAGCCGAACAGTCGGGAACGTAGGGGTAAGCACAGGAGCCAGGCAACCCAGCTTGGCCAAAACTTAAGTCATATCAATGCATATAATGGTGAATAAAAGGTTCATGCGGAAGTGTCACACATGTGTTGGGCATGAGGCCCGTGTATATAAGCTTCTGATAAAGAAGCCCCCAGGTATAGTGAGCGCGGGTGGCGCGTCAATTATGTGCGAAAAATACGCAAGCGAGCCCTTAAAGGCTTGTAAGAAAAAGGAAGGGATAAAGAGAGAAACATAAGGCGGCTGATTTATAAAAAAAGGGATAGAGGAAGGAGACGAACACAGGGTCCGACGCTAGGCGTAGAATCTTCGTAGGCGTGCTGCGTTCCATGGGTTCGGCTCAAGTCAGTTACCCGATGCATTTCGCAGACGGTACGCTCCACCAGTCAGGACTTGGTCGATTACGAAGGGACCCTCCCATTTGGGCTTGAGTTTGTCCTTTTTCTTGTCCGGCGGGCGTAGAACTAGTTCGCCAACATTGTAAGTTTTGGCCTGTCCTTCTCTGCTTTGATATCTTCGAGCCTGCTGTTGATAGAATGCGGAACGGGCTTTTGCCACGTCACGCTCCTCCTCCAATGCATCCAAGCTGTCCTGCCGGTCAAGCTCGGCATCTCTTTCTTCGTACATGCGCACGCGAGGTGAGTCATGAATTATGTCGCAGGGCAGGACTGCCTCTGCGCCGTATACCATAAAAAATGGTGTGAATCCGGTAGTGCGATTCGGCATGGCCCGCAGCCCCCAGAGTACGGAGTCGAGCTCCTCTACCCAGCGCGTGTTAGATTCCTTGAGGGATCGCACTAATCTGGGTTTGATGCCGCTCATGATTAGAACATTGGCTCGCTCGACTTGACCGTTAGTTTGTGGGTGATAGACTGAAGTGTAATCGAGCTTAATTCCCATGTTTTTGCACCAGAGTTTAACCTTGTTGGCCGTAAAGTTTGTGCCGCTGTCAGTAATGATGCTGTGGGGACGTCGTAACGGTGTACGACCCCTGATATGAAGTCTATCACTGGTCCGGATTCGGCCATCTTAACAGGCTTGTCCTCTATCCATTTGGTGAATTTGTCCACCATGACCAGTAGGTATTTGTGCTTGAGGGGTCCAACCATGTCAAGCCCCCAGACTGCGAAAGGATAGGTAATGGGTATAGTTTGGAGGGCAATAGGTGGCATGTGGCTTTGATTATCAAATAGTTGGCAACCGACGCATCGTCGGACTAAGTCCTGAGCATCTGCCCGGGCCGTCGGCTAATAAAATCCAGTACAGAAGGCCTTGCTTACAAGGGCCTGGGCTGCGACATGGTGCCCGCCGAGTGCGGCGTGAATTTCAGCTAGAAGGTTCTGCCCTTCCTCTTCGGAGATACACCTTTGAAAGACTCCGGTGGTGCTTTTTTATAAAGCTCTCCTTCGTGGACTTTATAGGCTTTAGATCACCACACTATGCATCGTGCCTCATTTTGGTCCTTGGGGAGTTCCTGCCTAGTTAAGTAGGCTAAGAATGGTTCTGTCCACGGGGCAATTACTACCATTATTACGTGGGCTGAGGGTGTGACTTCGTTGGCGGAGTCTTCCATTGTGTCAGAATGTTCGGTGTCAGGTGGTGCGGCCAGGTCCGGATTGTTATTTCCGGATTCCCCTTCCCATTGTACGGATGGCTTGAATAGCCTTTCCAGGAAAATGTTGGGGGGGACTGCATCGCGCTTTGCGCCGATGCGTGCCAAGACGTCTGCTGCCTGATTGTTTTCCCGAACTATATGGTGAAATTCGAGCCCTTCGAACTGAGCTGACATATTTAGGACGGCGTTGCGATAAGCTGCCATTTTCGGATCTTTGGCATCAAAGTCTCCATTTATTTGGGATATCGCGAGGTTCGAATCCCCACGCACCTCTAGGCATTGAATGCCCATGGAGACTGCCATTCGGAGGCCATGTAGAAGGGCCTCGTATTCGGCTGCATTGTTGGAGTCCGTATACATTATCTGGAGTACATATTGGACGGTATCTCCTGTTGGGGCCGTCAGAACGACGCCAGCCCCCAGACCCGCCAGCATTTTGGAGCCATCGAAGTGCATGATCCAGTTGGAATATGTGCCGTACTCTTTAGGGAGCTCGGCTTCAGTCCATTCAGCGACAAAGTCGGCCAAGGCTTGCGACTTGATGGCTCGCCGTGGCTTAGAGGTTATGTCGAACGGGAGGAGCTCAATGGCCCATTTGGCAATCCGGCCCGTTGCGTCGCGGTTGTTTATGATATCATTAAGAGGTACTTCGGAGGCTACTGTCATTGAACACTCTTGAAAGTAGTGTCATAGCTTCCGGGATGCCATGAACACTGCTATGCTATCTTTTGGTAATGTGGGTACCGGGACTTGCATGGAGTGAGGACAGTGGACACGTAGTAGACTGGTTTCCGGACAGGGAATTTGTGTCCGTCCATTTCTCGTTCGACGACGAGGACTGCGCTTACAACTTGGTGAGTTGCCGTGATGTATAACAACATTGGTGCACCGATGTTAGGCGCGGCCATGACCGGGTTTGTTGCCAATATGGCTTTTATTTCTTTGAGTCCGACCGTGGCGGCATCCGTCCACTCGAAGTGTTCGGTGCGCCGGAGGAGGCGGTAAAGGCGTAATGCCTTTTCCCCCAAGCGGGAGATGAAGCGGCTTAGGGCCGCCACACATCCAGTCAATTTTTGTATTTGCTTGAGATCTTTTGAATATCCAGTTGTGACAGAGCTTGGATCTTGGCTGGGTTTGCTTCAATTCCTCTACCGGATACGATGAAGCCCAAGAGCTTTCCGGCTGGTACGCCGAAAACGCTTTTTTCGGGTTAAGCCTAATGTCATATGTTCGAAGGTTATCGAACTTGAGCCTCAAATCCTCTATTAGAGTTTCCACATGCTTTGTTTTGACGACCACGTCATCCACGTATGCTTCAACTGTTTTGCCAATATGGTTGGCCAGACATGTCTGAATCATGCGCTGATATGTTGCGCCGGCGTTTTTGAGCCCGAAGGGCATTGCGTTGAAGCAGAATGGGTTGTATGGGGTGATGAATGCTGTTGCGGCTTGGTCTGACTCTGCCATCTTAATTTGGTGGTAGCCAGAGTATGCGTCGAGGAAACACAATGAATCGTGTCCTGCGGTGGCGTCGATGATTTGATCAATGCGGGGGAGGGGGAAGGGATCCTTTGGGCAGGCCTTGTTGAGGTCTTTGAAATCGACGCATAGGCACAAGGATTTGTCCTTCTTTGGTACCATCACCAGGTTTGCTAGCTAGTCCGGATGTTTTATATCTCTGATGAATCCGGCTTCCAGTAGGTTGGCTAGCTCCTCTCCCATGGCTCGTCTCTTAGGTTTAGAGAATCGTCGAAGAGCCTGCTTAATGGGCTTGAATCCTGTTAGGATGTTCACGCTGTGCTCGGCCAGTCTGCGTGGGATTCCTGGCATGTCCGAAGGGTGCCAGGAAAAGATATCCCAATTTTCGTGTAGGAATTCTCTTAACGCGGCGTCTACATCAGGGTGTAATTGTGCCCCGATTGAGGCCGTTTTTGTAGGGTCTGTTGGATGGACTTGGAACTTGACTATTTCGTCTGCCGGTTTAAAGGAGGTGGACTTGGGTCTTTTGTCGAGTATCACATCGTCCCTGTCCACTGTGGAGCGCAGCACAGTTAGTTCTTAGGCCGCTAGGGCTTCGGATAATGCCTCGAGGGCCAGTGCGGCTGTCTTGTTTTCGGCGCGGAGCGCTATGTCCGGATCACTAGCAAGAGTAATGATTCCGTTGGGTCCGGGCATTTTGAGCTTCATGCACCCGTAATGGGGTATAGCTTCAAAAATTGTGAATGCCTCCCGTCCTAACAGAGCATGGTATCCGCTGATGAATGGGGCCACTTGAAATGTGACCTCCTCAGATCTATAATTATCCGGCGTGCCGAACACCACATCCAGTGTGATTTTTCCTGTACAGCATGCTTCCCGACTAGGGATTATTCCTCTAAAGGTTGTGTTGCTTTGCTCAATGCGGCTCCAGTCTATTTCCATTTTTCGGAGGTTTCCTCATAAATGAGGTTCAATCCGCTACCGCCGTCCATGAGTACCTTGGTAAGCCGAAAGCCATCCACTATCGGACTAAGGACCAGTGCGGCTGGTGCTCGGGCAGTCCGGAATTTAGGTTCATCACTGGCATTAAAGGTAATAGCCGTGTCACTCCATGGGTTTATTGTTGCTACCTGGTAGACTTCGGTAAGGCTGCGGAGCATTTGTTTCCGCATATTATTTGATGCGAAAGTCTCGAAGACTGTTGATACCGTACTGGTATTCCTGGGGTGGTTTTCTGCGGATTCTGGAGTTAGAAGCTCCTCGCCACTTCTGGCCACCTGCCGGAGTATCCAACATGCTCTAAGGCTATGAGTTGGTGTGATCCCCTCTGTACTATGAATTTTACAGGGTCCGTTGAGCGAGCCCTCCAGCACGGTTCCATACCCTATGGAGGGTTTTTGTTTTTTGTTGTTTGTCCCAGGTGCCTGGCGGTAATGCGCCCTTTTATTTCGGACTGGGATTGTATTCAGGGCTGGATTGTCCCAGAATTTTGTTTCGGTTTTCCGAACGCTTTTTATCGCACAGTACTTTCGTACTATGGATGCCAAGTCAGCGAAGCGTGTAATTTCACGACGACTTATGGCGTTGAGGATTCCGATGTCCCTGCAGTTATTGCAGAAGGATGAAATTGCATCCTCCTCGCGGCAGTCCTTTATCTTGTTCATGACCAGGAGGAATCTGGCCCAGTAATGGTGTACTGTTTCTCTGGGCTCTTGCCGAATTTGGGATAGATCCCTTATATTTGGGTGGGTGGGTGGATTTAAATCAGGAACCTCGCCCGATCTGAGACTCAGTGGCCAAGAAATTTCCTAACTCGGAAGCTTGGGTTCTTAGACGTTGTCCAATGAGTCAGGCCCGCTGCCTGACTTTAGGTTCAGGGCTTGAGTGACGTCCTCCCCTCCGCGTGTATCCGGCTTGGAGAGATCAGGAATCCGGACACATCTGGTCCTTAGGATGGGTGAAGATTCGCCGCATTGTTCCTCCACCACTTCGACGTGATGGGTCACCCGGGGAGAGTCGATCTCTCTTGGGTCGGGTTTAAGCCCAATCTGATCGTAGTTTGTAGCGACTCCCAGGGCGGCGATGTGATCCAAGAGCTCATTTAAGGAAGAGAGCTCCATCGGATCCAACTGCTCGACGAGTTCCGAGTTGACGTGGAGATTGCTTTTGATGACCCGAGAAGTCATCGTCGGTGTGGCGGCCGAACAGCCGGTCATCAGAAAACCGCCTAGCCGGAGAGTTTGGCCGATAGCCAAAGCTCCTTTAGCGACAGCGCCGTCTTTAAAGACGGTGTGCGGCATCCTTCCTGATGGTGACGACATAGAGAAACTCTCAATGAAAGCACCAATGTCGGTGTCAAAACCGGAGGATCTTGGGTAGGGGGTCCCGAACTGTGCGTCTAGGAGGTAACAGGAGACAAGGGACATGATGTTTTTACCCAGGTTCGGGCCCTCTCGATGGAGGTAAAACCCTACTCCTGCTTGATTAATATTGATGATATGGGTAGTACAAGAGTTGATCTACCACGAGATCAGAGAGGCTAAACCCTAGAAGCTAGCCTATGGTATGATTGTTGTTCGTCCTATGGACTAAAACTCTCTAGTTTATATAGACACCGGAGAGGGCTAGGGTTACACAGAGTCGGTTACAATGGGAGGAGATCTACACATCGTATTGCCAAGCTTGCCTTCCACGCCAAGGAAAGTCCTATTCGGACACGGGACGAAGTCTTCAATCTTGTATCTTCATAGTCCAGGAGTCCGGCCAAAGGTCATAGTCCGGCCATCCGGACACCCCCTAATCCAGGACTCCCTCACTAAGAATTCTGACACCATCAACAACATTGGAACCAAGGCTCGGGAAGCGCCTGCATGGTGGCATGCAGATCTTTGTGAAGACCAAGAACATACAAGACTAGATGAGGATCAGAAGACGGAAACCCCCGGCAAGATCCTTGTAGGGGAAGCTCCCAAGACCGCACGTTTTGTACCTAGTCCAAGAACACCAAATAAACACAACCCAGCATGAATAGGGTATTATGCATCACTTGCGGCCGAACCTGGATAATTTCCCCGTGTTGACCTCCTAAACCCGCTCTTTCCACAGCCCCGTGTCCGCCAACCGTAGAAGGGATTCCCCGTGATCCCATAGGTGTCGTTTCCACCGACATCTTTGCCGCGCCAGGTAGGGAGCGCAAGCTGTGAAAATCCGGTTTTTGAGTCAGCTCATCGATTTCCTCATCGCGATGGCTCGAGAGAGGAAGGCGACGGTGATCAGCCATGCTCTGGCGCCATCGGTTAGGCGGAGCGGCACTGTGCGCAGCCGCAACACCCATCTGCATGGCGACCGAAAAGCTAAGTCACGCAAAACTTTTAACATTTCCTTTTTGATATAAGGTTATCCTCCCCGAAAGATCTCGCTCTTTGTATGGAAAACCTACATGCAATGGGGCCCTTCCGTTATTGGTAACACCCTTGCTCTGTTTCGAGTCTGCTCAACAGTTCGAGCGGCCGCGCTGGGAACAGCAAGGTGACCTACCCACTCTTAGAAACGTCCTCAAAGCACCATAGCATTGGTTTACACGCCGACAAACCTATCCCGCTGGGCGTAGGGTGTATACATACGAGGAAGGATCAACACGGGAAGATAGTATGCTTCATATTAAAGTACTGCAGAGTTATATTACATCAATTGTTGCTGCGGTTCTAACTTAAGATAAAATTGTCTTGGTCATGAACCCATAACGGCGATGAGAAATAGGGTGCCTAGTCCCGACGCTGGCCCTCCACCCTCTGGACTCCGTCGACGCAGCTGATGATGGGATCGATACGCTCCTCGAGCGTCGCGAGGTCCACATCCTCCGGCAGGCTCTCCAGCGCGTCAGCGAAGTCGACGTTGGGGTTCCAGTACGCCACCTTGGTGAGGACCTTGGTCAGGGCGCCCCGGCAAAGCTTGCGGGCCTCATTGGCCAGAGAGGTCGCTCGGTTGGAGCGGAGCCGCTCTAGGGCTCCGAGGACGCCCTCGAAGAACAGGGTCAGCCTGGCATTAGGTCTCACGTTCGGCTCCTGGGAGTACCTGACATCCGGCATGCCCATGACGGCTAGCTGCCCGGTGAGCCTCCCTGCGACGTCGATGAGGCGGCGGATCCAGAGGTTTATGCCCTTCGCGTACTCCTCGTACTCGGCGGCACCATCCCTCCGCAGCCATTTCTCCTGCTCTAGGTCCTTGTTCAGGGTCTCCTCTCGAGCCCTGGCCTCCGAAAGCTTCCCCTCCAAGTCGTCCACCTTCAGCTTAAGGCCGTTGATGGAGTCATTTGCCTTGGAGAGCAGCTTGGCCTTGTTGGAGACTGTGGCCTAGGCATCCGCCAAGGAATGTTAGCCGTGTCCCTCTCCGTCGTTAGCTGCAAGACCACCTTCTTCAGCTCCTCCCGCTCCCGCTCCAGCTCCTTCACCTTGCCAGCGTGGACTAGGGCCTGAGCATCGAGTGCCTCCTTGTGCCTCTGCTCCAGCTCCTGGGTCCACTGTGCGATAAGCTTCTGGACGTCCTCATCCTTACCATCGAGTGTGGCGGTGAGCGCCTCCTCACGGGCGGCAAGCTCCTCCTCATGGGAGTTCAGCAGAGCCTGGTGTAGTTGCCGAGCGGCCTCGTCATTGGCGACCTGTTCCTTCTCCACCTCCTGGGCTTTCTTGACGTTAGCCTGCTTCAGGATGAGCTCCCGTTTGTGCTCAGCTAGCTCGTCCTGGGAAGCCTTCAGTCCTTCTTGAGCCTCGCAGAACCAGACCTGCGTCTAAGCAACGCGCTCCTCAAGATCCGCTCCGCCTTGTCCACTGCCACCATCCTAGATTTCTCCTTGTCTAGGCGGGCATGGTGGAGCGCCTGGAGCTTATGGAAGTTGATGCTCATGGCCCGGAGGAGCTGCTCCTCTTGGGAACCGCTACCACCGGTGCTTGGTTCGCCGACAACCTGGAGCCCGGCGGTGGCGAGCGCCTCTTCATCAAACACCTCTCCTTCGGTTGGCTCTCTAGTGCTTGCCATCCCTAGGAGGTGGACGAACAAATCGTCACCCACTTTCAAGTACTTGCCCGGGGCAGGGGATGTAGGAGAGGAAGGTTGGTTGTCGGCCCCCTCCTCCCCGACAGACCCCTTGTCGTCCTCCCCGGCGGTGGCCTTGCCGGCCTCCTTGGCAGGCCCCTTGCCGGCCTCCCCGACAGGGCCCTTGGTGGCCTCCTCGGCGGTGGTCTTGGCGGCCTCCTCGGCAGTGATCTTGTCAGCCTCAGACTCGGCGTCCTTGGCGACCTCCTCGATGACGGTGTCGACATCCTCCTGGTCTGCCAAGGAAGGATCTGGTAGACGAAAAGGAGATGAGACGAAGCCAAGATCGAGGTTCAAGAAGAAGAAGAATAAAAGACAGGGATAGGAGGCAGGCCACGTACCCGCGCCAAGCTGGGAAGAGGTGGTTCCCTCCCCGCCAACATTCATTGCCGGGATGGAGCCACTGCCACCCAAGTTCACCTCCTCCTCCTCCGTGCGTGTGGGCTCGGCGCTTGGCACCCTTGTCGGGGATGCCCCTCTGGGCGGCGTGGTTGATGTGGGCGGCGTGTTGGGGGTGGACCTCAGCGGCTCCTTCTGCTGCCACTCTCCTCATGCGAACCCGACAAGATCAGCACCAAGGGATCATGCCCCAACACACATCGACGGGAAGTGAGTAGTGAACTCATGCTGGGGGCTGGAGCGAGGGCTGCGTCGGGGGCTGCGTCAGGGGCTGTTGTCCGGGCTGATCACCACCAACTCCGGCGTGTGTAGAGTGCTCGCCGAGGGCTTGTCGCCCGTTGAGGCCCTGGCCCTCTTCGCCACCCTCTGAGCCAACATCTTTGTGTCCCTGTGAGGATAATATCAAGTTAAAGGAGGATAGCACATGCGTGGGGTCAAGAGATGATGGAGGGCGAAGTACTTACTCGTCCTTTGCCTCCTCTTCCACTAGCCTCCTCTTTCCTCCTCAGGCTGAAGGACCCGAGGTCAAAATTAACCTCTGAGGTACCATCCAAAGGAGGAGAGAAGGGGATGGAGTCCAGCACCGCTTGGATGAGAAGGAAGCGGCCTTCTTCTTCTTTGCTACCGCGGTTTTGACCGCCTTATTCGCTACCGCGGCCTTCGTCACCATGGCTCTCATCTGGCGCACGGACTGCTCCTGGACCTGTTGCCGCTGTGCGGTCCTACCGGGCCGTACCGGCTCGCTGGAGCTGGCCCATCATAGGACGCGCCTCTTCCCTGTGGCCGACGGATCACCAGCCTCGACCTCTTCTTCGACCGACTCCTCGACCATGTCTTCAACAATGGGGGCCCTGGAACCGGTGCTGCTGGCCTCCCCAGTGGACTCCTCCCATCCAGTGAGCTCTTTCTCCTCTGCAGTCGTGTCAGCCTCTTCCTCCATGGTGCCGGCGCTGCCAGCCTCCTTGGCAAGTGCCACCTCCGCCGCCCTGGCGGCGATGTAGTCCAGCTCCTCCTTGGTAGTATCATGGATGAGCAGCGGCTCGTCGTGGATGTACCTCTCTAACAAATTGTCGAAGAACTCCTGCACCCGCTCCGCTTCTGGCTCGGCCCAGCTTGGGTCGAGGCCGTGTGCATTGAAGCCTGGCATCATGGCGATAATGTCGGTCTGGCGAGAATTGTTGCTCAACGGGACCACTCCCGCCGGCAACCCGAACAGAGACGCCTTGACGGCTTTGCCGGCCTTCTCGGCCCTGCCGGTCCTCTCAGCCCTGCCATTGTCACTCACCTTGAGCTGGAAGAGCCTCTTGTAGAAATGGGTGTGCCCCATCACCGTGAAGTTGTGCTTCAAACCGGGGGAGCCTCATGGTGTCAGCCGCGTTCCTATAGTCCCAGGCTGACCTCCCCTTGTTGTGCAGTGGGGCAATCCGATGATGGATGAAATCAGCCCCAATCATCTCGAGGGTAAGCTTGGCCTCGGTGAGCCGAAGGATCCTGGTGGTGGCGACCGAGAGCTTCTTGTCGTTGGCGCTGAGGTTGCTCTAGTCCTTGCGGCGGACCAACGGACTCCGGTGGACCCGACAGAACTCCCGTGGATCCTCCTCCTCGATCCAGCACCACTGGCTCCACCAGTCGTCCCACCTCTCCTTCTGGGCACCCTTTGGATACATGCCCTTCTCCTGAGACCTCGGGATCCAGGTGATGCAGCCGGAGATGGCGCCCCCTGGCTGGATGCGCGGGTAGAAGTAGTGGCGGAAGAGCGCCGTGCTGGGGAGCACTCCGGCGAAGCCCTTGCAGAGATGGGCGAAGAAGGCCATGCACACTACGGCATTCGGCATAAGATCTAGAAGATGGAAGCCGTAGGTGTGCATGACGTCGTTGAAGAAATCAGAGAAAGGGGGGCAGAGCCCGCAAGAGAAGTAGTCGATGAAGAAGTGGTACCGATTTGGGCCGGCCTTGGCGAAATCGGCATGGCAGGGTGCCCCGTCATCTCCCTCCCCCACAGGGGCCTGAAGTAGTCCTTGAGATGGACCGCATCGACCGTCGAGGGGAAGTAGGCGAGTTGCGTCCGCAGCACCGCCAACTCGCTCTCCGGCACCTCCTTCTCCCCGACGTCCTTGGCCGCCCCCTTGCCTTTCTTTGGCGCCATGGCGACTGAGAGGTAAGGGGGGATTGAGGGCAATGAGGGCGCGGTGGCGGAGAGCAAAGGCAAGAGCTTGAGGAAGGAGAAGGGGGCAAAGGTTCCGAGATTGGGGAGCCCAGGAGGTAATGAGCAGCGCGCCTGCGGTTTTTCCTTTTTATGGGGAAGGTGTGGGCCGCCTCTTTACCATTTACCATGATGTGACGCAAGTGTGCTGCAACCGCCCCACGCACGACCCCCACGTCACGCATTCAACACGGGTCATGGGGAAGTGCAACTGGAAAGGGAGTTACTACGGTAAAACTCTACCACGCGTTATATTGTTGTCGGGGCCCCGGCGAGGGCCTTGCCGGGGACATCAGCCAGGCCCCCACCTGCCAAGGCTCCACCACTGTTCCAATGCAGTAGTCAACCCGCCAACAAGGTAGGCACCTGCGTGGCGATGTGCAGCTTCCAGGACAACTCAGCAAGCACCTGCGTGGTGGCATGCAGATCTTCGTGAAGACTCTGCCACAACACCAATTCAGCAGCCAGCCAGCTAGCGTGGCGCTGCGCGCCTAGTCAGCTTGGACGCGCGTCGGAGCTAGGCGAACCGGCGGTGGACGGGATGATCTTCCTTGTCGTCCCTGATAAAGTGTGAGGGCACGTTGGCAACGCATTAAATGTGTTTGTTCTACGGTGCCAGGGGATAGACTTGTATATAGTACAAACTTTCCATCTCCTGTGTGCCATTGTGGCGACCCCTTTGGCTATAAAAGGAGGCCCGAGGCATACTGGAGAGGGATTCAAACTTTTTGGACCCCGCATGCTTTGTAGCTAGTCCAAGAACACCAGATAAACACAACCCAGCAGGAGTAGGGTATTACACATCACTTGCGGCCCGAACCTGGATAATTTCCCCGTGTTAACCTCCTAAACCCGCTCTTTTCACAGCCCCGCGCCCGCCAACCATAGAAGGGATTCCCCATGATCCCATAGGTGTCATTTCCACCGACATCTTTGGCGCGCCTGGTAGGGGGTGCAAGCTGTGAAAATCCGGTTTTGGAGTCAGCTCATCGATCTCCTCATCGCGATGGCTCGAGAGAGGAAGGCAACGGTGATGGCTCAAAGTTGGAGAGTATGTTCTTTTGTACAACTCTTGTTTCAGATTGTTTGCAGGAAAGATTCTTTCTAAATGGGAGGACCATATATCATCGAGGAGGTTTACCGCTCTGGAACTATTAAAATAAATAATGTCAAAGGTACTAAGCCGAAGGTGGTCAATGGGCAAATAATTAAACACTATATCTCAGGTACGCCTATTAATGTTGAAAGCAATACTATTCAAGCCATGACATCGGAGGAACACATAAAAGAGACCTTCCAGAACACTAAAAAATAGGTGGTACATGAGACCGTAAGTAAGAGGACTCCAAAAAATCCGCAAAAATATTTTCTGTTAGTTTTGGAATATTACAAAAATTAGGAAAATAGGAAACAACCAGGAAGGCACCCGAGGGGGGCACAAGACACCAGGGCGCGCCTGGGCCCCCTGGCGCACCTAGGTGGGTTGTGCCCACCTCGAGAACCTTCCCGACTCCGGTTTCCTCTCGTTTGCTTGTTTCCCAAGATAAAAAATCTTTATATACCCCCAAAGTATTGAACACCGTATCATGGAAAAATCTCCTGTTCTTCTTTCTTGTTGTTTTCCTGGTAGATCTAAAATATGTTATCTCAAGGTTTGGCAGAGGATTTCCCTGTTTCTTATCAACCTTTTGATAAAAATATCTTCAAGTACACCTATCCCTATATATGGTTCACCGATGAGGAAGATGAAGATGAATCAATCCCTCCTCGTTTCAAGCAAGAAAGCAAAGAGGCATTATGCAAGAGGAAAATAAAGCTTGAGATGGAGAATGATGAGTTGAGGATAAATAATTTTACCCTCCGATGCAAGCTAGAGAAAAAGGATAAGCTTGCTACCTCATCACCACAACCACCTTCTTCATCACCAAAGCAGACTTGAGTTCATGGTATGGACACTCCCCTTGGATTGTTCCAAGCCTGGGGGAGGTGTCTCGGTATCGTATCACCACCACTATCTTTGGTTTCATCTATTTTAGTATGATATTTAGTTTTCCTATGATCTAGTTGAATAAAAGTTTAGTTCAATCCTTTCTTTTCGAGTGCTTTCTTAGTGACGTATCTATCGTGTGCGATATATATAATAAAGAGTAGTTTGAGTTTTGTTTCTTTACTCTTTTATGTTTCAATAAAAAGAAAGGAAAATAAATGAATAAGATCATATGCTAATCTTATGGTAAGTAATGACATCACACAAGGAAAAGTATAAGTGGTAAAATTTATTGGAGATTGACAAACATAGCATTGGTCAATGATGCAATTCATGAAATAATTAATAAAGGAAGATAAGATTCACATGCAAATACACTATCTTGGACATCTTTCATGATTGTGAGCCCCCATTAAATATTTTGTGTCAAAATAGTTGACATTGGACAAGGAAGACAACGTAATGATTGATGTTCGTTCATATTCACATAGAAGTTATATTGTCATAGATCCTTTAACATGTGGTGCTTTCTCAATATCTTTTCTGGCCAAAAATTCCGCACTAAGTAGAGATACTACTTGTGCATCCAAAAACCCTAAACCCAAATCTTATTTCGAGAGTCCATCATACCTACCTATGCATTGAGTAAGATCCTTCAAGTAAGTTGTCATCGGTGCAATAAGGCAATAAAAATTGCTTCTAAATGTGTTGGATCATTTAGTGTATGAGAAAATTGAACATTGTACGAACTTGTGATGGCAAAATAATAAAAGCGACAAACTGCATAATAAAGGTTGCTATCATGAGGGGCAATATAACATGACGTTCTTTTGCATTAAGGGATTTGGCATACAAACAAATAAGCGCATGACAACCTCTGCTTCCCTCTGCGAAGGGCCTATCTTTTACTTTCATGTATTTACTTTTATGCAACAGCCAAAGTATTCTTCCCTATTGCTTTTTATTTTCTCTTTTGCAAGCTTCATGTGGTGAGGAAAGATCTAGGCACATATATCCAGTTGGATATGGGTGAGCATGAGTTATTGTTGTTGACATCACCCTTGAGGTGAATACGTTGGGAGGCGAAACTATAAGCCCCTATCTTCCTATGTGTCTGGTTGAAAATTTTTGCTCATGGGTATGCGGTGAGTGTTAGCAATCATAGAAGACTATATGATGGTTGAGTATGTGGACTTGCTAAAAGGCTCCGATACGTGAACCTTCCTGAAAATATGATGAATTGTAGTTGCAAAGTTGACTGAGAACATAGTTTGTTGGTTTTCAATAAGGTTTTTGCTTTATACTTCAATGTTGTGATGAACTATTACTTGTTCATGAGAAGTTATATGATAAAAGTGTTTGATAAAGTTTTAGATTAAAAGTTCTTTGTTGTTATAATAATATGCATGATGCTTCTATGCCCGTATTTTGTTTTTATCGACACCTCTCTCTCTCTCTCTAAGCATGTGGACATGTTTTTAGATTTTGATTTTCGCTTGAGGACAAGCGAGGTCTAAGCTTGGGGGAGTTGATACGGCCATTTTGCATCGTATTTTCCTACTGTTATTTATAATATTTTTATGCATAATAATGATTTTTGGAGTATTTATAATGCCTTTTCTCTGATAATATGCAAGGTTTACACAAAGAGGGAGAATGTCGGCAGTTGGAATTCTGGACCTGAAAAAGCTACGTCAGAGTTACCTATTCTACAAATCTCCAAATGAGCTAAAATTTTATGGAGAATTATTTTGCAATATATGAAGAATATTGGAGCAAATAACTACCAGAGGGGGCCCACTAGGTGGGCACAACCCCCCAGGCACGCCAGGGAGCCCAGGCGCGCCCTGGTGGGTTGTGCCCTCCTCGTCCCACCTCTGTTGCCCCTCTTCTGGTATATAAGTCATTTTCGCTGAAAAAAGGAGGAGAGGACTTTCGGGATGAAGCGCCGCCACCTGGAGGCGGTATTTGCGAAGGAGCACTTTTGCCCTTCGGTGGAGTGCTTCCGCTGGGGAAACTTCCCTCCCGGAGGGGGAAATCATCGTCATCGTCATCACCAACAACTCTCCCATCTTTGGGAGGGCGATCACCATCAACATCTTCAACAAAACCATCTCCTCTCAAACCCTAGTTCATCTCTTGTGTTCAATCTTTGTACCAGAACCTTAGAGTGGTACTTGTGGGTGACTAGTAGTGTTGATTACATCTTGTAGTTGATTACTATATGGTTTATCTGGTGGAAGAATATATGTTTAGATCCATTTTGCTATTTAATACCCCTCTGATCTTGAGCATGATTATTATTTGTGAGTATTACTTTTGTTCTTGAGGTCATGGGAGAAATCACGTTGCAAGTAATCATGTGAACTTGATATGTGTTCGATATTTTGATGATATGTATATTGTGATTCCCTTAGTGGTGTCATGTGAACGTTAACTACATGGCACTTCACCATACTTGGGCCTAAGAGAATGCATTGTGGAGTAGTTATTAGATGATGGGTTGCTAGAGTGACAGAAGCTTAAACCCTAGTTTATGCATTACCTCGTAAGGGACCGATTTGGATCCAAAAGGTTAATGCTATATGGTTAGATTTTATGTTAATACTTTTCTTGTAGTTGCGGATGCTTGCGAGGGGGTTAATCATAAGTAGGAGGTTTGTTCAAGTAAGAACATCACCTAAGCACTGGTCCACCCACATATCAAATTAGCAAATTGGCGAACATGAATCAAACCAACATGATGAAAGTGATATGATGAAATTCCCGTTTACCCTCAAGAACGCTTTGCTTATCATAAGAGACCCTTTCGGCCTAGCCTTTGCCACAAAAGGATTGGGCTACCTTGCTGCACTTTATTTACCATTACCATTTCTTGCTCGTTACAAATTATCTTGCTATGAAACTACTTGTTACCGACTATTTCGGTGCTTGCAGAAAATACCTTGCTAAAAGCCACTTGTCATTTCCTACTGCTGCTCGTTGGGTTTGACACTCTTACTTATCGAAAGGACTATGATTGATCCCCTATACTTGCGGGTCATCAATCACCTCCTCATGCACTTTTCGGACTACCTTTTAATTTCCTAATTTTTTAAATATTCCAAAATGGAGTAAAATTGCTATTGGAAAAGTTTTGCAGTCGGTTTACTCATCGTATCACATTCCTATTCCTTTTCGGGGTTTGGAGCATTCTGGTAGGGATCCCTTATGTACTTCTCCGGTGTTATGGTATTAATAATATTGGTTTCAACATTTATGGGAGTACTTGAGATATAATGTCTGATTCTTTGCTCGTTTACCACCTTCGGGTTAGTGCCTTCGGCATTGTTGATTTTGATGGCATCGGAACGATAGACTTCCTCGATAATGTAGGGCCCTTCCCGTTTAGAGAGAAGCTTTCCTGCAAAAAATCTTAAATGAGAATTCTATAGCAAGACATGGTCACCTACATTGAATTCACGCTTTTGTATCCATTTATCATCCCATCTTTTAACTTTCTCTTTAAACAATTTGGCATTTTCCTAGGCTTGGGTTCTCCATTCATCAAGTGGGCTAATGTCAAATAACCTCTTCTCACCGACAAGTTTGAAATCATAGTTCAGCTCCTTAACTGACAAGTAAGCTTTATGATCTAGTTCAAGAGGTAAGTGACGTGCTTTTCCATAAACCATTTTATATGGATACATACCCATGGGGTTTTTATAAGCAGTTCTATAAGCCCATAATGCATCATCAAGTTTCTTAGACAAATTCTTTCTGGATCTATTAACAATGTTTTGCAAAATCAACTTTATTTCTCGCTTACTTGAGTCTACTTGACCACTAGACTGAGGGTGATATGGAGATGCAATTCTATAGTTAACATCATACTTAGCAAGCAATTTACGGAAAGCAACATGAATAAAGTGTGAAACCACCATCAGTCATTAAATAACTAGGGACTCCTAACCTCAAGAATATCACTTCTTTAAGCATTTTATTAATAGAAGTGTTGTGATCAGCACTACTAGTTGGAATAGCTTCTACCCACTTAGTAACGTAATCAACAGCAACTAAAGTATGAGTAAACCCATTACAGGAGGGAAAAGGTCCCATATAATCAAAACCCCAAACATCAAATGGTTCAATAAAAAGTGAATAATTCATAGGCATTTCCCGACGTCTACTAATGTTACCAATTCTTTGGCATTCATCACAAGACAATACAAACTTATGAGCTTATTTGAAGAGAGTAGGCCAACAAAAACCAGATTGTAGTACCTTATGTGCAGTTCTATCTCCAGCACGGTGTCCTCCATAGGCCTCGGAGTGAAACTTGCATAGGATCTGTTCCTGTTCATGCTTGGGTACACAACATCTAATAATACCATCTAGTCCTTCCTTATAAAGGTGTGGGTAATTCCAAAAGTAATTTCTTAAATCATAGAAAAACCTTTTCTTTTGCTGGTATGTGAAACTCGGTGGTATAGTGTAGCAACAATATAATTAGCATAGTCTGCATACCAGGGAGTACTACGAGAAGCATTTATGACAGCTAATTGTTCATCGGGAAAGCTATCATAAATAGGTAGTGGGTCGTCAAGAATACTTTCTAACCTAGACAAGTTGTCTGCTACGGGGTTCTCAACTCCCTTTCTATCAATAATATATAAATCAAATTGTTGCAGCAAGAGAACCCATCTAATAAGTCTAGGTTGAGCATCTTTCTTTTCCATAAGATATTTAATAGTAGCATGATCGGTAACTTTGGAATCAACAATATAACATCTGAACTTATCACAAGCAAACACGACTGCTAGAAATTCTTTTTAAGTAGTAGCATAATTTCTTTGAGCATCGTCTAGAGTTTTACTAGCATAATGGATAACATTTAATTTCTTATCAACTCTTTGTCCTAGAACAACACCAACAGCATAATCACTAGCATCACACATAATTTCAAAGGGTAGGTTCTAATTAGGTGGTTGAACAATATGTGCAAAAATTAAGGCCTTCTTAAGAATTTCAAATGCTTCTACACAATCATCATCAAAAACAAATGGAACATCTTATTGTAAGACATTAGTGAGGGGCCTAGAAATTGTAGATAATTCTTTAATAAACCTCCTATAGAAACCAACATGACTAAGGAAACTTCTTACACCTTTGATATCTTTAGGGCACGACATTTTTCCAATAGCATAAACTTTAAGTTTATCCACTTCAATACCTCTTTTGGGAGATTTTATGCCCCAAGACAATACCTTCATTAATGATAAAGTGGCACTTCTCCCAATTCAAGACAAGATTAGTTTCTTCACATCTCTGCAAAACTCGATCAAGGTTGCTTAAGCAATCATCAAAGGAAGTTCCATAAACAGAGAAATTATCCATGAAAACCTTAACAATCTTTTCACAAAAGTCTGAGAATATAGCCGTCATACATCTTTGAAAGCTAGCAGGAGCATTGCATAAACCAAAAGGCATATGTATATAAGCAAAGGTACCAAAAGGGCAAGTAAAAGTAGTCTTTCCTTGATCCTCTTTTGACACGGGTATTTGAGAGAAACCAGAATAACCATCTAGAAAGCAAAAATATGTATGTTTTGATAATTTTTCTAGCATTTGATCAATAAAAGGTAGAGGGTAATGATCTTTCCTAGTAGCTTTGCTTAATTTTCTAAAATCAATTACCATTCTATAATCTATAACAATTTTTTGTGGGATCAATTCATAATTATCATTGGGAACAACAGTAATACCTCCATTCTTAGGGACACAATGAACATGACTTACCCATCTACTATCAGCAACATGATAGATTATACCTGCTTCCAGAAGCTTTAATATTTCATTTCTTACCACTTCTTTCATCTTAGGATTCAACCACCGTTGGTGATCAACAACTGGTTTAGCATCAGGTTCCATATTAATTTTGTGATGACATAGAGTGGGACTAATGCCCTTAAGATCATAAACAGTATATCCAATAGCGGCACGGTGCTTCATCGGGGTTTTCAATAATTTCTTTTCTTCATACTCTAAAAGGTTAGAACTAATAATAACAAGATATATCTTCTTTTCATCAAGATAAGCATATTTCAAAGCATCAGGTAATTGTTTAAGATCGAACACGGAATCACTCTTGGGTGGAAAAGGATCTCCAAGAGTTTCAACAGGCAAATTGTGTTTCAAAACAGGCATTTGTTTAAAGAATATTTCATCTATTTTGTTTCCTTCATTCATGAACATATCATTTTTATGGTCTAGCAAATATTTTTCTAAATGATCAGTAGGAGGCACGACAATAGAATCAAGACCAATAATTCCACCTTCACTAGGCAATTCTTTATCATGGGGTTGTCTATGAAATTTGGAGAAATTAAACTCATGAGACACATCCGCGAAACTAACACTAACCGTTTCTTTCTGACAATCTATCTTAGCATTGACAGTGTTCAAGAAAGGTCTACCAAATATAGTGGGACAAAAATCATCCTGTGGGGAACCAAGAACTAGAAAATCGGTAGGGTATTTTATTTTCCCACACAAGACTTCAACATCTCTAACAATCCCAATTGGTGATATAGTGTCTCTATTAGCAAGCTTAATAGTGACATCAATATCTTCTATTTCAGTAAGTGCAATATCATTCATAATTTCTTGATATAAAGTAAAGGGAATTGCACTCACACTAGCACCCAAATCACATAAGCCATGATAACAATGATCTCCTATTTTCACAGAAACAACAGGCATGCCAACAATAGGTCTATGTTTATCTTTATTATTGGGTCTAGCAATTCTAGCCGCTTGATCATAGAAGTAAATAACATGCCCATCAATATTATAGACCAAGAGGTCTTTAACCATAATACTAGGTTGAACTTTAATTTGTTCAAGGGGTGTAGGTGTTCTAGTATAACTCTTACGAACCACAGCTGAAGCTTTAGCATGTTCTGTTATCCTAATAGGGAAAGGTGGTCTCTATATAAGTAGTAGGAATAACAAGATAAACATTATAAGTAATAGTTTCCTCTTCAACTTTAATAAGTTCTACTATTTTTTACTTCAATGGGAGGATGATATTTAAACCACTTCTTCTTAGGGAGATCAACATCAAATGATTCACAGAAAGAAGCTACTATCTCAGAGTCAAGTCCATACTTAGTGCTAAATTCATGAAAAGCATCGGTATCCATTAAACATTTAACACAATCAAACTTAAGGATAATACCTGACTCCTTACCTTCATCGAGTTCCTAATCTTTAGATTTGCATTTAATTCTTTCCAAGAGATCCCATTTGAGTTCAATAGTCCTCTTCATAAAAGAACCAGTACAATAAGTTTCAAGAATGGATTGATCATTACGAGAAAGCCGAGCATAAAAATTCCGAATAATAATTTCTCTTGAGAGCACATGATTAGGGCATGAATGTAACATTGACTTAAGCCTCCCCCAAGCTTGAGCGATACTTTCTCCTTCACGAGGCCAAAAATTATATATATAATTCCGATCACGATGAACCAGATGCACAGGACAAAACTTCTCATGAAATTCCATTTCAGTCGGTTGTAGTTCAAATCTCCAATATCATCACATACCCTATACCATGTCAATGCCTTTCTTCTTGACATCATTCTTCAGGAAACTTCTTCTTGACATCATTCTTCAGGAAACTTGCAAGCTTAAATAATCCACAAACTTCATCCACATAGATTAGCTAGCAGTTTCTCTATCATACCCGAAGGGATTTCATAATAAATATTTTCAGTAGGTGCTGTAGGTTGAGGAGCAACTCTTTGCTCTTACGGTCGAGGTGAAGATACCCCGAATAAACCCTTCAAAGGATGACCTTCCATAGTGACAAGTGACAATAAATTTCAGCATGTATTATAAATGTTCCCTTACCAAATTCCACTTACCAAAGGCGCTTCACTCCCCGGCGACGGCGCCAGAAAAGAGATTTGATAACCCAGAAGTATAGGGGTTCTGTCATAGTCCTTTAAATAAGTAAGAGTGTCGAACCCAACGAGGAGCAGAAGGAAATGACAAGTGGTTTTCAGTAAGGTATTATCTGAAAGCACTGAAATTATCTGTAACAGATAGTTTTGTGATAAGATAATTCATGACAGGTAAGAAGTAACAAGTGTAACTAACGTGCAGCAAGGTGGCCCAATCCTTTTTGTAGCAAAGGAAAATCCTGGACAAACTCTTGTATAAAGCAAAGCGATCCCGAGGGCACATGGGAATTGTTGTCAAGTTAGTTTTCATCACGCTCATATGATTCGCGTTCGTTACTTTGATTATTTGATATGTGGGTGGACCGGTGCTTGGGTGTTGTCCTTACTTGGACAAGCCTCCCACTTATTATTAACCCCTCTCGCAAGAATCCCCAACCACGAAAGAAGAATTAAGATAAATCTAACCATAGCATGAAACATGTGGATCCAAATCAGCCCCTTACGAAGCAACGCATAAACTAGGGTTCAAGCTTCTGTCACTCTAGCATCCCATCATCTACTTATTACTTCCCAATGCCTTCCCCTAGGCCCAAATCATGGTGAAGTGTCATGTAGTCACCCTTCACATAACACCACTAGAGTAAAGACCACATACATCTCATCAAAATACCAAACGAATACCAAATTGACATGATTACTTATAACAAGACTTCTCCCATGTCCTCAAGAACAAACGTAACTACTCACAAAGCATATTCATGTTCATAATGAGAGGGGCATTGAATATCATAAAGGATCTGAACATATGATCTTCCACCAAATAAACCAACTATCATCAACTACAAGGAGTAATCAACACTACTAGCAACCCACAGGTACCAATCTGAGGTTTTGAGACAAAGATCAGATACAAGTGATGAACTAGGGTTTGATAGGAGATTGTCGGCGTCCTGGGAACGGGGGTACCCAGACTTGCCTGCCTGCGGCCCACGGCGTGGCTCCGTCAACGGCCTGGTACGACCCAGCTTCAACAACGATAGCTCAAGACCCTCGCGAGGAGCCAAGCCTCGTGAGGTGAACGACAGCAAGACCTTCCTGGGGGCAGCCTTGCTAGGCTGGTTCCCGAGGAGCGGAGATATCTATGCAAGGCGCACCTCGCGAGGTTCACGTGATGTGAGCCATGATGACCAAGGCTAGGCGGGCGCCAGCGGTCGCAGTGTACTAGTTTCCTCTTTGGTGCTAAGGAAGTAAGCGCAGGCGCGGAGTCCCAAGGAATCAAGCAAAGGTTTCCATATCAGTGCAACAAGACCAAGGACCGCCAGAACGACACGACGGAGGTCATCATGGAGCCCACCACGGCGTCACCACCAGAGCCTTTTGCATGAGAAAACTACTTTTGTCGGGATAGCTTGAACTAGTTGTCTCCCTTCAAATTTGGCCGTTGTGGGATCCCTTCCCGCCTACATTTGGGAAGAGGACCAAGGCCACTATAAATAGGACTTAGCCACCACCATAGAGAGGCATCTTGGTCGGATCCATTCCACCGAGGCCACCTCACCAGCTCATCGAGCTCAAGAATACCTCACCTCCTGAGGCTATTCATCCACTATACTAGTTCACCCTCAGCCCCACGAGGCAATCCACCACAAAGCTGGAGTAGGGTATTAAACCACAAGGTGGCCCGAACCAGGATAAATCCTTGTGTCTCTTGTTCTTTCGGTTCGTTGAGCTAGGCCGTGGAATCATTGAGCAAGCAGACTAGGGAGAGAGAGTTCTTTGTGCGCACCCCAGAGTTTGAACCTCTCAAGGGTCTGCGGAACCCCGAATCCAACATTTGGCGTGCTAGGTAGGGGTGCGCCGAAGCCTCCCTTCTGTTAGTTGACGCACCACTGCTCC
The DNA here is from genome assembly GCA_963921465.1 of Triticum timopheevii. Lineage (NCBI taxonomy): Eukaryota > Viridiplantae > Streptophyta > Magnoliopsida > Poales > Poaceae > Triticum > Triticum timopheevii. The sequence goes on from OY997272.1 coordinate 157,879,882, forward strand.
ACTGCCTCCATGGCTGATGCTCGCCGAGCCCGTGATGAGCGTCGGGCCGCTTTCGCCGCTCGCATCACCCGCACGGCGCCCGTCGGCAGGCCTCCCCGTCGTTCTCCATCGCCCGCTGCCACCACCGTCACTGGCCCGGCGGGGCACGAGCAGCAAGCTTCATCATTGCACCCCTCCGTGAGGTGGGACGGACGCACCGCCACCCCGTCGCTAACTTCGGCCGGCTCGTCGTCCCACGCTCGTCATGGCCCGGCGAACGCGCAGGCTGCGTTGCTCATGGCGCGTGAACTCCTGCGCTACCATCCAGTCGATGAGCTCTACGAGGACTAGCTGGACCGCATCGCCGAGCTTGTCAGCACCGCTGGGGGCTCGCCTGCACCGTCTCTCTTGCTACCTCGCCCGGCGCCTGCCACGGGTGGTATAGCCCATGGAGCGCCTCCGCCACCTCCACGTCAAGACGTCGCCCTCGCACCAAGGCGTGCGACCCCACAGTGCGACCCGCCGCGCAGAGTGCCCGCGCGTGAAGAAGAAACCTGCCAGGAGGTCCAGCGGCCACAAGAAGATGCTCCTGCACTTCCAGCACCACCATGTCAAGACTGCGCGCCGCCTGCAGTGGCGGCACGTGGTCACCAAGACCAGGCTCCGCCTCCATGACGGGCTCCAGTGACTACAACGGGCTGTCGTGCCTTCACTCCCGAGCTGTGCAGCGTCGTCTGGCCAGGGAAGTTCAAGCCCGACTTGCCTCCACGCTACGACGGCACCCCCGACCCTGCTGAGTTCTTGCAGCACTACGAGCTGAGCATCGAGGCGGCCAACGACGACGAAAAGGTTATGGCGAGCTGGTTTCCCATATCTCTCAAGGACGGCGCACGCTCATGGATCCTGAACCTGCCCGCGGGATCGATCTCCTCCTGGGGCGAGATGCGCGAGCATTTCTTCACCAACTTCCAAGGTACAGATGACCGTTTGCCTGCCGCGGATGATCTGCAGGGCATCAAGCAACAGCCAGGGGAAACCCTGCAGAAGTACATCTAGCGCTTCAACAGCGTTCGCCTCTATATCCCCAAGGTGACGGACGAGGCCATCATTTCAGCATTCTCTGATGGTGTCCATGATGTCAAGATGAAGGAGGAGCTTGCCATACATGAGGAGCCGTGCACAGCTCTGGAGATGTTCAACATGGCGACCAAGTGTGCGAGAGCTGAGGAAGGATGCCTCTCCCTCCTCGAGCTTCCAGCTGCCGACCTAGAAGACAAGAAGGCCAAGACCAAGGATGTGAAGTGCAAGAGGGCGGCCGTGCTCGCGGCTGAGCCAGAGATGAAGCGCGGCTGCGACCACCCAGAGTCATCCAAGGGCAGCCATTCATTCTGCGCCTTCCACAATGTACACAGCCACAACACCAGCGACTGTCAAGAGCTTAGGGCTATCCGCTCGATCGACGCCCTGAGCATAACGATTGAGGCTACGGCCGTGGAGGAGGTTGAAGTGGAGGACACTGGGACGACTGTGGTCCCCGCCAAGAGTGGCGCGACCAGCCTCATGAGGACCGCTTGCAGGGCCAACCTCGCGAGGGCGCCTGGGGGGATTAGCCTCATGAGGACCAGCCTCAGGGTAAAGTCGGCCTCCCTCCGCTGCCACCACCACCAAGGAGGAACCATGACCATCACCACGACGACGGGGCTGGGGGATTCCAAGAGCCGCGCGCCATCGCCTGCATCTTGGGTGGTGCTCAGGCCCCAGCCTCTCAGCGCATCTTCAAGCAATTCACTCGTGAGGTGAACGCGGCCCTCCCCAGGCTCGAGGCCACGCGCCCGCTCAGGTGGTCCAAGTGCACCATTACCTTCAGCTCATCCGACCAGCAATGTCCTTGTCAGACCCTCATCGATGGCGGCGCAGGGCTCCATGTTCTTTCCAACGAGACGTTCGATTGCCTGCAAGTGCCATATGATCAGCTACAGCCCACCAAGCCCTTCTCAGGAGTGACCGACGGCTCCACCACCCCGATAGGGCAGATTCGCCTCCCTGTCACCTTCGGCCAATGCGACAACTATCGAACCGAGCTCATCGACTTCGACGTCGCCCATATTCGCTTGCCGTACAATGCCATCCTTGGGTATCCGGCCCTGGCAAGTTCATGGCGTTGACCCATCATGGCTACAACGTCCTCAAGATGCCAGGGAACCGCGATGTCATCACGATCGCCTGCGAGGAGAAGGATGTGGCATGCTCTCTCGAGCGTGCCTACCAGGCTGCGGTGGTCGAGTACCTGGACAACGAAGGCGCCATCTACCCTCCTGAGGCTGTCCCCAAGAAGAAGAAACAACTGATCTGCCAAGAGCCTCAGGAGAGTGGTGTCTCTAGCCGCACCACCTCAGGACCTGCGCCCACGGATGGCGCGCCTTCCTCCCTCGCATAGGAAGGCGCGCCCGGCGCCCTCCTCGGGCTGGGCTCGGGGGCTCTCTTCTGGAGGGCCTTAGACCTAGCCAACGTCACGAGCGAGGCGCTCGGGCATCATGTGGAGGCATGCTTCATCGCACGCTTCCCTCATGAGGGCACAAGGCATGGGGGGACTGGTGCTCAGGAGTTCATCACCAAGGCCACCGAGGAGCTTCAAGAGGCAAGAGCCATGTGCGGCGACCGTTGCCCACCACCTGGTGCAATTCCTTGTCCTGGCGAGGACGATGAGCTGCACGTCTACGTCAACATTCCAGGGCCCAACTGAGCCGCATCTCAGGAGCGCTTTTGGCCATCGCACGTTGGTCGGTGTGAGGCCCCCCCTCACAGCTATGTTCGCATGCCTTTCGGCTTGCCAAATGCGGCTGTCACCTTCTAGCGCCACTTACGGAGCATTCTGGCGGCTTAGGAGGCTAGGGACCAGGCGGTCCTGGCAGAGATGGCGAGGTTCTTCGCGAACCTCCTGAGCCCCCTGAGCCTCCCATGATTTAGGTCCCAGGCAGCTCGTGAGGAAGGACTTCTTCAGCGCACACCTTCAGCTACTCCAAGATCTCTTCAACAATGGAGCCAGGTGACATTTTTCCGTTTCATTCAGTTGGGGGCACCCCTCGAGCTGCATTATCCCCAGGTCGCATGGGCCAGTCCCTGCGACGTGTACCCTTTTGCATCTCTGGTTAACTTTATTGGGGGCGCCCCTCGGACTGCATTATCCCTAGGTCACATGGGCTTGTCCCTGCGACATGTATCCTTTTGCATCTCTGATTCACTTTGTTGGGGGCGCCCCTCGGGCTGCATCATCCCCAGGCCGCATGGGTCCATCCCTGTGGCACGTATCGTTCTTGCACCTATCTAAACTAGCATTACTTCCTTCTTTCTTGAAGATGATTTATGTTATCGCTTGCTTGCATGTTGCCCTATGCAGCCTCCCATGTTGCTAACCCGCCTACTGCTCATCCCGCAACGGGGGCTACACATGCTGGCATGGCTCTTGTGCTCGGGTCTATCCCTGCAACGCTGACAAACGTAAGAGATCGAGCTCTAGCTCACGGCCCGCCCCGCACACGTCACCTCACCAAACCCTCAGTGCCTTCATCTTCTTGCGGAAAGATCAGCGACAGGACAACAAACGTGATTATGAGCTATTCTCTCCCCTCAAACTAACCAGCAAGAATCTCTGGAGCTTAGCTACGGGTGGCCCCGCCGGCTGCCCCCTTTTCACGCGATTCGCTTTCGTGTTAAATGGGGGCTCCTGAGCATCACGCCTCAGGAGCTCCTACTGATTCTTTAGCCCTCACCCCCTGGCCTTGACCACAGCATCACGACCTGGCATACCAGCGATGGCTGAGCCTCGCTCGAGGATCAGGACCCAAGGACATAGAGCATTTAGATGAGCAAGAAAGGGGGAGGCTGGCGTGAGCCTTACCTAGTGTCACCGCCACTAAAGCGCAAATTGGGCGCCGCATAGGGAATCACCTCAGGCTCGTTAAGATAAGTCACATATTCATGTTAGCGCGACGCCGCAGTCTGGAATTTCCGACTCTCGCAGCCTTGCTCCTGCAATGCCACCGTCCTTTTCAGCCTTCAGGAAGCTGCTTGCATGCCAAAGGGGACCTCTTGAGCATCGCGCCTCAGGAGCTCTTACCGGACCTTGGGCCGCTCACCTCCTAGCCTTGACCACGACATCGCGAACCAGGCATACCTTCGATGGCTGAAGCCTCTACCTAGGTACTGGGACCTATCGGCATAGAGCACTAAGCTACCGCGAGGACGAAAAGGGGGGACAATGCCGAAGCAAGACACGCAACCACAACCTTATAATAGGGATAATAAACGTTGGAGCAAAGGCATTATAGGTTCTTTACACACCCCCATGGGGTTCGTCTTGATTCCTCACAGGGAACAAAAGAAGAAAAACCTCAAGGAGCCCTGACTACGGACGTCACCGCCGACGCCATCATCAATGGTGGGCCACGAAAGGCCGATGCCAACTCCCTCCAAGTCATCGACGACGACGGGCGGACGCCGCTGCTGCGCTCTGGGCACAACGAGAGCTCGGGGGCATGTAGATGTCATCGCTCGACTCCGAGGACTCAATGGGCTCGGGGGAGTCGCTGGACTCCCAGGAGTCATCGCTACTGCTGGAGGAGCTGTCAGCAGAACCGGGGGCAGGCTCGGCACCTGTTGCCGCGCCATCCTGGTGGCTTCCCCAAGGGAAGCACTCTAGGCGGCGGCCTTCCTCATCGAAGACCTTGAAGAACAACATGGAGGCACCGTCATACTCGAAATGGATGTCGAGGGCCCCCTCCAGGCGGCAAGCACAAGCGACCTCGCCCCATCCTCGGGTCATGAAGATCTTTCCTTGGGGGACGACCTCGACTTCCGCCCCCGTGGCCGGACTATAGCACCCGGCATGCTGCAGCCACAACTCAAGTGGCCCCCATGGTGGCATCTCCTCGGCAAAGAACTGCGGGAGTTGAATCCACATGCACGGGGGCATCGCCACCCACAACACGAACTCATGCAAGGAGCCTTCAGCGTGAACGCATGAGCCTCCAGCCCGCGCGGCCTCATCTTGGCCACCATTGCCATAGCTGGGGCGGCGCGGGGCGCTGCCACCTCATCTGGAGCCTTGCGCCTGAGCGTACAAGGGAAGCGGGTCGCCGGGAGGAGGTCGCTCGTACCAAGGCCACATCACCACTGGCCTGTCGCCAGCGTCACGGGGGCGGCTGAACCTCTTCTTTGGCAGAAGCGGCCCCTGCTCCTCGCAGGGAGTTTTCCCCTTCTCAGCAGCGAAGAACCTCCTAATCGGCGCCATGGGAGCTGCGGCAAGACAGTGAGGCGAGGAGGAATAAGAAAGAGCAGGCGGCGAGAAGAAGGAAATGAGCAAAGGGGAGCTTCGCCCCCTCCTCATTTATAGCCAGGAGGAGGCAAACCGACGGCCTCCACGATTGCACGTAATGATAATTTTTTTCTCTACATGCAGCAGAGTCTCGTCAAGTCAAACGGTTGCCGAGGCAACATGGAGAAGTGGAGGCGCCCACATCTCATCAATTACCATGCGTCATCCGAGGTTGCAGGCGGTGGGGCCCGCGGCATGATACGTCTCCATCGTATCTAGTTTTCCAAACACTTTTTCCCTTGTTTTGGACTCTAACTTGCATGATATGAATGGAACTAACCCGGACTGATGCTGTTTTCAGCAGAATTGCCATGGTGTTATTTTTGTGCAGAAATAGAAGTTCTCGAATGACCTGAAACTCCACGGAGAATATTTTTGGAATATATAAAAGATACTGACAAAAGAATCAACATCAGGGGGCCCACACCCTATCCACGAGGGTGGAGGGCATGCCCACCCCCTGGGGCGCGCCTCCTGCCTTGTGGGCCCCCTGAGGCTCCACCGACCTCAACTCCAACTCTATATATTCACTTTCGGGGAGAAAAAAAATAGAGAGAAGGATTCATCGCGTTTTACGATACGGAGCCACCCCCAAGCCCTAATCTCTCTCAGGAGGGCTGATCTGGAGTCCGTTCGAGGCTCCGGAGAGGGGAATTCGTCACCGTCGTCATCATCAACCATCCTCCATCACCAATTTCATGATGCTCACCGCTGTGCGTGAGTAATTCCATCGTAGGCTTGCTGGACGGTGATGGGTTGGATGAGATTTACCATGTAATCGAGTTAGTTTTGTCAGGGTTTGATCCCAAGTATCCACTATGTTCTGAGATTGATGTAGTTATGACTTTGCTATGCTTAATGCTTGTCACTAGGGCCCGAGTGCCATGAGTTCAGATCTGAACCTATTATGTTTTCATGGATATATGTGAGTTCTTGATCCTATCTTGCAAGTCATTAGTCACCTACTATGTGTTATGATCCAGCAACCCCGAAGTAACAATAATCGGGACCACTCCCGGTGATGACCGTAGTTTGAGGATTTCATGTATTCACTAAGTGTTAATGCTTTCATCTGGTACTCTATTAAAAGGAGGCCTTAATATCCCATAGTTTCCAATAGGGCCCTACTGCCACGGGAGGGTAGGACAAAAGATGGCATGCAAGTTCTTTTCCATAAGCCTGTATGACTATATTCGGAATACAATGCTACATTCAATTGATGAACTGGAGCTAGTTCTGTGTCACCCTATGTTGTAACTGTTGCATGAGGAATTGCACCCGACATAATTATCCATCACTGATCCATTGCCTACGAACTTTTCACATATTGATCTTCGCTTAGTTACTTTTCCGTTGCCACTGTTACAATTACTACAAAAACTGCTACTGTTACTTTTGCCACCGTTACAGTTACTTCCATACTACTTTGCTCCAGATATTAAGTCTTCTAGGTTTGGTTGAATTGACAACTCAGCTGCTAATACTTGAGAATGTTCTTTGGGTCCCCTTGTGGCGAATCAATAAATTTGGGTTGAATTTTCTACCCTCGAAATTGTTGCGATTCCCTATACTTGTGGGTTATCAAGACTATTTTCTGGCGCCGTTACTAGGGAGCATAGCTCTATTCTTTGAGTCACTTGGGATTTATATCTGTTGATCACTATGAGGAACTTGAAACATGAAAAAACCAAGATTTATCCCTCAACTACGAGGGGAGGTAAGAATCTGCCATCTAGCTCTGCACTTGATTGACCTTTTGTTATGAGTAAACTTATGACACCTACTCCTGCTATTGATTCTGATATTTTGCATGTTATTGATGATGTCACTTCTGCTTTGCATGATGCTTATGATGAAACTACTTCTATGCTTGATAATACTGTGCCATTAGGTGCATTTCTTGATGAACAACTTGCTAGGGTTAGAGAGAATGAAATTATTGAAACTGATAATATTGATGAAAGTGATGATGAAGATTCTCCCCCTAGATATGAATTGCCTGATGTGCTTGAGGGTTATGTTATGGATGAAGAAATTGCTAGAGACCTTTTTTCTTGCAAAGATAGATATGATCTTAAGAAACTGTTAGCTAAGAAGAAAGAAAAGTCTTTGAATGTTAGATTGAAATATGACCCTGCTTTTGCTACTTCACCTATCTGTATTTCTGATAAGGATTATGATTTCTCTGTCGATCCTGAGCTAATTACTTTGGTTGAATCTGATCCTTTTTATGTCTATGAATCCAAAACTGTTCTGGCACATCTTACTAAATTAAATGATATAGCCACCCTATTCACTCATGAGGAAAAAATTCGTTACTACTATATCCTTAAGCTATTTCCGTTCTCATTAAAGGGTTATGCTAAAACATGGTTTAATTCTCTTACTCCTAGTTGTGTGCGTAGTCCCCAGGATATGATTTATTACTTCTCTGCTAAAGGTTTCCCTGCTCATAAGAAACAAGCTGCCTTTAGGGAAATACATAATTTTGTCTAAATTGAAGAAGAGAGTCTCCCACTAGCTTGGGGTAGGCTTCTTCGATTACTTAATGCTTTGCTTGATCATCCTCTCAAGAAAAGTGAAATATTTGATATCTTTTATAATGGACTAACTGATGCTTCCAGAGACCACCTGGATAGTTGTGCTGGTTGTATTTTCAGGGAAAGAACTGTTGATCAAGCTGAATTACTATTGAATAATATATTGAGTAATGATAATAATTGGACACTTCTTGAACCAATTCCTAAGCCAACTCCAAGGAAAAGGGGTATTCTATTTCTCAGTCCTGAAAATATGCAAGAGGCAAAGAAGTTTATGAAAGAAAAAGGTATTAAAGCTGAAGATGTTAAGAATTTACCACCTATTGAAGAAATATATGGTCTTGATAACCCGACACGGTAGTAAAGGTAAATTCTCTCTATAGATTTGACGAAGGTGATATTCCTTGTTATAAGTCTGCTAGCCAATAATTAGATGAGTTTGATAATTTTATTGTTAAACAAGAAAACTTCAATGCTTATGTTGGTAGACAATTGAAACATAATGCTTATATGATTGAACACTTGAGTGATTATATGTCTAGAGTTAAAGGTGAACTTAAACTTATTAGTAAACATTCTTCTATGGTTACCCCTCAAGTAAAACAAGTGCTTAAGGCTCAAAACGATTTGCTCAATGAATTAAATAATAAGAAAAATGATAATGTTGTTAGAGTTATGACTAGAGGGGGGTAAAATGACTCAGGAACCTTTGTATCCTGAGGGCCACCCGAAGAGAGTTGAGCAAGATTCTCAGAGAACTAATGTTGATGCACCTAGTCCTTCCAAGAAGAAGAAAAAGAAAAATGATAGGACTTTTCATGCTTCTAGTGAACCTGTTGTTGACACACCTGAGAATCTCAATGATATTTCTATTTCTGATGCTGAAACACAATCTGGTGATGAACATGAACCTAGTGATAATATTAATGATGATGTTCATGTTGATGCCCAACCTAGCAATAACAATGATGTGGAAATGGAACCTGTTGTTGATCTTGATAACACACAATCAAAGAATCAACGTTATGATAAGAGAGACTTCGTTGCTAGGAAGCACGGTAAAGAAAGAGAACCATGGGTTCAGAAACCCATGACTTTTCCTCCTAAACCATCCAACAAAAAGGATGATGAGGATTTTGAGCGCTTTGCTGAAATGATTAGACCTATCTTTTTGCGTATGCGTTTGACTGATATGCTTAAAATGAATCCTCATGCTAATTATATGAAAGATATTGTTACAAATAAAAGAAAGATACCAGAAGCTGAAATTTCCACCATGCTTGCTAATTATACTTTTAAAGGTGGAATACCAAAGAAACTAGGGAATCCAGGAGTACCAACTATACCATGCTGCATTAAAAGAAACTATGTTAAAACTACTTTATGTGATCTTGGAGCCGGTGTTAGTGTTATGCCTCTATCTTTATATCATAGACTTGATTTGAATAAGTTGACACATACTGAAATATCTTTGCAAATGGCTGATAAATCAACTGCTATACCTGTCGGTATTTGTGAGGATGTGCCTGTTGTGGTTGCAAACGTTACTATTTTAATGGTCTTTATTATTCTTGATATTCCCAAGGACAATAGTATGTCGATTATCCTTGGTAGACCCTTTTTGAATACTGCAGGGGCTGTTATTGACTGCAACAAAGGCAATGTCACTTTTCATGTTAATGGTAATGAGCATATGGTACACTTTCCGAGGAAACAACCTCAAGTCCACAGTATCATTTCTGTTGGAAAAACTTCATCGATTATTATTGGAGATTTTGAATTTCCACTTCCTACTGTCAAGAAGAAATATGATATTCTTATTGTTGGGGACATGCATATCCCCGTTGAGCTAACCTAGTGTTATTCGAAAATTCTCCGGTTTCATGCGATTCAGAAAGAGTTTGTTAACAAGACTTGATCAACCTTGTTAGTGGATTCCTTTTGATGAGCATGAGATGGATGAAGTTAGAAAGCACAACTCTTTGTATCCTTTTTTTTACTTTCTGTTATTTAGATTTAATAAAGCAAAAATAGTATTTTCTTTATGTTTTCTGAATTATTCTTGCAACAAAAAATACCTCAAAAATATAAGTTCTCCAAATGTCCTGAAATTGAAATATGATTTTTTGTGGAATATTTAAGAATATCTGGCACTGAGAACACACCAGGGGGCCCACCATCTGGCCACGAGGGTCGAGGGCGCGCCCACCCCCCTGGGGCACGCCCGCCTCATGGGCCCCACGTGGACCCCCTCCACTTATTCCTGCACCCACTCACTTTGTCTTCCTCCAGAAAAAATCCTCCCATAGCTCAAACCCGTGTTCTAGCTCATCTTGCTGACATTTCCGATCTCGTTGCTCAAAGCTCCATTCACAAAACTATTTTGGGGGATTGTTCTTTGGTATGTGACTCCTCCAATGGTCCAATTAGTTTTTGTTCTAGTACTTTATTTATTGCAAATTTTTGCTGCTTAGGTGACCCTATTCTTGAGCTTGCATGTCAAATTTATATGGTCCCAAGTAGTTGTAATGCATGATATAGCCTCTAGGCACTTGTGGGAGTAGTTGCTATCAATCTTGTTGAGTTTGGTTCAATTTTATTTTTGAGTCATTAAAAATTTCAGAAATTTTTCAGAGGAAGAAAAATGTTTAGGAAAATGTACCAAGGTGCTTCCTCAAGGAAGCAAGTCCCAAGGCTTGTGATACGTGAGCCGGAAAATGAACTACCAAGGGAAGCTCAAGTGTGGCCTTGTGAATGGCCGTCAGAAGAGTTTATGGTCGAAGCAGGTATCAAGGATGAATTTGACGCGTATGTGCGTAATTCCGATCTTGAGGGATTTGTGTGAGATAAGTGCCCACAATACTACTACCTAACTGATTCCTTTGTGAGAAGGTTTAAATTTACATCCTCGCACAATTCTCACACTTTTTTATTTGATCTTTATGATAAATCATATACCATGGATTTAGAAGATTTTAATAATGCTTGCAAACTCCGCAGTGGGGCAATGTTAGTGAACCTCACAAATCTGAATATAAAGACTTTCTTGCTGGTATCACTGTGGGGGAATCTAGAGAAATCACACAAGCTACCATAGGTAGCATTCATTTTCCTTCCATGCATTATTTTGCTCTCTTTATAGGTAGGTGCATTAACGGTAAAGATGAAGCTTGTCACATGTGCGTTCCAGATCTTTGTGTCCTCAAAAGTGCGTTATTAAGTGATAAACAATATAACTTGGGGGCTATTGTTGCATGAAGGTTCCATCATAACGGTACAAGTGGAGATTTGTTTGGTGGAATTTATGCAACTCGTGTAGCTAATTATCTTGATGTACCCATACATAGAAATGATTTGGTGTTACCTCCTGCGTATCTAGATTATAACGCTATGGTCCGCCATCAGTTTGTTGAGAGGAATGAACAGTTCCTCCCGTACCGACTAATCTTCGACAGACGTCGCACTGTCCATGTTGCTCTCCGTGCTCCTACTTTCTTTGACTTTCAGGCAAAAATGAGATATGTTATAACCAGGGAGGAGGCGAACGGGTACGAAAGGAGGACGGAGGCAACTTGCCTCCAAGCTGCAGCTCGTCAGGTAATAGCTGTTGCATCTCAGTACGACCCCAGTTACAACTTTGTATATCCGCCAGGCCATCCGTGGGCATAGACCAACTTAGGATGAAAGCCTAAGCTTGGGGGAGTATGTATTTCTCACCGACATTACATTCATGTTCACACACTCATGCCAGTTGTCGGTGCTCATACTTTTTCATTGTACTATCCATGCTAGTTTATTTTATTTTCTAAGCCTTCTTCTTGTGTGTTTGGAAAACCTTAAGAAAAACCAAAAAAATTAGTTGTAGGTTTTAGCTTGTTTACTTTCCATGCGTGTAGTAGTAGTAATTAAAAGAAAATCCGAAAAGATTTCTCATTCTTCTTTTGCTTGTTGGGAGCTTTCCCATGTAAATAGTTTTATTTCTTTTCTTTGGGGGTTGAGAGGAGATGACCATGATGAAAATGTTGAGTGGCTCTCATTTGCATTATTGTTGATTTAACCAAGAGCATGTATTACCTTGTCTTCTCCCTTGTATTAAATGCTTGCAGATTCCAGCTTAGTCCAATGCACGTGCACTATTATTATTATCCACACCATTCGGTCGTGCGAGTGAAAGGCAATAATCACGATATATGATGGACTGATTGTGGCGAGAGAAGCTGGTATGAACTCGGCCTATCTTGTATTTGTAAATATGACTAGTTCATCGTTCCTGATTCAGCCTATTATGGATGAAACATGTTTGCAATGAAAATTAGAGATTATAGTTGCTCATGCCATGCTTAATTAGCTAGGAGTTTATAATAGTTTACCTTGCATGCCAACATGCTATTAAAATGGTTGTGATGTGGTATGATAGGGTGGTATCCTCCTTTGAACGATTCGAGTGGCTTGACTTGGCACATGTTCACGCATGTAGTTGAAACAAAATCAACATAGCCTACACGATATTTATGTTCATGGTGAATTATATCCTATTCATGCTTGCACTCAGTGTTGATTAGTCTTAATGCATGTTCATGACTATTGTCGCTCTCTAGTTGGTCGCTTCCCAGTCTCTTTCTAGCCTTCACTTGTACTAAGCGGGAATACTGCTTGTGCATCCATTTCCATAAACCCCAAAATTATTCCATATGAGTCCACCATACCTTCCTATATGCGGTATCCACCTACCGTTCCAAGTAAATTTGTATGTGCCAAACTCTAAACCTTCAAATGAAATTCTGTTTTGTATGCTCGAATAAATCATGTATCAACTAGGGCTGTCTATAACTTCCATGCTAGGCGGGTTATTCTCACGATGAGTGGACTCCGCTCACCATTCACGAGAAAATGGACGGTAACCGGGATGCCCAGTCCCATGCTCAAATCAAAATTGTCGGATTTCGGGTTTCGGCAAAACCCTTGAGGTTCGAACACTAGGGTGCGCACGAAGGTCTCTCTTCTATCTACCTGATCATGCCCTCACTCTCACCGCGATCTCAAAGCTTAGCTAGACAAACCCACAACACAAGAGACACGAGGTTTATACTGGTTCGGGCGACCGATGTGGTGTAATACCCTACTCCAGTGTGGTGGTGGTGGATTGCCTCTTGGGCTGAGGATGAACAGTACAAGGGAAGAATAGCCTCCTAAGGAGAGGTGTTCTTGTGCTCAATGAACTTGTGTGGGTGAGGGTGACCTCAACCAGTGCAGGATCAGTTGCCTCCTACTGTGGTGGCTAGTCCTATTTATAGAGGCCTTGGTCCTCTTCCCAAATACTGAGCGGGAAGGGATGCCACAACGGCCAATTTGAAGGGGGGCAGCTAGTACAAGCTATACTGACTAAAGGTGGTCTTCGCCTACCAAAGGCTATGGTGGTGACGCCGTCTTGGGCTCCACGGTGACCTCCGTCCTGCTGTCCTACTGGTCTTGGTCTTGTTGCACCGATCTGCAAACCTTTTCCTGATGCCTCGGTAATCCTCGCCAGCGCTTTCCCCCTTAGCACCAGTGAGGCAACAAGGACACTGTGCGCGCTGGCACTCGCCTGGCCTTAGTCGTCATGGCTTGCGTCATGGGAACCTCATGAGGTTCCCCTTGCCTTGATCTCTCCACCCCTCGCAGCAAGCCTGGTGAGGCCGCCCCTGAGGAGGTCTTGCGTCATCCGCCTCGTGACGCTTGGCCCCTCGCGAGGGTCTTGAGTGTTTGCTAGTGAAGACGGGACGTACCGGGCCACGGGTGGAGCCACACCATGGGCCGCAGGCAAGCAAGTCTGGGGCCCCCCATTCCCAGCACACCGACAGTAGCCCCCAGGCCCAAGGCGTGCTCGGACTTGGCTTCGACGTGAAGCCAAAGTGCAAGCGCGGAGCACCGCAGGACCCAATAGTCGGCAGCCTTGGTCGACGCGTGGCGATTGATTGGACATGGGCGGCCCCGCTTCCCCACGCAACCTTGATATCCGCCTGGCTAGGCAGCCACGGCGCCCTACACAGTTATTTCCCCCTCGCAGGCAACGCACTCCCCAACTCCTTCGCTTCTTCGAACTCCAGCTTCCTCTTCCAATCCGACTCGAGCTCAGTCCTCTCTGTCGCCATGGCACCGAACCAAACGGAGAAAGGAAAGAAGCCCCTATCCTCAGCCAGCCAACCCCCGCAATCGAGCCCGCCGTCGGTCGATCGTGGGTGCTCAATCAGGAGGCGATGGATAAGGTCCGCCCTGCGCTTGCCACCAGCTTCAATGAATGGGGGGCGGTGGCCTGCCTACATCCTGAGCTACCGTTGATAGGACGGCCACTGAGGTTCAGTTCTTCATTGACACCCTGTGGGATGGCCTGGTTCCTCCTTTTTCTACCTTCTTCAACGTCATGCTTTCCCATTATCAGATCCATATGCTGCACCTTGATCCCCAATCTGTTGCCCTTCTCGCTGCCTTCGCCTTTGTTTGCGAGTCCATGGTGGGCATTGCCCCTCCCGTGGCCCTTCTGCGCCATTTCTTCTCGCTGCACCTGACCGACCCCCTGTAGTGCTCGGGGTGCCTAAGCTTCCAGGCTGTGGCGGAGACGGCCGGCTCGGGGATGGATTTTGAGCTTCCACCATCTGCGAGCGGGTTTTGGACGCGGTGGGTGTATGTGGGTGTAGGAGTGCTCAGCCCCCTACTCTCGCCTCCGTCGTCGCCCGCCGTCCCCAACTCCGGCTGGGGCCACGAGAAGCTCGTGAGCTCTCGCCTTTCCTTCGTCTGGCTCTGGTTGAGGAGGTTGAAGGACCTCGGCGTGACTGCACCCCAGGTGATGAAGGAGTTCCTCCGACGCCGAATCGCCCCACTTCAGCGCCATTCCTAGCCGATGTGGGCCCTGACCGGCGATCGGGACCGCATGAGGCTTCATGAGTCGGGGCTCCCAGCTGAGATGCGGAGAACGGTGCTCGAAGTCTTGACAGGTGATCCCTCACTAGGCGATATGCCACAAGAGGGTCGCCTCATGTGCTGCTACTCAAACAGGGTGGAGTTCGCGGGGCAGATGCCATCCTTCGAAGAATGGGGGTCGCGTCCACTCAGCCTTGTGGGGCCCCGTGAGAACCCCGTCATCGTGGTTCCCCTCCTTGTCATCGGCGCCGAGCTTGCCCCAAGAGTGGACGCAGGGAGGCAAGCACCGCTGGAGGCCGGAGGTGCGGGTGTCGAGGTGTCGATGCCGCCTGAGGCTCCCGAGGCGCCATCCTCGGGAACCCGCTATTATCGCACTGGGGCGGCAGTTGAGGGGGCGATGCAGTCCATTGCTCCTGAGGCCGAAGCTGTTGAGGCCTCGACAGGTCGTCACGAGGCGGAGCTCGATAGCTCTCCCCATCTTGGCGCTCCTGAGGTCGTCTCCTTGGGTGCTTCACCAGTCGTGCACCGTGCTAATTGCCACATCCAACGCTTTGGCTGGCTCCGCGTGGACTTCGCGACGCCTCGTAAGAGGAAGGGGTCTCCAAGCTTATCTTTGTAATTCCTCGAGTGCTGATTCCCTTCCTGATGGTGGCTTTTCAGGATCCCTTCTGCCAAGGCCATGGAGTCTCCTAAGAAGCAACCTCCTCTTTCCTCGACTCCCCCGCTAGCCTTGAGCGCCCCAAGCCTGCACACCGCCCCCGGTGCGGGGTCAGTCGGAGAAGCAAGCTTGCCTGCAATGCGCCTTGAGCCTGTGCCCTTGATGTCTCTCCTTCGCGGCCTTGCTTGGAGTGCGGCCAGCGTGCCAAGGGATCCTCCTCTGGTCGTGGACGGTGGCTGGATGGATTCTATCCTGGGCTCCTCTTCAAGCGGCGGGCCTACGCCAATCCATGCCTCTCATGGGGCCTGGTCGGCGACTGAGGGGGCGCCAGCCCCCAGCCCCCTGCTGAGAGGGGGTGGGCCGCTTTGGATCCCAGCGACGGCCCCCGTGATGGAGGACGGCATCGGCCGCGCGCTTAAGTTTGTGCACGAGCAAAGTGTCGTCCGCCACGAGCTCTTCCAGGAGGCGATGGGCGCGATGAGCTGGCTCGGTGGGGAACTTGCGGACGTAGACGAGCGCCTCGAGGTCGAGGGTCTTCAGCTGATGGAGGAACCACATAAGCTGAAGGTGGCCATCAACCTCGAGCGCCACCAGCGTGAGCTTGACAATGTGAAGGCCGAGGCGTCTCTCGCGACCTCACGTGAGGCCTGCTCCCGAGCCTTGGAGGAAGCCCGGGAAGCCGACAGCTGCCGCGAGATTGCAGAGAAACACGCATGGGAACTCCAAGCCTGGAGCACCTCCTTGGAGCAGCAGGTGGAGGCGCACCAAGCCACCCTTGCGTCGATGAGGGGGACGCCTGCCGAGGAGGAAGAGATCCTGAAGTGTGAGGAAGCGCTGGCGCTGGAAGCCATGGAGCGCAGCCTTGAGCTTGATTGGTTGGAGACGAGGGAGCGCCAAGTCGCCCAAGCGGAGGATGTTGTCAGCACGCGCGAGGCCCTGACCCAGGAGGAGGTCGACCTCCGCGTGGCCGAAGCTCGCACGGATCTTGCGGGCAGGTACGACCTGACGCTGAAGCTTGTAGAAGCCGAGGCTGCGGGCAGGACTGCTGCCCTCAAGTCTAGGCTGGCTGAGGTGGAACAGCACGAGAAGGCCGCCGCAGCTGCCTTGGTCTCAGCGCAGGCTAAGCTGGCCTCCGCCCGTACCGAGCTGCTTCCTCTTCAGCAGTGGGTCACCAATGCCGAGTCCATCGCGCAGCAGAACGGGGAGGAAGTGCTTCAATGGCGGACGATAGAGCGCGTGCACGCCCCCATGCTCCGGGGCCTCAGGAACAGGGCCAACATGGCGCTGGGCAACATCTGCGACGAAAATGCCCCTCATCCCCATGTGAACGACTACGCCAGTCACCTCCGCTTCTTCACCGATGTGGTGACGCGCATGGAGAATCATTCCGAGAGAGCTCGCCAGCTTGTTGAAGAGATAAGCCGCGGCCTGCTCGGGCGCGTGTTCTCCCACGTCTTCATCCATCTACAGAACACCTACCCCAACTATGATTTTGACGCCACCATTGCCACAGTGCCCGAGGCCATCCGGGGCGACTTGGCGCGGTGGGTGGAAGACAATGTGGATGCGCTGGTCAGGGCCTTCGCTTCCGAAGACGATGCAGTGGTGGTCGCGACGGATGATGGCGACGTGGTCGACGATGGTGATGGCGGCGGCGACGACGGTGATGGTGATGCCAGCGACGGTGACAGTGACGCCAGCGACGCGTCTGAAGGCGAGCCGGGGGACGCAGCAAGCGACATGTCCGATTGACCCCGTGTTTCCCTGCTGTTTATCCTACATGCAAAAGCTCAGGCATGGCCCTAGAGGTTGTAAGAGCATTTTGGGAGGGGAAGCCCCTCATGTAAACAGATTACTGCCTCTATTCTTTCGGCCAAGCTGAATATGTGTCTTCATGAACCCGTGAGTCCCGCAGCGAGTTTGCTGTTGTAATTTACCTTAGCCATAACAGGTTCCGAACTGGCTCGTGAGGTCGTTAGTTTCTAAGGAGCCTCTGAGGAGCCTGCCGATCCGTCCGAGGGGGCCTCGCAAGAAGCAAGCGCAAGCCTAGCAGGGCATGCGTGCAGTGCGCGTGCGCTATGCCCAGCCCCCGCTCGCGAGGGGCTCGCGAGGGGGAGGCAGCAGACGTGAACTCTGAATTAAGGCAGGAACCAGATTGCAAGAAATCGCACGAATGAGAAAAGGTACCCCCCGCGCACACCAATGAAAATTCAACTGCAACTTAAATCCAAAGCCAGAAAACAGGGCTACAGAAAAGAGGTTAAAAGCAAATAGTCGCGTCCGGCGCCTAGTCTAGTCTTCTTGTCTTCTCACCAGCACGGAGCTAAGTGCTACCACTAGGACGTGGAAGGGAGCCCCGAGGCCCGAGGGCGGCACTCTTGAGACTCCGGGGCATGTACAACCCCACTCATTATTACGTGAGAGTGTCACGAGTGGAGACCTTCACAGGCGCAAGCCTTACTTCATAATGCCAGATGAGTGTCCCGCCTTGCGCCACCCTCGACCACCATTGGGGGCATCCGGAAACCAGGACGACGCCAAGGGGCAAAGGGGACGTCAGCGGCGCCCTCAGCAACCACGGGTCCTCTGCCGGGGGAAGGCTCTCTAGCACCTCCCCGGTAGAGGGCCTACCTCTGGGGACCGCCTTAATCCATGTGGCGCGGGGAGGGGCCTTGCTCCCGGCCCCTCTCCTGCAGCCCCCAATGCACTCCTCCAGGCGGAAGGGAGGCTGTCGAGTTGGGGCCGCCATCCGCTGTTGTGACCTGATTCTCCTGCGACCCATGGTTAGCGTAAGCTTGCTCCTGAGAGATTAGTGGTACCCTGTAGTTGTTGTCGCCGACGCGGTTGGTGAGGCTCCCAGGAGGCTCCTGGAAGGTCTCAGCTTCTAGCGCCTCCTCCTCCAAGCCTGGCTCGAGGAACGAGCAAGGGTCGTCTTCCAGCATGTACTCCTGGTCCACCATGTGGGGCACGTAGGCCTCCGAGGCCGCCGCCTCGAAGACCTCGCCGTAGTGCCCCATGCTCCATGTTGCCCGGCCCAGCGCACCGCCCTTAGGATGGTAGGGTGGCATCCCGCGGGGCCGTAGGAGGCAACGCTCGTGCCCGCACTGATCGGAGGCTGCGCGCGTGCAATTGGGCGTCCGGTGCCATTGGTCGCGCCGGTGTCGATGAAGCCTAGGGGTGCGCCCGGGGGCACGCGGGCGCGACGAGGCCCACCATGCGATCCGGCCGCGGCCTGAGGTGTAAGCAGGGAGCAGAAGGGCGGTGCTCCCGAGGCCGCGGCGTCCAGGAGCTCGGCGACGCGCTCCAGCAACGCATCCCGACTGCTCTCCATTAACCGGCATCACAGCAGCTCCCGAGCCACCGTGAGCGTGACCCTCATGTTTGCTTGTTACCGTCGGGTGTGCTGCGCTGTGGCCGTGCCATGGCCGTGCTGTGGCTTGAGGCCCTTGCGGCTGCCCGCGCTTGTCGTGGAGTAAGGGCGGACGGCGTGTGACCGCGCCGCCCGCGCCCCGCAGTGTTTGGTGGTGTGCGTGCTGCCTTGGGCGCGGGGTTGAGGTCTTCTTGGGCAGACGGTGCCGCCCGGGCTGGCCAAACTGCCCAGCGGTTGGCGTTGGTCCTCGGGTCGCCGGACATCGGAGCCGCGGAGTGTCGACGGATCAACCGGCGGAAGGAAAGCTCCGACGCACCCCTACCTGGTGCGCAAATGTCGGATTTCGGGTTCCGACAAAACCCTTGAGGTTCGAACACTGGGGTGCGCACAAAGGTCTCTCTTCTATCTACCTGATCACGCCCTCACTCTCACCGCGATCTCAAAGCTTAGCTAGACAAACCCACAACACAAGAGACACGAGGTTTCTACTGGTTCGGGCCACCGATGTGGTGTAATACCCTACTCCAGTGTGGTGGTGGTGGATTGCCTCTTGGGCTGAGGATGAACAGTACAACGGAAGAACAGCCTCCTCAGGAGAGGTGTCTTGTGCTCGATGAACTTATGTGGGTGAGGGTGATCTCAACCAGTGCAGGATCAGTTGCCTCCTACTGTGGTGGCTAGTCCTATTTATAGAAGCATTGGTCCTCTTCCCAAGTATTCAGCGGGAAGGGATGCCACAACGGCCAATTTGAAGGGGGGCAGCTAGTACAAGCTATCCTGACTAAAGGTGGTCTTCGCCTGCCAAAGGCTCTGGTGGTGACACCGTCTTGGGCTCCATGGTGACCTCCGTCCTGCCGTCCTACTGGTCTTGGTCTTGTTGCACCGATATGGAAACCTTTGTGTGATACCTCGGTACTCATTGCCTGCGCTTGCCTCTTAGCACCAAAGAGGCAACAAGGACACTGTGTGTGCTAGCGCCCGCCTGGCGCCTGCCTGGCCTTGGTCATCATGGCTTGCGTCATGGGAACCTCGTGAGGTTCCCCTTGCCTTGATCTCTCTGCCCCTCGCGAGCCAGCCTGGTGAGGCCTGCCCTGAGGAGGTCTTGCGTCGTCCACCTCGCAAGGCTTCACCCCTCGCGGGTGTCTTGAGTGTTTGCTGGTGAAGACGGGCCATACCGGGTCGCGGGTGGAGCCATGCCATGGGCCACAGGCAGGCAAGTCTGGGGGCCCTCGTTCCCAGGACGCCGACAAAAATAGTTGCAAATAAAACTCCCCCAGGATTGTTTTTAGTTGGAGGCACATGTTGTTTCGGGCAAGCCATGGCTTGATGCTTTTTGGTGGTGGGGGAGTATAAACTTTACCATTATGTTTTGGAACCGCCTATAATGTATGTAGCATGGAAGATATCGAGATCTCTTGGTTGTTATGTTGATAATGAAAGTATGCTACTCAAAATATTATTTATCTCTGTTTCAAAACTTGAGCTCTGGCACCTCTACAAATCCCTGCTCTCCTCTGCGAAGGGCCTATCTATTTAATTTTATGTTGAGTCATTACCCTCTTATTAAAAAGCACCAGTTGGAGAGCACCGCTATCATTTGCATGCATTACTATTAATTTACATTGAGTATGACTATGACTGGATCTCTTTTACCATGAATTACAATATCTAGTCAGCCCTTGATCTTCAGAGGTGCTCTGCATTTACGTTTTGCAGTCTCAGAAAGGGCTAGCAAGATACCATCTTGTTATATCATATTATGATTGTTTTGAGAAAGTGTTGTCATCCGAGATTTATTATTATTGCTTGCTAATTGATTATGTCATTGATATGAGTAAACATGAGACCTAAATGTTATTGTGAATATGGTTAGTTGATAATCTTTGCTGAAAACTTGATGCTGGCTTTACATATTTGCAACAACAAGATCAAACAAAGTTTGTAGAAGTTTTTCTTTATTACTTTTAGTTTGTCAACTGAATTGCTTGAGGACAAGCAAAGGTTTAAGCTTGGGGGATTTGATACGTCTCCATCGTATCTACTTTTCCAAACACTTTTTCCTTGTTTTGGACTCTAACTTGCATGATGTGAATGGAACTAACCCGGACTGACGCTGTTTTCAACAGAATTGCCATGGTGTTATTTTTGTGCAGAAATAAAAGTTCTCGGAATGACCTGAAACTTCACGGAGAATATTTTTGGAATATATAAAAAATACTGGCAAAAGAATCAGCATCAGGGGGCCCACACCTTGTCCACGAGGGTTGAGGGCGCGCCCACCCCCTGAGGCGTGCCCCCTACCTCGTGGGCCCCCTGAGGCTCTATCGACCTCAACTCCAACTCTATATATTCACGTTTGGGGAGAAAAAATCAGAGAGAAGGATTCATCGCATTTTACGATACGGAGCCGCCGCCAAGCCCTAATCTCTCTCGGGAGGGCTGATCTGGAGTCCGTCGGGGCTCCGGAGAGGGGAATCTGTCGCCGTCGTCATCATCAACCATCCTCCATCAACAATTTCATGATGCTCACCATCGTGTGTGAGTAATTCCAGCGTAGGCTTGCTGGAAGGTGATCGGTTGGATGAGATTTACCATGCAATCGAGTTAGTTTTGTTAGGGTTTGATCCCTAGTATCCACTATGTTCTGAGATTGATGTTGCTATGACTTTGCTATGCATAATGCTTGTCACTAGGGCTCGAGTGCTATAAGTTCAGATCTGAACCTATTATGTTTTCATGAATGTATGTGAGTTCTTTATCCTATCTTGCAAGTCATTAGTCACCTACTATGTGTTATGATCCAGCAACCCCAAAGTGACAATAATGGGACCACTCCCGGTGATGACCGTAGTTTGAGGAGTTCATGCATTCACCAAGTGTTAATGCTTTGGTCTGGTACTCTATTAAAAGTAGGCCTTAATATCCCTTAGTTTCCAAGGACCCCGCTACCACGGGAGGGTAGGACAAAAATGTCATGCAAGTTGTTTTCCATAAGCACATATGACTATATTCAGAATACATGCCTACATTACATTGATGAACTGGATCTAGTTCTGTGTCACCCTATGTTATAACTGTTTCATGAGGAATCACATCTGGCATAATTATCCATCACTGATCCATTGCCTACGAGCTTTTCACATGTTGATCTTTGCTTAGTTACGTTTCCGTTGCCACTGTTACAATTACTACAAAAACTGCTATTGTTACTTTTGCCACTGTTACTTTTACTACCATACTACTTTGCTATTAAATACTTTGCTGCAGATATTAAGTCTTCCAGGTGTGATTGAATTGACAACTCAGCTGCTAATACTTGAGAATATTCTTTGGCTCCCCTTTTGTCGAATCAATAAATTTGGGTTGAATACTTGATACGTCCATTTTGCGTCATGCTTTTATATCGATATTTATTGCATTATGGGCTGTTATTACACATTATATCTCAATACTTATGGCTATTCTCTCTTATTTTACAAGGTTTACCATGAAGAGGGGGAATGCCGGCAGCTGGAATTCTGGCTGAAAAAGGAGCAAACATTGGAAACCTATTATGCACAACACCAAAAGTCCTGAAACTCCATGAAACCACTTTTTGGATTTATTAAGAATTTATGAGCGAACAAAATAGGCCAGGGGGCCCACACCCTGTCCAGGAGACAGGGGGCGCGCCCCTATCTCCTGGCCCCCCTGGTGGGCTTCCGGCGACTATCTTCTGCTATATGAAGGGTTTTGTCCTGGAAAAATTCATGGGCAAGCTTACGGGAAGAAACTCCGCCGCCACGAGGCGGAACCTTGGCGGAATCAATCTAGAGCTCTGGCGGAGCTGTTCTGCCGGGGACACTTCCCTCCGGAAGGGGAAAATCATCACCAATGTCATCACCAACGATCCTATCATCGGGAGGGGGTCAATCTCCATCAACATCTTCACCAGCACCATCTCCTCTCAAACCCTAGTTCATCTCTTATATCCAATCTTGTATCCAAAACCACAAGTTGGTACCTGTAGGTTGCTAGTAGTGTTTATTACTCCTTGTAGTTGATACTTATTGGTTTACTTGGTGGAAGATTATATGTTCAGATCCTTAATGCATATTATTACACCTCTGATTATGAACATGATTATGCTTTGTGGGTAGTTACTTTAGTTCCTGAGGACATGGGTGAAGTCTTGCTATTAGTAGTCTTGTGAATTTGGTATTCGTTTGATATTTTGATGAGATGTATGTTGTCTCTCCTCTAGTGGTGTTATGTGAACATCGACTACATGACACTTCACCATTATTTGGTCCTAGAGGAGGCCATAGGGAAGTAATAAGTAGATGATGGGTTGCTAGAGTGACAGAAGCTTAAACCCTAGTTTATGTGTTGCTTCGTTAGGGGTTGATATGGACCCATATGTTTAATGTTGTGGTTAGGTTTACCTTAATACTCCTTTTTGTAGTTGTGGATGCTTGCAATAGGGGTTAATCATAAGTGGGATGCTTGTCCAAGTTAGGGCAGTACCCAAGTGTCGGTCCACCCACATATCAAATTATCAAAGTACCGAACACGAATCTTATGAACGTGATGAAACTAGCTTGACGATAATTCCCAATGTGTCCTCAGGAGCATCTTCATTATTACTAGAATTTGTCCAGGCTTATCCTTTGCTACATAAAGGATTGGGACACCTTGCTGCACCTTATTTACTTTATTTACTTTTGCTCGTTACTATTTATCTTATCACAAAACTATCTATCACCTACTATTTCAGTGCTTGCAGAGAAAACCTTACTGAAAACCGCTTATCATTTCCTTCTGCTCCTCATTGGGTTCGACACTCTTACTTATCAAAAGGACTACGATAGATCCCCTACACTTGTGGGTCATCAAGACTCTTTTCTGGCGCCGTTGCCGGGGAGCATAGCGCTCTTGGTGAATGGAACTTGGTAAGGAAACAATTATATAGTGTGCTGAAATTTTCTGTTACTTGTCACTATGGAAACTAATCCGTGGCTTGTTTGGGGTATCTTCACCCCAACCAGAGGAGCAAAGAGATGTTCGTCATCCTACTAAACTTTATGAAAATATTCACTTTGAGATTCCTTCGGGTATGATAGAAAAACTGCTAGCTAATCCTTTTGCAGGAGATGGAACTTTGCATCCCGACTTACACCTTATCTTTGTGGATGAAGTTTGTAGATTATTTAAGCTTGCAGATATTCCCGATGATGTTGTCAAAAGGAAGGTCTTCCCTTTATCTTTGAAGGGAGATGCAATGACATGGTATAGGCTATGTGATGATACGAGATCTTGGAATTATAAGCGATTGAAATAGGAATTTCACCAGAAGTTCTATCCTATGCATCTTGTTCATCGTGATCGTAATTACATATATAATTTCTGGCCTCGCGAAGGAGAAAGCATCGCTCAAGCTTGGGGGAGGCTTAAGTCAATGCTATATTCATGCCCCAATCATGAGCTCTCTCGGGAAATGATTATTCAGAATTTTTATGCTCGGCTTTCTCTTGATAATCGCAACCTACTACTTCCTGTGCTGGTTCCTATATGCTGAAGACTATTGATTTCAAATGGGACTTATTGGAAAGAATTAAATGCAACTCTGAAGATTGGGGTTCCAACGATGGTAAGGAGTCAGGTATGACACCTAAGTTTGATTGTGTTAAATCTTTCATGGATACCGATGCTTTCCGTGGATTTAGCTCTAAGTATGGACTTGACTCTAAGATAGTAGCTACTTTTTGTGAAACTTTTGCTGCTCACATTGATCTCCCTAAAGAGAAGTGGTTTAAATATAATCCTCCTGTTGAAGTGAAAGTAGTTGCACCTATTACAGTCAAAGAAAAGACTATTACATATAGTGATCCTATTATTCCTACTACTTATGTTGAAAAACCTCCTTTTCCTATTAGGATAAAAGATCATGTTAAAGCTTCGACTGTTGTTCCTAAGAGTAATACTAGGACTTATACACCTCCTGAGCAAATTAATGTTGAACCTAGTATTGCTATGATTAAAGATCTCCTGGATGAAGACTTAGATGGGCATGTTATTTCTTTCGTGGGTGAAACTGCTAATATTGCTAGACCCGATACTAAGACACGTAGACCTGTTGTAGGCACGCCTGTTATTTCTGTTAAAATAGGAGATCATTGTTATCATGGCTTATGGGATATGGGTGCCAGTGCTAATGCTATACCTTACGATCTTTATAAAGAAATTATGCACGATATTGCGCCTGTTGAATTAGAAGACATTGATGTTACTATTAAGCTTGCTAATAGGGACACCATTAAACCTATTGGGATTGTTAGAGATGTTGAAGTCTTGTGTGGAAAGATTAAATACCCTGCTGATTTTCTTGTTCTTGCTTCCCCACAAGATAATTTTTGTCCCATTATTTTTGGTAGACCTTTCTTGCATACTGCTAGTGCTAAGATTGATTGTGAAAAGAATGTTGTCACTGTTGGTATAGATGGTATGTCTAATGAGTTTAATTTCGCTAAGTTTAGTAGACAACCTCATGAAAAGGAACCATCTAGTAAGGATGAGATTTTGGTCTTGCTTCTATTGCTGTTCCTCCAACTGATCCGTTAGAACAATATTTGCTAGACCATGAAAACGATATGTTTATGAAAGAAAGGGAAGAAATAGAAGAAGTGTTCCTTAAACAAGAACCTGTGCTAAAACATAATCTTCCCGTTGAAATTCTTGGGGACCCCCCTCCACCCAAGGGTGATCCCGTGTTTGAACTCAAGCCATTACCTGATAATCTCAAGTATGCTTATCTTGATGAAAAAGAAATATATCCTGTTATTATTAGTGCTAACCTTTCAGAGAAAGAAGAAGAAAGATTATTGAAAACTCTGAAGAAGCACCGAGCTGCTATTGGATATACTCTCGATGATCATAAGGGCATTAGTCCCACATTATGTCAACACAAAATTTCAGTGGAGAAAGATGCCAAACCTGTTAGAGATCCTCAAAGACGATTAAACCCCAAAATGAAGGAAGTGGTAAGGAGATTCTAAAACTCCTTGAGGCAAGTATTATTTATCCCATTGCTGATAGTGAATGGGTAAGCCCTGTCCATTGTGTCCCTAAAAAGGGAGGTATTACCGTTGTTTCTAATGATAAAGATGAATTGATCCCGCAAAGAATTATTACAGGCTATAGGATGGTAATTGATTTCTATAAGTTAAATAAAGCTACTAAGAAAGATCATTACCATTTACCTTTTATTGATCAAATGCTAGAAAGACTATCCAAACACACACATTTTTGCTTTCTAGATGGTTATTCTAGTTTCTCTCAAATACCTGTGTCAGCGGGGGATCAATCTAAAACTACTTTTACTTGCCCTTTTGGTACTTTTACTTATAGACGTATGCCTTTTGGTTTATGTAATGCACCTGCTACCTTTCAAAGATGCATGATGGCTATATTTTCTAATTTTTGTGAAAAGATTTGTGAGGTATTCACGGATGACTTCTCCGTCTATGGATCCTCTTTTGATGATTGTTTGAGCAACCTTGATCGAGTTTTGCAGAGATGCGAAGACACTAGTCTCGTCCTGAATTGGGAAAAGTGTCACTTTATGGTTAATGAAGGCATTGTATTGGGGCACAAGATCTCCGAGAGGGGTATTGAAGTTGATAAAGCCAAAGTGATGCTATTGAAAAGATGCCATGTCCCAAGGACATAAAAGGTATAAGAAGTTTTCTTGGTCATGCCATTTTTATAGGAGGTTCATTAAGGACTTTTCTAAAATCTCTAGGCCTCTGACTAATTTATTGCAAAAAATTATTCCTTTTGTCTTTGATGATGATTGTGTAGACGCATTTGAAACACTTAAGAAAGCTTTGATCACAGCACCTATTGTTCAGCCACCTGATTGGAATTTGCCTTTTGAAATTATGTGTGATGCTAGTGGTTATGCTGTAGGTGCTGTTCTAGGGCAAAGAGTCGATAAGAAATTAAATGTTATCCATTATGCTAGTAAGACTCTTGATACTGCCCAGAGAAATTATGCTACCACTGAAAAGGAATTCTTAACTGTTGTGTTTGCATGTGATAAGTTTAGACCTTATATTGTTGATTCCAAAGTTACTATTCACACTTATCATGTTGCTATTAAATATCTTATGGAAAAGAAAGATGCTAAGCCTAGACTCATCAGATGGGTTCTCTTGCTCCAAGAATTTGACTTGCATATTATTGATAGAAAGGGAGCTGAGAACCCCGTTGTAGACAACTTGTCTAGGTTAGAGAATGTTCTTGATGACCCACTGCCTATTAATGATAGCTTTCCTGATGAACAATTAGCGGTTGTCAATGCTTCTCGTACTGCTCCTTGGTATGCTGACTATGCTAATTACATTGTTGCTAAATATATACCGCCTAGCTTCACATACCAGCAAAAGAAAAAGTTCTTCTATGATTTAAGACATTACTTCTGGGATGATCCACGCCTTTATAAAGAAGGAGTAGATGGTATTATTAGACGTTGTGTGCCTGAGCATGAACAGGAACAAATCCTACGCAAGTGTCACTCTGAATTCTATGGAGGACACCACACTGGAGATAGAACTGCACACAAGGTACTACAATCTGGTTTTTATTAGCCTACTCTTTTCAAAGATGCTTGTAAGTTTGTCGTATCTTGTGATGAATGCCAAAGAATAGGTAACATCAGTAGACATCAAGAAATGCCTATGAATCATTCTCTTGTTATTGAACCATTTGATGTTTGGGGCTTTGATTATATGGGACCTTTTCCTGCCTCCAATGGTTATACACATATTTTAGTTGTTGTTGATTATGTTACTAAGTGGGTAGAAGCTATTCCAACTAGTAGTGCTGATCATAACACTTCTATTAAAATGCTTAAAGAAGTTATTTTTCCGAGGTTTGGAGTCCCTAGATATCTTATGACCAATGGTGGTTCACACTTTATTCATGGTGCTTTCCGTAAGATGCTTGCTAAGTACGATGTCAATCATAGAATTGCATCTCCCTATCACCCGCAGTCTAGTGGTCAAGTAGAGTTGAGCAATAGAGAGCTCAAATTAATTTTGCAAAAGACTGTGAATAGATCTAGAAAGAATTGGTCCAAAAAACTTGATGATGCATTATGGGCCTATAGAACTGCATACAAAAATCCTATGGGTATGTCTCCATATAAGATGGTTTATGGAAAAGCATGTCATTTACCTCTTGAACTTGAACATAAAGCATATTGGGCTATTAAAGAGCTCAATTATGACTTCAAACTTTCCGGTGAGAAGAGGTTGTTTGATATTAGCTCACTTGATGAATGGAGAACCCAAGCTTATGAGAATGCCAAGCTCTTCAAAGAGAAAGTCAAACGCTGGCATGATAAAAGGATACAAAAGCGTGAGTTTAACGTAGGAGATTATGTGTTATTATTCAACTCCCGTTTAAGATTTTTTGCAGGAAAACTTCTCTCAAAATGGGAAGTTCCCTATGTTATCGAGGAGGTATATCGTTCTGGTGCTATAAAAATTAACAACTTTGAAGGCACAAATACAAGGGTGGTTAATGGTCAAAGAATCAAGCATTATATTTCAGGTAACCCTATCAATGTTGAAACTAATATTATTGAAACCATAACCCGAGAGGAGTACATAAGAGACACTTTGCAGAACGTTCCAGACTCCGAAAAGGCATAGGTACGTGGTACGGTAAGTATACCGACTCCAAAACAATTCTAATGGCAATTTTCATCAGTTTTGGATTATTTAAGAATTTTAGGAAGAAAGAAGTAGTCCGAAAGGGACACGAGGCTCTCACGAGAGATGAGGGCGCCCTCCTCCCCCTGTAGGGCGCGCCCCCTGTCTCGTGGGCACCTCATGTGCCTCCCGGACTCTGTTTTCTTGTATGTTATGTATTTTGGTTGGTAAAAATTCATTATATATACTCCCGAAGGTTTTGGCCACCGTATCATGCAAATATCCTCTATTTTTGTTTCGAGCTGTTTCTGTTTCAGATCTAGAAAATCATGTCGTCTTCAAGCGCTTCCAAGGACAAGTTTTTCGAGAGGGTTATCAACCCCTATCTTGCGGAGGTGTTGCATCACCCTCAAACCATTGAGGTGCGTGAGGGGGTGTTGCACATCCGCGATGTGGAAGGACCAAGGCGTACCGGGAGCATAGAGACAAAGCTCGAAGCCATGGAACAAGAAGTTTTCAAGTGCCAAGGGATGGTGGAGCGTGGACTCTACGCCAACCAGATGATGATCACGGAGTTCACCAACAACCACAAGTTGGATGCCAAAGAAATTGGGGAGACCATCTTCAAGCTTCAAGAGAAAATTGAGCACCTCCAAGCCCAGATTTATGACGTGCAAAACCAGAACTGTGAGTATGAATATAGATTCAAGAAAATGAGTTTGGCTGCAGATTTAAGGATCCCGGAGACTCGATCGTCCTTTTATGATGGAGAGCATATGCCTTGGAATATGGATGACAAGCCTACTCCATCAACAACTCCTACTTCACCACCTTCAAAGAAATAATCACATGGGTATGGGCACTCCCCTTGGCAACTGCCAAGCTTGGGGGAGGTGCCCCGGTATCGTATCACCATCACACTCCTATCTTTACCGCTTTATTTAGTTCGATCCTTTTAGTAGTATCTTGATCTAGTAGATTGAAGTTTTGATGTCAAGTAGTTTTGAGTTTTCATTGTGATCTCTTTTTGTAAGCGAGTCCGTGTGCTATCTATAGTAAAGATTAGTGTTGAGTCAAGGGCTTTGCTATGTTGCTATGATCTTGAGAAAGTAGAAAGAACAAAAGAGTTCATATGGATCTTATGGATAGTGACAACTTCACACATAGAAAGTATGAGGCATAAAAATTGTTGAGAGTTGATGAACGTAGCCTTGGTCATCGTTGCAATTAATAGGAAGTGATAAGGAAAGAGGAGTTCACATATTAATATATTATCTTGGACATCTTTTATGATTGTGAAGCACTCATTAAGTATGACATGCTAAAAGAGTTGATGTTGGACAAGGAAGACAATGTAATGGTTTATGTCTCCCGACATCTCAGTTAAAGTATATTGTCATTGACCTTCTGAACATGTTGAGCTTGCCTTCCCCCCTCATGCTAGCCAAAACTCCTTGCACCAAGTAGAGATACTACTTGTGCTTCCAAACTTCCTTAAACCCAGTTTTGCCATGAGAGTCCACCATACCTACCTATGGATTGAGTAAGATCCTTCAAGTAGGTTGTCATTGGTGCAAGCAATAAAAATTTCTCTCTAAATATGCATAACTTATTAGTGCAGAGAAAATAAGCTTTATACGAACTTGTTGTGGAAGTAATAAAAGCGACGGAGTGCATAATAAAGGTCCACATACAAGGGGTAATACAAAGTGACGTTCTTTTGCATTAAGATTTTGTGTATCCAACCCTAAAAGCGCATGACAACCTCTGCTTCCCTCTGCGAAGGGCCTATCTTTTACTATATGTTTTTACTTTATGCTTGAGTCAAGGTGATCCTCACCTTTCCACTTTTTCATTTTATCCTTCGGCAAGCTCCTCGTGTTTGAAAGGTCATAATACATATATCAAATTGAATATAAGTTGGCATAGGCTATTATTGTTGACATCACCTAAAGGTGAATATGTTGGGAGGCAACACAATAAGCCCCTATCTTTCTCAGTGTCCGGCCGAAACTCTATAACCACAAGTATTGCGTGAGTGTTAACAATTATGGGGGACTACGAGATAGTTGAGTATATGATCTTGCTGAAAAGCTTTATTATTGACTCTTTCTGATGTTACGATAAATTGCAATTGCTTCAATGACTGAGATTATAGTTTGTTAGTTCCCAATGAAGTTTGTGAACCATACTTGACATTGTGAATTGCTTATTACTTGACCATAGGAAATCATATGACAAAATCTATATATATGTTGTTGTTATTAGAATGATCATGATGCCCTCATGTCCATATTTTATTTTTAACGACACCTCTATCTCTAAACATGTGGACATATTTCTCGATCTCGGTTTCCGCTTGAGGACAAGCGAGGTCTAAGCTTGGCGGAGTTGATACGTCCATTTTGCATCATGCTTTTATATCAATATTTATTGCATTATGGGCTGTTATTACACATTATATCTCAATAATTATGGCTATTCTCTCTTATTTTACAAGGTTTACCATGAAGAGGGGGAATGCCGGCAGCTGGAATTCTGGCTGAAAAAGGCGCAAACGTTGGAAACCTATTCTGCACAACTCCAAAAGTCCTGAAACTCCACGAAACCACTTTTTGGATTTATTAAGAATTTATGACCGAAAGAAATAGGCCAGGGGGCCCACACCCTTTCCAAGAGACAGGGGGCGCCCCCCCCCCAATAGGGCGCGCCCCCCTATCTCCTGGCCCCCCTGGTGGGCTTCCGGCGACCATCTTCTGCTATATGAAGGGTTTTGTCCTAGAAAAATTCGTGGGCAAGCTTACAGGACGAAACTCCGCCGCCACAAGGCGGAACCTTGGCGGAATCAATCTAGGGCTCTAGCAGAGCTGTTCTGCCGGGGACACTTCCCTCCGCAAGGGGGAAATCATCACCAACGATCCTCTCATCGGGAGGGGGTCAATCTCCATCAACATCTTCACCAGCACCATCTCCTCTCAAACCCTAGTTCATCTCTTGTATCCAAAACCACAAATTGGTACCTGTGGGTTGCTAGTAGTGTTGATTACTCCTTGTAGTTGATACTTATTGGTTTACTTGGTGGAAATTATATGTTCAGATCCTTAATGCATATTATTACACCTCTGATTATGAACATGATTATGCTTTGTAAGTAGTTACTTTAGTTCCTGAGGACATGGGTGAAGTCTTGCTATTAGTAGTCATGTGAATTTGGTATTCGTTCGATATTTTGATGAGATGTATGTTGTCTCTCCTCTAGTGGTGTTATGTGAACGTCGACTACATGACACTTCACCATTATTTCGGCCTAGAGGAGGGCATAGGGAAGTAATAAGTCGATGATGGGTTGCTAGAGTGATAGAAGCTTAAACCCTAGTTTATGCGTTGCTTCGTTAGGGGTTGATATGGACCCATATGTTTAATGTTGTGGCTAGGTTTACCTTAATACTCCTTTTTGTAGTTGCGGATGCTTGCAATAGGGGTAAATCATAAGTGGGATGTTTGTCCAAGTTAGGGCAGTACCCAAGTGTCGGTCCACCCACATATCAAATTATCAAAGTACCGAATGCGAATCTTATGAACGTGATGTAACTAGCTTGACGATAATTCCCAATGTGTCCTCGGGAGCTTCTTCATTATTATTAGAATTTGTCTAGGCTTATCCTTTGCTACATAAAGGATTGGGCCACCTTGCTGCACCTTATTTACTTTTGCTCGTTACTATTTATCTTATCACAAAACTATCTATCACCTACTATTTCAGTGCTTGCAGAGACAACCTTCCTGAAAACCGCTTATCATTTCCTTCTGCTCCTCGTTGGGTTCGACACTCTTACTTATCGAAAGGACTATGATAGATCCCCTAAACTTGTGGGTCATCAATACTCTACCCTCAAAAACTGTTGCGATCCCCTATACTTGTGGGTTATCACGGCACTCCGCACTTGCCCTTTGGCTTCGCCTCGAAGCCAAGTGCGAGCGCGCCTTGGGCCCGGGGATACTATCGATGTCCTGGGAATCGGGGTACCCAGACTTGCCTGCTTGCGGTCCATGGTGTGGCTCCGTCAATGGCCTGGTACTGCCCAGCTTCAGCAACGACATCTCAAGACACTCGCGAGGGGCCAAGCCTTGCAAGGCGGACAATAGCAAGACCTCCCTGGGGGGCAGCCTCGCTAGGTTGGCTCCCGAGGAGCAGAGATATCTATGCAAGGCGCACCTCACGAGGTTCACGTGACGTGAGCCATGACGACCAAGGCCAGGCGGGCGCCAGCGGGCGCAGTGTACCAGTTTCCTCTTTGGTGCTAAGGAAGCAAGCACAGGCGCAGAGTCCCGAGGAATCAAGCAAAGGTTTCCATATCAGTGCAACAAGACCAAGGACCGCCAGGACAACAGTACGAAGGTCATCACGAAGCCCACCGCGGCGTCACCACCAGAGCCTTTAGAAGGCGAAGACTACTTTTGTCAGGATAGCTTGTACTAGTTGTCTTCCTTCAAATTTGGCCGTTGTGGGATCCCTTCCCGCCTACATTTGGGAAGAGGACCAAGGCCACTATAAATAGGACTTCGCAACCACCATAGAGAGGCATCTTGGATCGGATCCATTCCACCGAGGCCACCTCACCAGCTCATCGAGCTCAAGAAGACCTCACCTCCTGAGGTTGTTCATCCACTGTACTAGTCCATCCTCAGCCTCACGAGGCAATTCACCACAAAGCTGGAGTAGGGTATTACACCGCAAGGTGGCCCGAACCAGGATAAATCCCTGTGTCTCTTGTTCTTTCAGTTCGTTGAGCTAGGTCATGGAATCGTTGAGCAGGCAGACTGGGGAGAGAGAGTTCTTCGTGCGCACCCGAGAGTTCGAACTTCTCAAGGGTCTACGGAACCCCGAATCTGACAGAGATGGTGCTGGTGAAGATGTTGATGGAGATTGACCCCCTCTCGATGATAGGATCATTGGTGATGATGATGGATTCAATTTCCCCCTCTCAGAGGGAAGTTTCCCCAGCAGAACAGCTCTGCCAGAGCCCTAGATTGCTTCTACCTATGTTCTGCCTCGAGAAGGCGGCGCTTCATCCAAAAAGCTTTCTTATGATTTTTTTCTAGGTCAAAAACCTCCATATAGCAGAAGATGGGCACCAGGGACCTGCCAGGGGGCCCACAAGCCCTAGGGGCGCGCCCACCAGGCTTGTGGCCACCTGGTGGGTCCCCCTCTGGAATTTCTTCGCCCAATATTTTTTATATATTCCAAAATAATTCTCCATAAATTTTCAGGACTTTTGGACTTGTGCAGAATAGGTCTCTTAGATTTGCTCGTTTCCGGTCCAGAATTCCAGCTGCTGGCATTCTCCCTCTTCATGTAAACCTTGTAAAATAAGAAAGAAAAGGCATAAGTATTGTACCATAATGTGTAATAACAACCCATAATGCAATAAATATCAATATAAAAGCATGATGCAAAATGGACGTATCACAGCCCAACACCAGAGCCGGAGTCACACTGTCGAGCAGAGGACCCCCTCTTTAACAAGGATGAAGATTTGGCCCTTATCAATGAATGGAAGAAGTTTTATCTAGAGAGCCTTGACGTCTCAAGGGTGGTCGTTTTCCCTGATACACCAGGGATGAGGCCAGCGTCATCGGTAACCCCTCCCCCTCTAAGTGAAATAGGCATCACGCCCTTCAACCCCTAGTCGTTTGACTTCTCCTCCAAAGGCGCGGCATTCCAAACGTTCGCGCCAAGACGCGGCTCCACAAGGGGGGGCCCTGTGGGAGGCACAAGAAGGGCAAGCTGAGGTTGCGAGAGTGGGAGAGTGGGAGAAAGTGCCCCTTCGGTCTCCATGAAACTCCTTGTTCATCGTATGTGTGAGAAGTATAGTTTTAATCCTTGACCCTTATGACCACTTGCAGACAGCCCACACGATCCTTGAAGAAAATGAATGCAGGGGTCGAGGGAATTACGACTTTGCGCACAGAGGCCAAAGTGCGACCTACATCGGGAATTACTCCTGAGGTCTGCAACTAGCTCGGCAACTCCGTCCGAGATCCAATGCGCCACAAATTATCGACGAAGGAAGACCTCCTTGAAGAATCCAACTTATTGTGTCCTGGAGTTCAATGCCCTCAGCGCAGTAGATGCATTCCACGGGGCAACCCGGGGTACGTTCGATGATCGTTGTACGTCTTGTCACAGGGGCTGCCGGTAAGATTTTACCCAAGATCTTGTCGCTTCAGGACTTCGTGTATTTGTTTTAAAGACAAATATGGATACCAATAATGGTAGTAGCCCCTAAGGCTTGGTATGGGCCCCTGCGACCGTATCAAGGCTTAAAGATTAATTAGTGTCTACTACCTTTTACTAGGAGGATCGATGGAAGAATGATTAGCTAACCTAGGCACTTTCTCAACCAAAGAGAATGCTAGACGCCGCTCTGACTGAGGTGGAGCAGGTGAAGAAATTCACCAGGGAGGCACACGGTAAGTTCTACTACCGACTTTATTTTGTGCTATGGGGGGATGAGATATCACTAATGCTAGAATCTATTGTAGCAACGGAAGCCCTAGGTCATCTTGAGAGAGACCTGAAGCAGGCCCGCAAAGATTTGTTGTATGCAGAGTCACAATGTCAAGCGAGCCACCATGTGGCTAGGCCAAGGGCAGACGGTGTTAATGCGCTCAGGGCTAAAAACACCCGACAAGCTCGGGAAATTGAGAGCTTGAAAGCTCTAGTGGCTGCCGCAGAAGCAAAGAATTGGCAAAATGATGACATGATTTCTGGTGAGTCACTTTTTTCGAAGAATGTGCCCGCCATGTTTGTTTGACCGGAGTGAGGAAAAGACTAATGTCATTTTCTATAGCACCTTCTTTGCCCGGCTTGCCTCCTGATGACCGAGGTCCAATACATGAGGAAATGCTGAATCATCCGTCCGTGGTGCATGAAAGTGTATGGAAATTGATGAAGGATGTCCACCAGGCTTTATGGCCCGAGGTGGAACAGATCCCCGAAGACATGTCCGTTCTGGCCGAACAGCTAAAAAGAGCTCGACACCAGATCCAGGCGTGGAAAGTATCTTCCTGTCGAGAAGGTACACGGGATGCCTGGGCGATGGCAAAGACCCATTATGCCGGTCTGAAGACAACGGATTTGGTAGAGATAGGACCCATGGGGCCTGAAGGGGAGGAAATCCCCACTAGCAATGCGTACAAAATTGTAATGCCTACGGCGCGATTCTCGCAGAAGGATTGCACACTTGACACCTTAGTAGATGGGCTAGACTGTGTGTAATTGTTTTGTATGACTTTATGTATCGAAGTACTTTATGTCAATTCTCAGACCCGTACATTCAAACTCTGCCAGCCAGCCTTCGGCTTCTACCTCTTCGGCCAATAGCCGATGATTGTCCCGTACTACTGGCCGAAATCATCAGACAAGGTGCTTTGGGTGACAAGGCAATCAGGCTTCGTGGCTCGAAAGTCAAGAGGGTGACGGAAAGTTATGTTGTATTACTATTTAACATAAGAAACATCTTCCAAGGAAAATAGTTCTTCCAATAGTTCCTTTCCTACCATGCAAAAAAACAGTTCCTTTCCTCAGGTGGCTGTGTTGAACATGTCGGTCCGTGGACGGGTGACCTCCAAGTTAAAACCCCTGGTCAAGGTTTACAAAGACCCCTTCCATGTTGTCCCTATGTCATGGTCGGCCGATTTGTATTGTAAGAATGCTAGCTTTCGGCTTTGTCCGTCTAAGGTACTACATTGGCTGACCTGGGAGTAATGATCATAACGTGCTCCATTTGCCCCCTAGCTTAAATATCAGGAACATATAAGGGGCAATCGCAAGAGCCGGGCAACCTAGCTTGGCCAAATCTTCAATCAAATCGATGCATATCGTGGCTTTAAAGACAAAAGTGCATAAGAGGTGGAACAACACATGTTTTGAAAAGAACATTCTTTATTATGCCCCGAGATCATTTGAAAATGTACTGAGGTATAAAAACAAAGGAAAATAAAAACAAAGAATAGTGATGTGAGTTACGTACATCGGCAGTGTGCAGGGTGTTAGCTGTAGAAGCGTCGGAGTAGTGCCATGTTCCAGGGTTTGGGCTTTAGACGGCCGTCCTCTGGATCTCTAATTCGATAGGCCCCTCCGATTAGCACTTGGTTGATGACGAACAGCCCGTCCCATCTAGGGGAAAGTTTTTGCTTCTGCTTTTCGGGACGTAATCTCATGACGAGATCCCCGACGTTGAAGTCCTTTGAGCAGACCTCTCTGCCGTGGTAGCGCCGGGCCTGCTGTTGATATATGGTGGACCTTGCCCATGCGATGTTGCGTTCTTCTTCGAGAGCATCTAGGACATCTTGTCGATCGTTCTCAGCTTCTAGCTCTTCATACATACGTACCCGAGGTGCGTCGTGTATGATGTCACAAGGGGGACTGCCTCACACCGTACACCATAAAAATGGCGTGTAACCAGTGGATCTATTTGGCATGGTACACAAGCCCCATAGGACGGAATCGAGTTCCTCGACCCATTTGCAGTCGGCTTTTTTAAGCGAGTAAACGAGCCTTGGCTTAATGCCTCTAAGGATTAGTCCATTGGCTCCCTCCACTTGCCTATTAGATTGCGTGTGGTAGACGGACGCGTAGTCGACCTTAATGCCCATTTTCTTGCACCATGCCTTGACCTCTTTGGCTGTGAAGTTTGTTCCCTTATCCGTGATCAGACTGTGGGGGCGCCAAAAATGATGTACCACCCCGGAAAAAATTCCGATCACTTGGACAGCTTCGGCCGAGGTGACTAGTTTTTCTTCTATCCACTTGGTGAATTTGTCTACCATGACGGATAGGTATTTGTTTATTTTTTTGCTCCACCCTTTAGTGGCCCGACCATATCTAGGGCCCAGACCACAAAAGTCCAGGTGATGGGGATGGTACGAAGGGCCGTGGGGGGCATGTGGCTTTGCTTGGCAAATACCTGACAACCTGGGCAACACTGAACCAATGTCGAGGTGTCGGCACCCGCAGTCGGCCAATAGAAGCTAGCTCGGAAAGCCATGCTTACCAGGGTCCACGCAGCGGCATGATGCCCGCTCATGCCAAAGTGTATCTCCTAAAGTAGGAGTCTTCCTACTTCCTCGGATACACATCGCTGGAGAATGCTCGTGGTGCTTATTTTATAATGTTCCCTTTCGTGGACCTTGTAGGCTTTAGATTGCCTTACAATCTGACATGCATCAGTTTGGTTGTCGTGGAGCTCCTTTTGGAGAAAGTATGTGAGGAGCGGGTTGGTCCAGGGTGCGATGACTGCCATGACTTCATGCGTAGAGGAAGTTTCCTGGATTGTTGAGCCGCCTATGACGCCTTTGTCATCTTCGAGCGGGGCATGTTGCCCAATGTTGCTTGACTCCGACGTTCCTTTGTTGTCTTGCCAAAATACGGACATCTTCAAAAGCTAATTGAGGAAGGTGTTGTCCGAAACCTTATCCATCTTGGCGCCCATTCGGGCGAGGACATCTATGGCCTATGTTGCCGCAGGGTATGTGCTTGAATTCCAGCCCCTCGAACCCGGCTGAGATCTTTATGATGGTGTTCCGGCAAGCTGTCATCTTCGGATCTTTGGCGTCAAAATCGTCGTTGACTTGCGATATGGCGAGGTCTGAAACACCTCAGACCTCTAGGCGTTTGACACCCATGGAGACTGCTATCTGGAGCCCGTGTAAGAGAGCTTTGTATTCTGCCGCATTGTTGGAGTCTGTGCACATAATTTGTAGCACATATTTAATATTGTCTCCTGTGGGCGATGTAAGCACAACACCAGCTCTAGGTCGACGAGCACTTTAGAACCGTCCAAATACATGGTCCAGTGCGAGTAGGTGTTGTATTCTTGGGGGAGTTCGGCCTCCGTCCATTCGGCCAGAAAATCGGCCAGCCACTACTGCAGGATGCTGCTAATGCGACACTACGATCAGAGACCTTTGATGAAACTGTGTGAGATGCCATAATCGCAAACCGTGGTGTAAAATAACCGTCAAAAAAGGTGCAAAACATTTGCGATGGAGGATGCATCAAACACGGTTCAGATTTACTTGCGTGTGCGATGCAGGGCATATGGTTCAGCTTAATTAACTGTTTGCGATGAGGAGTAACAAAAGAAACGGGCAGCCAGATGAAGGTGTGTGCGATGTACAACATATGATACACTCAGATGAACTATTTGTGATTAGGCAACACAAAAGAAATGGTCAGCAAGATAAAAGGTGTGTGCGATATACGGCATGCAGTTCACTCGGATGAACTGTTTGCGTTGAGACATGAGAACAGAAACGGTTCAAATGAACAAGATGTGTGAGATATGAGGTAAACATGTCTGTAATCAGAAACGTGTGCGAAGACCGACAAGAACATAGACGATTACTGCTAACAAGCCGTGTGTGTTGTGAGCAAATGAATGCTGGTATACAATTGTGAGTGATTGATGAAAACATCACCGACGGGTTCCATTGTTTAGTCCTTGTGCGATGTGATTTTCTTTGTCCACACACCATCTATGCTCTGTCTACAAAGCATCAACATATATACTTAAAAAGACATCATTGCATAACCAAATAAAGCATACAATTAAACAAGTGACTACACACATAACATTTGCACCCACCAAAGTAAGCAATTACATGCATACTAAAGTAGGAGAAACGAGGATCTAATCATCTACTTATTGTTGCAACGATGCTTGCCATTGCTATACTTCCGCCTAGATCCCTGGCCGTTTTGGGGAAGGAGGCACTTCCTCATGTCAACGATCCGCCTGTACATGTCGTAGCTCGTGTACACCTCCTTGGCCGCGTACACGACGTGAGCTTTGTCGAGTTTCTCCATCCAGGCCGAGTGCCAGGCACGCTTGTCCTAGTTGCACGAATCCTTCATGTCTTTGTAGTAGGGGTTGATGATGGCCTCGGCGAGGTGAACTAGTGAGTCCTTCTCATGCTCCTTGCTGCCCCAGATCTTTTATTGGCCCTGGATGCCGACAAGATTCTGGCAGGCAATGCCCAAACTCTCGAGCGCCTTTACATTGTTGGTGATGTCTGGGATGTTGACATACCTGGAAAAACGCTCACAAGGCCTTGTGGCCAGGCAGTAGTGGTAGACGAGGACGTGGTGGCGCACGCACATCTGGGCGACAGCGACCTTGGGACGAGACCCGGCACGAGCACGGGTGTACTCGAGGTCGAACCCAACCACCTTGTACTTCTCCTCGGCAAGCAACAGCTCCATGATGTGGATGGAGTGCTCCACCTAGACCGGATCATTGGT
This sequence comes from Triticum timopheevii, assembly GCA_963921465.1. NCBI lineage: Eukaryota > Viridiplantae > Streptophyta > Magnoliopsida > Poales > Poaceae > Triticum > Triticum timopheevii. The sequence goes on from OY997272.1 coordinate 157,919,703, forward strand.
GTACACCACCGAGAGGTCCATGAACCTTCTGTGGGTGTCCACCACGACACGCATGGTGAACTGCTGCTCGTCGTCGGCAGCCGCTTGGAGCGCCATTGGAGCCACGCAGGATACCCTTTAAGAATTTCTCGTGGTGGGTGTTCTTCTTGCAATGGTGGGGTGCGATCGAAAGGTTGAAGAGACACAAGGGTAGGTTAAATGGCCGCTGTAATAAATGGGGGCCGGCCGGCCTGTAATCGTCATGTCTTGTCACGGCATTCATAGCGGAGGATTCCAGAATCCAGTGCATACAAGACAACACCGCACCCCAGGTGTGGGCTCGAAGAGGCGCCAAATGTATCGTCGGTGAGCCTGTTCTCGCGCTACCGTGTTGTTTACCATGCAAGCTTCCTGCCCGGCTAGTTTGGCCACGCGTCGGCTAGAAGAGGAACAAATCATGGGCGTTTATTGGCAAAAAGCTTTGTAAAAACGAAGTGTGTGGAATGACTTCAGTCATAAGTATACCCTTGGGTGATGAGGTCAAAGTTACATAGAAGGGTGATGATGGACACTTGAGTGCGATAATTAATTCTGCGCTCTACAGTGCACACAATGGAAGAAACCAACTATGTGCAATAATGTCGAAGATCGCAGTCGAGTTAGCTATACAGATCGTGTGTTATGAGATTGACAGGGTAAACTGATTCGAGAATGGTTAATAAATTCTAAGACCATTGCATACTAAGGTCAAAATATTGCTAGCAATATACGAGTCTCATACGATGCCATTTCAATGATTGTACCGCAAAAGCTCGAAATGTTACAAGGTTCAAATTCCAGAGTTATATGGCTCAAATTCGAAGATTACAAGGTTCAAACTGATATTAGAAATGAAATTCAGCTCATCAGCTGCAAACGCTAGCGCTGATCTGCTGAACATGGATATCAGAGAGGTTAAAACTAATATCACCGCTTCTTAGTCTGGTTTTGAAACCTCACAATTTCTGGAAAGGGGTCAGCCACTGAGAAGTCATGTATGGGCTTGGCACAATGACTTCCGATTACTCTGTCATATGAAGTTCCAAAATGAAATTCAGCATTTTTGGAGGCTACTCCATTCTGCTGCAGGCGCCGGCGCTGATCAACAAACCATTCATTTTTGCGAAATAAATGTAGGGCAAACCTCATTTCCTTCAGCACCCTTGCTCTGAGAACAAAGAACCTGGCGAATATAATCTTCGGTAAGGTCCCTCGGTAGTTCTTCAAAGTAATTTCTAAGAGATGCAGATCTAGGCATTCGACGTGATTGTTATATTGTATCACATTATCCACCACTGGGCCTAATCTTATCTGCAAAAGAAGAGAACGTGTTAGTGCCTACATGCAGTTTTGAACATTACGACAGGCCTATTTGGTTTGCAGGATTTGTAAAATGCACTAATATGCCATCTTTGATCTAACATGATTAACATGGGCATTTGATTACATTCTAGAAAAATGTAGCCTTCTTCACAAGAGGTTGGAATGGATGAAAAGTTCCGTAAGAAAACTAGTACAGATGAATCCAAAGGAGAAATGCTTATTGATTGTAACCATATGGATCAAGCAACCAATATGGAGGAGCATGTATGTACTGAAATCCTCCAAAAGAACCTTCAGAAATCATAGTACATTGTCATCGTAAACTTGGAAAAAGTTATCACAAATTGAACTCCCTTGTGGTTAACATTTATCAGGAAAGGAACATCGACTAGATATATAGCTTCTCCAGGCACGGAAAGCATCTCAGGAAACTGACAACTTGCTCCAGGTTGGGGCCGATAGATTCTAGTGCCAAGACCTTCACTGTGCACAGTTTCGGGGTCAAGCTTGTCGGAATCATTTTTTGAATGGCAGACGAACAAACATCTTCAAAATTAGAAATAATGTTAATTTGTAGAAGGAGAGGTAGAAGGCGGCTATTGTACCTGAACGGGTATGGATCCAATAACAAGTTCAGAGTATTTGTCAGACGAGTAGCCCACCACTGTCAATTTCGGTGCAGAAATGACATTGATTCTTGTTGGACCTTCTTGATCAACTACAAGTAATCTCTCAAGTGCAGGTGTGTCCTGGATGACCATACCGTGGTCCATCTTTTGTGATGTCTTCCTGCTGCACTAGCAACACACATAAATAGTCTGGAGAGTCATGGACGTGATGTGGAAGGTACTCAACTCATTGATCGCCTGAAGACGAAAGTATTCGAGTGCAGTACAGCCATAGAGCAGGCGCTCCATGTCACCCTTTGAGAGGCAGACGGCGACGAGCTCGAGGTGCTTCAGTCGTGGTAGCATAAGAGTGAGCGCGTCATTAAGGGGCGGGAAATGGTAGTTCCTGAACTTGGCGACGCGCAGCGTGGGCGCGAGGCGGAGTGCGGACGTTGGCAGCGACTGCATATGCCCATCATCAAAAGTGAGCTCCTCGAGCTGATCTAGGGCGGGGGATTGGAACCAGTTGTCAAGCTTGGCTTGGTCCTTGCCGTTGGAACAGAACTTGCACATTCTAAGGCCTTTGGTTGGGCCAAGGTGACTGCCGAGGATCTTGGAGAATGCATCCAAGCTTTTGCAATAGCCATAGCAGAGCTCGTGGGTGTCGATGAGGTCGAGAGGGCTGGAGTTCCATAGGGGGCGCCACTGTTGGGAAAGGAGGGTTTTCCGCGCCCCATATTTGATTGGGACGAGGGAGATGATGACTCTCAACATATCATCGGGGAGGCTGCTGATTAAGTCTAGGCCTACTGGAGTCGCTTGCGGTTCTAGCTCGCCCCGCCTCCGCTTGTTGGCAGCCCCATTCTCCACCTATGGAGTCTCCTTGTCAGCGGCACTTTCTGATACAAATGGGAGTACAGGGAATATTTAGTTAAAACAGTGCAATAGAAAAGTGTATTGGTAACTAGAAGTTATTAGGTAGGAATATAGTAAGAAAAGGGAATAACAATTGGTTGCTTAAATACTACACAATTCATTTGACATTGGTGGGTAAGTCAATATACGCAGATAGTTGAAAAGAAAACTTACTTCGAATAAAGTCTGGACGGATGATTTTGTCGAGGAAGTTAGCATATATCTCATGACCAGGCCCTTCTATGTGCAGTGCAATTTTAGTGCCAGCTTTTAGTACATAACACTTTGCAATTTCATTCCAAAAGCTAGTGGAAAAATAGGAGTCACCACATTCATCAAGTCTTACACTAGCAACGATTGTAAATCTATGGTTTGTGTGCAGTATGACATTCGTGGAGCCTTGATGCATGTAAAGGGAAAATGTGCACTACATAATCTGTTGCATAGCAAGGGATCTCCTGCAGAAAATGGTAGGATTGTTAAAGAAAATATGGTAACATGCAAATATGAGCCCAAATTGAAAGAACTGTACAGCAGTTGAAATCAAAGGACAAAAATCTATAATTAAACAGATAGGGTAAACATGATGTCATGGAAAAATGAGAGTAATCGAAAGAACAATACATCATTAATTTGCCTAATATAGAATGAAGCGGGGGGGGGGGGGGGGGATTCCCTTTGACGTATATGGTGTATGTGGCACCTTTTATCCAAATGTAGCAATATTTAGAATATGTTCAGGAAAGTAGGCCATGCCAACCGATTGAGGGTGAGATTGAAGATACCGCGCGCGTCCTCAAGTTATCTGGTACGATGAGATGGAATCTCTGGCGGCGGTCGCCAAGTCCTGAAGTGTCGGTGCACTGTACATTCTATGAATGAAAGAAAACCCTCAAATCAACTCGAATAAAAATGAATTCACGGAGATTTCTGCTGGGTGATTAAGGAGGCAGGTGAATTGGGATAAGAGATGAGATAATATCTTGTTAAATTAGTTACCTTGTCGTCCATGAGAAAGAACCCTCAGTACGGCAGATTCCCTAACCGAGCGGAGCTGGGTCGACCGCGAGCAGCGTCGAGAAAGTCGGTGGTGATAGGCGGCGGCAAGCGGAAGTGGCGAAATGCGGTGGGCTTTGCCGGCAGCCTGGCGGCGGCACCAGGCGTCGAGCTAAGTGTTTACCGCCGTGATAGGCGGTGCCATGGCATAGATGCGGAGGAGCTTGTGCAGGTGTGAATGGGGACCGTATCGGAGGGGGTGGCGGGCGGGGTGAGGGTTTTTGTGACGTGGGAATGGTGAGGGTTTACTTTTTTCTTTTTTGAATTGGGTGGTGAGGGTTTTCTATCCCACAAAGAATTTTGGGGGCGAGCGTTTGCTAGAGCGAACCGTGTGTGATTGATGCAACAGGCAAAATGAAAGCCATTGCACACGGTTCCAATTTTGGGAACCGTGTGTGATTGACGTACTACCTTCGTTTCATGGTTTATTGGTCCCCTTTGAAATTTTGACCAAATATATAACATACTCGGACATAAATAATAAGCGTACACGTACATCAGCACAGTTCAACCATAAGTACATAGTTCAACCGTCATTAAGCATACTCAAGCGTACATAGTTCGATCCATCCCACATCTCATCTCACATGCGACCGGCACGATCCTGAAGCGTCTCCAGGTACTCGGCGTATGCACCGTGCGCCACCTTGCGAGAATATTTCTGCTCGAAGGAGCCAACGGCCCATCCTCTTGCATGCGCCAAAACACTTAGATACATGTCATGAAGCTTGTAGTTGCAAAATGGGCATCCATAGCCGTCGTTCCAGATCATAATACACCTATTATGCATTTCCGCATAAAGCTCCCTCAGGATTCGCCTCTTGTACCTCCTCTGGACATCTTCATCCTCGCTGTCCACATCGTCACACAGCACCTATACAAATAGTAAAACAAATTTGGCATCAAATTACTGATTACATGCCGTGAAGTAGGATTAGGAATTTATGGCTACTAGATGGTACCCCGCGCGTTGCTGCGGGAATTTGTGGATAAGAGTTTCTGCAATGATAAATGTGGAAAATCATAAAAGCATACAAACACTTGGTAGACTGCTCTTTGGATCTTGGCCTTTTACGTGTTCCATGCTTGCTATGCACCTGCTGCTTGGCCTTAGTGTAGGCAGGGTACTGCTGTAGTAGTATGATTTAGTTTAGTTGTTGGTTTGCTATAAAATTTTGGTAGGTTCATTCATACGGATGTAATCAAGATTTTGGAAGTAATTATACCGAAAATTTTGACATAACCTATCCTATTTGTACCATTCACAGATGCAACAGGAAAAAATATATGTGGACAACAATTATAGTAAAATCTACATTATCATCTCAATAAAGTGAAAAGCAACCCATATACCTCATAATTAAGGTTAATGCACATGCCACTACATCCATAGGATCATCATGTAATTACCAATGAGTTCACGCGATTGAAAAAGTGAGGCACAATATAAATATATATAAATAAAAGCCAATGTAATCCGGCCCGTATATAGTTGCATAAGCATTATCCACAACTCAGTACATGCATCGGATCACCCAAAAGTACTACTAATGAGAGAGATTACAATTAAAGCCACAATGTAAGTAATTCAAATAGAAGGCAGTGTAGTTTGTTGCTGCTTGAGTGAGTGCTTGACGATATCCTGCATATTGTAAAAAGAGCGCAGTATTTATACATTTATCCTCCTCTAAACAGGCTAGCAGAGACATACCTAACTTTCGGACAATTTTCTTTGGACACGAAACTGACAGTACCTATGTTTTTTTATCGGTGTTATCCTCTTGGCCTTCTTAGCTATTCATTATCATGTTGTTTCCTGCAATGATGTTAGAGAACAAAAAGTAATAATGATGAATATTATTTGGAATTTGGTAAGTGATATGAGATGACACACATACTGTTGCTTATGCTTTTTGACAACTTGAAGATGAAGTTCTGCAGCCTCAAGATCAACCTCCTTTTGACTGTGACATGTAAATATTGCACCATTGAGAAATTACATGGTAAATAGGAATATTGTTCTCTGTTCATACCTCTCTTTGTTGGTGGTTTCATCTTCTGTAAATTCAACGATCCTTTTAGCTAAAGAGTGCCTACAAAAAATTTACATTTGAATTTCATGTTGAATCTGAACCGGTTAATTTATACAGAGTTCTAAACATTATACTTGTCTTGTTTTTTCTGAGTGTTGATAGTTGCGCCTGGGCAAGAGGGATGTGTAGTATTGTTTGAGTCCTCTGGTGTTTGGATCATCATACTATGAATAGCAAAAAATCGGTCAGCGGTGTTTAGATAGAGATTGTAACTTCTATGCTGGTATTCATGGCAAACCTCTCAATATTTATTGTTGAAGATGGATGGGTCATCAATTCTTTGATTGGAGATGGCTAGAAGTATTTCATGGTCCAAGTTAGTATTTTATAGGTAATATGTGGAAATGAGGAAGAATATACTAAATATAAATTATCTAACCTTTGTAGAGCGAAGCACGTGTGTGTTGTTGATTGAGAAGCTTTTGTTTTTGACATGACCTATGGGGAACCGGGATACTGAATCAATCTTCATTCCATTAAGTATAACAGGGAGTCTTTTTGTGGACAGGTATGTAGGGTGAATGTGATACTCAGGCAAGCGCCAAACAGCCTCGTTTGGTGTAATATAGCGACATTCCATACGATTATCTATTTCACTGAATGTTTCACTTGGGGAAGAGGATGATCCAGCATTAGACTCCATTTTTGATCTGCCACAATCAAATCATTTTGTCACAATACTTCAAAAGATTTTTCTTTTGCGATTCTACTTGAAAAGATATTTGCACATACCATCAAACGACATTGTGAGGAACAACAAATAGATTAGTACTGTCATCTCCGTATTTATTGCATAGTGTGTGAAGCCATTCTCTAATAGAGTGGTTTGTTCATAGAAATCTTGAGGGTAATTTTTCTTGCAATATTGTATCCTAACTAACCTTTATTTCTATGTTGTGTACACACATGGCCGTTGTCCGAATAAGTAGATTGGTTTTTTTCAAGGGTGACTTAAGGCGGGGGTGTCCATGACTGTAAACCATAGATACATTTTACAATTTTTGGCGCCATCCATCTTTGTAAACCATAGATACTCAATTAACCTAAAAGGAAGAAGATTGCAGCCTATATGTTTTGAACAAACATAATGCAGATAATAATTCAGGGGAAAAAATTCAATGGTATATAATATGCACGGAAAGAAATAGAAGGTGTGTATGCTCATCAAGTGCAAACAATTAAATTCAGAGATGAGCGTTTGCTTACCCGATGCAAGAAGCAAGAGATCTATGAAGCAAAATGTCCGTCACGTGCGATCCGGGAGTGCAATCTCGGATAGTGCAGAAGGAGGATAACACAAATGCTGATAGAATCGACATGAACACCATGGTCTATCTTAATTTTTTCAAAGATATATGTTGCATTGGTAACAAATATACTCATATGCCCACATAATCATTTAACTAATTGAACTGTCCAAAAAATGAATCGATAACCTTACCCCTTGCCTCTTTTCGATCAGTTCATCTAGTACCTAGAGGGAGTGTTTCGGGTATAATAATATGAGGAACCAAGAGAGTTTATTTGGATGAACAATCGATCTGTATCTAGAAGAACTATAGCAAGTACCATTAAATTTGAAAGCCTAATTTTCCATAATCAATAGAGTTTATTTGGATGAGCAATCGATATGTATCTAAAAGAACTATAGCAAGTACCATGGAATTTGAAAGCCTGATTTTTCATATTAGCATTTTACCATTGTTGCACATGACAAAGTGAGAGTAAAGCACAAATCAGGGGAAAAAATGCAAAGGGGCATGTGAAGTAATGAAACAATTCCCAGCAGTAAGGGATGTTTGAAGCATAACGTGGAGTCGAGCACCTTTGTCCTGAAGCACAACCTGAGAAGATTCAAAGCCATAAGCTTCAGGATGGAAAAATCATATACTTCTGGAAATAGGGAGTGTGCATCTACCTGGCCGGAGGCCTCTTCCCAGATGGGACGCGAGAAGGCGTGTGTGATGGATGACGATGGTACCACATGGGGTATTTAAACCCATTTTATTACGCATTTGCAGGGTAACGGAAAGTGAGGTAATGAATAGGTGATGAATTATGTGGTGCGGCCGGCCGTTTCATGTGCATTCGTGCCTGGGATGGCAGACGTTGTGGAGGCGGAAGGCTAGTGGTGGCTACAGAGCGGTAGCGGGAAGAGAATTAATTCACGGGAGATCATCGGTCGTGGTGGTGGCAGCATGCAGAGGAGCGTCGATTGCGGCAACGACGGCAGGCTGAGGAGCATCGGTCGCGATGGCTGGCCCAGAGAGCATCGGGTGTGGCAGTGGCTGACCTGGTGAGGGAGCGACCAGCGTGACGGCGGTTGGCCGAGGGATAGGCTGGGCAGAGTAGGAGCAGCGCCGGCGGCTGGCCGTGGGACTGGGCAAGGAATGGCCGTCGTGGCGGCGGCTGGATGGGGAAAATAGGTTGCGCACGATGGGAGGATAAGGTTTTTTGACGTGACGTGGGGAGGATACATCATGGGCTACTGAATTGTTCTCCATGGGCTTACGTATCCATATCCCAACTAACAACCGAAAGCCCAGCTCTATAGCCCACGTACGGATATTTAACTAATGGCCGATGCGACGGAAGAATGGATGGCGCCGGGGAGAAGGAACGAATCGTTTAGCGGTGGCAAGCATCAGTAAATATCATCAACTCCTGATCAGACGGCTATAGGCCGATGAGCTATACTGTATCAACGGCCATAATAATTCAGATGACGTGGCTTCATGTGGATGCTGGAAAATCGGCTAGTGGGGTGCCCCTATTTAGATATAGAAGATTTATTTATACATATCGAGAGATTATGGTTCGATTTTTAACATAGTCGTCTATGTACAGACTAATCTTAAAGAAAATAATGGCACAAACATATGTAGGTCATTCAAAATCAATTGTCAAGTCCTGCCTAGGAATTATTAGCACGAACACTAAATCTAATCGGATTACTAGCAAAAATCATTTGCACAGATGAAATAACTAATCACTGATCACTTGTACCATTCAAACAATCAATACACTACACGGATCTAACGAAACTTGCTCAGATTTCATGGATTGGGAGAACATAACCATAAGATTTCTATTCCAAAAAGGGGGAGGCGGGAGTAACCAGAGAAACCCTATGATCTATTTGACACCTAAATGGGTATAGATGACTAACCAGCTGTCCGTCTTCGTCGGAGTCGACGCCGGAGTGGTCGTCGGAGTGGTCATTTGAGTCGTCGCTGGAGTGCTCGTCAGAGTCGGTGTGGAACTCCGCCTCCGGCTGTGGAAGCTCGACGCCGGCGACGACATCAAGGTGCAGCGATAACTCGCCGGCGTTGACGACAACCTCTGTCTCCATTTCCACGCCGTGCTCCGGTGCTTTAACAGCCCCGGCGTTGCCACTCCTTCTGATGGGGCGCTTGGGCGGCATCCTCATACACTGACGGCTTTGAGGACTGAGAGCGGCATCAAGGATGCAAGTGGAGAGAGAGGATTGTGTGTGCCTAGCGAGGATGGGGGGTGAGGCTACTCGGGCGCACCATTAATATGAAGTAGTGGGAGTTGTGGGAGAGAGGCGGGCGGCGGTCAAACCGATGGCTCACCTCCCAGTGAGCCTGCGCACCGGAATGTTGGCATGCCTACCAAAGTTTCACATAGCTACTCGCACGCCTCCCACTGACACTGCGCAGCGAGCACGCCTCCATCAATTCACACACCTGCACGCACGCCTCCCCGTCTGCCTGCGTGGCGGACTGCTCGCATGCGTCCCGTCAACTCACGCCTGCTCGCATGCCACACGGGTCACGCGGCGACACGTATATTGTTTTTCTATTTGGATGATTAATGCTGCCGCTGTATTGCTTAACCGAAGCATGGCACGTATCCATTGTTGGTCTAACGCTCATGGTTCGAATAAATAATCCGTTTGGGATATTGGTTCCCAATTATTAATAATCTCCCGTCTGTAATTAGTTAAAGATTACATCAAAACTGGTCTCAAATTTGACAAAAAAGTACAATGCCACTTTGTGTTGGTGTCTATATGACAACACGATAAGTTTCATGAACTTCAAATAAGTTTTGGATGTACTAGAATTTAAAAATCAAGATTCTCAATGTTTGAAATTTGTTGCACGGGGAGTAAACATGCACCCAGTGAGACACATGTGGTTTTGCAATCCATTTAGGTGCACTATCACGTGTGCATGTAGCTCAAATTTGATTTTTGCACAGTATACCCGTAGAAAATCAATCAATCAATGTACTAAAACGTCTTAATGATCTCTGTGATTTTTTTGAAATTAAAACATACCTCCTTTGGTAACATGTATGCTCACCGCGGGATAATTAATTTACATGCATCGTAGTTGTAGTGGATTTACGGTGTGTGTGTGTGGGTGGGTGGGTGTGTGCGTTTGGGGGTGGCGGGTGGCTCGCAGTACACTACGAGTTGTGAGCCACCGTGTGGGTTGGCCGTTTTGTTAGGCAGGCCGGTGCCACATCAGAGTCGTGAAAATTGTTATTTAAAACATTACACAACCCTTTCATACATAAATGTTTTGGCCACATGGAGTCGATGGTTGTCCTACACGACACTCGATACTCGCGTGTGACGCTTTCTGTGGGCCCGCGAGGTCGTCGTCCATAACTTTGACGAACAGCCGGCAGTGAGGTTAATTTGACCAGCAAGGTAGAATCTTTTTTGTTTGTGTTATGGTGGTATATAGTATGCGTCGAAGAGGTGGGAGGGGACTAGCATATATACTATACATACGCGTCCGTGAACAAGTATACCTCACTCAGTGTTGGGACTTTTTGGTTACCGTGGCACGTGCCACATCAAAATTGTCAAATTGGTTATTCAAACATTAAATAACACCTTTTTGGGCCACATGCATATCCTAGCTAGGCACTCACGTGTGATGCTTCCATTTGTGGGCCCATGAGGCCATCGTCGATGCATGCATGCATCACTTTGACCTACATCGGGAGAGGTTAATTAATTTCACCATCGATGAGGATTCTTTTGGGTTGTACATATATTACGGCAAGAGCATATAGTATGCAGTGAAGAGGGGGGAAGGGGACCATCATATGTAGCATGCTTGATATGAACCTCACTCTGTGTGGGTGCATGGTTTACGGTTTTTGAGGCATGTGGCACATCAAAGTTGTGCATTTTGGGTATTCAACATATATATGTTTGGCCCACATGCAAAGTGGTGGTGGTTGTCCTCTCACACCCACTTAAGTGGTTATCAGCGATATCGATGCTTTCCATCTGTGGGCCCGCTTGGTCCATCACTACTTTTTGCCTGACAACAAGAGAGGTTAATTTGACTTAGGAGGGGATTATTATTTTTGCTCTGGGATGACATATGCATGGTATAGTTTGAGCACACACACATGCATGTGTACGCATGAATCCCTCCCATCGAGTCGAAGTGGCTAGTACAACGACACATCATGAACCGATCTCGCTCTGTGTGTGGAGCTAGTGTATGATTTTTGACACATGCGCCACATCAATGTTGTGTATTCAAACATGCATGCACGCATCACCTCCATACATATGCATGTAGTGGTTGCCTTCAAACGATACACTCCCTCGCGTGGTTATCAGCAACAAGCCTATATATTCATGGGCCCGCGTGGACATCCATGATCACCTTGACCAACAATAAGATAGGTTACCATGGCGGATTCTTCATTTGGTTTGTATTATCATAGTATAGGTCATGGTGAGATTCAGACCTAATTAAGTTTGAGCGCATATACTATGCACGCATGCATGCATGAATCCCCGTCGTTGGCTTGAAGTGTGGTGTAACATACATATGCATCGTCAACCTAACCCTCACTCGGTGTGTGGATTTCTAGTTCGAAATCACGGTGCCACATCAAAGTTGTTCCATTGTTACTCAAAAACACACCTCTCCATACATATGTTTGGGCCACACGCATGCAGTGGGTGTCTTTGGGGACTAGCTACTTGCGTGATTATTGGTGAGCTAGCCCATCTCCGGGGTCGCATGGACGGCCATCACTTTGACCAACAACAAGAGAGAGGTTGTAGGACCAAGGTGGATTATTCTTGGTCCTTTTACGATCCATCTTGGTGAGATATATGCCTCTCTGGCCCGCCGACTGAAAGTGTGTGGGGGGGGGGGGAGGGGGGTTGCTACTTCGCACTTTGCTAGGTGAACCTCGGTTGAGGGGGGGCATGCATTCATAGCTTAGGATTCCCTTCGTGGCGACACGAGGGGGGTGGGGGGCTGCTAGCTACTTCACACTTTGCTAGGTGAACCTCAGTTGGGGGGGAGGGGGCATGCATTCATAGCTTAGGATTCCCTTCGTGCCGACACGAGGGGGGCTGCTAGCTACTTCACACTTGTCTAGGTGAACCTCGGTTGGGGGGGAGGGGCATGCATTCATAGCTTAGGATTCCCTTCATGCTGACACGAGGTAGGGGTGGCTGCTAGCTACTTCGCACTTTTCTAGGGTGAACCTCGGTTGGGGGGGAGGGTATGCATTCATAGCTTAGGATTCCATTCGTGCGGACACGAGGGAGGGGGCTGCTAGCTACTTCGCACTTTGCTAGGTGAACCTCGGTTAGGGGGGCATGCATTCATAGCTTAGGATTCCCTTCGTGCCAACACGAGGGAGGGGGGCTGCTGAAGGAAATATGCCCTAGAGGCAATAATAAAGTTATTATTTATTTCCTTATATCATGATAAATGATTATTATTCATGCTAGAATTGTATTTACCGAAAACATAATACATGTGTGAATACATAGACAAATAGTATGTCACTAGTATGCCTCTACTTGACTAGCTCGTTAATCAAAGATGGTTATGTTTCCTAGCCATAGACATGAGTTGTCATTTTATTCACGAGATCTCATCATTAGGAGAATGATGTGATTGACTTGACCCATTCCGTTATCTTAGCACTCGATCGTTTAGTATGTTGCTATTGCTTTCTTCATGACTTATACATGTTCCTATGACTATGAGATTATGCAACTCCCGTTTATCGGAGGAACACTTTGTGTGCTACCAAACATCACAACATAACTGGGTGATTAAAAGGTGCTCTACAGGTGTCTACGAAGGTACTTGTTGGGTTGGCGTATTTCGATATTAGGATTTGTCACTCCGATTGTCGGAGAGGTATCTCTGGGCCCTCTCGGTAATGCACATCACTTAAGCCTTGCAAGCATTGCAACTAATGAGTTAGTTGCGGGATGATGTATTACAGAACGAGTAAAGAGACTTGCCGGTAACAAGATTGAACTAGGTATTGAGATACCGACTGTCGGTGTCAAAACCGGCGGATCTCGGGTAGGGGGTCCCGATCTGTGCGTCTAGGCGGATGGTAACAGGAGACGAGGGACACGATGTTTTTACCCAAGTTCGGGCCCTCTTGATGGAGGTAAAACCCTATGTCCTGCTTGATTAATATTGATGATGTGGGTTACAAGAGTAGATCTACCACGAGATCAAGGAGGCTAAACCCTAGAAGCTAGCCTATGGTATGATTGTTGTTCGTCCTATGGACTAAGGCCATCCGGTTTATATAGACACCGGAGAGGGCTAGGGTTACACAGAGTCGGTTACAAAGGTAGGAGATCTACATATCCGTATCGCCAAGCTTGCCTTCCACACCAAGGAAAGTCCCATCCGGACATGGGACGAAGTCTTCAATCTTGTATCTTCATAGTCTTGGAGTCCGGCCGATGATGATAGTTCGGCTATCCGGACACCCCCTAGTCCGGGACTCCCTCAGTAGCCCCCAAACCAGGCTTCAATAACGACGAATCCGGCGCGCGTCTGCTAGGCGGGTTCTTCTTCATGCTCCATGTATTTGCCGGATAGTGTCCGGTTGCTTCATAAATGCTGCGCTCCTTGGCTTCCGTGTCCAATAATGGCCTTCTTCCACGCGTCGTATGAATGCGAAAAGCCAGGGTATTTTTATGTTTTACCCCCTAGCTGCGCAAATAAGTTGCCTATAAGAGAGGCGAGGATCCAGATCCAAATCACACCATCCTCCTTCCGCAAGTACTCATCGAGGCGCATCTGATACCAAACCCATTCCAACATGGCAGTCGACGCGGCTCCTCTTCTCGCGCTCCCAGCCCTAAGCCAGGAGATTGGAGGAGATGCTCAGTCCCGCACAGCGAGTTAGTGACGCTCCAAGCAGAGGGATATCTTCCCCCGGCCTTCATGGTTCCGGTTCGAGCCGGACTGGCCACCTACAAGGGTGGGAAGCAGGCGGAGAGCGCCCCCAATCCCTCCAAAGGAGAGCGGGTGTGCTTCGTATCCTACTTAATAAGGGGACTCGGATTTCCTATACATCCGTTTCTCTGGGGGCTCCTGGAGTTCTACGGACTCCAGCTTCATCACCTTACACCTGCCTCCATTTTGCACATCGCGGGCTTCGTAGCTCTATGTGAGCTGTTCTTGGGCATTGAGCCCCATTTTGCACTGTGGAAGAGGCTGTTTTGCCTCGTACCCCGCTCTCACGAGGGGTCGATATATTAAGTGGGCGGAGCCGAAATATGGCGCATCGCGAGGACCGGATACCTGTCTGGGACCCCGAAGAAGGCGTCCGAAGACTGGCCTTCGGAGTGGTTTTATATGGAGGACGCTCCGCTACCGGATCCAGTCCGGATCGGCCTTCCGGAGTTCAGCAACGCTCCTCTGAAGAAACGCCTAAGTTGGCGCCCACGGAGCCCTCAACGAGAAGATGATAGGAGCGTCCATTACTTGATGGGCCGGATATGGCTGCTAGCCCATTCCGAATTAACCATGATCGGAGTCATGGCCACATGCATTATGCGTGGGGTGCAGCCGCTCCAATATAGGGGCTCCCCCATGTGGGACTTCAACGGAGACGATGACGCCACCCGTCACGGCCGCAAGGGACCTGGCTCGGCCGACGATCTGGTGAAGATCCTGTCCGGCTTGTACAAGGGGGAGAAGGAGGACTTCCTGCACGAATCCTTTGAACGGATTTTCCATGAACAACCCTCAGAGCCGGGTAAGCGGTCGCATGCATATCTGATTCGTGCCTTTAAAGGCAATTGTCTTATTGTATGATTTTGACACAGGAACTGCGTCGGGATGTGGAGGGCATAAAAAGCCCAGCTCCACAACCCGAAGACCCAGAAAGGTCCCTTGATCCGGCCTCCGAAGAGGATCCGGACTTAGCGGTGGGACTGATTGACGGGGTGTACCACCAGCTCAGCATAGATAATGCTTTAGTTGCCATTATGGCCGACTACCCTGGTTTGCGTCCGGCTTCCCCGGTGAGTACAACCGAAGTCCTGGCGCCGTTACTTCTTTAATGCTTAGTTCTGACCACCGGGCACCAATGGTGTTTGACAGGAGGTGCCTTTACGACAGGAAGCCGAGCCCGCGGCGGCCGACCAAACAAGGTCAGTGCGGCCCAGCAGGCGGAAGAGATGTGCGGCGCGAATCGAAATGTCACCGCAAAGGTACGGTGCACCATTATCCGTGAAGGGAAAGACTCCTGGGGGGCATATTAATACCCGCGATTCTTTCAGGAGAAAAAGCGCTCGCCGGACTAAGTCCGGAGAGGGTCCCTATCAAGCCTCCACCCGCCAGGCTCCAACGCCTGGTCCGGAGGGGGAGGCTAGCGCAAGGCGCGAGCCGGATGCTCCCCCAGCGGAGGATGCCGACAGATTGTCCGCCACCAGGTCTGAGATGGAGAGCGCCATGAATCATAGGCGCCGTCGGACAGTTCTTCGTGACGCGTGTTTCTCCCCTGAGGCGTTAAATGCCTTTAATGCGAGAGACGCGCACCTTCGTGCTGCTCAAGATGGTTTAACCAGAGCCACGGAGCAGTATGTAAAGGACATACAGGTAAGGAATTTTAATAGTTATATATGCCAGTAGGCACGAGACTTAAAATAGTTAAACTAACTGATTTAAGGACCATTTGTTATGCAGGATCTTACTGAGAATAATACCCACCTGTCCCAGGAGATTCAAGAGTGCAAGGCCCCAGCTTGAGGCCGCACTAGCCGCAGCCGGGGGAGCCACGGAGACCCCCTCTGGTAATTCATATTTCGAAAAGAGAATTAATTTATGAAGTGCAGCGTGTGTGTGTAGTCTGACAATAATATTGCAGAGGGTGTCGGACTAGATCCGGACAAGCAACAGCTGCTGCGCCAGTTGAAGGCCGGTGAGAGGGTGCTTATGAAGGTGCAGCAGGAGAGGAACAAGCTCCAAGATGCCCATGCCCAGCTTGGAGAAGAGCTAAAAGGGGTGCGGGCCCAGCTGTCTGGCTCCTTGAAGGAGAATCAGCAGCTTCGTCGCGGCATTTATAGTAAGTGCTTGAGCAAACTCTTTTGAAAAGAAGAGTTCGGCGA
Organism: Triticum timopheevii; assembly: GCA_963921465.1. NCBI lineage: Eukaryota > Viridiplantae > Streptophyta > Magnoliopsida > Poales > Poaceae > Triticum > Triticum timopheevii. The sequence continues at coordinate 157,936,109 of OY997272.1, forward strand.
GGAGGTCGATTGACATAAATATGTCTATAGGTGTGCTCATAGGTCGCCCTATGGAGGAAATGCCCGCGTCAACGGGTAATCAACTTCCCGAGCTAGTGCAACTGTTTGAAAGTGTTCGGCAGGCGATGAGTAGCGTCGTTCAGGCCTTATGGCCTGCCGTCTCTCTACCTGAGGGCCTTGGAGGGCTTGCTGAGAAGCTTCAGGGAGTACGGCGACTTCTCCGTCTGTGGAAGATATCGGCCTGCCGTCAAGGCGCCAGGGAGGCCTGGGTCATGGTGAAGACGCGGTACCCGAAGGCTGACCCAAACCACATGGCCGAGGTCGGACCTATGGGGCCTGATGGGAAGGAGATCCCTGTGAGCCTGATGTATGGCCAAGTAGAGTTGGCCGCAAAATTTTCCCAGCAGGACTATAAATTAGACAGCCTGTTAGATGGGATTGAGGAGGAGTACAATCAGTTAGTTTGACGATGTAATTGTAAAATGACATGTAAAAATGCCTTCTAGCCGGATTGTAGATCGTTTGTCTCTGCGGACCTTTTCGTTTCGACCTTGGGACCCAACAGTCCGGAGTGTGTCCGAATACCCTCACGGTTATATAAAACTGGGGTACGCATGGAGACAAGGCGTAGGGGTCATGAATGCTTTATCCGACAAGTGCCCAACTAGCTATGTTATATTACATGGTTAGTAAGAAACATCTTCCAGGGAGAATAGTTCCGTTAAGGGTTCCTTTCCCTGGGAGGCATGCCCTGAAATGCATGTCCGGACTGCGAAAAAAGCAGAAAAACATCTGGGGGCAGATAAATAAGTAAGTAATAAATCATCTTTTAGGTCACCGACCGAATATTCCCTTAAGAACGCTAGCCTTCGGCTTCACCCAGTCTGAGGTACACATCCGGATGACCCGGCAGTAACAATCGCAGAGGTGCTCCCTTTACCTCCTAGCCGAACAATTGGGAACGTAGGGGTAAGCACAGGAGCCAGGCAACCCAGCTTGGCCAAAACTTAAGTCATATCGATGCATACAATGGTGATCAAAAGGTACATGCGGAAGTGTGACACATGTGTTGGGCATGAAACCCATATAAATAAGCTTCTGTTAAAGAAGCCCCAAGGTATAACGAGTGCGAATAGCACATCGAGTGAGTGCGAAAAAAATGCAGGTCAACCCTCAGGAGGGTTGTGGTGAAAAAAGGGAGGGGAGAGGAGGGAAAACACAGACAACAAAAAAGTATAAAAGGTGGACGGAGAAAGGAGACGAACTCTGAGTCCGGCGCTAGGCGTAAAATCTTCGGAGACGGGCTGTGTTCCATGGGTTTGGCTCGAGTCGGTTGTCAGATGCTTTGCGTAGACGGTATGCACCGCCGGTAAGGACTTGGTCGATGATGAAGGGACCTTCCCATTTGGGCGTAAGTTTGTCCTTTTTCTTGTCCGGCAGGCATAGAACTAGTTCGCCAACATTGTAAGTTTTGGCCCGTACTTCTCTGCTTTGATATCTTCGAGCCTGCTGTTGATAAAATGCGGAACGGGATTTTGCCACGTCGCGCTCCTCCTCCAAGGCATCCAAACTGTCCTGCCGATCTAACTCGGCTTCTCTTTCCTCGTACATGCGCATGCGAGGTGAGTCAAGAATTATGTCGCAGGGCAAAACTGCCTCGGCGCCGTAGACCATAAAAAATGGTGTGAATCCGGTTGTGTGGTTTGGCGTGGTCCGCAGCCCCCAGAGTACGGAGTCGAGCTCCTCTACCCAGTGCGTGTTAGATTCCGTGAGGGACCGCACTAATCTGGGTTTGATGCCGCTCATGATTAGACCATTTGCTCGTTCCACTTGACCATTAGTTTGAGGGTGATAGACTGAAGCATAGTCGAGCTTGATGCCCATGTTCTTGCACCAGAGTTTGACCTCGTCGGGCGTTAAGTTCGTGCCGTTATCGGTGATGATGCTGTGGGGGACGCCGAAACGGTGTACTACCCCGGATATGAAGTCTATCACAGGTCCGGATTCTGCCGTTTTAACCGGCTTGGCCTCTATTCATTTGGTGAATTTGTCCACCATGACCAATAAGTATTTGTGCTTGTGGGCTCCCCCTTTAAGGGGTCCTACCATGTCAAGCCCCCAGACCGCGAACGGCCAGGTGATGGGTATAGTTTTGAGGGCAGTGGGTGGCATGTGGCTCTAGTTAGCAAATAGCTGGCAACCGACGCATCGTTGGACTAAGTCCTGAGCGTCTGCCCGGGCAGTCGGCCAGTAAAATCCTGTACGGAAGGCCTTGCCTACAAGGGCCCGGGCTGCGGCATGGTGCCCGCCGAGTCCGGCGTGAATTTCAGCCAGAAGATTTCGCCCTTCCTCTTCGGAGATACACCTTTGAAGGACTCCGGTTGTGCTTTTCTTATAAAGTTCTCCCTCATGGACTTTGTAGGCTTTAGATCGCCGAACTATGCAGCGGGCCTCATTTTGGTCTTCGAGGAGTTCCTGCCTCAGTAAGTAGGCTAGGAATGGTTCCGTCCACGGGGCAATTACTGCCATTATTTCGTGGGCTGAATGTGTTACTTCATTGGCTGAGCCACCGACTATGTCAGAATCATCTGAGTTAGGTGATGCAGATGGTTCCGGATTGTTATGTCCGGACTCCTCTTCCCATGATACGGATGGCTTAAAAGTCGTTCCAGGAAGATGTTCGGAGGGACGGCATCGTGTTTTGCGCCGATGCGTGCCAACACGTCTGCTGCCTGGTTATTGTCCCGGGCTACATGGTGGAATTCGAGTCCCTCGAACCGAGCTGACATTTTTAGCACAGCGTTGCGGTAGGCTGCCATTTTCGGATCCTTGGCGTCGAAGTCTCCATTTATTTGGGATATTGCGAGGTTTGAATCCCCGCGCACCTCTAGGCGTTGAATACCCATGGAGATTGCCATCCGGAGGCCATGTAGAAGGGCCTCGTATTTCGGCTGCGTTGTTGGAGTCCATGTACATTATTTGAAGTACATATTGGACTGTGTCTCCGGTTGGGGACGTCAAGACGATGCCAGCCCCCAAGCCCGCCAACATCTTGGAGCCGTCGAAATGCATGATCCAATTGGAGTATGCGCCGTACTCTTTAGGGAGTTCGGCTTCGGTCCATTCGGCGATGAAGTCAGCCAGGACTTGCGACTTTATAGCCCGCCGTGGTTTGTAGGTTATGTCAAATGGTAAGAGCTCGATGGCCCATTTTGCAATCCTGCCCGTTGCGTCGCGATTGTTTATAATATCGTTGAGAGGTACTTCGGAGGCCACTGTTATGGAGCACTCTTGAAAGTAGTGTCGCAGCTTCCGGGATGCCATGAACACCGCATACGCTATCTTTTGATAATGTGGGTATCGGGACTTGCATGGATCAAGACAGTGGATACATAGTACACTGGTTTTTGAAGGGGGAATTTGTGTCCTTCTGTTTCTCGTTCGACAACGAGTACCGCGCTGACAACTTGATGTGTTGTTGCGATATATAATAGCATTGGTTCGCCCAGGTTGGGCACGGCCAGGACCGGATTTTTTGCCAATACGTCTTTAACTTCTTCGAGTCCGGCCGTGGCGGCATCCGTCCATTCGAAACGTTCGGTGCGCCGGAGGAGGCGATAAAGGGGCAGTGCCTTTTCTCCCAAACGGGAGATGAAGCGGCTTAGAGCCGCCACGCATCCAGTTAGCTTTTGTATTTGCTTGAGGTCTTTTGGGATATCCAATTGTGACAGAGCTTGGATCTTGGCTGGGTTTGCTTCAATTCCTCTATCGGATACAATGAAGCCCAAGAGCTTTCCGGCTGGTACGCCGAAAACGCATTTTTCCGGGTTTAGCTTAATGTCATATGCTCAGAGGTTGTCGAATGTCACCCTCAAGTCGTCTACTAGAGTTTCGACGTGTTTGGTCTTAACGACCACATCGTCTACATATGCCTCGACTGTTTTACCTATCTGGGTAGCCAGACATGTCTGAATCATGCGCTGATATGTTGCGCCGGCATTTTTGAGTCCGAAGGGCATTGTGTTGAAGCAGAATGGTCCATATGGAGTAATAAATGCTGTTGTAGCCTTGTCTTTTTCCGCCATCTTGATTTGATGGTATCCGGAGTATGCGTCGAGGAAGCACAATGAATCGTGCCCTGCGGTAGTGTCGATGATTTGATCGATGCGGGGGAGAGGGAAGGGGTCCTTTGGGCAAGCCTTGTTAAGGTCTTTGAAATCGACACAAAGGCGCCAGGATTTGTCCCTTTTTAGTACCATTACCAGATTGGCTAGCCAGTCCGGATGTTTGATGTCTCTGATGAATCCGGCTTCTAAGAGTTTGGCTAGCTCCTCTCCCATTGCTTGTCTTTTTGGTTCGGAAAATCGCCAAAGATCCTATTTGACAGGCTTGAATCCTTTTAGGATATTTAGGCTGTGCTCTGCCAGTCTGCGTGGGATTCCTGGCATGTCTGAGGGGTGCCAGGCGAAAATGTCCCAATTTTCCCGAAGGAATTCTCGTAGTGCGGCTTCGACATCGGGATTTAATTGTGCCCCAATGGAGGCCGTCTTTGTGGGGTCGGTTGGATGGACCTGGAATTTGACTATTTCGTCTGCTGGTTTAAAAGAGGTGGACTTGGACCTCTTGTCGAGTATCACGTCGTCCCTATCCACCATGGAGCGCAGCGCAGTTAGTTCCTTTGCCGCTAGGGCTTCGGATAGTGCCTCTAGGGCTAATGCGGCTGTCTTATTTTCGGTGCGGAGTGCAATATCTGGATCACTGGCCAGAGTGATGATTCCATTGGGGCCGGGCATTTTAAGCTTCATGTACCCGTAATGGGGTATAGCTTGGAAGATTGTGAATGCCTCTCGCCCTAACAAGGCGTGATATCCGCTGCCGAATGGGGCCACTTGGAACGTGACCTCTTCGGACCTGTAATTGTCCGGCGAGCCGAACACTACATCGAGTGTGATTTTTCCTGTGCAGCGTACTTCTCGACTAGGGATTATCCCCCTGAAGGTTGTGCTGCTTCGCTCAATGCGGCTCCAGTCGATATCCATTTTTTGAAGGGTTTCCTCGTAGATGAGGTTTAATCCGCTGCCGCCATCCATGAGTACCTTGGTAAGGCGAAAGCCGTCCACTATCGGACTGAGGACCAATGCGGCTGGTGCTCTAGCTGTTCGGAATTTAGGTTCGTCGCGGGCGTTGAAGGTGATAGTCGTGTCACTCCATGGATTTGCTGTTGCTACTTGGTAGACTTCGGCGAGGCCGCGGATTGTTCGTTTTCGTATGTTATTTGATGCGAAAGTCTTGAAGACTGTTAATACCATACTGGTACTGCTGGGCTATTTGCCCGGGGCTAAAAAGCCTTCGCCACTTTTGGCCACCTGCCGTAGTATCCAACATGCTCGAAGGCTGTGTGTTGGAGTGGCGCCCTCCGTACTGTGGATTTTGCAGGGTCCGTTGAGCCAGCCCTCCAGTACGGTTCCATGCCCTTTAGGGGGTTTTTGCTTTTTGGTTTTTAACCCAGGTGCTTGAGTATGGCGCACCCTTTTATTTCGGACTAGGGTTGTAGTCAAGGCCGGACTGTCCCAAAACCTAGTTTCGGTGTTCCTGGCACTCTCCACCGCACAGTATTTTTGTATGATGGTTGCTAGGTCGACGAAGTTTGTAACTTCGCGGCGACTTATGGCGTTCATGATTCTCTTGTCCGTGCAATTGTTGCGGAAAATTGAAATCGCGCTTTCTTTGCAGCAGTCCTTTATCCTGTTCATAACCAGGAGGAATCTGGCCCAGTAATGATGTACTGCTTCATCGGGCTCTTGCCGTATTCGAGATAGATCGCTTATGTTTGGGTGGGCGGGTGGAATCAAGTTCGGAACCCCGCCCGATCTGAGGCTCAAAGGCCAAGAAGCTTCCGGATTTGGAAGCTTGACTTGCTGGATGCTTTCCAACGAATCTAGTCTGATGCCTGACTCTAAGTTCAGTATTTGATTAGCATCCGTCCCTCCGCGGGAATCCGGCTTGGAGGGATCGGGAATCCGGACATAGTTGGTTTTCAACGTAGAAGAAGGGTTGCCGCATTGTTCCTCTACCACGACAACGTGGTGGGTAGCCTGAGGAGAGTTAATCTCTCTCAGATCGGTTTTAAGCCCAATCTGATCGTAGTCTGTAGCGACTCCCAGGGCGGCGATGCGATCCAAGAGCTCGTTTACAGAGGAGAGCTCAATCGGATCTAACTGCTCGGCGAATTCCGAGCTGACGTGAAGATCGCTTTTGATGACCTGAGAGGTCATCATCGGAGCGGTGGCCGAACAGGCGGTCATAAGAAAACCACCTAGCCGGATAGTTTGGCCGGCGGCCAAAGCTCTCTTGACGACGGTGCCATCTTTAAAGACGGGAAAAGGCATCCTTCCTGATCGCGATGGCACAGAGTAACTCTCAATGAAAGCACCAATGTCGGTGTCAAAACCGGCGGATCTCGGGTAGGGGGTCCCGATCTGTGCATCTAGGCGGATGGTAACAGGAGACGAGGGACACGATGTTTTTACCCAGGTTCGGGCCCTCTTGATGGAGGTAAAACCCTACGTCCTCCTTGATTAATATTGATGATGTGGGTTACAAGAGTAGATCTACCACGAGATCAAGGAGGCTAAACCCTAGAAGCTAGCCTATGGTATGATTGTTGTTCGTCCTATGGACTAAGGCCATCCGGTTTATATAGACACCGGAGAGGGCTAGGGTTACACAGAGTCGGTTACAAAGGTAGGAGATCTACATATCCGTATCGCCAAGCTTGCCTTCCACGCCAAGGAAAGTCCCATCCGGACACGAGACGAAGTCTTCAATCTTGTATCCTCATAGTCTTGGAGTCCGGCCGATGATGATAGTTCGGCTATCCGGACACCCCCTAGTCCGGGACTCCCTCACCGACGATCGAATCTCGGGCAAGTAACGTACCGATGACAAAGGGAACAACGTATATTGTTATGCGGTCTGACCGATAAAGATCTTCGTAGAATATGTCGGAGCCAATATGAGCATCCAGGTTCCGCTATTGGTTATTAACCGGAGACGTGTCTCGGTCATGTCTACATAGTTCTCGGACCCGTAGGGTCTGCACGCTTAACGTTTCAATGACAGTTATATTATGAGTTTATATGTTTTGATGTATCGAAGGTTGTTCGGAGTCCCGGATGTGATCACAGACATGACGGGGAGTCTCGAAATGGTTGAGACATGAAGATTGGATGTCGGTACTTGATCGGTACTTGATCGGTCGGATCATGAAGACGTACGACTACATCAACCGCGTTGTGCTAACTCTTCCGCTTTCGGTCTACGAGGGTACGTGGACAACACTCTCCCCTCTTGTTGCTATGCATCACCATGATCTTGCGTGTGCGTAGGAATTTTTTTGAAATTACTACGTTCCCCAACAGCTGCTAGCAACTTCGCACTTTGCTAGGTGAATGAACCTCGGTTGGGGGGGCATGCATTCATAGCTTAGGATTCCCTTCGTGCCGACACGAGGGAGGAGGGGGGATGCTAGCTACTTCGCACTTTGCTAGGTGAACCTCGGTTGGTGGGGAGGGGGCATGCATTCATAGCTTAGGATTCCCTTCGTGCCGACACGAGGGGTGGGGGGTGGGGGCTAGCAATATCGTGCGCTTTGCGAGAGAGGTGCCACATCGAAGTTGCATTTGGTATTTGAAAATCAAACTACCCTTTTGATACATAAATTTGGTCCACATGCAAGTGTGTTCGTGTTCTGACCCTCTCCCGCGTCATTTTTTTGCCAAATTTATGAACATTAGACAAGTCGGATGATGCAACAGACACGATTCACTCAAACTAACCGTGTGCCATGCCGCAAGTATATTGGGCTCCACAAGGCTCCCCCTCTCAAAAATATATGCTCGCCTCGAGGGTTTTTCTATTTCATAACAATGGTTGTTATCTCCGGACCATGTGCTATGTTACCTATTCCCAATCCCACCTGCATCCCTAGAAAATATATGCCCGCCTCGTGGGTTTTTCTGTTTCATAACACACGGTTGTTATTTCCAGACCGTGTGCGATGCACTATCATCAAAATTTTCAATAGCCCGGCATTTCACTCCCGCGTTTGACTCCCGTGTAGTAAAATTTTCAGTACCCGCGTCATTTTCTCAAACACCTCACGCCCCCACCTCCACACACACACACACACACACACACACACACACACACATACCAAAACCTCCTCAAGCATGGGCGCGCGCGCACACACACACACACACCCTCCCTCGCTCGAAACCCTAGCAAGGTCCCCGCCGTCGCAAGGCCTCCATTGTCAACATCTGTCGGTTTGCCCATGCAGCTTACCCACTGATCTCATACCCAGGCCGCCCTGAGTTTCTTAGATGACGCCTGCCAAACGCCCCCTTTCCCACAGATCCCCATCCCCCACTCCAGAGGGTCGCATCCTAAGCCCGGCTATGCTTCCCATGGAGCTCGAGGAGCGACTGACCCAAAAGAGATGTATAGCGGTCTCTTCGCCCGACGTCGCCGAGGAAGCTGACGACCATTACTGGCGGCAGGCACTCAAGCAGCGGGATAGAGTATGCGGGCATGTCTCGGCCACCGGCTACGACATCGAGGTCATCGATAGTGATGGCCTGAGGTGGGCTGTGTCACAGGTTAAGTGGCCCACCCCCAACCCCTCGGGTTCAACCACTCTTGATCTCATCCATGGCCCCGCTGCTGATCTCCTCTGGCTCGTTGTCAATAATTTGCCATTCTACATCGCCATCGAGCCCCTTTTGTCATTTCTGAAGGACACGTTCTGTGACGCTGGCTTGGGATCCACAGCTTCCAAGTCAGACCTCATCGACGGTGACCATGAGGAGGGCACTCTCTCCGGCTCTTCCAAGGGGAAAGAGCACATCTGCTCTTCCAAGGGGAAAGCGCCCATCTGCGACATCAGGGAGGGTGCCCTACAGTCGTGCTCTTCCAAGGGGAAGGAGCCCATCTGCGACAACCTGGAGCGCATCCAGGGTGCGTGCTCTTCCCACGGGAACGAGCCCATCTGTGACAAGTGAGGAAACCGATGATTTGTTTATTTCAGTTGTTCACAATGTGATGCTCTATATGTGCAATTATTTACTGTGCAGTACATTTCATCAATCCAGTTTTAAACATACTGATAGGAATGCATATATTTTCTTGCTGTTAAGCCTGTTATAGCTAGCATATGCCTCTTTTAAAGTTTTTTTATTTTTCGGTTGTTTGTAGTTAGCATATGTTCAGTTTCAAATGCAATCTTTGATTGTTCGTAGTATGCCTTGTTTATTCCAGTTATTCACAACGTAATGTTCTATATGTGCAAGTATGAACTGTGCAGTTCAATTTCATCAATACCAGTTTCAACAATACCACTATGAATGACTACATTTGGTTGTTGCATCCTGTAGTTAACACGCCTTTCCGTTTTTATTTAACCATAACTAGTGTACTTAGACCGGTACAATACTAGTTTGAATGACTATGTTTGCTTGTTGTTAAATGTTAGGCCTGTTGCAGTTAGCACACCTTTCCACTTGTTTTGCATTACTAGCATGCTTAAACCTGCACACTGAAGCTATCTTTTGGAGATTATTTTGTCTGCCATGTATAAGTTTGGTTGATGTTTAGCCTGTTGTGGTTAACATGCTTCTTGATGTACCTACATAGGACAATTTTGGGAACGACTGTTGTTTTCCATCGAGGTTAGTTTCATCACATGGCTTATATCTGCTCACTCTTCAGGATATCTGTAGCTGGTACCATATAGGCCGACGGCTGATAAGGGACTAATCGGTGAATCGGACTTTTAACTGAATATATCTGCAACCCATTTTTCCTTAGGTTAACTAGGGCCATATGTAATATATCTGAGGCTACATAGCAACATGCACTATACTTAATGTCTAAATATGCAATCCTAGGCTACATAGAAATAGGGAAGAGTGTTACATTAATGTTCTAATGATGTCTAGATATACGTAGAAGAGCAACAACAGCAACAGCAACAACACAGCCCTGTTTAGATACTCAACTTAGCTAGAGGTTAAAGTTAGTTTCTAGCTCATTACTAACCCTGAACTAACTCCATCCAAAGAGTTGTTTGGATGGCAGGGTTAGATTGACAATAAATGCACTAGGAGAACTAGCTCCAATTAGCACCTCTTGGGTTGGATAGTTTTTTTGGGTGGGTTATAGATGCAACTAGCTCAAACTAGCCCTCATGTTTAGATATACTTTAGGGCTATTTGAGACCGAACTAGCTCAAACTAACTGTAACCCATGGATACAGCAGCAGTTAATCAACCGGTACTTTGTAAGAATGAACTAAACTCCTTCTGGCCCATAATATAAGATGTTAATTCATCTAATATGTGAGTATATTGGATGTTATAAGATACTCCCTCCGTTCCTAAATATTTGTCTTTTAGATATTTCGAATAGACTACCACATACGGATGTATATAGACATATTATAAAAGAGTGTTGTACTACATCATTGTGCAATTGATGTTTAGCTTCTAATATTAACTTGGTGCTTTTAGGTACATATGTCATTGGTAAAGATCCGCGTTTCGACCCTTTCTGCGTATGGGGCAATGAGATATCGATGAACCAGCATCAAGTGAGGAAGCTGATAAAGATTATTAGTAAAATGGGTCCAAAGATGGCAATTAAACTATTTGTTTACACTCTATCCAAGACAACAGCGAACTGCAGGATGGTAAGTAAGAACTCTGCAGCCTTCTTTTTACTGCCCATAATGAGTTGTGTTAGATGACAATGTATGAATATTTTTCCTTTGCAGTGGCTGCCAAAGCAGTTTACTCAAGATTACCTCTCAAACTACATGATTGCTGGGCATGCAAAGGTCAAAGTATTTCTACCAGAACACGATGATTATCTAGATGTTTTCATGAAGACCGTGAAGGATCGGTGGTCGGCCATCACAATGGGTTGGACTAGAATCGTGCGTGCCTTCTGCATGGAGGAGGGCACAATATGGGCATTCCGCTTCACCTTGTTCAGCAACCAGAATATATTTTTCCTCTTTCTTTACCGTCTTTAATAGTACAAGTATACAATTGTGGTTCATCATTCTTTATTTGGTTCTTATGTACTTCTTGAACATATGTACCTATGAATCGAATAATGCATTGGTTGTTTGAACCTGATGGATATGAATAAAGTTGTAGCGCACATTCAAATTCAAATCCAAATCTGGTACAATTTGGAAAAGCAACAATTAAATTACGATGAAATTACGCTCTCCAGGTTGTTACGGCACACACGGTTGGTAAAACACAAACGTTTGCGATATGCACCATAATCCGAGATGGTTCACAGAGAGGAAATGTGTGCAAGCATGCACACAGTTGCCATTTGCAAAGCGTGTGCGATGTTAGACAATATCACAAACGGTGCGGGCAAACTAAAAGTTTGTGTCAGTTGCCTTATCTGACACGATTCGCAACCATGAACTATTTCGGATGAAGTACGTATCGTAAATGTTGCACCACAGAATAACGTGTGCGATAGTTGTCGTGTACGACGATGTTACGACGGTCCGATGTTTCGTAATCCTGTCCGATACTCGTATGATGATTAGCTAATCTTTCTTAACGGTGAACCGTTTGTGACGGGCCACACATCATACACGTTCTATAATAGTGAACTGTTTGTGATGGGCCACGCATCGTAAACGTAGCACCATAGAATACCGATTGCGATGGCAATGCAAGCAGAAACGAGTAGGAGTACTGTAGGGTCCCTATCCCCGACGGTTTCTAGGTCGTGTGAGAAGGACCCCCCTATCGTCCACACTCACTTGGCGACGGTTCCAAATGCTGTCGCGGAAAGGGGTTTTAAACCGTTTGTTTAGGACTAACGCGCACCAGTGAGCACCTGGGATTTAACGGCCCGGTGTGGTTTATAGGTGATTTTGAAAGGTAGGAGCTCTATGGCCCACTTGGCTATGTGGCCCATTGCATCCCTGTTATTAATTATGTCACTTAACGAGACCTCGGATGCCACGATTACCGAACAATCCTGAAAATAGTGTCGAAGTTTTCCTGATGCCAGCATAGGCTATCATTTGATAGTGTGGGTATCATGACTTGCACGGGGTTAGGACTTCAGAGACGTAATAGACGGGCCTCTGGACCTGCATTTTGTGGCCCTCCATGTCTCGCTCGACCATAAGTATTGCGCTCACCGTCTGGTTTGTGGCCGATACGTATAATATCATTGGTTCACATGCACCTTGTGCTGTCAGGATGGGATTGGCAGTGAAGAGAGCTTTGATGTCCTCCAGGGCTGTTGCGACCTGCTCGATCCATTTAAATGTTTTTGTTAGCTTTAATAGCCTGTACAGGGGTAGGGCCTTTTCTCCGGGACGTGATATGAAGTGACTCAAGGCCGCCACATAGCCTGCTAATCTTTGTATGTGTTTGAGCTCTATTGGTACCTCCAAACGATCCAAGGCTCGAATTTTTGCTGGATTGGCTTGGATTCCTCGACTGGACACGATGAAGCCGAGGAGTTTGTCAGCTGGGACCCTGAAGACGCACTTTTCCAGATTGAGTTTAATTTGATATTCCCGTAAGCTGGCAAATGTATCCCAAAGGTTGTCTACCAATTGTCTGACGTGTTTGGTTTTGACAACCACATTGTCGATGTAGGCCTCAACGGTCTTCCTGATGTGTTTTTCTAGGCAAGTTTGAATCATGAGTTGGTACGTGGCGTCGACGTTCTTTAGTCCTATGGGCATCGTGTTGAAGCAGAACGGCCTGTAGGGTGTAATGAATGTTGTAGCTGCCTGGTCCGATTCCTGCATCTTTATCTGATGGTATCCTGAGTCGGTGTCCAAGAAGCATAGTGCATCATGACCCGCCGTGGCATCTACAATTTGGTCGACACAGGGTAGAGGAAGGGGTCTTTGGGGCAGGCTTTATTGAGCCCCTTGAAACCGACACATAACTGCCAGGACATGTCTTCTTTGGTACCATGACCAAATTGGCCAACCAATCAGGGTGTTTTATGTCTCGGATGAACACGACCTCCAGTAGTTTAACCAGCTCCTTGCCAATTGCTTAACGCTTAGGCTCGGAAAAAAATCAAAGTTTTTGCTTGATAGGCTTGTAGCCCTTTAGTATGTTCAAGCTGTGTTCTACGAGCCAGCAGGGTATCCCTGGCATGTTAGAAGGATGCCAAGCAAATATGTCCCAATTCTCCCTGAGGAAAGTGCGCAAGGCCTCGAAAATATCTAGATCAAGGTTTGCCCCTATGGATATTGTTTTGGCGGGGTCCGTTGGGTGTACCTGAAATTTGATTATTACATCAGCTAGTTTGAATGAATTAGTCTTCGATCGTTTGTCAAGAATGGTGGCGTCCCGATCGACTTCGGTTCATAACGCGATTAGCTCCTTGGCCGCAAGGGCTTCAGACAAAGTCTCGAGGGCTAGCGATGTCGTCTTGTTCTTGGCTTTAAGCGCCCTGTCGGGGTCACTCGAGATGGTGATGATTTCTTTTGGGCCTGGCATTTTAAGCTTCATGGTTCTAGTTCTCTCTAGATCCTCATAATAGAGAATCCCTATGCGGTTCTCTTCTTCTACCTATAATTCTCCGGCGACGATTAGCTCTGGATGACGAAGTGCTATCGGATCGTGAAGCTTGTATGCTTGCAATTTGTGGAGAGGCCGTGCTTTCGGTCTTCTTTTTGAGGGATCGTTTGTGGGAGGTTCGTGGGATTGTTCGTCTATAGTATGAGGTACTTCAAGTATGATCTACACCAACTCGTCTTCTTTCACTTCAACCTGGAGTCGGTAACAATCGTTGATCACAACCTGCTATACATCTTCATATTGATCTTGGGTGCGTGTAGGCGCGAAATTCTTGTTTTCTACTACGTTTCCCAACAAGGCTCTAAAAGGTTCCTATGGAAAGAAATATCAGGGTTTTCTTGTCCCAAAACTTATTTGATCATGAAAAAGTTATGTCTGACGGTCATGTACGAACTGAGGTATTGCACCATGAGTGGGGGCCCCTAGCTGACTGACTTCCCCGAATCGAACCTGAGACCCATCCTTAACCGAGAAGGTGCCAAACTAGAAAAATAATCCCTTGGCCTTCACTATGCCACACCAAAACTATGAATCACCAGGTTTCCAATGAACTTGAGAAATGTCTTTGGAACACACATACTTGCTACGAATGATTTCCTGCCACACTCCATTCTTAGTGAGTAGTTTGTAAACCCATTTGCTAAGAAGAGCGATGTTTTTAATCTCAAGATCATGAATTCCAAGCCCCCCTTGACTTTTAGGTCAACATAATACACTCCACCTAGCTAGCTGACATTTCTTGGTTTCATTAACACACTGCGAAAAAAATCTGGATCTGACGTAATTGAGACACTAAAGAACCCCTTTCGGTAGGTGGAAGAATGACAACATGTATAAAACCATATTACTGGGGACAGAATTGATCAAGATCAATCGCCACCCATATTACAAGAGTTTGGCCTTCCAACTGGCTAGTCGTTTCTCAAGTCTCTCTTCCACATGCTTGCACTCAACGATAGTTAAACGTCGATAGTGTATGGGAATACCCATATACCGAATCATGAACTGCCCAAGCTGGCAGCCGAAAATCTTAGCACACTCATGTGCAGAATATACAAAGTCGCTGAAGCAGAAAAGTTCGCTGTTATGGAAATTAATTTTGAGACCATAGAGCTCCTCAAATGCACATAAAAGTAGCTCGAGGTTTCTTGCTTTAGCTAGGTCGTGATCCATAAAAAGTATAGTGTGCGCGTATTGTAGAATAGATAGACCTTCTTCTACCAAATGAGAAATGACACCGCTAACCTGACCGGAAACCTTAGCCCAGTCAACAAGGATAGCTGACATGTCGGCCACAATGTTAAAAATAATAGGGGATAGGGGTCCCCTTGGCGAAGCGCATTCCAAGTCTGAAAGTATTTGCCAACGTCATCGTTGCCACAAAACTCTCGACCCTTTGACACCATTTTGGCGAAAAAACCTTCATGCATAAAGTTTGCAAAAGAAAGGGCCATTTGATTTTATCATATGTTTTTTTGAAATCTATTTTCAAGATGACTCCACTCAACTTTTTACGGTGTAGCTCATTTATAGTTTCATGCAACACAACAACTCCATCAAGTATGTTGCATCCTTGCATAAACATTGTTTGAGTGGGTTTGACCACATGGTCAGCCACCCCGTTCAACCGATTAGTTGCAACCTTCATGAAGATTTTAAAGCTTGTGTTTAGAAGGCAAATCAGTCGATATTGTTGAATATGACTAGCCTCCTTAGTCTTGGGAAATAGAATAATTTGGCCGAAGTTTAAACGAGAAATATCAAGGTTTTTGGTGTAGTTGGTTAAACAACTAAACCGAGTATGCCTTAATCACATCCCAAAAACATTGATAAAACTCCACCGAAAAACAGTCCGGTCCCGGAGCCTTGTTGGGTTCCATTTGAAAAAACCGCGATTCGAATTTCCTCCTCAAAGAATGGAGATGTCAAGAACTCATTTTCCACCTCTGAAACTTGAGGGATGTCATGAGTGGTGGACTCATCCAGCTCAAAAGGGTTTTCAGCTGAAGGTCCAAAAAGCTCTTTGTAATACTTAGCAATAAAATTTCTAAGTGGTGCATCTCCCTCAATACGGCCTTCCTCCTGGTCAAGAACAAAGTTATGTTTCTTTCTATGCCTGTCATTGGCCAGCATTTGAAAGTATTCCGTATTATCATCACCTTGAACTAGCGAGTCGGCCTTGCAATGTTGGTACCGTTTAATCTCTTCCTTGCATAGCAGGCGGGCAATCTGTTCATTTAGATGCCTTTTTTACTCATTCACAATAGCAAAAGAGGCCACACCTCTGCAATTTTATCAAGGGTATCGATTAAGGTAGATAGTCACAACTTTTCTTTTCTTTTTTGTATACGCCAACAGTGTACTTAGTGTTGGGGAACGTAGTAATTTCAAAAATTTCCTACGCACACGCAAGATCATGGTGATGACATAGCAACGAGAGGGGAGAGTGTTGTCCGCGTACCCTCGTAGACCGTAAGCGGAAGCGTTATGACAACGCGGTTGATGTAGTCGTACGTCTTCACGATCCGACCGATCCAAGTACCGAATGTACGGCACCTCCGAGTTCAGCACACGTTCAGCTCGATGACGATCCCCGAACTCCGATCCAGCAAAGTGTCGGGGATGAGTTCCGTCAGCACGACGGCGTGGTGACGATGATGATGCTCTACCGGCGCAGGGCTTCGCCCAAACTCCGCGACGATATGACCGAGGTGGAATATGGTGGAGGGGGGCACCGCACACGGCTAAGGAATGATCACGAAGATCGACTTGTGTGTTATGGGGTGCCCCCTGCCCCCGTATATAAAGGAGCCAAGGGGGAGGGGGCAGCCGGCCAAGGAGGGTGCGCCAAGGAGGAGTCCTACTCCCACCGGGAGTAGGATTCCCCCCTTCCAAGTAGTAGGAAAGAGGGAAGAGAAGAGAAGGAGGGGGCGCAACCCCTCCCCCTAGTCCAATTCGGACTAGGCCTTGGGGGGGGGGGGCGCTCAACCTCTCCTCTCTCTTTCCCCTAAAGCCCAATAAGGCCCATATACTCCCCGGCGAATTCCCGTAACTCTCCGGTACTCCGAAAAATACCCGAATCACTCGGAACCTTTCCGAACTCCGAATATAGTCGTCCAATATATCGATCTTTACGTCCCGACCATTTCGAGACTCCTCGTCATGTCCCCGATCTCATCCGGGACTCCGAACTCCTTCGGTACATCAAAACTCATAAACTTATAATATAACTGTCATCGAAACCTTAAGCGCGCGGACCCTACGGGTTCGAGAACTATGTAGACATGACCGAGACACGTCTCCAGTCAATAACCAATAGCGGAACCTGGATGCTCATATTGGCTCCTACATATTCTACGAAGATCTTTATCGGTCAAACCGCATAACAACATACGTTGTTCCCTTTGTCATCGGTATGTTACTTGCCCGAGATTCGATCGTCGGTATCCAATACCTAGTTCAATCTCGTTACCGGCAAGTCTCTTTACTCGTTACGTAATACATCATCTTGCAACTAACTCATTAGTTGCAATGCTTGCAAGGCTTAAGTGATGTGCATTACCGAGAGGGCCTAGAGATACCTCTCCGACAATCGGAGTGACAAATCCTAATCTCGAAATACGCCAACCCAACATGTACCTTTGGAGACACCTGTAGTACTCCTTTATAATCACCCAGTTACGTTGTGACATTTGATAGCACCCAAAGTGTTCCTCCGGTAAACGGGAGTTGCATAATCTCATAGTTACAGGATCATGTATAAGTCATGAAGAAAGCAACAACAACATACTAAACGATCAAGTGCTAAGCTAACGGAATGGGTCATGTCAATCACATCATTCTCCTAATGATGTGATCCCATTAATCAAATGACAACACATTTCTATGGTTAGGAAACATAACCATCTTTGATTAATGAGCTAGTCAAGTAGAGGCATACTAGTGACTATATGTTTGTCTATGTATTCACACATGTATCATGTTTCCGGTTAATACAATTCTAGCATGAATAATAAACATTTATCATGATATGAGGAAATAAATAATAACTTTATTATTGCCTCTAGGGCATATTTCCTTCAGTCTCCCACTTGCACTAGAGTCAATAATCTAGATTACATAGTAATGATTCTAACACCCATGGAGTCTTGGTGTTGATCATGTTTTGCTCGTGAGAGAGGCTTAGTCAATGGGTCTGCAACATTCAGATCCATATGTATCTTGCAAATTTCTATGTCTCCCACTTGGACTTGGTCCCGGATGGAGTTGAAGCGTCTCTTGATGTGCTTGGTCCTCTTGTGAAATCTGGATTCCTTTGCCAAAGCAATTGCACCAGTATTGTCACAGAAGATCTTCATTGGTCCCGATGCACTAGGTATGACACCTAGATCGGTAATGAACTCCTTCATCCAGACTCCTTCATTTGCTGCTTCCGAAGCAGCTATGTACTCAGCTTCACATGTAGATCTCGCCACGACGCTTTGTTTAGAACTGCACCAACTTACAGCTCCACCGTTTAATAAAAACATGTATCCAGTTTGTGATTTAGAATCGTCCGGATCAGTGTCAAAGCTTGCATCGACGTAACCATTTACGATTAGCTCTTTGTCACCTCCATATACGAGAAACATATCCTTAGTCCTTTTCAGGTATTTCAGGATGTTCTTGACCGCTGTCCAGTGATCCACTCCTGGATTACTTTGGTACCTCCCTGCCAAACTTATTGCTAAGCATACGTTAGGTCTGGTACACAGCATTGCATACATGATAGAGCCTATGGCTGAAGCATAGGGAACATCTTTCATTTTCTCTCTATCTTCTGCAGTGGTTAGGCATTGAGTTTGACTCAACTTCACACCTTGAAGCACGGGAAAGAACCCTTTCTTTGCCTGATCCATTTTGAACTTTTTCAAAATTTTATCAAGGTATGTGCTTTGTGAAAGTCCTATTAAGCGTCTTGATCTATCTCTATAGATCTTGATGCCCAATATGTACGCAGCTTCACCTAGATCTTTCATTGAAAAACTTTTATTCAAGTATCCCTTTATGCTATCTAGAAATTCTATATCATTTCCAATTAATAATATGTCATCTACATATAATATCAGAAATGCTACAGAGCTCCCACTCACTTTCTTATAAATACATGCTTCTCCAAAAGTCTGTATAAAACCATATGCTTTGATCACACTATCAAAACGTTTATTCCAACTCCGAGATGCTTGCACCAGTCCATAAATGGATCGCTGGAGCTTGCATACTTTGTTAGCACCTTTTGGATCAACAAAACCTTCTGGCTGCATCATATACAACTCTTCTTCCAGAAATCCATTCAAGAATGCAGTTTTGACATCCATTTGCCAGATTTCATAATCATGAAATGCAGCAATGGCTAACATGATTCGGACAGACTTAAGCATCGCTACGGGTGAGAAGGTCTCATCGTAGTCAACCCCTTGAACTTGTCGAAAACCTTTTGCAACAAGTCGAGCTTTATAGACAGTTACATTACCATCAGCGTCAGTCTTCTTCTTAAAGATCCATTTGTTCTCAATGGCCTGCCGATCATCGGGCAAGTCAACCCAAAGTCCATACTTTGTTCTCATACATGGATCCCATCTCAGATTTCATGGCCTCTAGCCATTTTGCGGAATCTGGGCTCATGATCGCTTCCTCATAGTTCGTAGGTTCGTCATGGTCAAGTAACATGATTTCCAGAATAGGATTACCGTACCACTCTGGTGCGGATCTTACTCTGGTAGACCTTCGAAGTTCAGTAGAAACTTGATCTGAAGTTTCGTGATCAATATCATTAGCTTCCTCACTAATTGGTGTAGGTGTCACAGGAACCGATTCATGTGATGAACTACTTTCCAATAAGGGAGCAGGTACAGTTACCTCATCAAGTTCTACTTTCCTCCCACTCACTTCTTTCGAGAGAAACTCCTTCTCTAGAAAGGATCCATTCTTAGCAACGAATGTCTTGCCTTTGGATCTGTGATAGAAGGTATACCCAAATGTTTCTTTTGGGTATCCTATGAAGACACATTTCTCCGATTTAGGTTCGAGCTTATCTGGTTGAAGTTTCTTCACATAAGCATCGCAGCCCCAAACTTTAAGAACGACAACTTTGGTTTCTTGCCAAACCATAGTTCATAAGGCGTCGTCTCAACGGATTTTGATGGTGCCCTATTTAACGTGAATGCGGCCGTCTCTAAAGCATAACCCCAGAACGATAGCGGTAAATCAGTAAGAGACATCATAGATCGCACCATATCTAGTAAAGTACGATTACGACGTTCGAACACACCATTTCGTTGTGGTGTTCCGGGTGGCGTGACCTGCGAAACTATTCTGCATTGTTTCAAATGTAAACCAAACTCGTAACTCAAATATTCTCCTCCACGATCAGATCGTAGGAATTTTATTTTCTTGTTATGATGATTTTCCACTTCACTCTGAAATTCTTTGAACTTTTCAAATGTTTCAGACTTGTGTTTCATTAAGTAGATATACCCATATCTGCTTAAATCATCTGTGAAGGTGAGAAAATAACGATATCTGCCACGAGCTTCAATATTCATCGGACCGCATACATCTGTATGTATGATTTCCAACAAATCTGTTGCTCTCTCCATAGTACCGGAGAACGGTGTTTTAGTCATCTTGCCCATGAGGCACGGTTCGCAAGTACCAAGTGATTCATAATCAAGTGATTCCAAAATTCCATCAGTATGGAGTTTCTTCATGCGCTTTACACTGATATGACCTAAACGGCAGTGCCACAAATAAGTTGCACTATCATTATTAACTCTGCATCTTTTGGCTTCGACATTATGAATATGTGTATCACTACTATCGAGATTCAACAAAAATAGACCACTCTTCAAGGGTGCATGACCATAAAAGATATTACTCATATAAATAGAACAACCATTATTCTCTGATTTAAGTGAATAACCGTCTCGCATCAAACAAGATCCAGATATAATGTTCGTGCTCAACGCTAGCACCAAATAACAATTATTCAGGTCTAAAACTAATCCCGAAGGTAGATGTAGAGGTAGTGTGCCGACCGCGATCACATCGACTTTGGAACCGTTTCCCACGCGCATCGTCACCTCATCCTTGGCCAGTGCTCGCTTATTCCGTAGTCCCTGTTTCGAGTTGAAAATGTTAGCAATAGAACCAGTATCAAATACCCAGGTGCTACTGCGAACTCTAGTAAGGTACACATCAATAACATGTATATCACATATACCTTTGTTCACCTTGCCATCCTTCTTATCCGCCAAATACTTGGGGCAGTTCCGCTTCCAGTGTCCAGTCTGCTTGCAGTAGAAGCACTCAGTTTCAGGCTTAGGTCCAGACTTGGGTTTATTCTCTTGATTAGCAACTTGCTTGCTGTTCTTCTTGAAGTTCCCCTTCTTCTTCTCTTTGCCCTTTTTCTTGAAACTAGTGGTCTTGTTAACCATCAACACTTGATGCTCCTTCTTGATTTCTACTTCCGCAGCTTTTAGCATTGCGAAGAGCTCAGGAATTGTCTTGTTCATCCCTTACATATTATAGTTCATCACGAAGCTCTTGTAGCTTGGTGGCAGTGATTGGAGAATTTTGTCAATGACACTATCATCAGGAAGATTAACTCCCAGTTGAATCAAGTGATTATTATACCCAGACATTTTGAGTATGTGTTCACTGACAAAAGTATTCTCCTCCATCTTGCAGCTATAGAACTTATTGGAGACTTCATATCTCTCAATCCGGGCATTTTCTTGAAATATTAACTTCAACTCCTGGAACATCTCATATGCTCCATGACGTTCAAAACGTCGTTGAAGACCCGGTTCTAAGCCGTAAAGCATGGCACACTGAACTATCGAGTAGTCATCAGCTTTGCTCTGCCAGACGTTCTTAACGTCGTTAGTTGCATTAGCAGCAGGCCTGGCACCCAGCGGTGCTTCCAGGACGTAATTCTTCTGTGCAGCAATGAGGATAATCCTCAAGTTACGGACCCAGTCCGTGTAATTGCTACCATCATCTTTCAACTTTGCTTTCTCAAGGAACGCATTAAAATTCAACGGAACAACAGCACGAGCCATCTATCTACAACAAACATAGATAAGCAAAATACTATCAGGTACTAAGTTCATGATAAATTTAAGTTCAATTAATCATATTACTTAAGAACTCCCACTTAGACAGACATCTCTCTAGTCATCTAAGTGATCACGTGATCCAAATCAACTAAACCATAACCGATCATCACGTGAGATGGAGTAGTTTTCAATGGTGAACATCACTATGTTGATCATATCTACTATATGATTCACGCTCGACCTTTCGGTCTCCGTGTTCCGAGGCCATATCTGCATATGCTAAGCTCGTCAAGTTTAACCTGAGTATTCTGCGTGTGCAAAACTGGCTTGCACCCATTGTAGATGGACGTAGAGCTTATCACACCCGATCAACACGTGGTGTCTGGGCACGACGAACTTTGGCAACGGTGCATACTCAGGGAGAACACTTCTTGATAATTTTAGTGAGAGATCATCTTAAAATGCTACCGTCAATCAAAGCAAGATAAGATGCATAAAGGATAAACATCACATGCAATCAATATAAGTGATATGATATGGCCATCATCATCTTGTGCTTGTGATCTCCATCTCCGAAGCACCGTCGTGATCACCATCGTCACCGGCGCGGCACCTTGATCTTCATCGTAGCATCGTTGTCGTTTACGCCATCTATTGCTTCTACGACTATCGCTACCGCTTAGTGATAAAGTAAAGAAATTACAGGGCGTTTGCATTTCATACAATAAAGCGACAACCATATGGCTCCTGCCAGTTGCCAATAACTTCGGTTACAAAACATGATCATCTCATACAATAAAATATAGCATCATGTCTTGGCCATATCACATCACAACATGCCCTGCAAAAACAAGTTAGACGTCCTCTACTTTGTTGTTGCAAGTTTTACGTGGCTGCTACGGGCTTAGCAAGAACCGTTCTTACCTAAGCATCAAAACCACAATGATAGTTCGTCAAGTTAGTGCTGTTTTAACCTTCGCAAGGACCGGGCGTAGCCACACTCGATTCAGCTAAAGTGAGAGAGACAGTCACCCGCCAGTCACCTTTAAGCACGAGTGCTCGTAACGGTGAAACAGTCTCGCGTAAGCGTACGCGTAATGTCGGTCTGGGCCGCTTCATCTCACAATACTGCCGAACCAAAGTATGACATGCTGGTAAGCAGTATGACTTGTATCGCCCACAACTCACTTGTGTTCTACTCGTGCATATGACATCTACGCATAAAACCTGGCTCGGATGCCACTGTTGGGGAACATAGTAATTTCAAAAATTTCCTACGCACACGCAAGATCATGGTGATGACATAGCAACGAGAGGGGAGAGTGTTGTCCACGTACCCTTGTAGACCGTAAGCGGAAGCGTTATGACAACGCGGTTGATATAGTCGTACGTCTTCATGATCCGACCGATCCAAGTACCGAACGTACGGCACCTCCGAGTTCAGCACACGTTCAGCTCGATGACGATCCCCGGACTCCGATCCAGCAAAGTGTCGAGGATGAGTTCCGTCAGCATGATGGCGTGGTGACGATGATGATGCTCCACCGGCGCAGGGCTTCGCCTAAACTCCGCGACGATATGACCGAGGTGGAATATGGTGGAGGGGGCACCGCACACGGCTAAGGAACGATCACGAAGATCAACTTGTGTGTTATGGGGTGTCCGCCTGCCCCCGTATATAAAGGAGCCAAGGGGGAGGGGGCGGCCGGCCAAGGAGGGTGCGCCAAGGAGGAGTCCTACTCCCACCGGGAGTAGGATTCCCCCCCTTCCAAGTAGTAGGAAAGGGGGAAGAGAAGAGAAGGAAGGAGGGGGCGCAGCCCCTCCCCCTAGTCCAATTAGGACTAGGCCTTGGGGGGGGGGGGCCCAACCTCTCCTCTCTCTTTCCCCTAAAGCGCAATAAGGCCCATATACTCCCCGGCGAATTCCCGTAACTCTCCGGTACTCCGAAAAATACCCGAATCACTCGGAACCTTTCCGAACTCCGAATATAGTCGTCCAGTATATTGATCTTTACGTCTCGACCATTTCGAGACTCCTCGTCATGTCCCCGATCTCATCCGGGACTCCGAACTCCTTCGGTACATCAAAACTCATAAACTCATAATATAACTGTCATCGAAACCTTAAGCGTGCGGACCCTACGGGTTCGAGAACTATGTAGACATGACCGAGACACGTCTCCAGTCAATAACCAATAGAGGAACCTGGATGCTCATATTGGCTCCTACATATTCTACGAAGATCTTTATCAGTCAAACCGCATAACAACATACGTTGTTCCCTTTGTCATCGGTATGTTACTTGCCCGAGATTCGATCGTCGGTATCCAATACCTAGTTCAATCTCGTTACCGGCAAGTCTCTTTACTCGTTACGTAATACATCATCTCGCAACTAACTCATTAGTTGCAATGCTTGCAAGGCTTAAGTGATGTGCATTACCGAGAGGGCCCAGAGATACCTCTCCGACAATCGGAGTGACAAATCCTAATCTCGAAATACGCCAACCCAACATGTACCTTTGGAGACACCTGTAGTACTCCTTTATAATCACCCAGTTATGTTGTGACGTTTGGTAGCACCCAAAGTGTTCCTCCGGTAAACGGGGTTGCATAATCTCATAGTTATAGGAACATGTATAAGTCATGAAGAAAGCAACAGCAACATACTAAACGATCAAGTGCTAAGCTAACGGAATGGGTCATGTCAATCACATCATTCTCCTAATGATGTGATCCCATTAATCAAATGACAACACATGTCTATGGTTAGGAAACATAACCATCTTTGATTAATGAGCTAGTCAAGTAGAGGCATACTAGTGACTATATGTTTGTCTATGTATTCACACATGTATCATGTTTCCGGTTAATACAATTCTAGCATGAATAATAAACATTTATCATGATATGAGGAAATAAATAATAACTTTATTATTGCCTCTAGGGCATATTTCCTTCACTTAGCCCATCCACGAAGGAATTGACGCAAGGCACAAATTTGATTGTTCCATCGTTGAATGGGTGTGTTACCATAAGGTTGACGCACCCATACTTTCTTAACCAAGCCGTGGAATCTCTTCCTAGTGAGCTATCCTAGCTCAAATTTAAATAGAGGGCGTTTAGAGCTTGGAGTTGTTTGTCCAAAATCGGTTAGCAATGTAGCATGATCTGATAAGGCCTCAATTCTTTCTAGCATCCGTATCGAGGCTAGGGATATTTATATTCCTAGTTGGTGGTTACTAGCAGCCAGTAAAGTCTTTCATAAGTTGGAACAGATCGGTTATTGGCCTAGGTATACTGATGACCAGACATAGTGAGCTCTTGCAGATCCAGGCTGTCAATAACAACATTGAAGAGGAAAGGCCACCAAGTGTCAAACGATCATTGTTTTTTTCCTGCTGATATCAAAGGATGTTGAAGTCCCCCCTCCCCCGATTAACATGGGATGTGGATTGCCCCGATAGGTATTAACAAGTTCTTTAAGAAACACAGACTTAAACTCCTCTTGAGAGGCGCCATATGCAGCCACCAGACTCCAAGGGAAGTTGTCGGAATTGTTTTGAAGGTGAAATTTGATGTGATATTTGCCCTTCAACGTGGATACAAGTTCCAAGTACGTGGAATGGATGCCTAGCAACATTCCACCTGACCTCCTGGATGGGGGTAAGACACGCCATTCATAATCATAACCACATGAAAACTGGTCAAGATCATGTGTCTGGAAGTCATGTTTGCTCGAATCGGTGATGGCCACAAAGTCCAACACATGCATGATCCTTTACACCGTCGGCAATGTGTTTGTATTTAACCAAGTCACCAAAGACCTCTGCTATTCCAAAATATGCTTCTCATGATGAACCACTTTTTTTAGAGACCTTTGCCCTCTTAGATGGGCGCCCTCTTTTCTTTGCTGAAGTAGACTTGTTCTTTCGTACCGATGCAACAAGTTCACATAGCATAGTGTCACGTACAATATCATCCAGGTCTACTTCAGTCATGTCTTTAACCAGATGGGGGAGAATCTTCCCATCATGATTGGCATCAGCATCCTCATCCTCCTCTCTGACACGAGAGGGTCCAAAAAAGTCAACAACCAGGAGCAACTATAAGCAGGTCGAACTCCACTTGTTTAAGAGCCCTAACAGAAAATTCTACCTCTTTCTTATTACATCCTAATGAAACTCCAAGGCTAGCAATATTTTAAGAAACTTTGGAATTATCAAAAGACATAAAAGATTTACGAGAGGAGGTACCTTTGAAATCGAGGTTGCGGGCAGCAGTCCTGCACATGGCCTTCGCCAGTTCATGGATACACCAAATTACGTCCAAAAGATCATAATCCTTATAGGTTGTGCCAAATACTATTCATCAAAATATTTTTTTAGCAGACGAGGACAATGTGACATCCTGATGAACTGCAGGCAAAAGAATTGTAAATTCTCCTTTGATGAAAGGAGCAGGCATGGTTGGAGGTTTCCCGTGCACATCATTTGCAAAGGTTGGAATTGTGGCATTAGTAAATCCGCCTTGGATCAATGGAGCAATCATGCTCGAAGATTTTCCATACACATCATTTGTAAAACTAGATGATACCATGTGCGGTGCTGCGCGAACATGTGCTAAATATTAAGATCATTGCTTGAATTATCGGTTGGAGAACTATAGATTACCATTGAAAGTCCATTGAATTATGACAAACAAAACATCCTTTCTTTCAAACACACATGATTGATATAAATATAGATAACCTTTTCCAACATTAAAAAGAATTGTGTGTCTTGTTGCGGTAAATTATGGTTCAGTTTGCTTAGAATAAAAACAACACATGACTACATAACATCAAATCGGATAGCTCATGGCAGAAGGAATAATCAATCGACAATTGTGCATGGCCCCTTATTGTTCAAATAAATGGCAAAGATTGATGGTGTGCCACCGTTGTTTGGTTCTCATGTGCAAGCACCAATATGATCTAACAGAGTTACTACACTACATATTCCATAGTGAAAACCAATGGAAGGCTAATATAATGGAACGAATTTGAGTAGGTGTCAGTGCAGTCCTTTGAGATTACATGTGTGAGAGACCAAAAGGAGGGCAAAAATGGTAATGCCTATTTAGATAAATCATCACTGCCTGGCCAAAAAAATATAGAAAACATAATAATGGATAATGTCAAATTACTAATGAAGTATAAGAAATATGTTAAACTGCATGCAGTTTATATGTACCATGTTAACCTGCAAAAAAAAAGATCTAAGTTAGCAAAGAAGATATGAGTTACCAAGGTTAAGCTGGTAAGTGGTGGCACTCTATCATTATGCTAGCGAATTTTATGTTTCCCTGCATTTTTCCATGCTCGAGGTTTCTATACATAAAGGTTAAGTTGAATTAACATAGGATGGTATATTATAGTTCTAACCATGTTAAAATGCATACGCTTGGTATGTACCCTTGTTAACCTACAAAAAGAAGTTTTCAATTATCAAGGTTTAGCTGGTAAGTGGTGTCCAACTCTATTAGCATGCAGTTATATTTCAGTTCCTCTGCATTCTTCCATGCTCCATGTTCCTATACATAAAGGTTAAATCATATTTACATAGGATGATATATTCTAGCTGTAACATAAACTGCCGCTGCCAACGTTTAATCTAGAGAGAAGATATATAAAACTATAAGGCGAATATCCAAAATGCCCGGGATTGCATGCCCAAACCAGAATTCTTAAGGCAGAGTTGAGATTGAATACGGAGGCTGCTCCATGGGTTTGATTTTTAGATGACCACCAAAATACTTGCCGTTGGCGGCAATTCTTCGAGCACCGATGGATTATGAATGTGATCTTTTTCTTTAAAGGATTATGAATGTAATCTTTTTTTTCGAAAAGGATTATGAATGTAATCTGACAAAATCAATGATTAGTGGACGGAAATTTTTTTGGCTTTGTGCAGCCCAGGTTTGGCTATAATCCTAGACTTCCGAAAACACTGCTACGCCCCCTGCTACGGGAGGATGTGTGATGTGTCCGTCTACTACGCGCTGGCCAAAGGGTTATGCACCATGCAGCCGTCCTGACCAAGGCCCGCCTATAAATCTTCCCCCCGCCCCCTGCTCGCCCCTCACACCCCCCTTCCCCCTTCCACATGGAACAACAGCAAGAGCAGAACAATATCACCGTGAGCTGCTCGAACTCGTCGCAGACTCTCCTTGGGTTCTTTTTCCTAGGCTTCCTGGCATGCCTGTTGCTCCTCATTCTCCTCTTCCTTATCTGGCGAGCCCGGGTCAGAAAGACCATGGGCGTGGAGGTGCCAAAGCCATGGCAAGGGTGGCGGTGAGCCATATGCCGCAAGAAGGCGGTCGCCGGGACGACCGCGGCCGCGATGGACGCCGCCGCCGCCCTGAGCCCCGTCTGCGCGCCGGACGGAGCTGTCCCATTCCTGCCTCCGCTGCTGCCACGACGCCACCCCGTGCTCCTCCGAGCCTGAGCCGGCCACCCCGGTCTCCGAGCCAGAGCCGGTCACGCCGGTCTTGGTTCCAGCTTCAGCCCCGGCTGCTGGCAGCGCGGTGGCTCAGGTTTGCACCGCTCTGTTCGTTGCCTGCCAGCCACCTCTTCTTGCCGCGCCAAGATCACCCTCCCCAAGGCCAAGGCCACGGACGAAGAGAAGAAAGACGCTGGCCGGGGTGGTGGGCGGAGAAGTGGCCGGCGAGGCGGCGGGACTGAGCGGCCTTCAGGCTCCTGCACAAGACCTTCTTTAGTCTCCCACAAGGCTCCTTCAGGCTCCGTTAGCGTCGACGTCGATGCCTGCTACCTGCTGCCTGCTACCTGCTGCCTTGGCGAGGCAATTATGCTGTCACTACTAGCTTGCTATGTTTAAATTCTGCTGTTTTTCTTGCTTTCTTTTCATCTGCTCTGTAAGAGGATCCCCTCATCAAAAGAACGGTCGATCCATCTGATTGCCGTTCCATGCGTGTGTTATCGACTTAGTTTGGAATGCATCTCAAACTGCATTACACTAAGGCCTTGTTTGGCAGGAGGGGATAATCTGGGATTACAAGGGATTATCCCCCCAGGGATTTGGTGAAACCCCTGCTGTCACCCAATCCCCCTTTTTCCACCTCAAACCCTTTCCCCACCCATCACTGTTGGGTGTTTGGTACCATAGGGATAGATTTAGTTCAACTTTATTTCTACAGAGCGCAAAATCTCATTACAAATTTACAAGGGCAGCACAAGTGACAAGCAATAACACAATGACGTATAGTATGACATTACCCCACAATATCTAATAAAAATCCAGTCTTTACTGCAATATAATAAACAAGCATACGGCCACACATTGTATCAACTGCAACTAGAAGCAACAAAAACGTATTTCTCATTGCTCAAAGGTCATGCTGCCCATCAATTACTACTAGAAGAAATAGGGCTCCAATGCACCCGTCCTCCAAAGTGACTTTTTGAGTGTACATCCAGTACAAGGTGAAGTTATAATTCTTGAACACTACAACTGGCAAAGGGCACAACGTGTACCAATTTATTAGTTAACATCTGAGAAATGGGCAATATAACCCCATGTTGGGAGTACAAAACCTCGTTGATTTATTTCGCAGACCAAATAAACCATCCATGGAGCTCCCCAAGAAGTGTTCATCCAATGAAAAGAGCAACCAGACTGAGTAACAATATCATTTTAGAGCACCATGAAATTTGACCATATCCAAACTAGAGTGTCGGCAAGGCAAGAATAATAGCAGTGCTAGGTGAAGATTAACCTGGAGAAAAAT
Organism: Triticum timopheevii; assembly: GCA_963921465.1. Taxonomy (NCBI): domain Eukaryota; kingdom Viridiplantae; phylum Streptophyta; class Magnoliopsida; order Poales; family Poaceae; genus Triticum; species Triticum timopheevii. Next base: position 157,965,640 of record OY997272.1, read on the forward strand.
CAGCAAAAGACGATGACCGCTTGTAATATGCAATTTTCTCACTCGGATGCACGATCTATGCTGTCCCAAAGAGAAAAGTGAATGGTAATCGCTTCATTAGTTTTCAAGAGAAAAGAAATGGGAAACAGATTTAGCCATATGACTACTATGGCAGTTTCTCAGTTTCAGCAAACTCCCACAATAGTAGATCTTGGACTGGATTCTTTTAGGCGCAAGCAGATTCAAACACAAACATTCCACCCTTCAATCTATAGGATAACAACAAAAATGGGCAGAAAACCTTCATCCATCGCTGCAAGACCCTATGTGCAACTCATTGTTTGCAATAAAAATCTTAAACTATGTACAGATTTAATGGTTTTGTCAACCAAAAACACACATCAAGAGAAGCATTGGTCAGAATACACAAAAGAGAGGGGAGCAGCGAACTGAAAGGAATAACTACTCCCGATGTGGTAACTTCAAGTTATCATGGCTTCAATTCAACAAGAATTCAATAAAATCTAGTACATCATCTGACCAAGAAGACATCTACAGTCATCTGAACTCAGCTTCTTTGCCTACAAATAAGTCCAAGATGTGGTAACTTCAAGTTATCATGTTGCAATTTACTAGTATTATTTAATTATCTGAGAACCGGGAAATAACCCCATGCCGGGAGCCCTGTTGGGAATGCTAAACCGCATTGGTTTATTTTGCGGACCAAATAAACCATCCATGGAGCTTCCCGAGAAGTGTTCATCCGATGAAAGGGCAACCAGGCTGAGTAGCAATATCATCTTTAGCACTAAGAAACTTGACAATGTCCAAACTAGAGTGTCAGCAAGGCAAGAATAATAATGGTTACCTGCAAACTGCTGAAGACATAGAGATGACACTAGATCATTTTGCCTTGTCAGCCTGCAAGGAATTATATTTCGAAACAACAATCATATATTACATTCTTTGATGGGCAGAATTAGCAAATTGGGCTTTCAAAATATTATTTTATTCTAGTGAATGTGTAAACTTTTTTATTTTGGTTAACAACCTGATATCCTTTTCTGATCAACTCTATTTTTGGATTTATTTTCTGCTTTTTTTGCATTATGTTGCAAAGCGATAGCAGAAGGCTAGCACCTAAGAACCATTCAGTACTGTGTAAAAGAACCATTCACAGTTTCAAACAACAACTAGCATCGAGGTCATTGATTCATCGGCTGCAAGCAGCAAGCATCACAGCTGCAACAATTTGAGCTGCACCTAAGACGCGGCATTCCTATTCCTTTTGCGCTGACATGTTGTGTGCGTAAAAGATCGTATATGTAGTTTGAATTTCCGTATGTACTACAGGTTTGGTGCTTAGATTCAGTGTGCCTCCAACGCCACGTCTGTAGTTCGAATCTCCTTGGTGCTTCAGTAGCTTTGCCACGTCTGTAGTTACCAGTCTTGAGCAGAGTAAGGCAAAAAAATCCACAAAACCTCGCAGTATCAATGATTTTGTCCCAAAGAGAGTGGACCTAAAATGGCTTCCCATGATGTATTAGCAATTTCCTTTTTATTTATTTCTACCATATAAATACTTACCCATTGATGTAGTTATAGTCCACAGATTGTGTTCACAAAGCCTGTGCCGGAGATATATTCCCCCTTGTATAGTATGAGTATGACCGGGAGAGGATTTGGAGCTCCTGTGGTGCTCGCTACTGAATTTATCTGAACTTTCGACTGTGCAGTGTTTATTTCTTCAGAGATCAAACTTCTGTCCTAGCGCAGAGCTCGGTGGAGCAGCACAGCCACATGGCTGGGTAGAACACTATGGCACAGCATGGTGTTGTGAAAGGACGCGCTCGTAATCAAAATCAATCCTTGTGCGCGGCGGCACACACGCATGATCGAGGCGGGCGCGGCGACACCGGCAAACTGACACGGCGTCGCGCCAGTTAATTGCACTGGTAAATATCATATACACCGGATCCATGTTGATCGGCTTCAAGCTGTCATCCACTGTTCTTGTGTATGCTTTGCGCGCGGCGTTTTGAACGTTTCTCCGAAGTGGGAGCACAAGCTATTCACCGGGGCCCACATGCGCGCTCAGGAATGAGCAGCACAGCTTGCACGCAGCAAAGCGCGTAGGAGTAGGAACAGATGGAGACGACAGGACAGGACCAACCTCACCCCACTCTACCCTTACACGCACACACACACCGGCCAAGGGTCTCTCTCACATTGCCAAAAATGGATACTACTGCTACAAGTGTAAATTTGAGCACATAAAAACGTACTGTAAAATAGGGTCTAGCATGTTGTACATGTACACGTATTTGTATACATATGTAATTGTATTCTGATCATCTATATATTGAGACGTGAGGCTGGATGTTAGCCACCCACGCAAAACCCTAAACCCTGTGTTTCAACTTGGTATCAGCTAGGTCAGGCCGCCGCCGCAGGTCCCTCGCGCCGCCGCCCGATCCTCTCTCCGCGTAGTCGCCGCTTTCGATTGCTGCTTCACGTACGAGGAATCCATCCAGCTGCTTGCTAGCTAGCTAGCTAGCTTTGCCTATACGTTGCGCCGCTTCCGATCGCTGCTCCCGCGCGTGTCATCTTCCGCGCCGCCGCCGCATCTTGCCTCAGCCGCCGCCGCGTGACGTTCTTCTCCACGCCGCCGCAGTGATGTCGTCTTCCGCCCTCTCCACCGGCCAAACTGCCGGCGCCCTCGTCTCGTCCCCCGTCGCCACGATCCCCGCCGCGCTCACCGTCCCGACGATCTCCGCCCGCCTCGGTCGCCACAACTTCATGCTTTGGGGAGGCATCACCAGCACTGTCCTTGCCGGTGCCAACCTCCATGGACACCTCGATGGCACCAAGGCGGCACCGGCCAAAACACTCGTTGTCGGCACCGGCGACGCTGCTACCGTCGTCGACAACCCGGAATACCACCAATGGCGGGTTCAAGATCAGTGCGTCAAGGGGCTCCTTCTCACCTCCATGGATGAGGATATTGCATGCCAACTCATTGGCTGCGAGTCGGCGCATGCCGTGTGGACAGCCGTCGCTGTCATGTTCGGCGCCCAGAGCCGCGCCAATGTCCTTCACATCCGGCGGCAACTTCAGTCGCTGAGGAAGGACGATCTCTCCGCCGCGGAATACATGCACAAGATGAAGGCGCTTGCCGACACTATGGCCGCCGCCGGCTCCCCGATCCGCGATGATGAGCTTATCGATCACATCCTCACCGGCCTCGGCTCCGCCTACAACTCCATCGCCGCCTCCTTGGGTGTGAGTAACGCACCAATGCCCTACTCCAGCTTTTACTCATTGGTTCTATCCTTCGAGGCGCTGCAGGCACAGCAGAGTGCGGTGGAGGGGTGGACTTCCTCAGCTAACGTCGTGACTTGCTCTGGCCCCTCCGGACATGGCGGACGCGCTCCCTACTCGGAGCCCTACCCCTCCCAGGGTTGGGGTCGCCCGGCCGATGGCAACGGCCAGCCCGGGCAAGGCCGTCAAGGCGGCAACGGCAGCCCCAACGGTGGCCGCGACCGCAACTCCTCCTACGCCGGCAATGGTCGGCAAGGTGGCGGGGGTAACGGCGGCAACAATGGTGGTGGTGGCCGTCGCAACAACCGTTGGCGCCCCCGGTGTCAAATTTGCAAAAACTGGGGGCATGAGGCCGATGATTGCCGCAAGCGTTATGACCAGGACAACAACTCTCGCTCCGCCAACTCGGCCTCCACCAACACCGTCGACTATCCTTGGGTGCTGGACACCGGGGCTACGGATCACATGACGAGTGATCTTGAACGCCTCCAGGTTCATGAGCGCTATGATGGCAAGGACCAGGTTCAGGTGGCCAATGGTGCAGGTTTGTCTATTTCACACATTGGTCATTCCCGTTTACCCGGTTCATCTCTCAAACTGCGCAACATCCTTCATGTTCCACACATCAGAGAGCATCTTCTTTTTGTCTATCGCCTTGTTTGTGATAATGACGTGTTTGTTGAATTTCACCATCATTTTTTCTTTGTTAAGGACAAAGCAACCACGCGCGTCATTCTTCAAGGTAGCAGTCGAGGGGGAGTCTATCCGATTCCCTTTACTCGTGCTTCGTCACCTCGCCATGCTTCATCCAGTGTCCGTGTTTCGTCGTCGCAATGGCATCAACGTCTAGGTCACCCTACCAATAATGTGGTCACCTCCATTGTTCGGAGTCATGATCTTCCCTGCTCTAGTTCAAATACTTCACCATTAGTGTGTGATGCATGTCAGCGTGCTAAGAGTCATCAGCTACCGTATTCCACGTCTTATCATGTCACTACTGTACCTCTTGAATTAATACATTCAGATGTTTGGGGTCCCGCTATTGCGTCTTCGGGGGGGGGGGGGGTACAAGTATTATGTCAGTTTTGTTGATGATTACACGCGCTTCACTTGGATTTATTTGCTTAAACATAAGTCTGATGTTGAGCAAGTCTTCTATAACTTTCAGGCTCATGTCGAACGCCTCTTGGATTGTAAAATCAAGGTTGTTCAGTCCGACTGGGGTGGTGAATACCACAAGCTCCATCGCTATTTTCAACGCACGGGCATCTCTCACCGTGTGTCGTGTCCACATACATCTCAGCAGAACGGTATTGCCAAGCGCAAACACCGTCATTTGGTCGAGACCGGCCTTGCCTTACTGGCACACTCATCTCTCCCACTTCGGTTTTGGGATGAGGCCTTTCTTACGGCGTGTTATCTCATCAACCGTATGCCCACTCCGGTTCTCAACAAAGACACGCCTCTGTTCCGCCTGTTTCATGTTCAACCCAATTATTCCTCTCTCAGGATTTTTGGGTGTGCTTGCTGGCCTAGTCTCCGCAAGTATAATGCTCACAAGCTGGAGTTCCGTTCGAAGATGTGTGTCTTCCTTGGCTATAGCCCTCTGCATAAGGGCTATAAGTGTCTTGATCGCACCTCGGGTAGGATCTACATCTCTCGTGATGTTGTTTTTGACCAGTTAGTTTTCCCTTACTCCAGCCCGGGTGTCTCGGTCGACATTGCCTCCATTGAGCATGCTCTCAATTTTCCATCTAATGAACCGGTTTCGGATGTCCATGTGCGGAAATACGACCTGTCCTATTTGTCACCTGACTTGTTTTCTGCAGATGCTGCTCTAATTTCTTCCCAGGAAGCCGTCGCCGCACCTGTATCCACCGGCGTGATCGACGTGCATGGCCCTGACGTGCATGACACGCCTCCTGAGGCATCCTCGTCGGCCTCGCCCACTGGCACGTCCGTGGTCCCGTTTGCCTCGCCCGCTGGCGCGACCGCGGGCACGACTGGGTCGCCCGCTGCGTCCCCCGCCTCGCCTGGGTCGGCCCAGCCCGCCTCGCCTACTTCGGTTGTCGTCGAGTCGCCAGCCGCGTCCTCTAGGCTGCCGTCTCCGCCTGGATCTCTCTCGTCGCCTGTTTCGGCCCAGTCCGACGCGTCACCCCGGCCAGTGTCGCATGTTGCTGACGATTGTTCAGCCGCGACACCACCGACCGGGTCTTCTTCATCGCCGCCACCTTCTACCGGCGATGCAGCTACCGGGCACACTATGGTCACCCGTCACCGCGATCATACGCGTAAGGTCAAGACATACACGGATGGCACGGTGCGGTACGACACTCGTCGGCGTGCATTCTTCGCCGCACCCACCTCTCATCGTGATGCTCTTGTTGAACCGGCTTGGCGTGCCGCCATGTCTGAGGAATTTGCTGCCCTTCGTCACACAAACACATGGGTGTTGCAAGTGGATCTTTAAGACCAAACATCGTCCGGATGGCTCTGTTGACAAGCACAAAGCTCGCCTCGTTGCTCGCGGTTTTACTCAACAGCAAGGGATAGACTATGGAGATACTTTCAGCCCCGTGGTGAAGCCTACCACGGTTCATCTGGTCCTCTCTCTCGCCGTCTCCCGCGGGTGGTGTCTTCGACAGATTGATGTGAGTAATGCTTTTCTTCACGGATTTTTGGCCGAAGATGTCTACATGCAGCAGCCCCCTGGCTTTGAGGATGCTCATCATCCCTCTCATGTCTGCAAACTCCAGAGGTCCATCTACGGGCTCAAACAGTCGCCGCGTGCCTGGTATGCTCGGTTGAGTCAGCGTCTCTCACAGCTTGGCTTTGTTCCTTCCAAGGCGGATGCGTCCTTGTTCATATTTTCACATGGTGCTATTCAGATCTACATGCTGGTGTATGTTGATGATATTGTGATTGCTGGTTCTACACCTCATGTGGTGGATCGCCTTGTGCAGTCCTTGTCTGCGAGTTTTCCCATCAAAGACTTGGGCAGGCTGGAGTACTTTCTTGGACTGGAAGCGTCCTTTCATTCAGGGGGCATGACATTGACACAGAAGAAGTATGCACTTGATCTTCTTTATCGCGTCAACATGGAGAACTGCAAGTCCACTTCCACTCCACTTGCTACATCCGAGAGCCTCTCACGTCACAGTGGAGCATTGCTGAGTATCGATGACTCTTTCAGGTACCGCAGTGTAGTTGGAGCACTGCAGTATCTGACACTCACTCGTCCAGATATCTCCTTTGCCATGAACAAAGTGTGCCAGTTCCTTTCTCAGCCTACCGAGGTTCATTGGGAAGCAGCTAAGCGTATTCTGAGGTATATCAAAGGTACGCTAGACACGGGACTACAGATTCGTAAGTCCAGATTTACTGGAGTCAGTATATTCACCGATGCAGACTGGACAGGTTGTGTTGATGACCGGTGTTCTACTAGTGGCTTTGCTGTATTTGTTGGACCCAATCTTATATCTTGGAGTTCCAAGAAGCAACCTACGGTCTCGAGGTCTACCACCGAGGCAGAGTATAAGGCATTGGCAAATGGCGCGGCCGAAGCCATTTGGATAGACACAGTTCTCACAGAACTTGGAGTCACACGGCAGCGCACACCCATATTGTGGTGTGATAACTTAGGGGCAACTTACCTGACGGCGAATCCAGTGTTTCATGCTCGTACCAAACACATTGAGATTGATTTCCATTTTGTGAGGGAAAGAGCAGCTGTTGGTAAACCAGAAGTCATGTTTATATCAACTGATGATCAGTTAGCGGATGTATTTACTAAACCCGCTACTCGACAGATGCTAGACCGTTTTAGAACCAATCTGAATCTTGTATGTAGTTCAGATTGAGGGGGCATGTAAAATAGGGTCTAGCATGTTGTACATGTACACGTATTTGTATATGTATGTAATTGTATTCTGATCATCTATATATTGAGACGTGAGGCTGGATGTTAGCCACCCACGCAAAACCCTAAACTCTGTGTTTCAACTCGTACCAGCAGTGCTACTACTGCTACCAGCATCTTGCTAGTAGTAGTACTCCCTTCATTACCTTTTGGCCTTTTGCACTTCATACTTCATTTTATTTTTGCTGAAGTTCCAGAATGTTGCGCGCATATGCAGCGTCAGGGTAGTGTGGACGAAAATAACCCTCGGAGCCGATAATGGAAGCTGCAGCAGCAGCACGCACATGGGATTCACTATATGCTTGTGCAAAATAAGAGCAGGTAAGGAATGAATATACGTGCACGCAACGGTGATGGATCGACCGAGCAATCGGAATGGTGCATGTAGTAACAGGACAAGAGTGTAGTACAATATAATTTGTCATTGCATTATAATTATTATCTACTACTCCCTCCGTCTTAAAATAAGTGACTCAACTTTATACTAATTTTAGTAGAATCTTAGTATAAACTTGAGTCATTTATTTTGAGACGGAGGGAGTACTAGTTAATTTTACCAATTTCTGTCCGAACTTATTAATCATCACAACCACTTTGCTGCCTCACCTCATCAGTCAAAATAATCAAGTAGAAAAAACACTGATGTCAAACTGTTAGTACTAATCTTGATGCATGTAGTTAGTTGGATTAGTGGCCGGTGCGGTGTGCGTGCATGCAGCAGGTTAGGCAAGTTTGAGTTAGTCTGCAGTTTGTTAGTGCATGCAGCAGTCGTTGGAGGCAGCCGCGTCGTGCGTATAGGAGTGCATCGTCCGCGCGGCCGGAACGTACGGATCAAGATGCATGTGGAGTTTGTTGTGTACGTGCGCGTATCGGCCGGAGGAGTTGCGTGGGCGCTGTGTCGCTGTATGGCTACAAAAGGCCTTGTAATTGCTGATGTAACCGGGCGGAGCTGAGTACGTGCTCAGGGAGAGTAAAAAGGATGTCGTTCGAGCGGCTGGTGGCGTATGTGCGCCTGAAAAACACTTGTGTCTCTGTCCTTCTTCCTTGTCTTTCCTTCTTCCTCTGGTGATCTAGTTTAGAGAGAGAGAAAGGTGCAGCGAGAGAGAGAGCGAGAGCAAGGGCATAGCCACGGCAACAACAATTGGTATCAGAGCCAGGTTCGGAGGAGCTCGCCGGCGATGGCGCTCGTCCCGTGTGGCGGCGGAGCACGGTGACGCCGTGCGTGTGGGGAGCGCGGCGGCCGCGGCGGACCTGCGCGGTGGCGCAGAGGCTGCGGTGGCGCGGCGCGGCTCGGCGGAGGGAAGGCCAAGCTCCGGGACACGCTGGATCGGCCGCGTTGGTCGCGTCGGAGCGCGATCATGGCGCGGGCTGGTGGCGTGTGGAGCGTGGCAGAACAAGCCGCGTCGATGGGCTCATCGCGTCGGGCGCGTGTATGGGCGCGCGCCAGACGTAGCGGGCACGTCGGGACCGTGGGTGCGGACCACGTCGGGGCGCTGGAGCCGGTTGCGCAGATCGCGTATGTGCACGGCGGGAGCACGGGCCGGGAGGCGGGGACGTGGGGAGTGCGCGCGAAGGGCACGACGGTCGCGGAGACGCAGAGGTCGCGACGGCTCGGGGCGACAGCTGTGGAAGGTGCGTGGAACGGAGGCGCGGCGTGGCGGACGCGGAGGCGGCACGCGGTGAGCGTCTGGTGCTGTCGGGCTCGTCGGGCACGGCGGATGCGCGCGGGACGTGCGGGACGCACTGGTGCGGTCGGGCTCGTCGGGCGCGTCGGGTGCGCGCGGGACGTGCGGGGCGCGGAGGGACGACAGGCGTGTGTCACCGGTGGAGGAGGAGCTCGGCATATGTCGTCGGAGACGTGACGGAGCACGGTGGGACCGGCGTCAGTGCGCCAGGTCGGGTCCGCGGGCTGGGTCACGGTGGTGACGACATCGACGACGGGAGCTGCAACAACTCCGGGGACAGCAAGTCAAGATTAGGAGGGAAAATGTTAGTACTAATCTTGATGCATGTAGTTAGTTGGATTAGTGGCCGGTGCGGTGTGCGTGCATGCAGCAGGTTAGGCAAGTTTGAGTTAGTCTGCAGTTTGTTAGTGCATGCAGCAGTCGTTGGAGGCAGCCGCGTCGTGCGTATAGGAGTGCATCGTCCGCGCGGCCGGAACGTACGGATCAAGATGCATGTGGAGTTTGTTGTGTACGTGCGCGTATCGGCCGGAGGAGTTGCGTGGGCGCTGCGTCACTGTATGGCTACAAAAGGCCTTGTAATTGCTGATGTAACCGGGCGGAGCTGAGTACGTGCTCAGGGAGAGTAAAAAGGATGCCGTTCGAGCGGCTGGTGGCGTATGTGCGCCTGAAAAACACTTGTGTCTCTGTCCTTCTTCCTTGTCTTTCCTTCTTCCTCTGGTGATCTAGTTTAGAGAGAGAGAAAGGTGCAGCGAGAGAGAGAGCGAGAGCAAGGGCATAGCCACGGCAACAACACAAACATCAATGGTTCCAGGAAACAAAGAACATGTGTCTACTTGTCTATGTTATCCTTTCCCTTGGGTTCCTGGAGTTTACATGAACTGACCAAGGTTTCAGGCAAAAAAAAGAGAGTTATCTTGCTTCAGGCACGAACATATACTTGTGTTCCTGTGATCTATGTGAATCACAGCTAGGTGTTGCCTCTTGCGGCTACAGAAGAGAGTAGCAGCCATGTGGCAGTGCCGGTACACTTTTATGCAAAACTAGCTTGCAAGGGGTGGATGAGGGAAGAGGTTGATGTCTTCTATTTTTTGCAACAAGAAAAGGGGTGACATCTTAACCTCCTTGGACTAGGTTAACCTAACCAGTCACAAAGTACACGGTGAGCACCCGGAATAGGCTCACTCTATTAGCTGAGAAATGAATCACTTTCTTTCAAATAATGGAGATACCGAGGCAGTGGCCACTGGTGTTCCCACCGGCTATCAGTATAGGCTCTCATCTTCAAATGGTGTTGGAGATGACGGTGAAGGCGGCGGAGGCGCTGCTGCGGCGCTTCGACGAGCCGCTGTCGGAGGACGACATCGACTGCATTGCCAGACTCACGCGTCTCGACGTCCAGGCGTTGCGCACCATGGCCAGCCTGGCCGGCCCGGACGGTGCAGCGCATGAGTAATCCATGTTAGTCGCCAGTTTAGTTAGCCTCCAGTGGCAACTGCCCTTTAGGCAGCCTGAGCTAGGTTTTTACTTCATGATTAGTGTTGGGATACGAGGATTAGCTAGATGCCAGTGTAATTTGGGGCCTATTGGTGGACGCTGGCTCTCCCCGATCGTTCGGTGGTGTAGTTGTACTTGGTGCAGTTGTACTTGTTTCATCTCTGCAGTAGTAAGAATTTCGTCACCGGAGCATCTCTGTTTGCATTATGAATAGCACAACCATCCCAATTATGAATTGGAACGTCCGTGGATTGAACTCGCCGGCGAAGAGGGGCACCATTTGCAAGGTTGCCGACGCTCACAGCCTTGCCCTGTTGTGCTTGCAAGAGACGAAGATCGACGCCTGGACGCCAGAGCTGGCCAGGGAGGCTGGAGGCCGCAGGCTTGACAACTGCGCTGTGCTGCCAGCGCTGGGCACCCGCGGTGGTGCCGCGATTTTCTGGGACTCCACCAAGATCACAATCGCCACGCAATTTGTAGGGCAATTCTCCATCACTGCAAGAGCGTTCCTCCCCCACGGTGGCCTCGCCTTCTGGATCACCACTGTCTATGGTCCAACTGACGACAACAGGAAAGATGATTTCCTCGAAGAGCTGAGCAGAAGTAGGCCACCCCTAGGCGAACCGTGGCTGATCAACGGTGACTTCAACGTCATCTACAAGGCTAGGGATAAGAGCAACCATAACATCAACAGAAGGATCATGAGCAGATTCAGAGATGCAATTGACCGAGCTTGTGTGCGAGAGATAAAGTGCAAAAACAGGCGCTTCACCTAGAGCAACGAGAGGGAAAACCCCACTTTTGTCGCCATCGACAAAGTTTTCTACAACCAAGAGTGGGAGGCGATCTTCCCCTCCTACACTCTCATGGCTGCATCCACTTCCTGCTCCGATCACTGCCCCCTGTTGCTCACGGATGCAGCGGCGCCACCATGAAAAGCAGTTTTCAAATTTGAATCCTTCTGGCCCAAGTTCCCGCACTTTCAGCAGACGGTCCAGAGGGCATGGCAAAGACCAGTTAACCACTGTTGTCCCTTTCACCAGAATGAAAATCAAGCTAAAGCATATAGCAGCAGACCTGAAGATCTGGGCAAAGAGCATCTTCAGCAACACCAAAATGCAGTTTCACCTTGCGTCTGAAGTGGTGTTGAGACTCGATGTGGCGCAGGAGAGACGCCAGCTAACACAAAGAGAATTCTGGCTGAGGAAAACCCTGAAGCTGAAGATTGTGGGACTCGCAGCTCTCGAGCGAGTAAGGAAGAGACAGGCAGCATGGACCACCTGGCTCAAAGTGGGCGATGCAAAGACATCATTTTTCCAGGCCAAGATAAACTCCAGTAGAAGAAAAAACCACATCCACTGTTTGTAGGTAGGGAGCAAACAAGCCACGGATCACAAAGAGAAGGCTGAAATGATCCATGACCATTTCACCACACTCCTGGGCAGCAAGGAGAGAAGGACGAAGATGATCGACTGGGACAGGATACAGCTGCCCCGTCTGCAGGCCGATGCAGGCCTCGACAACCCATTCACCAAAGAAGAAATCTGGGCAGCAATCTGCGCGTCCCCGGCCGAGAAGGCACCGGGGCCGGATGGCTTCAGCGGGACTTTCTTTTGTGCATGATGGCAAACGATCAAGACAGACGTCATTGCAGTCTTCCATGCATTCTATCAGCTCGCCGGAGGAGATTTTGCAGTTCTGAACCGCGCCATGATCATCCTCCTACCAAAGAAAGATGGTGCAACAAAACTGTCGGATTTCCGCCCAATTAGTCTCATCCACTCGGTAGCCAAACTAATTGCAAAAGTGCTTTCGATTAGACTTGCAGGTATGCTTGATCAGCTCATCTCGCCGGCCCAGAGTGCATTACAAAAGAAGAAGGGCATTGATGAAAGTTTCCTCTACGTCCAGAGCGCGCTGCGACAGTTCAAGAGGAAAAGATCACCGATGCTCCGGCTAAAGATCGACATCGCCAAGGCTTTCGACACGGTGTCATGGGAATACATCCTCGAGCTGCTGCAACGCATGAACTTCCCTGGCGCGCTGGAGGGACTGGATCGCGCTGCTCCTCTCCACCGCGTCTTCCGCCTGCCTGCTGAACGGAGACCCGGGCCCTGCGATTCTTCATCACCGAGGGCTACGGCAAGGCGACGCACTCTCGCCGATCCTCTTCATCCTGGCGATTGACCCCCTACACCGGCTATTAGAGGCGGCGCAGCAGGCCGGCACCATCGCGCCACTGCCGACCGGCGCCGCGCGCATGCGCATCACGCTATACGCGGACGACGCGATCTTCTTCGCCAATCCGGTGCGCCAGGAGATCGACGCCATCATGCAGCTTCTGGAGGGGTTCGGGACGCGATGAGGCTGCGCGACAACCCTCAGAAGTCGTCGGCGGCAGCCATAAACTGCGGCAACGTAGACCTCATAGACATCCTTCAAAATTTCGGCGGCACCAGAGTGGGCTTCCCGATCAGATATCTAGGCCTCCCGCTCTGCATCGGCAGGCTACGGCTAGTGCACATTCAGTACCTCCTCGACCGCATCCGCGCCAGATTGGCAGCTTGGAAAGGCCGGCTCCTGCCGATCGCAGGGCTCCGCGTACTCGTCAGGTGCGTCCTATCTGCGCTGCCAGCCTTCGCCATGGCTGTGTTACGAATCCCAAAGAGATTCTACAAGGATGTAGACAAAGCGCGACATCGGTTCTTGTGGGCACAAGACGAGGAGGTCACCGGAGGCAGATGCAAAGTAAACTGGCAGCTTGTCACATCCCCGATCGAGCACGGTGGCCTCGGCATCCCCAACATGGAGCGGTTCGCATGCGGCCTGCGCCTCCGCTGGCTTTGGCTGGCGTGGATGGACCCGGCCAGGCCATGGACGCACCTGGAGTTGCCCTGCGACGACAAGGATAGAGCACTCTTCGCGTCGGAAACGACGGTGACAGTGGGCGACGGCAACAGATCGCTCTTCTGGCACTGCTCCTGGCTCGGCGAGCAACCGTTATGGCAGGTCTACCCCGACCTATTCAGGCGCTCAATCAGGAAGAACCACACTGTCGCGGAGGCGATTCGCGATGACAGATGGATCACGGACCTCAGGCGCGACAACAGCCTGGAAATCATCCACCAAGTTGTGCTGCTGCAGCGACGCATCAGAGAAGCTAACTTGGCGCTGCATGGAGGGACCGAAGACAAGATCACCTGGAAAGCCGGTGGAGAGTACACGGTGAGGTCACCGTATCTCTCCCAACTCCCCTCGTAGCCAACCTCGGCCATGAAGAGCCTGGTATGGAAGATATGGGCGCCCTGAAAGATCAAGTTCTTCCTCTGGCTACTCCACCAAAACCGGCTCTGGTGCAACGATCGCCTGCAGCGTAGGGGCTGGGAAAACCCCTACTTCTGCCAGCTATGCTGCCGCAACCTTGAGTCCTCCTTCCACCTAATTTGGGAGTGCAACATATCGAAGGAGGTTTGGGTAAAGGCAACCACCTGGATGGGCTGCGCGGCACTCTCCCCAGCCGCCTGGAGAGCATGCAACACTACAACAGAGGCTGTCGCCGCAATCCTAAACTCCACGATGCCAAGGGAAAGAAGAAGAGTCAAGACTATGCTGGCATTGGTCACCTGGCAAATCTGGCTTCAGAGAAACAGATGCACATTCAGAGAAAAGACACCAAGTGCACGCAGTATAATGGAGGCCTGCCGGAGATACATCGAGCAATGGAGACTCGTCGGAGCACATGCCATAGCGCCCCCTTTCGGGGATACAACGCGAGGAATAGACTAGTTTTGCTAGGCAGTGGAGAGGGATAGTTCTGCTCCCTCCTCCTATGCCTCTGTAACCCATTTTATCTCGTCTGATCAGTTGATCACAAATTTTTGTAACTCTCCCCTGCTAAGCCAATGAAAAGCCAGCAAGTCTGGATCTTTCAAAAAAAATAGTTTTGCAACGTGGAATTATGTGTTTCATGGTTAAAAAGTCCAGTAAAAGTAAACCATCAAGCTGGTATAAGCATCATTTTTTATGGGAAATTTTACGGTGCATTATAATACACCAGAGCACATGTATTATATGGGCGATCTAACGGATGAGAATAACTGGGCCTTTTTGAGCCAAAGGGTATTTTCGACATAATTTTTTTAAACTTTAATCGGCCCAATTAGGTCCAGGGGTATTCTCGTCCTAAAATTTTCAATTAAATTAATTGCATTAATTAAGCACTTCATTATAGAGGTCCAATCATCGTGCGTACTCTTTTGAATTTCGGTTCGAGCAGTTCGTCCTCTCTCCTCCTCTCGAGCCCTAACCTCGGGCCCCCTCGATCACCGCTGATCGCCTCCGACGCCCTCGATCGCCGTCGATCGCCCCCGGCGCCCTCGATCAGCGCCGATCGCACTCGCCGTGTCTACCCCTCCTGCTCCTACTCCCCCTCACTCCCTCTATCGCAAGTCACCCCAGTCGGGTCGCGGTGCCAGATCTTCCGACGAGCCACTAATCCACTCCTTCCCCGAGCGGACGCCACCTTCCCCGACCCGAGAGGCCACATCATCCTCATCAACGTGCATCGACTTTTTCATGCCGGATCTTCGCTGTAAATGCCTAGCCCTCTCAAATCTTTTCTGGTCACTTGTGCATATAGTACCAAAAGGGGTTGGATTTGATTCGGGTTTAGGATATGTCATATGAGGTTTAGGGTTTATCGTTTCAGAAAGTTGTGACGAGATTTCGATCGGATTTTGTTAGGGTTTAGGATATGTCATGTGAGGTTTAGGGTTTATGTTTTCAGAAAGTTCTGACGAGATTACGATTGAAAGGAAGTGTAAGTCGGATGTAGCTAGGACATATTGAAG
Source organism: Triticum timopheevii (assembly GCA_963921465.1). Classification (NCBI taxonomy): domain Eukaryota; kingdom Viridiplantae; phylum Streptophyta; class Magnoliopsida; order Poales; family Poaceae; genus Triticum; species Triticum timopheevii. Next base: position 157,980,888 of record OY997272.1, read on the forward strand.
GACTTAGTTAGGGTTTTGTGGCATGAGAAAGTTGTCAGCAGATTTGGATTCAAAGAAAGTTTTTTTGGATTTAGTTAGGAGATACATTTGAATTGAGTTTCGAGATATTTTGGATTTAGTTAGGAGATAATTAATTTTGTATGGAGTTTGGACTTATTTTGGATTTAGTTAGGAGATAATTTCGATTTAGTTAGGAGATACTTTTGGATTTAGTTAGGAGATAATTTGGATTTAGTTAGGAGATAATTTTGAATGGAGTTTGGAGATAATTGATCTATCAGGGTGGATCTATCAGGGCATTTGAAGGACTTGTGGACTTTGGATTTAGTTAGGAGATCATCAGGGTGGATCTATCAGGACATACAAGTGCTGCAAACAAGGATGGCGGGCCCTTAAGCACTTTAACAGAGTTGAAAGGAAAAGAACACCGAGGGGTCTTTCTCGGTGTGGGTGTCCCGCTCTTTCTTAGATTGAGCTACAAGATAGCAGTGGCCTTTGGTTCGTCAAGAATTTTGTGGACAAGCATAACCATCTGTTTGTCCCTGCTAACCTGACTCCCTACTTATCGGCACATCGTAGAATGACTGATGCACAAAAGGCCGATGTCATCGAGTATGCTGTCGGTGGACTTCGAACAGATCAGATTATGAATGTAATGGATAAGAATGCCGGAGGTCCCAACAAGCTTGGATTTATAGATCGAGACCTATACAACCATGTTTCAATCCAGAAGAAGTGCAAGATAGAAGGCAGTGACGCTAGATATTTGCTCACCTATATGATTGCACAGAAAAAAGCAGACCCGAAATTCTTTTTCAAATACACAAAAGACAGCGAAGGCTATTTGAGGAACATATTCTGGGCTGACTCACAATCCCGCATTGACTATGTTTCCTTTGGTAGTGTCGTGGTGTTCGACAGTACATATTAGTCTAACAAGTACAGGCTTCCGTTTGTTCCATTTGTTGGTCTGAACCATCACCGCAGCACAGTTTTGTTTGGGGTCGGTCTAGTGTCAAACAAGACAGTTGCATCATACCAGTGGCTTCTTCATGTATTTTTGGAGGCAATGTCCCAAACGGCACCAATTTCAGCAATCACCGATGGGGACGGTGCAATGGCTAAAGAAATAGCTACTGTCTGGACTGGAACAGATCATCGTTTGTGCACGTGGCATATCGAGGAGAATATGGTGATGCACCTCCGCGAGAAAAAGCTTGAGGAATTTAGGGAATTCATTTACCGTCGTTGGGATGTTGTTGAGTTTGAGAAAAGATGGGAGGCTTATAAGGTTTGGTTCAAAATAAAACCAACAGGCAAGAGGTCGTCATGGGTTAATAGGATGTACGAGATGTGACACAAATGGGCTGCTGCATACACAAAGGGTAGATATTTCCTAGGCATGATGAGTAATCAGAGGAGTGAGTCTCTCAACTCAAGGCTTCATGTGCACCTGAACAGGAAGACGCATCTTGTTGATTTGTTGCAGCATGTTGAGCATTGCGTATCCATAATGTGTAAGAATGAAGCAGCATTAGACACAGTAGCGACACATACGATACCCTTCACTAAGCTGAATGCACACCCTCTGGAGATTGCTGCCTATTATATTTTTACAACTGTGATGTTTCCACGGGTAAAGCGTCAGATTGTCGAAGGAACAAATTGGCAGGTCACAGACAGAGTAGCGTGTGATGGTTTGGTCGTGTTTGGAGTTTTGCGCAAAGCCCCATATGATAAAGTCCCATATGGCAGGGATGCTAGAGAATTGCAAGGTAAGGAAGGTAAGTATGCTGAGGACTTGCATGCAAATGAATTGCATGCTGAGGATCCCAATGACTTGGAAGGTAAGGATGCTGAGGACTTGCATGCAGAAAACTTGGATGCTGAGGATCCCAATGACTTGGAAGGTAAGGATGCTGAGGACTTGCATGCAAAAAACTTGGATGCTGAGGATCCCAATGACTTGGAAGGCAAGGATGGTGTGGACTTGCATGCCAAAAACCTGGATGCTAAGGATCCCAATCACTTGGAAGGTAAGGACAGTGAGGAGTTGGATGCAAAAAAGTTGGATGCACAAGGAGTGGATGCTAAGCCTGTGGATTTTATATATCACCTGACTTGTCTGTTTATAGGAGCAAGACTGGATGATGCAGCTTGTAGATGTAAAAAGTTGGAAAGTCAGGATTACCCATGTGCACATATATTCTGCATTCTAGATCATCTTGGTGTACGCACATTTCCAAAAAAAATTGTCAAGAAAAGATGGACAATGCATGCCAAGCCAGTGTTCCCTTCTTCGAGGACTGCGAATACTCATGTATGGTCTGATCACATGAATAAGTATCATCAACTATGCAACATGGCTAGTGATGCTTTATTCACAGCCGCAGCTAGCGATTCACAGTTAGAACAGGTGATGGAGCTCCTCCGGAGTATATTGGTTGATGGAGAAAAAACTGATTTGGATGAAGGCCATAAATCGTTTGTTCCTTTGTCGGCATACTTCTCTGCTGCTCGCGAATGCTGCACTGATGACGTGGAAAATCCAATCAAAATAGTTCCAAAAGGGAGACCAACTACCGAAGAATCGAACAAGAGGATTATATCCAGGCGCGAGCGGACGAGAGGAAAAAAACAACGAAGTTAGTGCACATGTTTATCTCATTGTTCATTTCCATACATGCTTACAATGTTAATATGTTCTCTCTTTTCCTTCAATTTACTCAGGAAAAAATCGGGGAAATCAAAGATCACAAGGAGGAAGAAGCGAAAAGAGAAAGACTCATAGACAGAAGAAGACACAGATTCAGATATAGAAGAAGCGGAAGATTCAAAAAAAAGCAACAAAGTTAGTGCACATGTTAATCTCATTGTTCATTTCCATACATGCTTACAGTGTTAATATGTTCTCCCGGAGAGTGTTCACATGTTTTTCTTCAATTTATGCAGGAAAAAATCAGGGAAATCAAATAGCACAAGGAGGAAGAAGCAAGAAGAAGAGACAGAGTCAGATACAGAAGAAGAGACAGAGGCAGATACAGAAGAAGAGGAAGATTCAAATGCAGAAGAAGAGGGAGATTCAGATGCAGAAGAAGAGGGAGATTCAGATGCAGAAGAAGAGGGAGATTCAGATGAGGAAGAAGAGGAAGATTCAGATGCAGAAGATGGTGGGCTGAGGAGGGCTAGGAAGAGACCATTGGAGATTGCAGAAGAGGATTACACAAAACCAAACAAGTGGGAATTAGCATAATTGTGCGTACTTAAACATGTTTTCGAATGCTGGCTGCAGATTTATCTATTTCATTTTTTGTAGGAAACGCAAGGGCACTCCAAATGTCAATGCTGGGAGGAAGAAAAAGAATGATGACAAGGGTGCGCGAGGAAAACCAGTGAAGTTAGTGTCTGTACTTACATGTCCGTTGTAGAAGTCGGGTATTTGCTAGTACTGTGTTGACGTTTCTTAACTTTTCCAGCAAAGACTCTAGTAAGGGCGGTAAAGAACAGGCCAAAGGGGTGATGAAGACAAAAAGGCCTGCTAGGAATGTACCACAGGCTGAGGGAATAAGAGCTGTCAAGTTAGCTTCTGTAGCTATGAAGAGAAAATCAGTGAAGTTAGTGTTTTTTCTGTTATAGTGTATTGTACATGCTCAAATCTTCTTTGCTATCCTATTAACAACCGTTGTTTCATGCAGGAAAGCTAAAGTGAAGTCGAGACAGGTTGTTAGAGAATCCCCCATAAATCTGAAGCTTTTCACAGCATAGATCGTATACTTCCACCCCACGCCTCCCACCCCATGCCTCCCATACCTAGCCTTCCATGACTACACCGAATTACCATTCCACGCCGCCTAAAGTAGCTCCCAGGTCAGTGAAGCCGATGGAGCCGTCATCTTCAAAGCCTGCGTCGGCGAATCCTGAGATGAAAGAGAAGAGCATGTCAGAGAAGCCGACAAAAGAGAAGGGCACGTCGGAGAAGCCGGTGAATCAAAAGATGAAAGCGAATGGCAATGGAGCCGGTCGCCATTGAGAGAATCCTCCGGTAACGATCGAGATCCTTGTATTCTGTATACACCCTCCTTCCCAAGTCTGCATGCAATCCCATTATTTACGGTGCACTTCTTTTTGATCTCGTTTAGTTACAGCCATAACGAACTATCCCTATTTTACCGAAGGGAGATGGGTGTGTCTAGAAAGGCTTGCACGAATCTTAGCATAAAATCAATGACATAGGACTTAGATAAGCAATACTTAGAGCACATCTAGATGTGCTTTAGCAAAACTTAAGGGAGATCGTGGATACCTTCCTCTCTTAGTTTTTAGTCGTGAATGCCTCTCTCTGTAATGAAACTTGCGCTAATTTTCATGCTGGAAAGTTCTACGTGCAACGATATGGAAAGGAAGGACTAGTAATTCAACTTTGTTTAAAACCAGCAACCGAATCAACAAAATAATCGTAGTACTCCTAAATGCCTGATCAAATACGCAGTGGACAGAATACAAAGTAGTTTTGTACGTAAGTTGCACGCCTCGCTTATTTGGCATTGAGAACATCAAATGTATGTACTATATTCAATTTTAGGTTGACGAGAAAGAAAGGAGAAAACTAAAGAGAAAGATGGACAGTAGGATCACATGTTACATTCCTAATATGGTGATTATCTATAAACTATTGATCTTGTGATCATGTATGCAATTATTTTCGTAAGCGTGACACCTGAAACTTTAGTAGTGTACATAGACCAAAGTCTGCTCTTTCTACTAAAAATCTATACTATTATCAGTCAATTTGCCGACGGAGATAGCTTGTTTTTCTATGTCTAGTGTTCATTATATGGCCTATAAGCTCTATAATTTCATGCAATACTGTAGAGCACAATTTTGATATTGGCATAGATTAGATCTAGTCGGTTCTATGCGTGTTTAAATGAATACCATACAGAATCTAATCACACTATTTGTACATTCAGGGAACTCAGGTTGCTTCATTGCTGCAATACGAGAAGTTCATAAAAGAATTAAATGCACAGCAACTGACGTACATCAAGTTGATTGGACTGGGTGAACTTCTCAAGACTCCTGGCATGAGAATGAGACGTCTACTGTGCCAGGCCATCGCTTATTCATTTGATGCAGAGCAGGATGCCTTTATAATTAATGGGAGACCATGTAGGATCACACTAAGAGATGTGGAGTATATAACAGGCCTGCCTTGCATGGGGAAGAATCACGTCTCTTCAAATCACAATGATACTTTGGAGTTGTGGAAGGAACTGAAAGACCCCAATAACACAAAAGTAACTTTGAAAGGATTGCTAGCCAAGATGAAAGGCGACAACACACCTAATTTTGTCAGGCCATTTGTCTTGTACACCATAGGCAAATATGTATGCCCGACAACACAGCAGTATGTGGACAACAGATACCTTGGGATTGTTAGAAACGTTGAGACAATAATGAGCACCAATTTTGGACAGCTTACACTTGACCATCTTATGACTAGCGTCAGGAAATTTGTAAATGGTGGAGCAAATCTGGAGGGCGACCTACCACTGCTGCAAGTAATACAATCATTATTAACATACAATACATTTAATTTTATGGAAAATTTTCTAAGCTGTTTTTGTTGTAATGCAGACTTGGTACTACGAGAAGTGGAGGGTGCACCAATTGGACTCTACCATCTCGTATGCATCAAGGTTAAGGCTGCTGATCCAAAACTGGAGTGACGAGAAGGCATAGAAGGTTGACAACATAATCAACAAAAATTTTATAGGGGTTGGAGAGGTAAAGTGTTAGTACTGTGTGCCTGGATTATCTACCATATGTTTTGGATGATACTAACCACACTAACATACCGTATGTCGATGACCTACTGCAGCCTTTCAATCTGCCACCAGTTGGGACGCCGGTCAAACCAAAGACTGACGGTCAGGTAAATGATGAACATCAGGAACAAATATATATTGTAACTTTGCAAGTACAATTGAAGTCATATGCTTCTAACTGCCATGTATTGGCTGATTTGAAAGAAGTTGCCTCCATTATGCGGGAAGCCAGTGCACAACAACTTGATAGGATGAGCACCCTTAAAAAAGAAATGGATGAGTGCCTTAGGTGTACACTTGCGAACGGCATACGCACGGATGACCTCATCATAGAATTCAATGTAAGTATACCATTATGAGTTTCTATAAATAATTTTACTATCAATACTCTCCACACTAACACATTTTTTTAAAGAACCACCGCTATGGAATATTTGATGCTGATCGCCCAGGAGTAGAGGACATACAGCTATCTGACCTGGGAGTACCTGCGGACCCAATGGAGGTCCCAGGAGAGAATACTACTCACCAGCAAAAACAAAAAAAGACACAGAGGTCATTGCCAAAGGCATTTATACTAAGGGAATACAAAAAGATAACATGGATGCCCCCATGAAGAACGCAGCTGAAAATTTGCAGCATGCTCCTAGTTTGCAATCGTGAAAGCATTCAAAAATCACCACAAGCCTTGAAGCTTTCATGGTGATACACATTTCACATGTAACTGATTTTTTTAAGTTAATGCAGATTCGTATCTAACATATGATCTTCCATGTTTAGGATGAAGAAGACAGAGCTGTTGCTGCAGCTTGCAAGGAGAGTCTCAAGAATGTTTCACAGCTTTATAAAGAGGTGGATGCTTCGCAGGGTGCTCCGAGTTTGGATTCGCGAAAGCATTCCAAAGACACCACAAGCCTTGAAGCTTTCCTGGTGATGCACATTTTATAGTTAACTGGTTTTGTTTTTTTATTTCGCGTAGATTGCAAGCTAACAAGTGCTTTATTTCGAATCACAAGATCCTCTGAATTTGAGGCACAATGAGAATGTGTGAAAGGCTGAAGAAAGAAGAGATCAAGATGATGAAGATGTCAGTATTGAGGTGGGGGGAGAGGCAGGTACCAAAAGCAAACACCGGTCTGCCAAGGCTAAGGCAAAAAGGGAGCCGGAAGAGATCCATGTCTTCCCAGTAGATGAGGACAACTATGATGATTCTTTAGCAAAGCAGCGACAAGATAGTGTGGTTGATTCCATGCTACCAACTCGTACGAGCATCCAGAAAAGAGTGGCATCTTCATTATTGTGCAATGAAGATTATGTTCTGTACGATAGTGATAAGAAGAGAAAGAAAAACAGGACTCCATCGGAGTCTACCAACGATTCCAAGGACACAAAGAATACAAAGAGGGAAAACCGTGCAAGCATTTTTAAAGATACAGACACAGGTGCTTCGAGGCTGGAGACCAACCTTGACAAGTTTCGACAGAATTACGTGGCCGAAATTGTCAACACCTCAGATCTTGATAAACAATTGGTGGTAATTTATGACATTGTTCTGCTACAGAAGCATTTGCAATGCCTCACCATGACAGATGGAGTTTTAGATGACAAATGGTTGGGTGACGAAGTAAGATATTTGCCAAATTATTTTATCAATTTTCTTTTGCACAGTACAATTAACTTAAATTTTGATTTAGTTGGTTGATGTTGTGATTCAGATCATGCGTCATGATCATCCTAAGGACATAAGGGACGGGCAACTGGTGTTTGCTTTTGCGGGCAGTGCGTGGCAGATACATTGAGAGGGTGGCTGGCATCGCTATGCTCGAAAGAGATGGTAAGGTAAAGAACTGCCACAAGGCCGCTTTGGCGGGCAGTCATGGAACAACAAAAGGAGACAACTACCTCAGACATGATCTGGTACCATCTAATCATGACATAAATATAATTATTTTTGTAATTATTATGCATGTTGATGTAATCATCTTTGCTGTCCAGGTTTTTCTACCTACGAACATGGCGAACACCCACTGGTTCCTTGTGGTCGTAAACCCCAGAAGGAGGGAGATTCAGATTCTTGATTCACCTTTCAGCTACATAGTAACACAAGTGGTTCATGTGGTGAGATTTTAAACGTCTTTCAATATAACACAGCATTAGCATCATACCTAACCTTGAACCCTGAGCAACTTCTCATACCATGGACTTTGGCAGATACGTGGGGTGGAAGCACATCTAAGAGCATCGCTGCGAATCAATGGACCACAAAGCCATGCATGGCAAGCCATTAACATGACCCAATGGATAGTAATCCAAGACAAGATGACAAGTCAGTCAACAGCATTAGCTTCTAAATATGTTTTTCATTGTTAATACGTGAAATGGTGCAAACATAATTAATTGTTGTAGTTCTTCTTGTGCACTCTACATGTTGAAGAACATCGAATTCTTTACGGGAGAAGATCTTACACTGCGTTATGACCAATTATGTAGAGTAACACCTAAAATTCTGTCAATTTTGTAAACATATGGAACGATACTAACATATCCTCCCATGCAGGCATACATTGACAATTATAGAAGAGAGCTGCCTGTTGTCCTTCTTAATTCGCCCTACAACAAATTGAAGTCCATGAAAAGGCTGAAGACGTACAATGCTAGCCTATCGGATGCAGCTGCGATTGAAGATCATGAAGATGCAAGCAGTTAGTCCAGCAGTGGTTGATTCTTAGATCTGGAGTGTACACTTGGTTATGAAGCGGTAGAGTAGGGTGTGGTTTGGTTTTAGTCCCGAAGAAGGTTTCCTAGCCATGTTCATCGTCTAGTGCGGATTAATCAAATTGTAATATTTCACAGTACTGGTTCCAAATACTATTTTTGAAATAAATTTGGTCTGCATGGGAGACGCTGAAACATATATTTGCTTTTTACAACCAGAACTTTTGAAGCTTAGGAAGGTTAACTGAATTCTTAAATTTATATTTATGTGTCATCGGAGTCTGGACAAGATTCAAAAAAATTACATCGCTAGTTTGAAGTTTCAGAATTTTTTAACATCGCTAGTTAGAAGTTTTAGAATTTTTTTAACATCGCTAGTTAGAAGTTTTAGAAAAAATTCAGCGAGTGCTGAAATATTTTGGCTGAGATGCAAATATTGCAGTGAGTGCTGAAATGAATGAAGTTTAGTTATTTCATCGAAATCTCACCGAAGTGAAAACCATGGTGTCGTGCCATCTTGAGCAGCACCAGAAATGATTCAGTGTTATTAACAAAATTTGGTCTCACAGATACCAGGAAAAAAGGTATGATTTTGAGCATGCAAGATCGGATGGGTAATAAAATAGCTTCACAAGAGAGTAAAATACTTCACAAATAATTGGGACAGGGCTCGTCACAGCCGTTGGAGTCCTCGCTTCCTTTCTCATGTTCACATTTCAAATGGGCTCATCCCATTATAATAGGCCCGTATAAGAAAGCACAAGAAGCCCAAACAATTCACGGTTGAGATTGCTGATCTAAACTTGCTAAAAAATTCGCAAAATAAAAAACTAGCTAAAAAAACATTACGTGATCTAAAACTACCTCTTCGTGAGATCCCAAGTTCCCAATATTTCCTTGTGGTGGGTTGTTAGAGAATCCCCTATAAATAAACATTACATGATCTAAAACTACCTCTTCATGAGATCCCAAATTCCCAATATTTCCTTGCGATTGGTTGTTAGAGAATCCCCTATAAATACGAAGCTTTTCACGGCATAGATCGTATACTTCCACCCCACACCTAGCCTTCCATGACTACACCGAATTACCACCGCACGCCACCCAAAGTAGCTCCCAGGTCGGTGACGTCGGAGAAGCCGGCGAAGCAAAATATGAGAGCGAACGGCAATGGAGTCGGTCGCCATCGAGAGAATCCTCCGGTAACGATCGAGATCCTTGTATTCTATATACGCCCTCCTTCCCAAGTCTGCATGCAATCCCATTATACCGAAGGGATACGGGTGTGTCTAGCAAGAAAAGAAAAAAGAACAAAAAAAAAGCTTGCACGAATCTTAGCATAAAATCAATGACATAGGACTTAGATAAGAAATACTTAGAGCACATCTAGATGTGCTTTAGCAAAACTTAAGGGAGATCGTGCATGCCTTCTGTCGGTGTCAAAACCGGCGGATCTCGGGTGAGGGGTCCCGAACTGTGCGTCTAGGCGGATGGTAACAGGAGACAAGGGACACGATGTTTTTACCCAGGTTCGGGCCCTCTCAGTGGAGGTAAAACCCTACTCCTGCTTGATTAATATTGATGATATGGGTAGTACAAGAGTAGATCTACCACGAGATCAGAGAGGCTAAACCCTAGAAGCTAGCCTATGGTATGATTGTTGTTCGTCCTATGGACTAAAACCCTCCGGTTTATATAGACACCGGAGAGGGCTAGGGTTACACAGAGTCGGTTACAATGGTAGGAGATCTACATATCCGTATTGCCAAGCTTGCCTTCCATGCCAAGGAAAGTCCCATCCGGACAGGGGACGAAGTCTTCAATATTGTATCTTCATAGTCTTGGAGTCCGGCCAGAGATGATAGTTCGGCTATCCGGACACCCCCTAGTCCAGGACTCCCTCAGTAGCCCCTGAACCAGGCTTCAATGACGACGAGTCCGGCGCGCATATTGTCTTCGGCATTGCAAGGCGGGTTCCTCCTCCGAATACTTCATAGAAGATTTTGAACACCAGGATAGTGTCCGGCTCTGCAAAATAAGTTCCACATACCACTGTAGAGAGAATAATATTTACACAAGTTCAATCTGCTGACGTATTTCATGGCGTGACGTCACACCATGGCCAAGCCTTTATTCGAATCGTTTTTACTGTTCCACCTCAGTGCGTTTAGCGAGGTGGTTTCCTTGGCACGTCTTGTCAAAGCAGAGATCGTGTCCCCTTATTCCGGGATTCTCATCAATACGGGCGTGGGTAACCCAACCGCGCCCGTTGGCATGCCCCCTCTATCGAGGGTGAGTCCTAAACGGCCACGGGGAGGGCTCTTGGTATTCAACCTCTTTATAACGAGACCAAGGCCTGCTCCTTTCTTTCAATCTCAATCGAATCCGCCCCTCGCCTCGAGTTCCAACACCCAAAGCTCCAGAGTCAGGCGCTTCGGACCTTCAACGATGTCCGGCTCCGACCTGCAAGGCCGGTGGATGCCTTCTTCCGTCGCGGAAGAAGATGTGCTAAAGCCGAGAGACGCCAGGTATCTAATCGGCGAAATTTCGCATAGGCTGCCTGCCCAAGGGCAGGTTATTCCTACTCCCGAGCCTGGTGAGAGCATGGTGTTCGTGTCTCACTTCCTTCGGGGTTTAGACTTCCCGACGGACCCCTTCGCGAGGGGGCTCATGTTTTATTATGGGCTGGAATTCCACGACTTGGATCCGGAGTCCATCCTCCACATCTCATCGTTCATTGTCGTATGCGAAGCCTTCCTCCGCATTACCCCTCACTTTGGATTGTGGCTCAAGAACTTCAATGTGGAGCCGAAGATGATTGAGGGGCAGCAGGCAGAGTGCGGAAGGGCTGTTATAAGCAAGAGTGCTGACGCCCCTTGGCCCGAGGGCTCTTTTCAAGAGGAGCTTGGTTTGTGGCAACAGGAGTGGTTCTATATCACCGCTCCCAGGGGCACCAGATGGGTGGCGCCACCTGCCTTTCGCTCGGGTCCTCCACAACGGCTGGCGTCATGGGTCAACAAAGGGCTTGACTGGGGGCCGTCCAAGGACGTACCTCTGTTGTAGGGCCGTATTCGAGACCTCCAAGAGAGAGAGAGAGATCAATCTGGTCGTAGTGGCGCAGGTCATGCTGATTCGGCGCCTTCTGCCCTGCAAACGTCGCCCCCTCCGCCTGTGGGAATTCAATCCGGAGGGACCACGAGCTCTCCAACACTTCATGTGCGCGACGCCCGTGGATATGTATAAACTGTTCTTCGGATCACAAGAGATGTGTCCGGACTTGAATGAAGGACGCAGGTCTGAGCTGCAATCGCCCGGATACTCAAGTAAGTAGTCCTGTGCCCGGACGCTATCCGTACATTTATCATAAACTCGCCCTTTAAAGAGTTGTCCCTTGAATAGGAGTGGTTAGCAAAAGCAAAACTAATAAGGTGTCCGGCCCCCCTTCCTGAGACCACGCCGGATCATGTATTAACCAAGATGCTGGAGGCTGCGCCTTTGGAAGAGGGTGAAGGGGGGAATAGGAAAGCTACTGCCTCCGCTAAGGAGGCTCTCAAGAAAGGGGGGATCAAGAATCCCTCCCTCCAGGGGGAGAAGAGGACCGCTTCTGAAGATCCAGAGGCCAAGGCCTCAAAGCGGGGGAAGAAATCTTCACCAGAGGGTCCTGCGCTGGGAGAAGCCACGACCGCACTATTTCCCCAAGGGAATCAGCCCTCCAGCAAGCCGTAAGTAGAAAGGGGAGTTTTGTAGTAAGGGAAATCCCTGTCTTTATTTCTGAAGATAACCGAAGTTTTACCTTGTAGTTCGGATCTCAGCCCTTCTCGGCAGAGCTCATCTTCGGGGATCTTCGTCCGGAGATGATGGAGAGTGAAACGCCTCCCTCTGCCGCACCGTCAGACGGGGCGGACGACCCTGAGGTGTCGTCGCGGAGGGTTTCCCCGAGTCCGGCGGGGCCAGAAGGTCCGGCACCAACTGGTATACGGTCGGAGGAGTTGAAGGATCTGCTCGGGCGAGCGTCTATCTCAGAAGATCACCGTGCGTTAATGGGTGCGGTGATTGAATGGATTTCATCCGCTGAGAGAGGATTGCATGAAGCCGTCAGAATTTTACTGACGGGGTTTGAGGTACGCGAAAACGATATACCTTCTGACAGTTTTGCATATAGAATGCGCCCTGTATAGATAGTAGCCCCTGAGACTCGGTACGTTGTCAAAGGTGACAGCGTGCCGAGGATCATAATCTCAGTTGTAAGATGTCGCCTTTCCTATATAGGTGGCAGAGCGTTCGGTGGCCAGCCGGGCTGTTGGATTTGCCGAACTGAAGCGGCAACTTGACGTTGCGGATGCAGACATCACGCTGGTCAATAAGCGACTTGACGAGTCACAAGGTATGCGGCTTCTCCGTGGACACCTGGTAAGGGAGCTTGATGCCCGTGCCTTACAACATGTATGCTTAATGCAGATGGTGTCGCTGCTATGGAGGACCTTCGGGCGGAACTCGCCCGAGCCAAGGAGCAAGCCAGAAAAAGTAATGCGGCTGCCTTGAAGGCGGCCGAAGAGTTAAAAGCCGAACATGCTGCTCACTGCCGAAGCAGGGAGGAAATGGCCAAGATGGCCGGGAAGTTGAAGAATGCTACCGACTGCTGCGAGTTTCTTCAAAAAGAACACCGAGCGGAGCAAGAGGACCTGAAGAAAGCCAACACCGAAGCCAAGGATGCCCGCTCTGCAATGAGAGCTATAAAGGAGGAGCTACGTCAAGCCGGGGATATCACGGCTGGAAAGCCCTTTCTGCTGCGGAGGAAGTTCACGGGTCCGAAGTATGCTTGGTTGGGCCAGCTGTGGGGTGCGGAGGATGCTTATCTGGATTTATTGGCGAGTGCCGCAGGCGCGGTCGCACACTTCCAAGGCCAGAAGGATCACGGAATGGAAGAGCCTTTTTGGTCGCAGTTCAATAGTCCGGGGCGTCCACTTCCATTAACCGATCGGTTAGCCAAATGGGATGAGCTGAATAGGTTGTCCGGACTTGCCATGAAGGATGTCGTGACTCATTTGTGGTCGAAAAGGCCCGAGCCGAAGAGTTATTTTGGCTCAGTGCAGCAGTTCCTTGATGCGGTGCCGCATATCGATGCAATGAAGCGGTCGGCATGCATAGAGGGTGCGCGGATGGCTCTTGCCCGTGTCAAAACATACTGGGCAGAGATGAAGGCCACCGACGTTGCATCCCAGGATTCGGACAGAAGCCGAGTACCTGCCGAGCACTATTTTGAGGAAGTCCTGCAGGGCGCTCATTTAATAGAGACGTAGTGCTAGAAGAACATTATGTTCAAATGACATGTATGATTTGTGAAACCATGTTTCAAATATAATATAAGGGCTTTTTTATACTTGTGCGTTCAAGTATTGAAAAACCTCCTGTGCGGCTATTAATGTATATGTGTATATAACCTGAAAGATGGCAGTCTTCTGCTTCAGCCCCCACGCACATAGTGCGGGGGTGTTTGCAAAAAAGCGCATTTTCCGACTTAACCCAACGTCTTGGTCCTGTGAAGGAGGTGATAGCATAGCAAACTAGGCAACCGGACTATAATGCTTTATCACTTTCACTTAGCCATAGGAGTTCGATGGTGGGGCTACTATATAGCCCCTAGGGGCACCGCGCTCTCCGAATTCGGGGCGCGTATGTGCCTGACCGGGAAATGGTCCTTCGTCAAAGCGGAGGAATTCTAAACATTCCGGTGGTCGATCGAGTGGTTAACCAGTCTCTCGCTATATCATGACAGTCAGTTTTCGGCTTTCTCTACTTAGGTGCTCACCCGGCCGAACCGGGGCACAATCGCAGTAGTTCTCCTGGTGCCACATTAGCCGATAGAGCGGAACGTAAGGCAGCAAAACACGGGAGCCGGGCAAACCCAACATTTGACCAAAGAAATGATTCGGAGCTGATGCATATAAGGCCTAACTCGAGACGCCGAACACTCCCTAAGGTATTCGGTCTTTATGAAAACGGGCAGAACGATGCCCTAAGCCCCTAGTGTCCAAGTACGCGCAAAAATTTCTGACGCAGCTGATGCCAAAACGCCAGCCTCCTCCTCGGTTATAGTAAGAAACCGGGGGATGTGTATCAACAAGAGACAGTAAAAAAGGTTTACGCAGGGTCTTAATCTGAAAACAATCCTTACAACGGGTCCCTACTGCACGTCTGCGCCTGTGTCTCCATTGTGCCGTATCCTGGACGGGTGTAGCACGGTGTTCATCTATAAAAGAGAAGAACTTAGTTGGAGAAAAAAAGGATCGTGCGAAAAATGTATAAACAAAGTATGATTCAAAAAATGAATAAAGTTGAGCTTTATTGTCTCTTATTGTACATGTGTGCAGCCCCTTGTGAGGGGGTACGCGGCTAGTAAGCCCCTTGTTTATTTATGCCGGACTCGCCTAACCGTGTCCGGGATCTGAATGACCTGTTTAGGTGCTTTGATCAGC
Source organism: Triticum timopheevii (assembly GCA_963921465.1). Taxonomy (NCBI): domain Eukaryota; kingdom Viridiplantae; phylum Streptophyta; class Magnoliopsida; order Poales; family Poaceae; genus Triticum; species Triticum timopheevii. Next base: position 157,995,907 of record OY997272.1, read on the forward strand.
AAAGCCGGATTAGTGTGTGGCTGTCAAGGCAGTCTCACGTTCTTCTGTATTCGAGGAGCACTCAAAGTTTCCTTTTAATGAGATGATGCCGCGTGGATCAGGCATTTTAAGTGTAAGAGATGCATAATGCGGTATTGCGTTAAAGTGGGCGAAAGCTTCGCGTCCCAATAGTGCTTGATAGCTACTTTTAAATGGGGCGATGTGGAAGACTAACTTTTCACGACGGAAGTTGTCGGATGAGCCGAACACAACTTCTAGTAGTAGAGAGCCCGTAGAATGGGCATATGGGCTTGGCATCACTCCTTTAAAGGAAGTGTTGCTATGGCGAATTTTGGTTGGGTCTATCCCAATTCTACGGATTGTGTCCTGATATAACAGGTTTAGATCACTGCCGCCGTCCATTAGGACTTGTGTAAATTGTAGTTCGTCGATTATAGGATCTAATATCAAAGCAGTCCATCCTGCATTCCGAATATTTCCGGAGTAATCCTGATGGTCGAAAGTGATTGGTTTTGACATCCAGTGTCGGGACTCCGCTGGGGTGGACCGTGCGGCGCGTACTTTAATGGGCACCGCTCTATTTTTCCCTGTTGTCACTTGAAGTGAGTTTATTGTTTTGACCTCTTGTGGGAAATTCTTTTGTTTCCCATTGCTCTGCTTGTGGGGTTCGTCATCGTCCTCACTTGGTGTGTCGAGCCCCTTGTGTTCGGTGTTAAGTCGGCCGGACTGTTTGAAGACCTAGCAATGTCTGTGGGTATGGTTTGCAGGCTTCCCGGAGGTGCTGTGGATTTGGCATATCTTGTCCAAGATTTTGTTTAGGTTGGACAGCTCGTCGCTGTTGTCCTTAAGAGGCAGTTTTTTGTTGTTCTGTCGAGAGCTTTTGAATCCGGCGTTGACTATCGTGCTCTTCGGACTGTTTCCCTTGGTCCGGCGCTGATCCTTGCTGCGTCGTGGTTTCCCATTTCTATCCCTGACCTCGGATGTACTTGGGTCGCTGGTGCTGCATCTTGCCAGCCAAATATCCTCTCCCGCGCAAAAGCGGGTCATGAGGCTTGTTAGTGCGGCCATTGTTCTTGGCTTTTCTTGGCCGAGGTGTCTGGCGAGCCATTCGTCTCAGATGTTATGTTTGAAGGCTGCTAAGGCTTCGGCGTCCGGACAATCGACTATTTGGTTCTTTTTGGTGAGGAACCTGTTCCAGAATTTGCGGGCTGACTCTCCGGGCTGTTGAGTTATGTGACTTAAATCATCTGCATCCGGAGGGCAGACATAAGTCCCCTGCAAATTTGCCCGAAACGCATCCTGGAGCTCTTCCCTACTTCCAATGGTATTTTCTGGGAGGCTTTTGAGCCAATGCCGAGCTGGCCCTTTGAGCTTGAGGGGTAAGTATTTTATGGCGTGGAGGTCATCTCCTCTAGCCATATGTATGTGCAAGATGTAATCCTCAATCCAGACTCCAGGGTCTGTTGTTCCGTCGTATGCCTCTATGTTTACGAGCTTGAATCCCGCTGGAAATTCATGATCCAGCACCTCATCGGTGAAACATAGGGGGTGTGCGGCGCCCCTGTATTTGGGTGTGCTATGATGTTCGAATACTCGATGTGTTGTATTGCTTTCTAGAGCTTGCTTTCTTGGCCCATAGATAGGCCTGACTGGGCCATCCTTTTGTTGCGGATCCTTATGCGGATCGCGTGCCGGCTTGTGTGCGGCGCCGCTTGCCGCTCTTTGTTTGTCATGTGGTCGTCTATCCGACCGAGCGGCCTCTTTGTTCTTTGATCGTGGGGGCTCTATGGCCTCCTCGTCAAATTCGGGCAGTAGTTTGTGCTTCGGGTAGCTCTTTGTTTGGCGACTATCGCCGTATTTGTCTGCGGTGTTGAGTACCTTGCTCCATCTCATTCTGAGTGTGTCTTCCGCTGTTTTGAGCTTCCGCTTCTGCTTCTTCAGACTATGTGCAGTGGCGATAAGCCTTTTGTGGAGGTTCTGCTGCTCCGACGATGTGTCCGGCGTGAGATCGTCCGGACTGTTATCTTCTCCAGGGACGGATTGTCTATCCAAGTTATCCTGTTCGGATGGTTGCTCGAGGGCATGTTCGTCGTCCACCGGTTCGCCCTGCTCTATGGCTGGGTCTGTATGGGTGCTGTCTTTGTCGAGGAGGGACTTTGAGCGGCGCTTACGTTGCCGTTTTGACTGCTTTTCATGGGAATTATCCTTCACAGCGTCCCGTTGTTCCTCGTTATCGCTTCCTTTAGGGGTATCCACCATATATACATCATGAGTTGAGGTGGCTTTCCAGTGCCCTGTAAGCGCTGGTTCTTGGTCGTCTCCTGCATCATCGTCCATACCGTCGATGTCTTCGGAGTCGAAGTCTAGCATGTCGGTTAAGTCATCGATAGTGGCTACGAAGTGGGTGGTGGGTGGGCTTTGAATTTCTTCGTGGTCCGCATCCCAACTGTCCTGACCATAATCCGGCCAGGGCTCTCCTGATAAAGAGAGACACTTTAGCAAATTCAGGATGTCGCCAAAGGGCGAGTGCTAAAAGATGTCCGCAACGGTGAACTCCATGATCGGCGCCCAATCGGATTCGATTGGCAGGGGCGCGGAAGGTTCGGAGTCCGGAGAGGAGTCCGGCACCTCGGAGTCACGGGCTTTGCGAAGGACAGGGTTGGTATTCGTCTCTATCACCATAGAGGTAGCAGCCCCCGAGGCGGTGTCTAACCACCTGCCCTCGATTGGCGCAGTCGGCTCCGAGCTAAGGGTCGGAGCAGACACTTGTGCGGCCTCCAAGGCACTGATCGGCGGCAGAGCTAGATCATGCCCATCGTGACAGTGTGGCGCGCTTGGCTGTGGCTCGAACCCATCGAAGATCAAGTCTCCGCGGACGTCAGCCGTATAGTTCAAACTTCCAAATCTGATCTGATGGACAGGGACGTAGCTTTCGGTCTGCTTCAGATGGCCAAGTGAATTGGCCCGCAGTGCAAAGCCGCCGAATATGAAGATCTGTCTGGGGAGAAAAGTCTGACCCTGGACCGCGTTGTTGTTGATGATCGAAGGGCCATCGGGCCTATAGGCGACGACACAGAGGAACTCTCAATGAAATACTTAGAGCACATCTAGATGTGCTTTAGCAAAACTTCAGGGAGATCGTGCATGCCTTCTGTCGGTGTCAAAACCGGCGGATCTCGGGTAGGGGGTCCCGAACTGTGCGTCTAGGCGGATGGTAACAGGAGACAAGGGACACGATGTTTTTACCCAAGTTCAGGCCCTCTCGGTGGAGGTAAAACCCCACTCCTGCTTGATTAATATTGATGATATGGGTAGTACAAGAGTAGATCTACCACGAGATCAGAGAGGCTAAACCCTAGAAGCTAGCCTATGGTATGATTGTTGTTCATCCTACGGACTAAAACCCTCCGGTTTATATAGACACCGGAGAGGGCTAGGGTTACACAGAGTCGGTTACAATGGTAGGAGATCTACATATCTGTATCGCCAAGCTTGCCTTCCACGCCAAGGAAAGTCCCATCCGGACACGGGACGAAGTCTTCAATATTGTATCTTCACAGTCTTGGAGTCCGGCCAAAGATGATAGTTCGGCTATCCGAACACCCCCTAGTCCAGGACTCCCTCACCTTCAGTTTTTAGTCGTGAATGCCTCTCTTTGTAATGAAACTTGTGCCAATTTTCGTGTTGGAAAGTTCTACGTGCAACGATATGGGTAGGAAGGACTAGTAAATGGTGGAGCAAATTTGGAGGGCAACCTAGCACTGCTGCAAGTAATACAATCATTATTAACATACCATACATTTAATTTTATGGAAAATTTTCTAAGCTATTTTTGTTGTAATGCAAACGTGGTACTACGAGAAGTGGAGGGTGCACCAATTGGATGATACCATCTCGTATGCATCAAGGTTAAGGACACTGATCCAAAACTGCCACAAGGCCGCTTTGGCGGGCAGTCATGGAACAACAAAAGAAGACAACTACCTCAGACATGATCTGGTACCATCTAACCATGACATAAACACATTTATTTTTCTAATTATTATGCATGTTGATATAATCATCTTTGTTGTCCAGGTTTTTCTACCTATGAACATGGCGAACACCCACTGTTTCCTTGTGGTTGTAAACCCCAGAAGGAGGGAGATTCAGATTCTTGATTCACTTTTCAGCTACGTAGTAAGCACACAAGTGGTTCACGTGGTGAGATTTTAAATGTCTTTCAATATAACACAACATTTAGCATCATACCTAACCTTGAACCGTGAGCAACTTCTCATACCATGGACTTTGGCAGATACGTGGGGTGGAAGCACATCTGATAGCATCGCTACGAATCAATGGACCACAAAGCCATGCATGGCAAGACATTAACGTGACCCAATGGACAGTAAAGCATGTTCCTGTGCCAAGACAAGAAGTCAGTCAACAGTATTAGCTTCTAAATATGTTTTTCATTGTTAATACGTGAAATGGTGCTAACAGAATTAATTGTTGTAGTTCTTCTTGTGCACTCTACATGCTGAAGAACATCGAATTTTTTACAGGAGAAGATCTTACGCTGCGTTATGACCAAGTACGTAGAATAACACCTAAAATTATGTCAATTTTGTAAACATATGGAATGATACTAACATATCCTCCCATGCAGGCATACATTGACAATTATAGAAGAGAGCTGCAAGTTGTCCTTCTTAATTCGCCCTACAACAAATTGAAGTCCATGAAAAGGCCGAAGAAGTACAATGCTAGCCTATTGGATGCAGCTATGATTGAAGATCATGAAGATGCAAGCAGTTAGTCCAGCAGTGGTTGCTTCTTAGATCTGGAGTGTACACTTGGTTTTAGTCCTGAAGAAGGTTTCCTAGCCATGTTCATAGTCCGGTGCGGATTAATCAAGTTGTAATATTTCACAGTATTGGTTCCAAATACTATTCTTGAAATAAATTTTGTCTGCATGGGAGACGCTGAAACATATATTTGCTTTTTACAACCAGAACTTTTGAAGCTTAGGAAGTTTAACTGAATTCTTAAATTTATATTTAAGTGTCGTCGGAGTCTAGAAAAGATTCAAAACAATTACATCGCTAGTTAAAAGTTTCGGAATTTTTGTAACATCGCTAGTTAGAAGTTTCAGAATTCTTTTAACATCGCTAGTTAGAAGTTTCAGAAAAATTTCAGCGAGTGCTGAAATATTTTGGCATTGCTAGTTAGAAGTTTCAGAATTCTTTTAACATCACTAGTTAGAAGTTTCAGAAAAATTTCAGCGAGTGCTGAAATATTTTGGCTGAAATTCAGTGAGGCTGAAATATTTTGGCTGAAAGGCAAATATTGCAGTGAGTGCTGAAATGAATGAAGTTCTGTTATTTCATCGAAATCTCACCAAAGTGAAAACCATGGTGTCGTGCCATCTTGAGCAGCACCAGACATGATTCAGTATTATTAACAAAATTTGGTCTCACGTATACGAGGAAAAAAGGTATGGGCATGAGCATGCAAGATCGGATGGGCAATAAAATAGCTTCACAAGAGAGTAAAATACTTCACGTGTGAAGACTCAATCTTAGTTGACTTTAGAACCAGTTTTCATCCTAAAAGAGGTCTAGTGAACTACTTATAAGCAATAATAAAAGCGGTCCAGTTCTTTTGGCTGATTTTCAAAGAAACGGGAATGATATCTTTTTGATTACTGTAATTCTCAGGAGACCTACGTGTTGTTACGTAACTTACCTTGTTTTTTAAACCATAACTTACCTTTGCTAAACTCTCCACGCCCCCCCCTAATATTCAACCAGGTGGGTCCCCTCCCTTGATTTCCTCCAACCAAAGAAATCTATACGTAGATATATGCCTGGGTTGTTATGATCCCTATAAATAGGGATCCTTTGAAACCTCGTAGATCATAGTTCGTCCTTCTGTGCCGCCCAAACCAGCAAGATAGAAGGACGGAGCAACCCAGGAATCCAGCAAGACCGAACGACGGAGCCAAACATGAATCCTCTGGTAACTCCCCACGATCTCAGTCGCTGCTATTTTTTGTGCCACGATCTTCCTCTCATGATCTCTTGCTGCGACCCCACTCATTGTTTGCATATTCATGTAACTCAGCATGTTTTTAAACAAATTAAGTTGGGGGCGTTAGGGGAGGGCGCTAGGATTTGTTTCCTACCAGATTGGTAGTTCATTGATTAATTCCAGGCTAAATCTTAGCGCCTGGTCTTGTCGATGCCAATTAGTGCAGCGGGCGCTTGCCTTCTTTTTTTCCTTCCGCACGAGTTATGGAAGGCATCGATGGCCCATGTTTTAATTCCATACTACTGACCATGATTAGCGCCTAGAGTTGAGGAGACCACGGTTGGATAGTTTTTTATTTTACAATCTTTATTTTATTTCAGATAAGTGCCTTGCAATGGAGATTACCTTAGATGACCGTTCAAACGTAACCAAGCTGAATCACATGATAGTATTTGCACATACATGGAACTCAGTATGCTTGTACCTCATGCAGTAGCATAGAGCACAATTTTTATGCTGGTATATATAAGCTGTATTCGTTTGTATGAGTGTTTAAATTGTATACCATGTTGAATCTAATCACACTTGCACATCCATTGAACCCAGGATGCTTCTTTGCCGCCATATGAGGAGTTCATAAACGGATTAAACACACAGAAAAGGATGTACATCCAGTTGATAGGACTGGGTGGACTTCTCAAGACACCTAGCATCAAAATTAGACGTGTACTCTGCCTGGCCATCGCTAATTCATATGATGCAGAGCAGGATGCCTTTATCATCAATGGGAGACCATGTAGGATCACACTAGAAGATGTAGCGCATATAACAGGCATGCCCTGCCATGGGAATAAGCACGTCCCTTCAAATATTGATGATAATATGGAGTTGTGGAAGAAACTGAAAGACCGTAATGACACCAAAATAACTTTCAAAGGATTGCTAGCCAAGATGAAAGTCGGCAGTACACCAAATTTTGTCAGGCCATTTGTCTTGTACACCATAGGCAAATATGTATGCCGAACAAAAGGGGAGTATATGGATAACAAATATATTGGGAGTGTTAGAAATGTTGAGACGATAAAGGGCACAAATCTTGGACAGCTAACGCTTGACTATCTTATGGATAGCGTGAAGAATTTTGTAAATGGTGAGGCAATTCTGGAGGGGAATCTACCACTGCTGCAGGTAATTCGTAGTAGTACAATTATCAGTTACCTAACATACATTACATAATGTACGGGAATGTTTGTAAACTGCTTTTGTTGTCATGCAGACATGGTACTATGAGAAGTTCAGAGTGCACCAATTCAACTCTAGCATCTCGTATGAATCAAGGTTAAGGCCGCTGATCCAGAACTGGAGCAAGGAGAAGGCAAAAAAGGTTGACAATATAATACAGAATAATTATCTGGGAGTTGGAGAGGTAAAATGTCAGCACATTTCCTGGATTATGTAACATATATATTTTCTAAATCATACTAACGACACTAAACTGCAGTATGTTGAGGACCTGATGAGGCCTTTCATTCCAGCATGAGATGGTAGGCTAGCCAAACCGAAGACTGGCGCTCAGGTAAATGAGTTACATCAGGCACAAATATATATTGTAACATTCCATCTAGTATGAAGTTATATGATTCTAACGGTTTCAAAGTCTCAGATTAAGGTACTCGTCGGACGTGTATTGACTGATTTGCAAGAAGTTGCCTCCCTCGTGCGGGAGTCCGGTACAGAACAAAACCATAGGGTGTGCACCCTTGAAAAGAAAATGGATGAGTGCCTTAGGCGTACCCGTACAAATGGGTAGCTCATGGAGGACCTCATCAAAGAATTAAAGGTAAGCCTAGAATTATGAGATTAGTATATATAATTGGAAATTTACGTGTACAAGTTTTTTCTAATTTAGTTTACTATCAAAACACCCCAGACTAACATGTATTTTTTAAAGAAAAAACACAATGGAATATTTCCAGGAGTGGAGGACATACATCTATCTGAACTCGGGGCACCTTAACACCCAATGGAGGCCTCTGTTGAGAATGCTGAGCAGGCTTCTGACTAGGGGAAACAAAGGAATGTCACGGAGGTCGCTGCTAAGCACGATTGTAAGTAGGGAATAAAAAATGATGACATGGAGCCCCCCATGAAGAACCTTGATGAAGATTTTGATGTACGCATGTTAACTTAATTATGAAACAATCATTGTCGTTTCAGAAATAACATTTGATCTTCCATGTATTGGATGAAGCATTCGAAAGAGCTGCTGCAAAAATCAAACAGGATCTCAGTGGTGTTCATAAGCTTTTGAAAGAGGTGGATGATATCCAGGGAGCTCCTAGTTTTGATAAGCAAATGCATTCCAAAGCCACCACAAGCCTTGAAGATTTCCAGGTGATGCACATTTTATCAAAAATTGAGCAAGAATCTGCTAAAGGCTAACACGCGGTTTATTTCGTCTGACAGAATCCGTTCAATAGACGGAGTAAGTAGCACTCTGTGAAGGCTACGGGATCATGAGATCCTGGAGAGCCCCGTGCCTTCACAGATAATGACAGCCATGATGGATCCTTTCAAAAGCAGCACAAGTAAGTGTGGTTGAATCGACGCCACCAAATCATGGGGGCAAAAAGAAAAGGGTGGTATTGCAATTATTTAAGAATGACGAGTATGCTTCGCACGACACTGAGAAGAAAAAAAAAGGAAAAACAAGACTGCATCAGAGTGTACAAATGATTCCAAGGACACGAACAGTAAAAAGAGGAAAATCGGCTCTAGCAACTTAAAAAAGAGGTCAGAAGTTCCTGAAACCCAGAGGGACCAGCTAGACGTGGTTCGACAGGATTTCGTGGCGTCACTGATCAACACTACAAATCGTGAAAAACAAATGGTCTTAGTTGATGACATTGTCGTGCTACCAAAGCATTTGCAATGCCTCACCCATAAAGATGAATCTAAAGATGGCGTATGGTTGGGTGACGAAGTAAGATAGTATTTCACAAATTAGTTTATGAAGTTTCATTTTTGTACAATACAATTAACTTGATTATTGTTGTAGGTGGTTGATGCTGCGATCCAGCTCATGCGTCATGATCAACCAATTGACACAAGGGACGGCCAACTGGTTTACATTGAGAGGATGGCCGGCGTCGCTAAGCTCGAAAGAGCTGGTAGGATAGAGGAGTGCTACGAGGACGCTTTGGCAGGCATTCCTCGAACAACACAAGGCACCACCTACCTGAAACATGATATGGTATTTTAAGCTGACGTAGAACAGATTTTTTTATTACTATGCATGTTGATCTAATTATCTGTGCACTCCAGGTTTTCCTACCTACGAATAGTTTAAACACCTACTGGTTCCTTGTGGTCGTAAACCCCAGAAGGAAGGAGATTCAGGTTCTTGATTCACTTTTCCATTGTATGATACCCAGAGAAGTAAATAACGTGTTGAGAATTTCAACATATGTAATTATAAGAAAGGATTTAACATCGTATGTAAGTATTAGTCGTAGGCAACTTCTCATCCCATTGGGCTTGCAGGTACGTGGGATGGAAGCACATATGAGAGCAGCGATGCGAGTCAATGGGATTGAAAGCAATGCATGGGAATACACTAACGTGACGCAATGGCCAGTACAGAATATTAATGTGCCAAAATCCAATGAGACATCAGTCAACAATATTAGCTTTTGTTTTTGTTTTAGATTGTTAATATCTAAAAATGTTGATCTAACAACATAAAATGTTGCAGTTCTTGTTGTGCACTGTACATGCTGAAGAACATCGAATTATTTACTGGAGTAAAACTGAGGTTGCAATATGACGAAGTTCGTAGAGTAGCACCTAAAATTCTGTCATTTTCTGGAACATATGGAACGATACTAACATATCCTCGCATGCAGGCCTACATCGACAGATTCAGAAGAGAGCTACCTGTTGTGCTTGTCGATTCACCCTACAACAAAATGAAATACAGGAGTAGGTTCAAGCAGTACCATGCTAGGCAATCGGATGCAGCTGCGGTTGAAGAGGATGAGGATGCAAGCAGTTAGTCCAGCATTGTGGTTCATTCTTACATGTGGAGTGTACACTTGGCCATAAAGCGATAGAGTAGGGTGTAGTTGGGTTTTGGTCCCGAAGAAGGTTTCCTAGCCGTGTTCTTAGTCCATTGCACATGAGTCAAATTGTAAAACTTCAATAATATTGGTTACTATATTTTGCTTGAAATAAATTTGGTCTCTACGGGATCTCGTAGAAATCTATATTTTCTTTTTACTACCATGTGACAGTAATGGTGCCTGGGGCAACCCTAGAAGAATAATGGATTATGATATGTCTATTTTCATACGAGAGAAAAATTTATTAAAGCATGAGCATAGCCTCACAACAGAAGTCAAAAATACTGCCTGATTCAACACGCAATCCCAGCTATGTCTCGTAGGCAGGCCGCAAAGCCAAAAAAATAGAGCATAGGATAACAAGAGTAAAAGCACGTACCATAGGGGGCCTCTACAGGTGCTGCAACGCTGAATTGAAGCGATCACCTTCAGGAGCATAGTGGTGTGGCCATGGTACATCCATCCCACCTCAGGGAATCACATAGCATGTTCTGTCATAGCCCTGCAAAACAGAGGAAAAATTACTACTTGTACTAACCTTGTCAAGTGTGTGCATGTAACAAATGTTGGACATAACTAAACACGGAAGAATAAAATGCAACACATGGAAGAATCGAATGCTCATTCCTTTCTCTCTGCTTTTTGCGAGGACCATTACTCTCCCTTTAACAAGGCTAAAACATCATAATATATAAGACTTAACAAAAATCTTGAAAAGATGGATATCCCATGTGAATCTAATTTTTCATATAAAGCGCACGTCAAGTCTGTTGATCCCAGTCCAGCAATTGCACAAGAAGAAGCGAGCATCATATATATTGAGCAACATAAGCTATGAATTGTTTATAGTACATTCCAAAATTAATTGCTTATCATCTCTATTGATCTCCAAATCTCACCTATCAGCCAAATTGAAAGAATACATGTTGAATGCAACGATTGAACGTTCGTAGAACAAGCAGTCGGGGCTGGACGAATGGGGCTGGCCGTCAAGGCCGACGGCCGGCTTCATCTTGTCCCGCAGAACATGATCCATACCCAACCACCTTGCCATCGGACGAGATGCATGGCCAGATCAAAGCTGTAGCCATGGCTGAGAAATGATATGTAGAGGACGCAAACAACCAATTGGGATGTGGGAAAGAGGTTGCCTATAACCTTCTGGCTATAGGCACCCGCATGAAGGACTGGGAGGTGGGATGGCGCCGACTCTTCGCCGGCGGCCGCCGCGGGGAGGGCAGTGGGCCTCCTCTCGTGTTTGTTGAAAAGGTGGTGCGAGATCGCAAGGGAATTGGGGTGGAGGAAGGGAGGGGCCGCGATGCGCGGCTAGATCCTGCCGGGGACGAGGGAGGGAGGGGCGCGACGAGCGGCTAGATCCTGCCGGCGAGGATTAAATCCGTAGCGGCGGCGAGGAATAAACCCTAGCGAACAGGATAAATATCGTATCGAAAATAGCTCTGAAATTCGTACCGAGAATACCCTCGAAATATTTGGGAGGGAAAATCAGATCAGTTCGAAATATTTTTTTCTCCCGAAAATGCCCCTCGGGGTCTGATATAATACACGTGACATCAGCATATTGCATCAGATCTGGACAGTCGAATTCGCTCCGACGGACGATCCATATCGTCCGGATGCACGTAAAATGACTCTTTTTTATATAAAGTAGTATAAGCATCTATGTGTTTTGAAAACAACAATGAAAATGCCCTAGTGTATCTATCATATAATTTCCCAACTAACACATGTAGAATTGCAACCCACAATCAATAATATGGCCCTCATATGATGAATAAAATTGCAGCCAGCGAATTAAACACACCGTGTTCCTCCTCTAATCCATCGCTCACTCACGAGTACGTGCGCCATGCCGTTTCATCATAGCTTAAAAGTGCTACAACTGCTAGGACCCTCACTCCCTCGCACAGAGCCGTGGTGGTTACCGAATCCTTCCTCCCTCGCACACACTGGCCAAGACGTCCATCCCCACCTTTCCACTTCTGCACGCCCATGGCCCGCGTCGTCGTCTTCCACAACCCGTCCTAAATACCCCCCTCCATGCTTTGAGAGCTCATCACTGCGACGTACTTACTCATTCCACTCCACTGCGAGTGAGAGCTCCCCTGCGTCGTCCGTCCGTCCGTCGAGATCCAGGATGATCCCAGCCGGTGCTGCAGCTGCTGCTGGTGGAGTGATAGGGATGATGCGCATCCGCGAGGTCGCACGGGCGCACCTTGTGCTCGGGTGGGCCACCGCCCTCCTCGCCATCCTCGCCCTCAACCTCCAGCCACAGCTTCAGGTCAGTTAGGTCTCTTTAGCTACACCGCAGGAGGGGAACACAATGCACGTCTTCTTCTTCTTTCTTCCTCGTCTCCTCCGATCCGTGCTAGCTTGGATAGATATGCTCAAGCTGCTTGTTGGCTACCTACGTGCGTGTTGCAGGGGACGTGCACGACCACCGAGGATGAGGTGGCGCACATGCGCGCCGACGCTCTGCTGCTGCTGTTGTCCAGCGCCACCCAGGCCGCGGCGACCACGGTGGTCGCCTTCGCATTGGAGGACTAGCACAAGGGAGTGCCCTGGACCTTCGCTGCCTTCGCCCACGGGATGGGTGTCGCCACCTTCTACCGCCTCAACAACGTCGTCTTCTTGGCGGCGCGCGTCACCGTCGGGAGCTGCCTCGGCAGCCAGCTGCTCGTCCACGGGACCCCACTAGTAGCCCACTTCATCCTGCTCGCGGTGCCCCTCGGTCTCTGATAGGAACTACTAGGGATCTCGATTAACAGGAGTATTGGTAGCGATTACAGAGGCGGATTACACGAATAGCGATCTAGGGTTCCTGAGGTAGAGGAAGGGGAAAAAGGGGAGAGTCGTGCCGCCGTTGCCGTGACCCACTGGATAGCGATTCCTGGTGCCACCGTCTCCTTTAGTACTTGGCCTGGTGGGCTTCACTTGCTCCATTCCGGGCCGCTGGTCCTGCAGTTGGGCTTCCTGGTGCGGGCCGGGCGCGGGACAGCGCGAGGCTGGTCAGAGTCGCTGCCTTGTGGGGCACCCATCTCAGGGGCATTGACATCCCCCCGTTCTTGAGACGAGGCTTGTCCCCAAGCCTCAGCAAAGGGAAATCTTGCTCGGAGACTCTCTTTGTCTTCCCATGTTGTTCCTAGCGTGTCAGTGTTGGACCAGCGCACTTGAACCTTCTCGCGCATCTTGCCGTTCTTCTGCTTCCATCTGGTCTGCAACACTGCTGTGGGCACCGCAAGTTCATCAGGACAGTGAGGTAGTTGAGATTCCGCTGTCATACCAGGGTGTAGAGCGCGGCGGAGTAGCGAGACATGGAAGACCGGATGGATGGTTGCATTGGCAGGGAGTTGGAGCTTGTAGGCCACTTCATTGATCTTGCCTATGATCGGGAATGGTCCGTAGAACTTGTATGCGAGCTTGTGATTTGCTCAAGGTGCCACTGATGTTTGTATGTAGGGCTGGAGCTTCAAGTATACCTCGTCCCCGATCTCGAATGCTCTGAACGACCGTTTCTTGTCTGCCTGCGCCTTCATGACTTGGCGAGCCCTCTTCAGATGTTGCTGCAGTAGTTCTTGAACCGTGTCTCTTTCTTCTATCCACGAGTTCAGAGTGGGTACCGAGGTCACATTTTCTGCCGAGATTCCCCAATGCTTTGGTTAGTAGCCAAACATGGCCTTGAAGGGGGTCATACCAATCGCTGAGTGATGGGCATTGTTGTACCAGAATTGGGCTAGAGGAATCCAAAAACTCCATCATCGTGGACATGCCTGAGTAAAGCAGCGAAGGAAGGTGTCCACGCACTGGTTGACCCGTTCCGTTTGGCCATCGGTCTACGGGTGATTCGCTGTGCTGAGACACAGTTGAGTGCCTGCTGACTTGAACAACTCCTGCCAGAAACGGCTGGTGTCGTGGTTCTAAGTCTGACAGTAGAATATGGGGGTAGGTATGGAGAGGCAAGATCCTAGCTATGGAGTAGTTGTATACGCAAGGGATTACAAGTTCAGGCCCTTCTCGGAGAAAGTAACAGCCCTATGTCTCGGAGCCAGGAGGCGGTCGACTGGATTATATGCGTATGTGTTACAGGGGTGCGAACCCTTTACACTGAGGAGGGGGGTGGCTTATATAGTGTCTGCCAGACCCCTCCGGCCCTCAGTTATGCGGGGTTTAAAGTACATTAAGGTCTGGCGTTACTGGTAACGCCTTACATAAAGTGTCATCATGACCATAAAGACTACTTAATTACAGACCGTTTGGATATAGAGTGACTCTTGAACTCCTGGTGGTCGAGTGAGGCAGTTTCTTCTAGAGATGTCCTTGGTCGAGTGGTCGAGTGTCTTCGAGTCCGTCAAGTGGAATCCCTCCAGGTCGACTGGAAGGCAGTTTCTTCTAGAGATGTCCTTGGGGAGGGTATCTTTGGACAGGTCCATGACCCTACCCTAGGTACATGGCTTCATCATTAGCCCCCGAATGGATCGAGGTTTGAGTGAGGAAGGAGTTGAGGATTCCTCCGACCTGTTTTTCATGCTATGAGTGTGTCTTGTTCTAGATCAATGGCTTTTAGTGATGGCACCAACTTCTTTTTCAGTCGCCTTGATCCATTCTTTGTATCTGTCGAGTGAACTTTATGAACTTGGAGATTTCCGAGCGACGGTGTCGGTGTCAAAACCGGCGGATCTCGGGTAGGGGGTCCCGAACTGTGCGTCTAGGCGGATGGTAACAGGAGACAAGGGACACAATGTTTTACCCAGGTTCGGGCCCTCTCGATGGAGGTAAAACCCTACGTCCTGCTTGATTAATATTGATGATATGGGTAGTACAAGAGTAGATCTACCACGAGATCAAGGAGGCTAAACCCTAGAAGCTAGCCTATGGTATGATTGTTGTAATGTATGTTGTCCTACGGACTAAAGCCCTCCGGTTTATATAGACACCGGAGAAGGCTAGGGTTACACAGAGTCGGTTACAATGGTAGGAGATCTACATATCCGTATTGCCAAGCTTGCCTTCCACGCCAAGGAAAGTACCATCCAGACACGAGCCGGAGTCTTCAATCTTGTATCTTCGTAGTCTTGGAGTCCGGTGTTTAGCGAAGCGGTTTCCTTGGCACGTCTTGTCGAAGCAGAGATCGTGTTCCCCTTATTCCGGGATTCTCATCAATACGTGCGTGGGTAACCCAACCGCGCCATTGATGGTGGCGCTTGGGAGATAAGCGAGTTTTACCAGGCTGGTGGGGGACGCATAGTTTTGTCCGCCTATATATAAGGGATAAGGATTCACCTTCTCACCTACGCCTTCTTCCTCCTTTGCTTATCCATCCCCGCGAACTCAAGCTCCAACGCCCGAGCTCGCGCATCTCGCCTCGACCTTCTCCGAATATGTCCGGAGCAGGAGGTAAATGGTTAGCCTCCACCGTCAAGGAGGAGGACATCACCAAGCTGCGCAGCGCGGATACCTTTCCGGCGATATCGCGCATCGGCTGCCCGACGAGGGGCAGCTCATCCGTACCCCTGAGCCTCATGAGAGGGTCGTCTTCCTCCCCCACTTCCTCCGCGGACTGGGCTTTCCGCTCCATCCATTTGTCCGGGGGCTCATGTTTTACTACGGCCTGGATTTCCACGATCTGGCGCCGAACTTTATCCTCAACATCTCGGCGTTTATCGTCGTGTGCGAGGCCTTCCTCTGCATCCGGCCCCACTTCGGCCTGTGGCTCAAGACCTTCAACGTCAAGCCGAAGGTTGTGAAGGGTACGCAAGCGGAATGCGGAGGCGCCATGTTGGGCAAATTGCCCAACGTCCCTCGGCTGGAAGGGACCTTCGTGGATTCCGTCAAGGGGTGGCAATCGGGATGGTTTTACATCACCGAGCCGCGCAAACCCACATGGGCGGCGGCCCCCGAGTTTAGATCTGGCATCCCCACGCAGCTCACCTCCTGGAAAGAGAAGGGCTTGCAGTGGGGGAATCCGGTGGAGGTGACGGGACTCCGAGCATGTATCAAGAAGATGGTGAGCAATAGGCTCAGGCTCGTCGACGTGGTCCAAGTCATGCTCATCCGGCGGATCCTCCCATGCCAAGAACGAGCATTTAATTTGTGGGAGTTCAATCCAGAACAGCACCAGGCGCTGAGCGGGCTCTTCGATACAACATACGAAGGCGCCTAGAGGGTGCTGTTCAAGGGCGCCGAAGCCCCCGCGTCCGCGACCGAAGACCGCAAATTCAGCTCGCAGTATCCAACTGACGAGGTAAGTGATTCAACCCCATTACGGGACACTTGTGATAATTAGATTGACTCTAGTGAGGTTTCATTCTGCCTCTTCCTTTGACAGGAATGGATGGAGAAGGCCAAGCTGCTCATCAGCCCGGCTCCCATGCCAGAAGACCTAGTGGACGCCCGCTTAACAGGGCTGCTGGTTCCGGCACCGCACGTGGTGCCGGAGAAGAAGGCCAAGAAGGTGGCCGCGGGGACTCGAAAGAGTTCCCGCAATCAGGTGTCTGATGACGACGAGGACTCCTCCCCCGAAGATGAGGAGGAGTACTCTCTCCCAGAGGAGGGAGAGAAGAAAAGGAAGGCTTCCCCCATCGGGGAGGCCGAAGGGTCCAAGAGGGGGAGAACTATCCCCCCGGACAGTTTCGCCAACATCAGCGTTGGTGAGGATGAGTGGCCTCCAAGGGCCAGGCGTCCGGCAAGATCGTAAGTATCCGGATCCTTGATGTGTAATTTCTTTTATGTCGCGTAGTATCCTTCTAACGCCGCATTCTGCCCGTAGTCCGGCAAATGATGATCTCCCCGACTCATCGAGCGGGTCATTGGCCTCGTCGGATGTGAATTCCATCCCGACTGCCTCCACCCCACGCGCCGACGAGGACGTCGAGGTGGAATCCGAGAGAGGGACCCATCAGGAGGAGGCTCCGGAGGCGCCGTCAGGCAGCCTCCCGGACTTCGTGTCGGACTCTACATCGGAACCCGCAGTGGTTCCAGAGTCCGGCAAGAGGCCCCTTCGAAAGAAGGGTAGGACCGTGACGCCGGCGGCCTCCGTCCAACCGGAGGCGCCGGATAACCTGCTGGAGGCGCTTAAAGGCGCTTCCATCGAGGAAGAACACCGCACTATCATGAGTGCGGTGATTGAGAAGGTTCAGCTCGCTAAGAGCGGGCTGACTGAAGCCTGCAGCAGCCTTTTAACAGGCTTTGAGGTAAGAAGTTAAAATTATGTAATGTAATACCGCATAGACAGTAGCCCCTGATGCTTAGTTCGGTGTTCAGAAAGAAAAGCCGGACTAAGGATCTTTAACAAGATATACGCAAGGTTGCCTAAAATATGTCAATATGGGTTTGCAGGCTGCGCTGCTGACCTCTGCCGCACTAACGGCGGAGGTTGACGTGCTGAAGAAGGATCTCGAGCGGTCCGAGCAAGAGCTCGGCCATGCAAAGAAGCAGCTCGAGGAAAAAGAAGGCGAGTAACACCTCTTTGAATAAGTACCTTACAGAAAAGGATTTTGGTTGCAAATAAGATTAACAAGGATAATATGTGTATTGCAGGGGCCACTAACGAGGTGGCAGCCCTGAAGGATGCTGTGTCCGCGGCTGAACGCAGTGCGGCCGCGAAACGGGCTGAGCGAGAAAAGCAAGAGGCACGGGTGGCGGAAGTTCGGCAAGAGCTCCAGGCTCTCATGGAAAAACATGAGAGTTTGGAGCGTGACTCCAAGACTCGAGAGTTCGAGCTTGCCTCGGCTCTCGAAAGTGCCAAGTCCGCCAAGGCCGAGGCCCGTAAGGCCCTTCAGGAGGTTGAGGACATAAAGAAGATAGCGGCGGGTAAGGCGTTTTTCATGCAAAGCAGGCATGTTAATGTGAACTACCTGACACTTACCCGCATTCGGAGCTCTCCAGGGGCGTTTGCAGATCTGCCGCGTAGTGCGTCTGATGCCGCCGCATTCTATCATGGCGAGGAGGGGAGCTCGACGGAGAAGGTCTTCTGGTCTCAGTATACTGAGGCCGGCCATCCGGTGCCCCCAAGCGACCAGCTGAAGCAGCTGGTCGAACTCCACAAGGTAGCTGAGGAGGCCATGAAGGGCCTCATAGTCCGGCTGTGGCCTGGACAGGCCATGCCTGGTAGCTATTTTGGCCTCGTGCGGCGGCTGGTAGATGCATGCCCCAGGCTGGATGTAGTCAAGCGCTCCGCCTGTATCGAAGGCGCTCGTCGGGCCCTTGCCCGCATAAAGGTGCAATGGGGCAAATTGGATGCGGAGAAGCTTCTCACGGACCCACCGCCGCCGGGCAAGGAGTATCGCACGCCGGAGAAGTATTATAAAATTGTCCTGAAGGGAGCCTGCAATATTGCAGATGAGTGCTCCCGAAATGTAATCTTTGAGTAAACTCGCTGTTTATTTATCCTGTGCACTGAAAACTTCGTTCATATGCGGCATGAGAAACGCTTGTTTAATTTAAAATATTACCTTCTGTGCGGCCGTTTGTAAAATCTGAGAGATGGCAAGTCGTTGGCTTCAGCCCCCAAGCCACAAGTGCTGGGTTGTTCGGGATAAACTTGAGCACTCTTGTTCCCATTTTTGGGTCCATCTAGGGAGGCGCTCAACACGACGAACAAGGCAACCGGACTTATAATGCTTGAACACTCTCACTTAGCCATAGAATTCTATAATTTTAAATTTCGGCGAAGCCCCTGGTATTCGGAAGACCGAATCCGGGGCGCTATCCACGCCTTCATCGGACATTATCCGGAACTTCGCTCGAAGCGGCGTGAGTCTTTAAGGACCCGAAAAAACCTCTCGAACAGCGACCAGTCTCTCGCCTTATCATGCCAGTCAGTTTTAGCTTTCTCCACTGAGGCTTTAGCCCGGCTCAACCGGGGCGCAATCACAGTGGTTCTCCCAGTGCCACCTTAGCCGACTGAATGGAACGTAAGGCACCAAAACGTGGGAGCCGGGCAAACCCAACTATTGACCCAAGACATGATTCGGAGCCGATTCATATAATGCTATAAGTTCGGGGTGCCACACTTGTGTAAGTGTTCGGACTTTATCACTCCATGGAGTGGGGAACACAAGCCCCCGGTGTATTATGTCGTACCAAAATATACGGGTGCCAGATGTCATATAATGAGCATGTATATATAAAACGTGATGCAATTGCGATCATAAAGGTGCTGCATTATTAATGAAAGAAAAGTCTGCTAGTAGAGCGGACTGATACAAATAGTGCGGTAAGCAAGGGATTTGGACTAAATAAACATGTCCCCCTCCAGGGATGAGCTGCGGATTTGGTGTATATAATCGAATTTAATGCTCGTAACTGAGACCACCTGAGTGTTCGGCGCGGCCTTCTTTAGTCCCTGACTGTTGCATCATGAGTTCGGCAGGTTCACCGCCGGACAGGGCTTCTGGTTAACAGAGTCCTGTGTACAAAAAAGAATAAAATAAAAAAAAAAGAGGGGCACATTTGCGAGCCTCCGGTGTGGTCGAACCGCACTCTGGGTCCGTTGTGATCGTGCCCCCTCCCCTGTGCCCATGGTATCTCCAAAGCGTAATGATGTACGCGGAGTGTTATTCTTGCGATCATACGCGGGCGAGGGTTGGGGCCACATTGCTACGCATGCTCTGATCGCGCCAGGTGGTCTTGGTTGGCATTGCTCCGGGCGCGCTTTGCTGTATCCGGCCGTTTAACGGCCGGACTCGAGAATTGCCTTAGAAGGCTGCTCTGTACTTCTGCCGCGAGAGCCGCTGTATGTTCCTCCGTTCGGAGGGAGCGTTCCGTATTCCCATTGACCGTGAGGACTCCACGAGGGCCTGGCATCTTGAGCTTTAGGTATGCATAGTGCGGCACCGCGTTGAATTTGGCAAACGCGGTTCGCCCGAGCAGAGCGTGATAGCCGCTACGAAACGGGACTATGTCGAAGATTAACTCTTCGCTCCGGAAATTATCCGGGGATCCGAAGACCACTTCCAGTGTGACTGAGCCTGTGCAGTTGGCTTCCACTCCTGGTATGACACCTTTAAAGGTTGTCTTTGTAGGTTTAATCCTTGATGGGTCTATGCCCATTTTGCGCACTGTATCCTGATAAAGCAGGTTCAGGCTACTGCCGCCGTCCATCAGGACTCTCGTGAGGTGGAACCCATCGACGATTGGGTCTAAGACCAATGCGGCGAATCCGCCATGGCGTATGCTGGTCGGATGGTCTCTTCGATCGAAAGTGATCGGACAAGAGGACCATGGGTTGAACTTTGAGGCGACTGGCTCCATCGCATAGACGTCCCTTAATGCGCGTTTCCTCTCCCTCTTGGGTATGTGGGTCGCGTATATCATATTCACCGTCCGTACTTGTGGAGGAAAACCCTTCTGTCCTCTGTTGTTCGGCGGCCGGGTCTCTTCCTCGTCGTCGCTATTTAGCCCCTTGTCATTGTTTTCGGCAATTAACTTGTCGGCCTGCTTGAACACCCAGCAATCTCTATTGGTGTGGTTAGCTGGCTTTTCAGAGGTGCCATGTATCTGGCATAAGCGGTCGAGTATTCGGTCCAGATTGGACGGACCCGGAGTGGTTCTTTTAAATGGCTTCTTCCGCTGACCGGGTTTAGAGCCTCGGAATCCGGCATTGACTGCCGTATCCTCCTTATCGTCGCCGTTAATTCGGCGCTTGTTTTTGTTTCGACGTGACCTGCCGTTGTTGTCCTTAGTATCCGGACTGCCAGAATTTTTACGGAGATTGTTGCTGCGGGCTAGCCAGCTGTCCTCTCCCGCACAAAAGCGGGTCATTAACGATGTGAGGGCTGCCATGGATTTCGGCTTTTCCTGCCCCAGGTGCCGGGCTAGCCATTCGTCCCGGATGTTATGTTTGAAGGCTGCAAGGGCCTCTGCGTCCAGACAATCGACGATTTGATTTTTCCTTGTCAAGAACCATGTCCAGAATTGTCTGGCCGATTCGTCTGGCTGCTGAATGATGTGGCTTAGGTCATCGGCGTCTGGTGGTCGCACATATGTGCCTTGGAAGTTATCAAGGAATGCGGCCTCCAGGTCTTCCCAACACCCAATTGACTTTGCGGGCAAGCTGTTAAGCCAATGCCGAGCTGGTCCTTTAAGCTTGAGTGGGAGGTACTTTATGGCGTGGAGATCGTCGCCGCGGGCCATATGGATGTGGAGAAGATAGTCTTCGATCCACACCGCGGGGTCTGTTGTGCCATCGTAAGATTTGATGTTTACGGGTTTAAACCCTTCGGGGATTGATGATCCATTACTTCGTCAGTGAAGCATAACGGGTGTGCGGCGCCCCTGTATTGAGCGATATCGCGACGCAGCTCGAGAGAGCGCTGTCTGCTGTGTTCGGCCCGGCCGGGGTTATTGTATCCGGCACGATGGTATTCGTCGTGGGTCGTAGGGCGCCCACGTGATCCATAGATGGATCTGGATTGCCTTGCTTTGTCCTCCAATATGTCTCGCAAATCCGGCGCGTTCCCTCTTGGCTTCGTACTTTTGGGGCGATGCCGGGGTATGGTCTTGGCTGGGGGCCTGGATGCCTCTCTGTCACGACCACGGGGTGGTCGGTCAGCCATATCATGCGCTGGTGATGGAGGTACGTATGCTTCCTCCTTTAATCGGGGGAGCAGCTTGCGTTTTGGGTAACTTTTGGAGGGACGTTCGAGTTTATACTCTTCGGCCGCGAGGACCTCGGTCCATCGATCGGCCAGCAGGTCCTGATCAGCTTGAAGCTGCTGCTGCTTTTTCTTTAGGCTGTTTGTTGTGGCGATAAGCCTGCGCTTGAAGCGCTCTTGTTCGACGGGATCCTCGGGTACGACGGATTCATCGTCGTTGAGGCTTGCTTCGTCTTCGGAGGGAGGCATATAATTATGATCCTCAACCTCTTTGTCTGCTGCCCCCTCATGAGGGCTTGCTTCTGCATCCTCCAGCGCTGAGTCTTGCTGGAGGGGATTTTCTTCGGCACTCTCTGGAGTATTATTATCTCCATTCTTGCTGTGGCGAGATTTAGAGCGGCGCCGCTGACGCCGGCGCTTGGGCTGTTTCTTTAAGGGATCTGCCTCCGCTGTTTCTTTGCCGTCCCCATCTTTTGGGGTATCCACCATGTATACGTCATATGACGAGGTGGCCTTCCAGTGCCCTGTGGGCGCTGGTTCCTGTTCGTCTCCGGCATCGTCGTCCATAGCGTCGATGTCTTCGGAGTCGTAGTCTAGCATGTCGGTTGGATCGTCAACAGTGGCTACAAAGTGGGTGGTGGGTGGGCTCTGAATTTCTTCGTCGTCCGTATCCCAACCATCCTGGCCATAATCCGGCCAGGACTCTCCTGATAACGAGAGATGCTTTAGTGAATTCGAGATATCGCCGAAAGGCGAGCATTGGAAGATGTCCACGGCGGTGAATTCCATAACCGGCGCCCAATCCGGATCGATTGGTAGGGGCACGGGAGGTTCGGAGTCCGGCGAGGAGTCCGGCGCCTCGGAATCACGAGTTTCGCAGGGGACAAGATTAGTGTTCGGCTCCATCGCCGTGGATGTTGGAGCCCCCAGGGCGGCGTCTATCCATCGGCCCTCGATCTGGGCGATCGGCTCCGAGCCAATGGCCGGAGCGGACCCGTGTGCGGCCACCAAGGCACTGTTCGGTGGCAGAGCTAAATCATGCCCGTCGTCACAGTGCGGCGCGCTTGGCTGTGGCTCGAGTCCGTCGAAGATCAAGTCTCCGCGGACGTCGGCCGTGAAGTTTAAGCTTCCAAATCTGACCTGATGGCCAGGGGCGTAGCTTTCGATCTGCTCCAGATGGCCAAGTGAATTGGCCCGCAGGGCGAAGCCGCCGAATACGAAGATCTGTCCGGGGAGAAAAGTCTCACCCTGGACAGCGTCGTTGGTTGAAGATGCCATCAAGCCTATCGGTGACGACACAGAGGAACTCTCAATGAAAGCACCAATGTCGGTGTCAAAACCGGCGGATCTCGGGTAGGGGGTCCCGAACTGTGCGTCTAGGCAGATGGTAACAGGAGACAAGGGACACAATGTTTTACCCAAGTTCGGGCCCTCTCAGTGGAGGTAAAACCCTACGTCCTACTTGATTAATATTGATGATATGGGTAGTACAAGAGTAGATCTACCACGAGATCAAGGAGGCTAAACCCTAGAAGCTAGCCTATGGTATGATTGTTGTAATGTATGTTGTCCTACAGACTAAAGCCCTCCGGTTTATATAGACACCGGAGAAGGCTAGGGTTACACAGAGTCGGTTACAATGGTAGGAGATCTACATATCCGTATTGCCAAGCTTGCCTTCCACGCCAAGGAAAGTACCATACGGACACGAGCCGGAGTCTTCAATCTTGTATCTTCGTAGTCTTGGAGTCCGGCGGATAATGATAGTCCGGCTGTCCGGACACCCCCTAGTCCAGGACTCCCTCAGACGGATCGGAGGAAATTTGCGGTCTGACGAGTTGCTCTGCCATTCGCAGATTTAGCGGGATCTGAATTTCGGGAAGCGCGCGAAGCGGGGGAGGCCATGGTACTCGGATGGGATAAGGCAGGGACGCCTCGATCTTTGCGCCACCTTTTTCGCCACATATCGCGCGCGCGCCTGTTGCGGGATTTGACAGGATCGTCCGGGCCTACCAATCAGCCACTCGGAAGAGACTTCATATAAGGCGCCGAACGAGTTTTTTTTTGAACAGTGCGCCCTCATTCCTCTCTCTCTCTCTCTTCCTCAAACTCGCCCGCTGCGCTCGCTTCCATCCCCGCCCTACTGCTCCTTGCACACCTCGCCAGCGACGATGGTGAAGGAGAAGACGATGGCTTTGGAGCGGGCGAAGAAGGCGACGGCGAAGGCGAAGGGGAGAGTGACCAGTCGGGGTGGATCCTCATCGCGGTCCGGCCTGCCGCAAGGCTGGATCCAGGGAGACTAGATCCGCTCGACCACCACCCAGAAGGACCTCGACGACCTGGCCAACGAAGGACTGATCCCCCATGGGTCAGCAAGGCTTCTAGGGACGGAGTGGCAGCCGCAGCCTCAGGAGGGTGAGTGCGTCCTCTTAGCCACCCATGTTGATGGAGGGTTTTCTCTACCGCCGAATCTTTTCTTTCGGGGGTTTCTGAACTTCTTTGGGGCACAACTCCATCACTTCACACCCAACTCTATTGCCTATCTCGCCGCTTTCGTGTCTTTGTCCGAAAACTTCTTGGGTTGTCAGCCGCACTGGGGCCTTTTCAAACACATTTTCACCTGCCGCTCTCAGACGGTGAAAAAGGCTAGCCCGAGTGACGAGAAAACCCAAGTAATCCAGATGTGTGGGGGTCTTGAGGTTCAGATGAGGAGTAAGAGTGCCTTTCCAGTCATGACCCTTCCCGAGTCAGTCCGAGGGTGGCAGTCGACATGGTTCTACTGCCAAGACCAGCCGACGCCAGGGCAGTCGACTGGCCTCCCCCCGTTCTCCATGGACCAAGTGAACAAGCCGTCCTCTCTGAAGGTGCTTCCAGAGGAGAAGGCTCAGGTTAGGATGTTGGTGGAGCGTGTAGTACAGCTCATTCGCGACGGAGTGACTGGCATGGATCTTCTGGAGGTTTTCCTTCGACGGTGCATTCAGCCACTTCAATATCGGGGCCATCCAATGTGGCTGTACTCTGGTACTGAAGACACCACTCGGGTCCACCCGGAGGAGGTCGACGATGCCACTCTGGAGAGGTGGATGACTACCATCACAGGGAACAAAGATAATCCCCGTGGAGCCAGGAGGATCCCGCCACTTGACCAGTCATACGAACCAGACAAGGTCTGACCACATCTCTTTGATTGTGACTCTGTTTCTTTCATTCTGCTTTGCTACCATTTGGTCGACTGACTATTTGTCTTGTTCGTTGTCTTCCAGATCACTACCGAGATGTATTCGATGCCCAACGGGGCGCAAGAACAGACTGAAGAGGAGGAAGGGAGCGGAGGTGAAAGTCAGGAAGAGTGGGAATCCGATGGTGAAGAGGATGATGAAGAAGTTGGCTCTCATGAGGAAGAGGAGGAGGAAGAGGAGGAGGAAGTCCAGCCTCCCCATACCAAGAGACGATCCAAGCTCGTCCATGACCCTGCAGTCGACTGTGGCAAGGGGGTCGTGCCTGTTGGGCAATCGACCAAATGTCCTCGGATGACCTCTCCGGTGCCGACTGAGAAAGCACCGAAGCAACCCCGAGCGGCGTCATCAAAGCCGACGAAGGCCCTGCCGAAGATGAGGATGGTGATTCCCACTATTTCCGGGTAACGGCATAACTTGTGTTTTCTTGTTTCACATGGATTCACTCTTGGTCGATTCGTTCGCTGACCGACTGATTTCTGAAACCACAGAGCTGCTACTTCTGAGACCTCGATCAGACATGAAGATCAAGAAATGGAGGACGCTGCCACTTCCAACCCTGGTATGATCCCTGTAGTTTCGCTTTCGGTCGATAGGATCTTCATCTTTAACTTTTGAATCTTTTCTGCAGCTCCACCTAATATCATCATTGATCTCCCTGATGATGACGATGAGGAGCCACTGAGGCAGAGGAGGAACATGAAGACGTCTACTGGCAAGACTGCTCAGGTCGTATCAGCACCTGATGCGCTAGTTCCGGAGGGGGGCAACGCCACTCGGACTACCGTGTCCTTTGCTGTGCCGCTGACGAGTGCTCACCCTCCGTCGTCGAGTGCAGATCCGCCTTCTCTTTTTTCCACCCATCACGTCCCAGAGGACCAAGCAGGCGCTGCTAAAGAAGCTATACGTCAAGCGGGGGTCATGATGGAGCAAGTGAAGGCGATCCGAGACGCCAGTCAAGCGGCTTATGATGCAAGCTCGGCCCTTCAGAGCAATGTCCAGGTTAGTTGACCACCGCCTGTTCTGTTAGGATATGATACCTAACAATTTTTCTTTCTGAAGATCTTAGTATCTGTCGTACACCCAGTGGGTGTGTCAATTGAAATGTCTGGATTGGTGGGGGCATGCTGAGTGCACCCACTGGGTGTAGTCCCCGAGACTATGGTGGACTGCTGGCAGTCGACTGTAGTCTTTATGTCTTGAACTTTTTCTCTTTTGCTTTCTTCACTCGATCTGGTCGAATGGAATCATGGAACCAGTGGGGGCACGCTGAGTGCACCCACTGGGTGTAGTCCCCAAGACCGTGGTCAACTGCTGGTAGTCGACTATGGTTTGAAGAACACTTTTTTTTGAAACTGTGTCTAACTGCTGGTAGTTGGCCTTTCTGTCTCTTTTGGTCGACTAATCGACCCGAGCTGATAGAACTAGTGGGGGCACGCTGAGTGCACTCACTGGGTGTAGTCCCCGAGACTACAGTTGAATGTTTTGATTCGGCTGTAGTCTTGAAAATACTACGATTTTTCT
The DNA here is from genome assembly GCA_963921465.1 of Triticum timopheevii. Classification (NCBI taxonomy): domain Eukaryota; kingdom Viridiplantae; phylum Streptophyta; class Magnoliopsida; order Poales; family Poaceae; genus Triticum; species Triticum timopheevii. Next base: position 158,022,415 of record OY997272.1, read on the forward strand.
CTTAGTCACTCGGAAGTGACCTATTTTTGACGTCTGTCGATTGATCTTTCGCAGAAATCTTGCGAGCTTGTGGCTCGTTATACTAAGTTGGAGAACAAGCATATCTAGCTCGAACTTGATCTGAAGCTTGTCCAAGAGAACTTCACAAAGGCGAAGGAGGAGGCAAAAGGTATGTTTGGTGAGAACCTTGACAACTGCCCTTATTTCTTGTCCATTTCTGAGCTTGACCTCACTGCCATTTTGAAGATAAATTGAGGGATGCTCTGAAGAAGAAGGACCTTGACCTTGCCGAGGCGCAGAAAGCGGCTTCGGACAAGACGAAACTTGCAGAAGAAAAGCTTGCTTCAATCAGCAAACTTGAAGAGGAGAATACCAATCTGAAAGCTGCTCTCGACGCGGCCAACAAGGAGGCCAGTCGATTGAAGAATGACAAGATAGCCCTGAGTGATAAGGCTAGCGAACTGGCGGGAAAGAAGAACGACTTAGAGGCTTATCTGGATGGGCTCGCCAAGAAGTTATTCCTCATGCTCGAAGGTAACCCCTTATATCCGACTGGTAATCACTGACTTATTGTAGGACTGTTAGCTCATCCTTGGGTTGTATCCACAGAATTCTGCCAAAACTTTGAAGAGGAGACTAGTCGAGTGGAGACTGGCTTGGATCCCATCAACTCTCCTGTGAAGGATGAAGCCGCCATGAACGTGCTCCATCTCGAGTCTCGCGTTGCTGCTGTGGTCGACTATCTTGCGAGACTGAAGGTTGCAACATCGCGCATCGACACAGCACTCTGGCCAGGAGAAACACTTCAGAATGACCTCGAGTCTCTAATGACTCGACTAAATGAAGTTCCAAGTCAAGTGCAAGAATGGAAGAAGTCTTCTGCCAGGTGTGGTGCCGATGTTGCTCTGTCTCTGGTCCGTGTTCACTGCAAGGACGCGCGAGAGGACAAGGTGGCGTCTCTCAAGGTGGCCAATACCAAGAAGCATGACTTCCAATCTTTCATGGAGACCTTCATTGCTGCTGCCACTCGGATCGGAGATGGAATCAACCTGGACGAGTTTGTCGCGCCTTCCAGTCCTCCGCAGGAGGAGTAAAAAAAATTCTATGCTTGATGCCTTAAATTTGCCTCGGAATACCGAGTGGTTTTTGTAACCGGTAAACTTTAACAGGCTTGGTGCCTGAGCACTTCTGGATCCGTAGGACGCTATCTGAACTTGGGTTTGCCATTGAATATGTTTGCATTTGCCTTCGAACGAACATTGTCCTTCGCTCGGAATATATGCTAGTGTTTGTGATGCACTTTTGCAGGTAGGGATGAAGCACAGATTGCAATCGACTTGTACCTCGTCATCCTTGCAGAGTGGAATGAATCTCATACTTAGGCTGGCACTGGGCTGCAGCTAAGCCCCCGAGTGGAAAGTTTCCTCTCCACTCGGTAGGATTTTCAAAAACTTAGGCGAGCACTGGGCTACAGCTAAGCCCCCGAGTGCGAGGTTTGCTCTCCACTCGGTAGGATTTTCAAAAACTTAGGCGAGCACTGGGCTGTAGCTAAGCCCCCGAGTGGGAGGTTTGCTCTCCACTCAGTAGGATTTTCAAAAACTTAGGCGAGCACTGGGCTGCAGCTAAGCCCCTGAGTGGGAGGTTTGCTCTCCACTCGGTAGGATTTTTGTGGCGTACCTCTGAAGGAGAAGGTAACAGTCGACCTGCGCCTCGTCCTCCTTGCAGGTCGCACGTTGTATTTGTGGCATAGCTCGGAAGGATAAGGTAGCAGTCGACCTGCGCCTCGTCCTCCTTGCGGAGCGCATGTTGTATTTGTGGCGTAGCTCGAAAGGAGAAGGTAGCAGTCGACCTGCGCCTCGTCCTCCTTGCGGAGCGCATGTTGTATTTGTGGCGTAGCTCGGAAGGAGAAGGTAGCAGTCGACCTGCGCCTCGTCTTCCTTGCGGAGCGCACGTTGTATTTGTGGCGTAGCTCGGAAGGAGAAGGTAGAAGTCGACCTGCACCTCGTCCTCCTTGCAGAGCGCACATTGTATTTATACTTAGGCGAGCGCTAGGCTGCAGCTAAGCCCCCGAGTGGGAGGCTGGCTCACCACTCGGCAGGATTTTGTTTAAACTTAGGCGAGTACTTGGATTGCAGCTAAGCCCCCGAGTGGGAGGCTGGCTCACCACTCGGCAGGATTTTGTTGAACTTAGGCGAGTACTTGGACTGCAGCTAAGCCCCCGAGTGGGAGGCTGGCTCACCACTCGGTAGGATTTTGTTAAACTTAGGCGAAACGGATTCGCAGCTAAGCCCCCGAGTGGGAGGCTGGCTCACCACTCGGCAAGGATTTTTTTTTACAAACAGGCAAAACGGATTCGTAGCTAAGCCACCCACTGGGGGACTGCTTTATGTGAATAAAAGTAATAACAATCACTGGGAAAATTATAACACTCTCGTCTTTGATAAACAAACTACAGAAGTACTTTTATTACATCTCATCCGAGTGAATACTTAAGTATAAAAGGGGCGGAGCAGCTCCGCGTCCCAAGCTCGGGGCTCGTCAATCTGGTGCTCCACATTGTAAAGGCGGTACGTCCCATTGTGGAGAACTTTGGTGACGATGAAGGGACCTTCCCAAGTAGGAGCAAGCTTGTGTGGCTTCTATTGATCCACTCGGAGAACCAAATCTCCTTCTTGGAAGGCTCAACTCTTCACGTTTTTGGCATGGAAGCGACGCAAGTCCTGCTGATAGATGGTCGATCGGATCATGGCCATCTCTCTTTCTTCTTCTAGAAGGTCGACTGCGTCCTGTCGGGCTTGCTCTGCTTCATTTTCAGTGTAGAGTTCGACTCGGGGTGCGTTGTGAAGCAGGTCACTCGGCAAGACTGCTTCAGCTCCATAGACCAAGAAGAATGGAGTTCTCCCAGTCGACCGATTAGGTGTGGTCCTTAATCCCCAAAGTACTGACGGAAGTTCGTTGACCCATGCACCAGCTGTGTGCTTGAGATCGCGCATCAGTTGGGGTTTCAGCCCTTTGAGAATTAAACCATTTGCTCGTTCTGCCTGTCCATTCGACTGGGGGTGAGCGACTGAAGCATAGTCGACTCGTGTGCCGTGAGATGTGCAAAAGGCTCTGAATTCCTCGGAATCAAAGTTTGACCCATTATCAGTGATGATGCTATGTGGAACTCCATATCTGAATATCAACTCGTTGATGAAGCTGACAGCAGTGCCTGCATCAAGATTCTTGATGGGTTTAGCTTCAATCCATTTAGTGAACTTGTCGACTGCTACCAGCACATGGGTGAAGCCGCTTCTGCCTGTTCTAAATGGTCCAACCATATCCAATCCCCATACAGCGAAAGGCCAGACGAGTGGAATGGTCTTCAAGGCTGAGGCGGGCTTGTGTGACATATTGGAGTAAAATTGACATCCTTCACACTTGTCGACTATCTCCTTTGCCATTTCATTTGCTCTTGGCCAGTAAAATCCCGCTCGGTATGCTTTAGCCACAATGGTCCGAGAGGATGCATGATGGCCACAGGTCCCCGAGTGGATATCGTCAAGGATTATCCGACCTTCTTCTGGCGTTATACATTTCTGACCGACTCCAGTCGCACTTTCTCTGTACAATTGTCCCTTTATCACGGTAAAGGCTTTGGATCGGCAGACGATCTGTCGAGCCTCTTCTTCATCCTCTGGGAGCTCTTTTCTTAAGATATACGTGATGTACGGCACTGTCCAATCGGGAGTGATGACCAACGCTTCCATGATCAGGTCAACCACTGTTGGAACTTCAACTTCAGTCGGATCTGTGGCACTTTTTGGCTACGGAGCTTCTTCGGTAAAAGGATCTTCCTGAACTGATGGAGTATGGATATGTTCCAAGAACACATCACTGGGGATGGCTTCTCTCTTGGAACCTATCTTTGCCAAATCATCAGCCGCTTGATTCTTCAGTCGGGGTATATGATGGAGCTCTAACCCTTCAAATTTCTTCTCAAGCTTTCTCACTGCATTGCAGTAACCAGTCATGGTTGGGCTTCTAACGTCCCACTCCTTCATCACCTGATTAACCACCAAATCTGAGTCGCCATAAACCATAAGGCGACGGACGCCGAGTGAAATGGCCATGCGCAACCCATACAAAAGTGCTTCATATTCTGCTTCATTGTTGGAGGAATCAAAGTGGATCTGGAGCACACATCTGAGCTTATCTCCCGGGGGGAAACCAATACTACCCCAGCACCGGAACCATTCAACATCTTAGAACCGTCAAAGAACATGGTCCAGTGCTCCGAGTGAACTTGAGTCGGCAGTTGTTGTTCAATCCACTTGGCGATGAAATCTACTACTGCTTGGGACTTAATGGCTTTCTTTGCCTCAAACTTGATATCAAGGGGAAGTAGTTCAATCGCCCATTTTGCCACTCAACCAGTTGCATCTCTATTGTGCAGAATCTCTGACAATGGGGCGTCGCTGACGACTGTAATGGAATGATCAGAGATATAATGAGCAACCTTCTTCGTGGTCATGTAAATCCCATATACAAGCTTCTGATAATGAGGGTGTCTTTGCTTCAATGGGGTCAACACTTCGGAAAGATAATATACTGGGCGCTGAACTTTGAAGGCTTTTCCTTCTTCTTCCCACTCGACCGTAAGTACTGTACTAACGACTTGTCCTATTGCTGCAATGTAAAGCAACAGAGGCTCTTTGCTGATTGGAGCAGCAAGCACCGGCTGGGTGGAGAGCAGAGCTTTTAGCTCTGCAAACGCTGCATCAGCTTCTAGAGTCCACTCGAACTTGTCTGACTTCTTCATCAGTCGGTAAAGAGGCAATGCCTTTTCACCGAGGCGAGAGATGAATTGACTTAACACGGCCAAGCATCCAGTAAGCTTCTGGACATCGTGCACAAGCACGGGGTGTTTCATTCGGAGTATAGTGCCAACTTTTTCTGGGTTGGCGTCGATTCCTCGTTCGGAAATGAGGAAACCGAGTAACTTTCCGCCAAGAACTCCGAATGTGCACTTTCATGGATTAAGCTTGATATCATACCTCCTGAGATTGGCAAATGTTTCAGCAAGGTCAGTCAATAGGTCGGAACCCTTCCGTGATTTGACCACAATATCATCCATGTATGCTTCCATGTTCCGACTGATTTGAGTGAGGAAACACTTCTGAATCATCCTCATGAACGTGGCTCTGGCATTCTTGAGGCCGAATGGCATGGTGACATAGCAGAAGCACCCGAATGGAGTGATGAAAGCTGTTTTGATCTCGTCGGGTCCATACAGACGGATCTGATGGTAACCGGAATAGGCGTCTAAAAAAGACAGGCGCTCACATCCCGCAGTCGAGTCAACTATTTGGTCGATACGGGGGAGAGGAAAATGATCTTTCGAGCAGGCCCGATTGATGTGTTTGAAATCAATGCACATGCGAAGTGACTTGTCCTTCTTGGGGACCATGACAACATTGGCGAGCCACTTGGAGTGGTAAATCTCTCGGATAAACTCTGCTGCCAGGAGCCGAGCCACCTCCTCGCCAATGGCCTTTCCCTTCTGGACGGCGGACCGTCGAAGATGTTCTTTGACAGGTTTCGCTTTTGAGTTGACTCGTAAACGATGCTCAGCCAGCCCCCTGGGAACACCCGGCATGTCAGCAGGCTTCCATGCGAAGATGTCCCAGTTCTCACAGAGGAACTGGATGAGCGCTTCTTCCTATTTAGAGTCGAGTGTTGTGGAGACATTTGACGTCGACTGGAGTCTGGAACTCGTTGTCGCGCGTGCTCGTCGAGTGCTCGCTGGAGGTTCTCCACTCGAGTGCGCTCGGCCAAGTTGACCAAACGCGCGTCCTCCAAGGCACAGTCCTCGAGGGTTTCTCCTATGATAGGAGTATGCAGAGCATCCATGTTCCGATGGCGAAGATCTTCCCTTTGCAGCGAAGTGAGTGGCTTAGGTTGATACTCCTCGTGGACCTGAGCTGGGTCGCCTCCGCCGTCCCCTCCGTCGATCTAGGGGAAGCCGGGAGGACTACGAGGCCCATTGACCATCAGGACCTCCGCCGCTGGATCACTGCTGTCGCACTCGGATGCAGTCTCTACGGAGCCAGTCGACAGATCGAACAGGCCGTAGAGAGATTCGTCGGGCTCGATCGCCGCGACTTGGGGGGTGGCCGACTGGCAGGCCACTGCGTGCCTCACCCACCGCTGAAGCCTTGACCAACCAGAGCGCTTGCGCTGGCGGGAGACAGGGAGGGAAGACGACGTAGGAGTCGACCGATATGGGGCTGACGGTTGTCGCAGCAGGACGCCGCGGACACATGCGCGAAAGTGTGTCGCCCCGCGGACTGGAAGCGCGTCGATGTCGAGTGGAGCCTCCTGGAGCCAAGCGGAGTCGTCGGCGATGAACGTGAGCGCGCCGAGACGGATCTCGCGGCCCTCAACCAAAACTCTGCCAGAAACCATGGTGAAGGCGATCAGAACAATTGCAACTTCTCCAATAAGTCGCTAAGACACCTGCCCCATGGTGGGCTCCAACTGTCATGGTTCTAAGTTTGACAGTAGAATAGGGGGGTAGGTATGGAGAGGCAAGATCCTAGCTATGGAGTAGTTGTATACGCAAGGGATTTACGAGTTCAGGCCCTTCTCGGAGGAAGTAACAGCCCTACGTCTCAGAGCCCGGAGGCGGTTGACTGGATTATATGCGTATGAGTTACAGGGGTGCGAACCCTTTACACTGAGGAGGGGGTGGCTTATATAGTGTCTGCCAGACCCCTCCGGCCCTCAGTTATGCGAGGTTTAAAGTACTTTAAGGCCTGGCGTTACTGGTAACGACTTACATAAAGTGTCATCATGACCATAAAGACTACTTAATTACAGACCGTTTGGGTACAGAGTGACTCTTGAACTCCTGGTGGTCGAGTGAGGCAGTTTCTTCTAGAGATGTCCTTCGTCGAGTGGTAGAGTGTCTTCGAGTCCGTCGAGTGGAATCCCTCCAGGTTGACTGGAAGGCAGTTTCTTCTAGAGATGTCCTTGGGGAGGGTATCTTTGGACAGGTCCATGACCCTACCCTAGGTACATGGCTTCATCAGCTGGTAAAGACTAGGTCGCGGTCCGACACGATTGCTCCTGGAAGGCCGTGTATCTTGTACACCTGTTGCATGTACAGCTAGGCTACGGATGCTGCGGTGTATGGATGAGCCAGAGGTAGGAAGTAGCTGAATTTGGTGTGTTTGTCCACAATGACCAGCAGGCAATTGAATCTGCTGGATTGCGGTAGTCCGTCCACGAAATCCATGGTTATCATCTCCCACGGCTGAGAGGGAATTGGAAGAGGAGCCACCAGTCCTCGAGATGTCGCGCGATCTGGTTTCGCTTGTTGGAAAATAGTGCAGCACTACACGTACTGTCTGATCAGTGCTTTCATCTTGGGCCATGCGAATAGACGCCGAATGCGCTTATAAGTCACTGGGAAGCCGGAGTGGCCGCCGACTGGACTGTCGTGGAAAGCTTGCATGATTCTTTGTTGGATCTGTGTCCCTCCCCCGAGCCAGATTCTTCCCCGGAAACGCAAAATACCTTGATGTAGCTGGAATATGCCCTTTTGATCCTCTCGAACTGCTAGTTGTTCTAGCAACTTCTGAGCATGGGGATTGTTGTTGTAGCTGCAGACCACGTCCTCGAGCCACGCTAGTTGGCATGATGAGATGGCTGACATCATCATTGACGGGTTTGCACGGGACTGGGCGTCTGCTCCGTTATTTTCAGCTCCTTTCTTGTACCTGATACGATACCTCAGATCGAGTAATTTTGCAAATGCCTTCTGTTGCCAAGGTGTGGTGAGTCGTTGCTCTTCCAGATGTGTCAAACTCTTCTGATCAGTGTATATATCGAATTCTGCGTGCTGCTATGATGGCTAGATATTCTTTTTCATACGTAGACATGCCTTGGTAACGAGGGCTGAGGGCCTTGCTCATGAATGCTATGGGATGCCCTTTCTGTTGCAAGATGGCTCCAATGCCTCGATCACTGGCGTCAGTTTCCACCGTGAATGGGTGCTCAAAGTTGGGCAGTGCAAGGGTTGGTGCCGTTGTCAGATGCTGTTTCAGAACCTGGAAGGTTGTCTCAGTCGTGGACGTCCACAAGAAGGGGACCCCTTTCTTCAGAAGATGAAACAGTGGCTTGGCGATCACCCCAAAATTACGGACAAAACGGCGATAATACCCCGCCAGGCCCAAGAAACTACACACATCCTTAACATCCTGCGGCGTAGACCAGCTAGCTACTGCAGCAATCTTGGTCGGATCCGCTGTCGCGCCCTGCGCACTGATGACGTGGCCGAGATACGCTATCTTGCTTTGGCCGAACGCGCATTTGTTGAGTTTAACTTTCCACTTGTCCTTGCGTAGGAGTTCCAGGACTTGTCTGACGTGTTGCTTGTGTTCTTCTAGAGTGGCACTGAAGATCAGGATGTCATCAAAGAAACAGAACACGTAGACTCGGACCACGGGTTTGAGAGTGTCGTGGATTGCGCCCAAGAATGTGGGTGGAGCACCCGTTAACCCAAAAGAGACTACCAGGAACTCGAAATGACCCTGGTGTGTGGAGAATGCTGTTTTGTCTTCTTCTCCTGGTGCGAGCCGGATTTGGTGGTACCCCGCACGCAGATCCAACTTTGAGAACCAGGCCTCTCCATGCAGCTCATCCAGCAGCTCCTCAATGACCGGGACAGGGTATTTGCTGGGTACGGTGATCGCATTCAAGTGTGTGTAGTCGATGCAGAGTCTCCATGTGCTGTCTTTCTTCTTGACCAAAATGACCGGCGAGGAGAATGGACTGGTGCTGCGTTGTATGACCCCCGACTTGAGCAGCGCTTCGACCTGAACTTCTATCTCTGTCTTCTACATTGGCTTGTATCTGTACTGTCAGACATTAACTGGCTGAGCTCCTGGGATCAGAGGAATGCGATGGTCGCTTGCTCTCCTAGGTGGTAAACCTACTGGTTCCTCAAACACGTCAGGAAACTAGTCGACCACTCTTTGAATGCATTTCTGGAGTCGGTTCCAGCTCCTTTGTTTGCGGTGCCACCACACAAAGATGCACCACATGAGTGATCGCCCCTTTGCTGCATAAACTCTGAAGTTGAATGTTGTTGACTGTTTGGCAGCTCGTCGAGGCCGCGTCATGCCCCAAGAGATGCAGTGGCCCTGCTGGCGTTGGTATCTCGATGAAGTGCACGCGCCAGTCAACGGTCATTGGACTGTGCTCTTCAAGCCAGTCCATTCCCAAGATTACATCATACGTACCCAAGGCGAGAACCTTCAGAACTGTATAAAACTCGTGACCCTGTGCATACCACACACATCCTGGAGCCACTTGAGTGCAGAGCAGTTCACCCCCGTCGGCGACACGGACGCGGCCTGGCTTGGGAAGCAGTTGAATGCCCGTCAGTCTGGCTGCTAGCTGCTCATTGACAAAGGAGTTAGAGCTGCCTGAGTCCACCAGCATAAGTACTTCTTGTTCTTGTATCCAAACGCGAAGCTGAAACACCTTGGCTGATGTTCCTCCTGTCACCGCTGAGAGTGAAATCGCCATGGCTGTCTCATTTGTGCTTTCTTCTGCGACTTGCGTGTCTATGTTGTTGTCGAGGCCGAAGAGGTCGAGGAGTTCCTCGACCACGTGCAGCTGCACCGTGGTGGGGCACACATGGTCATGCCCCACCGCTCGCCACACTTGAAGCAGAGTCCACAGGCACGTTTGTAGTCGCGGAGCGTCTTGAGCTTGGACTGGTCGGCGCGGGCTGCTTCCGTGCCGCGCCGGTCCCCTGCCGGCGCCGCTGGGACTGATCACACCGGAGGTGGAGGCAGAGGCAGAGGAGTGCCCTGCCTTGGTCCTTTCTCTAGTGGCCTGACCAGCGAGCCTAGCGATCCCTCCATCACCTCTTCTTGGAGTAGCGCCAGAGCATAAGCCATATCCAGGTCCGGTGGCCGCTGAACTAGCACCACTGCTCGGATATCCCTCCTCAGGCCCTCGACAAAACGAGTCAGAAAATAAAACGGGTGGATAGTGTCAGAATAAGATGCAAGATGATTAATAATCAGTTCGAACTGCTCAATGTACTGCGCTACTGATGCTGTTTGACAGACAGAATAGAACTGCCTGATCAGCGTTTGGTGCCGATCGCGACCGAAACGAGTGCAAAGTAATGCAGTGAATTGCTCCCAGTCGAAATCTGCTAGGCGTTTCTGAATGGACTGCAGCCAAACAGCCGCTGATCTCGAGAAATTCAGGGCCGCCATGGGAACCCAGAATGATGGTAAGATACTAAACATCTGGAAGTACTGTTCGCACATGGTCTTCCACAAGTTTGGGTTATCGCCCGTGAACTGTGGGAATGCAATGGATGGGTGGGACTGGCCTAACCCTGCGAGCATCTGACTCGCGTGTGCAAACGGCGACCACGAAGTTGGGATGCTGCCAAGGAGGAGGACGGACCTGTTGCCGGGGGTGGCGGCGGCGTCAGGAAGGACGCCGCCACGTTCCCCCGTGGTAAGTTGAAGACGCCGTGGCCATTTGGCCCTTGCAGTTCGCTGCCCGCGCCGCCACCGAGGCCCTCGAGGACGCCGATCGTCGCAGAAGGGCTTGGCTTCAGATTCTTCCAGTGGGGTTCGTCGCTTGCCTTGCCGGACGGCGGCTGCGCCATCTGGAGCGCCGCTACCGCGTCCCCCAGATCAGAGACACGCTTCTCCAGATCGGGATGCCAGTTGACCAGATCGTCGATCTTGGCCGTGGACGCCTGGATCTCCGCGATTGCCTTGTTCTGGGCCTTGAGGGTGTTGTCGAGTCAGTCGAGGAACGCTTCGATCGCCGGATCCATGGCGACCAAGTGCGTACGCGCTTGCCGCAAGCCTCTGATCTCGATTAGTTGCGCTAGACTGTAGCGAGGTGGAGGAATTGTTGGTCTCTGATACCGGATGATAGGAACTACTAGGGCTCTCGATTAACAGGAGTATTGGTAGTGATTACAGAGGCGGATTACACGAATAGCGATCTAGGGTTCGTGAGGTAGAGGAAGGGGAAGAAGGGGAGAGCCGTGCCGCCGTTGTCGTGATCCACTGGATAGCGATTCCTGGTGCCACCGTCTCCTTTAGTACTTGCCTGGTGGGCTTCACTTGCTCCGTTCCAGGCCGCTGGTCCTGCAATTGGGCTTCCTGGTGCGGGCCGCGCGCGGGACAGCGCGAGGCTGGTCAGAGTCGCTGCCTTGTTGGGCACCCGTGTCAGGGGCGTTGACAGTCAGCACGTTGATCTCCCCCCTGGTATATCCTTAGTTGATATCGATCGATGCGTCACGCGTTGCTTCTCTACCTATGCAGTACTAGTGCTATATCTGTTCTGAGCACTCGTTCTACCTAGCTAGCTAGGTGTCTAGCGACTGATTATGTATGTGTGTTAATTACGCGTAGCATGCTACTTGGTGTGGGAGACGATGATGCCAAGAACACTGGTGTGTGTGTGTGTGTGCAACTGTGTAATGGCAACTACCTTAGCCAAATTTCTCTCCGAAGAACTACCTTGGTCAAATAAAAGCATTCGGAGTAGATTTTTATGCATATCTTGGAATTAGTTAACGAATTTACAGATATATGTGCTGAAATTTGTGTGGTCATAGGTGCCGGTAGTGCTACTACTCCCTTCACTACTTTTTGGCCTTTTTGCACTTCGTATTTTATTTTATTTTTGCTAAAATGCCAGAATGTTGCACGCGTATGCAGCGTCAGGATAGTCTGGGCAAAAATAACCCTCATACCCGATAATGGAAAGTGCAGCAGCACGCACATGGGAGTATATCATTATCATTATTCACTATATGCTTGTGCAAAATAAGAGCAGACAAGGGATGAATACACACGCATGCAACAGTGATGGGTCGACCGAGCGATGGGAATGGTGCATATAGCAACTAGACTTTTATTTTTCAAAACCGTGGCAAAAGCTTTGCCTCATTCATTAAATAAGAGAGAATATAATTTGTTACAAGCAACCCGATTACACAACATGAGAATTACTCTCACAATATTATGGACCCTAGTTTTTTTGCACCGCTATGATCCAGAGGCTAGCCTCGGTCGTGATGGAGGCAAGCAATGTAGTCGGTGGCGCGCTCTTCTGCTTGAACACTCGCGTTTCGCTCGTTCCAAATAGTCCATGAGACAAGCATGGTGAGGGACCCTAGTGTACAATATAATTTCTCATTACGTTATTACTATTTTCCAATTAAATTCGCCAATTTCTGTTCCAACTTATTAATCATCACCACCACTTTGCAGCCTCACCTCATAAGTCAAAATAATCAAGTTGATGTTAAAACATCAATGGATCCAGGTAACAAAGAAAATCTAGTTGTGCACATAGATGTGTGTGCTTTTCTATAATCTCCTTCCCCTTTGGTTTTCCGGAGTTTACATGAACTAACCAAGGTTTCAGGCCAAAAAAAAAGAAGTTGAGTTATCTTGCTTTAGGCATACTACCAAGTAGCCCGCCTAGGCACGGACATATACTTTTCCAGTGATCTATGTGAATCGCAGCTAAGGTGTTGCCTCTTGCCGATACAGAAGAGAGTAGTAATAGCCATGTGCCAGTGCCGGTACATGTTTATGCAAAAGTAGCTTGCAGGGGGTGGATGAGGTTGCTGACTTTATTTTTAACTTGGCTACTGCAGTAAAAGATGTTGGTTATGTAGACACATTTTGTTGCCTGAAATTATGTGTTACTTTGCCAATAAACTCTGCCGAAAAAAAAGGAGTGTGTTAGAATGCTGTTGTTGTTGCTTGAATCTCTGTGTCACTTTAATTAACCATTTCCCTAAAAAAAATCTACTGGTTGTTGGAAACTGTTTTTGTGTCCGAATATTCGTTTCTGAGCTTGAGCTCAGCTGCTCCTGAAATCACTCCCGTTCATCTGCATGCGGATCTGTGCTCGTTCTTGTATTTTCGGGTCGTATATGTCACGTATCAATCAAAAAATGACGCAATGCTGTCCCACACTGGTTGCAACGGCAGCCTGCACTATGCGTGCGGACCAGGTGGTTCCCACGCGGCTCGGGCATTTTCCTGTTCCTCTCTGAGCCGTTCCCGTGACCCAGTCTCCCTGACGGCCACCTGCCCCAGCAATCCATAATTGCATTCCCCACCCGTGCTCCACCTCATAACTAATACGGCCCAAAAAAATTCCCATCGCCGCCGCTCACCCTTGTTCGTCTGCCGCCATGCAGATCACCCGTGCAGCAAGGCGATGGCGGAGGGCAGATAGTTGCCCCTGTAATCCAGGCGCATATCCTGTCTTTGCCACGGACGCAGACCGCGCTGGTCAATCAAGTCTTCAAGCCGGTCCCCGAAGCCGCCGTTGCATCCGGTTCCCAAATGCTCGTAGTTGTCGCTCTGCTGCGCCTGCAGCTGCCAATCTCATGCTTACCATGCTTGTTCTTCTGTTTGAGGTCGCCATGTACTTTGGCTCGGTAATTAGTGTGTTCAGAGCTATGACTGAGTCGCCATGCGAATGGCCGCAAGGCGTCAACCATGTCAGGGTGGCTCCCTGTACCTCTAAGCCTGTTTTTCATAACATTACTACTAGAACTTTGTTTGGCAGCTTCATATGTAATGAAATATAATTAAATTCTGACCTGGGCCAATGAACTAGTACTGGCTGTCATTGAAAGTAATTCTACGTAATGAAATTTCTTATCATCCTATGCATTGCAAATTCGCAATGCTATTACAGAATCTGTTATATAAGAACTGTCCCTTGTTATATAAGTCTGTTGATCAGTTGGGTACAAATTCTGAGAGTATGAAATACCTTCATCACCTTGCCGATATGATGGACCAGGGCGACAGTACGGCACCTCTGTAGCCCGTGCATGAGATTTTCTCCTTTGGCTCAAGCGGACACCCTCTCTGTTTGCCTCTGCCTGCGCTTCACGCTCTGCAGAATGCCACCCTAGCAGAAGTGCCTCATCCGGAGGCGCGTCTCCATCTGAATTGTCTCCGGGCATAGATGGCCCAACCACCATCATACCTGCACATGAATTTCAGCAAGGTATGTACCTTACAGAGTAATTTGCCCGCGAAACAAAATATCTAATTGTTACACAAATTGTATACTACTCCCTCCGTCCGAAAATACTCGTCATCAAAATGGATAAAAAGGGAGGTAGTACCTCCGATCCATGCCACCCAACGAATACAAGCATTCACCATGGCCAGTAGTGAATTAACATACCCCACTTAGGGTTGCACAGTCAGCATCCCCCCGCTCTGTTCCTCTGTTCCTCCATGTAGTTCGTAGGCACCTTCAACGCAGAGTCAACAAATTCTGTATTCAGCTCTGCATGGAACACATAGTCAGATCCAAATACAGGTTTTGCACACTTAACTGCGGAAACATTTTCAAACTAAGTTTGCTTGACATACCTAACCCAATTAACATCGTTAGAAAATACTTCCAATGTCTTCCTCACATCATCATTATCTTGCTCACGGCTTATCTTACCACATATGTTCCTGAGGATCCTCTTCATGAACGGCACCTTCTCGACCGAGCCGAAGAAACTCCCAATAATGTTGTACACCTTTCCCTGGTTTACATTATTTTGCCTCAACTGCTTTATCAAACCTTTCGTGTAAACATCTATGTGCTTGTGCGATGGCCAATGCGTCAGCCGCCCGCAGTAGCCGTATCAACACATGGCACTCAAATCTACAGGACCTGCTATTCTCTGCATCTGGCTTACCCTGCTTTGCAAAACCAAGAACTGTTACCAATTACATTTCCAACTATTCTATATTATCCAACAAATGAAATAACCAGATTTACATACGCACCGAGCACCCGCAGACGATCTCCTGCATTGACTTTGTCCTCTCGGCATTCAACCTGCTTTTGCCATACCGTACCCGAAAACGATCTCACACGAATACAAATTGTAGAAGTCGTACGCCTCACCAAGTGAATTGAAAGGAAGTCCTAGTTCAGGACGAACAAAACTTTTCGTCGGTTCCTCTACATACTTGCCAATTGACTGCTCGAGCGCACTCATCCTTGATGGACAAGGCGTTTTGTCCGGCGGCTCACTCCCAAGGCGTAATCTGATCATCCATCAAAAGATAAACTTTCTTGGTATGCACAGCAGGAAACAGGGGGATAAAAAAACGTAACGGTGGCGAGCAGTACTGCTTTTTGCTGAGTATCAGATGTGCACGCTCCATTTTTTGCCTTATCATGCTTCCATTTATGCAGCAACCAAAAATCAAATGATTACACAAAACTTTTACAAACTATTTTACAGTTCACTGGGCAAGTTCCAATAAATCTAGCCAAAAAATCGCATAACTGAATGAAACATACGACCTCAAACAGATCAGTCAAATTCAGTACAATTGTTGTCCCAAACAAACAATGGTCAGACTGCCTCGATACTCAAATCATAATCGGCTTCTTAGCTTCAAGCATTTGTCCCCACCCCCACCCTCATGCTCTACCTGCTCGCATCACAAGCTTATAACCTGAACTATCACTGTCATGACGCTAGTTTTCATATCGTCGCACTTGCAACCACCCCGACAACAAATTTCAAACCATATCAACTATCAAGACAACAGAGCATCATTCATCAATACGCAAAACAGATGCACTGGATCGCCTTTGTGCCCGTACCTTTTTGTCCATCCTGGCGCCTCCGAATTCACCCTGTAAGTTGACTACGCGGACCTTGTCGGAGAAC
Source organism: Triticum timopheevii (assembly GCA_963921465.1). Lineage (NCBI taxonomy): Eukaryota > Viridiplantae > Streptophyta > Magnoliopsida > Poales > Poaceae > Triticum > Triticum timopheevii. The sequence goes on from OY997272.1 coordinate 158,038,175, forward strand.
CTCCCCTCCGCCGTCTCCCATCGACCTGCGCCCTGTCGTCGTCAGCGCCGCCAACACGCTGGCCACAACAGGAGCCGGGATTCGAATCAGCCGGCTCAGCGCTCGTGTCAACAATCCACCGGACGACCGTGAGAGGGACCGGATCTGGATGTTCCCAGCTGTCGGCGAACTCTCCCCGCAGTGCAAGCCTGCAAGACACGGCCAGCTATGGTCAGGCAGCGGCATCGGCAAGCGGATATACGAAAATACTCCAAGGTTCCAGTGTTCCCTTACCCGTCGACGGCGTCCAGAAGGAACTCCAGCCCTGCATCTTCCATGCCAGGGTTCGCGGAACTGCCAAATCCTTCTAGCAAACTTCGGGAGTGTGGGTTAGCTGTCCGCCGCGGCGGCTGGTTTCGAGAACCACCGGCGACGGCGGCGTCGATTTGCAAGCGGAGGGCCCGTGACGTCTGGCCGTGCAAGCGGTCTAGCTTTTTTACTGCGCCGGCTCAGGTTGCCGCCGACATCCCGTAACAGACTCCTGTTCCCCCGCTCAGCCATAAAAATGAACGTTCAGGTCCACGGACCAGACGTCGCGGCGCGCGGCCGGGCCCGATCTGGGTCCGCTCAAGAGCACTGTTCGCTACGTACGCCATCCGTATCTTGATTTTCCAACGCACCAGCGCAGACGTGTCAGACGTCATTATGCGAATCCCAACAGAAGACTGGACGCTAGCGATTTCGGGCGCCGCTGCGTCCGGGCACCAAATCGCCACATCCTTTTGTGTCAATGAAACTTTGGTATTTCTTTTTCTCGGAGAAGATAATTCCCGTAGCGCGAGAATGGGATTTCCACAACGATCGCCCCAACCTGTAAGTTCTGTTGCCTGAAACTAAATATGTGGACTAGCATCATTGAACAGAATTTAAATCCTACATGTTTTATTGCTTGTGACACTTATGAACTCTCAACCGCCATGTTTTTTGTGTCATTGGGCTATAGATGAGAATTTGCAACAGGAAAGGGTTGACATCTTAACCTCCCTGGACTAGCTTAGCCTATATCACTAAGAACACGGTGAGCACTCAGAATAGGCTCTGTATTAGCTGAAAAACGATTCACTTTATTTAAAATAATTGAGACATGAAGACAGTGGCCACTCGTCACTAGTGCGGAACGAAGACACATCTATCACATATCCTTGGCCCGAACTGTGTGCGATCCAGCACACGTCACAAACAGTAGAAAAATAAAAACCGCCTGCCGGAAAAAGATACGTGTGGGATGACCGATCCATCAGACAAGATTTAGAAAGAAGATGCATGTGTGATATGGGGCACACAGATCTGTCCGAAGAACTGTGTGCGATAAGTCAAAATAACACACACGATTCTGCCGCGCAAGCCGTGTGCGTTGCCTGGTAAACAGTGTCTACGAACTAATTGTTTGTGATGATGGGGAGCATCGCAGACTTTGCGTAGTCTGTCTACCGTGTACGAAGTTCTGCAGACAGTTTAGTCGAAGCATATGCATGGATGGTGGTAAACACTGCACATGTGTTTTTGAGTTGATCGTGTGCGATATGGCTTGCTTTGTTTGTAGAACAACTTTTTGTCTGCAGAACAACAACATATACTTATTAAACAACATTGTATAATTCAACTAAACACGTCTCGTTGCATAATTACATAAACGAGAAAACGATCATCATCTATCATTCTTAGCATGCTTGCCATCGTTGCAGCTGTTATTACATAAGCAATTTTCAAATTAGTGAACTTTTTAAATTTTGATGAACTATTTTCAAATCCATGCAAAATATAAAATATGTGAACTCTTTTTGAATGTGTGAACATTTCACAGTTTTTTCGAATATTTTTCAAATTCATGCAAAAAATCATCTTCGTGAACATTTTTCAATTGCGCAAACAATTTTTCAAATTCGTGAACATTTCTTCTATTCCCGAACATCTTCTCTATTTGCGAAAATTTCGAATTTTCGAACATTTTTTTCAATTTCGTACACATTTTTAACTTCGTGAACATTTCTAAAATTCTTGAAACTTTTAAATTTCTGAAATATGATTATGAATTCATGCACTTTTATTGAATTCGTGACTTGTTTAATTCAACACCATATTTTGAATACCCAGTTATAATTCCGTAGCAAAAAAAAACAAATTCTTGAACATTTTTTATTGACTTAGCAAAAGAAAATTAATCCGTGAACATATTTCTGAATCAAGAACAATTTTTGAATACATGGACGACAGATATTTTTTAAGTCATGAATATTTTTAAAATCGTGAGCTTTTTTATTTTGTGAATATTTTTCCAATTCATGATTTATTTTTTAAATTCATTATTGAGATTTGTGAACATATTTTAAATTTTAGTAAAACAAACCGAAATAGAGAAGACGATATAGAAAAATCGGAAGAAAAATGGCCGGCTCGCTGGGAGCCTAGCGCCCATCATGGCGCGCTGACTTTCAAGTTATTGGAACTAGCATATTCACATTTATCTATTTCTTTACTCCATGTTTTTCTTTTAATAATATTTTCCTTTTCAAAATTCAAATATTTGTGCAGAATTTCAAAAATATTTCTTTTTTGAAAATTGTTCACAAATTAAAAAAAATCCTTTGTTTCTGAATAACTGTTCGCATTTTTTAAAATGTTCCTATTTTAAAATTTGTTTAAAAGTTCAAAAATGCTCAAGAATTTTGGAAAATGTTTGGAAGTTCTGACAAAATATCGTATGTTTCACAGAATCAGAAATTAAATAATGTTAGGGAATTTAAAAAACTGTTAACAGTTTCAAAATAGATATTCCCATTTTTCAAATTTTGTTCACAAATTCGTAAATTGTTCGAGAATTCAAAAAGTTCATTATTTCAAAAATTGTTTCCATTAAAAGGATGATCCTTTCTGAACCGTGTACACGAATACGAAATTTGTTATGAATTATAAAATATGTAAAGCTTTTTTAAAAAATGGCTCTTGGCGGTGTTACAGCCCAAAGGTACCGCACAATGTCGGTTGCCAGCCTGGTAGGCCGGCCTGAGGACCTCTAAGTCGGTTCCGCCCTGGGCTATCATGGTGGACCATGGCGTTCTACACAAAAAAAAAACATTCCGGAAGCCTTGTCGTCCATTTTAGGGAAGACAGAGATGTGGAGGTCCCCCTCCACGACGTAGCTGACTAGGTTGTGTAACCATAGAGGCCCTGGTATGTAATATAAGCTGGAGTTGGACAAGACTCCATTGGTGATGAGTCAAGATTTCATCGTTTCTAGGGGTATAGGACGTAGGAGTGGCAAACTTGTGGCTACGGGTCTATGAGCTATGGTTGGTTGAACGTATTATAGGTTGGGCCATAAGAGTTGGATGTTGACCCCACATTTTGGAGGAGTTATTTCATTTATTAAATTTTTTTGGGTATCCATTGGGTTACCCATGGGCATAATTTCATACCCATGCCCTGGGACCAGCACGGCACTGGCTAAACAACCTCCCAGAGAACTCCATTGGTAGCTGGGAAGACTTGCAGGACGCCTTCCGCGATAACTTCCAGGGTACATATGTCCGGCCTCCGGATGCCGATGACCTTAGTCACATCATCCAGTAGCCCGGGTAGTCAGCCAGGAAGCTCTGGACTAGGTCCTTAATTAAAAAGAACCAAATTGTCGATTGTCCAGACGCCGAAGCCCTGGCGGCCTTTAAACACAGCGTCCGAGATGAGTGGCTCGCCCGTCACCTCGGCCAAGAAAAACCGAAATCCATGGCAGCCCTTACCGCACTGATGACCCGCTTTTGTGCGGGAGAAGATAGCTGACTTGCTCGTAGAAGTAAGAACACTAGTGATCCGGGCACTTCCGAAGTTTGGGACAGAAATGGCAAGCCACGGCGCAATAAACACAAGCGTCGAAACAATAATGAAGGAACGCAAGACACGACAGTCAACGCCGGATTCAGCAGCTCCAAACCAGGTCAACGGAAGAAGCCATTCAAGGAAAACAATGACGGACCATCTAGTCTAGACAAGATACTGGACCGGCCTTGCCAGATCCATGGAACCCCTAATAAACCAGCCAATCACACCAACAGAACCTGTTGGGTCTTCGAACAGGCCGGCAAGCTCAATGCCGAATACAAGGGGAAGGGGCCGCCCAGTGACAACGATGACGAAGAGACTCGCCAACCGAACACCGGGGGACAGAAGCAATTTCCCCCCGAAGTAAAAACAGTAAACATGATATATGTGACGAACATCCCTAAAAGGGAGCGCAAGCGCGCTCTACAGGACGTCTACGCTATAGAGCCGGTCACCCCAAAATTCAACCCATGGGCGGCCTGCCTGATCACTTTTGATCGCAAGGACCACCCAACCAGTATCCATCATGGTGGTTCGGCAGCTTTGGTCCTCGACCCAATTATCGATGGGTTCCATCTCATGAGAGTCCTTATGGACGGTGACAGTAGCCTCAATCTACTCTACCAAGACACTATCCGCAAGATGGGCATTGATCCTTCGAGAATCAAGCCTACCACAACTACCTTCAAGGGAGTAATACCTGGCATAGAAGCTCACTGCACGGGCTCAATCACATTGGAAGTCATCTTCGGTTCACCGAACAACTTTCGAAGCGAAGACTTGATCTTCGATATTGTCCCGTTCCGCAGTGGCTACCATGCACTGCTCGAACGGACCGCTTTTGCTCGTTTCAATGCGGTCCCACACTACGCCTATCTAAAGCTTAAGATGCGCGGTCCACGTGGCGTCATCACGATAAACGGAAATACGGAACGCTCCCTCCGTACAGAGGAGCATACTGCAGCTATTGAAGCCGAAGTACAAAGCGGCTTCATTAAGCCGCGTATCACATCGTCCATTAAGCCGTTGGCCTCTACTACACAGGACCGATCAATTTTGGAGCTGGATTAGTAGTTTGTCCTCCATCGTTCGCCTCATAAAACCGCAAAGTTTGTATTGCGCATGCATAATTATGACTTAAAATACCTTGGTCATCGGCGGAGGCACAATACGGACAGGCCTACAATGCGGTTAGCACTCTTGTAGCTTTCTTCCTTTTTCTAACTATTTTTTATCTTTTACTACAGGTGAATCAAAGCATGTTCATCCTACGGACTTACAAGGACTCTTTTTGAGTTCGGCTTCGTATAAATAACCAAAGGCTATTCCTGTTAAGAAATCATTTCGCTGAGGCAAAGGCAGCGCAGACGTGCGACAGGAGGTCCAAATGATTGTTTGTAGACCGTACACTTTATTTCAAACCTGTAAAGTGCCTTTTCTCCTCAGCCTTCAACCCCTGGCATGTCAAATAGCCTGGGTAGTGGTGTTGTAATCTGTAAGATGGTGTCTGACGTATCAATCGGATTCCAGTGAACATAATCCGTATTTAGTATTTGCTAGAACTGAAATTTTGCTTCTTAGGTTGTTTCACGCATGCACCACGGCACAGATTGCCAGGGGCTCGATACGGTAACATATGAGTTGCCGAAATGTCCGAACAGCTTTATAGCATACTTTGGCGTCATGAGTTTGGCCTTATATGCATCAGCTCCGAATCATGTCTTTAGTCAATAGTTGGGTTGCCCGGCTCCTGTGCTTACTACCTTACGTTCCGTCCTATAGGCTAGGGTAGTAAAGGGAGAACTACTGCGATTGTGTTTCCGGTTCACCTGGTCAAATACCTCAGTAGAGAAAGCCGAAAACTGACTGTCATGATGCGGCGAGAGCTGGTCAACCACTCAGGACTTATCAGAATCTTTCATGATTTCTTCTGTATTACATGAAGGACCGTTCTTCTGGTCACCTATGTAACACACCGTATTCGGATAAACGCGTACATACAAGGGGCTATATCATAGACCCACCATCAAACTCCTATGGCTAAGTGAAGGTGTTAAAGCCCTATAGTCCGATTGCCTAGTTCGCTGCACTGACACCTCCTTCATGGACCAAAACGTTGGGTCAAGTGTAGTCAGTTGCTATTCCGAACACCCCCGCATTATATGCGAGGGGGCTGAAGCCGACGACTGGCAAACTTTCAGATTACACAAACGACCGCACAGGAGGAAATACCTTTCAGGCAAAAAGCATAAATATAACACAACCTTAATATATTATAAAAATGTTATCACAATTCTGATACATTCACTCGAACATCATATCCTTCGAGCACTGACTGTCTATCAAGCGGGCGCCCTCTAGGACATCCTCAAAATAATGCCCCGGCGTGCGATGGTCCTTGCCTTCGGGTGGGCTCTTTGCTGCAACATCGATGGCCTTCATTTTTGCCCAGTACGTCTTGACGCGGGCAAAGGCCATCCGTGCACCCTCAATGCACGCCGACCGCTTAACGGCGTCGATACGCGGTACCTTATCAACAATTCGCTACACCAAACCGAAATAACTGTTCCGAATTGGCTCAGTCGGCCATAACCGGACCACGACGTCCTTCATGGAAGCTCCGGACATCTTGTGGAGCTCGGCCCACTAGGCCATCTGTTCGTTCAGCAATGACAGACTCCTTGGCACGTTGAATTGTGACCAGAAAAGCTTCTCCGCTGCACGTCCTTCTTGTGCTTGGAAAAACTGCGTTGCATCAGAGACACTCTTCGGCAGGTCCAATAATGCGTCTGGAGAACTCCACAATTGATTAAGCAGAGCATACTTCGGGTCGCCGAATTTATTCTATAATAGAAAGGGCTTACCAGCCGCTATCTCCCCAGCTTGCCGGATCTTCTCTCGAGCTGCTCTAGATTTGGACCGTGCCTCTCGCGCCTCTTGTAACACCTTGTCAAGTTTGGCTGCCTTGGCTTTGTTGTCCTTTTCGAGTGATTTGCATTGGCATGCGGCATCCTTTAGCTCTTGCGCCATGGTAGATATTCTCTCCTCGCACTGGCGCAGAGCGGCCTGTTCGGCCTTTAATTCAGCAGCTGCCTTCTTGGCAGCCGCATTGCTCACCCTGGCTTGCTCCTTGGCCAGGGCAAGTTCAGCCTGAAGGGTCTCAACCGTGGCAGCACCATCTGCAGTTATGCATGTCTCAGTATATAATTCTCAGCTTCGTGCTCATATTATTATACATGCATAAGTTGACTGCCCCAAAACATACCTTGTGCCTCGTCGAGCTGCGTGTTAACAAGAGTAATGTCCTCGTCCGCTAACTCAAGTTTTTGCTTTAAATCTGCAACTTCCGTAGCTTGGGCAGTCGCCATGGACGTAACAGCCTGTGTTCAAATTAATTAGGTTACTTCCTGGGCATATCTTTTTTGATCCGTCGCCTCCCTTTGGACACCGACCAGAGTCTCAGGGGCTACTATCTATACATAGGTGCATTTTGCATATAGAGAGCAATTGAAGATATTACATTGCATACCTCGAAGCCCCTTAGCAGGCCCGTGAAGGCTTCATTCAATCCGCTTCTCACGGACAGAATCCTCTCAAATACCGTCCCCATTAAGGTACGATGTTCCTCTGAGATGGACGCACTCTGCAATGTTCCCATCAGAGTATCCGGCACCTCCTGATTCTCGGAGGTTGCTGCAGGAGTACAGACTCCCCTCAAAGGGGTCCGCTCAGTAGACCCTAGAGTCGTCTTCGGCTGTAAACCGGATAGCTCGGGTCCTTCACTATTGATTCCCTTGGGGGTTGATCCCCCTGGACCCTTGATGGTTGAAATATCACCCTTGGGACCCATTTTAATTGTCTCCCGCACCGCTTGCCGGTTGGGAGAGATCCTCCGGGATGACACTTCGGAGTCGTCCGCCCTAAGGGGCGAGGATGCTTGAGGAGGTGTCTCGCTTTCCATCATCTCCGGAAGTAAGTCCCCCGATGAGGAGGACTATGGAGGAAGAGAGCGGGCCGGACTGCAAACATATGATTTAGATGTTACCCTTGCGACCCAAAAAGAATGGTATATGTCTAAAGCATCCTTGTTCACTTACGATTCGGTAAAGGGATTGCCCCTATGAAGGTGCTTGGCGATAACATCGGCTTCCGGACCCGATCCATCTGACAGGGATATTTTCCCTCTCTTGGGTGCCTCTACCTCCAAGTCTTCGGTGGCAGTCATTTTCTTCCCGTGGGGAGAACAGTTATCACATCCTTCTTATCCTTCGTCTTTGTCTTCAGAAGAAGGAGCCTCAGTCTCCTCGGACGTAACGTCCATTGTATCTTTAGTGTGGGGGCCAACTTCGGCCTCTTTGCTCTCCTTCGTCGGCATTTGATATGGCACTGGGACCAGCATCCTCATCAACACAGGATTGGCTCAGTCTTCGGGAAGGGGAGCCGAACACCGAATTCACTCCGCCTTCTTTATCCAGCCCTAGTCGAAGATAGGTTCCTTAGTACATTCCTATGAGACAACAAAGCTAAAGTTATGTTCCGAAATTAAAAGCTTACGGGGGTATCCGGATGGTTGCAGTTGAGGCCAGTGTCTTCGGATGTGTTCGTCCACTGCTTTTGAGTCTTGAAGAATAATTTCCACATCCCTCTGTGCGTTGTGCCGAAGAATTGCCATATAGTCCGCGGTCCTTCCGGATTGAACTCCCACATGTGGAGTAGTCATCGCTGGCACGGGAGGATCCGGTAGACTAGCATCACCTAGATCACGTTAATGAGGCCGGTGTGTTTTTCGAGGATGCTCTGGATACGACTTTGCAGTGTCTGCACCTCATCAGTTGATCCCCAGTCTAGCCCCTTATTAATCCACGACGCGAGCAACGAGGGAGGGCCAGATCGGAACGCAGGCATGGCTACCCATTTGGTACCACGGGGTTCGGTGATATAGAACCACTCCTGCTGCCACAAATTTGATGCCTCTTTGAAAGTGCCTTTTGGCCAAATAGCATTGGCAAGCTTGCTCACCATGGCACCACCACACTCTGCCTGCTCCCCGTCGACTACCTTTGGCTTCACGCTGAAAGTCTAGAGCCATAGGCCAAAGTGTGGGGGGATGTTGAGAAAATCTTCACACATGACGATAAACATCGATATGTGGAGAAGGGAGTCCGGAGCCAGGTCATGAAAATCTAGCCCATAATAGAACATGAGGCCACAAACAAAGGGGTGCAGAGCGAACCCTAGCCCGCGAAGGAAGTGAGGAACGAATACCACCCTCTCGCTGGATTTTTGGTGTAGGGATAACCTGCCCCTTGGCTGGGAGCCTGTGGGGGATTTCCGCAGTCAGGTACCTCGCCGCCCGGAGCTTCGCGATATCCTCCTCTGTGACAGAGGATGCCACCCACCGGCCTTGAGGGCTGGGTCCAGACATGACTGGGAGGCTTGGAGCAATTAGGTTGAGACCTGGGTGCTAGAATTCGAGGTTGGAAAGGTTGAGGAAGAGGTAGGCATAGAGGAGAAAGACGGGTCTGTGCCCCTTTATAAAGTCGGTGAATATCGAACGCCTCCTCGTGGGCCTTAAAACTTGCCTATTCCCAAGGAATCATGCCAACGGAGCTGTTGGATTACCCACGCACGTATTGATGAAAATCCTGTAATAAGAGGACACGATCTCTGCTTCGACAAGATGTGCCAATAAAACCGCATCTTGAAACATGGAGCGGAAGGTCAAACGACCGATTCGAAATAATAACCGGGCAGGGACGTAACGTTTCACTACAAAAGTTGTCAGTAGATGAGACTCATTAAATATTATACTCTTTTCAGAGTTTGTTTTGCAGAGCCGAACACGTTCTCAATATTCGAGGACTGTTTTGGAGTATTCGGAGGAGGAACCGGCCTTGCAATGCCAAAGACAATCTGCGCGCCGGACACATCGTCATTGAAGCCTGGTTCAGGGGCTACTGAGGGAGTCCTGGATTAAGGGATCCTCGGGCGTCCGGCCTGTGTAAACATGGGCCGTACTGATGGGCTATGAGGATACAAGACACAAGACTCTCTACCATGTCCGGATGGGACTCTCCTTGGCGTGGATGGCAAGCCTGGCGTTCGGATATGAAGATTCCTTTCTCTGCAACCGACTTTGTACAACCCTAGTGCCCTCTGGTGTCTATATAAACCGGAGGGTTTAGTCCGTAGAGGCAATCATAATCATACAGGTTAGCCATTACGATCTTGTGGTAGATCAACTCTTGTAATAATCATATTCATCAAGATCAATCAAGCAGGAAGTAGGGTATTACCTCCATCGAGAGGGACCGAACCTGGGTAAATGTCGTGTCCCCTGTCTCCTGTTACCATCGACCTTAGACGCACAGTTCGGGACCCCCTACCCGAGATCCGCCGGTCTTGACACCGACAATGGGAAATGATGTCTACTATGCAACTTTATTCTTGTAGACTCGTGGTGGGCCTCCAAGCGCAGAGTTTTGTAGGACAGTAGCAATTTTCCCTCGAGTGGATGACCTAAGGTTTATCAATCCGTGGGAGGTGTAGGATGAAGATGTTCTCTCTCAAACAACCCTGCAACCAAATAATAAAAAGTCTCTTGTGTACCCAACACACCAAATACAATGGCAAATTGTATAGGTGCACTAGTTTGGCGAAGAGATGATGATATAAGTGTAATATGGATAGTAGATATTGATTTTTGTAATACGAACAATAAAAAACAGCAAGGTAGCAAGTAACAAAAGTGAGCACAAATGGTATTGCAATGCTTGAAAATGAGGCCTAGAGTCCATACTTTCGCTAGTGCAATCTCTCAACAATGCTAATAGAATTGGATCATATAACCATCCCTCAAAGTGCGATGAAGAATCACTCCAAAGTTCTTATCTAGCGGAGAACATAAGAAGAAATTGTTTGTAGGGTACTAAACCACCTCAAAGCTATTCTTTCCGATCAATCTATCCTAGAGTTTGTACTAAAATAACAGGAAGCTATTCTTTCCGATCAATCTAACCAAGAGTTCATACTAAAATAACACCATATGATACACATCAACCAACTCTAGTGTCACCTAGATACTCCAATGTCACTGTGAGTATACGTGAGTTGATTATGTGATATGAAGGAAACAATTTCATATTCATAATACTCAATCCAACACAAAGAACCTCAAATAGTGCCCCAAGATTTCTACCGGAGAAACAAAGATGAGAACGTGCATCAACCCCTATGCATAGATTACCCCAATGTCACCTCGGAAATCCATGAGTTGAGTGCCAAAACACATACCAAGTGTATCAATAAAATACCCCATTTTCACCACGGGTATTCGTATGCAAGACATATATCAAGTGCCCTCAAATCCATAAAAGTATTCAATCCGATAAAACAAAATCTCAAAGGGAAAACTCAATTCCTCACAAAAACATAGAGAGGGAAAACACCATATGATCCAAATATATTAACAAAGCCCACGATACATTAAGATCGTGCCATCTCAAGAACACGAGAGAGAGATTAAACACATAACTGCTGGTACAAACCCTCAGCCCCAAGGGTGGATTACTTCCTCCTCATCATGGTGGCCGTCAGGATGATGAAGATGGCCACCAGTGATGATTTCCCCCTCCGGCATGGTGCCGGAACGGTGTCTAGATTGGTTTATCGTGGCTACAACAACTTGTGGCGGTGGAACTTCTGATCTAGGGTTACCCATGGGGGTTTTGGAATATTTGACAATTTATAGGGCGAAGAGGCGGTGCGGGAGGCCACTGAGGTGGGCACAACCTACCAGGGCGCCCCCAGGTGGGTTGTGCCCCCCTCGGGGCACCCTATGGTACTTCTCTGGCCCATCCTGGGTGTTCTGGTCCATAAAAATTCTCCAAAAAGTTTCGCTGCATTTCAACTCCATTTGGTATTGATTTTCTGCGATGTAAAAAACAAGCAAAAAACAGCAACTGGCACTGGGCACTATGTCAATAGGTTAGTCCCAAAAAATAATATAAAGTTGCTATAAAATGATTGTAAAACATTCAAGAATGATAATATATAGCATGGAACAATAAAAAATATAGATACGTTGGAGACATATCAGGACATCATGACTTCTAGGGTCTCAGTGGACCATTTATCATAACACACAGGAATTGTGTTTCCAATCCTTGCTTTGCATGTCATCTTTTTTTGAAATCTTGTAGAATTGAGAAACAGTCTCTCCCCCAGAATGATCCCACTCTTGTGGGGTAACTTGGAATGGCATCATTTACATAATAGGTGTTCCATATCAGGTTCACACAGGGGATGTCCAATCTATCAAAAAAAATTATACAAGAATTTTATAAGCAGAGATTTATTTTGTATTCTGATATCCAGAACACCTAGGCCACCAGCCTTCTTTGGTAGGCACACATTTCCCATTTAACTAGACATTTCCCACTCTTATTTATCCCTTTTCCATACCACAGAAAGTTCCTTCCTGATTTTTCAAAGTGATCTAGGATAGTAAATGGAACTCTAATGCAACACATTGCAAAAATAGATAGAGTAGAGACAATGGCCTTGCGATGGATAAGTCTGTCAGAATATGTCATCATGGATGCAATCCCAGATAATCTATTATCCAACTTAGAAACCACAGGCATAAGATCCTCAACTTTAGGCCTTGTAGAGCCCATAGGTAGACCAAGATAGGTGAATGGCATAATTTCTTTTCTGCAGTTAATAATATTGGCTAGCTCCTGGGCCCTATCGTCAGAAATGTTTATTGGAGCCAGAGATAACTTACTATAGTTAACAACCAGTCCAGTGCATTTGGAGAAAGTGTCTAAGATATCAGTAAATCTCTTAATCTGGTCAACTTCAGCAGGGAGAATTACAAGTGTATCACTAGCATACTGTATGATAGGGTAACTTTCAGTGAATGCATTATCAAATGGGAGATTTAGGGTGGCATTTATACAAGCTTCATTAACCAAAAAATTTAGGATTTCTCCCACAATCACATAGAGTAGAGGGAAAAAAGAATCACCTTGTCTAAATCCACATTTGCAGTGTATGGTTTTGCCTAGTACACTGCTACATCTTGAGCTTGCGTTGGTTTTCCTCGAAGAGGAGAGAGTGATGCAGCAAAGTGTAGCGTAAGTACTTCCCTCAGTTTTGAGAACCAAGGTATCAATCCAATAGGAAGCTCCTCAAAAGTCCCATGCACCTACACAAACAAACTGAGAACTCGCAACCAACGCAATAAAGGGGTTGTCAATCCCTTCACGGCCACTTGCGAAAGTGAGATCTAATAAAGATAGTAAGATAAGATAAATATATTTTTGGTATTTTATAATATAGATGCAAAAAGTAAAGATGCAAATAAAAATAGATTGAAAGAAAATATGATAAGAGATAGACCCGGGGGCCATAGGTTTCACTAGAGGCTTCTCTCAAGATAGTATAAGTATTACGGTGGGTAAACAAGCAATTGATAGAAAAGCGCATAGTTATGAGATTATCTAGGCATGATCATGTATATAGGCATCACGCCCATAACAAGTAGACCGATTCGTGCCTGCATCTACTACTATTACTCCACACATTGACCGACTCCTGCCTGCATCTAGAGTATTAAGTTCATAAGAACAGAGTAACACATTAAGCAAGATGACATGATGTAGAGGGATAAACTCATGCAATATGATGTAAACCCCATCTTGTTATCCTCGATGGCAACAATACAATACGTGCCTTGCAACCCTTGTTGTCACTGGGTAAGGACACCGCAAGATTGAACCCAAAGCTAAGCACTTCTCCCATGGAAATAAAGACCAATCTAGTAGGCCAAACCAAACTGATAATTCGAAGAGACTTGCAAAGATAACTCAATCATACATAAAAGAATTCAGAGAAGATTCAAATATTATTCATAGATAAACTTGATCATAAACCCACAATTCATCGGATCTCGACAAACACACCGCAAAAAGAGTTTACATCGAATAGATCTCCACAAGAGAGGGGGAGAACATTGTATTGAGATCCAAAAAGAGAGAAGAAGCCATCTAGCTAATAACTATGGACCCGTAGGTCTGTGGTAAACTACTCACAACTCATCGGAGGGGCAAGGATGTTGATGTAGAAGCCCTCCATGGTCGATTCCCCCTCCGGCAGAGTGCCGACGAAGGCTCCAAGATGAGATCTCGCGGATACAGAAGGTTACGGCCGTGGAAATTGTGTTTCGTGGTGCTCCTAGATGTTTTTGGGGGTACGTAGGTATATATAGGAGGAAGAAGTACGTCGGTGGCCGCCCGAGGGGCCCACGAGACAGGGGGCATGCTCTACAGGGGGGTGCGGCCCCCTATCTCGTGGGGCCCTCGGAAGCTTCTTGACTTGCACTCCAAGCTCTCCGGATCACGTTCTTTCCAAAAATCACGCTCCGGAAGGTTTCATTCAGTTTGGACTCCGTTTGATATTCCTTTTCTTCAAAATACTGAAATAGGCAAAAAAACAGCAATATGGGTTGGGCCTCCGGTTAGTAGGTTAGTCCCAAAAATGATATAAATGTGTAAAATAAAGCCCATAAACATCCATAAGAGGTAATATAATAGCATGGAACAATCAAAAATTGTAGATACGTTGGAGACATATCAAGCATCCCCAAGCTTAATTCCTGCTCGTCCTCGAGTAGGTAAATGATAAAAAGAGAATTTTTGATGTGGAATGCTACCTAGCATAATTCATAATGTAATTTTCTTTATTGTGGCATGAATGTTCAGATCCAAATGAATACAAAATAAAAGTTCATATTGATAAAAGAAATAGTGACACTTCAAGCATACTAATCAAAGTAATCATGTCTTCTCAAAATAACAGGGCAAAAGAAAGTTCATCCCTACAAAATCATATAGTTAGGCTATGCTTCATTTTCGTCACACAAAGATGTTCCCAACTTCTATAGCCCTGATGATAAGCCAAGCAATTGTTTCATACTTAAATAATCTCAAACTTTTTCAACCTTCACGCAATACATGAGCGTGAGCCATGGATATAGCACTATGGGTGGAATAGAATATGATGATGGGGATTGTGTGGAGAAGACAAAAAAAGAGAAAGTCTCAAATTGACGAGGATAATCAACGGGCTATGGAGATGCCCATCAATTGATGTCTACATGAGGAGTAGGGATTGCCATGCAACGGATGCACTAGAGCTATAAATGAATGCTCAACAAAAAGAAACTAGTGGGTGTGCATCCAACTTGCTTGCTCACGAAGACCTAGGGCATTTGAGGAAGCCCATCGTAGGAATATACAATCCAAGTTCTATAATGAAAAATTCCCACTAGTATGAAAAAGACAACTTATGACACTCACTATATGAAAAACATGGTGCTACTTTGAAGCACAATATATGAGACTCACTACATGGAGAACAAAGTGCTACTTTGAAGCACAAGTGTGGAAAAAGAGATAGTAACATTGCCCTTTTTATTTTTTTTATTTTTTTATTTTTTTCCCTTTCTTCTTCTTCTTCTTCTTTTTTTGGGCCTTTCTTTTTTATCTTTTTGGCCTTTTTTGGGCAATGTTCTAATAATGATGATCATCACACTTCTATTGATTACAACAGAAGAATTACAACTCGAAACTAGAACAAGATATGACTCTATATGAATGCCTCCGGCAGTGTACTGGGATGGTGCAATGAATCAAGAGTGACATGTATGAAAAATAATGCATGGTGGCTTTGCCACAAATACGATGTCAACTACATGATCATGCAATGACAATATGACAAAAGTAAAGTATGTCATGATGATGATGAACGGAACGGTGGAAAGTTGCATGGCAATATATCTCGGAATGGCTATGGAAATGTCATAATAGGTAGGTATAGTGGCTGTTTTGAGGAAGATATAAGGAGGTTTATGTGTGATAGAGTGTATCATATCGCGGGGTTTGGATGCACCGGCGAAGTTTGCACCAACTCTCAAGGTGAGAAAGGGCAATGCACGGTACCGAAGAGGCTAGCAAAGGTGGAAAGGTAAAAGTGTGTATAATCCATGGACTCAACATTAGTTAACAGAACTCATATACTTATTGCAAAAATTTAGAAGTCATCAAAAACCAAGTACTACGCGCATGCTCCTAGGGGGATAGACTGGTAGGAAAAGACCATCGCTCGTCCCCGACTGCCACTCATAAAGATGCACAAGCCAGGTACACTTCATGTTTCAAATTTGTTACACAACTTTAACCATACGTGCATGCTATGGGACTTGCTAACTTCAACACAAGCATTCTTTAAATTCATAATCACCCAACTAGCATGACTTTAATATCACTACCTCCATATCTCAAAACAATTATCAAGTATCAAATTGATCATAGCATCCAATTCACTTCCTATGATAGTTTTTATTATACCCAACTTGGATGCCTACCATTCTAGGACCAACTTTATGATAATAGCAAATACCATGCTGTTCTAAAAGACTCTCAAAATAATATAAGTGAAGCATGAGAGACTAGCAATTTCTTCAAAATTAAGACAACACCGTGCTCTAAAAGATATAAGTGAAGCACTAGAGCAAAAACTATCAAGCTCAAAAGATATAAGTGAAGCACATAGAGTATTCTAGCAAATTCTAATCAAATAGGCTTCTCCCAAAAGGTGTGTACATCAAGGATGATTGTGTAAACTAAAAAGAAAAGACTAATATAATACACGACGCTCCAAGCAAAACACATATCATGTGGCGAATAAAAATATAGCTCCAAGTAAAGTTATCAATGAACGAAGACCAAAGAGGGGATGCCTTCCCGGAGCATCCCCAAGCTTAGGCTTTTGGCTATTCTTGAATATCTTGGGGTGCCATGGGCATCCCCAAGCTTAGGATCTTGCCACCCTTTATTCCATAGTCCATAAAAGCTTTACCCAAAACTTGAAAACTTCACAACACAAAACTCAACAGGAAATCTTATAAGCTCCGTTAGTGAAAGAAAACAAAACCACCACATAAGATACTGCAATGAACTCATTCTTTATTTAATTTGGTGTTAAACCTACTGTATTCCAACTTCTTTATGGATCACAGGCTGAATTACTAGCCATAGATGCATTGAAATAAGCAAACAACACACGAAAAACAGAATCTGTCAAAAACAGAACAGTCTGTAGCAATCTGCAACTAACGCAAACTTATGGAACTCTAAAAATCCTACCAAAATAGGAAGTCCTGGACAATTTGTTTATTGAATAGCAGCAAAAAGAATCAACGCAAAAGCAGCATGCGATTTAACAAAATTATATTCGTACGCGCAAAGTTTCTGTTTTCCAGCATAATCAAATCAACTATCATCGTAGGTTATCCTATAGGTTCTACTTGGCACAAACACTAATTAAAAGATAAAAACACATCTAAACAGAAGGTAGATGCAAGATTTATTACTAAACAGGAGCAAAAACAAAAAACATAAAGAAAATTTGGGTTGCCTTCCAACTAGCGCTATCGTTTAACGCCCCTAGCTAGGCATAAAAGCAAGGATAGATCTAAGTAGTGCCATCTTTGGCACTAAATTCATAAGTAGCACGCTTATGATCACTAGGGACTTCTCCCCTTTTAACAATGGCTAAACCGTTAGGCAAAAATTCAAGAAATTCATTGGTAGCAAAAGGTTCCTTAACGATGGAGAGACAATTGGGAAGGATACTTATGGATTTGAGATCCGCATCTCCCTTGCTGGAAGATTCACCCTTATTTTTAGGAACATAAATAAACTTGGCAGTTTTAGTAGAGGGTTTTGGAGTGTTATTCATGGGGGAAAATTTGGAACCTAAATTTGTAATGATATCCTCAAGTTTACCAATTCTAGCAGAGTCTAGATCTATTTTTTCATTGACTATAGGTTCTTTTTCCTTAAGATTTTTCAAAGTAACACCAACCCTAGATCCAAATTGGGTAATGTGATTATGAATCTTTTTATCCAAATTTTCAATCAACTGAACATTGGCAATTTTATTTTCAATAATATCAAGCCGTTGCATCACATGTTCTAAAGTTAAAGCCGTTCCATTAACCAAAAGAGGCGGTGGGCCAAACAAATCTAACATAGCATTATAAGCATCAAATGTATGGTTACTCATAAAATCACCTTCGGTAGCAATATCAAGAACACATCTATTCCAAGGAGTAATGCTTTCATAAAAATTGCGGAGAAGAACGGAAGTAGCAATCTTCCTAGTAGCTTTATATTGGGCATTGCAAATTCTATGCCAAGCATCTTTTAAACTTTCTCTCTCCCTTTGCTTAAAATTGAGAATTTCTTGTTCGGGACTGAGAATAAGGATAGGAGGACTAGCCATAACGACAAGCAAAACGAACTAACACACGAGCAAAAAGGCAAAAAAAAGAGAGGAGGAGATTGGGAAAGAGAGGGCGAGTAAAACGGCAAGGGTGAAGTGGGGGAGAGGAAAACGAGAGGCGAATGGCAAATAATGTAAATGCGAGGGAGATGGGTTTGTGATGGGTACTTGGCATGTCTTGACTTGAGCGAAGACCTCCCCGGCAACGGCGCCAGAAATCTTTCTTGCTACGTCTTGAGCTTGCTTTGGTTTTCCTCGAAGAGGAGAGGGTGATGCAGCAAAGTGTAGCATAAGTATTTCCCTCAGTTTTGAGAACCAAGGTATCAATCCAGTAGGAGGCTCCTCAACTACACAAAGAAACTAAGAACTCGCAATCAACGCAATAAAGGGATTGTCAATCCCTTCACGTCCACTTGCAAAAGTGAGATCTAATAAAGATAGTAAGATAAGATAAATATATTTTTGGTATTTTATAATATAGATGCAAAAAGTAAAGATGCAAATAAAAGTAGATTGAAAGGAAATATGATAAGAGATAGACCCGGGGGCCATAGGTTTCACTAGAGGCTTCTCTCAAGATAGCATAAGTATTACGGTGGGTGAACAAATTACTGTCGAGCAATTGATAGAAAAGTGCATAGTTATGAGATTATCTAGGGATGATCATGTATATAGGCATCACGTCCATAACAAGTAGACCGACTCCTGCCTGCATCTACTACTATTACTCCACACATTGACCGACTCCTGCCTGCATCTAGAGTATTAAGTTCATAAGAACAGAGTAACGCATTAAGTAAGATGACATGATGTAGAGGGATAAACTCATGCAATATGATGTAAACCCCATCTTGTTATCCTTGATGACAACAATACAATACGTGCCTTGCAACCCTTTTTGTCACTGGGTAAGGACACCGCAAGATTGAACCCAAAGCTAAGCACTTCTCCCATGGCAAGAAAGACAAATCTAGTATGTCAAACCAAACTGATAATTCGAAGAGACTTGCAAAGATAACTCAATCATACATAAAAGAATTCAGAGAAGATTCAAATATTATTCATAGATAAACTTGATCATAAACCCACAATTCATCGGATCTCAACAAACACACCGCAAAAAGAGTTTACATCGAATAGATCTCCACAAGAGAGGGGGAGAACATTGTATTGAGATCCAAAAAGAGAGAAGAAGCCATCTAGCTAATAACTATGGACCCGTAGGTCTGTGGTAAACTACTCACAACTCATCGGAGGGGCAAGGATGTTGATGTAGAAGCCCTCCGTGGTCGATTCCCCCTCCGGCAGAGTGCCGGCGAAGGCTCCAAGATGAGATCTCGCGGATACAGAAGGTTACGGCGGTGGAAATTGTGTTTCGTGGTGCTCCTGGATATTTTCGGGGTACATAGGTATATATAGGAGGAAGAAGTACGTCGGTGGCCGCCCGAGGGGCCCACAAGACAGGGGGGCGCGCCCTACAGGGGGGTCCCTATCTCGTGGGGCCCTCAGAAGCTTCTTGACTTGCACTCCAAGCTCTCCGGATCACGTTCGTTCCAAAAATCACGCTCCCGAAGGTTTCATTCCATTTGGACTCCATTTGATATTCCTTTTCTTCAAAATACTGAAATAGGCAAAAAAAACAGCAATATGGGCTGGGCCTCCGGTTAGTAGGTTAGTCCCAAAAATGATATAAATGTGTAAAATAAAGCGCATAAACATCCAAAAGAGGTAATATAATAGCATGGAACATTCAAAAATTATAGATACGTTGGAGACGTATCATACACCATGAAGTATAATGGAGGCATTTGTAGATGTTAGGATCATGTTCACCCATTTAATCCATTTATCATTGAATGCCATGTGCCTTAACATGATCATAATAGCATTGTGTTCTACCTTATCAAATGCCTTCTGCCTTAACATGATCATGTTCACACATCTAATCAATTTTGAAAATAATGATCTCCTTCTTTGATTTGTGACACGTATGAATATATTCAAAACTCCAGGCTAGGCAGTCTTGGATATTTCTAGATTTAATAAATCCATACTGATTTTTACTCACTCTGGGAATAATGATTGGTGGAACTCTGTTGGCTAGTAGCTTAGTGAGGATTTTGATAGGCATGCTAACCAATGGTATAGGCATGTAATCATTGGGGGTCTCTCGGTTGTCATTTGATAGGCATCTTTCTTCTATCGATGAAATCATATTATTTGATCAATTCACCCAAACAAAGGTTCCAACTCCGCTATGCATGCTTCATATCATTACTGGATCTCTTCAATTTTGCATACTTACTAGCATCCTCTGGATCGAGAAAATTACCTTGGACCATATCAAATATACAAACCTTGGCTCTTTTTCCGTCCCATGGGAATCATTTGACATCCATCTATTATATCTCATAACTGGAATATTTAGTAATTGCTAGTTTAATACAAACTAACTTTAAGTATTACTGTGATGAGGCAATCTCATAATAATCAACTCCTTGATCTTGTTATAAACTATTTGCAACAAGTCAAGCATTATAAAATATTTTTATCTTTGTCAATCTATAGATCCATCAGTACACTTTAGGTCTTTTAGAGGGCCTATCAAGTTCTAAACTTGAATTATGTGTATTGATACTATCTAGGATTATTTTTTCGTACAATCAATTTCGGAGTCAGAGCCCATCAACACTTCTTTGTGAATTATAGGTTCATTGTACGTTCAACAATATTTCATCTGCACATGACGCAGGTCTGCACGAATTTGACCAACCTATATAGTTCAGCTACAAGTTCAACCAAAATCACTACATCTTATGTAGAGGCTTCCGTAGACATGGTATAGGCTATGTGATTATATTGGAACGTGGGATTGGAACCGATTGAAATTAGAATTTCATCAAAAGTTTTATCCTATGCATCTGGTTCATCGTGATTGGAATTATATATATAATTTTGGGCCTCGTGAAGGAGAAAGTATCGCTCAAGCTCGGGGGAGGCCTAAGTACATTATGTACACATGCCCCAATCATGAGCTCTCAACAGAGATTATCTTACAAAATTTTTATGACCGGCTTTCTCATAATGATCAAACCATGCTCGATTCTTCTTCTACTCATTCCTTTATGAAGAAAACTACTGAATTCAGATGGGATCTTTTGGAAAGAATTAAACACAACTCTGAAGATTGGGAACTTGACAAAGGTAAAGAGTCAGGTATAAAACTTGAGTTGGATTTGTTAAATCTTTTTAGGGATACCGATGCTTTTCATAATTTTTTCACTAAATATGGACTTGACTCTGAGATACTATCTTCTTTCTGTGAATCATTTGCTACTCATGTTGATCTCTCTAAGGAGAAGTGGTTAATATCATCCTCCCATTGAAGAAAAGATTGAGGAACCCGTTATAGTTAAAGATGAAACTATCACTTACAATGTTGACCCAGTTATTCCTACTGCTTATATTAAGAAAGATCCCTTTCTTGCTAGGATAAAAGAACATGGTAAGGTTTCAACTATGGTTAATAAAAGTTATGTTAGAACACCTAGACCCTCTGAGCAAATTAAATTTGAACCTAAAATAGCTATGGTTAAAGATCTCATGGTTGATAATATTGATGGGCATGTTATTTACTTCTGTAATGAAGCTACTAGAATTGCTAAGCCTGATCCTAAAGATAAGAATAGGCCTGTTGTTGGCATGCCCGTTGTCTCTGTTAAAATAGGAGATCATTGTTACCATGGTTTATGTGATTTGGGTGCCAGTGTGAGTGCTATTCCGTTTACCTTATATCAAGAGATCATGAATGATATTGAACCTATTGAAATAGAGGACATTGATGTTACTATTAAGCTTGTGAATAGAGATCACCACTTGGGATTGTTAGAGATGTTGAAGTCTTGTGTGGAAAGATAAAATACCCTACTGATTTTCTAGTCCTTGGTTCTCAACAAGATGAATTTTGTCCCATCATATTCGGTAGACCTTTCTTGAATACAATTAATGGTAAGATAGATTGCAATAAAGAAATTGTTAGCGTTAACTTTGGTGATGTATCTCATGAGTTTAATTTTTCTAAGTTTTGTAGACAACATCGTGATAAAGAATTGCCTAGTAAGGATGAAATTATTGGTCTTACTTCTATTGTCGTACCTCCTACTGATCCATTAGAACAATATTTGCTAGACCATGAAAATTATATGCATATGAATGAAAGAAATGAAATAGATAAGATATTCTTTGATCAATCACCTATCCTTAAACATAATTTTCCTGTTGAAACTCTTGGAGGTCCTCCTCCACCTAAGGGTGATCCTGTGTTTGAATTGAAGCTATTACCTGACACTTTGAAATATGCTAATCTTGATGAAAAGAAAATATATCTTGTTATTATTAGTGCTAACCTTTCAGAGCATGAAGAGAAGAGATTACTAAAAACTCTAAGGAAGCACCAAGCTGCTATTGGCTATACTCTGGATGATTAATATGGAGCCTAATGCTAAGCCAGATGTTGATCACCGACGATGGTTAAATCCTAAGATCAAGGATGTGGTAAGAACCAGAATATTAAAGCTTCTAGAAGCAGGTATAATCTATCCCGTAGCTGATGGTGGATGGGTAAGTTCCGTTCATTGTGTTCCTAAGAAAGGAGGTATAACCGTTGTTCCTAATGATAAAACTGAACTCATTCCACAAAGAATTGTAACTAGCTATAGGATGTAATTGATTTTAGAAAATTAAGCAAAGCTATTAGAAAAGATCATTACCCCTTGCCTTTTATTGATCAAATGATAGAAAAAATGTCTAAGCATATACACTTTTGTTTCCTCGATGGATATTCTGGTTTCTCTCAAATACCTGTGTCACAAGAAGATCAAGAGAAAACTACTTTTACTGGTCCCTTTGGAACTTATGCTTATAGACGTATGCGTTTTGGTTTATGCAATGCACCTGCTACCTTTCAAAGATGCATGGTTGCTATATTCTCTGACTTTTGTGAAAAGATTGTTGAGGTTTTCATGGATGATTTCTCTGTTTATGGGAATTCTTTTGATGATTGCTTAAGCAACCTTGATCGAGCTTTGCAGAGATGTGAACAAACTAATCTTGTCTTAAACTGGGAGAAGTGTCATTTATGGTAAATGAAGGTATTGTTCTCGGGCATAAAATTTTCGAATGAGGTATTGAAGTAGATAAAGCTAAAGTTGATGCAATTTGGAAAATGCCATGTCCTAAAGATATAAAAGGTATAAGAAGTTTCCTTGGTCATGCTGGTTTGTATCGAAGGTTTATTAAAGACTTCTCTATAAAATTTAGGCCTCTTACTAATCTCTTGCAAAAAGATGTTTCATTTATTTTTTATGATCATTGTGTAGAAGCCTTTGAAACACTTAAGGAAGCCTTAATTTTTGCACCCATTGTTCAACCACCTGATTGGAACTTGCCTTTTGAAATTATGTGTGATGCTAGTGACTATGTTGTTGGTGTTGTTCTAGGACAAAGAGTTGATAATAAATTAAATATTATCCATTATGCTAGTTAAACTGTAGACAATGCCCAAAGAAATTATGCTACTACCCAGAAAGAATTTCTAGCAGTTGTGTTTGCATATGATAAATTCAGATCTTATATAGTTGATTCTAAAGTAGCGTGCACACCGATCATGCTGCTATCAATTATCTTATGAAAAAGAAAGATGCTAAACCTAAGTTGATTAGGTGGGTTCTGTTGCTACAAGAATTTGATTTGCATATTACTGATAGGAAGGGAGCCGAGAATCCCATAGCTAATAATTTGTCTAGATTGGAAAAATGTTCTTGATGACCCACTACCTATTGATGATAGTTTTCCTGATGAATAATTAGATGTTATAAATGCTTCTCGTGCTACTCCTTGCTATGCAGATTATGCTAACTAGTCATCAACCCGTGCGACCGCACGGGCTAGAACATTTAGCTACAAAAATAACAGCATGTCTGTATAATATGATATGTTCATAAAAAAATTAAGTACCTATGGCGCTTTTATTTATTTATATTCAAAACATTAAAAGATTAGCTACCTAATTAGTAGGGAAAGCAACTATTGTACTAAAATAAGTTAATTATTATCAACATCATAGTATACTCAGTAGTACTCATGAAGACATATAGGTTAACTGAGCTGGTGGCAACATGACCTCTAAATAACATCTCTAACCATTTAATTGCATACTAATCACAAAATGGGACCAAATGAAGGGAGCTACAACCAAATGTTTTTTAGATTGTCTCAAACTTCTCAATGTCATCACATGGAAGGAAAATGTATCATTCTTTGGCTCAATCTAATTCCACTATGATATTTTGACTTGCTTTTACATAATATGTAGGCTCGATTTATGAAATTATATATTTGCATATACACATGTATGTTCTGACATGGGGATCTTAGATTGTTCTAAACCATATACATTTCAAGATTATAAATCTTTGTTGTGAAAATTCTAAAAGTATTAACCACAATCAATTGTGTTCAATTTCTAATGTCGGTTAGATTTCTAATATGTAACTAATAGAAGAAAAAGATGTAAGATAAATATTTCTAACATTGTTTGTATTTTGCATAAACATAGCTAGTCTTGCGTTAAATCTGTGTCAGACTAATCATTTTCTCAAGCAATAGAAAATAATGAATTCATGCAACGAATAATAAGTTAGAGATACCATGTTGGTCACTAACGCGCTTGCACAATTGGGCATGATTGTGTCAATGGATCAGATTCACAAATAGCATCCAAATTTAGTAAGACTGATCATGTATATTTGACACAATCTGGAAAATAAGTGTAAGAAAGAGTTAAATCAAAACTAAAAAGTGATGCCAATAGGTAGAGAAATGTGGAGGTGACTATTAGAGCATATGGGAGGCTTGTGGATTGCAACTGAGGTAAATAACAGCAAGAAATTAAAAGAATCCATCTAAAAGGTTTGGATGGCTTCCGCTATAGTTAGCAAATGGATGGTTGTGGAATAACTTACGTATAGCTGTTTCATGAATATCGTAATAACCTTTAGATCCTTTGCATCACCGTTTCTCACTTGTCCTTAAATGCGTTGGGCGTGAACCAAGATACGCCAAAATTGATACACTGCTCTGAAAACATGAATATCAAATCATAATGATCCGGTGAAAGAGAAATCAATAGTACACCGTAGAAGTTGTCACCAGCTCACTAACAAAGAGTGGCATTTATATTATGATTACTAATTAAAATATAAAAAATACGAATGAAACTAAATATCCCATAGACATGCACCACCACATAATTTTCTACTACAGCAGTCTAGTCCCTTAAGTAATTCCTTTGCTCTATCGGGCCGCAAGATTCGATCCTTATTGTAATGAGATAGCATATTGCTTAATTAAACAACATCGACAGGCCTCTAAAAGAAACATAAGAAAATAATCTAGTCCAATACGCTATAATCTGACGCAAAAAATAGTCATATACGTCGATTATTTTAGTTAAGTAAATTATAAAATGGAAAAAGCTAGTTGTTTAAGTTGGATTCTCATCCACGTAATGTTAAACATACTCTAAGTCTTAATATAAAACAACAAATGAGTAGTATCTTGTAGAAGTGGATTATATTATATCTGCGTGTGTGGAGATCATTCCATCAGACGTGGACTGAAGATGCTGCCATCGGATTCCTCCTATTCTATTACGATGCCCATTGTTGGTTATGTGACACATGCATACTTGTCTGCACACAGTCCTTCTTGTGCATCCTGCTCATTTTGCAATGAAAGCTGATAAAAAGCATACATGCTATCTAGTTGTTGTACTATGGGAAGGAAAAAAAGTCATGACGCAGCATTTAACATCCCCTTCAATGCGCCACAGTTGTACTACAAAAAAAGCACACATGATATCTAATTTCGTTTTTAGGAAAATCACATGTAAAGTCTGCATTTCCTTCAATGCGCGACAGTTTATACGACCCCGACTCTTTTTTGTATAAGCAGAAAACCTTCATCCCAAAAATGAAAAGGATTAAATTATTTATACCTTGAAAGGTTTTGATCGGACCGAATATATTAATGCAAATACGCTAACATAACAACATAATTGAAGCGAAGTTACTGCTTGTGATCGGAGAAACTTTTATGCTAACTTTCGCATTCTAAACTAATATGTGTCAGCACAACATATTCATTTGGATTCGGTGCCAACCTGTGCCAAAGTATAAATCATGTTATTTGCCTAGTTTACATGGTAA
Organism: Triticum timopheevii; assembly: GCA_963921465.1. Classification (NCBI taxonomy): domain Eukaryota; kingdom Viridiplantae; phylum Streptophyta; class Magnoliopsida; order Poales; family Poaceae; genus Triticum; species Triticum timopheevii. The sequence goes on from OY997272.1 coordinate 158,064,649, forward strand.
ACTTCAAGAAATAAATACCTCCTCAGAACATAAACTGTTGAGCACATGTTGTTAGTGAACAACAAATTAAGCAAGATCGGGTTTTTATGCTAATAAAAAGTAATACAAAATTTATAGTCCCACTTAGATTACGAACAGATGATCAAACTCACCCTGGACCAACAAATTTCAACAAAATTGAAAACATGAAAAAAGAGTGAACCTCCATTCAGATTATAGAGATGACTATCCAATCCAATTGATATTCATGTCTTTTCCCTGGTCCAAGGAAAGTGCAGGTTTCTTTGGAAATAGAAAGACTGCCTGCGATGGTGGTTCTTAGGGCCTTAATGAGGACAGCAAAGGGCCTGGGGATGGCAGCCAGAAGGAGGACGCGATCCCGGAGATGCACTGGTAGAGAGGAAACGCTGGCCCCATACTTTCCGCTACTGAAAGTCATGCCGATGCTGTCTGCTGAGATGACGACCGCTTGATCGCTGGAGAAACGTGATTGAGGAACGAAACTGGGCAGATTGATTCTGCTACAAAGGATGTTGTGGAGGTTCAAGGGATCTCCACTTCAGTTGCATCAACCAACCAACTCAGCCGCACCTGATTAACCCAAAAAATCTCCCCAACTGAAACTGCTACCATCATATACATGACATGCGGTGCATCGATGCACTTCTCCACTACATCGTCCATCATGGATTACAGCGTGATTGGGTGTGGAAGTTGAGGATGAAATTATATGAATATCCTCTTTTGTATCATCAACCACCATGGATTGCAAGCTACTTGGGCCAGTCCAGATTCAGAGGTTGCAGAGAACATGAACAGGGAGAGGCTGGTTGCATCGTTTCATTATAGATGGAATTGTGGTGTGGCCAGTTTAGTACGTCGTGGAGGCCGGCGATGGGAGAGGAGGAGCGACATTAAAGGGTCCCACGCTGGGTGAAGGAGTCGGCTTTTATCTGTAAAAAAAAGAGTTGATGAGAGATATTTTTGTGTAGCCCGTCCAAAGGTTCGATCAAGAGGCATGCACGTGGGATAGTTTGCCAGGACTCTTTCAGCTACCTCATCCGACGACAGTACATAGTTAATATGGAGATCGGACGGCCAATTTTCTTAATTTTGAGGATTAACGTAGAGGCTCGGATGGTGTTGTCAATTAGTAAATATAAGATTACATTGTTGATAAATATATACCACCTAGTTTCACATATCAACAAAAGAAAAAAGTTCTTCTTTGATTTAACATATTACTTTTGGGATGACCCGCATCTTTATAAAGGAGTAGATGGTATTATTAGGCATTTTGTACTTGAGCATGAACAGGAACAAATCCTATGAAAGTGTCATTCTGAGGCATACGGAGGGCATCATGCTAGAGATAGAACTACACATAAGGTATTATAATCTGATTTATGTTGACCTACTTTCTTCAGGGATGCACATAAGTTTGTCTTATCTTGTGATGAATGTCAAAGAATTGGTAATATTGATAGACGTCAGGAAATGCCGATGAATTATTCACTTGTTATTGAACCATTTAATGTTTGGGGATTTAATTATATGGGACCTTTTCCTTCCTCTAATGGGTATACTGACATTCTAGTTGTTGTTGATTATGTTACTAAGTCAGTAGAACCTATTCCAACAAGTAGTGCTGGTCATAACACTTCTATTAAAATGCTTAAAGAAGTTATTTTTCCGAGTTTTGGAGTCCCTAGATATTTAATGACTGATGTTGGTTCACATTTTATTCATGGTGCTTTCTGAAAACTTCTTGCTAAATATGATGTTAACCATATAATTGAATCACCTTATCATCCTCAGTCTAGTGGAAAAGTTGAATTGAGCAATAGAGAAATTAAGTCAATCTTGCAAAAGACAGTTAATAGATCTAGAAAGAATTGGTCTAAGAAATTTGATGATGCATTATGGGCTTATAGAACTGCTTATAAAAATTCTATGGGTATGTCTTCATATAAAATGTTCTATGGAAGAGCATGTCATTTACCTCTCTAGCTAGAACATAAAGCATATTGGGCAATTAAAGAACTTAACTATGATTTCAAACTTGCCGGTGAGAAGACATTATTTGACATTCGCTCGTTAGATGAGTGGAGAACCCAAGCATATGAAAATGCTAAGTTGTTCAAAGAAAGAGTTAAAAGATGGCATGATAAAAGAATCCAAAAACGGGAATTCAAAGTGGGTGAATATGTTCTATTATAAAACTCCCGTTTCAAATTCATCGCAGGAAAACTTCTCTCTAAATGGGAAGGACCATATATCATTGAAGAAGTTCATCATTCCGGAGCTATCAAGATCAACAACTCTGAAGGCACTAATCCAAAAGTGGTCAATGGACAAAGAATAAAGCATCATATCTCAGGCACACCTATTAATGTTGAAACTAACATTGTCGAAACTATGACACCAGAGGAATACATAAGAGAGACCTTCTACAACACTCCGGAACCGTATTCTGCACAACTCCAAATGTCCTGAAACTTTACGAAGAATTATATTGGAATATATATAAAATGTTGGGCGAAGAAATACCAGGAGGGGACCCAGCAAGTGGACACAAGCTTGGGGAGCGCCCCCCGGAGCTTGTGGGCCCCTGGCCAGCCTCCGGGGCCTATCTTCTACTATATGAAGTATTTTGACCTAGAAAAAATTGAGAGAAGACCTTCGGGATGAAGCGCTGCTGTCTCGAGGCGGAACTTGGGTAGAAGCAATCTAGGTCTCCGACGGAGAAATTCCGCAGGGGAAACTTCCCTCCTAGAGGGGGAAATTGAAGCCATCGTCATCACCAATGATCATCTCATTGCGGGAGGACTAATCTTCATCAACATCTTCACCAGCACCATATCATCTCAAACCCTAGTTAATCTCTTGTATTCAATCTTTGTCTCAAAACCTCATATTGGTACTTGTGGCTTGCTAGTAGTGTTGATTACTCTGTAGTTGATGCTAGTTGGTTTTTATGGTGGAAGATCATATGTTCAGACCCTTAATGATATTCAATACCCCTATGATCATGAACATGAACATGCTTTGTGAGTAGTTACTTTTGTTCCTGAGGACATGGGTGAAGTCTTGTTATAAGTAATCATGTGAATTTGGTATTCGTTCGATATTTTTATGAGATGTATGTTGTCTCTCCTCTAGTGGTGTTACGTAAATGTCGACTACATGACACTTCACAATGATTTGGGACAAGGGGAAGGCACTGGGAAATTGCAAGTAGATGACGGGTTGCTAGAGTGACAGAAGCTTAAACCCTAGTTTATGCGTTGCTTCGTAAGGGGCTGATTTGGATCCACATGTTTAATGCTATGGTTAGATTTATCTTAATTCTCTTTTCATAGTTGCGGATGCTTGTGAGAGGGGTTAATCATAAGTTGGAGGCTTGTCCAAGTAAGGACAGCGCCCAAGCACCGGTCCACCCACATACCAAATTATCAAAGTAGTGAATGCGAATCATACGAGCATGATGAAACTAACTTGATGATAATTCCCATGTGTCCTCGGGAGCGCTTTGCTTTATATAAGAGTTCGTTCACACTTGTCCCTTGCTATAAAAAGGATAGGGCCATCTTGCTGCACTTTTGTTACACTTGTTAATTGCTAGTTGTTACAAATTATCTTGCTACCAAACTATCTGTTACCGATAATTTCAGTGCTTGTAGAGAATACCTTGCTGAAAACCACTTGTCATTTCCTTCTACTCCTCGTTGGGTTCGACACTCTTACTTATGGAAAGGACTACTATTGATCCCCTATACTGTTGGAAATATGCTCTAGAGGCAATAATAAATTAGTTATTATTATATTTCCTTGTTCATGATAATTGTTTATTATCCATGCTATAATTGTATTGATAGGAAACTCAAATACATGTGTGGGTACATAGACAACACCATGTCCCTAGTAAGCCTCTAGTTGACTAGCTCGTTGATCAATAGATGGTTAGGGTTTCCTGACCATGGACATTGGATGTCGTTGATAATGGGATCACATCATTAGGAGAATGATGTGATGGACAAGACCCAATCCTAAGCCTAGCACAAAGATCGTGTAGTTCGTATGCTAAAGCTTTTCTAATGTCAAGTATCATTTCCTTAGACCATGAGATTATGCAACTCCCGGATACCGTAGGAATGCTTTGGGTGTACCAAACATCACAACGTAACTGGGTGGCTATAAAGGTGCACTACGGGTATCTCCGAAAGTGTCTATTGGGTTGGCACGAATCAAGACTGGGATTTGTCACTCCGTGTGACGGAGAGGTATCTCTGGGCCCACTCGGTAGGACATCATCATAATGTGCAGAATGTGACCAAGGAGTTGATCACGGGATGATGTGTTACGGAACGAGTAAAGAGACTTACCTGTAACGAGATTGAACAAGGTATCGGGATATCGACGATCGAATCTCGGGCAAGTACTATACCGGTAGACAAAGGGAATTGAATACGGGATTGATTGAATCCTCGACATCGTGGTTCACCCGATGAGATCATCGTGGAACATGTGGGAGCCAACATGGGTATCCAGATCCCGCTGTTGGCTATTGGCCGGAGAGTTGTCTCGGTCATGTTTGCATGGTTCCCGAACCCGTAGGGTCTACACACTTAAGGTTCGGTGACACTAGGGTTGTAGAGATATTAGTATGCGGTAACCCGAAAGTTGTTCGGAGCCCCGGATGAGATCCCGGATGTCACGAGGAGTTCCAGTGTGGTCCGGAGGTAAAGATTTATATATAGGGAGTCCAGTTTCGGCCATCGGGAAAGTTTCGAGGGTCATCGATATTGTACCGGGACCACCGGAAGGGTCCCGGGGGTCCACCGGGTAGGGCCACCTATCCCGGAGGGCCCCATGGGCTGAAGGGGCATGGGAACCAGCCCCTGGTGGGCTGGTGCGCCCCCCTTGGGCCTCCCATGCGCCTAGGTTAGAAACCCTAAGGGGTGGGGGCGCCTCCACTTGGCTTGGAGGGCAAGCCACCCCTAGGGCAGCCGCCCCCCTCCCTAGATGGGATCTACAAGGGGCCGGCGCCCCCCAAGGCCCCTATATATAGTGGAGGGGAGGGAGGGCAGCCACACCTGAGTCCCTGGCGCCTCCCTCCCTCCCGTGACACCTCTTCCTCCCCGCTTGCGCTTGGTGTCGGTGTCAAAATCGGCGGATCTCGGGTAGGGGGTCCCGAACTGTGCGTCTAGGCGGATGGTAACAGAAGACAAGGGACACGATGTTTTTACCCAGGTTCGGGCCCTCTCGATGGAGGTAAAACCCTACTCCTGCTTGATTGATATTGATGATATAGGTAGTATAAGAGTAGATCTACCACGAGATCAGAGAGGTTAAACCCTAGAAGCTAGCCTATGGTATGATTGTTGTTCGTCCTACGGACTAAAACCCTCCGGTTTATATAGGCATCGAAGAGGGTTAGGGTCACATAGAGTCGGTTACAATGGTAGGAGATCTACATATCCGTATCGCCAAGCTTGCCTTCCACGCCAAGGAAAGTCCCATCTGGACAGGGGACGAAGTCTTCAATCTTGTATCTTCATAGTCCACGAGTCTGACCAAAGGTGATAGTTCGGTTACCCAGACACTCCTAATCCAGGACTCCCTCACTTGGTGAAGCCCTGCCGGGATCCCGCTACTTCCACCACCACACCGTCGTGCTGCTGGATCTCCATCAACCTCTCCTCCCCTTGCTGGATCAAGAAGGAGGAGATGTCTCTCCCAACCGTATGTGTGTTGAACGCGGAGGTGCCGTCCGTTCGGCGCTAGGATCATCGGTGATTTGGATCACGACGAGTACGACTCCATCAACCCTGTTCACTTGAACGCTTCCGCTTAGCGATCTACAAGGGTATGTAGATGCACTCCCCTTCCCTGGTTGCTAGATTACTCCATAGATTGATCTTGGTGATGCGTAGAAAATTTTGAATTTCTGCTACGTTACCCTTCATATACTTGTGGGTCATCACCCACCCCCCTGGGCGTGCGGCTTGTGGGTCCCTGATGTGCCTTCTCGACTCTGTTTTCTTATGGAATACTTTTTTTGCAAGATAAACATTCCCTCTGCTCTTGTTTCGTGACATTTTCTGCAAGATCTTCAAGGCCAGGCATCATGTCTTGTTCCTCCTCCAACAACGTGGGACACGATATTTGGTTGATGCAGATGGAAGAAGATGGTGGAGATTCGCTTGAGGTCCGGCTTCGGAGAGGGGCACTCTAGATGGCATCTCTACCACTCCAAACCCACATCAAGCTATGAAGTCAATGAACAATCCAAGGAATCAAGAGGTACAAGAAGAGCTTCCCCCTAGGAGACCCTTGCACAGGTTACATCGGAACAATTTTCATAATTTGGTTCACCATTATGGTGTTGAAGATACTCCTCGTATGCACATACCGTCCAATTGGGACATATCTCGTCCAAGAGAAAGTCATGCAGGAACAAATTCTTGGGGGTCAGTGAATAAACATATTATGGCCGAGGTGGAAAAGAATATTGAGCTAATTTGTCAAGTGCTTCGGGAATTTCAAACTTTGAGGGAGATACTCATGAGAATTATGGAGAACGGGCCCATTACTTCATCAGCACCATCATCACTGAGGAAAGAGACTTGGGTACACGGGTATGGGCGCTCCCCTTGTCTTGTGCCAAGCATTGGGGAGGTGCCCTGGTATCGTATGACCATCACTTTTATTATCTATACGTATATTAGTTTGATCCCTAGTTATTTTGTGATTTTGTAGAATAAAAGTTATAGTAAGATCTATTTTTGAGTTCTAGTTTCGTGATCTATCTATCTATCTATGTAATTGGGCTAAGGGTTATATAATAAAGACTAGTTTGAGTTTTGCTTCTTTTCTTTTATGTTTCAATCTTAGCAATGGAAAATAATGAAAATATCATATATGCTAATCCTGAGAAAAGTAATAACTTTACATCAACAAAAGTATAATCTGTAAAATTTATTGGAAGTTAACAAACATGGTATTTGTCAATGATGCAGTTCATGAAAGATTAATAAGGGAAGAGAAGATTCACATATAAATATACTATCTTGGACATCTTTTATGATTGTGAGCCCCCATTAAATATTTTATGTCAATTTGTTGATGTTGGACAAGGAAGACAATGTAATGAGTTATGTTTGCTTATATTAATTCACACAGAAGTTATATTGTTATGGATCCTCCAACATGTGGTACTTCCCAAACATCTTTGCTAGCCAAAAATTCGCACCAAGTAGAGATACTACTTGTGCATCCAAAAACCTTAAACCCAGTTTCACGTCACGAGAGTCCACTATACCTACCTATGGATTGAATAAGATCGTTCAAGTAAGTGGTCATCGGTGCATAAAGCAATAAAAATTGCTCCTAAATATGTATGATCTTTTATTGTAAGGGAAAATAAGCTTTGTACGATCTTGTGATGGTAAAGAAATAAATGTGATGGACTACATAATAAACGTTGCTATCACAAGGGGCAATGTAAAGTGACGTTCCTTTACATTAAGAGCTTGCACATCCAAAAACAAAAAGCGCATGACAACCTCTGCTTCCCTCTGCGAAGGGACAATACTTTACTTTTATGTATTTACTTTTAATGCAAGAGTCAATAGTGTTGTCCTTTATTCCTTTTTATTTTTGTCTTTTGCAAGAATCATGTGGTCGGGAAAGATCTAGGCATATATATCCAGTTGGATCTGAGTGATCATGAGTTATTATTGTTGACCTTACCCTTGAGGTAAATGAGTTGGGAGGCGAAATTATAAGCCCTATCTTTCTATGTGTCTGGCTGAAACTTTTTGCTCCATATATATGTCGTGAGTGTCAGCAAAAAGACTAAATAATAGTTGAGTATGTGGACTTGATAGATGAAAGCTCTTACATGAGACCCTTCCTGGAAATATGATGAATTGTAATTGCCTTCTTGACTAAGAACATAGTTTGTTAGTTTTCAAGAAAGTTTATGCTTTATACTTTGTTGTTGTGAAGAATTGTTACTTGCTCATGAGAAATCCTATAATTATATATATTGTTGTTATAATAATGATCATGATGCTTCTATGTTTGTATTTTTTTTACCGACACCTCTCTCTCTCTCTAAACATGTGGTCATGATTATCGATATCGGCTTTCACTTGAGGACAAGCGAGGTCTAAGCTTGGGGGAGTTGATACGTCCATTTTGCATCATGTTTTCCTACTATTACTTACAAAATTATTGACCAATATAATACTTTGTGGCACAATTCTAATGCCTTATCTCTCTCAATCTGCAACATCTACATGAAAAGGGAGATTGCCGGCAGCTAGAATTCTGGACCTGAAAAAGCTATGTCATAGATACCTATTCTGCACATCTCCAAATGAGCTGAAATTTCACAAAGAATTATTTTGGAATAAAAAATACTAGAAGAAAGAAATAACAGAGGAGGCCACCTAGGTACCCACAAGGCACCAGGGCGCGCCCTGGTGGCTTGTGGGGCCCCTGGCCAGCCTCTGGTGCCCATCTTCTAGTACATATTCCCATTTGCTCTAGAAAAAATAAGGGGAGGAATTTCAGGATGGAGCGTCACCATTGAGGGAGTCCTGGATTAAGGGGTCCTCGGGCAGTCGGCCCATTGCTTATGGGCCGAACTGATGGGCTCCTATGGAGCCGAACTAGGGCATGGACCCGTGACCAGACAGGAGATCTTCAGAGCCATGGTGTGACCTCCACTACAAAAAAGACACATTTGTGACATTTTGGCTCGAACGAATTTTTCTGTCATGCTTATGACACTTCTATGACGATAATTGTGACAAAAACACGTATCATCATAGATGTGGTGGGCTCCTACTTCTATGACAAAAAATCATGACAGAAAATGGGCTTTTCGTCCTGGGCAGGCCGGAGACGCACCTGCATGACATTCTTTGGGCCGTCTATGACGGAAAAAGTCATGGTAGAAGCGAGGGCGAGGAAAATATCGAGGAGTTCTCGGTTACGGTGGGTGGTCGGGGCTGAGCGATGCCCAGTGGTTTGTGCATTTCTCTTGTGTAAGCGCGTGTGTGCGAGGCGTTGGCTAACTGAACCCGAACGATCGCGCGTTACTGAACCCGAGTGATTGATCCCTTGGCTGTTAACTGAACCAGAGCGATTCATTTGCTGCTGACTGAACCCGAGCGATTCATTCGCTGCTGCTGCTAACTCAACCTGAGCGATCTATCACTGCTACTACTTACTGAAGCCGACCGATCCCCCGTGCGAGACGTATCCAGCCAGTGTTGGGTTCCCTCTCGATGAACAGTGACCATTGCTACTATGCGCGCGGTACGTAGAACGAGTCGAGACGTGGTGAGTCCAGCCGGTTGGTTGGCTGTGGATGAATAGTTTCCGATGGGGGTTGGATGAACAGGACCCTGTGGTAGTAGGCCGTTGCCGCTCGGATGAACAGGACCCCGAGGAGGCCACTGCACCCCAGCCGATTGGGGGTGGATGAATAGGACTTCGTGGAGGCTCTATGAATAGTAGCCGGTGGAGGCTGGATGAACAGTAGCCCGTGGATGAACAGTAACTGGTGGAGGCTGGAGGAAGTCGGCGGTGAATGAACAGTAGCCCCTGGAGGCTGCAGCGAGGCAGTAGACAGTGGATGAACAAGACCCCGTTTCGACCGTAGGTGCTCCAATAGAAGTTCGCTTCCTTCCATTTTGTGGTATGCCACACCCCTCCCGATCAACAGGACCCCGTTTCGACTATAGGAGGTCGAAAACAAGTCCGTTTCCTCTGTTTTGCGGTACGCTAGACCCTTCCCATGAGCAGGACCTCATTTTGACCGGACGCGGTCGAACAGAAGGCCATTTCCTCCATTCTGCGGTATGCCAGAGCTCGTTTTGGCTGTTCCATCCAAGCTGGTTGGCTCCCGATGAACACGACACATTCCATTGCCTCCCGCTAAACACGATGCAATTTCTTTGTTCTGAGCCAGCCGGTTGGCTTCCGACGAACAGGACGCCACTGCTGCCGGCTATTACTCTCCATGCACACCTGCCTTGGCTGTACGTATGCGCGAGTAGCTAGGCGTTCGAGACCCCGCCCTATGTACCTACATGGCCGTATTTTTTGGCATGTGGGTGTACGTACGTGTACACGGTTTAATAGGGACTGCCTGAACTGCTACGTCGGCGGCTCTACTACTACACGTGCCGCTGCTTGCTCGGCCAAGGTTCATCATTGTAGACAGACCGATCGACCAGTATGTACGTACACATTTGCGACCAGGCAAAAAAGGTACATATGCTTCGACCGGGTGGGTCCCAGCTATCAAGGAGGATAAGGACGCACTTCCTTGCGAGTGACGACATAGCTGGTGGGTCGGAGCTGTCAGGGGGAGGATTCATTTTTTTCCCGTAATATGGAGGTACTTCCTTGCGTGCGAAGATGTAGCTGGTGGGTCCCAGTAGTCAGGGGGAAACGTTTTTTTTGCAAAATATGGTGGCCCTTCCGATGGGTCCCCGTTGTTAGGTGGAGGAATCATTTTTTGTGCGTAATAAGGAGGCACTTCCTTGCTGTGGCCGTGGACCTAGCTGTCAACCTCTCCACATACAGTCCGCTTCCGATGGATGTCGTTCGTTGACCATGTTGACCACACCACGCCAAGAGAACCAGGGTGGTGGACGACGGCGAGGCCTAGGAAGGGAACGACACGGAAGCCGGGGAAGACTCGACAGTTGTTTCACACGCGGACAAGACTATGAGGGTTTATTGGTTCGACAACAGTGTGAGGCTGCCATCGCCGAAGAATAATAAGATGGCCAGGCCAGTGATGGGAGTAGGGTGGGGCGATGAGGCCTGCTCGACAGCACAGCCGGCCACGGGATGAGGGAGTATGCAGTCCCGCTGGCGCTGGTTTGAGTGGCTGGAGTAAAAAGGCAGAGATTGAACAAGCACGACGGCCGTTGGATGGACATCCAACAGTCATTGCTCTCGCGTGTTGACTAAGTTGACACGGCCTTGCATGCGCGTCAACCTTTTTTTAGGAAAGCGTACGCATCAACCTAATAGGCCCACAAGTCAGCCTGAAATATGTGGAAAACAGCATACAACCCATATGCCATTATAGCTAATAAATGTACAGCCCATTGGCTAATTCTTAAGGATTTTTTTGAAGCCCATATTCTTCTTGTTACCATTACGGCCCATATTCTGGCCACTGTTAAAAATTCAATGAAATTTTCATATTTCGGTGCGGCCCAAACTATTTTTAATCCCTAAATTTTGAATGACGTTCAAACTAACTTAAAATCCAACATAATTTTCCCTGCAAAAAAACAAGTAAATTCAAAATATCGAAATCTTAAAGAACGATATTTGAAACTAATTGCCGGTTTGCTGTGTTTGTTAAATTTACATCCCATTTCTTACTACTTCATTTTCTGGGCAAGCGACTACATCGCTCTCGTCTTGAAATATTTGCAGCCCAGTAGGGCTGAGAAAGCAAGTAGGCCTCCGTTGGGTATTTCTTTTAAAAAAGTAGAACTGGGCTAGCTATTTTCAGAAATAAAAAACACAACTGGGCTCATCATGTGGTAAATATAAAATAGAACCATGTCTAGACGGGCCACAGCCCCCGCACAGCCCCGTTGTTACCCTGATCCGTCTCTGAAACTAGTACTAAATAACAACTGCTTGTTGCTAAAAAAAGTAAATAACAACTGCGCGACCTGCTGGTCCCTGGTGTCGGCCGCTCATTGTGTAATTCTCTCATTTATTGACTACGTTGACAATGGCGTGGGACCCAGATGTCCAACCATTAGGAGGAACCATTTTTTGGGGCTTGTAATAACGAGGCACTTGCTTGCGTACTGCCATGACCCTGGTAGGTCCCTACTGTCATCCTCTCCACGTATAGTCATCTCCTTATTCCTCTCGGTTGTTGACCACGTTGACAACGCCATATGGTGACGCACTGCGCATAGCGAGCGAACCAAGGCGGAGCACGACGGGAGGCATCGGATGGGAACGAACAGGAGCCATAGAAGATGCGTCAGTGTAGTTGCAGGTGGAGGGGAGTACGAGGGTTGACTGGTTTAGGTGCGGGTGCGGGTCGGGGCTATCATCGTCGGAGAGTAACAGGATGTGTGGGGGAATAGAGGGGATGGACTGGCCAGTGTTTGAGCGTACGGTAGGGCGGCGGAGGCGCAACCAGCCGTGTAAGGCGGGAGCAGGTGGGACCAATGACATGGTTTAGTTTGGGCGGCTGGAGGAAGAAGAAGAAACACAACAGATGTTGGATGTCAATCCAACGGCTGGGAGGCAAAATCGTTTGTTGACTAAGTTGACACCGCCTTGGATAGGCTTTTTCCTTGTGGGCCCCAAATGTCAGAATCCAAATCTCTCACTAACATGCAACCTTTCTCATGAAGAATAAAAGCCTATTTTGTGTGCTAGCTGAAAATAAGTTTGTGGGTGCTGGCGCCAACTAAGCACTTGGGTTCTATAATGCACAATGAGCTCAAGAAACCAGCGAGAGGGATGCTATTTCCCTTGGTTGGGATTTATTACAATATTTCTCTCTTTAATAAAGGAAATGGCAAGCCATTTGCCTTGTTTCAAAGAAAATATGACAGTCATAGCCGAGTTGAAAAGGGCAACAACATCTAACTCAAGCTTACAAACGGTACATGATAACTCACAAGTATAGGGGATCACAACCGTTTTCGAGGGTAGAGTATTCAACCCAAGTTTATTGATTCGACACAAGGGGAGCCAAAGAATATTCTCAGGTATTAGCAGCTGAGTTGCTAATTCAACCACACCTGGAAGACTTAATATCTGCAACAAAGTATTTAGTAGCAAAGTAGTATGGAAGTAACAGTAACGGTGTCAAAAGTAATAGTAGTAGTTTTGTAGTAATTGTAACAGTGGCAACGGTAAAGTAACTGTCGGTGTCAAAACCGGCGGATCTCGGGTAGGGGGTCCCGAACTATGCGTCTAGGCGGATGGTAATAGGAGACGAGCGACATTTACCCAGGTTCGGGCCCTCTTGATGGAGGTAAAACCCTACGTCCTGCTTGATTAATATTGATGATGTGTGTTACAAGAGTAGATCTACCACGAGATCAAGGAGGCTAAACCCTAGAAGCTAGCCTATGGTATGATTGTTGTTCGTCCTATGGACTAAAGCCATCCGGTTTATATAGACACCGGAGAGGGCTAGGGTTACACAGAGTCAGTTACAATGGTAGGAGATCTACATATCCGTATCGCCAAGCTTGCCTTCCACACCAAGGAAAGTCCCATCCGGACACGGGACGAAGTCTTCAATCTTGTATCTTCATAGTCTTGGAGTCCGGCCGATGATGATAGTTCGGCTATCCGGACACCCCCTAGTCCAGGACTCCCTCAGTAGCCCCTGAACCAGGCTTCAATGACGATGAGTCCGGCGCGCATATTGTCTTCGGCATTGCAAGGCGGGTTCCTCCTCCGAATGGTTTATAGAAGATTGTGAACACCAGGATAGTGTCTAGCTCTGCAAAAATAATTTCCACATACCACCGTAGAGACAATAATATTTACACAAGTTCAATCTGCTGACGTATTTGATGGTGTGACGTCACACCACTACCAAGCCTTTACTTAAATCGTTTTTATTGTACCACCTCAGCGCGTTTAGCGAAGCGGTTTCCTTGGCACGTCTTGTCGAAGCAGAGATCGTGTTCCCCTTATTCTGGGATTCCCATCAATACGGACGTGGGTAACCCAACCGCGCCCGTTGCCACGCCCCCTCCATCGAAGGCGGGTTCCAAACGGTCACGGGGACGGCTCTCGGTATTCTTCCTCTTTATAATGAGACCAAGGCCAGTTCTTTTTCTTCAATCCTCAATCGAATCCGCCCCCTGCCCCCGAGTTCCAACACCCAGGGTTCCAGATTCGGGTACCTTCGACCTTCGACAATGTCCGGCTCCGACCTACGGGGCCGGTGGATGCCCTCTGCTGTTATGGAAGAAGACGTGTTAAAGCTGAGAGACGCCAGGTACTTGACCTACGAGATTTCGCATAGGTTGCCTGCCCGAGGGCAAGTTATTCCTACTCCCGAGCCTGGCGAGAGCGTTGTGTTCATGTCTCACCTCCGTCGGGGTTTAGGCTTCCCGATGGACCCCTTCGTGAGGGGGCTCATGTTTTACTATGGGCTGGAATTCCACGACTTGGCTCCGGAGTCCATCCTCCACATCTCATCGTTTATTGTCGTTTGCGAAGCCTTCCTCCGCACTACCCCTCACTTCGGCTTGTGGCTCAAAACCTTCAATGTGGAGTCGAAGATGATTGAGGGGCGTCAGGCAGAGTGCGGAGGGACGGTTATAAGCAATAGGGCCGATGCTCCATGGCCCGAGGGCTCCTTTCAGGGGGAGCTCGGCTTGTGGTAACAGGAGTGGTTCTATATCACCGCTCCTAGGGGCAGCAGGCAGAGGCCGCCGCCCGTCTTCCGCTCGGGCCCTGCACAACAGTTGACATCATGGGTCAACAAGGGGCGTGACTGGGGGCCGTCCAAAGACGTACCCCTGTTGCAGGACCGGATTCGAGGCCTCCAAGAAAGGGAGATCAATCTAGTCGTAGTGGTACAGGTTATGCTGATTTGGCGCCTACTGCCCTGCAAACGTCGCCCCCTCCGCCTGTGGGAATTTAATCCGGAGGGGCCACGAGCTCTCCAACACTTTATGGGTTCGACACCCGCGGAGATGTACAAACTGTTCTTCGGATCACAAGAGATGTGTCCGGACATGACCGAGGACGCTGGCCTAAGCTGCAATCGCCCGGATACTCAAGTAAGTAGCCTTGTGTCCGGACACATTGTCCATCTATTTATCGTGGGTTTGCCTTTCGACCAGCTATCCCTTGGACAGGAGTGGATAGCACAAGCAAAACTGATACGGTGTCCGGCCCCCCTCCCTGAGACCACGCAGGATCCCATGTTAATCAAAATGTCGGAGGTTGCACCTTCGGAGGAGGGCGAAGGGGGGCACAGGGGAACTACCACCTCTGCCAAGGAGGCTTTCAGTAAGGAAGGAATCAAGAGTCCCTCCTTCCAGGGGGAGAAGAGGACAGCTTCCGAAGACCCGGAGGCCAAGGCCTCAAAGCGGGGAAAGAAATCTGTACCAGAAGGTCCTGTGCCGGGAAGAGCCCCGGCCGTACTGTCTCCTCGGAGGAATCAGCCCTCTAGCGAGCCGTAAGTAAAAAATGGGGAATTTTGTAATAGTGGACACCCCTGCTTAATTTCTAAGGGTAACCGAAGTTTTCATCTTTGTAGTTCAGATCTCAGCCCGTCTCAGCACAGCTCATCTTCGGGAGACCTTCGTCCAGAGATGATGGAGAGTGAAATGCCTCCATCTGCCACCCCATCGTGTGGGGCAGACGACCCTGAGGTGTCGTCACAGAGGGTCTCCCCGAGTCCGGCGGGGCCAGAGTGTTCGACACCCATTGGAGTACGGCCGGTGGAGCTGCAGGATTTGCTTAAGAGGGCGTCTATCTCGGAAGATCACCACACATTAATGAGTACGGTGATTGAAAGGATCTTGTCCGCCGAGAGCGGGTTGTATGAGGCCGTCGGAAGCTTGCTGACGGGTTTTGAGGTATGCAAAAAATGACATACCTTTTGACAGTTTTGCACATGAAGTGCGCCCTGTATAGATAGTAGCCCCTGAGACTTGGTATGCTGTCGAAAGCGATAGCGTGCCAAGGATCATAATCTCAGTTATAGAATGTCGCCTTTCCTATGCAGGTGGGGGAACGTTCGGTGGCCAGCCGGACTGATGGATTTGCCGAGCTGAAGAGGCAACTCGACGTTGCGGATGCGGACGTCTCGCTGGTCAATAAACGACTTGATAAGTCACAAGGTAAGTGGTTGCTCCGCGGTCGCCTAGTAAGGGAGCTGACGCCCATTCCTTATAATTTGTATGCTTGATGTAGATGGTGCTGCTGCTATGGAAGACCTTCGAGCAGAACTTGCTCGGGCCAAGGATCAAGCCAGAAAAAGCGAGGTGGCTGCCTCGAAGGCAGCGGAACAGCTAGAAACCGAGAAGGCTGCTCACTGCCGAAGCAGGGAGGAGGTGGCCGGAATGGCCGCAAAATTAAAAGTTGCTGCCGACCGCCAGGAGGTTCTTGAAAGAGAACGCCGAGCGGAGCAAGAGGACCTGAAGAAGGCCGACGCCGAAGCCAAGGATGCCCGTAGTGCGATGCAGGCTATGAAGGAGGAACTGCGTCAGATCGCAGACATTTTGGCTGGAAAGCCCTTTATGCTGCGTAGGAAGTTCACGGATCCGAAGTATGCTCAGCTGGGCCGATTGTACGATGCGGAGGATCCTTATTTGGACTTGGCAGCGAGTGCGGCAGACGCAGTCGTGCACTTCCGAAGCCAGAAGGATCACGAAATGGAAGAGCTTTTCTGGTCTCAATTCCATAGTCCGGAGCGTCCACTTCCGTTGAGTGATCGGCTGGTTGAATGGGCTGAGCTGAATAGATTGTCCGGACTTTCCATGACGGATGTGGTCGCTCATCTGTGGCCGGGAAGGCCCAAGCCGAAGAGTTATTTTGGCCTGTTGTAGCAGTTCCTTGGGGCGGTGCCGCGTATTGAGGCGATGAAGCGGTCGGCGTGTATAGAAGGTGCACGGATGGCTCTCGCCCGTGGTAAGACATACTGGGCGGAGATGGATGCCACCGCTGTTGCATCCCGGGGTTCGGACAAAAGCCGATTCCCCACCGAGCACTATTTTGAGGAAGTCCTACAGGGCGCTTGTTTAATAGAGTCGCAGTGCTCGAAAAATGTTATGTTTGAATGACATGTATGATTTCTGAGATCATGTTTATAATGCAATAGCTTTTTATACTTGTGTGTTCAAGTATTGAACTATCTCCTGTGCGGCCGTATATGTATGTATAATCTGAAAGATGGCAGTCTTTGGCTTCAGCCCCCACGCACATGGTGCGGGGGTGTTTGCAAAAAGAAAAGCGCTTTTTCACACTTAATCCAACGTCTTGGTCCTTTTAAGGAGGTGATAGCATAGCAAACTAGGCAACCGGACTATAATGCTTTATCACTTTCACTTAGTCATAGGAGCTCGAATGTGGGGCTACTATATAGCCCCTGGCGGCACCGCTCTTCTCCGAACTCGGGGCACATATGTGCCTGACTGGGAAGCGGTCCTTCGTCAAAGCGGAGGAATTCTAAACATTCCGATGGTCGATCGAGTGGTTGACCAGTCTCTCGCTATATCATGACAGTCAGTTTTCGGCTTTCTCTACTGAGGTGCTCGCCCGGCCGAACCGGGGCACAATCGCAGTAGTTCTCCTGGTGCCGCGTTAGCCGATGATACGGAACGTGAGGCAGCAAAACACAGGAGCCGGGCAAACCCAACATTTGACCAAAGACATGATTCGGAGCTGATGCATATAAGGCCTAACTCGAGACGCCGAACACTCCCTAAGGTGTTCGGTCTTTATGATACCGGGCAGAACAATGCCCTAAGCCCCTAGTGTCCAGGTACAGGCGGGAACTTCTGACGCGGCCGATGCCAAAACACCAGCCTCCTCCTTGGCTATGGTAGGAAACCGGGGGATGTGTATCAACAAGAGACAGTAAGAAAGGTTTACGCAGGGTCTTAATCTGAAAAGAATCCTTGCAACGGGTCCCTGCTGCACGTCTGCGCCTGTGTCTCCGTTGTGCCGTATCCTGGACGGGTGTAGCACGTGCTTCATCTGTAAAAGAGAAGGACTTAGTTTCTAGGAAATATCGTGCGAAGGTTGTATTAAAATAAAGTATAATTTGGAAGATGAAGAAAGTTGAGCGTTATTGGCTCTCATCATTTATACGCGCGACCCCTTATAAAGGGGGTATGCGGCTGGGAAGCCCCTTGTTTATTTATGCCGGACTCGCCTAACCGTGTCCGGGGTCTGAATGACCTGTTTTTAGGGGCCTTAACCTGTAAGGTCCGAGTGGCTGTCAAGGCAGCCCCACGCTCTCCATGGTCGAGGAACACTCGGAGTTACTTTTTAATTTGATTATGCCGCGTGGATTGGGCATTGTAAGTATAAGAGACTTGTAATGTGATATTGCGTTAAAGCGGGCGAAAGCTTTGTGTCCCAATAGTGCTCGAAGGCCACTGTAAAATGGGGCGATATGGAGAGTGAGCTTTTCGCGACGGAGGTTGTCGGATGAACCGAACACAACCTCTAGTGGTACAGAGCATGTATGATTGGCTTGAAGGCTTGGCGTCACTCCTTTGAAGGAAGTGCTATTATGGCGAATTGTGGTAGGGTCTATCCCCATTCTGCGGACGGTGTCCTGGTATGGCAGGTGCCACGCTGTGCTTTCGTGTTATCACATGAACTGAGTTCACTGTTTTGACTTCTAGTGGGAAAGTCTTCTGTTTTCCGAAGTGCTGCATTTGGGGTTCGTCACTTTCGCTTGGTGTATCAAGCCCCTTGTGTTCGGCGTTAAGTCGGCCGGACTGCTTGAAGACCCAACAATCTCTGTGGGTATGGTTTGCAGGCTTTTCGGAGGTACCATGTATTTGACATAGCCTGTCCAGAATCTTGTTTAGGTTGGATAGCTCATCACTGTTGTCCTTGAGGGGCAGTGTTTTGTTATTCGGCCGAGGGCTTTTGAATCCGGTGTTAACCGCCGTACTGTTTGGGCCATTTTCCTTATTCCGGCGCTGATCTTTTCTGCGTCGTGATTTCCCATTTCCATCCCTGACTTCGGATGTACTCGGGTCGCTGGTGCTGCATCTAGCCAGCCAACTGTCTTCCCCTGCGCAAAAGCGGGTCATGAGGCTTGTTAGTGTGGCCATTGTTCTTGGTTTTTCCTGGCCGAGGTGTTTGGCGAGCCATTCGTCTCGGACGTTGTGTTTAAAGGCTGCTAAGGCTTCAGCGTCCGGACAGTCGACTATTTGGTTCTTTTTAGTGAGGAACCTATTCCAGAATTTGTGTGCTGACTCTCTGGGATGTTGAGTTATGTGACTTAAATCGTCTGCATCTGGAGGGCGGACATAAGTCCCTTGAAAATTTGCTCAAAACGCATCTTCAAGCTCTTCCCAACTTCCAATGGTATTCTCTGGGAGGCTTTTAAGCCAATGCCGAGCTGGCCCTTTGAGCTTGAGGGGTAGGTATTTTATGGCATGGAGATCGTCTCCTCTGGCCATATGTATGTGTAGAATATAATCCTCAATCCAGACTCCGGGGTCTGTTGTTCCGTCATATGCCTCTATGTTTACGGGTATGAATCCCACTGGAAATCCATGATCCAGTACCTCGTCGGTGAAACATAGTGGGTGTGCGGCGCCCCTGTATTTGGGTGTGCCTTTGTCTTCAAATGCTCGGTGGGTTATATTGCTTCCTGGAGTCTTCTTTTTTGGCCCATAGATAGACCTGGCTGGGTCATCCTTTTTCCGAGGATCTTTAAGCTAATCGTGTGCCGGCTTGTGTGCGGTGCCCCTTGTTGATCTTGGCCTGTCATCTGGTCGTCTATCCGGCCAGGCGGCTTCTTTCTTTTTTGACTGCGGGGGCTCTAAGGCCTCCTCGTCAAATTTGGGCAACAGCTTGCGCTTCGGGTAGCTCTTTGTCTGGTGACTAGCGCCATATTTATCTGCGGTGTTGAGTACTTTGCTCCATCTCATTCTGAGTGCGTCCTCCGCTGTTTTGAGCTTCCGCTTTTGCTTCTTCAAACTTCTTGCAGTGGCGATGAGCCTTTTATGAAGGTTCGTATGCTCTGGTGATGTGAGATCGTCTTCGCCGGGGATGGGTTGCTCGTCTAGTTCATCATGTTCGGATGGCTGCTTGGTGGCGTGTGCGTCGTCCACTGCTTCGCCCTGCTCTAGGGCCGGGTCCGTATGGGTGCCGTTTTTATCAAGGCCAGTCTTCGGGAGGCGCTTGCGTCGCCGTTTTGGTTGTTTGTTGGGGGAGTTGTCCTTCGCCACGTCCCGTTTTTCCTCATTGTCGCTTCCTTTTGGTGTATCCACCATGTATACGTCGTGAGTTGGGGTGGCTTTCCAGTGCCCGTTTGGCGCTGGTTCTTGGTCGTCTCCGGCGTCGTCGTCCATACCGTCGATGTCTTCGGAGTCATAATCTAGCATGTTGGTTAGATCGTTGACAGTGGCTACCAAGTGGGTGGTGGGTGGGCTTTGAATTTCTTCGTCGTCCGCATCCCAACCGTCCTGGCCGCAGTCCGGCCAGGGCTCTCCTGATAATGAGAGATACTTTAGCAAACTCAAGATGTCGCCAAAAGGTGAATGTTGAAAGATGATTGAGGCAGTAAACTCCATGATCGGCACCCAATCGGATTCGATCGGAGGGGGTGCGAGAGGTTCGGAGTCCGGCAAGGAGTCCGGCACCTCGGAGTCACGAGCTTCATGAGGGACAAGGTCAGTGTTCGGCTCTATCGCCATAGAGGTTGCAGCCCCCGAGGCGGCGTCTAACCATCCGTCCTCAATCTGCGTAGCCGGCTCTGAATTGAAGATCGGAGCAGGCTCAAGTGCGGCCTCCAGGGTACTGTCCGACCGCAGAGCTAAATCATGCTCGTCATGACAGTGTGGCATGCTCGGCTGTGGCTCAAATCCATCGACGATCAAGTCCCCACGGATGTCAGCCGTGAAGTTCAAACTTCCAAATGTGTCCTGACGACCAGGGGCGTAACTTTCGATCCGCTCCAGATGGCCAAGCGAATTGGCCCGCAATGCAAAGCCGCCGAATACGAAGATCTGTCCGGGGAGGAAGGTCTCACCCTGGACTGCATCGTTGATGATGAACGGAGAAGCCATCGAGCCTATCGGCGATGGCACAGAGGAACTCTCAATGAAAGCACCAATGTCGGTGTCAAAATCGGCGGATCTCGGGTAGGGGGTCCCGAACTGTGCATCTAGGCGGATGGTAACAGGAGACGAGGGACATGATATTTTACCCAGGTTCGGGCCCTCTTGATGGAGGTGAAATCCTACATCCTGCTTGATTAATAATGATGATGTGTGTTAGAAGAGTAGATCTACCACGAGATCAAGGAGGCCAAACCCTAGAAGCTAGCCTATGGTATGATTGTTGTTCGTCCTATGGACTAAAGCCATCCGGTTTATATAGACACCGGAGAGGGCTAGGGTTACACAGAGTCGGTTACAATGGTAGGAGATCTACATATCCGTATCACCAAGCTTGCCTTCCACGCCAAGGAAAGTCCCATCCGGACACGGGACAAAGTCTTCAATCTTGTATCTTCATAGTCTTGGAGTCCGGCCGATGATGATAGTTCGGCTATTCGGACACCCCCTAGTCCAGGACTCCCTCAGTAACTATGCAAAGATCAATATGCAAAAAGCTCGTAGGCATTGGATCAGTGATGGATAATTATGTCGGATACGGTTCTTCATGCAACAGTTATAACATAGGGTGACACAGAACTATCTCCAGTTCATCAATGTAATGTAGGCATGTATACCAGTTCTCAAGTATTAGCAGCTGAGTTGTCAATTCAACCACACCTGGAAACTTAGTATCTGCAGCAAAGTGTTTAGTAGCAAAGTAATATGATAGTGGTGGTAACGGTAACAAAAGTAAAGACAACAAAAGTAATGTTTTTGGTATTTTGTAGTAATTGTAATAGTAGCAACGGAAAACTAAATAATCGAGAACCAGTATATGGAAACCTCGTAGGCACCGGATTAGCGATGGATAATTATGCCGGATGTGGTTCGTCATGTAACAGTCATAACATAGGGTGACACAGAACTAGCTCCAGTTCATCAATGTAATGTAGGCATGTATTCCGTATATAGTCATACGTGCTTATGGAAAAGAACTTCCATGACATCTTTTGTACTACCCTCCCGTGGCAGCGGGGTCGTATTGGAAACTAAGGGATATTAAGGCCTCCTTTTAATAGAGTACCGGACCAAAGCATTAACACTTAGTGAATACATGAACTCCTCAAACTAAGGTCATCACCGGGATTGGTCCCGATTATTGTCACTTCGGGGTTGCCGGATCATAACACATAGTAGGTGACTATTGACTTGTAAGATAGGATCAAGAACTCATATATATTCATGAAAACATAATAGGTTCAGAACTGAATTCATGGCACTCGGGCCCTAGTGACAAGCATTAAGCATAGCAAAGTCATAGCAACATCAATCTCAGAACATAGTGGAAACTAGGGATCAAACCCTAACAAAACTAACTTGATTACATGATAAATCTCAACCAACCCATCACCGTCCAGCAAGCCTATGATGGAATTACTCACGCACGACGGTGAGCATCATGAAATTGGTGATGGAGGAAGGTTGACGATGACGAGGCGATGGATTCCCCTTTCCGGAGCCCCAAACGGACTCCAGATCAGCCCTCCTAAGAGAGTCTAGGGCTTGGCGGCGACTCCGTATCGTAAAACGCAATGAATCCTTCTCTCTAATTTTTTTCTCCCCGAACGTGAATATATGGAGTTGGAGTTGAGGTTGGTGGAGCTCTAGGGGGCCCACAAGATAGGGGGCATGCCCAGGGGGTAGACGCGCCCCCACCCTCGTGGACAGGGTGTGGGCCCCCTGGTCTTGATTCTTTCGCCAGTATTTTTTATATATTCCAAAAATATTCTTCGTGAAGTTTCAGGTCATTCCGAGAACTTTTATTTCTGCACAAAAATAACACCATGAGAATTCTGCTGAAAATAGCGTCAGTCCGGGTTAGTTCCATTCAAAACATGCAAGTTAGAGTCCAAAACAAGGGCAAAAGTGTTTGGAAAAGTAGATACAATGGAGACATATCAACTTCCCCAAGCTTAAACCTTTGCTTGTCCTCAAGAAATTCAGTTGACAAACTGAAAGTGATAAAGAAAAACTTTTACAAACTCTGTTTGCTCTTGTTGTTGTAAATATGTAAAGCCAGCATTCAAGTTTTCAGCAAATATTATGAACTAACCATATTCACAATAACATTTAGGTCTCATGTTTACTCATATCAATGGCATAATCAACTAGTGAGCAATAATAATAAATCTCGGATGACAACACTTTCTCCAAACAATCATAATATGATATGACAAGATGGTATGTCGCTAGCCCTTTCTGAGACCGCAAAACATAAATGCAGAGCACCTTTGAAGATCAAGGACTGACTAGACATTGCAATTCATGGTAAAAGAGATCCAGTCATAGTCATACACAATATAAATTAATAGTAATGGATGCAAATGACAGCGGTGCTCTCCAACTGGTGCTTTTAATAAGAGGATGATGACTCAACATAAAAGTAAATAGATAGGCCCTTTGCAGAGGGAAGCAGGGATTTGTAGAGGTGCCAGAGCTCGATTTTGAAACAGAGATAAATAATATTTTGAGCGGCATACTTTCATTGTCAACATAGCAACGGAGAGATCTCTATATCTTCCATGCTACACACATTATAGCCGGTTCCCAAATAGAATGGTAAAGTTTATACTCCCCCACCACCAACAAGCATCAATCCATGGCCCGAAACAATGGGTGCCTCCAACTAACAACAGTCCTGGGGGAGTTTTGTTTGCAATTATTTTGATTTGGCTTGAGCATGGGACTGGGCATCCCGGTGACCAGCCATTTTCTCATGAGTGAGGAGCGGAATCCACTCCTCTTGAGAATAACCCGCCTAGCATGGAAGATACAGACAACCCTAGTTGATACATGAGCTATTCGAGCATACAAAACAAAATTTCATTTAAAGATTTAGAGTTTGGCACATACAAATTTACTTGGAACGGCAGGTAGATACCGCATATAGGAAGGTATGGTGGACTCATATGGAATAACTTTGGGGTTTATGGAAGTGGATGCACAAGCACTATTCCCACTTAGTACAAGTGAAGGCTAGAAAAAGACTGGGAAGCGACCAACTAGAGAGCGACAACAGTCATGAACATGCATTAAAATTAATCAACACTGAGTGCAAGCATGAGTAGGATATAATTCAACATGAACGTAAATATCGTGGAGGCTATGTTGATTATGTTTCAACTACATGCGTGAACATGTGCCAAGTCAAGTCACTCGAATCGTTCAAAGGAGGATACCACCCTACCATACCACATCACAACCATTTTAATAGCATGTTGGCACACAAGGTAAACCATTATAAACTCCTAGCTAATTAAGCATGGCATGAGCTACTATAATTTCTAATTGTCATTGCAAACACGTTTCATTCATAATAGGCTGAATCAGGAACAATGAACTAATCATATTTACAAAAACAAGAGAGGTCGAGTTCATACCAGCTTCTCTCATCTCAATCAGTCCATCATATATCGTCATTATTGCCTTTCACTCGCACGATCGAACAATGTGGAAAATAATAATAGTGCATGTGCATTGGACTAAGCTGGAATCTGCAAGCATTTAATTCAAGGGAGAAGACAAGGTAATATGGGCTCTTGGTTAAATCAACAATAATGCATATAAGAGCCACTTCAACATTTTCATCATGGTCTTCTCCTCTCAACCCCCAAAGAAAAGAAATAAAACTATTTACACGGGAAAGCTCCCAATAAACAAAAGAAGAATGAGAAATATTTTTGGGTTTTCTTTTAATTATTACTACTATAGGCATGAAAAGTAGACTAGCTAAAAACTATAACTATTTTTTTGGTTTTTCTTAAGGTTTTTCAAACACACAAGAAGAAAGTGAGAAAAATGAAAATAAACTAGCATGGATAGTACAGTGAAAAAGTATGAGCACCGACAACTGGCATGAGTGTGTGATCATGAATGTAATGTCGGTGAGAAATACGTACTCCCCCAAGCTTAGGCTTTTGGCCTAAGTTGGTCTATGCCCATGGATCAAAGTGGTCCTCTCCAGTGTACCGAGGAGGATCCTCGAGGTGCCACTGGCTGGCGATCTCCTCCGGATCCCACTGATAAACAGACTGCCGATAAGGGTCAAGTGGTGGCTCCGTCTCAGCCTCTGGAGCAGGTGTCGCACTCAAGTATGCATGAATGGCCTCCGGCAAATTGAGGTACGTGCCCGAAAATATGTTAAATAAAGAGGGCGCATGCAAGGTAATAAACTCACAATAATTTTTATCGAATATCAAATTATACTTAAGAAGTTTCTTCTTATTTTTCACAATAAATCATGTGCGACCATACTATTATAATCTAGAAAGATAGGGGGTAGCAACTTTTCTTCTTTCTCTTAATGCCTAATAGGTATATTAAAGTGTGCAGCAAGGCGCGAAGCAAAGATGCCACCGAAGATGGGGCCCTTTGTATGGTTCAGACTTAATCGTTTAGCAATAATAGCGCCTAAACTAAAAGTTGTATCACGAAACAAAGCATGGCGCAAAATAACAATATCAGGAGCACTAAGATTAAGATCGCCCTCGAGCTTGCCCTTAGTGGCGTCATAGCAGTACATGATCTGAAACCAACATACTGCTCTCGTGTGCCACCTTTTACATTGCACCCCTTAAAGGTAGGCGGCTTCAAAAGCGCAGGAAAACCACTCAGACTAAATTGCCTATAATCAGGATTTTGGATTGGATTGTTGAACATATGAGCAAATTACTATGAGATTTAATCCTGATCAATAGTAAATAGATCATGATGACACTTGCAAGGACTAGAGTAATGTTGCGGACTAAACCAGGAGGACAAATTTACATACTGTGCAGCGGGAGCAGAACCGCTATGGTTGATATTGTCACTCATGCCGTTGATGAAGAGATTACCGAGGTTGCTGTTGGGGATATACCCCTCGGTGTAACCCGCCGGATGTATGACCCAGCTGGAAGCTTGGCAACTTACTGGTGACCAGCCCGGTGTTGGTGTCAAAACCGGCGGATCTCGGGTAGGGGGTCCCGAATTATGCGTCTAGGATCGATGGTAATAGGAGATAGGGGGCACAATGTTTACCCAGGTTCAGGCCCTCTCTATGGAGGTAATACCCTACTTCCTGCTTGATTGATCTTGATGAATATGAGTGTTACAAGAGTTGATCTACCACGAGATCGTAATGGCTAAACCCTAGAAGTATGGCCTATGAGTATATGGTAATGAATCTGTCCTATCCGGACTATGCTCTCCGGTTTATATAGACACCGGAGAGATCTAGGGTTACATGAGGTCGGTTACATAGGAGGGAATCTTCATAGTTGGTCACCTAGCTTGCCTTCCACACCAAGTAGAGTCCAATCTGGACACGGGTATAGTCTTCGGCCTTCATGTCTTCATAGCCCATCAGTCTGGCCCAATGGATAACAGGTCAAACGTCTGAGGACCCCTTAGTCCAGGACTCCCTTAGTAGCCGCCGAACCAGGCTTCAATGACGAGGTGTTCGGCGTGTAGATAGTCTTCGACATTGCAAGGCGGGTTCTTCCTTCAATAATCTCCAAGTAATGTATTCGGCCAATGACCCAATGTCGCCTCCTCGGCTTTTGCGCGTTAAATAACTTCGTCTCCCACGTGTCGAGCGAATGTGGAAGGCCAGGGCATTTTTGTAAATAACACCCTATCCATTCAGGGAAGAGCGCCTATTTAAAGAGATTGGATCCTAGATCCGTTCGGCACCACGTAGAGAAAATCCCCGGAGACTGCCAGGAGAAACCATTCCATCATGGCTAGCGTTCCCAGCTCCTCCTCCCATGCCGGTCCAGAGATAGGCGAGTGGGAGAGGTGTTCTGTGTCCCATAGTCGTTTAGTGAAGCTGCAGACGCAGAGATTTCTTCCCCCTGCGGATCTAGTTCCTGTCCGAACGGGGCTAGCTTCCTTCAAGGAGGGGACTCAGGCGGAGGATTTCCCCAACCCGTCCGAGGGAGAGCGAGTATGCTTTGTCCCCTACCTACTAAGAGGTGTTGGATTTCCAATCCATCCGTTCCTCCGAGGGCTTCTGGAGTATTATGGCCTCCAGCTGCACAACTTCACTCCGGCCTCTATTCTGCATAGTGCAGGTTACGTCGCTTTGTGCGAACTATTCCTGGGCATCGAAGCTCACTTCAAGTTGTGGAGGAAGTTGTTTTGCCTCGTCCCGCGCAATCATGAAGGGTCAATATTCGAAGTAGGGGGAGCCGAAGTATGGCGCATCGCCGATACCGGATACCGATCCGGCACTCCGCGGAAGGCGTTTGATGAATGGCCCTCCGAGTGGTTCTATATTGAGGACGTCGCGCTTCCCGACCCAGTTCGAAAGGGTCTCCCTGAATTTGCGAGCGTCCCGCTGAAGAAACTCCACAGTTGGCATCCCCGGAGCCCTGAGGAGGAAGACAGCGCGGAGGTTCATTAGTTGATGAGCAAGATAAAAGAGCTCCCTTAGTCCGGGCTCACAGTAATTGAGGTTATGGCGATCTCCATAGCGCGAGGGGTTCAACCACTCCAATATAGAGGGCTTCCAATGTGGCACTACAATGGGGAGGACGACGCCTCCCGCAGTGACCGAAAGGGTCCGGACACCCCAGCTGCTTTGGCTAAGACATTAGCCGGACTATTCAAAGGGGAGGAAAAGGAATTTCTTCGCATAAAATTCAGAGACGGGTACTCTATGTATAACCCTCCTAGCTGGGTAAGGCCCAACCGCTCTGTTTTTGCTCCTTCCACCTTTGAATTTCCTTTGATAATTTCCAGCTTGTTTGCTTATGACAGCATTGGCAAAAGATTACTGAGGGATTTCATAGTCCCGCCCCACAGCCAGAGAATCACAACCGGGAGCGTGATCCCGGGTTTGAAGAGGATCCGGATATATTCGTGGTGCTCGCGGAGGGGTTCTTTTATCAGACGAGCTATAATGGTACAGAAGTGGCCATCATCGCTGACTACCCTGGACTTCTACCTGCTTCGCATGTAAGTAATCAAGAAACACATTCTCTGAAAGGGTGCGCGTACTCTGCCTCAAATGCCGCATTGTTGCGCGTTCTACAGGGAGGTGTTCGGCGGTACCGAGGAAATCGGTTCATACGCCGGACAGACCTTTGAAGAGGAGGGCTGTTGAAGGCGCCGCCAGGCCTTCATCAAGGAGGTACGGATAAATATATTTTTTAGTGGCCGTATCTGACCGTAACCTATGCGCCTGTTTGATTACAGGAAGAAGGTTCACTGAACTATGTCTGAGGGTCCGGCCGGCCGCGTTCCCAACGACCAAGATTTAGGTCCAGTCGGGGAGACGGGGGCCGATGTAGGAGCAAAGCCGGACTTCCCTTCGGCTGAAGGTTCGGACAATATGTCTGTTACCAACTCGGAAGTAGAGAGCGCCATGAATCATCGGCATTGCAGGGCTGTTTTACAAGACCTGAAGTTCTCGGACGAGGCATTTAATGCCTTTAGCTCAGGCGACGCATACATTCAAGCTGCTAGAGACGGGCTTAGAAAAGCCACGAGGCAATATCTGACAGATATGCAGGTGAGTTCACTTTATCAAAAAGGATAACCTATGCCAGTAGCCCCCGGGGCTGAAAGCAGTTGGTACAACTAATTTAATGACCATTGTATGACCAGGTTCTTACTCAGAAGAACAAGCTGCTATCCCAAGAGCTGGAACAGTGTCATGCGCAGCTAAGAACTGCTACCGCCGAACTGAAAGAGTCCAAGAAGGCATCACCCGGTAAGATTCCCCTCCAACGAGGAAATGTACTTATATGCCCTGAATACTGACAGTCTTGCCTATACCATGACATAATGGTCAGGGGGACTCAAAGAAGCGCTGAAAGTCACACAAGCGAATGAACAGGAAGCCAAAAGGCTACAAGCTACCGACGATCGTGTGCTGAAGCAGGCCATTATTGAGAAAAACCAGCTCCAGGATTGCAAGACCCAGCTAGGCAAAAATCTGAAAGATGTGCGGGCCCAGCTAGCCGATTCCGTTAAGGAGAACAAGAAGCTGCGGGGCGGCATATTCAGTATGTGTCTGAGCTATGTTTAAAGTAGTTCACAGGTAAATGGAACTGATATAGTTATCATTATAGGTATACTGACAGGCCGTCCTGAAGAGGAGGTGTCTGGATCATTAAGGGATCTGCTGCAAGAGCTATTGCGAGTGCACGAACAGGCTCGACTAGCGATGCAGAATGTTGCCAAGGCTCTATGGCCATCCGCCTCCTCTCCAGGAAGTATGGAGGAGCTTATAGAGCTGTTTAAAGGAGCGCGGCAACGTATCCGGATATGGAAGATATCGGCATGTCGAGAGGGTGCGCGGGAGGCTTGGGCCATGGTGAAAACTCGGTATACCAAGCCTGATCCTAATCACATGGCCTGGGTTGGACCGGTGGGGCCAAATGGGGAAGAAATTCCCGTTAGTTTAGTATATGACCAAGTAGAAGTGGCCGCCAAATATTCCCAACAGGATTGTAAGTTAAACTGCCTGTTAGATGGTATAGAGGCAAAAGTGTTTGAGTCCAAGTGACTATGTACTTTCCACACCATGTGGGATTGTAGCTCAATTGTATATCTTTTGTCATGGCAGACCTTTTCGCTTCAGCCTCCAGACTCGATGGCGCGGAGTGTTTCCGAATACCCTCGCGGCCGAATAGACCAGGGTATGCTTGGAAACCTAGGCGTAGGGGTCATAGTTGCTTGAACAGACAAGTTGTATCCTGCTAGTTATGTTATATTACATTAAGTTTGTAAGAAACATCTTCCAGGGAGAACAGTTTCGTTAAGGGTCCTTTCCCTGGGTGTGCATGCATTAGTAGACATGTCTGAATTGTGATGCGAGCATCACAGTATGTATAACTTCTGGGAGTTCACAATATAGTGAGTGCAAAAAGTATTTTTCATCCACCGACCGAGTATTCCCTTAAGAATGCTAGTTTTTGGCTTCACCCAGTCTGAGGTACACATCTGCATGACCCAACAGTAACAATCGCAGATGTGCTCCCTTTACCACCTAGCCGAACAATCGGGAACATAGGGGTAAGCACAGGAGCCAGGCAACCCAGCTTGGCCAAAACTTAAGTCATATCGATGCATATAATGGTGAAGAAAAGACATACGATGAAAACGCGTATGTGTGATGAGCTTGATGCTCGGTAGATAATATTAGCAAGCTTCTGTTAAAGAAACCCCCAGGTATAATGGGCGTACAGATGTAAAAGATTTGTACGTCGTTAATGTTTGGTCGCGCCGAATAAGAGCTTTAAAGCGAAAAGATGTTATATAAAAAGAAAGGAAACTAATGGAAACTGTAGGGGAGAAGGAGACTAACAAAGAGTTCGGCGCTAGGCATAGAACCTTCAGAGTCTGGCCGCATTCCAGGGGTTCGGCTCTAGGCGATTGTCTGATGCGTCACAAAGACGGTACACTCCTCCGCTGAGAACTTCATCGATTATGAAGGGACCCTCCCATTTGGGCTTGAGTTTGTCCTTTTTCTTCTCCGGCAAGCGTAGAACTAATTCGCCAACATTGTAAGTCTTGGCCCGTACTTCTTTGCTTTGATATCTTCGAGCCTGCTGTTGATAAAATGCTGAACAGGCTTTGGCGACATCGCACTCCTCCTCCAGGGTGTGTAGGCTGTCCTGCCGATCCAACTTGGCCTCTTTCTCTTCATACATACGCACTCGAGGTGAGTCGTGTATAATATCGCAGGGCAGTACAGCCTCTGCACCGTACACCATGAAGAATGGTGTGTATCCGGTAGTACGGTTGGGCGTGGTCTGCAGCCCCTAGAGTACGGAGTCTAGCTCCTCGACCCAGTGTTTGTCTTATTCTTTCAAAGACCACATTAGCCTGGGTTTGATGCCGCTCATAATAAGACCATTAGCTCGCTCGACTTGACCGTTCGTTTGCGGGTGATAGACAGAGGCATAATCGAGCTTGATGCACAGATTAGCACACCAAGTTTTCACCTCCTCAGCTATGAAGTTCGAACCATTATCAGTGATGATGTTGTGCGGTACACCATAATGGTGTACCACACCGGATATAAATGCAATCACCGGTCCGGACTCGGCCGTTTTAACTGGTCTAGCCTCTATCCACTTGGTGAATTTATCCACCATGACCAGCAGATATTTTTTCTTATGGCTTCCCCCTTTAAGGGGTCCAACCATGTCCAAGCCCCAGACCGCGAAGGGCCATGTAATGGGGATTGTTTGTAGGGTGGTTGGGGGCATATGGCTTTGGTTGGCAAAGATTTGGCATCCAATGCAACGTTGGACGAGGTCCTGTGCGTCTGCTCGGGCCGTAGGACAGTAAAATCCTGTACGAAAGGCCTTGCTGACAAGTTCCCGGGCTGCGGCGTGGTGCCCTGAGACCAGCATGGATTTCCGCCAAAAGTTGCCGCCCCTCCTTGTCGGAGATGCAACTTTGAAGGACTCTGGTACTACTTTTCTTGTAGTGCTCTCCTTCGTGAACTTTATAGGCTTTCAAACGCCGAACAATGCGGTGGGCCTCGTTCTGATCCTCTGGGAGCTCCATACTATTAAGGTAGGCCAAGAATGGTTCGGTCCACGGGGCAATGACTGCCATGATAAGGTGGGCCGATGGTGTTATTTCGGTGGCTGAGCCTCCGATGATATCAACGTGTTTGTCATCTATGTTTGTGTTCGGAATGGGACTGTCGTTGCTGTCTCCCCCTTGCCACACCACGGCTGGCTTAAAGAGACGTTCGAGAAAAATGTTAGGTGGGATGGGGTGGCGCTTAGCGTCGATGCGAGCCAGAACGTCTGCCGCCTGATTACTTTCACGGGCGACGTGATGAAATTCGAGCCCCTGGTTTATGGGCAACCCGCCTGAACATTACAACTCACTGGTGACCCGGTGGGCGGGTCAAACGGACGACAAGGCCCAAGGCCCAGTAGGCCGGTTCAAGTGATGGTGGGCTAGCTTAAGAGGAAAGGCATGAGGTGTTGGGGAACGTAGTAATTTCAAAAATTTCCTACGCACACGCAATATCATGGTGATGCATAGCAACGAGCGGGAGAGTGTGTCTATGTACCCTCATAGACCGAAAGCGGAAGCGTTAGCACAACGCGGTTGATGTAGTCGTACATATTCACGATCCGACCGATCAAGTACCGAACGCACGGTACCTCCGAGTTCAGCACACGTTCAGCCCGATGACGTCCCTCAAACTCTGATCCAGCCGAGTGTTCAGGGAGAGTTTCGTCAGCACGACGGCGTGGTAACGATGATGATGCTCTACCGACGCAGGGCTTCGTCTAAGCACCGCTACGATATTATCGAGGTGGACTATGGTGGAGGGGGGCACCACACACGGCTAGAAGATCAATGATCAATTGTTGTCACTCCAAGGGGTGCCCCCTCCCCGTATATAAAGGAGTGGAGGAGGGAGAGGGCCGGCCTTCTCTATGGCGCACCCTAGGAGGAGTCCTACTCCCACCCGGAGTAGGATTCTCCCCTTCCATGTAGTAGGAGTAGGAGTCAAGGAAAGGGGAGAGGGAAGAGAAGGAAGGAGGGGGCGCCGCCCCTCCCCTTAGTCCAATTCGAACTAGTCAATGGGGGGGGGCTGCCTCACTCTCTCCCCTAAAGCCCAAAAAGGCCCATATACTTCTTCCCCCGTATTCCCGTAACTCCCCGGTACTTCGAAAAATACCCGAAACACTCGGAACCTTTCCGATGTCCGAATATAGTCATACAATATATCGATCTTTACGTCTCGACTATTTTGAGACTCCTCGTCATGTCCCCGATCTCATCCGAGACTCCGAACTACCTTCGGTACATCAAATTACATAAACTCATAATATAACTGTCATCGAACTTTAAGCGTGCGGACCCTACGGGTTCGAGAACTATGTAGACATGACCGAGACACGTCTCCGGTCAATAACCAATAGCGGAACCTGGATGCTCATATTGGCTCCCACATATTCTACGAAGATCTTTATCGGTCAAACCGCATAACAACATACGTTGTTCCCTTTGTCATCGGTAACTTGCCCGAAATTCGATCGTCGGTATCTCAGTACCTAGTTCAATCTCGTTACCGGCAAGTATCTTTACTCGATCTATAATACATCATCCCGCAACTAACTCATTAGTTGCAATTCTTGCAAGGCTTATAGTGATGTGCATTATGGAGTGGGCCCAGAGATACCTCTCCGACAATCGGAGTGACAAATCCTAATCTCGAAATATGCCAACCGAACAAGTACCTTCGGAGACACATGTAGAGCACCTTTATAATCACCCAGTTACATTGTGACGTAGCACACAAAGTGTTCCTCCGGTAAACGGGAGTTGCATAATCTGATAGTCATAGGAACATGTATAAGTCATGAAGAAAGCAATAGCAACATACTAAACGATCGAGTTCTAAGCTAATGGAATGGGTCAAGTCAATCACATCATTCTCCTAATGATGTGATCCCGTTAATCAAATGACAACTCTTTGTCCATGGCTAGGAAACATAACCATGTTTGATCAATGAGCTAGTCAAGTAGAGGCATACCAGTGAAACTCAGTTTGTCTATGTATTCACACATGTATCATGTTTCTGGTGAATACAATTCTAGCATGAATAACAAACATTTATCATGATATAAGGAAATAAATAATAACTTTATTATTGCCCCTAGGGCATATTTCCGCCAGTCTCCCACTTGCACTAGAGTCAATAATCTAGTTCACATCACCATGTGATTTAATACCAATAGTTCACATCACCATGTGATTAACACCCATAGTTCACATCGTCATGTGACCAACACCCAAAGGCTTTACTAGAGTCAATAATCTAGTTCACATTGCTATGTCATTAACACCCAAAGAGTACTAAGGTGTGATCATGTTTTTCTTGTGAGAGAAGTTTAGTCAACGGGTCTGCCACATTCAGATCCGTATGTATTTTGCAAATTTCTATGTCAACAGTGCTCTGCACGGAGCTACTCTAGCTAATTGCTCCCACTTTCAATATGTATCCAGATTGAGACATAGAGTCATCTGGATCAGTGTTAAAACTTGCATCAACGTAACCCTTTACGACGAACCTTTTTGTCACCTCCATAATCGAGAAACATATCCTTATTCCACTAAGGATAATTTGGACCGCTGTCCAGTGATCTACTCCTAGATCACTATTGTACTCCCTTGCCAAAATCAGTGTAGGGTATACAATAGATCTGGTACACAGCATGGTATACTTTATAGAACATATGGCTGAGGCATAGGGAATGAGTTTCATTCTCTTTCTATTTTCTGCCGTGGTCGGGTTTTGAGTCTTACTCAATTTCACACCTTGTAACACAGGCAAGAACTCTTTCTTTGATTGTTCCATTTTGAACTACTTCAAAAATCTTGTCAAGGTATGTACTCATTGAAAAAACCTTATCAAGTGTCTTGATCTATCTCTATAGATCTTGATGCTCAATATGTAAGCATCTTCACCGAGGTCTTTCTTTGAAAAACTCCTTTCAAACACTCCTTTATGTTTTGCATAATAACTCTACATTATTTCCGATCAACAATATACTTATCAGAAATGCTGTAGTGCTCCCACTCACTTTCTTGTAAATACAGGCTTCACCGCAAGTCTGTATAAAACTATATGCTTTGATCAACTTATCAAAGCATATATTCCATCTCCGAGATGCTTGCACCAGTCCATAGATGGATCGCTGGAGTTTGCATATTTTGTTAGCACCTTTAGGATTGACAAAACCTTCTGGTTGCATCATATACAACTCTTCTTTAATAAATCCATTAAGGAATGCAGTTTTGCTTATCCATTTGCCAGATTTCATAAAATACAGCAATTGCTAACATGATTTAGACAGACTTAAGCATAGATACGAGTGAGAAACTCTCATCATAGTCAACACCTTGAACTTGTCGAAAACCTTTTGCGACAATTCTAGCTTTGTAGATATTAACACTACTATCAGCGTCCGTCTTCCTCTTGATGATCCATTTAATCTCAGTGGCTCGCCGACCATTGGGCAAGTCAATCAAAGTCCATACTTTGTTCTCATACATGGATCTCATCTCAGATTTCATGGCCTCAAGCCATTTTGCAGAATCTGGGCTCATCATCGCTTCCTCATAGTTTGTAGGTTCGCCATGGTCAAGTAACATGACCTCCAGAATAGAATTACCGTACCACTCTGGTGTGGATCTCACTCTGGTTGACCTACGAGGTTCGGTAGTAACTTGATCTGAAGTTACATGATCATCATCATTAGCTTCCTCACTAATTGGTGTAGGAGTCACAGGAACCGGTTTCTGTGATGAACTACTTTCCAATAAGGGAGTAGGTATAGTTACCTCATCAGGTTCTACTTTCCTCCCACTCACTTCTTTCGAGAGAAACTCCTTCTCTAGAAAGGATCCATTCTCAGCAATGAATATCTTGCCTTCGGATCTGTGACAGAAGGTGTATCCAACATTTTCTTTTGGGTATCCTATGAAGACGCACTTCTCCGATTGGGTTTGAGCTTATCAGGTTGAAACTTTTTCACACAAGCATTGCAACCTCAAACTTTAAGAAACGACAGCTTAGGTTTCTTGCCAAACCATAGTTCATACGGTGTCGTCTCAACGGATTTAGATGGTGCCCTATTTAATGTGAATGCAGCTGTCTCTAATGCATAACCCCAAAATGATAGTGGTAGATCTGTAAGAGACGTCATAGATCGCACAATATCTAATAAAGTACGGTCATGACGTTCGGACACACCATTACACTGTGGTGTTCAAGGTGGCGTGAGTAGTGAAACTATTTCACATTGTTTCAACTGAAGGCCAAACTCGTAACTCAAATATTTTACCTCTGCGATCATATCGTAGAAACTTTTATTTTCTTTTTACGATGATTCTCCACTTCACTCTAAAATTCTTTGAACTTTTCAAATGTTTCAGACTTGTGTTTCATCAAGTAGATATACACATATCTGCTCAAATCATCTGTGAAGGTCAGAAAATAACGATACTTGCCGTGAGCCTTAACACTCATCGGACCGCATACATCAGTATGTATTATTTCCAATAAGTCAGTTGCTTGCTCCATTGTTCCGGAGAATGGAGTCTTAGTCATCTTTCCCATGAGGCATGGTTAGCAAGCATCAAGTGATTTCAAAAGTCCATCAGTATGGAGTTTCTTCATGCGCTTTACACCAATATGACCTAAACGGCAGTGCCACAAATAAGTTGCACTATCATTATTAACTTTGCATCTTTTGGCTTCAATATTATGAAAATGTGTGTCACCACGATCGAGATCCAACAAACCATTTTCATTGGGTGTATGACCATAGAAGGTTTTATCCATGTAAACAGAACAACAATTATTCTCTAACTTACATGAATAACCATATTGCAATAAACATGATCCAATCATATTCATGCTCAATGCAAACACTAAATAACATTTATTTCAGGTTCAACACTAATCTCGAAAGTATAGGGAGTGTGCGATGATGATCATATCAATCTTGGAACCACTTCCAATACACATCGTCACTTCACCCTTAACTAGTCTCTGTTCATTATGCAACTCCCGTTTCGAGTTACTACTCTTAGCAACTGAACCAATATCAAATACCGAGGGGTTGCTATAAACACTAGTAAAGTACACATCAATAACATGTATATCAAATATAGCTTTGTTCACTTTGCCATCCTTCTTATCCACCAAATACTTGGGGCAGTTCCGCTTCCAGTGACCAGTCCCTTTGAAATAGAAGCACTTAGTCTCAGGCTTAGGTCCAGACTGGGCTTCTTCACTTGAGAAGCAACTCGCTTGCCGTTCTACTTGAAGTTCCCCTTCTTCCCTTTTCCCTTTTCTTGAAACTAGTGGTCTTGTCAACCATCAACACTTGATGTTTTTCTTGATTTCTACCTTCATCGATTTCAGCATCACGAAGAGCTTGGGAATCGTTTCCGTTATCCCTTGCATATTATAGTTCATCACGAAGTTCTAGTAACTTGATGATAGTTACTAGAGAACTCTGTCAATCACTGTCTTATCTGGAAGATTAATTCCCACTTGATTCAAGTGATTGTAGTACCCAGACAATCTGAGCACATGCTCACTTCTTGAGCTATTCTCCTCCATCTTTTAGCTATAGAACTTGTTGGATACTTCATATCTCTCTACACGGGTATTTGCTTGAAATATTAATTTCAACTTCTGGAACATCTCATATGGTCCATGACGTTCAAAACGTCTTTGAAGTCCCGATTCTAAGCCGTTAAGCATGGTACACTAAACTATCAAGTAGTCATCATACCGAGCTTTTGTCAAAACGTTCATAATGTCTACATCTGCTCCTACAATAGTTTTGTCACCTAGCGGTGCATCAAGAACATAATACTTCTGTGCAGCAATGAGGTTAATCCTCAGATCATGGACCAAGTCCGCATCATTGCTACTAAAATCTTTCAACTTAGTTTTCTTTAGGAACATATCAAAACAAAACAGGGGAGCTAAATGCGAGCTATTGATCTACAACATAGATATGCTAATACTACCAGGACTAAGTTCATGATAAATTTAAGTTCAATTAATCATATTACTTAAGAGCTCCCACTTAGATAGACATCCCTCTAATCCTCTAAGTGATCACGTGATCCATATCAACTAAACCATGTCTGATCATCACGTGAGATGGAGTAGTTTCAATGGTGAACATCAGTATGTTGATCATATCTACTATATGATTCACGCTCGACCTTTCGGTCTTAGTGTTCCGAGGCCATATCTGTTATATGCTAGGCTCGTCAAGTTTAACCTGAGTATTCCGCGTGTGCAACTGTTTTGCACCGGTTGTATTTGAACGTAGATCCTATCACACCCGATCATCACGTGGTGTCTCAGCACGAAGAACTTTCCCAACGGTGCATACTCAGGGAGAACACTTGTACCTTGATAATTAGTGAGAGATCATCTTATAAAGCTACCGTCGAACTAAGCAAAATAAGATGTATAAAAGATAAACATCAGGTGCAATCAAAATATGTGACATGATATGGCCATCATCATCTTGTGCCTTTGATCTCCATCTCCAAAGCATCGTCATGATTTCCATCGTCATTGGCATGACACCATGATCTCCATTATCTTGATCTATATCAATGTGTCGTCACATGGTCGTCTCGCCAACTATTGCTCTTGCAACTATTGCTATCGCATAGCGATAAAGTAAAGCAATTATTTGGCGCTTGCATCTTATGCAATAAAGAGACAACCAATAGGCTTCTGCCAGTTGCTGATAACTTCAATAAAACATGATCATCTTATACAACAACTTATATCTCATCACATCTTGACCATATCACATCACAACATGCCCTGCAAAAACAAGTTAGACGTCCTCTACTTTGTTGTTGCAAGTTTTACGTGGCTGCTACGGGCTAAGCAAGAACCGTTCTTACCTACGCATCAAAACCAAAATGATAGTTTGTCAAGTTAGTGATGTTTTAACCTTCTCAAGGACCGGGCGTAGCCACACTCGATTCAACTGAAGTTGGAGAAACTGACACCCGCTAGTCACCTGTGTGCAAAGCACGGCGGTAAAACCAGTCTCGCGTAAGCGTATGCGTCATGTCGGTCTGGGCCGCTTCATCCAACAATACCGCCAAACGAAAATGTGACATGCTGGTAAGCATTATGACTTATATCGCCCACAACTCACTTGTGTTCTACTCGTGCATATAACATCTACGCATAAAACCTGGCTCTGATACCACTGTTGGGGAACGTAGTAATTTCAAAAATTTACTATGCACACGCAAGATCATGTTGATGCATAGCAACGAGAGGGGAGAGTGTGTCTACGTACCCTCGTAGACCGAAAGCGGAAGCGTTAGCACAACGCGGTTGATCTAGTCGTACGTCTTCACGATCCGACCGATCATGTACCGAATGCACGGTACCTCCGAGTTCAACACACTTCAGCCTGATGACGTCCCTTGAACTTCGATCCAGCCGAGTTTTGAGGGAGAGTTTCGTCAGCACGACGGCGTGGTGACGATGATGATGTTCTACCAACGTAGGGCTTCGCCTAAGCACCACTACAATATTATCGAGGTGGACTATGGTGGAGGGGGCACCGCACACGGCTAAAAGATCAATGATCAATTGTTGTCACTCCAAGGGGTGCCCCCTCCCTGTATATAAAGGAGTGGAGGAGGGGGAGGGCCGGCCCTCTCTATGGCGCGCCCTAGGAGGAGTCCTACTCCCACCGGGAGTAGGATTCCCCCCTTCCATGTAGTAGGAGTAGGAGTCAAGGAAAGGGGAGAGGGAAGAGAAGGAAGGAGGGGACACTGCCCCTCCCCTTAGTCCAATTCGGACTAGTCAATGGGGGGGGGGGGGGGCTGCCGCTCTCTCTCTCCCCTAAAGCCCAATAAGGCCCATATACTTCTTCCCCCGTATTCCCGTAACTCCCCTGTACTCCGAAAAATACCCGAACCACTCGGAACCTTTCCGATGTCCGAATATAGTCGTCCAATATATCGATCTTTACGTCTCGACCATTTTGAGACTCCTCTTCATGTCCCCGATCTCATCCGGGACTCCGAACTACCTCGGTACATCAAATTACATAAACTCATAATATAACCGTCATCGAACTTTAAGCGTGCGGACCCTACGGGTTCGAGAACTATGTAGACATGACCGAGACACATCTCCGGTCAATAACCAATAGCGGAACCTGGATGCTCATATTGGCTCCCACATATTCTACGAAGATCTTTATCGGTCAAACCGCATAACAACATACTTGTTCCCTTTGTCATCGATATGTTACTTGCCCGAGATTCGATCGTCGGTATCTCAATACCTAGTTCAATCTCGTTACCGGCAAGTTGGCACTGTTGCCGGGGAGGCTAGGTAAGCGACACTCACACCCCGTCAACTAAGCTCTTTTCTGGTGCCGTTGCCGGGGAGGTGAGTGCTTGAAGGTATATCTTTAGATCTTGCAATCGAATCTTTCTGTTTCTTGTTTTAGCACTAGTTTAGTTTATAAGAGAAAAATTATAAAAAAATGGAATTGAGTTTGCCTCATATGCTTCATCTTTTTAATATCTTTCGTGAGTATGATGGAAAGGAAAATTGTGCCAAAGTGTTAGAAGAAGAATGCATTAAATTGTTTGGCACTAAATCTTTGAATGATGAGCATGATTTCAATGTTGTTAGTATGAATTCCTTGAATATTCATGATGCTAATGATATGAAAAGCCACAAGCTTGGGGAAGATGATATTTTTTGTCCCCCAAGCTTTGATGAGCAAATTTACTATGATGAAAGCATGCCTCCTATCTATGATGATTATTGTGATGACACGTATGCTATAAAGAATAATGATAACCATGAAACTTGTCATCTTGATCTTAATTTTCAATCACATGATAGTCATTTTGTTGAGTTTGCTCCCACTACTATTAATGAGAAGAATTTTGCTTATGTGGAGAGTAGTAAAATTTCTATGCAAGTAGATCATGAAAAGAATGCTTTATGTGCTAGTTATATTGTTGAATTCATTCATGATGCTACTGAAAATTATTA
Source organism: Triticum timopheevii (assembly GCA_963921465.1). NCBI lineage: Eukaryota > Viridiplantae > Streptophyta > Magnoliopsida > Poales > Poaceae > Triticum > Triticum timopheevii. The sequence goes on from OY997272.1 coordinate 158,105,108, forward strand.
TGAGGGAGGAATATATGCTTGTAGGAATTGCAATAATATCATGTTTCCTCTCTATTTGCTTAAAGCCTTGAAGTTATGCTTGTTTTACCTTCCTATGCAATTTGATTCTTGTTCCCATAAGTTGTTTGCTCACAAAATCCCTATGCATAGGAAGTGGGTTAGACTTAAATGTGCTAGTCATATTCTTCATGATGCTCTCTTTATGTTTCAATTCTTATCTTTTATGTGAGCATCATTGAAATCATCATGCCTAGCTAGGGGCATTAAACGTTAGCGCTTGTTGGGAGGCAACCCAATTTTATTTTAGTTTCTTGATTTTTGGTTCTGTTTAGGAATAAATAATCCATCTAGATTCTGTTTAGATGTCTAAGCTTGGGGATGCCCCGGATGGCATCCCCTCTTTCATCTTCGTTCATCGGTAACTTTACTTGGAGCTATATTTTTATTCACCACATGATATGTGTTTTGCTTGGAGCGTCATTTTATTTTCTTTTGCTTTGCTTGCTGTTTGAATAAAATACCAAGACCTGAAATTATTAAATGGGAGAGTCTTCACATAGTTGTATAATTATCCGACTACTCATTGATCTTCACTTATATCTTTCGGAGTAGTTTTGTTATTGCTCTAGTACTTCACTTATATCTTTTAGAACACGGTGGTGGTTTTATTTTGAAGAAATAGATGAACTCTCATGCTTCACTTAGATTATTTTGAGAGTCTTAAATAGCATGGTAATTTGCTTAAATAATCCTAATATGCTAAGCATACAAGATTTGTAGGAATTCTTATGAGTGTGTTGAATACTAAGAGAAGTTTGATGTTTGATGATTGTTTTGAGATATGAAGATGGTGATATTAGAGTCATGCTAGTTGAGTAGTTGTGAATTTTAGAAATACTTGTGTTAAAGTTTGTGATTCCCGTAGCATGCACGTATGGTGAACCGTTATGTGATGAAGTCGGAGCATGATTTATTTATTGATTGTCTTCCTTATGAGTGGCGGTCGGGGACGAGCGATGGTCTTTTCCTACCAATCTATCCCCCTAGGAGCATGCGCGTAATACTTTGCTTTGATAACTTCTAAACTTTTGCAATAAGTATATGAGTTCTTTATGACTAATGTTGAGTCCATGGATTATACGCACTCTCACCCTTCCACCATTGCTAGCCTCTCTAATACCGCGCACTTTTCGCCGGTATAATACACCCACCATATACCTTCCTCAAAACAGCCACCATACCTACCTATCATGGCATTTCCATAACCATTCCGAGATATATTGCCATGAAACTTTCCACTGTTCCGTTTATTGTCATATTGCTTTCCATGATCATGTAGTTGACATCGTATTTGTGGCAAAGCCACCTTTCCTAATTCTTTCATACATGTCACTCTTTATTCATTGCATATCCCGGTACACCGCCGGAGGCATTCATATAGAGTCATATTTTGCTCTAAGTATCGAGTTGTAAATGTTGAGTTGTAAGAAAATAAAAGTGTGATGATCATCATTTTTAGAGCATTGTCCCAAGTGAGGAAAGGATGATGGAGACTATGATTCCCCCATAAGTCGGGATGAGACTCCGGAAGAAAAATAAAAAGAAAAGAAAAAAAGAGGCCATAAAAAAAAGAGAAAAGGCCCAAATAAAAAAAATAAAAAAATAAAAAATGAGAGAAAAAGAGATAAGGGACAATGTTACTATCCTTTTACCACACTTGTGCTCAAAGTAGCACCATGATCTTCATGATAGAGAGTCTCTCATTCTGTTACCTTCATATACTAGTGGGCATTTTTCGTTATAGAACTTGGCTTGTATATTCCAATGATGGGCTTCCTCAAAATGCCCTAGGTCTTCGTGAGCAAGCGAGTTGGATGCACACCCACTTAGTTTCTTTTGTTGATATCTATTGATGGGCATCTCCATAGCCCGTTGATACGCCTAGTTGATGTGAGACTATCTTCTCCCTTTTTGCTTTCTCCAGAACCACCATTCTATTTCACATATAGTGCTATATCCATGGCTCATGCTCATGTATTGCGTGAAGATTGAAAAAGTTTGAGAATGTCAAAAGTATGAAACAATTGCTTGGCTTGTCATCGGGGTTGTGCATGATTTAAATACTTTGTGTGATGAAGATAGAGCATAGCCAGACTATATGATTTTGTAGGGATAACTTCCTTTGGCCATGTTATTTTGACAAGACATAATTGCTTAGTTAGTATGCTTGAAGTATTATTTTTATGTCAATATGAACTTTTGTCTTGAATCTTTTGGATCAGAATTTTCATACCACGATTAAGAAGAATTACAATGAAATTATGCCAACTAGCATTCCACATCAAAAATTATCTTTTTTATCATTTACCTACTCGAGGATGAGCAGGAATTAAGCTTGGGGATGCTTGATACGTCTCCAATGTATCTATAATTTTTGATTGCTCCATGCTATATTATCTACTGTTTTGGGCAATATTGGGCTTTATTATCCACTTTTATATTATTTTTGGGACTAACCTATTAACCGGAGGCCCAGCCCAGATTTGCTGTTTTTTGCCTATTTCAGTGTTTCAAAGAAAAGCAATATCAAACGGAGTCGAAACGGAACGAAATCAACTGGAGAAGTTATTTTTGGAAGGAAAGCTACTGGATGGACTTGGACCCCACGTCAGGAGCAAAGGGAGGTGCTCACGAGGGTGGGGGGCGCCCCCCCTAGGGCGCGCCCCCTGCCTTGTGGGGCCCCCGAAGCTCCACCGACGTACCTCCTGCACCCATATATACTCACGTACCCTAAAACTTCCCGAACGGAGAATAGATCGGGAGTTCCGCTGCCGCAAGCCTCTGTAGCCACCAAAAACCTCTTGGGACCCTGTTCCGGCACCCTGCCGGAGGGGGGGAACCCTCACCGGTGGCCATCTTCATCATCCCGGTGCTCTCCAAGACGAGGAGGGAGTAATTCACCCTCGGGGCTGAGGGTATGTACCAGTAGCTATGTGTTTGATCTCTCGCTCTCTCTCTCGTGTTCTTGATTTGGCACGATCTTGATGTATCACGAGCTTTGCTATTATAGTTGGATCTTATGTTGCTTCTCCCCCTCTACTCTTTTGTAATGGATTGAGTTTTCCCCTTGAAGTAATCTTATCGGATTGAGTCTTTAAAGATTTGAGAACACTTGATGTATGTCTTGCCGTGCGTATCTGTGGTGATAATGGGATATCACGTGATTCACTTGATGTATGTTTTGGTGATCAACTTGCGGGTTCCGCTCATGAACCTATGCATAGGGGTTGGCACACGTTTTCGTCGTGATTCTCTGGTAGAAACTTTGGGGCACTCTTTGAGGTTCTATGTGTTGGTTTGAATAGATGAATTGAGATTGTGTGATGCATATTGTATAATCATGCCCACGGATACTTGAGGTGACATTGGAGTATCTAGGTGACATTAGGGTTTTGGTTGATTTGTGTCTTAAGGTGTTATTCTAGTATGAACTCTAAGGCTGTTTGTGACACTTATAGGAATAGCCCAATGGATTGATTGGAAAGAATAACTTTGAGGTGGTTTCGTACCCTACCATAATCTCTTCGTTTGTTCTCCGCTATTAGGGACTTTGGAGTGACTATTTGTTGCATGTTGAGGGATAGTTATGTGATCCAATTATGTTATTATTGTTGAGAGAACTTGCACTAGTGAAAGTATGAACCCTAGGCCTTGTTTCCTAGCATTACAACACCGTTTACGCTCACTTTTATCATTACTTACCTTGCTGTTTTTATATTTTCAGTTTACAAAAACCTATATCTACCATCCATATTGCACTTGGATCACCATCTCTTCGCCGAACTAGTGCACCTATACAATTTACCATTGTATTGGGTGTGTTGGGGACACAAGAGACTCTTTGTTATTTGGTTGCATGGTTGTTTGAGAGAGGCCATCTTCATCCTACGCATCCCACGAATTGATAAACCTTAGGTCATCCACTTGAGGGAAATTTTCTACTGTCCTACAAACCTCTGCACTTGGAGGCCCAACAACGTCTACAAGTAGAAGGTTGCGTAGTAGACATCACAAGTCACTTTACTCATTCCGTAATACATCATCCCGCAACTAACTCATTAGTTGCAATGCTTGCAAGGCTTATAGTGATGTGCATTACCGAGTGGGCCCAGAGATACCTCTCCGACAATCGGAGTGACAAATCCTAATCTTGAAATATGCCAACCCAACAAGTACCTTCGGATACACTTGTAGAGCACCTTTATAATCACCCAGTTACATTGTGACCTTTGGTAGCACACAAAGTGTTCCTCCGGTAAACGGGAGTTGCATAATCTCATAGTCATAGGAACATGTATAAGTCATGAAGAAAGCAATAGCAACATACTAAACGATCGAGTGCTAAGCTAACGGAATGGGTCAAGTCAATCACATCATTCTCCTAATGATGTGATTCCGTTAATCAAATGACAACTCTTTGTCCATGGCTAGGAAACATAACCATCTTTGATCAACGAGCTAGTCAAGTAGAGGCATACTAGTGACACCCAGTTTGTCTATGTATTCACACATGTATCATGTTTCCGGTTAATACAATTCTAGCATGAATAATAAACATTTATCATTATATAAGGAAATAAATAATAACTTTATTATTGCCTCTAGGGCATATTTCCTTCATGAGGAATAATTTCCTTACAAGGAATCAAGACCCGGACTTCTACCCGACTTGTATTTAGAAGCTAGACTAGTCCTAGTCCTATTAGGACTAGTCATGTAACCTGCCCCTCCAACTTATATAAGGAGGGGCAGGGCAACCCAAGAGGCGAGAGATAATCTTGAAGGCTAGACACAACTAGAGGAGAGCCGGTTTATGCGGCGACTCCCTCATGAGCATAATGCGACCTAGCCACAAACAACATGTAGGGCTATTACCGGATGATGTTTCCCGGGGCCCGAAGCTGTCCAAACCCTTGTCTTATGTGTTAACCCGTCTCGCGTCTCTCGATTTCGATCAACCCCGTTCAAGCTACTACCTAATTGCGTTGGCCTCATGATAAGTCCTCACACTAGGACATCTACCGTGACAATTCCACGAAAGTTGGCACCCACCGTGGGGCCTGCGCACGGTGGTGTTTAGTTCTTGGAGGGATCTCTCATAAGGATTGAGAAGTTCGCAATTTTTGGATAAAGCAGAGCCGGTTGGAAAGGATGTGCATAAGTTTCGAGTTCATTGGTTCGGATTCAGTCAGGCTGATTTGAAGTTCAAGAAAATTAAGGTTACAATCTGATGACTGCCACAAGTCACTAAGAAAAGAAGTCCAAGTCGCCAATGCCATCGTTTTTTTTATGGCCTATTCCGCTCCCAGCGCGTTAAGTTTCGATCGGTAACTCGCCAGAATCAGAACGGTTAGAGTCGCCGGTTCGTTTTTGTTCACCAAATAACCGTCAGTGGCAAAAGTCAAAAGCTTGAGTGTTTCCTTGAAGATCTATTAAAGCTGCCGCTGCTATTGATTGGGGATACGAGCTTTGTTTTTGGTAGAAACTAGATAAAGCACAATAGTATGATGACCTGGAGGAGGATTTGGTCTTCAACGCCGTAAGTCGCTGAGTCCGAGTCAGCCTCGCGCCAAGCTGCCACAACCGCGGCCACGCCACGTTAAGCTGTCGTCTGTGTCAACCACGGCTCCGAACCGGCCTGCTGTCATCACCGTATTATTGAGCCGCCAGACTTGTTTCTGCCTCCGAGCTGACTCCGTTTTGAGCTACCGGTCAACTCATAGCTGCTGGTTCTATTTTCTTTGGGGGTGGAAAAATCAATTGGGTTTGGTAGTAGTCCAACTCAGTGCTCACGTGGCAACCAAAGCAAGGAAAAGCAAACCACAAGTCACTTCTTGCGCACCTCGGCCACGAGTTGCCATCCTGCTCCTCCATCAATGAGTCGCCGCTCGCCGAGGGCCAGCCCCTGTTCCGTAGTACTGCATGCCCAGCCGCATCAAGCTCAAGCCGGCCCACCTTGTCTGCCGCATGTCGCTGCAGTTCTAAAGCCGCCGCCATCAGGCTTAGCCCAGCCTCTGTCTTGGCCTCGCGCTGCCCTCACCGGAGCAGGTGTTGATCCGTGGTCTCCGCCTTTGCCGCGGTCCGGCACCTCCATCTCCGCCTGCACCAGCCATCTGCGAGTCATACGCCAACCTGCCATCAACTTTTCTTGAGTGCTGAGCCGACCACTACCATCATAACTGTCGTGGCACTACTAGGAAAAAGCCTACTAATGGCGCACTGGTTTTGCCTACTAATGGCGCATTACCAGTGCGCCATTAGTAGCACGCCACTAGTATTTTTTACTAATGGCGCACCACTGGTGCGCCATTAGTATGTAACTCCATGCGCCATTAGTATGCCTCCCGGGGGGCCATATGTAACCATGTGCTTTGTCACACTAATGGAGCACTCTGCCTTGATGCGCCATTAGTATCCTTTGGCATACTAATGGCGCACTCTACCTTGATGCGCCATTAGTATGAATATTTGTTTTTTTTTGCTTTTCTGATTTTTGCACGGGTTACAAAATATATTATTGGACAGAATATAGACAGCAGCACACAGCAACATCATATTCATCGAATACAATAGAAGATTAGTCACCGAATACAATTCATCATATTAGTCTCCGAATTCAAAAGACCAAACAAAGATAAAACATTACAAGTATCAAGACCACGAGTATCGAGTTTGTCTTCACATTACAAGTCGATATCGATCATCTAAAGTATCATCACATAAAAGAGAACTGCAGTCATCACGATGAGCATCATCGCGATCAAACTGGTCTTCATCCGGTTCCTCCAACGCTCCCTCCTCTCTCCTGCTAGATAGCGGGCGTATCTAGATTCGGCCTCCGCCCTAGTGGTGTACCCTTTGTAACTGTTACCGCTGAAACGGTGAACCTGTCTCCGACACTCCTCCCAGTCGTTGTAGACTCCAGGAACCTTACCCTTGTACACGACATACGACGGCATCTCTATGCACAAGCCAAACAACAGACAACAGACAATACATAAGCAATATGTAAGTATGCAACAAAAGGATCGGAAGAGAAAAGCAAGACATTAATAGCACGATTCATGATCCTACTAATAAATAGCATCGATTACATCTAAGTTGAATGACTGTCCAAACCAAAGAGACATACAAATTCATTAAAGTTTCATTACAACATGAGCCAATCAATGTTTCAGAACTACACATCACTTCTTTCGACTCGACTCATCGGGCAGGAGCGTGGATGAAGCCGTCGTCTATCGTGATGGTCATGAAATCGCGGTCGTTGTCACCCTGCATTTGTAGCGCTCCATCTATCTCATTGTTGGACGGTTGATATCTGAGGTAGAACTGCCCCGAGGTATGAAGGACATCTTGATGGATGATGTCCGCAAACTCCGATTGGATGCGAAAGAATTCTTGTCTGAGGTCCACGTCCTGGGTTGCCGACAACCTCGCGGCCCAATCTTTGAGACTATCTGGTAGCAGAAGTTGATGATGGTCCCTTATGATCGCCCACATGTGATGGAGGGCATAGTAGGCATCCTTCTGACCGCCAGGCGGCTGCTTGATACAGCAGAAATTCGTAGTGTATGAGAAGGTGTGCTTGCCGTACTTACGAACTGCCCTGGTGAAGGTGCCTCCAGATTTGGCGTAGCCGGGGAGAACATCATCAAGAACTTTCTTGACATTTGTGTAGTCTATCTTGGAGTTACGGTTCGGGTCGAAATACGTGGCCATGGAATATTTCGGGCTTAAGAGGATGAGTGTGCAATGTGTGTCACTGCACAGAACACGGAATGTTAGAAAAAAAAGAACGATCGAAATCTAAGAAATCATATGTTACGGGGCGGTTAAGGGATGACTTACTCGGGAAAGTAAGCCACAAGGAAGTTATCCTTATCTGGGTTTGCCAGAATGACGCCTTCGAGGTGTGAATTCGCAACTTGGCAGTCCCCAGCGCTGCTTAAGTGCTTGGCACGCATGTAGAAGGGGTCGACTATCATGATGTCCGGGGTCATGTCTCTAATGATCCGCATCTCCATACTCAGCAAAAACAGCCAAACGAAGGTGTAGTGCAGCGGATGAAGGTTAAACATAGCAAAGATGTCATCAAACTGCAGGACGATCGTACCCCCGATGTCGCCATCCACAAAGCCCTTGCCCTCTGGCACCTTGGCCATGAAAACCGGGTATGCCACATCATTCTCTCTGAGACGCCGCTTCTCCAAAGAAAGAACACTGTCGTGCAGACTCCGCATAGCACCGGTTGCAGCATTCAGCATATTTGGCGGTAGCATCGCCCTACCCGCCACATGCACCCTCCTCGAGATATCCTTAGGTGAAGGTGGCCCGTCCTGAGCACAGATCGAACTCGGTGCCAGCTGGCTCGCACCGGCGCCCTTGTTAGTCTTTCGCTTCCGTCCCTTCTTCTTGATCTCCTATAATGGGACCGAGTTCTGCTCACAGACCGCCTTCTTGAGCGTGTTGGGGCTGATAATATTTCACACCTCAGCTATCTGAGGCTCGGTGAAGGCGGGAGCTGGAGGCGTGTCCTGAGAACTGAACGCCAGACGATGCCTGTTGCAATTGGATTTCTCCGTTGTACCAGCTAGATCGCGGTCGTCTTGGTTGGGTTCTTGAGAAAGAGGCCCGCAGAACTCGTCAGTGTACCCATGTTCGGCAAAGTACTTATCAACTTTGGTAAATGTACCGTCGTCGTTGTCGTCGCCGTCCGGATCCTGTGCCATAGGGCTGTCCGGATCCTGGGCCATAGGGCTGTCCGGATCCTGGGCCATAGGGCAGGTCCGGTAGCGTTGCGGCGTTCTTGCCATGGCTTGGCGCCAGCACGACTGGTGGTCTTGTCTGTGGGGTGGTGTCCCCCGCCCCCAAACGAATCTGGCTCTTTGGCCAAAGTAGGGGCCAATTTACGCAGGCGCTGAGGGTCATCTCATCTTCTTCGTGGGCCCCAGCGGGTTGAATCGGAGGTAACAGCTCGTCGCAGCCTGGCAGCACCCGAACCACTTCAACCCTATACACTGTGGGTGGCATCGGATTACCGTGGAACATGGGGTTGCCCGGTTGAACGATTGTGCCCTTGGCGACATCGACCAACTCGGCGCCCATGAAGTGCAGAAGAGTGCAAGGAACATCGGCGGTGCCCTGCGAAAACATGTACAGGGCGTCAGGGATGCCCAGTCAAAGGCAAGGAGATGAAGTCATCGGCCGAGAGGCTTAGTTACCGTGATGCCGTCGAGCTCGGCTAATGTCGAGGCACCACCAACAGCGGGCGTGCAACTGACGGAGGGGGCGCTTGCTGGCGAGGTGCCGGCCAGCATACACCCGGGTGCATTAAGCTCCAATGCCCGTGCCGGCGCTGGAGACACGAATACCGCCTCCGCCGGAGACACCAATGGCGCCGCCGGAGACACCAATGGCGCCGCCGGAGACACCAATGGCGCCGCCTGCACGCTGTGCGAGTTGCTGGCCGTGAAGTTGGGAACCGGGGGAGGCCCCTGTTGGCCGCCCGCAATCCACGTCGTCAGCCCATGAATCAACGTAGGTACCATGGCATTGAGCTTCGTTCCCAGTTGTTGTTCCACTTGCTCTTGGACAAGCTCCGGAATTCGCACCACTTGTGCCTTGAGTTCTTCAACCTCACGCGTCTGGCTTTCCGAGCTAGTCTTTTTCTCCTTTCGCACACCAGCGGTATAGTATGACCCCCATTTTGTGGACAAGCCTTTGCCGGCCACACGACCAGCTGATGTCGGCTTAGTGAGCTTATCCTTGTTTTTCATTACGTTCAATGCCCTATTTAAAGGGGTGTCGAAAGGGGAGCTCTGAGACGACCCCGCGCTACTGCTTTCAGTGTCCTGCGAAAGGAACATGAACCATTTAGAAATATTGGGGATTAATTAGAGTGCAACCATATGGAGCTAATTACGCGGGGGTGTATTCCTTACCAGAACAAGCTCAAGCGCCCTGGTCTTCGGATCCGTGGTAAGCTCCTTTGTTATCGGGTCCTCCTTGTACCGGGCCCTGACATAGTTCCTGGTCTCCTTGTTACCGCTGTATTTCTCGAAGCGGGGCGGTAGGCCTTGCTCGGCACGCTCCGCGTCCTCCTTGTCCCATATAGGCTCCGCCACTCTGTAACCGCCGGGACCGAGTTTGTGTTCCCCTAAGTTCAACTCCCGCATTTCTTTCCCCCACTGACTTGATTCGGAGGTTGCACTGCTCTCGCACTTTATCTTGAACTCCTTGTAGTCATCTTCGCTCATCATAGGATATTTCGCCTTGATCTTCTCATAACTATCACCTTTATCAATCATTCTCTTCACCGCGCTTCTCCAAGTAGATAGGGCCGTGCTCATCCTCGTGAGGGCGGCACTGTTCACTTTATTCCCTGAGAGGCGTGTGTTTTCAAAATCGGCGGGGAACTTGTATCATTCGTGCAGCTTCGTGAAGAGGAGGTTGTGCAAATTCCCTCGGTCCTTATGCCTAAGGTTCTCGGTGTTGATCGAGATGGTGCTCCGGAGAATGCACCCGAGCTGAAGCGAGTACCCCTTGACTATATGTTTGGGCTCCGTTGGATTCCCGTCGGAGTCCACTTGAGTGAATTCCTCCTTGAGGGTGCGGAGCGCATTCGGGCGCCGGTCCTTCCTTTGCTTCTTCGGTTGGTTGCCATCTGTGTGTGCGCCGCCATCATTAGTGGTGGCATCATCGGCGGCACCATCAGTGGTGTCATCCCCGACACCACTAGGGGTTGTGTAATCAGGATCCGTGTCTTCTGCGGCGTCCTCATAGCGGTGAGGTTGTTCCTCCATCTCCTGGGACAGCTCCCAGAATTGCTTGCTGCCCGAACCACCGACCTCATTGTTGTGGGCCATGTTTCGCTCTAAATAGGAAAAAAGTTTGGTCAAAAATTTGGTTATTGTCAAGGAACAAGATCATGGTCTCATCATTTAGGGTTTGTCGACACCGAGGCACCCCAAAAGCCTAAGCTTTCATCATTTAGGGTTTGTCGACGCCGAGGCACCCTAAAAGCCTAAGCGTACATCATTTAGGTTCTCATCGACACCGAGGCATCCGGGGCAGCCAAGTTAAGTTTTCATCATTTAGGGTTTATCGATGCCGAGGCACCCTAGGTTGGGCCTAATCACTTGGCACTAATCACTTGGCTCTATTGCCACCTATGGTTTAATACAACAAGAATAAAGGGGCAGTTGATCCTACTTAATTAAGTACTAAGATACCCCGGCTCATGCATTAGTAGCAAGTACCTCATATGTCCGATTTTTAGCAAAATCATGCTAAAATTCACGGAAAATTTCAGCATGACCTTTGCTGAAAATAGGACATATGGAGTATCCGAATTTGCCGGAACGGAAGTTAATCGACATTCCGACAAACTCAAGGGCCTCTCGGGGTACCTGCAAAATCATCACGACACGAAGGGCCTCTCAAGGGCCTCAAGAAGCAGCGGCGTCTCCCAGGAGCCCATTTTTTTTGCTAAATTTCTTTGAGAAACAATCAGAGCAGAAAATTCAAAATCACTTGAAACCTGATCACTCGGACCACACCACATGCCACAGCATACATAGTACATAGAGTTGACAATTCAGTTGCAATCATGTAGTAATGGATTGTTCTGCCTAGCAGGTTGTTGGAAATGGATTGTTCTACCTAGCAGGTTGTTGGAAATTCAGTTGCTTTTTTCATTAGGGCTGGCAACCAGACATGGTCAAATTTCAATTAAGATTATCTATTGGTTCAAGACTGGCAACAAGACTTGTTCTACAAAATCAATTATCTATTGAGTAGTTCTTGTGCTCATCCAGTAGCAACATCTTTCATACATGATCAGTAGTCATGTACCAAATTTTTATTTAAACTGAATTTGCAAATCACCAAGAGCTCTACTAGTTTCAGACTAGATTTACACTAAATACACTAGAGTATTTGCCCAGTAGTCAGTTACATTTACACTAGACTGAAGAAATTGCTGCATCACTAGACTAAAGAAATTGGGTTGTCAGTTAGGGACTGAAGAAAATGTGTTGCAGATTTTGATTTGCTTGCTGATCTTCGGTTAACTCCATAGAAGAGTTTTGTACTGATTCAGTTAACTGACAGCAAGTAACAGCATGTTCTAACAGCAACAGTTTCAGAGTACTACTCCAAAATACTCCTAGTTGTAGCTCACCTAAATGGTTGAATTCAAAGAACTATAGTGGCCTTCAGTGATTGAGAGCTTAAAATTTCCAACAATCTGAACAAACAAAGTAAAAAAGGATCAGTATCTCATTTCAGCTAATTTATTCTTCATAAGCATAGGCTTTGTTTGTTGGAAACTAGCCTGTGAAACTGAAATTTAACAGTAAACTGAATTACTGTCATTTAACAGTAAACTGAATTACTGTCATTTAACAGTAAGCTGAAATTTAATAGTAAACTGAATTACTGTCATTTAACAGTAAACTGAATTGGTCTTGTGGCCTCATCCACTAACTAATGCAGGTCATTTAACATGTCTACAACTATCAGACCATCACAAGTATCAACATAACATGTCTACAACCATGTAACAAATCATGTCTAGTTGATCTGATGTAACAAATCTGACCATCACAAAAATCAAAAGAACATCTATACACCATCATTCAGGCCATCACAAGCATAACAGAGCAATGATGTTTTCTTTAGTTACCTTTGATCTGGCTGCTTGGAATCCACTGACCTTCAGATCCGCTGACCAATCCACTAACCTACTGTTCATCAAAAGGAAAAATAAATGAGCATACGTGGTGAGTAGAAGGGATTGGGGATTTAGGGTTTCTGTATGGGGTTAGAACTAGTCAAGTCTGAATATTACACAACCCTGAACATTACACAATTCAAACTACAGAACATACACTGTATTCAGTGATCTTTCTACAGAATTTGTAATCGCCTACCTGGGTTTGAGGGAGGTGTGGGCGGCGAGGTCGCGGAAGGAGTACTTCCTTGGCTCGCCGGCTGCTGCGGAGGTGACCGGTGGTGGAGGACGGCAGGGGCAGCTGGGCAGCGTCGGGTTCGGCTGGCTGGGCGCGCCGCGGCGGCGGGCCGGCAGCGGTGGCGGCGGCTAGGAACCCTAGCTGTCGCGCTCGGGAGGGAGGTTGACGTAGGCGGGGCTGCGGGGGGAGGGGGACGGCGAGGGCGCGGGCGCGGGCGCAGGCGGAGGGGGGACGGTGAGGGAGGTGGTCGGGTGCGGCGGGGGAAGCGAGCACGGCCGGGGACGACGAGCACGGCGAGCACGGTCAGTGTGGGGGGAGATGAGGCAGGGGAGGGATTAGAGAGAAATGTGAGGGGATTGGGGATTTTAATTTAGTGTGGGGGAAGGCTTAGCAATGGCGCACCACCCAGGGGTGCGCCATAAGTACATCCATAGCAATGGCGCACCACCGAGCGGTGCGCCATAAGTAATTTAGCCCGACTTGTCAGGTTATATACCACCTAACCCTATATACAACAGAACCTGCCCACTAGCCCGACTGGTCAGTACGTAGCACCCACACCAGGAGGTCCTGGGTTCGATTCCCAGGCTCCCCAATATTTTTTTATGCATTTTAAATCCTGTTTGATATTTATTTGTGTTTAAATATGTTCAAACTTGTTTAAATCATAACAGTAATATTTTTTTTATATAAAAACAGAAATATTTTTTAAAAAAATATGTTCAAATTTGTTACTTGAAAATATCATCGGCGGTGGCGGTGGAGCGGGGGAGGGTGCAGGGGGTGCCCGTTGGCAGCGGTGGAGCGGGGGAGGGTGCGGGGGGGCGGGTGCTCGGCGGCGGCGGTGGAGCGGGGGAGGGTTGCGGTGGGTCATCGGCGGTGGTGGAGCTAGCGGGGGAGGGTGCGGGTGGGATCGAGATCGAGATGGAGGGGGATCAAGATCAAGTGTCCTCATGAATTCAAAAAGTGCCCATGAAATTTTAAAATATTCATGATATCAAAAAGTGCCCATGAAATACAATCGAGAAATGAAGACTACGATTTAAATACAATCGATCTTAGCTAGCTATCTGTTCACAATCTTCTTGTCCTTCTTTTTCGCAAATGGAGTTCTTCTGTGGAACGGACGTCCTTTAGGTAGGGTGATCCTGCTTCTTCTTGTGGTGTGTGCTGCTACTTCATCGTCGTCGTCATGTTCGATCTTCGGGTCTCCGTACTTGTCGAAGTCTTGCTCATTGGCTACTCCATCCATTCCGATGATCTTCCTTTTGCCTCTCCTCACGACAACATGACTGGCTTTGGCGGGTCGGTAATGAAGAAGCATTGGTCCACTTGGGAAGCCAGTACCCATGGCTCATTTTTCACACCAGGAGGTCCTGGGTTCGATTCCCAGGCTCCCCAATATTTTTTTATGCATTTTAAATCCTGTTTGATATTTATTTGTGTTTAAATATGTTCAAACTTGTTTAAATCATAACAGTAATATTTTTTTTATATAAAAACAGAAATATTTTTTAAAAAAATATGTTCAAATTTGTTACTTGAAAATATCATCGGCGGTGGCGGTGGAGCGGGGGAGGGTGCAGGGGGTGCCCGTTGGCAGCGGTGGAGCGGGGGAGGGTGCGGGGGGCGGGTGCTCGGCGGCGGCGGTGGAGCGGGGGAGGGTTGCGGTGGGTCATCGGCGGTGGTGGAGCTAGCGGGGGAGGGTGCGGGTGGGATCGAGATCGAGATGGAGGGGGATCAAGATCAAGTGTCCTCATGAATTCAAAAAGTGCCCATGAAATTTTAAAATATTCATGATATCAAAAAGTGCCCATGAAATACAATCGAGAAATGAAGACTACGATTTAAATACAATCGATCTTAGCTAGCTATCTGTTCACAATCTTCTTGTCCTTCTTTTTCGCAAATGGAGTTCTTCTGTGGAACGGACGTCCTTTAGGTAGGGTGATCCTGCTTCTTCTTGTGGTGTGTGCTGCTACTTCATCGTCGTCGTCATGTTCGATCTTCGGGTCTCCATACTTGTCGAAGTCTTGCTCATTGGCTACTCCATCCATTCCGATGATCTTCCTTTTGCCTCTCCTCACGACAACATGGCTGGCTTTGGCGGGTCGGTAATGAAGAAGCATTGGTCCACTTGGGAAGCCAGTACCCATGGCTCATTTTTTGCAGTGACGTTTGCGCCCGCGGTCTTGGATTTGGCTTCGGGTATAACCATGGTGGTGAAATATCGGTCTTCTTTTAGGATGCTCTTGGCCCATCTGACACGGAACATCGGCACCTTCTCTCCAGCGTATCTCAGCTCCCAGATCTCCTCGATCCTTCCGTAGTATCTGTCCTTGTCCTTACCGGTGTAGGATTCCATCGTTACCCCGGAGTTCTGATAACCATCGCTCTTCATGTCCTTGTCCTCGGTGTAGAATGTGTAGCCATTGATATCGTACGCCTCATAGGTCATCAGGTTGTGCTCGGCGCCCTGTGACAAGGCGAATATGAGTTGTTCTTCCGTGGAAGAATCTTCATGTAAAGGGTACGACAGAAGCTTCTGCTTGAACCAACGCATGAAACATGAGTTGTGCTCTTTGAGTATATCTCCATCCGTCCTCTGTTGGCCTCGGTCATTGTACGTCTTCTCAATAAAGATTTTGTGCTCTACCACCCAAGGATCGACCACGTCTATGTGTTGTAGCGCGACTAGGTTTGCTCTTTCAAAGTTGGCGAGTCGACCCTCAAAGTCGACATGCATTTCACGGCGACCCTCACGGTGACCCCATCCAGCGAGCCTGCCTAGGTGCCTGTTGACGAGCAGACCAACGGGGTTCTCGATGCCTAGATAATTCGTGCAGTAGGAGATGCACTCTTCGGTCAAAAAGCCCCTGGCTATACTTCCCTCTGGACGTGACATGTTGTGAACGTATCCTTTGATGACACCATTCATCCTTTCAAACGGCATCATGCTGTGCAGGAACGTCGGCCCGGGTTGGATGATATCCTCCATGATATGGACCAGCAGATGCACCATAACGTCGAAGAATGCCGGCGGGAAGTACATCTCAAGCTCGCATAGTATCACCACGATCTCTTCCTGTAGCCTTCTGAGTTGCCTCACGCCAATCGACTTCTGAGAGATGACGTCGAAAAAGTTGCATAGGCCAAATAGCGTTTCATGGACGTGCGCGTCCATGATCCCACGGATTGCAACTGGAAGTATCTGCGGCATCAGCACGTGACAGTCGTGAGACTTCATCCCGCTGAACTTCTACTTCACTTGGTCTAGGTATCTGCTTATCTTCCCCACGTAACCGTAAGGAAATTTTACTCCTAGGAGGCAGGTGAAAAACTGTTCGATCTCCTCCTGACTTAGAGTGAAGCACGCGGGAGGGTAGTCATTTCCGGTCTTCTTGGCCTTTTTGCCTTTGCGACGACTTTCTATGTCCTGCTTCGCCTCATCATCATCATCATCGTCATCATCATTAGCGTGAAGCTCCTGCCTGATGCCCATTGATTTCAAGTCTGCCCTTGCTTTCGGCCCATCTTTGGTCCTCTCTGGCATGTTGAGCAGGGTACCAAGCAGACTCTCGCACACGTTCTTCGTGATATGCATGACATCAAGGCTGTGAGGCACACGGTGGATCTTCCAGTACGGCAAGTCCCAGAAAATAGACCTCGTTTTCCAAACCTTCAGCAGCGGCTCTGGCGCCTTTCGCTTTTTCCCGGCTCTGGCACCTTTTGCTTCTTTCCCGGCAGTGGGCAGTCTTTCCAATTTTTCAACAGCTCGTCTATTTCCTCGCCGCTCCTCATACACGGGCGTTTTCAGGGTTTGGTTTCACCATCGAACAGATCCTTGCGTTTCCTCCATGGGTCATCATCGCGAAGCCACCTTCGATGTCCCATGAACACGGTTTTCGAAGACCCGGGATCTCTATCTAGCTGGCGATACGTTGTGTCATCCATGCACCTTACGCATCCAGAAAATCCGTGGACTACCTGCCCCGCGAGATATCCGTAACCGAGATAGTCATGCACCGTCGTGAGTAGTGCGGCTCTCATAGGGAAATATTCTTTCTCTGCAGCGTCCCACGTATTGGCTGGCGTTTTCCATAGCGTGTCTAGCTCCTCCTTCAGCAGCCCCAGATACAGATTGATGTCGTTCCCTGGTTGTTTCGGCCCTTCAATTAGCATACTCATGTGAATGTACTTCCTCTTCATGCACAACCAGGGGGGAAGGTTGTACATCCGCACAAACACAGGCCAGGTGCTATGTGTGCTTCTCTGGCTGCCAAACAGATTGACTCCATCGGTGCTCGCGCCCAGCACGATGTTCCTTGGATCCTTCCCAAATTCTGGGTATTCGAAGTTCAACTCTTGCCACTGGCTCGCATCCTTAGGGTGACTCAGCATCTTGTCTTTTTTATTTATCTCCGGATCATTTCCGTCATCTTCTCGCTTATTCTCCTCCCTTTCCGCGTGCCAACGCAGGAGCTTTGCTACCTTATGGTCCATGAAATACCGCCGCAGACGAGGAGTGATCGGAAAGTACAACACTAATTTTCGAGGAGCTTTCTTCCTCTTCTTTTATCGAGTGACGCCGCACACCGGACATATGGTAGACTCCGCGTGCTCGTCCCGATAAATGATGCAATTGTTCATGCACACATGGTATTACATGTGCGGTAAATCCAGAGGACACACGATTTTCTTCGCCTCCTCGAAACTGGTCAGGCACTTGTTCCCCTTGGGAAGACGTTCGTGCCAGAATGACATGTTCTCGTCGAAGCATGCGTCGGTCATTTTGTGTTTTACCTTCATCTCCAGAGCCATGAGCGTTACTTCCAGGCGGGTATCCTCGGGCCTGCATCCTTCATACAATGGAGTAACCGCGTCTATCTCCAGTTGATCCAGCTTGGCTTTCTCTCGGGCGGCAGCTCTTGCATTATCCATCTGCTTGAGAAGCAGCTCTTGAATATGAGGGTCCTGTACCCAGCCTCCATCGTCGTCTGCTCCGGCATCTTCATCTTCATGATCATGCCCTTCGTCTTGATCTTCCTCATCATCATGTACGACATCTTCTACATGATGACTGTGTACAGCATCACCGCCGTGATCATGTCCTGGAGATTCTTCGTCTTCTCGCCCGCCCTCGTCGCGGTGGTACATTTTCTTGTTGCCCTTCCTCATTTCTTGCCCGCCCCCATGGATGACTTCATAGTCATCTTCATCACCTTGCCACCGATAGCCATCCATGAAACCACGCAAGAGCAGTTGGTCCCGCACCTTCCCGGAATCCGGGTCCACAATAAGGCTCTTCAGCTTGCATCTTCGACACGGACATCTTATCTCCGTCTCATTCTTTTGAAGCATCTCGGCCTTCGCGGAGCTCAAAAACCTATTTACGATGCCTTCGGTCATCGTGCGGACCATGGTCGCCTGCGGGGTAGAGCAAAACGATATTTTAGAACCAAGAAAAAATTTGGCATGACCTTCCCTAAAAATAGGACCAAAAAGAATGCATAGTGCCAACATTCTCGCCGAAACGGAAATGAATCAACATTCCGGCAAAATATTGGCAACTATCGCATTTCAAATACTGGTACCTGCAAACACAAACATATATGCAACACCACAAACACAAGCAACACCACAAACATACATAGATCTAGCTAGGCCACAAAAAGTGCATGTGCACGTTGTTGGAGCGAGCTAGGGAGAAAAAAGTAGATCTACATCATGAACATAGCTTTCCCCTTACTTACCTACCAAAAAGGGTAATTTCACCACTTAATTTTGATGAATCTATGGTGGAAATGAGGTAAGGAGGAGGAGGCAGCCGAAAGCTTGGAGAAGGAGGTGGAGGGAATGAAGTGGGGAAAGTGAGTGGGTAGGTGTGGGGCTGTCCAAAATATCTTGTTGGGGTCCCAGGTTACTAATGGTGCACCGGCAGCAAATGCGCCATTAGTAACCCTGGTTACTAATGGCGCACCTACTGGTGGTGCGCCATTAGTAGTGTTGCAGAAAAGTAAAAAAAATATATACTAATGGCGCATCTGGTCATAGTGCGCCATTGCTAGTCTAAACTAGTAATGGCGCACCAGGCCTGTGTGCGCCATTAGTAGTTTTGCAAAAAAATAAATAAAAAAACAACAACAGTAATGGCGCATGATCTGCCTCGTGCGTCATTACTAGTTAGAACTAGTAATGGCACACTTCGACCGGATGCGCCATTAGTATGTATGGAAAAATGAAATAAAATAAAATTTTATACTAGTGGCGCACCATGTCTCTGGTGCGCCATTAGTGTCTTCCACACTAATGGCGCATCACCAACTGGTGCGCCATTAGTATATAGTATTGGCGCACTGGTTCCTCGGTGCGCCATTAGTATCAATCCTATCTATAGCCCTTTTCCTAGTAGTGTGGCCTCTGTTCGCCTCGCCTCTCGTGCGTCAAGCTACCACTGTTTTTTGCAGCAGGAGAGCTGTTGTCGCGGTGGGAGAGCTGCTCTGCTGACCGCCATTACCTCTGAGCCGCCCTCACACATGCCTCACTGTGAGTCATCGGCCTCCGTCGGTGCGCCTCCGCTGCTAAGCCACCCCGGCCCTGAGACGACTCAGCTACCGCTTTACCCAGCCTCTGCTGTCGGCCTGTGCCATGATCGCCTCAAGTTTCATGTGCGTCAGGCTGCTCCTGCTGCTCCTACAATCTCAAGCTGCATGTTAGGTCGTCGCGTGAAGCCGCTCCTGCAGTTTCAAGTTGCCGACTTCGCAGTCACTGTTTCTTTGCGGTGGTTCATCACCAAGCCCTCTGGCGTGAGCCACCGTCCTCGCGGACGCATGTTGAGCCGCCCCTGCCGCGTTGAGTCGCCGTTTTGCTGCGTATTTAGTCGCCACTCGATTACGAGCCGCCGGGCCTGGATTTTAATCGCTGGACTTCTACATTGAGGCACCCCTGGGAGTTGCGGGTGTCTTGTGTGAGGAGATGGAATACAAATTTGCCCTACTATGATGGCATTATGACACAGAAGGATATATTCATCGGCGGTAGACTTGTCAGTACACACAATTGCAACCGATGACGAAATGCTTGACTAAGAAATGCTTGACTAACTCTAGATAAGGAGGCTAAACTGCCATTGAACTTAATGGAGAATATCCATAGACACTACATATGGACCGTCTGATGTCCGACTAAAACAGGTGACATCCATCCAAGTTTGTTTTATTAGCACATATTGTTTTTTTCAAAGAACAGTTTATCTTTGCCTTGGTCTGCAATATTGTTTATGCAGGGCAATTGTTCATTGCAAAAGCGATGGTCATGTCATGGATGTATAGCTCGCACCACCATGCGCTAGCATCTGACCGTGCCATGATGATCGACGAATATATGTGCAAACCGCCGGTTTTACGGCCCAATATACATCAGCATGACGTGGTTGATTCACCCATCCATGTGGCTTACCGCGCCTGCAATTGCCTCGCCCGACCGCGCTGGATTACAACACCGTGGCGGGCTCATCTGTCTGCTCCTGCGGCCGACTCAGTTGTGATTGATTTCAGCTTCACTTTAATGATCATCAACTCCGTGGTAGATAATTACTAGCCTAACATATCAGGTGAAATCCATCTAGTATATTTTTATATTACATATTGCTTTCTTTGAAAGAGCAATTACTCTATCTTGTGAGGTTTTTTGGTGCAGGACAAATTGTCTACTACAAAAGTGACTGTCATATCACAGAGGTTTATTGAATAACTCATACCGGAAGTGTGCAATGAGTGTTGCGAAGATTGTCAATACGCTTCAAACCTCCGGTTTACATAAATTTTAGCGTTTTGCTGTACTATATGTCGGTTTATATCACGGCCAAGTATGAAGAATCTCAAGTCAACTCCTTGAATCGTCTTGAGACTTGGGGGCTACAATGACATGACTCGGCAGAATTGGCCGGTTTCAATGAGTTCAAGAACCCCGGGTCATTGGAGGGAAGATAACCCGGTTCCGAAGACTATTGCCATATTGATGACAATTTAGAGGCCATCAGAGATTTCAGGCTTAAAATGAAGGATTCCGGTTTAAAATCCGGCTCAAGGGAAATTTGTCTCTCACAGAGCTTTGAAGCTCTCAATATCCGCTTTAAAATTCCGGCTCAAAAAGATTTCATCTCTCGCAAGTTCGAGTTCTTATAAAAATTAAAGGTTGCTGTCGGTGTCAAAACCGGCGGATCTCGGGTAGGGGGTCCCGAACTGTGCGTCTAGGTGGATGGTAACAGGAGACAAGGGACACGTTGTTTTACCCAGGTTCGGGCCCTCTTGATGGAGGTAAAACCCTACGTCCTGCTTGATTGATATTGATGATGTGGGTATTACAAGAGTATATCTACCACGAGATCCAGGAGGCTAAACCCTAGAAGCTAGCCTATGGTATGATTGTTGTTATTGTTGTTGTCCTACGGACTAAAACCATCCGGTTTATATAGACACCGGAGAGGGCTAGGTTACACAGAGTCGGTTACAATGGTAGGAGATCTACATATCCGTATCGCCAAGCTTGCCTTCCATGCCAAGGAAAGTCCCATCCGGACACGGGACAAAGTCTTCAATCTTGTATCTTCATAGTCTCGGAGTCCGGCCGATGATGATAGTTCGGCTATCCGGACACCCCCTAGTCTAGGACTCCCTCAGTAGCCCCTGAACCAGGCTTCAATGACGACGAGTCCGGCGTGCATATTGTCTTCGGCATTGCAAGGCGGGTTCCTCCTCCGAATAATTTGTAGAAGATTGTGAACACCAGGATAGTGTCCGGCTCTGCAAAATAAATTCCACATTCCACCGTAGAGAGAATAATATTAACACAAGTTCAATCTGCTGACGTATTTCGTGGCGTGACGTCACACCACAACCAAGCCTTTACTTGAATCGTTTATTATACCACCTCAGCGTGTTTAGCGAAGCGGTTTCCTTGGCACATCTTGTCGAAGCAGAGACCGTGTTCCCCTTATTCCGGGATTCCCATCAATACGGACGTGGGTAACCCAACCGCGACATTGATTGTGGCGCTTGGGAGAAAAACGAGTTTTACCAGGCCGGTGGGGACGCATAGCTTCGTCCGCCCATATATAAGGGGATAAGGATCCACCTTTTTACCTACGCCTTCTTCCTCCTTTGCTTATCCATCTCCGCGCACTCGAGCTCCAGCGCCCAAGTCCGCATATCTCACCTCAACCTTCTCCAACTATGTTCGGAGTGGGAGGCAAGTGGATGGCCTCCTCCGTTATGAAGGGGCACATCAAGAAGATGCGCAGCGCCGGATATCTATCCAGTGACATCGCGCACCGGCTCCCTGACGAGGGGCAGCCCATCCCCACCCCTAGGCCCCATGAGAGGGTGGTATTCCTTCCCTATTTCCTCCGCGGACTGGGCTTCCCACTTCACCCCTTTGTCCAGGGGCTCATGTTCTACTACGGCCTGGATTTCCATGATTTGGCCCCGAATTTCATCCTCAACATCTCGGCATTTATCGTCGTGTGCGAGGCTTTCCTCTGCATCCAGCCCCACTTCGGCTTGTGGCTCAAGACCTTCAATGTCAAGACGAAGGTTGTAAAGGGCAGCCAAGCGGAATGCGGAGGCACCATGGTGGGTAAGATACCCAACGTTACTTGGCTCGAGGGCGCCTTCGTGGAAACCATCAAGGGGTGGCAATCGGGTTGGTTCTACATCACCGAGCCGCGTGACCCTAAATGGGCAGCGGCCCCCGAATTCAGATCTGGCATCCCCACACGGCTCACCTCCTGGAAAGAGAGTGGCCTGACTTGGAGAGATTCGGAGGAGCTGACCGGACTCCAAGCCTGCATCCAAAAGCTGGTGAACAAGAAGCCCAAGCTTGTCAACGTAGTCCAGGTCATGCTCATCCGCCGGATTTTCCCGTTCCAACAACGGGCCTTCAAGTTGTGGGAGTTCGATCTAGCCCAGCACCAAACCTTGAGCGGGCTCTTTGACACAAGGTACGAAGATGCCTGGAAGGTGCTGCTCAAGGGTGCCGAGGCTCCCGCATCCGCTACCGAAGACCGCGGATTCAGCTCGCAGCGCCAGGCTAGCGAGGTAAGCGATTCTACCCTTTACGGGACACTTGTTTTTCATAGTTTGACTCTATGCGGGATCTAAACTCCCTCTCCTTTGACAGGACTGGCTGAAGAAGGCCGAGCAGACTAACTGTCCGGCCCCCTTGCCAGAAGACCCAGCGGACGTCCGTTTAACGGGGCTGCTGGTTCCGGCACCCCACGTGGTGCCGGAGAAGAAGGCCAAAAAGGAGGCCACGGGCACTCAAAAGAGTTCCCATTTTCAGGTGTCCGATGACTCCGAGGCGGACTCCTCCCCTGAGGACGAGGAGGAGAAGAAAAGGGCCTCTCCCCTAGCGGAGGGAGGGAAGAAAAGAAGGGCCTCCCCAACGAGGGAGGCCGAAGGGTCCAAGAAGGGAAGAACTCTTCCCCTGGACTGTTCTGCCAACGCCGGTGATGATGACGAGGATTGGCCTCCAAGGGCCAAGCCACTGGCGAGATCGTAAGTATCCGGACTCCCGAATGACTTCATGATATTTCTTTTTTCCACATGGTGTCTTTCTAACGCCGCATACAACCCTGCAGTCCGCCCAAGGACGATCTTCCCGCTTCGTCGAGCGGGTCCTTGGGCTCATCGGATGTGAACAGTACTTCACTTCCAACCGCCTCCTCTCCCCATGACGCTGACGACGCCGAGGTGGGATCCCAGAGAGGGACCCTCCCGGAGGAGGAGGACCCGGAGGTGCCACAGGGTGACTTCCCGGACTTCGTGCCGGACTCCGCACCGGAACCTGCAGTGCTTCCGGAGTCCGGCGGACGGCCCCTTCGCAAGAAGGGCAAGACCGTGGCGCCGGCAGCCTCCGTCCAACCGGAGGCGCAGGATAACTTGTTGGAGGCGCTCAACGGCGCTTCCATGAAGGAGGAACACCGCACTGTCATGAGTGCGGTGATTCAGAAGGTTCAGCTTGCCAAAAGCAGGCTGACCGAAGCCTACAACAGCCTTCTATCAGGCTTTGAGGTAAGAATATTAATATATGTAAAATAGTACCGCATAGACAGTAGCCCCTGATGCTCGGTTCGGTGTTCGGAAAGAAAAGCCGGACTGAGGATCTAAAAAGATATACGCAGGAGTCTTAATAAATATGTCAATATGGGATTGCAGGCTGCGCTGCTGACCTCCACCGCACTGGCTGCGGAGGTCAATGCTTTGAAGCAAAGCCTCGAGCGGTCCGAGAACGAGCTCGGCCGTGCCAAGAAGCAGCTCGAGGACAAGGAAGGTGAGTAACACCTTATTAAAGGTGTACCTTACGGAAAAGGATTTGGTTGCAATATAAATTACAAGGATAACGTGGGTACTTCAGGGGCCACGAACGAGGTGGCGACCTTGAAGGAGGCGGTGTCCGCGGCCAAACGTAATGCGGCCATGGAGCATGCTGGGCGAGAGAAGCAGGAGGAGCGGGTGGCGGAGGTACAGCAAGAGCTCCAGGCTCTCATGGAAAAGCATGAGAGTTTGGAGCGCGACTCGAAGACTCGAGATTCCGAGCTTGCATCGGCTCTTGAGAGCGCCAAAGCCGCTAAGGCCGAAGCCCACAAGGCCCTTCAGGAGATCGAGGTGTTGAAGAAAATAGCGGTGGGTAAGGCATTTTTCATGCAAAGCAAGCATGTGAATGTGAATTACCTATTACTTACCCGAATTCGGAGCTCTCTAGGAGCGTTCGCAGATCTGCCCTGCAGCGTGTCCAATGCTGCCGCTTTCTACAGGGCCGAGGAGGGGAGCTCGACGGAGAAGGTCTTCTGGTCTCAGTATGCTGAGGCCGGACATCCGGTGCCCCTTAGCGACCAGCTGAAGCAGCTGGTCGAGCTCCACAAGGTGGCCGAACAGGCCATGAAGGGCCTCATAGTTCGGCTGTGGCCCAATGAGGCCATGCCTGGGAGCTACTTCGGCCTGGTGCGGCGGCTGGTGGATGCTTGTCCATGGGTTGAGGTCATCAAGCGATCCGCCTGTATTGAAGGTGCCCGTCGGGATAAATTTGAGCACTCTTGTTCCCATATTTGGGTCCATCTAGGGAGGCGCTCAACACAACGAACTAGGCAACCAGACTTATAATGCTTGAACACTCTCACCTAGCCATAGAATTCTATAATTTTAAATTTCGGCGAAGCCCCTAGTGTTCGGAAGGCCGAATTCGGGGCGCTATCCACGCCTGGGCCGGACAAAGCCGGTTCCTCGCTCTAAGCAACATAAGTCTTTAGGGACTCGAAAAAACCTCTCGAACAGTGACCGGCTCTCGCCTCATCATGACGGTCAGTTTTAGCTTTCTCCACTGAGGCGCTCGCCCAGCTCAACCGGGGCGCAATCGCAGTGGTTCTCCCAGTGCTACCTTAGCCGATAGAACAGAACATAAGGTACCAAAACATGGGAGCCGGGCAAACCCAACTATTGACCCAAGACATGATTCGGAGCCGATGCATATAATGCTATAAGTTCGGGGTGCCGCACTTGTGAAAGTGTTCGGACTTATCACACCATAATGTGGGGAACTTAAGCCCCTGGTGTATTTAACAGTACCAAAGTGTACGGATGCGACATGTCATAAATGAACATTTGTATAAGAAAGGAATGCAATTAGAAGCAAAAAGGTGCTGCATTGTTTATTCAAGAAAGACTGCCATGAATGCAGGACGATACAAATGGTGCGATAAGCAAGGGATGGGACTATTAAACATGTCCCCCTCCAGGGGTAGGCTGCGGGATGGTGTATAAAATAGATTTAGTGCTCGTAATGGAGACCACCTGGATATTCGTCGTAGCCTTTCTCCTTCCCTGGCTGTTGCATCGTGAGTTCGGCCGGTCTACTGCCGGACAGGGCCTCTGGTGAACGGAGTCCTATGTGTAAGAAAGAAAAAAAAAGGAATGACACACTTGGGAGCCCCTGATGTGGTTTAGCCGCATTCTGGGCCTGTCGTGGTCGTGCCCCTTCCCCTATGCCCATGGTATCTCCAGAGTGTAATGGTGTACGCAAAGGACAAGTCTTGCGATCTTGTGAGGGTTCGGGTTGGGGCCGCATTGTTACACGTGCTCGGAACGTGCCAGGTGGTCTTGTTGTAGGTTACTCCGGGCGCGTTTAGCCGTGTCCGGTCGCTTAACGGCCGGACTCAAGAATTGCCTTAAGAGGCTGCATTGTACTTTTGCCGTGAGAGCCGCTGTATGTTCCTCCATTCGGAGGGAGCATTCGGTGTTTCTGTTGACTGTGATGACTCCTCGAGGGCCTGGCATCTTGAGCTTTAGGTATGCGTAGTGCGGCACCGCGTTGAACTTTGCAAACGCGGTCCGTCCGAGCAGAGCATGATAGCCGCTGCGGAACGGAACTATGTCGAAGATTAACTCCTCGCTTCGGAAGTTATCCGGGGATCCGAAGACCACTTCCAGCGTGATTGAGCCCGTACAATTGGCCTCTACACCTGGTATGACGCCTTTGAAGGTCGTCTTTGTGGGTTTAATCCTTGAGGGGTCTATGCCCATCTTGTGCACTGTGTCCTGATAAAGCAGGTTCAGGCTGCTGCCGCCGTCCATCAGGACTCTGGTGAGGTGAAATCCATCAACGATTGGGTCTTAAACCAATGCGGCGAATCCGCCGTGGCGGATGCTGGTGGGGTGGTCCCTTTGATCAAAAGTGATCGGGCAGGAGGACCATGGGTTGAACTTCGGGGCGACTGGCTCCATCGCGTATACGTCCCTGAGTGCACGCTTCCGCTCCCTCTTGGGTATGTGGGTTGCGTATATCATATTCACCGTCCGCACTTGTGGGGGGAAACCCTTCTGTCCTTTACTGTTCGGCGGTCGGGTCTCTTCTTCGTCGTCGCTATGCAGCCCCTTGCCATTGTTTTCAGCAAGTAGCTTGCCTGCCTGCTTGAATACCCAACAGTCCCTGTTGGTGTGGTTGGCTGGCTTTTCGGGGGTGCCGTGTATCTGGCACGAGCGATCGAGTATTCGGTCCAAATTGGACGGACCCGTAGTAGTTCTTTTGAATGGCTTTTTCCGCTGACCGGGTTTGGAGACTCTGAATCCGGCATTGACTGCCGTATCCTCATTATTGTCGCTATTAATGCGGCGTTTGTTCTTGTTGCGACGCGACCTGCCATTGCGGTCCTTTGTATCCGGACTGCCAGAATTTTTGCTGAGGTTGTTGCCGCGGGCTAGCCAGCTATCCTCTCCCGCGCAAAAGCGGGTCATGAGTGATGTGAGGGCTGCCATGGATTTCGGCTTTTCCTGTCCCAGGTGCCGGGCAAGACACTCGTCGCGGATGTTATGTTTGAAGGCCGCGAGGTCCTCCGCATCCGGACAGTCGACGATTTGATTTTTCTTTGTTAAGAACCGTGTCCAGAATTGTCTGGCCGATTCATCTAGTTGCTGAATTATGTGGCCTAGGTCGTCAACGTCTGGTGGTCGCACATACGTGCCCTGGAAGTTATCCAGGAATGCGGCTTCCAGGTCCTCCCAACACCCAATTGATTCTACTGGCAAGCTGTTAAGCCAATGCCGAGCTGGTCCTTTAAGCTTGAGTGGGAGGTATTTGATGGCGTGAAGATCGTCACCGCAGGCCATGTGGATATGAAGGAGATAGTCTTCGATCCAAACCGCGGGGTCTGTTGTGCCATCATAGGATTCAATATTCACGGGTTTAAACCCTTCGGGGATTTGATGATCCATTACTTCA
The DNA here is from genome assembly GCA_963921465.1 of Triticum timopheevii. Lineage (NCBI taxonomy): Eukaryota > Viridiplantae > Streptophyta > Magnoliopsida > Poales > Poaceae > Triticum > Triticum timopheevii. The sequence continues at coordinate 158,132,914 of OY997272.1, forward strand.
TCTGTGAAGCATAGTGGGTGTGCGGCGCCTCTGTATTGGGCTATATCGCGACGGAGCTCCAACGAGCTTTGTCTATTGTGTTCGGCCCAGCCGGACTTACTGTGTCCGGTGCGACGGTTGTAGTCACGTATCATGGGGCGCCCACGCGATCCGTAGATCGATCTTGATTGTCTTGCCTTATCCTCCAATATATCTCGCAAGTCCGAAGCGTTCCCCTGTGGCCTTGCGCTTTTCGAGCGATGCCGGGGTACGGTTCTAGTGGAGGGCCTAGAGGCCTCTCTATTGCGGCCACGAGGTGGTCGGTTAGCCGCATTGTGCTCTGGTGATGCAGGTTTATATGCCTCCTCCTCTAGTCGGGGAGAAACTTGCTTTTGGGGTAGCTTTTGGAGGGGCATTCGAGCTCATGCTCTTCGGCCGCAAGGACTTCAGTCCATCTGTCGGCTAGCAGATCCTGATCAGCTCTAAGCTGTTGCTGCTTTTTCTTGAGGCTGTTTGCCGTGGCCATAAGCCTGCGTTTAAAACGCTCTTGTTCGACGGGATCCTCAGGCACGACAAATTCGTCGTCGTCGAGGCTTGCCTCGTCTCCGGAGGGAGGCATGTAATTATCATCCTCTACCTCTTCGTCTGCCACTCTCTCATGAGGGCTGGCATCTCCGTCCTCCTGCGCTGAATCTTGCTGGAGGGGGTTGTCTTCGGCACTGTCTGGGGTATTATTATCTCCGGTGCCGGAATCGCCATTCTTGCTGTGGCGGGATTTAGAGCGGCGCCGCTGAAGCCGGCGCTTGGGCTGTTTCTTGGAGGGGTCTTCCTCCGCTGTTCCTTCGCCATTCCCATCCTTTGGGATATCCACCATGTATATGTCGTATGACGAGGTGGCTTTCCAGTGCCCAGTAGGCGCTGGTTCTTGGTCATCTCCGGCATCGTCGTCCATACCGTCGATGTCTTCGGAGTCAAAGTCTAGCATGTTGATTAGATCGTCGACAGCGGCTACTAAGTGGGTGGTGGGTGGGTCTTCAATTCCTTTGTCGTCCACATCCCAACCATCCTGACCACAGTCCGGCCAGGGCTCTCCTGATAATGAGAGATAATTTAGCGAACTAAGGATGTCGCCGAAAGGTGAGTGCTGAAAGATGTCGGCAGCGGTGAACTCCATGATCGGCGCCCAATCAGATTTGATTGGAGGGGGCGTAGGAGGTTCGGAGTCCGAAAAGGAGTCCGACACCTTGGAGTCATGAGCTTCAGAAGGGACAAAGTCAGTATTCGGCTCTATCGCCGTAGAGGTTGCAGCCCCCGAGACGGTGTCTAACCACCCGTCCTCGATCTGCTCAGCCGGCGCCGAATCGAGGGTCGGAGCGGACTCGTGTGCGGCCTCCAGGGCACTGTCCGACAGCAGAGCTAAATCATGCCCATCGTGACAGGGTGGCGTGCTCGGCTGTGGCTCGAATCCATTGAAGATCAAGTCTCCGCGGATGTTAGCCGTGAAGTTAAGACTTCCAAATCTGACCTGACGGCCAGGGGCGTAGCTTTCGATCTGCTCCAGATGGCCAAACGAATTGGCCCACAGTGCAAAGCCGCCGAATACGAAGATCTGTCCGGGGAGGAAAGTCTCACCCTAGACTGCGTCGTTGTTGATGATCGAAGGAGCCATCGAGCCTATCGGTGACGACACAGAGGAGCTCTCAATGAAAGCACCAATGTCGGTGTCAAAACCGGTGGATCTCGGGTAGGGGGTCCCGAACTGTGCGTCTAGGCGGATGGTAACAGGAGACAAGGGACATGATGTTTTACCCAGGTTCGGGCCCTATTGATGGAGGTAAAACCCTACGTCCTGCTTGATTGATATTGATGATGTGGGTATTACAAGAGTAGATCTACCATGAGATCCAGGAGGCTAAACCCTAGAAGCTAGCCTATGGTATGATTGTTGTTATTGTTGTTGTCCTACGGACTAAAACCATTCGGTTTATATAGACACCGGAGTGGGCTAGGGTTACACAGAGTCGGTTACAATGGTAGGAGATCTACATATCCGTATCGCCAAGCTTGCCTTCCACGCCAAGGAAAGTCCCATCCGGACACGGGACGAAGTCTTCAATCTTGTATCTTCATAGTCTTGGAGTCCGGCCGATGATGATAGTTCGGCTATCTGGACACCCCCTAGTCCAGGACTCCCTCAGTTGCCAAAGAGAACTTGCTGACATGATGCGCGGTTCAAACATGGGTATCTTGCCTTATTGGCTTATCATATTATTGATCACTTGGGGGCTTCCTGCTCACTGAGCATAGCTGTGATTACCCTTTTGATCCGGCTTACATGCCTTGTTACAAATTACATTGGGGCTTCCTGCTCATTGAGCATAGCTATGACTACCCTATTGATTCGGCTTACATGCCTTCTTACAAATAACATGGGGGCTTCCTGCTCACTGAGCAAAGCTATGATTACCCTACTGATCCGGCTTTTACGCCTTGTTGCAAATGACTTGGGGTTTTTCCTGCCCAAGTTGTATTGTTGCCAAAGAGAACTTGCTATAATGTGCAGTTCGAACATAGGTAACCTGCCTTGATGACTTGTTAAAAATTACTTGGGGGCTTCCTGCTCATTGAGCATAGCTATGACTACCCTATTGATCCGGCGTATACGCCTGGATTGAAAACTTACTTGGGGGCTTCTTGTTTAATGGAACAGAGCTTTGTTTATCCCTTGTAAAAGGCTTGGACGCCAGGTGTATTCACCAAAAATCTAGGTTATCCTTCCTTTGTATGCTTGCCACTCCGACCAGGTAATCCTGGAATGACTCGTAGTACTCTTGATAGTCAATCTTATAAAGACATTGAACTTGTCAAAGTTAAAATGGCGATTGGTCATGTGAGGCTCGACTTACAAGGTATGAATGAAGGTTTAACTCAGTAGTTGTGCGGCCCTTGAACATCACTTGACTTTGAGGCTTGGCAGCCTATAAAAGCCTTGTTTTCTGATTTATATTTGATTTGAACACTTTTTGAGGTTCATCTTTTTACCATATTGGCATATGGTTTAAAATTGATTCAGGCTATGTAGCCTTGATCTTTATGACTCATATTTGACTATATCTGAGGCTTTGATAACCCAACCTGGCTTTGGATGATAAGTCGTCAGTGTGTATTGATTATATGCTTAGAGTTTTGCGCTCTAAGTCTTTGGGTTGTTACCCTTGCTGCATATGGCATTGTATGCCGACAGTATGAACTGATTTCACAGGCCATGTACCCTTTATTATATGACTCTTCACTAAGCATCTTTGGGTTTGATAACCCTCCCTAATAGCAGACTTTAAGTCGGCAGGATATTTTGCCTTGAGCAATCAAAATGATGATATTTCATGGCTCCGGATTGATACTGGATCTGGATTATATTTATCAAGGAATCCCCATGGTATTAATCTACAGGTATGTCTTTCAATAATGGTATGAATATTTTGGGTTTGATAAACCACCCTGGCTATGGACTTTAAGTCGCCAGTATAATTTGGATTGCGCAATTGGGATTATGTGCTTATAAATCTTCGGGATGGACACCCTCACTGGATGTGGCGATGTAAGCCGACAATTTGAGCCAATTTTCTAGGTATGTTTTTAAAATATTGGATGAATATGCGAGGTTTGATAACCCGCCCTCTCTTTGGACATTAAGTCTCCAGTATATTTTGGATTGCGCCATTGGAATCATGCGCTCATAAATCATTGGATTATTGCCCTCATTTTATATGGCAATGTAAGCCGGCAGTATGAGCCAATTCTACAAGACATGCAGAGCTTTACACATAAGATATTGCTATTTCTCATATAAATCATTGCGTTTAAACCCATCATCTGGCCATCTGAAGATATTGCCGGGTTATCTAGCTCCGGGTTATATTGTTCAATATTGAATTTATTGAGGCTATGAACCGCCAAAGTGATCTTTTCAAAAAACTGGACAGGACTATGAGCCTCCATGGATGGGGTTGCCAGTTCTTGATTTTTTGCAGAGGTTATAAGTCGTCTTGTTGCATCCTGCAGGACAATGGATGTGCATTCAGTCTCTATTTGCCAAGAGCCGCCGGATTATATTATTTCAATCTTTAATAGCCAACTTGGCTAGATTTTCATTATGATATTGAATGATTGAGGTTTTGAAAATCGCTTCAACATAGTGGCTATTATTTCGTTATCAATGGATATGATTTATTCTACAATGGAAGGAATAGTCTTGAGTCGCTGCAGGCATACGACCCAGCACTTGGGGCTACATTATTCAAATCATGATTATATCAAATATGGAAGTCCCATCTTGCTGCAATCATGCACCATGATGCTTGGGGGCTAATGCAAGGTCATTGAGGGAGTCCTGGACTAGGGGGTGTCCGAATAGCCGGACTATCATCATCGGCCGGACTCCAAGACTATGAGGATACAAGATTAAAGACTTCGTCCCGTGTCCGGATGGGGCTTTCCTTGGCATGGAAGGCAAGCTTGGCGATACGGATATGTAGATCTCCTACCATTGTAACCGACTCTGTGTAACCCTAGCCCTCTCCGGTGTCTATTGTCACGCCCAATATGCGACCCTATCCAAAAGGAACTCGAAGGTCCCACCAAGGATAGACCTGCATATTGAAACGCTTTTGCATGGTGGATATCATTACATCAACATTACATAATAGATGGGGATACATACATAAGGCATACTATGCCACATGAATACAACATCACAATACATAAGAGCATCATCCACCTACGGATGAAACACAAACAGAAACTCAAACGACATCCACCCTGCTAGCCCAGGCTGCCGACCTGGAACCTATCCCCTGATCGAAGAAGCAGAAGAAGAACTCAATGCAAGGAAGCATCACTCTCGCGTCATGATCATGGTGTAACCTGTACCTGCAACTGTTGTTGTAGTAATCTGTGAGCCACGAGGACTCAGCAATCCCATTACCAGGGGTATCAAGACTAGCAAAGCTTAAAGGGAAAGGAAGGGGTAAAGTGGTGACGCTGCAGCAGCAACTAAGCATATATGGTGGCTAACATACGCAAATAAGAGCGAGAAGAGAGCAAGCGGAAGGGTCGACAACTAGTAATGATCAAGAAGTGATCCTGAACTCCTACTTACGTCAAACATAACCCAGAAACCGTGTTCACTTCCCGAACTCCGCCGAAAAGAGACCATCACGGCTACACACACGGTTGATGCGTTTTAATTCGGATCTGGTGTCAAGTTATCTACAACCGGACATTAACAAATTCCCATCTGCCAATAACCGCAGGCACGGCTTTCGAAAGATTATACCCTACAGGGGTGTCCCAACTTAGCCCATGACAAGCTCTCGCGATCAACGAAGGAATAGACCTTCTCCTAGGAAGACCCGATCAGACTCGAAATCCCGGTTTACAAGACATTTCGGCAATGGTAAAACAAGACCAGCAACACCGCCCGATGCACCGACAATCCCGATAGGAGCGGCACATATCTCATTCTCAGGGCAACACCGGATGAACACTACATACAACTAAAACCAGCCCTCGAGTTTCCCCGAGGTGGCGCTGCAAGTGGCTCTGGTTCGGACCAACACTTAGACAATCACTGGCCCGGGGCGGGGGGCTGTAATAAAGATGACCCTTGGGTTAATTACTCCCAAGGAAAATATAGGTGGTGGTGAGGCAAATGGTAAAACCAAGGTTGGGCCTTGCTGGAGGAGTTTTATTCAAAGCGAACTGTCAAGGGGGTCCCATAAATCACCCGACCGCGTAAGGAACGCAAAATCCGGGAACATAACACCGGTATGACGGAAACTAGGGCTGCAAGAGTGGAACAAAACACCAGGCAAAAGGCCGAGCCTTCCACCCTTTACCAAATATGTATAGATGCATTAATAATATAAGAGATATTGTGATATCCCAATCAAAATCCTGTCAACCATGGAGAAATCTTCAACTTCACCTGTAACTAACAACGCTATAAGAGGGCTGAGCAACGTGGTAACATAGCCAAGCAATGCTTTGCTAGGAAGGGTGTCAAAGGTTAGAGGTTCATGGCAATTTGGGAGGCTTGATAAATAGGTAATAGGTAGCGCAACAAAGCGATAGAACGAAGCAACTAGCATAGCAATGATAGTAGTGAGATCCAGGGTAGCGGTCATCTTGCCTGAAATCCCGCTAGGAAGAAGAACGAGTCCATGAAGAAGACGAACGGGAGTAGTCGAACGAATCCTCACAATCGCAACATTACCGGAACTAAGAAGCAACACCGGAAAGAAACAAACAACATGGTAAACACACAAGCATAATCATGGCATGATGCACAATCAAGTATGATGCATGTCCGGTTTAATGAGGCATGGCATGGAAAAGTGCAACACACAATACTACAAATTAAATGGAGCTCAATATGCAACGAGTTGCATATTGACAAAACACCACATGCAATTATTTAGTTTGATCTCGGTTATGTACCCAACAATGTTAAATGTTATTAGCATGGCAAGGTGTCGAAACATAATGAAAGTACCTATCTAGGCAACTTTAAATGAGGCCGGAAACAACAAACAATAATTCCGGAAAATCCCCATGTGCATATTTTAGATTCGGTACTGTTCTGCCCTAAACACAATTTTAATGTTGTTAAACAGCAACATAAAGTGCACCATGTTAATCTAGGCATTTTTCCACCCCATTTACATATAAAGTTTATTTAAAACCGAGCTACGGTTATTTAGTTATGAAATAAATCATTTTAGCATGGCATTATGCAAAATAAACACAAACAGCATGTTAAACATTTTTATCATAGATGAAAGTGGCATATTATTAATCTACACAATTTTCTGAGCATTTTACATATATAAATTATTTTAATCCGATGCACGGTTGTGGAGTTATTATATGCATGAACTTTAGGGGGTTTTCTGTAAATCTGTTAATTCTACGGATAATGTTAAAATCGCTGGACAGGGAAAAAATAGCAACGGGCCGAATCTGGCTAGACCAATAGAGGAAAGGCCAGGGGGGCTGCTCACCCTGGGCCTTGGGCCGGTTCGGTGAGGAAGGCTGCAGGAGGGCGCGCTGGGCCTGGAGGGAGTTGGGCCGCGGCCGGGCCCACGTGGCCGACGCAGGCAACGGCGCAAGGAGCGACCGGCCTTGGCCCGAGGCCGAGGCGAGGCTTGACGGCAGCGACGGGACGAGGGAAGCCGGCGGCGGGGCGAGGGATGGCCGGAGGAGTTCTGGGGATGGGTGGATCTGGGCGAGGACGGCGAGATCCGGCGGTTCCCGGCCGGAACTGATGCAAAACGGCAGCGGCAGGACGATCTCCATGGCGGCGGCGGCTACCTGCAGGAGGAAGGGGTCGGTGGGGTGAGAACGAGATGTGGAGGAGGAGAAGGTAGAGAGGAGGAGGCGGGGCTCTGGCCTGGCGAAGCTTCGGCGGCGGCGGCGCGCTACTCCGGCAGGACGACGGGGAAGGCAACGCGGACGAGGAGGCGCTGGGGCGACGAGGGCTCGGGGTCGAGGGGCTCCTCCCCTCGATCCAGATCAGGAGCGGGAGGCGTGGGGTGCTCGGGCCCTCGTGGGCTGCGGCGGCACGGTCTCGGGCCGGGCGGGCCCTGCGGCGCTGAGGGGGAGCGCGGGGAACAGGTGGCGAGCAAGGAGTGGGCAAGGGAGGCTTCTGCGGCGGCGCCGGCCAGTTGGGTGGCGCCAAGTGGCAGCGGAGGGCTGAAGAGGTTGGTGGCGCGGCCCCCGAGGTGGGAGGAGGTTAGGGGAGGATTTGGGGCGCGGTTTTCGAGAAGAAGGAAGGAGAAGGCCAGATTTGGCAAGGGAAGGAGTTTAAATAGGAAATGGGGGATAGGGTGTGAGGGTGTGGGGGTGTTTTGGAGCCTTCCGATCTCGATCGGACGGTTCCGAACGCGAGGGGAGGTAGACTGGGCCTAGGAGGGGTTAGTGGGCTGTGTAGAGGGGTTGGGATGAGAAGAGAGAGAAGAGGTGCGGCCCGATGGCAGTTTCAGAGACCGAAACGTCCGATGAATAAAGCGACTATATCGCGGTTACATATTTAATGGTTGGGCAGTCAAACGAACTCCAAATGCGACAAAACTTGGCAGGCGGCCTGTCTACACTATAATAAGACCGCACGACAAGTTGCATCCCATTCCAAGAATATTTTTATGCCACTTATAAAATATTATTTCGGAGGTGCCGCAGGCGCGTGCGAGTGTGTCTGGACTCCGAACGGACAACGGAGAGAACCGGCGGAACCCGAACGGATGCAAGTTTTATGAAAACGATGCCGATGCAATGCAGATGATGACATGAGACGAGATGCATAACAAGAACAAAATGCAAAACAATAGATAAAAACCCAACCACGAAGGAAAAATCATATAGCATCTCCGGAAAAGGCAAGAGTTGGAGTTATGAATATGGAAAGTTGTATCCGGGGCGTTACAAAACTCCACCACTACGAGAGGATCTCGTCCCGAGATCTAGGATGGCACCGGAGAGAAAACGGAAGAGGAAGAGAAGAGGTAAAACTAAGTCGCTTCTTCGACCAAAGAGTGAAACCAAAGAACCTTGAGAGGTTGAGCAATTAGAGATTAACGAGATTGCAAACAATCCATTCGAAAAGAGGAACGAGGAACATTCGAGAACCTGAAGGTTGCAAAGACATGAATGACGAGCACAATGGACAAGAAGGAATTGAAACCACTCTGGTTGAAACGAGATAAGAATGAATAAGAATGATATAATTTTGACAGCACTCCGACTGTAAATGGAAGAAATTGAACATGAACTTGACAAGATGAGAGGATACTTGATGAAATCAACAACATACTGCCTCCGGAACTATTGAAAGAATGGCATAATGGGTAAGAAGGATTTAAGACAGCACTCAGGTTGAAAAGAGAGGCAAAACTTGATAAGATGAAAGCCTTGAAGAGATGACACAACACTCCGGTTAAATGGATGAGCACAAAAAGAACATGATCTTGACAAAACAAGATGATTAGTGAAGAGAGCAACATCACAATGCCTCTGGAACGAAAGAATGGAAGCTAGATTGTTGAGATAAAAGGGACGGAGAAGAAAATGATAATTTCTTCCACAAATAAGCTTGGAAAGCACCCTTCCAAGATGGTTACAACGGGGTTGTTGGAAAACCAACAACGAAAAGAATAAGCTTGTAGTGGGCTTATGGAAACATCACAAGACTATGAGATGACATTCTGCCACTAACGAAAAACAATTGCTTGTTTGAGATCAACGAAGAGATGAAAAAAAACTCTTTCACCGAGAAGGATATGGAGAAAGCTTGGATCAATGATAAGCACCACAAATATCAACCTTCCCAACGGAAGGCTTTAGGTGAAATCTATACCAAGATAACTCCAACGAAGAAGTTGATTGGTCGAAAAGATCTCTTGAACAAAGAGAAAATGATGGATTTAAAATATCTCTTTCTTGACAACTAGAATCATGAAACATGAAGGAAATTGTCAAGAGTGACATAACACCACCACAAAATATAAGGTAGAAAGAATTGCACTTTAGAATGCAAGATGAAGAATACTTGAGCTCCTCAAAACAAAACATGTGTTTATCACCATGTTTAATTTTGAGTGTAGCTTGGCGAGTCATGACTTCGAGAGAAATCTTGAAGAACAAAATGAGAATGAAAGAAATCCTTGATGAACCATCGTGTAGAGCCTCCATGAAGAACTTCGGTAATGAAAGGATGATAGAAAGAAAGAGAAGTTGAAAACACAAGGTGAAACCTTGCAATGATTTAGATGGAGCTTTGCGATGATATAACCAAGAGAACTTGGAACTCCGGAAAGAAAAGATGAATACTAGAACGGAGAATTACTTCATCATGAACAATCTCTGGAAGAAGGAATTAATCACTTGGATGAAACAAGAAGAAGAATTATGTCATGCCTATCCTTCACCAATTTAAATTGATGACAAGCAACGGATTTGGCATACTACTTATTCTCGTAGAAAGGATGGATTAAGAGAGATATAGCGCAAACTTGAGAAGGTATTGATGGAACCACCGGTTGGATTTGTTAACAATGAATGAATTGATATGATAACAAAGGAAGAGGAATCTTGAACGAACCACCGTAAGAATTGAAAATGAAAGTAGCAAAGGCACAAATCACCGGGAAGAATTGGAAAACGAATGAAGATACTTGAGGGGATTTAGATACATGAAAACGAAGGGATCATGAACTGATTAGAGGGTATTTGAACGATGCACTGGTAAGATTTGGAGAACGATAGCTGTCGGTGTCAAAACCGGCGGATCTCGGGTAGGGGGTCCCAAACTGTGCGTCTAGGCGGATGGTAACAGGAGACGAGGGACACGATGTTTTTACCCAGGTTCGGGCCCTCTTGATGGAGGTAAAACCCTACGTCCTGCTTGATTAATATTGATGATATGGGTAGTACAAGAGTAGATCTACCACGAGATCAAGGAGGCTAAACCCTAGAAGCTAGCCTATGGTATGATTGTTGTAATGTATGTTGTCCTACGGACTAAAGCCCTCCGGTTTATATAGACACCGGAGAGGGCTAGGGTTACACAGAGTCGGTTACAATGGTAGGAGATCTACATATCCGTATTGCCAAGCTTGCCTTCCACGCCAAGGAAAGTCCCATCCGGACACGGGACGGAGTCTTCAATCTTGTATCTTCGTAGTCTTGGAGTCCGGCGGACATTGATAGTCCGACTGTCCGGACACCCCCTAGTCCAGGACTCCCTCAGTAGCCCCCGAACCAGGCTTCAATGACGATAAGTCCAGCGCGTTTATAGTCTTCGGCGTTGCAAGGCGGGTTCTCCCTTCAAATTCCATGTACCTGCCGAACAGTGTCCGGCTTCATCTTGAATACTGTGTTCCTCGGCTTCTACGCCAAATAATGGCCCTCTTCCACGCGTCGCACGAATGCGAAAAGCCAGGGTGTCTTTTGCATTTCACCCCCCAATTGTGCGAGTCGCCCGCCTATAAAAGAGGCAAGAATCCAGATCCAAACCACACCGTCTTCCTCCCGCGAATACTCCATCGAAGTGCCTTTGACCTAGAAATCCATTCCACCATGGATCGTCAACGCGTCTCTTCTTCACGCGCTCCCAGCCCATCGCCGGGGAATTGGAGGAGGTGCTCTATTTCGCACAACGAGCTTGTGAAGCTCCAAACGGGGGGATTCCTCCCTCCGGCCTTCATGATCCCAGTCCGGGCCAGACTGGTTACTTATCAAGGTGGGAGACAGGCGGAGGACACTCCAAGCCCCAATAAGGGGGAGCGAGTATGTTTTGTCCCTTATCTGATAAGGGGACTCGGATTTCCAATACATCCGTTCCTCCGTGGGCTCCTGAAGTTCTACGGACTCCAGCTCCACCACCTCACGCCCGCCTCTGTCCTGCATATCGCGGTCTACGTAGCTCTTTGCGAGCTATTCCTGGGCATTGAGCCCCATTTCGCATTGTGGAAGAGGCTGTTTTGCCTCGTACCCCGTTCTCACCAGGGGTCCATATATCAAGTGGGCGGCGCCGAAATATGGCGCATCGCCGGGACCGGATACCTATCCGGCACTCCCAAGAAGGCGTCCGAAGACTGGCCCTTGGAGTGGTTTTATATAGGAGACGCTCCGCTGCTAGACCCAGTTCGGATCGGCCTCCCGGAGTTTAGTGCTGCTCCCTTGAAGAAATGCCTCAGCTGGCGCCCACGGAGCCCCCGATTGGAGGAAGACAAGAGCGTCCACTACTTGACGGGCCGGATAAGATTAATGGCTCATTCCGGCTTGACCATCATCGGAGTCATGGCGACATGCATCAAGCGAGGGGTACAGCCACTGCAATACAGAGGCCACCCCATGTGGGATTTCAACGGGGAGGACGATGCTACCCGGCACGGCCGCAAAGGGCCGGATTCGACCGAGGATCTGGTGAAGATCCTGTCCAGCCTGTACAAGGAGGATTTCCTTCGAACGAACCCTTTGAATGGGTTTTCCATGATCAACCCCAGAGGATGGGTAAGTGAACACCTTGAAGGGCCCAACCCATGCTTGCGAAGTTTAAGCTTCTTACATTATGTCTTCGGCGCAGGATCTACGCCGGACTGTGGAGGACATGGTAAGTCCTGCTCCGCAACCCGAGGATCCAGAAGGATCCCTGGATCCGGCCTCCGAAGAGGACCCGGATGTCGAGGTGGAGCTGATCGACGGGGTGTATCACCAGCTCAGCATAGACAATGCTTTGGTCGCCATTACGGCGGACTACCCCGGGCTAAGTCCGGCTTCCCAGGTGACCGCGACCGAAGTCCGGACACCATTATCTCATCCCTGCCCATTTCTAACCTTCGCGAACGATGGTATTTTGCAGGAAGCGCCTTTACGGCAGGAAGCCGAGCCCGCGGCGGCCGACCAACAGAGGTCAGTCCGAACCAGCAGGCGGAAAAGGAGCGCAGTGCGGACAGAAACGTCGCCGCAAAGGTATAGCTCGTATTTGAATTTTTAGAGCAAAGTTCCGAGGAAACGTCTGAGTGCTCATGATCTTTGTAGGAGAAAAAGCGCTCGCCGGACTGCGAGCGCAGGAATTGCCAATCCGACCAACACTGGCCAGGCTCCAGCGCCAGGCCTGGAGGGGGAGGCAAGAGCAAGACGCGAGCCGGATCCTTCTCCAACGGAGGATACCGACAGACTGTCCGCCACCAAGTATGAGGTGGAGAGCGCCATGAACCATAGGCGCCGCCGGACAGTATTTCAAGAAGCGTGCTTTTCCCCTGAGGCATTGGATGCTTTTAACGCAGGGGACGCGCATCTCCGTGATGCTCAAAATGGTTTTACCAGAGCCACGGAGCAGTACGTGAAAGACATACGGGTAAGGGAATTTTAATGGTTGTATATACCAGTAGCCCCCGAGACTTAAAGTAGTTATGCTAACTGATTTAAGGATCATTGGAAATTCCAGGCACTTAACGAGAAGAACGCCCAGCTGTCTCGAGAGCTGCAAGATTGCAAGGCCCAACTTGAGGCCGCACTTGCTGCCGCAGGAGGAGACGGAAAGACCCCTCCTGGTAACACATTTTTGTTAATAAATATAAGCGCTGTGCGGCGTGCGCGCGAGCCTAATAATGACATTTGCAGGTACCGCCGGACAAGATCCGGACGGGCAAGCATTGCTACGCCGGCTAAAGGCTGGCGAGAGTGTGCTGAATAGGGTTTAGCAGGAAAGGAACAAGCTCCAGGATGCCAACGCCAAGCTCGGAGAAGAGCTGAAAGGCGCTCAGGCCGAGCTGTCCGGCTCCGTTAAGGAGAATCAGCGGCTTCGTCGCGGCATTTATAGTGAGTGCTTGAGCGAACTCTTTTGAAAAGAAGAGTTCGGCGAGGAAGTATTTTGACATGATATGTCTTGTAGGTATACTCACGGGTCGTCCTGCAGAGGAGATGCCCATATCAATGGGTGATCAACTTCCCAAACTGTTGCAGCTACTCGAACGAGTTCGGCAGGCAATGAGCGGCGTTGTTCAGGCTTTATGGCCAGCCCTCACCCTACCCGAGGGCCTCGGGGAGCTTGCGGAGAAGCTGCAGGGAGTGCGGCAGCGCTTCCGTTTGTGGAAGATTTCGGCTTGCCGTCAAGGTGCCAGGGAGGCTTGGGCCATGGTGAAGACGCGGTACAAGAAGGCGGATCCCAACCACATGGCCGAAGTTGGACCGGTGGGGCCCGACGGGAAGGAGATCCCTGTGAGTATAGTGTATAGCCAAGTAGAGTTGGCTGCTAAATTTTCCCAACAGGACTGTAAACTAGACAGCCTGTTAGACGGGATTGAGGAGGAATACAATCAGTAACTTTGACAATGTATGTTATCCTTTAAAGTGACATGTGAAATGCCTTCTAGCCGGATTGTAGATCGTTTGTCTTTGCCGACCTTTTCGCTTCGACCTCGGGACCCTAGAGTCCGGAGTGTGTCCGAATACCTTTTTGGTTAAGAAACAACCGTGGTATGCATGGAGACCAGGCGTAGGGGTCATTAGTGCTTTATCAGACAAGTGCCCAACTAGTTATGTCATATTACATGGTTAGTAAGAAACATCTTCCAGGGAGAATAGTTCCGTTAAGGGTTCCTTTCCCTGGGAGGCATGCCCTAAAGTGCATGTCCGGACTGCAAAGAAAGCAGTAAAACATCTGGGGGCAGATAGATAAATAGGTAAAAAGTCATCTTTTAAGTCACCGACCGAATATTCCCTTAAGAACGCTAGCTTTCGCCTTCACCCAGTCTGAGGTACACATCCGGCTGACCCGGCAGTAACAATCGCAGAGGTGCTCCCTTTACCTCCTAGCCGAACAATCGGGAACGTAGGGGTAAGCACAGGAGCCAGGCAACCCAGCTTGGCCAAAACTTAGGTCATATCGATGCATATAATGGCGAGTAAAAGGTACATGTGGAAGCTTGACACATGTGCTGGGTAAAAAACCCGTATAATTGAGCTTCTGTAAAAGAAGCCCCCAGGAATAATGAGTGCGAATGGCACATCATGCGTATGCAAAGAATGCACAAATAGGCCTGGAAGGGCTTTTAAGTGAAAAGGATAAAAAGAGAAATAAAAGACAGCCGAAGTTTAAAAGTTTGGACGGGGGAAGGGGACGAACTCTTAGTCCGGCGCTAGGCGTAGAATCGTCGGAGGCGGGCTGCGTTCCATGAGTTCAGCTCGAGTCGGTGATCCGACGCATTTCGTAGACGGTATGCTCCACCAGTCAGTACTTGATCGATAATTAAGGGGCCCTCCCATTTGGGCTTGAGCTTGTCCTTTTTCTTGTCCGGCAGGCGTAGAACTAGTTCACCAACGTTGTAAGTCTTGGCCCGTACTTCTCTGCTTTGATATCTTCGGGCCTGCTGCTGATAGAATGTGGAGCGAGCCTTCGCGACGTCACGTTCTTCCTCCAATGTGTCCAAGCTGTACTGCCGATCAAGCTCGGCCTCTCTTTCCTCATACATGCGCACTCGAGGTGAGTCATGAATAATGTCACAGGGCAAGACTGCCTCTGCGCCGTATACCATAAAAAATGGTCTGAATCCGGTAGTACGGTTAGGCGTTGTCCGCAGCCCCCAGAGTACGGAGTCGAGCTCCTCGACCCATTGTGTGTCTGATTTAGTGAGTAACCTCACTAGTCTGGGTTTAATGCCGCTCATTATTAGACCATTTGCTCTTTCCACTTGACCGTTGGTTTGAGGGTGATAGACTGACGCATAGTCGAGCTTGATGCCCATATTTTTGCACCATGACTTAACCTCATCGGCTGTGAAGTTTGTGCCGTTGTCGATGATGATGCTGTGGGGGACTCCGTAATGGTGTACTACCCCTGATATAAAGTCTATCACTGGTCCGGACTCTGCCGTTTTGACCGGTTTGGCCTCTATCCATTTGGTGAACTTATCCACCATGACCAATAGGTACTTTTTCTTGTGGGTTCCCCCTTTAAGGGGTCCAACCATGTCAAGCCCCCAGACCGCGAACGGCCAGGTAATGGGTATGGTTTTGAGGGCGGTGGGTGGCATATGGCTCTGATTAGCAAAGAGCTGACAACCAACGCATCGCTGGACCAAGTCCTGTGCGTCTGCCCGAGCCGTCGGCCAATAAAATCCTGTACGGAATGCCTTTCCTACAAGGGCCCAGGCTGTTGCGTGGTGTCCGTCTAGTCCGGCATGAATTTCAGCCAGGAGGTTTCGCCCTTCTTCTTTGGAGACACACCTTTGAAGGACTCCGGTGGTACTTTTCTTATAAAGTTCTCCCTCATGGACCTTGTAGGCCTTCGATCGCCGGACTATGCAGCGGGCCTCATTTTGGTCTTCGGGAAGTTCCTGCCTAAGTAAGTAGGCTAGGAAAGGTTCTGTCCACGCGGCGATTACTGCCATTATGACGTGGGCAGAGGGTGTTATGTCGTCTGCCGAATCACCGGTTGGTGCGGTTTTCTCCGGTTTGTCGCTACCGGGCTCCTCTTCCCATAGTACGGATGGCTTGAAGAGCCATTCCAGGAAGATATTTGGAGGGACAGCATCACGTTTCACACCGATGCGTGCCAGGACGTCGGCCGCTTGGTTATTATCTCGGGCTATGTGATGGAATTCGAGTCCTTCAAACCGAGCTGACATTTTTAGGACAACATTGCGATATGCTGCCATTTTCGGATCCTTGGCATCGAAGTCTCCGTTTATTTGGGATATTGCAAGGTTTGAGTCCCCGCGCACCTCTAGGCGTTGACTGCCCATGGAGACCGCCATCCGGAGACCATGTAACAGGGCCTCGTATTCGGCTGCATTGTTGGAGTCCGTGTACATTATTTGAAGTACATACTAGACTGTATCTCCGGTGGGGGACGTCAGTACAACGCCAGCCCCCAGTCCGGCCAACATTTTGGAGCCGTCGAAATGCATAGTCCAATTGGAGTATGCGCCGTACTCTTTAGGGAGTTCGGCTTCAGTCCATTCGGCGACGAAGTCAGCCAAAACTTGTGACTTTATAGCTCGTCGAGGTTTGTAAGTGATGTCGAATGGTAAGAGCTTAATGGCCCATTTTGCTATCCTGCCCGTTGCGTCGCGGTTATTTATAATGTCATTGAGTGGTACTTCAGAGGCCACTGTTATCGAGCACTCTTGAAAGTAGTGCCGGAGCTTTCGAGACGCCATGAACACCGCATATGCTATCTTCTGATAGTGCGGGTAACGAGATTTGCGGGGGGTTAACACAGTGGATACATAATACACTGGTTTTTGAAGAGGGAATTTATGCCCTTCTGTCGCTCATTCGACGACGAGGACTGTGCTTACAACTTGATGTGTTGCTGCGATGTATAACAACATTGGTTCGCCCAGAGTGGGCGCAGCCAGGACCTGATTTGTTGCCAGTATGGCCTTTATTTCTTCGAGTCCTGCAGTGGCAGCATCCGTCCACTCGAAGTGTTCGGTGCGCCTGAGGGGGCGATAGAGGGGCAATGCCTTTTCTCCTAAACGGGAGATAAAGCAGCTTAAGGCTGCCATGCATCCTGTTAATTTTTGTATTTGTTTGAGGTCTTTTGGAATATCCAACTGTGACAGAGCTCGGATTTTGGCCGGATTTGCTTCAATTCCTCTACCGGATACGATGAAGCCCAGCAGCTTTCCAGCTGGTACGCCGAAAACGCATTTTTCCGGATTCAGCTTGATGTCATATGCTCTGAGGTTGTCGAATGTGAGCCTCAAATCGTCTCTTGTTTTGACGACTACGTTGTCTACGTATGCCTCGACTGTTTTGCCGATCTGGGTGACCAGACATGTTTGAATCATGCGCTGATATGTTGCACCGGCGTTTTTGAGTCCGAAGGGCATCGTGTTGAAGCAGAATGGTCAATATGGAGTGATAAATGCCGTTGCGGCTTGGTCTGCTTCCGCCATCTTGATTTGATGATAGCCAGAGTATGCGTCCAGGAAGCACAACGAATCGTGCCCTGCTGTGGCATCGATAATTTGATCGATGCGGGGGAGAGGGAAGGGATCCTTTGGGCAAGCTTTATTGAGGTCTTTAAAATCGACACAGAGGCGCCAGGATTTATCCTTCTTTGGTACCATCACCAAATTTGCTAGCCAGTCCAGATGTTTGATATCTCTAATGAATCCGGCTTCCAATAGTTTGGCTAGCTCTTCTCCCATTGCCTGTCTTTTGGGCTCGGAAAATCGTCGAAGAGCCTGTTTGACTGGCTTGAACCCTTTTAGGGTGTTTAGGCTGTGTTCTGCCAACCTGGGAGGGATTCCGGGCATGTCTGAAGGATGTCAGGCGAAGATATCCCAATTTTCCCGAAGGAATTCGCGCAGTGCGGCGTCTACTTCGGGGTTTAACTGATATTGCGTTTTCCTCTCGGCAGTCCTTTATCCTGTCCATAACCAGGAGGAGTCTGGCCCAGTAGTGATGTACTGTTTCTATAGGCTCTTGCCGTATTAGAGATAGATCGCATATGTCTGGGCAGGTGGGTGGAATAAAATTCGGCTCCCTGCCCATCTTGAGGCTCAAAGGCCAAGGGGTTTCCGAATTCGGAGGTGTGGTTTGCTGGGGACAATCCAGCGAGTCCGGGGCGATGCATGATTTTAAGTTCAATGCTCGATCGAAGTCCGTCCCCCCACGGGAATCCGGCATGGAGGGTTCGGGAATCCGGACATGAATTGTTTTCAACACTGGCAAAGAGTTGCCGTATTGCCCCTCTACCACTGCGACGTGGTGGGTGGCCTGGGGAGAGTTAATCTCTCTCAGATCGGTTTTAAGCATAATCTGGTTGTAGTCCGTAGCGACTCCCAGGGTGGCGATGCGATCCAAGAGCTCGTTAACAGATGAGAGCTCTATTGGATCTAACTGTTCGGCAGCTTTAGGGCTGACGTGAAGATTGCTTTCGACGACTTGAGAAGTCATTGCCGAAGCGGTGGCCGGATAGGCGGTCATGAGAAAACCACCAAGCCGGATAGTTTGGCCGGCGGACAAGGCCCCTCCGGCGAAAACACCGTCTTTGAAGACGGGTGGAGGCATCCGCTCTATTGGTGACGACACAGGGGAACTCTCAATGAAAGCACCAATGTCGGTGTCAAAACCGGTGGATCTCGGGTAGGGGGTCCCGAACTGTGCGTCTAGGCGGATGGTAACAGGAGACGAGGGACACGATGTTTTTACCCAGGTTCGGGCCCTCTCGATGGAGGTAAAACCCTACGTCCTGCTTGATTAATATTGATGATATGGGTAGTACAAGAGTAGATCTACCACGAGATCAAGGAGGCTAAACCCTAGAAGCTAGCCTATGGTATGATTGTTGTAATGTATGTTGTCCTACGGACTAAAGCCCTCCGGTTTATATAGACACCGGAGAGGGCTAGGGTTACACAGAGTCGGTTACAATGGTAGGAGATCTACATATCTGTATTGCCAAGCTTGCCTTCCACGCCAAGGAAAGTCCCATCCGGACACGGGACGGAGTCTTCAATCTTGTATCTTCGTAGTCTTGGAGTCCGACGGACATTGATAGTCCGGCTGTCTGGACACCCCCTAGTCCAGGACTCCCTCAATAGCTACACACTGAGAATGAAGAATTATGACATGATGGCCTTCGGAGGAAAGAAATGGAAACAACTCATGAAATGCTCCGGATGGGTGAAAAGAATTCCCACAATCGAAAACAATTATGAGGATGGCATGAAGCTAGAACCATGAATCTCTGGAAGAACGGTTAAAGATTTAAGAGGAACTCTTCTTCGGTCTTCACATGTTGAGAATGATGACGAGAACCACCATGAATTGTTGAGATACTCCGGGAGAATGAAAAGCGAAGGGGGTTGAGCCAACGATGAAAACAATTTGAAAGATCTTGGAGAAAGACATATGACTGATGATAATTCATTCTTACGTCAAACTTGAAAAGAATTTGGGAATGGCTCCGAGAAAATTAGAAGAGTCAGGTAAGATCCTGGGAAAAGACGTGTGGGTTAGGGCCCACTCAAAAGAATTATCATTGAAGGATTGCTTGAAATAGAGGTTACAGCTATAGAATTAAATGGCTTGAATGAGATAACAACCTTGAAATATATTGAACGGATAGAGAATGGAAACACAAGTCTTCTGAGATATCTTGAGCACTCCGGATAAGAATAGAGAGAGGTGAACAATTAAGAGGTGCACCGACGTGGAAAAACATTTCAAACAAGGAAAAGGGATATGATCAACACAGAAAGCTTGAATTAATCCACCGGAGAAGAAAAAAGAACGAAGGATGATGAACTTGAAGCTCGTGAGAATCTTGACGAGGGATCACCGGATCAGAACATTGATTGAAAAGAATGAAGAGACTTCACATGAATAAATGGATACTTGATTAACATATCTGAGTCCTTGCAGAAAAAGGGTGGGAGGGCGGGAAAACAAAGACAACTTGGGTATGGATGAAACAAACACTGGTGAGAAAACTTAGAGTTGATCTTGCGGATGTTGAAAATGATCGGCTCCACTTGAAGAGAAGCACACCAGTTGGAAAGAATTAACATGACAAACTCGATGATCAAAAGGATTAGTACTCCCATAGAAATATGAGAACTCCGGTTGAAAGGTATGGAATCAACACTTGACTTCAAAGCAACTCGAATACCACCACTCAAAACAAAAAAAAGGATCTGGCTTGCAGAAATAAGCCGGAAACAAACATATGATAGATCCCATACCGTATCATGTGTCTGTTGGAAAGATAAAACTAGAGCTACTTGAATTCCCACCTATAAAACTCCCGAAACTTTCTGGTTATGCAATCTGGTGTTGGGGATATAGGGGAAGCAATATATCTCACCCAAACTAACAATTCCTACATCCAGCTGTATCCATCCGTCAACACATAACCAAGAAAACTCCGGAAATTGTGTACCTCAACCTTCAGAAAGCATCCATTATACGAGTTATGGCAATACTCTCGAACTCCCCAGTACTGGGTGACATCGAGGTTATCTCACCAACAACTGCATAAAAGAGATTTTCGATGTCGGCAAAACTCAGGTATTCCAGAACCGCAACGATAAAATTGTGACGACAACACCTCGGAGCTCAACTCCCTAGGTCGATGCCACATAAATAGACAGGAGGCACCAAGAACAATGTTCTCATCACAAAACCATCGGAACGATTCCAAGATACCCGCGTGATCCTAAAAAAATTTAGTGAAATTTGAGGAGAGGAAAGACAAAACATCTATGTCAAGAGTCCTCACCAGAGCGATGAAGGAGGCTGAGGAGTAAAAAGAATCCTACTCTCTGATATATATAATCCTAAGACTCAAAATAGTTTTTTTTTCTGGACTCAACAACGGCCAACAATCAAGGGGGCTCCTATGGTCGGTCGAGGCTCTGATTACCAACTTGTCACGCCCAATATGCGACCCTATCCAAAAGGAACTCGAAGGTCCCACTAAGGATAGACCCGCATATTGAAACGCTTTTGCAAGGTGGATATCATTACATCAACATTACATAATAGATGGGGATACATACATAAGGCATACTATGCCACATGAATACAACATCACAATACATAAGAGCATCATCTGCCTACGGATGAAACACAAACATAAACTCAAACGACATCCACCCTGCTAGCCCAGGATGCCGACCTGGAACCTATCCCCTGATCGAAGAAGCATAAGAAGAACTCAACGCAAGCAAGCATCGCTCTCGCGTCATGATCATCGCGTAACCTGTACCTGCAACTGTTGTTGTAGTAATCTGTGAGCCATGAGGACTCAGCAATCCCATTACCATGGGTATCAAGACTAGCAAAGCTTAAAGGGAAAGGAAGGGGTAAAGTGGTGAGGCTGCAGCAGGAACTAAGCATATATGGTGGCTAACATACGCAAATAAGAGCGAGAAGAGAGCAAGCAGAACGGTCGACAACTAGTAATGATCAAGAAGTGATCCTGAACTCCTACTTACGTCAAACATAACCTAGAAACCGTGTTCACTTCCCGGACTCCGCCGAAAAGAGACCATCACGGCTACACACACAGTTGATGCATTTTAATTCGGATCTGGTGTCAAGTTATCTACAACCGGACATTAACAAATTCCCATCTGCCAATAACCGCAGGCACGGCTTTCGAAAGATTATACCCTGCAGGGGTGTCCCAACTTAGCCCATGACAAGCTCTCGTGATCAACGAAGGAATAGACCTTCTCCCAGGAAGACCCGATCAGACTCGGAATCCTGGTTTACAAGACATTTCGGCAATGGTAAAACAAGACCAGCAAGACCGCCCGATGCGCCGACAATCCCGATAGGAGCTGCACATATCTCGTTCTCAGGGCAATACCAGATGAACACTACGTATAACTAAAACCAGCCCTCGAGTTTCCCCGAGGTGGCACTGCAAGTGGCTCTGGTTCGGACCAACACTTAGACAAGCACTGGCCCGGGGGGGGGGCTGTAATAAAGATGACCCTTGGGTTAATTACTCCCAAGGGAAATATAGGTGGTGGTGAGGCAAATGGTAAAACCAAGGTTGGGCCTTGCTGGAGGAGTTTTGTTCAAAGCGAACTGTCAAGGGGGTCCCATAAATCACCCGACCGCATAAGGAACGCAAAATCCAGGAACATAACACCGGTATGACGGAAACTAGGGCGGCAAGAGTGGAAAAAAACACCAGGCAAAAGGCCGAGCCTTCCACCCTTTACCAAATATATATAGATGCATTAATAATATAAGAGATATTGTGATATCCCAATCAAAATCCTATCAACCATGGAGAAATCTTCAACTTCACCTGCAACTAACAACGCTATAAGAGGGCTAAGCAACGCGGTAACATAGCCAAGCAATGGTTTGCTAGGATGGGTATCAAAGGTTAGAGGTTCATGTCAATTTGGGAGGCTTGATAAACAGGTAATAGGTAGTGCAGCAAAGCGATAGAACAAAGCAACTAGCATAGCAATGATAGTAGTGAGATCCAGGGTAGCGGTCATCTTGCCTGAAATCCCGCTAGGAAGAAGAACGAGCCCATGAAGAAGACGAACGGGAGTAGTCGAACGAATCCTCACAATCGCCACATTACCGGAACTAAGAAGCAACACCGGAAAGAAACAAACAACATGGTAAACACACAAGCATAATCATGGCATGATGCACAATCAAGTATGATGCATGTCCGGTTTAATGAGGCATGGCATGGCAAAGTGCAACACACAATACTACAAATTAAATGGAGCTCAATATGCAACGAGTTGCATATTAACAAAACACCACATGCAATTATTTAGTTTGATCTCGGTTATGTACCCAATAATATTAAATGTTATTAGCATGGCAAGGGGGTGAAACATAATGAAACTACCTATCTAGGCAAGTTTAAATGAGGCCGGAAACAACAAACAATAATTCCGGAAAATCCCCATGTGCATATTTTAGATTCAATACTGTTCTGCCCTAAACACAATTTTAATGTTGTTAAACAGCAACATAAAGTGCACCATGTTAATCTAGTCATTTTTCCACCCCATTTACATATAAAGTTTATTTAAAACCGAGCTACGGTTATTTAGTTATGAAATAAATCATTTTAGCATGGCATTATGCAAAATAAACAGAAACAGCATGTTCAACATTTTTATCATAGATGAAAGTGGCATATTATTAATCTACACAATTTTCTGAGCATTTTACATATATAAATTATTTTAATCCGATGCATAGTTGTGGAGTTATTATATGCATGAACTTCAGGTTTTTTTTGTAAATCTGTTAATTCTACGGATAATGTTAAAATAGCTGGATAGGGAAAAAAATAGCAACGGGCCGAATCTGGCTAGCCCAATAGAGGAAAGGCCAGGGGGGCTGCTCACCCTGGGCCTTGGGACGGTTCGGTGAGGAAGGCTGCAGGAGGGCGCGCTGGGCCTGGAGGGAGTTGGGCCGCGGCCGGGCCCACGTGGCCGACGCAGGCAACGGCGCAA
Organism: Triticum timopheevii; assembly: GCA_963921465.1. Classification (NCBI taxonomy): domain Eukaryota; kingdom Viridiplantae; phylum Streptophyta; class Magnoliopsida; order Poales; family Poaceae; genus Triticum; species Triticum timopheevii. The sequence goes on from OY997272.1 coordinate 158,156,418, forward strand.
GGAGCGACCGGCCTTGGCCCGAGGCCGAGGCGAGGCTTGACAGCGGCGACGGGACGAGGGAAGCCGGCGGCGGGGCGAGGGATGGCCGGAGGAGTTCTGGGGATGGGTGGATCTGGGCGAGGACGGCGAGATCCGGCGGTTCCCGGCCGGAACTGACGCCAAACGGCAGCGGCAGGACGATCTCCATGGCGGCGGCGGCTGCCTGCGGGAGGAAGGGGTCGGCGGGGTGAGCACGAGAAGTGGAGGAGAAGAAGGTAGAGAGGAGGAGGCGGGGCTCCGGCCTGGCGAAGCTTCGGCGGCGGCGGCGCGCTGCTCCGGCAGGACGACGGGGAATGCGACACGGACGAGGAGGCGCTGGGGCGACGAGGGCTCGGGGTCGAGGGGCTCCTCCCCTCGATCCAGATTGGGAGCGGGAGGCGCGGGGAGCTCGGGCCCTCGCGGGATGCGGCAGCGCGGTCTCGGGCCGTGCGGGCCCTGCGGCGCTGAGGGGGAGCGCGGGGAACAGGTGGCGAGCGAGGAGTGGGCGAGGGAGGCTTCTGCGGCGGCGCCGGCCAGCTGGGTGGCGCCAAGTGGCAGCGGCGGACTAAGGAGGTTGGTGGCGCGGCCCCCGAGGTGGGAGGAGGTTAGGGGAGGATTTGGGGCGCGGTTTTCGAGAAGAAGGAAGGAGAAGGCCAGATTTGGCAAGGGAAGGGGTTTAAATAGGAAATGGGGGATAGGGTTTGAGGGTGTGGGGGTGTTTTGGAGCCTTCCGATCTCGATCGGACGGTTTTGAACGCGTGGGGAGGTAGACTGGGCCTAGGAGGGGTTAGTGGGCTGTGTAGAGGGGTTGGGCTGAGAAGAGAGAGAAGAGGTGTGGCCCGGTGGTAGTTTCAGAGACCGAAACGTCCGACAAATAAACCGACTATATCGCGGTTACATATTTAACGGTTGGGCAGTCAAACGAACTCCAAATGCGACGAAACTTGGCAGGCGGCCTGTCTACACTATAATAAGACCGCATGACATGTTGCATCCCATTCCAAGAACATTTTTATGCCACTTATAAAATATTATTTCGGAGGTGCCGCGGGCGCGTGCGAGTGTGTCTGGACTCCGAACGGACAACGGAGAGAACCGGCGGAACCCGAACGGATGCAAGTTTTATGAAAATGATGTCGATGCAATGCAGATGATGACATGAGACGAGATGCATAACAAGAACAAAATGCAAAACAACAGATAAAAACCCAACCACGAAGGAAAAATCATATAGCATCTCCGGAAAAGGCAAGAGTTGGAGTTATGAATATGGAAAGTTGTATCTGGGGCGTTACATCTATATAAACCGGATGGCTTTAGTCCGTAGGACGAACAACAATCATACCATAGGCTAGCTTCTAGGGTTTAGCCTCCTTGATCTCGTGGTAGATCTACTCTTGTAACACACATCATCAATATTAATCAAGTAGGACGTAGGGTTTTACCTCCATCAAGAGGGCCCGAACCTGGGTAAAACATCGTGTCCCTCGTCTCCTGTTACCATCCGCCTAGATGCACAGTTCGGGACCCCCTACCCGAGATCCACTGGTTTTGACACCGACATTGGTGCTTTCATTGAGAGTTCCTCTGTGCCGTCACCGATAGGCTCGATGGCTTCTCCGGTCATCATCAACGACACAGTCCAGGGTGAGACCTTCCTCCACGGACAGATCTTCGTATTCGGCGGCTTTGCACTGCGGGCCAATTCGCTTGGCCATCTGGAGCAGAACAAAAGTTACGCCCCTGGCTGTTAGGTCAGATTTAGAAGTTTGAACTTCACGGCTGACATCCATGGGGACTTGATCCTCGATGGATTCGAGCCACAGCCGAGCGTGCCGCACTGTCACGACGAGCATGATTTAGCTCTGCGGTCGGACAGTACCCTGGAGGCCGCACTTGAGCCCGCTCCGATCTTCAATTCAGAGCTGGCTGCACAGATCGAGGACGGATGGTTAGACGCCGTCTTGGCGGCTGCAACCTCTACGGCGATAGAGCCGAACACTGATCTTGTCCCTCACGAAGCTCGTGACTCCGAGGTGCCGGACTCCTTGCCGGACTCCGAACCTCCCGTGCCCCCACCAATAGAATCCGGTTGGATGCCGATCATGGAGTTTACTGCCTCGGACATCTTTCAACATTCACCTTTTGGCGACATCCTGAGTTTGCTAAAGTATCTCTAATTATCAGGAGAGCCCTGGCCGGACTGTGGCCAGGACGGTTGGGATGCGGACGACGAAGAATTCAAAACCCACCCACCACCCACTTGGTAGCCACTGTCGATGATCTAACCGACATGCTAGACTACGACTCTGAAGACATCGACGGTATGGACGACGATGCCGGAGACGACCAAGAACCAGCGCCTACCGGGCACTGGAAATCCACCTCATCGTATGATATATACATGGTGGATATCCCAAAGGATGGGAATGGCGAAGGGGCAGCGGAGGATGACCCCTCCAAGAAACAGCCCAAGCGCCGACGTCAGCGGCGCCACTCTAAATCCCGACATAGCAAAAATGAAGATTCCGGCACCGGAGATAATAACACCCTAGATAGTGCCGAAGACAACCCACTCCAGCAAGATTCAGCACAGGAGGATGGGGACGCCAGCCCTCATGAGAGAGCGGCAGAAGAAGAGGTAGAGGACTACATGCCTCCCTCCGGAGACGAGGCAAGCCTCGACAACGACGAATTCGTCATGCTTGAGGATCCCATCGAACAAGAGCGTTTTAAACGCAAGCTTATTGCCACGGCAAACAGCCTAAAGAAAAAGCAGCAACAGCTTAGAGCTGATCAAGATCTGCTAGCTGACAGATGGACCGAAGTCCTCGCGGCCGAAGAGCATGAGCTCGAACGCCCCTCCAAAAGTTACCCTAAACACAAGCTGCTCCCCCGATTAGCCATAGGGGAGCGCTCCGAACTTGCGAGATATATTGGAGGATAAGGCAAGACAATCAAGATCGATCTATGGATCGCGTGGGCACCCCATGATACGTGACGACAACCGTCATGCCGGACACAGTAAGTCCGGCCGGGCCGAACAAAATAGACAAAGCTCTTTTGAGCTCCGTCGCGATATCGCCCAGTACAGAGGTGCCGCACACCCACTATGCTTCACAGACGAAGTAATGGATCATCAAATCCCCGAAGGGTTTAAACCCGTGAATATTGAATCTTACGACGGCACAACAGACCCCGCGGTTTGGATCGAAGACTATCTCCTTCACATCCACATGGCCTGCGGTGACGATCTTCACGCCATCAAATATCTCCCCCTCAAGCTTAAAGGACCAGCCCGGCATTGGCTTAACAGCTTGCCAGCAGAGTCAATTGGGAGCTGGGAAGACCTGGAAGCCGCATTCCTCGATAACTTCCAAGGCACATATGTGCGACCACTAGACGCTGACGACCTCAGCCACATAATTCAGCAGCCAGACGAATCGGCCAGACAATTCTGGACACGGTTCTTAACCAAGAAAAACCAAATCGTCGACTGTCTGGATGCGGAGGCCCTAGCAGCCTTCAAGCATAATATCCGAGACGACTGGCTTGCCCGGCACCTGGGATAGGAAAAGCCAAAATCCATGGCAGCCCTCACATCACTCATGACCCGCTTCTGCGCGGGTGAGGACAGCTGGCTAGCACGCAGCAACAACCTCAGCAAAAATTCTGGCAGTCCGGATATCAAGGACCGTAATGGCAGGTCGTGTCATAACAAAAACAAACGCCGCATTAATGGTGACAACAGTGAGGATACGGCAGTCAATGCCGGATTCAGAGGCTCTAAACCCGGTCAGCGGAAAAAGCCATTCAAAAGAACTACTCCGGGTCCGTCCAATTTGGACCGAATACTCGACCGCTTGTGCCAGATACATGGCACCCCCGAAAAGCCAGCTAACCACACCAACAGGGACTGTTGGGTATTCAAGCAGGCAGGCAAGTTAATTGCTGAAAATAATGACAAGGGGCTGCATAGCGATGACGAGGAAGAGACCCGACCGCCAAACAATAGAGGACAGAAGGGTTTCCCCCCACAGGTGCGGACGGTGAACATGATATACGCAACGCACATACCCAAAAGGGAGCGGAAGCGTGCACTCAGGGATGTATACGTGATGGAGCCAGTTGCCCCGAAGTTCAATCCATGGTCCTCCTGCCCGATCACTTTTGACCGAAGAGACCACCCCACCAGCATCCGCCATGGCGGATTCGCCGCATTGGTTCTAGACCCAATCGTCGACGGATTTCACCTCACCAGAGTCCTGATGGACGGCGGCAGCAACCTGAACCTGCTTTATCAGGACACAGTGCGCAAAATGGGCATAGACCCCTCAAGGATTAAACCTACCAAGATGACCTTTAAAGGCGTCATACCAGGTGTAGAAGCCAATTGTACAGGCTCAGTTACACTGGAAGAGGTCTTCGGATCCCCGGATAACTTCCGAAGCGAGGAGTTAATCTTCGACATAGTTCCATTCCGCAGCCGCTATTATGCCCTGCTCGAACGTACCGCGTTCGCAAAGTTCAATGTGGTGCCGCACTATGCATACCTCAAGCTCAAGATGCCAGGCCCTCGAGGAGTCATCATGGTCAACGGAAACACTGAATGTTCTCTCCGCATGGAGGAACATAGAGCAGCTCTCGTGGCAGAAGTACAATGCAGCCTCTTAAGGCAATTCTCGAGTCCGGCCGTTAAGCGGCCGGACACAGCTAAGCGCGCCCGGAGTAACCTACAACAAGACCACCTGGCACGTGCCGAGCACGCGTAGCAGTGCGACCCCAACCCCAGCCCCTGTAAAACGTCAAGACAGGTCCTTCGTGTACACCATTACGCTCTGAAGATACCATGGGCATGGGGAGAGGGGCACGACCACGATAGGCCCAGAATGCGGCTCAACCACACCAAGGGCTCTCAAGTGTGTCGTTCTTTTTTTCCTTTCTTTTTTCTTTCTATTTTTACCCACAGGACTCCGTTCGTCAGAGGCCCTGTCCGGCAGTAGACCTGCCGAACTCACGATGCAACAGCCAGGGAAGAAGAAAGGCTACAACGAATATCCAGGTGGTCTCCATTACGAGCATTAAATCTGTTTTATGCACCATTCTGCAGCCTACCCCTAGAGGGGGACAAGTTTAACAGTCCCATCCCTTGCTTATCGCACCATTTGTATTGTTCTGCACTTACAACAGTTTTTCTTGAATAAGTAATGCAGCACCTTTTTGCTTGCAATTGCATTTCTATTTTTTTACATACGTTCGTTTGTGACATTACGCATCCGTACGTTTTGGTACGGCTAAATACACCAGGGGCTTATGTTTCCCGCATCATGGTGTGATAAGTCCAAACACTTTCACAAGTGCGGCACCCCGAACTTATAGCATTATATGCATCAGCTCTGAATCATGTCTTGGGTCAATAGTTGGGTTTTCCCGGCTCCCATGTTTTGGTACCTTACGTTCCGTTGTATCGGCTAAGGTGGCACTGGGAGAACCACTGCGATTGCACCCCAGTTGAGCTGGGTTAATGCCTCAGTGGAGAAAGCTAAAACTGACCGTCATGATGAGGCGAGAGCTGGTCGCTGTTCGAGAGGTTTTTTGCGAGTCCCTAAAGACTTATGCCGCTTAGATCGAGGAGCCGGTTTTTGTCCGGCCCAGGCGTGGATAGCGCCCCAAATTCGGCCTTCCGAAGACTAGGGGCTTCGCCGAAATTTAAAATTATAGAATTCGATGGCTAAGTGAGAGTGTTCAAGCATTATAAGTCTGGTTGCCTTGTTTGTTGTGTTGAGCGCCTCCCTAGATGGACACAAATATGGGAACAAGATTGCTCAAATTTATCCCGAACACCCTAGCACTCGTGGCATGGGGGCTGAAGCCGACGACTTGCCATCTCTCAGATTTGATAAACAGCCGCACAGAAGGTAATATTTTAAATCAAAATGCGTTGCTTAGCACAAATGAACTACGTTTTCAGCGCACAGGATAAGAAAATGCGAGTCTACTCAAATATTACATGTTTGGAACACTCACCCGCAATAGTGTGGGCGCCCTTCAACACACTCTTATAATACATCTCGGGCGTGCGATGCTCCTTGCCCTCTGGTGGTGGGTCCGTCACGAGCTTCTGGGCATCCATCTTGCCCCAGTGTACCTTTGCGCGGGCAAGGGCCCGACGGGCACCTTCAATACAGGCGGAGTGCTTGATGACTTCAACCCACGGGCACGCATCCACCAGCCGCCGCACCAGGCCGAAGTAGCTCCCAGGCATGGCCTCCTTAGGCCATAGCCAAACTATAAGGCCCTTCATGGCCTGTTCGGCCGCCTTGTGGAGCTCGACCAACTGCTTTAGCTGGTCGCTAAGGGGCACCGGATGTCCGGCCTCAGCATACTGAGACCAGAAGACCTTCTCCGTCGAGCTCCCCTCCTCGGCTCGGTAGAACGCGGCAGCATCGGACACGCTGCAAGGAAGATCTGCGAACGCTCCTGGAGAGCTCCGAATTCGGGTAAGCAATAGGTAATTAACACTCACATGCTTACTTTGCATGAAAAATGTCTTACCCACTGCTATTTTCTTCAACGCCTCGATTTCCTGGAGGGCCTTGTAGGCTTCGGCCTTAGCGGCTTTGGCACTCTCAAGAGCCGTTGCAAGCTCAGACTCTCGAGTCTTCGAGTCACGCTCCAGGCTCTCATGTTTTTTCATGAGATCCTGGAGCTCTTGCTGTACCTCCGCCACCCGCGCCTCCTGCTTCTCTCGCTCGCTGCGCTCCGCAGCCGCATTGCGTTCGGCCACGGCCACGGCCTCTTTCAGGGTCGCCACCTCGTTAGTGGCCCCTGCAATACCCATGTTATCCTTGTCTTTCATTTTGCAACCAAAATCCTTTTCTGTAAGGTACAATTTTAATAAGGTGTTACTCACCTTCCTTTTCCTCGAGCTGCTTCTTGGCACGACCGAGCTCGTTCTCGGACCTCTCGAGGCCTTCCTTCAAAGTATTGACCTCCGCAGTCAGTGCGACAGAGGTCAGCAGCGTAGCCTGCAATCCCATATCGACATATTTTTTATGACTCCTGCCTATATCTTCTTAGATCCTCAGTCCGGCTTTTCTTTCCGAACACCGAACCGAGCATCAGGGGCTACTGTCTATGCGGTACTATTTTACATACATCAAAATTCTTACCTCAAATCCTGTTAGAAGGCTGCTGCAGGCTTCAGTCAGCCCGCTCTTGGCGAGCCGCACCTTCTGAATCACCGCACTCATAACAGTGCGGTGTTCCTCTTTGATGGAGGTGCCATTGAGCGCCTCTAGCAAGCTATCTGGCGCCTCCAGTTGGACGGAGGCTGCCGGTGTCACGGTCTTGCCCTTCTTACGAAGGGGCTGCCCGCCGGACTCCGGAGCCACTATGGGATCCAGAGCCGAGTCCGGTGCAAAGTCCAGGAGGTTGTCCTGCGACACCTCCGGGGCCTCCTCCTCCTGGTGGGTCCCTTCCCGGGATCCCACCTCGGCATCGTTCGTGTCATGGGGGGTGGAGGCGGTCGGAAGAGAATCCATATCCAACGCACCTAAGGACCCGCTCGATGAAGCGGGAAGATCATCCTTGGGCGGACTGCAGAGTTGTATGCGGTATTAGAAAGACATTGTGTGGCAAAAAAGATAAATCATGAAGTTATTCGGGAGTCCGGATACTCACAATCTCGCCAGAGGCCTGGCCCTTGGAGGCCAGTCCTTGTCGTCATCACTGGCGTTGGCAGAACAGTCCAGGGGAAGAGTTTTTCCCTTCTTGGAACCTTCGGCCTCCCTCGCTGGGGAGGCCTTCCTTTTCTTCTCTCCCCCCTCTGGGGAAGACGCTTTCTTCTTCTCCTCCTCACCTTGGTGAGAGGAGTCGGCCTTGGAGTCGTCATCCGATAGCACCTGAAAATGAGAACTCTTCCGAGTCCCCGTGGCCTTCTTCTTGGCCTTCTTCTCCGGCACCACGTGGGGTGCCGGAGCCAGCCGCCCCATTAAACGGGCATCCGCTAGGTCCTCTGGCAATGGGGCCGGACAGATAGCCTGTTCGGCCTTCTTCAGCCAGTCCTGTCAAAGGAAAGGGATTTTAGATCCCGCATAGAGTCAGACTATGGAAAACAAGCGTCCTTAAAGGAAAAAATCACTTACCTCATCAGCTGGACGCTCCAAGTTGAATCCGCGATCTTCGGTAGCGGATGCGGGAGCCTCGGCGCCCTTGAACATCACCTTCCAGACATCTTCGTACGTAGTGTCGAAGAGCCCGCTCAAAGTCTGGTGCTGCGCCGGATCGAACTCCCACATGTTGAAGCCCCATCGTTGGCACGGGAGAATCTGGCGGATGAGCATGACCTGGACTACGTTGACGAGCTTGAGCTTCTTGTCCACTAGCTTTTGAATGCAAGCTTGGAGTCCGGTCAGCTCCTCTGAATCACCCCATGTCTGGCTGCTCTTTTTCCAGGAGGTGATCCGTGTGGGGATGCCGGATCTAAATTCGGGGGCCGCTGCCCATTCGGGGTCACACGGCTCGGTGATGTAGAACCACCCCGATTGCCACCCCTTGATGGTTTCCACGAAAGTGCCCTCAAGCCAAGTAACATGGGACATCCTGCCCACCGTGGCGCCTCCGCACTCCGCTTGGCTGCCCTTCACAACCTTCGACTTGACACTGAAGGTCTTGAGCCACAAGCCAAAGTGGGGCTGGATGCAGAGGAAGGCCTCGCACACGACGATAAACGCCAAGATTTTGAGGATAAAATTCGGGGCCAAATCATGGAAATCCATGCCGTAGTAGAACATGAGCCCCCGGACAAAGGGATGGAGTGGGAAGCCCAGTCCGTGGAGGAAATGGGCAAGGAATACTACCCTCTCATGGGGCTTGGGGGTGGGGATGAGCTCTCCCTCGTTGGGGAGCCGGTGCGCGATGTCGCTGGACAAGTATCCGGCGTTGCGCAGCTTCTGGATCTGCCCCTCCGTGACGGAGGAGGCCATCCACTTGCCTCCTGCTCTGGACATAGTTGGAGAAGGTTGAGGTGGGATGTGCGGGCTTGGGCGCTGGAGCTCGGGTTCGCAGAGATGGATAAGCCAAGGAGGAAGAAGGCGCAGTTAATAGGGTTGGACCTTTATCCCCTTATATGGGCGGACGAAAACATGCGTCCCCACCGGCCTGATAAAACTCGCTTATCCCCCAAGCACCGCAGTCAATGGCACAGTTGGGTTACCCACGTCCGTATTGATGGGAATCCCGGAATAAGGGGAACACGATCTCTGCTTCGACAAGACGTGCCAAGGAAACCGCTTCGCTAAACGCATTGAGGTGGTACCATAAAAACGATCTAAGTAAAGGCTTGGTAGTGGTGTGACGTCACACCATCAAATACGTCAGCAGGTTGAACTTGTGTAAATATTATTCTCTCTACGGTGGTATGTGGAAATTATTTTTGCAGAGCCGGACACTATCCTGGTGTTCACAATCTTCTATAAATTATTCGGAGGAGGAACCCGCCTTGCAATGCCGAAGACAATATGCGTGCCGGACTCGTCGTCATTGAATCCTGGTTCAGGGGCTACTGAGGGAGTCCTGGACTAGGGGGTGTCCGGATAGCCGGACTATCATCATCGACCGGACTCCAAGACTATGCAGATACAAGATTAAAGACTTCGTCCCATGTCCGGGTGGGACTTTCCTTGGCGTGGAAGGCAAGCTTGGCGATACGGATATGCAGATCTCCTACCATTGTAACCGACTCTGTGTAACCCTAGCCCTCTCCGGTGTCTATATAAACCGGATGGCTTAGTTCCGTAGGACGAACAACAATCATACCATAGGCTAGCTTCTAGGGTTTAGCCTCCTTGATCTCGTGGTAGATCTACTCTTGTAACACACATCATCAATATTAATCAAGCAGGACGTAGGGTTTTACCTCCATCAAGAGGGCCCGAACCTGGGTAAAACATCGTGTCCCTCGTCTCCTGTTACCATCTGCCTAGACGCACAGTTCGGGACCCCCTACCCGAGATCCGCCGGTTTTGACACCGACAGTCATCTTTAACTTGCCTTATTGAAGACCCGACTTGTCACATTGTGATGAGCCGGCCCTTGGGGGCTACCAATTGCTCCTGTCAAAAATTCAAAGTACACAAGCCTTAATCCATTATATTGAAGGTGTCAGTGTCAAAACCGGTAGATCTTGGGTAGGGGGTCCCAAGCTGTGTGTCATGGATCGATGGGTAACAGGAGACAGGGGACACAATGTTTACCCAGGTTCGGGCCCTCTTAATGGACGTAATACCCTACTGCCTGCTTGATTGATCTTGACGAATATAGAGATTACAAGAGTTGATTTACCTCGAGATCATAAGTTGTGGTCTAAAACCTGAGGATATGACCAATAATGTCATAATCTATCGACTAGCCTGGCCCTGTCTTATATAATGTACCAGAGGCCTAGGATAACAAGAGTCCTAGTCGAATACGTTGGTGGAGAGGAGTCCTTGTCTTGATCACCAAGCCTTGTGGAATCTTCCTCGTGTGCGGCATGGGCTGCCCGAAGTGGCCCATGAGTGAACCGCCATGGGGGTCCTCGGCCCGATCCAACTAGTTGGGAGCTGACGTGGATAGTACCCCCTAGTCCAGGACACTATCAGTATCCCCCTGAACCGGTCTTCAAGTTGGGGATGCTCCTCAATTCTTCCGAACTATTCTTCATCTTCGGTCGTCGGTCTTGAAAACTGGTTCAACAAATCTTCTTATCTTCGATCTTGAGGATCGCCGAAGTAAATCCGAAGAGTTTAAACATCAAGTATTCGAGGAGCCCCTTTAAGTTATCGGTCTTTATCAATGCCTTGTTATTTTTACGCCCACCTCGGGTTTGAAGTGTTTCCCGTGCGGCGGTATCCTCTCGCGTGCGAGCTCCAACGCCGGACTATATCCGAGCTCCATCGCCGGACTATATCCGAGGTGTCTTTTTGCAGCCGAGGTCCAACACCGGGCTATATCCGAGCTTCAATTTCGGAATGTATCCGAGCTCCAACGCCGGACTATATCCGAGGTGTCATACATCACCTCGGCTTGAAAAAATTCGAGGGAGTTTAACCGAGCTTTAATGTCAAAAATGCCCTTTATGGAGCCAACCATTTGTATCCGAGCTTTCTGCTGGACTACATCCGAGGTGGTGCACTACCTCGGCCGTGGGCTGATTGTTTGTGGATTTGATTCCAATTTGTGCAATGTATTCTCTGCCGAGATATATAGCCAGTAGCCCTCAAGGTGCACGTTGGCCTAATATCCGGTATGCAACTGAAGGATAAAATCAAACCGCGGACCCTAGTAGCCCCTGAGACTCAGATCGATTCGTAAAATCAGCCAGAGGATCAATTCCCAGGTCGGCAGCATACTTACGAATAGAAACACGATGTGATATATTTAGAGGAAATAGTGATCAATGGACGGGACCTTGAGAGAGGGTCTTGAGAAGTTGCCGTAATATATTAGCTTGATGCCGGATAGGTCCATCTGGTGCCTATTGTTGTCCGAAGGCACGTTTTCCCATCGTTCATTGAGCACTTTGAATAGGCAACTTTGAATTTTATGCATTGAATAGGCAACGTAGTAGACACTCGTCGGGTGGCAATACCAGATTAGGGGATCGATGTGCCCCTTTAATATTTGTAAATAATAAGCATGAAGCCCAGTAGCCCCCGAGCCTTAATGTGGGCATGGGTGGCCGAATTAAGGATCAATATCCGTTTGACAGAAAATTTTGTTGTGTTTAACACAAACTTCTTCGAAAGAGATTAAAGATCTCATAAAGGAGTTAGAGCTAACAAAAGCTGAGCTCTCCAAGTTCGGCCTTAAGGGTCTTAATAGATAGGAAATCGATGCCAGTAGGGAACTATGAGAGCGTTATATCAGCTGCTCGGTTGTCTCAAAGAGATTGTGCCATTGACTCTTTGAAAGATTGGCTGCGGAAAAATTGATTTTTGCTCACAATTTATGTGTAATGATTCTATATACCCAAGTACTTTACATCATTAATGCTCGGATCCGCATTGTACAAAACTTTGTTTACCGACCATCGGCTTCAACCTCCTCGACCAGTATCCTGGGAGTGTTTGTCCCACTTTGTAAATCCTTTATGAGGGCAAAAATTTGTGGCAAACGAGGCAATCCGGCCATAAGGTTTTATAAACAAAGGTATGCGGAGAGATATGTTATATGAAGAAACATCTTCCAAAGAAAATAGTTCCGCTATCAGTTCCTTTCTTTGGGTTCTCATGCTGACCATGATCATGAAACCTCATCTCCAATCAATGCAGGAGGAAAATACTAAGGATTTAGTTCGGGGAAAGTTCCTGAACTCTATGGTCTGAGTGGATCGAATTTTTCACTTTCGTTGTTGCCGACCAATTAAATCCTTTAAGATCACAAGCTTTCGGCTTCACCCAGTCTGAGGTACTAACTCGGATGACCCGATAGTAACAATCACAGAGGTGCTCCCTTTACTGCCTAGCCGAACAATCGGAAACATAGGGGTAAGCATAGGATCCAGGCAATAATGAATCTAATGGTATTGATTCGTTATTGTATATGTTAATATATTTTTCTATAAAAACTTTGTCAAAGTTTACAAAGTTTGACTTTGACCAGAGCTAATATGCAGAGTAAATAAATATGGAGGGAGTACATCAAAAACCCAGCTACATCTACACGGGTGTGATGAGAGGGATGTGGATTGCCGTTCGATCGTGGTGCATCCTATGGTGCACACGCGCAACCCGCGTGCCTGGCGTTCCGGCCAATCACAATGCAACCCGGTCGGGTGAGCACACACAGTTTCCAGAGGCGACAGAAATGAAGCATGTGCGATAGTAAATGAGCAAGATTGTAGGGGAATAAAAATTTCCTGCATCGTTTGTCCTTGAGCTCTAAAAACCGCCGCATTATACGGTTGTCCTTCCTCTCTCACAAAATGTCGCCCACTTCTCTTCGCCCCCCTTCTAGTTTACAATCCTAGTACGAATCAAACAACGCACATAGGAAAAATTCCTAAGGATTATAATCCTCCAAAGTTCCTTTGAGAATCCTTTGAATCAAATAAGCCCTTATAGGGCTCAATCAACAAATCTCACCAACCATTGGCACCATGTACTTAGAGCAAGTACAATAGTGGACTTATAGCCTACTTACATGGTGTTTTTGCCTATGTGGAGGAAAGAGATGTGAAAAAGTAAGGTGAGTGGGCTCTCATGCAAGAGCATAGCTATATACGTATTCCTAGGTAAATGCAATAAATGTGAAGAAAGAGATAGAGATAAGATGAAAAAAAGTACTAATGTAATAGCCAACCTTATAGCCCACACTATTGTATGAGTGCATATATGGCTATAGATGACATGGTAGTTCCTTATAGCCATTAGTTGGTTATATTTATTACCATGCTCTTATGGTTGCTTCATCTGACCAACTTACTCTTGGAATATTGGAGTACGAACACATTCAACTATGAGGTGATGACTTTGCGGGTTTCTAAGTCGAGCCAGCGGTACCCCTTATGCTCGCAGAGAAGGCCGAGGAGTACGAAACGGCAAGAGCGAGGCGCAAGTTTGTGGGGGGTGGTGGCGTAGAGGTTGGGGTAGCAGAGGCAACCGAATGTACGGAGGTGACCGTAGGTGGGGGCAACACCGTGCAGCATGTAGTGTGGGGTGTTGTTCTGGATGGCATGAAAGGGGCGAAGGTTAAGAAGATGCATGGCGGTGTTGAGGCTTTCAACCCAAAAGTGTGGAGGCATTTTTGCTTGGAGAAGGAGTGTGCGCATAATATCATTAGTGGTGCGGTTGGCCCGTTCGGCCTTGCCGTTTTTTGGGGAGGTATGTAGGAATCATGGGCGTAGGGAAATGCCACCATCCGAGAGGAAGGAGTGGAGGCGAGCGTTGAGAAATCCCCCCCCCCCCACCCATTGTCGCATTGAAGGCACTGTATGCAGAGATGGAACTTAGTAAGAACATATGCGTAGAAACGTATCAGGACATCGGGAGCATCGGATTTGTTTCGTAAGGGAATGGACCAGGAATAGTGGCTAAAATCATCAATTATTATGAAGTAATACGCATACCCGGAGCAGCTAGGCACCGGTAAGGTCCATAAATCACTATGAATGAGCTGAAAAGGAGAAGTGCTAAAAGAGCTAGAGGAGGGGAAGGGAAGCAGTGGCTTCCGCCCTAGCTGGCATGCCTCACAAATGGCCGAGGGAGACTTGGTTTTGTTATTACATGAAAGAAAATCTTGAGATAGCCTAGAGAGAGAAGCACGGCCTGGGTGTCCTAGCCGCCGATGCCATAGGTCACTGATGTCGAGGGTGAGTGTAGTGGGAGACTCGTTGAAGAAGGGGTAGAGCCCTGTGGAACTATTTGACCTCATGAGAGGGGTCCTGCTCGCCAGATCCTTCACAAGAAAGCCATGAGGGTCAAACTCGATGGAGACAGAATTATCAGTGGTAAACTATTGAACAGAGAGTAAGTTCTTGATAACATAAGGAGAGAAAAGCACGTGGTTGAGAGAGAAGGGTCGGGGAGGGAGGGAAGCCGTGCCGGTGGCGTGAACAGGCATGTAAGATCCATCACCGACCAGGATAGAGGGGTGCTTTGGAGAAAAACAACACGGGCTCAATTTACCTGCGCTGTTGGTGATATGGTTGGAGGCGCCGGTGTCGAGGTACCATTCCCCAACGGCAGCAGGATCCTGCAGCGACATGTTGGTCATCGCGGCATTCAGGATGCCAGCGTGGTCCCATGACGGTGTTGGTGGAGTGACGTACGGTGGCGGCGGCGACAGCGCCCCGTATGTGGGTGGCGGAGCTGCGCCGTACGTCGGGGGCGCGTCATACACCATGGGGTAGGCATGGTGAGTGACGCCAGGGCATGGTCTGAGAACCCAGCGGCATTTGGCGGGATCCAGGGAGCGCGATCGGCCAGAGGGAAGGGCGTGCCCCACGGCCCAAAATAGCCCATCCAAGGCTACTGCAAAGAGGGTGGTGGAGCTGCACCGCGCCCGCCGAAGCCGCGCTCACGGCCGCCACGGCCGCTGCGGTCAGAGCGGTCTGGCTGGCGCTGGACAGGCCCCCATCTGGTGTCAGACGATCTGTGCCGGCAGAGCCGCCGGAACCAGATGAGGAGCCCCCGTGGGTGGTGGAGATGAGGGCCATGGCCCCGGACGCCCGAGCGCGCGCGTTGAGGTTGATCTCCTCCAACATCAGCTGGGACCGTGCCTGGACGAACGTGGGAAACGACATCTGCATCGGTAGCAGAGAGGCCAAGACCTGGAACTGCGGCGCGAGCCCACGGATCATCTACAGGGTGAGGGTCTTGTCGCTGATCTGCTCGTCGAGGTGATTCAGGGTGTCGGCAAGCGCCTTGAGGCGCCTGCAGTACTCCCCGATCCGGAGGTCGCCCTGGACCATGGACCAAAATTCGGCACCAACACGGACGGCACGCCCCGCGAGGTTGTCGCGGAAGAAAGCATCCAGGAGGATCTAGCCATGATAGGCACTGTTGTCCTTAGCGGAAATGACATCATAGAGCTCCTCGGTGATCGTACCATAAATGATGAGGACGATCTGGAGAACATCATGGCGTCACTGCGCGGTCTGCTGAGGGGGTCGAGGTTGACGAGGATGTGGCTCTCCACGCCGGACTTGCGGATCATGAAGGACATGATGCACCTCCATTTGGAGTAGTTGCCGAAGATGGGATCCAGCTTGAAGTCGATGTGGGCGCCCATGTTGACGGCGTGGATCGAGGGAGGCGGCGGCGCAGTCGACGAAGACGCGCCAGGAGAGAGAGCCGTGCCCACCGGTGTCACAGTGAGGTTGAGCGGGGCAGTGGCTAGCGGCGCTGTGCTAATGGGAAGCGGTGCCATGGTGGTGGGGAGCGGAGCGGTAGCAGCGGGGGAGGTGGTGGAGGGAGGGGTGTAGCCAGAGGCATGAACGCCGGAGTCAGAGTCATCGGAGGAGTGGGAGGCGGCCATGGGGGAACAGGAAGGAAATATCACTTTGATGCCAAGAAGAATAGCAGGACTATGCCTTATTGATCGAGGGTCCGAGCCCTTTATATATACACGGGAGTCATGCTATCAGTTACAATAGAGTGGAGCTAATCTCCAGGAAGAGCGTGGCACACGCTATGCCCGGCGGGCGCGGACGTGGCCGCGGTTACCGCACGCGGTCCGGAGAGTGGGCGCGGGCTGGGTCTCCAGTAGCCGTTTTCCAACAGCTTCGCTCAAGCAACTTTTACTAGTACTGCGAGAAAGGTGGGCCTCAGTGATTTGACTGCTCATTAGTTATTATTACTGTGGTGCAACGAGCGGGGTGAATCTCGCCAGTGGTTGTGCACTCAATATTGGCGCATGGCACGTGGACCCGGATTCTGGTCGTCCCACTTGTGGGTGAAAAGAAGTTTGAATGATTTGTGGCATTGCTATCAAGCTTCCGGGATGTTTATTTGTACACATAATTTTCCAGCATAATGAAATTGTGTTGTATGCTATGAAGCTTTCAACTTTGGTTTCATGTCTCCTCTTGCCTCCAAAGTTGTCTCTTTACAACATTCCATCAAATATAAAAAGGAAACTAACATGCATGCTAATGCATCTCAATGATTTGCAAATCAGCATCACAATTTAAATCACAACTGAATACAAAGTTGTGAGAATGTGTACAAATAAAGAAGAATAAAAAATTGAAGGATAATGTCCGCAAGGATGGTTCCATTTCCTGGCATTCATTTGTTTGTAGCTAGTTTCACGCAGCTCTGTGGAACTAAACAAGACATGTTAGCCAAGAAAGGATTCTATGGTGGACACCATACAATCATTTTGTGCAGTTCCACTAAAATCGAGATGAGCATCCCTATTAGCAAAGATATTGAATAAGTGTGATTATATTAATTCTGGCACCAGTAGTAGTTGATGAAACATACACACACACAAGTAGAAGCCGGTCACCTTTGCAATCTCTCATAAAACTAACCACTTGTTGGAGAAGATTAGGCTGAGAGTTGGATGAGGAGGATAGAAAAACCAATCTCCCTTTGTGCAGTCGCACTGAAATGTAGAGACGTTGTCCGTGTGAAATTTTAGTAGAACTGCACAAGACACTCTTAAGAAAAAAGTGATTTGTGTAGTTCACCAAAAGGTTGCAATAGCAACGAGGTGAAATGGATAGCCCTATTTGCAAAAAGAGGTAGAAAGGAAACACTTACTGCCCAATAACGGTTGAAGACACATACGCCAACAAAAAAGAAGCATATTCCATGTCATAAGGGACAACATAGTGGTTTATCAAAACGGTGTGAGGACGAGATTGCAACATGGAAAGTACGCCGGCCGAGCTACGTTTTGGGCAAAGAACTAGGGAAGATCCACATGCAGGATGTTCCACATGCAACAACATGGGAAGATGGGCAGTGGAGCAAGGCCGGAGGAAGCTGTACCTGAGGGTCGTTTGGATGTAACTAGGAGGGCGCCGGCGGCCGGGATCTGCCCATACTACGGCAGCGAGGAAGTGGTGAAGGCCCTACCGCACCAGAGCTTGGTCAGAGAGAATGGTGAGTACCGCAGATCGGGATGTGCTGTCTCGATGCCATCGAATGCGGAAATGATGCACATTCCCCTTTCTGCCAGCGGACGGGATGTGACCGCATCAGTGACCAACAGTGAGAGAGAGAGGCCACCGCCGCCTTGTGTGTAATAGTGTGACGAGAGACAAACCCCAGCAAGCAGGCTCCACTGTCGTCTATAGTGGAGCGGATTTCTTTTTTCTTGATAACAATCGTTTTATATTCTGTACTCATCATTGAGGAATATAACTTTATTTAAAACTAACGCGTCAAGTCGAACTTTGTTCCGTGTACGCATGGTACACGGCCCTCCTTCAAGTAAACAACCGCTCCACGCGTCAAATTATCATGTGGGCTTCCTTTTCATACAGAAATGAGCTCCACTGTGTGCCCGCCCAGGTGTGGCCGGGAACGAGACGTGAGTGCGTGCGTCGTGCGTGAACCTCTTTTCTACGTGCAAGTACCCCATGTATGTGGGTGTGTGTGAGAGAGATGGGTTTTTTTACTCAAAAAAGATGGTTTGTGTGAAACAGAGGCAATGTGTCGACGATATCTCAAACAGAAAAATGTAACATATGCAATGTGTGTGAACAGAGGCCGGGATATATCATATATAGAGGGAGCGATCCACGTGAAGAGAGTGGAGGGACCATCGACATGAGATATTGATTGAATCAAGGAGGGGCGTGAAGTGTGTGGGTGCGCTATCGATAAAGAGTGCCACCAAATTTGTGTTTGCCCACGTCAAAGATATAGGGCGGCTGGCCTACTGGAATGTGAGGGGAGAGGTCCTCTATGGAATGGATACTTACCTACGGCGTTCGACTATCGGTGTGTGGGGGCGTAGAGACCTAACTATAGAGAGGTAGATCGATTGGTATATGTCGTGGTTTTGTCAAGGCAGATGTCCTCGTGAAAGGACTTAGTCGTGGAGCCATCGCGACAGGTTAGCTTAAAGGGGTTAAAGTGGACAAGGGACGCAAGAGAGTTTTTACACTAGTTCAGCCCCTTACGATGAAGGTAAAAGCCTACGTCTAGTTGTGATGGAATTGATGGGGTTTCGATGACCAGGGAGCGAATACGCTAAGCCTGAGTCTCGAGTTGTTTTCTGTTGTCCTGAACCGCCGCCGGGTCATCCCCTTATATACATGGGTTGACGCCCATCGGTTTACAGAGTCCCGAGGCCGGCTCATAAATGTGTCCGGCTCGGTCTCCGTTCTTTCTACCTTATACTACAAGCTACATATCAATGTCAGTTTACGGCTACAGGCCTTAAACTGGTTTTGGGCCCTGGGCCTTTACACAATGCTACCGTCTGTATTCATGGGCTTCAAGTATAATGACTACTGATGAAGTTAACCCGGCCTCTCCTGGCCGGTTTACGCCCAGTAGTAATATCCGCAACATTAGGCCCCAGACTGATTTGAACTGGTCCATGTCAGTCCTTCAGGGCCGGATCATGCTCTGTAGTTGGCTTTTTCAATGGAGTCATATCTGCCGTATCAAAATTATCTTTGTAAAACTTCGACTCTTCTATGGCATAAACCGACTCAGCATAAGCCGCATCACCTTCTTCACACTCCAGAGCAATCTTGCGGCTCCCATGGACATTTATAGTCCCTTTATGACCCGGCATCTTGAGCTTCAAATAGACATAACAAGGCCGTGCCATGAATTTAGCATAAGCCGGCCGCCCAAAAAGGGCGTGATACGGGCTTCTTATTTTCACCACCTCAAAAGTCAAAGTTTCTGATCTCGAGTCATGCTCGTCCCCAAAAGCCACCTCCAGGCTATCTTACCAACAGGATACACAAATTTACCAGGCACCACACCATGGAACACCATATTGGACAGTTTAAGACTTGTATCTGTTAACCCCATGCGACAGAAAGTTTCATAATACAGGATATTGATACTGCTTCCTCCATCCATGAGTACCTTGGTGAACTTATAACCTCCCACCTGAGGTGCCACCACCAATGCCAGATGACCCGGATTGTCAACCCGGGGTGGATGATCTTCTCTACTCCATACGATTGGCTGTTCAAACCAACGTAAATAACGGGGCACCGCCGGTTCAACGGAGTTCACTGCCCTCTTATGAATTTTTTGATCACGCTTGTCCAAGCTAGTGGTGAAGACATGATACTGCCCACTATTTAACTGCTTCGGGTTGCTCTGGTAACCCGACTGCTGCTGCTGCTGCTGCTGTTGATTGCCCTGATTATTGTATCCACCTTGGTTGCTATGATTACCTTGATTGTTATGTCCGCCCTGATTACCATGAAAGCCTGAACCGGAATTCCCTCCGTCATAACCCGGCCCATGAGATCTAGAACCTGAGCCACCACCTGGTCCATGATCATACTGGAAAGCATTAGAATTTTTGAACTCTTGCATGATGAAGCAGTACTTCCAGAGGTGCGTGGCCGGCATCTCCTTTGTCCCATGTTTTGGACAGGGCTGGTTCAATAGGTAATTTAAGCGGTCCGGGTTAGGGTTAGGTGCTCCATTGCGATTGGCCGGTCTACCCTTGCGTCATTGGCCCTTGTCCTGCGCGCTGGTGTTGGCCACAAAGTCCGGGTTGTGATCTGCTTTACGTTTGCCGCCGTTTCCATGACCCGGCGGATTGTGGTGCTGCCCCTTGGCATTGCCGCTCTTTTTTCCCTTCCCTGTCCTATCATCATCAGACTCAGGATCCTTGGTACTATCAGAGTCAACATACTTTAGTAAAGCGGCCATGAGGGTTCCCATGTCATTACAATGACGCTTCAACCGTCCCAACTTCAACTTTAGGGGCTCAAACCGGCAATTGCCTTCCAAGGTTAGAACTGCGGTGTTAGTGTTGATGCGGTCCGACGAATGCAAAATTTCCGAGACCTGGCGCACCCACCGGGTTGTTGACTCTCCTTCCTCCTGGACACAGGCAGCTAAGTCCATAATCGACATGGGCTGCTTGTATGTATCCTTAAAATTCTGGATAAACCGGGCTCTCAACTCAGCCCATGATCTGATAGAATTAGCTGGTAGACTCTTTAACCAAGTACGAGTTGTCCCTTCTAGCATCATGGTCAAGTATTTTGCACATGCTGCATCATCCACATCCAGCATCTCCATCGCCATCTCATAGCTTTCAACCCACGTCTCAGGGGACAAATCGGCAGCGTAATTCGGCACCTTCCGTGGGCCTTTGAAATCTTTGGGCAATCGCACATTGTGCAATGCTGGGATGAGACAAGGCACCCCCAAAGCACTAGAGGTGACTCCTGGCTCTACTGATGTGGTTGGACAAACCGGAGTAAGCTGACGTGCCTCATGCTGTGCCGCTAACTCGGCCTCCCTGCGTGCACGAGCCCGGTCCACCACTTCTTGGGCATCACCAGCGCCCCCCACCGGGTTGTTGCCACGGGGCGGTTCATGGATCCGCACATTGCTTGACACGGTCGGTTCATCCATGCGCCTGCTGTAACTCCGGCTTGGACGGGGGGTGGAATGAATATGATCACGACTATATGAATAAGCCTCCTGTTGCACCAAGGCCGTCCGAAGAAGCTCCTTAATCCGACGCGTCTCACCCGCCGCCGGAGAATCGCCTTCAATTGGGATAGCCTCCAGCAGTGAAGCAGCAGCAACAAGATTGTCCGTCGGTGTACAGTAATGACCCGGAGGTGTTGGAACAGGCTGCATCACAATGTTGTTCTGTCGAGGCAGATCCATCAAACGTGGCTGAACCGGAACCCCGCTCCAGGGGCCTCCGCCCGGTTTACCACCGGCGGGTTACTGGTCCCCGCTCCTGGGGTGTTAAAGAGGTTCCTAGCATCATAAACTAGAGGCAGGTGAGACCGGTGCCTTCTCTTCAGGACTTCATGCGATGCATTCTGATCCAGCATAAGTCGGTAAGCCTGCGCATCCAAAGGGGCCCGCTCCATGGCCATCCTAGTATCCCCAGCTACCAAATCAGCTTTGGCCTGAGTAATCTGATCCTTCACTTTTGCGATTTCCCATTGTGCAAATCTTGATCCGCCGGGTTAGCCTCTGCCAACAGCGTTGCCAACGCATCAAACAGGTCAGATAAAACTTGAGCCGGCGGCCGCACAGGGCCTCCTGCCCCGGCTGCCGTAGCCGCTACTAATCCAGAAATCATTGCCGCTGCGGTCAAAGAGTGAAGCGCTGGCTGTGTACCAGCCATGAAGATTCCAACCCGGTTTGGCAGATCAAAGGGGTCCGGAATACTGTCACCATCGGAGCAGCCCCCAATCTGGCCACTTGTAGTTGATATAATGACTCGATCTCTCGAGTTGATGACTCATCGACGGAATAAACAATTGTCTCACCACCAGATTCCGATCTGTCCTTGTATTCTCCTCCATTGATGACTCCCACGAAGGCACGCTTCATGATAGGCTTGACCCGGGCAGATCTTGCATGCTGAGCCATCTCGACGAGGTCGGTGCAGATGTCCGGCTCAGGGCCCGGTTCGCCGATCTTGCCGATGAAAACGTGTATGCCACCAAAGGGGACCCGATACCCGTACTCAATTGAGCCAGCCTCAGGGCCCCAGCCTGCATCATCGATGTAGAGCTTGCCGCGATGACTTTTGGTCATCCGGCCCACAGCGTAACCCTTGAGTCCTTCTAAGTTGCCCTCCAAGAACTTGAAACCATCGTGCGATAGCCCCACAGTGGGCGCCAACTGTCATGGTTTTGTCATGGCAGATGTTCTCGTGAAAGGACTTAGTCGTGGAGCCATCGCGACGGGTTAGATTAAAGGGGTTAAAGCGGACAAGGGACACAAGAGAGTTTTTATACTAGTTCGGCCCCTTACGATGAAGGTAAAAGCCTACGTCTAGTTGTGATGGAATTGATGGGGTTTCGATGACCAGGGAGCAAATACGCTAAGCCTGAGTCTCGAGTTGTTGTCTGTTGTCCTGAACCGCCGCCGGGTCGTCCCCTTATATACATGGTTTGACGCCCATCGGTTTACAGAGTCCCGAGGCCGGCTCATAAACGTGTCCGGCTCGGTCTCCGTCCTTTCTACCTTATACTACAAGCTACATATCAATGCCGGTTTACGGCTACAGGCCTTAAACCGGTTCTGGGCCCTGGGCCTTTACACAGTGCTACTGTCTGTATTCATGGGCTTCAAGTATAATGATTACTGATGAAGTTAACCCGGCCTCTCCTCGCCGGTTTACGCCCAGTAGTAATATCCCCAACAGTATATCTGTGGAGAAGGAGGGAGACCTAGCTATGTATTGTGGGAGATCGATCGGTATCCATGCATATGTGTAGCAGAGGAATAAGGTTCGAAGAGAGACAAAGCTAGAGTGTCGGAGGGTGGAGTTGCTTCTCACAAATGGCGGGAGGGGCCTACTAGACAAATGGAGGGTACGACTCAAATGTTAATAACAGAGGGAATGACCTTCTGTTATAAGTAGACTTGCAACACCACCACATGCTATTAATTCTGATATGTCGCAAGTTATTGATGATGCTACTTCTGCTATGAATGCTACTCATGATGATGCTAGTACCTTGCTTGATGATAATGTGCCACTAGGTGAATTTCTTGATGAACGGATTGCTGGAGTAAGACAAAATGAGATTGTTTAAACTAATGAAGAGCTTGAAACTGAAATTCTTGACACACCTTTGACACCTAGTTCTCGTAGATATGAATTTCCAAAGGTACCGGAAGGTTATGTTATGGATGAGGAGACAACTAGAGACATTCTTGCTTGTAAGGATAGAGAGAATCTGGAAAAATTACTATGTAAGTATAAAGAAAAGTCTTTGAATGCTAAAATGAAATGTGATCCTCAGTTTGCTACTTCACCCATCTTTGTAGACGAT
This sequence comes from Triticum timopheevii, assembly GCA_963921465.1. NCBI lineage: Eukaryota > Viridiplantae > Streptophyta > Magnoliopsida > Poales > Poaceae > Triticum > Triticum timopheevii. The sequence goes on from OY997272.1 coordinate 158,179,897, forward strand.
AAGGATTATGAATTCTCTGTGACCCAGAGTTAATTACTTTAGTTGAATCTGATCCTTTCCATGGTTACGAAACTGAAATTGTTGTGGCACATCTTACTAAGTTGAATGATATAGCCACCCTTTTTGCTCATGATAAGAAGTTTCACTGTTATTATATTCTCAAATTATTTCCGTTCTCATTAAAGGGTGATACTAAGACTTGGTATAATACTCTTGCTCCTGGTTGTGTGCGTAGGCCCCAAGATATGATTTATTACTTCTTTGAAAAATATTTTCCTGCTCATAAGAAACAAGCTGCCTTACGGGAAATATTTAACTTTGTGCAAATTGAAGAAGAGAGTGTCCCACAAGCTTTGGGGAGGCTTCTCCAATTGCTTAATGCTTTGCCTAATCAACCTCTCAAGAAACATGAAATACTTGATATCTTCTATAATGGGCTAACCGATGTTTATAAGGATTTCCTAGATTATTGTGCTGGTTGTGTTTTCAGGGAACAAACTATTAGACAAGTTGAAGAACTATTGAATAGCATATTGAAATATTATGATGATTGGACTTTTCCTGAACCACTGCCTAAACCGACTCCGAAGAAGAGGGGTATCTTATATCTCAGTCCTAAAGATATGCAAGAGGCAAACAAATCTATGATAGAAAATGGCATTGAAGCTGAGGTGTCAAAAATTTACCTCCTATTGAAGAAATACATGGGCTTGATACACCACCACCACCTAAGCTGGTAGAGATGGAGGTGCACCAGGTGGGCACAACCCACCTGGGCGCGCCAGGACCCCCAGATGCGCCCTGGTGGGTTGTGGTTCCCATGTGGGCCCCCTCACTTATCTATTCATCCCACATAATCACCTACCTCCAGAAAAAAAAATCACCTTTGCTCTCTCTCTTGTGTTCTTGCTCTCAAACCCGTGGATTTCGATCTCTTTGCTCGAAGCTCCATTTCTGAAACTGTTTTGGGCGATTATTGCTTGGTATGTGACTCCTTCGTTTGTCCAATTAGTTTTTTCTTTAGTGGTTTATATTTTGAATAATTAGTTACTCTTGGTGCTGCTATAGATGGGCTTGCATGTTGAATTCTTAGAGTTCTAACTAGTTTGAATGTTTGATATGGCCTCTATGCATCCTTATGAGTAGTTGCTTTCAATCTTGTGAAGTTTTGTTAACAAATTTTTGTGGCCCAAAATTTTTCAGAAAATTGCACGTGAATATGATGAACCTCTTCGGAATGAGTTCTTCGAGGAGGAGATCCTCGGAGGCATCTTCTAGTAGTAGCCCCGCTCGTCGGTCTTATGTTGAACCAAGTGAAAGTTCCATACGAGATGCCGCCACCAAAACATGCTTATGGCCATGCAACGATTATATGGTGCGTGTGGGCATTAAGTAAGAATTTGAGCAATATGTTCACAATGCTGAGCTCGGTCCCTATATTTCAGATAAGTGCAACCAACACCTCACTCTCACTGAATAATTTACCAACGGATTTAAATTCTATCCCCATGAGTCTAGGGTGTCATTTAAACTGTTTGAAAATCCTTTTACCATATCTCTAGAGAGATTTGCCTACTGCTGCAAATCCCATTCTGGGGTTCACGTGACAAACCACCAAGATCTGAGTTTGAGATATTCTTGACTAGCCTTTGCTATGGTGAGACAAGGGGAGTGACGTAGGGTAGAATAAAGATAATTCATTTCCCCTCAATCCAGTACTTTGCATTATTTAGTGGAAAATGTATTGTAGGTGAACAAGATTGTAGTACAATTTGTGCTCCAGACTTGAGCCTCATACGCGCTACTCTTACCGATGACAAAAGTTACAACCTTGGAGCAATGTTGCATGTAGATTGCAACATAACGCTGGTAGTGGATATTATTATGGTGGAATTTATGCCACACGCTTAGCAAGAGACCTAGGTGTTTCACCTTGGCCTTATGACCCTATTTTACCCAAGTAGTACTTAGACTTTGATGCTATGGAAGGTCATAAGATACTTAGTGGTGAACCTCATTATTTCACTTATAACCTGTTGTTCAATAAAAGTTCCGTTGTGGACACATATTTGCCTGCACCTGCTCTCTTTGATGTTCACAGTAGGGGAAGATATTTTGTTCTTGAGGGTGAGGCCCGAGCCCATAATGCGGCAGTTGTGGCCGCACGGCAGGCTGAGGCCTCCGCGCCGAGAGCCTCCGTGAGCTATCACTCCGACCATTATGCAGGTTACTAACTGATTACCAAGTTACGCCAAAAGCCTAAGCTTGGCAGAGTATGTATTTCCACCGACAATACATTCATGTTCACACATTTCATTCCAGTTGTCGGTGTCCACACTTTTTCATTGTATCATCCATGCTAAATTTATTTTCTCGCTTTCTTCTTATGTGTTTGAAAAAGTGAGAAAATCCAAAAATATATTTTGTGCTTCTTTTCGGTTTTTCTTCTTCGTTTAAATTTTTGTAGTACTAAAAATAAAGCCCCAAAAGATTTCCTTGTTTTTCTTTTACTTGTTGGGAGCTTTCCCGTGTAAATAGTTTTTCTTGTTTTTATTTGCTTGTTTAAGAAAAAACCAAAAACTCCAAAAATATTTTAGTCTGTCTCTCTGAATTTCTTTTCCTTTTATTGAGTCATACCGAGGAGTAGACCACGATGAAAATGTTGAGTGGCTCTCATATTCATTATTGTTGATCTAACAGAGAGCCCATATTGCCTTGTCTTCTCCTTTTGAATAGAATGTTTTGCAGATTCCAGCTTAGTCCATGGCACTCTGGCACAATTATTACTTTCATATCGTTTTATCGTGCAAGTGAAAGGCAATAATGATGATATTTGATGAAGTGGTTGTGGCAGAGAGAAACAGGTATGAACTCAATTTGTTCTGTTTTTGTAAATATGTTTAACCTAGTATCCATGATTCAGCCTATTTTGATCAAACATGTTTGCAATGACAATTAGAGATTATAGTTTCTCATGCCATGCTTAAGTAGCTAGGAGTGGATAATGATTTATCTTCGATGTAAACATTAAGTTAAAGTGATTGTGATGTAGTATGAGGATATGGTATCCTCCTCTGAATGCTCGAGTGGCTTGACTTGGCACATGTTCATGCATGTAGTTGAATCAAAACCAACATAGCCTCGATGATATTTATGTTCATGGTGTTCATATCATACTCATGCTAGTATCCAATGTTACTTATGCATAATGCATGTTCATGGCCGTTTTCGCCCTCTAGTTGGCCGCTTCTCAACCTATTTGCTAGCCTTCACCTATACTAAGTGTGAACTCTGTTTGTGCATCAAAAATCCTGAAAATCAAGTTATTCCAGATGAGTCCACCATACCAACCAATATGCGGTATTACCCTGCCGTCCTAAGTAAATTTTCATGTGCCACCTCTAAAAGAACTTCAAATAAATATCCTTTTGTGTGCCTGGATTGTTTATAGAGTGACAGGAGGTAGTCAGTATCTTCCATGCTAAGCGTGTTATTCTCATGATGAGTGTTTATTCACTCATCCTTGCATGAGAGGGGCGGTAATAGGGATTGCCAGTCTCAAACTCAAATTGCAAATAATTAAAAAAACTCCCCTAGGACTGTTGTTGGTATGGACGACACCCGTTGTTTCAGACAAGCCGTGGAGTGCGATTGTTGGTGGAGGGGAGTAAACCTTTACTTTTACCGCTTGGGAACCGCTATTAATGTGTTTAGCATGGAAGATACCGATAACTAATGGTCGTGAAGTAAATAAGAAGGGTGTGTCTCTCAAAATTTAATTTACCTTTGTTTTAAAAACTTGAGCTCTGGCACCACTTCAAATCACTGCTTCCCTCTATGAAGGGGCTATCTATTTACTTTGATGTTGTGTCATCACCTTCTCAAATAATTGTCGAAACCTGAGAGCACTATTGTCATCCTCATGCATTGTGTATAGCTAATGTTGGGTGCATCATGACTGGATCTTTTCTACCATGAATTATAATGTTTAGTCGCTGCTTGAACTTTGGAGGTGCTCTGCATTTATGTTTTGCGGTCTTAGAAAGGGCTAGCGAGATACCACTATTGTCATATTATATCATGGTTGTTTTGACAACGTGTTGTTGTTTAAGATATCTTATTATTGCTCATTAGCTGATTATGTCAATGATACGAGTTAATATAATTTTTAAGAGTTATAGTTGACATGGTTAGTTATAATCTTGGCTAAAAACCTGGGTGCTACTTAAGCTTATTTATGCAAAAGAGTTCGTAAATTTTCTCTTTTTCACTTTCAGTTTATCAACTGAATTGCTCGAGGACAAGCAAAGGTTTAAGCTTGGGGGAGTTGATACGTCTCCAAAGTATCTACTTTTCCTAACGCTTTTCCTCTTATTTTGAACTCTAATTTGCATGATTTGAATTAAACTAACCTGGACTGATCCTGTTTTCACCAGAACTACCATGGTGTTGTTTTTGTGCAGAAATAAAAGCTCTCGGATTGGAACAAAACTATGCGAGGATTTTTTATTTAATAAATAAGAATTTCTGGAGCCACGACCCACCGGAGAGGGGCACCTGGGTGGGCACAACCCACCAGCCCCCCCCCTCCAGGCGCGCCCAGGTGTGTTGTCCCCACCTGGTGGCCCCACACACCCTGAAATCGACGCTATAAAATCACATATTACTAGAAAAAATTAGAGAGAAATAATTATCGTGTTTCATGAGACGGAGCCGCCGCCACCTCCTGTTCTTCATCGGGAGGCCAGATTTGGAGTCCGTTTGGGGCTCTTGAGAGGGGGGTCGTTGATCTTCATCATCACCAACCCTTCTCCATCGCCAATTCCATGATGCTCCCCACTGGGAGTGAGTAATTCCTTTGTAGGCTCACTGGTCGGTGAGGAGTCGGATGAGATTCATCATGTAATCAAGTTAGTTTTGTTAGGGCTTGATCCCTAGTATCCATTATGTTATGATATTGATGTTGCTATGACTTTGCCATGCTTAATGCTTGTCACTTTGGGCCCGGCTGCCATCATTCAGATCTGAACCATTTATGTTAACACCATTATATCTATGTTCTAGATCTGATCTTGCAAGTTATAGTCACCTACTACGTGTTATGATCCGGCAAACCCGATGGGACAGAAGTCGGGACACTTCCCGGTGATGACCGTAGTTTGAGGAGTTCATGTATTCACTATTTGTTAATGCTTTGTTCTGGTTCTCTATTAAAAGGAGGCCTTAATATCCCTTAGTTTCCAATGGGACCCCGCTACCACGGGAGGGTAGGACAAAAGATGTCATGCAAGCTCTTTCCATAAGCACGTATGACTATTTACGGAATACATGCCTATATTATATTTATGAATTGGAGCTAGTGCCGTATTTCCCTAGGTTATGACTGTTATATGGTGAATATCATCCAACGAATTCACCGATCCAATGCCTATGAATTTCTCTCATATTGTTGTTGCTAAGTTACTGCTGCTATTGTTACTATTGCACTTGCTACAAAATCATTTCTATCACTGTTACCGTTACTATTGTTGTTGCTACTACTATCAAAACTATCATACTACTTTGCTAGTGATCACTTTGCTATAGATAATTAATCTCCAGGTGTGGTTGAATTGACAACTCAACTGCTAATACATGCAAATATTCTTTGGCTCCCCTTGTGTCGAATCAATAAATTTGGGTTGAATACTTTACCCTCAAAAACTATTGCGATCCCCTATACTTGTGGGTTATCAACTATATAGGAAGATCAATCGTCATGTGTCGGAGAAAGGGAGAGACATAACTAGTGATCAGGTATGTCGATCGGTGCGTGGGGAAAAAGAGTTATAGTCGACCTAGCTATATGTACGGAGATCGGTAGGTATACATGCATGCATGTGTTAGAAGCAAATAATGCCCGGAGAGATGGATAGAGTGAGAGGGATGCGGCTAGGAGATGGTGCGAGAGGCCGACTATATTGAGGGGGGAGGAGTGTGCAAGTATGAGATCGATGAAAAGAGGGGCGGGGGTGTGCACGTGCATGGAACTGTATTAGACAGAGGAGGGCATGGACGGCGAGAAGAGAAGAGGGAAAGCGTGTGTTTGTGGTAGGTTCACCTGGCTAGAGAGATATATCGACCGGTGTGTGCCAGAAAGAAGGAGTTGGAGGGCCTACACACACCGTGGGTGAACAACCTAAAGAGAAATAATGAATGTGCGTGATGGATAGAATGCCGAGGGACGGTGAGAGGGAGGTGGGTGTGTGCATGCACAAGCGAAAGTTAGCGCTAGCTACGAAGAGAAGAGGATTGTGTGGGTGTAAAAGATGATCAGATATCATAATTCATTATAAAAGTGGATTTAGATATTTGAACAAGAGATCATATAGTGTTTTAAACCGATGCATATGCATGAATATAATGGTTGTACACATGGTGTGGTCATGAACATGTTATACTACATATAATTGTTTTGTTAATTACTGATAATGTGTGGCTTTTGCAGCTCGCGGCTAAATACTTGTCATAATGTAGGGGGCAGGCACTATACTTTGTGTGATAAATACAATGTACATATGCAACATGGTGTTACATTATGAAGATCTAGCTAGTACTTCAAATGTACTATTATTTGGAACCAACATCAAGTGTAATCAAAATTTTGAATTCTAGTTCATATATATAGTACACATAGTTCAGATCTAACTCTATAGTAATCATGTAGTGTGTTGTTGAGATAATATACAAATGATGGTTTAACTTGGCAGCAATCATGATTGTAGATTCTTATTCAAACAGAGAAACGAATTGAACTATAGTTTGAATTGTAGCGGTAGTATATACATTTGGAATGCACTAAAATGTTCGTATGAGTAGGTTACATGTGTTATAGAGGTAGCGAAAAAATTTATTTGGACATAACATGGATTCATAGCTTTGAATAGCATTTGTACAGTAAAACGGGACAAGGCTCTCTCTTTGTGTGTTGTGAATAGTTTATTTTTTCATTTTTTTCGTTGAGGGAAGTGGGAACTGATTTGGTACGTACATTGGTACACGTGAGGCTTGTACCTAAATTTCAACCCACGCCTTGTTATCCTGAAAATTCAGATATCGTGCTCCCAAAACTAGCGCCTTCACAACCCGCGCATTTCTATCCCGAAATTACAACGTGCGCGAAAACTCCCTCCAGCTGCCAAATCCCGACACATGAAATCCCCCTTCTAACCCTGAGCCAAAACGGCTGCTGGTTCAAATTGGTGGGGGTACTTTCATAACACACCCAACATTTTGGACAAGCGCGTCCCTAAGTCATGGTTCCCCCCAAACATCACCTCCTTTTCGCCATTCGAAAACCCAGGCCGCCATAACCTCTCTGCTCCAGCCTCGAAACTCCACCATCTGTTGTCCGCCACCCCATCGCGGCCCAACTGGAGCCTCTTCCCTGACGATGTTGTCCATCGCAATAGCTCGACGTCCCTCATCCACTGCCCCGGATGAGGATTCGTTGTCGATATCGTCACCTCGCCGGTTCAGCCGCCCCATCCTCCACCTCCTCCTTAACTTACCGCAACATCCTCACCGACTCCTCAGGCGAAGCCGAGGCCTACTCGGTGCCACCAAATAGGTTGTACACTCATCGCATCGCACCTTCTCCTTAACTTGATATCCTGGCACCGCCAGTGCTCGATCCCGCTCCCCCATGGCACGGCTACCTCGTAGTCGGCGCCGCCCACGACATCTCCATGGTGGCTCTCCCCCACTGCGTGGCTCCCTCAGTGATGGCGTCCATACCATCTCGAGTTGTAGCTGTTACTCCGACTCTAGCTCTATTGCGTTGCTGCTCTACCGCTGCAATGGCTCTCGCTCATTGCGTTGCTGCTCTACCGCTGCTATGGCTCTCGCTCGCCCGTGCTGCTGCTGCTCCGGCTCTCGCTCGCTCGCGCTGCTGCTTTCCTCTTCACCTCGCTCGTGCTGCTGCTCTACTCTTGATCTCGCTCAGACTACCGATGCTGCTACACGGGCTGCTACAGCTACATGAGTTGCTGCTCTGGCTCTAGTTCCACTACAAAAAATACACTTCTGTGATGATACGTGTTTGTCATAGTAGGTCATGTTTTCTGTCATCCATGTACATCCATGACAAATTTATGACAGAATCAAGATAGTCATACCTGTGCTGTCGTAGAAGTGTTCCATGACATTACCAAAATTATCATCATGAAAGTGTCCACTTCAATGACGATAAATTGCGCGTCATGGAAGTGCTTTCGTCAAGGATGACTGACACGTGGCATCCATCGTAACGGCTCGCCGTATTGGGTCTGGTTTTGGATCCGATAACCCGTTAACAGCCCGGACCAATGATGATTTTCCATGTGTTAAATTCTCATTGGCCGGAGGAAACATGTATCTGCTCCTTGGTGGGCCAGATGTCGCCCGTCCATTGGAGGAGACATGCCTATGATATGTCGACATGTGGCAGGGCCTAACAGAGGCCCATATAGGTTAAAATGGCCGGCCCAGTCAAAGGCCTGTAGTACTTACTCAGTTACTAGTGGGACAGCCCAATAACGGCCTGCTTAATAAAGGCCCATTTACGGCCCGAAGCCAGACCTGGCCCGTTAATTGTTCACCGAATATTTGGGCCCAATTATAGCCCAGTGAATTTCGGCCTGTTAGAGGCCCCATGTAGACATGGGCCCATTTCAGCCTGGTGTGTCTTTCGGCCTAGGAATGGCCCGTGCTGCCCTTGGGCCATATATGGTCTGACGCGACATCCGGCCCACTAACGGCCTGTGATAAAGGTGTGAAAGTGCAACTATCCCTAGGTGGTTTTGGTAATTCCTAACAACATATAGCTCATGGAGATAATGCTATTCCAAGATAAATATTTCAGGAAAGCTCAATGATTGGCATGACATGGATTAGAAAGTGGACCCTTCAAAATGCTAAGGACAAAATAATGGCTCAAGCTCAAAGCACAAGACTCTACATTTTCTAGTTTAGTGATCCAAGATCACATTGAGTCTATGAGGAAAAGCCAATACTATTAAGAAGGGATGAGGTGCTGCTTAATGAGGTTCTTGCTCAAAATGCTTAGTGATATGCTCAAAAACCCTCAACTACTTTCTCATATCCACATATGTCCCAAACCAAAAAGTCCAACTCGGCCCCACCGAAATTCCATATCCGGAGCCATCGAGTTCAGTTGACATAGCCACTGCCAGAAACCCTAGTCTTTTCGGTCTCACCGATAGGGATCTCGGTCTCACCGAGATGGGATTGAAAACTCTCGGTTTCTCTTCGTAACGTTTCAGTCAAACCGAGATGAGCGATCGGTCCCACAGAGATTGCAATGCAAACTCTTTGTTTCCCTTTCATAACGTTTCGGTCCAACCGAGATGAGCGAATTGGTCCCACCGAGTTTGCCTAACCAACTCTCTGTTTGTCTATTACCAAAATTGGTCTCACCGAGTTTGTGTAATCGGTCTCACCTAGATTACGTTATGCCCTAACCCTAATGAAATCGGTCGCACCGAGTTGACATGTCGGTCCACCGAGAATCCTAACGTTCACATTTTGAACTAAATCTGTCCGACCGAGTTTCATGATTCGGTCCCACCGAGTTTGGTGATTTGTGTGTAACGGTTAGATTTTGTGTAGAGGCTATATATAAACCTCCACCCACTCTTCATTCGTGGAGAGAGCCATCAGAACATACCTACACTTCCAACACATATTTTCTGAGAAAGAACCACCTACACTTGTGTTGAGGTCAAAATATTCCATTCAAACAACATGAATCTTGATCTCTAGCCTTCCCCAAGTTGCTTTCCACTCAAATCTTCTTTCCACCAAATCCAATCCTATGAGAAAGAGAGAGATAGAGTTGAGTGTTGGGGAGACTATCATTTGAAGCACAAGAGCAAGGAGTTCATCATCAACACACCATTGGTTACTTCTTAGAGAGTGGTGTCTCCTAGATTGGCTAGGTGTCACTTGGGAGCCTCCATCAAGATTGTGGAGTTGAACCAAGGAGTTTGTAAGGGCAAGGAGAACACCTACTTCGTGAAGATCTACCCGAGTGAGGCAAGTCCTTCGTGGGTGACGACCATGGTGGGATAGACAAGGTTGCTTCTTCATGGACCCTTCGTGGGTGGAGCCCTCCGTGGACTCGCGCAACCGTTACCCTTCGTGGGTTGAAGTCTCCATCAACATGGATGTACGATAGTACCACCTATCGGAACCACAGATAAAAAATCTCTGTGTCAACATTGCGTTTGCTCCCTGAATCTTATCCCTTTACCTTCATATGCAATTGTTTTACATTCCGCTGCTATACTCTTAGAATTGCATGGGTAGGTTGATTGCTTGACTTGTGCTAAGTTGCTAAAATCTGCCAAGAACTAAAATTGGGAAAAGGCTAGATTTTTATTTGGTCAATTAGTATAATCACCCCCCCCCTCTACACATACTTTCGATCCTACAAGTGGTATCAGAGCTTTGGTCTCCATTTGCTTTGATTTCCATAGCTTTTGGTGGTCATAGCCTTGGTTTCACAACCTAGGAGAGTATGGCGTCTAGCAAGGGAAATTACCACCGTAGAGGTCATTACTTTGATGGTACAAATTTTGCTAGTTGGAAGCATAAGATGAAAATGCATATTCTTGGACATAACCCCGCCGTTTGGGCTATTGTGTGTATTGGCTTGCAAGGTGAATTCTTCGATGGGGAAGAACCTAACCGTGAAGCTACCGCGGAAGAGTTGAAGATGCTATAATACAATGCTCAAGCTTGTGATATTCTCTTCAATGGATTGTGCCCCAAAGAATTCAACAAAATCAGCCGTCTTGAGAATTCAAAGGAAATTTGGGATACTTTGATTGATATGCATGAAGGTACCGACTCCATCAAGGAATCCAAATTGGATGTGCTTCAAAGTCAACTTGACAAGTTCAAAATGAAGGATGGTGAAGGTGTCGCTGAAATGTACTCTAGGCTTGCTCTCATCACAAATGAGATTGCCGGCTTAGGAAGTGAAGAAATGACCGAAAAATTCATCATCAAGAATATCCTAAGAGCCTTGGATGGAAAATATGATACCGTGTGCACATTGATCCAAATGATGCCCAATTACAAAGATCTCAGGCCAACGGAAGTCATTGGAAGAATTGTTGCTCATGAGATGTCACTCAAGGATAAGGAAGAGCTTCACAACAAGTCAAGTGGTGCTTACAAAGCCTCGTGTGATGCTCCCACATCATCAACTGAGAAACAAACCTTCAATGAAGAATTGAGCCTAATGGTAAAGAACTTCAACAAGTTCTACAAGAGTAGAAGAAAAGAAAGAAGTTCCAAGTCAAGGTCCTACAATGACAAAAGATCTTCTAGTCGTGAGCGAAATTGCTACAATTGTGGAAGACCCGGACACTACTCCAATGAGTGTACGCCCCCCTACAAAAGAAGTGAAGATTCTCCCAAAAGAAGAAATAGAAGAGAAGAATCACCACCAAGAGAAAGGAGGAGTAGAGATGATCGTTATGAACGAAGACCCTCTCGGAGAAGCAAGGATTCGGAAAGGAAGGAAAAGTCATCAAGGAGCTACACAAAAAGAAGACATCAAGCTCATGTTGGTGAATGTGTATCAGGCTCCGACTCCGACCATCACTCCGAAAGAAGTTATCACTCTGACTCCGAATATACTCAATATGAAGGTGTTGCCAGTCTAGCACTTGTGTCAACCAACTCCTACGACATATTTGACTCACCAAATGAAGGAATTGGAAGATGCTTCATGGACAAAGGATCAAAGGTAACACATCCCGAGTATGTTGATTTCAATAGTGATGAAGATGATTTGCTAGGTGATGATGATTTACTTGTTGACAACTCTAGTGATGAAGACTATGATGAAACGTCAATTAATCATGTTAATCAAGATAAAACAAATGACGATGATAATAAGGAGATTGAGCATCTAACTAAAGAACTAAACACTCTTAAGTTAGCTCATGAAACTACCATGGAAAATCATCGAGAACTTTTAAAGACTCATGATAAGCTACGCTTTGAAAAGCTCAACCTTGAGCAAGAGCATGAGTTTTTAAAGGAAATCAATGATGATCTTTGCAAGAAAAGTTCTTCTTACATTGCCAAGCATTTACTCTTGTGTACTCACATGCCACAAGTTAAATCTAGCAACAAGAACAAGAAAGACACTTCATCTACTAGTAACAATAACAATCATGCTAAATCCAATGTTGTTGCATCTAGTAATTCTCTTGATTCCACTGATGATTCTCTTAGCCAAGTTACACTTGAGCAAGAAAATAGCTTATTGAAGGGAATTATGGAGAAAGGTGTTTACAAGAGCCTTGCCAGAAGTAAGAAATTTGAGGAAATTGTACGCAAACAAGGAAGACACCGGAAGAATCAAGGTGTTGGTTTTGAACGAAAGTTCAATGCCAATGGAGTTGAGTGGGAAGAAGATCAATACCCCAACACGAAGTTTGTTCCTCAACAAGAGAAGTATGATCCTGTCGGCGATCTGGGAACGGGGTCCCCAGACTTGCGTGCCTGCGGCCAGTGGCGTGGCTAAGTTAGCAAGCCGTACGGCACATCTTCATCAACAAGGCATCCAAGACCCTCACGAGGGGCCAAGCCTCACGAGGCGGATGATGCAAGACCTGTTCTGGAGTGGCCTGGCCAGGCAGGCTCACGAGGAGCAGAGATGTCAAGGCGGGGTAAACCTCACGAGGCTCTCGTGACGTGAGCCATGACGAACGGTGCCAGGCGGGTGCCAGGCGGGCGCCGGAGCGCACAGCGTCCTTGTTTCCTCTTTGGTGCTAAGGAGGCAAGCGCAGGCGAAGAGTACCGAGGCATCAGGCAAAGGTTGTCATATCGGTGCAACGAGACCAAGACCAGGAGGACGGCAAGGCGGAGGTCATCGTGAAGCCCAAGACGGCGTCACCCCAGGGCTTTTCGCAGGCGGAGACCGCTTTTGTCAGGATAGCTTGTAGTAGTTGTCCCCCTTCAAATTTGCCCGCCGTTGTTGGCTCCCTTCCCGCTCGATATTTGGGAAGAGGACCAGGGCCTCTATAAATAGGACTAGCCACCACAGTAGGAGTTAATGGATCCCGAACTAGTTCAGACCGACCTTAATCACACAAGCACAAGAACACCTCAACCTCAGGAGGATGTTCTTCCCTTGTAATGTTCATCATCAACCCAAGAGGCAATCCACCACCACCACACTTGAGTAGGGTATTACACCACACGGTGGCCTGAACCAGTATAAACCCCGTGTCTTTCTGTGTTGCGAGTTCGTCCGCAAGATCTTAGCGAGCTAGAGCGTAGATCGGTAGGAGGGAAAGACTTCGTGCGCACCCCAGTGTTCGAACCTTAAGGGTTTGACGGAACCCCGCATCCGACATTTGGCGCGCCAGGTAGGGGTGCACCGTAGTTTCCCTTATGTCAGTTTGTTGCTCCATTGCTCCGTCGCTTCCATGGCGGACGCTCGCCGTGCTCGAGCTGAGCGTCGGGCTGCCCTCTCTGCCCGCATCGCTCAGACGGCTCCCGTAGGCGGGCCACCTCGTCGCTCTCCGTCTCCCGCCACCAACGCATCCACCGGCCCGGCGGGGAGCGAGCAGCAGGCATCCTCGCAGCATCCTTTGGTGCGGCAGGACGGCCGCACCGCTACTCCATCACTCACCCCTACTGGTTCTTCGTCTCACGTGCACCGCGCTCCCATGGAGGCACGGGCCGTGCTCATCACGGTGAATGAGCTCCTATGTTACCGCCCCGTCGATGACCTCTAGGAGGAGTGGCTCGACCGCGTCGCTGAGCTCGTCAACGCCACAGGGGGCTCTCCGGCGCCGTCCAACTCTCTGCCTCCCCATCAACCAGCCGCGAGCGACGGAGCTCATGGCATGCCTCCACCACCTCAACCCCAAGACGGTGCCTTGGCACCAAGGCGCACGCCTCCGCGGCGTGACCCACCGCGCCCGGCGCCTGCGCGTCAAGAAAGAAGCTGCCAAGAAATCCCATGGCCGCGAGATGATGCGCCGGCGCTCCCCACGCCACCTCGTCAAGACCGCGCGCCGCCTGCGGTGGCGCAACGCGGACCTCGCCAAGATCAAGCTCCACCTCAGAAGCGGGCCTCGACGACCATGACGGGCTGCCACGCCTTCACCCCCGAACTGCGTAGCGTCGCCTGGCGAGGCAAGTTCAAGCAAGACCTGCCTCCTCGCTATAATGGCACCACCAACCCCGCGGAGTTCCTGCAGCTCTATGAGTTGAGCATTGAAGCGGCCAACGGCGAGGAAAAAGTCATGGCGAACTAGTTTCCCATGGCTCTCAAGGATGGGGCCCGCTCCTGGCTCCTAAACCTGCAGCACGGCTCGATCTCCTCCTGGGAAGAGATGCGCGACCGCTTCGTCGCCAACTTCCAGGGCACACGCGACCGCCAACCGGCCGCAGGCGATCTGCGCTGCATCAAGCAACAACCAGGAGAAACCCTCCAGAAGTACAACCAGCGCTTCAACAACACCCGCCTCGAGATCCCCAAGGTCACGGACGAAGCCATCATCTCCGCGTTCTCAGACGGCGTTTGTGACATCAAGATGAAGGAAGAACTGGCTATCCACGAGGAGCTTTGCACATCTCAGGAGCTGTTCAACCTGGCGACTAAGTTTGCAAGTGCAGAGGAGGGGCGCCTCTCTCTCCTTGATCTGCCAGCTGCAGGAGTGGAGGAGAAGAAGGCCAAGGCCAAAGACGTGAAGCATAAAGAGGCAGTAGTGCTCGCAGCGGAGCCCGACACCAAGCGAGGCAGAGACTAGCCTGAGTCATCCAAGAAAGCCCGACCGTTCTGCGCCTTCCACAACCTGAACACCCACAACACCAATGATTGCCAAGAGCTCAGAGCCATATGGGAAGGACTCTATGGTCGACGTCCCGAGCGCAACGACCGGGGCTACGGCCGTGGAGGAGGACACGGAGGCGGATGCTGGGACGATCGTGGCCCGTGCCAGGAGTGGCGCGACCGGCCTTGCGAGGACCACTGGTAGGACCAACCTCACGAGGGCGCCTGGAGGGATCCACCTCGTGAGGATCGCCCCCAGGGCAACGCCGGTCTTCCCCTGCTGCCGCCACCAAGAAGGAACAATGACCACCATTAGGACGAGGGGGCTGGGGGCTTCTAGGAGCCGCGTGTGATCGCTTGCATCTTGAGCGGCGCTCAGGCCCCAGCCTCTGAGCGCATCTTCAAACAGTTCTCTCGCGAGGTGAACGTGGTGCTCCCCAAGATCGAGGCCACGTGCCCGCTCAGGTGGTCCCAATGTGCCATCACCTTCAACTCGGCAGACCAGCTCAAGTGCACGGCCACCGCTGGCGCTCTCCCTATGCTGTGCTCCCCAGTCATCAGCAATGTGCAAGTTACCAAGACTCTCATCGACGGCGGCGCAGGACTTAACGTCCTATACGTCAACATATTCGACAACCTCCAAGTACCCTATGAGCAGCTCCAGCCAACCAAGCCTTTGTCAGGAGTGACCGATGGTTCCACCACACCGATAGGGCAAGTCCGCCTACTTGTCACCTTCGGCACGCACGACAACTACCGCACCAAGCTCATCGACTTCGCCGTCGCGCACATCCGCCTGTTGTACAACGCCATCCTCGGGTATCCAACCCTGGCCAAGTTCATGGCGGTCACTCACCACAGCTACAATGTTGTCAAGATGCCAGGAAGCGGTGGAATCATCACGGTCCCATGTGAAGAGAGGGATGCGGTGTGCTCCCTTGAGCGCGCTTTCCAAGCCACAGCAATCGACGACCCCGATAGCAGGAGGGAAGGCCCTCCGGAGACCATCCCCAAGAAGAAGTTGTCGCGCCGTGTAGGACCCCAAGGAGACGGCTCCGCCTCAGGAGCCTCGTCAGGATCAGCGCCAGCTCTAGGGGCACCTCCCTCCACCGCATAGGAAAGCGCACGCGGCGCCCTCCTTAGGCAGGGCTCTGGGGCTCTCTCCTGGAGAGCCTTAGACCTTGCCAACCTCACGAGGGAGGCACTTGGGCACCACTTGGAAGCGTGCTTCACGGCACGCCTTCCTCAGGAGAGCACAGGGCAAGGAGTGTCCACTACCCAGGAGTTCATCAACAAGACTACCGAGGAACTATAGGAGGCAAGAGCCATACGCGGCCACAGCCGCTCACAAGGTGCAGCTCCCCATCCAGGTGAGGATGCTCGGCTGCATGTCTACGTCGACGCCCCAGGGCTCAACAGGGCTGCATCTCAGGAGAGCTTCTGGCCATCACATGTGGGCCGCTGTGAGGGCCCACCGCACAGCTACATTCGCATTCCCTTCAGCTTGCCGAGCGTGGCATCGGCCTATCGGTGCAATGTGCAGCAAGTCCTGGCGGCTGAGGAGGTTAGGCTCCACGCCGTCCAGGAGGAAATGGAGACGGTCTTCAGCGAACCTCCTGAGCCCACGGAACCTCCCGAGGTCCAAGGTCCCGGTGGCTCATGAGGAGCCATTTCTCCAATGCGTGGCTTCAGCTGCACCAACTCTACTTCGTCTACAGAACCAGGTGACATCTTCCAACTTCGTTTAAGATGGGAGCGCCCCTCGGGCTGCATTATTCCCAGGCCACACGGGTCCGTCCCTGTGGCATGTATCCCTTTTGCTTAAAGTCTTTTAGCTTACCTTGTTGGGGGCGCCCCTCGGGCTGCATCATCCCCAAGCCGCTTGGGCCAGACCCAGTGGCATGTATCTTCTTGCATTTATCCAAGTCGTTCTGCTCCTTATGCCTAACATGCCAACGGCTATCGCTTGCTCGATTGCCGCCCGCCGCGGGCCTGTTCACCCTATGCAATCCGCTTGCACGTGAAAAGGGGAGATCCTGAGCATCGCGACTCAGGAGCTCTTACTGGCTCTCCATCCCTCACCCCCTGGCCTTGACCACGGCATCGCGACCTGGCATATGAGCGGCGGCTGAGCTCGCTCGAGGGCCGGGACCTGAGGACGTAGAGTGCTTGCATCTAACCGCCTTGCAGGAACATACAGTCACCAAGACTCAAGACGAGGTGCAACCCGCCTTGAGGTAGGGCCTCGTGAGTCCCACGCTGGCTCACGAGTACCCAGATACACCTCGCAGCCCTGCCATGCAAGCTACGTGTCAAGGCGGGGCTGTACACGCCCCGGGGGCTCCTCCCGGAGGGGGGCCTCCATCCCACGCCCAAGTGGAAGCACCATGCTCCGCGCTGGCTGACGACACTGCCGAGGAGCGGCTATGCCCGTGCACAAGCAGAAGCACTATGCTACGTGCTGGTGATAAACAACTGAGGGCGACCCCACGGTCGTGCCAACCTCAGGGAGCCTAGAGCTCAGTGGCCAGCCTGACCACAACGCCTCCCCTCGGGAAGGACGTGCATGGGGGCTGGGCATGGGGGCTACGCTCGGGTCATGCCCAAGCGCACGCCACCCAACTAGGTCCCCCGGACCTGGGCATCACGCGCCCCTCCCGAGGCGTCGGCGAGGGCAGGTATGGGATTGTTTGCACGTTAAGGGGGACTCCTGAGCATCGCGACTCAGGAGCCTAACTTGTCACATAGCCCCTCACTCCTTGGTCTGTCCTGGTCTCCGGTCGGCCCAATGGCGGTTGAGGTATGCGCGGGGCCGGGCTCTACTGACGTAGAACATTATTCTATCCCCGTGGACTCTCCCTATATGTTGTTTGCGCGTCAAGGGGGACTCCTGAGCATCGCGACTCAGGAGCCTAACTGGTCACGTAGCCCCTCACTCCTTGGTCCGTCCTGGTCCCCGGTCGGCCCAATGGCGGTTGAGGTATGCGCGGGGCCGAGCTCTGCCGACGAAGAACGCAAAGCAAATAGGAAGGAAATCGCAAAATCTCGAAGCAAATATTACAAGCATATTGTCCTCACAATACCAAATAAAAGTCTAAATGCCCCCACGAGGCCTGTTACATGTCGCAGGAGCGGAATGGGAAGGACGGCCGCGGGTCACCTCTAGACGCTACTTGTGGAAGGAACTCCCTCTTGATCGGTCTTGTCTTCACCACCAGCCGCAAGGTCGACGACGCCGGACAGAGGAGCAGGGACGAAGCCACGGAACCTCCTCAGCAAGGCCCCCACTTGATCCCGCACAGCCGCAGCAGCCGCCTCGTACTGATTTTTAGCCAGAGGATCTAGCAGCTCACCAAGGCGAGCATTGGGGTCACGGAGGTACAGATCGCTGAAGACCCAAGTCAGTGCAGCCGAAGACAGGATGCGAGCTTCTGCCTCTGCCATGGGAGCAAGGCCGTCGACGACCTCCTCGAGCGCCTTCACCATGATAGGAAGCAGCTGGGCGGGGCCATCGTCGTCGATGTCAAGAGGCTTCTCTAGGCCGCGATCGTAGAGCGTCTTCAGCGCCAGGTGTGACCTCTTCTCGAGATCAGCAAAGGCCACGCGGTCTTCGGCCAGGACTCGCGCCTTGGCATCGAGATTAGCCTCCTTCGCCCCCATCTTCCGCTCCAACTCTTCCAACCAGTTGCGCTCGGCAGCCTGCTTCTTCCCCAGCTCTACCAGTTCAGCATCGCGGTTCTTGACGGCCTCCTCCTGGGCTTTCATCTCCACCTCCTTCGCTTGGCGGCGTCGTACCTCCTGGGCGTGCTTGTCCCGCAGGCTCTGCAACTCGCCCTCTTGCTCTTGGCAGCGGCCACGGGCGGCCTTGGCATCTTTCAATGCCGCATCACGATTGGCCGTAGCACTGGCGGCGCCTTGCTTCTCCTTCTCGAAAGCCACAGCAGCCTGGCCCAGCACCGCGCGAACTTCCAGATCATAGTGAAGCCAGCCAGAGGCCAGCTCCAGACACCCGGCCACCAGGAGCGGGTCCGTGCCCAGGACATCCACCTGCAGCTGGGTCATCTCCGCAAGGACACGCCCCAAGATGACGGCAGGAGCAGAAGGACCAGGGAGTTGAGATGCAGCAGTGGGAGGAAGCGGCATCATCACTAGGGCTTGAGAGACCGCGGGTTCCGGAGCAGCTGGGACCTCGTCAGCCGCACCAAGAACCGACACTCACTACAAAAAAATGCACTTCCGTGATGATACGTGTTTGTCACAGTAGGTCGCATTTTTTGTCATGCATGTACATCCATGACAAATTTATGACAGAATCAAGATAGTCATACCTGTGCTGTCGTAGAAGTGTTCCATGACATATAAGAGTTGGGACCAAAGAGATCCATGTGAAGTAGCTCGAGTGGCCTCCTTGTAGTCATGATGTTCTTCACGGGATGCCTTCCTCCAACCTGTTTACCTGCCTGACAAGCACTACAAAGTCTATCCTTATCAAATATGACATCATTAACTCCAAGGGTACAATTTCCTTTAATAAGCTTGTCAAGGTTTCGCATACCAACATGACCTAGTCGTCTATGCCATAGCCAACCTTTTGAGGATTTAGCAATGAAGCAAGTTTTAGGTTGAGCCTTTTTAGTGAAATCAACAATGTATACATCACCTCTACGCACACCAGTAAAGACCATTTTATGATTATCTCGATGAAACACTTGGCAGTTTAATTTAGTAAATAGAACATTGAAACCGAAATCAGCAGGTCTAGATACTGAAAGTAAGTTGTAACCAAGAGATTCAACGAGCATGACATTTTGTATGGAGCTATCATGTGATATGGCCACCTTACCAAGGCCAACCACCTTACCTTTTGAGTTGTCACCGAAAGTGACATACTTTCGAGGACTATCATTATCAGCAAGCTCACGAAACATGTCTTTATCTCCGGTCATGTGATCGGTACATCCACTATCAAGAACCCATTCCTTTCCTCCTGACATATATCCCCGAAGATTTGCCATGAGACCAAAGTGTCTCATTGCATCATCAAGATCGAAGTCACTATCATCATCCTCATCATAGTATCCATGTTCAACATTGTCATGTGGTGGATCAAGTCCTAGAGAGGGTGATTCATTAGAATGAGTTTGACAATAATCTTGCTTATGAATTCTTATAGCTTCGGAAATAATGTCACTAATAATACCAACATTTCCTTTGGCATGCATAAGGTTAGTAAGCTCAAATAGACGATCACCAAACATAGGATCACTAGTATTCATCTTACTCAAGGCAATAGACTTATGGAGAATTTCATCAAGATTTTTCAAGGAATAATCGGGAAATCGTTCCTCAAGAAATTTCCATATAGTGTAGGCACACTTAAAAGTAGGCAAACATCCAAGCAAGTTTCTAGGCAATCCTCTAATGATAAGATCGGCAGTTCTAAGATTCCTAATCATGTCAATTGACTCATCATGGGTAGGATGCATGGGATCAACACAAGGTGCACAAGGGCTAGAAATGTACTTGTTAAAATGATATTGATTGAAAATCACAAGCATCTCATTTTTCCACTCATGAAAATACTCTCCATCAAGAATAGGCACTCTATGTCTAAGACTCCCCAAAGTAGACTCATCCATCTTCCTGCAATGGTGATTAAACCAAAGCAATGGAGACCAATGCTCTGATACCACTTGTAGGACCTTGAGAAGAGGTTTCTAGAGGGGGGGGGTGATTAGACACTAAGAGCCAAAGTTGCAGTTTTTAAGTTTCTTAAAGTTTGAGTGGAGTTTAGGCACAATTTCAACATTCACAATACATATCAAGCAAGCATCCAAAGAGTATATGAGCAGCGGAAAGTAAAGCATGCAACTTGCAAGAAAGTAAAGGGAAGGGTTTGGAGGATTCAAACGCAATTGGAGACACGGATGTTTTTGCGTGGTTCCGATAGGTGGTGCTATCGTACATCCACGTTGATGGAGACTTCAACC
Organism: Triticum timopheevii; assembly: GCA_963921465.1. Lineage (NCBI taxonomy): Eukaryota > Viridiplantae > Streptophyta > Magnoliopsida > Poales > Poaceae > Triticum > Triticum timopheevii. The sequence continues at coordinate 158,200,732 of OY997272.1, forward strand.
CACGAAGGGTAACGGCTGCGCGAGTCCACGGAGGGCTCCACCCAAGAAGGGTCCATGAAGAAGCAACCTTGTCTATCCCACCATGGCCGTCGCCCATGAAGGACTTGCCTCACTAGTGGTAGATCTTCACGAAGTAGGCGATCTCCTTGCCCTTACAAACTCCTTGGTTCAACTCCACAATCTTGTCGGAGGCTCCCAAGTGACACCTAGCCAATCTAGGAGACACCACTCTCCAAGAAGTAACAAATGGTGTGTTGATGATGAACTCCTTGCTCTTGTGCTTCGAATGATAGTATCCCCAACACTCAACTCTCTCTCATAGGTTTTGGATCTGGTGGAAAGAAGATTTGAGTGGAAAGCAACTTGGGGAAGGCTAGAGATAAAGATTCATATGGTAGGAATGGAATATCTTGGCCTCAACACATGAGTAGGTAGTTCTCTCTCAGAAAATGTATGCTGGAAGTGTAGGTTCAGTCTGATGGCTCTCTCCACGAATGAAGAGGAGGTGGAGGGGTATATATAGCCTCCACACAAAATCTAACCGTTACACACAATCTACCAAACTCGGTGGGACCGAATTGTTAAACTCGGTCAGACTGATTTAGCAAATAATGTGACCGTTAGGGTTTTCGGTGGGACTGACTTGCATCTCGGTGAGACCGATTCGGTTAGGGTTAGGGCATAATGTAATCTCGGTAAGACCGATTACACAAACTCGGTGAGACCGATTTGGTAATAAGCTTTCCAGAGAGTTGGTCAGGCAGACTCGGTGGGACTAATTACTCAAACTCGGTGGGACCAATTTTGGTAATAAGTTTCCAGAGAGTTTGCATTGTAATCTCGGTAGTACCGATTACTCAAACTCGGTGAGACCGATTTGATAATGGACATACACAGAGAGATTACAATCCCATCTCGGTGAGACCGAGATCCCTATCGGTAAGACCGATTTGCTTAGGATTTGTGGCAGTGGCTATGATTTTTGGAATCGGTGGCACTGGATAGGAAGAATCGGTGTGACCGATTTTGGCTTTGGGTTTAGGTCATTTGTGGATGTGGGAAAGTAGTTGAGGGTTTTGGAGCATATCAGAAAGCAGATGAAGCAAGAGGCTCATTAAGCAACACCTCATCCCTCCTTGATAGTATTGGCTTTTCCTATAGACTCAATGTGATCTTGGACCACTAAAATGTAAAATGAAGAGTCTTGATCTTGAATCTTGAGCCAATCCTTTGTCCTTAGCATTTTGAAGGAGTTCCCAAATCCTTTAGTCCGTGCCACTCCATTGTTGAACTTATCTGAAACATGCTAGATAAAAGTGTTAGTCCAACAAGAGATATGTTGACATTAATTACCAAAACCACCTAGGGAGCACTTGTGCTTTCAATCTCCCCCTTTTTGGTAATTGATGGCAACATACATCAAAGCATTAGATAAAGATATGAAGAGCAGCAAGTAAAGCTTTGGAAGGACATGTAACAAACATAGGCTCCCCCTACACATATGCAGTCATGTGAATATGGAACATAGAAGCATGTGAGAGCATAAACATGAAAGAGCAGGCAATGTGTTACATGTATCTTGGCCAGATGCATCAGAGCAAAGGATGTTGAAGAAAATACCTTCATGCTCATGAGTCCTTCTTGCAAACAATATGTACATCAGCAAGAATTCTTCATACACATGATTGTGATGCATATACTTACCTTGTGGTCTTGAGTTGGCTTATGATGGAATGAACCTGGGTAAATAAGGTTAGATAACACAGATGCATCTACTAGTCATAGCAAACAAAGGAAACCATAAGAATACCAAGACTGGGATGACATGTAGAGAGTGAGTACTAGGTACCACATTGGATTAGACATGTCCCCAAGAGTAAAGATATGCAATGAATTTTAAAAGATCTCTTTCCCTTAGATGTCTTGCTCCTCCTGAATCTAACATCGGATACTGGGAGAAGATAGGGAACAGAAAATCAGAGCTGAAAGAAAATAGAGCTGAAAGATATGAATGATGATCAGAGCTAATGTTTAGAGCTAATGTATGCTAATGCAAGTAAGAACAATAGATCATATGAACATGTCTCTCCCCTCAAAAAGACATGTGGACATCTCTCCTCTTGAACACCAAGCATCTGGGATCCTTGAGAAATACTTTCTACTTAAGTATCCTCTCCCCCTGGAGATCTCTCTCTTCTTTTGAGGGTCTCTCTCCACCTAGAAGGTCTCTCTCCCCCTAGATGATATCTCTCTCCCCCTTAAGAAGGTGATAAGATTTGATGCTCTCTCTCTCCAAATGATAAGCTTTGATGTTCTCTCTCTCCCCCTTTGACATCAATTTCCAAGAAGGATCTTCTGGAATCTGTCGAATGGGTTTGGTCCTTGAGACACAGAACAAAGCAATGATAAAAATGTGATGCTTGTAGAGGACAAGATTCATTGAATGGAGCTGGATTAGAAGAAACACATAAATATGTGGCAAATTGTTTTTCCTGTTGTGAAATCGGTGGCACCGAGTGGTATGTTTCGGTCGTACCGAAGGGATTCAGTTGGGCCGAAAATAATAAACCGGTGAAACCGAGTTCATCGCAGAGAAAATACTTGTCACCTCAGCTCACTAGACTAGTAAGATCTCACAAAGATTTGCAAGGAATTTACTGAAGGATGTGCAATGAATTGGATGCCGAAAATGCAGAACAAACAGAAAGAAAGAAATCTAGATGAAGTTTTTTTTTTGAGATTTAGAAAGGCCCGTTACGCCCTATCCGAATTAGGCCCAGTAGCGTCATCTAGGCCATCCAATATGATTCCAGCCGGTTTTCACTTCCGGCCCATGTATAGCCCATGACGTCTTTCGGCCCATATGAGGCCCTTTCTAACTCTTGGCCCATTAGCGGCCCGTGCTGAAACTGGCCCATAATGAACAGTGTATTACTTTACACCCATTAACGGCCCATGGTGAAACTGGCCCATAATGAACAGTGTGTCACTTTATACCCATTAACGGCCTGTTATTACATTGGGCCGTTTCTAGCCCAAGTTAACTTTCGTCCTTCTGAGGGCCCATTTATTCTTGGGCTCATTTGCAGCATTCGGTTACTTACGGCCCGTTACTGTCATTTTCTTCTCGCGGGCCAAATTCAGCCCGTCGTTACAGTCGGCCCGTTTGTGGACCATTAGTCTATTGGGCCATTTTCATAGCATCACCAAATACGGCCTATTAACGGCCCGTTATGGTCAGCCCATAAAACGTACGATTTCCATTAAAGGCCCGTCTACGGCCCATTAAAGGCCCGTACAAGACCCATAAATGAGTCGGCGGCCCATGGATCCTACGAGACATAGAAGACCCATGGGTCCTACAAGACGTAGAAGGCCCATGGATCCTACGAGATGTACAAGGCCCATGGATCCTACGAGACGTAGAAGGCCCATGGATCCTACGAGACGTATAAGGCCCATGGATCCTACGAGACGTAGAAGGCCCATGGATCCTACGAGACGTAGAAGGCCCATGGATCCGACGGCCCGTGAAGGGCCATGGTCGGGCAAGTTGGCCCCCGTTTGAACAATATAGCATATTCAAAGAATTATCCTACTCAATGCTATCACCTCTAAAAAGAATACACTATACAACAAAGAGATCAAGGCATAGAAAGGTAGAATAATCCTACACTATACAATAAAGAAATCATAGCCGATTATACCCATTGGGCATTATGGTTCGGCACAGGTGATAATAAAGCATACACAAACAGCAAATTACATACACTGGGCAAATACAGCTCATACATCATGGACGCGCATCAACTTAACTCCATTTGAACTATAATCTCTTTAGAAAATAGGATTGGCCGGATTCAGATAGCACAAATTTCAGTCTGCAAAATCTCCAATTCCTTCATGGTTACCTTAGTGTCTTGTTTCATTTTTTTTGACTCCTGCATCTAATACCTGCATGTTCAGTCTCAACTTGTTGATTATACGTTGATAATCATGTACATGTTGTCTTGCCACCTCTAGTTGATGCTCGAGAACATTAGCACATTCCAATTCCAATCCATAATCATTCGGTAACGGGCATGCCGCACTGCTCGCAGATCTTTGTGTTGATGTCACTTCATCCTGAAATGTTTCTCTAAGTACACATGACTAGGGAAAAATTATAGTTACAACACTGAAGCGAACAAGACACTATTTTGTACTACATGGCAAAACAGGACTAACAATAATGTTACACGTCACTTTCAAAAAAAATGTTACACGCCATGAAGCATAAGCAGGTGATATTTTAAAAATTATAAAAAAGATAGTCTGTGCAGCCTGCATACAGAAATCCCTCTTAGCTCACCAAAGGAGCATGATGTTGGGGCCCAATCGAAAACACAGACAAGTTACAAATTTAGACAGCACGTTGCGCATAAGTAAGCAAGCAGTTGGCCATTCTGTGCCTCAATTAAAGTCTTAGGGAGCATAATGAACAGTAGAGGGTTTCATACAAACATACTACAGCAGGCAAAATTATGCAATCATTAGCGTAATATAAACTCGATTGTGAGCCTCATGCAATAATAGTTGGTTAATAGACTTCAAAGCTTCAAGCACACTTCGGCAGAGTAATTAAATGGTAAGGCCTTTAATTATGTCAACTAATAGTGATACAAGTACCGAACATCAGGCATGATTATTTGGGCATCTCATTAACTGAGGACAAATAAAGCAATTGAAAAGAGAAAATTAACTATGCCTGAAACAAACAAGGAATTGAACTGTTGAGTTGCATATAGTGACTTACCTTAGCAGGTTGAAGAGGCTCAGCGCAGCTCCTACTTCTCTTGCAAGGCTTGTTCCTAACATCTTGTACTTGGAAATCCTCAATCTTATCTTCATTGCACCTCCTCTGCAAGGTGACACAAACTAGTTACTCATCTCCTTGGAAGATAAATATGCATACTTTCCAGTCTGTGAACACAAAAGGATGAGATTATAACAAAACAACACCACATAATGAAACATGCCGCATCTCTTGCACTTGCACACAATGAAATGAGCATTTACTATGTCTGCACTATGTAAAAACTAGGCATACCTTCGAACTGGATCTCCAGGTACTCTTGGAGAGCCTACTGTAGTGTACAGCCAAACCTTTATGTCACCTATGAGTTAGACAAGGCCCCACTATAGCAGCCCTTAGTGTTTAAATCATTGAGAAGCTTTGTTAGAGTGTTAGGTCAAGAACAACAAGTAATCAAAGCAAACAGTCCTAGTATGGCAGGCTGATACAAACAAGAAATTGAACAGATGTGTGAGCAAATCTTACATATCAAGAAAAGAAGCAAAGAAGGAGGCTTAAAGACCATCACTTGACTGACCAGATTTAAGGGGCATTTAAACATCATGTGCAACGTATGAACTAACATAAACATTGCATATTCCAGATTCTACAATGGAATGCACATGTATTAGGTTATGCCATGTATGATGATGCCTAAATGTACAGATAGCAGGCAGGAGTGATTCATCCTTGCATGCACAATTGAATTGCAGGTTAAGGGCCAGTTCAATCCGCCTTTTCAGGGCATATTGTCAAAATAATCCATTAAAGATGTAAAGAAGTCATTTTTTAGTTATGGGCTTGGGCTTAACTAATTTTGCTTTGGAGGGGGGTGTTTCGGGTAGAACCTCACTAAAAATTGAAGGGAAGGGGAATAGTGAAATGAATCTGTTATCTGCCTATATTACACTCAAAATGCAACTGCTGACGCCCGTGTCACACCTGACCATCTAGTAAAAAACAAACACGCAAGCATTCATTGCCCTGCCCGCTTGCATCTCCTCTCCCCTTTCCCTCTACCTCGATCCCCTGCCTGCAGCACTAGGGTTCCTCCAGCGAGCCGTCGCTACTGGTCCCATCTGGCCTAGTCCTTGACGATGCTATGTCCAGCTAGGCTACATGGCCGGCATGTAGGGGCAAATCTCGCTGGCTGCTCCTCCCTCTGGCGCCGGCCCTCATTCTCATGGTCTCCAGCAGTTGCTCCACTGTGGTTCATCCAACGCACTACTCCGGCGGGTGCTGCACAACTATGGCTAATGCCACACTGCGGCAGACTGCACCTTATTCCCCCTCCCCTCCTCCCAGGCCATGGCCTTGAGGTGTTGTTGAAGGATGAGCTCATCCAACAAGGTGAGGATCTCCTCTGATTTTTTGCCAAATTTTCATTCTGATCCACTATACGATGAATTGCTATGAGCTGCTTCTGCTGCAGCTATATGATGCATTGCTATGAGCTGCTCCTGCTGCTGCTAGATGATGAATTGCTATGAGCTGCTGCTGCTGCTGTATGATGAGTTGCTATGAGCTGCTGCTGCTATATGATGAATTGCTATGAGCTGTTGCTGCTACTATATGATAAGTTGCTACAAGCTGCTCCTGCTACTGCTATATGATGAATTGCTATGAGCTGCTCCTGCGGATGCTATATGATGAATTGCTATGAGCTGCTCCTGCTGCTGCTATATGATGAATTGCTATGAGCTGCTGCTGGTATATGATGAATTGAAGACTGCTGCTGCTGTATGATGAGTTGCTATGAGCTGCTGCTGCTGCTATATGATGCTTTCAGGTGGTGCTGCTATACGATAATAACCAGCCACTTGGACCATCAAATTTCAATAAATAATTGTTCTTCATTTATATGGGAGTCATGCTTTCTTCGTTTAAATTAGGCAATGGGATCTCTATGGAAAACATTGACCTAAGTAGATTGTGCCAAGTAGATGGTATCTTTGTATTTGCATTTTGAGAAAATAGTGATGGTCTGTTTTCCTATCATATTAATTACTGCTCTGGGTTCAATTTGTGATGTTTGCAAGTCAAATTAATTTCCATACGGGCAGCAAAATGAAAAAAATATATAATGCAATCTAGACTTTCCACTGATCATACCAAAGATAAGCTGAAAATGCAATGAAAAGAACTGGTTGGTTTATTACATGGAGCTTATATTCACAGGTGCTTATTTTCTTAGGATAACTCGTAATAACTGTCCCTAAGAAACTTGGCTAATAGAACTCGCATACAAATAACATGTCACGATGATTGCAATGGAGGAGTGACGTACCATAGCACACTGTATAGGCTCACCACTGCCTCTCCTTTTTTTGCGATGTTCCATGAAATTTCCACATACATCTTGTACTTTTTCATCGTGTAACCCTATTTGCAAGTTGACACGGCTAATTTCAGACATCTCTACATGATACTACATTGCATATCCCTTGCGCATATTTAAACCACCAATTAATGATTGTGTGCGTACCATAAACTAGCCATGACTCTGTATGCTGGACTAGCAGGCACTCTAAGGGAGCCTAATATAGTGCACTGGAATTCCTACATGCCACCTACGATTTTGTGTAATGTACTGCCCCTGTTCCTAAATATATGTCTTTGTAGAGATTCCAGTATGGACCACATACATATGTATATAGATGCATTTTCGAGTGTAGATTCACTCATTTTGCTCCGTATGCAGCCTATAGTGGAATCTCTAGAAAGACATATATTTAGGAACGGAGGTACGAGGTAGTATCATGTATGACATCTACATATCTAATTTAGCAGCCAGTAGTAGAAATCATTGTCTGCACAAAGGGATTACTGGTCGAAAATCCTAGCAAAGCACGCTGGCAGGCACAGAACATTACAAGAGAGAGAGAGAGATGCGCTTACAAGATCATAGCAATGCCTTAGTCCAGGATCTTGGTTGGCCAAGCTGTTAGATCCAGAAGAAACATCGTCCTTGTAGTTTTTGACAGTTGCATAACAGGTAACAGCGACCGGTTAGTATACTTGAAGTACATCGGGCAGGTGATGCTGGACGGGTTTAAAGGTGACAAGTACCTAGGCCGTGGCAGGTGCTTGGCATCTCTCCAGACGGTGGGAATTAGGTTAGAAACGTCGAGGGTGATGAAGCTGCGCTGACTGTCGGTGTCCGGTAAGGAGATCTAGAACCGTCGAGTAGGGTGTTTGTGGAGCGGCTCCGGTAGGGTGGACTACAGTGTGGGCGAAGCGGATCTGTGGTCGTGGACGATGGCGTAGGTGAAGCTGCTCCGATGGTTGGGTTAAGGATGGTGTCGACGACGCGGATCTGCGGCCGTGGACGGGGCGTCAGAAGCTGCTCCGGTGGTTGGGTTAAGGATGGTGTCGACGATGCGGATCTACGGCCGTGGATGGGGCATCAGAAGCTGCTCCGGTGTTTGGGTTAAGGATGGTGTCGATGATGCGGATCTACGGCCGTGGATGGGGCAACAAAAGCTGCCCCGGTAGGTTGGATGAGGGTGTGAGGAAGCGGATCTGAGGCCATGGACTTGTGAGTTGGCAAAGCGGCCCCGGTAGGGTTGAGAATGGTATAGGCGAAGCTACTTCAGTAGGGTTGACGATGGTGTCGGCGAAGCGGCTCCGGTAGGGTTGAGGAAGGTGTCGGCGAAGCGGCTCCGGTAGGGTTGAGGAAGGTGTCGGCGAAGAGGATTAGAGGCCGTTGACGGGGGCGTCAGTGGGGCGGCTCCGGGGGGTGTGGACAAAGCGTCTCCTTGGGGAGTACGAATGAGCTGCTGCAGATGCGCGGCGGTTGACGAGAGTACCGGCGAAGCAGATCCGGCGCCGTGGACAAGGCCGGCACTGATTGGGCTATGGTAAAGTGGTGGATGAGCAGTCTACTTGTTTCTAGGGGAGGTGGGAGGGGTAGATGCGGCCGCAGAAGCATATCCGGTGAGGTGGACGCCGCTGGCAGTGAATGGGCTGTGGTATGCTGGTGGATGAGCAGTCTAGGGTTTTGAGAGGGGAGGGGAGTAAGGGCGATGAAGTACAGACGGCGTGATGTAAGATGCTCTGTGCTGTGGAGTTAGTCATTTTTGCGGGAGGGGGAGAAGAAATGGGGGTGCCGTGTAGTGGGGGAACCGGAAGTTACCAAAGCAGCCCCGACCTATCATGTAGATCAGAGCGGTATTGTAACTGTTGGTCTCCGTGCACCAAGGACAAAAGGGGGATTTCGCATGCTAAAGACTAAGGTGGCCGAAATTTTAGAAGGAGGCGGGAGATTTTGCTACCCGCGGGATCGTTTGTATCCAGTTTCAACTAATTTTGGACCATGCTAGCGGGAAGGTCATGCTAGACTATGTACATGGGGCACGCGTCAGCAATTAATAACTGGTGTGAAGTCCAACCCAGAAAAAAAGACAATAACTCGGGATGATGCGCCGATAACTTGGACGTTCGCACGGGTGCGGCCAATCATACGGGTGTAGTGGCGCATTCACGAAAAAAGGGATCAAACGCTCAGCCTATGTATTTCTCGTCTAAATAGATAATTTAGTGCCATTGGTTATTAACTTTAAACATAATGCATTGACGTGTTAGTGTAGAGGCGCACAAAAAGAAATGAATATTGTAGTCAGCTACTTAAAAGTGTTGCCTCATATGATTACATAGCCTCCATTTCATAAATTGCGTACCCATTGAATTCATATATGAATATTACATATATTACTTCAAAATAGAAACTTAAATCATCCAAGACTAATGAATTTGAATGCAAGAGTAACAATGGTGCATATACATGATAGCTACATTGGTTGTTTGAAGAAACATCACTGTAACTTTGGCATGCACAACTGAAAAGGTTTATTTAAATAGAAAAATAATGTGACATGTGAGTGTCCAATCTTTATAGCGTTGAATCGATATTGTACCTTTGGCCACGATACGAAGCAGATATTGACTTATGTTCAAGCGATGCACGTCCACGATCGCTAGATAATGATATGTGAATGAATTGTGCAATCTCTCTCACACGCATACATATCTCATTTCCCTGTGGGCATCGGAATCACACACGCACACTTCGTGTATTTCTCTCCCTCCATCAGGGTTAAATTCGTCTTTCTACCCCCTCCTACAAGTCTCTCACACAGAAACACACACGCTCTCTATGTCTAACACGCCCACCCCTTTAATTCTGCCCACCCATAGCCACTAATGTCTCAAAGTATAATAATGTCTCTCACACATATGCTATCTACCTATCCCTTAATATAGCTAGATATGTGTCACACAAACTCCTTCTCCCTACTAGCAAGATGCCCATGCGTTGCACGGAACATCAAGATGCATTTGTATGAGAAGTTTATCTTGTGGGAGAAAAGGATGAACGAGGGAATGCCTTATTTGCAAATGTAGAGAGGGGTGTTGGTATATTTTTGCAAAATTTCCATAGTTTCCTTCCTGTCCGTCGGATATAAATCGGATGGCCTATATTGCAGGATGGCAGGAACACCATCATCACCAACTCTGTTTTTTAAGAGTAGAGATATGTGAGTGTCACTGCCCCCCCCCCCACACACCCACACTTCCCAACACCCAAGGAGTAGGGTGACACCTCGATCTTGATACTAATCTATCTACTGGCTTCTCTCTCAAACATACACACACACTACCCGGCACCGAAGGAGTAGGGTGGCACATCGATCTTGATAATAATCTATCTACTCCTCTTTCAAACACAAACACACACACACACACACACACTCACTAGTTGTGCCTCTGTACCTACCGCGCACACTCTCGATACGTCTTTCTCTCCCTCCCCCCCCCAACAGTGACAACATAAGGGTGACAATGCGATGTGATCATAATCTGTCAATTGGTTTTTCTCTCAAACATTGTGTCTCGGTGCCTCGCTCGGTAGCCCCCTCGATATGTAGACTTCTCGCGTGCGCACAGCTGTAGTGACGATGACACTGAACCCAGTGTGCCTTGTTTTTACCGGCCTCATGTGATAGTTTTCACCCTGTTTTCTGTTAATTAACAAGGCAACCTTTTCTTTGTTACTACTAGTGAATCTAAAATCATTTGGGGCAGACATAAAATATATCACTTCAACCCAATTATCACAACAACTATTTTAAAAGAAATTAGCTAGCTGCCCGTGCGTTGCACGGAACATCAAGATGCATTTGTATGAGTAGTTTATCTTGTGAGAGAAAAGGTTGAACGAGGGAAGGCCTTATTTGCGAACGTGGAGAGACGTGTGGGTATATTTTTGCAAAATTGCCATAGTTCCTTTCCTATCCGTTAGATATAAATCCAACGGCTTATATTGCAGGATGGCACGCACACCATCATCAACAACTCTATTTTCTACTCCCTCCATCCGAAAATACTTGTCATCAAAATTGATAAAAAGAGATGTATCTAAAACTAAAATACGTCTAGATAAATTTCCTTTTATCCATTTTGATGACAAGTATTTCCGGACGGAGGGAGTATTTGTCTTTTTAGAGATTTCAACAAGTGACTATGACCGGACCTTACCAACATACTCAAAAAAGTAGTCCATAATTTTGATGTTACCCTCTTTTCTTGGCGGTGCAGTGCCATCTGGATACCTCATAAATAAATCAAGGACAAATCTGACCCCTTCCTGAAAAGACATACAGAGCAAAATGAGTGAATCTACACACTAAAGTATGTCTACATACACATCCGTATGTGGTAGTCCATTTGAAATCTGAAAAAGAAAAATATTTAGGAACGAATGGAGTATATATAAGAGTAGACATGGAGATATATCTCCAGCATGGTCTACAACAAAAATGTGCTGGGCTGGTTAGCGCCGGATGCTCGCAACACGATGACATGAGTTCGAATTCTGTCTTTTAACTTTATATTTTTATATTATATATTACTCTACTTATTTAATATATACTTCTTTCGCTACTGTACTGACAGTGGAACCCACAGAGTACTTAGAATACAAGATTAAGGATGGACTTGTTTCTTTTTAACTTTTTGTACCAAGCTGTAGCCACCCTGCAATTCACGTGTACACTATACATGCAATTAATTTTTTATAGAGGGACAATCATACAGGCAATTAACTCAAATGGACTGGATGTCACTCTATTATTTCCAGCATAAAGAGCATATCCAACGGTAGCCGGCAAATTTCCTCCCGCTTCCTTAAGCGGAGGATGACATCAAACGCCAGCGGCATACATTTTTACAACTCTAACCAACCAGGTGAAATTCGTGCAAACATGGACTGATTTCAGATAAGCATGAAGGATTTCGTATAAAAAAGTCGGATCTTCAGATAAACATGATGGATTTCATTACATTTACATGAACTAAGAGGCGCCAATCCGGCTCTCTTGTATAATTAACACTCCCTCCGTCCGGAAATACTTGTCCTAGAAATGGATGTATCTAGACTTAGTTTAGTTCTAAATGGCCGCCCGCGGATCCCTTTGTCTTCCTCATGTCCGTCAGACACTTGCGGGGTCGATGAAGGTCCTCGGAAGAGACGAAGTAGCAAAGAAACCACCTGAATCCGCGGTCGTCGCCTCGGCGGTGGCCTTCATGGGTCCCAAGTGGCGAAGGTCTCCCGTGTTCTACTTCTTCTCGATGATGGCGGCAGACACGGAGAAGCTGGCCACCAACTCATCGCTCTCCACGCACCCGACTTTTGTCTCTGCCTGCATGGCGCTGCCGCAGGCACGGGAGGCGCGCCCACAGACACGGGAGGCGCAACCACCACAGACACTGGTGGCGCGATACGATGTGACAGAGATGGCGCCCGTACCGGCGTGCTCGCCGCCGTGCCGGCGTGGAGCAACTCGCCACTCCTCATCAAGCTGAACTGGAGCGGTGAGTTGCTGAACCACGCGCCTGCTTGGGGCAGCAACTGGCTCCGTCGGGCCAAGCGAGGTTGGTGAAGCACCGAGCGGCCTCGCCCGTATCCAGAGGGCTCGGTAGGCCACTCCGCTGGGTAATATGCCGGAGATCGTCTCATTGGAAGACATAAGAAGAGTGGAGAAAATGGTGAAGGAGGAGATGGGGGAGCGGTGGAGGGGTGCAATCCTTGCCCGCAGTCTGTCTGGCCTCGTGTAAATAGAGGGCGGACGGTAGGAGCTTAGCCGGCATCTGGCCTCGTTTAAATTGAGGCCGGACGGGAAGAGCTCGGACGGTGTTGCATTTAATTCCGGCCCACTCATGAACGGACGTGTGGCCGGAGTAGGATTCTCGGTTTGCATGCGGGTTTAACGGAGGGGTTTAATGGAGGCGCCGGGCATGCAGCGAGCGGTGCAGTACTATTTGATTTGACAGCAGTAATGAGCCGTCAAATCACAAAGGCCCTCGCCTCTCATGAAACCGACTGAGCTAGACTGCCCCACCATCTAGCCTTTTAAAAAATGTATATACTCCACTTTTGTATAGTAGTAGTATCGATGGATTGCGTCATGGAGCAAAACTTGAAATTAAAAAAAAGGTGGTAGATATAGAGAGCGCTCGTCGCCAAATTATGCATATAGTACTATTAAAAAGGCTTGTCACAATAATGGTGTCCAACACAAGTGCACAACCCACCCCTTAAATAAAACTAAGCACCCTGGAATTCTTTGACAAAACTAAGCACCCTGAAATTCTTTGACAACTAAACTGCTGGCTATATGATGTTGGCCATATATATTATACGTATATAAGGTGAAGAAACGAGTGATAGTACTATACCAACTAAAAGATGAAATGTAAGAAATACTAGTATGTACGTAATGAAGAGTTAAAGTAACAAGAAGAACCATAACATAGTTCTGCTGGGGGCTCAACACAACACACCCCTCAAATTGAATTAAGCACACCTAAAATTAAACTTTGCAACTATTCCGGTAGACACTGCATTAGAACCACCATGAGCAACGACACTGCCACCTTACTCGGAGTCCTCGTCCACGTCCTCGACTTTGTCTTTGTCCCTCTTCCTCTTGGCCGATACTTCTTTGCTTGAACCGCACACTTGGCTGTTGCTCTTCATCCAACCCTTGTAGATATTGAAGCAAAGGTAGCCATCCATTGCAACGTAGTGGATGTGGTCTATATCTAGTACATTCTGCTGCCATGCATGACGATGAAACGTGTATGGAGGTTTCTCCAGTTTACCGTACGAAGGATGAACCATGGCTCCTGCCAGGGTCAGCATTGAAGGCTGACGAGAGGACACCAACCGATTCTTCTAGAGGTCGAAGGTGTTGCCTACAACGATGCCTCTCCGATGCAGGACTTCTTTGTCGTTACAAAGTCTACAGTAACGAATTTGACTAGGTTGCTCTCGAGGAAGTCCTTAAAATCCTGGCACTCAACGTCGGCATGGCATATGTGGTAGACCAAGCATAAGTCATGCACGCAAACCTGGATCACGGCGGGCTTCTTCCTCTCTTCGTCCTTTAGATCCTTCTCTCGTCCCAGGACTGTGGTGTACTCAACATATAGCCCAGCGACCCACTCATCATCTGAGTCTTCGAACATGCGTCTGAAGCGAGAAAGGCATCCTTCACCGTCACGGAAGAACGGGTGTAGATGATGTCGAACTCATCGTCGGTGATGGTCCTAACCTTGTACTCACCGTTGATCAGTGAGATTTGGGACGCCATGGATTTGGGAGGAGGGTTAGGATTAGTGGAACTGCCGTAATGTGAATGGACGGGACGACTAGGAGCGAACCACCATAGTATTGAAGGACGTGCGAGGATGAGTAGGAGCGAACTGCCAGCGTGCGAACGGCAGGGTAGTGGCTTTCCATTCTCCCATGATACGGTCTTCCGAGAGCCCTTGGATCTGAGATCGAACGGTTGCATGGCGTGATTCTAGACCTATGAGTGAATATCCTATCCTGGAGGGTTATTCTGCAAATTTTCAGCAACTTAGGATGTGACCGTTTGATCTCAGATCCAAGGGCTGCCAGCAGCCCATATCGTGGTCGCGCCTACCACGACTGTCACGTCGCTCATGCGGTCGCGCCCTTGGAGATTTAACACGGTGTGTTAGGCTATCTGATGTTGGCATGTCATACATAGTCATAACTTAGTCACTCATACTACAACAAGGTTTTGGCTATAAGGTTGGCTATAAGTGTATTTATCTTTTTACTTCTCTCTATCTCTTTCTTTGTACTCCCTCTGTCCCATAATATAAGAACGTTTTTGACACTAGTGTAGTGCCAAAAACGTTCTTATATTATGGGACACAGGGAGTACTAGTATTTATTGCATTGGCCAAGGAGTGACCTCTTCCAATGAAATGGTGTTGCTAAGTTTGCTTCATTTAATTAGCTATAGACTCAAAATTGTCTTTTCACCTAGGTACACGCACTTAGCACCGTTTCTTCCTTGGGTCACCAAACTAGTCTCTCTCTTCTTGATTAACTTGCCACATCAGACTTTATGCCTATGTGGCAAGCTTAAGCACCTGTAGGAGCAAGTAAGTACAATAGTGCGCTTTACATGGCATTTTTGCATATGTGGAGGAAAGAGAGGCAAGGAAAAAGTGGAGAAATGGGCTCTCATGCAAGAGCCAGCCTCTACTACATGGTGGAGCATTGGGAGAGGCACCTGTATGGAGGTGGTCAGGAATCGGGAGACTCACGCCGGTCGTAGCACCGCAGTTAAAATGATAATGGCAAGTCAAATCACGGGGCCCCACCTGTCCAGCAGTAACTCGTTGTCAAATCACACAGCCCTACGTTTGCAGCAGCCTACTCCCTCGTCTTCTCGCATCTCTGTCGACCCGACTAGGCGGAACTGTCCCGTCGCCTACCGGGCAGGAAAAGCCCCGCCCTCGACTTTTAAATAGTATGCAGTATACTAATTTTGTATCCATGGATTGCGCCCGCGCCATGGAGCAAAGAGTCTAGAAAACGGCGGTACACATGTACAGAGTATACAACACGCCCGTCGCGTTCGCGTTGCACCCCAGACGGTGGGTCGGTCTGGCACACAGCTCTCCGAATGGAGCGCGCGTCATATTGCGTTCGCACACACATGTGGGACGGCAATTGAGAACCGACCATAGGCACACTCCCCGGCCCCGCAAGTCGGGTGACTTAATAGTAGAGGGAGACGAGCGATAGTACTAGAGAAGTGTTGTACTACGTTGGTGCCTGGACGATCCCTGCAAGACACGGAAGATCAGTTCGTCCATGCATGTGACCAGACTCCAGCAGACACGCCTGGTTTGGCTATCGTACATATCGTGCAGGCTGTGTTGTACATGGTTGTAGTTGTGGTGAGAAATCTAAAAAAAGGTTTCTTGTCATCTCGCAAAATTAGGTGTCATGTGCTTCAGATCACTGCGAGGGTTAAACAGCGACAACTGAGTTGGGCTAGTCATTGGGGGCACATGCACAAACAGTGACTACTCGGCTACCATCTAGGTCAAGCCGGCTATGTTAATTAGGACATCTATCAACAGACCCCTTTTCTACGAGTTATCTTTAATTTGAGCTTTGTTCCTCGTCTAGTTTGTCCGTCGGGATTCATGTTGTCTCCTTTGGGCAGTGAGGTTATGATTTCTTGTCATGTGGCATTTTTTCGTGTTATATGTTATAATCCGGTGCTTCAGATCAAAATGACGACAACTGCGCCTCCGGGCCACGTGCATGAAGACTTCTCGACAGTCATTGACGAGGTCAAGCCGGCTCCGGTAGACAAAAGAAAACTAAGTACTACGCCACTATATAGGCAGGAGTCTCCGCGCTTGCTTGCTAGTGTTGCTCTCTTCACACTGTCTCGTCCTCTCCAGATCTAAACACGACAGCGGTGGCCACACACACACACTCTCTCTCTCTCTCTCCTCACCGCTGTTCATAGATCCAGCCAGATCCTCTCCGCTGGGGAAGGTGAGAAGGTGCAACGTTCATGCGGTCGTCCTCGGCGACAGCTCTTACCCACTGCTAGGCGCGTCCTGATTAGCCTGCCTTGCCGTTCTCTCCCAAGCACCACTGGCGAGGGAGGGCCTCCGACCCCTTCTTCCTCGCTGCTGTAGTGTGGGCAGATCCGGCCTCCCGCCGCCCACCTAGCGACACCCCGGCGACCATCAGGTATAACTTCCTTCGAAACTGGCCTTGCTCTACTTCCCGAGATCCTGACGTCACTGCATTTGTAACTTTTACTATTTCTCAGGCCACCTCGTAGATAGGATCAATCGGCTGTTCGAAAACCACCTATATTTTTTACGTTTAAGAGGTAAAACTAGTTCATGCACTCGAATCTAGTACTACTTGGTTCAAACAAGGAAGAAAGGGGGTGGGGGGTGGGGGAGGATTTTTTACCTGAATCTAGGACTTGGTCGAAAGAGGAAATAATGGGGGCGAAAAGTAGCAGAGACTCGCTATCCAACTGGTCTCTAGGTCTAATAGGGAAATAAAGGGAAACGCAGTACAAACTCAATATAAACCCGATCTATTGGTTGAAAAAGGAAAGAAAGTGGGGACTGGGGGACAAGTCAATAGAGTAAGTCCAGCACTAGATTTGCTAGCCTCACATAGTATAAGGTGGCTATACCGAACAAAAATGGGACCGACCCAGATATCCTGTTCTGATGTTTGTTGCCCCGATCCACTCTTATGTAATGCCACTTGTAAAATGTAGCAGTCGCACTGTTAAAAGTAAGGACACATTAAACCAATGTTGTTTTCAATGTAATGCCTCCAGTAATATGAATCAATGGCACTTTTTACATGTCCTGCTAAAATTTCCCATTAAGATAAGTTGGTTCTTTTTGTTAGAAATGCAACTATCCTGGTCCGCCTAGTCTCACGTGCCCAAAGTAATGTCGTATTTAACGGTTGTCATAGTTAATCCTAATGCCCACACTAATATCTAGCAATGCCCCTGCTTTAGAAATTGCTACTGTCCTTGTAGGATTGCCATTCAGATAAGGAACATGCTTCTTTTCATTTGATGCATGTTTCATCACTTGTTAGTCACCCTCCTTTCCACCTTTTTTGTGCAAACAGAGATATACATTTCACGCTCGATCTTAGTTCAACTGCACAAATGATATCCAAATTATAATTGAGCATTCCAGGAGCTTCACAACCAGCCTTGATGTTGCTCAATTTTATTGCAACTAATGAAGAAGAAGCTCTGTGGGTTTCGTTTTCTGATGGAAATGGAACCGGGGCTGGAGCCCTTTTCTTAAAAAAGAATTGAAGAAGAAGCTGCTAACTCACGGGACATTGCTTCATTTTAGGTGAACTGCACCATAAGGTCCCATGAATTGAATCATCCATGTTGGTGACTGAAAGAGCCAGCTTCAGCATCCCAGTCTAAGCACCCCCGGCCTCCATCCTTGCGACGCACGGTACACCTTGTTTGCCACCTGCTCGACCCTAGTGTCACTGATAAAATGAAGTAATAATACAGTTAAAATAGAGCGAGTGTCATCTCTATCATTTCATTTCCAATGTAGATAAAGAAAGTGCTTCTCTTTGTTAAAGTATGTTCATCAACTAGTCCCATTGTTAATGTTTAAGCGTTTCTGCAAACTGGGGTGCTTAATTTTAGTTGATACGTACAAAAATAGAGAGTTGAATGTCTCAAGGTGCCTCCTTGTACTACTACTATACACTGATGTTCATCACTGGCAGAAGGTGCATCTGGGAGACTTGGGACGATCTCCAGTATGAGGCATCGCATGGCCCATCTCGCCCTCGCAGCATGGCATACTATGATACTATCACAATATTTTCTTCTATTTATTTTGTGTGTTTCATCAACTAGTGCCACTATAATGTAATCACGCTTTTTCATTATCTGTGCAAACAGGGTTATTCAGCTGCATTTTGGTGGAACTGCACAAATGTACGTATGGAACCGGCATATATGCAGAGTGCGAGGTGTGTCAAGTAAAAATTATCGACACCAACCATGCTGCATGCACGCATTGGCATCCACCGCCACCAGTGGGATGTGTGGCGCTCTCTGTGGACGGATCTTTCTCGGCAGCAAATCCTCTAACCAAATACTAGTAGCTTATATTGGCAGTTTTCTAGGGAGTACTCTTTTCTAAAAGAAGCACCAATCTATTTTTGTTTATTTGTACACTGTGTCACAACTTTGATCCAAAGGTCCAGAGCTATTTTAGGGTGATTGGTGTAGTACTCGGAGACTGATTGTAAGCATGATTTTCATTAGCTGTCACACAGATTGTAAGCATGAGCAGGTGGAAGAATAGGTTAGTGCGAAGCTTACCTTAAACCCTACCGCCGCCATTGAAACGAGGCGAGCATCGAGGGAACCGTGGAGAACAGCGAGGAAGCGACGTCGCGCCATCCGACCTCCTCTTGTGGTGGGAGAACGAATACTCCTGTGGCTCCGGCTGGCTCTACACCCTCACGAACGGCACACCATACTCGATCGATTCATTATCCTCTGGGTGCTTGACCTTCGATCTGTATGCCCACCACCTCCGCCCGACTGTCCCCTCGGGCGATCTGTCTGCTCCATCGCCCATAGGAGATACTCGATGAACTCGGAGGACTGCGGCATGACTGCCGCCGAGGAGTACATGTACATCGCCGCCCTCATCGCTGCCGTCTCGCTCTTTCACACACATTGCCACATGGCCCGCATCGTCCTCGAAATCTCCCATCATTGTCAAACCAACTAAGGATCTCCTTCAACCTGGCTAACTTTGCCTGGTCGCCGTCGGCGATCTGCCTGATTCGCTGCTGCATTCTCTCCATATATGTCCTTCTGAGTGGGCCGGTGCTAGCTTTGGAAGATGGGAGGAAGATGGTGGTCTTGCAATAGAGAAGAGGGAGAGGAGAGGAGGTGGTTTTGGAATGGAGATGATGGAGAGGAGAGGAGGTGGTTTTTCAATGGAGAGAAGATCGGAAGAGGGAGAGGCGAGACGTTGGTTTTGGAATGGATATGATGGAGAGGAGATGAGGTGGTTTTGCAATGGAGAAGATCAGAAGAGGGAGAGGCGAGACGGTGGTTTTGGAATGGAGATGATGGAGAGGAGAGGAGGTGGGTTTGTAATGGAGAAGAGGGAGAGGAGCGTGCGGCAGCGATTTAGGATTGGGCGAGAGGGCCGGCGCGCTGTGACTGGATCAAAATCAAAATCAATTTAACCTTCAGTTAAGATAGAGACCCCACATTAACTGTCTCCCTTTTATTCTGGGTCATAATTGACCATGATTTTCGCACATAAAATATATGTTATACGTTGCAAAAATAATATAATTTGAAAGTACATTCAGCTATGAACAAAACGATACATTTTTTGGTGACATGCATTCACATTTTGCTTGTCAAATACAGTACGTGGTCAAACTTTGACCCAAAATACGCAAAACAACAAAAACATACTTCCAAGACCAGCGCCGCTCTTCCGCTCTTCTCCTCTTAAACCACCGCCGCTCCTCTCCTGTTCCAATCTAAATCCAGCGCCGCTCCTCCCCTCTTCCATTTCAAAACCACCGTCCCTCCTCTCCTGTTCGAGTCCAAAACCAGCATCGCTCCTCTCCTGTTCTAATCCAAAACCAGCGCTGCTCCTCTCCTCTTCCATTCAAAAACCACCGCCGGCGAGTGAAAAGGTGCTTTGCAGAAGTAGATCGATGGAGGAGTACAACCGATACGTGAGGATCGCAGATGGCGACCCTGTGAAGCTAGCTAGGATGTTGGAGATATAGTCTTGGTTTGACAACAAGGACCAACTAGCGGCGACGGCGACATCCATGGCCAAATCTCTGCAACAGAGCGAAAAGGTGGCGATACTCCCGGAGGGAGTCGCGCCGGAGTACATAGAGCTGCTCCTCTGGGGCATGGAGCAAACAGATTCACCGAATCCGATCGTGAGGGAGCGCTGGTGTGAGTATCGATCCCAGATGGAGCATCCACCAGAGATTGAAGGATCGAGCATCTACAGGGTGCCGTTTGTGAGGGTGTCCTGCCAGAGCGAGCCGTTGGAATCTTCGCCGACTGAACCCAACTGCAAGAGGAGAAAAGCAGTTGGCCCGATGATGCTTCCCCACCATCGTCTCCCTCGCCGTTCACATCATCTCACGGGGCGGCTGTCTGCCGCCGAGGAATAGGAGGGGGCTGCCCCCCCCCCCAGCCCAATAGTCGGGCAGGTTGTGAATTGTCAGGAGGAGCTTAGGGTTGTCAGTATTTGTAGGTTCTGAATTGTGTTTTGTGTTCTGTATTTTGAGAGTACTTTCATATATGAATGTCTTTTGAATTTCAAATTTGCAGTATTGAGCATATGAAGAATTTTATGAATTCTAATATATTTTTAGCACTTAAAAACATGTAGTTTCATAGGAGTATAAAAGTGCAGACGAGAAGAAACTGCAAGTTTCAGTTTCAGATAAGAAACTGCAAGTTCAGTTTCAGATAAGAAACTGCAACTTTCAGAGGCAGAGCATTTATATTAACACGGCCTTTTCAAACAGGGTTAACATCATGTTGGAGGTTTTATTCATGGTCGAAAATGGAACTACCACCCAGTTAACATCATGCTGATCAACATTCATGCATATCACATCTTCATATGATGCATAGTCAAAATGCCCACACAATGTCGAGTGTGCGAAACACAGAGAAAACGAGGGACGAAGTTTTGGCAAGTGTTGGACGTGGTTTTGGGCTGCCCCGTCTGGGCTTTCATTCTTAACATGCGCAGCCCACGACCTCAGATGGGAGGGCCTGCTTGTATTTTCTTAGGGCCGTCATGTATCGACCGGCCTATGGACCTCCCTTCCGAGGTTTTATTTTTGGCAGCCCAATTTATGTATTTTTTTGAAAAAAAACGCAGAGGTCTGTTCTATTTTTCTATATAAGAATAGGAACACCAGGTACAACTTATGTTTCCCTTCTAACTATATTATATATATTTAAATTATTTTATATGTTATTATATATTATTTTTATTGTCATCATATATTTAACAGATACTTACATATGTAAGAAAACAATATCCCACATCTTATTAACTTATAAAAATAATTTCTTAACAAATAAAATCCTGGATTGTTTTGGCACGAAAATCCTAGTGATTGTGTACAAAAGCTTGGTAAGATTTAAGGACGAATGTAATAATATCACTTATTATTTAAATATATTTATAACAAAATGCTCAGCCCTTTTTTATTTTTTTGATAACATTGCTGGCCCTACCCAACATTATAATTAGAATCAGCCAAGCAAAATCGTGTATTTCGAGAAAGTGCAAATGGCCTGTAATTTTTTAGGAAATAAAATAAATGGGCCACATGGATGCTACATTAATTGTTCACCCAGCCCAGCTAATGGCTGTATTTCAAAAAAAAGATCAAATTGACTGTAAATTCTACTGCGCAAAAAAAAGACTGTAAATTCTGAAAAAATGGGTTGAATACGTGCCACATTTTTGGAGGCTGAAATGTGGGCCAATAGGTCGAAGCCAACCCAAGTCGTTGTCAATTTAGTCAACAAATGATTCTGACATGTTAGCCGTTGGATTTACATCCAACGACCAGCATCCATCTTCAATCTCTTGTCTTCTTCCTCCAGCGCCACCGGGACCACCTCCTGCCTCCTGCTGCTAGCAGCTCTGCTTAGCACGCTTCGCTATGAAGCGCTACTCCACCATTGGCCAGGCCATCCCTCCACCCCTCCACACCTCCTGTTCTTCTCCACCGATTGCCGAACCAGACCGCATTAGAACCAGTTAACCCTCGTACACCTCTCCGTCTGTGACTCTACTCCCGCGTCTTCCCATCTCCGGCTCGTTGCTGTCCGGGGCCTCGCCGTCGTCCACCACCTTGGATGCGCTCGGCGCGGCGTGGTCAACGTGGTCAACGAACGACACCATCGGAAGTAGACTATGCGTGGAGAGGCTGACAGCTGGGTCCACGGCTGCACACAAGGAAATGCCTCCTTATTACGCGCAAGATAATGATTCCTCCACCTGACATCTGGGACCCACCGGAAGGGCCTCTGTATTCCGTGAAAAAACGTGCCCCCCCCCCCCCCCCGCTGACTTGTCGGACCCACCAGCTATCTTCGCACGCAAGGAAGTGCCTCCTTATTACGCACACAAAAATGAATACAACCCCTGCCAGCTGGAACCCAGCATACTGGGAGGCTGACTTGTGGACCTACCAAGTTGACGGGGTTGGAGGGCTTTGTCAACTTGGTCAATATGAATGATTCTAGCTCCTGTTACCGCACGATGTTCATCCAATGGTTGTAGTACTTCCTCAACCTCTGGTCTTCTTGCTCCAGCCGCCGAAACCAGCGCCGGTCGTGCCGGGTGCTCCTGCCTCCCGTGGCCGGCTGTGATGCCGCGGAGGCCTCACCGCCCCCTACTACTCCCACCGCTGGCCAGGCCATCCCTCTACTCACCCACACCACCTTTTATTTTGTGGCGACAACAGCCTCACACCGCAGTCGAACCAGTGAACCCTCGTACTCCTCTTCACGTGGGCATCCACTGCTGCGTCTTCCCCGGCTCCGAGTCGTCCCCTTCCTAAGCCTCGCCGTCGTCCACCGCCGTGGTGCTCTCGACGCGGCGTGGTCAACATGGTCAAGGAACGACTTCCATTGGACGTGGACTGTACGTGGAGAGGCTGACAGCTGGGTCCATGGCCGCAGCAAGGAAGTGCCTCCTTATTACGCGGAAAATAATGATTCCTCCACCTAACAGCAGGGACTGATACGTCTCCAACGTATCAATAATTTTTGATTGCTCCATGCTACTTTATCTACTATTTTGGACTATATTGGGCTTTATTTTCCACTTTTATATTATTTTTGGGACTAACCTATTAACCGGAGGCCCAGCCCAGAATTGCTATTTTTTTTGCCTATTTCAGTATTTCGAAAAAACGGAATATCAAACGGAGTCCAAACGGAATGAAACCTTCGGGAACGTGATTTTCTCACCGAACGTGATCCAGGAGACTTGGACCCTACTCCAAGAAGCTTCCGAGGAGGTCACGAGGGTGGAGGGCGCGCCCCCTACCTCGTGGGCCCCTCGGAGCTCCACCGACGTACTCCTTCCTCCTATATATACCTACGTATCCTCGTATGATCAGAATAGGAGCCAAAAACCTAATTCCATCGCCGCAACCTTTTGTATCCATGAGATCCCATCTTGGGGCCTGTTCCGGAGCTCCGCCGGAGGGGGCATCCACCATGGAGGGCTTCTACATCATCACCATAGCCCCTCCGATGAAGTGTGAGTAGTTTACTTCAGACCTTCGGGTCCATAGCTAGTAGCTAGATGGCTTCTTCTCTCTTTTTGGATCTCAATACAATGTTCTCCCCCTCTCTCATGGAGATCTATTCGATGTAATCTTCTTTTTGCGGTGTGTTTGTTGAGACCGATGAATTGTGGGTTTATGATCCAACTTATCTACGGAAAATATTTGATTCTTCTCTGAATTCTTTTATGTATGATTGAGTTATCTTTGCAAGTCTCTTCGAATTATCCGTTTGGTTTGGCCAACTAGATTGATAGTTCTTGCAATGGGAGAAGTGCATGGCTTTGGGTTCAATCTTGTGGTGTCCTTACTCAGTGATAGAAAGAGTTGCAAGGCACGTATTGTATTGTTGCCATCGAGGATAACAAGATGGGGTATTTATCATATTGCATGAATTTATTCATCTACATCATGTCATCTTGCTTAAGGCGTTACTCTGTTTTTAACTTAATACTCTAGATGCATGCTGGATAGCGGTCGATGAGTGGAGTAATAGTAGTAGATGCAGAATCATTTCGATCTACTTGTCACGGACGTGATGCCTATATACATAATCATTGCCTAGATATACTCATAACTATGCACAATTCTGTCAATTGCTCAACAGTAATTTGTTCACCCACCATAGAATACTTATGCTCTCGAGAGAAGCCACTAGTGAAACCTATGGCCCCCGGGTCTATTCTCGTCATATCAATCTATATCACTTTATTTACTTGCTTTGTTTTTACTTTGCCTTTACTTTTTTACTTTGCATCTATCTATCAAAAATACCAAAAATATTATCTCTATCAGATCTCACTCTCGTAAGTGACCGTGAAGGGATTGACAACCCCTAAGCGTTGGTTGCGAGTTGCTATCGTGTTGTGCAGGTACGGGGACTTGCGCATGACCTCCTACTGGATTGATACCTTGGTTCTCAAAAACTGAGGGAAATACTTACGCTACTGTGCTGCATCATCCTCTCCTCTTCGGGGAAAACCAACGCAAGCTCGAGACGTAGCAAGAAGAATTTCTGGCGCCGTTGCCGGGGAGGCTTACGCAAAAGTCAACATACCAAGTACCCATCACAATCCCTATCTCTCGCATTACATTATTTGCCATTTGCCTCTCGTTTTCCTCTCCCCCACTTCACCCTTGTCGTTTTATTCGCCCTCGCTTTCCCAATCTCCACCTCTCTTTCCCGTTTGCCTTTTTTCCCTTTGCCTTTCTGTTTGCTTGTGTGTTGTATTACTTGTTGCCATGGCGCAAGAAAATACCAAATTGTGTGATTTCTCGAATACCAATAATAATGATTTCCTTAGTACTCCGATTGCTCCTCTTAATAATGATGAGTCTTGTGAAATCAATACCGCTTTGCTGAATCTTGTTATGAAAGATCAATTCGCCGACCTTCCTAGTGAAGATGCCGCTACTCATCTAAACAATTTTGTTGATTTGTGTGATATGCAAAAGAAAAAAGAAACGTATAACAATATTGTCAAATTGAAGTTATTTCCGTTTTCACTTAGAGATCGTGCTAAAGTTTGGTTTTCATCTTTGCCTAAAAATAATATTGATTCTTGGAACAAGTGCAAAGATGCTTTTATCTCTAAGTATTTTCCTCCCGCTAAGATTATCACTCTTAGGAACGATATCACGAATTTTAAACAACTTGATCATGAGCATGTTGCCCAATCTTCGGAAAGAATGAAATTAATGCTTCGCAATTGCCCTACTCATGGTTTGAATTTATGGATGATCATACAAAATTTTTATGCCGGATTGAATTTTTCTTCTAGAAATCTTCTAGATTCGGCCGTGGGAGGCACGTTTATCGAAATTACGTTAGGAGATGCTACAAAATTGCTTGATA
This sequence comes from Triticum timopheevii, assembly GCA_963921465.1. Classification (NCBI taxonomy): domain Eukaryota; kingdom Viridiplantae; phylum Streptophyta; class Magnoliopsida; order Poales; family Poaceae; genus Triticum; species Triticum timopheevii. The sequence continues at coordinate 158,226,673 of OY997272.1, forward strand.
ATATTATGGCTAATTATTCTCAATGGCATACCGAAAGATCTTCTAGTAAAAAAGTGCATGCTATAGAAGAAATCAATGTTTTGAGTGAAAAGATGGATGAACTTATGAAGATGTTTTCTCCAAAAAATACTCCTCTTGATCCCAATGATATGCCTTTATCTACTTTGCTTGAGAATAATAATGAATCTATGGATGTGAATTTTGTTGGTAGGAATAGTTTTGGAAACAACGCTTATAGACGGAATTTTAATCCTAGGCCTTATACTAGCAATCCTTCTAACAATTATGGAAATTCCTACAACAACTCTTATGGAAATTTTAATAAGATGCCCTCTGATTTTGAGAGTAGTGTTAAAGAGTTTATGATTTCACAAAAGAATTTTAATGCTTTGCTTGAAGAGAAATTGCTTAAAGTTGATGATTTGGCTAGGAACGTTGATAGAATTTCTCTTGAAATTGATTCTTTAAAGCTTAGATCTATTCCTCCTAAGCATGATATCAATGAGTCTCTCAAAGCCATGAGAATTTCCATTGATGAGTGTAAAGAAAGAACCGCTAGGATGCGTGCTTCCAAAGATGCCTTTATTAAAGCGTGTTCTTCTAATCCATATGAAAATCAAGATGAAGATCTAAAAGTTATTGATGCGTCCCCCATTAAATATTTGTTTTGCAATATGAATCTTGATGAATCTGAATATGATCTTCCCTTACCTAGAAGGCGTTCTAAGAATTCGGATTTTCTAGATCTTGATGGTGAAATTGATGAAAGTAGGATTGAAATAAATGGAAACCGTGATGTTGCTAAACCTACTATTTTGGATCTCAAGGAATTTAATTATGAAAATTGTTTTTTGATTGGTTCTATTTCCTTGTTGCAATCCGTGCTATAATCTCCTCATGCTTATAGTAAAAATAAGGCCTTTACCGAACACATTGTTGATGCTTTGATGCAATCTTATGAAGAAAAACTTGAGATGAAAGTTTCTATCCCTAGAAAACTCTATGATGAGTGGGAACCTACTATTAAAATTAAAATTAAGGATTTTGAGTTTCATGCTTTATGTGATTTGGGTGCTAGTGTCTCTACTATTCCCAAAACCTTATGTGATTTGCTAGATTTCTGTGATTTTGATGATTGCTCTCTAAACTTGCATCTTGCAGATTCCACTTTTAAAAAACCTATGGGAAGAATCAACAATGTTCTTATTGTTGCAAATAGGAATTATGTGCCCGTAGATTTTATCGTTCTAGATATAGATTGCAATCCTTCATGTCCTATTATTCTTGGTAGATCTTTCCTTAGAACGATTGGTGCAATTATTGATATGAAGGAAGGGAATATTAGATTCCAATTTCCCTTAAAGAAGGGTATGGAACACTTCCCTAGAAAGAAAATAAAATTACCATATGACTCTATCATGAGAGCCACTTATGGATTGCCTACCAAAGATGGCAATACCTAGATCTATCCTTGCTTTTATGCCTAGCTAGGGGCGTTAAACGATAGCGCTTGTTGGGAGGCAACCCAATTTTATTTTGTGTTTTTTGTTTTTGGTTCTGTTTAGGAATAAATAATCCATCTACCTTCTGTTTGGATGTGGTTTTATGTTTTAATTAATGTTTGTGCCAAGTAAGACCTATAGGATAACCTACGATGATAGGTTATTTGATTCTGCTGAAAAATAGAAACTTTACACGCACGAATTTAGTTATGATAAATCACAGGAACGTGCCTTTGCGTTGATTCTTTATGCTACTGATCAATAATTTTTTTTCCAGGACTTCCTATTTTTGTAGAATTTTTAGAGTTCCAGAAGTTTGCGTTAGTTACAGATTACTACAGACTATTCTGTTTTTGACAGATTCTGTTTTTCGTGTGTTGTTTGCTTATTTTGATGAATCTATGGCTAGTAAATTAGTTTATAAACCATAGAGAAATTGGAATACAGTAGGTTTAACACCAATATAAATAAATAATGATTTCATTACAGTACCTTGAAGTAGTCTTTTGTTTTCTTTCTCTAACGGAGCTCACGAGATTTCTGTTGAGTTTTGTGTTGTGAAGTTTTCAAGTTTTGGGTGAATTCTTGTGATGGATTATGGAACAAGGAGTGGCAAGAGCCTAAGCTTGGAGATGCACATGGAACCCCCAAAATAATCCAAGGACACCAAAAAGTCAAAGATTGGGGATGCCCGGAAGGCATCCCCTCTTTCGTCCACTTCCATCGGTAATTTACTTGGAGCTATATTTTTATTCACCAACATGGTATGTGTTTTGCTTGGAGCGTCTTGTATTATTTGTTTCTTTGCTTATTAGTTTACCACAATCATCCTTGCTGTACACACCTTTTGAGAGAGCCATACATGATTTGAAATTGTTAGAATACTCTATGTGCTTCACTTATATCTTTTGAGCTTGATAGTTTTTGCTCATAGTGCTTCACTTATATCTTTCGAGCTTGATAGTTTTTGCTCTAGTGCTTCACTTAGATATTTTAGAGCACGGTGGTGGATTTGTTTTAAAGAAACTTGATCTCTCATGCTTCACTTAGATTATTTTGAGAGTCTTTAATAGCATGGTAATTTGTTTAATGTTAATATACTTGGTATTCAAGATACGTGAAACTTTCTTTTGAGTGCGTTGAATACTAAGATAAGTTTGATGCTTGATAATTGTTTTGAGATATGGAGGTGATAATATCAAAGTCATGCCAGTTGGGTGATTATGAATTCAAAGAATGCTTGTGTTGAAGTTAGCAAATCCCGTAGCATGCACGTATGGTTAAAGTTATGTAACAAATTTGAAACATGATGTGTACCTGGCTTGTGCATCCTTATGAGTGGCGGTCGGGGACGAGCGATGGTCTTTTCCTACCAATCTATCCCCCTAGGAGCATGCGCGTAGTACTTGATTTTTGATGACTTCTAAATTTTTGCAATAAGTATATGAGTTCTTTTGACTAATGTTGAGTCCATGGATTATACGCACTCTCACCTTTCCGCCATTGCTAGCCTCTTCGGTACCGTGCATCGCCCTTTCTCACCTTGAGAGTTGGTGCAAACTTTGCCGGTGCATCCAAACCCCGTGATACGATACGCTCTATCACACATAAACCTCCTTATATCTTCCTCAAAACAGCCACCATACCTACCTATCATGGCATTTCCATAGCCATTCCGAGATATATTGCCATGCAACTTCCATCATCATCATCACGACATACTTTACTTTTGTCATATTGCCATTGCACGATCATGTAGTTGACATCGTATTTGTGGCAAAGCCACCATGCATTATTTTTCATACATGTCACTCTTGATTCATTGCACCATCCCGGTACACCGCCGGAGGCATTCATATAGAGTCATATCTTGTTCTAAGTTTCGAGTTGTAATGCTTATGTTGTAATCAATAGAAGTGTGATGATCACAATTATTGCCCAAAAAAGGCCAAAAAAAGAAAGGCCCAAAAAAAGAGAAAGGCCAAAATAAAAAAAAGAAAGGCCCAAAAAAAAGAAAAAAAAAGAAAAAAAAGAAAATAAAAAAGGGCAATGCTACTATCTCTTTTTCCACACTTGTGCTTCAAAGTAGCACCTTGTTCTTCATGTAGTGAGTCTCATATATTGTGCTTCAAAGTAGCACCTTCTTCCTCATGTAGTGAGTCTCATAAGTTGTCTTTTTATACTAGTGGGAATTTTTCATTATAGAACTTGGCATGTATATTCCTACGATGGGCTTCCTCAAATGCCCTAGGTCTTAGTGAGCAAGCAAGTTGGATGCACACCCACTAGTTTTCTTTTGTTGAGCATTCATAGCTCTAGTGCATCCGTTGCATGGCAATCCCTACTCGCTCACATCTATATCTATTGATGGGCATCTCCATAGCCCATTGATACACCTAGTTGATGTGAGACTTTCTCCTTTTTGTCTTCTCCACACAATCCCCATCATCATATTCTATTCCAGCCATAGTGCTATATCCATGGCTCACGCTCATGTATTGCGTGAAGGTTGAAAGAGTTTGAGATTATTTAAGTATGAAACAATTGCTTGGCTTGTCATCGGGGGTATAGAAGTTGGGAACATCTTTGTGTGACGAAGATGAAGCATAGCCTAACTATATGATTTTGTAGGGATGAACTTTCTTTTGCCATGTTATTTTGAGAAGACATGATTACTTTGATTAGTATGCTTGAAATATTATTATTTTTGTGTCAATATGAACTTTTGTCTTGAATCTTTTGGATGTGAATAATCATATCACAACTAAGAAGTTTTACATTGAAATTATGCCAAAGTATCACTCCGCATCAAAAATTCTTTTTTATCATTTACCTACTCGAGGACGAGTAGGAATTAAGCCTGGGGATGCTTGATACGTCTCCAACGTATCTATAATTTTTGATTGCTCCATGCTACTTTATCTACTGTTTTGGACTATATTGGGCTTTATTTTCCACTTTTATATTATTTTTGGGACTAACCTATTAACCGGAGGCCCAGCCCAGAATTGTTGTTTTTTTTGCCTATTTCAGTATTTCGAAGAAACAGAATATCAAATGGAGTCCAAACGGAATGAAACCTTCGGGAACGTGATTTTCTCACCGAACGTGATCCAGGAGACATGGACCCTAATCCAAGAAGCTTCCGAGGAGGTTACGAGGGTGGAGGGCGCCCCCCTAGGCGCGCCCCCTACCTCGTGGGCCCCTCGAAGCTCCACCGATGTACTCCTTCCTCCTATATATACCTACGTATCCCCGTATGATCAGAACAGGAGGCAAAAACCTAATTCCGCTGCCGCAACCTTCTGTATCCACGAGATCCCATCTTGGGGCCTGTTCCGGAGCTCCGCCGGAGGGGGCATCCACCATGGAGGGCTTCTACATCATCACCATAGCCCCTCCGATGAAGTGTGAGTAGTTTACTTCAGACCTTCGGGTCCATAGCTAGTAGCTAGATGGCTTCTTCTCTCGTTTTGGATCTCAATACAATGTTCTCCCCCTCTCTCGTGGAGATCTATTCGATGTAATCTTCTTTTTGCGGTGTGTTTGTTGAGATCGATGAATTGTGGGTTTATGATCCAACTTATCTATGGAAAATATTTGATTCTTCTCTGAATTCTTTTATGTATGATTGAGTTATCTTTGCAAGTCTCTTCGAATTATTCGTTTGGTTTGGCCAACTAGATTGGTAGTTCTTGCAATGGGAGAAGTGCATGGCTTTGGGTTCAATCTTGCGGTGTCCTTACTCAGTGACAGAAAGAGTTGCAAGGCACGTATTGTATTGTTACCATCGAGGATAACAAGATGGGGTATTTATCATATTGCATGAATTTATTCCTCTACATCATGTCATCTTGCTTAAGGCGTTACTCTGTTTTTAACTTAATACTCTAGATGCATGCTGGATAGCGGTCCATGAGTGGAGTAATAGTAGTAGATGCAGAATCGTTTCGATCTACTTGTCATGGACGTGATGCCTATATACATGATCATTGCCTAGATATACTCATAACTATGCTCAATTCTGTCAGTTGCTCAACAGTAATTTGTTCACCCACCATAGAATACTTATGCTCTCGAGAGAAGCCACTAGTGAAACCTTTGGCCCCGAGGTCTATTCTCATCATATCAATCTATATCACTTTATTTACTTGCTTTGTTTTTACTTTGCCTTTACTTTTTACTTTGCATCTATCTATCAAAAATACCAAAAATATTATCGCTATCAGATCTCACTCTCGTAAGTGACCGTGAAGGGATTGACAACCCCTAAGCATTGGTTGCGAGTTGCTATCATGTTGTGCAGGTATGGGGGACTTGCGCGTTACCTCCTACTGGATTGATACCTTGGTTCTCAAAAACTAAGGGAAATACTTACGCTACTGTTCTGCATCATCCTCTCCTCTTCGGGGAAAACCAACGCAAGCTCGAGACGTACCAGGGACCCATCGGACGGGCCACCGTATTTCGCGAAAAAAAATCCCCCCTGACTGCTGGGACCCACCAGCTACATCTTCGGACGCAAGAAAGTGTTTCCGGGCAAAAAAAACGATTCGCCCCCCTGACTGCTGGGACCCACCAGCTACATCTTCACACGCAAGGAAGTGCGTCCGGGCAAAAAAACGATTTGCCCCCCTGACTGCTGGGACCCACCAGCTGCATCTTCGCACGCAAAGGAAGTGTGTCTGGGAAAAAAAACGATTCGCCCCTCTGACTGCTAGGACCCACCAGCTACATTTTCGCACGCAAGGAACTGCCTGACAGTCGGGACCCACCTGGTCGAAGCGTACGTAGCATTGTCATTCTGGTCGCGAACGTGTACATACATATATACTGGTCGACGTAGAGGCGCACACGTGTCGTAGTGGAGGCGCGTACGTGTCGTAGTAGAGGCGCGCACGTAGCATGTGCACGTACGTACAATGGCCAGGGTGTAAGAAAGAAAATACGGCCACGTACGTACATACGGGCGGGGTCTCGAATGCCTACTCACGCATACGTACATGGCTGGGTCGGAACGGAGAAACAGAGTCGTCATTGTGTTCATGGGGAGGCAACGGAATGCGTCGTGTTCATGGGGAGGCAACGGAATGCGTCGTGTTCATCGGGAGCCAACGGAACGCGTGGGAGCCAACCGGCTTGGACGGAACAGGCGATGGTAACGAGGCCTGGCGTACCGCAGAATGGAGGAAATGGCCGTGTGTTCGACCGGCCACGTTCGAAACGGGGTCCTGTTGATCGGGAGGGGTGTGGCGTACCGCAAAACAGAGGAAACGGACCTCCTACGATCGAAACGGGGGTCCTGTTGATCAAGAGGGGTGTGGCGTACCGCAAAACGGAGGAAACGGACCTCCTACGGTAGAAACGGGGGTCCTATTGATTGGGAGGGGTGTGGCGTACCGCAAAAAAGACGAAACGGACTTGTGTTGGAGCGCTACGGTCGAAACGGGGGTCCTGTTCATCAGGAGGGGTGTGGCCTACCACAAAACGGGACTCCACGGGATATTGTTCATCTCCACCGTCGACCTCCTCCAGCCTCCACGGGTTACCGTCGACCTCCTACAGCCTCCACGGGCTCCTGTTCATCCAGCCTCCACCGTGCGCTACTCCACCGGCTACAGTTCAATCACCCCTCCACTGTCTACTGTTCATCCAGCCCTCCACACCATGGGGTCCTGTTCAACCACCCCTCCATGGCCACCCCTCCACCGTCTACTGTTCATCCAGCCCTCCACACCACGGGGTCCTGTTCATCCAGAGGCAACGCCACCGCTCACTGTTCATTCAACCCCCCCCCCCCCCCGCAACACTCACTGTTCATCCAATCGATCGGCTTCAGTTAGCAGCAGTAGAGAAGGAATCGCTCCATCGGGTTCAGTTAATAGCCATCGATTGATTGCTTGGGTTTAGTAACGCGTAGACTGCAGTGCAATCGCTCGGGTTTAGTTAGAGCCCAACGCCTCGCTCGGGTTCAGTTAGAGCCAATGCCTCGCACACACGCGCGTACGTGTATGAGAGAAACGCGCATCGCTCGGCCCCTGACCTCCCACCGTAACCGGCAACTCCCCAAAATTTACCTCCCCCTCACTTCTACCACGGTTTTTTCTGTCATGGACGGCCCAAAGAATGTCATGCGGCTGCGTCTCCGGCCCGCCAAGGATGAAAAGCCCATTTTCTGTCATGATTTTTTGTCATAGAAGTAGGAGCCCACCACATCTATGATGATATCGGGTTTTGTCACAATTATCGTCATAGAAGTGTCATATGTATGACAGAAAAAAATTCGTTCGGCCCAAAATGTCATGGATGTGTCTTTTTTTGTAGTGCAACCACGTACTAAAATAGCTAGTTCAACTATATATACTATCAAATTTTAAGTACGTTGTGCAGTTCCACCACATCTATAGTTAGATGAACTGAACAAAATAGCCCCTAAATACTACTACGGAGGGGCTTTGTACTACTTTCGGCAGCCTCTCCTCTACCGAGTGCGCTCAATAAAAGGAAGAGGAGGAGGAGCCTACCAACAAGCTGGACAACTGCAATACAGTGCCTGCCGCTGCTGCACCTTCAGCGATACTCACCTCGAACGCCTTCTGCCGTTCCAGACGACCCCTCTTGAAGAGGCCGAACTGCTCGTACACCTCCTGATTCTTCACCTCTACATCGGTGTGTGCTACGGCCACAGCGATGGTAAGGCTCTTTGCGTGCTCGACGAGGCGCTCCTCCTCCTCCCACAGGAACCCGATGTAGCGCGCAAGGTCGCTGCCGCACGTGTGGGCCACCACCTCCACCTCCCTCCTGCAGGCTGCAGTGGTGGAGCGGGTGATGATCCCGGTGGTCGATGGTGGGCTAGCGGCCATGACGGACGATGATGGGGTGGCGGCCACGACCACCACCTCCCGCCTTTGGGTCACGGTGGCGGAGCAGGTGATGGCCACGGTGGTCGGCAGTAGGGTGGCGGCCACAATGGCCACCTCCCACCTTCGGGCCGTGACAGCGGAGCGGGTGATGACCCATAAGTATAGGGATCTATCGTAGTCCTTTCGATAAGTAAGAGTGTCGAACCCAACAAGGAGCAGAAGGAAATGACAAGCGTTTTTCAATAAGGTATTCTTTGCAGGCACTGAAATTATCGGTAACAGATAGTTTTGTGATAAGGTAATTCGTAACGGGTAACAAGTAACAAAAGTAAATAAGGTGCAGCAACGTGGCCCAATCCTTTTTGTAGCAAAGTACAAGCCTGGACAAACTCTTATATAAAGTAAAGCGCTCCCAAGGACACATTGGAATTATCATCAAGCTAGTTTTGATCATGCTCATATGATTCGCGTTTGTTACTTTGATAATTTGCTATGTGGGTGGACCGGTGCTTGGGTACTGCCCTTCCTTGGACAAGCATCCCACTTATGATTAACCCCTCTTGCAAGCATCCGCAACTATGAAAGAAGAATTAAGGTAAACCTAGCCACAGCATTAAACATATGGATCCAAATCAGCCCCTTACGAAGCAACGCATAAAGTAGGGTTTAAGCTTTTGTCACTCTAGCAACCCACCATCTACTTATTACTTCCCAATGCCTTCCTCTAGGCCCAAACAATGGTGAATTGTCATGTACTCGACGTTCATATAACACCACTAGAGGAAAGACAACATACATCTCATCAAAATATCGAATGAATACCAAATTCACATGACTACTTATAACAAGACTTCTCCCATGTCCTCGGGAACAAATGTAACTACTCACAAATCATATTCATGTTCATAATCAGAGGGGTATTAATATGCATAAAGGATCTGAACATATGATCTTCCACCGAATAAGCCAACTAGCATCAACTACAAGGAGTAATCAACACTACTAGCAACCCACAGGTACCAATCTAGGGTTTTCAGACAAAGATCGGATACAAGAGATGAACTAGGGTTTGAGAGGGGATGGTGCTAGTGAAGATGTTGATTTAGATTCACCCCCTCTCGATGAGAGGATCGATGGTGATGACGATGGTGACGATTTCCCCCTCCCGGAGAGATGTTTCCCCAGCAGAACAGCTCCGCCGGAGCCCTAGATTGGTTCCGCCCAAGTTCCGCCTCGAGATAGCGGACCCGAAAGCTTGCTTCTCATTTTTTCCCAAGGAAAAAGACACCATATACCAGAAGATGGGCATCGGGGGGCTTCTAGGTGGCCCGCGAGGTCGGGGGCGCGCCCCCCACCGTCGTGGACAATGGGTGGCCCCCTCTGGTGCTTTCTTCGCCCAATATTTTTAATATATTGCAAAACGGACTTCCGTGGAGTTTCAGGACTTTTGGAGTTGTACATAATAGGTCTCTAATATTTACTCCTTTTCCAGCCAGAGTTCCAGTTGCCAGCATTCTCCCTCTTCATGTAAACCTTGTAAAATAAGAGAGAAAAGGCATAAGTATTGTGTCATAATGTGTAGTAACAACCCATAATGCAATAAATATCGAGATAAAAGCATGATGCAAAATGGACGTATCAACTCCCCCAATCTTAGACCTCACTTGTCCTCAAGAGGAAGCCGATATCGAAAAATATGTCCACATGTTTAGAGATAGAGGTGTCGATAAAATAAAATACGGACATGAGGGCATCATGATCATCCTTAGAACAGCAATATATATATTGTGATATGATTTCTTATGCTATAGTAACAATCTATTCACAATGTAAAGTATGAATCAGAAACTTCATTGAAAACTAGCAAACTATAATCTCAGTCATTTAAGAAATTGCAATTTATCATAACATCGGAAAGAGACAATATAAGAAATTTTCAGCAAGTCCACATACTCAACTATCATTTAGTCTTTCACAATTGCTAACACTCACGCAATATTTATGGGTATGAAGTTTTAATCGGACACAGAGAAAGATAGGGGCTTATAGTTTTGCTTCCCAACCTTTTACCTCAAGGGTAATGTCAACAATAATGCTTTTGGAAAACCCACATCCAATTTTATATATATATATATATATATATATATATATATATATATATATATATATATATATATATATATATATATCAGGATCTTTCCAACACATAGTGCTTGCCAAAGGATAAAGTGTAAAAAGGAAAGGTGAAGATCACCATGACTCTTGTATAAGGTAGAAGACAAAAAAATTAAAAGATAGGCCCTTCGCAAAGGGAAGTAGAGGTTGTCATGTGCTTTTATGGTTGGATGCACAAAATCTTAATGCAAAAGAACGTCACTTTATATAGCCACTTGTGATAGGGACCTTTATTATGCAGTCTGTCGCTTTTATTTTTCCATATCACAAGCTCGTATAAAGCTTATTTTCTCCACACTAATAGATCATACATATTTAGAGAGCATTTTTTATTGCTTGCAACAATGACAACTTACTTGAAGGATCTTACTCAATCCATAGGTAAATATGGTGGACTCTCATGGCAAAACTGGGTTTAAGGATATTTGGAAGCACAAGTAGTATCTCTACTTGGTGAAAAGAGTTTGGCTAGCATGAGGGGGAAAGACAAGCTCAACATGTTAGACGATTCATGACAATATAATTTTTTCGGATACAAGAAAACATAACCCATTACGTTGTCTTCCTTGTCCAACATCAACTTTTTAGCATGTCATATTTTAATGAGTGCTCACAATCATAAAAGATGTCCAAGATAGTATATTTATATGTGAAGACCTCTCTTTCTTTATTACTTCCTATTAATTGCAACGATGACCAAAACTATGTTTGTCAACTATCAACAACTTTTATTCATCATATTCTTTATATGTGAAGTCATTACTCTCCATAAGATCAATATGATCTTTTTGTTTCTTTTTATTCTTTCCTTTTCTTTTATTCCCTCAAGATCATAGCAAGATAGCAAAGCCCTCGACTCAAAACTAATCTTTATTATATATAGCTCACAGACTCGATTACATAGATAGGGATCAACATAAAAACTCAAAACTAGATCATACTAAACTTTATTCTACTAGATCAAGATATAACCAAAACGATCGAACTAAGAAAAATGGTAAAGATAGAAGTGTGATGGTGATATGATACCGGGGCACCTCCCCCAAGCTTGATAGTTGCCAAGGGGAGTGCCCATACCCATGTATTTATGTCTCTTTCTTCGGGGGGGGGGGTGATGATGGAGTTGTTGATGATGTGGTGTCACACATCGAGCGTAGGAGATCCTCCAACTTGTGGATAATGCCCTTGAGTATAGTGATATGCTCTTGCAACAAAATATTGCACGTGTGAGATACTTATTTTGTATGTGAGCTAGCTCAATCATCTTGAAAGCTTCAATCTCAATTGGGGTGAGATGATTGTAGTATGGTTGAGAGAAGCCCTCTTCTTCTACTGTCGGGACTTTCTCCTTTGCGACCTCCTTGATCTTGTCACCTTCCTTGATTTCCCTGATTTCTTCTCGCTTTGTCTCTAGCTTCATTAGCCAAGCATCGTCGGCCACATTGTTGGAGGAGGGGGACGACATATTGCTCTAATCTGCGGCAGAAACAACTCAAGAAAAAAATAGAGGATTTTGTCATGCTACGGCGGTCAAAACCTTCTGGAGATTATATAATGAATTTTTACCGACCAAAAGAAGTATCGTGCAAGAAAACGGAGTCCAGAGGACACACGAGGTCTCCACGAGGTGTCCACGAGGCAGGGGGCACGCCCTCCACCCTCGTGGATGCCTCGTGTCCTTTCCGGACTACTTTTTATTTTCCAATTTTCTTAAATGTTCCAAAATGGAGAAAAATTGCTATTAGAACTACTTTGGTGTCGGTTTACTTACTCTACCATGTACCTATTCCTTTTCAGAGTCTGAAATGTTCTGGAAAGTGTCCCTTATGTACTCCTCCAAGGTTACGATGTCAATAACATTGGTTTCAACATTTATGGGATTACCTGAGATATAATGTTTGATCCTTTGACCGTTCACCACCTTCGGGTTTGTGCCTTCGAAGTTGTTGATTTTTATGGCACCGAAACGATAGACCTCCTCAATAACGTAAGGACCTTCCCATTTAGAGAGGAGTTTTCCTGCAAAAAATCTTAAACGAAAGTTGTATAACAAAACATAATCACCTACATTAATCTCACGCTTTTGTATCCTTTTGACATGCCATCTTTTAAATTTTTCTTTAAACAGTTTGGCATTCTCATAGGCCTGGGTTCTCCATTCATAAAGTGAGCTAATGTCAAATAGCCTTTTTTCACCCGCAAGTTTGAAATCATAATTGAGCTCTTTAATGGCCCAATATGCCTTAATGTTCTAGTTCGAGAGGTAAGTCACATGCTTTTCCATAAACCATTTTATATGGAGACATACCCTTAGGATTTTTATATGCAGTTCTATAGGCCCATAATGCGTGATGGGTTCAAGCCCACCTTCCAAGAGCTCGCTCTTCAGCCCAAGAGGAAGAAGCCCAAGTCCAAGCCTTTCACAGCTCAGATGCCTGATGAGCCTGCTGCAGATGGAATTCCCCCTGCAACTCCTGTCAGCCGACTCCAAGAAGTTGGGAGAGAGAGCTGGAAATTGATGCTGCTCTCCTAACCGTGGATGCACTTATGGTGGACCCACCTGCTGTTGTTTCTTCTAAATCTTATGATTAGTGTGTCCTTGGCATGTTGGGTCTGGCAAGCCCTTAAATTTGCTTTATCTCTATATTTAGGTAGTGTTTTACCTCTTGAAATTTTGTGTGTCTTAATGTGGGGACAGACTGTGCTATGCTATTCTGGAAATGTGGTACTGTGTACCATGTGGTTTATGGACTTCATCTTATGCTATAATGAGTAATATATGTAGAAACTGGAATGTTCTATGCTGGAATGTAAGAGACCTCAATTCTGAAGCTAGGCAGAGAGTTGTCAGGCAGAAAATTAAGGAGAGTCAATGTTCAATTGCATGTCTGCAAGAAACTAAATGCTCCTCTTTTGACTCTAGGTCAATTAAATCCTTCTGCCCCAAAAGATTTGACTCTTTGGCTTGTTCTCCTTCCATTGGAGCCTCTAGGGGAATCCTTGTGGTCTGGAATTCCGCTCTTTTTAGTGGCACCTTAATTGAAGTGCAGCTATTTGCTGTGGTAGTTCAATTCACCTCTAGACAGAACAATGAAATGTGGACTTTAGTGGTTGTGTATGGCCCTTGTCAGGGTGAAGCCAGGGACAACTTTGTCACTTGGCTATATAACCTGTCTATCCCCCTTAATGAGCACTGGTTGTTGCTTGGTGACTTTAATTTCCTTAGGTCTGTGGATAACAGAAACTTACCTGGTGGAGACATAAATGACATGTTTATTTTCAATGGGATAATTGGGCACCTGGGACTTCTTGAGCTTCCAATCAAAGGCAGGTCCTACACTTGGTCTAATATGCAAGATATCCCACTCCTTGAGCAGCTAGACTAGTTCTTCACCTTTGTGGACTGGATTTCTGATTATCCTATGACTGAAGTGCTGCCCTTGGCTAGGACTGCTTCTGATCATGTTCCTTGCTTGGTCACCATTAACACTTCCATTACAAAATCAAATCTCTTTAGGTTTGAAAATTATTGGATGGAGTTAGAGGGTTTTATGGACTGTGTTGAAGCTTCTTGGAAACAGCCCTCTAGGAAAATTCATATAACTGCTAGGAATGCAGACAAATTTAAAAGTTTGAGAATGTGCCTTAAGAGGTGGCAAATGAATGTCTCCAAACTAAAATTATTGATCAGCAAATGCAATCATGTTATTTTCCTTCTTGATGAGTTAGAGGAATGGAAGCCCCTCTTCATCCAAGAGCTTAATTTCAGGAGAATTGTCAAGAACCATTTGGAAAAGCTTCTGCACCTGCAGTTTTTATATTGGAAAAAGAGATGTACTATCAGGTATTTTAAGGTTGGGGGAGAGAACACCAAATTCTTCCATGCTATTGCCACTGAGAGAAACAGAAGGAACTCTATAGCTAGCCTTAAGCTACCTGATGGTTCTGTGGTCTCTGATCACTCCCAAATGGCTGGAATTATTTGGAGCTGCTTCAAGAATAGAATGGGCAACTCTAGAGGGATTGTGATGGGCTTTGACTTGCCTTCACTCATTACCCCTGTGGCTGGTCTTGTGGTGCTCACTAAGCCTTTTGAAAAGGAAGAAATGGACAATGTGGTCAAGCACATGCCTGTGGATAAAGCACCTGGTCCTGATGGTTTCAATGGTCTGTTTTTTAAGAAATGCTGGCACCTAATTTCAAATGACTTCTATGAGCTGGCTAAGGCTTTTCATGAGGGTTCTGCTATCTTGGAGAACATTAACATCTCTTTTATTACTCTAGTGCCCAAAAATCTATCACCTGAGGAAGTGGGTGATTATAGGCCTATCTCTCTCACTAGTATGGGGCTCAAATTTCTGTCCAAAATGGCCGCAAATAGATTCCAGGAGGTGATTATGCAGTGCATTCACAAAAATCAATATGGTTTCATTAAAAGCAGAACAATCCAAGATTGTATTGGTTGGACCTTTGAATATTTGCACCAATGTCATCTGTCCAAGAGACCTATAGTAATTCTCAAACTGGACTTTGAGAAGGCCTTTGATTCCATTGAGCATGAAGCTATTTTTCAAATTCTCAGGCATAAGGGCTTCAATGAAAAGTGGATCCTCTGGATGAAGCAGCTACTGGCTAGTGGTACTTCTTCTGTCCTTCTTAATGGTGTCCCTGGAAGGAAGTTTGTTTGCAAAAAAGGAGTTAGACAGGGTGACCCTGTATCTCCTCTTCTTTTTGTCATACTGCTGATCTTTTGCAGATAGTGATTAATGATATATTCAGGAAGGGAATTATTCATCTCCCTATTCCCTGCCATGATAGAGATTACCCTGTGATCGAGTATGCTGATGATACATTGATCATCTTACCTGCTGACAGGGTTCAACTCCTGGCCTTGAAGGATATGTTGCAGGTGTTCTCTCAGTCCACAGGTCTGGATGTCAACTACCATAAGTCATTTATTATTCCAATAAATGTTGACTCTGCTATGATGGAGGATCTTGCTGTTGCTTTTGGTTGCCAAATTAGTAAAATGCCCTTCACTTATCTTGGCTTCCAGTGGGGACCACCAGGCCTAAGATGGTGGACCTCATGCCTTTAGTTGACTGTATGGAAAGAATAATGACTGCCAGCTCTTCATTTCTTAACCAAGGTGAAAGACTACAGTTCCTAAACTCTGCTCTATCCTCCATGCCAATCTTCTTTCTGTGTAGCCTAGTTGTTCCTGCTGGTATTCTA
The DNA here is from genome assembly GCA_963921465.1 of Triticum timopheevii. Taxonomy (NCBI): domain Eukaryota; kingdom Viridiplantae; phylum Streptophyta; class Magnoliopsida; order Poales; family Poaceae; genus Triticum; species Triticum timopheevii. The sequence goes on from OY997272.1 coordinate 158,242,448, forward strand.
AAGCAGTTAGAAAGAATTCAAAGACAATGTCTCTAGAGAAAGCATAGAGATGAGCGAGCCCCATCTCTTGCTGCTTGGGACCTCATCTGTAGGCCAAAAAACAAAGGGGGTCTTGGTATTCTTAACTTGGGAGTTCAGAATGTGGCCCTTCTGCTCAAGCATGCTAGTAATTTTCTCAACAAAAGAGATATTCCTTGGGTGTCCCTAGTTTGGGATTCATATTATTATGAAGGAATGCCCCAGGGAACAAATGATTGTGGCCCTTTCTGGTGGAGGGATATTTGCAAAGTAATGCAGAGTTTCAGAGATTGCTCCTGGGTGCAGGTTAATGAAGGGGACACTGCTCTTTTTTGGTCAGATAATTGGAATCTTGATAGTGAAGTTTCTTGTTTGCAGACAAGATTTCCAAGGTTATTTTCTTTTGCAAAGGATCCCTGTGCTTCAATAAAGGAAATTTTCAATACTCAGGACATGCACCAACTTTTCCACCTTCCTTTATCTGCTCAAGCTTTTGATGAGTTTAACTTGATTAAGGATTTGATGGACTCCCACGGTAGAGTACCCTGCTCTAAGAACTTATGGTTCTGGCAGGGCTCATCCAAGGTCTTCAAGCGTAAGATGTTCTACTCTCACACCTTTTTGTCTGAGTCCTTCAACCCTTTGCTCTGTTGGATTTGGAAATCCTCATGTACCTTAAAGATCAAGGTTTTTGCTTGGATGCTTATTATGGACAAGCTGAACACCAAGGATATGGTGGAAAGAAGACATTGGCACATGGAGGATGGAGTTCATTGTAGGCTTTGTCCATTGGTGACTAGAGAAACCAGGGATCATCTGTTCTTCAACTGCAACTTCGGTATTAGGATCTGAAATTATCTGCAGATTGATTGGATGGCTGGCAAGGAGAAGTTTTAATAAGCCTTTCTTCACTGAAGTGGTTTTCATTGCCTGCTGGAATATTTGGATCATCAGAAATGCCAAAGTGTTCAGAAGTGAGAGGGCAAGTTTCAATAAATGGAGATGTGCTTTCAAGCATGAAATAAGCCTAATGCAGCACAGAGTTAAATCTGCTTACAAGGATGACTTGCTGAAATGGACCTCTTTCCTCCCCCGTTAAGTTAGTTTTTGTAAGCTTTCTTTCTGTTCTTTTGTTTTCTGGTTACTCCTTGTAATCAACTTGTTATAATTGTTCTTTATTTTAATAAAGTTTTGATCTGCTGTGGGAGTTTTGCCCCACAGTTCCCAGTCAAAAAAAGTTTCTTTAACCAATTCTTTCTAGATCTATTAACAGTCTTTTGCAAAATTAATTTAAGCTCTCTATTACTCAGTTCTACTTGACCACTAGACTGTGGGTGGTACGGAGATTTAATTCTATGGTTAACATCATACTTAGCAAGCATTTTATGAAAAGCACCATGAATAAAATGTGAACCACCATCAGTCATTAAGTATCTAGGGACTCCAAACCTCGAAAAAATAACTTCTTTAAGCATCTTAATAGAGGTGTTATGATCAGCACTACTAGTTGTAATAGCTTCTACCCACTTAGTAACGTAATCAACAGCAACTAAAATATGTGTATATCCATTAGAGGAAGGAAACGGTCACATATAATCAAAGCCCCAAACATCAAATGGTTCAATAACAAGTGAATAGTTCATAGGCATTTCTTGATGTCTACTAATATTACCAATTCTTTGACACTCATCACATGACAAGACAAACTTACGAGCATCTTTGAAGAGTGTAGGCCACTAAAAAATGGATTGCAATACCTTATGTGCAGTTCTATCTCCAGCGTGGTGTCCTCCATAAGCCTCGTAGTGACACTTGCATAGGATCTGTTCCTATTCATGCTCAGGTACACAACGTCTAATAACACCATCTACTCCTTCCTTATAAAGGTGTGGGTCATCCGAAAAGTAATGTCTTAAATCATAGAAAAACTTTTTCTTTTGTTGGTATGTGAAACTAGGTGGTATAAAATTAGCAACGATGTAATTAGCACAATCAGCATACCATGGAGCAGTACGAGAAGCATTTATGACAGCTAATTGTTCATCAGGAAAGTTATCATCAATAGGTAGTGGGTTATCAAGAACATTCTCTAACCTAGACAACTTGTCTGCAACGGGGTTCTCAGCTCTCTTTCTATCAATAATATGCAAATCAAATTCTTGTAGCAAGTGAACCCATCTAATAAGTCTAGGTTTAGCATCTTTCTTTTCCATAAGGTATTTAATAGCAGCATGATCAGTGTGAACAGCTATTTTGGAATCAACAATATAAGGTCTGAACTTATCACAAGCAAATACAACTACTAAAAATTCTTTCTCAGTAGTAGCATAATTTCTCTGGGCAGTGTCTAGAGTTTTACTAGCATATTGGATAACATTTAATTTCTTATCAACTCTTTGTCCTAGAACAGCACCTATGGCATAATCACTAGCATCACACATGATTTCAAAGGGTAAATTCCAATCTGGAGGCAGAACAATAGGTGCAGAAAACAAGGCTTCTACGCAATCATCATCAAAGACAAAAGGGACATCTTTTTGTAAGAGATTAGTCAGATGCCTACAAATTTTTTAGAAGTCTTTAATGAACCTCCTATAAAAACCGGCATGACTAAGGAAACTTCTTATACATTTGATGTCCTTGGGACATGGCATCTTTTCAATAGCATCAACTTTAGCTTTGTCAACTTCAATACCTCTTTCTGAAATTTTATGCCCCAAGACAATACCTTCATTAACCATAAAGTGGCACTTCTCCCAATTCAAGACAAGATAGTTTCTTCACATCTCTGCAAAACTTGATCAAGGTTGCTTAAGCAATCATCAAAAGAAGTTCCATACACGGAGAAATCATCCATGAAAACCTCAGTGATCTTTTCACAAAAGTGAGAGAATATAGTGGTCGTACATCTTTGAAAGGTAGCGGGTGCATTACATAAACCAAAAGGCATACGTCTATAAGCAAAGGTACCGAAAGGGAAAGTAAAAGTGGGCTTATCTTGATCCTCTTTTGACATAGGTATTTGAGAGAAACCAGAGTAACCATCTACAAAGCAAAAAGTGTATGTTTGGATAATCTTTCTAGCATTTGATCAATAAATGGTAAAGGGTAATGATCTTTTCTAGTAGCTTTATTTAATTTGCAGAAATCAATAACCATACTATAACTTGTAATAATTCTTTGTGGACATGACTTACCCACTGACTATCAGCAATAGGATAAATTGTACCTGCATCCAGAAGCTTTAGTATTTCACTTCTTACCACTTCTTTCATCTTAGGATTTAACTGTCGTTGGTGATCAACAACTGGTTTAGTGTCTTTCTCCAGTTTTATTTTGTGCTGGCATAAAGTGGGACTAATGCCCTTAAGATCATCAAGAGTATATCCAATAGCAGGACGGTGCTTCTTCAGAGTTTTCAATAATTTCTCTTCTTCTTGCTCTGAAAGGTTAGCACTAATATTAACATGATATATATTCTTTTCATCAAGGTAAGCATATTTAAGAGTATCAGGTAATGGTTTAAGCTCAAACATGGGATTTTGCTTGGGTGGAGGAGGATCCCCTAGGATTTCAACAGGCAAGTTGTGTTTCAAAATAGGTCCCTGTTTAAAGAATACTTCATCTATTTCCCTTCTTTCATTCATAAACATATCATTTTCATGGTCTAGCAAATATTGTTCTAAAGGATCATTAGGAGGTACGACAATAGAAGTAAGACCAATTATTTCATCTTTACTAGGCAATTCTTTATCATGGGGTTGTCTACGAAATTTAGCAAAGTTAAAATCATGAGAGATATCCCATAAACCAACAGTAACAATATCTTTTTCGCAATCTATCTTAGCATTAACAGTATTCAAGAAGGGTCTACCAAATATAATGGGACAAAACTCATCTTGTGGGGAACCAAGAACAAGAAAATCAGTAGTATATTTAACTTTCCCACACAAGACTTCAACATCTCTAACAATCCCAATTGGTGAAATAGTGTCTCTATTGGCAAGCTTAATAGTAACATCAATACCTTCTATTTCAGCAGGTGTGATATCATGCATAATTTCTTTGTATAAGGAATGCGGTATTGCACTCATACTAGCACACATATCACATAAGTCATGATAACAATGATCTCCTATTTTAATAGAAACAACAGGCATGCCAACAATAGGTCTATGTTTATCTTTAGAATCGGGTCAAGCAATTCTAGCAGCTTCATCACAGAAGTAAATAACATGCCCATCAATATTATCAACCAAGTGATCCTTAACCATAGCAATACTGGGTTCAACTTTAATTTTCTCAGGGGGTGTGGGTGTTCTAGCAATACTCTTTCGAACCACAGTTGAAGCTTTAGCATGATCCTTTATTCTAACAGGGAAAGGTGGTTTCTCAATATAAGCGGTAGGAACAATAGGATCAACATTATAAGTCATAGTCTTTTCTTGAACTTTAATAGGTTCTACTACTTTTACTTCAATGGGAGGATGATATTTAAACCACTTCTCCTTAGGGAGATCAACATGAGTAGCAAATGATTCACAGAAAGAAGCTACTATCTCAGAGTCAAGTCCATATTTAGTGCTAGATTCACGAAAAGCATCGGTATCCATAAAAGATTTAACACAATCAAACTTAGGTGTTATACTTGACTCCTTACCTTCCTCGAGTTCCCAATCTTCAGAGTTGCATTTAATTCTTTCCAATAAATCCCATCTGAATTCAATAGTCTTCATCATAAAAGAAACAGTACAAGAAGTACCGAGCATGGAGCGACTATTGAGACAAAGCCGAGCATAAATTTTTTGAATAATAATTTCTCTTGAGAGCTCATGATTGGGGCATGAATATAACGTTGACTTAAGCCTCCGCCAAGCTTGAGCGGTACTTTCTCCTTCGTCGAGGCCAAAAATTATATATATATATAATTACGATCATGATGAACCACATGCATAGGATAAAACTTCTGATGAAATTCCAATTTCAATAGGTTGTAGTTCCATGATCCAATATCATCACATAGCCTAAACCATGTAAATGCCTTTCCCTTCAAAGATAAAGGGAATACCTTCTTCTTGATAACATCCTCGAGCATACCTGAAGCTTAAATAATCCACAAACTTCATCCACATAGATTAGGTGAATATCGGCATGTAATGTTCCATCTCCTGTAAAAGGATTAGCTAGAAGTTTCTCTATCATACCCGAAGGATATTGAAAGTAAACATTTTCAGTAGGTTCAGTAGGTTGAGGAGCAACTCTTTGCTCTACTGGTCGGGGTGAAGACAGCCAGAACAAGCCCCTCAAATGATTATTTTCCGTAGTAACAAGTGACAGTAAATTTCAGCACACTATATAATTTTTTACTTACCAAATTCCACCTACCAAAGGCGCTTCACTCCCTGGCAGCGACGCGAGAAAAGAGTCTTGATGACCCACAAGTATAGGGGATCTATAATAGTCCTTTCGATAAGTAAGAGTGTCGAACCCAACGAGGAGAAGAAGGAAATGACAAGCGGTTTTCAGTAAGGTATTCTCTGCAGGCACTGAAATTATCGGTAACAGATAGTTTTGTGATAAGGTAATTCGTAACGGGTAAAAAGTAACAAAAGTAAATAAAGTGCAGCAAGGTGGCCCAATCCTTTTTGTAGCAAAGGACAAGCCTGGACAAACTCTTATATAAAGTAAAGCGCTCCTGAGGACACATGGCAATTATTGTCAAGCTAGTTTTCATCATGCTCATATGATTCACATTCGTTACTTTGATAATTTGATATGTGGGTGGACCGGTGCTTGGGTACTGCCCTTCCTTGGACAAGAATCCCACTTATGATTAACCCCTCTCGCAAGCATCCGCAACTATGAAAGAAGAATTAAGGTAAACCTAACCATAGCATGAAACATATGGATCCAAATCAGCCCCTTATGAAGCAACGCATAAACTAGGGTTTAAGGTTCTGTCACTCTAGCAAACCATCATCTACTTATTACTTCCCAATGCCTTCCTCTAGGCCCAAACAATGATGAAGTGTTATGTAGTCGACGTTCACATAACACCACTAGAGGAAAGACAACATACATCTCATCAAAATATCGAATGAATACCAAATTCACATGACTACTTATAACAAGACTTCTCCCATGTCCTCAGGAACAAACATAACTACTCACAAATCATATTCATGTTCATAATCAGAGGGGTATTAATATGCATAAAGGGATCTGAACATATGATCTTCCACCGAATAAACCAACTAGAATCAACTACAAGGAGTAATCAACACTACTAGCAACCCACATGTACCAATCTGAGGTTTTGAGACAAAGATTGGATACAAGAGATGAACTAGGGTTTGAGAGGAGATGGTGCTGGTGAAGATGTTGATGGAGACTGACCCTCTCCCGATGCGAGGATCGATGGTGATGACGATGGTGATGATTTCACCCTCCCGGAGGGATGTTTCCCTGGCAGAACACCTCCGCCGGAGCCCTAGATTGGTTCCGCCCAAGTTCCGCCTCAAGACGGTGGCACTTCGTCCCGAAAGCTTCCTTCTCATTTTTTTCAGGGTAAAAGACAACATATACCAGAAGATGGGCATCGGGGGGCTTCCAGGTGGCCCATGAGGTAGGGGGCGCGACCAAGGGATAGGGCGCGCCCCCCACCCTCGTGGATAGTGGGTGGCCCCCTCTGGTGCTTTCTTCGCCCAATATTTTTAATATATTCCAAAACAGACTTTCATGGAGTTTCAGGACTTTTGGAGTTGTGCAGAATAGGTATCTAATATTTGCTCCTTTTCCAGCCCGGAGTCCCAGCTGTCGGCATTCTCCCTCTTCATGTAAACCTTGTAAAATAAGAGAGAAAAGGCATAAGTATTGTGACATAATGTGTAGTAACAACCCATAATGCAATACATATCGATATAAAAGCATGATCCAAAATGGACGTATCAGCGGGCGATGGCCTTGGCTTTCGACGGAGCTGTGGCGGCAATGGTGGCCGGCAACAGCTACCGACGGGCACCGGCGGCCGAGCGTGTGGTGTGTGTTCCACGCACACCCAACTGGGACACCACGTGCACTACACTACGCCAGGGACTGTGCCGTCGCCGCGGTGTAGCCTCCCAGCTCGAGCTGTGCTCTGATGACGGCGGAGTGGCTGAGCGACGATGATGGTCGGGTGCCATTGCCGATTTTGGGAGAAGCAGACGAGATAAGCTACAGGGAGGGAGGGGAAAATGCGACGCAGGACTCGTCGGCCGTGAGGGTTTATATAGTAGGCTGATAAGCATTGGGATTTTGGGGGATTTCACCGAGTCGGGCGGGAAGCTGATACGTCCATTTTGCATAATGTTTTCCTACTGTTATTTATGTTGTTTTATTGTATAATAATGCTTTTTGGAGTAATTCTAATGCCTTTTCTCTTGTAATATGCAAGGTATGCACCAAGGGGGAGAATTCTGGCATCTGGAAATGTGGACCTGAAAAAGCTATGTCAAGCTACCTATTCTGCACAACTCCAAATGAGATGAAACTCCCCTAGGATTTTTTATGGAATATTTAAGGAATATTGGAGCAAATAAGTACTAGAGGAGGGCCACCAGGTGGGCACAACCCACCTGGGCGCGCTAGGAGGCCCAGGCACGCCCTGGTGGGTGCTGCCCTCCTCGGCCCACCTCTGGTGCCCATCTTTTGGTATATAAGTCATTTTGACCTAGAAAAAATAAGGGAGAGGACATTAGGGACGAAGCGCCGCTGCCTCGAGGTGGAACTTGGGTAGGAGCAGTTTTGCCATCCGACGGAGCGATTCCGCCGGGGGAACTTCCCTCCCGGAGGGGGAAATCATCGTCATCATCATCACCAACAACTCTCCCATTTTGGGGAGGGTTATCTTCATCAACATCTTCACAGAACCAACTCCTCTCAAACCCTAGTTCATCTCTTGCATTCAATCTTTGTGCCAAAACTATAGATTGGTGCACGTGGGTGACTAGTAGTGTTGATTACATCTTGTAGTTGATTACTATATGGTTTATTTGGTGGAAGATTATATGTTCAGATCCATTATTCTATTCAATACCCCTATGATCTTGAGCATGTTTATCATTTGTGAGTAGTTACTTTCGTTCTTGAGGTCACGGGAGAAATCATGTTGCAAGTAATCATGTGAACTTGATATGTGCTCGATATTTTGATGATATGTATGTTGCCATTATCTTAGTGGCATCATGTGAACGTCGACTACATGACACTTCACCATATTTGGGCCTAAGGTAATGCATTGTGGAGTAGTTATTAGATGGTGGGTTGCGAGAGTGACAGAAGCATAAACTCCAGTTTATGTGCTATTCTGTAAGGGACCGATTGGATCCAAAAGATTAATGTTATGGTTAGAATTTATTCTTAATACTTTTCTCGTAGTTGCGGATGCTTGCGAGAGGGTTAATAATAAGTAGGAGGTTTGTTCAAGTAAGAACAGCACCTAAGAACTAGTCCACCCACATATCAAATTATCAAAGTACCGAACACGAATTAAGCCAACATGATGAAAGTGACTAGATGAAATTCCCGTGTACCCTCGAGAACAATTTTCTTATCATAAGAAATCGTTTTGGCCTGTCCTTTGCCTCAAAAGTATTGGGATACCTTGCTGCACTTTTTTTACTACTATTGTTACTTGCTCGTTACAAATTATATTGCTACCAAACTACTCCGCTACTTGCAATTTTAGCACTTGCAGACATTACCTTGCTAAAAACCACTTGTCATTTCCTTCTGTTCCTCGTTGGGTTCGACACTCTTACTTATCGAAAAGAGCTACAATTGACCCCATATACTTGTGGGTCATCAAGGCTATTTTCTGGCGCCGTTGCCAGGGAGTGAAGCGCTCTTGGAAGTGGAAATTGGTAAGGAAACATTATTACTACATGCTGAAATTTATTGTCACTTGCTACTATGGAAAACAATCCTTTCAGGTGTTTGTTCGGGGTATCTTCACCTCAACTAGAACCATAATTAGTTACCCCTCAACCTACTACACCTACTGAAAATATTGAATATGAAATTCCTTCGGGTATGTTAGAACAACTGCTAGCTAATCCATATGCAGGAGATGGAACCGAACATCCTGATATGCACTTGATATATTTGTATGAAATTTGTGGATTATTTAAGCTTGCATGTTTACCCAGAGATGAAGCTAAGAAGAAGGTTTTCCATTTATCTTTGAAGGGAAAAGCATTGACATGGTATAGGCTATGCGATGATATTGGATCTTGGAACTGGAACCATTTGAAATTGGAATTTCATCAAAACAATTATCATATGCATCTAGTTCATCGTGATCGGAATTATATATATAATTTTTGGCCTCATGAAGGAGAAAGTATCGCTCTAGCTTGGGGGAGGCGTAAGTCATTGTTATATTCATGCCCCAATCATGAGCTGTCGAGAGAAATTATTGTCCAGAACTTTTATGATCGGCTTTCTCGTAATGATCAAACCATGCTCGATACTTCTTGTACTGGTTCTTTTATGAAGAAGACTATTGAATTTCGGTGGGATCTTTTAGAAATAATTAAACGTAACTCTAAAGATTGGGAACTCGACGAAGGTAAAGAGTCAGGTATTGAACCTAAGTTTGATTGTGTTAAAACTTTTATGAATACCGATGCCTTTCAAAAGTTTAGCACTAAATATGGACTTGACTCTGAGATAGTAGCTTCCTTTTGGGAATATTTTGCTACTCATGTTGATCTCCCTAAGAAGAAGTGGTTTAAGTACCACCCACTAATTAAAGAATAAATTAAATAACCGGTAAAAGCCAAAGAAGAAACTATTATTTACAATGTTGATCCAGTTGTTCCCACTTCTCATATTAAAAAACCACCTTTTCCTATTAGGATGAAGGAACATGCTAAAGCTTCAACTGTGGTTAACAAAAGTTATGTTAGAACATTCAAACCTTCTGAACAAATCAAATTTGAACTTAGTGTTGCTATGGTTAAAGATCTCTTAGTTGATAATATTGATGGGCATGTTATTTACTTCTGTGATGATGCCTCTAGAATTGCTAAACCTGAAGGAAAAGATAAACAAAGACCAGTTATTGGCATGCCTGTTGTCTTAGTTAAGACAGGAGATCACTGTTATCCTGGGTTATGTGATGTAGGTGCTAGTGTGAGTGCTATTCCCTTCTCCTTATATGAAGAAATTAGATATGAAATAGCAACTGCTGACATAGAAGACATAGATGTTACTATTAAACTTGCTAATATAGATACTATATCACCAATTGGGATTCTTAGAGATGTTGAAGTCTTGTGTGAGAAGATAAAATACCCTACTGATTTTCTTGTTCTTACCACCCCACAAGATGAATTTTGTCCCATTATATTTGGTAGACCTTTCTTGAACACCATCAATACTAAAATAGATTGCAAGAAACAAACTGTCGGTGTTAGCTTTGGTGATGAATCTCATGAGTTCAATTTTTCCAAGTTTATTAAACAACCTCATAAGAAAGATTTGCCTAGTAAGGATGAAATTATTGGTATTGCTTCTATTGTTGTGCCTCCTACTGATCCTTTGGAACAATATTTGCTAGACCATGAAAATTATTTACATATGCATGAAAGAAATGAAATAGTTAGAATATTTATCGAAGAACAACCTCTGTTTAAACACAATTTGCCTATTGAAACTCTAGGAGGTCCTCCTCCACCTAAAGGTGATCCTGTGTTTGAATTAAAACAATTGCCAAACACCTTGAAATATGCCTATCTTGATGAAAAGAAGATATATCCTATTATTATTAGTGCTAAACTTTCAGAACATGAAGAAGAAAGATTATTGAAAGTTCTAAGGAAGCTTAGGGCTGCTATTGGATATACTCTTGATGATCTTAAGGTCATTAGTCCCACTCTATGTCAACACAAGATTAATATGGAACCTGATGCTAAACCCGTTGTTGATCACCAATGTTGGTTAAATCCGAAAATGAAAGAAGTGGTAAGAACGGAAATATTAAAACTTCTGGAAGCAGGTATAATCTATCCTATAGCTAATAGTAGATGGGTAAGTCCTGTTCATTGTGTCCCTAAGAAGGGAGGTACTACTGTTGTTCAAAATGATAGGAATGAGCTTATTCCACAAAGAATTGTCATGTGCTATAGAATGGTAATTGATTATAGAAAATTAAATAAAGCTACTAGAAAAGATCATTATCCTCTGCCTTTTATTGATCAAATGTTAGAAAGACTATCTAAGCACACACACTTTTGCTTCCTTGATGGATACTCTAGCTTTTCACAGATACCTGTTTTACAATCTGATCAAGAAAAGACCACTTTTACTTGTCCTTTTGGAACATTTGCTTATAGACGCATGCCTTTCAGTTTATGTAATGCACGTGCTACCTTACAAATATGTATGACTGCTATATTCTCTGATTTTTGTGAAAAGATTGTTGAGGTTTTCATGGATGAATTTTCTGTTTATGGGAAGTCTCTTGATGATTGTTTAAGCAATCTTGATCGAGTTTTGCAGAGATGTGAACAAACAAATCTTGTCTTGAATTGGGAGAAGTGCCACTTCGTGGTTGATGAAGGTATTTTCTTGGGCCACAAAATTTCTGAAAGAGGCATTGAGGTGGACAAGGCCAAGGTTGATGCAATTGAGAAAACGCCATGTCCTAGAGATATTAAAGGTATTCGTAGATTCCTTGGTCATGCTGGTTTCTATAGAAGGTTTATCAAGGAGTTTTCTAAAATTTCTAGGCCTCTTACTAATCTTTTGCAAAAGGGTATTCCCTTTGTGTTTGATGATGATTGTATGGAAGCCTTTGAAACACTAAATAAAGCCTTAATTACTGTACCTATTGTTCAACCACCTGATTGGAACTTGCCTTTTGAGAATATGTGTGATGCTAGTGATTATGTTGTTGGTGCTGTTCTAGGACAAAGAGTTGATAAGAAACTAAATGTTATTCATTATGCTAGTAAAACTCTAGACAGTGCTCAACGAAACTATGCTACTACTGAAAAAGAATTCTTAGCAGTGGTGTTTGCTTGTGATAAATTCATATCTTACATTGTTGATTCTAAAGTAATTGTTCACACCGATCATGCTGCTATAAAATATCTTATGGAAAAGAAAGATGCTAAACCTAGACTCATTAGGTGGGTTCTTCTGCTACAAGAATTTGATTTGCATATTACTGATAGGAAAGGAGTAGAGAACCCCGTAGCTGATAACTTGTCTAGACTTGAAAATATTCTTGATGACCCAGAACCTATTAATGATAGCTTCCCTGATGAACAACTAGCTGCAATAAATGTTTCTCATAGTACACCTTGGTATGCTGACTATGCTAATTATATTGTTGCTAAATACATACCACCTAGCTTCACATACCAACAAAAGAAAAAAATTCTTCTATGACTTAAGACATTACTTTTGTGATGACCCACATCTTTATAAAGAAGGAGCAGATGGTATTATTAGACATTGTGTACCTGAGCATGAACAGGAACAAATCCTACAGAAATGTTACTCCAAAGCTTACAGAGGACATCACGCGGGAGACAGAACCGCTCATACGGTATTGCAATCTGGTTTTTATTGGCCTACTCTCTTCAAGGATTCTTGTAAGTTTTGATCATCTTGCGATGAATGACAAAGAATAGGTAATATCGGTAAGCGAAATGCCTATGAATTATTCACTTGTTGTTGAACCATTTGATGTTTGGGGATTTGACTTTATGGGACCTTTTCCTTCCTCTAATGGGTATACACATATTTTGGTTCTGTTGATTATGTTACTAAATGGGTAGAAGCTATTACAACCAGTAGTGCTGATCACAACATCTCTATTAAAATGCTTAAGGACCAAGGTTTGGAGTCCCTAGATATTTAATGACTGATGGTGGTTCACATTTTATTCATGGTGCTTTCCGTAAGATGCTTGCTAAGTATGATGTTAATCATAGAATCGTGTCACCTTATCATCCTCAGTCTAGTGGTCAAGTTGAACTTAGCAATAGGGAAATAAAATTAATCTTACAAAAGATTGTTAATAGGTCCTGAAAGAATTGGCCTAAGAAATTAGATGATGCACTTTGGGCTTATAGAACAGCCTACAAAAATCCTATGGGTATGTCTCCATATAAAATGGTATATGGAAAACCTTGTCATTTACCTCTTGAGTTAGAACATAAAGCATTTTGGGCAATAAAATAACTCAATTATGATTTCAAACTTGCTGGGGAAAAGAGGTTATTTGACATTAGCTCATTAGATGAATGGAGAACCCAGTCTTATGAAAATGCTAAGTCAAAGAAAGAGTTAAAAGATGGCATGACAAGAGAATCTAAAAGCGTGAGTTCAAAGTAGGAGAATATGTTATTTTGTACAACTCTCGTTTTAGGTTCTTTGCAGGAAAACTCCTCTCCAAATGGGAAGGACCATATGTCATCAAGGAGGTCTATCGATCTGGAGCTATCAAAATAAATAACGCTGAAGGGACTAGCCTGAAGGTTGTCAATGGGCAACGAATAAAACACTATATCTCAGGTACGCCATTAATGTAGAAAGCAATGCTATTCAAACTTTTACACCGGAAGAACACATAAAAGAATCCTTCTGGAACACTCCAGAATCGTGAAAATAAGGAGGTACGTGATACGGTAAGTAAACGGACTCCGAAAAATCCACAAAAATATTTTTTGTCAGTTTTGGAATATTTAGAAAATTAGGAAAATAAGAAACTTCCAGGAAAGTGACCCTGGTGGGCACGATACACCAGGGCGCGCCAGGCCTGGCGCGCCCAGGTGGGTTGTGCCCACCTCGGGTACTTTCCAATCTTCGTATTTCTTCCGTTCTGCTTGTTCCCCAAGATAAAAAAATCTATATATACTTGTCGAACCTGTTAACCTCCGTATCGCGGAGAAATATCATGTTTTCTTTTCTTGTTGTTTTTTGTCAGATCCAATCCACCATGGCCTCTTCAAGCTCCTCCAAGGACAAGTTCTTCCACAACATCATCAACCCATATTTGCGGGAGGTGATGCAGCACCCTCAAGCTATCCAAATGCGTGATGGGGTGTTGCACATCCGCGATATCCAAGGACCGAGGGGGACTGGATCCATGCAGGCCAGGCTTGGAGCCATGGAGCAAGACATCTTCAAGTGCAAGGGGATGGTGGAGCATGGACTCAATGCCAATCACCTCATGATCGCGTACTATACCTGTGATCTCAAGGTGGATGGCAGGCCCATAAAGGATATCATCTTGTTCCTCAATGAGCAAATCAACTTCCTCCATAGCCATATCCATGATCTTCAAAGCCAGGTCTTTGAATATGAGGCCAGGTTTAAAGGTATGAGTTTGGCTTCCAATTGCAGGATCCGGGAGACTCACTCCTCCTCTTATGATGGTGAACCTCTGCCATGGAAATCCAAGGGCAAGAAACCTTCTACTTCATCACCACCATCTTCTTCATCACCACCAAAGGAAAACTAAATGATGGTTGAGTATGTCGACTTGCCTAAAGGCTCCGATACGTGACCCTTCCTGAAAAGATGATGACTTGTAGTTGCAAAGTTGACTGAGAACATAGTTTGTTGGTTTACAATAGATTTTATGTTTTATACTTCAATGTCGTGATTAATTGTCACTTATTCATAAGAAGTCTATGACAAAAAGTTCTATGATAAAAGTTTTATATTAAAGTTTGTTGATGTTATAATAAGTCACATGGTGCTGCTATGTCCGTATTTTTGTTTTTATCGGCACCTCTCTCTTTAAGCATGTGGACATGTTTTTCGATTTCGGTTTTCACTTGAGGACAAGCGAGGTCTAAGCATGGGGGAGTTGATACGTCCATTTTGCATCATGTTTTCCTACTATTATTTATGTTGTTTTATTATATAATAATGCTTTATGGAGTAATTCTAATGCCTTTTCTCTCGTAATATGCAAGGTATGCACCAAGGGGGAGAATTCTTGCAGCTGGAAATCTGGACCTGAAAAAGCTACGTCAAGCTACCTATTCTGCGCAACTCCAAATGAGTTGAAACTCCTCAAGGATTTTTTATGGAATAGTTAAGGAATATTGGAGCAAATAAGTACCAGAGGAGGGCCACCAGGTGGGCACAACCCTCCTCGGCCCACCTCTGGTTCCCATCTTCGGGTATATAAGTCATTTTGACCTAGAAAAAATAAGGGAGAGGACATTCGGGACAAAGCGCCGCCGCCTCGAGGCGGAACTTGGGCAGGAGCACTTTTGCCCTCCGGCGGAGCGATTCCCCGGGGGAACTTCCCTCCCGGAGGGGGAAATCATCGTCATCATCATCACCAATAACTCTCCCATCTTCGGGAGGGTTATCTTCATCAAGATCTTCACAGCACCAACTCCTCTCAAAACCTAGTTCATCTCTTGCATTTAATCTTTGTACCAAAACTATAGATTGGTGCCCGTGGGTGACTAGTAGTGTTGATTACATCTTGTAGTTGATTACGATATGGTTTATTTGGTGGAAGATTATATGTTCAGATCCATTATGCTATTCAATACCCCTATGATCTTGAGCATGTTTATCATTTGTGAGTAGTTACTTTCGTTCTTGAGGTCATGGGAGAAATCATGTTGCAAGTAATCATGTGAACTTGATATGTGTTTGATATTTTGATGATATGTATGTTGCCATTCTCTTAGTGGTTTCATGTGAATGTCGACTACATGACACTTCACCATATTTGGGCCTAAGGGAATGCATTGTGGAGTAGTTATTAGATGATGGGTTGCGAGAGTGACAGAAGCTTAAACCCTAGTTTATGCGCTATTCCGTAAGGGACCGATTGGATCCAAAAGATTAATGCTATGGTTAGAATTTATTCTTAATACTTTTCTCCTAGTTGCGGATGCTTGCGAGAGGGTTTATAATAAGTAGGAGATTTGTTCAAGTAAGCACAACACCTAATCACTGGTCCACCGACATATCAAATTATCAAAGTAACGAACACGAATTAAGTCAACATGATGAAAGTGACTAGATGAAATTCCCGTGTACCCTCAAGAACAATTTTCTTACCGTAAGAAACTGTTTTGGCCTGTCCTTTGCCTCAAAAGGATTGGGATACCTTACTGTACTTTTGTTACTACTATTTTTACTTGCTCGTTACAAATTATCTTTCTACCAAACTACTCTGCTACTTACAATTTTAGCACTTGTACACATAACCTTGTTGAAAACCACTTCTCATTTCCTTCTGCTCCTTGTTGGGTTTGACACTTTTACTTATCGAAAAGAGCTACAATTGACCCCTGATACGTCTCCAACATATCTAAAATTTTGATTGTTCCATGCTATTATATTACCCCTTTTGGATGTTTATGGGCTTTATTTTACACATTTATATCATTTTTGGGACTAACCTACTAACCGGAGGCCTAGCCTGTATTGCTGTTTTTTTGCCTATTTCAGTATTTCGAAGAAAAGGAATATCAAACAGAGTCCAAATGGAAAGAAAGCTTCGGAGACGTGATTTTTGGAACAAACGTGATCCAGAGGACTTGGAGTGCAAGCCAAGAAGCAGCCGAGATGGCCACGAGGGTGGAGGGCGTGCCCACCGACGTACTTCTTCCTCCTATATATACCCACGTACCCAGAAAACATCCAGGGAGCCAACGAGAAACAATTTCCACCACTGTAACCTTCTGTATCCGTGAGATCCCATCTTGGAGGCTTCGTCGGCGCTCTGCCGGAGGGGGAAACAACCACGGAGGGCTTCTACATCAACACCATAGCCCTTCCGATGAGTTGTGATTAGTTTACCATAGACCTTCAGGTCCATAGTTATTAGCTAGATGGCTTCTTCTATCTTTTTGGATCTGAATACCATGTTCTCCCCCTCTCTTGTGGAGATCTATTCGATGTAACTCTTTTGGCTGTGTGTTTGTCGAGATCCGATGAATTGTGGGTTTATGATCAAGTTTATCTATAAGAAATATTTGAATCTTCTATGAATTCTTTTATGTGTGATTGAGTTATCTTTGCAAGTCTCTTCGAATTATCAGTTTGGTTTGGCCTACTAGATTGATCTTTCTTGCAATGGGAGAAGTGCTTAGCTTTGGGTTCAATCTTGCGGTGTCCTTACCCAGTGACAATAGGGGTTGCAAGGCACGTATTGTATTGTTGCCATCGAGGATAAAAAGATGGGGTTTATATCATATTGCATGAGTTTATCCCTCCACATCATGTCATCTTTCTTAAAGCGTTACTCTGTTCTTATGAACTTAATACTCTAGATGCATGCTGGATAGCGGTCGATGTGTGGAGTAATAGTAGTAGATGCAGGCAGGAGTCGGTCTACTTGTCGCGGACGTGATGCCTATATACATGATCATGCCTAGATAATCTCATAATTATTCGCTTTTCTATCAATTGCTCGACAGTAATTTGTTCACCCACCGTAATACTTATGCTATTTTGAGAGAAGCCACTAGTGAAACCTATGGCCCCCGGGTCTATCTTTTATCATATAAGCTTTCAATCTACTTTTATTTCAATCTTTACTTTTCCAATCTATATTATAAAATACCAAAAATATATTTATCTTATCATACTATCTCTATCAGATCTCACTTTTGCAAGTGGCCGTAAAGGGATTGACAACCCCTTTATTGCATTGGTTGGGAGTTCTTTGTTTGTTTGTGTAGGTCCGTGGGACTTTTGAGGAGCCTCCTACTGGATTGATACCTTGTTTCTCAAAAACTAAGGGAAATACTTATGCTACTATTGCTGCATCACCCTTTCCTCTTCAAGGAAAACCAACGCAAGCTCAAGACGTAGCAAGAAGGATTTCTAGCACGGTTGCCTGGGAGGTCTTCGCTCAAGTCAAGACATACCAAGTACCCATCACAAGCTCATCTCCCTCGCATTTACATTATTTGCCATTTGCCTCTCATTTTCCTTTCCCCCACTTCACCCGTGTCGTTTTATTTGCCCTCTCTTTCACAATCTTCTCCTCTCTCTTTGGCTTGCCTTTTTCTGTTTGCTTGTGTGTTGGATTACTTGTTGCCATGACGCAAGATAATACCAAATTGTGTGATTTCTCCAATACCAATAATAATGATTTCCTTAGTACTCTGATTGCTCCTCTTAATGATGTTGAGTCTTGTGAAATCAATACTGCTTTGCTGAATCTTGTTATGAAAGATCAATTTGCCAGCCTTCCTAGTGAAGATGCCGCTACCCATCTAAAGAACTTTGTTGATTTGTGTGATATGCAAAAGAAGAAAGATACGGATAATGATATTGTTAAATTGAAGTTATTCCTGTTTTCACTTAGAGATCATGCTAAAGTTTGGTTTTCGTCTTTACCTAAAAATAGTATTGATTCTTGGAATAAGTGAAATGATGCTTTTATCTCTAAGTATTTTCCTCCCGCTAAGATCATCACTCTTAGGAACGATATTATGAATTTTAAACAACTTGATCATGAGCATGTTGCCCAATCTTTGGAAAGAATGAAATTAATGATTTGCAATTGCCCTACTCATGGTTTGAATTTATGGATGATCATACAAAAAATTTATGCCGGTTTGAACTTTGCTTCTAGAAATCTTTTAGATTCGGCCGCGGGAGGCACGTTTATGGAAATCACGTTAGGAGATGCTACAAAACTTCTTGATAATATTATGGCTAATTATTCTCAATGGAACATCAAAAGATCTTCTAGTAAAAAAGTGCATGCTATAGAAGAAATTAATGTTTTGAGTGGAAAGATGGATGAGATTATGAATTTTTTTGCTACTAAGAGTGCTCCTCTTGATCCCAATGATATGCCTTTGTCTACCTTGATTGATAATAATAATGAATCTATGGATGTGAATTTTGTTGGTAGGAATAGTTTTGGAAACAATGCTTATAGAGGAAATTTTAATCCTAGACCGTTCCCTAGTAATTCCTCTAATAATTATGGAAATTACTACAATAATTCTTATGGTAATTTTAATAAGATGCACACTGATTTTGAGAATAGTGTGAAAGAATTTATGATCTCTCAAAATAATTTTAATGCTTTGCTTGAAGAAAAATTGCTCAAAGTTGATGATTTGGCTAGAAATGTTGATAGACTTTCGCTTGATGTTTATTCTCTTAAACTTAGATATACTCCTCCTAAACATGATATCAACGAGGCTCTCAAAGCAATGAGAATTTCCATTGATGAGTGCAAGGAAAGAACCGCTATATTGCGTGCTAAGAAAGATTGCTTTGTAAAGGCGTGTTCTTTTAGTTTCAATGAAAATAATGATGAAGATCTTAAAGTTATTGATTTGTCCCCTATTAGATCTTTGTTTTGCAATATGAATCTTGATAATAATGGGACTGGAGATGAGTCAACTTTAGTTAGAAGGCATCCCAATAATTTGGAGTTTTTAGATCTTGATGCTAAATTTGGTAAAAGTGGGATTGGAGAGGTCATGACTTTAAATAGCATTGAACCCACTATCTCGGATTTCAAGGAGTTTGATTATGATAATTGTTCTTTACAAGGTTGTATTTCCTTGTTGCAATCCGTAGTTAATTCTCCTCATGCTTATAGTCAAAATAAAGCTTTTACCAAACATATCGTTGATGCCTTGATGCAATCTTATGATGAAAAACTTAATTTGGAAGTTTCTATACCTAGAAAACTTAATGATGAGTGGGAACCTACTATAAAGATTAAAATTAAAGATCATGAGTTTTTTGCTTTGTGTGATTTGGGTGCTAGTGTTTCGACGATTCTGGAAACTTTATGTGATATTCTAGGTTTCCATGATCTTAATGATTGCTCTTTAAATTTCCACCTTGCGGATTCCACCATTAAAAATCCAATGGGAAGGATCAATGATGTTCTCATTGTGGCAAATAGAAATTTGGTGCCCGTATATTTTATCGTTCTTGATATAGATTGCAATCTTTCTTGCCCTATTATTCTTGGTAGACCGTTCCTTCGAACGATTGGCGCGACTATTGATATGAAGGAAGGGAATATTAGATTCCAATTTCCATTAAGGAAAGGCATGGAGCACTTTACAATAAAGAAAGTTAAATTACCTTATGAATCTATCATGCGGGCTACTTATGAATTGAGTGCCAAAGATGGCACTACGTAGATCTATCTTTGCTTTTATGCCTAGCGAGGGGCGTTAAACGATAGTGCTAGTTGGGAGGCAACCCAATTTTACTTGTGTTTTTTGTTTTTGTTTCTGTTTAGTAATAAATTTTGCATCTACCTTTTGTTTAGATGTGTTTTTATGTTTTAGTTAGTGTTTGTGCCAAGTTGAACCTATAGGATAACCTATGGTGATAGTTGATTTGATTCTGCTGAAAAACAGAAACTTTGCGTGCACGAAATTAGTTTTGCTAAATCACAGAAACGTGCTTTTGTGTTGACTCTTTTTGATGTAGATCAATAGAAAAATTGTCCAGGACTTCCTATTTTGGTAGGATTTTTAGAGTTCCTAAAGTTTGCGTTAGTTATAGATTGCTACAGACTGTTCTGTTTTTGACAGATTCTGCCTTTCGTGTGTTGTTTGCTTATTTTGATGCATCTATGGCTAGTATTAAGTGGTATGAACCATAAAGAACCTGGAATACAGTAGGTTTAACACCAATATAAATAAAGAATGAGTTCATTACAGTACCTTATGTGGTGGTTTTGTTTTCTTTCACTAACGAAGCTTATGAGATTTCCTGTTGAGTTTTGTGTTGTGAAGTTTTCAAGTTTTGGGTAAAGATTTGATGGACTATGGAATAAGGAGTGGCAAGAGCCTAAGCTTGGGGATGCCCACGGCACCCAAGATATTCAAGAATAGCCAAAAGCCTAAGCTTGGGGATTCCCCCAGAAGGCATCCCCTCTTTCGTCTTCGTTCATCGGTAACTTTACTTGGAGCTATATTTTTATTCGCCACATGATATGTGTTTTGCTTGGAGCATATTGTATGATATTAGTCTTTGCTTTTTAGTTTACCACAATCATCCTTGTTGTACACACCTTTTGGGAGAAGCCCACTTTATTAGAATTTTCTAGAATACTCTATGTGCTTCACTTATATCTTTTGAGCTAGATAGTATTTGCTCTGGTGCTTCAGTTATATCTTTTAGAGCACGGCGGTGGCCTAATTTTGAAGAAATTGTTGATCTCTCACGCTTAACTTATATTATTTTGAGAGTCTTTTAGAACATAATGGTATTTGCTATGGTTATAAATTTGGTCCCAGAATGATGAGCATCCAAGTTGGGTATAATAAAAACTATCATAGAAAGTGCATTAAACACTAGGATCAATTTGATGCTTGATAATTGTTTTGAGATATAGAGGTGGTAATGTTAGAGTCATGCTAGTAGGTAATTACGAAATTGAGAAATACTTGTGTTGAAGTTGGCAAGTCCCGTAGCATGCACATATAGTAAAAGTTGTGTGACAAATTTGTTGCATGGGGTGCTCTTTTGATTGTCTTCCTTATGAGTGGCAGTCGGGGACGAGCAATGGTCTTTTCCAACCAATCTATCTCTCTAGGGGCATGTGTAGAAGTACTTTGCTTCGAGGGCTAAGTAGACTTTTGCAATAAGTATATGAGATCTTTATGACTAATGTGAGTCCATGGATATATGCACACTCGCCCTTCCACTTTGCTAGCCTCTATTGTGCCACGCAAATTTCGCTGGTATCATGCAACCATTATTTACCTTCCTCAAAACAGCCACCATACCTACCTATTATGGCATTTCCATAACCATTCCGAGATATATTGCCATGCAACTTTCCACCGTTCCGTTTATTATGACACGCTTCATCATTGTCATATTGCTCTTTGCATGATCATGTAGTTGACATCGTATTTGTGGCAAAGCCACCTTCATAATTTCATACATGTCACTCTTGATTCATTGCATATCCTGGTACACCGCCGGAGGCATTCATATAGAGTCATATCTTGTTCTAGTTTTGAGTTGTAATTCTTGAGTTGTAAATCAATAAAAGTGTGATGATCTTCATTATTAGAGCATTGTCCCAGTGAGGAAAGGATGATGAAGACTATGATTCTCCCACAAGTCGGGATGAGACTTCGGACTTTACAAAAAAAAAGGCCAAAAAAGAAAAAAAGAAAAAAAAAGAAAAAAAAGAAAAAAAGAAAAAAAGGAAGAAAAAATTATAAATGAAAGAAAAAGAGAGAAGGGACAATGCTACTACCCCTTTTGCCACAATTGTGCTTCAAAGTAGCACCATGATCTTCATGACAGAGAGTCTCCTATGTTGTCACTTTCATATACTAAGTGGGAATTTTTCATTATAGAACTTGGCTTCTATATTCCAATGATGGGCTTCCTCAAAATGCCCTAGGTCTTCGTGAGCAAGCAAGTTGGATGCACACCCACTTGGTTTCTTTTGTTGAGCTTTTATATATTTATAGCTCTAGTGCATCCGTTGCATGGCAATCCCTACTCACTCACATTGTTATCTATTGATGGGCATCTCCATAGCCCGTTGATACGCCTAGTTGATGTGAGACTATCTTCTCCCTTTTTGTCCTCACAACCACCATTGTATACCACCATAGTGCTATGTCCATGGCTTGCGCTCATGTATTGCGTAAGAGTTGAAAAAGCTGAAGCGCGTTAAAAAGTATGAACCAATTGCTCGGCTCGTCATCGGGGTTGTTCATGATGGAAGTATGTTGTGTAATGAAAATGAAGCATGGCCTAACTATATGATTTTGTAGGGATAAGCTTTCTTTGGCTATGCTATTTTGATATGACATGATTATTTGTTAGTATTCTTTGAAGCATTATTATTTTTTATGTGTTACAAGCTTTTATTTTGAATCATTTGGATCTTAACAATCATGCCACAATAAATAAAATTACATTGAGAATTATGCTAGGTAGCATTCCACATCAAAAATTCTGTTTTTATCATTTACCTACTCGAGGACGAGAGGAATTAAGCTTGGGGATGCTTGATACTGTCTCCAACGTATCTATAATTTTTGATTGTTCCATGCTATTATATTACCCCTTTTGGATGTTTATGGGCTTTATTTTACACATTTATATCATTTTTGGGACTAACCTACTAACCGGAGGCCCAGCCCGTATTGCTGTTTTTTTTGCCTATTTCAATATTTCGAAGAAAAGGAATATCAAACGGAGTCCAAACGGAATCAAACCTTCGGGAACGTGATTTTTGGAACAAACGTGATCCAGAGGACTTGGAGTGCAAGCCAAGAAGCAGCCGAGGCAGCCAAGAGGGTGGAGGGCGCGCCCACCCCTATAGGGCGCGCCCCCTATCTCGTGGGCCCCTCGGGCGGCCACCGACGTACTTCTTCCTCCTATATATACCCATTACCCCGAAAACATCTAGGGAGCCAACAAAAAACAATTTCCACCATCGTAACCTTCTATATCCGCGAGATCCCATCTTGGAGCCTTCGTCGGTGCTCCGCCGGAGTGGGAATCGACCATGGAGGGCTTCTACATCAACACCATAGCACTTCCGATGAGTTGTGAGTAGTTTACCACAGACCTTCGGGTCCATAGTTATTAGCTAGATGGCTTCTTCTCTCTTTTTGGATCTGAATACCATGTTCTCCCCATCTCTTGTGGAGATCTATTTGATGTAACTCTTTTTGCGGTGTGTTTGTAGAGATCCGATGAATTGTGGGTTTATGATCAAGTTTATCTATGAGAAATATTTGAATCTCCTCTGAATTCTTTTATGTGTGATTGAGTTATCTTTGCAAGTCTCTTCGAATTATCAGTTTGGTTTGGCCTACTAGATTGATCTTTCTTGCAATGGGAGAAGTGCTTACCTTTGGGTTCAATCTTGCGGTGTCCTTACCCAGTGACAATAGGGGTTGCAAGGCACGTATTGTATTGTTGCCATTGAGGATAAAAAGATGGGGTTTATATCATATTGCATGAGTTTATCCCTCTACATCATGTCATCTTTCTTAAAGTGTTACTCCGTTCTTATGAACTTAATCCTCTAGATGCATGCTGGATAGCGGTCGATGTGTGGAGTAATAGTAGTAGATGCAGGCAGGAGTCGGTCTACTTGTCGCGGACGTGATGCCTATATACATGATCATGCCTAGATAATGTCATAATTATTCGCTTTTCTATCAATTGCTCGACAGTAATTTGTTCACCCACCGTAATACTTATGCTATCTTGAGAGAAGCCAATAGTGAAACCTATGGCCCCCAGGTCTATCTTTTATCATATAAGCTTTCAATCTACTTTTCTTTGCACCTTTACTTTTCCAATCTAGATTATAAAATACCAAAAATATATTTATCTTATCATACTATCTCTATCAAATCTCACTTTTGCAAGTGGTCGTGAAGGGATTAACAACCCCTTTATTGCGTTGGTTGGGAGTTCTTTGTTTGTTTGTGTAGGTGCGTGGGACTTTTGAGGAGCCTCCTACTGGATTGATACCTTGGTTCTCAGAAACTGTGGGAAATATTTACGCTACTATTGCTGCATCACCCTTTCCTCTTCAAGTAAAACCAACAGAAGCTCAAGACGTAGCAACCCCATATACTTGTGGGTCATCAGAAGCTTGCGCGGGAACCTGCGCGGTTGCGCAGCACCGTTTGGCGAAAAGAACGCCCCCGCGCGCTGCTCAAGCTTGCGCTCGAACCGTCTGCGGCAGCGGGGTGATAAGACGTGCGAGAGAAGGACGAAAGGACACATACACATACATTTAATAAAAAAAC
Organism: Triticum timopheevii; assembly: GCA_963921465.1. NCBI lineage: Eukaryota > Viridiplantae > Streptophyta > Magnoliopsida > Poales > Poaceae > Triticum > Triticum timopheevii. The sequence goes on from OY997272.1 coordinate 158,267,239, forward strand.
GTTTGCAATTTAATTAACTATACGCCCGTCCTGGTTTATTAGTACTCCCTCCGTAAGCTAATATAAGAGTGTTTAGATCACTACTTCAGTAATCTAAACGCTCTTATATTAATTTCCAGAGGGAGTAGGATTTAATTAATAAAATACGAATCCATGTCGCCAAAGATTATATCGTCGGGTTCGTATTTGAACATAGTATCCAGTTATATAATTTTTGTAACACGCATTATCATTGGTTGGTTAAATTTGATGTTATATACCAGCAAGCGTTTTCCCACAACACACACGGCGCCGGCCTCTTCTCGCGTCCCTCGGCGAGTTGTGCTCGCCGTTAGGCGCCGCGACACGCTCTGCTCGCGTCCGTCGGCGCGCTCGGGTTGTGGACAACTTTTCCTTGCGTGTTTAACTGCTATATGCATATATATGGTTGCTCTCCGTTGAGGCGACCGCGGAGCGCTCTGCTCGCATCCCTCCGCGCCCGCTCTGCCAATGGTTGGGCCTGCGCACGATCACGTCGGGGCCCCATATGCATGCGGTTGCGCCACGCCATTGCCACGCGTTGCAGCTACGTGCGACACGATGGAGTTACGCGCTGCAAATTAGAACTGCCATCAGGGCGTGGATCGGTATTCCAAGCCGTTCGGCTTCCCCTTTAATACGCGCGGCCATTATAACCTTAGTCTTTTCAACCTTTCGATCACGCCCCACAACACAACAAGCACACCCACAACGACACATAGAGAGGGGATGTCTAGCGGCACTCCAATGGAGTTCGGCAAGCATAAAGTGGAGACCCATGCGAGGGAGACAGATCTCTCGGTGATGTACACCATCGACCCGGCCGTGGTGGACGACTAGATCAACACCGTTGAGCAGTTTCTTGATGGAGAGAAGTACAAGGTGGTCGGCATCGACCTCCAGTACACCGCCGGTCGTCCCAGCATAGATCAGAAGGTTGCCGTCGCCCAGTTGCGCGTGCGCCATCTGAAGGAAATATTCCCTAGAGGCAATAATAAAGTTATTATTTATTTCCTTAATTCATGATAAATGTTTATTATTCATGCTAGAATTGTATTAACCGGAAACTTAGTACATGTGTGAATACATAAACAAAACATATAGTCCCTAGTATGCCTCTACTTGACCAGCTCGTTAATCAAAGATGGTTATGTTCCCTAACCATAGACATGTGTTGTAATTTGATCAACGGTATTACATCATGAGAAGAATGATGTGATGGACATGACCCATCCGTTAGCTTAGCATTATGATCGTGTCAGTTTCATTGCTACTGCTTTCTTCATGACTTATACAAGTTCCTCAGACTATGAGATTATGCAACTCCCGAATACCAGAGGAACACTTGTGTGCTACCAAACATCACAACATAAATGGGTGATTATAAAGGTGCTCTACAGGTGTCCCGGAGGTGTTTGTTGGGTTGGCATAAATCAAGATTAGGATTTGTCACTCCGTGTTTCAGAGAGGTATCTCTGGGCCCTCTCGGTAATACTCATCACTATAAGCCTTGCAAGCATTGTAACTAATGAGTTAGTTGCGGGATGAAGTATTACAGAACGAGTAAAGAGACTTGCCGGTAACGATATTGAACTAGGTATTGAGATACCGATGATCGAATCTCGGGCAAGTAACATACCGATGACAAAGGGAACAACGTATGTTGTTATGCAGTTTCACCGATAAAGATCTTCGTAGAATATGTAGGAACCAATATGAGCATCCAGGTTCCGCTATTGGTTATTGACCGAAAGTGAGTCTCGGTCATGTCTACATAGTTCTCGAACCCGTAGGGTCCGCACACTTAACGTTCGATGACGATTGGTATTATGAGTTTATGTGATATGATGTACCGAAGATTGTTTGGAGTCTCGGATGTGATCACGGACATGACGAGGAGTCTCTAAATGGTCGAGACATAAAGATTGATATATTGGACGACAATATCGGGACACCGGAAGTGTTCCGGATAAGTTTTGGATAAAACCGGAGTACCGGGGGTTACCGGACCCCCCCCCCCCCCGGAAGCTATTGGGCCTCATGGGCCTTAGTGGAGAAGAGAGAGGGCGGCCAGGAGGTGGCGCGCGCCCCCCTTGCCATAGTCCGAATTGGACAAGGGGAGGGGGCGGCGCCCCCCATCTCCTTCCTTCTCTCCACCTCCTCCTCCCCCCTTCTCCTTGTTGGAATAAGAAAGGGGGGCAAACCTACTTGGAGTAGGATTGGCCCCCCTTGGCGCACCTCCTCCCCTGGACGGCCTCCTCCTCCCTCCCTCCTTTATATACGGGGGCAGGGGGCACCCTAAAACACACAAGTTGATTATTTAGCCGTGTGCAGTGCCCTCCTAAACAGATTTCCACCTCGGTCATATCATCGTAGTGCTTAGGCGAAGGCCTGCGCCGGTAACTTCATCATCACCATCACCACGCCGTCGTGCTGACGAAACACTCCCTCGACCTCAGCTGGATCTAGAGTTCGTGGGACGTCACCGATATGAACGTGTGCAGATCGCGGAGGTGCCGTACCTTCGGTGCTAGGATCGGTCGAATCATGAAGACGTACGACTACATCAACCGTGTTGTCATAACGCTTCCACTTTCGGTCTACTAGGGTACGTAGACAACACTCTCCCCTCTCGTTGCTATGCATCACCTAGAGATAGATCTTGCGCGATCATAGGAAAATTTTGAAATTACCGCGTTCCTCAACAGTGGCATCCGAGCCAGGTCTATGCATAGATGTTATATGCACGAGTAGAACACAAAGAGTTGTGGGCGATAATAGTCGTACTGCCTACCAGCATGTCATACTTTGATTCGGCTTATTGTTGGATGAAGCGGCTCAGACTGACATTACACGTACACTTATGCGATATTGGTTCTACCGACGTGCTTCGCACATAGGTGGCTGGTGAGTGTCAGTTTCTCCCACTTTAGTTGAATCGAGTGTGGCTACGCCTGGTCCTTGTTGAAGGTTAAAACAGCACACTTCATGAAAAATCATTGTGGTTTTGATGTGTACGTAAGAACGGTTCTTGCTAGAAGCCCCTAGCAACCACGTAAAACTTGCAACAACAAAGTAGAGGACGTCTAACTTGTTTTTGCAGGGCTTGCTGTGATGTGATATGGTCAAGGCATGATGTGATATAAATTGTTGTATGAGATGAACATGTTTTGTAACAAAGTTATCGACAACTGGCAGGAGCCATATGGTTATCACTTTATTGAATGCAATGCAATCACCATGTAATTGTTTTACTTTATCACTAAGCAGTAGCTATAGTCGTAGTAACAATAGTTGGCGAGACGACAATGATTCTACGATGGAGATCAAGGTGTCACGCCGGTGATGTTGGAGATCAAGCCGATGCTTCGGTGATGGAGATCATGAGCACTAGATGATGATGGCCATATCATGTCACATATTTTGATTGCATGTGATGTTTATCTTTATTCATCTTATTTGCTTAGAACGTCGGTAGCATTATAAGATGATCCCTTACTAAATTTCAAGGTACAAGTGTTCTCCCTGAGTATGCACCATTACTACAGTTCATCGTGCCGAGACACCATGTGATGATCGGGTGTGATAAGCTCTACGTTTACATACGACGGGTGCAAGCCAGTTTTGCACACGCAGAATACTCGAGTTAAACTTGACGAGCCTAGCATATGCAGATATGGCCTCGGAACACTGAGACTGAAAGGTCGAGCGTGAATCATATAGTAGATATGATCAACATAGTGATGTTCACCATTGAAAACAACTCCATGTCACGTGATGATCGGACATGGTTTAGTTGACTTGGATCATGTGATCACTTACATGATTAGAGGGATGTCTATCTAAGTGGGAGTTCTTAAGTAATATGATTAATTGAACTTTAATTTATCATGAACTTAGTACCTGATAGTATTCTGCATGTCTATGTTGTTGTAGATCAATGGCCCGTGCTACTGTTCCTTTGAATTTTAATGCGTTCCTAGAGAAAGCTAAGTTGAAAGATGATGGCAGAAACTACATGGATTGGGTCCGTAACTGAGGATTATCCTCATTGTTGCACAGAAGAATTACGTCCTGGAAGCACCGTTAGGTGTACCACCCGCGCCCACAACTGCAGACATTGTGAATGCCTGCCAGACGCGTGTTGATGACTACTCGATAGTTTTGTGTGCCATGCTTTACGGCTTAGAACTGGGATTTCAACGACGTTTTTAACATCATGGAGTATATGAGATGTTCCAGGAGTTGAAGTTAATATTTCAAGCAAATGCCCAGATTGACAGATATGAAGTCTCCAATAAGTTCTACAACTGTAAAATGGAGGAGAATAGTTCTGTCAGTGAACATATACTCAGAATGTCTGGATACCACAACCACTTGACTCAACTAGGAGTTAATCTTCCTGATGATAGTGTCATTGACAGAGTTCTTCAATCACTTCCACCAAGCTACAAAAGCTTCGTGATGAACTATAATATGCCAGGGATGAACAAGACTATTCCCAAGCTCTTCGTGATGATAAAGGTTGCAGAGGTAGAAATCAAAAGGGAGCATCAAGTGTTGATGGTCAATAAGACCACTAGTTTCAAGAAAAAGGGCAAAGGGAAGAAGGGGAACTTCAAGAAGAATGGCAAAAAGGTTGCTGCTCAAGAGAAGAAACCGAAGTCTAGACCTAAGCCTGAAACAGAGTGCTTCTACTACAAAGGGACTGGTCACTGGAAGCGGAATTGCCCAAGTATTTGGCGGATAAGAAGGATGGCAAAGTGAAAGGTATATTTGATATACATGTTATTGATGTGTACTTAACTAATGCTCACAGTAGCGCCTAGGTATTTGATACTGGTTCTGTTGCTCATATTTGCAACTTGAAACAGGGGCTACGGATTAAGCGAAGATTCGCTAAGGACGAGGTGACGATGCACGTGGGAAATGGTTACAAAGTTGATGTGATCGCATTCGGCACGCTACCTCTACATCTACCTTCAGGATTAGTTTTAGACCTGAATAATTGTTATTTGGTGCCAGTGTTGAGCATGAACATTATATCTGGATCTTGTTTAATGCGAGACGGTTATTCATTTAAATCAGAGAATAATGGTTGTTCTATATATATGAGTAATATCTTTTATGGTCATGCACCCCTGCTGACTAGTCTATTTTTGTTGAATTTCAATACTAGTGATACACATATTCATAGTGTTGAAGCCAAAAGATATAAGTTTAATAATGATAGTGCAAATTATTTGTGGCACTGCCGTTTGGGTCATATCAGCGTAAAGCGCATGAAGAAACTCCATACTGATGGACTTTTGGAATCACTTGATTATGAATCACTTGCTGCTTGCGAACCATGCCTTATGGGCAATATGACTAAAACTTCGTTCTCCAGAACAATGGAACGAGCTACTGACTTGTTGGAAATAATACATACCGATGTATGCGGTACAATGAGTATTGAGGCTCATGATGGGTATCGTTATTTTCTTACCTTCATAGATGATTTGAGCAGATATGGTTATACCTACTTAATGAAGCATAAGTCTGAAACATTTGAAAAGTTCAAAGAATTTCAGAGTGAAGTGGAAAATCATCGTAACAAGAAAATAAATTTTCTACGATCTAATCGTGGAGGTGAATATTTGAGTTACGAGTTTGGTCTTCATTTGAAACAACATGGGATAGTTTCACAATAAACGCCACCTAGAACACCACAGCGAAATGGTGTGTCCAAACGTCATAACTGTACTTTATTGCATATGGTGCGATCTATGATGTCTCTTACTAATTTAACGCTATCATTTTGGGGTTATGCTTTAGAGACGGCTGCATTCACTTTAAATAGGGCATCATCAAAATCCGTTGAGACGACACCTTATGAACTATGGTTTGGCAAGAAACCAAAGTTGTCGTTTCTTAAAGTTTGGGGCTGCGATGCTTATGTGAAAAAGCTTCAACCTGATAAGCTCGAACCCAAATCGGAGAAGTGCATCCTGATAGGATACCCAAAAGAAACTGTTGAGTACACCTTCTGTCGCAGATCCGAAGGCAAAATCTTTGTTGCTAAGAATGGATCCTTTCTAGAGAAGGAGTTTCTCTCGAAAGAAGTGAGTGGGAGGAAAGTAGAACTTGATGAGGTAGTTGTACCTTCTCCCTTATTGGAAAGTAGTTCATCACAAAAATCAGTTCCCATGATTCCTACACCAATTAGTGAGGAAGCTAATGATGATGATCATGAAGCTTCAGATCAAGTTACTACCGAGCCTCGTAGGTCTTCCAGAGTAAGATCCGCACCAGAGTGGTACGGTAATCCTGTTCTGGAAGTCATGTTACTAGACCATGATGAACCTACGAACTATGAGGAAGCAATGATGAGCCCAGATTCCATGAAATGGCTTGAGGTCATTAAATCTGAGATGGGATCCATGTATGAGAACAAAGTGTGGACTTTGGTGGACTTGCCTGATGATCAGCAAGCCATAGAAAATAAATGGATCTCCAAGAAGAAGACCAATGCTGACGGTGCTGTTACTGTCTACAAAGCTCGACTTGTTGCGAAAGGTTTTCAACAAGTTCAAGGAGTTGACTACGATGAGACTTTCTCACCTGTAGTGATGCTTAAGTCTATCTGAATCATGTTAGCAATTGCTGCATTTTAAGATTATGAAATTTCGAAAATGGATGTCAAAATTGCATTCCTTCAATGGATTTCTGGAAGAAGAGTTGTATATGATGCAACCAGAAGGTTTTGTCGATCCAAAGGGTGCTAACAAAGTGTGCAAGCTCCAGCGATCAATTATGGACTAGTGCAAGCCTCTCGGAGTTGGAATAAATGCTTTGATAGTGTGATCAAAGCATATGGTTTTATACATACTTTTGGAGAAGCCTGTATTTACAAGAAGGTGAGTGGGAGCTCTGTAGCATTTCTAGTCTTATATGTAGATGACATATTGTTGATTGGAAATGATATAGAATTTTTGGATAGCATAAAAGGATACCTGAATAAGAATTTTTTTGATGAAAGACCTCGGAGAAGCTGCTTACATATTGGGCATCAAGATCTATAGAGATAGATCAAGACGCTTAATTGGACTTTCACAAAGCACATACCTTGATAAAGTTTTGAAGAAGTTCAAAATGGATCAGTCAAAGAAAGGATTTTTGCTTGTGTTACATGGTGTGAAGTTGAGTCAGACTCAATGCCTGACCATTGCAGAAGATAGAGAGAAAATGAAGGTCATTCCCTATGCTTCAGCCATAGGTTCTATCATGTATGCAATATTGTGTACCAGACCTGATGTATGTCTTGCTATAAGCATATCCAGGAGGTACCAAAGTAATCCTGGAGTGGAGCACTGGACAGCGGTCAAGAACATCCTGAAATACCTGAAAAGGACTAAGGATATGTTTCTCGTTTATGGAGGTGAAAAAGAGCTCGTCGTAAATGGTTACATCGATGCAAGCTTTGATGCTGATCCGGATGACTCTAAGTCACAAACCGGATACGTATTTTTATTGAATGGAGGAGCTATCAGTTGGTGCAGTTCCAAGTAGAGCATCGTGGCAGGATCTATGTGTGAAGCGGAGTACATTGCTGCTTCGGAAGCAGCAAATGAAGGAGTTCATATGCGATCTAGGTGTAATACCTAGTGCATCAGGTCCAATGAAAATCTTTTGTGACAATATTGGTGCAATCGCCTTGGCAAAGGAATCCAGATTTCACAAGAGAACCAAGCACATCAAGAGACGCTTCAATTCCATCCGTCATCAAGTGTCATAAGGGGACATAGAGATTTGCAAGATACACACAGATCTGAATGTTGCAGACTCGTTGACTAAGCCTCTTCCACGAGCAAAACATGATCAGCACCAAAGCTCCATGGGTGTTAGAATCATTACTATGTAATCTAGATTATTGACTCTAGTGCAAGTGGGAGACTGAAGGTGATATGCCCTAGAGGCAATAATAAAGTTATTATTTATTTCCTTAATTCATGATAAATGTCTATTATTCATGCTAGAATTGTATTAACCGGAAACTTAGTACATGTTTATTATTCATGCTACAAAATGACATTCATAGAGGCCTCGGCAAAAAAGACAAAATCGTGCTTGAAAAAAACTGTTTTTGAAAGCATTTTGGAGCATCGATTTTGTCTTTTTACCGAGACCTGCATGAATGTCATTTTGTAATGAAATTTTGCACACATGTGAAAAACACATCAATGTTTGTTGTCAAAAAATCAGATTGTTTTGAACTTTTTAAGTATTTTTTTTAATTTTACTGTAGCAAAGGGTGCATGTGAGTTTGAGCTCACAAGAGCACTTTCGATAACTATGTCTCATCTAACTCCCTCATTCCTCTGCAACAAAAAAAGTCCCTCATCTAAAATGTTTTATATTTCTTTATAGTGGGAGTACATCGTTGAATTTTACACAGATATTTGTGGGGATTTTTTTCCTTTTATTTTTGTGTTTTTCTAACATAGTACGGACGCAGATGTTTGCACATACGCACATACACTCATCGCTATGAACGGTACGCACACCATATCTCTATGAACACTTCTGAGAGACTGAGCCGGCACATCATCTTGTGATTGAAAAAGTCGTCATAGAAACCTTCATAGTCAACGGAAATGTCTACTCCTAGGCTCCTACTGAACGCACACCGCCAAAAGGGCTGAAATAAATTAAGAAAAAGGATATGACTAGGGGTGTAAACTGTGGAGGGGGCACCGCACACGTCTAACAGTTGATGTTGTGTATTCTAGGCGCCCCCATGTATATATAGGTGAGAGGGGGAGGTGAGAAGCAAGGGTGTGCCCCAATTAGGAGGAATCCTACTTGGGGTCCTCCCCAATTCGGCCTCCCCCTTCCATATTTGCCGGAGGGGGAAAAAGGAAGAGGAAGGAGAGAAGGAAAGGGGGGCAAACCCCCTCTTTCCCATCCCCTCTCAGCCTCCTTCCATGGGGGGGCGCCACCCCTTGTGGACTGGTGTGCTCCCCACTTATGGCCCATATGGCCCATATCTTTCCCCCGGGGGTTCCGGTAACCCCTCCGGTATTCTGATATGTACCCGGTACATTCTGGAACACTTCCGGTGTCTGAATACTATCATCCTATATATCAGTCTTTACCTCTCGACCATTTCGATAGTCCTCGTCATGTCCGTGATCTCATCTGGGGTTCCGAACAACATTCAGTCACCAAATCGCATAACTCATATAATATAATATCATCATCGAACGTTAAGCGTGCGGATCCTATGGGTTTGAGAACTATGTCAACATGACCGAGGCACCTCTCCAGTCAACAACTATGGCTCATCTAACTCCCTCATCCAACTCAGTTTCAGGCTTAGCTCCAACTTTGGGCTTCTTCACGGGAGTGACAACTTGCTTGCCATTCTTCTTGAAGTTCGCTTTCTTTCCCTTGCGCTTTTTATTGAAACCAGTGGTCTTGATAACTATCAACACTTGATGCTCTTTCTTGATTTCTACCTTCTCCAATTTCAGCATCACGAAAAGCTCGGGAATCTTTTTCATCATCCCTTGCATATTATAGTTCATCATGAAGTTCTAGTAGCTTGGTGATAGTGACCAGAGAACTCTATCAATCACTATCTTATCTGGAAGATTAACTCCCACTTGATTAAAGCGATTGTAGTATCCAGACATTCTGAGCACATGCTCACTGACTGAGCTATTCTCCTCCATCTTGTAGGCAAAGTATTTCTCAGAGGTCTCATACCTCTCGACACAGGCAAGCGTCTGAAATACTAATTTCAGCCCTTGGAACATCTCATATGCTCTAGGGCATTCAAAACGTTTTTGAAGTCCCGTTTCTAAGCTATGAAGCATGGCGCACTAAACTATCAAGTAGTCATCATACCGAGCTTGTCAAACGTTCATAACGTCTACATCTGCTCCTGCAATAGGTCTGTCACCTAGTGGTGCATCAAGGACATAATTCTACTATGCAGCAATGAGGATAATTCTCAGATCACAGACCTAGTCCACATCATTGCTACTATCATCTTTCAACTTAGTTTTCTCTAGGAACATATCGAAAACATAGGGGAGCTACAACGCGAGCTATTGATCTACAACATAATTTGCAAATACTATCAGGACTAAGTTCCTAATAAATTAAGTTCAATTAATCAAATTATTTAAGAACTCCCACTTAGATAGACATCCCTCAAGTCATCTAAATGATTTGTGATCCAAATACTCTAAACCATGTCCGATCATCACGCGAGATGGATTAGTCATCAATGGTGAACATCTCTATGTTTTGCTAAATCACAGAAACGTGCTTTTGCGTTGACTCTTTTTGATGTAGATCAATAGAAAAATTGTCCAGGACTTCCTATTTTGGTAGGATTTTTAGAGTTCCTAAAGTTTGCGTTAGTTATAGATTGCTACAGACTGTTCTGTTTTTGACAGATTCTGCCTTTCGTGTGTTGTTTGCTTATTTTGATGCATCTATGGCTAGTATTAAGTGGTATGAACCATAAAGAACTTGGAATACAGTAGGTTTAACACCAATATAAATAAAGAATGAGTTCATTACAGTACCTTATGTGGTGGTTTTGTTTTCTTTCACTAACGAAGCTTATGAGATTTCCTGTTGAGTTTTGTGTTGTGAAGTTTTCAAGTTTTGGGTAAAGATTTGATGGACTATGGAATAAGGAGTGGCAAGAGCCTAAGCTTGGGGATGCCCACGGCACCCAAGATATTGAAGAATAGCCAAAAGCCTAAGCTTGGGGATTCCCCCAGAAGGCATCCCCTCTTTCGTCTTCGTTCATCGGTAACTTTACTTGGAGCTATATTTTTATTCGCCACATGATATGTGTTTTGCTTGGAGCATATTGTATGATATTAGTCTTTGCTTTTTAGTTTACCACAATCATCCTTGTTGTACACACCTTTTGGGAGAAGCCCACTTTATTAGAATTTTCTAGAATACTCTATGTGCTTCACTTATATCTTTTGAGCTAGATAGTATTTGCTCTGGTGCTTCACTTATATCTTTTAGAGCACGGCGGTGGCCTAATTTTGAAGAAATTGTTAATCTCTCACGCTTAACTTATATTATTTTGAGAGTCTTTTAGAACATAATGGTATTTGCTATGGTTATAAATTTGGTCCCAGAATGATGAGCATCCAAGTTGGGTATAATAAAAACTATCATAGAAAGTGCATAAAACACTAGGATCAGTTTGATGCTTGATAATTGTTTTGAGATATAGAGGTGGTAATGTTAGAGTCATGCTAGTAGGTAATTACGAAATTGAGAAATACTTGTGTTGAAGTTGGCAAGTCCCATAGCATGCACGTATAGTAAAAGTTGTGTGACAAATTTGTTGCATGGGGTGCTCTTTTGATTGTCTTCCTTATGAGTGGCAGTCGGGGACGAGCAATGGTCTTTTCCAACCAATCTATCTCTCTAGGGGCATGTGTAGAAGTACTTTGCTTCGAGGGCTAAGTAGACTTTTGCAATAAGTATATGAGATCTTTATGACTAATGTGAGTCCATGGATATACGCACACTCGCCCTTCCACTTTGCTAGCCTCTATTGTGCCACGCAAATTTCGCCGGTATCATGCAACCATTATTTACCTTCCTCAAAACAGCCACCATACCTACCTATTATGGCATTTCCATAACCATTCCGAGATATATTGCCATGCAACTTTCCACCGTTCCGTTTATTATGACACGCTTCATCATTGTCATATTGCTCTTTGCATGATCATGTAGTTGACATCGTATTTGTGGCAAAGCCACCTTCATAATTTCATACATGTCTCTCTTGATTCATTGCATATCCTGGTACACCGCCGGAGGCATTCATATAGAGTCATATCTTGTTCTAGTTTTGAGTTGTAAATCAATAAAAGTGTGATGATCTTCATTATTAGAGCATTGTCCCAGTGAGGAAAGGATGATGAAGACTATGATTCCCCCACAAGTCGGGATGAGACTTCGGACTTTACAAAAAAAAGGCCAAAAAAGAAAAAAAAGAAAAAAAAAGAAAAAAAAGAAAAAAAAAGGAAGAAAAAATTATAAATGAAAGAAAAAGAGAGAAGGGACAATGCTACTACCCCTTTTGCCACAATTGTGCTTCAAAGTAGCACCATGATCTTCATGACAGAGAGTCTCCTATGTTGTCACTTTCATATACTAAGTGGGAATTTTTCATTATAGAACTTGGCTTGTATATTCCAATGATGGGCTTCCTCAAAATGCCCTAGGTCTTCATGAGCAAGCGAGTTGGATGCACACCCACTTAGTTTCTTTTGTTGAGCTTTCATATATTTATAGCTCTAGTGCATCCGTTGCATGGCAATCCCTACTCACTCACATTGATATCTATTGATGGGCATCTCCATAGCCCGTTGATACGCCTAGTTGATGTGAGACTATCTTCTCCCTTTTTGTCCTCACAACCACCATCGTATACCACCATAGTGCTATGTCCATGGCTTGCGCTCATGTATTGCGTAAGAGTTGAAAAAGCTGAAGCGCGTTAAAAAGTATGAACCAATTGCTCGGCTCGTCATCGGGGTTGTTCATGATGGAAGTATGTTGTGTAATGAAAATGAAGCATGGCCTAACTATATGATTTTGTAGGGATAAGCTTTCTTTGGCTATGCTATTTTGATATGACATGATTATGTGTTAGTATTCTTTGAAGCATTATTATTTTTTATGTGTTACAACCTTTTATTTTGAATCATTTGGATCTGAACAATCATGCCACAATAAATAAAATTACATTGAGAATTATGCTAGGTAGCATTCCACATCAAAAATTCTGTTTTTATCATTTACCTACTCGAGGACGAGAGGAATTAAGCTTGGGGATGCTTGATACTTTCTCCAACGTATCTATAATTTTTGATTGTTCCATGCTATTATATTACCCCTTTTGGATGTTTATGGGCTTTATTTTACACATTTATATCATTTTCGGGACTAACCTACTAACCGGAGGCCCAGCCCGTATTGCTGTTTTTTTTGCCTATTTCAATATTTCGAAGAAAAGGAATATCAAACGGAGTCCAAACGGAATCAAACCTTCGGGAACGTGATTTTTGGAACAAACATGATCCAGAGGACTTGGAGTGCAAGCCAAGAAGCAGCCGAGGCAGCCAAGAGGGTGGAGGGCGCGCCCACCCCTATAGGGCGCGCCCCCTATCTCGTGGGCCCCTCGGGCGGCCACCGACGTACTTCTTCCTCCTATATATACCCATTACCCCGAAAACATCCAGGGAGCCAACAAAAAACAATTTCCACCATCGTAACCTTCTATATCCGCGAGATCCCATCTTGGAGCCTTCGTCGGCGCTCCGCCGGAGTGGGAATCGACCATGGAGGGCTTCTACATCAACACCATAGCCCTTCCGATGAGTTGTGAGTAGTTTACCACAGACCTTCGGGTCCATAGTTATTAGCTAGATGGCTTCTTCTCTCTTTTTGGATCTGAATACCATGTTCTCCCCATCTCTTGTGGAGATCTATTTGATGTAACTCTTTTTGCGGTGTGTTTGTAGAGATCCGATGAATGGTGGGTTTATGATCAAGTTTATCTATGAGAAATATTTGAATCTCCTCTGAATTCTTTTATGTGTGATTGAGTTATCTTTGCAAGTCTCTTCGAATTATCAGTTTGGTTTGGCCTACTAGATTGATCTTTCTTGCAATGGGAGAAGTGCTTACCTTTGGGTTCAATCTTGCGGTGTCCTTACCCAGTGACAATAGGGGTTGCAAGGCACGTATTGTATTATTGCCATTGAGGATAAAAAGATGGGGTTTATATCATATTGCATGAGTTTATCCCTCTACATCATGTCATCTTTCTTAAAGTGTTACTCCGTTCTTATGAACTTAATCCTCTAGATGCATGCTGGATAGCGGTCGATGTGTGGAGTAATAGTAGTAGATGCAGGCAGGAGTCGGTCTACTTGTCGCGGACGTGATGCCTATATACATGATCATGCCTAGATAATCTCATAATTATTCGCTTTTCTATCAATTGCTCAACAGTAATTTGTTCACCCACCGTAATACTTATGCTATCTTGAGAGAAGCCAATAGTGAAACCTATGGCCCCCAGGTCTATCTTTTATCATATAAGCTTTCAATCTACTTTTCTTTGCACCTTTACTTTTCCAATCTAGATTATAAAATACCAAAAATATATTTATCTTATCATACTATCTCTATCAAATCTCACTTTCGCAAGTGGCCGTGAAGGGATTAACAACCCCTTTATTGCGTTGGTTGCGAGTTCTTTGTTTGTTTGTGTAGGTGCGTGGGACTTTTGACGAGCCTCCTACTGGATTGATACCTTGGTTCTCAGAAACTGTGGGAAATACTTACGCTACTATTGCTGCATCACCCTTTCCTCTTCAAGGAAAACCAACAGAAGCTCAAGACGTAGCAACCCCATATACTTGTGGGTCATCAGAAGCTTGCGCGGGAACCTGCGCGGTTGCGCAGCACCGTTTGGCGAAAAGAACGCCCCCGTGCGCTGCTCAAGCTTGCGCTCGAACCGTCTGCGGCAGCGGGGTGACAAGACGTGCGAGAGAAGGACGAAAGGACACATACACATACATTTAATAAAAAAACGTTTGCAATTTAATTAACTATACGCCCGTCCTGGTTTATTAGTACTCCCTCCGTAAGCTAATATAAGAGTGTTTAGATCACTACTTCAGTAATCTAAACGCTCTTATATTAATTTCCAGAGGGAGTAGGATTTAATTAATAAAATACGAATCCATGTCGCCAAAGATTATATCGTCGGGTTCGTATTTGAACATAGTATCCAGTTATATAATTTTTGTAACACGCATTATCATTGGTTGGTTAAATTTGATGTTATATACCAGCAAGCGTTTTCCCACAACACACACGGCGCCGGCCTATTCTCGCGTCCCTCGGCGAGTTGTGCTCGCCGTTAGGCGCCGCGACACGCTCTGCTCGCGTCCGTCGGCGCGCTCGGGTTGTGGACAACTTTTCCTTGCGTGTTTAACTGCTATATGCATATATATGGTTGCTCTCCGTTGAGGCGACCGCGGAGCGCTCTGCTCGCATCCCTCCGCGCCCGCTCTGCCAATGGTTGGGCCTGCGCACGATCACGTCGGGGCCCCATATGCATGCGGTTGCACCACGCCATTGCCACCCGTTGCAGCTACGTGCGACACGATGGAGTTACGCGCTGCAAATTAGAACTGCCATCAGGGCGTGGATCGGTATTCCAAGCCGTTCGGCTTCCCCTTTAATACGCGCGGCCATTATAACCTTAGTCTTTTCAACCTTTCGATCACGCCCCACAACACAACAAGCACACCCACAACGACACATAGAGAGGGGATGTCTAGCGGCACTCCAATGGAGTTCGGCAAGCATAAAGTGGAGACCCATGCGAGGGAGACAGATCTCTCGGTGATGTACACCATCGACCCGGCCGTGGTGGAAGACTAGATCAACACCGTTGAGCAGTTTCTTGATGGAGAGAAGTACAAGGTGGTCGGCATCGACCTCCAGTACACCGCCGGTCGTCCCAGCATAGATCAGAAGGTTGCCGTCGCCCAGTTGCGCGTGCGCCATCTGAAGGAAATATTCCCTAGAGGCAATAATAAAGTTATTATTTATTTCCTTAATTCATGATAAATGTTTATTATTCATGCTAGAATTGTATTAACCGGAAACTTAGTACATGTGTGAATACATAAACAAAACATATAGTCCCTAGTATGCCTCTACTTGACCAGCTCGTTAATCAAAGATGGTTATGTTCCCTAACCATAGACATGTGTTGTAATTTGATCAACGGTATTACATCATGAGAAGAATGATGTGATGGACATGACCCATCCGTTAGCTTAGCATTATGATCGTGTCAGTTTCATTGCTACTGCTTTCTTCATGACTTATACAAGTTCCTCGGACTATGAGATTATGCAACTCCCGAATACCAGAGGAACACTTGTGTGCTACCAAACATCACAACATAAATGGGTGATTATAAAGGTGCTCTACAGGTGTCCCGGAGGTGTTTGTTGGGTTGGCATAAATCAAGATTAGGATTTGTCACTCCGTGTTTCAGAGAGGTATCTCTGGGCCCTCTCGGTAATACTCATCACTATAAGCCTTGCAAGCATTGTAACTAATGAGTTAGTTGCGGGATGAAGTATTACAGAACGAGTAAAGAGACTTGCCGGTAACGATATTGAACTAGGTATTGAGATACCGATGATCGAATCTCGGGCAAGTAACATACCGATGACAAAGGGAACAACGTATGTTGTTATGCAGTTTCACCGATAAAGATCTTCGTAGAATATGTAGGAACCAATATGAGCATCCAGGTTCCGCTATTGGTTATTGACCGAAAGTGAGTCTCGGTCATGTCTACATAGTTCTCGAACCCGTAGGGTCCGCACACTTAACGTTCGATGACGATTGGTATTATGAGTTTATGTGATATGATGTACCGAAGATTGTTTGGAGTCTCGGATGTGATCACGGACATGACGAGGAGTCTCTAAATGGTCGAGACATAAAGATTGATATATTGGACGACAATATCGGGACACCGGAAGTGTTCCGGATAAGTTTTGGATAAAACCGGAGTACCGGGGGTTACCGGACCCCCCCCCCCCGGAAGCTATTGGGCCTCATGGGCCTTAGTGGAGAAGAGAGAGGGCGGCCAGGAGGTGGCGCGCGCCCCCCTTGCCATAGTCCGAATTGGACAAGGGGAGGGGGCGGCGCCCCCCATCTTCTTCCTTCTCTCCACCTCCTCCTCCCCCCTTCTCCTTGTTGGAATAAGAAAGGGGGGCCAAACCTACTTGGAGTAGGATTGCCCCCCCTTGGCGCACCTCCTCCCCTGGACGGCCTCCTCCTCCCTCCCTCCTTTATATACGGGGGCAGGGGGCACCCTAAAACACACAAGTTGATTATTTAGCCGTGTGCAGTGCCCTCCTAAACAGATTTCCACCTCGGTCATATCATCGTAGTGCTTAGGCGAAGGCCTGCACCGGTAACTTCATCATCACCATCACCACGCCGTCGTGCTGACGAAACTCTCCCTCGACCTCAGCTGGATCTAGAGTTCGTGGGACGTCACCGATATGACCGTGTGCAGATCGCGGAGGTGCCGTACCTTCGGTGCTAGGATCGGTCGAATCATGAAGACGTACGACTACATCAACCGTGTTGTCATAACGCTTCCACTTTCGGTCTACTAGGGTACGTAGACAACACTCTCCCCTCTCGTTGCTATGCATCACCTATAGATAGATCTTGCGTGATCGTAGGAAAATTTTGAAATTACCGCGTTCCTCAACAGTGGAATCCGAGCCAGGTCTATGCGTAGATGTTATATGCACGAGTAGAACACAAAGAGTTGTGGGCGATAATAGTCGTACTGCCTACCAGCATGTCATACTTTGATTCGGCTTATTGTTGGATGAAGCGGCTCAGACTGACATTACACGTACACTTATGCGAGATTGGTTCTACTGACGTGCTTCGCACATAGGTGGCTGGTGAGTGTCAGTTTCTCCCACTTTAGTTGAATCGAGTGTGGCTACGCCTGGTCCTTGTTGAAGGTTAAAACAGCACACTTCACGAAAAATCATTGTGGTTTTGATGCGTACGTAAGAACGGTTCTTGCTAGAAGCCCCTAGCAACCACGTAAAACTTGCAACAACAAAGTAGAGGACGTCTAACTTGTTTTTGCAGGGCTTGCTGTGATGTGATATGGTCAAGGCATGATGTGATATAAATTGTTGTATGAGATATACATGTTTTGTAACAAAGTTATCGACAACTGGCAGGAGCCATATGGTTATCACTTTATTGTATGCAATGCAATCACCATGTAATTGTTTTACTTTATCACTAAGCAGTAGCTATAGTCGTAGTAACAATAGTTGGCGAGACGACAATGATTCTACGATGGAGATCAAGGTGTCACGCCGGTGATGTTGGAGATCAAGCCGATGCTTCGGTGATGGAGATCATGAGCACCAGATGATGATGGCCATATCATGTCACATATTTTGATTGCATGTGATGTTTATCTTTTATGCATCTTATTTGCTTAGAACGTCGGTAGCATTATAAGATGATCCCTTACTAAATTTCAAGGTACAAGTGTTCTCCCTGAGTATGCACCATTACTACAGTTCATCGTGCCGAGACACCATGTGATGATCGGGTGTGATAAGCTCTACGTTCACATACGACGGGTGCAAGCCAGTTTTGCACACGCAGAATACTCGAGTTAAACTTCACGAGCCTAGCATATGCAGATATGGCCTCAGAACACTGAGACTGAAAGGTCGAGCGTGAATCATATAGTAGATATGATCAACATAGTGATGTTCACCATTGAAAACAACTCCATGTCACGTGATGATCGGACATGGTTTAGTTGACTTGGATCATGTGATCACTTACATGATTAGAGGGATGTCTATCTAAGTGGGAGTTCTTAAGTAATATGATTAATTGAACTTTAATTTATCATGAACTTAGTACCTGATAGTATTCTGCATGTCTATGTTGTTGTAGATCAATGGCCCGTGCTACTGTTCCTTTGAATTTTAATGCGTTCCTAGAGAAAGCTAAGTTGAAAGATGATGGCAGAAACTACATGGATTGGGTCCGTAACTGAGGATTATCCTCATTGTTGCACAGAAGAATTACGTCCTGGAAGCACCGTTAGGTGTACCACCCGCGCCCACAACTGCAGACATTGTGAATGCCTGCCAGACGCGTGTTGATGACTACTCGATAGTTTTGTGTGCCATGCTTTACGGCTTAGAACTGGGACTTCAACGACGTTTTTAACATCATGGAGTATATGAGATGTTCCAGGAGTTGAAGTTAATATTTCAAGCAAATGCCCAGATTGACAGATATGAAGTCTCCAATAAGTTCTACAACTGTAAAATGGAGGAGAATAGTTCTGTCAGTGAACATATACTCAGAATGTCTGGATACCACAACCACTTGACTCAACTAGGAGTTAATCTTCCTGATGATAGTGTCATTGACAGAGTTCTTCAATCACTGCCACCAAGCTACAAAAGCTTCGTGATGAACTATAATATGCCAGGGATGAACAAGACTATTCCCAAGCTCTTCGTGATGATAAAGGCTGCAGAGGTAGAAATCAAAAGGGAGCATCAAGTGTTGATGGTCAATAAGACCACTAGTTTCAAGAAAAAGGGCAAAGGGAAGAAGGGGAACTTCAAGAAGAATGGCAAAAAGGTTGCTGCTCAAGAGAAGAAACCGAAGTCTAGACCTAAGCCTGAAACAGAGTGCTTCTACTACAAAGGGACTGGTCACTGGAAGCGGAATTGCCCAAGTATTTGGCGGATAAGAAGGATGGCAAAGTGAAAGGTATATTTGATATACATGTTATTGATGTGTACTTAACTAATGCTCACAGTAGCGCCTAGGTATTTGATACTGGTTCTGTTGCTCATATTTGCAACTTGAAACAGGGGCTACGGATTAAGCGAAGATTCGCTAAGGACGAGGTGACGATGCACGTGGGAAATGGTTACAAAGTTGATGTGATCGCATTCGGCACGCTACCTCTACATCTACCTTCAGGATTAGTTTTAGACCTGAATAATTGTTATTTGGTGCCAGTGTTGAGCATGAACATTATATCTGGATCTTGTTTAATGCGAGACGGTTATTCATTTAAATCAGAGAATAATGGTTGTTCTATATATATGAGTAATATCTTTTATGGTCATGCACCCCTGCTGACTAGTCTATTTTTGTTGAATTTCAATACTAGTGATACACATATTCATAGTGTTGAAGCCAAAAGATATAAGTTTAATAATGATAGTGCAAATTATTTGTGGCACTGCCGTTTGGGTCATATCAGCGTAAAGCGCATGAAGAAACTCCATACTGATGGACTTTTGGAATCACTTGATTATGAATCACTTGCTGCTTGCGAACCATGCCTTATGGGCAATATGACTAAAACTTTGTTCTCCAGAACAATGGAACGAGCTACTGACTTGTTGGAAATAATACATACCGATGTATGCGGTACAATGAGTATTGAGGCTCATGATGGGTATCGTTATTTTCTTACCTTCATAGATGATTTGAGCAGATATGGTTATACCTACTTAATGAAGCATAAGTCTGAAACATTTGAAAAGTTCAAAGAATTTCAGAGTGAAGTGGAAAATCATCGTAACAAGAAAATAAATTTTCTACGATCTAATCGTGGAGGTGAATATTTGAGTTACGAGTTTGGTCTTCATTTGAAACAACATGGGATAGTTTCACAATAAACGCCACCTAGAACACCACAGCGAAATGGTGTGTCCAAACGTCATAACTGTACTTTATTGCATATGGTGCGATCTATGATGTCTCTTACTAATTTAACGCTATCATTTTGGGGTTATGCTTTAGAGACGGCTGCATTCACTTTAAATAGGGCACCATCAAAATCCGTTGAGACGACACCTTATGAACTATGGTTTGGCAAGAAACCAAAGTTGTCGTTTCTTAAAGTTTGGGGCTGCGATGCTTATGTGAAAAAGCTTCAACCTGATAAGCTCGAACCCAAATCGGAGAAGTGCATCTTGATAGGATACCCAAAAGAAACTGTTGAGTACACCTTCTGTCGCAGATCCGAAGGCAAAATCTTTGTTGCTAAGAATGGATCCTTTCTAGAGAAGGAGTTTCTCTCGAAATAAGTGAGTGGGAGGAAAGTAGAACTTGATGAGGTAGTTGTACCTTCTCCCTTATTGGAAAGTAGTTCATCACAAAAATCAGTTCCCATGATTCCTACACCAATTAGTGAGGAAGCTAATGATGATGATCATGAAGCTTCAGATCAAGTTACTACCGAGCCTCGTAGGTCTTCCAGAGTAAGATCCGCACCAGAGTGGTACGGTAATCCTGTTCTGGAAGTCATGTTACTAGACCATGATGAACCTACGAACTATGAGGAAGCAATGATGAGCCCAGATTCCATGAAATGGCTTGAGGCCATTAAATCTGAGATGGGATCCATGTATGAGAACAAAGTGTGGACTTTGGTGGACTTGCCTGATGATCAGCAAGCCATAGAAAATAAATGGATCTCCAAGAAGAAGACCAATGCTGACGGTGCTGTTACTGTCTACAAAGCTCGACTTGTTGCGAAAGGTTTTCGACAAGTTCAAGGAGTTGACTACGATGAGACTTTCTCACCTGTAGTGATGCTTAAGTCTATCTGAATCATGTTAGCAATTGCTGCATTTTAAGATTATGAAATTTCGAAAATGGATGTCAAAATTGCATCCCTTCAATGGATTTCTGGAAGAAGAGTTGTATATGATGCAACCAGAAGGTTTTGTCGATCCAAAGGGTGCTAACAAAGTGTGCAAGCTCCAGCGATCAATTATGGACTAGTGCAAGCCTCTCGGAGTTGGAATAAATGCTTTGATAGTGTGATCAAAGCATATGGTTTTATACATACTTTTGGAGAAGCCTGTATTTACAAGAAGGTGAGTGGGAGCTCTGTAGCATTTCTAGTCTTATATGTAGATGACATATTGTTGATTGGAAATGATATAGAATTTTTGGATAGCATAAAAGGATACCTGAATAAGAATTTTTTTGATGAAAGACCTCGGAGAAGCTGCTTACATATTGGGCATCAAGATCTATAGAGATAGATCAAGACGCTTAATTGGACTTTCACAAAGCACATACCTTGATAAAGTTTTGAAGAAGTTCAAAATGGATCAGTCAAAGAAAGGATTGTTGCTTGTGTTACATGGTGTGAAGTTGAGTCAGACTCAATGCCTGACCACTGCAGAAGATAGAGAGAAAATGAAGGTCATTCCCTATGCTTCAGCCATAGGTTCTATCATGTATGCAATATTGTGTACCAGACCTGATGTATGTCTTGCTATAAGCATATCCAGGAGGTACCAAAGTAATCCTGGAGTGGAGCACTGGACAGCGGTCAAGAACATCCTGAAATACCTGAAAAGGACTAAGGATATGTTTCTCGTTTATGGAGGTGAAAAATAGCTCGTCGTAAATGGTTACATCGATGCAAGCTTTGACGCTGATCCGGATGACTCTAAGTCACAAACCGGATACGTATTTTTATTGAATGGAGGAGCTATCAGTTGGTGCAGTTCCAAGTAGAGCATCGTGGCAGGATCTATGTGTGAAGCGGAGTACATTGCTGCTTCGGAAGCAGCAAATGAAGGAGTTCATATGCGATCTAGGTGTAATACCTAGTGCATCAGGTCCAATGAAAATCTTTTGTGACAATAATGGTGCAATCGCCTTGGCAAAGGAATCCAGATTTCACAAGAGAACCAAGCACATCAAGAGACGCTTCAATTCCATCCGTCATCAAGTGTCGTAAGGGGACATAGAGATTTGCAAGATACACACAGATCTGAATGTTGCAGACTCGTTGACTAAGCCTCTTCCACGAGCAAAACATGATCAGCACCAAAGCTCCATGGGTGTTAGAATCATTACTATGTAATCTAGATTATTGACTCTAGTGCAAGTGGGAGACTGAAGGAGATATGCCCTAGAGGCAATAATAAAGTTATTATTTATTTCCTTAATTCATGATAAATGTTTATTATTCATGCTAGAATTGTATTAACCGGAAACTTAGTACATGTTTATTATTCATGCTACAAAATGACATTCATAGAGGCCTCGGCAAAAAAGACAAAATCGTGCTTGAAAAAAACTGTTTTTGAAAGCATTTTGGAGCATCGATTTTGTCTTTTTACCGAGACCTGCATGAATGTCATTTTGTAATGAAATTTTGCACGCATGTGAAAAACACATCAATGTTTGTTGTCAAAAAATCAGATTGTTTTGAACTTTTTAAGTATTTTTTTTTAATTTTACTGTAGCAAAGGGTGCATGTGAGTTTGAGCTCACAAGAGCACTTTCGATAACTATGTCTCATCTAACTCCCTCATTCCTCTGCAACAAAAAAAGTCCCTCATCTAAAATGTTTTATATTTCTTTATAGTGGGAGTACATCGTTGAATTTTACACAGATATTTGTGGGGATTTTTTTCCTTTTATTTTTGTGTTTTTCTAACATAGTACGGACGCAGATGTTTGCACATACGCACATACACTCATCGCTATGAACGGTACGCAAACCCCCTCTTTCCCATCCCCTCTCAGCCTCCTTCCATGGGGGGGGCGCCACCCCTTGTGGACTGGTGTGCTCCCCACTTATGGCCCATATGGCCCATATCTTTCCCCCGGGGGTTCCGGTAACCCCTCCGGTATTCTGATATGTACCCGGTACATTCCGGAACACTTCCGGTGTCTGAATACTATCATCCTATATATCAGTCTTTACCTCTTGACCATTTCGAGACTCCTCGTCATGTCCGTGATCTCATCTGGGGTTCCGAACAACATTCGGTCACCAAATCGAATAACTCATATAATATAATATCGTCATCGAACGTTAAGCGTGCGGATCCTATGGGTTTGAGAACTATGTCAACATGACCAAGGCACCTCTCCAGTCAATAACTATGGCTCATCTAACTCCCTCATCCAACTCAGTTTCAGGCTTAGCTCCAACTTTGGGCTTCTTCACGGGAGTGACAACTTGCTTGCCATTCTTCTTGAAGTTCGCTTTCTTTCCCTTGCGCTTTTTATTGAAACCAGTGGTCTTGATAACTATCAACACTTGATGCTCTTTCTTGATTTCTACCTTCTCCAATTTCAGCATCACGAAAAGCTCGGGAATCTTTTTCATCATCCCTTGCATATTATAGTTCATCATGAAGTTCTAGTAGCTTGGTGATAGTGACCAGAGAACTCTATCAATCACTATCTTATCTGGAAGATTAACTCCCACTTGATTAAAGTGATTGTAGTATCCAAACATTCTGAGCACATGCTCACTGACTGAGCTATTCTCCTCCATCTTGTAGGCAAAGTATTTCTCAAAGGTCTCATACCTCTCGACATAGGCAAGCGTCTGAAATACTAATTTCAGCCCTTGGAACATCTCATATGCTCCAGGGCATTCAAAACGTTTTTGAAGTCCCGTTTCTAAGCTATGAAGCATGGCGCACTAAACTATCAAGTAGTCATCATACCGAGCTTGTCAAACGTTCATAACGTCTACATCTGCTCCTGCAATAGGTCTGTCACCTAGTGGTGCATCAAGGACATAATTCTTCTGTGCAGCAATGAGGATAATTCTCAGATCACAGACCTAGTCCACATCATTTCTACTATCATCTTTCAACTTAGTTTTCTCTAGGAACATATCGAAAACATAGGGGAGCTACAACGCGAGCTATTGATCTACAACATAATTTGCAAATACTATCAGGACTAAGTTCCTAATAAATTAAGTTCAATTAATCAAATTGTTTAAGAACTCCCACTTAGATAGACATCCCTCAAGTCATCTAAATGATATGTGATCCAAATACTCTAAACCATGTCCGATCATCACGCGAGATGGATTAGTCAGCAATGGTGAACATCTCTATGTTGATATTATCTACTATATGATTCACGTTTGACCTTTCGGTCTCCAGTGTTCTGAGGCCATGTCTGTACATGCTAGGCTCGTCAAGTTTAACCCGAGTATTCCGCATGTGCAAAATTGTCTTGCACCCATTTTATGCGAACGTAGAGCCTATCACACCCGATCATCACGTGGTGTCTCAGCACGAAGAACTGTCGCAACAGTGCATACTCAGGGAGAACACTTATACCTTGAAATTTTAGTTAAGGGAACATCTTATAATGCTACCATCATACTAAGCAAAATAAGATGTATAAAAGATAAACATCACATGCAATCAAAATATGTGACATGATATGGCCATCATTATCTTGTGCTTTTGATCTCTATCTCCAAAGCATCGTCATGATCTCCATCGTCACCGGCTCAACACCTTGATCTCCATCGTTGCATCGTGGTCATCTCGCCAACTATTGCTTATACAACTATCGCTAATGTATAGTGATAAAGTAAAGCAATTACATGGCGTTTGCATTTCATACAATAAAGAGACAACCATAAGGTTCCTGCCGGTTGCCGATAAATTTTACAAAACATGATCATATCATACAATAACGTGTATCACATCATGTCTTGACCATATCACATCACAACAGGCCCTGCAAAAACAAGTTAGACGTCCTCTACTTTGTAGTCGCAAGTTTTACGTGGCTGCTACGGGCTTCTAGCAAGAACCATTCTTACCTACGGCACAAAAACCACAACAGTGATTTATCAAGTTTGTTTTTTTAACCTTCAACAAGGACCGCCGCAGTCAAGTTCGATTCAACTAAAGTAGGAGAAACAGACACCCGCCAGCCACCTTTATGCAAAACTAGTTGCATGTATGTCGATGGAACCGGTCTCATGAACGTGGTCATGTAAGGTTGGTCCGGGCCACTTCATCCAACAATACCGCCGAATCAAAATAAGACATTGGTGGTAAGCAATATGATGATCACAGCCCACAACTCTTTGTGTTCTACTCGTGCATATCATCTACGCATAGACCTGGCTCGGATGCCACTATTGAGGAATGTAGCATTCAATTTCAAAAAATTCCTACGCTCACGCAAGATCTATCTAGGAGATGCATAACAACGAGAGGGGGAGAGTGTGTCTACGTACCCTCGTAGACCGAAAGAGGAAGCATTTGATAACACGGTTAATGTAATTGAACTTCTTCTAGCTCTAACCGATCAAGTACCGAATGTACGGCACCTCCGAGTTCTGCACACGTTCAGCTCGATGACGTCCCTCGTCCACTTGATCCAGCAAAGGTGTTGAGGAAGTAGATGAGTTCCATCAGCACGACGACATGGTGACGGTAATGGTGATGTGATCCGCATAGTGCTTCGCCTAAGCACCATGAGAATATGACCGGGGGTGTAAACTATGGAGGGGCACCGCACACGGCTAACAGTTGATGTTATGTGTTCTAGGTGCCCCCACGTATATATAGGTGGGAGGGGGAGGGGAGCAGCAAGGGTGTGCCCCAAGTAGGAGGAATCCTACTTGGGGTCCTCCCCAATTCGGCCTCCCCCCTTCCATATTTGTCGGAGGGGGAAAATGGAAGAGGAAGGAGAGAAGGAAAGGGGAATCCCCTGTTTCCCATCCCCACTCGGCCTCCTTCCATGGGGGGGGGCAACACTGATATGTCTCCAACGTATCTATAATTTTTGATTGTTCCATGCTATTATATTACCCGCTTTGGATATTTGGCTTTACTTTACAAATTTATATCATTTTTGGAGCTAACCTACTAACTGGAGGCCCAGCCCGAATTGCTATTTTTTCTTGCCTATTTCAGTGTTTTGAAGAAAAGGAATATCAAACGGAGTCCAAACGGAATGAAACCTTCGGAAGCGATCTTTTTGGAATAAACGCAATCCAGGAGACTTGGAGTGGACGTCAAGAAGCAGCCGAGGCGGCCACAAGGCAGGAGGGCACGCCCCCCACCCTCGTGGGCCCCTCTTGGCTCCCCTGACATACCTCCTTCGCCTATATATACTCCTGTACCCTGAAAACATCCAAGAGCACCACAAAAAACTATTTCCACCACCGCAACCTTCTATATCCGCGAGATCCCATCTTGGAGCCTTCGTCGGTGCTCCGCCAGAGGGGGAATCGACCATGGAGGGCCTCTACATCATCCCCAAGGCCTCTCCGATGAGTTGTGAGTAGTTCACCATAGACCTTCGGGTCCATAGTTATTAGCTAGACGGCTTCTTCTCTCTCTTTGAATCTCAATACCAAGTTCTCCTCGATCTTCTTCGAGATCTATTCGATGTAACTCTTTTTGCGGTCTGTTTGTCGAGATCCGGTGAATTGTGGGTTTATGATCAAGTTTATCTATGAGAAATAATTAAATCTCCTCTGCATTCTTTTGTGTGTGATTGGTTATCTTTGCAAGTCTCTTCGAATTATCAGTTTGGTTTGTCCTACTAGATTGATCTTTCTTGCAATGGGAAGTGCTTAGCTTTGGGTTCAATCTTGCGGTGCCTTTCCCAGTGACAGCACGGGCAGCAAGGCACGTATTGTATTGTTGCCATCGAGGATAAAAAGATGAGGTTTATATCATATTGCTTGATTTTATACCTCTACATCATGTCATCTTTCTTAATGCGTTACTCTATTCTTATGAACTTAATACTCTAGATGCAGGCAGGAGTCGGTCGATGTGTGGAGTAATAGTAGTAGATGCAGAATTGTTTCGGTCTACTTGTCACGGACGTGATGCCTATATACATGATCATGCCTAGATATTCTCATAACTATGCACTTTTCTATCAATTGCTCGACAGTAATTTGTTCACCCACCATAATACTTATGCTATCTTGAGAGAAGCCACTAGTGAAACCTATGGCCCCCGGGTCTATCTTTTATCATATAAGTTTCCATATACTTTATTTTGCAATCTTTACTTCCCAATCTATATCATAAAAATACCAAAGATATTTATCTTATCTTATTATCTCTATGAGATCTCACTTTCACAAGTTACCGTGAAGGGATTGACAACCCCTTTATCGTGTTGGTTGCGAGGTTCTTGTTTCTTTGTGTAGGTACGAGGGACTTTTGAGGGGCCTCCTACTGGATTGATACCTTGGTTCTCAAAAACTGAGGGAAATACATACGCTACTTTGATGCATCACCCTTTCCTCTTCAAGGGAAAACCAACGCAGTGCTCAAGAGGTAGAAAGAAGGATTTTTGGCGCCGTTGCCGGGGAGGTCTTCGCTCACGTCAAGACATACCAAGTACCCATCACAAACTCATCTCCCTCGCATTACTTTATTTGCCATTTGCCTCTCATTTTCCTCTCCCCCACTTCACCCTTGTTGTTTTATTCGCCCTCTCTTTCCCGTTCGCCTCTCTTTTTCGCTTTCCTGTTTGCCCCTATGGCTTTGCCTAAGTATGCTGATCTCCATCTTAAAAGGTTGGAAGAGATTGAATTAAATGTTAGAAGCTTTATGACTTTACAATTTGAGCATAATAATTTCTTTAGAAAAGATCTTAAAGAACAAAAAAGCTTTATGGAGTACATGAATAAAGAGTTGATGATATGTCTAAGGAATTTTATGGTTTGAATTCTCAGATTGCTCGTCTTGAAAAATCAATAGCCCAAATCTCTGATAAGCAAGCCACCTTAGTTAATAAGATGGCTGCCAAACCAGAAGGGTTAGGGAAAAATAATGATGAAGATCTAAAATTTATTTATGTGTCCCCTATTACATCCTTGTTTTGCAATACGAATCTTGATAATGATGGGACTGGAGATGAGTCAACTTTAGTTAAAAGGCATCCCAATGATTCGGAGTTTTTAGATCTTGATGCTAAATTTGGTAAAAGTGGGATTGGAGAGATCAAAACTTTAAATAGCAATGAACCCACTATTATGGATTTCAAGGAATTTAATTATGATAATTGTTCTTTAATATATTGTATTTCCTTGTTGCAATCTGTGTTGAATTCTCCTCATGTTTATAGTCAAAATAAAGCTTTTACCAAACATATCGTTGATGCTTTGATGCAATCTTATGAAGCAAAACTTGAATTGGAAGTTTCTATACTGAGAAAACTTTATGATGAGTGGGAACCTACTATAAAAATTAAAATTAAAGATCATGAATTCTATGCTTTGTGTGATTTGGGTGCTAGCATTTCCACTATTCCGAAAACTTTATGTGATGTGCTAGGGTTCCATGATTTTGATGATTGCTCTTTAAACTTGCACCTTGCGGATTCCACCATTAAGAAACCTATGGGAAGTATTAATGATGTTCTTATTGTTGCAAATAAGAATTATGTGCCCGTAGATTTTATCGTTCTTGATATAGATTGCAATCTTTCATGTCCTATTATTCTTGGTAGACCTTTCCTTAGAACAATTGGTGCAAATATTGATATGAAGGAAGGGAATATTATATTCCAATTTCCATTAAGGAAAGGCATGGAACACTTCCCTAAAAAGAAATTCAAATTACCTTATGAATCTATTATGCGAGCCACTTATGAATTGAATGCCAAAGATGGCAATACTTAGATCTATTATCGCATTTATGCCTAGCTAGAGGCGTTAAACGATAGCGCTTGTTGGGAGGAAACCCAATTTTATTTTTGTTTCTTGATTTTTGATTCTATTTAGTAATAAATAATTCATCTAGCCTCTGCTTAGATGTGGTTTTATGTTTTAATTAGTGTTTGTGCCAAGTAGAACCTATAGGATAACCTACGGTGATAGTTAATTTGATTCTGCTGAAAAAAAGAAACTTGTGCACGCACGAGAATAATTTTAATATATCACAGAAACGTGCTTTTGCATTGATTATTTTTGAAGTAGATCAATATAAAAATTGCCCAGGACTTCCTATTCTAGTAGGATTTTTAGAGTTCCATAAGTATATGGAAGTTACAGATTGCTACAGAGTGTTCTGTTTTTGACAGATTCTGTTTTTCGTGTGTTGTTTGCTTATTTTGATGCACCTATGGCTAGTATCGGGGGGTATGAAACATAGAGAAGTTGGAATACAGTAGGTTTAACACCAATATAAATAAATAATGAGTTCATTACAGTACCTTATGTGGTGGTTTTTCTTTCTTGCACTAACGGAGCTTATGAGATTTCCTGTTGAGTTTTGTGTTGTGAAGTTTTCAAGTTTTGGGTAAGGATTTGATGGACTATGGAATAAGGAGTGCAAGAGCCTACGCTTGGGGATGCCCATGACACCCCAAGATATTCAAGGACAACCAAAAGCCTAATCTTGGGGATGCCCCGGAAGGCATGCCCTCTTGCATCTTCATCCATCGGTAACTTTACTTGGAGCTATATTTTTATTCGCAACATGATATGTGTTTTGCTTGGAGCGTCTTGTATGATATGAGTCTTTGATTTTTAGTTTACCACAATCATCCTTGCTGTACACACCTTTTGGGAGAGACACACTTGATTTGGATTTTATTAGAATACTCTATGTGCTTCACTTATATCTTTTGAGCTAGATAATTTTGCTCTAGTGCTTCACTTATATCTTTTAGAGCACGGCGGTGGTTTAATTTTGTAGAAATTGTTGATCTCTCATGCTTCACTTATATAATTTTGAGAGTCTTTTAGAACAGCATGGTATTTTCTATGGTTATAAAATTGGTCCTAGAATGATGGGCATCTAGGTTGGGTATAATAAAAACTATCATAGAAAGTGGATTGGATGCTATGATCAATTTGATGCTTGATAATTGTTTTGAGAGATGAGGATTGTGATATTAGAGTCATGCTAGTGGAGTAATTATGAATTTGAGGAATACTTGTGTTGAAGTTTGTGATTCCCGTAGCATGCATGTATGGTGAACCGCTTTGTGATGAAGTTGGACCATAATTTATTTATTGATTGTCTTCCTTATGAGTGGCGGCCGGGGACGAGCGATGGTCTTTTCCTACCAATCTATTCCCCTAGGAGCATGCACATAGTACTTTGTTTTCAATGACTTGTAGATTTTTGCAATAAGTATATGAGTTCTTTATGACTAATGTTGAGTCCATGGATTATACGACCTCTCACCCTTCCACCATTGCTAGCCTCTCATGTGTCGCGCAACTTTCGCCGGTACCATACACCCACCATATACCTTCCTCAAAACAGCCGCCATACCTACCTATTATGGCATTTCCATAGCCATTCCGAGATATATTGCCATGCAACTTTCCACCGTTCTGTTTAGTATGACATGCTCCATCATTGTCATATTGCTTTTGCATGATCATGTAGTTGACATCGTATTTGTGGCAATGCCACCTTGATAATTCTTTCATACATGTCACTATTGATTCATTGCATATCCCGCTACACCGCCAGAGGCATCCACATAGAGTCATATGTTGTTCTAAGTATCGAGTTGTAAGTAAATAAAAATGTGATGATCTTCATTATTAGAGCATTGTCCCAAGTGAGGAAAGGATGATGGAGACTATGATTCCCCCACAAGTCGGGATGAAACTTTGGACTTTATAAAAATAAAAGAGGCCAAAGAAGCCTAAATAAAAAAAGGCCAAAGAAGCCCACCAAAATTTAAAAAAATGAGAGAAAAAGAGAGAAGGGACAATCTTACTATCCTTTTGCCACATTTGTGCTTTAAAGTAGCACCATGATCTTCATGATAGAGAGTCTCCTATGTGGTCACTTTCATATACTAGTGGGAATTTTTCATTATACAACTTGGCTTGTATATTCCGATGATGGGCTTCCTCAAAATGCCCTAGGTCTTCGTGAGCAAGCAAGTTGGATGCACACCCACTTGGTTTCTTTTGTTGAGCTTTCATACACTTATAGCTCTAGTGCATCCGTTGCATGGCAATACCTACTCACTCACATTTATATCTATTAATGGGCATCTCCATAGCCCGTTGATATGCCTAGTTGATGTAAGACTATCTTCTCCTTTTTTGTCTTCTCCACAACCACCATTCAATTCCACATTAGTGATATGTCCATGGCTCACGCTCATGTATTGCGTGAAAGTTGAAAAAGTTTGAGAATACTAAAGTATGAAACAATTGCTTGGCTTGTCATCGGGGTTGTGCATGATTAAATACTTTGTGTGATGAAGATAGAGCATAGCCAGACTATATGATTTTGTAGGGATAGCTTTCTTTAGCCATGTTAGTTTGAGAAGACATGATTGCTTTGTTAAGTATGCTTGAAGTATTATTAATCTTATGTCAATATGAACTTTTATTTAGAATCATTTGGATCAGAACATTCATGCCACAATAAAGAAAATTACATTGATAAATTTGCTAGGTAGCATTCCACATCAAAAATTATGTTTTTATCATTTACCTACTCGAGGACGAGAAGGAATTAAGCTTGGGGATGCTTGATACGTCTCCAACGTATCTATAATTTTTTATTGTTCCATGCTATTATATTACCCGTTTTGGATGTTTATGGACTTTACTTTACACTTTTATATAATTTTTGGGACTAACCTACTAACCGGAGGCCCAACCCGAATTGCTGTTTTTTTTCCTATTTTAGTGTTTTGAAGAAAAGGAATATCAAACAGAGTCCAAACGGAATAAAACCTTCGGGAGCGATCTTTTTGGAACAAACGCAATCCAGGAGACTTGGAGTGGACCTCAAGAAGCAGCCGAGGCGGCCACGAGGCAGGAGGGTGCGCCATAGGGGGGTGGGCGCGCCCCCCACCCTCGTGGGCCCCTCGTGGCTCCCCTGACCTACCTCCTTCACCTATATATACTCCCGTACCCTGAAAGCATCCAGGAGCACCACAAAAAACTATTTCCATCCCCGCAACCTTCTGTATCCGCGAGATCCCATCTTGGAAACTTCGTTGGCGCTCCGCCAGAGGGGGAATCGACCACGGAGGGCCTCTACATCATCCCCAAGGCATCTCCGATGAATTGTGAGTAATTTACCACAGACCTTTGGGTCCATAGTTATTAGCTAAATGGATTCTTCTCTCTCTTTGAATCTCAATACCAAGTTCTCCTCGATCTTCTTGGAGATCTATTCGATGTAACTCTTTTTTCGGTGTGTTTGTCGAGATCCGATGAATTGTGTGTTTATGATCAAGTTTATCTATGAGAAATAATTGAATCTCCTCTAAATTCTTTTATGTGTGATTGGTTATCTTTGCAAGTCTCTTCGAATTATCAGTTTGGTTTGGCCTACTAGATTGATATTTCTTGCAATGGGAGATGTGCTTAGCTTTGGATTCAATCTTGCGGTGTCCTTTCCCAGTGACAGCAGGGGCAGCAAGGCACATATTGTATTGTTGCCATCGAGGATAAAAAGATGGGGTTTATATCATATTGCTTGAGTTTATCCCTCTACATCATGATCTTTCTTAATGCATTACTCTGTTCTTATGAACTTAATAATCTAGATGCAGGCAGGAGTCGGTCGATGTGTGGAGAAATAGTAGTAGATGCAGAATCGTTTCGGTCTACTTGTCACGGACGTGATGCCTATATACATGATCATGCCTAGATATTCTCATAACTATGCACTTTTCTATCAATTGCTCGACAGTAATTTGTTCACCCACCGTATACTTATGCTATCTTTAGAGAAGCCACTAGTAAAACCTATGGCCCCCGGGTCTATCTTTTATCATATAAGTTTCCATCTACTTTATTTTGCAATCTTTACTTTCCAGTCTATATCATAAAAATACCAAAAATATTTATCTTATCTTATTATCTCTATCAGATCTCAATTTCGCAAGTTACCGTGAAGGGATTGACAACCCCTCTATCGCGTTGGTTGCAAGGTTCTTGTTTGTTTGTGTAGGTACGAGGGACTTTTGAGGAGCCTCCTACTCGATTGATACCTTGGTTCTCAAAAACTAAGGGAAATACTTACGCTACTTTGCTGCATCACCCTTTCCTCTTCAAGGGAAAACCAACGCAGTGCTCAAGAGGTAGCACCACCCCTTCTAGACTAGTGTTCTCCCCTCTTATAGGCCATATGGCCCATATCTTTCCCCCGGGGGTTCCGGTAACCCCTCTGGTACTCCGATATGTACCAGGTACACTCCGGAACACTTCAATTGTCTGAATACTATCATCCTATATATATATCAATCTTTACCTCTCGACCATTTTGAGACCCCTCGTCTTTTCTGTGATCTCATCTGGGGTTCTGAACAACATTCGGTCACCAAATCGCATAACTCATATAATATAATATCGTCATCGAACGTTAAGCGTGCGGATCCTACGGGTTCAAGAACTATGTAGAC
Organism: Triticum timopheevii; assembly: GCA_963921465.1. Lineage (NCBI taxonomy): Eukaryota > Viridiplantae > Streptophyta > Magnoliopsida > Poales > Poaceae > Triticum > Triticum timopheevii. The sequence goes on from OY997272.1 coordinate 158,301,100, forward strand.
ATGACTTAGACACCTCTCTGGTCAATAACCAATAGCGGAACCTGGATGCTCATGTTGGCTCCTACATATTCTACGAAGATCTTTATCGGTCGAACCGTTATGACAACATACGTTATTCCCTTTGTCCATCAGTATGTTAGTTGCCCGAGATTCGATCATCGGTATCTTCATACCTAGTTCAATCTCATTACTGGCAAGTCTCTTTACTCATTCTGTAATGCATCATCCTGCAACTAACTCATTAGTCACTTTGCTTGCAAGGCTTCTTATGATGTGCATTATCGAGAGGGCCCAGAGATACCTCTCCAATACTCGGAGTGACAAATCCTAATCTCGATCTATGCCAACCCAAAAAACACCTTTGGAGATACCTGTAGAGCATCTTTATAATCACCCAGTTACATTGAGACGTTTGATAGCACACAAGGCATTCCTCCGGTATCCGGGAGTTCCATAATCTCATAGTCGAAGGAATATGTATTTGAGATGAAGAAAGCAATAGCAGTAGAACCGAACGATCAATATGCTATGCTAACGGATGGGTCTTATCCATCACATCATTCTCCTAATGATTTGATCCCGTCCATCAAATGACAACACATGTTTATGGTTAGGAAACTTAACCATCTTTGATTAACGAGCTAGTCTAGTAGAGGCTCACTAGGGACACGGTGTTTTGTCTATGTATCCACACATGTATCCAGTTTCCCGTTAATACAATTCTAGCATGAATAATAAACATTTATCATGATATAAGGAAATATAAAATAACAACTTTATTATTGCCTCTAGAGCATATTTCCTTCACGTCGACCCGCTTCATCAGCCGCCACCCCGCACTATCTCTTCTCCATTACCATGTCGGTGTGGTTGCATCCTCCCCATGTACCTTTATCTGGTGAGACCAAAGAGGACTGCATCTCCAGAGAGAGAGAGAGAGAGAGAGAGGGAGATCTGGGAGAGGTCGCGTGACTTCTCCGACTGGGCTAAGGGCGACATGCGTTATAAGGTTGAATCATACATCGAGCACTACAAGAAATATGTCAACTTGTGACCTTGACTATTGGTCACTGAAAGGTCATTGTTTTTCATTTGCGACCTTTTTGTGACCAAAAAGAGAAGGTCAAAAGCTGGCGGTCGTTAACTGACTATAGCGACCTTCTCTGTGAGAAGGTCGTAGACGTTTACGACCAAAATATTCCTACTGTGGCGTTTTGGTCACTAGCAACCTCCCCAGGCCACGTAGGCATCCAGCGTGGCTAGCTGATGTGGCACAAGATTCAGCCCGGTCCAATTCGGTTTTCTACATGGGCCTAGCCCAACAATTCGGCCTTTTTAATGTATTTTTTCCTGTGCTTTTATTAGCTACATGGGTCTGACCAAGTAATTCGGCCCATGTATTTTTTTAGGCAAGCCCTTTTAATATATGTATTTTATGTTAATTTTGGTTAGCTACCTGGGCCTGGCTTACAATTTGGCCTTTTTATTTTCTAGCGCACAACATTTTGCAGTCAATTTATTTTTTATTTCCAGCTTTTTTTCCCAGCTCCAATTTACAGATGGGTCCCAAAAGTCAGATTTTTCACAGCTTATTAATAAGCAATATATATGTATATATCAAACAGACAGAAGAGAGAAAGCATATGAAAATCTTCAAATAACAGCTAAAATAAGTTTATTACAATATGCTATACAGAACAGAACACGTGAAACTGCATACACTCATTCACATCACACAACCAGTTTCCATACACTCATTCACATCACATCAACCAGTTTAACCATCGAATCTTGTATACCCAGGAACTTCCGCTTATGTGCAGACCTACAGGAAGGGCATCTCTCCAGCATCATCTCTCTCCAGCATTCACTGCTTCGCACTTGGCTTCATGGCTTCACACTCAGAAAAATTAGGACTGGAGCTCCTGTAAAAGAGTGAACATAAAGGAAAAAAATTAGGCTTGGAGCTCCTGAAAAAGAGTGAACGCATAAAGGAAAACAAGTAAGAAAACTATACAGGAAAACAAGTAGAGTGTATTGAGTGTATTAATCATGGTACCAACACCAATTTATCGACAGCTCAACACCAAAAAAGTAAGTTAAATTGAAAATGCCATACTCTGACCATTTCATCCTCAATACACGTAATGTGTTGTGCACTCTACACATAACAAGCAGGCTACTAGAAATTACTACAAGGAGAACACACCTCATATACAGAATTCACACTTGAAAATTACAATAGGCACTGCACATATCTGGAGAAGTGTTTAAAAATAAAACTCAGGATTTAGGCATGCACTGGGCATATATGGATAATAATTTCTCAACTACACGAGGGTAGCCAGTTCGCTGTCACATATAGAAAAGCATGATTCAGATCAACACCATAACAGAGATAGCTAAACCTCAACAGTGGCGTACTTATATACAAACAGAGATGATAGTGACACCGTACTACTACTACTTGAAAGATTGGCAATGAGGCTTACCCATTGGCGAAATAGTCAGATGAGGACACCTCATTGTACTTCATGAGCATGCCTGGGGGCCAAACAGGAATATCAAAGCAATTGCATCCAGATTCTATCTTCTGCAAATCACAATAAACTCCAGTCACATTGTGTAGTATCAAATATAAGCAACAATGCAGCAGCTGAAACCACTACCTTACTAATTTGTAGAAAACCTCATGATGTAATATAAACATCCAGATACAAACACGTATATAACTGCATATTGATGGATCTTGAAAGAAAGTCCATATACACCAATAGACATCCATATACAAGCATGCATGTAACAGCAGAATATCTGCATATTGATGAATCATGCAAGAAATAGTCCATCTACACCTAAATTAGTAGTACTTGATAAAAAGGTATGCTAATAAGCTAGTTCTTAGATCCAAAACACACAGGGATATATGATCCACACATGCATCGATCCTCATCGGACAGACCACAAAAGAAACATTTCAATTCACAAGCTTCTATCATGTATAAGACATCCAGATAAAAAACATGTAAACAACTGTATATCGATAAAATCGTGAAAGAAACAGTCCATCTACATCTCAACTAATACTAGTATTTGATGAAAAGTAAGCTAATAAGCTAGTGTTGTTCCCTCGGTCCAAACACACAGAGATATGACCTACATGTGCATCAATCCCCATCAAACAGACCACAATAGAAAAACATTGCATTTCACAAACTTCTGTCATGCATAAGACATCCAGATACAAACTAGCATATAAGAGCAGCATATATAGATGAATCATGAAAGAAATAGTCTATCTACTCTCGACGGACACACTGCACAAGTCCATATACTTTAGGCATGTTATATATTGCGACTACACTTGGAATTCTATAACATAAATCCTAGTCATTCTCAAGGCGCAGGACAAAATGCAACACACATGCTAGAGTAAAATCACACAGAGCAAAGCAACAACCTTAAACAAACATCATCAGGGATAGTGCAGCAGATGCTAACTTTAGATGCTGCTCGGGTACATGAACACTCTGACCTTGCGCCCCTGCACACAACGCAAAGCAACAAACATCCTCAGCAAAAAGCACCATCAAGAAAACTAAGGGCGGGCAGGCACTGACCATGGACTCGGCGGGGAGAATGGACTTGAACTGGGCGCGTACGACGCCGGAGTTGCCGTGCGGGCGGGTGATCTTGCCCCAAAGGCAGCGGTAGTGGGTGTAGTCCCTCTGTGAATGAATATAAGACATTTTAGATCCCTTAATAAGCAGCACACTGTCCAGATGCGCTATTAGAGGAGTTGTTTTATGCTACAAGAAGACTATGAAGAAGTAACAGAGTTGATAAGCAGAGAACCTGTCGTCGTCTATTACTACTAGACACGCCGGACAGGATCAGCTGGCTAGCGTGCCCCGTGCGTGAGCCAACAGGGCGCCAGCGGTCAATCGGCTAGCTAGATGGGATGCAGACAGAGGAGGGAGAGCCGGCCGACCCGGAGACGAAGCGCGAGAGGGGATCCGATCGGAACCTCAGCCGGCCGGCCAGGGCGGGAGGAAGGGGTTGGGGGGTCCGTACCGGCAAGCAGAGCAGAGCGGAGGAGGCTTCTTCCGTCACGGCGACACCGTACCACGCCACGTCCTCCTTGGTGTTCACCCCCTCGACCCGCACCAGCGACGTGCTCTCGTACTGGTTCAACTTCGACTTGCAGATCAACCCCCCACATCGCCATCAGTGCGCCGCCCAATCTCACCATGAAATGAATCGCCAGATCCGGTGAGAGCATGGCCAAGAACGGGGCTGCTCACCTCTTGAAGCCGAGGATGGTGCTCCGGACGTAGAGCCTGATGCACTGCCCCGTGTGTCCCTTAACCATGGCGGCTGCCGCCGCTTAGGGTTTCGACGGGATGGGGACACGGGAGGGGAGGGGAGGGGAGGGGGAGAAGCTCGAGCGGGGGGGTGCGGGAGGCGATGGGCGGTGCGGCGGTGAGGGAAGGCGAGGCGGCGAGGGGAGAGGGAGAGGGGAGGCGAGGTGGCGAGGGGAGAAGGAGAGGGGTGGTGGATCTGGATTTGGAGAGGGGTTGGGAGACGACGCTAGGGTTCGCGTGCGGGAGGGAGTTTCCTTTTTTTTAGACAAAGAGGGGGTGAGGGAGAAAGGGCTACCGTCGGATCTGGATCTGGAGAGGAGCATCCGACGGCGCTGAAGGCACGATCCGTGTGACATGCTCATGGACCAATCAGAGCCCAGTACACGTTATGACCATCTAAATTGGTCTTAATCAATTAAAAATAAGATGTTGAATCATATAAACAGTTTTATGATACGAGAATTCAAATAAATAAAAACATTCTCATTGTGTCAGCAAATGTGACCTACTTTTTTAGGAAAACTAACAAACTTGGAATTGGAATAAGACAATTATCTTTAAAAAGTGTTATGAGAAATGAGTTTTTAGGGGAAAAAATCACTTTCTATTTTCGGAGTGACAAAATTCCTTTTTTGTGAAGAATCTACCAAATATTTCTTTCAAAATGGCACTACACCATTTTCCAAAACTATAAGACAACATTTTATGTACAGTTGACCAAATCTTAAAATGTAAAATGCTTTTGATTCACCTCTCATCAAAAAGACAATTAATGTTTCAAAAAAGAATCCCTGAGCATTCTTTTTTTCTACTTTTTCACATGTAAAATTCAAAAAATGATCTCATATTGCGTAAAAGGGTGCATTTTGGAATAGCAAACAATGTTGCCTAAGGAAGTTTTCATTTTCTTTGGACGAAAAAAACCATTTTCCATTTTTTGAGTGGCCAAATATGAGGTTTTTTTAAGGACCTACCAAATAATTGTTGCAAAATTGGACCAAATCAATTTTATAAAATACTAGGCCATGTTTAATGCACAATTAACCAAATAGTTGGGTGTCAAAAGTTTTGATCCACCTCTGGTGAAAAAGACAAACTTCCACCGATTTAGTTGGAAGTGGGTCAAATTTGAACTGTAGCTGCCTTGTAGTTTGCTCTTTATTTTTTCCAAAAATCATTTCTAGGTACATAAGTATCTATTTAATCAGAGAAACACCAAAAAAATTCCAAGATTCAACCACTAGCTAGGAACGGTCATTCCCGTCGTTTTGACCGCATTTTGAAACAGGCATAAAAAAATCAAAAAAATCAAAAAATTGGAAAACCTTCAAATTGTGTCATTATATATGACCAATTTACCAGGAAAAATAATAAACTTGTAATACAGCAATTCTTTTAAAAAAGTGTTATCAGAAATGAGCTATCATGCGTGAAGATTCATGGCTTTCAAGCCAAATGATCAATCCTATGCCCACATTCATGGCATAGTTTGTTCAAATGATCTCATATTGTGCATAAGGGTGCATATTGGAATGGCAAACAATGTTGCCTAAGGAAGTTTTCATTTTCTTTGGACGAAAAAACCATTTTCCATTTTTCGAGTGACCAAAAGGAGGGTTTTTTGTGAAGGACCTCCCAAATAATTGTTGCATAATTGTACCAAACCATTTTTATAAAATACTAGGACATATTTAATGCACAATTGACCAAATGGTAGGGTGCAAAAAGTTTTGATCCACCTCTCGTGAAAAAGACAAATTTCCGCTAATTTAGTTGGAAGCGGGTCAAATTTGAACTGTAGCTGCCTCATAGTTTGCTATTTATTTTTTCCAAAAATCATTTCTAGTTACATAAGTACCTATTTAATCAGAGAAACGCCAAAAAAATTCCAAGATTCAACCACTAGCTAGGAACGGTCATTCCCGTCGTTTTGACCGCATTTTGAAACGGGCATTAAAAAAATCAAAAAAATCACAAAATTGGGAAACCTTCGCATTGTGTCATTATATATGACCAATTTACTAGAAAAAATAATAAACTAGTAATACGACAATTCTTTTAAAAAATTGTTATAAGAAATGAGCTATCATGCGTGAAGATTCATGGCTTTCAAGACAAATGATCAATCCTATGCCCACATTCATGGCATAGTTTGTTCAAATGATCTCATATTGTGCACAAGGATACATCTTGGAATTCCAAACAATGTTGCCAAAGGAAGTTTTCATTTTTTTGCACGGAAAATTCATTTTTCATTTTCCGAGTGCCCAAAAGGAGGTTTTTTTGAAGGAACTACCAAATAATTGTTGCAAAAATGGACCAAATCAATTTTATAAAATACTAGGACATATTTAATGCACAATTGACCAAATGGTAGGGTGCAAAAAGTTTTGATCCACCTCTCGTGAAAAAGACAAATTTCCGTCGATTTAGTTGGAAGCGGGTCAAATTTGAACTGCAACTGCCTCATAGTTTGCTATTTATTTTTTCCAAAAATCATTTCTAGTTACATAAGTATCTATTTAATCAGAGAAACATGAAAAAATTTCCAAGATTCAACCACTAGGTAGGAACGGTCAAGCCCGCCGTTTTGACCGCATTTTGAAACGGGCATAAAAAATTCAAAAAAATTCAAAAAATTGGAAAACCTTCGCATTGTGTCATTATATATGACCAAGTCTCCAGAAAAAATAATAAACTTGTAATACGGCAATTATTTTAAAAAAGTGTTCTCAGAAATGAGCTATCATGCGTGAAGATTCATGGCTTTCAAGCCAAATGATCAATCTTATGGCCACATTCATGGCATAGTTTGTTCAAATGATCTCATATTGTGCACAAGGGTACATCTAGGAATTCCAAACAATGTTGCCTAAGGAAGTTTTCATTTTTTTTGCACGGAAAATTCATTTTTCATTTTCCGAGTGCCCAAAAGGAGGTTTTTTTGTGAAGGAACTACCAAATAATTGTTGCAAAAATGGACCAAATCAATTTTATAAAATACTAGGCCATATATAATGCACAATTGACAAAATGGTTGGGTGTCAAAATTTTTGATCCACCTCTGGTGAAAAAGACAAATTGTCGTCGATTCAGTTGGAAGCGGGTCAAATTTGAACTGCAGCTGCCTCATAGTTTGCTCTTTATTTTTTCCAAAAATCATTTCTAGGTAAATAAGTATCTATTTAATCAGAAATACATGGTTTGATGGCCAGACATCGAGGTTTGGACGGTGCCCGAGGGCTCCAACTCTAGAGCGCGTAAGCTCGCATGCCCGCCGCGTGGTCACCGCGTGACCGTGGCGTTGCCATGTGTTCTGGGCGGCCTAGGCATGTCTAGTGGGTTGGGCACTCCCCAGGTAGGTGCTAGGAAGAAAATCACAACATAAGATTCTCACGAGGAGACCGATCGATGCTCAAACATGAATTAGCAGCCAAGTGTTTGATTAGCGGTACGGGAAATGCACATGGCTAATGGGTGTGAGTTTTGGCTGAGGATGATCGGTTACTAAGAAGACCGTCTTCACAAATTTTCATCTGAAAAGGAGGAGCCTAGGTGGTACTTGCTTTACAAACTACCACACTGGACATAAATACGAATGTTGAAGCTGGGCTCAAAATAATGAATGGATTGAGCTGGCATTTGGTGGAGGATGGTTATTTGGGCATAGGAAAGCACTGTAGAAAATGGATACCATTTGGACATGCCAAAGCGGTACTTCCTTCACAAAGTGCTGCTCTGAACAGAATAGGAAAATGAATATTTTCGAATTATTTTTGAACTAGGCAAGGAATGTTTTTACATATTTGACGAAGATATGACCCAAAGAATTTATGAGATTTCTTTGGGAATTTTGGGAATGACAGAAATATAGGTTGCTTCACAACCTAGGGCAAAAACTGCCACATGGACATGACACATAGGCAAAACTGATGAGGTGGCGCCTAGTCATAGAAACCCACCACAATTTACAAGGCTATGACCATCTATATTGGTCGTTAACAACTAGAAATAAGGCAGCGGACTAGCGCTGTTTGCTTTATGACCTTTTCGTGTAAGGAAATTATGACCTTTCTGACCAAAATGGTCGCAATGGTTTAGGGTTTGGAGCCCCTTGAACAGCTTTTGACCAATTGGTCTGAAATGGTCATAGATCTATGACCAATTCTTCTAGGGTCACTGACAGAAGGTCACTAGTTGACATATTTCTTGTAGTGGAGTGAAGTCGCCTCCCCTCCATCCTGGAGTATTTTGATCACATCTCGGTGTTCACGTATGTAGAAATGGAATCCGCGCACACGTCGGCCACTACACCGCACCCTCTCTTCTCCATTACCATGTTGGTGCGGCCACATCCTCCCCATCATGGTGCGTCCATATCCTCCTCATGAACCTTTCTCTGCTGAGACCAAAGAGGACTGCACTGGGAGACACACACACACACACACACACAGAGGGAGAGAGAGATGAGAGAGAGGAGAGGAGAGGGCGAGGGACTTCTCCAACTTGGACGAGGGCGACGCGTGTAGTAAGGTTGAATCAGCCATCAGCCGCACTCACCTCCCCTCGGACCTGGAGTACTTTGATCGCATATCGACGTCCACCTACGTAGAAATGAAATCCACATTCACATCGGCCTTAAAAAATGTGGAAGTCTACCGCATCGAGAACACACATGCATGCGGCAGCTGAAGCGTCACCAGTGTATAAGGTCACTTCCAAGAGGAGGAAGAGCATTTAAATTCAGTTAGCAGAGAATTGTAGTTTCAAGGTTGTTCAAATACTGGTTGTAATAATTCTTCTTGAAAACCATTTTCATAAATCTATGTTACTAAATTCTAGCGTTGAAAAACTTTCATTGTTGAGGTGGGGAAGGAATGTTTTTAGTTAACAACTACCTAATTGCTTGTGCATTGCAACGGAGGCATACATATTCTATTGGTTTGACATCATTGTGTAAGTTCAATCATGTCCGACATAAATCTCACACCCATTATATTGTAGATTGGGCACTACGAAGCATCGGCGCGCCGGCCAAAAATTTCGGCGAGTCAGCCTCCAACCGCTCGATTAGCCGCGTCGCACCGTTGGATTTGGATCCCATCGCGTCGTCTTCTTCCTTCCTCCTCATCTTCTTCCTTCCCCCATGCCGGCGGACGGCGGCCACATACGACGCTGCGCTCGCCAGTCACCTCGGCGCTGCCTTGCTCGTCATCGGCCCCGTCCTTGCCGGTCACCCGGCATTGTCTCCGTCGGCCGCCATCACCGCTGCATCTCCCCACCATCCCCTGCTCTTTCTACTCCTCACCACCGCATCTCCTCCTGTCCCGAACACTGCTGTCCCCTTCATCAATCTCCCTTTGTCGTTGACCCCCGGGCAGCACCCACCATCGACGGGTCCGGGGTTAGCCATGGCGGCTTGCAACCCCATCCATTGACACTGGCAGCTCCGCCATCGCCAACTCATGCCGTTGTAGCAAAAAATCTCATAGGATGTAACTTCTACGATTTCCGATGCCAGCAAAAATAGCGCTGGTTCCAGCAAATCATATAAACAGTGGTAGCAAAATTGCAAAAAATGTGTTCTGTTTCGGCAACCAAAAATTCTGGTGGTAGCAAAAAATGAAGCTGGTTCCAGCAAAATAGAACACTGGTGGAAGCAAAAATTACAAAATTTACAGTGGCTCCAAATTCCAAACAAACCCAAAACAATGGTGGTAGCAAATAATGATGCTGGTTCCAACAAACTAAAATATGATGGTAGCAAAAAAGAAAATTAAATTGTTGGTTCCATCAAACCAAAACGTTGGTAGTAGCACAATTAAGAGTTGGCCCCAACATCTCGCAACGCGGTTGTAGCACTCGTCGTTGCGTAGTCTCTCGTCGTCTCGTGCCCCTTGTAGCTCCTTCATCTGCCGCATGTAGCTCCTCCGCCCGTCGGTTGCAGCTCCCGGCGTGGCTGGTTGCAGCTCCCCCGTCCTCCGGCTGCAGCTCCAATCCCAACGTGGCTGATTGCAGCTCCAGGTGTGGCCGGTGGAGCTGCTCCACCGTCCGCTGTCCGTGGTCGATCCCTGGGCAAGAGGGGTCATGGGGAGGGAGGAAGTGGATGCTAACTCATGGAGATACGAGGAAAAAAGAAGGAATAGGCTCGTCAGAGAGGGGGAAAGAGTAGCAAAGGGGGATCGTCGGGGTGGTGGCTCACCGGAGCTAGGATACGGCGGCGCAAGCGAGAGGGGAGGAGGTGAGGCGGGCGAGGCACGAGCGAGATGACAAGACCTCTGTTAATGGGTGGTGCTGGGGATAGAACGTGATGTGGTGCGTGTGGGATAATGGATGGGGACGCGTGGTGTGCGTGCGGTTGTTATGCATGTGCATGAGAAGAGCGGCAGGACCGACCGAAAGTTCGGTCGGCCTGCCAGCTCCAAACGTTTTCCTTGTAGATTTTGGTAAGATTTGATTTGACTCGAGTATAGGTAGGGAAATGCATTGATTTTTTTTTTGGTTTAGTGAAGATTTTGATAAGATTTGATATGATTGAGTTAATGCATGATGTGAGAGAGAGGAGATCGATTAGAGGAAGAGTTGGATGTACGATCCACAACACCGCATCTCCTCCTGTCCCGAACACCGTTGTCCCCGTCATCAATCTCCCTTGTCGTTTGACCCACGGGCAGCACCCGCCATCGATGGGTCTGGGGTCAGCCATGGCTGCTTGCAACCCCTTCCATTGACAATGGCAGCTCCGCCGTCGCCAACTCATGCCGTTGTAGCAAAAAAACTTATAGGATGTAACTTCTACGATTTCCTATGCCAGCAAAAATATCGCTGGTTCCAGCAAATCATATAAACAGTGGTAGCAAAATTGCAAAAATTGTGTTCTTTTTCGGCAACCAAAAATTCTGGTGGTAGCAAAAAATGAAGCTGGTTTCAGCAAAATAGAACGCTGGTGGAAGCAAAAATTACAAAATTTACAGTGGCTCCAAATTTCAAACAAACCCAAAACACCAGTGGTAGCAAATAATGATGATGGTTCTAGCAAACTAAAATATGATGGTAGCAAAAAAGAAAATTGAATTGTTGGTTCCATCAAACCAAAATGTTGGTAGTAACACAATTGAGTGTTGGCCCCAACATCTCACAACGCGGCTGTAGCACTCGTCGTTGCGTAGTCTCTCGTCGTCTCGTGCCCCTTGTAGCTCCTTCGTCTGCCGCATGTAGCTCCTCCGCCCGTTGGTTGCAGCTCCCGGCATGGCTGGTTGCAGCTCCTCCGTCCTCCGGCTGCAGCTCCGATCCCAACGTGACCGATTGCAGCTCCAGGTGTGGCCGGTGGAGCTGCTCCACCGTCCGCCGTCCGTGGTCGATCCCTGGGCAAGAGGGGTCATGGGGAGGGAGGAAGTGGAGGCTGACTCATGGAGATACGAGGAAAAAAGAAGGAATAGGCTCGTCGGAGAGGGGGAAAGAGTAGCAAAGGGGGTTCGTCGGGGTGGTGGCTCGCCGGAGCTAGGATACGGCGGCGCAAGCGAGAGGGGGGGAGGCGAGGCAGGCGAGGCACGAGCGAGATGACAAGACCTCTGTTGATGGGTGTTGCTGGGGATAAGAACATGATGTGGTGCGTGTGGGATCATGGATGGGGACGCGTGGTGTGTGTGCGGTTGTTATGCGTGTGCATGAGAAGAGCGGCAGGACCGGCCGAAAGTTCGGCCGGCCTGCCGGCTCCAAACGTTTTCCTTGTAGATTTTGGTAAGATTTGATTTGACTCGAGTATAGGTAGGGAAATGCATTGATTTTTTTTTGATTTAGTGAAGATTTTGATAAGATTTGATATGATTCAGTTAATGCATGATGAGAGAGAGAGAGAGGAGATCGATTAGAGGAAGAGTTAGATGCGGGTGATCCACAACCCCTTTAACAGTAGAGCTAAACGGGTCTTATGTGACAATCCATTTTGAGGGCTGCATTTATATTGATTCTAATTTTATGCATTATCTCGACAGCCTCCAAATGCATATCGAGCATTCATATGCATTACAACTGCAACGACTCGACCAGAGTTGTTCCGCTAGAGTTGCTCTGAGCTGGTTAAACCTATCAAAACCAGAAACATGTTCCGGTAACGAACAATGGATAGCAGGCACATGTGCCTGCGCACATGGTACGGAGCTCGATCTGTCAACGTCAATTCGGTTGATTCCAAGCGTATTTCGTTACCCGATGATTTTTGCTTTGAACATTCCAAGCGTATTTCAACCACAATAAAAGCCAGGCCACTGAGGCAAAGACGCATTGTCGTACCGCACACTTCGGTGCCGATGGATCGACGTCAACGAGGAAAATACCAGCGAATCAACATGTGGTTGAGTTGGTTAGGTGGACAGTGGTATACCCAACCCACCAGGGTTCAAATCTTGGTGCTCGCATTATTCCTAGATTTATTTCAGGATTTCCGGCGATGCGCTTTCAGTGGGAGGAGACGTTCCCGTCGACGACGAGGCGCCTACGGTGACTTCGTAAATCTCAAGATGATATGCCGGCTCAGTCTCTCGGAGGTGCTCATAGGGGTAGGATGTGCGTGTGTGCGTTCATAGGGGTGAGTGTACGCGCGTGTATATGAGCGCTTGTGTCTGTACTGATGCTCAAAAAAAACGAAGAAAATACCGTATAAAAATCGTAGCGCCCATTTTCTTGTGGCAATGAGTACATCACAATGCCACGGAAATGGACAAGAATGACTCGATCCATTCGAGAAAAATGCTGGCCTCGAACTTCCGGGAAACGACCAACACACGGATGATAATAATGTCTACAAAATTGGAATACCATTTCATACACGCTATGCTGACCAATTGGAAAATTAGCCCGGGCTGAATCAAAGCGGAATTAGCTAAGAGCACCCGAGCAATGACCGGGAAATACAGGGCGAGGTTTACGTGGTTGCATGCATTGACCAGCCTCACATATATAAAGATGCTGCTTGCGCTTCTTGTCATCATATCCATGACCGTGATGTCCCTGGCATGAGTCTAGCTCAGCACCCTGCAGCCTGCACTTGTGCACACGATCTTTGCCTGTCGTACAGAGGGCCGATAGCATGGGGTTCGTGTACCAAATCGCGAGCCCGTCGGAGTACCTGTGTCACGCCCAATATGCGACCCTATCCAAAAAGAACTCGAAGGTCCCACTAAGGATAGACCCGCATATTGAAACGCTTTTGCAAGGTGGATATCATTACATCAACATTATATAATAGATGGGGATACATACAACAGGCATACAATGCCACACGAATAAAACATCATCTTACATGAGAACAACATCGACTACGGATGAAACACAAACAGAAGCTCAAACGACATCCACCCTGCTAGCCCAGGCTGCCGACCTGGAACCTATCCCCTGAACGAAGAAGAAGCAAAAGAAGAACTCCAAAATAAGCAACCATCGCTCTCGCGTCATGATCATCGCAAAACCTGTACCTGCAACTGTTGTAGTAGTAATCTGTGAGCCACGAAGACTCAGCAATCCCATTACCATGGGTATCAAGACTAGCAAAGCTTAATGGGAAAGGAAGGGATAAAGTTGTGAGGTTGCAGCAGCGACTAAGCATATATGGTGGCTAACATACGCAAATAAGAGCGAGAAGAGAACAAGCGGAACGGTCGTGAAGCTAGCAATGATCAAGAGGTGATCCTGAACTCCTACTTACGTCAAACATAACCCAAAGACCGTGTTCACTTCCCGGACTCCGGTGAAAAGAGACCATCACGGCTACACACACGGTTGATGCGTTTTAATTCGGATCTGGTGTCAAGTTATCTACAACCGGACATTAACAAATTCCCATATGCCCATAACCGCAGGCACGGCTTTCTAAAGTTTATACCCTGTAGGGGTGTCCCAACTTGGCCCATGATAAGCTCTCGCGATCAACGAAGGATATACCTTCTCCCAGGAAGACCCGATCAGTCTCGGAATCCCGGTTTACAAGACATTTCGACAATGGTAAAACAAGATCAGCAAAGCCGCCCGATGCGCCGACAATCCCGATAGGAGCTGCACATATCTCGTTCTCAAGGCAACACCAGATAGGTCAGCCTACGAGTAAAACCAACCCTCGAGTTGCCCCGAGGTGGCCCCGCAGTCTGCCCGGTTTGGACCAACACTTAGACAAGCACTGGCCCGGGGGGGCTAAAATAAAGATGACCCTTGGGTTAATTACTCCCAAGGGAAATATAGATAGTGGTGAGGCAAATGGTAAAAGCAATGCCGGGCCTTGCTAGAGGACTTTTATTCAAAGTGAACTGTCAAGGGGGTCCCATAAATCACCCAACCGTGCAAGGAACGCAAAATCCGGGAACATAACACCGGTATGACGGAAACTAGGGCGGCAAGAGTGGAACAAAACACCAGGCATAAAGCCGAGCCTTCCACCCGTTACCAAATATATAGATGCATTAATAATATAAGAGATATTGTGATATCCCAACATAAACCCTGTCCACCATGGAGCAATCTTCAACTTCACCTGCAACTAGCAATGCTATAAGAGGGCTGAGCAAAGCGGTAACATAGCCAAGCAATGGTTTGCTAGGAAGGGTGAAAAAGGTTAGAGGCTGACATGGCAAATTGGGAAGCTTGAAGAGCAAATGATAGGTAGCGCAGCATAGCGATAGAATGAAGCAACTAGCATAGCAATGATAGTAGTGAGATCCAGGGTAGCATGAAACTAGAACCACGAAACTTCGGGAGAACGGGCGAGATTTAGAGGAACTTTTCTTCGATCTTCAAAAGACGACGAGAAACACCACCAAAATTACTGAGATACTCCAGGAGAATGAAAAGCAAAGAGGTTGAGCCGACGATGAAATGATTTCAAATCGATCTTGACAAGGCATGTGACTGATGGAATCCATTCTTACGTCACACTTGAAAAGAATTGAGAATAACTCCGGGGGAGTCAGAAGAGTCAGGTAAGATCCTGGGAAAAGACCTGTGGGTTAGGGCCCACTGAAGAGATAACACCGTTGGAAAGGTATGTTGAACAGATAAATGATGCACCGGAACAATTGAAATATTTGAATGAGGTGACAACCTCAAATTAATTCAAACACAGACGAATCTCCTGAGATGTCTTGAACACTCCGGAAGGATAAACTGGCGAGAGGCACACGAGCAAGGAGAACACTTGATCGAAGGAAAAGAATATGATCAACCCGAAAAAAAACTTGAATTGAGTCCACCGGAAAAGAAATGGATGAAGAATGACGAACGAGACGAGAATCCACCGGTTGAAATGGTTGAGGGAAGACTGAAGAGGCTCCGTACGAATGAAATTGATGCTCGAAAGAGATTCAGGCTCCGGGAATAAGAGGGTGGGAGGGCGGTAAAAACAAAGGTAACTTGGAAGGGGAAACCTATGAATAACTTGAAGAGAAAACACCAGTTGAAATCATTGAGGAAAGAAAGCAAAGACTTCACCCGAGTAGGATGGATACTCGATTACGGACTCCGGCTCCGAGATGAAAAAGGGGTGGCGGATGGGAAAAGAAAACAACTGAGGATTGAACTTGGCAAAGATGAAGAGGTTCGAGTCGACTTGACGAGAATTGCACCGGATAAAAGAGCTGAGAACCAACGAACGAAAAACTAAAGGTGTGATCCTAAAGAAAAATTTGAATGGGAAGAGGAGTAATTCAAAACACCTACATCAGGATTCCTCACCAGAGCGACGAAGGGGCTGAGGAGTAAAAAGAATTCCTACTCTCCGATATAACTAGACTCTGAAAACAGTTTTCTTCTAGACTCAACAACGGCCAAACTATACGATCAATCAAGGGGGCTCCTAAGGTCGGTCGAGGCTCTGATACCAATTTGTCACGCCCAATATGCGACCCTATCCAAAAGGAACTCGAAGGTTCCACCAACGATAGACCCGCATATTGAAACGCTTTTGCAAGGTGGATATCATTACATCAACATTACATAATAGATGGGGATACATACAAGAGGCATACAATGCCACAATAATAAAACATCATTTTACATGAGAACAACATCCGACTACGGATGAAACACAAACAAAAGCTCAAACGACATCCACCCTGCTAGCCCAGGCTTCCGACCTGGAACCTATCCCCTGATCGAAGAAGAAGCAGAAGAAGAACTCCAAAACAAGCAATCATCGCTCTCGCGTCATGATCATCGCAAAACCTGTACCTGCAACTGTTGTAGTAGTAATCTGTGAGCCACGGGGACTCAGCAATCCCATTACCATGGGTATCAAGACTAGCAAAGCTTAATGGGAAAGGAAGGGGTAAAGTGGTGAGGTTGCAACAGCGACTAAGCATATATGGTGGCTAACATACGCAAATAAGAGCGAGAAGAGAGAAAGCGGAACGGTCGTGAAGCTAGCAATGATCAAGAGGTGATCCTGAGCTCCTACTTACGTTAAACATAACCCAAAGACCGTGTTCACTTCGCGGACTCCGCCGAAAAGAGACCATCACGGCTACACACACGGTTGATGCGTTTTAATTCGGATCTGGTGTCAAGTTATCTAAAACCGGACATTAACAAATTCCCATCTGCCCATAACCGCGGGCACGGCTTTCTAAAGTTTATACCCTGCAGGGGTGTCCCAACTTAGCCCATGATAAGCTCTCGCGATCAATGAAGGATATACCTTCTCCCAGGAAGACCCGATCAGTCTCAGAATCCCGGTTTACAAGACATTTCGACAATGGTAAAACAAGACCAGCAAAGTCGCCCGATGCGCCGACAATCCCGATAGGAGCTGCACATATCTCGTTCTCAAGGCAACACCGGATAGGTCAGCCTACGAGTAAAACCAACCCTCGAGTTGCCCCGAGGTGGCTCCGCAGTCTGCCCGGTTCGGACCAACACTTAGACAAGCACTGGCCCGGGGGGCTAAAATAAATATGACCCTTGGGTTAATTACTCCCAAGGGAAATATAGGTGGTGGTGAGGCAAATGGTAAAATCAATGTCGGGCCTTGCTGGAGGAGTTTTATTCAAAGCGAACTGTCAAGGGGGTCCCATAAATCACCCAACCGCGTAAGGAACGCAAAATTCGGGAACATAACACCGGTATGACGGAAACTAGGGCGGCAAGAGTGGAACAAAACACCAGGCATAAGGCCGAGCCTTCCACCCTTTACCAAATATATAGATGCATTAATAATATAAGAGATATTGTGATATCCCAACATAAACCCTGTCCACCATGGAGCAATCTTCAACTTCACCTACAACTAGCAACGCTATAAGAGGGCTGAGCAAAGCGGTAACATAGCCAAGCAATGGTTTGCTAGGAAGGATGAAAAAGGTTAGAGGCTGACATGGCAAATTGGGAGGCTTGAAGAGCAAATGATAGGTAGCGCAGCATAGCGATAGAATGAAGCAACTGGCATAGCAATGATAGTAGTGAGATCCAGGGTAGCGGTCATCTTACCTGAAATCCCGCTAGGAAGAAGAACGAGTCCATGAAGAAGATGAAGCCACGAAGACGAACCAAGCGAAGACGAACGAATCCTCACGATCGCAACGAAAATGGGAACTATCGAGAAGAAGCACACAACACAGTAAACACACCACACATAAACAAGACATGATGCACGACAAGCATGATGCATGACAAAGCTACATGAAGCTACTCATGGCAAGAGACGATGCAAACAAGAACAACACATCAAAGCAAGTTTAAATGAGGCCGGAACCAACATATAACAAATCCGGTAAGTCCTCATATGCAAATTTCGAAATTGGTCCAGATCTGAAAAACCTTATGTTCAACTGGTTAAACACCAAGTTAAGATACACCAAGATGATCTAGACGAGATTCTAGTCAAGTTACATATAAAGTTCATTTAATTCGGAGCTACGGCCTAGAAGATATGAGCAAAACAAGTTAAGCATGGCATTGATGCAAAATGCATACAAACATCAAGCAAACACCTCAAAACAGGGATGCAACATTATAATATGAAACTACATGCAAAATCAAGCAAGTTTCATATAGAGCACACTCAAAACGGAGCAACGGTGCAACACATACACTCTATACAAGTTATGACAATAATCTGTCCAAAACAGCTAGTAGGCATATTGCAAGCATCAAAACAACATGCTACAGCACCACAATATGAAAACAAAAGGCATGGTCATGATTTACAGGTAAAGCATAACAAAACATGAACACTGAGCTATCTCCAGAAATCACTAGAACATGCTCAAACACACATGGCAAGATTGCAAATAATAACAGTTTCAGACTTTGCAGAAATAACATCAGGTTACAATGTTTAGAGCTATCAAACATTATGTTACAGGAACTTATCATGGCAAACAAAGGCATGTCATGAATCTACTAATTGCATAGAACAAAAGTCCTTTACTGACCATGAGCCAAAAAGGATCAGAAGATATGATGGCACCCATGTAAACATAGCAAGTTATATGACAGATTCATACATGGCAGGAACAACAATAAGTAGGCATGTTGATGAGCTTGTACCACTCACCACAGAGCATTACATGGCATGACAAGGCAATCAGCAGTAAGAATACATGTTTATGAAGCAAAGCATGTCAAGAGCAAGTTCATAGGGTGCATGGATCACTAGGAAATCACATGGCAAAACTGAACTGCATGTTAACAGGCTGACAGCAACATCATTTAGCAACTTTGGAGCAAGATATGAACAATCTACAGCAAGCTATGAATGCAACCATGGGCATGGCTGGATAGCTCATAACCATATGTACAAAACATCCTTACTGAAGTATCTCAAAATAAGCATGGATCTCTCTGTAGCATCAAGTTTACATGGCATAAAAATAACAGCAGAACAGGGACCGAAATCAGCAACATCACGAGGCCTAGTTTACATGCTTCTGCTAGTCACCATATTGATCACAAAAATACATGGCATACACCCCTGTAAAGATGGCATGGCATAGTTCAAAACACATGTAGATATCAACCTCATAGGATGCACACATCAAACATGACAAAAATGACAAATGAGCATGTTATAACAGTTTCAGCAGGTCAACAGCAGCATGCACTCTTGCAATGATGATTCAGGCATCAAGATGAACTCAAATGAACATGACGCAATGAAATGAAATGAAGTACTCATTGAGACGAACAATTTGACATATTACACGCACGAAACGGAGCAGTATGCACAGAGTTATGATGCGATGAACATGTCATAAAATATCACAGATTCGGGGACTTGGCAGAAAAACAGGTGAGCGTAGAATAGATAAAGTGCGCACGGGCGGGTTTAGACGGGCTGCTCACCTATTGGGCCAAGCCCAGGTTGGCGATGCGGGCAAGGAGGCCGGCGACTAGGCCGGATCGGGCCGCGTGTCCCACGCGGGGAGGAGAGGAGACGGTCGTCGTCGTCTCCCTCGATCCCGCTCGGGACAGGGGAGGCAGGGGCGGCGGCGGCCGGTGGCGATGCCGGCGAGGGCACGGGGCCGGCGGGGAGGCTGCAGGGCGCCGGATCTGGGCGGCGGCTCGCCGGATCTAGGCGCGGGGGAGACGAGGCGGCGGAGGGGCGCTTCGGGTGCGGGACGGGTCCGGCGCGGCAGCGCACGGAGGCGCTGGGGCGCCGGCGGGAGGAGCTCCGGCGCGGGGCGGCACACCGGCGGCGAAGAGGCGGCGAGGTCCGAGACGGTGGCGCTGGGCGGCGAAGGGCAGCGGGGCGCGGGAGGTGCACGAGCCAGCGGGCGGCGGCGGACGGGCTCCGCGGGTCCGCAATGGGCTCGGCGGGCCTCGGTGGCGGGGCGCCCGGGGTGGGCACGTGGCAGCGCGGGAGTGGCTGCGGGCGGCGGCGCGGGTGTGTCCGGCGGCGGAGGTAGGTGGAGGCTAGGGTTAGGGTGGATTCATCCGCGAAAATGGAGGGGAAGGGGGCGTTTTTATAGGTAGAGGGAGTTAGGAGAGTTCAAATGGGGAGCGGTTTTCGTCCACACGATCGTGATCGAACGACCGAGAACATGGAGAGGGCTTGGAATGGTTTTGGGCCACTTTGAAGGGGTGTTGGGCTGCAACACAAAGAAGGGGTTTCGGGCTACGCGGTTAACCGTTGGAGTATCAAACGACCTCCAAATGGCACGAAACTTGACAGACGGTCTACCGATGCTATACCAAGGCCGCTTGGCAAACCTCCGGCCATTCCGAAAAAGTTTAACACCCGCTCACAACGAAAGAGCAAAGGGAAACGCCGGATGACATAGGAGTGCCGGATTGCAAAACGGACAACGGGGAAAATGCTCGGATGCCTGAGACGAACACGTATGCAAAATGAGATGCACATGATGACATGATATGAAATGCATATGATGACATGGCAAAGTGCAACACGCAAGCAAATGACATGGCAACGACGGCGAATAACAGGCAGACACCTGGCGCATCGAATCCGGGGCGTTACAACCTGGCGATCACCGGGTACGGCGTGGACGACGTGAAGCTCGCGAAGAAGGCGTGGATCGCGCCGGGGCAGCGGTGCGCGCGCTTCGACATCTCCCCGGTGAACTACACCTTTGAGGTGCAGGCCATGAGCGCCGAGAAGCTCCCCTTCGTGCTCCCCGCCGTCTTCACCATCGGCCCGCGCGCCGACGACGTCGAGAGCCTGCTCCGCTACGCCAAGCTCATCTCCCCGCACGACAAGCTCTTGCACCACGTCAACGAGCTCGTCAAGGGCGTGATCGAGGACGAGACGCGCGTGCTGGCGGCCTCCACCATGGAGCAGATCTTCCATGGCACCAAGTCGTTCAAGCAGGCCGTGTTCGAGAGCGTGCAGCTGGAGCTCAACCAGTTCGGCCTCATCATCTACAACACCAACGTGAAGCAGCTGGTGGACGTGTCGGGGCACGAGTACTTCTCCTACCTCGGCCAGAAGACGCAGCAGGAGGCCGTCAACCAGGCCAAGGTGGACGTGGCCGAGGCGCGCATGAAGGGGGAGCTCGGCGCCAAGGAGCGCGAGGGGATGACGCGCCAGAACGCCGCCAAGGTGGACGCCGAGACCAAGGTGTACACGGTGAAGCGCCAGGGGGAGGGCTCCAAGGAGGAGGCCAGGGTGACGGCGGAGGTGAGGGTGTTCAGGAACGCGAGGGACGCGGAGGTGGCCCAGGCCGACGCGGAGCTGGCCATGAAGAAGGCCGGGTGGGAGCAGCAGGCGAGGGTGGCGGAGGTGGAGGCGGCCAAGGCCGTGGCCATACGCGACGCGCAGCTGCAGGTGGAGGTGGAGCGCACCAACGCCGCCAGGCAGACGGAGAAGCTCAAGGCCGAGCACCTCAGCAAGGCCGTCGTGGACTACGAGATGAAGGTGCAGCAGGCCAACTGGGAGCTCTACAACCGGCAGAAGGCAGCGGAGGCGCTGCTGTTCGAGCAGGAGAGGCAGGCGGAGGCGCGCCGCGCGACTGCGAACGCGGAGTTCTTCGCGCGGCAGCGGGAGGCCGAGGCCGAGCTCTACGCGAAGCGCAAGGAGGCCGAGGGGCTGGTGGCCATGGGAGAGGCCCAGAGCGTGTACCTGTCCTCCATGCTCGGCGCGCTCGGCGGCAGCTACGGAGCGCTCCGCGACTACCTCATGATCAGCTCAGGCGTGTATCAGGAGATGGCGCGCATCAACGCCGACGCCATCAAGGGGCTCGAGCCCAAGATCGGCGTGTGGAGCAACGGCTCTGCTTCCGAGGGTGGTGACGGCGCCATGAAGGAGATGGCCGGGGTGTACAGGATGCTGCCGCCGCTGCTGACGACGGTTCACGAGCAGACTGGGATGCTACCGCCAGCATGGATGGGTACTCTCAAGGGCGGTTCCTTCACATCGAGCTGAGCTTGCCACGAAATAAGCTTTAAGTACGTGCAGTCGTACACCATATATACCAGTGAGATTGTGAATACGTGTGAGATACGTCAACATAAGGGTGTTTTATTTACTTCGGAAAACATGTACTATTGTTTGATTTGCTCGTGAATAACCCAAAGATATGTCTAGCTTTCATCTATAGATGAGAAGGGTATGGCCAGGTCTCAGTCAAGTGACATAGTATAAAATAAAAACTAAAGAAAAAGAAAGGTGTGTCTAGGTCTTAGTCGACTGAGATTTAACCAAGTCTCAGTCAAGTGACATAATATACTCGCTAATAGACATATCGGCTCAGTGGGAGCATGTCCTATTTGCCATAGAGAAGCTGAGGATATCAAGCATCTAATCTTTGATTGTTTTCATGCGAGAGAACTCTGAAATAGATTGGGCATCATGGAAATTGTTGAGGAGGCTATGGTGCTTGACCGGTCCGGTTCGGTCATCCTTGAAAATCTACTATTAGCTGATCCAAGACCATTGCCGTTAAAACCGAACCTGGACATCAGGCAAGTCTTAGCGGTGGGAAGCTAATATTTATGGTGGATCCGTCGGCAATATACTCATAATGGTACACCTCCCCCAGCATTTAAATGGCCTCTACCGGTCCTTGCTATTACTAATAACTTTCACCAGGCGAATGAGAAGAGAAGGAATACTCCTGATGAGAGATGGGCCAGGCCAGATATCAAATTCATCAAGTTGAATGTGGATGCAGCATTTTATATAGATGAAGGAGTGGGCGCAACGGCTGCGGTGATTAGGGATGAAAAGGGCATTTTCTTGGCAGCACAATGCAGCTTTATTCCGCATGCAGCTAGTGCAGTTTCCATCAAGGCATTAGCAATGAGAGATGGATTGGCGTTTGCAAATTCTTTGGGATTTCCTTGGGTTGAAGCAGAATCAGACTCCTCAACTGTGATTGAATCATGTGCGGGTCAAACGACATGGTGGGACGAGGCAACAGCAACTTTCGCCGAGTGTGTGGATCTATCTTTGTTGATCGGGAAGGTCAAGTTTAAACATTGCTCACGTTCTTGTAACCAAGCAACGCATGTACTAGCTAAGTTTAGTTATTGTAATAAGGTTTCTTCTAGTTGGACGGACGAGCCCCCGGCCTGTCTCGTTTCCGCACTTGTGGATGATGTTATTCCTTCGTTCAATCAATAAAGCTAGCCATGATGGCCTTCTCTCAAAAAAAAGTGACATAATATACAAGAGAGAAAAAAATAAAAAATGAAAAGAAAGTTTTGCATGAATCTTAATATAAAATCTCCCGGATATAGTACCGGTTGAGACTTAATGAAGTCTAAGTCAACTGAGACTTAGCAAGACTGAAAAAAATATGTGAATCTTCATACAAGATCAAAGAAATATAGCATCTACAGAGACATCTCAGTCGATTGAGACTTAGCAAGACCGGAGAAATAGCTATATCTCATCTAACTTCCTCATAAACAAATATGGAATATTAGATGATTTAAATAAGAGGGAATATATCATTGAATTCTATGTAGACATTCGTGGGGATTTTTTCTTTTTATTTTTTTGTTTGATTGATCAAATTGTGTAGGAGTTAGATTTGACTTTGTCTGTTTTTCTTTCATGTGCCGTTGAATGAACGAGCAATTAGCTAATTATAAAAAGTTAAAGAAAAGAATGAAAAGAAATAAGAAAACGGGCTGACTCTTCCTTACGAGCCGGGCTGCCCCTATCCCGAGGCCCGTTGCTTCCTGGCTGGGCCTATATATGATCTGGCCGATCTCCGGCTGGAATCGGCCACCGACCTCGATAGAACAGCTGGGCGAGCGACACCGCCCTCCTCGCCGGACCCTCTGCTGGCGACGATCATCAACCAGGTGCGCCTCTTCCCTTCGCTTTCCTGCCCTTCCCGCTGTGCAAAACCGAGCACCCAAACCCTAAATTAAGCTATTTTGTTTCCGGATATGACCCAATCACGCACATGTGTGTAACTTCAATTTTCCGCAAAAAGTTATCAGATGTTTGGGGCTTCAACCAAAATTGCTGTGGGAACCTTCGATGGGGACCTCAACCAAAACTTTCAAAGTTACTCCCTCCGTCCCATAATGTAAGGCATTCTTTAACACTAGTGTAGTGTTAAAAAACGTCTTAGGGACGGAGGGAGTAGTGTTTTGCCGCGTTGCCGTCCAGTGCCGCATGTGGCCTCGACTCCTGTTCTCCGATCTGGAGTTCTGAACCTTGTGTAGCTGTGTGGCTTTGACGATTTTCTCGGCTAGTGAAAATTCAGATTCAGGTGGCCTTTTTGCCCCCCGGTTACTTCCAAATAAAACAAAATTCAAAGTTGGTGTTAGGGGCTAAGTTCATATATCGTCCCTTAGATTGTTCGGCCTGAAAATTTTACAGCATTGCTTTACTGACTTACTGTTGATAACTCTACAGCTTGCCTCCTGCAGAAAATAAAGCTGCTTCAGTCTAAGAAAGGATGAGCAAGACTAAGAGGGGTGGCGACGATCGCACAGGATGGTCACGTAAGAGTAGACGAGCTTGCAATAGTAAAGGAAGGGAAACCGAGCCAGTGGCCTCATGTATGCTCCCTCTTCCTCTTTTATTAGCAACCCTTTGAATTGATTGATTTGTAAAAGTTTTACCACATTGCTTTACTGTTAATGAATCCACATTTTCCCCCTTGTTTTTCTTCCCCGAAAAATCATGCAGCAGTCTTGGAGAAGGTGCGGAAAAGTAAGAGGGGAACTAAGAGGGGTGGCGATGATCTCGCAAGCAGATCGGATGACAGAGATGGTGATCTTTCTCCCAAGATCACATAAGAGCACAATAGTTCGCGATGGTAAAGAAGTCGTAACCAAGTCGTTGGCATACTGGTTCTTCCTCTTTCATTAGCATTCCCTTGATTGATTTGTCAAGAGATAACATATGGGCCGTGGTTTTTAGAGAGAGGGTGAAAATGGGTTTGCTTGCACTGAAAAGACCAAAATACATTTCAGTCTCCCCTGTCTAGATCTGCAGGCCAATCACCAGCACCCCTGTCCCTAGTAGTGCTAGAGCAGCTGTCATGTAGGAGACCCTGACCGCGTGGCCCCACGCCTAGCCCTGGCTCCTGCTCTGGGCACGGCCATGTCATCGTCCACGTAGTATGCCACATCAGCAGAACCACCCCAGGTGGGCCATTTAGACGGTTTCAATACATCGGGGCAAAATACCTGGAACCTGGTTTTCTAGTAACGCCAATATTACAAGTTTATACTTTTCTAGGTGAGGAGTACTCCCTCCGTCCGAAAATACTTGTCATCAAAATGGACAAAAAGAGATGTATCTAGAACTAAAATACATCTAGATACATCCCCTTTTATTCATTTTGATGACAAGTATTTCCGGATGTCATCAAAATGAATAAAAGGGGATGTATCTAGATGTATTTTAGTTCTAGATACATCCTTTTTGTCCATTTTGATGACAACTATTTTAGGACGGAGGGAGTATTCAACTAGTTTAGAACACATTCATTGTTTCAGTGCTATCGGATAGCGCAGTTACACAATGTTCTTGGGTATGTTCAAGTGGACCGACTTCTAATACTATGAATTGTTGTTGCTCAGGTTGTCATCATATAATCTAATACTCCTACATCAATTATCCGCTGGACTTATGTGAATTTACTTGGCACGTGTATTAGCTAATATTTCACTGCTAATCGCTTGACCTTGTTGCACCAGTATACACATATGCTCGCTACAAGGAACAGTTTGGGGATCTAGAGTCCATGGGTTACCCTGAGCCACCAATAACCATGCCAGATGGTGAGTCAGTGCTTCTAAATTTATTAGTTATTACTGACCCTTTTTTACAGCTCTGTTGTACAACTAACAACCACATCTATCTTCCATCAGATGACATGCTTTTGGTTAATACCTTTGAGGAGACTTTTGGCGACACATACCCTGAAGGTGATTGGCTTGAATTCAGTAAAAAGGCCTCTTCCAACATACTCCCTCCGTCCGAAAATACTTGTCATTAAAATAGATAAAAAGGAATGTATCTAGAACTAAAATACATCTAGATACATCCCCTTTTATTCATTTTGATGACAAGTATTTCCGGATGGAGGGAGTAGATCGCTATGTTGTCGCGCTTGCTTCATTCAGTGGTGAGTTACAGTGAGCCGCATTACTGTGTCATGTTTATATTTGAGCCATCACTTTGTTAACAAACCAAAAATCACACACAGGAGAGAAAAGGCATTTTGCATGCTCAGTTTTTTTTATCAAATAGAATGGATCTACGGTTATTGTGACATCGGCGAGCTTGGTCAGGAGTTCAAGTGATGAGAACAAGATTGATGAAAACTTGAGTGTTGGTCCATCCTCATCATTCTTTTTACTGATTGCCTGTTCTTTCAAATCCTTGCTTCAGTCTCACTGGATCATTTGTAGATCGAAGTGTTACTTCCCAGGAAACGGCGCATAAAGGGCACGCTACAGCACTACAGTCTACACTACAACGTTGCTCTAGTCAGCGTCGAGGATTGCCGTGTGGTGTGTCCTGCGATTATTCAGCGTCTTCGGTATGTGTGCTCTAAAATAGCAGCCGTAGGGCGCTGTTTCGAATCAAGCGCGCTGATGGCCGTGATCGCAGAAGAGGTCACCTGGACAGGCACACTCGATTGCGTTTGCGTTGAGCATGTTAGATGTGTATAGCCCTTTTTGGTTTACCCCATTGTATAAGGGGTCTCTTTTACTTTTTTCTACACATGTATATATATTGACCTTTGGCACTCCTGTGTCAGGGTGGACACGGTCCGGGCCTGTCCGGGCCCTGACCGAGCCGCCGTCTGGACCGGCCGGCGGCGGACCAGACCGGACCGGACCGAGCAGTGCCGCGGTCCGCTTTTCATGGACCGGACCGGCGGTTGTAAAGCTCGGGCCGGACCGAGAGGACCGCCCATGGCATCGTACGGCGACGGCGAGCGGCGGCGCATGGCGACGGCGAGCTCCTGCAGGAGATTACGGGGCACGGGGAGGAGAGGAAGGAGAGAGACACAGCCGTGTGCCCATCATGAGCACGTTTAAGAGGCCGGGGAGGCGAGATACATGACGACGGCGATGAATGAAGGTGTTGCTGTGGAGGTGGCGACGTCGCAGGAGGCGGTGGAGGTCACCTCGACCTGGGGCTGATGGAGTTCTTCATCTGGGAGGCTCCCGAGCGAATAAATTCCAAGGGCGTCTCTGTTACTGGCGATACGCAATTAATCTCGGTGCCTGATTGCCGTTGTTTCCTGTTTTCTTTTTTCTTAAGGGTGTTTCCTAATTTGTGACACGTTAATACCGTTTGTTTTTTGAAAGTATCACGTTAAATCTGTTGAGTCGATAGGATCCAACATTGTAGCATCGTTGCATGTAACATAACCACCCTTTTTCCAATTTGCATGTTGCAAATAAATAGGGACTGTAATGTGTATGCCCACGTAAAAATGTACGTTCAGTCGTACAAACTCTGATCTGGCACAGGTTAATATCGTGGGGAGGTGTAGGATGGAAGGAACGCATCCGATCGAGCCCACCTTTCTCGTTCTTTCTGTTTCGGCTATGTTGAATAAAAGGAAAACTCCAACGCTTTAGGCAATAGAATTCCTATTCCTACGAAGTAAAACGTGGAGATAACTGTCTCTCCAATATCGTGGAGTGAATCGTGGAGATAACTGTCTCTCCAATAGGTGGAGTAAATCGTGGAGATCTCTTCTACCTCGAGCCAAAGAATCCATCGTGTGAATTCGTTCGTGCCTAAGAAACAGCCGAGCTCGTTCGGTCCAGTCGAGTTAACCGAGCTAAGACCGGACCGGACCGGTCGACTTTCGGGCCGAAATACCCAGCTCGGACCGGCCAATTTTCTAAGCGGGCCGGGACCGTTCGGTCCGGTCCAGATCGGTCCACGAGCGGGCCAAAAAGCCCGCTCGGTACGTCCAGCCTGACTCCTGTGAATGTAGTTGCTCATTATCCAACATGGTATCAGATGTTAGGTTCCCCTCTCTCCCGCACGATGCAACTCCGTGCGTGCTCCATCCTAGTCGCTGCCGTCGCTAGGCTCCGTCCCCAATCTCCGGCCGTCCTCTGCTCCGACTCGTCCTCATCAGGGTCGTCGTCCTCGCTGCCCGTCTTCGCTTGAGCAGGAGCTCTCGAGCAAGCCCTTGCCCGGCTCCTCTCGAGCAGCAGCTCTCGAGCAAGGCCGTGGCTTGCGGCTCTCCCCGTGCTGGTCTCGTTCCAGCTCCGTTCGGCCGCCGCCGTTGCACCGTCGGGCCGTAGCCGCCTAGTCCGGTCGCCGCCAGGTCCGGCCGCCGCCAGGTCCGGCCGCCCAGTCCGGCTGCTGCTCCTCCGCCTTCCCCAGCCAGTTGCTTCCCCTCCTGGCCTCTCCCGCTGCGGTGCCCCTTGCCTTGTCGCTTGATTCAGCGCTAGCTCCTCGATCCAGTCCGATCCAGATCGGGTCCTGTAGCTGTTGACAAAAAAAAATCGAAAAAAAAACAAAGAGGACAGAAGCAGCAGAGAGATTTCCTTATGTCCTCTTCGGGCTATGTCGTCGTCCCTCGGTGCTCGGTGATCTTTGATGGCACCAACTATGCCGAGTTTGCGGGGTTCATGCGCATTCATATGCGTGGTCTCCTTCTATGGGGCGTTCTCTCTGGCGAGGTCTCCTGTCCGCCATGCCCTGTTGCTCCTATGGCTCCTACCCCGCCGGTGCCGCCGGTCCTTGCTGCTGATGCTTCTCAAGCTGATCGAGATGCATCCAAGGCGCTCAATGATGCTGCGGTTGATGCTTATGATCAACAGGTATCTGCCTATTCAGATGCTCTTTCTGTCTATCGGGATGATCCGTCTGCTTACACTCAGTGGTGCAATGATGATGCCCATGCTGCTGCTGTTCTCACTGCAAGTGTCCTTCCTCAGTTTGCGTCAGAGTTCATGGGCCTCGGCACCGTTGCAGCGATGTGGTCTTATCTCTGTCAGTGTTATCAGCCCTCTGGTGATTCTCTTTACTTATCTGTGGTGCGACAGGAGCATGCTATTCAGCAGGGTGACTTGACTGTTGATGAGTTCTATTCACAGTGCTCTACCATCTGGCGCCAGCTTGACTCATTGCAGACAGTTGTTTGTGGAACTTGCCGTTGCTGTCAGACTACGCGGTCTGACTTGGAGTTTCAGAGGGTTCATGAGTTTTTATCTCATCTCCGCTCTGAGTTTGAGCCCAGACATGCTCACTTGCTTGCTCGTGGTCGTGTTCCTACCTCGGAGGTGCTTGCCGAGCTTCGTGCTGAGGAGACACGCCTTCGCTCTGTTGGGTTGCTTTTGGTTCCGTCAGTATTGGCTGCCCGGGCTCCTGTGTCGTATGCTCGCCTCACTGCTCCGCCGCTCCTGCCTACTCCTCCAGGGGGGTGAGCCGTCCTTCTTATGCTGAGAAGGGCACATCGCGCCGTGACACCGTCTGTGGTTACTGCTCCCGGCCAAGTCACCCAGAGTCTGATTGTCGCCAAAAGAAGCGAGACCAGAGGCGCTCCTCCTCCAGCGGGCCTCCTGTGTCTTCCTCGACTCCGTCACTCATTGACCAGGACATTGTTCGCCTCAAGCATCTTCTTGCTTCCCCAGGCTCCTCGTCGACTGGCTGCTGCTGCTGTGACTGCATCCTCTTCCTCACCATCACAGGCATCTACACAGTCAGGTACATCTTTGTGGGTTCTGGATTCTGGAGCCTCCTTTCATATGTCTTCTGATTATTCCGTGTTGTCTTCTCTCCGACCTCTTGCACTAGTAGAAAAGAGGGCTTAGGTCCAGGCCAGGTTTGCCCATTAGTCCCGGTTCAATCCAGAACCGGGACTAATGGGGGCATTAGTCCCGGTTCGTGAGCCCAGGGGGCCGGCCGGGCCACGTGGGCCATTTGTCCTAGTTCGTCTGGACCTTTTAGTCCCGGCTGGTGCCACGAACCGGGACTAAACGGTTCGTGCCACGAACCGGTACTAATGGGGTTTGAGGCATTAGTACCGGTTCATGGCACGAACCGGTACTAAAGGTCCCATTTTCAAACTCTAACCCCCCCCCCCTGTGGATCGCCTTTTCAGTTTTCAAAAAAATAAAAGAAAATGATGAAAATGTCAAAAAAATAAAAGAAAATAAGTTTCCCATGTGATATGTGGTCTAGTTGTTGAGAAAATTTGCAAATGTGAATTTCGACTTTACTTGCAAAATCTCTCTAGAATTTAGTAAAATGGGCATAACTTTTGCATACTAACTCGGATGAAAAAGTTTTTCATATGAAAAAACATTTTTAAAATCCTCAAAAACCTAACAGAAAAAAGTTACGGGGCTTTTAAGATCTAGAGTGGAAAAAATCGAAAAAAATTCAAACTGTGTGGTCAAACTGTGGTCAAACAATGGTATAACTAATTATTCTAGAATATTAGTGTTACTACATAATTATTTCAGTTATTTTGAATTTTGGTCAAATCTGGTCAAACTGTGGTCAAACAATGGTCAAAATAATTATTCAAGAAATATTAGTGTTACTAAATAATTATTGTTTTTTAAAACAATAGTTTCAAACTCAAATAGTGAAATGTGTCACTTCATGCTCACGCAAAATTCCTGAGTGTTAATAGGATTGACATCTTACTATTGTCAGGAAAACAACAAGTGCAGACTTGGAAACGAGGGAGAATAGAACCCGGAAGTTAAGCGTGCTCAGGCTGGGGGAGTGGGAGGATGGGTGACCTTTCGGGAAGTTAGATGATTAGGAATGATGAGGGGTGATTAGAGATTAGAGGATAAATTGAGCAGTGATGAGGGGTGGTGATTAGAGATTAGAGGTTAAAATAATTCAGAAATTTGAAAATAAAAAAAATTCAAAAAAAAATTCAAAAAAGAAAAATCACAAAATTTCCTTTAGTCCCGGTTGGTGTTACCAACCGGGACTAAAGGTGGAGCTCCACGTGGCCGCGACCTTTAGTCCCGGTTCCAGTTTGAACCGGGACTAAAGGGGGAAGGCATTAGTAACGACCCTTTAGTCCCGGTTCAAGAACCGGGACTAAAGGCCCTTACGAACCGGGACTGATGCCCCCTTTTCTACTAGTGTTGATTCGCCTGTTAATGTTCTTATTGCCGATGGCATATCTCTTCCTGTTGCTAGTCGTGGTATTCTTTCCACTCCATCTTTTTCTGTTCCGAGTGTTTCACATGTTCCTCGCCTTACCATGAATCTTTTTTCCGCTGCCCGACTTACTGATTCTGGTTGTCGTGTCATTCTTGATACCGACTCTTGCTCCATTCAGGATCGTTGTCGGTGTCAAAACTGGCGTATCTCGGGTAGGGGGTCCCGATCTGTGCGTCTAGGCGGATGGTAACAGGAGACGAGGGACACGATATTTTTACCCAGGTTCTGGCCCTCTTGATGGAGGTAAAACCCTACGTCCTGCTTGATTAATATTTATGATGTGGGTTACAAGAGTATATCTACCACGAGATTAAGGAGGCTAAACCCTAGAAGCTAGCCTATGGTATGATTGTTGTTCGTCCTATGGACTAAAGCCATCCGATTTATATAGACACCGGAGAGGGCTAGGGTTACGGGGAGTCGGTTACAATGGTAGGAGATCGACATATCCGTATCGCCAAGCTTGCCTTCCATGCCAAGGAAAGTCCCATCCGGACACGGGACGAAGTCTTCAATCTTGTATCTTCATAGTCTTGGAGTCCGGCTGATGATGATAGTTCGGCTATCCGGACACCCCCTAGTCCAGGACTCCCTCAGTAGCCCCCGAACCAGGCTTCAATAACAACGAATCCGGCGCGTATGTTGTCTTCGGCGTTTGCAAGGCGGGTTCTTCTTCATGCTCCATGTATTTGCCGGATA
Source organism: Triticum timopheevii (assembly GCA_963921465.1). Lineage (NCBI taxonomy): Eukaryota > Viridiplantae > Streptophyta > Magnoliopsida > Poales > Poaceae > Triticum > Triticum timopheevii. The sequence goes on from OY997272.1 coordinate 158,333,245, forward strand.
GTGTCAGGTGGCTTCATAAATGCTGCGCTCCTTGGCTTCCGCGTCCAATAATGGCCTTCTTCCACGCGTCGCACGAATGCGAAAAGCCAGGGTATTTTTATGTTTTACCCCCTAGCTGCGCAAATAAGCTGCCTATAAGAGAGGCGAGGATCTAGATCCAAATCACACCATCCTCCTTCCGCAAGTACTCATCGAGGCGCATCTGACACCAAACCCATTCCAACATGGACAGTCGACGCGGCTCCTCTTCTCGCGCTCCCAGCCCTAAGCCAGGAGATTGGAGGAGATGCTCAGTCCCGCACAGCGAGTTAGTGACGCTCCAAGCAGAGGGATATCTTCCCCCGGCCTTCATGGTTCTGGTTCGAGCCGGACTGGCCACCTACAAAGGTGGGAAGCAGGCGGAGAGCACCCCCAATCCCTCCAAAGGAGAGCGGGTGTGCTTCGTCTCCTACTTAATAAGGGGACTTGGATTTCCTATACATCCGTTTCTCCGGGGGCTCCTGGAGTTCTACGGACTCCAACTTCATCACCTTACAGCTGCCTCCATTTTGCACATCGCGGGCTTCGTAGCTCTGTGTGAGCTGTTCTTGGGCATTGAGCCCCATTTTGCGCTGTGGAAGAGGCTGTTTTGCCTCGTACCCCGCTCTCACGAGGGGTCGATATATCAAGTGGGCGGAGCCGAAATATGGCGCATCGCCGGGACCGGATACCTGTCCGGGACCCCGAAGAAGGCGTCCGAAGACTGGCCTTCGGAGTGGTTTTATATGGAGGACGCTCCGCTGCCGGATCCAGTCCGGATCGGCCTTCCGAAGTTCAGCAACGCTCCTCTGAAGAAACGCCTAAGTTGGCGCCCACGAAGCCCTCAACGAGAAGATGATAGGAGCGTCCATTACTTGATGGGCCGGATACGACTTCTAGCCCATTCCGGATTAACCAAGATCGGAGTCATGGCCACATGCATTATGCGTGGGGTGCAGCCGCTCCAATATAGGGGCTACCCCATGTGGGACTTCAACGGAGAAGATGACGCCACCCGTCACGGCCGCAAGGGACCTGGCTCGGCCAACGATCTGGTGAAGATCCTGTCCGGCTTGTACAAGGGGGAGAAGGAGGACTTCCTCCGCACGAATCCTCTGAATGGATTTTCCATGAACAACCCTCGGAGCTGGGTAAGCGGTCGCATGCATATCTGATCCGTGCTTTTAAAGGCAATTGTCTTATTGTATGATTTTGACACAGGAACTGCGTCGGGATGTGGAGGGCATAAAACGCCCAGCCCCACAACCCGAAGACCCAGAAAGGTCCCTTGATCCAGCCTCCGAAGAGGATCCGGACATAGAGGTGGAACTGATCGACGGGGTGTACCACCAGCTCAGCATAGATAATGCTTTAGTCGCCATTATGGCTGACTACCCCGGTTTGTGTCCGGCTTCCCCTGTGAGTACGACCGAAGTCCTGGCGCCGTTACTTCTTTAATGCTTAGTTCTGACCACCGTGCACCAATGGTGTTTGACAGGAGGCGCCTTTACGGCAGGAAGCCGAACCCGCAGCGACCGATCGAATGAGGTCAGTGCGGCCTAGCAGGCGGAAGAGAAGTGCGGCGCGAATCAAAACGTCGCCGCAAAGGTACGGTGCACCATTATCCATGAAGGGAAAGACTCCTGGGAGGCATATTAATACCCGCGATTCTTTTAGGAGAAAAAGCGCTCGCCGGACTGAGTCCGGAGAGGGTGCCTATCAAGCCTCCACCCGCCAGGCTCCAACGCCTGGATCGGAGGGGGAGGCTAGCGCAAGGCGCGAGCCGGATGCTCCCCCAGCGGAGGATGCCGACAGATTGTCCGCCACCAGGTCTGAGGTGGAGATCGCCATGAATCATAGAGCCGTCGGATAGTTCTTCGTGACGCGTGTTTCTCCCCCGAGGCGTTAAATGCCTTTAATGCGGGAGACGCGCACGTTCGTGCTGCTCAAGTTGGTTTAACCAGAGCCACGGAGCAGTATGTAAAGGACATACGGGTAAGGAATTGTAATAGTTATATATGCCAGTAGCCCCCGAGACTTAAAATAGTTAAACTAACTGATTTAAGGATCATTTGTTATGCAGGATCTTACTGAGAAGAATACCCACCTGTCCCAGGAGATTCAAGAGTGCAAGGCCCAGCTTGAGGCCGCACTAGTCGCAGCCTGGGGAGCCACAGAGACCCCCTCTGCTAATTCATATTTCTAAAAGAGAATTAATTTATGAATTGCGGCGTATGTGTGTAGTCTGACAATAATATTGCAGAGGGTGCCGGACTAGACCCGGACAAGCAACAGCTGCTACGCCAGTTGAAGGCCGGCGAGAGGGTGCTTACGAAGGTGCATCAGGAGAGGAACAAGCTCCAAGATGCCCACGCCTAGCTTGGAGAAGAGCTGAAAGGGGTGCGGGCCCAGCTGTCTGGCTCCTTGAAGGAGAATCAGCGGCTTCGTCGCGGCATTTATAGTAAGTGCTTGAGCAAACTCTTTTGAAAAGAAGAGTTCGGCGAGGAGGTCGGTTGACATAAGTATGTCTGTAGGTGTACTCACAGGTCGCCCCATGGAGGAAATGCCCGCGTCAACGGGTGATCAACTTCCCGAGCTAGTGCAACTGTTTGAACGCGTTCGGCAGGCGATGAGTAGCGTCGTTCAGACCTTATGGCCTGCCGTCTCCCTACCCGAGGGCCTTGGAGGGCTTGCTGAGAAGCTTCAGGGAGTACGGCGACGTCTCCGTTTGTGGAAGATATCGGCCTGCGGTCAAGGCGCCAGGGAGGCCTGGGCCATGGTGAAGACGCGGTACCCGAAGGCTGACCCAAACCACATGGCCGAGGTCGGACCTGTGGGGCCTGATGGGAAGGAGATCCCTGTGAGCCTGATGTATGGCCAAGTAGAGTTGGCCGCGAAATTTTCCCAGCAGGACTGTAAATTAGACAGCCTGTTAGATGGGATTGAGGAGGAGTACAATCAGTCAGTTTGACGATGTAATTGTAAAATGACATGTAAAAATGCCTTCTAGCCGGATTGTAGATCGTTTGTATCTGCGGACCTTTTCGCTTCGACCTCGGGACCCAACAGTCCGGAGTGTGTCCGAATACCCTCACGGTTATAAAAAAACCGGGGCATGCATGGAGACAAGGCGTAGGGGTCATTAATGCTTTATCCGACAAGTGCCCAACTAGCTATGTTATATTACATGGTTAGTAAGAAACATCTTCCAGGGAGAATAGTTCCGTTAAGGGTTCCTTTCCCTCGGAGGCATGCCTTGAAGTGCATGTCCGGACTGCGAAAAAGGGAGAAAAACATCTGGGGGTAGATAAATAAGTAAGTAATAAATCATCTTTTAGGTCACCGACCGAATATTCCCTTAAGAACGCTAGCCTACGGCTTCACCCAGTCTGAGGTACACATCCGACTGACCTGGCAATAACAATCGCAGAGGTGCTCCCTTTACCTCCTAGCCGAACAATCGGGAACGTAGGGGTAAGCACAGGAGCCAGGCAACCCAGCTTGGCCAAAACATAAGTCATATCGATGCATACAATGGTGATCAAAAGGTACATGCGGAAGTGTGACACATGTGTTGGGCATGAAACCCATATAAATAAGCTTCTGTTGAAGAAGCCCCCAGGTATAACGAGTGCGAATAGCACATCGATTGAGTGCGAACAAAACGTAGGTAAGCCCTCAAGAGGGTTGTGACGAAAAAAAGGGAGGGGAGAGGAGGGAAAACACGGACAGCAAAAAAGTATAAAAGGTGGACGGAGAAAGGAGACGAACCCTGAGTCCGGCGCTAGGCGTAAAATCTTCGGAGACGGGCTGCGTTCCATGGGTTTGGCTCAAGTCGGTTGTCAGATGCTTTGCGTAGACGGTATGCACCGCCGGTAAGGACTTGGTCGATGATGAAGGGACCTTCCCATTTGGGCGTAAGTTTTTCCTTTTTCTTGTCTGACAAGCGTAGAACTATCTCGCCAACATTGTAAGTTTTGGCCCGTACTTCTCTGCTTTGATATCTTCGAGCCTGCTGTTGATAAAATGCGGAATGGGATTTTGCCACGCCGCGCTCCTCCTCCAAGGCATCCAAACTGTCCTGCCGATCTAACTCGGCTTCTCTTTCCTCGTACATTCGCACGCGAGGTGAGTCATGAATTATGTCGCAGGGCAAAACTGCCTCGGTGCCGTAGACCATAAAAATGGTGTGAATCCGGTTGTGCGGTTTGGCGTGGTCCGCAGCCCCCAGAGTACGGAGTCAAGCTCCTCTACCCAGTGCGTGTTAGATTCCGTGAGGGACCGCACTAATCTGGGTTTGATGCCGCACATGATTAGACCATTTGCTCGTTCCACTTGACCATTAGTTTGAGGATGATAGACTGAAGCATAGTTGAGCTTGATGCCCATGTTCTTGCACCAGAGTTTGACCTCGTCGGCCATGAAGTTTGTGCCGTTATCGGTGATGATACTGTGGGGGACGCCGAAACGGTGTACTACCCCGGATATGAAGTCTATCACAGGTCCGGATTCTGCCGTTTTAACCGGCTTGGCCTCTATCCATTTGGTGAATTTGTCCACCATGACCAATAATTATTTGTGCTTGTGGGTTCCCCCTTTAAGGGGTCCTACCATGTCAAGCCCCCAGACCGTGAACGGCCAGGTGATGGGTATAGTTTTTAGGACGGTGGGTGGCATGTGGCTCTGGTTAGCAAAGAGCTGGCAACCGATGCATCGTTGGACTAAGTCCTGAGCGTCTGCCCGGGCAGTCGGCCAATAAAATCCTGTACGGAAGGCCTTGCCTACAAGGGCCCGAGCTGCGGCGTGGTGCCCGCCGAGTCCGGCGTGAATTTCAGCCAGAAGATTTCGCCCTTCCTCTTCAAAGATACACCTTTGAAGGACTCCGGTCGTGCTTTTCTTATAAAGTTCTCCCTCATGGACTTTGTAGGCTTTGGATCGCCGAACTATGCAGCGGGCCTCATTTTGGTCTTCGGGGAGTTCCTGCCTCAGTAAGTAGGCTAGGAATGGTTCCGTCCACGGGGCAATTACTGCCATTATTTTGTGGGCTGAATGTGTTACTTCATTGGCTGAGCCACCGACTATGTCAGAATCGTCTGAGTTAGGTGATGCAGCTGGTTCCGGATTGTTATGTCCGGACTCCTCTTCCCATGATACGGATGGCTTGAAAAGTCGTTCCAGGAAGATGTTCGGAGGGACGGCATCGCGTTTTGCGCCGATGCGTGCCAACACGTCTGCTGCCTGGTTATTGTCCCGGGCTACATGGTGGAATTCGAGTCCCTCGAATCGAGCTGACATTTTTAGCACAACGTTGCGGTAGGCTGCCATTTTCGGATCCTTGGCGTCGAAGTCTCCATTTATTTGGGATATTGCGAGGTTTGAATTCCCGCGCACCTCTAGGCGTTGAATACCCATGGAGATTGCCATCCGGAGGCCATGTAGAAGGGCCTCGTATTCGGCTGCGTTGTTGGAGTCCATGTACATTATTTGAAGTACATATTGGATTGTGTCTCTGGTTGGGGACGTCAAGACGACGCCAGCCCCCAAGCCCGCCAACATCTTGGAGCCATCGAAATGCATGATCCAATTGGAGTATGCGTCGTACTCTTTAGGGAGTTCGGCTTCGGTCCATTCGGCGATGAAGTCAGCCAGGACTTGCGACTTTATAGCCCACCGTGGTTTGTAGGTTATGTCAAATGGTAAGAGCTCGATGGCCCATTTTGCAATCCTTCCCGTTGCGTCGCGATTGTTTATAATATCCTTGAGAGGTACTTCGGAGGCCACTGTTATGGAGCACTCTTGAAAGTAGTGTCGCAGCTTCTGGGATGCCATGAACACCGCATATGCTATCTTTTGATAATGTGGGTATCGGGACTTGCATGGAGTCAAGACAGTGGATACATAGTACACTGGTTTCTGAAGGGGGAATTTGTGTCCTTCTGTTTCTCGTTCGACAATGAGTACCGCGCTGACAACTTGATGTGTTTCTGCGATATATAATAGCATTGGTTCGCCCAGGTTGGGCGCGGCTAGGACCGGATTTGTTGCCAATACGGCTTTAATTTCTTCGAGTCCGGCCGTGGCGGCATCCGTCCATTCGAAACGTTCGGTGCGCCGGAGGAGGCGATAAAGGGGCAGTGCCTTTTCTCCCAAACGGGAGATGAAGCGGCTTAGAGACGCCACGCATCCACTTAGCTTTTGTATTTGCTTGAGGTCTTTTGGGATATCCAATTGTGATAGAGCTCGGATCTTGGCTGGGTTTGCTTCAATTCCTCTACCGGATACAATGAAGCCCAAGAGCTTTCTGGCTGGTACGCCGAAAACGCATTTTTCCGGGTTTAGCTTAATGTCATATGCTCGGAGGTTGTCGAATGTCACCCTCAAGTCGTCTACTAGAGTTTCGACGTGTTTGGTCTTAACGACCACATCATCTACATATGCCTCGACTGTTTTACCTATCTGGGTAGTCAGACATGTCTGAATCATGCGCTGATATGTTGCGCCGGCGTTTTTGAGTCCGAAGGGCATTGTGTTGAAGCAGAATGGTCCATATGGAGTAATAAATGCTGTTCCAGCCTGGTCTTTTTCTGCCATCTTGATTTGATGGTATCCGGAGTATGCGTCGAGGAAGCACAATGAATCGTGCCCTGCGGTAGCGTCGATGATTTGGTCGATGCGGGGGAGAGGGAAGGGGTCCTTTGGGCAAGCCTTGTTAAGGTCTTTGAAATCGACACAAAGGCGCCAGGATTTGTCCTTTTTTGGTACCATTACCAGATTGGCTAGCCAGTCCGGATGTTTGATGTCTCTGATGAATCCGGCTTCTAAGAGTTTGGCTAGCTCCTCTCCCATTGCTTGTCTTTTTGGTTCGGAAAATCGCCGAAGAGCCTGTTTGACGGGCTTGAATCCTTTTAGGATATTTAGGCTGTGCTCTGCCAGTTTGCGTGGGATTCCTGGCATGTCTGAGGGGTGCCAGGCGAAAATGTCCCAATTTTCCCGAAGGAATTCTCGTAGTGCGGCTTCGACATCGGGATTTAATTGTGCCCCAATGGAGGCCGTCTTTGTGGGGTCGGTTGGATGGACCTGGAATTTGACTATTTCGTCTACTAGTTTAAAAGAGGTGGACTTGGACCTCTTGTCGAGTATCACGTCGTCCCTATCCACCGTGGAGCGCAGCGCAGTTAGTTCCTCTGCTGCTAGGGCTTCGGATAGTGCCTCTAGGGCTAATGCGGCTGTCTTATTTTCGGCGTGGAGTGCAATATCTGGATCACTGGCCAGAGTGATGATTCTATTGGGGCCGGGCATTTTAAGCTTCATGTACCCATAATGGGGTAGCTTGGAAGATTGTGAATGCCTCTCGCCCTAACAAGGCGTGATATCCGCTGCCGAATGGGGCCACTTGGAATGTGACCTCTTCGGACCTGTAATTGTCTGGCGAGCCGAACACTACATCGAGTGTGATTTTTCCTGTAAATCGTACTTCTCGACTAGGGATTATCCCCCTGAAGGTTGTGCTGCTTCGCTCAATGCGGCTCCAGTCAATATCCATTTTTTGAAGGGTTTCCTCCTAGATGAGGTTTAATCCGCTGCCGCCATCCATGAGTACCTTGGTAAGGCGAAAGCCGTCCACTATCGGACTGAGGACCAATGCGGCTGGTTCTCTAGCTGTTCGGAATTTAGGTTCGTCGCTGGCGTTGAAGGTGATAGCCGTGTCACTCCATGGATTTGCTGTTGCTACTTGGTAGACTTCGGCGAGACCGCAGATTGTTCATTTTCGCATGTTATTTGATGTGAAAGTCTCGAAGACTGTTAGTACCGTACCGGTACTGCTGGGCTGTTTGCCCGGGGCTAAAAAGCCTTCGCCACTATTGGCCACCTGCCGTAGTATCCAACATGCTCGAAGGCTGTGTGTTGGAGTGGCGCCCTCCGTACTGTGGATTTTGCAGGGTCCGTTGAGCCAGCCCTCCAGTACGGTTCCATGCCCTTTAGGGGGTTTTTGCTTTTTGGTTTTTAACCCAGGTGCTTGAGTATGGCGCACCCTTTTACTTCGGACTAGGGTTGTAGTCAAGGCCGGACTGTCCCAAAACCTAGTTTCGGTGTTCCTGGCACTCTCCACCGCACAGTATTTTTGTACGATGGTCGCTAGGTCGACGAAGCGTGTAACTTCGCGACAACTTATGGCGTTCATAATTCCCTTGTTCATCCAATTATTGCAGAAAATTGAAATCGCACTTTCTTCGCAGCAGTCCTTTATCCTGTTCATAACCAGGAGGAATCTGGCCCAGTAATGATGTACTGTTTCATCGGGCTCTTGCCGTATTCGAGATAGATCGCTTATGTTTGGGTGGGCGGGTGGAATCAAGTTCGGAACCCCGCCCGATCTGAGGCTCAAAGGCCAAGAAGCTTCCGGATTTGGAAGCTTGACTTGCTGGATGCTTTCCAACGAATCTAGTCCGATGCCTGACTCTAAGTTCAGTATTTGATTAGTGTCCATCCCTCCACGGGAATCCGGCTTGGAGGGATCGGGAATCCGGACATGGTTGGTTTTCAACGTAGAAGAAGGGTTGCCGCATTGTTCCTCTACCACGACAACGTGGTGGGTAGCCTGAGGAGAGTTAATCTCTCTCAGATCGGTTTTAAGCCCAATCTGATCGTAGTCTGTAGCAACTCCCAGGGCGGCGATGCGATCCAAGAGCTCGTTTACAGAGGAGAGCTCAATCGGATCTAACTGCTCGGCGAATTCCGAGCTGACGTGAAGATCGCTTTTGATGACCTGAGAGGTCATCATCGGAGCGGTGGCCGAACAGGCGGTCATAAGAAAACCACCTAGCCGGATAGTTTGGCCGGCGGCCAAAGCTCTCTTGACGATGGTGCCGTCTTTAAAGACGGGAAAAGGCATCCTTCCTGTTTGCGACGGCACAGAGGAACTCTCAATGAAAGCACCAATGTCGGTGTCAAAACCTGCGGATCTCGGGTAGGGGGTCCCGATTTGTGCGTCTAGGCGGATGGTAACAGGAGACGAGGGACACGATATTTTTACCCAGGTTCGGGCCCTCTTGATGGAGGTAAAACCCTATGTCATGCTTGATTAATATTGATGATGTGGGTTACAAGAGTAGATCTACCACGAGATCAAGGAGGCTAAACCCTAGAAGCTAGCCTATGGTATGATTGTTGTTCGTCCTATGGACTAAAGCCATCTGGTTTATATAGACACCGGAGAGGGCTAGGGTTACACGGAGTCGGTTACAATGGTAAGAGATCTACATATCCGTATCGCCAAGCTTGCCTTTCACGCCAAGGAAAGTCCCATCCGGACACGGGACGAAGTCTTCAATCTTGTATCTTCATAATCTTGGAGTCCGGCTGATGATGATAGTTCAGCTATCCGGACACCCCCTAGTCCAGGACTCCCTCAATCGTTGCACCAAGGCTTTGGTTGGTGCTGGCCCCCGACGCTGTGAGTCAGAGGGCCTTTGGGAGGTTGACTGGCTTTGTGTTCCTTCCACTGCCAGCACTTCTGCCAGCTCATGCTCTTGCTGCCTCTTCGTCTGAGTCCTTCCAGAAGTGACATCATCGACTTGGTCACATCTGTGGCTCTCGCTTGTCTACCTTAGTTCGTTAGGGCCTCTTAGGGTCTGTATCTGGAGATTTCTCCTTACATTGTAATGGTTGCAGACTTGGCAAACAGACTCAGTTACCTTATCCTACTAGTGAGTCTGTATCTCAGCGTTCTTTTGACTTAGTTCGTTCTGATGTCTGGGGTCCTTCTCCCTTTGATTCGAAAGGTGGTCATATCTACTATGTTTTGTTTATTGATGATTTCTCTCGCTACACTTGGCTCTACTTCATGAAATCTCGTAGCGAGGTTCTCCCTATATACAAACGTTTTGCCGCCATGGTTCACACCCAGTTTGCCATGCCCATCCGTACTTTTCGTGCTGACTCCGTTGGAGAGTATATCTCTTAGCTGTTGCGTGGTTTTCTCGCAGAACAGGGTACTCTTGCCCAGTTCTCCTGTCCTGGTGCTCATGCTCAGAATGGCGTTGCCGAGCAAAAGCATCGTCATTTGCTTGAGACGGCTTGTGCGCTGATGATTGGTGCTTCCCTTCCACCCCATTTTTGGGCTGAGGCTATTTCCGCATCCACCTATCTCATCAACATTCAGCCATCGACTGCTCTGCAAGGTGGCATTCCTATGGAGTGTCTCACTAGTCGCTCCCCTGACTACTCAGCTCTTCGTATGTTTGGATGCGTCTGCTATGTTCTTCTTGCTCCCCAAGAACGCATCAAACTGACTGCTCAGTCGGTTGAGTGTGTTTTCCTTGGCTACAGTGATGAGCACAAGGGCTACCGATGTTGGGATCCAGTGGGTCGTCGCTTGCGCATCTCGCGTGATGTGACTTTTGACGAGTCTCGCTCTTACTACCCACGTCCTTCTTCCTCGAGTTTCTCTGTGGACGACCTTTCTTTCCTTCTCCTTCCCGATACACCCTGCTATGTGCCTCATGTGTCACCTCTTCCTCCGGCACCTCTCATTCCTTCTCATTCACCATCGACCCGTCTTCCCCATCCTCCTCCACCACCTTTCCCCCATCCTCTCCTGTCCGTCGCTCTCTCTCACCATTTTCTTTCCCCTATACTTGTTGCTCTCATACTGAGGATGTCTCCTCTGACGAGCCTTCCACCTCTGGTGCACCTCCTCTCACGCCTCCCCTGGTTCACAACCTCCGCGCTAGGCCTCGCCCCCCTCCTGATCGCTACTCCCCTGATCGGTACGGTCTCTCTGTTATGACCGAGCCCACTTCCTATCGCACTGCCATGACTCAGCCTGAATGGCAGCTTGCGATGGCCGAAGAGCTTGCTGCCCTTGAGCGCTCTGGCACATGGGATCTGGTTCCCCTCCGTTCCGGTGTTCATCCCATCACCTGCAAGTGGGTCTACAAGCTTAAGACTCGCTCTGATGGTTCTCTTGAGCGCTACAAAGCTCGTCTTGTGGCCCGTGGTTTTCAGCTGGAGCAGGGGTGCGATTATGATGAGACATTCGCTCCTGTGGTGGCCCACATGACCACTGTCCGCACTCTTCTTGCTGTGGCTTCTGTTCGTCAGTGGTCTATCTCTCAACTTGATGTTCAGAACGCTTTTCTCAATGGTGAGTTGCATGAGGAGGTTTACATGCAGCCATGACCGGGGTACTATGCTCCTGATGGTATGGTCTGTAGACTTCGCCGCTCCCTATATGGTCTCAAACAGGCCCCTCACGCCTGGTTTGAGCGCTTCGCCTCTGTGGTGACCGCCGCTGGTTTGAAATCCTGGTTTGAACGAATCTCACGTAGAATCACCAAGGTGCGTATGATGTTGCTGTTTCCTGCCTAGGTGGAAGTAAATTGTAGTACAGTAGTATCTATTTGGATTAGAAATTACAGCATGTCCTCCATGTCACCTTCCTAGGCTGGTACGGGAGGACCCCTTGTTAATTTGGACGGGGAAGTTGTCGGCATGGACTTCTATGACACGAGGATCGGAACCCCTATTGTGATGTGGGATCATGTTCAGTGCATTCTGGAACATTTTTGTGAAAAGAGGTATGCCTGGCTAGCTTTCGTTTCTGGGCATTCAGGTGCTTGTCATACATATTAAGTCTTTTAACAAGGTTTTAAGGGTGTTTACGTACTTACTTACCTGGGTCGAATGTTTTAAGAAGCTTTGCTGAACCAAGCAGGTTCAGTGAAGCATCATGAATGAGTGAGTTCTGTTAGTAAATCTGTTTATCGGTATGTTTTGGCTGGCAGTAAGGCTGAAGAAGTTGGGAATGACAGTGGTGAGGCTTTCTGGAAGTTGGATGGGGATCCCAGCGACAGGCTAAACAGGTATGTGTTGTTATCCGATACAGTTGACACTATTAAGATATGGTTTCAATGTGCTCTTTTCTTTGGATAAATAATTCTGAGATTATCACTACATACATACAGGTGGCCTGTGCACGCGCCATGTTGGCACAGTTGCGATGACGTGGACGCGGACAAGAAATCCGAGGAGGATGAGCTGAACCTCGAACCCCCACCCCCAGTGACAGTTTCGACTGGAGCTTCAATTTCTTCAATTTTTTTGAACAGGAGTCGGGCTCTAAACCCTCATCCAGCCGCAGAAGCAACGAACCCCGCAGTACGGATACTTAGATGGGGAGAGAGTTTTGCTTTCTGTTTGATAGTGCGTGTCTGCAGCATTTCATTGCGTTGTTGGCTAGGTTTCCCTCAAGAGGATCTGCTTGTTGCTCCTAGTCTTTGTGAATGTTTCATGTAGCCGTTGTGCTTGGTCTCTTGGGATTGCAGAGTGAGTGCAGCCTTGTGTAATAGATGGTGAGGACTTGGTTTATACCGAATTCGTTTATACTAGCATGCATATTCGTGGTCGAACAAGTAGGCACATGCTTCTTTCTTTATGCATTATTATTCGTCGCGGTCGAACTATGTACAATAAGCGCCTACATAAGAACTCCGCGCAGCACGCACCCCAAACTGGTATCGCCCGAATCAGGGTTCGACACTTACTGACACAGATATCGTCAAGCCTGCGTTGCGGCATCGATTTCCTTTCTTGCGTCGCCCCAGCAGGGTAAACCCATAGGCCAGGCAAAAAGGGCGACCGCCCTGGGCCCGAGAGGAAGAGGGGCTCAAATATACTTAACTGTGCTAATAATTACTCCCTCTGTCCCATAATATAAGAGCGTTTTTGACACTAGAATGCTCTTATATTATGGGACGGAGGGAGTACTGTACTATTTTTGTCTTAAATATTAGGGGCTTGCTACGCGCCAGCCGATGGACTTTTTAAAAAGATCCTCCGCCTCGTGAGCTGTTCGATCTGGCTCAATCTAGCGACCGAGCATCGTGCTCTATTTTTGCAACAAAAGTCTTTTGCAGACTTTGTTGCAACCAAGATCTTATTTTAGAAATATTTACAACAGAGGTTGTGTTGCAGAAATTTACTTTTGCAACAGAAGTCTTGTCGTGGATCCTTTGCAACATAGATCTCGTTTCAGAAACATTTAAACAAAGGTTGAGTTGCAGATTTTTTTCCCACGAGAGATCATGTAGCAAAAAACATCCTTGTATTTTTTTTGCAACATAGGTGAAGTTACAGAAAATTTATGCAACAAAGATAATGTTGTGGCAACTCTTCGTGAAGTGGCACCGGCAGTTACGGCTGGAGCACTGCTGAAGCTCAAGGAGGCGGTAGAATTACACACTAGTGCTTCTCCGGGGCAGCGGCGACATGGATCAACGGGAGAAGGTTGCGTGCCTTGCAGAGGAGGGCGATGGCGGAGTGGTGCTACTCGATCTAGAGGCAGTAGTTGATTGAATGAGAGAGAGAGAGAGAGAGAGAGAGAGAGAGAGAGAGAGAGAGAGAGAGATCAGTTTGGAAGAGCACAAGTTCGAAGGTACTAAAAGCGTGTACCACATGGGAATAAACCAACCTGCTTGGCAAAGTTGATTTTTTTACTGAAAATTTTGCTAGCCTGGCAAGTTCATGAGCCACCTTATTTTTTTCCCTATTATAATGTCCGAACCCAACAGAGGAAAATCACAAACTATAAAATAGCAGTCATCAAACACTGCTGCCGCCGGTACCCCCGAATGCCCACCATTCTTCATTATTTCAATCACCTCCAAATTGTAAGAGTTAACGACAAGACGATTGCAACCCGCCTTTTGTGCAAGGAACATGCCGAACCTTAGAGCCAAAGCTTCTGCAGTTAATACATCAACATACCAATCAATCCTCCAGTTTCCACCAACAATGAATCTTCCATTATCATCTCTGAGAATAGCCGGTTGCGTTCCTAAGTAAATCATGGTCAAAAGAGACGTCAACATTAAGCTTAACAAAAACCCATAGGAGGCATGTTCCATCCCCCTGTTTTACTAGTGGCAAAGTTGAATTTAATTAGTCTGCTAGTCTCTCTTTGATGGATGTTGTGCATGTCATAATAATTAGCTTTATGTGTTAAATTAATTTGAGAAAGATGTGCAACCCGGGTTAAGACAAGAATATCAAATAAATACAACGTATACATGCAAAATAGAATCAACAACATCTTATCCTCCAATTATTTTATTTTATTTGTTGTTACAGTAATAATGATATTCTAAATACAAGTACAAAGCTTGCACATGTTGTCCAATTATTACTGACAAAGCTTGCAAAAACTATATGTGCTAAAAGTTTCTATAGATATGTTTACTTAATAATAGATTATAAAATATTATTTATGTATTTGTTAGAGTGTATGGTTTAAAATATCTAACATGATATCTAATGATACTAATATATATATATATATATATATATATATATATATATATATATATATATATATATATATATATATGAACACATTCACATAACAATGTATACTTTATGCAGTGTTCATAAGAAGTTTTTCTTACATCATACAATTAAAACTTAGCAGAAACAAATTTCCATTAACATACGTTCATATTATATAAAAATGCACACTATTACTACTATTTGGCAATATTATCAAGTGGTTAATTATGATAGATAAATAATAGAAAACTATATCCATCAAAACTATATTATATTAATACTGGTAACAAAACTACAAAATTTTAAATTTATTTAAATAAGTATAAAATATTTATTTTATTTTTCCCCTGGTTGGAAAAAGTGTTTGAACCGGCTCTGAGTTCAACCCCAGATCAGTTCCTACGTCGCCAAATAGATCATTCGGTTCCTTCTGTCATGCGTGGTATCTAGTCAGACTTCCACCCGGGTTTTGTGTGTACCATCTCTTATATATGGCCATATGAGCGCAGACATCCTATCAAACATCTCCCCCCTCTCTTAGCTCTTTGTGTAAGCGATCTGTTCCCGTTGTGCTCTCCTCTGTTCCTTTTCCACCTCCTCCACTAATCTCATCTCCATGCCGTGTCCCAAGCTCAAGAGCCTCAAGTCTCTCACCGTGAACCCAGTGGCGGTTGAGTTTTGGGAGTCTGGCTACTTGCTCCTGACGCCATGAACCCCGACGATGTCGTATGGAAGTATCGTTACTTTGCTGAGCATCAATGGCCGGGCGTGCGCGGCATAATCCTAGACACCATCTCCTGGAAGAGAAGCTCCAAATGAGAATTTGATGCCAAATAGTAGGGTTAAGCTAAACTAGATACATACAATCCCGAGGTAGATCATCCTGTAGTTTGTACTCCAACACAACCAATACAATCTCGAGGTTATCACTACATTACAAGTGGCCCGTGCCTACACCATGTTGGCGCAGTCGCGATGACATGGAAACGGACAAGAAATCCGAGGAGCATGAGCTTAACCTTCACTACTAGGAAAAGGCCTACTAATGGCGCACCTAATTTGGCCATTAATGGCGCATTAGTGGTGCGCCATTAGTGCCACACCATTAGTATATTTTACTAATGGCGCACCACTGGTGCGCCATTAGTATCTGGTGGCGCACGGTGTGCCATTAGTATAGGCCACTGGTGCGCCATTAGTATAGGCCACGGTGCGCCATTAGTATTTTTGAATTTTGAAGGCGGGAAAATAGTAGTGGCGCACCGTCTAACCCCCACCGTGCGCCATTGCTATTTTTGAATATTGAATTTGGATCTGGATCGTGATTTTTTTGCCCATTTTTTGCTCGTTTTTTTTGCTTGTTTTTTTGCACGATATTATTTCAAATTATGTTCCCGTTTTTGGATCTTGTACGTTCTTTTGCCGTGTTCTTTTGCCGGAGAGGAGTTCGCCGGAGAGGAGTTCGCCGGAGAGGAGGAGGAGGTGACCGCAGAGGCGCTCGCCTACATCGCCGGAGAGGAGGACGAGGTCGCCGGAGAGGAGTTCACCGGAGCATCGGAGAGGAGGAAGGAGAAACCATGAGGGGATGGGAGGAGAGGAGGGAGGAGGAGCTCACCGGAGAGGAGGCAGGAGGAGCTCACCGAAGATGAGGGAGGAGGAGCTCACCGGAGAGGAGGGAGGAGGAGCTCACCGGAGATGAGGGAGGAGGAGCTCACCGGAGAGGAGGGAGGAGAAACCGTGAGGGGAGGGGAGGGGAGGAGAGGAGAGGTGGAGGTGGTCGCTGGAGAGGAGGAGGAGGAGGTCGCCGGAGAGGAGGAGGGTAGTATGATGGAGAAGAGAAGGGAAGATGGAGTGGAGGAGTGGAGGAGAGGTTGAGTGGAGTAGAGGTGGAGTGGAGGAGAGGTGGAGTGGAGGAGAAGAATGAAGAGGTAAGGAGGAGAGGACACGCCCAGCCATATATACGGCATAGTAATGGCGCACCGCGGGCAGGTGCGCCATTAGTAAATTTTTTTTATTTTTTTTATTTATTTTGAATTGTGAAGGCGGGAAGACACTAATGGCGCACCATGGGCAAGTGCGCCATTAGTAACTTTTTTTTATTTTTTTATTTATTTTGAATTTTGAAGGCGGGAAGATACTAATGGCGCACCACGGGCAGGTGCGCCATTAGTAACTTTTTTTTTATTTTTTTTTATTTTTTTTTGAATTTTGAAGGCGGGAAGATAGTAATGGCGCACCATGGGCTGGTGCACCATTAGTAAGTTTGAATTTTTATGAATTTTTTTGCCTCTAGATCTTGAAAGCCCCATAACTTTTTTTCTGTTAGGTTTTTGGGGATTTTGAAAATGTTTAACGGGGTCCCTATCCACCGTGGAGTGCAGCGCAGTTAGTTCCTCTGCCACTAGGGCTTCGGATAGTGCCTCTAGGGCTAATGCGGCTGTCTTATTTTCGGCGCGGAGTGCAATATCTGGATCACTAGCCAGAGTGATGATTCCATTGGGGCCGGGCATTTTAAGCTTCATGTACCCATAATGGGGTATGGCTTGGAAGATTGTGAATGCCTCTCGCCCTAACAAGGCGTGATATCCGCTGCCGAATGGGGCCACTTGGAACATGACCTCTTCGGACATGTAATTGTCTGGCGAGCCGAACACTACATCGAGTGTGATTTTTCCTGTGCAGCGTACTTCTCGACTAGGGATTATCCCCCTGAAGGTTGTGCTGCTTCGCTCAATGCGGCTCCAGTCAATATCCATTTTTTGAAGGGTTTCCTCGTAGATGAGGTTTAATCCGCTGCCGCCATCCATGAGTACCTTGGTAAGGCGAAAGCCGTCCACTATCGGACTGAGGACCAATGCGGCTGGTGCTCTAGCTGTTCGGAATTTAGGTTTGTCGCCGACGTTGAAGGTGATAGCCGTGTCACTCCATGGATTTGCTGTTGCTACTTGGTAGACTTCGGCGAGACCGTGGATTGTTCATTTTTGCATGTTATTTGATGCGAAAGTCTCGAAGACTGTTAGTACCGTACCGGTACTGCTGGGCTGTTTCCCCGGGGCTAAAAAGCCTTCGCCACTTTTGGCCACCTGCCGTAGTATCCAACATGCTCGAAGGCTGTGTGTTGGAGTGGCGCCCTCCGTACTATGGATTTTGCAGGGTCCGTTGAGCCAGCCCTCCAGTATGGTTCCATGCCCTTTAGGGGGTTTTTGCTTTTTGGTTTTTAACCCAGGTGCTTGAGTATGGCGCACCCTTTTACTTCGGACTAGGGTTGTAGTCAAGGCCGGACTGTCCCAAAACCTAGTTTCGGTGTTCCTGGCACTCTCCACCGCACGGTATTTTTGTACGATGGTCGCTAGGTCGATGAAGCGTGTAACTTCGCGACAACTTATGGCGTTCATGATTCCCTTGTCCGTCCAGTTATTGCAGAAAATTGAAATCGCGCTTTCTTCGCAGCAGTCCTTTATCCTGTTCATAACCAGGAGGAATCTGGCCCAGTAATGATGTACTGTTTCATCGGGCTCTTGCCGTATTCGAGATAGATCGCTTATGTTTGGGTGGGCGGGTGGAATCAAGTTCGGAACCCCGCCCGATCTGAGGCTCAAAGGCCAAGAAGCTTCCGGATTTGGAAGCTTGACTTGCTGGATGCTTTCCAACGAATCTTGTCCGATGCCTGACTCTAAGTTCAGTATTTGATTAGCGTCCGTCCCTCCGCGGGAATCCGGCTTGGAGGGATCGGGAATCCATACATAGTTGGTTTTCAAGGTAGAAGAAGGGTTGCCGCATTGTTCCTCTACCACGACAACGTGGTGGGTAGCCTGAGGAGAGTTAATCTCTCTCAGATCGGTTTTAAGCCCAATCTGATCGTAGTCTGTAGCGACTCCCAGGGCGGCGATGCGATCCAAGAGCTCGTTTACGGAGGAGAGCTCAATCGGATCTAACTGCTCGGCGAATTCTGAGCTGACGTGAAGATCGCTTTTGATTACCTGAGAGGTCATCATCGGAGCGGTGGCCGAACAATCGGTCATAAGAAAACCACCTAGCCGGATAGTTTGGCCGGCGGCCAAAGCTCTCTTGACGACGGTGCCGTCTTTAAAGACGGGAAAAGGCATCCTTCCTGTTCACGACGGCACAGGGGAACTCTCAATGAAAGCACCAATGTCGGTGCCAAAACCGGCGGATCTCGGGTAGGGGGTCCCGATCTGTGCGTCTAGGCGGATGGTAACAGGAGACGAGGGACACGATGTTTTTACCCAGGTTCGGGCCCTCTTGATGGAGGTAAAACCCTACGTCCTACTTGATTAATATTGATGATGTGGGTTACAAGATTAGATCTACCACGAGATCAAGGAGGCTAAACCCTAGAAGCTAGCCTATGGTATGATTGTTGTTCGTCCTATGGACTAAAGCCATCTGGTTTATATAGACACCGGAGAGGGCTAGGGTTACACGGAGTCGGTTACAATGGGAAGAGATCTACATATCCGTATCGCCAAGCTTTCCTTCCACGCCAAGGAAAGTCCCATCCGGACACGGGACGAAGTCTTCAATCTTGTATCTTCATAGTCTTGGAGTCCGGCTGATGATGATAGTTCAGCTATCTGGACACCCCCTAGTCCAGGACTCCCTCAATTGTCGCACCAAGGCTTTGGTTGGTGCTGGCCCCCGACGCTGTGAGTCAGAGGGCCTTTGAGAGGTTGACTGGCTTTGTGTTCCTTCCGCTGCCAGCACTTCTGCCAGCTCTCATGCTCTTGCTGCCTCTTCGTCTGCGTCCTTCCAGAAGTGACATCATCGACTTGGTCACATCTGTGGCTCTCGCTTGTCTTCCTTAGTTCATCAGGGCCTCTTTGGGTCTGTATCTGGAGATGTCTCCTTACATTGTAATGGTTGCAGACTTGGCAAACAGACTCAGTTACCTTATCCTACTAGTGAGTCTGTATCTCAGCGTTCTTTTGACTAAGTTCATTCTGATGTCTGGGGTCCTGCTCCCTTTGATTCGAACGGTGGTCATCGCTACTATGTTTTGTTTATTGATGATTTCTCTCGCTACACTTGGCTCTACTTCATGAAATCTCGTAGCGAGGTTCTCCCTATATACAAACATTTTGCCGCCATGGTAAACACCCAGTTTGCCATGCCCATTCGTACTTTTCATACTGACTCCGCTGGAGAGTATATCTCTCAGCTGTTGCGTGGTTTTCTCGCGGAACAGGGTACTCTTGCCCAGTTCTCCTGTCCTGGTGCTCATGCTCAGAATGGCGTTGCCGAGCGAAAGCATCGTCATTTGCTTGAGACGGCTCGTGCGCTGATGATTGTTGCTTCCCTTCCACCCCATTTTTGGGCTGAGGCTGTTTCCGCATCCACCTATCTCATCAACATTCAGCCATCGACTGCTCTGCAAGGTGGCATTCCTATGGAGTGTCTCACTGGTCGCTCCCCTGACTACTCAGCTCTTTGTATGTTTGGATGCGTCTGCTATGTTCTTCTTGCTCCCCAAGAACGCATCAAACTGACTGCTCAGTCGGTTGAGTGTGTTTTCCTTGGCTACAGTGATGAGCACAAGGGCTATCGATGTTGGGATCCAGTGGGTCGTCGCTTGCGCATCTCGCGTGATGTGACTTTTGATGAGTCTCGCTCTTACTACCCACGTCCTTCTTCCTCGAGTTTCTCTGTGGACAACCTTTCTTTCCTTCTCCTTCCCGATACACCCTGCTATGTGCCTCATGTGTCACCTCTTCCTCCGGCACCTCTCATTCCTTCTCATTCACCATCGACCCCATCTTCCCCATCCTCCTCCACCACCTCTCCCCCATCCTCTCCTGTCCGTCGCCCTCTCTCACCATTTTCTTTCCCCTATACTCGTCGCTCTCATACTGAGGATGTCTCCTCTGATGAGCCTTCCACCTCTGGTGCACCTCCTCTCACGCCTCCCCTGGTTCACAACCTCCGCGCTAGGCCTCGCCCCCCTCTTGATCGCTACTCCCCTGATCGGTACGGTCTCTCTGTTATGACCGAGCCTGTCGTGGATTTGTCACGGCAGATGTCCTAGAGAAAGGACTTAGTCGTGGAGCCATCGCTACGGGTTTACTTGAAGGGGTTAAAGCGGACACAAAGACGCGAGGGTTTATACTAGTTCGGCCCCTTCGATGAAGGTAAAAGCCTACGTCTAGTTGTGATGGGATTGATGTGGTCTCGATGGCTAGGGAGCAAACAAGCTTCGCCTAGGCTCGAGTTGTTGTTGTCTGTCCTGAACCGCCGCCGGGTCGTCCCCTTATATATACACGGGTGACGCCCGTCGGTCCATAGAGTCCCAACCAATTCATACTCGTATTCCGGTTGGTATCTCTCTATTCCTAACTTACAATACAAGTCACACATCAGGCCGGTTTACGGCTACATGTTCTAAACCGACTACAGGCCTTGGGCCTTTATCTGCTTATACCACTAATGAAGTTAACCCGGCCCAAGTAGGCCGGTTTACGCCTAGTGGTAATATCCCCAACATTAGGCCCCAGATTGATTTGAACTGGTTCATGTCAATCCTTCATCCAATCTTGCGCCTTGGATATCTTCTGGTAATTGGTAAACCTTCATGTCGTCATCATTTTTGGTTGCTGTAAACCGGCATGACGTCATCAGTTTTGGTTACTGTAAACCGGCATGACGTCATCATGAAATTTATAACGCCCTCTTAATAACAGCTCCTGAATCCGCGCGCTTGACCTAGCTCGGTTGCCTTATAAATAGGACCGAAGGGTCATTTCTTTTCTTTCCCCTTCGTCCCTTCTTCTTCTTCTTCCTCGCGTCGCCGGCTTTGGAGCTCCGCCACCGCCGTCAACCTCTGCCTCATCTCGGGCCGCTGCATTAACCTGAACGTACCAGAGTGTTGCGGCGCCTTTCCGCATCTTCTCCGTTCCCGGTAAGTTCTCTCTCCTTCTTAACCTAGATCTGTTCTTAGGGTTTCATGTTCTTCTATGTTCATCGTGCGTTCATAGCTGTTCTCTGACCTTGACTGCATCTGCGAACTCTTGCTGTGCTTAGTAGCGATCCCTTTAGCATCCGCTTGCTATTTCTCATCTGAGCTCATAGATCTCCCGCACATATCCGCTCAATGGTTCACTTCTGTTTCCGCCTTACTCTTCGAAATATTTCCTGTTTTTGTGAGCTTGCTGTAGATCCGTGGCTGTAACATGATTTTGTGAAACTTGTTTCTGCATAAGTAGTTATCCATAGCTTCAATTGCTTCCGATGCTTAGATCAGGCGGTTTAACTTCACCATAGAGAAAAAATTGCTAAACCGGTATATATGTCATTAGTCCCCTGGTTGAACCGCCAGAATCCATCTGATGCCGCGTTGTAGAAGACCGGTTTATGGGTACTGTCTCCGGTTTACCGTAGTTAGATCAACACCTTTTTATCCGGCATGTCCTTGAACCGGATCACCTATTTCTTGTAGATCTCGTCATGGCCAAACAAGTGTATGAGTGCAACCGGGTTCCCTCCCGCGTCACAGAATCACAGCTGGATGATCTAGTCCTGATCGGCGCTTTGGATAGCAAAGATGCGATTCACTGGAGGGTTCCTGGAGATGAATGTCCTCCCACGCCCCAGGAAGGAGAGGTCGTGGTCTTCGCAGATCACATGGCCCGGGGCTTCAAACCGCCTGGCTCTAAATTTTATCGGGATGTGTTAGCCAACTTTCAGCTCCGCCCACAGGATATCGGCCCCAACTCGGTCACCAACCTGTGTCACTTCCAAGTACTCTCTGAGGCATACCTTCAAGAGGAACCTTCAGTCGAGCTGTTTAGAGATCTCTTTCATCTGAACCGCCGCACTGAATTCACCGACGGTCCTAATACCGAATTGGGCGGTATGGCCATTCAGAAAAGGAAGGAAATCACCTATCCCCACGTCAAACTCCATACTCACCCCAAGGAGTGGAACGCAACTTGGTTTTATTGTAAGGATACCTCCCCTGACAATGAAAATCCCTTGCCTGGCTTCCGTCCGGAACCGCTCAGCAACACTCACCCTTTTCCACAAAGGTTAAGTGCCAAGGAGAGAATAAAATATGCTCCTCAACTGTCCAAGCTCCGGGCCTTCATGGCCAACGGTTTAACAGGAATAGACCTTGCCCGCTGCTGGATATCATGGAGTATTCTGCCTCTGAGCCGGCGCCCCGGTTTGATGTGCACGTACACTGGCAGCGTCGATGACCCACTCCGACACATCAAAATTCAAGTCTTTGACGACGAAGTCACTGAATCTGTGAAAAAGATGTTGAATGAACCGGAGCACCTCTGTGCTCAAACCGGTCTGCTTCCTTACTGCACCACCAACGAACCGCCAGCGGTAAGATTTCAACTGCTCTATTATTGAACCTGTTACTGCTTTATCTGTCTGACCTTTAATTATTGTTGATCCAGAGTGATAATCCGTTTTGGAGCAAGAAGCTTTCACAAGATAAAACGGAGAAGGCAGGGCGGCCAACCCGGCCCAAGACCAAAGTTATCAAGAAACCAGCTCGTAAGAGAAAAACCACCGCTTCATCTGACCCGGCTATTGATGATGATGTGGGTAATCCGGATCTTGAGGTAGAACTTGATTCACTTGGCTTGCTTTTTACACGCCTTATTGATGATGATGCTTGTCAGGATGACGCCGAAGCCAGCAATGCAGGATTCGTTGAGGTAACTATTCTCTCTTCTGATTCAGAAATCTTGCCTTTGCCAAAATCTCGCCTGGCAAACCGGAAAATTAAATTTTCTCATCCTCTTGCTTATTTGGATCCCAACTTTCTTATGAAGACCCAGCAACACGAAGCTCGCCGCACAACCCGGCACAGCGGCCAGGTAGTTACTTCTGCCGGTTTACCGAACAGTCCGGTTCGAAAACGCCGCTCCGAGGTCTCCGACCTTTTTATTGATTTAAATCCTAAAGCAGGTTTCTTCCGTCAACCTCTTAATCCATCCGACTCCGATTATCAGGTCACTTCTCATTCATCGTCTGGTGAATCGTCGGCCACTCAGCTACCACCATTGAAAACAGTTGCTGGGTAAGTTAAACTGAACATATGCTTCCAGTATACTGCGTAATGGCTTATGCTTTTCCTCGACTTTTTGTTTTTCTTTCAGGGCTAAACCGAAACCAAGCAAGAAGGCCCGCCTGGATAAAGCGGCTGAAGAAGATGTGGCCCCAGAACATGACCAAGCGCCGGATCGTGAAATGTTTACTTCTGAAGATATCCCCAATGATCCTCCTTTGCAAGACGACGTTATTCCCGAAGAAGGGCTTATTAATACTCCAGCCTCTGCTAATCCCTCTGCCGGCTCCGTCCAGATTGAGAAATCCCACACTCCTGCTGACAAACCGGCCGCGCCAACACAAACCGGCGAGTCCAAAGATCATGATGTTGTGATTACCGGTGTGGGCCGCTCTGAACCCGGGAATCCTGTCACCCTTACCAAGCATACCATCAAAGAGGATTTTTCCGCTTTGAACAAAGGAAAATGGGATGTTGAACTAGAAACATACGCTGCTCTGAGTGCTCAAGATCTTCACTCCGGCTATTTAAACCGGCTTTACACTAGCCGTGACTGTGAAGCTGGCCTGGTCAAAATGATGAGGGATAAATTTGAGGTAAATTCCTTCTTTCCTTGCTGCCATTGCATTAATCCTTGTAGCCCCCAAGGGCCGGTTTGTGACCTTGGTCAAACCGGGACTTGATCATGAACATTTTTGAAATCCGTCGGCATAACCCTCAAGGGCCGGTCTAACTTAGCATAAGTAAACCGGGGCTCCAAATAGAAAGCTGTCCTTAGAACATAACTTGATCAAATAGCCATTAGCCCCCAAGTGCCAAGTTGAATACTTGTATTGAGCTTGGGACTTTGTAATCTAGCAATATAGAAAAATTGAAGGTGCATTAGCCCCCAAGTATCAGGCATATAACTTTGTTATGTGGTTGATACTTCAATTTCTTGGATCGCCTGTGCAAAGCTTAAAATGCTATCTGTATGCAGGCTGAGGTGAAAATCAAGGAGGACCGGATTGCCGATTTGTAGGAGGCCCTGAAGACCCAGCAAGCTGAAACAGATAAATCAAAGCAAGAATTAACCAGTGCCTTGAGCACTGCTGAATGGTTGAAAGAAGGCTTCAAGAAAGAGCGGGCTGACTGGGCCACTGAGAAGGCCGCTTTAACCATACGAGCGGAAAATGCTGAAGCTGCCCTTAAACCGGTGGTGGATGAACTGACTGCCGTACAGCGGCAAATACACTCCATGACTGCTGCAATCTTTGGTAAGCTCCTTTTAACATCTGTGATAATTTGAACCTGCTGTAGCGTAAATCTGGTTTAAGACCATTCCAATCTTTGTTGTAGGCACACGTATTGGGCACTTAGGAAATGATATGCGGAAGAAACTGAAAGCTGCCTACACCTTGGTGGAACAATTGTATACCGGAGCCCAACGGATCATCACCGCAGCTTCTCATAACAACCCGGCGCCCTCCTTAATCCAAGACACTCTTAGCAGGTTGTCAATGCTTCCAGCCCGGATTGAGGAGCTGAAAAAATCCGCTGCCCGAACCGGAGCCATCAACGCCTTAATCCGGGCAAAGGCATGGGTGCCCGATTTTGATCCTGTGGAAGCAGCTCAAGGCTATCCCAGCCTGAAAGAAGATGGCTCTGAATTCAACGAAGAAGATTTAAGGGCCATAAACCGTGCAGTGCGCCCTCTGGCTTGCCAGCCAGCTGAAGAGGCAGATTTGATGCATTATCAAGCGCAATATAATGATCAAAACAAGCGAGTGCCTGCCCCAACTGTTGAAGCGGAGAATCTGATCCCTCCAATCCGTAAGCACACTTATGCTCCTAATATTGAACCGTCTTCCCTGATCCATGAAGAGGCTGTTTTCCAAGCTTTAATGGGAATCGACTGGACCACTGTTGATTTCCAGCCAATGGGTAGAGACGAGGAAGCTGAAGCGGCGGAGGATGAGGAGTAGGCTTGAACCGGAAGCCGGTCTGGAGAGCTATTTGTGACATCTTTCCAAAAGAACAATGATCTTGTTTGGGCATGAAGCTGCCTTGTAATAGGATAGTTAAAACTTCTGCCTGGAATATGCCTTCGTGCATAAGTACTGAAGCTTTTGCTTGAAAAACTTTACTTCATATTTCCTGCAATCAGAAAAATTTGAACTTCGGTGGCGGTTATACCGTCAGCCGGATTATGATCTTGATATGTGTATTAGTAATATAACAAATAGATGATACATAAATACCTGCCATGTTCGGGCATAAAGCTGGCTTAGCCAAGCCTGAAGCGGTGGTTTTATAAACCATTACCGTCAAAAAGGGAGAAAATAGCTCCTGTATAAACCGTACTGAATCAATACGAGCCCCCTGGTTACTCCATGATGTTAACAGGGAAAAGGTAAACCGGGCAGACTCCTCCGGATTAATGGGGGGGGGTCAAAAACCATCCCCTGAACCAGAAAAATATGCTTGTTGACATAAAAGAAATCCGACAACAGCAAAGAACAAACAAACCATGAAAATAACATGGAAGCAAAGGCAATGATAAAAACCGTTTGCAAAAATATGCTATACTGAGCTTGTTCAGATGGTATTACCATGGTCGGACAGGATCAAGGCCCCCAATAGGAGTGACAATGATTCAAGTCAGCCAGGTCCCCAAATGACTCGTGGCATATATGCCAGATCAAGAGGCGTGACAATGGTTCGGGTTCGACCATGCCCCCAAGTGATTTTGTGGCCTTAGGCCGACCAAGAGGCGTGACTGGTTCAGACTTGACCATGTCCCCAAATGATCTGGTGGCTGTCGCCTATCAAAGGGTGTTCGTTGGTTCGGACACGACCAAGGCCCCCAGTGATATATAAAAAGCAAAATGTCAAGGGGTAAACCGGAGGCCGCTTTAAACAGAACCACTCCGTGTAACCTCGCATGATGAGAAAGACAGAGACCCCGCTTTATGAAGCAGAAGCCCCCATGTGATCAATAATATGTCAGGCCAATAAAAGCAGGATACCCATGTTTGAACCGCGCATCATGGCAGCAGGTCCTCTTCGGCAATTTTTAACTTTTTGCAAGAGATAAATTCCTCTCGAACCGGGATCTTGAACCGGATATTGATAGTTTCAAAGCTTTGTGGGAGAACAAATTTCCCTTAAACCGGATTGCAAACCGGAATCTTCATTGTCAGCCGGAAATTTTCTGATGGCCTTTCAACTCGAACTTGCGAGAAGTTAATTCCTTTTTGAACCAGACATTCTTAAACCGGATTTGAGAGCTTCAGTGAGACTGGCTTCCCTTGAGCCGGATTTTAAACCGGAATCTTTTCTGATGACCCGGAACTTCTTCATTGAGCCGGGATTTTGTAATTGTCATATACATTCTAAGCCGGAAATTTTCTGACAGCCTTCAAGTAACAGTAGCCTCCGGGACCGGGTTATCTTTCCCTCCATTGTCCTGGGGTTTTTAAATTTGCTGAAACTGGCAAGACTTGTTGCGTCATATCATCATAGCCCCCGAGTCTCAAGGTGACTCAAAGAGTTGGCTTGAGATTCTCCATATTTGACCGTCATATAAACCGGCATAACTTGTATCATTGGTGTTGATAGCATGATGTGAATCCACAGAAAGTTGAGGTGACTGCGGTGGGTTATAAATGATCCCGTATGAGCCGTGTCAGCAACTCGGCCAATGGTTCCTTCCAAATGGCGATTTCAAGTTAACCAAACTATAGTGGCGGCGACTTGTGCGCCTGCCCATTGAGCCACCCAGTGCAGACAGCAGTTGATAGTATATGATAATTTCCCTCCATTTTATTGAAAGAAAATCGGGCTACCCAAGCTGTGTCTTGCTCATACTCATTAAACAGATCATGCAGACAGGTGCGGCCCGATGTGTTGATGTAGACCGGATCGCGAGAGATGGATGGTAAATACGTCCGCCGTATCAGAGGCGGCACAGACAGATGAGTCGGCTGCGGCGTTGTAAACCGGCATGGACGGACGAATTAGCCACGTCATATTGATGTAAACCGGTCTGTAGAATGGCGGTTTGCATATATGTTCATCGAGCTTGATGGCATGGTAAGATACTAGCACATTCATAATGGTGGCGCGAGATTATACATCCATGACATAGCCATAGCTTTTACAGTGAACAATTGTCCTGCATAAACAATATTGCAGACCAAGGCAAAGGTAAACTGTTCTTTGACAAAAATAATATGTGTTAATAAAATATATTTTTAGATGGATATCACCTGATGTGCCAGGCCGGAAATTATCTGCCATGGAGTTGATTATCACCAGAGTGATGCTAAATTTAATCACGGCCGAGTTAACTGTAGGAGCAGACAGATGAGTCGGCCCGGCGTTGTAAGCCGGTGCGGCCGAGCAATTTGTCCTCGACGTTGTAAGCCGGCGTGTGAACCGTCCGTGGGGGCGGACGGGCGAGTCGTCCATGGCATTGTAAGGTGGTGCGGACGGGCGAGTCAGCCGGTACAGTGACACAAACCGGACCGCGACACCCTGTCTGTGAAGCCGCGCGATACAGCCGAACGTGCATCCATGGTATAACACCACCCCTTTTTTTCTTTTAATAGTTGCCCTGCGTAAAAATATTACAGGCCAGAGTAATTATTGTCGGATGAATTAACATGTACTTGTAAAATACATAGAAAGGATAGCACCTGGTATATTTGCCGGATGCTGGCACTGGATAATGCATAGTGCTGCTTTTGTTTTTGACAAAAGAGTTGATTGGTTCTGTGTCTTCTAGTGCCTGAGCTCTCCATATAACCCGGCCGGTACTTTTTGAGCTGGAATTTCTGGAACCAGAACTTCTTGATAATCCGGCCGAAACTTTTGATAATCCAGAACTCTTGAACCGGAACCTCTTGATAATCTGGCCGGAACTTTTGATAATCCGGCCGAAACTTTTGATAATGCAGAACTCTTGAACCGGAACCTCTTGATAATCTGGAACCTTTGAATCGGAAGCTCTTGATAATCCGGGCGGAACTTTTTGATAATCCGGAACCTTTGAACCGAAACCTCTTAATAATCCGGAACCTTTGAATCGGAAGCTCTTTGACGACTCGGACAGAACCTTTCGGCGATTCGGTTGGAACCCTTCGGCGATTCGGACCGAACTTTTCGTTGAGGCAATCGGAACTCTTTGGTGATTCAGACGGAACCTTTCGTCGAGGCGGTCGGAACCTTTCGCCGATTCAGACGGAACCTTTCGTCGAGGCAATCGGAACTTTTCGCCGATTTAGACGGAACCTTTCGTCGAGGCGGTCGGAACCTTTTTGGCGATTTAGAAGGAACCTTTCGTCAAGGCGGTCGGAACTTTTTCAATAAGCTGGGCGGAGCTTCTCGATCCCTGGGATAGCGCCCTTCAAGAACTCAACAGCACCGTGCGTGGGCCCCATGGTGGGCGCCAACTGTCGTGGATTTGTCACGGCAGATGTCCTAGAGAAAGGACTTAGTCATGGAGCCATCGCTACGGGTTTACTTGAAGGGGTTAAAGCGGACACAAAGACGCGAGGGTTTATACTAGTTCGGCCCCTTCGATGAAGGTAAAAGCCTACGTCTAGTTGTGATGGGATTGATGTGGTCTCGATGGCTAGGGAGCAAACAAGCTTCGCCTAGGCTCGAGTTGTTGTTGTTTGTCCTGAACCGCCGCCGGGTCGTCCCCTTATATATACACGGGTGACGCCCGTCGGTCCATAGAGTCCCAACCGGTTCATACTCGTATTCCGGTTGGTATCTCTCTATTCCTAACTTACAATACAAGTCATACATCAGGCCGGTTTACGGCTACATGTTCTAAACCGACTACAGGCCTTGGGCCTTTATCTGCTTATACCACTAATGAAGTTAACCCGGCCCAAGTAGGCCGGTTTACGCCTAGTGGTAATATCCCCAACAGAGCCCACTTCCTATCGCACTGCCATGACTCAGCCTGAATGGCAGCTTGCGATGGCCGAAGAGCTTGCTGCCCTTGAGCGCTCTGGCACATGGGATCTGGTTCCCCTCCCTTCCGGTGTTCATCCCATCACCTGCAAGTGGGTCTACAAGCTTAAGACTCGCTCTGATGGTTCTCTTGAGCGCTACAAAGCTCGTCTTGTGGCCCGTGGTTTTCAACAGGAGCAGGGGCGCGATTATGATGAGACATTCGCTCCTGTGGCCCACATGACCACTGTCCGCACTCTTCTTGATGTGGCTTCTGTTCGTCAGTGGTCTATCTCTCAACTTGATGTTCAGAACGCTTTTCTCAATGATGAGTTGCATGAGGAGGTTTACATGCAGCCACCACCGGGGTACTATGCTCCTGATGGTATGGTCTGTAGACTTCGCCGCTCCCTATATGGTCTCAAACAGGCCCCTCACGCCTGGTTTGAGCCCTTTGCCTCTGTGGTGACCGCCGCTGGTTTGAAATCCTGGTTTGAACGAATCTCACGTAGAATCACCAAGGTGCGTATGCTGTTGCTGTTTCCTGCCTAGGTGGAAGTAAATTGTAGTACAGTAGTATCTATTTGGATTAGAAATTACAGCATGTCCTCCATGTCACCTTGCTAGGCTGGTACGGGAGGACCCCTTGTTAATTTGGATGGGGAAGTTGTCGGCATGGACTTCTACGACACGAGGATCAGAACCCCTATTGTGATGTGGGATCATGTTCAATGCATTCTGGAACATTTTTGTGAAAATAGGTATGCCTGGCTAGCTTTCGTTTCTGGGCATTCAGGTGCTTGTCATACATATTAAGTCTTTTAACAAGGTTTTAAGGGTGTTTACGTACTTACTTACCTGGGTCGAATGTTTTAAGAAGCTTTGATGAACCAAGCAGGTTCAGTGAAGCATCATGAATGAGTGAGTTCTGTTAGTAAATCTGTTTATCGGTATGTTTTGGCTGGCAGTAAGGCTGAAGAAGTTGGGAATGACAGTGGTGAGGCTTTCTGGAAGTTGGATGGGGATCCCAGCGACAGGCTAAACAGGTATGTGTTGTTATCCGATACAGTTGACACTATTAAGATATGGTTTCAATGTGCTCTTTTCTTTGGATAAATAATTTTGAGATTATCACTACATACATACAGGTGGCCTGTGCACGCGCCATGTTGGCGCAGTCGCGATGACGTGGACACGGACAAGAAATCCGAGGAGGATGAGCTGAACCTCGAACCCCCACCCCGAGTGACAGTTTCGACTGGAGCTTCAATTTCTTCAATTTTTTTGAACAGGAGTCGGGCTCTAAACCCTCATCCAGCCGCAGAAGCAACGAACACCGCAGTACGGATACATAGATGGGGAGAGAGTTTTGCTTTCTGTTTGATAGTGCGTGTCTGCAGCATTTCGTTGCGTTGTTGGCTAGGTTTCCCTCAAGAGGATCTGCTTGTTGCTCCTAGTCTTTGTGAATGTTTCATGTAGCCGTTGTGCTTGGTCTCTTGGGATTGCAGAGTGAGTGCAGCCTTGTGTAACAGATGGTGAGGACTTGGTTTATACCGAATTCGTTTATACTAGCATGCATATTCGTGGTCGAACAAGTAGGCACATGCTTCTTTCTTTATGCATTATTATTCGCCGCGGTCGAACTATGTACAATAAGCGCCTACATAAGAACTCCGCGCAGCACGCACCCCAAACTGGTATCACCCGAATCAGGGTTCGACACTTACTGACACAGATATCGTCAAGCCTGCGTTGCGGCATCGATTTCCTTTCTTGCGTCGCCCCAGCAGGGTAAACCCATAGGCCAGGCAAAAAGGGCGACCGCCCTGGGCCCGAGAGGAAGAGGGGCTCAAATATACTTAACTGTGCTAATAATTACTCCCTCTGTCCCATAATATAAGAGCGTTTTTGACACTAGAATGCTCTTATATTATGGGACGGAGGGAGTACTGTACTATTTTTGTCTTAAATATTAGGGGCTTGCTACGCGCCGGCTGATGGACTTTTTAAAAAGATCCTCCGCCTCGTGAGCTGTTCGATCTGGCTCAATCTAGCGACCGAGCATCGTGCTCTATTTTTGCAACAAAAGTCTTTTGCAGACCTCATTGCAACCAAGATCTTATTTTAGAAATATTTACAACAGAGGTTGTGTTGCAGAAATTTACTTTTGCAACAGAAGTCTTGTCGTGGATCCTTTGCAACATAGATCTCATTTCAGAAACATTTAAACAAAGGTTGAGTTGCAGATTTTTTTTCCCACGAGAGATCATGTAGCAAAAAACATCCTTGTATTTTTTTGCAACATAGGTGAAGTTGCAGAAAATTTATGCAACAAAGATAATGTTGTGGCAACTCTTCGTGAAGTGGCACCGGCAGTTATGGCTGGAGCACTGCTGAAGCTCAAGGAGGCGGTAGAATTACACACTAGTGCTTCTCCGGGGCAGCGGCGACATGGATCAACGGGAGAAGGTTGCGTGCCTTGCAGAGGAGGGCGATGGCGGAGTGGTGCTACTCGATCTAGAGGCAGTAGTTGATTGAATGAGAGAGAGAGAGAGAGAGAGAGAGATCAGTTTGGAAGAGCACAAGTTCGAAGGTACTAAAAGCGTGTACCACATGGGAATAAACCAACCTGCTTGGCAAAGTTGATTTTTTTACTGAAAATTTTGCTAGCCTGGCAAGTTCATGAGCCACCTTATTTTTTTTTCCCTATTATAATGTCCGAACCCAACAGAGGAAAATCACAAACTATAAAATAGGAGTCATCAAACACTGCTGCCGCCGGTACCCCCGAATGTCCTCCATTCTTCATTATTTCAATCACCTCCAAATTGTAAGAGTTAACGACAAGACGATTGCAACCCGCCTTTTGTGCAAGGAACATGCCGAACCTTAGAGCCAAAGCTTCTGCAGTTAATACATCAACATACCAATCAATCCTCCAGTTTCCACCAACAATGAATCTTTCATTATCACCTCTGAGAATAGCCGGTTGCGTTCCTAAGTAAATCATGGTCAAAAGAGACGTCAACATTAAGCTTAACAAAAACCCATAGGAGGCATGTTCCATCCCCCTGTTTTACTAGTAGCAAAGTTGAATTTAATTAGTCTGCTAGTCTCTCTTTGATGGATGTTGTGCATGTCATAATAATTAGCTTTATGTGTTAAATTAATTTGAGAAAGATGTGCAACCCGGGTTAAGACAAGAATATCAAATAAATACAACGTATACATGCAAAATAGAATCAACAACATCTTATCCTCCAATTATTTTATTATATTTGTTGTTATAGTAATAATGATATTCTAAATACAAGTACAAAGCTTGCACATGTTGTCCAATTATTACTGACAAAGCTTGCAAAAACTATATGTGCTAAAAGTTTCTATAGATATGTTTACTTAATAATAGATTATAAAATATTATTTATGTATTTGTTAGAGTGTATGGTTTAAAATATCTAACATGATATCTAATGATACTAATATATATATATATATATATATATATATATATATATATATATATATATGAACACATTCACATAACAATGTATACTTTATGCAGTGTTCATAAGAAGTTTTTCTTACGTCATACAATTAAAACTTAGCAGAAACAAATTTCCATTAACATACGTTCATATTATATAAAAATGCACACTATTACTACTATTTGGCAATATTATCAAGTGGTTAATTATGATAGATAAATAATAGAAAACTATATCCATCAAAACTATATTATGTTAATACTGGTAACAAAACTGCAAAATTTTAAATTTATTTAAATAAGTATAAAATATTTATTTTATTTTTCCCCTGGTTGGAAAAAGTGTTTGAACCGGCTCTGAGTTCAACCCCAGATCAGTTCCTACGTCGCCAAATAGATCATTCGGTTCCTTCTGTCATGCGTGGTATCCAGTCAGACTTCCACCCGGGTTTTGTGTGTACCATCTCTTATATATGGCCATATGAGCGTAGACATCCTATCAAACATCTCCCCCCTCTCTTAGCTCTTTGTGTAAGCGATCTGTTCCCGTTGTGCTCTCCTCTGTTCCTTTTCCACCTCCTCCACTAATCTCATCTCCATGCCGTGTCCCAAGCTCAAGAGCCTCAAGTCTCTCACCGTGAACCCAGTGGCGGTTGAGTTTTGGGAGTCTGGCTACTTGCTCCCGACGCCATGAACCCCGACGATGTCATATGGAAGTATCGTTACTTTGCTGAGCATCGATGGCCGGGCGTGCGCGACATAATCCTAGACACCATCTCCTGGAAGAGAAGCTCCAAATGAGAATTTGATGCCAAATAGTAGGGTTAAGTTAAACTAGATACATACAATCTCGAGGTAGATCATCCTGTAATTTGTACTCCAACACAACCGATACAATCTCGAGGTTATCACTACATTACAAGTGGCCCGTGCCTACACCATGTTGGCGCAGTCGCGATGACATGGACACGGACAAGAAATCCGAGGAGCATGAGCTTAACCTTCACTACTAGGAAAAGGCCTACTAATGGCGCACCTAATTCGACCATTAATGGCGCATTAGTGGTGCGCCATTAGTGCCACGCCATTAGTATATTTTACTAATGGCGCACCACTGGTGCGCCATTAGTATCTGGTATACTAATGGCGCACCAGCTGGTGCGCCATTAGAATAGCCCACGGTGCGCCATTAGTATAGGCCACTGGTGCGCCATTAGTATAGGCCACGGTGCGCCATTAGTATTTTTGAATTTTGAAGGCGGGAAAATAGTAGTGGCGCACCGTCTAACCCCCACCGTGCGCCATTGCTATTTTTGAATTTTGAATTTGGATCTGGATCGCGATTTTTTTGCCCATTTTTTGCTCGTTTTTTGCTCGTTTTTTTGCACGATATTATTTCAAATTATTTTCCCATTTTTGGATCTTGTACGTTCTTTTGCCGTGTTCTTTTGCCGGAGAGGAGTTCGCCGGAGTGGAGTTCGCCGGAGAGGAGGAGGAGGTGACCGCAGAGGCGCTCGCCTACATCGCCGGAGAGGAGGACGAGGTCGCCGAAGAGGAGTTCACCGGAGCATCGGAGAGGAGGAAGGAGAAACCATGAGGGGATGGGAGGAGAGGAGGGAGGAGGAGCTCACCGGAGAGGAGGCAGGAGGAGCTCACCGAAGATGAGGGAGGAGGAGCTCACCGGAGAGGAGGGAGGAGGAGCTCACCGGAGAGGAGGGAGGAGGAGCTCACCGGAGATGAGGGAGGAGGAGCTCACCGGAGAGGAGGGAGGAGAAACCGTGAGGGGAGGGGAGGGGAGGAGAGGAGAGGTGGAGGTGGTCGCTGGAGAGGAGGAGGAGGAGGTCGCCGAAGAGGAGGAGGGTAGTATGGTGGAGAAGAGAAGGGAAGATGGAGTGGAGGAGTGGAGGAGAGGTTGAGTGCAGGAGAGGTGGAGTGGAGGAGAGGTGGAGTGGAGGAGAAGAATGAAGAGGTAAGGAGGAGAGGACATGCCCAGCCATATATACGGCATAGTAATGGCGCACCGCGGGCAGGTGCGCCATTAGTAACTTTTTTTTTATTTTTTTGATTTATTTTGAATTGTGAAGGCGGGAAGATACTAATGGGGCACCATGGGCAGGTGCGCCATTAGTAACTTTTTTTCTTATTTTTTTTATTTATTTTGAATTTTGAAGGCGGGAAGATACTAATGGCGCACCACGGGCAGGTGCGCCATTAGTAACTTTTTTTTATTATTTTTTTTGAATTTTGAAGGCGGGAAGATAGTAATGGCGCACCAGGGGCTGGTGCGCCATTAGTAAGTTTGAATTTTTTTGAATTTTTTTGCCTCTAGATCTTGAAAGCCCCGTAACTTTTTTTCTGTTAGGTTTTTGGGGATTTTGAAAATGTTTAACGGGGTCCCCTAAGTTAAATTTGGATGTAACTTTTCGAGTAGATGATTTTTCATATAAAAAACTTTTTCATCCGAGTTCGTATGCAAAAGTTATGCCCATTTTACAAATTTCCACAGAGATTTTGCAAACAAAGTCGAAATTCATATTTGTAAATTTTCCCAACAACTAGACCACATATTACATGGGAAACTTATTTTCTTTTATTTTTTTGACATTTCCATCATTTTCTTTTATTTTTTTTAAAACTGAAAAGGCGATCCACCGGAGGGGGGGTGCATTCGGTGTTGGGGCAAGTTAGTAATGGCGCACCGTGGGGTGGTGCGCCATTAGTAACAAATATTTTTATTTTTTTTTCTTTTTTTCCAAAACTACTAATGGCGCACGGGAGATGTGGTGCGCCATTAGTATGTCAACTACTAATGGCGCACGGCGGACATGGTGCGCCATTAGTAACAAAAAAAGATTATGTTTTTTTTCAAAACTACTAATGGCGCACCACACAAGAGGGGCGCCATTAGTAATATATCACTAATGGCGCACCGAGACATGGTGCGCCATTAGAATATAGTAATGGCGCACCACATGTCTGGTGCGCCATTAGTGGCCATTCCATTTATAGCCCTTTTTGTAGTAGTGCTTGACACCCCGCCCTCCAATGACAGTTTCGACTGGGGCTTCTCTTTTTTTAATAGGAGTCGGGCTCTGAACCCCCATCCAACAGTAGAAGCAACTTACACCGCAGGTAGCCCATACGTATACAAATACATAGACGGGGAGAGAGTTTTACTTTTTCTTTGATAGTGTGTGTCTGCAGCTTTTTGTTGCGTTGTTGGCTAGGTTTCACTCAAGAGGATTTGCTTGTTGCTCCTAATCATTGCAAATGTTTTATGTGTTGTCGAGTGTGCTTGGTCTCTTGGGATTGTCCATTGAGCGCAACCTTGTGTACAAGATGGTGACTACTTGGTTTATAATGAATTCATTTATGCTAACATGAGTATTCGCGGTGGAATAAGCAGGCATAGGCTTGTTTCTTGATTGATGCGTGCCTACACAAGAACTCCGCACCTCAAACTAATATCACCTGAATTAAGGTTCGACACTGATTGAATGATGAGTATATCATAAGCATTGTTCGTAGCCAAATTGGTTTCATGTGTCGCGAAATTGATTTCTTGCGTCGCCCCCTTCCCTCCCTTCCCTCGTGCGTGGTACAATAGTATTCAGTCGGAGTTCCACCCCAAATCAATTTCCAGCGTTGCCAAATAGATCCTTCCTACCTTTACGCACGGTATTTAGTCCGATTTCCACCCGGGGATTGTGCACCGTACCTTATATATGGGAGCACACATCAAATCCATTCACCCAGCAACATCTCTCTCTCTCTCTCTCTCTCTCTGTGTATGTGTTCCCATTCTGCTCCCCTTTGTTCCCCTTTTCCACCCCCTCCACTAATCTCGTTGCCATGCCATGTCCCAAGCTCAAGAGCCTCAAGTCTCTCACCGTGAGACCGGTGGCAGTGGAATCCTGGGAGTTGATCCACTTGCTTCCCATGCCACGAACGCCGACGCTGTCATATGGAAGTATCGTGATTGTGATGAGCATCGGCGGCGGGGGCATGGGTGGCATTATCCCGGCACCATCCTCGCTTTCCTGGAAGAGAAGGTCCAGCTGAGAATTTGACAACTCGCATTCTTTGCGAACACATGATTACCTGTTTGTGTTTGCTTCATCCATTCCACAACGCTGGATCTAACTAGTGATGTATGCGCGGGGGGGGGGGGGGGTCGCAGGAACTTGATGGCCCGCAAGCTACGTGGCCGACAACTTCGACGTGATTGCCAGGCAGGGCAGACCTTGAGCATGTGCAACATGTGCGATTGCACGAGGCATCTAATGTCCTAGCGTCCATGTTTAGGTACATACAATAAAATACTTCGTAGGTACATATAATGAATACTTAATATTGAAAGAGCACTTATCAATGCAATGTACCAAGCATTCTAATATCCAACAAAGCAAATTACAATCTAAAAAACTAACAAGCAACAATCCATGATGATGGGATGAAGAAGCTGGACAACTATCTCGAAAAGGATGGAAATAAGTCTCCTAACCACACCATGAGCAGGACTGAGGGAGATGATCCAGTAGGCGAGTTCTATTAGTAGTCGCTCACTAAAGTGTGATATATATACGGAAATGTTAACGCCCACACGTGTGGGCGTTCACCACTCCGTCCACACGCAAGCATCGCCGTTGGTTTCGTTTTGCACGAATCTTGGAGCAAAAGGGCTGGTTTTCGGCGCCACATTGGACGATTCTAGTGTGCGGTGTGCGAGTGGGTTCGCCCGCACGGTAGTTGCCATCCCGCGGTCAGCGGTTGCCACTGAGAGGCGTGCGATGGAACTGCCATGCGCCCGCACGCCACGGTCCGACCGCAGTTGACGTCAAACACGTCGCACACCCCTCCACCCTCTCCCTCACGGTTCCATTCACTCTCCCCCGCGTCGCATTTACTGGCACAACCCACTCGCATTACAGTCCACTGGAGGAGAAGGCGAGGGGAGAAGGCGACGGCGGAGGCGGGACAATCGACGGTGTTCGCGGGCGTTGGTGGTGCTCGTCGGAGCGGAGCGGCGTCGCCGGAACGCGTGCGGGTCGAAGGTAATGCTCGCTTCATCTATCGCATACCCTCCCTGATTTTGTTCCCCTCTTTCCTCCCTGTTCGATTTCTAGATCCATTCCTAGAAATTCCGGCGATTCGGCGGTGCGCCGGCGTTCCCGCCGCTGCGGCGGTGCGCCATAGTTGTGTGCCTGCTGTTGCTTCGTGGGAGTGGGCAGTTTCGTCGCCGCCGCTGCGGCGGCATCATCGGTGAGGCTATGCCTGCTCGTAGGCAACGCATTAGTCTTGCATTTAGATTTTGAGAGTTGTCCGCCGGGTTGTTTTGGTGTGGATTGGTTCGAAATTTGGGGTTGCAGCCATTTCGCGCGAGAATTGTAAGGGTGATTTTGAGGTTGAAGCAGTTGCCATTGAAACCTAGATCTAGTCTAGTTTTGGGGTTGAAACTGCAGACTGTGGCGAAATTGGCAGTGTGATTGAACGTGAACAAATGTGCGGCAACTAAACTACCTGAAGAAACGTGGTAGTTGCCACAAACGTGTTCTCCCATGTGGCAACAGATTTCCGAAAATGACTGTCATAGTTGCCACCCCAAAACGAGGTGGCAACTAATTTCATTGAACTCCTGTGGCAGTTGCCACACGCATGCTCTTCCCATGTGGCAAATTTTAATTCTGCTGAACTTGTACAATAAGTAACCAGAAAAAATATGCTTTCTGAATGTGGCAACTATGGCAGTATGACCGAACGTGAACAGGTGTGTGGCAACTAAACTACATGAACAAATGTGGCAGTTGCCACAAATGTTTTCTCTTCTGCGGCAACATATTTTCTGAAACTGACTGTCATAGTTGCCACAAATGTGTTCAAGCTCACACACAAGGGGGGCAACCGAAATTTACTGAATGAATGAGATAGCTGCCACATACACGCTCTTGAACGAGCCAAACTGATTTTTTGCTGAATTTACATAATAGTAACCTCAAACATTCTTTTTCATTTGTGAGACTTGTTTTTTTTCTGAATTATTTGTGACAGTTTCCAAACTTTGATAGTTGCCACAATCGGTAGCACTGGACGGAACTAATGTGCACATCGAGTTGGCGTGTTTGCCACTTGGATTTTATATAATCATGTTGCAATACAGTATGTGAACACAATGTCTGTTGCCACAATACAGATATGACAGTGTGGCAAACTGGCTGCATAGTATGGCAACCACATTTGCATTCAAATAGTTAATATTTTTCTGTTAGGTGGCAACTGCTTACCCATTGCATTTTACATTTTCGCCATTAACAATTTGGTCTGTTCCTACATCAGCAGAATGGCTCGTGGCGATCATCAAAGTGATGATGATGATTTCATGGATCCACCTCAACGTAACCAGGCAACTGGACGGAGAAAAGAGGGCGATGAGGTAACTGTCCGCACACCCGCCCCCCTCCTCCTGATTTATGTTATTTGTTGGCAGCTAGATCTTTTTTATAGTCGTCCATCATGAACTAAATTTTCATAACATTGCAAAAACATGGCAACAACTCAACACTTTTGTGTTTGTTTTTTGCAGAAGAAGAAACGTATTCGCAACAGAGCCTCCCAGGAACGTCTGACCGTGTTGATTGACAAATTCACTGACGATCAAAAGGGAGATGCTGCTGAGATGGGTATGCAGGTTCTGATGGATGTCCGGTGTACGAACCTTGTCAACCCGGTATGCGACTGGCTTGGTGAGATATACGATCCCGCCTCCAGGGAATTCGTGATCCCGGGACGGGGAAGACTTCCATTGAATGAGGAATCCATGTTCTGCACTTTGGGTGTGCCTCGGGGACATATCAAAGTCCCGTACGAGGTTAATAATGAGATCGAGGAAGAGCTGTTCGCCCATTTGTTTCCTGGGTTGGAGGCAATGCCGAACACGTCTGTACTGGCAGATTCTCTGCAGGACATGATGACGCACGGAGAAGTTTTCAAGATGAAGCTACTCATGTACCTCATCTCAGCTGTTTTCGCGCCGACCACTTCTCTTCGCCCAAGCAACAAATGTTTCCCCATCCTGGTGAATGATCCATGCTTGCTACTGCCAGTGTTTTCGTTGCGTTTCTTCCATTTTGATTTCTGACGCGGCAAACTTTTTTGCCCTGAAATTTTGTGTGGTGCAGGCGAATCTGAAAAACGTGAAGAGTATGAACTGGTGTAAGTTTATTGCCGACTTTCTCCACGATGCTTTCAAAAACAAGATGTACCAGAAGGGTTGTCGTCTGCACTTAATGGTATTTATTTTCACCAGATCTCTGTGTGAACTCTTTGTTTATAACGTACTTTTATTTCATGCATGACAATCTGGTCATAACAAGATGGCAACTGCCATAGTGACAATGTGGCAACTGCCATAATGACAACGTGGCAACTGTCATACTGACAATGTGGCAACTACCTTCATATTAGCATGGCAACTGCTATCACAGTAGGATGACAACTGCCATCACACTTTGATGGCAACTAACACATACATATTATCGTTGGATCATACATTATCCTGCTCTTTTTTTTCTGAACTACAAATTAACCACGATGGCAACTGATATTTTCTTTTCTTTGCAAAATTGTTTTAAATCAGCTCATGTATGTCGACTCTCTTGATCTGTCCACCGTGGATTTCACCGGGATAGGAGGCCCGCCGCCTAGTCACAAGTTTGCTGTTTCTGCGTGGACCATCAGCGCTGTCAAGGCTGTGCTTGCCGCAGATAGGGCAATTGATGGCACATATGGAAAACTACAGGTTAGTTTTTGTTTATGTCTTTTTCACATGGCATGCTTACAAATTTGACATGACGCAACCGTCCATGGTTTATAAGGCATGCTTACAATTTCTTTTTTTGTTTTTCATAGCTGATGGCCAAGCATGCTATAGACTACAGCGTGTTTGGGGGGCCTCAAAAATTTGATAAGTGGATGGACGTGCACTCAGCTCCGTCTTGCCCTTCTGAGGTAATCAAAATGTCCACATCTACGGTTTGCCGTGGATTACATGTTGATGTCGCGGAAGCGAATGCAGTACGGGTGTTGTTTTGTTGATGCTTCTTGTTTTCGTGCACAGGCGAGGGCACCAGTGGAGCATCTAATTGGGCAGTTTGCATCCGGAATGACCGGCCTGCTCGGGAAGTTGGTTGAGGGGTGGACGTCCCTCAGTGCCTCTGACAGCGACGCGGTTGCGAGGCAGTTCACTTCATTTGTCCCAGAACGTACACATCGGCCAACCGGTTGCCGTGGCCGGTATGACTACAACAGCTCCCAAGAGCCCGGTGACACACAGGATGATGTGGATGGAGACGCTGGCCTCAGCAAGGACGGCGACGATGAAACCGATGACGATGAACACGCTGAAGTTCGCACATGCGGCAACAAGGGCAAGGATGCAACAGGTGCCCACCCACCGTAGAAAGTGAAAGAACAAACGGCTGCGAGAGGCGAGGGGGTTTTGCCATCAAGGAGGGGGAGGGCTCCAGAGGATGTTGGGCAGGGTTCTGCTGGCAAGAGGTCTAGGATCGATCCCGTAGCTGCCAGGAAGAGGTTCGACTCTCAATTTTAGTTTTCTGTTGTGTATCTTTTCTTTGGAACAATCTCATCCATTTCTTTTGCACTTGTTTTTTGTCAAGCGCGGCAATTAGTTTGTTGTCTGACAATTGCCACCTTCTTTTTTCCTTCCATCTGTTGCGTGCAGTGAGCCGACCGCTGGTGGACGAGTAGCTACGAAGAAACAGGCACCAACGCCAACCTATGTTTCTGCTCGCTTGAACAAAGGTGCCCCCATTGCCGGTGACATCCCTTCCACCAGGTCTTCTGCTCGTACGACGACGACCAACACCGGGGATCCTGTCGTGTTGCCTGACCTGAGGAAGGCAGTCAAGAAGTAGGTTTCTCCATGTGCTTTTCATTTGAGATAGCAGTTTTTTTCTTGATTTTTCAATGCAACTGGTCTGCTTTGTCACATGTTCTTCTGTTATCATCCCCCACGAGGCAACTGCTGGTTTTCCAAATGATTTCTTCCTTCATTTTTTAAATGTATGGCAACTCCTATTATCTTTACATGGCAACTGGCATCTAGGCCAAATGGCAACTATTTCTGTACCTAATGGCAACTGTCATCTTTTTTTTTACCATTTTCTTGTGAGAGTTCATCCCCCACCTAATTTTGAAATTGCATTCCTCACAGATCAGACATTTCTATCATTCCTTTCAATTTGCCTAACTTTGATAACTGCTGCTGTATGGCAACTGCTAACTATGGCACATGGCAACTCATGACCCCCTTACATGGCAACTACCAGCTTTTTCCACTTGTTTTTAGTTTTTTAATGCTTCTATCATTGCAAACATATTTTTTTGTCCATTTTTTTCATACCATTTTTTCACGTGCTTTTTTCCTTTGCAGGGTGAAGAAGACTACTACGCGCGGGGCCAAGCATATCAGTAGAGACCCACTCGAACGCCTGCATTCAAAGTTGTCAACAGGTGGCAACTCAGATGTACATGAGGCGCCAGGTGACAATACTGCTGCTGCACCGTCAACTGCTCCCACTAACTCTGATGCAAGTGGCCGACCATCTCCGCCGGCTGCAGATGTGCAGGCTAGAACAACAGGCATCCGTACATCGGGGAGTGACGAGTCGGTATCCGCCAGGACAGCTAAAATATTGCCAACTCTTCTGGCAATGAAGGATGCTGCTGTGAGCCATGCCACCCCATCAGCAAGCGTCGAAGTGGATGCTCCCGAGACCAACCTAGGCAAGGAAGGTTCCCGCTCATCTGACACTGATTCCAAGCGCGTGCCTGGTGTCACACCTGTGTCCATGACAGAAGCGGCTGAGGCGGCACTTCACAAGGATATGCCATCTGCAGATGAGAATCCTGGCACAACAGGTCCAGCTCCTGTCGGTGGAGATACTGCTAAGGCGACCGTTCCGCGTGCTGGTCTTCCACCTAGGCGTCGTAGCCCCCGCAAGCAATCAACAGACATACCCAACGCTCCGGCTGTAGCTAGGAGCAAGAGAGACGAATCTGGTTATGTTCCTGTGTCCACACTGTTCCCGCCACCTGCAAAAATCAATGTGATGGAGAAACCGCAAGACCGGAGCACAACTGATGCAGGTGTCAAGCCGGGCAGGAGTGACGCAGAGGAACGCCCGGAGCAGACTGCGCCTTCACCCGCAGCGGAAATCCCCAGCATAAATCTGCGCACTTCCAGGCTCCCAGTCAATGTCGGTGTCCCCTACAGTCCAAACAAGAAGATTGTCATGAAAGCTGCGGCTGAGACCGCTGACAACACGCCCCGCCCTGCAAATAAGGCTGATCATTTTGTAGCGGCCGATTCAGATATGTTTGTCGATCTTTCACCCTTGGATTCTTCCCCGAAAGTCGTTCGTGGTCCGGCCAGTAAGAATGAGAGGCACCCAATGTCCTTTACCCCACCGAGCTTCAGCCTCGGCGTCAGTCAAGATCAACCGGTGGTGCATGATCCTATACCAGTTGCCTTTGCTTTCCCAGGAGGCATACCCGCAATGATGGTGCAGCCAATGGTCGAGGGCAGGAAGGCTGTCAACTTCGCAGAGCCAATTGTGCAAGGTACACTCATCACGCACTTACGATTTTCTTGTATACATGTTTGTAGTTTGACTTTTGTCCCAATCATATTCTTTGGGGGTCCTCACTTGTGACGGCAATTGCCATCTGACGACATGGCAACTGGATTTGATGCACCATGTCACCTACGTTTTTTTCTTGCTGCCATGCTGCGTTTGACATCTGGGCAAGCACGTGGCAACTGAAGTTATTTCAACATGGCAACTGTAGTTGCTGTCACATGGCAAATACAGTTCAGTACACATGGCAACTGGATTTGCCACATCATGCCACCTGCATTTTTTCTACCATGCTTCATTTTTTCATACGGCAATCACATGGCAAGTGGAGCCGACACAACATGGCAACTGCAGTTGCTGTGACATGGTACCTACAGTACAACTAGGTGGCAACTACAGTGCAACTACATGGCAATTGTATTTGCTATGTCATAGCGACTGTAGTTGGACCACCCATGGCAACTGCCCCACTTTTTCTACCTACATATCACATCATGGACCTTTACCTCCTCACAATCCATCTGTTTTTGGATTTTATATGTATCCTAACCCACTTTTTTTTATATTCATTGCAGCCACCCCTGAGAAGATTTCACCGTCACTTGATGAAGTTTACCGCATGATCGAGGAGACATCATTGAAAAGGAGTTCCTCACGAGGGCAAGGGCAATCAAGTTCCAATGTGCCTGCAGATACGGTATCTGAGGATACCATTAGGAGTGTCACCCCTGGTCCTGTGAGGCAGCAGAGGGTAGTTCACCCACCCCCCGCGGAAGACTACGAGCCCAAATTCAGGGCCACTAAGGAACAGACCCAGCTGTATAATATCGTCAAGCGTTTTGGAAATGCGAGGACCAACAACAAGCGCATGAAGGAGCTGAAAGTGTAAATTACCATATCCCATAATCTCTCATCTTGCTTGCTCTTTTTTACCATTTATCTACTTCGTACTTTTTATAAATGGTCCGCTTATGTTTTAGTTCTTTCATATATTTTTTTTACTTAGTAGGCATGATTCTTCCATGCTATATCGTTTTCATACAGCTCATGTTTGGACAGAACGAAAGTCATTCAGTGCGGAGCAACATACGTCGACCTGGGTGATCTTGCCGAGTCCGTGAGGCCAAACGGAAAAATGTCGACGAATGTAGTTGCATGCGGGATCGACTACATCAACAATCACACCGATGTATGCGCCGACAAGATAATCATGCATTACAGTGTGACCTGCAAAATATGGGATGGTGACTTCCACCACAAAATCCTGAGGAACAATTTTGCACAACACGGTGACTTCAAGCACACACTGAAGAAATATGTGAGTAGTCCTTTCCTGTCTGCACCGTTTTTTCACATGGCATGGTTTTTTGCCAGAACCTGTACTTGTGCTTGTGTGGCAGAAGTTTTCATGTGGCAACAGTTGCCGTGCACACTGACTTCTTGATGTTTTGCATCCCCGTGCAAACTATGTGGCAACTTGATAGTAAAATACATGGCTCATTTTGT
Source organism: Triticum timopheevii (assembly GCA_963921465.1). Lineage (NCBI taxonomy): Eukaryota > Viridiplantae > Streptophyta > Magnoliopsida > Poales > Poaceae > Triticum > Triticum timopheevii. The sequence continues at coordinate 158,378,219 of OY997272.1, forward strand.
TCATACAATGGACGGCAACTTTCTTTCAACTACTCCCACCCATAATCAAACATTCTACGTGATTCTAATTTTTTTGTCCCTCTGTTGTTCTTTTATGTGAACTTTGTATCTCATTTCTTCACTTTTTTAAATGCAGGTCATGTTCCCCATGTTCCAGGAGCTTGCACCACACGACCGACACGACAAGTGTGGTCACCACTATGCGGTCTGTCTTGACCTGAAGAACCAACGTATCGAGGTGCTTGATTCAATCCGTTCGGAAGCTGATGCAGACCTTACTACGCATGCCGAATTCTTCATCAAGAACCTCAAAGAGACTTGGAACCGTCACTACGAACATTCAAAGTTCCAGATCAGGCATTTCCCGACTGAGTATGTGGCGACTGTGAAGCAAGGGAACACGTAATTTCTTTTAACCCGCTCCTTCATGTGCCATTTTTTACATCAATCCACCCCCTCTTTTTGTTGACACATCTGAACTGAAGTCCATCTTTGCTGCAGCTGTCCATTTTGCGTGTTCACCTGAACTCTTTTTCCTCGTGCAGGACGGACTGTGGCTTTCACGCGATGGAATACTTTGCAAAGTGGGAAGGCAGAATTGTCCCCGCTATCACAGATGCAACGGTCGTTGAGCTCCGAAAAATCTGCACATGGAACTGGCTGACGAATGAAGATTTCAACAAGTGGTCCGGAGCATGCGAGTTCGTGGAGGAAGCTGTCAAGCAAGTCATCAAGAAGTACAAGTGATCACGTGGCGTTACACACCAGACGCACACCTTACATTCTGTTGTTGAGGAATGTAAGGTACTATCTCTCTGTTCTTTGTCGAAAACTATGTTTTGTGTGCTACGTTATGACTGCAACCTCGTGTAGCCTACTATGTAATGGTGGCGTGTTAGCGACATTGTTAGTGTTTTCTGTAATACATGTGTGGACGTGAACCTATTTTAGGCGTTACATCAGATCTGTTTTTATGTTTATCATTACAACAGTGGTTTCATCATTTCTAGCATCGTTTTTTGCTGTTTCGAATGCGTCTGCGATGTTTTCAAAAAAAAGATGGCAAATGTAGTTCAACAGACATGGTTAGTGAAAGTCATCGTCATTTTTTCATTTTTGGCTGTTTTGCTTGTTCTTTTTCATCGCTAATTGCACCGGCTAGCATTGGGTAGGTTTATCATGTAGCCATAACCTTTGCTGCGGTTTATGCACGTTTACGCTTTTTTTCCAACTTGTTTTCCCATACATTGCACACAACACACTACGTGCTTCTAAACCGCATCGTATTTGTCATGGGGATATATGCCATGCAGAGTCATTACAAAAAGCATCCGGAAATTTTCAGTACAGCTAACATGGCAGATACAGCATAAATAACATGGCAGATCCAGTACAACTTACATGGCAAATCCAGTACAACTAACATGGCAGATCCAGTACAACTAACATGGCATATTTAGTATAAAGTAGCATGGCATATTTAGTATAAAATAGCATGGCTTATCTAGTATAAAATAGCATGGCATATTTGGTATAAAATAGCATGGCAGATTAACTACACATAACATGGCAGATTAAGTACCCATAACATGGCAAATGCATTTATCCATTCAATGAATTTTCCTTCTACTTCTGTCCCCCCTCAAGAGTCATTCTCCCAATTAAAAAAAATCCCATCGTATAGGGGTACAAAACAAAATGTCCACATGGACCATGTCACAGCGCCCCAATTTTTGCTCATGGATTGCCCGCCCCTTTCTTCGTTTTCTTGTGTTTTGCTTGAATCTCCAGTCCCGACTTGTACCTTATCTCTCTCGGACGACCCTTTGTGATGGAACGGGGTGGGTTCCTGACCTGGGTTTGTGTGCTTGCTGTTCCAGATCCTATCTCCGAGTTTTCAGACGATGGCCCCGTGGATGAAGGCACACTTGATGTGCGGGGGAACCGGTGTAAGGCTTCCTCGGATTTCCTCTTTTTGATCTCATCAAGCTCTCTTTTCAGTGCCTTCCTGTGTTTTTCTACGACTCTCACTGTGTCATCACTCTTGCACGCTTCATCAATTAGCTCAGCATAGTTCTTTGTCAGCACAACGTGCCTCACGGCTTCCATGGTTGACTCAGGTCTCTCGTCATGCACAGCCAGAACTGCGTGTGTTGTCTGCGGCGCCAACGCGTCGTCAGCGTCCCAAGTCCATCGCCGCCTTATGAAATGGCGGGGCATGCGTGTCACAGCGTTCATGTCCATGACTTTTAGTATGTGACAGCACACAATGCCGTCCCGTTCGAATTTGCAGCATTGGCAGTAGTACTCGCCTTCGCCTATCAAGGCTCTGACGAAGTAGTTCCTTCCTTTGTCTGCGTCTTCAGGTTCTGAATCTGACATGCCCAAAATAGAACACACCTTGAACGTATGTTCGTCCACCCGGAAAGCCGTGAACATGCTGGCACGCTTTATTTCTTCCTGGAATCTGCAAGTTTTGTGTGTTTTCTGTTAAACTTTCGTGCGATCTTTTTCTTGTACACCCTTATGTTGTCATGGAAATAGAAATACATTTTGTTTGAACATGGCAAACATAGTTCATTGAACATGGCAAATATATTACGTTGAACATGGCAAATGCAGTACACTACACATGGCAAATGCATTACAACATACATGGCAATTGCAGTACAACAGACATGGCAATTGCGGTACATTTTCAACTGGATATCGTCATTTCCACACCAACATTCCCCAATGGAAGCACATTGCATAAAATATGGCAACTGCATTTTTATTAAACATGGCATCTACAGCTGAGTAAACATGTCAATTGCATTTCAAAAAAAAGGGCAGATGCATTTCATTAAACATGGCAACTGCATTTCAGCATATGTGTCGCCAATATAACATTTTTTTTAGCATTTTTTGACATTGGCATTTGCATGCCAACATGCTCCAATGGAAGCACAGCGCATAAAACATGGCAACTGCACTTCATTCAACAAGGGAAATGCACCCGAGCAAGTATGCCAAAACAAAATTTTCATTTTAACATGGCAACTGCATCTGAGTAAGCATGGCAAACAGTATTTCATTAAACATGGCAGCTGCATGTCATGGCAACTGCATTGCACTCTATAAGGCCCCTACTGACTTGGTGCTTTTTGTGCAAATAAGACTGTAATGCAACTGACTTACTTGTTAAAGATCTTGTTGGTGTATATCTTGCTCATTTGCCTCTCCATCGGTAAATACGCTAGCAATTTTGGCTACTTTAGGGCTGTGGTCGCTTCTTGCTGTAGCTCAGATCCCAGAATTTTTTGTTGCAAAGCTGTGTACTGCTTGGCAAACTGTAGCAATGAGTTGCCAGGGCTGACGTACCGCTTTAAAACAGCATTGAACCCCTCGCTGCACTGCGTAGTCTGCAGAAAGGGGAAGAAGCACTGCATGAAGTAGGCCGGCACCCAGTACATTCGCTTCTCCCACAGGCTAACAAGAGTCTCGTTGTCCTGGACTTGATGTGTTTCAGTCATGGCCATCCAGCTCCTTTCAAACTCCTCCACCGTCAAGCTGTGGTCCACGCACAGCTCGAATGCCTTGTGCAGCTCTGGACGGTCGGCAAAGAACGGTCCTAGCGTCTCCTCAGCCTTCTTTATAATGTGCCACCTGTAGTGCCTGTGCACTGCCAACGGAAAGACCTCCTCTATGCCTGCACGCATGCTGAAATCTTGGTCCGTTATTATGTTCATCGGAGCAAGTCCATCCATGCACTCCAAGAAGGTCTTGAACAGCCAAACGTACCCATCTGTGTCTTCGTTCCGGACGAGGCCGCATCCGAACTGCAACGACTGATTGTGGTTATTTATTCCTATGAACGGAGCGCATGGCATCTTGTACATATTGGTGAGGTACGTCGCGTCGAATGAAATGCAATATCGGAAATGTTTGTAGGCTCTCCTTGCAGCGCCATCCACCCAATACATGTTCCTGACACGGTCCTCATCGTCCAACCTTATCCTGTAGAAGAAATCTGGATCTTCCTTTGCTTTCGCATCGAAGTAGGCTATTGTGGCCTCTATGTCTGCCAACTTGCTCTCTCTACGGTACTTGGCCTGTAGGTTTGTGACGTCAGCTAGTATGTACGGCATGCTACTCAGAGTCCCCTTTTTGCTGTGGATGAGAGATAGTATCTGTACCATTCTTGATGGACCGACGTTACAATCATGTAGCAGCTTTACGAATTTCCTTTCGTCGGGGGTGAACCCTCTGTGGGCGGTCAAAAATTTCACCAGGTCGAACTTCTTTATGAGTTTGTGGTTGTGCTCGTCAAAATACTCATTGACCACCCATGTTGCTCCATCTACGTTTAGCTTACACCGGACAGGGCACCCCGTCTTGAGAATGATGCCTCTCTTTCGTTCCGGAACGACAGGCGCAACACCTTTCCCCTTCTTGTTCCTCCGTGCCTTGTGGCACCTCATCTCACCTCTGCTGTACTCATTAGTTTTTTTAATTTTCCTATGGTACTCGGTGTTGACCGCAAATCCATGGAACTTTGCGTATGCCTGGTAGTATTCCTTTGCTTCTGCGAACGATCCAAATCTCTGCCCAATGTATGGTGGCTGAGGTACCACAATCTTGGATTGCCCACCATCTTCATCCTCTTGTGCGTCGTCGTCAGTTTCATCATTCGCTTCAGTATCGGCGGCAGTTCCATCTACTCGAGTGTTGCTAGTGCTTGTGTTCAAAGGGGTGCTCGTCGGCATTGCTGGAATGATTGCCATTCCCGACTCTGACTCGAAATTGTTTGCGGCATGACAGTCTGCTGGCTGGTGGAACGCGTCTTCCGTGCGCTCAGAGCTCCCCGCAGTAGATGTCCCCGCGCCGCTGTTCACTGTAGTTGTAGGTTCTGTAATAGAAAAAACAAGCACGAGAGTAAGATTTTTTGGTTGAATAAGATGTGTATCACAATGGATCACACCATCTTCGATTGATTTGGCATGACATATTTTCAAACAGCAAGCCGTGAGACTGCGTGTGGACATGTGTGGCAGCTGTAGCTGTCCAGTCATGGCAGGTACTGTTCAACAAACATGGCAACTATTGTTTTGCCTACAAAAAACTACAAACAACAAATGTAGTGATGTTTTTTGTGGTTCAATTTTTTTCCTTACATTTGGCCATCTTGTGTGGTCTGTGACACCAAAATGTCGTGCTCCACCTGCAATTTGTGAAGCTTGCCACGGGACGTTTGCCGTGTCACCACCAGCGTAATACGCTGTAAGCATAGTAGTGGTTGGTCAATTCATGGCAATTGCAGTTTGTGCTAGCACGGCAACTGCAGTCGCCCCTGATGTGGCAACTGCAGTTTTACTGGCATGGCAACTATAGTTGCATCGGCATGGCAACCGCAGTTGTTCCTCCATGGCAACTGCAGTTGCGATGACATGGCAACTGTAGTTGCTCTGGCATGGCAACTGCAGTTGTTTCTCCATGGCAACTGCAAGTGTCCACTGATGGCAACAACAGTTGTCCAGGGATGGCAAATGTTGTTTTAAATTCATGGCAATTGTAGAAGTCCAGTCATGGCAATTTGGAGCTGCCAACTATGCCCCTTCTGCTAATTGAACATCCGCAACTTCACTTTTTTCATGGACTGACCTGTGTATGACGTCGATGGCAGGTACATGGGTGCTGGCTGATGCCACGTGCTGCATGAAGGCTCTGCATTTTCACCCGTGATAACTCGTGAGTCCTCTTGCCAGTTTTTTTGCATGTCCATTTTTCACGTCCACAGCAGTATGTGTTTTTTTGGTTTTGCATTACCTTGATTAGCCATACTAGCTAGTTGAGGTTGGTTTCCCGTACATATGTCAGTGTTAGCGCCTTGTGACTGAACTTGCCATGGGGGCCCCCTGAGAGTGTTTTGGTCATAAGAACCTGCAAAAAAATGGGAGTGTAGGACATAAGTAGAATGTCATCTTCATCGTTGCGAAGTTGGCAACTGCTCTCTTCTTTTTGTTACCACGCATCATAGCTACGCCTGCATACTGTTCTAGTAGTGGTAGCAACGGCCCTGCAAAGATGAGTTGACTATACTCTGCTGCATCCCAAGGCGGTGTTTCTGGCCTTTGAGAACCCCAAGCATCAGCGCCACCTTCGCGATTCATCCTTTCCGCGTCTCGATTCTTTTCCGACATGTTCTCAATCACTCGATGATCAAAAAGGCATCAATAATCCACAAGAATTGTATTCTTCTGCTGCTTGCACATGGAAGATAGGGATGGCAAGCAACAGGTCAAAATAGGTGGCAATTGTCATCATACACAAGTGGCAACTGTCGTTACACACAAGTGGCAATTATTTTTTCCCACCCTCTTCATTCAAAAAATCGTCCTTCCTGCCCTTTTTTAGGGATTCCTACTCATCCATTTCATACCCAACTACTTAAGTGCCTAAACTAGGCACCTAAGTTAACCTCAAACGTAGTACATGGCAGATCTGGTGTATTCTGCCTGGCAATTGCGAATATACACCGAACCATGCAGTGTTCTACCCCTATAGTATGGACCCAGTACAAGATCGGGAGATTTTCAGCCTTAAGGATGAGAGGGAAGGACGAGATCGAGAATTTTCACCTGGTTTTAGCTGATCGTGTCTGGAGGGCTGGATTGGAGTGGGGGGCTGGGGATGGGGAGGGTTAGGGTGTGGTTTGGGGTCGGAGCGCCCTACGGATCTGCCCTGGTTGCCATGGCAACCAGGGATGGCCGGCGACGGATGTCGGGGTTCGAGAGGTGGGGGACGATGGCGGCGTAAGAGAGAGGGGATGGATCGGAGGCGTGGATCGGCTGGGTCGTGCGGGCAGCCGGTCTTCTGGCCCGGACGGGGTAGTGCGGGCGGGGTTGCCACACACCGGACGTGCGGGCCGTGCTTTTGTGCGCTCGGACGTGGTCGTGCGGGCCGATCCCCGTCTATGCCGCATGAGGCGTGCGGGCGGGTTCCTATCGACGCCACACGTGTGGCAGTTATTGGGACCCTATATATAAACATACATACACATCATGTCCTAAACGGCACCTTTGATACCGATGATCCACTAGGCCTAACTTGTCGTGTTACTCCTCATGCGCCTCAGTTGCACACCCGATCTGACGTGACCCATGACTACTACTGTGACGCTTTGTTGTTTGAGCATGAGGCTACCCGGCGACATCCTACCTCTGCACCTCATCGACGGGTGCTGCCTCTTCTCTTGTCCATCAAGATAGTAGTCGAAATCTGATGTCAATGGAGCTATTGTTTCATACTTTAGAGCGAATCCATAGATCATGCAAACATGGCGATGACCTCGGGCCCGATGGCACACACGGGCACGCGCGTGCGCGCGCGCGCACGCACAAACACACACACACACAAAACTATGCATTAATCATCACATTATTAGTGAACAAACTTTTACATCCAAGAGGCTGCTAAATAGATAGAAATCATGGAATATCTAAACAAAACACACTATAAAACAATTTTACTTAGAATGCAAGTCTCTCCTTTTTTGTGAACGCTTTACAAGTTGTATTAAAAGGTGCCTCTTAGCTAGAGTGATATTATTTCAGTACCAAGTACATACCATATACACATTATCAACATATTATTGAACCCACCGTAATATGTTGCACACATTTGACAAAAGAAATGAATAAAAAAGTGTCAATTATTAGGTAGGAAGCTTCTCGTAAACACTCGTGTACTGCAGATTTTTCTATTTGCATATATCTAACCATAAAGATAACTATGAAGGTATATTTGTATAGTAGACACTTTAAGGTATTTCTTAAGATAGTTAACAACATGCACATACATATATGTCACATTAATACAAGATTAAAAACAATCCAAGACGACATTTTTTTCTAATTTCTTATTTAATAACATTTAAGTCGAACTAATTTAAATATGATTTCAGGCATTTTATTGGGAAATGTAAATTTTATTACAAAATATTGCTAAAAATTACCATAATAATTAGCTATGAATGTAATTGGAAAAATGAATTATAAACAACTATTAAAGTTTAGTATAAATAGTGATATTTATTTGACTCGCACCAAGGCCCAATATTTGTTGGACCGACCCTGTTATCGGTACCAGCACCGGCGGGCTGGTGACCACCATCCTCATCACCCCTAACGCCGACGACCGTTCACTCTTTGCCGCCAAGGACATTAACAATTTCTACCTCCAGCACTGCCCATAGATTTTTTTCCCATCAAACCGGCTGACTATGTGAAGTTCAATAAACCGGCTGACTATGGGAAGTTCCTCATCCTCTCTTTGGGTACCAGGTCAGCCAAGCTCGAGGGCAAGTTCGACGTAGCATAATGCAGCAGGTGGGACATCTTTGGGTGGCTCTACAACAAAGACGTGTCCCCACTCATTGACAGCTTCAGTCACGCAAGTGCCCACCTTGTGGACATCCATGCATCTATGCTCCTCCAGGCGCTACCTTTGCACCCAAGATGATGAGCTAAAGAGAAACACTTGCTCCGTCGATGTGGCCACGTCGGACAACCTGAACATGCTTATCAACGTCGGAAGGGAACTACTCAAGAAACATGTGTGTAGCGTGGATGTCGAGACTGGAAAAAGTGTGCCCAACGTGAACACGGGCACCAACAAGGAAGAGTTGATACATTTTGCCCGCATGTTGTCACATGAATGCAAGTCTAGGCTCCAAAAGAAGCAGATTAGCACTACAAAGTAAAACCTTGGCTAAGAAAAAAATGTTTCTCGAAGTCACTCATCTTGGTTAATAGATAAATGTAGAACAACATCCTGACACACCTTCTCTGCATTGGTACATGTATATATACATGGGAAATGTCAGTGAATACCATAACTCATGCCATTTGATAGGGGGTATCCTTAGTAAAGTGGTTAGTATAAGTAGGTGAGGTGTGTACGACGACCTTATAGCGAAGGTCGCCGTACACCGACAAAGTGACCCAACAATTTTTAATAGGTCCAGTTGCCTCGCCGGAGCGCGGCCTATGTTCTACGAGGGAGCGTCATTGAGAATAGTGCTAGGTGCATGAAACACTTATAGTGTTTCTGCTTCCGATGTCCCATGACCCCCGACAGTTCGAGCCTTGCTAGGGCCCTCAGTCTTCGATTCTCAGCCTCCGGTCGAACCTTGGCTCTTAGGAGAGGGGGGTAACTCTCTTGAGTTTATTCAAGTGGGGGTTAAGGATTTACATGACCACGAGGGGCCTTATGTAGCCTAGGGCTCCTTGAAAATGACCAATGGTACCCTTAAAAATAGGAGATGTGATGGTAGAACTAGGTAATCATTGGCCCATGAGTCCATGGCCCCCCTAGTTGGAGGGAGTTGTGGCCCATGAAAGGGAGATTCCATGAATCATGCTTGAGCTTGAGTCTTCATCTTTGACTTAGTTTTATGTGCTCTTTTCCTTTGCCTTGTTGACCATGAAGACTTGCTTTGAATTTCTTGACCGGGGTGGCTTGTGTGCACCCACCGTAGTTTGCTTGGACTTTAATTGACCTCCTTCACTTGTGTTAAATGCATTTGAATTCCGTCCATGTGGGTGCCATGTAGGACTCGGGTGGGACCCTGGTATAATTTTAGTTATTCCCAGGGCCGGCCCTGAGGGGGGGCAGAGGGGGCGACCGCCCCGGGCCCCCACATTCCAGGGGCCCCCTCCCGCTACGCAGCAGCCAGGCTAGCCCATGGCTCAATGGAAAAATAAGCTGGTCCATGGCCCAGGGGAAGAGGGAGGGCTGGGACGTATTGTGTACGCACGTAGCCAAAATTCACGGTTCACGCAATCATCGGCCATTTTTTTCCTTTTGAAAAGATCGTAACCACATGTCGTTCCTTCTTTCCTTCTTTTCACGACCGAGTCGCGATGCCGACGAACCCTAAATCTCTATTCATCTTTTCCCCTGGGGCCTGATCGTGAGATGCAAATCAACCGGTTGGTCTCAGCGCTGGACGCAGCCACGTAGGGAATCACACTAGTGCACGCACCATGAGCATCGCCGAGCGCCTCCGGTCTCCAGGCGCTGATTACGACCAGTGTGATTCCCTGGAGTGCAGATGCATACGCACACCTGAGCGCCTTCCACCTTTGGACATCAGTCTACGTCGTGGCATCATCATCGCCTGATCACCGTCGCCGATCCATAGGTCCGAGGTATGCCATAATCATATTATGTATTTTTTCATTGCTAATTAAGTAATTTCTCTTTGCATACATGATGTTTACCTTGCACCGTTCAATCTTATATGTAATATTTGTTTCTGCTATGTGTGTTACCATGCTATTTCGAAATTTGCGTCTTGTACTCTTGTAGCCAAAAAATGAGAAGGAAAAAACATGCAGATGACTTCGTAGAATCATAGATAGAAGGTACTGGCAATTCTTTTCAGCACTAATACTGGTCCGTCAATACCCAAATCATGAGTTGGTGATAATTGTTGTAGAGGAAGACGAACCAAACTATGAAAATTCTAAATCTGAACAAGACGAAAATGTTGGCATCAACACATGGAATAACAATTTATGTGGCTCTGATGTTTGTTTATAATATTTATGGTTTTACATTAAGGGGCCCCCGAGTTTTAGTTCCCGCCACGGGCCCTCAAAATCTCAGGACCGGTCCTGGTTATTCCCTCACATGATGACCCGAACACATGATTCACTATGTCAGTCCATGGATCAATAGCTAGCACTCACATTACAAGATGAAATACAGTGAATATTTCATACGTCATGATATTACATCACGGATCACTTTAATATATAATACAACTTACATATCTCAGAGCTATATCAGAAATATGCAGTGGAGCAGAATATATGTGGAGTCCATCAACAACACTTACAAAGTTTGAGTATAGACTCGTAACCATGTAGTTCCCTCACACATAGTTGTGAGAAAAAACTGGTTCAAGATCTTCTGGTGAAAGCTTAAGACCAAGCATCAGGTTAGGCGACGGTTTTATCTTTGTCGCATCCCCCTTTGGGGCATCACCTGGAAGAGCTCTGGTCGTGTTCGCGCATTTCATAGGTTGGACGCTCACCTTGCTTGGGCTATTCTGAGAGAAACCCTAGATCTTCGATGTCGTTCTCCCTCCAATGGGAAACGTTCTGGAGCAGCTGTTGGCTGGAGGGGCCATGAGGTAGAGTGGTTATTGCATCTGCCACAATGACGACAACGGATATCGGCATCATGGCGCAGCAGAGCCTCGACAACGGACGCATGCTGATGGACGCGCGCAGGTGGTGGCGTTGTCTGCCATCGTGGTGGCATCGACGACCTGGCAAGGTGAATGCGTTGATCTGTCCTGAAGGTGTGATGGCAGAAGATGGCGGCGGCTGATTCTTGAGCGTGGGCATGCGGTGCGCGCAGAAGGTCTGCTGGACCGGTTGGTGCTCTCGGCTTGCCGGCGAGCGGCTTGGTGAGGCCACCGTATTGGATGGTGTGTGTTGATGCAAGGGCGGGGCACATCATCAAGCTTGTAGGTGTAGTGACTATGGTTGCCAGAAAAGTGCCTGGTTTTGTTGAAAATATAATAGAAATGGATGTGTGCATCGCTTGATGTAGAGACAGGGGTTATCCTCCTATTCGAAACAATTATGAATTCATACATTCTGCAGAGGTTGTACAATTTTACCCACAAGACCCAATCAACCCCTTTCTACATTTTCCTACAAATACTCAAGTATATAACAACTTTTTTTTTTTGCAGTAACAAGTATATAACAACTGGGAAGAAACTGAGACAAAACGTTTCAGTTGTAGTACCCTTGTCCCATGGTAGTACCCCGTTCTCAAATACTCCATCAGTATGTACTACCCAGCATGAAACATCATTTGATCTCTTTGAACTTGGATGGCTTCCCTCTATGGGCATTGCATGGTAATCCAGGTCGCTGCCCCTCAACCTCCAAATAAACCATTCGACCCAGGTGATTCATTATTATCTAGTAGGAGTACTTACGTTGAACCTCACTTTTTTCTCATGGATCACTCTTCTCAACCATAAAAACATTTTTTTTCCTCTATCATGGTTCTAGCAAACAAAAATGAAAACAATTTTTGTGGCGACAAAAGAATAAAAGGTTCAGATCCTATGACAATCACTGGTAGGTGAACACTAATGTAAAGGTGATAGGTCGTACATGCTACTTAGAGCATCTCCAACAGCTGCACCAAAAGACGCGCACGGAGTAAACTGGCTTTTTAGCGCGGGGGGAAACGATTGTGCGCGCGGGGGAAAAGGCAGCAGCTCGCGCGCTAGATTTGGCGCACCGCGTCCGGCGCGCCTATAAGAGCATCTCCAACAGCCGTGCCAAAAAACGCGCGTGTGGTAAACTGGCTTTTTAGTGCGTGCGATACGTTTTCGCGCGCTCCAGCAGTGGCGGAAAACTAACGCGCGCGGGAAACGATTGCGCGCGTGGGGGAAAAGGCGGCAGCTCTCGCGCTAGATTATTTGGCGCACCGCGTCCGGCGCGCCTATAAATTGCAGCGCCCTCTGCCGCTCTCTCTCGCTCTCTCTAGCGCTTTCTCTCCTCGCCGCCAACACGACACCAGCGCACCACCATGCCGTCTCGCCGCCGGGGAGGTTCGGGCTACCGCGGCGTCCGCGTGCGTCCGTCCGACACCTACTCCACCTCGATCCGGTTGGGCGGCGGCGTGATCCTTGGCCTCGGAACCTTCGACACCGCCCAGGATGGCGCCCGCGCGTACGACGCTGCGGCATGGCGCCTCTGGCGGTCCTGTTGGGACATGAATTTCATCGACGTGGCAACGCCGGAGCAGGCACAGGAGTTGGCTCCTTTCCCGTGGCTTATCACCGACGAGGATCGGTGCAAAAACCGGAGGCGGGAGCGCCGTCTTAGCCTGGCCAAGATGGACGAGGAAGCCATGGCATTGTGGAGGCAATGCTTCCTGCAGGATATCATCAACGAGGAACAGTTCTTCGCCGAGAGGAGGGCGGAGAGGGAGGAGAAGAGGAAGGAGTGAACTGCCTATCGCAAGGACAAGCGAACGTGGAAGGCGGTTGCAAAATACAACATCGCGCTAGGAGATGCGTCGTCCTAGGACTCCCGCGACGAGCGGTTCCATGACGCCTACGCTCCGATGTCGGAGGAGGACATCACCGAGGCAGAGTCCGAGTCGGAGAATGATGAGTAGTAGTAGTTTTTCGTTTTTTTGTATCGTAGAACTATATAAACTATCTATTGTAGGAGAAGACTATGAACTATGTACGCATTTTGTATCGTAGAAGAAGGCTATGTGCCAAACTATCACTGTTCTCCACAAGAAAAAGAAATGAAATATAGCGCGTCTGCTGGAGCGGCTCGGGCACGCTTTATTTTGCGGCGGCCGCTGGAGCCAGCGCACCTCCGCGCGCAAAACCTGGCTCACCCGGCGCTGTATTCTGACTTTTAGCGCGCCGCGCGTTGCGCGGCTATTGGAGATGCTCTAAATTGCAGCGCCCTCCGCCGCTCTCTCTCGCTCCCTCAAGCGCTTTCTCTCCTCGCCACTGACATGACACCACCGTGCCACCATGCCGCCTCGCCGCCAGGGAGGTTCGGGCTACCGCGGCGTCCGCGTGCGTCCGTCCGGCACCTACTCCGCCTCGATCCGGTTGGGCGGCGGCGTGCGCCTCGGCCTCGGAACCTTTGACACCGCCCAGGATGGCGCCCGCGCGTACGACGCTGCGGTGTGGCGCCTCCGGCGGTCCCGTTGGGACATGAACTTCACCGACGTGGCAACGCCGGAGCGGGCACAGGAGTTGGCTCCTTTCCCGCGGCTTATCACCGACGAGGAACGACACAAAAACCATGGCGGTGTGGAGGCAATGCTTCCCGCAAGATATCATCAACGAGGAACAGTTCTTCGCCGAGAGGAGGGCGGAGAGGGAGGAGAGGAGAAAGGAGCGAGCCTCCTATCGCGAGGACAATCAAACGCGGAAGGAGGTCGCTAAATACAACATCACGCCGGGAGATGCGTCGTCCTGGGACTCCCGCAATGAGCGGTTCCTTGACGCCTACGCTTCGACGTCGGAGGAGGACATCATCGAGATAGAGTCCGAGTCGGAGAACGACGAGTACGTAGTAGTAGTATTTTTTGTATCGTAGAACTATATAAACTATCTATTGTAGGAGAAGACTATGAACTATGTACGCATTTTGTATCGTAGAAGCAGGCTATGTGCCGAACTATCACTGTTCTCCACAAGAAAAAAATTGAAATATAGCACTCCTGCTGGAGCGGCTCGGGCGCGCTTTATTTTGCGGCGGCTGCTGGAGCCAGCGCACCGCCACGCGCAAAACCTGGCTCACCTATTCTGACTTTTAGCGCGCCGTGCGTTGCACGGCTGTTGGAGATGCTCTTATGGTGATACCTTACATGGAATGAAAACATAGGTAAAAGTATTATAAAAAATAATTCATGCGGTGTAACTTGCCTTGATGGTTTGTGATGGTAAAACAGACTCATAGAAATAATAATTCCTTGCCTCCGAATTCTGCGGTAGAAACTTGCAAAGGCAATAACAACTTGGCCAACAATCAAACTGAAATATCAAACAAACACAATTTGACAAACTCAGATAAGATCCAAATGAAAATAAAAAAATTATGACGAGTTAGCTCTTTTCAGATCTTAACTCATCAAGTGTGTGCAGTGGGTGCTAAGTCTGGCACAAGTTTTATGAGAACTTGAGTATGGCAAAGTTCAGTGCTATAGTGTAGCCCAAGGTTCAGTTGACCAAAAGAACCTTAATTGCATATGGACTTAACAACCAATTACTAAGTTTGAAAATGAACCAAAAACAAGATGACAATCTTGAATTAATTTGATTGCATTGTTTTTTTTTGTGGGAAAGGAACTTTCATTGATCAAGCATCGTGATTACAATCCGAGTCAACTATGCTAGCTATCTCCATAGGGGAGTTATGAAGCCAACAGGCAGTACGTTGTTGCGAGCGACCTATAGATGCAAGGGTATGACTCGCCACATTCGCGTGCCTACTAATCTTAGCTAGACTAATGTTCCTTTCGTGAGCCAGAAGCCGTCTGATCTCACTAACACGATAAGCATGCCTTGACCGATCCACCTCCTTGGATTGCACCATTTGTAATAGTTCGGCACAGTCGGATTCGACAATCAGCGGCAAGTCTGACCAATGGAGTGCAAGCCTGAGCCCTTCATCCATGGCTGCCATCTCAGCCTCCAAGGGATCACAACAATTGAAGATCACTCGTGTTGCAGCAAAGATAACTGCTCCATCATGATCACGCAAAATCATACCAGCCCCCGCCGTGCCATCTTACTTCACAAAAGAACCTCAATGTTTAATTTAGCATGGTCCAAGTCTGGAGGTTCCCACCGTGGTTTAGCTGTAACTTCATATGTGCTCGTTGGCTTGCTTCCAGAAAAATTAATCACATGTTTGCCCTTAACCATGTCCGCCATTGGGTGATGCTCGATCCCAAGGAGCGACGTAATATAGCTTGATAGGAACCTGCGGGAGCCTTCGATCGGTACTGGTGGTTTCTGGTGGGAGTAAAATACACCCACAGTACCTGTACTCTCCGTATAAAATCACTTTGGTCACTGTATTCTGGCAACTGCAAATTACGGTCATTATGCTAATGTTGCTTGCTCACCATACGGTCACTTGCGCCCGAAACGTACGTATTTGCACAGCTGGCATGCGATTTTTGCAATTACACCCTCCCCTCCCCCTCCCACCATCAAATCCCTAGCTCGTTCGGTCGTTCCCCATTCAACATCGGCTGCGTCGCTGCGTTCCACTTCTGCACAGAGAGAAGAGAGGAAAGGGGAGCAGAGAGAGCCCAGGCGATCGCTGTCCGCTAGGGTTTCCCGTCGCGGCTGCTACCATGACCGGCGGAGGTGGTTCGTCGGCCGGAGCAAGAGACGCCCTCGACTTGCTGGATGTTGGAGGAAGCAGCAGCGAGCCAAAGCCCTTCCTCCGTCGACCTGATCATGCGCGGACGCCGGCATACGGTGAGCACTCTCGAATCCTTCGCCCTTCGGTTCGCATCTCTTTGTAGGAGTCGATTTGGAGTGATTGTTAGGGTTAGATGAACGATTTTCCTCTGTTGCTCTGAAATAAAAGAGGAGGTTTTGCCGATTTTCCTCTGTTGCTCTGAAATAAAAGAGGGGATTTGTAGTTAGGGTTAGTTTGCTGATTTTGCAGTGATTGTTAGGGCTAGATGAATGATTTTCCTTTGTTGCTCTGAAATAAAAGAGGGGTTTTTGCTCTGTTTTTTTATTTTGCAGAGGAATACAATTATGATTATCTGTGCAGTCTAGGCATAAATCATGGTGGTTTCTTTGTTGGCCAAGGTAGCTATAGGAGTTACTGCAATGGAAAAACTGCTTGGTATGATTATGTGCCGTCTGCGAAACTGACCATGTCTGAATTGGAAAGGATAGTTGAAGATCTAGGCTATGAGATGGCAGGTAGATTGGATGTATATTGGTGTTTGCCAGGGTTGCAAATTAAGACTGGTGGTCTTAGGAAAATGAATTCCCAGGAAGCTTGTGACAATATTAGTGCTTGTGTAGTTTTTGGACATAAAGAAATTCAGTTATTCCTTGACCATGATGAGAGCTACAGGAGTATCGAATGGGATGATGTTGTGGTCTTTCCTGTCAATGATTTACCTCATGTGATCAGTCCTAGGAAAGTAAAAGAGGAGAAATTTGCAGAGAGAATGCCTGAACAAAATATGGCAGAGGAGCAAGGTGATGACAATGCAGAGGAGGCTGGGCAGAACATGGAAGAGGGGCAAGGTGATGAGCAATTCAATGAGGAAGAAATTGAGCAGTATATGGCTGATGCTGAGGAAGAGGATGAGGCTGATGTGGAAGAGGAACAGGAGGAAGATGTTGTGGAAGAGGAACATGATGAATATGCACAGTCAGATGTAGATGATGGCAGTCTTTCTCATGCTGGAAGAGGAGTTAGTGATTCAGAAAATGGGGATGCAATTGTGGACAGTGATTATGCTATATCTGATGGAGATGTAGATCTTCTAGAAGATCAAATAGAAGAGGTGGTCATAGATGTAAAAGGAAAGAAAGCTGCAGATATTGGAGCTTCTTCTGATGAGGAAGATCTTCAGATGCCAGATTCTGATGAGGATGAGCTGAAGCACAACTTCAATACATTCAGGCCAGAAGATATGCATGATCCTGTGTTCAAAGTTGGACAGTTATTCCAGTCACCAGAGATGTTAAGGAAAGCCATTAGGGAATATAGCTGCAAGAACAGAGTTGATATCTCACTCCCAATAAATGATAGGAAAAGAATTTCAGCCAGGTGTGAAAAAGGATGTTCATGGTACTTATGGGCATCTCATGACAGCAGGACCAAGTGCATGATGATCAAGAGAATGACCACTGAGCATACTTGCTGCAAGAAGTGGAAAGTGAGGTCTTTTACCTCTAGATTTCTATCAGAGAAGTATGTTGAGCATTTCAGGGCTGATGATCACATGAATATGAGGAACTTCAGCAGGATTGTCCAAAAAGATTGGAACATGACACCCACCAGAAGCAAATTGCAGAGAGCCAGAAGATTAGCGATGAATGTTATACATGGAGATGAAGAACAATAGTACAATCTGCTATGGGACTATGCAAATGAAGTTAGAAGATCTAATCCTGGTAGCACTTTTTTTGTCTCGCTTGATAATGAAGAGAGGTTTAAAAGATGTTATTTCTGTCTTGATGCATGTAAAAGAGGATATTTGGAAGGATGTAGACCTGTGATATGTCTTGATGGATGTCATATCAAGACCAGGTATGGTGGTGTACTTCTGAGTGCCATTGGCATGGACCCAAATGATTGTATCTATCCATTGGCCTTTGCTTATGTTGAAGTGGAAGACACCCACACCTGGACATGGTTTCTTAGGGCTTTGAAGCAGGACCTTGGAATTGTAAGCACTGAGCCCTGGACACTGATGTCTGACAGACAAAAGGTAAATTCAGTTCAGTTACTATTCACTTTCAGTGTAGTTTCAGTTATTCAGAGACCTATGCCAAAGACAACTACTACTCCTAGGCCTTTGCCAGACTGTTCTTTTATTACTGCTGCTAGAGAAGCCCTTGGCACAGGGACAACAAGCACCTCAACAGCAGCAGGAGACCTTGCTATGAAGGCTGCAGCTATGAGAATTGCAAAAGAAAAGATCTTTGCTGCACAGAGAGATGCAACACAAGAGCAGAGGTATGAGTCCCATGAGAAGCAAGCTGCTGATGTGCTTGCTAGAAGAGAAGCAGAGAAGGCAAAGAAAGAAGAGGAGAAGGCAAAGAAGAGAGCAGAAGCGCTAGCAAAGAAAGAAGAAGAGAAGGTAAAGAAGAGAGCAGAAGCACTAGCAAAGAGAGAAGAAGAGAAGGCAAAGAAAGCACAGAAAATGGCAGCAGAGATAGAAGAAAAGAGGAAAGTTGCAATTGCCAGGAGAGAAGCTCATCTACAAGCAAAGCTTAGGGAAGTAGAGGAGAAGAAGGCTGCTGCACAAGCAAAGAGGGCTGCTTCTACTATGTCCAACAGAGCAAAAAAACACAAGGTCAACATGTTTGATGAATTCAGATGATTGTTCATCCTCTAGTCTTTAGTTCATTAAGTGTAGTGATCTTAAAAACTATGATCTTTCTTTTGTTGCTCAACAAACTACCGGTGATCTTAATTTTGTTGCTCAGATGGAGCATTTAGTTGAACTTCATTCTACTCTTACCAAGTGGAGTATGGATGTCAACTTTGTAATGCTTGTGTATTGAATCTTGATATGTAATGAAGCAAGTTGAACCTGGCTATGCTAGTGATGAAAATGTGTTGATCCTTTTATGATGGTGTAGTTCATTATATGTAGTTCGTTTGGGATGAAGGCATCGATGCTCGAAGGGAGTCGAGACAGAAGTTTGTTTGGGATAAATTGCATTATTTGGTACATCCATATTCTGGGCACGACTTTGCTCGAAGGCATCGATATTCATTCATCACTTGACAAATTGCATCATAATTAACAGAAAAATAACAATCTTGTTAAATTCATTCATCATACTCTCATTTGATACATCCATATTCCCCAACACACAAAGATCACATTTTTAACACTGCAACTCCACACAACACAACAAGTGATTTGTGGAATGGGGAACGAATGGGAGGGGAAGGGGGAAGAGGAAGGGGGGTGTAATTGCAAAAATCGCATGCCAGCTGTGCAAATACGTACGTTTCGGGCGCAAGTGACCGTGTGGTGAGCAAGCAATGTTAGCATAATGACTGTAATTTGCAGTTGCCAGAATACAGTGACCAAAGTGATTTTATACAGAGAGTACAGGTACTGTGGGTGTATTTTACAGTCATTCCGAGCATACCAGATTCTCCATATGATCATGAGTGAGGCTAGCCTTTGCACGCCCGGCAATTTCTCCAGTAGGCGAAATATCCATTCTGGCTCCGCGTCACACAGGTCTTCCAGCGTTGGCAGCTCCCAGTTTTCGCGCATTGCATCCCAGAGAGCTACTGCATGAGGGCAACATATCAAGGCATGGTGCACGTTTTCCTCTCCCACCCCACACAACGTACATGTGTGGTCAACTATCATATGCCTTCGCTTCTTTTTAGCTTGTGTCGCGAGTGCTTCCTGGGCAGCTTTCCACACGAATATGCGGACTTTGGCAGGCGTGTTGTTCTTCCAGATGAGGTCCCAGACCGGTCGACACCCGTCCGGCCGCCCACTAGATGCTCCCATCTCCCGACCTGCCATATGCTATTGCAAACCAAGGTAGTAGGCACTACGTAGAGAGAAGTGCCCACGTTTATCAGGATGCCAAGCTAGGAAGTCAGCTTCCAACCTACTAGATGCCTTGATTTTTAGAATGCAGTACACATCCGGCTGAAAAAGATGCTGCTGAAGGAGAGTTCTATTCCATGTACCATCTGGATTAAGTAGTTCAGAGACCCACTTGAGCCGGCAGCGACGCTTTGGAGTGAGCGGCCTTCGAGACTTGGCACGGGGTAGCATGGGTCACGCCAGATGCACACCCTTGATCCGTCACCAACACGTCAGATGATACCTTTTTTTAGCAGCTCCAGTCCGTATTCAATAGCTTGCCATGTTGAGGATGCATTGCCTGTAAACACAGTGTCCACCAAGAACCCATTGGGGTAATACTTCGCCTTGAGTACCAGCGCACATAAGCTATTAGGATTTTCAATCAACCTCCGGCCTGCTTAGCGAGCAACGCTTGATTAAAAAGCTTCATTCCGGAACCCCATTCCACCATGAGATTTGGGTCGTAGCATAATATCCCAAGATACCCAATGAGTTCTTCACCTCCCCTGTGTTGCCCCCCACAGAAAATCACGTACAATCTTAGTGAGGTCCTCACACAAGCCATCTGGGAGTTTAAAGACACCCATAAGGTATGTGGGTAGGGCTTGGGCGACCGCCTTCACGAGCACCTCCTTTCCCCCTTGAGAAGAATCACCTCCTTGCACCAGCCTCTTTAATAACATGGCCTGCAACCCTTGAAATTTGCCCCGGCGCATCGTCCCCTCGGGGGTCGGCAGCCCGAGGTACTTAGGCTCAAATTATACTTGTGACACATGAAGTACTGATTTAATTTCCTCCTGGATCTCAACAGGGCAAGACTTTCCGAACATAAGGGAGCATTTATCAACATTCACTAACTGGCCAGTATAATACCTTGGACATATGAGTTAATGACCTACTGCATCCGAGTGGCTTGATCCACATCCGCTTTCAGGGAAAGTAATGTGTCGTCTGCAAACAACATGTGAGATATACCCGGAGCACCACGACAAACCTTTAAAGGAGTTATATTACCGTCCTTCATTTCCTTTTGCAACAACGCCGAGAGCCCATCTACTACGAACAGAAAAAGGAATGGCGATAGAGGATCCCCTTGTCGGAGGCCGCGGGTGAGTGTGAACGAATCCTGCAAGGTTCCATTAAATATAACGGAGTAACTCACCGAGGATACACACAACATAATCCATTTGATCCATTGGTGAGCGAAACCTAAGCCTTTCATCGTCTTCTCTAGGAAGTCCTAATCCACACGGTCGTAGGCCTTCGACAGGTCAATCTTGTATGCACAAAAGTTCTTCCCAGGATTAGTATTATGCTCAATGAAATGGAAACACTCAAAAGCCACACGTGCATTATTTGTGATTAATCGTCCGGGCACAAAAGCACTTTGATTCACTGATATGATATCTCCAAGCACCGGCTTCAGTCTGTTTGCAAGGCACTTTGCGATTACTTTATACAAAATAGTACACAGGCTAATAGGCCTGAACTCCTTTAGCGTGGCTGGCCGGTTCACTTTAGGAATTAAAACTATGGCTGTATGGTTCACATTGGCGGGCATATGACCAGTAGCAAAAAATTGTTGTACTGCGGGCACCACTTTTGCCTTGAGGATACCCCAATTCTGCTGATAGAATTTCGTTGGAAAACCATCAGTACCCGGTGCCTTCAAAGGGCCAATTTGAAACAGTCAATCCGCAATTTCCTTTTCAAAAAAATCCTGACACAAATTCTCATTCATTTCAAGCGAGACTTTTTTCTCGAGTAACTGAACAATCGCCTCCCGGTTTAAGTTAAGGTATCGTGTGGACAACTCTTGAAAGTATTTCGTGGCCATGGCCTCCAACTTGCCCTGAGAAGTCACCTAATTATCATGCACGTCCTTTAACCTGGTGATCTTATTTTTCTTCACCCTCCAGACCGCCTTACTATGGAAGAACTTTGTGTTTCGATCACCCTCTTTGAGCCACTTAATGCGAGAGCGTTGTAAATACAACATCTCCTCCTTATATAAAAGCTCATTTACCTGATCATTGATCCTACGGACTTCAGACTTGTCTGCCCCGCTGCCAATGAGACGGTTAAGTTCTGCACGCAACTCTTCAAGTTTGCGTAGAATGTTTCCAAAGCATCGATTACTCCATGCATGCAGAGACTTCATCACCTCTCCTAGGCAGCTCTTTATGGCACCAAGGTCATCCTTCTCCCCGGCTGTCGCCCAAGCTTGTTCAATGATCTCAGGAAGGTCGGATGCCCTTTCCCAAAACAGCTCATACTGTCGACACCTTCGCTTATTTTGCACAAGTTGTTCAGCGTGCAATCGGATCAGTAATAAGCAATGATCAGAGCACGGAGATACCACATGTTCGACTGACGCGTGCTAAAAAATGTCACGCCATGCCTCACTCGCCACAAGGCAATCCAGTCGCACTTTGACGTTTCGCCTCCCCCCTTGTTTGTTGTCATACGTGAATGGAAACCCCTTGAACCCCAGGTCGGTCAGGTCACAGTCCCCCAAGACATCTCGGAACGCCGCCATCTGTGTCTCCGGCCGACTCATGAAGGAGAAATGCTCAAACACTACTGGAATCGACTTCTTTGCCGTCTGCCATGGTGGAGGCAAAGGCACGGATCCCGGATGGCAAAGTCCTTTGCCGTCAGCCAGCGGATGGCAAACCGTCCGGCTGAACACGTGCCAGCAAAGGCCTTCTTTGCCGTCCTCTTCGTAGAAATGGACGGCAAAGGATTGTGCCGTCTGCCATCCGAGGCCAGCAGATGGCAATGACGACGGACAACAGCGGTGTGGGGTGAGAGCTGTTAGGGGGTTAACGGCGCTCTTTGTCGTCCGTCAGCCAATGGCGAAGAGGCAAAGCTCTTTGCCGTCCGCTGACGCACGGCAAAGAGCTTAGCTAGGGCAGCACTGGGATGCTGCCACGTCGCCAGCTATGCCGTCGGCCAGCAGACGGCATAGATGGCCTTGTTTGCCAGGCCTATTTGGTCACTTTGTCGTTCTCTTGCAGACAGCAAAATGACCAAATAGGCAGTCAGTGTTGCCAGTTTGCATAGGTGACTGCCACGTGTCCTCTTTGTCGTCGGCTAGCTGACGGCAAATCTCTTTGCCATCCGTTAGCAGACGGCAAAGAGGCTACACATCCCCTGTTTTTATTTAAATCCAATTAATTAGACATGGTTTCAAACACAGATATACATGCATACATATCCAACATATCCAACAGCATGTCCAACAACATATTTGATCAAATCCAACAACATAGTTCAACAAAGTCCAACATATCCATATATACATAATCACAAACAAGTTTCCAACAACATATTCATATAGACATACATATCCAAACAAGTTTTCATAAACAACAAGGAAGCACCAGAAGAATAGTACACTCCATGAATCCAAGCCTTCCTCGTGTAAAGCAAATCTGCAAATTGGGAAAGATAAAAGTTAGAAGAAGAAGAAGAAGAAGAAGAAGAAGAAGAAGAAGAAGAAGACTAGTTACAAGAAGAAGACTAGTTATAAGAAGAAGAAGAAGAAGAACAAGAAGAAGAAGATTTTTTTTCTTCTTTTTCTTTTTATCCTCTCCTCTTCTTAGAGCTAAGCTAGGTAAAAATGCTAAGTGTAGGTCATTTTAGAGCTAAGCTAGGTAAATAGGTCATTTTGGAGCTTAGTAAGGTTATTATGTCATTTTCGAGGAAAATAAGCTAAGTCTATATCATTTTGGACGTAACAAAGATTATCATGCCATTTTTGACCTAAGTATGCTAATTATGTCATAAATGAACTGATTAAGCTAAGTATAGCTCATTTTTTTATATAACTTAGGTAATTATGCCATTTAGAAGTAAAATAAGCTAAGTATCCATTTGTAAAGCAAAACATTAGAGAAAACTTACCCTCATCACAACAAATATGATGAAGATCGCAACTAAGGTAACAATTGATCCAATGGCATATGATACCAAGCCTCATTATCAATGGCATATTTTGTAATCTTCTTAAGCTTAGGCGCATTGCATCCATCTTCAAGCGCATTGCATTCATCTTCATCTTGTGATCATCGATGACATCGGCAATATATAACTCCAATGTCATCTTCTCTTCTTCAATTCTTTTAATTTTTTCTTTCAAATACTCATTTTCTTTTTCAACTAAATTTAATTTCTCAACAAGAGGGTCGGTTTCAAATTCCGGTTCACATAGCTCCTAGATTAAAATATCTCTATGTCAACTTGATGACCATAATTGTCATAAATGCGAAATGGAACAAATAGTTATGAAAGAGAATTTATCACATCCGAATCATAAAGCGGGCGAGGGCCGACGGGGACGGAAATCAAGAGCATGGCACTATGTATAAGAAACAATCATACAAAGTAAGAAAATTATACATACCAACTATATAAATCATATAAAGTACAACATAAAAATTTGAATACCTAAGAATCACTATCGGTAATGACGTGCTCATCATCATCATTAATAAATGCATCATCATCACTATCGGTAATGACGTGCTCATCATCATCATTAATAAATGCTTCATCATGTGGAAGGCCACCTTTACGTAATCGTTCAAGCATTGACAGGTCATCTGCAGCAGTAACTTCTTCTTCTTCCGGCTCTTCTTGTTTCGGCTCAGGGTCGGATTCACTATCGTTGTCTACTTCAATGTTCTGGGGTGGAGCAGAGCGTTTCTTGAAACATTTTTTGGCAAGACGTGTTTCTTGGAAGAATTCTCCTTTGTCATATGTGTCTTGGTTAATGTGATGTTCATAAATGATCTAGGGTCTGTTGGCCTGTCAATGCAGGTGGTGCAGAATGTTTGACAACTCTAGATTTCATGAAGTTCTTCTTGTCTTTCCTTAATTTATGGTGAGGATCTAGAAACTGTCTATGCAAGTCGAAGCAACTATACTTGTGCCCCGCCGTCAGCCAACGAAACTCAAGAGCTCCCTTGCATGTGGGGCACGGGAACCTTCCATGCACACACCAGTCAACGAATAGCGCATACGCCGGCAAGTCATGCGTCGAGTACATGTACCAGGCACGCATTATGAAGTTCTCTTTGCTAAAGACGTCATATGTCTTGAACCCATTATCCCAAGCTTCTTGCAATTCGTCCTTAAGCGGCTGCATGTACACATTCATATTCTTCCTCGGATAGTTGGGCCCTAGAATTATCAACGTCAGCAAAATGTTATTTCTTTGCATAATCTGCCCCCCCCCGGGGGGGGGGGAGATTGAGTGGAATGACAAACACGGGCAAACAGCTGTATGGGGCTGCCATCTGACCAAACACACTGAACCCATTTGTGTTGACGGCGACTCGAGGATGCCTTGGATCTGCCATTTTTTCCTTATGTAATGCATCGAAGCGCTTCCACGCTTCACCATCCGATGTGTGCACCCTCATCACATTCCCATCTGCATTTAGTTTGGTTCTTTTGCCCGTTTTGTGCCATGTCATCTGTCTGGCAGTCTCTTCGACCATGAAAAGACGTTGAAGTCTTGGTACGATTAGCATACACCGAAGAACATTAACGGGTATTTTGGTCTGCGTCTTCTCACCTATACCGTTGTCTACCACAACATACCTGGAAGAATTGCAAATGGGACAATAGTTCAAGTCCTCATACTTAAGCCTAAATAAGACACATACTTTCTCACACGCATGTATCTTCTCATAGGGCATCTTAAGAGCATGGAGGATTTTGTCTGACTGGTACAGGTTTGGAGGTAGCACATGGCCTTTGGGTAGAAATCGTCCAAAAATTGTCATCATCGCGTCGTAGCATTCTCTGCCCAAGTTGAATTGAGCCTTCAAAGCCATTATTTGTGAGATGGCATCCATCTGACAAAGCTCAGAGTGCTTGTGGAGAGGACGTTTTGAGGACTCCAACGTTTCAGTGAAGGCCTTTGCAGATTCCTCCATCTCCTCGTCCGAGTCCCGAGCATCGTCAAAGTCTTGCACCATGTCTGCGGTCCTGGTACCATGCTCGTCGGTGCAACGACGAACCACCTTGGCTCTGGCACGTTGGGCAGACTCACCATGTAATGTCCAGACCGTGTAACCAGGCGTAAAACCAAACTTCTGCAGGTGTTTACTCATTTCAAGCTCATTCCTATGATTATAGTTGTCGCACCGGACACAGGCGCACCAGCTAAATTTCTGGCCATTTGCAAATGCGGCTCTAACAAACCTCTTAGTTTTTGTTAACCATTCCTCGGTCCAAACATATTGACTAGTTAACCTGTGTAAATCCACACACGATCACTCATATTGACTTCCTACTGGACACACAAGAAATATATACATAATTAAGCAAACCATATCCATCAGTTAATGGAGTTTGTTAGTTTTATTATGTCCATGCAACCTACACGCTAATAGGTAAGGATAGGTCCTAATCACACTCGAGTATGTGTAGATCAGGTTCATTTTCCCATGCTCTGCTCCGGATCTGACGCAAAATTTCGGCAGCACCTTCCCGCAGTTCTCCTGATACACGTCTTAGCAATAAGCAGAGAGGATGTGTACTCGGAGAACAACAGGGAGGCATTGATGAAATTTTCATCGGATCCGGAGCTAAGCATATGGGAAAATGAACCCAATCTACACATACTCGGGCTATCCATGGATAACATTGGACAATTCAAAAGAATCACGATTATAAATATGCAAATGCATGCATATTTATAGATGTAACCCTTTCGAACGGGACACGCATAGTGGTTACGCATACTGATGATTGACACATATAGCTAGCAAGTTTCATCGGCACGAAGATCGGAACAGAGCAAATGAAGGGGGGAGGAGGAGATGTCATTCGTGCTCACCAACGAACACAGGGGCGGAGCTCGTCGAACACTAGACCCTCGCAACGACGAAATAACTGCATATTTAAATCGAAAGATGAGTAACATAGCAAGTATTCGACACCGACGGCCACATGTACCTCGCACTGACGATACTTGTTGTTTACGGTACCATCGACACCGAGGAACCCTCTATCCCGCTCGTCCCCCGGTAAACTAAATAGCAACTACCATCGGTGCAAGGTACATGAGGCGGTCGGTGTTGAACACTAGATCCACATCCCACAAGTGAAGCCGGCGCCCGGCGTCCCGCAACAATAGTTCTAATGGCCGATGACGGTCGAACACCTTGGCGAATTTGTCTGGCAGCCACTATGATGAGGATTAAAGCCAAGTTTTGAAATTTTCAAACAGCCTAACCGACTTGAGTTAGTTTGGGTGTTTCAAGTTTCAACACTTAGCTTTCAATCGTCATCTCTGAGGCTACCAAACAAATTTGCAATGGTGTTCGACCGCCATCGACACCGAGAACTGTTGCTACTGGACGCAGGACCCCTGTGTCACTTGTGGGACGTGCATGTAGTATTCGACATGGACGGCCACATGTACCTCGCACTGACGATACTTACTATTTAGGGTACCATCGACAACAAGAAACCATCTTTTTCTTCTTCTTCTTCTTCTTCTTCTTCTTCTTTCTCTTTTTTCCTTTTCTTCTTCTTCTTCTCCTTCTTCTTCTTCTTCTTCTTCCTTCTCCTTTTTCCTCTTCTTAAACCAAGCACTAACCTAAAACAAAACAGAAAAAAACTACACCTAAACGATGCATGCGGTGCTCCTTCTCCTTTTCTTCTTCTTCTTCTTCTTCTTCTTCTTCTTCTTCTTCTTCTTCTTCTTCTTCTTCTTCTTCTTCTTCTTCTTCTTCTTCTTCCTTCTCCTTTTCCTCTTCTTCGCCGCTCCTCCTTGCTCCAACACGCGCCCTGGACAGTGATGCATGTGGTGCCATGTAGGCGGGCAGGCAGCTGAGGTGGCGCGGTTGTGGAGCTTTCATGAAGGGTTGCATGTTGCCACGCAGGTGCCTGCCCAGCTGGCTGGGTCGGCAGCTGCATGTGATCGGCGGCAAAGGCTTGACTGGCGCAGGCCTGTCAGCGGCCCTGCTGGTGCATTTGGCGAGGGTCTTGCCAGGTGGCCTGGCAAGGATCTTGCCGGGGGGCCCGACAAGGGTCTTGCTGCGGCGCGCTGGTGCCCCCGGCAAGGATCTTGTCGGGGGTCTTGTGGGTTTCTTCGGTGAGGACAGTTTCCTTCCTATCCTCATTTGATCTTGAACATTCTATGTCTTCACAAAGATCTGCATGCCACCACGGAGGTGCCTCTCGAGCCATGTCGCAATGCATTTGTTTAGCGTTGATGGGCTCAAAGGCGGCTCGCTCAGCTAGTGTGGGTGGGCTGCCCCGGCAAGGGTCTTGTCGGGGCTGCTGAGGCCACCCCGGCAAGGGTCCTTGCCGGGGAAACCTGCTTCGCCCATCCGATCTTCGTGGCATTGGTCCTTGTTGTTGCTCTATTTTCCTTGTGGCTTCGGCTTCTCTCCGGCTTCCCCTTCCTGCCCTGTGATGCGTGGCCGTGGCGGGAGGCTCTAACTGCCCGTGCACAAGTAGAGGGGTCAAAAGCAGAGCACCTACTTTTGTACACCGACAGGAGCCCCCGGGCCTGGGCCATACATAAGCACATCACATTGTTTGGCCAGGCCCAGAATGTTGCGCAGGCAGTTGGGGCGGATTTTTACTGCGGCCACTGTTCCGTCCGCTGTTCTTCCCCATGACCCGCGTTGAACGCACGATGTGGGGGTCGTGCACGCGCGTGACGTGGGCATGCTGGCGTCACCTTGTGGTGGACAGTAAAGAGGCGGCTTGCGTGCCTCTTCAAGACCGCAGGGCTGCCTCCTATTCACTGCCCTCGCTTTGGGAACCGTCGTTCCACGTGTCCCACTGCGGCCGCCCCTTACGCCACATTTGCTGCAAGCATAATGCAGAGCGAATGGCAGGCGCGCGGGATGTGGGAAGTCACGCGCGTGCGGGTCGATTCCTACGTGCCTTCAATGGAGCGGGGAGGGCGGTCGACGGCCTGCTTGCTGTCACTTCAATGAGCCGGATTTGCTGAGAGTGGGAGGCCGAGCCTTGCCCCCGCCCCTTTATAAATAGGGGAGCGGGAGGAATGGCGCCTCCCAACTCTTCGCCATTTGCTTCTCCCCATTCTTGCTTTCCTTCTTCTTCTGTCGTGGCGAGGGGGCACGGCGATGCATCATCGGTGGCGGCGAGGGTCTCGGCCAGACAGCGCATCGCTCCTCCCCAAGAGCTCGTAGCGGCGGAGCCGGCCTCTAGAGGAAGGGGGAGGGGGCACGGTCAAGGCCGTCGAGGGAGAGGAGGACGGGGCGGCAGATCAGCCTCGCCCCCTCCAGCAGCCACTCCTTTGATGGAGGGCCACGCCGGGGACAACCCCTGCGAATTTTTCGTCAGGCTGCGGCATCCACCGCGCCGTCGCCTTCGCCTCCCGACTCCGTTTGCATGGGAGATGGAGCTAGATCTGCCGCGGGCACTGCGGCTGCACATGAGGGGTTGCGGGAATAGTGGCACATGGGTCAACGTCGAGTTCCCCGCCCCTCATGTCATGTATCTTCACCGAGGGTGGAAGACCTTCGCTCGCCTCCACAACTTGACGGATGGGCTCGCTGTCCATTTCAAATTAATGGAGGGTGGCCTCCTCTCCGTCAAGATCTTCGGGCACTTCGGGACCCGCGTGAGGTGCTGCATGGAGAGCTCCTCCGATGATGAAGATTCCTCCTCAAGCGAGAGTGGCGAGGAAGACAACGGCAGCGACGATGAGGGCAGCGGGCGGAAGGATGATGGGTCCGACTAGGTGCCGGGCGTCGCTCCGGGCGGCACCGACGATCCCATCATCCTTGTCGCCGGCTCCTTGAACTTCTTGGGGTCGTCTCCTTGGGCGGCTGGCATAGGGAGGCTGCGAAAGAAGAAGGGGGCGGGCGGCAAGGCCGTCAAGTCGGAGTACGCGGGCACCGACGCCTTCATCGCATGTTGACGTCCTGCCGCCTCGTCTTCGAGCTTTGCCTCTGGCGCCGCTATCACCATCCAGCCCTTGGACGGCCACCGAGATGTTCTCTTGGTGTCTTCTGCCACTCGTAGCTCGCCTAGGCGCCCCTTTTGCCCTTATGCTTTCTTGTTCCATTTCCTGAGGAGAGGGACAAGAAAGGGATTACGGGCACCTTATATCTTTTTGGTCTTGTAAGCCTTCGGGCCTTTGTTAGCATTAGAACTTGTAATCCCCTTGTTCATGTTTTTCATTTCGTATGAACTGTACCTGTATGGGATGTTTTTTAATGAAAAAGGGATGTTTGCCGGGATTTTTGTTCGCGGGAGGAACCCACGACAAGGGGTGAGCCCTTGTTATCCTTAAGACAAACATTTTGTTTCGCCCGGCAACAGGCCTTGCCATCCCCCCACCTTGCTCGACCTTTCTCACGCTCTTGGCGGAGGCAGGTATGAGGTGGGCTTAGGCTCCTCATTCCCCGTCTTTGCTGCGGCGACCACGACCAAATTCGGACCCAGGGGATAGTCCTTGGGTGCCGGAAAGGGGGGGGGCACGTCAGCTTAGAGATAGAACGGGGTTTCACATATCCCAGTCCATAACGAAATGCATGATAGAGGATAAAGGACTTATCTGGATCTACAGCCCCCGATGACCTTGGCTTGCCGCGGAGGGATCCTTGTTCTTGTAGCCCCCGGCAACCCAGGCTTGCCGGGGCCCGGACGCTGGTCCGTTTCTTTGTTCCAAAAATAGCTCGGCAAGAATGCTTATGTGCCCTGCGAACCAAAGAAGACAGAGAAGAACAGAGAGACATGCACTCGACCTCTAAGCTAGGGGTAAGCCGCCGCTAAGCACTATCAACCCTAACCGAGGAAGAGACTCGACCTAGCATGCATGCTATAACTTAGGGCGCCAGAGCTTTGTTTATTTATGCTCAGGGTCTGCGCCTGGCTTTGTACAAAGGGTTACATGCCTTGCCGGAAAGGCTTGTACAAAAGGGTGGCTTGCCGGGAGGCCCGGCAGCCGCGCCTTATGGGTAAAACTTGCGAAGATGCTCGATGTTCCAGGATCTTCTCACTGGAATGGCATCTTTGGTCTCCAGCCAGACTGCACCGGGCCTGGTGACTCGTGTTACCCGATAAGGGCCTTCCCACTTTGGCATCAACTTGTTAAAATTCTTGGCCGACTGAACGCGCCGAAGAACAAGGTCGCCTTCCTCAAGGCTCCAGGCATGAACCTTGCGGCTATGGTAGCGGCGCAAAGCTTGCTGGTAGCGTGCTGCTCTCACAGCCGCCCAGAGACAATCTTCCTCAAGGAGCATCGCATCATCTTGGCGCAACTGCTCTTGCTCAAGCTCATCATAAGCGAGCACTCGAGGGGACCCGTGTGTGAGTTCCATGGGGAGAACTGCTTCTGCCCCATAAACCAGGGCAAAGGGTGTCTGGCCGGTGGCTCAATTTGGCGTCGTTCTTATCGACCAAAGAACCGCCGGTAACTCATCAATCCAGCGCCTTCCACTCTTGCGCAGCCTGTCAAAAGTCTTCGTTCTTAAGCCTCACAGGACTTCAGCATTTGCTCTCTCCGCTTGGCCGTTGCTCCGTGGATGTGTCACGGAAGCAAAACAGACCCTGCTGCCGAGATCCTCGATGTATTGCATGAAGGCATGGCTTGTGAATTGTGTGCCGTTGTCGGTGATGATCCTGTTGGGCACCCCAAAACGGCACACTAGTCCCTGAAAGAACTTGATGGCTGACTGCGCTGTCACCTTCCTCACTGCTTCCACTTCTGGCCACTTTGTGAACTTGTCGATTGCGACGTACAAGTACTCAAAGCCCCTAACAGCACGGGGGAAAGGCCCAATATGTCGAGCCCCCAGACCGAGAAGGGCCAGGAGAGAGGGATAGTTTGAAGGTCTTGAGTTGGTTGATGAAGCTTCTTCAAATGGAACTGGCATGCTTCACACTTGGTTACTAGTGTCGTCGCATCCTCGGCAACATCTTCGCCGGCGGCTCCGAGGAGCTCAGTGGGGAAGTACTTGCCGGGGCCTAGCCTCCTCCGCTTGTTCTGCCTAGTCGACGGCTCAACGGATGGTTGGGTTAACTGAAGCACAAAGGTACCTGGTTCCACAGGTAGCTTGAGGGCAGCGTGCTTTGACAAGTAGTCGGCGATGTTGTTCTCCGCCCGGGGGACATGCTCCGCTTGTATACCGTCAAACGCTCCTCCAGTTTCCTCACCTCATCTACGTAAGCTTCCATCAACGGGCTTTGATAATCTTTGTTGATCTGCCTGACGATGAGCTGTGAGTCGCCCCTGACGATGAGCTTCTTAACTCCGAGGTCTTCCGCGATTCTGAGACCGGCAAGCAACCCCTCGTACTCGGCGGTGTTGTTGGTTGACATTTCCCGGGGGAAGTGCATCTGGATGACATACTTGAGGTGTTCTCCTTTGGGTGCGACAAGCAGCACAACAGCGCCGGCGCCTTGCAGCGAGAAGGCACCATCATAGTACATGATCCAGTTGCGGCTCGTTTCGTTGCCGGGGAGAGTGGTCTCATGTACCTCTTCATCAGGCGTTGAGGTCCATTCCGCAACAAACTCCGCCAAGACTCTACTCTGAATCGTCAAGGTACTTTCAAACTTCAAACCGAAACTCGACAGCTCCAAGGCCCATTCCACGATCCTCCCCGTTGCATCTGGGTTGTGCAGTATCCATTGCAATGGGAGGCGGGTGACCACCGTGATCTCGTACGCTTGGAAGTACTGGCACAGCTTCCTCGAAGCCACAAGGAGGCCGAATAGCAGCTTTTGCACACCTGAGTACCTCGACCTAGCCCCCTGCCGGAGGGAGCTGACGAAGTACACTGGGTGCTACACCATCTTCTTCTTCTACGCCTCTTCACTCGGTCGCGTGGGTCCTGTCGCGTTGGCGTCAACCCCTGCCAGGGACTCAATCTTGCCGGGATCGAGCCCTACCGGAGGGGGTTTCGGCTTGCCATCTATTGGCCCTGCCACCGCCGCCGCCTTCTCGTCGACCTCTCTCTACGCCACTAGTGCGGCACTAACCACTTGATTTGTTGCCGCTAAGTAAAGCAACAACGGCTCTTGTGGTTTGGGCACGACCAACACTGGGGGAGAGGAGAGGTATTTCTTCAAATCCTGTAGCGTTGCCTCGGCCTCTAGTGTCCACTCCACTGGCCCTGCCTTCTTCAAGATCTTGAAAAAAGGAAGGGCACACTCCGCGGAGTTGGAGATGAACCAGCTCATGGCAGCAACACAGCCAGTGAGCCGACGGACGTCCTTAATCCGTTTGGGTGCCTCAATCTACTCGATGGCCTTGATCTTATCTGGGTTTGCTTCAATCCCACGCTGGGACACAAAGAACCCGAGAAGCTTGCTGGACGGGACACTGAAGACACACTTCTCAGGATTCAATTTGAGGTTGATCTTGCGCAGGTTCCCAAATGTTTCTTCCAAATCTTGCACAAGTGTGCCTTTGTCCTTGGTTTTGACCACTATGTCAACCATATAAGCTTCCATATTTCTATGCAGCTGGGGTTCAAAACCAATTTGGACTGCTCTTGCAAAGGTTGAGCCAGCACTCTTCAACCCGAAAGGCATCCGTAAAAAGCAGTACGTACCACATGGGGTGATGAATACTGTCTTTTCCTCGTCTTCTTTCGTCATGAAGATCTGGTGGTACCCCGAGTAGGCATCAAGGAATGATAACAGGTCACATCCAGCTGTGGAGTCAACAATATGGTCGATGCACGGTAATGGGAAGGGATCCTTTGGACAGGCCTTATTGATGTCTGTGTAGTCAATACACAACCTCCACTTCCCATTTTCCTTGGGCACCACTACCGGATTGGCCAACCACGTCGGATGGAGTA
Source organism: Triticum timopheevii (assembly GCA_963921465.1). NCBI lineage: Eukaryota > Viridiplantae > Streptophyta > Magnoliopsida > Poales > Poaceae > Triticum > Triticum timopheevii. The sequence continues at coordinate 158,411,926 of OY997272.1, forward strand.
CTCCTCTCACCAAGCCTGCCGCCTCTAGCTTTCTGATTTCCTCCGTGATGAACTCCTGCCTCTCCAGAGCTTGCTTCCTGACCTTCTGCTTGACGGGCCGCGCATGGGGATAGACAGCAAGGTGGTGCTCAATCACCTCCCTAGGAACGCCGGGGATGTCGGAGGCTTGCCATGCAAACACATCGACATTCGCCCGCAGGAAGGTGATGAGCTTGCTTTCCTATTTGCCATTGAGGGTGGAGCTTATAGTAAAAGTTCCCCCCTTGCCGTCCTCCTCGACAGGAACCTTCTTGGTCTCTAGTGGCATGGCTCTGGACTTCTTGCTCTTGCCGGCAGCGCTCTCTAGCACGTTCTCAACGGAAGCACAACACTCCGAAGAGGTGCGTTTGCCGGAGTGGGTGCGAGGGGTCTCGCCGGTCTTCCTCTCTCCCGGGGCTCCGTTGGCAGGAGCAGGTGCCTTAGCGGCAGCTGCTGCAACTGATTCCCGGTAGAGTTGGTCGGCGCAGATCAGTGCATCTTTCTTGTCGGAGGGGACGGTGATGATGTTCATCGGCCCGGGCATCTTCAGCATGTTGTAGGCGTAATGTGAAGCCGCCATGACCTTGGCTAACGCCGGGCGACCAAGGATCCCGTTGTAAGGCAAGGGGATCTCAGCTATGTCAAAAACAATCCTCTTCGTCCTGTGGTTCAGTTTGCCTCCGAATGTCACGGGCAGCATGATCTTTCCCTTTGGCTAGCTCCTCCTCGGGCTAACCCCTTCGAACGTACCCGTCTCCTCGAGTTCTCCATTAGGGATCTGCAGCCTTCTGACCACAACGGGCGAGATCAAGTTCAGGCCGGCCCCGCCGTCAACCAACATCCTTGTCACCTTGAGTCATGTTGAACTTTAAGTTTTTCTCCTTAAATATAAAGATATTATTCTCGACGGTTCGGCCTATGGATGGGAAGCCTGAACGCAGAGGGGCCCTCCTGCAATCGGCAACGCCCTTGTTCTATTTCGAGTCCGCTCAACAGTTCAAGCGGCCGCGTTGAGAGAGGCAGGGTAGCCTTTCACCATCGGCAATGCTCTCGGCTCTGACTCAAGTCAAGCTCGACAGATCGAGCGGCCGCGCCAAGGGCGGTAAGGTGCTTTGCCCGGCAACAAGCACACCCGGCAGGCTAATGAGGATCCATCCTCAAAGCGCCGCCCTGGGTTTACGTGCCGACAAGCTTACCCAATTGGCGTGGGGTGGACATACAAAGGAAAATCGAACAGGAAAATAACATGCATAGTTTCAGGGGCATCACGAAGTTATATTACACAAATTGCCGCCACGGTTCTAACTAAAGATAGCATTGTCTTGGTCATGAACCTGCAGCGGCGACGGAGAATGGGATGCCTAGTCCCGGCGCTGGCCCTCCACCCTCTTGATTTTGTCGATGCGGCTGAGGATGGGCTGGATACGCTCATTGAGTGCCGCAATGTCGGTACCTCCGGCAAGCTCTTCAGCACATCTCCAAAGTCGAGGTCCGGGTGCTAGTGCGCAATCTTGGTGAGCACCCTTGTCATGGTCCCCCGGCAGAGTATCCGGGATTCTCGACCAGGGAGGCCGCCCGATTGGAGTGAAGCCGCTTCAGGGCGCCGACGACCTTCTCTAAGTATATGATCAGGTTAGCATTGGGGCTCAGGCTCGCTTCTGGGGTACCCCATCTCCGGCATCCCCATGATGGCCAGCTAATCGGCGGCCGAGTTTGCAACGACGGCAAGGCGCCCGACCCAGAGTTTCTCGCCCGCGTTGTGGTCGTTGAGGTTGGCGGCCTCGTTCTTCAGCAGCTGCCTCTCCGTCACCAGTTCCTTGGCCAGTATCCCCTCCCGGGCCATGGCCCCCGACAGCGTCTCCTCGAGCTCTCCCAGCTTCATCTTGAGATCTTTGATGGAGATGTTGGCCTCGGAGAGCTCTCCAGACTTGCTAATGACCTCACCCTGCGCCACCGTCAGAGCACCGTTGAGCGTGTGCTTCTCCTGGGCCAGCTTCAAATCTTGCTCCTCCAGCTCCTTCACCTTGCCGATGTGGGCCTGAGCCAGGGCGTTGAGTGCCTCTTGATGCCTCCGCTCTAGCTCCTAGGTCCGCTGCAGGACGAGCTTGTCCACCTCCTCATCCTTGCCGCAGAGCGTGGCGGCAAGTTTCTCCTTGCGCTCGGTAAGGTCCTCCTCCTAGGTCTTCAGGGCGGGCTCGTGCCGGGGCCGGACGGCATCGGCTTCGTCGGCCAACTTCATCGCCGTCTCCTAGGCCTTCTCGATGTCGGCCAGCTTCAGGGCAAGATCCACCTCACGGTTGGCCAGCTCACCCTGGGCGGCCTTCAGCTCATCCTGAGCCTGGCAGAACCAGTCATGTGCCTTGGCGACATGCCCCCCAAAGTCCTCCTCCATCTTCTCCATGACCGTCATCCTGGACTTGGCCTTGTCCAGACGAGCGCGGTGGAGCGCCTGAACTTCCGAAAGCTGGCACCCATTTCTTGGAGTAGCTGCTCCTCCTGGGAGCCAACGCCACCCACGCCCGGATCATCAATGACCTCGAGCCCGGCCGCGACAAGTGTCTCCTCATCGAACACCTCTCCCTCGAAGGGAGCCCTGGTGCTCGACACGCCCAGGAGATGGACGAAGAGGTCGTCACTGACCCTCAGGTACCTGCCGGAGCCAGAGGCGGCAAAGGAGGAGGGCAGGTTGTCGAACGCCACCTCCTCGGTAGTGTCCTTCACTACAAAAAAAGACACATCCGTGACATTTTGGGACGGACGAATTTTTTTCTGTCATACATATGACACTTCTATGACGATAATTGTGACAAAACCTGGTATCATCATAGATGTGTTGGGCTCCTACTTCTATGACAAAAAATCATGACAGAAAATGGGCTTTTCGTCCTGGGCGGGCCGGAGACGCAGCTGCATGACATTCTTTGGGCCGTCTCATATGCTCCATGACGTTCAAAACATCATTGAAGTCCCGGTTCTAAGCCGTAAAGCATGGCACACTGAACTATCGAGTAGTCATCAGCTTTGCTCTGCCAGACGTTCACAACATCCGGTGTTGCTCCTGGGAGCAGGTTTGGCACCCAGGGGTGCTTCCAGGACGTAATTCTTCTGTTCAACAATGAGGATAATCCTCAAGTTACGGACCCAGTCCGTGTAATTGCTACCATCATCTTTCAACTTTGCTTTCTCAAGGAAAGCATTAAAATTCAACGGAACAACAACACGAGCCATCTATCTACAACAAACATAGACAAGCAAAATACTATCAGGTACTAAGTTCATGATAAATTTAAGTTCAATTAATCATATTACTTAAGAACTCCCACTTAGATAGACATCTCTCTAATCATCTAAGTGATCACGTGATCCAAATCAACTTAACCATAACTGATCATCACGTGAAATGGAGTAGTTTTCAATGGTGAACATCACTATGTTGATCATATCTACTATATGATTCACGCTCGACCTTTCAGTCTCAGTGTTCCGAGGCCATATCTGCATGTGCAAAACTGGCTTGCACCCGTTGTAGATGGACGTAGAGCTTATCACACCCGATCATCACGTGGTGTCTGGGCACGACGAACTTTGGCAACGGTGCATACTCAGGGAGAACACTTTTTATCTTGAAATTTAGTGAGAGATCATCTTATAATGCTACCGTCAATCAAAGCAAGATAAGATGCATAAAAGATAAACATCACATGCAATCAATATAAGTGATATGATATGGCCATCATCATCTTGTGCTTGTGATCTCCTTCTCCGAAGCACCGTCATGATCACCATCGTCACCGGCACAACACCTTGATATCCATCGTAGCATCGTTGTCGTCTCGCCAACTATTGCTTCTATGACTATCGCTGCCGCTTAGTGATAAAGTAAAGCAATTACAGGGCGATTGCAATTCATACAATAAAGCGACAACCATATGGCTCCTGCCAGTTGCCGATAACTCGGTTACAAAACATGATCATCTCATAAAATAAAATATAGCATCACGTCTTGACCATATCACATCACAACATGCCCTGCAAAAACAAGTTACACGTCCTCTACTTTGTTGTTGCAAATTTTACGTGGCTGCTACGGGCTGAGCAAGAACCGTTCTTATCTACGCATCAAAACCACAATGATAGTTTGTAAAGTTAGTGCTGTTTTAACCTTCGCAAGGACCGGGCGTAGCAACACTCGGTTCAACTAAAGTTGGAGAAACAGACACCCACTAGTCACCTGTGTGCAAAGCACGGCGGTAAAACCAGTCTCGCGTAAGCGTACGCGTAATGTCGGTCCGGGCCGCTTCATCCAACAATACCGCCGAACCAAAGTATGACATGCTGGTAAGCAGTATGACCTGTATCACCCACAACTCACTTGTGTTCTACTCGTGCATATAACATTAATGCATAAAACCTAGGCTCGGATGCCACTATTGGGGAACGTAGTAATTTCAAAAAAATTCCTACGCACACGCAAGATCATGGTGATGCATAGCAACGAGAGGGGAGAGTGTTGTCCACGTACGCTCGTAGACCGAAAGCGGAAGCGTTAGAACAACGCGGTTGATGTAGTCGTACGCCTTCACGATCCGACCGATCCAAGTACCGAACGTACGGCACCTCTGAGTTCAGCACACGTTCAGCTCGATGACGATCTGCGGACTCCGATCCAGCAGGGTGTTGGGGATGAGTTCCGTCAGCACGACGGCGTGGTGACGGTGATGATGTTCTACCGATGCAGGGCTTTGCCTTAGCACCGCTATGATATGACCGAGGTGGAATATGGTGGAGGGGGGCACCGCGCACGGCTAAGAAACGATCACAAAGATCAACTTGTGTGTCTATGGGGTGCCCCCCTCCTCCGTATATAAAGGGGGAGGAGGAGGGGGCCGGCCAAGGGGAGAGGCGCGCCCTAGGGGGGGAAATCCTACTCCAAGTAGGTTTGGCCCCCCTTTCCTATTAGGAGTAGGAGAGGGAAGGAAGAGAGTGGAGGGAAGAAGGAAAGGGGGGGCCGGCCCCCTTCCCAATTTGGATTGGGCTTGGGGGGCGCGCCCCCTCCTTTGCTCCTTCTCCATCCTTTCCACTAAGGCCCAATAAGGCCCATATACCTCCCGGGGGTTCCGGTAGCCGCTCGTCGACCGAAAGCGGAAGCGTTAGAACAACGCGGTTGATGTAGTCGTACGCCTTCACGATCCGACCGATCCAAGTACCGAACGTACGGCACCTCCGAGTTCAGCACACGTTCAGCTCGATGATGATCCCCGGACTCCGATCCAGCAGGGTGTCGGGGATGAGTTCCGTCAGCACGACGGCGTGGTGACGGTGATGATGTTCTACCGATGCAGGGCTTCGCCTAAGCACCGCTACGATATGATTGAGGTGGAATATGGTGGAGGGGGGCACTGCACACGGCTAAGGAACGATCACAAAGATCAACTTGTGTGTCTATGGGGTGCCCCCCTCCTACGTATATAAAGGGGAGAGGAGGAGGGGCCGGCCAAGGGAGAGGCGCGCCCTAGGGGGGGCAATCCTACTCCAAGTAGGTTTGCCCCCCCCCTTTCCTATTAGGAGTAGGAGAGGGAAGGAAGAGAGGGGAGGGAAGAAGGAAAGGGGGGCCCGACCCCCTTCCCAATTCGGATTGGGCTTGGGAGGTGGGGGGGGGGGCGCCCCCTCCTTTGCTCCTTCTCCCTCCTTTCCACTAAGGCCCAATAAGGCCCATATACCTCCCGGGGGGTTCCGGTAACCTCCCGGAGATCCGGTATTGTCCCAATCTCACCCGGAACCTTTCCGGTGTCTAAATATAGTCGTCCAATATATCGATCTTTATGTCTCGACCATTTCGAGACTCGTCGTCATGTCCGTGATCACATCCGGGACCCCGAACAACCTTCGGTACATCAAAACTCATAAACTCATAATATAACTGTCATCGTAACGTTAAGCGTGCGGACCCTACGGGTTCGAGAACTATGTAGACATGACCTAGAACTGTTTTTGGTCAATAACCAATAGCGGAACCTGGATGCTCATATTGGCTCCTACATATTCTACGAAGATCTTTATCGGTCAAACCGCATAACAGCATACGTTGTTCCCTTTGTCATCGGTATGTTACTTGCCCGAGATACGATCGTTGGTATCTCAATACCTAGTTCAATCTCGTTACCGACAAGTCTCTTTAATTGTTACGTAATGCATCATTCCGTAACTAACTCATTAGCTACATTGCTTGCAAGGCTTATAGTGATGTGCATTACCGAGAGGGCCCAAAGATACCTCTCTGACAATCAGAGTGACAAATCCTAATCTCGAAATATGTCAACTCAACAAGTACCTTTGGAGACACCTGTAGAGCACCTTTATAATCACCCAGTTACGTTGTGATGTTTGGTAGCACACAAAGTGTTCCTCCGGTAAACGGGAGTTACATAATCTCATAGTCATAGGAACATGTATAAGTCATGAAGAAAGCAATAGGAACATACTAAACAATCAAGTGCTAAGCTAACTGAATGGGTCAAGTCAATCACATCATTCTCCTAATGATGTGATCCCGTTAATCAAATGACAACTCATGTCTATGGTTAGGAAACTTAACCATCTTTGATTTACAAGCTAGTCAAGTAGAGGCATACTAGTGACACTATTTTTGTCTATGTATTCACACATGTATCATGTTTCTGGGTGATACAATTCTATCATGAATAATAAACATTTATCATGATATGAGGAAATAAATAATAACTTTATTATTGCCTCTAGGGTGTATTTCCTTCACCAGATGGTAGCAGTTCAGAGGCAACACCGCTGGAGAGCAGTCTGAGCACAGATATTATAGTGCTTGAGGCTCTACTAGAGGCAGAAAGAGATGGTGTGGCTACCATGAATGAGGTAATCTTTATCTTGAGGCTAGAAATTATGGAATTAGTGGCACGCATTATGCAAGCAACCCTAGAATTGGAGGAAGTAAGAATGTTGCATTTGAAGACGGAGGAGGTCCTGCTGTTTCTGCTATCTGAAGCCCAAGGTAATCCCGGTTCTTCTTTAGATACCAGTTGAAATTGTTATTAGATTATTGTACTTGCATGTTGTGTCATGTCTCTGAATGGATTATGTTGCAAGACCCCCTATGTTGTCCGGAATCCCATGTTGTCCATGTGTTGTAATGATCCAAATTTTTTAGGTGAGGTAATCCTCAGTACTTGTATGATTGACATAAGGTGAACTGTTTTTCGTGTGAGCATATTGTATTGGATGAAATAACTGTTTGAATCAGAGTGTATCCAACCTACTAAATTCGAAGATCACGGCATTTCTAAATCACAATCTTATATAAAGGTGGAATAAATCTTTGTTGTGGTTTTGAAGAAATAAATAACAAAACGTATAATTATCTGTGGATATTTGTAATCGAATACAAATTGGATTTGAATTTAGTTTGCCAGGTCCCAGGGCAAACGTGAATGCTAATTCTCCCAAGTTTTGAACGAAGCAGCTAAACACCCACTATAATTTTGGGCTGCCCGAAGCAAGTGTTTGCGAGATGGAAATTACTGTCTACCCCTGACACTTGACATCCTTATCAACTGGATTTACACTGTTGTCGATAGGGGTAGACTAGTAACTTCAATCAGACGTGACACGACGACCTCTGAGCCCATTCAGACACGGTGGGCGCCAAACGTGGGCGGAAAAACACATTTGATTCAAGCTCAGACATGTTTCTCTTCCTCCATTTCCCCATTCATACATGGTGGGCGGCAAAACAAACTCTCCTCGTCGGAAATCGATGTATGCTAATATTTTAAATAGGGGCAGATGTGTAACTTCCATCAGACGTGACACAAACGCCCTACCTGTCAGCCCCATTCATACACCATGGGCGCCAATCGTGGGCGGCAAAACACCCTCTCCTCGCCCGAAATAGTTACCGGCATATATTTGGGAGATGTGCGATTATCGTCCTCTCCCCAACCGACGGGATGTCTGAAATTTTAAACAGGGGATAAGTTCGTAACTTTCCCCCATTTCAGAGAAGCGCGTCCCAAAGTTTGAGATCGCCCCCCCTCCCCTCCATTTCCCCATTCATACACCATTGGTGGCACGACAACCTCCGCACTGCGGCCAGCCTCCTCCGTCTGCCACCCCATCCTCCACCTTGCCGGAGCCGCTACCCCTACCCCGTCGTCCACTGCAAGAGATGGATGTCTCTCATCCACGGTGCTGGACCAGGATCCTTTCATCGCCTCCTCTCGCTTCATTGGCGCTGTCGTCCACCTTGTCGTTGCCGCTCCTACGACCGCTTCGTCCACGGCAACAGGATATATCCCTCGACCCGGCCGTCTGCAGTCTAAAGTCTTCTTCCCCGCCGCCGACAGCCTTCGCACCCGCAGCACCCTCAACGTATCAGCATAGGCCTACACGGCGTCGCAAGAGAGTTAGTACTCTTCCATATGTGGTTAAGTTATTGATCTCACCTGGAAAATAGATCGTAATTTGTTTACTATACTTTTCTTGTCCGTACCAAATCGTAGTGGCTAGTTGAAAGCAAACATTGGTTGCGAAGTAGCTTTGTCCGGTTTGCACCTTCAGATCCGCCATGGCACGGGCACTATACTCGTAAAGCTTATGGTCCCCCCCTTTATATTCACTACCATCATCGTAGGTGCTTCGTGTCGTGCTAGCAATGCTCCTCAAGACCTCAACCCAAAGCTTACGTGTTCAAATACGAATCTGATATGATGCTCATGTCACTAAAATAGAGAACGTTTAATTGGTCACCTAATGTTCCTATATTCGTTTTGGAAAGCATGTGTGCCACCCACTGGTCCAGCTAGTTCCACTTTCCTGATTTTTCTCTTGATGCTTAGGGTTTTCCCCTTTTATCTACTCTACTATGATCTCCATAGGTGCTTTCTGTCGTACTAGCATTACTCCACCCTTCAAGCTAAACAACACAACACTCAGAATTCGAAAGCTTTGTTGTTCAAATATGATTGTGATATGATACTGATATTAGTTAACCGACACATTTAATTGGTTAGCTAAAGGTCCCACTTGAGTTTCCAAATGCATGTCGCGACATATAGAGAGACAGCATAATTGCATTTCTTTGTCACTTGTTGACTGTACTTTCTTGTCCATACCAAATCTTAGTTGTTATTTCAAAGCAAACATCGGTTGCTAACTACCCTTTGCGTGGTTTGCAGCTTCAGATCTACCATCCCTCTGCCATGGTCAACACTGTACTGATCATGCTTATGTTTTCCCCATTTTATGATGACCACAATCAGCCTACGTGGTTCGTGTCATAATAGCACTGCTCCACCCATCGAGCTAAACAAGCTTAGTTGTACAAATTCATATGTGATATTATTGCTGATATTAGTAAAACTGAGAGATGTTTAATTGGTTAGCTAAATGTTCCTACTTTAGTTTCGAAATGCATGTGAGCCACATATGGAGAGACCGGAAAGAATAGTATTTCTCTGTGTGCTCTGGTTCATCATGGTTGGCCAACCGACATTGTATTGAAACACTTGTAATATCTTCAATCTGCTTGCTCTTCTGCTCTTGTTTATGATACTCTTCTCTTGCGGTCGACTGGTCAGGTCGAGTTGTTCTCCCTTAGTATATTTTGAATCTGTCAGGTCAGGTCGACTTGTTCTTCTTTACTATATGTTGAAGCTATCATCTGCGAAGTGTCATCACTTCTGGAGCTCTCATATTTCGAGTAGTAGGCCACATTATATTAATGCACACAACAAATTACAGCATGCATGGCATCTTTTAAAAGAATTGCAGAGATAGCACAAAGGGGTTTACGGGGAGGCAGTATTGGATTAGAATCACTTCTGCATTACAAATAAAATCTCACTTGTTTTTATGTTTTCATGCATGTCAGATATTGAACATTATCAAAATGAATATGAGAATGGGCGCACGAGAGGAATATTGCGGAACGATCCACTGGCTAACAAACTTGGCATGGTGGAGGATGGCCTATCTTATTCACCCATCAAGGTGCTTGCTCTAACTTTGCAAATTTGTATTGGTCGCACATATTTTGCATATGACCTCTTGCATTTCTTCTACTTTGTTACACCATCTGCTTAGTTTAAGCATCATATATGAGTATATGCCATAACTATCCATTTTCTGTACCTATTCCATGTGTCGTCACACTATGTTTTTCCATTCAAATGTTGTTCTTTCGTGATAGATGTCCAAAAGGAAGAGGGTGAGTGCAGATCCTCAAGGAGTACAAACTAGGTATTTGGAAAAGGTAGTGGTACCTGTTAAATCAGATAGTTCAGCAGCCATAGAAAACACAGGCCCAACTGCACCACACTTTACCCCTACTCCAGTGGCCAAACCCCTATTAGAACTGCTGGGAGCCCAGCGTCAGGTATTGTCTATGATATCAATTCAAAATTTGAACTCCTAAATTTCTGCTTGTGCCTTACCTTCTCTCTTGTATGAAAACTAATTTCAGATGAATCTCCTTGCTCAAAGGATCATACGATCTCAAAACAATAATGGGCTCTGCATTGCTCTTGTCAGTACCTCTCTCCCTTTTGCCTTGTAACGCTGTACTTAATTAATTGCTATTTGATTATGTATCATCAGTCTGCACCTGAGCTTCATTATCCTCTGTTTCTTCCAATATTATTTGATCTATATTTACTCTTTGCAAAATGTAGAATAATGGCAACGCTTATAAAGAATTTTCTTTGGGGAATTTATTGAATTATCCTTCCATCAACATGGAGAAGGGCTTTGTCCAGCCCGTGTTAACATGTAATGTAAGTTCATCCTTCTCAAGCCTTCAAACTTTGGTCTAGTATAGATTTGGATAGGCATCATTGCCTCCACTTCTGTTTGCTTTGCTGTTTAAATCTGATTGTATGTTTGCAACAACTACCAGTTTCAAATTGTAGTTGTAAAAACATGTTCCTTATGCAGAACAGATCCATTAATTTCTTATATAAATGTGAAACCTGTTACGTGTCTCCTTGTTTCTCTTTCAGAGTCGTATCTCTTATGTCAGGCAGAACTTTAGGGAAGATAATGAGCCAAACCATCTTGAGGACAATGAGATGACCCCAAGGTCATGTCTTGATGAAGACAGTGAGTTGAAGCTACTCACTAGCAGGTGTGAGACAACCTCTGTGCAGTCGCTGCCTCAATCAGTTCGACTTCTTCAGTCTCAACTTAAAGCGGAAAGGCTTGCTTCAGCTCAGCTCTGACTTGAAGTCAAAGATGCAATGAAGATGCCAGAGGACTGCCGTGCGCACCATCATGCCTTAAATCTAGTGTTGATGCATCTATAGTTGACACAACTGAGGTCTACTCAGCTTCTTCAGCTGTTTGGGGGGCCCGACCTGGCCAGGCCTAGTGCCTTCTGAAGTGCTCTTAGTTTTGTATATTCTTTTGTCGGTGCGTTTATTTGCACTGGTGGCGAACTTTGATGCCCAGTGGATGTAATATGTGTGATAGCCGTGATAGCCTAGCATAAGTTGCTTGCTTATTTATTTCCTTGTTGTCTTGTTTATTTGTTTACTTGTAGTCATTGCAATTCTTTTTCCGCGGTTTGCTAGTGGCTGCAATAACCTATTTTTTAAAACTAGGCCACAATAACCATGGGCTAATATTTACTGTAGTGACACTGGGCCTCCTACGGGCCATAGAAACAGTGGGCCTTCTACGGGCCATAGAAACAGTGGGCCTTCTACGGGCCGTAGAAACAGTGGGCCTTCTATGGGCCGTAGAAACAATGGGCCTTCTACGGGCCATATCATCAATGGGCCTTATACGGGAAGTATGATCGATTGGCCAAACATGGGCCAATAACAGGCCACATTATGGCTGTAAACGGGCTAGAGTTGGAATCGTCCGTTCATGGGCCGACCATAACGGGCCATCGTTAATAGGCCGTATTTCATGACGCTATGAAAACGGCCCAAAGTGTTAACGGATCACAAATGGGCTGACTATAACCACTGGCTGAATTTGGCCCATAAGTAGAAAATGACAGTAATGGGTCGTAAGTAAACGAATGCTGGAAATGAGCCCAAGAATAAATGGGCTCTGAGAAGGCCGAAAGATAACATGGGCTGGAAACGGCACAACGGAATAACGGGCCCTTAATGGGTATAAAGTGATACACTGTTCATTACGGGCCAGTTTCACCACGGGCCGTTAATGGGTGTAAAGTAATACACTGTTCATTACAGGCCAGTTTCACCATGGTCCGTTAATAGGCCAAGAGTTACATAGGGCCTATATGGGCCGAAAGACGTCATGGGCCAGAAGTGAAAACGGGCTGGAATCATATTGGGTGGCCCAGATGACGCTACTGGGCCTAATTCGGATAGGGCGTAACGGGCCTTGGGTTAGCGGGCTGTAAATGGGCTATATGCGAACAGGCCGTTAACAGGCTTTACATGGGTCAGCCCGCCACCATTTGACCAAGTCAAACGGGCCAGTATTTTCATTGGAATGGGCCTCTGTTGGGCCGTGCCATGTGTCGACGTATCATAGGCGCCTTCTGTCCAATGAGTGGATGACATCTGTCCCAACGGTGAGCCGACACGTGTTTCCTCCAGCCAATGATGATTTTACACGTGAAAATCCCCATTGGTCGGGGCTGTTAACGGGTTATCGGATCCAAAACCCAACCCGATAGCTTAATGGCGTTCCATTACGGTGGATGCCACGTGTCGGTCACCCTTGACGAAAGCACTTCTGTGACGCGGGATTTGTCGTCATGGAAGTGGACACTTCCGTGATGATAATTTTGGTAATGTCATGGAACACTTCTACGACAGCACAGGTATGACTATCTTGATTCTGTCATAAATTTGTCATGGATGTACATGCATGACAAAAAAAGTGACCTACTGTGACAAACACGTATCATCACGGAAGTGTATTTTTTTTGTAGTGCTTGCCGGCGTCCCCGGCAGGCCCCTTGCTGGGCTCTTCGATGGGCCCCTTGGCGGCATCCTTGGCGGTGCCCCTGGCGCTCTCCTTAGCAGCAATCTTCTCCGCCTCCGTGACGACGTCCTTGATAGTGGTGTCGACGTCCTCCGAGGAGGGGTCTGGACGCCAAGAAAGGGACGGGGCGAAGCCAAGATCGAAAGCTAATAAGGAAAAGAGGAAAAGAAGAATGCAACTAGAAGAGAAGAGCGAGCAGCTCACCCATGCCGGGCCGAGAGGCGGAAGCCCCTTCTTCGCCAAGGTCTGGCATCGAGGCAAAGCCACCGGCACCTGCGTTATACTCCCCCTCCTCCGTGTGCACGGCCTCGGTGCCTAGTGTCCTTGCCGGCGTACTGGAGGTGCCTGCCGGGGGCTGGCCACTCACCGAAGTCCTGGCCCTCTTTATCCTCTGGGCCAGCGTCTCCACATTCCTGCAAAATGAAGACAAGTAAGCAATGCCATCAGGGGGGAGTGTAAGAAGCAAGGGATAAAAGCAGAGACTTACTCTTCGTTCTCTTCCTCCTCCTCCTCTGTTGCTTTCCTCTTCCGCTTCGGTCTGAGAGGCCTGAGCTCTCTCTCCGGGCTGAGAGGCCCGAAGTCAAACAAGTCGAACCCAATCCCCGCGCCAACTTTGCCGGCGAGGGGGGAGGCGATGGCGTCCGGGCGCGCTTGGACGACGAAGAAGCAGATGTCCTCTTCTTTGACGCCATGGCTTTCGCCGTTTTCTTCATCTCCACCGCCCTCTTCTGGCGCACGGGCGCTTCCTGGGCTTGCCGCAGCTGCATGGCCTAGTTGAGGCGATCCGGCTTGCCGGAGGTGGCCCGCCGCAGGACCCGCCTTTTTCCGGTGATCGGGGGATCGGCGGTCGCGGTCCTCCCCTCCCCCCCCTCCTCCGATGACGACCCGTCGGCGGCGTCTTCGACGAGGGGAGCCTCGGTGTCGGTGCCGCTAGCCTGCCCAGTGTCTGCTGCCCACCGGGTGAGCTCCCCCTCCTCCTCCTCTGCTGCGGCCTTGTCCACCATGCCGCCGGTGCTGCCGGCCTCCTTGAGGAGCTTTGCTTCCTCCTCGGCAAGCCTCGCCTCCTCCACCATGGCGGCGTTATAGTCCAGCTCCGCAGGGGAGGTGACCTGGATGAGCCGCGGCTCGTCGGTGACGTATATATCATGCAGAGTATCAAAGAACTCCTGCACCATGAGCTCGTCCAGCTCAACCCAGTTCGGGTCGAGGCCATGCGCGTTGAAGAGCGGCATCATGGCGATGATCTCGTTCCGGCGAGAGTTGTTACTCAGCGGGATCACTCCCGCTGGCAGCTTGAAAACAGGCTCCTTGTCCACCTTGCCGGCCTTCGCAGCAGCCCTGGCAAGCTTGTCGGACCGCTCGACCTCGCCCACATCGTCAACCTCAAGCTGGAAGATTCGCTGGCAAAGATGGGTGTGCTGTAGCACCGTCAGGTTGTTGTCGAGGCCAGGACGGAGCCTCATGATATCGACGGCGTTCATGAAGAGCCAGGCCGTCCTCCCCTTGTCATGCAGAGTGGCAATCCGGCGGCTGATGAAGTCCGTCCCGATCATCTCGAGGGTGAGCCCGGCATGGGTAAGCCGAAGAATCCTGGTGGTGGCGATCGTGAGCTTCGCGTCGTCGGCTTCGACGTCGCCCCAATCACCGCCACGGACCGGCGGCTTCTAGCGAACCTCGCAGAATGCTGGGGGGTCCTTCTCCACAATCCAGCACCACCGGTGTAACACCCCAAAAATTTAACCATGATTTGCTTATTAAATTTTGCCAGGAAATTAAATTTCTATTTTCTGGATTATTCTTTTGATTTCAAAACCTCTCTTTTGTTTGATATTGTGGAGTTTTTATCCCAAGTGAAAACTTTCCAAAAATAATATTGGAATTGTATGCCCTCTCAAGAAAACATTTCTTTTATCGGTGGATTATTTATATGATTATGTTCCCTGAGCCTTATTTTCTTTTAAAAGTGATTTCCATAAGTTTTAGAGCCTCTCTTGCACTACAACCATTTGATAAATGCATTTAAAATTCTCACCAAAATTTGGGGATGTCATGTGATGTTTTTAAATCACTTTGATGCAAAAATATCTTTTATTCATTGGAGATTTTCAGCTCTACCCCAAGTTATCAAAACTGGTCCAGTTGGTAAATTTGCACTACAACCTATATAAATATTTCTTTAAAGATTCCACCAAAATTTGGGGATGTTAGTAGGAGTATATTATTCAACTGTATGCAAAAACCCATGAGTGTTCTTTGAAAAATTTGAGCAAATCATCCTCTTTTGCTCTCTAGACCAGATTGACTTTTTCTACTGCAATCCTAATTTATTTTGCTCTATTGCCCATGAGCTTTTTCCTGCTTATAGTCCTCCCTAGAAAACCCTTAAGTCCAGGAGAATGGACCCATTGGAATATTTTTGGTCCATGAAACAATAGCCTTTAGTTTCTGTCCAGATTTGGTTTTCTCAAAAACTTGCACTAACAAGCTTCTAGTTTTGCCCAACTAACCTTGCCACCCTCTTTATCATCCAAAGAGACTATGATCTGGAGTTTTTGGCCACCCCAAGAGTTGTCTAGATGCCCTTAGCATTCTGTCGAACACCTTGAGTGCATGAACAGAATTGGCATGAACCTTAGTTTGCATTTTGAACCTACTTGATTTGCTAAACCAGCATGTTCAGTAAGCCCCTAGGCAACCCTAACCTAGACCTGTTAATCCCCAGCCCCACCAAAGCCTCCTGGCAAGCCTTGGAATTTTGCCAAACGCCTGCATGCGTGCTCTGGGCACGCCCAGAGCGCACGTTCTGCACGTGCGTGCACCGAGCCACTGCGTCTCACTGCCCCCCCCCCCCCGTGCACCCGTGCTAACACTTGGCGACTCGCCGCCATCGCGCCCGGCCCCTCCCTCGCTGCAGAGCCGCCCCTGGAGCCCCACAGCGCCGCCGTCAGGTCGGCCATGGCAGCTAGCGACCGGCCGCAGCAGGCCCCGGCCGTGGCAGCGCCATCCGAGCCACTCCAGCGCGCCAGCTGCCCTATGGAGAAGCTCAAGCTCATCCACAAGCTCGTCCACTAGCGCACATCGCCGCCACGTCGCCCTGCAAGTACAGAATGGTGGTTCGCCGTTCCTATCCATGGCCGCCGTCGGAACCGACCTAGTCGCGCTATAAATAGGGATCCCCGAGCCCATCCGGACACTTAGGCAACCTCGCGCAATCCCTCTGGAGCGCCCCTAGCTCGCAATCGATGGAGGAAGGCCATCTTCCTCGCCTCCAGCCAGTTCGGCCGCCGCCACGCTCCGGCTCCGTTGGTCACGGGCAAGCCCTCCCCCGTCCATCCAGCACCACCACCTGACTCCCCTTGATCGTGTGGAGCCACCCAACGCCTAAAACTCGCTCGGGAACCACCGTAGCCCAAACCCCCAAATCCTCCCGAAGCCACCGCCGCCACGGAGCTTGCCGCCGGCGACTCCCTTCGTCCCCACCTGCCTAGCGACCACCGGGAGGACCGCCCTGGACTGGCGGATCCATCCCTGCCCTCGGAGTCCCGTGGGGAGCCACCGTTCGCCGGCGTCAATCGCCGGAGCCCCGCCTCTGTTCGGCCAAAGGAGGAGGGAGGCGCGGTGACGGGTCAAACCTGACCAGTGGGCCCAAGAGACCCACTGTCAGTGACCCCGAGCCGGTCCATGCTTGCATAAGTGGAGGCATTAAACCAGAGTACTTCTCCTACGTGTTTTACTCGAAACGTTTTTTTTCTTTTTCTGTTTTATTTTAAAAACAGAACTTTGACTAGACATATCGTTTAAAATAAAACCCCAAATGAGTTGATTCTTTTTCCTTCCTCTCTCAAATTTCACCTAGTTTATTTTAAGATTTATTTCAAAAATAATTAGGAAAAATTTTTGTACTCTTTTTAAAGTTGTGTTAATTTGAATATTTTCAAAAAATAGGAGTTTGAGGAAGAAGGCAACATTCAAAAGTTTTGGAATGCACCCTGCCTCTCCACAACTTGAAGGCAAGCACTCTGAACCCTGGTATAATAGTTTTGTGTGTTGTTTGATACAGTTACAACACCACCTTAACACGAAGGATTCGTTATCTTATGTGATGATATGATCATACTCATGAGTGCATAATGAATGTTCCTTGCTGTTGGGATTTGATATGCTTGTGATAGTAATCAACCTCATGTGCCTTTCATGCCAATCGGAAGGAATCCGGGAAAAGCCTCTGTCTTGGGTAGACATGAGCTTGTCTCCAGTCTTTGTCGAGACGGTTGTGTCCGGTATGGCATAGTGAGGCATGATGAGTGGTGATTCTGTCTGTTGGTTGAAACATATTTGTGGTGCTAATCATGCAGGGAACACTTAAACCTCCTGAGACGGCCATAGATCGAGTCTTGTTCAAGTAACCCCCATACTTGTTTCGTACTACCACTTGTCCCTGCCATAGGTAGGGTATGGTTCAGTCAATTGTCAACCCCTTCCTGGCACACACCGTACAGAGAGGCCATGATGGAAGATACCGGCTGCATCCGGTAGGCATGCCACCTGGTCCGGGGGCATGGGTGTTTTCGGTTGTAGCCGAGGGGGTAGCTCCCCTAGTTTAGGCGCGTTATAAATTTTTTGATCCCATGCTACTCAAGGTTGTAGCCTCCCCACTTAGATTTTTGCTTAACGAGTGTCGTGGGTGATTCCAGACACCGGTAAGTCAGGCCGGTGTGTGCGGTCAGGTGTGTTTTTCAATTAAAAGACCGTAGACGGAATTAGTCCCGATGGACTAAAGGAATCCGTTACTCGTGGGTAAAGAGTACACCCTCTGCAGAGATTATATCTATTCGAATAGCCGTGTCCATGGTTAAGGACTACAGTCTGGGATGGGTCAAGTGTCGGTCTTAGTGTCGGTCTTCGGAGGAAAAATTACTAAACCCGAACATGGATCATGACTTGTGACTCATGATGGTTATGATTATTGTTATTATGGACTAACCATTTATATTATTTATTAATTATCCCTGGGACGGTTCTAACTCCTGGATATTCACTGTGATTATTTATCTTATAAGCCCTTTATGTGGTGTTGCACAGACGCCCGAGTGTGGCATGTTTGTTATTGATTTACTTTATAAGCCCTTTATGTGGTGTCGCACAGACGCCCGACTGTGGCATGTTTGTTATTTATTTACCTTATGAGCCCTTTATGTGGTGTCGCTTAGACGCCCGACTGAGGCATGCTTTATATCATTATCCCTTCGAGGCGTCGCTTCAGACACCCGATCGGTGCATTGTATTTCTACTCCATTATTGCATATTCATGTTGTATATAAATAACCTGCGTGCATGCATCAAGGATTTTATTTTGTGACTGACGTTGTGATCATAGAATATTTTAGAGCATGATTGTCATTTGTTATATTATACCTGTGTTCATAATGTTTGTGAGTACATTCAAAAGTACTCATTGGCTTGTCCCTGGCTATTGTCTTGGCCAGATTTCTTGCATGGAGAGGAGTGTTGCAATGACAGCCCCAGAACCTACGCACTGGTGATAGCAGTCTCGTGAAGATAGGAGTTATCCAGGTCAGCTGTTCCTGTGGGAAATGGAGTCCCATAGACGCTGATGAACCACAAACCGCTTCCGCCATCAACCACTAGAAACCTTGTGTTGTACTCATATGCCAGAATGGTCTTGTACTACATATTATGTATTTTGCTTGGAGTTTCTATATCAAGTTGGTGTCTCGCCAGCTAACAGTAATCCTGGGGCTGGTGAGGACAAGGGCCATATTCTGGGAAATTAATATCCCGAAAATCTGGTCCTGACAACCTTGGTATCAGAGCCAGGCTGACCATTGGCTAATCCTATCTTAGCCAGGTCGATAAACCTAGGTTAACCAACCCACCGGACCTTAACCTAAACCCCAGCCAAGCTTCTCGTGTAAGATAGCCACATAGTGACCCCGACACCTTTTGGCAGTCGGTGCCCAACCTATCAACCTAGCCTGTCGATCACGCGCCAGTGACTGACACCTAAATTGTCTCATTCGCAAGCGTGTGAAGGAAGACTCCACCCCCTTTTTCTATAAAAAGGGCACGCTAGCCTCATCTCAGCATAGCACAACCTCTTCCTCAAACCGAGCTATAATGCCTGGCCCCGCCGTGCACAATGAAACCACAGCAACCAACCTTGGAGGTTTTGTAACCATGCTAGCAAACCTCACCCGCCATGCCTTTGCATTAGAAGAACCCCTAGAATATGTTGTGTACCAAGGGCCCATGAGCGGTGAGAGCCGTCAATTTATTTGGGCCACTGTGCATGTCTATGGTAGGGGTCTATCGCTAGAATGCCCCTAAAGGTTCACCAGAAGGACAACTTCCTTTGAGCCACAAGCCATCCAGCTAGCTGCTCGTGAGGCTATAGTTCAACTCCGGCACTTGTCGCCCAGAGTTAACTGTCACTCATTCCACTACTACCCCAGCCGTGACGGGTATGGTAGGCCACCCCATGTTGCCAACGGAGATCACGAGACGGATCCTGCATTGTTACATCTAGTGCGCTATGTCAGTGCACTAGAGGAACTGTTCGATCAAATCACCCTTGATCTGATCGCAGCTCGTGGAGAACTGGTTTACCGAGCCCCGGCGAGAGGAGAAGATGAGCCCGATGCCGACAACCCAGTCGTGCTGTTCGGACAACCGATCGAGTCCTTGAGGACTGCCCCAGCCATCGACCAAAATACTTTGGTGTCCCCAGAAGTGCTTTGTCGCCTTTTCGAAACACGCTCCAACGGGATTGTGGCCAACAATCCCTGGGATGGTCATCATCGCTACCCCGACCCTGCAGCCCCTCAACCCCCTCCAGCTAATCCCGACGGTGAAAACCGTGGAGAAGCCTCGATGTCCACAAGGCACGCCCGCTTAGATATAAACGAGGTAGACTAAGTCACTCGAGTAGTATCGAGTCTCAGTATGTCCACGCCCTGTAATTGTGTAATCTTGCATCGCCATAAATAATCGCATCCTGCTTGTGTGCCTCTATTTTGAATAGTAGCCTTGCATAAATATGTTAGCGTGCGGTTGCATTTTTTTTCGGGCACAACTATCAAAACCACCCCGACAACACCCAGAGTAATACGTCACTTTTGTTAGATATGTGTATCTGTAGCATTGACCCCGACCCCATAGAGCAGACTCGACAAACTAGTTACCATTCACCATGGTAAATAACCCAGCCCAAATGCTATGTAAAAGGCCACCTCGTGACCTTGCCAAGTATCCCTCACCTTGTGCACAACTCTCACAGCCATTCATATGCCATGCCGAGCCCTAGTATTTATCTGAGAACTCTAGATGCAACCCCAGGTAGTTTTGTTAAAATTTTGTGGGACTTTACCTACAGTACCATGAGTGCTATCCACCCACCCCAGTACGAGTTGCTCAAATCGAGGATCACCCCATCCACCTCGAAATATTGGGCAGTGGTGCACATCCCTCCTACAAACCCAAACCAAGACCCAACGGAAGTCTCCTTCATGGGGAAGTCTATGCCGACCCCGCATATGGCCATAGAAGTTGCCGCGTATGAAGTGCTTGCTCGCCTTCGATTCGCGGTACCCTATGCTAGCGATCGAGGGTATTATTACTTCCCGAGTCGCGCAGCACCCGGAGAAGTAGCATCTTTTCCCGATGGACGAATCAAGAGAGACCAAGTATTGTCCAACCTCGCCCAGTATGTCATCGCCCAAGAGCGTTTGACCCAATGAGTGATGGGTTATCTCCAGAGCCTCGCTGATTTAAACCCTCAGATCGCCATCGGTAGACCACTGAGGCCCGACCAGGAGAGACGCGTTCATCGACTCGTCAATCCGCTTCCCCCGATAGAAGAAGAGTGTGCCCCAATCCTAGAGACGTTTTCTTAGGACCCTGTCCATTTACCGTTGTCGTTGTAGACGTCACTGCTATGTTTATTGTCCCAACTTTATATATGTGTTGCAACTTATGCATGGTATGCTAAATTTGTGCGATGTATTAAATAATTTTAGTTGCAATTAATGTGAGTGATTTTTACTGCGGCTAAATTTTATTAACTGTTTTCACTCGAAATAAATTTTGAAGTGAGATTTTCTTTCACTGAGTTGTTGCAGCATATATTTCTTCACGACATAGATTTTTTTTATTCACGCAACACCATAACAGTAGACTCACGACCCCAACCACTCGACCAAGTACAAATCCACGTATACATTTTTGCACCAAACTGATCACCCCTCTAACACCCCACAGTCTCAGAGGGAGAGATTTGTGAGTAATTATTTGGGGGCAAGTTACCTCCGGCACCCTGACAGCAGTTAGCACCTGACACCGCCCCTAATCCTCGTGATCACTACCACCGCGGAGAGCTAACACCTGAGCGGCAGCATCACGACGATCATCAAGGATCATCATGCACAAGAGCACGGAGAACCCCAACAATGCCGCCAACCCTCCGCACATCAGGATCACGTACCAGTCCGGCATCACCTCCGCCATTAGAGCTCGTTTCAAGCTCCTGCAAACAGAAATGGAGGAGAATGGAGGAGAAGGAGAAGCGAGGTTAGGTGTGAGGAAGAAGAAAGGAGCACCTCAGTCATTTTATAGCTCGAGATCGGTGTACGGTGGGCAAAGTCCACCAGCGCCGCTCGTTGCTCGATCGCCGGTGTTCGGAGGCGAATCCGCGAGCAGGGTCGACAGCGCACTGGCCCGCGAGGTGAGTGCACGCTGCGCCGACAGCTAGCACGCCGCGCACTACCGTAGTACGACCTAGATGCCCTACGCGGTAGACGTCATCGGTGGAGAAAGCGTGGGAAAGCACGCGGGAGAGAGGAAGAAGAGAGCGCCAGAGGTAGAGGAAGAGACTGACAGTGGGCCCCGGGTCCACCTGTCAGCCAGAGAGAGCACTGTGCCCACGGGTGCGACCAGTGTATTTTGGTAATTTAGAAATTTATTCTAAATTTACTGTAACCAAAAGTAGAAATTTTCCCATAGATTTTTCCACGCAACACCAGTATGCCACACTGTAGCTTTACACCACATAATTACCCACTCACTGTATCCACATTTTAATTACAGGAGTAGGATGGTTATTTTTGTGATGGTAGGAGTGATATTTTTTTTCAAAACAGCCCTTAGCAAATCTCGAGGACGAGATTTTTCTTAAGGGGGGTAGTGTTGTAACACCCCAAAAATTTAACCATGATTTTCTTATTAAAATTTTGCCAGGAAATTAAATTTTTATTTTTTGGATTATTCTTTTGATTTCAAAATCTCTATTTTCTTTGATATTGTGGAGTTTTTACCCCAAGTGAAAACTTTCCAAAAATAATATTTGAATTGTATGCCCTCTCAAGAAAACATTTCTTTTATCAGTGGATTATTTATATGATTATGTTCCCTGAGCCTTATTTTCTTTTAAAAGTGATTTCCATAAGTTTTAGAGCCTCTCTTGCACTACAACCATTTGATAAATGCATTTAAAATTCTCACCAAAATTTGGGGATGTCATGTGATGTTTTTAAATCACTTTGATGCAAAAATATCTTTTATTCATTGGAGATTTTGAGCTCTACCCCAAGTTTTCAAAACTGGCCCAGTTGGTAAATTTGCACTACAACTATTTAAATATTTCTTTAAAGTTTCCACCAAAATTTGGGGATGTTAGTAGGAGTATATTATTAAACTTTATGCAAAAACCCATGAGTGTTCTTTGAAAAATTTGAGCAAATCATCCTCTTTTGCTCTCTGGACCAGATTGGCTTTTTCTACTGCAACCCTAATTTATTTTGCTCTAGTGCCCATGAGCTTTTTCCTGCTTATAGTCCTCCCTACCAAACCCTTAAGTCTAGGAGAATGGACCCATTGGAATATTTTTGGTCCATGAAATGATAGCTTTAGTTTCTATCTAGATTTGGTTTTCTCAAAAACTTGCACTAACAAGCTTCTGGTTTTGCCCAACTAACCTTGCCACCCTCTTTATCATCCAAAGAGACTATGATCTGGAGTTTTTGGCCACCCCAAGAGTTGTCTAGATGCCCTTAGCATTCTATCGAACACTTTGAGTGCATGAATAGAATTGGCGTGAACCTTAGTTTGCATTTTGAACCTGCTTGATTTGCCAAACCAGCATGTCCACTAAGCCCCTAGGTAACCCTAACCTAGACCTGATAATCCCCAGCCCCACCTAAGCCTCCTGGCATGCCTTGGCATTTTGCCGAACGCCTGGCGTGCATGCTCTGGGCGCGCCCAGAGCGCATGTTTTGCACGTGCGCGCACCGAGCCGCCGCGTCTCACTGCCCCCCCCTCCCCCGCGCGCCCATGCTAACACTTGGCCACTCGCAGCCATCGCGCCCGACCCCTCCCTCGTCGCAGAGCCGCCCCTGGAGCCCCACACCACCGCCGTCAGGTCGGCCATGGCAGCTAGCAGCCGGCCGTGGCAGCGCCGCCCGAGCCACTCCAGCGCGCCAGCTGCCCTATGGAGCAGCTCAAGCTCATCCGCAAGCTCGTCCACTAGCGCACATCGCCGCCACATCACCCTGCAACTACAAAACGGCGGTTCACCATTCCTATCCACGGCCGCCGTCGGAACCGACCTAGTCGCGCTATAAATAGGGATCCCAGAGCCGATCCGGACACTCAGGCAACCTCGTACAATCCCTCTGGAGAACCCCTAGCTCGCAATCGACGGAGGAAGGCCGTCTTCCTCGCCTCTGGCCAGTTCGGCCGCCGCCATGCTCTGGCTCCGTTCGTCACGAGCAGGCCCTCCCCCGTCGATCCAGCACCACCACCTGACTCCCCTTGATCGTGCGGAGCCACCCAATGCCTCAAACTCGCTTGGGAACCACCATAGCCCAAACCCCCAAATCCTCCCGAAGCCACCGCCGCCGCGGAGGTCGCCGCCGGCGACTCCCTTTGTCCCCACCTGCCTAGCGACCATCGGGAGGACCGCCCTGGACTGGCGGATCCATCCCTGCCCTCGGAGTCCCGTGGGGAGCCACCGTTCGCCGGCGTCGATCGCCGGAGCCCCGCCTCTGTTCGGCCAGAGGAGGAGGGAGGCGCGGCGACCAGCCAAACCTGACCAGTGAGCCCAAGGGACCCACTGTCAGTGACCCCGAGCCGGTCCACGCTAGCGTAAGTGGAGGCGTAAAACCAGAGTACGTCTCCTACGTGTTTTATTCGAAACATTTTTTTTCGTTTTCTGTTTTATTTTAAAAACAGAACTTTGACTAAAATTTGACTGGACATATCTTTTCAAATAAAACCCCAAATGAGTTGATTCTTTTTCCCACCTCTCTCAAATTTCACCTAGTATTTTAAGAATTATTTCAAAAATAATTAGGAAAACTTTTTGTACTGTTTTTAAAGTTGTGTTAATTTGAATATTTTCAAAAAATAGGAGTTTGAGGAAGAAGGCAACTTTCAAAAGTTTTGGAATGCACCCTGCCTCTCCACAACTTGAAGGCAAGCATTCTGAACCCTGGGAAAATAGTTTTGTGTGTTGTTTGATATAGTTACAACAACACCTTAACACGAAGGATTCGTTATTTTATGTGATGATATGATCATACTCATGAGTGCATAATGAATGTTCCTTGCTGTTGGGATTTGATATGCTTGTGATAGTAATCACCCTCGTATGCCTTTCATGCCTATTGGAAGGAATCCGGGAAAAGCCTCGGTCTTGGGTAGACATGAGCTTGTCTCCAGTCTTCGTCGAGACAGTTGTGTCCGGTATGGCATAGTGAGGCATGATGAGTGGTGATTCTGTCTGTTGGTTGAAACATATTTGTGGTGCTAATCATGCAGGAAACACTTAAACCTCCTGAGACGGCCATAGATCGAGTCTTGTTCCAGTAACCCCCATACTTGTTTCACACTACCACTTGTCCCTGCCATAGGTAGGGTACGGTTCAGTAAATTGTCAACCCCTTCGTAGCACACACCGTACAGAGAGGCCATGGTGGAAGATACCGGCTGCATCTGGTAGGCATGCCACCTGGTCCGGGGGCATGGGTGTTTCCGGTTGTAGCCGAGGGGGTAGCTCCCCTAGTTTGCGCGCGTTATAAATTTTGTTATCCCATGCTACTCGAGGTTGTAGACTCCCCACTTAGAGTTTTGCTTAACGAGTGTCGTGAGTGATTCCAGACACCGGTAAGTCAGGCTGGTGTGTGCGGTCAGGTGTGTTTTTCAATTAAAAGACCGTAGACGGAATTAGTCCTGATGGACTAAAGGAATCCGTTACTCGTGGGTAAAGAGTACACCCTCTGCAGAGATTATATCTATTTGAATAGCCGTGTCCATGGTTAAGGAGTACAGTCTAGGATGGGTCAAGTGTCGGTCTTAGTGTTGGTCTTCGGAGGAAAAATTACTAAACCCAAACATGGATCATGACTTGTGACTCATGATGGTTATGATTATGGTTATTATGGACTAACCATTTATATTATTTATTGAATATCCTTGGGACGGTTCTACCTCCTGGATATTCACTGTGATTATTTATCTTATAAGCCCTTTATATGGTGTCTGCTACGTCTTGAGATGGCGTTGGTTTTCCTCGAAGAGGAGAGGGTGATGCAACAAAGTGTAGCGTAAGTATTTCCCTCAGTTTTGAGAACCAAGGTATCAATCCAGTAGGAGGCTCCTCAAAAGTCCCACGCACCTACACAAACAAACTGAGAACTTGCAACCAACGCAATAAAGGGGTTGTCAATCCCTTCACGGCCACTTGCGAAAGTGAGATATAATAAAGATAGTAAGATAAGATAAATATATTTTTGGTATTTTATAAGATATACGCAAAAAGTAAATATGCAAATAAAAGTACATTGAAAGCAAATATGATATGAGATAGACCTGGGGGCCATAGGTTTCACTAGAGGCTTCTCTCGAGATAGCATAAGTATTACGGTGGGTGAACAAATTACTATCAAGCAATTGATAGAAAAGCGCATAGTTATGAGATTATCTAGGCATGATCATGTATATAGGCATCACATCCATAACAAGTAGACCGACTCCTGCCTGCATCTACTACTATTACTCCACACATCGACCGCTATCCAGCATGCATCTAGTGTATTAAGTTCATAAGAACAGGGCAACGCATTAAGCAAGATGACATGATGTAGAGGGATAAACACATGCAATATGATATAAACCCCATCTTGTTATCCTCGATGGCAACAATACAATACGTGTCTTGCAACCCTTTCTGTCACTGGGTAAGAACACCGCAAGATTGAACCCAAAGCTAAGCACTTCTCCCATGGCAAGAAAGATCAATCTAGTAGGCCAAACCAAACCGATAATTCGAAGAGACTTGCGAAGATAACTCAATCATGCATAAAAGAATTCAGAGAAGATTCAAATATTATTTATAGATAAACTTGATCATAAACCCATAATTCATCGAATCTCGACAAACACACCGCAAAAAGAGATTAGATCGAATAGAGCTCCACAAGAGAGGGGGAGAACATTGTATTGAGATCCAAAAAGAGAGAAGAAGCCATCTAGCTAATAACTATGGACCCGTAGGTCTGTGGTAAACTACTCACAACTCATCGGAGGGGCAAGGATGTTGATGTAGAGGCCCTCCATGGTTTCTTTCCCCTCCGGTAGAGTGCCTGCAAGGGCTCCAAGATGGGATCTCGCGGATACATAAGGTTACGGTGGTGGAAATTGTGTTTCGTGGTGCTCCTGGATGTTTTCGGGGTACGTAGGTTTATATAGGAGGAAGAAGTACGTCGGTGGCGCCCGAGGGGCCCACGAGATAGGGGCGCGCCCTACCGGGGGGCGCCCTCCTATCTCGTGGGGCCCTCAGAGCTTTCTTGACTTGCACTCCAGGCTCCCCAAATCAGATTTGTTCCAAAAATAACGCTTCCGAAGGTTTCATTTAGTTTGGACTCCGTTTGATATTCCTTTTCTTCGAAATACTAAAATAGGCAAAAAAAACAGCAATATGGGTTGGGCCTCCGGTTAGTAGGTTAGTCCCAAAAATGATATAGAAGTGTAAAATAAAGCCCATAAACATCCGAAAGGGGTAAGATAATAGGATGGAACAATCAAAAGTTATAGAAACGTTGGAGATGTATCAAGCATCCCCCAGCTTAATTCCTGCTCGTCCTCGAGTAGGTAAATGATAAAAAAGAAATTTTTGATGTGGAATGCTACCTAGCATAATTCTCAATGTAATTTTCTTTATTGTGGCATGAATGTTCAGATCCAAATGAATACAAAATAAAAGTTCATATTGACACAAGAAATAGTAATACTTCAAGCATACTAATTGAAGTAATCATGTCTTCTCAAAATAACATGGCTAAAGAAAGTTATCCCTACAAAATCATATAGTCTGGCTATGCTCTATCTTCATCACACAAAGTATTTAATCATGCATAACCCCAATGATAAGCCAAGCAATTGTTTCATACTTTAATAATCTCAAACTTTTTCAACTTTCACGCAATACATGAACGTGAGCCATGGACATAGCACTATATGTGGAATAGAAGGGTGGTTGTGGAGAAGACAAAAAGCAGAAGATAGTCTCACAACAACTAGGCGTATCAACGAGCAATGAAGATGCCCATTAATATATATCAATGTGAGTGAGTAGGGATTGCCATGCAACGGATGCACTAGAGCTATAAATATATGAAAGCTCAACAAAAGAAACTAAGTGGGGTGCATCCAACTTGCTTGCTCATGAAGACCTAGGGAACTTTTGAGGAAGCCCATCATTGGAATATACAAGCCAAGTTCTATAATGAAAAATTCCCACTAGTATATGAAAGTGATAACATATGAGACTCTCTAACATGAAGATTATGGTGCTATTTTCAAGCACAAGTGTGGAAAAAGAGATAGTAGCATTGTCCCTTCTCTCTTTTTCTCTCATTTTATTATTTTTTTCTTTTTTTTCTCTTTTTTTTCTTTTTTTTCTTTGGCCTTCTTTTTTTCTGGCCTTTCTATTTTCTTTTTGTAAAGTCCAAAGTCTCATCCCGACTTGTGCGGAAATCATAGTCTTCATCATCCTTTCCTCACTAGGACAATGCTCTAATAATGAAGATCATCACACTTTTATGGATTTACAACTCAAAGCTAGAACAAGATATGACTCTATATGAATGCCTCCGGCGGTGTGCCGGGATATGCAATGAGTCAAGAGCGACATGTATGAAAATTATGAAGGTGGCCTTGCCACAAATACAATGTCAACTACATGATCATGCAAAAAGCAATATGACAAAAGTAATGCGTGTCATATGAACGGAACGGTGGAAAGTTGCATGGCAATATATCTCGAAATGGCCATGGAAATGCCATAATAGGTAGGTATGGTGGTTGTTTTGAGGAAGGTAAATGGTGGGTGTATGGTACCGGCGAAAGTTTCGCGGTACAAGAGAGGCTAGCAATGGTGGAAGGGTGAAAGAGTGCGTATAATCCATGGACACAACATTAATCAAAGGAACTCATATACTTGTTGCAAAAATTTAGAAGTCATCAAAAACCAAAGTACTATGCGCATGCTCCTAGGGGGATAGATTGGTAGGAAAAGACCATCGCTCATCCTCGACCGCCACTCATAAGGAAGACAATCAATAAATAAAATTGTGCTCCAACTTCATCACAAAGAGGTTCACCATACGTGCATGCTACGGGAATCACAAGCTTCAACATAATCATTCTTTAAATTCATAATCACCAAACTAGCATGACTTTAATATCACTACCTCCATATCTCAAAACAATTATCAATCATCAAATTGATCACAGCATCCAATTCACTTTCTATGATAGTTTTTATTATACCCAACTTGGATGCTCATCATTCTAGGACCAACTTTATGATAATAGTAAATACCATTCTGTTCTAAAAGACTCTCAAAATAATATAAGTGAAGCATGAGAGACTAGCAATTTCTTCAAAATTAAGACACCACCGTGCTCTAAAAGATATAAGTGAAGCACTAGAGCAAAAACTATCAAGCTCAAAAGATATAAGTGAAGCACATAGAGTATTCTAGCAAATTCTAATCAAATAGGCTTCTCCCAAAAGGTGTGTACAGCAAGTATGATTGTGGTAAACTAAAAAGAAAAGACTAATATAATACACGATGCTCCAAGCAAAACACATATCATGTGGCGAATAAAAATATAGCTCCAAGTAAAGTTACCAATGAACGAAGATGAAAGAGGGGATGCCTTCCCGGGGCATCCCCAAGCTTAGACTTTTGGCTATTATTGAATATCTTGGGATGCCATGGGAATCCCCAAGCTTAGGATCTTGCCACTCCTTATTCCATAGTCCATAAAAGCTTTACCCAAAACTTGAAAACTTCACAACACAAAACTCAACAGGAAATCTTATAAGCTCCGTTAGTGAAAGAGAACAAAACCACCACATAAGGTACTGCCATGAACTCATTATTTATTTAATTTGGTGTTAAACCTACTGTATTCCAACTTCTTTATGGTTTATAAACTAATTTACTAGACATATATGCATTGAAATAAGCAAACAACACATGAAAAACAGAATCTGTCAAAAACACAACAATCTGTAGCAATCTGTAACTAACGCAAACTTCTGGAACTCTAAAAATCCTACCAAAATAGGAAGTCCTGGACAATTTGTCTATTGAACAGAAGCTAAAAGAATCAACGCAAAATCACATTCCTTTGATTTAACAAAATTATATTCGTGCGCGCAAAGTTTCTGTTTTTTAGCAGAACCAAATCAACTATCATCGTAGGTTATCCTATAGGTTCTACTTGGCACAAACACTAATTAAAAGATAAAAACACATCTAACCATAAGGTAGATGCAATATTTATTACTAAACAGGAGAAAAAACAAAAAACATAAAGAAAAATTGGGTTGCCTCCCAACTAGCGCTATTGTTTAACGCCCCTAGCTAGGCATAAAAACAAAGATAGATCTAACGAGTGCCATCTTTGGCACTAAACTCATAAGTAGCACGCATGATAGATTCATAAGGTAATTTAACTTTCTTTCTTGGAAAGTGCTCCATGCCTTTCTTTAATGGAAATTCGAATCTAACATTCCCTTCCTTCATATCAATAATCGCACCAATCGTTCTAAGGAAAGGTCTACCAAGAATAATAGGGCAAGAAAGATTGCAATC
The DNA here is from genome assembly GCA_963921465.1 of Triticum timopheevii. NCBI lineage: Eukaryota > Viridiplantae > Streptophyta > Magnoliopsida > Poales > Poaceae > Triticum > Triticum timopheevii. The sequence goes on from OY997272.1 coordinate 158,442,120, forward strand.
TACATCAAGAACTATAAAATCTACGGGCACCAAATTTCTATTTGCAACAATAAGGACATCATTGATCCTTCCCATAGGCTTTTTAATGGTGGAATCCGCAAGGTGCAAATTTAAAGAGCAATCATCAAGATCATGGAAACCTAGAATATCACATAAAGTTTTCGGAATCGTGGAAACACTAGCACCCAAATCACACAAAGCAAAACACACATAATACTTAATTTTAATTTTTATAGTAGGTTCCCACTCATCATTAAGTTTTCTAGGTATAGAAACTTCCAAATTAAGTTTTTCATCATAAGATTGCATCAAGGCATCAACAATATGTTTGGTAAAAGCTTTGTTTTGACTATAAGCATGAGGGGAATTAACAACGGATTGCAACAAGGAAATACATCATTTTAAAGAACAATTATCATAATCAAATTCCTTGAAATCCGAGATAGTAAGTTCAACATTATTAGAATTGAGGATTCTCCAATCTCACTTTTACCAAATTTAACATCAAGATCTAAAGACTCCGAATTTTTGGGACGCCTTCTAGGCAAAGTGGATTCATCATCCCTCCCATAATCATCAAAATTCATATTGCAAAACATATATCTGATCGGAGACGCATCAATAAATTTAAGATCCTCATCATTATTTTCGTGGAAACTAGAAGAACACGCTTTTATAAAGATTTCTTTTTTAGCATGCAATCTAGCGATTCTTTCCCTGCACTCGTCAATGGAAATTCTAATTACTTTGAGAGACTCATTGATGTCATGCTTAGGAGAAGAAGATCCAAGTTTAAGAGAATTAACATCAAGCGAAAGTCTATCAACGTTCCTAGCTAAATCATCAACTTTGAGCAATTTTTGTTCAAGCAAGGCATTAAAATTCTTTTGAGAAATCATAAATTCTTTCACACTAATCTCAAAATCAGAGGGCATCTTATTAAAATTACCATAATAATTACTGTAGGAATTTCCATAATTATTAGAGGAATTACTAGGGAACTGTCTAGCATTAAAATTTCCTCTATAGGCATTGTTTCCAAAACTATTCCTACGAACAAAATTCACATCCATAGATTCATTATTATTCTCAATCAAGGAAGACAAAGGCATATCATTGGGATCAAGAGGAGTATTTTTAGTAGCAAACATCATCATAAGTTCATCCATCTTTCCACTCAAAACATTGATGTCTTCTATAGCATGCACTTCTTTACTAGAAGATCTTTCGGTGTGCCATTGAGAATCATTAGCCATAACATTATCAAGCAATTTTGTAGCATCTCCTAACGTGATTTCCATAAAGGTGCCTCCCGCGGCCGAATCTAAGAGATTTCTAGAAGCAAAGTTCAAACCGGCATAAAAATTTTGTATGATCATCCATAAATTCAAACCATGAGTAGGGCAATTGCTAAGCATCAATTTCATTCTTTCCCAAGATTGGGAAACATGCTCATGATCAAGTTGTTTAAAATTCATAATATCATTCCTAAGAGTAATGATCTTAGCAGGAGGAAAATACTTAGAGATAAAGGCATCTTTGCACTTGTTCCAAGAATCAATACTATTTTTAGGCAAAGACGAAAACCAAACTTTAGCACGATCTCTAAGTGAAAATGGAAATAACTTCAATTTGACAATATTGTTATCCGTGTCTTTCTTCTTTTGCATATCACACAAATCAACAAAATTATTTAGATGAGTAGCGGCATCTTCACTAGGAAGGCCGGCGAATTGATCTTTCATAACAAGATTCAACAAAGCGATATTGATTTCACAAGACTCAACATCATTAAGAGGAGCAATCGGAGTACTAAGGAAATCATTAATATTGGTATTCGAGAAGTCACACAACTTGGTATTATCTTGTGCCATGGCAACAAGTAATCCAACACACAAGCAAACAGAAAAACGGCGAGCGAAAAGAGAGAGGAGGAGATTGGGAAAGAGAGGGCGAATAAAATGGCAAGGGTGAAGTGGGGGGGAGGAAAACGACAGGCAAATGGCAAATAATGTAAATGCGAGGGAGATGGGTTTGTGATGGGTACTTGGTATGTCTTGACTTGAGCGAAGACCTCCCCGGCAACGGCGCCAGAAATCCTTCTTGCTACGTCTTGAGCTTGCGTTGGTTTTCCTTGAAGAGGAGAGGGTGATACAGCAAAGTGTAGCGTAAGTATTTCCCTCAATTTTGAGAACCAAGGTATCAATCCTGTAGGAGGCTCCTCAAAAGTCCCACGCACCTACACAAACAAACTGAGAACTCGCAACCAACGTAATAAAGGGGTTGTCAATCCCTTCACGGCCACTTGCGGAAGTGAGATCTAATAAAGATAGTAAGATAAGATAAATATATTTTTGGTATTTTATAAGATAGATGCAAAAAGTAAATATGCAAATAAAAGTAGATTGAAAGCAAGTATGATATGAGATAGACCCGGGGGCCATAGGTTTCACTAGAGGCTTCTCTCGAGATAGCATAAGTATTACGGTGGGTGAACAAATTACTGTCGAGCAATTGATACAAAAGCGCATAGTTATGAGATTATCTAGGCATGATCATGTATATAGGCATCACGTCCATAACAAGTAGACCGACTCCTACCTGCATCTACTACTATTACTCCACACATCGACCGCTATCCAGCATGCATCTAGTGTATTAAGTTCATAAGAACACAACAACGTATTAAGCAAGATGACATGATGTAGAGGGATAAACACATGCAATATGATATAAACCCCATCTTGTTATCCTGATCGCAACAATACAATACGTGTCTTGCAACCCTTTTTGTCACTGGGTAAGAACACCGCAAGATTGAACCCAAAGCTAAGGACTTCTCCCATGGCAAGAAAGATCAATCTAGTAGGCCAAACTAAACCGATAATTCGAAGAGACTTGCGAAGATAACTCAATCGTACATAAAAGAATTCAGAGAAGATTCAAATATTATTCATAGATAAACTTGATCATAAACCCATAATTCATCGGATCTCGACAAACACACCGCAAAAAGAGATTACATCGAATAGATCTCCACAAGAGAGGGAGAGAACATTGTATTGAGATCCAAAAAGAGAGAAGAAGCCATCTAGCTAATAACTATGGACCCGTAGGTCTATGGTAAACTACTCAAAACTCATCGGAGGGGCAAGGATGTTGATGTAGAGGCCCTCCGTGGTTGCTTCCCCCTCCGGCAGAGTGCCGGCAAGGGCTCCAAGATGGGATCTCACGGATACAGAAGGTTACGGCGGTGCAAATTGTGTTTCGTGGTGCTCCTGGATGTTTTTGGGGTACATAGGTTTATATAGGAGCAAGAAGTACGTCGGTGGCCGCCCGAGGGGCCCACGAGATAGGGGGTGCGCCCTACAGGGGGGCGCCCTCCTATCTCGTGGGGCCCTCAGAGCTTTCTTGACTTGCACTCCAGGCTCTCAGGATCAGATTTGTTCCAAAAATAACGCTTCCAAAGGTTTCATTCTGTTTGGACTCCATTTGATATTCCTTTTCTTTGAAATACTGAAATAGGCAAAAAACAGCAATATGGGCTGGGTCTCCGGTTAGTAGGTTAGTCCCAAAAATGATACAGAAGTGTAAAATAAAGCCCATAAACATCCAAAAGGGGTAATATAATAGCATGGAACAATCAAAAATTTTAGATACGTTGGAGACGTATCAGTGTCGCACAGACGCCCGACTGTGGCATGTTTGTTATTGATTTACTTTATAAGATCTTTATGTGGTGTCGCACAGACGCCCGACTGTGGCATGTTTGTTATTGATTTACTTTATAAGCCCTTATGTGGTGTCGCATAGACGCCCGACTGTGGCATGTTTGTTACTTATTTACCTTATAAGCCCTTTATGTGGTGTCGCTTAGACGCCTGACTGAGGCATGCTTTATATCATTATCCCTTCGAGGCGTCGCTTCAGACACCCGATCGGTGCATTGTATTTCTACTCCATTATTGCATATTCATGTTGTATATAAATAACCTGCGTGCATGCATCAAGGATTTATTTTGTGACTGACGTTGTGATCATAGAATATTTTAGAGCATGATTATCATTTGTTATATTATACCTGTGTTCATAATGTTTGCGAGTACATTCAAAAGTACCCATTGGCTTGTCCCTGGCTATTGTCTTGACCAGATTTGGTGCATGGAGAGGAGCGTTGCGATGCCAGCCCCGAAACCTACACACTGGTGATAGCAGTCTCGCGAAGATAGGAGTTATCTAGGTCAGCTGTTCCTGTGGGAAATGGAGTCCCATATATGCTGATGAACCACAAACCGCTTTCGCCATCAACCACTAGAAACCGTGTGTTGTACTCATAGGCCAGAATGGTCTTGTTCTACATATTATGTATTTTGCTTGGAGTTTCTGTATCAAGTTGGTGTCTTGCCAGCTAACAGTAATCCTGGGGCTGGTGAGCACAAGGGCCATTTTCTAGGAAATTAATATCCTGAAAATCCGGTCCTGACAACCGGCCCCACCATTCTTCCCACCTCTCCTTCGTGGCGCCATCCGGGTACGCCCCCTTGGCCCTCGGGATCCAGGCGATGCAGCCAGCAATGGCGCCCCCTTTCTGGATCCGAGGGGAGAAGTAATGGCAGAAGAGCGCTGTGCTGGGGTGCACCCCGATGAAGCCCTCGCAGAGATGGGCGAAGAGGGCCATGCACGCCACGACATTCGGAGTAAAATCCAAAAGGTGGAAGCCATAGGTGTGCATGATGTCCTTAAAGAAATCAGAGATGGGGGGATAGAGCCCGCAAGAGAAATAATTGACGAAGAAGGGGTACCGATGCGGGGAGGGCCCGGCACTGGCAGGGACGACGGTCGTGGCCAGATGCCCCATCTTCTCTCCTCCCATCTTCACGCCCCACAAACACTTCAACATCTCCCGGAGCTCGGGCACGCCAACCATCAAGGGGAAGTAGGCGGACTCTCTGGCTGCTCCGACGTGCCGGTATCCTTCACCGCTCCCTTGCTCTTGGTGGGCTTAGGCGCCATGGCGGCGGTGGGAGGTGAAAAAGCAAAGGATGGCGGAATCACGGCGGCGATGGGCGGAAGCAGAGAGGCTCGAGAAGGAGGGGGTGGCGGTTCTGAGATTGGAGGAAGGCGCAGGGAAGGGGCAAAGTGAGCAGCGCGCCCACGGTTATTCCTTTTTATGTGGAAGGCGCGGGCTGCCTCCTTTCCCATTAACCGCGATGCAACGCATGCGTGCGGGCGCTGTCCCACGCATGCCTCCCATGTCATGCGCGCGCACAACCCCCACGTCATGCACGCGCACGACCCCCATGTCGCGTGTTCAACACGGGTTGTGGGGAAGTGCAGCGGACGGAACAGTGGTTACGGTAAAAATCCGCCCCAACTGCCCGCGCACCATTCTAGGCCTGGCCCAACAATGTGTTGTGCTTATGTATGGCCCAGGCCCAGGGGCTCCTATCGGTGTACAAAAGTAGGGGATCTCCTTTTGACCCCTCTACTTGTGCACGGGAAGTTAGAGCCTCCCGGCACGGCCACGCATCACAGGGCAGGAAGGGGAAGCCGAAGAGAAGCCGAAGCCACAAGGAAAACAAAGCAACAACAAGGACCAAGGCCACGAAGATCGGATGGGCGAAGCATGTTTCCCTGACATCTTTGGCGCGCCAGGTAGGTGTCGGTGGGAAACGACACCTATGGGATCACTGGAATCCCTTCTGCGGTTGCGGGGCGCGGGGATCGTGAGGAGAGCGGGACTAGCAGTCAATACAAAGGGATTTACCCAGGTTCGGGCCGCAAAGATGCGTAAAACCCTACGATCCTGCTTTGGTGGATGTATTAGTGTTCTTGAGCTCTCGAACTAGCTCTAGGTGCTATGAGGTTCAAAAGAGCTGAATCCTTTCTTAGTATGTCATGGGCCTCCTTTTATAGGCGAAAGGGGCTGCCACAGTGGCACACAGGAGGTGGAAAGTGCTACAGCGTTACGAGTTTATCGCTGGTTATTACAGGACAAAGCGCATTAAATGCAAGGCTCAGGTGTCCCTTCCCTTTATCGGGGATGGGGGCGAGGCCTGTCCCGTCCATCGCCGCTCCTCCTTGCTCCGACATGCACCCTGGCCAGCGATGCATGCGGTGCCATGTAGGCAGGCAGGCAGCTGAGGTGGCGCGGTGGTGGAGCTTTCACGAAAGGTTGCATGTTGCCACGCAGGTGCCTGCCCAACTAGCAGGGTTGGCAGCTGCATGTGATCGGCGGCGAAGGCTTCACTGGTGTGGGCCTATCAGCGGCCCTGCCGGTGCGTTTAGCGAGGGTCTTGCCGGGTGGCCCGGCAAGGATCTCGTCGAGGGGCCCGGCAAGGGTCTTGCCGCGGCGCGCTGGCCTTGCCGGGGGTCTTGTGGGTTTCTTCGGTGAGGACAGTTGCCTTCATATCCTCATTTGATCTTGAACATTCTATGTCTTCACAAAGATCTGCATGCCACCACGGATGTGCCTCCCGAGCCCAGTCCCAATGCATTTGTTTAGCATTGGTGGGCTCAATGGTGGCTCGCTCAGCTTGTGTGGGCGGGCTGCCCCGGCAAGGGTCTTGCCAGGGCTGCTGAGGCCGCCCCGGCAAGGGTCCTTGCCGGGGAAACCTGCTTCGCCCATCCGATCTTCGTGGACTTGGTCCTTGTCATTGCTCTATTTTCCTTGTGGCTTCAGCTTCTCTCCGGCATTCCCTTCCTACCCTGTGATGCGTGGCCGTGGCGGGAGGCTCTAACTGCCCGTGCACAAGTAGAGGGGTCAAAAGCAGAGCCCCTACTTTTGTACACCGACTAGGTGCTGTGAGGTTCAAAAGAGCCAAATCCTTTCTTAGTGTGCCATGGGCCTCCTTTTATAGGCGAAAGGGGCTGCCACAGTGGCACACAGGAGGTTGAAAGTGCTACAATGTTATGAGCTTATCGCTGGTTATTACAGGACAAAGCGCATTAAATGCAAGGCTTAGGTGTCCCTTTGCTTTATCGGGGACGGGGGCGAGGCCCGTCCCGTCCGTTGCCGCTCCTCCTTGCTCCGACACGCGCCCTGGCCAGCGATGCATGCGGTGCCATGTAGGTGGGTAGGCAGCTGAGGTGGCGCGGTGGTGGAGCTTTCACGAAGGGTTGCATGTTGCCACGCAGGTGCCTGCCCAGCTGGCTGGGTCGGCAGCTTCATGTGATCGGTGGCGAAGGCTTGACTGGCGCGGGCCTATCAGCGGCCTTGTCGGTGCGTTTGGCGAGGGTCTTGCTGGGTGGCCCGACAAGGATCTCGCCGGGGGGCCCGGCAAGGGTCTTGCCGCGGCGCGCTGGTGCCCCCGGCAAGGATCTTGTCGGGGGTCTTGTGGGTTTCTTCGGTGAGGACAGTTGCCTTCCTATCCTCATTTGATCTTGAACATTCTATGTCTTCACAAAGATCTGCATGCCACCACGGAGGTGCCTCTCGAGCCCTATTCCAATGCATCTGTTTAGCATTGGTGGGCTCAAAGGTGGCTCGCTCAGCTGGTGTGGGCGGGCTGCCCCGACAAGGGTCTTGCTGGGGCTGCTGAGGCCGCCCCGGCAAGGGTCCTTGCCAGGGAAACCTGCTTCGCCCATCCCATCTTCGTGGCCTTGGTCCTTGTTGTTGCTCTGTTTTCCTTGTGGCTTTGTCTTCTCTCCGGCTTCCCCTTCCTGCCCTGTGATGCGTGGCCGTGGCGGGAGGCTCTAACTGCCCGTGCACAAGTAGAGGGTCAAAAGCAGAGCCCCTACTTTTGTACACCAACAGGAGCCCCATGTCTGGGCCATACATAAGGACAGCACGTTGTTGGGCCAGGCCCAGAACGGTGCGCGGGCAGTTGGGGCGGATTTTTACCGCGGCCACTATTCCGTCCGTTGTGCTTCCCCACGACCCGCATTGAACGTGCGATGTGGGGGTCGTGCGCGCACCTGATGTGGGCATGCTAGCGTCACCTTGTGGTGGATAGTAAACAGGCGGCTTGCATGCCTATTCGAGACCGCAGGGCTGCCTCCTATTCACTGCCCTCTCTTTGGGAACCGTCGTTCCACGTGTCCCACTATTCCCGCCCCTTGCTCCATGTTCGCTGCACGTATAACGCAGAGCGAATGGCAGGCACGCGGGACGTGGGAAGTTGCGCGCGTGCGGGTCGATTCGCGTGCGCCTTCAATGGAGCGGGGAGGGCGGTCGACGACCCCGCTTGCTGTCACTTCAACGAGCTGGATTGGCTGAGAGTGGGCGGCCGAGCCTCGCCCCCGCCCCTTTATAAAGAGGGAAGCGGGAGGAACGGGCCTCCCAACTCTTCGCCATTTGCCTCTCCACATTCTTGCTTCCCTTCTTCTTCTTCCATGGTGAGGGGGCGCGGCGATGCATCATCGGTGGCGGCGAGGGTCTCGGCCAGACAGCACATCGCTCCTCCCCAAGAGCTCGTAGCGGCGGAGCCGGCCGCTAGAGGAAGGGGGAGGGGGCACGGTTGAGGCCGTCAAGGGAGAGGAGGACGGGGCGGCAGATCAGCCTCGCCCCCTCTAGCAGCCCCTCCTCCGATGGAGGGCCACGCCGGGGACAACCCCTGCGAATTCTTTGTCAGGCTGCGCCATCCACCGCGTCGTTGCCTTCGCCTCACGACTCCGTTTGCGTGGGAGATGGAGTTGGATCCGCCGCGGGCGCTGCGGCTGCACATGAGGGGTTGCGGGAACAGTAGCACATGGGTCGATGTCGAGTTCCCCACCCCTCATGTCATGTATCTTCACCGAGGGTGGAAGACCTTCGCTCGCCTCCACAGCTTGACGGATGGGCTCGCTCTCCATTTCCAATTAATGGAGGGTGGCCTCCTCTCCTTCAAGATCTTCGGCCACTTCGGGACCCGCATGAGGTGTTGCGTGGAGAGCTCCTCTGATCATGAAGATTCCTCCTCAAGCAAGAGTGGCGAGGAAGACAACGACAGCGATGACGAGGGCAGCGGGCGGCAGGATGACGGGTCCGACTAGGTGTCGAGCGCCGCTCCGGGCGGCACCGGTAACCCCATCATCCGTGTCGCCGGCTCCTTGAACTTCTCGGGGTCGTCTCCTTGGGTGGTTGGCGTAGGGAGGCTGCGGAAGAGGAAGAGGGCGGGCGGCAAGGCCATCAAGTCAAAGTATGCGGGCACCGATGCCTTCGCCGCGTGTTGACGTCCTGCCGCCTCGTCTTCGAGCTCTGCCTTCGGCGCCGCCATCACCATCCAGCCCTTGGACGACCACCGAGATGTTCTCTTGGTGTCTTCTGCCACTCGTAGCTCGCCTAGGCGCCCCTTTTGCCCTCCTGGTTTCTTGTTCCATTTCCTGAGGAGAGGGACAAGAAAGGGACTAAAGCTGTTGGCAGAGATACATGGAGGCATATGTGGCTCCCACATAAGGTCGAGGGCCCTTGCCGGCAAGGCTTTCCGGCAAGGTTTCTTCTGGCCCACCGCCCTCCAGGATGCGACGGCACTAGTAACCAAGTGTGAAGCGTGCCAGTTCCATTTGAAGAAGCTTCATCAACCAGCTAAAGCCCTTCAAACTATCCCTCTCTCCTGGCCCTTCTCGGTGTGGGGGCTCGACATATTGGGCCCTTTCCCCCATGCTGTCGGGGGCTTTGAGTACTTGTACGTCGCAATCGACAAGTTCACAAAGTGGCCTGAAGCGGAAGCAGTGAGGAAGGTGACAGTGCAGTCAGCCATCAAGTTTTTCAAGGGACTAGTGTGCCGTTTCGCGGTGCCCAACAGGATCATCACCAACAATGGCACACAATTCACAAGCCATGCCTTCATGCAATACATCGAGGATCTCGGCAGCAGGGTCTGTTTTGCTTCCGTGGCACATCCACGGAGCAATGGCCAAGCGGAGAGAGCAAATGCTGAAGTCATGCGAGGCTTAAGAACGAAGACTTTTGACAGGCTGCGCAAGAGTGGAAGGCGCTGGATTGATGAGTTGCCGGTGGTTCTTTGGTCGATCAGAACGACGCCAAATCAAGCCACCGGCCAGACACCCTTTGCCCTGGTTTACGAGGTAGAAGCAGTTCTCCCCACGGAACTCATATACGGGTCCCCTCGAGTGCTCGCTGAAAGGATCGAGAAGAGGTGTCTAGAGGGGGGTGATTAGTCACTAAGTACCAAAAGTTGCAGTTTTTAACATCTTTAAGTTGGAGTGGAGTTTTGGCACAAGTTTAACATTCACAACACATATCAAGCAAGCATGCAAAGAGTATATGAGGAGCAGAAAGTAAAGCATGCAACTTGCAAGAATGTAAAGGGATGGGATTGGAGGATTCAAACGCAATTGGAGACACTGATGTTTTTGTCATGGTTCCGATAGGTGGCGCTATCGTACATCCACGTTGATGGAGACTTCAACCCACGAAGGGTAACAGTTGCGCGAGTCCACGGAGGGCTCCACCCATGAAGGGTCCACGAAGAAGCAACCTTATCTATCCCACCATGACCATCTCCCATGAAGGACTTGCCTCACTAGCGGTAGATCTTCATGAAGTAGGCGATCTCCTTGCCCTTACAAACTCCTTGGTTCAACTCCACAATCTTGTCGGAGGCTCCCAAGTGACACCTAGCCAATCTAGGAGACACCACTCTCCAAGAAGTAACAAATGGTGTGTTGATGATGAACTCCTTGCTCTTGTGCTTCAAATGATAGTCTCCCCAACACTCAACTCTCTCTCACAGGATTTGGATTTGGTGGAAAGAAGATTTGAGTGGAAAGCAACTTGGGGAAGGCTAGAGATCAAGATTCATATGGTAGGAATGGAATATCTTGGCCTCAACACATGAGTAGGTGGTTCTCTCTCAGAAACAGCAAGTTGGAAGTGTAGATTTGTTCTGATGGCTCTCTCCACGAATGAAGAGGAGGTGGAGGGGTATATATAGCCTCCACACAAAATCTAACCGTTACACACAACTTGCCAAACTCGGTGGGACCGAATTGAGAAACTCGGTCAGACCGATTCAGCAAATCTAGTGATCGTTAGGATTTTCGGTGGGACCGATATGCAACTCGGTAGAACCGATATGGTTAGGGTTAGGGCATAACGTAATCTTGGTGAGACCGATTACACAAACTCGGTGGGACCGATTTTGGTAATAAGCTAACCAGAGAGTTGGTCAGGCAAACTCGGTTTGACCGATTACACAAACTCGGTGGGACCGATTTTGGTAATAAGCTAACTAGAGAGTTTGCATTGTAATCTCGGTAGTACCGATTACTCAAACTCGGTGAGACCGATTTTGGTAATGGACATACACAGAGAGATTACAATCCCATCTCGGTGAGACCGAGATCCCTATCGGCGAGACCGATTTGCCTAGGGTTTGTGGCAGTGGCTAAGCACTACAAAAAAAAGACACATCCGTGACATTTTGGGCTGAACGAATTTTTTTTTCTGTCATACATATGACACTTCTATGACGATAATTGGGACAAAACCCGGTATCATCATAGATGTGGTGGGATCCTACTTCTATGACAAAAACTCATGACAGAAAATGGGGTTTTCATCCTGGGCGGGCCGGAGACGCAGCTGCATGACATTCTTTGGGCCGTCCATGAAGGAAAAAACTGTGGTAGAAGAGAGGGGGAGGAAAATTTCGGGGAGTTGCCGGTTACGGTGGGAGGTCGAGGGCCGAGCGATGCGCGTTTCTCTCATACACGTGCGAGGCGTTGGCTCTAACTAAACCCGAGGGAGGCATTGGGCTCTGACTGAACCCGAGCGATTGCACTACAGGCTACGCGTTACTGAACCCGAGCGATCGATCGATGGCTGTTAACTGAACCCGATTGAGCGATTCCTTTTCTACTGTTGCTAACTGAAGCCGGTCGATTGGATGAGCAGTGAGCATTGCGGGGGGTTTGGATGAACAGTGAGCGGTGGCGTTGCCTCTGGATGAATAGGACCATGTGGTGTGGAGGGCTGGATGAACAGTAGACAGTGGAGGGGTAGCCGTGGAGGGGTGGTTGAATAGGACCCCATGGTGTGGAGGCCTGGATGAACAGTAGACACTGGAGGGGTGGCCGTGGAGGGGTTGTTGAACAGGACCTTGTGGTGTGGAGGGCTGGATGAACAGTAGAAGGTGGAGGGGTGCCCGTGGAGGGGTGGTTGAACAGTAGCCGGTAGAGTAGCGCGCGGTGGAGGCTGGATGAACAGGAGCCCGTGGAGGCTGGAGGAGGTTGACGGTAGCCCGTGGAGGCTGGAGGAGGTCGACAGTGGAGATGAACAGTATCCCGTGGAGTCCCATTTTGCGGTACGCCACACCCCTCCCGATGAACAGGACCCCCGTTTCGACCGTAGGAGGTCCGTTTCGTCCGTTTTGCGGTACGCCACACCCCTCCCGATCAAAAGGACCCCCGTTTCGACCGTAGGAGGTTCATTTCCTCCGTTTTACGGTATGCCACACCCCTCCCGATCAACGGGACCCTCGTTTCGACCGTAGGAGGTCCGTTTCTGCCATTTTGCGGTACGCCACACCCCTCCCGATCAATAGGACCCCGTTTCGAACGTAGGAGGTCCGTTTCCTCCATTGTGCGGTACGCTAGGCCTCGTTTCCATCGCCTGTTCCATCCAAGCCGGTTGGCTCCCACGCGTTCCGTTGCCTCTCGATGAACACGACGCATTCCGTTGCCTCCCGATGAACATGACGCATTCCGTTGCCTCCCGATGAACATGACACATTCTATTGCCTCCTGATGAACACGACGCATTCCGTTGCCTCCCCATGAACACGATGACGACGCTGTTTCTCCATTCTGACCCAGCCATGTAGGTATGCGTGAGTAGGCATTCGAGACCCTGCCCGTATGTACGTACGTGGCTGTATTTTCTTTCTTGCACCCTCGCCGTTGTACGTACATGTACATGCTATGTGTGCGCCTGTACTACGACACGTGTGCGCCTCTACTACGACACGTGCGCGCCTCTACATCGACCAGTATGTACGTACACGTTCGCGACCAGAATGACAACGCTACGTACGCTTCGACCAGGTGGGTCTCGACTGTCAGGCACTTCCTTGCCTGCGAAGATGTAGCTGGTGGGTCCCAGCAGTCAGGGGGGTGAATCGTTTTGTTTTTTTTGCCCAGACGCACTTCCTTGCGTGGAAAGATGTAACTGGTGGGTCCAGCAGTCAGGGGGCGAATCGTTTTTTTTCCCGGAGGCACTTCCTTGCGTGCAAAGGTGTAGCTGGTGGGTCCCAGCAGTCAGGAGGGAAAGGTTTTTTCACAAAATACGGTGGCCCATCCGGTGGGTCCCAGCTGTCAGGTGGAGGAATCATTATTTTCCGCTTAATAAGGAGGCACTTCCTTGCTGCGGCCGTGGACCTAGTTGTTAGCCTCTCGACATACAGTCCACGTCCGATGGAAGTCGTTCCTTGACCACGTTGACCACGCCGCGCCGAGAGCACCAGGGCGGTGGACGAAGCGGAGCCGGTGAAGACGCGACAGTGGATGCCCACGCGAAGAGGAGTATGAGTATTCACTCGTTCGCTGCAGTGTGAGGCTGTGTTGCTACAAGGCCTGGACAGCGGTGGGAATAGTAGGGGGCGGTGAGGCCTCTACGGTAGCACAGCTGGCCACGGGAGGCAGGAGCAGGCAGCATGACGGGCGCTGCTTTGGGCGGTTGGAGCAAGAATACGAGAGGTTGAAGAACCACTATGGCCGTCGGATGGACATTGTATGGTCACTGGAGCTAGAATCGTTCATATTGACTAAGTTCACAAAGCCCTCCGTCCCTGTAAACTTAGTAGGCCCACAAGTCAGCCTCCCACCAAGGTGAGTCCCAGCTAGCAGGGAGAGTATTCATTTTTTTGTGCATAATAAAGAGGCACTTCCGATGGGTCCGAGCTGACAGCGGGGGGAACGTTTTTTCGCGAAATACGGTGGCCCGTCCGGTGGGTCCCAGCAGTCAGGGGGGAAACGTTTTTTTGCGAAATAAGGTGGCCCGTCCGGCGGGTCCCTACTATCAGGTGGAGGAATAATTATTTTGCATGTAATAAGGAGGCACTTCCTTGCGGCCGCCGTGGACCCAGCTGTCAGCCTCTCCACGTACAGTACTCTTCCGATGGAAGTCGGTCGTTGACACGTTGACCACGCCGCACCGAGAGCACCAGGGCGGTGGACGACGGCGATGCCTAGGAAGGGGACGATGCGAAGCCGGGGAAGACGCAGCAGTGGAAGCCCGCGCGGAGAGGAGTACGAGGGTTCACTGGTTCGGCTGCGATGTGAGGCTGTCGTTGCCGCAGAATAACAGGGGGTGTGGGTGAGTGGAGGGATGGCCTGGCCAGCGGTGGGAGTAGTATGGGGGCGGTGAGGCCTCCGCGGTAGCACAGCCGGCCACTGGACCAAGAAGACCAGAGGTTGAAGAAGCACTACGGCTGTTGGATGGACATCATACAGTCACTGAAGCTAGAATTGTTTATATTGACTAAGTTGACAAAGCCCTTGGTACGCTCCAACTTAGTAGGCCCACAAGTCAGCCTCCGAAACGGTGCACCCCAGATGTCAGGGGGAGGAATCATTTTTTGGGCGGCCGAAGCTAAGAATATCCGAGATTGAAGAAGAAGCACGACATCCGTTGGATAGACATCCAACGGCCACTGCTGCTAGAACCGTGTGTTGACTATAATAAGTTGACAAAGCCTTGCATACGCATCAACTTATTTTTTTAGGGGACGCGTCACTCAGTAGGCCCACAAGTGTGTGGCAGAGAACTTATAGCCCATTTGCGTGTTGTAAGAATGTACATCCCATTTTTGAATTCTAATGGAATTTACAACAACCCATTTACAGTTTGTTAAAACTACAGCCCATTTTCTAGCTAGGACAACGATTAATAATTTCAACCAACCGTTGAAGACAGAATTCAATAAAATTTCCCACATTTTGATGGGATCCGAAATATTTTTATCCCGAAATTTCTAGTCAGATTAAATATAAATTTGTATTACGTAAAAATCCAACGAAACATTGCACGCGTAACAATGAAAATTTAAGATTTTCAAAATCCATAAATAATATTTTATAAACTAATTTCTTGTTTGGTGCAATTTTTTATAGTTACTGCCCGGTTTTTATAATTACATGCCATTTATTATTTTTAAAGCCCATTTTCCTGTTAAGCCTAATGCATCCCTCCTAGGAAAGATTTGCAGCCGAGCGGGGCGCAGAATAACAAGTTGACCTTGCCTGGGTATTCCTCAAAAATATGTATAGCTGGGCTAGCCATTTTCATCTTGAAAAAAGTAGTATCTGGGCTGGATATCTGGCCTGGGCTAGACGGGCCACAGCCCGCCCAATTAATACCCTGCTCTCCTCTGAACAACAACGAAATCATCGCCAAGAAAAACTCTGTAGTGCTCACGCCTCAAAAACACAAATACTGCTCGAGCTGCTTGGTCCCAGCTATCGGCCGCACCTTGTGCAATTCTCTCGTTTATATTGACTACATAGGTTGACAATGGTGTGGGACCGTGATGTCAGGAAACCAGGACAAAGCAAAAAAAATATAGTTGTACATAATAAGGAGGCACTTGCGTACGTACGGCTATGGCCCTAGTGGGTCCCTAGTGTCATCCAGTCAAAATAAAGTCATCTCTTAAATCCTCATGTTCGTTGACCATGTTAACAATGCTCGGCGCCACGGCGAGCGCAACAACTCGAAGGATAATGGAGAGGGCCTCGCGGGCCCTATGGAGGTCTGATACAGCGTCCGCTGCTCATTCAGGAAGCCAGGATCATCGGACACCTATGAGCACCTTCGAGAAACTGAGACGGCATGAAACGGTAAGGCCGCTCTTGGGAGCTCTGGTTTTTTCAAACCTGTATTAACATACAAGTGTATTTTACTCGTCATCGGAAGGCCCGAGGTCTGTAAGTAAAACCCGCGGGTTACGCGTGTAATTTGAGAGACCAGTGTATATTACGAGCACTGCTATATGGCGACATTACCAGACGATACATGCACGACGTGCGTATCATGCCATCCATGGGCAAGGCTAAAACAGCAGCTAACGGCTGGACTAGGGATCGTTCGAGTGTCGTTCAGCGTTTTGATCGTGTGTGAAGTACTTTCGATATTTTACTAGTCGAAATCGACCAACCAAGCGCCTTCGCCCGAGACCATCTTTTTTAATTTACAAGCGTCAGTTTTACAAGCGGTTTTGGTTGGAAAACGACGATCCAATCACGGCCTAATATCATGAGTTGGTCAGAAGATCATATGGTTTCACGTCTAACCTACCCGACATGTCGTATTGGCTATGAATGAAACATCAGACAATGAACTGCTTATGCACGGAAACAACAGAAGAGGATGATCTTCTTAACAAGCAAATCACTGGCATTAGATCGACATGCAAAACAATACGACACATTATTCTCAGGCGGCACGGTGAACAACTCGTGATGCCGCATGCCACAACATTCCAAGCTCAACTTTGCTATCAAACACAAGGCCTGGCATTACATAGACAATATTCAGAACAAACTCTTAACACAGGAATATCTCAGCAGAGTAACTATTTACTTCTAAACTGAACACAGGAATAGGAAAAAAACACTCGACGCTGCTCACAGCAAGGGCGTCCCACTCAAAAATATCAAATGCATGTCTTCTGGCTAACATCAATGAGCAAATTTTGACAAGGTTTTCCAATTCCAATATATTAAACTAACGTCTTCTTGCTAACATCAATGATTAAACTTTGACAAGCATTTCCCATTCAAAATATGTAAGCCTATGATCGTGTCATGTCGTAGCTTCTTGTACTTGTTTGGGCACTTTTTGCCCAGGGCACTCCACGTGTTGTTAAATTGCCAATGGTCTCTGCAGACTAGTCATCTCACTGGTGCCTAATAATACTCTATAAAGCTTCTCGGTCATCCCATCTGTAATGTACAACAACCAGTGACTGCTTCTTTCTGCAAAGTGGAACGACCAACTGGACCCAGTAACACAGCAGTTTTCCTTGGACACATTGGCTCCTTTTGTGCAGTTCAACTAAAATCGAAGTCGGAATAAAACCGAGCTTTAATTTTGATATCCCTGTAAGCAACAATAGGTATAAGGGAAACAATTACTGAGAAATAACGGTTGATGACTTGTCTTAATGGGAAACAAAGCAGGAGAGTAGCAATTCTCCATCAGTGTGATTCATTCATATTGACTGAGACATTATCTTAACAATGCCTTGTTTCAACATGTATAAAGAACGACAAAGCAGAAAAGTACCATTCCTAAAACAATGCAACTGATTCATTTTTAAAGAGACATTATCTTAACAATACCTTGGTTAAACATGTAGAAAGAACTACAAAGCAGGATAGTACCATTCCTAACAAGTGTTGCAGTGTTGAACTAAGATTCAGTAGTTAATTAATTCTGAGAGTGGCGTTGCTTAATTTTACTAGCGGCATTAGATTAACGAAAAGCATAAACAGTTCCAAGGGAGAGTGGGCGCAACAACAATACATGCTTCCATCTACTTATAAAGGGGGTGATGCAAAGTTTTTTGTAACAAAGCAACAAGCATCATGTCTGGGTTGGTCCCATTTTTGTTCACTACTTAATGGGAAAAGACAGCAATACAATAGCTTCAATTCAACATTTATTTAAAACAGTACCAATACAAGTAGCGCAACATCTCAAAGCACACTGCACAATCGTGTGGATGAAGTCCTGTACTAACCTTTCATGAGAGCACCAGGATAAAATACGAATCTGCTAACATGAATAGGAAATCCAATCTCGTTTTGTGCAGTTGCACTGAAATCAAGCAAAGTGTTTCCCGTAGCGAAGCAAAATGTCGCAATACAAACAAATTGAATAGGTATCATGTGGTTGAGACCAAGATTTGAAACAACTCGACAGGAACACTAGAAACAAATCTTGATCTCCTTTTGTGCAGTTCCACCAAAATTAAGCAAAGTCACCGGTGTGACATTCAAGTTGAACTGCACAAAACACTCTTAAAACATAAGTGTTTCGAGTAGCGAAGCAAAATGTCGCAATAGCAACATGTTGAATCGATACCCCTATTTTAACAGAGGCAAAAAAGGAAACAATTACTTGTCGATAAAGGAGGATGAAACAAACAGTGATAGAAAGAAGCATCTAACTTATCTTGGATGGAAAACAAAGTAGGATAGTAGCATTTCTAAAATGGTTCATTGATTCATATTAATAGAGACACTCTCTTGAAACAACATTCGTTAAAAAATGTAATTTACTTTTAATAGTGGCATTGCTTCAATTTTCCGGCGGCATTCTTAGATTAACAATAGCAAAATAGTTGTATGGGACATGCTAGCACCATGTGCATCCACACATATAAATGGGTGATGCAGAGTATGTAGCCAAGCAGCATATCTGTGTTGGTCCCATATTTGTTCTCTTTGAACGTTTTTCCTATGTGAGGGCAGCAAATCTAGTCCTGCACAAACTATCCGACCCCCCAGTTTCTTTCCCTTTTCAACAAAGAGATCGGTTCCTTACAGATGTGTGTACTGGGTTACCCCCTTTTTCCCTTTTCGACCAACAAAGCGGCTGGATAGCCAGTCTATACTACTTTTCCTCCCTCCTTTCCTCATTGAACAACGTCCTAGATTCATGCTCCACCCCACCGCACCTTTCTTTCCTCTTTGAACCAAGACCTAGATTCGATTACAGATCGAAAAAGATCCACATGCAGCTAGAGCAACGATGGTTTCAAAGAAACTTATACCTTAGGGTCGTCGGGATGTGGCAAGGCGTGCGGCGGGAGGCCGGATCTGACCACACTACGTACGACAGCAAGAAAGAAGGGGTCGGTGGCCCTCCCGCACAGGTGCTGGGTGAAAGAGAACAACGCAGCCGGCAGTGGATTGCCTCCCTCGCCGAAGGCAATAGAGTTAATGCTACACCTCCTCCCCTTCCCGGTGCGACGGGATACGAACGCCTCCTTCACCAGCTGTGAGGGGGGGAGAGAGAGACAAGAGGCCAACACAATCTTGTTTAGATCTGGTGACGAGAGGGTGAGAGACTGTGAATATAGCAAACCCTAGCAAATGAACGCTGAGCCTCTAGCGTGTAACATATATGTATTGCGGCGAGCGTGTGGAGAGTGCAAACCCTAGCGAACAAGCGCTGAGGCTCCCGCTTATATATATACTAATGTAGTACGGACTGAGCTTCGGTGCCTTCACTTCATCTGCTTTTGGCTGTATGACAGGTGAGCCAGCCATATTTTGGGCCCACCTGTCATAAACCCAAAGGCAGGTGCACTAAGTCAACGGAGCTGCGTCCATATAGTACTCTTGTGTGTATACGACTAATATATAGTGGAGTGGTTTTCTTATTCTCTCCATAACAATCGTTTTAAATTGTGTAAGTACAAAATGAAACTCTTTATTTAATGTACAGTGAAGAAAACTAGTACTACTTCCGATGAACTAATGATCCACGCCCACGCGTCCTGGTCGCACTTCATGTCCTTCACGTGTGGTACACTACCCTCCCTTAAGTGAACAACCACACATGCGCCAAATTATCGGAAACGTGTGAGAGTGTGTACAAATAAAGAATTTTAATTTCAATTATCGGAAAGGTTTGAGAGTATTACAAAGTTTGACTTTAGTCAAATCTAATATGCGGAGTAAATAAAAATGGAGGGCTACTATGTCCATCCGGGTTTTTAGTCCACACAATTTTTTAAATCAAAGTTAATAGCTGGACAGATAAAATTACAGGGGAGCTGGAGACAAAGTTGTGAGAAGGCTTAGAAATCAATACAAAACTTATGCTCTTAGTACCAACGTCGATCCTTCTTCGAGGAAACATTTGGTTCATAGCCAATTGTGTGCTAAAATTGCACCAACGTGAAAGACGACTGCGTCTCCAATGCAACCAAGGTGAACTGACGAAGGATATCATCTTTGTGCGTAACAAGCAAAGAGCACTGATGGAAGACAACTTGTTTTTCATTGAAAATCGATCAGCTTCACCAGCCGATGCAACCATGAGGTGCAACCATGAGCATCGATTGGTCATCGTGGTGATGCATCTATTGAGGAACGTAGCAGAAATTCAAAATTTTCTACGCATCACCAAGATCAATCTATGGAGTAATCTAGCAACGAGGGGAAGGAGAGTGCATCTACATACCCTTGTAGATCGCTAAGCGGAAGCGTTCAAGTGAACGGGGTTGATGGAGTCGTACTCGTCGTGATCCAAATCACCGATGATCCTAGTGCCGAACAGACGGCACCTCCGCGTTCAACACACATGCAGCCCGATGACATCTCCCATGCCTTGATCCAGCAAGGAGAGAGGGAGAGGTTGGGAAGACTCCATCCAGCAGCAGCACGACAGTGTGGTGGTGAAGGAGGAGCATGGCAATCCTGCAGGGCTTCGCCAAGCACTGCGGGGGAGGAGGAGGACTTGGGAGAGGGGGAGGGCTGCGCCAGAACTTGGGTGCGGGTGCCCTCCCACCCCTCCACTATTTATAGGTGGGGAGAGAGGGGGGCCGCCCCCCTAGATCCCATCTAGGGTTGGGGGCGGCGTCCAAGGGGGGAGGAGTGCCTCCCAAGTCAAGTGGAGGCCCTCCCCTTTAGGGTTTCCCCTCTCCCATGCGCATGGGCCTTGGGGGGGAGGCTGGTGCCCCTGGCCCATTAAGGCTAGGGCGCCCCCCTACAGACCATGCTGCCGTATTGGACGTGGTGGAACATTTTCCGGACCTCCGGACCCCTCCGGAATCCTCCGGAACCTTCCGTAAGCTTCCCGGTACAATACCAGAAAAAACCGAACTTTTCCCGGAACCCGAACAACAACTTTCCATATATAAATCTTTACCTCCTGACCATTCCGGGACTCCTCCTGACATCCGGTATCTCATCCGGGACTCTGAACAACATTCGGTAACCACGTACATCTATTCCCTATAACCCTAGCGTCATCGAACCTTAAGTGTGTAGACCCTACGGGTTTGGGAGACACGTAGACATGACCAAGACAACTCTCCAGCCAATAACCAACAGCGGGATCTGGATACCCATGTTGGCTCCCACATGTTCCACGATGTTCTTATCGGATGAACCGCGATGTCGAGGATTCAATCAATACCGTATTCAATTACATTTGTCTAGCGATATAGTACTTGCCCGAGATTCGATCGTCGGTATCCCGATACCTTGTTCAATCTCGTTACCGGCAAGTCTCTTTACTCGTTCCGTAACACATCATCCTGTGATCAACCCCTTGGTCACATTGTGCACATTATGATGATGTCCTACCGAGTGGGCCCAGAGATACCTCTCCGTCACACGGAGTGACAAATCCCAGTCTCGATTCATGCCAACCCAACAGACACTTTCGGAGATACCCGTAGTGCACCTTTAAAGCCACCCAGTTACATTGTGACGTTTGGTACACCCAAAGCATTCCTACGGTATCCGGGAGTTGCACAATCTCATGGTCTACGGAAATGATACTTGACATTAGAAAAGCTTTAGCATACGAACTACACGATCTTTGTGCTAGGCTTAGGATTGGGTCTTGTCCATCACATCATTCTCCTAATGATGTGATCCTGTTATCAACGACATCCAATGTCCATGGTCAGGAAACCGTAACCATCTATTGATCAACAAGCTAGTCAACTAGAGGCTTACTAGGGACACGGTGTTGTCTATGTATCCACACATGTATCTGAGTTTCCTATCAATACAATTATAGCATGGATAATAAACGATTATCATGAACAAGGAAATATAATAATAATAACTAATTTATTATTGCCTCTAGGGCATATTTCCAATAGTCTCCCACTTGCACTAGAGTCAATAATCTAGTTCACATTGCCATGTGATTAACACTCACAGGTCACATCGCCATGTGACCAACATCCAAAGAGTTTACTAGTGTCCTCAAACTAGTTCACATCATCATGTGATTAAGACTCAATGAGTTCTGGGGTTTGATCATGTTTTGCTTGTGAGAGAGGTTTTAGTCAACGGGTGTGCAACATTCAGATCTGTATGTACTTCGCAAATCTCTAGGTCATATTGTAAATGCTGCTTCCACGCTCCACTTGGAGCTATTCCAAATGGTTGCTCCACTATACGTATCCGGTTTGCTACTCAGAGTCATTCAGATAGGTGTTAAAGCTTGCATTGACGTAACCCTTTACTTCGAACTCTTTATCATCTCCATAATCGAGGAACATGTCCTTATTACTCCAAGGACAATTTTGACCGCTGTCTGGTGATCCACTCCTTGATCACCTTTGTACTCTTGTGCCAGACATGTGGCAAGGCACACATTAGGTGCGGTACACAACATAGCATACTATGGAGCCTACGTCTAAGCATAGGGGACAACCTTCGTCCTTTCTCTCTCTTCTGCCGTGGTCGAGCTTTAAGTCTTAACTTCACACCTTACAACTCAGGCAAGAACTCCTTCTTTGACTGATCCATCTTGAACACCTTCAAGATCATGTCAAGGTACGTGCTCATTTGAAAGTACCATTAAGCGTTTTTTATCTATCTTATAGATCTTGATGCTTATTGTTCAAGTAGCCTAATCCAGGTTTTCCATTGAAAAACACTTTTCAAATAACCCTATATGCTTTCTAGAAATTCTACATCATTTTTGATCAACAATATGTTTACAACATATACTTATCAGAAATTCTATAGTGCTCCCACTCATTTCTTTGGAGATACAAGTTTCTCATAAACTTTGTATAAACCCAAATCTTTGATCATCTCATCAAAGCGCATATTCTGACTCCGAGATGCTTGCTCTAGTCCATGGAAGGATCGCTAGAGCTAGCATACCTTTTAGCATCCTTAGGATCGACAAAACCTTTCTGACTGTATCACATACAACCTTTCCTTACGAAAACTAGTAAGGAAAGTCGTTTTGACATCCATCTGCCAGATTTCATAAATGCAGCTAATGCTATCATGATTCTGACGGACTTAAGCATCACTACAAATGAGAAGATCTTATCGTAGTCAACTCCTTGAACTTGTGAAAAACTCTTCGCCACAAGTCGAGCTTCATAGACGGTGACATTACCGTCCATGTCCGTCTTCTTCTTAAAGATCCATTTATCTCAGTGGCTTGTCGATCATCGGGCAAGTCCACCAAAGTCTATGCTTTTTTCCGATACATGGATCCTATCTCGGATTTCATGGCTTCTAACCATTTGTCGGAATATGGGCCCACCATCGTTTCTCCATAGCTCGCAGGTTCATTATTGTCTAGCAACATGACCTTCAAGACAGGATTACTGTACCACTCTGAAGTAGTACGCATCCTTGTCACCCTACGAGGTACGATAATGACTTGATCTGAAACTTCATGATCACCATCATAAGCTTCTACTTCAATTGGTGTGGGCGCCACAGGAACAACTTCCTGTGCCCTGCTACACACTAGTTGAAGTGACGGTTCAATAACCTCATCAAGTCTCCACCATGCTCCCATTCAACTTTCCGAGACAAACTTTTCCTCGAGAAAGGACCCGATTCAAAAACAATCCCTATTGCTTTTGGATCTGAATTAGGAGGTATACCCAACTGTTTTGGGTGTGTTATGAAGATGCATTTTATCCGCTTTGGGTTCCAGCTTATCAACCTGAAACTTTTTCACATAAGCGTCGCAGCCCCAAACTTTTAAGAAACGACAACTTAGGTTTCTCCAAACCATAGTTCAAAATGTGTCGTCTCAACGGAATTGCGTGGTGCCTTATCAAAGTGAGTGCGGTTGTCTCTAATGCCTAACCCATAGATGATAGTGGTAATTCGATAAGAGACATCATGGTACGCACCATATCCAATAGGGCGCAACTATGATGTTCGGACACACCATCACACTATGGTGTTCCAGGCGGTATTAATTGTGAAACAATTTCCACAATGTCTTAATTGCGTGCCAAAGCTCGTAACTCAGATACTCATCTCTATGATCATATCATAGACATTTTATCCTCTTGTCACGATGATCTTCAACTTCACTCTAAAATTACTTGAACCATTCAATAATTCAGACTTGTGTTTCATCAAGTAAATATACTCAGTATCTACTCAAATCATCCGTGAAGTAAGAACATAACAATATCCACTGCGTGCCTCAGCACTCATTGGACTGCACACATCAAAATTTATTACTTCCAACAAGTTGCTTTCTTGTTCCATTTTATTGAAAATGACGCTTTCAGTCATCTTGCCCATGTGGTATGATTGGCATGTCTCAAGTGATTCAAAAATCAAGTGAGTCCGAAC
Organism: Triticum timopheevii; assembly: GCA_963921465.1. Taxonomy (NCBI): domain Eukaryota; kingdom Viridiplantae; phylum Streptophyta; class Magnoliopsida; order Poales; family Poaceae; genus Triticum; species Triticum timopheevii. The sequence goes on from OY997272.1 coordinate 158,466,381, forward strand.
GGTCCATTTGCATGGAGTTTCTTCATGCATATACACCAATAGACATGGTTTGCATATCTCAAACTTTTCAAAAACGAGTGAGTCCAAAGATCCATCAACATGGAGCTGCTTCATGCGTTTTATACCAATATGACTTACATGGCAGTGCCACAAGTAGGTGGTACTATCATTACTATCTTATATCTTTTGGCATGGACATGTGTATCACTAAGATCGAGATTCAATAAACCATTCATTTTAGGTGCAAGACCATTGAAGGTATTATTCAAATAAACAGAGTAACCATTATTCTCCTTAAATGAATAACCGTATTGCGATAGACATAATCCAATCATGTCTATGCTCAACGCAAACACCAAATAAAAATTATTTAGGTTTAACACCAATCTCGGTGGTAGAGGGAGCTTGCGATGCTTGATCACATCAAGCTTGGAAAAACTTCCAACACATATCGCCAGCTCACCTTTAGCTAGTCTCCGTTTACTCCGCAGCCTTTTATTTCGAGTTACTAACACTCAGCAACCGAACCGGTATCTAATACCCTGGTGCTACTAGGACTACTAGTAAAGTACACACTAACATAATGTATATCTAATATACTTCTTTCGACCTTGCCAGCCTTCTCATCTACCAAGTATCTAGGGAAATTCTGCTCCAGTGGTTGTTCCCCTAATTACAGAAGCACTTAGTCTCGGGTTTGGGTTCTACCTTGGGTTTCTTCACTAGAGCAGCAGCTGATTTGTCATTTCATGAAGTATCCCTTCTTGCCCTTACCCTTCTTGAAACCAGTGGTTTCACCAACCATCAACAATTGATGCTCCTTCTTGATTTCTACTTTCTCGGTGTCATACATCCCAAATATCCAAGGATCATCATATCTATCCCTAATATGTTATAGTTCATCATGAAGCTCTAGCAGGTTGGTGGCAATGACTTTGGAGAAACATAACTATCTCATCTGGAAGATAAACTCCCACTTGATTCAAGTGATTGTTGTACTCAGACAATATGAGCACAAGCTCAACGATTGAGCTTTTCTCCCTTAGTTTGCAGGCTAAAAAATCGTCGGAGGTCTTATACCTCTTAGCGTGGGCACGAGCCTGAAATCCCAATTTCATCCCTCTAAACATCTCATATGTTCCGCAATGTTTCGAAATCGTCTTTGGTGCCTCAACTCTAAACCGTTTAACTGAACTATCACATAGTTATCAAAACGTGTATGTCAGATGTTCGCAACATCCACAGACGACGTTTGAGGTTCAGCACACTGAGCGGTGCATTAAGGACATAAGCCTTCTACGAAGCAACAAGGACAATCCTCAGTTTATGGACCTAGTCCGCATAATCGCTACAATCAACTTTCAACTAAATTTTTTCTCTAGGAACATATCTGAAATAGTAGAACTAAAGCGCGAGCATTACGACATAATTTGCAAAGACATTTTGACTATGTTCAGGATAATTGAGTTCATCTTATGAACTCCCACTCAGATAGACATCCCTCTAGTCATCTAAGTGATTACATGATCCGAGTCAACTAGGCCGTGTGTGATCATCACGTGAGACGGACTAGTCAACGTCGGTGAACATCTTCATGTTGATCGTATCTTCTATACGACTCATGCTCGACCTTTCGGTCTTCCATGTTCAGAGGCCATGTCTGTACATGCTAGGCTCGTCAAGTCAACCTAAGTGTATTGTGTGTGTAAATCTGGCTTACACCCGTTATATTCGAACATTAGAATCTATCACACCCGATCATCACGTGGTGCTTCGAAACAACGAACGTTCGCAACGGTGCACAGTTAGGGGGAACACTTTTCTTGAAATTATTTCGAGGGATTATCTTATTTAAGCTACCGTCGTTCTAAGCAAATAAGATGTAAAACATGATAAACATCACATGCAATCAAATAGTGACATGATATGGCCAATATCATATTCCTCCTTTGATCTCCATCTTCGGGGCGCCATGATCATCTTCGTCACACTACTAGGAAAAGGGCTATAGATAGGATTGACACTAATGGCGCACCAGGGAAGTAGTGTGCCACTACTATATACTAATGGCGCACCAGTTGGTGATGTGCCATTAGTGTGGAAGACACTAATGGCGCACCAGACAAAAGGTGCGCCACTAGTGATAATTTTTTTTTCATTTTTACATACATACTAATGGCGCATCCGACCGAAGTGCGCCATTACTAGTTCTAACTAGTAATGGCGCACCAGAGAAGGAGTGCGCCAGTACTGAATTTTTTTTTATTCTTTTTTTTGCAAAACTACTAATGGCGCACCGTGTCACTGTGCGCCATTACTAGTTTAAACTTTTGTATCAATGTGAAACTTTTGTGTCAATGTGAAACTTTTGTGAATTGATGGATAACTGTGTTGGATGAACAATGTGAAACTTTTGTAATATGTAACGATGGAACTATGTGTTGGCTATGTATGTATATACGATGGAACTTGTGTGTTGGCTATGTATGTATATATGATGGAACTTGTGTGTTGGCTACGATTGTTATATGGATGCTTGTTGTATATATATGTGTTGGATATCTCATAGGTGAAATAGTGACCTGAGATTAAGAAAAAAAATCTAAAAAAATTGTTACTAATGGTGCACTACCATGTGGTGCGCCATTAGTATAGCAGACACTAGTGGCGCACTATGGGCAAAACTAATGGCGCACTGCGTGGTGCGCCATTAGCATACCAGATACTAATGGCGCACCAGTGGTGCGCCATTAGTAAAATATTCTAGTGGCGTGATACTAATGGCGCACCGGTAGTGTGCCATTAGTAGGCAAAACCGGTGCGCCATTAGTAGGCCTTTTCCTAGTAGTGTCACCGGCATGACACCATGATCTCCATCATTGTGTCTTCATGAAGTTGTCACACCAACGACCACTTCTACTTCTATGGCTAACGCGTTTAGCAAGAAAGTAAAGGAATTTACATGGCATTCTTCCATGACACGCAGGTCATACAAAAAATAAAGACAACTCCTATGGCTCCTGCCGGTTGTCGTACTCATCGACATGCAAGTCATGATTCCTATTACAAGAACATGATCATCTCATACATCACATATATCATTCATCACATCCTTCGGCCATATCACATCACAAAACACTTGCTGCAAAAACAAGTTAGACGTCCTCTAATTGTTGTTGCAAGTTTTTGCGTGGCTTCTATAGGTGTTCTAGCAAGAACGTTTCTTACCTACGTAAAACCACAACGTGATATGCCAATTTCTATTTACCCTTCATAAGGACCCTTTTCATCGAATCCACTCCAACTAAAGTGGGAGAGACAGACACCCGCTAGCCACCTTATGCAACTAGTGCATGTCAGTCGGTGGAACCTGTCTCACGTAAGTGTACGTGTAAGGTCGGTCCGGGCCGCTTCATCCCACAATACCGTCGAAACAAGATTGGACTAGTAACAGTAAGCATATTGAACAAAATCAACGCCCACAACAACTTGTGTTCTACTCGTGCATAGAAACTACGCATAGACCTAGCTCTTGATGCCACTGTTGAGGAACGTAGCAGAAATTCAAAATTTTCTACGCATCACCAAGATCAATCTATGGAGTAATCTAGCAACGAGGGGAAGGAGAGTGCATCTACATACCCTTGTAGATCGCTAAGCGGAAGTGTTCAAGTGAACGGGGTTGATGGAGTCGTACTCGTCGTGATCCAAATCACCGATGATCCTAGTGCCGAACGGACGGCACCTCCGCGTTCAACACACATGCAGCCCGGTGACGTCTCCCATGCTTTGATCTAGCAAGGAGAGAGGGAGAGGTTGGGAAGACTCCGTCCAGCAGCAGCACGACGGCGTGGTGGTGAAGGAGGAGCGTGGCAATCCTGCAGGGCTTCGCCAAGCACTGCGGGAGAGGAGGAGGACATGGGAGAGGGGGAGGGCTGCGCCAGAACTTGGGTGCGGGTGCCCTCCCACCCCTCCACTATTTATAGGTGGGGGGAGAGGGGGGGCGGCCCCCCTAGATCCCATCTAGGGTTGGGGGCGGTGGCCAAGGGGGGGAGGAGTGCCTCCCAAGTCAAGTGGAGGCCCTCCCCTTTAGGGTTTCCCCTCTCTCATACGCATGGGCCTTGGGGGGGCTGGTGCCCCTGGCCCATTAAGGCTAGGGCGCCCCCCTACAGCCCATGCTGCTGTATTGGACGTGGTGGAACATTTTCCGGACCTCCGGACCCTCCGGAATCCTCCGGAACCTTCCGGAAGCTTCTCGGTACAATACCGGAAAAAACCAAACTTTTCCCGGAACCCGAACAACAACTTTCCATATATAAATCTTTACCTCCAGACCATTCCGGAACTCCTCGTGAAGTCCGGGATCTCATCCGGGACTCCGAACAACATTCGGTAACCACGTACATCTATTCCCTATAACCCTAGCGTCATCGAACCTTAAGTGTGTAGACCGTACGGGTTGGGGAGACACGTAGACATGACCGAGACAACTCTCCGGCCAATAACCAACAGCGGGATCTGGATACCCATGTTGGCTCCCACATGTTCTACGATGTTCTCATCGGATGAACCACGATGTCGAGGATTCAATCAATCCCGTATTCAATTCCCTTTGTCTAGCGGTATAGTACTTGCCCGAGATTCGATCGTCGGTATCCCGATACCTTGTTCAATCTCGTTAACGGCAAGTCTCTTTACTCGTTCTGTAACACAGCATCCCGTGATCAACCCCTTGGTCACATTGTGCACATTATGATGATTTCCTACCGAGTGGGCCCAGAGATACCTCTCCGTCACACGGAGTGACAAATCCCAGTCTCGATTCATACCAACCCAACAGACACTTTCGGAGATAGCCGTAGTGCACCTTTATAGCCACCCAGTTATCTTGTGACGTTTGGTACACCCAAAGCATTCCTACGGTATCCGGGAGTTGCACAATCTCATGGTCTAAGGAAATGATACTTGACATTAGAAAAGCTTTAGCATACGAACTACACGATCTTTGTGCTAGGCTTAGGATTGGGTCTTGTCCATCACATCATTCTTCTAATGATGTGATCCCGTTATCAACGACATCCAATGTCCATGGTCAGGAAACCATAACCATCTATTGATCAACGAGCTAGTCAACTAGAGGCTTACTAGGGACACGGTATTGTCTATGTATCCACACATGTATCTGAGTTTCCTATCAATACAATTATAGCATGGATAATAAACGATTATCATGAACAAGGAAATATAATAATAATAACTAATTTATTATTGCCTCTAGGGCATATTTCCAACAGCATCATCCATTTGGCATCACGTTTGGGTGAGGCACCTATGAAGTTCGACAAATCCTCACAGTGGTCTGTTTCTTCTCAGTAATCAAGCTCGAGGAAGGAAGAACCACGTGGCAGAGGACAGTGAGGCGGAACAACAATGGCCATCCAATTTGGTGCAGTTCCACTAAAATTGAGGAAGACATGCGCGGGTATGGAGACACGCATCGCTGTTTCCAAAAATATAAAAAGGGGTTAATGAAAAGTACACCAACAAACAGAAGCATCATAATTATATCTTGATGGGAACTAAACCAGGATACCCGAGAAAAAAAGCATTTCTTCATTTAACCAGTGATAGTACTACCACCATATGGACAATGACCGCACAACCACCATGTACTTTTTGTCGAAACAACATGTATACCTCCACCAAGGCATAAATCAGGACAACTTTTCGAGTGGTATTTCCTCTATAATAGTACTAGTAGGTGATGTTGGACCAGTCGACGAACCGTAGCTACTATGCATGGGGAGCTGGGGAGTAGTCGCATAGAAGAAAATCCGCACGCAGCGACCTGGGGAGCTGGACCAGTACAAGAAGTTATACCTCAGGTGGGCGAGATGTCGTTTAGGCGGGCGGGCGGGATCTGCCCACACGACGGCAGCGAACAAGGGCGCGGAGGATCTTCGTCCGTGCCAGCGCCGGCTCCAAGAGGACGGTGCACATCGGCTCGCTCCGTCGCCGATGGCGACAACGTCAATGTTGCACCTCCTCACGTCCCGCAGTGGACGGGATTCGGCCGGATTTGTGACCACTGGTGAGGAGAGAGATAGAGTGGACACTGTCATCTTGTTTTGATATGGAGAGGGTGAGAGAGCGAGACGCGAGAAACTCTATCAAACAAGAGGCTATAATGGAGTAAAAAAAATCTCTCCATAGAAGTGGTTTTAAATAGAATACGCGCGTTCCCGGAAAAAAGAAACAAAAACTGGCGGACAATTTTTTAAGGGTCTGTCTAGGACACATCTAGATGTGACATAGTTATGTCACATCTAAGTTGATGTCCACTCTGTTTGTGGTCTTTTTTTTGTCATAGTTTTTTTATTTCTTGTTGCTACATTATATACTTGTGGGAGCTTAGATGTGATATCCTTAAATAACATCTAGATGTGAATTAGACAAACTGATTTTCTAACGTACCAAGAAATAAAACTCGATCAAAAACACGCCCCCGCTTCCAGCCCGAAAAGACATGCATATCCATCTCCATCTCCATAGACATAGACATGCATATCCGTGTTTACGTAAAATTCCATTTCCATCTCCATCTCCAATCATATTTGTCCAACTGGCACATTATTTACATTGTTAATTATATACGCAGCAATATTAACGTACAACATCTCTTGTTTGCGCACGTCCGGACCACTGCCACGGCCGGTCCTGACCAACCCGAACCCTCTTCATCACCCGCGCGTGCTTCCCGCCCGAAAAGGTGAGTGCCGCATTCATGCCCGGCCAGAGCAGACGCGACCTCTCACTGGCACCGGCATTGAAGCGGCACGTCGGCCGAGAGAGTGTCACCCGCGCCGCTTCTGGGTGCACGCGGCTGCTCCGTGTTCAAAGGTCGCAATAGCCGGCTACAACATGCATGTAAAAAGTTCTTGGGAGTCCGTGCTACAGCTAGCTGTCCTCCCCCAACTCGTCAATCTCTTCCAGTAGTGCTAGTAGTACTCCATGGCGCGATCCATCGACAAGCAGGCGGGAAAGTTATCGTATACTCGGTTTGCGGTGAGTGGCATGCCGAGCGACCGTGTGGGGTTGAGCCGTGGAGGAGGGTGGGACATGAACACGACAGACGTGATTTAAACATTGGTTTTGCTCGATGGCGTGATCCAACGAAATGAAACGTTGGTTTCTCTCCGTTTCCATTTTTTTCTCCAGAAAAACGGAAACTTTCCACTCCATTTTCATTCTTATTCCAAGGTTGCCCCATTACAACATTCCATCAAATACAAAGGAAAACTAACAGCATGCTGATGCATCTCAATGATTCACAGATCATAGCCAATATTTACTTCACAACTAAAGAAAAAAGTTGTGAGAGCGTGTACGAAAGAAAAACTACTGATGGGGTCACTATGACTTAAACCCTAAACCCAAAACATGATTTAATTCCCTGGCCAGGTAGAACCCGTCGAAGGAAAGATGGCTGGCACCCTCGGATCATACGATGCTTTTGTGCAGTTCCACTAAAATCGATCTGAGCATCCCTGATGGCAAAGATATTGAAGAAGTGTGATTAGAATAATAGTACTGGCACTAGTTCATGAGACATAAACTCATCACGAGTAGAAGCCGGTAGAAGTAGAGAAAGATCGACATGGAGATGGAGCTACGGCAGTGGAGCAAGCCGGCTCCAAAAGGAAGATGGACTACCTGGGACGTCGGGCTGTAGCTAGAAGGGCGGTTGGGACGCAGCATCGGCCCATACCGTGGTGACCCCCGATTGGGACGCACCGACTGTGGGTTTTCTCCCTCGCCGATGTCGACCGCGTCTACGCAGAATATTGTTCCCTTCCCCCAGCTGCGGGATCAGGCTCGTCGTTCTATGCTTGTGAAGAGAGCAACCTTAGCAAGCAGGCTTGTAGCTTAAGCTCCTGCTAGTGTATATATAGTGGTTTTCTTTTTCTCTCCATATCAATCATTTTATATTGCGTACGTGTCATTCAAGAGTGAAATGATGGTTGCTTCTTCCGACTAACTTACTGTGTGATTTGACTGCTCCTTAGTGGCCCCTACACGTACTCCCCTACGTGTATGCAACAGTCACACGTACACATGGACGCAAAAACGTGCGCGACGCCCTAATGCATGCATGTCCGTGCACACGACGGAACACACACGGTCACGCTAAGTGCTCAACCTACACATGCATGCACACACATACTCAGTCAGGGTGAGCTAGTGACCGTATAAACACCGGAAAATATATATATTGAGCGCAATGAGCGTATTATGAAGTCCATTGACCGTATTTTTACAAATATACAATGACAGACAGTGTATTTATCTTGTTTGAAATTAATCCATATTAACCGGAGAGGAGGCAGTATGGACTAGCATTACTTTGGCCTTGTTTGGATACTCTAACTCAGTTAGAGGTTAGAGTTAGATTCTAACCCTGAACTAACTCTAGCCAAAGAGGTGTTTAGATGACAGGGTTAGATGGAGCACGGATACAGCGAGGTGCCTTCACGGGCGTTGCGAGAGGGAGGGAGGAAGAGGACGAGAAGCTTTGAGGAAGTGGCGAGGGATTTGCTGCGGCGAGAGCGAGAGAAAAATGTGTTTTTTAGTGCTCCAGAGAAGAACTAACCCAATAAGCACCTCTTGGGTGGGTTAGATTTTTTGGATGGGTTAGATGCTTCTAACCCAAACTAACCCTCCTGTTTGGATACTTTTGGGTTAGTTGAGTACAAACTAACCCAAACTAACTCTAACCCATGGATCCAAACAGGGAGAAGCTTGCGTGCGGTGGCTCGCAGGACAAGGAGAAACTTTTGACTAATGCAAGCTCTCCCTCCCTCAGGCGGTGGACGTGCAACAGTTAATTCGGTGTCAGATTGCTAGAAGCATACACTATACTACTAGTGCTACTATTGTTCGACATCCTGAATAGGCGAACAACCAAGCGCAAAGTTTACTAGTACTAGTACTACTAATATAGTCTATAAAGGTACGTACTATACTAGTACTAGGAACCGGATGGACTCTTATTATAATTTTAAAATGTGATAAAGCAATCTTCAACACATTTGGTTCTCTTCGAGGGTTCTCGCATGTGATAATGGAAGTTGATTGCATGGAACACTCGCCACAATTCTCGCTTAATTCTGGCTCATATCCTGTTACAAATAGTAGCGCTTGGTAATATTTCCTCTATTTTGTTATTCAGCATGTAAACAGGTCAGCAAACCTTGCGGCGCATATTCATGTGAACCGTGCTTGCTCCACTTTGAATGTGGCTGAGAGCTGGCTTGATGAAACACCTCGCTTCCTACTTCTTTTTTGTGGGGTACCTCGCTTCCTAGTGACCAGTGTCTTGGCTGATCGTCCTAAGAATGCTTATATATGAATAAAGCTCTCTCATTTACCCGCAAAAAAGATTAAGCCATATTAACCGGAAAGGAGGGAGTATGGACTAGCACTACTTTTTGGTGTGTCCCGTCAACTCGCAGAACGAGGAGAAGCTTGCAGGACAAGGTGAAGCTCGCTTACGCCTTTTGACTAATGCAACCTACCCTCGGTGGACATGCATCTGTCCATTCGGTGTCAGATTGTCAGAGGCATACATTATAGTACCCAACATGCGGAGTACCATCATTGTTCGACTTCACAAAGAGGCGAAGAGCCAAGCGCAGTAGTACTACTAGTAGAACCGCATGGTGGAGCATATGTACTCTTATTTTTTTATCTCTGATAAAGTACACCTTTATTCCAGAGAAGGGCGGAAAACGGCAGCCCAACATGTAATGAATGATATCGATCAACCAACCATGCTCGAATATATCTTGGCCTCCATGCGAGCCCATCTGTGTGTTCTCGCTCCTCGTCTCTCTCAAGGAACGGCGGGTTGGCTCTTTGCCGTCAATTTAGATCGGTTTGCTCACACTCCTGTCCCACATGTCAGTGATATGCCAAGAGGAGGTGCGTTGACCGACTGGCCATACGCGTACTTGGTTTTGAACCTTCATACTACTCCTCCCTCCGTCACAGTTTACAGGGCGCGCTTCATTATGATGCATTTCTCTCAATGCATTTCCACCACCAGAGAGACTTTAGACGTGTTTGGTTTAATGCTCAATTAATTAGGGCGTTGTAACCGCAATCAAGTCCACAATTTTCTCTTCATGTACTCTGTACTACTAAGGAGTGGAGTAAGTGCATGCATGTGTGTACCCGGGGTGGAAGCACTGCATGCATGTGTGTACACATTATTCCCTCTAGTAATAGACACCGTGCTATAACTACCAATGCTATTTTTTAGGCCGATCGCTAGTCGCCTTGGTCCCACAGATCTTTTTTCTTTTTTCTGAAGAACAATGTATAAACAGTGACGGATGGAGTAGTATGAGCGGATTCAAAGAAGAGCGTATTGATGGTTGCTTCTTCAGATCAACTTACAGTGGGAAAGGTGGGGCTTACAATTTGACTGCTCATTACTCACTATTAATGCGGCGCAACGACCGGGCTGAGTCTCCCATGCGGTTGTGCACTACCCCCTCGGTTCTTAAATATACTCCGGAGTATATTTGTCTTTCTAGAGATTTCAACGAGTGACTACTCAAATATTTGTCTTTTTAGAGATTTCAAATGAACTGGCACATACGGATGTATATATATATATTTTAGAGTGTAAATTCACTCATTTTGCTTCATATGTAGTCACTTGTTGAAATCTCTAGAAAGACGAATAGAATATTTAGGAACGGAGGGAGTACACATACGAAGCAAAATGAGTGAATCTACACTCTAAAATATGCCCGTTTGAAATTTGTAAAAAGAGGAATGAAGGAGTATAATTTTGTGCATGGCACATGGACCCGGATGATGAAGAGGCTTCTGGCAATGCTATCAAGCTTCCATCATTTGTTTACATAATTGACGTACTATACAAATAATTTTCTAGCGAGACATGAAATTGTACAATGGTGTGAGCTTTCAGCTTCTGTTTCACGTGTCTTGCCATCGATGCTCTTTCGGAAACAATAAAAAACTAACTTCCTTGCTAACGCATGTTTAATTATTAGCAGATCAGAGCTAATAATTACATCACAACTGAAGACAGAGTTGTGAGAAGGTGTTAAATTAAAATTGATCCATGCTTTCATTGGCAGCAGTGTCCCCCAGCTCTGTCTAAATCAACAAGGCATGTTGGGGGAAAAAGTAGCTGTCTGGAGCATGCAACATTCCGATCATTTTGTGCAGTTCCACTAAAATAGAGATGAGCGTCCCTGTTCCAAAGATACTAAGTGTGATTGCGATAACAGAGGACTACTGATGAAACAATAAACACATAAATAGAAGCCGGTCACCTTTGCAGTCTCTCTTAAGACTAACTAGTTGGAGAAGATTAGGCTCGGAGTTGGATGAGGAGGATAGAGCAAAACCAATATCCCTTTGTGCAGTCACACTGAAATGTAGAGACGTTTCCCGTGTGACATTTTAGTACAACTACACAAAACACTCTTAAGAAAAAAGTGATTTGTGCAGTTCACCAAAAGGTCCCAATAGCAACGAGGTGAAATGGATAGCCCTATTTGCAAAAAAGAGGTAGAAAGGAAACAATTACTAGCCAATAACAGTTGATGACACATGCAACGATAAAAAAGAAGCATATTCCTTGCCCTAAGGGAAGATAACAACACGGTTGTGTTTGTCTAAAACGGTGTGAGGACGAGAATGCAATATGGAAAGTACACTGGACTAGCTATGTTTTGGGCAAAGAACTATGGAAGATCCACATGCAACGATGTGGTAATACGGGCAGTGGAGCAAGGCCGGAGGGGATACCTGGAGGTCGTCAGGATGTAACTAGGTGAGTGGCAGCGGGCGGAATCTGCGAGCAGGTGGCGTAGGCCCTGCCGCGCCGGAGCTTGGTCAGAGAGAACGGCGTGTACCGCAGATCGGGACGTGCTGCCTCGGCACCGTCGAACGGAGAAATGATGCACTTCCTCCCTTTCCCCCAGCGGACGGGATGTGTATGGATCAGTGACCAACGGCGAGAGAGAGAGAGGCCACCGCACTCCCTTTCCCCCGGCAGACGGGATGCGGCCGGATTAGTGACCAACGGTGAGAGAGAGAGAGGCCACCGCAGACTTGTGTGAGATACTCTAAAGAGTGACAAACCATGCACGCAAGGCTCCATTGTATATAGTGAGCGGACTACCTTTTTCTCCATGAAAAATGTTTTATATTCTGTGTACACGCCATTGAGCGCTATAACTTTATTTAAAAATAACGCGGCAACGCGTCAAGTCGAACTTTGTTTCGTGCAGGTGTGGTACACGACCTCCCTAGGTAAACAACCGCTACAGGCATTCAAATTAGCACGTGGGCTGCCATTTGATAAATAAATGAGCTCCACCGTGTACCCGCGCGGGTGTGGCTGGGCACGAAGCGTGAGTACGTGCATGGTGAACCTATTCTCTTCTTGTATACGTACACCACCTACGTGGGGTTTTGTGAGAGAGATACAAACCTAGAGAGATATAGTGTGTGTGGGTTCTTGAGAGTTTTTTTTGCGCGGGGGGGGGGGGGGGTCAAGTAAAAAATGTAACATATGCAATGTGTGTGAAATAGAGTCCTGGATATAACATATATATAGGGGGCGATGCACGAGAAGAGAGTGGAGGTATCACCGGCTTGAGGTGTCCATAGAATCGAAAAGAGGGATGATGCGTGTGTGTGCGCACGCGCGATCAATAAAGAGTGCCATCGAATTTGTGTGTGCCCACGTCAAAGATATAGAGTGGCTGGCGTATTGGAACGTGAGAGGGGACATGTGCAGTTTGTCTCTGTGGCATGGATACCTACCTGCAGCGCTCGACTATCGGTGTGTGGTGGGGGAAGAGGGAGGCCCAAATAACTATAGAGGTACAATGGTTGGTATATGTGTGGAGGAGGAGAGAGGCCTACCTCATGTATTAAGGAGATCGATCAGCCTCATGTATTAAGGGAGATCGATCGGCATCCATGCATATGTGCAGGAGAGGAATAAGGTTGGGAGAGAGACAGAGCTAGAGTATTGGAGGGGGTGGTAGTGGAGTTGCTTATAAAAAATGGTGGGATAGGCTTGCTAGACAAACGGAGGGCACGCCCGCAATATCAATAAGAGAGGAGATGGCTGCTTGTTGTCTATGCACGTGCGTGTGAGAGACGGGTCAGGAGGCATGCATGAATGATGAGGGAGGACGATGTGGCTGTGGTAAGCAGACATAACTACATAGGAAGATCAATCGCCTTTGTTAGAGAAAGGAGAGACATAACTTGTGAGGTACATCGATCGATGGGGGGGTAGTTAAAGTTGATCCAGGTATATGTTGGGAGATTGATCGGTATACGTGCATGTGTGTGTTAGAAGCAAACGAGGCACGAGGAGAAGGATAGAGAGAGAGGGATGCATGTAGGAGGTGGTACGAGAGGCATACTATATCGAGCGGGGAGGAGTGTGCGAGTACGAGAACGATGAAAAGAGTGGTGGGAGTGAGGCATGGACGGTGACAAGAGAAGAGGGGAAGCTTGTGTTTGTGCTAGGCACACCTGGCTAGAGAGGCATATCAATCGTTGTGTGCTGTTAAGAAGGAGTTGGGGGGCCTACACACACCGTGGGTGAACGACCTGAAGTGAAAAGACGAATTTGCGCAATGGAGCTAGAGAATGCTGAGGGAGGGTGAGAGGGATGCGGCGTGTGCATGCACAAGAGAAAGTAAGCGCTAGCTACAAAGATAAGAGGGTTGTGTGGGTGTAAAAGACGAATAGAGATCATATATACTTCAATATAAAAAGCGAATTCGGATATTTGAAGAATTTATCATAGTGTTTTAAACCGACGCATGTGTGAATATATATAACGGTGATACACATGGTGTGTTTATGAACATGTTATACTACATTTAATATATTTTATCTCTACTCTTATAAAAAACGGAGTTGTTGATGATGGTGTGCCTACCATCCTGCATTATAGGCCGTCCGATTTATATCTGGCAGATAGCAAGGAAACTATGATGGTTGAAGTTGGCAACAATCATGATTGTAGATTCTTATTGAAATAGAGAAACGCATTCAAATTTAGTTCGAATTGCAGCGGTAGTATAGACATTTGGAATGCACTAAAATGTTGGTATGAGTAGGTTACATGCATTATACAGCAAGCGAAAAAATTTAGTCGGACATAACATGGATTCATACTCCCTCCTTCCATCTATATAGGGCGTAATGAGATTTTTAAGATCGCCTTTGACTATTGACAAGATTAATAGTACATGACATGCACAATGTGAAAATTATATCATTGAAAGAACCTTTCACAGACGAAGTTAACGGTGTGCTTTGTGTAAGGTGCATGTCATATATCATTGCTCTAATATTTGGTCAAAGTTAGCATCGAAAAACGCATTAGGCCCTATATAGATGGAAGGAGGGAGTAGCTTTGAATAGCATTTGTATAGTAAAACGGGGCAAGACTCTCTCTTTGTGTGGTGTGAATAGTTTTATTTTTTTCGTTTTCTTTTTGGTTCAGGGAAGTGCGAATTGATTTGGTACGTACAAGTACAATATTACTACACGTTAGGCTTGTCCCTAAAATTCAACTCGCGTCTTGTTATATCCCGAAAATTCAGATATCGTGCTCCCAAAACTGGCGCCTTCACAACCCGCGCCTTGCTATCCCGAAATTACAACGCGCACGAAAACTCCCTCCAGCTGCCAAATCCCAACACATGAGATCCCCCTTCTAACCCTAAGCTGAAAGGGCCGCTAGTTCAAATCGGTGGGGGGTACTTTTGTAACACATCCTACATTTTGGACAAGCGCGTCCCTAAGTCATGCTTCACCCCCTCCCATCGCCCCATTTTCGCCATTCGAAATCCTAGGCCGCCATAACCTCTCCGCTCCAGCCGCAAAACCCCACCCTCCTTCGTCCGCCACATCACCGCTGCCCAGCCGGAGCCTCTTCCCCGATGACGTCGTCCACCACAATAGCTCGACGTCGCTCGTCCACCTCCCTGGATGAGGATCCGTCATCCATCTCGACGTCCCGCCGGTTCAGCCACCCCATCCTCCACCTCCAAGGAGCTGCTCCGACGATCGCCTCGTCTATCACGGCTGCTCCATCCCCACAGCACCACCTTAACTTGCTCCACTGGAACTGCAGCATCCTCACCGATTCCTCGGACGAAGCCGAGGCCTACTCGGTGCCACCAAAGAGGTTGTACACTCATCGCATCGCACCTTCTCCTTAACTCGACCTCCCGGCGCCGACGGTGCTCCATCCCGCACCCCCATGGAGCGGCTACCTTGAAGCCGGCGCCACGGGTGACATCTCCACGATGGCTCTCCCCCAGTGCGAGGCCACTTCGGCGGCGGTATCCACACCAGCCGGATCTGCTGCTGCTGATCCGGCTCTCGCTCGCTCGCTCGCGTTGCTACTGCTGCTCCGGCTCTCGCTCGATCGCTCGCTCGCCCAGCTGCTGCTGCTGCTCTCCCCCTCGCTCGTGCTACTGCTCTGCTCCGATTAAGCCACACTTCAATCGACTTAATCAACTTTTGGGTCAGTCGATTTTCAGGGGTTGGGGGGGCGGGCTCGCCGGAGTTAAGGAAGAACCACCCGCAGCGGGGACGGGGGCTCGCCGGAGAGGGACCCCACTATCTATCTTAGGGTTCAGGGTGGGGGCGGGGGGCCTAGAGGGGTGGCCGGGGTGGCGGTGGCGAGTTGTTTCGGGGCGGCGAGGCGGCGCTGGGGCCGGCGGTTCGGCCGGTGGTGGCTGGCGGCTCAGGGGGGTGCAGGTTGAAGATGAACTGCAGGCCCTCCCTAAACTACATGTCAAGTGCCTCTCTGCTACCATTGCATTCAGTTTTGATAGGAGCATTCAGATTCCACAGTAAATTTCAGTTTCGACAGTTAAGTTCAGAGTCAACAGTTTTTACCTCATCTGCTGTAGTCAGGTGGTTTTTGGTGATGTTAATTTTATATCCATTTTACATCCATTTTACATCATCTATTGGAGATGCTATTAGAATCCCAATTGATATTGATGATGTCTGTCTTGTGCTGCTTCAGCCTTGACGTCTTACGGCTCACTGGAGCTGCTCCAACGATAGAATGTTCCATCACAACAGAGTAGTGCCCTGGACGCCGTCTACAGATTCCTCAGATCTTCCTCCACACCTCCGACAACCACCTCTGCCTCAACTGCTTCAGTGACCAACCCAATGATGCTGAGGTCGACACGGCTATGGCAAAGAGGTTGTACACTTGTTGCATCACTTATTACTATACATTCACGTCGATCCATTAGGGCTATTTTGGTTCAACGAAAAACGTCGATCCACTGGTTGTTACCATCACTCTAAATTTCTGCATGCTCTCCTTACAAAATCTCACCATATTTTTTTCGTATGCATGTCACATATTGTACACAGTCATGCTGAACATGTAGAGAAAAAGATAAGAGTTTTGCGCGGCAATACAATGTCATGCAGACATCGCTCCATGGTGGGTTCAATGGCAAACCCTCCCCACCCCTCTCCAGATTGTAATCCAGAGGGAGATATCTGTTCTGAGGCATATTCAGATGCCGCTGACCACTCCTATTTACCCCCCCAAGGTGTTTGCTCTACCTTGGCATGATGATGTTAGTCATATCATGCATATGTTGCCTTGAAGTGCCTACTTTTGACATCACATATGTCATCTGCTTAGTTTAGACATGTTCTGTAATGCCACCTGTTTATTTTCTATATCATATATGGGGATTATGCAGTCTCATGTCTTTTAGCCAGCCATAATATATGTGAAATGTGCAATGCCATCCTGTTTAACCAGGCATCATATATTTGAATGATATCTTGCCCATCCTTTTCTTCATTACATTTCCATTTGTCGACAATGTTTGTACATTAAACTACTCTTCCTGTGAATCAGCCATTTGGGTGGGAGATGGAAAAATCTGGAGTGAAAACAAGGCCTTCAGAGCAGACAGTGCTACCTGTCGAAGCAGATCTCTTGTTGGGTCCCGATAGCTCCTCAGAGATGGATTCAGAGATAGATGACCAGTCCTATTCCCTCACTGAGGTGTATGCTCTAACTTGGCACGGTTATACTGCTCATATCATGCATACGGTGTCTTGCATTGCATAGTTTAGACATCATATACACAATATTCAACACCATGTTCTTAGTTCAGACATCATATTGAATGCCCTCTGTTTAGCATATAAATCACATATGTGAATTAAATGATGCGATCCTGATTACTTAGATAACATGTAGGTGAATAATGTCATGCGATCCTTTTTAGTTATTCATCATATCTTTGAATTATGTTATGCTATGCTATCCAGTTTAGATAGACATCATATATGTGAAATTATGTCATGCTATCCGTTTTAGTTAAACAATATACATGTCAACTATTTCATGCCCTCTTTTTTCCACACTATCTATTGCATCTGTCTCTCATACAATGTCTGTACATTCAACTATGTTTCCTGTTTATCAGCCATTTGAATTGGAGCGGGTGATGCCAGTATCTAGCGGAATAAAAACACGGTCTTCAAATAAAACAGTGCTACCTCTTGGTGGAGATAGCACCCCGGTTGTACATGCACAAGAACCAGCCCTACCACACATAACCCAAACTCTCGCAGATTGTACCCCTACTGCGATGGACAGAGAACGAGCTTCACCCAATCTAACCCCAACTCCAGCCGATAGTAACCCAGTTCCTGTTGACACAGCACCATCTCCACCACAGAGCTCCCAAACAAGAGCAGTTAGTAAGGCAGCTCTAGTGCCCAAAGGGCCAGTACTATCATGGCGAACCCCAACTCCACTAGTTAGTACGCCTATTCCTGTGGAGGAAGCACAACCAGCCAGTCGTAGTTTAGCATCTATCGCATTTGATGTTGTTAAATCGTATGTGCATATCTTCCCATCTTGGAAATATTATACTGAAGATGAAGGAAAATGCCAGTTGCAGGTGTTTGTCCAGGAGTTATGTGTAAGTAATGTTATTCATGGCAATTACTTTGCTTCGTCCCATACATCCTACCTCCATGATGGTTATAATACAGCAAATTTTCCCATTTTTCTCTATAGAGAAGGACCGATTTGGAAACTCGGGATGAGGTAACCTGTGCTAATACCTCTGCTATCTTCAAGAATGCTTGGTGGCAGTATCCGAATTACCTGAAGAAAACATACTTCACCGGCAAAGAAACTCATCAAATTCCCTTACGTTCTCCTGAGACACATTTACTGGACGATGACTAGGAATGCATTGTTCTGTACTGGTCCCGAACCAAGAATGTGGTAAGGTCTATGAGCTCATTTTCTATTTTTAAGTATTTTATTCTTGTGTCTTACTGTACTTTGTTCATGTAGAACAAGTGCCTAAACCTGAAGAACAACTGTTCTAATTTGAGATTCCATTGCTATCATAGTTCAAAAAAGCGCTAGGCGTTAATTGTGCATTTTGCCACCGCCTTGCGCTTTACTGACCAAAGTGCATGCTTATGTGCAGTTATGCACAGATTATGCGTAGTTATGCACAATGCGTTTTGCCAACGCCTAGAGCCGAGGCGCGCTTAAGCGCTCGCTTAGGCGAGCCTTTTTTAACTATGATTGCTTTGCTCTTGTATCACTGTATTTACTCATACCAATTTATTTTTAAATTGAAGGATCCAATCGAAACTCCAATGGCACAGCAGGTATGTTCACGCATGTTTCTTTAACAAGCTTGCTCTTATCAATAGCTCTGTTGATTTCAATTTCAATTGTGTATACAGTTGACTTTCATATCATGCACATTACTAGCATCACAACAGAGCCAATAGTGTTGTTGTACATGTAGACCCGTGGTACCCATCTAAAATCTTGTTGTGCCGTGTAGTTTCCCATGCTTTGTATTCTTTCACTGCTGCTTTGTCTTGAACTGATATGATTTGAACCATGTCTCTATTTTGATTTGGCAAGACAATGCAGTGACCATAGGACATAGATATATATTTGTTTGATGCTTTTATTATTTACTAGTACTTGGCAATAGAAGACTTGGTAGTTTAATCCTGTCCACCTTACTAATGAACTACTTCACCAAAATGAGTTTCATATACTGGTACATGTTAAACTTGTTATGTGTCTGCTTATTTCTTCTTTTAGAATGCTGACAGAATATTGGGGAAGAGTGCCTTATTAAGCAATGGTAAAGGAAGTAATGCAGATAAGGTTCAGGATAGTGACACATCCTTGTTGGTCTCCAACAAAGCTGACAAAACAGCTAAGGAAGACTATCTTGAAGATAGCGAGACAACCCCAAAGTCCTGTCTTGGTTTAGTGTTCGAGTTACTGGCCACTACACGCATGCACAAGCTATTCAAACTCACTGTCTGAATCAGTTCAGTTTCTTGAGTCTCAACTACAAGCTGAAAGACATCGATCAGTTGTGCTGCGACAAGAAGCGGAAGGACTGTGGAAGTCCCTGGAGCATTCAGATGCATACTTTCTGGTGCAACAGCAAGTGTTTGAGGATTTTAGCGCCAAACAGGACAAAGCTAATCAGCTTGCTAAGCTTATTGCCAGCATGGTGGATACCCAGGTTAACGTTTCTTGAGCTCTTCTGAAGTTGTTTCAGTTATGCTCTTGTTTTGCTGCCGCGTTTATTTGCATTGGTGGCCAATTTTGACGGCCAGTGTATGTAATATGCTGCTTTGTACCCTATATTTGCACTGGTGGCGAACTTTGATGCCCAGTGGATGTAATATGTGTAATAGCGGTAATAGGCTAGCCTTAATTGCTTGCTTATTTATTTCCTTATTGTCTTGTTTAGTTGTTTGCTTGTAGTCACTGCAGTTCTTTTTCTATGTTTTTCTAGTGGCCACAATAGCCTATTTTTGGTAACTAGGCCAAAATAATCATGGCAACACACGGACTGTTGTAATCCAAGACATAAGATTATCAATCATAAGAGAAATATCAAGGATTAGTGATGACCCACAAGTATAGGGGATCTATTGTAGTCTTTTCGATAAGTAAGAGTGTCGAACCCAACGAGGAGCAGAAGGAAATGATAAGCGGTTTTCAGCAAGGTATTCTCTGCAAGTACTGAAATAAGTGGTAACAGATAGTTTTGTGATAAGATAAATTGTAACGAGCAACAAGTAACAAATGTAAATAAAGTGCAGCAAGGTGGCCCAATCCTTTTTGTAGCAAAGGACAAGCCTGGACGAACTCTTATAATAGGAAAAGTGCTCCCGAGGACACATGAGAATATCGTCAAGCTAGTTTTCATCACGCTCATAAGATTCGCGTTCGGTACTTTGATAATTTGATATGTGGGTGGACCGGTGCTTGGGTGTTGTTCTTACTTGAACAAGCATCCCACTTATGATTAAACTCTATTGCAAGAATCCGCAACTACAACAAAAGTATTAAGGTAAACCTAACCATAACATGAAACATATGGATCCAAATCAGCCCCTTACGAAGCAACGCATAAACTAGGGTTTAAGCTTCTGTCACTCTAGCAACCCATCATCTACTTATTACTTCCCAATGCCTTCCTCTAGGCCCAAATAATGGTGAAGTGTTATGTAGTCGACGTTCACATAACACCACTAGAGGTTAGACAACATACATCTTATCAAAATATCGAACGAATACCAAATTCACATGACTACTAATAGCAAGACTTCTCTGTTGTCCTCAGGAACAAACGTAACTACTCAAAAAGCATATTCATGTTCATAATCAGAGGGGTAATAATGTGCATAAAGGATCTGAACATATGATCTTCCACCAAATAAACCAACTAGCATCAACTACAACAAGTAATCAACACTACTAGCAACCTGCTAGCACCAATCCCGGACTTGGAGACAAGAATTGGATACAAGAGATGAACTAGGGTTTGGAGATGACATGGTGCTGGTGAAGATGTTGATGGAGATTGCCCTCTCTCGACGAGAGGAGCGTTGGTGATGATGATGGTGATGATTTCCCCCTCCCAGAGGGAAGTGTCCCCGGCAGAACAGCTCTGCCGGAGCCCTAGATTGGTTCCGCCAAGGTTCCGCATCGTCTCGTCCCGAAAGGTTCTCTTCTGTTTTCATCGAAAGACTTCATATAGGAGAAGATGGACGTCGGAGAGCCACCAGGGGGGCCACGAGGTAGGGGGGTGCACCCACGGGGGGGGGGGGGGGGGCACCCTCGTGAGCAGGGTGTGGGCCCCCTGGCCTTCATCTTTGGCGATGATTTTTATTTATTTATTTTAAGGTATTCCGTGGAGTTTCAGGACTTTTGGAGTTGCGCAGAATAGTCCTTCAATATTTGCTCCTTTTCCAGCCCAGAATTCCAGCTTCCGGCATTCTCCCTCTTCATGTAAACCTTGTAAAATAAGAGAGAATAGCCATAAGTATTGTGACATAACGTGAAATAACAGCCCATAATGCAATAAATATTGATATAAAAGCATGATGCAAAATGGACGTATCAACTCCCTCAAGCTTAGACCTCGCTTGTCCTCAAGCGAAAAGCCGATAACAATAAATATGTCCTCATGTTTAGGGGTAGAGGCGTTGATAAAAAATAGAATACGGACATGAAGGCATCGTGATTATTTCATAACATCAACATATATAAATTTTATCATATGGTTACTCAAGTTCAAGTGATGGTCTTTTCACAAAGCCAAAGTATGAATCAGAAACCTTATTGAGCATCAACAAATCATACCCTCAGCCATTGAAACAACTGCAATTTATCATAACATCGGCAAGAGTCTATGTCAGAGCTTAAAAGCAAGTCCACATACTCAACTATCACTTAGTCCTTCATAATTGCTAACACTCATGCAATACATGTGGTTACGGAGTTTTAATCGGACACAGAGAAAGATAGGGGCTTATAGTTTTGCCCCACAACTTTTTACCTCAAGGGTAACATCAACAATAATAATCCATGATCCCCCACATCCAAATAAATATATATATATCATGTTCTTTCCAACATGCTGAGCTTGCCAAAGGATAAAATAAAAAAAGGAAAGGTGAAGATCACCGTGACTCTTGCATAAAGTATAGGATAATAATAAAAGATAGGCCCTTCGCAGAGGGAAGCAGAGGTTGTCATGTGCATTTAGGGTTGATGCACAAAATCTTAATGCAAAAGAACGTCACTTTATATTGCCCCTTGTATGTGAACCTTTATTATGCAGTCCGTCGCTTTTATTGCGTCCACAACAAGTTCGTACAAAGTTTATTTTCTCCGCACTAATAAGTCATGCATATTTAAAGAGCAATTTTTATTGCTTGCATCGATGACAACTTACTTGAAGGATCTTACTCAATCCATAGGTAGATATGGTGGACTCTCATGGCAAAACTGGTTTAAGGGTATTTGGAAGCACAAGTAGTATTTCTACTTAGTTCTGAGAATGTGGCAAGCATGAGGGGGAAAGGCAAGCTCAACACGGTAGAGGATCCATGACAACATACTTTATCTCAGATGTAAGAAAACATAACTCATTATGTTGTCTTCCTTGTCCAACACTACTAGGAAAAGGCCTACTAATGGCGCACCGGTTTTGCCTACTAATGGCGCACTACTGGTGCGCCATTAGTATCATGCCACTAGTATTTTTTACTAATGGCGCACCACTAGTGCGCCATTAGTATCTGGTATACTAATGGCGCACCATGCAGTGCGCCATTATTTTTGCCCACAGTGCGCCACCAGTGTGTGCTATACTAATGGCGCACCACATGGTAGTGCGCCATTAGTAACAATTTTTCTATTTTTTTTCTTAATCTCATGTCACTATTTCACATATGAGATATCCAACACATATATATACAACAAGCATCCATATAACAATCATAGCCAACACACAAGTTCCATCATATATACATACATAGCCAACACATAGTTCCATCGTTACATATTGCAAAAGTTTCACATTGTTCATCCAACACCGTTATCCATAAATTCACAAAAGTTTCACATTGATACAAAATAAAAACACAAATGGAAAAGAAGCACTCCATCCATGCAAGCTTCCGTGAATTAAATCAAATCTGCAAAATGATAAACAAGAAGTTAGAAGAAGAAGAAGAAGACTAGAAGAATACTAGAAGAAGAAGAACACTAGAAGAAGAATAAGAAGAATAATAAGAAGAATAAGAAGAACAAGAAGAAGACTATAAGCTTATTATGTAAACTTGATCATTTTGTGCTAACATAAGTAATTTTGGAGCTAACCTATAGAAACTAAGCATATAAGCTCTAAGTTAGCATATTAGAGCCAACTTAGGTAAAATGAAGCTAACCTATGTCATTTTGGAAAAGAAGAAGAATAAGAAGAAGACTATAAGCTTATTATGTAAACTTGATCATTTGTTCTAAAATAAGTAATTTTGGAGCTAACCTATAGGAAACTAAGCATATAAGCTCTAAGTTAGCATATTAGAGCCAACTTAGGTAAAATGAAGCTAACCTATGTCATTTTGGAAAAGAAGAAGAATAAGAAGAAGACTATAAGCTTATTATGTAAACTTGATCATTTTGGGCTAACATAAGTAATTTTGGAGCTAACCTATAGGAAACTAAGCATATAAGCTCTAAGTTATCATATTAGAGCCAACTTAGGTAAAATGAAGCTAACCTATGTCATTTTGGAAAAGAAGAAGAAGAAGAAGAAGACTATAAGCTTATTATGTAAACTTGATCATTTTGTGCTAACATAAGTAATTTTGGAGCTAACCTATAGGAAACTAAGCATATAAGCTCTAAGTTAGCATATTAGAGCCAACTTAGGTAAAATGAAGCTAACCTATGTCATTTTGGAAAAGAAGAAGAATAAGAAAAGGACTATAAGCTTATTATGTGAACTTGATCATTTTGTGCTAACGTAAGTAATTTTGGAGCTAACCTATAGGAAACTAAGCATATAAGCTCTAAGTTAGCATATTAGAGCTAACTTAGGTAAAATGAAGCTAACCTATAGGAAACTAAACATATTAGAGATAACATAGGTAACTAAGTATATATATATATATCATTTTGGAGATCTGACATACCTGACATAGTTCAGTTCTCATTGTTCTTCTCCTTCTCCTTCCTCAGCCTGATCCGCCAAGAGCGGCGAGGCGGTGGAGGCAGTGGGATGTAGTCTTCTACCACAATTGGCATGGTCATGTCGCCCAGCTGTGGGATCGCCGGCGCCACCACCGGTGCGTGGTCATTGTCAGGCACCACCACCATCGCGAGGCCACCTTCAGGCAGGACAGGCACGACCATCGCTAGGTCATCCTCAGCCACCTCCATCTCTTGCCCATGGTCAGCCACCACCATCTCTTGCCCATGGTCAGCCACCACCATCTCTTGCCCTTGGTCAGCCACCACCAGCGCTAGGTCATCCTCAGGCTGATGCCCATCGTCATCCTACAGCTCCTCATCCCCACTCTGCTCCTCTTCTCCCGCACTCCAGTCCGGATCATCCTTCTTGTTGTCTATGCTGCTGCCAGAATCGCTACTGCTTTCGCTAAAGCCAGAATCGGTGTTGCTTTTGCTATAGCCATAGTCGCTACTGCTTTGGCTGTAGCCAGTGTCGTTGTTGTTGCTCCCATTACCTGTCCAAATGCAACAATGACCATTAACAATCGATGTGAGACAAAGGAAAATGTAGAGGAATAAGAAGAGGCAGAACATACTGGCATCATCATCGTCAGCATAGCGCATGCGACACATAGTCGCGTCGAACACCTTCACGATGAGCATGGTGGCGTCGTCGTCGTATCTGAAGAGAAGGAAGTACCCCAGCCGCAGGCGTAGGCATGGTAGAACTTCTCCCACCCACGAGACAAGTACATGTGGCCCTCCTTGATCACCAACTCCACATCCCACTGCCTGCGAAACCCGCTGCCGGCCTATCACAGCTTCACATTATTTGGCGGATCTTCACCCAGCATGTTCATAAAACTGTCAGGCAGCCTCTGCAGTTTGGGACAATGAGTGATGTAGCAAACAACAGATATCATAATGAGATGGGTGAAGGGGATATCTCTCATTTTATATACCTGCATCATGGATGATACTGAAGTCCCAAGTATGATACTGAAGAACTCGGAAGCATCCAACTCGTACTGCGGTGTGGCAGAGCAGTGGTGGCTACTTCCCCCCATCTCTCATAAGCAGCAGAAGAGACCAATTAGTACCCTTACAACAGATCATAAAACATGCATTAGTCACAAGTACCCCATATGTCCTATTTTTACCAAAGTCATGCTAAAATTCACGGAAAATTTCAGCATGACCTTTTGCTAAAAATAGGACATATGGAGTGCCCGAATTTGCCTGAACGGAAGTTAATCGACATTCTGGCAAACTCAAGGGACTCTCGGGGTACAGCAGCAGCATCACAAGTTGACAAAATTCCCAAGTAGTACAGCAGCAGCATCACAAAATTCCCAAGTAGTACAGCAGCAGCATCACAAGTTGATTTACCGGTCTTGAAGAAAGAGATACTTGTATGCCAAAACATATGCTTAAGAATTTACATTTTCATATGGGCCTCTTTTGCTGCTAAGGTTCAGCAGTGCTAGCTGCTCAACGCCAAGTACTGCAAATTATATTATACTGGTCCATAACTAAATGATGGGTTCAATTTGTAGAAGTGACAAGTCATACTTCCATAGATGAAAGTAGCATGATATACTAATTACCAGATGGGGTAGCAACGGATAGAACAAAATAAGAATGGTGTATGCACTAAACAAGATCTCATGGCTCTCATGATCATAATTCATGCATGACAAATTAGATATAGAGGCCGCAAAGCTTAGTTCGGATGCCTTAAATCTTAACCACATTTTGCTATTGCTAATTTCTAGAAGTGAGCTCTGACAGCTTTCTATAATAAATTAGTCAAGATAAGTTCCTAAGCTCCTGATATGACGAAACTAGCATACATATACCAATAAATGCAATTTGTAACAAATTGTTGTACAACAATATATCTTCTAGCCATGAAACCCTACCCTGATTCTCCTTTCTTCCTCTTGCCGAAGAGAAGTTGGCTGCAGAGGATCATCCAACTTAGATCAGCCTGCAGAAGTTCATTGTATAATTCTGTTTAGTTCCAAGCAGTAGTTCAAGAAGTGCAAATTGCAGAAGTTTAAATTAAAGTTTTAGTTAAAGTTTCAGTTGATTTTAAAGTTAAATTAAAATTTTACTTAAAGTTTCAGTTAAATTAAAGGAGAGCATTTTCTACTGGATTTTAGGGCTATTGTAAGCAGTGCACTACTGTACTATTGTTCATACTCCTGCACTATTAGTCACTTGCAACCTACCATAAAGTTCATACTCCTGCACTATTAAATCCCAGGGCATGAGTTCAGAGAATTGGACTTGCAACCTACCATAAAGCTCATCATCATCAACTCAACGATACTATCTGGTTGTTGCCACCAACCTAGCTAAGCTAGAACCCTTCCAACAAAATCTCTAAACTTGCCGCTGAACCACAACAAAAAGCGCTCTCAACTCAAATTGCAACAAAAATAAAACCACTACTACTATACTTGCCCCATTGATTTTGATTTCGATTTCTAGTATTTGATTGGGTTGGGGACAAGTTTTGTAAGTTTGGACCTTCCATTCCTAGGTAGGGTAGCAACAGCAGCAGCAGCTTACTTAGTTTTGACTACCTGAAGGTCAATCTCTAGGCCTATAGTTGTATGTAGGCTCTAGAATTCAATTCATATAACTACACTGTACACCTATCTATCATCATTTTCATTTCATTCTCATTTCTTTTCACCTATATATGTATGCTATCCTCTCCACAAACCTAGATAGCCCATTTCTTACTCTTGATAGGGTACCCAATTCACAGCAGCTTAACTGATTGATTTTAACTATCCACCTGCTTGTATCATGAGCAAGGACTGATGACAAAACCCTAATAGAGTTCTCGCGGGATTGAAACAATGCAGAGAGGAGAAGAGGGTCAAGAGAGGGGACCTTGGCATCGTTCTCGCGGCCGGCGGAGTAACGGCGGTGTTGCTGGGCGGGGGCGGCTGCTCTGGGGACGGGGAGGGAGGCGCTGCGGCGCTAGAGGCGGGGCCGCGGAGGCTGGGCGCGTGTGGCTGCCCAGCTCGTCGGCGGAGGCGGCCGTCGGAAGCAACGGACGGATCCCGTCCTCCTCCTTGTACTGCACCACATGCGGTCGTCGACGGTGGGATGGGAGGGAGGCGAGGCAGGCGGCGCTCACGGGGGAGGCGGGGCTCGGGGGGGAGGCGGCGCTCGAGGGGGAGGAAGGGGAGAGGGGGGCGGCGGGGGCGCGTGGGCGGTTGCGGCGGATGGAGGCGGCGGACGGCGGGGGCGCGTGAGCGGCGTGGGCGGCGGGGGCGCGTGGGCAGGGGCGCGTGTACGGCGCATGGCGGGGGCTCGATCGAATGGGGAAACCTGCTACTAAGAAAAAATAGTAACCCTGGTACTAATGGCGCACCGTATGCAAATGCGCCATTAGTGACCCTGGTTACTAATGGCGCACCTGCTTCTAGTGCGCCATTAGAAGTTTTGCAAAAAAATTAAAAAAAAGTATATATTCTAATGGCGCACCATGGCACAGTGCGCCATTAATAGTTTAAACTAGTAATGGCGCACTGTGCCACGGTGCGCCATTAGTAGTTTTGCAAAAAAAGAAAAAAAACAACAGTAGTGGCGCACCATGTCCCTGGTGCGCCATTAGTGTCTTCCACACTAATGGCGCACCTGAACATGGTGCGCCATTAGTATATACTAATGGCGCACCACATGGCAGGTGCGCCATTAGTGTCCATCCCATCTATAGCCCTTTTCCTAGTAGTGCAACATCAACTCTTTAGCATGTCATATTTTAGTGAGTGCTCCCAATCATAAAAGATGTCAATGATAATATATCTATATGTGAAACCTCTCTTTCCTTATTACTTCCTATTAATTGCAACAATGACCAAAGCTATATTTATCAACTCCCAATAACTTTAAATCATCATACTCTTTCTATGTGAAGTCATTACTTTCAATAAGATTAATATGAAATCTTTGATTCTTTTTATTCTTCTTCTTATAATCACCCAAGATCATGGCAAAATACTCAAGCCCTTGACTCAACACTAATCTTTATTATATAGCTCATGGACTCGATTACAAAGAAGGATCATAAAGCAAAACTCAAAACTAGATCATGCCATGACTTTATTCTACTAAATCAAGATACTACTAATAGGATCGAACTAAGAAAAACGGTAAAGATAGGAGTTGCGATGGTGACCAGGGCACCTCCCCCAAGCTTGGCAGTTGCCAAGGGGAGTGCCCATACCCAGGTGATTATATCCTTGGAGGTGATGGAGGTGGTGATGATGACGGTGGATAATCGCACATTGAGCGTAAAAGCTCCTCCAATTTGCGGATAATGCCCTTGAGCCCAGCAATATGATATTTCAACAAAATATTCTCCTGTGTGAGATACTTGTTCTGTATGCGGGCTAACTCAATCATCTTGAAGGCTTCAAGCTCTGTTGGAGTAAAAAGGTTAGGTAAAGGTTGAGGGATGTCTTCTTCTTTCACCACCGGAGCTTGAACCTCCATGGCCTTCTTGATCCCCTCATCCTTGTTGATTTCTTCTGGTTCCTCTCTTTTCAACTCTATCTTCAATAGCCAAGCATCCTTGTCTTCGTTGTTGGAGGAGGGAGAAGTCATGGTGCTCTAGACCTGTCAGAAAAATAGCTCGAAACAAGAACTGGGGAGATTTGCGTGATACGAGAGTCAAAACCTTCGGGAGTATATATAATGAATTTTTACCGACCAAAATACGTATCATACAAGGAAACAGAGTCCGGAGGGCACACGAGGTGCTCACGAGGTAGGGGGGGCGCGCCCAGGGGGGTAGGGCGCGCCCTCCACCATCGTGGAGGCCTCGTGTCCTCCCCGGACTGCCACTTATTTTTCTATTTTTCTAAATATTCCAAAACGGAGAAATATTGCCCTAAAAATCGTTTTGGAGTTGGTTTACTTACCGTACCACATACCTATTCCTTTTCGGAGTCTGAAACGTTCTGGAAGGTGTCCTTTATGTATTCCTCCGGGGTTACGGTTTCAATAATATTAGTTTCAACATTTATAGGATTACTTGAGATATAGTGTTTGATCCTTTGACCGTTTACCACCTTCAGATTTGTGCCTGCGAAGTTGTTGATTTTTATAGCACTGGAAGGATAGACCTCCTCGATAACGTAAGGACCTTCCCATTTGGAGAGAAGTTTTCCTGCAAAAAAATCTTAAACGAGAGTTGTATAGCATCACCTACATTAAACTCACGCTTTTGTATTCTTTTGTCATGCCATCTTTTAACCTTTTCTTTAAACAACTTGGCATTTTCATACGCTTGGGTTCTCCATTCATCAAGTGAGCTAATATTAAATAACCTCTTCTCACCGGCAAGTTTGAAATCATAGTTGTATATGGAGATGCCTTATGTTAGCATAATCAGTATGCTTTATGTTCTAATTCGAGAGGTAAGTGACAAGCTTTTCCATAAACCATTTTATACGGAGGCATACCCATAGGATTTTTGTATGCAGTTCTATAGGCCCATAATGCATCATCAAGTTTCTTGGACCAATTCTTTCTAGACCTATTGATAGTCTTTTGCAAAATTAATTTGAGCTCTCTATTGCTCAATTCTACCTGACCACTAGACTGCGGATGATATGGAGATGCAATTCTATGATTAACGTCGTATTTAGCAAGCATCTTACGGAAAGCACCATGAATAAAATGTGAACCACCATCAGTCATTAAATATCTAGGGACTCCAAACCTCGGAAAAATAACTTCCTTAAGCATTTTAATAGAAGTGTTATGATCAGCACTACTAGTTGGAATAGCTTCTACCCACTTAGTAACGTAATCAACAGCAACTAAAATATGAGTGTATCCATTAGAGGCAGGAAAAGGTCCCATATAATCAAAGCCCCAAACATCAAATGGTTCAATAACAAGTGAATAATTCATAGGCATTTCTTGACGTCTACTAATATTACCAATTCTTTGACATTCATCGCAAGACAAAACAAACTTACGGCCATCCTTGAAGAGAGTAGCCCAATAAAAACCAGATTGCAATACCTTATGAGCAGTTCTATCCCCAGCGTGGTGTCCTCCATAAGCTTTGGAGTGACACTTGCGTAGGATCTGTTCTTGTTCATGCTCAGGTACACAGCATCTAATAACACCATCTACTCTTTCTTTATAAAGATGTGGGTCATCCCAGAAGTAATGTCGCAACTCATAGAATTTTTTTTCTTTTGTTGCTATGTGAAGCTAGGTGGTATAAATTTAACAACAATATAATTAGCATAATCAACATGCCATGGAGTGCTACGAGAAATACTTATGACATTTAATTGTTCATCAGGAAAGCTATCATCAATAGGTAGTGGGTCATCAAGAACATTCTCTAACCTAGATAAGTTGTCTGCAACGGGGTTCTCAGCTCCTTTTCTATCAACGATATGCAAATAAAATTCTTGCAGCAAGAGAACCCATCTAATAAGTCTAGGTTTTGCATCTTTCTTTTCCATAAGATATTTAATAGCAGCATGATCTGTGTGAATAGTTACTTTAGAATCAACAATATAGGGTCTGAATTTATCACAAGCAAAAACAACTGCTAAAAGTTCCTTTTCGGTAGTAGCATAATTTTTTTGAGCATTGTCTAGAGTCTTACTAGCATAATGGATAACATTTAATTTCTTATCAACTCTTTGCCCTAGAACAGCACCTACAGCATAATCACTAGCATCACACATAATTTCAAAGGGTAAATCCCAATCAGGTGGCTGAACAACAGGTGCAGAGACTAATGCTTTCTTAAGTATTTCAAATGCTTCTACACAATCATCATCAAAGACAAATGGTACATCTTTTGTAATAAATTAGTCAGAGGCCGAGAGATTTTTGAGAAGTCCTTAACGAACCTCCTATAAAATCTGGCGTGACCAAGGAAACTTCTTATACCTTTGATGTCCTTGGGACATGGCATCTTTTCAATAGCATCAACCTTGGCTTTATCAACTTCAATACCTCTTTCAGAAACTTTGTGCCCCAAAACAATACCTTCATTAACCATAAAGTGGCACTTTTCCCAATTCAAGACAAGATTAGTTTCTTCACATCTCTGCAAAACTCGAGCAAGATTGCTCAAGCAATCATCAAAAGAGGAACCATAGACGGAAAAGTCATCCATGAAAACCTCACAAATTTTCTCGCAAAAGTCAGAGAATATAGCCATCATGCATCTTTGAAAGGTAGCAGGTGCATTACATAAACCAAAAAGCATACATCTATAAGCAAAAGTACCAAAAGGGCACGTAAAAGTAGTCTTTGATTGATCTTTAGCCGACAGGTATTTGAGAAAAAACAGAATAACCATCTAGAAAGCAATAATGTGTATGTTTGCATAATCTTTCTAGCATTTGATCAATAAAAGGTAAGGGGTAATGATCTTTCTTAGTAGCCTTATTTAATTTGCGGAAATCAATTACCATCCTATAACCTGTGATAATTCTTTGCGGAATCAATTCATCTTTATCATTAGGGACAACAGTAATACCTTCCTTCCTTAGGGACACAATGGACAGGACTAACCCACTGACTATCAGCAATGGGATAAATTATACCTGCCTCCAGAAGCTTGAGTTTTTCCTTTCTTACCACTTCTTTCATTTTAGGATTCAAACGTCGTTAAGGATCACAAACTAGTTTGGCATCAACTTCCAAATTTATTTTATGTTGACATAGAGTGGGACTGATGCCCTTAAGATCATCCAGAGTATATCCAATAGCGGCACGGTGCTTCTTTAGAGTTTTCAATAATCTTTCCTCTTCATGCTATGAAAGGTTAGCGCTAATAATAACAGGATATATTTTCTTTTCATCAAGATAAGCATATTTAAGATTATCAGGCAACGGTTTAAGCTCAAACACGAGATCACCCTTGGGTGGAGGAGGATCCCCTAGGATTTCAACAGGCAAATTGTGTTGCAGAATAGGTTCCTGTTTAAAGAATACTTCATCTATTTCCTTTCTTTCATTCATGAACATATCATTTTCATGGTCTAGCAAATAGTGTTCTAAAGGATCACTAGGAGGTACAGCAATAGAAGCAAGACCAATAATTTAATCCTTACTAGGCAATTCTTCCTCACGATGTTGTTTACTAAATTTAGAGAAATTAAACTCATGAACCATATCGTCCAAGCCAATAGTAACAACATTCTTTTCGCAGTCTATCTTAGCATTAACAGTATTCAAGAAGGGTCTACCAAATATAATGGGACAAAAGCTATCTTGTGGAGAACTAAGAACAAGAAAATCAGCGGGATATTTGGTTTTCCCACACAAGACTTCAACATCTCTAACAATTCCCATTGGAGATATAGTATCTCTATTGGCAAGTTTAATTGTAACATTAATTTCCTCTAACTCAGCAGGTGCAATCTCATGCATAATTTCTTTGTATAAGCCAATGGGTATAACACTAGCACTAGCACCCATATCACATAAGCCATGATAACAATGATTTCCTATTTTAACAGAAATAACAGGCACGCCTACCACAGGTCTATGTTTATCTCTATCACAGGGTTTAGCAATTCTAGCAGTTTCACCAGAGAATTGAATAACATGCCCATCAATATTATTAGACAAAAGATCTTTAACAATAGCAATATTGGATTCTACTTTGACTTGCTCAGGAGGTGTATAAGTCCTAGTATTGCTTTTACGAACAATAGTTGAAGCTTTAGCATGATCCTTCATTCTAATAGGGAAAGGTGGTTTCACAACATAAGAAGTGGGAACAATAGGATCATTGTAAGTGACAGTCTTTTATTCAACTTTAATAGGTGTAGCTACTTTTACTTCTATGGGAGGATGATATTTAAACCACTTCTCCTTTGGGAGATCAACATAAGTAGCAAAAGATTCATAAAAAGAAGCTACTATCTCAGAGTCAAGTCCATATTTAGTGCTAAACTTACGGAAAATATCGGTATCCATAAAAGATTTAACACAATCAAACTTAGGTGTCATACCTGACTCCTTACCTTCGTCGAGGTCCCAATCTTCAGAGTTGCATTTAATTCTATCCAATAAGTTCCATCTAAATTCAATAGGCTTCATCATAAAAGAGCCAGCACTAGAATTATCGAGCATGGTGCGATTCTTATCAGAAAACCGAGCATAAATTTTTTGCATAATCACTTCTCTTGAGATCTCATGATTGGGGCATGAATATAACATTGATTTAAGCCTCCCCCAAGCTTGAGTGATGCTTTCTCCTTCGCGAGGCCAAAAATTATATATATAATTGCGATCACGATGAACAAGATGCATAGGGCAATACTTTTGATGAAATTCCAATTTCACTCTTTTATAGTTCTATGATCTCGTATCATCACATAGCCTATACCATGTCAATGCGTCTCCCTCCAAAGATAAAGGGAAATCCTCCTTCTTAACAACATCATCGGGTATACCTGCAAGCTTAAATAGTCCACAAATATCATCCACATAGCGTAGATGTTCGTCAGGATGCTTTGTTCCATCTCCTGCAAAAGTGTTAGCTAGCAGTTTTTCCATCATACCCGAAGAAATTTCAAAAGGAGTTTCATTTTCAATAGGTTCAGTGGGTTCAGTAGGTTGAGGAGCAACTCTTGGCTCAACTGGACGGTGTGAAGATACCCCGAACAAGCCCCTCAGACAATTACTTTCCATAGTAATAAGTGACAGAAAATTTCAGCACACTAAATATTTTTTTTCTTACCAAATTCCACCTACCAAAGGCGCTTCACTCCCCGGCAACGGTGCCAGAAAAGAGTCTTGATGACCCACAAGTATAGGGGATCTATCATAGTCTTTTCGATAAGTAAGAGTGTCGAACCCAACGAGGAGCAGAAGGAAATGATAAGCGGTTTTCAGCAAGGTATTCTCTGCAAGTACTGAAATTAGTGGTAACAGATAGTTTTGTGATAAGATAAATTGTAACGAGCAACAAGTAACAAAAGTAAATAAAGTGCAGCAAGGTGGCCCAATCCTTTTTGTAGCAAAGGACAAGCCTGGACGAACTCTTATAATAGGAAAAGCGCTCCCGAGGACACATGGGAATATCGTCAAGCTAGTTTTCATCACGCTCATATGATTCGCGTTCGGTACTTTGATAATTTGATATGTGGTGGACCGGTGCTTGGGTTCTGTTCTTACATGAACAAGCATCCCACTTATGATTAACCTCTATTGCAAGCATCCGCAACTACAACAAAAGTATTAAGGTAAACCTAACCATAGCATGAAACATATGGATCCAAATCAGCCCCTTACGAAGCAACGCATAAACTAGGGTTTAAGCTTCTGTCACTCTAGCAACCCATCATCTACTTATTACTTCCCAGTGCCTTCCTCTAGGCCCAAATAATGGTGAAGTGTTATGTAGTCGACGTTCACATAACACCACTAGAGGTTAGACAACATACATCTTATCAAAATATCGAACGAATACCAAATTCACATGACTACTAATAGCAAGACTTCTCCCTTGTCCTCAGGAACAAACGTAACTACTCACAAAGCATATTCATGTTCATAATCAGAGGGGTAATAATGTGCATAAAGGATCTGAACATATGATCTTCCACCAAATAAACCAACTAGCATCAACTACAACAAGTAATCAACACTACTAGCAACCTGCTAGCACCAATCCCGGACTTGGAGACAAGAATTGGATACAAGAGATGAACTAGGGTTTGGAGATGAGATGGTGCTGGTGAAGATGTTGATGGAGATTGCCCTCTCCCGACGAGAGGAGCGTTGGTGATGATTTCCCCCTCCCGGAGGGAAGTGTCCCCGGCAGAACAGCTCTGCCGGAGCCCTAGATTGTTTCCGCCAAGGTTCTGCCTTGTGGCGGTGGAGTCTCATCCCGAAAGGTTCTCTTCTGTTTTTTTCTCATCGAAAGACTTCATATAGGAGAAGATGGACATCGGAGAGCCACCAGGGGGCCCATGAGGTAGGGGGCGCGCCCAGGGGGGGCGCGCCCCCCACCCTCGTGAGCAGGGTGTGGGCCCCCTGGACTTCATCTTTGGCGACGATTTTTCTTTATTTATTTTAAGGTATTCCATGGAGTTTCAAGACTTTTGGAGTTGCGCAGAATAGTCCTTCAATATTTGCTCCTTTTCCAGCCCAGAATTCCAGCTCCCGGCATTCTCCCTCTTCATGTAAACCTTGTAAAATAAGATAGAATAGCCATAAGTATAGTGACATAACGTGAAATAACAGCCCATAATGCAATAAATATTGATATAAAAGCATGATGCAAAATGGACGTATCAATTAGTCATAAGCTCGTGTCTTGCATGTATCCAATGGAGTTCCTACTCCAATTTTGAAGCATCAATGATGTTAAATTCACCTCTTAGCCTGCAAAACACTTTCTCATCAAGTGGCTTAGTGAATATATCAGCTAATTGCTTTTCGGTGCGAACATGCTTAAGATAAATGTCACCCTTAGCAACATGATCTCGAATGAAATGATGACGAACTTCAATATGCTTAGTTTGAGAGTGTTGCACGGGATTGTGAGCAATCTTGATTGCACTCTCATTGTCACAAAGTAATGGAACATGTTTCACATATATCCCATAATCTTTAAGAGTTTGGGTCATCCAAAGTAATTGAGCACAACATGAACCAGCGGCAATGTATTACACTTCGGCGGTGGACAAGGATACCGAGTTTTGTTTCTTGGAAGACCAAGACACAAGAGATCTACCAAGAAATTGACAAGTACTCGAAGTGGACTTTCTATCAACCTTGTCTCTGGCATAGTCCGAGTCGGAGTAGCCAACAAGATCGAAAGAGGCCCTCTTAGGATACCAAATGCCAAACTTTGGTGTATGAATTAAGTATCTCACTATCCTTTTCACGGCCTTAAGATGACATTCTTTAGGGGTAGCTTGATATCGTGCACACATGCACACACTTAGCATGATATCGGGACAATGATCTTGCTTATGAATTTGACAATGATCTTGCTTATGAATTTGACAATGATCTTGCTGATGTACACCCTGTTTATAAGATCTTGTTGATATCGTGCATTCATGTGGTGGATCAAATCCTAGAGAGGGTGATTCCTTAGAGTGAGTTTGACAATGATCTTGCTTATGAATTTCTATAGCTTCAGAAATAATATCACTAATAATTCCAACATCTCCTTTAGTACGCATAAGGTTTGTAAGCTCAAATAGACAATCACCAAACATAGGATCACTGGAATTCATCTTACTCAAGGCAATAGACTTATGGAGAATTTCATCTAGATTTTTCAAGGAATAATTCGGAAAGCGTTCCTCGAGAAATTTCCATATGGTGTAGGCACACTTAGGAGTAGGCAAATATCCAATCAAGTTTCTAGGCAAGCCTCTAGTAATAAGTTCAACAGTTCTAAGATTGCGGATCATGTCAATTGACTCATCAAGGGTAGGATGCATAGGATCAACATGAGGTGCACAAGGGCTAGCAATGTACTTGTTCAAATGATATTCATTGAAAATCACAAGCATCTCATTTTTCCACTCATGAAAATACTCTCCATCAAGTATAGGCACTCTATGTCTAAGACTCCTAATAGTAGACTCATCCATCTTCCTCCAATGGTGTTTAAACCAAAGCAATGGAGACCAAAGCTCTGATACCAATTGAAAGGATCGAGAAGAGGTGAGAGGGGGGGTGATTAGACACTAAGTACCAAAAGTTGCAGTTTTTAACATCTTTAAGTTGGAGTGGAGTTTTGGCACAAGTTTAACACTGAGAACACATATCAAGCAAGCATGCAAAGAGTACATGAGCAGCGGAAAGTAAAGCATGCAACTTGCAAGAATGTAAAGGGATGGGATTGGAGGATTAAAACGCAATTGGAGACACGGATGTTTTTGTCGTGGTTCCGATAGGTGGTGCTATCGTACATCCACGCTGATGGAGACTTCAACCCACGAAGGGTAACGGTTGCGCGATTCCACGGAGTGCTCCACCCACGAAGGGTCCGCGAAAAAGCAACCTTGTCTATCCCACCATGGTTGTCGCCCACGAAGGACTTGACTCACTAGCGGTAGATCTTCACGAAGTAGGCGATCTCCTTGCCCTTGCAAACTCCTTGGTTCAACTCCACACTCTTTTCGGAGGCTCCCAAGTGACACCTAGCCAATCTAGGAGACACCACTCTCCAAGAAGTAACAAATGGTGTGTTGATGATGAACTCCTTGCTCTTGTGCTTCAAATGATAGTCTCCCCAACACTCAACTCTCTCTCACAGGATTTGGATTTGGTGGAAAGAAGATTTGAGTGGAAAGCAACTTGGGGAAGGCTAGAGATCAAGATTCATATGGTAGGAATGGAATATCTTGGCCTCAACACATGAGTAGGTGGTTCTCTCTCAGAAACAGCAAGTTGGAAGTGTAGATTTGTTCTGATGGCTCTCTCCACGAATGAAGAGGAGGTGGAGGGGTATATATAGCCTCCACCCAAAATCTAACCATTACACACAACTTGCCAAACTCGGTGGGACCGAATTGAGAAACTCAATCAGACCGATTCAGCAAATCTAGTGACCGTTAGGATTTTCGATGGGACCGATATGCAACTCGGTAGAACCGATATGGTTAGGGTTAGGGCATAACGTAATCTTGGTGAGACCGATTACACAAACTCGGTGGGACCGATTTTGGTAATAAGCTAACCAGAGAGTTGGTCAGGCAAACTCGGTTTGACCGGTTACACAAACTCGGCGGGACCGATTTTGGTAATAAGCTAACCAGAGAGTTTGCATTGTAATCTCGGTAGTACCGATTACTCAAACTCGGTGAGACCAATTTTGGTAATGGACATACACATAGAGATTACAATCCCATCTCGGTGAGACCGAGATCCCTATCGGTGAGGCTGATTTGCCTAGGGTTTGTGGCAGTCGCTAAGACATCTGAACTCGATGGCGCCAGATAGAAAGAATCGGTAGGGCCGAGTTAGACTTTTGGGTTTAGGACATATGTGGATGTGGGAAAGTAGTTGAGGGCTTTGGAGCATATCACTAAGCACTTTGAGCAAGCAAGCCATTAAGCAACACCACATCCCCTCTTGATAGTATTGGCTTTTCCTATAGACTCAATGTGATCTTGGATCACTAAAATAGAAAATCTAGAGTCTTGTTCTTGAAGCTTGAGCCAATCATTTGTCCTTGGCATCTTGAAGGGGTTCCACATCCTTTAGTCCATGCCACTCCATTGTTGAACTTGTCTGAAACATATTAGGTAAAAGTATTAGTCCAACAAGAGATATGTTGACATTAATTACCAAAATCACCCAAGGAGCACTTGTGCTTTCAATCTCCCCCTTTTTGATAATTTATGACAACATACGTCAAAGATTTAGATAAAGATATAGAGAATAACCAGTAAAGCTTTGGAAAGACATGTAACAAGCATAGGCTCCCCCTACATGTATGAAATCATGTGAGTATGGAATATAGAGGCATGTGAATGCATAAACATGACAGAGTAGGCAATGTGTTACATGCATCTTGGATATATGCATCAGAGAAAATGATGTGAATATGGGAAATGTACCTTCATGCTCATGAGTCCTTCTTGCAAACAATATGTACATCAGCAAGAACTCCTCGTGCACATGATTGTGATGCATATACTTACCTTGTGGTCTTGAGTTGGCTTGGATGGAATGAACCTGTGAAAAAAAGGTTAGATAACATAGATGCACCTACTAGCCAGAGCAAATAGAAAGATACCACAAGAGTACCAAGACAGGGATGACATGTAGAGAGTAAGTACTAAGTACCACATTTGATATAGACATGTCCCCAAAGGTAAAGATGTCCAATGAATTTAAAGAATTTCTTTCCCTTAGATAGCTTGCTCCCCCTGAATCTAGCATGGGATACTGGGAGAAGATAGGGAACAAAAAATCAGAGAAAAATGCAAAATTAGCAAATAGGCACATATGAACATGTCTTTCCCCTCAAGAAGATATGTGGCATCTCTCCTCTTGAACACCAAGCATCTGGGATCCTTGAAGATTACTCTCTCCTTGAGTATTCTCTCCCCCTAGAGATATCTCTCTCCCCCTGTTGGAGTGATTAAGCTTTGATGTGATTTCTCTCTCCCCCTTTGACATCAATTTCCAAGAAGGGCCTTCTGGAATTTGTCGTGAATGGGTTTGGTCCTTGAGTCACAGCACAAAGCACTGATAAAAATGTGATGCTTGTAGAGGACAAGATTCATTGAGTGGAGCTGGGTTAAAAGTAATCCAAGAATAAATGGCAAAATGTTATTCCTGTTGTGAAATCGGTGGCACCGAGTTGGATGCTTCGGTTGCACCGAACGACTTCGGTTAGACCGAAAACAAGAAACCAGTGTGACCAAGTTCATCACAGAGAAAACACTTGTCACATCAGCTCACTAGACACGTAAGATCTCACAAGGATTTGCAAGGAATTAACTGAAAGATTTGCAATGAATTGGATGTAGGGAATGCAGAACAAACGGAAAAGAAAATAAATATAGATTTAGTTTTTTTTTGAAAGGGGAAACAAATATGCATGAAACAAATGCAAGAGCACAGAAAAGAACATAAGAGAACTTCATCTAGAATTGGTCGGTGACAAAGTCACCTATGTTAGAGCATATGACTTAGGAGTCACGTGAGATCACTTGATCATAGGTCATACTCATCGTTTAAGATCAAAATAGGGTTACCATTTTTCATTTAAGCATCTTGATGTATTCACATCTTGTCGAGTTGCTTTGACTCATGACTTGGAGTAAAGCTTCTCTAAGATGGAATAACATACCTTGGGTGGTGGTGTTGATCGTGATCATGTAGTTGAACTTGTGTGGGTTGCTCAAGGTTGATGTAGCTCATCAAGAGTTGGGAGCACCACTCGGAATTTGAGTTCATCTTCCTACATGGGTAGGTTTTTGCAAGGAAGAGCACTTGTGTATCCAAAATGACAATCGTGAAGTTTAACATAGAATTTGTCAAAGGATATGTTTGAATGGTGTCGTGCTTACTTGTCTTCAACCACCATTGTGTAGAGACTTGGTGATGTAGAGATTTCTCAAGATGTGAGTGACTTGCAATCTCATAGATTTAGATTCATCCAAGTACCTACATGGGTTATATAACATGCAAGATGCAAATATATCCAAGACATAAGATTATCAATCATAAGAGAAATATCAAGGATTAGTCATAAGGTCGTGTCTTGCATGTATCCAATGGAGTTCCTACTCCAAGTTTGAAGCATCAATGATGTTCAATTCACCTCTTAGCCTGCAAAACACTTTCTCATCAAGTGACTTAGTGAATATATTAGCTAATTGCTTTTCGGTGCGAACATGCTTAAGAATAATGTCACCCTTAGCAACATGATCTCGAAGGAAATGATGACGAACTTCAATATGCTTAGTTCGAGAGTGTTGCATGGGATTGTGAGCAATCTTGATTGCACTCTCATTGTCACAAAGTAATGGAACATGTTTCACATATATCCCATAATCTTTAAGAGTTTGGGTCATCCAAAGTAAATGAGCACAACATGAACCAGCGGCAATGTATTCCGCTTCGATGGTGGACAAGGATACCGACTTTTGTTTCTTGGAAGACCAAGACACAAGAGATCTACCAAGAAATTGACAAGTACCCAAAGTGGACTTTCTATCAAAGTTGTCTCTGGCATAGTCTGAGTCGGAGTAGCCAACAAGATCGAAAGAGGCCCTCTGAGGATACCAAATGCTAAAGTTTGGTGTATGGATTTAGTATCCTCTTAGGATACCAAATACCAAAGTTTGGTGTATGGATTAAGTATCTCACTATCCTTTTCACGGCCTTAAGATGACATTCTTTAGGGGCAGCTTGATATCGTGCACACATGCACACACTTAACATGATATCGGGACGTGAAGCACATAGATATAATAATGAACCAATCATAGAGCGAAAACCTCTTGGTTGACCGGTTCACCATCTTTGGGTAAATCAAGATGTCCACTAGTAGGGATGCGTGTAGTCATACCTTTGCATTCTTGCATATTGAACTTCTTGAACAAGTCCTTGGTGTACTTCGTTTGAGAGACAAAGGTACCTTCCTTAGTTTGCTTGATTTGTAAACCAAGAAAGAATTTGAGTTCACTGATCATAGACATCTCAAACTTCTCCGACATTAACTTTCCAAACTTCTCACTAAAATGAGGGTTAGTAGAACCAAGTATAATATCATCAACATAGATTTGGCATACAAATAGTTCTCCATCGACCCTCTTGGTAAAAAGAGTAGAATCTATTTTCCCAATTTCAAATCCTTTTTCAATAAGGAACTTGGTCAAGCATTTATACCACGCTCTAGGAGCTTGTTTAAGACCATAAAGAGCTTTGTGCAGTTTGTAAACATGATCAGGTTTCCTAGGATTAACAAAGCCGGGAGGTTGTTTAACATAAACTTCCTCCTCTATTTCACCATTTAGAAAAGCACTTTTAATGTCCATTTTGTACAAGGTATATCATGGTGATTAGCATAGGCAAGTAAGATGTGAATGGACTCAAGTCTAGCAACGGGAGCATAAGTCTCACCATAGTCCATACCTTCGTCTTTTGTGTAGCCTTGGGCGACGAGACGTGCTTTGTTGCGAACTACTTGTCTATCTTCATCTTGCTTGTTGCGAAACACCCATTTGGTACCGATGATGTTGTAGTTGTTGTCGGGCTTCTCAACCAATGTCCAAACTTGATTTCTCTCAAAGTTGTGTAGCTCTTCATGCATGGCATTTATCCAATCCGGATCTTCCAATGCTTCTTCAACCTTCATAGGTTCAATGCTAGAGATGAATGAATAGTGTTCACAAAAGTTAGCTAAACGAGTTTTAGAGCGAGTGATTCTCCCGGTTTGGATATCTTTGTAGATTTGCTCGACGGGGTGGTCTTTAGCATTTCTTGCTCGAACTCGTGAAAGCTTTTGCTTGGGTCTTGGTTGAACATATTCTTCATCTTGTTCTTCTTCTTGGCCTTCTTCATTGTTGACGTTGTCGTTCTCTTGTCGTGGTGGAGAAGGAGGTTGTTGACATTCGTCTTGATGCACTTCCTCGTTTTCTTCATCTTGGTGTGTCCCACTTGTGGATGCTTCCATATCAACTCTTCGTTAACCTTGTTGTGAGGTAGAAGCTTCCACTTGGACGGACGAGGTACTCTCCTTCACCTCCGTTGGACGAATATTGAAAATAGACAAGTCTTGGATTGCTTCCCAGGGGTCTTTGTCTCCTACATCAATTGGCAATTGCTCTACTTGCAAGACGTTAGATTCATCAAACTTCACATCTACCGTTTCTTCAACCTTTCAGGTGAAATTGTTGTAGACACGGTATGTGTGAGAGTTTAAGCCATAACCAAGTAGGAAACCTTCATGAGACTTAGGAGAAAATTTAGAACGATGATGCTTATAAAGAATGTAGCACTTTGAGCCGAATACTCGAAAGTATCCAACTTGGGGTTTGTTACTGGTGAGAAGCTCGTATGCCATCTTGCCGAGTAGGTTGTGAAGATACAAGCGATTTGTTGCATGACAAGCTATCTCAACCGCTTCCGCCCAAAAGTGCTTCGGCGTATTGTACTCATCAAGCATCATTCTCGCCATTTCAATGAATGTCCGGCTCTTCCTCTCAACAACTCCATTTTGTTGAGCTGTGTATGTAGCTGAGAACTCATGTGAAATCTCTTCTTTGTCAAGAAAGGTGTCCACATTTGCGTTCTTGAACTCCGTTCCGTTGTCGCTGCGAACCTTCTTGATCTTCACTTCAAATTGATTTTGGGACTTTCTAGAGAAGTTTTTGAAGATCTTTTGGACCTGCGATTTATCATCGAGAAAGAACACCCACGTAAATCTTGAAAAATCATCAACTATAACTAGACCAAAAGAATTTCCACTGAGACTTTAGTAAGTGTTGGGTCCAAAGAGATCCATGTGAAGTAGCTTGAGTGGCCTCCTTGTGGTCATGATGTTCTTCACGGGATGCCTTCCTCCAACCTGTTTACCTGCCTGACAAGCGCTGCAAAGTCTATCCTTATCAAATATGACATCGTTAATGCCAAGGATATGATTTCCTTTAACAAGCTTGTCAAGGTTTCGCATGCCAATATGACCTAATCGTCTATGCCATAACCAACCTTT
The DNA here is from genome assembly GCA_963921465.1 of Triticum timopheevii. Taxonomy (NCBI): domain Eukaryota; kingdom Viridiplantae; phylum Streptophyta; class Magnoliopsida; order Poales; family Poaceae; genus Triticum; species Triticum timopheevii. The sequence continues at coordinate 158,509,763 of OY997272.1, forward strand.
AGAGGATTTAGCAATAAAGCAAGTTCTAGGTTGAGCCTTTTTAGTGAAGTCAACAATGTATAGATCACCTCTACGTACACCGGTAAAGACCATTTTATGATTATTTCTATGAAACACTTGGCAATCTACTTCAGTAAATAGGACATTGAAGCCAAAATTAGCAAGTCTAGATACTGAAAGTAAGTTGTAGCCAAGAGATTCCACGAGCATGACATTTTGTATGGAGCTATCATGTGATATGGCCACCTTACCGAGGCCAACCATCTTACCCTTTGAGTTGTCACCGAAAATGACATACTTTCGAGGACCATCATTTTCAGCAAGCTCACGAAACATGTCTTTATCTCCGGTCATGTGATCGGTACATCCACTATCAAGAACCCATTCCTTTCCTCCTGCCATATATCCCCGAAGATTTGCCATAAGACCAAAGTGTCTCATTGCATCATCAACATCAAAGTCACTATCATCATCCTCATCATAGTATCCATGTTCAACATCGTCATGTGGTGGATCAAATCCTAGAGAGGGTGATTCCTTAGAGTGAGTTTGACAATGATCTTGCTTATGAATTTCTATAGCTTCAGAAATAATATCACTAATAATTCCTACATCTCGTTTAGTACGCATAATGTTTGTAAGCTCAAATAGACAATCACCAAACATAGGATCACTGGAATTCATCTTACTCAAGGCAATAGACTTATGGAGAATTTCATCTAGATTTTTCAAGGAATAATTCGGAAAGCGTTCCTCGAGAAATTTCCATATGGTGTAGGCACACTTAGGAGTAGGCAAACATCCAATCAAGTTTCTAGGCAAGCCTCTAGTGATAAGTTCAACAGTTCTAAGATTGCGGATCATGTCAATTGACTCATCAAGGGTAGGATGCATAGGATCAACATGAGGTGCACAAGGGCTAGCAATGTACTTGTTCAAATGATGTTCATTGAAAATCACAAGCATCTCATTTTTCAACTCATGAAAATACTCTCCATCAAGTATAGGCACTCTATGTCTAAGACTCCTAATAGTAGACTCATCCATCTTCCTCCAATGGTGTTTAAACCAAAGCAATGGAGACCAAAGCTCTGATACCAATTGAAAGGATTGAGAAGAGGTGAGAGGGGGGGTGATTAGACACTAAGTACCAAAAGTTGCAGTTTGTAACATCTTTAAGTTGGAGTGGAGTTTTGGCACAAGTTTAACACTCACAACACATATCAAGCAAGCATGCAAAGAGTATATGAGCAGCAGAAAGTAAAGCATGCAACTTGCAAGAATGTAAAGGGATGGGATTGGAGGATTCAAACGCAATTGGAGACACGGATGTTTTTGTCGTGGTTCCGATAGGTGGTGCTATCGTACATCCACGTTGATGGAGACTTCAACCCATGAAGGGTAACGATAGCGCGAGTCCACGGAGGGCTCCACCCACGAAGGGTCGACGAAGAAGCAACCTTGTCTATCCCACCATGGCCGTTGCCACGAAGGACTTGCCTCACTAGCGATAGATCTTCACGAAGTAGGCGATCTTCTTGCCCCTACAAACTCCTTGGTTCAACTCCACAATCTTGTCGGAGGCTCCCAAGTGACAACTAGCCAATCTAGGAGACACCACTCTCCAAGAAGTAACAAATGGTGTGTTGATGATGAACTCGTTGCTCTCGTGCTTCAAATGATAGTCTCCCCAACACTCAACTCTCTCTCACAGGATTTGGATTTGGTGGAAAGAAGATTTGAGTGGAAAGCAACTTGGGGAAGGCTAGAGATCAAGATTCATATGGTAGGAATGGAATATCTTGGCCTCAACACATGAGTAGGTGGTTCTCTCTCAGAAACAGCAAGCTGGAAGTGTAGATTTGTTCTGATGGCTCTCTCCACGAATGAAGAGGAGGTGGATGGGTATATATAGCCTCCACACAAAATCTAACCGTTACACACAACTTGCCAAACTCGGTGGGACCAAATTGAGAAACTCAGTCAGACCGATTCAGCAAATCTAGTGACCGTTAGGATTTTCGGTGGGACTGATATGCAACTCGGTAGAACCGATATGGTTAGGGTTAGGGCATAACATAATCTTGGTGAGACCAATTACACAAACTCGGTGGGACCGATTTTGGTAATAAGCTAACCAGAGAGTTGGTCAGGCAAACTCGGTTTGACCGATTACACAAACTCGGCGGGACCGATTTTGGTAATAAGCTAACTAGAGAGTTTGCATTGTAATCTCGGTAGTACCGATTACTCAAACTCGGTGAGACCAATTTTGGTAATGGACATACACATAGAGATTACAATCCCATCTCATTGAGACCGAGATCCCTATCGGTGAGGCCGATTTGCCTAGGGTTTGTGGAAGTGGCTAAGACATCTGAACTCGGTGGTGCCAGATAGAAAGAATCGGTAGGGCCGAGTTAGACTTTTGGGTTTAGGACATATGTGGATGTGGGAAAGTAGTTGTGGGCTTTGGAGCATATCACTAAGCACTTTGAGCAAGCAAGCCATTAAGCAACACCTCATCCCTCTTGATAGTATTGGATTTTCCTATAGACTGAATGTGATCTTGGATCACTAAAATAGAAAATGTAGAGTCTTGTTCTTGAAGCTTGAGCCAATCCTTTGTCCTTGGCATCTTGAAGGGGTTCCACATCCTTTAGTCCATGCCACTCCATTGTTGAACTTGTCTGAAACATACTAGGTAAAAGTGTTAGTCCAACAAGAGATATGTTGACATTAATTACCAAAATCACCCAGGGAGCACTTGTGCTTTGACTCGCTTATGATGAGCTTGAGCAAGAGAAGTTGCGCCAAGATGACATGACGCTCCTTGAGGAAGATCGTCTCCGGGCGACTGTGAGAGCAGCATGCTACCAGCAAGCTTTGCGCCGCTACCATAGCCGCAAGGTTCATGCCCGGAGCCTTGAGGAAGGCGACCTTGTTCTTCGGCGCGTTCAGTCGGCCAAGAATTCCAACAAGTTGACGCCAAAGTGGGAAGACCCTTCCAAAAATAGCTCGGCAAGAATGCTTATGTGCCCTGCAAACCAAAGAAGCCCTTATTGGGTTATCGGACGTCCGGGCCCCGGCAAGCTTGGGTTGCCGGGGGCTACAAGAACAAGGATCCCTCCGCGGCAAGCCAAGGTCGCCGAGGGCTGCAGATCCAGATAAGTCCTTTATCCTCTATCATGCATTTCATTATGGACTGGAATACGTGAAACCCCGTTCTATCTCTAAGCTGTCGTGCCCCCCTCCCCCTTTCCGGCACCCAAGGACTATCCCCTGGGTACGAATTTGGTCGTGGCCGCGGCAGCAAAGATGGGGGACGAGGAGCCTAAGCCAACCTCATCCCTTCCTCCGCCAAGAGCGTGAGAAAGGTCGAGCAAGGTGGGGGGATGTCAGGGCATGTTGCCGGGCGAAAAAATGTTTGTCTTAAGGATAACAAGGGATCACCCCTTGTCGTGGGTTCCTCCCGCGAACGAAAATCTTGGCAAACATCCATTTTTTATTAAAAAAACATCCTATACAGGTACAGTTCATACGAAATGAAAAACATGAACAAGGGGATTACAAGTTCTAAAGCTAACAAAGGCCCAAAGGCTTACAAGACTAAAAAGATATAAGGTGCCCGTAATCCCTTTCTTGTCCCTCTCCTCGGGAAATGGAACAAGAAAGCAGAAGGGCAAAAGGGGCGCCTAGGCGAGCTACGAGTGGCAGAAGACACCGACAGAACATCTCGGTGGCCGTCCAAGGGCTGGATGGTGATGGCGGCACCGGAGTCAAAGCTCGAAGACGAGGCGGCAGGATGTCAACACGCGACGAAGGCGTCGGTGCCCGCGTACTCCAACTTGACGGCCTTGCCGCCCGCCCTCTTCCTCTTCTGCAGCCTCCCTACGCCAGCCTCCCAAGGACACGACCCCGAGAAGTTCAAGGAGCCGGCGACACGGATGATGGGGGCGCCGGTGCCGCCCGGAGCGGCGCCCGACACCTAGTCGGACCCGTCATCCTGCCGCCCGCTGCCCTTGTCATCGCTGTCGTTGTCTTCCTCGCCACTCTCGCTTGAGGAGGAATCTTCATCATCGGAGGAGCTCTCCATGCAGCACCTCACGCGGGTCCCGAAGTGCCCGAACATCTTGACGGAGAGGAGGCCACCCTCCATTAATTTGAAATGGAGAGCGAGCCCATCCGTCAAGCTATGGAGGCGAGCGAACGTCTTCCACCCTCGGTGAAGATACATGACGTGAGGGGCGGGGAACTCGACGTCAACCCATGTGCCACTGTTCCCGCAACCCCTCATGTGCAGCCGCAGTGCCTGCGGCGGATCCAGCTCCATCTCCCGCGCAAACGGAGTCAGGAGGCGAAGGAGACGGCGTGGTGGATGGCGCAGCCTGACAAAGAGTTCGCAGGGGTTGTCCCCGGTGTGGCCCTCCATCAGAGGAGGGGCTGCTGGAGGGGGCGAGGCTGATCTGCCGCCCCGTCCTCCTCTCCCTCGACGGCCTCGACCGCGCCCCCTCCCCCTTCCTCTAGCGGCCGGCTCCGCCGCTACGAGCTCTTGGGGAGGAGCAATGCGTTGTCTGGCCGAGACCCTTGCCGCCACCGATGATGCATCGCCGCGCCCCCTCGGCATGGCAGAAGAAGAAGGGAAGCAAGAATGGGGAGAGGCAAATGGAGAAGAGTTGGGAGGCGCCATTCCTCCTGCTCCCCTCTTTATAAAGGGGCGGGGGCGAGGCTCGGCCGCCCACTCTCAGCCAATCCGGCTCGTTGAAGTGACAGCAAGCGGGGCAGTCGACCGCCCTCCTCGCTCCATTGAGGCGCGTGGGAATCGACCCGCACGCGCATGACTTCCCACGTCCCGCGCGCCTGCCATTCACTCTGTGTTATGCATGCAGCAAACATGGTGCAAGGGGCGGGCACAGTGGGACACGTGGAATGACGGTTCCCAAAGCGAGGGCAGTGATTAGGAGGCGGCCCTGTGGTCTCGAAGAGGCATGCAAGCTGCCTCTTTACTGTCCACCACAAGGTGACGCCAACATGCCCACGTCACGCGCGCGCACGACCCCCACGTCGCGCGTTCAACGCGGGTCGTGGGGAAGCACAGCGGACGGAACAGTGGTCGTGGTAAAAATCTGCCCCAACTGCCCACGCACCGTTCTGGGCCTGGCCCAACAACGTGTTGTGCTTATGTATGGCCCAGGCCCGGGGGCTCCTGTCGGTGTACAAAAGTAGGGGCTCTGCTTTTGACCCCTCTACTTGTGCACGGGCAGTTAGAGCCTCCCGCCACGGCCATGCATCACAGGGAAGGAAGGGGAAGCCGGAGAGAAGCCGAAGCCTCAAGGAAAACAGAGCAACGACAAGGACCAAGGCCACGAAGATCGGATGGGCGAAGCAGGTTTCCCCGGCAAGGACCCTTGCCAGGGCGGTCTCAGCAGCCCCGGCAAGACCCTTGCCAGGGCTGCCCGCCCACACCAGCTGAGCGAGCCGCCTTTGAGCCCACCAACGCTAAACAAATGCATTGGGACAGGGCTCGGGAGGCACCTCCATGGTGGCATGCAGATCTTTGTGAAGACATAGGATGTTCAAGATCAAATGAGGATAGGAAGGCAACTGTCCTCACCGAAGAAACCCACAAGACCCCCGACAAGATCCTTGCCGGGGGCACCAGCGCGCCGCGGCAAGACCCTTGTCGGGCCCCCCGGTGAGATCCTTGCCGGGCCACCCGGCAAGACCCTTGCCAAACGCACCGGCAGGGCCGCTAACAGGCCCGTTCCAGTCAAGCCTTCGCCGCCGATCACATGCAACTGCCGACCCAGCCAGTTGGGCAGGCACCTGTGTGGCAACATGCAACCCTTCGTGAAAGCTCCACCACCGTGCCACCTCAGCTGCCTGCCTGCCTACATTGCACCGCATGCATCGCTGGCCAGGCCACGTGTCAGAGTAAGGACGAGCAGCGACGGACGGGACGGGCCTCGCCCCGTCCCCGATGAAGCGAAGGGACACCTAAGCCTTGCATTTAACGCATTTTGTCCTATAATAACCAGCGATAAACTCGTAACGCTGTAGCTCTTTCCATCTCCTGTGTGCCACTGTGGCAGCCCCTTTCGCCTATAAAAGGAGGCCCATGGCACACTAAGAAAGGATTCGGCTCTTTTGAACCTCACAGCACCTAGAGCTAGTTCGAGAGCTCAAGAACACTAATACATCCACCAAAGCAGGATCGTAGGGTTTTACGCATCTTTGCGGCCCGAACCTGGGTAAATCCCTTTGTGTTGACTGCTAGTCCCATTCTCCTCACGATCCCCGCGCCCCGCAACCGCAGAAGGGATTCCAGTGATCCCATAGGTGTCGTTTCCCAAGATCACGAACAGTCCGGGACCCTCCGATCCCCCGACAATTCCATACCAAGCCGTTCATATCACCAGATGTCGCTGTGTGTGTATCATGTACAGGACCATGCACCACTTGTGTCGTCGGACTCACCGCCGCATGGCTTGTAGATCCCCTGTCGGCTGGCTTCGGGTGGGTAGCGCCCTCACCGGATGCCAATATTTCACCCCCACCAGCGTTCAGGTTCACTGACGGAGCCGCCAGCAGTGTCATCCCGGGACTCGCCGACATGACAATCAATGGATGCGCAGACGCCATGAAGGAAATATGCCCTAGAGGCAATAATAAAGTTATTATTTATTTCCTCATATCATGATAAATGTTTATTATTCATGCTAGAATTGTATTAACCGGAAATATGATACATGTGTGAATACATAGACAAACATAGTGTCACTAGTATGCCTCTACTTGAACTAGCTCATTGATCAAAGATGGTTATGTTTCCTAACCATAGGCATGTGTTGTCATTTGATTAATGGGACCACATCATTAGGAGAATGATGTGATTGACTTGACCCATTCCGTTAGCTTAGCACTTGATCATTTAGTATGTTGCTATTGCTTTCTTCATGACTTATACAAAGTTCCTGCAACTATGAGATTGTGCAACTCCCGTTTACCAGAGGAACACTTTGTGTGCTACCAAACGTCACAACGTAATTGGGTGATTATAAAGGTGCTCTACAGGTGTCTCCAAAGGTACATGTTGAGTTGGCATAATTCGAGATTAGGTTTTGTCACTCCGATTGTCGGAGAGGTATCTTTGGGCCCTCTCAGTAATACTCATCACCTAAGCCTTGCAAGCATTGTAACTAATGAGTTAGTTATGAAATGATGTATTACGGAACGAGTAAAGAGACTTACCGGTAACGAGATTGAACTAGGTATTGGATACCGACGATCGAATCTCGGGAAAGTAACATACCGATGACAAAGGGAACAACGTATGTTGTTATGCGGTTTGACCGATAAAGATCTTCGTAGAATATGTAGGAACCAATATGAACATCCAGATTCCGCTATTGGTTATTGACCGAGAATAGTTCTAGGTCATGTCTACATAGTTCTCGAACCCGTAGGGTCCGCACGCTTAACGTTACGATGACAGTTTTATTATGAGTTTATAAGTTTTGATGTACCGAAGGTTGTTCGGAGTACCGGATGTGATCACGGACATGACGAGGAGTCTCGAAATGGTCGAGACATAAAGATTGATATATTGGATGGATATATTTGGACACCGGAAAGGTTCCGGATGAGATTGGGACTATACCGGAGTTCCGGGAGGTTACCGGAACCCCCTGGTAAGTATATGGGCCTTAGTGGAAGGGAGGAAGAAGGAGCAAAGGAGGGGGCGCCCCCCCCCCCCCAAGCCCAATCCGAATTGGGAGGGGGGCCGGCCCCCCCTTTCCTTCTTCCCTCCCCTCTCTTCCTTCCCTCTCCTACTCCTAATAGGAAAGGGGGGCCAAACCTACTCGGAGTAGGTTTACCCCCCCTAGGGCGCGCCTCCCCTCTTGGTCGGCCCCCTCCTCCTCTCCCCCTTTATATACGGAGGAGGGGGGCACCCCATAGACACACAAGTTAATCTACGGATCGTTCCTTAGCCGTGTGCGGTGCCCCCCTCCACCATATTCCACCTCGGTCATATCGTCGCGGAGTTTAGGCGAAGCCCTGCGCCGGTAGAACATCATCATCGTCACCACGCCGTCGTGCTGACGGAACTCATCCCTGACGCTTTGCTGGATTGGAGCCCGGGGAACGTCATCGAGATGAACGTGTGCTGAACACGGAGGTGTCGTACGTTCGGTGCTTGGATCGGTTGAATCGTGAAGACGTACGACTACATCAACCGCGTTGTCATAACGCTTCCGCTTACGGTCTACGAGGGTACATGGACAACACTCTCCCCTCTCGTTGCTATGCCATCACCATGATCTTGCGTGTGCGTAGGAAATTTTTTGAAATTACTACGTTCCCCAACAGTGGTATAAGAGCCTAGGTTTTATGCGTTGATGTTATATGCACGAGTAGAACACAAGTGAGTTATGGGCGATACAAGTCATACTGCTTACCAGCATGTCATACTTTGGTTCGGCGGTATTGTTGGATGAAGCAGCCCGGACCGACATTACGCGTATGCTTACGCGAGACTGGTTTTACCGCCGTGATTTGCACACAGGTGACTAGCGGGTGTCAGTTTCTCCAACTTTAGTTGAACCGAGGGTGGCTACACCCGGTCCTTGCGAAGGTTAAAATAGCACCAACTTGACAAACTATCATTGTGGTTTTGATGCGTAGGTAAGAACGGTTCTTGCTCAGCCCGTAGCAGCCACGTAAAACTTGCAACAACAAAGTAGAGGACGTCTAACTTGTTTTTGCAGGGCATGTTGTGATGTGATATGGCCAAGACGTGATGCTATATTTTATTGTATGAAATGATCATGTTTTGTAACCGAAGTTATCGGCAACTGGCAGGAGCCATATGGTTGTCGCTTTATTGTATGAAATGCAAACGCCCTGTAATTGCTTTACTTTGTCACTAAGCGGTAGCGATAGTCGTAGAAGCAATAGATGGCGTAAACGACAACGATGCTATGATGGAGATCAAGGTGTCGCGCCAGTGACGATGGTGATCACGATGGTGCTTCGGAGATGGAGATCACAAGCACAAGATGATGATGGCCATATCATATCACTTATATTGATTGCATGTGATGTTTATCCTTTATGCATCTTATCTTGCTTTGATTGACGGGTAGCATTTTAAGATGATCTCTCACTAAAAATTATCAAGAAGTGTTCTCCCTGAGTATGCACCATTGCCAAAGTTCGTCGTGCCCAGACACCACGTGATGATCGGGTGTGATAAGCTCTACGTCCATCTACAACGGGTGCAAGCCAGTTTTGCACACGCGGAATACTCAGGTTAAACTTGACGAGCCTAGTATATGCAGATATGGCCTCGGAACACGGAGACCGAAAGGTCGAGCGTGAATCATATAGTAATTATGATCAACATAGAGATGTTCACCATTGAAAACTACTCCATCTCACGTGATGATCGGTTATGGTTTAGTTGATTTGGATCACGTGATCACTTAGATGACTAGAGAGATGTCTGTCTAAGTGGGAGTTCTTAAATAATATGATTAATTGAACTTAAATTTATCATGAACTTAGTACCTGATAGTATTTTGCTTGTCTATGTTTGTTGTAGATAGATGACTCGTGTTGTTGTTCCGTTGAATTTTAATGCGTTCTTTGAGAAAGCAAAGTTGAAAGATGATGGTAGCAATTACACGGACTGGGTCCGTAACTTGAGGATTATCCTCATTGCTGCACGGAAGAATTACGTCCTGGAAGCACCGCTGGGTGCCAGGCCTACTGCAGGAGCAACACCAGATGTTGTGAACGTCTGGCAGAGCAAAGCTGATGACTACTCTATAGTTCAGTGTGCCATGCTTTACGGCTTAGAACCGGGTCTTCAACGACGTTTTGAACGTCATGGAGCGTATGAGATGTTCTAGGAGTTGAAGTTAATATTTCAAGCAAATGCCCGGATTGAGAGATATGAAGTCTCCAATAAGTTCTACAGCTGCAAGATGGAGGAGAATAGTTCTGTCAGTGAGCATATACTCAAAATTTCTGGGTATAATAATCACTTGATTCAACTGGGAGTTAATCTTCCGGATGATAGCGTCATTGACTGAATTCTCCAATCACTGCCACCAAGCTACAAAAGCTTTGTGATGAACTATAATATGCAAGGGATGAACAAGACAATTCCCGAGCTCTTCGCAATGCTAAAGGATGCTGAGGTAGAAATCAAGAAGGAGCATCAAGTGTTCATGGTCAACAAGACCACTAGTTTCAAGAAAAAGGGCAAAGGGAAGAAGAAGGGGAACTTCAAGAAGAATAGCAAGCAAGTTGCTGCTCAAGAGAAGAAACCCAAGTCTGGACCTAAGCCTGAAACTGAGTGCTTCTACTGCAAGCAGACTGGTCACTGGAAGCGGAACTGCCCCAAGTATTTTGCAGATAAGAAGGATGGCAAAGTGAACAAAGGTATATGTGATATACATGTTATTGATGTGTACCTAACTAGAGCTCATAGTAGCACCTGGGTATTTGATACTGGTTCTGTTGCTAATATTTGCAACTCAAAACAGGGACTACGGAATAAGCGAGCACTGGCCAAGGACGAGGTGACGATGCGCGTGGGAAACGGTTCCAAAGTCGATGTGATCGCAGTCGGCACGCTACCTCTACATCTACCTTCGGGATTAGTTTTAGACCTGAATAATTGTTTTTTGGTGCCAGTGTTAAGCATGAACATTATATCTGGATCTTGTTTGATGCGAGACGGTTATTCATTTAAATCAGAGAATAATGGTTGTTCTATTTATATGAGTAATATCTTTTATGGTCATGCACCCTTGAAGAGTGGTCTATTTTTATTGAATCTCGATATTAGTGATACACATATTCATAATGTTGAAGCCAAAAGATGCAGAGTTGATAATGATAGTGCAACTTATTTGTGGCACTGCCGTTTAGGTCATATCGGTGTAAAGCGCATGAAGAAACTCCATACTGATGGACTTTTGGAATCACTTGATTATGAATCACTTGGTACTTGTGAACCGTGCCTCATGGGCAAGATGACTAAAACACTGTTCTCCGGTACTATGGAGAGAGCAACAGATTTGTTGGAAATCATACATACAGATGTATGTGGTCCGATGAATGTTGAAGCTCGTGGCCGATATCGTTATTTTCTCACCTTCACAGATGATTTGAGCAGATATGGGTATATCTACTTAATGAAGCACAAGTCTGAAACATTTGAAAAGTTCAAAGAATTTCAGAGTGAAGTGGAAAATCATCGTAACAAGAAAATAAAGTTTCTACGATCTGATCGTGGAGGAGAATATTTGAGTTACGAGTTTGGTTTACATTTGAAACAATGCGGAACAGTTTCGCAACTCACGCCACCTGGAACACCACAAAGAAATGGTGTGTCCGAACGTTGTAATCGTACTTTACTAGATATGGTGCGATCTATGATGTCTCTTACTGATTTACCGCTATCGTTTTGGGGTTATGCTTTAGAGACGGCTGCATTCACATTAAATAGGGCACCATCTAAATCCGTTGAGACGACGCCTTATGAACTGTGGTTTGGCAAGAAACCAAAGTTGTCATTTCTTAAAGTTTGGGGCTGCGATGCTTATGTGAAGAAACTTCAACCGGATAAGCTCGAACCCAAATCGGAGAAATGTGTCTTCATAGGATACCCAAAAGAGACTATTGGGTACACCTTCTATCACAGATCCGAAGGCAAGACATTCGTTGCTAAGAATGGATCCTTTCTAGAGAAGGAGTTTCTCTCGAAAGAAGTGAGTGGGAGGAAAGTAGAACTTGATGAGGTAACGGTACCTGCTCACTTATTGGAAAGTAGTTCATCAAAGAAATCAGTTCCTGTGACAAATACACCAATTAGTGAGGAAGCTAATGATATTGATCATGAAACTTCAGATCAAGTGTCTACTGAACCTCGTAGGTCTACCAGAGTAAGATCTGCACCAGAGTGGTACGATAATCCTGTTCTGGAAGTCATGTTACTTGACCATGATGAACCTACGAACTATGAGGAAGCGATGATGAGCCTAGATTCCGCAAAATGGCTAGAGGCCATGAAATCTGAGATGGGATCCATGTATGAGAACAAAGTATGGACTTTGGTTGACTTGCCCTATGATCGGCAAGCCATTGAGAATAAATGGATTTTTAAGAAGAAGACTGACGCTGACGGTAATGTAACTGTCTATAAAGCTTGACTTGTTGCGAAAGGTTTTCATCAAGTTCAAGGGGTTGACTACGATGAGACTTTCTCACCCGTAGCGATGCTTAAGTCTGTCTGAATCATGTTAGGGATTGCCGCATTTTATGATTATGAAATTTGGCAGATGGATGTAAAAACTTCATTCCTGAATGGATTTCTGGAAGAAGAGTTGTATATGATGCAACCGGAGGGTTTTGTAGATCCTAAGGGATCTAACAAAGTGTGCAAGCTCTAGCGGTCAATCTATGGTCTGGTGCAAGCCTCTCGGAGTTGGAATAAATGCTTTGATAGTGTGATCAAAGCATATGGTTTTATATAGACTTTTGGAGAAGCCTGTATTTACAAGAAAGTGAGTGGGAGCTCTGTAGCATTTCTAATATTATATGTGGATGGCATATTGTTGATTGGAAATGATATAGAATTTCTGGATAGTATAAAAGGATACTTGAATAAAAGTTTTTCAATGAAAGACCTCGGTGAAGCTGCTTACATATTGGGCATTAAGATCTATAGAGATAGATCAAGACGCTTGATTGGACTTTCACAAAGCACGTACCTTGATAAAGTATTGAAAAGGTTCAATATGGAACAGGCAAAGAAAGGGTTCTTGCCTGTATTACAAGGTATAAAGTTGAGTCAGACTCAATGCCCGACCACTTCAGAAGATAGAGAGAAAATGAAAGGAGTTCCCTATGCTTCAGCCATAGGCTCTATCATGTATGCAATGTTGTGTACCAGACCTGATGTGTGCCTTGCTATTAGTTTGGCAGGGAGGTACCAAAGTAATCTAGGAGTGGGTCACTGGACAGCGGTCAAGAACATCCTGAAATACCTGAAAAGGACTAAGGATATGTTTCTCATATATGGAGGTGACAAAGAGCTAGTCGTAAATGGTTACGTCGATGCAAGCTTTGACACTGATCCGGACGATTCTAAATCGCAAACCGGATACGTGTTTTTATTAAACGGTGGAGCTGTAAGTTGGTGCAGTTCTAAACAAAGCGTCGTGGCGGGATCTACATCTGAAGCGGAGTACATAGCTGCTTCGGAAGTAGCAAATGAAGGAGTCTGGATGAAGGAGTTCATTTCTGATCTAGGTGTTGTACCTAGTGCATCGGGACCAATGAAGATCTTTTGTGACAATACTGGTGCAATTGCCTTGGCAAAGGAATCCAGATTTCACAAGAGGACCAAGCACATCAAGAGACGCTTCAATTCCATTCGGGACCAAGTCCAAGTGGGAGACATAGAGATTTGCAAGATACATACGGATCTGAATGTTGCAAACCCATTGACTAAGCCTCTCTCACGAGCAAAGCATGATCAGCACCAAGACTCCATGGGTGTTAGAATCATTACTATGTAATCTAGATTATTGACTCTAGTGCAAGTGGGAGACTGAAGGAAATATGCCCTAGAGGCAATAATAAAGTTATTATTTATTTCCTCATATCATGATAAATTTTTATTATTCATGCAAGAATTGTATTAACCGGAAACATGATACATGTGTGAATACATAGACAAACATAGTGTCACTAGTATGCCTCTACTTGAACTAGCTCATTGATCAAAGATGCTTATGTTTCCTAACCATAGGCATGTGTTGTCATTTGATTAATGGGATCACATCATTAGGAGAATGATGTGATTGACTTGACCCATTCCGTTAGCTTAACACTTGATCGTTTAGTATGTTGCTATTGCTTTCTTCATGACTTATACAAAGTTCCTGCAACTATGAGATTGTGCAACTCCCGTTTACCGGAGGAACACTTTGTGTGCTACCAAACGTCACAACGTAATTGGGTGATTATAAAGGTGCTCTACAGGTGTCTCCAAAGGTACATGTTGAGTTGGCATAATTCGAGATTAGGTTTTGTCACTCCGATTGTCGGAGAGGTATCTTTGGGCCCTCTCAGTAATACTCATCACCTAAGCCTTGCAAGCATTGTAACTAATGAGTTAGTTATGAAATGATGTATTACGGAACGAGTAAACAGACTTACCGGTAACGAGATTGAACTAGGTATTGGATACCGACGATCGAATCTCAGGCAAGTAACATACCGATGACAAAGGGAACAATGTATGTTGTTATGCGGTTTGACCGATAAAGATCTTCGTAGAATATGTAGGAACCAATATGAACATCCAGATTCCGCTATTGGTTATTGACCGAGAATAGTTCTAGGTCATCTCTACATAGTTCTCGAACCCGTAGGGTCCGCACACTTAACGTTACAATGACAGTTTTATTATGAGTTTATAAGTTTTGATGTACTGAAGGTTGTTCGGAGTACCGGATGTGATCACGGACATGATGAGGAGTCTCGAAATGGTCGAGACATAAAGATTGATATATTGGACGGATATATTTGGACACCGGAAAGGTTCCGGGTGAGATTGGGACTATACCGGAGTTCCGGGAGGTTACCGGAACCCCCCGGTAAGTATATGGGCCTTGTTGGGCCTTAGTGGAAGGGAGGAAGAAGGAGCAAAGGAGGGGGAGCCCCCCCCCCCCCAAGCCCAATCCGAATTGGGAGGGGGGCCGGCGCCCCCTTTCCTTCTTCCCTCCCCTCTCTTCCTTCCCTCTCCTACTCCTAATAGGAAAGGAGGGCCAAACCTACTTGGAGTAGGTTTGCCCCCCCTAGGGCGCGCCTCCCCTCTTGGCCGGCCCCCTCCTCCTCTCCCCCTTTATATACGGAGGAGGGGGGCACCCCATAGACACACAAGTTGATCTACGGATCGTTCCTTAGCCGTGTGCGGTGCCCCCTTCCACCATATTCCACCTCGGTCATATCATCACGGAGTTTAGGCGAAGCCCTGCGCTGGTAGAACATTATCATCATCACCACGCCGTCGTGCTGACGGAACTCATCCCCGACGCTTTGCTGGATTGGAGCCCGGGGAACGTCATCGAGCTGAGCGTGTGCTGAACACGGAGGTGCCGTACGTTCGGTGCTTGGATCGGTCGAATCATGAAAACGTACGACTACATCAACCGCGTTGTCATAACGCTTCCGCTTACGGTTTACGAGGGTACGTGGACAACACTCTCCCCTCTCGTTGTTATGCCATCACCATGATCTTGCGTGTGCGTAGGAAATTTTTTGCAATTACTACATTCCCCAACACGCCATATGTTGCACATTTTCCGGCAGCTGCGAAGGCCGGTTTGGGGGTTCAGGATCCCTCCGCTTTGGATGATCGCCGACCGCATCTTTAGGTTTTGCTTGATGGCCACCCGTTGCAGGTCTTCCCAGCCTGCACGAGGATCCCGCCTCAGATCCAACGATGGAGTCCACGGCAGGCATGGCATTGGCCACCTCAGATTGAAACTTCTTCGTATCCCCAGAAACCTTGTCGCACAGAGCATGAGAGAGCTCTACCGGACCGCAGGCGGACGAAGCCACAACATGTCCACCCTTCCACCGAAGGCCACATGTGGGGACAACGTCGGACTGCCCATGGGGCGGCCGGTCAAACGGCGGCGGCGCCGGGGTTGTCGCCTCAGGGACGTCTAACCCTAGCGAAGCGTTAGCCATCTAATCGATATCCCTAATTTGATTGCATCATAACTTCATAAGTCTAGCTTTTCCTAGTGTTAATAAAAAAATGTTTTGAGATGTTCATTATGCAAAAAGAATAATCCCAATAGGGTTTTAGATCAAAAGTTATAAATAAGATTAGCTTCAAAATTTGAGATGTCATAGGGGTAATGCTCCATGTGGCTAACAAGGCACGTCTACTTTTGCATTCTGGTGTTTTGTGTCTTCACCAACTACATGCCTTTTTCTGCCTGCCGTATCCAGGAAGGGTGTGAGCAAACTCAACTACGACTGCAACATAATCAAATATATTTACACTCGAGAAACACAGAGAAATGTCACCTCCTCACTCTCTCTCTTCTTTTGCCTTTTCCCAGCTGCCCAGAGAGCTCCTGGTTCGTCATATCCTTCTCTTTCACAGTAGACAGGAAACAATTGTCTTTATGAACCTCACACACCGCCCATTTGTCCTAGCTTCTACTCCCTCTGTTTCAAAATAGATGACTCAACTTTGTACTAATTTTAGTACAAAGTTAGTATAAAGTTGGGTCATCTATTTTAGAACGGAGGGAGTAATAATCATCCTGCTTGATTGGTTCAGGCTTCTGCTTTCATCATTTCGAGTGGCTTTCCTGAAGCATGGTGCTCTCACTTCTCTTGTCATCAACTTCTTGGAAAAGTTCTCGTGACAGCAGAGAAGAAACTGGCATGAAAATTTCTGGAAAAGAGGAGGGCCCTTCATGTATAATTACAAAGCCCCCAAACATTCAGTTGCAGATACAAGGGCACCAGCCCTATCAGAAAAATGTAAGGACACAAGATAATAAGTATATAATGTGTAAAAGAACATTTCCATCTTCCAATCATGAATCCACTAAAACCAGATGCTAACATGAAATTATCAGATGGGAAAAACAAGGATCCATGTGAGAGAACGTCGTACCCTGCCTAGGGAGACGGCTTCGTGTTATATAGATCGGGGCGCAACTCCCGTATAGCGTACAGAGAGGGATTACATTGTTAGGATCCTTAACTTGAGATACAAGGGATAGACTAGAGAGATAGTTACAATAGATAAGAAGAGATCACAACTACCCTAGCCTATGGTTCGGTGGAGATGGACTCCTGGTCCACCTTCTGTATGCCAACTCTTTTGCTTAACACCCTCCCTTAATCACAACTGCGTTAAGTTTAGATTATGCTTGAACCCTTCAAAGTTTCTTGTGGGCAATGCTTTTGTAAAGCCATCTGCAACTTGGTCTCATGAATGAACAAACCGAATTTCAAATTGTTTCTTGGCAACTTGATGTGGAGCATCCCTGGACTACTCGCACCAACACTCCATCACCATCGCAAGCACCAAGTGGACCAATGACAAGAGCACGTGCACGCGCCATCGAGAACGAGGTGAACTCTTTCCTATTCAACTCTCGTTGGGATTCGTGTGAGGATTGGATTCTACCTCAAACGGAAACATTGTTCATGCTTAGGTACCAAGAAGATGATAGTGAGAAGGAGAAGACGGAGATTCAAGCGACCACGAAGCAAGGGAAAGAAGAGAAGAAGGAGAAGAAGCAAGGGCCTCCACCCCTGGACACCCTGGGTGCCCGGCCTCGGCCTGGGAGATGCGCCAGCCGGCCCCGGATGCCCGGTCCCCTCCTCCGGGCCTCAGCCAGCCCACCCCGGGTGCCCGGCCGGACCTGGGTCGCGCCAACACCACCACCGGGTGCCCGGGCCCTCAACCCCGGGTGCCCGGCCTGCTCCGCCCAGCCACTGGTGGACACCCCGGGTGCCCGGGCCTTGGCTCCCCGGGTGCCCGGTCTGTCTCCCTCTGGAGCCCCTGACCGGTTCGGGTGCCCGGCCGGTACCACCCCGGGTGCCCGGACTCCTCCTTTGTGGCCACGCGTTTTAGTGACTTTTTGGTCCTTTGTATCCCTTTTCCCCCAAGTTTCGTCCCTAGGCTTTATATATCCATCCCCTAGCTCTTTTGGAAGGTTAGCAAAGTATTAGATTAAACATTGTGAGCTTTGCTCCTTGTATCCCCTCCACTTTGGAGATCAAGCCCCCACCTAGGGAAGAATCCTTTGGATTGTCAAGGCCTCCTCTTGGATAAGATCAACATCAAGACCTCACCTAGTGGGAAGAACTTACCTAGTGCTATTATCCTTGGATTGATCTTGTAATCTTGTGGATCTCATGTGTGCTACTCTAGTGGATGTGATATTTGGGTTTGTTTGAGAGTTTTGTTCTTGGTGTTCTTGAGTTTTTCCTCCTTTCCCCCCTCCAAGTGTGAAAAGATCCCACCTAGGGTTTGACCCTACAACATCTTGGTACCATGAGCAAGGTTTATTCACATCTTGGAGTCCCATCCCCCCATTTGCTAGCTTGATTTTGTTGTTTTTCGTCCAAATTCGAAAATCCCCACAAAAATAGCCCCAAAAAAATTTCTTGCACTTTGTTGGATCTTGTGATATTTGGTTGTTTTGGTCCATGGATTTGATGTTTGGCAAGAGCATCTAGCCCCTCACCAACAATCCCCACCCTTCCCACCAAGAAATCCACCTAATTTAGCCTTTCCCCAAAGATTTCCGCCCAAATCGGCCACCACCGGGTGCCCAAACCTCGAACCCCCGGGCCATTCCGCCCAGCCACCCCTGGGCACCCGTACCCCCGGGCCATTCCGCCCAGCCACCCCCGGGCACCCACACCTCACACCCCTGGGTGCCCGCACCCCCCCCCCCCCCAAATCAGCCCACTTCCAACACCATTTTGGCCATAACTTCCACCTCCCAAGTCTGTTTTTCGTGTTCTTTAGCTCATTTAGAAGCTTTTGACATCCCCCATCCACTCATCCTACTACCACCACCATTAGCCCCATCCAAAAAATCATCACAAAAACACCCACCTTCCACACTTGACTGATTTTGTGTTGCCATTTCTGTTTCCTAAGGTGTTTCGGTTACTTAGGAGTGTGTGACATCGTCATCAGCATCATCAACTCGGAGACATCTTCACCGCTAACTGTGAGAAAGGACGGTAACCTCGACAACACTTACTTCTTACCTTGCTTTTTGCATTGATAGCCCGAGCCACTTTGTGCTGCTTACCCATTGAGACTAGCAAGTTGAGAATTGTCGGGCCACGCTATTGTGCACCGTAGTGATCATGTTATCATCCTTGTGCCATAAGTCTCTCCCGTGCGTGTTATCATCCTTGTGCCATAAGTATCTTCCGTGCATATCATACATACGTGTCTCATATCATACTCGGCTCGAGCATCAAGCATAGAAAAAAAAGAAGAAAAGCTTTTAAGCAAAAGAGGAGCAACAAAGAGCTTGTAAGCAATAGAGTTGAGCCATTTGCATAGTTATATCATCTTGGTCATCCCATATACACCATAGTTGGGATTGAAGATGGCACGGTTCTCTCATAGGTAGGTGCACAAGCGTATCTTGCCTATTTGAGCAATCGAGCTAGTGTCTCTCGAGCATTCGCACAACAAGAGCATTTTCCGTGGCTGCACATTTTGAGCTCACTCCTTGGTTGTGCGGATCCCATCTATCCTCCGTGCATGTGTACCTAGTGATACCTTTGGGTTTCTTCGTGAAATTGTCACGTCAGATGTCCTAGTGAAAGGACTTAGTCGTGGAGCCATCGCAACTAGGAAGCTTGAAGGGGTTAATCAGGACAAGAGACACGAGAGGATTACACTAGTTCGGCCCCTTATGATGAAGGTAAAAGCCTACGTCTAGTTGTGATTGGGATTATGTATGTCTCGATAACCAGGAAGCAGAATCGCTTGACCTAGCTCTCGAGTTGTTGTTTTGTCCCCTGAACTGCCGCCGGGTCGTCCCTTTATATACTGAGGTTGACGCCCGGCGGCTCTACAGAGTCCCGGCCGGCTTATAGACTATATCCGGCTCGGTCTCTTAATATTTCTTGCCTTAAAGTACAAGTTACATGAATAAGGCAGTTTAACACTACGAGCCTTAAGTCACCTCTGGGCCTTTGGGCCTTTACTAAACTGCCAGCTTCAAGCTTGAGCTTCAGTCTTCAAGAATGCTTGTAGGTATAACCCGGCTCCTTTTGGCGGGTCATACCTAGTAGTTATATCCCCAACATTAGGCCCCAGGCTGATTTGAACTAGTTCATGTCAGTCTTCAATACTTAAGAAAAAGTTCTCTCCTTCTTACTTAATAAGGTTCATGTAACCCGCCATGATGTCATCCTTCAAATTTGTGGTAACCCGCCATGACATCAACTGTCATAAATGTATGTTTTGTCCAATACATCTCAACGGATCTCTGTCTTAATGACCATCCAAAAATCGAGGCGCCTTTGTAGTTGGATAACTATGTTTTTCAGCCTCCTCGTTTTTTGCGCCCACTTAATAGGCTTTTCCTTATAAATAGACCCGACTAGGTCTCTTCTCATTCTCCGTTTCGCATCTTCTTCCTCTCGCCCCCATCTGCCACTGGAGCTCCGCCACCGTCGCCACTGCACCCTTCATCCTCATCGAGCTTGGCCGCTGCATCGACCAGATCTTGACCAGAGAACGGCAGCGCTCCTCCTCCATAGATCCTCCACAGTAAGTTCTTCCCCTTTCCGCGCCATAGATTTGCATTAATTAGGGCTAGCACGTTCCTCTGTACGGGCACAGTTCATCCAAGCTTTTGCGTTTTTTCTTGCCATGGCTTCATCAGATCCAAAAGACCCCATAAATCTGATGTGGTTCGTATTCCGCATCCATTTTGATTAACAATAATCCTCCTTTTCTTGTAAGAAAACCTCATCTAGGTCTAGTAATTATTATTTTTTGAACCTTTGTTTGATCCAAAATAATTACTGCAAACTGTGAAACTTGTTTGTCCAACACTTAGGAAAAAACCATAACTTGTTAGACTTGCCAGTCACGGCGGCTCTGAATGCCGGCTTAAAGAAATAATACTAACGGCTTAATAAACCCATGGCGGCTTAAGTAACCCGGATGTAACTATCCTCATACCATTAGGCCCCTTCATAAGTCGCCATACTACATTCCACTTAACATTTTTATCCTGTCCGGCTAAAATTTGAACCACCCCTGTTATTTTGTCTTTTTCAAACATAATGGTGCCCAAGGCACCTACCTCTTGCAACTGGGTGAAATCCATTGTCACTGACAGCACATTAGATGACTTTGTGAAAACTGGCTATCTGCCAAAGAAAGATGTCATGCCTTACCGTGATCCTAACCCGGCTGAAGAAATCCCTCAACCCAAAGACGGAGAGGTGGTTGTCTTTAACGATCACATGGACCGAGGCTTTACTCCTCCCGGTTCAAAAAATTTCAGAGACGTGCTAAAAATTTTGACCTTCACCCACAAGACATTGGACCCAATTCCATGTCTAACATCTGCAATTTCCAAGTATTCAGTGAAGTTTATCTTGGTGAAGAACCAAACTTACTACTTTTCAGAGAGCTGTTCTATTTGAACCGCCAGACAAAGTGTGCCAACGGTCAGAGCTTGGAACTTGGTGGGATTTCAATTCAGCGCCACGGGGATGCACTTTTCCCCTATGCCAACCCGCCAAGCCATCCAAAAGATTGGAACATGACATGGTTCTACTACAAGGACACTTCCCCGGCTGACAAGAATCCTCTGCCCGGCTTTCGTGCCCTTTGTCTTGACACCAATCATCATTTGCCCGACAAGTTACATCCACAGAACGCAGATCCCTCTCTCCTACTCTGGCCAAGATCAAAGCTCTGCTGGGGAACGGGTTGACGGGCATTGACCTGTTCGAGTCTGGCTTGCTTGGCGGGTTATCCCATTGATCCGCCGTACCGTCTTAATGTGTGAATATACCGGCGCCAAGAATGAGCCCCTGTGCCATAGCTCTGACAACTTACCTGCTCATGCTGTTGATGATATGACCATATCTCTTCTCAACGAGAATCTGGCGGATTGTGGCAGAGTGGGTCTCGCACCGTTCTACCAAGACAACCCAGCTCCAAAGGTAAAAATACTCGTATAAAAATGTTTACCTTATTTTCTGAATGCTTCACCCATACTCATAATGTACTTAATCCTTGCAGGCGGGTGATAAATTTTGGGCAGTTAAATATGATCATGAAGCGGCCAAGAAAGCCAGGAAAGAAAAGAAAGCCGCCAGGAAAGAAGCTGCCCAAAGAAAGGGCAAGAAAGCTACTGCTTCTGACTTGCTTCGGCTGTCAGACTCTTCTGAGTCAGAGGTAGCCCTTGACTCCCTTGGCTTATTATTTAATCATCTTATTGACATTGATCATCAGCAGGAGGACACT
Source organism: Triticum timopheevii (assembly GCA_963921465.1). Taxonomy (NCBI): domain Eukaryota; kingdom Viridiplantae; phylum Streptophyta; class Magnoliopsida; order Poales; family Poaceae; genus Triticum; species Triticum timopheevii. The sequence continues at coordinate 158,531,847 of OY997272.1, forward strand.
AGGACAAGCCGTAGCAAGGCTGACGAGGTAACTATCCTTTCCTCCGACTCCGAGCCTTTGCCAAGACAGAAAATCCGCAGAGTGACCCGGAAAGTAAGATTTTCTCATCCTCTAGCTCATCACGATCCTCAATTTCTTTTGAAGCGGCAAAATCATGAGAGCTGGAGGCAGACCCGGACCAGCAAAGACGCGGAGCTCTCCTCCGGCTTACCAAATACTCCAAGGAAATGCCGAAACGAGGTTACCTCTATTTTAACTAAGTTTTACCCCTTGGCGGGTCTCTTTCGTCAACCACTCAATTCCTCTGACTTGAATTATCAGGATACTTCCCCTCCCTCCGGCAAGTCATTGCAGTCCAATCTGCCAACTTTTAAGACTGTACCAGGGTGTAATAAGCCACTCACTTTTGTAGTTATTGTAATCTTCTTACTTCTGTATTAATCTTTTTATTTGAATGCAGTGATCAAGCTAAACACAGCAAGAGGGTTAGAAAGAATAAACCAGCTGAAGAAAGAGTCGCCGCTGATGAGCCGGTTCTTGAGATGACCGGGCCGGAGTTAAGCACTCATGAGCCGCCACCTAAACCAGCACAAGATGTGTCACCTCCTAGTGACCTGCCCACTGATCGAGGTGCTACCGAGTCAGAAAATCCCAAACCTCCAAGCCCAACCTGGACAGCTGATCCTTCCAATACTGATGTTGAAATCACCGAAACTGGCCATGCTGACCCGGGGAGGCCAACCGTGCTGGCCAAATGCCCCGCCAAGGAAGAACTTCTGGACCAGCGCCGAGTCAAGATGGATGTCACCAATTATGCTCATATGAGTATTGGAGATGTCTTCTTTGGCTATATGAGCCAAGTGCACAATAGCCGAAACCTTGAGATTGACATGGTGAAGCAGATGCACCATAAATTCGAGGTATAACCCATTTTGCCTTGTTCCTTATCCTTCAGTATGTTAGCCCCCAAGTCTGCTGCTTAAGATACTTATGTTGTAGACTTAGAAACAAATTTTGACAACATAACGAAAGAATAAAATTCTGGCTTACCATGTAGTCCCCAAGGGGCGGCTTAACCAATATGGTTGAGTCGGATCTTTATAGAGATTCTTATGGGTCTTTAAACAACAATATGCATTAGCCCCCAAGTGCCAAGTGTTATTGTTTACAAAATGCTTGGGACTTACTCATATGAATCACCATATAATGAACTGTCGTAGAAGAGAAAAACTCAACAAGACATTAGCCCCCAAGTGCCAAGTATTGTTGCTGGCAAAATGCTTGGGACTTTAATACTGCATAAACAGCTTACTTGATTTTATACTTGCACAGGCTACCATGAGTCAACTCGAATCTGAGGTGACCAATTTTAAGAGCCGCCTTGAATTCCAAGAGTCAGAACTTGAGAAGGCAAACAGTAAGTTCGAATTCAGTGTTTCTGAACAGGATAAACTAAAGAAAGACTTTGAAACTGAAAAGAAAGCCTGGGCGGATGAGAAGACCGCATTGATAAGCCGAGCTAAAAAAGCAGAAATGGCTCTTGAAGAAGTCACTGGAGAATTGTCAGGGTTAAAGCGCCATATTTCACAAATGGTCGCAGCCATCTTCGGTAAGTTGCCTTGCCGTTGTGTACATATCTTAAGCCGTGCAATAGAGTGTGTGCTAGAAATTAACTTTTCTGAGTATGCTTTGTACAGGCCCCAGAAGCGCAAATTTAAACCACAACATGCTGACGAAGCTGAAAGCTGTGTATACCTTGGTGGAACAATTGTACATCGGGTCACAACGTACACTTGCTTCGGTGGCCTTATCCAATGAGATTCCAACCCTCCTACCACGGGTCTTGAGTAAGCTTTCAGTCCTTCCGCAATGGATCAATGAATTGAGACGGTCAGCTGCAAGAGCTGGAGCAATAAATTCTCTAAGCCGGGCGAAGGCCTGGCTACCTGAATTAGACCCACAGGATATCGCCATTGGTTACCCAAGTCTGAAGGAAGGCGGCACGCTGTTTGTGGACACGGATTTTCTTGCCTGTGTCAAAGAGATACGCCCCATGGTGACTCTGATAGCTACTGAGGTAGATCTTACCAAGTACCAGGCGGGTTATGATGAACAAAATCGAAGAATTCCGACACCTCAATATGACGTGACCAGTCTGATTCCCCCAATTCGTAAGCATACCGTTGCTCCTGAAGTTGACCCGGTCGGTCTTGTTGATGATGAAGCAGAATTTGAAGCCTTAAACAACATTGACTGGTCATCATCAACCTTCCAGGAAAAGGAGCAGAGCGCAAGCGCGGAGAGGGCTAACCCGGATGCTTCCGGCCAATCCTGAAGGTGAACCTGTCATGGGGGCTCATTATCTGGTGTAAAAAACAATGCAAACTATTTGGACTTAATGAGTCCTGTAATAGGATAGAGATAACTCTGTTGTGGCTATGCCATCGTGCATGTTTTGATGCTTAACATTCTTAAACCGCCTTGCTGTATTTGTGCACATAGTTGATCATTTTTGAAAAACTCTCTTTCAAATAAACTGCTAGGCAGGTCAAAAAAGGTTATCAAAAATAATCATAGATTATCTGGTTGATAACAACACAATTATGATAAAAATTTCACAACTTGCACCACCGGTTCTTATGACCCGGCCGGTAAAGATGAGGATCCAATATTTGGATACCCGGAAAGTACCACGATGCCTATGGGTCGGCGACTCATCAGTCGATATTGAACCGGGCTACAGACATCATATTTATAGTTGTAAGCCTCAGGAAAAATCTTAAGTCAAATAATGGGGCTTCCAAAGAGAACTTAAACCAAAAGAAGAAATAATAATGGCAAGGCTACTGATTCGAATACGATCAGTGAACCGTCCCAGAGGGGTTTAAACTAGGATTCAAATACGATCATGTAGCCCCCAATGCTTTGGCATTGCGCCGATCAAGAGGGTACCGACAGCTGTGTTCTCGTTGGTTCGTATACGACCTATGTTTGAACAGGAAGCCCCCTAATGACCCTGAGAGTTTTTTAACGACTCTGATTCGAATACGATCAACGTCGGTTCCCAAATGGGGTTAAGCTATGATTCTAATACGATCAAGAAGCCCCCAAGTGAGCTCGGCAGTGTGCCAATCAAAAGGGTATCGACAGCTGTGTTCTCTTTGGTTCGAATACGACCTATGTTTGAACAGGAAGCCCCCTAGTGACCATGATTTTTAACAGCTAGATTCGAATACGATCGTAAGCCAGATTAGAACAGGTTGAGCCGGATCAAATATGACCCGCCCCCGAGCGATCATGTGAGAAAATGATGACAATGACAATGACAAATTTACCTTGTGAGAAGGGAAAAAGGACAAAGGTCCTGCTTTATTATTTATCATAATATATACATTGGCAAAATATATACATCAGTGGAGCCTATGGCTCAAGTGTAGTAGGGCCGGAGATGAGTAATATTCCACGGCCTCCGGGTCTCCTCCTCCAACTTATGTGAGTCTTTGTGCTCTCTAACGTCAATAAGGTAATATGACCCATTGTTCAAGTTTTTGCTGACCACAAATGGCCCTTCCCAAGGTGGAGATAACTTGTGAGCATCAGTTTGATCCTGGATGAGCCGGAGCACTAAATCCCCTTCCTGAAAAGATCTGGACTTAACTCGGCGGCTGTGATAACGGCGCAAGTCCTGTTGATAAATCGCCGAACGAGCTGCTGCCAAGTCCCGATGTTCATCTAACAGATCAAGAGCATCCTGGTGTGTTTGTTCATTGTCTTCCTCCACATAAGCCACCACACGAGGTGAATCATGACGGATGTCACTAGGGAGAACCGCCTCAGCTCCGTAGACCATGAAGAAAGGCATATAACCCGTAGATCTGTTAGGAGTAGTGTTGATGCTCCATAACACAGAAGGTAACTCCTCAACCCAACAACCCCGGCGTCCGTTGCAAGGGGACAAAAAGCCGGGGCTTAATGCCTTTCAGAATCTCTTGATTGGCTCGCTCGGCTTGACCATTGGACTGTGGGTGAGCCACTGATGAAACGTCAAGCCGGATATGCTCACGTTGACAGAACTCCTCCATGGCGCCTTTAGACAGATTAGTGCCATTTTCAGTTATAATGTTGTGTGGAAAACCAAAACGAAATATCACCTTCTTCATGAATTGAACCGCCGTGGCTGCATCACACTTACTGACCGGCTCTGCCTCGACCCACTTTGTGAACTTATCAACTGCCACCAAGAGGTGAGTCTTTTTATCTTTGGATCTCTTGAAAGGTCCAACCATGTCAAGCCCCTAGACTGCGAACGGCCAAGTAATTGGAATCATCCTCAACTCTTGAGCCGGCACATGAGCCCATCTTAAGGACTTCTGACAACCGTCACATTTACTGACCAGATCCTCTGCGTCAGCGTGAGCCGTCAACCAATAAAACCCATGACGAAAAGCCTTAGCCACGAGAGATTTTGACCCGGCGTGATGACCGCAATCCCCTTGATGAATCTCACGGAGAATTTCTTAGCCTTCTTCAGGAGAGATGCAACGCTGAAAAGCCCTTGTAACACTCCGATGATGCAACTCGCCACTGACAATCATCATGGACTTGGACCGCCGGGTTATCTGTCTGGCCAAAGTTTCATCCTCAGGCAATTCGCCCCGTGTCATATAAGCCAGATACGGCACCGTCCAGTCTGGGATGATATGAACAGCCACCACCAACTGTGCTTCAGGATCAGGAACAGCCAAATCTTCCTCTGTAGGTAGCTTGACAGAAGGGTTATGCAGAACATCTAAGAAAGTATTAGACGGCACCTGCTTACGCTGAGATCCCAGCCGGCTTAAGGCGTCAGCCGCCTCATTCCTTCTACGGTCAATGTGCTCCACCTGATAACCCTTGAAGTGCCCTGCAATTGCATCAACCTCCCGGTGATAAGCCGCCATGAGAGGATCCTTTGAATCCCACGTGCCTGATACTTGCTGAGCCACTAGATCTGAGTCACCGAAGCATCTTACCCGGCTTAAATTCATCTCTTTAGCCATCAGGAGACCATGGAGCAAGTCTTCATACTCTGCTGCATTGTTAGTACAAGGAAACATCAACCGGAGCACATAACAAAACTTATCACCCCGAGGGGAAGCCAAAATAACTCCAGCCCCTGAGCCTTCCAACTGCCTAGACCCGTCAAAATGAATTGTCCAATAGGTATTGTCCGGCTTTTCCTTAGGCATCTGCAACTCTGTCCAATCATTGTCCACCAGCGCTTGAGATTTAATAGCTGTGCATGGCATATATTTTAAACCATGAGGCCCAAGCTCAATGGCCCATTTGGCGACTCGCCCTGTGGCCTCTCTGTTCCGAATAATATCCCCCAAGGGGGCAAAACTAACCACGGTGATGGGGTGGCACAAGAAATATTTCTTAAGCTTCCGGCTGGCCATGAACACCCCATAGACAAGCTTCTGTCAGTGTGGATATCGCTGCTTGGACTCAATCAGTACTTCACTAATGTAGTAAACCGGCCGCTGAACCGGGTGCTCCTTGCCAGCCTCCTTGTGTTCCACCACAATAGCCACACTGACAGCACATGTGTTAGCAGCCACATACAGTAGCAAGGGTTCCTTGTCAATGGGAGCAGCAAGAACCGGCGGCTCAGCCAACTGTCTCTTCAGATCTTCAAAGGCAGTATTGGCGGTGTCACTCCAAGTAAAGCTATCCGTCTTCTTCATCATCTGATATAGCGGTAGAGCCTTCTCCCCTAACCGGCTTAAAGCGGCAATACGACCCGCCAAACGCTGGACATCATTGATACATGCCGGATTGGCCAGAGAGGTGATGGCTTTGATCTTCTCCGGGTTAGCTTCGATGCCTCTGTTAGAAACCAGAAAGCCCAAAAGCTTGCCTGCTGGCACACCAAAAAAACATTTAGCCGGGTTAAGCATCATGTTGTAAACCCAGAGATTATCAAAGGTTTACTTGAGATCATCAATCAAGGTCTCTTTCTCTCTGGATTTAACCACTATGTCATCCACATAAGCATGAACATTGCGTCCAATCTGATCATGAAGAAAATTCTGTACGCATCGCTGGTAAGTCGCCTGGGCACTCTTGAGCCCAAAAGGCATTGAAACATAGCAGAAGGCTCCAAACGGAGTAATGAACGCCGTCTTCTCCTGGTCTTTAACAGCCATCTTGATCTGATGATAACCAGAGTAAGCATCCAAAAATCTCAAACGCTCACAACCCGCCATAGCATCGATGATCTGATCAACACGAGGGAGAGCAAAAAGATCAGCAGGACAAGCTTTGTTTTAAGTCCGTGTAATCCACACACATACACCAAGTGCCGTTTTTCTTAAGAACAAGCATCGGGTTAGCTAGCCACTCTGGATGAAACACCTCAATGATAAACCCAGCAGCCAAGAGCCGGGCCACTTCTTCCCCGATAGCTTTCCTTCTCTCCTCATTAAACCGCCGAAGAAACTGCTTGACCGGCTTAAACTTTGGATCGATATTAAGAGTGTGCCCAGCGAGTTCTCTCGGTACATCCGGCATGTCAGATGGTTTCCATGCAAAAATGTCCCGATTCTCACGGATGAACTCGATGAACGCGCTTTCCTATTTAGGATACAAATTAGCACTGATATTGAACTGCTTGGACGAATCGCCTGGGACAAAATCAACAAGCTTAGTCTCATCCGTAGACTTAAACTTCATGACCAGCTCATGCTCTATAGTTGGCTTCTTTAAGGATGTCTGTAACGCCCTGGTTCTGATGCGCCAGGTGTCCGCCAGTTATTCGCCGTCGTTGCCATGTCATTTGCTTGCGTGTTGCATTTTATCATGTCATCGTGTGCATTTCATTTTGCATACGTGTTCGTCTCCTGCATCCGAGCCTTTTCCCCGTTGTCCGTTTTGCAATCCGGCGCTCCTATGTCCTCCGGCGTTCCCCTTTCGTCTCTCATTGTGAGCGGGTGTTAAACGTTCTCAGAATGGACCGAGGCTTGTCAAGTGGCCTTGGTATAACACCGGTAGACCGCCTGTCAAGTTTCATGCCATTTGGAGTTCGTTTGGTACTCCAACGGTTAACCGGGTAACCGTAAAGCCCTCTTTTGTGTGCAGCCCAACACCCCTTTCAAAGTGGCCCAAAACCCATCTAACTCCCCTCCATGCTCTCGGTCGTTCGATCACGATCGCGTGGCCGAAAATCGCTCCTCATTTGGACTCTCCTAGCTCCCTCTACCAATATATTAGTCCCTCCCCCCAAAATTCGCGGATGAACCCTAGCCCTCTCCCTCCTCGCGCCGCCGGACATGTCCGCCCGGCAGCCGGACATGTCCACTTCCGCGGCCACGTCGCCCGGACCAATCCCGGGGTGACACGTCATCTCCGCCGCCTCCCACCTCCATTTCTGCGCCACCCGCTCCAGCTCCGCCACTTGGCGTCGCCGCCGGCGCGCCCCGAGCCAACCGGGGGCCGCCACGTCGCCCCTGCCTCCCTCCAGCGCCCCCATCCGCCCGAGCCCGCGCGCGGCCCGCGCAAGCCCATCTGGGCCCGGGTCGGACCCCGCGCTCCGCCGCGCAACGCCCGAGCGCCCCAGCGCTCCTCCCGTCCGCTCGCTCGCCGATGCGCGCCGCCTCGCCGGTGCTCCGCCCCGGCCACCGAACTGCTTCCCCGCCGCCGCCGGAGTCCTCCAGCAGGCCAGACCCTGCAACCCATCTCCTCCTTCCCTCTCCTTCCTCTCTTTCTCATCTCCTCGTCTCCCTCTCTCTCTGTGCAGTTGCCGCCGCCGCCATGGAGATCGCGCCGCCGGTACCGTCTTCGCCCGGACCGGCCGGAAACCGCCGGGAACGGAACCCCAATGCCCGGATCCAGCCTCCCCTCGCCGAATCTAGCCTCCTCTGCCTCCCCATCGCCGAGACCCGCCGTCCTCCGTTGCCGGTGGCTGTTGGCGCCGCCGGCCTCGTCCCCGTTCGGGAGAGACGACGGCAGCCGTCACCGGTCACGTGGGCCTTCCCCGCAGGCCAGCCCAGCAGCGCCCTTCGCAGGCCTCAAGGCCCATCCATGGCCAGCAATCGGCCCAGCCGGCCTCCCCTCCCTGCGGCCCCCTCCCTTGAGCGAGGCCCAGCGCCCCAGCTGGCCTCCTCTGCCTCGGCCTTTAGGCCCAATGTGAGCAGCCCAGTCCGCCTCAGATTCAGCCCATGCCTGTTTTTTTCCTGTTCAGCGAATTTATCTATTTATCCAGTAAACTGCATTTTTACAGATTGGACCCTAAACTTCATGCATATAATTACTCATGAACCGTGCATCACATGTAAATAATTTATATATGTAAAATGCTCAGAAAATTGTGTAGATTAATAATATGCCATTTTCATCTATGTTAAAAATATTTAACATGTTGTTTGTGTTTATTTTGCATAATGCCATGCTAAAATGATTTATTTCATAACTAAATAACCGTAGCTCGGAATTAAATGTTCTTTATATGTAAATGGGGTGGAAAAATGCCTAGATTAATGTGGTCCACTTTGTTTTACTGTTTGACAAATCTAAAATATGGTTTAGGACAGAACAGTACCGAATCCATAATTTGCATATGGGGATTTTCCGGAATTATTGTTTGTTGTTTCCGGCCGCATTTAAACTTGCCTAGATAGGTAGTTTCATTATGTTTCACCCTCTTGCCATGTTTAACAACATTTAATATTGTTTGGTAGATTAAACGAGAGAGAACTAAATATTTGATGTGGTGTTTTGTTAATATGCAACTCGTTGCATATTGATCTCCACTTAACTTGTAGTATTGTTTGGTTGCCTTTGCCATGCCATGCCTCATTAACTGGACATGCATCATACTTGATTGTGCATCATGCCATGTTTATGCTTGTGCATTTACCATGTTGTTTATTTCTTTCCGGTGTTGCTTCTTAGTTCCGGTAACGTTGCGTTCGTGAGGATTCGTTCGACTACGTTGGTTCGTCTTCTTCATGGACTCGTTCTTCTTCCTTGCGGGATTTCAGGCAAGATGACCGCTACCCTAGATCTCACTACTATCATTGCTATGCTAGTTGCTTCGTTCTATCGCTTTGCTGCGCTACCTATCATCTGTTTATCAAGCCATCCCTTATTGCCATGAACCTCTAACCTTTGACACCTTTCCTATGCAAACCGTTGCTTGGCTATGTTACAGCTTTTGCTCAGCCCTCTTATAGCGTTGCTAGTTGCAGGTGAAGTTGAAGATTTCTCCATGGTGGACAGGATTTTGGTTGGGATATCACAATATCTCTTATATTATTAATGCATCTATATACTTGGTAAAGGGTGGAAGACTCGGCCTTTTGCCTAGTGTTTTGTTCCACTCTTGCCGCCCTAGTTTCTGTCATACCGGTGTTATGTTCCCGGATTTTGCGTTCCTTATGCGGTCGGGTGATTTATGGGACCCCCTTGACAGTTCGCTTTGAATAAAGCTCCTCCGGCAAGGCCCAACATTGGTTTTACCATTTGCCTCACCTAGCCCCTTTTTTTCCCTTGGGTTTCCGGAGCCCGAGGGTCATCTTTATTTACCCCCCCCCCCCCCGGGCCAGTGCTCGTCGTGAGTGTTGGTCCAAACTGCCGGCCGCCGGTGGCCACCAGGGGCAACTCTGGGCTGGCCTACCGGAAGTCTGGACAATCCGGTGTGCCCTGAGAACGAGATATGTGCAGCTCCTATCGAGATTTGTCGGCACAGCGGGCGGCTTTGCTGGTCTTGTTTTACCATTGTCGAAATGTCTTGTAAACCGGGATTCCGAGTCTGATCGGGTCTTCCTGGGAGAAGGTCTATTCCTTCGTTGATCGCGAGAGCTTGCCATGGGCTAAGTTGGGACACCCCTGCAGGGTATAATCTTTCGAAAGCCGTGCCTGCGGTTATTGGCAGATGGGAATTTGTTAATGTCCGGTTGTAGATAACTTGACACCAGATCCGAATTAAACGCATCAACTGCATGTGTAGCCGTGATGGTCTCTTTTTGGCGGAGTCCGGGAAGTGAACATGGTTTCTGTGTTATGTTTGACGTAAGTAGGAGTTCAGGATCACTTCTTGATCATTGCTAGCTTCACGACCGTTCTGCTTGCTCTCTTCTCGCTCTTATTTGCGTATGTTAGCCACCATACTTGCTTAGTCGCTGTTGCAGCCTCACCACTTTACCCCTTCCTTTCCCTTTAAGCTTTGCTAGTCTTGATACCCATGGTAATGGGATTGCTGAGTCCTCGTGGCTCACAGATTACTACAACAACGGTTGCAGGTACAGGTTATGTGATGATCATGACGCGAGAGCGATGCTTGCTTGCATTGAGTTCTTCTTCTGCTTCTTCGATCAGGGGATAGGTTCTAGGTTGGCAGCCTGGGCTAGCAGGGTGGATGTCGTTTGAGTTTCTGTTTGTGATTCATCCGTAGTCAGATGATGCTCTTATGTATTGTGATGTTGTATATGTGTGGCATTGTATGCCTTATGTATGTATCCCCATCTATTATGTAATGTTGATGTAATGATATCCACCTTGCAAAAGCGTTTCAATATGCGGGTCTATCCTTGGTGGGACCTTCGAGTTCCTTTTGGATAGGATCGCATATTGGGCGTGACAAGTTGGTATCAGAGCCTCGACCGACCATAGGAGCCCCCTTGATTGTTGGCCGTTGTTGAGTCTAGAAGAAAACTATTTTCAGAGTCTAGTTATATCGGAGAGTAGGAATTCTTTTTACTCCTCAGCCCCTTCGTCGCTCTGGTAAGGAATCATGACGTGGGTGTTTTTAATTACTCCTCTTCCCATTCAAATTTTCCTTAGGATCTCGCAGTTGGTTTTCCGATCATTGGTTCTCAGCTCTTTTGATCCGGTGCATTTCTCGTTAAGTTGACTCGAACCTCTTCATCGTTGCCAAGTTCAATCCTCAGTTGTTTTCTTTCCCACCCGCCCACCCTTCTTCTTCTCGGAACCAGAGTCCGTAATCGAGTATCCATCCTACTCGTGCGAAGTTTTTGCTCTCTCTCCTCAATGATTTCAACCGGCATTTTCTCTTCAAGATATTCGTCGTTTCCCCTTCCAAGTTGATTTTGTTTTCCCGCCCTCCCACCCTTTCCTTCCCGGAGTCTGACTCTCTATCGACCACCTATTTCATTCGTGTGGAGCCTCTTCAGTCTTTCGTTAATTATTTCAACCGGGGAATTCTCGTCTCATTCGTCATTCTTCATCCCTTTCTTTTTCCGGTGGATTCAATTCTAATTTCGGTAGTGATTATATTTTTTCCCTCGGATCAAGTGTTTTCCCTGCTCGTTCGCCTCTCGCCAGTTTATCCTTCCGGAGTGTTCTAGAAATCTCAAGAGATTCGTCTGTGTTCGAATTAATACGAGGTTGTCACCTCATTCAAATATTTCAATCATTCCGGTGCATCATCTATATGTTCATCAATCCTTTTCAACGGTGTTTTCTATTAGTGGGCCCTAACCCACAGGTCTTTTTCCAGGATCTTACCTGACTCTTCTAATTCCCCGGAGTTATTCTCAAATTCTTTTCAAGCGTGACATAAGAATGGATTCCATCAGTCACATGCCTTTCAAGATCGATTTCAAATCATTTCATTGTTGGCTCAACCTCTCTGCTTTTCATTCTACCGGAGTACCTCAGTAATTTTGGTGTTGTTTCTCGTCGTCATTTGAAGATAGAAGAAGAGTTTTCCTCAAAAATTCTTGTCCGTCCTCTTGAAGTTCCGTGGTTCTAGCTTCATGCTATCCTCTCGAATTATTCCATTTGTCAGATATTCCTTTTCTCACCCATCCGGAGTATTTCAAGAGTTGTTATTCCATTTATTTTCATCGGAGGCCATCATTCCAGTCACCGTTATCCAATTATTCCGGTGCTTCGTTCAAGTGTTCTTTAATCAGCTCATGATATCTTTGTCCTTTTGCATCTAAATCCCCTCGAGCATATTTGTTCTTCTAATTCTTCCCGGTGATTCAGTCTCTTTCGTCATTCAATTTTTGAATTCTTACGGTGGTTCATTCAAGATTCTTTTTCCTTGAGTATCATTTTAATCCATTCGTTCTTTCAATCCTACCGGTGGTTCATGAAGACCTTCTCAAGTTTGTGATATATCACTTCTCAATCCTTTTTCAAGAAGAATAAGTAGTATGCAAAATCCATCTTGTCATCAATTAAATTTGAAGAAGGTTAAGCATACAATAAATCTCATTCTTATTTCACCCAAGTGAGTAATCTCTTCCTTCGGAGTTTGTTCTTGAGGAATAAATTCTAGTTCTGAGTCTTTTCATCTTTTCTTTTCCGGAGTTCAAATTTCCTCAGCCATTTCATCGGAACCTCCATCTAAATCATCGCAAGGCTCATCTTATTCTTTCTTCGTTCATTCTATCTCGTCATCCTTTTGTTACCGGAGTTCTTCATGGTGGTTCTTCATGATTTAATTCATTCTTCAAGAGTTCATCAAGATTTTGTTGGTGGAGTTCAAGTATCCTTTCTTTTCGCGTCTCGAAGCGCAAGTAATTCTTCAATTTCTTTTGAAGTGGAGTTTTGCATTTCTTTGTTCTTATCAGCTATCCAATCATTTCCGTTTGCGGCTGGATATCACCTCATAATTTTTGAGATGTTTTTCCATAAGACCACAACAAGCTTATTCTTTCGTTGTTGATTTTCTCAACAACTCCAGTCAATCCTTCCTTTTAAGTTATTGTCATTCCATTCTTTCAATTCTTCCAAAGGCATTGTTTTGTTCTTCTCGTCAAGCGTCATCCCGTCTTCTGAACTTCGTGTTCTATTCTTTCCTGGTTCAACCGGAGTGCTGCCTAAATCCTTTCAGTTTTATTCGTTTCTTATCTCGGTCTAACCGGAGTGCTTTCAGAGTCTATCATGTTTACATGAGCATTCGATTCTCGTCATTCTCGCCCTTCCTCTCTTCTTCTTGAGTACTCTCGATTCTTTGCTTCTTCTCTTCAGTTCTTGTTTCACCTCATCCCTTTTCTCTTCCGTCTCGGTCCTAAGATCTCGGGACGAGATCTCTTATTAGTGGAGGAGTGTTGTAACGCCCTGGTTCCGATGCGCCAGGTGTCCGCCAGTTATTCGCCGTCGTTGCCATGTCATTTGCTTACATGTTGCATTTTATCATGTCATCATGTGCATTTCATTTTGCATACGTGTTCGTCTCCTGCATCCGAGCCTTTTCCCCGTTGTCCGTTTCGCAATCCGGCGCAACTATGTCCTCCGGCGTTCCCCTTTCGTCTCTCATTGTGAGCGGGTGTTAAACGTTCTCGGAATGGACCGAGGCTTGTCAAGTGGCCTTGGTATAACACCGGTAGACCGCCTGTCAAGTTTCGTGCCATTTGGAGTTCGTTTGATACTCCAACGGTTAACCGGGTAACCGTAAGGACCTCTTTTGTGTGCAGCCCAACACCCCTTACAAAGTGGCCCAAAACCCATCTAACTCCCCTCCATGCTCTCGGTCGTTCGATCACGATCGCGTGGCCGAAAACCGCTCCCCATTTGGACTCTCCTAGCTCCCTCTACCTATATATTAGTCCCTCCCCCCAAAATTCGTGGATGAACCCTAGCCCTCTCCCTCCTCGCGCCGCCGGACATGTCCGCCCGGCAGCCGGACATGTCCGCCCGGCAGCCGGACATGTCCGCCCGGCAGCCGGACATGTCCACTTCCGCCGCTACGTCGCCCGGATCAATCCCGGGGCGACACGTCATCTCCGCCGCCTCCCACCTCCATTTCCGCGCCACCCGCTCCAGCTCCGCCACTTGGCGCCGCCGCCGGCGCGCCCCGAGCCAACCGGGGGCCGCCACGTCGCCCCTGCCTCCCTCCAGCGCCCCCATCCGCCCGAGCCCGCGCGCGGCCCGCGCAAGCCCATCTGGGCCCGGGTCGGACCCCGTGCTCCGCCGCGCAACGCCCGAGCGTCCCAGCGCTCCTCCCGTCCGCCCGCTCGCCGATGCGCGCCGCCTCGCCGGTGCTCCGCCCCGGCCACCGAACTGCTTCCCCGCCGCCGCCGGAGTCCTCCAGCAGGCCAGACCCTGCGCGCCATCTCCTCCTTCCCTCTCCTTCCTCTCTTTCTCATCTCCTCGTCTCCCTCTCTCTCTGTGCAGTTGCCGCCGCCGCCATGGAGATCGCGCCGTCGGTACCGTCTTCGCTCGGACCGGCCGGAAACCACCGGGAACGGAACCCCGATGCCCAGATCCGGCCTCCCCTCGCCGGATCTGGCCTCCTCTGCCTCCCCATCGCCGAGACCCGCCGTCCTCCGTCGCCGGTGGCTGTTGGCGCTGCCGGCCTCGTCCCCGTTTAGGAGAGACGACGGCAGCCGTCACCGGCCACATGGGCCTTCCCCGCAGGCCAGCCCAGCAGCGCCCTTCGCAGGCCTCAAGGCCCAACCGTGGCCAGCAACCGGCCCAGCCGGCCTCCCCTCCTCGCGCCCCCCTCCGTTGAGCGAGGCCCAGCGCCCCAGCTGGCCTCCTCCGCATCGGCCTTTAGGCCCAATGTGAGCAGCCCAGTCTGCCTCAGATTTAGCCCATGCCTGTTTTTTTCCTGTTCACCGAATTTATCTATTTATCCAGTAAACTGCATTTTTACAGATTGGACCCTAAACTTCATTCATATAATTACTCATGAACCGTGCATCACATGTAAATAATTTACATATGTAAAATTCTCAGAAAATTGTGTAGATTAATAATATGCCATTTTCATCTATGTTAAAAATATTTAACATGCTGTTTGTGTTTATTTTGCATAATGCCATGCTAAAATGATTTATTTCATAACTAAATAACCGTAGCTCGGAATTAAATGTTCTTTATATGTAAATGGGGTGGAAAAATGCCTAGATTAACGTGGTCCACTTTTTTTTACTGTTTGACAACTCTAAAATATGGTTTAGGAAAGAACAGTACCGAATCCATAATTTGCATATGGGGATTTTCCGGAATTATTGTTTGTTGTTTCCGGCCTCATTTAAACTTGCCTAGATAGGTAGTTTCTTATGTTTCACCCTCTTGCCATGTTTAACAACATTTAATATTGTTTGGTAGCTTAAACGAGAGAGAACTAAATATTTGATGTGGTGTTTTGTTAATATGCAACTCGTTGCATATTTATCTCCACTTAACTTGTAGTATTGTTTGGTTGCCTTTGCCATGCCATGCCTCATTAACCGGACATGCATCATACTTGATTTTGCATCATGCCATGTTTATGCTTGTGCATTTACCATGTTGTTTATTTCTTTCCGGTGTTGCTTCTTAGTTCCGGTAACGTTGCGTTCGTGAGGATTCGTTCGACTACGTTGGTTCGTCTTCTTCATGGACTCGTTCTTCTTCCTTGCGGGATTTCAGGCAAGATGACCGCTACCCTGGATCTCACTACTATCATTGCTATGCTAGTTGCTTCGTTCTATCGCTTTGCTGTGCTACCTATCATCTGTTTATCGAGCCATCCCTTATTGCCATGAACCTCTAACCTTTGACACCTTTCCTATGCAAACCATTGCTTGGCTATGTTACAGCTTTTGCTCATCCCTCTTATAGCGTTGCTAGTTGCAGGTGAAGTTGAAGATTTCTCCATGGTGGACAGGATTTTGGTTGGGATATCACAATATCTCTTATATTATTAATGCATCTATATACTTGGTAAAGGGTGGAAGCCTCGGCCTTTTGCCTAGTGTTTTGTTCCACTCTTGCCGCCCTAATTTCCGTCATACCGGTGTTATGTTCCCGGATTTTGCGTTCCTTACGCGGTCGGGTGATTTATGGGACCCCCTTGACAGTTCGCTTTGAATAAAACTCCTCCAGCAAGGCCCAACATTGGTTTTACCATTTGCCTCACCTAGCCCCTTTTTTTCCCTTGGGTTTCCGGAGCCCGAGGGTCATCTTTATTTACCCCCCCCCCCCCCGGGCCAGTGCTCGTCGTGAGTGTTGGTCCAAACTGTCGGCCGCCGGTGGCCACCAGGGGCAACTCTGGGCTGGCCTACCGGAAGTCTGGACAATCCGGTGTGCCCTGAGAACGAGATATGTGCAGCTCCTATTGGGATTTGTTGGCACAGCGGGCGGCTTTGCTGGTCTTGTTTTACCATTATCGAAATGTCTTGTAAACCGGGATTCCGAGTCTGATCGGGTCTTCCTGGGAGAAGGTCTATTCCTTCATTGATCGTGAGAGCTTGTCATGGGCTAAGTTGGGACACCCCTGCAGGGTATAATATTTTGAAAGCCGTGCCTAAGGTTATTGGAAGATGGGAATTTGTTAATGTCCGGTTGTAGATAACTTGACACCAGATCCGAATTAAAACGCATCAATCGCGTGTGTAGCCGTGATGGTCTCTTTTCGGCGGAATCTGGGAAGTGAACACGGTTTCTGTGTTATGTTTGATGTAAGTAGGAGTTCAGGATCACTTCTTGATCATTGCTAGCTTCACGACCATTCCGCTTGCTCTCTTCTCGCTCTTATTCGCGTATGTTAGCCACCATACTTGCTTAGTCGCTGTTGCAGCCTCACCACTTTACCCCTTCCTTTCCCTTTAAGCTTTGCTAGTCTTGATACCCATGGTAATGGGATTGCTGAGTCCTTGTGGCTCACATATTACTACAACAACAGTTGCAGGTACAGGTTATGCGATGATCATGATGCGAGAGCGATGCTTGCTTGCGTTGAGTTCTTCTTCTGCTTCTTCGATCAGGGGATAGGTTCCAGGTCGGCAGCCTGGGCTAGCAGGGTGGATGTCGTTTGAGTTTCTGTTTGTGATTCATCCGTAGTCGGATGATGCTCTTATGTATTGTGATGTTGTATATGTGTGGTATTGTATGCCTTATGTATGTATCCCCATCTATTATGTAATGTTGATGTAATGATATCCACCTTGCAAAAGCGTTTCAATATGCGGGTCTATCCTTGGTGGGACCTTCGAGTTCCTTTTGGATAGGGTCGCATATTGGGCGTGACAATGTCATATCCGCTGAGTCAACATTGTCCTTGTAGAATTTTAACTCTTCTGTCGCGCAGATTGACTCAGCATAAGCCGCGTCACCCTCTTCACATTCCAGAGCCACCTTGCGGCTCCCGTGCATCGTAACTGTTCCCTTATAACCCGGCATTTTGAGTTGCAAGTACACATAACACGGCCGTGCCATGAACTTGGCATAAGCCGGTTGCCCAAATAGAGCATGATATGGGCTCTTGATCTGAACTACTTCAAACATTAATTTCTCGGCTCTGGAATCATATTCATCCCCAAATGCTATCTCCAACTCTATCTTGCCGACTGAATACGCTGACTTACCAGGTACAACTCCATGGAAAACAGTGTTGGACTTCTTAAGGCTCTTATCAGTCAGCCCCATGCGGCGGAAGGTCTCATAATAAAGGATATTGATGCTGCTGCCTCCATCCGTCAGCACCTTGGTGAACTTGTATCCACCCACCTGAGGGGCCACGACCAGGGCTAAGTGACCTGGATTGTCAACCCGGGGAGGGTGATCCTCTCTACTCCATACGATGGGCTGCTTAGACCACCTCAAATAACGAGGTATTGTTGGCTCAACCGCATTCATGGCCCTCTTATGAAGCTTCTGGTCCCGTTTACATAAACTGGTGGTAAACACATGGTATTGCCCACTGTTTAACTGCTTTGGATTGCTCTGGTATCCACCTTGCTGCTGCTGCTGACTGCCCTGGCCAACCTGTTGGTTATATCCACCCTGGTTTCCCTGGGAATTTTGAAAATTGGGATTTGACCCGCCGCCCGAGCCATGAAAGCCGCCACCACCTGAGCCGCCCTGGCCATTGTTACCGTCAAACATGTTAGAATTCTTGAACTCCTTCATAATCGTGCAGTCCTTCCACAAATGTGTAGTCGGCTTCTCCTTAGTACCGTGTCTTGGACAAGGTTCATTCAACAGCTGCTCAAGTGTGGGTCCTGACTCGCCGGACCGAGGAGGTGGCCTTCCCTTGCGCCGCTGGTTATGACCCTGTGCATTGGTGTTAGCCACAAAATCCAAGCTACCATCAGCCTTACATTTGTTACCTCCTTGATTTGCCGGGTTGTGCTGAGAGCCCTTGCCGTTGCCATTCCTCTTTCCCTTCACTGCCTTCTCATCATCAGACTCGGGATCCTTGGTACTATCAGAATCGGCGTACTTGACCAGAGCCGCCATCAGCGTGCCCATATCATTGCACTCACGTTTGAGCCGCCCCAGCTTTTGTTTCAAAGGTAAGAAACGGCAATTCTTTTCCAACATTAAGACTGTAGAGCCCGCATCCATCTTATCAGATGAATGTATTATGGCCTTAACCCGGCGTACCCAATGGGTTGTAGACTCACCCTCTTCCTGCTTACAATTTGTCAGATCCACGATCGTCATGGGTTGCTTGCACGTGTCTTTGAAGTTCTGGATGAACCGGGCCTTTAACTCTGCCCATGAACTGATTGAATTAGGTGGCAGGCCTTTCAACCAGGTGCGGGCGGTTCCATCCAACATCATGGTGAAGTATTTAGCCATTGTTGCGTCAGTAACCTCCAACAGCTCCATAGCCATCTCGTAGCTCTCAATCCATGCCCCAGGCTGTAAGTCGGCTGTGTAATTCGGCACCTTCCTTGGTCCTTTAAAATCTTTGGGCAACCGCTCGTTACGTAGAGCCGGCACTAGACACGGGACTCCTCCAGTCTGGGTGGCTATACCTGCCTCAACAGAAGTTGCCGGAAAAACCGGATATGGCTGATAAGCCGTCAACTGGGCCGCTTGCTTAGCCGCCCGTTCAGCCTCTTGCCGTAGTCTCTCTTGCTCTACCAAGTTAACGGCCTCATGACATGGCGGGTTACCGCCACCTGGCTAGTCACGGTGTCTGGCATTGCTTGATACAGCCGCAGAATCCATGTGCATGTTATAACTCGGGCTTCGGCTCGGACGAGGGGTGGAGTGGATCATGTCTCGGCCGTATGAATACCCCTCCTGTTGTAGTAAGGCTATCTGAAGAAGTTCCCTGACCCGGCGGGTTTCAACTGCAGTTGGAGAGTCGCCATCAATTGGGAGAGCCGCCAATCGGGTTGCTGCTGCTATCATGTTCTCCAATGGGTTGGAGTAATGACCCGGCGGTGTTGGTACGTATTGAGGTGGTGCCATGTTCACACGGGGAGGTCCCATCACTGGTGACTGAAACGGTGCTCCATCCCCGGGTGTCGCAACATGGTCTGTTCCTGTGCACGGAGGGAGCCATGGCGGGTTGCCTGTCTGCGGGGTGAGCCACGGCGGGTTACTCGGCCCTGCTCCTGGCGTGTTAAAAAGGCTCCGAGGGTCATAAACCGGGGGAAGTCGAGACTGGGTCTTCTGATACCTTCTCCTCATGACCTCATTAGCTGTGTTCTGGTCTTGTGTAAGCCGGAAAGCGTGCGCCTGGATCTGCTGATCCTGAACATCCAGAGCCGCCCGCTCTGCAGTTATCCTAACATCTTCTACTGCCAGGTCTTCCTTAGCTTGCGCCATATCCAACTTTAACTGTGCCACATCCGCATCATGACTATCTTGATCCGCTGGGCTGACTACGGCGGTTAACAGGGTGGTCAGCTTGTCGGTGAGATCCATTAACACCTGGGCCGGTGAACGCACAGGGCCTCCTGCCCTGGCTGCCGCTGACCCGGAAGTTACGGCTGTTGCAGTTGCAGAGTCTTGAATGGGTTGGGTGCCGGCCATGAAGATCCCGACCCTGCTCGGCGGCTCAAGACAATCCAGAATACTGCTGCCATCGGAACAGCCGCCAAGCCCGCCATCCTGCAGTTGGTACAACAAATCCGTCTCACCTGTGGACGACTCACCGTTAGAGTAGATGGCCGCCTCACCACCAGAAGCAGATCCTTCAGAGAGCCCTCCGTGGATGCATCCCACGAAGGCACGCTTCAAAACCGGCGGAGCCCGGGCGGGTCTCGCACGCTGAGCTGTCTCAACGAGGTTGGTGCAGACGTCTGGCTCAGGGCCCGACTCGCCGATCTTGCCGATGAAGACGTGGATTCCGTCAAAGGGGACCCGGTACCCGTACTCAATTGAGTCGGCCTCGGGGCCCCAGCCTGCATCGTCAATGTAGAGCTTGCCGTGACGACTCTTGGTCATCCGGCCAATAGCGTATCCCTTGAGCCCTTCGAAGCTGCCCTTCAAGAACTCAAATCCACCGTGCGCTGACCCCACGGTGGGCGCCAACTGTCGTGGAATTGTCACATCAGATGTCCTAGTGAAAGGACTTAGTCGTGGAGCCATCGCAACTAGGAAGCTTGAAGGGGTTAATCAGGACAAGACACACGAGAGGTTTACACTAGTTCGGCCCCTTACGATGAAGGTAAAAGCCTACGTCTAGTTGTGATTGGGATTATATATGTCTCGATAACCAGGAAGCAGAATCGCTTGACCTAGCTCTCGAGTTGTTGTTTCGTCCCCTAAACCGCCGCTGGGTCGTCCCTTTATATACTAAGGTTGACGCCCAGTGGCTCTATAGAGTCCCGGCCGGCTTATAGACTGTATCCATCTCGATCTCTTAATATTTCTTGCCTTACAGTACAAGTTACATGAATAAAGCGGTTTAACACTACGGGCCTTAAGTCGCCTCTGGGCCTTTGGGCCTTTACTAAACCGCCAGCTTCAAGCTTGAGCTTCAGTCTTCAAGAATGCTTGTAGGTATAACCTGGCTCCTTTTGGCGGGTCATACCTAGTAGTTATATCCCCAACAGGTTTGATCTATTTGCTTTACTTGCATTTTTGTGAACCTTCTCAACCTTCTCGATATCTTGACTAACATTTGCTTGAAATTTTTGCCACCATCCTAACCGAGCTACTCCATAAGCCTCTTACTTGTAGGTGTGAGAAACAAACCCGGTTCCAATTCTGCTATTATGGCATTACATTGAGTGACACTTGTTACATCCTCAATCCTCGGAGAAGGTAACTTTGGTATTGTTCTCTCATTTTTCCTACTCACCACACTTGGTTATGATGGATAGGCCAAACTCGTCGTCAAACCCACTTTTTGAGGAGCAAGGTGATGATTCCGGCTTTGTCTCCAAGAACCACTTCTTCATCGCGCAATGAGCGCTTCATCAAGAAAACGTCGCATTGGGTGAATGCTTGGAGCAACTCGCCTCCAACCTTTGTCAAAACATCGACGACAAATTCAACACACAAATGGAAGAGCTCCGCAACATGATCGTGCGACGCCCGTCTTCCTCATCCGCTTCTTCAAGACGGCGCCACTCAAGTCACCGTACAAGTCGGCAATCTTCGGACTACTCATCTTATGATGCAAGTCCGCCACGAGCTTGCCTTCCTTGACGTGATCATCCTCAAGATCACCAAGCTCAAGAAAATCCATTCCATGGCAATGGCTTACAAGACCGAGTTCGAGCACGTGAATGGATGAAACACCAAGTCCCTTAAGGAGCAATGGAGCAAGAGCAAATACCTCCACAAGTACCACGTCAAGTCCCTCAAGGCGGTGATGCACTTCGACAAGCACAAGAGCGTCGTGAAGCACAAGCCCTCGAACGTGAAACTCAATCACTTGAAGCACAACAAGCTCTACGCGAGGCCACTAGAGCCGTTGAAGTCCACAACCGCCAAGTGAGAGAACAAGAGGAAGCTCTTTGTCGTGAGATACAAGAAGAAGCAGCCCGACGCGAAGAGCAACAAGAAAGGCGCAATCAAGCGCACATTCCTCGCCCTCCTCCAAGACAAGAGCGACACCAAATGGAACAAGTGCTTCAAGACCCTCCTCCACGCCAAGAGCAACATCACGAAGAACGAGCATTTGAGGACTTTCCAAGGCAAGAGCAATATCAAAACTGCTATCAAGATGATGAACTCCGCTACGGCAAGCTCAAGTTCACCATGCGAAAGTTCTCCGGAAGCAATGATCCCAAAGAATACCTCTCTTGGGCATTGAAGGTGGACAAGATTTTTCGCCTCCACAACTACGATGACAAAAATAAGATCGCCATGGCCTCCCTCGAGTTCCAAGATTACGGCCTCATTTGGTGGGAACAAGTGATCGAGCGACGACATACAAGAGGCGAACCACCAATCACAACTTGGGAAGCAATGAAGGAAGTCATGAGAGCCTGCTTTGTGCCTACTCACTACACTCGAGATCTTTTCAAGAAGTTGCAACTCCTCAAGCAAGGCACAAAGACGGTGGAAGAATACTACCAAGAAATGGAGATTGCCATGATACGAGACAATGTCAAGGAATATGACGAGCAAACAATGGCACGCTTCTTGAACGGCCTCAACAACCCAATCAAGCGGATCGCCGACTTCCAACCATACTGCAACCTTCTTGAGCTAGTTCATCAAGCGACCAAGGCCGAGCGACAAGTGCAAGATGACTTCAAATACGCCAAGTACTCGTCCAAGACCTACAGCTCCTACTCTCAAGCTCCCACGACTTCGGCACCTCCTACATCAACTCGAGCATCACCAAGTACCGGCGACAAGTCAAGTTCCAAGCAAGTGGCACCTTCCTCGACTCGTCCTCCGGCAAGCACCTACAAATCCAAGACTCCCTCATCTTCGGTGCCTCCCGATGATCCAGTCAAGACAAGTTCAATCAAGTGCTTCACATGTGGCGGCCGAGGACACAAGTCCTTCCAATGCACCAACAAGCGAACAATGATCTTCAACGATGACGGCACATATGACTTGATGAGTGAAGAAGAAATGGAAGCCATTGAGCACGTGGCCATGCACCGACGCGTGAACGAAGATGAAGATGATCAAGTCTTTTGTGACAATGATTCAAGTCCCTCTCTCGTGGTCTCCAAGGTCTTGACGCTCCAACACCACCAAGACGAAGACCAACGGTGCCACATCTTCCACACCAAGGCCGGCATCAATGGAAAGTCCGTCAAGGTCATCATCGATGGAGGTAGTTGCCACAATTTGGCAAGTGAAGAACTATGCTCCAAGCTTCAATTGGTCAAGAGGAAGCATCCGCACCCTTACAAGGTTCAATGGCTAAGTGACTCCGGCACTATCCGAGTTGAGCATACGGTCCAAGTCTCCTTCAAAATTGGTGCATATGAGGACACTTTGGAGTGTGATGTGGTCCCAATGACCGTTTGCCACCTCCTTCTTGGTCGACCATGGAAATTCCACCGTGGTGTCATCCACAATGGGTGTACCAATCACTATAGCTTCAAGATGAAAGGGAAGGAATATGTGCTACGACCTATGTCTCCTAGTCAAGTGATAGCCGACAAGCAAGTCACCCATCATGGAGAGAAGAGTGAGAAAGTGATCCACCCAAACATGAGTGAGAGCCACAAGCCAAACTTGAGCGCCTCTTCGCCTAGAGAGAAAAACCTCATACTATTTGCCACAAAAAGTGAAATGAGAGAAGTGTGTGAGAACCCATCGAGTGTGTTGCACTTTGTCCTTGTGTGCAAGGATGGAGAACCAAAAACTAACACCTCTCACGAGCTAGCTTTGGTGTTTCAATCTCTTTTGTAGGAATTTCAAGATGTTTTCCCCGATGAGCTACCTCTGGATCTACCTCCTCTTCGAGGCATTGAGCATCGAATCGACCTCATCCCCGACGCACCTCTTCCAAACAAGGCTCCCTACCACGTCAACCCAGAAGAAACAAAGGAGATTCAATGGCAAGTACAACAACTCATTGACAACGGTCATGTACGTGAAAGTTTAAGCCCTTGTGTCGTTCCCGTTATACTTGTGCCTAAGCCAGATGGAAGTTTCCGCTTGTGTTCAGATTGTAGACCTATAAATGATATTACCGTTCGATATAGGCATCCCATTCCTCGCATAGATGATATGCTTGATGAACTTAGCGGAGCCAACTTCTTCTCAAAAATTGATCTTAAAAGTGGCTATTATCAAATCCGCATACAAGAGGGTGATGAATGGAAAACTTCTTTCAAAACCAAATTTGGCTTATATGAGTGGTTAGTTATGCCTATGGGTTTATCGGAGGCTCCCGGTACTTTTGTGCATCTTATGCATTTTGTGCTTCGACCTTACATTGGAGTCTTTGTTGTGGTTTACTTTGATGACATTCTAGTGTTTAGCAAAACCATGAAAGAGCATATTAATCATGTTAGGGCCGTTTTGCAAACACTTGCAAGGAACGTCCTTATGCCAACATGAAAAAGTGCACGTTTGGTGTTGACAAGCTAGTATTCTTGGGTTTTGTTGTCTCTTCCAAGGGTGTCCACGTTGATGAGTCTAAAATTGAAGCAATTAAAACTTGGCCCCAACCCACCAATTTGCAACAAGTGCATAGCTTTGTTTGTCTTGCGGGTTTATATCGTCGCTTTGTGAAAAACTTTAGCACTATTTCCACTCCTTTGCATGCTTTGAGTAAGAAGAATGCTCCTTTTGTTTGGGGACCTTTGCAATCAACCGCTTTTGATGAGCTCAAGTCTTTGCTTACTCATGCACCGATTCTTGCTTTGCCCAACTTTGAGAAAACTTTTAAGGTTCATTGTGATGCTAGTGGTACCGGAATTGGAGGGGTTTTGATGCAAGAACAACGAGCAATTGCTTACTTTAGTGAAAAACTCTCCGGTGCTCAACTTAACTATTCCATATATGACAAAGAATTGTATGCTTTAGTGCGTGTGCTACATGTTTGGGAACATTATCTTAGACCTCATGAGTTTTTCATACATACCGATCATGAAACGCTAAAGTACCTAAAAGGTCAAACTAATTTGAACAAGTGTCATGCCAAATGGAGTGAATTTATTGAATCTTTCCCCTATGTGATCAAGTACATTAAGGGTAAGGAAAATGTAGTTGCGGATGCACTTTCACGCATATGCACGCTTGTCACTAAACTTGAGTTGAATGTTATTGGCTTTGAGCACATAAAAGACTTGTATGCTAATGATCAATCTTTTGCTACTCATTATGCTAAATGTTTGACGCATACATCTTGGGAACAATATTACATCAAGGATGGTTATCTTATGATAGCTAACAAACTATGCATTCCCGAGTCTTCTCTTCGTTTGCTCCTTTTGCAAGAGGCTCATGGAGGCGGACTCATGGGACACTTTGGACGCGACAAGACTTTCGCCACGCTCTCCAAGAACTATTATTGGCCCAAGATGGTTCGCGATGTCGCCCGCTTCACCAACCGGTGCTCTACATGTTGCAAAGCTAAGTCACACTCTCAATCCCATGGTTTACATATGCCTTTACCTATTCCACATCAACCTTGGGAAGACATTAGCATGGATTTTGTGCTTGGATTACCTAGGACTCAAAATGGCAAGGACTCCGTTTTTTATTGTTGTGGACCGATTCTCTAAAATGGCTCATTTTATCCCATGCAATAAGATAGACGATGCTTCACATGTTGCCAATATTTTTTGTAGGGAAATCTTGCGGTTGCACGGTGTACCAAAGACAATTGTGTCGGATTGAGACGCCAAGTACTTAAGCTACTTTTGGAAGACGCTATGTGCCAAGCTTGGGATCAAGCTACTATTCTCCATGGCATATCATCCTCAAACCGATGGCCAAACAGAAGTCACCAACTGGACGCTTGCAACTCTCCTATGTGTGTTGATCAACAAGAACATCAAGGAGTGGGAGGAGTGCCTACCCATCGCCGAGTATGCCTACAACCGCGCAAGACACTCTACAACCGGCAAGTCCCCCTTCGAGGTCGTCTACGGTTTCAACCCTTTGTTGCCATTGGATATCCTTCCGCTACCGCTTCAAGAACGAGCCAACATGGACGCAGTGCAAGAGCCGCCTACCTCAAGAAAATGCATGAAGAAACACATTCCACGATCGAGCTCCAAGTATAATGCCTCACCGCCAAGCTCAACATCAACAAGTCTCCGATGGTGTTCCAACCGGGTGATCAAGTATGGATACATCTCTGCAAAGACCGCTTCCCCAAGGAACGCAAGTCTAAGCTACTCCCAAGAGCCGACGGACCATTCAAGGTGATTGCACGCTACAACAACAATGCCTAAAAGGTCGACATCCCACGCGAGAAGTACAACGTTAGCGACATCTTCAATGTCAAAGACTTGGCCAAGTACAATGGTGATGAAGAGCATGATCTGTGGTCGGATCTCTCCCAAGGGGGGAAGATGATGTGGAGCATCCCTCGACTACTCGCACCAACACTCCATCACCATCGCAAGCACCAAGTGGACCAATGACAAGAGCACGTGCACGCGCCATCGAGAACGAGGCGAACTCTTTCCTATTCAACTTTCTTTGGGATTCGTGTGAGGATTGGATTCTACCTCAAACGGAAACATTGTTCATGCTTAGGTACCAAGAAGATGATAGTGAAAAGGAGAGGACGGAGATTCAAGCGACCACGAAGCAAGGGAAAGAAGAGAAGAAGGAGAAGAAGCAAGGGCCTCCGCCCCTGGACACCCGGGGTGCCTGGCCTCGGCCTGGGAGATGCGCCAGCCGGCCCCGGGTGCTCGGTCCCCTCCTCCGGGCCTCAGCCAACCCACTCCGGGTGCCCGGCCAACTGGCCCCGGGTGCCCGGCCGGACCTGGGCCACGCCAACACCACCACTGGGTGCCCGGGCCCTCAACCCCGGGTGCCCGGCCTGCTCCGCCCAGCCGCTGGTGGCCACCCTGGGTGCCCGGGCCTTGGCTCCCCGGGTGCCCGGGCCGCCTCCCTCCGGAGCCCCTGACCGGTCCGGGTGCCCGGACTCCTCCTCCGTGGCCACGCGTTTTAGGGGCTTTTTGGTCCTTTGTATCCATTTTCCCCCAAGTTTCGTCCCTAGGCTTTATATATCCATCCCCTAGCTCTTTTGGAAGGTTAGCAAAGTATTAGATTAAACATTGTGAGATTTGCTCCTTGTATCCCCTCCTCTTTGGAGATCAAGCCCCCACCTAGGGAAGAATCCTTTGGATTGTCAAGGCCTCCTCTTGGAGAAGATCAACATCAAGACCTCACCTAGTAGGAAGAACTTACCTGGTGCTATTATCCTTGGATTGATCTTGTAATCTTGTGGATCTCATGTGTGCTACTCAAGTGGATGTGATATTTGGGTTTGTTTGAGAGTTTTGTTCTTGGTGTTCTTGAGTTTTTCCTCCTTTTCCCCCCTCCAAGTGTGAAAAGATCCCACCTAGGGTTTGACCCTACAACACAACTCTTTCTCTGACAAAATGAAAGTCTATCTCAATGTGTTTTGTTCTTGCATGGAACACTGGATTAGTAGACAGATAGGTGGCACCCAAGTTGTCACACCATAAACATGGAATTCTGGTATGCTTCACACCAATTTCTCTTAACATGGACTGAACCCAGATAATTTTTGTTCTGGCATTTGCTAATGCTTTGTACTCTTCTTCAGTGCTTGACCTAGATACAGTAGCTTGTTTCTTAGCACACCATGATATCAAGTTTGGTCCAAAGAACACTGCAAACCCACCAGTGGATCGTCTATCATCCACACATCCTACCCAGTCATAGTCAGAGAATGCACTAACAAGATTGGATGATGACTTGCTGAAGGTAAACCAAGGTTCATAGTATGTTTTACATATCTCACAATGCGTTTAGCAGCAGTTTAGTGAACTGTGGTGGGTGCATGAAGAAACTGGCATACCTTGTTCACAACAAAGGATATATCAGGTCTAGTCAAGGTTAAGTACTGAAGAGCCCCTACTAAACTCATGTATCTAGTACTGTCTTCTTGATTCAAAGGAACTCCTTCTTCAAGTGATAGTTTTTCTGTGCTTGAGAGAGGAGTCAACGAAGGTTTTCATTCTTGTAAACCAACTCTTCTTACCAGGTCAGTAGCATATTTTTCTTGAGATAGGTCGAGGCCATCTTCATGTTTCTTTACCTCAATACCGAGAAACAAATGCAAGTCTCCCAAGTCCTTGAGGGCAAATTCAGCATTTAGGTCTTTTAACAACCCTGCCACTGCTTCATCTGATGAACTTGTGACAATGATATCACCTACATAAATCAACACAAATATCGATGTATTTGACTTATTGTAAATAAATAGAGATGTATCAGACTTGGAGGGAGCAAAGCCAAGTGCTTGCAATTTTTGACTCAGACGTGAATACTGTTGGAAATATGCCCTGGAGGCAATAATAAATTAGTTATTATTACTATATTTCCTTGTTCATGATAATCTTTTATTATCCATGCTATAATTTTATTGATAGGAAACTCAGATACATGTGTGGATACATAGACAACACTATGTCCCTAGTAAGCCTCTAGTTGACTAGCTCATTGATCAATAGATGGTTACGGTTTCCTGACCATGGACATTGGATGTCGTTGATAACAGGATCACATCATTAGGAGAATGATGTGATGGACAAGACCCAATCCTAAGCCTAGCACAAAGATCGTGTAGTTTGTATGCTAAAGCTTTTCTAATGTCAAGTATCATTTCCTTAGACCATGAGATTGTGCAACTCCCGGATACCGTAGGAATGCTTTGGGTGTACCAAATGTCACAACATAACTGGGTGGCTATAAAGGTGCACTACGGGTATCTCCGAAAGTGTCTGTTGGGCTGGCACGAATCGAGACTGGGATTTGTCACTCCGTGTGACGGAGAGGTATCTCTGGGCCCACTCGGTAGGACATCATCATAATGTGCACAATGTGACCAAGGGGTTGATCATGGGATGATGTGTTACGGAACGAGTAAAGAGACTTGCCGGTAACGAGATTGAACAAGGTATCGGGATACCGACGATCGAATCTCGGGCAAGTACTATACCGCTAGACAAAGGGAATTGAATACGGGATTGATTGAATCCTCGACATCGTGGTTCATCCGATGAGATCATCATCGCACATGTGGGAGCCAACATGGGTATCCAGATCCCGCTGTTGGTTATTGGCCAGAGAGTAGTCTCGGTCATGTCGACGTGTCTCCCGAACCCGTAGGGTCTACACACTTAAGGTTCGATGACGCTAGGGTTATAAAGGAAGTTTGTATGTGGTTACCGAATGTTGTTTGGAGTCCAGGATGAGATCCCGGACATCATGAGGAGTTCCGGAATGGTCCGGAGGTAAAGATTTATATATGGAAAGTTGTTGTTCGGGTTCCGAGAAAAGTTCGGTTTTTTCCGGTATTGTACCGGGAAGCTTCCAAAAGGTTCCAGAGGATTCCGGAGGGGTCCGGAGGTCAGGAAAATGTTCCACCACGTCCAATACAGCAGCATGGGCTATAAGGGAGCTCCCTAGCCCTAATGGGCCAGGGGCACCAGCCCCCCCAAGGCCCATGCGCATGGGAGAGGGGAAACCCTAAGGGGGAGGGCCTCCACTTGACTTGGGAGGCACTCCTCCCCCCTTTGGCCGCTGCCCCCAACCCTAGATGAGATCTAGGGGGTCGGCCCCCTCTCTCCCCACCTATAAATAGTGGAGGGGTGGGAGGGCAGCCGCACCCCAAGTTCTGGCGCAGCCCTCCCCCTCTCCCAAGTACTCCTCCTCTCCCGCGGTGCTTGGCAAAGCCCTGCGGGATTGCCACGCTCCTCCACCACCACCACGCCGTCGTGCTGCTGCTGGACGGAGTCTTCCCCAACCTCTCCCTCTCTCCTTGCTGGATCAAGGCATGGGAGACGTCACCGGGCTGCATGTGTGTTGAACGCGGAGGTGCCGTCCGTTCGGCACTAGGATCATCGGTGATTTGGATCTCAACAAGTATGACTCCATCAACCCCGTTCACTTGAACGCTTCCGCTTAGCAATCTACAAGGGTATGTAGATGCACTTCATTTTCCCTCGTTGCTAGATTACTCTGTAGATTGATCTTGGTGATGCGTAGAAAATTTTGAATTTCTGCTACGTTCCCCAACAGTGGTATCAGAGCTAGGTCTATGTGTAGTTTCTATGCACGAGTAGAACACAAACTTGTTGTGGGCGTAGATGTTGTCAATTTTCTTGCCACTACTAGTCTTATCTTGCTTCGGCGGCATCATGGGATGAAGCGGCCCGGACCGACCTTACACGTACGCTTACGTGAGACAGGTTCCACCGACTGACATGCACTAGTTGCATAAGGTGGCTATAGGGTGTCTGTCTCTCCCACTTTAGTTGGAGCGGATTCTATGAAAAGGGTCCTTATGAAGGGTAAATAGAAATTGGCATATCACGTTGTGGTTTTACGTAGGTAAGAAACGTTCTTGCTAGAAACCTATAGAAGCCACGTAAAAACTTGCAACAACAATTAGAGGACGTCTAACTTGTTTTTGCAGCATATGCCGTGTGATGTGATATGGCCAAAATGATGTGATGAATGATATATGTGATGTATGAGATTGATCATGTTCTTGTAATAGGAATCACGACTTGCATGTCGATGAGTATGACAACTGGCAGGAGCCATAGGAGTTGTCTTTATTTTTTGTATGACCTGCGTGTCATTGAATAACGCCATGTAAATTACTTTACTTTATTGCTAAACACGTTAGCCATAGAAGTAGAAGTAGTCATTGGCGTGACAACTTCATGAAGACACGATGATGGAGATCATGATGATGGAGATCATGGTGTCATGCCGGTGACGATGATGATCATGGAACCCCGAAGATGGAGATCAAAAGGAGCAAAATGATATTGGCCATATCATGTCACTATTTGATTGCATGTGATGTTTATCATGTTTTACATCTTATTTGCTTAGAACGATGGTAGCTTAAATAAGATGATCGCTCGCAATAATGTCAAGAAAAGTGCTCCCCCTAACTGTGCACCATTGCGAAGGTTCGTTGTTTCGAAGCACCACGTGATGATCGGGTGTGATAGATTCT
The DNA here is from genome assembly GCA_963921465.1 of Triticum timopheevii. Taxonomy (NCBI): domain Eukaryota; kingdom Viridiplantae; phylum Streptophyta; class Magnoliopsida; order Poales; family Poaceae; genus Triticum; species Triticum timopheevii. The sequence goes on from OY997272.1 coordinate 158,562,637, forward strand.
AACATTCGAATACAACTGGTGTAAGCCAGATTTACACACGCAATACACTTAGGTTGACTTGACGAGCCTAGCATGTACAAACATGGCCTCGGAACACGGAAGACCGAAAGGTCGAGCATGAGTCGTATAGAAGATATGATCAACATGAAGATGTTCACCGACGTTGACTAGTCCGTCTCACGTGATGATCGGACACGGCCTAGTTGACTCGGATCATGTAATCACTTAGATGACTAGAGGGATGTCTATTTGATGGGAGTTCATAAGATGAACTTAATTATCCTGAACATAGTCAAAGGTCTTTGCAAATTATGTTGTAAGCTCTCGCTTTAGTTCTACTGTTTGGATATGTTCCTAGAGAAAATTTAGTTGAAAGTTGATAGTAGCAATTATGCGGACTAGGTCCGTAAACTGAGGATTGTCCTCATTGCTTCGTAGAAGGCTTATGTAATTAATGCACCGCTCGGTGTGCTGAACCTCGAACATCGTCTATGGATGTTGCGAACATCTGACATACACGTTCTGATAACTACGTGATAGTTCAGTAATGTTAAACGGTTTAGAGTTGAGGCACCGAAGATGATTTCAAAATGTCGCAGAACATATGAGATGTTTCGAGGGCTAAAATTGGGATTTCAGGCTCGTGCCCACGTCAAGAGGTATAAGACCTCCGACGATTTTCTTAGCCTGCAAACTAAGGGAGAAAAGCTCAATCATTGAGCTTGTGCTCAGATTGTCTGAGTACCACAATCACTTGAATCGAGTGGGAGTTAATCTTCCAGATGAGATAGTGATGTTTCTCCAAAGTCATTGCCACCAAGCTGCTAGAGCTTCGTGATGAACTATAACATATCAGGGATAGATATGATGATCCTTGAGATGTTCCGATGTTTGACACCGCGAAAGTAGAAATCAGGAAGGAGCATCAATTGTTGATGGTTAGTGAAACCACTAGTTTCAAGAAGGGCAAGGGCAAGAAGGGATACTTCATGAAACGGCAAATCAGCTGCTGCTCTAGTGAAGAAACCCAAGGTTGAACCCAAACCCGAGACTAAATGCTTCTGTAATAAGGGGAACAGCCACTGGAGAAGAATTACCCTAGATACTTGGTAGATGAGAAGGCTGGCAAGGTCGATAGAAGTATATTGGATATACATTATATTAATGTGTACTTTACTAGTACTCCTAGTAGCACCAGGGTATTAGATACTGGTTCGGTTGCTAAGTGTTAGTAACTCGAAATAAAAGCTATGAAGTAAACGGAGACTAGCTAAAGGTGAGCTGGCGATATGTGTTGGAAGTTTTTCCAAGCTTGATGTGATCAAGCGTCGCACGCTCCCTCTACCATCAAGATTGGTGTTAAACCTAAATAATTGTTATTTGGTGTTTGCGTTGAGCATAGACATGATTGGATTATGTCTATCGCAATACAGTTATTCATTTAAGGAGAATAATGGTTACTCTGTTTATTTGAATAATACCTTCAATGGTCTTGCACCTAAAATGAATGGTTTATTGAATCTCGATCGTAGTGATACACATGTTCATGCCAAAAGATATAAGATAGTAATGATAGTACCACCTACTTGTGGCACTGCCATGTAAGTCATATTGGTATAAAATGCATGAAGAAGCTCCATATTGATGGATCTTTGGACTCACTCGTTTTTGAAAAGTTTGAGACATGCGAACCATGTCTATTGGTGTATATGCATGAAGAAACTCCATGCAAATGGACCGTTTGGACTCACTTGATTTTGAATCACTTGAGACATGCAAATCATACCACATGGGCAAGATGACTAAAAGCCTCGTTTTTCAGTAAAATGGAACAAGAAAGCAACTTGTTGGAAGTAATACATTTTGATGTGTGCAGTCCAATGAGTGCTGAGGCACGTAGTGGATAACAGTATGTTCTTACTTCACGAATGATTTGAGTAGATACTGAGTATATTTACTTGATGAAACACAAGTCTGAATTATTGAATGGTTCAAGTAATTTCAGAGTGAAGTTGAAGATCATCGTGACAAGAGGATAAAATGTCTATGATATGATCATAGAGATGAGTATCTGAGTTACGAGCTTTGGCACGCAATTAAGACATTGTGGAAATTGTTTCACAATTAATACCGCCTGGAACACCATAGTGTGATGGTGTGTCCGAACATCATAGTTGCACCCTATTGGATATGGTGCGTACCATGATGTCTCTTATCGAATTACCACTATCGTTCATGGGTTAGGCATTAGAGACAATCGCACTCACTTTAATAGGGCACCACGTAATTCCGTTGAGACGACACCGTTTGAACTATGGTTTGGAGAAACCTAAGTTGTCGTTTCTTAAAAGTTTGGGGCTGTGACGCTTATGTGGAAAAGTTTCAGGTTGATAAACTCGAACCCAAAGCGGATAAAATGCATCTTCATAGGACACCCAAAACAGTTGGGTATACCTCCTAATTCAGATCCGAAAGCAATAGGGATTGTTTCTTAAATCGGGTCCTTTCTCGAGGAAAAGTTTGTCTCGGAAAGTTGAGTGGGAGGATGGTGGAGACTTGATGAGGTTATTGAACCGTCACTTCAACTGGTGTGTAGCAGGGCACAGGAAGTTGTTCCTGTGACGCTTACACCAATTGAAGTAGAAGCTTATTATAGTGATCATGAAACTTCGGATCAAGTCACTACCAAACCTCGTAGGTCGACAAGGATGCGTACTACTTCAGAGTGGTACGTACTCCTGTCTTGGAGGTCATGTTGCTATACAACGATGAACCTACGAGCTATGGAGAAGCGATGGTGGGCCCGGATTCCGACAAATGGATTGAGGCCATAAAAATCCGAGAGAGGATCCATGTATGAAAACAAAGTGTAGACTTTGGAAGAACTACTTGATGGTCGTAAGGCTGTTGGGTACAGATGGATTCTAAGAGTGTCGGGGGTTGGGTACAACATATGCCAAAGGATGGCTTATCATGGTGGTAGCGAGTAGAACGTCGCCGGTGCCTAGAAGCGGGATGAGGCGAAGACATGCACGCCGGCGGAACTTACCCAGCTTCAGGGCTCTCCTAGGAGATAATACCCCTACTGCTACTCTGCGGGGTCTCCGCATGATCACTAGGAAAAAGTGACTACAATGGTGCTCCTGGAGCTGTTTCGGGAGGCAGGAGAGGGCAAGGCTAGCTCTCTCCTCCCTGTGCTATCTGGTCTATCTCTATCTAGGTCCGAACCCTTTGCATGGGTGCCCTGGGGGGTTTATATAGGCCTACCCCCGGGGGGTACAATAGTAATCCAGCTGGGCGCGGGTCCCAGCCGTCTGTCTCTCAGGCCGCCGTCCTTTCTGCCGGCCTCTGGGGCCCGCCGACTGGCGGGTCCCGCGGACAGGCTTGATACTGTAGCGGCACTCCTGATGACGCAGGCTTGGTCATTGGGTCATGGCAATAGTGCCGCCGTCTATCGGGCGATCACTGTCGCCATTCCCCATCCTATCTGGTTAATGGCTCGTGGGGCCCTGGGGAGGAGTCGGCCGACTCCAGGGAGGCCGACTCCCACAGGTCCGTCTTCGGGTCGCCCAGGCCGCCTTCGGCCCACCCACTGACAGGCGGCCCCGCCGCCTTCGGGTCGTACAGGCTGGCGTCGTGGGCACAGTGTACTGCGCACTGTGGCTGAGGTCAGGGCAGGCATGGCAACAGTGCCACACCTCGCCAGAGATCTTCCAGCGATACGACTCACTGTAGCCATGCCGGCCCTTCGTAAGCAGGGGGAACGGCCATGCCGTGACCGTACCCCGCATCGTGCTTCGAGATGAGGGAGGAGTCTTGGGCCGACTCTCCATAGTCGGCCTCTCTGGAGGTTGCCAGCTGGGAGTCGGCTTATGTTGGAGTCGCCGTCTGGGACTCGGCTTGTCTTGGAGTCGCCGTCTGGGACTTGGCATATTTTGGAGTCGCTCCTGGGACTCGACCTGAGGGGCGCGGCCTGCCCCGATGTCTTGAAAGGTCCTGGGGCTCGGGTTAGCCTACCCGTGGCCCATTACTCCGACAGTAGTCCCCGAAGCTGGTGAAGCCCTGCGGACGCTGCATTGTGGGGCTTCAACAGTTTCAATCTTCAAAGAGCAGACTCTGGAACTCGGCTGTCGTCTTCCCTTGGGCCGACTATCGAGAGTCGGAGTTTTTAGCAAAGAGCCGCAGCTCAGAAGTCGCGGTGGGAAACCAGGCGGCGTGCCTGATACGCTTCCCCGCAGCCATCAGGGCGGTCCTATCGCGTGGCGCCACGTGGGGAGAACAGTCTGCCTGCCCACGATGGGACGGGCCGTCAGGCGGGGCCCGCCACTACCGTGCCTTGGCATACGAATGGATCCGTTGCGGCCGTGGACGGTTGGTTTTCCCACGTCGTTACTGCGTGCAGTAACTTCATGGGGTAAATCATGGGGCGGCGTGGGGCATCGTGCGCAGTTAATCCCATGCCCGCCCCCTCGGCTTCTCAGCCCTCAGGGCTATAAGTAGGCGGGGGGAGCGGAGCGGCACAGCACGCGCGCCCTTCTTCCCCTCTCTCCCGCCTCATCTCGCCTTCTCTCCCTCCTGCCTCCGCCATTGAGCAAGAGCACTCCACACCACGGCGATGAGCTCTTCCTCCGCCGCGGCCCCCGCCGTGCGCTCTGGCATATGGGACGGCTCGGAGGTAGAAGAAGAACACATCGAGTTCCTCCGCCGGACACGCCGTCTCCCCAGCGCGGACCTCGTGCGCGCCCGCGCCGCTCCGAAGGGGGAGATCTGGCTGGCGCCAGAAGAGGGCGAGCGGGTCATCTTCCGCTCGCACCTCATGCACGGCTTGGGGCTGCCGGCGAGCGGCTTCTTCCGCTCGTTCTTGGAGTTCCACAGTCTTCAGCCGCACCACCTCACTCCGAATACGGTGGTGTTGCTCTCCGCCTTCACCACTCTGTGCGAAGGTTTCCTTGGCGTTCTCCCCACCATCGAGCTGTGGGGAGAATTCTTCTCTTCTAAGCTCGGCACGCACATCACCGGCGTGCCGGCTCAGTGCGGCGCCTTCATCGCAATGCGGCGCTCGACGGCCAACAACCCCTTTCCTCCCATCACGCTGATCAAGTCGGTGAAGATGTGGCAGCGCTCATACTTCTACATGAAGAACCTCGCCTCCGACGGCGACTGGGTCAACTTGCCGCCTTACAACGCCGCCCCCCTGACTGGGAGGCTCCCCAGCTGGTCCCACCGAGTCAAGACGCTGACTCCCGCCGGAGCCGCCGCCGTAGTGCGACTCCGAGTCTTGACGCAGTTGGAGGGACTTGTCGGGGCCGACTTGCTGGCCGCCTTCGTGGCGCGCCGAGTTCTCCCGCTCCAAGGTCGGCCTCACCTGATCTGTCAGATGAGCGGCCTCCGAGACCCAAGTCGGATGAGCACCAAGGAGATGCCCTGCAAGGAGGTGGCAAACATGGTGAATTACATCGCGCACTGCGAGTTCGAGGAGGACTAGCAGTTCGGCAAGGAGCCGTACTCGCGCGACAACCCTCCACCAGTAGTAAGTCGCGTACCCCTATCGTTTTGTTTTCTTTGCAACCGACTCTGGCTTCTGACTCTTGTTGGTTTCTTCTAAGCTAGAATCCTCTTATGCAGCCTGCCGCCGGCGCCACGAGACAGCCCCGCGAGTATGTTCCCGACCGTGCGGAGAGCGACGTCGACGACCCCGACTTGGGGGCGGCAGCGATGGAAGCCGACGGCGAAGGTGGGGGAGGAGGAGCAGAAGGCGACTTCAGGCCCTCGACCACCTTCGCCGACTGGCCTGATGACGACGCCGAAGGGGAGGTCGCCCCGCGCCACCAGCCGAAGGTCGGTTCCTCCGTCGGCCAAGGCAGTTTGAAGAGGCGCCACGCCGGGCCGAGTTCGCTCGGTGGCAAGTTGAAGAAGATAAAGGGGGCGGCCGCCGTGACCAGATGGGAGAAGGTGGCCGCGAAGGCCAACCGCTTCCGACGGGAAGTGAGAAGGCCGCCGCTAGTCTCTGCGTAAGTCTTTACGCTTTTTTATTTTCCCTTGTTGAATCTTGTCCGAGTCTTTTTGTTATATACTCCCTCCACTCTTCTTCAGGGCCCCTCTTTCCCTTGAGAGAGTCGCCATCCCCTCCATCATGGGGTCGGCGGAGACGTCCGCCAATACTCGGCGGCCCGACCCCGCCGCCGACCTCCGGGAGGCGACGGAGCGGAGTGCGCGGGAGAAGCGCGAGGAGGAGGAGGCCGATCGTCTGGAGAAGGCGGAGGCCGACAGGGCGGCCGCCTCTGCCAAGAAGAAGCTGGATGATGCCGAAGCCGCCCTTGCGGTGAGACGGCGTGCCGAGGAGGCTGCTCGTCACCGATCGGCGATGCTCGTCCCCCCACTGTCGTCTGCACCGCCGCCTCCGGAGTTCACGGGGCAGACCGGAGAGGCCGGCACCGAGAACCCCGTCATGGAGAAGGAGAGCGGCGAGGCCTCTATGTCGGACACTCTCGTGCCGCCACCGCCGCCTCCACCGCCGTCTGGGAGACCGCACGGCAAACAGCCGGTGGATCCGTCGGAGCCGCCGGCCATGGACGAGGCCGAGGCGCGGCTGCTTCTCCAAGTCGCCTCGCCGGTGCGTCGCCGTCTTGAGAGGGCGACCTCGGCGCCGCGACCTTGGGAGATCGGCGCTGCCAGCTCGGCAACCCTAGACGCCGAGGCCACAAGCGCCACGCCCACCGGGTGGGTACGCGGAGACGGCACTGGGCCGCTAAATCAATTGCTCCTGGAAGTCCACGCGAAGTTGCGGGCCGAAGGCGACGCCCTTCAAGCCTGCACCAGAGCGCACCTGGCCGCACAAACGGCCATCTGAGTAAGTTTCTTTTTTGATTCTTGTTTTTCTCTGTGGGGGCGCGCCAGCGCACCCACTAGGTGTAGTCCCCGAGTTCCGGGCCGGCTGTTGAGCAGGCGGTTCGGAACTCCCTCTGGCGAGTTCCAAACACTAACTTTGTCTTCAATGACTTATTGCAGGAGTATCACAACCTCCGCGCCACTGCCTTCAACCGCAATGTTGAGGAGTTGAGCAAGCGGTCTGCCGACTTGTCGGAAAGCCGGAGTGAGCTCTTCTTCTTTGCGGGGGCGCGCTGGCGCACCCGCGGGCTGTAGTCCCCGAGATTCGGGCCGACTGCTGAGCAGTCGGGCCGGATCTTCCCGGCGATCTTCTTTGCTGACGACTCATTTGTCTCTTCTTTCGTTCTTCAGGAGCCAACACTGCTCTTCAGGAGCAGCTGGGCGAGGCCAATACCGCCCGTCGTGCCAAGGAGGAGGAGTGTGACAAGCTTGCCATGGAGTGCGACCTGCTGGCGGCGCAGCTGGCCGAGCAGAAGGAGCTGCTCAAGAAGGCGCAGGACGAGGCCGAGAAGAGGGAGGCCGCCCTCCTGGCCGAGTTCGAGAGTGAGCCCTCCTCCTGAACTGACAGGGAGGCGATGCTGACCTCCGGCTTCCACGAGATCGAGGATATCGTTGATGGTAAGTTTCTTTCGTTTCTTCGGGCTTCCGGCTATGTGTCAGGCCGACTTCTGATTTTTCGACTTGCTTCTTTTTTGTCTTGGCAGACTTCTTCCCTGCTCACTCGCAGGCAGTCCCTCTGGCCATCGAGGCTGCTCGTGAAGCGCGACGGGCGAACAGTGAGGAGATCGCCGCTAATGACTCCCAAACCGTCGATGAGCAGCTTCTGAGCATTGAAGCCCGTCTTCGTCCGGCTTGCCGGCTGATGCGCTGGCTTCAGCATGCCAGCGCCCAAGCGGTTGCCGCCCTATGGCCAGGCACGCCGGCTTTGTGCACCGCCAGCCGAACTGCCAACTGGCTGGAGGTCGCTGCCGGCCGTCTTGAGGCCTGGAAGGGCTCCTCGGCCCGGGCCGGAGCGCGCCGGGCCTTGGAGTTCGTCAAGGCGTGGTATCCAGGGCTGGACCTGGACCGTCTAGCCGCGTTCCGATCAGAAGCCCAGGCCGAGCTGGAGGCCGTGGAGGGCGCCCTTATCGAGCGTGCGGCGGCCATCGCCGAGTACACGGACACCTGTGTCTTTGTCCCCGAGTGGGCTGAAGGCGGCGAGGAAGTGCCGCCAGAGTGGTTCGGGATGAACCCTGAATATGGCGAGAACTCGACGGAGGTGATCGACTCCAGCACCGAGGAGGAGGACGAGGTGGAGGACGAAGGCGAGGCGGAGGTGCCAGAAGACGGAGCAGGCGGCCAGCCTCAGCTCGACCGCGCCTCCAGCAACGAGCCGCGTCGGGAGAAGGCGACTGCCGCCGGAGGCGATTAAACCGAGACCGCCCAGCCGACTGCCCCGGCGCCTGACACCGCTGTCACCTCCGATCCTCCGATCCCAGATGCCGCCTCCTAGGCTGCCTTTTTCGCCTCTGTTTGTCTGTCTTAGTAATCTTTTGAAAACTTTGTTAGATTCGAACAATTCCACCCGCGGGGTGTATCTTGAACTTCTATTCGAGGATTCGGCCAAGGGCCTATGTAAATATTTATCCGATTTCCGTCTTTCCTTGCTTACTGCTCTTTAGGCTTTTCCCATTGCCGCCTTCCTTTAGTCGCTGCCTTGCCAGTCGGACAGCCGCTCTGCGGACTGTCGCTGGGTCAAGTGCTTGGCTACTTTGGGAAGGCAAGTACTTGGTCGTTTAGAGTTTCTTTTAGCAAGTCGGATAGAAAGTGACACGCCGACTACCCAAGAGGCTGCCATCCTTGATAAAGGCTAATAAAGACGGCGAGCCGGCTACTCATGAGTCGGCTTTCCGCTTCAGAAATGATGGAGGCCGTCTTACGCTATGTTCGTGCTTTAGGTCCTTAGCCATTTTTCGTGTGGGCACCCGTTCTTCCTCACTCCTGCCCGCCTCACAGTCGCTCTGCGAGCTGCGGCTTTGCCAGGAGGCGGATTGGGCACCGCACACTACTGTTCTGACTGTGGGAAGCTCCTCATAGCACAAGGTGGCGAGTCCCCGGGCCGACTAGTCTGGCCCGGTGCCAAGCGGCTTGTAATGAAAGTAATGTACTCGGAGGCATAATTCTTATCATACAGATAACAAAAAGGGCAGTCCCCGAGCTCGTCTCGGGGGGCCCAAAGTCTTAGTACTTTAATACAAAGGGGTAGTGCAATACATACTGCATCAACTGTAAAATCTTCGAAGAAGATTTGCATTCCATGGGCGCTCTGTCTCTTTGCCGGAGTCGTCCCTCTTGCGCGCTCGGGGCTTCTGAGCGTCGATCAGATAGTAGGCATCGTTCCCTAGCACCTTGCTGATGATGAAGGGGCCTTCCCAAGGTGCCGACAGCTTGTGCTGGCCGGCTGTTCGCTGGATCAGCCGGAGCACAAGGTCGCCTTCTTGGAAAGATCTTGGCCTGACCTTCCTGTTGTAGTATCGATGCAGACTCTGCTGGTAGATGCTGGACCGGCTGAGTGCCAACAGCCGGCCCTCTTCCAGCAGATCGACGCCGTCTTGACGTGCTTCTTCTGCTTCTTCCTCGGTGTACATGGTGACTCGCGGGGAGTCGAATTCTATGTCCGTTGGGATGACGGCTTCGGCGCCATAGACGAGGAAGAAGGGTGTGAAGCCGGTTGACTTGTTTGGAGTCGTGCGCAGACTCCAGAGGATGGCTGGCAGCTCCTCAATCCAATAGCCGGCAGATCGCTCCAGCGGTACGACGAGTCGAGGCTTGATGCCGGATAAGATGAGGCCGTTCGCTCGCTCCACCTGGCCGTTTGACTGCGGATGGGCAACAGACGCTAAGTCCAGTCGGATGCCCTGTGTCGCGCAGAAACGGGCCAAGGCGCCTTTGGCAAAATTCGTGCCGTTATCGGTGATGATGCTGTGTGGGATGCCGTACCGAGTTGTGATGTCAGCGATGAAGGTCACTGCAGTCGGACCATTTAACTTCTTGATGGGTTTCACCTCCACCCACTTGGTGAATTTGTCCACTGCAACAAGTAGGTGAGTCAAGCCACCTCGTGCCGTCTTGAATGGTCCCACCATGTCCAGGCCCCAGACTGCAAAGGGCCAGGCGATGGGGATAGTCTTGAGTGCGGAAGCTGGCTGAAGTGGCTTGGAACGGAAAATCTGGCACCCCTTGCACTTTTGGACTAACTCTTTGGCCTCTTCCAGGGCGGTTGGCCAGAAAAAACCGTGCCGGAAGGCTTTGGCGACGAGTGCCCTGGAGGCCGCGTGGTGACCGCACTCGCCTTCATGGATGTCTCTGAGGATTGCCTGGCCTTGTTCTTCCTCGATGCAGCGTTGGAAGACGCCGGTAACGTTGCGCCTGACTAGCTCTCTGTTGACTATGGTGTAGGCTGCTGCTCGGCGTTGCACTTGCCGAGCCAAGATTTCATCAGTTGGCAGCTCTCTGTTTACTAAGAATCTGAGGATGGGCTGGGCCCATGAAGGTGCTGCTATTTCTTCAACTGCCACCAGTGCGACTTGGATAAGGGCGGCCGGGCTGGGAGGCGGCGGGTTGGAGTCCGCAGCCGCTTGCTGATTTGACAAAGTCCCGGGGCCGACTGGGGCAGTCCCCTGGCCGAGCTCTGGAGTCTTCGATCTTGCCACTGCAGTCCCCGGGCTGGGTTCTGAAGTCCCCGGGCCGGCTTCGACTGTATGTTTCTTGGAGTCGGATCCGTCCTCCTCAGGCGGAGCTGGCACGTAGATTGAATCTGATTCGGGTGACGGCTTGTTAGAAGGCTTGAGGAGGCGCTGGAGGGCGACACCAGATGGTATTGCCTGGCAGGTGGAGCCGATTCATGCCAAGGCGTCTGCTTGGTCGTTGTCGTTCCTTGGCACGTGGAGGAACTCGCACCCCTCAAAATATCCGCTGAGTTGCTGGACGAGGAAACGGTAGCTCGCCATATTTGCGTCCTTGGCGTCCCAATCGCCAGATGATTGCTGGACCACCAAGTCAGAGTCGCCATAACACAGGATCTAGCGAATGCCGAGTTCTTTGGCAAGCAGGAGCCCGTGGATGAGCGCCTCGTACTCGGCCACATTGTTGGAGGCGGCGAAGTGGATCTGCAGCGCATATCTGAGCTTGTCGCCCTTGGGGGAAATGAGGACGATGCCGGCTCCCAAGCCGGTGCGCATCTTGGAGCCGTCGAAGTGCATCCGCCAATGGGTGGAGTCGGGCACTGGCGGCAGATACTGGGTCTCGGCCCAGTCGACGAGGAAGTCGGCCAGTGCTTGTGACTTGATAGCGGTGCGGGGCTCGTAGTAGATGGTGTAAGGGGCCAGGTCGATGGCCCATTTGGCCACTCGGCCAGAAGCATCTCGGCTTCCGATGATCTCGGCCAGTGGAGCTATGTAGACCACAGTGATTGGATGCTCCTGGAAGTAAGGCTTCAATTTCTTGGTGGCAAAATGCACGCCGTAGCACATCTTCTGGTAGTGGGGGTAGTTCTGCTTGGAGGCTGACAGCACCTCGCTTAAGTAATATACCGGTCTGTGGACAGGTAGCGCCTTGCCTTCCTCCTTGCGCTCGACTACAATGACTGTGCTGACTACTCGGCTGGTGGCGGCAATGTATAGGAGCATGAGCTCTTTGGGAGTCGAAGCCGCCAGCACAGGGGGAGTAGTCAACATCTTCTTTAGTTGGAGAAAAGCCTCGTCCGCCTTGGGAGTCCACTCAAAGAAGGTCGTCTTCTTCATGAGCTGATACAAGGGGAGAGCCTTCTCGCCCAGCCGACTGATGAATCGGCTGATGGATGCCAAACAGCCGGTGAACTTCTGCACATCTAACAGTCGTCTAGGTGCTTCCATCCTCTCGATGGCCTTGATCTTCACAGGATTGCACTCTATGCCGCGTTCAGAGACCAGGAAACCGAGGAGTTGGCCGGCTGGTACTCCAAAAACGCACTTCTCTGGGTTGAGTTTGATCTGGAATTGGCGCAGATTCTCAAAGGTTTCCTTGAGGTCCTCCAGCAAGGTTCCACACTTCTCCGTCTTCACCACTACATCATCCACATAGACGTGGGCATTTCTGCCGAGTTGCTTCAGGAGGCACTTCTGCATGCAACGCTGAAAGGTGGCGCCGGCGTTTCTCAAGCCGAACATCATGGTCAGGTAGCAGAAGGCTCCAAACGGCGTGATGAAGGCGGTCTTCAGTCTGTCAGCCGGGTTCAGCTTGATCTGGTGATATCCTGAATATGCGTCTAGGAAAGTCAACAGCTCGCATCCGGCTGTGGAGTCTATCACCTGATCAATTCTCGACAGAGCAAATGGGTCCTTGGGGCAGGCTTTGTTGAGGCTCGTGTAATCAATGCACATCCTCCACTGCTTGTTCTTCTTCAGCACCAGTACTGGGTTTGCCAACCACTCTGGAAAAAATATTTCCATGATGAAGCCGGCTGCCAGGAGCCGGGCTATTTCTTCTCCAACAACTCTTCTCTTTTCTTCTGACAGGCGGCACAAGGGCTGCCTGACGGGCTTCATATCAGATCGGACGTGTAATTTGTGCTCGGCGAATTCCGTCGGGACACCAGGCATGTCCTTGGGGGACCATGCGAAGATGTCACGATTCTCACGGAGGAAATCGACGAGCTCGCCTTCCTATTTGCTATCAAGGCCTGTGCCCATGACAGCATACCTCTCCGGGTGCTCCGGGTCCAACGGTATCTTCTTTGTTTCTCTGGCCGGCTTGAATGATCCTTCTGCTTCCGACTCCTTGGGGTCGGGTGACAACTCGGGCTACTTGCCGGTCATCGCCACGACCCGATCAAGAAGCCGTTTCTCAGCCGCGATCACCAAGGACTCGGCCAGCCAACTGCTTTCGGCCGCGCAAGCGAACGACTTCCTGTAGTCGCCGGACACGGTTAGGATTCCCTTGGAACTCGGCATCTTCATCTTGAGGTAGGCGTAGTGGGGGACTGCCATGAACTTGGCTAAGGCGGGTCGGCCAAGCAATGCATGATACGGGCTTTCAAGGTCCACCACCTCAAACCAAATTGGCTCTCGGCGGAAATGATCCTTGTCTCCGAAGAGGACATCTATCAGGATCTTGCCGATTGGCGAGCAGGAAAGGCCGGGAACGATTCCGTGGAACACAGTCCGGCTGCTCTGAAGCTGTCTTCGCTTGATTCCTAATTTCTCCATCGTATCCTTGTACAGGATGTTGATACTGCTGCCTCCGTCTATCAGTACTCGCGAGAAGCGAGCGGCCCGCCTATCCATGGCGAGTGTGGCGCCTAAGACCAAGGCTTAGGAGCCCGGACTCGGCATCACCTCTGGGTGATCAGCTCTGCTCCAACTGATAGGCTTTTCGGACCAATGCATGAACTCTGGAGTACTTGACGCAACCGCATTCACTTCTTGCTGTTGTTGGCGCCTGCTGCGTCGGTCATCCGCTACACTGGTGAACACCACATAGGCTCCATGCTCATCTGAGAACTCGTCTTGTATCGCGCCGACTGGCCTGACGGCCGGCTGCTGGGGCGGCGGCGGGGGAGGCAGCCCAGCAGCAGGGGGAGGGAGCAGGCCGTCCCCCTTGGCGATTCTGGTCAGCCAGTGGCATTTCCTGGTGGTGTAGTTTGACGGCTTCGCGCCACTGTGAAACTTGCAGGGACCATCTAGAGTCTGCTCATAGGAGAAAGCCGGCAGCCAATTGGACTTGCCTCCCTTCTGCCGCTTCGCCGGAGGCGGTCCCTCCAACTGCTGGTCCTCTGTTGTTGCCACTTACCGACTGCTGGAAGTCGGCTGCGGGGCTTTGCGCTTTTGGTCATTCTGCTATTGCCGCCGACTGGTGTCTCCAGCCGGAGTTCTTGGAGCCTGAGGGGCGACTTTGCCAGTTGTGCTGACCCGAATCTCCGCCTTCATGGAGGAGTCGGCCGGGGCGTACTTGTCCGCTGTGATCAGCAGCTCATCGAGGGTCTCCGGCTCGTCGCAGAGGAGCTTGTGCTTGAGGAGGGTGCCTTCTCTGCACCCGGCAGTAAAGTACTCGATGGCCTGCACCTCGTGCACGCCCTCGCAGGAGTTCCGGAGTTCGCCCCAGCGCGTGAGGTAGTCGCAAGTAGACTCGTCAGGGCCTTGCACGCACAAGGAGAGCTGGCGTGGCTTGGGAGGTCGCTTGTACGTGCTCGTGAAGTTGCGGACGGAAGCCTTGGTGAAGTCGACCCAGCTGTTGATGCTGCGCGGCTTCAGACTATTCAACCACGTCCAGGCCGAGCCCTGGAGCATGAGCGGGACGTATCTTACGGCAACACGCTTGTTGCCGTTCGCTATGTTGACGGCTGTGGAGTAGTCGATCAGCCAATCTTCTGGCTTCACGGTGCCGGTATATTTGGGCGTGTCTCGGGGGAGCGTGAACCCTTTGGGGAAGGGCTCATCTCGGATGCGGGGTCCAAAGCAGGGGGGACCCAACTCGTCTTCTTCTTCCAGCGCCAGGGATCGGTGGAGTCGGTCGATCCGGTGGCGGGCGTCATTCTCTCTGACTCCCTCTCGGCGGCCAAGGCGGTCGCCGAGAGTCGGATGTTCCACGGGCGGCGGGGAGACTCGCCTTTCTTTGCGAGGAGGGGGAGGCAGGTAGTCGTCCCGCCGTTCCACCGCTTTGGGGTGGCCGTCTTGGTCGCGCTCGATGGTGATGTGAGTCCGACTGTGGCTGACAGCCGGCTCTTTGTCCTTCTTCCCACGGGCCTCGCCAGTCGGCGTCCGAGACATCGCACCTTGGTCTCGGCGAGGCGGTGGGTCGTCGTTTTGGCGCTGTGGCACCTCGGTGCGGCAGCCGGCATCATTCTGCGTGGCAGCCGCATCGAGGAGCTGCTGAACTCGCTCCGTCATTATGCGGCGCTCTTCGCCTTCAAAGTTGTCGAGCTCGTCTGCCGCCACCTGGGTGGCACGGATATTCTCTGCGGGCGTGGCATACATAGGGCGATCAGCCCCGAAGAGGTTCGCGATTGCCGCGCCGCGCTGTCGGACCGCGCCTAGGCGGCTAGGCCCGGTTGGAGCCAGCGAGCCGCCTACGGCGCGATCCATCTCGCGTTGGTAAGCTTCTGACAAGCGCCTCATGCTTGCCAGCTTCTTCGCACCCTCAACAAGCTGAAGGCGGAGCGCCTCCAGCGTCCCGGTGTCGGCGTCTTCCGGAATCGGCGCTGCAAGGTCTCGCAGGGCCGCGTCAAACGGGTCGTGCGCTCCTTCGCCGGAGCGCTCGCCGTGGTCGAGGACGAGGACCTCAGTGACGGTGCTTCCGCCGCTCCCCGCGTATGAGAGCGGCTCATCGTAGACCACCACGTTGGTGGGGAACGCGTCGGGCGACGCGGTGTCGGAGTCGACCAGCATGGGGTCGGTGGATCCTATGGACTCCAGGTCCGCGGCAGGCTCGCCGGCAACGTGGAGTTGGTCAAGGAGGCCCGCGAGGAGGCTCTCGGGGCCACTCGTGCCTGCGTCGGGCGCAGGCTCATCGGAGAGGCGAACCTCGCCGACAAGATCGGCGAGGCAGCTGGCTGCGCAGACGATCTTAGCATCATGCAGCGCGTCGGCACAGACGCCATCTAGCGTGCCGGGCTGGCTGTGCTCGCCGGGGAGGAACAGGGTTCCCGTCCAGAGCAGGTCTCTGGACGACGGTGCACCTCGCCCCACGGTGGGCGCCAAATGTCGGGGGTTGGGTACGACATATGCCAAAGGATGGCTTATCATGGTGGGAGTGAGTAGAACGTCGCCGGTGCCTAGAAGTGGGATGAGGCGAAGACATGCACGCCGGCGGAACTTACCCAGCTTCAGGGCTCTCCTAGGAGATAATACCCCTACTGCTGCTCTGCGGGGTCTCCGCATGATCACTAGGAAAAAGTGACTACAATGGTGCTCCTGGAGCTGTTTCGGGAGGCAGGAGAGGGCAAGGCTAGCTCTCTCCTCCCTGTGCTATCTGGTCTATCTCTATCTAGGTCCGAACCCTTTGCATGGGTGCCCCGGGGGGTTTATATAGGCCTACCCCCCGGGGGTACAATAGTAATCCAACTGGGCGCGGGTCCCAGCTGTCTGTCTCTCAGGCCGCCGTCCTTTCCGCCGGCCTCTAGGGCCCGCCGACTGGAGGGTCCCACGGACAGGCTTGATACTGTAGCGGCACTCCTGATGACGCAGGCTTGGTCATTGGGTCATGGCAACAGTGCCACCGTCTATCGGGCGATCACTGTCGCTATTCGCCATCCTATCTGGTTAATGGCTCGTGGGGCCCTAGGGAGGAGTCGGCCGACTCCAGGGAGGCCGACTCCCATAGGTCCGTCTTCGGGTCGCCCAGGCCGCCTTCGGCCCACCCACTGACAGGCGGCCCCGCCGCCTTCGGGTCGTACAGGCCGGCGTCATGGGCACAGTGTACTGCGCATTGTGGCTGAGGTCAGGGCAGGCATGGCAACAGTGCCGCACCTCGCCGGAGATCTTCCAGCGATACGGCTCACTATAGCCATGCCGGCCCTTCGTAAGCAGGGGGAACAGCCATGCCGTGACCGTACCCCGCATCGTGCTTCGAGATGAGGGAGGAGTCTTGGGCCGACTCTCCATAGTCGGCCTCTCTGGAGGTCGCCAGCTGGGAGTCGGCTTATGTTGGAGTCGCCGTCTGGGACTCGGCTTGTCTTGGAGTTGCCGTCTGGGACTCGGCATATTTTGGAGTCGCTCCTGGGACTCGGCCTGAGGGGCACGGCCTGCCCCGATGTCTTGAAAGGTCCTGGGGCTCGGGTTAGCCTACCCGTGGCCCATTACTCCGACAAAGAGGGATGACAGACAATGATGGTATGTGTCACCATTAAGAAAGCTCGGCTTGTCGCTAAAGATGTTTTCGACAAGTTCAAGGAGTTGACTACGATGAGACTTTCTCACTCGTAGTGATGCTAAGAGTCTGTTGGAATCTTATTAGCAGTTACTGCATTATTTATGAAATCTTGCAGATAGGATGTCAAAACATTGTTTCCTCGGAAAATTTCTTGAGGAAAGGTTGTATGTGATACAATCAGAAAGGTTTTGTCGATCCTAAGGATGCTAAAAGGTATGCTAGCTCCAGTGATCCTTCCATGGACTAGAGCAAGCATCTCGGAGTCAGAATATGCGCTTTGATGGAATGATCAAAGATTTTGGGTTTATACAAAGTTTATGAGAAACTTGTATCTCCAAAGAAGTGAGTGGGAGCACTATAGAATTTCTGATAAGTATATGATGTAAACATATTGTTGATCAGAAATGATGTAGAATTTCTAGAAAGCATATAGGGTTATTTGAAAAGTGTTTTTCAATAGAAAACCTGGATTAAGCTGCTTGAACATTGAGCATCAAGATCTATGAGGATAGATCAAAAACGCTTAATGGTACTTTCAAATGAGCACATACCGTGACATGATCTTGAAGGTGTTCAAGATGGATCAGTCAAAGAAGGAGTTCTTGCCTGAGTTGTAAGGTATGAAGTTAAGACTTAAAGCTCGACCACGGCAAAATAGAGAGAAAGGACGAAGGTCGTCCCCTATGCTTAGACATAGGCTCCATGGTATGCTATGTTGTGTACCGCACCTGATGTGTGCCTTGCCACATGTCTGGCAAGAGGGTATAAAGGTGATCAAGGAGTGGATCACCAGATAGCGGTCAAAATTGTCCTTGGAGTAATAAGGACATGTTTCTCGATTATGGAGGTGATAAAGAGTTCGGTGTAAAGGGTTACGTTGATGCAAGCTTTAACACCTATTCGAATGACTCTGAGTAGCAAACCGGATACATATAGTGGAGCAACCATTTGGAATAGCTCCAAGTGGAGCGTGGAAGCAGCATTTACAATATGACCTAGAGATTTGCGAAGTACATATGGATCTGAATGTTGTAGACCCGTTGACTAAAACCTCTCTCACAAAGCAAAACATGATCAAACCCCAGAACTCATTGAGTCTTAATCACATGATGATGTGAACTAGTTTAGTGACACTAGTAAACTCTTTGTATGTTGGTCACATGGCGATGTGACCTGTGAGTGTTAATCACATGGCGATGTGAACTAGATTATTGTCTCTAGTGCAAGTGGGAGACTGTTGGAAATATGCCCTAGAGGCAATAATAAATTAGTTATTATTACTATATTTCCTTGTTCATGATAATCGTTTATTATCCATGCTATAATTGTATTGATAGGAAACTAAGATATATGTGTGGATACATAGACAACACTATGTCCCTAGTAAGCCCCTAGTTGACTAGCTCGTTGATCAATAGATGGTTATGGTTTCCTGACCATGGACATTGGTTGTCGTTGATAACGGGATCACATCATTAGGAGAATGATGTGATGGACAAGACCCAATCCTAAGCCTAGCACAAAGATCGTGTAGTTCGTATGCTAAAGCTTTTCTAATGTCAAGTATCATTTCCTTAGACCATGAGATTGTGCAACTCCCGGATACCGTAGGAATGCTTTGGGTGTACCAAACGTAACAATGTAACTGGGTGGCTATAAAGGTGCACTACAGGTATCTCCGAAAGTGTCTGCTGGGTTGGCACGAATCGAGACTAGGATTTGTCACTCCGTGTGACGGAGAGGTATCTCTGGGCCCACTCGGTAGGACATCATCATAATGTGCACAATGTGACCAAGGGGTTGATCACGGGATGATGTGTTACGGAACGAGTAAAGAGACTTGCCGGTAACGAGATTAAACAAGGTATCGGGATACCGACGATCGAATCTCGGGCAAGTACTATACCGCTAGACAAAGGGAATTGAATACGGGATTGATTGAATCCTCGACATCGTGGTTCATTCGATGAGATCATCATGGAACATGTGGGAGCCAACATGGGTATCCAGATCCCGCTGTTGGTTATTGGCCGGAGAGTAGTCTCGGTCATGTCTACGTGTCTCCCGAACCCGTAGGGTCTACACACTTAAGGTTCGATGACGCTAGGGTTATAAAGGAAGTTTGTATGTGGTTACCGAATGTTGTTCGGAGTCCCGGATGAGATCCCGGACGTCACGAGGAGTTCCGTAATGGTCCGGAGGTAAAGATTTATATATGGAAAGTTGTTGTTCGGGTTCCGGGAAAAGTTCGGTTTTTTCTGGTATTGTACCGGGAAGCTTCCAGAAGGTTCCGGAAGATTCGGGAGGGGTCCGGAGGTCCGGAAAATGTTCCACCACGTCCAATACAGCAGCATGGGCTGTAAGGGGGCGCCCTAGCCTTAATGGGCCAGGGGCACCAGCCCCCCCCCCCCAAGGCCCATGCGCATGGGAGAGGGGAAACCCTAAGGGGGAGGGCCTCCACTTGACTTGGGAGGCACTCCTCCCCCCTTTGGCCGCCGCCCCCAACCCTAGATGAGATCTAGGGGGGCCGGACCCCTCTCTCCCCACCTATAAATAGTGGAGGGGTGGGAGGGCAGCCGCACCCCAAGTTCTGGCGCAGCCCTCCCCCTCTCCCAAGTACTCCTCCTCTCCCGCGGTGCTTCGCGAAGCCCTGCAGGATTACCACGCTCCTCCACCACCACCACGCCGTCGTGCTGCTGCTGGACGGAGTCTTCCCCAATCTCTCCCTCTCTCCTTGCTGGATCAAGGCATGGGAGACGTCACCAGGCTGCATGTGTGTTGAACGCGGAGGTGCCGTCCGTTCGGCACTAGGATCATCAGTGATTTGGATCACGACGAGTACGACTCCATCAACCCCGTTCACTTGAACGCTTCCGCTTAGCAATCTACATGGGTATGTAGATGCACTCCCCTTTCCCTCGTTGCTAGATTACTCCGTAGATTGATCTTGGTGATGCGTAGAAAATTTTGAATTTCTGCTACGTTCCCCAACAAATACCATGCCCTGGGAGCCTGCTTCAGTCCATATAGGGCTTTATCAAGTTTGCACACATGAAAAGGCTTACTCTTGTTTTCAAATCCAGGAGGCTGTTTCATGTACACTTCCTCTTCCAGAACGCCATGAAGAAACGCATTCTATACATCCAGTTGTCTAAGGGCATCTCCAGCCGTTCGGCCCCCCAGGGCGCCTAAATAGAGTGGCCTGGGGGCGTGCCGGCGCTAGTTCGGCCCCTGGGGGCGACCTAGCTCCCAGTCACGCTCCCACGCGCCGGCCCCAGGATGCGGGAAATTCAAACTTGGTCGTTCCCGCTCTCAAAAGACGCCGCAAATCCGGCGATCGGACGTAGTCTGGCGTTACAGAAGACAGAGGGGCGCCGTGCGCAACGAATCACTCGGCTTGGTCGGCTCCAGGCGTTGGCGGAGTCGGCGTGCGCGGGCTCGTCGGTGTCGGACCTGCTTCGTCGCAGGGCTACGTCGGCGCGGCTTCGGCACTGCTGGGCGGCGATGTAGAGGCGTCGTCCGGGCTTGGCGTCCGTGTGGTCGTGGGCGTCATCGGCGTCGTCGGCAGCTCGTTCAGGACGTCCACTTGATGCGCGGTTCGCCTGACCTAGCCGCCCGCTTCTTCTTATGGCGCCCCTTCGTCGGAACAGGAGCCGGTTCCTCCTCCTCCTCCTCCTCCTCGTCCTCCTCCTCCTCGGGTTCCTGCGCGTCGTCGCCGTAGACATAGCCGAGCTCGGCCTCCATGTCGCCGTTGAGGTCCACTACCTCGTCCTGGGTGGCGAACCCGGGAGACTCGGCGGCCGCGGTCGATCCTGTCGCGATGATGTCGTCCATGTCGGCTCCCGTGTCGTCGGTGTCGCCGAGGTGCCAGAAGGGTAGTGGTCCGCTGTAGAGATGGGGCGTCGGTGTGGACGCGTAGGAGGCGGGCAGCGAGTAGTTGTATGGAGGGTACTGCACGCCGACGAAGGCGGGCGAGGGCGTGCGCGTAGCGGGGTGACCATGAGGGAAGGTCACGTTTGGGTTGAACCCGCCGTGCGCGTCGCCGTCGGCGTAGCCGGGCGACAATGAACCCCATGGAGATCCGGCGCCTTGCTGCCCCCAGGGCGCGTACTGGGCATGGCTGACGACGGGTGGATTCATCCCCGCCTGGTCGACCGATGAGGAAGACGCCGCCGCGCGCGCCGCGTTGTCACGGGCCTTCTTGGCTATGGCCCTGTTCCACCTATCGGCGATGACCGCTTCGCGCCGCTAAACCTCCACCCTCCACTCGGCGTTCGACAGGCCCGGTGGCTTCGATGGCGGCGCCCTCGGCTTCCTCGGCTTCGGCTGGGCCACGGTTGCCGCCGCACGCGGCATGGCGTACTTCTTCGGCGGCATGGCGTGCTTCTTCGCGGCGAGCGGGAGGGGGTTCGGCGGGAGGAAGGCGAGCGAGCGGGAGAAAGGGATAGAATGGCGGGAGGAAGGCGAGCGAGCGGGAGAGATGCGAGGGAAAAGCGTCAAGAAACGGCGGGAAAAGACCCTCGGGTCGCTTCCAGGGCGGGCCCACGCGCCTTTTTCGCTTGCGCCGGCTCCCCAAGCGCCCCCCCAGGGCGCCGGGTTCGGCCTGGGTCCGCCGGCACCAGTTTTGGCCCGAGCCGGCGAAAAACGGGCTTCTGGGGGCGCGACTAGGGCCTTTTTTTGTTGCCGGCGCGGCAAAATCGCCTGGGGAGGGCATGTTGGGGGCACGGCTGGAGATGCCCTAAGGCTCCATCCACTGGAAACAGCAATAGACAGCACAAGATGGATAGTGGTAGATTTAACAACGGGACTAAACGTATCCTCATAGTCAATACCATACCGTTGTTTAAAGCCTTTTGCAACCAATCTGGCCTTGTAGCGATCAATAGTTCCATCAGACTTTCTCTTTATTCTGTAAACCCACTTGCAATCGATTAAATTTTTATCTTGTCGTGGAGGAACTAAATGCCATGTTCCGTTTTTCTGAAGTGCCATGTATTCTTCTTCCATGGCCTTTTTCCACCTAACATCACCAAGTGCTTCACCAAGAGTGTCTGGTTCACCTGTAGAGCAAGCTAAGCCAAATTTGATTATCTGCTTATAATTAACAGGTTGAATTATCCCCCTTTGCAGCCTTGTACACGGAGGAGCAGGAGAGGCTGCACCGTTGCCCTCCAAAGAAGATCCAGCCTCTGGACGAGGCGATCTCGAGGGTTACCGAGCCAGACAGGCCTGGCACTCCCGACGCGGTTTCTGACGCGATGGGATTTTCTGTGGCGCCTTCTGTTGGTGTGGACGTGTCGGGTGGAGCAGAAGATCTCGAGCCGCGCATGTGGTCCGCGTCAAACCCATCACGGCGCAATGATTGCGCGGGCCCGGGCGAATCTGCACCTATCGCGCGCCCGTGGCAGGTCTGGCGGCATAATCCAAGACGGGGCCATTAGCTGAACGGAGGCAAATTAATAGGGAAGGAGGGGCTAATCTCTAGTTTAAACACTAGTTAGGCCTAAAATAGAGCATATCTAACATTCTTAAGAAGTTGCTCCCCACTTCTACTTATTCTCTCAACATGCACACTGTCCACATCAGCTTCGTGGCACATCAGCGTTCAGTTCCCTATTTCACGCGTCCACCTCAGCAAAGTTACAACGTCACTGCCTTTTTTTTGTTTAAAAACAACGCTTCGGTCGCTTACAGAAGAAGAAGAAGAAACGTTGGAGCTCCCCACCATTACAGCCCGTCTCAACTCCCTGCGTGGCCCGCGTGGCCCGCCAACTAATTTTGTGCCTCTCTTAATCGTAGGCAGCAGATACTCTACGTCTTCATCTTATCCACCGAAAACTTATGGAAGAGTAACAAATAGACCTGATCCTTCTTTTAAAACCAATCTCCTCTATTCCTGTAGCCTCCACCATAGCTACCGCCCCTGCCAGAATTCATGGCGTCGACCAAGGGCACTGTCGAGGCACGGCTGGACGCTAGAGATGACAACTGTGGCGACGAGCGTTACGGTGACAGCGACGATGGCTATGGTGGCGGGGGAGGCGGCCATGGGCTTCAGCTATGCGGAGGTGGTGGAGGAGACTACGGTCGTGTTGGCACTTACAACAGTGACGCCCGTGGTTGATACAACTGCAGATAAGAGGATCACGTGCCAAGGGGGAGTGCATCGCCATCTTTTTGGATCTGACCCCTATACGTGTTGCTTTTTACCTCATGCTTTTCGTTCCTGATTATGCATCAACTCATACCAACCTTATTGGTAGAACCTGTAATGCTTCTTGCCCTGCTCGTAGGAAGGAAGATGATGTGATAAGCTATCAATGGATGGATCAATATAACGGACTTTGAGTGATTGTTGTTCTAAGTATTTTTGTTTCAGTGTTTCAGAGACCTCTCCATGGGTGGGCTTGCCTGATCTATCCATCTATTATGAAGCTGACCGTGCTCAACAAATTCTGAAGAAACTGATCCCAATGACCTCGCCTCCTTTGCCCCTTCTGTAGGTAAGCAAACCTCCCGTCCTTCTTAGGTTTCCATTTGCTATATGGACATGTCTCTATTGACGTCATGATCTTGGCCTTGCTTTCTCCCCCTCTCAATTCTGCAAAAAATTCTTCAATTATTTGTGTCGTCGTTATTCATATACTCAGATAGATACGTCCAAACTTTTTTTTTCGTCCAAACTGATATTCTTGGGAGGAGTTTTTATTTACAGTCCATTTGCGTGACAACTAGCACGGCATATTGGGCCATATTGGCCTGCCAATTAAAGCCCCCAATCCTTCTAATGTTTGCTTGTGCAGAATGTTTTAATCCATGCCGGCAAGGTCTTTGATGCAAACGTTAGCATGTTGCCGTCGAAAATAAATCTAGGTAATCTTTATCTTTATCTTTATGCTCTACTGTCTACCCAATACATCTGATGAAACTTTTATGCGTTCATTCATAAAAAAATTCATTAGTTCATATAATAGTTCATAATTTATTATTTTCGAGAAGGAATTCAAAAGTTCGCCCTATTTATCTTCTTGACTCTTAGTTATCTATCTTGCATGGTAAGAATAGTATTTGATGACTCTTCTTGACAGGTATGATATATTGCTCTTCCTAATCTTTATCATTATGTAGATTGAATGATTTCTGCCACAGTTCATTATTTGTCCAATAGTTGGCTTTGTTGAAAAAAGCTTTGTTGTATATCTCCTGTGTAGGATCTTCTCTAATTTATGTTGACAAGTTGTTTGATGGGAAACAAATTACGGTAGCGATCTTGCTTAAGTACATACTACGGTCAACTGCCATTGTTTTCCCTATGTCTGATGCATACATCCAAGAAGCATACCATTTTAGAAGTTCTTCCCAAATATACTGACACAGTTCGTATGTGTTGCGCTCAGTCATATACTTCTTGCACTCACGTACTAAGGATCTCTCTTTTGTATCATTTACCTTATATTCCTTCACAGTAATCTAATAATTGTTCCATTCAGTTGACAAGCTTTCCTGTAATTTGCAGGATTGAAAAAACATAGAGCTATCATTTTTTAAATATCGTTTGCGTGAATTCACAAGCATCCCACGAAAGTGGTCGAAATCATTTCTTTATTATCTCTTATTTGTCCTCTTAAGAATACACTTAATGAGTTACAACTTACTATACTAATTTTCCGCAGCAACGCGCGGGGTGTTATCTAGTTCTTCAATGGTTGTAAAACTTAAGGAGGGCCATTGCCCCCGTTGGCCTACACAAAGCTCCGCCACTGCCTGGATGGGCAATGGATAGTTGTTCTCCTGTAGCACGGTGCCCAGCGCATCTATAACATTCTTTTGAGCACGACCACGGCAACAGTGCTCATGGCGGATCGGGTTCGTGCCGGAACGGCCTCATGGCGATCCAGCTATCGGCGAGGCAGAGAAAGAGTATCAAGCTTCCAAGCACCACATGGCTGACAACATCAGTGAGTTCCTGCGTACAGTCCTTGACAAAAGGTGTACTTTTTTTAACACAACAAAAGGTGTACTTTGGGGTCCATTATGCTGCCACTGTTGTGACTAAAAATAAAGATACAAGAAATATATTAGTGTTATACATTTAGGTGGGCCATACAGTTTTACAAATCTCAAAACAGTGGATGGCCCCAGATCTACTAGTACATCACAGAACCGTGCAATATGACTTTGCGTTCGCAGGTCGTGTGTGTCTTCTTGGTCCTGCTGTTGCTCAGCCTCCACGGATTCACATCGAACCCTCCATTCCTCTCTTCAGAGAGGAGTCAGGAAGACGGCGAGATGTGGAGTTCAACTCCAACTATCTGTGTCGCGAGGAGTCCTAAATGGAAAACCGAATTCGGCCAACGTATGCTTTTGTATCGATCATGTGAAGAGTTGGATACAATGAACTCAGAGCGCGCGGGTAATAGACGACAACGACGGAGGGAGAAATTAGATCGATCGATCTGAACGATCGTACGATTGACCCAAAGGAACGACCGAACCACAGACATTCTATCAACGATTGACCCAATGACTTATGGAGAACTAAGAAAGGTACACTATAGATAATAGATAATAGAAGAGGAGTAGCAGAGCTTCGTAGCCTATCAAAAAGTATTTGTGGTTTACACATCTTTTTCCTGCGGGCAATCAAGATGCAAATTTATACAATAACATGAAACTAACCATGTTATTAACTATACCCTGATGACATACATGGTAAATCTCATACAGAATACACTTACTGCTTTCCATGGAGAAAAACACCATGTCATCGTGGTCATCAACAATCCATCTGCTATACTAAAAAAGAGATCATTCTTGTTATGTTATGAGTCCTTCTTCGGTACAACCCCCTCACTGAACGTATAAAGTTTAATATAGACATTTCACAAGTTGTATTGAGTTTCATATAGCACATGTTTGTATGGTGGGTCATCTGTCGGACCGCATACGCCGTACATTGGCGCAAAATCGCTGAACGGGCCGGCCCATTAGCAGGTGTCAAACTAAATATTAGGAAAAATAAAGCACAAGAGTTCGGTACAATCCCTCTAACTAAATATGTGAAGTGTAATATGGACATTTCACAAGTCGTATCCAGTTTTGTATACATGTTCGTCTTTTTAGAAATTGTATACATGTTTGTATGATGGGTCATCCGTCGGATCACATGTGCCGTACATTGGCACAAAATCACTGAACGGGCCAGCCCATTTGCAAGCATCAAACTAAATTATTAAGAAAAATAAAAGCACAAGGGTGTTTGTATGATGTGTCATTTATCGGATCGCATACGCCGTACATTGGCGCAAAATCACTGAACGGGCCGGCCCATTTGCAGGGTCGAAAATAAAAGCACAGGGGTGGGGAGTAGAACTCCCAACCTCTAGATCGAATGCTGTGTAAATAGCCAATTGAGCTAACAACGGTTGGTGGCTAAGTAGCACAGCATACTTAAAATACTAAGTATAGCGGCTGATATGGTTTTTTCAAAAGCATCAACATTTGTTGAAAAAAAGGTGAACAAATTTCCTTAAAAATGCGAATAATGCTTGAATACCGTCAACAAATTTTGAAATTCTAAAAACTTTAGGAAAGTGATTTGTTTAAGTGAACAAAAATCTGAAAAACGAGTACAAAGTTCTGAAATTACGAACATTTACAGATTTTTTATATATAGTGAATAATTTTTAAATATACATTGATTCTTTTAATATATTTTTGAACAGTATTTAAATACACAGAGAACATTTTTGTGATATACGCTGAACAATATATAGATACACATGAACTTTTTTTCATATACGATGAACAATATTTAGATACACATTGAACACTTTTCTGATAAAAACTATGCTGTAATTTTTTAAATACACATGAACAATATTTAAAAATAAATTTAATTTTTTTCTAATATACCATGAGAATTTTTATAATGTATGATAAACATTTTATTAATACATATGCAACCTCTTTGTATAAATAAACAAGAAGAGAAGAAAAATAAAAAATAAAAAAAGAGAACGGAAGAAAAAACCATAGGAAAAAAGAAATCTGAAAAAAGAAAAAGAAAAAGACCAAAACAAAAACAAGAAAGAAACCAGGGGAGAAACCAAACTGGAAGGAAAACAATCTCTAAAACAAAATAGAAAGAGAAAGAGAAACACGAATAGAAAACGGAACAAAAAAATAAACAAGATGAAAAAAATGGCCGGCCCAACTCACTGTCCCTGCGGGCTAGGCCTCAATTATTTACCGCCTACAGGCGGCAAATATTCAGGGGGTGCAAAACTGAACCGAAACAAAAAAACGCAACTCTTTTCACTTTATATGGTTTCAATTTAAGTTTCGAAATTTGGAAACCGTTGGAATTTATTTTGGGGTAAAAAACCGAAAACCATTTTGTTAAACCGAATTAACTGAAACTAAGAAAAAGTAAAATTCTGCTTGCACTGTCAGGCTGACGGAGCGCATTTAAAAAAATTGTTTGGGCACCAAGATGTTATAGCCATCCCTTCATTGCAATTTTCGTCAATTGGCGAGGTGGTACTAAACTAGAAAGCTTTGGTTGTCTGGTTTAGTATCCCGGTGGTTCCACCAGGTGAGCATGGGTCTCCAACTACATGGACCTTGTTGTTCCACTAGGTATTGTCCGTATTCAGCCATTGATATCCCTCATTGTAATTAGTGGCATGTGCGTGGTTTAGTATCATTGTTTAGTTTTATTTGTTTTTTGTTTGTCCGCTTATTCTTTTGTTTACTAATTTTTCTCTTTATTTTTTCCTTTCCTTTTTCTTTTTTTACTTAAATTCGCAACATATTTTTAAATCATGAACTTTTCTAATTCATGAAATTTTTCTTAAATTCTTGAACTTTGTTTTCAAATTTTGAAATTTTTTAAAATACATGAATTATTTTAAAACTTTATGATTTTTTACAAAACCCGCAATTTTTGTTTCAAATCCAAGAACATTATTTTCAGAATTGATGAACTTTTATCAAATCTGTGCGCGGTTGGGATGGCCCAACAGGCGCCCGACGGGAGCAATGTCGTCGCCTAGTTGGCCAAGTCCTATGCATTTTTTTCTACCTTTTCATTTTTCTTCTCTTTTTAATTAATTTAAATTTCTCTCTTTTTGGTTATTATTTTCTTTTTGAAATATGCTCAAAAATTTGAAATATTGTTTTGATACCAAATAATAGTTTAAATAATTATTCCAGATTATTATTTTAATTTTTCCTTTAAATATTTATTAAATTCTTTAAAAATCATTTATTACTTTTAATTTTATCCCTTTGTATTTATTAGTTATGTTAAAAACTGAAAATAATAGTTTTAATTACCAGGCAAAATTATGTTTTTAAATACATATTTTCTTCAAACCTGAAATGGATGCCCACCATGGGCATGCCCGCTTACTAGCAAAACATGGGATTATTTCAAGAATGTCCACAAAAACATGTTCAACATAGGGTGACCGGGTAGGTGAGAAGCCTCTGTCTGAGAGCTTGTTGTTTCCCATCCGTTAAATGTTCCCCCAGTATTTTCATTGGCTTGTATCACCAATTCAAGGCATCATGCCAAGTGTTTTTGTTTTCTACAATTTTTGCATTTTCTAGAGTTTTTTTGGCCAAAAAAGACCGATAAATGGATGGGTGTGGCGCAACTTGCATACAGTGTCGAAAATCGTTCAAACCTGGCATGGATGCCTATCATGGACATTCCCACCTGCTTGCAATTTTGGGGGTGAATTCAAGAATGTCCAAAAATAAAGTATGTTGAACGGAGTGTGTTCGGATAGGCCAGAGGACTCCGTCTGAGTGCACGTTGTTTCTTGATATCCTTGTAACGGCCACAATTTTTTTCCATGGCCTTGTATGACCAATTTAAGGAACCATGCCAGGTTGTTTGGGTTTCTGTCAAATTTTGCATTTTCGTGAGTTTTCTCGGTGACAAGAGCCCGATTAAAGGTCGGACATGACATAACGTGCAAATGGTGTCGGAAATCGTTCAAACCTGGCATGGACACCAACCATGTGCATGCCCACATGCTTGCAAAAGTTAGCTCACACCTTTTCCAAAAAGAGTTTCTTCAACGGAGAGTATTCGGGTAGGTCAGAAAGGTCCGTTTAAAATTTGTTAGTGTTTTTCAAAGAATGTTCGTGTTCAAACTTTTGTTCGCTCTTTCTAAAATGTTTGTGTTTTGACATTCTGAGCAATTTTTAAATACACAACATTTCTTGAAGTTTCTGTATAATTTCTTAAAATTTGAATATTTGTTTTTTTAACAAAATTTGAAAAGCATTTAGTTCAGATCGAAAAAGGAGAAAAAGAAATAAAAAAACAAAAAGCGAACAGAAAAAGGGAAAAATAGTGAGAAACAACCAATTCACTAAGAGATACTAGTATTTTTAGTCCACTTTTCCTAGTTGGACACTGAAGCTTATTCACTTCTGTGGCTAGCAGGGTTTGAGCCCTCGCACTGCCATTCCTTTTTCGGTGAATTTGCCGTGTTTCCACGCAACAATGGGTTGGCCTAGTTAGACGACCTCATGTGCGTGGTGCTGTCTATTTGACACAATTCTTCAAGCGTACAGGCAAATCCTATGTGACGCTCTATGTGTCGTAATGTCGACCGCACGCACAGGGCAAATCCCCCGATACGGGAAATGGGCTCGCCCACTCCACCACCGCGAGGAACCAGTTTCGGATGTTTTTCTACTATTGTTTTTTGGATTTTATTTGTGTTTCTTCTTTTCCATTTTTTTTGTTTTTTCGAGTATATTTTTCGTTTTAAAAGAATGTTCGCATTTCTGAAAAAATGTTCAAGAAATTTAAAAATGTTCTCGCTTTAAAGAAAACCAAAACTGCGTAAATAGTTTTTTTAAGTTGTTGATAAATTCAATAAACTTTCATCTTTTTCAAAACTTGTTCCCATTTTAGAATGTTTCTTAAAAGCAAAAAAAGTTCAACCTTTTTAAAATTTGTGCAGAATTTTTTTAAATGTTTCAATTTTCAAATTTTGTTCATGAATTAATAAATGTTTGTATTTTTTGAAAAAATGTTCAACAAATTCAAAAATGTCCGTGCTTTGGAAAACATATTCGCGTGTTCTATAGAATCTTCATGCTTTCACGAAATTTTCTGTTTGGATTTGTTTCTATTTTTCAATAAATTTTTGAAAATTGAACAATGTTTGGAATTATTTTTTTATTCACGTTTTGAAAAATTGTTCCCATTTTACAGAAAACGTTCATGTTCCAAAAAGTGTTCATGTTTTCAAAAACAAATGTTTGGAATTTTCCAAAAGTGTTCACACTGTAAGAATTGTTTGGGGATTTCAAAAATTGCTACGATTTTTTATGAGATTTTCTTTTTTGTAATTTTATAAATTATTTGCGTCTCTAAAAATATTCTGAATTAAAATTTTGTTCATAAATTCAAGAAATATTTCGAATTTTGTAAAAGAAAAAATCTAATCTCAATGTCGTAGTGTTCTTAAAACTTTTGTGTTTATTAGTAATCAACAAAAGGCATCATTCCTATTGGTTAGCAGTGGTTGGTTGGGATGATGAGGTCGTGAGATGGACCCTACTGCCTGCCCAGTTATTTGGTATTTTAATGCGGCGACTTAAAGAACAAATATATCGCGTGCCTTGGTGGGGTCGACCCACTTGGGGGCGTCCCTTTCGGTATGCCACATACGCCAGGCCGTGTATGGGCGTTACGTACACAGAGCGTGGGCGGTGTATTTTTTTAAAAGGATCATCATACCCTTTATTATGAAGGGGTATGAAGAGATCTCGTTCACGGATGTGTTTAGCGGGGTTGTACCAAAGTAAAAGTGTTATATTAGAGAAGAAATAATTCTATGGATACAGATTCACCAACCTATACAGGTTTTTGATAAAAAAAAATTACTACGTCGTCCCATTCTCCATCAATAAAACAAACTAAAAGAAGAAGAAAACTATGCATGGATCAGACAGTATCCCAACATGATATGCTTTCTGCGTGTTATAACTGAGTCACCAAATAAAAAGAATTAACTTTACCGAATCGACATAATATTTTTCTACATAGCCCATTTCAGGTTAACACGCAACAAATAGAAAACAGTTAAGAGTGTACATTTCAGGATAACATACCTCTCCTGTTCTCCACTCCGGTACCACAATCCTCCTCGGTCCCAACCATATGTAAATGCCCTAATCTTCAACCAAATCAGCAACTCCCTAGAAACCACATCACCGCCGAGCAAAACCACAACAAAGTCGATTCAAATGCTGCAGTTACAATTCAGACAAGTGATCCAAACAATTAGCTCCTCGATATTCTAGTATCTCATAGCCTTCAAATTCACAAACATCCATTGCTCATACTTGTCGACTTGCAAACCAACGACTGATTAAAGCAATCGATCGACCGACAATATGCCACAATATGTTTCTGACTTCCTCAAAATCATGAGAGGAGTTAGTTGAATTGTAGAAAAGAGAATGAAGAGGTAAGGAAACGATGTACCTCCTTGGCATCCGTGGTCGTCCATGATGCTACAACTTGAACTTTGCTCGGGTTTGTAGCCATGCCGGTGGCACTGATCACGTGGCCCAAATATGGCAGTTCCTGTTGCCCAAATGAACACTTGGATCGTTTGACTTTCCACTAGTCCTGATGAAGTAACTGGAATATTTGACGTAAGTGATGTGTTCCTCCAGTGTCTTGCTATACACTAAGATATCATCAAAAAAGACGAGAACACATAAGTGTAACAGAGGTTGCAGAGTGTCGTGCATTACCCCCAAGAAAATTGTTGGCCCTCCTGCCAAACCAAATGACATGACACGGAATTCATAATGCCCGGAGTGAGTTTGAAACGGTGTTTCGATCCCCCCCCCCCTCTACCATCCTAATTTGATGGTATCCCGGGCGCAAATCCAACTTGGAAAACCACACAACCCCATGTAATCCATCTAGGAGATGTTCGACAATCGGAACATGGAACTTCGCAATCACTGTCATTGCGTTCAGGTGCATAGGCGCCGCATGCCTTGTTTCTTTGTGACCAAAATAACTGGCGATGCAAACATACTAGAGCTCTTTTGGATCACACTTGATTTGAGCAATTTCCTTACTTAACATTCAATCTTCGATTTGCTCTCTGGCTTGTGCCTGTATGGGTGAATGTTCACATGGTGTGCTTCTGCCATTAGAGGAATACCATGATCGCAGGCTCGCCTAGGTGGTCATTTGGTTGGTTCTCCAAATATGTCCTTAAATTTCTCTAACATCACTACAATGGTATCTGGAATGGGGCGAGTGTCCTCGTCCATAACATCCACATGAAACAAATGCATCACATGAGAAATGGATCCTTGCTTACACAAACTCAGTAACTGCACGCTGTTGATCTCTTGACTTCTTGCTTCAGATGGTGGCCATACAAATGAACAACACCTTTGGGAGTTGTGATGATGCATGTTTTGCTATCCAATCCACTGTCATAGGATTGTGCTCCTCGAGCCAGTCCATGCCCAAGATGGCATCGTAGGTACCTAGGAGTAGAATTTTCATATTAGTGAAGAATTCTTGATTTTGAGAGGACCACAAGCAATGACGAATGATGGAAGAGCAAGACAATTCACCTTCATAAAGCTGAAGGCATGGGCAGTGACACCGCCTTCTAGTGCTTGACGCGAAATGGCGCAAACTATTTCTGTCGCCACTTCAGATGACGATGCTGCTTTTTCTTTAGAGATGTTGTCGATCTCAAACATCTCACCATTCGCCGCACTTGAAGCACAATCCTCATGCACGCCGGTAGTTGCACAACACCTTGATTTTGTTGTTGTCGGCTTGTGCGCCTTCGACTCCTTGGTGATCCACATCTAGGGTACGAACATCTACAGGAGCGAGTCGTATCAAGTATGCCACTTTTTCACGAAATTTCACACGGGATAGATTGGCCACCCATCTTGATCATCACAAGATTTCAGTTTTTCTTTTATTTCCCTGTTATTTTTTAATTTAATATTCATATAGGGGATGGAGCACCCATGATCTTCTGTGTATTTTCCGAATATGACTTGCCTTTTGTACCAAGGATATCCTATGCATACATATAATTGTTTTTTTCTACAAGTGTCTGTTTCAGGTTATCTTCAAAGTAAACCTCGAGCCCATCCCTCTCTTATTAAGTGATGTAGCGTTGGTTGAATCGCAAATAAAGAGAGGAATATGATTTCGAAAAAACAAAGCCTTGAATAGTTGAATCC
Source organism: Triticum timopheevii (assembly GCA_963921465.1). Classification (NCBI taxonomy): domain Eukaryota; kingdom Viridiplantae; phylum Streptophyta; class Magnoliopsida; order Poales; family Poaceae; genus Triticum; species Triticum timopheevii. The sequence goes on from OY997272.1 coordinate 158,595,682, forward strand.
AGCTTATTAGTCTTTGAGAGAGGGACGCAAAAATGCTCGACTACTTTGTCTCATCCCACCAATCCAGAAAATTTTATAAAGGAGACATGATTTTCAGCACCCGGGTGCCCCTACACCCTCTATGAACAGTAAATTCAAAACAAATTTAAAAAAATATGAAACTTTGGGACATCGAACATCATGAAACTTTTGATGATCTTGCAAAGTTTTAGCTAAAAATAACATTCAAAGAGCACTCAAATAAAAAAACAAAATCATTGTTCAAACTTTATGTACATTTTTAGCAGTGATTTTTTTTTTGTGAGTGCTCCACGAAGGTTATTTGTTGCTGAAACTTTGCAGGAACATCAAACCTTTGATAATCTTTGATCCCTGAAAGTTTAAGATTTTTTCTTTTTTTTTCATTTTTTTTATGAATTTACTGTTCATGAGGGTGTAGGGGCACCCGGGAGCTGTTAGGCGTTTCTCATAAAGGCAAACCATAAAGGATACTACAAGGGGTTCCTCTGGCGCTATATAGTACAACTCAATTTTTTTTACAAAACCTCATGACAAACAGGGTGCTCCTATAATTTCATTAAGAAGAAAAAGATTGATCAAATCTATAAGAAAAATTAGGCCAAAAGTCACACAATTACATGATCGTTTAGAGAACAACTGTGCAAAAACCCTAACGACAAAGCACCCCCTAAACGAAGCTAGACTCTACCATCAAGCACAATCCATCAACGGCCGGCCAAAGGGACCCGATGGAGATAGGGAGAAGAGCCTCTTCGACAACACCATGAATATGCCGGCGGGCGCCAACGTCACCGGCACCAAACCCCGGGCAGTGGACCAAAAGGCCGGCCTCGGTCTTGATCTTGACGACAGAAAAAACCGTCCTGTATATCTTTCGTTCCATATCTCCCACGAGATAATCATCAAGAGACGAGATAGACCTGCGCGGAGCACCCTTGTACGTCCACGAAGCCGATGCAATCCTTCAGCATGCTTCCAAACTCTGGTGGAGTACCACATTTGAAGAAAAGATGAGCTTGCCGTTCTCTTCCGCATAGATGAGCAGCCGGAGTTGAATATACACATGAAAAGTTTGTCGGCGACGGAACCGCTTGCACCTTGTTGGTTACGTATACACCGCATCTTCCTACGCATTCCGTTGGAGCGGTGCTCAGTTCAACAATGGCGTCCGGCTTGGTTGTTGTATCCCAGCCACTGGCTTCCGCTCCAGCCATGCATCTCCTCTCCCATAAATACCAGGCCTCCCCTCATCCTTACAGCACCAGCAGCTAACGCCGAGCACTTCGTCTCACTCTCACCACGTAAGATGTTATACTCCTAGTGTTTCTGAGGGTAATCCGTCAGTCACATCTTTACACCATCAGTGACGGTGTGTATCTCTCGTTCTCTCTTGATTGTAGCCAGCTCTCAAGCGATGGCCACCGTCGGCGGCGCGGCAGCACTTCTGAAGAACAAGATGTTCGTCTCCTGCGTGATGCTCCTCATGGTCCTGCTGATGGCCACGCAGATAGCGGCGGCGGGCGGCGGGGCACGCCGGCTCCTGTGGTGCGGCTACAGAAACTGCAACTGCCGCACTTGCCCCATATATGGCTGGGGGTGTTGCGGCATGTGTTGCCCGCCGTAGGGCGCGGGCGGGCGGCGGCAAGACATGCACTGCAAGCTCGCACCTTTGCTTCTCTCTGTTAAAGGTTTGAATAACGTACACATGTAGTAGTACGAGGTTACATGTGTCTGCTGCTGTTTCAACGGTAGTAGTGATGGTCGTCGTCGTTGTCATCGTCAGTGGTTCTGCTGACGATCTTTACAGTCTACTAGTAGTATATATCAAACTTAAAATGAACGAAAATGCTTCTTCATCTGCCTGGTCTATTGCTTGCCATTTATGTGAGCTTCCTATGTCGTTGCCTCCCCATGTTTCGTCTGGTCATGTTTTGCCTCGAGTGGGAGTATTGTACGCACATGTTACTTTGCTCTCGATGACGTGACCCCAGGCTGCCACCCGTCTCTACGGGGGCGCAAGGGCGATCGACGGATTTTAGCCTCAGTAACGGGGGTTCCCGGCAGCGTTTCTCACCTATTGACCAATCAAATTAACCCTCTTTATAAAACCTTATAACTCTTTTGTACTTGTAGCGTTACTCGGGCTTGGAGTGCTCGACCTGGCCAAGGTGGCGTCTACAATAGCAGATCTTTTTTTCTTTTTTGACAAACAAACGGTGGGATTTATTGATTCAATACAAAGCATCAAGAGGATACAAACACATGAGAACATATCTGGCCTCTACATCAACACGCTGGCAACTAGCAAAGTTATATAAGACAAAAGTTATATGTGGGCAAGAAAAAAAACTCTGCTTGACAACATGTGCTCAACGACTCAACTTCTGCCTGACGACTGTTCAAAAAAAAGGTCTGATGACTTGATGTGTGGATTCCACTTCTAAACTGGATGCATGGGTGGTCTGGATGTCATGTAATCAGTGACGATGGCACGCTTCATATTGGGATTTTTTTTCCGATCTATTCATCAAACATCATAGCAGTACAAAGAACATGTGGAGTAACAAAAGTTAGATTCATGTCCATAGACCACCTGGCGTGTTAGGACCCAAGTAGTGTTTCCTTCGATCTATTACACTTGCTCACGAATTCGAGCCTCACGGATGGATTACAGACACTGATACAAGAATTGTGGAGGAAGGGGATCGTGAAGGAAGAACAGATGCCGCCGCCGTGATCCACTGGATCGCCCTAATCTCCGTGAGGTGCGCCTTAAGTAGCTGGACGGCAGTTGGGCTCAGCGGGTCCATTGCGGCCCGGTGTTGGTTGGGTTGGGCTTCCTGGTCCTGATGGGTCGAGAGGCAGCGATGGTGTCGCTGCCGCCTGGGTCCCTCCTGTCAGCGACCGGTGCAGGGTCAGCAGGATTAGGGGTGCTGACATCCCCTCCTCCTTGCAACGAGGCTTGCCCCCAAGCCTCTGCTGCAGGAAAGCGAGCTTGCAGAGCCACTCGATCTTCCCAAGTGTCTTCCAGTGCTGATTCATCCGACCAACGGATGCGAACTTGCTCAATCATGGCACCATTCCTTTTTCGCCAACGTCGTTGGAGAACTAAGATTGGAACAACGGGAGCATCAGTATGGCGAGGAAGATCAGAGTGAGGCAACGTACCCGGGCGGAGGCAGTGCCGTAGTTGGGAGACATGGAAGACAGGGTGCACTTGAGCTTGCGGTGGTAACTCCGGTTTGTAGGCTGAATCATTGACCTTGGCGACGATTTGATACGGCCCATAATACTTGAACGCCAGCTTGTGGTTGGCGCGCCTTGCAACTAAAGTCTGAATGTAAGGCTGAAGCTTCAGATAAACCGAGTCGCCCACAGAGAAGGTGCGCGGGGATCGACGTTTGTCCGCTTGAGCTTTCATGTACTGTTGTGCTCTGTTCAAGTGCTGTTGCAACAGGTCTTGGATGATGACAAGCTCGTCCAGCCAAGAATGCAGCGCTGGCACCGTGCATTCGCTGATCGGTGTGATCCCCCAGTGCCTTGGTTCATGCCCGAACATAGCTTTGAATGGTGACATACCGATGCTGGAGTGGTGCGAGGTATTGTACCAAAACTGCGCTAGCGGTATCCAGTGACTCCATCTGGTGGGACAGGCATGCACAAAACAGTGGAGGTAAGTTTCGAGACATTGATTGACTCGTTCTGTTTGCCCGTCCGTCTGCGGGTGATTCGCCATACCCAGTCGCAGCTCGGTGCCCACATACTTGAAAAGTTCCTGCCAGAAATGGCTTGTGAAGATAGGGTCACGATCTAACACGATGGAGGCTGGGAAGCCGTGAATCTTGTAAACACTGTTCATGTAGAGAAGAGCAACCTTGGCTGCAGTATAGGGGTGCGCCAGAGGAAGGAAATGGGCAAACTTGGTGCGTTTGTCAACAATGACCCAGATGCAGTTGTACCGGATTTGCGGGAGTCCGTCAATGAAGTCCATTGTGATCATCTCCCAAGGCTGCTGTGGGATCGGAAGAGGTTGAAGTAGACCTGGAGATGCTGCTCTGTCCGGTTTCGCCTGCTGACAGATCGGGCAACATCGCACGTAATGCAGCACGTGTGTCTTCATCTTAGGCCACGCAAACAGACGACGGATGCGCCGGAAAGTAGCTGGGAACTCGGAGTGCCCACCCAGGGGACTATCATGAAACGCCCCCATGATCTTCTGCTGAAGTGTCGTCGACCCCCCGAGCCAGATACTCCCATGGAAGCGAATTATGCCATTCTGCAGAGTGAAGCGTCCTTTTGAGTCCTCTTTGATAGCCAGTTGTTCCAGCAGTTTCTGTGCTTGAGGATTGCAATTGTAACTTGCCACAACATCTTCAAGCCATGTTGGTTGGCACGAAGTGACAGCCGAAAGGATCTCTGAAGAGCCCGCGCGCGACAGTGCGTCTGCGGCTGTGTTTTCGGTACCTTTCTTGTATCAAATGGTGTAACGCAACCCCAAGAGCTTGGTGAAAGCGCGCTGCTGCCATGGTGTGGAAAGGCGCTGCTCCTCAAGATGTATCAGACTCTTCTGGTCCGTGTAGATGACAAACTCACTGTGCTGCAGATATGCTCGCCAATGGTCCACTGCGACAACGATGGCGAGATATTCCTTTTCATAAGTTGAGAGGCCCTGGTACCTGGGACTGAGGCTTTTGCTCATGAAGGCGATAGGGTGCCCCTCCTGCTGCAAAACTGCCCCTATCCCTTTGTCGCAAGCGTCTGTTTCGATCGTGAATGTCTTGGTGAAATCCGGCAATGCTAAAACCGGGGCTGTGATTAGTTGCTGTTTGAGCAGGTGGAACGCTTGAGCGGTGTTGTCGGTCCAGACGAAAGGAGTGCCTTTCTTGAGAAGATTGAACAGGGGCCTCGCGATGATGCCGAATCTGCGAACGAAACGGCGATAATACCCCGCAAGTCCGAGGAATTGCCGGACCTGCTTGGCGTCATGCGGAGTCGTCCATTCTTGCACTGCACGGATCTTACTGGGCTCTGTGGCCACTCCTTTCTCGCTGATGACGTGACCCAAGTACGAAAGTTGTCGCTGACCAAATTCACACTTAGATCTCTTGACCTTCCATTGATCCTTGCGCATCAGCTCGAGAACCTGACGAATGTGCAAAATATGTTCCTCCCATGTATGGCTGAACACCAATATGTCGTCGAAGAACAGGAGTACACAGTGCCGAAGAAGGGGGTGTAGAGTGTCAGTCAGCACACTGATGAATGTCGCTGGCCCGCCTGCTAGACCGAAAGAGAGCACTTTAAACTCATAGTGGCCTGAATGCGTCTGAAAAGCGGTCTTGAATTCTTCCCCCTCTGCCAGCCGGATTTGGTGGTAACCTGCTCGCAGGTCAAGTTTGGAGAACCACTTCGCTCCATGTAATTCATCAAGCAGTTCCTCGATCACAGGCACCGGAAATTTGCTGACACGTGTCATGGTGTTGGGGTGGCGGTAGTCAATGCACAGCTGCCACATCCTGTCCTTCTTCTTGACCAGGATCGCCGGCGACGAAAAGCTGTTGTGACTGCGCTGGATGACCCCTGATCGAAGCAGTTCAGCCACTTGCCGCTCAATTTTCGTCTTGTGTTTTGGTTTGTGCCGATACGGTCTGATATTAACTGGTTGCGCGCCTGGCATTAAGGGTATGGTGTGGTCGTACAAACGACGAGGTGGCAGACCTGTGGGCTTCTGAAATACGTCTTCGAATTTCGTTAGCACTTGCTCCAGTTCAGGCGGTTCCTCTGAAACAGACGACTCCTCCTTGATCGGGCAGAGCAAGATAATGTGAAGGAGAGAGCCTTGTCGGTGTAGGTTCATGAGCTGAACTCGATTGATCACATGGCATGTTGTGGAGTTGGCTTCGTGGCCGAACAGATGAGCTTGTCCCATGGCGGTGGGGAATTGGATATACTTGGCGCGCCAATCAACAGTCATAGGACTGTGCTGTTCGAGCCAATCCATGCCGAGAATGGCATCATACGTACTCAACGGCAGGATCTTCATGTTGGTGCTGAAATCGTGACCCTGGGAAGACCACTGGCAAGAGGGAATAGCAGCAGTGCAGGTGAGTTCCCCTCCATCAGCAACACGGACACGGCATGGCTGCTCAAGCGGCACCGCTCCTGACATTTGTTGTGCCAGTTTCTGGTCGATGAAGCACGTTGAGCTGCCGCTGTCAACGAGAAGAAGCACCTCGCGCCCTTGCATTGTGGCGAGCAGTTGAAAGGCCTTCGGAGAAACACTGCCATCCAGCGCTGAACAAGAAATGGCCATGGCGGTGTCGCAGGTGGATGTAGTGGCCGGGGCCTCGTTTTGCTCGACGTCCACGCCGAAGAGCTCGAGCATCTCCTCCACCACATGGAGTTGTACTGTGGTGGGGCAGACCTGGTCTTGTCCCCAGTGCTCTCCGCACTTGAAGCAAAGCCCTCGGGCCCGGCGGTAGTCGCGGAGCGCCTTCACCTTGGACGTGTCCGCACGTGCCGCCTCAGTGCCACGACGATCGGTGGTGCCGTTCGGTGGAACCGCGCGCGGTGGAGGTGGAGGTAGGGGCAGCGCCACACCTGGCCGGTGGTGTTCCTCGGGCGCCCGTGTGAGGAAGCCAGAGGCCCTGTCCGCCACTTCCTCTTGTAAGAGCGCCAGCGCGCACGCCGTATCCAAGTCCGGTGGTCGTTGCACCAAGACCATCGCACGAATGTCCTTCCGCAGCCCCTCCACGAAACGAGTGAGAAAATAGAAGGGGTGAATTGTGTCAGAATATGAACTTAGATGATTAATGATAGATTCAAATTGCTCAATATAATCCGCGACCGTGGATGTTTGGCGCACGGTATAAAACTGACGGATAAGCGTCTGGTGACAATCACACCCAAAACGTGTGCATAGGAGAGAAGTAAATGATTCCCAATCAAATTCTGCAAGTTTTTTCTGAATAGACTGCAGCCAAATGGATGCAGAGCCAGAGAAATTTAGCACTTCCATGGGCACCCAAAATGAAGGCAGGATCGCAAACATAGTGAAGTACTATTCGCAAAGAGTCTTCCACAGGTTCGGGTTATCCCCCGCAAATTGTGGAAACTGGATGGATGGGTGTGCTTGGCCCAAGCCGCTGAGTAGCTGACTGGCATGCGCGAATGGAGAAAGGGCAGGGGGTCATGGGGGAGGTTGGACTGACCCATTTGCCGGGAGCGGCGGCGACGTCATGAACGACGCCACGGACGGCCCCCGTGCGATGTTGAAGACGCCGTGGCCATCGGACCCTTGTGCAGTTGCGGCCGCGCCAGGCACGACCCCGATGTGGGTACCAGTCGTCACAGGCTGTGGTTGACTCGCCTCCGGCGCTTGGTGCAGCACGTCTTTCGATCGCGACGATGGTGGTGGTGGTGCGAATTGCAGGGCCGCCACCGAATCGGTCAGATCGGCGACGAGCCGCTCGAGATCGGGCCTCCACGCCACGAGATCGTCGACCTTGGCGTTGGAGGCCTGGATCGTGGCGGTGTGCTCCTTGAGCGTGGTCTCCAGTCGCTCTAGGAACGACTGGATGGACGGATCCATGGCCATGAGGCGAGATCACGCCTGGCGCAAGGCTCTTGTCTCCATGAATTGTGCCAGATCGACGCGCGCGGAAGGGAGTGGGATTGGTCTCTGATACCAGATGTTAGGACCCAAGTAGTGTTTCCTTCGATCTATTACACTTGCTCACGAATTCGAGCCTCACGGATGGATTACAGACACTGATACAAGAATTGTGGAGGAAGGGGATCGTGAAGGAAGAACAGATGTCGCCACCGTGATCCACTGGATCGCCCTAATCTCCGTGAGGTGCGCCTTAAGTAGCTGGATGGCAGTTGGGCTCAGCGGGTCCATTGCGGCCCGATGTTGGTTGGGTTGGGCTTCCTGGTCCTGATGGGTCGAGAGGCAGTGATGGTGTCGTTGCCGCCTGGGTCCCTCCTGTCAGCGACCGGAGCAGGGTCAGCGGGATTAAGGGTGCTGACATGGCGATGACTACAAGCACTTGAGCAAGTCGAAAGTGCGCCGCCGTCATCACCCTCAACCGAGTTGGCCAAATCTTTTTATAGTAGACAGCCGGAGAGTCGTCATGCTAAGGACAAAGGGCCAACACACCAGAACAGCAACCGTCGTCGATGAAGAGAAGTGTAGATCGGAAGGATCCAATTTGTAGACACATGAACGCAGACTAAAAAAGCACCTAAAATGAAGCATGAGCTCTCTCTCCAACAAGGCCGTGATCCACATCGCCTCCATGGCCCTAAGGCCACAAAAGAAGAGCCAGATCGGTGATGGCACCGGCGGGAGGCGGGGAAACCCTAAACGCATGGAGCCTTTCTTTCTTTCCCGGGAAGAGAGAAAAGGACCATGGTTCTAGTTGTGTTGCTAAGTCCATGACAGGTCTGTCTGCGCTGATGTATGCATCAGAGGTGGTGGACGGTGCACATGATGATGTCGGCTAGATGGTGCTTTTTGTAACACCCCGGATACAACTTTCCATATTCGTAACTCCAACTCTTGCCTTTTCCGGAGATGCGATATGATATTTCCTTCGTGGTTGGGTTTTGTCTTTTGTTTTGCATTTTGTTCATGTCATGCATTTCATCTCATAGCATCATCAGCATTGCATCGGCACTTTGTTGCCGTCATTTTTTTTCAAAACTTGCATTCGCTCGTCGTTGCCATTTCTCCCTTTGTCTTCATCACCGTCCCTCGGACCGCTTTGCCTTCGTTGACCGTTCCAGACCAACTGGGTTTTCGATTCACTCTTCTCAAACCACCTAATCCCTCTTTGCACAGTGCATCGAACCCCCTTCGCAACCATGTCCGAAACTTACCCGAACCCGAACCCGAGCTGTCGTGACCGATGAGTCCGAATCATCCCCCAACATCTCTAAAACATCTCTGTTTTATTATTTGGACTCCCTGCCTATTTTATTCTGGACCGTTCATTTGCGATCGAAGGGACGGATTAGCCCCTAAACTAACCTAATCCCACTTTCTATATATATTAGGACCAAACCCTAAAATCTAGGATCTGTCCCATCCATTCCATCTCCACCGCCAGCCATCCACCCACTCGCCTCCCACCTTGGGATCCTCCCAGATCCATCCCGGGCCAACCACCGTCTCCCCTCGATCCATCCACCCAACCACATCGCTGCCTCCACCTTCCAATCCTTCGATCCACCCAACCAGAGCCCTCCCATGGCTCCCTTCGATTCCTCCCTCCTCCTGGCCGAGGAACCAGCGCTGCACGCCATGCTCCTTCCCCGTGCCCGGCGCCTCTCCTCAAGTTCACCTGCCGTCGTCCCCGGTGAGCAGTTCTGCTAGCAGCCACCAACAGGCCAGCCACACTCGCGCCTCTCCTTCTTTTTCCTTTCTTCTCCTGTTGTCTTTCCCTCTCATGCTCTCTCTCTCCCAGGTACGTCTGTGCAGGAGCCGCAAGGAGGAAGCCGCCATCGCCATGTTCTTGCCGTGCGCGCCTGAATCCGCCATCCCCGGCTCCTCCGCGCTCGATTCCCGTAGTTCCCAAGTCCCGTCGCCCCGCCAAGTACCTCGCTGGAGAACCATGCATCCGCATGTTCCCCTGCTTCGAACATCAGAACGCGGTGCCCTGCCTGCCTCCTCTGCCTTGCGCTCGTCTGCGATGCCACCGGTAGGTTCCGGCCCTGCCTCGAGCGCCCCGCGCCGGAAGCTGTCTCCCGCGCCTCTGCATCGATCCGCCTGAGCCGCAAGTCGCTGGATCTCGCCGCCGGTCAGCCAGCCCCCCTCGCGGTCTCCCCTTTTTTTCCTGTCTGTCTTTCGTCCCCGTCTCTGAAGCTCTCTCTGTCTTTTGGACAGAGGATGTGCGCCGCCGCCTCCTTCAGTTCGTCGCGCCGCCACCTAGTTCGTCGAATCCGTTGCCTGCCAGCCCCCTTCTCCGCCGGAGATCGCGCCAAGTGCAATGCCGCCTGGCCCCCGCGGCGTCCGACCTGCCGCTACGCCACTTCCGCCTGTTTCCTGTCATCAACGAGCGCCTCGCCTCGCGTTGACCGTGCCTCCAACGCGCCAGGCTGCCTCCTGCATCGCGCACGCCAAGCCCAGTCACTTCTTCGTCTGGGCCGAAGCCCATGGGTGAGGCCACACCCCAGCGCCCTCTGTTTTTTTTCCGCCGATTGGGCCAACCAGTTTCAGCCCGCTGTGTATTTTTTTCCTGTCTGCGAATTTGTTATTTATCTAGAGATTACAGTTTTGCAGAAAACCCCTCATGTTCATGCATGTAATAACTCATCAACCGTGCATCATATCAAAATGTGTTATATATGTAACTTGCTTAAAATTTTGTCTAGTTTAATAATTTGCCACTTTCATCCATGTTAAAATGTTTAAATGTGCTGTTTGAATTAATTTGCATAAATGCCATGTTAAAATGCTTTGTTTCATAACTAATTAACCGTAGCTCGGTTTTAAATAAACTTTATATGTAAATGGGGTGAAAAAATGCCTAGTTTAACATGATCCACTTTATTTTCCTGTTTAACAACCTTAAAATATGGTTTAGGGCAGAATAGTACCAAATTCATTTTATACACATGGGGATTTTCCGGAATTCTTGTTTGTTGGTTTCGGCCTCATTTAAACTTGCTTAGATAGGTAGTTTTATTATGCCTCACCTCTTGACATGTTTAACAACATTTAATATTGTTTGGTAGCTTAAACAAGATTAAACTAAATATGTCCATGTGGTGTTTTGTCAATATGCAACTCATTGCATATTGAGCTCCACTTAACTTGTAGTATGGTTTGTTGCACATTGCCATGCCATGCCTCATTAAACCGGTCATGCATCATACGTGTTCGTGCATCATGTCATGTTCATGTGTGGTGTGTTTACTATGTTGTGTGCTTCTTCTCGATAGTTCCCGTTTCGTTGCGATCATGAGGATTCGTTCGTCTACGCTTGGTTCATCTTCGTGGCTTCATCTTCTTCATGGACTCGTTCTTCTCCCTTGCGGGATTTCAGGCAAGCTAACTGCTATCCTGGATCTCACTACTATCATTGCTATGCTAGTTGCTTCGTTCTATCGCTATGCTGCGTTACCTATCTTTTGCTCATCAAGCCTCCCAGATTGCCATCAACCTCTAACCTTTGACACCCTTCCTAGCAAACCATTGCTTGGCTATGTTACCGCTTTGCTCAGCCCCACTTATAGCGTTGTTAGTTGCAGGTGAAGTTGAAGATTGCTCCATGGTGGACAGGATTGTGTTGGGATATCACAATATCTCTTATATTATTTAATGCATCTATATACTTGGTAAAGGGTGGAAGACTCGGCCTTATGCCTGGTGTTTTGTTCCACTCTTGCCGCCCTAGTTTCCGTCATACCGGTGTTATGTTCCCGGATTTTGCGTTCCTTACGCGGTCGGGTGATTTATGGGACCCCCTTGACAGTTCGCTTTGAATAAAACTCCTCCAGCAAGGCCCAACATTGGTTTTACCATTTGCCTCACCACCACCTACATTTCCCTTGGGAGTAATTAACCCGAGGGTCATCTTTATTATAGCCTCCCCGGGCCAGTGCTTGTCTAAGTGTTGGTCCGAACTAGAGCCCTTTGCAGCGCCCCCTCAAGGAAACTTGAGGTCTGGTTTTAGTTGTACGGATTGCTCATCCGGTGTTGCCCTGAGAACGAGATATGTGCAGCTCCTATCGGGATTGTCGGTGCATCGGGCGGCTTTGCTGGTCTTGTTTTACCATTGTCGAAATGTCTTGTAAACCGGGATTCTGAGTCTGATCGGGTCTTCCTGGGAGAAGGTATATCCTTCGTTGATCGCGAGAGCTTATCATGGGCTAAGTTGGGACACCCCTGCAGGGTATAATCTTTCGAAAGTCGTGCCTGCGGTTATAGGCAGATCTGAATTTGTTAATGTCCGGTTGTAGATAACTCGACACCAGATCCGAAATAAAACGCATCAACCGTGTGTGTAGCCGTGATGGTCTCTTCTCGGCGGATTCCGGGAAGTGAACACGGTCTTTGGGTTATGTTTGACGTAAGTAGGAGTTCAGGATCACTTCTTGATCATTGCTAGCTTCACGATCGTTCCGCTTGCTCTCTTCTCGCTCTTATTTGCGTATGTTAGCCACCATACATGCTTAGTCGCTGCTGCAGCCTCACCACTTTACCCCTTCCTTTCCCTTTAAGCTTTGCTAGTCTTGATACCCATGGTAATGGGATTGCTGAGTCCTCGTGGCTCACAGATTACTACAACAACAGTTGCAGGTACAGGTTATGCGATGATCATGACGCGAGAGCGATGCTTGCTTGCATTGAGTTCTTCTTCTGCTTCTTCGATCAGGGGATAGGTTCCAGGTCGGCAGCCTGGGCTAGCAGGGTGGATGTCGTTTGAGTTTCTGTTTGTGTTTCATCCGTAGTCGAATGATGCTCTAATGTATTGTGATGTTGTATTCGTGTGGCATTGTATGCCTTATGTATGTATCCCCATCTATTATGTAATGTTGATATAATGATATCCACCTTGCAAAAGCGTTTCAATATGCGGTTCTATCCTTGGTGGGACCTTCAAGTCTCTTTAGGATAGTATCGTATATTGGGCGTGACAAGTTGGTATCAGAGCCTCGACCGACCATAGGAGCCCCCTTGATTGTTGGCCGTTGTTGAGTCTAGAAGAAAACTATTTTGAGTCTTAGGATTATATATATTGGAGAGTAGGATTCTTTTTACTCCTCAGTCCCTTCGTCGCTCTAGTGAGGTCTCCTGACGTAGATGTTTTGACTTTCCTCTCCTCAAATTTCACTACAAAAAATTAGGATCACGAGGGTATCTTGGAATCGTTCCGATGGTTTTGTGACGAGAACATTGTTCTTGGTGCCTCTTGTCTATTATGTGGCATTGACCCGGGGAGTTGAGCTCCGAGGTGTTGTCGTCACAATTTTATCGTTGTAGTTCTGGAATACCTGAGTTTTGCCGACATCGAAAATCTCTTTTATGCAGTTGTTGGTGAGATAACCTCGACGTCACCCAGTACTGGGGAGTTCAGGAGTATTGCCATAACTCGTATAACGGATGCTTTTTGAAGGTTGAGGTACACGATTTCCGGAGTTTTCTTGGTTATGTGTTGACGGATGGATACAGCTGGATGTAGGGATTGTTAGTTTGGGTGAGATATATTGCTTCCCCTGTATCCCCAACACCAGATTGCATAACCAGAAAGTTTCGGGAGTTTATAGGTGGGAATTCAAGTAGCTCCTAGAATATCTTTCCGACAGATGCATGATATGGGATTGGGTAAATCTCTATCATATGTATTTGTTCCGGCTTATTCTGCAAGCCAAATCCTTTGTTTTGTTTTGAGTTGTGGTATTTGAGTTGCTTCAATGTCAAATGTTGAATCCATACCCTTTCTAAATGGTCTCCTCATATTTCTATGGGAGTGCTAATCCTTCTTGATCACTGAGGTTGTCATGTCAACTCTTTTCCAACCGGCGTGCTTCTCTTCAAGTGGATCCCATCATTTTTTCCCATCCGCAAGATCAATTCTAAGTTTTCTCAACGGTATCCGTTTCATCCGTCCCCAAGTTGCCTTTGTTTTCCCGCCCTCCCACCCTTTTTTCTGCAAGGTCTCAGATTTCTTAATCAAGTATCCATTTATTCATGTGAAGTCACTTCACTCTTTTCAATCAATGTTCTGATCCGGTGATCCCTCGTGAAGATACTAATGGAGTTTCAAGTTCATCATTCTTCGTTCTTTTTTTCTTCTCCGGTGGATTAAGTCAAGTTTTCAGTGTTGATCATGTCCCTTTCCTCGTTCAAATGCTTTCTCATGCCGGTGCACCTCTCATTCACTCACCTCTTGCTATTCATTTGTGAAGGAAATATGCCCTAGAGGCAATAACAAAGTTATTATTTATTTCCTTATTTCATGATAAATGTTTATTATTCATGCTAGAATTGTATTAACCGGAAACATAATACATGTGTGAATACATAGACAAACATAGTGTCACTAGTATGCCTCTACTTGACTAGCTCGTGAATCAAAGATGGTTAAGTTTCCTAGCCATGGACAAAAGAGTTGTCATTTGATTAACGGGATCACATCATTAGGAGAATGATGTGATTGACTTGACCCATTCCGTTAGCTTAGCACACGATCGTTTAATATGTTGCTACTGCTTTCTTCATGACTTATACATGTTCCTGTGACTATGAGATTATGCAACTCCCGTTTACCAGAGGAACACTTTGTGTGCTACCAAACGTCACAACATAACTGGGTGATTATAAAGGTGCTCTACAGGTGTCTCCGAAGGTACATGTTGGGTTGGCGTATTTCGAGATTAGGTTTTGTCACTCCGATTGTCGGAGAGGTATCTCTGGGCCCTCTCGGTAATACACATCACTTAAAGCCTTGCAAGCATTGCAACTAATGAGTTAGTTGTGGGATGATGTATTACGGAACGAGTAAAGAGACTTGCCAGTAACGAGATTGAACTAGGTATTGGATACCGACGATCGAATCTTGGGCAAGTAACATACCGATGACAAAGGGAACAACGTATGTTGTTATGCGGTTTGACCGATAAAGATCTTCGTAGAATATGTAGGAGCCAATATGAACATCCAGGTTCCACTATTGGTTATTGACCGGAAACAGTTCTAGGTCATGTCTACATAGTTCTCGAACCCGTAGGGTCCACATGCTTAAGGTTTCGATGACAGTTATATTATGTGTTTATGAGTTTTGATGTACCGAAGGAGTTCGGAGTCCCGGATGAGATCGGGGACATGACGTGGAGTCTCGAAATGGTCGAGACGTAAAGATCGATATATTGGATGACTATATTCGGAGTTCGGAAAGGTTCCGAGTGATTCGAGTGTTTTTCGGAGTACCGGAGAGTTACGGGAATTCGTATTGGGCCTTAATGGGCCATATGGGAAAGGAGAGAAAGGGCCAAAAGGGTGGCCGCACCCCTCCCCTTGGACTAGTCTGAATTGGACTAGGGAGGGGGGGCACCCCCTTCCTTCCTTCTCCTTCTCTCTTCCCTTTCCTTCTCTCCTACTCCTACTACATGGAAGGGTTCCTAGTTCTACTAGGAAAAGGGGAATCCTACTCCCGGTGGGAGTAGGACTCCCCTAGGGCGCGCCATAGAGAGGGCCGGCCCTCCCCCTCCTCCACTCCTTTATATACGGGGGCAGGGGCACCCCATAGACACACAAGTTGATCTATGGATCGTTCCTTAGCCGTGTGCGGTGCCCCCCTCCACCATATTCCACCTCGGTCATATCGTTGCGGAGTTTAGGCGAAGCCCTGCGCCGGTAGAACATCATCATTGTCACCACGCCGTCGTGCTGACGGAACTCATCCCGACGCTTTGCTGGATTGGAGCCCGGGGAACGTCATCGAGCTGAACGTGTGCTGAACACGGAGGTGCCGTACGTTCGGTGCTTGGATCGGTCGAGTCGTGAAGACGTACGACTACATCAACCGTGTTGTGATAATGCTTCCGCTTACGGTCTACGAGGGTACGTGGACAATACTCTCCCCTCTCGTTGCTATGCCATCACCATGATCTTGCGTGTGCGTAGGAAATTTTTTGAAATTACTACGTTCCCCAACAATTTGTTCCAGAGTGTTGAAGATATCTCAGAAGAATCATGTTTCCATTCTTAATCCGCTCGAGTTAGTTCGAGGTTTTTCTATCATTCAAGATATTTAATTCTACCGGTGCAATCTCTATTTCAAGCAATCCTTCAATGATGTTTATTTCGAGTGGGCCCTAACCCACAGGTCTTTTTCCAGGATCTTACCTGACTCTTCTAATTATTCCGGAGCCATTCCTAATTCTTTTCAAGTCTGACATAAGAATGAATTTCATCAGTCAGATGCCTTCTCCAAGATCTCATTCAAATTCTTTTCATCTTTGGCTCAATTTTTCCTCTTTTAATTCTCCCGGAGTATCTCAACAATTCATGGTGGTTCTCATCATCATTCTCAACATTTGAAGACTGAAGAAGGATTTCTCTTAAATCTTGGTCCATTCTCTTGAATATTCATGGTTCTGGCTTCATGCTATGCTCATAATTGTTTTGGTTGTGACAATTCTTTTCTTACCATCCGGAGCATTTCGTGAGTTCTTTCCATTTTATTCCTACGAAGGCCATCATGTCATAATTCTTCATTCTCAGCGTGTAGCTATCGTTCTCCAAATCTTACCGGTGCATCGTTCAAATATCCTCTAATCAGTTCATGATCTCTTCGTTCTCATGTATCTAAATCCCCCCAAGTATCTTCGTTCATTTTCCAATTCTTCCTGGTGATGTGTTCGTTTTCTCCGTTTGTTATTTTAATCCTTACGGTGGTTCGTCCAACATTCCTCTTCCGTTGTTATCATATCAATTCATTCGCTCTTTTTAATCCCACTGGTGGTTCCATCAATACCTTCTCAAGTTTGCGCTATATCTCTTTTAATCCTTTCTACGGGAATAAGTAGGTGCCAAATCCATTGCTTGTCATCAATTGAATTTGATGAAGGATAGGCATACAATAAATCTTATTCTTATTTCCTCGAGGTGATTCAATTCTTTTATTTCCGGAGTTCCAAGTTTTCTTGGTTATATCGTCGCAAAGATCCATCTAAATCATTGCAAGGCTTCACCTTGTGTTTCCAACTTCTTTTTCTTTTCATCATCCTTTTATTACCGGAGTTCTTCATGGAGGCTCTACATGATGGTTCATCAAGGATTCTTTTCATTCTTCAATTGTTCTTCAAGATTTCTCTTGAAGTTATGACCCGTCAAGCTATACTCTAAAATAAACATGGTGCTCAACACATGTTTTGTTTTGAGGAGTTCAAGTATTCTTCATCTTGCATTTCGAAGTGCAATTCGTTCTACCTTTTCTTTTGAGGTGGTGTTATATCATTCTTGGCAATTTCCATTCAGGTTTCACAATTCACATGTTGTCAAGAATGAGGTATTTTAAATCCATCAATCTCTTCTTTGGAGTTATCTTGGTATAGATTTCACCTAAAGCCTTCCCTAAGGAATGTTGATATTTGTGGTGCTTATCAATGATCTGAGTTTTCTCCTATCCTCTCGGCGAAAGAAGTTTTCATCTCTTCGTTGGTCTCAAGCAAGCAATTGTTTCCTTTAGTGGTCGGTTGTCACCTCATAATTTTGAGATGTTTTCCATAAGCCCAGTACAAGCTTATTCGTTTCATTATTGGTTTTTCTAACAACTCCGTTATAACCTTCTGAGAAGGGTGCTTTCTGAGCTCATTTATGGCAGAAGTTGGCATTTCCTTCTCCATTCTGTTATTCCAATGATCTATCTTCTATTCTTTCTTCTGGAGGCATTGTGATGTTGCTCTCTTCAACCATCATCTCGTTTTGTCAAGATCATGTTATTTTCGTGCTTACCCATTTAACCTGAGTGTGGTGTTCTCCATTTCAAGTTCTTTTCATCTTATCATGTTTCCTTCTCTTTTCTACCGGAGTGCTGTCCAAATTCTATCATTCTTGTTCCTTGGCTATCATGTTATACCGGTGGTTTCATATTCTTTTGGTTCTTGAAGCTCTTATTTCTTGTCTTTCAACCTACAAGGTTCTCGAATGTTCCTTGTTCCTCTTTTCTAACGGAGTGTTTTCAACTTTGTTCATCTTCGTTGTTTTCTTTCTTTCATTTTGCTCAACCTCTCAAGGTTCATGGTTTCACTCGTTTGTCGAAGAAGCAATTTAGTTTACCTCTTATCTTCCTCTTCCTTTTCTCTCCGGTGCCATCCTAGATCTCGGGACGAGATCCTCTCGTAGTGGTGGAGTGTTGTAATGCCCCGGATACAACTTTCCATATTCGTAACTCCAACTCTTGCCTTTTCCGGAGATGCGATATGATATTTCCTTCGTGGTTGGGTTTTGTCTTTTGTTTTGCATTTTGTTCATGTCATGCATTTCATCTCATAGCATCATCAGCATTGCATCGGCACTTTGTTGCCGTCATTTTTTTTCAAAACTTGCATTCGCTCGTCGTTGCCATTTCTCCCTTTGCCTTCATCACCGTCCCTCAGACCGCTTTGCCTTCATTGACCGTTCCAGACCAACTGGGTTTTCGATTCACTCTTGTCAAACCACCTAATCCCTCTTTGCACAGTGCATCGAACCCCCTTCGCAACCATGTCCGAAACTTACCCGAACCCGAACCCGAGCTGTCGTGACCGATGAGTCCGAATCATCCCCCAACATCTCTAAAACATCTCCATTTTATTATTTGGACTCCCTGCCTATTTTATTCTGGACCGTTCGTTTGCGATCGAAGGGACGGATTAGCCCCTAAACTAACCTAATCCCACTTGCTATATATATTAGGACCAAACCCTAAAATCTAGGATCTGTCCCATCCATTCCATCTCCGCCGCCAGCCATCCACCCACTCGCCTCCCACCTTGGGATCCTCCCAGATCCATCCCGGGCCAACCACCGCCTCCCCTCGATCCATCCACCCAACCACAGCGCTGCCTCCACCTTCCAATCCTTCGATCCACCCAACCAGAGCCCTCCCATGGCTCCCTTCGATTCCTCCCTCCTCCTGGCCGAGGAACCAGCGCCGCACGCCATGCTCCTTCCCCATTCCCGGCGCCTCTCCTCAAGTTCACCTGCCGTCGTCCCCGGCGAGCAGTTCTGCTAGTAGCCACCAACAGGCCAGCCACGCTCGTGCCTCTCCTTCTTTTCCCTTTCTTCTCCTGTTGTCTTTCCCTCTCATGCTCTCTCTCTCCCAGGTACGTCCGTGCGGGAGCCGCAAGGAGTGAGCCGCCATCGCCATGTTCTTGCCGTGCGCGCCTGAATCCGCCATCCCCGGCTCCTCCGTGCTTGATTCCCGCAGTTCCCGAGTCCCGTCGCCCCGCCAAGTACCTCGCCGGAGAACCATGCGTCCGCACGTTCCCCTGCTTCGAACATCAGAACACGGTGCCCTACCTACCTCCTCTGCCTTGCGCTCGTCTGCGACGCCACCGGCAGGTTCCGGCCCTGCCTCGAGCGCCCCGTGCCGGAAGCTGTCTCCCGCGCCTCTGCATCGATCCGCCTGAGCCGCAAGACACTGGATCTCGCCGCCGGTCAGCCAGCCCCCCTCGCGGTCTCCCCTTTTTTTCCTGTCTGTCTTTCGTCCCCGTCTCTGAAGCTCTCTGTCTTTTGGACAGAGGATGTGCGCCGCCGCCTCCTTCAGTTCGTCGCGCCGCCACCTAGTTCGCCAAATCCGCTGCCTGCCAGCCCCCTTCTCCGCCGGAGATTGCGCCAAGTGCAGCGCCGCCTGGCCCCCGCGGCGTCGACCTGCCGCTGCGCCTCTGCCGCCTGTTTCCTCTCATCAACGAGCACATCGCCTCGCGTTGACCGCGCCTCCAACGCGCCAGGCTGCCTCCTGCATCGCGCACGCCAAGCCCAGTCACTTCTTCGTCTGGGCCGAAGCCCATGGGTGAGGCCACACCCCAGCGCCCTCTGTTTTTTTTTTCCGCCGATTGGGCCAACCAATTTCAGCCCGCTGTGTATTATTTTCCTGTCTGCGAATTTGTTATTTATCCAGAGATTACAGTTTTGCAGAAAACCCCTCATGTTCATGCATGTAATAACTCATCAACCGTGCATCATATCAAAATGTGTTATATCTGTAACTTGCTTAAAATTTTGTCTAGTTTAATAATTTTCCACTTTGATCCATGTTAAAATGTTTAAATGTGTTGTTTGAATTAATTTGCATAAATGCCATGTTAAAATGCTTTATTTCATAACTAATTAACCGTAGCTCGGTTTTAAATAAACTTTATATGTAAATGGGGTGAAAAAATGCCTAGTTTAACATGATCCACTTTATTTTCCTGTTTAACAACCATAAAATATGGTTTAGGGCAGAACAGTACCAAATTCATTTTATACACATGGGGATTTTCCGGAATTGTTGTTTGTTGGTTCCGGCCTCATTTAAACTTGCTTAGATAGGTAGTTTTATTCTGCCTCACCTCTTGCCATGTTTAACAACATTTAATATTGTTTGGTAGCTTAAACGAGATTAAACTAAATATGTCCATGTGGTGTTTTGTCAATATGCAACTCGTTGCATATTGAGCTCCACTTAACTTGTAGTATGATTTGTGGCACATTGCCATGCCATGCCTCATTAAACCGGTCATGCATCATACGTGTTCGTGCATCATGTCATGTTCATGTGTGGTGTGTTTACTATGTTGTGTGCTTCTTCTCGATAGTTCCCGTTTCGTTGCGATCGTGAGGATTCGTTCGTCTACGCTTGGTTCGTCTTCGTGGCTTCATCTTCTTCATGAACTCGTTCTTCTCCCTTGCGGGATTTCAGGCAAGATGACCGCTACCCTGGATCTCACTACTATCATTGCTATGCTAGTTGCTTCGTTCTATCGCTATGCTGCGTTACCTATCTTTTGCTCATCAAGCCTCCCAAATTGCCATGAACCTTTAACCTTTGACACCCTTCCTAGCAAACCATTGCTTGGCTATGTTACCACTTTGCTCAGCCCCTCTTATAGCGTTGTTAGTTGCAGGTGAAGTTGAAGATTGCTCCATGGTGGACAGGATTGTGTTGGGATATCACAATATCTCTTATATTATTTAATGCATCTATATACTTGGTAAAGGGTGGAAGACTCGGCCTTATGCCTGGTGTTTTGTTCCACTCTTGCCACCCTAGTTTCCGTCATACCGGTGTTATGTTCCCGGATTTTGCGTTCCTTACGCGGTCGGGTGATTTATGGGACCCCCTTGACAGTTCGCTTTGAATAAAACTCCTCCAGCAAGGCCCAACATTGGTTTTACCATTTGCCTCACTACCACCTACATTTCCCTTGGGAGTAATTAACCCGAGGGTCATCTTTATTATAGCCCCCCGGGCTAGTGCTTGTCTAAGTGTTGGTCCGAACTAGAGCCCTTTGCAGCGCCCCCTCAAGGAAACTTGAGGTCTGGTTTTAGTTGTACGGATTGCTCATCCGGTGTTGCCCTGAGAACGAGATATGTGCAGCTCCTATCGGGATTGTCGGCGCATCGAGCGGCTTTGCTGGTCTTGTTTTATCATTGTCGAAATGTCTTGTAAACCAGGATTTCGAGTCTGATCGGGTCTTCCTGGGAGAAGGTATATCCTTCGTTGATCGCGAGAGCTTATCATGGGCTAAGTTGGGACACCCCTGCAGGGTATAATCTTTCGAAAGCCGTGCCTGCGATTATAGGCAGATGGGAATTTGTTAATGTCCGGTTGTAGATAACTCGACACCAGATCCGAAATAAAACGCATCAACCGCGTGTGTAGCCGTGATGGTCTCTTCTCGGCAGAGTCTGGGAAGTGAACACGGTCTTTGGGTTATGTTTGACGTAAGTAGGAGTTCAGGATCACTTCTTGATCATTGCTAGCTTCACGACCGTTCCGCTTGCTCTCTTCTCGCTCTTATTTGCGTATGTTAGCCACCATACATGCTTAGTCGCTGCTGCAGCCTCACCACTTTACCCCTTTCTTTCCCTTTAAGCTTTGCTAGTCTTGATACCCATGGTAATGGGATTGCTAAGTCCTCGTGGCTCTCAGATTACTACAACAACAGTTGCAGGTACAGGTTATGCAATGATCATGACGCGAGAGCGATGCTTGCTTGCGTTGAGTTCTTCTTCTGCTTCTTCGACCAGGGGATAGGTTCCAGGTCGGCAGCCTAGGCTAGCAGGGTGGATGTCGTTTGAGTTTCTGTTTGTGTTTCATCCGTAGTCGGATGATGCTCTAATGTATTGTGATGTTGTATTCGTGTGGCATTGTATGCCTTATGTATGTATCCCCATCTATTATGTAATGTTGATGTAATGATATCCACCTTGCAAAAGCGTTTCAATATGCAGTTCTATCCTTGATGGGACCTTCGAGTCTCTTTAGGATAGTATCGCATATTGGGTGTGACACTTTTTGAGTATAGAGTTTCGAGTTTCAAGGAGAAAACTCTAGGCTCGTCCTTCGTTGGTTGAACCTAGTAATGGTGTCATTCATGCGATGTTCTTTTGTTGAAGGCATTGCACGGAGTTTGCTTGAACTCCCCTTTGAGGTTAAAAATCATGATCTCGCCTCCGTGTTGGTCCGATGACTGTGGCGCTCCTACGTCGTTTGCTTCTCGGAGGTGTCGTTGTTGAAGAACCTACCATGCCACCTAGGTTTCCATCGTTGATGCTTGTTGGTGATGTTTGTTGTGGTTGTTCTATTGGTTTCTATTCTTTTCTTCTTGTGATAATTTGGATGTGTGCATCCATGTTGTCTCAAGTAGCTCTTGAGATCGTCACTAGCACACAATCGGGGTTAGGGGGCGGTTTTGGTACATGGGATGCTGGCGGTTGCCAGTTTTGCCTCAAAGCATGTCTTGCTAATACTCGACGGAGGTCGGTGGTGATGACAATAACGTCCCTATGACTGCACCCCCCCCCCCCCCCGCCCTCGTCGAGCCGCCTCGGTCAAAGATGTAGGTGGTCTGGAGTCGTCGCGTTGTCGTGGATGTCCAGATGTGCCAGCGCCTTGAGGATGGGCAAATCTGCCACTACGCCTTGGCGGATGGGCACACCACAGTGACGTGTATGGGAGGATGTGTCAATGCACCATCGTATATGGTCGGATGTGCCACCACGTCACCGCGGATGGGAAGATCTGCCACTCCACCGCCGCAGATGGGTGGACGGGGCACGCGTTGCCATGGATGGGCGGATGGGCCGACGCGGTGCCAGGAATGGCCGGATGTGCCACCATGTCGTCGCGGATGGGAAGATCTGCCACTGCACCGCCACAGATGGTGGGCGTGGCACGTGTCGGCACAGATGGCCTGATGTGACATCGCGTCGCCGCAGATGGGAAGATCTGACAGCACTCCACCACAGCTGGGTGGACGTGGCACCACGTCATCGTGAATGGGCAAATCTTCCACCGCACCACGACCGGTGGGCAGATCTGCCACTGCGAGTGGACCAAGCTAACACCGAAGTATAGGGTCGACGGCGGCCACTGCGAAGAAGCGCACAAGAGTCGGCAGTCACCACGCCACGACCAATGGGCAGATACTCATGACCCAAAGGCAGTTCCTAGAGCCAAACCGTCCGCGTTGGTTAGAGGATTTAGACGGTCTCGACTATCCAACCACCTTGGAGTGATTATTACAGCCAACTTTTGTCCTGCTTGGTCACAACAGCTTCCGAGGGCCGTTGCCATTGCCCTTGCTAGATCGTGTTGGTATGAGAGAAGTAGACACGAGCCCCCCTGATGTTAATTTGTATCTAAAAAACACGACAACAAGCTATTTTTAAGATCTCCTTGCAAAGAACCAAATAGTGAAAATAGATTTTTATCTGGACTAGCGATTTAGAAACAGTGCATTTTAAAATTTTACTCCCTCCGTTCAATATTATAAGATGTTTGGGCATTTTTATACGGACTACATACGCATTGAAACAAGTGAACAAACACATTAGAACGTGTGTACCCCTGTACAGTTTAGAAAAAACAATATAACATCCTTTAATAGTGGATGAAGGGAGTAGAAAATAAGTTTACATAAATACAACTATTTTTTATGTCATGACAATGACTTCCAAATCATTTGTGTACGCCATGAAGTGAGAAGCGCGTTCACCATTTAGCATCTGGGCACAGAAAGATCCTCCTTTCAAGAAAGGTCATAAAGCAACAGGGACCGTGACAGGTGGGCCCTGCACGTCCGTCCCTCCTTTGACAATGCTGACTTCTCCGCCTCTTCTTCTTTCCTATGTTCTCTTGTGCGCTGCAGAGCAGCCTCGCCTGGGAAGGTCTCCTCGTCATTGTCGTCGCCCATGGCGGTGGCGATCTTCCTCTCGGGCTTCCTCCTCGGCCTCCTCGCGCTCGCTCTCGCGGAGGGGGCGGCGCTTCTCTGGGCGGTCCGCACCCTGCGCCGCCGCGGGCCAAGGCCTCCGCCTCCGGAGGCCGCCGCCGCCGAGCTCTGCGGCGACCGGCCGTTCCCCGCCGAGAAGCAGGTCAATAAACTTGAAATTGTCCCGCGCACTCTCCCATTTATACCAATTTCCTCCTCCTGTTTTCCTGCGTCGCAATTGCAATCCTATGCAAATGGGGGTCTATCAATAACTTGAAGGAAAGCTCGTTTACTTTATGCAGAAAATTTCTTGGAACCAGATTCTTTCGCCTATCTCTAATTGTTGCGACTGAACTCCTGGTGGTGATTGGGGAATCAATCCGTTCTCCTGAATTTGCACCTTCGCTCTGTTCTGTTGGATATAGTGCAAAGCAATAACCTGCATCATTTTATTTAATTTTGCTACTAGGCCATCAACTAGCCGTTAGACAAACTCTCACACGCTGTGCCTGGTGTTGCTATGAGCCAGGTATGCTCACAATTTGGATCATTTCACCTGACAGCCATACTTGTTGCAGGGTTTTCTCTGGATGTTAGAGCCAGGAAAGGTGCCAAAAGTTAGAAACGGCAACCGCCTACCACCAACTGGGGTTCAGAAAGGCGTGAAGGATAAAAAGAACATCGTCGAGGTTTCTCCGATAAGGATGCGGGCTAAAATTCAAGGCCACTCGCTTGTCTTGACAGGTTCCGATGGTTCTCAGATAACCATTGAGCTTCTGGATTGCACTGTTCTTGCTGTTTCTGCTTCTAACCTACCGTCACGTAAATGGTTTGTGCATATAAAATTTGTTATCATACACTAGTCTTCAACGTTTTTGCGCCACATTAACTCATATTTATGTTCAGTGTGTATCTTGTTCAATGTGTGACTTCGTTACCAACATCATAGCCTTGACATATGGCAGGCTAGATAAGCATGCTTATACTTTGGATTCAGCTAAAGACTAAGAATGCTTTATTTTTCAAGTTAGATGTTCTTAAAATTGACTATATTTTCCTACTTTGCCTATTTGAATGTGGATGCTGCAATACACTTTGCATATGCACTCTAGTTTCAATGTAACTACCATTTATATTTATCCATTTTCTTTCAGGTCTAAGAGGTATCCGATAAAACTAGAAAACAAGGGATCTGAGATTTGCAAGCGGAGCAAGGTATGCTATCTTTATGTGGACACCTCTTGGGAGAAAGAATCATGGTGTAAAGCACTTCGTCTTGCATCTTCTACAGACAAGGAGAAACTGAAATTGCATACCAGGTTGAGTGAAGAGTTCAGAAGTTACATATCCTCTTTACACGCTGGATACCCTTGTTTCCTGAAATCAACTGCACTTTCTGCTGAGGATCGTGAAATTATGGACAAGGCAGTAAAGTCTGATGGGTCGTCAAAAATGCGCCTTTTCCTTAAGAAGTTGGCTAGGAAGGCATCTATAAAAGCTCCCCAGATGACTAAAACAAGCTCAACCTCAGCACAAGCAGAAAGAAAGACGTTCCAAAAGACACGCAGCTACAATGGTGCCGCACTGATTGATGCACAAGAAGGAAGGTCAAGCAGTAGTTCATCATTACTAGACATAAAGCAACCCAGTACGCCTAGTTCTGATTTCAGTTACAGCAACAGGTTCTCAGATTCTCCTGAAACAAATGTAGATGAAAAGTTTGCTGACGAAGGCACACTTTGTTGGAACCTCCTAATCTCTCGGTTGTTTTTTGATGCTAAAATGAGTGATGATATAAGTAAATCCATTAAAACACGCCTTCAGGTTAGATAATGCTTACATTTAAAACAAGTAAACTCATCCTTCAAACATACTTGCTAATGGTTAGTTTTCTTGTTTTTCAGCGAAAATTGTCAAACATGAGAACTGCCTCCTATATTGGTGAAATTACACTTACTGATTTCAGTCTTGGGGAACTTCCACCATATTTGCGTCGGATGAGAGTCGTCCCAAGGGATCTCAATGAACTGTGGGCTTTCGAATTTGATTTTGAATATTGTAGTGAAATAATACTGAATGCTGAAGCAAGACTTGAGGTTCAGGAACCAGAGCTGAAAAAAGACATAATGAGAACTAATCCCGAAGCAGATACTAATGGCAACCAATCTGGACCTTCGCAACTTTTGGCTTCTGTAGTGGAAGACGAAGATGAGGCAGGTTTGTTTGAATTTTCCATACATTTTCTTTCTATTGCTTAATATTTCTCAGAATGACCATTTCGTTTTTTATGCAAATAACTAAGCTCATAGTAAATGATGTGTCAAACTCCTCCCAAAACTAGTGTTTGAATTGTTATGTTCACATATTTCGGCTCATGTTCATGTGCTTCTTGTCTTCCTTTCATCATAACTGCATGCTGTGCACACTCATATCCTAATTGCTTATGTTCTTTCCTTTGACCCGTTGGAAGCAAGTTTCTTTATTCAGTACTTTATAACTCAAAACTTACTGCGACGAGTGAAACTTGTGAATTTGCAGTCGTCTTGATGCATAATCAGTGACTCGGAATGCTTGTTTGTCTTTTGCACCAGATGTGTTAAGGTGCTCAAAGAGCACTGGGAGGAAATCAAGGTGGAAAAATATCTTGCATTCAATCACTGACCATGTCTCTCAGGTTAGTTCGTGTTTTACTTTCTTATTACACAGACTGCAGTACTGTACTGTTTACGCTTTAGACATCCAATTGGTAGTGAACATTGAACTAAGGGTTGCGCATGAAAATCTAGTCTGGCTATCTTTACTGAAGAGTTTTTCCTGCAATTTAGATTAACCATGTTTACCTGACTCCATGCCCCCTCCCCCCCCCCCCCCCCCCCCCCCCCCCTCCTCCATTCATATGTTGCCTAGTTTTTACCACAATACTTTCCTTTGCCTCTTTGTGAGGTACACTATTACGAAAAGGTGTGCCTGGCATGTTCAAACACTTCAAATCAGAGATCAAACTTTAGATAAAAAAGCTGTAGATACAAATTTGAGTTAAATGTATGTTACTAGTACAGCCAGGAAGTTCTGAGACATGTAATCTGTTCTTTTATTCTTGCAAAAGGTGCCGTTTTCGTTGGCAATTAAAGTAACTTCTATTCGTGGGACAACGCGCATGCATATAAAGCCTCCTCCCTCGGATCAAATCTGGTATGGATTTACATCAATGCCAGAGCTTGTGTGGGAATTGGAGTCTTCAGTTGGGGACAGGAAGATCACCAACAGCCACATCGCTTCGCTTATCAGCAACAGAATCAAGGTGTCCCTTCAACTTACTTGATCTGATCACCGTGTTACTTATTTGTGAAGCCTGCATGCTTAATTCCGGAACATGCCCTACCCTACAGGCTTCACTTCACCAAAGCTTGGTACTGCCGAATTGTGAAAGTATTCCCATGTCATGGATGATATCAGAGAAGGATGATTGGGTGCCTCGCAGAGCTGCACCTTTTATATGGCTGAATCGTGAACACGGCGAGGCAACAAGCAGTCATAGTTCAGACATGGGTAAGCTCCAGCCTGATGATGTTACCGCACTAAAGGTCAGTTCCAACAGCGAAGCTAGCAAATCAAGTCCACCTGCTCCTTCAACTAGAAGCGACGACGAACCGCTGAAGAAGGTGACATCCACTCGTTGGCCTAACCAAGAACCCACAACAGAAGCATCAACCAGCTCTGGTTCTTCCCTACCTTCAGAAGCTGAACCTTTTAACCAGTTGATGGCGCCGCTGCTGAGCACCAGGGAATTCGAGGAAGATGCTTCTGAAAATGCAGCAGTGGGCTCTTCTTTTCAGGTAGTAGCGGTGGTACCTGCTGGGCATCGGCGGCCGCCATTGTCATCCTCTGCTTCTCCTGGGGAGTATGACCTGAAGAGGAAAGGCAGCAAGCGAGCTGCGGTGATCGGTTTGGGGAGGAAGATGAGTGGCAAATTGGAAGAAAAGACGCGGCATATTGTCGAGAAGATTAAGGAGAGTTCTGGAAAGGAGCAATAGCTTGGAGACAAGCACCCAGTTAGTTAGAAGTATATATTTTCCAAAATTTATATCCTTGCTTATTGCTCTGCTGGAAATGGAAATTTGGAATGTCCACTGTTAAGATGTTGTACAGTCTGGGAATTGTGCTCATAGTTTTAGGGAGCCATTGCTGTCCCAGCATAGTTTACAATATATATATATATATATACGTGGCAATTACTCCTAGAAAGAAATTGGAGAGTTTGCAGTTACATAAATGTATTAGTTTGTGGGGGAAATGACAAAGTTGTGTGAATCATTTATACTGATGAAATACAAAAGGAGACTCCATATGTGAAAAATTGCAGTGGAAACTAAACATTTGTTTACGAGAAAATCATGCAATTTATTTAGTAAGTTGAAAGAGGAATAATTGGGGGAGGTGATTTTGCTCCCAGGGCATATGATCCATGTAAACAGAGGATACAGAATAAGGCATATATTATTCCCTGTTTTTTGGGTGGGAAACATATATTATGCCCTTGACAAGAAAAAAAAACAAAGTGCTCTAAAAAGCAACCTTTTGAAGCACCATTTTTTTTTGTTTGAACACAAGCTACAAAACTTGTTCATTTTCATTAAGTTCCATGTAAACAGAGGATACAGAATAAGTACATGTCCAAATGTTTTCAGGACCTTTTGATTTTCTAGGAAATCGCTTTTCTTTTTTTAGCCAGGAGCATGCTTTCCAGGTGCCATTTTGAATGGCAGTAAATAAAAGTAATAATGACTAGAATGCCACGGTTCATGTAACCTTTGTAAACCTAGCTTCCTCCGTCGCAACCATGGCGAAGATGAAGAGGTCAAGACAATGAAACCGCGGCTTCGTGTCGGTGAGCAAGTGCATGAAGGGAATCGCATGAATATCCTCGGCCTCATGAGCATAGATCCTGATTCCCTCTTTTCCTATTGCATGTCTGGCAGTACACTTGATTTGCTTGACCGGAGAGCTAAAATTCTGTTGTTATTATGGAGAGCATGGTATCTCAGAGATGCATAGAGAAGGAGAAGAACCGGTTCTGGGATCAGTGCAGTTTCTGCATAGGTACCAGGAGGAGTTAACTGATGCTGAGCAGTCGAGCATATCAGGCAAAGGTAAGAACACCATCCAAACCTGCTTCCCAGCCCATGGATAGTTAGTTAAACTGAACACCGACGCCTCTTTCATCACTGATTCTGGTCAAGGTTTCGGAAATGGATTGCTCAGTGCTTGCAAACTACCTAAACCTGAAGCCTGGGGCGTCCAATCTCTCCTTCTGCTTTGTTCTGATACAGGACATTCTGGTAGGAAGGGGCCGGATGCAATAAACTGGCACATGAAATCGCTGCCATGGCCAGGAGCAATGGAGATCTGAAGTTGATAACTGACGTCCCTGCTCATCTCCGTGAGCTCATGCATTCTGAATGTAATGGAGTAGCTTTCTACTCGTTTTTCTCAAAAAAATAAATTCATCATCAAGTTGAATATGGAATATATATAATATATAATGGAAATCACTCATCCTAGTTAATGGATAAATGTAAAGGAATATCCCGACACACCTTCTCTGTATCGGTACATGTATATATACAGGGGAACGATCAGTACAGTTCATATCATTTGACATGCATGTATATCCTAGCTAGCCTCATATCCTAGGTCCTAGCCAAGGTTTACTTTGCACTGCTGCTCTGCTTCTTTTGGGGCCTGGACTTGCGTTCATGCGACAACATTCGGGCGAAATGGATCAGCTCTTCCTCGTTGGTGCCCCTCTTCACGTCCGGCACGCTTTTTCCGGTCTCGACGTCCACTCTGCATACCTGTTTCTTCAGTAGTGCCTTGCCGACGTCGACAAGCATGTTTAAGTTCTCCGGCGTGGCCACGTCGACGGAGCAAGTGTTCCCCTTGAGATCGTCATCTTGGATGCGAAGGTAGCGCCTCTCGCAATGCAGCGCTTGGAAGAGCACGGATGCATGGATGTCCACGAGGTGAGCGCTTGCCTGACAAATCCTATCGATGAGCGGGGACACACCTTTGTTGTAGAGCCACCCGAAGATGCCCACTTGCTGCACTGGGCTGCGTCGAACTTGTCCGCGAGCTTGGCCGACCCGGTGCCTAGGGAGAGGATGAGGAACTTCCCATAGTCGGCCGGTTTGATGGGGAAGAAATCATTGTTGCCTATGAGGATCTGCTTGCTCACATGGGTCATGGCCAGCAGCGTCGGGTTGTTTGCCGCGACGCCGCCGTCGATCAGATTGAATGCGCGTGGCTTGCCGTGCTTGTCCGTGGTCTCGAAGTGGTGGCCGGGCAGGTAGGTGGGCGCGGCGGACGTGCTGATGCATGCGTCGGAGAGGAGGGCGTCTTTGGAGACGTCGCTTTGAGCCTGCACACGCAAGATGTAGTGATCGACGTTACTGCGACGTACTCAGGCAACATACATACATGTAATGAATGAACGAGGGAACACGTTTATTTGGAGTGGAGGGAAGAACTTACATCGTATCTGGAGAAGATGATTGGCTGCAGCAGCTTGATGTCGAAGGCAGGGACGACGATGTTCTGCAACGCTTGGCTCACGCGTGTCTCCCCGAGCAGCTTTCGCACGACGGAGTGCAGATACTTGCCGTTGTACTTGGGCCCCTTGATGCTCTTGAGCAAGCCGAGAGGCCCGCGCCTGACGCGAGGGAAGATCTTTGGGCAGTGCTCCAGGTAGAAGGCGTTGATGTCCTTGGCGGCGAAGAGCGGGCGGCCGTCGGCATTAGGGGCGGTGAGCATGGCGGTCACCAGCCCGCCGGTGCTGGTCCCTGCAATCACATCGAAGTAGTCGGCCACCCTGGCCTCGGGTCCATCAAGTTCCTGCAATCAGTTGCACACACCAACAGTTAGAACCAGCGACGCGGAATGGATGAAGCAAACGCAAGGAGCAACAGTTAGAACAGAACGAGCCGCGTGTAATGGATGAAGCAAACACAAGCAGGAATCAGCAAGAGTCAGAACAGAACCAGCGCCAGGAATCATAGAGTTGAGCAAATTCTCACCTGGAGCTTCTCTTCGAGGAAACCGAGGATGGTGCCCGGGATGATGCCGCGTACGCCCCCGCCGTCGATGCTCAGGACGGTGACGATGCTTCCATACGACGGCGTCGGGGTTCGTGGCGTCGGGAGCAGGCGGCTGGACTCCCGGGGCTCCACCGCCGCCAGGTTGACGGTGAGTGACTTGAGACTCTTCAACTTGGGACACGGCATTGCTACTGGATCAGTGGAGGTGGAAATGGGGAACAGGGGAGAGCAGAACTTCAGAACGGGAACAGAGAAAGAGAGAGAGAGAGATGTTGCTTGTGAATTGGATGTGATGTGTGCGCCTATATATAAGGTAGGGTGCGCAATCGCCGGGTCGAAATCGGACTGGATGCCGCGCGTCTATTTGGCAAGGCTGGAAACTGATTTGGGGTGAAACTCGGACTGGATACTACCACGCGTGAGGGAAGTGAGGAAGCGGGCGGACGCAAGAAAGGAAAGCGATTTGGTTCCGAGCCACGCTCGACGCGTCAATCATTAATCAGTGTCGAACCTGGTTCGGGTGATGTCGGTTTGGGGTGGCGCTTGCCGTTTGTAGTTGCGCCATTTTATCTCGGGCTTCGCTAGAGTAGATAGTAACGATAATAAGCAACTCCAACGAGCTTTATCCTTTTTATTGTTATCCGTTTGGTTTGCGTTTTGGACGGTGGCCGACCGGTGCGCCCAACTCACCAACGCAATTTGCGTCCGCGGCATTTTTTGCACCCTTTTTCATACATATCTAAAACATTGCCAAAAGTTCGCATTTGTCTCGTAACCAAATAAAAATATCACAGTTTAACAACCAAATAACAATCTCATAGTTTGCAAACCAAATAAAATTTAAATTGTCGCAAATACATTTGAAAGAAATGAGACGATACATTTATTGGTTGCCAAAGTGGGCCCACATATACTCAACCAAACCATCTCATAGTTGAATGTGAGTTTTTCAAGCACATATTTCTTGAGAAATTGGATAAACTGTGCAAATGTTGTCGCTCTTTCATGCTCAGGCACAACATTTCAACCCGAAATTGAAACCCTTGGCCATAGATTTCATTGGGAAGCTCATCTTCTATGATCATGTTCTGCATGACCACACAAATAATCATCACCCGCCATAACTTCTTGGTGCTCCAAGTTTTAGCAGGATACCAAACGATGCCTTATCAAGATTGAGGAACACCAAAAACACGCTCAACATCCTTCGCGGCGTCGGGAGCAGGCGGCTGGACTCCCGGGACTCGACCGCCGCCGGGTTGACGGTGAGTGACTTGAGACTCTTTAGCTTGGGACACGGCATTGCTACGGGATCAGTGGAGGTGGA
The DNA here is from genome assembly GCA_963921465.1 of Triticum timopheevii. NCBI lineage: Eukaryota > Viridiplantae > Streptophyta > Magnoliopsida > Poales > Poaceae > Triticum > Triticum timopheevii. Next base: position 158,628,037 of record OY997272.1, read on the forward strand.
TGGCTACTGGATCAGTGAAGGTGGAAAAGGAAAACATAGGAGAGCAGAACGGGAACAGAGAGGGAGAAAGATGTTTGCTTGTGAATTGGATGTGATGTGTGCACCTATATATAAGGTAGGGTGCGCAATCGCCGGGCTGAAATTGGACTGGAGACCGCGCGTCTATTTGGCAAGGCTGGAAACTGATTTGGGGTAGAAAGAAAAATTTGGTTACGAGCCACGCTCGACGCGTCAATCATTAATCCCATCATTAATCATGATGAAATTAGATAAACTGTGCAAACGTTGCCGCTCTTCCATGCTCAGGCACAACATTTTCACCCTGAAATTAAAATCCTTGGTCATAGATTTCATCCGGACATTCGTCATCTATGATCATATTGTGCATGATCACACAAACAGTTATCACATCCCACAACTTCTTGGTGCTCCAAATTCTAGCAGGATTTGAACGATGCCCCATCGAGATTGAAGAACACCAAAAGCACGATCCACATTCTTCCTGAAACTCTCTTGTGCCTAGGCAAATCTCTACCTCTTCTCTCCTATCGGGTTAGAGATTGTCTTCATAAAGGTAGTCCACTTGAGGATAGATACCATTAGCTAGGTAGTATCATTTGTTGCAGTGGTGGCCATTGATCTCAACATTGACCTCTGGTAAGTTGTCTTCTGCAAGCCTTCAGAACACCGGAGGAAGCTGCAACACGTTGATGTCGTCGTGAGAGCGGCCATACCGAAAAAGAGTGCCAAACCCAGAGATCTTGTGAAGCCACGACCTCAAGAATGACAGTGCAAACTTTCACATGGCCCCTATACTGCCCCTGCCAAGCAGATGGACATCCTCTAGCTGCATTGATCTCCAACAATCGGGTTGTATCTGCAGTAGTTGGCTCTCTCAAGTACTCCAGGGCAAACATTGCCACCACTGCCTTGTAGAACTTGTACATGAAATCTAGACAAGTGGACTCACTCATGCGAATGTACTCGTCAATAAGATCATCGGGTATTCCATATGCAAGCATCTGAATAGCTGCCGTGCATTTTTGAAAAGAGGAGAAGCCAACTTTTCCGAGTGCATCCGACTTGCATTCCAAATAATCATCATAGGCCACAACCCCCTCTCAGTCTCCCGGATACGATTGAACACATGTCTAGCCATCCGGAAGCGACGCCTGAATAACTTGTGTTTGAACAGTTGATCACCGGACGCAGTCATCCCAAAGTAGGTAATGGCCCCTCTCTCTGTTGCGATTCAATGCCGAAACATGGCCTGGGATCGAGCCACTAAACATTGGCCGCTGCCTAGCTAGCAATGTGGTCATGGAGACATGGACGACCAATGCAGCAAGCACCATCTCCTCATCATCCAACAACGAATCGCCCGAATCACAAATGAAGTTGTTGAAAAAAAAATACTCATTTCCACTATCCATTTGTACCTTCAGGGCGAAACGTCGAACACCTTGCGGGCGTGGTGGAAGAAGTCGGCCGACGAAGAGCACCGCTCGTCCCCCAGTCCAGGCAGCAGGCATGTCGGCGTGGAGGCGACAGTGGGGGCGAAGGCACTGGGCTCGGAGCGTTTCCGGCGGCGGCGGTGGAGGGCGAGGCTGACGTGGTCGTGGCGGGTGCTACGGCGGCGGCTGCACAGGCCACCAACACCGGCAAGTTCGGCCGTCAGGGGCTGCGGCGTGTTGCTGGGGAAGATGTCTGGGCGAGGGTGACAGCCTGGGCAGCGTCTGTTAGAATAAATCCGAGGCATACCGTTGATCATCTGAGGACCAAGCAATCACACGAGCACGACACCGAGATTTGTTAACGAGGTTCACCGATATGGCTACATCCCCGGGGCTTGACTACGGGCGCTCCTCCCCGTGACACCGTCACAATACCGCACCTGGTCACCCGGGCGCCGGCACACGCCGCCGGCTCCCCCTTGCGCGCCTGTGCTATTATGCTGGCATAGGTTACATCGTGTGTCTACCCCCACTATATATGAGAGGCCTAGGATACAAGTGTCCTACTAGGACACGACTCCACATCCTATGTAAACACGATACAACTACAAGTCCAACTGTAACCTACCTTGTACACTATATTCGACACAACTCCAACAAACTTCACCTTGGCGAATATTCTCCATCATCCTGAATTTGTCCAAGCGTCAAACTTCCATGTACATTGGACTTGAGCTTATCCCATGAGCACCGCTGCTACTCCAAAGACTCCATGTGACTCCACCTGCAACTTGTAGTCCCTTCTTTTCTTGACCACGGTCAACACTCGAGCAAAATTAAGTTCCTTGTTACTCTAGTTTGTGCTCCCAACTTCCAGAGTATTCGTCCAACGCCATCACACACCGATCACTGACCTGCGTGAAAGTGAACAACTCACATATTGGGTGTCACACATAAGAGTTAGGTGTCACACATAAGAGTTACCTGAACTCAACATCACCGCTCCTTTCTTGACAGCCTGTCTGAAACTTGAAAGAATTTCACCATTGCTTGTAGTCATCCCGAGTCAAATTCGCAGTTGTCTCACCACATGTATGACCACCAGAGCCCTCCGTCTCCATGTCCCGTGCATACCGCACGCCTCGCCGCTATTATCGCGTCGAGCCTCCGCTGTCCCGGTCGAGTCTCAAGAGTCGCAAAACCACACCACTCAACCCCCACTGCAGAGTACCACCGGTCATCACCGACCGATGACGAGTTTCACGCTTCCATCAGACCACTGGACTCCAGTCCGAACTGCATGTCACTCGCTTTTTTCCCAGCTGAAATAGGCTTCGATTCTCTGGATCCTTACACCATAGCCCCTCAATCCAGCTCCACCTTCAACATGACTCCATGGCAGATGATCAGTCCACCCCGCGCCCCGTCGACTTCAAGCTCACATGTGCACCGTCTTGAATCAACCCCGCGCCATAGTCTTGTCGAAGCCACACAAGCTCTCGGGCCCGTGCCGCATGTTTCCACGCCCAGAAGTTGGTCACCATCAGCATCACGCTCCTATGTCGTCGTCGCCGATCCCGCACCGTCTTCTGTACCAACCGACTTACGTCGATCCCGTCAGACTGCCCAGTCCGACCCAGCCGAACTCGTTCGACTGTATGACATGCTCAAGGCTTCCAAATCGTCTTCCGAGAATTTCCATCGTCACAAGATAATTCCATCTTAGCTGGCATGACTTCTCGCAACACCTTCAAGCACTCCATTGTGTTAACAAATCTTTCACCCCTGTCTGCCATAACCCAAGGTTTTCAGTTCCATGAACTTCTTCACCTCAAACCCGATGCCCATGGCGTCATGATTCTTCGTATGACTGACGCTGTGAAAAAAATAAATTTACCGAGCTTCTGTAGCTCCAGGCACAACTCCGATGCTAACAATTGCCTTGTGAACATCTCCTGCTAATTCCAATGGATGCATATCCGTTGATGGTTTTATTTCGCCGATTGATTTGCCTGCCTATCGTTGCACACCAGGACTCGGTCCTCTTTTGCTTTTCAAAACAAATCCGGTGCGACTTGTAGCTTCCAGCATCTTTCTAGCCTTGCACGCCTGAGCTTGGATTCAAGTGCTACGCACTACCTGGGCTTCGCCCCTTGCTGCCAGCTAGGCTTGGGTCACGCGTGCGTGGCTGCACACTCGGCCGCGTGCGCCGTCGCCGCTTGCTCGCGCATGCCCCGACTAATCCAACTCCGCCGCTGCAATACGCTCACCCGACCGATTCGATCGCCACACGTCTCGCCTGATGCTGCTACACGAACACGCGCCTTCCGATCGTTTCCTCAAGATCAATTATCCACAACCTTCGAACAATCTAGCTCATGATACCACTTGTTAAAATAAATCCGAGGCATACCGTTGCTCATCCGAGGACCAAGCAATCACACGAGCACGACACCGAGATTTGTTAACGAGGTTCACCGATATGGCTACATCCCCGGGGCTTGACTATGGGCACTCCTCCCCGTGACACCGTCACAATACCGCACCCGGCCACCCGGGCGCCGGCACACGCCGCCGGCTCCCCCTTGCGCGCTTGTGCTATTATGCTGGCATAGGTTACATCGTGTGTCTACCCCCGCTATATATGAGAGGCCTAGGATACAAGTGTCCTACTAGGACACGACTCCACATCCTATGTAAACACGATACAACTACAAGTCCAACTGTAACCTACCTTGTACACTATATTCGACACAACTCCAACAGCGTCCCACCGCCCGGAACTGGGTGAGGGTGGGGGTGGCCGGGTGTCGGCTGCAGATGGGAGAAGGAGGGGGAATGGTCAACGTGCCACCGACTGACGGGCCAAAGGGAGGACAAGGGCCGGCGTTGCGCACGTCCACTCCATGTCCTCGCCGATGCAAACTAGGCTCAAATTTGGGCACGAAATGGGTTGCGCACGGACAACAGATGCTCGTCCGTTTGGGTCGACGCGTGGGCCGCGGTTTGTGTCGGTTTCTACCCAAACGGATCCCCGCGGACAGAATGCGTCTACGCGTTGGAGTTGCTCTAATGCATCAAGAAAAAAGCATGTGCCTGCTTGTTCAACGGCGAATACGCATGCTAGTATAAACGAATTCAGTATAAACCAAGTCCTCGCCATCTGTTACACAAGGTTGCACTCACTCTGCAATCCCAAGAGACCAAGCACAACAGATACATGAAACATTCACAAAGACTAGGAGCAACAAGCAGATCCTCTTGAGTGAAACCTAGCCAACAACGCAACGAAATGCTGCAGACACGCATTATCAAACAGAAAGCAAAACTCTCTCCCCATCTATGTATCCGTATATGTATGGGTTACTGCGGGGTTCGTTGCTTCTGCGGCTGGATGAGGGTTTAGAGCCCGGCTCCTGTTCAAAAAAATTGAAGAAATTGAAGCTCCAGTCGAAACTGTGACTGGGGGGTGGGGGTTCGAGGTTCAGCTCATCCTCCTCGGATTTCTTGTCCGCGTCCACGTCGTCGCGACTGCGCCAACATGGCGCGGGCACGGGCCACCTGTATGTTTGTAGTGATAATCTCATAATTATTTATCCAAAGAAAAGAGCACATTGAAACCATATCTTAATAGTGTCAACTGTATCAGATAACAACACATACCTGTTTAGCCTGTCGCTGGGATCCCCATCCAATTTCCAGAAAGCCTCACCACCGTCATTCCCAACTTCTCCAGCCTTACTGCCAGCCAAAACATACCGATAAACAGATTTACTAACAGAACTCACTCATTCATGATGCTTCACTGAACCTGCTTGGTTCAGCAAAGCTTCTTAAGACATTCGACCCAGGTAAGTAAGTACGTAAACACCCTTAAAACCTCGTTAAAAGACTTAACATGTATGACAAGCACCTGAATGCCCAGAAAGGAAAGCTAGCCAGGCATACCTCTTTTCACAAAAATGTTCCAGAATGCATTGAACATGATCCCACATCACAATAGGGGTTCCGATCCTCGTGTCATAGAAGTCCATGCCGACAACTTCCCCGTCCAAATTAACAAGGGGTCCTCCCGTACCAGCCTAGCAAGGTGACATGGAGGACATGCTGTAATTTCTAATCCAAATAGATACTACTGTACTACAATTTACTTCCACCTAGGCAGGAAACAGCAACAGCATACGCACCTTGGTGATTCTACGTGAGATTCGTTCAACGCAAACGCAATCGAGCGTGCCTGTCCAGGTGACCTCTTCTGCGATCACGGCCATCAGCGCGCCTGATTCGAAACAGCGCCCTACGGCTGCTATTTTAGCGCACACATACCGAAGACGCTGAATAATCGCTGGACACACCACACGGCAATCCTCGACGCTGACTAGAGCAACGTTGTAGTGTAGACTGTAGTGCTGTAGCGTGCCCTTTATGCGCCGTTTCCTGGGAAGCAACACTTCGATCTACAAATGATCCAGTGAGACTCAAGCAAGGATTTGAAAGAACAGGCAATCAGTAAAAAGAATGATGAGGATGGACCAACCCTCAAGTTTTCATCAATCTTGTTCTCATCACTTGAACTCCTGACCAAGCTCGCCGATGTCACAATAACCGTAGATCCATTCCATTCGATAAAAAAACCTGAGCATGCAAAATGCCTTTTCTCTCCTGTGTGTGATTTTTGGTTTGTTAACAAAGTGATGGCTCAAATACAAACATGACACAGTAATGCGGCTCATTGTAACTCACCACTGAATGAAGCAAGCGCGACAACATAGCGATCTATGTTGGAAGAGGCCTTTTTACTGAATTCAAGCCAATCACCTTCAGGGTATGTGTCGCCAAAAGTCTCCTCAAAAGTCTTAACCAAAAGCATGTCATCTGATGGAAGATAGATGTGGTTGTTAGTTGTACAACAGAGCTGTAAAAAAGGTTCAGTAATAACTAATAAATTTAGAAGCACTGACTCACCATCTGGCATGGTTATTGGTGGCTCAGGGTAACCCATGGACTCTAGATCCCCAAACTGTTCCTTGTAGCGAGCATATGTGTATACTGGTGCAACAAGGTCAAGCGATTAGCAGTGAAATATTAGCTAATACACGTGCCAAGTAAATTCACATAAATCCAGCGGATAACTGATGTAGGAGTATTAGATTATATGATGACAACCGAGCAACAACAATTCATAGTATTAGAAGTCGGTCCACTTGAACATACCCAAGAACATTGTGTAACTGCGCTATCCGATAGCACTGAAACAATGAATGTGTTCTAAACTAGTTGAATACTCCCTCCGTCCGAAAATAGTTGTCATCAAAATGGACAAAAAGGGATGTATCTAGAACTAAAATACATCTAGATACATCCCCTTTTATTCATTTTGATGACAAGTATTTCCGGACGGAGGGAGTAGTTATTAAGTACTCCTCACCTAGAAAAGTATAAATTTGTAATATTGGCATTAGCCTACTTCACCCCTTACCTAGAAAACAAGGTTCCAGGTATTTTGCCCCGATGTATTGAAAACCATCTAAATGGCCCACCTGGGGTGGTCTGCTGATGTGGCATACTACGTGGACGATGACATGGCCGTGCCCAGAGCAGGAGCCGGGGCTAGGCGTGGGGCCACGCGGTCAGGGTCTCCTACATGACAGCTGCTCTAGCACTACTAGGGACAGGGGTGCTGGTGATTGGCATGCAGATCTGGACAGGGGAGACTGAAATGTATTTTGGTCTTTTTCAGTGCAAGCAAACCCATTTTCACCCTCTCTCTAAAAATCATGGCCCATATGTTATCTCTTGACAAATCAATCAAGGGAATGCTAATGAAAGAGGAAGAACCAGTATGCCAACGACTTGGTTACGACTTCTTTACCATCGCGAACTATTGTGCTCTTATGTGATCTTGGGAGAAGATCACCATCCCTCTCATCCGGTCTGCTTGCGAGATCATCGCCCCCCTTCTTAGTTCCCTTCTTACTTTTCCGCACCTTCTCCGAGACTGCTGCATGATTTTTTGGGGAAAAACAAGGGGAAAATGTGGATTCATTAACAGTAAAGCAATGTGTTAAAGCTTTTACAAATCAATCAATTCAAAGGGGTGCCAATAAAAGAGGAAGAGGCAGCATACATGAGGTCATTGGCTCGGATGCCCTTCCTTTACTATTGCAAGCTCGTCTACTCTTATGTGACCTTCCTGTGCGATCCTCGCCACCCCTTTTAGTCTTGCTCATCTTTTCTTAGACTGAAGCAGCTTTATTTTCTGCAAGAGGCAAACTGTAGAGTTATCAACAGTAAGTCAGTAAAGCAATGCTGTAAAATTTTCAGGCCAAACAATCTAAGGGACGATATATGAACTTAGCCCCAATAACCAACTTTGATTTTTTATTTTTTTTAAGTAACCGGGGGGCAAAAAGGCCACCTGAATTTTCATTAGCCGAGAAACCGGCAAAGCCACACAGCTACACAAGGTTCAGAACTCCAGATCGGAGAACATGGGTCGAGGCCACATGCGGCACTCTATCTACGGCAACGCGGCAAAACGCTAACTTTGAAATTTTTGGTTGAGGTCCCCATCGAAGGTTCCCATAGCAATTTTGGTGGAATCCCCGAACATCCGATGACTTTTTATTTTTGCAGAAAATTGAAGTACAAAATAGGTTGAATTAGGGTTTGGGTGCTCGGTTTTGCACAGCGGGAAGGGCAGGGCAGGGAACGGTAGAGACGCACCTGGTTGATGATCGTCGCCAGCAGGAGGGTCCGGCGAAGAGGGCGGTGCCGCTCGCACAGCCGTTCTATCTTTTTTTTTAGCAACTGCCGTTCTATCTGTCGAGGTCGGTCGGTGGCCGACTCCTGCGGAATATCAGCCAGACTATGGGCCCAGCCAGGAAGTAACGGGCCTCGGGATAGGGGGCAGCCCGACTCGTAGGGAAGAGTCAGCCCATTTTATTTTACTTTTTATTCTTTCTTTTTTACATTTTTATATATAACTAGCTAATTCTGCGTGTGTTGTGGGACATAAAAGAAAAACTGGTTTTGCTAATTCTGTCTCATTTAACTCCTACACTTTTTGATTAATCAGACACAAAAATAAAAGGCCAACCAAGCTGTGATCGAATTTTTAGAAGGACAGGTGGTATCGTCAGCCCATCATGGTTAAGTCCTAAACTTGATGCTTATGCTTGCATTTTTCTGAATCTATTTCAGGCCTTCGGACGATGTGTGTTCAGTGGGAGGAGACATTTCCGTCGACTACGAAGGTTTCTGTGGCGCTTTGTCAATCACAAGATGACATGCTGACTCAGTCTATCGGAGGTGCTTATAAGGATAGGTGTGCGTATCGTTCTCATCTGTACTATGTTAGAAAAACACAAAAGTAAAAGGAAAAATCCCAACAAATATCCGCGTAAAATTCAACATGCATTCCCTCTATAAATAAATATAAAACGTTTGAGACGAGTTTTTTTTGGTTGCAGAAGATGAGGGAGTGAGATGAGACACATCTTTGGTTTATTCACCAGCAAATCAAGGAGTAGTACAGGTTTTCCGAAGTAAATAAAACAGCCTTATGTTAACGTATCTCACACACATTGACAATCACACTGGCATATGGTGCACGAGCACGACTGCACGTACATAAAGCTTCGTGGCAAGCTCAGCTGGAAGTGGAGGTGCCGCCCTTGAGAGTGCCCATCCACGCCGGCGGTAGCATCCCAGTCTGCTCGTGCACCGTCGTCAGCAGCGGCGGCAGCATCCTGTACACCCCGGCCATCTCCTTCATGGCGCCGTCACCACCCTCAGAAGCAGAGCCGTTGCTCCACACGCTGATCTTTGGCTCGAGCCCCTTGATGGCGTCGGCATTGATGCGCGCCATCTCCTGATACACGCCTGAGCTGATCATGAGGTAGTCACGGAGCGCGCCGTAGCTGCCGCCGAGCGCGCCGAGCATGGAGGACAGGTACACGCTCTGGGCCTCTCCCATGGCCGCCAGCCCCTCGGCCTCCTTGCGCTTGGCGTAGAGCTCGGCCTCGGCCTCCCGCTGCCGCGCGAAGAACTCCGCGTCCGCCGTCGCGCGGCGCGCCTCCGCCTGCCTCTCCTGCTCGAACAGCAGCGCCTCCGCCGCCTTCTGGCGGTTGTAGAGCTCCCAGTTGGCCTGCTGCACCTTCATCTCGTAGTCCACGACGGCCTTGCTGAGGTGCTCGGCCTTGAGCTTCTCCGTCTGCCTGGCTGCGTTGGCGCGCTCCACCTTCACCTGCAGCTGCGCGTCGCGTATGGCCACGGCCTTGGCCGCCTCCACCTCCGCCACCCTCGCCTGCTGCTCCCACCCGGCCTTCTTCATGGCCAGCTCCGCGTCGGCCTGCGCCACCTCGGCGTCCCTCTCGTTCCTGAACACCCTCACCTCCGCCGTCACCCTGGCCTCCTCCTTGGAGCCCTCCCCCTGGCGCTTCACCGTGTACACCTTGGTCTCGGCGTCCACCTTGGCGGCGTTCTGGCGCGTCATCCCCTCGCGCTCCTTGGCGCCGACCTCCCCCTTCATGCGCGCCTCGGCCACGTCCACCTTGGCCTGGTTGACGGCCTCCTGCTGCGTCTTCTGGCCGAGGTAGGAGAAGTACTCATGCCCGGGCACGTCCACGAGCTGCTTCACGTTGGCGTTGTAGATGATGAGGCCGAACTGGTTGAGCTCCAGCTGCACGCTCTCGAACACGGCCTGCTTGAACGACTTGGTGCCGTGGAAGATCTGCTCCATGGTCATGGACGCGGCCAGCACGCGCGTCTCGCCCTCGATCACGCCCTTGACCAGCTCGTTGACGTGGCGGGAGAGCTTGTCGTGCGGGGAGATGAGCTTGGCGTAGCGGAGCAGGCTCTCGACGTCGTCGGCGCGCGGGCCGATGGTGAAGACGGCGGGGAGCACGAAGGGGAGCTTCTCGGCGCTCATCGCCTGCACCTCGAAGGTGTAGTTCACCGGGGAGATGTCGAAGCGCGCGCACCGCTGCCCCGGCGCGATCCACGCCTTCTTCGCCAGCTTCACATCGTCCACGCCGTACCCGGTGATGGCCAGGTACTCCGACGGGCTCGCGATTCGGTACACGAACCCCATGCTATCGGCCCTCTGTATGACAACAAGCAAAGATCGTGTGGACAAGTGCAGGCTGCAGGGTGCTGAGCTAGACTGATGCCAGGGACATGGATATGATGACAAGAAGCGCAAGCAGCATCTTTATATATGTGAGGCTGGTCAATGCATGCAACCACGTAAACCTCGCCCTGTATTTCCCGGTCATTGCTCGGGTGCTCTTAGCTAATTCCGCTTTGATTCAGCCCGGGCTAATTTTCCAATTGGTCAGCATAGCGTGTACGAAATGGTATTCCGATTTTGTAGACATTATTATTATCCGTGTGTTGGTCGTTTCCCGGAAGTTCGAGGCCAGCATTCTTCTCGAATGGATCGAGTCATATATTCTTGTCCATTTCCGTGGCATTGTGATGTACTCATTGCCACAAGAAAACGGGCGCTACGATTTTTATACGGTATTTTCCTCGTTGACGTCGATCCATCGGCACCGAAGTGTGCGGTACGACAACGCGTCTTTGCCTCATTGGCCTGGCTTTTATTGTGGTTGAAATACGCTTGGAATGTTCGAAGCAAAAATCATCGGGTAACGAAATGCGCTTGTAATCAACCGAATTGACGTTGACAGATCGAGCTCCGGTACCATGTGCGCAGGCACATGTGCCTGCTATCCGTTGTTCGTTACCGGAACTGGTTTTTGGTTTTGATAGGTTTAACCAGCTCAGAGCAACTCAAACAGAACAACTCTGGCAGAGTCGTGCAGTCGTAATGCATATGAACTAGTGGTTGGGGCGCCATCGGATGGCGCCGCTTGAGGCGTGCATGTGCGGTGGCAGGTAGGTGACCGCACTTTTCATTCACTTTTTGGCACTATGAGTAGAACATATACATGAAACTGCCGGTCAACTCATGTGGCTTACAGGACCAACAAAAATAGATTACTTGCAATATACATTTATAAAATAAATCGGAAATATTATTAATAGGTAAGCTTATATGAACATAGAGTAGCAGTCTTACATCCTACAAAGACTTATACATATAGAGATGATGGACTGCAGAGCCTAAATTTTCTAAACTCAAGCATCCACAAAATGAAATCATCGCATGATGATGATGATGAATGATAACCACTGAACATAACTCCAAAGACCTAATAAGAAGCCAAGACTATTCGACTAAAAATTTAATTATGAAAGAGATCACAGCAGGCCCATGATCTGAACTACAACCGAGGAGTTCTTTCCTCCCTCTTTTTCTAAATTACATGTCTGCAAATAAGTTTCAGAACAACAGGGATGGCATGGAGTTCCATTGAATGAAAATGAATAAATTATGGCTGACATCTCTGTTTCACCTTCGAAGATGCATCTCACAAGTTGACTATAACCATTCTAGATGCTCATAATCTTTGGAAGTCCATCAAGCTTTGCAGCATGTACAAACTGCATTACTCCGTACGGGGTTTCATTGGAAACACCGATATATTGTGCCTAGATTAGAAGAGACAAACATGGAATTATATACTGGTTTATGGTTACTTGTCTGCTATCTTCGGCTGTCTTATGCATATACTCGTGAATTATTCAAATGTGCGTTTATGAACACAACAATCATATGTTTATAATCTAGAATAAATCTAGGCTATTATTACAACGAAAATGCACATGGTTTTTAAAGAGTGTGCAAAATACATGCACTAAATCCTTTGGAAAAATAGATCCATACTAAGAATGTGTGCTGAAAACAGTGACGACAAAAGGACTCACAGAGGATGGGAAAAGAGAACTCAGATTTACAATTTTCAAGTTCAGTAAGGAAATGCAAAATGTGAAATATGATTGTGTATGAATCAATCTGGAACAAGATGTGAAAATTATTCTGAGCAAAAATAATCTTTGAAATAAACACTACCCAGTTTATGTGAAGAATATCAGTGCAGTCTTTAGATAAGCATGAAAGGCTCTTTTCGACACTTTCCTTTATAATGAGACCATCAACACACACCTTTCTGCATTGTACCGATGAAAAGTGTGGTCTGAGTAACCAGAAATTTTGGTGGCTAAAGTTATCTAGTCGGAAACATAGTGAGCAGGGAACAACAAATGGATTCAGAAGCATGCTATCTGAAGTGGAAATCGGGGAACTCCAAATGGATTAGCAAACTGCAAATAAATTATAAGGCCGGTTTAGGGTACTTTATCTCGTGGCTTGGATTTCATCCACCTGCCTACATACAGATCAGTCCTCCCTTGAGTCTCCTTCTTGGCTTGCATTCAGTAGTAACAACCAATAGAAGTGGAGTATTTCAATTAAAACTGGGATCAACTTCAGAAAATAAGACGGTGGTCGAAGGGAAGGAAGGAATGTGTACCGGCAATTTCTACGGTGTCCAGTATGTTGATGCCTTGATTAAAAGAATAAGAGAGCATATCATGGGATTCCTTCTCTGTGCTTTGCTCTCCAAGATCATCTAAGAGAAGTAAACATAAGACTAAGATGTAAAAAAACTGGACCAACAACAACAACAAAAACATGATGGTTCAGCTCTGCACATACTGTTCCAAGAGAGATCTGAATCTCATACGACAACTTCGCTGGTTCTGGCTGCGGACACGTCTCGGGTGCCATCTTCGGGAATGTTGGGCACTCAACCCTGGTAAGTATGAGGAGATTGCAGCGAAAGCAAATAGCACCATTTGTCGTGTATACTGTTGTCGAATTTTCTGTTGTTGCATATACTGAAACCCTGTTCTTGCACATTCCAACAAACATATCAAGAAGCAAAAAATCAATGCGTGAAATGATGCAAAAATCAGTTTTTGTTTCGTAGATGCCTAAATTCATCTTTGCTCAAGGAGATTCTAGCAAATTATCCTAGTAATTAGCCACATGCAGCAAAGAAACACCAGTATGCAGTCACTTTAGTCTGCCAAATGTTCAAAAGTTTGGAGAAAATACCATTGTCTTTGCAAAAAGAAACTATCAAGAGGCAAGAACTGGTTACTACAGAGTACAGACTGAAATCTTCATCAACATCACAACAATGTCGATGCTTATAAGCTAATATACCAATAAATCCAATCTATTTAGTCTAGAACATGACAGAGTGGAGAATGAAAGAGCAAAAGAATCAATCTCACCCGACAGAGTCGAGGATGTCGTTGGAGATCTTGGTGGCTCCCTTGTGCAGGTCTCCCAGGCTGTAGGCCGCTGCCGCTTGATCACTGGCGTCTCCCCTTACCCCGCAGAAAAGCCTCAACAAAGTCTTGGTTTGCAAGCACATCACAAGCAAATTTATAGACGACCCCAACTGACTCCATTCAGAACTGGGTAATTAAGAGAGGGCGTCAATAGCTGGCAGCTTCATGCAAGGCTGAAAAAAGAGAACAAATTCAAATGTGTATGAGCCAGAGAGCAATGAATGGATGATGGACTCACCATTGAGTTGCAGTTGCAGAGGCTGAGCACCGTAGCGAGGGCTCCGTACACAGCTGGTGCGGGCCCGAGGTTGGATCTGATGAGTCGTGCAAGGACAATGGCAATGTCTCCGATGCTCTGCATCGAACCCAACACCCCGACAGAACGCAGCGCCTTCAGTGTACTGATGACCTGCATCTCCACCCCATGCTGTCTCTTTGCTGCCATCATGGAGAATCCCATGATCCTAGATGCCCGAAAGAACAATGGTATGAAATTTTTCAAGACAGGACTAAGCACTACATGATGTTGTGGTTACCAAATGACATTACTTACAAGTTAATGCACTGTAAAAATTAGTACACTTTTTCACAGTAGTACAACTTGCATTTGACAAGAACCCATACGTCTTCCTACAAAATGACCAGCTTTAACCATAGAAATGATAACTATATCAAACATAACTCCTGCCCACTAGACCATTACATAACACATAATGGCAGCCATAGTGCTGAACTTCATCACACTGGTAAAGCACAAAGACAACAAGGTCTTCAGTAAAATCTAACAGGCACATAAGACCAAGAAATGTTTAGAGGATTTAGAATTTAGCAAATATGGGATTTAATAAACAAATTACCTTATATTTTGGACAGAAAATAAAGGAGAGGAGGGATATGTAGTCCCTGACTCCCAATCGCCTTGTCCCTTTCAGCTGCTGCAGGGAAAAAGCAATCGAAAGATCAGCACACACCACCATTCAACCACGCACACTAGAGCAAGCACAACATGCGCACACCACGACAGCTAGCACACACGCACGCCACCGGCAGCACGCGCAGCACAGACGCATGCCCGCTCCACACCACGCCCAGCTGCGACTGCCAACGCCACCAAGATCTCCGCAACTTTTGCTCCAGTGGTAGAGAGAGAATTGGAAGGAGAGAGGGCCACCGCACAATCACCTTCGATTTGCAGCCGCCGCAGACGGCCTTCAGCGTGACGACGGCAGGGTGGCCCGAGAGGTGTTGCACAATCTCGACCTCGCGGTGGACCGTGTCCTCGACGTTTCTTGGGGATATACCAATAAGCAGTGGTATAAGTGTAAACAGAGCAATGCAGCTATTTTAAGAAGCATAAAGAGATGAAGGCATCACAACTCATGGAAGATGAAATGAATACTGGAGTTATTTATTTCACAAGGAAAACAGTAATAAATCAAATGGCAAAACACATTGCATATATTTGAGCAATAGCACTCTGGCTGTTTATTTTCAGTAGTCACTCACACATTTAGGCAAGGCCGCAAGGCACGTTAGGGGCTGATTAGGTGAGCTAAACATATACAAATAAAAACATTGCCAGGGTGGATAAAGGGCCACATGTTAGAGATGAGTCAATACAAAAATTAAACAAGTTCTGGCAGAATAACTGCGCTGACAAGAGTATGCAATATTACTTGGCAAGTGTAAACTTCAAATGGCATGTAAAATCAACAATCACTTCCAAATTCGTACAACTTGTAAAGGCTAGTTATATATG
This sequence comes from Triticum timopheevii, assembly GCA_963921465.1. Lineage (NCBI taxonomy): Eukaryota > Viridiplantae > Streptophyta > Magnoliopsida > Poales > Poaceae > Triticum > Triticum timopheevii. The sequence continues at coordinate 158,643,520 of OY997272.1, forward strand.
CAATCGAAGTTAAGGGACTTTAGGAGGCGAATCACAACCAAGTTATTAGCAACAAAGCAAAACAAAGTTACCGAGTTACAGTAAAAGCTAACAAAAACTATCAAAAATTCGCATCAACAATATGATATCCGTGCAGCTACAATTCTACTTGGAACTATACAGAAGTCCACACCTTGAACAACTCAAATCTACAGCCAAGGGAGGGACACGCAGAGAAGAAAATTCTAAACTAAACATGAGCACGATCTCAATCACTACGTCCATAAAGGCTCCTCCGCCGCAGCAGATCGAGAATGACAGGAGGAAGCAGGGAAGGGGATCAAACTCACCCTGTTCTGGTCAACAACGTCGACGATGACGACGAGGCGGCCTTAGTCCTTGCTGTAGTTCACCAGGGCCACCCGCCCGATCAGCACAAACCTCTTGAACGGCAGTACGAGCACAAAAATAAGGCACCCATGGTCAACAATCAAGACCACCAGAGAGAAGGCGACAGAAAAGGCCTAACGACGAGTTGGATTTCACAGGTCTTCCTACCATAGATCCGAATGGAGCCGAACTTGCCGTGTCCGATCTCATCGCCGAGCTCGTGGTAGGAGATGATGATAGGGTTGGGATCTTTGGACGGTTGGAGACGCAGAGCAAATCGACCGAGGCTGCGAGCTGGGATGGTGCCGAAGGCGGCGGCGGTGATAACCTAGCCAGGGAGGAGAAAACGAGGGCAAGGACGAGAAGGGAATTGAGGGACGGCTGGGGCCATGTGTGCGAGGCGTGCGGGCGTTTTCTTTCTTTCCTTCGTACGCGTTTTCTTCACCCTCTCGCACATCCAATTGGCCAGGACAAAGCTCTCTCGCCATTGGCTGTCATGCACAGTACGGGTGTGATGATGTGGACATGTCGAGGGAGCGCTCCTTGCACGACTCTTATTGGGTTTAATGCTCGATATGTATTTGGAGGTTGTCGAGATAACACATAAAATTAGAATTAATATAAAATGCAACCCTTAAAATGGATTGTCACATAAGACCCGTTTAGCTCTATTGTTAAATGGGTTGTGGATCGTACATCCAACTCTTCCTCTAATTGATCTCTCTCTCATCCTGCATTAACTCAATCATATCAAATCTTGTCAAAATCTTCACTAAATCAAAAAAAAAAAATCAATGCATTTCCCTACCTGTACTCGAGTCAAATCAAATCTTACCAAAATCTACAAGGAAAATGTTTGGAGCCGGCAGGCCAGTCGAACTTTCGGCCGGTCCTGCCGCTCTTCTCGTGCACACGCATAATAACCGCACACACACCACGCGTCCCCATCCATTATCCCATACGCACCACATCACGTTCTTATCCCCAGCACCACCCATCAACAGAGGTCTTGTCATCTCGCTCGTGCCTCACCCGCCTCACCTCCTCCCCTCTCGCTTGCGCCGCCGTATCCTAGCTCCGGCGAGCCACCACCCCGAAGAATCCCCTTTGCTACTCTTCCCCCCTCTCCGACGAGCCTATTCCTTCTTTTTTCCTCGTATCTCCATGAGTCAGCCTCCACTTCCTCCCTCCCCATGACCCCTCTTGCCCAGGGATCGACCACGGACGGCGGATGGTGGAGCAGCTCCACCGGCCACACCTGGAGCTGCAATCGGCCACGTTGGGATCGGAGCTGTAGCCGAAGGACGGAGGAGCTGCAACCAGCCACGCCGGGAGCTGCAACCGACGGGCGGAGGAGCTACATGCGGCAGACGAAGGAGCTACAAGCGACACGAGACGACGAGCGACTACGCAATGACGAGTGCTACAACCGCGTTGCGAGATGTTGGGGCCAACACTCAATTGTGCTACTACCAATGTTTTGGTTTGATGGAACCAACAATTCAATTTTCTTTTTTGCTACCATCATATTTTAGTTTGCTGGAACCATCATCATTATTTGCTACCACTGGTGTTTTGGGTTTGTTTGTAATTTGGAGCCACTGCAAATTTTGTAATTTTTGCTTCCACCAGCGTTCTATTTTGCTGGAACCAGCTTCATTTTTTGCTACCACCCGAATTTTTGGTTGCCGAAACAGAACACAATTTTTGCAATTTTGCTACCACTGTTTATATGATTTGCTGGAACCAGTGCTATTTTTGCTGGCATCAGCAATCGTAGAAGTTACATCCTATGAGATTTTTTGCTACAACGGCAAGAGTTGGCGATGGCGAAGCTGCCACTGTCAATGGATGGGGTTGCAAGCAGCCATGGCTGACCCCGGACCCGTTGATGGTGGGTGCTGTCAGGGGGTCAAATGACAAGGGAGATTGATGACGGGTACAAGGGTGTTTGGGACAGGAGGAGATGCGGTGGTGAGGAGTAGAAAGAGCAGGGGATGGTGGGGAGATGCAGCGGTGATGGTGGCCGACGGCGACAACGCCGGGTGACCGGCAAGGACGGGGCCGATGACGAGCAAGGCGGCACCAAGGTGACTGGTGAGCGTGGCGTCATACGTGGCCGCCGGCCGCCGGCGTGGGGGAAGGAAGAAGATGAGGAGTAAGGAAGAAGACGACGCGATGGGATCCAAATCCAACGGTGGGACGCGGCTAATCGAGCGGTTGGAGGCTGACTCGCCAAAATTTTTGGCCGGTGCGCTGACGCTTAGTAGTGCCCAATCTACAATGTAAATGGGTGTGAGATTTATGTCGGACATGATTGAACTTACACAATGATGTCAAACTAATAGAATATGTATGCCTCCGTTGCAATGCACAAGCAATTAGCTAGTTGGTAACTAAAAACATCTTCCTTTCCCACCTCAACAATGAAAGTTTTTCAAAGCCAGAATTTAGTAACATAGATTTACGAAAATGGTTTTCAAGAAGAATTATTACAACCAGTATTTGAACAACCTTAAAACTACAATTCTCTGCTAACTGAACTTAAATGCTCTTCCTCCTCTTGGAAGTGACCTTATACACAGGTGACGCTTCAGCTGCCGCATGCATGTGTGTCCTCGATGCGGCAGACTTCCACATTTTTTAAGGCCGACGTGAATGTGGATTTCATTTCTACGTAGGTGGACGTAGAGATGCGTTCAAAGTACTCCAGGTCCGAGGGGAGGTGAGTGCGGCTGATGGCTGATTCAACCTTACTACACGCGTCGCCCTCGTCCAAGTTGGAGAAGTCCCTCACCCTCTCCTCTCCTCTCTCTCATCTCTCTCTCTCTCCCTCTCTCTCTATCTCTCTCTCTCTCTCTGTGTGTGTGTGTGTGTGTGTCTCCCAACACGGTCCTCTTTGGTCTCAGCAGAGAAAGGTTCATGGGGAGGATGTGGACACACCATGATGGGGAGGATGTGGCCACACCGACATGGTAATGGAGAAGAGAGGGTGCGGGGTAGCGTCCGACGTGAGCGCGGATTCCATTTCCACATATGTGAACGTCGAGATGTGATCAAAGTGTTGGGGAACGTTGCAGAAAATTAAAAAATTTCCTACGGTTTCACCAAGATCCATCTATGAGTTCATCTAAGCTACGAGTCATGGGAGATGCATCTACATACCACTTTGTAGATCGCGAGCGGAAGCGTTCAAAAGAACGGGGTTGAAGTAGTCGTTCTCGTCGTGATCCTATCACCGGAGATCCTAGCGCCGAACGGATGGCACCTCCGCGTTCAACACACGTACGGAGCGGATGACGTCTCCTCCATCTTGATCCAGCAAGGGGGAAGGAGAGGTTGATGATGATGGCTCCAGCAGCAGCACAACGGCGTGGTGGTGGTGGAACAGCAGCACTCCGGCAGGGCTTTGCCAAGCACGTGACGGAGGAGGAAGAGGTGTAGCAGGGGGAGGGGGCGCCAGGACTTCAGGGTGCGGCTGCCCCCTCCCCCTCCCTTTATATAGCCCCCCAGGGGGGGGGGGCGCCGGCCCTGGGAGATCCAATCTCCCAAGGGGACGGCAGCCAAGGGGGTGGAGTACCCCCCAAGGCAAGTGGGGCGCCCCCCCACCCTAGGGTTTCAACCCTAGGCGCAGGGGGTGGGCCAAGGGGGGTGCACCAGCCCACTATGGGCTGGTTCCCCTCCCCACTTCAGCCCTTGGGGTCCTTCGGGATGGGTGGCCCCATCCGGTGGACCCCCGGGACCCTTTCGGTGGTCCCGGTACAATACCGGGTGACCCTGAAACTTTCCCGATGGCCGAAATATGACTTCCTATATATAATTCTTCACCTCCGGACTCCGAACAACATTCGATATGCTGCATACTCATATTCATACAACCCTAGCGTCACCGAACCTTAAGTGTGTAGACCCTACGGGTTCGGGAGACACGTAGACATGACCGAGACGGCTCTCGGGCAATAACCAACAGCGGGATCTGGATACCCATGTTGGCTCCCACATGCTCCTCGATGATCTCATCGTATGAACCATGATGTCGAGGATTCGAACAACCCCGTATACAATTCCCTTTGTCAATCGGTACGTTACATGCCCGAGACTCGATCGTCGGTATCCCAATACCTCGTTCAGTCTCGTTACCGGCAAGTCACTTTACTCGTACCGTAATGCATGATCCCGTGACCAAACCCTTGGTCACTTTGAGCTCATTATGATGATGCATTACCGAGTGGGCCCAGAGATACCTCTCCGTCATACGGAGTGACAAATCCCAGTCTCGATCCGTGTCAACCCAACAGACACTTTCGGAGATACCTATAGTGCACCTTTATAGTCACCCAGTTACGTTGTGACGTTTGGTACACCCAAAGCACTCTTACGGTATCCGGGAGTTACACGATCTCATGGTCTAAGGAAGAGATACTTGACATTGAAAAAGCTCTAGCAAAACGAACTACACGATCTTGTGCTATGCTTAGGATTGGGTCTTGTCCATCACATCATTCTCCTAAAGATGTGATCCCGTTGTCAATGACATCTAATGTCCATAGTCAGGAAACCGTGACTATCTGTTGACCAACAAGCTAGTCAACTAGAGGCTCACTAGGGACATGTTATGGTCTATGTATTCACACGTGTATTACGATTTCCGGATAATACAGTTATAGCATGAATAAAAGACAATTATCATGAACAAGGAAATATAATAATAACCCTTTTATTATTGCCTCTAGGGCATATTTCCAACAGTCTCCCACTTGCACCAGAGTCAATAATCTAGTTACATTGTGATGAATCGAACACCCATAGAGTTCTGGTGTTGATCATGTTTTGCTCGCGAGAGAGGTTTAGTCAACGGATCTGCGACATTCAGATCCGTATGTACTTTGCAAATATCTATGTCTCCATCTTGAACATTTTCACGGATGGAGTTGAAATGACGCTTGATGTGCCTGGTCTTCTTGTGAAACCTGGGCTCCTTGGCAAGGGCAATAGCTCCAGTGTTGTCACAAAAGAGTTTGATCGGCCCTGACGCATTGGGTATGACTCCTAGGTCGGTGATGAACTCCTTCACCCAAATAGCTTCATGCGCTGCCTCCGAGGCTGCCAGGTACTCCACTTCACATGTATATCCCGCCACGACGCTCTGCTTGCAGCTGCACCAGCTTACTACTCCACCATTCAACATATACACGTATCCGGTTTGTGACTTAGAGTCATCCAGATCTGTGTCGAAGCTAGCATCGACGTAACCCTTTACGGCGAGCTCTTCATCACCTCCATAAACGAGAAACATGTCCTTTGTCCTTTTCAGGTACTTCAGGATATTCTTGACCGCTGTCCAGTGTTCCTTGCCGGGATTACTTTTGTACCTTCCTACCAAACTTACGGCAAGGTTTACATCAGGTCTGGTACACAGCATGGCATACATAATAGATCCTATGGCTGAGGCATAGGGGATGACGCTCATCTCTTCTTTATCTTTTGCCGTGGTCGGGCATTGAGCCGAGCTCAATCTCACACCTTGCAGTACAGGCAAGAACCCTTTCTTGGACTGATCCATTTTGAACTTCTTCAAAATCTTATCAAGGTATGTGCTTTGTGAAAGACCTATGAGGCATCTCGATCTATCCCTATAGATCTTGATGCCTAATATGTAAGCAGCTTCTCCAAGGTCCTTCATTGAAAAACACTTATTCAAGTAGGCCTTAATGCTGTCCAAAAGTTCTATATCATTTCCCATCAAGAGTATGTCATCTACATATAATATGAGAAATGCCACAGAGCTCCCACTCACTTTCTTGTAAACGCAAGCTTCTCCATAAGTCTGCATAAACCCAAACACTTTGATCATCTCATCAAAGCGAATGTTCCAACTCCGAGATGCTTGCACCATCCCATAAATGGATCGCTGGAGCTTGCATACTTTGTTAGCGTTCTTAGGATCGACAAAACCTTCTGGCTGCATCATATACAGTTCTTCCTTAAGATGTCCATTAAGGAATGCCGTTTTGACATCCATCTGCCATATCTCATAATCATAGTATGCGGCAATTGCTAACATGATTCGGACGGACTTAAGCTTCGCTACGAGAGAGAAAGTCTCATCATAGTCAATCCCTTGAACTTGCCAATAACCCTTAGCGACAAGTCGAGCTTTATAGATGGTGACATTACCATCCGCGTCCGTCTTCTTCTTAAAGATCCATTTGTTTTCTATCGCTCGCCGATCATCGGGCAAGTCTGTCAAAGTCCATACTTTGTTTTCATACATGGATTCTATCTCGGATTTCATGGCTTCAAGCCATTTGTTGGAATCTGGGCCCGCCATTGCTTCTTCATAGTTCGAAGGTTCACCGTTGTCTAACAACATGATTTCCAGGACAGGGTTGCCGTACCACTCGGTGCAGAACGTGTCCTTGTGGACCTATGAAGTTCAGTAGCAACTTGATCCGAAGTACCTTGATCATCATCATTATTTTCCTCTTCAGTTGGTGTAGGCATCACAGGAACATCTTCCTGAGCTGCACTACTATCCCGTTCAAGAGGTAGTACTTCATCGAGTTCTACTTTCCTCCCACTTACTTCTTTCGAGAGAAACTCTTTTTCCAGAAAGGATCTGTTCTTGGCAACAAAGATCTTGCCCTCAGATCTTAAGTAGAAGGTATACCCAATGGTTTCCTTAGAGTATCCTATGAAGACGCATTTTTTCGACTTGGGTTCGAGCTTTTCAGGTTGAAGTTTCTTGACATAAGCATCGCATCCCCAAACTTTTAGAAACGACAGCTTAGGTTTCCTCCCAAACCATAATTCATACGGTGTCGTCTCAACGGATTTAGACGGTGCCCTATTTAAAGTGAATGTAGCTGTCTCTAGAGCGTATGCCCAAAATGATAGCGGTAAATCGGTAAGAGACATCATAGATCGCACCATATCCAATAGAGTGCGATTACGACGTTCGGACACACTGTTACGCTGAGGTGTTCCAGGCGGCGTGAGTTGTGAAACGATTCCACATTTTCTTAAGTGTGTACCAAATTCGTGACTTAAATATTCTCCTCCACGATCCGATCGTAAGAATTTTATCTTTCGGTCACGTTGATTCTCTACTTCATTCTGAAATTCCTTGAACTTTTCAAAGGTCTCAGACTTGTGTTTCATCAAGTAGACATACCCATATCTACTCAAGTCATCAGTGAGAGTGAGAACATAACGATATCCTCCGCGAGCCTCAACGCTCATTGGACCGCACACATCGGTATGTATGATTTCCAACAAGTTGGTTGCTCGCTCTATTGTTCCGGAGAACGGGGTCTTGGTCATTTTGCCCATGAGGCATGGTTCGCATGTGTCAAATGATTCATAATCTAGAGACTCTAAAAGCCCATCAGCATGGAGCTTCTTCATGCGCTTGACACCAATGTGACCAAGGCGGCAGTGCCACAAGTATGTGGGACTATCTTTATCAACTTTACATCTTTTGGTATTCACACTATGAATATGTGTAACATCACGTTCGAGATTCATTAAGAATAAACCATTGACCATCGGGGCATGACCATAAAACATATCTCTCATATAAATAGAACAACCATTATTCTCAGATTTAAATGAGTAGCCATCTCGTATCAAACGAGATCCAGATACAATGTTCATGCTCAAACTTGGCACTAAATAACAATTATTGAGGTTTAAAACTAATCCCGTAGGTAAATGTAGAGGTAGTGTGCCGACGGCGATCACATCGACCTTGGAACCATTCCCGACGCACATCGTCACCTCGTCCTTCGCCAGTCTCCGCTTATTCCGCAGCTCCTGCTGTGAGTTACAAATTTGAGCAACGGCACCGGTATCAAATACCCAGGAGTTACTACGAGTACTGGTAAGGTACACATCAGTTACATGTATATCAAATATACCTTTAGTGTTGTCGGCCTTCTTATCCGCTAAGTATTTGGGGCAGTTCTGCTTCCAGTGACCCTTCCCCTTGCAATAAAAGCAGTCAGTTTCAGGCTTGGGTCCATTCTTTGACTTCTTCCCGGCAACTGGCTTACCGGGCGCGGCAACATCTTTGCCGTCCTTCTTGAAGTTCTTCTTACCCTTGCCCTTCTTGAACTTAGTGGTCTTATTGACCATCAACACTTGATGTTCTTTCTTGATTTCAACCTCTGCCGACTTCAGCATTGAAAATACTTCAGGAATGGTCTTCACCATCCCCTGCATATTGTAGTTCATCACAAAGCTCTTGTAGCTTGGTGGGAGCGACTGAAGGATTCTGTCAATGAACGCCTCATCTGGGAGGTTAATGTCCAGCTGGGACAGGCGGTTGTGCAACCCAGACATTTTGAGTATATGCTCACTGACAGAACTATTTTCCTCCATCTTACAACTATAGAACTTGTCGGAGACTTCATATCTCTCGACCCGGGCATGAGCTTGGAAAACTAGTTTCAGCTCCTCGAACATCTCATATGCTCTATGTTGCTCAAAACGCTTTTGGAGCCCCGGTTCTAAGCTGTAAAGCATGCCGCACTGAACGAGGGAGTAATCATCAGCACGAGACTGCCAAGCATTCATAATGTCTTGGTTCTCTGGGACGGGAGCGTCACCTAGCGGTCCTTCTAGGACATATTGTTTCCTGGCAGCTATGAGGATGATCCTCAGGTTCTGGACCCAGTCCGTATAGTTGCTGCCATCATCTTTCAGCTTGGTTTTCTCTAGGAACGCGTTGAAGTTCATGTTGACATGAGCGTTGGCCATTTGATCTACAAGACATATTTGCAAAGGTTTTAGATTAAGTTCATGATAATTAAGTTCATCTAATCAAATTATTGAATGAACTCCCACTCAAATTTGACATCCCTCTAGTCATCTAAGTGTTACACGATCCGATTCGACTAGGCCGTGTCCGATCATCACGTGAGACGGACTAGTCATCATCGGTGAACATCTCCATGTTGATCGTATCTTCCATACGACTCGTGTTCGACCTTTCGGTCTCTGTGTTCCGAGGCCATGTCTGTACATGCTAGGCTCGTCAAGTTAACCCTAAGTGTTCTGCATGTGTAAATCTGTCTTACACCCGTTGTATGTGAATGTAAGGATCTATCACACCCGATCATCACGTGGTGCTTCGAAACGACGAACTTTAGCAACGGTGCACAGTTAGGGGGAACACTTTCTTGAAATTATTATAAGGGATCATCTTATTTACTACCGTCGTTCTAAGTAAACAAGATGCATAAACATAATAAACATCACATGCAATTATATAGTAGTGACATGATATGGCCAATATCATATAGCTCCTTCGATCTCCATCTTCGGGGCTCCATGATCATCTTCGTCACCGGCATGACACCATGATCTCCATCATCATGATCTCCATCATCGTGTCTTCATGAAGTTGTCACGCCAACGACTACTTCTACTTCTATGGCTAACACGTTTAGCAATAAAGTAAAGTAATTTACATGGCGTTCTTCAATGACACGCAGGTCATACAAAAATAAAGACAACTCCTATGGCTCCTGCCGGTTGTCATACTCATCGACATGCAAGTCGTGATTTCTATTACAAGAACATGATCTCATACATCACAATATATCATTCATCATTCATCACAACTTCTGGCCATATCACATCACATGACAATTGCTGCAAAAACAAGTTAGACGTCCTCTAATTGTTGTTGCATCTTTTACGTGGCTGCAATTGGGTTCTAGCAAGAACCTTTTCTTACCTACGAATAACCACAACGTGATTTTGTCAACTTCTATTTACCCTTCATAAGGACCCTTTTCATCGAATCCGCTCCAACTAAAGTGGGAGAGACAGACACCCGCCAGCCACCTTATGCAACTAGTGCATGTCAGTCGGTGGAACCGGTCTCACGTAAGCGTACGTGTAAGGTTGGTCCGGGCTGCTTCATCCCACCATACCGCTGAAGCAAGATAAGACTAGTAGCGGCAAGCAAGTTGACAAGATCTACGCCCACAACAAAATTGTGTTCTACTCGTGCAATAGAGAACTACGCATAGACCTAGCTCATGATGCCACTGTTGGGGAACGTTGCAGAAAATTAAAAATTTTCCTACGGTTTCACCAAGATCCATCTATGAGTTCATCTAAGCTACGACTCATGGGAGATGCATCTACATACCACTTTGTAGATCGCGAGCGGAAGCATTCAAAAGAACGGGGTTGAAGTAGTCGTTCTCATCGTGATCCTATCACCGGAGATCCTAGCGCCGAACGGACGGCACCTCCGCGTTCAACACACGTACGGAGCGGATGACGTCTCCTCCTTCTTGATCCAGCAAGGGGGAAGGAGAGGTTGATGATGATGGCTCCAGCAGCAGCACAACGGCATGGTGGTGGTGGAACAACAGCACTCCGGCAGGGCTTCGCCAAGCACGTGACGGAGGAGGAAGAGGTGTAGCAGGGGGAGGGGGCGCCAGGACTTCAGGGTGCGGCTGCCCCCCTCCCCCTCCCTTTATATAGGCCCCCAGGGGGGGCGCCGGCCCTGGGAGATCCAATCTCCCAAGGGGGAGGCGGCCAAGGGGGGTGGAGTACCCCCCAAGGCAAGTGGGGCGCCCCCCCACCCTAGGGTTTCAACCCTAGGCGCAGGGGGTGGGCCAAGGGGGGGCGCACCAGCCCACTATGGGCTGGTTCTCCTCCCCACTTCAGCCCTTGGGGCCCTCCGGGATGGGTGGCCCAATCCGGTGGACCCCCGGGACCCTTTCCGTGGTCCCGGTACAATACCGGGTGACCCCGAAACTTTCCCGATGGCCGAAATATGACTTCCTATATATAATTCTTCACCTCCGGACCATTCCGGAACTCCTCGTGATGTCCGGGATCTCATCTGGGACTCCGAACAACATTCGATATGCTGCATACTCATATTCATACAACCCTAGCGTCACCGAACCTTAAGTGTATAGACCCTACGGGTTCGGGAGACACGTAGACATGACCGAGACGGCTCTCGGGCAATAACCAACAGCGGGATCTGGATACCCATGTTGGCTCCCACATGCTCCTCGATGATCTCATCGGATGAACCACGATGTCGAGGATTCGAACAACCCCGTATACAATTCCCTTTGTCAATCGGTACGTTACATGCCCGAGACTCGATCGTCGGTATCCCAATACCTCGTTCAGTCTCGTTACCGGCAAGTCACTTTACTCGTACCGTAATGCATGATCCCGTGACCAAACCCTTGGTCACTTTGAGCTCATTATGATGATGCATTACCGAGTGGGCCCAGAGATACCTCTCCGTCATACGGAGTGACAAATCCCAGTCTCGATCCGTGTCAACCCAACAGACACTTTCGGAGATACCTGTAGTGCACCTTTATAGTCACCCAGTTATGTTGTGATGTTTGGTACACCGAAAGCACTCTTACGGTATCCGGGAGTTACACGATCTCATGGTCTAAGGAAGAGATACTTGACATTGAAAAAGCTCTAGCAAAACGAACTACACGATCTTGTGCTATGCTTAGGATTGGGTCTTGTCCATCACATCATTCTCCTAATGATGTGATCCCGTTGTCAATGACATCTAATGTCCATAGTCAGGAAACCATGACTATCTGTTGACCAACGAGCTAGTCAACTAGAGGCTCACTAGGGACATGCTATGGTCTATGTATTCACACGTGTATTACGATTTCCGGATAATACAGTTATAGCATGAATAAAAGACAATTATCATGAACAAGGAAATATAATAATAACCCTTTTATTATTGCCTCTAGGGCATATTTCCAACACAAAGTACTCCAGGGTGGAGGGGAGGCGACTTCACTCGATGTATGATTCAACCATATAACGCATGCTGCCCTCAGCCCAGTCGGAGAAGTCACGCGACCTCTCCCAGATCTCTCTCTCTAACTGTCTCTCTCTCTCTCTCTGGAGATGCAATCCTCTTTGGTCTCACCAGATAAAGGTACACGGGGAGGATGCAACCACACCGACATGGTAATGAAGAAGAGAGAGTGCAGGGTGACGGCTAATGAAGCAGGGCGCCCCCTAACCATAGACATGTGTTGTCATTTGATGAATGGGATCAAATCATTAGGAGAATGATGTGATGGACAAGACCCATCCGTTAGCATAGCATATTGATCGTTCAGTTTTACTGCTATTGCTTTCTTCATCTCAAATACATATTACTTTGACTATGAGATTATGGAACTCCCGTATACCGGAGGAATGCCTTGTGTGCTATCAAACGTCACAACATAACTGGGTGATTATAAAGATGCTCTACAGGTATCTCCAAAGGTGTTTGTTGGGTTGGCATAGATCGAGATTAGGATTTGTCACTCTGAGTATCAGAGAGGTATCTCTGGGCCCTCTCGGTAATGCACATCATAAGAAGCCTTGCAAGCAAAGTGACTAATGAGTTAGTTGTAGGATGATGCATTACAGAACAAGCAAAGAGACTTGCCAGTAATGAGATTGAACTAGGTATGAAGGTACCGACGATCTAATCTCGGGCAACTAACATAATGATGGACAAAGGGAATAACGTATGTTGTCATAACAGTTCGACCGATAAAGATCTTCGTGGAATATGTAGGATCCAACATGAGCATCCAAGTTCCACTATTGGTTATTGACCAGAGAGGTGTCTCGGTCATGTCTACATAGTTCTCGAACCCGTAGGATCCGCACGCTTAACGTTCGATGACGATATTATATTATATGAGTTATGCGATTTGGTGACCGAATGTTGTTGGGAGCCCCGGATGAGATCACGGACATGACGAGGGGTCTCGAAATGGTCGAGAGGTAAAGATTGATATATAGGATGATAGTATTTAGACACCGGAAGTGTTCCGGAGTGTACCAGGTACATATCGGAGTACCAGAGGGGTTACCGGAACCCCCGGGGGAAAGATATGGGCCATATGGCCCATAAGAAGGGAGCACACCAGTCCACAAGGGGTGGAGCCCCCCCCCCATGGAAGGAGGCCGAGTGGGGATGGGAAAGAGGGGTTTCCCCCCTTTCCTTCTCTCCTTCCTCTTCCTTTTCCCCCCTCCGGCAAATATGGAAGGGGGGAGGCCAAATTGGGGAGGACCCCAAGTAGGATTCCTCCTACTTGGGGCACACCCTTGCTGCTCCCCTCCCCCTCCCACCTATATATACGTGGGGGCACCTAGAACATAGAACATCAACTGTTAGCCGTGTGCGGTGCCCCCCTCCACGGTTTACACCCCCGGTCATATTCTCATGGTGCTTAGGCGAAGCCTTGTGCGGATCACATCACCATTACCGTCACCACGCTGTCGTGCTGATGGAACTCATCTACTTCCTCGACACCTTTGCTGGATCAAGTGGGTGAGGGACGTCATCAAGCTGAACGTGTGCGGAACTCGGAGGTGCCGTACATTCAGTACTTGATCGGTCAGAGCTAGAAGAAGTTCGATTACATTAACTGTGTTATCAAACGCTTCCTCTTTCGGTCTACGAGGGTACGTAGACACACTCTCCCCCTCTCATTGTTATGCATCTCCTAGATAGATCTTGCGTGAGCGTAGGAACTTTTTTGAAATTGCATGCTACATTCCCCAACAGTGGCATCTGAGCCAGGTCTATGCGTAGATGATATGCACGAGTAGAACACAAAGAGTTGTGGGCGGTGATCATCATATTGCTTACCACCAATATCTTATTTTGATTCGGCGGTATTGTTGGATGAAGTGGCCCAGACCAACCTTGCGTGACCACGTTCATGAGACCGGTTCCACCGACATACATGCAACTAGTTTTGCATAAAGCTGGCTAGCGGGTGTTTGTTTCTCCTACTTTAGTTGAATCGAATTTGACTGCAGCCGGTCCTTGTTGAAGGTTAAAACAACAAACTTGATAAATCACTGTTGTGGTTTTTGTGCTGTAGGTAAGAATGGTTCTTGCTATAAGCCCATAGCAGCCACGTAAAACTTGCAACTACAAAGTAGAGGACGTCTAACTTGTTTTTGCAGGGCCTGTTGTGATGTGATATGGTCAAGACATGATGTGATACACGTTATTGTATGATATGATCATGTTTTGTAAAAGTTATCGACAACCAGCAGGAACCTTATGGTTGTCTCTTTATTGTATGAAATGCAAACACCATGTAATTGCTTTACTTTATCACTATGCGTTAGCGATAGTTGTATAAGCAATAGTTGGCGAGACGACCACGATGCAATGATGGAGATCAAGGTGTTGAGCTGGTGACGATGGAGATCATGATGATGCTTTGGAGATAGAGATCAAAAGCACAAGATAATGATGGCCATATCATGTCACATATTTTGATTGCATGTGATGTTTATCTTTTATACATCTTATTTTGCTTAGTGCGATGGTAGCATTATAAGATGATCCCTTAACTAAAATTTCAAGGTATAAGTGTTCTCTCTGAGTATGCACTGTTCCGACAGTTCTTCGTGCTGAGACACCACGTGATGATCGGGTGTGGTAGGCTCTACGTTCACATACAATGGGTGAAGACAGTTTTGCACATGCGGAATACTCGGGTTAAACTTGACGAGCCTAGCATGTACAGACATGGCCTCGGAACACTGGAGACCGAAAGGTCAAACGTGAATCATATAGTAGATATGATCAACATAGAGATGTTCACCATTGATGACTAATCCATCTCACGTGATGACCGGACATGGTTTAGTTGATTTGGATCACGTATCATTTAGATGACTTGAGGGATGTCTATCTAAGTGGGAGTTCTTGAATAATTTGATTAATTGAACTTAATTTATCAGGAACTTAGTCCTAATAGTATTTGCAAATTATGTTGTAGATCAATAGCTCGCGTTGTAGCTCCCCTATGTTTAGTGCGCCATGCTTCACGGCTTAGAACCGTGACTTCAAAAATGTTTTGAACACCATGGAGCATATGAGATGTTCCAAGGGCTGGAATTAGTATTTCAGATGCATGCCCGTGTCAAGAGGTATGAGACCTCTGACAAATACTTTGCCTACAAGATGGAGGAGAATAGCTCAGTCAGTGAGCATGTGCTCAGAATGTCTGGATACTACAATCGCTTTAATCAAGTGGGAGTTAATCTTCTAGATAAGATAGTGATTGATATAGTTCTCTAGTCACTATCACCAAGCTACTAGAACTTCATGATGACCTATAATATGCAAGGGATGATCGATCTTTTCGTGATGCTGAAATCGGCGAAGGTAGAAATCAAGAAAGAGCATCAAGTGTTGATGGTTATAAAGACCACTAGTTTCAATAAAAAGCGCAAGGGAAAGAAGGCGAACTTTAAGAAGAATGGCAAGAAGGTTGTCACTCCCGTGAAGAAGCCCAAAGTTGGAACTAAGCCTGAAACTGAGTTGGATGAGGGAGTTAGATGAGACATAGTTATTGACCGGAGAGGTGTCTCAGCCATGTCTACATAGTTCTCGAACCCGTAGGATCCGCACGCTTAACGTTCGATGACGATATTATATTATAAGAGTTGTGCGATTTGGTGACCGGATGTTGTTCGGAGCCCCGTATGAGATCACGGACATGACGAGGAGTCTCTAAATGGTCGAGAGGTAAAGATTGATATATAGGATGATAGTATTCAGACACCGGAAGTGTTCCGGAGTGTACCGGGTACATATCAGAGTACCGGAGGGGTTACCGGAACCCATGGGGCAAAGATATGGGCCATATGGGCCATAAGAGGGGAGCACACCAGTCCACAAGGGGTGGCGCCCCCCCATGGAAGGAGGCCGAGTGGGGATGGGAAAGAGGGGTTTCCCCCCTTTCATTCTCTCCTTCCTCTTCCTTTTCCCCCTCCGGCGAATATGGAAGGGGGGAGGCCGAATTGGGGAGGACCCCAAGTAGGATTCCTCCTACTTGGGGCACACCCTTGCTGCTCCCCTCCCCCTCCCACCTATATATAACTGAAATAAACATCCAATTACATAAGTGACTATACAGATCATTCGCAGACACCTCAATAAACAATTGCATGCATTCTAAAGTAGGAGAAACGATCGTCTAGTCATCTACTTCTTGTGACGCTCCCGCCACTGCTCTGTGGCTCGATTCCTCGTTTGGGTCATGAAGACACTTCCTCATGTCAACGATCCACCTGTACATCTCATAGCTTGTGTACGCGTCCTTCGCCGCATACTTGACGTGTTGTTCATCCAGTCTCTCATGCCAAACACTATGCCAGGCGTTCTTGTCCTTCTTGCTCTCATCCTTCATCTTCATGTAGTAGGGGTCGATGATGGCCGAGGCGAGGTCAACCAGGGAGTCTAGTTTGTTATTGTCACTTCCCCAGACCTTATAGTGGCTCTGGATGTCGACAAGATTCCAGCATTTCAAGCCCGAAACCTTGAGCGCTTTTAGATCGTTGGTGGTGTCCACCTTAGCAAAATTGTAGTCGGAGTTGTTGATAAACCTGGAGAAACGATCGCAAGGCCTTGTGGCCAGGTGGTAGTGGTAGACGAGGACGTCATGTCGCACGCACAACTGGGCGACGACAACCTTCTGATCATGCCCGGCATGAACAATGGTGTACTCGAGTTCGAAGCCGACCACTTGGTACTTGTCCTCGGCAAGGAACCACTCCATAGTTTGGATGGAGCTCTCCACCGACACCGGATCGTTCGTGTACACCACCAAGAGGGTCTTCCCACTCACATGGGTCTCCACTACGTGATGCATGGTGAACTTCCTGCCGTTGTTGTCGTCGGCCGCTGGGAGCGCCATTGGAGCCACGGGGATTTCCATTGGAACCGCTGGATGTCCCCTCTGTACGTGTTGTCATGGGTGTGCTTATTATTTCATGTGACGGGAGAGATGGATGTAAATGGCCGCAGGAATAAATGGGGGTCGGGCTGCCTGGATTCTCGGCGCGTTCGCATGATAGTTTTTGCAGCGGGTAACTGCATTGTTGCGCCACACCCGGCGCGACTGCATGCACACGAATGTGTGTGATCGTGCGCCGGCCCCAAACACTGGCAGCGCGCATGGAGGGATGAGGCAGAGCACCCAGAGGGATGCGAGAGCAGAGCGCGCGTGGCGGGACACGAGCAGAGCACGCCATGGCCGCCTCAACCACAAGCAACCACACGCATAGAACAGTTGAATACGCAGGAAATGGTCGCCTACAAGTCGGCCCACACTTGCGTCGTTGCGTAGAGAGCGGCCGTGTGCTACTACCTCCGTCTTGGTCTATAGTCCCCTTTATATTATGTGCCATACTTTGCCCTCAAATTTAACCAATAAAATGTAGTGCATGTTATAAAAATTATATAATTGGAAACTATGTTCAAATACGAATCTGACTATATAATCTTTGGCGACATGCATTCATATTTTATTAGTTAAATCCTACTTATAAACAAGGGCGGGGTATAGTAGGCAATTAAATCGCAAACGTTTTTTTGTTAACCGTATGTGAACGTGGCCTTTCGTCCTCCTCTCGCACGTCTTGTCACCCTGCTGCCGCAGATGGCTTACAGCGCAAGCTTGTGCAGCACGCGGGGGCATTCTTTTGGCCAAATGGTGGCGCCAATGAATCGCAGGTGATCCTGTTCCCGCGCATCCTCGCAAGTTCCGCCGCAAGCTTCCCACCCGACTCGGTGAAATCGCCCAAAATCCCAGTGCTTACGGGCCAGCTATATAAACCCTCATGGTCGGCGAGTCCTGCGTTGCATTTCCCCCTCCCTCCCTATAGCCTATCTCGTCTTCTTCTCCAACAATCGCCAATGGCACTGGTCCGTCATTGTTGCTCAGCCACTCCGCCGTCATCAGAGCACATCTCCAGCTGGGAGGCTACACTGCGGCGGTGGCACAATCCCCGGCGTAGTGTAGTGCGTGTGGCATCCCTGTTGGGTGTGCGCGGAACACCCACCACACGCTTGAAGGAAATATGCCCTAGAGGAAATAATAAAGTTATTATTTCTTTCCTTATTTCATGATAAATGTTTATTATTCATGATAGAATTGTATTAACCGGAAACATAATACATGTGTGAATACATAGACAAACATGGTGTCACTAGTATGCCTCTACTTGACTAGCCCATTGATCAAAGATGGTTAAGGTTTCCTAACCATTGACATGAGTTGTCATTTTATAAACGGGATCACATCATTAGGAGAATAATGTGATTGAAATGACCCATTCCGTTAGCTTAGCACTTGATCATTTTAGTTTACTGCTATTGCTTTCTTCATGACTTATACATGTTCCTATGACTATGAGATTATGCAACTCCCAATTATCGGAGGAACGCTTTGTGTGCTACCAAACATCACAACACAACTGGGTGATTATAAAGGTGCTCTACAGGTGTCTCCGATGGTACTTGTTGAGTTGGCATAGATCGAGATTAGGATTTGTCACTCCGATTGTTAGAGAGGTATCTCTGGGCCCTCTCAGTAATGCACATCACTATAAGCCTTGCAAGCAATATGACTAATGAGTTAGTTGCAGGATGAAGCATTGCAGAACGAGTAAAGAGACTTGCCGGTAACGAGATTGAGCTAGGTATTGAGATACCGATGATTGAATCTCGGGCAAGTAACATGCCAATGACAAAGGGAACAACATATGTTGTTATGCGATTTGACCTATAAAGATCTTCGTAGAATATGTAGGAGCCAATATGAGCATCCAGGTTCCGCTATTGGTTATTGACCAGAGACGTGTCTCGGTCATGTCTACATAGTTCTAGAACCCGTAGGGTCTGCACGCTTAATGTTCGATGACGATCGGTATTATGAGTTTATGATTTTTGATGTACCAAAGGTTGTTCGGAGTCCCGGATATGATCACGGACATGACGAGGAGTCTCGAAATGGTAGAGACATAAAGATTGATATATTGGATGACTATGTTTGGACTTCGGAAGGGTTCCGGGCAAGTTCGGACATATACCGAAGTACCGGGGGGTTACTGGAACCCCCGGGGAGTGTAATGGGCATATAGTGGAGAAGAGGAGGGGCGGCCAGGGCAGGCCGTGCACCCCCTCCCCCTCTAGTCCGAATTGGACAAGGGGACGGGGGGCGCCCCCCTTTCCTTCCCCTCTCTCTTCTCCTTCCCCCTTCTCCTACTCCTACTAGGAAACAAGGAGTCCTACTCCCGGTGGGAGTAGGACTCCCCCCTTGGCGCGCCCTCCTCCTTGGCCGGCCACCTCCCCTAGCTCCTTTATATACGGGGGCAGGGGGACACCCCAAGACACACAAGTTGATCATTGATCTTTAGCCGTGTGCGGTGCCCCCTCCACCATAATCCACCTCGGTCATATCGTAGCTGTGCTTAGGCGAAGCCCTACGTCGGTAGCTTCATCAACACCGTCATCACGCCGTCGTGCTGAAGGAACTCTCCCTCAAAGCTCTACTGGATCATGAGTTCGTGGGTCGTCACCGAGCTGAACATGTCCAGATCATGGAGGTGCCGTACATTCGGTACTAGGATCGGTCGATCATGAAGACATACGACTACATCAACCGCATTGTCATAACGCTTCCGCTTATGGTCTACGAGGGTATGTGGATGACACTCTCCCCTCTCGTTGTTATGCATCACCATGATCTTGCGTGTGCGTAGGAAAATTTGTAAATTACTACATTCCCCAATAGTGGCATCCGAGCCAGGTTTATGCGTAGATGTTATATGTACGAGTAGAACACAAGTGAGTTGTGCGCGATACAAGTCATACTGCTTACCAGCATGTCATACTTTGATTCAGCAGTATTGTTCGATGAAGCGGCCCGGACCGACATTACGCGTACGCTTACACGAGACTGGTCCTACCGACGTGCTTTGCACATAGGTGGCTGGCGGGTGTCAGTTTCTCCAACTTTAGTTGAATCGAGTGTGGCTATGCCCGGTCCTTGTTGAAGGTTAAAACAACACTAACTTGACGAAATATCATTGTGGTTTTGATGCGTAGGTAAGAACGGTTCTTGCTCAGCCCGTAGAAGCCATGTAAAATTTGCGACAATAAAGAAGAGGACGTCTAACTTGTTTTTGCAGGGCATGTTGTGATTTGATATGGTCAAGACATGATGCTAAATTTTATTGTATGAGATGGTCATGTTTTGTAACAGAGTTATCGGCAACTGGCAGGAGCAATATGGTTATCGCTTTATTGTATGCAATGCAATCGCCCTGTAATTGCTTTACTTTATCACTTCGCGGTACCGGTAGTCGTAGACGCAATAGTTGGTGATACGACAATGATGCTATGATGGAGATCAAGGTCTCGCGCCGGTGACGATGGTGATCATGACGGTGCTTTGGAGATGGAGATCAAAGGCACAAGATGATGATGGCCATATCATATCACTTATATTGATTGCATGTGATGTTTATCTTTTATGCATCTTATTTTGCTTTGATTGACGGTAGCATTATAAGATGATTGTCGGTGTCAAAACTGGCGGATCTCGGGTAGGGGGTCCCGAACTGTGCGTCTAGGCGGATGGTAACAGGATACAAGGGACACGATGTTTTACCCAGGTTCGGGCCCTCTTGATGGAGGTAAAACCCTACGTCCTGCTTGATTGATATTGATATTGTGGATGTTTACAAGAGTGGATCTACCACGAGATCAAGGAGGCTAAACCCTAGAAGCTAGCCTATGGTATGATTGTTGTTGTATATCTATCGACTAGCCTGGCCTCGGTTTATATAATGCACCAGAGGCCTAGGATAACAAGAGTCCTAGCCGAATACGCCGGTGGGGGAGGAGTCCTTTTCTTGATCGCCAAGTCTTGTGGAATCTTCCTTGTATGCGGCAACTGTCCGGACTGGCCCATGACTATACGGCCATGGGGGTCCTCGGCCCAATCCAACTGATCGGGAGACGACGTGGTGAGTACCCCCTAGTCCAGGACACCGTCAGTAGCCCCCTGAACCGGTCTTCAAGTTAGGGACGCTCCTTGATTCTTCCGAACTGTTCTTCATCTTCGGTTGCCGGTCTTGAAAACTGGTTCAACAAATCTTCTCATCTTCGATCTTGAGGATCGCCGAAATGCATTCGACGAGTTTATACGTCGGGTATCTGAGGAGCCCCTTTAAGTTTCCGGCCTTTATCAATGCCTTGTTATTTTTATGCCACACCTCGGGTTTGAAGTTGTTCCCGGGCGGCAACGTCCTCTTGCGTCCGAGCTCCAACGCCGGACTGCATTCGAGGTATCTTTTGCAGCCGAGCACCAATGCCGGACTGCTACCCAGCTCTAACGCCAGACTATGTATCCGAGCTCCAACGCCGGACTGTATCCGAGGTGTCGTAGATCACCTTGGTTCAAAGAAGTTTGAAGGAGTTTAGCCGAGCTTAATGCCGGAAATGCCCTCTATGGAGCCAGCCACTAGCGCCCGAGCTTTATGCCGGACTGCTTCCGAGGTGATTAAGCACCTCGGTCATGGGCTGATTTTTGGTCAATGTTTTTTTTTGATGCAATTTATTCTCTGACGAGATATATAGCCAGTAGCCCTCAAGGTGGGTATCGGTCTAAAACCCGAGATGCACATGAAGGATGACATAAGACCGCTGATCCCCATAGCCGCTGAGACTCAGGTTGATTTGCAAAATCGGTCTGAGGATTAAGTCCTAGCTCGGCAGAATACTTCAGGACACAAAAAGCGGCGTGCTCAGTCCTCGAGACTCGGGTTGGGTGCGGCCGACCAACCTGAGGATCAAAATCTCCTCGGAAACTGTATTGCACTTAAAATTTTCTGCATAGAACAGGCAATGCAGTAGCCCCCGAGACACTGGTCGGGTGGCAACACTAGATCAGGGGATTGATGTGCCCCTTTAATATTTGTAAATAATAAGCCCGAAGCCCAATAGCCCCCGAGCCTTAATGCGGGCACGGGAGGCCGAATTAAGGATCGATATCCATAGTAAAATCACAAATTATGTGTAATGACTCTATGTATCCAAGTACTTTACGTCATTAATGCTCGGATCCGCATTGTACAAAACTTTGTTGACCGACCATCGGCTTCCACCTCCTCGGCCAATAGCCGAGGAGTGTTTGTCCTACTTTATAAAGCCTTTATGAGGGCAAAGATTTACAACAAACAAGGCAATCTGGCCATATGGTTTTATAAACAAAGGTACACGAAGAGACATGTTATATTACTGTTTAACAGAAGAAATGTCTTCCAGAGAAAATAGTCCCGCTATCGGTTCCTTTCTTTGGGTTGTCATGCTAAGCATGATCATGAAACCTCTGCTCCAATGTAAGAGCAAAATATCGAGGATTTAGTTTGGGAGGCCAGTTAATAGCCCCCGATAGTGTTCGGCGACAGTCGAGGTCAAGCCGGAAACACTTCGGCCAATGAATGGCCCGTCATTTAATATAGTCATCGGATCGCTGACCAGTTTACACGTATTGTGACAGTCAATTTTCGGCTTTCTCCACTGAGGTGCTTGACCATGCGAGCTGGAAGCACAATCGCAGTGGTTCTCCCTTTGCACACCTAGCCGAACAAAGCGGAACGTAGGAGGCAAGCGCGGGAGCCGGGCAACCAACTATTGACCGAAGACACAATTTGAAGCTGATGCATATATAGCAATATCCGAGAATGTTTTTGCCGAATCTCTAAAGGTGTCCGGCGTTGCACTGCGAGACTTGTGCTGAAAACACACAAATAGTTAAAAGTGCCATAAGCTTTGAAAACCAAAAAACGTCAGTAAAAACATGACGTCCGAACAAGATCAAGTGTTCGGTGCCGATCCGAAAATTGGACTTTAGAAAAAAGTGCTTCTGCCGTGCTTTAACTTTGCAACGACTAAGAAGAAAAACACTTAGTATGAAACGGCTCAAATAAATATAAGAGCCCCCAAGCGACTTGGGTAAAATTTGACTATAAAATGTAAGGTGACATGTAGAATGCCTTCTAGCCGGATTGTAGATCGTTTGTCGTAGTGGACCTTTTCGCTTCAACCTCTGGACCCAATAGTCCGGAGTGTGTCCGAATACCCTCGCGGTTATAAAAACCGGGGCATGCGTGGAGACCAGGCGTAGGGGTCATTAGTGCTTTATCAGACAAGTGCCCAAGTAGTTATGTTATATTACATGGTTAGTAAGAAACATCTTCCAGGGAGAATAGTTCCGTTAGGGGTTCCTTTCCCTGGGAGGCATGCCCTAAAGTGCATGTCTGGACTGCGAAAAGAGCAGAAAAACATCTGGGGGCAGGTAAATAAATAGGTAAGAAATCATCTTTTAGTTCACCGACCGAGTATTCCCTTAAGAACGCTAGCTTTCGGCTTCACCCAGTCTGAGGTACACATCCGGCTGACCCGGCAGTAACAATCGCAGAGGTGCTCCCTTTACCACCTAGCCGAACAATCGGGAACGTAGGGGTAAGCACAGGAGCCAGGCAATCCAGCTTGGCCAAAACTTAATTCATATCGATGCATATAATGGTGAATAAAAGGTACATGCGGAAGTGTGACACATGTGTTGGGCATAAAGCCCGTATTAATAAGCTTCTGTTAAAGAAGCCCCCAGGTATAATGAGCGCGGGTAGCGCGTCAAGTGTGTGCGAACAAAGTTTCGACAAGGAAAAAGTTTTTACAAGCAACTTTTTTACAAAAAAGTATAATTCTTGGTCGAACCGAACACAAGTTAGAAATTTAAAACTTTGAGCATGAAGGCAACTTAGCTGGTTAATGTGTTCGGTATTGACGACGCGGTCCGAGCTTGATGCGGGACAAGGTTCAATCCCCCAAGCCGGTCCCGAGGTGGAGGAGCAAGGAGCTCGGCACTCCGAAGTGGTTACATAGCACGGTCAATGCAGGACGGCAGAGTGATGCCGAAGTCTCCGGCATGGGGTAATGAAGTGTTGACGAAGCCCCCCGTCCAGCCGAGGTGACATCAAAGGATATAGTCCGGCTGGATCATTTTCCTGTGCACAAAAAATAGTGCAGACCGGGGATAATAGTAATAATAGGAATTAAAAAAAATGTTGCATAATAAATAATTTATGCAAAGTGAGTAGTAAAAGAAATATGGCCTGGCGCCAAAGTCGATGTCGATGCAGGTCGTCGGCGTAATGCAATAAAGGCGTGGCAAAGCCTGGATTCACAGGTCGGTCCGAGTTCCGGATGCGGCGTTCACCGAACTGTGTACGAAAACTGACCGAACCATCATGCGACCGTCGATAATGCGGCCACCATTTGATAGACCTGTGTACATATGCTGGACTAACCAAAGTAATAATTCCTTGGGAAAAATTTAACCCAAACAAGCAAAAAGGAAATACTAGGATTAATAGCACCTGGTTTATTTGTTGTAGCAATCCGAAGGAAGCCATCGAGCCTATCGGTGACGACACAGAGGAACTCTCAATGAAAGCACCAATGTCGGTGTCAAAACCGGCGGATCTCGGGTAGGGGGTCCCAAACTATGCGTCTAGGCGGATGGTAACAGGAGACAAGGGACACGATGTTTTACCCAGGTTCGGGCCCTCTTGATGGAGGTAAAACCCTACGTCCTGCTTGATTGATATTGATATTGTGGATGTTTACAAGAGTGGATCTACCACGAGATCAAGGAGGCTAAACCCTAGAAGCTAGCTTATGGTATGATTGTTGTTGTATATCTATCGACTAGCCTGGCCTCGGTTTATATAATGCACCAGAGGCCTAGGATAACAAGAGTCCTAGCTGAATACGCCGGTGGGGGAGGAGTCCTTTTCTTGATCGCCAAGTCTTGTGGAATCTTCCTTGTATGCGGCAACTGTCCGGACTGGCCCATGAGTATACGGCCATGGGGGTCCTCGGCCCAATCCAACTGATCGGGAGACGACGTGGTGAGTACCCCCTAGTCCAGGACACCGTCAATGATCTCTCACTAAATTTCAAGGTATAAGTGTTCTCCCTGAGTATGCACCGTTGCCAAAGTTCGTCGTGCTGAGACACCACATGATGATCGGGTGTGATAAGCTCTACGTTCACATACAATGGGTGCAAGTCAGTTTTGCACACGCAGAAATACTCGGGTTAAACTTGATGAGCCTAGCATGTGCAGATATGGCCTCGGAACACTGAGACCGAAACGTCGAGCGTGAATCATATAGTAGATATGATCAACATAGTGATGTTCACCATTGAAAACTACATTTCACGTGATGATCGGAACTGGTTTAGTTGATTTGGATCACGTGATAACTTAGATGATTAGAGGGATGTCTGTCTAAGTGGGAGTTGTTAAGTAATTTGATTAATTGAACTTTAATTTATCATGACATAGTACCTGATAGTATTTTGCTTGTCTATCTTGTTGTAGATAGATGGACCGTGTTGTTGTTCCGTTGAATTTTAATGCGTTCCTTGAGAAAGCTAAGTTGAAAGATGATGGTAGCAATTACACGGACTGGGTCCGTAACTTGAGGATTATCATCATTGCTGCACAGAAGAATTACGTCTTGGAAGCACCGCTAGGTGCAAGACCCGCTGCAGGAGCAACGCCGGACGTTGTGAACGTCTGGCAGAGCAAAGCTGATGACTACTCGACAGTTCAGTGTGCCATGCTTTACGGCTAAGAACCGGGACTTCAACGACATTTTGAATGTCATGGAGCATATAAGATGTTTCAGGAGTTGAAGTTAATATTTCAAGCAAATGCCCGGATTGAGAGATATGAAGTCTCCAATAAGTTCTATAGCTGCAAGATGGAGGAGAATAGTTCTGTCAGTGAACATATACTCAAAATGTCTAGGTATAATAATCACTTGATTCAACTAGGTGTTAATCTTTCTGATGATAGTGTCATTGACAGAATTCTTCAATCACTGCCACCAAGCTACAAGAGCTTCATGATGAACTATAATATGCAAGGGATGGAAAAGACAATTCCCGAGCTCTTCACGATGCTAAAGGCTGCAGAGGTAGAAATCAAGAAGGAGCATCAAGTGTTGATGGTCAACAAGACCACCAGTTTCAAGAAAAAGGGTAAAGGGAAGAAGAAGGGGAACTTCAAGAAGAACGGCAAACAAGTTGCTGCTCAGGAGAAGAAACCCAAGTCTGGACCTAAGCCCGAGACTGAGTGCTTCTACTGCAAAGGGACTGGTCACTGGAAGTAGAATTGCCCCGAGTATTTGGCGGATAAGAAGGATGGCAAGGTGAACAAAGGTATATGTGATATACATGTTATTGATGTGTACCTTACTAAAGCTCGCAGTAGCACCTGGGTATTTGATACTGGTTCTGTTGCTAATATTTGCAACTCGAAATAGGGACTACGGATTAAGCGAAGATTGGCTAAGGACGAGGTGATGATGCGCGTGGGGAATGGTTCCAAAGTCGATGAGATCGCGGTCGGCGCGCTACCTCTACATCTACCTTCGGGATTAGTTTTAGACCTGAATAATTGTTATTTGGTGCCAGCGTTAAGCATGAACATTATATCTAGATCTTGTTTGATGCAAGACGGTTATTCATTTAAATCTGAGAATAATGGTTGTTCTATTTATATGAGTAATATCTTTTATGGTCATGCACCCTTGAAGAGTGGTCTATTTTTGTTGAATCTCGATTATAGTGATACACATATTCATAATGTTGAAGCCAAAAGATGTAGAGTTGATAATGATAGTGTTACTTATTTGTGGCACTACCGTTTAGGTCATATTGGTGTAAAGCGCATGAAGAAACTCCATACTGATGGACTTTTGGAATCACTTGATTATGAATCACTTGGTACTTGCGAACCATGCCTCATGGGCAAGATGACTAAAACGCCGTTCTCCGAAACAATGGAGCGAGCAACAGATTTGTTGGAAATCATACATACTAATGTATGTGGTCCGATGAATATTGAGGCTCACGGTGGGTATCCTTATTTTCTCACCTTCACAGATGATTTAAGCAGATATGGGTATATCTACTTAATGAAACATAAGTCTGAAACATTTGAAAAGTTCAAAGAATTTCAGAGTGAAGTGGAAAATCATCGTAACAAGAAAATAAAGTTTCTATGATCCGATCATGGAGGAGAATATTTGAGTTACGAGTTTGGTCTTCATTTGAAACAATGTGGAATAGTTTCGCAACTCACACCACCCGGAACACCACAACGTAATGGTGTGTCCGAACATCGTAACCGCACTTTATTAGATATGGTGCGATCTATGTTGTCACTTACTGATTTACTGCTATCATTTTGGGGTTATGCTTTAGAGACAGCTGCATTCATGTTAAATAGGGCACCGTCTAAATCTGTTGAGACGATGCCTTATGAACTATGGTTTGGCAAGAAACCAAAGTTGTCATTTCTTAAAGTTTGGGGCTGTGATGCTTATGTGAAAAAGCTTCAACCCAATAAGCTCGAACCCAAATCGGAGAAATGTGTCTTCATAGGATACCCAAAGGAGACTGTTGGGTACACCTTCTATCACAGATCCGAAGGCAAGACATTTGTTGCTAAGAATGGATCCTTTCTAGAGAAGGAGTTTCTCTTGAAAGAATTCTGTGGGAGGAAATTAGAACTTGGTGAGGTAACTGTACCTGCTCCCTTATTGGAAAGTAGTTCATCACAGAAACCGGTTCCTGTGATGCCTACACCAATTAGTGAGGAAGCTAATGATATTGATCAAGAAACTTCAGATCAAGTTATTACCGAACCTCGTAGGTCAACCAGAATAAGATCCACACCAGAGTGGTACGGTAATCCTATTCTGGAGGTCATGTTACTTGACCATGGCGAACCTACAAACTATGAGGAAGCGATGATGATCTCAGATTCCACAAAATGGCTTGAAGCCATGAAATCTGAGATGGGATCCATGTATGAGAACAAAGTGTGGACTTTGGTTGACTTGCCCGATGATCAGCAAGCCATCGAGAATAAATGGATCTTCAAGAAGTAGACTGACGATGACGCTAATGTTACTGTTTACAAAGCTCGACTTGTTGCAAAAGGTTTTCGACAAGTTCAAGGGGTTGACTATGATGAGACTTTCTCACCCGTAGTGATGCTTAAGTCTGTCCAAATCATGTTAGCAATGGCCGCATTTTATGATTATGAAATTTGGCAAATGGATGTCAAAACTGTATTCCTGAATGGATTTCTAGAAGAAGAGTTGTATATGATGCAACCAGAAGGTTTTGTCGATCCAAAAGGTGCTAACAAAGTGTGCAAGCTCCAGCGATCCATTTATGGACTGGTGCAAGCCTCTCGGAGTTGGAATAAACGTTTTGATAGTGTGATCAAAGCATATGGTTTTATACAGACTTTTGGAGAAGCCTGTATTTACAAGAAAGTGAGTGGGAGCTCTGTAGCATTTCTAATACTATATGTGGATGACATATTGTTGATTGGAAATGATATAGAATTTCTGGATAGCATAAAAGGATACTTGAATAAGAGTTTTTCAATGAAAGACCTTGGTGAAGCTGCTTATATATTGGGCATCAAGATCTATAGAGATAGATCAAGACGCTTAATTGGACTTTCACAAAGCACATACCTTAATAAAGTTTTAAAAAAGTTCAAAATGGATCAAGCAAAGAAAGGGTTCTTGCATGTGTTACAAGGTGTGAAGTTGAGTCAGATTCAATGCCCGACCACTACAGAAGATAGAGAGAAAATGAAGAATGTTCCCTATGCTTCATCCATAGGCTCTATCATGTATGCAATATTGTGTACCAGAGCTGATGTGTGCCTTGCTATTAGTTTAGCTGGGAGGTACCAAAGTAATCCAGGAGTGGATCAATGGATAGCGGTCAAGAACATCCTAAAATACCTGAAAAGGACTAAGGATATGTTTCTCGTTTATGGAGGTGACAAAGAGCTCGTCGTAAATGGTTACATTGATGCAAGCTTTGACACTGATCCGGACGATTCTAAATCGCAAACCGGATACATGTTTATATTGAACGGTGGAGTTGTCAGTTGGTGCATTTCTAAAAAAAGCGTCGTGTCGGGATCTACATGTGAAGTGGAGTACATAGCTGCTTTAGAAGCAGCAAATGAAGGAGTCTGGATGAAGGAGTTCATATCCGATCTAGGTGTCATACCTAGTGCATCGGATCCAATGAAAATCTTTTGTGACAATACTGGTGCAATTGCCTTGGCAAAGGAATCCAGATTTCACAAGAGAACCAAGCACATCAAGAGACGCTTCAATTCCATCCGGGATCAAGTCCAGGTGGGAGACATAGAGATTTGCAAGATACATACGGATCTGAATGTTGCAGACCTATTGACTAAGCCTCTCTCACGAGCAAAACATGATCATCACCAAGACTCCATGGGTGTTAGAATCATTACTGTGTAATCTAGATTATTGACTCTACTGCAAGTGGGAGACTGAAGGAAATATGCCCTAGAGGCAATAATAAAGTTATTATTTATTTCCTTATTTCATGATAAATGTTTATTATTCATGCTAGAATTGTATTAACCGGAAACATAATATATGTGTGAATACATAGACAAACATAGTGTCACTAGTATGCCTCTATTTGACTAGCTCGTTGATCAAAGATGGTTAAGGTTTACTAACCATTGACATGAGTGGTCATTTGATAAATGGGATCACATCATTAGGAGAATAATGTGATTGACTTGACCCATTCCGTTAGCTTAGCACTTGATCGTTTTAGTTTACTGCTATTGCTTTCTTCATGACTTATACATGTTCCTATGACTATGAGATTATGCAATTCCCGGTTACCGGAGGAACACTTTGTGTGCTACCAAAAGTCACAACGTAACTGGGTGATTATAAAGGTGCTCTACAAGTGTCTTCGATGGTACTTGTTGAGTTGGCATAGATCGAGATTAGGATTTGTCACTCTGATTGTCGAAGAGGTATCTCTGGGCCCTCTCAGTAATGCACATCACTATAAGCCTTGCAAGCAATGTGACTAATGAGTTAGTTGCGGGTTGAAGCATTACGGAACAAGTAATGAGACTTGCCAGTAACGAGATTGAGCTAGGTATTGAAATATCGACGATCGAATCTTGGGCAAGTAACATACCGATGACAAAGGGAACACCGTATGTTGTTATGCGATTTGACCGATAAAGATCTTCGTAGAATATGTAGGAGCCAATATGAGCATCCAGGTTCCGCTATTGGTTATTGACCGGAGACGTGTCTCAGTCATGTCTACATAGTTCTCGAATCCGTAGGGTCCGCACGCTTAATGTTCGGTGACGATCGGTATTATGGGTTTATGAGTTTTGATGTACCGAAGGTAGTTCGGAGTCCCGGATATGATCACGGACATGACGAGGAGTCTCGAAATGGTCGAGACATAAAGATCGATATATTGGATAACTATGTTTGTCGAAAGGGTTTCGGGCAAGTTTGGACATATACTGGAGTACTCGGAGGTTACCGGAACCCCCCGGGTAGTGTAATGGGCCTATTGGGCCTTAGTGGAGAAGAGGAGGGGCGGCCAAGGCAGGCCGCGCACCCCCTCCCCCTCTAGTCTAAATTGGACAAGGAGGGGGGTGCCCCCTTTCCTTCCCCTCTCTCTCCTCCTTCCCCCCTCTCCTACTCCTACTAGGAAAGGGGGAGTCCTACTCCCGGTGGGAGTACGACTCCCCCCTTGGCGTTCCCTCCTCCTTGTCCGACCGCCTCCCCCCTAGCTCCTTTATATACGGGGGCAGGGGGGCACCCCAAGACACACAAGTTGATCATTGATCTTTAGTCGTGTGCGGTGCCCCCTTCCACCATAATCCACCTTGGTCATATCGTAGAGGTGCTTAGGCAAAGCCCTGCATTGGTCGCTTCATCAACACCGTCATCACGCCGTCATGCTGACGGAACTCTCCCTCGAAGCCTTATTGGATCGTGAGTTCGTGGGACATCACCGAGCTGAACGTTCGGTACTAGGATCGGTCTATGGTGAAGACGTACGACTACATCAACCGCATTGTCATAACGCTTCCGCTTATGGTCTACGAGGATACATGGACGACACTCTTCCCTCTCATTGCTATGCATCACCATGATCTTGCGTGTGCGTAGGAAAATTTTGAAATTACTACGTTCACCAACAACGCTCCGCCCCGCTGCCCGTCAGTAGCTGTTGCCGGCCGCCGTTTCTTCCACACCACCATCGAAAGCCAGGGCCAACGCCTGCTCCGTCGCCGCGGCCTGAAGGCGAGAGGTTGCCATCATGGCCGCCACCCCACTGCAGCCCACCATGGCCATCACCCACTCCGCCATCGCGGTCCGAAGGCAGAAGGTGGTGGTCGTGGCCGCTACCCTGTCGTCGGCCCCCATGGCTGCCAGCCCACCATCGATCACCGCGGTCATCACCCACTCCGCCACTGCCGCCCGAAGGCGGGAGGCGGAGGTGGATGCCCGCATGTGCGTCAGCGACCTTGCGCGCTACACCGAGTTCCTGCGGGAGGAGGAGGAGCGCCTCATCAAGCATGCCAAGAGCGTTACCGCCGCCGTGGCCGCGGCACATGCCACCTCAGAGACGAGGAATTAGGAGATCTACGAGGAGAACCACCGCTTCGAGAGGGGTCATCTGAGCGGCAGAGGGCGTTCGAGGTGAGTGTCGCTAAAGGTGCAGCAACGGCAGGCACCGTACTGCAGTTGTCCAGCTCGTCGGTAGGCTCCTCCTCCTCCACCTCTTACTGAGCACCCTTGGCAGAGGAGAGGCTGCCGGAAGTAGTACAAAGCCTTTCCATAGTAGTAGCAGTATTTAGGGGCTATTTTGTTCAGTTCATCTGACTATAGATGTGGAGGAATTGTACAATATACTTAAAATTAGCTAGTATATAAAGTAGAACTAGCTATTTCAGTACATGGTTGGCAACAATTGAGGAAATGTTTGGTTGGTTTAGCTATCGAGTTGAACTGTTTGTATAAAGAACGACTGCTTAATCTATGAATGAAATTTGTGCTTAATTACTAAATTTTAGTTGGAAAAATTAGATACTGCTAATGATTTTTAGCTGCATATTTTGACAAATCGCAGTGTTATAATCTTGACAAATGCCAATGTTACTAGATCAACAAATGTCAATCTTTCTAGTTTGATAAATGGCAACATACCCAATATGACAAATGCAAATCTTACCAAATTGTTTGTAAGTGGTGGTACACGGGTCATCCAAAACAACCTTTTTCTTTGAGATGCACAAATCCTTCTCTCACTTTGCATATGGGTGTTCTATCTAAAACGTTTGCGATCAAGAGCTGCACAAATCCTGCTCGACACATTTTCCCTTGGCATCCTGGGGAAGCTGTCAGTCTACATACGGGTGTTCTAACTAAAACGTTTGCGATGAGTGTTTTATCTTTAAAAACCATTGACATTTTTTTCAAAAGGAAATGTTTGATAAGTCTGTACATCAAGAGAGAAAAATGCAAGTTCGCTCAAACCATATATTTCATTCAGTCACACTACAAATTTATATTCATATGATCGAGATACAATATTAAACCCAAGAAAAAAACTATTTACGGCAGCGGCGGAGGCGGTGTGCCGCGCTGTCCTTGTCATTGTCGTCCTCCGGGATGCCGTTGTTTAAGTCTTCAAGGCAGAACATAATGTTCTTCACTTGTAAATCAAACATCATGTCATTGCGCGATCGACGGGCGGGGCACGGGAGGATGGCAGCTGGCGGCGCTGGAGGTAGCGGTCGACGGCGGCATCCCATGCCACTAAGGGGGGTGCGCGCACGGGCACTGGCGCGACGGGTGCACCCAAACACACAGGGACTGGCGCCGTAGTTGGTGGAGGGGTGCGCACGGGCATGGGCGCTGGCGCTGGCATGTACACGAGCTCGCGCTTCCAACTCTGTGATACTGCTCGGTGACCAGCCCGCAGCTTCCAGTTCTGTGATACTGCTTTGTGACCAGCCCGTCAATGCTACAGGGATGGTCGCTGGCGTGGGTGCGGGGATGGGAGCTGGGACAAGAGCGGGGGTAGCAACCGCTGCGGCCAGCTCGTTTTGGGCCATGTCCATGAGGCCCCATTCCTCCTTTTTTTCTATCTCCTCCGGCTCGGAGTCGACTTCACCAAACATGAAGACTAGTGGTAGACGATCCTTCTATGCCATGCCGTTGGTGGAGGTCTACGGGAGGGAGGGGAATGTGAGGCGAACAGTAACACCGCCCGTATTAAGTAGCGGCTCAGGCACCATTAATGGAGAGGAAGGCAGACTGTCATGGAAGTCAAAAGGGCTCGCTTCCCAGTCATCCTGCCCAGCGTACAACTCGCACACTTCCCGGTGAGCCTACGCATTGGAGGACAGCTTGCACGCCTCTCGGTCAGCCTGCACACCGGACTGCGCTCGCACGCCTCCCGTTCAGTCAAGCAGCTCTCCGCACGGCACCTCTTATAGCCATTAAAACCAAGACACATGGCGTCACATGAATGGTTAACATAACACACATGATTTGAATTATACAAACATTTACGATGTTAGAGTGGCAGCTATTTGTTTCAAAATGCCTTTGTTGGCTATTTTCGAGTGGTCCTTCTCTCAAAATGGATACGAAAAATACCACAGCATGTCGGGTGCTGTCGGTGTCAAAACCGGCGGATCTCGGGTAGGGGGTCCCGAACTGTGCGTCTAGGCGGATGGTAACAGGGGACGAGGGACACGATGTTTTACCCAGGTTCGGGCCCTCTTGATGGAGGTAAAACCCTACATCCTGCTTGATTAATATTGATGATGTGTGTTACAAGAGTAGATCTACCACGAGATCAAGGAGGCTAAACCCTAGAAGCTAGCCTATGGTATGATTGTTGTTCGTCCTACGGACTAAAGCCATCCGGTTTATATAGACACCGGAGAGGGCTAGGGTTACACAGAGTCGGTTACAATGGTAGGAGATCTACATATCCGTATCGCCAAGCTTGCCCTCCACGCCAAGGAAAGTCCCATCCGGACACGGGACGAAGTCTTCAATCTTGTATCTTCATAGTCTTGGAGTCCGGCCGATGATGATAGTTCGGCTATCCGGACACCCCCTAGTCCGGAACTCCCTCAGTAGCCCCTGAACCAGGCTTCAATGACGACGAGTCAGGCGCGCATGTTGTCTTCGGCATTGCAAGGCGGGTTCTCCCTCCGAATAATTCATAGAAGATTGTGAACACCAGGATAGTGTCTGGCTCTGCAAAATAATTTCCACATACCACCGTAGAGAGAATAATATTTACACAAGTTCAATCTGCTGACGTATTTCATGGCATGACATCACACCACTACCAAGCCTTTACTCTAATTGTTTTTATTGTACCACCTCAGCGCGTTTAGCGAAGCGGTTTCCTTGGCACGTCTTGTCGAAGCAGAGATCGTGTTCCCCTTATTCCGGGATTCCCATCAATACAGACGTGGGTAACCCAACCGCGCCCGTCGCCACGCCCCCTCCATCGAAGGTAGGTTCCAAACGGTCACGAGGACGGCTCTCGGTATTCTTCCTCTTTATAATGAGACCAAGGCCGGTTCTTTTTCTTCAATCCTCAATCGAATCCGCCCCTCGCCCCCGAGTTCCAACACCCAGGGCTTCAGATTCTGGTAT
This sequence comes from Triticum timopheevii, assembly GCA_963921465.1. Classification (NCBI taxonomy): domain Eukaryota; kingdom Viridiplantae; phylum Streptophyta; class Magnoliopsida; order Poales; family Poaceae; genus Triticum; species Triticum timopheevii. The sequence continues at coordinate 158,678,401 of OY997272.1, forward strand.
CTCCGACCTTCGACAATGTCCGACTCCGACCCACGGGGCCGGTGGATGCCCTCCTCCGTCACAGAAGAAGACGTGTTAAAGCTGAGAGACGCCAGGTACTTGACCTATGAGATTTCGCATAGGTTGCCTGCCCGAGGGCAAGTTATTCCTACTCCCGAGCCCGGCGAGAGCGTTGTGTTCGTGTCTCACCTCCGTAGGGGTTTAGGCTTCCCGATGGACCCCTTCGTGAGGGGGCTCATGTTTTACTATGGGCTGGAATTCCATGACTTGGCTCCGGAGTCCATCCTCCACATCTCATCGTTTATTGTCATTTGCGAAGCTTTCCTCCGCACTACCCCTCACTTCGGCTTGTGGCTAAAAACCTTCAATGTGGAGCCGAAGATGATCGAGGGGTGTCAGGTAGAGTGCGGAGGGGCGATTATAAGCAAGAGGGCCGATGCTCCATGGCCCGATGGCTCTTTTCAAGAGGAGCTCGGCGTGTGGTAACAGGAGTGGTTCTATATCACCGCTCCCAGGGGCAGCAGGCAGAGGCCTCCGCCCGTCTTCCGCTCGGGCCCTCCACAACAGTTGACGTCATGGGTCAACAAGGGGCATGACTGGGGGCCGCCCAAAGACGTACCCCTTTTGCAGGACCGGATTCGAGGCCTCCAAGAAAGGGAGATCAATCTAGTCGCAGTAGTACAGGTTATGCTGATCCGACGCCTACTGCCGTGCAAACGTCGCCCCCTCCGCCTGTGGGAATTTAATCCGGAGGGGCCACGAGCTCTTCAACACTTCATGGGTTTGACACCCATGGAGATGTACAAACTGTTCTTTGGATCGCAAGAGATGCGTCCGGTCTTGACCGAGGACGCTGGCCTAAGCTGCAATCGCCCGGATACTCAAGTAAGTAGCCCTGTGTCCGGACACACTGTCCACTTATTTATCGTGGGTTTGCCCTTTAACCAGCTATCCCTTGGACAGAAGTGGATAGCGCTAGCAAAACTGATACGGTGTCCGGCCCCCCTTCCTGAGACCACGAAGGGTCCCGTGTTAATCAAACTGTTGGAGGTTGCACCCTCGGAGGACGGCGAAGGGGGGAACAGGGGAACTACCACCTCTGCCAAGGAGGCTTTCAGTAAGGGAGGAATCAAGAGTCCCTCCTTCCAGGGGGAGAAGAGGACAGCTTCCGAAGACCCGGAGGCCAAGGCCTTGAAATGGGGAAAGAAATCTGTACCGGAAGGTCCTGTGCCGGGAAGAGCCCCGGCTGCACTGTCTCCTCGGAGCAATCAGCCCTCTAGCAAGCTGTAAGTAAAAAAGGAGGAATTTTGTAATAGTGGATACCCCTGCTTAATTTTTGAGGGTAACCGAAGTTTTCATCTTGTAGTTCGGATCTCAGCCCGTCTCAGCACAGCTCATCTTCGGGGGACCTTCGTCCGGAGATGATGGAGAGTGAAACGCCTCCATCTGCCGCCCCATCATGCGGGGCGGACGACCCTGAGGTGTCGTCGCGGAGGGTCTCCCCGAGTCCGGCGGGGCCAGAGAGTTCGGCACCCATTGGAGTACGGCCGGTGGAGCTGCAGGATTTGCTTAAGAGGGCGTCCATCTCGGAAGATCACCGCACATTAATGAGTACGGTTATTGAAAGTATCTCATCCGCCGAGAGCGGGTTGTATGAGGCTGTCGGAAGCTTGCTGGCGGGCTTTGAGGTATGCAAAAAAGAACATACCTTTTGACAGTTTTGCACATGAAGTGCGCCCTGTATAGATAGTAGCCCCTGAGACTTGGTATGCTGTCGAAAGTGATAGCGTGCCAAGGATCATAATCTCAGTAATAGAATGTCGCCTCTCCTATGCAGGTGGCGGAACGTTCGGTGGCCAGCCGGACTGATGGAGCTGCCGAACTGAAGAGGCAACTCGATGTTGCGGATGCGGACATCTCGCTGGTCAATAAATGACTTGATGAATCACAAGGTACGTGGTTGCTCCGCGGTCGCCTAGTAAGGGAGCTGACGCCCATGCCTTACAATTTGTATGCTTGATGCAGATGGTGCTGCTGCTATGGAAGGCCTTCGAGCAGAGCTTGCTCGGGCCAAGGAGCAAGCCAGAAAAAGCGAGGCGGCTGCCTCGAAGGCAGTGGAAGAGCTAGAAGCCGAGAAGGCTGCTCACTGCCGAAGCAGGAAGGAGATGGCCGGAATGGCCACAAAATTAAAAGTTGCTACCGACCGCCAGGAGGTTCTTGAAAGAGAATGCTGAGTGGAACAAGAGGACCTGAAGAAGGCCGACGCCGAAGCCAAGGATGCCCGTAGTGCGATGCGGGCTATGAAGGAGGAACTGTGTCAAGTCCGAGACATTGTGGCTGGAAAGCCCTTTATGCTGCGCAGGAAGTTCACGGATCCAAAGTATGCTCAGCTGGGCCGATTGTATGGTGCGGAGGGTCCTTATCTGGACTTGGCAGCGAGTGCGGCGGACGCAGTCGTGCACTTCCGAAGCCAGGAGGATCACGAAATGGAAGAGCTTTTTTGCTCTCAATTCCATAGTCCGGAGCGTCAACTTCCGCTGAGTGATCGGATGGTTGAGTGGGCCGAGCTAAATAGATTATCCGGACTTGCCATGACGGATGTGGTCACTCATCTGTGGCCGGGAAGGCCCAAGCCAAAGAGTTATTTTGGCTTGTTGCAGCAATTCCTTGGGGCGGTGCCGCGTATTGGGGCGATGAAGCGGTCGGCGTGTATAGAAGGTGCGCGGATGGCTCTTGCCCGTGGTAAGACATACTAGGCTGAGATGGATGCCACCGCTGTTGCATCCCGGGGTTCGGATAAAAGCCGGTTCCCCACCGAGCACTATTTTGAGGAAGTCCTGCAGGGCGCTCGTTTAATAGAATCGCAGTGCTCAAAAAAATGTTATGTTTGAATGACATGTATGATTTCTGAGATCGTGTGTATAATACAATAGCTTTTTATACTTGTGAGCTCATGTATTGAACTATCTCCTGTGCGGCCGTATGTTTATGTATAATCTGAAAGATGGCAGTCTTTGGCTTCATCCCCCACGCACATGGTGCGGGGGTGTTTGCAAAAACAAAAACGCTTTTTCACACTTAATCCAACGTCTTGGTCCTTTTAAGGAGGTGATAGCGTAGCAAACTAGGCAACCGGACTATAATGCTTTATCACTTTCACTTAGCCATAGGAGCTCGAATGTGGGGCTACTATATAGCCCCCGGCGGCACCGCTCATCTCCGAACTCGGGGTGCGTATGTGCCTGGCCGGGAAGCGGTCCTTTTTCAAAGCGGAGGAATTCTAAACATTCCAATGGTCGATCGAGTGGTTGACCAGTCTCTCGCTATATCATGACAGTCAGTTTTCGGCTTTCTCTACTGAGGTGCTCGCCCGGCCGAACCGGGGCACAATCACAGTAGTTCTCCTGGTGCTACGTTAGCCGATGATACGGAACGTAAGGCAGCAAAACACAAGAGCCAGGCAAACCCAACATTTGACCAAAGACATGATTCAGAGCTGATGCATATAAGGCCTAACTCGAGACGCCGAACACTCCCTGAGGTGTTCGGTCTTTATGATACTGGGCAGAACAATGCCCTAAGCCCCTAATGTCTAGGTACAGACGGGAACTTCTGACGCGGCCGATGCCAAAATGCCAGCCTCCTCCTCGGCTATGGTAGGAAACCGGGGGATGTGTATCAACAAGAGACAGTAAGAAAGGTTTACGCAGGGTCTTAATCTAAAAAGAATCCTTGCAACGGGTCCCTGTTGCACGTCTGCACCTGTGTCTCCATTGTGCTGTGTCCTGGACGGGTGTAGCACGTGCTTCATCTGTAAAAGAGAAGGACTTAGTTTCTAAGAAATATCGTGCAAAAGTTGTGTTAAAATAAAGTATAATTTGGTAGATAAAGAAAGTTGAGCTTTATTGGCTCTCATTGTTGAAATGCGCGGCCCCTTATAAAGGGGGTATGCGGCTGGGAAGCCCCTTGTTCATTTACGCCGGACTCGCCTAACCGTGTCCGGGGTCTGAATGACCTGTGTTTAGGGGCCTTGACCTACAAGGTCGGAGTGGCTGTCAAGGCAGCCCCACGCTCTCCATGGTCGAGGAACACTCGTAGTTACTCTTTAATGAGATTATGCCGCGTGGACCGGGCATTGTAAGTATATGAGATGTGTAGTGTGGTATGGCGTTAAAGCGGGCGAAAGCTTTCGTCCCAGTAGTGCTTGATGGCCACTGTGTAATGGGGTGCGACGAAGAGTGAGCCTTTCGTGACGCCGGTTGTCGGATGAACCGAACACAACCTCTAGTGGTACAGAGCCCATATAATTGGCTTAAAGGCCTAGCATCGCTCCTTTGAAGGGAGTGCTGTTATGGCGAATGTTGGTAGGGTCTATCCCCATTCTGCGGACAGTGTCCTGATATGGCAGGAGCCGCGCTTTGTTGTCGTGTTATCACATGAAGTGAGTTCACTGTTTTGATTTCTAATGGGAAAGTCTTCTGTTTTCCAGAGTGCTGCTTTTGGCGTTCGTCACTTTCGCTTGGTGTATCGAGCCCCTTGTGTTCGGCGTTAAGTCGGCCGGACTGCTTGAAGACCCAACAATCTTTGTGGGTATGGTTTGCAGGCTTTCCAGAGGTACCATGTATTTGACATAGTCGGTCTAGAATCTTGTTTAGGTTGGATAGCTCGTCACTGTTGTCCTTGAGGGACAGCGTTCTGTTGTTCGGCCGAGAGTTTTTGAATCCGGCGTTGACCGCCGTACTGTTTGGGCCATTTTCCTTATTCCGGCGCTGATCCTTTCCGCGTCGAGATTTCCCATTTCCATCCCTGACTTCGGATGTACTCAGGTCGCTGGTACTGCATCTAGCCAGCCAGCTGTCTTCCCCCGTGCAAAAGCGGGTCATGAGGCTTGTTAGTGTGGCCATTGTTCTTGGTTTTTCCTGGCCGAGGTGTCTGGCGAGCCATTCGTCTCGGACGTTGTGTTTGAAGGCTGCTAAGGCTTCTGCGTCCGGACAGTCGACTATTTGGTTCTTTTTTAGTGAGGAACCTGTTCCAGAATTTGCGTGCTGACTCTCCGGGCTGTTGAGTTATGTGACTTAAATCGTCTGCATCCGGAGGGCGGACGTAAGTCCCTTGAAAATTTGCTCGAAACGCATCTTCAAGCTCTTCCCAACTTCCAATGGTATTTTCTGGGAGGCTTTTAAGCCAATGCCGAGCTAGCCCTTTGAGCTTGAGGGGTAGGTATTTTATGGCATGGAGATCGTCTCCTCTGGCCATATGTATGTGTAGGATATAATCCTCAATCCAGACTCCGGGGTCTGTCGTTCCGTCATATGCCTCTATGTTTACGGGTTTGAATCCCGCTGGAAATCCATGATCCAGTACCTCGTCGGTGAAACATAGTGGGTGTGCGGCGCCCCTGTATTTGGGTGTGCCGTTGTCTTCAAATGCTCTGCGGGTTGTGTTGCTTCCTGGAGTCTTCTTTTTTGGCCCATAAATAGATTTAACTGGGTCGTCCTTTTTCCGAGGATCTTTATGCTGATCGTGTGGCGGTTTGTGTGCGGCGCCCCTTGTTGCTCTTGGCCTGTCATCTGGTCGTCTATCCGGCCAGGCAGCTTCTTTCTTTTTTGACTGCGGGGGCTCTAAGGCCTCCTCGTCAAATTCGGGCAACAACTTGCGCTTCGGGTAGCTCTTTGTCTGGTGACTAGCGCCATGTTTATCTGCGCTGTTGAGTACTTTGCTCCATCTCATTATGAGTGCGTCCTCCGCTTTTTTGAGCTTCTGCTTTTGCTTCTGCAAACTTCTTGCCGTGGCGACAAGCCTTTTATGAAGATTCGTATGCTCTAGTGATGTGAGATCATCTTCTCCAGGAATGGGTTGCCTGTCCAGTTCATCATGTTCGGATGGCTGTTTGGTGGCATGTGCGTCGTCCACTGCTTCGCCCTGCTCTAGGGCCGGGTCCGTATGGGTGGCTCTTTTATCGAGGCCGGACTTCGGGCGGCGCTTGCGTCGCCGTTTTGGTTGTTTGTTGGGGGAGTTGTCCTTCGCCACGTCCCGTTTTTCCTCATTATCGTTTCCTTTTGGTGTACCCACCATGCATACGTCGTGAGTTGGGGTGGCTTTCCCGTGCCCGGTAGGCGCTGGTTCTTGGTCGTCTCCGGCATCGTCGTCCATACCGTCGATGTCTTTGGAGTCATAGTTTAGCATGTCGGTTAGATCGTCGACAGTGGCTATTAATTGGGTGGTGGGTGGGTTTTGAATTTCTTCGTCATCCGCATCCCAACCGTCCTGGCCGCAATCCGGCCAGGGCTCTCCTGATAACGAGAGACACTTTAGCAAACTCAAGATGTCGCTGAAAGGTGAGTGTTGAAAGATGTCCGAGGCAGTAAACTCTATGATCGGCGCCCAACCAGATTCGGTTGGTGAGGGCGTGGGCGGTTCGGAGTCCGGCAAGGAGTTCGGCGCCTCGGAGTCAAGAGCTATGTGAGGGACAAGGTCAGTGTTCGGCTCTATCGCCGTAGAGGTTGCAACCCCCGAGGCGGCGTCTAGCCATCCGTCCTCGATCTGCGCAGCCGGCTCCGAATTGTAGGTCGGAGCGGGCTCAAGTGCGGCCTCCAGGGTACTGTCAGGCGGCAGAGCTAAATCCTGCCCACCGTGACAGTGCGGCACGCTCGGTTGTGGCTCGAATTCGTCGAAGATCAAGTCTCCGCGGATGTCAGCCGTGAAGTTCAAACTTCCAAATCTGACCTGACGGCCAGGGGCGTAGCTTTCGATCTGCTCCAGATGGCCAAGCGAATTGGCCCGCAGTGCAAAGCCGCCGAATACAAAGATCTGCCCGGGGAGGAAGGTCTCACCCTGGACTGCATCGTTGATGACAATCGAAGAAGCCATCGAGCCTATCGGCGATGACACAGAGGAACTCTCAATGAAAGCACCAATGTCGGTGTCAAAACCGGTGGATCTCGGGTAGGGGGTCCCGAACTGTGCGTCTAGGCAGATGGTAACAGGAGACGAGGGACACGATGTTTTACCCAGGTTCGGGCCCTCTTGATGGAGGTAAAACCCTATGTCCTGCTTGATTAATATTGATGATGTGTGTTACAAGAGTAGATCTACCACGAGATCAAGGAGGTTAAACCCTAGAAGCTAGCCTATGGTATGATTGTTGTTCGTCCTACGGACTAAAGCCATCCGGTTTATATAGACACCGGAGAGGGCTAGGGTTACACAGAGTCGGTTACAATGGTAGGAGATCTACATATCCGTATCGCCAAGCTTCCCCTCCACGCCAAGGAAAGTCCCATCCGTACACGGGACGAAGTCTTCAATCTTGTATCTTCATAGTCTTGGAGTCCGGCCGATGATGATAGTTCGGCTATCCGGACACCCCCTAGTCCGGAACTCCCTCAGGTGCCATTCCATGATAGCATGCCAAGTATAATGAATTCAAGACAAGTTTTGGATTTGTTAGAATTTAAAAACAAAGTATCTCAACATTTTGACGGCAATCAACACTGCCCTGGTGTTTGAAATTCATTCCCATTTCTTGCATGGGACCTAAGCATGCACCCAAGGACAAAGATTTGATTTTCAACCAATTTATATGCACTGGAGCATGTGCATGTAGTTCAAATTTGAATTATGCACATAAAATGCCAGAAACCTAGTTAATGTATAAAATGTCCAAATGAACCCCGAAGAACTCCAAACTTTAACACAACACTCCTGTTGTTCCATGCTGACACTAGAAAAGTTTTGAAAGCAATAAGAGACAACGGATATCATTTCGTCCCCAAAGGTGGCACATTCCCTACCAAAACCATCAGGCTTGCTGTGAGAAGCTCCAGTTTGTGAGAAGCTTATACCCAAACCTACCCCAAATGGGAAAAAATTACCACGACATGTTTATGCCGCTCCATGATAACATGCCGAGTTTCATGAATTTTAGACGAGTTTTGGAGTTACTGGAATTTAAAAACCAGGTATCTCAATGTTTGCGGCCAAGTGAAGGTGGCAGGGTGTTTCACATTCATTCCCATTTCTTGAATGGGACCTAATCATGCAACCAAGGACACATATTTGAATTTTCAACCAATTTATATGTATTAGAGCATGTGCATGTAGTTCAAATTTGAATTATGCACATAAATGCATTAAGAATTCAACTAATGCATAAAAATGTCCAAACGAACCCCGAAAAATCCCAAAAATTGACACAACACTCATGTTGTTCCATGTTGACATGAGAAAAAAATTGAAAGCAATAAGAGGCAATGGATATCGTTTCGTTCCCAAACGTTGGATGTTCCCTACAAAAACCATCAGGCCTCTTGTGAGAAGCTCTAGTTTGTGAGAAGCATATCCCCAAACCAGCCCCAAATGGTACAAAATAGTTAGCACGACATGTTGATGCCACTCAATGATAGCGTACCAAGTTTCATGAATTTCAGACGAGTTTTGGATTCAGTAGAATTTAGAAACCAGGTATCTCAATGTTTGCGACCGAGTGACGGTGGCAGGGTGTTTCACAATCATCCCCATTTCTTGCATGTGACCTAAGCATGCAACCAAGGACACAGATTTGAATTTTCAACCAATTTATATGCATTAGAGCATGTGCATGTAGTTCAAATTTGAATTATGCACATAAATGCATTGAAAATTTAATTAATGCATAAAAATGTCCAAACTAATCGCAAAAAATCCGAAAAATTAACACAACACTCCTGTTGTTGTATGTTGACACAAGAAATTTTTTGAAAGCAATAAGAGGCAATGGATATCGCTTCGTTCCCAATGGTGGGACGTTCCCTACCGAAACCATCAGGCTTGCACTACTAGGGAAAACCTTATACACATAATCTTACCGGCAGCGCGCTTCAAAATAAGGCGCTATTGCTATTTAGCAGTAGCGCGCGTCGATAGAACGCGCTGCTGAAATAAAAATAGCAGTAGCGCGTCTATAGTAAGCCGCGCTACTGCTATAGTTGCACCGACCTCGCCCCCAAGCTAGTTGTAGCGGTAGCGCCTTCTTTTAAACCGTGCTACTGCTATTGATCATAGTAGTAGCGTGTATCCTAGACCATCGCTACTGCTATGGGCACCTTATCCACACCTTCTCGCGCGCGTCCTCACTCTCCCCCTCACACTCTCACTCGCTCACTCTTCGCCGTGTGCCGTCGCTGCCGTCTCCCGCTGTCGTCGCCGTCGCCCGCCATCGTCCACTGTCCCTACCATCGCCCCCAAGGTATCTGTCTCCCTCCCTCCTCCTCCTCTAGCCGCCCTCCTCTCTCCTCCCCCCGGCAGCCCACCTCTCTCCTTCCTCCTCCCACCGGCAGGCCTCCTCCCTCCTCCCTCCTCCGACCGCCATGCTCCGTCCTCCCTCCTTCCACAGCCCTCCTCTCTCCTCCCTCCCCCAACTGCCAGAAGCCATCACTCCTCCATCCTCCTCCTCCTCATCCCACCTATCTTTGTATAAAAATTTAGGTATATAATTTTTTAGTAAAAGAATTTAGTAATAGAAATTTTTAGGTATAGAAATGTATTATGCTATATGAGATTTTTTAGTAAATGTAGTTTTTTTAATAGAATTGAAAAATATAAGTAAATATAGGTCTTTTGAATAGAATAGGAATTTTTCTAAGTTAAGTGAAATTAGGGCATTTTTCTATGATTCAAGAAGTAGACAATAGTTAAAAAAACCAGGGCATTTTCTAGGGATTTTGATGATATATAGATAGATAGATGGATGGACAGATGTTAGGGCTAGAACTAGGGTATTTTAGTAAATGTATAGGTCTTTTAAATTTTTAGGGTTAGAACAAGGTATTTTTAGTAAATGGTAGGGCTAGAACTAGGATGTTTTAGACATAGGGTTTCACTAAGTCCTAAGATGACGATAATAATGTTTTGGTTTATATTTTGTTTTTGCATAAATCAAGGAGCCCCTGCATCATCCCCGCCGTCATCGCCGTCACCAACCCCTTCTTACCTCGAGGTGAGACCAGCCACCCCATGTTGTTAATTTAATTTAGGTATTTTAGGTGTTTAATCTTAGAATAATGTAGTATGAACCCTAGTTATGATCGAACCATGTTCAAAATGTAGGTTTCTAATTAGGTGTAGTTAATAGAATTTAGGTGTTTTAGGTGTTATTTTGAACATGTCACATCTGTTGTTAGTTTTTAGTTAAAGCAATTATTCCTGCATCGACATCGACGATGCCTATCCCGCATCCTCGTCTTCGACTCGGTGGAGGAGGCCTGCTTGATCATAGGGGCCATGTCCGGGACTGGGCTCCACTGGGCTGGTACTAGGATGTGCTACCTTCCGGGGGGCGCAGCTGGTGAGGAGCTAGCCCGTCTTTGACCCGAACCTTCTTTGGTGGCAGTTGCGTGGGCCAGTGATGGTGCAGAGGCTTGAGGACCCCGTGGAGGTGGTACGTCACCGTGTCAGCGAGGAGGACGAGCACGTCCGTCGCTACATGGTTGCGTTGGAGGGCAGGTTCTTCAGGGATCTCACTGGAGCTATGATCCTGTGATGGTTCCTTCTCTTTGGGTGTCCACCGCCCGGGCTGATACCCGTCGTTCGCTAGGGTTTTAGATGTATTAGTGAGGTTATATGTATGATACTATTTGAGATGTATTAATGATAATATTCGACGATGTATGGATGCAAGAGATGATTTAGTTTTGCTTATTGAATGCATGCTAATTTGAATATTAATTTATTTTATGATTTAGTTTTCCTTATTGAATGCTCAAATTGGAGAACTACTCCTATTTTGAATGCTCAAATTGGAGAGCACTATGTAATTTGATTGGTTGATAGCTTATAGGGTTTCACTAAGTCCTAAGATGAGGATAATAATGTTTTTATTTATATTTTGTTTTTGCAGCCAAATCTCCATGTTGTCATTGTCGTCCCCGTCACGGACCCCCTCTGACCTCAAGGTGAGACCAGCCAAATCTCCATGTCAATATGAGTCTTATAAGATATTTTGAAATGTTCTTGTTCATATTTTTAACCATTGAAATGCAATGACCATCAAGTTTGAATGCAAATAGGATATGTGCTTGCCCAAGTGGCCATGTTTGTAGGTAACACCTCCGGGTGGCCTATGTTTTGCCGGAGTGTTGATTAATTTCTGTTCCGGCAAATTTCAGGCACTCAATATGTCCTTTTTTAGCAAAGGTCATGCTGGATTTTTCCGTGAATTTTGACATGACTTGTGCTAGAATATGTAGGAAATATCGAGTGCCTGGATTTTCTAGAAAGATAATTAAACGACATTTCGGGTTGACTTTAAGTCTGTTGAGGCTCCATACATGACAATCAAAAATGAGTGAGAGAGAAAGTCTGCACCATATACATGAGAGAGGAAGAATCCCAACTGTTATCGTGGGTTTCTCCTTCTCCTTATGCTAGACCTTTGTTATGCACTAGGGGAAGCAGGAGTATCGACCAACACCGACGGTCGAAAAATCAATGAGGGAGTGTGTCCACCATATATGAGAGAAGAAGAATGCCAACTGTTGTCGTCGGGGTCGCTTCTCCTTCGTTCCCGTGTGCTCTTGGTGCAGCGACAACCGGAGTTTCTGGGACAGGCCTCACTTGGTAGAAGGTCGGCACTTCAGCATTAAGCTCCAAGAGACCTTCGATGTTGAAACGGTATGCTACGATGCAAAGTGTTTTTTTCTTAATTAAGCTCGACTTCTTCTTCTTCAAAGTGTAATTTTCGTCCTTTACAATTCGACTAGCTTATCCCATGCCATGCAAGATGCTATGTCTTGGAGAGGATGGATTTTGAAGATCATGAAAATTGGGAAACAAAGATAGTTCACCTAAGGACCCATCATGGTTTTGATTTTCCTATAAATCTATACAATTCTGTGAGCGTATCCCATTTTGGTTGCCCGAATTGGGAAGCACTTTGCAAGGCATATGATTTCCATGAGGATATGCTTATTACCATGGATCTTGGTGATCCTGACATCGAGGAAGACAATATGGACATTTGGGTCCTTGTTGATATGCTTCCAATTCTACCGCTATGTGAGTTTCTCAAATATAGTTATTAAGTAATTTATATTGTTTATTTCAAAATAGTTGACAGCTTATTTCCATTGTTAGCTTATTTTCATTCTTCAAAGAATGTGCGGAAGATGGTAGACAGAACCTACTACACCGATGGCGCGGAATTAACTTATCAGGAGAAAAATTGTCTGATCTCATTTACTAATGATCTTGAGAATTACAATATCTATAATGAAACTCTTGCACATTATGGTCAATACGTCCCACTAGTGCACGTGTTGAACTACGGTAACATCCATGGAGATGGCATGGTAAGATTTTTTACTATTACGACATCCGTGCATCTTTTGCATAAATTCTTCTAAAACTAAACTACATTGCTAACTACGAAGTTATTACTATGTTTTTCAATGGCAAATCCCGAAGGATTGTGTGGCTCATCTGATGTTTACAAAAGGTCGCCTTGATGTTATGAGCTTACGGCTAGGTCATCCTATGCATCACAGCTGTTTCATACTGGACTTCTAAAACCGATGAAGACATGACAATCAAAGATTCGAAACAATGTATGGTCAGTCGTACAGAGGTACTTGGAAGCAACATTGTGCGATGCACAAGAATTGGAGACAGGATAATCTCCATTCTCCATAATAGAGAGTCGGGACCTATCTTGTTTTATGCTATTTTACCTAAGAGAGTGTAGTAGGTCCTATTAGAGAGGAGTAGGTCCGGTACAATGTGTTATTATGTGGTACAATGTGATAGAGTTGATGATGATGAGGATGAGGAGTTGTGATTATGACTAGTGACCAACTTGCTATATCATGTCTCATTGACGAAAATGATGATCATGAGATGTTATATGACAGTGATGTAGTATGATGATAGGTTGTTAATGATATGATGATGATGATGATTTATTATATCATTGGGTGAAAGAACGGCGGATTAGTTTCCAGTGGATGGATCCATCCACTTGAAACTAGTCCACGATTCTTTCACCCAACAATGTAATACTCATTATGATGTAAAAACAATATCTAAATTGCTACTCTATGAAAAATTGTATAAAGGTGTATGAATACAACATGAAATAAAAAATAAATAGAATACGGAATAATAGTAGTAGCACGGGCTACGGGAAGCGCTGCTAGTAATTACCAGTAGCACCCTTCACTACTAGGAAAAGGGCTATAGATAATATGGACACTAATGGTGCACCATGTATATGGTGCACCATTGCTATATAGCAATGGCGCACCACATACAGGCGTGCCATTAGTAATATATTACTAATGGCGCACCTAGTGAGTGGTGCGCCATTAGTAGTTTTGGAAAAAAAATTGTTACTAATGGCACACCGTGGGATAGTGCGCCATTACTAGTTGACATAGTAATGGCGCACCACACCCACCATACGCCATTAGTAGTTTTGAAAAAAAAACAAAAAAAATTGTTAGTAATGGCGCACCAATGGACAGTGCGCCATTACTAGTTTTAACTAGTAATGGCGCACTATCCACTGTGCGCCATTACTAAGTTTTTTTTCAAAAAAAATTCAAATCTTTTTTAATATATTTTTTCAAAACTAGTAATGGCGCACCGTGGGTGTGGTGCGCCATTACTAACTTGGCCCAAAAATTCCACCGAATGCAACCCCCCTGGACCGCCTTTTCAGTTTTAAAAAATAAAAGAAAATGGTGGAAATGTCAAAAAAATAAAAGAAAATAAGTTTCCCATGTGATATGTGGTCTAGTTGTTGGGAAAATTTGCAAATATGAATTTCGACTTTATTTACCAAATCTCTCAAGAATTTGTAAAATGGGCATAACTTTTGCAAACTAACTCGGATGAAGAAGTTTTTTATATGAAAAATCATCTACTCGAAAAGTCACATCCAAATTTAATTGGGGGAATCCCGTTAAACATTTTCCAAATCCTCAAAAACCTAACAGAAAAAAAGTTACGGGGCTTTTAAGATCTGGAGGCAAAAAAATTCAAAAAATTTCAAACTTAATAGTGGCGCACCGATTGCTAGGTGCACCACTAGTAACAGAAAAAAAAAATAGTTTTGAATTTTTTTCGGGATTTTTTTTTCAAAATATGATACGTAATATGGACGGAAGTTTGAAATATTTTTTCAAAATTTCATCACACTCATGAGCATGAACAAAGTCCTAAACATCAACAAGGTTTAATAGGATTGATATGCTAGATATATCAACAAGTGCCTGTGAAGTGAGCTGGTGCTGGGGGTGGATAGAACTCTGAAGTTAAGCGTGCTTGGGCTGGAGTAGTGTGAGGATGGGTGACCTTTCAGGAAGTTTGACCACGGAGTGTGATTTGACCTAAGATTAATCATATTGACCCGAGATTAAGCCATAGTGACCCGAGATTAAGAAAAAAATGAAAAAAAAATTGAATTTTTTTTGAAAAAAATTGTTACTAATGGCACACTCCTATGTGGTGCGCCATTACTAAGTGAGATAGTAATGGCGCACCTCTAGGCATACTAAGGGCGCACTACCAGTGGTGCGCCATTAGTAAAAAATTCGAATGGCGTGATGCTAGTGGCGCACCTGTAGTGCGCCATTAGTAGCGAAAACAGGTGCGCCACTAGCAGGCCTTTTTCTAGTAGTGCTTTCCAGGAAACGCTACTACTAAGTGGATATAGCAGTAGCGCTGGTAGACCCACGCTACAGCTAACCTTTAGATGTAGCGCCGTATTAGTAGCACGGCACCCCGTGCTGCTGGTAGGCCAAAAACCAGCGCTACTGCTAGGCTTTTCCCTATTAGTGTTGTTGTGAGAAGCTTTGGTTTGTGAGAAGTATATCCCCGACCCTGTCCCAAATGGGACAAAAAATTTACCACGGCATGTTGATGCCGCTCCATTATAGCATGCCAAGTTTCATGAATTTCAGACGAGTTTTGGATTTACCAGAATTTAAAAACTAGGTATCTCAATGTTTGCGGCCGAGTGATAGTGGCAGGGTGTTTGACATTCATTCCCATTTCTTGCATGGGACCTAAGCATGCAATCAAGGACACATATTTGAATTTTCAACTAATTTATATGCATTAGAGCATGTGCTTTAGTTCAAATTTTAATTATGCACATGAATGCATAGAAAACTCAGTTAATGTATAAAAATGTTGAAGTGAACCCCGAAAAATCCAAAAATTGACACAACACTCGTGTCGTTCTATGTTGACACAAGAAACATTTTGCAAGTAATAAGAGGCAATAGATATCATTTCATCCCCCAAGGTGGCACATACCCTACCGAGACCATCAGGCTTGTTGTGAGAGAAGCTCTAGTTTGCGAGAAGCTTATATATACCCACACTTGCCCCAAATGGGACAATATTTTTACCACAGCATGTCACTGCCATTCCATAATATCATGTCAAGTTTCATGAATTTCAGATGAGTTTTCGATTTACTAGAATTTTAAAACCATGTATCTCAATGTTAGAGGCCGAGTGACAGTGTCAAGGTGTTTGACATTCATTCTCATTTCTTGCATGTGACCTAAGCTTGCAACCAAGGACAAACATTTGATTTTGCAACCTATTTTTATGGACTGGAGCATGTGCATGTAGTTCAATTTTGAATTATGCACATAAATGCCTTGAAAACTCAATTAACGTAGAAAAATGTCCAAACGATCCCCGAAAAAATCAAAAATTTAACACGACACTCCTGTTGTTGTATGTTGGCAATAGAAAAAAAATTGAAAGGAAGAAGAGGCGATGGATATTGTTTTGTCCACAAAGTTGACACGTTTCCCTAACGGAACCATGAGGCTTCTTGTGAGAAGCTCTGATTTGTGAGAAGCTTATACCATAACCTGCCCCAAATGGGACAATATTTTTTACCCCAGCATGTTGATGCCATTCCATGATAGCATGCCAACGTTCATGAATTTCAGATGGGTTTTGGATTTACTAGAATTAGAAAATCAAGTACCTCAACATTTACCGGAGAGCCATAGTGTCTTGGTGTTCGAGATTCATCCCCATTTATTGCATGGGACATAAGCATAAACCCATGGACGCATATATGATTTTACAACCCATGTTGGTGCACCACATCATGTGCATGTGCTTTAATTTTGAATTGTGCACCTGAAATGGCAAGAAAACCAATTTAATGTATAGATTTTCCAAATGAACCCTGACTAATTCCAATTTTTTTACGACACGCATATATTTGCATGTTCACTGCAGATAAAAGGTCTAGCAATTCAAACACCGTCCATTGCCGTTGTGACCCCATTATGTAATTCAAATCAAGATGAAAAATAAAGTAGATCCCACACGGTTTATTATCACCAACCTGTGAGATGCAGTGCAAAATATCCTGGAGCATTGTCGGTGTATAGTACGCCTATGGCTTACGCGAGAAGGTGCGTCGGCTATAGTCAACAGCTGGCGTGTCAAGCACACTAGCTCGGTCCCCAAATGTCATTTCACTATTCAACCGTCGCCGGTGAAAGATGGGAACATGGACCCGCATCATGAGGGAAAGTTCCGCGGCCCACTCCGGCGAGAGCGCGGCCACAGCCGCCATGCGCGTGCTAACAAGGTGCATGAGCGCGGCCGCAATCTACGCCCGAGCGGCCAAGGCAGCAGAAACGTCCGTTGTTGCTTCTCAGGTGGCGGCAACAACATCTGCCTCTAGGATAGCAACTGGAGAGAGCGGCACAGCAGTTGTCTGTTTCGCGGCGATGGCCTTAGCCCTGATGGAGGCCGCCCACGCCCAACTCGTGGCGGTCACCGCACAAATTGAACGGGGCTTCTCTGACAACGGCCGGCAACCCATGACCGAAGAGTTGGCAATCGCCGAGAGTGTTCGAGTAGCCATCCGTTCCTCCGCCGCATACCTTGTGACGACGGAGCCCGTCCAAGCCTAGATCGCGGCCGGCCACGCCCAGCTCGGGGTGGCCTTTTCCAAAGAGATGGCGGACGCGGATGGGGAGATGCTTGTCGAGTATGGTGCGATGGCTGCCATGGAGCCCCTTCCCCAGGAGACCGTCGGGCGCGAGATGGACATGGAGGAGGTGGCGGAGTCAATGAGCACCAGCCATAGTAGTACTCTTTGTTTTGTTTAATTAAGAGTGCTGGTCTTTAATTTGTTAGAGTAATGTTTAGGCTAGCTAGCTCTATTTAATTGCTGAACTTGCTCGATTAAGAAGTGTGGGTGTGCTATAGTCTCCTTTGTGTACCCAAATTATGTAATGACGTGGATGACCACTATAACCAGGAAAATTGGAACCAAAATTTTTGACGTTCAAACTCATCACACACGGGTTAAGCTATCTGAAACATTTGTGATGTTCACATATCATACACAGTTATGAATAAGGGACCATGTCTGATGACACTTTGCGTGCCAGTTTTTTCACTGAACCAATTCAAAATTTTCGGCTTCCGCCGAAATATCTACCTCCCTACCCCCTCCCCCTTACCAAAAGCTACATTTACCTTGTTTTCTCCTTCCTTTCCAAGTTTAAACCTTCACTCCTTGCTTTTAGCGCCACCTCCTCGCCGGCGACCCTCCTTCATGCTGCTCGGCTTCGTCTATCCAGGCAGGTAATCCACACCCGACCCCCATCCTCCTCCTCCTTCCACATCCCACCTGCCCCGGCTGCTAGCGCGACACCTTCCACCCAAATCACCAACCCCACCACCAAATAAGCGCCGCCCTAAGCCATGGTGCATGCAGTATAGCCAGGAGCTCAAGGAGCATTTGGCAGTAGAGAAGCAAATCGCGGTCGCACGTGCGGATGAGGTCGCGATGGCTGCCATTCGTTCCGACCCCCAGATCTTGGAGGAGCACCTTGCCATTTGCTAGCTACACCGGTTAAGCATGCTCAGTTTACCCGTTGCGTGTGCTGCTCCTGCCTTTCCTTATCAAATTCTAGTGAATTGTGCTATCTAATTTTACCATGCAATCCGTTGCTCTAGTGTATATCTTCTATATGTCATGTAGTGTGGTGCTCACTTATTGCCTGTTTGGTTAATTAGTTGTCGTCTTCAGTTAACTTTTTGGTTCAATTCTACAAATGTGATGTTCAATTCTTCAGGGTGCAATTTTGTATTGTCTTCCGTGTGAGAAATAAATCGAATTTATCTTTACAAAATACATGAGAAACAAATACTATTGCTATATTTCCAAGTTGTCAAGCATGCTTGGTTTGGTTATACATTGTGCAATGTGGTGCTCAGTTAATGTTTGGTTCATTTGTGTTGTGGTGTTTAGTTAACTGTTTGGTTCAATTCTACAATACGATGTTCAATAGTTGTGGGTGCATTTTGTTATTGTATACAATGTGAGAAGTAAATCGAATTTGGCTATACTAAATACATGAGAAACAAATACAATTGCTATATTTCCAAGTTGTTAAGCGTGCTTGGTTTGGTTAGCTATCTGATCTTCTATTAGGAGTATGTTATATTGTGCAATGTGGTGCTCAGTTAATGTTTGGTTCATTTATTATGGTGTTTAGTTAACTGCTTGGTTCAATTCTGCTATGTGATGTCCAATTTTTGTGGGTAGAATTTTGTATTATTGTGCATGTGAGGAATAAATCGAATTTGGCTACACTTAATACATGAGAAACATATACAAGTGCTATATTTCCTAGTTCTTAACCATTTTGGTTTGGATAAATGGGTTTTCCATGTGGCTTGAATTAATCTGATGAATCTACAATGTGCTTATTTTTCCTCAACATATTTTACTGATAGCATGCGAACCCTTACTTAACCTGATGATTAACTACCTTATGTGTGTTGCAGGGAAACAATGGGAAGCATTGAGGTTTACAATCGAGGTTAGCACGTGCATGGTCTGTTGTCTAATAGCACATTATTGTGCAATTGCAGGAACCATTCTAATATTTAGGTTTTTAACAATTTGGTCTTGCACATGTAGGTCCTGCTATCACAGGTTTTGACCCACTGTTCCACCCTTTTTGCATATGGGGAAATGAGTTGCCCATGAATATCAATCAAGTCAAGAAACTCAGAAAGATTGTTAGGATAAATGTTGGAAATATGCCCTAGAGGCAATAATAAAATGATTATTATTATATTTCCTTGTTCATGATAATTGTTTATTGTTCATGCTATAATTGTATTAACCGGAAACAGTGATACATGTGTGAATACATAGACCACAACATGTCCCTAGTGAGCCTCTAGTTGACTAGCTCATTGATCAAAAGATAGTCATGGTTTCCTGACTATGGACATTGGATGTCATTGATAACGGGATCACATCATTAGGAGAATGATGTGATGGACAAGACCCAATCCTAAGCATAGCACAAAGATTGTGTAGTTCGTTTGCTAAAGCTTTTCTAATGTCAAGTATCAGTTTCTTAGACCATGAGATTGTGTAACTCCCGGATACCGTAGGAGTGCTTTGGGTGTACCAAACGTCACAACGTAACTGGGTGACTATAAAGGTACACTACAGGTATCTCCGAAAGTCTCTCTTGGGTTGACACGAATCGAGACTGGGATTTGTCACTCCGTATGACAGAGAGGTATCTCTAGGCCCACTCGGTAATGCATCATCATAATGAGCTCAATGTGACCAAGTGGTTGGTCACGGGATCATGCATTACATAACGAGTAAAGTGACTTGCCGGTAACGAGATTGAACGAGGTATTGGGATACCGACGATCGAATCTCGGGCAAGTAACGTACCGATTGACAAAGGGAATTGCATACGGGATTACTTGAATCCTCGACATCGTGGTTCATCCGATGAGATCATAGAGGAGCATATGGTAGCCAACATGGGTATCCAGATCCTACCATTGGTTATTGACCGGAGAGTCGTCTCGCTCATGTCTGCGTGTCTCCCGAACCCGTAGGGTCTACACACTTAAGGTTCAGTGATGCTGGGGTTGTAAAGATATTAGTGTGCGGTAACCCGAAAGTTGTTCGGAGTCCCGGATGAGATCCCGGACGTCATGAGGAGTTCCAGAATGGTCCGGAGGTGATGATTTCTATATAGGAAGTCCAGTTTCGGCCACCGGGAAAGTTTCGGGGGTTACCAGTATTGTACCGGGACCACCGGAAGGGTCCCGGGGGGTCCACCGGGTGGGGCCACCTATCCCGGAGGGCCCTATGGGCTGAAGTGGGAAGGGAACCAGCCCCTGGTGGGCTGGTGGGCCCCCCTTGGGCCTCCCCCTGCGCCTAGGGTTGGAAACCCTGGGGGTGGGGGGCGCCCCACCTGACTTGGGGGGCAAGTCCCCCCCTTTGGCCGCCGCCCCCCCTTGAGATTGGATCTCTAGGGGGGCGGTGTCCCCCCAGGGCCACTATATAAAGAGGGGGGAGGGAGGGCTGCGCACCCAAGCCCCTGGCGCCTCCCTCTTCCCCTCGTAACACCTCTCCCTCTCGCTGAGCTTGGCGAAGCCCTGCCGAGATCCCCGCTAGTTCCACCACCACGCCGTCATGCTGCTGGGTCTCCATCAACCTCTCCTTCCTCCTTGTTGGATCAGGAAGGAGGAGACATATCTCCCAACCGTATGTGTGTTGAACACGGAGGTGCCGTCCGTTCGGCGCTAGGATCCTCGGTGATTTGGATCACGACGAGTACGACTCCATCAACCCCGTTCTCTTGAACGCTTCCGCTCGCGATCTACAAGGATATGTAGATGCACTCCTCTCTCTCGTTGCTAGATGACTCCATAGATTGATCTTGGTGATGGATAGAAATTTTTTATTTTCTGCTACGTTCCCAACAGTGGCATCATGAGCTAGGTCTATGCGTAGTTTCTATGCACGAGTAGAACACAATTTTGTTGTGGGCGTAGATGTTGTCAATTTACTTGCCACTACTAGTCTTATCTTGTTTCGGCGGCATCGTGGGATGAAGCGGCCCGGACCAACCTGACACGTACGCTTATGTGAGACAGGTTCCACCGACTGACATGCAATAGTTGCATAAGGTGGCTAGCGGGTGTCTGTCTCTCCCACTTTAGTCGGATCGGATTCGATGAAAAGGGTCCTTATGAAGGGTAAATATAAATTGGCATATCACGTTGTGGTTTTGACGTAGGTAAGAAACGTTCTTGCTAGAACCCTATTGCAGCCACGTAAAAACATGCAACAACAATTAGAGGACGTCTAACTTGTTTTTGCAGCATATGCCTTGTGATGTGATATGGCCAAAAGGATGTGATGAATGATATATATGTGATATATGAGATTGATCATGTTCTTGTAATAGGAATCACGACTTGCATGTCGATGAGTATGACAACTGGCAGGAGCCATAGGAGTTGTCTTAATTATTGTATGACCTGCGTGTCATTGAATAACGCCATGTAACTACTTTACTTTATTGCTAAACCATTAGCCATAGTAGTAGAAGTAATAGTTGGCGAACAACTTCATGGAGACACGATGATGGAGATCATGATGATGGAGATCATGGTGTCATGCCGGTGACGATGATGATCATGGCGCCCTGAAGATGGAGATCAAAGGAGCAAAATGATATTGGCCATATCATGCCACAATTTGATTGCATGTGATGTTTATCATGTTTTTGCATCTTATTTGCTTAGAACGATGGTAGTAAATAAGATGATCCCTCATAACAATTTCAAGAAAGTGCTCCCCCTAACTGTGCACCGTTGCGAAAGTTCGTTGTTTTGAAGCACCACGTGATGATCGGGTGTGATAGATCCTAACATTCACATACAACGGGTGTAAGCCAGATTTACACATGCAAAACACTTAGGTTGACTTGACGAGCCTAGCATGTACAGACATGGTCTCAGAACACAAGAGACCGAAAGGTCGAGCATGAGTCGTATAGAAGATACGATCAACATGGAGATGTTCACCGATGATAACTAGTCCGTCTCACGTGATGATCGGACACGGTCTAGTTGACTCGGATCATGTATAACTTAGATGACTAGAGGGATGTCTATCTGAGTGGTAGTTCATTGAATAATTTGATTAGATGAACTTAATTATCATGAACTTAGTCTAAAATCTTTGCAAAATGTCTTGTAGATCAAATGGCCCACGCTCATGTCAACCTCAACTTTAACGCGTTCCTAGAGAAAACCAAGCTGAAAGATGATGGCAGCAACTATACGAACTGGGTCTGGAACCTGAGGATCATCCTCATAGCTACCAAGAAAGCATATGTCCTAGAAGCACTGCCAGGTGAAGCACCCACCCCAGCGAACCAAGACGTCATTAACGCTTGGCAGTCGCGTGTTGATGATTACTCCCTCGTTCAGTGCAGCATGCTTTACAGCTTAGAACCGGGGCTCCAAAAGCGTTTTGAGCAACACAGAACATATGAGATGTTCCAAGAGCTGAAAATGGTTTTCCAAGCTCATGCCCGGGTCGACAGATATGAAGTCTCCAACAAGTTCTATAGTTGTAAGATGGAGGAAAATAGTTCTGTCAGCGAGCACATACTCAAAATGTCTGGGTTGCACAACCGTTTGTCCCAGCTGGACATTAACCTCCCGGATGAGGCGGTCATTGACAGAATCCTTCAGTCGCTCCCACCTAGCTACAAGAGCTTTGTGATGAACTACAATATGCAGGGGATGGTGAAAACTATTCCTGAGGTATTTTCAATGCTGAAGTCAGCAGAGGTAGAAATCAAAAAGGAACATCAAGTGTTGATGGTCAATAAAACCACTAGTTTCAAGAAAGGCAAGGGTAAGAAGAACGTCAAGAAAGATGGCAAGGGAGTTGTCGCGCCCGGTAAACTAGTTGCCGGGAAGAAGCCAAAGCATGGACCCAAACCTGAGACTGAGTGCTTTTATTGCAAGGGGAACGGTCACTAGAAGCGGAACTCCCCCAAGTACTTAGCGGATAAGAAGGCCGGCAACACCAAAGGTATATATGATATACATGCTATTGATGTGTACCTTACCAGTACTCGTACACTACTAGGGAAAAGGCTAGCAGCAGCGCGGGTTTTAGATGTATCAGTAGCGCGGGGACAGGCGCTACTAATAAGGCGCTACAGCTAACATATAGCAGTAGCGCGTGCTCACCGGCGCTACTGCTACACAAGTGTAGCAGCAATGCTGTTTGCGGAAGCTCGCTACTGCTAGTAGCTCTAGCGTGTTTTACCTTGACGCGCTACTGCTACCGCGGCGCTGCTGCTAACTTTTGTACACTCGCTACTGCTAATTTAAGTAGGTTTTTTGTTATTTTTTTTTGGCATATTTGTTTTGTATTTGAACAGGCTTTATAGAAGAATCTTTAGCACATAGAAATGTCATCATGATACACATACAAATGTCTGCGAGACCACAAATGTAATCATAGCATGTACATACAAATAGTCTCATCATAATCATCATCCAACACAAAGTGATGTCTTGTCATCATCTCAAAAATAGCGATACATGCAAGTCTCGAATACTTGCAACTACAACAACGTCATCCATCTAAACAAAGGTATATGCAAGAAGTGCTATCACTATGAGTGAGAGCGGAACTATGCAGTACATGAGGTGGCGGTTACGAGTCCTCTCTCGCGCTAGCGTGAACCTCAAGTAACTAGCTTCTCCTTCTTGTCTGCTTTTGAAGCCTTTATGGTTGGCACCCATGAACCCATTCACTTGCGCCTGAAACTCATGCCACTCATTGTACACCCCCGGAACCTTCCCTTTGTACACGACATAGCAATTCCATCTCGCCATCAAGAAACTAGGTACCTGTTAGAGATGCATGTTCATGAAGAGGATGTACAATCATATATATGCAACAAAATATACTAGAGCAACACCGAAAAACAAAGGATTAGCAACTAGATGCAACATACAGTATGCAAATTAATTAACTAGAGGTACACAGGTCATCGTACGCAAACTAACAAAGTAGCGTTACGCAAGTTCGGCATGGACCGTGGACATCATAAAGTTTCATTCCTACAAGAAGTATACAAGTTCAACCGACACATATCATCATCATCGGCATCATAAATCACTAGAAGTTCCATCCTTCCATATCATCAAGGACGAACCCTAGCTTCTTGAACGGCGTGAGGTCTAGATGTTGCATGCCTATGCGAGTTCGGATGTCAGCTCGCGATATAGGGCCGTGGTGGAACGTCCCCTTCTCATCGACGACTTCTTTCATGATGATGGTCGCAATGTCGCTTTGGATGCGAAAGAAGTCATCTCTAAGTTTATAATCCGCTTCTCCATGAGATTCTAGCCACTTGTGGATACGATCATCATTTCTGCTGTTAATGCGAAGCTTTTGGTGATCCGTGTTGAACTGAATCATGAGATGGACGATGTAGAATCCATCCTTCTAGCTTGGTTTTGGGACATGGATGCAGGAGAAGTTAGTTTTATGCACGAAACCCATCTTCTTGTTCCTTTGTTTCTTGATCTGCACGTGTCCACCTCTAAAGCTGAAGCCTTGGAGAGAATCATCTAGAATATTCATTATGTGGGTGTAGTATTTTTTCTCATAGTCTCTGGATGGGTCAAAATACACGGCGTGGGAGACTTGCGGGTAAAGAACGATAAGGACGGCGCGCCCGTTGCTGCGGGGAAAAGACACCTCAAATTATTCCCCATATGAGAGAGAAGGAATGATTGAAATGTACGAAAGGGTTGTCCGGAACTGACTTACTTTGGATGATAAGGCACGAGGACAATTTCCCGGTCCTTATTCTGTACCATGAAGTTTTGGAGGTACTCCCTAACAGTTTCACGCTCAAAGTCGCCGAGACTCAAGAAAGTCTCGTGCATGTAGTACGGATCCGCCACACAGATTTGCGAGATTTCTTCACTCTTCATGACGGAGCTCATATGTAGCGCAAAAAGGCGGACGATAGTAAAATCACGCCGCCTTGTTAGAAACATCTCAAAGATATGGTCAAACCGCAGGAAGAACACCTCCGCGGGCCGTGTGTCGACATAGCACTTCCCCTCAGGCACACGAGCCGCGTATGTCGGATATCCTGGATCCTTTGAGGCTAGTAGGCTTTTCTCAGTTGACAGCACATGGTCGTGCAGTCTCCTGAGACCCCCTGATAGTGCCTCCAGCGGTTTCGGCGGTAGCATCGGCTCGCCCGTGAGATGGAACATGACCGCACTTTTCACGGGTACACGCTCTTCAGAATGCATCATCTGGCTGCTATGTGCTCTGGCTTGTTTGGAGACAGTTACCTTCCCCGATCTCTTCCTCTCCTTTTTCTTGGGCACACCTTCCAGACCCTTCCTTAACCCCTGCCCCAGTGTTCCCGGGCTAAGTACTATACGACCCTCGTGCCCAGCTAGTTGAGCCTGTGTTGAGGCGGCATCTTCAGGCGTGTCCTGTGAGGATTTCATGAAGAAAGACTTTTTGCAATCCATGGTATGACCCTGCCCGGGCATATCATCCATATCCTCATTAGCAAGCTGATAGCCCGATTCGTCATATGGTTGACTCATCATATCCATGTCACAGTCATACGCGTTTGTATTGAGGTAATCCATAGGGTCGACCTCTGTCTCATCATCCATTCTCTGTTCTACAGGAGAAATTACATCAGCCAGTACTATTGCACCCCCTTCATCATGTCGTCCGCCGCTCTCACCCGGCACTACAGGAGCTGGTAATTGCGTAGGCGGGGTGGTGGTCTTCGCACATGCTTGTTGATGTGTGGTAGTTATTGGTGTGCTCTCGGCCGGCTCCAGACGAATAAGATTCTTCGGCCATAGCCGCACCCAATTCTTGCAGCTTCCAATCCGCGGCGGGGTCTCGTCGTCCGCTCCCACATGCTGTACTGGAGGAGGCAAATCCTCGTGCCCCGATTTCACACTGGTTAAGCTAACCCTGAAGTGCCCAGCGGGGATCGGCTGGTTGTGGAACGTGCGTTGAGAGGGGTCCATTATCATCCCCTGTCCCACGTCCACCTTCTGGCCTTTGATCAAGTAGAGTATGGTGCACGGGGTTTGTTTCGCCCGCAAACACATATGTCTGTGGCGTAAAACAACCGAAAGGCAACAAAAAAATGGAATATTATATATATATATATATGTTGGTGCGACATGTAATTACCGTGACTCAGCCAAAGACGAAGGCCCACCTAGCGTGCCTGAGACTGAGGACGGGATGCTATGAGTGGGAGCGGCTGCAAGAGGAGGCCCGGTTGCGTGAGCAAGGGATGGTGCGATGGTGTTGTTGTTCATGGAGTTGCTCCCGACGAAACTGGGCATCGGGAAATCATGTACCGTCTTGTCTGGATTTTCCTTCGCCCAGTTGATGATAACTGGAACCAAGTTAGTAGCAAAATCATTTCTGCAGGCAGTTACAGCTGCATTGACTGCCTGCTGTAGCAACTCATATTTGTCCTCGGCTGCTTTTTTCGCATCCTCAGCTGCTTTTTTCTCGACCGCAAGCTTCACCTTCGCGTCGATGTCCGCCTGACTAAACTTTGTTTTCAGCTTCTTGGCCTCCGGGCCCTCGTTGTAAAACACCTTCCACGTGGCGCCGTCTCCAGCGCCGTGCACACGACCATATTGCGGCCGCTGATCCAAAGGGAGTCCCTTAAGTTCGTTCAAGGCCCGGTTGAGAGGGGTGTCCCACTTGGGCCTCATCGGATAAGTAGGGCTTTCGGCTGCAAGCTGGTGTTGCTTCTCTAGTAGTCTAATCAATTTCCTCGTGATCTTGTTCGTGTAAAAAACCTTTTTCTCCTTGTCCCACTTGTAGCGGGCCCTGATGAAGTCATGCTCCAAGGGGTTGGTGAACTTCACGAAGGGGTCTGGGAGACCCGCGGCTTCACGTTCTGCGTCCTCCTTATCCCATATGGACCTTTTACCGAGGTAGCCACGGCTTCCGAGGCGATGCTTCCCCGTGTTCCTTTGCTGAAGGCTCTTGAATTTCGCAGCCTTAGCCTTGGCTGCCTCGCTAGCGCAAGTGTCCTTGAACTTTTCGAACTCCTCTTCCGTAAGTGTCGGATTTTCCTCCAGAATCTTGGACAGGGGTTTATCAGCCTCAATAGCTCGTTTCACCCTCGTTTTCCAGGAGGACAAATCATTGCTGAACATGCCCATGGCATGATTGTTAATCTTTTTCATCTTCGGATCATCCCACGGTTGGTCTATGTTATCATCCCAGTCGGGGAACTTGAATCTCTTGTGCAACTTTGTTAGGAGCAACTGCATCAAATGTTCTTTACTCCTTAAGTCATCGTCGTTGATGCTCGCGCATTCCTGTAGGATGCATCCTACTTGGTTCCCATAGCACTTGCGAGGTTCTTCCGGCTCTAACGGCTCAAACTTGCCAAGTGCCATCTTTGTGATCACAAGTCGTCCAATCCCTAGTTTGTTAGGTTTTCGTATCATCTGCTTCTTATGCTTCCTCTTTTCGGTAGCGGCATCGGGGCCGGTACCTTCCCCACCGGTACCTTCCCCACCGGTCTCGGTGCCGCCATCGGTGCCGGCGCTGTCGGTGTCGATGTCGGCGTCAGTACCATCATCGAGGCCGACCTGCAAACCTTGCTTAGCAGTCAAATAGTCGAGGTACTCTTGTTCACCCTCATAATCCACCTCGTCTGCATCTTGGTCAGAAGGCCTAGTTTCTTCGTTGTTCGACATGTTTCGTATGATGAAGTGTCCTCATTTATTTCTAAAAGTATGAATAAATGAGAAATGACATAAAAAGAAATCTATGTGCCAGCACTCGATATGCCAACTATGTAGCACAAAATCATGCCTTTATTCGCGGGAAATTTCGGCATGACCTTTGCTAAAAAATGGACATATCGAGCGCCTGAAATTCACCGAAACGGAAATGAATCAACATTCCGGCGTAACATAGGCCACTCGGATCATTTTCCAAACATGACATGTCCAAAACATGACATATGCACATATCACATGTCCAGTTCAAATTTGCACATATCACATGTCCAGTTCAAATTTTGAAACCTAGCTAAATTCATAACTAAATAGATAACCTAATTAACATACTACCCTAACTAAAACCTAATTAAATTAATCGAAGAACCCTAGCAGAGAGAGAGGGGGGTTTACAGAGGGTGCAGGGGCGAGGAGGCAGGCCCGACGACGGCCGGGAGGGGAGAGGAGGGAGGCGAGGGCCAACGGGTCGGGGGCGAGCGCGCCGGGGTTGGGGGCGAGGGCTGGGTCGTGGGCGAGGGCTGGGGTCGGGGTTGGGGGCGAGGGCCAGGTCGGGGGCGAGCGCCGAGGTCGGGGGCTAGCGCCGGCGCCGGAGTCGGGGGCGAGCGCTGGGGCCGGGTCGGGCGCGGCGGTGCGACGGGGGAGAGTGGGGATTTTTGGGGGGGAAAAGGCGGGATGAAGAAGGGCTGGTGAGAATTTTGGGTTAAGTGGACATAGCAGTAGCGCATTTGCACAAAATGCGCTGCTACTACCTTCAGTAGCTGTAGCGCTTTATACGAAATTTGCTTCTACTAACTTCAGTATCTGTAGCGGTTTAGGCAAAACGCGCTGATACTACCTTCTCTACTGCCAGTTTTCCTTTTTCTTTTCCTTTATTTTATCCCACTTTTATTTCCCGAGGGCAGTGAACGAAGGGAGCGCGATATACATTGCATCATTTGACGGTTAAATATGTATGCAAAATAGGAACATATATATTACACATCATTGGACCCATGCATAATAATGGCTAAGTGTGTATACAAAATAGGAACATATATATATATATATATATATATATATTACATCATTTGTCCGATAACGTAAGTTTCCTCAGTGCTGACGTTTTCATTTTTGAGTCAGCTTCTTGCCCTTCTTGTTCGTCGAAGAATAATTGAGCCCCTCATTGTGACTTTGCCTTTTCCATGGAGTACGATTTTTCTTAGGTAATGTAGTATTGATTCTTCTTTTGACGTATACTTCATCATCATCGTCATCTTCCCTCATTGGGTTTTTGTACTGATCATAGTCTTCCTCGTTGGCGACTCCATCCATTCCAATGATGTTCCTTTTGCCTCTCCTCAGGACAACACGGCGGGATTGCGCGGGTCAGTTATGAAGAAGCATTGTGTCACGTGCTTAGCGTGTACCCATGGCTCATTTTTTGCGATAGCGTTCACGGTAGTGCTCTTGGCATCGGGTATAGTCATGGTAGTGAAAATCCGGCTTTCTCTTTTGACATTCTTAGCCCATCTGACACGGAACATCGTCGTGTTGTGCAGTCCAGAGTAGTCAAGCTCCCAAATCTCCTCGACCCATCCATAAAATCGTTCAGTTGCGCCGTTGTCGTTGCTGGTCATGCATTCCATCGTCACCCCTGAGTTCTGATCGTCACTGTCCATATCTTTGGCCTCCGTGTAGAACGTGTATCCGTTGATATCATATGCCTGATAGGTTACGAGGTTGGGCAAGGGGCCATGTGCTAAGGCGTATATGAGCAATCCGTCCTTAGAGCCCTCCTCCGGAGGATTAGCAATAATATGCTCTTTGAACCAATGTAGGAAAGTGGAGTTGTGCTCTCTAGTAATTTCGGTGTCCGTCCTGCATACCCCCCGGTCACGATACTTCTTTGCGATAATTTCTTTGTGCAGTGCCACGAAAGGATCTACCTCGTCTAGGTGTTGTAGCACTACCAAGTTTGCTCTGTAAAAGTCGCTGCGTCGATCTGAGTATGCCACGTGCAGTTCCCTGCGACCGTTGTAGTGACCATCTCCTTCTATCCTCCCATCGTGCTTGTTAACGGGCAAACCAACACTAACACCAGGCGGCTGGTCTGCGCCATATAGAAAATTCTCACAGAAAGAGATGCACTCTTGTGCCAAATAGCCCTGGACGATGCTTCCATCCGGACGGGACATGTTACGAACGAATCCTTTGATGATCCCATTCATCCTCTCAAATGGCATCATATTGTGCAGGAATGACGGCCCCAGGTCTATTATGTCATCCACAATATGGACACACAGATGCACCATCACGTCAAAGAATGCGGGCGGGAAGTACATCTCAAGCTCATTCAGTATCACAACGATCTCTTCATGTAGCCTTTGGAGCTGCTTCACACTGATCGACTTTCGAGAGATGACGTTGAAAAAGTTGCAGAGACCAATAAGCGTGTCACGGACATGCTTGTCCATTATCCCTCTAAGGGCAACAGGTAGTATCTGCATCATCATCACATGACAGTCATGAGACTTCATCCCGCTGAACCTTTTCTTGTCTGTGTCTAGATATCTGCTTATCTTGCCACAGTAACCGGAACTAACTTTCACTCCGGTAAGGCACTTAAAGAAGGCATTGATCTCAGCCTGACTTAAGGTGAAGCAAGAAGGGGGGCAATAATCCTCTTTCTTTATTTTCTTGCCCTTCTTCTCCCGTGCCTCTGTCTCCGTCTCTGTCTCGTCTGACATTTTACGGGGCGGCATGTGCATATCTTCCCTAATTTTCAAATCTTGCAAGTCTTTTCTTGCCTTCGGCCCATCCTTGGTCTTATCCGACATGTTCATCAGTGTTGCGAGCAAGCTCTCAAGGACATTCTTACAAATATGCATTTGATCAAGGCAATGAGGTGTATCGAGTTTGTGCCAGTACTCCAAGTCCCAGAACACAGACCTCGTCTTCCATACCTTCAGCAGTGGCTCCGGCGCCTTTCTCATCGTCTTTCCTGGCGCGGGGCACTCCTTCCAGTTTTTCAACAGCTCATCGATTTCGGCACTGCTCCGCTTACGTGGAGGTCCTCGATGCTCAGTGTGACCATTGAATAGATCTCCACGGTTTCTCCACGGGCCGTCCTGTTCAAGCCATCTTCGATGCCCCATGTACACGATTTTCCCAGACCTGCCATCTTTCCTTGACGTTAGCTGCTGAGACGTTGTATCATCCATGCACCGCGTGCATCCGCAATATCCATGGCACACCTGGCCTGCCACATATCCGTAACCGAGATAGTCCTGCACTGTCGTGATCAGCGCGGCTCTCATGTTGAAATACTCACCTTTGCTGGCGTCTCATGTCTTGGCCGGTGTTTTCCATAACGTGTCTAACTCCTCTTGGAGTAGTCCCAGATACAAATTAATATTATTTCCTGGTTGTTTCGGCCCTTGAATAAGCATGCTCATGTGAATGTACTTCAATTTCATGCACAGCCAGGGGGGGAGGTTGTACATCCATACAAACATGGGCCATGTGCTATGGTTGGTGTTCCGGTTGCCAAACGGATTCATGCCATCGGTACACGCACCGAGCACGATGTTCCTTGCATCACATTCAAAATACCGATAGAAGCTGTTGAACGCTCTCCACTGGCTTCCATCCTTCACATGTCTCAGCTTTGGATCATCTCCATCGTCGGGCTTCTTCCTCTCCGCGTGCCAGCGCATTAGCTTTGCTTCCTTGGGATCTACAAAATACCTCTGCAGACGGGGAGTGATCGGTAAGTACCATACAACTTTCTAGGGACATTTTTCTTGGCCTTCTTGTATCGAGAAGCATTGCACACCGGACAGCTTGTTTTTTCTGCGTGCTCCTTCCGATAAATTATGCAATCATTGATGCATGCATGGTATCTAACGTGTGGCAGATCAAGAGGGCACACGATCTTCTTGGCCTCATCAACACTAGTAGGACATAGATTACCCGTGGGAAGAACATCCTTTAGGTACTGGAGATGCTCATCTAGGCTAGTGTCGGTCCATTTGTTTTTAGCCTTCGTCTTCAGGAGTTGGAGCGTGAAACTCAAGCGGGTCACCTCAGGATTGCAACCATCATAAAATGGAGTGTTCGAGTCTACCACCAGTTGCTCCAGCCTAGCCTCCTCTCTAGAAGCAGCTCTCTCAGTACTCGTCTCCTTGCGAAGCAATGCTTGAACATGAGGGTCCTGCACGATTGAACTTAGTACCGACGAACTCTTCTGCATGGACTCCATGTTGTTCTCTCCGCCGCCATGTCCGGCCCCTTCTCCTCCGCCATGTCCGGCCCCTTCTCCTCCGCCTTGTCCGGCCCCTTCTCCGCCGCCATGTCCGGCCTCTTCCCCGCCGCCATTATCGATCATCTATTCATCTTGCCCCGTGTCATCATTGCCTGCCCCGACGGCATCCTCAACATTGTCATCCTCATCTTCAATTATCCACCGTGTATAGCCATCCATGAAACCAGTCATGAGCAGGTGCGCTTTGACACGACCATCGTCATGGGGGTCGAGCCAAACTATTCCTTTGCATTTTCAACACGGACATAAAACCTCTATCCGGTTATTTTCTTTCATGTCCTGCACCACCGACCGCAACCACCTGTCCACCATCGTTCCACTGACCATCATCAACTCTGCATGGTAATAATAAACAAATTGATTATAAAAATGCATGCATGCATCAAAGTCATAAAAAAATTGGCATGACCTTCCCTAAAAATAGGACATATATGGATCTAGAGTTTGCCCGGAATTCGCCGAAACGGAAATAAATCGACATTTCGGCAAAACATAGGCAACTCAAAAGCACAATTTGGCGTGCCACACACACAATTTCCACAAACATATCACACACACATAAACATATTTTCATTTGTAAAAGCATGAAATTTTCATCACCTCTATCTCGATCGAGATCGAGCACATGGTGGAGATGATGTTGTAGGGAGAGATCAAAAGTGCATAAAGCTCTTCTTGACAAAGATAGATCTAGTTAGGGGGCAAATAGGTCACTTAACTAAGTGCTACATCTACCTAGCTAGCTAATTTGGGAGGAGACAGCTTCAACTATGGAGGGGAAAGGAAAAAGATAAAGGAGATGCATTAATGGAGGTGGTGTAGTTAGGTAGGAGTAATGAAGAGAGAGAAAGGTGGATAGAAGAGAAAGAGTAATGGGGGAGAAGTATTGAGGAAGAAGAAGAGTGAGAGTGGGAGCATGTGGGGGAGGTAGGGGGAAGGGAAGAGAGGAGGGGGAGGGGAGGTGGGTTAGCAGTAGCGCGGGAGGAGAAACGCGCTGCTGCTAAATAATTAGCAGCAGCGCGCTTTGGGCAACGGCGCTACTGCTAACAGTGACAAAAAAATTTGGCAATTTGAAATGTAGCAGCAGCGATCACAGTAAAAGCTCGGTGAACACCGCCGGTGGATATTTGTAGCAGCGCGGTTTACGCAGAGCGCGCAACTGCTAAAAATTTATCAGCAGCGAGTTTCCAGCACACACGCTACTACTAATTAGCAGCAACGCTCCTTTTCGAGCCGCGCTGCTGCTAAGATTCTGTGGATAGGCTTTTCTATAGTAGTGGTAGTAGCTCCTGGGTATTTGATACCGGTGCGGTTGCTCATATTTGTAACTCAAAACAGGAGCTGCGGAATAAGAGGAGACTGGCGAAGGACGAGGTGATGATGCGCGTCGGGAATGGTTCCAAGGTCGATGTGATCGCCATCGGCACGCTACCTCTACATTTACCTACGGGATTAGTTTTAAACATCAATAATTGTTATTTAGTGCCAGCTTTGAGCATGAAAATTGTATCTGGATCTCGTTTAATACGAGATGGCTAGTCATTTAAATCCGAGAATAATGGTTGTTCTATTTATATGAGAGATATGTTTTATGGTCATGCCCCGCTGGTCAATGGTTTATTCTTAATGAATCTCGAACGTGATGTTACACATATTCATAGTGTGAATACCAAAAGATGTAAGATTGATAATGATAGTCCCACATATCTGTGGCACTGCCGTCTTGGTCACATTGGTGTCAAACGCATGAAGAAGCTCCATACAGATGGACTTTTGGAGTATCTTGATTTTGAATCATTTGACACGTGCGAACCATGCCTCACGGGCAAAATGACCAAGACTCCATTCTCCGGAACAGTGGAGCGAGCAACCAACTTATTGGAAATTATACATACTGATGTGTGCGATCCAATGAGCATTGAGGCTCGCGGTGGCTATCGTTATGTTCTCACCCTCACTGATGACTTGAGTAGATATGAGTATGTCTACTTAATGAAACAGAAGTCTGAGACCTTTGAAAAGTTCAAGGAATTTCAGAATGAGGTAGAGAATCAATGTGACAGAAAAATAAAATTCTTACGATCAGATCATGGACGAGAATATTTAAGTCACGAGTTTGGAACGCACTTAAGGAAATGTGGAATTGTTTCACAACTCACGCCGCCTGGAACACCTCAGCATAACGGTGTGTCCGAATGTCGTAATTGCACTCTATTGGATATGGTGCGGTCTATGATGTCTCTTATCGACTTACCGCTATCATTTTGGGGATACGCTTTAGAGACAGCTACATTCACTTTAAATAGGGCATCGACTAAATCTGTTGAGACGACACCGTATGAATTATGGTTTGGAAAGAAACCTAAGCTGTCGTTTCTAAAAGTTTGGGGATGCGATGCTTATGTCAAGAAACTTCAACCTGAAAAGCTCGAACCCAAGTCGGAAAAATGTGTCTTCATAGGATACCCTAAGGAAACCATTGGGTATACCTTCTACCTCAGATCCGAAGGCAAGATCATTGTTGCCAAGAACGGGTCCTTTTTGGAGAAATATTTTCTCTCGAAAGAAGTAAGTGGGAGGAAAGTGGAACTTGATGAAGTACTACCTCTTGAACCGGTAAGTAGCGCAGCTCGGGA
Source organism: Triticum timopheevii (assembly GCA_963921465.1). Taxonomy (NCBI): domain Eukaryota; kingdom Viridiplantae; phylum Streptophyta; class Magnoliopsida; order Poales; family Poaceae; genus Triticum; species Triticum timopheevii. The sequence continues at coordinate 158,713,003 of OY997272.1, forward strand.
AGATGTTCCTATGGTGCCGGCACCGACTAGAGAGGAAATTAATGATGATGATCAAGTTACTACTAAACTTCGTAGGTCCACAAGGACACGTTCCACACCAGAGTGGTATGGCAACCCTGTCCTAGAAATCATGTTGTTGGACAACGGTGAACCTTCGAACTATGAAGAAGCGATGGCGGGCCCAGATTCCAACAAATGGCTTGAAGCCATGAAATCCGAGATAGGATCCATGTATGAAAACAAAGTATGGACTTTGACGGACTTGCCCGATGATCGGCGAGCGATAGAAAATAAATGGATCTTTAAGAAGAAGACGGACGTGAATGGTAACGTTACCATCTATAAAGCTCGACCTGTCGCTAAGGGTTATTGGCAAGTTCAAGGGGTTGACTATGATGAGACTTTCTCTCCTGTAGCGAAGCTGAAGTCCGTCCAAATCATGTTAGCAATTGCCGCATACTATGATTATGAGATATGGCAAATGGACGTCAAAATGGCATTCCTTAACGGCTATCTTAAGGAAGAACTGTATATGATGCAGCCAGAAGGTTTTGTCGATCCTAAGAATGCTAACAAGGTATGCAAGCTCCAGCGATCCATTTATGGGCTGGTGCAAGCATCTCGGAGTTGGCACATTTGCTTTGATGAGAAGATCAAAGCGTTTGGGTTTATGCAGTCTTATGGAGAAGCCTGCGTTTACAAGAAAGTGAGTGGGAGCTCTGTAGCATTTCTCATATTATATGTGGATGATATACTTTTGATGGGAAATGATATAGAACTTTTGGACAACATAAAGGCCTACTTGAATAAGTGTTTTCAATGAAGGACCTTGGAGAAGCTGCTTATATATTAGGCATCAAGATCTATAGAGATAGATCGAGATGCCTAATAGGTCTTTCACAAAGCACATACCTTGATAAGATATTGAAGAAGTTCAATTTGGATCAGTCCAAGAAGGGGCTCTTGCCTGTGTTGCAAGGTGTGAAATTGAGCTCGGCTCAATCCCCGACCACGACAGAAGATAAAGAAAAGATGAGTGTCATCCCCTATGCCTTGGCCATAGGGTCTATTATGTATGCCATGCTGTGTACCAGACCTGATGTAAGCCTTGCCGTAAGTTTGGTTGCAAGACACCAAAGTAATCCCGGCATGGAGCACTGGACAGCGGTCAAGAATATCTTGAAGTACCTGAAAAGGACTAAGGATATGTTTATCGTTTATGGAGGTGACGAAGAGCTCGTCGTAAAGGGTTACGTCAATGCTAGCTTCAACACAGATCTGGATGACTCCAAGTCACAAACCGGATACATGTATATTTTGAATGGTGGGGCAGTAAGCTGGTGCAGCAGCAAGCAGAGCATCATGGTGGGATCTATATGTGAAGCGGAGTACATGGCAGCCTCAGAGGCAGCGCATGAAGCAATCTGGATGAAGGAGTTCATTACCGACCTAGGAGTCATACCCAATGCGTCGGGGCCGATCACTCTTTTCTGTGACAACATTGGAGCTATTGCCCTTGCCAAGGAGCCCATGTTTCACAAGAAGACCAGGCACATCAAGCGTCGCTTCAACTCCATTCGTGAAAATGTTCAAGATGGAGACATAGATATTTGCAAAGTGCATACGGATCTGAATGTCGCAGATCCGTTGACTAAACCTCTTCCGCGAGCAAAATATGATCAACACCAGAACTCTATGGATGTTCGATTCATCACAGTGTAACTAGATTATTGACTCAAGTGCAAGTGGGAGACTGTTGGAAATATGCCCTAGAGGCAATAATAAAATGATTATTATTATATTTCCTTGTTCATGATAATTGTTTATTGTTCATGCTATAATTGTATTAACCGGAAACAGTGATACATGTGTGAATACATAGACCACAACATGTCCCTAGTGAGCCTCTAGTTGACTAGCTCGTTGATCAACAGATAGTCATGGTTTCCTGACTATGGACATTGGATGTCATTGGTAACGGGATCACATCATTAGGAGAATGATGTGATGGACAAGACCCAATCCTAGGCAAAGCACAAAGATCGTGTAGTTTGTTTGCTAAAGCTTTTCTAATGTCAAGTATCAGTTTCTTAGACCATGAGATTGTGTAACTTCCGGATACCGTAGGAGTGCTTTGGGTGTACCAAACGTCACAACGTAACTGGGTGACTATAAAGGTACACTACAGGTATCTCCGAAAGTCTCTGTTGGGTTGACACGAATCGAGACTGGGATTTGTCACTCCGTAGGACGGAGAGGTATCTCTGGGCCCACTCGGTAATGCATCATCATAATGAGCTCAATGTGACCAAGTGGTTGGTCATGGAATCATGCATTACGTAACGAGTAAAGTGACTTGCCGGTAACGAGATTGAACGAGGTATTGGGATACCGACGATCGAATCTCGGGCAAGTAACGTACCGATTGACAAAGGGAATTGCATACGGGATTACTTGAATCCTCGACATCGTGGTTCATCCGATGAGATCATCGAGGAACATGTGGTAGCCAACATGGGTATCCAGATCCCGCCGTTGGTTATTGACCGGAGAGTCGTCTCGGTCATGTCTGTGTGTCTCCCGAACCCGTAGGGTCTACACACTTAAGGTTCGGTGACGCTGGGGTTGTAGAGATATTAGTATGCGGTAACCCGTAAGTTGTTCGAAGTCCCGGATGAGATCCCGGAAGTCACGAGGAGTTCCAGAATGGTCCGGAGGTGAAGATTTGTATATAGGAAGTCCAGTTTCGGCCACCGGGAAAGTTTCGGGGGTCACCGGTATTGTACCGGGACCACCGGAAGGGTCCGGGGGGGGGGGGGGGGGGCGGTCCACCGGGTGCGGCCACCTATCTCGGAGGGCCCCATGGGCTGAAGTGGGAAGGGAATCAGCCCCTGGTGGGCTGGTGCGCCCCCCTTGGGCCTCCCCCTGCGCCTAGGGTTGGAAACCCTGGGGGTGGGGGCGCCCCACCTGACTTGGGGGGCAAGTCCCCCCTTTGGCCGCCGCCCCCCCTTGAGATTGGATCTCTAGGGGGCTAGTCCCCCCCCAGGGCCCCTATATAAATAGGGGGGAGGGAGGGCTGCGCACCCAAGCCTCTGGCGCCTCCCTCTCCCCCCCGTAACACCTCTCCCTCTCGCTAAGCTTGGCGAAGCCCTACCGAGATCCCCGCTACTTCCACCACCACGTCGTCGTGCTTCTAGATCTCCATCAACCTCTCCTTCCCCCTTGTTGGATCAATAAGGAGGAGATGTCTCTCCCAACCGTACGTGTGTTGAACGCGGAGGTGCCGTCCATTCGGCGCAAGGATCATCGGTGATTTGGATCACGACGAGTACGACTCCGTCAACCCCGTTCTCTTGAACGCTTCCGCTCGCAATCTACAAGGGTATGTAGAAGCACTCCTCTCTCTCATTGCTAGATGACTCCATAGATTGGTGATGCATAGAATTTTTTTTATTTTCTGCTACGTTCCCCAACAATAAAGAAATTAGCGACAAACAACAACAACAAGATCTTTGTCTGGACAATGAAGAAGACATCAGTTCACTACAAGATGGTGCTAACTTTGCTTTGCCCCATTTCCAATATAGAGAAGATATTTATGCACATCCTTGTTTTCAGGCATTTCCAAAGCAGTTCTCATATATGGATCCTATCTCAGATTTTATGGCCTCAAGCCATTTATCGGAATCTGGGCTCATCATAGCTTCTTTATAGTTAGTAGGTTCGCCATGGTCTAGTAACATGACTTCTAGAATAGGATTACCATATCACTCTGGTGTCGATCGTGTTCTGGTTGACCCACGAGGTTCGGTAATTACTTGATCTAAAGTTTCATGATCATCATCATTAGCTTCCTCTCTAGTTGGTGTAGGCATCACAGGAACAGATTTCTCTGATGAGCTACTTTCTAAATTCGAGAGAAGGTACAATTACCTCATCAAGTTCTATTTTCCTCCCATTCACTTCTTTCGAGAGAAACTCCTTCTCTAGAAAGGACCCATTCTCAGCAACAAAGATCTTGCCTTCGGATCTGTGATGAAAGGTGTACCCAATTGTTTCCTTAGGGTATCCTATGAATACACACTTCTCCGGTTTTAGGTTCGATCTTATCAGGCTGAAATCTTTTGACATAAGTGTTGCAACCCCAAATTTTAAGAAACGACAGTGTAGGTTTATTGCCAAACCACAGTTCATAGAGTGTCGTCTCAATAGATTTAGATGGCGCCCTATTTAATGTGAATGCAGTTGTCTCTAATGCATAACCCCAAAACGATAGTGGTAAATCGGTAAGAGACATCATAGATCGTACCATATCTAATAAAGTATGGTTACGACGTTTGGACACACCATTACGTTGTGGTGATCCAGGTGGCGTGAGTTGTGAAACTATTCCACATTTAAATGAAGGCCAAACTCATAACTCAAATATTTGCCTCCGCGATTAGATCGTAGAAACTTTACTTTTCTTGTTATATGATGATTCTCCACTTCACTATGAAATTCTTTGAACTTTTCAAATGTTTCAGATTGTGTTTCATTAAGTCGATATACCCATATCTGCTCAAATCATCTGTGAAGGTCAGAAAATAATAATACCCGCCGCATGCCTCAACACTCATCGGACCGCATACATCGGTATGTATTATTTCCAATAAGTCATTGGCTTGCTCCATTGTTCCAGAGAACGGAGTTTTAGTCATCTTGCCCATTAGGCGTGGTTCGTAAGTATCAAATGATTCATAATCAAGTGATTCTAAAATTCCATCTGCATGGAGTTTCTTCATGCACTTTACACCAATATGACCTAAATGTCAGTGCCACAAAAATGTTGTACTATCATTATCAACTTTGCATCTTTTGGCATCAATATTATGAATATGTGTATCACTATGATCGAGATTCAGTAAACCACTAACATTGGGTGTATGACCATAGAAGGTTTTATTCATGTAAAAAGAATCACTACAAGAAATATGCTATCTTGTGACCTCCACTATTGGTCACTGAAAGGTCATAGTTTTTCATTTGCGACCTTTTTGTGACCAAAAACAGAAGGTCAAAAGCTGAGGGTCATAAACTGACTATAGCGACCTTCTCTGTGAGAAGGTCGTGGACGTTTATGACCAAAATATTCCTACCGTGGCGTTTTGGTCACTAGCAGCCTCCCCAGTCCATGTAGGCATCCAGCGTGGCAAGCTGATGTGGCACAAGAATCAGCCCGGTCCAATTCGGTTTTCTACATGGGCCTAGCCCAACAATTCGTCCTTTCTATATTTTTTTTCCTGTGCTTTTATTAGCTACATGGGCCTGGCCCAAGAATTCAGCCTTTTTATTTTCTAGGCCATGGCCTTTTTTATTTTATTTTTTCCAAAATATGAGCCCACTAGTGAGATGGGACCCAGTTGTCAGGTTCTAACAAGTGGGTCCCAATTGTCAGTGTTATATTCTTCAGATCTCAATTTTCCTGTAAATAAATAACAATATTTAAATCCGAACAGAGAGAAAACAAAATGCTTCAAATAGAGCATGACTAATCAGGAAAAATATGGTACACATCACGAATACAATCAGAAGGAGCCAAACTTGGCACATTATTACAATCAAACTTGTTCACCCTGGTAACACAGCAAGGATGGTTCATCCTGGTAACACATTATTACAGAAAAATATGGTTAACATCAAGTTTACAATAAAAAAATGTTCACATCAGGTAACATAACTATCACAGTATAACTAGCTCCAATGCTTCTCCCAACTTGTTCATCCTGGACCTCACGACAAAACATGAATGAAGGCCATCATCTACAAGTTATCAAGAAAAATGGTTAGAACAAGCAAAATGCGACATTTTTACCATTTAAGCATAGAAGAACAGGGTCAACAACATTTCGATCTTTGAAAACGAACCAGGATTTCAATCTTTGAATAGCAAAAAATTGATACAGTAGATCATTTGCGGTTTAAAACAACCCCTAAGGAGAGACATGTCGACGCATTCATTTGGCAACATCTGTAGAAATTGAACCTCATAAACATGCAATGTGGAATTTGTATCTCAAAGAAGTATGCATACTTATCAGGTTTAATTAGCACATAAACATGCAATGTGGAATTTGTATCTCAAAGAAGTATACATACTTATCAGGTTTAATTAGCACAGAGAAGCCAAATGCTAGTAACTCATGATTAGTACACAAGACATGATTCAGCAAAGTAAACAAGAAGGTGGCTATAGTACAAAAGTAAGCTCATCACACAAAATAAATGAGTGGAACTACAGTACATCCTCTAAATTAGCATGTTCACAAGATTAAAAGTAAGCGCAGCATAAGCATATGAGTTTTGTTTGTCATAGTTTGTTCGGTAATTTAGAAAGAGGGGAGATGGGGCACAGAACTTTGAGGCACTATTATGAGGTAGTGTCTGATGAAGGTTGCCCCCTAGGGCGGCAGCGGTAGCTCCGCCAAATGTAGCAGCAGCACCTCCGACTAGCACAGCGGCAAATACCAAGAAGAATGTCATGACAAAAGCAACACAGAAGGCTTTTGTGATGGCGTACCTGAAAATAGCAGCAGTAGGTTAGTGTGGTTTATGTATATTTGCACAGCACACGGCATAACAGATAAACAAAGGCCAAGAACCCATAGGCGCCAGAAAACAAAAATCTTTTTAGCCTAATTAATAGTACTTCACAGTAGATAAACATTTGTTGATGCTAAAAAAGACAAAGGCGTGTACCATGACATGTCCAGCAAGCCTAACTAATAGTGTCAAACTGTAGCTATAAATAGCACATCAGCAGCAGCATAATACAGTCAATGGTACACTCTGATGTATAGTTGAAACCAAAGGATAAGTCAAACGAAACTGCAAAGAAATAGATGATTTCTCTTCTATAGTTAAAAGTGACTCAAAAGGAAAATAATACAATCAATGATACACGTGAATTAGAAATGCCCATTATACACAGCCCGAAATGCCCATTATACACAGCCCGGAGTCTATTCTAAAGAAAAACACTAATCAACCAACCAAGTAAAACCTTCTGAATGTAGATGATCTCTTATCCGTCCTTGATATATTATGACTTCTACTAGAAATGCATTTACTATGAACTGCAACACTATGATAACCTGTAAGCAACAATGATTACTATCCCTGGTAGATATATACTACACCTCCTGATTTTGATGGACAAACACTCATACATTCATGAAATTTACTGAACATAAGCAACTCATATATATGACATGTTTGTAATGGCAGTTTGGTACTAGTGGCTGTAGAAATATGGAAAGAACACATTCAGGGTTGGAGGTCAGACACTTGCACGCCCATCTCCAAGGTTGGCTGCTAGTGCTCCATTGATTAATATATGAAATTTGAAAGGGGCTAATCTGACCATCAACCTAAACATCCTTAACTATTCTGTAAATACAGTAGCACGAAATCTGGACCTGACCATGGCTGGAACACACACACACACACACACACACACCTCTTACCATGAACTTCCTTCCATGGCGATAGCCTCCTCCTTGACTTGTTCCATGGTGATAGTGATGGCCTGCACAAACAAACTGCGCAAATTAGATGGGCAAATCCAGAAGAAGAAGAAGAAGAAAAGACGAGGGGAAGGAGGGGGGCGTACATACCTTTGGCTTCGCCAGAGTCGAGGGCCACCACATCAGCAAGCTCGGGTCCCCGCCGAGGAACAGAGAAGAGCTCCATGGGATGGGGATGGGGATGGGTGGGTGTGGGGCTAGGGTTTCACCCCGCCCATCCATCCATTCGTCCGTCCATGCGTCGGTTGGGGTCGGGCCTCCATGGTCGGCCGGCCTCCCTAGAGGAACTGGTGGACAACAGCGCGTCGGTCCCGGTTCCCCATCCATCCATGCAAGCGGTCATGGCGAGGGGGGGAGTGTGGGTGGTGGATACGAGGTCGGCGTTGGGTGGAGGTGGTGGCGTTGGGTGGGGGCGGTGGCGGTGGAGCTTTTCGGAGGAGAGGGAGGCCGCACGCTGGGTCTTGCCGGAGGGGGGAGAGGGAGGGAGGAGCAAAGCGTGGGGATCTTGTCGGAGGGGAGGGAGGGAGGAGCAGAGCACGGCGATTTGGATCGAGGAGAGTGAGGGGAGGGGCGGGTGGCGGCGACGCGAGGACGTCGGCCATGGTCGGAGCCGCGGGGGGAATGGGGAGGAGCCACCGCGGGGGGGGGGGGGGGGGGGGGGTCGTGCGCGAGCGGGAGAGGATGAGGGGGGAGAGTGAGGTCGGTGGCGAGATTGGATCTGGGGAAGGGATAGGGTTTGGGTGGTTGGAGGGGATGAGGGGGGAGAAGGGGGCGGCGACGATGGATCTGGCGAGGGGATAGGGTTTGGGTGGTTGGGCTGCCCCGGGGGTGGGGGTTCTTTTTCTTTCTTTCTATTTTTTTCGTTACATGGATGGATGGATGGATGCCATGTCATCGATCCATGGCACAAACATTTCAACCAATAAGAACAAAGCTTATGTAATTGTGTTTTTCTATTTGTTTCTCTTGTATTTTTTGCACAAGGGTGCATTTTAGAATGGCATAATTTGTTCAAAATATATCATACTTTGCATTAGGGTGCATATTGGATGCCATGTCAATTGCCTAAGGAAGTTTTCATTTTCTTTGCACGGAAAATTCATTTTTCATTTTCAAAGTGCCCAAAAGGAGGTTTTTTTGTGAAGGAACTACCAAATAATTGTTGCAAAATTGGACCAAATCATTTTTATAAAATACTAGGCCATATATATTGCACAATTGACAAAATGGTTGGGTGAAAAAAATTGATCTACCTCTGGTGAAAAAGACAAATTGCCGTCGATTCAGCTGGAAACAGGTCAAATTTGAACTGTAGTTGCCTCATAGTTTGCTCTTTATTTTTTCCAAAAATCATTTCTAGGTACATAAGTATCTATTTAATCATAGAAACACCAAAAAATTTCCAAGATTCAACCACTAGCTAGGAACGGTCAAGCCCGCCGTTTTGACCGCATTTTGAAACGAGCATAAAAAATTCAAAAAAAATCAAAAAATTGGAAAACCTTCGCATTGTGTCATTATATGTGACCAAGTTTCCAGGAAAAATAATAAACTTGTAATACGGTAATTATTTTAAAAAAGTGTTCTCAGAAAGGTGCTATCAAGCGTGAAGATTCAGGGCTTTCAACCCAAATGATCAATCTTATGGCCACATTCATGGCATATTTTGTTCAAATGATCTCATATTATGCATAAGGGTGCATCTTGGAATTCCAAACAATGTTGCCTAAGGAATTTTTCATTTTCTTTGCATGGAAAATTCATTTTTCATTTTTCGAGTGCCCAAAAGGAGGTTTTTTTGTGAAGGAACTACCAAATAATTGTTGCAAAATTGGACCAAATCATTTTTATAAAATACTAGGCCATATGTAATGCACAATGGACAAAATTGTTGGGTGAAAAAAGTTTTGATCTACCTCTGGTGAAAAAGACAAATTGCCGTCGATTCGGTTGGAAATGGGTCAAATTTGAACTGTAGCTGCCTCATAGTTTTCTCTTTATTTTTTCCAAAAATCATTTCTAGGTACATAAGTATCTATTTAATCATAGAAACACCAAAAAAATTCCAAGATTCAACCACAAGCTAGGAACGGTCAAGCCCGCCGTTTTGACCGCATTTTGAAACGAGCATAAAAAATTCAAAAAAATCAAAAAATTGGAAAACCTTCGCATTGTGTCATTATATGTGACCAAGTTTCCAGGAAAAATAATAAACTTGTAATACGGTAATTATTTTTAAAAAGTGTTCTCAGAAAGGAGCTATCAAGCGTGAAGATTCAGGGCTTTCAAGCCAAATGAGCAATCTTATGGCCACATTCATGGCATAGTTTGTTCAAATGATCTCATATTGTGCACAAGGGTGCATCTTGGAATTCCAAACAATGTTGCCTAAGGAATTTTTCATTTTCTTTGCACGGAAAATTCATTTTTCATTTTCCGAGTGCCCAAAAGGAGGTTTTTTTGTGAAGGAACTACCAAATAATTGTTGAAAAATTGGACCAAATCATTTTTATAAAATACTAGGCCATATATAATGCACAATTGACAAAATGGTTGGGTGAAAAAAGTTTTGATCTACCTCTGGTGAAAAAGACAAATTGCCGTCGATTCAGTTGGAAACGGTCAAATTTGAACTGTAGCTGCCTCATAGTTTGCTCTTTATTTTTTCCAAAAATCATTTCTAGGTACATAAGTATCTATTTCATCATAGAAACACCCAAAGTTTTCCAAGATTCAACCACTAGCTAGGAACGGTCAAGCCCGCCGTTTTGACCGCATTTTGAAACGGGCACAAAAAATTCAAAAAAAATCGAAAAATTGGAAAACCTTCGCATTGTGTCATTATATGTGACCAAGTTTCAAGGAAAAATAATAAACTTGTAATACGGTAATTATTTTAAAAAAGTGTTCTCAGAAATGAGCTATCATGCTTGAAGATTCTTGGCTTTCAAGCCAAATGATCAATCTTATGGCCACATTCATGGCATATTTTGTTCAAATGATCTCATATTGTGCACAAGGGTGCATCTTGTAATTCCAAACAATATTTCCTAAAAAAGTTTTCCTTTTCTTTGCACGGAAAATTCATTTTTCATTTTCCGAGTGCCCAAAAGGAGGTTTTTTTGTGAAGGAACTACCAAATAATTGTTGCAAAATTGGACCAAATCATTTTTATAAAATACTAGGCCATATATAATGCACAATGGACAAAATGGTTGGGTGAAAAAAGTTTTGATCTACCTTTGGTGAAAAAGACAAATTGTCGTCGATTCAGTTGGAAACGGGTCAAATTTGAACTGTAGCTGCCTCATAGTTTGCTCTTTATTTTTTTTAAAAATCATTTCTAGGTACATAAGTATCTATTTAATCATAGAAACACCAAAAAATTTGCAAGATTCAACCACTAGCTAGGAACGGTCAAGCCCGCCGTTTTGACCGCATTTTGAAACGAGCATAAAAAATTTAAAAAAAATCAAAAAATTGGAAAACCTTCGCATTGAGTCATTATATGTGACCAAGTTTCCAGGAAAAATAATAAACTTGTAATACGGTAATTATTTTAAAAAGTGTTCTCAGAAAGGAGCTATCAAGCGTGAAGATTCAGGGCTTTCAAGCCAAATGATCAATCTTATGGCCACATTCATGGCATAGTTTGTTCAAATGATCTCATATTGTGCACAAGGGTGCATCTTGGAATTCCAAACAATGTTGCCTAAGGAATTTTTCATTTTCTTTGCACGGAAAATTCACTTTTCATTTTCCGAGTGCCCAAAAGGAGGTTTTTTTGTGAAGGAACTACCAAATAATTGTTGCAAAATTGGACCAAATCATTTTTATAAAATACTAGGCCATATATAATGCACAATTGGAAAAATGGTTGGGTGAAAAAAAAATTGATCTACCTTTGGTGAAAAAGACAAATTGCCATCGATTCACTTGGAAACGGGTCAAATTTGAACTGTAGCTGCCTCATAATTTGCTCTTTATTTTTTCCAAAAATCATTTCTAGGTACATAAGTATATATTTAATCATAGAAACACCAAAAAATTTCCAAGGTTCTACCACTAGCTAGGAACGGTCAAGCCCGCCGTTTTGTCCGCATTCTGAAACGAGCATAAAAAATTCAAAAAAATCGAAAAATTGGAAAACCTTCGCATTGTGTCATTATATGTGACCAAGTTTCCAGGAAAAATAATAAACTTGTAATACAGTAATTATTTTAAAAAAGTGTTCCCAGAAAGGAGCTATCAAGCGTGAAGATTCAGGGCTTTCAAGCCAAATGATCAATCTTATGGCCACATTCATGGCATAGTTTGTTAAAATGATCTCATATTGTGCATAAGGGTGCATCTTGTAATTCCAAACAATGTTGCCTAAGGAATTTTTCATTTTCTTTGCACGGAAAATTCATTTTTCATTTTCCGAGTGCCCAAAAGGAGGTTTTTTTGTGAAGGAACTACCAAATAATTGTTGCAAAATTGGACCAAATCATTTTTATAAAATACTAGGCCATATATAATGCACAATTTACAAATTGGTTGGGTGAAAAAATTTGTGATCTACCTTTGGTGAAAAAGACAAATTGCCGTCGATTCAGTTGGAAACGGTCAAATTTGAACTGTAGCTGCCTCATAGTTTGCTCTTTATTTTTTCCAAAAATCATTTCTAGGTACATAAGTATCTATTTAATCATAGAAACACCAAAAATTTTCCAAGATTCAACCACTAGCTAGGAACGGTTAAGCCCGTCGTTTTGACTGCATTTTGAAACGGGCACAAAAAATTCAAAAAAATTCAAAAATTGGAAAACCTTCGCATTGTGTCATTATATTTGACCAAGTTTCAAGGAAAAATAATAAACTTGTAATACGGTAATTATTTTAAAAAAGTGTTCTCAGAAATGACCTATCATGCTTGAAGATTCATGGCTTTCAAGCCAAATGATCAATCTTATGGCCACATTCATGGCATAGTTTGTTCAAATGATCTCATATTATGCACAAGGGTGCATCTTGTAATTCCAAACAATATTGCCTAAGGAAGTTTTCATTTTCTTTGCACGGAAAATTCACTTTTCATTTTCAGAGTGCCCAAAAGGAGGTTTTTTTGTGAAGGAACTACCAAATAATTGTTGCAAAATTGGACCAAATCATTTTTATAAAATACTAGGCCATATATAATGCACAATTGACAAAATGGTTGGGTGAAAAAAGTTTTGATCTACCTCTGGTGAAAAAGACAAATTCCCGCTGATTCAGTTGGAAGCGGGTCAAATTTGAACTACATGTGCCTCATAGTTTGCTATTTATTTTTTCCAAAAATTATTTATAGGTAAATAAATATCTATTTAATCAGAAATACATGGTTTGATGGCAAGACATTGAGGTTTGGATGGTGGCTGAGGGCCCCAACTCTAGAGCGCATAAGCTCGCATGCCCGCCGCGTGGTCACCGCGTGACCGTGGTGTTGCCATGCGTTCTGGGAGGCCTAGGAATGTCTAGTGGGTTGTTCACTGCCCAAGTAGATGCTAGGAAGAAAATTATAACATAAGATTCTCACGAGGAGACCGATCGATGCTCAAACATGAATAAGCAGCCAAGTGTTTGATTTGCGGTACGAGAAATGCACATGGCTAATGGGCATGAGTTTTGGCTGAGGATGATCAGTTACTAAGAAGACCATCTTCACAAATTTTTAGGGAAATCAAGAATATATAAATAACACTTCCTTCACAAAGTGCTGCTCTGAACAGAATAGGAAAATGAATATTGTTGAGTTATTTTTGAACTAGGCAAGGAAGCTTTTTGACATATTTGATGAAGATATGATCCAAACAATTTATGAGATTTGTTTGGGAATTTTTGGAATGACAGAAATATAGGTTGCTTCACAACCTAGGGCAAAAACTGCCACATGGACATGACACATAGGCAAAACTGATGAGGTGGCGCCTAGTCATCACAACCAACCACAATCTACAAGGCTATAACCATCTATTTTGGTCGTTAACAACTAGAAATAAGGCAGCGGCCAGCCCTGTTTGCTTTGTGACCATTTGGTGTAAGGAAATTACGACCTTTCTAACCAAAATGGTCGCAATGGTTTAGGGTTTGGAGCCCCCCTAACAGCTTTTGACCAATTGGTCTCAAATGGTCATAGATCTATGACCAATTCTTCCAGGGTCACTGACAAAAGGTCACTAGTTGACATATTTCTTGTAGTGAATAACAATTATTCTCTGTCTTAAATAAATAAATGTATTGCAATAAACATGACCAATCATATTCATGCTCAACGCAAACACCAAATAACATTTATTTAAGGTTCAATACCAATCCCGAAGATAGAGTGAGTGTGCGATGGTGATCGTATCAACCTTGGAATCAATTCCAACATACATCTCACCTCATCCTTAACTAGTCTCAATTTATTCTGCAACTCCTATTTTGAGTTACTAATCTTAGCAACTAAACTAGTATTAAATACCCAAGGGCTACTATGAATACTAGTAAGGTATACATGAATAACATGTATATCGAATATACCTTTGTTCACTTTGCCATCCTTCTTATCCGCCAAATATTTGGGGTAGTTCCGCTTCTAGTGACCATTTCCTCTGCAGTAGAAGCACTCAGTTTCAGGCTTAGGTACAACTTTGGGCTTCTTCATGGGAGTGGCAACTTGCTTGCCATTCTTTTTGAAGTTCCCTTTATTTTCCTTTTGCCCTTTACTTGAAACTAGTGGTATTGTTAACCATCAACGCTAGATGCTCTTTCTTGATTTCTACCTTCGCCGATTTCAGCATCACGAAGAGCTCGGGAATCTTCTCCATTATCCCTTGCTCATTATAGTTCATCACGAAGTTCTAGTAGCTTGGTGATAGTGACTAGAGAACTCTGTCAATCACTATCTTATCTGGAAGATTAACTCCCACTTGGTTCAAGTGATTGTAGTATCCAGACATTCTGAGCACATGCTCACTAGCTGAGCTATTCTCCTCCATCTTGTAGGCAAAGTTATTGTCAGGGGTCTCATACCTCTCGACATGGGCATGAGTCCGAAATACCAATTTCAGCTCTTGGAACATCTCATATGCTCCATGGCATTCAAAACATTTTTGAAGTCCCGGTTCTAAGCCGTAAAGCATGGTGCACTAAACTATCAAGTAGTCATCATATCGAGCTTGCCAAACATTCATAACGTCTGCATCTGCTCCTGCAATAGGTCTGTCACCTAGCGGTGCATCAAGGACATAATTCTTTTGTGCAGCAATGAGGACAATCCTCAGATCACGGACCCAGTCCGCATCATTGCTACTATCATCTTTCAACTTAGTTTTTCTCTAGGAACATATCAAAAAAATAGGGGAGCTACAATACGAGCTATTGATGTACAACATATTTGCAAATATTATCTGGACTAAGCTCATGATAAATTAAGTTCAATTAATCAAAATTACTTAAGAACTCCCACTTAGATAGACATCCCTCAAGTCATCTAAATGATACGTGATCCAAATCAACTAAACCATGTCCGATCATCACGTGAGATGGAGTAGTCATCAATGGTGAACATATCTATGTTGATCATATCTACTATATGATTCACGTTCGACCTTTCGGTCTCCAGTGTTCCGAGGCCATGTCTGTACATGATAGGCTCGTCATGTTTAACCCAAGTATTCCGCATGTGCAAAACTGTCGTGCACCCATTGTATGTGAACATAGAGCCTATCACACCCAATCATCACGTGGTGTCTTAGCAGGAAGAACTGTCGCAATGGTGCATACTCAGGGAGAACACTTATACCTTAAAATTTTAGTTAATGGATCATCTTATAATGCTACCACCGTAGTAAGCAAAATAAGATGCATAAAGATAAACATCACATGCAATCAAAATATGGGACATGATATGGCCATCATCATCTCGTGCTTTTGATCTCCATCTCCAAACCATCGTCACCAGCTCGACACCTTGATCTCCATCATTGCTTGATAGTCCTCTCGCCAACTATTGCTTCTACAACTATCGCTAACGCATAGTGATAAAGTAAAGAAATTACATGGCGTTTGCATTTCATACAATAAAGTGACAACCATAAGGCTCCTGCCAGTTACCGATAACATTTACAAAACATGATCATCTCATACAACAACGTATATCACATCATGTCTTGACCATATCACATCACAACATGCCCTGCAAAAACAAGTTAGACGTCCTCTACTTTGTTGTTGCAAGTTTTACGTGGCTGCTATGGGCTTCTAGCAAGAACAGTTCTTACCTACAGCACAAAACCACAATGGTGATTTATCAAGTTTGTTGTTTTAACCTTCAACAAGGACCTGCTATAGTCAAATTCGATTCAACTAAAGTAGGAGAAATAGACAACCGCAAACCACCTTTAAGCAAAACTAGTTGCATGTCTGTCGGTGGAACCGATCTCATGAACATGGTCATGTAAGGTTGGTCCGGGCCGCTTCATCCAACAATACCGCCAAATCAAAATAAGACATTGGTGGTAAGCAGTATGAAGATCACCGCCCACAACTCTTTGTGTTCTACTCGTGCATATCATCTACGCATAGACCTAGCTAAGATGCCACTGTTGGGAAGCATAGCATGCAATTTCACAAAATTTCCTACACTCACGCAAGATATATCTTGGAGATGCACAGCAATGAGAGGGGGAGAGTGTGTCTACGTATTCTCGTAGACCGAAAGCGGAAGCATTTGATAATGCGGTTGATGTAGTCGAACTTCTTCTTGTTCCGACCGATCAAGCACCGAACGTACGGTACCTCCGGGTTATGCACACGTTCAGCTCGATGACGTCCCTCGAACTCTTAATCCAGTAGAGTGTCGAGGAAATAGATGAGTTCCGTCAACATGACGACGTGGTGATGGTGATGGTGAAGTGATCCACGCAGGGCTTCGCCTAAGCACTACGAGAATATGACTGAGGGTGTAATCTGTGGAGGGAGGCGCCGCACACGGCTAACGATTATTGGTGTGTTCTAGGCACCTCCCCCCTCTTATATATAGGTGGGAGGGAGAGGGAGCAGCCCTAGGGGCACCCCAAGTAGGAGGGATCCAACTTGGGCTCCTGCCCTAGGCCGGCGCCCCCCTTTTCCTTCTTTTGGCGGGGAGGGGAAGGAAGGAGGAGGTGGTGCCCCCCCTTTACCTTTCTCCCACCAAGGGGGAAAGGCAGGAAGAGGTGGAGACCCCTCCTTTCCTTCCTCTAGGGCCTGCGGCCAAGGAAAGGGGCGCACCAGCCCCTTGTGGGCTGGTCTATCCATCCCTCGGCCCATTAAGCCCATATCTTTGTCGGGGTTGCCCGAAACTCCTTTCCAATGACCCGATATGTAACCGGTACCCTCTGGAACACTTCTGGTGTCTGAATACCATTGTCCTATATATAATTCTTTACCTCTCGGCCATTTCGAGACTCCTCGTCATGTCAGTGATCTCATATGGGACTCCGAACAACATTCGGTCACCAAAACACATAACTCATATAATACAATATCGTCATCGAACGTTAAGCATGCGGACCCTACTGGTTCGAGAACTATGTACACATGACCAAGAAACCTCTCCGATCAATAACCAATAGCGGAACCTGGTAGCTCATATTGTCTCCCACATATTCTACGAAGATCTTTATCGGTTGAACCATTATGACAACATACGTTATTCCCTTTGTCATCGGTGTGTTATTTGCCCGAGATTCGATCGTCGGTATCTTCATACCTAGTTCAATCTCGTTACCGACAGGTCTCTTTACTCGTTCCATAATGCATCATCCTGTAACTAACTCATTAGTCACTTCGCTTGCAAGGCTTCTTATGATGTGCATTACTAAGAGGGCCCAGAGATACCTCTCCGATACTCGGAGTGACAAATCCTAATCTCGATCTAGGCCAACCCAACAAACACCTTCAGAGATACCTGTAGAGCCTCTTTATAATCACCCAGATATGTTGTGACGTTTGATAGCACACAAGGCATTCCTCCGGTATCCGGGAGTTGCATAATCTCATAGTCGGAGGAATATGCATTTGACATGAAGAAAGCAATAACAATAAAACTGAACGATCATAATGCTAAGCTAGCGAATGGGTCTTGTCCATCACACCATTCTCCTAATGATGTGATCCTGTTTATCAAATGACAACACATGTCTATGGTTAGGAAACTTAACCATCTTTGATCAACGAGCTAGTCTAGTAGAGGCTTACTAGGTACACGATATTTTGTCTATGTATCCACACATCTATCAAGTTTCCGGTTAATACAATTCTAGGATGAATAATAAACATTTATCATGAAACAAGGAAATATAAAATAACAACTTTATTATTGCCTCTATGGCATACTCCCTTCACTTTGTGCTTGGTTTGCCTAGAACTCGAAATGGCAAAGATTCTGTGTTTGTTGTTGTGGACCGATTCTCTACGATGCCTCATTTCATCCCCTGCAACAAGATAGACGATGCTTCACATGGTTCAAAAAATTTTTGTAGGGAAATCTTGCGTCTACATGGAGTGCCCAAGACTATCGTATCGGACCGCGACGTCAAGTTCCTTAGCTACTTTTGGAAGACGCTATGCGCCAAGCTCGGAATCAAGCTTTTGTTCATGCGAGGTCACGAACTATGACGGTCAAGAAGATAAGGTGAACTCGCTCCTCTCTGAACTACCACTCTCTACATATGAGACATGGCTACTACCTCATGCGGAGACTCTATCTGTGATCAGGTACTTGGAGGAAGGCCACGGATCAGCTACGCCCAATGGACAAGACGGGGAGGACACTATCGGTGTCGAAACCGGCAGATCTTGGGTAGGGGGGGGGGCCCAAGCCATGTGTCTAAGGATCGATGGTAACAGGGGACCAAGGGACACAATGTTTACCTAGGTTCGGGCCCTCTTAAAGGAGGTAAAACCCTACTCCTACTTGATTATATTCGAAGAATATAGAGATCACAAGAGTTGATCTACCTCGAGATCATGATGGCTAAAACCTAGATGTCTAGTCTATGAATATTCTGATGATGGTAATATATGTATCTCCTTGACGGACTAACCCCTCCAATTTATATACACATCGGAGGGGCCTAGGGTTTGTACTAGGTCAGTTCATCAGGGAAAGAAACAATACAACCGGACTCTAATCTTGCCGTTCACGTATGGAGAAATCCCACCCGGACACGGAGGATGGTCTTCAGCTTGATCTTCTATGGCCCATCCAACCCGGCCCATACTCCTGGGCCGGACACCTGAGGACCCCCGAATCCAGGACTCCCCCAGTAGCCCCCAAACTTGCCTTCAATGACAATTTAGTATGCGGATATAAGTCTTCGGCTTTGCAAGGCGAGTTCTCCACCATACTCCGGATTGACGGTAATCCGACATCGGCTTCTGTGTCCTTCTTTATTATTCCTTCCTGCCATCGCCTCGATTTCCATGCATCTGAGTGAATGCAATGGTTCATTACCTTTATATTTTCACCCTTTTAATAGGCATAGGCAGCGCTTATATAACAAGGTTAGATCCCCAAACGCCATCCCACATCGCCTCAAGAGCAACAAAGCAAACCACGAAAAAGCTCAAACCATGGCTAGTGTCCTTGGCTCCTCCTCGCGTCCTCATGGCCCTCAAGAGGGGGATTGGCAAAGTTGTTATGTATCCCATCTTCAGCTCAATCGTCTCCAGACGCAAGGATATCTTCCCCCCGCAGATCTAGTCTTTGTACGGGTAGGATTAACTTCTATGGGCGATGGTGCATTAGCGGAGAATTTCCCCAACCCCGGCCAAGGGGGGAGGGTGTGCTTCATATCGTTCATTCTGAGGGGCGTAGGATTCCCGATCCACCCCTTCCTCAGGGGTCTATTGGAATATTGCGGGATCCAGCTGCACAACCTCACACCAGGTTCCATCCTGCACATCTCCGGCTTAGTCGCCCTCTGTGAATTATTTTTAGGCTGCGAGGCTCATTTCGAACTATGGAAAAAGTTCTTTTGCCTCGTCCCCCGCCACCAGGGCAGAGGGTCTATATTTGAAGTGGGCGGCACCAAAGTATGGCGCATATCCGGATCCGGTTACTATTGGGGAACGTAGCAATAATTCAAAATTTTCTACGCATCACCAAGATCCATCTAGGAGATTCTAGCAACAAGAGAGAGAGAGAGGAGATGAGCATCTTCATACCTTTGAAGATCGCTAAGCGGAAGCGTCACTAAAACGCGGTTGAAGGAGTCGTACTCGTGGCGATTCAAATCACGGAAGATCCGAACGGACGGCGCCTCCGCGTTTAACACACGTACAGCCCGGGGACGTCTCCTCCTTCTTGATCCAGAAAGAGGAGAGGGAGAGCTCCGGCAACACGATGACGTGGTGGAGGAGCTTGCAGTTCTCCGGCAGGGCTTCACCAAGCACTACTATGGAGGAGGAGGTGTTGGGGAGGGAGAGGTCTGCGCCAGGGGAAGGCTGCGGCAGCCCTCCCACCTCCCCTCTATTTGTAGGGGCAAGGGAGAGGGGGTCCGGCCTCGTCCAGATGGATCTAGAGTGGGGGTGGCCAAGGGGGGAAGGCTTGCCCCCCAAGCCAAGGGGGGCGCCCCCTTTAGGGTCCCCCCCCCCCAACCCTAGGCGCATGGGCCCTAGGGGGGTTGGCGCCCAGCCCACTTAGGGGCTGGTTCCCCTCCATATTCAGCCCATAGGGCCCTCCGGGGCAGGTGGACCCTCCCGATGGACCCCGGAACCCTTTCGGTGGTCCCGGTACAATACTGATATACCCCCCGAATATTTTCGGTGACCGAATAAGGACTTCCCATATATAAATACTTATCTCCAGACCATTCCGGAATTCCTCGTGACGTCCGGGATCTCATCCGGGACTCCGAACAACATTCGGTAATTGCATACTAATTCCCATAACAACTCTAGCGTCACCGAACCTTAAGTGTGTAGACCCTATGGATTCGGGAATCATGCAGACATGACCGGGACAACTCTCTGGCCAATAACCAACAGCGGGATCTGGATACCCATGTTGGCTCCCACATGTTCCACGATGATCTCATCGGATGAACCACGGTGTCGGGGATTCAATCAATCCCGTATACAATTCCCTTTGTCAATCGGTATGTTACTTGCCCGAGATTTGATCGTCGGTATCCCAATACCTCGTTCAATCTCGTTACTGGCAAGTCACTTTACTCGTTCCGTAATGCATGATCCCGTGACTAACTTCTTAGTCACTATGAGCTCATTATGATGATGCATTATCGAGTGGGCCCAGAGATACCTCTCTGTCATACAGAGTGACAAATCCCAGTCTCGATTCGTGCCAACCCAACAGACACTTTCGGAGATACCTGTAGTGTACCTTTATAGCCACCCAGTTATGTTGTGACGTTTGGTACACCCAAAGAATTCCTAAGGTATCCGGGAGTTGCACAATCTCATGGTCTAAGGAAATGATACTTGACATTAGAAAAGCTCTTAGCAAACGAACTACATGATCTTGTGCTATGCTTAGGATTGGGTCTTGTCCATCACATCATTCTCCTAATGACGTGATCCTGTTATCAATGACATCCAATGCCCATGGTCAGGAAACCATGACCATCTATTGATCAACGAGCTAGTCAACTAGAGGCTCACTAGGGACATGTTATGGTATATGTATTCACACATGTATTACGGTTTCCGGTCAATACAATTATAGCATGAACAATAGACAATTATCGAACAAGGAAATATAATAATAACAATTTTATTATTACCTCAAGGGCATATTTCCAACAGTTACCCAGTCGGGACTCCGAAGAGGGGGTCCGAAGAATGGTCTTCGGAATGGTTTTACATTGAGGATGTTCCTCTTCCGGACCCTGTTCGACGCAGACTTCCCGAATTCTCCAGCGCTCCCTTAAAGAAGCTATTCTGCTGGTGCCCCAAGTTCTCCGGACAAGAGGATAGTGCAGAAGTGATGAGATTGGTCAGCAAGGTCAGATTGTTGACCCATTCCGGACTCTCCATTGTTGAAGTCATGGCCATTGCGATAAAGCGATGTATCCAGCCTCTTCAATCCAGAGTGGCTCCATTATGGAACTACAATGGGGAGGACGACGCGTCTTGCTATACGCGAAAGGGTCCGGATAACCAAGCCGCATTAGCTGCCATGCTGGTGGACCTTTACAAGGGAGAAGAAGAAGACTTCGCCCGTTTAAATTGTTGGGAAGGTTTCTCCATGTACAATCCCATTGACTGGGTAAGCTTAGTCATTCAACACTTTTTTTGTTATTGGGATGCATTAAATGAATACTCTGGTTGCTTCAAAACAGTCATGGAGGAAGGTAGTCGAGAACATCTATTGCCCCTCTCCTCAACCAGAGGACCATGTTCGCCATGAAGACCTCGGATTTCATGAAGATCCGGATATATTTGTAGAATTTGAAGACATAGTTTATTACCAGGCGAGCCTTGATGGCTCGAAGGTAGCCATTATGGCCGATTACCCCGATCTCTATTCCTTCGTTAAGGTAAGTGTTCAGAAATCATTTAAAAAAGGGAAACACTTCCGCTTACAATTTGCCCTCCGTACTAGACCGTGTTGCACAGGATCGGCGCTCAGCGAGCCGTACCCAGGCATAGGCAGTTAAAGGAAAATGGCTCCTTCACGGGGTGAGCGCGCGAAACGAAAGGGGACTGAGAGCGCCGCTGAACCTGCTCCATCATCAAAGAGGTATATTCGTTACTTCATGTCTAAGCATACAGCCAAACCGTCATTTTCCTCCTTCTTCTATCATCTCAGGAGACGTATACGATGAACCGTACCAAAGATCCCAGCAAGCCGAGCCGCGGCCAATGCGATGTCGAACTCGTCAATTAGGACGAGGGTGCATACAGGGGTGGCGCCGACTCATCCACCTCATGAAGATCCAGATGAAGTGTCCATCACTAACTCCGAGGTGGAGAGTGCAATGAGTCGCCGTCAATTAAAAAGACCCTGCACGCCCCGGCCTTTTTCGGAGCAAGAATTTACCGCTCTCAGTACAAGGAACAAGAAGAAGAGCTGCCAGAAAATCTCCAGCCACCGGACGACCGAGACATGTCGGACGTCCGACGCCTGGAGCATCAGCCAGCCCGACGAGTTCCAGCCAGCGAACGCTACAGTGGTCGGACGCCCGACGCAGACTAAACGACTGACTCCCTCCAGCCACCGAACGACCGAGCCCCTCCGGATGACTGGTGCCACCATCACAGAACGAAAACCTCAGAAGTATGGAAACCACCGGACGACTGACGCGCCGAACGTCTGACCCTGACCAGACGTCCGGCAAAAGCCCATCAAGTCCAACGTGTACCGGACGTCCGAGCCCCCGCAAGACATCGGACGACTAGTAGTTGTCGGACGTCCGACACCTGTGAGTTGACTGCGAGTTGGGCCGAGGCCCATGTACCCCTTCGTCCACTTAGACTATATATACTCCTCCTCGTCCCTCTTTTTAGGGTCAGCAATGTGATAGCTCATTTTAAGAGATAGAGCTTTGCTCATCTACTTGATACCTTCTCCTTCGAAGACCGCGGCCTCTACGGAGAAGATCCCCCAAGTGGATTCAAGACCCCTCACGGGAAGACCTTCAAAACCTCCTCACGGAGAAGAACTTGCTACTTGTATCGTCCTTTGTTGACTTTGGATCATGTATCTCTTCGTGTGTTCGGATCTAGCACATGTGTAATCAAATCTTGTTGGTTTGAGTGAATCCTTTCGTGTTTCCCCTCGTATTTTCCACTCGTGTTCTTTGTGGGATCCGCTCCAATCGTGAAAGATCGGGCATCTAGAGTTCTACCCTACATCAACATGTAGTGACGACATATTAAACATACTATAGACGAGATGCTAAAAGTGGTATGTTGAGGGACACACAACACACAACTCAACAGGGGGTCTTGAAAACAAGGGAACTAAGTTTAGACAAAGTTACATGAATATTCGTTTTGGCTCCCAGGTCCAAATCTTTACAAACTCTTATACATAGTTTGAGGCAACACTTCCTTCCATTTTCATTATTAAAAGGATTATCAAATTGTCAAGCATTTATTTCAAATATCTTTTGGTCTGAAATGGGTCTTGCGCCATTTGCGCAATGGATAATCTAGTTCATCTAGTTACCATTAGTAGAATGGATCACACGTTGCAACGTTTTTATTGTCCTTTGCCATGTTGCTGTCTCCGGCTCAAAGTTGAGCTCCCAGGTTGGCCAGTAGTGAAGGTCCTGTTTGAGAGCAAGGACGCGAGATTTTCCATTCAACTGCACGGTCCTCACCCTAACAAATTCACCATCTTCCAATACCTAATAAAAAGGTCAGTTCAGACAAATGGCATGTGCACTTCGCTATATAGTTTAAAAACGAGATACTGCAATATGACAAAAGAAGAACAGTGTTCACTATTGGCAATGCATACCTTCGCCGTCTCTATGAAGGATTCCAGATCTGGAGTTGGTTGCCCGTTAACCTCAACTATCCACTGGAGAGGCTAGAGACCATATCTATGGATGGGACTTCCAGCATAACCTCTGCATAAAGACCTTGCTGCTCATTCCCCATTCAAAATTGGTATTTAAAAGGGCTATTTAAAATGTACTTTAGGGCCGCGAATCCAATATATACATAAACTTGCCTTCTTCATTAAATTGTTTTTTTTCATTATACTCTTCGAGTACGCAGCAAGTAGAAAATGATGTCAAATGGCCACATTTCTTTCTATCTCCTTCTCCAGGATACTTATTACTTTGTTTACATTATTTTCCCTAACAAAATTCTAGCTCTTACACGGTGCACTCTTGAATTCATTGCTGCTTCACGGCAGCAGCATATCAGATCAACTAAAAGCAACATTATGTCACGAATTCTCATTGGCCATTCAAATCCGACAAATCTAAACCTCTATTAGACTTTGAATAGCGTTCCGGTTAAAAAGATTAAATACCACTCTTGATCCTCTCCCCTCTCTCCCCCGGATCCGGCTTGCCTGCTCCCTTCCCATGCTCCCATCCGTGCTCCCACTTCATCCTACGGCTGTCATTTTCTCTTTTTCTTTTCTAATCTAATCATCTCCCCCCCTGATTTTCAGGGGGTGGGGCCGGGCCTTATTTTCTTTCAATCAAATCAAGCCACGTACGCGGGAGCACGGATAGGAGCACGGGAAGGGAGCAGGCAAGTCTCGTCCCTCTCCCCCCCCCCCTCCCCTCCCCCGGTAAAAAGGGACTAGAAGGAATGGACTGCATTTAGAGATATGGCTCTTGATAGGACAACATGATGTGCCGGGGCATTAATTTTACTTTTTTTATAGTTTAGTTACTTTTCTTTTCTCTCTTCGCTCTTTGGATTCCACATGTCCTCTATTGGACTTTATATGTCGCCCACGCCAACTTTTCTAGACAAAGGCTTGGTTGTTGTTGTTGTTTTACTACCCTTTTGACTTTTTGATCTAAGGCTTCCTCTTGATTTCTCTTGACTTCCCTTGGCTTGCTACCTTGACTTCGTTGGACCAAGGCTTGGCGCCTAGGCCTCCTTTGACCAAGTTGGACCATGTTTACTGCAGTTGTCTTAGTTGATTACTATGTCCATGTGGACATCCCCTAGTTAAGGTTTTGGCTATTGTATTGTATCAACAGTTTCTAATATTTGAGCATACAAATAGTTTTAAATAGCCGGCTATAGCTTCGCTATAGCCCGCTATAGCATTTTCAGCAGGGTGCCGCTAAATGGTTGCCTTCATAAAAAGCCCGCTATAGCCTGCTATAGCCCGTTATAGCTCCGCTATAGCTGATTTGAAGGCTCGTCGCTATTTTCCATAGCCCGCTATTTAAAACATTATTACAAATTAGTGAAGGAATATGATACACACCTGGAAACATAAACTCCATGGCCTTCCTTTGGCAAGAAACCAAGCGCACGTACAGCCGAATGAGGATTCTGAACTATGCATCCACACCAGTTCACCATACGTGTTGTACCATTACCGTCTATTACATCTGTTCCAACGATAAGGTCTATTTCTTTTCCCTGCTCGAATGTTGAAGCAATTATATACTATTGATAAATACTTAATTCAACCGTACTTCGTCAAAGAAAAAGTTCTTTTTTCCTTATAGACCGTCCTCACCTCACGAAATATTGTCATGTTAAGCATTCCATCTGAACCAACTGAATGGTCCAGCTTTTGGCAAGCATTCTCAATGTCAAGGAAGCATGTAATAGGCTTCTTATCAATAGCAAGAATCATATCCCCTTCAAGAAGAGTTTCCGCTTTTGATCCAGGAAAGCAACCTATAACTTGCAATACTTGTCTTCGCTCAGGGTCCTTCTCATCTAGAGCCTGCAACATTAATCATATAGAACAGTAAATATTTAATGTATGAAACACAGGAGAAATTAACTAGTCAAAAAGGGGCCAAATGGTAATCGTGCGAGGTGTTCCCCTCACGAACAACCCTGCAGTTATCTATTCTTGAATGCCTCAGATGAATGTCATTAATATTTGACCGCATTAAAATAATTGTTGCACTGGTAAGCACATCACCATTCAGGCTCAGAAACCACTAGGCAACAGTATTACTTAGCCGCAGAAGAAAGTAACAGTATTATGTATGATGTTTTTCAGATTAGATAGCAATTTCAGACAAGATTAAAAGATAAACAGATCTAATTACCTGCACCCATCTATCGCTCAATCCATAACTTCTTGCCTCTGTGAGCGAAGTTGGATAAATCTCCACCTCCAGAAGTCTGACAAATGGCATTGGTCTCCTAATTTGATAAGACGAAATGGTCCAGGAGTACCAGAGATTATCTTCTCAAGGACTTGACTTATCAGGTATATTGGTATACCTACAACAAACTGATGGTCGCCTTCTTTGCCACAACCGAAGAGCTGTACAAAATAATTGATTGAGTTATACCTCAATTAGTACGTTGGAATCACAACATCAGATGTAGAGGTTATAACTCATTATGACAGGTAAGAAACAAAACAATTCATCCTCTTTAGTTCAAGTACTCATAACATTTTTCAGCAATTTAAGGTCTTTCCATGCTGTGAATATGTTTATCTTCTATTGCCCATTTACTTTATGTTGGAGACATCATGCGGCTAATGCATCAATTCTTGGACAACAGACTAATGTGAACACTCCAATCAAAGCTAACCTGGCTGGAAATACTTGCCCATAGTGCTTGAACTCTCCCTTGCTCGTCGGTCAATACACCCGAAAGTTCGATATCAGAATCTGTAATAAACATTTCCCTACATAGTTAATATGAAAAATTGAGACACAAGAACTCAGTTTTGCTGAAATGTTTGTAGAACGTACCAGTATCGAGCTCAATGACCTTCGTATTCATTGCACGATACCTGGGAAGTCACTTGAGCAAATATTAACAGCTTGCCAATTGGTTACGATTGATTTCCTTGATTTAGCATGTAAACTATCAGTTAGACGAACTAGGTACACAGAATCTCCTCGGCGCAAGGCAGGTTCTACACATATAAAAAATTAAGGAATTTCTTAAAACATGAAAACAGATCGCATGGTCCAAATTAGTTTCTGCCAGAAGGAAATAGAAATTTCACTACCGGGTAGGTCATTTTAGTGATAGCACGGTTGCGATTATTAATAAAAAAACTGAAATATAAGAAAACAAGTATATCCAATAACTTTTGTGTAATTCATCTCAGGATTTCAATATACATTAAGGGTAAGCAGTGGTGGAACTAGACGAAGATGTCAGGGGGGATAAAGAGAAAACATTGATGTTTGGGGAGGCTAATGACTACACTTTCTTCTATTTAAGACCCAAAATTATATATTTTTCCTTCAGTGATTGTATCAAGGCTGTGGGGTGGGGGTGGGGGGGGGGGGGGGGGGGGGGGGCAGTGCCCCCGCATAACTGGAAAAGAATCAGAAGAGAACAAATGAATGTGTCCAGTGCTAGCCCATTAAAAAATTATTCACTAGTAGCTTTATTATTTGGACAGTTCACTTTCTTTTCACCAACTAGTTTAGTTATGAGAAATATATATGAAAAAATCTTAAAGAAAGTAAACCAGAGACTAGCCACATTACTTGACAGTTCTGCAATTTATTCTTTCTTTGACTGTCCAATTTAGTTTAAGAAATGCATGAAAGCACTCTACAGAAAACAAACCAGTAAGAAGTTTAGAAGCCCGGATAACGGATGCTCCAACTCCTAGTGTCGAAGGATCATAAGCAACCAATGCAAAGTTGTGAAAAGGATGCAGAAAAATAACCTGAAAGCCAAAAAATGGAAGCTACTATTTAATGGAAATTATGTATACCTTCAAATTACAATTAGGAAAGGGGGGATAAGCTCATACCTCTCCAGGTATTTCAATGGGATATGCAGCAAAAGAAACCATTATATCAGAGATAGATACAGCAACTGTATTCCTATCAACAGCAATCAGACCAAGAGAGTCAGAATGGTGTATTACCACACCAGCTCCAGTGAAATGTTTAGCATGCACTCCATCAATCATGCATATTGGTGGCACGCGCACCTATATATAGAAAGGTAGAAAATTAGAGATATACGAGTGAGGTGGTTTTCAACAAGAAACACAAAAGCTACAGCTCAAAACTAACAAGTGCATGGTACATTGTACTATAATGCACACAACTGTTGGTTTTAAAGCACTGAATTAAATCACCCAGAAGAGCTATACGTGCGTGCAAGCTAGCACACAAACAGGTTGATTGATTCTGTAACCACACACGTGCACGTTTTGCCACGTAGGTGTACGATCATTGACAATAATTGGTTGGGGGGAGGGGGGGCGTGGCCCCCTTTGGCCCTCACAAAGCTCCGCCACTGGACAACACTAAGGAAAAAACATGGCATTTATTGGACACAATTGACATATAGGAGTGCCATTCGTTCACTATCAATCGCCATCTTTGCTGAATTTCTAAAGATAAAGCCCATTTTTCTGACCATTGACGCCATTAGATGCCACAAGGAGCAAGGGAATGAAACCATAAGTAACCTCAAAGATGATAAATGAACTACCAAATGTAGACCTCACATGTCTCACGAAAATAACCATAACTTTAGTCCCCTATTTGATGACACTAGTTCTTTATTTTCCCATGAAACAAAATTGCATAAAGAACTGATGCCGCAAGAAACCAGTAGTCTGTAGTCTTGTTGAGTCTGGGTGTAGTTAAAGATAGAATCTGATTCTAATCTGAATGGGTAACTATATATTGGCCTTGAGCCGAGAGGATAGGACATAAGTTGATTTCCCTCATAACATGGTATCATGGCACCAGTTGGAGTTGCTGCCACCGTAATCCCCTTTGTCATTGGGGGAGACTCTGTGTCTGGTGATGTGTCTCTAGATTGTCTGGGTTCTAAACTTAGCAAACAGATGCAGTTGTCGTACCCTACCAGTGAGTGAGTTTTGTTAGAACCACTAGCTCTAGCTCTCACCTGGGAGTCTCTAACATGATTGTGTTACTCCCTCCGTTCCAAAATAAGTATCGTGGTTTTAGTTCAAATTTATTTGAACTAAAACCTTGACACTTACTTTGGAACAGAGGGAATACCATATATCCCACCACCTATATATTGGCCTTGAGTCCATGGGAATTCACAAGTTTCCTTTCTCTCAACAGACTTCCACAAAAGTAAGAAAACTTTCTTTCTAACAATGCATGAAAACAAGCTTTTACGTTTTTCTCAAAGAAAAAGTATAGACAACTACCAGCGCTTGTCTAATGTATTGTTTCATTCTGGAAGTCAAACTTCTTTCTTCAGAATGTTAGAAAATTTTAGCCTGGTGTTGGCGGACGCAGATTATGATTAATTTAGTCATGAAAAAAAATTAGAGGACCATATTACTGTATTCACCAAAGGTCCAATGTGTGAAGTTTGTTTTATCATTGGCAGAACTGTTTTTACAACATTATTTGTGTGGAGTCGTGGGTAAGCTTCTACCGCATTAACCATTTTAGTTAGGGTAGGCTGCGGAACAGGTATAGTGTCATGACAGGATCTAAAAATATTAATCTGGTGCACCATGACTACATGATTCCTTCCAAAATCAAAGTATAGACGTTTCTCACCTCAAACTTCACAAGAGCTGGTTTAATTACTTGTTCTGCCAATGAAGAGCCTTCCATGCTAGAAGAATGCCGTGAAACACCTTTTATGTCATCTAAATCTCTAGAAGATGACACAGTTCCTTCAACAGCTATATTCTCATCAACATTTGAGTTTACATCCCTATGACCTCGTTGATGAATGGAAACTACATATGGAGATTCCAGTAGCATAGCTGATTTTGCAATCCACAATCCAGTTGCATCATTTCGAGTATATAACTGAGGAGTTGCATACCATCCATGCTGATCAATTGTAACTATTGTACGCTGGACACACCAATAAGACAAAATTTTAGTTGTATTCTAACAAATACATAAAGAAGATTTTTCATGATAAAGCCACCAGGGAATATTTTCCTACCTTGTTCCGATGTCGGTCAGTGTATGTTACATATTCAAGAGGCACTCGTTCTCCCCTAGACAGTTCTGAAATAACCGCAATAAAGTCACCTAAATGTGCAATATCCTTTCTTGCAAACTTTTTGATGATGGAATATCGTGGAACCGATGCTCGGGAGAGCATGTACCTGCGTCGCACCATGTTGCATAAGACAGAAACCTCAGGAAATGGAACATGAATTGTCAGATGTCTTACCCAGGTTCAGCAACATATACAAGACCACATTTGAACCCGAAGTTTCTAGCCTGAAACATCATACATACAAGATTAGTTTTTTCGACGGAAAATACAAGATTAGTTTAAGTTATGTACAATGATGCTTTCATAGACTACATAAACATAAATATAGTCTCTCTTTTTACAACTAAAAAGTACTCCCTCTGTAAAGACGGTTAGGTGATCTAAATGCTCTTATATTTCTTTACAGAGGGATTCATAGACTACATAAACATAAATAGTCTTTCTTTTTACAACTAAAAAGTGCTCCCTCTATAAAGAAATATAAGAGCGTTTAGACCACTGAGCTCGCCTCTCCTAGTGGTCTAATTGGCAGTGACCTAAGGCTTGAATGTTCTGACCTGTAGATATTGAACTGATGCGCTAGCCAAGTTTCTCAAAAGTCCGAACTGATGGAAAGGACTAGGCAATGTATTTTAACACTCCCCCTCACATCTAGGTTGTGGATGTACAGGAAGACCTTAGACGTGGGATCGAGATTAGGTCGCAACTATTTTTATATTAAATAGTGCGTTGGTCAGGATTTGATCCCAAGACCTTGTGGCTCTGATACCATATTGAACTGATGCGCTAGCCAAGTTTTTCGAAAGTCCAAACTGATGGAAAGGACTAGGCAATGTATTTTAACTGTACATAACAGAAAAGCTTCACGGAGCTCAAACTCCAAATGCCTTGTCCACTAAATCTGGGGACAAACATCTCTCACCTGACGTCGTGGAACATCCGAAACAAAGAAACTCTAACATCCTTGGTATGAGCACCTTCAAGGCATTCTTTAAACATATGGCATCAAAGACCATGGTTAACTTGTTTAGCCAAACAACCGCCAGATATGGAGTAGATCGGAGAAGGATCCAGATCCAAGTGCCTTCTCGTCAGGAGAGAGGGTCCTGGCATGAGCTTGGGCTGAGGCAACGATCCACATCTGAGAAAGGGTCATCGACACCAAGCCCAGACTAGATCCACGCGCCTCCAACAAAAGGAGAATCAGTAAGGGCCTGTTCTGATCCTCTCTGAACTTCCAAAACTCCTCAAAATCAACTTCAGAAGCTAGCTTCCAACTCCACCTAGTGATCAACAAAGCGTTCTGCACGTCGTAGCTTCTCACAGCGATTTGGCCCACTGAGGAGGCTGCTGGCTTGCTCGGGTAGAGTTTGGGGTGGCTGGAATCAGCCTAGCTCGGGCCTGGCTGGGTTTTCAGAGATAAAAGGGCTGCTATGATTTGTTTTTACACAGGGACTAGTTGCTGCGAATTTGGGCAACTCCCCTTTCTCATTTTTCTGGAGTTGGGCTTACCCCCCTTCGCGTTTTTACACTAGACTCGGGCTGGGCTTCTGGAATCTAGCTTCTACGAGCTAATTCATTCGGGACAGCTTCACGCTACAAATTTGAGAAGATAGAAGCAAGAGGAGATCAGAACAGTCCCTAAACCTACTATACACACAACAAAGGCTAGAGCTCCCGGTGGCAGAGACGGATCGGATGTGTACTCTCAGATAGGCTTTTGCCCCACTATATAAATAAAGTCAACGCCACATCCATACAAGAGTGTCAAGTTCAACGAAATAGAAGATCCTACTGGGGCATCAGCACAAACACGCCTAAGAAAAGCATAAAACCAATAGGGAGAAAGACCACCAAGTGGCCGCTGAGTGAGGGGGCTTGTTGCGAGGCAAGGAGGCTAGCATCATCACACATCGGGTTCATCATCAGTCCCAGCCTCTTTCGGTCCCGCTGCTTAGACAACGGGTGCCAAAGCTGCAAAAACTCTAGGAATTTGAAGATCAAATCAGAGCCCGTTGAAGAAAGATGCTCTCAATCACCATCTTATTACGTGTCGCTCACAGTGTGCAAGCTAATGCCGCAAACACAAACCAGAAGAGGCGTCTCCTCCTATCGGTCTGGTTGACGTTGGTTTGAATGATTCCAACCAAGTCCAGAGCCTCCCAATCAGGCCCTCGAGCCTCACAGAAAAAACTTTCAAAGAAGCCTCACCGTGGTGCATGAAAAGAGGATGTGGATCCCCGAGTTAGGGACCCCACACAGAGGGCAGAGGTCATTCCCCAGGCCGTGCCTCTTGATCATATCCATCTCGGATGGGAGGCGATCCCTCAACACTTGCCAAAGAAATTTTTTGATCTTCAAGGGCAAGGGCGCTTTCCAAAGTGGAGATGTCCAAGCAATAGTCAGCCTACGACACCAAGCATGATATGCCGAGCCGACAGAGAAAACACCTGAAAAGGCGATACGCTAGGAAAACAGTGTTCGAGGGCAGTCCGCAAATTAGCCCACTCTACTAACTCCAGCTACCCCAATGAACGCCGAAGCAAGATGTTCCATTGGCCATTTAGGGCAGCTGAAGACACCAACATCATCGGATCCGCGCAAAATGGCAAACAGGTTAGGGAACCCCATACATTATGGGGTTCCACCGAGCCAAGGGTGGAGCCAAAATAGGGTCCCCTCTCCATTGCCGATGGAGAAGGTAACCCCTAGGCGGATCTCCTGCTTGATCTTTTAGATGGACTTCCAGAATTGGGAGCCAACCATACGCGAGCAAGCAAGGAGAGGCTCACCCCGCAAATATTTAGTCTGAAGAAGTTGCAACCACAAACCCCCTCCCCTCACATAATCCGCTGGACCCAACGGAGCATCAAGGCCACATTCATGCAACGGGAAGCTAGGATGCCTATCCCTTCCAGGTCCTTAGGCAAACATATGTCAACCCACTTTACCATATGGTATTTTTGACGATCGTTCACCGCCTGCCAGAAGAAACAAGAAAGATCTTTATCAAATGAGTTGCGAACCCGCTCCGACAAGATATACAATCCCATCATATACATGGGGAGGCTAGAGAGATTGGAGTCAATCAGGGCCGTCTTACTACCTTTGGAAGTAAAACGCCTGCACCAGGGTTCTCTCTGAGACACGATCCACCCCATGAGCGGGTCAAACTTGACTAGCATAACCCTTGAGTCTCATAGGGGCATCCCCTAAATAAGATATAGGAAATGAGGACAACTTGCAAATCAGGTTGTCCGCAATCTGCTATTGCTCAGCCTGAGAGTATCCTGATATCATCACCTCACTCTTGTCGAAGTTGATCCTAGGACCCGACATGGCCTCAAAGCAAAGAAGGAGGAACTTAAGGTTAAGAACGTCAAGGCCTGAGTGTTTGAGCATAATCATGGTGTCATTCCATTACTGCAGATGCATGACACCACCACAGGGATCAGGTGCCTAACCACGCTAACTATAAGTGGCCGACATCCTAGCTTTGTCCAGGATGGCCACGAGGGCATCAAATGCGATGTTGAAGAGGAGTGGAGAAATAGGATCTCCCAGCCTCACCCCCCGGGACGACCTAAAGAAGGGGCCTACCTCCCCATTGATATTAATCGCCGTGCTACCACCCCGTACTAACTGCATGATCCAGGAGCACCACCTGTCACTGAACCCCCTACGCTCAAGTACCAAGTGCAAGGACTAGTCGAGCTAGTCATAAGCCTTTTGGAAATCAAACTTAAGGAAGATGCCCCTATGGTGACATCTCCTAACCTCATGGACAATCTCAGGCCAAGATCCCATCGTGGATGCGGCGACCCTTCAGGAACACGAACTGGAATGGGTGTGCGGGGTGCTCTACAATAGGAGATAGTCATATCGCACAAACCTTTGCAAAAATCCTATTGGGGACATTAATTATCATAATCAACCTAACGTGTCGGATATCCATTAATTACCCCAACTATTTTGGGGATCAGGGTAATGACACCAAAGTTCAGGCATGTCATATCCAGCGCCCCAATATAAAATTCATGGAACATCGGCTGAAGCTGAGGCCAAAACTTTTGAAAGAAGGCCACCGGAAGGCCATAAGAGTCAGGTGCCGACCCCCCCCTCCCGCCACCTCTTCTGGCATGAATGGGAGTGTCAGCTTCCCATTCTCAAGGTCGGAAACCTTAGCCGCCACGCCGTTGGCCAAAAGTCCCCCGTGAAGAGCTCCCTATAGAAGGAGTGAACGTGGGATCTTATCTCTCCCAGCTGCTGAAGAAGGACCTCGCTTTCCCACAAGCAAGGGATGGAACACTTCCGCCGCTGCCCATTAGCAATCGCCTGAAAATAGGTAGTATTAGCATCCCCTTTCAGAAGGCATTTCTCGCCCCCTCGACGCAACGAGAAGAACTCTTCACTCTTGAAGATTTCCACAAGGTAGGCTTCCAAGGTGTAGTGCATAAGCCACTCGTCGGCCCACAGCACCGTCAGCAATCACATCCAACGACTTAATTGGTCAGGCAAGGCCCCTTTACAGGCCCTAAGCTCGGCACCCGGATTAGCCCCCCACCCCGCATTACAAAATCAGGTGTTTTCCTACTGGTTAGCAAGGCCTTGATCCTCTCTAAGGACAAGATGCTGTAGCCGAGGAAAGGAGGAAGACAGACACCAAGGAATAGTGTTTCAAACTGACTCACTGTCCAAATTTTATTTGCAGAAATGTTCTTGAAGGCAGAATACTATAGAAACAAGTACATATGGTTTTCCTGAGAACGGCATTGAGACCCTGAGAGCATAAGCTATTCGGCTCAGAAAAGAATAATGAAAGCAGGGTTGCTTACCTGCTGGTATGAAAGTGGATGGATGACAGCACCACTAACTTCCAGGAAATGATTTGGAGTTATGGAGTGCAAATCCCCTACCTGAAGAGTGAAATAAGTATGATGTGGCAAACTGAGGTTACAATAGAAAAATGAAGTCGGGCACGTTGTATTACAGGAGCAATACATCATATATACTGCTCTCTCGTATACAGATTAAATAAGATGTGTCAAGCTCGCAAACTACCTTCAGCTTTACTGTCAAAGGAGTTCCACGTCTTTCGATCTGCAAATTTATCTCGCTGCCAACGCTCTCATCAAGTAAGGACTCCATAGTGAGAAATTGCGTTACAATCTGTAAATAGTTAAGAACATCGTTCAATAAGAAATTAATGTGGTATGACAAATTAACATAACATGAAAAATGCATCATCGAAAAGAAATATAGTGAACAATAAGCAACCGAGTTTTATAGTTAGGTTACGCACGTGACTACAAGAAACATTTAGTAACTTCCAGAGAACCAACACACCAAATTACAAAAACTGATGGCCTGTGGGCTGTGGTAAATACTAAATACACCATCTAAAAATGCCTAGCAAGAACACTGCTATGCATGGTGGACCACTTGGAAGGAAAGAAATGCAAGGATCATGAAAAATAAACAAACAACACCGGCCCAGGCTCTCTCTAGGACGTTAGCTGGGAGTAATAGGATCACCTGCTTGATCCACTGGCCATTAGAACCTCATTAGGCTTTTCAGGCATGGTTTAGTTTTTCCCGTGTGCGCCATCTCGGCACTTGGGCTAAGCCCTGGTTGTATCTGTATCTGACTGCTCTGCTCTTGTATTTCTACCCCTACCATTTCAATGAAAAGCTGCTGCACAGCCTTTTCATCAAAAAAAATGTAGGTTTGGATTGTCCAAGGCATAGCCCCACCTCATGCCTTGACGCTTAATAGTTGGGGCACAGCTAGGGTGCGTCGCCTCTTCTTTACTGCCTTAAAAACCATGGTCAATTGGGTGTGTGCATTGTTTAATAAGTTTCCTGATCTTACATTTGGTGATACAGCAAAACAGAGGGAATCAGGGATATTCGGAAACAGTCGTCCGCAATAGACGGGTGTTTCAATTCAAGTCACTGCTAATGTAGCGAGAACAATTTGAAGAATACACACTAATAAACTAGTATACTAAATCTTCATAACTTTCCGAAGGAAAGTCTTTTGGCATTCGATAACCTAGAGAAGAGTCCATATACAACAGCAATCAAGCATAATATTTTCTGAAAAATCAAGTACAAGTTCTGAAGTATTAATAACTTAAGTTTACAAAATCAAATTTATATCAGGTGCAACTAATATAAATGAACTGTTGAAAGCCATGATGAGCACCAACACAGACCTTATTGATGATAATAGAGGTATCAACAGTACAATCAATGGAGTCACAAGACATCAGTGCAGTGTCAAAAATTAAGTTGAAATATTATTAGTAGACCATTTGAAAACAATCGTACCTCCCCATTCATGCGAATCAGCACGTCACCAGGTTTCAGATGTTTGTCTGCAGGTCCATCTGGCACCTGCAATAACAGAATTACTCAGTTTCCGTATGAGATAGAAAGGTACTACCTCTGTAAAGAAATATAAGAGCGTTTAATTCGCTACTTTAGTGATCTAAACACTCTTATATTTCTTTACGGAGGGAGTACAATGGAAGAAGCAACAAGCTGAGCGTAAAAGAAAACATGTTTAGAAATAACAAAACTAAGAAGCAAACATTACCAAACAATCAACAACCAGCATTCCAGTCTCCCCTGTTGGAGAAATAAGTTGTACCGCCTGTCCTAGCAGAAATTTCAAGGTGCAATTAATCATGTAGCACACAGAGCCGTGAAAAGACAAGTGTACATCTTTCTCCAAACTAGAAAAAGGAGCACAGGAGGATCATACCTGGTCGGTTTCATTCCTGCATCCAAGACGTCGAGTTTCTTTGAAACCTTTGTGTTCAAAAGTCACCTTTGAAAAGGACAGAATAAAAAATGGATCATGGATGATCTGAGTTCCCGAATAATAGATAAAACAATTACTCCCCCATCCAGAAATGTAGGTTTCCATGGGATGAGTGCCATTAAACTTCAGTAATTAGCTCTCCAAAATAGAAAACTAAAACGGTAGCATCTAATAGAACAAAAGGATCATCAGACAGAATGCACACCTGAAGTGTACCACGAGGAATATAAGCAGATTCTGGCTTGCTGCCAAATGTGTCCCAATAGCCATGTATCAGATTGAGTGCTCTAACTACCTAGAACGATTTAGGCAGATAATGTTAGCAAAGCTAAGAGGGCCCCAAACAATTAATGGATTAAGTAGCAGATGATGATCTGGTTTCTATATCCCAGAACATCTATGTTCTTCCCGTGAGCATGAGGAAGTACTATATTAGTGTTGATACATAAACAACTTACACCGTCTAATGGAAGGTAGAAGGCCGAAGCACTGAAACTGGTGCTTCCTGCATTTAGTGCAACAACTTTTCCTTGGCAATCAACAACAAGGGAATCACTAGAGCCACCTTTAGTACCAGATGCAGCCTAAAGAAAAAAATATTTTAACTTATGAGCATTTTAACTTATGAGCACTGGCAGCGGAGCAAATCACCAAGCATTATTTTAGATGCATTGGCATCACCGATTGGAACAAAAAATACAGAATATTGGATAGCTGAAAAGAATTACCTGTATGTAGAATGTATTGAAATCGTTGTAGCCATCCCTTTTAGAAAAGTAAAACAAGGTTAGGACTTCGAATTTATGCAGCAATACATAATGATCCATGGATTGAATATGCAAGCTTTGGTCATGTAAAGCAAGGCATACTTTTGGTAGTTTGGTGCTTCTCTATCAAGTCGAGCCAATGTTCCCGGCAAGATTGGAACCTGTATCCAGTCAACATGAATCAACATGCAACCCATTGTATTGGATAACTCTCTAGTAAGGGATGAAATCTCCAATATTTAGGTGTACAACATGCATGTAACTCTATGGGCAGAGATTTGATTTTCGGCCATCTCGGCCTGGGGCGAAATAAATCCCTTTCGGCCAAATAATTTCGGCCCGGTGAAAATTTGGTCAGATTTTGGTCAAAATTTGGTCAAAATCAAATTTCGGTTTTGCAACTTCGCCCAAGATATTGATTATGGGGAGAAAAAAAACGCAAACCGAAAATTAAAACTCGGGGCGGCGGGGACCTTTCCACCGCTGTCATTACCGACAACCCGGATTTCCAGCCCCATAGATGCTGCTTCAGGTGCTAGAGGGATCTCATCGTACTTAAGGTACTTTATGGCAGCTGGATCATAGCGAAAAAACCCAAAATCATGTACCTGTTTGGAGAAGAGTGGGGGAGCTTGGATTAAAACAGGGTCCTTAGCAAAACTGATTAAAATACGCCATGAGCAGCGGAATAAGCAGAAACGAATGGAATCAAATAGTAGAACAAAAGCACTCACAGGATCTCTGTAGATGGCGTACACGGGTATCTCCTCCCTGTTCACAAAAATCGCCTCCGCAACAACAGGCCCAGGCCCGACGACGTGGCGGTTGGTGAGGATGATGCCGCGAAATTAGGCACCGATCAACAAGCAGATGCCGCGAAATTATTGACATAGATGCCCCGAATTGGTTGCATTTGGTGGATAGGATGAACCCTAGGGCCTAACTAGAGTAGCTAAAATGTTCTTTCATAGAGCACTCAAAAAAGCCTCACGCGCTAAAAACGATCGTTTTTGTGCGCCGAAGATAGAAAACAGCGCTCCAACAGAAGCTGTAAAATAGAGCACGCGTAAAAAGCTTTAGCGCACGGTTATGCGCGCAGGCTGCTGCAGGTGGGGCAGCCGGCTTGGGCGTCGTGTTTTTGTGTATCCGGAAAATCTCTCGTCACTCCCGCGCGCAAAAAGATTATTTTGACGCTGTAAAAGAATTACCGCGCTGAGGCAAAGCGCGCCTGTTGAAAATGCTCTTACCCTTTCGGGGGTATAATATCATCCATAGTCGGACTTAGCAAATCCGGCCACTCTAATCTCTAAACATATGTGGGCGCGTTCAGGCGTGACCATGGACAGTCCTGTCGGTCTATTCCTCTTATCA
Source organism: Triticum timopheevii (assembly GCA_963921465.1). Classification (NCBI taxonomy): domain Eukaryota; kingdom Viridiplantae; phylum Streptophyta; class Magnoliopsida; order Poales; family Poaceae; genus Triticum; species Triticum timopheevii. The sequence continues at coordinate 158,752,158 of OY997272.1, forward strand.
AATTCTTAAATCCATGCAAATCATGCATGTCAATCATATAGCATAAATTCACCAAAATTTAACAATGCAACCAAGCAAAATAAATCACAATTCAACAATTCGGACATACAAAAAAAATTCAATGCATTGGCCATGGCTAGGTAATGTGGTGAATCACTCGCTGTATGCCATCAATGCAGCGTTCGCTGCTGCCACCGCCGCTCTCGCCCTGTCGTACTCCCTACGCAAGTTGATCTCCTTCTTCCCCTGAAGCCACGCTTTTTCTTCTGCACCCAACCTGCGTCCGTTAACATTATCCTCATGTATTTCGTGTCTCGAGCAAGTTGCAATCTCTCCTTGAAAAGCTATATTTATCCGAAAGTCCATTCCTTCTCAAACTCCCATTTGACACACGCCTCTTGCTTCTCCAAGTCTATCTTCTCCCGCTCAATTTTCAACTTGTTGTTCACCCTCTCCTGGTCCCAATCTATCGTCTTTTTTTGTGCATCCAACATAAGTTTCTACCTCTGCTCTTCACCCCCCCCCCCTCATTGTGGAAAAAATATCCGTCCATGTGGTGGACATTTTAGTCGTTGCGGCATTACGGGCGGCCTTCCTTTCTCCCATTTGTTTTCCATCACTTGTCGGTTATTCGTTGGCACGGTGACTCATCCATTCTCCCGTACAACTTTTTTCATTTCATCATCAAGTTGGATTGTTGGGTGCTTGAGCTATCATTTTTCTTCAACCTGTTGTCGTCGGTCTTGTGGCCATCTACAAGTTGTATACATGTTGGTTGGCCATTCAATTTCATCTAACAATGAGTAAAAAATCAATTTTATCTAACAATGAGTAAAACTAAATGGCTTCCTGATATAGGGTCAAGCCCTTTTCTGCCTGATCATCACGAATTGGATGTGAATTTGGGAAAAATACTAAGAACACAAGGGGGAAATCATAAGAGAACACTCTTTTGGACAAGATCCATACACAAGACACTAAAATCACAAGAAAAATGATAGATCTCAAGCATTCAAAAATATCAAGGGACAAGATACAAAGGTAGTTCATCCAAATCTCTAGGAGAGATGGGGCTTGATGCTTGTAGGAAGTCGTTCTTATCCACAAGTGGAGGCCTTGGAAATCTTCTCCAATGGAGGTCTTGATCTCCAAAGGAGAGGTGATAGATCCCACAACACTATAAGAAATATGTCAACTTGTGACCTTCTCTTAGTGACCCCAACTGAATTGGTCGTAAATCTACGGCCATTTCGCTTTGAAGGGCTCAAACCCTGAAATTGCTTACACCAAATGGTCACAAAGCAGACAAGAGTGGCCAATGACCTTATTTCTACCTGATTACGACTAATATAAATGGTCACGAGGTTGTGAACGTGGATGCATTGGTACTTATCGCTATGACTAGGCCCTACCTCATCAGTTTTGCCTATGTGTCATGTCCATGTGGCAGTTTTTGCCCTAGGTTGTGAAGCAACCTATATTTCTGTCATTCCAAAAATTCCCAAAAAAATCTCATAAATTCTTTGGGTCATATATTAATTAAATATGTAAAAAACCTTCCTTGCCTAGTTCAAAAATAATTCAAAAATATTCATTTTCCTATTTTGTTCAAAAAAACACTTTGTGAAGGAAGTACCACTTTGGCATGTCCAAATAGCATCCATTTTCTACATTGCTTTCCTATGCCCAAATAACCATCCTCCACCAAATGCCAGCTCAATCCATTAATTATTTTGAGCCCAGCTTCAACATTCGTATTTATGTCTAGTGTGGTACTTTGCAAAGCAAGTACCGCCTAGGCTCCTCCTTTTGAGCTAAAAATTTGTGAAGACAGTCTTCTTAGTAACTGATCATCCTCAGCCAAAACTCACGCCCATTAGCCATGTGCATTTCCCGTACCGTTAATCAAACACTTGGCTACTTATTCATGTTTGAGCATCGATCGGTCTCCTCGTGAGAATCTTATGTTGTGATTTTCTTCCTAGCACCTACCTGGGGAGTGCCCAACCCACTAGACATGCTTAGGCTGCCCATAACACATGGCAACGCCACGGTCACGCAGTGACCTCACGGCGGGCATGCGAGTTTACGCGCTCTAGAGTTGGGGCCCCCGGCCACCGTCCAAACCTCAATGTATCGCCACCAAACCATGTATTTCTCATTAAATAGGTACTTATGTAACTAGAAATGATTTTTGGAAAAATTAAATAGCAAACTATGAGGCAGCTGCAGTTCAAATTTGACCCGCTTCCCGTTGGATCGGTGGGAATTTGCCTTTTTCACCAGAGGTGGATCAAAACTTTTGACACCCAACCATTTTGTCAATTGTGCATTAAATATGTCCTAGTATTTTAGAAAATTGATTTGGTCCAATTTTGCAACAAATATATGGTAGGTCCTTCACAAAAAAAACTCATTTCAAGCACTCGAAAAATGGAAAATGAATTTTCCGTGCAAAGAAAATGAAAACTCCCTTAGGCAACATTGTTTGTAATTCCAAGATGCACCCTTGTGCACAATATGAGATCATTTGAACAAACTATGCCATGAATGTGGCCATAAGATTGATCATTTGGCTTGAAAGCCATGAAGCTTCACGCATGATAGCTCATTTCTGATAACACTTTTTTAAAATAATTTCCGTATTACAAGTTTATTATTTTTTCTAGAAACTTGGCCACATATAATGAAATAATGCGAAGGTTTTCCAATTTTTTTGATTTTTTTGAATTTTTCATGCCAGTTTCAAAAGGCGGTCAAAACAGCGGGCATGACCGTTCCTAGCTAGTAGTTGAATCTTGGAAAATTTTTATTGTTTCTCTGATCAAATAGATACTTTTTTTTACCTACAAATGATTTTTGGAAAAAATAAAAAGCAAACTATGAGGCAGCTGCAGTTCAAATTTGACCCACTTCCACCTGAATCGGTAGAAATTTGTCTTTTTCACGAGAGGTGGGTCGAAACTTTTTACACCCAATCATTTGGTCAATTGTGCATTAAATATGGCCTAGTATTTTATAAAATTGATTTGGTACATTTTTGCAACAATTATTTGGCAGGTCCTTCACAAAAAAGCTCATTTTGGGCGCTCGAAAAATGGAAAATGATTTTTTCGTCCAAAGAAAATGAAAACTTCCTGAGGCAACATTGTTTGCCATTCCAACATGCTCCCTTGTGCACAATATGAGATCATTTGAACAAACTATTCTATGAATGTGGCCATAAGATTGATCATTTGACTTGAAAGCCATTGATCTTCACACATGATAGCTCATTTCTGAGAATACTTTTTAAAAATATTTATTGTATTATAAGTTTATTATTTTTCCTGGTAACTTTGCCACATATAATGACACTATGCGAAGATTTTCCAATTTTTTGATTTTTTTTGAATTTTTCATGCCCGTTTCAAAATGCGGTCAAAACGGCGGGCATGACCGTTCCTAGCTAGTGGTTGAATCTTGGAAAACTTTTGGTGTTTCTATGATTAAACAGATACTTATGTACCTAGAAAAGATTTTTGGAAAAACTAAATAGCAAACTATAAGGTAGCTGCAGTTCAAATTTGACCCACTTCCAACTGAATCGGCGAAAATTTGTCTTTTTCATGTGAGGTGGATGAAAACTTTTGACACCCAACCATTTGGTGAATTGTACATTAAATATGACCTAGTATTTTAGAAAATTGTTTTGGTCCAATTTTGCGACAATTATTTGGTATGCCCTTCACAAAAAAACTACGAGCAAACTATTATTTTTTGTTTAAATGCCTAAAAAATGCTAGAAATATCGGAAATGCATACAAGTTGGTTATCATCCAGAAAATGTTGTATAACTTGACTGATATTTTTTAGTGGTGCCATTTTTGGAAAATATTATTGGCAACTGCTTGACAAATTCCCTCTATTTTTACCACTTAGAAATTATTTTAAATGACACGTTTCTTGGACCGATCAAAAGGCAGAACCTCCCTTCCCACGGATCACCCCCCTAAGCCGATCTGAGCCGTCCACACCATACAGATCCAACGTCTCCTAAACGCATGCTGGCCAACCAAACCCTAGCATAGTGCAGCACACTCCCCTCCCTTTCCCTCTCCCTGACCCATGCGGCACCGCCTCCCTCTCCCCGACCCAGATCTCCCTCCTCGACCCAGACCTCCCTCTCTGTCGTCCCAACTCCTACCCCGCCGCCGGCCTTCCCCCAAGCGCCGCTGCTCTTGACCTGCAACGACCTGAGCAGGAGCAGCAGCAACTTCCTCCTCCGCTTCCCCTTGCTTTTGCCGCCCGCCTCCGAGCTCTTGCCTCCATGGCTCTTCCGAAGCCACGGCCAATAGAGCCACGACAGGCTGAGCCTGCGCCGGCTGAGCATGCACTTGTGGTCTGGCCGCATGCCGCTGCTTAGATCGAGCGAGAGGCGAGGCTACGCCAGATCCAGATCAAGCGCCGGATCCAGGTCGAGCCACCAAAACAAGGTGCAGCACCGGATCCCTCATTCTTCCATGGATGGACTTGTCATCTTTCCTTTTGCCTTGCTACTGTGATTTGATTTGCTTCCTCACCCTCTACCTCTTCCTCACGCACGCCAGGGCCATGGAACCGACAGCAGACACGCCATGGAGGAGAGAACACCATGGAGGGGATGACGCCATGGACGTGAGGACGCCATGGAGGACGCAGCTCCACCACCACCCCGACGCCATCTCTGAGCCCCCTCCCGATACATCTCCTGCGAGGTATGACCTCATCACGAGCCCATGGAAGTGAAACTTGCCTGTGCAGTCGTCGGTTGCTGTCGTTGATTATGTGATTGACTGATTCTATAATAAGCCTTCTTGTCTTAGTCTTGCGGTTGATGCTGATAATTCAAAGGCCCACTTTCTGCTTACGCTGCCACTTGCTTATGTTGTAGGCCTGATCAGTCACTTAGTCTTATGTTGTAGGCCTGATTAGTCACTTCTTGTCTTAGGATTATTTTTACCTTGCAGCACATATTTTGTACAAAACCTATGAGCTTATGTTGTAGATAGCCATGTTCACATGTTTCCAGTGAGTTGTTGTACAAGTGAGAACTTTATGTGGAGTATACTACCTATTCAAGGAGCTTGAATTGAAGTTATAAACATGTTTTGTGCTCTGTTTTTTTAGTTTGATGGAAAGTTAAGGACCGCACGCACAGTGGAGTATCCAGAACGCCCAGGCCAGCCACCGTGTGAGGTAATGAAACTAGTCCTCATGTTGCCAATAGTCGAAAACTCGCTCACACTATATGCAATTGTATGGAATAGAAGATCTTTCCTTTATAAGCTGGTACTTGATGAGCTCCAACCTCTCTTTCATGCCCTTGCAAATTTGATTTGAAGTATTCGTTCAACATTTGTGTGAAATTTGTTTGTCATTGTGCCTTTTGATGCTTGCTTCAGAAAAAGAAAATCATGGATAGATAGAAGATGGAAACAGTGAGCTTCCTTTCAAGTTAATAATACTAAAAATCATTTGACTCATCAATTTTTCATGTCTAGTGTTAAATCTGTTCCATTGCAATCTTGCCATGTATGGATGGTTTGGTACAGTTTGCCATGGATGAGTATACATACACATGTGCTCTGCAGTTTTAGTTCTTCTTGTGTTGCTGCACTTAGTCTAGAGACACAACACCATTAGTTAGGTCGATGGATGGATGGATCGACACATACAACTAGCAGTGCTAGCAAAAACAAAAAAATAACCTTGTGATTGATTCTGTTGACACTAGCATGCTTTGTTTGTTTTGGAGCCCAACCATGGACTGTACATACTAAGCTAGCTCAAGCACACACACAGCCAACTTGATTGATGTCTATAGATACTAGCAGTAGCATGTGTGTGTCTCCTATACTCGCTTGCTTAATTTCTGTACTAGATCAACAACACTAGCTCTTACTTCTTTGTTTGATTCGGAGCAGTAGGCATCCTCTATGGACGATGACGACAACCAGGGCATCCACCGCCATGACAATGCTCCGCACATGGTCCAACTCGACTACAACCTCCTCTACCGTGGGACGAAGACTGTGGCCGTGTGCGGCATCGGCTACAACCTCCTCTCATGTGAGTTCGTCTCCTAGCTTCTAGCCCCCTCTCTTGTGCTGCTATAGGAGTACCTTGCTCTGTTTCATGTGCATGGGTGATTTTGTTTGTAATTATCGTGCTTGTGTCATGGAAAAGATCATTCCTATTTACAAGTGATGATGATTTGGAGTAGCACACTTGTTAAATTCTGCTCTTGTAGTAGACCCCATTTGTAGTTACTGTGATGTGCATTGACTCGGCTTCCTAGTACTGCAGATCATGCATGTTAATAATTTATAGTGGCCTTGTTAGTTACTACAGCTAGGCTGTGTTAACTGTTGGTGTTTAATCTAGCTAGCTTGTTTGTACCATCAGGATTGCAACAAATTGCATCTAGCTAGCCTGTTTGTACCATCAGGATTGCATTTTTACTGTTTTACTCAACTTGTTTTTGTTGTTACTTGATACATACTACCTCTGTCCCATAATAAACCATCAAATGTACTCCTGGGAGGGATAAACATCTTTTTTAGAACATGGGTTGAAGCAGACTGTACTTGCTTACTGAGAATATGAAAATGAGATATTCTGTTTGCTAATATGAAGATAGCATTGTGTTTAATCTAGTACTGATGATTGTTTTCATTCCCATATAAACTTGTTAATGATGGTGATTTTGTACTAGCATATAAACTTGTTTTTGTTGTCACTTGATATATACTTAGCTTGTACTTGAAGTTGTGGGTTAATGCTGGTAATTTTGTTCTCTTGTATGCATTGGTACCCCCATCATCGAGCACATGGATGAAATAGTGGCAAGAAGATCATGGTCATGTGCATCATCAAGCACACCATGGCGAGCATTCACCTCCTCAGAGTGGCAAGAAGAGTAGGTGCCTTAGTTTGTAATCGCTGTCAAAGGAGCTCCATGCTGAAGAACATAACACTTGTAGAGCTTGTAAAGTACCATGTTATTGAACGTGTGGAGCATGTAATTGTGACTTCCACTATTGTATGTTAGAGTTATTTGTATAGCTTGCTACACCTGCTGAAGAACATAACACTTGTAGAGCTTGCAAAGTGTATGTTAGAGTTATTTGTACAGCAGCAACTCTGTATTGACTCTGGTGATAATATTTGAAGTATTTTGTGTGTTTTCTGTGTGCCAATTTAAATATTGTGTATTTATTTATGTTAAATTGGAAAATGAAGAATGTGACCCTGAAAAAAAAGAAAATTGAAACTGCTGAGACAAAAAGGCCATGGGCCAAAAATAAAAAGGCTGCAATGTTGGGCTTGGTCCATGAAGCTGACAAAAAATTCATAGGAAAAAAATAAATGGACTAAATTAATGGGCTCGGCCCATATAAACACCGAATTGGACTGGGCTGATTCTTGTGCCACATCAGTTTGCCACGCTGGATGCCTACGTGGTCTGGGGAGGCTGCTAGTGACCAAAAATTTGGTCGTGAAACCAACGATCTTCTACAGAAGGTCGCTAATTTCATTTTACGACCGCCAGCTTTTGACCTTCTGTTTTTGGTGACAAAAAGGTTGCAAATGAAAAACTATGACCTTTCAGCGACCAATAGTGGTGGTCACAAGTTGACATATTTCTTGTAGTGCAAATGGTAGATACATGAGCTAAGCTCTTTAGTTTAGTTATAATCTTAGCTAACCCTAGAAATGAGGAGGGCGTCTATTTATAGTTCTAGGGCAAAAAGGTAGGTAGGAGAGGGATGCATGGGCTTGAGGCCCAAAAGTGCATACAAGCAGGCACCGGATGTCCGGTTGAATGCTAAAGCACCGGATGCCCGGTGGGCATGGGATGTTCGATCCATCTGGGATTACCTTTAGGTGTCCTTTTGAGGGATTTTCGGTGTGCACCAGATGTCCGGTCGGTGGATGATGCACCGGATGTCTGGTCTGCACCAAACGTCCCGTTGTTGGAGCATGTTTGGTCCTTGTCTACTCCTGGTCGATCACCAACACGGGGTACCGGATGCCCGGTGGGTGTAACCCTAGCAGCTTCACTTCATGCTTCTTTCTCCGTCGCTTGCAGGCTTCCTACGCGGATGGTGTAGATGTTCTCTTGTGCTTGCACTCCTCCTCGCCATGTATGAAACCCATCTTAAACCTATGGATGCATGATGGAGGGTCAAGTAGTATACCATTCTTGAAGGGGACAAGAAAACACACGTAAAGAAGATTCACCTTTATATGTTTGAAGTAGATGTTGCACATGTCTCTTAAAAAGGGCTCTGCACATGGAGATGTCCGTTGAATGCTCCTCATCACCCCACTGGTGCAGCGATGTCCTATACAAATGGTTTTTACCCCCTTTGCACGTCAAAGTTTTAAATCGTTGTCTTGTCTATGTGTGCGATAGAGGGGGGGGGCATCCCACATGACCCTAAAATGTCTGCGATAGATCCTCCGGTCACACACACTTAGTGAATATGCTCGTGTGCACTTGGTGAGCTAACACAGACGATTTCATCGGACAAGTCGTGTGAGATCGTCTTGCCATCCCACAGAGTAATTATGGAACAAACATTTGTGTTGGCAGACCGCGTCACACACATCTTTCTGTATAGCCTCGTCTGTGATAGGTGGAGAGATCACATGCACTCTGCCTCAGTTAAGTGTTTGTGTTATTCAAGTATATCACCCACAATTTGGTGAAGAAAACTGTATGACATTGGGCTATCCATCACACACGCTTTTACTACTAGAAAAGTTTGTAAAGTGCCATGACCCATTTAGTAGGTTTATTAGTTTACTCTTAATACTCCCAGCATTAAGAAAATTCACATTTCATATCAAATAACTGTTTACCACTTCCATATCAGGCACAAAATCCTCTCGTATATATATGTTGAGGGGAGAGGGAGGGGTGTCCGACCTATAGAAGGGTTTCCCCTCCTCTTGCATCGTCCTAGGGAGTTGTGGAGTCCAACTCCACCTCCCAATTCGGCCTCCCCCTTGGGGTGCCTCCACTAATGGGCCTTGATACGTCTCCAACGTATCTACTTTTCCAAACACTTTTGCCCTTGTTTTGGACTCTAACTTGCATGATTTGAATGAAACTAACCTGGACTGACGCTGTTTTCAGCAGAACTGCCATGATGTTGTTTTATGTGTAGAAAAGAAAAGTTCTCGGAATGACTTGAAAATCCACGGAGGCACTTTTTGGAATTAATAAGAATTTCTGGGTGAAAGAAATACACCAGGGGGCCCAGGGCCTGTCCATGAGATAGCCCCCCCCCCCTGTAGGGCACGCCCCCTATCTCGTGGGCCCCCTGGACCTCCACCGACCTCAACTCCAACTCCATATATTCACGTTCGGGGAGAAAAAAATCAGAGAGAAAAAGTTTCATCGCGTTTTACGACACGGAGCCGCCGCCAAGCCCTAATCTCTCTCGAGAGGGCTGATCTGGAGTCCGTTCGGGACTCCGGAGAGGGGGATTCGTCGCCGTCGTCATCATCAACCATCCTCCATCACCAATTTCATGATGCTCACCGCCGTGCGTGAGTAATTCCATCGTAGGCTTGCTGGACGGTGATGGGTTGGATGAGATTTACCATGTAATCAAGTTAGTTTTGTTAGGGTTTGATCCCAAGTATCCACTATGTTTTGAGATTGATGTTGCTATGACTTTGCTATGCTTAATGCTTGTCACTAGGGCCCGAGTGCCATGATTTCAGATCTGAACCTATTATGTTTTCATGAATATATGTGTGTTCTTGATCCTATCTTGCAAGTCTATAGTCACCTATTATGTTTTATGATCCGACAACCCCGAAGTGACAATAATCGGGATACTTCTCGGTGATGACCGTAGTTTGAGGAGTTCATGTATTCACTATGTGCTAATGCTTTGTTCTGGTTCTCTATTAAAAGGAGGCCTTAATATCCCTTAGTTTCCGCTAGGACCCCGCTGCCACGGGAGGGTAGGACAAAAGATGTCATGCAAGTTCTTTTCCATAAGCACGTATGACTATTTATGGAATACATGCCTACATTACATTGATGAACTGGAGGTAGTTCTCTGTCACCCTATGTTATAGCTATTACATGAGGAATCGCATCCGGCATAATTATCCATCACTGATCCATTGCCTACGAGCTTTTCACATATTGTTCTTCGCTTATTTACTTTTCCGTTGCTACTGTTACAACTACTACAAAAACCCAAAAACATTTATCTTTACTACTATTGCTACCATTACCTTTATTATCATACCACTTTTGCTACTAAATACTTTGCTGCAGATACTAAGTTATCCAGGTGTGGTTGAATTGACAACTCAACTGCTAATACTCAAGAATATTCTTTGGCTCCCCTTGTGTCAAATCAATAAATTTGGGTTGAATACTTTACCCTCAAAAGCTGTTGCGATCCCCTACACTTGTGGGTTCTCAAGACTAATTTTTGGTGCCGTTGCCGGGGAGCATAGCTCTATTCTCTGAGTCACTTGGGATTTATATCTGTTGATCACTATGAAGAAATTGAAAGACGACCGAACTACTATTTTGCCCTCAACTACGAGGGGAGGTAAGGAACTTCCATCTAGCTCTGCACTAGATTCTCCCTCCGTTATTAGTAGGCTTGCGACACCTAAACCTGCTACTGCTATGAATTCTGATATGTCGCATGTTATTGATGATGCCACTTCTGCTATGAGTGATGAAACTATTTCTGTGCGTGATACTACTTTGCCATTAGGTGAATTTCTTGATGAACAACTTGCTAGAGTTAGGGGGGATGAAATTACCGAAGAACCTATTATTGATGATAGTGATGATGAAGGTTCTCCCAATGATTATGTATTACCTGTTGTTCCTAAGGGTTATGTAATGAATGAAGAAGCTGCTAGGGAAATCTTTGCTTGCAATGATAGATATGATCTTAAGAAATTATTAGCTAAATGGAAGCAGCAGTCTCTTAATGCTAGAATGAAATGTGATCCTGCTTTTGCTACTTCACCTATCTGTGTTACTGATAAGGATTATGAATTCTCTGTTGATCCTGAGATTATTACTTTAGTTGAATCTGATCCTTTTTTATGGCCTTGAATCTGAAACTGTTGTGGCACATCTTACCAAGTTGAATGATATAGCCACCCTATTTACTAATGATGAGAAGTCTCGCTACTTTTATATCCTTAAGATATTTCCGTTCTCATTAAAGGGTGATGCTAAGACTTGGTATAATTCTCTTGCTCCTGGTTGTGTGCGTAGTCCCCAGGATATGATTTATTACTTCTCTGCTAAACATTTCCCTTCTCATTAGAAACAAGCTGCCTTGCAGGAAATATATAATTTTGTGCAAATCAAAGAAGAGAGTCTCCCACAAGCTTGGGGGAGACTTATCCGGTTACTTAATGCTTTGTCTGATCATCCTCTTAAGAAAAATGAAATACTTGATATCTTTTATAATGGACTAACCGATGCTTCCAAGGACTACTTGGATAGTTGTGCTGGTTGTGTTTTCAGGGAAAGAACAGTCGATGAAGCTGAAATACTATTGAATAATATGTTGACTAATGAAAATAATTGGACTCTTCCTGAGCCAATTCCTGAAGCAATTCCTGAACCAATCGAGCCAACTCCCGAGCCTATTCCTAAACCCACTCCGAAGAAGAGAGGTGTTTTTTTCCCAGTCTTGAAGATATGCAAGAGGCAAAGAAATCAATGAAAGAAAAAGGTATTAAAGCTGAAGATGTTAAGAATTTACCTCCTATTGAAGAAATACATGGTCTTAATATACCGTCTGTTGAAGAACCACATTGTCTTGATAACCCGACACAGGTAGTAAAGGTAAATTCTCTCTATAGATATGATAAAGTTGTCCCCTCTACTAAATTTCATAGCCCATGCTTAGATGAATTTGATGATTTTATGGCTAGACAAGAAAGTTTTAATGCTTATGTTGGTAGAGAGTTAAAGAATAATGCTTTCGAGATAGGACGCGTAGGCGATAATATGGCTAGAGTTAAAGATGAACTCAAACTCGTTAGCAAATATGCTTCTATGGTTGCTACTCAAGCTAAGCAAGTACTTAAAGCTCAAAATGATTTGCTTGATGAATTAAATAATAAAAATGACTTTGCTGTTAGAGTGGCTACTAGAACTGGTAGAATGACTCAGGAACCTTTGTATCCTGAAGTCCACCCTAAGAGAATCGAGCAAGATTCTCAGAGAAATAATTTAGAGGCACCTAGTTCTTCTAAAAAGAAGAAAAAGAAAAATGATAGAACTTTGCATGCTTCTAGTGAACCTACTGTAGACACACCTGAGAATCCCAATGATATTTCTATTTCTGCTGCTGAAACACAATCAGGTGATGAACATGAACCTAGTGATAATGCTAATGATAATGTTCATGTTGATGCTCAACCTAGCAAAAACAATGATGTAGAGACTGAACCTGCTGTTGATCTTGATAACCCACAATCAAAGAATCAACGTTATGATAAGAGAGATTTTGTTGCTAGGAAGCACGGTAAAGAAAGAGAACCATGGGTTCAGAAACCCATGCCCTTTCCTCCTAAACCATCCAAGTCAAAGGATGATGAGGATTTTGAGTGCTTTGTTGAAATGATTAGACCTATTTTCTTACGTATGCGCTTAACTGATATGCTGAAAGTAAATCCTTATGCTAAGTATATGAAGGATATCATCACAAATAAAAGAAAGATACCAGAAGCTGAAATTTCCACCATGCTTGCTAATTACACTTTTAAGGGTGGAATACCAAAGAAACTCGGAGATCCCAGGGTGCCAACTATACCATGCTCCATTAAAAGAAATTATGTTAGAACTGCTTTATGTGATCTTGGAGCCGGTGTTAGCGTTATGCCTCTCTCTTTATATCATAGACTTGAATTGAATAAGTTGACACCTACTGAAATCTCTTTGGAAATGGCTGATAAATCAACTGCTATACCTGTCGGTATTTGTGAGGATGTGCCTGTTGTGGTTGCAAATGTCACTATCTTAACGGACTTTGTTATTCTTGATATTCCTGAGGACGATAGTATGTCTATTATCCTTGGTAGACCTTTTCTTAATACTGTAGGGGCTGTTATTGATTGTAACAAAGGCAGTGTCACTTTTCATGTTATTGGTAATGAGCATACGATACACTTTCCGAGGAAACAATCTCAAGTTCATAGCATCAATTCTATTGGAAAAACTCCAACTATTATTATTGGAGGTTTTGAATTTGCTCTCCCTACTGTCAAGAAAAAGTATGATATTCTTATTGTTGGGGATTTTCATATCCCCGTTGAGGTAACTTAGTGTTATTCGAAATTTCTCCGGTTCCGTGTTATTCGGAATGAGTTTGTTAACAAGACTTGATCAACCTTGTTAGTGGATTCATTTTGATGATCACGAGATGGATGAAACTAGAAGGCACAACCTTCTGTACCCACTTTTTGCTTTCTGTTATTTAGAATAAATAAAGCAAAAATAGTATTATTTGTCTGTTTTCTGAATTATCCATGCATTAAAAAAATATCCTGAAAATAAAAGTGCTGCAAATGCCCTGCAAATTTAGTATGATTTTTTATGGAATATTTGAGGATTTTAGGCAGTGAAATCACTTCAGGAGGGGCAAGCACCAGGCCACGAGAGTGGAGGGCCTGCCCCCCCTACAGGGCGAGCCCCCTGTCTCGTGGGCCCCTGGTGGCCCCCCTCCACTTATGCCAGCACCCACACACTTCATCTTCTACCCAAAAAAATCCCCATCCAGCTCAAGCACGAGCTCTAGCTCATTTTGCTGCGATTTTTGATCTCCTTGCTCAAAGCTCCATTCACAAAACTGCTTTGGGAGATTATTGCTTGGTATGTGACTCCTCCATTGGTCCAATTAGTTTTTCTTCTAGTGCTTTATTCATTGCAAATTTTTGCTGCATAGGTGACCATGTTCTTGAGCTTGCATGTTAAATTTTTTGAGGTCCCAAGTAATTCCAATGCATGATATAGGCTCTAGGCACTTGTAGGAGTAGTTCCTATCAATCTTGTTTAGTTTTATTCACTTTTATTTTGAAGTTACTAAAATTTCAGAAATTTTCAAAAAAAGAATTATGCTTAGAAGAATGTACCAAGGTGGTTCCTCGGCAAAGAAAGGGCCAAGGATTGCTATACATGGTCAAGATGTTGAATTGCCGAGGGACGCAGATGTGCGAGCTTGTGAGTCGCCATCCGATGATTTTATGGTCGAAGCAGGCTTCATGGAGGAATTTGACGCGTATGTGCGTAATACCGAGCTGGAGGACTTCTTACAAGATAAGTGTCCTCAGTACTATCAATTGACTGATTCATTTGTGCCGAGGTTCCAATATATCTGTGCGCGTAATTCTCCTAGTGTCATGTTTGATATTTATGACACATCTTATACCATGGATTTAGAGGATTTCACAACTGCTTGCAAACTCCTGCAGTGGGGTAATATTAATGATCCTCGCAAATCTGAATTTAGAGATTTTCTTGCTAGTATTATTGTGGGAGAATCTAGGGACATAGCACAAGCTACCATAGGGAGCATTCAATTTCCTGCTATACATTATTTTGCTCTCTTTATTGGTAGATGCATTAAGGGTAAGGACGAAGCATGTCACATGTGTGTCCCTGATCTTTTTGTCCTCAAGAGTGTTGTGTCAGGTTATAAAGGTTATAACTTGAGGCCAATAGTTGCACGTAGGTTGCAGAATAATAGTAGAAAGGGGGATTTATTTGGAGGAATTTATGCAACCCGTGTGGCTAATTATCTTAATATAGCCCCACGACAGGGGAGGTATGATTTTACCTCCTGTTTATTTGGATAAAGAAGCTATGTTCAATCATCATTTTCTTGAGAGGAATGAACAATTCCTCCATTATCGACTAATATATGACAGACGTAACGTCGTCCCTGTTACTCTTCCCGCTCCCTACCTTTTTGATTATCAGGCAAAAGGAAGATATGTTGTTACCAGGGAGGAAGCAGATGAACACGAGAGGGGAATGGAGGCAGCTCGCCAACACGCTGCTGCTCAGGAGGCGGTTGCCGCTGCATCTCAGTACAACCCCGGTTTCACTTACGGATATCAGCTAGGCGGTCCTTGGTACTAGACCAACTTAGGCCAAAAGCCCAAGCTTGGGGGAGTACGTATTTCTCACTGACTTTACATTCAGGTTCACACACTAGTCGTCGGTGCTCATACTCTTTCATTGTATTATCCATGCTAGTTTAAATTTCTTTTTCTAGTTTTCTTCTTGTGTGTTGGATAAACTTTAAGAAAAACCAAAAAAATTAGTTAGTTTAATTCCCTTGCTTGTAGTAGAATTAAATGAAAACCCAAAAATATTTCTAGTTCTTCTTTTTACTTGTTGGGAGCTTTCCCGTGTAAATAGTTTTATTTTCTTTTCTTTCTTTTGGGGGTCGAGAAGAGTATGTTGAAAATGCTTAGTGGCTCTTATATGCATGATTGTTTATTTAACTTAGAGCCCATATTACCCTGTCTTCTCTCTTGAGTTGAATGCATGCAGATTCCTACTTAGTCCAATGCACGTGCACTCTTATTATTATACACATCGTTCGGTCGTGCGAGTGAAAGGCAATAATGACGATATATGATGAACTTATTGAGATGAGAAAAGCTGGTATGAACTCGACCTCTCTTGTTTTTGTAAATATGATGAGTTCATCGTTTCTAATTCAGCTTATTATGAAGTAAACATATTTGCAATGTCATTTAGAGATTATAGTTGCTTGTGCCATGCTTGATTATCTATGAGTTATAATGGCTTACCTTGCGTGCCAACATGCTATTAGAATGATTATGATGTGATATGATGGGATGGTATCCTCCTTCGAATGAATTGAGTGACTCGACTTGGCACATGTTCACGCATGTAGTTGAATCAAATCAACATAGCCTTCATGATATTTATGTTCATGGTAGATTATATCCTACTCATGCTTGTACTCGGTGTGAATTAATTTTAATGCATGTTTATGACTATTGTCGCTCTCTCAGTTGGTCGCTTCCCAGTCTTTTGCTAGCCTTCACCTGTACTAAGCGGGAATACTTCTTGTGCATCCAACCTCCTTAAACCCCAAAGTTGTTCCATATGAGTCCACTATACCTTCCTATATGCGGTATTTACCTGCCGTTCCAAGTAAATTTGTATGTGCCAAACTCCAAATATTCAAATGAAATTTTGTTTTGTATGCTCGAGCAGCTCATGTTACAACTAGAACTGCCTATAATGCATGTAGTATGGAAGATACAACCATCTCATAGTTGTTGCGTTGATAGTGAAAGTATGCCGCTCAAAATGTTATTCAATCTCTATTTTAAAGTCGAGCTCTGGCACCTCTACAAATCCCTGCTTCCCTCTGCGAAGGGCCTATCTATTTACTTTTATGTTGAGTCATCACCCTTCTTATTGAAAAGCACCCGCTGGAGAGCACACTGTCATTTGCATTCATTATTATTGGTTTATATTGGGTATGACTTGACTGGATCTCTTTTACCATGAATTACAATGTTTAGTCAGTCCTTGATCTTTAAAGGTGCTCTGCATTTATGTTTTGCGGTCTCAGAAAGGGCTAGCGAGATAGCATTTTGTTATATCATGTTATGATTGTTCTGAGAAAGTGTTGTCATCCGAGTTTTATTATTATGGCTCGCTAGCTGATTATGTTATTGATATGAGTAATTGTGAGACCTAAGTGTTATTGTGAGTATGGCTAGTTCATAGTATTTGCTGAAACTTGAATGCTGGCTTTTCATGTTACAACAACAAAAGAAAATAGAGTTTGTAAAAGTTTTTCTTTATCACTTTCAGTTTATCAACTGAATTGCTTGAGGACAAGCAAAGGTTTAAACTTGGGGGAGTTGATACGTCTCCAACGTCTCTACTTTTCCAAACACTTTTGCCCTTGTTTTGGACTCTAACTTGCATGATTTGAATGAAACTAACCTGGACTGACGCTGTTTTCAACAGAACTGCCATGATGTTGTTTTATGTGTAGAAAAGAAAAGTTCTCGGAATGACCTGAAAATCCACGGAGGCAGTTTTTGGAATTAATAAGAATTTCTGGGCGAAAGAAATACACCAGGGGGCCCAGGGCCTGTCCACAAGACAGCCCCCCCCCCCTGTAGGGCGCGCCCCCCTATCTCGTGGACCCCCTGGACCTCCACCAACCTCAACTCCAACTCCATATATTCACGTTCGGGGAGAAAAAAATCAGAGAGAAAAAGTTTCATCGCGTTTTACGACACGGAGCCGCCGCCAAGCCCTAATCTCTCTCGGGAGGGCTAATCTGGAGTCCGTTCGGGGCTCCAGAGAGGGGGATTCATCGCCGTCGTCATCATCAACCATCCTCCATCACCAATTTCATGATGCTCACCACCATGCGTGAGTAATTCCATCGTAGGCTTGCTGGACGGTGATGGGTTGGATGAGATTTACCATGTAATCAAGTTAGTTTTGTTAGGGTTTGATGCTATGACTTTGCTATGCTTAATGCTTGTCACTAGGGCCCGAGTGCGATGATTTCAGATCTGAACCTATTATGTTTTCATGAATATATGTGTTCTTGATCCTATCTTGCAAGTCTATAGTCACCTATTATGTGTTATGATCCGACAACCCCGAAGTGACAATAATCGTGATACTTCTCGATGATGACCGTACTTTGAGGAGTTCATGTATTCACTATGTGCTAATGCTTTGTTCCGGTTCTCTATTAAAAGGAGGCCTTAATATCCCTTAGTTTCCGCTAGGACCCCGCTGCCACGGGAGGGTAGGACAAAAGATGGCATGCAAGTTCTTTTCCATAAGCATGTATGACTATTTACGGAATACATGCCTACATTACATTGATGAACTGGAGCTAGTTCTGTGTCACCCTATGTTATAGCTATTACATGAGGAATCGCATCTGGCATAATTATCCATCACTGATCCATTGCCTACAAGCTTTTCACATATTGTTCTTCGCTTATTTACTTTTTCGTTGCTACTGTTACAACTACTACAAAAACCCAAAAATATTTATCTTTACTATTGCTACCGTTACCTTTATTATCATACCACTTTTGCTACTAAATACTTTGCTGCATATACTAAGTTATCCAGGTGTGGTTGAATTGACAACTCAACTGCTAATACTCAAGAATATTCTTTGGCTCCCCTTGTGTCGAATCAATAAATTTGGGTTGAATACTTTACCCTCGAAAGCTGTTGCGATCCCCTACACTTGTGGGTTATCAGGCCTTAGGGCCCATTTACTCTCCCCTAATTGACATTTTAGTATTTTCTTTAACCCGTTGATATTAAATAAATTCTAAAAGACTCCTAATAAATATTAGAAGATTTTATCATTTATTTAAAGTCTCCATTTCCTGGTATTACCCGGTAAACCCTGAAACTCTTCTGGTAACCCTGAAATGGTTCTAATTTTTCTCGAAACTATTTCTCTTATTCCCGAAACTATTCCGAGAATATTTGCTCATAACTCTTACTCTACTAATACTCAATAGATCGTGATTCCCTTAAGCTTGTGACCCTGTAGGTTCGGTAAAACATAGACATGAACAAAACTTTTCATTCAATGACCGATAGAGGAACCGTGGACATCCATATTGATCCCTATGAATACACGGATGATATTCGAGTGAACATTCGGTTATCATGTGCTATTCCCTTTACTTCATGGTACTTTACAAAACCCAAGCTGAGATATATTGGTATCCTCTTGAGTCATTCTCTGCTCACTATCCGGTCTCCTCATTACCAGTTTTGTTCTTCTTTCTCATAGACATGTTCTGGCATCCCTATGAACTAGTCACCTGTGTATGGCCAGACGATGTTGGATGCCATCACACAGAGAGGCCCCTAAGAATATTTCTCCATTGTCGGAGGAGCAAATCCCACTCTTGAGCTATCTAGCCTCTTGCACAGTAAGAAGTGACTACGATACTCTCATGGTCTAAAGAACTAAAGCATACGTCAACTCTCTGTGTTATATTGATTGATTTGTGATGATAATTTCTCAAAGTATAACAAATAAGTTGGGTCAATTTTATATGACCATTCTTCTAACATCATATTTTCAGTTTGTTTTGGGATTATCGTTACACTTAACGATATCTCAAGATCCGGAAAATATGATCACATACAACACTTGAGCTAGTCCTAGAGGCGAGGCTAGGAATCAGGCTTTACCGTTTATCATTCCACACGGGCTTATGAGTTTTTCACTGAATCACATTTTTCAGAATTATAGCAGTTATAACATAGAATATAAACTCTGAATTATAAATGTTGAAATAAATAAAACAATATTATTGCCTCTAAGGCATATTTCCAACACAATGGTCACGCAGAATGCTAAATACGTGGTGCAGGTGACATGTGTAGGTGTAGATTGATATGTAACTCGTGTTGTAGGTAACGGCCGTGATGCTATGCTTCCTTTCTGGCGATGGCGACATTGCTATTGTCCATTTTGGCTAGCCCTTTTTGTTGTGAATGATGGCATTAGCGAGAAAGGTTATCTCAGAACCAAAAGTAACAAAGTATACGCGATGTATACAAATTTCTAGCCAGAAAACTTGGATGCACGTATGTAGACCCATGACCAACTGTGGATCCACCCCTGCTCTTGATCCATTTGGTTCAGTTCCGCCTCTTATGAATACAAGATTAGTCGCAGCTTGTTTTCCTAGGTTCATTGTGGCATGTGACCCTCCCCGCATAGAGATGGTGAGGCATATGGCTCTGGGCAAAAGCTTGATTCTTCGACAGGGATCAATGCCGACGTTTGTGGGCGCCCTTCTCCTCCTCAAAGGCATTGTCAAAGAACTCTTCCTCAACACTGGGTTGTGGTTATTCGGTGTTGGGAGTTGTGTCAGAGGCTGTTGGCTAGGCTTGACCATTGCCATGGTTCAATGGAGTGGTTGTGTGCGGGTCTGGATGAGATCTTCTGGTCAATGGACCATTCCCTTTTTGAAGGCGTTTTCGAAGATCTTGCTTTAATCACTCCGGAAAGAGGTCATGTTAGGTGGAGGTAGGCTGTTTTGGTTGTCGCTGGTAGATGGTTTTCTCTTTTCTTATTTTGCTTGTTGTTATGGCTTTCGGTCTAGTTTTCTTATAGATCTTTTCGAACGATAGAAGGAGAGATGCTATATTCATTTATGAAAAGATAAGGGTACAAGAGACCGCTCGGTTTATGAAATTAGGCTAAAACCCTAACAAACGAGCAAAACGGTAGCTAAACTAGGTTAACAGCACCGCAGGTCGCAACCACCGGCCAACGGCCAACTACACACTACTCCCCTGACAACCACACAAACCCAAGCTCCACCTACATCCACGCACACCCTCAAAGGCAGTCGTCGAGATCTCCAAAGTGACGCCTCCAAGGAGGGAGCAATGTCGAAGACACTACCGTCACCCGATTCGGCATAGCCAAATCTTAGGTTTTCACCCGAAGCCTACTAGACATGACATGTCGAGGTACAACAACATCCACGACATCCCTTCAAGAAGGATAATGACATCCATAGATGTCGTTGCCATTAGCATCGACAATATTCAATGCAGGGCTTTCATCCGGAGTCGAGTCTTCCACCAGACCATCTCAACCTCCGAGGCAACCCAAACGCCATTAAGCAAAAAGGAGGTCTAACATGCATCACAGAGACCAATTTGAATGCAGGAGCCGGGCAGATGCACTATAATTGGCCCCCACACCGCTGCACACAAGAACTAGCTGGGACCTCGCCGGATCCCACCGATATGCGTCTCCGCACGCAGGCACCGAGCGGAAAATGTCTGCACCACTGCACACTAGATCTGGCTGTGATGGCACCGAAATCTGACCGGCCCACTTGCCTAGAACTAGGCAGGAACGCACCAAGATAGCAGTCCTGCACCGTCGCGCTCAAGACCGGACCCGGGATGCGCTGAACCAGATCGAATCTGGGTGGAAACACAAAAGAAAAAAAACTGGAAGAAAACTACTTCCTTTTGTCCAGAAATAGATTAGATGGGTCTTTTTGCACTTAACTAGATTAGATGTTGCTTATGAATTTCCCATTTTATTGGTGGGATGAGAAGGTTGGCATCTTCTTTCCCAGTGGAATTGGTTTGGTTGCATGTCGTGTCATCATCCCTTTCGATGTTGGAAGGTTGCATCCGTGCATCACACCACCACATGATTTTTTTTAGATAATCCACCATAGGATTTTGTTCTCGTGTCGCAAATCAAGACGAAATTCCCTTGGATCCAGCAAAATGCTTCGAAGGAAAATAGGACAGGGGCGATCACAAGGGCGACCTTGCTAGGGTTTCGGCTGACGCCGCCACCGGCGGCGTGTGCGGCAACAAATCTGTCGCCGATGCAGGAGGCGTCTACTGCTCTTCTCCTACTCCTCTGATGAGTTTCGTGTAGGTTATGGAAAGTGCAGACGTAACATGCATGTGTGCTGATTAGATCAGGAGGTGATCTTGGATACAAACTCTTCGGAGTTGTCTGCAGTCCCAGCACGCGATAGTGCGGTGCTGGTTTTAGTCCCGTCGCGGATATCTGCTGTGCGAGGCTCCATGATCGGTTTCTTTGTCTCTTGCTTCGGCAAGATCTTTGTCCTTGTGGTGTGAATCGGCGACCTCCTTCATAGAGGAATGCCACATGCAATGAAGACCGTAGTTTGGAATTGCCGCGGTATGGCTAGCACTGCGGCGGTCATGGCGCTTTTGGATGTCTAGAAGCAATGGGGGACAAATGTGTTCTTCCTGTCTGAGACACATATGAATAAAGCAAAGGCAGAAAAATTGAGTAGGAAGCTGAAAATGGATAGGATGGAGGTGTATGAGAGTGATGGTGCGAGTGGAGGTCTGTTGTTAACATGGCAGAGTCCGGTGGTCATTGAAACTCTAAATATAGAGAAAAACTTTATTGATGCAGTAGTAGGAGGTGCAACTGATGAGAAGTGGAGGCTCACGGGCTTTTACGGTGAACTGAAATGGGAAGATAAACATCTCTCATGGTCCTATTTGAGAGATCTCCACACACGAATGAATATCCCGTGGCTTGTGATCGGTGACTTTAATGAAATATTGTATTCACATGAGAAGGAAGGAGGAGCTCGACGCCCAGACCGTATGATGCAAGAGGTCAGGGAAGCCTTGGTGGACTGCCATTTAGACGACATGGGGTTCATGGGTGACCAATTCACTTGGAGAAGGAGGCGTCTCAGGGAACGCTTGGATAGGGTTGTTTGTAACGATGGGTTTCAGCTGCTGTATCCTAATGCTACACTCACGAATGCAGAACATTCAAAATATGATCATAGACCATTAGTCCTGGATTTGGAAGGGGAGGTAAGCATGCAGCAATCTCATGATGGAGTGAAGCGCTTCGAATCAAGATGGCTAAAAGAAATGATGTGGTACAAAGGGTGACCGAGGCGTGGGAAAGGACAAACGCCCACGCGTCCCTTGTAGCACGAACTATGGCAGTGCATCAGTAGTTACATGCATGGGATCGGGAGGTGTTATGTGCCCCCCAACGACAACTGAAAAAACTCAAGGCGGAGCTAGAACAGTTGCGGTTGGGCCCCCCTTACTGACGAGGTGGCGGACCGGCAACGAGAATTATTGATTTGAATAGAAGAAACACTTGAGAAGGAGGAGATATATTGGGTTCAGAGAAGTAGAGCAAACTGGTTAAAGCATGGTGACAGAAACACACAGTTTTTCAATAATTTTGCGACAGCAAGAAGGAAGAGAAATCAGATTCAGAAATTGCTAGGAGAAGATGGCATCTGGAGAGATGATGTACAGTCGATGGGAAGTCTGATTGCAGATTATTCCAAGGATTTGTTTACAGCAGAAGTAGCTATTCCGGACGAAGAAGTGCTGAACAAGGTTAGACCAAGAGTCACAGATTACATGAATGAGTCCCGGCTGGCTCCCTACACCGCCGAAGAGGTAAAATCTGCGCTTTTCAGTATTGGAGATATAAAAGCTCCTGATCCGGATGGCTTGCATGCTATTTTTTATAAAAAGTTTTGACCGCTGGTTGGTGATAATTTGGTCAAAGAGGTACTTGATGCCGTTAATATTGGTGTTATACCAGAAGGATGGAACACTACAACTATAGTACTTATCCCAAAGGTGGAGAATGCAGAAAAAATATCGTAGTACAGGCCTATTAGTCTTTGCAATGTGGTATATAAGGTCATCTCTAAACTTTTGGCCGATAGACTAAAGATCCTGTTACCAGATATTATCAGTGCATTTGTGCCTGGTAGGATCATCACAGACAATGCAATTGTTGCTTATGAATGTCTACATACAATGAAGAAAAGGAAAAAGGGAAAATATGGGACTTGCGCCGTCAAACTTGACATGCATAAGGCCTATGACCGCGTTGAGTGGGTGTTCTTATAGGCAATGTTGGCAAAACTTGGTTTTGCTCAACAATGGATTCAATTGATCATGGCATGTGTTACATCAGTGGAGTATAAACTGAGATTTAATTCTAATGAGACACTCCCATTTAAACCCTCTAAAGGCTTACAGCAGGGGGATCCACTTTCCCATATTTATTCCTTCAGTGTGCAGAAGGTCTTTCGTCGTTAATTGAACATGAGGAGGCCCATGGCAGATTATTGGGAGTCCAGGTGTGTAGAGGTTCCCCTAAAATCTTGCATCTTTTGTTTGCTGACGATTCTTTAATCTTGATGACGGCAGATTTAGCAAACGTTGTGTCCCTGAAGAGGATTCTGGATGACTATTGTGCAGCTTCAGGGCAAATTGTCAGTGTAGCAAAATCGTCAATATTTGTCAGTCCAAACACGCATGTAGAGGTGAAGGTAGAGGTGTGTCAAATTCTGGACATTTTGACCGAGTCTTTGCCGGACAAGTATTTGGGCTTACCCTCAATGAGAGGGGTTGATCGCACGGACTACTTTTTGCATCTTATAGAGAGAATTCAGAAAATGGTGAATGGATGGAAAGAGAGAACATTATCTTTTGGAGGAAAGGAAGCCTTGATCAAAGCGGTGGCCCAAGCCATCCCTACATATGCGATGAGTGTGTTTAAATTCCCGAAAAAAAATTTGTAAGGGAATCACTGATGCAATATCGCAATATTGGTGGGGTGACGATGACAACCACAAACGAATGCATTGGTTCGCATGGTGGAAAATGTGTATCCCGAAGGAGAAAGGCGGTATGGGCTTTCGTGACATTCATAGTTTCAACCTGGCGATGCTAGCCAAACAATGCTGGAGATTGATTGAAAATTATGACTCTTTGTGTGCTAGGGTGATGCGTGCAAGATATTATACCACTCAGGGGATATTCTGAATAGTACGGTAAAGAAATGGTCTTCTTTTGTTTGGCAAAGCATTTATGCGGGGATTCAGACTTTCAAGAAAGGATGCATACAGAGAGTTGGAGATGGTATGAAAGTAAACATATGGAATGATTGTTGGATACCAAAGAGTCCTTCTCGGAAAATTATCACAGTCCACAGAAATTGTGTCTTGATGCTTGTGAATGAGCTTATAGATCCTATCACTGGTAATTGGGATGAATCGTTAATTCGTGAAAACTTTTGGCACATTGATGCGGAGTGTATATTGCAGATCCCGTTACCACACCATGAGATAGATGATTTTGTTGCGTGGCAGTTTACGAGGAATGGTGTATTTACTGTACATTCAGCTTACTATAAAGAATGGGAAGATCAATTTGGAACCAAAGTGGGTACTGACGGAGGACAAACCAGTAATCTGAACCATCCTGTATGGAAGAAGCTTTGGAGTCTCAAGTTGCCGGGAAGGCTGTAGCCTAGTGGCAAGGGAGCGCAGTGGCGTCTCCAGCAACCAGGGTTCAAGCCATGTCGGGGACGAATTTCTGGTTTCTCACAAGGGATGCTTCTCCCATATCAATAAACCATGGGTGCTAGTGCCCATGAGTTTCATCTTTTTTTTTAAATCTTCGTATGGAGATGTTTACATAATACAATTCCATTCCTGAGCACTTTGGCGAATCGTCACATCCCAACTAGGGACTAGTGCCCCGTGTGCCAAGGTGCAGCAGAAGATTCACGACACGCGTTATTCACATGTAGACGGGTCAAGATGATCTGGAGAGCACTGGGTTTGCATGAAATGATAGAGGATGCGACCCTAGTAGATCGTTCGGGCGTAGCGATACTGGAATTCCTTCTATGTGACAGGAAATTTCAGGAACCATATGATGGACAAGTGGATTTTCCTGTAATGTTTGCAGTAACTTGCTGGTACCTGTGGTGGCAGAGAAGAGAGCTGATCCGGGGAGAACAGGTGCAGAATCCATCTCGAACCGCCATGGCTGTCCACGCATTGGCCTTAAACTTCGTACGTTCAGCAAAACAGCCTACTATGTCCACCGCCTGAATGAATGGAAGAGGCCACTGTCAGATTTCCAAGCTCTAAACGTTGATGCTTCATTTACGGATGCTGGTCGGGGCGCTTGTGGAGCTGTGGTTCGTGACCATTCCAGGGGATTCATCGGTGCATGTACATCAACGATGGAATTTGTTTTGTATGTGGTAGCGGCAGAAGCAGAAGCAATGAGGCAAGGTTTGTTTTTTTATCCGGAGTTTAGGGTGCACTAAGATTCATATTCAAACGGATAGCTTGATCGTGGCAGAAGCACCGAACAAGAATGAAGGCTACTCCCTAGTAGCAGCACCAATCCTCAATGAGTGTTGAAGTCTATTAAAAGATTTCGGGAAGGTTTATGTTGAACACTAATAGGGAGTCTAATACAGTTGCCCATGAACTAGCTAGTTTTGGAAGGAATAATCCACCATTTGTTTGGTTGGATACCCCTCCTAGTCTTATTCTTAAGTTTCTAGAGGATGATGTAAGTATGATTTGATTTAATAAAGTTAGTCATGAAGGTCTTCCCGTTTAAAAAAAAAGAAAAAAAAAGACGAAATTTCCTGCCGGCTGAGATGGAAACGTCCCCTCCCTGCTGACCTGACCTTGGTGCAGGTGCAAGGGGCTTTATATCTTTCGGAATGTCGAAAGGATCCGCCATGTTAGTTGCAAGTCGGTGCCGAAAGCTCATGCGGTCATGTCGACCTGCCCGAATTTTTGGAGGTGTCCGCTTGAGTTTTCTCCTCAAAATAGCTTACTCGTGCCGAGAAACTTTTGTCACGTCCAAGTACTCGAGAGGTGCCAGGTCTTTCTATGTCGCAAAGCACAGTAAACTGCATCTTGCTGACAGTGACATGCCAGTATTAAAAGAAACAGATGGCACCCAGACCAGCAAGCTGGTTAATTCTACCATCACAATACTTCATATCCTATCCCACTGCTTTCCACCATCCATCTGTTAATTACACCAGCAAAATAAACTTTACTTTGGGGAAATAAGTCAAAGGAACTGGGCCATTCACAGGCTCTTCTTATCCAGTTGTTAAGCTTCAAAGGAGCAGCATTCCTCCGTCTCAAAATAAGTGTCTTAATTTTATATTAATTTTAGTAAAAAGTTATACTAAGATTAAGATACTTATTTTGGGAGGGAGGGAGTACTATATTAAACTGGCTAAGCTAGGGGCTTCCTCATTTTTTCAAGTGCTTTACTAAATTGACACGTGGCAATAACTGAACAGTAGCCTACAATGAACAGTAACTGTACTTATCAAGTACGTATGAATAGTAATCCTGTGCGAACAGTACTATTTGCCAAATATGAACAGTATTATAGGTGACCAGTGCTTTCCGTGACCAGTGTTTCTAGAAAAACACAAACACACTTTTTTTGAGCAAAATGCAGATACACTTAAAGAATGATGCGGACACGTAATTAGTTGTGAACAATATTACATGCTGACAATATTTACAGAAGAGTATTTTTGGAAACAAAAATACAAACAATTTTGTACAAAAAAAGGAAACAGATACTTTTACACATCAAAGACAAGAGATCCGTTAATTTTTATGCTAGAGTGACATCCGAGAAGCTTGGTATTTTCTTTTTCAGAGCTCAAATTAGCTTTCTGTTTTTTCTCCTTTGGGTGATTTACATTAGAACAACACGTGTTTATTCAGGTGGCCACCGTGAATAAGTCTCCACGAACTCTTGTCCTTTCTTCAAGCCTCCGCCTTGCACCACTATATTAAACCGGCTCAGCTAGGGGATCCGGCATTTTTTCCAAAAAAATTCCAAGTGCTTTGTGAAATTGACATGTGGCAATCAGTGAACAGTAGCCTATAATAAATAGTAATTGTACTTAATAACTAAGTATGAATAGTAATGCCATGTCAACGGTAATCTTTTCCGAACATGAACAGTACTATGGGTGAACAGTGCTCTATGTGACCAGTGTTTCTAGAAAAACACAAACACTTTTTTTAGAAAAATACATATGCACTTAAAAAATGATGCGAACACATAATTAGTTGTGAACAATATTAGGTGTTAACAATATTTACAGAAGAGTATTTTCGGAAACAAGAATACAAACAATTTTGTAAAAACGGAAATAGATACTTTTACACATCAAAGTCAAGAGATCCGTTAATTTTTACGCTGAGATGACATCCGAGAAGCTCGGTATTTTCTTTTATAAAGCTGAAATTAGCTTCCTCTTTTTTCTCTCCTAAGAGAATTACATTAGAACGCCACATGTTTATTCAGGTGGACACCGCTGTGAATAAGTCTTCACGAACCCTTGTCTTTTCTTCTAGCCTCCGCCTCGCACCAGTTTCTCTTTTTTGAATTTTTAGACTCTAAGAACTTCACACGTGTTCTCGTAATGCACAACCTAATAATATTGTTTATTTATTTCCCTCTCATAAATCTACACTAATGGGGAGAAAGCATAAATGAAATTGCATACATTTGCAAATACTTGGTTCTCGGGATAAAGCAATAGTTCATTAAATATATAACAATATAAACCGGCCTTCACCTGGTGCGTTTGATGTGCTTCCTGTTGTGAAATTCCAATTCGGTGCCCAGGCTCATCTGCACCCGATGAGAAAAAAAATCAAAATAAATACTATTTTTTTTGAAAAACATCTTTTTTTTTGTGTGATAGACAATTGTATGCGTGAGGTTCGCTTCAAATTTCTACTTATTTGGACATTTGAGCGGCTCTCAGTAAAAAATAAATCGGGTCAGAACAGTGTGTGAACAGTAATTTTTTTTTGCAGACCCTGAATTTGTCTTTTTTACTGAGAGCTGCTCAGCTGTCCAAATGAGTTAAAATTTGGAGCGCACCTCACGCATAAACTTATCTATCACAAAAAAAATTGGATTTTTTTGAAATTTTTTAGTATTTTTTTTGATTTTTTCGTCACGGGGGGTGCAAATGAGCTCGGGAGCAGAAATGCCGCACTCTTCCCGTTGATGCTTTCTTGTTTGACCCGTTTCTTCGGGGTTTTGGCTGGTTCATTCTCGGTTTGTGGGTTTCTTGTTACAGGTCGGCCTGGTCGGTCTGCTTTCTGTGTGCACTGCTTTACTTCGTCGTGTGCCCATGCCTCATTGCACGTCACGTTTGTCATCAATAGGATTGTGGGTGTCGTGGTTACTGCCACGTATATTTGTTTCAGCGATAATTTACATGGTGGTGTGAAACCAATCCGCCGAGGGGCTTAAGCGGCGCATCGAGAAACAACGAGGACCTTCTTCTCTCCCATCTCTCTCAGACCTTCCTTCCCTATCGGCTCATGTCATGATGGTTGCAACACAATTTCATCTTATCAACCCTCCAACATCACCCTGTCCGCCCCCTCCCCCCCCCCCCCCCCCCCCCCGCCTCGCGCATTGCGGTAGCTAATGTCCTGTCGGACATGGATTGATCGCCGCCTCTGCTCCTTCACTACCATGCCGCCGCCTAGCGCTGATGGGAGGCCGCCACCTTGAGTTTGCACTATCTTTCTGTGGATCAAAGTTGGCCGAGCTTGGCCATTACGCAGGAAAGCGGCCGCCAACTCCGTGGGGTTGTTTCAATGGCACGCTACCAAAGGTGGGTGATGCGGCTTGAAACTGCGTCGGTATTTCCTCAATTGTGAAACTAAGGTATCAATCCAGTAGGAGAACAAAGAAACACTATGTAAACGGTACCTGCACACAAAGAAGAAATACTTGCAATCCGACGCGTAAGAGGGGTTGTCAATCCTCCACGATAAAAAGATAGATAAATATTTGGTAGATTGGATAAATAGATCTGAATAAAACACGAAATAAAATAGGTAAAGAAAAAGTGCAGCAAGGTATTTTTGGCTATTTGGAAATATAAATCTGAAAACAAATACGGCAAAAGATAAATCTGAAAGCAAATATGATAAAAGATAGACCCGGGGCTATAGATTTCACTAGTGGCTTCTCTCGAGAAAATAGCACACGATGGGTAAACAAATTACTCTTGGGCAATTGATAGAATAACAAATAATTATGACGATATCCAAGGCAATGATCATGCATGTATATAGGCATCACATCCAAGATTAGTAGACCGAAACAATTCTACATGTACTACTATTACTCTACACACCGACCACTATCCAGCATGCATCGTGTATTAAGTTTATGGGGAAACAAAGTAATGCAATAAGAACGATAACATGATGTAGACAAAATCTATTCATGTAGAAATAGACCCCATCTCTTTCATCCTTAATAGCTATGGTACATGGGTGCCTCGCTACCCCTTCTATCACTGGGTGAGGACACCGCAAGATCGAACTCATCACAAAGCATATCTTTTCATTGCAAGAAAAATCAATCTAGTTGGTCTAACTAAACCAAAGATTCAGAGAAGAAATACGAGGCTATAAATAATCATGCATATAGGAGATCAAAGAAGACTCAAATAATACTCATGAATATGGATCTGATCATAAACTCGAATTTCATCGGATCCCAACAAACACATTGCAAAAAGTCATTACATCAAATAGATCTCCAAGAGACCATTGTATTGAGAATCAAAAAGATAGAATAAGCCATCTAGCTACTGCCTACGGACCCGCAGGTCTATGGTGAACTACTCACGCATCATCGAAGATGCACCAATGAGGATGATGAACCCCTCCGTGCTTCCGGCGGAGTGTCGAAATAGGGCTCTAGATTGGATCTCATGGTTTTGAAACTTGCGGTGGCTGGAATTGTGTTTCGTCGACTCCCCTAGGATTTTTGGAATATTTGGGTATTTATAGAGCTAAGAGGTGGTGCAACAGAGCTCTATGGGCCTCACGATACATCAGGGCGCGCCTGGGCTCTCTGGAGCCCTGGTGTATCGTGGGCCCCATGAGCCTTCCCTCGTACACTTCCTTGGCTCCCAAGTTGTCTTCTGGTCCAAAAAAATCTCCAAAAAATTTCGTGGAATTTGAATTTCGTTTGGTACTGATATTCTGCAAAGTAAAAACAGCAACTGGCACTAGGCACTGTCAATAGGTTAGTCCCAGAAAATGATATAAAGTTTCTAGAAAATGATTGTAAAACATTCAAGAATAATAATATAACAACATGGAACAATAAAAAATTATAGATATGTTTGAGATGTATCGGCATCCCCAAGCTTAATTCATACTCGTCCTCGAGTAGGTAAATGATAAAAACAGAATTTTTGATGTGGAATGTTGCCTACACTACAAAAAAAGACACATCCGTGACATTTTGGGCCGAACAATTTTTTCTGCCATGCTTATGACACTTCTATGACGATAATTGTGACAAAACCCGGTGTCATCATAAATGTGGTGGGATCCTACTTCTATGAAAAAAACCATGACAGAAAATGGGCTTTTTGTCCTTGGCGGGCCGGAGACGCACCTGCATGACATTCTTTGGGCCATCCATGACGGAAAAAATCATGGTAGAAGCGAGGGCGAGGAAAATTTCGGGGACTTCCCAGTTATGGTGGGTGGGGGGGGGGGGGCGAGCGATGCATGGAGGTTTGCCCGTTTCTCTCATACACGTACATGCGTGTGTGTGAGGCGTTGTGCTCTAACTAAACTCGAGCGAGGCGTTGGCTCTAACTGAATCCGAGTGGTTGCACCAGCTACATTAGCAAACCCGATCGATCCCTTGCTGTTAACTGAACCCGAGTGATTCCTTCGCTACTGCTACTAACTGAAACTGATCGAAGCTGCCTCTTGATGAACAGTTTCCGGTGGGGGTTGAACAAGATGCCGTGGTAGTAGTGGTCGTTGCCGCTGGATGAACAGGACCCTGATCGAGGAGGTGGGGTGGATGAACTATAGCTGGTGGAGGGACCCCGTACATGGAGGGCTGGTTGAACTGGACCCCGTACGTGGAGGGCTGGTTGAACAGGATTCAATGGAGGCTGGATGAACAGGACCCCGTGGAGGGCTAGATGAACAGTAGCCGGTGGAGGATGGATGAACAGGACCCCCGCGGATGAGCAGTAGCTGGTGGAGGCTGGAGGAAGTCGACGGTGGATGAACAGTAGCACGTGGAGGCAGGAGGAGGTCGACGGTGGATGAACAATAGCCCGTGGAGTCCCGTTTTATGGTACGCCACACCCCTCCCGATGAACATGAACCCCGTTTCGACCGTAGGAGGTCAGAGAGAAGCCCATTTCCTCCGTTTTGCGGTATGCCACGCCCCTCCCGATCAACAGGACCCCATTTCGATCGTAGGAGGTCGAAGAGAAGTCCGTTTCCTTCGTTTTGCGGTACGCCAGACCCCTTCCAGTGAACAGGATCCCGTTTTGATCGTAGGCGATCGAACGGAAGGCCGTTTCCTCTGTTTTGCGGTACGCCAGACCTTGTTTCGACTGTTCCATCCAAGCCAGTTTGCTCCCGATGAACAGACGACGCATTCCGACCCAGTCTGTTGCCTTCTGATGAACATGACGCGTCCCGAGCCAGTCGCTTGGCTCCTGGCAAACACGATGCTAATTCCTCCGTTCCGATCCAGTCGGTTAGCTGAAGATGAACAGGACAACATCGCTACCGTCTGTTACCTCTCCATGTACACGAGCCCTAGCTGTCCGTATGCGCGAGTACACGTTTTGAGACCCCGCTCATATGTACGTACGTGGCCGTATTTTTTGGCTTTTGGATGTATGTACGTTTACACGGTTTAGACGGGACAACCTGAACTGCTACGTGGGGGGCTCTACTATGACATGTGCTGCTACTTACTCGGCGATGGTTCATCGTTGCAGAGCGACCGATCGACCAGTATGTACATACACGTTGCAACAAGATAGAAAATGCTATGTACGCTTCGACCGGGTGGTTCCCAGCTGTTGATAAGGACACACTTCCTTGCGTGCGAAGATATAGCTGCTGGGTCCCAGCTGTTAGGGGGGAATCATTTTTTTTGCCTGTAATAAGGACGCACTTTCTTGCGTGCGAAGCTGTAGCTGGTGGGTCCCAACAGTCAGGGGAAATGTTTTTTTTTGCGAAATACAATGGCCCGTCAGGTGGGTCCTTGCTGTCAGGTGGAGGAATCATTATTTTGCACGTAATAAGGAGGCACTCCCTTGCTGCGGCCGTGGACCCAGCTATTAGCCTCTCCACGTATAGTACTCTTCCGATGGAAGTCGTTCCTTGACCACATTGACCACGCCGCGCCGAGAGCACCAAGGCGGTGGACGTCGGCGAGGCCTAGGAAGGGGATGACGTGGAGCCGGGGAAGATGCGGCAGTGGATGCCCACGCGGAGAGGAGTACGAGGGTTGACTAGTTCGGCTGTGGTGTGAGGCCACTGTCGCCGTAGAATAACAGGGGTTGTGGGTGAGTAGAGGGATGGCCTGGCCAGAGGTTGGAGTAGAGTGGGGCGGTGAGGCCTGCATGGCAGCAGAGCCGGCCACGTGAGGCAGGAGCAGGCAGCACGACCGACGCTGGTTTGGGCGGCTGGAGCAAGAAGACCAGAGGTTGATGAAGCACTACGGCCGTTGGATGGACATCGTACGGTCACCGGAGCTAGAATCATTCATATTGACAAAGTTGACAAAGCCCTCCGTCCGTGTCAACTTAGTAGGCCCACAAGTCAGCCTCCCACTATGGTGGGTCCCAGCTAGCAGGGGGAGTATTCATTTTTTGTGTGTGTAATAAGGAGGCACTTCCTTGCGTGCGAAGATATAGCTGGTGGGTCCGAGCTGTTAGCGAAAGGAACATTTTTTCGCGAAATACAGAGGCCCTTCTAGTGGGTCCCAGCTACCAGGTGGAGGAATAATTATTTTGCACGTAATAAGGAGGCACTTCCTTGCGTGTGGCCGTGGACCCAGTTGTCAGCCTCTCCATACACAGTCCTCTTCCGATGGATGTCATTCGTTGACCATGTTGACCACGCCGTGCCGAGAGCACTAGGACGGTGGACGACGACTAGGCCTAGGAAGGGAACGACCCAGAGCCGGGGAAGACTCGGCAGTGGTTGCCCACGCGGTGGGGTGTACGAGGATTTACTGGTTCGGCTGCCATCGCTGAAAAATAACAGGAGGTGTGGGTGAGTAGAGGAATGGCCTGGCGAGCGATGGAGTAGGGTGGGGCGGTGTGGCCTGTGCGGCAGCACAATCGGCCACATGAGGCGGGAGCAGGTGCTACGTCCTATGCTTGCGTTGGTTTTCCTTGAAGAGGAAAGGGTGATGCAGCAATAGTAGCGTAAGTATTTCCCTCAGTTTTTTAGAACCAAGGTATCAATCCAGTAGGAGGCTCCTCAAAAGTCCCATGCACCTACACAAACAAACAAATAACTCGCAACCAACGCAATAAAGGAGTTGTCAATCCCTTCACGGCCACTTGCGAAAGTGAGATCTGATATAGATTGAATGATAAGATAAATATATTTTTGGTATTTTATAATATAGATGCAAAAAGTAAAGATGCAAATAAAAGTAGATTGAAAGCTTATATGATAAAAGATAGACCCCGGGGCCATAGGTTTCACTAGTGGCTTCTCTCAAGGTAGAATAAGTATTACGGTGGGTGAACAAATTACTGTCGGGCAATTGATAGAAAAGCAAATAATTATGAGATTATCTAGGCATGATCATCTATATAGGAATCACGTCCGCAACAAGTAGACCGACTCCTGTCTGCATCTACTACTATTACTCCACACATCGACCGGCTCCTGCCTGCATCTAGAGTATTAAGTTCATAAAGAACATAGTAACACATTAAGAAAGATGACATGATGTAGAGGGATAAACTCAAGCAATATGATATAAACCCCATCTTGTTATCCTCGATGGCAACAATACAATACGTGCCTTGCTGCCCCTGCTGTCACTGGGAAATGACACCGCAAGATTGAACCCAAAGCTAAGCACTTCTCCCATGGCAAGAAAGATCAATCTAGTAGGACAAACCAAACTAATAATTCAAAGAGACTTGCAAAGATAACTCAATCATACATAAAAGAATTCAGAGGAGATTCAAATATTTCTCATTGATAAACTTGATCATAAATCCACAATTCATCGGATCTCGACAAACACACCGCAAAAAGAGTTTACATCGAATAGATCTCCACAAGAGAGGGGGAGAACATTGTATTGAGATCCAAAAGAGAGAAGAAGCCATCTAGCTAATAACTATGGACCCGAAGGTCTGTGGTAAACTACTCACAACTCATCGGAGGGGCTATGGTGTTGATGTAGAAGCCCTCCGTGGTCGATTCCCCCTCCAGCGGAGTGCCGACGAAGGCTCCAAGATGGGATCTCGTGGATACATAAGGTTACGGCGGTGGAAATTGTGTTTCGTTGGCTCCCTGGATGTTTTCGGGGTACGTAGGTATATATAGGAGGAAGAAGTACGTCGGTGGCCGCCTGTGGGGCCCAGGAGATAGGGGGCGCGCCTAGAGGGGGTGGGCGCGCCCTCCTGTCTCTTGGCCGCCTCGCAAGCTTCTTTACTTGCACTCCAAGTTCTCCGGATCACGTTCGTTCCAAAAATCACGCTCCCGAAGGTTTCATTCCGTTTGGACTCCGTTTGATATTCCTTTTCTTCGAAATACTGAAATAGGCAAAAAAACAGCAATACGGGCTGGGCCTCCAGTTAGTAGGTTAGTCCCAAAAATGATATAAATGTGTAAAATAAAGCCCATAAACATCCAAAAGGGGTAATTTAATAGCATGAAACAATCAAAAATCATAGATACGTTGGAGACGTATCAGCAGGCAGTCCCACCGGCGCTGGTGTGGGCGGCTGGAGCAAGAAGATCAAATATTGAAGAAGCAGCACGGCCGTTGGATTAACATCCCACGGTCACTGTTGCTAGAATCGTTTGTGGACTAAGTTGACAAAGCCTTTCGTACACGTCAACCCAGTAGACCCACAAGTCAGCCTCCAAATCTGTCCAAAACAGCATACAGCCCGAAATTTCTAGCTAGATTCAAATTAATTTTAAAACTAAACATACCTTAATTTAAATCCAAAGAAATTTTACCTGCACAAAAACAATGAAATTTGAAATATCAAAATCCGAAAGAAAAAAGTATTTTGGAACTAATTGCCTTATTGCTGTATTTTTTCATTTTACAGTCCATTTACTATTACTCATAGACCATTTCTTATTACTTATAGCCCATTTTTTGGGCACGCCTGAATGCATCCCTACTCGTCTTGAAAGATTTCCGGCCCATCAGGGCGTAGAAAAGCAAGTAGGCCTACGGTGGTTATTCTGCAAAAAACAAAAATAGCTGGGCTAGCCATTTTCAGAAAGGAAAAAAAAACTGGGCGGTCATGTGGTAAACATATGAAATAAAAGCCTGGGCTAGACGGGCCACAACTCCCGCACAACCCAGTTGATACCCTTCTCCGTCCCAAAAACAATTTACTGCACGCGCTGCTGGGTCCCGAGTGTCTGCCGCTCCTTGTGCAGTTATCTCACTTATTGACTACGTTGACAGTGGCGTGCGACCCAGATGTCAGGAAACCATCAGGAGGAACTTTTTTTTCTTGTAATAAAGGAGGCACTTGCTTGCCTACTGCCATGATCCTGGTGGGTCCGTACTGTCATCCTCACCACGTACAATCATCTCCTTATTCCTCTCGGTTGTTGACCAGGTTGACAACACCGAAGTGCAGCGCCGCGGAGAGCGAACTAAGGCCGGACTCTCAATTTTGTCCTCCTTCCTTCCTCACAAAAAAGAAAGAAAATAAAAGACTTGAGAAGGCGTACAGAACAAGCTAGTGTACCAGTAAAGAGACGTTGATGAGTTTTTGAAAAAAAGAGACATGCTCCTGTAGCTGGTTCGAATCCAAACCTAGACTATGACTATATATGGTGCTATGCTACTTTGCAAGTAATGAAACTGACATATCCAACTTTCTCTTCTCCTCTTCTCTACTTACTCTGCCTAGCATCAGAAGCTCTGGCCGCAACAACCATGTCTGCTAGCTGCTCGTCCACCTGCTCTTCAGAAGGCAACAACCAGGTATGTGCCAAGTCACCACCCGTACCATCGCCTGTGGGTCTCATCAGACCCCCGCCGGCACACACACCGCAGCCGGTTTCTCATCGCAACTCGCTACGGTTGGTGTGGTGCCACTGCTCCAAATCATGTAGAGTCATCCGTCGAGTCTCAACCACAACCCGCAACCCTGGCCGAGTCTTCTACATATGCCCAAATCATGGGGTAATAACACTCCGCAGCAAAACAAGTGCAGAACTAAAACCACTTCAGAAGAGCTCAAGAAACAATATCATGGGTACCCATAATGCTGGAAAGATGCCTAGCAAGCTTATTAACTTTGTCTTGTTTGGCGCTTAAATCCTCCAGCGCTTGTTGTTGCACCAGAAAGTATGCATCTGAATTTTGCAGGCACTTC
Organism: Triticum timopheevii; assembly: GCA_963921465.1. Lineage (NCBI taxonomy): Eukaryota > Viridiplantae > Streptophyta > Magnoliopsida > Poales > Poaceae > Triticum > Triticum timopheevii. Next base: position 158,789,033 of record OY997272.1, read on the forward strand.
CTTAGTCCTTCGGCTTCTTGCCGCAACATAGCTGACTGATGCCTTTCAGCTTGTAGCTGAAACTAAAGAAGCCAAAGTGATTCAGGCAGCGAGTTTGAAGAGTTTGTGCCAGTGGTACTGGCCAGTAACTCAAACACTACACCAATGCATGACTATGGGGTTGTCTCACTGTGTATAAGATCGTTTTTATCACCTTTCTTGGAGACCGACAGGGTTGTCTCACTATATTGAACCTTATCTGCATTATTTTCTCTACCAGTGCATAGTGAGGTGCTCTTCTCCAATATTCTGTTCGCATTCTACAAGAGAAACAAGTAGACACATCACATGTATAGCATGTAGTATACGAAACTCATTTTGGTAAACCGGTTCAGTAGTTAGGTGGATAGGATTACATCATGAAACAAACATCTATCTATGTACTATGGTCACTGTATTGTCCATATCATTCTAGTTTATGTTGCCAAATCAAGATAGAGACTGTTGGGGAACGTTGCAGAAAATTAAAATTTTTCCTACGGCTTCACCAAGATCCATCTATGAGTTCATCTAAGCAACGAGTCATGGGAGAGAGCTTGCATCTACATACCACTTGTAGATCGCGTGCGGAAGCTTGCAAGGTGATGATGGAGTCGTACTCGAACGTGATTCAGATCACCGATGCCAAGTGCTGAACGGACAGCACCTCCGTGTTCAACACACGTACGGGACGAGCGACGTCTCCTCCTTCTTGATCCAGCAAGGGGGAAGGAGAGGTTGAGGAAGACAGCTCCACCAGCAGCACGACGGCGTGGTGATGGTGGAGAAGCAGTACTCCGACAGGGCTTCGCCGAGCACACAACGAAGGAGGAGAGGTGTTGGGGAGGGAGAAGGAGGCAACCAAAGGCCAAGGACTCAAGGTGTGAAGTCCCTCCTCTCCCCCACTATATATAGGAGGGCCAAGGGGGGGGTGGCCGGCCCTAGGAGATCCAATCTCCTAGGGGGGCGGCGGCCAAGGGGGGTTTCCCTTCCCCCCAAGGCACCTAGGAGGTGCCTTCCCCTCCTAGGACTCTTGCCCCCTTGAACCCTAGGCGCATGGGCCTATGTGGGGCTGGTGCCCTTGGCCCATGCAGGCCAAGGCGCACCCCCTACAGCCCATGTGGCCCCCCGGGGCAGGTGGCCCCACCCGGTGGGCCCCCGGGACCCCTCCGGTGGTCCCGGTACAATACCGATAACCCCGAAACTTGTCCCGATGCCCGAAACAGGACTTCCCATATATAAATCTTTACCTCCGGACCATTCCGGAACTCCTCGTGACGTCCGGGATCTCATCCGGGACTCCGAACATCATTCGGTAGTCACATACTTGACTTCCTACTAACCCTAGCGTCACCGAACCTTAAGTGTGTAGACCCTACGGGTTCGGGAGACACGCAGACATGACCGAGACGACTCTCGGGCAATAACCAACAGCGGGGTCTGGATATCCATGTTGGCTCCCACATGCTCCTCGATGATTTCATCGGTTGAACCACGATGTCGAGGATTCGATCAAACCCTGTATACAATTCCCTTTGTCAATCGGTACGTTACTTGCCCGAGACTCGATCGTCGGTATCCCAATACCTTGTTCAGTCTCGTTACCCGGCAAGTCACTTTACTCGTACCGTAATGCATGATCCCGTGGCCAACACCTTGGTCACATTGAGCTCATTATGATGATGCATTACCGAGTGGGCCCAGAGATACCTCTCCGTTATACGGAGTGACAAATCCCAGTCTCGATCCGTGTCAACCCAACAGATACTTTCGGAGATACCTGTAATGCACCTTTATAGTCACCCAGTTACGTTGTGACGTTTGATACACCCAAGGCACTCCTACGGTAACCGGGAGTTACACGATCTCATGGTCGAAGGAATAGATACTTGACATTGGCAAAGCTTCTAGCAAACGAACTATACGATCTTTTATGCTATGCTTATGATTGGGTCTTGTCCATCACATCATTCTCCTAATGATGTGATCCCGTTATCAACGACATCCTATGTCCATAGTCAGGAAACCATGACTATCTATTGATCATAACGAGCTAGTCAACTAGAGGCTCACTAGGGACTCATTGGGTCTAAGTGTTCACACGTGTATTACGATTTCCGGATAATACAGTTATAGCATGAACAAAAGACAATTATCATGAACATTGAAATATAATAATCCTTTTATTATTGCCTCTAGGGCATATTTCCAACAGTCTCCCACTTGCACTAGAGTCACCAATCTAGTTACATTGTGATGAATCGAACACCCATAGAGTTCTGGTGTTGATCATGTTTTGCACGCGAGAGAGGTTTAGTCAACGGATCTGCGACATTCAGATCCGTGTGCACTTTGCAAATCTCTATGTCTCCATCTTGAACATTTTCACGGATGGAGTTGAAACGACGCTTGATGTGCCTGGTCTTCTTGTGAAACCTGGGCTCCTTGGCAAGGGCAATAGCTCCAGTGTTGTCACAGAAGAGTTTGATCGGCCCCGACGCATTGGGTATGACTCCTAGGTCGGTGATGAACTCCTTCATCCAAATCGCTTCATGCGCTGCCTCCGAGGCTGCCATGTACTCCGCTTCACATGTAGATCCCGCCACGACGCTCTGCTTGCAGCTGCACCAGCTTACTGCTCCACCATTCAACATATACACGTATCCGGTTTGTGACTTAGAGTCATCCAGATCTGAGTCGAAGCTAGCGTCGACGTAACCCTTTACGACGAGCTCTTCATCTCCTCCATAAACGAGAAACATGTCCTTTGTCCTTTTCAGGTACTTCAGGATATTCTTGACCGCTGTCCAGTGTTCCTTGCCGGGGTTACTTTGGTATCTTGCAACCAAACTTACGGCAAGGTTTACATCGGGTCTGGTACACAGCATGGCATACATAATAGATCCTATGGCTGAAGCATAGGGGATGACACTCATCTCTTCTTTATCTTTTGCCGTGGTCGGTGACTGAGCCAAGCTCAATCTCACACCTTGTAACATAGGCAAGAACCCCTTCTTGGACTGATCCATTTTGAACCTCTTCAAAATCTTATCAAGGTATGTGCTTTGTGAAAGACCTATGAGGCGTCTCGATCTATAGATCTTGATGCCTAATATATAAGCAGCTTCTCCAAGGTCCTTCATTGAAAAACACTTGTTCAAGTAGGCCTTAATGCTGTCCAGGAGTTTCGTATTATTTCCCATCAAGAGTATGTCATCTACATATAATAGGAGAAATGCTACAGAGCTCCCACTCACTTTCTTGTAAACGCAGGCTTCTCCATAAGTCTGCGTAAACCCAAACGCTTTGATCATCTCATCAAAGCGAATGTTCCAACTCCGAGATGCTTGCACCAGTCCATAAATGGATCGCTGGAGCTTGCATACTTTGTTAGCGTTCTGAGGAACGACAAAACCTTCCGGCTGCATCATATACAGCTCTTCCTTAAGATGTCCATTAAGGAATGCCGTTTTGACGTCCATCTGCCATATCTCATAATCATAGTATGCGGCAATTGCTAACATGATTCGGACGGACTTAAGCTTCGCCACGGGAGAGAATGTCTCGTCGTAGTCAATCCCTTGAACTTGTCGATAACCCTTAGCGACAAGTCGAGCTTTATAGATGGTAACATTACCATCCGCGTCCGTCTTCTTCTTAAAAATCCATTTATTTTCTATCGCTCGCCGATCATCGGGCAAGTCTGTCAAAGTCCATACTTTGTTTTCATACATGGATCCTATCTCGGATTTCATGGCCTCAAGCCATTTGTTGGAATCCGGGCCCGCCATTGCTTCTTCATAGTTCGAAGGTTCATTGTTGTCCAGCAACATGATTTCCATGACAGGGTTGCCGTACCACTCTGGTGCAGAACGTGTCCTTGTGGACCTTCGAAATTCAGTAGCAACTAGATCTGAAGTACCTTGATCATCATCAACATTTTCCTCTTCAGTTGGTGTGGGCATTACAGGAATGGTTTCCTGCGCTGCACCACTTTCCCGTTCGAGAGGTAGTACTTCATCGAGTTCTACTTTCCTCCCACTTACTTCTTTCGAGAGAAACTCTTTCTCCAGAAAGCATCCGTTCTTGGCAACAAAGATCTTGCCTTCGGATCTTAAGTAGAAGGTATACCCGACAGTTTCCTTAGGGTATCCTATGAATACGCATTTTTCCGACTTGGGTTCGAGCTTTTCAGGTTGAAGTTTCTTGACATAAGCATCGCATCCCCAAACTTTTAGAAACGACAGCTTAGGTTTCTTCCCAAACCATAATTCATACGGTGTCGTCTCAACGGATTTAGACGGTGCCCTATTTAAAGTGAATGTAGCTGTCTCTAGAGCGTATCCCCAAAATGATAGCGGTAAATCGGTAAGAGACATCATAGACCGCACCATATCCAATAGAGTGCGATTACGACGTTCGGACACACCGTTTCGCTGAGGTGTTCCAGGCGGCGTGAGTTGTGAAACGATTCCACATTTTCTTAAGTGTGTACCAAATTCGTGACTTAAGTATTCGCCCCCACGATCTGATCGTAGGAACTTTATCTTACGGTCATGTTGATTCTCTACCTCACTCTGAAATTCCTTGAACTTTTCAAAGGTCTCAGACTTGTGTTTCATTAAGTAGACATACCCATATCTACTCAAGTCGTCAGTGAGAGTGAGAACATAACGATATCCTCCGCGAGCCTCAACGCTCATTGGACCGCACACATCGGTATGTATGATTTCCAACAAGTTGGTTGCTCGCTCCATTGTTCCGGAGAACGGAGTCTTGGTCATTTTGCCTAAGAGGCAAGGTTCGCATGTGTCAAATGATTCATAATCAAGAGACTCTAAAAGTCCATCAGCATGGAGCTTCTTCATGCGCTTGACACCAATGTGACCAAGGCGGCAGTGCCACAAGTATGTGGGACTATCGTTATCGACTTTACATCTTTTGGCATCCACACTATGAACATGTGTAATATTACGCTCGAGATTCATCAAGAATAAACCATTGACCATCGGAGCATGACCATAAAACATATCTCTCATATAAATCGAACAACCATTATTCTCAGACTTAAATGAGTAGCCATCTCGTATTAAACGAGATCCAGATACAATGTTCATGCTCAAACTTGGCACTAAATAACAATTATTGAGGTTTAAAACTAATCCCGTAGGTAAATGTAGAGGCAGCGTGCCGACGGCGATCACATCGACCCTGGAGCCATTCCCGACGCGCATCGTCACCTCGTCCTTCGCCAGTCTCCGTTTATTCCGCAGCTCCTGCTGTGAGTTACATATGTGAGCAACGGCACCGGTATCAAATACCCAGGAGTTACTTCGAGTACTGGTAAGGTACACATCAATTACATGTATATCAAATATACCTTTGGTGTTGCCGGCCTTCTTATCCGCTAAGTATTTGGGGCAGTTCCGCTTCCAGTGCCCCTTCCCCTTGCAATAAAAGCACTCAGTCTCAGGCTTGGGTCCATTCTTTGACTTCTTCCCGGCAACAGGCTTACCGGGCGCGGCAACATCTTTGCCGTCCTTCTTGAAGTTCTTCTTACCCTTGCCCTTCTTGAACTTAGTGGTCTTATTGACCATCAACACTTGATGTTCTTTCTTGATTTCAGCCTCTGCTGACTTCAGCATCGAGAACACTTCAGGAATGGTCTTTACCATCCCCTGCATGTTGTAGTTCATCACAAAGCTCTTGTAGCTTGGTGGGAGCGACTGGAGGATTCTGTCAATGACCGCCTCATCTGGGAGGTTAATGTTCAACTGGGTCATACGTGCGTGCAACCCAGACATCTTCAGGATGTGTTCACTGACAGAACTGTTCTCCTCCATCTTACAACTGTAGAACTTGTCGGAGACATCATATCTCTCGACCCGGGCATGAGCTTGGAAAACTAGTTTCAGCTCTTCGAACATCTCATATGCTCCGTGATGCTCAAAACGCTTTTGGAGCCCCGGTTCTAAGCTGTAAAGCATGCCGCACTGAACGAGGGAGTAATCATCAGCACGAGTTTGCCAAGCGTTCATAACGTCTTGGTTCTCTGGGACGGGAGCGGCACCTAGCGGTCCTTCTAGGACATATTGCTTCCTGGCAGCTATGAGGATGATCCTCAGGTTTCGGACCCAGTCCGTATAGTTGCTGCCATCATCTTTCAGCTTGGTTTTCTCTAGGAACGTGTTGAAGTTCATGTTGACATGAGCGTTGGCCATTGATCTACAATACATATTTGCAAAGGTTTTAGACTAAGTTCATGATAATAAAGTTCTTAATCAAAATTATGAACTCCCACTTAGATTAGACATCCCTCTAGTCATCTAAGTGTTACACGATCCGAGTCGACTAGCCCGTGTCCGATCATCACGTGAGACGGACTAGTCATCGTCGGTGAACATCTTTATGTTGATCGTATCTTCCATACGACTCGTGTTCGACCTTTCGGTCTCCGTGTTCCGAGGCCATGTCTGCACATGCTAGGCTCGTCAAGTTAACCCTAAGTGTTTTCGCTGTGTAAAACTGTCTTACACCCGTTGTATGTGAACGTAAGGATCCATCACACCCGATCATCACGTGGTGCTTAGAAACGACGAACTGTAGCAACGGTGCACAGTTAGGGGAGAACACTTCTTGAAATTTTGTAAGGGATCATCTTATTTACTACCGTCGTCCTAAGTAAACAAGATGCATAAACATAATAAACATCACATGCAATTATATGGTTGTGACATGATATGGCCAATATCATCAAGCTCCATTGATCTCCATCTTCGGGGCTCCATGATCATCTTGTCACCGGCTTGACACCATGATCTCCATCATCATGATCTCCATCATCGTGTCTTCATGAAGTTGTCACGCCAACGACTACTTCTACTTCTATGACTAACGCGTTTAGTAATGAAGTAAAGTAGTTTACATGGCGTTCTTCAATGACACGCAGGTCATACAAAAAAATAAAGACAACTCCTATGGCTCCTGCCGGTTGTCATACTCATCGACATGCAAGTCGTGATTCCTATTACAAGAACATGATCTCATACATCACAATTCAACATTCATCACAACTTCTGGCCATATCACATCACATGATCAATCGCTGCAAAAACAAGTTAGACGTTCTCTAGTTGTTGTTGCATCTTTTACGTGGCTGCGATTGGGTTCTAGCAAGAACGTTTTCTTACCTACGAATCACCACAACGTGATTTTGTCAACTTCTATTTACCCTTCATAAGGGCCTTGTTCATCGATTCCGCTCCAACTAAAGTGGGAGAGACAGACACCCGCCAGCCACCTTATGCAACTAGTGCATGTCAGTCGGTGGAACCGGTCTCACGTAAGCGTACGTGTAAGGTTGGTCCGGGCCGCTTCATCCTACAATACCGTTGAGCAAGAAAAGACTAGTAGAGGCAAGTAAGATGACAAGATCAACGCCCACAACAAATTGTGTTCTACTCGTGCATTAGAGAACTACGCATAGACCTAGCTCATGATGCCACTGTTGGGGAACGTTGCAGAAAATTAAAATTTTTCCTACGGCTTCACCAAGATCCATCTATGAGTTCATCTAAGCAACGAGTCATGGGAGAGAGCTTGCATCTACATACCACTTGTAGATCGCGTGCGGAAGCTTGCAAGGTGATGATGGAGTCGTACTCGAACGTGATTCAGATCACCGATGCCAAGTGCTGAACGGACAGCACCTCCGTGTTCAACACACGTACGGGACGAGCGACGTCTCCTCCTTCTTGATCCAGCAAGGGGGAAGGAGAGGTTGAGGAAGACAGCTCCACCGGCAGCACGACGGCGTGGTGATGGTGGAGAAGCAGTACTCCGACAGGGCTTCGCCGAGCACACAACGAAGGAGGAGAGGTGTTGGGGAGGGAGAAGGAGGCAACCAAAGGCCAAGGACTCAAGGTGTGAAGTCCCTCCTCTCCCCCACTATATATAGGAGGGCCAAGGGGGGGGTGGCCGGCCCTAGGAGATCCAATCTCCTAGGGGGGCGGCGGCCAAGGGGGGTTTCCCTTCCCCCCAAGGCACCTAGGAGGTGCCTTCCCCTCCTAGGACTCTTGCCCCCTTGAACCCTAGGCGCATGGGCCTATGTGGGGCTGGTGCCCTTGGCCCATGCAGGCCAAGGCGCACCCCCTACAGCCCATGTGGCCCCCCGGGGCAGGTGGCCCCACCCGGTGGGCCCCCGGGACCCCTCCGGTGGTCCCGGTACAATACCGATAACCCCGAAACTTGTCCCGATGCCCGAAACAGGACTTCCCATATATAAATCTTTACCTCCGGACCATTCCGGAACTCCTCGTGACGTCCGGGATCTCATCCGGGACTCCGAACATCATTCGGTAGTCACATACTTGACTTCCTACTAACCCTAGCGTCACCGAACCTTAAGTGTGTAGACCCTACGGGTTCGGGAGACACGCAGACATGACCGAGACGACTCTCGGGCAATAACCAACAGCGGGGTCTGGATATCCATGTTGGCTCCCACATGCTCCTCGATGATTTCATCGGTTGAACCACGATGTCGAGGATTCGATCAAACCCTGTATACAATTCCCTTTGTCAATCGGTACGTTACTTGCCCGAGACTCGATCGTCGGTATCCCAATACCTTGTTCAGTCTCGTTACCCGGCAAGTCACTTTACTCGTACCGTAATGCATGATCCCGTGGCCAACACCTTGGTCACATTGAGCTCATTATGATGATGCATTACCGAGTGGGCCCAGAGATACCTCTCCGTTATACGGAGTGACAAATCCCAGTCTCGATCCGTGTCAACCCAACAGATACTTTCGGAGATACCTGTAATGCACCTTTATAGTCACCCAGTTACGTTGTGACGTTTGATACACCCAAGGCACTCCTACGGTAACCGGGAGTTACACGATCTCATGGTCGAAGGAATAGATACTTGACATTGGCAAAGCTTCTAGCAAACGAACTATACGATCTTTTATGCTATGCTTATGATTGGGTCTTGTCCATCACATCATTCTCCTAATGATGTGATCCCGTTATCAACGACATCCTATGTCCATAGTCAGGAAACCATGACTATCTATTGATCATAACGAGCTAGTCAACTAGAGGCTCACTAGGGACTCATTGGGTCTAAGTGTTCACACGTGTATTACGATTTCCGGATAATACAGTTATAGCATGAACAAAAGACAATTATCATGAACATTGAAATATAATAATCCTTTTATTATTGCCTCTAGGGCATATTTCCAACAGAGACACAGTTCAAATCATATATTTTAAGACACAACAGCATAGACAGAATATAAGTGTGAGAAACTACACAACAGTGGCAACACTTGTAATGTGCATCAGATGAGAACATAACTATTTATACAACTGAAACTGAAATCAACATAGAGCAAGAAGTTAGAACATCCATCAGTTAAAGAAATAGGTTTAAAACATACCTGTTGTGCCATTGGAGTTTCAATTGGATCCGTCAAATTGCAAAGTAGTTGGTGTTAGTAAATATAGTGATGCAAGAGCAAAGGAGTATGGACCATAGCTACGGAATCTGACATGAGAACAGTTGCTCTTCTGCTTTAAACGGGGAGTTTGGGTTTACTGTGGTGGTCTTCGTGCTTTGGGCACTACAGTTGCTTTACAAACTACTCATGTGGGGGTACTCTGTGGTGGACATGGTGCTGTGTCATCTAGAAGTGGGTTACTATCCACTAGGGTTGGGGTTAGATGGGTTGTAGCTGGTTCTCTGTCCAATGGTGTAAGTGTGGAATCTGGAAGAGTCTCGATTATGTGTGGTGAATGGGGTTTTGCTCCCTTGGATACTGCCATCACCCCCTCCAATTCAAATGGCTTATAAACAAGAAAAGAAATTGAACGTACAGACATTGTATGATAGACAGATGTGGTAATTTACATATATGTTGTCTAACCAAACAGGACAGCATGACATAATTTCACATATATGATGGCTAACTAAACAGGATAGCATGACAAAGTTTCAGATATATGATGGATAACTTAACATGATATAATGACATAATTCAACATATGATGAGTATCTAAACAGGATGACATGAAAAAATTATATGATGTCTTTCTAAAATAGTTTGGGATGAAATAATTTACATACATGTTGTCTAAGTATATAGGATGGCATGATATAATTGACATAATTGATTCATATACTAAGCAGCTGGCACTCACATGTATGATCTCTAAACTAAGCAGATGGAATTGAATAGTGTGCATCTCGTGTCCAAACTAAGCAATGCAAGACACCATATGCATGATATGAGAAACATAAACATTGCAAATTAGAGCATACACCTCAGGTGGGATATAGGACTGGTCATCTGTCTCTGAATCCTCCTCTGAGGAGCTACCTGTAACCATCGAGATATATGCTTCAACAGGTACAATTGCCTGCTCTGAAGACCTTGTTTTCACTACTGATTTTTCCATAACCGGATCAAATGGCTGATACACATGAAGAGTAGTTCAATATACATAGATTGTCGACAAATGGAATACATAATGAAAAAAAGGATGGCATGAGATAATTCACATATATGATGCCTGGCTACATGGCGATGCATTATTCACATATATGATAACTGGCTGAAAAACATGGCATTGCATAATTCACATATCTGATATAGAAAGCAAACATGAGGCATTCACACAAAGCATGTCCAATCTAAGCAGATGGCATGGCAATGCAAGACACCATATGCATGATATAAGCAATATAACCCTGCCAGGTTAGAGCATGCACCTCGAGGGGGGGGGGATACGAATGGTCATCTGTCTCTGAATCCTCCCCTTAGGAGCTATCTATAACCAGCAAAAAATCTGCATTGACAGGTAGCACTGACTGCTCACAAGACCTTGTTTTCACTCCAGACTTTGCCATGACCGACTCAAATGGCTGATGCACAGGAAGAGTAGATGAATGTATAAACATTGTTGACAATTGGAATACATTATGAAAAATAAATATGGCACAATAGAATTCACATAAACGATGACTGGCTAAACAGGATGGCATTGCATGATTCACGTATATGATGCCTGGCTAAAGAAGATGGCATTGCTTAATTCCCATATACTCCCTCCGTTCCTAAATATTTTTCCTTTTAGAGATTTCAAATGGACTACCACATACGGATGTATATAGACATATTTTAGAGTGTAGATTCACTCATTTTGCTCCGTACGTAGTCACTTGTTGAAATCTCTAAGAAGACAAATATTTAGGAAGGGTGGGAGTATGATATAGAAACCTAACAGGTGGCATTCACACAAAGCAAATCTAAACTAAGCTGATGACATATAAGATGTATAAAGTAAGCAATGTGAGGCGCCATATGCATGATATGACCAACATCAGCATGCCAGGTTAGGGCAAACACCTCAGGGGGAAAATAGGAGTGGTCGACTCCCTTTGAAACCCCACTAAACAGTTATCTTCCTCTGGAATACAATCTGGAATGGAGGAAGGGGGGGGGCACTTCGCCTACCATGGAGCGGCGTCTTCATGACATTATATTCCCACGCAACGGTCTTCTCTTTGCCTCTACATGTTCAGTACGATTGTGTACAATAACTGACATGCATAATAAAAAAACATAGTTAGATTATGTAAGGCCTAAAAGGTGCATGCAGAAATCAAGACAGATGGTAGCAAACGAGTGGATAGATCAAAAACTAATGATAGCAGGTAGATTATAGCTTTAGTTTAAAAAGATAGACGATGGATCATCTACTATTTGTTTCCCACCCAACATGAACCACATAGACACTACAAAAAAATACACTTACATGATGATACGTGTTTGTCACAGTAGGTCGCATTTTTTGTCATGCATGTACATCCATGACAATTTTATGACAGAATCAAGATAGTCATACTTGTGTTGTCATAGAAGTGTTCCATGACATTACCAAAATTATCATCACGGAAGTGTCCACTTCCATGACAATAAATCGCGTGTCACGAAAGTGCTTTCGTCAAGGATGACCGACACGTGGTATCCACTATAACGGGACGCCGTTAGGCTATCGGGTCCGGTTTTGGATCCGATAACCCGTTAACAGCCCGGACCAATGGGGAATTTCCACGTGTAAAATTCTGATTGGCCGGAGGAAACATGTGTCAGCTCGTCAGTGGGTCAGATAGGCGCCTATGATATGTCGGCATGTGCGACGGCCCACCACTGGCCCATTTAGCTTACAAAGGCCGACCCGTTTGACTTGGTAAAAAGTTAGTGGGCTAGCCCATGAAAAGCATGTTAATGATCTCTTCGCAAATAGCCCATTTTATGGCCGGGTAACTCACGACCCATTAGGGCCTAACCGAAATCGGCCCATCAACGTCATGTGGGCCGTCGAATATAACACTAGCCCGTTTCACTTTCGGCCCATGTATGGCCCACGACGTCTTTCGGCCCATATGAGGCCTTCGTATCTTTAGGCCCTTTAGAGGCCCACGGTGACTCTAGCCCATAATGAACAGTAAATTTCTTCATACCCGTTAACGGCCCATGATTCACATGGGTTGTTTCCAGCCCGTGTTAGCTTTTGGCCTACTGATACATTCTTGTGCTCCTTTCTGGCCCTCAATTACTTCTGGCCCGTTATTGGCCTGTTCCCCTAATGGGCCAAATTCGGCCCGTGGCAAGAGTCGGCCCGTTTCTGGCCTGTTAACCCGTTGCGCCATTTTCAGCTCGTCCTATATTCTGGCCCATTAATGACCGGTTATGCCTGTGACAGAATTAAGCCTTTGCTGTCCTCCGGCCTGTTAACGGCCTGTTACCATGCTGGGCCAATACCAATTACACCCGTTTACGGCCCATGTAGACCCATTTATCCGATGGCCCAAGGCCCACCGATTCTACGGCCCTGTTGGAGGCCCATTTATCGACGGCCCGTAGGAGACCCATGAATCCTACGGCCCGTAGCAGAGTCAAGGTTACCACGGTTCGTATATGGCCCATGGTTGTTGCGGCCACTAGCAAACCAGGGAAAAAGAAGACTAGGAAATAAATAATCCCGAAACTAACGCTAGGCTGTTAAGGCGATTGCACAGATTACATCCACTCGACATCAAATATCGCCACTAGTGCAAATATAGGGAACACCCTACATTGTGCAAACATGGCTTGTTGTTTTCTTCAGCCGGTGGCTGCATGTTAAGAACAAATTTTGTATCGCAACAAAACAGATTACAACTATAAAACAAAAGGAAGGTTGGCATAAAAGTTAACAGTCTAGTAGATAAATGCACCACCAGAAGTTCAGAAGCTCAATTCATTTGATCTCACTGTTACGTTTTTCATGATGTATTGTCTGGTCGAGCACCATAACCTTTGCCTTCATTTCTCCTAGGCTCCTGAACAACATAGCAAATGTCTGATAGTCTGGTTTCAAAACCATGCATATCTTGACGACATCGAATAATGTCTGTCCTTGTTTCACAAAGGTTCTCTATTAGGGAATGGACTTGTGTCTGGAGCGCAGATATAACATTGTTTTGAGCTTGCATATCTTGATCATGAGGCAGTTTGGACGATATTGCCTTAACAACCAACCTAGTATTATGCAAGAACGTGCTTTTGGCACTGTTAGTGGACATGTACTGACCCACTGCAGCAAGAGCTGACATTGCGGTTATAGTTTCCTCGCTACCTTCAGAAGGTGGCGGTTCCACCATTTTTTCCATAGCTTGCTGAAAAGTTGAGTTTTTACATTAGTAGTACCAGAATAGAAGATATTAAGGAGGCAGCAAAACCAAACAAAATAGCTTTGGTCTATATACAGAACTTATTCTGGTGAACCCATGTAAAATATTAGTTGTATTTTATTGCAAAGTACATAATAATACCAGGTTCCAAACATATGACCATGTACCATCGCTAATGTATTGTCTATTTCTTCACATTGTATTGATAGCTAAGGACAAAGAGACAAAGTTTATAATACGATAAGCATATTATGACATCATTCATATCACAAAACAACTGAGAACAGACAAACAGGCAATTGTAATGTTGTGTGGGCAAGTCCAGCACAGAACTAGATTACAGGTCAAGATCAAAGGAACATCACTCCTCTCTTTTAAACCTTGTAAGGTGCAATGATACGCTAAGACAATTGTGTATAAAATTGAAAAGAGTAATAGATATTGGCTGCAAACCATGCAGTTCAAGGCACAAGTCAGAGCAAGTAGTAGTTAAAAGGCATGAGGATTAAGGACTTACAACATCAACTTTGACTGGTGTAGTCATGCCCTTCTTCTTGATGGTGTGACAGTCCTTGAAGATTTCCACGACACTTGGTTCAGCTACTTTTTGGTCCTTGCGGGCTTTCCTCTGCATTTGGAACAAGTCAATATAGATCTGATAATATGGTACAGCAAAAAGAGTGAAACAACAGCTAATTACAAGAACCTCGCAGTGTGCAATATAGCTACGAGATCCTATCATCTGTTGGAATTTCACTTTCGTACGGTTGGCCTTGTTCTTTGAACAGTTCACCTACAAGATAGATTTGTGTGGCACATGCATAAATAGGACTTCAACATGTGATCTGATCACATATATATATAATGTACCTGATACTTCAGATCAGACCAGTGTTTAACGAGGCCTCTCCAGTCTTCATTCGATATATTTTCCACTGGAGATGTTTGTCCAAGTTCACTATTAGCCTTGCCTTCAAAGTGAGTTTTCCTCAAGTTATACCGATACTATCGCAGAGCAGACTTGAAAACATGGGTGCAAGCTTGTATGGTTGCATCATCTTGGCTATCCAACTTGAACCACATTTGTTGAAAATTATGGGAGTCTCATTATCAGCAACCTAGAAAGTATGGGACAGAGCAAGACGATATTACTAGTTTCCACACATAACCATACTTACAGATAAATGGTTGAGGAAGGTGTTGAACTGGGTTTCGTCTTTGTCATTCATGTATTGAATCCATGTTGGGAGGATACATACATGACACCTAATGGCAACCAGTGCCTTTGATACTAACTTGGCTGACTCTGTAGCATCACGTGGCCTTTTTAAACCTGCCTCAAAACGGATCTCCATTCTTCCTCCTCTTGATTTAGTTAACCTATCGAGCATTACCCCAGCTGTTTGTTTCCTCTTGCACCTAGGTGCTAGTCCAACAACAAACAGGTGCTAGTACAACAACAAACATAAGAAGTGTTAGTGTACATCAAACTGTGAGACTATATATAAAGAAGCATGCAACTGTAACTTGACTCCAGCAACTACCTTCTTGCTGTTGAAGCTCACAAAGTTCATCTGATCTTGCCAACTCATCTTGTGTCAAGAGTACCTCGTAAGTAGTGTCAGGTGGCAAGGGAGCTTGGGAATGTGCTGCTAGCTGAGTTGACAAACGAGTAACTCGTGCAGCTGTTGGTACTGTGGAAGGTGTTGCAACAACTAGGGTTGTCTCTGCTTGTTTGGTGGGAGCTATTTGTTTTTGTTTGGCTTGTTCTACAGATCGTGTAGCACGGATACCCTATTTGTAGAATTTTCCGCTGGACTTTGACCTTCTATTGCACCATCAGTACCAGCAAAATCTGCAGGATTCTTCCGCTTCCGGTTCCCTGTCATTCTATGTTTCTTCCTCTTTCTCTGTGCCATGTTAAGTCAAGCCAAGAAAAACGAATAACAATTTAGTTCTTCAGAACAAATTGATGCGTGATACAGACGAACCGAACTTTGATGTTAGACAACCACATGATAGGAGGATGTAGTATGTATGAAAAACAGGACGGCATGAGATAACCAGAACTATGATGTGTAAACTAAGCAGAAGGCATTTCACTAAATTAGAAGCAATGCATGAAAGGTAGACACCATATGAAAGATCATACAAATATCACTCTGCCAAGTTAACAGTGTCTTGCTACCTCTTGAGCATGCGTTGGTTTTCCCTTGAAGAGGAAAGGGTGATGCAGCAAAGTAGCGTAAGTATTTCCCTCAGTTTTTGAGAACCAAGGTATCAATCCAGTAGGAGGCTACGCTCAAATCCCTCATACCTACACAAACAAATAAGAACCTTGCAACCAACGCGATAAAGGGGTTGTCAATCCCTTCACGACCACTTGCAAAAGTGAGATCTGATAGCGATAATAAGATAAATATTTTTGGTATTTTTATGATATAGATTGGAAAGTAAAGATTGCAAAATAAAATAGATTGGAAACTTATATGATGGAAAATAGACCCAGGGCCATAGGTTTCACTAGTGGCTTCTCTCAAGACAGCATAAGTATTACGGTGGGAGAACAAATTACTGTTGAGCAATTGATAGAAAAGTGCATAATTATGAGAATATCTAGGCATGATCATGTATATAGGCATCACGTCCGCGACAAGTAGATCGAAATGATTCTGCATCTACTACTATTACTCCACACATCGACCGCTATCCAGCATGCATCTAGAGTATTAAGTTCATAAGAACAGAGTAACACATTAACAAGATGACATGATGTAGAGGGATAAACTCAAGCAATATGATATAAACCCCATCTTTTTATCCTCGATGGCAACAATAAAATATGTGCCTTGCTGTCCCTGCTATCACCGGGAAAGGACACCGCAAGATTGAACCCAAAGCTAAGCACTTATCCCATTGCAAGAAAGATCAATCTAGTAGTCCAAACCAAACTGATAATTTGAAGAGACTTGCAAAGATAACAAATCATACATAAAAGAATTCAGAGGAGATTCAAATATTGTTCATAGATAATCTTGATCATAAACCCACAACTCATTGGATCTCGAAAAACACACCGCAAAAAGAATTACATCGAATAGATCTCCAAGAAGATCAAGGAGAACTTTGTATTGAGATCCAAAGAGAGAGAAGAAGCCATCTAGCTAATAACTATGGACCCGAAGGTCTGTGGTAAGCTACTCACACTTCATCGGAGAGGCTATGGTGTTGGTGTAGAAGCCCTCCGTGATCGATTCCCCCTCCGGCGGAGCACCGGAAAAGACCCCAAGATGGGATCTCATGGGTACAGAAGGTTGCGGCGGTGGAAATAGGGTTTCGTGGTGCTCCTGGATGTTTTCAGGGTATATGAGTATATATAGGCAAAGGAAGTCGGTCGAGGGAGCCACGAGGAGCCCATGAGGGTGGGGGCGCGCCTACCCTCCCTGGGCGCGCCTCCCTGCCTCGTGGCCGCCTTGTTTCTTTCTGGACGTCCAATCCAAGTCTCCTGGATTGCGTTTGTTCCAAAAATAACTCTCCCAAAGGTTTCATTCCGTTTGGACTCCGTTTGATATTCCTTTTATGCGAAACACTGAAATAGGAAAAAAACATCAATTTGGGCTGGGCCTCCGGTTAATAGGTTAGTCCTAAAAATAATATAGAAGTGCATAGTAAAGCCCATTAAACATCCAAAACAGATAATATAGTAGCAGGGAACAATAAAAAATTATAGTTACGTCGGAGACGTATCAAGCATCCCCAAGCTTAATTCCTGCTCGTCCTCGAGTAGGTAAATGATAAAAACAGAATTTTTGATGTGGAATGCTACCTAGCATAATTCTCAATGTAATTTTCTTTATTGTGGCATGAACGTTCAGATCCAAAAGATTCAAGATAAAAGTTTAATATTGACATAAAAATAGTAATACTTCAAGCATACTAACAAAGTAATCATGTCTTATCAAAATAATATAGCCAAAAGAAAGCTTATCCCTACAAAATCATATAGTTTGGCCATGCTTCATTTTCGTCAAACAAAATGCTCCCATCATGCACAACCCCGGTTTCAGCCAAGCAATTGGTTCATACTTTTTAATGCGCTTCAGCCTTTTCAACCCTCATGCAATATATGAGCGTAAGCCATGGATATAGCACTATGGGTGGAGTAGAGTATGATGATACGGATTATGTGAGAAAACAAAAAGGATAAAGTCTCATATTGACGCGGCTAATCAACCGGCTATGGATATGCCCATCAATTGATATCAATATGAGGAGTAGGGATTGCCATGCAACGGATGCACTAGAGCTATAAATGTATGAAAGCTCATCAAATGAAACTAAGTGGGTGTGCATCCAACTTGCTTGCTCACGAAGACCTAGGGCAATTTGAGGAAGCCCATCATTGGAATATACAAGCCAAGTTCTATAATGAAAAATTCCCACTAGTATATGAAAGTCACAACATAGGAGACTCTCTATCATGAAGATCATGGTGCTACTTTGAAGCACAAGTGTGGTAAAAGGATAGTAACATTGTCCCTTCTCTCTTTTTCTCTCATTTTTTCTTTTTCTTTTTTTTTGTTTAGGCTTCTTTGGCCTTTTTTTTATTTGGGAATCTTTGGCCTCTTTTATTTTTTCATAAAGTCCGGAGTCTCATCCCGACTTGTGGGGGAATCATAGTCTCCATCATCCTTTCCTCACATGGGACAATGCTCTAATAATGGAAATCATCACACTTCTATTTATTTACAACTCAATAATTACAACTCAATACTTAGGACAAAATATGACTCTATGTGAATGCCTCCGACGGTGTACCGAGATATGCAATGAATCCAGAGCGACATGTATGAAAGAATTATAAAGGTGGCTTTGCCACAAATACGATGTCAACTACATGATCATGCAAAAACAATATGACAATGATGGAGCGTGTCATAATAAACGGAACGGTGGAAAGTTGCATGACAATATATCTCGGAATTGCTATGGAAATGCCATAATAGGTAGGTATGGTGGCTGTTTTGAGGAAGATATAAGGAGGTTTATGTGTGATAGAGTGTATCGTATCACGGGGTTTGGATGCACCGGTGAAGTTTGCACCAACTCTCAAGGTGAGAAAGGGCAATGCACGGTACCGTAGAGGCTAGCAAATTGCGGAAGGGTAAGAGTGCGTATAATCCATGGACTCAGATTAGTCATAAAGAACTCATATACTTATTGCAAAAGTTCATTAGCCCTCGAAGCAAAGTACTACTATGCATGCTCCTAGGGTAAGGATTGGTAGGAGTTAGCCATCGCGCGACCCTGACCTCCACTCATAAGGAAGGCAATCAAAGAACACCCCATGCTTCAAATTTGTCACACAACGTTCACCATACGTGCATGCTATGGGACTTGCCAACTTTAACACAAGTATTTCTCAATTTCATAATTACCCAACTGGCATGACTCTAACATTACCACATTTATATCTCAAAACAATTATCAGGTATCAAATTTATCATAGTGTTTAATGCACTCTAGATGATAGTTTTTATTATACCTATCTTGGATGCTCATCATATTAGGACTAATTTTATAACCAAAGAAAATTACCATGCTGTTCTAAAAGACTCTCAAAATAATATAAGTTAAGAATGATAGATCAATAATTTCTTTAAAATAAAGCCACTGCCGTGCTCTAAAAAGATATAAGTGAAACACTAGAGCATATTTATCTAGCTCAAAAGATATAAGTGAAGCACATATAGTATTCTAATAAATTCCGATTCATGTGTGTCTCTCCAATGTACATCAAGGATGATTGTGGTTAACTAAAAAGGAAATACTCAAATCATACAAGACGCTCCAAGGAAAACACATATCATGTGGTGAATAAAAATATAGCATCAAGTAAAGTTACCGATAGACGAAGACGAAAGAGGGGATGCCTTCTGGGGCATCCCCATGATTAGGATTTTGGTTGTCCTTGAATTTTACCTTGGGGTGCCTTGGGCATCCCCAATATTAGGCTTTTTGCACTCCTTATTCCATAATCCATCAAACCTTTACCCAAAAACTTGAAAACTTCATAACACAAAACTCAACAGAAAATCTCATGAGCTCCGTTAGTGCAAGAAAACAAACCACCACTTTAAGGTACTGTAATGAACTCATTCTTTATTTATATTAGTGTTAAACTAATGTATTCCAACTTCTCTATGGTTCGTACCCCCCGATACTAGCCATAGATTCATCAAAATAAGCAAACAACACACGAAAAACAGAATCTGTCAAAAACAGAACAGTCTATAGTAATCTGTAACTTTCGAGTAATTCTAGAACCCTAAAAATCCTACCAAATTAGGAAGTCCTAGGTAATTTGTCTATTAATCTTATGCAAAACGAATCAACTGAAAATCACGTTTCTGTGATTTATTAAAATTATTCTCGTGCGTGCAAAAGTTTCTGTTTTTCAGCAAGATCAAATTAACTTTCACCGTAGGTTATCCTAAAGGTTCTACTTGGCATAAACACTAATTAAAACATAAAACCACATCTAACCAGAGGCTATATGAATTATTTATTAATTATTTAGAACAAAAATCAAGGAACAAAAATAAAATTGGGTTGCCTCCCAACAAGCGCTATCGGTTAACGCCCCTAGCTAGGCATTAATAATTTCAATGATGCTCACATGGAAGACAAGAATTGAAGCGCAAAGAGAGCATCAAGAAGCATGTGATAAACACATCTAAGTCTAACATACTTCCTAAGCATAGGCATCTTATAGGCAAAAAAATTATCACAGCAAGCAAAAACTAGCACATGCAAGGAAGCGGAAAGAAACAATAACAATCTCCACATAACGAGAGGTAATTTAGTAACATGAAAATTTCTATAACCATATTTTCCTCTCTCATAATAATTACATGTGGGAGCATAAGCAAATTCAACAAAGTAGCTATCAAATAAAGTATTTTCAACACAATCCACATGCATGCAAAGTTGACACTCTTCCAAAATAGTGGGATTAACATTAACTAAAGTCATGACCTCTCCAAACCCACTTTTATCAAAAATTTCATAAGATTGAAAATTCTCCAAATATGTAGGATCTAAAGTTGACACTCTTCCAAACCCACTTTCAACAATATTGCAAACACTATTATTAATCTCATATTCATCGTGGGGCTTAAATAAATTTTCAAGATCATAAGAAACATTATCACCCCAATCATGATCATTGCAACAAGTAGTAGACATAGAAAAACTAGAATCCCCAAGCTTAGGGTTTTGCATATTATTAGCACAATTGACATCAAGAGAATTTATAGTAACATCATTGTAATCATGCTTTTCATTGAAGGAGCTACCAAGTATGGGTGCAATAGCAACGATCTCATTTTTAACATAAGGAACTAATGCAAATTCATCTTCATAAATATTGGCATCATGGCCACAAGAATAGAAAGCATCATGTTCATCAAGGGATATTTCAATCAATTCATCGGAATCACAATTATCTAAAGATTCATGCATATCATTATTTTCTTCAGAAGCAACAGTCATTCTTTCAATAAATTCTTTGACATAGACATTATGAGCATAGTTTTCATAGCAATATTTAAGTATGTCAAAATTTTCAGATTCGTATAGAGTAATATCATACTTTTCAATCAAAGAAGCAACTTCATAAGCACCCTTGAAAGCAACAAATTCTTTAGTTTGTTCAATATCATAGTAACTATAAACACCCTTTGCATAAGAAGATAAGATTTCATTATCATTAAACTCACATAGGTAGGGGAGGTGTTTTTAGGGTTCTTAGAGCAACAAGTAAAATCATAAATTTCACAAAGATTCCAAGCATAACATAGCAATCTGTTTATTTGATCCCATAAGAGTCTCCCTTTTTTTAAACAAACGATGACGCACAAAATGAGCATGCTCATCTAAAGATTTCCCATCAACTAGGCTAGTTGGGGTTTCAGCATGAGCGCGTAAGGATCGAAGATGATCCAAGTGAACACTTTAAGTGAATCTATATCAATAGATTTTTAGCAAGCAAAGATGCAAGCTAATAGAAGGCACATGGAAACACAAACAAAAATACATACGGGAAGAAGGCGAAGAAAAGGCAAAGGGTGAAGTGGGGGAGAGGAAAACGAGAGGCAAATGGCAAAAATGTAACGCGAGGGATAAGAGTTTGTGATGGGTACTTGGTATGGCTTGACTTGTGCATAGACTCCCCGGCGACGGTGCCAGAAATCCTTCTTGCTACCTATTGAGCATGCGTTGGTTTTCCCTTGAAGAGGAAAGGGTGATGCAGCAATGTAGCGTAAGTATTTCCCTCAGTTTTTGAGAACCAAGGTATCAATCGAGTAGGAGGCTCCACACACGTCCCTCGTACCTACACAAACAAACAAGAACGTCGCAACCAATGCGATAAAGAGGTTGTCAATCCCTTCATGGCTACTTGCGAAAGTAAGATCTGATAGAGATAAAAAGATAAGATAAATATTTTTGGTATTTTTATGATATAGATTGGAAAGTAAAGATTGCAAAATAAAGTAGATCGGAAACTTATATGATGGAAGATAGACCCGGGGGCCATAGGTTCCACTAGTGGCTTCTCTCAAGATAGCATAAGTATTACGGTGGGTGAACAAATACTGTCAAGCAATTGATAGAAAAATGCATAATTATGAGAATATCTAGGCATGATCATGTATATAGGCATCACGTCCGCGACAAGTATATCGAAACGATTTTGCATCTACTACTATTACTCCACACATCGACCGCTATCCAGCATGCATCTAGAGTATTAAGTTCATAAGAACAGAGTAACACATTAAGCAAGATGACATGATGTAGAGGGATAAACTCAAGAAATATGATATAAACCCAATCTTTTTATCCTTGATGGCAACAATACAATACGTGCCTTGTTGCCCCTGCTGTCATTGGGAAAGGACACCGCAAGATTGAACCCAAAGCTAAGCACTTCTTCCATTGCAAGAAAGATCAATCTAGTAGGCCAAACCAAACTGATAATTCGAAAAGACTTGCAAATATAACAAATCATACATAAAAGAATTCAGAGGAGATTCAAATATTGTTTATAGATAATCTTGATCATAAACCTGCAATTCATCGGATCTCGACAAACACACCGCAGAAAGAATTACATCAAATAGATCTCCAAGAAGATCAAGTAGAACTTTGTATTGAGATCCAAAGAGAGAGAAGAAGCCATCTAGCTAATAACTATGGACCCGAAGGTCTATGGTAAGCTACTCACACTTCATCGGAGAGGCTATGGTGTTGATGTAGAAGCCCTCCGTGATCGATTCCCCCTTCGGCGGAGCGCCGAAAAAGGCCCCAAGATGGGATCTCATGGGTACAGAAGGTTGCAGCGGTGGAAATAGGGTTTGGTGGTGCTCCTGGATGTTTTCAGGGTATATGAGTATATATAGGCGAAGGAAGTCCGTCAGGGGAGCCACGAGGGGCCCACGAGGGTGGGGGCGCGCCTACCCTCCCTGGGCGCGCCTCCCTGCCTCGTGGTCGCCTCATTTCTTTCTTGACATCCAGTCCAAGTCTCCTGGATTGCGTTTGTTGCAAAATAACTCTCCCAAAGGTTTCATTCCGTTTGGACTCTATTTGATATTTCTTTTCTGCGAAACACTGAAATAGGAAAAAAATAGCAATTTGGGCTGGGCCTCTGGTTAATAGGTTAGTCCCAAAAATAATATAAAAGTGCATAGTAAAGCCCATTAAACATCCAAAACAGATAATATAATAGCATGGAACAATAAAAAATTATAGATACGTTGGAGACGTATCATGTCTCATCATAAATGGCATTTAAACAAATGTGAAGTAGTACAAGAAATAAATCATATGCAAGATGCAAACAACATCACACTACCAAGTTAAAGGTCTCTCGTCATTAGTGCCATTGCATATTCACAGCTTATGATGTGTAACTAAGGAGAAGGCATTTCAACAAATTAGAAGCAATGAAAGCTATACACCATATGAAAGATGCAACGAATATCACTCTACCAAGTTAAAATTGTCTCATCATAAGTGCCATTTCAACAAATTAGAAGTAGTACAAGCTAGAAAAGAATGCGAGATGTAACCTATATCACACTCCCAAGTCAAATGTGTCTTATGATAAGTGATTGTTGCAGGTTACACAACAGTAGTAATTTGATGTAAGAACATGGTGTGATAGACATATATTGTATGTTCTAGAAACCGGAACACGTGTCTTATTCACAAGTGTAATGTGTAAAGTAAGCAGATGGAATTCAACAAAATTAGAAGCAATACAAGCTAGACATCATACATAACATGCAACCACATATAACAGTGCCAAGTTAGAGGGAGCACCTGTGATGGTGCACTAGGGGAGACATGCTCATCATCAACACATCTATGTTGAGTGTCCATGCATGTGTTGTCTTGCAAATCATCTTGGGGGGATGGAGGAGTAGAATCTGTAGAGGCCCTCTGTTTGGAAGGAGCACCTTTATCCGCTGCCTTGCTAACTTCCTTCCGCTTTATTGATTTTGAATTGTCAAGTAAAACCGACAAGAAAAAGCAATAAAATTCTCTCTTCAAAACTCATTCGTGCATGATACTAACAATCACTACTTTGATGTAAGGCAAACACATGATACCAAGATGGAATATGTACAAAAAACAGGACAGCATGGCATATTCACAAATGTTTGGGTAAACTAAGCAGAAACCATTCCAACAACTAAGAAGCAATGCAAGCTAGACACCACATGAAAGATGCAACCAATATGACTTTGCCAAGTTAAAAGTGTCCCATCATAAATGGCATTTCAAAAAATTAGAAGCAGCACATACTATAAATCATATGAAAGATGCAACTAATATGGCAGTGCATATACTAAAGGTGTCTCGTCATATTGATTGATGCGAGATACAAAAAAAAACAATAATTTTGTGTAAGGACATGCTTAATAGACAGATGTACTATGTACTAAAAACAGGAAGGCATGTCACATTAACATGTATAATGTATAAACTAAGCAGAATAGCACATGCAATTTAACCAGATTGGAAGAATTACAATCTAGACACCATATGCTATATGCAACCACATATCACGCTGCCAAGTTAGAGCAAGCACCTACGATGATAGTGTAGGGGAAATGCGGTAATAAACTACAGAGCTACGTTCACTATCTTCATCTAGCCTTGTTGTTTCTTGAGAATCATGTCGGGAGGCTGACGCTGCATTCTTTAAATGAGGATCTTTACTCATAGTAGTCCACTGGCCAGACTCCCTCATCATAAGTTGATGAGGGATACACAAGAACATTAGTTTGATGTAAGAACATGGTTAATAGACAGATGTACTAGTATGTACCAAAAACAGGAGTGCATGTCATATTCAAAGGTATAATGTGTAAGCTAAGCAGATGCAATTTAACCAAATTGGAAGCAATACAAGCTAGACATCCGGCTGGAGTGGTGAGCATGATCATCTAGGACCTGAGAGCCTGGTGGGAGGTGGGCTGCTTCGCCACCATCGTGGCTTTTTAGTTGGCTTCCAGGTGATGCCTGTCTGTGCTGAGCTTGTCACTGGCTCGGCTAGTGCCCTGACTAGCTATTTGTCTTCTGGTGCTCACAGGATGGTGGTTCATGTAAAAAATATCTTTCCTTATCTTAATAAAGACCGACTTCAGCCTTTCGAATACAAGCTAGACACCATATGGAACATGCAACCACATATGACACCGCCAAGTTAAAGCAAGCACCTGGGATGGTTGTTCATTGCGAGAGAGGCCATCAACTATAGAGCTACGTTTACCGTCTCCATCTGCTCACACTGCACCCTTTATAAGGGTGAAATGTGTATAGCCTATCCGCGTACCATGCTGGAGCGACTTCTCTCTTTCCTTTTTTGCTTCTCTCATGGCAGCAGATTCTGAAATACCCTTGCATAAAAACACAATAGTGAGAGTAAGGGTGAAGTGTGTGCAGAACTAGTACACTATAAAAGTAGCAGATAGCAGGTGGCTGAAAAATAAATGACACGAGACATATGATAGCTACAACATTGCATGGCAAACAAAATTAGATTGTACTATGTATGATTTTGTAATATATGAGCACAGGAAATGCAGGTACTCCTCCAGCACACCACCACATGTGGTCATATCAAGATTACAGTCGACTGAAAATAAATAGGTCACTCGATTTTTTTATGAACCGTCCGATCTATAAGGAATGGGCAGATGGCCTTCATCTACCTCCGATCAGTCACTGTTGACGATCTTTCTCGAACCACCAGCGACCATCGGCCTAGACCCCTGCCTCCGCCGCCCTGCCCTCCCCTCGACCTCACACCACCGCCGTGCTTGGCAGCACCCCCAGGCCATCCCTTTAATCCCGACCAACCTCCAGATCAGGCGCCAGCAGCTGTAGGCCCCACACACCCCTAAGATAAACACTAAGGCGCTGCTTTCCCTAACGTAATAGGCGGAGTAGCGCCTGTTACACCGGGGAATGCTACCGTTAATTGGGAATCAACTAACCAGTAATTGAAATCCAGGGGGCGACGGACCTCTAGCTAAGGTGAAATAGTATACGAGGGGAAACCTTGTGCATCGCGAGTTACTAGGAACATATAGTATCAAGAAGAAGCGAACAACTAGTGTCTTCTATGGGATGAATGTCGTGCAAGCAGACACGTAAGCTTTGCACGAATAAGGGAAGAGGAGTACCATTTCCGGTTGCCAGTGTGGTCTCCTCCATATGTCGCGGTGATCTTCTTATTTTTGCCGGGGGAACCAATGTTTGGGAGGACGGTGGAGCCTTGGACGAAGCCATGGCCAAATTGTTGACTGTGTTTTCATGGTCGTATGTCGGTGGAGGGGAAGCAGATCCGAGGCAGTGAAGGACGGTGTAGCAGGAACAATTCTGGTGCGGTGGACGGTGGCAAAGTTGGAGCGGCAGCGGCGAGGCGCAGGACAGCGTGGTTGAACTGGCTCAGGTACGGACGGCTCGGCCTCGGCTTCAACTACTAGCCGTGGAGGGTGTTGTGGTTGAGGTTGCGGTGGAAGACGATGTCAGGGTGTCAGCTCAGGCATGATGGAGGAGGGCGGCGGTTGATGGGTGGGATGGGGTGGCGGACAGAGGACATCGGGGTTTCGCGGCTGGTGGAGAGTTAGTTTTTGTGCCCACATAGTACGAATGGGGAATCGAACGGGTGGGCAGGGGGGCTAAGGGAGAACCATGTTTCGGTCTGGGACGCGCTTGTTTTTGGATTTTTTGAACAGATGGGACGCGCTTGTTTGAAATTTGGGGAAAGTACAAACTTTGCCCCCCTCTTATATTTCGGACCTACTGCGGGTCAGGGGTAGGATGGTAATCCTAGGTGTCCCAAATAGTGGGCGGGAGCAATTTCGGCCACGCACATGTGTGCTTAGGCGGCCATTGTGTATGAATGTTTTTCGGAGGCGGTTGCGTGGCGTCTAGATGAAGGTACAAACCTACCCTGGTTTAGACATTTGGACGTCGGGCCGGTAGGTTTCACGAGTCAGAGTTATTAGAAAAGTAATTTCCTTGTACTACCAAACATTGGTCTCACATGGTTTCGGGTGAGTAGAGGCTCTTTTGGTGCTTTGTTCGAAAATTTGAAATAGAAGCATTCGCGTTTAGAGTACTCTTGAACTTTGAGGATTGACCTAAATAGACAACGTTAAATTTGACCTTGTATGTTTGAAAACCTCATTAAATTATCCGCTTCTTTTTGAATTTTTGACACTTGAATTCCTATAACTACGATTATTTTAGAATGGAGGATCTAAATTTGAATCTATTTTGTACATGACTACATATGCTATTATGTACAAAATGAGAGCAAAGATTGGTGCCCCCATAATTTAGGTGTGATTTGCAAATGCCATGATATTGAATTCAAATAATTGAATGGACTTCATTTTGAATTCGATTTTTTAAACCACCTTAAGTTGAATTCAAATGTATGCTAGTTCATAGGTAGCTATTTATAATGTTCATTATGTAACTTTCACATGTATAATGTGCTTTACACACACAACATGGACTACACTCACGTTTATATTCGATTGCTAAAGCGATGCATTGTCTGGAGTTCAAAATACTAACTATGTGGATCAATTATGTTGAATAATAACATAAACATGCTCAAATTCAATAGAATCTTGATGTCTGATGGATCAATGAAAGTTCCTTACACGAATTGCAAATATCATGATCCCATCCTAATATTTGGATACAATTTATATATTTAATCAATGTGTACATCAGTCTTTTACGTGTAGTTTCACTCTCCATCGGTGGTCTCTCACACATGCTCACACACTCTCTCCCGAGGTGTCTTTCTCGCAGACATGCTCTTGATATAACCCTCCCTCCCTCTGTTAACCATATACGACTGTTTTCACTAACCTTTATCACAAGCACACATGCGCACAATCCCCATCGACCCTTGCTATATACATAGACTTGCCTACGTGTCTCCTGTACGCACATTATCTTTAGGCCTGTCTCTCACGCATTGTCTCACACCTCTCTTCCTAATCGTCGAGTATGATTATAGCAAAGCATTCTGTAGGATGCCCCTTAAAGTTAGGTTGGGTGAACAGTAATATAAGAGATAAGGGGTTACCTTAGTCCAAGAACCTAGGGTTAAAAATCCTAGCCGGCTTTGTTAGTGGACACAGAGTCCTTCACAATTCTGCTATCTTTGTCTTGTACGACTAGTCATCCATGGGTCTCCCTAAATGCGTCACTGGCCGACCAATGTGGCGCAGGACGGAACCAAACCAAGGGCCTCACCTCGACCCACCGGACCTCACATGGTGACACACTGATACGTCTCCGTCGTATCTACTTTTCCAAACACTTTCGCCCTTGTTTTGAACTCTAACTTGTATGATTTGAATGAAACTAACCCGGACTGACGCTGTTTTCAGTAGAACTGCCATGGTGTTGTTTTTTGTGCAGAAAACAAAAATTCTCGGAATGTCCTGAAACTCCACGGAACACCTTAGAAAAAATAAATAAAAATCCTCGCAAAAGATGAAGACCAGGGGGCCCACACCCTGCTCACGAGGGTGGGGGGCGCGCCCCACCTAGGCGCGCCCCCTACCTCATGGGCCCCCTGGTGGCCCTCCGACGCGAACTCCAACTCCATATATTGGCTTTCGGGGAGAAAAAATCAAAGAGAAGAAATCATCGTGTTTTATGATACGAAGCCGGCGCCAAGCCCTAATCTCTCTTGGGAGGGCTGATCTGGAGTCCGTTCGGGGCTCCAGAGAGGTGGATTCGTCGCCGTCGTCAGCATCAACCATCCTCCATCAGCAATTTCATGATGCTCACCGCCGTGCGTGAGTAATTGCATCGTAGGCTTGCTGGACGGTGATGGGTTGGATGAGATTTATCATGTAATCGAGTTAGTTTTGTTAGGTTTTGATCCCTAGTATCCATTATGTTCTGAGATTGATGTTGCTATGACTTTGCTATGCTTAATGCTTGTTACTAGGGCCCGAGTGCCATGATTTCAGATCTGAACCTATTATGTTTTCATGAATATATGTGTGTTCTAGATCCTATCTTGCAAGTCTATAGTCACCTACTATGTGTTATGATCCGGCAACCCCGAAGTGACAATAATCGGGACCACTCCCGGTGATGACCATAGTTTGAGGAGTTCAGGTATTCACTATGTGCTAATGCTTTGTTCCGGTTCTCTATTAAAAGGAGGCCTGAATATCCCTTAGTTTCCAATAGGACCCCGCTGCCACGGGAGGGTAGGACAAAAGATGTCATGCAAGTTCTTTTCCATAAACACGTATGACTATATACGGAATACATGCCTACATTACATTGATGAACTGGAGCTAGTTCTGTGTCACCCTATGTTATGACTGCTACATGATGAACCACATCCGGCATAATTATCCATCGCTAATTCGGTGCATACAAGTTTTCCATATAATGGTTTACACTTATTTACTTTTCCCTTGCTACTTTTACAATCACTACAAAATACCAAAAACATTACTTTTGATGTCTTTACTTTTGTTACCATTACCACCGCTATCATATTACTTTGCTACTAAACAATTTTTTGCAGATACTAAGTTTCCAGGTGTGGTTGAATTGACAACTCAGCTGCTAATACTTGAGAATATTCTTTGGCTCCCCTTGTGTCGAATCAATAAATTTGGGTTGAATACTCTACCCTCGAAAACTGTTGCGATCCCCTATACTTGTGGGTTATCAAGACTATTTTTTGGCACCGTTGCCGGGGAGCATAGCTCTATTCTTTGAGTCACTTGGGATTTATATCTGCTGGACACTATGAAGAACTTGAAAGATGATCGAACTACTATTTTGCCCTCAACTATGAGGGGAGGTAAGGGATTGCCATCTAACCTTGCACTAGATTCTCCTTCTGTTATGAGTAAGTTTGCGACACCTAAACCTACTACTGCTATTGATTCTGATATGTCGCATGTTATTGATGATGCCACTTCTGCTATGCACGATACTTATGATGAAACTACTTCTATGCTTGATACTACTGTGCCACTTGGTGAATTTCTTGATGAGCAAATTGCTAGGTCTAGAGAAAGGGATATTATTGAACCTGAACACGATGATGTTAGTGATGATGAACCTATGCCTGCTATCCCTGAGGGTTATCTTTTTGATGCTGAATCTTCAGCAGCTATTCTTGCTTGCCAGGATAAACGTGAACTTAAGAGGTTGCTAATTAAATGGAGTAAGGAATCTTTTAGAGATAGAATGAGACCCGACCCTGCTTTTGCTACTTCACCTATCTGTGTTCCTGATCAGGACTATTATGATTTTTTTGTTGATCCAGATATAATTACTTTGGTTGAATCTGATCCCTTTTATGGCTATGAATCTGAAACTGTTGTGCCACATCTGACTAAGTTAAATGATATAGCTGCCCTGTTTACTAATAATGATAGATCGCGCTACCTTTATTTACTTAAGATATTTCTGTTCTCATTAAAGGGTGATGCTAAGATATGGTATAATTCTCTTGAACCTGGTTGTGTGCAAAGTTCCCAGGATATGATTTATTACTTCTCTGCTAAATATTTCCCTGCTCATAAGAAGCAAGCTGCTTTGAGGGAAATATACAATTTTGTGCAAATTGAAGAAGAGAGTCTACCACAAGCTTGGGGGAGGCTTCTCAAGTTACTTAACGCTTTGCCTGATCATCCTCTTAAGAAACCTGAAATATTTGATATCTTTTATAATGGACTAACTGATGCTTCCAGAGATTACCTGGATAGTTGTGCCGGCTCTCTTTTCAGGGAAAGAACACCGGATGACGCTGAAATTCTATTGAATAATATGTTGGCTAATGAAAATAATTGGGCACCTCCCGAGCTACCTCCCGAGCCAGTTCCTGAGCCAATTACTGAGCCTATTCCTAAACCAACTCCGAAGAAGAGAGGTGTTCTATTTCTTAGTCCCGAAGATATGCAAGAGGCAAAGAAATCTATGAAAGAAAAAGGTATTAAAGCTGAAGATGTTAAGAATTTACCTCCTATTGAAGAAATACATGGTCTTAATTTACCGCCTGTTGAAGAAGTATATGATCTCAATTACTTATTTAATGAAGAACCTCCCGATATCCCGACACAGGTAGTAAAGATAAATTCTCTCTATAGATATGATAAAGCTGAAGTCCCTCCTACTAAAATTGCTAGTCAGTGCTTGGATGAGTTTGATGACTTTATGTTTAAGCAAGATGACTTTAATGCTTATTTTGGTAGACAATTAAAACAGAATACCTTTATGATTAAACGCTTGGGTGATTATATGGCTGATATTAGAGGTGAACTTGAACTTGTTAGCAAGCATGCTTCTATGGTTACCACTCAAGTAGAACAAGTACTTAAAGCTCAGAAAGAATCGCTTGATGAAATGAATAGTAAGAAAAATGATTATGCTGTTAGAGTGGCTACTAGAACTGGTAGAATGACTCAGGAACCTTTATATCCTGAAGGCCACCCTAAGAGAATCGAGCAAGATTCTCAGAGAAAAAATATTGATGTACCTAGCTCTTCTAAAAGGAAGAAAAAGAAAAATGATAGGACTTTGCAAACTTCTAGTGAACCTGTCGCTGAACCACCTGAGAATCCAAATGATATCTCTATTTCTGATGCTGAAACACAATCAGGTGATGAACATGAACCTAGTGATAATGTTAATGATAATGTTCATGTTGATGCTCAACCTAGTAATAATAATGATGTAGAAGTTGAACCTGCTGTTGATCTTGATAACCCACAATCAAAGAATCAACATTATGATAAAAGAGATTTTGTTTCTAGGAAACACGGTAAAGAAAGGGAACCATGGGTTCAGAAACCCATGCCTTTTCCTTCAAAACCATCCAAGAAAAAGGATGATGAGGATTTTGAGCGCTTTGCTGAAATGATTAGACCCATCTTTTTGCGTATGCGATTAACTGATGTGCTCAAAACAAATCCTTATGCTAAGTATATGAAGGATATTATTACTAATAAAAGAAAGATACCTGAAGCTGAAATTTCCACCATGCTTGCTAATTACACTTTTAAGGGTGGAATACCAAAGAAACTTGGAGATCACGGAGTGCCTACTATACCATGCTCCATTAAAAGAAGTTATGTTAAAACTGCTTTATGTGATCTTGGAGGCGGTGTTAGTGTTATGCCTCTCTCTTTATATCGTAGACTTGACTTGAATAAGTTGACACCTACTGAAATATCTTTGCAAATGGCTGATAAATCAACTGCTATACCTGTCAGTATTTGTGAGGATGTGCCTATTGTGGTTGCAAACGTTACTATTTTAACGGACTTTGTTATTCTTGATATTCCCGAGGATGATAGTATGTCTATTATTCTTGGAAGACCTTTCCTTAATACAGCAGGGGCTGTTATTGATTGCACCAAAGGCAATGTCACTTTTCATGTTAATGGCAATGAGCACACAGTACATTTTCCGAGGAAACAACCTCAAGTTTATAGTATCAACTCTATTGGAAAAGTTCCATCGATTATATTTGGAGGCTTCAAATTTCCTCTCCCTACTGTCAAGAAAAAGTATTATATTCTTATTGTTGGGGATTTTCATATCCCCGTTGAGGTAACTTAGTGTCATTTGAAATTTCTCCGGTTCCGGGATTATTCGGAATGAGTTTGTTAACAAGACTTGATCAACCTTGTTAGTGGGTTCATTTTGATGATCACGAGATGGATGAAACTAGAAGCACAACCTTCTGTACCCTCTTTATATTTTCTGTTATTTAGTAGAAATAAAGTAAAATAGTATTTTTTGTCTGTTTCCTGACTTATCCGTGCAATATAAAAATATCCCGAAAATAAAAGTCCTCAGAATGCCATGCCGATTTAATATGATTTTTTGGGAATATTTGAGAATTTACTGTGCAAAAATTACCGCGGGGGGAGCTGCCACCTGGCCACGAGGGTGGAGGGCGCGCCCTACCCCCCTGGGCACACCCCCTGCCTCGTGGGCCCACGGTGGCCCTCCTCCACTTATCCCTGCACCCATCTTCTTCCTCTACCTCACACAAACACGAAAAACCAACTCAAGCACAAGTTCCAACCCCCGTTGATGTGATTTTCGATCTCCTTGCTCATAGCACTTCCTGCAAAACTGCTTGGGGAGATTGTTCCTTGGTATGTGACTCCTCCATTGGTCGAATTAGTTTTTGTTCTAGTGCTTTATTCATTGCAAATTTGTGCTGCATAGGTGACCATGTTCTTGAGCTTGCATGTCAAATTTATATGGTTCCAAGTAGTTCTAATGCTTGATATAGGCCCTAGGCACTTGTGGGAGTTGTTGCTATCAATTTTATTGAAGTTGGTTCACTTTTATTTGAAGTTACTAAAAATTTCAGAAATTTTTCAGAGGAAACAATATGCTTAGGAGGATGTTCCAAGGTGGTCCTTCAAGGAAGAAAGGTCCCAGGCTTGCAATACGTGATGCTGACGAGGAACCACCAAGAGACGCTCCCGTGAGGCCCTGTGAATGGCCATTGGAAAATTTTATGAATCAAGTGGGAATCAAAGAAGAATTTAGCGCATATTTGAGTAATGCCGGTCTTGAGGATTTTGAAGCTGACAAATGCCCCCAGTATTATGATCTCAGAAGTTCATTTGTGAGGAGGTTTGAGTTTTCATCTTCGCGTAATTCTCCTTCAGTCATGTTTGACCTTTATGATAAATCTTATACCATGGACTTAGAGGATTTCACTTCTGCTTGCAAACTTCCATCTTGGGGTAATGTCAGGGATCCCCCTAAATCCGAATATAGAGACTTTCTTGCTAGAATAAATGTAGGGGAATCTAGAGATATAACGCAAGCTACTATAGGGAGCATCCACTTTCCAGCTATACATTATTTTGCTCTCTTCATAGGTAGATGCATAAATGCTAAGGATGAAGCATGTCACATGTGTGTCCCTGATCTCGGTATTCTTAGGAGTGCTGTGCTAGGAGACCAATCTTGTCATTTGGGAGCCATCATAGCTCGCAGGTTGCATCAGAATAGACATAGCGGAGATTTCTTTGGAGGAATTTATGAAACCCACTTAGCTAATTTTCTTGAGGTAGACACTCGTGAGGGTGACATGGAGTTACCCCCTTCTTATTTAGATTTTGATTCTATGGTTTCCCACCAGTTTGTTGAGAGGTCTGAACCACCTCTCCAGTATCGACTAATCTTTGACAGACATCGTGTAGTCCATGTTGCTCTTCCTACTCCTGCTTTCTTTGATTCACAGGAGAAAAGAAGATATATTATTACCAGAGAGGAGGCAGATGAGTATGAAAGGAGAGTGGAGGCTGCTCGACTCCACGCTACAGCTCAGGCGGCGATAGCCGCTGCGTCACAGTATGACCCCAGCTTCACCTACGGATATCCGCCAGGCCATCCCTGGCAATAGACCAACTTAGGCCAAAAGCCTAAGCTTGGGGGAGTACGTATTTCCCACCGACATTACATTCATGTTCACACACACTCATTGCTAGATGTCGGTGCTCATACTTTTTCACTGTACTATCCATGCTAGTTTAAATTTCTTTTTCCTGCTTTCTTATTGTGTGTTTGTTAAACCTTAAGAAAAAAACCAAAAAATTAGTTAGTTTACTTTCCATGCTTTTAGTAGAATTAAAAAGAAAAAACCCAAAAATATTTCCCGTTCTTCCTTTTACTTGTTGGGAGCTTTCCTGTGTAAATAGTTTTTATTTCTTTTCCTTTCTTTGGGGGTCGAGAAGACCATATTGAAAATGCTTAGTGGCTCTTATATGCATGATTGATTATTTAAACTTAGAGCCCATATTACTTGTCTTCTCTCTTGAGTTGAATGCTTGCAGATTCCAGCTTAGTCCAATGCACGTGCACTCTTATTATTATACATACCGTTCGGTCGTGCAAGTGAAAGGCAATAATGATGATATATGATGGACTTATTGGGAAGAGAAAAGCTGGTATGAACTCGACCTCTCTTGTTTTTGTAAATATGATGATTCATCGTTCTTGATTCAGCTATTATGAAGTAAACATATTTGCAATGACATTTAGAGATTATAGTTGCTTGTGCCATGCTTGATTAGCTATGAGTTATAATGGTTTACCTTGCGTGCCAACATGCTATTAGAATGATTATGATGTGGTATGATGGGGTGGTATCCTCCTTTAAATGCATTGAGTGACTCGACTTGGCACATGTTCACGCATGTAGTTGAATCCAATCAACATAGCTTTCATGATATTTATGTTCATGGTGGATTATATCCTACTCATGCTTGTACTCCATGTGAATTAATTTTAATGCATGTTTACGACTGTTGTCGCTCTCTCAGTTGGTCGCTTCCTAGTCTTTTGCTAGCCTTCACCTGTACTAAGCGGGAATACTCCTTGTGCATCCAAACTCTTTAAACCCCAAAGTTATTCCATATGAGTCCACTATACCTACCTATATGCGATATTTACCTGCCGTTCCAAGTAAATTTGTATGTGCCAAACTCTAAACCTTCAAAGAAACATTCTGTTTTGCATGCTCGAATAGCTCATATGTCAACTAGAGCTGCCCTTATCTTCTGTGTTAGGCGGGTTATTCTCAAGAGGAGTGGACTCCGCTCCTCATTCACGAGAAAATGGCTGGTATCCGGGATGCCCAGTCCCATGCTTTGTGCAAACTAAATTAAAATAACTGCAAACAAAACTCCCCTTGGGACCCGTTCAATGTTGGAGGCACTCGTTGTTGCGAGCAAGCCATGGATTGATGCTTGTGGAGGAAGGGGAGTATAAACTTTACCATTCTGTTTGGGAACCGCCTATAATCTGTTTAGCAAGGAAGATATCGTCGTCTTTTAGTTGTTATGTTGACAATGAAAGTATGCCGCTCAAAATATAATTTATCTCTATTTCCAAACCGAGCTCTGGCACTTCTACAAATCCCTGCTTCCCTCTGCGAAGGGCCTATTCATTTACTTTTATGTTGAGTCATCACCCTTCTTATTAAAAAGCACCCGCTGGAGAGCACACTGTCGTTTGCATTCATTATTATTGGTTTATATTGGGTATGACTTGACTGGATCTCTTTTACCATGAATTACAATGTTTAGTCAGTCCTTGATCTTTAAAGGTGCTCTGCATTTATGTTTTGCGGTCTCAGAAAGGGCTAGCGAGATACCATTTTGTTATATCATGTTATGATTATTTTGAGAAAGTGTTGTCATCTGAGTTTTGCTATTATAGCTCGCTAGCTGGTTATGCTATTGATATGAGTAATTGTGAGACCTACGTGTTATGGTGAGTATGGTTAGTTCATAATAATTGCTGAAACTTGAATGCTGGATTTTCATGTTTACAACAACAAGAGCAAACAGAGTTTGTAAAAGTTTTTCTTTTTCTCTTTCAGTTTGTCAACTGAATTGCTTGAGGACAAGCAAGGGTTTAAGCTTGGGGGAGTTGATACGTCTCCATCGTATCTACTTTTCCAAACACTTTTGCCCTTGTTTTGGACTCTAACTTGTATGATTTGAATGGAACTAACCCGGACTGACGCTGTTTTCAGCAGAACTGCCATGGTGTTGTTTTTTGTGTAGAAAACAAAAATTCTCGGAATGTCCTGAAACTCCACAGAACACCTTAGAAAAAATAAAGAAAAATCCTCGCAAAAGATGAAGACCAGGGGGGCCACACCCTGCTCACGAGGGTGGGGGGCGCGCCCCCTGGGCGCGCCCCCTACCTTGTGGGCCCCCTGGTGGCCCTCCGATGCCAACTCCAACTCCATATATTGGCTTTTGGGGAGAAAAAAAATCAAAGATAAGAAATCATCGCATTTTACGATACGGAGCCACCGCCAAGCCCTAATCTCTCTCGGGAGGGCTGATCTAGAGTCCGTTCGGGGCTCCGAAGAGGGGGATTCGTCGCCGTCGTCATCATCAACCATCCCCCATCACCAATTTCATGATGCTCACCGCCGTGCGTGAGTAATTGCATCGTAGGCTTGCTGGACGGTGATGGGTTGGATGAGATTTATCATGTAATTGAGTTAGTTTTGTTAGGGTTTGATCCCTAGTATCCATTATGTTCTGAGATTGATGTTGCTATGACTTTGCTATGCTTAATGCTTGTCACTAGGGCCCGAGTGCCATGATTTCCGATCTGAACCTATTATGTTTTCATGAATGTATATGTGTTCTAGATCCTATCTTACAAGTCTATAGTCACCTACTATGTGCTATGATCCGGCAACCCCGAAGTGACAATAATCGGGACCACTCCCGGTGATGACCATAGTTTGAGGAGTTCATGTATTCACTATGTGCTAATGCTTTGTTCCGGTTTGCTATTAAAAGGAGGCCTTAATATCCCTTAGTTCCCAATAGGACCCCGCTGCCACGGGAGGGTAGGACAAAAGATGGCATGCAAGTTCTTTTCCATAAGCACGTATGACTATATACGGAATACATGACTACATTACATTGATGAACTGGAGCTAGTTCTGTGTCACCCTATGTTATGACTGCTACATGATGAACCACATCCGGCATAATTATCCATCGCTAATCCGGTGCCTACGAGTTTTCCATATACTGGTTTACACTTATTTACTTTTCCGTTGCTACTGTTACAATCACTACAAAATACCAAAAACATTACTTTTATTGTCTTTACTTTTGTTACCGTTACCACCGCTATCATATTACTTTGCTACTAAACACTTTGCTGCAGATACTAAGTTTCCAAGTGTGGTTGAATTGACAACTCAGCTGCTAATACTTGAGAATATTCTTTGGCTCCCCTTGTGTCGAATCAATAAATTTGTGTTGAATACTCTACCCTCGAAAACTGTTGCGATCCCCTATACTTGTGGGTTTCACACACCCTCTACCCCCAGGTCTTGTTATCTTCTCACACCCACACATACCAACACAAACACCACACAAAAAAAATTCTCCTGGTGCCTCTATCCCCTCCACCCTTGCATATACACACTCAAGGGAATCTCTCGATGTGACATCATATTAGTCTCTCTCTCTAGACCACTCTCATTTCTCGTGCTATCTCTCCCCCCTGCCGGCCTCTCTATCCATGCCTCTCTCGATATATAAAGTAAGCCCACAGCACATTCATGCATGTTTCATCTTTCTCCCGCGATATATACAGTGACGATCATAATATTTGAAGCGAAAGCACGATACGTACATTGGACTTTAGAACCCACTCATTACGGTCACCATTTACGTTTTGTGGTTATTATACAGTCACGGGCTCACCGTACAGCTCTGTATTTGCTCAAAACGCGTCTAGTTGACCAGTTAAACGCTCCACGTGGCACCTCTAGTGTTGCATCACATTATCTCACTACCATTGGGCCCACCTGTCGGCTTTTATCTACTCTACACTCTTATAAAAAACAGAGTTGGTGATGATGGTGTGTCTGCCATCCTGTAATATAGGTTGTCTGATTTATATCTGACGGATAGGAAGGAAACTATGGAAATTTTGCAAAAAGGTACCCACACACCTCACCACATTTGCAAATAAGGCCTTCCCTCATTCATCCTTTTCTCTCACAAGATAAAGTAGTCATACAAATGCATCTTGATGTTACGTGCAACTCATAGGCATCTTGCTAGTAAGAATGAAAACAAACGACAAAACAATATTGGACGGTGGTTCGAAGTCATGACCGGGGGCATAACGGACAAGGTGGCCTTGTATTGGTATGCTGAGCCGTCTATATTAACACACATGAGCTGGTGTGGTGATTATACACGCACGCACACATGCACATGAACTGCATGCACGCAACACTCACACGAACACATGCAGCCACGCACGCACGCAACACTCACATGTACACACGCATCCACGCACGCACGCAACACTCACATGCACACACGCACGCATGCATGCACACACCACACAACCAACACACACTCTCACGCTCAAGTGCTGAACCTACACGTGCATGCGCACACATCAGGCCCTGACAGGCACATACACAACCAGGTGATTCCCGCACACGGGTTGGAGTCTTGTCGTGCCTGCATAAATTTATGTTTATCTAACCTTTTTCCTATGTGAACTGACAGGTGGGACCCACAAGGAACATGGTCAATTTAACTAGTCAACATGGTGCCACGCAGACTATTTGGCCGGGTAACAGAGTGCAATCCGATGCTGAACTATGAGCAAGTGACCGTATAATCACCGCAAAATGTATATAGTGACCGTAATCAGCGTATTCTGAAGTTTGGTGACCGTATTACGCTTTTCTCTCTGTAGGCCCTCCAAAACTACGGGGTTGTTTGGTTTGTGACTAACTTTGCCAGAGATTGCCACATGTAAGGTTAGGAAAGTTTGATCAACTTAGGCAAGTGTTTGGTTCCAGCCACACCTTTGGCAAGCCACACTTGGGTCCCACACGGCATACACACAAAAAGTGTAGCAAGATTCCCTTAGGCTTGTCAACTTGTGGCTTTCATTTTGATGAACCAACCTTAGGCAAGCTTGGCAAAAATGTGTGGCAAAGTGTGGCAATGCTAGGCCTAGAACCAAATAGCCCCTACATCTCTACACGTTCTCACATGTTACATCTAACAACTATGCAATACAGTACTACTACTACACTCTAACACAATAAATCATATGTGTTTTTAGTTTTACTAGGTATCGTATTGTTACTTAATTATTCAGTTTGCATACATTAAAATTGCCTTTTGAAATGTATAGCCAGTATCATCTACCGCGCGAGAAAAATCACACCCTTTCCCGTTTAATCGGGTTTGTATCGATGGATTGTGCGAAACAGCAAAACTATAGTACTATACAGTACAAGTGAAAGTTCACAGGGCCGCCGTGTCGTGTACTCCTCCATCGTAAGAGTGGAGCACTCGCTTTCATAAATGTTCTAGTCCCTTTTGCCGACATGTGGGACATGAAGCTACTTGGTCCATGTGTCATACCGAAATACAGTGCAGAGCAACCGGGGTGAAGCACCCCAGTCATGGCGCCGGCACAGTAATGAGCAATGAGGCGTCAAATCACAAAGCTACACCTTTCCCACAGTTAAGTTGGACGGATGAAGTAATAATGCTAAAAAGAGTTGGAGGGACGAAGCGACCATCATTTCACTCATTGCTGAATCCGCTTCTCCCTCATCTTCTTCAAGTTAAGCACATGTTGCTTCTGCCGTTGTTCTGCCTCATGTGGGATGCGGATCGGCTTGGTAAAGCACTGACACCTGGGACCGCATGTTAGCAAACCGCCAGGCCAACGTCCTCTAAAAATAAGAAACCTCCCCCGCCATCCGCGCGGCAAAATCACCTCCTTTTTACTAATCTTGATTCTATAATTTTTTAGATTAATATAATTGAGATTTGTATATATAGCACACAGGACCAAAACCAAGTGGTACAGTTAAGGGCATCCACAATGTGTAGCCAAATGTGAAAATAGCTTTTGGCATCGATGGGAACCATTGTGGAGGGTGCTGCCAAAGCCAAAAAGATGGAACCGAAGCTCCCTGATTGATTGATTGAAGGAATAGAAAAATGCAACATCTCTCCTCTTTCTCCCATGCCTGGACACATGTATATTATAGAGCACAGAGTCTACTCCCCTTTCCCTTCTATCACAAATCACAAAGCAGTGAGGCATCAAATCACAAAGCATGGACGAAGCAACCATCATTTGACTCTTTGCTGACTCCTCTTCTCCATCATATTCTTCGAGAAACCACCTCACCGCACTAAGATGGATGGACAACGCTATTGTGTACTAGTAGTACTAGTATATTTACGCGTCCTTTGGTTCAACGGACTTCTTGGATGCAAATAAGGAGGTCGCCTCGGCTTGCAGGCGACACTTGCGAATGACTTACCATGGTCTCCCTCAATGGTGTTCTCCGTCGAACGCAGTTTGCCAAACCACAACGTTCGAGATATCTTCGACGTCACCGCAATGGGGAAGGAAGTCAAATATAGTTACTAACTCCATTTTGTTTTTGTACACAAGGCCAGTATATCAACATTACAATTTGCAAAAGGCCACTAACACTAATCGAGGCAAAATTGATGGGGTTTGCCTCGTACTAGCAACCAAGGACATTAATATACCCTTGCATGCATGCGGAAGTGAGAAGGTTGGTTTGCATGGCGCTGCATTAATCAAGGGATGAGGAATGAGATGGCTAGCTCTTTGGGCTTTGAAGAAAAAAAAATGCATTAACTGACACGTCAAACGAGGATTTGTATCGATTAATCCCGCGAAGGAAAACCCCGCCTTTCTTTTTTAACACTAGTACTCCTAGTACATACATACTTATCCTGTTTGGGTCTAGGCCTTACATTGCCATACTTCGCCACACATTCTTTCCAAGCTTCCCTAAAGTTTTCAGAATGAAAAGGAGGTACACTTGTGCACGGCTGTCGCGATCACACCGCACCATCACACGGTCGCTCCTGCATGCCGCGGTCGCACCGTACCCTCATACAGTCATCCTGCATGCCGCAAACCCAACCAAGGGAACACACCCTCACTGACATGTGCTACCGCATGTGAACAAACCAAACTTAGCCATCCTACCGCTGACACATAATTTTCATTCATACAATATGTTTATCCAATCGCATGTTGGGAAGGATCCGTACGGCCCGTGCGGTGGTCTGTTGTAACACGCGGATAATCCAGCTACAGTAATCCCTTACTAATGATGCCAAGTCATCACTATTACTGTTGCTAATCTCACTGAGATTCAAAACCAATTCAAATTCAATTTTAAAATAAAGTCAAATAAATTATTTCTCCAAACAGTAAAACAAAAATGTTCGCTGGGTTGCAAATATTCACTAACTAAATGTCATGAGTGATTCAACATCACTTGAGATAGCTAATTTCCCCTGGGAATTAAAGCAGTTCCAAATCAACATTTTAAATGCTTTTCCATTTGTGAAAAATCCAAATCAATTCAAACTCCTCCCAAACTTTTTGTGGCGGGTGGCAAATATTGTAATGTATTTATTTGGCCAAGTCCCACAATTTTATAGAACTCCTTTTGGCAGCTCAAATATTGCATAGCATTTTTCTGTTAAAAAAGAAGCAAAAGGAAAAGGGAACCCCCCTGCCCCTGGGCCTAAGGCCACAGAGACAGCCCAGCCGGCTAGGCCCAGCTCCCCACCCCGGTTGTCACTACAGGAGGCTCGTCGCCGCCCGACCACCTCACCGGCAACGCCGTGGGTGGATAAAAGCCCTCCCCCTCCTCTGGCTCCTCGAGTCCTCCCCCACCTACCTCCACCCACTCCCCTCTCCATCTCGGCCACTCTCTCCCTCGCCCTCCAGATCCCCATCCACCTCTGAGCGCCATCGCCGCTGCGTCTTCGTCATCTCCGCGGCCACCGTGCCTTCGACGCGGCCTGGCCGTGCTCATCGACATTGCCATGGACTGCCGCGTCCTCTAGAGCTACTGGAAGTAGCCAAGGAGCTTTGCATCTCTGACCACGTCATCGTCTTCCTCGGGTCGCCAGCGATCCCCTTCTTCCCGGACGATGTTCTGCAGCTTCTAAACCATCACGGGCCTACGTGTGAGCCACGCGGTGAGCTTTTCCGTCTCTTGCTCCCCTTCATTAGCCTCTTCGCGCATCATAGCTACCTCGTCGCCGTTGCCGTGAGCCCGTCGCCACGGATCGCCTCGCCGCCGTGGCCATAGCCCCTGTCGCGCTCACCTGGGCACGGCATCGAGATCCTCGTGCTCCCATGAGCCCAACGAGCTCGAGCCCGTGCCTCCCCGTGCCCTCTAGCCTTGTTTCCTACCACGGCCGAACGCCAGCGTCCGCCTGGCCTCTCGCCGTCATCGTTCTAGCCCGTTACGGGCCGTGCCGCCGCTGTAGATGGACGCGGCGTCGAACGCCCGATCCAACGCGCACGCGCACGCCCCCTCCCGTGCCTCCTAGCACCGTCCCTGACGAGCGCCCGAATGCATCGCCATGGATCCCGTCGCCAGCGAGACTCCGGTGACCTTTTGGTCACAGGCTAGTGCCTAACATGCTCGCCGCACTGCATAGAGCACGCCTAGCCCTTCCGTTCGAGCTGCTTCACGCCGTAGCACTATTTCCGTCGAGCACCCATACACGCTGCCGCCTCCGCTCGTCACCGGCGCCGATTCCGGCCAAGTCCGGCTGCGCTACCACCACCACTCGACGCGCGGCACCGTCAGCGTTCTAACGCAAGCAAAACCGCATGAAACGGTGCCCCTTAGCGATTTTCCAAGCATCTCCGGCTAGCTCGCCGTCGCGGGAGGCCACCGGAGCAACTACGGCGCCGGCCATCTACGTGGCTCGGTGGGCCCCGCCTCTGGGTCACTGCACGTGGGCCCCATGGCCCCAGTTGACCACGTTGACCGTGGTCAACTATGCTGACTGGGCACACAGTGTCACTGACATGCGGGCCCCACCGCATATTTTGTTAAATAAACGTTTTTATAAATAAAAATAATTAGTTAAGCTAAATAGTCACTAACATGTGGGGCCCAACTGCTAACTAACTCTATTTAATTAAAATAAACCTCTATCTACCCATCTGTCTATGACAAGTGGGACCCACTGGTCAGTTTGGCCTGGTCAGCCGTCCTGTTGACTGCTGACGTCATAGTGATATCATGATGACGTCACAGTGATGTCATGCTGACATAGTAATTCTTTTCTGATAATTTATTTAATTCTAGGAAATGTTTAAATCTTTAGAAATTCATAGAAAATAAACCGTAACTCGGATGAAAATGTTTTCTACATGAAAGTTGCTCAGAAAAACGTGACGAATCCGGACCCGTGGTCCGTTTACCTATCACATACCTCTAACTATCTGAACAGGGAACATTCCCTCTCCGGTCATCTGTCTGACACAGGTCCGGAACCGGGAAAATATTCCCAGTTGAATTCCCCCTTCACCTTTATCGTGTATCCATATGTTAGGTCACACCCGGCATAACATGTTGCCACGTTATGCTTTGTGATGCTATGTTTGCTTTATATTTATTGTTTCTTCCCCCTCTTCTCTCCGATAGACACCGAGACCGATGCTTCCCCTGTGATCGACTACGTCGACGATGACCTCTCCTTGCCAGAGCCACCAGGCAAGCCCCCCTTTGATCATCCC
This sequence comes from Triticum timopheevii, assembly GCA_963921465.1. Taxonomy (NCBI): domain Eukaryota; kingdom Viridiplantae; phylum Streptophyta; class Magnoliopsida; order Poales; family Poaceae; genus Triticum; species Triticum timopheevii. Next base: position 158,833,544 of record OY997272.1, read on the forward strand.
GATATCGCCCTTTCTATTCTCTCATGCTTGCATTATATTTTGCTATTATTATTGTTTCCTCCTATTCTGATGCATAGCCTGCTTTTGTAACCTGCTTATTGTTACGTTACCTGCTTATCCTAAACTGCTTAGTATAGGTTGGTTAGTGATCCATCAGTGACCCCCCACCTTGTACTTGTTGCCCCTGCTTCATCATCAAAGATCCAATCAACGAGATCGAAGACCAGGCCCCGGCACCGCACATCACTTCCCCTTAGTTGCTCGACACTACTGGGTAACTATCGAGTGCCGAGGATGAGACCTATACAGCACTTCTGATGTTAACCCTGTAGTGTAGCTATTCGGTCGTGGTCATCGAGGGTGATTTCCTCTTTAACCACTTCCGATACGACTCTGTCATGCAACCCCTCAGGTGTGAACCTCGAGGGTGGCCCCTCTTACGTTCACCTTGATGATTACATCGAGAGGAATTCATCGGGGGTGATTCCTCGGGTTTTCCTCTTGATGTTTGGACACACAGTTACTATGGTTACTATGAATTTACACTGAACCATGTTATTAAAGACGGGTCGACCCTGAGGGGTACCCGTGCGAGCATATTTGTGAGTGATGAGGAGTCGGGTTGAGCTGGAAGGTGCCCGCGAGATAATTACGAGGCGTGGCCAGGCTTTCTTAGCCCTTGCCGCAAGTCCTCGAGATGGGACAACGGGGTCACATCTTTCGCGAGTCTCTGCTTGTTACCGCGCGTCCCTAATCCACTACGATTTGGATATTTGATCCGAGGGGCCTCTGTCCTGATAGTACTAACCATCACATAGGCATTGTATGGGCGTTCTGTGTCGTATACATCAGCCGAAGCTTAATAGACGTCAGCGACTGAGCAGCGCGCGCCGGGTTGGACTGCGTAAGCACCTGCCTTTTTGAAGGAGGTAGCTAGGTCTACTCACCGGCCGCATACGCAACGTGCAATAGTACCCGGGGCGATGGCCCATGACCCCTGGGGGCATAGGTTCAGTCCGCCGTGTTGACCTCTCTATTAAGCCTAGGTCGGGTTGTGGCGTATTGTTTGGCCGAGGCCGGGCATGACCCAGGAAAGTGTGTCTGGCCGGAGTTAATCGAGCGTGGTGGGTAAGTTGGTGCACCCCTGCAAGGAAGAAAACATCTATCGATAGCCTATCCTACGGTAACGGACACTTGGAGTTGTATCCCAATCGATACAACTAGAACTGGATACTTGTGATGAGAAATGGATAGTATGGCTCCGGGATTTCTTTCTTGCAGGGAGTCGAGAAAGGATCTCTGGCCGAGGTTGATAACACTACTACTACTTTACTTTATGCTACTCTACTTCCTCCTGTTTTCTGCAAGATGGTGGTTTCCAGAAGATGCTAGTCTTCGATAGGACTAGGCCCTCTCTCTATTCTGGCATTTCTGCAGCCCAGTCCACATATACAGCCTTCCTTTGATAATGTTGCATATGTAGTGTAGATCCTTGCTTGCGAGTACTTTGGATGATTACTCACGGTTGGTTTGCTCCCTCTTTTCCCCCCTTTCTTTTTCTTTCTGGTTGATGCAACCAGATGTCGGAGCCCAGGAGCCAGATGCCACCGCCGGTGCCTACTACTACATGGAGACCGCTGACGACCAGGAGTAGTTAGGAGGCTCACAGGCAGGTGGCCTTGCCTTTTCGATTGTAGATGCTTTTGTGCTGGCCTTCTTAAGGCCAACTTGTTTAACTCATGTCTGTACTCAGATAATGTTGCTTCCGCTGACTCTTGTGTATTCGAGCTTATGTATTCGAGCCCTCGAGGCCCCTGGCTTGTAATATATAGCTTGTATTATTTTAACTTGTGTCTAGAGTTGTGTTGTGATATATTCCCATGAGTCCTTGATCTTGATGAAAGTCAGGTGACTTGCATAACAATATATGTTTTTACACAACAAAAGATCCCTAAAAACAACAACATAAAGAAAAACTATCACTTCTTGCGAAATAAGACGGCCTCGTCATCTTTGGCTGCCGGCGCGAACCAGCCGTAGCTGCCGACATGTGTCTCCGCATCATGGTTATCCTCGGCCTCCAGCTACCCGTTCACGCAAAGCGTGCAGGCGCTCTACACGGACGAGAGCACCGCCTGGTTCAAGTCGAGGACGTCCGGTTCTGCCTGATGGAGGGCCTCGATGGCAGCAGCATCCACGCGCTCCTTGTCGAGTTGAGCCTCCGCCTACGGGTTCAAGTCCAAGACGGCTGGTTTCACCTGCAGGAGGGCCTCGATGGCAGCGGCATCCGCGCGCTTCGTGTCGAGTTGAGCCTCTACCACCCGGTTCAAGTCTAGGACGTCCGGTTCCTCCTGTAGGAGGGCCTTGATGGCAGTGGCATCCACGCGCTCCGCCTCAAGTTGAGCCTCTGCCACCCGGTTCATATCCACGACATCCGGTTCCGCCTGCAGGAGAGCCTCGATGGCAGTGGCATGAGCGTGCTCCGCGTCGAGTTGAGCCTCTGCCTCCCGGTCCTCCTTTAGTATCGCGAGGTTGAACCGCTGGTCCGCCTGCACCATGGGGGACCCGGACGCTGGCACGAAGTCGGCGTCCATCGTATCATACCCATCGGGGGCCTTCTGCACCATGACCTCCGCCATGAACATTGGACCGGCTTCCTCCTCCTCGTAGCTTGGCTCCAGAGAACTTGGGGATTGGACTCCCGCAAAGCGAGCCTGGGAACGGAGGTCTGTGGCGCAGACCGCCGCAGCGATTTCTCCACGGCTCTCCGGCGTCAACATCTTGTAGTACGTGATCTTGCGGCGCACCATGGCTTTTCGGCGAACTAGGGGACGCTTGATGTGGACTAGGTGAAAGTGCAACTATCCCTAGGTGGTTTTGGTAATTCATAACAACATATAGCTCATTGAGCTAATGCTATTCCAAGACTATTATTTCAGGAAAGCTCAATGAATGGCATGGCATGGATGAAGAAAGTGGATCCCTCAAAATACTAAGGATAAAGGATTGGCTCAAGCTCAAAAGCTCAAGACTCTTCATTTTATATTTTAGTGATCCAAGATCACATTGAGTCTATAGGAAAAGCCAATACTATCAAGGAGGGATGAAGTGTTGCTTAATGAGCCTCTTGCTTCATGTGCTTAGTGATATGCTCCAAAACCCTCAGCTACTTTCCCACATCTACAAATGACCTAAGCCTAAAGCCAAAATCGGTCACACCGATTCTTCCTATCCGGCGCCACCGATTCCAAAAGTCATAGCCACTGCCAAAAACCCTAAGCAAATCGGTCTTACCGATAGGGATCTTGGTCTCACCGAGATGGGATTGTAATCTCTCTATTTCCCTTCGTAACGTTTCGGTCTAACCGAAGTGAGCGATCGGTCCCACCGAGGTTGCAATGTAAACTCTCTATTTCCCTTTTGTAACATTTCGGTCTCACCGAAAACAGCAAATTGGTCCCACCGAGTTTACCTAACCAACTCTCTGGAAAGCTTATTACCAAAATCGGTCTTACCGAGTTTGTGTAATCAGTCTTACCGAGATTACGTTATGCCCTAACCCTAACCGAATCGGTCTCACCGAGATGCATGTCAGTCCCACCGAAAATTACTAACGGTCACTAGGTTTACTAAATCGGTCAGACCAAGTCAGTTGAATCGGTCCCATCGATTTTGGTAAATTGTGTGTAATGGTTAGATTTTGTGTGGAGGCTATATATACCCCTCCACCTCCTCTTCATTCATGGAGAGAGCCATCAGACTAAACCTACACTTCCAACTTACCATTTCTGAGAGAGAACCACCTACTCATGTGTTGAGGCCAAGATATTCCATTCCGACCATATGAATCTTGATCTCTAGCCTTCCCCAAGTTGCTTTCCACTCAAATCTTCTTTCCACCAGATCCAAAACCTATGAGAGAGAGTTGAGTGTTGGGGAGACTATCATTTGAAGCACAAGAGCAAGGAGTTCATACTTCTTGGAGAGTGGTGTCTCCTAGATTGGCTAGGTGTCACTTGGGAGCCTCTGACAAGATTGTGGAGTTGAACCAAGGAGTTTGTAAGGGCAAGGAGATCGCCTACTTCGTGAAGATCTACCGCTAGTGAGGCAAGTCCTTCGTGGGCGACGACCATGGTGGGATAGACAAGGTTGCTTCTTCGTGGACCCTTCATGGGTGGTGCCCTCTGTGGACTCGCGTAGCTGTTACCCTTCGTGGGTTGAAGTCTCCATCAACGTGGATGTATGATAGCACCACCTATCGGAACCACGCCAAAAACATCCGTGTCTCCAATTGCGTTTGAATCCTCCAAACCCTTCCCTTTACTTTCTTGCAAGTTGCATGCTTTAATTTCCGCTGCCTATATACTGTTTGCATGCTTGCTTGAATAGTGTGATGATTGCTTGACTTGTCCTAAATAGCTAAAATCTGCCAAACTATAAAATTGGGAAAAGGTTAAGTTTTTATTTGGTCAAGTAGTCTAATCACCCCCTCTAGACATACTTCAAGGTCCTACAAGTGGTATCAGAGCTTTGGTCTCCATTTGCTTTGATTTCCATAGCTTTTGGTGGTCATAGCCTTGGTTTCACAACCTAGGAGAGTATGGCGTCTAGCGAGGGAAATTATCACCGTAGAGGTCCTTACTTTGATGGTACTAACTTTGCTAGTTGGAAGCATAAGATGAAAATGCATATTCTCGGACATAACCCCGCCGTTTGGGCAATTATTTGTATTGGCTTGCAAGGTGAATTCTTTGATGGGAGAGAACCAAACCGTGAACCTAATGCGGAAGAATTGAAGATGCTGCAATACAATGCTCAAGCTTGTGATATCATCTTCAACGGATTGTGCCCCGAAGAATTCAACAAAATCAGCCGTCTTGAGAATGCAAAGGAAATTTGGGACACTTTGATTGATATGCATGAAGGTCCCGAATCCGTCAAGGAATCCAAGTTGGATGTGCTCCAAAGTCAGCTTGACAAGTTCAAAATGAAGGATGGTGAAGGTGTCGCTGAAATGTACTCTAGGCTTGCTCTTATCACAAATGAGATTGCCGGCTTAGGGAGTGAAGAGATGACCGACAAATTCATCATCAAGAAGATCCTAAGAGCATTGGATGGAAAGTACGATACCGTGTGCACATTGATCCAAATGATGCCAAACTACAAAGATCTCAAGCCAACGGAAGTCATTGGAAGAATTGTTGCTCATGAGATGTCACTCAAGGATAAGGAGGAACTTCACAACAAGTCAAGTGGAGCTTACAAAGCCTCAAGTGAAGCCCCCACAACATCAAGTGAGAAACAAACCTTCAATGAAGAATTGAGCTTAATGGTGAAGAACTTCAACAAATTCTACAAGAGTAGAAGCAAAGAAAGAAGCTCCAAGACAAGGTCTTACAATGACAAAAGATCTTCTAGTCGAGAGCGCAATTGCTACAATTGTGGGAGACCCGGACACTATTCCAATGAGTGTATGTCACCCTACAAAAGAAGAGAAGATTCTCCAAGAAGAAGAAGCAAAAGAGAAGAATCACCACCAAGAGAGAGGAGTAGAGATGATCGTTATGAACGAAGACCCTCACGGAGAAACAAGGATTCAGAAAGGAAGGACAAGTCATCAAGGATCTACACAAAACGAAGACATCAAACTCATGTTGGTGAATGGGTATCCGGCTCCGACTCCGACAATCACTCCGAGAGAAGCTATCACTCCGACTCAAAATATACTCAAGATGAAGGTGTTGCCGGTCTAGCACTTGTGTCAACCAACTCCTACGACATATTTGATTCACCAAATGAAGGAATTGGAAGATGCTTAATGGCCAAAGGTCCAAAGATAACACATCCTGAGTATGTTGATTTCAATAGTGATGAAGATGTCTTGCTTGTGGATGATGATTTACTTGTTGACAACTCTAGTGATGAATACTATGATGAAACGTCAATTAATCATGCTAATCAAGATAAAATGAATGACAATGATAGGGAGAAGATTGAGCTTCTAACTAAAGAACTAAACACTCTTAAGTTGGCTCATGAAACTATCTTCGAAGATCATCGAGAACTTTTAAGGGCTCATGAGAAGTTACGCTTTGAAAAGCTCAATCTTGAGCAAGAGCATGAGTTCTTAAAGGCAATCAATGATGATCTCCGTAAGAAAAGTTCTTCTTACATTGCCAAGCATTTACTCTTATCTACTTACATGCCTCAAGTCAAGTCTAGTAACAAGTACAAGAAAGATACTTCCTCTAGTAGTAACAATAATAATGTCAAATCCAATATTGTTGATTCTAGTAGTTCTCTTTATTCCAGTAATGATTCTCTTAGCCAAGTTACACTTGAGCAAGAAAATAGCTTATTGAAGGGAATTATAGAGAAAGGTGTTTACAAGAGCCTTGCCAGGAGTAAGCAATTCGAGGAAATTGTACGCAAGCAAGGAAGGCACCGGAAGAATCAAGGTGTTGGATTTGAATGAAAGTTTAATGCCAATGGAGTTGAGTGGGAAGAAGTTCAATACCCCAAGACGAAGTTTGTTCCTCAACAAGACAAGTATGATCCTACTTCCTTCAAGGGAACACAAGCCTAAGATGATCGTCAACCACAAGACCACAAGAACAAAGGCAAGGACAAGCTTCAAGAAGAGATTGATACATTTGAAGAAGCACCTAAAGCCTCGTTCAAGTGGGTTCCCAAGACTACGTCAAGTTCTACTTCATCAAGTACAACTACAACTCCAAGGATTCCCATCAAGATGATGTGGATACCGAAGAAGAAGAACTAGAGAGTTCTTGAGGGTGACTCCGCCAACATTCTTCACTCATATCATTATGGCAAGAACAAGTGCAATCAACTTGCACATCTTGCACTAGTTCAAGGAGTCACAAACCCTCATGTTGGTAAGGCAAGGGACAAGGTAACCTAATGATTTCATGGACATCATCTTGTTTGTGCATCACTCTATGTCTATGGATATTCTTGTTTGTTCTTTGTGGGACTAACCCATGTAGGTAAGTTGAAAGTGAAAATCACTCCAAAGGATTGCTCCAAATGATCTACATCAACATTGAGCATCCACATCTTCAACACCTACATGAAGTCATCATCGACAAAACCCAAGGTTAGTTCATCCCTCTAAGGGGGGATCTCACATCTAGGGGGAGCTTAACTCTAATAATTGAGTCAAAGCAACTCTAATGGTGTGAACATATCAATGCATTATGTAAAAGTGGTAACCCCACTTGAGCTTAAACGATGAGTATGACCTATGATCAAATGTTCTCATTTGACTCCTAAGTCAATATACTCATATATAGATGACCTAGTCATCACCAATTGATTGATAGATGCTAAAATTGGTTGTGCATGCTTTGCCACATATTTCATTTGCCATCTTATTGTGTGAGCACGTTGGTGCATATTTTACTCATTCAAGGACATCCACTTGTTGTTTTGATTGTTTGGTTTCTTTTCTTTTTGCCAAGTTGATGGACAAGAATGCCTAAGAACATTCTTTAGCTATCTATGCTTTTCTCGTCTCAAACTCTATTCATGCTACATCACAAAATTTGATCAAGTCAGATTTGAACCACTCTGTGTGAGGAGCACTCGGAGTCCCCGATTCGTCATAGACTTAAACTTCCAAAACCTCTTCGCGATTCTCAGTCTGACCGATTCCTCCATTTTGGTCCTACCGAGATCATCAAGTTGATCTAAGTTTTCAATCTCGGTGTAACCGATTTGAACGTTTCGGTCACACTGATTTGCAGTAACTGTACACAGCTATGCATATCGGTGCCACCGAGTTGTTCCACTCGGTCACACCGACAGGGTCGGGCTGTATATAGTCACGGGCAAAATTTTGGAAATTTCTCCGAACCCCTTCGCCCGTGCAATAGCTCGCTCTGCCATCGAAGGTCTCCGGATCGTCTCCTCGTCGCCAGCCGCCTCCAGTAGCTGGTCTCCGCCATTGTCAACGGATTTCGCCCCCGCCGTTGCCGCCGTAGCGAGTTTATCACCAAGCTAGGGTATGGACTCGATCACAGTGCTATCCTCGTCTGATTCCTAGCACATTGTGTTCTTATTGATTCTTTCCACGATTGAAACACTCCTATCCAGCCAATGTAGTCCGTAGATTAGATGGGATTCAAAATTTTAGGGTTAGGTTCTCGCCGAAACCATCTCGGACCCACCGAGTTGAAAAACTCGGTCCCACCGATTTGGCTTATGCCATTGCACTAGTGACTCTCGGTCTGACCGAGAATTGCTAATCGGTGAGACCGATTTTAGGACTTTGTGAAACCCTAGCAGTCTTGGTGCCACCGAACTGGGACTCGGTCCAACCGAGATCATCAGTTTAGGTTCCAAAACTGCTTTGGTATCACCGAGTTTGAAAATCGGTTGATCCGAAATGCTTTCTGTGGAAAACTAAAACTGAATTTTTGAATCATTCTTTTGCAAAACTCTCTGCATTTTGTGATGCTCATCCATTCTATCTCATCTATAACTCTTCACAGGGTCAGCAGTCAGTGTTTGCAGCATGTCAGACCAGAGTGACAGTCAGAACAGGTCAGAAGAGCAGGTTGACATGAGTGAGGGCACTAGTCCCTCAAGCACTTCAGATGAAGGGAGCAGAAGCACTCCTAGCAACCTGCCCAAGGCTGCTACCAGGAAAAGAAGGAAGAGAACCTCAGACTCAGAGGATGAGGACTATGTGGCAGCTGAAGATGAGGCTACTTCCAAGAAAGTGGTGCTCAAAAAGGAATATGGTTCAGCAAAGAATACAAAGCCTGGACTGAACAAGAATGTTCCTGCCAAGAGAACACCTATGCCCAAGGTCAGAAGGTCCACTCATGTGCCAGAACAGACTGAACCCAAAGAGGCACCTGCAAAGAAAGTCACATCTTCCAAACCCAAGAAAATCCCCACTGGAGAGACAATGAAGTTTACCATTGAATCAGAGGATGAAGGAGCTCAGGACAAGAAGAAGAAGAGAGTAAGAACCACAACTGCCCAGGTTCTTGGAAAGCCCTCTATGAGAAGAGATTCTGAAGAGGAAGAAGAGGTTGCTGCACCAGCACCTAAGGCACCAAAGCTTATGGGTGATGCTATAAGATCAGGGGCTGCAACATCTAAGCCCAAGGAAGCACCCAAAGCTGCACCCAAGGCCAAGCTTGCATCTAAGAGGAATACCAGGAGTATTCCAGCTCTGAGAAGAAGAAGGCCCCAGTGCCAAATGTTGCTGATGAAGAAGATGAAGAAGGACAGGTCCTAAGGAAGCTCCAGCCCAAGATACCAGACCACAATGATGCCCATCCTGTGGCTGAGGACATGAGGATCAGGAAGGACTCAGGGTTGAGACTATGGAGGATGGAATATCCATATGCCACAAGGAGAAGAACTGTTGTTGACTACATGTTTCATACAAAGGAACAACATGACTTCTATGAGACAATCTTGTTGGATAAGAAGCCCATAGTTTGTGATATGAGGTGGGTCGACTGGACTTACATCAAGGACAATGAAGAGCACTATCCTGGAGTGCAAGACAGCTTTGTTGCTTGTGGAGTTGCTGATTTTGTTGGACAAAAGCTTACCCACTAGAATGATGAACTTATCATGCAATTCTACTCCACATCACACTTTTATCCAGATGGAAGGATTGTTTGGATGTCTGAAGGTACAAGGTACCAGTCCACTGTGCAAGAATGGGCAAGTCTGATAAATGCCCCAAAGGAAAATGATGATGACCTGGATATTTATGCTAAGAAGAAGATGGCTCACAATTCCATGGCACACATGTACAAGGAGATCCTAGACAAGGCTGTTGAGACACACAAGTTTGGATCAGTCCACTTTTTGCTGTCAGGGCTGCCAACTATCAATTGGATCCTAAGGCACACTCTGTTGCCCAAGTCTGGTGATCACAACATGATCAGAGGGCATGCCATCAACATGTTGCATGTGTTTGATGTGCCACAGAAGTTTAAGGTCATGAGCCTTATGATAGAAACCATTAAGAGGACTGCGACAGATCAGAAGAGGAGCTGTGGATATGCCCCTCAGATTCAGGAGTTAATAAACTCAAAGATGGGCACAGGGAAATATCAATTGGGTAAGGAACATTTTCCACTTTATCCAGACTTTGAGGACAATGAGGTTGTCATGAATGAGAATGATCCATCATCAGTTAAAGCTCAAGAGAAGAAGGAGAAGGCAAAGAAGGAGAAGGCTGCCAGGATGCCAACTCAAGAGGAGGCATCTGAGTATTTCTTGAAGAACAAGCAGGAGCAGCTTGGTTACTTAATAGCATCCACACTGAGGATTGAGAAGGGACTGGCCACCCTCACTCAGAATCAGGAGATCCTGGAAAGAATCATGGAACTCAAATTCCATGACCTTGATGTCAAAGTAACTGAGATTCAGTCAGTTGTGGAGCAGCTGCAGGATGACATGCAGGAGAGGCAGGGCAAGTCTACCACAAATGTGTTTGCCAGAGTGCCTAGAGCCCAGAGGTCAGTTCAGTGCCTGTGACAGACACTAGAGCAACATCATCTGCACCAGCTACAACCCCTACTGCTCCAGTACAACCAGCTCCAGCATCAACTCTAGCACCCTCTACTTCAACTGAAGCCTTCGTTCTTGGAGTTATCCGGACACCACCACCTGAAGATCAAGCCTGAGAGACGATCTAGCATTATGCATTTTCTATGAACTTTTTGGTAACTTGTTGCCAAAGGGGGAGAAAAATGTATAGATCATAGGCTTCGAGAGAGAGTGTGTTGCTTTTGTTCTCTCTTGCTTTATTTGGTGGTTAAACTTGTTTGCATTTGATTGCTTGAGATACTATGCTTGTGAGACATTGATGATCATGTGTTTGATCATAAGCTACACTTATGCATGTTTGATGATATTATCCTATCTATCCTATGTGATCATTCACTTTGCTTGGTGATGAGTGCATGTGTTCCATTTTTATCATTTTGAGCGCTCCAACAAGATGTATGTGACATGGAAGAGTAACCCATGAGCCTAATTCATTGTGCATTTGCAGTCCAAAGCAAATTTTAAACTATGCACAAATTTAGGGGGAGCTCTTGCTTATCACATACTTCTCAAAGCGACGGTGTTGTTAAATCTTATTATCATTTGTCGAAGCTTTGATCTATATGTTGTCATCAATTACCAAAAAGGGGGAGATTGAAAGTGCAACTATCCCTAGGTGGTTTTGGTAATTCATAACAACATATAGCTCATTGAGCTAATGCTATTCCAAGACTATTATTTCAGGAAAGCTCAATGAATGGCATGGCATGGATGAAGAAAGTGGATCCCTCAAAATACTAAGGACAAAGGATTGGCTCAAGCTCAAAAGCTCAAGACTCTTCATTTTATATTTTAGTGATCCAAGATCACATTGAGTCTATAGGAAAAGCCAATACTATCAAGGAGGGATGAAGTGTTGCTTAATGAGCCTCTTGCTTCATGTGCTTAGTGATATGCTCCAAAACCCTCAGCTACTTTCCCACATCTACAAATGACCTAAACCTAAAGCCAAAATAGGTCACACCGATTCTTCCTATCCGGCGCCACCGATTCCAAAAGTCATAGCCACTGCCAAAAACCCTAAGCAAATCGGTCTTACCGATAGGGATCTCGGTCTCACCGAGATGGGATTGTAATCTCTCTATTTCCCTTCGTAACGTTTCGGTCTAACCGAAGTGAGCGATCGGTCCCACCGAGATTGCAATGTAAACTCTCTATTTCCCTTTTGTAACATTTCGGTCTCACCGAAAACAGCAAATCGGTCCCACCGAGTTTACCTAACCAACTCTCTGGAAAGCTTATTACCAAAATCGGTCTTACCGAGTTTGTGTAATCGGTCTTACCGAGATTACGTTATGCCCTAACCCTAACTGAATCGGTCTCACCGAGATGCATGTTAGTCCCACCGAAAATCACTAACGGTCACTAGGTTTACTAAATCGGTCAGACCGAGTCTGTTGAATCGGTCCCACCGAGTTTGGTAAATTGTGTGTAACGGTTAGATTTTGTGTGTAGGCTATATATACCCCTCCACCTCCTCTTCATTCGTGGAGAGAGCCATCAGACTAAACCTACACTTCCAACTTACCATTTCTGAGAGAGAACCACCTACTCATGTGTTGAGGCCAAGATATTCCATTCCTACCATATGAATCTTGATCTCTAGCCTTCCCCAAGTTGCTTTCCACTCAAATCTTCTTTCCACCAGATCCAAAACCTATGAGAGAGAGTTGAGTGTTGGGGAGACTATCATTTGAAGCACAAGAGCAAGGAGTTCATACTTCTTGGAGAGTGGTGTCTCCTAGATTGGCTAGGTGTCACTTGGGAGCCTCTGACAAGATTGTGGAGTTGAACCAAGGAGTTTGTAAGGGCAAGGAGATCGCCTACTTCGTGAAGATCTACCGCTAGTGAGGCAAGTCCTTCGTGGGCGACGACCATGGTGGGATAGACAAGGTTGCTTCTTCGTGGACCCTTCATGGGTGGTGCCCTCTGTGGACTCGCGTAGCTGTTACCCTTCGTGGGTTGAAGTCTCCATCAACGTGGATGTATGATAGCACCACCTATCGGAACCACGCCAAAAACATCCGTGTCTCCAATTGTGTTTGAATCCTCCAAACCCTTCCCTTTACTTTCTTGCAAGTTGCATGCTTTAATTTCCGCTGCCTATATACTGTTTGCATGCTTGCTTGAATAGTGTGATGATTGCTTGACTTGTCCTAAATAGCTAAAATCTGCCAAACTATAAAATTGGGAAAAGGTTAAGTTTTTATTTGGTCAAGTAGTCTAATCACCCCCCTCTAGACATACTTCAAGGTCCTACACTAGGGGATCAAAAGGTGGGGGAATGCGCTGGAGAGGAGGTGTGGTTTTGGGGCAGTGGCTGGCCTAGGCCGAGCAGCGAAGGTTCTGGTGTGAATAGTGGTTCCGGTGACGACCGGTCAATCTGTTTTGAATGTACATCGCTCTTGTCGCATTCGCGTTGCACCCTGGCATGCTGGACCTTCCACGTCGCTCACCGAATGGAACCCGCTTCATCTTGCGTTTTCGCTCGCTTGTGGGACCGTAGTTCAGAGCAAACCGACGTCCCTCCCTCCCCCGCCCGCGTCATTTATACTACCACTCCCTCCGTTTTATGTGGTGTAAATAAAAACAGAGGGAGTATACTACGGATGAGGATCCCTTGACATGGTCGAGCCCATTGAGTAACTGACATGCGAGGCCTAGCAAGCATGGGGTCCGCCAGTAAGTGACAGAAAGGGAGGGTAAGGCTAGGATACCTACGTCAGAGGATCCACTTCCACTACTACCCCCTTCTTCCATTTACTATACATCACCTAATGCGTTTTTCGAGGGTAACTTTGACCAAATGTTAGAGTAATAATATATGACATGCAACTTACACAAAGCATACGATCAAATTTGTATGTGAAAGGAGCTTCCAATGATATAATTTTCACATTGTACATCTCACGTACTATTAATCTTGTCAATAGTCAAAGGCGGTTTTGAAAAATGCATTAGAGCATGGTTAATAATATAGCCAGCCGATGGGTATAAGGAACTGCCATGTCATCTATAGCCATCATATGTATGCACTCATATAGTAGTGTGGGCTATAAGGTTGGCTATTTCCTGGATTTTTTTATAAGGTTGGCTATTGTATTAGTACCTTTTCCATCTCCTCTCTATCTCTTTCTTCATATTTATTGTATTTAACTAGGAATGCGTATATAGCTAGGCTCTTGCATGAGAGCTCACTCCCCTTACTTTTTCACATCTCTCTCCTCCACCTAGGCCCTATATAAATGGAAGGAGGAAGTACTATGAGCACTGCATATATACTCTACTACAGATGTTGTCAGTACTCCACTAGTACTATGGGACAGGGAGCTTAAAAAAGTTACTATTGGACTGGCTATATGTGGCGAAATCCTAGTAGGAAGAGCATGCGCGACAACAAGCACATTCACGTGGTTGAAGACAAATTGGAAACCATCTCTGAGTGACACAAATCTAGGAGTACATACGAATCTTACAATATTGATTGGGCGTTGTTGAATGTTGATACTTTTTTCTATAAGTTTGATCAAAGTAGAGATACTTTGACTACACATAAAACTTATATGTAAACTAGAAATGATTGGAGGGAGTATATTGTACGTTCAAAAGCGAAACGAACATTGAATACCCTTTATATATGATTTGCGGATGCTATGATCACCGGTTCAAAATTTTGAATCCGCCTTAGGTATCACACATGCCCCCACTCATTCTCTCTCGATTTCATCTCGGGGTCCAGAGATCGATTGAAAGAGGAATATGGTGGGTACAATACGTTTGTTTCGCTTATGAACATACAATATACTCCCTCTGATCCCCACAGACCCCCCTCCACGGGTCATTTCTATCATAGAAACAGACCAAACCTTCTCCTTGCACGACAAGCAATTGATCTCTGAACATCAATCGATCTCGTCAACATGTGTTGGGTCATGAACCGAATGGGATGTCAAAACTAAGATGGGAAGCGACACGTAGTGGAGGCAAAGTGAAACTTTAAACGAACCATTTGTTTGTATGCATGTCGAACAAATTACAACATTGGAAATACAAGCGTGGTCTAGGCCCACATGCGAATGATACTCGATGGAATGGTCAAATGAGGCATGCGGTAGGATGGACTCGACTGGAGGGCGGCATGATCGATGGAGAAGAGGGTTGGAGAGGAATGGGAAATAAGCAAACGCCACATGATTATACTTGAACATCTCAAATAAACAATAAGTTGTCTCGCTTAGCCTACTTAGTGAAAGGCCTAATGTGCAAGCGGAGCACTGACGCTCGAATATGGCCGGGAAAACAGGGAAACCGACATGTGGGGCACACCTGTCAGGACGACGTAGCACAGACTAGTCCAATGGAGGAGCTGGCCCACGACCTCCTCGCCACTGGCAACCGTTCATGTGGGTCGTGGGGGCCAGCAACGTGGAGCAGCTCCAGCACCGCCTCCGGACACGGCGACCGCGGTGAGCAACATGCTCATCGTGCTGGACACGGTCAGTTTTAGTGTGCCGAGGGTGGCATTAGCGCTGTGGCACGACCAGCAGATCAACACCCAGCTCATTGAGGATGCACAGGGCGCCGAAGTGCGCGCGCCGCGACGCGTCTGCGGAGTGGTGTAGCGTGACCAACTGCATCCCCAGGAGCTGAGACCATGTCGGTTCGTCTTACTTTTTCAATGACATGTGGGGATCACATGTGAGCAAAGGGCATCTCCAACGTTGCCACGACCGCAGCTGACTACCCTGGCACACCAAAAACCCTCGTCCCTCGCATCGTCGGGCGGTGCGTTCCCAGCCGGCGCCAGCTGCCCGCATTCATGCCATCCATCTGTAAGCCGTCGTTAAGAGGTTCGGTGCCCGAGGAACCAACTCTGGCAATTTAATGATGCACCCGGACGCTTGGCCTCACCGGAATGCGCTAATTAAAGCGGCAACGCCCAGCTAACCTCCACACCATAGCACATCATTGATGTCTACTACACAACCTTCTTCTTGTAGACGTTGTTGGGCCTCCAAGTGTAGAGGTTTGTAGGACAGTAGCAAATTTCCCTCAAGTGGATGACCTAAGGTTTATCAATCCATGGGAGGCATAGAATGAAGATGGTCTCTCTCAAGCAACCCTGCAACCAAATAACAAAGAGTCTCTTGTGTCCCCAACACACCCAATACAATAGTAAATTGTATAGGTGCACTAGTTCGGCAAAGAGATGGTGATAAAAGTGCAATATGGATGGCAGATATAGGTTTTTGTAATCTGAAAATATAAAAACAGCAAGGTAACTAATGATAAAAGTGAGCATAAATGGTATTGCAATGCTAGGAAACAAGGCCTAAGGTTCATACTTTCACTAATGCAAGTTCTCTCAACAATAATAACATAAATGGATCATATAACTATCCCTCAACATGCAACAAAGAGTCACTCCAAAGTCACTAATAGCGGAGAACAAACGAAGAGATTATTGTAGGGTACGAAACACCTCAAATTTATTCTTTCTGATCGATCTATTCAAGAGTTCGTACTAGAATAACACCTTAAGACACAAATCAACCAAAACCCTAATGTCACCTAGATACTCCAATGTCACCTCAAGTATCCGTGGGTATGATTATACGATATGCATCACACAATCTCAGATTCATCTATTCAACCAACACAAATTACTTCAAGAGCGCCCCAAAGTTTCTACCGGAGAGTGAAGACGAAAACGTGTGCCAACCCCTATGCATAAGTTCATTGAACCCACAAGCTGATCACCAAAACATACATCAAGTAGATCACATGAATATCCCATTGTCACCATAGATAAGAAGGGTCTATGTCAGAGCTTTGATTTAGCAAACTCCACATACTCAACTATCATATAGTCTTCCATGATTGCTACCACTTAAAGCATATTCTTAGAACAAATAGCATCCAAGGAACACGGAGAAAGATAGGGGCTTAGTGTTTCGCCTCCCAACCCACTTATCACAGAGATAATTGTCAACAATAATAATTCATGATCAAATATATTTGCATGGCCATATATGCTTAGATCTTTCCCCAACACATGATGCTTACCAACTAAAGAGTAGGTAGGAATGAGAAGGAATACTACTGACTCTTGCATAAAAGTAAAAGATAGGCCCTTCGTAGAGGGAAGCAGGGATTTGCAGAGGTGCCAGAGCTCGATTTTGAAATAGAGATGAAAATAATTTTGAGAGGTATGGTTTCATTGTCAACATAACAACCAAGAGTTCCCAATATCTTCCATACTACATACATTATAGGCGGTTCCCAAACAGAATGGTAAAGTTTTTACTCCCCCTCCACCAACAATCATCAATCCATGGCTTGCCCGAAACAATGGGTGCCTCCAACTAATATCAATCCCGGGGAGTTTTATTTGCAATTATTTTTGATTTGATTTTGATCTCTTGATCATGGGACTGGGTATCCCAGTTACCAGCCATTTTTCTCGTGAATGATGAGCAGAGTCGACTCATCATGAGAATAACCCACCTAGCATGGAAGATACTGACAACCCCTAGTCGCTACATGAGCGATTCGGGCATACAAAACATATTATTATTTGAAGGTTTAGAGTTTGGCACATGCAAGTTTACTTGGAACGACAGGTAAATACCGCATATAGGTAGGTATGGTGGACACTCATGTAAGAAACTTGGTTCAAGGAATTGGATGGACAAGAACTATTCCCGCTTAGTACAGATATTTTGGCTAGCAAAGGATTCTAAAAAGCAAGCACCACATGTTGGAGGATCTATAACAATATAACTTCTATACAAATACACCCAAGCATAACTCATTACATTGTCTTCCTTGTCCAACTTCAACTAATTTGCTTAGGTTTGAAAATAATTAATGGGGCTCACAATCATAGAAGATTTCTAAGATAGTATATTTATATGTGAAATTTCTCTTCCTTCAATATTCTTTCATGAATTGTTCAAGTGACCAATACAATGCTTGCTAACCTTCAATAAATTTACTACTTCTACTTCTTAGATGTGAAGTCATTACTCCCAACGGGATAAGCATATGAAACATATATAATTTCAGATTTATGACATTCAACTCATTCAACCATTTACTCATAGGATATAAGTGAAGCACATGAGTAAATGACAGACTACTCCAAAAAGATATAAGTGAAGATCAATGAGTAGTTAAATAGTTATGTAACTATGTGAAGACTCTCTCTCATTTAAGAATTTCAGATCTTGGTATTTTATTCAAACAACAAGCAAAACAAAATAAAACAACATGATGCTCCAAGCAAAACACATATCATGTGATGAATAAAAATATAGCTCCAAGTAAAGTTACCGATGGATGAAGACGAAAGAGGGGATGCCATCCAGGGCATCCCCAAGCTTAGGCTCTTGGTTTTCCTTGAATATTACCTTGGGGGTGCCTTGGGAATCCCCAATCTTAGGATCTTTCCACTCCTTATTCCATAGTCCATCGAATCTTTACACAAAACTTGAAAGCTTCACAACACAAAACTCAACAGAAAAAACTCGTAAGCTTCGTTAGTATAAGAAAATAAAACCAACACTTAGGTACTGTAATGAACTCATTCTAAATTCATATTGGTGTAAAATCTACTGTGTTCCAACTTCTCTATGGTTCATACCCTCCGATAATACTCATAGATTCATCAAAATAAGCAAACAACACACAAAAAACAGAATCTGTCAAAAACAGAACAGTCTATAGTAATCTGTATCAAACGTATACTTCTGGAACTCCAAAACTCCTACCAAATTAGGATATCCTAAGAAATTTGTTTAACAATCCATATAAAAAATAAGCAGATCAAAATCACGTTTCTGTGAATTATCAAAACTAATTTACTGGGTGCAAAAGTTTCTGATTTTCAGCAGGATCAACACAACTATCACGGTAAGCTGTCCTAAAGGTCTTACTTGGCACTTTATTGAAACAAAAGCTATGAAACATGATTACTATAGTAGCATAATCATGTGAACACACAAAAACATTAAGGATAAATATTGGGTTGTCTCCCAACAAGCGCTTTTCTTTAATGCCTTTCTAGCTAGGCATCATGATGGCAATGATGCTCACATAAAAGATACTAATTGAAACATAACGGGAGCATCATGCAGCATATGACTAGCACATTTAAGTCTAACCCACTTCCTATGCATAGGGATTTTGTGAGCAAACAACTTATGGGAACAATAATCAACTAGCATAGGAAGGCAAAACAAGCATAAGTTCAAAACTTGAAGCACATAGAGGGGAAACTTGATATTATTGTAGTTCCTACAAGCATATGTTCCTCCCTCATAATAATTTTTAGTAGCATGATGAATGAACTCAACAATATAACCAGCACCTAAATCATTCTTTTCATGATCTACTTGCATAGAAAATTTACTACTCTCCACATAAGCAAAATTCTTCTCATTCGGAATAGTGGGAGTATCATAAGAGACTCGAATACTAAAAATTGTTTCCACATTAAAAGAGTCATGTTTAGAAAAAGGGTAATCATAATCATGACAAGTTTTATAAATATAATCATCACTACTTTTTATAGCATAAGTTTCATCACAATAATCATCATAAGTAGCAACTTGGTTCTCATCATAATCAATTGAAACCTCTTCCAAAATAGTGGATTCATCACTAAATAAAGTCATGACCTCTCCAAATCCACTTCCATATTCATCACAATAAGATTCAACATCCTCCAAAATAGTGGGATCATTACTTCCTAAAGTTGAAACTCTTCCAAACCCACTTTCATCAATATAATTATCATAGGTAAGAGTCATGCTATCATCATAACAATTTTGCATATCAAAACTTGGGAGGCTAAAAATATCATCTTCATTAAACGTAGCATCCCCAAGCTTGGGACAAACATTAATTTTAGCAAATATATGCTCAAATATTTCATCCTCATCAAACATAGCTTCCCCAAGCTTGGGCCTTTTCTTATCATAATCACTCTCATCATTAATAGTATGGATAGCACCAATAGTATGGCAATTATCATCATCACAATGAGTAGTAGGAGCAACATCATTTTGGAGAGATACCTTTTTACCTTTGCTTCTCCATTTTTCCTTTTCTTCTTCACATTATGTGTGGGTTCAACCTTCTTCTTTGAGATCCTTATTGATGAGATTGGTTGAATAGAAAGCTCCTCCTCGTTACCTAATTCATCATAAGAAATAATAGGAGGATATTGGGAGGTCTCTTCCCTTTCATTAGTGTTCTCTTCATCTTCTATTTGCTTTCTTTTCTTTATGTAATTGGCAATATAAGGATTTTCAATGCAATTCACCGCACAATACATATAAATCTTCTCTAGATCAAAATCAAGAAATCTATCAATATTAAATTTTGGAATACACTCAGTTATACGTTTAATTTCTTCATACCCCAAAAGAAGACTAAGATCTTTATGATGCTCAAGGGTAATCAAGTTATCACAATTTTTGGACACCATTCGATCATGAAACAATTTGCATTGGAGATTTAAATGACCATGTTCATTGCAAAGTTTACAAGGATGGCAAAAAATATTGAATTTTTCAGCACAAACATCAAGCCTTTCTTGCAACAATTTAATTTCTAAATGCTTATGCCTCTTGCAATATCTATCTTCCCTATTTGGTATGTACTTACAAACCCAATGCACTCCACAAAAATCTACATGCTTATAGGAGACATTTTCATCATAACTAGTGCAATCATCATTAGTACTATGGATATTCAAAGAGTTCATACTAACAACATTGCAATCATGCTCATCATTCAAATATTTAGTACCAAACATTTTATAGACTTCTTTTTCTAGCACTTGAGCACAATTTTCTTTTTCATCATACTTATGAAAGATATTAAAAAGATGAAGCATATGAGACAAACTCAGTTCCATTTTTTTGTAGTTTTCTTTTATAGAATAAACTAGTGATAAAACAAGAAACAAAAAGATTCGATTGCAAGATCTAAAGATATACCTTCAAGCACTCACCTCCCCGGCAACGGCGCCAGAAAAGAGCTTGACGTCTACTACACAACCTTTTTCTTGTAGACGTTGTTGGGCCTCCAAGTGCAGAGGTTTGTAGGACAGTAGCAAATTACCCTCAAGTGGATGACCTAAGGTTTATCAATCCATGGGAGGCGTAGGATGAAGATGGTCTCTCTCAAGCAACCATGCAGCCAAATAACAAAGAGTCTCTTGTGTCCCCAACACAACCAATACAATGGTAAATTGTATAGGTGCACTAGTTCGGCGTAGAGATGGTGATACAAGCGTAAATGGTATTGCAATGCTAGGAAACAAGGCCTAAGGTTCATACTTTCACTAGTGCAAGTTCTCTCAACAATAATAACATAACTGGATCATATAACTATCCCTCAACATGCAACAAAGAGTCACTCCAAAGTCACTAATAGCGGAGAACAAACGAAGAGATTATTGTAGGGTATGAAACCACCTCAAAGTTATTCTTTCTGATCGAACTATTCAAGAGTTCGTACTAGAATAACATCTTAAGACACAAATCAACCAAAACCCTAATGTCACCTAGATACTCCAATGTCACCTCAAGTATCCATGGGTATGATTATATGATATGCATCACACAATCTCAGATTCATCTATTCAACCAACACAAAGTACTTCAAAGAGCGCCCCAAAGTTTCTACCGGAGAGTCAAGACGAAAACGTGTGCCAACCCCTATGCATAAGTTCATTGAACCCACAAGTTGATCACCAAAACATACATCAAGTAGATCACGTGAATATCCCATTGTCACCACAGATAAGCACGACAAGACTTACGTCAAGTGTTCTCAAATCCTTAAATACTCAATCTGACAAGAAAACTTCAAAGGGAAGCTCAATCCATCACAAGAGAGTAGAGGGGGAGAAACATCATAAGATCCAACTATAATAGCAAAGCTCGCGATACATCAAGATCGTATCACCTCAAGAAGACGAGAGAGAGACAGAGATCAAACACATAGCTACTGGTACATACCCTCAGCCCCGAGGGTGAACTACTCCCTCCTCGTCATGGAGAGCACCGGGATGATGAAGATGGCCACCGGTGAGGGATCCCCCCTCCGGCAGGGTGCCGGAACAGGGTCCCGATTGGTTTTTGGTGCCTACAGAGGCTTGCGGCTGCGGAACTCCTGACCTATTCTGCTCCCCCATGTTTTTAGGGTATAAGGAGATATATAGGCGAAAGAAGTCGTTCAGGGGAGCCACGAGGGTGGGGGGCGCGCCCAGGGGAGGTGGGCGCGCCTCCCTGCCTCATGGCCACCTCGAAGCTTCCCTTACGTGCACTTCAAGTCCCCTAGATTGCTTCCGTTCCAAAAATAACTTTCCCGAAGGTTTCATTCCGTTTGGACTCCGTTTGATAGTCCTTTTCTTCGAAATACTGAAATAGGCAAGAAAACAGCAATATGGGCTGGGCCTCCAGTTAATAGGTTAGTCCCAAAAATGATATAAATGTGCTTAGTAAAGCCCATAAACATCCAAAACAGATAATATAATAGCATGAATGCTTCATAAATTATAGATACGTTGGAGACGTATCAATCGTCCTGCTACCTGGCACCACATCCGCCATGACCGCGAGCATGAATGCTCTGCAGGAGAGCTTGTCTTCGGGGATGAAGCTCGAGGTCGCCGCCCTCGCTCAAGTCGCCGCTCATGACACAATAGTGGCGTAGCCGGATGCGAACGCGACCGCACAAGCGGTGGCCACGCTGGCGGCCGACGACCGGAGCACCGTCAGCCACGTGTCCTACTTGCCGCCGTCCAACGTCCGGCACCGCCAAGGTCGGGGACTCCTCCGAGGATGAGTAGGGCATGGTAGGCGGTAGGGCATGGTGTGCCAACTGGCCGGTCTATATCCCGTGTTCTACTCTTCCTCGCCAGAGACTGCACCTTCACTTCATGGGTCTGGAACCCCGCCCCCGTACATAGAGATTGCAGATGGAGGATGTCGGTCGCCACCATAGAATAGGTTTAGGGTCGGGTTTATTTTATTTTTCTGTCCTATAAAAGTTCGAAATGTAATGAAAATCTGTCATGTTTGCATTAATCTCGGTCGGCGTATATCAACTTTCACAATAATATAGTATATTGTAGGAGTACTAGCAAGATACCCGTGCGTTGCACGGAACATCAAGATCTTGTGGGACAAAAGGGTGAACGAGGGAAGGCCTTATCTGCAAATGCGGAGAGGAGTGTGGGTAAATTGTCATAGTTTCCTTCCTATCCGTTAGATATAGATTGGACGGCCTATATTACTGGATGACAGGCACACCATCATCACCAACTATGCTTTTTATTGAACCGAAACAAAGCTAACATGCAAAGTAAATAAACACATGGGTCTACATACCCAATTTATCTTAAGGAACTCCAATAGTACGTCCACTACACATTCATGCATTTCACATCTTTCTACATCTACGGGAACCTATGAAAGGGTTAACGTAAATTGCCTCTCTCTCCTCCCCAATTTTCATGGTGGTGGGCCCCTCCCTCCTCCCCCCCAATCTACAATCAACAGCTCACATGTTTCACATTACATTAATTACGTAACTGGGATTACGTAGGTGTAGCATTACTCGTCCTAAAAAAACCAACTAAGCCAACCTCCCAGCATATCGCACCGGAAAAGACCCGGCCACGCCGTTTTAGTCAGGATTACCAGATTACTAGTAGTAGTGTCGATGGACTGCGCGAAGCACCAAGTTTTGTTTGAGGGGGCGAAGCACCTAGTTTAAAAGGGAAAAAGGCGGTACACTCACAACACCCCTGTCGTGGTCGCATTGCACCCCACACACGTTAGGTCCTGCACACGGCTCCTCCACACACATTGCAACTAGCCAATAATATTCCCCAAACCCCCCTCCTCCCGTCCCCCTCCGCTCCATTCGCTCCATGAAAGCCGCCCTCCCCACCGCGCCGATACGTCGGCGCCGCGGTTCGTCGAGGGGACGCACGGTGACCCTCTCGCTCCCACAGTACACTCTCATAGACTGCCGTCCTCTAGCCATGCCGCCACCGCTGGCGACGTTCTTGTGGACGTGCACGGCGTTCAGCGTCGCCACCGCTGGCGACGTTCGTGTGGAGACACATGACTGTCAGCTTCTCCCATGGTACATGCATTCTAGACTAAGGCCCCGTGCATGTCGGTGTAGCGCTAAATGTTAGGTGATAGACACTGTTAATCTCACTATTTGCCGAAGTAGTTTACAATCAATATGCTCTGCGTAAGAAGCTTCCTGGACTTGTTCTGCACTAAATCTGCTTAGCTGAGATGGCATGCCAAGGCCGATTAGTTGCTAAAATATCCTGCCATATATTTATTATGACCTAGATTGCCATTGTCTAGTAGCCAATCTGTTAGGTGAAATAGCTCTACACCATTTTATACTCGATCTTTGTTGCCGCGATGGCCTTCGATAGTTTGATGGCTGTGTGCTCGGCCTCATTGACTGCTGAAACAGCCTGTCATAATTTAGCACTCAAATCTATTTGCTGATTTAGCTTTACATATATTCGCTACTTAGATCTGCTCGTCCAAATATCTTACCATAGCTTTAGGCATCGACCTAGGTATTTTTTTTGGACTTCATAAAAAAGCATATTTGTTTTTTCTTGTAATATCTAGTAGAAGAACTAATTTGTATGTCTAACAGATGGACAGGACTTGGATAACTTCTACTCGAAGATTCTCCGCTGCATATGTCGAGGGGGTTGAAAACTTGATGAACTTTATCATAGCTGAGTACGGTGGTCTGAAATTAGATATGCTCTGCCCGTGTAGCAGTTGTATGAATGTAGTTACAAGACCCCAGTCAACTGTGCAAAATTATTTACACTTGTATGGGATGTCTGTCACATATAATAGGTGGGTTCATCATGGTGAAGCTGTGAACGTCAATGTTATTGACTATGTGGAAGGAGCAGATCACCATCTTGATCTACCTGATGCTCAAGTGGAAGAGGATGAGGAGGTGGTGGTGGCGGAGCCAGTGAGTTTGACCAACATTGAAACAATGCTACGAAATGCTTGTGCATTTCATGAACTTTCACCTGCAGAAGGAAAACGGTGGGCCTGCATGTTGGAACAATGCAACGTGGTTGTCACCCTAGGATATAAGCTTTTAGTATTCTCAGCTATGGTCACCTTTCTTCAGGTGAAGACATCTGAGCGGATGACCAACAAATCATTCGATGTGATGTGGGCTGTTTTCTGCAAATCTTTCCCAGATGCGTCTGAGCTTCCACACACCTACAGTAAAATGAAGAATTTACTTTGTGCAGTTGGAATTGGATATGATATGATCCATGTTTGTAAGAATAATTGTGTTCTGTTCCAGAAGGATTATGCCAACTTAAGTGAATGCCCGAAATGCAAATCATCAAGATGGAAAGATGGTGATGCTATGAAGAGGATTCCTCATAATGTTCTGAGACATTTTCCAATTATACCAAGATTGCAGAGGTTGTTTCATGATGCTGAAACAAGAGAGGATGTATGGTGGCATTCTAGGAACCAGGAGTACAGAGATCAGACTGTAATGAGCCATCCATCACATGGTAGTGAGTGGAAAAGCTTCAATCAGAAACACAAAAAGTTTGGTGCCGACCCGAGAAACATTAGACCTGGCTTAGCTTCAGATGGATTTAACCCATTTGGCCTCCAGAGCGCCACATATAGCACGTGGCCAGTGCTTGTTATCCCTTACAACATGCCTCCAAATGTTTGCACCAAAGAATCAAACTACATGATGGCCTTGCTCATCCTAGGTCCAAAAAGTCTTGGAAAGGATTTTGATCTATTGATGGAGCCTCTTGTGGAGGAACTTCCACCGCTATGGAGGGGTGTTCTCACTCGAGACCTATATAGCAGCCCACCAGCTGATTTCTTTCTGCGTGCTATTATAATTTGGTGCATCCATGATTCTCCGGCTTTGGGCACTATGTCAAGGCGAATGACACATGGTTACAATGCATGTGTTCCCTGTGACTGGAATCCGCTGTTGTAACACCCCAAAAATTTAACCAAGTTTTATTTATTAAAATTTTGCTAGGAGTTTAAATTTTTTGCCTTCTGGACTTTCTGTTGATTTCAGAACCTTTTAAATATTGAGTTTTACCCAAGTGTAAACTTTCCAAAAATGTATTGGATTTCTATGCTCTCTCAATATAACAATTTTTAATCAGTAGAGCTTTATTTATTGAATTATATCTTCCTGAGCATTATTCCTTAAAATGACTTTCATCAGTTTTGGAGCTATTTTTGAACTACCACCATTTGATAAATTTAACTTAAATTCCAACCAAAATTTGGAGATGTCATGTGATGTTTCTAAATCACTTTTATGCAAAAATATATTTCATTCATTGCATATTTTGAGTTCTACACCTATTTTTCAAATCTGGTCCAGTGGGCATTTTTGCACTACAGCCTATTTAAATATTTCTTTAAAGCCTCCACCAAAATTATGGGATGTCAGTGGTAGCATGCCATCCAACTTTATGCAAACACCTAGTGATGCTCTTTGGAAAAATTGAGTGAATCAACCTCTTTTTCATTCTGGTCCAGCCTTGTGTTTTCTACTGCAACCCTATTATTTTTTGCTCTAGTGACCTTGTGCTTTCACCTGCTTCTAGTCAACCCTACAAAACCTCTAAGTCCAGGAGCATGCACCCTTTGGGACATTTTTGGTTCATTTAATGATGCCATTTACTCCCTATCCAGAATTGAAGTTTTGCAAAACTTGCACTAGCAAGTTTCTTCATTTGTCAAACTAACCTCACCACCCTCTCTTTCATCTAAAGAGACCCCACTCTGGGAGATTTGGCCACTCCAAGAACTGCCTAGGTGCCTTTGGCATTTTGTCAAACACCTTGAGAGCATGGACAGATTTGGCATGAGTTTTTGTTTACACTATGAACTTGATCCCCCGACCAGACCAGCATGTCCCATGGATTTGCCCTAGCCTATAACACCACCCTGCTAACCCTCTTGTGTTTTATAGCCCCCTAACATGCCTTAGCATTCTGTCGAGCACGTCCCGTTCATGCTCTGGGCGCGCCCAGAGCGCGCGTTTTGCACGTGCCGCAACCGAGCGGTCGCGTCTTGCCCCGCACCCACTCTGGCCCTTGGCCGACCACAGCGAGCACGCCACGTCCCCTTCTACTCCCCACGAGCACCGCAGCCCTCGCCAGGTCTCCGGCAAGCCAGCAGCTAGCCGCCATTGCCGCCCGACAGCCCCTGCACTGGTCGGCGCCGCCCGAGCCACGCCCGCTCGCCAACTCGCCCTTGGAGCAGTACCCGCTTGTCCGCTAGCTCCTGCCGTCATCCCCAGCCCCGCCACGATGCCCTGCAAGCTACAGAACGGCGGTCTCCGATGAGCTCATCCACTGCCACCGCGAACCAACGTGGGAGCTCTATAAAAGGAAGCCCCTCGAGCTCCTCCGAGCACACAAGTAGCCTCACACCGTACTCCTAGTGCCCCCGTTGCCGTCAATTGGAGACGAAGAGGCCGTCTTCCCCCACTCCGGCCAGTTCGGCCACCGCCGCCTCCCGGCTCCGTTCGGTGCAACCAGGGCCTCCCTCTCTCCACTCTCTTCACAAAGAACCCCCTCTCCCTCTCGTGAGTCCATCCCCCTGCTTGATTTTGGTCAGGGACCGTCGGAGCCAAAAACTCGCTTTGCCCAACGGCCACCTTCCGCTGCAGAGCTCGCCGCCGGCAGCTCCGTCCACCCCAGAGACCAAAGTGACCACCGGTAGGATCGCCTCGATCCCCTGAGGCCTCGGGTGGCCTCGGTTTTTCGAACGGTGCCACCGTTCGCCGGCGAGCCTCGCCGGAGTTCCACCCCGCTCGGACAGAGAAAGAACAGGGGAGGGAAGACCAGTCAAACCTGACCAGTGGGCCAGGCGGGCCCACTGTCGGTGACTCAGGTGCGGTCCACGCTGGATAAGTGGAAACGTGTTTCCAGAATACGCTTTCGACGTGTACGTATATATTCGAATCGTTTTTTCTTCTGTTTTATCTTAATTAACAGATTTTAACCAAAACTTTGACTGAGCTTAACTTTTTGAATACAACTCCAAATGAGTTGATTCTTTTTCCTACCTCTCTCAAATATTTTCTAGTTTATTTTAAGATTTATTTGAAAAAAATCAAAACAACTTTTTGTTTTGTTTTGAAATTGTGTGTCAATTCAAATATATTTTTAAATAGGATTTTTTTTGAAGAGAGGAGAAAGCTTTCAAGAGTTTTGGAATGCACCTTGCCTCCCCACGACTTAAAGGCAAGCATTATGAACCCTGGCATAATATTGTGTGCGTTGTTTGAGCACGGTGACAACACCACCCTACACAGGCATACGTCATTTTATGTGAGGATGTGTTCCTCCTCATAAGTGCATATTAATGATTTTCATGCTAATGGAGTTGATATGGTTGTGATGGAAATCACCGTCATATGCCTTTCATGCATACCGGAAGGGAAGCCGGGAACGCCTCTGTCTTGGGTAGACACGGTCTTGTTCCTAGTCCTCTGTCGAGACGGTCGTGTCCGGTATGGCATGAGGGGGCATGTCGCGTGGTGTTTCTATCTGTTGGTTGAAGTATATACTGTTATGCTAATGATGCAGGGAATATTTAAACCTCCTGAGTAGACCGTAGATCGAGTCTTGTTCCGGTAACCCCCATACTTGTTTCGTACTGCCACTTGTCCCTGCAATAGGTAGGGTACGGTTCAGTAAATTGTCAACCCCTTTCCTAGCACACACCATACAGAGAGGCCATGGTGGAAGATACCGGAGGCATCCGGTAGGCATGCCACCTGGTCCGGGAGCATGGGTGTTTCGGTTGTAGCCGAAGGGGTAGCTCCCCTAACTTGCGCGCGGTATAAATTTTGTGATCCCATGTTACGTCGAGGTTGTAGCCTCCCCACTTAGAGTTTTGCTTAATGGGTGTCGGTGTCAAAACTGGCGGATCTCGGGTAGGGGGTCCCGAACTGTGCGTCTAGGCGGATGGTAACAGGAGACAAGGGACATGATGTTTTACCCTGGTTCGGGCCCTCTTGATGGAGGTGTAAAACCCTACGTCCTGCTTGATTGATATTGATGATGTGGGTATTACAAGAGTAGATCTACCACGAGATCAAGGGGGCTAAACCCTAGAAGCTAGCCTATGGTATGATTGTTTTTCGTCCTACGGACTAAAGCCATCCGGTTTATATAGACACCGGAGAGGGCTAGGGTTACACAGAGTCGGTTACAATGGTAGGAGATCTACATATCCGTATTGCCAAGCTTGCCTTCCACGCCAAGGAAAGTCCCATCCGGACACGGGACGAAGTCTTCAATCTTGTATCTTCATAGTTTGGGAGTCCGGCCAATGATGATAGTTCGGCTATCCGGACACCCCCTAGTCCAGGACTCCCTCAGTAGCCCCTGAACCAGGCTTCAATGACGACGAGTCCGGCGTGCATGTTGTCTTCGGCATTGCAGGGCGGGTTCCTCCTCCGAATAATTTATAGAAGATTGTGAACACCAGGATAGTGTCCGGCTCTACAAAATAAATTCCACATACCACCGTAGAGAGAATAATATTTACACAAGTTCAATCTGCTGACGTATTTCGTGGCGTGACGTCACACCACAACCAAGCCTTTACTCAAATCGTTTTTATAATACCGCCTCCACGCGTTTAGTGAGGCGATTTCCTTGGCACGTCTTGTCGAAGCAGAGATTGTGTTCCCCTTATTCCGGGATTCTCATCAATACGGATGTGGGTAACCCACCCGCGCCCGTTGCCACACCCCCTCCATCGAAGGCGTGTTCCAAACGGTCACGGGGACGGCTCTTGGTATTCTCCCTCTTTATAATGAGACCAAGGCCCGTTCTTTTCCTTCAATCCTCAATCGAATCCACCCCTCGCCCCGAGTTCCAACACCCAGGGCTCCAGATTCGGGTACTTTCGACCTTCGACAATGTCCGGCTCCGACCTACGAGGCCGGGGGATGCCCTCCTCCGTCACAGAAGAGAACGTGCTAAAGCTGAGAGACGCCAGGTACTTAACCTACGAGATTTCGCATAGGTTTCCTGCTCGAGGGCAAGTTATTCCTACTCCCGAGCCCGGTGAGAGTGTCGTGTTCGTGTCTCACCTCCGTAGGGGTTTAGGCTTCCCGATGGATCCCTTCGTGAGGGGGCTCATGTTTTACTATGGGCTAGAATTCCATGACTTGGCTCCGGAGTCCATCCTCCACATCTCATCATTCATTGTCATCTGCGAAGCCTTCCTCCGCACTACCCCTCACTTCGGCTTGTGGCTCAAAACCTTCAACATGGAGCCGAAGATGATTGAGGGGCATCAGGCAGAGTGTGGCGGGGCAGTTATAAGCAAGAGGGCCGATGCTCCATGGCCCGAGGGCTCCTTTCAGGAGGAGCTCGGCTTGTGGCAACATGAGTGGTTCTATATCACCGCTCCCAGGGGCAGCAGGCAGAGGCCGCCGCCCGCCTTTCGCCCGGGCCGTCCACAACGGCTGACATCATGGGTCAACAAGGGGCTTGACTGGGGGCCGTCCAAAGACGTACCCCTGTTGCAGGGCCGGATTCGAGGCCTCCAGGAAAGGGAGATCAATCTGGTCATAGTGGCACAGGTTATGCTGATTCGGCGCCTTTTGCCCTGCAAACGTCGCCCCCTCCGCCTGTGGGAATTTAATCCGGAGGGGCCACGGGCTCTCCAACACTTCATGGGTTTGACACCCGTGGAGATGTACAAACTGTTCTTCGGATTGCAAGAGATGCGTCCAGACTTGACCGAGGATGCTGGCCTAAGCTACAATCGCCCGGATACTCAAGTAAGTAGCCCTGTGTCCGGACACATTGTTCATTTATTTATCATGGGTTTTCCTTTTAACCAGCTGTCCCTTGGATAGGAGTGGATAGCGCAAGCAAAACAGATAAGGTGTCCGGCCCCCCTCCCTGAGACCACGCCGGATCCCGTGTTAATCAAAATGTTGGAGGTTGCACCTTCGGAGGAGGGCGAAGGGGGGCACAGGGAAACTACCACCTCTGACAAGGAGGCTTTCAGTAAGGGGGGAATCGAGAATCCCTCCTTCTAGGGGGAGAAGAGGACCGCTTTCGAAGACCCGGAGGACAAGGCCTCAAAGCGGGGAAAGAAATCTGCACCAGAAGGTCCTGTGCCGGGGAGAGCCCTGGCCGCACTGTCTCCCCAGAGGAATCAACCCTCCAGCGAGCCGTAAGTAAAAAGGGGGAATTCTTTAATAGGGGACACCCCTACTTTATTTCTAAGGGTAACCGAAGTTTTCACCTTGTAGTTTGGATCTCAGCCCATCTCAGCAGAGCTCATCTTCGGGGGACCTTCGTCCGGAGATGATGGAGAGCGAAACGCCTCCATCTGCTGCCCTGTCGGGTGGGGCGGACGACCCTGAGGTGTCGTCACGGAGGGTCTCCCCGAGTCCGGTGGGGCCGGGGAGTTCGGCACCCACTGGAGTATGGCCGGTGGAGTTGCAGGATTTGCTCAAGAGGGCGTCTATCTCAGAAGATCACCGCACATTAATGAGTATGGTGATTGAAAGGATCTCATCCGCCGAGAGCGGGTTGCATGAGGCCGTCAGAAGTTTGCTGACGGGGCTTGAGGTACGCGAAAAATGACATACCTTTTGACAGTTTTGCACATGGAGTGCGCCCTGTATAGATAGTATCCCCTGAGACTTGGTATGCTGTCGAAAGCGACAGCGTGCCGAGGATCATAATCTCAGTTATAGAATGTCGCTTTTTCTATGCAGGTGGCGGAACGTTCGGTGGCCAGCTGGACTGATGGAGTTGCCGAGCTAAAGCGGCAACTCGATGTTGTGGATGCGGACATCGTGCTGGTCAATAAACGACTTAACGAGTCACAAGGTAGGTGGTTGCTCCGCGGTCACCTAGTAAGGGAGCTGATGTCCGTTCCTTACAATTTGTATGCTTGATGCAGATGGTGCCGCTGCTGTGGAAGACCTTCGAGCAGAGCTCGCTCGAGCCAAGGAGCAATCCAGGAAAAGTGATGCGGCTACCTCGAAGGCAGCAGAAGAGCTAAAAGCCGAAAAGGCTGCTCACTTCGAAAGCAGGGAGGAGATGGCCGGAATGGCCGTGAAATTAAAAGATGCTACCGACCGCTATGAGGTTCTTGAAAGAGAACTCCAAGTGGAGCAAGATGACCTGAAGAAGGCCGCCGCCGAAGCCAAGGATGCCCGTAGTGCGATGCGGGCTATGAAGGAGGAACTGTGTCAGGCCAGAGACATTACGGCTGGAAAGCCCTTTCTGCTGCGTAGGAAGTTCACGAATCCGAAGTATTCTCAGTTGGGCCAATTGTGTGGTGCGGAGGATCCTTATCTGGATTTGGCGGCGAGTGCAGCGGACACAGTCGTGCACTTCCGAAGCCAGATGGATCACGAAATGGAAGACCTTTTCTGGTCTCAATTCCATAGTCCGGAGCGTCCACTTCCGTTGACTGATCGGCTGGCTGAGTGGGCTGAGCTGAATAGATTGTCCGAACTTGCCATGACGGATGTGGTCGCTCATCTGTGGCCGGAGGGGCCCAAGCCTGAGAGTTATTTTGGCTTGTTGCAGCAACTCCTTGGGGCGGTGCCGCATATCGACGCGATGAAGCGGTCGGCATGCATAGAAGGTGCACGGATGGCTCTCGCCCATGTTAAGACATACTGGGTGGAGATGGATGCCACCGTTGTTGCATCCCGGGGTTCGGACAAAGGCCGATTACCCGCCGAGCACTATTTTGAGGAAGTCCTGTAGGGCGCTCGTTTAATAGAGTCGCAGTGCTCGAAAGATGTTATGTTCAAATGACGTGTATGATTTGTGAGATCATGTTTATAATGCAATAGCTTTTTATACTTGTGCGTTCAAGTATTGAACTATCTCCTGTGCGGCCGTATATGTATGTATAACCTGAAAGATGGCAGTCCTTGGCTTCAGCCCCCACGCACATGGTGTGGGGGTGTTTGCAAAAAGAAAAGCGCTTTTTCACACTTAATCCAATGTCTTGG
Organism: Triticum timopheevii; assembly: GCA_963921465.1. Taxonomy (NCBI): domain Eukaryota; kingdom Viridiplantae; phylum Streptophyta; class Magnoliopsida; order Poales; family Poaceae; genus Triticum; species Triticum timopheevii. Next base: position 158,866,253 of record OY997272.1, read on the forward strand.
TCCTTTGAAGGAGGTGATAGCATAGCAAACTAGGCAACCGGACTATAATGCTTTATCACTTTCACTTAGCCATAGGAGCTCGAAGGTGGGGCTACTATATAGCCCCTAGAGGCACCACGCTTCTCCGAACTCGGGGCGCGTATGTGCCTGACCGGGAAGCGGTCCTTCGTCAAAGCGGAGGAATTCTAAACAATCCAGTAGTCGATCGAGTGGTTGACCAGTCTCTCGCTGTATCATGACAGTCAGTTTTTGGCTTTCTCTACTAAGGTGCTCGCCCGGCCGAACCGGGGCACAATCGCAGTAGTTCTCCTGGTGCCGCGTTAGCCGATGGAGCGGAACGTAAGGCAGCAAAACATAGGAGCCGGGCAAACCCAACATTTGACAAACACATGATTCGGAGCTGATGCATATAAGGCCTAACTCGAGACGCCGAGCACTCCCTGAGGTGTTCGGTCTTTATGATACCGAGAAGAACAATGCCCTAAGCCCCTAGTGTCCAGGTACGGGAAGGAACTTCTGACGCGGCCGATGCCAAAACGCCAGCCTCCTCCTCGGTTATGGTAAGAAACCGGGGGATGTGTATCAACAAGAGACAGCAAGAAAGGTTTACACAGGGTCTTAATCTGAAAAGAATCCTTGTAACGGGTCCCTGCTGCATGTCTACGCCTGTGTCTTTGTTGTGCTGTATCCTGGACGGGTGTAGCACGCGCTTCGTCTGTAAAGGAGAAGAACTTAGTTTGGAAAAATATCATGCAAAAGGTGTAGTTAAAATAAAGTATGATGAATTTGAGCTTTATTGGCTCTCATTGTTTATACGTGCAGCCCCTTGTAAAGGGGTATGCGGCGGTGAAGCCCCTTGTTTATTTATGCCGGACTCGCCTAACCGTGTCCAAGGTCTGAATGACCTATTTTTAGGGCTTTGAGCAGCAAGGTCGGATTAGTGTGAGGCTGTCAACGCAGTCTCACGTTTTCCGTGGTCGAGGAACACTTAGATTTACCCTTTGCTGAGATTATGTCATATGGACCAGGCATTTTGTTTAGGTTGGATAGCTCGTCACTGTTGTCCTTGAGGGGTAGTGTTTTATTATTCGGCCGAGAGCTTTTGAATCCGGCGTTGACCGCCGTGCTATTTGGGCCATTTTCCTTATTCCGACGCTGATCTTCTCTGCGTCGTGATTTCCCATTTCCATCCCTGACTTCGGATGTACACGGGTCGCTGGTGCTGCATCTAGCCAGCCAGCTGTCTTCCCCCGCACAAAAGTGGGTCATGAGGCTTGTTAGTGCGGCCATTGTTCTTGGTTTTTCCTGGCCGAGGTGTCTGGCGAGCCATTTGTCTCGGACGTTGTGCTTAAAGGCTGCTAAGGCTTCGGCGTCCGGACAGTCGACTATTTTGTTCTTTTTGGTGAGGAACCTGTTCCAGAATTTTCGTGCTGACTCTCCGGGCTATTGAGTTATGTGACTTAAATCATCTGCATCCGGAGGGCGGACATAAGTCCCCTGAAAATTTGCTCGAAACGCATCCTTGAGCTCTTCCCAACTTCCAATGGTATTTTCCAGGAGGCCAATGCCGAGCTGGCCCTTTGAGCTTGAGGGTTAGGTATTTTATGGCATGGAGATCGTCTCCTATGGCCATATGTATGTGTAGGATATAATCCTCAATCTAGACTCCGGGGTCTGTTGTTCCGTCATATGCCTCTATGTTGACGGGTTTGAATCCCGCTGGAAATTCATGGTCCAGTACCTCATCGGTGAAACATAGTGGGTGTGCAGCGCCCCTGTATTTAGGTGTGCCATTGTCTTCGAACACTCGGCGGGTTGTATTGCTCCCCGGAGTCTTCTTTTTTGGCCCGTAGATGGACCTGACCGGGCCATCATTTTTGCGAGGATCTTTATGTGGATCGTGTGCCGGCTTGTGTGCGGCGCCCCTTGCCGCTCTTAGCCTGTCATCAGGTCATCTATCCGGCCAGGCGGCGTCTTTGTTTTTTGACTGTGGGGGCTCTACGGCCTCCTCGTCAAATTCGGGCAACAACTTGCGCTTCGGGTAGCTCTTCGCCTGGTGACTATTGCCGTATTTATCTGCGGTATTGAGTACTTTGCTCCATCTTATTCTGAGTGCGTCCTCCGCTGTTTTGAGCTTCCGCTTTTGCTTCTTCGGACTTCTTGCAGTGGCGACGAGCCTTTTATGAAGGTTCTTATGCTCCGGTGGTTTGTCGGGCATGAGATCGTCTGGACTATTGTTTTCGCCGGCGATGGGTTGCTTGTCCAATCCATCCTGTTCGGATGGTTGCTTGGTGGCATGTTCGTCGTCCACTGCTTCACCTTGCTCTAAGGCTGGGTCAGTATGGGTGCCGTTGTTATCGAGGCGGGACTTCGGGCGGCGCTTGCGTTGCCGTTTTGGTTGTTTATTGGGGGAGTTGTCCTTCGCCACGTCCCGTTGTTCCTCGTTGTCGCTTCCTTTTGGTGTATCCACCATGTATATGTCATATGATGAGGTGGCTTTCCAGTGCCCAGTAGGCGCTGGTTCTTGGTCATCTCCGGCATTGTCGTCCATACCGTCAATGTCTTCGGAGTCGAAGTCTAGCATGTCGGTTAGATCGTCGACAGTGGCTACTAAGTGGGTGGTGGGTGGGCTTTGAATTTCTTTGTCGTCTGTATCCCAACCGTCCTGACCACAGTCCGGCCAGGGCTCTCCTGATAACGGGAGATATTTTAGCGAACTCAAGATGTCGCCGAAGGGTGAGTGTTGAAAGATGTCCGCAGCGGTGAACCCCATGACCGGCGCCCAATCGGATTCGATTGGAGGGGGCGCGGGAGGTTCGGAGTCCGGCGAGGAGTCCGGCACCTCGGAGTCACGAGCTTCATGAGGGACGAGGTTAGTGTTCGGCTCTATCGCCGTAGAGGTTGCAGCCCCCGAGGCGGTGTCTAGCCACCTGTCCTCGATCTGCACAGCCGGCTCCGAATTGAAGATCGGAGCGGACTCGTGTGCGGCCTCCAGGTTACTGTCCGACTGCAGGGCTAAGTCATGCCCGTCGTGACAGTGCGGCGCGCTCGACTGTGGCTCGAATCCATCGAAGATCAAGTCCCCGCGGATGTGAGCCGTGAAGTTCAAACTTCCAAATCTGACCTGACGGCCAGGGGCGTAGCTTTCGATCTGCTCCAGATGGCCAAGCGAATTGGCCCGCAGTGCAAAGCCGCTGAATACGAAGATCTGTCCGGGGAGGAAGGTCTCACCCTGGACTGCGTCGTTGTTGATGATCGAAGAAGCCATCGGGCCTATCGGTGACGACACAGAGGAACTCTCAATGAAAGCACCAATGTCGGTGTCAAAACCGACGGATCTCGGGTAGGGGGTCCTGAACTGTGCGTCTGGGCGGATGGTAACAGGAGACAAGGGACACGATGTTTTACCCAGGTTCGGGCCCTCTTGATGGAGGTAAAACCCTACGTCCTGCTTGACTGATATTGATGATGTGGGTATTACAAGAGTAGATCTACCACAAGATCAAGGGGGCTAAACCCTAGAAGCTAGCCTATGGTATGATTGTTTTTCATCCTACAGACTAAAGCCATCCAGTTTATATAGACACCGGAGAGGGCTAGGGTTACACAAAGTCGGTTACAATGGTAGGAGATCTACATATCCGTATTGCCAAGCTTGCCTTCCACGCCAAGGAAAGTCCCATCTGGACACTGGACGAAGTCTTCAATCTTGTATCTTCATAGTCTGGGAGTCCGGTCGATGATGATAGTTCGGCTATCCGGACACCCCCTAGTCCAGGACTCCCTCAATGGCTGTCGTGGGTGATTCCAGACACCGGTAAGTTAGGCTGGTGTGTGCGGATAGGTGTGTTCCCAATTAAAAGGCCGTAGATAGAATTAATCCCAATGGACTAAAGGAATCCGTTACTCGTGGGTAAAGAGTACACTCTCTGCAGAGATTAAAACCTATTCGAATAGCCGTGTCCATGGTTAAGGATTACAGTCTAGGATGGGTCAAGCGTCGGTCTTAGTGTCGGTCTTCGGAGGAGAAAACTGCTAAACCAGAACATGGATTGTGATTGGTAACTTATGATAATTATGATTATTATGGACTAACCCCATTATAATATTTGAAGTATTGAGTATCCCTGGAACGGTTTTACCTCCTGGATATTCACTGTGTTTATTTTATAAGCCCATTTATGTGGTGTCGCTGAGACGCCCGACTGTGGCATTTATTTTATAAGCCCTTTATGTGGTGTCGCTGAGACGCCCGACTGTGGCATTTATTTTTATAAGCCCTTTATGTGGTGTCGCTGAGACGCCCGACTGTGGCAATTATTTTATAATTACTTTATGTGGTGTCGCTGAGACGCCCGACTGTGGCATTTCTTTTATAAGCCCTTTATGTGGTGTCGCTGAGATGCCCGACTGTGGTATTTATTTTATAAGCCCTTTATGTGGTGTCGCTGAGACGCCCGACTGTGACATTTATTTTATAAGCCCTTTATGTGGTGTTGCCGAGACGCCCGACTATGGCATTTATTTTATAAGCCCTTTATGTGGTGTCGCTGAGACGCTCGACTGTGGCATTTATTTTATAAGCCCTTTATGTGGTGTCGCTGAGACACCCGACTGTGGCATGCTTGTTATTTTTTTTATAATTTTATCACTTCTATGTTATTGCATATCCATAAATAACTTGCTTGCATACATCAGAGTTTTTACTATTTTTGTTACTGACGTCATGATCATAAAATATTTCAGTACAGTTTTACCGTTGTTATATTATACCCGTATTCATTTGCGAGTACATTCAAAAGTACTCACTGGCTTGTCCTCTGGCTATTGTCTTGGCCAGATTTCTTGCGCCGAGAGGAGCGACTGTGATGACAGCCCCGGAACCTATGAAATGGTGATAGCAGCCTCGTGAAGATAGGAGTTAACCTGGTCAACTGTTCCTGTGGGAAATGGAGTCCCATAGACGCTGATGATCTACAAAATGCTTTCGCCATCAACCACTAGAAACCAAATTGTTGTACTCACAGGCCAGAATGGTCTTGTACTACATATTTTGCTTTTTGCTTGGAATTTCTATATCAAGTTGGTGCCTCATCAGCTAACAGTAATCCTGGGGCTGGTGAGCACAAAGGCCATTTTCTAGAAATTAATACCCGGAAAACCGGTCGACACAAACTTGGTATCAGAGCCAGACTGACCTTTGGCTAATCCTATCTTAGCCAGGTCGAAAAACCTAGGTAAACCAACCCATTAGACCTTAACCAAACCCCGGACAAGCTTCTCGTGCAAGATAGCCACACAGTGACCCCGACACTATTTGGCAGTCGGTGCCCAACCTATCATCTTAGCCTATCGATCACGCGCCAGTGACCGACGCCCAATATGTCCCATCCGCAAGCGTGCGAAGGAAGACTCCGTCCCCTTTTCTATAAAAAGGGCATGCTAGCCTCAACCCAGGACAACACATCCTTTTCCCGAACCTAGCCATAATGCCTGGCCCCGTAGTGCACAATGAGACCACAGCAACAAACCTTGGAGGTTTTGTGACCATACTCGCAAACCTCACCCGTCGTGCCTATGCGTTAGAAGAGCCCCCAGAATATGTTGTGTACCAAGGACCCATGAGCGGTGAGGACCGTCAATTCTAGGCCACTGTGCACATCTACGGTAGGAGTCTGTCGCCAGAACGCCCCTACAGGTTCACCAGAAGGACAACTTCCTTCAAGCCACAAGACATCCAGCTAGCTGCCCGAGAGGCTATAGTTCAACTCCGGCAGTTGTCGCCCAGAGTTAACTGTCGCTCGTTCTACTACTACCCCAGTCGTGAAGGGTATGGTAGATCACCCCAAGTTGCCAACGGAGACCACGAGACGGATCCTGCATTGTTGCACCTAGTGCGTTATGTAGATGCACTAGAGGCACTGTTCAATCAGATCACCATTGATCTAATCGCAGCTCGTGGAGAGCTGGTTCGCCGAGCCCCGGCAAGCAGGGAAGACGAGCCCGACACCGACAACCCAGTCGTGCTGTTCGGACACCCGATCGAGACCCTGAGGTCAGCCCCAGCAATCAATCAAGGTGCTTTGATGACCCCAGAAGTGCTTCGTCGTCTTTTGGGACCACACTCCAATGGGATTGTGACCAACAATCCCCGCAATGGTCATCATCGCCACCCCGACCCTGCAGCCCCTCTACCACCTCCAGCTAATCCCGACAATGAGACCCGTGGAGTAGCCTCGACATCCACTAGGCACGCCCGTTTGGATGTAAACGAGGTAGACTAAGTCACCCGAGTAGTGCCGAGTCTTGGTGTATCCTCGCTTTGTAATCGTGTGACCTTGTAAACAAACGCAGTCTGTTGTTGTGCCTCTGTTTTAATAGTAGCCCTTGCATAATTGTGTCAGCCTGCAGTTGCATTTTTATTTCAGGCACAACTACCAAAACCAACCCTGACGACACCCACAGTAACACGTCCCCTTTTTGAGATATGTGTATCTGTGGTTTTGACCCCAACCCCTTGGAGATGATCTGGCAGATTTATTTCCTTTCACCACAGTAAGTAACCCAGCCTGGATGCTATATAAGAAGGCCACCTCGTGACCTTACCCAGCACCCCTCACCTCGTGCACCACCCTCAGAACCATTTCTTGTCATGCCGAGCCCTAGTATTTATCTCTGAACCCCAGATGCAACCCCGGGTAGCTTTGTCAAAATATTGTGGGACTTTACCTTCACTTACATGGGTTCTACCCAGCCACCCCAGTACGAGCTGTTCAAATCGAGAATCACCCCTTCCACCTCGAAATATTGGGCAGTAGTACACATCCCTCCCGTAGACTCCAACCAAGACCCAACGGAGGTCTCCTTCGTGGGGAGATCTATGCCAACCCCACACATGGCCATAGAAGCTGCTACGTACGAAGCGATTACTCCTCTTCGATTCGCGGTACCCTATGCCAGCGAACAAGGGTATTATTACTTTCCGAGCCGTGTAGCACCCGGAGGAGTAACATCTTTTCCTGGTGGACGATTTGGGAGAGACCCAGTACTGGCCAACCTTGTCCAGTACATCATCGCTCAAGAACGTTTGAACCAGCGAGTAATGGATTATCTCCAGAGTCTTGTTGATTTGAATCCTCAGGTTGCCATCAGCAGACCACTGAGGCCCGACTAGGAGAGACACATACATCGACTGGTCAATCCACTTCCTCCGATAGAAGAGGAGTGTGTCCAAGTACCAGAGACGTTTTCTCGGGACCCCGTCCAACTACCGTTTTCATTTTAGACATCACTGCTGTGTTTATTATTGCAATATTTATTATTGCATTGTAACTTATGCATGGTATCCCGAGTTTGTACGACGAGTCGATTATTTGCTTTCTACTAATATGAGTGGTTTTCATTATGATTTTTTCTTAACCATTGTCCCCGCGAGAAATCCTGGAGTAAAATTTCTTTTCCCTGAGTTGCTGCATCACCTATCCTCTCACTTCATGGATTATTTTTATTCACGCAGCACCACGGCAGCAGATCCACAACCACTCGGACTCTTACACTGCTTGCAAAGACACGTAACCGTGTTGCATCTCACCGATTCCCTCCCTAAGCACACCACAGCCTCCAAAGAAAGATTAGCGGAAAATCATCCAGATACTAATCACCTCTCGCACACCGACAACAGATAACACCCGGCATCACACCTAGTCCTCGTGATCACCGCCACCGCAAAGAGCCAGCACCCAGGCAACAGCATCACGGCGATCATCGAGGATCATCGCGCACAGGAGCACGAAGAGCCCCAGCACTGCCGCCAGCCCTCCGCACACCAGAATCACGTAGCAGCCCAGCGCCGCCCCCACCATTAGAGCCTCGTCTCGAACTCCTGTAAGCAGTAATGGAGCAGAAGGAGGAGGAGAAACGAGGCCAGGTGCGAAGTAGAAGAAGGAGCACCGCGATCTTTTTATAGCTCGAGATCGGTGTACGGTGGGCGAAGTCCACCAGCGCCGCTCGTTGCCCGATCGCCGGTGTTCGGAGGCGAATCCGCGAGCAGTGCCAACAGCGCACTGGCCCGCAAAGTGAGTGCACGCTGCACCGGCAGCAAGCACGCCACGCACTATCGTTGTACGGCCTTGATGCCCTACGCGCTAGACCTCGCCGGTGGAGAAAGCGCGGGAAAGCGCGCGGGAGAGAGAGGAAGAAGAGAGAGCCAGAGGAAGAAGGAGAGACTGACAGTGGGCCCTGGGTCCACCTGTCAGCCAGAGAGAGCACTGTGCTCTCGGGTATGACCAATGTATTTAGAATTTAGAATTTATTCTGAATTTACTACGTCCAACGTAGGAATCGCTCGTTTGTCCTAAACGTGGATTTCTCCACACAACGCCAACGTCCCACCCTGTAGTTTTAACCACTTATTGCCCTCTCACTTTAGCCGCTTTTTACCGCTTAAGTAAAGTAAGTGTTTTGACCTAGTAAAAGTATTATTTTCAAATCCTTAGCAAATCTCGGGGACGAGATTTTTTCTTAAGGGGGGTAGTATTGTAACACCCCAAAAATTTAACCAGGTTTTAATTATTAAAATTTTGCCAGGAGTTTAATTTTTTTGCCTTCTGGACTTTCTGTTGATTTCAGAACCTTTTAAATATTGAGGAGTTTTACCCAAGTGGAAACTTTCCAAAAATGTATTGGATTTCTATGCTCTCTCAATATAACAATTTTTAATCAGTAGAGCTTTATTTATTGAATTATATCTTCCTGAGCATTATTCCTTAAAATGACTTTCATCAGTTTTGGAGCTCTTTTTGAACTACCACCATTTGATAAATTTAACTAAAATTCCAACCAAAATTTGGAGATGTCATGTGATGTTTCTAAATCACTTTTATGCAAAAATTTATTATTCCTTAAAATTCCAACCCCCTCTCCCTCTCGTGAGTCCATACCCCTGCTCGATTTTGGTCAGGGACCGCCGGAGCCAAAAACTCACGTTGCCCAACGGCCACCGTCCGCTGCGGAGCTCGCCGCCGGCAGCTCCGTCCACCCCAGAGACCAAAGCGACCACCGGTAGGATCACCTCGATCCCCTGAGGCCTCGGGTGGCCTCGGTTTCCCGAACGGTGCCACCGTTCGCCGGCGAGCCTCGCCGGAGTTTCGCCCCGCTCGGACAAAGAAAGAAGAGGGGAGGGAAGACCAGTCAAACCTGACCAGTGGGCCAGGCGGGCCCACTGTCAGTGACTCAGGCGCGGTCCACGCTGGATAAGTGGAAACGTGTTTCCAGAATACGCTTTCGACGTGTACGTATTATTCGAATCGTTTTTTTCTTCTGTTTTATCTTAATTAATAGATTTTAACCAAAACTTTGACTGAGCTTAACTTTTTGAATACAACTCCAAATGAGTTGATTCTTTTTCCTACCTCTCTCAAATATTGTCTAGTTTATTTTAAGATTTATTTGAAAAAAATTGAAAACAACTTTTTTTGTGCTGTTTTGAAATTGTGTGTTAATTCAAATATATTTTTAAATAGGATTTTTTTTGAAGGGAGGAGAAAGCTTTCAATAGTTTTGGAATGCACCTTGCCTCCCCACGACTTAAAGGCAAGCATTCCGAACCCTGGCATAATATTGTGTGTGTTGTTTGAGCACGGTGACAACCGCACCCTACACAGGCATACGTCATTTTGTGAGGATGTGTTCCTCCTCATAGGTGCATATTAATGATTTTCATGCTAATGGAGTTGATATGGTTGTGATGGAAATCACCGTCATATGCCTTTCATGCATACCGGAAGGGAAGCCGGGAAGGCCTCTGTCTTGGGTAGACACGGTCTTGTTCCTAGTCCTCTGTCGAGATGGTCGTGTCCGGTATGGCATGAGGGGGTATGTCGCGTGGTGTTTCTATCTGTTGGTTGAAGTATATACTGTTATGCTAATCATGCAGGGAATATTTAAACCTCCTGAGTCGACCGTAGATCGAGTTTTGTTCCGGTAACCCCCATACTTGTTTCGTACTGCCACTTGTCCCTGCCATAGGTAGGGTACAGTTCAGTAAATTGTCAACCCCTTTCCTAGCACACACCGTACAGAGAGGCCATGGTGGAAGATACTGGAGGCATCCGGTAGGCATGCCACCTGGTCTGGGAGCATGGGTGTTTCGGTTGTAGCCGAAGGGATAGCTCCCCTAACTTGCGCACAGTATAAATTTTGTGATCCCATGTTACGTCGAGGCTGTAGCCTCCCCACTTAGAGTTTTGCTTAACGGGTGTCGTGGGTGATTCCAGACACCGGTAAGTTAGGCTGGTGTGTGTGGATAGATGTGTTTCCAATTAAAAGGCCGTAGACGGAATTAGTCCCAATGGACTAAAGGAATCCGTTACTCGTGGGCAAAGAGTACACTCTCTGCAGAGATTAAAATCTATTCGAATAGCCGTGTCCATGGTTAAGGATTACAGTCTGGGATGGGTCAAGCGTCGGTCTTAGTATCGGTCTTCGGAGGAGAAAACTGCTAAACCAGAACATGGATTGTGATTGGTGAATTATGATAATTATGATTATTATGGACTAACCCCGTTATAATATTTGAAGTATTGAGTATCCCTGGAACGGTTTTACCTCCTGGATATTCACTGTGTTTATTTTGTAAGCCCTTTTATGTGGTGTCGCTAAGACGCCCGACTGTGGCATTTATTTTATAAGCCCTTTATGTGGTGTCGCTTTGACGCCCAACTGTGGCATTTATTTTTATAAGCCCTTTATGTGGTGTCGCTGAGACGCCCAACTGTGGCAATTATTTTATAAGCCCTTTATGTGGTGTCGCTGAGACGCCCGACTGTGGCATTTCTTTTATAAGCCCTTTATGTGGTGTCGTTGAGACGCCCGACTGTGGCATTTATTTTATAAGCCCTTTATGTGGTGTCACTGAGACGCCCGACTGTGGCATTTATTTTATAAGCCCTTTATGTGGTGTCGCTGAGACGCCCGACTGTGGCATTTATTTTATAAGCCCTTTATGTGGTGTCACTGAGACGCCTGACTGTGGCATTTATTTTATAAGCCCTTTATGTGGTGTCGTTGAGACGCCCGACTGCGGCATTTATTTTATCAGCCCTTTATGTGGTGTCGCCGAGACGCCCGACTTTGGCATTTATTTTATAAGCCCTTTATGTGGTGTCACTGAGACGCCCGACTGTGGCATTTATTTTGTAAGCCCTTTATGTGGTGTCGCTGAGACACCCGACTGTGGCATGCTTGTTATTTTTTTAATAATTTTATCACTACTATGTTATTGCATATCCATAAATAACTTGCTTGCATGCATCAGAGTTTTTACTATTTTTGTGACTGACGTCATGATCATAAAATATTTTAGTACAGATTTACCGTTGTTATATTATACCCATTTTCATTATGTTTGCGAGTACATTCAAAAGTACTCACTGGCTTGTCCCTGGCTATTGTCTTGGCCAGATTTCTTGCGCGGAGAGGAGCGACCGTGATGACAGCCCCGGAACCTATGAAATGGTGATAGCAGCCTCGCGAAGATAGGAGTTAACCTGGTCAGCTCTTCCTGTGGGAAATGGAGTCCCATAGACGCTGATGATCTACAAAACGCTTCCGCCATCAACCACTAGAAACCAAATTGTTGTACTCATAGGCCAGAATGGTCTTGTATTACATATTTTGCTTTTTGCTTGGAATTTCTGTATCAAGTTGGTGCCTCGTCAGCTAACAGTAATCCTGGGGCTGGTGAGCACAAAGGCCATTTTCTGGAAATTAATACCCGGAAAACCGGTCGCCACAGCTGTCATACGCAATACTTAGCAAGATCTGTTACATTCACTACTAGGGAAAACCTTATACACAGAATGTTACCAGTAGCGCTTGTTAAAATGAGGCGCTACTGCTACTTAGCAGTAGCGCGTCTGCTAGAACGGCGCTACTGTTACCCGCTTAGCAGTAGCGCGGCAGGAACAGAACGTGCTACTACTATAATTTCCACACTGTTCCCGACATGCTAGGTATAGTAGTAGTGCCCTTCTATGAACAACGCTACTACTATGGATTTTAGCAGCATCGCGTTTTGCCTCCCCACGCTACTGTTAAAGCTATTTTCACCTAACCCCCCGCGTGGCCTGATTCCCTCTCCTCTGCTTCCTCCCCCAATTCTCCTCTACTATTCCTCGTCGCCTCCACCTCGCCGCCGTCTCCCCCGACCCCGCCTCGCCGCCGTCTCCCCCGACCCCGCCTCACCGCCGTCTCCCCCGACCCCGCCTCGCCGCCATCTCCCCCGACACTGCCTCGCCGTCGTCTCCCCTGACCCCGCCTCGCCGTGCCTCGGTGCCGCTGTCTCCCCCGACCCCATCTCTCTCCCCGCCCTCTGTAAGCACTCTCCCCTTCCGATCCCTCTTCTCTGCTTAGTATGAACCCTAGCTATTTAGTGCTAGTTAGTATGAAGCCTAGGTTATTATTAGTGCTAGTTAGTTAATTACTTATATGGTAATTAGGGCAGTAGTTCCTAGGTACTAATTAGCGAGTAAGAACTAGGTACTAATTAGGTATTAGTTTATTTTTATTAATATTAGGTTTATTTTTAGTAAGAACTAATTGAATTAATAGAACTCGTTAGTAAGAACTTGTTGCTATTTTTTTAGTTAAAGCAATTTTCCCCGCATCGACGTCGACGATGCCTATCCCGCATCCTCGCCGTCGAGTCGGCGGAGGACGACACTGCTATGTCTTGAGCTTGCGTTGGTTTTCCTTGAAGAGGAGAGGTTGATGCAGCAAGTGTAGCATAAGTATTTCCCTCAGTTTTGAGAACCAAGGTATCAACCCAGTAGGAGGCTCCTCAAAAGTCCCACGCACCTACACAAACAAACTGAGAACTCGCAACTAACACAATAAAGGGGTTGTCAATCCCTTCACAGCCACTTGCGAAAGTGAGATCTAATAAAGATAGTATGATAAGATAAATATTTTTTTGGTATTTTATAATATAGATGCAAAAAGTAAAGATGCAAATAAAAGTGGATTGAAAGCAAATATGATAAGAGATAGACCCGGGGGCCATAGGTTTCACTAGAGGCTTCTCTCAAGATAGCATAAGTATTACGGTGGGGAACAAATTACTGTCAAGCAATTGATAGAAAAGCGCATAGTTATGAGATTATCTAGGCATGATCATGTATATAGGCATCACATCCATAACAAGTAGACCGACTCCTGCCTGCATCTACTACTATTACTCCACACATCGACCGACTCCTGCCTGCATCTAGAGTATTAAGTTCATAAGAACAGAGTAACGCATTAAGCAAGATGACATGATGTAGAGGGATAAACTCATGAAATATGATATAAACCCCATCTTGTTATCCTCGATGGAAACAATACAATACATGCCTTGCAACCCTATCTGTCATTGGGTAAGGACACCGCAAGATTGAACCCAAAGTTAAGCACTTCTCCCATGGCAAGAAGGACCAATCTAGTAGGCCAAACCAAACTGATAATTCGAAGAGACTTGCAAAGATAACTCAATCATACATAAAAGAATTTAGAGAAGATTTATTATTCATAGATAAACTTGATCATAAACCCACAATTCATCGGATCTCGACAAACACACCGCAAAAAGAGTTTACATCAAATAGACTCCACAAGAGAGGTGGAGAACATTGTATTGAGATCCAAAAAGAGAGAATAAGCCATCTAGCTAATAACTATGGACCCGTAGGTCTGTGGTAAACTACTCACAACTCATCGGAGGGGCAAGGATGTTGATGTAGAAGCCCTCCATGGTTGATTCCTTCTCCGGCAGAGTGCTAGCGAAGGCTCCAAGATGAGATCTCACGGATACAAAAGGTTACAGCGGTGGAAATTATGTTTTGTGGTGTTCCTGGATGTTTTCGGGGTATGTAGGTATATATAGGAGGAAGAAGTACGTCGGTGGCTGCCCGAGGGGCCCACGAGACAGGGGGAGCGCCCATAGGGGGGGCAACCCCCTATCTCGTGGGGCCCTTGGAAGCTTCTTGACTTGCACTCCAAGCTCTCCGGATCACGTTCGTTCCAAAAATCATGCTCCCGAAGGTTTCATTCCGTTTGGACTCCATTTGATATTCCTTTTCTTCGAAATACTGAAATAGGCAAAAAAAACAGCAATATGGGATGGGCCTCCGGTTAGTTGGCTAGTCCCAAAAAATGATATAAATGTGTAAAATAAAGCACATAAACATCCAAAAGGGGTAATATAATAGCATGGAACAATCAAAAATTATAGATACGTTGGAGACGTATCAAGCATCCCCAAGCTTAATTCCTGCTCGTCCTCGAGTAGGTAAATGATAAAAAGAGAATTTTTGATGCCATTGAGGATGTAAAATACCAATGTCTTCATGGCTCCTTCATGTTTTGCGGCTGATGAATGTCCTTTGATAGGCCATAGAGTCCGCCTGATGATGTGATATATGGTGCGCGGCAGATACTCAAGGTCATCAACAAAGAAATCCTTTGGATATTCAGCATCACGTGGCAAAGGCTTCATCATGCTCAACATCTGGCTCATATTGGGTTCAGGCTTATGGAAGATGCTCTCCAGTGCATTGCGGTGTTTTTGACAACCAGGTTCATATAGATTTCCGGGAGTGGATAGGCCTGTAAGCTCAATGATGTCAAGAGCTTTGGCTTCATGATGAACATTTCCTGTCATCCACTCGAGAACCCATCTCTTCGTATCTCTATTATAACCGCGAATGTGGAGTGTAGCATAGAATTGAAGCAATAGCTCTTCATTCCAATGTTCTTTGTCTGTGACAAAGCTGAGTAGACCAGCATCACGAAAGCAGTCAAGTGCTTCTTCTAAGCACGGCAGTCCAGCAATGGCTTCAGTGTCGAGGCGCATATGAGGGAAGATGCGCCCTTGATCATACAGAACACAGGAGTAATAGCTTCGCTACTGATGACTCTAGAACCGATCTGATGATATTCTTGGCTTCGTGTAGGGGTTCTTTGAGCTATCAAAGAATGTGTTCTGGCTCTTGAAGCCATTTGCATTGAAAGACCTAACAAATGTGGCAGTACCAGGAAACCTTGGTAGTCTTGGCTTTGGCTTCTGGACCTGAGGCCTATGCTCAATGTGATAGTCAAATTGAGGACCAGAGATAGTAGGCGGAGGGACCAGAACAGGCCATCTTACTGTGATTAGCTCTCCATGGTTGTATGCTTGCTCAATTGTATAGGGCCTTGGTGGCGGAACAGGAGTAGTGGCAGCAGCTGAGGCTTCAGGCTGCACAACAGGTGCTTCAGGAGCAGTTGCCTCATTGGTTTCAGGCACACTGGTTGGTTCAAGCTCCACATTAGCTTCAGTCATGACAACGTCATGAGCTTCACTTGCGTTGGTAGTGGCAACTTCAGGATTTTCAACCTCCACCTGCTGAGCTGGAGGGTCAGGCACAGACATGTTCACTTCATGAACAGTTTCTTCAGGAATGGGGGGAGTATGGACACGTTCTTCTTGACGTTCTTCACCGGCTGATGTAGCCGGATGGTCTTCAGCAGCTGGTGCTTCAGACTCAGAGACATTCACAACAGGAGTGGCTTTTGAAAACACTTGACGTGCAACAGGTTGATGGTGCACTTCTCCTTCTGGAACGCTCGGAAGAGGGACTTGAGGCCTTGGTCCTTTGCGAAGCCTTTGTAGTACAGGCGATGCCTTTGGAGATGGAGTGGGCAGGTCCTCGTCCTCTTCAACTTGTACAGATGGTGTGGTTTGTTGTTGTTGGGGAGTGCTGGGGGAGTCTTGTTCTTGCGGGCGATCATCCCATGAAGCATCCTGAGCAATTGGCGTCAGAGGATGACCAATGCTGATGATTTCGCTGTTCGTACAAAGAGGCAATGATACCACATTATATTCAATTTGAGGAAGAACTTCATCATCTTCAACATTATCATCTTGACCAATGTCTTCAACAATGGTGGGTTCAGCTGCTGGAACCTCTTCAGCTTCAGGAGCCTCTGTGGAAGCAGGCTCATGAACAGTCATGCGAAGTTCTTGGGATGCAGATGCAGGACGAACCACTAAGATGGGTTCAACAACAAGGGGCTCTGTGGGAGCAGCCCGACTCTTCTTGATCTTGCGCTTCTTCTTGGAGGGAGCAGCTTCAGAGGCTTATGAGGTTTTCCGTTTTCTGGCTTCAGCCTCTGCAGCCCTCGTCTTCTTCTGTTCTGAAGCAGTTGACGTGACTCTTGGCTTCGAGCCAGTCATGCTGCTTGGGAAGATAATGCGAGGTTCATCTGGCCTCGAAGGTGCAGATTGGACAGTCGATTCCTTCTTCTTTGCAGCCATCCTGGGGTCGATGCCAGGACAACCAAGAGCCTTGCGCTTCTCAGCCTCATTGTAGGCAAGCACACACTTGTCAGCTAGACTCTTCATACGCTCTCTGGAGCCTCGAGCTTCTTCACGCTTCTTGTGAAAGGCTTCTTTGAGCTCGTGCAGCATGATCTTGAAGTTCCTGACATCTTGCACGTTGAGCGTGGCCACATGCTTCTTGAACTGAGCCTTTTCCTAGTCAATCTTGTGCTTCAGTTCGACGATGCGTTGAGTAATAGCTAGCTCCGAAGCAATGGCGCCATTGAAGGCGACGCTGAGGCCAATTGGAAGTTGCAGATCATCGAAGCTGAGGTTTGGTGTGTCAAACCATTCATCAATGAAGTTATGAATGATTGCCACGTCAAAGAGAGGCAAGTTGTTGAAGATCTCTGCTTCTTCCTTGCTCTTGATCAGTTGCTCAAGAGCATCATCTGCAAGATCGTCATCGCTGGACAGATCAATGGGCTCTTCACGCAAAATAGCAGCAGGAGTCAAAGCCTGATCAGTACTCTTGACGATTTTAGTTTTCTTCTCTGTCTTCTTGGAGATGCGGGAAAGATCTTCAGACTGCACACTGGCTTCAAGAGGTGCAGTTGCCAGTGGCTTCACACGAGAAGCTTTTGGAGGTGCAGCTGATGATGAAGCCTTAATCTTCTTTGGCTTCTCCGGCCTTGGAGGAGGAGCTGGGGCTTCATCAGAATCAGCATCATTGTCAGAATGATCCACTTTGGCACCTTGTACCAAGATGTAGGAGATGAGACCTTCAAGGTTTGCAAAGGGGCCAATTCTATTTTCTTCAGCTTCACGTGTGCCATCATCACGGGGAGCAGAGGGACCAGGATTGAAGTCTAATCCCCATGACTTCTTGTTTTCCTTTGCCGAAGCCTTAGCATACTGAAAATTGCGCTTGAAGAGATTGTCGTCACGACACTAGAGCAATGATGATGGGTCGGCTTCTTCAGGCTGTGGTCCACGGACCATGCAAGGATAGAATTCTTGTGCAATGGCTTCAGCTTTGTTCTTGGGGGGAAGGCCTCGATAGAGAATATCATCCCAAGGGCTCTTGATAGCATTTTTCTCTGCGTACTCCTGGGTCACGAACTTGTACTTGAACCACTGTTCATCCCAATAGCGTCGAATCCATTGGATTCGAGTCTTGCGCTGATTGTAGTCCTCTTCAGGATCTGTTTTGTAGATTTCAGCAAGATCATCAAGCAGATCCTTTGAAGTTCCCCCACGACGCTGTCTGCCACTCTTCCTTACTGATTTCTCTGCAGCCATGAACTTCAAACTGAATGGCTTCAATATGTTCAAAGGCTTCAAATGCTTTCTCTTGCTGGTCAGACAGGAACTGGCTTCAGGAGAATCAATGTCTTGTTGTAAGAATTCTGCAAACGAATGCAGACTATGAGAACCTAGGGATTCTCCCACGGACATGTACCTGTGACAGCATTAGAGATGGGAGGGAAGGGGAAGAGGTCATATGCATTCTCAGAAGATTTTGAAGATAAATCAGTTTGAAGACATTGACCTCATGTTGCGAAGACATTCACTTATATGTTGAGAGTCGGTTCCAGATTTGTATGAATCCGTGAATAAGTACAAGTGAGGAATCTAAATAGATGTGAAGCTTAAGTGAATATACTAGCTAGTATGAGATGCAGACAGAGTAGATCTAACTTTGTATAGACAGAAACCAATTTTGATAAATTGGATGAATCATTGAGGATCAAAAAGCTGGTAAAAATAGAGTTATATTTACCACACGAAGAACTGCTAGATGGGAAGAATTTGGAGACCGAGCAGTTCCGTCGACTGTTCCCTAACTTGGCGACGGAGGACACCTACGGCAGCGGCGGAGAGGACAATGCCCGCGGCCGGCGTGAGGACGGCGTCGGAGAAGTCGCGGCAGCTAAGCGCTTCGTCGCCGGCGTCGTCGAGAGCTAGTGGTGGCGCTAGGGTTTTGACGAGGTGGAGAGGTGGAAGAAGGTTTTCTTGACCGCAGGGGACACGTATTTATAAGTAGGTGTGCGACACAACACAATTACGCATGTGCCCCTGTCTGTTCACATCCGTGGGACATGTGGCAAGCATGCAACATATTTAGAGTTGTCCCACGTTCCCACGCCCGCCAAGTTTATCGGATGGTTGTTCCGGCTTCTCCGGATATCGACAATAAAGATGAATCATTTAAATAGGACTTGATGTTTGTCTCTATGTCTTCTGCTGACAAGGATGCAGAGATGACATTCGGCAGTTTCAACAGAATGCATATGATTTGGACAGATAGAGTTTGAGATAGTAAGCATAGAGAGATTAGGGTCCGATCACATTCACTTACTTCAAAAGATTCAACAGTGAAGACATAGCTATAAGTGAATGTTGTAGAGGACAAAATACTAGCATA
This sequence comes from Triticum timopheevii, assembly GCA_963921465.1. Classification (NCBI taxonomy): domain Eukaryota; kingdom Viridiplantae; phylum Streptophyta; class Magnoliopsida; order Poales; family Poaceae; genus Triticum; species Triticum timopheevii. Next base: position 158,885,017 of record OY997272.1, read on the forward strand.
TATATATATATATATATATATATATATATATGAGAAAGCAATCAACTCAACATAGTGAAGTAAATCATGAAGATAAGTTGAAAGTTGAACACAAATCAATATGCAAAGATATTCAACAATAACGCCATGAGTGAAACACTTCAAACCAAGAAATTTTGGTGGTGGCGTTACCCACCGTATAGGAAGTATTAGACCCAGACACGGCGCACAATTATCGTGGCGCTCCGAAGTCAATTTCCATGTTAATGTATTCACACTCAGAATGTAAGTCTTCATTGATTGAAGATATACTTTAATTCGTGTGTTGCACATCTAAGTCATCAACATGCATAAGTGTTAGGATGTGTGCCTGATCACAGGACATTTGAGGATTCCAAGATATTTATCTCACACCGTAACTTGCAAAACCTTTTCTCATCCAAGGGCTTTGTGAAGATATCTGCCAGTTGCTCTTCAGTGTTGACATGAATGATGTCAATATCCTTCTTCATGACATGATCTCTGAGAAAATGATGACGAATTTCAATGTGCTTTGTCTTTGAGTGCTGAACTGGATTGTTGGCAATCTTGATGGCGCTTTCGTTGTCGCAGAAGAGAGGGACTTGCTTCAGATCGATGCCATAGTCCTTGAGAATTTGCTTCATCCACAGAAGCTGAGCACAACAAGATCTAGCAGCAATGTATTCAGATTCAGCAGTTGAGAGTGATACACAGTTCTGCTTCTTTGAAGACCAACAGATAAGTGATCGTCCCAGAAAGTGACATGTTCCTGATGTTGACTTGCGATCCACCTTATCACCAGCATAATCAGCATCCGAGAATCCAACCAGATCAAACCTTGAGCCCTTTGGATACCATAATCCGAGTGTTGGGGTGTAAGCCAAATATCTAAGAATTCGTTTCACAGCTAAGTGATGCAATTCCTTTGGTGCCGCTTGGAATCGAGCACACATGCAAACACTAAGCATAATATCTGGCCTAGATGCACATAGGTAAAGTAAAGAACCAATCATGGAGCGGTATACTTTTTGATCGAACTCTTTACCATTGTCGTCGGGACCAAGATGATGTTTGGCTGGCATTGGCGTCGTGTAACCTTTGCAATCTTGCATTCCGAACTTCTTCAGACAATCTTTGAGATATTTTTCTTGAGATATGAAGATGCCATTTCTTTGCTGACAAATTTGAAGACCAAGGAAGAACTTCAGTTCACCCATCATGGACATCTGATATTGCTCTTGCATCATGTATCCAAACTCATCACTATACTTTTGGTTAGTGCAACCGAAGATTATGTCATCCACATATATTTGGCACACAAACAGTTTGCCATCATATGTCTTCGTGAAGAGTGTGGGATCTAGGGATCCTGGTTTGAAGCCTTTGCTCTTCAGGAAGTCTTTGATTGTATCATACCAAGAGCGAGGAGCTTGTTTGAGGCCATACAGTGCTTTGTTGAGTTTGTACACCATATCAGGATGTTTTGGATCTTCAAAGCCAGGTGGTTGAGCAACATACACTTCTTCTTCAATCTTTCCATTGAGGAAAGCACTTTTCACATCCATTTGATATAGCATGATGTTGTGGTGATTTGCATAGGCTAGCAGTATGCGAATAGCTTCAAGCCTAGCCACAAGAGCAAATGTTTCATCAAAGTCAATTCCTTCAACTTGAGTATATCCTTGTGCCACTAGACGTGCTTTGTTTCTGATGACTTGACCATGCTCATCTTGTTTGTTCCGATATATCCATTTTGTGCCAATAATGTTATGCTTGCGAGGGTCAGGGCGCTTGACAAGTTCCCAAACATTATTCAGCTTGAACTGTTGAAGTTCTTCTTGCATGGCTTGAATCCATTCAGGTTCCATAAAGGCTTCAGCAACTTTCTTGGGTTCAGATATTGATACAAATGAAAAATGCCCAAAGAAATTTGCTAACTGTGTTGCTCTTGATCAAGTAAGCGGACCAGGTGTGTTGATGCTATCAATTATCTTCTCAATTTGTACTTCATTTGCAACACGAGGATGAACTGGGCGAAGACCTTGCTCATGTTGATCATTGTCATCATTGGAAGGATTGTCTTTGGTCTGAGCATTGTCTTCAGGTTGGTTTGGTGCAGAAATGATAAGTTCCTCTTCAGGCTGTGGTTCAGAGGGCATGATTTCACCAGTTCCCATCAGCTTGATAGATTCACTGGAAGGAGCTTCATCTAGTGTGCTTGGCAGGCGCTCTCGTTGTGAACCATTGGTTTCATCAAATCGCACATCCACTATTTCAATGATTTTGTAGTGGAAGAGGTTGAAGACTCTGTAAGAGTGCGAATCCTTTCCATAGCCGAGCATGAAGCCTTCGTGAGCTTTGGGTTCAAATTTTGACTTGTGATGGGGATCCTTGATCCAACACCTAGCACCAAAGACTCTGAAGTAGCTGACATTTGGCTTCTTGCCGGTAAGGAGCTCATAGGATGTTTTGCCCAGAAGCTTGTGGATGTAAACACGGTTGATGATGTGACATGCAGTATCAATAGCTTCAGGCCAGAACTTTCTTGGTGTCTTGTACTCGTCGAGCATTGTTTGAGCCATCTCAATGAGGGTTTTGTTCTTGCGCTCAACAATGCCATTTTGCTGAGGTGTGTATGGAGCAGAAAATTCATGAGTGATTCCCATTGTATCCAGATAAAGATCAAGGCCGGTGTTCTTGAATTCAGTGTCGTTATCACTTCTGATATGCTTGATCTTGACGCCATAATTGTTCATTGCTCGATTGGCGAATCGTCTGAAGACATCTTGTACTTCAGTCTTGTAGAGAATTATGTGCACCCATGTATATCTTGAGTAGTCATCAACAATGAAGAAGCCATAGAGACACATCGTTGTTGTGAGGGTGGAGTAGTGAGTAGGACCAAATAAGTCCATGTGCAACAGCTCAAAGGGTTGAGATGTCGTCATGATTGTCTTCGAGGGGTGCTTGGCCCTCGTCATCTTCCCAGCTTCGCAAGCACCACACAAATGATCTTTCTTGAATTTGACACCTTCGATGCCTATGACATGATTCTTCTTGACGAGAGTGTGTAAGTTCCTCATGCCAGCATGCCCCAGCCTTCGATGCCAAAGCCAGCATTCTGATGCTTTTGCAAGAATACATACGGCAAGCTGTGGACCTGCTGAGAAATCTACCTTCTATAGATCACCTTTCCTATACCCTTCAAAGACTAGAGACTTGTCAGATTCCATTAGTACAAGGCAACGATATTTTCCAAATATCACAATCATGTTTAAGTCACAAAGCATTGAGACAGACATTAAGTTGAATCCAAGGGATTCAATAAGCATCACTTTATCCATGTGTTGATCCTTTGAGATTGCAACTCTAGCTAGACCCAATACCTTGCCTTTACCAGTGTCAGCAAATGTGATTTGACTCTTGTCGGATGGACGTAAGGTTGAGTCCATGAGAAGACTTCGATCACCAGTCATATGATTAGTGCATCCGCTGTCCATAATCCATTCTAAAGCACGAGGTGTCATACCCTACAGTGCAGTTAGGAGGATAGGCTTCAAAAGGTATGTTGTGAAGCATAAGCAGTTGATGCACACTTGGATTATCACAGCATAGATGAAAGTTAGCACACAGTATGACAGGTAAGCGATTCATATGTGGAATACATAGTAAGTCATTTTATCATGCGTCCCTTTGTGTTTTAGGTCCCCAGCAATTATATCGGACGCCTTTGATTGCTGGCTGGAGACCATGTTCTGCAAAAGAGAGTTAGTTCTTCTTCACCACCCACATCTTTAGGGGTGGCTTAGAAGCAATGAGTCTAAGTGCAGCATCTGAGAATTTCGGCTTTGGAGCCCTAGCAAATAGCCTTGCAGGAGATGAATGATACTCATATGAATAAGCAGAAAAGTTCTTAGTACTATGAACATAGCGATTTGAAGACACGCGCTCATATTCATAAACTTGAGTACGATTTCCCTGCAAAACATTGGCGTTAGGGTGACTCAGGTGAGTCATGTTTCCGTATGAAGCCATTGGACCATGTGACGCCTTTGGTCTGGGGTTTGTCTTCTTCCCTGGTGGTGTCATGACAACATTCACAGGAAGATTTTCAAGACATCTTTTGGGAACCCAGATCTTCTTCATTGGCGGTCCATTCCTGCAGTTAGTACCAATATAACTCGCAAACACTTCACCATTCTGATTTTTGAACAGTTTATAGTTTGCATCAAAGGATTCATCAATGATAACAGGATTAGCACAGGTAAAGCCAGATAAAGTGGATGGATCCACTGAAGGTTCCTTTGCAGCAACCCATGTGGTTTTGGGATACTGCTCAGGCTTCCAGTAGGAACCATTGGCATTCATTTTCCTCTCGAACCCAACACCCTCTTTCCTAGGGTTTGGGTTCAGAATCTGCTTTTTGAGGACATCGCAAAGTGTCTGATGCCCTTTCAGACTTTTGTACATCCCTGTTTCAAGCAATGTCTTCAACCTAGCATTTTCATCAACAATAGCAGTGGTATCCTCAGAAGAGGGGTTAGTTACCACATCAGTAGTTGAAGACAGAGCAACAGTAGCAGCAGCGGAACATTCAGCAACAGAGGCAGCATTATCACGCTCAATGCATTTTAAACATGGTGGTTCAAATTCATCCTGAGCAGGACTGATCTGTTGAGCGCGAAATGACTCATTCTCTTTTTGAAGATCTTCATGAGTCGCTTTCAATTTCTCAAGCTCTTGCTTCCTTTGAAGATAATCATAGGAGAGCTTTTCATAAGTGGTTGAGAGCGTCTCATGAAGACTTTCAAGTTCTTGATACTTAGCATGAAGATTTTTTATGTCTTTAACTAAGGACTGTGAACGTGTCATTTCTGTGTCCAACAGGTCATCGCTTTTGTCTAACAGTTTTTGAGTATGTTCCATAGCCCTTTGTTGTTCAGTTGCAATTTTAGCAAGTGTTTTGTAGCTGGGTTTAGATTCACAATCATAGTCATCTTCACTTGATGTTTGAAAGTAAGCATCGCGTGATTTTACCTTGGCACCGCATGCCATGAAGCAGTAGGTGGGAGCAGGATCGTCCTTGTCATCATCAGTGTTGGTGTGGGAGTCATTGTCTTCAGTGTTGAAGATGGACTTGGCAATGTAGGCTATGGCTAGAGCCAGACTTGCAACGCCAGAGTCGGACTCAGCTTCAGATTCCACCTATGCCTCCTCAGAAGCAGACTCCTCCTCTGAATCCATTTCCTTGCCAACAAAAGAACGAGCCTTGCCAGATGAGCTCTTCTTATGAGATGAGGACTTTGATCTGGACTTGGAAGAAGACTTTGATGATTTCTTCTTCTTCTTGTCATCAGAGTCATATTCCTTGCTCTTCTTCTTCTTCTTCTCGTTGTCCCACTGAGGACACTCAGAGATGTAGTGCCTAGGCTTCTTACACTTGTGACATGTTCTCTTCTTGTTGTCTTGAGTGGAAGCTTCATCATTTCTTGAACTGGATCATGAAGACTTTCTGAAGCCCTTCTTCTTGGTGAATTTCTGGAACTTCTTCACAAGCATAGCAAGCTCCCTTCCAATGTCTTCAGGATCATCAGAACCGCAGTCAGATTCTTCTTCTTCAGATGAGGAAACAACTTTTGCCTTCAAAGCACGAGTTCAGCCATAGTTGGGGCCATAGATATCTCTTTTCTCAGAAAGCTGGAACTCATGTGTGTTGGGCCTCTCAAGTATATCAGACGGATCGAGAGTCTTGAAGTCAGGACGTTCTTGTATCATGAGGGCAAGGGTGTCAAAGGAGCTGTCAAGAGATCTCAGCAGCGTCTTGACGATTTCATGCTTGGTGATCTCAGTGGCGCCGAGAGCCTGAAGCTCATTTTTGATGTAGGTGAGGCGATCAAACGTGAGCTGGACATTTTCATTGTCGTTTCTCTTTAAGCGGTTGAAGAGATTGCGAAGAACACTGATCCTCTGGTCTCTCTATGTAGAGACGCCTTCATTGACCTTGGATAGCCAGTCCCAGACTAGCTTTGACGTTTCCAGAGCACTCACACGACCATACTATCCTTTGCTCAGATGACCACAGATGATGTTCTTTGCAGTCGAGTCCAGTTGAATGAACTTCTTGACATCAGTAGGGGTGACACCTTCACCAGTTTTGGGAATGCCATTCTTGACGACATACCAGAGGTCGACATCAATGGCTTCAAGATGCATGCGCATCTTATTCTTCCAGTAGGGATATTCAGTTCCATCGAACACGGGGCAGGCAGCAGAGACTTTTACTATCCCTGCAGTCGACATAGCTAAACTCCAGGTGGTTAAACCGAATCACACAGAACAAGGGAGTACCTTGCTCTGATACCAATTGAAAGTGCTAGTTATCAACTAGAGGGGGGGGGGTGAATAGGCGATTTTTATCAAAGTCTTCAAAACATGGTAGTTTCAAAGACAAACAATAGAAATGACATAATTGATATGCAGCGGAAGATAAAATACAATAAGCAAGCCATAGTCAAGTATGTAATAGTGTTAACGTACGAAGACTAATAGCAGCTAGGTAGTAGGATCAGGATGGAAGATAGTATGAAGCCAATCAACAATAGTAGTCAAGCAATGAAGTCAATCAGATAAGACAGATAAGCAATGACTTCACGAAGACAAACTCAAGGTAAAGGAGGGAAGAGATAGAACCAGTCACTTGTCGAAGACACATGATTTGTTGGACCAGTTCCAGTTGCTCTGACAACTGTACGTCTGGTTAGGGAGGCTGAGATTCAACTCAGAAGACCGTGTCTTCACCTTATTCCCCTTGAGCTAAGGACACCCAGTCCTCGCCCAATCACTCTGGTAAGTCTTCAAGGTAGACTTCCGAACCTTCACAGACTTCGTTCACCCGGCAATCCACAATGACTCTTGGATGCTCAGAACGCGACGCCTAACCGGCTGGAGGATACACAATCCTCAAGTGTAATAAGTCTTCAGGTCACACAGACAGAAAGACTTCAGTGATGCCTAACACTCTTTTGCTCTGGGTGTTTGGGCTTTGTCCTCGCAAGGATTTCTCTCTCAAAGGCTTCGAGGTGGGTTGCTCTCAAAACGACAAAAGACGTAAACTAACTCTGAGCAGCCACCAATTTATGGTGTAGGGGGTGGGCTATTTATAGCCACAAGGCAACCCGACCTGATATGTCCGAAATGACCCTGGGTCACTAAGGAACTGAAACATGTTCCAACGGTCAGATTTCAAACACACACGACAACTTTACTTGGGCTACAAGCAAAGCTGATTCATCCAGCTCTGGATAAGATTTGCTCTCATTGTCTTCGCTCGAAGACATAGGATTTGGGTTGAGCATCACTTCAGTCACTCTGACTTAGTTCACTTGGACCCCACTTAACAGTACGGTGGTTCCTATGACTCAACACAGAAGAAAAGGAAACAACGAAACAACTCAGTCTTCACGCTCCATAGTCTTCACTCAATGTCTTCTCATGTCATAGACTTCAGTGTGAATATCTTCACACACCACCATTGTCTTCAATGTCTTCATACATTTTTAGGGGTCATCTCCGGTAGGTAAACCGAATCAATGAGGGACACTACCTGCATTATCTTGCAATTCTCACAAACGCATTAGTCCCTCAACCAACTTTGTCGTCAATACTCCAAAACCAACTAGGGGTGGCACTAGATGCACTTACACTTAGAGATAAAGGCATCTTTGCACTTGTTCCAAGAATCAATACTATTTTTAGGCAAAGACGAAAACCAAACTTTAGCACGATCTCTAAGTGAAAACGGAAATAACTTCAATTTGACAATATTGTTATCCGTATCTTTCTTCTCTTGCATATCACACAAATCAACAAAATTGTTTAGATGAGTAGCGGCATATTCACTAGGAAGGCCGGCGAATTGATCTTTCATAACAAGATTCAGCAAACCAGTACTGATTTCACAAGACTCAAAATCATTAAGAGGAGCAATCGGAGTACTAAGGAAATCATTATTATTGGTATTCGAGAAATCACACAATTTGGTATTATCTTGCGCCATGGCAACAAGTAATCCAACACACAAGCAAACAGAAAAACGGCAAGCAAAAAAGAGAGGAGGAGATTGGGAAAGAGAGGGCAAATAAAACGGCAAGGGTGAAGTGGGGGAGAGGAAAACGAGAGGCAAATGGCAAATAATGTAAATGCGAGGGAGATGGGTTTGTGATGGGTACTTGGTATGTCTTGACTTGAGCGAAGACCTCCCTAGCAACGGCACTAGAAATCCTTCTTGCTACGTCTTGAGCTTGCATTGGTTTTCCTCGAAGAGGAGAGGGTGATGCAGCAAGTGTAGCGTAAGTATTTCCCTCAGTTTTGAGAACAAAGGTATCAATCCAGTAGGAGGATCCTCAAAAGTCCCACGCACCTACACAAATAAACTGAGAACTCGCAACCAACGCAATAAAGGGGTTGTCAATCCCTTCACAGCCACTTGCGAAAGTGAGATCTAATAAAGATAGTATGATAAGATAAATATATTTTTGGTATTTTATAGTATAGATGCAAATAAAAGTAGATTGAAAGCAAATATGATAAGAGATAGACCCAGGGGCCATAGGTTTAACTAGAGGCTTCTCTCAAGATAGCATAAGTATTACAGTGGGTGAACAAATTACTGTCAAGCAATTGATAGAAAATCACATAGTTATGATATTATCTAGGCATGATCATGTATATAGGCATCACGTCCATAACAAGTAGACCGACTCGTGCCTACATCTACTACTATTACTCCACACATCGACCGACTCCTGCCTACATCTAGAGTATTAAGTTCATAAGAACAGAGTAACGCATTAAGCAAGATGACATGATGTAGAGGGATAAACTCATGCAATATGATATAAACCCCATCTTGTTATCCTCGATGGCAACAATACAATACGTGCCTTGCAACCCTTTCTGTCACTGGGTAAGGACACCGCAAGATTGACCCCAAAGCTAAGCACTTCTCCCATGGCAAGAAAGACCAATCTAGTAGGCCAAACCAAACTGATAATTCGAAGAGACTTGCAAAGATAACTCAATCATACATAAAAGAATTCAGAGAATATTCAAATATTATTCATAGATAAACTTGATCATAAACCCACAATTCATCGGATCTCGACAAACACACCGCAAAAAGAGTTTACATCGAATAGATCTCCACAAGAGAGGGGGAGAACTTTGTATTGAGATCCAAAAAGAGAGAAGAAGCCATCTTGCTAATAACTATGGACCCGTAGGTCTGTGGTAAACTACTCACAACTCATCGGAGGGGCAAGGATGTTGATGTAGAAGCCCTCCGTGGTTGATTCCCCCTCCGGCAGAGTGTCGACGAAGGCTCCAAGATGAGATCTCGCGGATACAGAAGGTTACGGCGGCGGAAATTGTGTTTCGTGGTGCTCCTGCATGTTTTCGGGGTATGTAGGTATATATAGGAGGAAGAAGTACGTCGGTGGCCACCCGAGGGGCCCATGAGACAGGGGGCGCGCCCTACAGGGGGCGCGGCCCCCTATCTCGCGGGGCCCTCGGAAGCTTATTGACTTGCACTCCAAGCTCTCCGGATCATGTTCGTTCCAAAAATCATGCTCCCGGCGGTTTCATTCCGTTTGGACTGCGTTTGATATTCCTCTTCTTCGAAATACTGAAATAGGCAAAAAAATAGCAATACGGGTTGGGCCTCCGGTTAGTAGGTTAGTCCCAAAAATGATATAAAGGTGTAAAATAAAGCCCATAAACATCCAAAAGGGGTAATATAATAGCATGGAACAATCAAAAATTATAGATACGTTGGAGACGTATCAGACACCTGCTTGACCAGACGGGCCATGTCCGGGACGGGGCTCCGCTGGGGTGGTACTAGGAGGCGCTACCTACCGGGGGGTGCAGGTTGGTGAGGAGCCAGCCTGTCGTTGACCCGAGCCTTCTTTGGTGGGGGTCGCATGGGCCAGTGACGGTCCAGAGGCTCGAGGACCCCGCGGAGGTGGTGCGTCACCGTGTCAGTGAGGAGGATGCACACGTCCGTCGCTACTTGTTTGCGTTGGAGCACAGGTTCTCCAATACCTGGCAGGTTCTCCAGGGATCTCACTGGAGCTATGATCCCGTGATGGTTCCTTCTCTGTGGGTGTACACCGCCCGCGCCGATACCCGTCGTGTGCTAGGGTTTTAGTTGTATTAGTGTTGTTATATGTATGACACTATTTGAGATGTATTAGTGATAATATTTGACGATGTATGGACGCATGAGATGATTTACTTTTGCTTATTGAATGCATGCTAATTTGAGTCCTATAAGATATTTTGAAATGTATATCTTGTGTTGCTCAAATAGGATATGTGCTTGCCCAAGTGGCCGGTCATGTTTGCAGGTTACACCTCCTAGTGGCCTATGTTTTGCCGGAGTGTTGATTCATTTCCCTTCCGGCAAATTTCAGGCGCTCGATATGTCCTATTTTAGCAAAGGTCATGCCGGATTTTTCCATGAATTTTGGCATGACTTGTGCCAGAATATGTAGGAAATATCGAGTGCCCCGGATTTGTGTGTTGAGTATCCTGGTAGTTGTCTTCGATCGATTTTCAATTAATGTTTTAACTATGAACATAGGGAATGTCTGACGACAAAAATGATTTCTGTATTTGCAAATACTGCGAAGACAAACGCGGCCTGTGCGATAGAATCTTCCTAGATGATGATAGGCGCTTCAGCATCAAGCTGGACGAGAACTTCGAAGTGGATACAGTAAGTCACAACGACAAGTCTTTTTTCGTAATTAAGCATGACATTTGCTTCATTTGCTTCAACTTATAATTTAAGCATGACATTAAGCATGACAAGTCTTTTTTTACTATTCTACTAGCGTATTCCCTGCCATGCAAGAGTTTTTGTATTGGATAAGATAGGTTTCAGTCGTACTATGGAGGAAAAGAAATTTTACTTGAAGACCGAGTATGGTTATATTTTCAACGTAAAATTATACAATTCAGACGACTAAACCTATTTTGGATGCAAAACATGGCGAGCACTATGCAAGACTTATGCATTTGAGCCTGATATGGTTATGACCTTTGATATTCGTCCGGAAGATGATATTGAAGGTAATACTGACATCTGGGTCGATGTGCAGACGCCTCCAGTTATACCATTATGTAAGTTTCTCAACCATATTTATGTCTTTGATATTGTTTATTCAAAAATAGTTGACAACTAATTTGTATTGTCACCTTATTTCGGTGCAAGCAAACATGTCCAGCGCTTGGTAGACAGGACCGTATACTGTGTTGGGGCTGAACTCAACTGCGAGGAGCTCAGTCATTATGTTTCATGGCTTGCGGATCTTGATACTGTCAAGACAAAATTTCTTCCTGCATTTAGAAATGTTAGTACTAAAAACGTGCGACCAATAGTGTTCGTAATGAACTACGGTCACATCTATTTAGGAAGGATGGTAAGATTTTTACTATTTGTCCTCAGTGCATCTTTTCCATACATTATTTTTGAAGCCAAACTTCATTGCTAAGTATGTTACCAAACGATGTTCTTCAACAGGGACTCCCGATGAATGTTGTGCCTTATGGGATTGAGACTAAAGGTACCATGAGTATTATTAGCTTACGACCAAGATATCCTACAGATTACTTTAGTGCATTCAAGATTAGCGACGGATGCTTAATAGTGCAAGACTGGACCAAATATGTGATGGGGGAGCGCAGAGAAGTACTAGGGGGCAGCAAACAGATGCTCTACCCACGATTAGGAGACAGGTTCATCTGCATGCTCCAACTTGATCAAGGAGGAGAGCTATACATGTTTTATGTTATTTTACCTAAGAGAGAGCAGCAGGAGTGATTAGCTAGCTAGAAATGAGTTTGAGTATGATGATGTGCTACACTATTACTATGATGATAAAATAGCTAGTGTTGGTGGTAATGACTATGATGATTATTATTAGCTAGTGTTAGTGGTGATTAAATAAATACTGTTGGTGGTAATGACTATGATGATGATTAAATAGCTTGTGCTGGCGGATTAGATTCAAGTGGAGGCAACATGTGGTGCACATCGAAAGTACTACTAGTCCAAACTAGATCAAGTTTGGATTAGTAGTATACTTTTGACATGCACCACATATTGCCTCCACTTGAACCTAATCCACCTTCATTTGACACTTTGTTATGGACATAATGATGTAAACCTCATAACTGACATTGTACCAATATTTGTACGATGGCGCATAAATACACTAAAAATAAAAAATAAAAAGGAATACTAGTAGCGATGGAGAGAAAACACACTGCCAGTAGTTACATTAGCAGTAGCATGGGAGTGAACAAACGCTGTAGCTATTTGTCCTAGCAGTAGCGCGTGCAGGCACACGTTACTGCTAAGAAATAGCTATAGTGCCTTATTAGTAGTGCGCCTACCCGCGCTACTAGTGAGCACAAAACCAGCGCTACTGCTAGGGTTTTCCCTAGTAGTGATTGGACACCGCCATTTCCTTGCCAAGGACAAGCTGCATCCTAGAAAATACCAAAGATATGTGTTCAATGCAAAGCATGAAAACCGTGATGCGCCAAAGAGGCTCACCGCCAATGAGTTGCAAGTGGAATTAGAGAAAGTTAGGCATATTACACCAGGAAACCATCCTGATAATGGTAGCGGGAAAAGGAAGCGTGGTAGGGCAGAAGAGAGATTATTGTTTACCCGCGGGTCCACTTTGTGGGACTTGGAGTATTGGAAAGATTTGGATCTGTGGCATAATCTTTATGTGATGCACATCGAGAAAAATATATGTGATAGCATTATCGACACAGTTAATATTTAAGGCAAGACGAAAGATACCTTAAAAAACTAGGATTGATTTGACGCACCTGGGTATCGGACAGGATTTGCAGGTGCAAGATGAAGGTAAAGCACGGGATATGGCACCAGCTATGTACGTTTGGGACAAGGTAAAAAGAAAAGAATTATCTGAGGTCCTGTCACGTGTGAGATTCCCACATGGATTTGCTTCCAACCCTGAATGGAGAGTCGGTGCAGAAGGAAACAAGGTACAAGGGTTGAAAACTCATGACTGCCACGTCCTACTTCAAAGGGTTTTACCTGTTATCCTTAGAGGATTGGGCTGCCCTGACTTATACAGAGCAGTTGCAGAGTTGGGACAATTCCTCAGGGAACTCTGCAGTACAAATATCAAGATAGATGCTTTGGAGCGTCTTAGAGACAAGATACCAACTATCCTATGTGACCTTGAGAAGATATATCCTCCAGCCTTCTTTGATGTGATGGTACATTTGGCTGTTCATCTACCTGATGAGGCACTACTTAGAGGTCCAGTACAGTATGGCTAGATGTACCCTATTGAAAGGCGGCTAGGCACTTTCAAGGTCCATGTGAAAGTGCAACTATCCCTAGGTGGTTTTGGTAATTCATAACTACATATAGAACATTGAGCTAATGCTATTCCAAGACTATTATTTCAGGAACGCTCAATGAATGGCATGGCATGGATGATGAAAGTGGATCCCTCAAAATGCTAATGACAAAGGATTGGCTCAAGCTCAAAAGCTCAAGACTCTTCATTTTATATTTTAGTGATCCAAGATCACATTGAGTCTATAGGAAAAGCCAATACTATCAAGGAGGGATGAGGTGTTGCTTAATGAGCCTCTTGCTTCATGTGCTTAGTGATATGCTCCAAAACACTCAGCTACTTTCTCACATCCACAAATGACCTAAACCTAAAGCCAAAATCAATCACACCGATTCTTCCTATCCGGCGCCACCGAGTTCTAATGTCATAGCCACTCCCACAAACCCTAAGCAAATCGGTTCTACCGATAGGGATCTCGGTCTCACCGAGATGGGACTGTAATCTCTCTGTTTCCCTTCATAACATTTCGGTCTAACCGAAGTGAGCGATCGGTCCCACCAAGATTGCAATGTAAACTCTCTATTTCCCTTTTGTAACATTTCGGTCCCACCGAAAAGAGCAAATCGGTCCCACCGAGTCTACCTGACCAACTCTCTGGAAAGCCTATTACCAAAATCGGTCTCACCGAGTTTGAGTAATCGGTCTCACCGAGATTACGTTATGCCATAACCCTAACCGAATCGGTCTCACCGAGTTGCATGTCAGTCCCACCGAAAATCACTAACGGTCACTAGGCTGACTAAATCGGTCCGACCGAGTCTGTTGAATCGGTCCCACCGAGATTGCTAAATTGTGTGTAACGGTTAGATTTTGTGTGGAGCCTATATATACCCCTCCACCTCCTCTTCATTCATCGAGAGAGCCATCAGACTAAACATACACTTCCAACTTACCATTTCTGAGAGAGAACCACCTACTCATGTGTTGAGGCCAAGATATTCCATTCCTACCATATGAATCTTGATCTCTAGCCTTCCCCAAGTTGTTTTCCACTCAAATCTTCTTTCCACCAGATCCAAAACCTATGAGAGAGAGTTGAGTGTTGGGGAGACTATCATTTGAAGCACAAGAGCAAGGAGTTCATCATCAACGCACCATTTGTTACTTCTTGGAGAGTGGTGTCTCCTAGATTGGCTAGGTGTCACTTGGGAGCCTCCGACAAGATTGTGGAGTTGCACTAAGGAGTTTGTAAGGGCAAGGAGATCGCCTACTTCGTGAAGATCTACCGCTAGTGAGGCAAGTCCTTCGTGGGCGACGGCCATGGTGGGATAGACAAGGTTGCTTCTTCGTGGACCCTTCGTGGGTGGAGCCCTCCGTGGACTCGCGCAGCCGTTACCCTTCGTGGGTTGAAGTCTCCATCAACGTGGACGTACAATAGCACCACCTTTCGGAACCACGCCAAAAACATCCGTGTCTCCAATTGCGTTTGAATCCTCCAAACCCTTCCCTTTACTTTCTTGCAAGTTGCATGCTTTAATTTCCGCTGCCTATATACTCTTTGCATGCTTGCTTGATTTGTGTGATGATTGCTTGACTTGTCCTAAGGTAGCTAAAATCCGCCAAACTCTAAAATTGGGAAAAGGTTAAGTTTTTAATTGGTCAAGTAGTCTAATCACCCCCCTCTGGACATACTTCAAGGTCCTACAAGTGGTATCGGAGCTTTGGTCTCCATTTGCTTTGATTTCCATAGCTTTTGGTGGTCATAGCCTTGGTTTCACAACCTAGGAGAGTATGGAGTCTAGCGAGGGAAATTATCACCGTAGAGGTCCTTACTTTGATGGTACTAATTTTTCTAGTTGGAAGCATAAGATGAAAATGCATATTCTCGGACATAACCCCGCTGTTTGGGCAATTATTTGTATTGGCTTGCAAAATGAATTCTTTGATGGGAGAGAGCCGAACCGTGAAGCTAATGCGGAAGAATTGAAGATGCTGCAATACAAGGCTTAAGCTTATGATATCATCTTGAACGGATTGTGCCCCGAAGAATTCAACAAAATCAGCCGTCTTGAGAATGCAAAGGAAATTTGGGATACTTTGATTGATATGCATGAAGGTACCGAATCCGTCAAGGAATCCAAGTTGGATGTGCTCCAAAGTCAGCTTGACAAGTTCAAAATGAAGGATGGTGAAGGTGTCGCTGAAATGTACTCTAGGCTTGCACTTATCACAAATGAGATTGCCGGCTTAGGGAGTGAAGAGATGACCGACAGATTCATCATCAAGAAGATCCTAAGAGCATTGGATGGAAAGTATGATACCATGTGCTCATTGGTCCAAATGATGCCAAACTACAAAGATCTCAAGCCAACGGAAGTCATTGGAAGAATTGTTGCTCATGAGATGTCACTTAAGGATAAGGAGGAACTTCACAACAAGTCAAGTGGTGCTTACAAAGCCTCAAGTGAAGCCCCCACATCATCAAGTGAGAAACAAACCTTCAATGAAGAATTGAGCTTAATGGTGAAGAACTTCAACAAATTCTACAAGAGTAGAAGCAAAGAAAGAAGCTCCAAGTCAAGGTCCTACAATGACAAAAGATCTTCTAGTCGAGAGCGAAATTGCTACAATTGTGGGAGACCCGGACACTATTCCAATGAGTGTACGGCACCCTACAAAAGAAGAGAAGATTCTCCAAAAAGAAGAAGCAAAAGAGAAGAATCACCACCAAGAGAGAGAAGGAGTAGAGATGATCGTTATGAACGAAGACCCTCACGGAGAAGCAAGGATTCGGAAAGGAAGGACAAGTCATCAAGGAGCTACACAAAACGAAGACATCAAGCTCATGTTGGTGAATGGGTATCCGACTTCGACTCTGACAATCACTCCGAGAGAAGCTATGACTCCGACTCCGAATATACTCAAGATGAAGGTGTTGCCGGTCTAGCACTTGTGTCAACCAACTCCTACGACATATTTGATTCACCAAATGAAGGAATTGGAAGATGTTTCATGGCCAAAGGTCCAAAGGTAACTCATCCTGAGTCTGTTGATTTCAATAGTGATGAAGATGACTTGCTTGTGGATGATGATTTACTTATTGACAACTCTAGTGATGAATACTATGATGAAACGTCAATTAATCATGCTAATCAATATAAAATGAATGACAATGATAAGGAGAAGATTGAGCTTCTAACTAAAGAACTAAACACTCTTAAGTTGGCTCATGAAACTATCTTCGAAGATCATCGAGAACTTTTAAGGGCTCATGAGAAGTTACGCTTTGAAAATCTCAATCTTGAGCAAGAGCATGAGTTCTTAAAAGCAATCAATGATGATCTCCATAAGAAAAGTTCTTCTTACATTGCCAAGTGTTTACTCTTATCTACTTACATGCCTCAAGTAAAGTCTAGTAACAAGTACAAGAAAGATACTTCCTCTAGTAGTAACAATAATAATGTCAAATCCAATATTGTTGCTTCTAGTAGTTCTCTTGATTCCACTAATGATTCTCTTAGCCAAGTAACACTTGAGCAAGAAAATAGCTTATTGAAGGGAATTATAGAGAAAGGTGTTTACAAGAGCCTTGCCGGGAGTGAGCAATTCGAAGAAATTGTACGCAAGCAAGGAAGACACCGGAAGAATCAAGGTGTTGGTTTTGAATGAAAGTTCAATGCCAATGGAGTTGAGTGGGAAGAAGATCAATACCCCAAGATGAAGTTTGTTCCTCAACAAGAGAAGTATGATCCTACTTCCTTCAAGGGAACACAAGCACAAGATGATCTTCCACCACAAGACCACAAGAACAAAGGCAAGGACAAGCTTCAAGAAGAGATTGATGCATTTGAAGAAGCACCTAAGGCCTCGTTCAAGTGGGTTCCCAAGACAACGTCAGGTTCTACTTCATCAAGTACAACTACAACTCCAAGGATTCCCATCAAGATGATGTGGATCCCGAAGAAGAAGAACTAGAGAGTTCTTGAGGGTGACTCTGCCAACATTCTTCACTCATATCATTATGGCAAGAACAAGTGCAATCAACTTCCACATCTTGCACTAGTTCAAGGAGTCACAAACCCTCATGTTGGTAAGGCAATGGACAAGGTAAGCTAATGATTTCATGGACATCATCTTGTGTGTGCATCACTCTATGTCTATGGATATTCTTGTTTGTTCCTTGTGGGACTAACCCATGTAGGCAAGTTGAAAGTGCAACTCACTCCAAATGATTGCTCCAAATGATCTACATCAACATTGAGCATCCACATCTTCAACACCTACATGAAGTCATCATCGACAAAACCCAAGGTTAGTTCATCCCTCTAAGGGAGGATCTCACATCTAGGGGGAGCTTAACTCTAAGAATTGAGTCAAAGCAACTCTAATGGTGTGAACACATCAATGCATTATGTAAAAGTGGTAACCCCACTTGAGCTTAAACGATGAGTATGACCTATGATCAAATGTTTATCATTTGACTCCTAAGTCAATATACTCATATATAGATGACCTAGTCATCGCCAATTGTTTGATAGATGCTAGAATTGGTTGTGCATGCTTTGCCACATATTTCATTTTCCATCTTATTGTGTGAGCATGTTGGTGCATATTTTACTCATTCGAGGACATCCACTTGTTGCTTTGATTGTTTGAGTTTCTTTTCTTTTTGCCAAGTGGATGGACAAGAATGCCTAAGAACCTTCTCTAGCTATCTATGCTTTTCTCGTCTCAAACTCTATTCATGCTACATCACAAAATTTAATCAAGTCAGATTCGAACCACTCTGTGTGAGGAACACTCGGAGTCCCCGATTCGTCATGGACTTAAACTTCCAAAACTTCTTTGTGATTCTCGTTCAGACCGATTCCTCCATTTTGGTCCTACCGAGATCATTAAGTCGATCTAAGTTTTTGATCTCGGTGCAACCGATTTGAACTTTTTGGTCACACCGAGTTGCTGTAACTGTGCACAGTTATGCATCTCGGTGCCACCGAGTTGTTCCACTCAGTCACACCGACAGGGTCGGGCTATATATAGTCACGGGCAAAAAAATTGGAAATTTCTCCGAACCCCTTCGCCCGCGCAATAGCTCGCTCTGCCTCCAAGGTCTCCGGATCGTCTCCTCGTCGCCAGCCGCCTCCTATCGCTGGTCTCCGCCGCCGTCAACGGATTTCAACCCCGCCGTTGCCGCCGTAGCAAGTTCATCGCCGAGCTAGGGTATGGACACGATCACTGTGCTATCCTCGTCCGATTCCTAGCACATTGTGTTCTTATTGATTCTTGCCACAATTGAAACACTCCTTTCCAGTAAATGCAATCCATAGATTAGATGAGATTCAAAATTTTAGGGTTAGGTTTCCGCCGAAACCATCTCGGACCCACCGAGTTGAAAAACTCGGTCCCACCGATTTGGCATATACCATTGCACTAGTAACTCTCGGTCTGACCGAAAATTGCTAATTGGTGAGACCTATTTTAGGACTTTGCGAAACCCTAGCAGTCTCGGTGCCACCAAACTGTGACTCGGTCCAACCGAGTTCATCAGTTTAGGTTCCAAAACTTCTTCGGTATCACCGAGTTTGAAAATCGGTTGATCCGAAATGCTTTCTGTGGAAAAATAAACTGGATTTTTGAATCATTCTTTTGCAAAAATCTCTGCTTTTTGTGATGCTCATCCACTCTATCTCATCTATAACTTTTCACAGGGTCAGCAGTCAGTGTTTGTAGCATGTCAGACCAGAGTGACAACCAGAACAGGTCAGAATAGCAGATTGACATGAGTCAGGGCACTAGTCCCTCCAGCACTTCAGATGAAGGGAGCAGAAGCACTCCTAGCAACCTGCCTAAGGCTGCTACCAGGCAAAGGAGGAAGAGAACTTCAGACTCTGAAGATGAGGACTATAGAGCAGAAGAAGATGAGGCTACTTCCAAGAAAGTAGTGCTCAAAAAGGAGTATGGCTCAGCACATAGCACAAAGCCTGGACTGAATAAGAAGGTTCCTGCCAAGAGGACACCAATGCCCAAGGTCAGAAGGTCCCCTCAAGTGCC
Organism: Triticum timopheevii; assembly: GCA_963921465.1. Classification (NCBI taxonomy): domain Eukaryota; kingdom Viridiplantae; phylum Streptophyta; class Magnoliopsida; order Poales; family Poaceae; genus Triticum; species Triticum timopheevii. Next base: position 158,904,477 of record OY997272.1, read on the forward strand.
TGCAGCATCTAAACCCAAAGAGGCACCTTCAAAGAAAGTCACATCTTCCAAACCCAAGAAAGTTCCCACTAGTGAAACTATGAAGTTTACCATTGAATCAGAGGATGAAGGTGCTCAGGATAAGAAGAAGAAGAGAGCCAGAACCACAACTGCCCAGGTTCTTGGAAAGCCCTCAATGAGGAGAGACTCTAAAGAGGAAGAAGAGGTTGCTGCACCAGCACCCAAGGCACCAAAGCTTATGGGTGATGCTATTAGATCAGGGGCTGCAACATCTAAGCCCAAGGAAGCACCCAAAGATGCCCCCAAGGCCAAGCTTGCACCAAAGAGGAATACCAGAAGTATTCCAGCTGCTGAGAAGAACAAGGCCCCAGTGCCTGAGGTTGCTGAGGAAGAAGATGAAGAAGGACAGATCCTAAGGAAGCTCAAGCCCAAGATACCATACCACAATGATGCCCATCCTGTGGCTGAGGACATGAACATCAGAAGAGACTCAGGGTTGAGGCTATGGAGGCTGACAGATCCATATGCCACAAGGAGAAGAACTGCTGTTGATTACAGGTTCCATACAAAGGAACATCAAGACTTCTATGAGACAATTTTGTTGGATAAGAAGCCCATAGTGTGTGATATCAGATGGGTCGACTGGACCTATATTAAGGAAAATGAAGAGCACTATCCTGGAGTGCAAGACAGTTTTGTTGCTTGTGGAGTTGCAGATTATGTTGGGAAAAAGCTCACCAACTGGAATGATGAACTTATCATGCAATTCTACTCCACAGCACACTTCTATCCAGATGGAAGGATAGTTTGGATGTCTGAAGGTACAAGGTACTAGTCCACTGTTGAGGAATGGGCAAGACTGATCAATGCCCCAAAGGAAAATGATGATGACCTGGATATATATGCCAAGAAGAAGATGGACCACAATTCCATGGCACACATGTACAAGGAGATTCCAGACAAAGCTGTTGAGACACATAAGTTTGGGTCGGTCCACTTCCTTCTATCAGGGCTGCCAACTATCAATTGGATCCTAAGGCATACTTTGTTGCCTAAGTCTGGTACCACAACATGATTAGAGGGCATGCAATCAACATGTTGCATTTATTTGATGTGCCTCAAAAACTCAAGGTCATGAGCCTTATGGTTGAAACCATTAAGAGGACTGCAGCAGATCAGAAGAGGAGCCGTGGATATGCCCCTCAAATTCAGGAGTTGATTAACTCAAAGATGGGCACAAGCAAATATCTATTGGATAAGGAACATTTTCCACTTTATCCAGACTTTGAGGACAATGAGGTTGTCATGAATGAGAATGATCCATCATCTATACATGCTCAAGAGAAGAAGGAGAAGGCAAGGAAGGAGAAGGATGCCAAGATACCAACTCAAGAGGAGGCATCTGAGTATTTCTTGAAGAACAAGCAGGAGCAGCTTGGTTACTTAATAGCATCAACACTGAGGATTGAGAAGGGATTGGCCACCCTCACTCAGAATCAGGAGAGCTTGGAAAGAATCATGGAACTCAAATTTCATGATCTTGATGTCAAAGTAACTGAGATTCAGTCTGTTGTGGAGCAGCTGCAGGATGACATGCAGGAGAGGCAGGGCAAGACTACCACTAATGTTTTTGCCAGAGTGCCTAGAGCTCAGAGGTCAGCTACAGTTCCTGTGACAGACACTAGAGCAACATCATCTGCACCAGCTATAGCTCCTACAACTCCAGTGCAACCAACTCCAGCATCAACTCCAGCACCCTCTACTTCAACAGAAGCCTTCGTTCTTGGAGCTATCCAGACACCACCACCTAAAGATCAAGCCTGAGAGTAGATCTAGCACTATGCATTTTCTATGAACTTCTTGGTAACTTGTTGCCAAAGGGGGAGAAAAATGTATAGATCATAGGCTTCGAGAGAGAGTGTGTTGCTTTTGTTCTCTCTTGCTTTGATTTGGTGGTTAAACTTGTTTGCTTTTGATTGCTTGAGATACTATGCTATTCTTGTGAGACATTGATGATCATGTGTTTGATCATAAGCTACACTTATGCATGTTTGATGATATTATCTTATCTATCCTATGTGAACATTCACTTTGCTTGGTGATGAGTGCATGTATTCAATCTTTATCATTTTGAGCGCTCCACCAAGATCTATGTGACATGGAAGAGTAACCCATGAGCCTAATTCCTTGTGCATTTGCAGTCCAAAGCAAATCTTAAACTATGCACAAATTTAGGGGGAGCTCTTGTTTATCACATACTTCTCAAAGCGACGATGTTTTTAATCTTATTATCATTTGTCAAAGCTTTGATCTATATGTTGTCATCAATTACCAAAAAGAGGGAGACTGGAAGTGCAACTATCCCTAGGTGGTTTTGGTAATTCATAACAACATATAGCTCATTGAGCTAATGCTATTCCAAGACTATTATTTCAGGAAAGCTCAATGAATGGCATGGCATGGATGATGAAAGTGGATCCCTCAAAATGCTAATGACAAAGGATTGGCTCAAGCTCAAAAGCTCAAGACTCTTCATTTTATATTTTAGTGATCCAAGATCACATTGAGTCTATAGGAAAAGCCAATACTATCAAGGAGGGATGAGGTGTTGCTTAATGAGCCTCTTGCTTCATGTGCTTAGTGATATGCTCCAAAACACTCAGCTACTTTCTCACATCCACAAATGACCTGGCCCTAAAACCAAAATCGGTTCTACCGATAGGGATCTCGGTCTCACCGATATGGGATTGTAATCTCTCTGTTTCCCTTCGTAATGTTTCGGTCTAACCGAAGTGAGTGATCGGTCCCACCGAGATTGCAATGTAAACTCTTTGTTTCCCTTTTGTAACATTTCGGTCCCACAAAAAAGAGCAAATCGGTCCCACCGAGTTTACCTGACCAACTCTCTGGAAAGTCTATTCACAAAATCGGTCTCACCGAGTTTGAGTAATCGGTCTCACCGAGATTATGTTATGCCCTAACCCTAACCGAATTGGTCTCACCGAGTTGCATGTCAGTCCCACCGAAAATCACTAACGGTCACTAGGTTTACTAAATCGGTCCGACCGAGTCTGTTGAATCGGTCCCATCGAGTTTGGTAAATTGTGTGTAACGGTTAGATTTTGTGTGGAGGCTATATATACCCCTCCACCTCCTCTTCATTTGTGGAGAGAGCCATCAGACTAAACCTACACTTCCAACTTACCATTTCTGAGAGAGAACCACCTACTCATGTGTTGAGGCCAAGATATTCCATTCCTACCATATGAATCTTGATCTCTAGCCTTTCCCAAGTTGCTTTCCACTCAAATCTTCTTTCCACCAGATCCAAAACCTATGAGAGAGAGTTGAGTGTTGGGGAGACTATCATTTGAAGCACAAGAGTAAGGAGTTCATCATCAACGCACCATTTGTTACTTCTTGGAGAGTGGTGTCTCCTAGATTGGCTAGGTGTCACTTGGGAGCCTCCGACAAGATTGTGGAGTTGAACCAAGGAGTTTGTAAGGGCAAGGAGATCGCCTACTTCGTGAAGATCTACCGCTAGTGAGGCAAGTCCTTCGTGGGTGACGACCATGGTGGGATAGACAAGGTTGCTTCTTCGTGGACCCTTCGTAGGTGGAGCCCTCCATGGACTCGCGCAGCCGTTACCCTTCGTGGGTTGAAGTCTCCATCAATGTGGATGTACGATAGCACCACCTATCAGAACCACGCCAAAAACATTCGTGTCTCCAATTGCGTTTGAATCCTCCAAACCCTTCCCTTTACTTTCTTGCAAGTTGCATGCTTTAATTTCTGCTGCCTATATACTCTTTGCATGCTTGCTTGATTTGTGTGATGATTGCTTGACTTGTCCTAAGATAGCTAAAATCTGCCAAACTCTAAAATTGGGAAAAGGTTAAGTTATTAATTGGTCAAGTAGTCTAATCACCCCCCTCTAGACATACTTCAAGGTCCTACACTATGTTAGGAACAGAGCTAGACCCGAGGGTTCCATTGCATAGGCCTACATTGCTACAGAAGCGTTGACATTCTGCTCAAAATACATTGAAACAGCTGATCAGCTTAGCAAAGACATGAGTGAAGACAATCTCGGGCTCAATGTTTTTGATTATTCTGTTCGTGTTACATGGAAGAGTCGACAAGAAGACAAACCTAAAGATTTGGACAAATGGTTTGGTATGTGTTGAATAACTGTCCTGAGATACTACCTTATATCAAATAAGTGCTAAGTACTATAGCTTATACATCGTAATCAACTAAACTTGCAGCACATTCCTATATATTTAGATGTTTGACGCGATCACTATGTTGTGCATCATCTACAAAAAGGTGTTACTGCCAAAAATCGAAGAAACATTGACAAACTGGCTGTGGCAGGATTTGCAAAATGGTTCAAGAGCCATGTCAGCTTTTGAATTGCACTGTCAGTTTTTTTAATATATTGAGTACATAAGATGATCAACTTGTCTATTTTCTAACCATAGGTTAAGAAGATGCGGGAGGATGGGCGGGCAGTTGATGATGGGCAATGGTTCCTGATACTCGGGTAAGACATTATGAATCTTGCGTTGTTGGAGATGTGCGCTACAACACCCTTGCACGCGGCGAAGGCAAGAAGACACAAAACAGTGCCATCATGAGCACGGATACGTATGACAAAGAGACAACTGAAATGTATGCTAACATAATAGACATTGTTCAGTTGCAGTATATCTCCAGTTTCAAGGATCATCGGTGTGTGGTTCTGTTGTGATGTCGTTTTCCAAGATCGCAAAACCTAGAGCTGATGATTATTTTAAATCCATCAATGTCAAGGCGATGTACCAGACCAACGAGCCTTTTATTTTGGCAAATCAAGCAACACAGATATTTTTCTTGGAAGACACATTTGCATGTAGTGATGACTAGAGAGTATTGCAACGGTTTGAGCAGAGGAATTCGTTTAATGAAGTTGCACAACAAGATGATGCTTACACTGCTCCTGATGTACAAGATTCCGCAAATGTTCCTAATATCTTTGAGAACCATCACATCAATGACACTGGCGAAAAGATTGCCTGTTATGCTGTGGACATACAAGAGTTGATCAAGAAGAAGCCAACGTTCGAGGAAATTGAGGATGAAGAAGAAGATGACGCTGTGGGGAATTACAATTCAGACTGATACACATGGCCAAGATGTTGACGCTGCTGCTGTGGATGATGATTAGATTGCTTTTGTCGTATTTGCTTGTCAGAAGATGTTTTTTTATCTACTATGTAAAATTGTGTTTGGTATGACAACTGAAACCTAAAGAACGCGTTGTTTAGTATTTTGCTATGAGAACATCACTTGTTATTTATGCTGATTTGTGTTTGGTGATTGTATGACGACTAAAACATGATGACATTGTTGTTTAGTTGTACTCATATTTGGCTATGAAACTTGAATTTGATGATATAGTTTGTTGTTGGACTGCAATTTGCTCGATTTCTTCGAATGGGAACAAAGCTGACCCGACAGGGCCTCTGCTAATTTATTTATTTATTACCAAAAGGGCCTGTGCTATTTGTTTATTTATGAGCAAAAGGGGATCCCCCCGATTTCCATTAATAGACATCATTAGATGTTCACAACACTACGCCCAGCCTGCTACACATGTTTCATTCATTACTAGTTTCAGCGAAGTGCTCATGTCATAGCCACTGAATACATCATGAGTGCTACTGCCACCTCTTGAGCACTGCGTTGGTTTTCCTTGAAGAGGAAAGGGTGATGCAGCAAAATAGCGTAAGTATTTCCCGCGGTTTTTGAGAACCAAGGTATCAACCCAGTAGGAGGCTCCTCAAAAGTCCCACGCACCTACACAAACAAACAAGAACCTCGCAACCAACACAATAAAGGGGTTGTCAATCCCTTCACGGCCACTTGCAAAAGTGAGATCTGATAGAGATAATAAGATAAGATGAATATTTTTGGTAATTTTATGATATATATTGGAAAGTAAAAGATGCAAATAAAACTAGATGGAAAACTTATATGATAAAAGATAGACCCGAGGGCCATAGGTTTCACTAGTGGCTTCTCTCAAGATAGCATAAGTATTACGGTGGGTGAACAAATTACTGTCGAGCAATTGATAGAAAAGCGCATAGTTATGAGATTATCTAGGCATGATCATGTATATAGGCATCACGTCCATGACAAGTAGATCGAAACGATTCTGCATCTACTACTATTACTCCACACATCGACCGACTCCTGCCTGCATCTAGAGTATTAAGTTCATAAGAACAGAGTAACACATTAAGAAAGATGACATGATGTAGAGGGATAAACTCATGCAATATGATATAAACCCCATCTTTTTATCCTCGATGGCAATAATACAATACGAGCCTTGCTGCCCCTGCTGTCACTGGGAAAGGACACCACAAGATTGAACCCAAAGCTAAGCACTTCTCCCATTGCAAGAAAGATCAATCTAGTAGGCCAAACCAAAATGATAATTCGAAGAGACTTGCAAAGATATCTTAATCACACATAAAAGAATTCAGAGGAGATTCAAATATTTCTCATAGATAAACTTGATCATAAACCCACAATTCATCGGATCTCGACAAACACACCACAAAAAGAGTTACATCAAATACATCTCTAAGAAGATCGAGGAGAACTTTGTATTGAGATTCAAAGAGAGAGAAAAGGCCATCTAGATAATAATTGTGGACTTGAAGGTCTTTGGTAAACTACTCACAACTCATAGGAGAGGCCTTGGAGATGATGTAGAGGCCCTCCATGGTAGATTCCCCCTCCGACGGAGCACCGACGATGGCTCCAAGATGGGATCTCGCGGATACAGAAGGTTTGCGGCGGTGGAAATAGTTTTTCGTGGTGCTCTCTGAAGTTTTCAGGGTACGGGAGTATATATAGGAGGAAGAAGTAGGTCGGTTGACGCTCAAGGGGCCCACGAGGGTGGGGGGCGCGCCCACCCCCAGGGGGCGCGCAAGGCACCCTCGTGGCTGCCTTGTTTGTTGCTTGACGTACACTCCAAGTCCCTTGGATTGCGTTTGTTCCAAAAAGATCGCTCCCGAAGGTTTCATTCCGTTTGGACTCCGTTTGATATTCCTTTTCTTCGAAGCACTGAAATAGGCAAAAGACAGCAATTCGGGCTGGGCCTCCGGTTAGTAGGTTAGTCCCAAAAATGATATAAAAGTGTAAATTAAAGCCCATAAACATCCAAAACGGGTAATATAATAGCATGGAACAATCAAAAATTATAGATACGCTGGAGACGTATCAGCTACATACACTGCAAATAAAGAGACAATCATCCTACAAAGCACATCGATTTTGCCCATTATCTTCACAAGATCTTTCATCTCCTCATTGTTGTCTAGGCTGTTCAGCAGTTGTTGCTTGGCCATGATCAAAGGAGCTTCATCTTTACCCTTCTGCGATGCATCTTCCTCTTTTGCCGTGCCTTCAGTTACTTGTCCAACACCCCAACCTGCTGGTATTGGGATTCCTCGGCTAACAAAATAATCAGCGTAGTTTCATTTCCCCACATCAGAAACTTCCCAGAAATACAAATCACACAAATCTTCCCTTTTCTGCATGAATCAAATTGGAAGATCATCAACCAAACTATTTAAAAATCAGCAACTGAAAGCAGCATAACAACACTTAAACATATTATTACCCCATGATTCGGGCATTTGTAGAAGACTCGGCCAGGGTTGAGGATTGTGGTTGAGACGCGATGGATGACTCTGCGTGATTTGCAGTAGTGGCACCACACCAACGGCAGCGGGTTGCGATGAGCAACCGGCCGCGGTGTGTGTGCCGGCGGGGATGTGATGAGACCCACAGGCGATGGTACGGGTGGGGAATTGGCGCATATTTGGTTGTTGCCTGCTGAAGAGCAGGTGGACGAGCAGCCAGCGGACATGGTTGCTGCGGACGGAGCTCCTGATGCTAGGCAGAGTAAGTAGAGAAGAGGAGAAGCGAATGTTGGATATGTCAGTTTCATTACTTGTAGAGTAGCGTAGCACCATATATAGTCATAGTCTAGGTTTCGATTCGAACCAGCTACATGAGCACGTCTCTCTTTTTTCTAAAACTCAGCAACGTCTCTTTACTGGTACACTAGCTTGTTCTGTACGTCTTCTCAAGTCTTTGATTTTCTTTCTTTTTTTGCGAGGAAGGAAGGAGGACAAAATTGAGAGTTCTTGGGACTCAAACCCAAGACCTCTCGGTTGAAAACCAAGGGTGCTAGTCACTTATGTGGCGAATGTTCCCTGGGAGGAGGATGACAGACAAATGAATTTTCCTTGTAGTTTTAGTTGCGATGCAAGATCGAACGGTCGTAGTTTCGGGAATGTTATCAGGCAAACGAGCCCAGTTTTTCTTTTCTTCCTATATAAAAAAAGTATGCTACTTGGTGTCGGCTTAGTCAACAAACGATTGTGCCAACCTTGACCGTTGTATTCACATTCAATGCCTATCGTGTTTCTTCAGTCTCTTCTTCCTCCAGCCGCCAAAGCTAAACCAGCACCGGCGGGACAGCCTGCTCCTGCCTCCCACGACTGGTTGTGCTGTCGCGCACGCATCATGGCCACATCACACCCTAAAACTCTGAGCATCTTCCCCGACTCCTGTTCGTTCCCGTCCGAGGCCTCACCATTGTCCTCCGCCTTGGTTCGCTCGCTACGGCTCCGCCCTCCTGTGTTGTTAACATGGCCAACAACCGAGAGGAATAAGGAGATGACTGTACATGGTGAGGATGACAGTAGCGACCTAGCAGCGCGCATAGTAATAACGAACGTAGGCCTACTTGCTTTTCTACGCCCTGCTGGGCCGGAAATCTTTAAGATGAGGAGGGATGGATTTTGCCCAGAAAATGGGCTATAAGTAATAAGAAATGGGTTATGAGTAATACTACTAGGCTGTAAAATGAAAAAATACATCAAACAGGCAACTAGTTCCAAAACACTTTTTTCTTTCGGATTTTGATATTTTAAATTTCATTGTTTTAGTGCAGGTAAGATTTCATTGAATTTAAATTAAGGCATATTTAGTTTTAAAATTAATTTGAATCTGGCTAGAAATTTTGGGTTGTATGCTATTTGGGACATATTTGGAGGCTGACTTGTTGGTCTACTAGGTTGACGTGTACGAAAGGCTCTGTCAACTTAGTCCACAAATGATTCTAGCAGCAGTGACCATTGGATGTTAATCCAACGGCCGTGCTGCTTCTTCAATATTTGATCTTCTTGCTCCAGCTGCCCAAACCAGCGCTGGTGGGACTGCCTGCTCCCGCCTCGCGTGGCCGGCTGTGTTGCCGCACTATAGCGACCAGACCTCAAACGGTCAAGTCTTTGTGCATTAGTGTCATCCCTGATCGGTAATGCTGACACGCACAGTGCTCGAGGAATTATAACAGAGTTTCAATCACACACTTATTACATCGAGTCCTCATAAAGAGTATGATTACAAAAATATAATGGCTGAAGGCCATCTAAACTAGATAACTGCGGAAGCTTCGAAGGTAAATGAGTCCATCAACTCCAACGGCATAGCTGAGTGCAAAACAACGACCTATCACACCTTATTCGTCGTTTGAGTAGTCTGTAACATAAAGACATTGCAGCCCGAAATGGGTCAGCACATAGAATATGCTAGCATAGTTACACTGTAAAGCAATGGAATGCATGAACTATATCTATATGCAATATTTGACTGGTGGAGGCTGTAAGTTTCATGGTTTTGCATAAAGCTAGTTTTTCCCTACAACAAAGGAATAAATTTATTTAACTACTCCCATGTTGCCCATTATTTGAGAAGGTAACCCCAACTCAAATTCCAATTAAAAGTATCATCATTAACCCAACATCATAATTAATTAAAGTAACATGATGAGATCGCATCAATAGATTCAAGTACTAGATACTCAAGATGTCCATAACCGGGGACATGGCTAACCATGATTAGTTTATGCACTCTGCAGAGGTTTGCACACTTTTCCCCACAAGACTCGACCGCATCCATGATCGCATGATTGAGACATAGCCTTTCTGAAGCATTAACTCTCTACTCCGGGTAGACAGTACCACCTACATCCCTCTACATCTGCTAGTCTACCTCTTCAAGAGCTCACGCAACTTACTCAACTATGTCAGAGCCCATAATTGCTTGTGGCTGCACATGGAAGTTTCTAGCATGAATAATCTTATGATCCCTTTGAGCCTGGGTGGCATTCCATAGGATAATCACACGGATACCCCCGGGATTTCTAAAAATAGGCAACACTGGATTCCCCAGGTGCCTCAACCAATCCACCCAGATTTATATTAAAGTTGCCACCTTAATGTTGTGCATGATTAAATAACTCTCAAACTTCCATGTGTGAGTCATGATCCAATCCCCCGTCTACGAGCATAGCTAAGCAATGATAAGCATAACGTATATTCCCGGGGTGATAAAAAAGACATTAGGTTCCTACCTCAAGCACTACAACCAAAACCACATGTTCCCAATCCTACCAGTACAAAAAAAATACACTTCCGTGATGATACGTGTTTGTCACAGTAGGTCGCATTTTTTGTCATGCATGTACATCCATGACGATTTTATGACAGAATCAAGATAGTACATGTGCTGTCGTAGAAGTGTTCCATGACATTACCAAAATTATCATCACGGAAGTGTCTACTTCCATGACGATAAATCGCACGTCACATAAGTGCTTTCGTCAAGGGTGACCGACAGGTGGCATCCACCATAACGGAACGTCGTTAAGAAATCGGGTCCGGTTTTGGATCCGATAACCCGTTAACAGCCGGGACCAATGGGAAATTCCCACGTGTAAAATTCTGATTGGCCGGAGGGAACACCTGTCAGCTCGTCAGTGGGCCAGATGTCGCCCATCCATTGGAGAAGACATGCCTATGATACGTCGACACGTGTCGGGGCCCAACAGAGGTCCATATAGGTTAAAAAGGCTGAACCAGTCAAAGGTCCGTAGTACTTACTCAGGTACTAGTGGGCCAGCCCAATAACGACCTGTTTAATAAAGGCCCATTTACGGCCCGAAGCCGGATCTGGCCCATTAATTGTTCGCCAAATATTTGGGCCCAATTACAGCCTAGTGACTTTCATCCTATTAGAGGCCCGATGTAGACATGGGCCCATTTCAGTTCGGTGTGACTTTTGGCCTGGGAATGGCCCATGCTGCGCATGGGCCATATATGGTCCGATGAGACATCGGGCCAAATAACGGCCCATGATAAAGGTGGCAACAGTTAAGCCCAATGTGACTTTGGGCCTGTTAAAGGCATGTCGTATAATTCAGCCCGTTGATGCGTGTCCTAAGCTTTCGGCCTCTTAAAGGCCCATGATATCAGTGGGCCAACTAAGGCCCGATGTCGGTGTCAAAACCGGCGGATCTCGAGTAGGGTGTCCCGAACTGTGCGTCTAGGTGGATGGTAATAGGAGACAAGGGACACGATGTTTTTACCTAGGTTCGGGCCCTCTCGGTGGAGGTAAAACCCTACTCCTGCTTGATTAATATTGATGATATGGGTAGTACAAGAGTTGATCTACCACGAGATCAGAGAGGCTAAACCCTAGAAGCTAGCCTATGGTATGATTTTTGTTCGTCCTACGGACTAAAACTCTCCGGTTTTATAGACACCGGAGAGGGCTAGGGTTACACAGAGTCGGTTACAATGGGAGGAGATCTTCATATTGTATCGCCAAGCTTGCCTTCCACGCCAAGGAAAGTCCCTATCCGGACATGGGACAAAGTTTTCAATCTTGTATCTTCATAGTCCGGGAGTCCGGCCAAAGGTCATAGTCCGGCCATCCGGACACCCCCTAATCCAGGACTCCCTCAGTAGCCCCTGAACCTGGCTTCAATGACGATGAGTCCGGCACGCCAATTGTCTTCGGCATTGCGAGGCAGGTTCCTCCTCCGAATACTTCATAGAAGTTGTTTGAACACAAGGATAGTGTCCGACTCTGCAAAAATAAGTTCCACACACCATCGTAGAGAGAATAATATATGCACAACTCTAATCTGCTGACGTATCCCGCAGCGTGACATCATGCCACGGACAAGCCTTTATTCGAGTCATTTTACCGTTCCACCTCAACGCGTTTAGCGAGGCAGTTTCCTTGGCACGTCTTGTCAAAGCAGAGATCGTGTCCCCTTATTTCAGGATTCTCATCAATACGGGTGTGGGTAACCCAACCGTGCCTTTTGGTATGACTCTCTAATTGAAAGCGAGTCCCAAACGGTTACGGGGAGGGCTCTTGGTATTCAACTCCTTTATAAAGAGACCAAGGCTCGACTCCCTTCTCTTTCGATCCAATTGAATCCGCCCCTCGCCTCAAGTTCCAACACTCAAAGCTTCTAGTTTTAGGCGCTTCGGACTTTCAACGATGTCCGGCTCCGACCTTCAAGGCCGGTGGGCGCCTTCCTCTGTTACGAAAGAAGACATGCGAAAGCTGAGAGATGACAGTATCTAACCGGCGAAATCTCGCATAGGCTGCCTGCTCAAGGGCAGGCCATTCCTTCTCCCCAGCCCGATGAGAGCGTGGTGTTCACATCTCACTTCCTTCGGGGGCTAGGCTTCCCGATTGATCCCTTCGTGAGGGGGCTGATGTTCTATTACGGTCTGGAATTCCACGACCTAGCTCTGGAGTCCATCCTCCAAATTTCATCATTCATTGTTGTGTGTGAAGCCTTCCTCCATATCACTCCTCACTTCGGATTTTGGCTTAGAACCTTCAAGGTGGAGCTGAAGAGGATCAAGGGGCAGCACGCTGAGTGCGGAGGAGTTATCATAAGCAAGATAGCCGGCGCTACATAGCCCGAGGGCACTTTCCAAGAGGAGTTTGGCTTATGGCAACGGGACTGGTTTTACATCACAGCCCCCAGGGGCACCACATGGGTGGCACCACCTGCTTTTCGCTCGGGTCCCCCACCACGGCGAGCATCATGGGTCAATGAAGGGCTTATCTGGGGGCCGTCCAAAGACGTGCCCCTACTGCAGGACCACATTCGAGATCTCCTAGAAAGAGGTATTAACTTGACCATGGTGGCGCAAGTTATGCTGATTCACCGCACGCTGCCCTGCAAACGTCGCCCTCTCCGCCTGTGGGAATTTAATCCGGAGGGACCGCGAGTCCTCCAACATTTTATGGGCACGACGCCCGTGGATATGTATAAATTGTTCTTCGGACCACAAGCAAGGTGTCCGGACTTGTCCGAGGATGCAGGTCTGAGCTGCAATCGCCAGGATGCTAAGGTAAGTAGTCCCGTATTTGGACACACCATCCGCATTTTTATCATAAAGTTGCCCTTTAACAGAGCTATCCTTTGAACAGGAGTGGATAGCGAAGGCAAAGCTTATCAGGTGTCCAGCCCCCCTGCCCAAGACCGAACCGGATCCCGTGTTAACCAGGATGCTAGAGACTATGCTTTCGGCAGAGGGCGAAGAGGGGAACCAAGGAGCTACCGCCTCCACGGAGGAGACTATCAGGAAGGGAGGAAACAAGAATTCCCCCAACCTGGGAAAGAAAAGGAGTGCCTCTGAAGACCTGGAGGGGATGACCTCGAAACAGGGGAAGAAATCTTTGTCAGAGGATCTGGTGCCGGAGACTGCTCTGGCCGCATTGCACCCTCAAGGGGATCAACTTTCCTCCGAGCCACAAGTAAGGAGAGGGGTTCAAAAATTAGTGGCATCCCTGTTTTATTTCTGAGGAAGATAACCAAAATATTACCTTGCAGTTCGGATCTCAACCCTTCTTAGCAGAGCTCGTCTTCTGGGGATCTTCGTCCGGAGATGATGGAGAGCTTAACGCCTCCCCTAGCTGCACCGACTTACAAGGCAGGCGACCCCGAGGTGTCATCCCGGCGGGTTTCTCCAAGTCTGGATCCTGAAAAAGGTCGTCAGGCTAGTCCGGTGTCCTCTGGTGCGCGGTTGGAGAGGCTGAGGGATCTGCTCAGGCGAGCGTCCATCTCGAAAGAACACCGTATGTTGATGAACACGGTGATAGGAAAGATTTCATCCGCGGAAAGTGGATTGTACGAGGCCACCAGGAGTTTACTGGCAGGCTTTGAGGTACGTGAAAAGGTGTACCTTTTGATAGAGCTACATATAAAAATGTGCCCTGTATAAATAGTAGCCCCTAAGACTCTATGTTTCGTCAAGAGTGATGGCGCACAGAGGATCATAACCCCAGGTATAAAATGTCACCTTTTTATGAAGGTGGCGAGGCGTTCGGTGGCTAGCCGGACTGATGAATCTGCCGAGCTAAAGCGGTAACTTGACATGGCGGATGCCGACATCGTGCTTGTAAATAAGCGGCTAGACGAGGCACAAGGTATGCTCCACAGACGTCTGATAAGAGGAGTTCGATGCTCGTGCCTTACAATATATGTGCTTAATGCAGATAGTGCTGCTTCCGTGGAGAACCTTCGGGCGGAACTTGCCTGAGCCAAGGAGCAAGCAAGGAAAAGTGAAGCGGCTGCCGTGAAGGCGGCTGAAGAGCTGAAGGCCGAACAGGCTGCTCACTGCCAGAGCAAGAAGGTAATAGCCGAGATGGCTATAAAATTGAAGGATGCTGCCGACCGCTGTAAATTTCTCGGACAAGAAGAAAGGGCGGCTCAGAAGGACCTTGAGAAGATCAGTGCTGAGGCCAAGGATACTCGCTCTGCAATGAGAGCTATGAAGGAGGAGCTGCGTCAGGCCGGAGATATCATAGCTGGAAGACCCTATATGCTGCGGATGAAGTTCGGGGATCCTAGGTATGCTCTGCTAGACCGGCAGTGGAGTGTGGAAAACACTTACCTGGATTTGGCAGCGAGTGCGGCAGACGCAACCGAACACTTCCGAGGTCGAGGTGACCATAAATTGGAAGAACTTTTTTGGTCGCAGTTCCATAATCCAGAATAGCCACTTTCGGTATCCGACTGTTTGGCCGCCTGGGCGGAGCTGAACAGGTTATCCGGACTCGCCATGAAGTATGTTGTGAGTCGTTTGTGGCCGGGAGAGCCAGAGCCGAAGAGTTATTTTGGATTGGTGCAGCAGTTCCTTGGTTCTGTGCCGCATGTTGATGCAATGAAGAGGTCGGCGTGCATAGAGGGTGCACAAATGGCTCTTGCCCGTGTCAAGACATACTGGGCGGATATGAAGGCCAGTGCTGTTGCATCCCGAGATTCGAACGAAGGCCGGGTACCTGCCAGGCACTACTTTGAGGAAGTTCTTCCGGGCGCTCGTTTAATAGAAGCGCAGTGCTCGAAGGATGTTGTGTTCGAATAGCATGTGCTATTGTAAAAGAAATATTTTGATAGAATATAAAAGCTTTTTATACTTATGCTTTGCAAGAATTATAATACCTCATGTGCGGCCGTTTAATGTATATGTGTATATAACCTAAAAGATGGCAGTCGTTGGCTTCAGCCCCCACGCATATAATGCGGGGGTGTCCGCAAAAAAGGCGCCTTTTCACACTTAATCCAACGTCTTGGTCCTACAAAGGAGGTGATAGCGCGGCGAACTAGGCAACTGGACTATAATGCTTTATCACTTTCACTTAGCCATAGGAGTTTGACATTGGGGCTACTCAATAGCCCCTAGAGGCACCGCGCTCGCCCGAATTCGGGGCGCGTGTGTGCCTGACCGGGAAGCGGCCCTTTGTTAATGCGGAGGAATCCTAAAGATTCCGAGAGTCATCGAGTGGTTGACCAGGCTCTCGCTATATCATGACAGTCAGTTTTCGGCTTTCTCTACTGAGGTGCTCGCCTGGCCGAACCGGGGCACAATCGCAGTAGTTCTCCTGGTGCCGCGTTAGCCGATATAACGGAACGTAAGGCAACAAAACACAGGAGCCAGGAAAACCCAACATTTGACCAAAGACATGATTCGGAGCCGATGCATATAAGGCCAAACTCGCGACGCCGAACACTCCCTAAGGTATTCGGTCTTTATGAAGATGGGACAAAACAGAGCCCTTGGTAAAAAAGCCCCTGGTGTCCAGGTACGTGCAAAATTCTGGCGTGGCCACATGCCAAGACGCCAGCCTCCTCCTCGGTTATAGCGAAAACCGGGGGATGTTGTCAACAAGAGACAGTAAAAAAGGTTTACGCAGGGTCTTAATCTGAAAAGAATCCTTGTAATGGGTCCCTACTGCACGTCTGCGCCTGTGTCTCCGTTGTGCCGTATCCTGGACGGGCGTAGCACGGTGTTCGTCTGCGAAAGAGAGGAACTTTAAATAAGCGTGCGAGAAATCTATATTAAAATAAACAAAATATAGTTGGAGCAAGAATTGAGCCGTATTGTCTCCTGGCGTGAACACGCGGAGTCCCTTGTACAGGGTTATGCGGCTATTAAGCCTATGTATGTTTACGCCGGACTCGTCGAGCCGTGTCCGGGATAGTAGGGCAGGATTAGTATGCGGCTGTCCAGGCGGCCACACCATTACCCGTACTTTTGGGGTCAATTGATATTCCCTTGTAATGAGATGATGTCTCGTGGGCCGGGCATTTAAAGTGTAAGGGATGCATAATGCGGTATTGCATTAAAGCGGGCGAAAGCTTCACGTCCCAGTAGCGCTTGATAGCGACTTACGAATGGGGTGATGTGGAAGGTTAGCTTTTCGCTTCGGAAGTTGTCGGGTGAGCCGAACGTGACTTCTAACGAAAGGGAACCCATACTCTGGGTATCTGGACCCGGCGTGACTCCTTGAAAGGAAGTGTTTCCATGGCAGATTATAGCTGGGTTTACCCCTAGTTTGCGGATTGTGTCCTGATATAACAGGTTTAAGTCACTGCCGCCGTCCATAAGGACTTGTGTAAATTGTAGTCCGTCAATAATCGGATTCAAGACCAAGGTAGTCCAGCCTGTGTTCCGGGCCCCTCTGGAGTAATCCTGATGATCAAAGGTGATTGGTTGTAACAACCAGTGGCGGTGCTCCTCTGGGGCTGGCCGTATGGCGCGTGTCTTCGTAAGCGCCGTTCTGTTTTTCCCTTTTGTAATCTGAAGTGAATTTACTGTTTTGACTTCTTGTGGGAACTTCTTTTGTTCTCCGGTGTTCTGCTTGTGGGGTGTGTCGTCATCCTCGCTTGGTGCATCGAGCCCCTTGTGTTCGGCGTTGAGTTTGCCGGACTGCTTGAAGACCCAACAATCTCTGTGGGTATGGTTTGCAGGTCTCCCGGGGGTACAATGATTTTGACATTTTTTGTCCAGGATTTTGTTGAGGTTAGACAGCTCGTCCCTATCATCTTTGGGTGGCGGCTTTTTATGATTTTACCGAGAGCTTTTGAATCCGGCATTGACTGCCGTGCTCATCGGGCTGTTATCCTTGATTCGGCGCTGTTCTTTGTTACGGCGCGGTTTCCCGTTTCCATCTCTGAGTTCGGATGTACTCGGGTCGCTGGTGCTGCTTCTTGCCAACCAGCTATCCTCTCCTGCGCAAAAGCAGGTCATGAGGCTTGTTAATGTGGCCATTGTTCTTGGCTTTTCTTGGTCGAGGTGTCTGGCGAGCCATTCATCTCGGACGCTATGTTTGAAAGCTGCTAGGGCCTCAGCGTTCGGACAGTCGACTATCTGATTCTTTTTAGTAAGGAATCTGTTCCAGAGTTTCCGGGCTGCTGAGTTATATGACTCAGATCATCTGCATCCGGAGGTCGGACATAGGTCCCTTGAAAATTTGCCCGGAAAGCCTCCTCGAGCGCTTCCCAACTTCCCATGGTGTTTTCGGGAAGGCTTTTAAGCCAATGCCGGACTGGCCCTTTGAGCTTAAGGGGTAAGTATTTTATGGCGTGAAGGTCATCTCCTCTGGCCATGTGTATGTGGAGGATATAATCCTCGATCCAGACTCTGGGGTCTTTTGTTCCATCGTATGCTTCTATGTTCACGAGCTTGAATCCCGCTAGAAATTCATGATCCAGCACCTCATCGGTAAAACATAGGGGATGTGTGGCGCCCCTGTATGTAGGTGTGCCGCGATGTTCGGATATTTTTTGCATTGCATTGCTCGCTGGAGCTTGGTGTCTTGGCCCATAGATGGATCTGGTTGGGCCAGTTTTTTGATGTGAATCCTTAGGCGGATCGCGCGCCGTATTGAGTGTGGCGCCCTCTGTTGCTTGAGATCGATCGTGGGGTCATCTATCCGACCTGGTGGCTTCCTTGTTTTTTGACTGTGCGGGCTCTCTGGCCTCTTCATCAAATTCTGGTAGTAGTTTTCGCTTCGGATAGCTCTTTGTGTGACGACCGTTGCCGTAGTTGTGTGCGGTATTGAGTACTTTGCCCCATCTAATCCTGAGTTCATCTTCCGCTGTTTTGAGCCTCCGCTTCTACTTTTTCAGGCTACGTGCAGTTGCAACGAGCCTTTGGTGGAGGTTCTGATGTTCCAGCAATTTGTCCGGCGTGAGGTCGTCCGGACTATTATCTTTCCCGGGGATGGGTTGTTCGGATTGTCCGCCCTGTTTGGACGGTTGCTCGATGGCATGTTCGTCTTCCATTGATTCTTCCTGCTCTATGGCTGGGTCTTTGTCGAGGTGGGGCTTGGCGTGGCGTTTATGCCACCGCTTTGATTGTTTTTTGAGGGAGCGATCCCTGGTTGCACCCTTTTGATCCTCGTTCTCATTTCTTTTGGGTGTATCCACCATGTATACATCGTGTGATGAGGTGGCTTTCCAGTTCCCTATAGGTGTTGTTTCTTGGTCGGCTCTTCCATCGGCGTCCATACCGTCGATGTCTTCGGAGTCGTAGTCGAGCATGTCGGTTAGATCGTCGACAGTGGCTACCAAGTGGGTGGCGGGTGGGTTTCGAATTTCTTCGTCGTCTGCGTCCCAACCCTGCTGACCATAGTCCGGCCAGGGCTCTCCTGACAAAGAGAGAGACTTTAGTGAATCCAGGACATCGCCAAAGGGCGAGTGCTGAAAGACGTCTGCGGCGGTGAACTCCATGATCGGAGCCCAATCGGGTTCGATCGGAAGGGGTGCGGAATATTCGGAGTCCAGAACGGAGTCCGGTACCTTGGAGCCATGGGCCTTCCAAAGGACTAGGCTGGTATTCGGCTCTATCGCCGTCGAGATTGCGGAGCCTGGGGCGGCGTCCAACCGTCCGTCCCCGACTAGCGCAGTCGGCTCCGAGCTAATGGTCGGAGCGGACACCTGAGCGGCACTCTGGGCGCTGTCCGGCGGCAGAGCTAGATCACGCCCATCGAGACAGTGTGGCGCGCTCGGCTGTGGCTCGAATCCATCAAAGATCAAGTCCCCGCGGATGTCAGCCGTGTAATTTAAGCTTCCAAACCTGACCTAATGGCCAGGGGCGTAGCTTTCGATCTGCTCCAGATGGCCAAGCGAGTTGGCCCGTAGTGCGAAGCCGCTGAATACGAAGATCTGTCCGGGGAGAAAAGTCTCACCCTGGACCTTGTCATGGTTGACGATCGAAGAAGCCATCGGGCCTAAAGGTGACGATACAGAGGAACTCCCAATGAAAGCACCAATGTCGGTGTCAAAACCGGCGGACCTCGGGTAGGGGGTCCCGAACTGTGCGTCTAGGCGGATGGTAATAGGAGACAAGGGACACGATGTTTTTACCCAGGTTCGGGCCCTCTCGGTGGATGTAAAACCCTACTCCTGCTTGATTAATATTGATGATATGGGTAGTACAAGAGTTGATCTACCACGAGATCAGAGAGGCTAAACCCTAGAAGCTAGCCTATGGTATGATTGTTGTTCATCCTATGGACTAAAACTCTCCGGTTTATATAGACACCGGAGAGGGCTAGGGTTACACAGAGTCGGTTACAATGGGAGGAGATCTTCATATCGTATCTCCAAGATTGCCTTCCACGCCAACGAAAGTCCCTATCCGGACACGGGACGAAGTTTTGAATCTTGTATCTTCATAGTCCGGGACTCGGGTCAAAGGTCATAGTCCGGCCATCCGGACACCCCCTAATCTAGGACTCCCTCACCCGAGATATGTTTCGACCTGGTAACGGCCCGTGATATATCTGGGCCCAAAAAGGCCCGGTCTGCATTTCGGCCTGCTGAAAGCCCGTCAATGACTAGTGAAAATTGAAGCCCAACATGCATTTCGGCCTGCTAAAGGCCCATGGTTTCATCTGGGCCGTAACATGCCAGTACAATATTCAGCCTGTTAATGGCCCAACGCTACCTGGGCCAAACTAAGCACTGGGTCCACAAAAGGCCCACCTAAAATATAGGCCAGTGTAAGTTGTGGGCCTGGCACAAAGTGTGAAGGCCCTAATCATTCAGGCCCAAGAAAGATACAGGCCGGCCCAATTGTGGCCCGCCAAAAACCAGGCCCGTTAGAGGCGAATGTTTCGGCCCAGTCGACTACATCAGATTTTTTTCCAGATAGCGAATGATGGCAGTAACTAGTAGGAATTAAGAACAAACCTACTCTATACAATAAAGAAATTACGGCATAGTAACTAAGAATAAACCTACACTATACAATAAAGGATTTATGGTAATATTACATCCACTAGGCATCAAAGTTCGCTACCAGTGATCATAAAGCACAACGAAGAAGCAGATTACAAAAACTGGGCACCATTGCAATGAAATAATACTGAACCGAGACCACTTCCAAGATAGTTCAAGAAAGGTTAGCCTTGCACGGGAACTACTGCGCAAGCTGCTGAGCAAGGCTGTGAGACTGGCCTAGCATGTCGGTCATAGCTTCCATATGTAGCTGTTTAGCGATGAGGTTTGCATTGGTATTCTCCGCAATCTTTCTTAGAGATAGCACTTCAAGTCGAAGTTGAGTTGCAGAATGCCGTTCTGCTAGAACTTGGGACTGAAGAAGTCGAACTGATTCAGACAACGAATTGTGTGATCTTGTCTAACTTCTAGTCTCAAGTAACTTGAACACTGCATCAATACAAGACTTTGGGGTTGTCTCGCTATCTTCAAGATGTTTTGCCTTCTTTGCTGCAATATATGTTGGGTTTGTCTCATAGCCTTCAGCAAACTTGTGCATGCCTTCAGGCATATCACCCTGAAACAAAGCAGAGAGATGGCATGTTTTGCATGTGTATAAACAAAGATGATAATTGTGCTGTCAATTCCATACAATTTCAAATTAGAAAATAAAGAGTAAGTTCAAAATATCAATAACATAATTTTGCATTGTTCATAATGCGGGGAGCTTCACCACACTACTGGATTACCATGTCAACATAACAAGCATAGATGAATGGCAAAGAAAATCATTGTATCTATTTTGGTTAATGTGCATGGCATGTTGTTCATATCATCAGCCACACCAGTAAGATAAAACAGGAGATGACAAGGTGCAAATGTGGGCTGCTTCACCACACTGGATTATACTCCCTCCGTTCCTAAATATAAGTCTTTGTAGGGATTCTACTATGGACTACATACGGAGAAAAACGAGTGAATCTACACTCTAAAATGCATCTACATACATCCGTATGTGGTTCATAGTGAAATCTCTCCAAAGACTTACATTTAGGAACGGAGGGAGTAGATCCACAAAAACAAGCATACATATAGGGACTATTGAGTAATGTGCATGGTATGAATAAGGAATTTGGTTTTACAAGTAAAACTTAGAACTTACGGTTCTTGCGAACATGCATTTTGATAGAAACAACAAACTAAACAGCAATAAACGATAGGGAGTATGAGCCAATTAAACAGTAGTTGAGGATAAAGGCTTTAGAAGGACTGCGTTACATTAACAGTTAACACCGGCTTTATAATGCCCTTCTCGATGTCAAGGGAAGGATAACTCAAGAATTTCAGCATAGAATCTTCTTCATAAGCATTGCCTTTACTCTATATTTTGTAGAGAGCAATTATAGATATGATAATACTGGAAGGGAGGATAATGAAGATAAGATGCAGATTGATGTTACATAATCAACTACCAATCCCTGGAAGTACAAGCATTACAGGATAAAATGTACTGACAAGAGCAATGGGCTACACTTATGCACTGGCATTCTCTGTGTATTCTACTTTTTGGTAAGATTAAATATAGATCTAATCTTTTTTAGTAAATGGTGGGCGAGGGAGATAAGATGTAGAATGCTACACAATGAACCAATGCCTCTTCCCATAATACAAGAGTGTTTCGAACACTGGTGTACTGTACAAAACGTTCTTATATTTGGGGACGGATGGAGTAGCTGTTAATGTAAGTACAGTGATAGACGACATTCAGTCCTTGCAAGAGGACTGTAGAGCTAAACCTCTTCAAAAGCATTGCGTTGATTCTAAATTTATGTAAGAGTCCATAGAGATCTTATAATGTCCACCAAATGGACGATAAGGAGGCTAACATGTGCAGTGATGCTACATAATCAAACATCTATGAAAGTAAGTATGGTCATACAGGGCAAGAGGTACTCACAAGAGCAATGCAGTGTGCAGTATAGTTGCGAGATTCTGTAGTCCCTTGAGAATGAATGTTCTTCTGCTAACAGTTTTCATACAAGTGAGACGTTAAGGCAAATGCAGAAATGTAGTTCAAATTGTGATGTGATATCATTGACAGTACCTTACACTGCAGCCGAGACCAATGTGTAACAAGATTATTCCAGTCACCGTCAGATAAATGTAGCACCAGAGACTTTACAGAAATTTCGTTTAGAGGCTTTACATCGAAGTGCGCTTGCCTCAGGTAGTAACAATACTTCATCAACGAGTGCTTGAAAAGTGCAACCAACCCTTGCTCGTCTTCACAGTCCAGTTTGGTCCTCGCCTATTTAAAAGAATGAAATCTTGTGTCTTCTGTCAGCAGAAACATATGCAGTAATGACCATGAATAACATTAGTACACTACTTACGTGTAAGTTGCGGAGGAAAACTGGAAATTGTTCTGTGTCTGCGGTATAATCTTTCCATGAAGGAAAGGTGTTCACAAAGTTCCTGACAACAATATAAGCTTCGTCTTCTAAACTAGGAAGAAATGGAACAGGGGTCCTATTTGCTGCAATTGGGGCTCTCTCTAGTTCGAAAAGGGATTTGCCAACTGGATTTGGTGTACTCTTTGCTGGAATGGGGTTTTTGCGTCGTAGAGCTGGTGCTACGTCAACTGGCATCATCATACTGTTTGCTGCAGTTGGGGTCTGCTGAGTTGGGGCATCAGAAATGACCAGTGTAGTAGCGCTAGAGTCTAATAGAGTTGAGTTGTTTTGTGGGTCAGGTGATATTACAACTACACATAATGGGCTATTTGATTTATCAGGTGCCACTACCTTTTCCAAATACTTTGCTTGTGCTCCTCCACGATCAGCAATCACCCTCTTCCTTTTGAACGTCTGATACACAAGAACAACATTTGAATGGACAAATATGATATGATGACAGATGGAATGTGTACTGAAAATGAATAGGCAGGGCATATTCACATACACGATGTGTAAACTAAGATAATGGCAGTTCAACAAAGTAGAAGCAATGCAAAGCATCAGTTGCAAGATATGTGCGACCAATATAACCTTGGAAAGTTAGAGCAAGCACCTTGATGGGTGAATAAGATAGGGCATCTTCCTCTGACTCCTCCACTAGGGAGCTACATTGACTTAGGTCTCCCTCTAGCTCAGAATCACTGTTAGGATCATATTATGAGCATGAATCAGTAGGTGGAGAGCGTTTGCATTGCATTGCATCCAGACATGATTTCAGTCCCTTAATGCCAAGTTTGACAGCCATGGCATTGTTCTGCTTTATTCTTTTCATGCGCGCAAGCTCATAATCTTTATGATGTTTTTCAGAATCAGCGATTCATGAAAACATAAAAAGTAGTCCGATTATCTATGGAATGCATTGTGGATTAAACTCGAAGAGTGTCTCCCTATAAACCCCTGCATATGCAAAGTTCACCCTCAACTGTGCTGACCAGACCACACACAGAAATACAAGCCCCTTATGTCTCTATAACAGGCAGACACACATTTCAAAACATTAGAATCATATGAAATTCGTATTTGAACAAATAAGATAAGGAATTATGAGTGGCATAATGTTTAGCTTCAAGGGTGCAGTGTTGGTAGTGCGACACAAAGCAAGTAGGCAGATTGTATTCCATGTAAAAGATTGAAGCCTATGTAAAAGCTGGAAATGACACATGATGGAAGAGATCACATAGAGAAATACTATTCACTCATGTCTACGGTTCCAGTATTTGAAATAGGGTGGTCCACCCTAAAAGAATATTGACAACAACTATGACAAGGCAAGCATAGATGTAGTGAATCAATCATTTACTTGTGAGCTTACTAGGACAAGTATGCAGAATTGTAACTACAGTAAGAGACCGTCCAAAATCTGAATCAAGAAGTTTGTCTAGCACTTATTGTTTGCAACTAATCGACATGAATAATTGGATATTATATCGAATGAGTAAGAAAGACAAGTAAAATTGTCAACAAACCTGGCTTGCAGTAGTAATATGGGCCAATGTCACTACGACCAGCAATCCAAAATGACTACCGTTTGTTCCTAGGGCCGGAATTTT
Organism: Triticum timopheevii; assembly: GCA_963921465.1. Taxonomy (NCBI): domain Eukaryota; kingdom Viridiplantae; phylum Streptophyta; class Magnoliopsida; order Poales; family Poaceae; genus Triticum; species Triticum timopheevii. Next base: position 158,928,992 of record OY997272.1, read on the forward strand.
GAAAACCCTGTGAACTTTACAGGTACTAAAGATTACTGAAATACATCTGAACCATTAAGTGCAGGTAGCACTGATATGTCTCCAACATATCTATAATTTTTTATTGTTCCATGCTATTATATTACCCCTTTTGGATGTTTATGGGCTTTATTTTACACATTTATATCATTTTTGGGACTAACCTACTAACCGGAGGCCCAGCCCATATTGCTGTTTTTTTGCCTATTTCAGTATTTCGAAGAAAAGGAATATCAAACGGAGTCCAAACGGAATGAAACCTTCGGGAGCGTTATTTTTGGAACAAATCTGATCCGGAGAGCCTGGAGTGCAAGTCAAGAAAGCTCTGAGGGCCCCACGAGATAGGAGGGAGCGCCCCCCTGTAGGGCGTCCCCCCTGTCTTGTGGGCCCCTCGGGCGGCCACCGACGTACTTCTTCCTCCTATATATACCTACGTACCCCGAAAACATCCAGGAGCACCACGAAACACAATTTCCACCACCGTAACCTTCTGTATCCGCGAGATCCCATCTTGGATCCCTTGCCGGCACTCTGCCGGAGGGGGAAGCAACCACGGAGGGCCTCTACATCAACATCCTTGCCCCTCTGATGAGTTGTGAGTATACCACAGACCTACGGGTCCATAGTTATTAGCTAGCTAGATGGCTTCTTCTCTCTTTTTGGATCTCAATACAATGTTCTGCCCCTCTCTTGTGGAGATCGATGTAATCTCTTTTTGCAGTGTGTTTGTCGAGATCCGATGAATTGTAGGTTTATGATCAAGTTTATCTATGAATAATATTTGAATCTTCTCTGAATTCTTTTATGTATGATTGAGTTATCTTTGCAAGTCTATTCGAATTATCAGTTTGGTTTGGCCTACTAGATTGATCTTTCTTGCCATGGGAGAAGTGCTTAGCTTTGGGTTCAATCTTGCGGTGTTCTTACCCAGTGACAGAAAGGGTTGCAAGACATGTATTGTATTGTTGCCATCGAGGATAACAAGATGGGGTTTATATCATATTGCATGTGTTTATCCCTCTACATCTTGTCATCTTGCTTAATGTGTTGCTCTGTTCTTATAAACTTAATACTCTAGATGCATGCTGGATAACGGTCGATGTGTGGAGTAAGAGTAGTAGATGCAGGCAGGAGTCGGTCTGCTTGTTATGGACGTGATGCCTATATACATGATCATGCCTAGATAATCTCATAACTATGCGCTTTTCTATCAATTGCTCGACAGTAATTTGTTCACCCACCGTAATACTTATGCTATCTCGAGAGAATCCTCTAGTGAACCCCCGGGTCTATCTCTTATCATATTTGCTTTCAATCTACTTTTATTTGCATCTTTACTTTTTGCATCTATATTAAAAATACCAAAAATATATTTATCTTATGATACTATCTTTATTAGATATCACTTTCGCAAGTGGCCGTGAAGGGATTGACAACACCTTTATTACGTTGGTTGCGAGTTCTCAGTTTGTTTGTGTAGGTGCGTGGGACTTTTGAGGAGCCTCCTACTGGATTGATACCTTGGTTCTCAAAACTGGGGGAAATACTTACGCTACACTTTGCTGCATCACCCTCTCCTCTTCGAGGAAAACCAACGCAAGCTCAAGACGTAGCAAGAAGGATTTCTGGCGCCGTTGCCGGGGAGGTCTTCGCTCAAGTCAAGACATACCAAGTACCCATCGCAAACCCATCTCCCTCGCATTTACATTATTTGCCATTTGCCTCTCATTTTCCTCTTCCCCACTTCACCCTTGCCGTTTTATTCACCCTCTCTTTTCCAATCTCCTCCTCTCTCTTTGCTTGCCATTTTTCTATTTTCTTGTGTGTTGGATTACTTGTTGCCATGGCACAATATAATACCAAGTTGTGTGACTTCTCGAATACCAATAATAATGATTTCCTTAGTACTCCGATTGCTCCTCTTAATGATGTTGAGCCTTGTGAAATCAATACCGCTTTGTTGAATCTTGTTATGAAAGATCAATTTGCCGGCCTTCCTAGTGAAGATGCCGCTACTCATCTAAACAATTTTGTTGATTTGTGTGATATGCAAAAGAAGAAAGATACGGATAATGATATTGTTAAATTGAAGTTATTTCCGTTTTCACTTAGAGATCGTGCTAAAGTTTGGTTTTCGTCTTTGCCTAAAAATAGTATTGATTCTTGGAATAAGTGCAAAGATGCTTTTATCTCTAAGAATTTTCCTCTCGCTAAGATCATCACTCTTAGGAATGATATTATGAATTTTAAACAACTTGATCATGAGCATGTTGCCCAATCTTGGGAAAGAATGAAATTGATGCTTCGCAATTGCCCTACTCATGGTTTGAATTTATGGATGATCATACAAAAATTTTATGCCGGTTTGAACTTTGCTTCTAGAAATCTCTTAGATTCGGCCGCGGGAGGCACGTTTATGGAAATTACGTTAGGAGATGCTACAAAATTGCTTGATAATATTATGGCTAATTATTCTCAATGTCACACCGAAAGATCTTCTAGTAAAAAAGTCATGCTAGTTGGGTGATTATGAATTTAAATAATGCTTGTGTTGAAGTTAGCAAGTCCCGTAGCATGCACGTATGGTTAAAGTTGTGTAAAAAATTTGAAACATGAAATGTACTTGGCTTGTGCATCCTTATGAGTGGCGGTCGGGAACGAGCGATGTTCTTTTCCTACCAATCTATCCCCCTAGGAGCATGCGTGTAGTACTTGTTTTTTGATGACTTCTAAATTTTTGCAATAAGTATATGAGTTCTTTTGACTAATGTTGAGTCCATGGATTATACGCACTTTTACCTTTCCGCCTTTGCTAGCCTCTTCGGTACCGTGCATTGCCCTTTCTCACCTTGAGAGTTGGTGCAAACTTCGCCGGTGCATCCAAACCCCGTGATATGATACGCTCTATCACACATAAATCTCCCTATATCTTCCTCAAAACAGCCACCATACCTACCTATTATGGCATTTCCATAGCCATTCCGAGATATATTGCCATGCAACTTTCCACCGTTCCGCTCATCATCATCATGACATACTTTAGTTTTGTCATACTGCCATTGCATGATCATGTAGTTGACATCGTATTTGTGGCAAAGCCACCATGCATTATTTTTCATACATGTCACTCTTGATTCATTGCATCATCCCGGTACACCTCTGAACGCATTCATATAGAGTCATATCTTGTTCTACTTTTGAGTTGTAATTCTTATGTTGTAATCAATAGAAGTGTGATGATCATCATTATTAGAACATTGCCCAAAGAAAAAAAGGAAAAAAGAAGAAGAAAGGCCAAAAGAAAAAAAAAAGCCCAAAAAAAGAAAAGAAAAAAAAAGAAAAAAAAGAAAAAAAAAGAAAATGAATAAAAAGGGAATGTTACTATCTCTTTTTCCACACTTGTGCTTCAAAGTAGCACCTTGTTCTTCATGTAGTGAGTCTCATATATTGTGCTTCAAAGTAGCACCATGTTTTTCATATAGTGAGTGTCATAAGTTGTCTTTTTCATACTAGTGGGAATTTTTCATTATAGAACTTGGCTTGTATATTCCTATGATGGGCTTCCTCAAATGCCCTAGGTCTTCGTGAGCAAGCAAGTTGGATGCACACCCACTAGTTTTCTTTTGTTGAGCATTCATTTGTAGCTCTAGTGCATCCGTTACATGGCAATCACTACTCCTCATGTTGACATCAATTGATGGGCATCTCCATAGCCCGTTGATTATCCTCGTCAATGCGAGAATTTCTCCTTTTTTTGTCTTCTCCACACAATCCCCATCATCATATTCTATTCCACCTATAGTGCTATGTCCATGGCTCACGCTCATGTATTGCGTGAAGGTTGAAAAAGTTTGAGATTATTTAAGTATGAAACAATTGCTTGGCTTGTCATCGGGGGTATATATAGAAGTAGGGAACATCTTTGTGTGACGAAAATGAAGCATAGCCTAACTATATGATTTTGTAGGGATGAACTTTCTTTTGCCATGCTATTTTGAGAAGACATGATTACTTTGATTAGTATGCTTGAAGTGTTACTATTTCTTTTATCAATATGAACTTTTATTTTGTATTCATTTGGATCTGAACATTCATGCCACAATAAAGAAAATTACATTATGAATTATGCTAGGTAGCATTCCACATCAAAAATTCTCTTTTTATCATTTACCTACTCGAGGACGAGCAGGAATTAAGCTTGGGGATGCTTGATACGTCTCCAACGTATCTATAATTTTTGATTGTTCCATGCTATTATATTACCCCTTTTGGATGTTTATGGGCTTTATTTTACACATTTATATCATTTTTGGGACTAACCTACTAACTGGAGGCCCAACCCATATTGCTGTTTTTTTGCCTATTTCAGTATTTCGAAGAAAAGGAATATCAAACGGAGTCCAAACGGAATGAAACCTTCGAGAGCGTGATTTTTGGAACGAACGTGATCCGGAGAGCTTGGAGTGCAAGTCAAGAATCATAAAGTTGGTCCTAGAATGATGAGCATCCAAGTTGGGTATAATAAAAACTATCATAGAAAGTGAATTGGATGCTATGATCAATTTGATGCTTGATAATTGTTTTGAGATATGAAGGTAGTGATATTAAAGTCATGCTAGTTGGGTGATTATGAATTTAAAGAATGCTTGTGTTGAAGCTTGTGATTTCTGTAGCATGCACGTATGGTGAACTCCTTTGTGATGAAGTTGGAGCACAATTTTATTTATTGATTGTCTTCCTTATGAGTGGCGGTCGGGGACGAGCGATGGTCTTTTCCTACCAATCTATCCCCCTAGGAGCACGCGCGTAGTACTTTGGTTTTTGATGACTTCTAAATTTTTGCAACAAGTATATGAGTTCTTTTGATTAATGTTGAGTCCATGGATTATACGCACTCTTTCACCCTTCCACCATTGCTAGCCGCTCTTGTACCGCGCAACTTTCGCCGGTACCATACACCCACCATTTACCTTCCTCAAAACAGCCACCATACCTACCTATTATGGCATTTCCATAGCCATTCCGAGATATATTGCCATGCAACTTTCCACTGTTCCGTTCATATGACACGCATTACTTTTGTCATATTGTTTTTGCATGATCATGTAGTTGACATTGTATTTGTGGCAAGGCCACTTTGATAATTTTCATACATGTCGCTCTTGATTCGTTGCATATCCCGGTACACCGCCGGAGGCATTCATATAGTCATATCTTGTTCTAGCTTTGAGTTGTAAATCCTTAAAAGTGTGATGATCTTCATTATTAGAGCATTGTCCTAGTGAGGAAAGGATGATGAAGACTATGATTCCCCCACAAGTCAGGATGAGACTCCAGACTTTAAAAAAAGAAAAAAAAGAGAAAAGAAAAAAGAGAAAGGCCAAAAGAAAAAAAGATAGGCCAAAGAAAAAAAAGAAAAAGAGAAAGAAAAAAATAAAATGAGAGAAAAAGAGAGAAGGGACAATGCTACTATCTCTTTTTACACACTTGGGCTTCAAAATAGCACCATGATCTTCATGTTAGAGAGCCTCATATATTGTCACTTTCATATACTAGTGGGAATTTTTCATTATAGAACTTGGCTTGTATATTCCAATGATGGGCTTCCTCAAAGTGCCCTACGTCTTCGTGAGCAAGCAAGTTGGATGCACCCCACTTAGTTTCTTTTATTGAGCTTTCATATATTTATAGCTCTAGTGCATCCGTTGCATGGCAATCCCTACTCACTCACATTGATATCTATTAATGGGCATCTCCATAGCCCGTTGATATGCCTAGTTGATGTGAGACTATCTTCTCCTTTTTGTCTTCTCCACAACCACCATTCTATTCCACATATAGTGCTATGTCCATGGCTCACGCTCATGTATTGCGTGAAAGTTGAAAAAGTTTGAGATTATTAAAGTATGAAACAATTGATTGGCTTGCCATCGGGGTTGTGCATGATTAAATACTTTATGTGATGAAGATAGAGCATAGCCAGACTATATGATTTTGTAGGGATAACTTTGTTTAGCCATGTTATTTTGAGAAGACATGATTACTTTGATTAGTATGCTTGAAGTATTACTATTTCTTATGTCAGTATGAACTTTTATTTTGTATTCATTTGGATCTTAACATTCATGCCATAATGAAGAAAATTACATTGAGAAATATGCTAGGTAGCATTCCACATCAAAAATTTGCTTTTTATCATTTACCTACTCGAGGACGAGTAGGAATTAAGCTTGGGGGTGCTTGATACGTCTCCAATGTATCTATAATTTTTGATTGTTCCATGCTATTATATTACCCCTTTTGGATGTTTATGGGCTTTATTTTACACATTTATATCATTTTTGGGACTAACCTACTAACCGGAGGCCCAGCCCATATTGCTGTTTTTTTTGCCTATTTCAGTATTTCGAAGAAAAGGAATATCAAACGGAGTCCAAACGGAATGAAACCTTAGGGAGCGTTATTTTTGGAACAAATCTGATCCGGAGAGGCTGGAGTGCAAGTCAAGAAAGCTCCAAGGGACCCACGAGATAGGAGGGCGCGCCCCCCTGTCTCGTGGGCCCCACGGGCAGCCACCAACGTACTTCTTCCTCCTATATATACCTACGTACCCCGAAAACATCCAGGAGCACCACGAAACACAATTTCCACCGCCGTAACCTTCTGTATCCGCAAGATCCCATCTTGGAGCCCTTGTCGGCACTCTGTCGGAGGGGGAAGCAACCACGGAGGGCCCCTAGATCAACATCCTTGCCCCTCCGATGAGTTGTGAGTAGTTTACCACAGACCTACGGGTCCATAGTTATTAGCTAGGTGGCTTCTTCTCTCTTTTTGGATCTCAATACAATGTTCCCCCCTCTCTTGTGGAGATCTATTCAATGTAATCTCTTTTTGCAAGATCCGATGAATTGTGGTTTATGATCAAGTTTATCTATGAATAATATTTGAATCTTCTCTGAATTCTTTTATGTATGATTGAGTTATCTTTGCAAGTCTCTTCAAATTATCAGTTTGGTTTGGCCTACTAAATTGATCTTTCTTGCCATGGGAGAAGTGCTTAGCTTTGGGTTCAATCTTGCGGTGTTCTTACCCAGTGACAGAAAGGGTTGCTAGACACATATTGTATTGTTGCAATCGAGGATAACAAGATGGGGTTTATATCATATTGCATGTGTTTATCCCTCTACATCATGTCATCTTGCTTAATGCGTTGCTCTGTTCTTATGAACTCAATACTCTAAATGCATGCTAGATAGCAGTCGATGTGTGGAGTAATAGTAGTAGATGCAGGCAGGAGTCGGTTTACTTATTATGGACATGATGCCTATATACATGATCATGCCTAGATAATCTCATAACTATGCGCTTTTCTATCAATTGCTCAACAGTAATTTGTTCACCCACCGTAATACTTATGCTATATCGAGAGAAGCCTCTAGTGAAACCTATGGCCCTCGGGTCTATCTCTTATCATATTTGCTTTCAATCTACTTTTATTTGCATCTTTACTTTTTTGCATCTATATCAAGAATACCAAAAATATATTTATCTTATCATACTATCTTTATTAGATCTCACTTTCGCAAGTGGTCGTGAAGGGATTGACAACCGCTTTATTGTGTTGGTTGCGAGTTCTCAGGTTGTTTGTGTAGGTGCGTGGGACTTTTGAGGAGCCTCCTACTCGATTGATACCTTGGTTCTCAAAACTGAGGGAAATACTTACGCTACACTTTGCTGCATCACCCTCTCCTCTTCGAGGAAAACCAACGCAAGCTCAAGACGTAGCCAGCACTCAGCACACAACAAACCCTAATGATAGTCCTGCCTAAGGAGTAATGAATCAATTAGAAAATGGGTCGTGAGGAGTGGCTGCTGAGTGTTGAGGATGTATCTAAGGATAAATCGGGTTGGCTTATTGGGTGCTGCACGCCTGAGCCCTGAACGTACTAGGAAGGTAGGCACGGCGACGCGCCCGGGCAGCAATGACTCTGTTGGAAGAGCGACTCTTGACCTCCTATTCATCTGGCGTCTCCTCCTAGAGTCATGCCTTCTGGGGACGGCAAGTCGCGGGCGAGGCAGGCGGCTGGGGGCGAGTAGAGAGATCGGAAGCGTGCAGCAGAACAGAGGGGAATCGAGAACCCAAAATCCCAGGGTGGGCCGGCCCACCGTGGGCACCCTGTAGAGATACACACCTGAGCATCGAACATGAATTTTCGAAACTAATTTAGGAACATTCAGCTAACCAATTAAACGACTCTGTTTTAATAATATCAGATTCGTATTTGAACAACTAAGCTTGTTTAGCTTGATGGGTGGAGCAGTGCTATTATGACAAGAAGCACGTATTCTGATCGTATAGTGATCATAAAAGGGGGAAACTCTAAGCATATTGTTTTTCCAAAATAGGGTTTCCCCTCCGATTTCTATTAAAGAAACCACCATGAAACCAACATGATCAATTAAACCCTAAGCCTGATCAATTAAACCGTATTATGACTGTGGCATGGCAGATTTGAAGCTGCAAACCGGAGAAATGATATTTAGAATCCATTGTTTGCTTCGAACTAAGAACTAAATTCTAAGAGCTGAAAAGAAAGTAGAGTAACCAAGTTACGATCTATTTTTTGGTTGAGATAAAAAAGTTGAGGAGATATGAAGTACCACCTCTCTTGCGGCGTCGTGTAGGCATCGGGGGTGCGATGGCTGTTGGTGGCGTTGAAGCAAATCTGCAACGGTAGACGGGTGCATCGGGGGATAAGTCCCATTGCGGTGGAAGAGAAGGTTGTGTCAGCGGCCCCGACAAAGAGGATGACAGCGCCGATGAAGCGAGAGGACGCGATGCAAGGCTCTTGGTCCGTCGCCGTGGATGAGAAATGTCCATCTCTAGTAGTGGACGACGTGGTCTTGGTAGGCGCTCCGGAATGGTGGAGGACGGTGGCGATGGATGTGGTGGAGGACGGCGGTGATGGATGGGGTGGAGGACGGCGGCGATGGATGGGGTGGCGGACGGAGGAGGCTGGTGTGGGGATGGTGTTCTAGCGCGGACGGTGTATGAATGAGAAAATGGAGGGAGAGGTACGGGGAACCATGCTTTTGGGACGCGCCTGTCTAAAATATGGGAAAGTTACGAACTTAGCCCCGGTTTAAAATTTAGAGGTCACGTCGGTTGGGGATAGGATGATAATCTTGCATCTCGCCAATATTTGGCTAGAGCGATTTCGGGCGAGGAGAGGGTGGTTGGCGCCCATGGTTGGTGCCCACGGTGTATGAACAGGGCTGACAGGTAGGGTAGTTGTGTCACGTTTGAGTGAAGTTACAAACCTGCCCCTATTGAAAATATTTGCCTACATCAATTTCAGGCGAGTTGAGTTTGTTTTGCCGCCCACAGTGTATGAATGGGGAAATGGAGTGATAAACAAAGGTCTTTCGGACGAGCTTTAATCAAATGTGTTTTGCCCCCCATGTTTGGCGCCCACCGTGTCAGAATAGGCTCAGAGGCGGTCGTGTCATGTCTAATTGAAGTTACTAACCTACCCCTATTTAGAGCAGTAGAAATCGGGCCGATGGATTGTCCATGTACTGGGTAGACAGTAATTTCCATCTCCCAAACACTTGGCTACGGGCAACCGATGTGGGAGTGGACATTTTACCGCTTCTTTCGAATTTTGGGACAATAATCATCCACGTTTACCCTGGCAACTAAATTCGAATCTATTTTGTATTCCTATATGAATCTTTATAAATCATTCTATGTGTTTTTATATATCTTCAAAAGGATGACAAAGATGTATCCCACTATCATATACGAATATGGTTTACAAATGCCGATACTCAAATTCAGAAGCTAGAATCCAGTTTAAGGTGAATTCGATTATTTGGAACACTTCATGTCCAACTCAAATGTCACACGCAGCATAATGTGTAGTCCCATTTAGATACACTACTAGGAAAATGCTTGTTTTGTACCATCATTCGATGTGTGTACCATCATCAGATTACCATCTGCATCTAGTTCGGTTCTTTTGCTTGTTTTGTGCCATGTCATCTGTCTGGCCGTCTCTTCGACCATGAAAATACGTTGAAGTCTTGGTACGATTGGCATATACTGAAGAACACTAACAGGGATTTTGGTTTGTGTCTTCTCACCCATACCGTTGTCTACCACAATATACCTGGAACACTTGCAAATGGGACAATAGTTCAAGTCCGCATAGTCAAGCCTAAATAAGGCACATCCTTTCTCACAGGCATGTTTCTTCTCATAGGGCATCTTCAGTGCACGGAGGATTTTGTCCGACTGGTATAGGTTTGCAGGCATTACATGGCCTTTGGGTAGAAAGCGTCCAAATACTGTCATAATTGCGTCATAGCATTCTCTGCCCAAGTTGAACTGAGCCTTCAAAGCCATTACTTGTGAGATGGCATCCAACTGATAAAGCTCAGTGTGCTCGTGGAGCGGAAGTTTTGAAGACTCCAACATTTCATTGAAGGCCTTTGTAGATTCCTCCATCTCCTCGTCCGAATCCCGAGCATCATCATAGTCTTGCACCATGTTTTCCATCCCGGTACCATGCTCGTCGGTGCGACGATGATCCACCTCATCTCGGTCACATTGGGCAGACTCACCATGAAATGTCCACACCGTATAATCGGGCGTAAAACCATTCTTCTGCAGGTGTTTACCCATTTCAGCCTCTGTCCTCTTTTCCCAATTGCCGCATCGGAAACAGGGGCACCAAGTTTTCCTCTGGCCATTTGCAAATGCGGCTTGCACAAACCCCTTGGTTTTTGTGAACCATTCAGCGCTCCATTTGTTCTGACCAGTGTGACCGGTATACATCCACGCAAGATCACTCATCTTGACTTTCAGAGCTACTGGACACACAACAATTATATATATAATTCACCATGTATATATTCATCAGTTGATCTACTTTGTCAATTTTATTACGTCCATGCAACCTACACTCTAATAGGTAATGATAGGTCCTAATCCCACCCGAGTATGTGTAGATTGGGTTCATTTTCCCAAGCTATGCTCCGGATCCGACGCAAAATTTTGGCCGCACCTCCCCGATGTTCTCCTGATACATGTCTCTGCAATAAACAGAGAGGATGTGTACCCGGAGAACAACAGGGGAGCCACTGACGAAATTCATGCGTCGGATCCGGAGCAAAGCATATGGGAAAATGAACCCAATCTACACATACTCGGGCTGTCCATGGATAGCGTTGGACAATTTGAAAGAATCAAGGTTATAAATATGCAAATGCATGCATATTTATAACTATGACGCTTTCGAATGGGAGACACATATTGGTTACGCATACTGATGATTCAAGACACATATATAGGTAGCTACCAAATTTCATGTCATTTGTGCAAATAATTAATGGGGGAGAAGGACATGTCATTTGTGCTCACCCACGAACGAAGGGGCAGAGCTCGTCAAACGCACGGCGAGGTCGTCGAACACCAAACCTCGCAGCGATGAAACAACTGCACATTTAAATCTACCCGATCAACACAATTATATATGATGTTTTTCATAACAAAATCGAAAAATATATGACCTAACTAATAATTCACAAATATATAACCCCTCGGCCTCTGGAAGGCCAAAGAGCACCTTTTCGGGAGGTTTAGGGGGTCGGGGTGTCATCTCGGTGTCGGGGTGCTGTTTCGGGCTTAGGGTGTTGTGTCGGGGTCGGGGTGTCGGGGTGTGGTGTCGTGGTCTGTGTGTCGGGGTGTGGTGTCGGGGTCGGGGTGTCGGGGTCAGGTGCGGGGTGTGGTGTCGGGGTCGGGGTGTCGGGGTGTTTCCTTCTATCCTTCTTCTTCTTTCCTTCTCTTCTTCTTCTTTTTTCTTCTTCTTTCCTTTTTTTCTTCTTCTTCTATCCTTCTTCTTCTTTCCTTTCTTCTTCTTCTTCTTCTTCTTCTTCTTCTTCTTCTTCTTCTTCTTCTTCTTTCCTTTCGTCTTCTTCTTCTTTTTTCATCTTTTTTCTACTTCTTTTACTTCTTTTCTTTTCTTCTATTCTTCTTATTCTACTTCTTCTACTTCTTTTCTTCTTCTTCCTTTTCATCTTTTTTCTACTTCTTTTCTTTTCTTCTTTTTCATCTTTTTCCCACTTCTTCTTCTTTTCTTCTACATATTCTTTTTTCTAACACTAACACTAAATTTTCTTCTTTTCTAACACTAAATCTAACACTAACACTAACACTAACAATTAAACAAGAATTAAACAGCAAAAAAAGAAAAACAGAAAAAAAAACTCACTGGAGTAGGGGGCGACGCTGGCGCCGGGGTGGTGGGTGGGTGGGGGGCGGCGGTGCTCCGGGGCAGTGGGATGGCCGGGCGGCGGGGGCGGGGGCAGCACCGGGCGGGAGGGGCGGGGGCAGCGCCGGGCGGCGGGACGGTGGGGGCGGTGGCAGGTGGGGGAGGGGGTGGGGGCGGCGGCGGCGCCGGGCGGCGGGGGGCGGTGGCGGGGGCGGCGAGGGCGGGGGCGGCGCTGGGCGTCGGGGGCAGGGGCGGCGGGGGCAGGGGCGGAGGAGGTCGACGTAGATGAGTAACGGGCGGGGGAGGGGGCTCGGCCGTTAGTTAGGTTAGTTAGGGTAGCCTTTGCCGTTCGCCCTCCTTTGTCGTCCGCTTTTGTTCATATTTGCCGTCTGCGGCGGATGGCAAAGTGGGGGGACGTTAAGTATTTTTTTAACCAGCTCCTCAGTGGGGCCCCCTCCCTCTTTGCCGTCTGCTAGCGGACGGCAAAGATTCTTTGCCGTCAGCTAGCGGACGGCAAAGAACAGGCGGATGGCAAAGGCTTTCTTTGCCATCAGCCAGTTCTTTGTCGTCTGCTTTCGGGTAGCTGATGGCAAAGAGCTTCTTTGTCGTCTGCTAGCTGACGGCAAGGAGCTGGCAGATGGCAAAGTAGCTGATTCCAATAGTGTACAACTAGTGGGCTTAGCAATAGCGTCGGCCTCTACCCAGTGCTACTACTAGAGGAAAAGAAAACCGGCCCGAGCGCCCCCAGCCCCTCACTCTCACATTATCGATCCCCTCCGCCTGATGCCGTCACCGCGGTTATGGTTCCTCCCCGTCCGCCTCACCCCCGTCGACAGCGCCGTGCGCCGCCAGCATGCACTGTCGCCTCTCGCCTCCTCCGATGCTCCAGCCTCGTAAGTCCCCCTTGATCTCCTCCTCCCTGCGCGCGCCACCATTAGCTAGCTAGGCTTCGATCAATTCGCCGCAGCGGCTCGAGCGAGTCGATGACCTCACGCATGGTGGGGCGGTTCTTGGGCACACTGTGCAGGCAGTTGTACGCCACCGTGGTGGCCTTGGCCAGCCCGAAGTCTGACAGCTTCGTCATGAAGTGTGTGCACAGTTGTTTTAGGTGGAAGAAGTGTACCGAATTGTTGTGTATTTGTTGACATTTATACTACGTGGTTTTCTTATCGGGGGTGTCAAGTAAGGTGGCTAGGTTAGGTGATCATACTAGATGTATACAAGGTGTGGTTGATAGTGTGGTTGGCCGGCTCCTGCAGCTTGTGCGTTCTAGCTGGTGCTAAATATGGCCTAGCCTAAGAGAATTAAGAACACAACAACTGGTTAATTTTGTATCCTCGAGTGCATGTTTCGCTTGCATAGAAGAGACAGAAAAGTGCTTGCATAGAAGAGACAGAAAAGTACAGAGAGTAGAGAGAGGGGTTAGGTGAGAGTAGAGAGAGGGGTTAGGTGAGGAACTAATCCAGATGCACAAGTTTGGTCAGCCAAACTTGGTTGAATCCAGGAGACAGAAAATGAAGCGGGTAGAGGCGGGAAGGGGGGAGATTGAGGGTAGCAGAAGGGAGTGAGTGAACTGACCTGAGCGAGGGGGAGAATTAAGGGCAGCAGAAGGGCGGAGGCTTGGTTTCTTCTTCCTTGGCTACTGTCCCTGGAGCAGTGGCGGCGGCGGCGGTGCCTAGTGTTCTAGGGTTTAGGGAGGGGTTATCTCTCTCGTCCTACCTTGGCTTTTGTTTAGTGGCGGCGACAGGGGTGCCTAGTGTTATAGGGTTTAGAGAGGGGTTCTCTCTCTTGATTCAACTACTTTTGCTTGTCTGCTTGAGCAATAATGGCAATATGCCATTTATCTTATTATTAGGCTCTGTTTGGGTTACATGATCTCTATTAAGTTATTGTCTGAACTGAACTACAATTTAGTTGTTATTTTGCTTGCCATGTGTGAACCTGATGTGTATTCTCTATGATGTGAACGTGATGTGTATATTATTCAAAACCTGATGTGTATTAAAAACTTTATTTTTACTTTTTGGATCGTTAATCCTTTAATCATATTGCTTTAGGGAAATGGGGCCACCACCACCACCACCATGTCGACAGTGCAAGTCAAGGTGCACCAGCAGCCTTGCAACTGGCACGCTGTTCGGCATCTACTTGGAGTCTAGTTTTCTTCATGCAATGGTAATAAATTATATGAAACTAGTAACCACTATTTTGTTTTTAGTGTTATTGGCATTAATGCATCATGTATATATCATTTTGATTTTTGTACACAGATCATCCCATGCAATGTGAGGTCAGAATTCAACAAGCTGACCGGAGACTCTATGACCTTTGAGGCTCCTGGGGGCCCCTAGACTTGGAGGTCGAGAAAGGACAAAATATGACGCAGGTGGGAGGAGATGGATGGGTCCGTTTCATCGCCCACATGCGTATCACCGGTGGTGAGTTGATCAGCTTCTCCTTCAGAGCAGAAAGACCCAAGCTGGTCGTGGTTTATGTCAACAAAGCAGAAGATGATGGGGATGATGAGGATGATGAGGATGATGACGACCCACTTGGTGAAGCCATCGTAGCTCAAAGAATGAGGTTGAGCGAGGAGGAGGTGTGCAACCTATGGGACATCATTCCACCACGTGCTGACTTTGTCGAGGTGCCATTCGTGACCCGCCTGATAAGTACCATGGTTGATCGGCATATCATGGTATGTTGCATTTACTATAGCAATTCGATGATATGCTTTATTGTTATACTTAGTGTAGAGTCTGATGATATATATGCTTAGTGAATCTTATATGCTTAGTGAATCCGATGATCTATATGCTTAGTGAATCCGATGATATATATGCTTTATTGTTATACTTAGAGTAGAGTCCGATGATATATATGCTTAGTGAATCTTATATGCTTAGTGAATCGGATGATCTATATGCTTAGTGAATCAGATGATATATATGCTTCGTGTAGAAGCCAAAGAACTGTTAATAGTGTAGAATCCATATATACTTATTAGTAGAATTCATGCTTAGCAGAAATGTAGTACTGTCTTTTGATAGTGTAGAATGTGTGAGGCTACTCATTAATTGATATGTTTTTCTTATTCAAAGATTGCCAAAGAGCCTATCTAAGAGTTGTGGTATCAAGCCTGATGAACAAGGCTCTGCTAGAATACGCTTTACCGCGAGGTGCTCTATCACCACTTGTGCATATGGCGTGGACACGGATGGTCGCACACACTTCAACTCGGTTGGGTGGAAGAGCTTCCTCATTGGCACGAATCTTCATGTTGGACAGGCAATCCTAATTACTATCAGGAACACCCACCGCCCAGGCTTGAGGATGATGGTCGTCATCGATATCATCTAGGACTACATATGCTTGCGTATGGCTGCTGAACCATATATATGCTAGTATGACTACCTAGTAGACTTATCAACTATGATTTATCCATGCATTGTTGACTACTATATATGGTTTGTGAGATTGTGTGGTTATATTAAATGTGGTATTGTCGTCAATGTTTGTGAGATGGTTCTGTGAACTTAGTCGTTAATGTTTGTGAGATGGTTCTGTGAACTTAGTTTATTTGCACTGGACTTGTCTTGATTTCCATGAATATTGCATCTGACATTTTTTATTTGCCTAGTTGTAGCGTGGGGAGAAAATAGGGCGCTACTACTACGTGGTGATAGTAGTAGCGTTGGTAGAGAAACAGGCGCTACTACTAAGTATCTTAGCTACAACGCTTGTTTAGAAACACGCTACTGTTAAGTAATAGTTGTAGCACCCTAGCAGTAGCGCGGGTGCTCGCGCTACTGGTATGTAAAAAACCAGCGCCACTAGTAAGGTTTTCTCTAGTAGTGATATGTACACAAGCGATGTATCAAGATTCAAATACTGAGTCAATCAACCAATAATGTACAGAACTAACAGACATATAAACACTTATAGAGTATATGGATCAATAGTATCAACTAACATACATAGGCCAGGCCGTTGTACTTTTTTTCCTACAACAACATCCTTTTTTAGCCAAGCTACTACAACATCTTGGTTGTTTCCGATGCGTGCCACTTATGGTCCATCTATACTACTATTATTGCTAAATGCACATTCAACCCTATTGGCATATTTGTAGGTCTGGCACAGCAATCAAAATGAAATGTCTCCGAGTCTTATCAATTAATACAGACTTGTGCTCAAATAAAATTACAAACCAAAAACAAAAAAAAAATTATTACATGATCTCTAAAACAAATGGTTTGATTGATTACATGAACAAACAACACAAAGGTTATTCATACATGGAAAGACATTTCACCTATTATTTACCAAGTGGAAATTTATTTCCTTTTTTCCTTGAGGACCTTAACAATGCGGTCAGTCTCAGCTTGCTTCGTTTTGAAATCCACCAAATATTTAATGGTTGTCTTGAGTACTGCTTGTGATTGTGTTGTTTGCTTCCTCAACATGTCAACTTCATCTCTAAGTGCAGAAGCAGAATCTCTTTCTGCCACTAGTTTAGCCTCTAGAGCATCAGCAGTTGGCAATTCATAATGCACGATTGGGCCGGTGCCACTACCGTGGGATGATACAATGTCCATGGGGACCTCGCTCTTTGATCTTGGGCTAACCTATTTTGCCATTAAAGTTCCGATTGGATTCCGAAAACTTGAAGTTAGCAAAACATCTCAAGTGGGAGTTATAACAGCAAACCAGTTAAACAAACAAGGAATTAAAGAGTTTCAATTGGATGCTAAAAAGTCTTTATTAACATCATTGTAACCCGTTGTTGCAGCAGCAAAGTAGTTAAACAAACAAGTAGCTATTTAAGTTCAGGTAAACAGGTAATTCTTAACAGTAAGTATCAAACACATAGATAGGCGCAGTCTATAATAGGATTAACAGGTTGTGACATTATGTAATAAGTAGCAAACTAAATTAAGCCAAGCAACGTAATTGAATAATTTTGCAATAAGTGGCTAACTAAAATTCCAAGAAGCAGGTACCTGAACTTACGCTCACTCTTTGTACAGGCACACTGCAACTTATTTTTCACTTGCAAGGTTGTACGAAGGAGTCCATGGCATCAATTGCTTGGATACGCAGTCCCAATACTTCTTTCTTCCCACACTGCATTGTTAAGTCGAATGGTTAATCTGGTAAGATGGTGCGTCCTTGATATGTTATATGAGGACGTGTAGTCAGACTAGTTGTAGCCACACACATCACACTGGCTTTTACTGTATATTTCATGCAATTACTTTTGGCATATCGAGATCTAAGCAATCTACAATAGGATGAAAAGACTGGCATCCTTCACATTATTGGCAAACTCAGTTCATAGAAACAAGCAATTCAACCATTCTATGGGTAAATCAAAAGCACCACTGGAATATTTTTCACTACCCCAACCATACATGCAAAAAAGGGGCGACGCCACCATAGGGGCTGATATGGGCGGCCGCCTCGGGTGGCTGGAAAGTGTGCACCTAGTTTGAGTCATCCAGGTTGGCCTAGGCTAGTTTTGTTCGTCCCAACGAACGAGCGGGCAATGTAAAAAATGAAGAAAAATGTTTCAATTTGGATTGGCCAATAACATAAGTACAAGGAAGGCCCTATAGTAGGATCATGGCCCAAATGAGCGCCTCCCATATAGATCGACAGGAGAAAAAATCCCAATTCGTTTGCTCCAGCCTCCAGTCTGGTTCGCTCCTAACCTAGCCGCCGCTGGATAGACTGACACAGCACTTCCTCGCGCCCTCTTTGGAGGGATATTGCCGGGCTTCAAGCGAACGGAAGGATAAGAAGATGAAGATCCAACCCTGGGTGTAGCCTGCGTGGGAGGCAGCGGCGGTAGCACGGGCATGGCGTCGAGATTGCACAAATGGACAGTCGTATTTTGCAAGAGTAGCATGCGCCACGAGCAGGTTCAGCACATCCCTGATTTTATCTAATTCAACTGTTCAATTTATAGCCAATAGTTAAACCTGACGGTGTTGTAAAACTGCTTGTATGTAGGGAATCTATGAGAAAATGAAACCAATTTTTGCTTATTTTATAACTCCCCCAATCAATACTGAACTGATTGAATTTGATGTATCTAATCAATTTTCCAGTGCAAACATACAAGCTCATGCTGTTCTTAAGCCTGAAGGGTCTAATGAACATACTGCTAATGAAGGATTTGATGCAAACATTTTACATGGTCCTGGTGATGAACATATAGTGTCTAATGAGGGATCTAACGCAAGCATTTTGCAAGCTCCCATTGAACGATTTAGTGTCTAATGATGATCTGCTATGTTGAGAGAGACATAAATATTTGCAGGCATTGATGACAAGAAAATTATAGTGCATTTTCATGGCTTGAGGAAACATTGAGGCCATCTACCAGAAAGTCCCCGTATCATGACAACGTAGCCTAAATACTTTTCTAATATGTTGTTTGACACTATTGGCATACTTGTGCAGGATAGATATATTGATATGCAGTTTGCGCACTGGTTATAGGTGTGATTACAGTTCAATATTTTCAGCCAGAGAACGAATAATTTAAGCAGGTACAAACCATGTTTGTAGTCCTTGTACACCATGTTGCATTTTGTGTTTTTTGGTGCTTGCATCATATAGTGTTTATAATCTGAACTACTTAGGATCATTAACTGGTTTTCAAAGTACATGTAGCTTCACATTTCTCAAGTTATGTTGATTTCCGGAGTGCAAGTGCCTTCGTATTTTTTAAGTTAAATGTTCGCCCTTGGTAACTTGAATTCATGGATCCGCCACTTCACACAAATCATACACGAATGCCAGTAAGAATCAAATGAAATGCAGGGACTTATGCTAGCTCGTTGTACAGGCTCACTGCATCTCTGCTTGCGCTTGCGATGTCCCATGTACAAGTCCATGTTACCACTTGCTTGGATGTGCAGACCTTGTGCTCCTTGCATCCCCCTCTGCATTTTTGACACGGCGAATGGTTGATCAAATAAGAGGAATCGACCTTGCTGTTGTACCGGAGAACAGATACTTTCAAGGTTATACGGGTGTGCAGGATGTGTACTAGATCCCGTAGCGCTGTCATGCTTCACTAAAAAAAATGGTTTTGCTTGTTTCAGATGATATCTCCAGAATAAATAAGAGTTAAAGTCAAAGTTACATAGCCGTGTAAGCTAAGAGAGCAGGGAAAGGATATCCAAACATCGTCGGAATAGTGCACAAGGGAGTGATGTGTGGATACCTAGTTCGGGCCGGTGTTTGGGCATGCTCGCGTAGCTATAGTGCGGGTCACTTCAGAGCCATTGAGGGTGATGCGCTGGCGTTGGCTGGTCGCGCATGGATGTAGATCTTGAGTGGCAGCGGAGCACTATGATGCGGTGGACGAGACCGTTGGTGAAGCCCCAACGGCCTCGGGGGGCGGAGGTGCGATGATGTGCTCAGTGAAGTAGCCCCGGTGAGCTGGGAGACAGCGTCGGTGAAGCGCACCTGATGCGGTGGAAGTCGGTGTCTGTGAGGCACATCTGTTGCGACGGCCGACATTGTCGGTGGACCACCCGGTGCGGTGGACGAGGGCATAGATGAGGTAGCTCCGGTGCGGTGGTGAAGCATGACCGTCGTTTTCGTCGTCGTTGTCCAGCACAGAGGTGGGGAAAGAGACGAGACGAGGGGCGATTCAAACTTTGCTTGGGTTGGCGGCGAATTAGGGATTTGAGCAATCTGGGCGCGGAAGGGGATGGTGGAGAAGGGAGATTTTGCAGGGCTGGAATTGGGGCCACCAGATATTTCAATCCGAAATGTGGAAGCACGAACTTATTTTGTCGTTGTCCTTTTTGGGGGGGGAGGGGGAGGGAGGGAGGGTGGCTGGGTGCTAAGCATCCGTCCGACACATGCGACCACCACGACACGACCCTGGTCTGCCTGGTGCGCCTACATTTGATAATGCAAATGAATCTTCTTTCATTTGAAAACGAATCTGTATGTATTACCATGCCCATGTTTTCCTTGCAAATAATTACTCATTCGAAACGATATACTATAAATTAATTAATGAAGAGTTATTTGAAAAAAAATCAAAACGGTATCCACGCTAACGTGGATTAGAGTGTGTGTCACAAATCGATCTCAAATTCTAACGTGGATTTCGCATTTCACTCTATCCACGCTACATTTTTTCATACAAATTCATATGTATATGATGAACACCATGGTAGTGAGAAAACTTTTGCATGGATTCAAACATATGACCTACAAAGTAGCACAACAAATCGAGTCAATGTCAACTTTTCGAAACCTAGTATGGCACAAATTCGAAATAATTACCCATATGCATGGTCCTCAGTTCAAATCTTACAATGTACACCCGATTGAAACATAGATATTAAGTCTCGTACTATCTACATTCAAATGTTGTTTTTAGCACACCCCCCCTGGCACACACGCTACATACTTCCTGTATCGGTCAATCTTCGTCTCCTAACCACCTTAGGAAGCTATCAGTTTCCAACACGTCCATTCTTTCTCTCCATGTTTCGATTTCTAACTCTCTCAACTACACAACCCCCCTTTTCCACTCTGTTACCAAATGTATTTACCTCACACACCCACCATTGCACCCCATGCCGAGCTCTCTTCCTCTCTCTCTCTCTCTCTCTCTCTCTCTCTCTCTCCCTCCCACCCTCTCGCGCTAGATACATGCATTGTCTATCTAGCCCCCCAACCTCTCGTGTGCATGCACGCACGCTGTCTATCTAGGTCACTCCCTCGAGACTGTATCACTCTTACTTCCGCACGGCGGGACACACTCGCTCAATCTCGCTCTCTCTAATTGAGTCTCGATTAACCTTGTTTTCTTTCACACACAAATGATATATCTCCTTGTTTTGGCCTCGATCGACACACTCTATACTCTCCCACGTAGATTGTTTATCTAGGTTAGTCCATCCAAGCCGCCCCCACTCTTTCTACCTCATGGCGGGCCACGCTCGCTCAATCTCTCTCTCTCTCTCCCTCTCTTTGTATGTCTCGATTGACCTCGCTCTCTCTCGGACAAAAACTATATATCACCATGTTTGAGCCCAGTTCGACCTATTCACATTGTATACTCTCTCATGCACAGTGTCTATCTAGGTCACTCTCTCCAACCCGTCTCACTCTTTCGATCGCATGACGTCCCACACTCGCTCAATCTCTCTCCCTTTATATATATGATCAATTGACCTTGCTTCCTCCCACGCACAAAATATATCTACATGTCTGTGACTGGATCATCTCTCAAGCGCTATCTTACAGCCCTCACCCTTGCCAAAAGCTCAATCGTACAATATCTCTCTAGAGGATATATATCTGTTCAATGAATGTCGGACCATACTCACTTTGTCTCTCAATTGACCTCGCTTTCTCACGCAGTATCTTCCACACATTGAAGCTACCTCTCCATCCCTCGCAAAGCTAGAGCTATTTACATTGCGAGGGGTACTCCAACCTTGGATTAATTTGTGTAGGCATTTATTTCGGTCGGTTTAGATTATATTTTCGTAGCATCAGGCCCACAACTACTCCAAACACCATTGCAACCCCCGCACCTCCCTAGTTGATTTCCCTCTGGCTCGGTCACCGCTCTCTCGCATGTCTTTTCTCGCCTTCAACGTTGGACCATGGTATTATTGCAAACAACTCTGTTGTTCTCTTTAATTATTATAAATAAACTACAAAACTACACACCGATAGTCCACTTGGAATGGAACAAATTTTGACCCACAAATTAAAGTGCTACAAACTACACACCATGGGGCCCACCTGTCATGAAACAAATTTGGACCCATATACAAATTAAAAAATAAATTACGAGGATCGAACATGCGACCAGGGCCTTCAAGCCGCACGTCAATAGGCAACATACTTAGAACAACAATGTTTGTTGTACCCCCCTTTTGTTCACATAATGCTTTTATATTACCATAGCCTATTTAAAAGATAACATGTAATTTTATTTTTAGTACATTAGTGGGACTGACTTGTTAGCACGTACTATTCACCTTCACTTACTGGTGGGTTCCATGTGTGCTCTCTCTCTGTCCGCCCCTTTTGCGTTTAGACGCACGGGCAAACACGAAGAACTTGTGAGAGATGTTGCCGTTGACCATATCTGGACGCGTTCACAAGTTACGGCACCAGTTTCACGTACTAGCAGCACTAGTCAGTGTGTACGTGCAATGCACGTTAATTTGGAAGTATATTAAGTGCATGCAGATATTAAGTAGGATATTATTTGTGTGTTATTATGTGATTAGCACTATTTTTGGCATGAAATTAACTGCATGCTAAACGTGTTGAGCGCTCGACATTGAAGCATTCTAGGTCGTTGGAAGACAAGGAATACATGTGGCTTGATGACGTTTTATATTTAATTTGATACAGCTCTAGTAGAACATTGAATCGATCAAACCATAGATTTCGTTCAGTCTGACTCCGACTTTAAATTATACGACAATCGATCTAAAATAAATCGAAATGATAAACGTTCAGATTTTAAGCATGGCAATCCAAACGTTTTTCATGGCAAATTTAGATTACGTAGCGGCGGCATGGGCGTCTTGCAATGGGAAGCGGCTCCTCTGCCGTGCTCTGTGTGTCATCGGGCCACTGACCGACGGCGACAGCGGGGTCTTGCGTCGTTGTTGGTGTACTCCTGGACGTTGGCCTAGCTTCAAGGAAGGCCAAAATGTTCTGGACTTCAGAGCGAGTCAACTGGTGGGAGGAGGCGACTGGCATTGGTGCAAGGAAATGGTCGACGACAGCCATCCATGCCACTGAGGGGCTCATTGGCACCCACGCAGGTATAGGCGCTGGCAACGGCACGGCGGAGACATTCGTGTGCATGGGCACCGGCACGGGGGCGCACGTCAGTGCACGCGCAGGCGCATGCGCTGGCAGGTGCACGTGCATGCGTGTCAGTGCACGCGCATGAGCATGCACTGGTAGGTGCACGGGCGCGTGAAAGTTGGCGGCGACCTCGTGGAACCCCGTGGCATCAAGCTCGGCGACAATGTGTGGATCCCAGCCCATCAATGCCACGGGGATGGGCGCTGGCGCAGTCGGGGCGACGGGAGCCGGAACGGGAGCGGGGACAGGCGCAGCGTCTTCCCGCAAGGCCAGTTCAAGCTCGTCCCAAAACGCCTTATGTTCTTGAGACTCTGGTTGGGTATCTTCCTCAGGAAACTGGAAGACTAAGGGCAGACCATCGTGATGCGGCATGGCATACGTTTAGGTTAGGCTGGTTGGAGGTAGACGACAGGAGAATCGGAGAGGAAGAGAGAAGATTGTGGAGATACCGGGTAGTGTGGGGTTGATTTTAAACTGAGGCGACGGCGACACTAAAAGTGGGAGTAGTTGGGACGAAGGTGGGCGGCGGAGCCTGGTCAAAGGGCTCGCCTCCCGGTGAGCCTGCACAGCGGTCTGCTCGCACGCCTCCCTGTCAGCTGGCGCAGCGGTCTGCTCGCACGCGTCCCGTCGACTCACAGGCTTGCTCAGACGGAACCTGCCGATGAGAAGCGGGAATCGTGGCGGCACGTAAACACCCACGGTTTCTATAGTGAAAGCGTTCGCCTTAACATGACAGGTCTTTGTTCCAAAATACCTTGGCTCTTCATTTGTGCAACTTGTCGTAAGCAGCTTGTCTCAAATTGAAGGAAAAAAATACGAAGGAATATTTGTGCCATATCATGTGACCATGCTCAGTTTGAAGAATTTCTGGTCACTTTTGGATTTTCTGAAATTTAAAATCCAGGATTCGAAACAATATCATAACCTGCATCATGCAATAAATTTTCAAGCCATACATCTGTCCTATTGTATTTCTTAAGAAAGGATTTGGTCAAACATTTTTCTTAGTTAGACTTCAGACAAGTTATATATGCAGAGTAAAAGGATAATCCCTCCGTACCAGTGCATTGCCTGATATATTAACTCAAGTACTAGGCATGAACAAACGGGCTCAATTCTATGCTCATCCTGGTGTAGTAGTAGTAGTACTAGGCAATGCAGTTGACGGGTGACCTTGGCGAGCGGTGACCGAGGGAATTGAACCATGCTTGGCATGGTAGGCAACGTTGTCTAGTTACTAAAGCATCCCTCGATTGTTCATCAGTAGTCATTATGGATCGGGGACATGAGGGGAATTTCCTAGGGCTGGAATTCTGGCCGCCAGATATTTCGACTCGAAACGCGGAGCCTCGACTGGTTGGGGTTGCCTAATGTGCGTACCACGCAAGCCACCAGAAGGACATGAGCCCGGTTTTTTTAGGATCAACATGAGCCAAGGTCTGGCTGGTACGCCATTGGGTCCTACCATTCGAGAATATGAAAGGAATCTTTTAAATTGCTGAACGAATATATGTGTATTACAATGTCCGTATTTTCCTTGCAAATACTAATCTCAACGTGGTAATTGATTTATGACGAGTTCTTGAATTAGAGTGAGTTTGTGATATAGTGATCTCAACGTGGATTTCACATTTCATGGTATTCCTAGTAAGATTTTCATTGCAAATTCAAATTTAAAAGATGAACAATATGGAGGTGAGAAAACTTTATATGTATCAAGCATATGACCACACACACATGCGCGTGCGCGTGTGCACACACACACACGAACACAACAACAATCCAATAAGTATAGTGCATCTATTTTTCCAAACCATGCATGTATGACACGAATTCAAAAATACTCCTTCTGTTCCTAAATATTAGTCTTTTAGAGATTTCAACAAGTGACTACATACGGAGCAAAATGAGTGAATCTACACTCTAAAATATGTCTATATACATCTGTATGTGCCAGTCCATTTGAAATATCTAAAAAGACTAATATTTAGGAATGAAGGGAGTAAAATTTAATACATGCATGGTACTCAATTCAATATTTAAACTGAACAGGAAACTGAAACATGAATATTAAGTCTAGTACTACAATACATGCAAATGTTGTGTTTAGGCGGAGCTATGATTGTCGGGGGTCAACCCCTCGACCTTCGATAAAATTGTGAAGCTCTATTTAGGGTTGTTTAGATTATATTTGTCCCCACCCTCCCAAATACCGATTGGTTGTGCACGCCCACCCCTCCTCCTCGGGAGAATATCATGTGCCCCCATACCTTAGATGCTATATGCCGATACGAGTTGCTTGGAGCTTGTAGATCTGAGATATAGCAGCTCACATGCTGTCTTAATATTTTACAGGAAACCTTGATGAGTTTGAGAATTGCACACAATTTGTACAAAAACTAATCAGAAGCCCTGGGATCCCATATCCAACGACCTCGAAGCTCGTATCACCGTAGCATCTAAGATGAAGGAGGACATCATATTCTCCTGTATGTAAGAATATCATATGCTACCACACCTTAGATGCTTTGGTAATACAAGCTCTTCGGAGCCGTTGGATTTGTGACCCAATATCATGTGCTTCGAATGGTTTTTTGCAGAAAAGCCCCGAAAGAGTTTGGCCACTTCTTACAAGCACAAAGACTGCTCAGATGCCATTGGATCTCAGATCAAATGACCTCGAAGCTCGTATCACCGTAGCATCCAAGATGCGAGAGCACCTTATGTTTTCCCGCACGGGAGAATATGAGGTGCTCCCGCACCGTAGATTCTATGGTGATACGAGTTCACGGAGATCTAACGTCCCATGGTAGGAGGTTTGAATGTTTTTGCAATATACGTCTGAGAGAGTTAGGGAATTGCGCAGAAAGTACAAGTACTACACATGTGCCATATGATCATTGATCATACGACCTAGATGCTCGTATCACTGTAGTGCGTAATTAAGTTACGGGGAGCACCTAATATGAACAACGGGGAGCCGTTGGATCCAAGATGCAGCGGCACACATGAGGCCTGAATGTTTTATTTGCAAAAAAACCTTTGGAGAGTTTGGAAATTGCCCATAATTACAAAGAATACTCCCAAGCCATTGGATCTCACTTCCAACAATGTAAAAACTCGTATCACCATAGCATCTAAGCTGCGGGGTGGATGTGATATTCTATGCCGCTGTCATTTTTTTCGTAAACTTGCAAAATACGTGTAACTCGTGCCGTTACTTGTCTAACCGCGCAAAGTGTTTGTTCAAAAAAAACCATCCTACACTGAAATATCGGAACAACACACGGGGGTCCCACTTGTCATTAATCAAATTTGGACCTAAAACTAACAAATTTGAAAGATGAGATTCGTACAGGCAACCTGGACTACAAAGCGTAAGTCTATAGCCTGAACAGCAACGGTTGTTGGCTTTGTCCCATAACTTGATTTTATATAGTATTATGTTGAGTAGAGTAGAGTAGAGGTAGTGCCTCGTCAACACGTGCATGACTGTTGACTCACTTACTGGTGGGTCCCAGGTCTGCGGTCTCTCTCTCCTCTCCATCGTCTAACTTTTGCATGGGCACACACGAAGAGCGGCGCTTTCTTGCCGTGGTGTTATTATAACTAAAAAAACTTGGAAAATAGAAGAATCGCCTAGAACAAGAGACGTTGTGGCTGGTCGAGACGGAGCTAACCACACCTATCCTCCATGCCACGTTAGCATGATGAAGTTGTGTGGCTAGTGGGGTGTTTTCGACCGACTGGCTGGGTCCCAAGGTTGAACCATAGGTACTACGTCTGATACGGTATATTTTTACACACACATTTTTCCTCCATGCCGAGGCGTGGCACACCCTACCGCGCGGTTTCAGGATCCTCCCGGGTGGTGCACGCATATATTATTCCTGACGTTCTTGGTCCTCCTCGGTTGTAGCGCCGAAGCAAGTAAATGAGTTGTCAAATCACAAAAGACCACCTTTCCAGCCGAGTACATCAGTGAAGCATGGTGGCTAGCTAGTTGGGCTAGTTCGACCGATTAGCTAGGCCGTCGCCACATTTGTTTTTTCACCCCTTTTTTATCTACTTGCTGACAGGTAAATTTAAATATCCACCACGATGTTGCTCTGGTGTTTGGGTACGGCAGGATTTTTTATTTTTTGATTCACGGGAACAGGCGCGGCATGATTTTTGATTTTTGATTGACAGGAGTAGGCGCGGCAGCAGTTAGTCATGATGACTCCGCCTGTAAAACCCACTGCTGCCTGATGTGAGAAGTCGTCGACTGGTGTTTTACCATGGTGAAAACCAAAAGATTCCCCGCTCCTCGGCTGGCTCCCTCCGCCTTCCCGTAGATTGCATTACCTTTCAGCCGTTTCGCCCCCTTTGCTTCCTCTCCTCGTTGCTTCTACCTGGTGCCATGGCGGCGCAGCAGATCACGGAGTCCGAGGTGAGACGACTGACACAGGAGCTCCAGGCCAAAGATGTGGAGCTCAGGGCCAAGGACGTGGAGCTCCGTGAGCTCAAGGAGGAGAGGAGTGACATGCTCCTCCGTTATGTGCGGGAGTTCACGGAGCTTCAAAAGCGGCAGGCGTCCACCACAAAGATGCTCGAGGCGTCGGTAGCGTTGCTACAGAAAGCGGGAGATACGTGACGAGGTCTAGGATCGCCTCAGCCACTTGGTGAACCAAGTTGCCATGCATTTGTTGCGGCTGCGTGATGCCTACCATCGTGCCAGCGCGACCATGCCGGCTGTCGGGCTAAACCCATTCGACCACCAGGTCAACTTCAACGAGCTGCGGCTTCCTGACCTGGTCTCCTTCTTCACCTATATCTCCGAGGAGCTGAGCCGTCTCCGCGCGATGGTGGGGGCGGAGCTGGACAAGGAGGGGTTGCGGGCTGTCGTCGCCGTTGCCGGGTGAATCCTTTCAGGGCTCCATCACCGAAATCCATTCGTGCCATTGGACGCCGTCTTTGATGAGCTGGCTCCCATCAACCGGGAGCGGGCTCTGTGGGCTGTTGCAACCTACATCACCAACGTCATGCGCCTCGATAAGTAGAGGGACTTCGGTGGTGTTTAGGCGCCCTCTGCATGGGCATGTCCATGTCTCGCCGCAACATGACCGTTGGATCAAACTTAGACGGTGCAGATCAGTGATACGTCTCCAATGTATCTATAATTTTTGATTGTTCCATGCTATTATATTACACCTTTTGGATGTTTATGGGCTTTATTTTACACATTTATATCATTTTTGGGACTAACCTACTAACCGGAGGCCCAACCCATATTGCTGTTTTATTGCCTATTTCAGTATTTCAAAGAAAAGGAATATCAAACAGAGTCCAAACGGAATTTAACCTTCGGCAACATGATTTTTTGGAAGAATATCATCCTGGAGACTTGGAGTTCACGTCAGAAGATACTCGAGAAGCCCAGGAGATAGGGGGGCTCCCCCTGTCTCGTGGGCCCCTCGAGGACCTCCCGACCGACTTCTTTCGCTCATATAAGCCTACGTACCCTAAAAACATCAAAAAGGAAGATAGATCGGGAGATCCGCTGCCGCAAGCCTCTATAGCCACCAAAAACCTCTCGGGACCCCATTCCGGCACCGTGCCGGAGGGGGAATCCATCACCGGTGGCCATCTTCGTCATCCCGGCGATCTCCATGACTAGGAGGGAGTAGTCCACCCTCGGGGCTGAGGGTATGTACCAGTAGCTATGTGTCTGATCTCTCTCTCTCTTGTGTTCTCTCTCGTGTTCCCTCTATGGCACGATCTTGATGTATCCCGAGCTTTGCTATTGTAGTTGGATCTTATGATGTTTCTCCCCCTCTACTCTCTTGTGATGTATTGAGTTTCCCCTTTGAAGTTATCTTATCGGATTGAGTCTTTTATGAGAACACTTGATGTATGTATTGCCGTGCTTATCTGTCGTGACAATGGGATATCATGTGTCTCTTGATGTATGTTTTGGTGACCAACTTGCAGGTTCCGCCCATGAACCTATATATAGGGGTTGGCACACGTTCATGACTCTCCGGTAGAAACTTTGGGGCACTCTTTGAAGTACTTTGTGTTGGTTGGATGAATCTGAGATTGTGTGATGCATATCGTATAATCATGCCCACGGATACTTGAGGTGACAATGGAGTATCTAGGTGACATTAGGGTTTTGGTTGATTTGTGTCTTAAGGTGTTATTCTAGTACGAACTCTTTAATAGATCGATTCGAGGTGGTTTCGTACCCTACCATAATCTCTACGTTTGTTCTCCGCTATTAGTGGCTTTGGAGTGACTCTTTGTTGCATGTTGAGGGATTTTTATATGATCTATCTATGTTATTATTGTTGAGAGAACTTGCACTAGCGAAAGTATGAACCCTAGGCCTTGTTTCCTATCATTGCAATACTGTTTACGCTCACTTTTATCATTAGTTACCTTGCTGTTTTTATTATTTCATATTACAAAAACCTATATCTACTATCTATTTTTCACTTGTATCACCATCTCTTCGCCGAACTAGTGCACCTATATAATTTACCATTGTATTGGGTGTGTTGGGGACACAGGAGACTCTTTGTTATTTGGTTGCAGGGTTGTTTGAGAGAGACCATCTTCATCCTATGCCTCCCATGGATTGATAAACCTTAGGTCATCCACTTGAGGGAAATTTGCTACTGTCCTACAAAGCTGTGCACTTGCAGGCCCAACAACGTCTACAAGAAGAAGGTTCTGTAGTTTACATCAAGCTCTTTTCTGGCGCCGTTGCCGGGGAGGCTAGGTAAGCGGCACTCACTCACACCCCGTCAACTAAGATATTTTCTGGTGCCGTTGCCGGGGAGGTGAGTGCTTGAAGGTATATCTTTAGATCTTGCAATCGAATCTTTTTGTTTCTTGTTTTACCACTAGTTTAGTTTATAAAAGAAAACTACAAAAAAATGGAGTTAAGTTTGTCTCTTATGCTTCGTCTTTTTAATATCTTTCGTAAGTTTGATGGAAAGGAAAATTGTGCTCAAGTGCAAGAAGAAGAATGCATTAAAATGATTGGTACTAGATCTTTGTATGATGAGCATGATTGCAATGTTGTTAGTATGAATTCCTTGAATATCCATGATGCTAATGATATGCAAAGCCACAAGCTTGGGGAAGCTATGTTTGATGAATATGATATATTTTGTCCCCCAAGCTTTAATGAGCAAATTTATTTTGATAATAGCATGCCTCCTATTTATGATGATTATATTGATGAAAGTGGGTTTGGAATAGTGTCAACTTTAGAAAGTAGTGATCCCACTATTTTGTAGGATGTTGAATCTTATTGTGATGAACATGAAAGTGGATTTGGAAGAGTGTCAACTTTATTTAGTGATGATTCCACTATTTCGGAAGAGGTTCCAATTGATTATGAGAACAAAGTTGCTATCTATGATGATTATTGTGATGACTTGTATGCTATAAGGAATAATGATAACCATGAAACTTGTCATCATGCTTTTAGTTTTCAATTGGATTATGCCTCATATGATAATTATTTTGTTGAGTTTCCTCCCACTACTATTGATGAGAAGAAATTTGCTTATGTGGAGAGTAGTAAAATTTCTATGCTTGTAGATCATGAAAAGAATGCTTTAGGTGCTGGTTATATTGTTGAATTCATTCAAGATGCTACTGAAAATTATTATGAGGGAGGAACATATGCTTGTAGGAATTGCAATAATATCAAGTTTCCTCTCTATGTGCTTAAAGTCTTGAAGTTATGCTTGTTTTACCTTCCTATGATAGTTGATTATTGTTCCCAGAAGTTGTTTGCTCACAAAATCCCTATGCATAGGAAGTGGGTTAGACTTAAATGCGCTAGTCATATGCTTCATGATGCTCCCATTATGTTTCAATTCTTATCTTTTATGTGAGCATCATTGCCATCATCATGCCTAGCTAGAAAGGCATTAAAGAAAAGCGCTTGTTGGGAGACAACCCAATATTTATCCTTACTATTTTTGTGTTTCCACATTATTATGATACTGTAGTAATCATGTTTTATAGCTTTTGTTTCAATAAAGTGCCAAGTAAGACCTTTAGGATAGCTTACGGTGGTAGTTGTGTTGATCCTGCTGAAAATCAGAAACTTTTGCACCCAGTAAATTAGTTTTGTTAATTCAAAGAAACTTGCTCTTGATCTGATTATTTTTTCTCTGGATTGGTACATGAATTTCTTAGGACTTCCTAATTTGGTTGAATGTTTGGAGTTCCAGAAGTATACGTTTGCTACAGATTACTACAGACTGTTCTGTTTTTGACATATTCTATTTTCTATGTGTTGTTTGCTTATTTTGATGAATCTATGAGTAGTATCGGAGGGTATGAACCATAGATAAGTTGGAGTACATTATATATTACACCAATATGAATTTAGAATGAGTTCATTACAGTACCTAAGTGGTGGTTTTATTTTCTTATACTAACGGAGCTTACGAGTTTTCTGTTGAGTTTTGTGTTGTGGAGTTTTCAAGTTTTGGGTAAGGATTCGATGGACTATGGAATAAGGAGTGGCAATATCCTAAGCTTAGGGATGCCCAAGGAACCCCAAGATAATAATCAATAATAGCCAAAAGCCTAAGCTTGGGGATGCCCCGGATGGCATCCCCTCTTTCGTCTTTGTTCATCGGTAACTTTACTTGGAGCTATATTTTTATTCACCACATGATATGTGTTTTGCTTGGAGCATAATTTCCTTTTGTTAGTATTTGCTTGCTTTTATTTAGATTAATGTTTTGCATCTTTAGTTTCAATAAAGAAGTCAAGGATAGCCTTTTCCATGCTTATTTTGCTAGTATACATGTGGCTGTTTGAAAACAAAAAGTTTACCGCTGTTGAAAAAATTCCCTAGAAAAGTCAGGGCATGATATAATGATGAAACCTTTTGCATAATGAGATATTATAAATTTACTACAGTGGGAATTTTATTTCATAATTTTTGGAGTTAGGGAAGTATGATCAATCTTGCTTTCTTTACAGACTGTACTTTTTTGACAGATTGCTGTTATGTTTGCATTGTTTGCATATGCTTGCTTGTTTAATGATTCTATTTTAGGATAGGAGTATTAAATATGCAGAGGCATTTAGTATGCAATGTTGAAGAATAATTTTAGTGATTTGTTACAGTAGATAATGATAAGGTTTTGCATTGGTTTATACTAACCTATCTCACGAGTTCTTGTTGAGTTTGTTGTGGATGAAGCTTTTGATAAAAAGAGAAACCACGATATGAGAGGAATTAAGGAGACACAAAAGTTCAAGATTGTGGATGCACAAGGCACCCCAAGATAATATTTCAAGAATTCTCAAGCATCTAATCTTCGGTATGCCCCGGTAGGCATCCCACCTTTCTTCTTCAACAACTATCGGTTAGTACCGGTTGAGCCTAAGTTTTTGCTTCTTCACATGAGTTGTGCTATCCTTGCAATGTCATTTTATTTTGTTTTTCTTGCTGCTTGATTACAATACCAAGATCTGAAATTCTCTAATGTTTGAGAGTCTTCACATTGTTGAACAATTATTCGACTACTCATTGATCTTCACTTATATCTTTCGGAGTAGTTTGTCATTTGCTCTAGTGCATCACTTATATCTTTTAGAGCACGACGGTGGTTATATGTTGTAGAAATTGCTAGCCTCTCATGCTTCACCTATATTATTTTGAGAGTCTTTTAGAACAGCATGGTATTTGCTATGGTTTAAAAATTGGTCCTAGAATGGTAGGCATCCAAGTTGGGTATAATAAAAACTACCATAGAAAAGAATTGGATGCTATGATCAATATGATGCTTGATAATTGTTTTGAGATATGGAGGTAGTGATATTAAAGTCATGCTAGTTGAGGTGATTATGAAAAATACTTGTGTTGAGGGTTGTGATTCCCATAGCATGCACGTATGGTGAACCGCTTTGTGATGAAGTTGGAGCACAATTTTATTTATTGATTGTCTTCCTTGTGAGTGGCGGTCGGGAACGAGCGATGGTCTTTTCCTACCAATCTATCCCCCTAGGAGCATGCGCGTAGTGCTTGGTTTTTGATGACTCCTAGATTTTTGCAATAAGTATATGAGTTCTTTTGACTAATGTTGAGTCCATGGATTATACGCACCCTCACCCTTCCACCATTGCTAGCCTCTCTTGTGCCGCGCAACTTTCGCCGGTACCATACACCCACCATATACCTTCCTCAAAACAGCCACCATACTTTCCTATTATGGCATTTCCATAGCCATTCCGAGATATATTGCTATGCAACTTTCAACCGTTCTGTTCATATGACACGCATTACTTTTGTCATATTGCTCTTTGCATGATCATGTAGTCGACATCGTATTTGTGGCAAGGCCACCTTCATAATTTTCATACATGTCGCTCTTGATTCATTGCATATCCCGATACACTTCCAGAGGCATTCATATAGAGTCATATCGTTTTCTAGCTTTGAGTTGTAATTCTTGAGATGTAAATCCATAAAAGTGTGATGATCTTCATTATTAGAGCATTGTCCTAGTGATGAAAGGATGGTGAAGACTATGATTCCCCCAAAAGTCGGGATGAGACTTCAGACTTTACAAAAAGAGAAAAAAAAGAGAAAGAAAGAAAAAAAGAAAAGGACAAAAAAATAAAAAAAAGAAGGCCAAAGAAAAAAGAAGAAGAAGAAGAAGAAAATAAAATGAGAGAAAAAGAGAGAAGGGACAATGCTACTATCTCCTTTTCCACACTTGTGCTTCAAAATAGCACCATGATCTTCATGATAGAGAGTCTCATATGTTGTCACTTTCATATACTAGTGGGAATTTTTCATTACAGAACTTGGCTTGTATATTCCAATGATGGGCTTCCTCAAAGTGCCCTAGGTCTTCGTGAGAAAGCGAGTTGGATGCACACCCACTTAGTTTATTTTGTTGAGCTTTCATATATTTATAGCTCTAGTGCATCCGTTGCATGGAAATCCCTACTCACTCACATTGATATCTATTAATGGGCATCTTCGTAGCCCGTTGATACGCCTAGTTGATGTGATATTATCTTCTCCTTTTTGTCTTCTCCACAACCACCATTCTATTCCACATATAGTGCTATGTCCATGGCTCACGCTCATGTATTGCGTGAAAGTTGAAAGAGTTTGATATTATTATAGTATGAAACAATTGCTTGGCTTGTCATCGGGGTTGTGCATGATTAAATACTTTGTGTGATGAAGATAGAGCAACAGCCAGACTATATGATTTTGTAGGGATAACTTTCTTTGGCCATGTTATTTTGAGAAGACATGATTACTTTGATTAGTATGCTTGAAGTATCACTGTTTTCATGTTAATATGAACTTTTATTTTGTATCATTTGGATATGAACATTCATGCCACAATAAATAAAATTACATTGAGAATTATGATAGATAGCATTCCACATCAAAAATTATGTTTTTATCATTTACCTACTCGAGGACGAGCAGGAATTAAGCTTGGGGATGCTTGATACGTCTCCAATGTATCTATAATTTTTTATTGTTCCATGCTATTATATTACCCCTTTGGATGTTTATGGGCTTTATTTTACACATTTATATCATTTTTGGGACTAACCTACTAACCGGAGGCCCAATCCATATTGCTGTTTTATTGCCTGTTTCAGTATTTCAAAGAAAAGGAATATCAAACGGAGTCCAAACCGAATGAAACCTTTGGCAACATGATTTTTTGGAAGAATATCATCCTGGAGACTTGGAGTTCACGTCAGAAGATACTCAAGGAGCCCAGGAGATAGGGCCCCCCCTACAGGGCGCGCCCCCTATCTCATGGGCCCCTCGAGGACCTCCCGACCGACTTCTTTCGCCTATATAAGCCTATGTACCCTAAAAACATCAAAAAGGAAGATAGATCGGGAGTTTCGCAGCCGCAAGCCTTTGTAGCCACCAAAAACCTCTCGGGAGGCCGTTCCGGCACCCTGTCGGAGGGGGAATCCATCACCGGTGGCCATCTTCATCATCCCGGCGCTCTCCATGACGAGGAGGGAGTAGTCCACCCTCGGGGCTAAGGGTATGTAACAGTAGCTATGTGTTTGATCTCTCTCTCTCTCTTGTGTTCTCTCTCGTGTTCCCTCTATGGCACGATCTTGATGTATTCCGAGCTTTGCTATTGTAGTTGGATTTTATGATGTTTCTCCCCCTCTACACTCTTGTGATGAATTGAGTTTCCCCTTTTAAGTTATCTTATCAGATTGAGTCTTTTATGAGAACACTTGATGTATGTCTTGCCGTGCTTATTTGTGGTGACAATGGGATATCATGTGCCTCTTGATGTACGTTTTGGTGACCAACTTGCGGGTTCCGCCCATGAACCTATGCATAGGGGTTGGCATGCGTTCTTGACTCTCTGGTAGAAACTTTGGGGCACTCTTTGAAGTACTTTGTGTTGGTTGGATGAATCTGAGATTGTGTGATGCATATCGTATAATCATGCCCACGGATACTTGAGGTGACAATGGAGTATCTAGGTGACATTAGGGTTTTGGTTGATTTGTGTCTTAAGGTGTTATTCTAGTACGAACTCTTTAATAGATCGATCCGAAAGAATAACTTTGAGGTGGTTTCGTACCCTACCATAATCTCTATGTTTGTTCTCCGCTATTAGTGGCTTTGGAGTGACTCTTTGTTGCATGTTGAGGGATTGTTATATGATCTATCTATGTTATTATTGTTGAGAGAACTTGCACTAGCGAAAGTATGAACCCTAGGCCTTGTTTCCTATCATTGCAATACCGTTTACGCTCACTTTTATCATTAGTTACCTTGCTGTTTTTATTATTTCAGATTACAAAAACCTATATCTACTATCTTTTTTTGCACTTGTATCACCATCTCTTTGCCGAACTAGTGTACCTATACAATTTACCATTGTATTGGGTGTGTTGGGGACACAAGAGACTCTTTGTTATTTGGTTGCAGGGTTGTTTGAGAGAGAGCATCTTCATCCTATGCCTCCCACGGATTTATAAACCTTAGGTCATCCACTTGAGGGAAATTTGCTACTGTCCTACAAACCTGTGCACTTGCAGGCCCAACAACGTCTACAAGAAGAAGGTTGTGTAGTAGACATCAATCAGTCACTGTAGCACAAAGCGTGTGGGTGTGTTTGGTTGCATTCTCATCTCAATATAGTTGTTCCCTCTTCGTGTATTTGTGTTAACCTACTAGTGTGGACTCATGCACCCTTCATGCACTCTGCCAAACACCCAAAAGTGGGTCGAGAAGGGAACTTTTGCTCCCATCCCGTGCACCCTTCATACACCCTGCCTAACACTGATTAGTGCTTCATATGGTTCATGTTTCGTGGAGTACTGTAGCACCGTACTCTCCGTGCGCTGTAGACCTAGTTATGTTAACATTGATCTGACCGTTCATTCTGGACCGGGTAGTCGAAAAAGCGGTACTATGTTACTACATTACTGTTCATATAGTTGACATGCGCACAACATCATTTGTTACCGTCATATCTTACTACACTAGCAACAAGATTATGTAATACTGACGTATGAACCACTGCACATGCCTAGTAGCAGGAGCACTCTGTATGTTCAAGTGGCTACCGTGTTTTGCACTCCTCCATCGTAAGAGTGGAAACGCTTGCTGTAATCATTTTTTTCTTCAGAAAAACAGTGGACACGCTCTACCATGCGGATCCTCCTCCAGCCATGCACTAAATTACTCACTTTCGCCAACGTGTGGGATAGCCAGCATCGAGGTCCACCAGCCATGCACTAAATTACTTCGTAGTAGAGTGACAGTAGACTACCTCGATCGAAGCGCCGAAGTAATGCCCAATGAGCCGTCAAATCACAAAACCCCCTCCTTTCCAGCAGTAAGTTGGACAGACGAAGCAACCATCATTTCACTCTTCTCTCTCAGCTTCCTCTCTTGAAGAAAACCTCCACTCGCTTTGCTTCTCCCTCATCTCGTTCCTCATTTCACTCTTCTCTCTCAGCTTCCTCTCTTGGATGGACGCTGGAGCACCGGCCGACGTGATGTCTATGGCTCTAGCCAAAACCGTCGAGGCTCATGGTATGAAGAAGCGCAAGCACCCCGCCGAGACTACCGCAGACAAGCTCAAAGCCATCGCCCTGTCTAAGCGCCCCTCTCCAGGATCCCTCATTAAGCAAGTCCAGGTAATATCTCTTCTTGACGATCTTTTTCTCGTTCTTGATTGTGTTTTTTCATCTAACACGCAGTACTAGTACTAGTAGTACAACTTTCTAGGCGATCTTGCATGTGATTTTTGTGTGCCAAATGACGGTTCTAAATTCCTCTTTTGACCAAAACATGTGAGAGGTTGACACTGATTTCTTATAGATTTCTTTCAACTACTCCCTCTGTCCCAAAATTCTTGTCTTAGAGTGTCTAGATACGGATGTATCTAATACTAAATGTGACTTGATACATCCGTATCTAGACAAATCTAAGACAACAATTTTGGACGTAGATAGTACTTTGTGAACATCAATGCTACCTTTGAAGAGGGTATATTTGCCTCAGTAACTTATGTTATGGATATTGCAAGTAATCCCTCTGCTCTCATGCCTTTGAAGACATGTTCTAGTGTCTTTGTTCACTCATTTCTGTGCATATATGTAGTCATATATGGAGTATAATATCAAAAATCATCTTATATTTCTAAACAGAGGTACTAATAAAATATGGTTTTGTTTGAATTAGAACCAGGTCCGCGGTGGAGATGAATTTCTCAAAGTCATGCCATGTGAACTGGAAGACCCGAGGATGAGTTCTACTACTAAACTATCCAGCTGATGTGTCCTTGTTGCCATGTGTCCTGAACTAGTGTTTTCCTGTAGCATTGTTGTCAGGCATGTTCTCGAGGATGTACTTGACCACAACAATTTTCTGGTTGTGCCTTCGATTACGAAGGGTGTGGTTCTTGTAAATCTTCCCAACAAATCTCATGTGGCATGTCTTCATCATGATGTTTATGAGTGGAAAGACCACTCTATTAGGTTCTCCAAGGTTGGCGAGATGGTGATGGTGCAAGTAGACATCTCTCATGAAGTCCATGGCCTAGTTAGTTATGCGGGGTTCATCCCATAGGTTGGTGGCAAGAAATAGTCTATAGAGTTTATTAAGTGCAACTTTGCTTGTCTATAGTAAGTACTATTGTTCAATACTTGATTTGTGTTTTTGAACCCTGTATTGTTTAGTACTGCCGCTTTTGGTGTGTGTTCAGTCCTGAGAACAGACTATGTTAATGTCTGTCCACTCAATTCAGTCTGTATATTTTGAAGTATCCAGATCATCTTTTTTGTGAGGACAGTTTATCAATTATGGTTACACTCCAATATCTGTATGCATTGCAGGGTTTATCGCACCCACCAAGATTTCCAGTCCCATGGATGTTCGATCCATACGATTTGTCACGACCTTTGGACTGTCCTACTTGTGGGAGTAGGCGGGGCCCTGCATGCCACCCATAGTTGGATGATCAATCTTCTGTTTAGTACTTCAACATAGTGATTTCCTGGTAAGGATTCACTCGTGTCACATCAAGTAAATCTTATTGATATACTATCTAAATCTTATTGATTTAATGTCACGTTTTCTTTCTTTTCCTGCAATTTTACGATGCAGGTTTTGCCATGTGACATTCATCACAGAATAAACCATTTGGTTTGCTCTACGATGGCTATTTTTGCCGGTTTAACTTCTTATGTCGTGTCAGTAACGAAGGTACTCTCCATCACTTATATTACTGCAAAAATTGGATCAGTCTATTGTCTGAGTACAAGCTGAATCCCTATGATGAACTACAGTTTGGTTTAACAAAAACGCCACAATTAGTCCTTCTCGCGTTTAAAAGGAATGAAGAAAAAAATTGGATCACGGTCACAGAGCCTAGTCAAGTTAGAAAGCTGATCGTAGCAGACCAGACACAATCGCCGCTGTCTCGCACATCGGTACCACCTTCAGCAATGGATCGAGCACCGGCAGTTGCCCTAGCACTGACAGCGGCAACAGCTCAGTCTGATCCAGCTGAGGATTAGGCACCAACCACGTCAGCGGATCAGGCTGATCTACCGGAGGATCGGGCATCGACACCGGCACCTGCTTCGACACTGGCACCAGCTCTACAAGGAGCACCATCTTCGGTAGCAGCAGCGGCTTCGGCACCTGCACCAACACTTGCACTTGCATCTACTCCGGCCCGTGCAGCGGCAACCGAACGAGCAGTTGCACCGGCAACAGACTAGGCTGCAGTTCGCACTTCATATACCAAAGTCCTTACAAAAACCGACATGTCCACCTTCTTGGTAAGCATTGGCCGCCCAAGTGCTTCGTTCTTTTTTCTTTTCATGTTGTTTCAAATGATTCACTGTGCTGATCTAACTGTTTGGGTATGTCTTCTTGTTTGCAACCAGAGAATTCCTAGAGCAACGAGGGAGTCGTTCAACAATCCGGGCGACCGCGGCCAAGTTTCTCTTACCATCCGCAGCCTTGGTGTCAATGAACCTGCTCAATATACTGTAAGTACAAAGGATGGTCGCATGATGATTGATGCTAAAGGACGGTCAAGGTTCAAATCTAAATCATATCTTGCGGTAGAGGATGATGTCAAAATCGAACTTTCTCAGCAAGGAGAGCTGGTCCAAATCAACTTTGAAATTCTTCAGTAGCAGCACGTAACTGCCGAACTGATCTATCCTCCGAGAGATTTTAATGTAATAATCTGGCATGGTGAAACAAGTGTCCTGTGTGTATAAGTAGTATGACAGTATTATTTATCACATGGTATATCATTGATAGAATTGTAACTCTCATTGCAGGTTAGGAACTGTCGTTCGATTTCATTCCAACAACCGTCGTGCTTTATTCAATTTTGTGTATTCGCCTTGGAACAACATCTAAAACCAGCGCCATACCGATCGCTTGCAATATGAAAAGCGCTGAGGTAGAACACATGGGCCCCAAAACATGCAGGGTGGGCCTGCGGCCCAAAGTCTAGAACCATGAGCCTGTCTGAGTATTATATTCCCAGCTGAACCCCTATAATGCCCGTGCATTGCACGTAACACCAAGATGCATTTGTATTAGTATTTTATCTTATGAGAGAAAAGGATGAACGAGGGAAGGCCTTATTTGCAAATGTGGAGAGGTGTGTGGGTACCTTTTTGCAAAATTGCCATAGTTTCCTTCCTATCCGTCAGATATAAATTGGGCGGCCTATATTGCAGGACGGCAGGCACACCATCATCACCAACTCATCTATACTGTGTTAAGAACAACTTTTTTTATAATTATATATGTTATATATATTCCCCTTGATTTTTCTTATGTATAAAGTTGTGATATAAAAGATTTGTATATTTCTTTACAGAGGGAGTATCTCTCTGTCAAAAATATATTTATGTGTAACTAGTTACTCCCGTCTTTCTAGTTCCTTTCGCTGATATGTGGGGCATCCGGCAACGGGGTCCATGTGCCATATGCACCAAATTAGAGTGCACAACTACACGGTAGACACGACCCAGTCGTAGCGCCGCAGTAATACCCAATGAGCCGTCAAATCACAAACCCCCCCTTTCCAGCTTTAGCAGTAAGCTAGACGGACGAAGTGGCAATATTTCACTAGGCTTGAATCCCCTTCTCCCTTGTCTGCTTGTTCTGAGAAAACCCGCTCTCGGCGATTGCATAGGGTTTTCTCATGGAAAACCAGGTACAAATTCTGCATCCATCCCCGATAAATCCAAGTCCCTTGGTCGCGGGTAATCCTATGATGGCAGCCGCCGCCGTTGATGCATTTTTCTTCCTACTGAATCTAGTGTGTTTCATTTGAAGTGCCCAAAGTGCAAGGACCCTACAAGTTTCTGCGCCCTCGATGAGATGCCACACTTGTTCCTTCTCATCCTAACACAGGATTTTAAAACGCGCACAGTATGTTCCTAGAATCCGCTTTTCTATCCGGGAGGGTGGGTTTTTTTGAACATGCTGTCGACTAATTTGGAAATTTGGATTGCTATATTTGGATAAAAGGTATGACTAGTACGATGGTCAACACTGATGTGAAGGAGGAAATTATTCCTAGATTTGGATAGGGAATACATTCTATTCTCATATTATTTTTCCTGCAGTGCATTATTTGCTCTGCCAGAACACATGTACTCAGGATGCTCGGCCTTGCCATAACTGAATACACCAGTTTAATGGTCACAGTGAAGACAAGCCATGGATATAAGTTCCGAGTTGGGTTCATGAACCAAGAAGATCGCTGCTTTTTTATGGCCGAACTTGGATAAACTTTCTCAAGTATTACGGACTGAAAGTTGGTGAACGAATGTTGATGGAAATAGCAGAACTTGGTCTCATCTTCATTGAAATCTTCCACCCCGATGTCAATCCAATTGTTCATCCATGTTAGTTTTGTATCTAGTTCTTGCTTGTTGCCTCGATTACTTCTTAATCCACCTATTCTGTCTAAGTAATCACAATTTAACTTTAGAAGTAGCAACGAATCTCTCATGAAGATTGTTGAGGATATAACTACTAAGTTTAAACTGCCCAGGAGGGGCCGGTTCACGATCAACCATACCGAAGTCCATGAAGATAAGAAGATGGCACTTTACTGATGAAGCTTAGAGGCCCAAGCCCAGAGGCGGATTAGGGCCCATAGCGGTAAACCGCCATAATTGTATACTTGTATTGTAAGTTAGGGAAAGGAAGAGACCGAGCCGAACACTTGTATGAGTCGGCCTCGGAACTTTGTAAACCGGCCGGGCGTCAACCTGTGTATATAAAGGGATGACCTGGCGGTGGTTCAGGGGGAACAGATAACAACTCGAGACCCAGGCTAGCGTGTCTACTCCCTGGTCATCAAAACCCCAATAATCCCATCACAAACTAGACGTAGGCTTTTACCTTCATTGAAGGGGCCAAACTAGTATAACTCTCGTGTCCCTTGTCCGGTTTAACCCCTTCAGGCTAACCTCATTGCGATGGCTCCACGACTAAGTCCTTCTGCTAGCTAGGACATATGACGTGATATTTCCAGGATAGTTGGCGCCCATCGTGGGGCTATCGAACGATGGTTTCGAATTCTTGAAGGGCAACTTCGAAGGACTCAAGGGGTACGTTGTCGGCCGGATGACCAAGAGTTGTCGCGGCAAGCTCTACATCGACGACCCAGGCTGGGGCCCCGAGGCCGGCTCAATCGAGTACTGGTACCGGGTCCCCTTTGGTGGAATTCACGTTTTAATTGGCAAGATCAGTGAACCGCACCCTGAGCCGGACATCTCCACCGACCTCGTCGAGACGGCTCAGCGTGCGAGTCCTGCCCAGGTTCGGCCTGCCATGAAGCATGCGTTCGTAGGATTTCATCCACGGAGCGGAATCTGAACCGGTATCCGATGGTGAGATGACCGTCTACTAGGATGGTGAATCATCCACTGGTGAAACCGAGTCACTATACCAATTGCACGATGGCCGCTTTGAGGGGTACTCCGATGGTGACAGTATTCCGGATCCCCTTGAACCGCCAAACTGGGTTGCGATCTTCATGGTCGGTACGCAGCCCACCGTGCAATCTTCATCTATAGCAGCAATGGTCTCCGGATCGGTAGCCGCGGCAGGAGGCCCGG
Organism: Triticum timopheevii; assembly: GCA_963921465.1. Taxonomy (NCBI): domain Eukaryota; kingdom Viridiplantae; phylum Streptophyta; class Magnoliopsida; order Poales; family Poaceae; genus Triticum; species Triticum timopheevii. The sequence continues at coordinate 158,971,819 of OY997272.1, forward strand.
TGCGCCGGCCGGCTCAAGTTCTTGCCGGTTTACTGGACGATTGGACAACACTGTTGACCACAGTGGTAACTCCGGAGACTCAGGTTCAGCACAATGCGGATGTTGCGGAATTAAAGGATCAGATAGCTCAGGCTAAGGCGGACCTGGCGGCTGAGGAGGCCAGGATGGATGAAGAACGGGCCGCTTTAGATGCCCGATCATAGGAAATCCAAGCGCAGAATTACTGGCTTACGTTGGATCAGAACGCATCAAACAAAGTTATGAGAAGGAAGTACGGTCTCAGCTGCCGCACATTTATGAGGGTCTGAATCTCTTCAGCACACCAGGAGCTAGGCCTAGCAATCCAGCAGGAGTAAACTGGACCGAGGCACCGGGGCGGCGCCAGATCAGCCACGGGCGATGGACCCGCCTCGTCGGACGGACAACCCGCCACAGTATGTCACAACACCGTTGGGTCACTTTTCCAGTCCTTTGGACAACATGATTGCAGCAACGTCATGTTTAGCGGCTATTCCGATGGAGGGTGATTCCTTAGCAACGATCGAGACTCGACGAGCCAGGGATCTTCAAACCGCCATTGTTCAGCAACAGGCTTACTCCTACAGCCAAGACAGAATACATTCAACCCCCCGTCTGAGCAAGAGTTATAGCAGGCACATGGATGAGCCGGCCGTGTCAAGCAGTGTGCGGCATCGAGATGCGCCTCGAGGGGCTAATCCGGCGAATGGTGGTTGGAATGCTCAGGACGTAGTGGATAATGGTAGAGCGCGAAGGGAGGCCGCTTTAGCGGCGCAGTACGCGGGTCATCATCAACCCGCCCTGGTTCAGCCAATAGCATCCATAGAGCGAGGGACAGGGCTTGCCTTCAGCTCTTGCGGAGTGCCGTGTCTCATCCTGACTCTCCGTAATGTGTGGTTGCCCAAGGATTTCAAAGGGCCGTGCAAGGCGCCTAATTACACCGCTGATCAACCCCTCGAGGAGTGGGTTGAAAGTTATGAGATGGCAATGGAGATGCTGGATGTGGATGAAGTGGCATGTGCAAAATACTTCACCATGATGTTGGAAGGAATGGCCCAAACTTGGTTAAAAAGCTTGCTCGCCAACTCCATCGGATCATGGGACCAATTAAAGGCCAAGTTCATAGAAAACTTCAAAGATACGTGCAAACAACCTATGTCCATTGTGGATTTAGATGCCTGTGTCCAAGGAGAGAATGAGTCAACGACTCATTGGGTGCACTGGGTTTTGGAAGTTTTGCATTCGCTGGACCGTATCAATGCTGACACGACGACCGTAACGTTGGAGTGTAATTGCCGGTTTAAGTCATTGAAAATGAAGTTGGGACGACTCAAGAGCCACTTCAATGATATGGGAACACTTATGGCTGCTCTTGTTAAGTATGCTGATTCTGATAACACCAAAGACCCTGATTCTGATGAAGAGAAACAGGAGAAGGGAAAGAAGAATGCCGGTTCAAAAGGACAGCATAATAATCAGCGAGCCAGGGAAACAGTGGTAAGCGTAAAGTGGATAATTCCGATTTTGTGGCTAATACCAATGTGCAGAGTAATATGCAGCATCGTAGGGGTAAACCGCCCCAGCGCGGTGGAGGAATGAATCTGGAATGCTTGTTAAACCAGCCCTGCCCGAAGAACGGGAGAAAGGAGGCTCCGGCCACACACCTTTGGAAGGATTGCCACATCATGAGGGAGTTCAAAATTCTGATCTTTTTCAGTATGATCAGGGTCCATCTGGTGGTTCCGGTCCAGGATTCCATGGGTCGGGTTACGGTGGTGGCGATTCAAGCTCAGGGTTTCAGAATAATCAGGGCAGTCAGAACAACCAAGGAGGTAACCATCAACAAGGCAATCAGGGGAATCAACAGCAGTCGGGTTATCAGAGCAACCCAAAGCAGTTAAATGGCGGACAGTATCATGTCTTCACTACTAGCTTGTGCAAGCGCGATCAAAAGCTCCATAAAAGGGCAGTGAACTCTGTTGAACCGGCGGTGCCTCGTTATCTATGCTGGTCTGAGCAGCCTATTGTCTGGAGCAGGGAGGATCACCCGCCCCGGGTTGACAATCCGGGTTACCTAGCTTTGGTGGTTGCACCTCAGGTGGGAGGTTATAAGTTTACCAAGGTACTCATGGACGGAGGGAGCAGTATCAATATCTTGTACTATGAAACCTTCCAGCATATGGGGTTGACAGATAAGAATCTTACACCGTCAAACACCATTTTTCACGGAGTGGTGCCTGGTAAATCGGCTTACCCAGTTGGTAAGATAGCTCTGGAGGTGGTGTTTGGAGATGATCATGATTCAAGGTCCGAGATGTTGACCTTTGAAGTGGTCAAAATCAGAAGTCCGTACCATGCTTTATTTAGACGGCCGGATTATGCTAAATTCATGGCAAGGCCGTGTTATGTTTATCTACAGCTCAAGATGCCGGGTCACAAAGGGACCATTATGGTTCATGGCAGCCGTAAGATTGCTCTGGAGTGTGAGGAAGGTGATGCGGCATATGCTGAATCGGTTTGTGCAATGGAGGAGTTAAAGTTCTATAAGGACAATGTTGATCCGGCAGACATGACTTCCTTGAAGAAGCCCTCTACAAAACATGATCCTACCCTGAAGTTCAAACCGACTGATGAAACTAAACTTGTTGATTTTGTTCCTGGCGATTCATCCAAGCAGTTTAGTATCAGCACAAATCTGGATCCAAAATAGGAAAGCGCGCTCATCGAGTTCATCCGTGAGAACCGGGACATTTTTGCATGGAAGCCTTCTAACATGCCAGGTGTACCGAGGGAACTCGCTAAGCACACTCTCAATATTGATCCCAAGTTCAAACCGGTAAAACAGTTCTTTCGCCGCTTCAACGAGGAATGGCGTAAGGCCATTGGAGAAGAGGTAGCCCGGTTATTGGCTACTGGTTTTATCATTGAGGTGTTTCGCCCAGAGTGGTTGGCTAATCCGGTGCTGGTACTTAAGAAAAACGGCACTTGGCGTATGTGTGTGGATTACACAGATTTGAATAAAGCTTGCCCAGCTGATCCCTTCGCCCTCCCTCGTATTGATCAAATCATTGATGCTACAGCGGGTTGTGAGCGTTTGAGTTTTTTGGATGCTTATTCTGGTTATCATCAGATCAAAATGGCGGTTAAGGACCAGGAGAAGACAACTTTCATTACTCCCTTTGGAGCCTTCTGCTATGTATCTATGCCCTTTGGGCTCAAGAGTGCCCAGGCAACTTATCAACGTTGCGTGCAGAATTGTCTTCATACTCAGATTGAGTGCAATGTTCATGCTTATGTGGACGATATTGTGGTCAAGTCCAGGAAAGCAGAGACACTCATATCTGATTTGCGAGAAACCTTTGATAATCTGAGAGTCTATAAAATGAAGCTCAATCCGGCTAAATGTGTTTTTGGTGTTACGGCGGGCAAGCTCTTAGGCTTTCTGGTGTCTAATAGAGGCATTGAAGCTAATCTGGAAAAGATCAAGGCAATTACATCCTTTGCTAAACCGGCGTGTATCAATGATGTTCAGCCGCTGGCAGGTTGTATTGCGGCTTTGAGCCGGTTTATCAGCCGTTTGGAATAGAAGGCAATTCCTCTATATCAGATGTTGAAGAAACCGACAATTTTGTTTGGAGTGACGCAGCTGATGCGGCGTTTGAGGACTTGAAGCGGCAGTTAGCTGAACCGCCAGTCCTTGCTGCTCCCATTGATAAGGAGCCACTACTGTTGTATGTGGCTGCTAATGCCCGGGCTGTCAGTGTTGCCATTGTGGTGGAGCGCAAGGAGGCTGGGAAGAAGTACCCGGTTCAAAGGCCGGTTTACTATATCAGCGAAGTGCTCATTGAGTCAAAGCAAAGATATCTGCATTGGCAGAAGCTGGTGTATGGGGTGTTTATGGCAAGTCGGAAACTTAAGCAGTACTTTCAAGGTCATCCCATCACGGTGGTCAGTTCTGCTCCTTTGGGAGATATAATTCAGAACAGGGAGGCAACTGGCCGGGTTGCTAAGTGGGCTATTGAGCTTGGGCCACACGGTTTGAAGTATATGCCTCGCACAGCCATCAAATCCCAGGCTCTTGTGGATTTCATCAATGACTGGACTGAGTTGCAGGCACCAGAAGACAAACCGGATAGTACATACTAGACTATTCACTTTGACGGGTCCAGGCAATTGGAGGGCTCGGGGGCTGGAGTTGTCCTTACTTCCCCCCGAGGTGATAAAATTCATTATGTTCTTCGCTTAATGTTCCCTTGTGCTAACAATGCAGCTGAGTATGAAGCTTTACTCCATGGTCTTCGAGTGGCTAAGGAGATGAACTTAAGCCGGGTACGATGCTTTGGAGACTCAGACTTGGTAGCCCAGCAGGTTTCAGGTACTTGGGATTCCAAGGATCCACTCATGGCGGCTTACCGGCGCGAGGTGGACATTGTGGCTGGTCACTTTAAGGGATATCAAGTGGAGCACATCGATCGGCGCAAAAATGAGGCAACTGACGCTTTAAGCCGGCTAGGATCTCAGCATAAACCGGTGCCGCCCAATACCTTTTTGGATGTCTTGCATAACACGTCGGTTCAACTACCTACAGAGGAGGACCTTGCTATTCCTGATCCGGAGGCACAGTTGGTGGCCGCTTTACATATCATTCCGTACTAGACGGTTCCATATTTGACATATATGAATCGGGCCGAGTTACCAGATGATGAAATTTTGGCCAGGCAGATAGTCCGGCGGTCCAAGTCCATGGTTGTTCACAACGGCAAGTTACACCACTGTAGTGTTTCTGGTGCATTCCAGCGCTGTGTTTCTCCTGAAGAAGGTCGTGAGATTTTACATGAGATCCACGAAGGAGACTGTTGTCATCACGTCGGTTCAAAATCCTTGGTGGCCAAAGCTTTTCGTCATGGCTTTTATTGGTTGACGGCTCACGTTGATGCTGAGGACTTGGTCAGACGGTGCGACGGCTGTCAAAAATTCCCAAGGCGAGCTCACGTTCCGGCTCAGGAACTATGGATGATTCCTATCACCTGGTCGTTTGCCACTTGGGGGCTTGACATGGTAGGGCCTTTCAAGTGATCACAAGATAAGAAGACCCACCTATTGGTGGCGGTTGACGAGTTCACTAAATGGGTTGAAGCGGAGCCAGTAAGCAAGTGTGATGCAGCCACAGCGGTTCAGTTCATCAAAAAGGTGATCTTCTATTTTGGTTTTCCACATAGCATTATTACAGATAATGGCACGAACCTATCTAAAGGCGAGATGGTGGATTTTTGTCAACGAGAGCACATCCGGCTTGATGTAGCATCTGTGGCTCATCCCCAATCCAATGGTCAAGTTGAGTGAGCTAATCAGGAAATTCTAAAGGGTATAAAGACCTGGCTTATGGTCCCTTTGAAATGGACGCCGGGTTGCTGGGTGGAAGAACTACCATATGTGTTGTGGAGCATAAACACCACCCCAAACCGATCTACAGGTTATACGCCTTTCTTCATGGTTTATGGAGCAGAGGCGGTACTTCCCAGTGATATTCGTCATGACTCGCCTCGGGTTGCCAATTATGTTGAAGCGGACAACTAGCAAGCACGTCAAGAAGCACTGGACCTGTTAGATGAGAAGCGAGATATGGCGTTGGCTTGTTCGGCGGTTTACCAACAAGACCTGCGGCGTTATCACAGCCACCGGGTTAAAACAAGAACCTTTCAAGAAGGCGACTTAGTGCTCCGGCTCATCCAGGATCAAGCCGATATGCATAAGTTATCCCCACCTTGAGAAGGGCCCTTTGTGGTCAGCAAGATTCTGCACAACGAATCATACTACCTCATTGACGTTCGAGAAGACTCACGCACTTCTGAGGAGGAGACCCGGCGGCCATGGAGCATAGCTCTCCTTCGGCCTTACTACACCTGAGTTATAGGTTCTTATGTACATATTATGACAATGTATATATTATGATCAATATAATAAACCGGCATCCTTGCTACAAGCAGGGCCTCTGCCGTTCTTCCAATATTTCTTGGTTACAAGGGGGCTTATGCTTTCAAAGCGATGGCTCATCTCATCCATTAAACCGGCTATAGTGCCATCATGCAGCTTGGGAGCTTCACACCCAAGGGGACAAATAGAGATCTATTGCTACTAAGCACGATTCAAACATAGGCACCCATTGAGCACAGCTCACAAACTTACTTGGGGGCTCTTTGTGTAAAGTAACAAAGAGTTTGAAAGGACCCTTGTAACCGGGTATCGACCCACGGCTTGGAAGCCTGGTGTATTCACCTAAAACCCCGGGTTAACCTACCTTCATCAAGTAAGCCACTCCTATCCAGGTAATCCCGGCATGACCCGCCGAATGTTTGACAGTTACTCTCATTGAGACCCTGAACTTGTCAAAGTTAAAACGACGATTGGTTAGTTGGAGGCCCATCTTAAAAGGCTTTGTCAAATGGTTTAACTCAGCGGCCTGGCAGCCCACGAAAAGCCTCGAATTTGGGTCTGGCAGCCCTCGAAAAGCCTCGACTACAAGTTTTTATTTGCTTTGTTTTTGCAAGTTTTATCCTTATTTTGTCACCTTTTAAGGTAAACCGGCATCTCTTGATCGGGCCGGGCTATATGCGTTTATCTCAACCTGGTGTTTCTTAACCCGGTGTGGCTGACAGTTTTCATCTGTTAAAGCATATAATCAATGGTGAACCGGCATCTTTCAATCCGGTCGGGCTTTGACTACATGCTGGCCGCATGATCTTCCGGTGTTCATCACAACCCAGTTTTACTTCATACATACCAGCACTGCATGGTGGAAGTTGGGTATTCACCCTTACTACAAATAAGTTGGTAAACCAACAACATAATTTCATATCACAGATCTTTTTATGCAGATACAGGGATTGCATAATATTATGAAGGTATATACGCCAGCACTGACATTATCATGCCAGATCAAACAAAGTCATATCTTAGTGCACGATGGCAGAATATCAAAGTATTTCAACTAGCCTATTACAAGGCGCTTTAAAGCCCAAAATAAGGGATTGTTCTTTCCACAGAACACAGCTTATGAAACATCAACCCGATTACCGGGTAAAGACTCATCATCATGTTGATGTGAAGTTGATGGATCATCTGGTGTCGGTTCAGCCTCCTCCTCCCCATCCAGTGGCTGGAAGTCAACAGTGGTCCAGTCAATCCGGGTTAAAGCTTGAAAAACAACCTATTCACTTATAAGATCGGACGGATCAACGTCAGGGGCGTAAGTGTGCTTACGGATTGGCGGGATAAGATTTTGCACTTCCTTCACAGCAGTGTCAATCCGTTGGTTGTTGGCATCATAGAAGGACCGGTGAACAGTCAAGTTAGCTTCTTCCGCCAATTGACTTGCCAGAGGACGCATCTCCCTTGTCACAACTTTGAGGGCTTCGTTATCAAACTCTGCTCCATTTTCTTGTCCACTAGGAAAGCCCTTGGCAATATCAACCGGATCTAGGTCAACTATCCATGCTTTGGCTCGGGTAAGTGCCAAGAAAGCGCCAGCCGTGGCAGCGGATTGCTTCATCTCTTCTATCTGCGCCGGCGTCATGGATAACCTTGCTAGAGTGTCCTTGATCAATGTTGGGGCCGGAATGTTGTATGAGGCTACACAGATAACCCGTTGGGCACCGCTATATAGTTTCTCTATCAGAGTATATGCTGCCTTCAGCTTCATCCGCATGTCAGCCCAAATGAGCAATGCGGTGTGACACCCCAAAAATTTAACCATGTTTTGAATTATTAAATTTTTTCCAGGAGTTTAAAATTTTGCTTTCTAGATTTTCTTTTAATTTCAGAACCCCTTTTCTTTAATATTGAGGAGTTTTACCCCAAGTGGAAACTTTCCAAAAATATTATTGGACTTCTATACTCTCTCAATAAAACAATTCTTAATCAATGCTTTTATTTGCATAGTTGTTTTCCTGAGCTTTATTCTTTTAAAATGATTTTTCATAAGTTTTGGAGCCTCTTTTATACTACATCCGTTTGATAATTGCATCTAAAATTTTCACCAAAATTTGGGGATGACATATGGTGTCCCTAAATCACTTTTATGCAAAAACATCTTCTGTTCAATGGAGATTTTAAGCTCTACACCAAGTTTTCAAATCTGGTCCAATGGGCAATTTTGCACCACAACCTATTTAAATATTTCTTTAAAACTTCCACCAAAATTAGGGGAGGTCAGTAGGAGTATATTATCCATATTTATGAAAAAAACCCAGTTATGACCTTTGAAAATTTTGAGTGAATCAACCTCTTTCTCATTCTGGTCCAACTTGAGGATTTGTACTGCAACCATAGTTTTACTTGCTCTTTTACCCATGGTTCTCTTTCCTACTTGTAGAAATTCCTACAAAACCATAAAGTCCAAGAGCATGAACCCATTGGGATATTTTTGGTCCATGAAATGATAGCCTTTAGTTTGTGCCCAAAATTGGTTTTCTCATATAATTGCACTAACAAGTTTCATTGTTTGGCAAACTAACCTGACCACCACCACCTACACCTAAATAGACTAGGATATGGAGACTTTGGCCACCCCAAGAGTTGCCTAGGGGCTCCTTTCATTCTGTCGAACACCTTGAGTTCATGAACAGATTTGACATGCTCATGAGTCTGCATTGCAGACTTGCCACAGCAGCCAAACGAGCATGTCCACTAGCATCACAGCTACCACTAGCCTAGATCTGTTGATCACCAGCCCCTCATATGCCCTCTAGCACACAATGGCATTTCGGCGAACACATAGCGTGCATGCTCTGGGCGCGCCCAGAGCGCACGTTTTGCACGCGCGTGCACCGAGCCGCCGCGTCGCGCCCCTGGCCTTTGCGCGCCTGCAGAGCAGCGCCTCGCCCTCGACCACTCGCCAGAACATGCCAAGCTGCCCTGGTGCCCTACAGCACCGCCGTCAGAGCCCCCTTGGCGGCACGCCGGCATCCGCAGTGCACCTCTGCCACGGTCGGCGCCGCCCGAGCCACAGTCGCGCACCAGCTGCCCCCTGGAGCAGTCCAAGCTTATCCTCACGCTCGTCTGCAAGCGCTCGTCGGCGCCACGTCGCCCTGCAACAACAGAGAGGCGGTTCGCCATTGTTCTTATCTCCGGCCGCCTCGGGACCGACCTAACCGCGCTATAAAAGGGGCCCCCGAGCACGTTTGAACCGGAGGCAGCCTCGCACCACCCTTCTGACGCGCCCCGCGTCCAGCAAGCAACGGCGGGAGGCCTTCTTCCTCGCCTCCGACCGATTCGGCCGCCGCCACGCTCTGGTTCAATTCGTCGCAAGCAGAGCTTCCCCCACCCATCCGGCACCACCACCCAACTCCTCTTCGTCTTGCGGAACTGCCCAGACCCCCAGCTACGGTGGAGAACCACCCTGGCCAGAACCCCCAAATTGACCCGAAGCTATCGCCGCCGAGGAGCTCATCGTCGGTGACTCGCTCTGCCCCCACCTGCCCAGCAACCACCGGGAGGACCGTCCTGGACCAGCGGATCCATCCCTACCCTCCGGAGCCTGTGGGGAGCCGCCAAACACCGGCGGCGATCGCCGGAGTCCCGCCTCCGCTCGGGCAGAGGAAGAGGAGCGAAGGATGACCAGTCAAACATGACCAGTGGGCCCCCTGGACCCACTGTCAGTGACCACAAGCCAATCCACGATGGATATGTGGATACATAAAACCAAAATACGCCTTCGACGTGGTCAGTTTTCGAAACGTTTTTCTTTTTCTGTTTTATTTTTAAAAACAGATTTTTGACCAAAACTTTGACTGTCTATAACTTTTTAAATATGACTCCAAATGAGTTGATTCTTTTTCCTACCTCTCTCAAATATTGTCTAGTTTATTTTAAGATTTATTCCAAAAAAATTCAGACAAATTTTTGGTACTGTTTTAAAAACTATATATTGATTCAAAAATATTTTAAATAGGATTTTTGGAGCGAGGAGAAAGCTTTCAAAAGTTTTGGAATGCACCCTGCCTCCCCACAACTTGAAGGCAAGCATTCTGAACCCTGGCATAATTTGGTGTGTGTTGTCTGATACAGCTGCAACACCACCTCGACGCGGAGTATCCGTTATCTTGGGATACGTTCAAACTCATGAGTGCATTCTTGATGATTCATGCTGTTGGAGTTTGATATGTTATGGATAGTCGTCACCATCATATGCCTCTCATGCATACCGGGAGGAACCCGGGATAGCCTCTGTCTTGGGTAGACACGAGCTTGTCTCCGGTATTCATCGAGACGATTGTGTCCGGTATGGCATAGTGAGTCATGATGAGTGGTGATTGTGGCCGTCGGTTGAAACATATTTGTTATGCTAATCGTGCAGGTAACACTTAACCTCCTGAGCCGACCATAGATCGAGTCTTGTTCAGGTAACCCCCACACTTCTTTCGTACTACCACTTGTCCCTGCCATGGGTAGGGTACGGTTCAGTAAGTTGTCAACCCCTTTCTAGCACACACCATACAGAGGGGCCGGGATGAGGGTTCCATGGCCATGGATTAAAGCCAGTCATCCGATCAGGGGGCATGGGTGTTTCGGTTGTAGTCGAGGGGGTAGCTCCCCCAGTTTGCGTGCGGTATAAATTTTGTGATCCCATGCTAATCGAGGTTGTAGCCTCCCCACTTAGAGTTTTGCTTAACGAGTGTCGTGGGTGATTCCAGACACCGATGAGTCAAGTGGGTGTGTGCGGTTGGGTGTGTTTTCAACTAAAACACCGTAAGCGGAATTAGTCCGGATGGACTAACGGAATCCGTTACTCGTGGGTAAAGAGTACACCCTCTGTAGAGTTTATATCTATTCGAGTAGCCGTGTCCATGGTTAAGGACTACAGTCTGGGTTGGGTCAAGTGTCGGTCTTAGTGTCGGTCTTTGGAGGAAAAAAACAACTAAGTCGGAACATTGATTTTTACCGGTGACATATGATGATTATGATCATTACTATTGTGGACTAACTATTCTCATTACTTGATTTATTGAGTATCCCTGGGACGGTTCTACCTCCTGGATATTCACTGTGATTTATTCTGTTATAAGCCCTTTATGTGGTGTCGCACAGACGCCCGACTGTGGCATGTTTGTTATTTATTTACCATATAAGCCCTTTATGTGGTGTCATTGAGACACCCGACTGTGGCATTCTTATTATGTATTCACTTTATAAGGCCTTTACGTGGCGTCGCACAGACGCCCGACTGCGGCACGTCTGTTACTTATTTCACTTAAGAGCCCTTTCTGTGGCGTCGCTCAGACGCCCGACTGAGGCATTCTATTTCCACTCTCTAATTGCATTATTCATGTGCTACGTGAATAACTTGTTTGCGTGCATCGTGGATTTTATTTCTGTGACTGACGTTGTGATCATAGAATATTTTAGAGCATGATTATCGTTTGTTATATTATACCCGTGTTCATAATGTTTGCGAGTACATTCAAAGTACTCACTGGCTTGTCCCTGGCTATTGTCTTGGCCAGATTTCTTGCGCGGAGAGGAGCGACGAGATGACAGCCCCGGAACCTAATCAATGGTGATAGCAGCCTCGCGAAGATAGGAGTTATCCAGGTCAGCTGTTCCTGTGGGAAATGGAGTTCCATAGATGCTGATGACCACAAACCGCTTCCGCCATCAACCACTAGAAACCTTGTGTTGTACTCATAGGCCAGAATGGTCTTGTACTACATATTATGTATTTTGCTTGGAGTTATTATATCAAGTTTGTGTCTCGCCAGCTAATAGTAATCCTGGGGCTGGTGAGCATAAGGGCCATTTTCCGGGAAATTAATATCCTGAAAACCCGGTCCTGACAGACTTGGTATCAGAGCCAGGCAGACCATTGGCTAATCCTATCTTAGCCAGGTCGAAAAACCTAGGTTAACCAAACCACCAGACCATAACCTAACCCCGGCCAAGCTTCTCGCGTAAGATAGCCCCACAGTGACCCGACGCCTTTTGGTAGTCGGTGCCCAACCTATCGGCCTAGCCTGTCGATCACGCACCAGTGACCGACACCTAAATTGTCTCATTTGCAAGCGTGTGAAGGAAGACTCCGCCCTCTGTTTCTATAAAAAGGGCGCGCTAACCTCAACACCGCACAACACAGCCTCTTCCCCAAACCAAGCCATAATGTCTGGCCCCGTCGTGCACACTGAAACCACAGCAAACAACTTTGGAGGTTTTGTGACTGTGCTAGCAAACTCACCCGCCATGCATTTGCATTAGAGGAGCCCCCAGAATATGTTTTGTACCAAGGACCCATGAGCGGTGAGAGCCATCAATTCTGGGCCACTATGCACATCTATGGTAGGGGTCTATCACCAGAACACCCCTACAGGTTCACCGGAAGGACAACTTCCTTTGAGCCACAAGCCATTCAACTAGCTGCTCGAGAGGCTATAGTTCAACCCCGACACTTGTCGCCCAGAGTTAACTGTCGCTCGTTCTACTACTACCCCAGCAGTGATGGGTATGGTAGGCCACCCCAGGTTGTCAACGGAGATCACGAGATGGATCCTGCATTGTTACATCTAGTGCGCTATGTAGGTGCACTAGAGGAACTGTTCGATCAGATCACCCTTGATCTGATCGCAGCTCGTGGAGAGCTGGTCCGCCGAGCCCCGATGAGAGGAGAAGATGAGCCCGACGCCGACAACCCTGTCATGCTATTCAGACACCCGATCGATTCCTTGAGGACTGCCCCAGCCATCGACCACAATACTTTGGTGTCCCCAGAAGTGCTTCGTCGCATTTTGGGAACACGCTCCAGCGGGATTGTGGCCAACAATCCCCGGGATGGTCATCATCGCTACCCCGACCTGGCAGCCCCTCAACACCCTCCAACTAACCCTGACGGTGAAACCCATGGAGAAGCCTCGACATCCTCAAGGCAAGCTCGTTTAGATATAAGCGAGGTAGACTAAGTCATCCGAGTAGTGCCGAGTCTCAATATGCCCACACCCTGTAATTATGTAACCTTGCATCGGCTTGAATAATCGTAGCTTGCTTGTGTGCCTCTGTTTTAATAGTAACCTTGCATTAAATATGTTAGCATGCGGTTGCATTTTTTTTGGGCACAGCTACCAAGACCACGCCGACGACTTCCATAGTAATACGTCACTTTTACAAGATATGTGTACCTGTAGCATTGACCCCGACCCCATGGAGCAGACTCACTAGGCTATTTACCCTTCACCGCAGTAAATAACCCAGCCCCAATGCTATATAAGAGGCCACCCCGTGATCTTACCAAGTAACCCTCACCTTGAGCACCACTAGCACAACCATTTCCATTTCCATGCCGAGCCCTAGTATCTATCTGAGAACTCCAGATGCAACCCCAGGTAGCTTTGTTAAAATTTTGTGGGACTTTACCTGCAGTACCATGAGTTCTATCCATCCACCCCAGTACGAGTTGCTCAAATCAAGGATTACCCCATCCACCTCGAAATATTGGGCAGTGGTGCACGTCCCTCCCGCAAACCAAAACCAAGACCCCACGAAAGCTTCCTTCATGGGGAAATCTATGTCGACTCCGCATATGGCCATAGAAGCTGCTGCTATGAGGCACTTACTCGTCTTTGATTCGCGGTACCCTATGCCAGCGAACAGGGATATTATTATTTCCCGAGTCATGCAGCACCCGGAGAAGTAACATCTTTTGCCGGTGGACGAATCGAGAGAGACCCAGTACTGGCCAATCTTGCCCAGTATGTCATCACGCAAGAGCGTTTGACCCAGCGAGTAATGGGCTATCTCCAGAGCCTCGCTGATCTGAATCCTCAGATCGCCATCGGCAAACCACTGAGGCCCAACCAGGAGAGGCACATTCATCGACTGGTCAATCCACTCCCCCCGATAGAAGAAGAGTGTGCCCCGATTCCAAAGACTTTTTCTCAGGACCCTGTCCAATTACCATTATCGTTGTAAATGTCACAGCTGTGTCTATTGTCCCTACAGTTATTTATGTATTGCAACTTGTGTGCGGTATCCTAAATTTGTGCGATGAATTAAATCGTTAGTTTCCGTTAATATGAGTGATTTTACTATGGTAAAAAAATTATTAACCGTTTTCACTCTCAGAAAATCCGGAAGTGAGATTCTTCTCGGAGTTGTTGCAGCATACATTTCTTCACGACATAGATTTTTATTTCACGCAGCACCATAACAGCAGACTCATGACCCCAACCACGCGACCTAGTGCAAATCCTCGTGCACATTTTTGCACCAAACTAATCGCCTCCCTAACACACCCCACAGTCTCAGAGGGAGAGATTTGTGAGTAATTACTCGGGTACAGTTTACCACCGGCACCCTAACAGCAGTTAGCACCTAACACTGCACCTAATCATCGTGGTCACCACCACCGCGGAGAGCTAACACTCGAGCGGCCGCATCACGACGATCATCGAGGATCATCACGCACAGGAGCAGGAAGGTTACTTCTGTGATGGTAGGAGTAATTTTTTTTAAAACAACCTTTGTCAAATCTCAAGGACGAGATTTCTTTTTAAGGGGGGTAGTGTTGTGACACCCCAAAAATATAACCATGTTTTGAATTATTAAATTTTTTCTAGGAGTTTAAATTTTTTGCTTTCTGGATTTTCTTTTAATTTCAGAACCCCTTTTCTTTAACATTGAGGAGTTTTACCCTAAGTGGAAACTTTCCAAAAATATTATTGGACTTCTATACTCTCTCAATAAAACAATTCTTAATCAATGGTTTTATTTCCATAGTTGTTTTCCTGAGCTTTATTCTTTTAAAATGATTTTTCATAAGTTTTGGAGCCTCTTTTATACTTCAACCATTTGATAAATGCATCTAAAATTTTCACCAAAATTTGGGGATGACATATGATGTCCCTAAATCACTTTTATGCAAAAACATCTTCTGTTCAATGGAGATTTTAAGCTCTACACCAAGTTTTCAAATCTGGTCCAATGGGCAATTTTGCACCACAACCTATTTAAATATTTATTTAAAACTTCCACCAAAATTAGGGGAGGTCAGTAGGAGTATCTTATCCATATTTATGCGAAAAACCAGTTATGCCCTTTGAAAATTTTGAGTGAATCAACCTCTTTCTCATTCCGGTCCAACTTGAGGATTTGTACTGCAACCATATTTTTACTTGCTCTTTTACCCATGGTTCTTTTTCCTACTTGTAGTCATTCCTACAAAACCCTAAAGTCTAAGAGCATGAACCCATTGGGATATTTTTGGTCCATGAAATGACAGCATTTAGTTTCTTCCCAAAATTGGTTTTCTCATATAATTGCACTAACAAGTTTCATTGTTTGGCAAACTAACCTGACCACCACCACCTACACCGAAAGAGACTAGGATCTGGAGACTTTGGCCACCCCAAGAGTTGCCTAGGGGCTCCTGTCATTCTGTCGAACACCTTGAGTTCATGAACATATTTGACATGCTCAAGAGTCTGCATTGCAGACTTGCCACAGCAGCCAAACGAGCATGTCCACTAGCATCACAGCTACCACTAGCCTAGATCTGTTGATCACCAGGCCCTCATATGCCCTCTAGCACACAATGGCATTTTAGCGAACATATAGCGTGCATGCTCTGGGCGCGCCCAGAGCGCACGTTTTGCACGCGCGTGCACCGAGCCGCCGCGTCGCGCCCCTGGCCTTTGCTCGCCAGCAGAGATGCACCTCGCCCTCGACCACTCGCCAGAACGTGCCAAGCTGCCCTAGTGCCCTACAGCGCCGCCGTCAGAGCCCCCTCGGCGGCACGCCGGCGTCCGCAGTGCACCTCTGCCACGGTCGGCACCGCCCAAGCCACAGCCGCGCGCCAGCTGCCCCCTGGAGTAGTCCAAGCTTATCCTCACGCTCGTCTGCAAGGGCTCGTCGGTGCCACGTTGCCCTGCAACAACAGAGAGGCGGTTCGCCGCCGTTCTTATCTTTGGCCGCCTCGGGACTGACCTAACCGCGCTATAAAAGGGGCCCTCGAGCACGTTTGAACCGGAGGCAGCGTCGCACCACCCCTCTGATGCTTCCCACGTCCAGCAAGCAACGGCGGGAGGCCTTCTTTCTCGCCTCCGACCGATTCGGCCGCCGCCATGCTATGGTTCAATTCGTCGCAAGTAGAGCTTCCCCACCCTTCCGTCACCACCACCCAACTCCTCTTTGTCTTGCGGAACCGCCCAGAACCCCAGCTACGGCGGAGAACCACCTTGGCCAGAACCCCCAAATCGACCCGAAGCTATCGCCGCCGAGGAGCTCACCGCCGGTGACTCCCTCCGCCCCCACCTGCCCATTAACCACCGGGAGGACCGCCCTGGACCCGCGGATCCATCCCTGCCCTCTAGAGCCCGCGGGGAGCCGCCAAACGCCGGCGGCGATCGCCGGAGTCCCGCCTCCGTTCGGGCAGAGGAAGAGGAGGGAAGGACGACCAGTCAAACCTGACCAGTGGGCCCCCTGGACCCACTATCAGTGACCACAAGCCAATCCACGCTGGATAAGTGGATACGTAAAACCAAAATACGTCTTCGACGTGGTCAGTTTTCGAAACGTTTTTCTTTTTCTATTTTATTTTTAAAAACAGATTTTTGACCAAAACTTTGACTGTCTATAACTTTTTAAATATGACTCCAAATGAGTTGATTCTTTTTCCTACCTTTCTCAAATATTTTCTAGTTTATTTTAAGAATTATTTCAAAAAAATTCAGACAACTTTTTGGTACTGTTTTTAAAACTATATATTGATTCAAAAATATTTTAAATAGGATTTTTGCAGAGAGGAGAAAGCTTTCAAAAGTTTTGGAATGCACCCTGCCTCCCGACAACTTGAAGGCAAACATTCTGAACCCTGGCATAATTTGGTGTGTGTTGTCTGATACGGTGGCAATACCACCTCGACGCAGAGTATCCGTTTTCTTGGGATACGTTCAAACACATCAGTGCATTCTTGATGATTCATGCTGTTGGAGTTTGATATGTTATGGATAGTCGTCACCATCATATGCCTCTCATGCATACCGGGAGGAACCCGGGATAGCCTCTGTCTTGGGTAGACACGAGCTTGTCTCCGGTCTTCGTCGAGACGATTGTGTCCGGTATGGCATAGTGAGTCATGATGAGGGGTGATTGTGGCCGTCGGTTCAAACATATTTGTTATGCTAATCGTGCAGGTAACACTTAACCTCCTGAGCCGACCATAGATCGAGTCTTGTTCCGGTAACCCCCACACTTGTTTCATACTACCACTTGTCCCTGCCATGGGTAGGGTATGGTTCAGTAAGTTGTCAACCCCTTTCTAGCACACACCATATAGAGGGGCCGGGATGAGGGTTCCATGGCCATGGATTAAAGCCAGTCATCCGGTCAGGGGGCATGGGTGTTTCGGTTGTAGCCGAGGGGGTAGCTCCCCCAGTTTGCGCGCGGTATAAATTTTGTGATCCCATGCTAATCGAGGTTGTAGCCTCCCCACTTAGAGTTTTGCTTAACGAGTGTAGTGGGTGATTCCAGACACCGATGAGTCAAGCGGGTGTGTGCGGTTGGGTGTGTTTTCAACTAAAAGACCGTAAGCGGAATGAGTCCGGATGGACTAACGGAATTCGTTACTCGTGGGTAAAGAGTACACCCTCTGCAGATATTATATCTATTCGAGTAGTCGTGTCCATGGTTAAGGACTACAGTCAGGGTTGGGTCAAGTGTCGGTCTTAGTGTCGGTCTTCGGAGGAAAAAAAGAACTAAGTCAGAACATTGATTTTTACCGGTGACATATGATGATTATGATTATTACTATTGTGGACTAACTATTCTCATTACTTTATTTATTGAGTATCCCTGGGACGGTTCTACCTCCTGGATATTCACTGTGATTTATTCTGTTATAAGCCCTTTATGTGGTGTCGCACAGACGCCCGACTGCGGCACGTTTGTTATTTATTTACCATATAAGCCCTTTATGTGGTGTCGCTGAGATGCCCGACTGTGGCATGCTTATTATGTATTCACTTTATAAGCCCTTTACGTGGCATCGCACAGATGCCCGACTGCGGCACATTTGTTACTTATTTCACTTAAGAGCCCTTTCTGTGGTGTCGCTCAGACGCCCGACTGAGGCATTCTATTTCCACTCTCTAATTGTATTATTCATGTGCTACGTGAATAACTTTATTTTCGTGCATCATGGATTTTATTTCTGTGACTGACGTTGTGATCATAGAATATTTTAGAGCATGATTATCGTTTGTTATATTATACCCGTGTTCATAATGTTTGCGAGTACATTCAAAGTACTCACTGGCTTGTCCCTGGCTATTGTCTTGGCCAGATTTCTTGCGCGACGAGGAGCGACAAGATGACAGCCCCGGAACCTAATCAATGGTGATAGCAGCCTCGCGAAGATAGGAGTTATCCAGGTCAGCTGTTCCTGTGGGAAATGGAGTTCCACAGACGCTGATGACCACAAATCGCTTCCGCCATCAACCACTAGAAACCTTGTGTTGTACTCATAGGCCAGAATGGTCTTGTACTACATATTATGTATTTTGCTTGGAGTTATTGTATCAAGTTTGTGTCTCACCAGCTAACAGTAATCCTGGGGCTGGTGAGCATAAGGGCCATTTTCTGGGAAATTAAAATCCCGAAAACCCGGTCCTGACATGCGGCCACCTATAACGGTTCAAGATTTTGATGTTAAACCAGCAAATTTCACAGATGGATATTCAAGAAATCTTGGCAAGAGTACTTACCAAATATCGCAGAGGTCATGGCTTTTACTTGGCGCTTTAACCCAGTTAGTTCTACCGCCACTGGTTTAAGAGCTGACTCTGTGTCCTCAGCCCGCTTCAACAATGTTGTCTTCTCTATTTCCCAGCTGGCACGCTCGTTCTTGAACCCTTCTTTAAGTTGTTCCATGGCTGCCAAAGCGGTTTTAAGCTCATCCTTGGCCTTGGAAGTCTCTGCTTGTTGGTACTTGACATTCTCTTGAAGATCAGCAATTTGAGAGCTTTAGTGATTTATATCAGCCTACCACAGTTAGATGAGGAGCATGTAAATATTTTATCAAAAGTCCCAAGGATATAACCAGTTATACACTTGGCACTTGGGGGCTAATGCGGATTGCTGCTTTACTACGGATTGTTTGATGTCCCAAGGATCAACACAAGTTTTAATCTTGGCACTTGGGGGCTAATGTGTGTTTGATCAAGCAAATACACAGGCAAGGGAAGTTAACAAACTACAGTATGGAATATAAAAGTCCCGATTTATCTCCCAGAGATAAACCGGCCCTTGCGGGCTACTCAGTCGAAGTGTTCTTTATCTTCAAAGTCCCGGTTTGTCTTCACGAGACAAACCGGCCCTTGGGGGCTACAATATAGTGAATGTATAAAATAAAGATGAAAGTGTTTGGAAGATTACCTCATAGCGTTCCTTCATCAGATTCACTAAACCGGCCTCATAATCTCGGCTTGTGTAAAGCCGGTTCAAGAATCCGGAATGAAGATCCTGAGCAGAAAGATTAACATAGCTCGACAAATCGGTCTTCCCTTTCCCCTTGCCCATAGCAGCAAATTCGTCCTTGGCAGTATGTTTTGATAAAGCAAGTGGATTTCCTGGGGCGTTATAAGCAGTGCCAGTGATCATAACGTCATCGCCACCGTTTGACGGACTTGGCGGATTGACGGTATCTCTGGCTGGGCTCGGTGGATTAGCAGCTGGGCTTGGCGGATTGGCGGCTGGGCTCGGCGGATCAGCATATGGGCTTGGAGGCGTAGCATGCGGACTTGATGGATCAACATGCATGGCCGGGTTAGCCTCCGGCGGATTAGCATCAGTGGCTGGGTCTTGCGGGGCAGAATCATCCATGACAACATCAGTATCTTGACCAGCATTTTCTAGGTTTTTTTCTGGTTCAACATCGTCAGTGGGGCCGCTGGTCCTGGCTTTCTTGCTCAATCGTGCCTTGACACTACAATATCAAAATAAAGATTAGTATGATAAACCAATGCATTAAGAAACAAACCGAAAAGCAGTACACTTACCCAACGACGGTCTTGAGGGGAGGCAATTGTGTGGTTGATGAGTCGCCAGATGAGGAGTTAGAAGTTACCTGATAATTTGAATCAGACGGATTAAGTGGGCAGCGGAAGCAACCCGCCAGGGGACAAGGTTTATTAAAAGAGGAAGAGACCTCAGAACGACGTTTCCGAGGTGGAGTGTCTGGTAAACTGGAGGAAGTGACCTGTTGGCCACTATGCCTGGTTGTGCGATGACCTTCAGGTTGCTGTGTCTTCAAAGAAAATTGTGGATCCAAATGAGCAAGTGGGTGAGAGCGTTTTACTTTCCGAACTGCACGACAAAATTTGTGAACCGGCACGTGATCTGAACCGGATGAAAGGGAGATTACCTCAACATGATCAGCGCGGCTGGCTTCTGCATCATCCTGGTAATAGTCATTGTTAATAAGGTGTATGAAAAAGGATCCAAGGGAGTGAAGTTCTACATCTTGATCCGAATCTTCAATATATTCGGACAAATCAGCAGTTTTGCCGGTCTTCTTCTTGGCTGCTCTCTTTATAACTTTGCTCTTGGCATGAGGAGCCCTTGCCGGTTTATCTGAAGCCTTCCTTTTCCAAAAGGAGCTATTGGCCTATAAAAATTAAATAAAGGTTTATAATCACAATGTTAAAGGGGAGGCGGATCAAGAAAGCACAAGGTTAAAATCTTTACCGTTGGCGGTTTGTTGGCAGTGTAAAAGGGGGTCAGCCCGGTTTGGCTGCATGCAGCGATTGGTTCGTCTAGCATCTTCTTCATAGATTCGGTGACTTCACCATCAGTCATTTATATCTCATTAAACCGTTGAGGATCCTTGATATTGCCGGTGTACTCATGCAACAATCTGGGGCGGCGGCTTAAAGGAAGGACACACCACGCAACCCAACAGCAAACAAGGTCAACACCAGTCAAACTGTTGGCTAGGAGATCCCGGAGCTTGGCGAGTTGAGGGGCATAGGCCTATCGTTCCTTGGCGGTGAGCCGTGGAGGCAGTGGATGGCCATTGCTGAGCCGGTGAGCACGGTAACCCGACAAAGGATTTTCTCCAGCTGGAGCAGTGTTTTGACAATAGAACCAGGTTAGATTTCAGTCTTTCGGATGGTTGTGATGTTTGGCATGAGGAAAACCAACTTCTTTTCTCTTTTGAATCGACACACCACCAAGTTCAGTATTGGGGCCATCAGAGAACTCGGTTCAGCGGTTTAAGTGGAAGAAATCCCGGAAGAGCTCAATAGTTGGTTCCTCTTGAAGGTAAACTTAGCAGAACACTTGGAAGTTGCATATGTTGGAAACAAAATTTGGTCCAATGTCCTTAGGATGGAGTTGAAAACTAGCAAGGACATCCCGGAAGAACTTTGATTCGGGAGGGCTGAATCCTCGGTCTAAGTGCTGCATAAAAACAATCACTTCTCGGTCTTGTGGTTCAGGAGGGCACTCAGGGCCAGGGACTTGCCAATGAAGAACATTCTTTGAGCCTAAAGCGCCAGTTACAACGTATCCATTAATTTGAGTCTCTGTGATCTAGGAAGGAGCCCAGTTGCAACCTAAGAATTGCTTTGTCATTTTGGAGGATAAACTGTAAAAGGAATGCGAAAGGCCGGTTTAAGATTCAATGTCGAGATGCTTTCAACCGAAGTTAAACCGGGAAATTCAAAATAAAGAAATTTGGAAGTTGAACTGGATACTGATGTCGAAGTCAGAATGGCGGTTTAAGTGAGGGCTAATGGTATCCGGCGGATTACTAACTACTAAAGGTTAAACCGCCCCTGAATAGAAGAGGCAAAGCTGAAATCTACTAAGTGTTTACAGAAACATGTTTCGCAATATGGCATTATATTTTTGGATCTAGCAAGGTTAATAAAAGAAACTTTTACTGAGCCCTACAATGGCGCTACGAAGAACAGAGAAGATCCAGATAGAGTTTTTTCAGGAACAGTAAGATGTTGTGGTGCGACAGATTAAGGTTATAGATCTAGCCGCAAAAGAAAACAATCGGTCCTAGCTAAGATTCAGTAGCGATGCCAAGGGAAAACTGAACCAGTGATGATGAACGCCGATGAACAGGGAAGAACACGAAGTACTAATGCCAAGGGAAAAGTGAACCAGTGATGATGAATGACGATTTACTACAGTGACAGAAGATGACGTCACGGCGGTTCACCAAAATTTACAGGGAAACGGCAACATGGCGGTTTACAAGAATCATCAAAAGATGCCCATGGAATTTTTTCTAAGTGTTGAAGATTGACATGAACAGGTTCAAATCAATCTGGGGCCTAATGTTGAGGATATAACTATTGAGTTTAAACATCCCAGGAGGGGCCGGTTCACGATCAACCATACCGAAGTCCATGAAGATAAGAAGATGGCCCTTTATTGATGAAGCTTAGAGGCCCAAGCCTAGAGGCTGATTAGGGCCTATAGTAGTAAACCGCCATAATTGTATACTTGTATTGTAAGTTAGGGAAAGGAAGAGACCGAGCTGAACACTTGTATGAGTCGGCCTTGGAACTCTGTAAACCGGCCGGGCGTCAACCTGTGTATATAAAGGGACGACCTGGTGGCGGTTCAGGGGGAACAGATAACAACTCGAGACCCAGGCTAGCGTGTCTGCTCCCTGGTCATCGAAACCCCAATAATCCCATCACAAACTAGACATAGGCTTTTCGTTCATCGAAGGGGCCGAACTAGTATAACTCTCGTGTCCCTTGTCCGGTTTAACCCCTTCAAGCTAACCTCATTGTGATGGCTCCACGACTAAGTCCTTCTACTAGGACATCTGACGTGATATTTCCACCACAAAGATGGTACTTCTAACTAATATTTTCTTATAATTGGTGGCACGTGTAGATTTTTTCAGAGTTAAGCAGGTTGCTCATTTGTTATTCTATAAGAACTCGGCTGTTACTGATGGCACTAAAGTTGACTGGGACGACATCCACAAGTTCCTACACTTTATTGATCGTCTTGAGGTCCTTGTGGGGCGTTTCAATGGTGGAAGGCCACGTGGGATATGTGTGCCACTGCTGCACCCGTTGAACAGGTCCAACTATGTCGAGAAACTTATGGTACGAGCTGTTTTCTGTTATATATGTTGTTCATAAACTATTGCTTATACACAGGTTTACAGCTGTGATCTTCTTGAAAGAGAAACTGCCCAGTTTTATTGTTCCTATACAGATGTCTGACCATGGTCAGGTCAGACTTGCGCTTGGTCACAACATGATGTTTATGTCGACCTACTCCATTCCCCTTGGAGGTGAAAAGATACATACTCATGGGTGGTCTCAAATAATGAAGGCCCGTCCATCTTGGAGAATAGGACAGAAGATTATGTTCCTACTTTTCCATGGCTCTAAAGCGAACATCCTGTTTATTGACCACATTGCGAGATGAAGCCGCTTTCAGAAGGTTGTGGATGCGCGGGGTGGCACCTGGGCCTTGACCTGGGGCTTGGCGGCCTCACCCTTGGTTAACTGAAGGCAAAGTAGGACTCTTTGAGGCGTGCTTTGTACGGTTGAACCTGTATAAGTACTCATACTGCTTTCAGCTATGGTTGTTAAGTGCCCCTGCTAGTTTCAGTTAAGGTTGTTAAGTACTCCTGCTGCTTTTACAGTATGTCGTGTTTCTTCAGTCTTGTCTTCCTCCAGCTGCCAAAACCAAACCAGCACGGGCGGGGCCGCCTGCTTCCGCCTCCCACGGCTGGCTGCGCCTCAGTGCACGCATCGCTGCCCCACCGTCTCCTAAATCGTTAACGCCGACGTCTGAGTCCTCGCCGTCGTCCTCCACGCGCTTTGGTGCAGTCACCGCGGTGCCGCCCTCTCGTGTTGTCAACATGGTCAACAAACAACAGGAATCGGCAGAAGTACATGGAGAGGATGACAGTAGGGCCCCACCATGTCAGCGTATGGAAAAATAAAATGCTTCCTCCTAGTGTTTTCCTGACATCTCGGACCCATGACATTGTTGCGTATATAGTCAATAGACAAGAGAACAGCACAAGATCGGCTGACACCTGGGACGTAGCTGCTCGAGCAGTATTTTTTTTGTTATTGTTGAGACGGAGCAGGGTTTGAGCTGGGCTGTGACCCGTCTAGCCCAGGCTTATATTTTATGTTCACCATGTGACCAGCCCAGCTATTTTTTCTTTGTGAAAATGAGCCCAGTTTATTTTTTCTAAAGAATACCCAATCCAGGCCTACTTATTTTTCTACGCCCTGATGGGCTGCAACTCTTTCAAGACGCCTCCAAATCTTGAAAGTAATATGAAATGGGTTGTAAATATAAACACAGATGACAAATTGTCAATTACTTTATAATTTATGAATTTTTTCACATTTTCAGATTCCTATTTCACTCGGCTTTAACCTAATTTAAATATATCTTCAAAGTACTTTAAATCTAGCTCGACATTTTGGTATTAAAAATAGTTTGGAACACACAGAAATAGGTGAAATTTTGTTTAAATTTTTAACCCTGGCACTGGCCAACCAAAAAACGGACTACAATAAATTGCATAAGAAGTTGCAATGAGCTATATATAAATTATTAAAAAAAGAGGGAATGGTATGACTTGTGGGCCTATTAAGTTGACGCGTATGCAAGATTTATTTAGTTATTATATACGTCAACAAACGATTCTAGCAGACGTAACCATTGGATGTCAATCCAACGGCCGTCGTGTTTCTTCAATCTCTGATCTTCTTGCTCCAGCCGCCAAATCCAGCGCAGGCGGGACCGCCTGCTCCCGCCTCCCATGGCCGACTGTGCTGCCGCACAGGCCTCACCGCCCCCTACTACTCCCACCGCTGGCCAGGGCATCCATCTGCTCACCCACACCCCCTGTTATTCTGCAGCGACAGCAGCCTCACACCGCAGCGAACCAGTGAACCCTCGTACTCCTCTGCACGCGGGCTTCCACTGCTGTGTCTTCCCCGGTTCCGCGTCTTCCCCTTCCTAGGCCTCGTCGTCTTCCACCGCCGTGGTGCTCTTGGCGCGGCATGGTCAATGTGGTCAACGACCGACTTCCATCGGAAGAGTACTGTACATGGAGAGGCTGACAGCTATGTCCACGGCAGCCGCAAGGAAGTGCCTCCTTATTACGCGGAAATAATTATTCCTCCACGTGACAGTAGGGACCCACCGGACGGGCCACCGTATTTCGCGAAAAAATGTTTCCCCCTGACTGTTGGGACCCACCAGACGGGCCACCGTATTTTGCGAAAAAAATGTTCCCCCCGCTGTCAGGTCGGACCCACCGGAAGTGCCTCCTTATTACACACAAAAAAAATGAATACTCCCCTGCTAGCTTGGACCCACCTTGGTGGGAGGCTGACTTGTGGGCCTACTAAGTTGACGGGGACGGAGGGCTTTATCTACTTAGTCAATATGAACGATTCTAGCTCTAGTGACCGTACGATGTCCATCGAACGGCCGTAGTGCTTCTTCAACCTCTGGTCTTCTTGCTCCAGCCTCCCAAAGCAGCACCGGTCGTGCCACATGCTCCTACCTCCCGTGGCCGGCTGTGCTGCCGCGGAGGCCTCACCACCCCCTACTATTCCCACCGCTGGCCAGGCCCTGCGGCGACGGCAGCCTCACACCATAGCCGAACTAGTGAACCCTCGTACTCCTCTCCGCGCGGGCTTCCACTGCCGCGTCTTCCCCGGCTCCACGTTGTCTCCTTCCTAAGCCTCGCCGCCGTCCACTGCCCTGGTGCTCTCGGCGCATTATGGTCAACATGGTAAAGGAACGACTTCCATCAGATGAGTACTGTACGTGGTGGCGGTCGCAAGGAAGTGCCTCCTTATTACGCGCAAAATAATTATTCCCCCACCTGACCGCAGGGACCCACCGGATGGGCCACCATATTTCATGAAAAAAAACATTCCCCCCCTGACTGTTGGGACCCACCAGCTACATATTCGCACGCAAGGAAGTGCGTCCGGGCAAAAAAAAGATTCGGCCCCCTGACTGCTGGGACCCACCAGCTAGATCTTCGCATGCAAGGAAGTGCCTGACAGTCGGGACCCACCTGGTCGAAGCGTACGTAGCATTGTCATTCTGGTTGCGAACATGTACATACATACTGGTCGATGTAGAGGCGCGCATGTGTCATAGTAGAGGCGCGCACGTAGCATGTACACGTACGCACGGCAGCCAGGGTGCAAGAAAGTAAATATGGCCACGTACATAAATACGGGCAGCTCGAGCGCCTACTTGCACATACGTACGGCCAGGGCACGTGTACATTGCTGGGTTGGAATGGAGAAACAACATTGTCGTTGTGTTCATGGGGAGCCAACCGGCTGGGTCGGAACGGAATGCATCGTCATGTTCATTGGGAGGGCTCAGACGGAATAGCCGATGGAAACGAGGCATGGCGTACCATAGAAGGGAGGAAACGGCCTTGTGTTCGACCGGCCATGTTCGAAACGGGATCCTGTTCATCGGGAGTGGTGTGGCATACTGCAAAACAGAGGAAACGGACTTGTGTTGGACCTCCTACGGTCAAAACAGGGTCCTATTGATCGGGAGGGGTGTGGCGTACCGCAAAATGGAGGAAACGGACTTGTGTTGGAGCGCTACTGTCGAAACACGGGTCCTATTCATCGGGAGGGGTGTGGCGTCCCGCATAACGGGACTCCACGGGATACTGTTCATCTCCACCGTCGACCTCCTCCAGCCTCCACGGGCTACTGTTCATCCACCATCGACCTCCTCCAGCCTCCACCTGTGACTGTTCATCCACGGGCTCCTGTTCATCCAGCCTCCACCGCGCCCTACTCCACCGGCTAATGTTCAACCAGCCCTCTCCATGGGCTACTGTTGAACCTCCCCTCCACGGGCTACTGTTAATGCAGCCCTTCACCGTGGTCATCATGTTCATCCAGCCCTCCACAGGGTCCTTTTCAGCCAGCCCCAACCGGCTCGATCGATCGGGGTCCTATTCATCCAGCGACAACACCACGGGGAACTGTTCATCCAAACCCCCCAGCAACACTCACTGTTCATCCAAACCCCCCCCCCCCCTCAGCAATGCTCACTGTTCATCCATAGGCAGTATTGATCGGCTTCAGTTAGCAGCAGTAGCGAAGGAATCGCTCGATCGCTCGGGTTCAGTAACGCGTAGCCTACAGTGCAATCACTCGGGTTCAGTTAGGCGACGCCTCGCTCGGATTCAGTTAGAGCCCAATGCCTCACACCCACGCGCATATGGTACGAGAGAAACACGCATCGCTCGGCCCTCGACCACCCACCGTAACCGGGAACTCCCCGATATTTTCCTCGCCCTCGCTTCTACCACTGTTTTTTCCGTCATGGACAGCCCAAAGAATGTCATGCAGCTGCGTCTTCGGCCACCCGAGGATGAAAAGCCAATTTTCTGTCATGATTTTTTGTCATAGAAGTAGGATCCCACCACATCTATGATGATACTGGGTTTTGCCACAATTATCATCATAGAAGTGTCATAAGTATGACAGAAAAAATTTTGTTTTGCCCAAAATGTCATGGATGTGTCTTTTTTTTGTAGTGTACCAATGCAAATATTTGTGGGGCAACACTAATGCATAGTAAAAACTGGGTATAAAAGAGTATGATCAAAGTGTAACTTGCCTTGTTGACGATCTGCAAACTCTAGAGATTTGTAGTAACAAGGTTCGCACTCCGGGTAATATAGCATAAACAAACAATAGCATACATAAGCAATCACTCAAAGAAACACGAGAAAAACCAAGAAAAGTTCCAAATCGAACACGAAACAAGCAAACAACTTAAACTAACAAGAGTCAAAACCTAACAGCAATATTAACATGTGAATTAGATCTCAACAGTAGGTACATGTGATTGGCTACGATTTGCAAAAAGATTCAACTCAAACGGAGCAACGAAACTCAAAATACGAACGAAGTAGGATCATTTACTAATCTGGATGAAACTCAAATTTATAGTACCAAAATCATGTTCAAGTTGGTTAACTGGAAAGAACAGAATGATACAAAGATTTAGGCGCTGGTTTCATCTAATTTGGATAAACGAGTCAAAAGTTATGCTAATTTAAAAATCAGGGGCTAAATCATGATAAAAATAATCGCAGATAAGTCCCTGGCCGAAAATAAACTAAAAAGAAAAAGACTAACGAACGAATGTTCGCTGTCTAAACTAATCTAACGAAAAGCGTTCGTTAAAACGAACGAACGGACGAACGTCCGCTAATTCACTTAACCGAACGAAAAACTGATCTATAATAATAAACCGCGAAAACTAAAAAAATGGGGTTAACCGAAGAAAATCGACCGGTCAAACGGCGACGACTTGGCGGCGGCTAGGCGGCGGATTCCGGCGGTCGGCGGCGGAGCTTGCGGCGCGGCGGCGGAGCTTGCGGCGGTGACGGTAACGTCTAGCGGCGACGGCAGCAGCGGTGGCGTGCGGGAGGTGGCAGCGCGGTGGCTTGGGGTCCAGGGGCACCTGGTCGGGGCTTATAAAGGGTAGGGGCGACGGCGGCTTGGAGAAGGGGTCGGGGCGAGGGGAGTCCGGCTCGGACTCTTCGAGCTCCGGCGGCGGCGCTGCCATGCGCGATGCGGACGGGCGGTGGCAGTGCGCATGTGGGTCGGCCTACTCGGCTGGTCCTTTGGCCTAGTTGGCGCGAAACTTAAAAAAAATCACCTGAATAAAAATTCCTAATAAAATATAAAAATACTAAAAATGCCAAAAACAATTTTCACCGTCTAAATAAAATATTTAGAACAAAGTGAACATTTTTCTGGCCTAAAAATGCAATTTTTAAAAATACATATTTTCTAATTCAAATAAAATAGCAAATAAAATACCAGAAAACTCATAATTTGATTTTAAAATTCTTTCTCCAATGTTTCTCTTAATTTGAAGAAGTCATATTATCTTCTCTCATTTATTTTTAATATTGGAAATAATTGGAGAGAAAATAATAAAATCAAATTGATCCTTTTCTTCAAATTTGAATTAAATTCAAATATGATTTTTGTGAAACCTCCAACTCTCTCCTTGAGTCCTTGAGTTGCTTAAGATTTCTAGGATCCCAACCAAAATGAAAGAATAAATATGATATGCATATGATGATCTATGTATAACATCCAAGTTGAAAATTGGGATGTTACAAACCTACCCCCCTTAAGAAGAATCTCGCCCTAAAGATTCGGGTTGGTCAGCAAAAAGTTTTGGGTGGTCTCTATGAAGATCTTCCTCTCGCTCCCAGGTGGCTTCCTCCTCCATATGGTGGCTCCACTGAACTTTGCAAAACTTGATAACCTTGCTGCGAGTAACTCGACTAGAAAACTTGAGAATGTTGACTGGTTTCTCTTCATAGGTCAAATCACTGTCTAACTGAATTGCTTCTAGTGGCACTGTATCTCTCATAGGAATATCGGCCATCTCTGTGTGGCACTTATTCAACTGGGAAATGTGAAACACATCGTGAATTCCTAACACTCCTTCTGGCAATTCCAGCTTGTATGCAACTTCTCACATGCGTTCCAAAACTCTGTATGGTCCCACAAAACGTGGTGCTAGCTTTCCTTTGACTCCAAAACGCTTAACTCCTCGAAGCGGGGACACACGAAGATATACTTTGTCTCCAACTTTGTAAACTGTCTCCTTGCATTTAGAATCTGCATAACTCTTCTACCTGGACTGGGCTACCTTGAGTTTGTCGCGAATCATCTTAACCTTCTCTTCAAGGTCTTTGATTAAATCTGGTCCGGACAACTGTCAATCTCCAACTTCAACCCATGATAACAGCGTCCTGCACCTCCTTCTATACAAAGCTTTGAATGGGACCATCTTCAAACTGGCTTGATAACTGTTGTTATAAGAGAACTAGGCATACAGCAAATTGTCGTCCCAACTAGATCCATAATCTAGCGCACAAGCTCTCAACATGTCCTCGAGAATCTGATTGACTCTCTCGGTCTGTCCATCTGTCTGTGGATGGAAGGCTGTCTTGAACTCTAGCCTGGTACCCACAGTTTCATGCAACTGATTTCAAAACTTTGAGGTGAACTGGGTTCCTCCATCTGATACAATGGTCCTCGGAACTCCATGCATACATATGATCCTGGTCATGTATATCTTTGCCAACTTAGCACTCGTATAGGTGGTCTTCATCGGGATGAAATGAGCTACTTTCATCAACCGATCAAATACAACCCAGATAGAGTCATAGCCTGAACGAGTCCTGGGCAATCCAGTGATAAAATCCATGCCAAGTTTATCCCACTTCCATTCGGGTATCGGCAATGGCTGTAGCAATCCAGCTGGCTTCTGATGCTCTGCCTTAACTCTCTGACATACATCATGTCATGGAATTGTCACGTCAGATGTCCTCGTGAAAGGACTTAGTTGTGGAGCCATCGCAACTAGGAAGCTTGAAGGGGTTAAATCGGGACAAAGGACACGAGAGAGTTTATA
Source organism: Triticum timopheevii (assembly GCA_963921465.1). Taxonomy (NCBI): domain Eukaryota; kingdom Viridiplantae; phylum Streptophyta; class Magnoliopsida; order Poales; family Poaceae; genus Triticum; species Triticum timopheevii. The sequence continues at coordinate 159,002,326 of OY997272.1, forward strand.
CTAGTTCGGCCCCTTACGGTGAAGGTAAAGCCTATGTCTAGTTGGGTTGGTATTGATGTTTCGATGACCAGGGAGCGAGATACGCTATGCCCGGCTCTCGATTTGTTGTTTCTTGCCCTAAGTCTTAACCCGGCGTGACGTCATCCTTTCTTTAACTCATTTTTTATTCCATCGCATCCTTCAACAGATCTCCACCTTTATTGCGTGTTCCGAAAATCGAGGCGTCGGGGCCGCTGGATAGTAATTCTTATCTCCCCGTTTCCCGCGCCGTCTTAGTTATCCTCTTCCTATAAATAGACGTGACTTAGGTCTTTCATTTTCCTCCTTCCAGTCGTCTTCTTCCTCTCCTCTCTGCCACTCAAGCTCCCCGGCCCGCCGTCGAACCCCTCGTCTTCATCGACCCAGGCCGCTGCATCAACCTGACTCTGACCAGAAATCGGTGGCGAACCTCCATAGCTCATCCTCATCCGTGAGTTCCTCTCCTTCCCTTTCTGTAGATCTGCAATGGAATACTGTTGAGTTCGTCGGTGTTCATCACCGCCCGATGCAAACTCTTGCTTGTTTGCACCTCCAATGCCCTATTTTAGATCGGAGAAACTATGTAGAACTGTTGCGGTAAGTGTTTGTGTTGATCTTGCATAAAGACAGATCTCATTTCCCTTGTTTGGAATCCTCTTCGAGTGCATGAACTCCTCTGCCCTGTTTTTAGGTCTAGAAAATTTTCCTTTCAGAGCAATAATTTGATTCAGAATAATAACTGCCGTCTGTGAAACCTGTTTTTATCATCCAGAAAACTTCTTCTGGTAAATGCCCTTAAACACACTGCCCAGATGTCCGGTTTAAATAAGTGATACTGAGTTGCAAGACTTGCCTTCTTCTCATGACGATAAAACATTTTGAATCGCTCTTGGTACTTGTAGCGGCTTAAATACTGTTGCACAATTACCCTTATATCATTAGGCCCCTTCTTAAGCCGCCACTTTAAATAATGTGAACATTTCTCCCGAGTTAAAGGTTGAACCGGAGCTTCTTATTTTGTCATAGGCCAACTGTTGTCATGGCACCTAAGGAGGCCAAAGCCCCTGTGACTTGCAGTTGGATTCCATCCACAGTTACTAAGAGCAAACTTGTTGAGTTCGTGAAGTCTGGCCACCTGCCGAAAAAGGAGGCTATGTCGTATCGTGCTCCTGACCCATCCAAAGAGAAGCCTCAACCCAAAGACGGGGAGGTGATCATTTTCACGGATCACATGAACCGGGGATTTGCCCCTCCCGGTTCAAAATTCTTTAGGGAAGTTCTGAACTTTTTTGATCTTAGACCTCAAGACATTGGACCCAATTCCGTGTCAAACCTTTGCAATTTCCAAGTCTTCTGCAAGGTGTACCTGGGAGAGGAGCCAAGTCTGCTTCTGTTGAGAGAACTTTTTTATTTGAACCGGCAAAATGAACGTGCCAACGGGCCTAGTCTTGAGCTCGGCGGCATCTCAATCCAGTGGTGGAGAGATTGTCTTTTCCCTTATGCTGAGCTGCCGAGTCACCCGAAAGACTGGAACCAGATGTGGTTTTACTGTCAAGATACGTCACCGGCTGACGAGAGGCCTCTGCCCGGCTTTCACACCCTGCGTCTCGAATCCAATCATCCGCTGGCAGATAAGTTATCCGCTGTTGAGCGCCTGCCTCTCAACCCCACCATCAAGAAGATCAAAGTTCTTCTAGGGAATGAGTTAAACAGCATCGATCTGGTTCGAGTCTGGGTCACCTGGCGGATACTACCATTAAGCTGCCGCTCCGGCTTAATGTGTACTTACACAGGCGAAAAGGATGGCCCAATGCGTCATAGTCCTGATGATTTACCAGACGATGCGGTAGATGCTATAGTCCAATCACTGTTAAAGGAGGGCACTGTAACTAGTAATGTCTTCGGCTTACTTCCCTTCTGTAAGAAGAACCCGGCGCCTGCGATAGGTTATCAATTTTCAAAAATACTCTTTAACATGTTATACCTTCTTGTATTTATGATTCCTTATCATTTTCCACAGGCCGGTGACAATTTCTGGAAGGTTAAGTATGACCATGAGGCTGCCAAACAGGCCAGGGCAGCCAAGAAAACCGAAAGGAAGGCCACCAAGATAGGCACCTCTAAGAAGAAAAAGCCCAGCGCCTCTGATATGCTTATATTGGATGACTCGTCTTCGGATGAGGAAGAGGTAATCTTTTAATTTCTTTAACTCCTTTGGCGTTACTGTACTGACATTCTGTCCTTTCAGGAAGATACCGGGAACAGTCAAGCAATTGACGAAGAGGTAACTATAATCTCCTCCGACTCAAAGCCTTTGCCAAAGCAAAAAATCCGAAGGGTGACCTGGAAAGTAAGATTTTCACATCCTCTAGCTTACCAAGATCCTCAATTTCTTTTGAAGCAACAACAGCTTGAGAACCGGAGGCAGACTCGGGCCAACCAAGACGCAGAACTCTCCTCCGGCTTACCCGATGTAACCAGGAAACGTCAGACCGAGGTTATCTCCGATTCACATTCTGCTTTACCCTTGGCAGGTCTGATTCGCCAACCTCTTAATTCAACTGACTCCAATTATCAGGATAACTCTCGCTCCTCTGACGAGTTGATGCAATCAAACATGCCGGCTTTCAAAACAGCTCCCGGGTAATGTGACCTTTCTTACTTTAAGTTTTCCATACTTATACTTCAATACTCATCCTTCTACCTTTATTGACAGCCTGCAAGTGAAGCCCAGCAAGAGGGCAAAGAAGAATAAGCCGTCCCAAGACCCGATGGTCACTGAACCGACGCTTGACTCATCCGTTCCTGATAGCTCCACTCATCAGCCACCGCCTGAACCGGCTTGTGATATTCCGGTGCCAACTTCTGACCCGCCTACGGAAAATGTTATCCACAATTCTGACAACCCGGAGATTCCTAGCCCGGTCAAGACGACTGACCCGGAAGTTGAAATTGTGAAAAGTCAATATGTTAAACCGGGCCATCCTACTGTTCTTGCGCAATGCACTGCCAAGGAAGAGTTTGCCCAACGTCGAAAAGCCAAACAGGATATCACAGATTATACTCACCTAAGCATTGGTGATATAGTCTTGGGCTATCTGAACCAAGTGCACAATAGTCGTGACCTGGAAATTGACACGGTGAAGCAAATACAGCACAAATCTGAGGTATAACTTATGTTTTTTTCCTGAATCCTTTTTTCCTGAATCTTCCTTACCGTACCAGCCCCCAAGTCTACTGCTTATGAATGAATATGCTGTAGACTTAGAAACTTATTTATTGCTAGTTTGTCCGGTTTAAAGAGAATATATATAACCCGATTAGAACATGATAGTTTTAAATTTTCAATACACATTAGCCCCCAAGGGTCAAGTACCTCTACTTGTAGAGTGCTTGAGACTTAATATGTGTAACCTAGTATGGTAGGTTTTAATTTTTTTTCAGCATACATTAGCCCCCAAGTGCCAAATATCTTTACTTGTAAAGTGTTTGGGACTTGAATGTTACCTTACCATTATTCTTACCATAACCTGGTGCCAATGTAGGCCACCATAAGTCAATTTGAGTCGGAAATTGCCGACCTGAAAAGCCAGCTGAAACTTCAAGAGCTTGAAACTCAGAAAGCAAACTCCAAGTTTGAATTCAGCATCTCTGAACAAGAGAAACTAAAGAAAAATTTTGAATCGGAGAAAAAAGCTTGGGTTGACGAGAGGGCTCTACTAGTGACTCGGGCCGAGGCGGCCGAAGCATCTCTTGCGGAAGCAACAACTGAGCTTTCCGACTTAAAACGGCAGATATCCCAAATGGTCTCAGCCATCTTCGGTAAGTCACTCTAAAGAACCTTTAAACATTGTACCCTTCCAATGATAATTGTAATAACTATCTCCAACTCATTGCTATGCTTGTGAACATACAGGCCCCAGGAGTACCAACCTCAAGCAAAACATGCTGATCAAGCTCAAGGCGGTTTATACCCTTGTGGAGCAGCTGTACTCCGGGTCACAACGTGCTTTGGCCGTTGTGGCCTTATCAAATACCACTCCTCGCCTCCTACAAGATGTGCCGAAGCATCTCGCAGTGCTACCTCAACGGATTAAGGATTTAAGGCAGGCATCTGCAAGAGCCGGAGCCGTGGCCGCATTAAGCCAGGCAAAGGCATGGGTGCCAGAACTTGTCTTGGCTGATCTTACTCTTGGATATCCAAGCCTGAAGGAGGATGGCTCTGCATTTGATGATCAAGACTTCACCGCCTGTGTCAAAGTCGTGCGTCCCTTGGCGACTCTCATTGGGAATGATACTGATCTCGCTAAATATTCGTCGGGCTATGATAGCGAGAACCGGAGAATCCCAAACGTTCCATATGACCAAGTCAGCCTGATCCCTCCAACATGTAAGCATACCTTTGCCCCTGAAGTGGACCCGGCCGGTTTAATAGATGATGAGGCTGAATTTGAAGCCTTGAGCGGCATTGACTGTGACTCATCCACCTTCCAGGACAAAGCAACCGATGGAGAGGCAGAGAAGGATAACCCGGAGTCGTCAAGCCCGCCGAAGGAATGAGCTTCCAGGCGTTTTAACTTTTGTAAAAACCATGCTTCCTTTATTCAGACTCGGGGAGTCTTGTAATAGGATAGAAAAACTTCTCAATGTCTGTCATGCCTTCGTGCACGTTTATGGCGCTTAACACTTTCGTAAACCGCCATTGGCCTATATTCCCGGCTTATGTTGATCGTTTATCTCCTTGATGTTGAATTTTCTTTTCCTTGTCCTGCACATAAGACAAGCAAAATTTTCTTGGGCGGTTTACTGCGCCAGGGGTTTATAGAGTATTGATAACCCAGAACATAACACAAAAACATCATATACAAGCCGATTTATGATTATTTATAATCACAATAGCATACCTGTGAACCCTTTGATAACCTTCCCGGCTCATACGATGCCTTACCTGGCACTTTTAGAACTTGGGGTAATCAATATTAAACCGGAAGAACCAAGAACCATCTCCTCAAGAAGGTTTCAAGATAGTTAAAGTAACTACATTCATAAGCAATGTCCACAGGCTCATGATTCGAATATGATCAGAGAACCGTCCCAAAGGGGTTAAGCTAAGATTCGGATGCGATCATATAGCCCCCAGTGGCTTTGGCGATGCCGATCAAGTGGGTATCGACAGCTATGTTGTCTTTGGTTCGAATACGACCTATGTTTGAACAGGAAGCCCCCAAGTGAACATAAGATTTGTTTAATGATGCTGATTCGAATACGATCCACGTCAGACCCAAAGGGGTTAAGCTGTGATTCAAATATGATCAAGAAGCCCCCAAGTGGGTTTGGCAGTATGCCGATCAAGTGGGTATTAACAGCTATGTTCTCTTTGGTTCGAATATGACCTATGTTTGAACAGGAAGCCCCCAAGTGACCACGGCTAGATTCAGATATGATCATAAGTCGGACCAAAGGGAAACCCGGATTCAGATATGATCCGGTCCCTGCTGGTAGTGTCCACCACCTGATAAAGAAGACATAAACACATTCTTTATGGAAAAAAGGATAGAGGTCCTCCTTTATTGCTTTATATAATATGTACATCGTCAAAAGTATATACATCTTAAGAGTCGGAGGCTTAAGTATAGTAAGGCCGCAGATGAGCAATATTCCATGGCCGGCGAGTCTCCCCCTCCGATTTACGTGAGTCTTTGTGCTCTCGAACATCAATGAGGTAGTATGACCCATTGTTTAGATTCTTGCTGACCACAAAGGGTCCTTCCTAAGACGGAGATAGCCTATGCATGTTAGATTGATCTTGGATGAGCCGGAGTACTAAGTCGCATTCCTGAAAGGCTCTGCTCCTAACCCGGCGGCTGTGATAGCGGGGCAGGTCCTGCTGGTAAATTGCCGAGCGGGCTATTACCAAGTCTCACTCCTCATCCAACAAGTCAAGTGCCTCCTGACGGGCCTTTTCGTTATCTGCCTCAACGTAAGCCGCCACACGGGGTGAATCATGTCAGATGTCACTTGGCAGAACTGCCTCTGCTCCATAGACCATGAAGAAAGGTGTGTATCCTGTAGATCTGTTAGGCGTAGTGTTGATGCTCCATAGCACGGAGGGTAACTCCTCCACCCAACAACCCGGAGTCCGTTGTAAGGGGACTAAGAGCCGGGGCTTGATGCCTTTCAGGATCTCTTGATTAGCTCTTTCTGCTTGACCATTAGACTGAGGATGAGCAACAGCCGAAACATCAAGACGGATATGTTCTCTTTGACAGAACTCTTCCATGGCACCCTTGGAGAGATTAGTGCCATTATCAGTTATGATGCTGTGTGGAAAACCAAAACGAAAGATCACCTTTTTCATGAATTGAACTGCCGTGGCTTCATCACACTTACTGATCGGCTCTGCCTCAACCCACTTGGTAAATTTATCTACTACCACCAGGAGATGTGTCTTTTTATCCTTGGACCTCTTGAAAGGCCCAACCATATCAAGCCCCCAGACTGCGAATGGCCAAGTGATTGGGATCATCCTCAATTCTTGAGCCGACACATGAGCTTGTCGTGAGAACTTTTGACAACCGTCACACTTGCTAACCAGATCCTCCGCATCAGCATGAGTCGTCAGCCAATAGAAACCATGATGAAAAGCTTTGGCTACAAGGGATTTTGACCTGTCATGATGGCCACAATCCCCTTCATGGATCTCATGGAGTATTTCTTGACCTTCTGTAGGGGACACACGGCGTTGAAATGCCCCAGTGACACTTAGGTGATGTAACTCGCCGTTAACAATCGTCATAGATTTGGAGCGCCTGACGATTTGTCTTGCCAAGATCTCATCCTCAGGTAACTCACCCCGGGTCATATAAGCCAAATAGGGCACTGTCCAATTCGGGATAACATGAAGGGCTGCCACCAGTTGTGCCTCCGGGTCTGGCACTGCTAGCTCTTCCTCGGTAGGCACTTTGACAGAAGGGTTATGTAACACATCAAGAAAGGTGTTAGGTGGCACCGGATTACGTTGAGATCCCAGCCGGCTTAAAGCATCAGCCGCCTCATTCTTCCTTCGATCAATGTGTTCCACTTGATAACCTCTGAAGTGACCATCTACGACATCTACTTCACGATGATAAGCCGCCATAAGGGGATCCTTGGAATCCCACTTGCCTGACACTTGTTGAGCCACGAGGTCTGAGTCGCCCAAGCATCTTACCCGGCTTAAGTTCATCTCCTTAGCCATCCGGAGACCATGGAGCAAGGCCTCGTACTCAACTACATTGTTAGTACATGGAAACATAAGCCAGAGTACATAACAAAATTTGTCACCTCGAGGGGAAGTTAACACCACTCCAGCCCCCGAGCCTTCTAGCTGCCTGGACCCATCAAAGTGAATCGTCCAATATGTATTATCCGGCTTCTCCTCAAGGGCCTGTAACTCTGTCCAATCATTGATAAAGTCCACCAAGGCCTGAGACTTAATAGCAGTACATGGCATATACTTCAAATCATGAGGCCCAAGTTCAATGGCCCACTTGGCGACTCGTCCTGTGGCCTCCCTGTTCTGAATGATGTCTCCCAAAGGGGCAGAACTTACCACAGTTATATGATGACTTTGAAAATATTGCTTCAACTTCCGGTTAGCCATAATTACCCCGTAAACAAGCTTCTGCCAATGTGGATACCTTTGCTTAGACTCAATGAGTACCTCACTGATATAATAAACTGGCCGTTGAACCGGATACTCCTTGCCAGCTTCCTTACGCTCCACCACGATGGCAACGCTGACGGCTCGTGAATTGGTAGCCACATATAACAGTAAAGGCTCTTTATCAATTGGGGCCGCGAGAACCGGCGGTTCAGACAATTGTCTCTTCAAGTCTTCAAAAGCAGCATCAGCAGCCTCACTCCAGACAAAAGTGTCGGTTTTCTTCATCATCTAATATAATGGAAGGGCCTTCTCACCTAACCGGCTTATGAAACGGCTTAAGGCAGCAACACGACCCGCCAGTTGCTGAACATCATTGATGCACGCCGGCTTAGCCAGAGAGGTAATCGCCTTAATCTTCTCTGGGTTAGCTTCGATGCCTCTATTTGATACCAAAAAACCCAAGAGCTTGCCCACAGGTACGCCAAATACGCACTTGGCCGGGTTAAGCATCATCTTGTAAACCCGGAGATTATCAAAGGTCTCTTTCAAGTCAGATATCAAGGTTTCCTTTTCTCTGGACTTCACCATGATGTCATCCACATAAGCATGAACATTACGCCAAATTTGGTCGTGCAAACAGTTCTGCACACACTGCTGATAAGTCGCCTGGGCACTTTTGAGTCCAAACGGCATAGATACATAGCAGAAGGCCCCAAACGGAGTGATGAAAGCCGTTTTCTCCTGGTCCTTAACTGCCATTTTGATCTGGTGATAACCAGAGTAAGCATCCAAAAAACTCAAACATTCACAACCCGCCGTAGCATCAATAATTTGATCAATACGGGGGAGGGCAAAGGGATCAGCCGAACAAGCCTTGTTTAAATCTGTGTAATCCACACACATCCGCCAAGTGTCGTTCTTCTTGAGGACAAGCACCGGGTTAGCCAACCACTCTGGGTGAAAAACTTCAACAATAAACCAGGCCGCTAAGAGCCGGGACACCTCTTCCCCAATAGCTTTCCGTCTCTCTTCGTTGAACCACTGAAGAAACTGCCTGACCGGCTTATACTTTGGATCAATATTGAGAGTGTGCTCAGCGAGTTCCCTCGGTACACCCGGCATGTCAGAAGGTTTCCATGCAAAGATGTCCCGGTTCTCACGGATGAACTCGATGAGCGCGCTTTCCTATTTAGGATCCAAATTGGCACTGATATTGAACTGCTTAGAGGCATCTGCTGGAGTAAAGTCCACAACCTTTGTCTCAGCGGCTGATTTAAACTTCAACGCCGGGTAATGTTCAGTAGTGGGTTTCTTGAGGGAGGTCATATCCGCCGGGTCAACATTATCTTGATAAAATTTGAGCTCTTCGGCCGCACAGGCCGACTCAGCATAAGCCGCGTCGCCTTCTTCATATTCCAATGCCACCTTCCGACTTCCATGCACAGTGATGGTGCCCTTGTGACCCGGCATCTTGAGCTGCAAATAAACATAACACGGTCGGGCCATGAACTTAGCATAAGACGGCCGCCCAAACAGAGCATGATATGGGCTCCTGATTTTGACCACCTCAAAAGTTAACTTCTCAACTCTGGAATCATATTCGTCTCCGAAGGCCACCTCCAGCTCAATCTTGCCAACCGGGTAAGCCGACTTACCAGGGACCACTCCATGGAAAACAGTGTTGGACGTCCTCAGATTTTTGTCAGTTAACCCCATATGCTGGAAAGTTTCGTAGTAGAGGATATTGATGCTACTTCCGCCGTCCATGATCACCTTAGTGAATTTATATCCACCAACTTGGGGTGCTACCACCAAGGCTAACTGACCCGGATTATCGACCCATGGAGGGTGATCCTCTCTGCTCCATATGATGGGTTGTTCTGACCACCTCAAATAACGAGGAATCGCCGGCTCAACAGAATTGACAGCCCTCTTATGAACCTTCTGGTCACGTTTACATAAACTAGTGGTAAACATGTGATACTGCCCACCACTCAACTACTTCGGATGGCTTTGATAACCCGATTGCTGCTGCTGTTGCCCTCCTTGACCAGACTGCTGCTGACTATTACCGCCCGGATGCCCCTGAAAGCCAGAATTTGAGCCGCCGCCCGGGCCCTAGAAACCGCCAGCCCCTGAACTGCCACCGGACCCATGATGACCATCGTAGGTGTTGGAATTTTTAAACGCCTTCATGATCGCGCAATCCTTCCACAGGTGTGTGGCGGGCCGCTCCCTGGTGTCGTGTCTCGGGCAGGGCTCATTGAGTAGCTGTTCAAGAGATGGGCCTGACCCGCCGGATCGAGGTGGTCTACCCTTACGTCTCTGATTGTTACCCTGTGCATTGGCGTTGGCCACAAACTCTGGGTTACCGTCCGCCTTACGCTTATTGCCGCCTTGATTCCCCGGGTTATGCTGCTGACCTTTTCCATTGCCGTTCCTTTTTCCCTTCCATGTCTTCTCATCGTCGGACGCAGGATCCTTGTTATTATCAGAATCGGCATATTTAACTAAAGCCGCCATCAGTGTACCCATATCCGTGCAGTCACGTTTAAGGCACCCCAGTTTCTGCCTCAGTGGCTCAAAGCGGCAATTTTTCTCCAGCATAAGGACTGCAGAACCGACATCCATTTTATCAGATGAATGAATTATCTCCTTGACCCGGCATACCCAATGGGTGGTGGATTCACCTTCCCCTTGCTTGCAATCCATCAAGTCCACAATCGACATAGATTGCTTACAGGTGTCCTTGAAGTTCTGGATGAACCGGGCCTTTAACTCGCCACATGAACCAATGGAATTGGGTGGCAGGCCCTTTAACCAAGACCGGGCCGTTCCATCTAGCATCATGGTGAAATATTTAGCCATCGTTGCGTCGCTAACTTCCAACAGCTCCATGGACATCTCATAACTCTCAATCCATGCCCCGGGCTGCAAGTCGGCCGTGTAATTCGGCACCTTTCGAGGTCCCTTGAAGTCCTTGGGCAACCTCACATTACGCAAAGCCGGAACCAGACAAGGAACACCACCGGTTCTAGTGGCTACTGCCGCCTCAATGGAAGTTGTTGGATACTCTGGAAAATCTTGATGTGCCGTCTGTTGAGCCGCCAGCTGAGCCGCCTGCTCGTTCTCCTGACGTATTCGATCTTCCATCGGATTATAGCCACCAGGCTGGTTACGGCATTGGGCGTTGCTTGACCAAGCTTCCGACTCCATGTATCTGCTGTAACTCGGGCTCCGGTTCTAGCGAGGCGGTGCTAACCAGGGCGGGGGAGTTAAATGAATCCTGTCCCGGCTGTAAGAATAGGTCTCCTGCTGAACTAGGGCCGTTTGAAGGAGTTCTCTAACTTTTCGGGTTTCCACTGCCGCCGGTTCATCACCTTCCATAGGAAGAGTCGCCAAACGTGTTGAAGCTGCGATTAAGTTCTCCATGGGGTTGGAAAAGTGACCCGGTGGAATCGGCACATAACGCGGCGGTGGCATGCTTACGTGAGGCGGTGCCATATCCCGAGGCTGAGCCGGCCCTCCTGTTCCGGTTGTCATAGGCTGATTGGCTTCTGGCGGGTTGCTGGGGCCGGCTCCGGGTGTAGCAAAGAGAACCCAGGTGTTGTAATTCGGAGGTAAACGGGACTGAGTTTTCTGATATCTCCTCCTCATTACCTCATTGGATGCGTTTAAGCTCATCGTGAGCTGGTAAGCTTCTGACTGCAAGCGCTATGCTCGGGCGTCGAGAGCCGCCTGCTCTGTAGCTAGTCTAGTATCCTCAGCTGCCAAGGCCTCCTTTGCCTGAGCTATCTCCTCAAGCACCTGTGCTACCGCTGCGTCATGCTCATCTTTGTCTGCAGGAATAACCGTGGCGGTTAATAGAGCCGTAAGCTTGTCCATGAGATCTATCAGCACCTGAGCCGGTGGGCGTACGGGGCCACCTGCCCCGGCTGCTCCTAACCCGGATGTTATCGCTGTAGCAGCTGTAGAGTTTGAGCCGGGCTGAGTTCCAGCCATGAAGATCCCTGCCCATCTTGGCGTCTCATAGGGGTCCGGAATACTGATGCCATCGAAACAGCCCCCGAGCGCGCTGTCTTGCACCTGATACAACGAATCTGTTCAGCTGGTGGACGAATCACCGTCTGAGAGGACGGCCGTCTCACCCATATCTTCATGTCCTTCAAAAAATTCCTCTCCATGGACGCAACCCACGAAGGCACGCCTTAATACATGTTGAGTCTGGGTCTTCCTCGCACGCTGAGCCGTCTCGACGAGGTCGGTGCAGTTGTCCGGCTCAGGGCCCGGCTCACCGATCCAGCCGATGAAGACGCGGATTCCGCCGAAGGGGACCCGGTATCCGTACTCAATTGAGCCGGCGTCGGGACCCCAGCCTTCATCGTCGATGTAGATCTTGCCGCGACGACTCTTAGTCATCCGGCCCACCACATATCCCTTGAGCCCTTCGAAGTTGCCCTTCAAGAACTCAAATCCACCATGCACTGGCCCCATGGTGGGCGCCAACTTTCGTGGAATTGTCACGTTAGATGTCCTCATGAAAGGACTTAGTTGTGGAGCCATCGCAACTAGGAAGCTTGAAGGGGTTAAATTGGGACAATGGACACGAGAGAGTTTATACTAGTTCGGCCCCTTACAGTGAAGGTAAAGCCTATGTCTAGTTGGGTTGGTATTGATGTTTCGATGACCAGGGAGCGAGATACGCTATGCCCGGCTCTCGATGAGTTGTTTCTTGCCCTAAGCCGCCAGCAGGTCGTCCCCTTATATACACGGGTTGACGCCATGTGGCTTGCAGAGTCCCGGCCGGCTTATAAACAGTGTCCGGCTCAGTGACTAGTTAAATCTACCTTTTGTTACAAGTCATGCCATCATGGCGGTTTACTACAACGGGCCTTAAGTCGCCTGTGGGCCTTAAGCCCTTTATCAAACCGCCATCTTCATGCTTGGTCTTGGGCTTCTCTTTGATAAGTCTTCTTTGTGTAACCCGGTCCCTCCTGGGCGGCTTACTCAAATAGTTATATCCCGAACACATCACATACTGCTACATACTCAGCTATATCCTACTTCATTCCTTTCCACCAGAAACTTCCCTTCAAATGTAGATACATCTTAGTGTTTCCTGGGTGAATCGAATACGGCGAATCATGGGCCTTCTGCAGAATCAACTTCCTGATCTCGGGATCATTAGGGACATATACACGATCCTCAAACCATAAAGTGTCGTTCTCATCCTCACGAAATCCTTTAGCCTTTCCTTTGCTCATCCTTTCCTTTATCTCGGAAATCACCTTGTCAGTTTTCTGGGCTTCTTTGATCTTACCCATCAAAGTGGACTGAATTTCCAATGCTGCAACATAACCTCTCAGAACTATCTCCAAACATAACTCTCGGAGATCATCTGCTAACTCCTTAGGGAATCCTCCAGTCATGAACGTGTTAACATAACACTTGCGGCTCAACGCATCTGCTACGACATTGGCCTTTCCGGGATGATAGTGCAATTTCATATCATAATCCTTGATGAGCTCCAACCATCTCCTTTGCCTGAGGTTCAACTCCTTCTGCGTGAAGATATACTTCAAACTCTTATGATCCGTGTATACCTCACAATGGTTCCGATGAGAAAATGCCTCCATGTCTTCAGCGCATGCACTACGGCTGCTAACTCCAAGTCATGCGTAGCATAATTCAGCTCATGAGGTTTAAGCTATCGTGAGGCATATGAAACAACTCTTCGTTCCTGCATAAGCACTGCTACAAGTCCTCGACATGAAGCATTGCAATATACTTGATAATCCTTCCATTGGTCTGGGAGAATCAGCACTGGGGATGTAACCAAACGTTTCTTCAACTCCTAAAAACTGGCTTCACACTCCTCAGTCCATACTTCCTCTTGCGGTTATCAATCTGTTGCTACTTGCCATCAATCATAAGAGCCCTATCTACCAACTCCTTGTAGTTGTTGAATGTTGTCACCATCAACTGCATGCTCGGCTCATATCATTTAGTCCTTCCAGAAACTTCTCGTGCTTAGCGGCATTTGTAGCTACGTCATCAGGGGCATAGCGTGCTAACTTACTAAACTCATCCACATACTGGCCCACTGTACGCCCTCCTTGGCGCAAGTTGTGAAACTCACGCTTCTTCATGCTCATAGCTCCTGCTGAAACATGGGCAGTGCGGAAAGCCTGTTGGAACTGATCCCATGTAACATTGTCAATGGGGTAAGTGGTTGTGAAATTCTCCCACCATGATGCCGCGGGTCCATCAAGCAGATGTGCGGCAAAACGCACTCTCTCAGCATCTATGCATCCTGTAGTGGTCAGCTCTCTTCCAATCTTGCGGAGCCAATCATCTGCAACAATCGTCTCAGTGCTACTAGAGAACACCGACCGATTCAACCTTAGGAAACGGGCTAGGTGATCAACAGGGGGTGGTGGTGGTGGGTTGTTGTTGTTGTTGCCTTGGTTCTGATTCTGAACTAATAACTGCATCAAGGTATTCTGTTGCTGGATCAACTGAGTGAGCTCCAGTGGGAAGGCAAATCCATTGTCATGTCTCGGAGGCATCTGATGGGTTAGAAGGGGTGAGAAAATAGAATAGAATTGGGTTCTAAGAGAGATTCACTACCCATAATGCTCATGAGACAAACACAATCAATTTCACTTCAATCAATAGCACACACGATCACACAAGACGGTCTAACCTATGATTACAAACTTGATCGTTACTAACTACTTGGAGGGAAATACTACTAGTTAAAATGGTGGTCGTCTAGAAATTTTCATCAAAGGAAGACTCCATGATATCTGCTCCAGCTTCATCAACGTAGTCATCATCACTATCAGGGTCGGAGTCGGTGTGGTCGATGATGATGTAGTCTCCTGGGTGGTTGTTCTCCTTCTTTGGCGCAGGGCCTCCCATGAATACTCCTAGCTTCTTCTTCAGGTCTTCATTCTTCTCCAGTAGTACAGCAATCTCCTCCTCGTATCCATCACGTGTAGACTTGATCTCCTCCTCCAGCTCGTTGTTTATCCTCACTAGTTTCTTTATCTTCTTCATGTGGATAATTTGTTGATTCTCCTGTTGATGAATATGATCTCCCATCTCTTGAATGTAAGTTGCAATTGATCCATCCCTCCTAGTATGAATTATCTCCCATTTGTCATCCCGACGGCCACATATCTGGTAAATGGTATTCTCTAGCTCCTTGTGATACACCTCACATATGCGTCCAAAGGTGATATGTGCGGCCATGCTCTTTCCAATACTCTAGCTTGGTGCATCCAGGTAGAAATCAATAGGCTCTGTTGTTGGCGCAAAGGTCCTCCCAGGTATCCAGACTTTGATCTTCCAATGCTCCTCTTACAGTACAGATGTAGAGAAAGTCCCCGTGAAGCTTGGTAATCCGATCTGTAAATACTTAGTGACTTCCTTCAAGTTCTTTCTGAAAGGAGTGTCATCATCCAGTTGAGTGAACTTGTTCCTGGGATCCGCCATCTATAGAGTATAAAGAGAGGAGAATTAGAAACGAGTAGAGAAGAGAAATCATGTGGCTCATTCTAGTGGTCGCATCCTACAGTCAGCGTGTGCTCTGATACCATCTTGTAGCGACCAGACCTCAAACTATCATGTCTCTGTGCATCAGTGTCATCCCTGGATCGGTAATGCTGACACGTACAGTACTCGAGGAATTATAACAGAGTTTCAATCACACACTTATTACATCGAGTCCTCATAAAGAGTATGATTACAAAAATATAATGTTTGAAGGCCATCTAAACGAGATAACTGCGGAAGCTTCGAAGGTAAATGAGGCCATCAACTCCAACGGCATAGCTGAGTGCAAAACAATGACCTATCACACCTTATTCATCGTCTGAGTAGTCTGCAACATAAGACGTTGCAGCCCGAAACGGGTCAGCACATAGAATATGCTGGCATAATTACATTGTAAAGCAATGGAATGCAGGAACTATATCTATATGCAATATTTAGATGGTGGAGGCTATAAGTTTCATGGTTTTGCATAAAGCTAGTTTTTCCGCACAACAAAGGAATAAATTTATTTGACTACTCCCATGTTGCCCATTATTTGAGAAGGTAACCCCAATTCAAAGTATCATCATTAACCGAACATCATAATTAATTAAAGTAACGTGATGAGATCACATTAGTAGATTCAAGTACTAGATACTCAAGATGTCCATAACCGGGGACACGGCTAACAATTATTAGTTTATGCACTGCACAGGTTTGCGCACTTTTCTCCACAAGACTCGACCGCATCCATGATCGGATGATCGAGACATAGCCTTTCTCAAGCATTAACTCTCTACTTCGGGTAGACAGTACCACCTACATCCCTCTAGATTTGCTAGTCTATCTCTTCAAGAGCTCACGAAACTTACTCAACTATGCCAGAGCCCATAATGGCTTGTGGCTACACACGGAAGTTTCTAGCATGAATAATCTTATGATCCCTTTGAGCCTGGGTGGCATTCCATAGGATAATCACATGGGTACCCCCCGGGATTTCCAAAAACAGGTAACACTAGATGCCCCAGGTGCCTCAACCAATCCACCCAGATGTATATTAAAGTTCCCACCTTAATGTTATGCATGATTAAATAACTCTCAAACTTCCATGTGCGAATCACGGTCCCATCCCATCCTACGAGCATAGCTAAGCAATGATAAGCATAACATATATTCCCGGGGTGAGATATTAGGTTCCTACCTCAAGCACTACAACCAAAACCACATGTTCCCAATCCTACCAATGCAAATATTTGTGGGGTAATACTAATGCATAGTAAAAACTGGGTATAAAAGGGTATGATGAAAGTGTAACTTGCCTTGTTGATGATTTGCAAACTCTAGATATTCATAGTAACAAGCTTCGCACTTAGGGTAATCTAGCGTAAACAAACAATAACATACATAAGCAATCACTCAAACCAAACACAAGAAAAACCGAGAAAAGATCCAAATCCAACATGAAACAAGCAAACAACTTAGACTAACAAGAGTCAAAACCTAACAGCAATATTAACATGTGAATTAGATCTCAACAGTAGGTACTTGTGATTGGCTACAATTGCAAAAAGATTAAACGGAGCAATGAAAATCAAAATACGAACGAAACAAGATCGTTTACTAATCTGGACTAAACTCACATTTTACAGTACCAAAATCATGTTCAAGTTGGTTAATTGGAAAGAACAGAATGATAGGATGATTTAGGCGCTGGTTTCATCTAATTTGGATAAACGAGTAAAAAGTTATGCTAGTTTAAAGATCGGGGGCTAAATCGCGATAAAAAATAATCACAGATAAGTACCTGGTCAAAAATAAACTAAAAAGAAAAAGACTAACGAACGAACGTTCGCTGTATGAACTAATCTGACGAAAAGCATTCATTAAAACGAACGAATGGACGAACGTCTGCTAATTCGCTTAACTGAACGAAAAACCGATCTAAAATAATAAACCGCGAAAACTAAAAAAACCGGGGTTAACCGAAGAAAACCGACCAGTCAAAGGGCGGCGGATTCCAGCAGCGGGAGGCGGCGCAGGCGGCGGCAGCAGCGGCGTTTAGCAGCGACGGCGCGGTGGCGTGCGGGGGGCGGCGGCTTGGGGTCCAGGGGGTCCCGGGTCGCGGCTTATAAAGGGGAGGGGCAACGGCGGCTTGGAGAAGGGGTCAGGGCAAGGGGAGTCCGACTCGGACTCTCCGAGCTACGGCGGCGGCACTGCCGTGCGGGAGACGGACGGGCGGTGGCGGTGCGTGCGTGGGCCGGCCTGCTCGGCTGGGCCTTTGGCCCAGTCGGGCGGGAAACACTTTTTTAAAAATAATTTCACCCAAAGAAAGATTCATAATAAAATATAAAAAAAATCTAAAAATGCCAAAAACAATTTTCACTGTCTAAATAAAATATTTAGAACAAAGTGAACATTTTTTTGGCCTAATTCAAACAAACTAGCAAATAAAATACCAGAAAAATCATAATTTGATTTTAAAGTTCTTTCTCCAATATTTCTCTTAATTTGAAGAAGTCATATTATCTTCTCTCATTTATTTTTAATGTTGGAAATAATTGGAAAGAAAAATAATAAAATTAAATTGATCCTTTTCTTCAAAATTGAATTAAATTCAAATATGATTTTTGTGAAACCTCCAACTCTCTCCTTGGGTCCTTGAGTTGCTTAAGATTTCTATGGTCCCAACCAAAATGCAAGAATAAATATGATATGCATATGATGATCTATGTATAACATTCAAATTGAAAATTGGGATGTTTCACGCACAGGTCGCACCGCCCCACCCTACTCCATTGCTGGCCAGGCCATTCCTCTACTCACCAACACCTCCTGTTATTTTCCGGCGATGGCAGCTGAACCAATAAACCCTCGTACTCCCCACCGCGTGGGCAACCATTGCCGAGTCTTTTCTGGCTCCGTATCTTTCCCTTCCTAGGCCTCGCCGTCGTCCACCGCCCTGGTGCTCTCGGCGCGGCCTGGTCAACATGGTCAACAAACGACATTCATCGGACATGGAATGTACGTGGAGAGGCTGACAGCTGGGTCCATGGCCGCAGACAAGGAAATGCCTCCTTATTACGCGCAAAATAATGATTCCTCCACCTGATATTTGGGACCCACCGGAATGTTGTGAAATGGTATTCAAACATGCATGCACGCATCACCTCCATACATATGCATGTAGTGATTGTCTTCGAATGGTACACTGGTACGTCTCCAACATATCTATAATCTTTGATTGTTCCATTCTATTATATTACCCCTTTTGGGTGTATATGGGCTTTATTTTACACAATTATATCATTTTTGGGACTAACCTACTAACCGGAAACCCAACCCGTATTGCTGTTTTTTGCCTATTTCAGTATTTCGAAGAAAAGGAATATCAAACGGAGTCCAAACAGAATGAAACCTTCGGGAGCGTGATTTTTGGAACGAACGTGATCCAGAGGACTTGGAGTGCAAGTCAAGAAGCAGCCGAGGAGGCCACGAGAGGGTAGGGCACGCCCACCCCTACAGGGTGCTCCCCTTGTCTCGTGGGCCCCTCGGGCGGCCACCGACGTACTTCTTCCTCCTATATAAGCCTATGTACCCCGAAAACATCCAGGGAGCCAATGAAGCACAATTTCCACCGTTGTAACCTTCTGTATCCGCGAGATCCCATCTTGGAGCCTTCGCCGGCGCTCCGCCGAAGGGGGAATCGACCACGGAGGGCTTCTACATCAACACCATAGCCCCTCCGATGAGTTGTGAGTAGTTTACCACAGACCTTTGGGTCCATAGTTATTAGCTAGATGGCTTTTTCTCTCTTTTTGGATCTGAATACAATGTTCTCTCCCTCTCTTGTGGAGATCTATTCGATGTAAACTCTTTTTGCGGTGTGTTTGTCGAGATCCGATGAATTGTGGGTTTATGATCAAGTTTATCTATGAGAAATATTTGAATCTCCTCTGAATTCTTTTATGTATGATTGAGTTATCTTTGCAAGGCTCTTTGAATTATCAGTTTGGTTTGGCCTACTAGATTGATCTTTCTTGCCATGGGAGAACTACTTAGCTTTGGGTTCAATCTTGCGGTGTCCTTTCCTAGTGACAGCAGGGGCAGCAAGGCACGTATTGTATTGTTGCCATGGAGGATAAAAATATGGGATTTATATCATATTGCTTGAGTTTATCCCTCTACATCATGTCATCTTGCTTAATGCGTTACTCTGTTCTTTATGAACTTAATACTCTAGATGCAGTCAGGAGTCGGTCGATGTGTGGAGTAATAGTAGTAGATGCACGCAGGAGTCGGTCTACTTGTTGCGGACGTGATGCCTATATACATGATCATGCCTAGATAATCTCTTAATTATTCACTTTTCTATTAATTGCTCGACAGTAATTTGTTCACCCGCCGTAATACTTATGCTATCTTGAGAGAAGCCTCTAGTGAAACCTATGGCCCCCAGGTCTATATTTTATCATATAAGTTTTCAATCTACTTTTATTTGCATCTTTACTTTTTGCATCTATATTATAAAATTCCAAAAATATATTTATATTATCATACTATCTATATTAGATCTCACTTTCCAGAGTGGCGTTGAAGGGATTGACAACCCCTTTATTGCGTTGGTTGCGAGTTCTTTGTTTGTTTGTGTAGGTGCGTGGGTCTTTTGAGGAGCCTCCTACTGGATTGATACCTTGGTTCTCAAAAACTGAGGGAAATACTTATGCTACTATTGTTGCATCACCCTTTCCTCTTCAAGGCAAACCAACGCAAGCTCAAGACGTAGCAAGAAGGATTTCTAGCGCCGCTGCCGAGGAGGTCTTCGCTCAAGTCAAGACATACCAAGTACCCATCACAAACTCATCTCTCTCGCATTTACATTATTTGCCATTTGCCTCACGTTTTCCTCTCCCCCACTTCACCCTTGCCATTTTATTCGCCCTCTCTTTCCCAATCTCCTCCTCTCTCTTTTGCTTGCCTTTTTCTGTTTGCTTGTGTGTTGGATTACTTGTTGCCATGGCGCAAGATAATACCAAATTGTGTGGTTTCTAAAATACCAATAATAATGATTTCCTTAGTACTCCGATTTCTCCTCTTAATGATGTTGAGTCTTGTGAAATCAATACTGCTTTGCTGAATCTTGTTATGAAAGATCAATTCGCGGGCCTTCCTAGTGAAGATGTCGCTACTCATCTAAACAACTTTGTTGATTTGTGTGATATGCAAAAGAAGAAAGATACGGATAATGATATTGTTAAATTGAAGTTATTTCCGTTTTCACTTAGAGATCGTGCTAAAGTTTTGATTTCATCATTGCCTAAAAATAGTATTGATTCTTGGAACAAGTGCAAAGATGCTTTTATCTCTAAGTATTTTCCTCCTGCTAAGATCATCACTCTTAGGAACGATATTATGAATTTTAAACAACTTGATCATGAGCATGCTGCCCAACATTGGGAAAGAATGAAATTGATGATTCGCAATTGCCCTACTCATGGTTTGAATTTATGGATGATCATACAAAAAATTTATGTCGGTTTGAACTTTGCTTCTAGAAATATCTTAGATTCGGCCACGGGAGGCACGTTTATGGAAATCACGTTAGGAGATGCTACAAAACTTCTTGATAATATTATGGCTAATTATTCTCAATGGCACACCGAAAGATCTTCTAGTAAAAAAGTGCATGCTATAGAAGAAATCAATGTTTTGAGTGGAAAGATGGATGAACTTATGAAGTTGTTTGCTACTAAAAATACTCCTCTTGATCCCAATGATATGCCTTTGTCTACTTTGATTGAGAATAATAATGAATCTATGGATGTGAATTTTGTTGGTAGGAATAGTTTCGGTAACAACGCTTATAGAGGAAACTTTAATTCTAGACTGTTCCCTAGTAATTCCTCTAATAATTATGGAAATTCCTACAATAATTCTTATGGTAATTTTAATAGGATGCCCTCTGATTTTGAGAATAGTGTGAAAGAATTTATGATTTCTCAAAACAATTTTAATGCTTTGCTTGAAGAAAAATTGCTCAAAGTTGATGATTTGGCTAGGAACGTTGATAGACTTTCGCTTGATGTTGATTCTCTTAAAATTAGATCTTCTCCTCCTAAGCATGATATCAATGAGTCTCTCAAAGCAATGAGAATTTCCATTGATGAGTGCAAGGAAAGAACCGCTAGATTGCGTGCTAAGAAATATTGCTTTATAAAGGCGTGTTCTTCTAGTTTCCATGAAAATAATGATGAAGATCTTAAAGTTATTGATGAGTCTCCTATTAGATCTTTGTTTTGCAATATGTATCTTGATAATTATGGGACTGAAGATGACTCAACTTTACCTAGAAGGCGTCCCAAGAATTCGGAGTTTTTAGATCTTGACGCTAAATTGGGTAAAAGTGGGATTGGAGAGGTCATGACTTTAAATAGTATTTAACCCACTATCTTGGATTTCAAGGAATTTGATTATGATGATTGTTCTTTAGAAGGTTGTATTTCCTTGTTGCAATCCGTTGTTAATTCTCCTCATGCTTATAGTCAAAATAAAGCTTTTACCAAACACATTGTTGATACCTTGATGCAATCTTATGATGAAAAACTTAATTTGGAAGTTTCTATACCTAGAAAACTTAATGATGAGTGGGAACCTACTATAAAGATTAGAATTAAAGATCATGAGTATTTTGCTTTGTGTGATTTGGGTGCTAGTGATTCCACGATACTGCAAACTTTATGTCACGACCGGTTTTCCAATAAAAGACTTATTGAGAAACCGACCTTTATATAGACCAGTATAGGAAAAACCCTCCTTACTGGTAGACAAATACTTGATACAGAAAACCAGTAGTACTAAATATTATACAGGGTTGAGCTGAGGTTGCTCAACCAATTATTACAAGCACGCCAATATTATACATAAGAGCGGATATGACACAAGAGTGTGGTGGCATACTACTGACTCGTAATAAAAGTGGTGGTGGATATGTCACAGTGAAGCGGGTGACATGACTCCTAATCCTGCAACTCATCGAGCGTCAAGGTGAGGCTCGATGATTTTATTCGGGTAGGGGAAGCGTATATGATACAAGTGACCAAATCCAGGATCGCACGGGACTGACTGGGACTCCTCTAGGCATCGGACTCGCTATCGTACTCTTCATCCATGAGATCGCCTTCATCAACATCTAGCCAAATCAACAAGCCAGGTGAGTACTTTGAATGTACTCGCAAGACAGTTCGGACATAAGATATAACAAATGCAAACATGATGCACCATGAGCAGTTAGCAATGCACAATCAAATAATAAATTTGCACGGCATGTAAATAAAAAGGAAGTCCGGTGGTAGTCCTCCCGAAATCCCAAAAATAACCGAAAACCAATCGGGTGTCTCTAGCGACGCCTCGAAAGGTAAAAATAAATTAACATGCCGTAGTCGGGCGTTTGAGCGACACCACATAAAGGGCTTATATTGGAATGTAAATGACAGTGCGTGCCACAGTCGGACGTCTACGCGACATCTCGGAAAGGGCTTATAATGAAAATAAATAATAGTGATGCCACAGTCGGACGTCTACGCGACATCTCGAAAAGGGCTTATAATGAAAATAAATAACAGTGATGCCACAGTCGGACGTCTACGTGACATCTCGAAAAGGGCTTATAATGAAAATAGATAACAGTGATGCCACAGTCGGACGTCTGAGCAACATCTCAAAAAGGGCTTATAAAGAAAATAGATAACAGTGATGCCACAGTCGGACGTCTGAGCGACATCGCATAAAGGGCTTACACTACTGGAATCAGCTACTTTGCCATCTGCTAGATCTTTGTCGTCCGCTAGCGGACGGCAAATAAGCTCTTTGCCATTAGCCACCGAAAAGCCAACGGCAAAGAAATGGCAGACGACAAAGAAGCTCTTTGCCATGCGCCATTTCTTTGCCGTCCGCCAGCTGACGGCAAAGAGGGAGGTGGCCCCCACCCACCCGCCTGTTTAACAAAACTTAACGCCCCACACGGATGGCAAAGAGCAAAAAAATGGACGGCAAAGAGGGGCGAACGGAAAAGATTTAACTCATCTAACGGCGGTCGCGCCCCACCCCGCCCCTCTCTCTCTGTTTCTCTCCCTCTTCACACGCGCGCCGCCGCCCCCACCACTCTCCGCCGCCCCGTCGCCCCACCACTCTCCGCCGCCCCCACCACTCTCCGCCGCCCCGTCGCCCCACCACCCCGCCGCCCCACCGGCCCCCGCCCCGGTGCCACCGCGGCCCCGCTGCCCTACCGTCTCGGCGCCACCGCGCCCCGATCCCCCCACGCCCCACCGCCATGGCTCCGCCCCCCACACACGCCCAACCACCCGGCGCCCCACCGGCCCCCCGCCCCGTCGCCCCCGCCACCCTGCCGTCTCGGCACCGCCGCGCCCCGGCCCCATGGAGCCCCGGACCCCGCGCGCCCCACCGCCCCGGCACCCGTGCGCCCCACCGCCCCGGCCCCGATGCGCCCCACCACCCCGGCCTCGGCCCCGTCGCCACTGCCGCCCGGCGGCGCCGTCCCAGGTCGCCCCGCCCCCTCCTCCACCGTCCACCTCCTCCACCGGCCCTGCCCCAGGTGAGCTCTACCTCCTCTTTTTTTCTGTTTTTTTTGTTTCAGGTTTATGTTTAGTTTAGATTTAGTTTTAGTTTTAGTTTTAGTTTTATTTTTAGTTTAGTTTTAGGTTTAGATTTAGTTTTTTCCTTTTTTTCTGTTTTTTTAGTTTTAGGTTTATGTTTAGTTTAGATTTTGTTTTAGTTTTAATTTTAGTTTTAGATTTAGGTTTAGTTTTAGGTTTATGTTTAGGTTTAGGAAAGAAGAAGAAGAAAAAAAGAGGAGAGGAGGAGAATAAGAAGAGGAAAAAGGAAAGGAAGAAGAAGAAGAAGAGGAGGAGGAGAAGAAAAAAGAAGAAGAAGAAGAAAGAAGAGGAGAGGAGGAGAAGAAGAAGAGGAAAAAGGAAAGGAGGAAGAAAAAGAAGAAGAAGAAGGGAAAAAGGAAGAAAAGGAAGAAAAGGAAGAAGAGGAAGAAGAAGAAAAGGAAAAAAACCCGACCCGACACGGCACCCCGACCCCGACCCGGCACCCCGACATGACACCCCGACCCCGAGACCCCGACCCCGAACCTAACAGCCCGACCCCAACCCCAACCCGACACCCCGACCCCGAGCCTGACCCGATCGACACCCCGACCGCGACACCGACACGGCACCCCGACCCCGACCCGGCACCCCGACCTGACACCCCGACCCCGAGACCGACCCCGATCCCGACACCCCGACCCCGAGCCTGACCCGACACCCCGACCCCGAGCCTGACCTGACCCGACACCCCGACCCCGACAACCGACCCCCTGACCCCGACACCCCGACCCCGACAACCGACCCCCTGACCCCGACACCCCGACCCCGACAACCGACCCCCTGACCCCGACACCCTGACCCCGACACGACACCCCGACCCCGACACCCCGACCCCGACACCTCGACCCTGACCCGACCCCGACACCCCGATCCCGAGCCTGACCTGATCGACACCCCGATCGCGACACCGACACGGCACCCCGACCCCGACCTGACACCCCGACCCCGAGACCGACCCCGACCCCGACACCCCGACCCCGAGCCTGACCCGACACCCCGACCCCGAGCCTGACCTGACCCGACACCCCGACCCCGACAACCGTCCCCCTGACCCCAACACCCCGACCCCGACACGACACCCCAACCCCCCTACCCCGAAACAGCACCCCGACCCCGACACGGCACCCCGACACCGACACAACACCCCGAACCCCCGACCCCGAAACAACACCCGATCTGACACATATGCTTTGCTCCGGATCCGACGCATAAATTTCGTCAGTGCCTATTAGAGTGTAGGTTGCATGGACGTAATAAAATTGACAAAGTAGATCAACTGATGAATATATACATCGTGAATTATATAGATAATTGTTGTGTGTCCAGTGATGATGATGATGATTATAGTGATGATAGTGATGATGATGATTATAGTGAGCCCATCATTGATTATAGTGATGATGATGATTATGCATTTATTGATGATACTGATCGAGATTATTAGTAGTGTCAGGTATTCAATTTTTTTATGTTGTACTTGATGATGATACACTTAAGTGATATATATTATTATTCATGTCGGTACTTTTTTTTATGTTGTACTAATTTCGTTTATTCTTTGTCATGGCAGGTGTTGAAAGATGGTGGGCGCTGGTCGGGAGCGCGCCGAGGCCCCTTCTTCGTTGGTGTGTGTTGCAAGGTCTTCTATTGCACATGCACCTCTCCGCCGAGCGTTGCTGGACAGTATGTCGACACCACCGGGCCCTTCTTCGTCGACTGCGGTGCCCAACAGGGGACGAGGTAAGAAGAAGAGAGGAGGTGGAGCACGTGGTCGTGGGAGAGGAGGTAGGATGACTCTTACGGCTCCTTCCTCGCCGCCACCCCCAGCTGTTTCACCCGAGCACGTGACTGCTAGGGTGGACTCGTCCAAGGAGGAGGCTACACGGACTCTGGTCCACGAGCCTCCGGTCCACGGGTCTTCGGCCCACGAGCCTCGGGTCGACGGGCCTTCGGCCCACGAGCCTCCGATCGACAGGCCTTCGGCCCACGAGAGTTGGGCCCATGAGACCCCGGAGGAGCACACGTCTAGATGGGGTACCTGGTCGGGTCAGCCTGAGGAGCCGAGTGGCCATGCTGATGATGGCGGGGAGCCGAGTGTCCATGCTGATGATGATGGGGAGCCGACTGATATTGAGGAGGAGGGGGGCAACGTCTACCAGCATGGTGCTACACGGCTCCCGTCCATGCCGGCGACCCGCGAGCAGAGGTGGTTGATTTTCCCTGATGGGGAGAGGTAAGTGCATTTAATCTTTTTGTACCTTCTGCATTCATGTTTCTTCAAATAACTAATGCATTGGCCTTGTCATGTTGCAGGGGTTGGGACCACCATGAAAGTGTCCGCCGGCCCAACTCCGTCCTTGGAGTTCTGATTCGGCAAAACTTCCCGGGGTTTGTCATGTTGCCTGGTGAGGGTCGGCTTCCAGAGGTTGGATTGAGTTGGGAGCACTACTTGGCTGCCCCGGCCCCGCCGGGTGAGATTATCGACAGTGTCTTGTGCAAGACGAGGGCAGACGTGGTGATCAGAAAGTTCTAGGTAATTTCTCCTTTACACAATTAAAAATCTTGAACTAGCTAGTTATTAATTGTACTAATCAATATTGTATCATTTGATTGCAGGCATTCTACAGGTGTGAGGAGGGATACGAGGAGGAGGTGGCAGATGTTATCGACAAGGAGTGCAAGCGCCTACTTCAGAACTTATAGCATGAGGTTCGGGTGCAGGTTGTTCGAGACTACTACGCCGGGCGTGGTATCAAGAAGCCCAAGCAGGAGTGCCGTGATAAGTTCTTGAGTAAGGAGAAGTACATGAAGGTAATTCTTAAGGCCTTGTACTTACTTCCTTAATTTAGTAATTCATAGCCGTAGCGCTCAAGTTTCTATTTGCTAACTTAGGCCCCTCCGAGATGGTGTGCGGATCGGATGGATTTTTGGGAGGTGTTGGTCAATGTGTGGTGCTCAAAACAATGGCGGGCCTCCCACAACGAGGCCAAGGACAAACATGCCCAAATGGAAGGTGTGCCACACCACCAAGGCAGCTCCAACTTATTTCAGTACGGGTGGAATTGGGTATGTGGTTTGCTTCATGATTCATGCAATTCATTCATCATGCTAGCTTTAGCCCTTTAATTACTAATTTACTTTGTTTCTCTCTTTCTGGCACGCTACAATAAGGCGGATAAGGTGCCAGAGGTGTACGACCTGTATGACATGGCCCACACTGGATCTTTCAAGAAAGTCAAGGCATTCTCTGCGTCTGACCTCGATGATCCAAAGAACTTCACCAACATCTCCGCCCATGACAAGCTCGTGCAATATAGAGATCAGGGGAAGGCGAGGAAAGGGGAGGACTTTAACCCGAGCCAGGCTCCCATTGATACAGAGCTGCTGATGATTTCTGGTGGCGGGAGGTCCCATGGATCCATAGCCATGGGAGATGGACTTATCCGCTGTCCTAGCACTCTCCCGGAGATCAAGGCGCGCCAGTCGAGCTCCGCTCCTGAGATAAGGCCTCGTGAACGGCCAGTCCAACTCGCCTTCAAGGTTAGTTATAAGTACTCAGCTATCTTTCTCCATTACATTGTGTGCGCTTCCATCAATGATTACAAATGGTCATGTGAGTGGTGTTGCAGGCTACTATACAGAGTGAGAGATATAGAACGGAGAAACTTCTGGCAGAGGCGGCGGAGAGGCAGCGGGAGTTGGAGGAGAGGACGACAAAGATGTTGGAGGAGGAGAGGGCACGGAATGACATGCAGGCAAGGGCCATGTATGAGCTCCTTGTGGTAAGTTTCTTCTGCAGATTACTTGCTAGTCTTAACATTTGAGTCTCATTACTAACTAGTATGACTCTGTTGTGAAAACCAAATGTGTAGTCTGTGTGCGAGAAGTCCGGTCAGACCGCTCCGCCGATACCAGTGATTGCTCCTGGGAGCACGGTGAGTTTAATTAGAATGGACATTACTTGCTAGTCTTAACATTTGAGTGTCATAATGCTAACGAGACATTGGAAATGATCTTTGGTGCAGCTTAACTCCAGAAACGCATCGCACGATCCTTCTCCAGCTACCGGCGCGAGCCAGCCCGCTCATACACCTCCTTGATCACGGTAAGTTTCTCTAGTGTTTTGCTTAACAAATGCATAAAGACCTAGACTTAGCTTTATTTCCTCCAATATGCTTACCATAATGACCTAGAGTTAGCTTCTTTTCCTCCAAAATGACTTAATATGCTTACTGACCTCATAAACCATCCATTCTACCTAAGTTAGCTCTAAAACGATATGTACTTAGGTTACTTATGTCAAAATTGCATAATTAGCTTAGTTAGCTCATAAAAGATCCATTTTACCTAAAGTTAGCTCTAAAATGACTCATTTTACCTTAGTTAGCTTACAAGTGATCCAATTTATCCAAGTTAGCTCTAAAATGACCCATTTTACGTAGATTAGCTCCTAAATGATCCATTTTACCTACGTTAGCTTTAAAATGACCCATTTCACCTAGGTTAGCTCCAAAATGACCCATTTCACCTAGGTTAGCTCCAAAATGACCCATTTCACCTAGATTTGCTCCTAAACGATCCATTTCACCTAAGTTAGCTAAAAACGAGCCATTTCACCTACATTAGCTCATAAATGATCCATTTCACCTAAGTTAGCTAAAAACGATCCATTTCACCTTAGTTAGCTCAAAAACGTGGCATTTCACCTTAGTTAGGTCATAAACGACCCATTTCAACTAAGTTAGCTCATAAAAGCTCATAAATGATCAATTTCACCTAAGTTAGCTCAAAAATGATCCATTTCACCTTACTTAGCTCAAAAACGATGCCCTTCACCTTAGTTAGCTCATAAACGACCCATTTCAACTAAGTTAGCTCATAAATGATCCATTTCAACTAAGTTAGCTCATAAACAACCCATTTCAACTTTGTTAGCTCATATATGATCCATTTCACCTAAGTTAGCTCATAAATGACATATACTTCTTGTTCTAGTCTTCTTCTTGTTCTAGTCACCTATTTCTAACTTTCTTATTTACCATTTCGCAGATTTCATTCACTTCATGGAAGCTAGCTTGCTATGATGGAGTGCTTGCTTTTCCTTTGATGAAACTTTGCATTATATCTAGCTTGCTATCATGTGTATGGATGGAACTTGCTTATGTATGAACAATGTGTATGGATGAAACTGATGTGATATGTGATATGTGATATGAAACTTATGTGCTGGATATGTGATATGAAACTTATGTGCTGGATATGTGATATATATTTGCTGTGAAAATTGTTGGAGTAAAAAAACAGAAAAAAGAGACAATATGCAGGATCTTTGCCGTCAGCCACCGACGACAAAGAGATCTTTGCCATCTGTAGCGGGCGGCAAAGAGGCCACGTGGCAGGCAACTGTGCTTCCTGGGAGGCTGACCAATTTGGTCAGTTTGCCCACAGTGGCTGACGGCACAGGCTTTGTCGTCCACAGCGGACGGCAAATGCCTGCCGTTAACCACCTAACGGAGTAACAATGCATTTATTGCCATCCGCCTTCTTTGCCGTCCACTGCTGATGGCAAAGGCCCCTTTGCCGTCAGATGCCCGAAGCGGACGGCAACGCAGCTCTTAGCCATCCCCTACTTTGCCGTCCCCTTTTGCTGTCCGTGGCTGACGGCAAAGGTCTTTGCCGTCCGCCATCCATGCCTTTGCCGTCCGCCATGGCAGATGGCAAAGTAGCTGATTCCTGTAGTGTTATATTGAAAGTAAATAACAAGAGTGCCACAGTCGGACGTCTGAGCGACATCACAGAAAGGGCTTATATTTCATCATTCGTATTCAATAAATTCATGAAGTTAAATCACTCCAAAGAAATACTTAGTACATAATAATAAGCGGGTTAGTCCATCCATAGGAGTAATCATTTAGCCGGACTTAACACTCATGTTTGTTCACCGGAGATTTGTCACTGACACTGACACTGAGACTGACAAAGATAAGTTGAACACAGTCCTTGACCACAGACACGGTTATTCGAATGATTTTGACTCTGCAGAGTTTGCACTATTTAACCACAGCCAACGGACTTCAGTAGTGACGAAGGACTATTTCCATTTACGGTATTTTGGTAGAAACACATCTAACCAGTACACACCCATTCCACCTCATGGGTCCAGGAATCACCCTAGGCAACGTTCAAGAAAAACTTTGAGACGAGGAGGCCACAACCTCAAATAGCATGGGATCAAATTTATATTCACGCGCTCTAAGGGGTGCCCCCCTCTCAGTCCCAACCGGAAACACCCATGCCCCCTAACCGGATGACTGGCTTTAATCCAGGGCCATGGAACCCTCATCACGGCCTCTCTATTTGGTTTGTACGAGGAAAGCGGTTTGCAACTTACTAAACCATATTCTTTGCAGAAAACATGT
The DNA here is from genome assembly GCA_963921465.1 of Triticum timopheevii. NCBI lineage: Eukaryota > Viridiplantae > Streptophyta > Magnoliopsida > Poales > Poaceae > Triticum > Triticum timopheevii. The sequence goes on from OY997272.1 coordinate 159,032,616, forward strand.
GGTAGCACAAAAAGAAATGGATGGTAACGTGACTTGATCCACGTTGACACTGGAGTTAAATGGTTTGGCATAAGACTGGCATGCTTCAACACTGCCATCTTACCACCTCTCATGTCACCACATGATCATGTAAACTCACATCAAATAACATATGGAGTTTCGAAGCTCACTTGCATTAGCTTTGCATGCAATATAACACTTACTTCAATTCATATAAACATGCCATGAACTAACTACTCAATGCAAACATGCAAAACACTCATCATATCAAAGGTTCAAACATGCTTGCCTGGTTCAGAGTAGTCGGAGTCTAGCTCGGTGAAGTTCGCGGTTCCGTCACCTCCTCCGGTATCTACAGTATAAAGAAGATACACACTAACATAAATACCGTGTGTGCACGAAAAGTGTTCCAAATATTTTTCAAATAAATCTGATAAAAAAATAGACAGAAAAATAAAGATGCCAAAAAAAGAATTAATCAAAAATCATTTTATGTTTAAAAGTTATTAAAGTTTTAGTCCGGGGACTTATCTGTGATGAAACAGAAAGTTTCCAGGGGCTAGCTTATAAAAACAGAAAACGATTCGATTAAAAACCCGCCAACTCCAAAGGGAAAACGTATTGTGCCCGAAGGCATTTTCAGAAAACGGTTCGGTAAAAAGGGAAAAAGCTGACGAGGGGTCCCACCCGTCAGGTTTGAATTTCCAAACAGAGTCACCGGCGCCCGAAGGCTGCGGTGGTCGCCGGCGGCGATCCACGGCGAGTTAGGAGGAGTGGATGGTACCTCCGGGTTCTTGGGTCCTTCCGCACCTGTGGGTGGAGGAGTTGGTCGACGGCGAGCACCACGTCGGCGGTGGCCTCAACTCCGGCAGACGGTGGTTCGGGTGTTGGTGGATCTCGTCGGGGAGGGCTGCAAAGGTTGAATTGAGGCTCGGGTTAGAGTATTGGGTGCACCAGAGGACTGCTGACGCAGTTTGGGAGGCGGGGATGGCCTCACCTGAGTGGATCGAGCCGGATCCCGAGGCAGATCGGGGCGGCCGGAGTCGGGGAAGGAGACCTCCTCGGGGTCCTCCTAGCGGCTAGGCGGGGCTCTGGTGAGGTGGAAGTGTGGTGCGGGGTTGAAAGGGAGCTCGGGGCTCCTTTTTATAGGTGATCCGAGGTAGTGGCCGTGAACGGGATAACGCCGGCGACGATTACGGCGAGGCAGTAGGTGGTCAGGTGATTAAGGCGGCCAGGCATCATCGCGATGGTCTATTGGTTCCGTTTCAGTGCTAATCTTGGTCTGCCCTGGTTGATACTCCAGGTTCCGAACGGAACGGCGCACAGAGCTCGTCAGCGGCAGGGAGCACGCTCTGCGTTGCTCAGGCCACGGCGACGGTGCCGTAGCGTGCGCAGGCAAGTAGACAGCCATGCGGAGGACTCGGGTGGCTCGGGCAGTGCTGGACGGCGCCGAAAGCTGGTGCTGGCTCCCGCTGGCCGCCACGGGTGGCTCTGCCACCACAGAAGTTGCCGGCGTCGGCGAGGCACACCGCCACCGACACCTGCGCCCATCCAAAAGAACGTGCGGCGCTCTGGATAAGGAGGGGGAACAGGGAGCAAGGCGCCACTGCAGTTACTGGCGAGATCGACGTCGTGCTCTGAAGAAAGCGACACTGACGGCCGAACTGAAACACTGAAAACTCTGAATCAATTTACTAAATCTGAACAGCAACAGTGCCTGCCAGGTGTTTGATGAAATGTTTTTAGTATGTGGAAATTTGTTCTGGAGCTGATCTTTGGTGGGGTGACCTCTCAATGCACCAAGGGGTGGCCTGATTTATCTTAGAATTTTTGGAGAAGAAAAATATTGAATTTCACCAAAAATGACAAATCTGGTCCAAACTTGCAGTGAGCAAAACTTGAAAATTTTGAACTGTGGAAGAGTGGATCTTGATGGATCTAGGTTGGGGGTGCTAAGGACTAGTCAGAGGAGTTGGTTTGGTATCAAAACTCAAAAGGATTCAGGTACTTCCTTTGTAAACCACCTAGGCCCAAAATAAATGACAGAAAATAGTTTTGGGGATAAAATAAATTGAATAAAAATCAAAAATGGTTTGAACTTGCTGGGATTGGATATTTGACCTGACCCAAAGTGGAGGGAGAGGTTTTGGAAGAGATTTTTAGCAGGGGCATGGTGGAAGAGAATGGTTTGAGTAAAAGGGAATAAACCAAAACCCATAGGATTTCTTTTTAAATGAAAAACTTTGAAAAATAAATTGTGATGAGTCACACCAATGAAAAGCCTTCAAAGCCAAACATCAAGGTTGACGATGACCCAAAATAAAAAAGTTTGATATAAGAGAAAATATTTGATAATGGGAGTCTTTTTAAAAGATTTTGAATAGCCTCCTTCAAATCAAACAAAGAATTTGCTGAAAACGAATTTTTTTTGGAGTGTCACAACACCTACCCCCTTAGGAAAAATCTCGTCCCCGAGATTTCAGCTGATCCTCAAATAGGTGTCGGTGCTCTGTCCGAAGAAAATCCTCTCTTTCCCATGTTGCTTCATTCTCGGTGTGATTGCTCCACTGAACTCTGAAAAACTTGATTGTTTTTTGACGGGTCCTCCTTTCAGACTCCTCCAATATTTTTATTGGACGTTCCCTGTAGGTGAGGTATGGTTGCACATGAATGTCTTCATGGGATACATGCTTCTCTGGGTTGCTTACGCACTTCCTCAACTGTGACACGTGGAACACGTCATGGACGTCTGACAGTTCTTCGGGTAGGTCTAGCTGGTAAGCTACTGTGCCTCTTCGTGCAACTACACAGAATGGTCCGATGAATCTTGGTGCTAGCTTTCCTTTAACCTTGAATCGTTGTAGGCCCCTCATAGGTGATACTCGTAAGTACACATACTCACCGGGTTCAAAACTGACTCCCCGATGTTTTCGATCGTACTAACTCTTCTGTCGACTTTGAGCTGTATTGAGTTGGTCCTTGATTAGCTTAACCTTCTCCTCAGCCTCCTTGAGCATGTCTAGGCCGAAGATACGACTGTCTCCGGTCTCTGACCAATTTAGTGGGGTACAACATCTTCGCCTGTACAAGGCTTCAAAAGGTGCCATTTGTAGGCTGGCTTGGTAACTATTGTTGTATGCGAACTCGACATATGGCAAGCTTTCTTCCCAACTAGTTCCATAGGTGAGAACACATGCTCTCAGCATGTCCTCCAGAATTTGGTTCACGCGTTCAGTTTGTCCATCAGTCTGGGGGTGGTATGCTGTACTGAATGCTAGTTGAGTTCCCAGGGCTTGTTGTAATTGATCCCAAAATCTAGAGGCGAATTGTGTGCCTCTGTCAGATATTATAGTCTTTGGAACTCCATGCAGACAGATGATACGGGAGAGATAAAGCCTGGCAAGCTTCTGAGTGGAGTGGGTTGTCTTTACTGGGATGAAATGTGCCACTTTAGTCGGTCTATCTGTGATGGTCCATATGGCATCATTTCTGTATTATGACCGGGGTAGTCCGACAATAAAATCCATTCCAATCTCGTCCCATTTCCACTCGGGTATTTTGTTTGGCTGTTATAGTCCGGCTGGTTTCTGGTGCTCAGCCTTAATGCGTTGGCATGAATCACAACATGCAATGAACGTGGCTATGTCCCTTTTCATACCGTGCCACCAAAAATTTTCCTGAAGGTCCTTGTACATTTTGGTTCCTCCAGGATGGATTGAATATGGAGCGGTGTGGCCTTCAGCTAGAATTTGCTGTTTAAGATCCTCGATATTTGGTACGCAAAGCCTATCCCCGTACCACAATATTCCCTGCTCGTCTATGACGAATTCTGAGGCCTTGCCCAAACTCACTTTCCTTTTTATGCCCTCAATGCTGGGGTGTCCACGCTGAGCCTCCTTAATCTGTTCTATCAGGGTAGGTTGTATTTCCAAGTTTGACACATTGCCTTCGGTGACCATCACCAAGTTGAGTTTAGCAAACTCCTGCTGAAATTCAGGTCTCAAATTTGGCAGACTGTCGTTGCCCGAGCTGGGATTCCGACTAAGAGCATCCGCCACTACATTTGCTTTTCCTGGATGGTAGTGAATTCCAACATCATAATCTTTCACTAATTCCAACCAGCATCGTTGTTGCAAATTGAGTTCTGGTTGTGTGAAAATATATTTGAGGCTTTTATGGTCCGTATATATTTCACAACGATTCCCAAGCAAAAAGTGTCTCCACTCCTTGAGTGCATGAATGACTGCTGCCAACTCCAAGTCATGTGTGGGATAATTCTCTTCATGCTTCTGTAATTGCCTGGAAGCGTATGCGACTACCTTGCCTTCTTGCATTAATATGCATCTGAGGCCCTTCCGGGATGCATCACAATATACTTCAAAACTCTTGTGTATGTCTGGTATAACCAATACTGGTGCTATTGTTAATTTCCTTTTGAGTTCTTGGAAACTTTTCTCGCAGGCTTCAGTCCATACAAACTTTTTATCCTTCTTGAGTAACTGCGTCACTGGTTTTGCTATGGTAGAGAATCCTTCAATAAAAATTCAGTAGTATCCTTCCATTCCCAAGAAACTGCGTACATCCGTTACACTGGCTGGTGGTTTCCAGCCAAGTATGGCCTTGACTTTTTCCGAGTCTACGACAACACCTTCATGGGTTAGTACATGGCCTAGAAAACCAACTTGTCTTAACCAAAATTCACATTTGATGAACTTGGCATATAACTGATGTTTCCTTAATTCTCCCAGTACAATCCTGACATGTTCAGCATGCTCTTCTGGTGTCTTGGAGTATACCAGAATATCGTCAATGAATGCCACAACAAATTTGTCCATAAATTTCTTAAATACTTTGTTCATGAGATGGAGAAAATATGCGGGGGCGTTTGTCAGTCCAAACGGCATTACTGTAAACTCATATAGTCCGTATCTTGAGAAATGTTGTCTTGGGAATATCCTCTATCCGTACTTTTAATTGATGATACCCTGACCTCAAATCAATTTTTGAGAAGACCTTGGCTTGTGCGAGCTGGTCAAATAAGTCATTTATCGGCGGCATTGGATATTTGTTTTTGATGGTGACCATGTTGAGTGCTCGATAGTCTATACATAATCTTAGTGTCCCCTCCTTTTTCTTGGGAAATAATACTGGTGAACCCCAAGGTGAGGAGCTGGCTCGTATAAATCCTTTGTCCAGTAATTCTTTTATCTGCTTCTTTAATTCTACCAACTCGGAGGGTGCCATTCTATAGGGCTTCTTGTAAATGGGGGTGGTTCCAGGTGCTAGCTCAATGATGAACTCTATTTCCCGGTCTGGCGGCATGCCTGGTAGCTCTTCGGGAAATACGTCGGGGAACTCACATACCACTGGAACTTTGCTTAACTCTGAAATGTCCACCTTGTTCAACCTTGGTTGCCGTGATATCTGTCTTTCCTGAGCTGAAATTTTTATTGTCTTCCCGTGATGATGGGTAAGAATCACAGTCCGATTGAAGCAGTCAATAAATCCCTTGTTGGTGGTTAACCAGTCCATTCCTAGGATAACATCTAGTCCCTTATTTTCCAATACGATGAGGTTTGCATGAAACTTTAGTCCTTCAAGCTCAATAACCACACCTTGGCAGTAATTCTGAGTAACTTACTTAATCCCAGGGGACTTAATGATCATGGATTTTTCCAAGGGAAGCATCGAAAAATCATTTTTGCAAAGCAAATTTCTTTGAAATGAACGAGTTAGAAGCTCCAGAATCAAACAAAATCGTGGCAGGTATTGTGTTGACAGGGAACATACCGAGTACGATATCCGGGGCATTCTGTGCTTCCTCCTTGGTCACATGGTTCAAGTAACCCTTCTTCTGATTGTTATTGGGGTTGAAGTTGTTCTGCTTGGGCGTTGAATTATTGCCACCGTTGTTTGGCTTTGGGGCCGAGTTTCTTGGCTTGGGACACTGCTTGGCATAGTGTCCTTCCTCTCCGCAGGCGTAGCAAGTAACACCTGGGCGATATGTAAACTCCTTGTCCCTTGCATGGAAATTTTTGTTTGGGCCTGTAACATTGGTCATCGGTTTGTGTGCCCCAACTTTCTGAAAATCAGTCTTGCTCCGGTGGTTGCGAGCAAGAGTAGTTTGGTCCCTTTTTCGCTTGTGGAAATCCTCCAAGCTGCGGTGCTCATTTTCCAATGTAATAGCCTTATCCACCAGTGTTTTGAAATCTGGGAAGGTGTGTACGACCAGCTGGCATTTAAGTGCTAGTGCCAGACCATCCAGGAATTTTTCCACCTTCTTGTTTTCAGTCATATGCACTTCGTTGGCGTAGCGAGACAATAGAGTAAACGGACTGTTGTACTCAGTCACTGTCATGGTCCTCTGCTTGAGGTCATCAAACTCCCTCTTCTTGAGCTTCATAATACTCCTGGGAATGTGCGCCCCACGAAAACCTTCTTTAAATTCCTCCCAGGTGATATCATTTTCATTGGGGTGCATGTGTAGGAAATTCTCCCACCATGATGCAGCCGCTCCAGTGAGATAGTGCGGTGCATATAGTACTTTCTCACAGTCTGAACACTGTGCAATAATTAATTTCTTTCAATGTCTCGAAGCCAATCATCGGCCTCAAGAGGTTTGTCAGTATGAGAAAATGTTGGGGGACGCGTCTTTTGTAGCTCAGACAATTTGGATTGCTGCTGATATGGTCCACGGTGATTTCCCATATTGATGACTTGGTTCATCATTTCTTGATGTTGTTGCTGACTCTGCTCATAAATGTCGCATACTTGAGAAAATGCTGCTTCACTGCCTTGCTGACTTGATTGTCCCTGTATGAAATTGTTGCTTGTCTGCGTACCATAATTTTCTTCCGGCGGACTTGGCATAGAACGAGTCCAAGGACGAGACATTTTCTGCTCTGGGGTATTTTTTGAAAAACTTATGAGAAAAGCTGAGTGGCAAAAAAGTTAATTTTGCAAGACAAATAAAATTTAAGAATTCCAACATTTTTCAAGAAAATACTTGATTGCGCATGGAGAAGGACCGCTCAGTACATATCTTACAGGCAAGCCATAATTATACAATACATCACTCAGGATGTGCGTACACATTCCTGACATGTTATTTAGGCTAGTGCACTTCTCCTAGTTCCTACATGATGCGCACACAAACTACTTCTCACAACCTATATACATATAAACATATCATACAAGCTGACACACTGCACGGCTGCTAGGCGCACTCAGTCGGAGATGGTGAGAATTTTCCTCGGCCTGCCAAGGGTAAGGCCCAGTGATGCTGGAGACTCAACCTCCTCCTCTATAATAGGCTCCAGACGTGAAGCACTGAGCAGTGGAGGTGGTGCGGGTGCGGTAGGTGGTGCAGCTCTGACTGGAGTAGGAGCGATGACTCGGTCAAATTCTTCAGGAGTAGGCAGGCGGCGAGCAGTGGCGAGGGTGGCAGGTGTGATGCCGAGGACGAGACGTAAGTCAGTGGTGGAGCTGTATGGAGAAGCTCCCTCCTGTTGGCGGAACAACTATGCACGACGGCCATACGAGCAGCCACAAGGTCGCCCATGAGGTTATCAAATGCTGCCTCGAGCGCCTTGAGATATTCAACCAGGATCTCAATAGCCTCATCCCTCTCCCCCCTAGGGCAAGCGAATGCATAGTGACAGGTGTATGTCATGTGGCAGGGGAGGTAGCGGTAGCGACGAGTCTTCATTGAAGGAAGAACATCCCGAACACGAGCTATCGCCTCACGGGCAGCCACCTGCATAGCATGCCTCTCCGTAGGCATGGCTCTTCCCACAAACCGGAAGCGGCGTAACTCAACACGCCCTCCCTTGAATTGCACCGCGGTCTGGTGCATGGACAGACTGTCGTTGATCTTGTGCTGGTAGAGTGTGAACTCCGGACGAGTTGATGGCCCGATCATGATTTTGATGATGGAGGTGAGAAGCTTGACGAACCCCTCAGGCACATTGGCGAACACCTATGACTCACAGTCGTTGCCAGCCATCTACAAAAGTAGGCAAAAATTCTGAATAGTTAGATCATAAATTTATGCTGACTGTCAGAAAATGACTACATTTGCAAAATATTAAAATAGCACTTATTACGCTAATAACCGATTAGCGATCGCACCTAGTGGCTTCCTACAGTCAGCCTGGCTCTGGTACCAAGTTTGTCACAACCGATTTTCCAATAAAAGACTTATTGAGAAATCGACCTTTATATAGACCAGTATAGGAAAAATCCTCCTTATTGGTAGACAAATACTTGATACAGAAAACCAGTAGTACTAAATATTATACAGGGTTGAGCTGAGGTTGCTCAACCAATTATTACAAGCACGCCAATATTATACATAAGGGCGGATATGACACAAGGGTGTGGTGGCATACTACTGACTCGTAATAGTGGTGGTGGATATGTCACAGTGAAGCGGGTGACATGACTCCTAATCCTGCAACTCATCGAGCGTCGAGGTGAGGCTCGATGATTTTATTCGGGTAGCGGAAGCGTATATGATACAAGTGACCAAATCCAGGATCGCACGGGACTGACATGGACTCCTTTAGGCGTCGGACTCGCTATCGTACTCTTCATCCATGAGATCTCCTTCGTCAACATCTGGCCAAATCAACAAGCCAGGTGAGTACTTTGAATGTACTCGCAAGACAGTTCGGACATAAGATATAACAAATGCAAACATGATGCACCATGAGCAGTTAGCAATGCACACTCAAATAATAAATTTTCACGGCATGTAAATAAAAAGGAAGTCAGGCGGTAGTCCTCCCGAAATCCCAAAAATAACCGAAAACCGATCGGTTGTCTGAAGTGACACCTTGAAAGGTAAAAATAAATTAACATGTTGCAGTCGGGCGTCTGAGCGACACCACATAAAGGGCTTATATTGGAATGTAAATGACAATGCGTGCCACAGTCGGACGTCTACGCGACCTCTCGAAAAGGGCTTATAATGAAAATAAATAATAGTGATGCCACAGTCGGACGTCTACGCGACATCTCGAAAAGGGCTTATAATGAAAATAAATAACAGTGATGCCACAGTCGGACGTCTACGTGACATCTCGAAAAGGGCTTATAATGAAAATAGATAACAGTGATGCCATAGTCAGACGTCTGAGCGACATCTCCAAAAGGGCTTATAATGAAAATAGATAACAGTGATGCCACAGTCGGACGTCTGAGCGACATCGCATAAAGGGCTTATATTGAAAGTAAATAACAAGACTGCCACAGTCGGACGTCTGAGCGACATCACAGAAAGGGCTTATATTTCATCATTCGTATTCAATAAATTCATGAAGTTAAATCACTCCAAAGAAATACTCAGTACATAATAATAAGCGGGTTAGTCCATCCACAGGAGTAATCATTTAGCCGGACTTAACACTCATGTTTGTTCGCCGGAGATTTGTCACTGAGACTGACAAAGATAAGTTGAACACAGTCCTTGACCACAGACACGGTTATTCGAATGATTTTGACTCTGCAGAGTTTGCACTATTTAACCACAGCCAACGGACTTCAGTAGTCATGAAGGACTAGTTCCGTTTACGGTATTTCGGTAGAAACACATCTAACCAGTACACACCCATTCCACCTCACGATGCTAGGAATCACCCTAGGCAACGTTCAAGAAAAACTTTGAGACAGGGAGGCCACAACCTCGAATAGCATGGGATCAAATTTATATTCGCGCGCTCTAAGGGGTGCCCCCCTCTCGGTCCCAACCGGAAACACCCATGCCCCCTGACCGGATGACTGGCTTTAATCCAGGGCCATGGAACCCTCATCATGGCCTCTCTATTTGGTGTGTACGAGGAAAGCGGTTTGCAACTTACTAAACCATATTCTTTGCAGAAAACATGTGGTAGCACAAAAAAAAAATGGATGGTAACGTGACTTGATCCACGTTGACACTTGAGTTAATGGTTTGGCATAAGACTGGCATGCTTCAACACTGCCATCTTACCACCTCTCATGTCAGCACATGATCATGTAAACTCACATCAAATAACATATGGAGTTTCGAAGCTCACTTGCATTAGCTTTGCATGCAATATAACACTTATTGTAATGCATATAAACATGCCGTGAACTAACTACTCAATGCAAACATGCAAAACACTCATCATATCAAAGGTTCAAACATGCTTGCCTGGTTCGGAGTAGTCGGAGTCTAGCTCGGTGAAGTTCGCGGTTCCGTCACCTCCTCCGGTATGTATGGTATAAAGAAGATACGCACTAACGTAAATACCGTGTGTGCATGAAAAGTGTTCCCAATATTTTTCAAATAAATCTGATAAAAAATAGACATAAAAATAAAGATGACAGAAAAAGAATCAATCAAAAATCATTTTATGTTTAAAAGTTATTAAAGTTTTAGTCCAGGGACTTATCTGTGATGAAACAAATAGTTTCCAGGGGTTAGCTTATAAAAACAGAAAATGATTCGATTAAAAACCCGCCAACTCCAAGGGGAAAACGTATTCTGCCAGAAGGCGTTTTCAGAAAACGGTTCGGTAAAAAGGGAAAAAGCTGACGAGGGGTCCGACCCATCAGGTTTGAATTTTCAAACAGAGTCACCAGCGCCCGAAGGCTGCGGTGGTCGCCGGCGGCGATCCACGGTGAGTTAGGAGGAGTGGATGGTACCTACGGGTTCCTTGGGTCCTTCCGCACCTGTGGGTGGTGGAGTTGGTCGACGGCGAGCACCACGTCAACGGCAGCCTCAACTCCGGTGGACGGTGGTTCGGGCATTGGTGGATCTCGTCGGGGAGGGCTGCAAAGGTTGAATTGAGGCTCGGGTTAGAGTACTGGGTGCACCAGAGGGCTGCTGACGTGGTTTGGGAGGCGGGGATGGCCTCACCTGAGTGGATCAAGCCGGAGCCCGAGGCAGATCGGGGCGGCCGGAGTCGGGGAAGGAGACCTCCTCGAGGTCCTCCTAGCGGCTAGGCAGGGCTCTAGTGAGGTGGAAGTTTGGTGCGGGGTTGTAAGGGAGCTCGGGGCTCCTTTTTATAGGCGATCCAAGGTAGCGGCCATGAACGGGATAATGCCGGCCACGATTACGGTGAGGCAGTGGGTGGTCAGGTGATTAAGGCGGCTAGGCATCATCGTGATGGTCTACTGGTTCCATTTCAGTGCTAATCTTGGCTTGCCCTGGTTGATACTCCAGGTTCCAAATGGAACGGCGCACGAAGCTCGTCGGCGGCAGGGAGCACACTCTGCGCTGCTCAGGCCACGGCGACGGTGCCGCAGCGTGCACAGGCAAGCAGACAGCCACGCGGAGGCCTCGGGTGGCTCAGGCGGTGCTGGACGGTGTCGAAAGCTGGTGCTGGCTCCCGCTGGCCACCACGGGTGGTTCTGCCACCGCAGAAGTTGCCGGCGTCGGCGAGGCACACCGCCACCGACACCTGCGCCCGTCCAAAAGAACGTGCGGCGCTCTGGATAAGGAGGGGGAACAGGGAGCAAGGCGCCACTGCAGTTACTGGCGAGATCGACGCCGTGCTCTGAAGAAAACGACAGTGATGGCCGAACTGAAACACTGAAAACTCTGAATTTACTGAATCTGAACAGCAACAGTGCCTGCCAGGTGTTTGATGAAATGTTTTTGGTATGTGGAAATTTCTTCTGGAGCTGATCTTTGGTGGGGTGACCTCTCAATGCACCAAGGGGTGGCCTGATTTATCTCAGAATTTTTGGAGAAGAGAAATATTGAATTTCACCAAAAATGACAAATCTGGTCCAAGCTTGCAGTGAGCAAAACTTGAAAATTTTGAACTATGGAAGAGTGGATCTTGATGGATCTAGGTTGGGGGTGGTAAGGACTAGTCAGAGGAGTTGGTTTGGGATCAAAACTCAAAAGGATTCAGGTACTTCCTTTGTAAACCACCTAGGCCCAAAATAAATGACAGAAATAGTTTTGGAGATAAAATAAATTGAATAAAAATCAAAAATGGGTTGAACTTGCTGGGGTTGGATATTTGACCTGACCCAAAGTGGAGGGAGAGGTTTTGGAAGAGATTTTTAGCAGGGGCATGGTGGAAGAGAATGGTTTGAATAAAAGGGAATAAACCAAAACCCATAGGATTTCTTTTTAAATGAAAAACTGTCAAAAATAAATTGTGATGAGTCACACCAATGAAAAGCCTTCAAAGCCAAACATCAAGGTTGAGGATGACCCAAAATAAAAAAATTTGATATAAGAGAAAATATTTGAGAATGGGAGTCTTTTTAAAAGATTTTGAATAGCCTCCTTCAAATCAAACAAAGAATTTGCTGAAAACCAAATAATTTTTTTTGGAGTGTCACACTTTATGTGATATTCTAGGTTTCCATGATCTTGATGATTGCTCTTTGAATTTGCACCTTGCGGATTCCACCATTAAAAAGCCAATGGGAAGGATCAATGATGTTCTCATTCTTACAAATAGAAATTTGGTGCCCATAGATTTTATCGTTCTTGATATAGATTGCAATCTTTCTTGCCCTATTATTCTTGGTAGACCTTTCCTTAGAACGATTGGTGCGATTATTGATATGAAGGAAGGGAATATTAGATTCCTATTTCCATTAAATAAATGCATGGAGCACTTTCCAAGAAAGAAAGTCAAATTACCTTATGAATCTATCATGCGAGCTACTTATGAATTTAGTGCCAAATATGGCACTACTTAGATCTATCTTCGCTTTTATGCCTAGCTAGGGGCGTTAAACGATAGCGCTAGTTGGGAGGCAACCCAATTTTCTTTGTGTTTTTTGTTTTTATTCCTTTTTAGTAATAAATTTTGCATCTAACTTCTGTTTAGATGTGTTTTTATCCTTTAATTAGTGTTTGTGCCAAGTAGAACCTATAGGATAACCTATGACGATAGTTGATTTGATTCTGCTGAAAAACAGAAAGTTTGCACGCACGAAATTAGTTTTGTTAAATTACATAAATGCGATTTTGCGTTGATTCTTTTTGATGCTGATCAATAGACAAATTTTCCAGGACTTACTATTTTCTTAGGATTTTTAGAGTTCCAGAAGTTTGCGTTAGTTACAGATTGCTACAGACTGTTCTGTTTTTGACAGATTCTGTTTTTCGTGTGTTGTTTGCTTATTTTGATGCATCTATGGCTAGTAAAATAGTTTATAAACCATAGAGAAGTTGGAATACAGTAGGTTTAACACCTAAATAAATAAAGAATGACTTCATTACAGTACCTGATGTGGTGGTTTTATTTTCTTTCACTAACGGAGCTTATAAGATTTCCTGTTGAGTTTTGTGTTGTGAAGTTTTCAAGTTTTGGGTAGAGCTTTTATGGACTATGGAATAAGGAGTGGAAAGAGCCTAAGCTTGGGGATGCCCATGGCATCCCAAGATATTCAAGATAGCCAAAAGCCTAAGCTTGGGGATGCCCCGGGAAGGCATCCCCTCTTTCGTCTTCGTTCATTGGTAACTTTACTTGGAGCTATATTTTTATTCGACACATGATATGTGTTTTGCTTGGAGCGTCGTGTATTATATTAGTCTTTGCTTTTTAGTTTACCACAATCATACTTGCTGTACGCACCTTTTGGGAGAAGCCCACTTGATTAGAATTTGCTAGAATACTCTATGTGCTTCACTTATATCTTTTGAGCTTGATAGTTTTTGCTCTAGTGCTTCACTTATATTTTTTAGAGCACGGCGGTGGCTTAATTTTGAAGAAATTGCTAGTCTCTCATACTTCACTTATATTATTTTGAGAGTCTTTTAGAACAGCATGGTATTTGCTATGGTTACAAATTTGGTCCTAGAATGAGGAGCATCCAAGTTGGGTATAATAAAAACTATCATAGAAAGTGAATTGGATGCTATGATCAATTTGATGCTTGATAATTGTTTTGAGATATGGAGGTAGTGATATTGAAGTCATGCTAGTTGAGGTGATTATGAAAAATGCTTGTGTTGAAGTTTGTGATTCCCGTAGCATGCACGTATGGTGAACCGCTTTGTGATGAAGTTGGAGCATAATTGTATTTATTGATTGTCTTCCTTATGAGAGGCGGTCAGGGATGAGCGATGGTCTTTTCCTACCAATCTATCCCCCTAGGAGAATGCGCGTAATACTTTGTTTTTGATGACTTGTAGATTTTTGCAATAAGTATATGAGTTCTTTTAACCAATGTTGAGTCCATGGATTATACACACCCTCACCCTTCCACCATTGCTAGCCTCTCTTGTGCCACGCAACTTTCGCCGGTACCATACACCCACCATATGCCTTCCTCAAAACAGCCACCATACCTACCTATTATGGCATTTCCATAGCCATTCCGAGATATATTGCCATGCAACTTTCCACCGTTCCGTTCATATGACACGCATTACTTTTGTCATATTGCTCTTTGCATGATCATGTAGTTGACATCGTATTTGTGGCAAGGCCACCTTCATAATTTTCATACATGTCGCTCTTGATTCATTACATATCCCGGTACACCGCCGGAGGCATTCATATAGAGTCATATCTTGTTCTAGCTTTGAGTTGTAAATCCATAAAAGTGTGATGATCTTCATTATTAGAGCATTGTCCCAGTGAGGAAACGATGATGGAGACTATGATTCCCCCACAAGTCGGGATGAGACTTCAGACTTTACAAAAAGAAAAAAAGAGAAACAGAAAAGAAAGAAAAAAAGAAAGGCCAAAAAGAAACAAAAAAGGGAAAGGCCAAAGAAAAAAAAGAGAAAAAGAAAAAATAATAAAATGAGAGAAAAAGAGAGAAGGGACAATGTTGCTATCTCTTTTTCCACACTTGTGCTTTAAAGTAGCACCAAGATCTTCATGATAGAGAGTCTCCTATGTTGTCACTTGCATATACTAGTGGGAATTTTTCATTATAGAACTCGGCTTGTATATTCCAATGATGGGCTTCCTCAAAATGCCCTAGGTCTTCGTGAGCAAGCAAGTTGGATGCACACCCACTTAGTTTCTTTTGTTGAGCTTTCATATATTTATAGCTCTAGTGCATCTGTTGCATGGCAATCCCTACTCACTCACATTGATATCTATTAATGGGCATCTCCATAGCCCGTTCATACGCCTAGTTGATGTGAGACTATCTTCTCCTTTTTTGTCTTCTCCACAACCACCATTCTATTCCACATATAGTGCTATGTCCATGGCTCACGCTCATGTATTGCGTGAAAGTTGAAAAAGTTTGAGATTATTAAAGTATGAAACAATTTCTTGGCTTGTCATCGGGGTTGTGCATGATTAAATACTTTGTGTGATGAAGATAGAGCAACAACCAGACTATATGATTTTGTAGGGATAACTTTCTTTGGCCATGTTATTTTGAGAAGACATGATTACTTTGATTAGTATGCTTGAAGTATCACTATTTCTTATGTCAATATGAACTTTTATTTTGAATCATTTGGATCTGAACATTCATGCCACAATAAAGAAAATTACATTGAGAATTATGCTAGGTAGCATTCCACATCAAAAATTCTGTTTTTATCATTTACCTACTCGAGGACGAGCAGGAATTAAGCTTGGGGATGCTTGATATGTCTCCAACGTATCTATAATTTTTTATTGTTCCATGCTATTATATTACCCCTTTTGGATGTTTATGGGCTTTATTTTACACAATTATATCATTTTTGGGACTAACCTACTAACCGGAGGTCCAGCCCGTATTGCTATTTTTTTGCCTATTTTAGTATTTCGAAGAACAGGAATATCAAACGGAGTCCAAACGGAATGAAACCTTTGGGACCGTGATTTTTTGAACGAACGTGATCTAGTGGACTTGGAGTGTAAGTCAAGAAGCATCTGAGGCGGCCACAAGAGGGTAGGACGCGCCCACCCCTACAGGGCGTGCCCCCCTGTCTCGTGGGCCCCTCGGGCGGCCACCGATGTACTTCTTCCTCCTATATAAGCCTACGTACCCCAAAAACATCTAGGGAGCCAACGAAACACAATTTGCACCGCCATAACCTTCTGTATCCGCGAGATCCCATCTTGGAGCCTTCGTCGATGTTCCGTCGGAGGGGAATCGACCAGGGAGGGCTTCTACATCAACACCATAGCCCCTTCGATGAGTTTTGAGTAGTTTACCACAGACCTTCGGGTCCATAGTTATTAGCTAGATGGCTTCTTCACTCTTTTTGGATCTCAATACAATGTTCTCCCCCTCTCTTGTGGAGATCTATTCGATGTAAACTCTTTTTGCGGTGTGTTTGTCGAGATCCGATGAATTGTGGGTTTATGATCAAGTTTATCTATGAGAAATATTTGAATCTCCTCTGAATTCTTTTATGTATGATTGAGTTATCTTTGCAAGTCTCTTCGAATTATGACTTTGGTTTGGCCTACTAGATTGATCTTTCTTGCCATGGGAGAAGTGCTTAGCTTTGGGTTCAATCTCGCGGTGTCCTTTCCCAGTGACAGCAGGGGCAGCAAGGCACGTATTGTATCATTGCCATTGAGGATAAAAAGATGGGGTTTATATCATATTGCTTGAGTTTATCCCTCTACATCATGTCATCTTGCTTAATGCATTACTCTGTTCTTTATGAACTTAATACTCTAGATGCAGGCAGGAGTCGGTCGACGTGTGGAGTAATAGTAGTAGATGCAGGCAGGAGTTGGTCTACTTGTTGCGGACGTGATGCCTATATACATGATCATGCCTAGATAATCTCATAATTATTCGCTTTTCTATCAATTGCTCGACAGTAATTTGGTCACCCAACGTAATACTTATGCTATCTTGAGAGAAGCCTCTAGTGAAACCTATGGCCCCAGGGTCTATCTTTTATCACCTAAGTTGTCAATCTACTTTTATTTGCATCTTTACTTTTTGCATCCATATTATAAAATTCCAAAAATATATTTATCT
Source organism: Triticum timopheevii (assembly GCA_963921465.1). Taxonomy (NCBI): domain Eukaryota; kingdom Viridiplantae; phylum Streptophyta; class Magnoliopsida; order Poales; family Poaceae; genus Triticum; species Triticum timopheevii. The sequence goes on from OY997272.1 coordinate 159,049,512, forward strand.
TATCATACTATCTCTATTAGGTCTCACTTTCGCAAGTGGTCGTGAAGGGATTGACAACCCCTTTATTGCGTTGGTTGCGAGTTCTTTGTTTGTTTGTGTGGGTGCGTGGGACTTTTGAGGAGCCTCCTACTGGATTGATACCTTGGTTCTCAAGAACTGAGGGAAATACTTACGCTACTCTTGCTGCATCACCTTTCCTCTTCAAGGAAAACCAACGCAAGTTCAAGACATAGCATACACTCCCTCGCGTGATTATCGGTGACAAGCCTATATACATATTCGTGGGTCTGCGTGGACATCCATGATCACCTTGACTGACAACAAGATAGGTTACCATGGCAGATATTCTTCATTTGGTTCACGTGTTATCGTAGTATAGGTCATGGTGAGATTCAAACCTAATTAAAGTTTGAGCGCATATACTATGCACGCGCATGCATGCATGAATCCCCATCATCGGCTTGAGGTGTGGTGTAACATACATATGCATCATCAACCTAACCCTCACTCAGTGTGGGGATTTCTAGTTCAAAATCACGGTGCCACATCAAAGTTGTTCCATTGTCGACTAAAAAACACACCTGATCCATATATATATGTTTGTGCCACACGCATGAAGTGGTTGTCTTCGGGGACTAGCTAGCTACTTGCGTGATTATTGGCGAGCTAGCCTATCTGGGGTCGCATGGACGACCATCACTTTGATAAGCAACAAGAGAGAGGTTGTACAACCAAGGTGGATTATTCTTGGTCCGTTTTACGATCAATCTTGGTGAGAAGCCTCTCTAGCCCGCCGACTTAAAAGTGTGTGTGGGGGGGCCTGCTACTTTGCACTTTGCTAGGTGAACCTCGGTTGGGGGGGCATCATAGCTTAGGATTCCCTTCGTGCCGACACGAGGGGGGTTGCTAGCTACTTCGCAGTTTGCTAGGTGAACCACGATTGGGGGGCATCCATTCATAGCTTAGGATTCCCTTCGTGCCGACATGAGGGAGGGAGGGCTGCTAGATTCTTTGCACTTTGCTAGGTGAGCCTCGGTTGGGGGGGCATGCATTCATAGCTTAGGATTCCCTTCGCTCCTACACGAGGGGGGTTGCTAGCTAATTCTCAGTTTGCTAGGTGAACCACAGTTGGGGGGCATCCATTCATAGATTAGGATTCCCTTCTTGCCGACACGAGGGAGGGGGCTGCTAGCTACTTTGCACTTTGCTAGGTGAGCCTCGGTTGGGGCAGGGGGCGGGGCATGCATTCATAGCTTAGGATTCCCTTCGTGCCGACACGAGGGAGGGGGGCTGCTAGCTACTTTGTACTTTGCTACGTGAGCCTCGGTTGGGGCGGGGGGCGGGGCATGCATTCATAGATTAGGATTCCCTTTGTGCAGACATGAGGGGGGCAAGCAATATCGGGCGCTTTGTGAGATAGGTGCGACATCGAAGTTGCATTTGGTATTTGAAAATCAAACCACCCTTTTCATACATATAAAGTTGGTCCACATGCAAGTGTGTTCATGTTCTGACCCTCTCCCGCATCATTTTTCGCCAAATTTATGAACATTAGAAATGTTGGATGACACAACAGACACGGTTCACTCAAACTAACCATGTGCCACGTTGGCGCCCCTGTCACGCACACATCTGCACAGTACATTGGGCTCCACGAGGCTCCCTCTCTCAAAAATATCTGCCCGCCTCAAGGGTTTTTCTGTTTCATAACACACGGTTGTTATCTCCGAACCGTGTGTGATGTTTCTTCTTCCCAATCCCACTGCATCCCTAGAAAATATCTGCCGGCCTCGAGGAGGGTTTTTGTGTTTCATAACACATGGTTGTTATCTCTAGACCATGTGCGATGTTTCTTGTTCCGAATCCCGCCTGCCCCTAGAAAATATTTGCCCGCCCCGAGGGTTTTTCTGTTGCATAACACACGGTTGTTATCTCCGGACCATGTGGGATGCACCATCATCAAAATTTTCATTAACCCCGGCATTTCACTCCCGCATTGTAAAATTTTTAGTACCCGCGTCATTTCCTCAAACACACCCCCGCCCCCCTCCACACACACACACACACACACACACACACACACACCAAAACCTCCTCGGGCATGCACGCGCGCATGCACACACACACACCCTCCCTCGCTCGAAACCCTAGCAAGGTCCTCTCTACCGCCACGTCGTAAGACCTCCATTGTCAACATCTGCCGGTTTGCCTGTGCAGCTTACCCACCGGTCTCCATACCAAGGCCAGCCTGAGTTTCTTAGATGACGCCTGCCAAACGTCCCTTTCCCCCAGATCCCCATCCGCATCCCCATCTCCCACTCCAGATTGTCGTAGCCTAAGCCCGGCTACGCTACCCATGGCGCTGGAGGAGCGACTAGCCGAAAAGAGGTGTATCGCGGTCTCTTCGCCCGACGTCGCCGAGGAAGCTGACGACCATTACTAGCGGCAGGAACTCAAGCGGTGGGCTAGAGTATGCGGGCATGTCTCTTCCGCCTGCTATGACATCGAGGTCATGGACAGCGACAGCCAGAGGCAGGCTATGTCACAGGTTAAGTGGTCCACCCCCACCCCCTCGGGTTCAACCACCATCGATCTCATGCATGGCCCCGCCGCTGATCTCCTCTGTCTTGCTGTCAAGAACTTGCCATCCTACATCGCCATCGAGCCCCTTTTGTCATTTCTGAAGGACACGTTCTGCGATGCTAGCTTGGGATCCACAGCTTCCAAGTCAGACCTTATCGACGGCCACCACGAGGAGGGCACCCTCTCTGGCTCTTCCAAGGGTAAAGAGCCCATCTGCTCTTCCAAGGGGAAAGAGCCCATCTGCTCTTCCAAGGGGAAAGAGCCCATCTGCGACATCAGGGAGGGCACCCTACAGTCGTGCTCTTCCAAGGGGAAGGAGCCCATCTACGATAACATGGAGCGCATCCAGGGTCCGTTCTCCTCCCACGGGAATGAGCCCATCTATGCCAAGTGAGGAAACCCATGATTTTTTTTGTCGTGCCTCTTCACGGGGGGAAACCCATGATTTGTTTTGTCGAGTCCCTTTTGTCGTGTAGTGAGAATATGTCCAGTTTTAATTGCTATATCGGGTTGTTTGTAGTATGCCTTGTTTATTTCAGTTGTTCACAATGTGATGCTATGTATGTGCAATTATTTACTATGTAGTACATTTCATCAATCCAGTTTTAAACATACCGATAGGAATGCATATATTTGCTTGTTGTTAAGCCTGTTATAGCTAGCATATGCTTCTTTTGTTTTTTGATTGTTCTGTTGTTTGTAGTTAGCATATATGTCCAGTTTCAAATGCTATCTTTAGTTGTTCGTAGTATGCCTTGTTTATTCCAGTTATTCACAACATGATGTTCTATATGTGCAAGTATGAACTGCTCAGTTCAATTTCATCAGTACCAGTTTCAACAATACCACTATGGCCCTGTTTGTTTCGGATTCTAGGACCAGATTCAGATTTGCTAGTGAAGACGAATCTGGAATCCGAAACAAACAGCTATTTGGAATCAGCTTTGCTAGTGAAGCTGAATCTGGATTTGGGTCATTTTTAGTGCAATTTCCTGAAGCACCTCAAAGTGTACTTCGGTGGTGAAGCTGATTCGTAGAAACAGCTTCGCCACTGAAGCGAATCCATAGGTGATAAAAATCCAAGCGATGCTGAAACAAACATGGCATGAATGGCTACATTTGGTTGCTGCATCTTGTAATTAAACACACCTTTCCATGTTTATTTAACAATAACCAGTGTACTTAGACCGGCAAAATACCAGTTTAAATGACTATGTTTGCTTGTTGTTAAATGTTAGGCCTGTTGCAGTTAACACACATTTTCACTTGTTTTGCTTTACTAGCATGCTTAAACCTGCACACTGAAGCTATCTTTTGTAGACTATTTTGTCTGCCATGGATAATTTTGGTTGATGTTTAGCCTGTTGTGCTTAACATGCTTCTCGATGGACCAACACAGGACAATTTTTGGGAACGACTACTATTTTCGATCGAGGTTAGTTTCATCCCATGGCTTATATATGCTCATTGTTCAGGATATCGATAGTGGGTACCATATAGGCCGGGGACTGATAAGGGACTAATCGGTGAATCTGACTTTTAATTGAATATATCTGCAACCCATTTATCATTAGGTTAACTAGGGCCATATGTAATATATCTGAGGCTACATAGCAACATGCATTGTACTTAATGTCTACATATGCAATCCTAGGCTACATAGCAACAAGGAAGAGTGTTACCTTAATGTTCTGATGATGTCTAGATACACGTAGAATAGCAGCAGTAGCAATAACAACAACACAACCCTGTTTGGATATTCAACTTAGCTTAGAGGTTAGAGTTAGTTTCTAGCTCATGACTAACCCTGAACTAACTTCATCCAAAGAGGTGTTTGGATGACAGGATTAGATACTTAGATTAACAATAAATGCACTAGGAGAACTAGCTCCAATTAGCACCTCTTCGGTTGGATAGTTTTTTTTGGGTGGGTTATAGATGCAACTAGCTCAAACTAGCCCTCATGTTTAGATATATAGGGCTATTTGAGCCCGATAGCTCAAACTAACTCTAACCCATGGATACAACAGCAGTTAATCAGCCGATAATTTGTAAGAATGCAATAACTCCTTCCGGCCCATAATATAAGATGTTAATTCATCTAATATGTGAGTATATTGGATGTTATAAGATATTATATAAGTGTGTTATACTACATCATTGTTCAATTGGTGTTTATCTTTTAATATTAACTTGGTGCTTTTAGGTACATATGTCATTGGTAAAGATCCGCGCTTCGACCCTTTCTGCGTATGGGGAAATGAGATATCGATGAACCAACATCAAGTGAGGAAGCTGATAAAGATTGTTAGTAAAATGGGTCAAAAGATGGCAATTAAACTATTTTTTTACACTTTATCCAATACAACAGCGAACTGCAGGATGGTAAGTAAGAACTCTGTAGCTTTCTTTTTACTGCCCATAATGATTTGTGTTGGATGGCAATGTCTGAATCTTTGTTCCTTTGCAGTGGTTCCCAAACCAGTTTACTAAAGATTACCTCTCAACCTACATGATTGGTGGGCATGCAAATGTTAAAGTATTTCTACCAGAACACGATGATTATCTAGATGTTTCCATGAAGACCGTGAAGGCTGGGTGGTCGGCCATCACAAAAGGTTGGACTAGAGTCGTGTGTGCCTTCTGCATGGAGGAGGGCACAATATGGGCATTCCGCTTCACCTTGTTTAGCAGCCAGAATGTATTTCGCCTCTTTCTTTGCCGTCTTTAATAGTACAAGTATACAACTGCGGTTCATCATTCTTTATTTGGTTCTTATGTAATTCTTGATTTGTACCTATGAATCGAATAATTCATTGGTTGTCTGAACCTGATGGATATGAATAAAGCTATAGCAAACATTCAATTCCAATTTCAATTTCAATTTGATACAGCAACAATTAAATTATGGTGAAATTATGCTCTCCAGGTTGTTACGGCACACACAGTTGGTTCAATACAAACATTTGCGATATACACCATAATCCAAGATGGTTCGTAGAGAGGAAACGTGTGCAAGTGTGCACACAGTTGCCTTTTGCAAAGCGTGTGCTATGTCAGACTGTATCACAAATGGTGCTGGCAAACTAACCAGTTGCGATAGTTTCCTTATCGTACATGATTCGCAACCATGAACTGTTTCTGATGAAGTATGCATCGTAAACGTTGCACCACAGAATAGCGTGTGTGATAGTTGCCTTATCGTACACGATTTGCAACCATGAGCTGATTCTGATGAAGTATGCATCATAAACGTTGCACCACAGAATCGCGTGTGCGATAGTTGTCATGTATGACAATGTTACGACGGTCCGACATTTTGTAATCCTATCCGACACTCGTATGATGATTAACTAATCTTCTTAATTAGTTATCGCATACGGTTTGTGAAATGCGAATGTGTGTGATTTCTATAATAGTGAAACATTTGTGATGGGCCGGGCATCGTAAACGTAGCACCACAGAATACCGACTGCGATGGAAATGCGACCACAAATGAAAAGGAGTACTGTAGGGTTCCTATCCCCAGCGGTTTCTGGGCCGTGTGGGAAGGACCCCCTAATCGCCCACACTCAGTAGGTGACGGTTCCAAATGCCATCGCAGAAAGGGGTTTTAAACCGTTTTTATAGCACTGACACGTACGAGTGCTTGTTTATACATTAATTGAGTTTCTGGTCATTTAATGTGCATAATTCAATTTTGAACTACAAGCACATCCTCTAGTGCACCAAATTTGGTTGAAAAATAACATGTGTGTCCTTAGGAGAATTTCTAGGTCCCATGCAAGAAATGGGAATGAAAATCAAACATCTGGGTGTCGCGGCTCGGCCGAGAACATTGAGAAACTTGGTTATAAAATTCTTGTAAGTCCAAAACACACATGAACATCATGAAACCTGGCATGGTGTCATGGTACTATCATGCCGTGGTAAAATTTTGGCCGAATAGGACCAGTTTTGGTATAAGCTTCTTGCAAACCGGAGCTTCTCTTAAGAAGGCTCGTGGTTCTGAAAGGGAACGTGCCACCTTTGTGTGCGCAACGATATACGCTAATCCCCTTGATTTTCTTTACAGAGGCAACATAGAACTATACGAGTGTCGTGTTAAATTTTTGAATTACTCCGGGTTCTTTTGGCCTTGTTTTACATTAATTGAGTTTTTGGACATTTAATGTGCATAATGCAAATTTGAACTACAAGCACATGCTCCAGTGCACCAAAGTTGGTTGAAAAATCACATGGGTGTCCTTGGGTGAATTTCTAGGTCCCATGAAAGAAATGGGAATGAAAACCAAACATCTGGGCATCGTGGCTCGGCCGAGAACATTGAGAAACTTGGTTTTAAAATACTTGTAAATACAAAACATGCCAGAAAATCAAGAAACTTGGCATGGTGTCATGTCATGGTACTATCATGTTATGGTAAAAAACTTGGTCGAATTGGAACAAGTTTTGGTATAAGCTTCTTGCAAATCGGAGCTTCTCTCAAAAAGGCTCGTGGTTCTGAGAAGGAACATGCCACCTTTGTGTGCAAAAAGATAGACGCTGCCCCCCCTTGATTTCCTTTACAAAGGCAACATAGAACTATATGAGTGTCGTTTTAAATTTTGGAATTATTCTTGGTTCGTTTGGCCTTTTATACATTAATTGAGTTAGTGGACATTTAATGTGCATAATTCAAATTTGAACTACAAGCACATGCTCCAGTGCACCAAAGTTGGTTGAAAAATCACATGTGTGTCCTTGGGTGAATTTCTAGGTCCCATGCAAGAAATGGGAATGAAAAACCAAACATCTGGGCATCGTGGATCGGCCGAGAACATTGAGAAACTTGGTTTTAAAATTCTTGGAAATCCAAAACACGCCTGAAAATCATGAAACTTGGCATGGTGTCATGTCATGGTATTATCATGTTGTGGTAAAAAACTTGCCGAATTGGAACAAGTTTTGGTATAAGCTTCTTGTAAACCGGAGCTTCTCTCAAAAAGGCTCGTGGTTCTGAGAGGGAACGTGTCACCTTTGTGTGCGAAATGATAGACGTTGCCCCCCTTGATATATGAGTGTCGTGTTAAATTTTGGAATTATTCCGGGTTCGTTTGGCCTTTTTATACATCAATTGAGTTTCTAGACATTTAATGTGCATAATTCAAATTTGAAACACAAGCACATGCTCCAGTGCACCAAAGTTGGTTGAAAAATAACATGTGTGTCCTCGGGTAAATTTCTAGGTCCCATGCAAGAAATGGGAATGAAATTCAAATATCTGGGCACCATGGCTTCGCCAGAAACATTGAGAAACTTGGTTTTTTAATTCCTGTAAATCCAAAACTCGCCTGGAAATCATGAAACTTGGCATGGTGTCATGACATGCCAATAACATGCCATGGAAAAAAACTTTGCCGAATTGGAACAACTTTTGCTATAAGCTTCTTGCAATCTGGAGCTTCTCTCAAGAAGGCTCGTGGTTCTAAGAGGGAACGTGTCACCTTTGTGTGCGAAAAGATATACGCTAGCCACCCCCCTGAATTTCTTTACAAAGGCAACATAGAACTATATGACTGTCGTGTTAAATTTTGGGATTAGTCCGGGTACTTTTGGACTTGTTTATACATTAACTGACTTTCTGGTCATTTAATGTGCACAATTCAATTTTTGTAGCGACTAGACCTCAAACAGTCCAGTCTCTGTGCATCAGTGTCATCCCTGGATCGGTAATGCTGACACACACAGTACTTGAGGATTTATAACAGAGTTTTAATCACACACTTATTACATCAAATGTCTCAAAAAGAGAGCATATTACAATAATATGGCTTAAGGCCATCTAAAAACAATAACAACGGAAGGCTTGGAAGATAAAGTGAGTCCATCAACTCCAATGGCATAGCTGAGTGAAAGACTACGACCTATGACATCTTACTCATCGTCTGAAAAGTCTGCAACATGAAATGTTGCAGCCCGAAATAGGTCAGCACATGGAATATGCTGGCAATGTAACACATAGAATAATGAACAGAATGAATGCTATCACTACATGCATATATGGCTAGTGGAAAGCTCTATGGTTACAGTTTTGCATAAAGCCATTTTTTCCTACAACAACGGAATTAAGTTTATTTAACTATCATGGTGGTTGTTAAACATTGAGAAGGTTCCTCCAACTCAATCCCAATTAAGCATCATCATTAAACCCAACAAATTAATTTAGAGTGATGAGATCAACATGATAATCCAAGAACCAGATACTCAAGATGTCCATAACCAGGGACACGGCTAACCATGATTAATTTATACACTATGCAGAGGTTTGTGCACTTCTCCCCGCAAGACTCGAATACATCCATGGTCGGAGATTTGAGACACAGTCTTTCTGAAGCATTAACTCTCTACTCTGGGTAGACAGTACCACCTACAACCCAATACATCTAGTAGTCTACCTCTTCAAGAGCTTCATCAACTTACTCAACTATGCCAGAGCCCATATTGGCTTGTGGGTGCACACGGAAGTTTCTAGAATGAATAATCTTATGATCCCTTTGAGCCTGGGTGGCGAACCGTAGGATGATCACACGGGTACCCCGGGATATCCTAGGACAACACTAGATTCTCCAGGTGACCTGACAACCACTGGGTACTCCAGGGTGCCTTAAGCAATCCACCCAGATGTGTATTTAAGTAGCCACCTTAAGTTAACTATTAATTAACAAAACTCACATCTGTCATGGATTCACTCACCCAAACCACGTCTACAAGCATACAATAGCAATATAAGCATCACGTCAAAGTAACTCCCAAAGGTTTGATAATAAACAGGGCAATAGGTTCTACCTCGTCATCTACTTCCCAAAACCCACATGTTAAATCACATCCTAACCATGCAATGTTTGAGGGTTGATCTAATGCAATAAAACTGGGTAGTAAAGAGGTATGATCAAAGTGTTACTTGCCTTGCTAATGATCCGCAAAACCTAGAGACTCGTAGTAGCACACTTCGCACTCCGGGTGCTCTATCACAAACAAACAATAACATACATAAGCACTCAACTAGAAGCATGGGTAAAAATCAAATAATAATATCTAACTAGAAAGTTCAATTGAAGAACTCCGGTTTGCAAAAAAGAATCAAATCAAACGGAGCAACGAAACTCAAACTACGAAAAAAACAAGATCCATTTACTAAACTGGACGAAAGTTAAATTTTACAGTACCAAAATCTTGTTCAAGTTGATTAAAAAGAAAGAGGGCTTTGAGTCGAAGATCTAGGCAGTTCAATCGCCTGATTCTGATAAACGAGCGAAAAGATAAACTAAAATGAAGATCAGGGCAGAAATCGCGATCGAAAATAATCGCGGAAAAACCCTGGAAAAGAAAACTGATGAACAGGCTAACAAACGAACATTCACTGTCTGCGACTAACGGATGAACATCGTTAGTTAAAACGAACGTACGGACAAACATCCACTATTTAACTAAACCGGGAAAAAAAATAAAAAAACTGATCTAAAGAAAAATAACCTAGGGTTTCAAAAAAACCGATCGGTTTTCTCGCGAAAACCGGCGGCGGCGGCGGCTACCTCATCGGCGGCGGGGTTGGTGGCGGCAGCGGCGAGCTGCTCCGGCGGTGGGGTCAGTGGCAGCAGCTCCGGCGCCGGGCGGGTGATGGCGGCGTGGCGAGCGGCAGCGGCAGCGGCGATGGCAGCGAGCAGCAGTGGCGCGTGGCGGTGACAGGGTTGGGGCGGGGAGGGGCTAGGGTTTCGATGGGGGATCGGGCACCTGGCTTATAAGGCCGGTCGGGCCAGGAGTCCTAGCCGGACACGGCCCGGTTAGGTCGGTTCACTTTTTTTCTTTTTTTTTAAATAATTCCGACACGTAGAAAAACAAATAAAAGAAATACTAAACAGACTCCAAAAATCCTGAAATAAATTTTCCATGCCCTCTAAAAATATAGCGGACAAGGTGAACATTTAAATGGGCCCCTAATGCAATTTTGAAAAACGCACTTTTTCCTAATTCAAATAAGATAGCAATAAAACTCCGAATAAAAAACTTATTTGATTTTAATATCTTTCCACCAATATTTCTTTATTTTGGAGAAGTCATTTTATCCCCTCTCTTTTATTTTCATATAAGAAATATTCGAAGAGAAAATAATTAAAACCAAATGATCCTCTTTTTTTCAAAATTTGAGAGAACTCAAACATGAAAATAACGAAATCCCCAACTCTCTCCGTGGGTCCTTGAGTTGCTTAGAATTTCTGGGATCAACCAAAATGCAATAAAATATGATATGCAATGATGATCTAATGTATAAAATTCCAAATTGGAAATTTGGGATGTTACAAACCTACCCCCCTAAAGATGAATCTCGCCCTCCAGATTCGGGTTGGCTAGAAAATAGGTGCAGGTGATCCTTTCATAGGTCTTCCTCTTGCTCCCAGGTGGCTTCATCCTCGGTATGGTGGCTCCACTGAACTTTGCAGAACTTGATAACCTTGCTGTGTGTGACTCGGCTGGCAAACTCGAGTATCTTCACTGGTTTCTCCTCGTAGGTCAAATCGCTATCCAAGTGAATCGCTTCCAGTGGCACTGTATCCCTTAGAGGAATATCGACCATCTCTACGTGGCACTTCTTCAACTGGGAAACATGGAACACATCATGAACTCCTAACAATCCTTCTGGCAATTCCAACTTGTAAGCAACTTCTCCCATACGCTCCAAAACTTTGTATGGTCCCACAAAACGTGGCGCTAACTTTCCCTTAACTCCAAAACACTTAACTCCTCGAAGTGGTGAGACACGAAGGTACACTCTGTCTCCGACTTCGTAAAGTGTCTCCTTGCATTTAGAATCCGCATAACTCTTCTGCCTGGATTGGGCTACCTTGAGTCTATCGCAAATCAACTTAACCTTCTCTTCAGACTCCTTAATCAAATCTGGTCCAAACAACTGACGGTCTCCAACTTCATCCCATAACAACGGTGTCCTGCACCTCCTTCCGTATAAAGCCTCGAAAGGGGCCATCTTCAAACTAGCTTGATAACTATTATTGTAAGAGAACTATGCGTACAGCAAATTGTCGTCCCAACTAGATCCATAATCTAGTGCACAAGCTCTCAACATGTCCTCTAGAATCTGATTGACTCTCTCGGTCTGTCCATCTGTCTGTGGATGAAAGGTTGTACTGAACTCTAGCCTGGTACCCAAAGTCTCATGCAACGGATTCCACAACTTTGAGGTAAACTGGGTTCCTCTATCTAATACAATGGTCCTCGGAACTCCTTGCAGGCATACGATCCTGGTCATGTATATCTTGGCCAACTTAGCACTGGTGTAAGTGGTCTTCACTGGGATGAAATGAGCTACCTTCGTCAAACGATCGACTACAACCCATATCGAGTCATAGCCTGAACAAGTCCTGGGCAATCCTATGATAAAATCCATGCCTAGCTTATCCCACTTCCATTCGGGTATCAGCAATGGTTGTAGCAATCCTGCTACCTTCTGATGCTCTGCCTATACTCTCTGACATACATCACATACTGCTACATACTCCACAATGTCCTTCTTCATTCTGGTCCACCAGAAACTGTCCTTCAAATCCAGAAACATCTTGGTATTTCCTGGGTGAATCGAATACGGTGAATCATGGGCCTCCTGCAGAATCAACTTCCTGATCTCAGGGTCATTAGGCACATATACGCGATCCTCAAACCATAGGGTATCATGCTCATCCTCACGAAATTCTCTAGCCTTTCCTTTGTTCATCCTTTCCTTTATCTCGGCAATCTCTTTGTCCGTTTTTTGAGCTTCTCTGATCTTATCCATCAAGGTAGACTGAATTTCCAACGCTGCTACATAACCTCTCGGAACTATTTCCAAACATAGCTCGCAAAGATCCTCTGCTAACTCCTTGGGTAATCCTCCGGTCATGAGTGTATTGACATGACTCTTGCGACTCAATGCATTGGCTACTACGTTAGCCTTTCCGGGATGATAGTGCAACTTCATATCATAATCCGTGATGAGCTCCAACCATCTCCTATGAGATTTAACTCCTTCTGCGTGAAGATATATTTCAAACTCTTGTGATCTGTGTACACCTCACAGTGATTTCCGATGATAAAATGTCTCCATGTCTTCAATGCATGCACTACGACTGCTAACTCCAAATCGTGCATAGCATAATTCAACTCATGGGGTTTAAGCTGTCATGAGGCATATGAAACAACTCTTCCCTCCTGCATAAGCACTGCTCCAAGTCCTCGACGAGAAGTGTTGCAATACACTTGATAATCCTTGCGTTGATATGGAAGAATCAACACTGGGGCTGTAACCAAACATTTCTTCAACTCCTAAAAACTGGCCTCGCAATCCTTAGTCCATTTTAACTTGGTGTCCTTCTTTAACAACTCCATCATGGGCTTTGCAATCTTTGAGAAATTCTCAATGAACCTTCTATAGTATCCTGCGAGTCCAAGGAAACTCCGTATTTCTCCAACTGACGTGGGTGATTCCCAATTAGTCACAGTGACAACCTTGGTGGGGTCTACTGGTATTCCTTCTTCGGATATAACATGTTCGAGGAATCCAACTTCCTTCAACCAAAACTCACACTTGTTGAACTTGGCATATAACTGATGTTCTCTGAGCTTCCCAAGTACCAAACGCAAATGCTCCTTATGCTCCTCTTCATTCTTCGAGTAGACCAATATGTCATCAATGAACACCACGACGAACTTATCCAAAAACTCCATAAACACCTTGTTCATCATGTTCGTGAAATATGCAGGCACGTTAGTCAGACCAAATGACATAACGGTATACTCATATAGCCCGTACCTTGTGGTAAAAGTTGTCTTAGATATATCCTGCTCTCGAATCTTCAGCTGGTGGTATCCTGATCGCAGATCAATCTTGGAAAATACCTTAGATCTTTGCAACTAGTCAAACAAATCATTGATCATCGGTAGTGGGTACTTGTTCTTGATCGTCACTTCATTCAATCCATGATAATCAATAACCATCCTCAATGATCCATCCTTCTTTTCCACTAGAAGCACTGGTGATCCCCAAGGTGAAGAACTTGGGTGAATATAGCCTTTATCCAGTAACTCCTTAATCTGCTTCTTAATTTCTTCCAAATCCTTTGCAGGCATCCGATACGGTCTCTTAGATATTGGCCCTGTGCCTAGCAAAAGCTCAATCAAAAACTCAATGTCTCTATCTGGTGGCATGCCTGGCAACTCCTCTGGAAATACATTAGGGAAATCTTTCACCACTGGTACTTCCACCTATACAACTCCTGATAAGGAATTCACTTGAGTCCTCTTCGGCACATGCCGGGATACATACTTAATCCTTGTTCCTTCGGGAGTAGTGAGCAAAATCGACTTATTGGCGCAGTCAATGTTCCCACCATACATCCTCTTGCGGTTGTCTATCTGCTGCTGCTTCCCTTCAATCATGAGAGCTCTGTCTACCAACTCCTGGTAGTTGTTGAAGGTTGCCACCATCAACTGCATTCTCAGCTCATCATTCAGTCCTTCCAGAAACTTCTCCTGCTTAGCGGCATCTATAGCAACGTCATCCGGGGCATAACATGCTAACTTACTAAAATCATCCACATACTGGCGCACTGTGCGTCCTCCTTGGCGCAAGTTGTGAAACTCGCGCTTCTTCATGGCCATAGCTCCTGCTGAAACATGGGCAGTGCAAAAACCCTGCTGAAACTGGTCACATGTGACAGTGTCGATGGGGTAAGTGGCTGTGAAATTCTCCCACCATGATGCTGCGGGTCCATCAAGCTGATGTGCAGCAAAACGCACTCTCTTCGCATTTGCGCACCCTGTAGTGGTCAACTCCCTCCCAATCTTTCAGAGCCAATCATCTGCAACAATCGGCTCGGTGCTACTAGAGAACACCGGCGGATTCAGCCATAGAAAATGGGCTAAGTGATCAACAGGTGGTGGTGGTGGTGGGTTGTTGTTGTTGTTGTTCCCCTTGTTCTGATTCTGGACTAGTAGTTGCATCAGGGTATTCTACTACTAGATCAACTGACTGAGCTCTGGTGGGAAAGCAAATCCATTGCCACATCTTGGAGGCATCTGATGGGATTAGAAAAGATGAGAAACAGAACAGAATGAGGTCTAGAGGGAAAACACTACCCATATGCACATGAGACAAACACAAACATATCACTTCAATCAATTCACACAAGGGCATATAGGCGGTCTAACTATCGTTACAAAAGTGCTCGGACTATACTATATACATGGGGGAATACTACTACTGATTTGGTGGTCGACTAGAAGTTTTAATCGGTGGAAGACTCCATGATATCTGCTCCAGCTTCATCAACATAGTCATCATCGCTATCATCAAGGTCTGAGTCGGTGTCGTCGATGATGATGTAGTCCTCTGAATGAATGGAATCGTCATCTTCTCCTCCTGGCGCGGGGTCTCCCATGAATATTCCTAGCTTCCTCATCAAATCGTCATTCTTGTCCATGAGTATCGTCATTTCCTCCTCATAACCATCGCGTGTAGACTTGAGTTCTTCCTCCAGCTCTGTGATCCTGATCATTGCCTTCTTCAGATCTATCATGCCTGCGCACATCTGGTTCTCCTGGCGTCGAATGTGCTGGTTTAACTCCTGGATGAAAGTTGCAATGGACCTATCCCTCCTGGTGCTTATCTGTAACACCCCGGATGCAACTTTCCATATGTGTAACTCTAACTCTAGCCTTTTCCGGAGATGCGATATGATATTTCCTTCGTGGTTGGGTTTTTGTATTTTGTTTTGCATTTTGTTCATGTCTTGCATTTCATCTCATGGCATCATATGCATTGCATCCGCATGTTTTCATAAAAACTTGCATTCGCTCGTTGTTGCCGTTTCTCCCTTTGCCTTCATCACCTTCCCTCGGACCGCTTTGCCTTCGTTGACCATTCCAGACCAATCGGGTTTTTGCTTCCCTCTTGACCGTGCCGGCCTAACCCCCCTTTGCGTGCGTGTCCGAAACTTCCCCGATCTCGATCCGGGTGGTCGTGACCGATGGGTCTGGATTATCCTCAAACATCCCTAGAATATCTTCGGTTTCTTATTTGGACTCCCATAGCATTTTATCTTGACCGTCCGATTTTGATCAGATGATCCAAACTCCCTCCTTTCCTTATATATAGAGCAGCCCCTAACCTAATCTAGTCCAACCCTAAAATCTAGCCCCCTTGTCCCATCGCCCGCCGCCACTCTCTTCCTTGGGATCGCTCCCGATCCAAAAATCCACTGGGCCAACCACCTCCTGCCCTCGATCCACCCAATCCCACAACCCTCCACTCCTCTTGATCCATGGCCACCTCCTACTCGAGCAACTAGCGCCCCGCTGCCTTCTCTCCCCTATTTGATCCGGAGGAGAGGAGCTTCTCCACGCTGTGCTCCTTACCCGAGCCCCACCTCGACTCCGGAGCGCCACCGAGCCCCGCGCCTCTCCTCCAGTTTGCCTGCCGTCATCCCCGGCGAGCAGTTCTGCCGGCCAGGCCACCCCGGCCAGCCTCCGGCCACCTGTAGGCCGACCCCGTCGCGCCCACAGCCTCTCCCGCTTGAGGGCTCCCGAGGACACCTGCGAGTTCCGGTCCGAACCCCGCCATCCTCGTCTGTCCGTCGTGCCGCCGAGGCCCGGCTTCTCTATCTCCCTCCAACCACAGTCGCGCAAGTGCCCCTGCTCCACTCGAGCAAGCTACAGCTCGCCGGAGCCAGCAGATGAGTGTTGCCCTTCTCTTTGCTCTTTCTTTTCTTCCGTTGCTCCCTCCTTCCTCCTCTAATCTCCCTCCCTTTCCTGTTCGTTTTCTTCTCTGTCATGAAACGGATGAAGCTCGCCCTCTGCTACCATGGCCGCACCAACCGCAAGCTGTCGCCGGATCCACCCCCATCGGCCTCTATTCGGCGTGGCACCGCGGGGATCCGCTCGCCACCTCGCCGACCGGCAGCTTCCCGCGCCTGCCGGCCCCGCCGCAAGTCCCCAGCGCTACCTCCCTCTGTTCGAGCGAGGGAGACGAACGGCGACTCTTCTGCATCGAGCCGCTCTGACTCGAGCGCTCGCATTGACCCAGCACTCGCATGACCGCACCTACTCCAAGCCGCGGCCCAGCCCCAGCTCTCCTCTGCTCTGGCCCGGGGACTTTGGTGAGCAGCCCCCTAGAGCACCTCTGCCCTGTGCACTGTTAGGCCAGCCAGTTTCGGCCCGTTCACTGTTTTTTTCTGCCGAACGATTTTGTGTTTTATCCAGAAAACTGCATGTTTACAGATGGCCCCTTGTTGTTCATGCTTATAATAAATATCCAACCATGCATCGGATTAAAATGTTTTATATATGTAAAATGCTTAGAATTTCATCTAGTTTCATAATATGCCACTTTCATCCATGTTTAAAATGTTTAAAATGATGTTTGTTTAAATTTCCTCAAATGCCATGCTAAAATGATTTATTTCATAACTAAATATCCGTAGCTCCAATTTTAATAAACTTTATATGTAAATTGGGTGGAAAAATGCCTAGTTTAACATGGTGCACTTTATTTTGCTGTTTAACAACAATAAAATATGTTTTAGGGCAGAACAGTGCCAAATTCGAAATATACATATGAGGATTTTCCAGAATTGTTGTTTGTTACTTCCGGCCTCATTTAAACTTGCATAGATAGATAGTTTCATTATGCTTCACCCCTTGCCATGTTTAACAACATTTAATATTGTTGAGTAGCTTATAACGAGATCAAACTAAATAACTGCATGTGGTGTTTTGTCAATATGCAACTCGTTGCATATTGAGCTCCACTTAACTTGTAGTATTGCTTGTTGCACTTTGCCATACCATGCCTCATTAAACTGGACATGCATCATACTTGGTTGAGCATCATGCCATGTCTATGTGTTGTGTGTTTACCTTGTTGTTTGCTTCTTTCCAGTTGTGCTTCTTCTCGTTAGTTCCTGTTTCGTTGCGATCGTGAGGATTAGTTTGTCTACGCTTGGTTCATCTTTGTGGCTTCATCTTCTTCATGGACTCGTTCTTCTTCCTTGCGGGATTTCAGGCAAGATGACCGTCACCTTGGATATCACTACTATCATTGCTATGCTAGTTGCTTCGTTCTATCGCTATGCTGCACTACCTATCACTTGTTCTTCAAGCCTCCCAAATTGCCATGTCAGCCTCTAACCTTTTCACCCTTCCTAGCAAACCGTTGTTTGGCTATGTTACCGGTTTGCTCAGCCCCTCTTATAGCGTTGTTAGTTGCAGGTGAAGTTGAAGATTGCTCCATGGTGGACAGGATTATGTTGGGATATCACAATATCTCTTATTTAATTAATGCATCTATATACTTGGTAAAGGGTGGAAGACTCGGCCTTATGCCTGGTGTTTTGTTACACTATTGCCGCCCTATTTTCCGTCATACCGATGCTA
Source organism: Triticum timopheevii (assembly GCA_963921465.1). Classification (NCBI taxonomy): domain Eukaryota; kingdom Viridiplantae; phylum Streptophyta; class Magnoliopsida; order Poales; family Poaceae; genus Triticum; species Triticum timopheevii. Next base: position 159,067,554 of record OY997272.1, read on the forward strand.
TGTTCCCGGATTTTGCGTTCCTTGCGCGGTTGGGTGATTTATGGGACCCCTTGACAGTTCGCTTTGAATAAAACTCCTCCAGCAAGGCCCAACCTTGGTTTTACCATTTGCCTCACCACTACCTATACCCATCCCTTGGGTCGGCCAACCCGAGGGTCATCTTTATTTTAGCCCCCCGGGCCAGTGCTTCTCTAAGTGCTGGTCCGAACCGAGCAGCCTGCGGGGCCACCTCGAGGAAACTCGAGGTCTGGTTTTACTCATAGCTTGACTTATCCGTTGTTGCCCTGTGAACAAGATTTGTGCAGCTCCTATCAGGATTGATGGTGCATCGGGCGGCTTTGTTGGTCTTGTTTTACCATTGTCGAAATGTCTTGTAAACCAGGATTCTGAGACTGATCGGGTCTTCCTGGGAGAAGGTATATCCTTTGTTGACCATGAGAGCTTGTGATGGGCTAAGTTGGGACACCCCTGTAGGGTATAAACTTTCAAGAGCCGTGCCCGCAGTTATGTGGCAGATGGGAATTTGTTAATGTCCGGTTGTAGATAACTTGACACCAGTTCCGAATTAAAACACATCAACCGCGTGTGTAGCCGTGATGGTCTCTTTTCGACGGAGTCCGGGAAGTGAACACGGTTTTGGGTTATGTTTGACGTAACTAGGAGTTCAGGATCACCTCTTGATCATTGCTAGCTTCACGACCGTTCCGTTGCTTCTCTTCTCGCTCTTATTTGCGTATGTTAGCCACCATATATGCTTAGTTGCTGCTGCAACCTCACCACTTATCCTTCCTTAGCCATTAAGCTTTGCTAGTCTTGATACCCATGGTAATGGGATTGCTGAGTCCTCGTGGCTCACAGATTACTACAAGAATAGTTGCAGGTACAGGTTTTGCGATGATCATGATGCGAGAGCGATGCTTGCTTGTTTTGGAGTTCTTCTTCTGCTTCTTCTTCGATCAGGGGATATGTTCCAGGTCGGCAGCCTGGGCTAGCAGGGTGGATGTCGTTGAGTTTTTGTTTGTGTTTCATCCATAGTCGGATGTTGCTCTTGTGTATGATGTTGTTGTATTTGTGTGGCGTTCTATGCCTCTTGTATGTATCCTCGTCTATTATGTAATGTTGATGTAATGATATCCACCTTGCAAAAGTTTATCAATATGCGGTTCTATCCTTGGTGGGACCTTCGAGTCTCTTTAGGATAGTATCACATATTGGGCGTGACAAGTTGGTATCAGAGCCTCGACTGACCATAGGAGCCCCCTTGATTGTTGGCCTTTGTTGAGTCTAGAAGAAAACTATTTTGAGTCTTAGGATTATATATATCGGAGAGTAAGATTCTTTTCACTCCTCAGTCCCTTCGTTGCTCTGGTGAGGCCTCGTGACGTAGATGTTTTGACTTTCCTCTCCTCAAATTTCACTAAAAAAAATTTAGGATCTCGCGGGTATCTTGGGATCATTCCGATATTCTTGTGACGAGAATAGTGTTCTTGGTGCCTCCTAACATTTAGGGGTTGTGGCAGTGTCCCGGGGAGTTGAGCTCCGACGTGTTGTCGTCACAATTTTATCATTGCAGTTCTGGAATACCTGAGTTTTGCCGACATCAAAAATCTCTTTTATGCAGTTGTTGGTGAGATAACCTCGACGCCACCCAGTACTGGGGAGTTCGGGAGTATTGCCATAGCTCGTATAACGGATGCTTTTCAAAGGTTGAGGTACACAATTTCTGAAGGTTTCTTGGTTATGTGTTGACGGATGGATACAGCTGGATGTAGGGATTGTTAGTTTTGGGTGAGATATATATTGCTTCTCCTGTATCCCCAACACAAAATTGCATAACCAGAAAATTTCGGGAGTTTATAGGTGGGAATTCAAGTAGCTCCTAGAATATCTTTCCGATAGATGCATGATATGAGATTGGGGTTCGACGTCTAGTGGTCCGCCTATCCACGGTCGTTTTTACAGTGGTCTCGGTGTGTCTTAAAGAGCCCTTGGCTATGACGGTTCGGGGACACTTCGTATGTCATGTGCACTGCCTTGTACATGATGGTGATGTACGATCGAGCCCATGTGGGCCCCACCATGAAAACTTCGGACCAAATCTCTATCATATGTTTGTTCCGGCTTATTCTGCAAGTCAATCCTTTGTTTTGTTTTAGTTATGGTATTCGAGTTGCTTCGAAGTCAAATGTTGAATCCATACCTTGCCTAAACTGTGTTCTCATATTGCTATGTGAATACTAATCCTTTTTGATCATCGAGAGTGTCATGACAATTCTTCTCTAACTGGCGTGATTCTCTCCAGGCTAATACTATCATTTTTCCCATTCGCAATATCAATTCTAAGTTTTCCCAACGGTGTTTGTTTCATCCGTCCCCAAGTTGTCTTTGTTTTCCCGCCCTCCCACCCTTTTTCTTCAAGGACTTAGATTTATTAATCAAGTATCCTTTTATTGATGGGAAGTTCTCCATTCTTTTCCGTCAATGTTCTTATCCGGTGATTCTCAGGAAGATACTAACGGAGTTTCAAGTTTATTAATCTTTGTTCTCTTTTCTTCTTCAGTGGATCCAATTCAAGCTTTGTCAAGCATATCCTTTCCCCGTTTCAAATGTTTTCCCATGCCGGTGCATCTCATAATCATTCACCTCTCTCTATTCGTATCCGGAGTGCTAAAGATATCTCAGAAGAATCATGTTTCCATTCTTAATCCGTTCGAGTACTTCGAGGTTTTTTCTCTCATTCAAGCTATTTAATTCTACCAATGTAGTCTCTATTTCAAGCAATCCTTCAACGATGGTTCTTTCGAGTGGGCCCTAACCCACTGGTCTTTTCCCAGGATCTAACCTGACTCTTCTAATTTATCCGGAGTGATTTCCAAAGTCTTTCGAAGTTTGACGTAAGAATGAATTTTCATCAGTCATATTCCTTCTCGATCGCTTTCAGAATATTTTCATCGTTGGTTCATCATTCCTATTCTTCTTTGTTCTGGAGTGTCTCAACAATTGGGTGGTGTTTCTCCTCGTCATTCTCGGATTTTTAAGACCGAAGAAGAGTTCCTTTTAAATCCTTACCCGTTCTTCCAAAGATGCGTAGTTCAAGCTTGATGCCATCCTCTCGTACTTGTTTTCAATTGTGAGAATTCTTTTCACCCATTCGGAGCATTTCATGAGTTATTTCCATTTCTTTCCTCCAAAGGCCATCATGTCATAATTCTTCATTCTTAGCGTGTAGCTATCATTCTCCAAATCTTACCGGTGCATCGTTCTACCCTCTAATAAGTTCATGATCTCTTTGTTCTCATGTATTTAAATCCCCTCAAGTATCTTCATTCGTTTTCCAATTCTTTCCTGTGAATTGTACCTTTGCTACGTTCATTTTCAATTCTTACGGGGGTTCATTCAAGATTTCTTTTCCTTGATTATCATATCAATTCATTCGTTCTTTTCAATTCCTATCGGTGGTTCACTGAAGACCTTACTCAAGTTTGCGTTATATCTCTCTTAATCCTTTCAACGAGAATAAGTAGCATGCCTATCTGCTGCTTGTCATCAATTTAAGATGGTGAAGGGTAAGCATGACATAAATCTTATTCTTGTTTTCCTCAAGGTGATTTAATACCTTATTCCAGAGTTTGTTCAGGATATCATATTCTCGATTCAAGTTGCTCACCTTTCTTTTCCGGAGTTCCAAGTTTGGATGTCTTGTCACGAAGCTCCATCTATATCATTGCAAGGCTTCAATCTTGTTCGCTTCAACCTTCAATTCTTTTATATTATCATTTCCTATCTCGAGTTCTTCATGGAGGCTCAACATGGTGATTTGTCAAGGATTCTTTTCATTCTTCAATTGTTCTTCAAGATTTCTCTTGAAGTTATGACCCACCAAGCGATACTCTAAAATAAACATGGTGCTCAACACATGTTTTGTTTTGAGGAGCTCAAGTATTCTTCATCTTACATTCAAGTGCTATTCTTTCTACCTTATCTTTTGAAATGGTGTTATTGTTGGGGAACGTTGCAGAAAACAAAAATTTTCCTACGGTTTCACCAAGATCCATCTATGAGTTCATCTAGCAACGAGTGATTAGATGCATCTACATACCTTGTAGATCGCGAGCGGAAGCGTTCAAAGAACGGGGATGATGTAGTCAAACACGACGTGATCCAAATCACCGGAGATCCTAGAACCGAACGGACGGCACCTCCGCGTTCAACACACGTATGGAACAGCCACGTCTCCTCCTTCTTGATCCAGCAAGGGAGGGAGGAGAGGTTGAGGGAGATGGCACCAACAGCAGCACGACGGCGTGGTGTTGATGGAGCTGCAGTACTCCGGCAGAGCTTCGCCAAGCACTATGGAGGAGGAGGAGGTGTTGGAGAGGGAGAAGGAGGCAACCAAAGGCCAAGGTGTGAAGTCCCTCCTCTCCCCCACTATATATAGGAGGGCCAAGGGGGGGTGGCCGGCCCTAGGAGATCCAATCTCCTAGGGGGGCGGCGGCCAAGGGGGGTTTCCCTCCCCCCCCCCCCCCAAGGCACCTAGGAGGTGCCTTCCCCTCCTAGGACTCTTCCCCCCTCAAACCCTAGGCGCATGGGAATATGTGGGGCTGGTGCCCTTGGCCCATGTAGGCCAAGGCGCACCCCCTACAGCCCATGTGGCCCCCCGGGATAGGTGGACCCACCTGGTGGACCCCCGGGACCCTTCTGGTGGTCCCGGTACAATACCGATAACCCCGAAACTTGTCTCGATGCCCGAAACAGGACTTCCCATATATAAATCTTTACCTCCGGACCATTCCGGAAATCCTCGTGACGTCCAGGATCTCATCCGGGACTCCGAACAACATTCGGGTTACTGCATATACATATCCCTACAACCCTAGCGTCACTGAACCTTAAGTGTGTAGACCCTACGGGTTCGGGAGACATGTAGACATGACCGAGATCGCTCTCCGGTCAATAACCAACAGCGGGATCTGGATACCCATGTTGGCTCCCACATGCTCCACGATGATCACATCGGATGAACCACGATGTCGAGGATTTAATCAACCCCTATGCAATTCCCTTTGTCAATCGATATGTTACTTGCCCGAGATTCGATCGTCGGTATCCCAATACCTCGTTCAATCTCGTTACCGGCAAGTCACTTTACTCGTACCGTAATGCATGATCCCGTGACCAGACACTTGGTCACTTTGAGCTCATTATGATGATGCATTACCGAGTGGGCCCAGTGATATCTCTCCGTCATACGGAGTGACAAATCCCAGTCTCGATCCGTGTCAAACCAACAGACACTTCTGGAGATACCTGTAATGCACCTTTATAGTCACCCAGTTACGTTGTGACATTTGATACACCCAAAGCACTCATACGGTATCCGGGAGTTACACGATCTCATGGTCAAAGGAAAAGATACTTGACATTAGAAAAGCTCTAGCAAACGAACTATACGATCTCACGCTATGCTTAGGATTGGGTCTTGTCCATCACATCATTATCCTAATGATGTGATCCCGTTATCAATGACATCCAATGTCCATAGTCAGGAAACCATGACTATCTATTGATCAACGAGCTAGTCAACTAGAGGCTTACTAGGGACATGTTGGTGTCTGTTATTCACACATGTATTATGATTTCCGGATAATACAATTATAGCATGAATAAAGACAATTATCATGAACAAAGAAATATAATAATAATGCTTTTATTATTGCCTCTAGGGCATATTTCCAACAGTTATGTCATTCTTGATAATTTCCCTTCGTGATTCAAGTTATCAAGAATGAGATATTTAAACCCATCGTTTCTTCATTGGAGTTATCTTGGGTTATACACCTAAAGCCTTCCCTAAGGAATGTTGATATTGTGGTGCTCATCAATGATCCAAATTTCTCCTTCGCATCTTGGTGAAGAAGTTTTCATATCTTCGTTGATCTCAATCAATCTTTGTTTTCATTGGTGGTAGAATTAGCCTAAATTTATTGATTTGGTTACATAATCCCATGGGAATCATGTCTTTGTTGTTGATTTTCCAACTACTCCATTCAAGACTTTCTCCTAAAGATGCTCTTTCAATTTTAGTTGGGAGACTTGTCATTTTTCTTCTCCGTTCTTTTCTTTCCAACGATCTAGCTTCTATTCTTTTATTCCAGAGGAATTGTGTTGTTGCTCTCTTTGAAGTATCATCACATTTTGACTAGTTCATGTTCTATTCCTTCCATGTTCAACCGAAGTGTTGTCCGAATTCTTTCGCTCATAGTCTTCGTCTATCTTGATTTAACCGGAGTGGTGTGTCCTCTTCTCAAGTTATTCCCATTTTGTCAAGTTTTGCTTCTCTTTTCAACCGGAGTGCTGTCCGAATTTGATCTTCCTTGTCCCTTGGTTATCTCGTTTCAACCAGAGTGGTTTCAATTCCTTCTTGTCCTCTGTACTCCACATTCATAGCTTTGCAACCTCCAAGGTTCACATGGTGTTCCTTGTTTCTATTTTCTACCGCAGTATCTCAATTGTGTTCAACTCCGTTGTGTTCTTTATTTCAACTTTTCAACCCCTCAAAGTTCTTTGGTTTCACTCATTGGTCGAAGAATCAACTTAGTTTTACCTCTTCTCTTCCTCTTCCGTTTCTCTCCGGTGCCATCCTAGATCTCGGGACGAGATCCTCTTGTAGTGGGGGAGTGTTATAACACCCCGGATGCAACTTTCCATATTCGTAACTCTAACTCTTGCCTTTTCCGGAGATGCGATATGATATTTCCTTCGTGGTTCGGTTTTTGTATTTTGTTTTGCATTTTGTTCATGTCTTGCATTTCATCTCATGGCATCATACGCATTGCATCCGCATGTTTTCATAAAAACTTGCATTCGCTCATTGTTGCCATTTCTCCCTTTGCCTTCATCACCTTCCCTCGGACCGCTTTGCCTTCATTGACCGTTCCAGACCAATCGGGTTTTCGCCTCCCTCTTGACCCTGACGGCCTAACCCCCATTTGAGTGCGTGTCCGAAACTTCCCCGATCTCGATCCGGGCGGTCGTGACCGATGGGTTTGGATTATCCTCAAACATCCCTAGAATATCTTAGGTTTCTTATTTGGACTCCCATAGCATTTTATCTTGACTGTCCAATTTTGATCAGATGATCCAAACTCCCTCCTTTCCTTATATATAGAGCAGCCCCTAACCTAATCTAGTCCAACCCTAAAATCTAGCCCCCTTGTCCCATCGCCCGCCGTAACTCTCTTCCTTGGGATTGCTCCTGATCCAAAAATCCACCGGGCCAACCACCTTCTCCCCTTGATCCACCCAATCCCGCAACCATCCACTCCTCTCGATCCATGGCCACCTCCTACTCGAGCAACCAGCGCCCCGCTGCCTTCTCTCCCCTGTTCGATCCGGAGGAGAGGAGCTTCTCCATGTCGTGCTCCTTCCCCGAGCCCCACCTCGACTCCGGAGCACCACCGAGCCCCGCGCCTCTCCTCCAGTTCGCCTGTCATCGTCCCCGGCGAGCAGTTGTGCCGGCCAGGCCACCCCGGCCAGCTTTCGGCCACCTGCAGGCCGACCCCATCGCGCCCACAGCCTCTCCCGCTCGAGGGCTCCCGCGCACACCTGCGAGTTTAGGTCCGAACCCCGCCGTCCTCGTCTGTCAATCATGCCGCCGAGGCCCGACTTCTTTCTCTCCCTCCAACCACAGTCGCGCAAGCGCCCCTGCTCCACCCGAGCAAGCTACAGCTCGCCGGAGCCAGCAGATAAGTGTTGCCCTTCCCTTTGCTCTTTCTTTTCTTCCATTGCTCCCTCCTTCCTCCTCTAATCTCCCTCCCTTTCCTGTTCGTTTTCTTCTCTGTCAGGAAACGGACGAAGCTCGCCCTCTGCTGCCATGGCCGCACCAACCGCAAGCCATCGCCGGATCCGCCTCCATCGGCCTCTGTTCGACGCGGCACCACCGGGATCCGCTCGCCACCTCGCCGACCTGCAGCTTCCTGTGCCTGCCGGCCCCGCTGCAAGTCCCCAGCCCCGCCTTCCTCTGTTCGAGCGAGGGAGATGAGCGGCGACTCTTCTGCATCAAGCTGCTCTGACTCGAGCGCTCGCGTTGACCCAGCGCTCGCATGACCGCGCCCACTCCAAGCCGCGGCCCAGCCCCAGCTCTCCTCTGCTCTGGCCCGAGGCCTTTGGTGAGCAGCCCCCTCGAGCCCCTCTGCCCTGTGCACTGTTAGGCTAGCCAGTTTCGGCCCGTTCACTGTTTTTTTTTCTGCCGAACTATTTCGTATTTTATCCAGAAAACTGCGTGTTTACAGATTGCCCCTTGTTGTTCATGCTTATAATAAATCACCAACCGTGCATCGGATTAAAATGTTTTATATATGTAAAATGCTTAGAATTTCATCTAGTTCATAATATGCCACTTTCATCCATGTTTAAAATGTTTAAAATGATGTTTGTTTAAATTTGCTCAAATGCCATGCTAAAATGATTTATTTCATAACTAAATATCCGTAGCTCCAATTTTAATAAACTTTATATGTAAATGGGGTGGAAAATGCCTAGTTTAACATGGTGCACTTTATTTTCCTGTTTAACAACAATAAAATATGTTTTAGGGCAAAACAGTACCAAATTCGAAATATGCATATGAGGATTTTCCGGAATTGTTGTTTGTTACTTCTGGCCTCATTTAAACTTGCCTAGATAGGTAGTTTCATTATGCTTCATCCCTTGCCATGTTTAACAACATTTAGTATTGTTGAGTAGCTCATAACAAAATCAAACTAAATAATTGCATGTGGCGTTTTTTCAATATGCAACTCGTTGCATATTGAGCTCCACTTAACTTGTTGGGACATGCCATGCCTCATTAAATCGGACATGCATCATACTTGGTTGAGAATCATGCCATGTCTATGTGTTGTGTGTTTACCTTGTTGTTTGCTTCTTTTCGGTTGTGATTCTTCTCATTAGTTCATGTTTCGTTGCGATCGTGAGGATTCGTTCGTCTACGCTTGGTTCATCTTCGTGGCTTCATCTTCTTCATGGACTCGTTCTTCTTCCTTGCGGGATTTCAGGCAAGATGACCGTCACCTTGGATCTCACTACTATCATTGCTATGCTAGTTGCTTCGTTCTATCGCTATGTTGTGCTACCTATCACTTGTTCTTCAAGCCTCCCAAATTGCCATGTCAGCCTCTAAACTTTTCACCCTTCCTAGCAAACCGTTGTTTGGCTATGTTACCACTTTGCTCAGCCCCTCTTATAGCATTGTTAGTTGCAGGTGAAGTTGAAGATTGCTCCATGGTGGATAGGATTATGTTGGGATATCACAATATCTCTTATTTAATTAATGCATCTATATACTTGGTAAAGGGTGGAAGACTCGGCCTTATGCCTGGTGTTTTGTTCCACTTTGCCGCCCTAGTTTCCGTCTTACCGGTGTTATGTTCCCGGATTTTGCGTTCCTTACGCGGTTGGGTGATTTATGGGACCCCCTTGACAGTTCGCTTTGAATAAAACTCCTCCAGCAAGGCCCAACCTTGGTTTTACCATTTGCCTCACCACCACCTATACCCTTCCCTTGGGTCGGCCAACCCGAGGGTCATCTTTATTTTAGCCCCCCCCCCCCCCGGGCCAGTGCTTCTCTAAGTGCTGGTCCGAACCGAGCAGCCTGCGGGGCCACCTCGGGGAAACTCGAGGTCTGGTTTTACTTGTAGCTTGACTTATCCGGTGTTGCCCTGAGAACGAGATATGTGCAGCTCCTATTGGGATTGTCGGCGCATCGGGCGGCTTTGTTGGTCTTGTTTTACCATTGTCAAAATGTCTTGTAAACCGGGATTCCGAGACTGGTCGGGTCTTCCTAGGGGAAGGTATATCCTTCGTTGACTATGAGACCTTGTGATGGGCTAAGTTGGGACACCCCTGCATGGTATAAACTTTTGAGAGCCGTGCCCATGGTTATGTGGAAGATGGGAATTTGTTAATGTCCGGTTGTAGATAACTTGACACCAGATCCGAATTAAAACGCATCAACCGCGTGTGTAGCCGTGATGGTCTCTTTCCGGCGGAGTCCGGGAAGTGAACACGGTTTTGGGTTATGTTTGACGTAACTAGGAGTTTAGGATCACCTCTTGATCATTGCTAGCTTCACGACCGTTTTGTGCTTCTCTTCTCGCTCTTATTTGCGTATGTTAGCCACCATATATGCTTAGTCGCTACTGCAACCTCACCACTTATCCTTCCTTACCCATTAAGCTTTGCTAGTCTTGATACCCATGGTAATGGGGTTGCTGAGTCAGCGTGGCTCACAGATTACTACAAGAACGGTTGCAGGTACAGGTTTTGCGATGAGCATGACGCGAGAGTGATGCTTGCTTGTGTTGGAGTTCTTCTTCTGCTTCTTCTTCAATCAGGGGATAGGTTCCAGGTCGGCAGCCTGGGCTAGCACGGTGGATGTCATTGAGTTTCTGTTTGTGTTTCATCCGTAGTCGGATGTTGCTCTTGTGTATGATGTTATTGTATTCATGTGGCATTCTATGCCTCTTGTATGTATCCCCATCTATTATGTAATGTTGATGTAATGATATCCACCTTGCAAAAGCGTATCAATATGTGGTTCTATACTTGGTGGGACCTTCGAGTCTCTTTAGGATAGTATTGCATATTGGGCGTGACATTATCATCTCCCATTGCTCATCTCGGCGCCCACAAATCTGGTAGATAGTATCCTTGAGATCCTTATGGTAAACTTCTCCGATGCGTCCCATGGTGATGTGGGCTGCCATGTTCTTTCCTAGACTCCAGGTTGGTGCATCAAAGGAAAACTCTATGGGCTCAGTGACTGGCGTGAACGTCCTTCCTGGGACTTGAACTCGAATCATCCAACGCTCCTCTTCTGGTAAAGTGGCGATGTAGGTCCCGGTGAAGCTTGGTATTCCGATGTTCAGGTACCTAGTAACTTCCTTCAAGTGGCGGCCGAAAGGGGTGTCTTCATCTGGTTGTGTAAACTTGTTCCTTGCATCCGCCATCCTATAGAGTAGAAAAGGGAGAGTGTGGCACCCCGGCTAAGAGAAAACCGGAACGCCCCGTATTCCAGCCCAGAGATCGAGATGAAGTCTTCTGGAATACGGCACTGCTCAGCATAGAACAAATCAGCTCTTTATTACAATCTATTTGGGTACAAGGGTTACATCGACACGGCGACACTACGCCTGCCACTGTTGCTTTATGCAAGCTGCATACAACTCGAAGCAGCAGATTAAATCTAGCAGCGGAACAACGACGACGGTGGTGAACTTCACTCCGCAGGGACTCTGGCTGGAATGCTTATCCTAGCTCGCAAACAAAGAATCCACGGCAAACAAGCATTCAAATCTGGCATGACCTGCAAACTGGCATGACACGCCAGGTCAGTACATTGAATGTACTTGCAAGCTCACAATAATCCAGAAGCATTCAAGACAAACAATAGCATGGCAATTACAGGTTAAGCAGGGATTATCATGATATCATCAGAACAACATAGCATGAACAACATGAACATGATATAGCTAGAACCACAACATGAACATGGCTTGAACATATTAATCCGACAATACTAGCATGCACATGATGACACTATCATGCACTACTTATTCTGCTCGATTTACCTCATAACCATCACATGCTTCACTTACCAACCTCGGACATCACACGATCATCTTAGGATCAAATCAAGCATGGTATAAACAATACTGCAGTAATCATTAAATGACCACAAGGAGCTTCATCTTTACCCACGATTCTCGCACAACATCACGAATATTCAACAACTCGGTACCCTTGATACCACGGTGATCACTCACGGATCACAAACGGAACCACTCTTAGTTCAATGGGTTACCTCGTAACCAAACGGTGATCATTCATGGATCACAAATCCAACTTATGTCATCCTCGAACCGGGGTTGTTATTAAGCACATCATTATTATTACTATTGACCCATAGTGTGACCGACACGAACTAGGCCCTTATCCACGGGCACGGCTATCGATAGATTTAACACACACTCTGCAGAGGTTAGTACAATGTACCCACACCACTGAACCCATGGCCTCACACTCTCATTCGGGTGGACAAACGGAGTTCCGACAAAACCGATGTACTGCCATGACACTCTCCCGGCCACTCTGACTCACTCCCCACTAGGCTAGTCCTGGGTGGCCCCGTGTCTACCAAAGACACCAACGGCCACGGTCGTGGCCAAACAACAAACCGTCCCAAACGGGGACATGTGCACATAACAACAACAACAACAACGGTCACACAAGGCTTATGTCCGCCTACCTGATCAGGGTAGCGCGTGCCCATAACCTTCCCTCGTTGGAGGCACTGGCGAGAGGCACGACAATAGACCTAGTTAGGACCTTCCCATAAAGGTAAGCGTGGTTGCACTGGTCAGCTCGATATGGTGGCACCATGACTCAACCAACAGTTGTTCAAGTTCAGTTTAATCCGGTTAAACTTGAATGCAAATATGCTGAGCCATGATAAAATAACATGATGCGATTACAATATCAACATGAGCATGAGGGTACAACATAACTATCAACCATATCCACAATGAATCATATCCAACTGAGCATGGCATAACGACGTGCATGAATATCACAAGTACAACACTACTCATAGAAACCTAGCATGACAACTAGCATCAATGATATAGCATACAAGAACATATCAACAATGCTACCATGCAACCATTTAACCAACTGAATGCAATGGAACATGCATAACGATGGCACTCGGAACAGACGATAGTCATGCACCGTAGACCATTACTAACATCAACATGTACTATTATCAAGCATAAGCATATGACAGGAATGCTAGCAACTAGAACATGATTACCGAGTATAAGACAACATAGCACAAAAGTGAACATGAAACTCTAAGCAGCACTTTCACCGGAGGGGGCTGTTTACGTGCAAGGGCTAAAAGATCATTTTTCAAAATTTTAACACATGGTGAAAGTGTGACCAACAGAACGGGCTCGACGAAACAAAGAAGTGAGCGTTGGATTCACCTCATTTGAAGTTACGAGCGAAAAGTTGTGAGGTGATGAAGATCAGGCACCAATCTGTGAAAATTTCTTCAGCAAACAAGTCCCTAAGTGGATAAGGCAGAGGCATAAACTGAGAAATACGCCTCCACTTATCCACGTGGACCTGGGCCTTGGGCCACTGGCGCGTGGGGCCAGGGGCAGGGGAGAGGGCCAACGCGGTCGTCCTCTTCCTCCCGCGCCTCTGTTCCTCCCGTGGAACAGAGCGGGGCAGGGGAGGGAAGCAGCCAAGGGGCCGGCCGGCTCCGGCGATCCACGGCCCGGCCAAGGGTACTAGCGGGACCGCGGGGCTGCGCCACCTCCATTCAGGGGCGAAGGGAGGCGCGGGGAGGAGCGGAGAGGAGGGGAGGTCGCGGCGACGGGAGGTGGCAGGAAGCTTCGGGCGGCGGTGGTTCTCGGTGCTGCGGCCAACTCCGGCGAGGGCTGAGAGTGTGGGGCGGCTCTATAGAGCACGGGGAGTGCTCTGGTGCTGTCAGGATGGAGATGGAGAGGCTAGGGCGGTCGGACGACGGGGTGGCCGAACGGCGGAGGCGATGGCCGGACTTGGGAGACGCGGCCACGGGGCTCTCCGGCGAGGGGATAGGGGTTGGGGAAAATCACAAAGATGAGGGGAATGCGATGGATTGCTCTGAAGGAGGAGATGAAGCTCGAGCTCGCCGGAACCAAGGAGGAACCGTGGCGGCCGAGACGAACTCCGGCGAAAAGAGGAGGGGGTCGAGGACTCCGGTGGGAAAATGAGGCGGGGGAGGGGCTTGTGAGCTGTGGAGGGACTTGGGGCACGCTTATATAGCCGAGGGGGAGGCTCTGGAGCATCGCTAGCGAGCTTGAGCAGTGCTCTAATGGAGGTCAATGGCTGGGCATCACACGGGCATGGCATTTGCGGCTCATTTATGGCGAACCACGACAAGCCATCGATGCAGCGAGATGCAGGGCATCACGGGGGAGCTCCAGGACATGGTTGTACGTCGAGACGAGGAGGGAGGAGACGAGAACATGGGCAAGAACCAGCCAGCATGCAATGTGCGTGATGCCAGCGTGATCACCGCGGGCACTGGTGCAAATGGTGCGTTCTGGCCGGGCCGACCACGTCCAGTAGATAGACTGTCGTGCCCCTAGTCCAAATGAGGAAATAAATCAGTCGAGGGGCAAAGAAGAGATTTGCACTTAGCTCCAAAGTAAATCAATAAGAAGGTGTTTGTAACTTGCTGCGGTTACTCCGGCTTGGTAATGTGGTAAATATTTTGTCTGGTAATGATCACACTCTAAGGTGACTAAGATGGCAAAGTTTAAGCTCAAGAAGAGGAGTTTAGCTAGTGGTTGCTGTAGAAACCACCAGACTAGACAGAAATACAAAACATGAAGTAGCACTGACATATCAATTAGTATTGAGCTGAATTTGGGTAGAATCTAAAAATTGAAGATGAGCTCACATGGAGGCATGACATGAGCTCTACATTGGTGGAGGGCTATGATATGATGATATGAAGGATCATGCAAAATGGCAACTCATTTGTATATGTCTAGCTTATACCTCCTTCACAAAGTTTCTGTTTGGATAGAAATTTTGGAAAATCATAATTAAATAATTACTAGGTAGATGAGGTTGCATTTTGGCATGTGATAATGATATGGACATGAAAAGATGTCCAAGGAGTTTGAGGTCCATTGGGCAAAGGAAAATGGCACTTGCTTCACAATGTGCCATTTAGGGCATAATCGGAAATGAATTATTTGAGCATTGTTTTTGAACACGGCAATGAAAAGTTTTGCCATATTTGAGCAACATATGACCCAAACAATTTATGAGAATTATTTGGGAATTTTAGGAGTGAGGGAAATATAGGTTGCTTCACAACCTAGGGCAATTTGAGTTATTCCTTTAATAGAAAAGGAATATTCCCAATAAAAAGAATATTGGGATTTGGGCTAAGATGAAAATGACAGGGTCTAGGGAAAGATTTGGGAATGACAAGCCACTCTGGAAACAAAGAAGAGGGCATCTTCTTCAGTTTCCAGACCACAAAGCCAGGGAAAAAGAAAACTCAGGCAAAAACCTCGGAAAAACAAAAGAAAAAGAGAGGGCCAAAATCAGGCTGTCACAAACTTTACCCCCTTAAAGAAATCTTATCCTCGAGATTTGGTTTCTCAGGGAACAAGTATGAATACTCCGACTTAAGGAAACCATTTCCAACTCAGGTATCCTTTTTCCTTTTTTTGTTCCCACTAAATTTTTATCTGACTAGCTCTGGGGTGGTTTGCTTTAATGTATCCATATCCTGACAGATCTTACCTGGCTTGCTTATGCTTATATAGGCTCCCATTTCTTTTTAGATCTACTGACTTAGCTGACTCAGAGTGATTTTCACGACTGAAATATATGACTATCTTGCAAATCCGAGAGTGATTTCCGCTGGGTGTGCCACCCGGCACTGAAAACCTTTCATGTAATGATGATCAGATTTTTCTGATGAAAACTCAAGATCTGGCTCATTGCATTGGGTTTCTCCACCAAATGCAGGTCCTTTGGGTTCCAAACAGTGAGTTGAAGCATAATCGTTTCCAGACAGATTCTGACTCATCGCAGAAATTTCTGAATCATCTTAACTGGTTCCACTATATTGAGTATCGGATCCATACCAAATATTTGATTGTCGCCTGTCGTGGCTAGCATGAGGATTTGACTTGTATGATAATATCTGCAGACTTGACTTACGGTGGTTCTGATGGAAATTTTTTCTGTTCATGATAGGCTATCCATGATGATTCACATAAGTGGGGACTCATGCTTTGAGATTGTTATTCCACATACCGATTACTCATGTTGTACGCATATCAGTAATGCTGACATGCACAATACTTGAGAATTTCTCAAAAAGAGAGTTTCAATCACACACTTATTACATCGAATGTCTCAAAAAGAGAGCTTATTACAATAATATGGCTTAAGGCCGTCTAAAAACGATAACAGCAGAAGGCTTGGAAGATAAAGTGAGTCCATGAACTCCAACGACGTAGCTGAGTGAAAGACAATGACCTATGGCACCTTACTCGTCGTCTGAAAAGTCTGCAACATGAAATGTTGCAGCCCGAAATGGGTCAGCACATGGAATATGTTGGCAATGCAACACATAGAATAATGAACAGAATGAATGCTATCACTACATGCATATATGGCTGGTGGAAAGCTCTATAAGTTACAGTTTTGCATAAAGCCAATTTTTTCCTACAACAACGGAATAAAGTTTATTTAACTATCATGGTGGTTGTTAAACATTGAGAAGGTTCCTCCAACTCAATCCCAATTAAGCATCATCATTAAACCCAACAAATTAATTTAGAGTGATGAGATCAACATGATAATCCAAGAACCAGATACTCAAGATGTCCATAACCGGGGACACGGCTAACCATGATTAGTTTATACACTCTGCAGAGGTTTGCGCAATTTTCCCCACAAGACTCGAACACATCCATGGTCGGAGATTCGAGACACAGTCTTTCTGAAGCATTAACTCTCTACTCTGGGTAGACAGTACCACCTACAACCGACTACATCTGCTAGCCTACCTCTTCAA
Organism: Triticum timopheevii; assembly: GCA_963921465.1. Lineage (NCBI taxonomy): Eukaryota > Viridiplantae > Streptophyta > Magnoliopsida > Poales > Poaceae > Triticum > Triticum timopheevii. The sequence continues at coordinate 159,084,211 of OY997272.1, forward strand.
GAGCTTCACGCAACTTACTCAACTGTGCGAGAGCCCATATTGGCTTGTGGCTGCACACGGAAGTTTCTAGCATGAATAATCTTATGATCCCTTTGAGCCTGGGTGGCGAACCGTAGAATGATCACACGGGTACTCCGGGATATTCTAGGACAACACTGGATTCTCCAGGTACCCTGACAACCACTGGGTACTCCAGGGTGCCTCAAGCAATCCACCCAGATGTGTATTTAACTAGCCACCTTAAGTTAACCATTAATTAACAAAACTCACATATGTCATGGATTCACTCACCCAAACCACGTCTGCAAGCGTAGCATAGCAATATAAGCATCACGTAAAAGTAACTTCCAAAGGTTTGATAATAAACGGGGCAATAGGTTCTACCTCATCATCTACTTCCCAAAATCCACATGTTAAATCACATCCTAACCATCCAATGTTTGAGGGTTGATCTAATGCAATAAAACTGGGTAGTAAAGAGGTATGATCAAAGTGTTACTTGCCTTGCTAATGATCTGCAAAACCTAAAGACTCGTAGTAGCACGCTTTGCACTCCGGGTACTCTATCGCAAACAAACAATAACATACATAAGCACTTAACTAGAAGCATGGGTAAAACTCAAATAAGAAGATCTAACCAAAAAGTTCAACTGAAGAACTCCGGTTTGCAAAAAAGAATCAAATCAAACGGAGCAACGAAACTCAAACTACGAAAGAAACAAGATCAGTTTACTAAACTGGACTAAAGTCAAATTTTACAGTACCAAAATCTTGTTCAAGTTGATTAAACAGAAAGAGGGCTTCGAGGCGAAGATCTAGGCGCTTGAATCTCCTGATTCCGATAAACGAGCGAAAAGATAAAAAAATGAAGATCGGGGCAGAAATCGCGATTGAAAATAATCGCAGAAAAACCCTGGAAAAAGAAAACTGGCAAACAGGCTAACGAAGGAACGTTTGCTGTCTGCGACTAACGGATGAACATCGTTCATTAAAACGAATGTATGGACGAACGTCCACTATTTAAATAAACGAGGAAAAAATAAAAAAAATCGATCTAAAGAAAAATAACCTAGGGTTTCAGAAAAACGATCGGTTTTCTCGCGAAAACCGGCGGCGCCAGCGGCGGCTACCTCGTCGGCGGCGGGGTTGGTGGCGGCGGTGGCGAGCGGCTCCGACGGCAGGGTCGGCAGCGGCGGTGGCTCCGGCGCGGGGCGGTTGGTGGTGGCGTGGCTGCGCGGCGAGCGGCGGCGCGTGGCGGCGGCGGCGTGGCTGGTGGCGGGGTTGGGGAGGGGTGGGACTAGGGTTTCAGTGGGGGGTGTCGGGCCTCCCGGCTTATAAGGCCGGCCGGGCCAGGAGTCCTAGCCGAACACGGCCCGGTTAGGTCGGTTCACTTTTTTTCAAAATAATTCCGAAAGAAAAACAAATAAAAGAAATACTAAACGGACTCCAAAAATCCTAAAATAAATTTTGCTCGTCCTCTAAAAATATAGCGGACAAGGTGAACATTTATTTGGGCCTTTAATGCAATATTAAAAACAAACTTTTTTCCTAATTCAAATAAGATAGCAATAAAACTCCGGAAATAAAAATCTTATTTGATTTTAATATTTTTCATCCAATATTTCTTTATTTTGGAGAAGTCATTTTATCCCCTCTCTTTTATTTTCGTATAAGAAATATTCGAAGAGAAAATAAATAAAACCAAACGATCCTCTTTTTTTAAAAATTTGAGAGAACTCAAACATGAAAGTAACGAAATTCCCAACTCTCTCCGTGGGTCCTTGAGTTTCTTATAATTTCTAGGATCAACCAAAATGCAATAAAATATGATATGCAATGATGATCTAATGTATAACATTCCAAATTGGAAATTTGGGATGTTACAATTTTGAACTACAAGCACATGCTCCAGTGCGCCAAAGTTGGTTGAAAAATAACATGTGTGTCCTCGGTAAATTTCTAGGTCCCATGCAAGAAATGAGAATGAAATTCAAACATCTGGGCGTCGTGGCTCGCCTGAGAACATTGAGAAGCTTGGTTTTAAAAAATATATATATCCAAAACACGCCCGAAAATCATGAAACTTGGCATGGTGTCATGTCAAGGTACTATCATGCTGTGGTAAAAAATTTGGCCGAATTGGAACAAGTTTTGGTATGAGCTTCTCTCAAGAAGGCTTGTGGTTCTGAGAGGGAATGTGCAACCTTTGTGTGCGAAATGATATATGATGTCCCCCCCCCCTTGATTTTCTTTACAGAGGAAACATAGAACTATATGAGTGTCGTGTTAAAATTTTGAATTATTCCGAGTTCGTTTGGCCTTTTTTTATACATTAATTGAGTTTCTGGTCATTTGATGTGCATAATTCAAATTTGAATTACAAGCACATGCTCTAGTGCACCAAAGTTGGTTGAAAAATCACATGTGTGTCCTCGGGTAAATTTGTAGGTCCCATGCAAGAAATGGGAATTAAATTCAAACACATGGGCGTCATGGCTAGGCCAAAAACATTGAGAAACTTGGTTTTTTAATTCCTGTAAATCCAAAACACACATGAAAATCATGTAACTTGGCTTGGTGTCATGACATGGCACCGACATGCTGTGGTAATTTTGCTATCAACAATCAACAAAGTTATTTTGGAACAAGTGTTGTCACGTTATAATCGGAAACACAAGTATTATGAAACCGTGGGCCTTCTACTTACCGATCATGTGCCGCCATGCGTCGCCTTTTTTTATTGGCTAGGAGGTGTCGTGTGCGGTTGCTATTTGAGTACAGGAGGTGCGCGATCAGACCCCAGCACGTGCTCATCCGAAGGAGAGCCCTTTGACCTCTATCCGCCGCGCACCTCCCTCCCAGCGTCTCCATTAAGGGCGCCCGAGCCCCTTTTTCACGGTGTGGCTATGTCTCACTGGACTAAGATTTAAGAGAGAAAAGTGAAAATCTGAAAAGAAAGTTTTGCATGGATCTTGACGCAAGATCCGATGGACCTATATAGCATCGACTGCGACTTACAGCAAGCATGATGAATATAAGGACAATGACAGTGGATAATAATTGTCTTGCATATCTAGGAAGATAATTAAAAAAGCCACATGTGGCTATGCCCAAAATACACAAGGACAAAACAAGAAGGAAGACGCATACAACGATCTGGCTCGCTGATCTCTACTTTCTTGATGCACTGCAGGTCGCGGAGCCTAGTTCTCGCGGCGAGCGGCGATGATCTCTTTCATCAGTTTCATGTCCTTAATACACTGCTCGGCAGCAACCACGGATTCCTCCACCAGCCTTTTGCGCTCGATGCGGAGCATGGCATTCTCGTCCATAAGTTTCTTCACGGTGACGCCCGTCCTCTTCAATAGGCAGCGGTGTCCTCTGCCTGCTTTGCCCTTCCGCAATCTTCGCCCTCAGCAGGTCACGCTCGGCCCGGAGTTGTTCAAACGAGGCATCCAACTCATCCTACGGCTTCATCCAGCCGCAGATCTGATCCATCTGGCTATGGATGATTGCATGCATGCGCCTGCCCGCGAGACATTTTCCCAGACCGCCTTGGTGCGGGAGGACATCTCTACTACATTCTCGGTGTGGCAGGACATCTCTGCTACTTCCGCGGTGCGGCCGGACCATTCCGCTGCATCGACGGCACGGCAGGCCCTCCGTGCTACTTCGGCGGTGCGGCGGGACCTCTGTGCTGCTACTGTCGTGCGGCAGGACATGTCGGTTGCTTTCGCGGCTAAGCGGGACATCTCTCGTGCTTCCGCTTCCATGCTCACCTCTCCTTGGTGGTAATCTCACGACCGAGAACTCACTCTGGCCACGGCAGATGCAAGAGAATGATGTTGAATGACTTGTTTGCTTTTGTGGATGAGGAGTTGAGGAAGGAATGTGCAGTCATCTTGGCATGGTACAATATTTATAACCGAGTACTAATACACTCCTAAGTGGGAAACAGTTTAGGTTGTGATCGGTGTGAACAGGTTTGCAATTAAATACTATATTGGTGTAATCGGTTTGAACAGGAGTAGTAATTTGGAATGTGACGAGACGCAAGCTCAAAATTTATTGACGGTTCTAGTTTCGAAGTGTGGCACTATTCCCGGATGACGTAACGTGGGCACTTGTTCTCGACCGTGGTGTAGTAGTTGTATTGTAATATGCCATGGTACTTCTTTTTCTACTGCTGTGTAGGTGCAATAACTGGCACCGTCGGATACATATCTTACAGTTATTGGGGCGTTCGACAGGAATAGCCTCGTGGCGAGCTATAGACTTGTATTTTTTTCGCACGCATTACATCGACACATATCATCTCTCTCCCTCTTTCCCACGCACACATCTAGTCTCTCGGGACTTCTCGCACGCACCATCTCTAGATCCCTAGGTCGATGCCACCCACATACACTTGTACTCTGAGTTTACTACGAAGAGAAGAGGTGCACGCACGCACTCGTCATCTCTCACACACGCATCTGTAGCTACGAATTGTAGTGTTCTCAACCATCCAATTGGCTTTATCATAGGTTCCCGTTGAGATTGAGAAGTTTAAAATATAGAGGCTAAGCTGGAGGCGCAAGATTTTGGTTAATGTGCAGGCCACGCACGGCACCAACATGACACGAAGCTTCGTCTGGCTGTTGCGCAGTCGGATGAGTACTACTACTAGTAGTACTACTTTGATGTGTGGCGTCAACTCGCACAAGGATGCAACACTTCCTGAACAAACAAGCATATAAGGTGCTTATACTTCTTACCCAAAGGATCTTTATATCCAACAGACACAAAATATGCGTTCGACAGTTGGAAATTACTTTAACTGTTGATCTGATGTCGAAGTAATTGTTGCAGCGCCACCAAAACCACCTTCTCTTAAGCTAAAGTAGACCGAGCTAACCCCTATATTAGCATATTACTATGATAAGCAGAAGGCACTGTAGAATCATTTAGGAGGTGATATTGTCAATCTGAATATGGAGGCACACCATCCTCTACAACCTAGCCCCGGCCAACAGCTTGGGCGGAACTGTGAAGAAGGACAGCTCCTGCATGTCGACGTACCAGGATCCTTGCTGCTTGTCACCTCGATTTCCACCTTCACGGTGTCAGTCCTACCTTTGGGCTCCCCCGGCGGGCCGTTCGCCCACAACTTGGCTGCGTCGAGCGGCAGTGGGGACGCCCCCGCTCTGATACAGACGACTGACACGGCGATAGGCGTGCCGATGTCGAGCACGCCGCCGACCAATAAAATTGCGCGGTCATCCTCCTCCGCAAAAAGCAAGAGTCGTGGCTCCGACACTGGCACTTGCAGCTGGAGCGCCTCGCCGTACTGGATCTCGTGCATGGGCATGGGATGCACGGTGCTGATGTAGTGGGAGAGCATCGACGGCGGGCCTTCATTACCGCAGACGGGCACGCGGCATTTGCAGGGCACGAGTGGACGCACGCTCTGGTGACCGTGAGCTTGTGGTATGTGACGTAGAGCCCACAGCCTTCGTGTGGGCACTTGCCCCTCACCGAGGAGAGGACGGCCTCCATCACCGTGCTCCGCACGTCAAAGCCGCCACCGCGCTCGCACTTCTGGCACTTCCACTGGTTCCCGAGCGCTCGCCGCGGCAGTCCGCGTAGGCCAGGTGCCCTCCCTTGCATGGCACAAATCAATTGAACAACACATCAATCAAGAAACCTGCACCTTGCTCGATCAGCCAAACGGACGAGGTGTATTCGAACCTCATACACTGAGGCTTCAAGGGGCGGAGGCACAAGGGGCAGTGGAGCAAGGTGAGGTCCATAGAGACCATAGAGAGCTCCATCGCCAGGTCCTGTTCCGTCGGCATGATCTCGCCCTCCTTGTGCACAATCATCTCTCGCTTTAGGGATGGGGCATTACATCACATATTCATACTACTCCAAGGTGCATTAAATCAACACATGCAAGTACAGTATCAAAAGGAAAGTCACGTCATGCATGCATGCGTTGTAATTAATGCATCGGTAAAAGCAAATTATTGAAATATATCGAGTGCACTACTTTGATGTGTCGCGTCAACTCATACAATAGGAAGGAGAAGGTTGATTACAACGCCCTCTCCCTCCACTACAAAAAATACACTTCAATGATACGTGTTTGTCATAGTAGGTCATGTTTTTTGTCATGCATGTACATCCATGACGATTTTATGACAGAATCAAGATAGTCATACCTGTGCTGTCGTAGAATTGTTCCATGACATTACCAAAATTATCATCATGGAAGTGTCCACATCCATGATGATAAGTTGCACGTCATGGAAGTGCTTTCATCAAGGGTGACCGACACATGGCATCCACCGTAACAGGTCGCCGTTAAGCTATCGGGTCTGGTTTTGCATCCAATAACCCGATAATAGCCACGACCAATGGGGATTTTCCACGTGTAAATTTCTCATTGGCTGGAGGAACCACGTGTCATCTCACTGTTGGGACAGATGTCATCCACTCATTGGACCAAAGGTGCCTATTATACATCGACACGTGGCATAGCCCAACAGAGGCACATTCCTGGGAAAAGGCCAGCCCGTTTGACTTGGTCAAAAGGTAGCGGGCTAGCCCATAGCAAGCCTGTTAACGGCTTGTTCGCATATAGCCCATTTACAGCCCGCTAACCCAGGGCCCATTAAGGCCTATCCGAATTAGGCCCAGTAGCATCATCTGGGCCGTCCAATATGATTCCAGCCCATTTTTACTTCTGGCCCATGTATGACCCATGACGTCTTTCGGCCCATCTGAGGCCCTTTGTAACTCTTGGCCCATTAACGGCCCGTGGTGAAACTAGCCCGTGATGAACAGTGTATCACTTTGTACCCATTAACGGCCCATCATTCCATTGGGCCGTTTCCAGCCCATGTTATCTTTCGGCCTTCTCAGGGCCCATTTATTCTTGGGCTCATTTACAGCATTCAGTTACTTATGGCCCGTTACTGTCCCTTTTTGCTTGTGGGCCAAATTCAGCCCGTGGTTACAGTCGGCCCGTTTGTGGCCCGTTAATCCATTGGACCGTTTTCATAGCATCATCAAATACGGTCGAATAATGACGGCCCATTATGGTCGGCCCATGAATGGACGATTCCAACTCTAGCCCGTTTACGGCCCATAATGCAGTCTGTTATTGGCCCATGTTTGGCCAATTGGTCATACGGCCCGTAGAAGGCCCATTGATGATACGGCCCATAGAAGGCCCATTATTCCTACGGCCCATAGAAGGCCCATAGTTTCTACGGCCTGTAGAAGGCCCATTGTTTCTATGGCCCGTAGGTGGCCCAGGATCACTACAGTAAAAATGTAGCCCATGGTTATTGTGGGCTAGTTTTTTAAAATAGGCAATTGCGGCCACTAGCAAACCGCGGAAAAAGAACTACACTGACTACAAGCAAACAAATAAACAAGACAACAAGGAAATAAATAAGCAAGCAACTTACGGTACGATATCATGACTATTACACATATTGCATCCACTAGGCATCAAAGTTCGCCACCAGTGCAAATATAGGGAACAAAGCAGCATATCACATACACTGGTTGTCAAAGTTGGCGACCAGTGCAAATAAGCGTCGCAGCAAAACAAGTCCAGAACTGAAACCACTTCAGAAGAGCTCAAGAAACAATATCCTGGGTACCCATAATGCTGGCAAGATTCTTAGCAAGCTTATTAACTTTCTCTTTTTTGGCGCTTAAATCCTCCAGCACTTGCTGTTGCACCAGAAAGTATGCATCTGAATTCTGCAGGGACTTCCTTAGTCCTTCGGCTTCTTGCTGCAGCACAGTTGACTGATGTCTTTCAGCTTGTAGCTGAGACTGAAGAAGCCGAAGTGATTCAGGCAGCGAGTTTGAAGAGCTTGTGCCAGCGGTACTGGTCAGTAACTCGAACACTACATCAACGCATGAATGTGGGGTTGTCTCCCTGTCTATAAGATCGTTTTTATCACCTTTCTTGGAGACCAACAGGGTTGTCTCACTATATTGAACCTTATCTGCATTACTTTCTCTACCAGTGCATAGTGGGGTGCTCTTCTCGAATATTCTGTTCGCATTCTACAAGAAAAACAAGCAGACACATCACAATTTTAGCATGTAGTATACGAAACTCTTTTTGGTAAACCGGTTCAGTAGATAGGTGGATAGGATAACAGCATGAAACAAACATATATCTATGTACTATGGTCACTTTATTGTCCATATCATTCATGTTTATGTTGCCAAATCAAGATAGAGACACAGTTCAAATCATATATTTTTAAGACACAGCAACATAGACAGAATATAAGTGTGAGAAACTACACAGCACTGGCAACACTTGTAATGTGCATCACATGAGAACATAACTGTTTATACAACTAAAACTGAAATCAACATAGAGCAAGAAGTTAGAACAGCAATCAGTTAAAGAAATAGGTTTAAAACATACCTGTTGCACCATTGGAGTTCCAATTGGATCCTTCAAATTGGAAAGTAGTTGGTATCAGTAAATACAGTGATGCAAGAGAAAGGAGTATGGACAATAGCTATGGAATCTGACCTGAGAATAGTTGCTCTTCTGCTTTAAACATGGAGTTTGGGTTCGCTGTGGTGGTCTTCATGCTTTGGGCACTGCATTGCTTTACAAACTACTCATGTGGGGGTACTCTGTGGTGGACATGGTGTTGTGTCATCTAGAAGTGGGTTACTATCCGGTGGGGTTGGGGTTAGATGGGTTGTAGCTGGTTCTCTGTCCAATGGTGTAAGTGTGCAATCTGGAAGAGTCTCGATTATGTGTGGTGGGGCTAGTTCGTGGGCCAGTACAACCATGGTTCTATCTGCATCGACGGGTAGCACCGTCTTTTGTGAAGAACGGGGTTTTGCTCCCTTAGATACTGCCATCACCCCCTCCAATTCAAATGGCTGGTAAACAAGAAAAGAAATTGAACATACATACATTGTATGATAGACAGATGTGGTAATTCACATATATGTTGTCTAACCAAATAGGACAGCATGACACAATTTCACAGATATGATAGCTGACTAAACAGGATAGCATGACACAGTTTTGGATATATGATGCATAACTTAACAGGACATAATGGCATAATTCAACATATGATGAGTATCTAAACATGATGACATGACAAAACTATATGATGTCTTTCTAAAATAGTTTGGGATGAAATAATGTACATACATGTTGTCTAAGTATATAGGATGGCATGATATAATTGACATAATTGATTCATATACTAAGCAGCTGGCACTCGCATGTATGATCTCTAAACTAAGCAAATGGAATTAAATATTGTGCATATGATGTCTAAACTAAGCAATGCAAGACACCATATGCATGATATGAGAAATATAAACATTGCAAATTAGAGCATACACCTCAGGTGGGATATAGGACTGGTCATCTGTCTTTGAATCCTCCTATGAGGAGCTACTTGTAACCATCGAGATATATGCTTCAACAGGTACAATTGCCTGCTCTGAAGACCTTGTTGTCAATCCTGATTTTGCCATAACCGGCTCAAATCGTTGATACACATGAAGAGTAGTTCAATATACACAAATTGTCGACAAATGGAATATGTAATGTAAAAAAGGGATGGCATGAGATAATTCACATATATGATGCCTGGCTACATGGCGGTGCATAATTCACATATATGATAACTGGCTGAAAAACATGGCATTGCATAATTCGCATATCTGATATAGAAAGCAAACATGAGGCATTCCCACAAAGCATGTCCAATCTAAGCAGATGGCATGGCAATGCAAGACACCATATGCATGATATGTGCTATATAACCCTACCAAGTTAGAGCATGCACCTCGGGGGGGGGGGGGTGCAACTGGTCATCTATCTCTGAATCCTCCTCTAAGGAGCTATCTGCAACCAGCAACAAATCTGCATCGACGGGTAGCACTGACTGCTCAGAAGACCTTGTTTTCACTCTAGATTTTCTCATGACCGACTCAAATGGCTGATGCACAGGAAGAGTATATGAATGTATAAACATTGTTCACAATTGGAATACATTATGAAAAATAAATATGCCACAATAGAATTCACATATACGATGACTGCCTAAACAGGATGGCATTTCATGATTCACGTATATGATGCCTGGCTAAAGAAGATGGCATTGCATAATTCCCGTATACTCCCTCTATTCGTAAATATTTGTCTTTTTAGAGATTTCACATGGACTACCACATACGGATGTATATAGACATATTTTAGAGTGTAGATTCACTGATTTTGCTCCGTATGTAGTCACTTGTTGAAATCTCTAAAAAGACAAATATTTAGGAAGGGTGGGGTATGATATAGAAACCTAACAGGTGGCATTCACTCAATGCAAATCTGAACTAATCTGAAGACATATAAGATGTACAATATAAGCAATGCGAGCGCCATATGCGTGATATGACCAACATCAGCATGCCAGGTTAGAGCAAACACCTCAGGGGGTAAATAGGAGTGATCGGCTCCCTCTGAATCCGCCTATGAACTGTTATCTTCCTCTGGAATACAATCTGGAATGGCGGGAGGGGGCCACTTCGCCCACCATGCAGCGGCGTCTGCATGACATTATATTCCCACACAATGGTCTTCTCTTTTTCTCCACATGTTCAGTATGATTGTGTACAATAACTGACATGCATAATAAAAAAAACATAGTTATATTATGTAAGGCCTAAAGGGTGCATGCAGAAATCAAGATAGATGGTAGAAAATGAGTGGATAAATCCAAAACTAATTATAGCAGGTAGATTATAGCTTCAGTTTAAAAAGATAGATGATGGATCATCTACTATTTGTTGCCCACCCAACATGAACCACATAGAAGACCCCAGATGAACCAGATAGTAAATAGATACTATTCGTTGTTGCCTCAATATGTGCCCCACAGGCATTTTAAAACTCAAGTTTGAACATTAGTTTGGACCTGACTCGGAGTCTAAGAGGTGAATAGGACAATAAAGTAGCAGGTAGTAATAACCGATGTATAACATAAGCAGACACGAAAGAGTGCGACCTCTCTTCCGGAACTGTGTAGTCCTCAGTTTTATCTGTTGAGTCGATGATGGTAATGCAATTGGCGTGGCTGCCAACAATGGGGAAGAAGATCTGAGGTGGCGAAAGGAAGTCTGGAGGGGGAATCTCTGCTGCAGTGAACGCTTCCGTCGATGGTGCACCTCAGGTGGGGTGGATGACAGCACAGCAGGAGCAGTACATAACACACAGAGTTTTCTTTGACACCTGTCTGAAAATGAAGTAAATTTGTAAGGGCTCCTTAGAATTGGAGAACTATATAAATGTAGGGACAGGAAAAACACAGGAATAGGATAGGAATGCACATGCAAAATAGAGCTTTTGCAAACATAGGATTTCTGTCAACCTGGGTGTTTGGTTCACATGAATTGGAAGAACACAGGAATGAAGAAACATGGTCAAATTAAAGTCAAACCACGTGAAAATGAAAAAAAATAAGAATCTTAATATGCCAGTAATGCAATTAGTCCTGTTCTCCATGCATATTAATTAGAAAAGGACGTCCAAGTGGATATTAAAATTTCTATGTTTTTTCTTTGAAAGAGACACCAAAGGAAAAAAATCCTCTAGTTTTGCTTTGCTCCATTCCTTCTAACCAAATACATGAATAGTAGTACATGATACGTCTCCAACGTATCTATAATTTTTGATTGCTCCATGCTACTTTATCTACTATTTTGGACTATATTGGGCTTTATTTGCCACTTTTATATTATTTTTGGGACTAACCTATTAACTGGAGGCCCAGCCCAGAATTGCTGTTTTTTGCCTATTTCAGTGTTTCGAAGAAACGGAATATCAAACGGAGTCCAAATGGAATAAAACCTTCGGGAATGTGATTTTCTCACCGAACGTGATCCAGGAGAATTGGACCCAGCTCCAAGGAACAAAAGAGGTGGTCACGAGGGTGGGGGGCGCCCCCCTGGGCGCGTCCCCCTGCCTCGTGGGCCCCCTGTTGCTCCACCGATGTACTCCTTCCTCCTATATATACCTACGTATCCCCAAACGATCAGAACAGGAGCCAAAAACCTAATTCCACTGCCGCAACCTTCTGTATCCACGAGATCCCTTCTTGGGGCCTGTTCCGGAGCTCCGCCGGAGGGGGCATCCACCATGGAGGGCTTCTACATCAACACCATAGCCCCTTTGATGAAGTGTGAGTAGTTTACTTCCGACCTTCGGGTCCATAGCTAGTAGCTAGATGGATTCTTCTCTCTTTTTGGATCTCAATACAATGTTCTCCCCCTCTCCCGTGGAGATCTATTCGATGTAATCTTCTTTTTGCGGTGTGTTTGTTGAGACCGATGAATTGTGGGTTTATGATCGAGCTTATCTATGAAAAATATTTGAATCTTCTCTGAATTCTTTTATGTATGATTGAGTTATCTTTGCAAGTCTCTTCGAATTATCCTTTTCGTTTGGCCAACTAGATTGGTAGTTCTTTCAATGGGAGAAGTGCTTAGCTTTGGGTTCAATCTTGCGGTGTCCTTTCCCAGTGACAGAAGGGGCAGCAAGGCACGTATTGTATTGTTGCCATCGAGGATAACAAGATGGGGTTTTTACCATATTGCATGAATTTATACCTCTACATCATGTCATCTTGCTTAAGGTGTTACTCTGTTTTTAACTTAATACTCTAGATGCATGCTGGATAGCGGTCGATGAGTGGAGTAATAGTAGTAGATGCAGAATCGTTTCGATCTACTTGTCTTGGACGTGATGCCTATATACATGATCATTACCTAGGTATGCTCATAACTATGCTCAATTATGTCAATTGCTCAACAGTAATTTGTTCACCCACCGTAGAATATCTATGCTCTTGAGAGAAGCCACTAGTGAAATCTATGGCCCCCGGGTCTATTCTCATCATATTAATCTCCATCGCTTTATTACTTGCTTTGTTTTTACTTTGCCTTTTACTTTTCACTTTGCATCTATCTATCAAAAATACGAAAAATATTATTTATCATCTCTATCAGATCTCACTCTCGTAAGTGACCGTGAAGGGATTGACAACCCCTAATCGCGTTGGTTGCCAGTAGCTATCGTTTTGTGCAGGTACGAGGGACTTGTGCGTGGTCTCCTACTGGATTGATACCTTGGTTCTCAAAAACTGAGGGAAATACTTACGCTACTTTGTTGCATCATCCTCACCTCTTCGGGGAAATCCAACGCAGTGCTCAAGAGGTAGCAGTACCATATTAAAGTTTCCAATTCCTATGTATTCCTTCACTTTTCTTTGAGCCAGTGGCGATTCTAGTAGGCAGTCTTCAACAGGCTGAAGCCTGACCTCGAAATATTTTGTGATCTTACATTTGGTCCACATTAGTATCATATAATGGCTATCTTGCTAAACCGATTAAAATTGTGGTTCAAAAGATCATTTAGTTTTCTCCTTGTTAACTTGGTTACCACGATTCATTTATTTCTATATTTGCAACTACTTTGAACCAAATGATCCCTAAGGGATTGACATGAATGCAGAGTAACAAAGTGATGCGATGAGTGTAAAACCTCTTTGGCATAGCCTTATCGACCTCAGCATCATTGGGTTGGATGTGAGGATGGTGATGCTGGTGTGACTGTCAGAGGTGGGTAAGGAGATCTAAGGCCTCTGGATACATCGCCGAGGGTACTGCTTGGCAGGCTATGATGGATAGTTTCATCATTGGAGCAACTCCGATGAGGTGTACGACGGCGAGGCTGAAGCAGGACAAGACAAACAACATTAATATGATGTGGGACTCTAATATCATCAGCAATAGATGATCTAAAATACATCAACAAAAAGTGCTAGATGTAAAAATGCATCAGTCGCGCCCCGACCGCTCCGACCGATGCCGTAGATACTATTCATTCTGAACTTAACTAAAGAAACTGAAGTTTACAGTCGAAACTGAATTTTACTATCGAAACTGATTGAACTAGTAGCAGAGCATTGCAATAGATGTTTAGGGCGTTCGAGCACTAGTAGCAAAGAAGCAGTCATCTAAATTAGCAGCCACTCGAGCAGGAAACGCACTAGCAGAGAGAAACTCATGTAGCAGCACCGCGAGAAAGTGCTAAAGCAGCAACTCCTGTAGCTGCCAAAGGTTGTGCAGTAGCAACAGCGGCGCGAGCGAGAGCAAGAGCAGAGCAGCAGCACAAATGAGAGCAAGAGTGGAGCAGCAGCACGACCGATAGCAATAGCAGAGCAGAGCATCATCACGAACAAAAGCAAGAGCAGTGCAGCTGCGCGACCGATAGCAAGAACGGAGCCACAGTGCGAGCGAGAGCTGGAGCAGCAGCAGCAGCAGTGTGAGCAAGAGCCAAAGCAGCAGTAGCTAGTGCCAGTGTGGAAGTCGCCGCCGACGAAGCAAGATCGAATAAAATATAAAATGCAGTGGTGAGTGCAGAACCTCCTTCGTGGCGCCGAGTAGGCCTTGGCTTCATTGGAGGAATTGGTGAGGGTGCTACAGTTCTGGTTGGGCAGGTCATGACAGTGCTGTGGCGATGGAGGTGGTGCGATAGACGAGGCGAACGTCAGGGTAGCTCCTTGGAGGTGGAGGATGGGGTGGCTGATCCGGCGGGATGACGAGATCAATGACAGATCCTCATACGGTGAAGTGGATGAGGGACGACGAGCTGTTGCGGTGGACGACATCGTCCGAGAAGATTCTTCAGCTGGGCAGCGGTTGGGAGGCCGACGGAGGAGCGTGGGGTTTCGCTGGTTTTGACGGCCTCGGTGTACGAATGGGGGCGGAAGGGGAAGGTAGGGGAGCCATGGCTTAGGGTGCACTTGTCCGAAATGTAGGGTAATTTACAAACGTACCCCCACCGGTTTTGACCACACGACGTCGAGGCAGCATTTCCGGCTGAGGGGTAAGGGGAATTTCGCGTGTTTGGGCTGCGGGACCGATTTCGGATGAGGAGGGAGTTTTCATGCGCATCAAAATTTTGGATAACAAGGCGCGGTGTGGGTTGAAGAGGCGGGAGTTTCACAGAAGAAGAGACAAAAGATTCTCAAGCTTGAAATTTTGGGATAACAAGGCGCAGAACCCATGTTCGGCAGAACAAACTTAATGTGTACAAAAAAACAATTCATACAAGACACAAGAGAGTCATGTCGCTTTTACTATATTGCTATAAATGGCATTGAAAAAACTACCAGAAAAATGTAAAAAAATAATGGGAGAACAAGATTACCCTATATAGTACCAAATCAAACCGCACTTCCCTCAACAACAACAAAAAACAAATCAATTCCCACCACAAGAAAGAGTCGTGTCCCTTTTTATATGATTACAAATGCTCCGGTGAACCAGAGTTTACATTTTGTTAAATTTTGGAATTATTCTCTCAGGAAGGCTCATGGTTCTGAGAGGGAACATGCCACCTTTATGTGCGAAATGATATACATTGCCCCCCCCCTTGATTTTCTTTTCAGAGGTAACATAGAACTATATGAGCGTCGTGTTAAATTTTGGGATTAGTCCGGGTTCATTTGGCCTTATTTATACATTAATTGAGTCTCTCATCATTTAATGTGCATAATTCAATGTTGAACTACAAACATGCTCCAGTGCACCAAAGTTGGTTGAATAATAACATGTGTGTCCTCAGGAGATTTTCTAGGTCCCATGCAAGAAATGGGAATGAAAATCAAACATCTGGGCCTCGTGGCTCGGCCGAGAACATTGAGAAACTTGGTTATAAAATTCTTGTACGTCCCAAACACACCTCAAAACCATGAAACTTGGCATGGTGTCATGTCATGGTATTCTCATGTTGTGGTAAATTTTTGGCCGAATAGGACCAGTTTTGGTATAAGCTTCTTGCAAACTGGAGCTTCTCTCAAGAAGGCTTGTGGTTTTGAGAGCGAACGTGCCACCTTTGTGTGCGAAATGATATATGCTGCTCCCCCCTCCCTTGATTTTCTTTACAGAGGCAACATAGAACTATATGAGTGTTGTGTTAAATTTTGAAATTATTCCGGGTTCATTCGGCCTATTTTATACTTTAATTGAGTTTTTGGACATTTAATGTGCATAATTCAAATTTCAACTGCAAGCACATGCTCCAGTGCACCGAAATTGGTTGAAAAATGACATGAGTGTCATCGGGTGAATTTCTATGTCCCATGCAAGAAACTGGAATGAAAATCAAACGTTTGGGCATCGTGGCTCGGCCAAGAACATTGAGAAACTTGGTTATAAAATTCTTGTGCTCTTCTTGCACCAGCCGCCCAAACCAGCGCCGGCGAGACCGCCTGCTCCTGCCTCCAGTGGCCGGCTGTGCTGCCGTTGAGGCCTCACCGTGCCCTACTACTCCCACCGCTAGCCAGGCCCTGCGGCGATGGCAGCCTCCCACCGCAGCTGAACCAGTGAACCCTCATAGTCCTCTCCGCGTGGGCATCCACTGTCGTGTCTTCCCCAGCTCCGCGTCGTCCCCTTCCTAGACCTCACCGTCGTCCACCGCCCTGGTGCTCTCGGCACGGCGTGGTCAACGTGGTCAAGGAACGACTTCCATCAGAAGAGTATTGTACGTGGAGAGGCTGACAGCTTGGTCCACGGCCGCAGCAAGGAAGTGCCTCCTTATTACGCGGAAAATAATGATTCCTCCACCTAACAGCGGGGACCCACCGGACGGGCCACCGTATTTCACGAAAAAAACATTTCCCCCTAACTGTTGGGACCCACCAGCTATGCAAGGAAGTGCGTCCATATTACGGGCAAAAAAAATTATTCCCCCCTGACTACTGGGACGCACCAGCTATATCTTCGCAAGCAAGGAAGTGCCTAACAGTCGGGACCCACCTAGTCTAAGCGTATGTAGCGTTGTCATTATGGTCGCGAATGTGTACGTACATACTGGTCGATGTAGAGGCGCGCACGTGTCATAGTAGAGGCGCACACATGCCGTAGTAGAGGCGCGCATGTAGCATGTACATGTACGTACAGTGGCTAGGGTGCAAGAAAGAAAATACGGCCACGTGCGTACATACAGATGGGGTCTCGAATGCCTACTCGCACATACGTACGGCCAGGGCTCGTGTACATGGCTGGTTCGGAACGGAGAAACAGCGTCCTGTTCATCGAAAGGCAACTGACTAGGTCAGAATACGTCGTGTTCATCGGGAGCCAACCGGCTTGGATGGAACAGCCGATGGAAATGAGGCATGTCGTACTGCAGAACGGAGGAAACAGCCTAGTGTTCGACCGGCCACGGTCGAAATGGGATCCTGTTCATCGGGAGGGGTCTGGCATACCGCAAAACAGAGGAAACAGACTTCTGTTAGACCTCCTACGATTTAAACAGGGTCCTGTTGATCGGGAGGGGTGTAGCATACCGCAAAATGGAGGAAACGGACTTGTGTTGGAGCGCTACGCTCGAAATGGGGGTCCTATTCATCGGGAGGGGTGTGGCGTACCGCAAAAAGGGACTCGACGGGATACTGTTCATCTCCATCGTCGACCTCCTCCAGCCTCCACGGGCTACTATTCATCCACCGTAAACCTCCTCCACCCTCCACCTACGACTGTTCATCCACGGGCTCTTGTTCATCCAGCCTCCACCGCTCCTCCACTGGCTACTGTTCAACTAGCCCTCTCCATGGGGTCCTGTTCAACCACCCTTCCACGAGATACTATTCATCCAGCCCTCCACCGGCTATTGTTCAACCAGCCCTCCGCCGGCTACTGTTCAACCTTCCCTCCACGGGGTCCTGTTCATCCAGCCCTCCACGGGGTCCTGTTCATCCAGCCCTCCATGGGGTCCTGTTCATCCACACCCAACCGGCTCGATTGATCGGGGCCTGTTCATCCAGCGGCAACACCATGGGGGCCTGTTCATCCAACCCCCCACCGGGAACTGTTCGTCCAAACCCCCCCAACAACACTCACTGTTCATCAAGGGAAGGAGTAGCAGGTTCGATCGGCTTTAGTTAGCAGCAGTAGCGAACGAAGGAATCGCTCGATCGGGTTCAGTTAATAGCCATCGATCGATCGCTCAGATTCAGTAATGCGTAGCATGTAGTGCAATCACTCGAGTTCAGTTAGGTGAACGCCTCGCTCGGGTTCAGTTAGAGCCCAATGCCTCACACCCACGCGCATACGTGTACGAGAGAAACGTGCATCGCTCGGCCACCAACCACCCACTGTAACCGGGAACTCCCTGATATTTTCCTTGCCCTTGTTTCTACCATGGTTTTTTCCGTCATGGACGGCCCAAAGAATGTCATGCAGCTGCGTCTCTGATGTCTACTATGCAACCTTCTTCTTGTAGACATTGTTGGGCCTCCAAGTGCAGAGGTTTCTAGGACAGTAGCAAATTTCCCTCAAGTGGATGACCTATGGTTTATCAATCTGTGGGAGGCGTAGGATGAAGATGGTCTCTCTCAAACAACCCTGCAACCAAATAACAAAGAGTCTCTTGTGTCCCCAACACACCCAATACAATGGTAAATTGTATAGGTGCACTAGTTCGGCAAAGAGATGGTGATACAAGTGCAATATGGATGGTAGATATAGGTTTTTGTAATATGAAAATATAAAAACAGCAAGGTAATTAATGGTAAAAGTGAGCGGAAATGTATTGCAATGCTTCGAAACAAGGCCTAGGGTTCATACTTTCACTAGTGCAAGTTCTCTCAACAATAATAACATAATCGGATCATATAACAATCCCTCGACATGCAACAAAGAGTCACTCCAAAGTCACTAATAGTGGAGAACAAATGAAGAGATTATTGTAGGGTACGAAACCACCTATAAGTTATTCTTTCCGATCAATCCATTGGGCTATTCCTATAAGTGTCACAAACAGCCCTGGAGTTCGTAGTAAAATAACGCCTTAAAACACACATCAACCAAAACCCTAATGTCACCTAGATACTCCAATGTCACCTCAAGTATCCGTGGGTATGATTATACAATATGCATCACACAATCTCAGATTCATCTATTCAAACCAACACAAAGAACTTCAAAGAGTGCCCCAAAGTATCTACCGGAGAGTCAAGATGAAAATGTCTGCCAACCCCTATGCATAGATTCCCAAGTTCATGAAACCCGCAAGTTGATCACCAAAACATAGATCAAGTGGATCAATACAATACCCCATTGTCACCACGGCTATCCCACGAAGACATACATCAAGTGTTCTCAAATCGTTAAAGGCTCAATCCGATAAGATAACTTCAAAGGGAAAACTCAATCCATTACAAGAAGGTAGAGGGGGAGAAACATCATAAGATCCAACTATAATAGCAAAGCTCGCGATACATCAAGATCATGCCAAATCAAGAACACGATAGAGAGAGAGAGAGAGAGAGAGATCAAACACATAGCTACTGGTACATACCCTCAGCCCCGAGGGTGAACTACTCTCTCCTCATCATGGAGAGCACCGGGATGATTAAGATGGCCACCGGTGATGATTCCCCCTTCCGGCAGGGTGCCGGAACAGGGTCCCGATTGGTTTTTGGTGGCTACAAAGGCTTGCGGCGGTGGAACTCCCGATCTAGGTTATGTTCTGGAGGTTTGGGGATTCATAGGAGAGGTTTGCATCGAGAACAAGTCAGGGGGCCCCATGAAGAGTCCACGAGGCAAGGGGCGCATCACAGGGGGGTGGGGGCACCCTCCACCCTCATGGGCCCCACGAGACTCCCCTCCTATAACTCTTCGTTCCAATACTTTTTATATTTTCCAAAAAAATCTCCGTTGATTTTCAGCGCATTTTGAGAACTTTTATTTCTGCACAAAAACAACACCACGGTAGTTCTGCTGAAAACAGTGTCAGTCTGGGTTAGTTCTAATCAAATCATACCAAAATCATGTAGAAATATTGTAAACATGGCATGAATACATCAAAAATTATAGATACGTTGGAGACGTATCAGCATCCCCAAGCTTAATTCCTGCTCGTCCTCGAGTAGGTAAATGATAAAAACAGAATTTTTGATGTGGAATGCTACCTAACATATTTATCAATGTAATCTTCTGTATTGTGGAAAGAATATTCAGATCCCCAAGATTCAAAACAAAAGTTTAATATTGACATGAAAATAATAATACTTCAAGCATACTAATAAAGCAATCATGTCTTCTCAAAATAACATGGCCAACGAAAGTTTATCCCTACAAAATCATATAGTCTGGCTATGCTCTATCTTCATCACACAAAATATTTAAATCATGCGCAACCCCGATGACAAGCCAAGCAATTGTTTCATACTTTTGATGTTCTCATACTTTTTCAATCTTCACGCAATACATGAGCGTGAGCCATGGACGTAACAGGTGGAATAGAATGGTGGTTGTGGATAAGACAAAAAGATGAAGATAGTCTAACAAACTAGGCGTATCAACGGGCTATGGAGATGCCCATCAATAGATATCAATGTGAGTGAGTAGGAATTGCCATGTAACTGATGCACTAGAGCTATAAGTGGATGAAAGCTCAAAAAGAAACTAAGTGGGTGTGCATCCAACTCGCTTGCTCACGAAGACCTAGGGCAATTTGAGGAAGCCCATCATTGGAATATACAATCCAAGTTCTATAATGAAAAATTCCCACTAGTATATGAAAGTGACAACATAGGAGACTCTCTATCATGAAGATCATGGTGCTACTTTGAAGCACAAGTGTGGTAAAAGGTTAGTAGCATTGCCCATTCTCTCTTTTTCTCTCATTTTTTTGTTTTTTTGTTTTTTGGGGCCTTCTCTTTTTTTGCCCTCTTTTTTTTCTTTTTTTCTTTTTCGTCCGGAATCTCATCCTGACTTATGGGGGAATCATAGTCTCCATCATCCTTTCCTCACTGGGACATGATACATCTCCAACGTATCTATAATTTATGAACTATTCATGCCATGTTTACAATAGTTTTATAAGATTTTGGTATGACAGGATTAGAACTAACCCGGACTGACGTTGTTTTCAACAGAACTACCATGGTGTTGTTTTTGTGCAGAAATAAAACTTCTCGGAACGCGATGAAAATCAACGGAGAATTTTTCTGGGAAATATAAAAAATACTGGAACAAAAATCCACCGGACGGGAGTCCCGGGGGCCCCACGAGGGTGGGGGGCACGCCCACCCCCCGGGGCGTGCCCCCTATCTCGTGGACACCTCGGGGACCCCCCTGACTTGTTCTCAATGCCAACCTCTTCTATAAATACCCAAACCTCCAGAAATTAACCTAGATCGGAAGTTCCGCCGCCGCAAGCCTCTGTAGCCACGAGAAATCAATCTAGGCCCTCTCTGGCACCCTGCCGGAGGGAGCCATCATCATCGGAGGTCATGGGGAAGGATTTTGGAGGGGCCATCATCGCCATGAAGGCCAAGGAACAGAGGAGGAACCTCTCCCCATCCAGGGGGGAAGGCCATGTAGGTGGAAGCACAAGGGGGAGAACCTCTCCTCCTCTCTCTCGGTGGTGCCAGAGTGCCATCGGGAGGGGAATCATCGCCACGGTGATCGTCTTCATCAACATCACCATCATCATCACCACCGTCATCTCTTTTATGCGGTCCACTCTCCCGCACCCCGCTGTAATCCCTACTTGAACATGGTGCTTTATGCCACATATTATGATCCAATGATGTGTTGCCATCCTATGATGTTTTGAGTAGATATCCTTTGTCTTTGGTTGATTGATGATCTAGATTGGTATGAGTTGTATGTTTTACTTTGGTGCTGTCCCATGGTGCCCTCCGTGTCGCGCAAGCATGAGGGATTCCCGCTGTAGGGTGTTGCAATATGTACATGGTTTACTTATTGTCTGTGTTGCGTGAGTGACTGAAACACACACACAGATAAGTGGGACATGGCGTATGGGAATAAAGAGGACTTGATGCTTTAATGCTATGGTTGGGTTTTGCCTTAATGACCTTTAGTAGTTGCGGATGCTTGCTAGAGTTCCAATCATAAGTGCATATGGTCCAAGAAGAGAAAGTATGTTAGCTTATGCCTCTCCCTCATATGACATTGCAATGACGACTATCGGTCTTGTTAACAATTGCCTAGGATAATTCCGCACACCGACCCATCATTATTCCACACTCGCTATTTATAATATTAAGTAATATATTCTAACTTTATGATAAAAACACCTACTTTAATATTTTAGCTCTCCAATATCATGCAAAGTTATCCTCTTCTTACCCACAACGTAGTTTTATTTCTCGTTTCTAGTTGGAAGCAAACGTTCGATGTATGTAGAGTCGTATCAGTGGTAGATACGGCTTGAGAGAATATTGATCTTACCTTTAGCTCCTTGTGGGTTCGACACTCCATACTTATCACTTCCACCTTTGTAAATTGCTACGATGATTCCCTGCACTTGGGGATTATCAAGCTCTTTTCTGGCGCCATTGCCAGGGAGCAATAGCGTGGAGTTGATATTCTCGTGTGTGCTTGTTTTCTTTCTTCACTAAGTAGATTTTGTTCTTCATTTTTGTTTATGGTCAGTTGTGGGTGAAACATACAAAAAAATTAAAGAATGAAAAATACAAAAAAAATTACTTGCCTCTCATGCCTAAAAAAGTTTTTCAAAAAGAGAAGTGATTGGAAAGTTATGCATTGAAGAAGTGAGGGTCGACCTTGAGCAGTTGTTTTCATGCTCACAGAAAAAATGTAGAATTTTTCATGGAAGTTTCTCTGTAAATAATTATCCCCTTGTATATATCCATTTCATTACAAAAATAATCTGCCAAGCTTTGATTTTAGGATGATTAGATTGCTTGTTTACTATGTGCAGAACAAAAACAGAAACTTTGGCTGTAGCACGTGATTTTACCTTTTTTACTGGAAGGTCAAATGGGTCTGAAACTTTTTTCACATTACTTATGTACAAATTTTTAAAATTTTCATATTTATTTCATAATTGTTGGAGTTATAGAAGTTTACTAAACTTCCAGATTACTACAGATTGTCCTGTTTTTGACAGATTCTGTTTTTCACGTGTTGTTTGCTTATTTTGATGAATCTATGGCTAGTATCGGCGGGTATGAACCATAGAGAAGTTGGAATATATTAGGTTTAACACCAATATAAATAAATAATGAGTTCATTACAGTACCTTAAAGTGGTAGTTTGCTTTATTACACTAACGGATCTCACAAAGTTTTTGTTAAAGTTTTGTGTGGATGAAGTGTTGGAAGATCGAGGAGCTACCGATGTGAGAAGAATAAATAGAGACAAGAGTTCAAGTTTGGGGATGCCCAAGGCACCCCACGTAAATATTTCAAAGGATACTCAAGCATCTAAGCATGGGGATACCCCAGTTGGCATCTCATCTTTCTTCTTCAACAAATATCGGTATACCTTGGTTTTTGTTTTGTTCACATGATTTGTGTCCTTTTTGTTTTTATTTTTGTTAAGAACCATGCTAGTATGACATATACCTTCATTTATTTATAGAATACTTCACGTGCTTCACTTAAATCTTTTAAGTATGATCTTATAGAATTGCTCTTTGTGCTTCACTTAAATCATTTGAGTATGGTTTTATAGAATGCTTCGTGTGCTTCACTTATATATTTTGAGCTTGGATATTGGTTAGTCTATATTAGTTGTAGAATGCTCCATGATCTTCACTTATATCTTTTGTATTATGAATAATACTATCATCTAAAGTGGGTTTGGAAGAGTGTCAACTTTAGGAATTAGTGATCCCACTATTCCGAATGAGAAGAGTTTTGCTTATGTGGAGAGTAGTAAAATTTATATGCTTGTAGATCATGAAAATAATGCTTTATGTGATGGTTATATTATTGAATTCATTCATGATGCTACTGAAAATTATTATGAGGGAGGAATATATGCTTGTAGGAGTTGCGATAATATCAAGTTTCCTCTCTATGTGCTTAAAGTTTTGAAGTTATACTTGTTTTGCCTTCCTATGCTAGTTGATTCTTGTTCCTATATATTATGTGTTCACAAAATCCATAGGAATAGGAAGTGGGTTATATTCAATTGTGCTAGTCATATTCTTCATGATTCTCTCTTTATGTTTCAATTCTTTTCTTTTATGTGAGCATCATTGAAATCATCATGCCTAGCTAAAAGGCATTAAAGAAAAGCGCTTGTTGCGAGACAGCCCAATATTTACCATTACTGTTTTGTGTGTTTACATGATTCATATACTGTAGTAATCATGTTTTATAGATTTTTGTTTCAATAAAGTGCCAAGTAAGACCTTTGGGAAAACACTGGTGAAGTCTTTGCAATCTTGCTGTAAAAAACAGAAACTTTGCGCTCACGAGAATAGATGCCATGTTTTACTGGAGAGTTATTTCAGGTTGATTATTTTTGCAGATGATTAATAGACAAATTCCTCACGTCCACCAATTTATTTCATAATTTTTTGAGTATCATAAGTATGATTTCTGTTCATATCATTACAGGCTGTTCTGTTTCTGACAGATTCTGTTTTCATTGCATAGTTTGCTTGTTTTCTAGTTTCTGTGACTTATATTTATCAATATAAATTGTAGAAATTGTATGTTACAGTAGGAGTTGTGTGAGAACAATTATGAAACTTGTATTTGACAGTACCAAAGTGAATGGTTTACTCTTTATCATACTAACCTATCTCACGAAGTTCCGTTAAGTTTTATGTGATTGAAGTTTTCAAGCTTTGGGTGAGATATCGATATGAGGAGAATAAGGAGTGGAAAGACCCTAAGCTTGGGGATTACCAAGGCAACCCAAGGTAATATTCAAGGATACTCAAGCGCCTAAGCTTGGGGATGCCCCGGAAGGCATCCCCTCTTTCGTCTTCAAAACTATCGGTATACCTTACTCAGAGCTATATTTTTATTCGTCACATCATATGTGTTTTGCTTGGAGCATATTTTCAATTTTACTTGCTGTTTGAATAAAATCATTGGATCTGAAATCTTGAATAAAAAAGAATCCTCCCATGGCTAGTTAATTATTCGACTACTCAGTGTTCTTCACTTATATCTTTTGGAGTAGTTTTTCATTTGCTCACGTGCTTCACGTTTATCCTATGAGTAAATGGTTGAATGAATTGAATATCATAAATCTGAACTTATATACATTTCATATGCTTATAACATGGGGAGCAATGACTTCACACAGAATAAGTGTAGGTAGTAAACTTATTGAAAGTTAGCAAACGCAGAATTGGTCACTTGAACAATTCATGAAAGAATATTGAAGGAAGAGATATTTCACATATAAATATACTATCTTGGACATCTTTTGTAATTGTGATCACTCATTAAAATATGACATGCTAAAAGGTTGATGTTGGACTAGGAAGACAACGTAATGGGTTATGTTTTCTTATATCCGAAATAAAGTATATTGTCATGGATCATCCAACATGCTGAGATTGCCTTTCCCCCTCATGCTAGCCAAATTCTTTGCACCAAGTAGAGATACTACTTGTGCTTCTGAATATCCCTTAAACTAGTTTTGCCATGAGAGTCCACCATACCTACCTATGGATTGAGTAAGATCCTTCAAGTAAGTTGTCATCGGTGCATGCAATAAAAATTGCTCTCTAAATATGTATGATCTATTAGTGCAAAGAAAATAATCTTTATACGAACTTGTGATAGGGAAGAAATAAAAGCGACGGACTGCATAATAAAGGTCTCTATCACAAGAGGCAATATAAAGTGACGTTCTTTTGCATTAAGATTTTGTGCATCCAACCTTAAAAGAACATGACAACCTCTGCTTCCCTCTGTGAAGGGCCTATCTTTTATTCTTGTCCTTTACCTTATACAAGAGTCATGGTGATCTTCACCTTTCCTTTTTACATTTTATCCTTTGGCAAGCGCATTGTGTTGGAAATATCATGATATATATATATATATATATATATATATATATATATATATATATATATATCCAATTGGATGTAAGTTATCATGAACTATTATTGTTGACTTTACCCTTGAGGTAAAAGGTTGGGAGGCGAATCTATAAGCCCCTATCTTTCTCTATGTCCGATTAAAACTTTGAACCCATAAATATGATGTGAGTGTTAGCAATTGTGAAAGATTAAAATGATAGTTGAGTATGTGGAGTTTGCTGAATCAAAGCTCTAATATAGACCCTTCCTGAAAACAAGATGAATTGCAATTGTTTGATGACTGAGAATATAGTTTGTTAGTTTCAAGAAAGTTTATGATCTATACTTTAACATGTGAATAGCTTGTTACTTGATCATGAGAAGTTTTATGAGTTGAGCTACTTTTATGATATATAATGATGCTAGAAAAAGTGATTGGAACTATCATTGATTGAACTTATGCACTTGCTAGCATTCACACTTCATAAATTATTTCTTTTATCATTTACCTACTCGAGGACGAGCAGGAATTAAGCTTGGGGATGCTGATACTTCTACAACGTATCTATAATTTATGAAGTATTCATGCCATGTTTACAATAGTTTTATATGATTTTGGTATGATTTGATTAGAACTAACCCGGACTGACGCTGTTTTCAGCAGAACTACCGTGGTGTTGTTTTTGTGCAGAAATAAAAGTTCTTGGAACACGATGAAAATCAATGGAGAATTTTTCTGGGAAATATAAAAAATACTGGAACAAAAATCCATCAGAGGGGAGTCCCAGGGGCCCTACGAGGGTGGGGGCGCGCCCACCCCCTGTGCCCCCCTATCTCATGGACACCTCGGGGACCCCCCCTGACTTGTTCTCGATGCCAACCTCTCCTATAAATAACCAAACCTCTAGAAATTAACCTAGATCGGAAGTTCCGCCACCGCAAGCCTCTGTAGCCACGAGAAATCAATCTAGGCCCTCTCTGGCACCCTGCCGGAGGGGGCCATCATCACTGGAGGCCACGGGGAACGATTTCGGAGGGGCCATCATCGCCATGAAGGCCAAGGACCAGAGGGGGAACCTCTCCCCATCTAGGGGGAAGGCCATGGAGGAGGAAGCACAAGGGGGAGAACCTCTCCTCCTCTCTCTCGGTGGCGCCAGAGTACCATCGGGAGGGGAATCATCGCCACAGTGATCGTCTTCATCAACATCACCATCATCATCACCACCCTCATCTCTTTTACGCGGTCCACTCTCCCGCACCCTGCTGTAATCCCTACTTGAACATGGTGCTTTATGCCACATATTATGATCCAATGATGTGCTGCCATCATATGATGTTTTGAGTAGATATCCTTTGTCTTTGGTTGATTGATGATCTAGATTGGTATGAGTTGTATGTTTACTTTGGTGATGTCCTATGGTGCCTTCCGTGTCGCGCAAGCGTGAGGGATTCCCGCTGTAGGGTGTTGCAATATGTCCATGGTTTACTTATTGTCTGTGTTGCGTGAGTGACTGAAACACAAACATGGATAAGTGGGACATGTCATATGGGAATAAAGAGGACTTGATGCTTTAATGCTATGGTTGGGTTTTACCCTAATGATCTTTAGTAGTTGCGGATGCTTGCTAGAGTTCCAATCATAAGTGCATATGATCCAAGAAGAGAAAGTATGTTAGCTTATGCCTCTCCCTCATATGAAATTGCAATGACGACTATCGGTCTTGTTAACAATTGCCTAGGATAATACCGCACACCGATCCATCATTATTCCACACTCGCTATTTATAATATTAAGTAATATATTCTAACTTTATGATAACAACACCTACATTTATATTTTAGCTCTTCGATATCATGCAAAGTTATCCTCTTCATACCCACAACATAGTTTTATTTCTCATTTCTAGTTGGAGGCAAATGTTCGGTTTACGTAGAGTCATATCAGTGGCAGATAGGGCTTGAGAGAATATTGATCTTACCTTTAGCTCCTTGTGGGTTCGACACTCCATACTTATCACTTCCACCTTTGGAAATTGCTACGATGATTCCCTGCACTTGGGGATTATCAGGACAATGCTCTAATAATGAAGATCGATGACCCACAAGTGTAGGGGATCTATCGTAGTCCTTTCGATAAGTAAGAGTGTCGAACCCAACGAGGAGCAGAAGGAAATGATAAGCGGTTTTCAGTAAGGTTTTCTCTGCAAGCACTGAAATTGTAAGTGATAGATAGTTTTGTGATAAGATAAATAGTAACGAGTAACAAGTAAACAAAGTGCAGCAAGGTGGCCCAATCCTTTATGTAGCAAAGGATAAGCCTGGAAAATTTCTAATAATAATGAAGGAGCTCCCGAGGACACATTGGGAATTATCGTCAAGCTAGTTTTCATCACGTTCATAAGATTCGCGTTCGGTACTTTGATAATTTGATATGTGGGTGGACCGATACTTGGGTACTGCCCTAACTTGGAAAAGCATCCCACTTATGCTTAACCCCTATTGCAAGCATCCGCAACTACAAAAGAAGGTATTAAGGTAAACCTAACCACAACATTAAGCATATGGATCCATATCAACCCCTAACGAAGCAACGCATAAACTAGGGTTTAAGCTTCTGTCACTCTAGCAACCCATCATCTACTTATTACTTCCCCATGCCTTCCTCCAGGCCCAAATAATGGTGAAGTGTCATGTAGTCGACGTTCACATAACACCACTAGAGGAAAAGACAACATACATCTCATCAAAATATCGAACGAATACCAAATTCACATGACTACTAATAGCAAGACTTCACCCATGTCCTCTGGAACAAACGTAACTACTCACAAAGCATATTCATGTTCATAATCAGAGGGGTAATAATATATATAAAGGATCTGAACTTATGATCTTCCACCAAGTAAACCAATTAGCATCAACTACAAGGAATAATCAACACTACTAGCAACCCATAGGTACCAATTTGTGGTTTTGATACAAGATTGAATGCAAGAGATGAACTAGGGTTTTGAGAGGAGATGGTGCTGGTGAAGATGTTGATGGAGATTGACCCCCTCCGGATGAGAGGATCGTTGGTGATGACATTGGTGATGATTTCCCCCTCCCGGAGGGAAGTGTCCCCGGCAGAACAGCTCGGCCAAAGCCCTAGATTGATTCCGCCAAGGTTCCGCCTCGTGGCGGCGGAGTTTCGTCTCGTAAGCTTGCCCATGATTTTTTCTAGGGTAAAAGTGATGATATAGCAGAAGATGGACGTCGGAGGCCCACCAGGGGGCCCAAGAGATAGGGGTGCGCGCCCTATAGGGGGGGCGCCTCCTGTCTCTTGGACAGGGTGTGGGCCCACTGGCCTATTTCATTCGCTCATAAATTCTTATTAAATCCAAAAGGTTGTTTCATGGAGTCTGAGGACTTTTGGAGCTGTGCAGAATAGGTTTCCAGCCTTTGCTCCTTTTCCAGCCAGAATTCCAGCTGCCGGCATTCCCCCTCTTCATGGTAAACCCTCTAAAATAAGAGAGAATAGCCATAAGTATTGAGATATAATGTGTAATAACAGCCCATAATGCAATAAATATTGATATAAAAGCATGATGCAAAATGGACGTATCAACTCCCCCAAGCTTAGACCTCGCTTGTCCTCAAGCGGAAGCCGAAATCGAAAAATATGTCCACATGTTTAGAGATAGAGGTGTCGATAAAAATAAAATACAGACATGAGGGCATCATGATCATTCTAATAACAGCAACATATATAGATTTTGTCATATGATTTCCTATGCTCAAATAACAAACAATTCACAATGTCAAGTATGGTTCAAAAACTTCATTGGGAACCAACAAACTATAATCTCAGTCACTGAAGCAATTGCAATTTATCGTAACATCAGAAAGAGTCAATCAATAGAGCTTTTCAGCAAGTTCACATACTCAACTATATCGTAGTCTCCTATAATTATTAACACTCACGCAATACTTGTGGTTATAGAGTTTCAGCCGGACACTGAGAAAGATAGGGGCTTATTGTGTTGCCTCCCAACGTATTCACCTTTAGGTGATGTCAACAATAATAGCCTATGCCAACTTACATCCAATTGGATATATATATATATATATCATGATCTTTCAAACATGAGGAGCTTGCCAAAGGATAAAATAAAAAAAAGAAAGGTGAGGATCACCTTGACTCAAGCATAAAGTAAAAACAAAACATAAAGTAAAAGATAGGCCCTTCGCAGAGAGAAGCAGAGGTTGTCATGCGCGTTTAGGGTTGATGCACGGAATCTTAATGCAAAAGAATGTCACTTTATATTGCCCCTTATATTTGGACCTTTATTATGCAGTCCGTCGCTTTTATTACTTCCACAACAAGTTCGTACAAAGCTTATTTTCTCTGCACTAATAAGTCATACATATTTAGAGAGCAATGAGCTCATTGAGCTTAAGGAGGAAATCGACAAATCTCTTCGAAGTGATTTCATTCGCCCAAGTTGCTCTCCTTGGGGAGCACCTTCTCTCTTTGTCAAGAAGATGGATGGGACAAACCGATTGGTCCAAGACTACCATCCTATTAAGCAAGCTACCATTCAAAACAAATATCCTCTTCCTCGGATCAATGATCTGTATGATCAACTAGCTGGTTCATCAGTGTTCTCCAAACTCGACTTGAGGTTGGGTTACCACCAGATCTGTGTTCGTGAAGAGGATATCCCAAAGACCTCCTTCGTGACTCGATATGGTTCATACAAGTACACCGTCATGTCTTTCGGCTTAACCAATGCTCCAGCAACTTTCTCTCATCTGATGAACTACATATTCATGGAATACCTCGACAAGTTTGTCGTGGTTTATCTGGATGATATCCTTGTATATTCCAAGAATAAAGAAGAACATGTTGAACATATTCGTCTTGTTCTGGAAAAGCTTAGAGAGCATCAACTCTATGCCAAGTTCTCCAAGTGTGAATTCTGGCTACCCGAAGTAACCTATATTGGGCATGTCATCTCTAAGGATGGTATTGCCGTCAACCTTGAACGAGTTCAGGGTATTCTCGATTAGACGCCTCCCAAGAATGGCAAGCAAGTCAGTAGTTTTCTCGGGCTCGCCAGCTATTACCGTCGATTCGTCGAGAACTTCTCCAAGATTGCTAGACCTCTGACTAACATGTTGCATAAGGGCGTCAAGTTCCAATGGACAGAAAAGTGTCAAGAAAGTTTCCAGGCGCTCAAAGACAAGCTGACCTCTGCCCTAGTGCTTGCTCCTCTAGATACTAAGAAGGACTTCATCATTTTTTGCCATGCTTCACGTCAAGGCTTAGGTGTTGTCCTAATGCAAGAGCGCAAAGTGATTGCTTATGACTCTCGTCAATTGCGCCCTCGCGAAGAGAACTATCCAGTTCATGACCTTGAGCTTGCTGCTGTTATACATGCACTAAAACAGTGGCAACATTACCTTGTAGGCAATCGTTGTGAGATCTTCACTGACCAACAAAGTCTGAAGTATTTGTTTACTCAGCCAAACCTAAACCTCTGTCAGCAGAGATGGATGGAAACTGTAGCAGATTTTAACTTGGGTATTTCCTATACTCCAGGCAAGGCTAATGTAATGGTTGACGCCTTGAGCCGCAAGTCTTACGGCAACCACCTCCAGGTTCACAAAGTTCAACCCTCGCGTGTTGAAGAATTCAGAAAGCTGAACCTCCATATTGTTCCTCCTGGTGCACTCATTCCCCCTCCTCCTGAGTGCCGCAAAATGAACATCCATGTTGTTTCCCAGGGTTCTGTCAATACCTTGGTTGCTAAACCAGATCTCGTGGAAAGCATCAAGACGCTGCAGAAGTATGACTCTCAAGATCACAAGATTAAGTGCTACCTCGAAGAAGGAAGGCCCTCGTTCTTCGCTATTGGTGTTACTGGCACTTTTTTCTTTAAAGGTCGCCTAGTGGTCCCTTCAAAAGATAACCTGGATATGACTCAGAAGGTTATGAAAGAAGCTCATGATACACCTTTGTCTATTCATCCCGGTAGCACCAAGATGTACCAGGACATTCGTCGGAGATTCTGGTGGTCTAATATGAAGCAAGACATTGCTCGTTATGTTGCTGAGTGTGACATTTGTCATCGTATCAAAGAAGAACATCAAAGTCATGTTGGAACTCTGCAACCTATCTCTATTCCTGAATGGAAATGGGACCATGTTGAAATGGACTTCGTCACTGGATTTCCCAAATCACAGAAAGGTAATGATGCTATTCTTGTCATCATTGACTGGCTTTCTAAAGTTGCACATTTTCTGGCTGTCAAAGAAACAATCACTGCTAGTCAGCTAGCAACCCTCTACATGTCCAGAATTGTTTCACTTCACGGTATTCTACTAGTAATCAGTTTAGACCATGGCAGTTTATTCACTTCATGATTCTAGGCAAGTTTACAAGAAGCTATGGGGACTCATCTGTCTTTCAGCACCACTTTTCATCCTCAGTCGCAAGGGCAAGTTGAACGCGTCAACCAAGTTCTTGAAGACATGCTTCGAGCTTGTGTTATTTCCTTCGGCAAGAAATGGGAGGAATCTCTCCCGTATGTTGAGTTCTCTTATAATAATAGCTATCAAGCTAGTTTGAAGATGGCCCCCTTCGAAGTGTTATATGGAAGAAAGTGTCGAACCCCTCTGAACTAGTCAGAAACTGGGGAACGTCCACTCTTTAGTCCGGATATTATCCAACATGCTGAAGAGCAAATCCGAATTACCCGCGAGAATATCAAGACTGCTCAGTCACGTTAGAAGAGTTGGTATGACCGTCATCACAAAGACATGGTCTATCAACCTGGCAAAAGGCTTATCTTCGAGTCACACCAATGAAGGGTGATCACCGCTTCGGGATCAAGGGCAAGCTAGCTCCTCGCTATATTTGTCCTTTCACTATTCTGGAAAGGCGTGGAAAAGTGGCATACCAACTGGGGCTTCCGTCGAACCTTTCTCAGGTTCACGATGTGTTCCACGTGTTACAACTCCACCACTGCTTCAAGGACCCAATCCGAGTAGTGGATCATGAAGTGCACAAGTTGCAATAGGACCTCTCCTATAAAGAGCATCTGGTCCGTATTATCGACCAAGCTGAACGCCGCACATGCCAGAAGGCGATCAAGTTCCTCAAGGTCCAGTGGTCACATCACTTTGAAGATGAAGCCACTTGGGAACGCGAGGATCGCCTGTGAGATGAATACCCCGCACTGTTTGCTTCTACCTCCTAAATCTCGGCACGAGATTTCTTGTAGTGGAGGAGATTTGTAACGCCCGGATAATTAAACTATAGTAAACCTATGCTAATGATATGACATCACCTCTGATTACTGTTGTTAATCCCGCGTTAGTTCAAACAATTCAAATTCAAATTTGAATTATTGAAAAACATAAAAAAATTCAAACTTTAAAACTAAAATGTTCGGAGTGTGTCAATTAATGCCTAGGTATTTATGGTGAAGAAACCATGCTTTTATAAAAATCCTAAATACTTAAAATGAACCAAAACAGAAAAGAAAAATGTAAACAAAAAGAAAAAGACAAAGTCAGAAAAAAAGAAAGAGAAATCCCCCACTGGGCCAGTCGGCCTAGCTGCTAGCCAGGCCGGCCCAACCGGCCCAGGCCACCCACTCACTCCCTTATCCCCCCACACCCCGAAACCCTAACCCAACCACCACACATTCCCCCCACGTCGTTACCCTCCTCCCGGATCTAGATCGGATCGGGGCTCGGGCACTCGACTATGCCGCCTCGACACCGCGTTGCCTGCCGCCCCGTCGCCTCGACTCCTACTCGCTGCAGCCACCATGTTGTCGTCGTCCCCGACCTCCTCCTCGCGCCCCACTGCCCCGTACCCTACCACTCCCTCGTGAGTGCCCCTCTCCTCTCCTCCTTCCCCGTCACCCCGTGCCCACCGTGCGCAGCCACCGCGCCCGCCCGCGCTCATGACGGCTGCATCGGCCACGCGCTGCATCGCCTCGGCCGTGCTCATCACGACCCCACCCCACCCGGTGCTCGCGCCGTCCGCTTCGCCCGCCGCTGCCCGCATCTCTCCTACTGTGCCAGGCCGCGCCGCGCTTGCAGCCCATGCTCCCGTCGCGTACTGCCAGCCCCGCCACCACGCCGACCGCGACTCTTCCCTGACCATGAGCCTGCTCCTCCCCTGCCATCCCTCTTCGTCCAGCCCCTCCTACCGCGCATCGTCGCCAGCCGCCGCGACTTGTGCCTCCCCCGCCACGAGCCTGCCTCCTCCCGTGCCTCCCTGGCTTCTCGCGCTCGCGCGCTCACACGCGCGCCCCTGGCCTCGCCGTCCTGCTACGCCCACCGCTGCCTGCGCGTGCGGCCGTCGTGCCTCGCCGTTCGCCCTCGCTCGCCCTGCTGCCCCGGCTCCGCCACGCCGCCCGCGACCGCACTGCCCACCGCACACATCCGCTGTGGCCCATGCCCGCCCTGGCCGGTGACGTGCCCCGCCATGGCCACGGTCTCGCCCCGACCCGGGCAGGCATCGGGCGCCTTCTGTGCAAGATCAGGCTGCGCCCGACGCCCGTAGCGCGTGCCCGCTAAGGCCCCCCGGCCCATTGACATGTGGGGCCCACGCCCCTGGAACATTAAAAAAGGGATTTAAAAAAATAATTAATTAATTGAGTAAATTAATTAACCTAATGAATTGTAATTAGTAAACCTAATCATTTAGTTAGACTAACTAAACCTGATTAGTTGGTCTTAGTCTATGACATGCGGGACCCACACGTCAGCTTGACCAAGTCAACACCCCTATTGACTACTGACGTCATGCTGATGCAATAATGATAATTTTTGAATTAATTTAATACATAATAATTTAGAAATTGATTAAAACTTTGAAAATTAATATAAAATAAACTGTAGCTCGGATTAAAATACTTTGTACATGAAAGTTGCTCAGAACGACAAGATGAATCCGAATGCGCGGTCCGTTTGTTAGCCACACGTCCCTAGCATAGCGAACATGCAACATTTCACCTCCGGTTCATCTGTCCAAAAACGTCAAACACCGGGAATACTTTCCCGGATGTTTTCCCCCTTCGCCAGTAACACCTACTACCGTGTTGGCACACCTAGCACCACTCATTGTCATGCCATGCATCGTCATGTATATGTTTGCATTATATTTATTGTTTCTTCCCCCTCTTCTCTCGTTAGACACCGAGACTGACACTGCTGCTGCTCCAGTCGACTACTGAGGTGATGACCCCTTCTTGCCTGAGCAACCAGGCAAGCCCCCCCCCCCCCCGATCACCCAATATCGCCTATTCCTTCTCTCCACTCCTTGCATTAGACTAGTGTAGCATGTTACTGCTTTCGGTTATCCCTATTTTGTTGCATAACCTGTCATTGTTGCTATAGTTGTTGATACCTTACCTGCGATCCTAAATGCTTGATACGTCTCTGTCGTATCTATAATTTTTTATTGTTCCATGCCAATATTATTCAACTTTCATATACTTTTGGCAACTTTTTATACTATTTTTGGGACTAACATATTGATCCAGTGCCTAGTGCCAGTTCCTGTTTGTTGCATGTTTTATGTTTCGCAGAAACCCCATATTAAACAGAGTCCAAACGGGATAAAAACAGATAGAGCTTATATTTGGAATATTTATGATTTTTGGGAGGAAGAATCAACACGAGACGGTGCTCGAGGTGGCCACGAGGCAGGGGGCGCGCCTGCTCCTACTAGGTGCGCCCCTGACCCTCGTGGGCCCCTTGTAAGTTGGTTGCTGCTATTCTTTTGCCGCAATAAAGCTAATTTTAGGAAAAAAATCTTGGCAAAGGTTTCAGTCCAATCGGAGTTACGGACCTCCGGATATAAAAGAAACGGTGAAAGGGCAGAATCCGGAAACGCAGGAACAGAGAGAGACAGAGAGATAGATCCAATCTCGGAGGGGCTTTCGCCCCTCCCACGCCATGGGAGCCAAGGACCAGAGGGGAAACCCTTCTCCCATCTAGGGAGAAGGTCAAGGAAGAGGAAGAAGAAGGGGGGCTCTCCCCCCTTGCTTCCGGTGGCGCTGAAACGCTGCCGGGGGCCATCATCATCACCGCGATCTACACCAACACCTCCGCCATATTCACCAACATCTCCATCACCTTCCCCCATCTATATCCAGCGGTCCACTCTCCCGCAACCCACTGTACCCTCTACTTGAACATGGTGCTTTATGCTTCATACTATTATCCAATGATGTGTTGCCATCCTATGATGTCTGAGTAGATTTTCGTTGTCCTATCGGTGATTGATGAATTGCTATGATTGGTTTCAGTTGCATATTTTATTATTGGTGCTGTCCTATGGTGCTCTCTGTGTCGCGCAAGCGTGAGGGATCCCCGCTGTAGGGTTTGCAATATGTTCATGATTTGCTTATGGTGGGTGGCATGAGTGACAGAAGCACAGACTCGAGTAAGTACGTTGTTTGCGTATGGGATAAAGGGGACTTGATACTTTAATGCTATGGTTGGGTTTTACCTTAATGATCTTTAGTAGTTGCGGATGCTTCCTAGAGTTCCAATCATAAGTGCATATTATCCAAGAAGAGAAAGTATGTTAACTTATGCCTCTCCCTCAAATAGAATTGCGATAGTGATTACCGGTCTAGTAAAGTAGTAAATTGCTTAGGGACAATTTCACAACTCCTACCACCACTTTTCCACACTCGCTATATTTACTTTATTGCTTCTTTATCTAAACAGCCCCTAGTTTATATTTACATGCTCTTTATTATCTTGCAAACCTATCCAACAACACCTACAAAGTACTTCTAGTTTCATACTTGTTCTATGTAAGGTGAACACTAAGCGTGCGTAGAGTCGTATCAGTGGCAGATAGGACTTGGGAGAATATTTGTTCTACCTTTAGCTCCTCATTGGGTTCGACACTCTTACTTATCGAAAGAGGCTACAATTATCCCCTACACTTGTGGGTTATCAAGACCTTTTTCTGGCGCCATTGTCGGGGAGTCATAGCGCGGGGTGAATATTCTCGTGTGTGCTTGTTTGGTTTATCACTAAGTAATTTTTATTTGCTGTTATTAGTTGTTTTCTATCTTTAGTTATGGGTAGGAAGCGCAAAATACCAAAAAAAATAGTTGTACCTACTGAACCAATGGTTGAAGAACCACTCAAAATCTATCACACTCCTGAAGCCTTTTACTTGGATCATCTTTGATCCCTTTGTGCTCATGCTGAAACCCCCACTAGCTTAGTTAAGGGCAAATCTTTAGATGAGCATGCTTGTTATGTGTGACACGGTATATCTGAAAAAGGGATACTTTTACTGGATCAAATTCATCGTTTGCAATGCTATGCTTGGAATTTATGTGAAATATATGATGTTACTTGTTGTTCTGAAAACCCTAATAAACACCTTCCCTACCAATGTGAGTTTAT
Source organism: Triticum timopheevii (assembly GCA_963921465.1). Taxonomy (NCBI): domain Eukaryota; kingdom Viridiplantae; phylum Streptophyta; class Magnoliopsida; order Poales; family Poaceae; genus Triticum; species Triticum timopheevii. The sequence continues at coordinate 159,121,529 of OY997272.1, forward strand.
TGATAATGGGATCGTATCTTCGTATGCTAAGGGTGTTTATAATTACTATGATGTTCAACAAATTGAAGAATTTGTTACTTTTAAGGGTGCTTATGAAATTGCTTCTTTGACTGAAAAGTATGATGCTACTCTCTACAAATCTGAAAATTTTGCCATATTTAAATATTGTTATGATAATTATGCTTCTAATGCCTATGTTAAACCATATATTGAGGACCCCTCCACTGTCCAACAAGAGACTAATATTTTGCAGGAGTCTATGGAAGAAGAAATTGATGAAACTGTGAGCTCATTGGATGAAAAAGATGATGAGGAGAGCAAAGAAGAAAAGGAGGAAGAGCGGATTAGCTACCCGTGCCCACCTTCTAATGAGAGTAACTCTTCAACTCATACATTGTTTAATTCCCCTTCGTGCTTACCGAAGGATGATTGCTATGATGATTGCTATGATCCCTTTAATTTGTTTGAAATATCCCTTTTTGATGATGCTTGCTATGCTTGTGGCCAAGATGCCAATATGCATGATGCTTATGGAGATGAACTTGCTATAGTTGCTTATGTTAAACATGAAATTGTTGCTATTGCACCCACGCATGATAGTCCTATTATCTTTTTGAATTCTCCAAACTACACTATATTGGAGAAGTTTGTCCTTATTAAGGATTATATTGATGGGTTGTGTTTCATTACTGCACATGATGGTTTTGATAGATATAATATGCATGTGCTTGCTGCTCCTACTTGCAATTATTATGAGAGAGGAACTATATCTTCACCTCTCTATGTTTCCAACACGATAAAATTAAAAGAAACTGTTTATACTATGCATTGGCCTTTACTTGGTGTGCATGAATTGTTCTTTTATGACATGCCGATGCATAGGAAGAGAGTTAGACTTCGTTGTTGCATGATATATATTACTTTGTGCTCACTACTAAATTACAAATCATTGTTAATTAAAATTGGCTTTGATATACCTTGGGATCCGGGTGGATCCATTACTTGAGCACTATATGCCTACCTTAATGGCTTTAAAGAAAGCGCTGCCAGGGAGACAACCTAGAAGTTCTAGAGAGTAATTTATTTCTGTTGAGTGCTTTTATATAGTCTAAAAACACAAAAATAAAGAGGGGAGCACAAAACTTTTCAAAAAGGAAAGTGAAAGTGAGATAGACAAGCATTGTTGAATTGGGGGAGCTCCTTGAACTTTGTTCATGCTCACAGAAACATTGTGAATCTTGATTACAGAAACTTTTCAACAAAAATAATTATCCCCTTGTACAATTCCATTGTATTATAAAAATAATGTGCCAAGGTTTGCCTTTAGGATGTTTACAATGCTTGTTGGTTTGTACGGTGCAGGACAGAAACTTTGGCTGTAGTGCGCGATTTTACATTTGTTACTGGAATGTCAAACGGTTCTGAAACTTTTTGCACTGCCTTTATGTACAAATTTTTTATGTTTCCTAATTTTGGTAGAATTTTTGGGGTACCAGAAGTATGATGAATGTTCATATTGCTACAGCCTGTTCTGTTTTTGACAGATTCTGTTTTTGATGCATAGTTTGCTTGTTTTGATGAAACTATCAATTTCTATCAGTGGTTTAAGCCATGGAAAAGTTATATTACAGTAGACACAATGCAAAAACAAAATATGAATTGGTTTCAACATAGCAGTGATTTGCTTTATTATACTAACGGATCTTACCGAGTTTTCTGTTGAAGTTTTGTGTGGATGAAGTGTTTGATTTAGGAGGTTTCGATATGAGGAAAAGGAATAGAGGCAAGAGATCAATATTGGAGATTTCCAAGGAACCCCAAGTAAATATTCAAAGAGACTCAAGCATATAAGCTTGGGTATGCCCCGGAAGGCATCCCCTCTTTCTTCAACAAGTATCGGTATGTTCTCGGATTCGTTTCGTTCATGCGATATGTGCAAATCTTGGAGCGTCTTTTGCATTTAGTTTTTACTTTTCTTTTTTGCACCATGATGGTATGAGATAGTCCATGGTTGATTTATAGAATGCTCATTGCACTTCACTTATATCTTTTGAGTACGGCTTTATAGAATGCTTCATGTGCTTCACTTATATCATTTGAAGTTTGGATTGCCTGTTTCTCTTCACATAGAAAACCGCCATTTGTAGAATGCTCTTTTGCTTCACTTATATTTGTTAGAGCGTGGGCATATCTTTTGTAGAAAGAATTAAACTCTCTTGCTTCACTTATATCTATTTAGAGAGATTACAGGAATTGGTCATTCACATGGTTAGTCATAAAATCCTACATAAACTTGTAGATCGCTAAATATGATATGTTTGATTCCTTGCAATAGTTTTGCAATATAAAGGTGGTGATATTAGAGTCATTCTAGTGGGTAGTTGTGGATTGTAGAAATACTTGTGTTGAGGTTTGTGATTCCCGTAGCATGCACGTATGGTGAACCGTTATGTAAAGAAGTTGGAGCATGAGGTATTTATTGATTGTCTTCCTTATGAGTGGTGGTCAGGGACGAGCGATGGTCTTTTCCTACCAATCTATCCCCCTAGGAGCATGCACGTAGTACTTTGTTTCGATGACTAATAGATTTTTGCAATAAGTATGTGAGTTCTTATGACTAATGTTGAGTCCATGGATTATACGCACTCTCACCCTTCCATCATTGCTAGCCTCTTCGGTACCGTGCATTGCCCTTTCTCACCTCGAGAGTTGGTGAAAACTTTGCCGGTGCATCCAAACCCCGTGATATGATATGCTCTATCACACAGAAGCCTCCTTATATCTTCCTCAAAACAGCCACGATACCTACCTATCATGGCATTTCCATAGCCATTCCGAGATATATTGCCATGCAACTTCCATCATCATCATATACATGACTTGAGCATTCATTGTCATATTGCCTTGCATGATCGCAAGATAGCTAGCATGGTGTTTTCATGGATAGTCCATTTTTTGATGTCATTGCTATGCTAGATCATTGCACATCCTGGTACACCGCCGGAGGCATTCATATAGAGTCATATCTTTGTTCTACATATCGAGTTGTAATATTGAGTTGTAAGTAAATAAAGTGTGATGATCATCATTATAGAGCATTGCCCCATAAAAAAAAGAGGCCAAAGAAGCCTAAATAAAAAAAGGGGGCCAAAGAAGCCCATCCAAAAAAAATAAAAAATAAAAGGGGCAATGTTACTATCCTTTTTACCACACTTGTGATTCAAAGTAGCACCATGTTCTTCATATAGAGAGTCTCTTATGTTGTCACTTTCATATACTAGTGGGAATTTTTCATTATAGAACTTGGCTTGTATATTCCAACGATGGGCTTCCTCAAATACCCTAGGTCTTCATGAGAAAGCAAGTTGGATGTTGATACGTCTCCAACGTATCTATAATTTTTGATTGCTCCATGCTACTTTATCTACTGTTTTGGACTATATTGGGCTTTATTTTCCACTTTTATATTACTTTTGGGACTAACCTATTAACTGGAGGCCCAGCCCAGAATTGCTGTTTTTTGCCTCTTTCAGTATTTCAAAGAAACAGAATATCAAACGGAGTCCAAATGGAATGAAACCTTCGGGATCGTGATTTTCCAACCGAACGTGATCCAGGAGACTTGGACCCTACTCCAAGAAGCTTCCGAGGAGGTCACAAGGGTGGAGGGCGCCCCCCTGGGCGTGCCCCCCTACCTCGTGGGCCCCTCGGAGGTCCACCGACATACTCCTTCCACCTATATATACCTACGTATCCCCGAACAATTAGAACAGGAGCCAAAAACCTAATTCCACCGCCGAAACCTTCTGTATCCACGAGATCCCATCTGAGGGCCTGTTCCGGAGCTCCGCCGGAGGGGGCATCCACCACGGAGGGCTTCTACATCATCACCATAGCCCCTCCAATGAAGTGTGAGTAGTTTACTTCAGACCTTCGGGTCCATAGCTAGTAGCTAGATGGCTTCTTCTCTCTTTTTGGATCTCAATACAATGTTCTCCCCCTCTCTCGTGGAGATCTATTCGATGTAATCTTCCTTTTGCGGTGTGTTTGTTGAGACCGATGAATTGTGGGTTTATGATCCAGTATTATCTATGGAAAACATTTGATTCTTCTCTGAATTCTTTTATGTATGATTGAGTTATCTTTGCAAGTCTTCAAATTATCTTTTTGGTTTGGCCAACTAGATTGGTAGTTCTTGCAATGGGAGAAGTGCTTAGCTTTGGGTTCAATCTTGCGGTGTCCTTACTCAGTGACAAAAAGAGTTGCAAGGCACGTATTGTATTGTTGCCATCGAGGATAACAAGATGGGTTTTTTATCATATTGCATGAATTTATCCCTCTACATCATGTCATCTTGCTTACGGCGTTACTCTGTTTTTACTTAATACTCTAGATGCATCCTGGATAGCGGTCGATGAGTGGAGTAATAGTAGTAGATGCAGAATCGTTTCGATCTACTTGTTTTGGACGTGATGCCTATATACATGATCATTGCCTAGATATACTCATAACTATGCTCAATTCTGTCAATTGCTCAACAGTAATTTGTTCACCCACCGTAGAATACTTATGCTCTCGAGAGAAGCCACTAGTGAAACCTATGGCCCCCGGGTCTATTCTCATCATATCAATCTATATCACTTTATTTACTCGCTTTGTTTTTACTTTGCCTTTACTTTTTACTTTGCATCTATCTATCAAAAATACCAAAAATATTATCTCTATCAGATCTCACTCTCGTAAGTGACCGTAAAGGGATTGACAACCCCTAAGAGTTGGTTGTGAGTTCTATCATTTTGTGTAGGTACGAGGGACTTGTGCGTGGTCTCCTACTAGATTGATACCTTGGTTCTCAAAAACTGAGGGAAATACTTATGCTACTTTACTGCATCATCCTCTCCTCTTCGGGGAAATCCAACGCAGTGCTCAAGAGGTAGCAAGAAGAATTTCTGGCGCCGTTGCCGGGGAGGCTCACGCAAGCAAGTCAACCATACCAAGTACCCATCGCAATCCCTATCTCTCGCATTACATTATTTGTCATTTGCCTCTTGTTTTCCTCTCCCCCACTTCACCCTTGCCATTTTATTCGCCCTCTCTTTTCCAATCTCCTCCTCTCTTTCCCGTTTACCTTTTTCCCTTTGCCTTCCTGCTTGCTCTTGTGTTAGTTTGTCCTTTTATTGCGATGGCTCTACCTAGATTTGGTGACCTTCACCTTAAAAGGCTAGAGGAGATCGAAAGCAATGTTAGAAAGTTTATGGTTTTACAATTTGAGCACAAACATTTCTTTAGAAACGAACTTAAGGAACAAAAAGTTTTGTGAGCTTTATGAATAAAGAACTCAATGATATGTCTAAAGAATTCAATGGTATAAGGGCTCAAATTGCTCGTCTTGAAAAGATGACCGCTGAAATTTTGGATATGCAAGCTACCTTAGTCAATAAGATGGCCGCTAAACCGAATACCTATGAAGATCAAGATGAAGATCTAAAAGTTATTGATGTGTCCCCCATTAAATCTTTGTTTTGCAATGTGAATCTTGATGAATCTGAAGATTATCTTCCTTTACCTAGAAGGCGTTTTAAGAATTCGGAGTTTCTAGATCTTGATGATGAAATTGATGAAAGTGGGATTGAAATAAATAAAAACCGTGATGTTGCTAAACCCACTATTTTGGATCTCAAAGAATTTAATTATGAAAATTGCTCTTTGATTGGTTGTATTTCCTTGTTGCAATCCGTGCTAGATTCTCCTCATGCTTATAGTCAAAACAAGGCCTTTACCGAACATATTGTTGATGCTTTGATACAATCTTATGAAGAAAAACTTGAGTTGAAAGTTTCTATCCCTAGAAAACTCTATGATGAGTGGGAACCTACTATTAAAATTAAAATTAAAAATTATGAGTTTCATGCTTTATGTGATTTGGGTGCTAGTGTCTCTACTATTCCCAAAACTTTATGTGATTTGCTAGATTTCCGTGATTTTGATGATTGCTCTCTAAACTTTCATCTTGCGGATTCCACTGTTAAAAAGCCTATGGGAAGAATTAATGATGTTCTTATTGTTGCAAATAGGAATTATGTGCTCGTAGATTTTATCGTTCTTGATATAGATTGCAATCCTTCGTGTCCTATTATTCTTGGTAGACCTTTCCTTAGAACGATTGGTGCAATTATTGAACACTTCCATAGAAAGAAAATAAAATTACCATATGAATCTATCATGAGAGCCACTTATGGATTGCCTACCAAAGATGGCAATACCTAGATCTATCCTTGCTTTTATGCCTAGCTAGGGGCGTTAAACGATAGCGCTTGTTGGGAGGCAACCCAATTTTATTTTGTGTTTTTTGTTTTTGCTTCTGTTTAGGAATAAATAATCCATCTACCTTCTGTTTGGATGTGGTTTTATGTTTTAATTAGTGTTTGTGCCAAGTAGGATCTATATGATAACCTACGATGATAGTTGATTTGATTCTGCTGAAAAACAGAAACTTTGCACGCACGAATATAATTATGATAAATCACAAGAACGTGATTTTGCGTTGATTCTTTCTGCTGCTGATCAATAAACAAATTGTCCAGGACTTCCTATTTTGGTAGAATTTGTAGAGTTCCATAAGTTTGCGTTGGTTACAGGTTGCTACAGACTGTTCTGTTTTTGATAGATTCTGTTTTTCGTGTGTTGTTTGCTTATTTTGATGAATATATAGCTAGTAAATTAGTTTATAAACCATAGAGAAGTTGGAATACAGTAGGTTTAACACCAATATAAATAAAGAATGAGTTAATTACAGTACCTTGAAGTAGTCTTTTGTTTTCTTTCTCTAACGGAGCTCACGAGATTTCTGTTGAGTTTTGTGTTGTGAAGTTTTCAAGTTTTGGGTGAATTCTTTTGATGGATTATGGAACAAGGAGTGGCAAGAGCCTAAGCTTTGGGATGCCCATGGCACCCCCAAGATAATCCAAGGACACCAAAAAGTCAAAGCTTGGGGATGCCCCAGAAGGCATCCCCTCTTTCGTCCACTTCCACCGGTAATTTACTTGGAGCTATATTTTTATTCACCAACATGATATGTGTTTTACTTGGAGCGTCTTGTATTATTTGTGTCTTTTCTTGTTAGTCTACCACAATCATCCTTGCTGTACACATCTTTTGAGATAGCCATACATGAATTGGAATTTGTTAGAATACTCTATGTGCTTCGCTTATATCTTTTGAGCTTGATAGTTTTGCTCATAGTGCTTCACTTATATCTTTTGAGCGTGATAATTTTTTCTCTAGTACTTCACTTAGATCTTTTAGAGCACGGTGGTGGATTTGTTTTAAAGAAAATATTTGATCTCTCATGCTTCACTTATATTATTTTGAGAGTCTTTAATAGCATGGTAATTTGCTTAATGTTAATATACTTGGTGTTCAAGATATGTGAAACTTTCTTTTGAGTGAATTGAATACTAAGATAAGTTTGATGCTTGATAATTGTTTTTAGATATGGAGGTGATAATATCAAAGTCGTGATAGTTGGGTGATTATGAATTTGAGAAATACTTGTGTTGAAGTTTGCAAGTCTCGTTGCATGCACGTATGGTTAAAGTTATGTAACAAATTTGAAACATGAAGTGTACCTGGATTGTGCATCCTTATGAGTGGCGGTCGGGGACGAGCGATGGTCTTTTCCTACCAATCTATCCCCCTAGGAGCATGCGCGTAGTACTTGAATTTTTTATGACTTCTAAATTTTTGCAATAAGTATATGAGTTCTTTTGACTAATGTTGAGTCCATGGATTATACGCACTCTCACCTTTCCGCCATTGCTAGCCTCTTCGGTGCCGTGCATTGCCCTCTCTCACCTTGAGAGTTGGTGCAAACTTCTCCGGTGCATCCAAACCCCATGATATGATATGCTCTATCACACATAAACCTCCTTATATCTTCCTCAAAACAGCCACCATACCTACATATCATGGCATTTCCATAGCCATTCCGAGATATATTGCCATGCAACTTCCACCATCATCATCATGACATGCATTACTTTTTTCATATTGCCATTGCATGATCTTGTAGTTGACATCGTATTTGTGGCAAAGCCACCATGCATTATTTTTCATACATGTCACTCTTGATTCATTGCACCATCCCGGTACACCGCTGGAGGCATTCATATAGAGCCATATCTTGTTCTAAGTTTCGAGTTGTAATCCTTGTGTTGTAATCAATAGAAGTGTGATGATCATCATTATTAGAGCATTTCCCAAATAAAAAAAGGCCAAAAAGAAAAAAAGGCCCAAAAAATACAAAAAAAATAAAAAGGGCAATGCTACTATCTCTTTTTCCACACTTGTGCTTCAAAATAGCACCTTGTTCTTCATGTAGTGAGTCTCATATATTGTGCTTCAAAGTAGCACCTTGTTCCTCATGTAGTGAGTCTCATAAGTTGTCTTTTTTATACTAGTGGGAATTTTTCATTATAGAACTTGGCTTGTATATTCCTACGATGGGCTTCCTCAAATGCCCTAGGTCTTCGTGAGCAAGCAAGTTGGATGCACACCCACTAGTTTTCTTTTGTTGAGCATTCATAGCTCTAGTGCATCCGTTGCAAGGCAATCCCTACTCCTCATGTTGACATCAATTGATGGGCATCTCCATAGCCCGTTTATTATCCTCGTCAATGTGAGACTTTCTCCTTTTTTGTCTTCTCCACACAATCCCTATCATCATATTCTATTCCACCCATAGTGCTATATCCATGGCTCACGCTCATGTATTGCGTGAAGGTTGAAAAAGTTTGAGATTATTTAAGTATGAAACAATTGCTTGGCTTGTCATCGGGGGTATAGAAGTTGGGAACATCTTTGTGTGACGAAAATGAAGCATAGCCTAACTATATGATTTTGTAGGGATGAACTTTCTTTTGACATGTTATTTTGAGAAGACATGATTACTTTGATTAGTAAGCTTGAAGTATTGTTATTTTTGTGTCAATATGAACTTTTTTCTTGAACCTTTCGGATCTGAATATTCATATCACAATTAAGAAGATTTACATTGAAATTATGCCAAAGTATCACTCCGCATCAAAAATTTCTTTTTTATCATTTACCTACTCGAGGACGAGCAGGAATTAAGCTTGGGGATGCCTGATACGTCTCCAACGTATCTATAATTTTTGATTGCTCCATGCTACTTTATCTACTGTTTTGGACTATATTGGGCTTTATTTTCCACTTTTATACTTTTGGGACTAACCTATTAACCGGAGGCCCAACCCAAAATTGCTGTTTTTTGCCTTTTTCAGTATTTCGAAGAAACAGAATATCAAACGGAGTCCAAACGGAATGAAACCTTCGGGATCGTGATTTTCCAACCGAACGTGATCCATGAGACTTGGACCCTACTCCAAGAAACTTCCGAGGAGGTCACGAGGGTGGAGGGCGCCCCCCTGGGCGCGCCCCTACCTCGTGGGCCCCTCAGAGCTCCACCGACGTACTCCTTCCTCCTATATATACCTATGTATCCCCGAACGATCAAAACAGGAGCCAAAAACCTAATTCCACCGCCACAACCTTCTGCATCCACGAGATCCCATCTTGCGGCCTGTTTCGGACCTCCGCCGGAGGGGGCATCCACCATGGAGAGCTTCTACATCATCACCATAGCCCCTCCGATGAAGTGTGAGTAGTTTACTTCAGACCTTCGGGTCTATAGCTAGTAGCTAGATGGCTTCTTATCTCTTTTTGGATCTCAATACAATGTTCTCCCCCTCTCTCGTGGAGATCTATTCGATGTAATCTTCTTTTTGCGGTGTGTTTGTTGAGATCGATGAATTGTGGGTTTATGATCTAGTATTATCTCTGGAAAACATTTGATTCTTCTTTGAATTCTTTTATGTATGATTGAGTTATCTTTGTAGGTCTCTTCGAATTATATTTTTGGTTTGGCCAACTAGATTGGTAGTTCTTGCAATGGGAGAAGTGCTTAGCTTTGGGTTCAATCTTGCGGTGTCCTTACTCAGTGACAGAAAGAGTTGCAAGGCACGTATTGTATTGTTGCCATCGAGGATAACAAGATGGGGTTTTAATCATATTGCATGAATTTATCCCTCTACATCATGTCATCTTGCTTACGGCGTTACTCTGTTTTTACTTAATACTCTAGATGCATGCTGGATAACGGTCGATGAGTGGAGTAATAGTAGTAGATGCAGAATCGTTTCGATCTACTTGTTTCGGACGTGATGCCTATATACATGATCATTGCCTAGATATACTCATAACTATGCTCAATTCTGTCAATTGCTCAACAGTAATTTGTTCACCCACCATAGAATACTTATGCTCTCGAGAGAAGCCACTAGTGAAACCTATGGCCCCCGGGTCTATTCTCATCATATCAATCTATATCACTTTATTTACTCGCTTTGTTTTTACTTTGCCTTTACTTTTTACTTTGCATCTATCTATCAAAAATACCAAAAATATTATCTCTATCAGATCCCACTCTCGTAAGTGACCGTAAAGGGATTGACAACCCCTAAGCGTTGGTTGTGAGTTGCTATCATTTTGTGTAGGTACGAGGGACTTGTGCGTGGTCTCCTACTGGATTGATACCTTGGTTCTCAAAAACTGAGGGAAATACTTACGCTACTTTACTGCATCATCATCTCCTCTTCGGGGAAATCCAACGTAGTGCTTAAGAGGTAGCAAGAAGAATTTCTAGCGTCGTTGCCGGGGAGGCTCACGCAAGCAAGTCAACCATACCAAGTACCCATCGCAATCCCTATCCCTCGCATTACATTATTTGCCATTTTCCTCTTGTTTTCCTCTCCCCCACTTCACCCTTGACATTTTATTCACCCTCTCTTTCCCAATCTCCTCCTCTCTTTCCTGTTTGCCTTTTTCCCTTTGCCTTCCTGCTTTCTCTTGTGTTAGTTTGTCCTTTTGTTGCGATGGCTCTACCTAGATTTGGTGACCTTCACCTTAAAAGGCTAGAGGAGATCGAAAGAAATGTTAGAAAGTTTATGGTTTTACAATTTGAGCACAATAATTTCTTTAGAAACGAACTTCGGGAACAAAAAGGTTTTATGAGCTTTATGAATAAAGAACTCGGTGATATGTCTAAAGAATTCAATGGTATAAGGGCTCAAATTGCTCGTCTTGAAAAGATGACCGCTGAAATTTCGGATATGCAAGCTACCTTAGTCAATAAGATGGCCGCTAAACCGAATACCTATGAAGATCAAGATGAAGATCTAAAAGTTATTGATGTGTCCCCCATTAAATTTTTGTTTTGCAATGTGAATCTTGATGAATTTGAAGATTATCTTCCTTTACCTAGAAGGCGTTTTAAGAATTCGTAGTTTCTAGATCTTGATGATGAAATTGATGAAAGTGGGATTGAAATAAATAAAAACCATGATGTTGCGAAACCCACTATTTTGGATCTCAAGGAATTTAATATGAAAATTGCTATTTGATTGGTTGTATTTCCTTGTTGCAATCCGTGCTAGATTCTCCTCATGCTTATAGTCAAAATAAGGCCTTTACCGAACATATTGTTGATGCTTTGATACAATCTTTCGAAGAAAAACTTGAGTTGAAAGTTTCTATCCCTAGTAAACTCTATGATGAGTGGGAACCTACTATTAAAATTAAAATTAAAAATTATGAGTTTCATGCTTTATGTGATTTGGGTGCTAGTGTCTCTACTATTCCCAAAACTTTATGTGATTTGCTAGATTTCCGTGATTTTGATGATTGCTCTCTAAAATTTCATCTTGCGGATTCCACTATTAAAAAGCCTATGCGAAGTATTAATGATGTTCTTATTGTTGCAAATAGGAATTATGTTCCCGTAGATTTTATCATTCTTGATATAGATTGCAATCCTTCGTGTCCTATTATTCTTGGTAGACCTTTCCTTAGAACGATTGGTGCAATTATTGATATGAAGGAAGGGAATATTAGATTCCAATTTCCCTTAAAGAAGGGTATGGAACACTTCCCTAGAAAGAAAATAAAATTACCATATGAATCTATCATGAGAGCCACTTATGGATTGCCTACCAAAGATGGCAATACCTAGATCTATCCTTGCTTTTATGCCTAGCTAGGGGCGTTAAACGATAGCGCTTGTTGGGAGGCAACCCAATTTTATTTTGTGTTTCTTTTTTGCTTATGTTTAGGAATAAATAATCCATCTACCTTCTGTTTGGATGTGGTTTTATGTTTTAATTAGTGTTTGTGCCAAGTAGGACCTATAGGGTAACCTACGATGATAGTTGATTTGATTCTGCTGAAAAACAGAAACTTTGCGCGCACTAATATAATTATGATAAATCACAGGAACGTGATTTTGCGTTGATTCTTTTTTCTGCTGATCAATAAACAAATTGTCCAGGACTTACTATTTTTGTATAATTTTTACAGTTCCATAAGTTTGCGTTGGTTACAGATTGCTACAGACTGTTCTGTTTTTGACAGATTCTGTTTTTCGTGTGTTCTTTGCTTATTTTGATGAATCTATGGCTAGTAAATTAGTTTATAAACCATAGAGAAGTTGGAATACAGTAGGTTTAACACCAATATAAATAAATAATGAGTTCATTACAGTACCTTGAAGTAATCTTTTGTTTTCTTTCTCTAACGAAGCTCATGAGATTTCTGTTGAGTTTTGTGTTGTGAAGTTTTCAAGTTTTGGGTGAATTCTTTTGATGGATTATGGAACAAGGAGTGGCAAGAGCCTAAGATTTGGGATGCCCATGGAACCCCCAAGATAATCCAAGGACACCAAAAAGTCAAAGCTTGGGGATGCCCCAGAAGGCATCCCCTCTTTCATCCACTTCCATTGGTAATTTACTTGGAGCTATATTTTTATTCACCAACATGATATGTGTTTTACTTGGAGCGTCTTGTATTATTTGTGTATTTGCTTGTTAGTCTACCACAATCATCCTTGCTGTACACATCTTTTGAGATAGCCATACATGAATTGGAATTTGTTAGAATACTCTATGTGCTTCGCTTATATCTTTTGAGCTTGATAGTTTTGCTCATAGTGCTTCACTTATATCTTTTGAGCGTGATAATTTTTTCTCTAGTACTTCACTTAGATCTTTTAGAGCACGGTGGTGGATTTGTTTTAAAGAAAATATTTGATCTCTCATGCTTCACTTATATTATTTTGAGAGTCTTTAATAGCATGGTAATTTGCTTAATGTTAATATACTTGGTGTTCAAGATATGTGAAACTTTCTTTTGAGTGAATTGAATACTAAGATAAGTTTGATGCTTGATAATTGTTTTTAGATATGGAGGTGATAATATCAAAGTCGTGATAGTTGGGTGATTATGAATTTGAGAAATACTTGTGTTGAAGTTTGCAAGTCCCGTTGCATGCACGTATGTTTAAAGTTATGTAACAAATTTGAAACATGAAGTGTACCTGGATTGTGCATCCTTATGAGTGGCGGTCGGGGACGAGCGATGGTCTTTTCCTACCAATCTATCCCCCTAGGAGCATGCACGTAGTACTTGAATTTTTGATGACTTCTAAATTTTTGCAATAAGTATATGAGTTCTTTTGACTAATGTTGAGACCATGGATTATACGCACTCTCACCTTTCCGCCATTGCTAGCCTCTTCGGTGCCGTGCATTGCCCTCTCTCACCTTGAGAGGTTGTGCAAACTTCGCCGGTGCATCCAAACCCCATGATATGATATGCTCTATCACACATAAACCTCCTTATATCTTCCTCAAAACAGCCACCATACCTACATATCATGGCATTTCCATAGCCATTCCGAGATATATTGCCATGCAACTTCCACCATCATCATCATGACATGCATTACTTTTGTCATATTGCCATTACATGATCTTTTAGTTGACATCATATTTGTGGCAAAGCCACCATGCATTATTTTTCATACATGTCACTCTTGATTCATTGCACCATCCCGGTACACCGCCGGAGGCATTCATATAGAGTCATATCTTGTTCTAAGTTTCGAGTTGTAATCCTTGTGTTGTAATCAATAGAAGTGTGATGATCATCATTATTAGAGCATTGCCCAAATAAAAAAAGAGAAAGGCCAAAAAGAAAAAAGAAAAAGGCCCAAAAAATAAAATAAAATAAAAAGGGCAATGCTACTATCTCTTTTTCCACACTTGTGCTTCAAAATAGCACCTTGTTATTCATGTAATGAGTGTCATATATTGTGCTTCAAAGTAGCACCTTGTTCCTCATGTAGTGAGTCTCATAAGTTGTCTTTTTTATACTAGTGGGAATTTTTCATTATAGAACTTGGCTTGTATATTCCTACGATGGGCTTCCTCAAATGCCCTAGGTCTTCGTGAGCAAGCAAGTTGGATGCACACCCACTAGTTTTCTTTTGTTGAGCATTCATAGCTCTAGTGCATCCATTGCAAGGCAATCCCTACTCCTCATGTTGACATCAATTGATGGGCATCTCCATAGCCCATTGATTATCCTCGTCAATGTGATACTTTCTCCTTTTTTGCCTTCTCCACACAATCCCTATTGTCGGGGAAACTGATCCACGAACACCTATGGGACCGGCGGACCGAGCCCCTTTCAGTTCGGCGGGGGGCGGAGATTGCACGAAGAGTGGATCGAGGCGAAGCACACGAGCGGTTTACCCAGCTTCGGAGCTCTCCGGAGAGATAACACTCCTACTGCTGCATGTCTGAGTGTATTGAGTTCTTGCTCGGGAGCGCTGAGTGCTACAGTACACTCTAGCTGCTAACGAGACCGAGCGTGAGTGTTTTTCTGCCTTCGAACCCCCTCTACATTGCGCATGGGCCTCCTTTTATATGCTAAAGGGGTCACCGACAGGTGGCAACGTTGACAAGGGTAAAAATGGAAAAGGAATTGAGGTTGGTACAACTACCTGTACAGTGTATCATACCTAACCCTGACGGCAGGGGACAAAGGCATTAAATGCCCGTCTGCGTCGCCCAAATTGTGCAAAAAGGGACCGTCAGGAACGCCACCGCTCGCCATGATGGCAATCTTGTCAGCGTCGCTTGTCACCGTGCACCGCTGGCTGCACAGCGTCTTGCCACGCGCGCCTGGAAAGGCCTCAGGGCGACACGTTGGTGGATGTGCTGGAGCGCGGGTACAGAGTGGTAGCTTGCCGCGGCAAGCGCCTTGCCACGGTCGTTGTCTTGTCGCGTCCGGAAGCTTGTCGCTCACCGGGCCTCGCCAGGACGCGTGGCGCATCGCGGAAAGTTCCTTGAGATGCCTTGGTTGGCCTTCCCGGCAAGCTCCTCTTGCCGGGGCCTTGTCTCCTTGGCTTGAATACTCAGTTCTTGAATGGCTCCAAAGGAACCACGGAGGACCTTGGCGGTCACCCGGCAAGCCTTGCCGCGGGGTGCTGCAACTGCCCGTGCACAAGTTCGGGATACTAGGGTACCCCTACTCTAGTACACCGACACCTATCATCATATTCTATTCCACCCATAGTGCTATATCCATGGCTCACTCTCATGTATTGCGTGAAGGTTGAAAAAGTTTGAGATTATTTAAATATGAAACAATTGCTTGGCTTGTCATCGGGGGTATAGAAGTTGGGAACATCTTTGTGTGACGAAAATGAAGCATAGCCTAACTATATGATTTTGTAGGGATGAATGTTCTTTTGCCATGTTATTTTGAGAAGACATGATTGGTTTGATTAGTATGCTTGAAGTATTATTATTTTGTGTCAATATGAACTTTTGTCTTGAATCTTTCGGATCTGAATATTCATATCACAATTAAGAAGATTTACATTGAAATTATGCCAAAGTATCACTCCGCATCAAAAATTTCTTTTTTATCATTTACCTACTCGAGGACGAGCAGGAATTAAGCTTGGGGATGCCTGATACGTCTCCAACGTATCTATAATTTTTGATTGCTCCATGCTACTTTATCTATTGTTTTGGACTATATTGGGCTTTATTTTCCACTTTTATATTACTTTTGGGACTAACCTATTAACCGGAGGCCCAGCCCAGAATTGCTATTTTTTGCCTTTTTCAGTATTTCGAAGAAACAGGATATCAAACGGAGTCCAAACGGAATGAAACCTTCGGGATTGTGATTTTCCAACCGAACGTGATCCAGGAGACTTGGACCCTACTCCAAGAAGCTTCCGAGGAGGTCACGAGGGTGGAGGGCCCCCCCCCCCTCGGGCGTGCCGCCCTACCTCGTGGGCCCCTCGGAGCTCCACCGACGTACTCCTTCCTCCTATATATACCTACATATCCCCGAACGATCAGAACAGGAGCCAAAAACCTAATTCCACCGCCGCAACCTTCTGTATCCACGAGATCCCATCTTGGGGCCTGTTCCGGAGCTCCGCCGGAGGGGGCATCCACCACGGAGGGCTTCTACATCATCACCATAGCCCCTCCGATGAAGTGTGAGTAGTTTACTTCAGACCTTCGGGTCCATAGCTAGTAGCTAGATGGCTTCTTCTCTCTTTTTGGATCTCAATACAATGTTCTCCCCCTCTCTCGTGGAGATCTATTCGATGTAATCTTCTTTTTGCGGTGTGTTTGTTGAGATCGATGAATTGTGGGTTTATGATCCAGTATTATCTATGGAAAACATTTTATTCTTCTCTGAATTCTTTTATGTATGATTGAGTTATCTTTGCAAGTCTCTTCGAATTATCTTTTTGGTTTGGCCAACTAGATTGGTAGTTCTTGCAATGGGAGAAGTGCTTAGCTTTGGGTTCAATCTTGCGGTGTCCTTACTCAGTGACAAAAAGAGTTGCAAGGCACGTATTGTATTGTTGCCATCGAGGATAACAAGATGGGGTTTTTATCATATTGCATGAATTTATCCCTCTACATCATGTCATCTTGCTTACGACGTTACTCTGTTTTTACTTAATACTCTAGATGCATGCTGGATAGCGGTCGATGAGTGGAGTAATAGTAGTACATGCAGAATCGTTTCGATCTACTTGTTTTGGACGTGATGCCTATATACATGATCATTGCCTAGATATACTCATAACTATGCTCAATTCTGTCAATTGCTCAACAGTAATTTGTTCACCCACCGTAGAATACTTATGCTCTCGAGAGAAGCCACTAGTGAAACCTATGGCCCCCGGGTCTATTCTCATCATATCAATCTATATCACTTTATTTACTCGCTTTGTTTTTACTTTGCCTTTACTTTTTACTTTGCATCTATCTATCAAAAATACCAAAAATATTATCTCTATCAGATCTCACTCTCGTAAGTGACCGTAAAGGGATTGACAACCCCTAAGCGTTGGTTGCGAGTTGCTATCGTTTTGTGTAGGTACGAGGGACTTGTGCGTGGTGTCCTATTGGATTGATACCTTGGTTCTCAAAAACTGAGGGAAATACTTACGCTACTTTACTGCATCATCATCTCCTCTTCGAGGAAATCCAACGCATTGCTCAAGAGGTAGCAGATGCACACCCACTTAGTTTTCAGTTTGAGCTTTCATACACTTATAGCTCTTAGTGCATCCGTTGCATGGCAATCCCTACTCCTCACATTGACATCAATTGATGGGCATCTCCATAGCCCGTTGATTAGCCACGTCGATGTGAGACTTTCTCCCTTTCTGTCTTTTCCACATAACCTCCACCATCATATTCTATTCCACCCATAGTGCTATATCCATGGCTCACGCTCATGTATTGTGTGAAAGTTGAAAAGGTTTGAGAACGTCAAAAGTATGAAACAATTGCTTGGCTTGTCATCGGGGTTGTGCATGATTTGAATATTTTGTGTGATGAA
Organism: Triticum timopheevii; assembly: GCA_963921465.1. Classification (NCBI taxonomy): domain Eukaryota; kingdom Viridiplantae; phylum Streptophyta; class Magnoliopsida; order Poales; family Poaceae; genus Triticum; species Triticum timopheevii. Next base: position 159,139,328 of record OY997272.1, read on the forward strand.
GATGGAGCATACCCAGACTATATGATTTTGTAGGGATAACTTTCTTTGGCCATGTTGCTTTGAATGGACATGATTGCTTTATTAGTACACTCGAAGTATTATTGTTTTTATGTCAAATGATAGACTATTGCTTTGAATCACTCGTGTCTTAGTATTCATGCCATGATTAGACATATGATTAAGATTATGCTAGGTAGCATTCCACATCAAAAATTATCTTTTTTATCATTTACCTACTCGAGGATGAGCAGGAATTAAGCTTGGGGATGCTGATACGTCAACGTCGTATCTATGATTTTTGATTGTTCCATGCCAATATTATTCAACTTTCATATACTTTTGGCAACTTTTTATACTATTTTTGGGACTAACATATTGATCCAGTGCCCAGTGCCAGTTCCTGTTTGTTGCATGTTTTATGTTTCGCAGAAACCCAATATCAAACGGAGTCCAAATGGGATAAAAACGGACGGAGCTTATTTTTGGAATATTTATGATTTTTGGGAGGAAGAATCAATGCGAGACGGTGCCTGAGGTGGTCACGAGGCAGGGGGGCGCGCCAGCTCCTACTGGGCGCGCCCTTGACCCTCGTGGGCCCCTTGTAAGGCGGTTGTTGCTATTCTTTTGCCGCAAGAAATCAAATTTTAGGGAAAAAAAATCTTGGCGAAGGTTTCAGTCCAATCGGAGTTACGTATCTCCGGATATAAAAGAAACGGTGAAAGGGTAGAATCCGGGAACGCAGAAACAGAGAGAGACAGAGAGATAGATCCAATCTTGGAGGGGCTCTCGCCCCTCCCACGCCATGGGATCCAAGGACCAGAGGGGAAACCCTTCTCCCATCTAGGGAGAAGGTCAAGGAAGAGGAAGAAGAAGGGTGGGCTCTCTCCCCCTTGCTTCCGGTGGCGCTGAAACGCTGCCGGGGGCCATCATCTTCACCGCGATCTACACCAACACCTCCGCCATCTTCACCAACATCTCCATCACCTTCCCCCATCTATATCCAGCGGTCCACTCTCCCGCAACCCGTTGTACCCTCTACTTGAACATGGTGCTTTATGATTCATATTAATATCCAATGATGTGTTGCCATCCTATGATGTCTGAGTAGATTTTCGTTGTCCTATCGGTGATTGATGAATTGCTATGATTGGTTTGATTTGCATATTTTATTATTGGTGCTGTCCTATGGTGCTCTCCGTGTCGCGCAAGCGTGAGGGATCCCCACTGTAGGGTTTGCAATATGTTCATGATTTTCTTATGGTGGGTGGCGTGAGTGACAGAAGCACAGACCCGAGTAAGTAGGTTGTTTGCGTATGGGATAAAGGGGACTTGATACTTTAATGCTATGGTTGGGTTTTACCTTAATGATCTTTAGTAGTTGTGGATTCTTGCTAGAGTTCCAATCATAAGTGCCTATTATCCAAGAAGAGAAAGTATGTTAGCTTATGCCTCTCCCTAAAATAGAATTGCGATAGTGATTACCGGGCTAGTAAAGTAGTCAATTGCTTAGGGACAATTTCACAACTCCTACCACCACTTTTCCACACTCGCTATATGTACTTTATTGCTTCTTTATCTAAATAGCCCCTAGTTTATATTTTCATGCTCTTTATTATCTTGCAAACCTATCCAACAACACATATAAAGTACTTCTAGTTTCATACTTGTTCTAGGTAAGGCGAACACTAAGCGTGCGAAGAGTCGTATTAGTGGTAGATAGGACTTGAGAGAATATTTGTTCTACCTTTAGCTCCTCGTTGGGTTCGACACTCTTACTTATCGAAAGAGGCTACAATTATCCCCTACACTTGTGGGTTATCAATGCTTAGTATAGGATGCTAGTTTACCATCAGTGGCCCTACATTCTTGTCTGTCTGCCATGCTATACTATCGGCCCGTGATCAGTCGGGAGGTGATCACGGGTATATACTATACATACATACATACTATTCATGTGGTGACTAAAGTTGGGTCGGCTCATAGAGTACCCGCGAGTGATTCACGGATTGGGGCTGAAAGGACATTTGTCCCAACGGCCCTCTGAGTGGATCTTTGTGGCGGAGCGACAGGGCAGGTTGAGACCACCTAGGTGAGAGGTGGGCATGGTCCCTGGTCGGCATCCGTGGTTACTTCATAATAAGACATTTAACGAGATCTTGGTATTTGATCTGAGTTTGGCCACTGGCCTATACACTAACTAACTACACGGGAACAGTTATGGGCACTCGACGTCGCGGTATCAGCCGAAGCCTTCTTGACGTCAGCGACTGAGCGACGCGCGCCAGATTGGACTGGAACGCCTGCTCTTGTATTAGGGAGGCTAGGTCTGCTTCCAGCCGCCCACGCAATGTGTAGGTGTGCAATGGGCGATGGGCCCAGGCCCCTGCACGCTTAGGATTTAGACTGACATGCTGACCTCTCTACTGTGCCTAGGTAGGGCTGCGACGTGCTGATCTTTCGAGGCCGGGCATGACACAGGAAAGTGGGTCCGGCCAGAGGGATCGAGCGTGTTGGGTTATGTGGTGCACCCCTGCAGGGAAGTTTATCTATTCGAATAGTCGTGTCCCTCGGTAAATGGACGACCCGGAGTTGTACCTCTACCTTATGACAACTAGAACCAGATACTTAATAAAACACACCCAGACAAGTTCCAGAGACAACCCGGTGATCGCTTTCCCATAGGGCGACGAGGGGAGGATCGCCGGGTAGGTTTATGCTATGCGATGTTACTTGGTGAACTTACCATCTACTCTCTTCTACATGCTCCAAGATGGAGGCTGCCAGAAGCGTAGTCTTTGATAGGACTAGCTATCTGATACGTCTCCAACGTATCTATAATTTTTTATTGTTCCATGCTATTATATTACCCCTTTTGGATGTTTATGTGCTTTATTTTACACATTTATATCATTTTTGGGACTAACCTACTAACCAGAGGCCCAGCCCATATTGCTGTTTTGTTGCCTATTTCAATATTTCGAAGAAAAGGAATATCAAACGGAGTCCAAACGGAATGAAACCTTCGAGAGCATGATTTTTGGAATGAACGTGATCCAGAGGACTTGGAGTGCAAGTCAAGAAGCAATCGAGGCGGCCAGGAGATAGGAGGGCACGCCCACCACTCCTGGGCGTGCCCCCTGTCTCCTGGGCCCCTCGAGCGGCCACCGACGTACTTCTTCCTCCTATATATACCCACGTACCCGGAAAACATCCAGGGAGCCAATGAAAAACAATTTCCACCATGGTAACCTTCTGTATCTGCGAGATCCCATCTTGGAGCCTTCGTCGGTGCTCCGCCGAGGGGGAATCGACCATGAAGGGCTTCTACATCAACACCATAGCCCCTCCGATGAGTTGTGAGTAGTTTACCACAGACCTTCGGGTCCATAGTTATTAGCTAGATGGCTTCTTCTCTCTTTTTGGATCTCAATACCATGTCCTCCCCCTCTCTTGTGGAGATCTATTCGATGTAACTCTTTTTGCGGTGTGTTTGTCGAGATCCGATGAATTGTGGGTTTATGATCAAGTTTATCTATGAGAAATATTTGAATCTTCTCTAAATTCTTTTATGTATGATTGAGTTGTCTTTGCAAGTCTCTTCGAATTATCAGTTTGGTTTGGCCTACTAGATTGATCTTTCTTGACATGGGAGAAGTGCTTAGCTTTGGGTTCAATCTTGCGGTGTCCTTACCCAGTGATAGAAAGGGTTGCAAGGCACGTATTGTATTGTTGCCATCGAGGATAAAAATATGGGGTTTATATCATATTGCTTGAGTTTATCCCTCTACATCATGTCATCTTTCTTAATGTGTTACTCTGTTCTTATGAACTTAATACTCTAGATGCATGCTGGATAGCGGTCGATGTGTGGAGTAATAGTAGTAGATGCAGGCAGGAGTCGGTCTACTTGTCACGGACGTGATGCCCATATACATGATCATGCCTAGATAATCTCGTAATTATTCGTTTTTCTATCAATTGCTCGACAGTAATTTGTTCACCCACTGTAATACTTATGTTGTCTTGAGAAAAGCCACTAGTGAAACCTATGGCCCCCGGTCTATCTTTTATCATATAAGCTTTCAATCTACTTTTATTTGCATCTTTACTTTTTGCATCTATATTATAAAATACCAAAAATATATTTATCTTATCATACTATCTCTATCAGATCTCACTTCCGCAAGTGGCCGTGAAGGTATTGACAACCCCTTTATTGCGTTGGTTGTGAGTTCTTTGTTTGTTTGTGTAGGTGCGTGGGACTTTTGAGGATCCTCCTACTGGATTGATACCTTGGTTCTCAAAAACTGAGGGAAATACTTACGCTACTATTGCTGCATCACCCTTTCCTCTTCAAGCAAAACCAACACAAGCTTAAGACATAGCACTATCCCCCTCTTATTCTGGCATTCTGCAGTTCAGTCCACCGATATTGCCCCTTTACACAGTTACCCATGCATATGTAGTGTAGATCCTTGCTTGCGAGTACTTTGGATGAGTACTCACGGTTGCTTTGCTCCCTCTTTTCCCCCTTTTCCTTTTCTTCTCGGATGCTACAACCAGATGCTGGAGGCCAGGAGCCAGACGCCACCATGGATGACGACCCCTACTACATCGAGGGTTCCTACTACTACATTCAGGTCGTCGACGACTAGGAGCAGTTTAGGAGGATCCTAGGCAGGAGGCTTGCGTCTCTTATGATCTGTATCCCAGTTTGTGCTAGCCATCTTACCGCAACTTGTTTAACTTATGTATGTACTCAGATATTGTTGCTTCCGCTAACTCGTTTATGATCGAGCACTTGTATTCGAGCCCTCGAGGCCCCTGGCTTGTAATATGATGTTTGTACGACTTATTTTACTTTTAGAGTTGTGTTGTGATATCTTCCCGTGAGTCCCTGATCTTGATCGTACATGTTTGCGTGTATGATGAGTCTACGATTGAATCGGGGGCGTCACAACTTGGTAGCCCAACCAACACCAATGTTTTAAGAAAAAGAATAAAAACTGATAACCTAACCCCCCCCCCCACACACACACACAAAAATTACTCCCTATAAACTATGGATTTCTATAAAATTCAAAAGGCTTTCCTTGTTCAACTTTTTAAAATCCCTGATTTCAAGATTATTCATGATGTCTCCCCCTTGTTTTCATGTATAATTTAATTTTATGACATCTTTCTCTATTTTCTTTGAATTTACCAATTTCCAGAAAACATTCTCTTTGTTTTCATGCATTTATACATTTATCTATTTTGTGCATTTTTTTGGCTGACTTGGCTATTCGTGTGAACTTACTGGTGTCATTGTGATGAACGACTTCAATTGAATAAGTGATCCATCTAAAAGAATGGACAAGAGACCAAACCTAAATAGTTTTGATACTTTAAGGGAAATAATATCTGTATATACATGACAAATAAATTTATACTTTGACGATAGTTCAGAGATAACCCGGAGACCTTGAATCACCAACACCAACCGCCTCTTGCCCCCCAAGAAAAAAAGGCACTAGGTTTCCCTACTAAGGGCTTCGCCGCAGTTGGTTCCTCTTACCTCCGGTTGCTGTCTGGCACCAACGAGGTGTTGGGAACCCTGGTCTAGATTATGTCTATATTTTTTGGTCACCCTATCTTTCCTTAGGATGAAGTCTAAGCCTCTTGGTCGTGGTGGTGAGACGATGGCGCTATCGGTGGTGAGGAACAAGTCCTCCATGTCATGTCCCTATACCAGCAATGTTGTTTGGCATCGCTGGAGAGCGTGTGGAGCTTCAGATCAGGGCTAGATCATTGGTCTTATTTTTGTCTTCATTTTATCTAGGTCTCGACAATGTCCTACGGATAGGATGATGTGATGCTATGTTTTTGTTCTATGGTTGCTTATCCATTCAACGAAGTTGAGGTAAAATTGGACTTTATGGAGGAACTTGCTAGGTTTGTACCCCTCATATGTCTTGGCAAAGTTGAAATCATCTTTTGGCCCTCCTTGGTGCTAATAACCCACAAGTATAGGGGATCGCAACAGTTTTCAAGGGTAGAGTATTCAACCCAAATTTATTGATTTGGCACAAGGGGAGCCAAAGAATATTCTCAAGTATTAGCAGCTGAGTTGTCAATTCAACCACACCTGAAAGACTTAATATCTGTAGCAAAGTATTTAGTAGCAAAGTAGTATGGAAGTAACGGTAACAATGGAAAAAGTACCATTAGCAGTTTTGTAGCAATCGTAACAGTGGCAACGAAGAAGTAACTTAACAAAGAAAAGCTCGTAGGCAATGATCAGTGATGGATAATTACGTCGGATAGCATTCATCATGCAACAGTTATAACATAGGGTGACTCAGAACTAGCTCCAGTTCATCAACATAATGTAGGCATGTATTTCGAATATAGTCATACGTGCTTATGGAAAAGAACTTGCATGGCATCTTTTGTCCTACCCTTCCGTGGCAGCGGGGTCCTAATGGAAACTGAGGGATATTAAGGCCTCCTTTTAATAGAGAACCAGATCAAAGCATTAGCACTTAGTGAATACATGAACTCCTCAAACTACGGTCATCACCGAGAAGTGTCCCGACTATTGTCACTCTGGGGTTGTCGGATCGTAACACATAGGTGACTATAACTTGCAAGATAGGATCAAGAACACTCATGTATTCATGAAAACATAATAGGTTCAGATCTGAAATCATGGCACTTGGGCCCTAATGACAAGCATTAAGCATGGCAAAGTCATAGCAACATCAATCTTAGAACATGATGGACACTAGGTATCAAACCCTAACAAAAGTAACTCGATTACATTGTAAATCTCATCCAACCCATCACCGTCCAGCAAGCCTATGATGGGATTACTCATGCATGGTGGTGAGCATCATGAAATAGGTGATGGAGGATGGTTGATGATGACAGTGGCGACGGAGTCCCCTCTCCACAGCCCTGAACGGACTCCCGATCAGCCCTCCCGAGGAAGAACAGGGCTTGGCGGGGGCTCCTATCGTAAAACGCGATGAATCCTTCTCTCTGATTTTTTCTCCCCGAACGTGAATATATGGAGTTGGATTTGAGGTTGGTGGAGGTCCAGGGGGGCCCACAAGGTAGGAGGGCGCGCCCCCACCATCATGGCTAGGGTGTGGTCCCCCTTCAGCTGATTCTTTCTCTAGTATTTTTTATTAATTCCAAAAGTTATCTCCGTGAAGTTTCAGGTCATTCCGAGAACTTTTATTTCTACACAAAAATAACACCATGGCAGTTCTGCTGAAAACAGCACCAGTCTGGGTTAGTTCCATCCAAATCATGCAAATTAGAGTGCAAAACAAGGGCAAATGAGTGGGAAAAGTAGATACGTTGGAGACGTATCAACTCCCCCAAGCTTAACCCATTTCTTGTCCTCAAGCAATTCAGTTGACAAACGTAAAGTGATAAAGGAAAACTTTTACAAACTCTATTTGATCTTGTTGTTGCAAATATGTAAAGCCAACATTCAAGTTTTCAGCAAAGATTATGAACTAACCATATTCACAATAACATTTAGGTCTCACGTTTACTCATATCAATGGCATAATCAACTAGCGAGTAATAATAATAAATCTCAGATGACAACACTTTCTCAAAACAATCATGAAATGATATAACAAGATGGTATCTCGCTAGCCCTTTCTGAGACCGCAAAACATAAATGCAGAGCACCCCTGAAGATCAAGGACTGACTAGACATTTTAATTCATGGCAAAAGAGATCCAGTCATAGTCATACTCAGTATAAATTAATAACGATGCATACAAATGAAAGTGGTGCTCTCTAACTGGTACTTTTTATAAGAGGATGATGACTCAACATAAAAGTAAATAGATAGGCCCTTCACAGAGGGAAGCAGTGATTTGCAGAGGTGCCAGAGCTCGAGTTTTGAAACAGAGATAAATAATATTTTGAGCGATATACTTTTATTGTCAACATAACAACCAAGAGATCTCGATATCTTCCATGCTACATAGATTATAGGCGGTTCCCAAACAGAATGGTAAATTTTATACTCCCCCACCACCAACAAGAACATTCCATGGCTGGTCCGAAACAACGGGTACCGTCCAACTAACAACAATCCTAGGGGAGTTTTGTTTGCAATTATTTTGATTTGATTTGAGCATGGGACTGGGCATCCCAGTTACCGGCCATTTTCTCGTGAATGATGAGCGGAGTCCACTCATCATGAGAATAACCCACATACCATGGAAGATATAGACAGCCCTAATTGATACATTAGCAATTCGAGCATACAAAACAGAATTTCATTTGAAGGTTTAGAGTTTGGCACATGCAAATTTACTAGGAACGGCAGGTAAATACCACATATAGGTAGGTATGGTGGACTCATATGGGACAACTTTGGGGTTTATGGAAGTGGATGCACAAGCAGTATTCCCGCTTAGTACAAGTGAAGGCTAGAAAGAGACTGTGAAGCGACCAACTAGAGAGCGACACAACCATAAACATGCATTAAGATTAACCAAAAATGAGTGCAAGCATGAGTAGGATATAAATCACCATGAACATAAATATCATGGAGGCTATGTTGATTTTGTTTCAACTACATGCGTGAACATGTGCCAAGTCAAGCCACTCGAATGATTCAAAGGAGGATACCACCCTATCATACTACATCACAACCATTTTAATAGCATGTTGGCAGGCAAGGTAAACCATTATAAACTCCTGGCTAATTAAGCATGGCATGAGTAACTATAATCTCTAGTTGTCATTGCGAACATGTTTCATTCATAATAGGCTGAATCAGGAACGATGAACTAATCGTATTTACAAAAACTAGATAGGTCAAGTTCATACCAGCTTTTCCTCATCTCAATCATTTCATCATATGTCGTCATTATTGCCTTTCACTTGCACAACCGAACGGTGTGGATAATAATAATAGTGCACGTGCATTGGACTAAGCTAGAATCTGCAAACATCTATTAAAAGGAGAAGACAAGGCAATATGGGCTCTTTGTTAGATCAACAATAATGCACATGAGAGCCACTCATCATTTTCATCGTGGTCTTTTCCTCTCGACCCCCAAAGAAAAGAAAATAATTTCAAAGAACGAGAAAAACTATTTACACGGGAAAGCTCCCAACAAGAAAAGGAAGAACAAGAAATCTTTTTGGGTTTTCTTATTTAATTACTACTACTAAGCATGGAAAGTAAACTAGCTAAAAGCTATAACTAATTTTTTTTTGTTTTTCTCAAAGTTTTTCAAACACACAAGAAGAAAGCAGAAAAATAAAATAAACTAGCATGGATAATACAATGAAAAAGTATGAGCACCGACAACTAGAATGAGTGTGTGAACATGAATGTCATGTCGATGAGAAATACGTACTCCCCCAAGCTTAGGCTTTTGGCGTAAGTTGGTCTAAGCTCATGGATCAAAGTAGCCCTCTCCGGTGTAGCGAGGAGGATCCTCGGGTTCCACTGGTTAGCGAGCTCCCGCGGATCCCACTGATAAATAGACTCCTGATATGGATCAGGTGATGGCTCTGGCTCAGGATCTGGTGATCGTGTCCGCTCCCAATATGCATGAATGTCTGCGGGCATGATGAGGTATGTGCCTGAATGAATATTAAACAAAGAAGATGCAGGCAAGGTAATAATCTGACAAGTCTTTTCACTAAATACCAGGTTATAAATGAATCTCTTTTCCTTATCATAGCCAAGAAAATCATGTGCTACCATACTTTGGTAATCTAAGTAAATAATGGGCGGCACCTTTTCTTCTTTCTCATAGTGTCTAATAGGTATCTCAAAATATTTAGCAAGACACGAAGTAGCATAGATACCTCCAAAATGGGGCCCTTCGTACGGTTCAAACTCAACCGTTTAGCAACCATAGCGCCTAAACTAAAAGTTTTATCACGAAGTAAAGCATGGCGCAAAATGGCAAGATCAGGAGCACTAAGGCCCCCACTGTTCCCGCGACCAATTAAACATCTACTAGCAAATATTGAATAGTAGCATAGGACAGGAAAATGTATACTAGTAGTTCTTGCACCCGACACTTTTATCCTTTCCCCTACATTAACTTCATTAATAAAATCTCCCACATCACTAGGATGTGGTTCCTCGATGCTGCCCTCAAAAGGTAGTTTGCAAACCTCACAAAAATCATAGAGCGACATCTCCTTATACTCATCATATAAATAAAATTCTACCAAGGGTGGCGATCTCCTAGCATGAAAATGAAAATTTTGCACGAAAGTATTAGTGATTAGGAGATACTGATCACACTTATCATGGAGAAAGTCAGTGATGCCTGCATTCTTAGCCAAGTAATAGAAATCCTCATAAATTCTGGCTGCCTTCAAGAATGCATCACATGGCCATTCACACGGTCGGACCTCCATGGTGCGAGGAAGGTTGTACTTGGGTTTTTCATTCTCTTCATTCTCCTTTTCCTTTGAACCCCGGCTCGAGGAGCCTCTAAACAATCTCCTCAACATTTTTCTTCCTCGGAGAATTTCTGAAATTTTTAGCGACTCAAAATAAAAGTGAACCAAACTCAACAAGATTGATAGCAACTACTCCCACAAGTGCCTAGGGACTACATCATGCATTAAAACTACTTTTGGCCATATACATTTGACATACAAGCTCAAGAACAGTGTCACCACATTAGCAAAAATTTGTAATAAATAAAGCACTAGAACAAAAACTAATTGGACCATTGGAGGAGTCACATACCAAAGAACAATCCCCCAAAGCAGTTTTGTGAATGAAGCTTTGAGCAAGGAGATCGAAAATGGCAGCAAAACGAGCAAGAACACGAGTTTGAGCTACGGGATGATTTTTTCTGGAGGAAGATGAAGTGTATGGGTGCTGGAATAAGTGGAGGGGGCCACGTGGGGCCCATGAGGCAGGGGGCACGCCTAGCGGGGTAGGGCGCGCCCTCCATCCTCATGGCTCACTGGTGCATCCCCCTAGTGTGTTCTTAGTGCCAGAAATTCTCAAATATTCTATAAAAAATCATACTAAATTTTCAGGGCATTTGGAGAACTTTTATTTTCCGGGTATTTTTTTGTTGCAAGGATAATTCAGAAAACAGACAGAAAATACTATGTTGCTTTATTTAAACTAAATAACAGAAAGTGAAAGGAGGGTACAGAGTGTTGTGCTTTATAAATTCATCCATCTCATGCTCATCAAAAGGAATCCATTAACACGGTTGATCAAGTCTTATTAACAAACATCTTTTGAATAACATGAAACCGGAGAAGTTTGGAATAACACTAGGTTACCTCAATGGGGATATGCATGTCCCCTACAATAAGAATATCATATTTCTTTTTGACAGTAGGAAGAGGAAATTCAAAACCTCCAATAGTAATAGTTGAGATTTTTCCAAAAGAATTGATACTATGAACTTGAGGTTGTTTCTTCGAAAAATGTACCGTATGCTCATTACAATTAACATGAAAAGTGACACTGCCTTTGTTACAATCAATAGCAGCCCCTGCAGTATTCAGAAAAGGTCTACCAAGGATGATCGACATACTATCGTCCTCGGGAATATCAAGAATAACAAAGTCCGTTAAAATAGTAACATTTGCAACCACAATAGGCACAACCTCACAAATACCGATGGGTATAGCAGTTGATTTATCAGCCATTTGCAAAGATATTTCAGTATGTGTCAACTTATTCAAATCAAGTCTACGATATAAAGAGAAAGGCATAACACTAACACCAGCTCCAAGATCACATAAAGCAGTTTTAACATAGTTTCTTTTAATGGAGCATGGTATAGTTGGTACTCCTGGATCTCCAAGTTTCTTTGGTATTCCACCCTTAAAGTATAATTATCAAGCATGGTGGAAATTTCAGCTTTCGGTATCTTTCTTTTATTTGTAACAATATCTTTCATATACTTAGCATAAGGATGCATTTTAAGCATATCAGTCAAACGCATACGCAAAAAGATAGGTCTAATCATTTCAGCAAAGTGCTCAAAATCCTCATCCTTTTTCTTGGATGGCTTAGGAGGAAAAGGCATGGGTTTCTGAACCCATGGTTCTCTTTCTTTACCGTGCTTCCTAGCAACGAAGTCTCTCTTATCATAATGTTGATTCTTTGATTGTGGGTTATCAATATAAACATCAGGTTCAATCTCTACATCATTATCATTACTAGGTTGAGCATCAACATGAACATCATCTTTAACATTATCACTAGGTTCATGTTCATTACCAGATTGTGTTTTAGCACCATAAATAGAAATGTCATTTGGATTCTCTGGTGTGTCAATAACAAGTTCACTAGAAGCATGCAAAGTCATATCATTATTCTTTTTCTTTTTATTAGAAGGACTAGGTGTATCAGTATTAATTCTCTGAGAATCTTGCTCAGCTCTCTTAGGATGGCCCTCGGGATACAAAGGTACCTAGGTCATTTTACCACCTCTAGTCATAACTCTAACAGCATTATCATTATTCTTATTATTTAACTCATTTAGCAAATCATCTTGTGCCTTAAGTACTTGTTCTACTTGAGTTGTAACCATGGAAGCATGTTTACTAATAAGCTTAAGATCACTTTTAACCCTAGACATATAATCACTCAAGTGTTCAACCATATAAGCATTACGTTTCAATTGTCTACCAACATAAGCATTGAAGCTTTCTTGTTTAACAATAAAATTATCAAACTCATCCAAGCATTGACTAGCAGACTTATTATGAGGAATATCACCTTCATCAAATATATAGAGATAATTTACCTTTACTACCTGTGTCGGTTTATAAAGACCATGTATCTCTTCAATAGGCGGTAAATTCTTAACATCTTCATTTAATACCTTTTTCTTTCATAGATTTCTTTGCCTCTTGCATATCTTCAGGACTGAGCAATAGAATACCCCTTTTCTTCAGAGTTGGCTTAGGAGTTGGTTCAGGAAGTGTCCAATCATTATCATTACTCAATATTATTCAATAGCAATTCAGCTTGCTCAACAGTTCTTTCCCTGAAAATACAACCAGCACAACTATCCAGGTGGTCTCTGGAAGCATCGTTTAATCCACTATAAAAGATATCAAGTATTTCATTTTTCTTGAGAGGATGATCAAGCAAAGCACTAAGTAATTGGAGAAGCCTCCCCCAAGCTTGTGGGAGAATCTCTTCTTCAATTTGCACAAAGTTAAATATTTCCCGTAAGGCAGCTTGTTTCTTATGAGCAGGGAAATATTTTGCAGAGAAGTAGTAAATCATATCCTGGGGACTACGCACACAACCAGGAGCAAGAGAATTAAACCATATTTTAGCATCACCCTTTAATGAGAAAGGAAACAACTTAAGAATATAGTGCTAACAAATTTTTTCCTCATGTTTAAATAGGGTGGCTATATCATTCAATTTAGCAAGATGTGCCACAACAGTTTCAGATTCATAACCATAGAAAGGATCATATTCAACCAAAGTAATTAACTCGGGATCGACAGAGAATTCATAATCTTTATTAGTAACACAGATAGGTGAAGTAGCAAAAGCAGGATCATATTGCATTCTAGCATTCAAAGACTTTTCTTCCAGCTTAGCTAACAGTTTCTTAAGATCGTATCTATCATTGCAAGCAAAAAAGTCTCTAGCGGTTTCTTCATCCATAACATAACCCTCAGGTACAACAGGAAATTCATATCTAGGGGGAGAATCTTCATCATCACTTTCATTAATATCATCAGTTTCAGTAATTTCATTCTCTCTAACCCTAGCAAGTCGTTCATAAAAAATTCACCTAGTGGCACAGTATTATCAAGCAGAGATGTAGTATCATCATAAGCATCATGCATAGCAGAAGTGGCATCATCAATAACATGAGACATATCAGATTCAATAGCAGGTGTAGGTGTCGCAAGTTTACTCAAAACAGAAGGTAAATCAAGTGCAGAGCTAGATGGCAGTTCCTTACCTCCCCTCGTAGTTGAGGGATAGATCTTGGTTTTGTTGTCTTTCAGATTCCTCGTGGTGGTCAACAAATATAGATCCCAAGTGACTCAAAGAATAGAGCTATGCTCCCCGACAACATCGCTAGGAAAAGGTCTTGATAACCCACAAGTATAGGGGATAGCAACAATTTTTGAGGGTAGAGTATTCAACCCAAATTTATTGATTCGACACAAGGGGAGCCATAGATTATTCTCAAGTATTAGCAGTTGAGTTGTCAATTCAGCCACACCTGAAAGACTTAATATCTGCAGAAAAGTATTTAGTAGCAAAGTAGTATTGAAGTAACGTTAACAGTGGCAAAAGTAATAGTAGCAGTTTTGTAGCAATCATAACAGTGGCAACGGAGAAGTAACTTAGCAAAGATCAATATGTGAAAAGCTCGTAGGCAATGGATCAATGATGATTAATTATGTCGGATAGCATTCATCATGCAACAGTTATAACATAGGGTGACACAGAACTAGCTCCCGTTCATCAATATAATGTAGGCATGTATTTCGAATATAGCTATATGTGCTTATGGAAAAGAACTTGCATGACATCTTTTGTCCTGCCCTCCCGTGGCAGCGGGGTCCTAAGGGATATTAAGGCATCCTTTTAATAGAGAACCGGGCAAAATCATTAGCACTTAGTGAATATATGAACTCCTCAAACTACGGTCATCACCGGGAAGTGTCCCGACTATTGTCACTCCGGGGTTGCCGGATCATAACACGTAGTAGGTGACTATAACTTGCAAGATAGGATCAAGAACACTCATATATTCATGAAATTATAATAGGTTCAGATCTAAAATCATGGCACTCGGGCCCTAATGACAAGCATTAAGCATGGCAAAGTCATAACAACATCAATCTTAGAACATAATGGATACTAGGGATCAAACACTAACAAAACTAACTCGATTACAAGGTAAATCTCATCCAACCCATCACCGTCCAGCAAGCCTACGATGGGACTACTCACGCACGGTGGTGAGTGATACATCTCCAACATATCTATAATTTTTGATTGCTCCATGCTATTATATTATCTGTTTTGGATGTTTAATGGGCTTTAATATGCTCTTTTATATTATTTTTTGGACTAACCTATTAACCGGAGGCCCAGTGCCAGTTTCTGTTTTTTTTTACTATTTTAGAGTTTTGCAGAACAGGAATACCAAACGGAGTCCAAACGGAATGAAACTTTCGCGATGATCTTTGTTGGACCGAAAGCAAACCAGAAGACTTGGAGTTGAAGTCAGAAACGCCATGAGGCATCCACAAGGCAGGAGGGCGCTCCCAGGGGGTAGGCGCCCCCCCCCCCCCACCCTCGTGGGCCCCTCATAGCTCCACCGACGTACTTCTTTCGCCTATATATATATACTCTTATACCATAGAGACATCAGGGGGAGCCACGAAACTGTTGGAAATATGCCCTAGAGGCAATAATAAAAAGGTTATTATTGTATTTCCTTGTTCATGATAATTGTCTATTGTTCATGCTATAATTGTATTAACTGGAAACCATAATACATGTGTGAATACATAGACCACAACATGTCCCTAGTGAGCCTCTAGTTGACTAGCTCGTTGATCAATAGATGGTTATGTTTTCCTGATCATGGACATTGGATGTCATTGATAACGGGATCACATCATTAGGAGAATGATGTGATGGACAAGACCCAATCCTAAGCATAGCACAAGATCGTGTAGTTCGTTTGCTAAAAGCTTTTCTAATGTCAAGTATCATTTCCTTAGACCATGAGATTGTGCAACTCCTAGATACCGTAGGAATGCTTTGGGTGTGCCAAACGTCACAGCGTAACTGGGTGGCTATAAAGGTGCACTACGGGTATCTCTAAAAGTGTCTGTTGGGTTGGCACGAATCGAGACTGGGATTTGTCACCGTATGACGGAGAGGTATCTCTGGGCCCACTCGGTAATGCATCATCATAATGAGCTCAATGTGACTAAGTAGTTAGTCACGGGATCATGCATTACGGAACGAGTAAAGTGACTTGCCGGTAACGAGATTGAACGAGGTATTGGGATACCGACAATCGAATCTCGGGCAAGTAACGTACCGATTGACAAAGGGAATTGTTTACGGGATTGCTTGAACCTTGATATCGTGGTTCATCCGATGAGATCATCGTGGAACATGTGAGAGCCAACATGGGTATCCAGATCCCGCTGTTGGTTATTAGCCAGAGAGTTGTCTCGGTCATGTCTGCATGATTCCCGAACCCATAGGGTCTACACACTTAAGGTTCGGTGACGCTAGAGTTGTTATGGGAATTAGTGTATAGTTACCGAATGTTGTTAGGAGTCCCGGATGAGATTCTGTACGTCACAAGGAGTTCCGGAATGGTCCGGAGGTAAAGATTTATATATGGGAAGTCCTATTTTGGCCACAGGAAAATGTTCGGGATTTTTCGGTATTGTACCGGGAAGGTTCTAGAAGGTTCTGGAGTGGGGCCCACCTGAATGGGGGGACCCACATGAACGTGGGTAGTGGGGGAAAGGCCCCACACCCCTGGTCAAGACGCACCAAGATCCCCCCTTAGAAGGAATACGATCATATCCCGAAGGGATAAGATCAAGATCCCTAAAAAGGGGGGATAACAATCGATGTGTAAGGAAATGATGGGATTTCTTTCCTCCCACCTTTGCCAACGCCCCAATGGACTTGGAGGGCAAGAAACCAGCCCCCTCCACCCCTATATATAGTGGGGAGGCGCATGGGAGCTTCACCCCTTGCCCCTGGCGCAGCCCTCCCCCTCTCCAACTCCACCTCCTCCTCAGTAGTGCTTGGCGAAGCCCTGCCGAAGAACTGCAAGCTCCACCACCATGCCGTCGTGCTGCCAGAGCTCTCCCTCAACTTCTCCTCTCCCCTTGCTGGATCAATAAGGAGGAGACGTCCCTGGGCTGTACGTGTGTTGAACGCGGAGGCGCCGTCCGTTCGGCGTTAGATCAGATTTTCCGCGATTTGAATCGCCGCGAGTACGACTCCCTCATCCGCGTTCTTGTAACGCTTCCGCATCGCGATCTTCAAGGGTATGAAGATGATCATCCTTTCCCTCTCTTGTTGCTAGAATCTCCATAGATTGATCTTGGTGATGCGTAGAAAATTTTGAATTATTGCTACGTTCCTCAACAGTGGTATCAGAGCCAGGTCTATTGCGTAGATTCTATGCACGAGTAGAACACAAGTAGTTGTGGGCGTCGGTTTGTTCAATTTGCTTACCGTTACTAGTCCTATCTTGTTTCGGCGGTATTGTGGGATGATGTGGCCCGGACCGACCTTACACGTACGCTTACGTGAGACAGGTTCCACCGAGTGACATGCACTTGTTGCATAAAGGTGGCTAGCGGGTGCCAGTCTCTCCCACTTTAGTCGGATCGGATTCGATGAAAAGGGTCCTTATGAAGGGTAAATAGTAATTGGCATATCATCGTTGTGGCTATGCGTAGGTAAGAAACGTTCTTGCTAGAAACCCATAGCAGCCACGTAAAACATGCAACAACAATTAGAGGACGCCTAACTTGTTTTTGCAGGGTATGCTATGTGATGTGATATGGCCAAAAAGAATGTGATGAATGATATGTGATGTATGAGATTGATCATATTCTTGTAATAGGAATCACGACTTGCATGTCGATGAGTATGACAACCGGCAAGAGCCATAGGAGTTGTCTTAATTTATTGTATGACCTGCGTGTCATTAAATAACGCCATGTAATTACTTTACTTTATTGCTAAACCGTTAGCCATAGTAGTAGAAGTAATATTTGGAGAGACAACTTCATGAAGACACGATGATGGAGATCATGAGGATGGAGATCATGGTGTCATGTCGGTGACGAAGGTGATCATGACGTGCCTCAAGATGGAGATCAAAGGCGCAAGATGATATTGGCCATATCATGTCACTTTATGATTTGCATGTGATGTTTGTCATGTCTACATCTTATTTGCTTAGAACGACGGTAGCATAAATAAGATGATCCCTCATTAAAATTTCAAGAAAGTGTTCCCCCTAATTGTGCACCGTTGCGAAAGTTCGTTGTTTTGAAGCACCACGTGATGATCGGGTGTGATAGATTCTAACATTCACATACAACAGATGTAAGCCAGATTTACACACGCAAAACACTTAGGTTGACTTGACGAGCCTAGCATGTATAGACATGGCCTCGGAACACAAGAGACCGAAAGGTCGAACATGAGTCGTATAGTAGATACGATCCACATGAAGATGTTCATCGATGATGACTAGTCCGTCTCACGTGATGATCGGACACGGCCTAGTTGACTCAGATCATGTATCACTTAGATGACTAGAGGGATGTCTATCTAAGTGGGAGTTCATTAAATAATCAGATGAACTTACTTATCATGAACATAGTCAAAAGGTCTTTGCAAATTATGTCGTAGCTTACGCTTTAGTTCTACTGTTTAAGATATGTTCCTAGAGAAAATTTTAGTTGAAAGTTGATAGTAGCAACTATGCGGACTCGGTCCGTAAACTAAGGATTATCCTCATTGCTGCGCAGAAGGCTTAGGTCCTTAATGCACCGCTCGGTGTGCTGAACCTTGAGCGTCGTCTATGGATGTTGCGAACATCTGACATACACGTGATACGTCTCCAACGTATCTACTTTTCCAAACACTTTTGCCCTTGTTTTGGACTCTAACTTGCATGATTTGAATGAAACTAACCCGGACTGACGCTGTTTTCAGCAGAACTACCATGATGTTGTTTTATGTGTAGAAAAGAAAAGTTCTCGGAATGTCCAGGAAATCCACTGAGGCACTTTTTGGAATTAATAAGAATTTTTGGCGAAAGAATTAGTGCCAGGGGCCCACAGCCTGTCCACGAGACAGGGGGGCACACCCCCCCCCCCTAGGGCGCGGCCCCCTATCTCATGGGCCCCTGGACCTCCTCCGACCTTAACTCCAACTCCATATATTCCGTCTCGGGGAGAAAAAAATAAGGGAGAAAGTTTCATCACGTTTCACGACATGGAGCCGCCGCCAAGCCCTAATCTCTCTCGGGAGGGCTGATCTGGAGTCCGTTCGGGGCTCCGGAGAGGGGGATTCGTCATTGTCATCATCATCAACCATCCTCCATCACCAATTTCATGATGCTCACTGCCGTGCGTGAGTAATTCCGTCGTAGGCTTGCTGGACGGTGATGGGTTGGATAAGATTTACCATGTAATTAAGTTAGTTTTGTTAGGGTTTGATCCCTAGTATCCACTATGTTCTGAGATTGATGTTGCTATTTCCTTGCTATGCTTAATGCTTGTCACTAGAGCCCGAGTGCCATGATTTCAGATCTGAACCTATTATGTTTTCATGAATATATGTGTGTTCTTGATCCTATCTTGCAAGTCTATAGTCACCTATTATGTGTTATGATCCGACAACCCCGAAGTGACAATAATCGGGATACTTCTCGGTGATGACCGTAGTTTGAGGAGTTCATGTATTCACTATGTGCTAATGCTTTGTTCCGGTTCTCTATTAAAAGGAGGCCTTAATATCCCTTAGTTTCCACTAGGACCTCGCTTCAACGGGAGGGTAGGACAAAAGACGTCATACAAGTTCTTTTCCATAAGCACGTATGACTATTTATGGAATATATGCCTACATTACATTGATGAATTGCAGCTGGTTCTATATCACCCTATGTTATAACTATTGCATGAGGAATCGCATCCGGCATAATTATCCATCACTGATCCATTGCCTACGAGCTTTTCACCTATTGTTCTTCGCTTATTTACTTTTCCGTTGCTACTGTTACAACTACTACAAAAACCAAAAAACATTTATCTTTACTTCTGCTACCGCTACCTTTATTATCATACCACTTTTGCTACTAAACACTTTGCTGCAGATACTAAGTTATCCAGGTGTGGTTGAATTGACAACTCAACTGCTAATACTCAAGAATATTCTTTGGCTCCCCTTGTGTCGAATCAATAAATTTGGGTTGAATACTCTACCCTCGAAGGTTGTTCCGACCCCCTATACTTGTGGGTTATCAAGACTAATTTCTGGCGCCGTTGCCGGGGAGCATAGCTTTATTCTCTGAGTCACTTGGGATTTATATCTGTTGATCACTATGAAGAACTTGAAAGACGATCGAACTACTATTTTGCCCTCTACTACGAGGGGAGGTAAGGAACTGCCATCTAGCTCTGCACTAGATTCTCCTTCCGTTATTAGTAGGCTTGCGACACCTAAACCTGCTACTGCTATGAATTCTGATATGTCGCATGTTATTGACGATGCCACTTCTGCTATGCATGATGAAACTACTTCTGTGCTTGATACTATTGTGCCATTAGGTGAATTTCTAGATGAACAACTTGCTAGAGTTCGGGGGAATGAAAATATTGAAGAACCTATTATTGATGATAGTGATGATGAAGGTTCCCCCAATGATTATGTATTACCTGTTGTTCCTAAGGGTTATGTTATGAATGAAAAAGCTGCTATGGAAATTCTTGCTTGCAATGATAGAAATGATCTTAAGAAATTATTAGCTAAATGGAAGCAGCAGTCTCTTAATGCTAGAATGAAACCCGATCCTGCTTTTGGTACTTCGCCTATATGTGTTAATGATAAGGATTATGAATTCTCTGTTGATCCTGATATTATTACTTTAGTTGAATCTGATCCTTTTTATGGCCTTGAATCTGAAACTGTTGTGGCACATCTTACCAAGTTGAATGATATACCCACCTTGTTTACTAATGATGATAAGTCTCGCTATTTATATATCCTTAAGATATTTCCGTTCTCATTAAAGGGTGATGCTAAGATTTGGTATAATTCTCTTGCTCCTGGTTGTGTGCGTAGTCCCCAGGATATGATTTATTACTTCTCTGCTAAATATTTTCCTGTTCATAAGAAACAAGCTGCCTTGCGGGAAATATATAATTTTGTGCAAATCAAAGAAGAGAGTCTCCCACAAGCTTGGGGGAGGCTTCTCCAGTTACTTAATGCTTTGCCTGATCATCCTCTTAAGAAAAATCAAATACTTGATATCTTTTATAATGGACTAACCGATGCTTCCAAGGACTACTTGGATAGTTGTGCCGGTTGTGTTTTTAGGGAAAGAACAGTCGATGAAGCTGAAATATTATTGAATAATATGTTGACTAATGAAAATAATTGGACTCTTACTGAGCCAATTCCTGAAGTAATTCCTGAACCAATTGAGCCAACTCTTGAGCCTATTCCTAAACCCACTCCGAAGAAGAGAGGTGTTTTATTTCTTAGTCCTGAAGATATGCAAGAGGCAAAGAAATCAATGAAAGAAAAAGGCATTAAAGCTGAAGTTGTTAAGAATTTACCTCCTATTGAAGAAATACATGGTATTAATATACCGCCTGAAGAACCACATTGTCTTGATAACCCGACACAGGTAGTAAAGGTAAATTCTCTCTATAGATATGATAAAATTGAAATACCCTCTACTAAATTTCATAGCCCATGCTTAGATGAATTTGATGACTTTATGGCTAGACAAGAAAGTTTTAATGCTTATGTTGGTAGAGAGTTAAAGAATAATGCTTTCAAGATAGGACGCGTAGGTGATAATCTGGCTAGAGTTAAAGATGAACTTCACCGCGTTAGCAAATATACTTCTATGGTTGCTACTCAAGCTGAGCAAGTACTTAAAGCTCAAAATGATTTGCTTGATGAATTAAATAATAAAAATGACTTCGCTGTTAGAGTGGCTACTAGAACTGGTAGAATGACTCAGGAACCTTTGTATCCTGAAGGCCACCCTAAGAGAATCGAGCAAGATTCTCACAGAAATAATTTAGAGGCACCTAGTTCTTCTAAAAAGAAGAAAAAGAAAAACGATAGAACTTTGCATGCTTCTAGTGAACCTACTGTGGACACCTGAGAATCCCAATGATATTTCTATCTCTGATGCTAAAACACAATCAGGTGATGAACATGAACCTAGTGATAGTGTTAATGATAATGTTCATGTTGATGCTCAACCTAGCAAAGACAATGATGTAGAGATTGAACCTGCTGCTGATCTTGATAACCCACAATCAAAGAATCAACGTTATGATAAGAGAGATTTTGTTGCTAGGAAGCACGGTAAAGAAAGAGAACCATGGGTTCAGAAACCCATGCCCTTTCCTCCTAAACCATCCAAGTCAAAGGATGATGAGGATTTTGAGCGCTTTGCTGAAATGATTAGACCTATTTTCTTATGTATGCGCTTAACTGATATGCTTAAAGTAAATCCTTATGCTAAGTATATGAAGGATATCATCACAAATAAAAGAAAGATACCGGAAGCTGAAATTTCCACCATGCTTGCTAATTGCACTTTTAAGGGTGGAATACCAAAGAAACTTGGAGATCCGGGTGTTCCAACTATACCATTCTCTATTAAAATAAATTATGTTAGAACTGCTTTATGTGATCTTGGAGCCGGTGTTAGTGTTATTCCTCTTTCTTTATATCATAGACTTGAATTGAATAAGTTGACACCTACTGAAATATCTTTGCAAATGGCTGATAAATCAACTGCTATACATGTTGGTATTTGTGAGGATGTGCCTGTTGTGGTTGCAAATGTCACTATCTTAACGGACTTTGTTATTCTTGATATTCCCGAGGACGAGCATGTCTATTATCCTTGGTAGACCTTTTCTTAATACAACAGAGGCTATTATTGATTGCAACAAAGGCAATGTCACTTTTCATGTTAATGGTAATGAGCATACGGTACACTTTCCGAGGAAACAATCTCAAGTTCATAGCATCAATTCTATTGAAAAAGTTCCAACTATCATTTTTGGAGGTTTTGAATTTCCTCTCCCTACTGTCAAGAAAAAGTATGATATTCTTATTGTTGGGGATTTTCATATCCCCGTTGAGGTAACTTAGTGTTATTCGAAATTTCTCCAGTTCCGTGTTATTCGGAATGAGCTTGTTAACAAGACTTGATCAACCTTGTTAGTGGATTCATTTTGATGATCACGAGATGGATGAAACTAGAAGGCACTACCTTATGTACCCTCTTTTTACTTTCTGTTATTCAGAATAAATAAAGCAAAAGTAGTATTATATGTATGTTTTCTAAATTATCCATGCATTAAAAAATTGTCCGAAAATAAAAGTGCTCCAAATGCCCTGCAAATTTAGTATGATTTTTTCTGGAATATTTGAGGATTTTAGGCACTGAAAACACTGCAGGAGGGGCAAGCACCAGGCCATGAGAGAGGAGGGCGCGCCCACCCCCTGTAGGGCGCGCCCCCTGTCTCGTGGGCCCGTGGTGGATTCCCTCCACTTATGCCAGCACCCACACACTTCATCTTCTACCCAAAAAAAATCCCCATCCAGCTCAAGCCCGAGTTCTAGCTTGTTTTGCTGCGATTTTCGATCTCTTAGCTCAAAGCTCCATTCACAAAACTGCTTTGGGAGATTGTTGCTTGGTATGTGACTCCTCCATTGGTCCAATTAGTTTTTGTTCTAGTGCTTTATTCATTGCAAATTTTTGCTGCATAGGTGACCATGTTCTTGAGCTTGCATGTTAAATTTTTTAGGTCCCAAGCAATTCCAATGCATGATATAGGCCCTAGGCACTTGTAGGAGTAGTTGCTATCAATCTTGTTTAGTTTTATTCACTTTTATTTTGAAGTTACTAAAATTTCAGAAATTTTCAGAAAAAGAAATATGCATAGAAGAATGTACCAAGGTGGTTCCTCGGCAAAGAAAGGGCCAAGGATTGCTATACGTGAACAAGATGTTAACCTGCCAAGGGACGCAAATGTACGGGCTTGTGAGTGGCCATCCGATGATTTTATGGTCGAAGCAGTCTTCAAGGAGGAATTTGACGCGTATGTGCGTAATGCCGAGCTGGAGGACTTCTTACAAGATAAGTGTCCTCAATATTATCAATTGACTGATTCCTTTATGCGGAGGTTCGAATATATTTCTGCGTGTAATTCTCCTAGTGTTATGTTTGATATTTATGATACATCTTATACCATGGATTTAGAGGATTTCACAACTGCTTGCAAACTCCCGCAGTGGGGTAATATTAATGATCCTCCCAAATCTGAAGTTAGAGATTTTCTTGCTAGTATTATTGTGGGAGAATTTAGGGACGTAACACAAGCTACCATAGGGAGCATTCATTTTACTGCTATACATTACTTTGCTCTCTTTATTGGTAGATGCATTAACGGTAAGGACGAAGTATGTCACATGTGTGCCCTGATATTTGTGTCCTCAAGAGTGCTGTGTCAGGTTATAGAGGTTATAACTTGGGGGCAATAGTTGCACGTAGGTTGCAGAATAATAATAGAAGGGGAGATTTCTTTGGAGGAATTTATGCAACCCGTGTGGCTAATTTTCTTAATATAGCTCCATGAGAGGGGGATATGATTGTACCTCCTGTTTATTTGGATAAAGAAGCTATGTTTGATCATCATTTTCTTGAGAGGAACAAACAATTCCTCCATTATCGACTAACCTATAACAGACGCAACGTCATCCCTGTTACTCTCCCTGCTCCCTACCTTTTTGATTATCAGGCAAAAGGAAGATATGTTGTCACCAGGGAAGAAGCAACTGAATATGAGAGGGGAATGGAGGCAGCTCGCCGACACGCTGCTGCTCAGGAGGTGGTCGCCTCTTCATCTCAGTACTACCCCAGTTTCACTTATGGATATCAGCCAGGCGGTCACTGGTATTAGACCAACTTAGGACAAAAGCCTAAGCTTGGGGGAGTACGTATTTCTCAC
The DNA here is from genome assembly GCA_963921465.1 of Triticum timopheevii. Classification (NCBI taxonomy): domain Eukaryota; kingdom Viridiplantae; phylum Streptophyta; class Magnoliopsida; order Poales; family Poaceae; genus Triticum; species Triticum timopheevii. The sequence continues at coordinate 159,164,105 of OY997272.1, forward strand.
CGACTTTACATTCATGTTCACACACTAGTCGTCGGTGCTCATACTCTTTCATTGTATTATCCATGCTAGTTTAAATTTCTTTTTCTAGTTTTCTTCTTGTGTGTTTGATAAACTTTAAGAAAAACCAAAAAAATTAGTTAGTTTAATTTCCATTGCTTGTAGTAGAAATTAAAATTGAAAACCCCAAAAGATTTCTCGTTCTTCTTTTACTTGTTGGGAGCTTTCCCGTGTAAACAGTTTGATTTCCTTTTCTTTCTTTTGGGGGTCGAGAAGACCATATTGAAAATGCTTAGTGGCTCTTATATGCATGATTGTTTATTTAATTTGGAGCCCATATTACTTGTCCTCTCTCTTGAGTTGAATGCTTGCAGATTCCAGCTTAGTCGAATGCATGTGCACTCTTATTATTATACACATCGTTCGGTTGTGCAAGTGAAAGGCAATAATGATGATTTATGATGGACTTATTGGGATGAGAAGAGCTGGTACGAACTCGACCTCTCTTGTTTTTGTAAATATGATGAGTTCATCGTTCCTGAGTCAGCTATTATGAAGTAAACATATTTGCAATGACATTTAGAGATTATAGTTGCTTGTGCCATGCTTGATTAGCTATGAGTTATAATGGTTTACCTTGCGTGCCAACATGCTATTAGAATGATTATGATGTGGTATGATGGGATGGTATCCTCCTTTGAATGTATTAAGTGACTCGACTTGGCACATGTTCACGCATGTACTTGAATCAAATCAACATAGCCTTCATGATATTTATGTTCATGGTAGATTATATCCTACTCATGCTTGTATTTGGTGTGAATTAATTTTAATGCATGTTTATGACTGTTGTCGCTCTCTCAGTTGGTCGTTTCCTAGTCTTTTGCTAGCCTTCACCTGTACTAAGCGGGAATACTGCTTGTGCGTCCAAACTCCTTAAACCCCAAAGTTGTTCCATATGAGTCCACTATACCTTCCTATATGCGGTATTTACCTGCCGTTCCAAGTAAATTTGTATGTGCCAAACTCCAAACCTTCAAATGAAATTCTGTTTTGTATGCTCGAGCAGCTCATGTTTTAACTAGGGCTGCCTATATCTTCCATGCTAGGTGGGTTATTCTCAAGAGGAGTGGACTCCGCTCCTCATTCACAAGAAAGGGCCGGTAACCGGGATGCCCAGTCCCATGATCCAAAAAGATCAAAGCAAATCAAAATAATTAAACAAAACTCCCCCAGGGTTGTTGTATGTTGGAGGAGCTCGTTGTTTCAAGCAAGACATGGATTGATGCTTGTTGGTGGTTGGGGGAGTATAAACCTTTACCATTCTGTTTGGGAACTGCCTATAATGCATGTAGTATGGAAGATACAGCCATCTCATAGTTGTTGAGTCGACGGCAAAAGTATGCCGCTCAAAATGTTATTCAATCTCTATTTTAAAATCGAGCTCTGGCACCTCTACAAATCCCTGCTTCCCTCTATGAAGGGCCTATCTATTTACTTTTTATGTTGAGTCATCACCCTTCTTATTAAAAAGCACCCGCTGGAGAGCACACTGTCATTTGCATTCATTACTATTGGTTTATATTGGGTATGACTTGACTGGATCTCTTTTACCATGAATTACAATGTTTAGTCAGTCCTTGATCTTTAAAGGTGCTCTGCATTTATGTTTTGTGGTCTCAGAAAGGGCTAGCGGGATACCATTTTGTTATATCATGTTATGATTATTTTGAGAAAGTGTTGTCGCCCGAGTTTTATTATTATGGATCGCTAGCTGATTATGTTATTGATATGAGTAATTGTGAGACCTATGTGTTATTGTGAGTATGGTTAGTTCATAATATTTGCTGAAACTTGAATGCTGGCTTTTCATGTTACAACAACAAGAGCAAACAGAGTTTGTAAAAGTTTTTCTTTATCACTTTTAGTTTATCAACTGAATTGCTTGAGGACAAGCAAAGGTTTAAGCTTGGGGGAGTTGATACGTCTCCAACGTATCTACTTTTCCAAACACTTTTGCCCTTGTTTTGGACTCTAACTTGTATGATTTGAATGAAACTAACCCGTACTGATGTTGTTTTCAGCAGAACTGCCATGATGTTGTTTTATGTGTAGAAAAGAAATGTTCTCGGAATGACCTGAAAATCCACATAGGCACTTTTTGGAATTAATAAGATTTTTTGGCAAAAGAATTAGTGCCAGGGGGCCCACGGCCTGTCCACGAGACAGGGGGCGCCCCCCCCCCCCTAGGGCACGACCCCCTATCTCATGGGCCCCCTAGACCTCCTCCGACCTCAACTCCAACTCCATATATTCCGTCTCGCGGAGAGAAAAATCAGGGAGAAAGTTTCATCGCGTTTCACGACATGGAGCCGACGCCAAGCCCTAATCTATCTCGGGAGGGCCGATCTGGAGTCTGTTCGGGGCTCCGGAGAGGGGGATTCGTCGTCGTCGTCATCATCAACCATCCTCCATCACCAATTTCATGATGCTCACCGCCGTGCGTGAGTAATTCCACCGTAGGCTTGCTGGACGGTGATGGGTTGGATGATATTTACCATGTAATCAAGTTAGTTTTGTTAGGGTTTGATCCCTAGTATCCAGTATGTTCTGAGATTGATGTTGCTATGACTTTGCTATGCTTAATGCTTGTCACTAGGGCCCGAGTGCCATGATTTCAGATCTGAACCTATTATGTTTTCATGAATATATGTGTGTTCTTGATCCTATCTTGCAAGTCTATAGTCACCTATTATGTGTTATGATCCGACAACCCCGAAGTGACAATAATCGGGATACTTCTCGATGATGACCGTAGTTTGAGGAGTTCATGTATTCACTATGTGCTAATGCTTTGTTCCGGTTCTCTATTAAAAGGAGGCCTTAATATCCCTTAGTTTCCACTAGGACCCCGCTTCAACAGGAGGGTAGGACAAAAGACGTCATACAAGTTCTTTTCCATAAGCACGTATGACTATTTATGGAATACATGCCTACATTACATTGATGAATTGGAGCTAGTTCTATATCACCCTATGTTATAACTATTGCATGAGGAATTGCATCCGGCATAATTATCCATCACTGATCCATTACCTACGAGCTTTTCACCTATTGTTCTTCGCTTATTTACTTTCCATTGCTACTGTTACAACTACTACAAAAACCCAAAAACATTTATCTTTACTTTTGCTACCGCTACCTTTATTATCATACCACTTTTGCTACTAAACACTTTGCTGCAGATACTAAGTTATCCAGGTGTGGTTGAATTGACAACTCAACTGCTACTACTCTAGAATATTCTTTGGCTCCCCTTGTGTTGAATCAATAAATTTGGGTTGAATACTCTACCCTCGAAAGTTGTTGCGATCCCCTATACTTGTGGCTTATCAACACGTTTTGATGACTACGTGATAGTTTAGTGCGTAATGTTAAACGGTTTAGAATTGAGGCACCGAAGACATTTTGAAACATCGTGGAACATATGAGATGTCCCAAGAGTTGAAATTAGGATTTCAGGCTCGTGCCCACGTCAAGAGGTGTGAGACCTCCGACAAGTTTCTTAAGCCTGCAAACTAAGGGAGAAAAGCTCAATCGTTGAGCATGTGCTCAGATTGTCTGAGTACTACAATCGCTTGAATCGAGTGGGAGTTATCTTCCAGATGAGATAGTGATGGTTCTCCCAAGCTACTAGAGCTTCGTGATGAACTATAACATATCAGGGATAGACATGATGATCCTTGAGCAATTCGCGATGTTTGACACCGCGAAAGTAGAAATCAAGTAGGAGCATCAATTGTTGATTGTTAGTCAAACCACTAGTTTCAAGAAGGGCAATGGAAAGAAGGGATACTTCATGAAACGGCAAATCAGTTCCTACTCTAGTGAAGAAACCCAAGGTTGAACCCAAACCCGAGACTAAGTGCTTCTGTAATGAGGGGAACGGTCACTGAAGCAGAACTACCCTAGATACTTGGTAGATGAGAAGGCTGGCAAGGTCGACAGAAGTATATTGGATATACATTATATTAAAGTGTACTTTACTAGTACTCCTAGTAGCACCAGGGTATTAAATACCGGTTCAGTTGCTAAGTGTTAGTAACTCGAAATAAAAGCTGCGGAATAAATGGAGACTAGCTAAAGGTGAGATGACGATATTTGTTGGAAGTGTTTCCAAGGTTGATGTGATCAAGCATCGCATGCTCCCTCTACCATCGAGATTGGTTTTAAACCTAAATAATTGTTATTTGGTGTTTGCGTTGAGCATAGACATGATTGGATTATGTTTATCACAATACGGTTATTCATTTAAGGAGAATAATGGTTACTTTGTTTATTTGAATAATACCTTCAATGGTCTTGCACCTAAAATGAATGGTTTACTGAATCTCGATCATAGTGATACCCATGTTCGTGCCAAAAGATATAAGATAGTAATGATAGTACCACATATTTGTGGCACTGCCATTTGAGTCATATTGATATAAAACGCATGAAGAAGCTCCATATTGATGGATCTTTGGACTCACTCATTTTTGAAAAGATTGAGACATGCGAACCATGTCTATTGGTATATACGCATGAAGAAACTCCATGCAGATGGATCGTTTGGACTCACTTGATTTTGAATCACTTGAGACATGCAAATCATACCACATGGGCAAGATTACTGAAAGGCCTCGTTTTCAGTGAGATGGAACAAGAAAGCAACTTGTTGGAAGTAATACATTTTGATGTGTGCAGTCCAATGAGTGCTGAGGCACGCAGTGGATATCGTTATGTTCTTACTTCACAGATGATTTGAGTAGATGCTAAGTATATTTACTTGATGAAACACAAGTCTAAATTATTGAAAGGTTCAAGTAATTTCAGAGTGAAGTTGAAGATCGTCGTGACAAGAGGATAAAATGTCTATGATATGATCATAGAGATGAATATCCGAGTTACGAGTTTGGCACACAATTAAGACATTGTGGAAATTGTTTCACAACTAACACCGCCTGGAACACCATAGTGTGATGGTGTGTCCGAACATCATAACTGCACCCTATTGGATATGGTGCATACCATGATGTCTCTTATCGAACTACCACTATCGTTTATGGGTTAGGCATCAGAGACAACCGCATTCAGTTTAAATAGGGTACCACGCAATTCCGTTGAGACGACACCATATGAACTATGGTTTAGAGAAACCTAAGTTGTTGTTTCTTAAAAGTTTGGGGCTGCGACGCTTATGTTAAAAAGTTTCAGGCTGATAAGCTCGAACCCAAAGCGGATAAATGCATCTTCATAGGACACCCAAAAACAATTGGGTATACCTCCTATCTCAGTTCCGGAAGCGAAAGGGATTGTTTCTAGAATCGGGTCCTTTCTCGAGGAAAAGTTTCTCTCGAAAGAATTGAGTGGGGGGATGGTGGAGACTTGATGAGGTTATTGAACCGTCACTTCAACTAGTGTGTAGCAGGGCATAGGAAGTTGTTCCTGTGGCGCCTACACCAATTGAAGTGGAAGCTAATGATATTGATCATGAAACTTCGGATCAAGTCACTACCAAAACTCGTAGGTCGACAAGGATACGTACTACTCCATAGTGGTACGTAATCATGTCTTGGAGGTCATGTTGCTAGACAACAATGAACCTACGAGCTATGGAGAAGCGATGGTGGGCCTGGATTCCGACAAATGGCTTGAGGCCATAAAATCCGAGAGAGGATCCATGTATGAAAACAAAGTGTAGACTTTGGAAGAACTATTTAATGGTTGTAAGGCTGTTGGGTATAGATGGATTTTAAAAGTAAGACAGACAATGATGGTAAGTGTCACCATTAAGAAAGCTCGACTTGTCGCCAAGATGTTTTTCGACAAGTTCAAGGAGTTGACTACGATGAGATTTTCTCACTCGTAGCGATGCTAAGAGTCTGTTGGAATTATATTAGCAATTACTGCATTATTTATGAAATCTTGTAGATAGGATGTCAAAACATTGTTTCCTCGACAATTTTCTTGAGGAAAGGTTGTGTGTGATACAACCAGAAGGTTTTGTCAATCCTAAAAGATGCTAACAAGTATGCAAAGCTCCAGCAATCCTTCTAAGGGGTGGAGTAAGCATCTCGGAGTTGGAATATACACTTTGATGAGATGATAAAATATTTTGGGTCTATACAAAGTTTATGAGAAACTTGTATTTCCAAAGAAGTGAGTGGGAGCACTATAGAATTTCTGATGAGTATATGTTGTTGACATATTGTTTATCAGAAATGATGTAGAATTTCTGGAAAGCATATAGGGTTATTTGAAAAGTGTTTATCAACGGAAAACCTGGATTAAGCTACTTGAACATTGAGCATCAAGATCTATAAGGATAGATAAAAAACGCTTAATAGTACTTTCAAATGAATACACACCGTGAAAAAATTTTGAAGTAGTTCAAAATTCATCGGCAAAGAAGGAGTTCTTGTCTGTGTTATAAGGTGTGAGTATTGAGTAAGACTCAAGAACTGACCACGGCAGAAGAGAGAGAAATGACAAAGGTCGTCCCCTATGCTTTAGATGTAGGCTCTACAGTATGCTATGACGTGTACCGCACCTGAAGTGTGCCTTACCATGAGTCAGTCATGGGGTACAAGAGTGATTGTATACAGGATTGCTTGAATCCTTGACATCATGGTTCATCCGATGATATCATCGTGGAACATGTAGGAGCCAACATGGGTATCCAGATCCCGCTGTTGGTTATTGGCCAGAGAGTTGTCTCAGTCATGTCTGCATGATTCCCGAACCCGTAGGGTCTACAAACTTAAGGTTCGGTGACACTAGAGTTGTTATGGGAATTAGTGTGCAGTTACCGAATGTTGTTCGGAGTCCCAGATGAGATCCTGGATGTCACGAGGAGTTCCGGAATGGTCCGGAGGTAAAGATTTATATATGGGAAGTCTTATTTTGGCCACCGGAAAATGTTCGGGATTTTTCGGTATTGTACCGGGAAGGTTCTAGAAGGTTCTGGAGTGGGGCCCACCTGCATGGGGGGACCCACATGAACGTGGGTAGTGGGGGCAAGGCCCCACACCCCTGGTCAAGGCGCACCAAGATCCCCCCCTTAGAAGGAATAAGAACATATCCCGAAGGGATAAGATCAAGATCCCTAAAAAGGGGGGATAATAATCGATGGGGAAGGAAATAATGGGATTTCTTTCCTCCCACCTTTGCCAACGCCCCAATGGACTTGGAGGGAAAGAAACCAGCCCCCTCCACCCCTATATATAGTGGGGAGGCGCATGGGAGCTTCACCCCTTGCCCCTGGCGCAGCCCTCCCCCTCTCCAACTCCACCTCCTCATAGTAGTGCTTGGCAAAGCCGTGCCGGAGAACTGCAAGCTCCACCACCACGCCATCGTGCTGCCAGAGCTCTCCCTCAACTTCTCCTCTCCCCTTGCTGGATCAAGAAGGAGAAGACATCCCCGGGCTGTACGTGTGTTGAACGCGGAGGCGCCGTCCATTCGGCGTTAGATCGGATCTTCCGCGATTTGAATCGCCGCGAGTACGACTCCCTCATCCGCGTTCTTGTAACGCTTCCGCATCGCGATCTTCAAGGGTATGAAGATGCTCATCCTCTCCCTCTCTTGTTGCTAGAATCTCCATAGATTGATCTTGGTGATGCGTAGAAAATTTTGAATTATTGCTACGTTCCCCAACAGAAACCACTTTTCCACCGCCGCAACCTTCTGTACCCGTGATATCCCACCATGGGGCCTTTTCCGGCGATCTGCAGGAGGGGGAATCGATCATGGAGGGCTTCTACATCAACACCATTACCTCTCCGATGAAGTGTGAGTAGTTTACCACAGACCTTCGGGTCCATAGTCATTAGCTAGATGGCTTCTTCTCTCTCTTTGATTCTCAATACAAAGTTCTCCTCGATGTTCTTGGAGATCTATTCGATGTTATACTCTTTTGCGGTGTGTTTGCCGAAATCTGATCAATTGTGGATTTATGATCAAGATTATCTATGAATATTATTTGGTTCTTCTCTGAATTCTTATATGCATGATTTGATATTTTTGCAAGTCTCTTTGAATTATCGGTTTAGTTTGGCCTACTAGATTGATCTTTCTTGCAATGAGAGAAGTGCTTAGCTTTGGGTTCAATCTTGCGGTGTCCTTTCCCAGTGACAGTAGGGGCAGCAAGGCCCGTATTGTATTGTTGCCATCGAGGATAAAAAGATGAGGTTTATATCATATTGCATGAGTTTATCCCTCTACATCATGTCATCTTGCTTAATGCGTTACTCTATTCTTATGAACTTAATACTCTAGATGCATGCTGGATAGCGGTTGATATGTGGAGTAATGGTAGTAGATGAAGAATCGTTTCGGTCTACTTGACACAGACGTGATCCCTAGGTTCATGATCATTGCCTTAGATGTCTTCATAATTATGCGCTTTTCTATCAATTACTCGGCAGTAATTTGTTCACCCACCGTAATAGATGCTATCTTGAGAGAAGCCACTAGTGAAACCTATGGCCCCGGGTCTCTTTTCCATTATATTATATCTCTTTTCCATTATATTGCATCTCTTTAAATCTCATTTACTATTTTGCAATCTTTACTTTCCAATCTATACATTAAAAATACAAAAAATATTTACTTTACTATCTTTATTAGATCTCACTTTTGCGAGTGACCGTGAAGGGATTGACAACCCCTTTATCACGTTGGTTGCAAGGTTCTTGATTGTTTGTGTAGCTGCTAGGTGACTTGTGCGTCGTCTCCTGCTGGATTGATACCTTGGTTCTCAAAATCGAGGGAAATACTTATGCTACTTTGCTACATCACCCTTTCCTCTTCAAGGGAAAAACCAACTCAAGCTCAAGAGGTAGCAAGAAGTATTTCTGGCGCCGTTGCCGGGGAGATCTTTGTCAAGTCAAGCCATACCAAGTACCAATCATAAACTCTTCTCCCTCGCATTACATTATTTTCCATTCGCCTCTCGTTTTCCTCTTCCCCACTTCTAAAATGATTTTCGAAAACCTTTGCCTTTTCTTCGCCCCTCTTTCGTTCGTCTCTTTTTGCTTGCTTCTTGTGTGCTTGTGTGTTGGATTGATTGTTTGTCACGATGGCTCAAGATAATACTAAATTGTGTGACTTTTCCAATACCAACAACAATGATTTTATTAGCACTCTGATTGCTCCTACTATTGATGCTGAATCTTGTGAAATTAATACCGCTTTGTTGAATCTTGTTATGAAAGATCAATTTTCTGGCCTTCCTAGTGAAGATGCCGCAACCCATCTAAACAACTTCGTTGATTTGTGTGATATGCAAAATAATAAAGATGTGGATAATGATATTCTTAAATTGAAGCTATTTCCGTTTTCGCTTAGAGATCGTGCTAAAACTTGGTTCTCTTCTTTGCCTAAGAATAGTATTGATTCATGGAATAAGTGCAAAGATGCTTTTATCTCTAAGTATTTTCCTCCCGCTAAGATCATCTCCCTTAGGAACGATATTATGAATTTTAAGAAACTTGATCATGAGCATGTTGCACAAGCTTTGGAGAGAATGAAATTAATGATATGTAATTGCCCTACACATGGTTTGAATTTGTGGATGATTATACAAAAAATTTATGCGGGATTGAATTTTGCTTCTAGAAATCTTTTAGATTCGGCCGCGGGAGGCACTTCTATGGAAATTACTTTAGGAGAAGCTACTAAACTCCTAGACAATATTATGGTTAATTATTCTCAATGGCACACTGAAAGATCCACTAGTAAAAAAGTTCATGCGATTGAAGAAATTAATGTTTTGAGTGGAAAGATGGATGAACTTATGAAATTGTTTGCTAATAAAAGTGTTTCTTCTGATCCTAATGATATGCCTTTGTCCACTTTGATTGAGAATAATAATGAATCTATGGGTGTGAATTTTGTTGGTAGGAACAATTTTGGTAACAACGCATATAGAGGCAATTTTAATTCTAGGTCGTTTCCTAGTAACTCCTCTAATAATTATGGTAATTCCTAAAACAACTCTTATGAAAAATTTAATAAGATGCCCTCTGATTTTGAGAATAGTGTTAAAGAATTTATGAGTTCACAAAAGAATTTCAATGCTTTGATTGAAGAAAAATTGCTTAAGATTGATGAGTTGGCTAGGAACGTGGATATAATTTCTCTTGATGTTGATTCTTTGAAACTTAGATCTATTCCACCTAAGCATGATATCAATGAGTCTCTCAAAGCCATGAGAATTTCCATTGATGAGTGCAAAGAAAGAACGGCTAGGATGCGTGCTAAAAAAGATTGATTTGTGAAAGCGTGTTCTTCTACTTTTCATGATAATAATGATGAAGATCTAAAAGTGATTGATGTGACTCCTATTAAATCTTTGTTTTCCAATATGAATCTTGATAAAGATGGGACTGGAGATGAGTCAACTTTAGTTAAAAGGCGTCCCAATGATTTGGAGTTTTTAGATCTAGATGCAAAAATTGATAAAAGTGGGATTGAAGAGGTCAAAACTTTAAGTAGCAATGAACCCCCTATTTTGGATTTCAAGGGATTTAATTATGATAATTGTTCTTTAATATATTGTATTTCCTTGTTCCAATCCGTGCTAAATTCTCCTCATGCTTATAATCAAAATAAAGCTCTTACTAAACATATCGTTGATGCTATGATGCAATCTTTTGAAGAAAAGCTTGAACTAGAAGTTTCTATCCCTAGAAAACTTTATGATGAGTGGGAACCTACTATTAAGATTAAGATTAAAGATTATGAATGCTATGCTTTGTGTGATTTGGGTGCAGTGTTTCCACGATTCCAAAAACTTTGTGTGTGTGTGCTAGGTTTCCGTGAATTTGATGATTGTTCTTTAAATTTGCATCTTGTGGATTCCACCATTAAGAAACCTATGGGAAGGATTAATGATGTTCTTATTGTTGAAAATAGGAATTATGTGCCCATAGATTTCATTGTTCTTGATATAGATTGCAATCCTACATGTCCTATTATTCTTGGTAGACCTTTCCTTAGAACGATTGGTGCAATTATTGATATGAAAGAAGGAAATATTAGATTTCAATTTTTGTTAAGGAATGGCATGGAACACTTTCCTTGGAAGAAAATTAAATTGCCTTATGAATGTATTATGAGAGCCACTTATGGATTACATACCAAAGATGGCAATACCTAGATCTATTCGTGTTTTTATGCCTAGCTAGGGGCGTTAACGATAGCGCTTGTTGGGAGGAAACCCAATTTTATTTTTGTTCTTTGCTTTTTGCTCCTGTTTAGTAATAAATAATTCGTATAGCTTCTATTTAGATGTGGGTTTATGTTTCAATTAGTGTTTGTGCCAAGTAGAACCTTTCGGAAGACTTGGATGAAGTCTTTGCGATCTTGCTGTAAAAAACAGAAACTTTTGCGCTCACGAGAATAGCTGTCATTTTTTTTACAGAAGAGTGTTTTTAGGTTGATTCTTTTTGCAAATGATTAATAGACAAATTCCTCACGTCCACCAATTTATTTCAGAAGTTTTAGAGTTACGGAAGTATTTGAAAGTTACAGATTGCTACACACTGTTCTGTTTTTTGACAAATTCTGTTTTTCGTGTCTTGTTTGCTTATTTTGATGAATCTATGAGTAGTATCTGTTAGGGAACGCGGTAATGTCAAAAAAATCCTACTATCACGCAAGATCTATCTAGGTGATGCATAGTAACAAGAGGGGAGAGTGTGTCCATGTACCCTCGTAGACCGAAAGCAGAAGCGTTAAGTAACGCGGTTGATGTAGTCGAACGTCTTCACGATCCAACCGATCAAGTACCGAATGCACGGCACCTCCGCGATCTGCACACGTTCAGCTCGGTGATGTCCCTCAAACTCTAGATCCAGCTGAAGCCGAGGGAGAGTTCCGTCAGCACGATGGCGTGGTGACGGTGATGATGAAGTTACCGGCGCAGGGCTTCGCCTAAGCACTACGACGATATGACCGAGGTGGAAAACTATGGAGGGGGGCACCGCACATGGCTAAAGATCAACTTGTGTGTCTTTGGGGTGCCCCCTCCCCCGTATATAAAGGAAGGAGGGAGGAGGAGGCCGGCCAGGGGAGGAGGCATGCCATGGGGGGGGGGGGGCAATCCTACTCCAAGTAGGATTCGGCCCCCCTTTCCTATTCCAACAAGGAGAAGGGGGAAGGAGGGGGAGGAGAGAAGGAAAGGGGGCCCGGCCCCCCTAGTCCAATTTGTTTTGGGCTAGGGGGCGCGCGCCACACCTTGGCCCGCCTCCTCTCTTCCACTACTTGGCCCATGAGGCCCAATAACCCCCGGGGGGGTTCCGGTAACCCCTCGGTACTCTGGAAAATACTCGATACACCTCGGAACTATTTTGGTGTCCGAATATAGCCTTCAAATATATCAATATTAATGTATCGACCATTTCGAGACTCCTCGTCATGTCCGTGATCTCATCCGGGACTCTAAACAACCTTCAGTACATCAAATCACATAAACTCATAATTCCAATCGTCATCAAACGTTAAGTGTGCGGACCCTACGGGTTCGAGAACTATGTAGACATGACCGAGACATGTCTCCGGTCAATAAACAATACCGGAACCTGGATGCTCATGTTGGTTCCTACATATTCTACGAAGATCTTTATCGGTCAAACCGCATAGCAACATACGTTGTTCCCTTTGTCATCGGTATGTTACTTGCCCGAGATTCGATCGTCGGTATCATCATACCTAGTTCAATCTCGTTACCGGCAAGTCTCTTTACTCGTTCCGTAATACTTCATCCCGCAACTAACTCATTAGTCACAATGCTTGCAAGGCTTATAGTGATGAGTATTACCGAGAGGGCCCAGAGATACCTCTCCGAAACACGGAGTGAAATCATAATCTCAATCTATGCCAACCCAACAAACACCTTCGGAGACACATGTAGAGCAATTTATAATCACCCATTTATGTTGTGACATTTGATAGTACACAAAGTGTTCCTCCAGTATTCGGGAGTTGCATAATCTCATAGTTTGAGGAACTTGTATAAGTCATGAAGAAAGCAGTAGCAATGAAACTATAACGATCATAATGCTAAGCTAATGAATGGGTCATGTCCATCACATCATTCTCCTAATGATGTGATCCCGTTCATCAAATGACAACGCATGTCTATGGTTAGGAAACGTAACCATCTTTGATTAACGAGCTAGTCAAGTAGAAGCATACTAGGGACAATATGTTTTGCCTATGTATTCACACATGTATTAATTTTCCGGTAAATACAATTCTAGCATGAATAATAAACATTTATCATGAAATAAGGAAATAAATAATAACTTTATTATTGCCTCTAGGGCATATTTCCTTCAGTATCGGGGGTTATGAACCATAGAGAAGTTGGAACATAGTAGGTTTAACACCAATATAAATAAAAAATGAGTTCATTATAGTACCTTAAAGTGGTGGTTTATTTTCTTATACTCATGGAGCTCATGAGATTTTCTGTTGAAGTTTTGTGTTGTGAAGTTTTCAAGTTTTTGGGTAAAGATTTGATGGATTTTGAAATAAGGAGTGGCAAGAGCCTAAGCTTGGGGATGCCCAAGGCACCCCAAGGTAAAATTCAAGGACAACCAAAAGCCTAAGCTTGGGGATGCCCCGGAAGGCATCCCCTCTTGCGTCTTTGTCTATCGGTAACTTTACTTGAGGCTATATTTTTATTCACCACATGATATGTGTTTTGCTTAGAGTGTCTTGTATGATTTGAGTCTTTGCTTTTTAGTTTACCACAATCATCCTTGCTGTACACACCTTTTGGGAGAGACACGCATGAATCGGAATTTATTAGAATACTCTATGTGCTTCACTTATATCTTTTGAGCTAGACAATATTGCTCTAGTGCTTCACTTATATCTTTTTAGAGCATGGTGGTGATTTTATTTTATAGAAATTGTTGATCTCTCATGCTTCACTTATATTATTTTGAGAGTCTTTTAGAACAGCATGGTAATTTGCTTTGGTTATAAAATTAGTCCTAATATGATGGGCATCCAAGATGGGTATAATAAAAACTTCCATATAAAATGCATTGAGTACTATGAGAAGTTTGATTCTTTATGATTGTTTTCAGATATGAAGATGGTGATATTAGAGTCATGCTAGTTGAGTAGTTGTGAATCTAAGAGATACTTGTGTTAAAGTTTGTGATTCCCGTAGCATGCACGCATGGTGAACTGTTATGTGATGAAGTTGGAGCATGATTTATTTATCGATTGTCTTCCTTATGAGTGGCGTTCGGGGACGAGCGATGGTCTTTTCCTACCAATCTATCCCCCTAGGAGCATGCGTGTAGTACTTCGTTTTGATAACTAATAAATTTTTGCAATAAGTATGTGAGTTCTTTATGATTAATGTTGAGTCCATGGATTATACGCACTCTCACCCTTACACCATTGCTAGCCTCTCAAGTACCACGCAACTTTCGCCGGTACCATACACCCACCATATACCTTCCTCAAAACAGCCACCATACCTACCTATTATGGAATTTCCATAGCCATTCCGAGATATATTGCCATGCAACTTTCCACCGTTCCGTTTATTATGACACGCTCCATCATTGTCATATTGCTTTGCATGATCATGTAGTTGACATCTTATTTGTGGCAAAGCCACCATTCATAATTTTTTCATACATGTCACTCTTGAAGCATTACACATCCCGGTACACTGCCGGAGGCATTCACATAGAGTCATATTTTGTTCTAAGTATTGAGTTGTAAGTAAATAAAAGTGTGATGATCTTCATTATTAGAGCATTGTCCAAGTGAGGAAAGGATGATGGAGACTATGATTCCCCCACAAGTCGGGATGAGACTCCGGACTAAAAAAAGAGGCCATAAAAAAAGAGAAAAGACCCAAATAAAAAATAAATAAATAATAATAAAAAATAATAAAAAATGAGAGAAAAGAGAGAAGGGGCAAGGCTACTATCCTTTTACCATACTTATGCTTCAAAGTAGCACCATGATCTTCATGATAGAGAGTCTCCTATATAGTCACTTTCATATACTAGTGGGAATTTTTCATTATAGAACTTGGCTTGTATATTCCAATGATGGGCTTCCTCAAAATGCCCTAGGTCTTCGTGAGCAAGCAAGTTGGATGCACACCCATTTAGTTTCTTTTGTTGAGCTTTCATACACTTGTAGCTCTAGTGCATCCGTTGCATGGCAATCCCTACTCACTCACATTGATATCTATTGATGGGCATCTCCATAGCCCATTGATACGCCTAGTTGATGTGAGACTATGTTCTCCTTTTTTATCTTCTCCACAGCCACCATTCTATTCCACCTACAGTGCTATGTTCATGGCTCACGCTCATGTATTGTGTGAAGATTGAAAAAGTTTGAGAACATCAAAAGTATGAAACAATTGTTTGGCTTGTCATCGGGGTTGTGCATGATTAAATACTTTGTGTGATGAAGATAGAGCATAACCAGACTATATGATTTTGTAGGGATAGCTTTATTTGGCCATGTTATTTTGAGAAGACATGATTGCTTTGTTAGTATGTTTGAAGCATTATTATTTTTATGTCAATATTAAACTTTTATCTTGAATCTTTCGGATCTGAACATTCATGCCACAATAAAGAAAATTACATTGATAAATATGCAAGGTAGCATTCCACATCAAAAATTCTATTTTTATCATTTACCTACTCGAGGACGAGCATGAATTAAGCTTGGGGGTGCTTGATACGTCTCCAACATATCTATAATTTTTTATTATTCCATGCTCTTATATTATCTGTTTTGGACGTTTAATGGGCTTTAATATTCTTTTTTATATTTTTTCGGGACTAACCTATTAACCGGAGGCCCAGTGCTAGTTTCTGTTTTTTTTGCCTATTTTAGAGTTTTGCAGAAAAGGAATACCAGACGGAGTCCAAACGGAATTAAACCTTCGCGATGATCTTTCTTGGACCGAAAGCAAACCAGAAGACTTGGAGTTGAAGTCAGAAACGCCACGAGGCGTCCACGAGGCAGGAGGGCGCGCCCCGCACCCTCGTGGGCCCCTCGTAGCTCCACCGACGTACTTCTTTCGCCTATATATACTCTTATACCCTAGAGACATCAGGGGGAGCCACGAAACCACTTTTCCACCGCCGCAACCTTCTGTACCCGTGAGATCCCATCTTGGGGCCTTTTCCGGCGATCTGCCGGAGGGAGAATCGATCACGGAGGGCTTCTACATCAACACCATTGCCTCTCTGATGAAGCGTGAGTAGTTTACCACAGACCTTCGGGTCCATAGTTATTAGCTAGATGGCTTCTTTTCTCTCTTTGATTCTCAATACAAAGTTCTCCTCGATGTTCTTGGAGATCTATTCGACGTAATACTCTTTTGCGGTGTGTTTGCCGAGATCCAATGAATTGTCGATTTATGAACAAGATTATCTACGAATATTATTTGGTTCTTCTTTGAATTCTTATATGCATGATTTGATATCTTTGCAAGTCTCTTCGAATTATCGGTTTAGTTTGGCCTACTAGATTGATCTTTCTTGCAATGGGAGAAGTGCTTAGCTTTGGGTTCAATCTTGCGGTGTCCTTTCCCAGTGACAGTAGGGGCAGCAATGCACTTATTGTATCGTTGCCATCGAGGATAAAAAGATGGGGTTTATATCATATTATTTGAGTTTATCCCTCTACATCATGTCATCTTGCTTAATGTGTTACTCTATTCTTATAAACTTAATACTCTAGATGCATGCTGGATAGCGGTCGATGTGTGGAGTAATAGTAGTAGATGCAGAATCATTTCGGTCTACTTGACACGGACGTGATGCCTATGTTCATGATCATTGCCTTAGATGTCTTCATAATTATGCGCTTTTCTATCAATTGCTCGGCAGTAATTTGTTCACCCACCGTAATACATGCTATCTTGAGAGAAGCCACTAGTGAAACCTATGGCCCCGAGTCTCTTTTCCATTATATTATATCTCTTTTCCAATATATTGCATCTCTTTAAATCTACTATTTTGCAATCTTTACTTTCCAATCTATACATCAAAAATACCAAAAATATTTACTTTACTATCTTTATTAGATCTCGCTTTTGCGAGTGACCGTGAAGGGATTGACAACCCCTTTATCGCGTTGGTTGCAAGGTTTTTGATTGTTTGTGCAGGTGCTAGGTGACTTATGCGTCGTCTCCTACTAGATTGATACCTTGGTTCTCAAAACTGAGGGAAATACTTATGCTACTTTGTTGCATCACCCTTTCCTCTTCAAGGAAAAAACCAACGCAAGCTCAATAAGTAGCAGTGAGCATCATGAAATTGGTGATGGAGGATGGTTGATGATGATGACAGCGACGGATTCCCCTCTCTAGAGCCCCGAACGGACTCCAGATCAGCCCTCTTGAGGAAGAACATGGCTTGGCGGCGGCTCCGTATCATAAAACGTGATGAATCCTTCTCTTTGATTTTTTCTCCCCGAACGTGAATATATGGAGTCAGAGTTGAGGTCGGTAGAGGTCCAGGGGGCCCACGAGGTAGGGGGCGCGCCCCCACCCTCGTGGCCAGGGTGTGGACCCCCTTTAGATGATTCTTTCACTAGTATTTTTTATTAATTCCAAATTTATCTCCGTGAAGTTTCATGTCATTACGAGAACTTTTATTTCTACACAAAAGTAACACCATGACAGTTCTGCTGAAAACAGCGTCAGTCCCGGTTAGTTCCATCCAAATCATGCAAATTAGAGTCCAAAAAGGGCAAAAGAGTTTGGAAAAGTAGATACATTGAAAACGTATCAGGTGCCACCTTCTCCGGGATGTCAATCTGTCCAAATTGTGATAGTCGACGCCTTCTCATATACATCGACAACTTCATGACCGCCCCTTCTCCAAGATCTCTGAAAAGAAACAAGAAGGTGAATATGGACAGCTAGAAATTTTACTTTGATTACTAACAAGTTTAGGCTACACGAAATATAAAGATGTGCCTAAACATTTGGTAATAAACAACCTATATGATACTTGCAAGGTCAAGTGACAAAATCACAAGTAATAGCTATGGGTTAGTATTTACCAAAGACTATGAAGTTACAACCCTATGTTAAGAAACACAAATTATAAACATAAATAAATCAATAAACTCCCTAAAATTTGTTACGCATAATACTTTATCCGATCGCTTGGAGCTTCAGATTTTTTTGAACATCAGTACAAACACAAGCGCTCATATACACGTGCATACACTCATTTTTATGGACGCACACATGCACGCCATACCCCTATGAGCATCTCCGAAAGACTGAGCCGACATATCATCTTGAGATTTACAAAGTCACCCTAGGTGCCTCGTCGTCGACGGGAACGTCCCTCCCACTAAATGCGCATCGCCGAAAATTCTGAAATAAATCCAGAAATAAATGCGAGTACCAGGATTTGAACCCTGGTGGGCTGGAATACCACAATCCCTCTAAACATCCATCCACAGGTTCTGAACTGATGAGAACAAGGAAATCCCCTTACACTGGCAAGCTGGGCCCAATAGTGAGAACACGTGAACCGCTCCGTGCACGTGCATGTTCTCCCCTTGACCTACCGGCTTCGTGTTTTTCCCCTTCCCGAATTTCTTCCCCCCCCCCCCCCCCCCCCCCCGGTGGCGATCTGCCTCCGACGGCCGGAACCACGTCGAGCGTTTGACCCGAATCACTCTTTCTGCCTAGATCGGGCCTCCCGGAGTAGCGGAGGAGGAGGAACGGGGGGGCTTGGAGAAAGGGCTGGGCGCTTGCGGCGGCGGCGGAGGCGGAGGCAGAGCCGTGCTTGCCGGCTGCAGAGGCGATTGGGGGTTGGAGGTGAGGTGGAGCATCTGGCTCATTCGAGGTCCGGCCGAGTGCAGCGATTTGAGGGACAGCAGTGCACAGTTGCAGAGCTTCGGTGAACACAAGTGATTCATAATACCAAGTAAGAAGGTGTGGTTTCTGCTCAGTTGTAGAGCTTTGCTGTCAAGATTCATGTTTGTGAGTAGTGACCAGCGAGCGTGTTTTGTTTTTTTTACATTCATGCTAGTGAAGCTCCAGTCTGTCAGCATGGCTAGCTTGTTTGATTTCCATGTGAGATGGGGAAATTCGATAACGGAAACTTGGATATACAGAAGCTTCTGGCTTAGGATTGTTACATGTATGAGTATTACTTTGCTGTAGACACCGCCATATACCTGTCATTTCTCCTTTATAAAATCCACGGGGCTCCTCCTTTATAAATTCCTGACATTTGGTTCTGCGTCCATAACTGATGTGAACCATGGGACTCTAGGCGTGTCCACACCAGGGTATCTTATGCAAAATTAATGTGCATGTTATTATATGTGAATTCGTAAAAATTTATTTCTTTGTGGTTAGTTTTGGTTAACATTTTGCTGTTGAGACTGTTCATCTATATGAGTGAATACAGTGAAAAAATGTTCTTTTTTGAGCCACTTAGTAGATTTACTCCCTCCGTTCCAAAATAAGTGTCTCAACTTTGTACTAGCTCTAGTACAAATTTGTACTAAGCTCAAGACACTTATTTTAAGACGGAGGGAGTATTAAATTGCATAAAGTGTGGCAGTATAATAACTCTGCGTTATGTCTTTGTTTCCCTTCAATTGCATTTGCAGTCTCTGGTGGAGCATGTACTAAACTGTTAACGGAAGGGTTCGAGGAGTATGTTTACCCGAGCTTGAAACCTGATTTACTCATAGCTCAGGAAGAACTGGTGAAGCCGTCCACGCGTGTTTGGATATTGATTCCATTATATTGCAGCACAGTATGTACTTCTGTTGGGTGATGGATAAAAATGACCTGGTAGAATGAGAAGGAATTAAAGAACTGTTTCAATGAACATCCTACAAGACCTTAAGCATCTCAAGCACATTAGCTTGCCGGCGAGGCTTATCATTTGCAAGTGCCTTCTCATAGTGATTGGCCTTATTGTATTGAGAGCAATTATCTCCCCTTTTCTTGCCATTAGCTCGTCTGAGAAGAGCTTTTATGAGTCACCAACCCTTGACTTGTTCCCTGGAGTTAGGAAAGGCAAGTTTGTTGAGGTCCCGCAGATTATATGGGGATTGAACAATCAGAAGATTGCATTTGCCAGAGCATGCTTGACGGCAAAATTCCTGAACCGTTCTCTACTCATGCCAAGTCTGAGTGCTTCGCTTTTCTACAAAGAGGTTGACTTGCTGCAGCCTATTGCTTTGGACAAGGTATTTGACCTAAACAAGTTCAATGCCCGCTGTCATGGGTTTGTAAGAGTAGCTCGGTATTCAGAAGTTTCGAATCGTACCGAGCCTTTCAAACTTCAAAAGGGCAGTGGTAGGAGGTGGACAGTGGAGAGAGATTTGGATCAACTGCAACAATCCAGATTGGGGGAGGCCGATGGCTTTGAAGTGATTCATGTCACTGGGAAGCATCCATTTCTATGGCCTGATCATTGGCCAGTGAAAGACTATGCCAGGATCTTTGATTGCCTTGCTGTAGCTCCTGAGATAGAAAGTGAAGTTGTCAGGGTCATATCCAAGATTAAAGACGCAGGGAAAAAAGCAAGACATGATGCTGCCGTTTCTCATAATAAGAAGAGGATAGATGGTTTGAAAAATCTTCCTGTGCAGTACATTGCTGTTCACATGAGAATAGAGAAAGATTGGATGATTCATTGCAAGAAGTGGGAGCAGCGGTCCAATTTAAAGGAAATTTGCAGCAGCAAAGGAGAGATCATTCATAAGGTCTCACAGATCACTGACCTACGTCGCCCGGTTGTAGTTTATCTTGCAGTAGCCGACAGCCTTCTAGAAGATAATTCAGTAACCAGTGGTTGGAGAGTTGGTATGGTTGCTTATGAGAAGAAGAAACTTGGAGTTACTGACATATATGAGAAGCAGCCTTACCTTATAAAGTCTGCCATCGACTTTGAGGTATGCGCAAGAGCGGATGTGTTTGTTGGCAATAGTTTCTCAACATTTTCCAACCTTGTAGTATTGTCTAGAACAGAAAGGTTATACAAGTTAGGGAAGGCAAGCTCATGTGGTGAGGATGTTGGGCTGTCGTCCTATGCGTACAATGTCATCGGAGATGATGGCGGGCCACAGAAATGGATGACAGATATGTTGGACACAAGCCTTCAGCGCATAAGTTATGGAACAAATAATGTCTCCTGCCACTGACCTTCAACACATGTAACATCTAACCAAGACACAACCGCAGACAGGAAGATAGTTTTGGCTGAATCTTGTCTAGAAATGAGCAGGTGCAGCAGCTTCACGTTACTTTCCATGCTAGAATCTTGACAGTTGCACTGGCATGTCGCACTTACAAAATACTTTGGCCAAGAATTCTCTGTGTAAGTGTGTACAGAAGTTGTTTCCTGAGCAGCATTATGCCGAACAGTTTTTTAGTTTGCAGAGCTAAATGTTGTGTGATGTATTGTTTGCGTTCTGTTGTTTACTGGGAGGAACTTGCCTCACACTGTAGAGAATCTGACGCTGGCACTGTCGCATGAAACATTTGTATCAAGTGTATTCGTTCGTTTATGCTGTTAAAACTCTTGATTCTGTAGCACCTTGTAATTTCCTTGAGAATGATTCTTCTTTGGATGTGTTCCTTCTCAACAAAATGCCCAGTCGGTGTAATCACAGACATCATATATCAACATCTGTGCAACGAAAGAGGTTTGATGTGGGGAAGTTTGAAGCCCATGGGGGCTGGAATTTACAACTTAAGAACGAACAAATGGGACGGCTATTTCTGTGCAGACAGCTGATTCATCCAAAATAACTACAGGTTGTATACTTGTTTTTAATATATAACAGTTGATTCAGTCAAGGTGGCAAGTTCTTTATGGATCTATCGAGGCATGGATCATGGCATGTTTAGGGTGCATAGTCTGCCTGCACGTCTGAAGATGTTTCGATGAGCCCAGATGAATGAAACATTGCTATTTGGCTAAAAGTTATATTTCTTTGTTGCTTCCAACTGTCCTTCTGGACCTGGAGAAGCTAGTTGCTGAAGATTGTGATTTTGTTCAGAAAATCTGAGAGTAAACCACCTACTATCGGAGTACGGAAGGGGTTAGGTTTGTTATGTTCGGATGAAAAATGGGCATAAAATTCAGAGAACATATGCAATTGTTAAGTTTTTTCTTCTTGGACAAAAAATGCAGCAGTAAACTATATATGCTCAAATTATGCCCCAAATTATGCACCAGATATTCCCAGTCACCAATCTTGGTGATGTGAGCACTCCTTAACCTATTATCTAAATGAAATCATCCTGATCTCATTAAGCCATCATATCAGGAGGCAAAAATGTGTTTAATTGGTAGGGTTAGGGGACTCTGAAGTAAGATCCTAGGCAGTAGTTTTGTTTTCTTGACTCTTACAAAATTCGTTGATGAAAACAAAGATGGTTACAGCAGCAAAAGATCCATGCTTTGTATTTTACAGCGGTGCAGCTTACAGTCAATAAATTCAAGTGCCACATGTCGCTCCCAACAAAAAGTCTTGCGTATCAGCTTGAATGTGCATGGTTGTCATGCTGTGGCAGCAAAAATAGTTCCAACTGAGAACGGCAACTGCTAAGGCTGATACATCATGCTAATGTTCATTTAGGGAAATAACTAATGTTATCTGGTTTCGTGTTGTAGCAGCTCAACATGTAAACCTTGAGAGTAACAGGGTTTTGTCCTACCTTGTACCTGGAACCAAGCTATCGGTTACTATATATCACTCGTGTTTCTGCTACTCTTCTGCAAACTAGTGCAAGACTCACAAGAACAAAGGCATTCATGGAAGAAAAGGACTGCCCCGTCGAATCATTCAAACCCGAGGATGACAAGAAAAGCACACCACCAGAAATAGCAGTTGCTGATGAACCGTTCCCATTCTTCGGCCTGCTTTGCTACGCCGATGCGCTAGATTGGCTGCTCATGGTATCAGGGACAATTGGGTCTTTCGTACACGGCATGGCACCTGCAATGTCATATTACATACTTGGCAAAGCTGTTGATATGTTTGGGGACAACATAGGCAATCGGGAGGCAATTGTCCATCAACTTACTAAGGTTAATTTTCTTTCCAAAATATTCAAGGCCATGATATAAGACATCATTAGATTTTATGAAGTGTTTTTGTTTGATTTTATTAAGGTTAAAAAAGCTGTTGGCTATGTCACTGACGGTGTATATTCTTGTTCTGATTTGTAGTTACTTCCATATATGTGGTCCTTGGCAATTATTACACTTCCTGCTGGAATGATTGGTGAGTACACCTCTTCTAACTTTGCTAGTTTACCAAATGTAAACAAAATCATGAAAGTTAATGGTATTACTTATGCCCTAAAGGAAACAATGGGAGTCCAAATATTATGATGAGCTAAACTATTTCACAGTTATGAGAGTACTAAAGAATAGTAGAATTACTTCACGTCAACATGGTAGCACAATATAAGTGCATGCTTATTGTATAGTATTGAGGTAATGAACATTTGGCACAAAGAAAACATGAATCCTAGTTACAGTGGAAACTTCTGTATATGAATATAAGTTCTTATTTATAAAATACAAAATGTGCATAACATCCAGGTGTCAGTCAATTTCAGTGGGGCCTAAGTCACCCTCTGCATGGCACTATTTGCAAAGTTGCATGCAAGTATGACCTACATGTAATCCTGGGTTTGAGAAACTTGGTACCAAGCAACTTTGAGTTGAAATTAGGCCAAAATGCTGAATTGAGAGGATTCTTCGAAAGCTAGTTTTCACTGAAATTATGGAAATTCTAGCTGATTTCAGCGGCCTGTTAAAATTTTCAGTGATAACCAATTTCGGGCAGATTGAAATGTAACTCAAATTTTGGTCAATTAAAAAAATTTAGGTGATTCGGCTGAATTTGAAATTTCAGTGATTTTACTGGTTACCAGAATTGGTCTAAAAGGAGAAGTTGTGAACCCTTGAAGCTGGTTAGAATTTTATTATTTTGTGTTGATGCCCCAATCAAACATCTTATAGTAGCCACCTGACGATAGCTTGGCATAGAATATAATGTGAAGTTCAGAAGAACAGCAGCACATCACAACCCAAAGAAATGTGCACAGAAAACAATCTTTATGATAATAAAAGCGGGGAATTTTATAATAGCACCAATCTCTATTTAACTACTTCTCTTATTTAACTCTTCGTGCATGAACAAGAAAACACCACGTGATGGAAACACAAATAATATGAAATGGCATCAGTATATATTGAAATAAACTGTCTTACGTTTCTGCCACAATGTCCCTGTGCTGCAGAAATTACATGTTGGATGTACACAAGTCAGAGACAAATGACACGCATGCAGATGGCATATCTGGGATCAGTACTCAGTCAAGATGTCGGAGCTTTTGACACCGACTTAACCACCGCGAACATCATGGCCGGAACAACAAATCACATGAGTGGCATAAAAGATGCAATTGGAGAGAAGGTATCAGCTTGCATGTTATAGCATTCACTGTATGTTTGGTAATCCAAAGAGAAGCAAAAAAGATTGTTTTATGGTAACAAATTGTGAACAGTATCTTACTTATTATTTCTCAGATGGGTCACTTTATTTCTAATTTCTCCACATTCCTAGTCGCTGTCATTGTTGCTTTTGTGTGCTGCTGGGAGGTGGGTATGCTCTCTCTGTTAGTTGTTCCGATGCTTCTTGTGGTTGGAGCAACATATGCTAAAACAATGATTGGCATGTCGATGACAAGGACAGCCTTCGTCTCTGAAACAACCACTGTTGTGGAACAGGTACCTACACAATGACAGTTTTGTTAGAAGTAAGTAGGTTACCATATTAAATGTATATTATAAAACATATATTTGTGCAGACTCTTTCACATATCAAGACTGTCTTCTCATTTGTTGGAGAAAACTCGGCGATGAAATCCTTTGTGAAATGCATGGACAAGCAATACAAGTTAAGCAAGAAAGAGGCATTCATAAAAGGACTAGGTTTGGGAATGTTACAGATTGTAACTTTCTGTTCGTACTCACTGACAATCTATGTTGGAGCAGTAGCAGTAACTAGAAGATCCGCGAAAGCGGGTGAGACAATTGCGGCTGTTATTAACATCCTCTCCGGTGCAATGTAATACTGAGAACTATCCTTCTAGCAATATATCATACTGGCATGGTTATCCTAAATTACTATTCCTCCAAAATAATTATCCCGCGGAGTAATCAGTGCTGATATTTTTGTTATCTGTGATTTCAGATATCTCTCAAATGCAGCTCCAGACCTTCAGATCTTCAGTCAAGCAAAAGCTGCTGGTAAAGAAGTGTTTAAGGTTATCAAAAGAAATCCAGTGATAAGTTCTGAATCAAATGGAAGAATATTGGAGAAGGTCATCGATGACATTGAAATACGAGAGGTGCATTTCACATATCCATCCCGTGAAGATAATCCAATTCTCCAAGGTTTCTCGCTGACTGTACCGGCAGGCAAAATTGTGGCTCTTGTCGGGAGTAGTGGATGTGGGAAGAGCACTGTGATTTCTTTGGTTCAGAGGTTCTACGATGCTATGTCAGGTACACGTCTAGGACATATACCTAACACCGCACAAACTTTAGCCGAGGTGTGTTTAAACTTTATATAGTTTGCTTGGCTGTATTCAGCAGTGCTTGATTTTACGAATTCAGACTGCATTCTTGACATAATAAAGTTGCAAAAGTATCTTTTGTCACGGGGAACTCTTGCAATCCACCTTTTGCTACGAAAATGGTGTCTTCTGTTGTGCCACTTGTTCTAGCATACCCTATTTTATTTCTGCCACTTCCATGTGGTTAAAGGGGTTTGATCATTAAGAAAAATATATGAGCGGAGAGAAATACCAGACATCATTATAAACTTAGAAATTATAAATCAAGAAGAAGAGATAAAATTCAAAACAAATAGTGAGCCACTGAATAATTTTAATTTCTGAAGCAAAGATGTAAAAATAAATTAAAAAATTTACAACGGGTAAAGTTTAAGGGTCCCATAAACTTTAGAAATATCGATATGTTCCCATAGTGCAAATATTCTGATAAGAAATCCTAGTGTAAAAATTTAGAAGAAACTTAACCTTTTTTGCAACATCTTAAGTATATCCTGTTATAAAATATTACTAAATTTTCTTACTGGTTTAAAAAATGATCCATCATTTTCCCGTATTTCCAGTATTTTAATTTACCTTTTCTTAATTTATATTATCTTTTGTTTTTTTAAATAAAAGAAAAACTAATTTTTGATATTTTCCTAATGGTCAAACCCTTTGAACATACTTAAGTTGTCACAAACGCAACATGATGCCAGAATAGACGAATTATGGAGAAGATCGTTTTTAGAATGCGGAAATGTTATCGCAAGATTTTGCAGTGGAAAAAGAATACAATCATATTATATTCTACACCAAAAGTTAAGTAATATGTTGACATGTCAAACAGAACCAATTATTCCAAAAAAAAAGGAAAATTCAAATGATGAGTAAAATGTAAATTTTCAGATTTTACTTGTGTTTGTAATATGGTGTGGAATGCAGGTGACATATTAATTGATGGTCAAAACATTAAGGAACTTGATCTGAAGTCCCTGAGGAGAAATATAGGTTCAGTGTCTCAAGAACCAGCACTCTTTTCTGGTACTATTTCTGATAATTTGAGAATCGGCAAAATGGGTGCAACTGATGAAGAGGTCACTGAAGCAGCAAAAACAGCTAATGTGCACACTTTTATTTCCAAGCTTCCAAACCAATACTCAACTGAGGTAAGACTTTATGTTCACAAAGCAAGGACAGTGAAAATTTCACAAACCTCTCTTTTATTCTATGTTTGTGAATCAAACTAAGTCAAATTATTGATTTTAATAGCCTTACGGAAATGCAGACTACACTTCAAGTTGGGCACTCCGTTGTCCCTAACCCTGGGTAGTCCATACCGAAAAAGGGTTTCCCCCCGCTTTGTATTCCAAAACACCAACACCGATACAGAGCAGACGCTGGGGCGAGCAGCACAACAAGCCAAAGAAAAAGAAAAAGAAACAATGCCAACACCGGCAGCTCGATAGACGCGAATGACCTACAACCGCTGCGCCCTCCGAAAACTACCCACCACGATCTTAGGTTCCGATCCTCCGAGTACCAAGCAGCACCTCCAGGAAGGGAACGACGCCGACGACGCTGCTGCCCGGACGAATCCTAGGGTTTCCCCCGGCACACGGAGGGTAGAGGGGAATGAAGACCACCGGCAACCTCCAGGGAGGAATGGTGGCACCCGCAGGCGTCACCGCACCGGAGCCGGAAGATCCGGCAAGGATTTCTCCCAGCTCCAAACCCCACCGCGCAACCGGATCGAAGCCAACCACCCAGCTCGCCGTTGACCACCTTGCGCCACCACGGTTGCGCCACCACCCATGCCGCCTCACTGCGAACGCCACCACGAGGCCAAGAGACCCGAAGAGAAACGCCAAACGATGGAAGCAGCGGCACCGCTACCGAGCAGGAGAGACACACCTCCCCCGCCAACATGCGCCCCAGCACCGTCGCGGTCGCCGGCCGGACGCGGCAGCGGGGCACACCAGGCCACCCCTGGCCCGGCCGGACCCAAACGGGCCCGCAAAGCCCCGCCACCACGCTGCAGCAATTCGGTATCCGCGTCGCCAGCCCGCCGCCGCTTGCCGCCACGCCCCGGCCTCCTGGAGGTCACGCTGCAGGCTCACCCCGCAGCCGGCCCGCCCGGGCCCAGATGGGGCCCGTGTTGGGGAACGTAGCAGAAATTCAAAATTTTCCTACGTGTCACCAAGATCTATCTAAGGAGAAACCAGCAACGAGGGGAAGGAGAGTGCATCTACATACCCTTGTAGATCGCTAAGCGGAAGCGTTCAAGAGAACGGGGTTGAAGGAGTCGTACTCGTCGTGATCCAAATCACCGGAGATCCTAGTGCCGAACGGACGGCACCTCCGCGTTCAACACACGTACAGCCCGGTGACGTCTCCCACGCCTTGATCCAGCAAGGAGAGAGGGAGAGGTTGAGGAAGACTCCGTCCAGCAGCAGCACAACGGCGTGGTGGTGATGGAGGAGCGTGGCAATCCTGCAGGGCTTCGCCAAGCACCGCGGGAGAGGAGAAGGGAGAGAGGTAGGGCTGCGCCTGGGAGAGGTCAAAACTCGTGTGTCGGCAGCCCCAAAACCCTCAAGTATATATAGGGGGAGGGGAGGGGGCTGCGCCCCCTCTAGGGTTCCCTCCCCAGGGTGGTGGCAGCTCCCAGATCCCATCTGGGTGGCGGCCAGAGGGGGAGAGAGGGGAGGCGCGCCTGGGGTGGGCCTTAGGGCCCATCTGCCCTAGGGTTTGCACCCTCCTACTCTCCCCTGCGCCTTGGGCCCCTTGTGGGGGGCGCACCAGCCCACCTGGGGCTGGTTCCCTCCCACACTTGGCCCATGCAGCCCTCCGGGGTTGGTGGCCCCACTTGGTGGACCCCCGGGACCCTCCCGGTGGTCCCGGTACGTTACGGGAAAAACCCGAAACTTTTCCGGTGACCAAAACAGGACTTCCCATATATAAATCTTTTACCTCCGGACCATTCCGGAACTCCTCGTGACGTCCGGGATCTCATCCGGGACTCCGAACAACATTCGGTAACCACATACAAACTTCCTTTATAACCCTAGCGTCATCGAACCTTAAGTGTGTAGACCCTACAGGTTCGGGAGACATGTAGACATGACCGAGATGTTCTCCGGTCAATAACCAATAGCGGGATCTGGATACCCATGTTGGCTCCCACATGTTCCACGATGATCTCATCGGATGAACCACGATGTCAAGGACTCAATCAATCCCGTATACAATTCCCTTTGTCTATCGGTATTGTACTTGCCTGAGATTCGATCGTCGGTATGCCGATACCTTTGTTCAATCTCGTTACCGGCAAGTCTCTTTACTCGTTCCGCAACACATCATCCCGTGATCAACCCCTTGGTCACATTGTGCACATTATGATGATGTCCTACCGAGTGGGCCCAGAGATACCTCTCCGTTTACACGGAGTGACAAATCCCAGTCTCGATTCGTGCCAACCCAACAGACACTTTCGGAGATACCTGTAGTGCACCTTTATAGCCACCCAGTTACGTTGTGACGTTTGGTACACCCAAAGCATTCCTACGGTATCCGGGAGTTGCACAATCTCATGGTCTAAGGAAATGATACTTGACATTAGAAAAGCTTTAGCATACGAACTACACGATCTTTGTGCTAGGCTTAGGATTGGGTCTTGTCCATCACATCACTCTCCTAATGATGTGATCCCGTTATCAACGACATCCAATGTCCATGGTCAGGAAACCGTAACCATCTATTGATCAACGAGCTAGTCAACTAGAGGCTTACTAGGGACATGGTGTTGTCTATGTACCCACACATGTATCTGAGTTTCCTATCAATACAATTATAGCATGGATAATAAACGATTATCATGAACAAGGAAATATATAATAATAACTAATTTATTATTGCCTGTAGGGCATATTTCTAACAGTCTCCCACTTGCAGTAGAGTCAATAATCTAGTTCACATCGCCATGTGATTAACACTGATAGGTCACATCGCCATGTGACCAACATCCAAAGAGTTTACTAGTGTCACTAAACTAGTTCACATCACCATGTGATTAAGACTCAATGAGTTCTGGGGTTTGATCATGTTTTCCTTGTGAGAGAGGTTTTAGTCAATGGGTCTGCAGTATTCAGATCCGTATGTACTTCGCAATTCTCTATGTCATATTGTAAATGCTGCTTCCACGCTCCACTTGGAGCTATTGCTCCACTATACGTATCCGGTTTGCTACTCAGAGTCATTCGGATAGGTGTTAAAGCTTGCATCGTCGTAACCTTTTACGCCGAACTCTTTATCACCTCCATAATCGAGAAACATATCCTTATTCCTCTAAGGATAATTTTGACCGCTATCTGGTGATCCACTCCTTGATCACCTTTGTACCCTCTTGCCAGACATGTGGCAAGGCACACATCAGGTGCGGTACTTAGCATAGCATACTGTAGAGCCCACGTCTAAAGCATAGGGGACGACCTTCGTCCTTTCTCTCTTTTCTGCCGTGGTCAAGTTTTAAGTCTTAACTTCGTACCTTACAACTCAGGCAAGAACTCCTTCTTTCACTGATCCATCTTGAACACCTTCAAGATCATGTCAAGGTATGTGCTCATTTGAAAGTATTATTAAGCATTTTGATCTATCCTTATAGATCTTGATGCTCAATGTTCAAATAGCCTAATCCAGGTTTTCTATTAAAAAACATCTTTCAAATAACCCTATATGCTTTCTAGAAATTCTACATCATTTCTGATCAACAATATGTCAACAACATATACTCATCAGAAATTCTATAGTGCTCCCACTCACTTCTTTGGAAATACAAGTTTCTCACAAACTTTGTATAAACCCAAAATGTTTGATCATCTCATCAAAGCGTACATTCCAACTCCGAGATGCTTACTCCAGTCCTTAGAAGGATTGCTGGAGCTTTGCATATTTGTTAGCGTCTTTCAGGATTGTCAAAGACCTTCTGGTTGTATCACATACAACCTTTCCTCAAGAAAACTGTCAAGGAAACAATGTCTTGACATCCTATATGCAAGATTTCATAAATAATGCAGTAACTACTAATCCAATTCCAGCAGACTCTTAGCATCGCTACGAGTGAGAAAGCCTCACCGTAGTCAACTCCTTGAACTTGTCGGAAAACATCTTAATGACAAGTCGAGCTTTCTTAATGGTGATTCTTACCATCATTGTCTGTCTTCCTTTTAAAATCCATCTGTACCCAATGGCCTTACGACCATCAAGTATTTCTTCCAAAGTCATGGATCCTTTCTCGGATTTTATGGCCTTGAGCCATTCGTCAGAATCCGGGCCCACCATCGCTTCTCCATAGCTCGTAGGTTCATTGTTGTCTGGCAACATGACCTCCAAGACAGGATTACCGCACCACTCCGAAGCAGTACGTGTCCTTGTCATCTTACGAGGTTCGGTAGTGACTTGATCTGAAACTTCATGATCACTATCATAAGCTTCTACTTCAATTGGTGTAGGCGCCACGGGAACAACTTCCTGTGCCCTGCTACACACTAGTTGAAGTGACGGTTCAATAACCTCATCAAGTCTCCACCATCCTCCCACTCAATTCTTTCGAGAGAAACTTTTCCTCGAGAAAGGACCCGTTTCTAGAAACAATTACTTTTGCTTCCGGATTTGAGATAGGAGGTATACCCAACTGTTTTGGGTGTCCTATGAAGATGTATTTTATCCGCTTTGGGTTCGAGCTTATCAACCTGAAACTTTTTCACATAAGCGTCGCAGCCCCAAACTTTTAAGAAACAACAACTTAGGTTTCTCCAAACCATAGTTCGGTGTCGTCTCAACGGAATTACGTGGTGCCCTATTAAAGTGAGTGCGCTTGTCTCTAATGCCTAACCCATGAACGATAGTGGTAATTCGATAAGAGATATCATGGTACGCACCATATCCAATAGGGTGCAACTATGATGTTCGGACACACCATCACACTATGGTGTTCCAGGCGGTATTAATTGTGAAACAATTTCCACAATGTCTTAATTGTGTGCCAAAGCTCGTAACTCAGATACTCATCTCTATGATCATATCATAGACATTTTATCCTCTTGTCACAATGACCTTCAACTTCACTCTGAAATTACTTGAACCATTCAATAATTCAGACTTGTGTTTCATCAAGTAAATATACAGTATCTACTTAAATCATCTGTGAAGTAAAACATAACGATATTCACTGCATGCCTCAGCACTCATTGGACTGCACACATCAAAGTGTGTTACTTCCAACAAGTTGCTATCTTGTTCCATCTTACTGAAACCGGGGCTTTTCAGTCATTTTGCCTATATGGTATGATTTGCATATCTCAAGTGATTCAAAATCAAGTGAGTCCAAACGATCCATCTGCATGGAGTTTCTTCATGCGTATACACCAATAGACATGGTTTGCATGTCTCAAACTTTTCAAAAACGAGTGAGTCCAAAGATCCATCAACATGGAGCTTCATCATGCGTTTTACACCAATATGACTTACATGGCAGTGCCACAAGTAAGTGGTACTATCATTACTATCTTATATCCCTTTTGGCATGAAAATGTGTATTACTACGATTGAGATTCAATAAACCATTCCTTTTGGTGCAAGACCATTGAAGGTATTATTCAAATAAATAGAGTAACCATTATTCTCCTTAAATGAATAACCATATTGCGATAGACATAATCCAATCATGTCTATGCTCAACGCAAACACCAAATGACAATTATTCAGGTTTAATACTAATCTTGATGGTAGAGGGAGCGGGCGATGTTTGATCACATCAACCTTGGAAAGACTTCCAACACACATCGTCATCTCACCTTTAGCTAGTCTCCGTTTATTCCGTAGCTCTTTATTTCGAGTTACTAACACTTAGCAACCGAACCGGTATCTAATACCCTGGTGCTACTAGGAGTACTAGTAAAGTACACATTAACATAATGTATATCCAATATACTTCTATCGACCTTTCCGGCCTTCTTATCTACCAAGTATCTAGGGTAATTCTACTCCAGTGGTTGTTCCTCTTATTACAAAAGCACTTAGTCTCGGGTTTGGGTTCAACCTTGGGTTTCTTCACGAGAGCAGCAGCTGATTTGCCGTTTCATGAAGTATCCCTTCTTGCCCTTGCCCTTCTTGAAACTAGTGGTTTCACCAACCATCAACAATTGATGCTCCTTCTTGATTTCTACTTTCGCGGTGTCAAACATCGCGAATACCTCAAGGATCATCATATATATCCTTGATATGTTATAGTTCATCACGAAGCTCTAGCAGCTTGGTGGTAATGACTTTGGAGAAACATCACTATCTCATCTGGAAGATCAACTCCCACTCGATTCAAGTGATTCTTGCACTTCAGACAATCTGAGCACAAGCTCAACGATTGAGCTTTTCTCCCTTAGTTTGCAGGCTTAGAAAATCGTCGGAGGTCTTATACCTCTTGACGTGGGCACGAGCCTGAAATCCCAATTTCAGCCCTCGAAACATCTCATATGTTCCGCGACGTTTCGAAAAATGTCTTTGGTGCCTCAACTCTAAACCGTTTAACTGAACTATCACGTAGTTATGAAAACGTGTATGTCCGATGTTCGCAACATCCACAGACGACGTTTGGGGTTCAGCACACTGAGCGGTGCATTAAGGACATAAGCTTTCTTCTGTCCGCATAATCGCTACTGTCAACTTTCAAGTATATTTTTCTCTAGGAACATATCTAAACAGTGGAACTAAAACGCGAGCTAACGACATAATTTGCAAAGATCTTTTGACTATGTTCAGGATAATTAAGTTCATCTTATGAACTCCCACTCAGATAGACATCCCTCTAGTCATCCAAGTGATTACATGATCCGAGTCAACTAGGTCGTGTCCGATCATCACGTGAGACGGACTAGTCATCATCGGTGAACATCTTCATGTTGATCGTATCTACTATACGACTCATGCTCGACCTTTCGGTCTCTTGTGTTCCGAGGCCATGTCTGTACATGCTAGGCTCGTCAAGTCAACCTAAGTGTTTCGCGTGTGTAAATCTGTCTTACACCCGTTGTATGTGAACGTAAGAATCCATCACACCCGATCATCACGTGGTGCTTAGAAACGACGAACTTTCGCAACGGTGCACAGTTAGGGGGAACACTTTCTTGAAATTTTAATGAGGGATCATCTTATTTAGTACCGTCGTTCTAAGCAAATAAGATGCATAAACAAGATAAACATCACATGCAATCAAATAGTGACATGATATGGCCAATATCATTTTGCTCCTTTTGATCTCCATCTTCGGGGCTCCATGATCATCATCGTCACCGGCATGACACCATGATCTCCATCATCATGATCTCCATCATCGTGTCTTCATGAAGTTGTCTCGCCAACTATTACTTCTACTACTATGGCTACCGATTAGCAATAAAGTAAAGTAATTACATGGCGTTGTTCAATGACACGCAGGTCATACAATAAATAAAGACAACTCCTATGGCTCCTGCCGGTTGTCATACTCATCGACATGCAAGTCGTGAATCCTATTATAAGAACATGATCAATCTCATACATCACATATCATTCATCACATTCTTCTTGGCCATATCATATCACAAAGCATACCCTGCAAAAACAAGTTAGACGTCCTCTAATTGTTGTTTGCATGTTTTACGTGGCTGCTATGGGTTTCTAGCAAGAACGTTTCTTACCTACGCAAAACCACAACGTGATATGCCAATTGCTATTTACCCTTCATAAGGACCCTTTTCATCGAATCCGTTCCGACTAAAGTGGGAGAGACTGGCACCCGCTAGCCACCTTATGCACCAAGTGCATGTCAGTCGGTGGAACCTGTCTCACGTAAGTGTACGTGTAAGGTCGGTCCGGGCCGCTTCATCCCACAATACCGTCGAAACAAGATTGGACTAGTAACGGTAAGCATATTGAACAAGATCAACGCCCACAACTACTTTGTGTTCTACTCGTGCAAAGAATCTACGCAATAGACCTAGCTCATGATGCCACTGTTGGGGAACGTAGCAGAAATTCAAAATTTTCCTACGTGTCACCAAGATCTATCTAAGGAGAAACCAGCAACGAGGGGAAGGAGAGTGCATCTACATACCCTTGTAGATCGCTAAGCGGAAGCGTTCAAGAGAACGTGGTTGAAGGAGTCGTACTCGTCGTGATCCAAATCACCGGAGATCCTAGTGCCGAACGGACGGCACCTCCGCGTTCAACACACGTACAGCCCGGTGACGTCTCCCACGCCTTGATCCAGCAAGGAGAGAGGGAGAGGTTGAGGAAGACTCCGTCCAGCAGCAGCACAACGGCGTGGTGGTGATGGAGGAGCGTGGCAATCCTGCAGGGCTTCACCAAGCACCGCGGGAGAGGAGAAGGGAGAGAGGTAGGGCTGCGCCTAGGAAGGTCAAAACTCGTGTGTCGGCAGCCCCAAAACCCTCAAGTATATATAGGGGGAGGGGAGGGGGCTGCGCCCCCTCTAGGGTTCCCTCCCCATGGTGGCGACAGCCCCCAGATCCCATCTGGGTGGCGGCCAGAGGGGGAGAGAGGGGAGGCGCGCCTGGGGTGGGCCTTAGGGCCCATCTGCCCTAGGGTTTGCCCCCTCCCACTCTCCCCTGCGCCTTGGGCCCCTTGTGGGGGGCGCACCCACACTTGGCCCATGCAGCCCTCCGGGGTTGGTGGCCCCACTTGGTGGACCCCCGGGACCCTCTCGGTGGTCCCTGTACGTTACCGGAAAAACCCGAAACTTTTCCGGTGACCAAAACAGGACTTTCCATATATAAATCTTTACCTCCGGACCATTCCGGAACTCCTCGTGACGTCCGGGATCTCATCCGGGACTCCGAACAACATTCGGTAACCACATACAAACTTCCTTTATAACCCTAGCGTCATCGAACCTTAAGTGTGTAGACCCTACGGGTTCGGGAGACATGTAGACATGACCGAGATGTTCTCCGGTCAATAACCAACAGCGGGATCTGGATACCCATGTTGGCTCCCACATGTTCCACGATGATCTCATCGGATGAACCACGATATCAAGGTTCAAGCAATCCCGTAAACAATTCCCTTTGTCAATCGGTACGTTACTTGCCCGAGATTCGATTGTCGGTATGCCGATACCTTTGTTCAATCTCGTTACCGGCAAGTCTCTTTACTCGTTCCGCAACATATCATCCCGTGATCAACCCCTTGGTCACATTGTGCACATTATGATGATGTCCTACCGAGTGGGCCCAGAGATACCTCTCCGTTTACACGGAGTGACAAATCCCAGTCTCGATTCGTGCCAACCCAACAGACACTTTCGGAGATACCTGTAGTGCACCTTTATAGCCACCCAGTTACGTTGTGACGTTTGGTACACCCAAAGCATTCCTACGGTATCCGGGAGTTGCACAATCTCATGGTCTAAGGAAATGATACTTGACATTAGAAAAGCTTTAGCATACGAACTACACGATCTTTGTGCTAGGCTTAGGATTGGGTCTTGTCCATCACATCACTCTCCTAATGATGTGATCCCGTTATCAACGACATCCAATGTCCATGGTCAGGAAACCGTAACCATCTATTGATCAACGAGCTAGTCAACTAGAGGCTTACTAGGGACATGGTGTTGTCTATGTACCCACACATGTATCTGAGTTTCCTATCAATACAATTATAGCATGGATAATAAACGATTATCATGAACAAGGAAATATATAATAATAACTAATTTATTATTGCCTCTAGGGCATATTTCCAACAGCCCGAAGGGCCCAGATCTGGGCCGAGCGGGCGCCGCCAGGACGCGCCGCCGCGCTACCCCGCCACCAACAGCGACGCCGCCGTCCAGCCATCCGCCCGCGCAGCGCCAGGACCCCGCCGCCACGCCGGACTGCCGCTGCCTAGGGACACCCCCCAGCCCGCTCCGTCCCGCGCCAGAGGAAGCTGAGAGGGGAAAAGCGTGGGGGCCGCCGCCGCCAGCGTCGGCCGGGCCAGGCCCGGCGGCGAGCGCCGACGACGGCGGCAGGGAGGGAAGGAGGAGGGTGGGTCGCTGGAGAAGGAGATCGGGGCGCGGCCGGTCGCCCGCGGGGGGGACGCGGTCGCGAGAGCCCGAGAGGAGAAGCAACCCTGGGTAGTCCATAGAGAGCAGCAATTTGTTGCATAAAGGATAGCTAATTTTCTAGAAAATTTAGTTAGATACCAAATCTATATAATAGTGAGCATTACCCCTCTTCATGGATTACTTCAGGTAGGAGAAAGAGGTGTGCAACTATCAGGAGGCCAGAAGCAGAGAATAGCTATTGCAAGGGCTATTCTAAAAAATCCTCCAATTCTTCTGCTTGATGAAGCCACAAGTGCACTTGATTCAGAATCCGAGAAGTTAGTTCAGGATGCTCTTGACAGAGCTATGCAAGGGAGGACTGTTATCTTGATTGCCCACAGAATATCAACAATTATAAACGCGGACAAGATTGTTGTTGTGGAGAATGGAAGAGTTGCTCATTCTGGAACTCACAAAGAATTGCTGGAGAAAAGTGCATTCTACTCGAGTGTATGCAACATGCAGAATCTAGAGAAGGAATCTGACAAGATTGGAGAAAGGTAAATGTAATCAATTGCATGCTTCTTTTTACACTGTATAATTATGAAATCCATCATCACATTGTACATGTGCAATTACGAGTGAAAATTGATGAGTATTAGATACCATGCGTGCCTGGAGATGCGTCAGGGCTGTGCTGAAAATATGTTTTTCTAAACTGGACCGACTATAAGTACCTAATTTGAGTAATTATAATAAGGGTAACAGTTCACTCACTAGTTTATGTTGATTGGTAAAACAGAATCACAGAGCAAGACGAAGAAGAACAAGACAACAAGCCATCTTTCGCTGCAGATGATGAAGAGAAGAGAATAGAATTGACCTCAAAGCAACCGAAGCAAGGGATCAGAAAGAGAACATCTGCTTTCTACAGAATATTTCTTGGAACTTTTAAACTTGTGCCCGGAAAAGTTCTGCTGGGTTCTACAGCAGCAGCAATCTCTGGGATCTCGAGGCCTATATTTGCTTTCTTCATTATAACGGTTGCCATGGCATACCTGGAGACAGATGCAGAGAGAATAGTTGGCAAATACTCTGTAATTTTGTTCCTAGTTGGGTTCTTAACATTCTTCAGTAACATCTTTCAGCACTATGTCTATGGCCTGGTTGGTGAAAGGGCGATGAATAACCTAAGGGAGGCCCTCTTTTCAGGTATGACACACGAACATAGAGTTTTGGCTCTCTCGCAAGCTGCATTTAGCACAGAAGTAAATGGACGGTCATTGTCTTGAATGTAACACCATCTCTCCTTTGCTAAATGCAGTCGTTCTTCGGAGCGAAGTAGGTTGGTTTGAAGAACCCGGGAACAGCGTCGGCTTCCTGACATCACGTGTTGTCAGCGACACCTCCATGATCAAAACGATTATATCCGACCGAATGTCTGTCATCGTTCAGTGCATCTCTTCGATCCTGATAGCAACCGTGTTAAGCACAGCAGTGAACTGGAGGATGGCTCTAGCCGTATATGCTATGATGCCGTGCCACCTAATCGCCGGCCTCGTGCAAGTCAGGTCAGCGAGAGGCTTTGCCACTGACATTTCCAGTTCTCACCAGAAGCTCATCTCGCTCACCTCAGAGGCCGTCAGCAACATCCGCACCGTGGCGTCTTTCGTCCAGGAAGAGGAGATACTCAGGAAAGCGGACCTAGCGCTTCAAGAACCAATGCGGACAATCAGGATGGAGAGCATCAAGTATGGAGCGTTGCAGGGGGTTGCCCTCTGCCTATGGCACATGACGCACGCCATCCAGTTGAGCTGCACCATCGCGCTGATCGGCAAGGGACTGGCGACATTTGAAAACTGTGTACGATCATATCAGACGTTCGCGCTGACGGTGCCTTCCATCACGGAGCTATGGACCTTGATCCCTATGGTCATGTCGGCGCTCGCGGTACTGGACCCTGCGCTCGACATTCTTGACAGAGAAACAACGATTGTGCCGGATGTACCAAAAGCGTCTCATGATGAGGAAGACAGAATTGTGGGTGGCATCGCGTTTGAAGGCGTCAGCTTCAGCTATCCCTCCAGAGCAAAGGTGACCATTCTGGATGGCTTCAGTCTCGCCATTGAGCCAGGCCAGAGGGTCGCCTTGGTCGGCCCGAGCGGCGCCGGAAAGTCCACGGTGTTCGCGCTCCTGCTAAGTTTCTACGAGCCTAGCCAAGGAAGAGTGCTTGTGGACAGCAAGGACATCAGGGACTACAACCTGAAGTGGCTGAGGAGGCAGATAGGGCTGGTCCAGCAGGAGCCGATCCTGTTCAACCTGTCCATCAGGGAGAACATCAGCTACGGCAACGAAGGCGCGTCTGAGGCGGAGATAGTGCAGGCCGCAACGGAGGCCAACATCCATGAGTTCATCAGCGGCCTGTCGGCGGGGTACGGCACCGTGGTCGGGGACAAAGGGGGCCAGCTTTCCGGGGGGCAGAAGCAGAGGATCGCCATCGCGAGGACCATTCTGAAGAAGCCTGCCATACTGCTGCTGGACGAGGCGACCAGCGCCCTGGATGGCGAGTCTGAGAGGGTGGTGATGAGCTCCCTGGCCGCGAAGGGGTGGGGGAAGAGCGGTGTCGGCGAGGTGTCGTCGAGCATGACCACGAGCATCACGATCGCGCACCGGCTGTCCACGGTCGCGGGCGCGGATGCGATCGTCGTGATGGAGAAAGGTGCGGTGGTTGAGATGGGCAGCCATGAGACGCTGGTCTCTGCGAGCAATGGTGTTTACTCGCGGATGTACCGTGTGCAGGTCAAAGGGGCGAAGGACTGAGTTCCTTTTCATGGGTTTCTGATATGGCTGCAGCATTAGAAATTTAAGCATCATTTGCTTAGTTTCGGTCTTGTCTTGTCACTTACATCCGTGTTTCCCTGTCTTGTCTGTTTATTCATTTTGTTGACAAGTATTTCCAGACGGAGGGAGTATCATACAGTACTAGAGATCCAAACATTCTTTGTTGTCATGACACACCTTTGTCAGTTTTGGAGGGCAATGAAGGCTGTTCAATTGGGTTATAAGTGGCATGTTGGCAATGGTAGATTAGTGAGATTTTGGGAAGATAGTTGGTTTGGGAATGTCCCTTCCCTTTGGGAACCCAATTCTGGGATCTCTACTGTTTGGTGAATCAGAAAAACAGAGTTATTGCTGATGTGTGGGATGGGCTTCAATCGAAGTGCACACTTCACAGGCTCTTTTCTGATAACTTGATGAATGAATGGTATGGCCTATAAAATATTGCTGGAAGTATTGGGGGTAAGTGAACATGATGGTTCCATCATATGGAAATACGAGTCTAAAAGAGTCTATTCATCCAGGTCTTTGTATGGCATTGTTAATTTAGGGGAGTATGCCCATATTTCTGCCAGCTGTCTGGCATCTTAATTAAGGTTACCCCCAGGATTCAAATGTTTTTATGGCTGTTGTGACAACAAAAACATTACATGTGATGATTTAGGAACTTGAGGTATAGCTAAACCCCTTGAAAGTGTTTCACATGCACGCTGACAGCTAAGCTGGCCGGCGCGACCAGCCAGAGGACCGCCGTTCTTCCGGCGTCGTTACAATTTTTGTTTTTGATTAATAACATAATTACCGAAAAAGGGTTGCCCCTCGCTTTATATTATAAAGCAAACATCATCACAAGCATCCGAGCGAACCGATACAAACACACCCACCACGATACACAGCACACACCCAAGGCAAGATACAAAGGTGTCGGGCACCGACACACCACTCGAACGACAACCAAGCAAACTAGATATGAACGAAGAAGAACTACTTGAAGCCACCGAGGAGGGGTGAGACGGACAATGACGGAGCAAGGACTCCAGGACGGTGCCTCCCAGAAGGGTACGACCACGGATAGCCGCCACCGTCCGATCCGAAGATCAAGTTTTCACCCGGAGCCACACGAAGGAGTGGGAGCACCGCGACGGAGCCTTCAAAAAGGATACGACGTCCGTGGACGCCGCCGCCGCCGGCCAGTACGAGGACTGGGCAAGTGATGGACCCCGGCGATCACACCCCTCCGACACCCCCGCTCCGCCCACCACCCCGCAGCCAAGCCCCCACGAAGCCATGGCTACCCGCCCGCACCTAAGGCAGATGGAAGAGAGCCTTTGGATTGAAACCGACGGTGGATTTTGGGAGCACCAGCATGCGTACAGTAATAACATGCTCAGTCAAGGCAAATCCGTCGACCAACATTATTTACAAAAATATTAGGATAGACATGATGTTTTTGCAAAAAAAAAAAATGTAACTTAATATTTTCTTTTAACCTAGCCTTGGAAGCGATTTACTCCGTGCAGATCCATCCTCGTTGGCTTTGGCCATGCCATCGGCAGCTTCCTCGCTCATGCGGTTCGCCAGTGCCGCTCGCTCAGCTGCGGCGACCGCATCTCGCTTCGCGCGCTTAGCTGAACGAGCGGCCCTCTCCACGAAGGCGGCGGCGGTCGAACGTCACACTCCCAGCTTGGATTCCCACCATGCCGCCACCGTAGATCCGCGTCTGCACCGTCCTCCCGCCGTCGTTCCTCCCCCCGCCATGACCGCACCTGCCTCCCAGACGCTCAGCAACTTAGAAGGTAAAATCCAATGCCTGGCTGATAGAACAGGAGCATGGTTTGGGACCCTTGGGCATCACGGGCAAGGAACGGTGAACGGGACTGCCCATCTTCGATTGTTCTCCTTCCATTTTTATGAAGTCCTGACGATTTACGCCGTGAATTAAATTGTAATTCAACACAAGACTTACTTTCCCTTTTTTTCAATAGAACAAATGCCGGAAGGCAAGGTGAAGTTTGTGGCAGAGGAGAAAGACCTTGAGTCAGATGAAACCCTCTGGGCCTTGTATGAGCGCTGGTGCGAGGCTTTCAACCAGAAGCGTGACCATGATGAGAAGCTTCGCTGGTTCAGCACATTCAAGAAGACCGTCCTGCACATCCACAACAAGCCCAATGTGGGCTACAGAAGGGGAATAACCCAATTCGCTGATGGAAAGCTAAGGAAGCCCTGTTGCACTGACCTGCTTGATCTTAAGATTGCAGAGCAGGCTGACGGCCATAATGTTGAATTTATCACAGATGACAGTGGCAAACTTTACAAGCGAGTCTACGCCGATTATAAAGTGGTTCGAGACAGACTTTATGTCCATTTGCCCAAGGGGGTTGATGTGAAAACCATCACCAGCAACCCTGAATGGGCTGAGCTGGAGAAGTATGACTCCACCAACCCTGAATGCTAAGCTGTGCTATGCTGAGTTGGTTGGTTGCCCTTCTGCCAAAGAAGACATCTGTACTGAGTTGTGCTTTGGCAATGCATGCATGCATGCGAATGCTTAATAATATTTGTATGCAGACTATGTTAATGCTTTTGTAAGATACTTTGAAGTTTGTCTAAGGTGTTATAATAATCTGGAACTCATCATTTGGTCGAAATGAAATGGAGTACAGATTACAGAGTTTGTGAAATTCTTTCCAAACTAGACCATTCGCCGGCAAGAGGTGTCAGGTGCTGAAGTTACCGGATGGATGATGGCATTCTTGTGCGTGGTATCTGGGCTGCGTGTGTTTGATGGGTGCTGCGTTGGGCACTTGTGGGCGTGTATATGCTGTGGAGGAGCACGCAGCAGAGATGTGCTGAACGGCATTACAGATTGACTATCTGAATTGGCCTCACCCCAGCGTAAGTTGTGCTTTGACTAAGTTGTGCTTCTGCCAAAGAACATATTATTAAGCATTATTGGCTGAGCAAATAGTCTAAACTGCATAATACAGTGAGTACACGGTAATTACCATCATATCTGCTGGCTCCAATTCAGCCAAATATGTAATATTGGCTTCAGTTGGTTGACGTCCACTCTGTCCCATTTGTTGTATTCAATTTCGTAAGGGATGGATCTCGCGCTGGATAATAAATATATAGTTTCTATCGTGGCATTATCTGGATTGGATTTCAGAGATATATTTCAGCCATATTTAAAAGACTGTGATTACCTTTCAAAGATTGTCGACACTTCTGGAGTGTCAACGTTGATGTGCCATCTAGTGGCCAATGTCATTGCAGGTAGAAGCAGAATGCCTGAATGTCATTGCGGTTTTGTGTTACAGAAAACCTTAGGCAGATACAATCCCCTCCCCGCGTCGCTCCCGTGTGGCGACCGGGGGGGAAACCCTAGCCGCCGGCTTCGGGCCTCCCCTCGTTCTTTCCCTCCCTCGCCGCCGCCGGACCACGCTGTCGGGCAAAGCCCACCGGCGCCGGTGGCGGCGGGGCTCTTCTTCATCCTGCTCGGAGGCTGTTGGCGCGGGGCGGCGGCGGACGGCGGTGCTTCGCGCTGGTGCGGGGCGCTGAGGCGCGGCGGCGGGCCCTGGCGGCGGGGTAGCGAGGGCTTGGTGGCGGCGCGGTGGGCTGCACGGGGCGGCTCGCGCTCGTGGCTGCGGCGGCGGCCAGGTCTGGGCTCGGCCAGATCTGGCGGTCCGGCGGGCGCGGGCGACGCGCGGCGCCTCGCAAGCGGGCGCGGGAGCTTCTGCTGCTGCGTGCAGCGCGGTGGTCGGGCTCGCGGCGGGCGCGCGTGCTGGTGGTGCGTGTTGGCCGAGCTCCATTCGGGCCTCCCCTGTTCCGGCCCCTGGACGACAGCGAGCGACGCGGGATGGCTCTCCGATGAGTGCTCTCGGCTGCGGGTGAGGGGTGGCTTCATGCTCCTTGTCGATGGCTGGGCAGGCTGTCGTTGGTGGCTCGCGTCAGGCCGTATCGGCCGCCACGGTGAGGCGACACGGGGTGTGTCCGGTGGGGAGTTCTCAGGAGGGATGGGAGGCCCCGATGTCGGGCTACCCGTCACCGGTGCTGGGGTGCACCGGTCCGGACGCGTCCGCTCCTCCCCCCCTTTTCTCGGCCGTGTGCCCTCTGGCGAGGTTCTGGCGATGTTCGAGGCAGGGCAGCTGTTGGCTGCTCCATTGGCGGGTGCTGCCAGTCAGGCCAAAGCCAAGGCCTTTGGGCGTTCTCGGAATTGCTTGGATGCAGGGTGGCGGCCCTGGCGGCGGGAGACGCGGTGTTCGTGGGCGGAGCGCGCGTCTTGGGTGCGGTCGGGCAGCCATGGTCACGCGGGTGGCATGGTTGGTGATGTTTGTCATAGCATGGTGGTTTGGCGGAGGGTTAATACCAAAGTGCATAACTTGCCTGGTCTTCTCCGGTCGACGGTGGCGGCGGCCACGGGCGTCGTTTCCTTCATGAAGGCTCCATCGTGGTGTTCTCCTCTCTCCATGTTGCTCCGGGTGAAAACTTGATCCTCGGGGTCGGGCGGTGGCGACTATCGGTGTCGTGCCCTTCTTGAAGGCACTGCCTTGGAGTCCATGCTTCGTCACTGTCCCGCTTCACTTTTCGGTGTCTAGGTCTCGGGAGGTCCTCGTCGGCCCCAAGTAGTTTCTTTGGGCTCATCCGTAGTGTGCTTGGTGGTTGATTGGCTAGTGTTGCGGTGCATCGGCACCCTTGTATCTTGCCTTGGGTGTGTGTCTTGTGTGGGGTGGTGGCGTGTTGTATCCGGAATTGTTTCTCTGGTCGTGGCTTTATATATAAAGCGGGGTGAAAGCCTTTTTCGGTAAAACCTTAGGCAACACACATTGTTCCTTTTGTATTTCAAGACTCATTAAGCTGCAGCCTTTATTCCCTAAAATTAAAGATCAAACAAAGTTATGAGTACATTCCATAATGGTATGTTTGTAAAAAGAAAATAATCGGCACAGATGGGCCCAAGTTCTCAGAGAAGACATAGTGGTAGTGGGGACGAGACTTGCCTGCTCCCTTCCCATGCTCTCATC
Organism: Triticum timopheevii; assembly: GCA_963921465.1. Classification (NCBI taxonomy): domain Eukaryota; kingdom Viridiplantae; phylum Streptophyta; class Magnoliopsida; order Poales; family Poaceae; genus Triticum; species Triticum timopheevii. Next base: position 159,208,710 of record OY997272.1, read on the forward strand.
CGTGCTCCCGCGTACGTGGCCTGATTTAATTGGAAGAAAATAAGACCCGGCCCCACCCCCAAAAATCAGGGGGGAAGATGATTAGATTAAAAAAGAAAAAGGAAAAAGGACAGCCGTAGGATGAAGTGGGAGCACGGATGGAAGCATGAAAAGGGAGCAGGCAAGGAGCATAGAAGTAGTGGAAGTGACATGGTTACCTGATAAATAGAAAAGTCAGATTGTAAGTCAAAAATATTAAGTTAAGAACCAATGTACTGTAATTGCAGTGAACAAAAAAGGGAAAACAACTGATTATCAACTAATATGGAAGATTGTAAACCTATGAAGAGCATCCACACGAGGAGGAGTTGTCCATCTGTTATGGATGAACTGGCACTGGCCGCCATGCTTGCTCCTTGACCCTTTTGAGTTTTAACTCACCGGATCTGAATATTTGTCCTGTTATTTCTATCTTCAGAAGTAATGCTTAACCTACAACTGGTAGTCTATCTAAAAAACAATGTTACTTGCTGTCGGAAGACCAGGGTCCCATGGATCCGTCTCGCTTGGGCCGCGGCAGCTACGCCAACATGTGAACATGGGCAACCAGCCTATGTACTCAAGACCATGCCCCTTCCGAGGTGGCATGCAGATCTTCGTCAAGACATGACCACAAGACGCAGATCCTTGTGAAGACTCTCATCGGCAAGACCATCGCAGATGGATAGAAGCCATTTGGCACCATCGACAACGTCAAAGCCAAGATCTTCACGAGAAGGGGTTGATCCTCCCGGGAACTCCCTTTCCATTGTCTGCTTCTCGCGGACGCCCTAAGCCCCGTCAATGACTAGTCGCTGGCAGGAGCACTGAAGGGATTACTCAAGGGCCACAACGGGCCTAAGCCTGCCGTGGCCAGCCATAGCGCGGGGTGAGCTGGCAGGCATGGACGATCTCCCTTGGAGGCCAAGTCGCATGCGTGCTAGCACCTTGATCGCTTTCTACGGCATGTGTCGCTTGCTGGCGCATGCTACAGTGATGGGCGTGAAGTCAACAAAGCTGCCCGATGGGACGTAGTACGTCTACTCCCGACTACGTCATCTCATGCCATGTGCCTCTTGCATTTAATGTGTTAGGTGCTCTGCTATACAACCAGCATTTTTTACTGTGTTATAGCTACTGTGGCAACCCCTTGCAACTATAAAAAGGAGGCCAAGCTACCTAGATTAGGTTAGGATTGGATTCTAAGAAGGTTAGACCCTCAAAACGTTGAACACCCACATACCATAGTGTGTTTCCTTGTCCCGGCAAGCCCTGACAACGGAAACCACTCCTTGTAACCATTGTTCATCATATACAGTGAAAAAACCAAGCAGGACATAGGGTATTACGCTTCTCAGCAGTCTGAACCTGGGGAAAAATCACCGTGTCGTAGGATCCCGAGTTATTACGAGTAGGATATGTATGTCTCTTCGTCACACACCAAACCAAACAAAAGGGACACCCAAAACTCCCTGGTGTTGTGTTTGCACACACGACATCTGGCACGTGTAGCACCCTGTGTTTTGTAACCCTTGAGCTTAGTTAAATAATTTTATGATGGACCCCGAGTTATTTGAATGGTTTCTCTCTCTGTTTAAAATTTCAAGGTTGTGCCTTGCTTGTTAAAAGTCCTATGCTCATTCTGCTCCAGATATGAATCCCCACTTTCTGCCATTGATCATGACATGGGAATAGGTCATAAAAATATTTATTTTACATAATGTTTTGGCCAAAAGCTATTTTCTAAATTTAAGTTTTCAAAGACTTTGAATCATGGCTTCAACTACAAGTCCCTGATTTAGGTGGAATAAAAACTTTGCAAAGTTATATTTTGATCCTATTAGTTATAGGACATCCCAAAACCACAAAAATAATATTTTCAGAAGTATAAAAGTATTTTATTTAAAGGCTTTTTCTTAAGGCCAGAAATGCTCTTTAATAGAGAAAATTATTTTTATGTTTCAAAAATATTTGAGACCCATGGTCATGTTCAATTATTTGACTAGATCTACAAATTAAATTTCTGCCTCCCCAAAAATTCTGTGACGCCCCCGATTCAATCGTACACTAATCATACACGCAAATATGTACGATCAAGATCAGAGACTCATGGGAAGATATCACAACACAACTCTAGACACAAATTAAAATAATACAAGCTTTATATTACAAGCCAGGGGCCTCGAGGGCTCAAATACAAACGAGTCAGTGGAAGCAACAATATCTGAGTACAGACATAAGTTAAACAAGTCTGCCTTAAGAAGGCTAGCACAAAAACCAACATCGATCAAAAAGGCAAGGCCTCCTGCCTGGGAGCCTCCTAACTACTCCTAGTCGTCTGCGGCCTCCATGTAGTAGTAAGCATCGGCGGTGGCATCTGGCTCCTGGGCTCCAACATCTGGTTGCATCAACCAGAAAGAAGAAGAAAGGGGGAAAGGGGGAGCAAAGCAACCGTGAGTACTCATCCAAAGTACTCGCAAGCAAGGATCTACACTACATATGCATCGGTATCAATGAAATGGGTTGTATATGTAGACTGAACTGCAGAATGCTAGAAGAGAAGGGGAAAGCCTAGCCTATCGAAGACTAGCATCTTCAAGCAGCTCCAAGCATCTTGCAGCATCAGAAGAGGTAAGAGTAGCATAAAGTAAAGTAGTAGTAGTGTTATCTACCTCGGCCAGAGATCCTTTCACGACTTCCTGCGAGAAAGCAATCCCAGAGCCATACTATCCATTTCTCATCACAATCCATTTCTCATCACAAGTATCCAGTTCTAGTTGTATCGGTCGGGATACAACTCCGAGCGTCTGTTACCGTAGGACAGGCTATCGGTAGATGTTTTCTTCCCTGCAGGGGTGCACCAACTTACCCACCACGCTTGATTAACTCCAGACGGACACACTTTCCTGGGTCATGCCCGACCTAGGCTTAATAGAGAGGTCAAGCATGTTGGACTAAACATATGCCCCCAGGGGTCATGGGCCATCGCCCCAGGAACTCATGCACGTTGCGAACACGACCGGTGAGCAGACCTAGCTACCTCCTTCAAAAAGGCAGGTGCTTACCAGTCCAACCCGGCGCGCACCGCTCAGTCGCTGACATCTATTAAGCTTTGGCTGATGCATACGACGCAGAACGCCCATACTATGCCCACGTGATGGTTAGTGCTATCAGGCTAGAGGCCCCTCAGATCAAATATCCAAATCGTAGTGGATTAGGAACGTGCGGTAACAAGCAGAGACTCATGAAAGATGTGACCCTGTTGCCCCGTCTCGAGGACTTGCGGCAAGGGCTAAGAATGCCCGACCACGCCTCGTAATTATCTCGCGGGCACCTTCCAGGTCAACCTGACTCCACATCACTCGCAATTATGCTCGCGCGGGTACCCCTCAGGGCCGACCCATCTTTAGTAACATGGTTCAGTGTAAAGTCATTGTAACCATAGTAATCGTGTGTCCAAACATCAAGGCGAAAACCCGAGGAATCACCCCCGGTGAATTCCACTTGATGTAATCATCAAGGTGAACATAAGAGGGACCACCCTCGAGGTTCACACTTGAGGGGTTGCACGACAGAGTCGTATCGGAAGTGGTTAAAGAGGAAATCACCCTCGATGACCACGACCAAATAGCTACACTACAGGGTTAACATCAGAAGTGCTGATGAGGTCTCACCCTCGGTACTCGATAGTAACCCAGTAGTGTCGAGCAACTAAGGGGAAGTGATGTGCGGTGTCGGGGCCAGGTCTTCGATCCCGTTGATCGGGTCTTCGATGATGAAGCAGGGGCAACAAGGAGAAGGTGGGGGTCACTGATGGATCATTAACCAACCTATACTAAGCAGTTTAGGATAAGCAGGTAAGGTACAACAGCAGATACAAAAGCAGGCTATGCATCAGAATAGGAGCAATCAATAACAGTAGCAAAATCTAATGCAAGCATGAGAACATGGAATGGGCGATATCGGGATGATCAAAGGGGGGGCTTGCCTGGTTGCTCTGGCAAGAAGGAGGGGTCGTCAACTCCATAGTCGAACTGGGCAGCAGCAGCGTCGGTGTGGTAGTCTACCGAAGAGAAGAGGGGGAAGAAACAGTAAATACAATGCAAACATAAGCATGACGATGCATGACATGACAATGAGCAGTGCTAGGTGTGCCCTAACGCGGTAGTAGGTGATACCGGCGAAAGGGGGAAACATCCGGGAAAGTATCCTCGATGTTTCGCGTTTTCGGACAGGTGAACTGGAAGGGGAAAGTTGCATGTACAGTATGCTAGGGATGTATGGCGGACTAACGGGCTGCGTATTTGGATTTGTCTCGTCGTTCTGAGCAACTTTCATGTACAAAGTTTTTTCATCCGAGTTACGGTTTATTTTATATTATTTTTCAAAGCTTTATGCATTTTTGAAATTTATTTAATTATTTAAATCAAACATTATCCAGAACAATGAAAGGTGATGTCAGCATGACATCACCATGACGTCAGCAGGTCAAACCCGGTGACCGGAGTCAAACCTAGCATGTGGGTCCAGTGGGACCCACCTGTCATTGAGACAGAGGTGAAATAGGATTTGTTTTAGACTAATTAGGATTAATTAATTGTGGGCCCCATTAGTCAGTGACATATTAGTGTTTTAATTAACTAAATAGGTTAATTAATCAGGGTTAATTAATTAATTAATATATATTTTATTGTTTTTTATATGTTAATACTATTATTTTTAACCATTCCAGGGGCATGGGCCCCGCGTGTCGGTGGCTCATGGCCTTAGCGGGTGCGGGCGCCAGCGGTGCGGTTACGGGCGCACCCGTGTAGGGCCGAGCCCGATCGGGGAGGCGAGGCGAGGCCACCGGGGCACGGTGGAGTTTGGCCAGTGTGGGCGACGGCCAGCAGGGATGGACCCGGGCGACGTCGCATGGGGGAAGCGGAACGGCGGGCGGCGGCGGCCACGGCACGTAGTGCGCGGCCACGGGGAGCAGGCGTGTCGGCGTTCTAGGAACGGGGGTCCCCAGACTTGCCTGCCTGCGGCCTGCGGCGTGGCTCAAGGGGTGGCCCGATACGGCCCATCTTCATCAGCTCAAGCTCAAGACCCTCGCGAGGGGCCAAGCCTCGCGGGGCGGACGATGCAAGGCTTCCTCAGGGACGGCCTCACCAGGCAGGCTCGCAAGGATGTGGAGAGATCAAGGCAGGGGTACCTCGCGAGGTGCTCGTGACGCAAGCCATGACGATCGAGACCAGGCGGGCGCCGGCCTGCGCAGTGTCCTTATTTTCTCTTTGGTGCAAAGGGGGCAAGCGCAGGCGCGGAGTACCGAGGCATCAAGCAAAGGTTACCATTCCGGTGCAACGAGACCAAGACCAGCAGAGCGACAGGACAGAGGTCACCGTGGAGCCCAAGACGGCATCATTGCGAGTGCCTTTGGCAGCCGAAGACCAACTTTAGTCAGGATAACCTGTACTAGATGTTCCCCTTCAAAATGGTCGTTGTTGGCTCCCTTCCCGCTCAATATTTGGGAAGAGGACCAGGGCCTCTATATATAGAGCTAGCCACCACAGTAGGGGGCATCTCAGAGAACACATCATCTAGAGCCTAGAGAGATCCACCAAGCGGAACACCGCACCAGCCCAAGAACACCTCTCGCGAGGCTGTTAATCCTCTGTACTGTTCATCATCAGCCCCTCAGGCAATCCACCACACACTGGAGTAGGGTATTACACCACAACGGTGGCCCGAACCAGTATAAACCTTGTGTCCCTCGCGTTGTTCACTGTGTAGCTTAGATTCGTAGTGAGGCGTTTGGACATGGATCGGTAGGGGAAGATCTTCGTGCGCACCCCAGAGTTCGAACCTTAAGGGTTTTGCCGGAACCCGATATTCGACATTTGGCGTGCCAGGTAGGGGTGCGCCGTAATCTTTCTTCTGCCGTTCCGCGTTCAATTATCTGTCGCATCCATGGCTGACACTCACCGAGCTCGCGCCGAGCGTCGGGCTGCTCTCGCCGCCCGTGTCGCCCAGACGGCCCCTGTCGGTGGGCCTCCCTGTCATTCTCCGTCGCCTGCCGCCAACACCGCCATCGGCCCGGCAAGGAACGAGCAGCAGGCGTCGTCGCTGCATCCCTCGGTGCGGCGGGAAGGCCGCACCGCCACTCCGTCGCTGACTCCAGCTGGTTCGTCGTCTCACACCCGTCGTGCTCCCACGGACGCGCATGTCGCGCTGCTCCTGGCACGCGAGCTCCTGTCGACGACCTCTACGAGGAGTGGCTCGCTCGCATCACCGAGCTCGTCAGCGCCATCCCTCTCGCTACCTCGCCCTCCGTCCTACATGGGTGATGCAGCTCAGGAGGTGCCTCCGCCACCTCCTCCCCAAGAAGGCGCCCTGGCTCCAAGGCGCGCGGCCCCTAGATGAGATCCACCACGTCGAGCGCCCGCGCGACAAGAAAGGAGATGCCAAGAAATCCCTCGTCCCCAAGAAGGTGCTCGCGTGCTCCCTGCTCCAGCACGTCATGATCGCGTCCCTGCGCTAGCACGTCAAGACCCCCCGCTGCCCCTAGCAGCGGCGCGCAGGAATCCCCAGGAGCAAGCCCCGCGTCAGCAAAGGGCTCTGGTGGCCACCGCAGGCTACCGCGCCTTCACCATCGAGCTACGCAGTGTCGCCTGGCCGGGCAAGTTCAAGCCGGATCTACCTCCTCGCTGCGACGGCACTGCCGACCCCGCGGAGTTCCTGCAACTCTACGAGCTGGGCATCGAAGCGGCCAATGGAGACGAAAAGGTCATGGCGAATTGGTTTCCCATGGCGCTCAAAGATGGTGCCCGCACCTGGCTCCTAAACCTGCCTCCCGGAACGATCTCCTCTTGGAATGAGATGCGCACCTGCTTCATCGCCAACTTCCAGGGCACTCGCGGCCGTCCTCTAGTCGTGGGTGACCAGCGCCGCATCAAGCAGCAACCTGGAGAGACCCTGCAGAAGTACATCCAGCGCTTCAACAGCGCTCGCCTCAAGATTCCCAAGGTGACCGAGTGATACGTCTCCAACGTATCTATAATTTATGAAGCATTCATGCTATTTTATTATCTATTTTGGATGTTTACGGGCTTTATTATACACTTTTATATTACTTTTGGGACTAACCTATTAACCGGAGGCCCAGCCCATATTGTTTTTTTATTGCCTGTTTCAGTATTTCGAAGAAAAGGAATATCAAATGGAGTCCAAACGGAATGAAACCTTTTGGAGCGTGATTTTTGGAAAGGATATGACCCAGGAGACTTGGAGTTCAAGCCAGGGAAGGTTCGAGGAAGCCAGGAGATAGGAGGGCGCCCCCCCCCCCTGGGCGTTCCCCCTGTCTCCTGGGCCCCTCGAGGCTCCCCCGACCGACTTCTTTCGCCTATATAAGTCCACGTACCCTAAAACATCGAGGACCAAGATAGATCGGGAGTTCCGCCGCCGCAAGCCTCTCTAGCCACCAAAAACCTCTCGGGAGCCCGTTCCGGCACCCTGCCGGAGGGGGGATCCCTCACCGGTGGCCATCTTCATCATCCCGGCGCTCTCCATGACGAAGAGGGAGTAGTTGACCCTCGGGGTTGAGGGTATGTACCAGTAGCTATGTGTTTGATCTCTCTCTCTCTCTCGTGTTCTCTCTATGGCACGATCTTGATGTATCGCGAGCTTTGCTATTATAGTTGGATCTTATGATGTTTCTTCCCCTCTACTCTCTTGTGATGAATTGAGTTTTCCCTTTGAAGTTATCTTATTGGATTGAGTCTTTAATGATTCGAGAACACTTGATGTATGTCTTGCCGTGCTTATCTATGGTGACAATGGGATATCACGTGATACACTTGATGTATGTTTTGGTGATCAACTTGTGGGTTCCGCCCATGAACCTATGCATAGGGGTTGGCACACGTTTTCGTCTTGACTCTCCGGTAGAAACTTTGGGGCACTCTTTGAAGTACTTTGTGTTGGTTGAATAGATGAATCTGAGATTGTGTGATGCATATCGTATAATCATGCCCACAGATACTTGAGGTGACAATGGAGTATCTAGGTGACATTAGGGTTTTGGTTGATTTGTGTCTTAAGGTGTTATTCTAGTATGAACTCTATGATAGATTGAACGGAAAGAATAACTTCATGTTATTTTACTACGGACTCTTGAATAGATAGAACAGAAAGGATAACTTTGAGGTGGTTTCGTACCCTACCATAATTTTTTTGTTTGTTCTCCGCTATTAGTGGCTTTGGAGTGACTCTTTGTTGCATGTTGAGGGATTGTTATATGATCTATCTATGTTATTATTGTTGAGAGAACTTGCACTAGTGAAAGTATGAACCCTAGGCCTTGTTTCCTACCATTGCATACCGTTTACGCTCACTTTTATCATTAGTTACCTTGCTGTTTTTATAATTTCATATTACAAAAACCTATATCTACTATCCATATTGCACTCACCATCTCTTCGCCGAACTAGTGCATCTATACAATTTACTATTGTATTGGGTGTGTTGGGGACACAAGAGACTCTTTGTTATTTGGTTGCAGGGTTGTTTGAGAGAGACCATCTTCATCCTACGCCTCCCACGGATTGATAAACCTTAGGTCATCCACTTGAGGGAAATTTGCTACTGTCCTACAAACCTGTGCACTTGCATGCCCAACAACGTCTACAAGAAGAAGGTTGTGTAGTAGACATTAAGCAGTTTCTGGCACCATTGCCAGGGAGATGAGTGCTTGAAGGTATATCTTTAGATCTTGCAATCGAATCTTTTTGTTTCTTGTTTTATCACTAGTTTAGTTTATAAAAGAAAACTACAAAAAATGGAATTGAGTTTGTCTCATACGCTTCATCTTTTTAATATCTTTCGTGAGAATGATGGAAAGGAAAATTTTGCTCAAGTGCTAGAAGAAGAATGCATTAAAATGTTTGGTACTAGATCTTTGTATGATGAGCATGATTGCAATGTTGTTAGTATGAATTCCTTGAATATCCATGATGCTAATGATATGCAAAGCCACAAGCTTGGGGATGCTATGTGTTGATGAAGATGATATGTTTAGTCCCCCAAGTCTTGATGAGAATATTTATTATGATGAAAGCATGCCTCCTATTTATGATGATTATATTGATGAAAGTGGATCTAGAGGGGTCATGACTTTATTTAGTGATGAATCCACTATTTCGAAAGAGGTTCCAATTGATTATGAGAACAAATTTTCTATCTATGATGATTATTGTGATGACTTGTATGCTATTAAGAGTAATGATAACCATGAAACTTGTCATCATGATTTTAGTTTTCAATTGGATTATGTCTCACATGATAATTATTTTGTTGAGTTTGCTCCCACTATTATTCATGAGAAGAGATTTGCTTATGTGGAGAGAAATAAAATTTCTATGCTTGTAGATCATGAAAAGAATGCTTTAGGTGATGGTTATATTGTTGAATTCATTCATGATGCTACTGAAAATTATTATGAGAGAGGAACATATGCTTGTAGCAATTGCAATAATGTCAAGTTTCCTCTCTATGTGCTTAAAGTTTTGAAGCTATGCTTGTTTTGCCTTCCTATGCTAGTTGATTATTGTTCCCATAAGTTGTTTGCTCACATAATCCCTATGCATAGGAATAGGTTTAGACTTAAATGTGCTAGTCATATGCTTCATGATGCTCCCGTTATGTTTCAATTCTTATCTTTTATGTGAGCATCATTATCATCATCATGCCTAGCTAAAAGGCATTAAAGAAAAGCGCTTGTTGGGAGACAACCCAATATTTACCCTTACTGTTTTTGTGTGTCCACACGAATATGCTACTGTAGTAATCATGTTTTATAGCTTTTGTTTCATAAAGTGCCAAGTAAGACCTTTAGGATAGCTTACGGTGATAGTTGTGTTGATCCTGCTGGAAATCAGAAACTTCTACACACAGTAAATTAGTTTTGTTAATTCACATAAACGTGCTTTTGATCTGATTATTTTTGCTCTGGATTGGTACATAAATTTCTCAGGTATTCCTAATTTGGTAGATATTTTGGAGTTCCAGAAGTATACGTTTGATACAGATTACTATAGACTGTTCTGTTTTTGACAGATTCTGTTTTCATTATGTTGTTTGCTTATTTTGATGAATCTATGAGTAGTATCGGAGGGTATGAACCATAGAAAAGTTTGAATACAGTAGATATTACACCAATATGAATTTAGAATGAGTTCATTACAGTACCTAAGTGGTGGTTTTATTTTCTTATACTAATGGAGCTTACGAATTTTCAGTTGAGTTTTGTGTTGTGGAGTTTTCAAGTTTTGGGTAAAGATTTGATGGTCTATGGAATAAGGAGTGGCAAGAGACTAAGCTTGGGGATGCCCAAGGCACCCCAAGGCAATATTCAAGGACAACCAAGAGCCTAAGCTTGGGGATGCCCCGGAAGGCATCCCCTCTTTCGTCTTCGTTCATCGGTAACTTTACTTGAAGCTATATTTTTATTCACCACATGATATGTGTTTTGCTTGGACCGTCATTTTATTTTGTTAGTATTTGCTTGTTGTTATTTAGAATAATGTTTTGCATCTTTATTTTCAATAAAAAATTCAAGGATATCCTTTACCATGCTTATTTTGCAAGTATACATGTTGCTGTTTGAAAATAGAAAGTTTACCGCCGTTGCAAAAATTCCCTAGAAAATTCAGAGCATGATATAATGTTGAAACTTTTTGCATATTGAGCTCTGATAAATCTTCTACAGCGTAATATTTTTCTCATAATTTTTGGAGTTAGGGAAGTATGATGAATCTTGCATTCTTTACAGACTATACTGTTTTGGCAGATTGCTGTTATGGTTGCATTGTTTGCTTATGTTTGCTTGTTTAATGGTTATATTTGAGGATATGAGTATTAAATATGCAGAGGAATTTAGTATTCAATGTTGAATAATAATTTTAGTGATTTGTTACAGTATAAAATGATAAGGTTTTGCATTGGTTTATACTAACCTATCTCACGAGTTCTTATTGAGTTTGGTGTGGATGAAGCTTTTGATAAAAAGAGAAACCATGATATGAGAGGAATTAAGGAGACACCAAAGTTCAAGCTTGGGGATGCCCAAGGCACCCCAAGATAATATTTCAAGAAGTCTCAAGCATCTAAGCTTGGGGATGCCCCGTAGGCATCCCACCTTTCTTCTTCAACAACTATCGGTTAGTATCGATTGAGCCTAAGTTTTTGCTTCTTCACATGAGTTGTGCTATCCTTGCAATGTCATTTTATTTTGCTTGCTGAATACAATACCAAGATTTGAAATTCTTTAATGAGAGAGAGTCTTCACATAGTTACATAATTATTTAGCTACTCATTGATCTTCACTTGTATCTTTTTGGAGTAGTTTGTCATTTACTCGTGTGCTTCACTTATATCCTATGAGTAATTGGTTGAATGAGTTGATTGTCATAAATGTGAAATTATATATGTCTCATTTGCTTATCCCATGGGGAGTAATGACTTCACATCTAAGAAGTAGAGGTTGTAAATTTATTGAAGGTTAGCAAGCATTGTATTGGTCATTTGAACAATTCATGAAAGAATATTGAAGGAAGAGAGATTTCACATATAAATATACTATCCTAGACATCTTTTATAATTGTGAGCACTCATTAAGTATGACATGCTAAAGAGTTGATGTTGGACGAGGAAGACAACGTAATGGGTTATGTTTTCTCACATCTCAGTTAAAGTATATTGTCATGGATCATTCAAACATGTTGAGCTTGCCTTTCCCCCCTCATGCTAGCCAAAATTCCTTGCACCAAGTAGAGATACTACTTGTGCTTCCAAATATCCGTAAACCCAGTTTTGCCATGAGAGTCCACTATACCTACCTATGGATTGAGTAAGATCCTTCGAGTAAGTTGTCATCGGTGCAAGCAATAAAAATTACTCTCTAAATATGTATGATCTATTAGTGTGAAGAAAATAAGCTTTATACGATCTTGTTATGGAAGCAATAAAAGCGACGGACTGCATAATAAAGGTCCATATACAAGTGGCAATATAAAGTGACGTTCTTTCGCATTAAGATTTTGTGCATCCAACCAATAAAAGCACATGACAACCTCTGTTTCCCTCTACGAAGGGCATATCTTTTACTTTATGTCTTTTACTTTATGCAAGAGTCAAGGTGATCTTCACCTTTCCCTTTTTCATTTTTTCCTTTGGCAAGCACCTCTTGTTGGGAAGATCCTGATACATACATACATACATATATATATATATATATATATATATATATATATATATATATATCCTAATACATATTGTTGACATCACCCAAAGGTGAATACGTTGGGAGGCAACATTATAAGCCCCTATCTTTATTAGTGTCCGATTAAAACTCCATAACCATTAGTATTGCGTGAGTGTTAGCAATTGTAGAAGACTATATGATAGTTGAGTATGTGGAGTTTGCTAAATCAAAGCTCTGACATAGACCTTCCTGAAAATAAGATGAATTGTAATTGTTTGATGACTGAGAATGAAGTTTGCTAGCTTTCAAGAAAGTTTATGGTCTATGCTTTAACATGTGAATAGTTTGTTACTTGATCGTGAGAAGTTTTATGAGTTGAACTACTGTTATGACATATAATCATGCTAGAAAAGGTGATTGAAATTATCATTGATCAAACTTGTGCACCTTCTAGCATTCACACTTCATAAATTCTTTCTTTTTATCATTTACCTACTCGAGGACGAGTAGGAATTAAGCTTGGGGATGCTGATACGTCTCCAACGTATCTATAATTTATGAAGCATTCATGCTAATTTATTATCTATTTTGGATGTTTACTGGCTTTATTATACACTTTTATATTACTTTTGGGACTAACTTATTAACCGGAGGCCCAGCCCATATTGCTGCTTTATTGCCTGTTTCAGTATTTCGAAGAAAAGGAATATCAAACGGAGTCCAAACGAAATGAAACCTTCAGAAGCGTGATTTTTGGAAAGGAAATGATCCGGGAGACTTGGAGTTCAAGCCAGGGAAGGTTCGATGAAGCCAGGAGATAGGAGGGCGCGCCCACCCCCCTGGGCGCGCCCCCTGTCTCCTGGGCTCCTCGAGGCTCCCCCGACCAACTTCTTTCGCCTATATAAGTCCACGTACCCTAAAAACATCGATGACGAAGATAGACCAGGAGTTTCGCCGTCGCAAGCCTCTGTAGCTACCAAAAACCTCTCAGGAGCCCGTTCCGGCACCCTGCCGGAGGGGGGATCCCTCACCAGTGGCCATCTTCATCATCCCGGCCCTCTCCATGACGAGGAGGGAGTAGTTCACCCTCGGGGCTGAGGGTATGTACCAGTAGCTATGTGCTTGATCTCTCTCTCTCTCTCTCTCTCTCATGTTCTCTCTATGGCACGATCTTGATGTATCGCGAACTTTGCTATTATAGTTGGATATTATGATGTTTCTCCCCCTCTACTCTCTTGTGATGAATTGAGTTTTCCCTTTGAATTTATCTTATCGGATTGAGTCTTTAATGATTCGAGAACACTTGATGTATGTCTTGACGTGCTTATCTGTGGTGACAATGGGATATCATGTGATCCACTTGATGTATGTTTTGGTGATCAACTTGCAGGTTCCGCCCATGAACCTACGCATAGGGGTTGGCACACGTTTTCGTCTTGACTCTCCGGTAGAAACTTTGGGGCACTCTTTGAAGTACTTTGTGTTGGTTGAATAGATGAATCTGAGATTGTGTGATGCATATCATATAATCATGCCCACGGATACTTGAGGTGACAATGGAGTATCTAGGTGACATTAGGGTTTTGGTTGATTTGTGTCTTAAGGTGTTATTCTAGTATGAACTCTATGATAGATTGAACGGAAAAAATAGCTTCATGTTATTTTACTACAGACTCTTGAATAGATAGAACAGAAAGGATAACTTTGAGGTGGTTTCGTACCCTACCATAATATATTTGTTTGTTCTCTGCTATTAGTGGCTTTGGAGTGACTCTTTGTTGCATGTTGAGGGATTGTTATATGATCTATCTATGTTATTATTGTTGAGAGAACTTGCACTAGTGAAAGTATGAACCCTAGGCCTTGTTTCCTACCATTGCAATACCGTTTACGCTCACTTTTATCATTAGTTACCTTGCTGTTTTTATAATTTCAGATTACAAAAACCTATATATACTATCCATATTGCACTTGTATCACCATCTCTTCGCCGAACTAGTGCACCTATACAATTTACTATTGTATTGGGTGTGTTGGGGACATAAGAGACTCTTTGTTATTTGGTTGCATGGTTGTTTGAGAGAGACCATCTTCATCCTACGCCTCCCACGGATTGATAAACCTTAGGTCGTCCACTTGAGGGAAATTTGCTGCTGTCCTACAAACTTGTGCACTTGCAGGCCCAACAACGTCTACAAGAAGAAGGTTGTGTAGTAGACATCACCGAGGAGGCCATCATCTCAGCATTCTCTGATGGCGTCCACGACGTCAAGATGAAGGAGGAGCTGGCAATCCACGAGGACTTGTGCACATCTCTGGAGTTGTTCAACCTGGCGACCAAGTGCGCAAGGGCTGAGGAAGGACGCCTCTCCCTTCTTGAGCTCCCAGCTGCTGACCCCAAAGAGAAGAAGGCCAAGGCCAAGGACGTGAAGCGCAAAGGAGCAGCCGTGCTCGTAGCAGAGCCAGACACGAAGCACGCCAGGGACCAGCCGGAGTCATCCAAGGGCAGCCGGTACTGCGTGTACCACGACCTCCACACCCACAACACCAATGAATGCCAAGAGCTCAGGGCCGTGCGAGAAGGACGTATCGGTCAACACCCCGAGTGCAATGATCGGGGCTACGACCGAGGAGGAGGAAGAGGTGGAGGACGATGGGACGACTGAGGCCCTCGCCAATGGTGGCGTGACCGACCTCGCGAGGACCGCTGGCAGGACTAGCCTCGCGAGGGGGCTTGGAGGGATCAGCCTCACGAGAATCGCCCGCAGGGCAATGCAGGCCTTCCTCCTCTGCCGCCACCGCCAAGGAGGAATGACGACCATCATCAGGACGAGGGGGCTGGGGGTTTCCAGGAGCCGCGTGCTATCGCTTGCATCCTGGGCGGTGCCCAGGTCCCAGCCTCTCAGCGCATCTTCAAGCAGTTTGCTCGTGAGGTGAACGCGGTCCTTCCCAAGCTCAAGGCCACGCGCCCTCTTAGGTGGTCCATGTGCGCCATCACGTTCAACTCAGCGGATCAGCTCAAGTGTGCAGCTACAGCCGGTGTCCTCCCAATGCTTTGTTCCCCAGTCATCAGCAATGTGCAAGTTACCAGGACCCTCATCGATGGCAGCGCAGGACTAAACGTTCTGTCTGTCGAGACGTTCAACAATCTCCAAGTGCCATATGATCAGCTTCAGCCAACCAAGCCCTTCTCAGGGGTCACTGACGGCTCCACCACTCCGATAGGGCAGGTCCGCCTCCCTGTCACCTTTTGACAATGCAAGAACTACCGGACCGAGCTCATCGACTTCGACGTTGCCCACATTCGTCTGCCATACAATGCCTTCCTCGGGTATCCAGCCCTGGAGAAGTTCATGGCTGTGACTCATCATGGATACAATGTCCTCAAGATGCCGGGAAGTGGTGGAGTCATCACAGTCCCCTACGAAGAGAAGGATGCGGTGTGCTCTCTCGAGCGTGCCTTCCAAGCTGCATCAGTTGAGGACCCAGACAGCAAGAGCAGAAACCCTCCCGAGGCGGTTCCTAAGAAGAAGAATACATTGCCCATCTCAAGGCCTCAGGAGGCAGGCATCTCCGGAGGCGCCGCGTCAGGATCTGCGCCAGTGCAAGGGACGCCTCCCTCAATCGCATAGGAAGGCGCACCCGGTGCCCTCCTCGGGCAAGGCTCGGTGGCTCTCACCTGGAGGGCCTCAGACTTTGCCAAGCTCACGAGGGAGGCACTCGGGCACCACTTGGAGGCGTGCTTCGCGGCACATTTCCCTCGGGAAGGCATGAGGCAAGGAGGGCCCAACACTCAGGAGTTCATCACCAAGGTCACTCAGGAACTGTAGGCCCGGACCCCCAGAGCCTTCCGAGGCTCAGGGTTCCAATGGCTCGTGAGAATCGGCTTCTTCACCATGCATTGTCTGCTACTCCAACACCTCTCTCTAACAATATCATGTGACATCTTTCAAGTTCCATTTCAGCTGGGAGCGCCCTCAGGGCTGCATCATTCCCAAGCCGCTTGGGTCCGTCCCTGCGACATGTATCCGTTTTGCTTATATATTTAGTTTACTTTGTTGGGGGCGCCCCTCGGGTTGCATCATCCCCAAGCCGCTCGGGCCTGACCCAGTGGCATGTATCCTTCCTGCATCTATCTAAGTTGGTTTGGCTTCATGCTTAACCCACCTGTGATAATCGCCTGCTCGATTGAAACCTACCTTTGGATCCGCTCGCTCTGGCACGGTGCTTGTGCATGGTCCGTCCCTGCAACGTCGACAAATCTGAGTGGTCGAGCTCTGGCCGCGGCAGCCCCACAAAGTGCTACCTCACCAGGCCCTCAGTGCCCTCATCACCCTCTGGGAGCAACCAATGGCTGGCCGGCAATCGTAATGGCAATCTTTGCTTCCCTCATATTGGTTTACAGGGTCCACCTAAGGAATAACGTGGGGGGCGTCGCGAGCTCTCTCTTTCTCTTACCCGTATGATCCGCTCGTGCGTTAAAAGGGGGGCTCCTGAGCATCGTGACTCAGGAGCTCTTACTGGCTCTCCAGCCCTCACCCCCTGGCTTTGTCCACGGCATCGCGACCTGGCATACCAGCGGTGGCTGAGCTCGCTCGAGGGCCGGGGCCTAAGGACGTAGAGCATGATGGAGAGTGTCGGGAAGGGAGGAGAATCTCATGAAGGCCTGGCCCAGCGACATCCCAGCTGCCGAGACCCAGGTCCGGCACCTCGCGAAGGAACGACTCCAAGCTTTCGAGATATGTCTCGCTCCTGGAATAGCTAATCGATGCAACACCAAACCCTCACTTAATGCGGCTCTGTGATGGCTACATTGCCTTCCTTTCTCGCCTTTTGGCGGCTGCTTGAGCGCTAAAGGGGACCTCCTCAACATCGCGCCTCAGGGGCTCTTACTGGACCTCGGGCTGCTCACCTCCTGGCCTTGACCACGACATCGTGACCTGGCATACCAGCGACTTCTGAAGCCTGCCTGGGGATCGGGACCTGTCAGCGTAGAGCACCAAGCCGTCGCGAGGTTAGAAAGGGGGAACCAAGCTGAGACAGGACAAGCATCTTGCACCACTTCATAATAAGGACGATATTAATGAAAGACACAACAGACGCTTTACATGCCCCCACGGGGTATTTCCTTGATTCCTCGCAGGGAACAAAAGGTGCTAATCCTAAGGAGCCCTAGCTACACGTGCCTCCATGGTCAACGCCATCATCAACAGTGGGCCACCAAGCGCCAGCGCCAACCCCATCCAGATCAGCCGCGTCGGCGGCCTGATGCTGCAGCCTTGCTCCGGGCGCGACGCGAGCTCGGGGGCTCGTAGCTGTCGTCGCTCGTCTTCGGAGTCACGAGAAGCTCGAGGGAGTCGCTGGATTCCCCAGCATCGCCGCCGCTGCCAGAGGAGCCGCTAGGGAAGCGGAGGGCAGGCCTAGCCCTTGCCACACCGCCGCCCTGGCCGCCTCCTTTGGGGCAGCACTCCAGCCGGCGTCCTTCCGCATCGAAGACCTTGAAGCGTATCAGGGAGGCACCGTCGTATTCAAGATAAATCACGAGGGCACCTCCTGTTCGGCAGACCCGGGCGATCTCGCCCCAGCCCCGGGTCATGTAGACCTTGCCCGGAGCGACAACCTCGACCTCGCTCCGGTCGCAGGGGTACTGTAGTCGGCGTGCTGCAGTCAGAGCTCAAGAGGCCCCCTCAGCGGCATCTTGAAGGCAAAGGAAGGAGGAAGGCGTATCCAGGAACTCGGAGGCATGGCGGCGTGAAGCACGAGATCGCGAGAGGAGTCCGCGGCGTGGACTCCAGGAGCAATGGCACACACCGCCACAGCTCGTCGATGCCACCGACGGCGCAGGCGACGCCGCTCGACATCTTCCTCTCCAGGGCCCTCGGCCCGGGCGTACAAGGGTAGAGGAAACCCAGGGGGTGGCCGCTCATACCAAGGCCTCGACGTCTCCGGTCGAGCAACCTCATCACGCCGGCCGGGGACCGTCCGCTTCTTCGGCGGGAGCGGGTCGGGCCCCTCTCGGGGGGCCTTTCCTTTCTCCTCGGCTGAGAACAGGCGAATCGGTGCCATTGGCGTCAAGATGGAGGAGGAGCGAGGAAGAAGAAGCGGGAGGAGCGAGAAGAGATGGACTGTGGGGGCTCACGCCACTCCGTACTTATGGTCCAGAGGAGGCCAGCCGTCGGCCTCCACGATCGCAGGTAATCATGACCCATTTTGCATGCAGGGACTCGTCAAATCGTATAGTTGCCGAGGCAGCATGGGGAAGCGGAGACACCCACGTCCAATCAACTGCCATGCGGCACCCAAGGCCGCAGGCCATTGGGGCCCGCGGCGCTTCGCACTTGCTCTTTCGCTTCGCTGCTAAGCCAAGTCCGATCATGCCTTGGGACCGGGGGCTACTGTTGGTGTTCTGGGAACGGGGGTCCCCAGACTTGCCTGCCTGCGGCCTGCGGCGTGGCTCAAGGGGTGGCCCGGTACGAACCATCTTCATCAGCTCAAGCTCAAGACCCTCGCGAGGGGCCAAGCCTCGCGGGGCGAACGACGCAAGGCTTCCTCAGGGACGGCCTCACTAGGCAGGCTCGCGAGGAGGCGGAGAGATCAAGGCAGGGGTACCTCGCGAGGTGCTCGTGATGCAAGCCATGACGATCGAGACCAGGCGGGCACCAGGCGGGCGCCGGCCTGCGCAGTGTCCTTGTTTCCTCTTTGGTGCAAAGGGGGCAAGCGCAGGCGCGGAGTACCGAGGCATCAAGCAAAGGTTACCATTCCGGTGCAACAAGACCAAGACCAGGAGAGCGACAGGACGGAGGTCACCGTGGAGACCAAGACGGCGTCATCGCCAGTGCCTTTGGCAGCCGAAGACCAACTTTAGTCAAGATAACATGTACTAGATGTTCCCCTTCAAAATGGCTGTTGTTGGCTCCCTTCCCGCTCAATATTTGGGAAGAGGACCAAGGCCTCTATATATAGAGCTAGCCACCACAGTAGGGGGCATCTCAGAGAACACATCATCTAGAGCCTAGAGAGACCCACCCAAGCGGAACACCGCACCAGCCCAAGAACACCTCTCGCGAGGCTGTTCATCCTCTGTACTGTTCATCATCAGCCCCTGAGGCAATCCACCACACACTGGAGTAGGGTATTACACCACAACGGTGGCCCGAACCAGTACAAACCTTGTGTCCCTCGCGTTGTTCATCGTGTAGCTTAGATTCGCAGCGAGGCATTTGGACGTGGATCGGTAGGGGGGAGATCTTCGCGCGCACCCCAAAGTTTGAACCTTAAGGGTTTTGCCAGAACCCGATATCTGACAAGGGGGCAGGGCGGAGCACCAACGTGGAGCTCCAGCGGTAGCAATAGCAGGGTCGAGCGGGAGGAGCGGCGGGAGGGCAGAGGTGCGCGGGGCGATGGCTGGTGCAAGGGTCGCGGTGAGCGTGTCGTGGGAGGAGAGGAGGAGAGGCCGGGGGCCTCACCGGGGTTTGTAGGGCACGGGGCAGTGGGGCGTGGGGAGGACGACGGGGACGACGACGTTGGGGAGGAGGCGACATTGGCGGAGCGATCCGGCGAGGGGCGTCGACGTGGTGTCGACGGGAATCGGTGGCGGCGGCGGCGTAGTTCGTTCCCCTTCTCGATCCAGATCTGGATCGGTGAAGGAGAGAGCGACGTGGGTGGGGGGAAGTGTGGCGACGGTTGGCCAGGGTTCGGTCGCCAGGGGGGTTAAGGGAGTGAGTGGGGGTGGCTGGGCCAGTTGGGCTGGCCAGCTGGGCCGTGGCCCAGTTGGCCAGGGGGGTTCTATTTTTTTATTTCTCTTTTGTTTCTTTTAGTTTTCTTATATTTTTTAGTTTTAGTAAAACACTAAAGTGGCACCCAAATAGATGTTACAAATTATGCCATAGCCACAAACAACTTAGCACTGAAATAAAATAGTTTTGATGTTTATCATTTTAGAAGCATTTAAATGATTATTATTGCTACTATTTTATTCATTTTAGTGTTTAAACATTTTATAAAGGTGTGGTTTCTCCACCATAATTACCTATGCATTATTTGGCACAACCCGAACATTTTAGTTTTAATATTTGAAAACTTTTATTGTTTGCTTGATTTTTGAATTTGAATTTGAATGGTTTCGAACTAACGCAAGATTAGCAACAGTAATCATAGTGACATGGGATCATTAGCAGAGGGTTACTGTAGCTTAATGTTGGGGAACGTAGCAGAAATTCAAAATTTTCTACGCATCACCAAGATCAATCTATGGAGATTCTAGCAACAAGAGAGGGAGAGAATGAGCATCTTCATACACTTGAAGATCGCTAAGCGGAAGCGTTACAAGAACGCGGTTGATGGAGTCGGACTCGCGGCGATTCAAATCGTGGAAGATCTGATCTAGCACCGAACAGACGACGCCTCCGTGTTCAACACACGTACAGCCCGGGGACGTCTCCTCCTTCTTGATCCAGCAAGGGGAGAGGAGAAGTTGAGGGAGAACTCCGACAGCACGATGGCGTGGTAGTGGTGGAGCTCGTGGTTCTCGAGCAGGGCTTCGCCAAGCACTACGGAGGAGGAGGAGGTGTTGGAGGAGGGAGAGGGCTGTGCCAGGGAAGAGGTGCGGCTGCCCTCCCACCCCTCCACTATATATAGGGGCAAGGGGAGAGGGGGAGGCGCCCTAGGGTTTCCCCTAGGGGCGGCGGCCAAGCAGATTGGATCACTCTAGGGAAAATCCTAGGGAGACTTGCCCCCCCAAGCCAAGCAGGTGGAGGATTGCCTCCCAAGCCAGGTGGAGGCGCCCCACCTCCCCAAATAACGTGGGAAAGGGTGTGGGGGCCGCACCACCCCTTAGTGGGCTGGTTTGCCCCTTCCCCTTTGGCCCATGAGGCCCTCCAACACTTGTCGGGGCTCCCGAAACACCTTTCGGTCATGCTGGCCATAGCCTTGTACCCCCGGAACACTTTAGGACTCCAATACCCTTCGTCCAATATATCGATCTTCACCGCCGAACCATTCCGGAACTCCTCGTGATGTCCGGGATCACATCCGGGACTCCGAACTACCTTCGGTAACCACATACTATTTCCCATAACAACTCTAGCGTCACCGAACCTTAACTGTGTAGACCCTACGGGTTCGGGAACCATGCAGACATGACCGAGACATTCTCCGGCCAATAACCAACAACTGAATCTGGATACCCATGTTGGCTCCCACATGTTCCACGATGATCTCATCGGATGAACCACGATGTCGAGGATTCAATCAATCATGTATACATTTCCCTTTGTCCATTGGTATGTTACTTGCCCGAGATTCGATCGGCGGTATCCCTATACCTTGTTCAATCTCGTTACCGGCAAGTCTCTTTACTCATTCCATAATGCATGATCATGTGACTAACTACTTAGTCACATTGAGCTCATTATGATGATGCATTACCGAGTGAGCCCCAGAGATACCTCTCCGTCATACGGAGTGACAAATCCCAGTCTCGATTCGTACCAACCCAACAGACACACTCGGAGATACCTGTAGTGCACCTTTATAGCCACCCAGTTACGTTGTGACGTTTGGTACACCCAAAGCATTCCTACGGTATCCGGGAGTTGCACAATCTCATGGTCTAAGGAAATGATACTTGACATTAGAAAAGCTTTAGCAAACGAACTACACGATCTTGTGCTATGCTTAGGATTGGGTCTTGTCCATCACATCATTCTCCTAATGATGTGATCCCGTTATCAATGACATCCAATGTCCATGGTCAGGAAACCATAACCATCTATTGATCAACGAGCTAGTCAACTAGAGGCTCACTAGGGACATGTTGTGGTCTATGTATTCACACATGTATTACGGTTTCCAATTAATAAAATTATAGCATGAACAATAGAAAATTATCATGAACAAGGAAATATAATAATAACCATTTTATTATTGCCTCTAGGGCATATTTCCAACAGTCTCCCACTTGCACTAGAGTCAATAATCTAGTTCACATCACTATGTGATTATAATGAATCCAACACCCATGGGGTTTGATCATATCTCGCTTGTGAGAGAGGTTATTAGTCAATTGGTCTGAAACTTTTAGATCCGTGTGTGCTTTACAAATCTCTATGTCATCTTCTAGATGTAGTTACCACACGCTATTTGGAACTATTCCAAATAACTGCTCTACTATACGAATCCGGTTTACTACACAGAGTCATCCAGATTAGTGTCAAAGTTTGCATCGGCATAACCCTTTACGACGGACACTTTTACCACCTCCATAATCGAGAAAATTCCTTAGTCAACTAGTTACTAAGGATAAGTTTGACCGCTGTCATGTGATCCTTTCCTAGATTACTCTTGTACCCCTTGATTTACTCATGGCAAGGCACACTTCAGGTGCGGTACACGGCATAGCATACTGTAGAGCCTACGTCTAAAGCATAGGGGACGACCTTCGTCCTTTCTCTCTCTTCGGCCGTGGTCAGGTCTTGAGTCTTACTCAATACTCACACCTCATAACACAGCTAAGAACTCCTTCTTTGCTGATCGATTTTGAACTCCTTCAAAATCTTGTCACGGTGTGTATTCATTTGAAAGTACTATCAAGCGATCTTGATCTATCCTTATAGATCTTGATGCTTAATGTTCAAGCAGCTTAATACAGGTTTTCCATTGGAAAAATACTTTTTAAATAACCCTATATGCTTTCCAGTAATTCTACATCATTTCTGATCAACAATATGTCAACAACATATACTCATCAGAAATTCTATAGTGCTCCCACTCACTTCTTTGGAAATACAAGTTTCTCATAAACTTTGTATAAACACAAAATCTTTGATCATCTCATCAAAGCGTATATTCCAACTCTGAGATGCTTACTCCAGTACTTAGAAGGATTACTGGAGCTTTGCGTACTTGTTAGCATCTTTCAGGATTGTCAAAACCTTCTGGTTGTATCACATACAACCTTTCCTCAAGAAAATCGTTGAGGAAACAATGTTTTGACATCCTATATGCAAGATTTCATAATTAATGTAGTGATTGCTAATATAATTCCAACAGACTCTTAGCATCGCTACGAGTGAGAAAGTCTCATTGTAGTCAACTCCTTGAACTTGTCGAAAAATATCTTAACGACAAGTCGAGCTTTCTTAATAGTGATACTTACCATCATTGTCCGTCTTCCTTTTAAAATCCATCTGCACCCAACAGCCTTACGATCATCAAGTGGTTCTTCCAAAGTCCATACTTTGTTTTCATACATGGATCCTCTCTCAGATTTTATGGCCTCGAGCCATTCGTCGGAATCCGGGCCCACCATCACTTCTCCATAGCTCGTAGGTTCATTATTGTCTAGCAACATGACCTCCAAGATAGGATTACATACCACTCTGAAGTAGTATGTATCCTTGTCAACCTACGAGTTCTGATAGTGACTTGATCCAAAGTTTCATGATCAATATCGTCAGCTTCCACTTCAATTGGTGTAGGCGCCACAGGAACAACTTCCTGTGCCCTGCTACACACTAGTTGAAGTGACGGTTCAGTAACCTCATCAAGTCTCCACCATCCTCCCACTCAATTCTTTCAAGAGAAACTTTTCCTCGAGAAAGGACCCGTTTCTAGAAACAATCACTTTTGCTTCCGGATCTGAAATAGGAGGTATACCCAACTGTTTTGGGTGTCCTATGAAGATGCATTTATCCGCTTTGGGTTTGAGCTTATCAGGCTAAAACTTTTCCACATAAGCGTCGCAGCCCCAAACTTTTAAGAAATGATAGCTTAGGTTTCTCTAAACCATAGTTCATACGTTGTCATCTCAACGGAATTACGTGGTGCCCTATTTGAAGTGAATGCGGTTGTCTCTAATGCCTAACCCATAAACTATAGTGGTAATTCGATAAGAGACATCATGGTATGCACCATATCCAATAGGGTGCAGTTATGATGTTCGGACACATCATCACACTATGGTGTTTCAGGCGGTGTTAGTTGTGAAACAATTTCCACAATGTCTTAATTGTGTGCCAAACTCGTAACTCGGATATTCATCTCTATGATCATATCATAGACATTTTATCCTCTTGTCACGACGATCTTCAACTTCACTCTGTAATTACTTGAACCTTTCAATAATTCAGATTTGTGTTTCATCAAGTAAATATACTAAGAATCTACTCAAATCATCTGTGAAGTAAGAGCATAACGATATTCACTGCGTGCCTCAGCACTCATTGGATTGAACACATCAAATGTATTACTTCCAACAAGTTGCTTTCTTGTTCCATCTCACTGAAAATGAGGCCATTCAGTCATCTTGCCCATGTGGTATGATTTGCATGTCTCAAGCGATTCAAAATCAAGTGAGTCCAAACGATCCATCTGTATGGAGTTTCTTCATGCATATATACCAATAGACATGGTTCGCATGTCTCAATCTTTTCAAAAACGAGTGAGTCCAAACGATCCATCAACATGGAGCTTCTTCATGTGTTTTATACCAATATGACTCAAATGGCAGTGCCACAAGTATGTGGTACTATCATTACTATCTTACATCTTTTGGCATGAACATGTGTATCACTACGATCGAGATTCAATAAACCATTCATTTTAGGTGCAAGACCATTGAAGGTATTATTCAAATAAACAAAGTAACCATTATTCTTTTTAAATGAATAACCGTATTGCGATAAACATAATCCAATCATGTATATGCTCAACGCAAACACCAAATAACAATTATTTAGGTTTAATACCAATCTCGATGGTAGAGGGAGCATGCGATGCTTGATCACATCAACCTTGGAAACACTTCCAACACATATTGTCATCTCACCTTTAGCTAGTCTCCGTTTATTCTGCAGCTTTTATTTCGAGTTACTAACACTTAGCAACCGAGCCGGTATCTAATACCCTGGTGCTACTAGGAGTACTAGTAAAGTACACATTAATATAATGTATATCCAATATACTTTTGTCGACCTTGCCAGCCTTCTCATCTACCAAGTATCTAGGGTAGTACTGCTTCAGTGACCGTTCCCCTCATTACAGAAGCACTTAGTCTTGGGTTTGGGTTCAACCTTGGGTTTCTTCACTAGAGCAGCAACTGATTTGCTGTTTCATGAAGTATCCCTTCTTTCCCTTGCCCTTCTTGAAACTAGTGGTTTTACTAACCATCAACAATTGATGCTCCTACTTGATTTCTACTTTCGCGGTGTCAAACATCGCGAATTGCTTAAGGATCATCATGTCTATCCTTGATATGTTATAGTTCATCACGAAGCTCTAATAGCTTGGTGGCAGTGACAATGGAGAACCATCACTATCTCATCTGGAAGATTAACTCACACTTGATTCAAGCGATTGTAGTACTCAGACAATCTAAGAACATGCTCTACGATTGAGCTTTTCTCCCTTAGTTTGTAGGCTTAGAAACTTGTCAGAGGTCTCATACCTCTTGACGTGGGCACTAGTCTGAAAATCCAATTTCAGTCTTTGGAACATCTCATATGTTCTGCGACATTTCAAAATCGTCTTCGGCGCCTCAATTCTAAACCGTTTAACATTACTGAACTATCACGTAGTCATCAAAGCGTGTATGTCAGATGTTCGCAACATCCATAGACGACGTTCGAGGTTCAGCACACCGAGCGGTGCATTAAGGACACAAGCCTTCTGTGCAGCAATGAGGACAATCCTCAGTTCACGGACCCAGTCCGCATAATTGCTACTATCAACTTTCAACTAAATTTTCTCTAGGA
This sequence comes from Triticum timopheevii, assembly GCA_963921465.1. Lineage (NCBI taxonomy): Eukaryota > Viridiplantae > Streptophyta > Magnoliopsida > Poales > Poaceae > Triticum > Triticum timopheevii. The sequence goes on from OY997272.1 coordinate 159,234,717, forward strand.
ACATATCTAAAATAGTAGAACTAAAGAGCGAGCTTACGACATAATTTGCAAAGACCTTTTGACTATGTTCATGATAATTAAGTTCATCTAATCAAATTATTTAATGAACTCCCACTCAGATAGACATCCCTCTAGTCATCTAAGTGATACATGATCCGAGTCAACTAGGCTGTGTCCGATCATCACGTGAGACGGACTAGTCATCATCGGTGAACATCTTCATGTTGATCATATCTACTATACGACTCATGTTCGACCTTTCGTCTCTTATGTTCCGATGCCATGTCTGTACATGCTAGGCTCGTCAAGTCAACCTAAGTGTTTTGCGTGTGTAAATCTGGCTTACACCCGTTGTATGTGAACGTTAGAATATATCACCCCCGATCATCACGTGGTGCTTCAAAACAACGAACTTTCGCAATGGTGCACAGTTAGGGGGAACACTTTCTTGAAATTTTATGAGGGGTCATCTTATTTATGCTACCATCGTTCTAAGCAAATAAGATGTAAACATGACAAACATCACATGCAAATCATAAAGTGACATGATATGGCCAATATCATCTTGCGCCTTTGATCTCCATCATGAGGCACAGCATGATCACCTTCATCACCGGTAGACACCATGATCTCCATCATCATGATCTCCATCATCGTTTCTTCATGAAGTTGTCTCGCCAACTATTACTTCTACTACTATGGCTAACGGTTTAGCAATAAAGTAAAGTAATTACATGGCATTATTCAATGACACGCAGGTCATACAATAAATTAAGACAACTCCTATGGCTCCTGCCGGTTGTCATACCCATCGACATGCAAGTCGTGATTCCTATTACAAGAACATGATCAATCTCATACATCACATATCATTCATCACATTCTTTTGGGCCATATCACATCACATAGCATACCCTGCAAAAACAAGTTAGACGTCCTCTAATTGTTGTTGCATGTTTTACGTGGCTACTATGGGTTTCTAGCAAGAACGTTTCTTTCCTACGCAAAACCACAACGGTGATATGCCAATTGCTATTTACCCTTCATAAGGACCCTTTTCATCGAATCTGATCCGACTAAAGTGGGAGAGACTGGCACCCGCTAGCCACCTTTATGCAACAAGTGCATGTCAGTCGGTGGAACCTGTCTCACGTAAGTGTATGTGTAAGGTCGGTCCGGGCCGCTTCATCCCACAATACCGTCAAAATAAGATAGGACTAGTAACGGTAAGCATATGGAACAAAACCAACGCCCACAACTACTTGTGTTCTACTCGTGCATAGAATCTACGCAATAGACCTAGCTCATGATGCCACTGTTGGGGAACGTAGCAGAAATTCAAAATTTTCTACGCATCACCAAGATCAATATATGGAGATTCTAGCAACAAGAGAGGGAGAGAATGAGCATCTTCATACCCTTGAAGATCGCTAAGAAGAAGCGTTACAAGAACGCGGTTGATGGAGTCGTACTCGCGGTGATTCAAATCGCGGAAGATCTGATCTAGCGCCGAACGGACGATGCCTCCGCGTTCAACACACGTACAGCCCGGGGACGTATCTTCCTTCTTGATCCAGCAAGGGGAGAGGAGAAGTTGAGGGAGAACTCCGACAGCACGACGGCGTGGTGGTGGTGGAGCTCGTGGTTCTCCAGCAGGGCTTCGCCAAGCACTACGGAGGAGGAGGAGGTGTTGGAGGAGGGAGAGGGCTGCGCTAGGGAAGAGGTGCGGCTGCCCTCCCACCCCTCCACTATATATAGGGGCAAGGGGAGAGGGGGAGGCGCCCTAGGGTTTCCCCTAGGGGCGCCGGCCAAGCAGATTGGATCTCCCTAGGGAAAATCCTAGGGAGACTTGCCCCCCAAGCCAAGCAGGTGGAGGATTGCCTCCCAAGCCAGGTGGAGGCACCCCACCTCCCCAAATAACGTGGGAAAGGGTGTGGGGGGAGCACCACCCCTTAGTGGGCTGGTTTGCCCCTTCCCCTTTGGCCCATGAGGCCCTCCAACACTTGCCGGGGCTCCCGAAACACCTTTCGGTCATGCTGGCCATAGCCTTGTACCCTCGAGACACTTTCGGACTCACAATACCCTTTGTCCAATATATTGATTTTCACCGCCGGACCATTTCGGAACTCCTTGTGACGTCCAGGATCACATTCGGGACTCCGAACTACCTTCGGTAACCACATACTATTTCCCATAACAACTCTAGCATCACCGAACCTTAACTGTGTAGACCCTATGGGTTCGGGAACCATGCAGACATGACCGAGACGTTCTCCGGCCAATAACCAACAACGGGATCTGGATACTCATGTTGGCTCCCACATGTTCCACGATGATCTCATCAGATGAACCACGATGTCGAGCATTCAATCAATCTCGTATACAATTCCCTTTGTCCATTGGTATGTTACTTGCCCGAGATTCGATCGGCGGTATCCCTATACCTTGTCAATCTCGTTACCGGCAAGTCTCTTTACTCGTTCCATAATGCATGATCTCGTGACTAACTACTTAGTCACATAGAGCTCATTATGATGATGCATTACCGAGTGGGCCCTAGAGATACCTCTCCGTCATACGGAGTGACAAATCCCAGTCTCGATTCGTGCCAAACCAATAGACACATTCGGAGATACCTGTAGTGCACCTTTATAGCCACCCAGTTACGTTGTGATGTTTGGTACACCCAAAGCATTCCTATGGTATCCGGGAGTTGCACAATCTCATGGTCTAAGGAAATGATACTTGACATTAGAAAAGCTTTAGCAAACGAACTACACGATCTTGTGCTATGCTTAGGATTGGGTCTTGTCCATCACATCATTTTCCTAATGATGTGATCCCGTTATCAATGACATCCAATGTCCATGGTCAGGAAACTATAACCATCTATTGATCAACGAGCTAGTCAACTAGAGTCTCACTAGGGACATGTTGTGGTCTATGTATTCAGACATGTATTACGGTTTCCAATGAATACAATTATAGCATGAACAATAGAAAATTATCATGAACAAGGTAATATAATAATAACCATTTTATTATTACCTCTAGGGCATATTTCCAACACTTAATTACCCGGTCGTCACAATTCTCATCCACTACAAGAAATCTCGTCCCGAGATTTAGGAGCGAGAGTAAGGGGGAAGGGATTTGGTTACAAAATTCTAACAAATCTTCTTGTTCTTGGTTGCTCTTCTCGAAGAGGTCGATCAATTACATTGATGTCTTCATTTCTCTACTTCAGGTCATCATGATCAAGTCGTCATCCTTTCTTCGAGATCTCCATCGTCCTACGAACGCAACCAAGGGGAAAAACTCTAGAAGAACGCATCTCCACAAAGCTGGGCATCTGATGGTGAACTCAATGGGAAATACACAAGGTACCCCACGAGTTGTATTTCAATGAATTCGTTGAGTGCAATGTACGATGGTACCAAAGTTTCAAACGGGTAGGCAATCATTCGATGACTAGACAGAAGCTGGAATGGGGGTTTGAACAATGAGAATAACATGGTGTTTGATTCCAGGATGAATAATGGTATAGCATTTAGCTCGTGAATCACATACGAAGCCAGGTGCAAAGGATACATTAGAATCCGGGTTGTAAAGAAGAGTCAGGTTTTGATCCAGTGGACCTGTGGGTTATGGGCCCACCATGTGGTTGAAAGTAGGAAGGGTGGTGACATCTTGCACAGCCACGACAGGGAGGCATGTCAGTGAATAGCTTGTCAGCTATGCCGGCAATAATGTCGGTACCAAGGACGAGGAACAAAGAGAGCAATTTTCCTGCTTGTTGAACGAGGCGAACCAACTGGCAAAGTTATTACCCATTGGTGGTTTCCGGAATGTCATCAACAATAGTAACAGGATCTTACAGACAGAATGGTACAACAAGGTGCCTACCTAAGTAGGGAATTATTTCTGCTTAGTTAAGTCAGATTCAGGAAAGGTTAAACAAAAAATGGAAAGGAAAACGTGATTATCAGATTAAACAGAACAATGGAAAGGAAAATTGTGATTACACTCAATTATTAGGACTATATCCTTCCCATGTACAAGCAGAACATGGCATACAGGGTAGGAGAGCAAGTACCCAACAACTCAGATAAGAGGCAAGGATTAATCAAGATGTTACCCATACAACGGTGTTTGTATAACTGACCAAGAAACATTTAGCATCGCGCCTCCAATGTTCTTGTTGATGAGCGGGGTATCATAGTCATGCTTTGAGGTAGCAATGATATGGTGTGTCAATCAAGGGCCAAACTTTGGATACACAAATGATCCATCAGGAGCAACTTATAAAATAAGTCTCACAATTTCCTCCAGGAAGAATGGTTATCCTTGCAAAAGAAATTATAATGATAGGTCCTCCAGCCAGGGGGTGCTAGGCATGACATCATATTACCGGGTCATCAAAGGACCAACCTCATAACTCCTGGAAAGTTGTCCCAACCATCATATCTGTCGAGATTCAGATCCGATTGGTGTCATGATACCTCAGACTCAGGATGTCCGAGAAGAAAAGGTGTAACACAAATCGATGAAATGACATTGCAAGATTCTCGGGAAATGAACTATGGGAGCGGGTTCCTGAAACAATACTTCATCATTAAACCAATGAGGGGATGAGGAGGTGGCTGATGGGCTCAGCGACAACTCATCGAGAATTCCAAATGGATGGATTCCCACAATAATGTGAACAAGAAGGTGACACTTGTCAATTCAAATGATATAATGTTGTATGCTCAAGGAAAACATACACCATCAATCATTAGTTGAAAGGTGTGCCTGAAATATGGCCTTAGGCAGCAAGATCAATGTTAGAGTGACGATTCAATAACCAACAATCTAAGAACGAACTATCGATTGTTAACTTCTAAGCAATAGGGTTGCTAGAAGTACAGAACTCAAATAGCATCGTTAGCATATTGGTATCCTGGTTAAAAACAACACGGGGACCAAGGAAGAATGGTGATGGTGAGAAGTATCATCATACCGAGAATTTCTAAGAGGTGGAGCAATCCCCACAACATTCTCGACAGAAAAGATAGTAATACTTCAAGGAAGAACACAACACTAGCTGGAGAGCAAGTTGTATTCATAATTTGGACAAGTTCGCGATGAAAGGAAGTCAAGGGTGATGTCGATGATAATAAAAATCATCGAGGGCAAGCAGGGTATTTCTCATCATGAACACAGTTAACATCTCGGAAGAAGTAAAAGTATGGAAGGTGATCCGACACATTTGCCGGGAGGTTTCGAGAGGATGCAATCAAATAACAACGGCAACAAGCAAGGGAATGACGAAGTGGCAAGTTATAGGACCAATATATAATATGCAAGCTCGGAACCAAAGTTGCCTTTCAAGGCAAGCAACATGATGTTGAAAGCTCGACGTAAGTCGTGCTCACACACTGAAGAATTCATGCACCGGAGAAGGACGAGGTAGCACAGTCAAAGATAGCAATACCAGGATGCCGTCGATAGTCTAGGAATGACCAGATTGAGTTCAGTATTTCCTAGTAAAAATACTAGGGGTATTTGATTGGTAGTGCGGAATAATTTCACTAGTCGGTGTCCTCGGTTGACAACAACCCAGAACCCGTAGAATGATTACGACAAGGAAAGACAATACTTCAACAAAGTTAGTAAGATGTGGTGCAATGGCAAGACATCTCCGAGATTCCAGGGGGTAATACTCGAAGGTAGAACATGATAGAAGTAGAACTGGGTCATTGACCTATGACAGTAGATACTTCATCCTTGCCAAAAATAGACGAGGCACTGGATTGAATTACCATCAGATTTATCAGATCAGGATAGCATGGTCGGAACCATAACTATAAGGAATCAATTTTAAGAATTCTGAAAGAATCATACAGCTGGATAATCATTTGCAAGAAGCTTCCGAGACGGCCTACATCATTTTCATGGGCATGAACACAAAGTTCAAGGTCGACTCCCACTTCTTTAATGCATATCATTTCATTCACCTCTCGCTTTGATATAACTGTAGTGTTGGAATTTTATCTGGTAGAACACCGGAAGAGTATGACTTGTGAAAACTTTCGGGTTCTCACGGATTAGGGGAAGGCATAGGTTCAATCCATCGGGCATCTTAGTAACATATACCACAAGTTTCAAAAGTAAATGCACAAGCTCGAAAGCAGAGCATGGTTGGCCAAGCAGAGGATACAATTTACCAAAGGCACTATGTATCAGGGGAAGAACTCACAAGGTGATTGAATATGAAGGACACTGTCGAATAACAACCCAACAATGGATCGGGCGATCCACAATGGAGCTAATGTGAGTATCGGTACTCACTCAGAGGAAGAAAGAATGCAGAGGCATCAGATTCAAGAATAACCTGATTAGTTTGATGCTTAAATAGAAAGAAATTATGGTTTCCAAAATGAAGGATCATAAGCAGACGCTCTGATCAAGGATGGATAAGTTGAAAACACTTAGTTGGACAATCAATAAAGGTTTGAATTGCCGAGAACCAATTCATGTCCGGAATGACGTCTGAGTCGAAAAGATAATTTTAAAAAGGATAACCTGATGACAACGTGCGTATGCACATATTGAATCAATAGGCTCAAAATGACTAAGGCAAGGGATGTTATCGAGGACTACTAGTAATATGGAATTAACCATAATGTAACCATGCAAGAATTTCAAGAATAACATGCTACAGAGGATTTTTGAAAGATCGTAAAGTATTCCAAAGAATTTTTGTGAGACACATAAACAATTGAGAAGAACCGATCCTCGATAAATGTGAGAAAAAAACCGCAAGGGTTTTCATGCGAAATAAAACTGCAAGACAGTAAACTCAAAGGATTCTCGGGGCAACAGAAAATAGTTCGAGGCATCTTGTAACAACAAGAGTGACGAGAAAAGATCATGAGAATGACAAGTGCATGCAGATATCCACAGGGATATATCGGTGGCAGTGAATTGCAAAGGTGATGAGCATAAGGGTCTCGGGAAAATATCGAGGGATATCCTCAGAATCTTCTGACGAAGCAGGTGATCTTCCGGAATGAGGACTCTTCGGGAGAAATAGTTGCGAGAACCTAGGGTTAGAGTTAACAAAATCATTTAACCTGAATAGAAGAGAGATCAGAGTCCCAGAGCATAGACGAGGAGTAAAAGATCCTAATACCACCCAATGGCGATGTGGGCCCGTAAGGCACACAGCCAAGTTAGTAAAAGTTTTGTAATGACTAGACTTGACTTGGGCCAAGGAGTTGGAAAGGGGGCTACCTACAAGCAGTCGGCTCTGATACCAACTTGTGACGCCCACGATTCAATCATACACTAATCATACACGCAAATGTGTACGATCAAGATCAGGGACTCACGGGAAGATATCACAACACAACTCTAGACACAAATTAAAATAATACAAGCTTTATATTACAAGCCAGGGGCCTTGAGGGCTCGAATACAAACGAGTCAGCAGAAGCAACAATATCTGAGTACAGACATAAGTTAAACAAGTCTGCCTTAAGAAGGCTAGCACAAAAAGCAACATCGATCGAAAAGGCAAGGCCTCCTGCCTGGGAGCCTCCTAACTACTCCTAGTCGTGTGCGGCCTCCACGTAGTAGTAAGCGTCGGCGGTGGCATCTGGCTCCTGGGCTCCAACATCTGGTTGCATCAACTGGAAAGAAGAAGAAAGGGGGAAAAGGGGGAGCAAAGCAACCGTGAGTACTCATCCAAAGTACTCACAGGCAAGGATCTACACTATATATGCATCGGTATCAATGAAATGGGTTGTATATGTAGACTGAACTGCAGAATGCCAGAAGAGAAGGGGAAAGCCTAGCCTATCGAAGACTAGCATCTTCAAGCAGCTCCAAGCATCTTACAACATTAGAAGGTAAGAGTAGCATAAAGTAAAGTAGTAGTAGTGTTATCTACCTCGGCCAGAGATCCTTTCATGACTTCCTGCGAGAAAGCAATCCCAGAGCCCTACTATCCATTTCTCATCACAATCCATTTCTCATCACAAGTATCCAGTTCTAGTTGTATCGATCGGGATACAACTCCGAGCATCCATTACCGTAGGACAGGCTATCGATAGATGTTTTCTTCCCTGCAGGGGTGCACCAACTTACCCACCACGCTTGATTAACTCCGGCCGGACACACCTTCCTGGGTCATGCCCGGCCTCGGCCAAACAATACGCCACAACCCAACCTAGGCTTAATAGAGAGGTCAAGCACGCCGGACTAAACCTATGCCCCCAGGGGTCATGGGCCATCGCCCCGGGAACTCCTGCACGTTGCGAACGCGATCGGTGAGCAGACCTAGCTACCTCCTTCAAAAAGGCAGGTGCTTACCAGTCCAACCCGGCGCACACCGCTCAGTCGCTGACGTCTATTAAGCTTCGGCTGATGCATACGACGCAGAATGCCCATAACTATGTGCACGTGATGGTTAGTGCTATCAGGCCAGAGGCCCCTCGGATCAAATATCCAAATCATAGTGGATTAGGAACGCGCGGTAACAAGCAGAGACTCACGAAAGATGTGACCCCTTTGCCCGTCTCGAGGACTTGCGGCAAGGGCTAAGAATGCCTGGCCACGCCTTGTAATTATCTCACAGGCACCTTCCAGGTCAACCCGACTCCACATCACTCGCAATTATGCTCGCGCGGGTACCCCTCAGGGCCGATCCGTCTTTAGTAACATGGTTCAGTGTAAAGTCATAGTAACCATAGTAACCGTGTGTCCAAACATCAAGGGGAAAACCTGAGGAATCACCCCCGGTGAATTCCACTCGATGTAATCATCAAGGTGAATGTAAGAGGGACCACCCTCGAGGTTCACACTTGAGGGGTTGCACGACAGAGTCGTATCCGAAGTGGTTAAAGAGGAAATCACCATCGATGACCATGATCGAATAGCTACACTACAAGGTTAACATCAGAAGTGTTGATGAGGTCTCACCCTCGGTACTCGATAGTAACCCAGTAGTGTCGAGCAACTAAGGGGAAGTGATGTGCGGTGCCGGTGCCTGGTCTTCTATCTCGTTGATCGGGTCTTCAATGATGAAGCAGGTGCAACAAGGAGAAGGTGGGGGTCACTGATGGATCATTAACCAACCTATACTAAGCAGTTTAGGATAAGCAGGTAAGGTACAACAACAGATACAAAAGCAGGCTATGCATTAGAATAGGAGCAATCAATAACAGTAGCAAAATCTAATGCAAGCATGAGAGAATGGAATGGGCGATATCGGGATGATTAAAGGGGGGGCTTGCCTGGTTGCTCTGGCAAGAAGGAGGGGTCGTCAACTCCGTAGTCGAACTGGGCAGCAGCAGTGTCGGTCTCGTAGTCTACCGGAGAGAGGAGGGGGAAGAAACAGTAAATACAATGCAAACATAAGCATGACGATGCATGACATGACAATGAGTGGTGCTAGGTGTGCCCTAACGCGGTAGTAGGTGATACCGGCGAAAGGGGGAAACATCCGGGAAAGTATCCCCGGTGTTTCGCGTTTTCGGACAGGTGAACCGAATGGGGAAAGTTGCGTGTTTGCTATGGTAGGGATGTATGGCGGACGAACGGGTTGCGTATTTGGATTTGTCTCGTCGTTCTGAGCAACTTTCATGTACAAAGTTTTTTCATCCGAGTTACGGTTTATTTTATATTATTTTTCAAAGCTTTATGCATTTTTGAAATTTATTTAATTATTTGAATCGAACATTATCCAGAAGAATGAAAGGTGATGTCAGCATGACATCACCATGACGTCAGCAGGTCAAACCCGATGACCGGAGTCAAACCTAGCATGTGGGTTCAGTGGGACCCACCTGTCATTGAGACAGAGGTGAAATAGGATTTGTTTTAGACTAATTAGGATTAATTAATTGTGGCCCCGTTAGTCTGTGACAGATTAGTGTTTTAATTAACTAAATAGGTTAATTAATTAATCAATTAATATATTTTTTATTGTTTTTTTATATGTTAATACTATTATTTTTAACCATTCCAGGGGCATGGGCCCCGCGTGTCAGTGGCTCATGGCCTTAGTGGGCGCGGACGCCAGCGGTGCGGTTATGGGCGCACCCGTGTAGGGCCGAGCCCGATCGGGGAGGTGAGGCGAGGCCACCGGGGCACGGTGGCGTTTGGCCAGTGTGGGCGACGGCCAGCGGGGGTGGACCCGGGTGGCGTCGCATGGGGGAAGCGGAACGGCAGGCGGCGGCGGCCATGACACGTAGTGCGCGGCCACGGGAAGAAGGGAGCAGGGCGGAGCGCCGGCGTGGAGCTCCGGCGCTAGCATCGGTAGGGTCGAGCGGGAGGAGCAGCGGGAGGGCAGAGGCGCGCGGGCCAACGGCCGGTGCGAGGGCCGCGATGAGCGCGTCGTCGGAGGAGAGGAGAGGTCGGAGGCCTCACCGGGGTTTGTAGGGCACGGGGCAGTGGGGCGTGGGGAGGACGACAGGGACGACGATGTTGGGGAGGAGGCGACGAGGCGATGTTGGCGATGGCAGAGCGATTCGGCGAGGGGCGCCGACGTGGTGGCGACGGGAATCGGCGGCGGCGGCGTAGTTCGTTCCCCTTCCCGATCCAGATCTGGATCGGGGAAGGAGAGAGCGACGTGGGTGGGGGGGGGGGGGGAGTGTGGTGACGGTTGGCCAGGGTTCGGTCGCCAGGGGGGGTTAAGGGAGTGAGTGGGGGTGGCTGGTCCAGTTGGGCTGGCCGGCTGGGCCGTGGCCCAGTTGGCCAGGGGGGTTCTGTTTTTTATTTCTCTTTTGTTTCTTTTAGTTTTCTTATATTTTTTAGTTTTAGTAGAACACTAAAGTGGCACCCAAATAGATGTTACAAATTATGCCACAGCCACAAACAACTTAGCACTGAAATAAAATAGTTTTGAAATTGTTTATCATTTTAGAAGCATTTAAATGATTATTATTGCTACTATTTTATTCATTTTAGAGTGTTTAAACATTTTATAAATGTGTGGTTTCTCCACCATAATTACTTATGCATTATTTGGCACAACCCGAACATTTTAGTTTTAATATTTGAAAACTTTTATTGTTTGCTTGATTTTTGAATTTGAATTTGAATGGTTTCGAACTAATGCGAGATTAGCAACAGTAATCATAGTGATGTGGAATCATTAGCAGAGGGTTACTGTAGCTTAAATACCCGGGCATCACAAATTCCTAGGACTGTAAAGGTTGTCAAATATCAGCCGCAAAAAAAAGTTGTCAAATATCACCCCTGCCAAGTTTGAGCTACCAGGTCATCCATTTGATATGGAAATCAACCACTCTTTCACGTCATATAGAATCTTGTTTAGAAACTTTTGCGAAACAAAGTTTCTTAGAATGCCCTCGAATTTTAACCAGAGCTTGGACATCCAATGAACTTTTGTGAAAAATCTCCTCTGTCCCGTAAACCGACGGTTATTATGCCGGATGGCCTGGTTTACGAGATCTGCTAGAGATGCTCTCATGAGGTCGTCGGATCGCCCTGTAGTTGCTAGGAGGGAGGACATACATGTATTACACGCACATAGCGTGCGCTCAAATTCCTATCCTGGTCTAACCGCATTTTGACGAGGTAAGTATTTCTATCTTACTTGTTCGGGGTAGTGGCATGCGAGTTGCCGGAGCTCTGGCTAGCCCGGGGCCATTACCTTCCAAGGCTAGGGGGGCAACGCCCCCCCCCCCCCCCCCCCCCCCCCCCCCCCCCCAATGTTGATCAAGAGGGTGTCCATGGAGGCATGGGCAGTGGAGGCCGTGATGCTCATCGCGTCATGTGTTGCGGTCAAGCCAGTTTCCGCCGGGGCACCATCAACGTCGGAGGTGCGAGTGGGCTGAGGGGCTGAGTACAGTACAACAGGCTTTAGACGTTGTTCCCGCGGAAAAAAATCAATGGGTCCGCATACATGTCACCACCGGAGAGTACATCTTCTCTCTGCTCTCAAACGTGGTTCATTTCCCAAAAATTGTGTGCATTCCTTCTAATCCCTCTAATTGCAGGGGTCTCCATAGTGGACAAACCCTACGTTCTTCTCGAGGGTGAAGGGCGTGAACAAACCATAATCGAGTGGGGCGACCTCTATGTTGTGCTGGGTGATCCACTTGGACGACCTGCACGAGGAACAAACGACACCACAACAGTCAACGTAAACGCCGAGAATTTCATGGCTTGGTTCTTTTTGACATCAAAGTACTTTTTATTGCAAGGTGATCACCGTATTATCTTGTATAAGAGTATCAACAACCTCTATGGGTGGATCTTCCATCCATCCCACACACATCTTACTTCTAGCTAGTTTGGCTAAATCATGGGCAACACAATTAGTCTCTCTAGGAGCATGCTCAAAAATAATATGCGAGAAATCATACGCAGGGTGATATATATCATCAAAAATTGTCGTCGATAGACCAAAAGAGCGACCTCCATTCTTTATTGTCTCTATCACCTCGATGTTGTCGGAGTTCACCTCTATGCAATTACACCCGATTGTAGTTGCCAAATTGAAGACGAAAGTAAGGCCGGTGCCTCGGCCATAAGCGCATCTTCGCACTAATCGATTTCCCTGTTTCCTGTCGCGACGAATCTGCCACTCATGTCTCTGATGATAGCCCCATACGAGCCGTTGAGTAAGTCTGGTTCAAAAGCCCCATCCACGTTTAACTACACATAGTTCTTCTTTGGTCTTTTCCAGCCATGTCGCTTGATCGTCACCTTTTGCATCACTCGTCATAGTATAGTTAGCAACCAATGCTTTGGATTGCCATAACTCGGTTTATAACTTTCAAGGTACATTTTTTGCTACCCACCCTCCCTTTTCCGGGGGTTATTCCCACTATTAAAAGTTTATAAATCTTGAAATCCTTAATGTGAAAATGCTATTTTCCGAAGAACATTGTAAAATCAATGCAAAACATTATAGCAGATCGAAAACACAGGCTCAGGCGCCCGACACTAGCAGGCTAGCGGCCCACTGGGCATCGGCCTGACTTTCTCTCAACGCAACGCATTCCCCAATTCCCCCAGATTTCTCAAAAAAAAACTTGGGCAATGAGTTAAACAAATTCTTCATGTTTTGTTCTATGTTTGTGTTATATGTTTCCTATCCTATTGGCCGTTTATGTTTCTCCAACAATACTTAACATTTTGGAACTTACTTTTTGATATAGAGATGCATGGTTCCATTAAATTGAGTTTGTTCGTTCGGAGACACATGATCAGATATTTTTCGTAGTTAGTTTAAATTATGTAGCTCTCATCAGTCATTGTTCGAATTGTGAACGCTATTTTGAAAGTTTTAGATGTTGAAATCCTTAATGTAAAAATGCTATTTTTCTGATGTTCTAGCTCCACGTCCGCAAGTGTTCAGCGTTTCGCCACAGGATACAAATGAATAGTGATGATGAGTACTTTTTCAACAACTTCATTTGTGATTCGGATGATTCGTCATCCGACAATGAGGAGATTGTGGTCGCGGCTTTGGTCGTCCATGACCACATTGATAGGTAGCGGGTGATGTTTAGGGGCTCGATCCCGAGGTATACCCCAGCGTTGAATCACAACAGATAGAGCGACCATTGCCTACTTTGGAAGGACTACTTCGAGTCCACTGGCCCACTCTTCACACACAACCTATTCTTGCGCCGCTTTCGGATGGCTAGACATGTATTCAATCGTATCCGAAAGGTGTGGTGGCTTATGATAATTATTTCGAATGCAAGGAGGATGCCCATGGGAAAGGTTGGCTTCTCCTCTTATCAGAAATGCACTGCAGGTATTCGGATGCTTGCATACGGAATATCTGCTGATCTTATTGATGAGTATGTCCGGATGAGCGAATCCACGTGCCTAGAATCCATGTATAGGTTCTGCAAGGTTGTGGTAGCAGTATTTGGCCCGGAGTACTTGAGAGAACCAACTGTTGCAGATACAACCCGATTGTTGGTGATCAATGCCGATAGGGGCTTTCTAGAGATGCCTGGTAGCGTAGATTGTATGCACTGGGAGTGGAAGAACTGCCCTTCTGCTTGGCAGGGGCAGTTTAGGGGCCATGTGAAATCTTGCGTTGTCATACTTGAGGCCGTGGCTTCACACGATCTCTGGATTTGCACTCTTTCTTCGGCATGGCCGGCTCTCACAATGATATCAACGTGCTTCAGCGTTCTCCAGTGTTTGCAAGGCTTGTATAAGGCAACTGTCTAGAGGTCAATATTGAGATAAATGACCACCATTAAAACAAATGATACTACCTAACTGATGGTATCTATCCTCAATGAACTACACTTGTCAAGACAATCTCCAACGCGATAGGAGAGAAGAGGTAGAGATTTGTCCAAGCACAAGAGAGTGCAAGAAAAGATGTGGAATATGATTTTGGTGTTCTTCAATCTCGATAAGGCATCGTTCGGTATCCTGCTAGAATTTGGAGCACCAAGAAGTTGTGAGCGGTGATGACTACTTGTGTGATCATGCACACCATGATCATAGAGGATGAGCATGAGGATAAAATCTTCGATCAGAGGTTTCAATTTCAGGGGGAAAATGATGTGCCTGAGCATGGAGGAACGACTACATTTGCACAGTTCACCGAATTTCATCACCAAATGCGTGATTAGAAAACTCACATTCAACTACAAGATGATTTGGTTGAGCATATGTGGGCTCACCTTGACAATCAATAGATGTATAAGCTATTTTTTCTTTCAAATGTATTTGTAACGATTTAAATTTTATTTGGTTTGTAACCTATGAGTTTTTTTTGGTTCATGAAACTATGATATTTGTATTTGGTTGAATTATGTGAACTTTGGGCAATATTTTTCTATATATCCATAAAAAAACAAAAGTATGACCGCGTGAACGCACTATCATTCAAATACGGATGAGGACAGATAAAGACCAAAACGCGGACCCAATAAATAAAAACGGACAAAATTTTAGGCTCATTTGGACCGGCGCATTGGAGACACCTGAGGTTTGGTGGACGGGAACTGTTCCGTAGGAATTCTGCAGGCCCGTTCGCTCAGCAGGAAATCAGCTTCGTCCGTTCCACAGTAAAGCGTCCCCCTCAACCTGCACTTTCCACGGGAAAAATAGCATCTGCTCGAAGCAAAGGAACGCCAGGCGAAAATCCGCTTCCCTCGCTCCGTCGCTCTCCCGCGCCGTCTCGCTCGAGCTTGGCCCGAAATCGACATGGACGACCACGGGGGGATCCCACCCCCTCCCCCTCCTCTGCCTCCGCCCCCTCCCTACGCCCCTCCTGCTCCGCCTCCCCTCCTTCCATCGACACAAGGGTCGGAAGATCTGCAATTTGGGGAAGCTCAGGAGATCTGGCAAGAAACAGGTAATCCACTCTCGATACATATTGGTTCCTCGTTCAGAAGTCTTGATTTACCGTTGAACATTTGTCTTGCTAGGGCAGATCTGTTTCTCTTTGTATGTACGGTGTGACAACCTGATTAGTTAGATTTTTTTCTCTTCGCTTGTTCGACTGCTGCTCCTACGTGTGCCCAACTAGTGGAGTAGAGTTCTGTTTAGTTAGTTGTCAGTGTGCACGCAACATGTTCAGAGAATAATTTTCATCGCACAACAGGCAACCGTGCATGCACTGCACTGATGTATGCGCATATTAGCATTTAACATTGGTTCAGCTACTGCATGTCGTGTGCCTATCCAGCTATGTACTGAATTATTTGCAATGATATAGCAAACTGTTTTAGGAGATCTAGAGAACCAGGAAGATACATGACTCTGTGTGTATGGATTGATTCTTACCATCACCTAGCTAGCTTGTTATGTGGAAGATCGGGGCGAGGCAAACTTTTATTATATGGATGTTGTGTTGCTGGTTTGCTGTGATGTTTCAGGGACAGTTGGTTTTGGATTTCATGTGAGTTAGGCTGTGGATCTCTTAATTTAAGTGAGACAAACACTTCCTATATGTTAATAGGGTCCTTAATTAATGTTATAATCCTATATATGAGGACATTGAGTGTGGCTCTCATTGTTTCACTGCCCATAGACTTAACTTGTATGCTTTATTCAGTACATAGCTAGTTAGTATGTTTTTTCAATTACTAATACTAGAATTGCACTTGTCATATCATCAGGCACCACCAAGAATTGTTCTAGAGCCAGCTGGAATCACAAGATGAAGTCATATCTTATTTGGCTCTTGAAAGAACATGATGTGCCGACATATCGAACACGAAATGCATGGAGCAAAGAGGCTTGGAGAAGGATTGTGGATGCATTCAATACACGATTTGGTTTATCACTCTCAGTAACTCAGGTCAAACAAAAGGAGCAGGACCTGAAGAAAGATTTTAAAGCTATAAGAGACTTGATATCCGAAAGTGGTTTTGGCTGGGATCGTGATACAATGATGGTGGTTGCTCCGGATAGTGTTTGGGAAGAATTAAGGGCACGTAAAAACAAAGATGCCCTCCGATGGCAAGACAAGTCATTCCCATACTATTATGATATATTTGCTCTATATGACGGTGAGTTTTAAACCATTGAATTAATTAGTTATGGTGTGTCTCTTATGTTCTTAAGTGAGATTCTTCTGGACGTAATCCATGCAGGGCGCTACGCTCAAGGAAGGAGTTGCCATGGCACCGATAATTATGCGAACAAGGCCCCACATATATCGATGGAACCTCCAGAAGACCTACATAGAAATTGTCAACCACCTCATTCTGCTCCTGAGCCTACTAGTGCTAAACGGGGAAAAAGACAGAAGACAAACTCTAATCTTGATGATTTCCAAGAGAGGTACCTGAGCTTCAAAAGAGAAGAAATGAATCGGTTTGCAGCCATTGAGGAGAGGAAATTGGAGGATCCCTATAGCATACAAAAATGCATTGCTACACTTGAAGGGTTGCCAGATTTACAAACGGAAGATATGCTAAAAGCAGCTGACCTCTTCACCGACAACAAGGACAACAGGGAAGTGTTTCTCTCCTTTTCATCTAAGGAATTACGGCTGAGCTGGTTGAAAAGAAAAATTCAGAACACCTAGTGTAATGGCTATGGAAACATGCCCCGTGGAGAAGGCTTTTGTGTTAAGGTGCTAGGCTAGCAAAGGGTATGGGACGTTGCTGTAGTACTACTAATGCAATGTTAATGGTAGCAAATTATCATGTAGTGCTAAGGTGCTAGGCTAGGAAAGGGTCCTTAACTTTTGTGTATGTGTTCCTGGGCAGATGTGCTAGTACTGATGCAATGTTAAATGACACTTGATCACAAATCCTTTTGATTGAATAGAACTAATTGCAGTACAAACCAATTGTTTACACTTATTACATATGGTTCATTGTCTTGCAATGTAGTCAGCCCACAATGCATTCTCCATGGCATCTCGCATGCCATTCCCAGCTTGCTATGCTGTCAAATAACGGCACATCAACATTGTATTGGCCATTGGGTATCTCCATCTGGTAAAGCTTCCATATTGTTTTATTTTATATTTTCTGTAGATCTCACGGGCAAGTTCTATCAGTGATGAGTTGTTTTTGCTTTACCAAATTTATTTGTGTTGTAAGAATATCTCATTTTAGGTGTAAGGCAAGGTCAAGGTCCTGGTTGAGGACCAGCAAGCATGATGTACTCTAGAATATCTCATTTCATTTAGGTGTAAGCTGTTGTACATTGGCTGCAATCTATTATTATTTTTTGCCATCTCTATATAAAGCTGTTGTACTCCTGCAGGGTGGTTGTGTTTAGTTAACACCTGTAACAGGGAGTAACACCTGCGGATTTAAATGGATGTGGGTTTAGGTCATTGTTTAAAAAAATAATGTTGCTTCGATATTTAGATGTCGCTACACATGCTGTGATCATAATCTAAGAAAAACACATGTTGGATGGTGTGTATTGGAGTTTGGCCACATGCTTAACTACTTGTGTAGCTTAAGCTGTTTGGGCAAAATGTTGCTTTGCACATCTTAAAATCGACATCCTATGTGCTTTACTCCAGACAACTGGAGTATCATTTAGACTTTCTTTTATTGCAATGGAACTTTATATAGAATACTTTTTTTTTTGCAATGGAACTTTGCATGTATAACTATTTACTCCAGACAACTTCCTCAGTAGCTATCAGATATGATTGGAGGCTACTCCATGTGTACCAAAATGGCTTTTCTATATGGTACAGTTTTAGCTATCATCTTTCAAAACAACAACTCCCTCTGTTCACAAATATAAGATGTTTTAACTTTTTCTTAATTGGATATATATAGACACGTTTTAGTGTGTTTGTTCACTCATTTCATATCTGGTTGCGCGCCAAACAGTGGGCAACGCAGGGTGGTATAAATTGATGAGTTGTCTATGAATCGTAGTGGATTATGTTAATCCTGGCTGTCTAACTAGACAATGTATCCGCAACAGTTCCTGATCCACACTAATAGTAGCAGTGTGTTCGTCGATGCTGGCAAATTTTGATATTGTCTATTTGCATTCTGTCTTCCTTCTCACTTGATCAGTTGCCAGGGTAAATTACAGAAAACCACTCCTTTTGCCTCGACTTCAGGCAGTTTACGCAAGTGGTACGAAGAGTAACCATGGTTCGGTAATCCAGAGGCAAATAAGGTTACCATCTCCAACAGCAAGCAATGTTAAGAGCATGGATAGTTGCATACCGTTCGGTACACAAACCATTCTTTCGGTATTTCGCTGGAGCTATTTCAGTTAAATGTCTGAACTCTTTGGTTTGGTCCTACTGTTAGAGACTAGATTGTTTCACCAAACATTGTTCCAGCTCTATGCTCTAGTGCATAGTAAAGTAGTAAATGTTTCTAAACCTAATTTATGCTTATGACTGTTAGATGTGTATAGTCCCTTTTCGGTTTATCCCCATTGTACGAGGGGTCTCTTGCACTTCACCACACTTGTATATGTATTGGCCTTTGGCCCTCCTGAGAATACAGTTGCTATTCATCCAACATGGTATCAGATGTTAGGTTCCCCTCTCCCTCGCACGCTGCAACTCCGTGCTAGCTCCTCTCCCGATCCATCCTCTGCCGGCTCCCCTCGCCGTGGCTCCAGCCCACCCGGCTCTCCTCGCGGATCTCCTTGCCGCGGACCTGGCCACCCACTTCGAGCTCGTGTCCGCAGCCGCCCGTAGGCGTCGTCCCACGTCGCCCCTGCCCGCCGGCTCCTCTGCCCGCGGCTGCTGCTGCTGGCCTCGTGCCCCGCCCGGCCGCCGCCGCCTCCCAGCTGCGCCTGGCCGCCGCCGCCTCCCGGCAGCGCCTGGCAGCCGTCGGAACTGCGCCCGGCCTGCCCGTCCCTCCTGACCGGTGCCCGGTCTGTGCCCCGCCGGCCCCTGCTTGCGCCTCGTGCGCCCCGTCGCCCAGGTCCGGCTTGCTCTCTCCCTCTGGATCGAGGCCCTCGTGCCCTGATCTGCTTCTGGATCGAGACGTCTGCTCGCGGTTGGCCTCGCGTGCGCCTTGGCCCGATCTAGATCGGGTCAAAAAAAAAGAGGAGGGAGAGAGATAAAAAGGGGGACATCTCAGTATGTCATCTTCAGGCTATGTGGCTGTTCCTCGATGCTCGGTGATCTTTGATGGCACCAACTATGCCGAGTTTGCAGGCTTCATGCGCATTCATATGCGTGGACTTCTTCTGTGGGGTGTTCTTTCTGGTGAGGTCCCCTGTCCGCCATGCCCTGTTGCGCCCGTGGCCCCAATCCCACTGGTGCCGCCGGTCCTTGCTGCTGACGCGTCTCAGGCTGACCGGGATGCTGCCAAGGCTCTGGATGATGTTGCAGTTGAGGCTTACGATCAGCAGGTATCCTCCTATTCCGATGCTCTCTCTGTGTACCGGGATGATCTGTCTGCTTACACTCAGTGGTGCAGTGATGATGCTCGAGCTGCTGCTGTTCTCACTGCGAGTGTCCTCCCTCAGTTTGCTTCCGAGTTCATGGGACTTGGCACAGTTGCAGCGATGTGGTCTTATCTCTGTCAGCGCTATCAGCCCTCTGATGATGCTCTCTACCTATCTGTGGTGCGTCAGGAGCATGCACTTCAGCAAGGTGATTCTTCTGTTGACGAGTTCTATTCCCAGTGCTCTGCCATCTGGCGCCAGCTTGACTCTCTTCGGACAGTTGTTTGTGGAACCTGTCGTTGCTGTCAGACTACTCGGTCTGATCTGGAATTTCAGCGGGTCCATGAGTTCTTATCTCGCCTCCGGTCCGAGTTTGAGCCTCGCCGTGCTCACTTGCTTGCTCGTGGTCGTGTTCCTATCTCAGAGATACTTGCCGAGCTTCGTGCTGAGGAGACCCGCCTTCGCTCTGCTGGGTTGCTTCTGGTTCCGTCAGTACTGGCTGCTCGGGCTCCTACCTCGTCTGCTCGCCTCACTGCTCAGCCGCTCCTACCTACTCCTCCAGGGGGGTGAGTCGTCCTCCTTATGCTGAGAAGGGCACGTCGCGACGTGACACTGTCTGTGGTTACTGCTCCCGGCCAGGTCACCCAGAGCCTGATTGTCGTCAGAAGAAGCGAGACCAGAGGCGCTCCTCCTTCAGCGGGACCCCTGTGTCTTCCTCGACTCCGTCACTCACTGACCAGGACATTGTTCACCTCAAGCGTCTCCTTGCTTCCTCGGGCTCCTCATCGACTGGCTCAGCTGCTGCTGCGACTGCATCCCCTTCCTCACCATCACCGGCATCTACACAGTCAGGTACATCCTCGTGGGTCCTAGATTCTGGAGCCTCCTTTCATATGTCTTCTGATTCTTCCGCGTTGTCTTCTCTCCGACCTCTTGATTCACCTATTAATGTTCTTACTGCCGATGGCACATCTCTTCCTGTTGCTAGTCGTGGTATTCTTTCCACTCCGTCCTTCTCTGTTCCGAGTGTTTCACATGTTCCTCGTCTTACCATGAATTTTTTTCCACTGCCCAACTTACTGATTCTGGTTGTCGTGTCATTCTTGATACCGACTCTTGCTCCATTCAGGATCGTCGCACCAAGACTTGGGTTGGTGCTGGCCCTCGGTGCCGTGAGTCAGAGGGCCTTTGGGAGGTTGACTGGCTTTGTGTTCCTTCCGCTGCCACCACTCCTGCCAGCTCCCATGCTCTTGCTGCCTCTTCGTCTGCGTCCTTCCAGCAGTGGCATCATCGCCTTGGTCACATCTGTGGCTCTCGCTTGTCTTCTTTAGTTCGTCAGGGCCTCTTAGGGTCTGTATCTGGAGATGTCTCCTTACATTGTAATGGTTGCAGACTTGGCAAACAGACTCAGTTACCTTATCCTACTAGTGAGTCAGTATCTCAGCATCCGTTTGACTTAGTTCATTCTGATGTCTGGGGTCTTGCTCCCTTTGATTCGAAAGGTGGTCATCGCTACTATGTTCTGTTTATTGATGATTTCTCTCGCTACACTTGGCTCTACTTCATGAAATCTCGTAGCGAGGTTCTCTCTATATACAAACGTTTTGCTGCCATGGTTCACACTCAATTTGCCACGCCCATTCGTACTTTTCGTGCTGACTCTGCTGGGGAATATATCTCTCAGCTGTTGCGTGGTTTTCTAGCGGAACAGGGTACTCTTTGTTGGGGAACGTAGTAATTTCAAAAAATTTCCTATGCACATGCAAGATCATGGTGATGATATAGCAACGAGAGGGGAGAGTGTATGTTCACGTACCCTCGTAGACCGTAAGTGGAAGCGTTATGACAACGCGGTTGATGTAGTCGTACGTCTTCACGATCCGACCGATCCAAGCACCGAACGTACGGCACCTCCGAGTTCTGCACACGTTCAGCTCGATGACGATCTCCGGCCTCCGATCCAGCCGAGCTCCGGAGATGAGTTCCGTCAGCACGACGGCGTGGTGACGATGATGATGTTCTACCGGCGCAGGGCTTCGCCTAAACTCCGCGACGATATGACCGAGGTGGAATATGGTGGAAGGGGGCACCGCACACGGCTAAGGAACGATCTCAATGATCAACTTGTGTGTTCATGGGGTGCCCCCTGCCCCCGTATATAAAGGAGGGAGGGAGGAGGAGGCCGTCCCTAGGAGGGGCGCGCCATGGGGAGTCCTACTCCCACCGGGAGTAGGATTCCCCCTTTCCTAGTCCAACTAGGAGTCCTTCCATGTATTGGGAGTAGGAGACAAGGAAGGGGAAGAGAGAAGGGAAGGAAGGAGGGGGTGAGGCCCCTCCCCCTAGTCCAATTCGGACTAGGCCATGGGGGGGCGCGCGGCCTGCCCTAGGCAGCCTCTCTCTCTTTCCCGCAGGGCCCAATAAGGCCCAATACTTCTCCCCGGCGAATTCCCGTAACTCTTCGGTACTCCGAAAAATACCCGAATCACTCGGAACCTTTCCGAACTCTGAATATAGTCGTCCAATATATCGATCTTTACGTCTCGACCTTTTCGAGACTCCTCGTCATGTCCCCGATCTCATCCGGGACTCCGAACTCCTTCGGTACATCAAAACTCATAAACTCATAATATAACTGTCATCGAAACCTTAAGCGTGCGGACCCTACGGGTTCGAGAACTATGTAGAAATGACCTAGAACTATTCTCGGTCAATAACCAATAGCGGGACCTGGATGCCCATATTGGCTCCTACATATTCTACGAAGATCTTTATCAGTCAAACCGCATAACAACATACTGAAGGAAATATGCCCTAGAGGCAATAATAAAGTTATTATTTATTTCCTCATATCATGATAAATGTTTATCATTCATGCTAGAATTGTATTAACCGGAAACATAATACATGTGTGAATATATAGACAAATAGAGTGTCACTAGTATGCCTCTACTTGACTAGCTTGTTAATCAAAGATGGTTATGTTTCCTAACCATGAACAAGGAGTTGTTATTTGATTAACAAGGTCACATCATTAGTTGAATGATCTGATTGACATGACCCATTCCGTTAGCTTAGCACACGATCGTTTAGTATGTTGCTATTGCTTCCTTCATGACTTATACATGTTCCTATGACTATGAGATTATGCAACTCCCGTTTACCGGAGGAACACTTTGTGTGCTACCAAACGTCACAACGTAACTGGGTGATTATAAAGGTTCTCTACAGGTGTCTCCGAAGGTACTTGTTGAGTTGGCATATTTCGAGATTAGGATTTGTCACTCCGAATGTCGGAGAGGTATCTCTGGGGCCCTCTCGGTAATACACATCACTTAAGCCTTGCAAGCATTTCAACTAATGAGTTAGTTGTGAGATGATGTATTACGGAACGAGTAAAGAGACTTGCTGGTAACGAGATTGAACTAGGTATTGGATACCGACGATCGAATCTCGGGCAAGTAACATACCGATGACAAAGGGAACAACGTATATTGTTGTGCGGTTTGACCGATAAAGATCTTCGTAGAATATGTAGGAACCAATATGGGCATCCAGGTCCCGCTATTGGTTATTGACCGGAGACATGTCTCGGTCATGTCTACATTGTTCTCGAACCGTAGGGTCCGCACGCTTAAGGTTTCGATGACAGTTATATTATGAGTTTATGTATTTTGATGTACCGAAGGTTGTTCGGAGTCCCGGATATGATCACGGACATGACGAGGAGTCTCGAAATGGTCGAGACATAAAGATTGATATATTGGACGGATATATTTGGACACCGGAAAGGTTCCGGAGAAGTTTGGAGCTCCGGGAGGTTACCGGAACCCCCCGGGAGGTATATGGGCCTTATTGGGCCCATGTAGGAGGAAGAGAGAAGGAGCAAGGTAAGGGGACGCGCCCCCCAAGCCCAATCCGAATTGGGGAGGGGGCCGGCCCCCCCCTTTCCTTTCTCCTTCCCCCTCTTCCTATTACTACTACTAGTACTACTTCCTAATACTAGTACTCTTTCCTTCCCCCTCCAAATAAGATAAGGAAAAAGGGAGGGAAACCTACTTGGAGTAGGTTTCCCCCTCC
This sequence comes from Triticum timopheevii, assembly GCA_963921465.1. Classification (NCBI taxonomy): domain Eukaryota; kingdom Viridiplantae; phylum Streptophyta; class Magnoliopsida; order Poales; family Poaceae; genus Triticum; species Triticum timopheevii. Next base: position 159,258,633 of record OY997272.1, read on the forward strand.
TCATGGCGTGCCCCCCTAGGGCCGGCCACCTCCTCCCTCCCTCCTTTATATACGGGGGTAGGGGGGCACCCAAGGACACACAAGTTGATCATTGATCGTTCCTTAGCCGTGTGCGGTGCCCCCCTCCACGATATTACACCTCGATCATATTGTAGCAGTGCTTAGCGAAGCCCTGCGACAGGAGAACATCAAGATCGTCACCACGCCGTCGTGCTGACGGAACTTCCCCTCGGAGCCTCTACTGGATTGGAGATCGAGGGTGCGTCATCGAGCTGTACGCGTGTCAAGAACTCGGAGGTGCCGGAGTAACGGTGCTTGGATCGGTTGGACCGGGAGGATGTACGACTACTTCCTCTACGTTGCGTCAACGCTTCCGCTTCGGTCTACGAGGGTACGTAGACAACACTCTCCCTTCTCGTTGCTATGCATCACCATGATCTTGCGTGTGCGTAGGAATTTTTTTGAAATTACTGCGTTACCCAACAGTGGTATCAGAGCCTAGGTTTTTATGGTTTGATGTTATATGCACGAGTAGAACACAAGTGAGTTGTGGACGATATAAGTCATACTTCCTACCAGCATGTCATACTTTGGTTCAGCGGTATTGTTGGATGAAGCGGCCCGGACCGACATTACGCGTACGCTTACGCGAGACTGGATTTACCGCTGTGCTTTGCACATAGGTGACTAGCGGGTGTCAGTTTCTCCAACTTTAGTTGAACCGAGTGTGGCTACGCCCGGTCCTTGTGAAGGTTAAAACGGAGTCTATTTGACAAACTATCGTTGTGGTTTTGATGCGTAGGTGAGATTGGTTCTTGCTTAAGCCCGTAGCAGCCACGTAAAACTTGCAACAACAAAGTAGAGGACGTCTAACTTGTTTTTGCAGGGCATGTTGTGATGTGATATGGCCAAGACATGATGCTATATTTTATTGTATGAGATGATCATGTTTTGTAACCGAAGTTATCGGCAACCGGTAGGAGCCATATGGTTGTCGCTTTATTGTATGAAATGCAAACGCCCTGTAATTGCTTTACTTTATCACTAAGCGGTAGCGATAGTTGTAGAAGCAATAGATGGCGTAAACGACAACGATGCTACGATGGAGATCAAGGTGTCGCGCCGGTGACGATGGTGATCATGATGGTGCTTCGGAGATGGAGATCACAAGCACAAGAAGATGTTGGCCATATCATATCACTTATATTGATTGCATGTGATGTTTATCCTTTATGCATCTTATCTTGCTTTGATTGACGGTAGCATTTTAAGATGATCTCTCACTAAAAATTATCAAGTAGTGTTCTCCCTGAGTATGCACCGTTGCCAAAGTTCGTCGTGCCCAGACACCACGTGATGATCGGGTGTGATAAGCTCTACGTCCATCTACAACGGGTGCAAGCCAGTTTTGCACACGCAGAATACTCAGGTTAAACTTGACGAGCCTAGCATATGCAGATATGGCCTCGGAACACGGAGACCGAAAGGTCGAGCGTGAATCATATAGTAGATATGATCAACATAAGATGTTCACCATTGAAAACTACTCCATCTCACGTGATGATCGGTTATGGTTTAGTTGATTTGGATCACGTGATCACTTAGATGACTAGAGAGATGTCTGTCTAAGTGGGAGTTCTTAAGTAATATGATTAATTGAACTAAAATTTATCATGAACTTAGTGCCTGATAGTATCTTGATTGTCTATGTTGTTTGTAGATAGATGGCCCGTGCTGTTGTTCCGTTGAATTTTAATGCATTCCTTGAGAAAGCTAAGTTGAAAGATGATGGTAGCAACTACGCGGACTGGGTCCGTAACTTGAGGATTATCCTCATTGCTGCACAGAAAAATTACGTCCTGGAAGCACCGCTGGGTGCCAGGCCTGCTGCTGATGCAACTGACGACGTTAAGAACGTCTGGCAGAGCAAAGCTGATGACTACTCGATAGTTCAATGTGCCATGCTTTACGGCTTAGAACCGGGACTTCAACGACGTTTTGAACGTCATGGAGCATATGAGATGTTTCAGGAGTTGAAGTTGATATTCCAGAAGAATGCCCGGATTGAGAGATATGAAGTCTCCAATAAGTTCTATAGCTGCAAGATGGAGGAGAATAGTTCTGTCAGTGAGCATATACTCAAGATGTCTGGGTATTGTAATCACTTGATTCAACTGGGAGTTACTCTTCCGGATGATAGCGTCATTGACAGAATTCTCCAATCACTTCCACCAAGCTACAAGAGCTTCGTGATGAACTATAATATGCAAGGGATGGATAAGACAATTCCCGAGCTCTTCGCAATGCTAAAGGCTGCGGAGGTAGAAATCAAGAAGGAGCATCAAGTGTTGATGGTTAACAAGACCACTAGTTTCAAGAAAAAGGGCAAAGGGAAGAAGAAGGGGAACTTCAAGAAGAACAGCAAACAAGTTGCTGCTCAAGAGAAGAAACCCAAGTCTGGACCTAAGCCTGAAACTGAGTGCTTCTACTGCAAGCAGACTGGTCACTGGAAGCGGAACTGCCCCAAGTATTTGGCGGATAAGAAGGATGGCAAAGTGAACAAAGGTATATGTGATATACATGTTATTGATGTGTACCTTACTAGAGCTCGCAGTAGCACCTGGGTATTTGATACTGGTTCTGTTGCTAATATTTGCAACTCGAAACAGGGACTACGGATTAAGCGAGCACTCGCAAAGGACGAGGTGACGATGCGCGTGGGAAATGGTTCCAAAGTCGATGTGATCGCGGTCGGCACGCTGCCTCTACATCTACCTTCGGGATTAGTATTAGACCTAAATAATTGTTATTTGGTGCCAGCGTTGAGCATGAACATTATATCTGGATCTTGTTTAATGCGAGACGGTTATTCATTTAAATCAGAGAATAATGGTTGTTCTATTTATATGAGTAATATCTTTTATGGTCATGCACCCCTGAAGAGTGGTCTATTTTTGATGAATCTCGATAGTAGTGATACACATGTTCATAGTGTTGAAACCAAAAGATGCAAAGTTGATAATGATAGTGCAACTTATATGTGGCACTGCCGTTTGGGTCATATCGGTATAAAGCGCATGAAGAAACTCCATACTGATGGACTTTTGGAACCACTTGATTATGAATCACTTGGTACTTGCGAACCGTGCCTCATGGGCAAGATGACCAAAACGCCGTTCTCCGGTACTATGGAGAGAGCAATAGATTTGTTGGAAATCGTACATATAGATGTATGTGGTCCAATGAATGTTGAGGCTCGTGGCGGATATCGTTATTTTCTCACCTTCACAGATGATTTAAGCAGATATGGGTATATCTACTTAATGAAGCGTAAGTCTGAAACATTTGAAAAGTTCAAAGAATTTCAGAGTGAAGTTGAAAATCATCGTAACAAGAAAATAAAGTTTCTACGATCTGATCGTGGAGGAGAATATTTGAGTTACGAGTTTGGTTTACACTTAAAACAATGTGGAATAGTTTCACAACTCACGCCACCCGGAACACCACAGCGTAATGGTGTGTCTGAACATCGTAATCGTACTTTACTTGATATGGTGCGGTCTATGATGTCTCTTACAGATTTACCGCTATCGTTTTGGGGTTATGCTCTAGAGACAGCCACATTCACATTAAATAGGGCACCGTCGAAATCCGTTGAGACGACACCTTATGAACTATGGTTTGGCAAGAAACCAAAGTTGTCGTTTCTTAAAGTTTGGGGTTGCGATGCTTATGTGAAAAAGCTTCAACCTGATAAGCTCGAACCCAAATTGGAGAAATGTGTCTTCATAGGATACCCAAAGGAGACAGTTGGGTACACCTTCTATCACAGATCCGAAGGCAAGACATTCGTTGCTAAGAATGGATCCTTTCTAGAGAAGGAGTTTCTCTCGAAAGAAGTGAGTGGGAGGAAAGTAGAACTTGATGAGGTAACTGTACCTACTCCCTTGTTGTAAAATAATACATCACAGGAACCGGTTTCTGTGATGTCAAAACCAACTAGTGAGGAAGTTGATGATAATGATCATAGAACTTCAGATCAAGTTAATACAGAACCACGTAGGTCGAACAGAGTAAGATCCGCACCAGAGTGGTACGGTAATCCTATTCTGGAAGTCATGCTACTAGATCATGATGAACCTACGAACTATGAAGAAGCGATGGTGAGCCCAGATTCCGCAAAATGGCTTGAAGCCATGAAATCTGAGATGGGATCCATGTATGAGAACAAAGTATGGACTTTGGTTGACTTGCCCGATGGTCGGCAAGCAATTGAGAATAAATGGATCTTCAAGAAGAAGACTGACGCTGACGGTAATGTTACTATCTACAAAGCTCGACTTGTTGCAAAAGGTTTTCGACAAGTTCAAGGGGTTGACTACGATGAGACCTTCTCACCCGTAGCGATGCTTAAGTCTGTCCGAATCATGTTAGCAATTGCCGCATTTTATGATTATGAAATTTGGCAAATGGATGTAAAGACTGCATTCCTGAATGGATTTCTGGAAGAAGAGTTGTATATGATGCAACCAGAAGGTTTTATCGATCCAAAGGGAGCTAGCAAAGTGTGCAAGCTCCAACGTTCCATTTATGGACTGGTGCAAGCCTCTCGGAGTTGGAATAAACGTTTTGATAGTGTGATCAAAGCATTTGGTTTTATGCAGACTTTTGGAGAAGCCTGTATTTACAAGAAAGTGAGTGGGAGCTCTGTAGCATTTCTAATATTATATGTGGATGGCATATTATTGATTGGAAATGATATAGAATTTCTGGATAGCATAAAGGGATACTTGAATAAAAGTTTTTCAATGAAAGACCCCGGTGAAGCTGCTTACATATTGGGCATTAAGATCTATAGAGATAGATCAAGACGCTTAATTGGACTTTCACAAAGCACATACCTTGACAAAGTTTTGAAGAAGTTCAAAATGGATCAAGCAAAGAAAGGGTTCTTGCCTGTATTGCAAGGTGTGAAGTTGAGTAAGACTCAAAGCCCGACCACTGCAGAAGATAGAGAGAAAATGAAAAGTGTTCCCTATGCTTCAGCCATAGGCTCTATCATGTATGCAATGCTGTGTACCAGACCTGATGTGTGCCTTGCTATAAGTCTAGCAGGGAGGTACCAAAGTAATCCAGGAGTGGATCACTGGACAACGGTCAAGAACATCCTGAAATACCTGAAAAGGACTAAGGATATGTTTCTCGTATATGGAGGGGACAAAGAGCTCATCGTAAATGGTTACGTTGATGCAAGCTTTGACACTGATCCGGACGATTCTAAATCGCAAACCGGATACGTGTTTACATTAAACGGTGGAGCTGTCAGTTGGTGCAGTTCAAAGCAAAGCGTCGTGGCGGGATCTACATGTGAAGCGGAATACATAGCTGCTTCGGAAGCAGCCAATGAAGGAGTCTGGATGAAGGAGTTCATATCTGATCTAGGTGTCATACCTAGTGCATCGGGTCCAATGAAAATCTTTTGTGACAATACTGGAGCAATTGCCTTAGCGAAGGAATCCAGATTTCACAAGAGAACCAAGCACATCAAGAGACGCTTCAATTCCATCCGGGATCTAGTCCAGGTGGGAGACATAGAAATTTGCAAGATACATACGGATCTGAATGTTGCAGACCCGTTGACTAAGCCTCTTCCACGAGCAAAACATGATCAACACCAAGACTCCATGGGTGTTAGAATCATTACTGTGTAATCTAGATTATTGACTCTAGTGCAAGTGGGAGACTGAAGGAAATATGCCCTAGAGGCAATAATAAAGTTATTATTTATTTCCTCATATCATGATAAATGTTTATCATTCATGCTAGAATTGTATTAACCGGAAACATAATACATGTGTGAATATATAGACAAACAGAGTGTCACTAGTATGCCTCTACTTGACTAGCTTGTTAATCAAAGATGGTTATGTTTCCTAACCATGAACAAGGAGTTGTTATTTGATTAACAAGGTCACATCATTAGTTGAATGATCTGATTGACATGACCCATTCCGTTAGCTTAGCACACGATCGTTTAGTATGTTGCTATTGCTTCCTTCATGACTTATACATGTTCCTATGACTATGAGATTATGCAACTCCCGTTTACCGGAGGAACACTTTGTGTGCTACCAAACGTCACAACGTAACTGGGTGATTATAAAGGTGCTCTACAGGTGTCTCCGAAGGTACTTGTTGAGTTGGCGTATTTCGAGATTAGGATTTGTCACTCCGAATGTCGGAGAGGTATCTCTAGGGCCCTCTCGGTAATACACATCACTTAAGCCTTGCAAGCATTTCAACTAATGAGTTAGTTGTGAGATGATGTATTACGGAACGAGTAAAGAGACTTGCCGGTAACGAGATTGAACTAGGTATTGGATACCGACGATCGAATCTCGGGCAAGTAACATACCGATGACAAAGGGAACAACGTATATTGTTGTGCGGTTTGACCGATAAAGATCTTCGTAGAATATGTAGGAACCAATATGGGCATCCAGGTCCCGCTATTGGTTATTGACCGGAGACATGTCTCGGTCATGTCTACATTGTTCTCGAACCGTAGGGTCCGCACGCTTAAGGTTTCGATGACAGTTATATTATGAGTTTATGTATTTTGATGTACCGAAGGTTGTTCGGAGTCCCGGATATGATCACGGACATGACGAGGAGTCTCGAAATGGTCGAGACATAAAGATTGATATATTGGACGGATATATTTGGACACCGGAAAGGTTCCGGAGAAGTTTGGAGCTCCGGGAGGTTACCGGAACCCCCCGGGAGGTATATGGGCCTTATTGGGCCCATGTAGGAGGAAGAGAGAAGGAGCAAGGTAAGGGGACGCGCCCCCCAAGCCCAATCCGAATTGGGGAGGGGGCCGGCCCCCCCTTTCCTTTCTCCTTCCCCCTCTTCCTATTACTACTACTAGTACTACTTCCTAATACTAGTACTCTTTCCTTCCCCCTCCAAATAAGATAAGGAAAAAGGGAGGGAAACCTACTTGGAGTAGGTTTCCCCCTGCTCATGGCGCGCCCCCCTAGGGCCGGCCACCTCCTCCCTCCCTCCTTTATATACGGGGGTAGGGGGGCACCCAAGGACACACAAGTTGATCATTGATCGTTCCTTAGCCGTGTGCGGTGCCCCCCTCCACGATATTACACCTCGATCATATTGTAGCAGTGCTTAGGCGAAGCCCTGCGACAGGAGAACATCAAGATCGTCACCACGCCGTCGTGCTGATGGAACTTCCCCTCGGAGCCTCTACTGGATTGGAGATCGAGGGTGCGTCATCGAGCTGTACGCGTGTCAAGAACTCGGAGGTGCCGGAGTAACGGTGCTTGGATCGGTTGGACCGGGAGGATGTACGACTACTTCCTCTACGTTGCGTCAACGCTTCCGCTTCGGTCTACGAGGGTACGTAGACAACACTCTCCCTTCTCGTTGCTATGCATCACCATGATCTTGCGTGTGCGTAAGAAATTTTTTGAAATTACTGCGTTACCCAACAGTGGTATCAGAGCCTAGGTTTTTATGGTTTGATGTTATATGCACGAGTAGAACACAAGTGAGTTGTGGACGATATAAGTCATACTTCCTACCAGCATGTCATACTTTGGTTCAGCGGTATTGTTGGATGAAGCGGCCCGGACCGACATTACGCGTACGCTTACGCGAGACTGGTTTTACCGCCGTGCTTTGCACATAGGTGACTAGCGGGTGTCAGTTTCTCCAACTTTAGTTGAACCGAGTGTGGCTACGCCCGGTCCTTGTGAAGGTTAAAACGGAGTCTATTTGACAAACTATCGTTGTGGTTTTGATGCGTAGGTGAGATTGGTTCTTGCTTAAGCCCGTAGCAGCCACGTAAAACTTGCAACAACAAAGTAGAGGACGTCTAACTTGTTTTTGCAGGGCATGTTGTGATGTGATATGGCCAAGACATGATGCTATATTTTATTGTATGAGATGATCATGTTTTGTAACCGAAGTTATCGGCAACCGGCAGGAGCCATATGGTTGTCGCTTTATTGTATGAAATGCAAACGCCCTGTAATTGCTTTACTTTATCACTAAGCGGTAGCGATAGTTGTAGAAGCAATAGATGGCATAAATGACAACGATGCTACGATGGAGATCAAGGTGTCGCGCCAGTGACGATGGTGATCATGATGGTGCTTCGGAGATGGAGATCACAAGCACAAGAAGATGTTGGCCATATCATATCACTTATATTGATTGCATGTGATGTTTATCCTTTATGCATCTTATCTTGCTTTGATTGACGGTAGCATTTTAAGATGATCTCTCACTAAAAATTATCAAGTAGTGTTCTCCCTGAGTATGCACCGTTGCCAAAGTTCGTCGTGCCCAGACACCACGTGATGATCGGGTGTGATAAGCTCTACGTCCATCTACAACGGGTGCAAGCCAGTTTTGCACACGCAGAATACTCAGGTTAAACTTGACGAGCCTAGCATATGCAGATATGGCCTCGGAACACGGAGACCGAAAGGTCGAGCGTGAATCATATAGTAGATATGATCAACATAAGATGTTCACCATTGAAAACTACTCCATCTCACGTGATGATCGGTTATGGTTTAGTTGATTTGGATCACGTGATCATTTAGATGACTAGAGAGATGTCTGTCTAAGTGGGAGTTCTTAAGTAATATGATTAATTGAACTAAAATTTATCATGAACTTAGTGCCTGATAGTATCTTGATTGTCTATGTTGTTTGTAGATAGATGGCCCGTGCTGTTGTTCCGTTGAATTTTAATGCATTTCTTGAGAAAGCTAAGTTGAAAGATGATGGTAGCAACTACGCGGACTGGGTCCGTAACTTGAGGATTATCCTCATTGCTGCACAGAAAAATTACGTCCTGGAAGCACCGCTGGGTGCCAGGCCTGCTGCTGATGCAACTGACGACGTTAAGAACGTCTGGCAGAGCAAAGCTGATGACTACTCGATAGTTCAATGTGCCATGCTTTATGGCTTAGAACCGGGACTTCAACGACGTTTTGAACGTCATGGAGCATATGAGATGTTTCAGGAGTTGAAGTTGATATTCCAGAAGAATGCCCGGATTGAGAGATATGAAGTCTCCAATAAGTTCTATAGCTGCAAGATGGAGGAGAATAGTTCTGTCAGTGAGCATATACTCAAGATGTCTGGGTATTGTAATCACTTGATTCAACTGGGAGTTACTCTTCCGGATGATAGCGTCATTGACAGAATTCTCCAATCACTTCCACCAAGCTACAAGAGCTTCGTGATGAACTATAATATGCAAGGGATGGATAAGACAATTCCCGAGCTCTTCGCAATGCTAAAGGCTGCGGAGGTAGAAATCAAGAAGGAGCATCAAGTGTTGATGGTTAACAAGACCACTAGTTTCAAGAAAAAGGGCAAAGGGAAGAAGAAGGGGAACTTCAAGAAGAACAGCAAACAAGTTGCTGCTCAAGAGAAGAAACCCAAGTCTGGACCTAAGCCTGAAACTGAGTGCTTCTACTGCAAGCAGACTGGTCACTGGAAGCGGAACTGCCCCAAGTATTTGGCGGATAAGAAGGATGGCAAAGTGAACAAAGGTATATGTGATATACATGTTATTGATGTGTACCTTACTAGAGCTCGCAGTAGCACCTGGGTATTTGATACTGGTTCTGTTGCTAATATTTGCAACTCGAAACAGGGACTACGGATTAAGCGAGCACTCGCAAAGGACGAGGTGACGATGCGCGTGGGAAATGGTTCCAAAGTCGATGTGATCGCGGTCGGCACGCTGCCTCTACATCTACCTTCGGGATTAGTATTAGACCTAAATAATTGTTATTTGGTGCCAGCGTTGAGCATGAACATTATATCTGGATCTTGTTTAATGCGAGACGGTTATTCATTTAAATCAGAGAATAATGGTTGTTCTATTTATATGAGTAATATCTTTTATGGTCATGCACCCCTGAAGAGTGGTCTATTTTTGATGAATCTCGATAGTAGTGATACACATGTTCATAGTGTTGAAACCAAAAGATGCAAAGTTGATAATGATAGTGCAACTTATATGTGGCACTGCCGTTTGGGTCATATCGGTATAAAGCACATGAAGAAACTCCATACTGATGGACTTTTGGAACCACTTGATTATGAATCACTTGGTACTTGCGAACCGTGCCTCATGGGCAAGATGACCAAAACGCCGTTCTCCGGTACTATGGAGAGAGCAACAGATTTGTTGGAAATCATACATACAGATGTATGTGGTCCAATGAATGTTGAGGCTCGTGGCGGATATCGTTATTTTCTCACCTTCACAGATGATTTAAGCAGATATGGGTATATCTACTTAATGAAGCATAAGTCTGAAACATTTGAAAAGTTCAAAGAATTTCAGAGTGAAGTTGAAAATCATCGTAACAAGAAAATAAAGTTTCTACGATCTGATCGTGGAGGAGAATATTTGAGTTACGAGTTTGGTTTACACTTAAAACAATGTGGAATAGTTTCACAACTCACGCCACCCGGAACACCACAGCGTAATGGTGTGTCCGAACGTCGTAATCGTACTTTACTTGATATGGTGCGGTCTATGATGTCTCTTACAGATTTACCGCTATCGTTTTGGGGTTATGCTCTAGAGACAGCCACATTCACATTAAATAGGGCACCGTCGAAATCCGTTGAGACGACACCTTATGAACTATGGTTTGGCAAGAAACCAAAGTTGTCGTTTCTTAAAGTTTGGGGTTGCGATGCTTATGTGAAAAAGCTTCAACCTGATAAGCTCGAACCCAAATTGGAGAAATGTGTCTTCATAGGATACCCAAAGGAGACAGTTGGCTACACCTTCTATCACAGATCCGAAGGCAAGACATTCGTTGCTAAGAATGGATCCTTTCTAGAGAAGGAGTTTCTCTCGAAAGAAGTGAGTGGGAGGAAAGTAGAACTTGATGAGGTAACTGTACCTACTCCCTTGTTGGAAAATAATACATCACAGGAACCGGTTTCTGTGACGTCAAAACCAACTAGTGAGGAAGTTGATGATAATGATCATAGAACTTCAGATCAAGTTAATACAGAACCACGTAGGTCGAACAGAGTAAGATCCGCACTAGAGTGGTACGGTAATCCTATTCTGGAAGTCATGCTACTAGATCATGATGAACCTACGAACTATGAAGAAGCGATGGTGAGCCCAGATTCCGCAAAATGGCTTGAAGCCATGAAATCTGAGATGGGATCCATGTATGAGAACAAAGTATGGACTTTGGTTGACTTGCCCGATGGTCGGCAAGCAATTGAGAATAAATGGATCTTCAAGAAGAAGACTGACGCTGACGGTAATGTTACTGTCTACAAAGCTCGACTTGTTGCAAAAGGTTTTCGACAAGTTCAAGGGGTTGACTACGATGAGACCTTCTCACCCGTAGCGATGCTTAAGTCTGTCCGAATCATGTTAGCAATTGCCGCATTTTATGATTATGAAATTTGGCAAATGGATGTAAAGACTGCATTCCTGAATGGATTTCTGAAAGAAGAGCTGTATATGATGCAACCAGAAGGTTTTATCGATCCAAAGGGAGCTAACAAAGTGTGCAAGCTCCAACGTTCCATTTATGGACTGGTGCAAGCCTCTCGGAGTTGGAATAAACGTTTTGATAGTGTGATCAAAGCATTTGGTTTTATGCAGACTTTTGGAGAAGCCTGTATTTACAAGAAAGTGAGTGGGAGCTCTGTAGCATTTCTAATATTATATGTGGATGACATATTATTGATTGGAAATGATATAGAATTTCTGGATAGCATAAAGGGATACTTGAATAAAAGTTTTTCAATGAAAGACCTCGGTGAAGCTGCTTACATATTGGGCATTAAGATCTATAGAGATAGATCAAGACGCTTAATTGGACTTTCACAAAGCACATACCTTGACAAAGTTTTGAAGAAGTTCAAAATGGATCAAGCAAAGAAAGGGTTCTTGCCTGTATTGCAAGGTGTGAAGTTGAGTAAGACTCAAAGCCCGACCACTGCAGAAGATAGAGAGAAAATGAAAAGTGTTCCCTATGCTTCAGCCATAGGCTCTATCATGTATGCAATGCTGTGTACCAGACCTGATGTGTGCCTTGCTATAAGTCTAGCAGGGAGGTACCAAAGTAATCCAGGAGTGGATCACTGGACAGCGGTCAAGAACATCCTGAAATACCTGAAAAGGACTAAGGATATGTTTCTCGTATATGGAGGGGACAAAGAGCTCATCGTAAATGGTTACGTTGATGCAAGCTTTGACACTGATCCGGACGATTCTAAATCGCAAACCGGATACGTGTTTACATTAAACGGTGGAGCTGTCAGTTGGTGCAGTTCAAAGCAAAGCGTCGTGGCGGGATCTACATGTGAAGCGGAATACATAGCTGCTTCGGAAGCAGCCAATGAAGGAGTCTGGATGAAGGAGTTCATATCTGATCTAGGTGTCATACCTAGTGCATCGGGTCCAATGAAAATCTTTTGTGACAATACTGGAGCAATTGCCTTAGCGAAGGAATCCAGATTTCACAAGACAACCAAGCACATCAAGAGACGCTTCAATTCCATCCGGGATCTAGTCCAGGTGGGAGACATAGAAATTTGCAAGATACATACGGATCTGAATGTTGCAGACCCGTTGACTAAGCCTCTTCCACGAGCAAAACATGATCAACACCAAGACTCCATGGGTGTTAGAATCATTACTGTGTAATCTAGATTATTGACTCTAGTGCAAGTGGGAGACTGAAGGAAATATGCCCTAGAGGCAATAATAAAGTTATTATTTATTTCCTCATATCATGATAAATGTTTATTATTCATGCTAGAATTGTATTAACCGGAAACATAATACATGTGTGAATATATAGACAAACAGAGTGTCACTAGTATGCCTCTACTTGACTAGCTTGTTAATCAAAGATGGTTATGTTTCCTAACCATGAACAAGGAGTTGTTATTTGATTAACAAGGTCACATCATTAGTTGAATGATCTGATTGACATGACCCATTCCGTTAGCTTAGCACACGATCGTTTAGTATGTTGCTATTGCTTCCTTCATGACTTATACATGTTCCTATGACTATGAGATTATGCAACTCCCGTTTACCGGAGGAACACTTTGTGTGCTACCAAACGTCACAACGTAACTGGGTGATTATAAAGGTGCTCTACAGGTGTCTCCGAAGGTACTTGTTGAGTTGGCGTATTTCGAGATTAGGATTTGTCACTCCGAATGTCGGAGAGGTATCTCTGGGGCCCTCTCGGTAATACACATCACTTAAGCCTTGCAAGCATTTCAACTAATGAGTTAGTTGTGAGATGATGTATTACGGAACGAGTAAAGAGACTTGCTGGTAACGAGATTGAACTAGGTATTGGATACCTACGATCGAATCTCGGGCAAGTAACATACCGATGACAAAGGGAACAACGTATATTGTTGTGCGGTTTGACCGATAAAGATCTTCGTAGAATATGTAGGAACCAATATGGGCATCCAGGTCCCGCTATTGGTTATTGACCGGAGACATGTCTCGGTCATGTCTACATTGTTCTCGAACCGTAGGGTCCGCACGCTTAAGGTTTCGATGACAGTTATATTATGAGTTTATGTATTTTGATGTACCGAAGGTTGTTCGGAGTCCCGGATATGATCACGGACATGACGAGGAGTCTCGAAATGGTCGAGACATAAAGATTGATATATTGGACGGATATATTTGGACACCGGAAAGGTTCCGGAGAAGTTTGGAGCTCCGGGAGGTTACCGGAACCCCCCGGGAGGTATATGGGCCTTATTGGGCCCATGTAGGAGGAAGAGAGAAGGAGCAAGGTAAGGGGACGCGCCCCCCAAGCCCAATCCGAATTGGGGAGGGGGCCGGCCCCCCCTTTCCTTTCTCCTTCCCCCTCTTCCTATTACTACTACTAGTACTACTTCCTAATACTAGTACTCTTTCCTTCCCCCTCCAAATAAGATAAGGAAAAAGGGAGGGAAACCTACTTGGAGTAGGTTTCCCCCTCCTCATGGCGTGCCCCCCTAGGGCCGGCCACCTCCTCCCTCCCTCCTTTATATACGGGGGTAGGGGGGCACCCAAGGACACACAAGTTGATCATTGATCGTTCCTTAGCCGTGTGCGGTGCCCCCCTCCACGATATTACACCTCGATCATATTGTAGCAGTGCTTAGCGAAGCCCTGCGACAGGAGAACATCAAGATCGTCACCACGCCGTCGTGCTGACGGAACTTCCCCTCGGAGCCTCTACTGGATTGGAGATCGAGGGTGCGTCATCGAGCTGTACGCGTGTCAAGAACTCGGAGGTGCCGGAGTAACGGTGCTTGGATCGGTTGGACCAGGAGGACGTACGACTACTTCCTCTACGTTGCGTCAACGCTTCCACTTCGGTCTACGAGGGTACGTAGACAACACTCTCCCTTCTCGTTGCTATGCATCACCATGATCTTGCGTGTGCATAGGAATTTTTTTGAAATTACTGCGTTACCCAACACATACGTTGTTCCCTTTGTCATCGGTATGTTACTTGCCCGAGATTCGATCGTCGGTATCCAATACCTAGTTCAATCTCGTCACCGGCAAGTCTCTTTACTCGTTCTGTAATGCATCATCCCGTAACCAACTCATTGGTCACATTGCTTGCAAGGCTTATAATGATGTGCATTACCGAGAGGGCCCAGAGATACCTCTCCGACAATCGGAGTGACAAAACCTAATCTCGAAATACGCCAACTCAACATGTACCTTCGGAGACACCTATAGTACTCCTTTATAATCACCCGGTTACGTTGTGACGTTTGGTAGTACCCAAAGTGTTCCTCCGGTAAACGGGAGTTGCATAATCTCATAGTTACAGGAACATGTATAAGTCATGAAGAAAGCAATAGCAACATACTAAACGATCAAGTGCTAAGATAATGGAATGGGTCAAGTCAATCACATCATTCTCCTAATGATGTGATCCCGTTAATCAAATGACAACTCTTTTTGTCCATGGCTAGGAAACATAACCATCTCTAATAAACGAGCTAGTCAAGTAGAGGCATACTAGTGACACTATGTTTGTCTATGTATTCACACATGTATTATGTTTCCGGTTAATACAATTCTAGCATGAATAATAAACATTTATCATGAAATAAGGAAATAAATAATAACTTTATTATTGCCTCTAGGGCATATTTCCTTCAGTCTCCCACTTGCACTAGAGTCAATAATCTAGTTCACATCGCCATGTGATTTAATCACCAATATTCATATCTGTATATGATTAACACCCATAGTTCACATCATCATGTGACCAACATCCAAAGGGTTTACTAGAGTCAATAATCTAGTTCACATCGCTATGTGATTAACACCCAAAGAGTACTAAGGTGTGATCATGTTTTGCTCGTGAGAGAAGCTTAGTCATACTTTATAGAACCTATGACTGAGGCATAGGGAATGAATTTTCATTCTCTTTCTATTTTCTGCTGTGGTCGGGATTTGAGTCTTACTCAATTTCATACCTTTGCAACACAGGCAAGAACTCTTTCTTTGACCGTTCTATTTTGAACTATTTCAAAATCTTGCCAAGGTATGTACTCATTGAAAATCTTATCAAGCGTCTTGATATATCTCAATAGGTCTTGATGCTCAATATGTAAGTAGCTTTTAATGAGGCCTTTTCTTTTTAAAGAACTCCTTTAAAACACTCCTTTATGCTTTGCAGAAAAATTCTACATCATTTCTGATCAACAATATGTCACTCACATATACTAATCAGAAAGGCTGTAGTGCTCCCACTCACTTTATTGTAAATACAGGCTTCATCGTAAGTCCATATAAAACTATATGCTTTGATCAACTTATCAAAGCGTATATTCCAACTCCGAGATGCTTGCACCAGTCCATAGATGGATCGCTGGAGCTTGCACATTTTGTTAGCACCTTTAGGATTGACAAAACCTTTTGGTTGCATCATATACAACTCTTCTTTAATAAATCCATTAAGTAATGCAGTTTTGACATCCATTTGCCAGATTTCATAAAATGTGGCAATTGCTAACATGATTCAGACAGACTTAAGCATCGATACGAGTGAGAAAATCTCATCATATTCAACACCTTGAACTTGTTGAAAAACTTTTCGCAACAAGTCGAGCTTGGTAGATAGTAATACTACTATCAGTGTCCGTCTTCCTCTTGAAGATCCATTCATTTAACATGGCTTGCTGATCATCGAGCAAGTCAATCAAAGTCCATACTTTGTTCTCATACATGGATCATATCTCAGATTTTATGGCCTCGAGCCATTTCGCGGAATCTGGGCTCATCATCGCTTCCTCATAGTTCGTAGGTTCATCATGGTCTAGTAACATGACTTCCAGGACATGATTACTACACCACTCTGGTGCGGATTTTAATCTGGAAGACCTACGAGGTTCTGTAGAAACTTGATCTGAAGTTTCATGATCAATATCATTAGCTTCCTCACTAATTGGTGTATTTGTCACAGGAACTGATTTCTGTGATGAACTACTTTCCAATAAGGGATCAGGTACAGTTACCTCATCAAGTTCTACTTTCCTCCCACTCACTTCTTTCGAGAGAAACTCCTTCTCTAGAAAGGATCCATTTTTAGCAACGAATATCTTGCCTTCGGATCTGTGATAGAAGGTGTACCCAACTATTTCCTTTGGGTATTCTATGAAGACGCACTTCTCCGATTTGGGTTCGAGCTTATCAGGATGAAACTTTTTCACATAAGCATCGCAGCCCCAAACTTTAAGAAACGACAACTTGGGTTTCTTGCTAAACCACAGTTCATGTGTTGTCGTCTCAACGGATTTAGATGGTGCCCTTTTAATGTGAATGCCGCTGTCTCTAATGCATAACCCCGAAACAATATTGGTAAATCAGTAAGAGACATCATAGATCGCACCATATCCAATAAAGTGCGGTTACGACGTTCGGACACACCATAACGTTGTGGTGTTCCAGGTGGCGTGAGCTGTGAAACTATTCCACATTGTTTTAATTGAAGACCAAACTCGTAACTCAAATATTCATCTCCACGATCAGATCGCAGAAACTTTATTTTCTTGTTATGATGATTTTCCACTTCACTCTGAAATTCTTTGAACCTTTCAACTATTTCAGACTTATGTTTCAGCAAGTAGATATACCCATATCTGCTCAAATCATCTATGAAGGTCAGAAAATAACGATACTTGCCACGAGCCTTCATACTCATTGGTCTGCATACATCAGTATGTATTATTTTCAATAAGTCAGTAGCTCGTTCCATTGTTCCGAAGAACGGAGTTTTAGTCATCTTGCCCAAAAGGCACGGTTCGCAAGCATCAAATGATTCATAACCAAGTGATTCCGGAAATCCATCTTTATGGAGTTTCTTCATGCGCTTTACACCGATATGACCCAAACGGCAGTGCCACAAATAAGTCGCACTATCATTATTAACTTTGCATCTTTTGGCATCAATATTATGAATATGTGTATCACCACGATCGAGATCCAACAAACTATTTTCATTGGGTGTATGACCATTGAAGGTTTTATTCATGTAAACAGAACAACAATTATTCTTTGATTTTAATTGAATAACCGTATTGCAATAAACATGATCAAATCATATTCATGCTCAACGCAAACGCCAAATAACATTTATTTAGGTTTAACACTAATCCCGAAAATATAGGGAGTGTGCAATGATGATCATATCAATCTTGGAACTACTTCCAACACTCATCGTCACTTTCCCTTCAACTAGTCTCTGTTTATTCTGTAACTCTTGTTTCGAGTTACTAATCTTAGCAACCGAACAAGTATCAAATACTCAGGGGCTACTATAAACACTAGTAAGGCACACATCAATAATCTGTATATCAAATATACCCTTGTTCACTTTGCCATCCTTCTTATCCACCAAATATTCAGGGCATTTCCGCTTCCAGTGACCATTTCCTTTGCAGTGTAAGCACTTAGTTTCAGGCTTTGGTCCAGCTTTGGTCTTCTTCACGTGAGTGAAAACTTGCTTGTCTTGAAGTTCCCTTTCTTTCCCTTTGCCCTTCTCTTGAAACTAGTGGTCTTGTCAATCATCAACACTTGATGCTCTTTCTTGATTTCTACCTTCGTCGATTTCAACATCACGAAGAGCTTGGGAATCGTTTACGTCATCCCTTGCATACTATAGTTCATCACGAAGTTCTAGTAGCTTAGTGATGGTGACTAGAGAATTCTGTCAATCATTATCTTATCTGGAAGATTAACTCCCACTTGATTCAAGCGATTGAAGTACCCAGACAATCTAAGTACATGCTCACTAGTTGAGCGATTCTCCTCCATCTTTTAGCTATAGAACTTGTTGGAGACTTCATATCTCTCAACTCGGGTATTTGCTTGAAATATTAACTTCAATTCCTGGAACATCTTATATGGTCCATGACGTTCAAAAACGTCTTTGAAGTCCCAATTCTAAGCCGTTAAGCATGGTGCACTAAACTATCAAGTAGTCATCATATTGAGCTTAGCTAAACGTTCATAACGTCTGCATCTGCTCCTGCAATAGGTCTGTCACCTAGCGGTGCATTAAGGACATAATTCTTCTGTGCAGCAATGAGGATAAACCTCAGATCACAGATCCAATCCGCATCATTGCTACTAACATTTTCAACACAATTTTCTCTAGGAACATATCAAAATAAACATATGAAAGCAACAATGCAAGCTATTGATCTGCAACATAATTTGCAAAAAAACTACCAGGACTAAGTTCATGATAAATTTAAGTTCAATTAATCATATTACTTAAGAACTCCCACTTAGACAGACATCTCTCTAGTCATCTAAGTGATCACGTGATCCAAATCAACTAAACCATAATCGATCATCACGTGAGATGGAGTAGTTTTCAATGGTGAACATCATTATGTTGATCATATCTACTATATGATTCACGCTCGACCTTTCGGTCTCCGTGTTCCGAGGCCATATCTGCATATGCTAGGCTCGTCAAGTTTAACCTGAGTATTCCACGTGTGCAAAACTGGCTTGCACCCGTTGTAGATGGACGTAGAGCTTATCACACCCGATCATCACGTGGTGTCTGGGCACGACGAACTTTGGCAACGGTGCATACTCAGGGAGAACACTTCTTGATAATTAGTGAGAGATCATCTTAAAATGCTACCGTCAATCAAAGCAAGAATAAGATGTATAATAGATAAACATCATATGCAATCAAAATATGTGACATGATATGGCCATGATCATCTTGCGCCTTTGATCTCCATCTCCAAAGTACTGTCATGATCTCTATCGTCACCGGCACGACACCATGATCTTCATCATCTTGATCTATATCAATGTGTCGTCACATGGTCGTCTCACCAACTATTGCTCCTGCAACTATTGCTATCGCATAGCGATAAAGTAAGCAATTATTTGGCACTTGCATCATATGCAACAAAGAGACAACCATAGGGCTTCTGCCAGTTGTCGATAACTTCAACAAAACATGATCATCTCATACAACAACTTATATCTCATCACGTCTTGACCATATCACATCACAACATGCCCTGCAAAAACAAGTTAGACGTCCTCTACTTTGTCGTTGCAAATTTTACGTGGCTGCTACGGGCTTAAGCAAGAACCAATCTCACCTACGCATCAAGACCACAACGATAGTTTGTCAAATAGACTCCGTTTTAACCATCGCAAGGACCGGGTGTAGTCACACTCGGTTCAACTAAAGTTGGAGAAACTGACACCCGCCAGCCACCTGTGTGCAAAGCACGTCGGTAGAACCAGTCTCGCGTAAGCGTACGCGTAATGTCGGTCCGGGCCGCCTCATCCAACAATACCGCCGAACCAAAGTATGACATGCTGGTAGGCAGTATGACTTATATCGTCCACAACTCACTTGTGTTCTACTCGTGCATATAACATCAAACCATAAAAACCTAGGCTCGGATGCCACTGTTGGGGAACGTAGTAATTTCAAAAAATTTCCTACGCACATGCAAGATCATGGTGATGATATAGCAACGAGAGGGGAGAGTGTATGTCCACGTACCCTCGTAGACCGTAAGCGGAAGCGTTATGACAACGCAGTTGATGTAGTCGTACGTCTTCACGATCCGACCGATCCAAGCACCGAACGTACGGCACCTCCGAGTTTTGCACACGTTCAGCTTGATGACGATCTCCGGCCTCCGATCCAGCCGAGCTCCGGAGATGAGTTCCGTCAGCACGACGGCGTGGTGACGATGATGATGTTCTACCGGCGCAGGGCTTCGCCTAAACTCCGCGACGATATGACCGAGGTGGAATATGGTGGAAGGGGGCACCGCACACGGCTAAGGAACGATCTCAATGATCAACTTGTGTGTTCATGGGGTGCCCCCTGCCCCCGTATATAAAGGAGGGAGGGAGGAGGAGGCCGGCCCTAGGAGGGGCGCGCCATGGGGAGTCCTACTCCCACCGGGAGTAGGATTCCCCCTTTCCTAGTCCAACTAGGAGTCCTTCCATGTATTGGGAGTAGGAGACAAGGAAGGGGAAGAGAGAAGGGAAGGAAGGAGGGGGTGCGGCCCCTCCCCCTAGTCCAATTCGGACTAGGCCATGGGGGGCGCGCGGCCTGCCCTAGGCAGCCCCTCTCTCTTTCCCGCAGGGCCCAATAAGGCCCAATACTTCTCCCCGGCGAATTCCCGTAACTCTCCGGTACTCCGAAAAATACCCGAATCACTCGGAACCTTTCCGAACTCCGAATATAGTCGTCCAATATATCGATCTTTATGTCTCGACCATTTCGAGACTCCTCGTCATGTCCCCGATCTCATCCGGGACTCCGAACTCCTTTGGTACATCAAAACTCATAAACTCATAATATAACTGTCATCGAAACCTTAAGCGTGCGGACCCTATGGGTTCGAGAACTATGTAGAAATGACCTAGAACTATTCTCGGTCAATAACCAATAGCGGGACCTGGATGCCCATACTGGCTCCTACATATTCTACGAAGATCTTTATCGGTCAAACCACATAACAACATACGTTGTTCCCTTTGTCATCGGTATGTTACTTGCCCGAGATTCGATTGTCGGTATCCAATACCTAGTTCAATCTCGTCACCGGCAAGTCTCTTTACTCGTTCTGTAATGCATCATCCCATAACCAACTCATTGGTCACATTGCTTGCAAGGCTTATAATGATGTGCATTACCGAGAGGGCCCAGAGATACCTCTCCGACAATCGGAGTGACAAAACCTAATCTCGAAATACGCCAACTCAACATGTACCTTCGGAGACACCTGTAGTACTCCTTTATAATCACCCAGTTACGTTGTGACGTTTGGTAGTACCCAAAGTGTTCCTCCGGTAAACGGGAGTTGCATAATCTCATAGTTACAGGAACATGTATAAGTCATGAAGAAAGCAATAGCAACATACTAAACGATCGAGTGCTAAGCTAATGGAATGGGTCAAGTCAATCACATCATTCTCCTAATGATGTGATCCCGTTAATCAAATGACAACTCTTTTTGTCCATGGCTAGGAAACATAACCATCTCTGATAAACGAGCTAGTCAAGTAGAGGCATACTAGTGACACTATGTTTGTCTATGTATTCACACATGTATTATGTTTCCGATTAATACAATTCTAGCATGAATAATAAACATTTATCATGAAATAAGGAAATAAATAATAACTTTATTATTGCCTCTAGGGCATATTTCCTTCACTCTTGCCCAGTTCTCATGTCCTGGGGCTCATGCTCAGAATGGCGTTGCTGAACGCAAGCATCACCATTTGCTTGAAACGGCTCGTGCGCTCATGATTGCTGCTTCCCTTCCACCCCATTTTTGGGCTGAGGCTGTTTCCGCATCCACCTATCTCATCAACATTCAGCCATCGACTGCTCTTCAGGGTGGCATTCCTATGGAGTGTCTCACTGGTCGCTCTCCTGACTACTCAGCTCTTCGTATGTTTGGATGTGTGTGCTATGTTCTTCTTGCCGCCCGTGAACGAACCAAACTGACTGCTCAGTCGGTTGAGTGTGTTTTCCTTGGCTACAGTGATGAGCACAAGGGCTATCGATGTTGGGATCCTGTGGGTCGTCGCTTGCGCATCTCGCGTGATGTGACTTTTGACGAGTCTCGCTCTTACTACCCACATTCTTCCTCCTCGAGTTTCTCTGTCAACGACCTTTCCTTCCTCCTTCTTCCCGATACGCCCCACTATGTGCCTCCTGTGTCACCTCTTCCTCTGGCACCTCTCCTTCCTTCTCATTCACCACCGACCCCGTCTTGTCCCTCCTCCTCCTCCACCTCTCCACCACCATCTCCAGTTCGTCGTCCTCTCTCCCCGTTTCCTCTCCACTATACTCGTCGCTCTCGTACTGAGGATGTCTCCTCTGACGAGCCTTCCACCTCTGCCGCACCTCTCACGCCTCCCTCGGTTCACAACCTCCGGGCTCGGCCTCGCCCTCCGCCTGATCGCTACTCCCCTGATCGGTACGGTCTCTCTGTTATTGCTGAGCCCATTTCCTATCAGACTGCCATGACTCAGCCTGAATGGCAACTTGCGATGGCCGAAGAGCTCGCTGCCCTTGAGCGCTCTGGCACATGGGATTTGGTTCCCCTTTCTTCCGGTGTCCGTTCCATCACCTGCAAGTGGGTCTACAAGATTAAGACTCGCTCCGATGGTTCCCTTGAGCGCTACAAAGCTCGTCTTGTGGCCCGTGGTTTTCAGCAGGAGCAGGGGCGCGATTATGATGAGACATTCGCTCCTGTGGCCCACATGATCACTGTTCGCACCCTTCTTGCTGTGGCTTCTATTCGTCAGTGGTCCATCTCTCAACTTGATGTTCAGAACATTTTTCTCAATGGTGAGTTGCGTGAGGAGGTTTATATGCAGCCACCACCGGGGTACTATGCTCCTGACGGTATGGTCTGTAGACTTCGCCGCTCCCTATATGGTCTCAAACAGGCCCCTCGCGCCTGGTTTGAGCGCTTTGCCTTTGTGGTAACTGCTGCTGGTTTCTTGCCCAGTAATCATGATCCAGCGTTGTTTGTCCACACGTCTCCTCGTGGTCGGACTCTTCTCCTTCTCTATGTTGATGACATGATCATCACTGGTGACGACTCTGATTACATTGCCTTCGTTAAGGCTCGTCTTCGCGACCAGTTTCTCATGACTGATCTTGGTCCACTTCGCTATTTTCTTGGGATTGAGATCTCTTCGACTCCTGATGGCTTCTACATCTCCCAAGAAAAATATATTCAGGATCTTCTTGCTCGCGCTGCTCTCGGTGATGAGCGCACTGTTGTCACTCCCATGGAGCTCAATGTTCAGCTTCATGCCTCTGATGGTGACCCTCTCCCTAATCCCACTCGCTATCGTCATCTTGTTGGCAGTCTTGTCTATCTTGCTGTTACGCGTCCTGACATCTCCTATCCTGTCCACATTCTGAGTCAGTTTGTCTCAAATCCCACCTCTGTCCACTATAGTCATCTCCTCCGTGTTCTCCGATATCTTCGTGGCACGATCTCTCAGCGCCTTTTCTTTCCCCGCTCCAGCTCTCTTGCGCTCCAGGCCTACTCTGATGCTACCTGGGCTAGTGATCCCTCTGATCGACGCTCACTGTCTGCTTATTGTGTCTTTCTTGGTGGCTCTCTTATTGCCTGGAAGACAAAGAAACAGACTGCCGTTTCTCGCTCGAGTACAGAGGCTGAGTTGTGAGCCGTGGCTATGCTGACGGCTGAGGTGATCTGGTTACGTTGGCTACTTGAGGATTTTGGTGTGTCTGCTACTATATCGACTCCTTTATTGTCAGACAGTACTGGTGCTATCAGCATTGCGCGTGACCCGGTGAAGCATGAGCTCACCAAGCACATCGGTGTGGATGCCCACTTTGTGTTGCTGCTGTACAGGATCAGACTCTTGCTCTTCACTATGTGCCCTCTGAATTACAGTTGGCAGACTTCTTCACGAAGGCACAAACTCGAGCGCAGCATAGTTTTCTTCTCTCCAAACTCAGTGTTGTCGACCCACCATGAGTTTGAGGGGGGGGGGGGAGGGGGGGGGTGTTAGATGTGTATAGTCCCTTTTCGATTTATCCCCATTGTATGAGGGGTCTCTTGTACTTCACCACACTTGTATATGTATTGGCCTTTGGCCCTCCTGAGAATACAGTTGCTATTCATCCAACAACGACATACTCCCACCAAGCAGGAAAACAGCGAGTTACATCCAGAACGCCACAGGAGAAAATGCGTGGACATTCTTGGTCATTTGACACGACTTGGTAGCGGGATCAGCGATCCGCAGCTCTCCCTTGCGAGAGTATCGGAGGCGAAATGTGGTGACGTTGAGCATGCAGCCATCAGTGTAACTGGACGTCATCCCCTGGCGTACCACACAGTCCACAAGGCAAAACCTGCTGAGCCGCTCGCCGCTCCTTGTACCAGAGCTTGTCCTTGGCCGTCTTCCAGTCGAGCCGCGGCATCTTCATGCCACTGGCAGGAGTAGGGTCAGCGACCTGGCAGGCGCTGACGTAGCCATCCTCGTCAAGGCCAACCCAAGCATCCAGGTAACCATCGATGTAGCAGTTGTCCATGAACGGCAGCCCCCACTCCCCATGGCACGTCCACTCACGGCTGCCATCGTCAAAGGACAAGGTGCGGAAGTGCCGGTCGGCAAGGCTGGTGGTGGTGAGGGCCGACACGAAGACGGTGCGTCCATCCGGGTGCGCGGCGCAGGAGCAGACCCTCTCCTTCCGGGCGAACGGCGAGGGCACGACGCTCGTCCAGGACCAGTCCACGGTCGGCGCCGAGGAGCGCAGGTCCTTGGCGGCGGAGGACAGCACCTCGATGGCCTGAGGCCGCCGCATGAAGTAGTAGGTGAACGCGTACAACGTGTCGGCGGCGGCTGGCAGGAAGACGGCGCAGCCGTCCTGGAGCGCGGCCGGGATGGGAGGGCCGGTGGTGAGCCTGGTAGTCTCCGTGTCGTAGACGAGGGTGGCGGGGTGTCGGTGAGGATGGGGTCGTCCGGGCTGTCGGTGTCGATCTTGCGGATGGTGAAGCCCTTGTCCCAGTCGTCCAGCACCAGGTAGAGGTGCTTCTGTAGCTTTTGTGCTCCGCTGCTCGTTGTCGTGCCCCTGAAACTGTCGCCGTTTATGCATCCTTGCTCCTCCTTGGCCTCTGACGTCGGAGTTGATTTTCTCCTGATTCATCCTCTGAGTTGTGTGAAGACCCGATTTTTCGTTGCGTCTTAGGTGACTGCCAAATGCGATGAGAGAGATTTGAAATCGGTGCTTGGGCTTGGTTTGCAATCGACTCGGGATTTTTTTTTGAGGGGAACGTCGCTGCCAATTTATTAACTAAGTGGCCTCAGCCACAACAATGTCATGAATACAAGGAGGAAAAGAAAACCAGGTCTTGCACAACTTATTAAGGCAGCCATCCCTAGCTAGATTATGTGCCGCGCGATTCGCGGAACGCCTAGCCCAAAGCACACGAAAATCCTCCCGAGAGTTAAGAAGCTCCTTAATCTCTTCTATGAGGGGGTCATACCGGGAGCTAGCTAGCTCTGTCGAAGATAACGTTTGTTTGACTCCCAGATTGTCTGTCTCCAAGACAATCCTCCGAGCGCCCACCTCAATCGCCAGCTGGACACCGCGCCGACAAGCCAACAACTCTGCATGTTCTGGATCCGTCAGGGATGAAAAAAAATGGCATGAGCCTCCCACGAACCTGCCACGATGATCGCGTACGACCACTCCATCGCCTCCCGAGCCATCCACCTTCGCTGTCGCTCCATCGACGTTAAGTTTAAGCCATCCATGGTCGGGGGGCGCCACTCCTCCGTTGGCGTTCCTCCTTGTGTGGTAACTGGTGGAGCATGGACCTTAGCCCATTCATCCAGCAGTGCCCAGACACGATCAACCAGGGATCTAGCATCCTCAATGAGCTTTCCGTCTCTTGGCGCATTTCTTGCTAGCCACATGTGATAAAGCATCATCATAGAGACAGCCTTATTCGCTTGAGACGCTTCGCCAAACCAGTCCAGCATCCATCGGCCTAGTTGATGTTGTGTATGGATTGTCTCTGGCACCGAGAACATGTCATCACCTCTATCTACATTAACAACTGCCCACACGTGCTGAGCATGGGGACACTTCCAAAACCGATGGATGGATGTCTCTTCCCTTCCGCAAACCGGGCACCGGACTCCTAGTTTAATACAACGTCGCTGCAGCTCGGCCCCTACGGCCAGACCATTCCTGGCCAATCTCCAGGCGTGTATTTTAACTTTGCCTGGGATATTGGTATCCCATAGCTCAATCCATCCCTGATGCGCTGTGACTATACCTGTCCATACCTCGGGCCGGGCCGGGCTTCGGGCCGGGCCTAGCCAAGCCCGACGCAAAAAACCCAGGCCCAGGCCCGGCCCGGCCCGACCAACGGGCCTGTTTTTTAGGCCCAAGCCCGGCCCGAACACCTAAAAGCCCGTCGGGCTTCGGGCCGGCCCGGCCCGACCTTCAGGAAAGCGCAAAAATGACGGGCCTGGGCCCGGCCCGGCCCGACCTTCGGGCTCAAAATCTAGGCCCGAGCCCGGCCCAGGGGCAGCGTCGGGCCGGGCCGGGTCGGGCTTTTTCGGGCCGGATCGGGCCGGGCCGGCCGGGCCGGGCTTCCCATGGCCAGATATAGCTGTGACTGATGATGAGGACTCTGGCGCCCCAGAACGCAAGCGTTTAATTTCCATAGCAAGATGATAGGCTGAGCGTACTGTGAATACCCCATTTAGTGTTATTCCATGCTGGGTAGTCAGTACGCCCATTACCGCCTACTGGGACCTTCAGGACGTCGCTTATATCAGCTGGCAACATCCGGACTGACCATCCAATCAACAAATTTAATTCATGGTTGGTAATTTGATCTGAACTCTATCTCAGAAACCAATTGAATAAGCTAGGAATTTTATTTGTATCAAAGGTGAACTTTTTGGAAAGACAATATAAAAAAGTCGTACCCATTAGTATCAGATATGCGAATTGTGAGCGGCACCTCAGAAAAGCAGAGGAACCCTAAATTTCTAACACACGTCGCGGCTGTGTCACCTGGTCGTTGCTGTGCTAGAACTACAACACGTAAAAAATTAACAAAGTATGTTATTTTAGATATACCTGATTCACCTAAAAAATATATATACCTGATGAGTTGTCTACATTTTGTTTTTCAACAAATATGAATTTATGCTCCATAATATATCTACTAGATGAAGAAAAAAAAGTCATTACTGTATCGGCGTCGACACGGCCGTGCTCCCCAAGCCGGCCGTGCGGCCTCCGCAAGCTCCAGACTGCCGCCGCCCCCTCGTGGAGGAGCGCTCGTTGCAACGGCCTTCGCCGCAGCCGCCACACGCTGCTAACGCTGTATGAGTATCACCGCCGCCGCATCGCGCCTCTCGGCAGCTGCCAGCGGGTTACTTTTGCACTTTCCACGGAACGCGCCGAACCTGTTCGGCGATTTGCCTAGGAACGGACTGGCGCTTGAGATGCTTGCACGAAGTTGCACCTGAGGCTCAGGTAACTACAGGACTCGTATATGCTCATTACAATAATCCTGAAGCTGTCATTTCTGTTAGTGGTAGTTTTGGAACATAACATAACCTTTTTGCAAGGTTATGTTTTGCAAATAAATCTGCATCCATACCTGCAGGTTATATAGTTCCAGATAAGTGCACAAAACAATTTTATTACTAGATTATTGCTGCTAGATTATAAGTGGAAATGAACATTTAGGCATAGTAACATCGATCGCGTCTCAGGATGATGCAACTGACCATATTTTATTTTGAGGGAACGCCTCCCCGTGCTCATCGTACAGAGGCCCAAGCCTCCCAGTTTGTGAGCTTCAGTCTACTGTCCTACAATTGACTATGAAAGTAGCCTTAAAGACGATCAGAATATTCTATCACAACAACCCCCTAACTGGATCATCTTTATTAAAAGGAAACCACTTGGGATTCTTTTTTTTTGCGTGAAAAATACCACTTTGAATGATCCCATCAGTTAACCAAACTCTGATCTGCATCAAATAAACTTTTGAAGTCGTGACGGTGTAACCAGCTCGTGCGCCCACACCAAAGAACTTTATTAATTTTGTTTCAGATTCTTCTCTTGGCTTGGACTTGGCTGTTAAGTACAGAGAATAGGCAGAGGTAAAACTATATATACAATGATAAATTTAAGTTTCGGTGTATTATGTATCATTCCGATGGAAATTATGTTGTGAGCCGTCCACAGAAACTGCATAGAAGCCATCTTTGTTGCGGTATGATGGGGGAAGTCTTTAATCCCCTGCCCAGTGTCTACTATCCGGTGTCAAGAAGTTGTATTCTCTCTATACCTCATGGAGTAGTGCACAAATTGTGCCAGATTCAGTAAGCTAAGAGCAGCCATCATCCAGAAGAAATAGTCCAAATGCCCTTCATTCAGATTATCCGGGATCCATCCAGGAGCATCACCGTGCGCCGTGGCCACCGCAACAACACTAAATATGAGCGCGTTGAAGTAAGCCGCGGACGCAACTGCAAGCTGCGCGAATGCTGCACAAAGGCTCTTCATGGTGTAAGGGGCCTCATCGTAGAAGAACTCCATCATGCCGATTCCTGCGAAAACCCCGGCTGCACCATGCATTACATATGCAGGCACTTGCCACAGAATGCTCACTGGGACGGGCACATTCTGGTCTCTCAGGCCGCTAGCTTGTGCGGTCGCCAGTCTCTTCATCTCGAGCATTGCTGAGTAGATCATGGTCAGCATGGACAGCGCAAAGCCAATTCCAAGGCGCTGCGTCTGTGAGAAGCCCTTCGCCTTGCCAGTATAACGCCGCGCGAGTGGCACTAGCACGGATTCGTAGATGAAAACCCCGATAAGGACGCTGAACACGCTGACAATAGAGAGGGAGGCAGGTGGGATTGCGAACTGGCCGACGTGGTTGTCCATGACCATCCCCTGCTCGATAAACGTCGATGCGGTCTGCCCAGCGACTGCGTAGAAGATCACGAACGACGCCCAGACGTGGAACATCCGTAGCAGTATCTTCAACTCCTCAACTTGGGTCACTGTGCAGAGACTCCATGAACACAACGGCAACACCATGCATGTCTGGTCTAACGGGGGCGGCACAGTGGCAGCCTTGTCTAGAAACCTGAAGATTGCAATCACATAATTATAACTTGTAGATATAAGAGGTAAGCTCTCGCATTTAAGTTTACTCATAGATGCAGTTTCTAGATATGGTTTCATAGCAAATTTCTGATATCTTTTGTACTTGCAAATAAGATGTCACAGCTCACAAGTGAATTATTGTCTTGCACCAAAAGATGTCATAGCTCAATGAAAATGACTTGTTTTTAATTGTCAAATTTAGACAATAGGTTGACTTGAGTAATGCAATAATTGGAGTACCTGAATTGACTTGTATGCTGAATTTTGTGACTTGATTCAGCTGATGATGACGAACTGGCCAGCTCGTACAAGAGCGAGATATCATCTGGCAGTTGCACATGCCACTTCCTGACGGCCGCAACGAGCACCTGACAGATACTCGTGAATGGGCTTGCTCTCAGTTTCCTGAACCTGTACACTCTGGAGCCACCAACAAATACTGCTAGGCCCAAGGCCATGAGCACCGTTGGGATTGCAAAACTGAGCCCCCACCCACCATTGTCCTGCAGCCAAACAAGCAGTGTGCTTGACAGAAGGGAGCCGAGATTGAGCAGGAAGTAGTACCAGTTGAAGAAGGAGCCCTTCTTCTCCAGCTCCATCAGGTCTCCGCTGTCGAATTGGTCGGCACCGAAGGCTGACGCACAGGGTTTAATGCCACCGGTCCCAAGTGCGGCAAGATAGAGTCCCAGGTACACCACCACAGTATGATGAACATCACCATGGTAGTAGGATGTCGGGACTGATGCTGCAACTGTGAGCACGAGCATTCCCTGTCAAAGTGAAAGTGTTCAGAGCTGCAATTGTCATACAGATCTGGTCGGTTAGCTGTGCTAGCTGTACTTACGATGGTGTGGACTGGAAGGGAAACAACTATCGTCCAGTATCTTCCCAGATATGTGTCAGCCAAGAAGGCCCCAATAAGTGGTGTGAGGAAGCATGCGCCGACCCAGGCAGAGACATCCCGCGCAGCAGCGACCTTGCTTTCGTGGAGCACGGTGGTGAGGTAGGTTACCAAGTTGGTCGCGATTGCGTAGAAGGCGACGCATTCGCAGAACTCGACGCCTGAGATGCGTTGAGGTGGTCAGCAGTAAAAAGGGAAGAAGAGAAAACAGGAGCGGTTTGCATGAGTGAATCGCTGTTGTCTGGTACCTAAAATCATGTAGCACGCCCTCCAATTGCCTGTGTTGCACTTCAGAGCAGGCTGATTGTTGATGTCAACAGATCCATCGCCGGTGTATTCTGAACCTACATCCTACACAGCAGTGCCAGGATGTCCAGTTTGGAAATTTGCAACTGTAAATCTCTCGCGGAGGACCGAAAAGAACTGAAGAATTACACATGCTAACTGAAATTATTCTCATATATACTAGTGTTGGGCAGTACCTGATTATACGGTAGGAGATGAAGCAGGGGCCTCTCCTCGTCTGCTGCTGCTGCTTCCATGGCTGCTTACAAGATGGAGCAGACGAGGGTTAAGGGGTGGAGCTCAGCACCTAAAAGTTACCTGCATGTGCTCTTGTCTACTTTTGGTCTGAAGAGTGGTAGGTTGCCTATCAGTTATCACTAAGATATGGTAAAAAGGTGGCACGCTCATTCCAAATCGAGGGATCGCGTGTGTTGTGACTGCATTTTCTAGTGATTGAACTATGATTAAAGGGTTCGATGTTAGCTACAGACCACAGTGCTGTCTCTATTCGCCTACATCAGGACCCATGGCCATGCCATCTCCTCTCCCTCTCACTCACTCATTAGCAGCAGTGCTATTCTCCAACTTCTGTAGGGGACTAGGAGGTAATTTTTTTTCTTTGATTCTGTTCAGAACTAGTATATATGTCGACCTGACTGTACTTTTGAAATCACAAGGAGCAGACACACACCTTTGCAAATGCAATCAATGGCGCTGGTGGTGGTCTACTGAGAGGATTGGTTATGTTGGAGGGGCGGAGCAGATGGTTAAAACAAATAGATGGGACGAAAATTTGAAAGGTGGAGGGATGGCGATGGTGAGTCCGTCCATATCTAGTAGGGTCCAGAAGATGTTCCACCTGCAGCACAAAGCCAGCTCTTTTCTGCTTGCTATTGCCTCAGGTATTTTCATTAATCTATGAATATATAGGAGCACGTGTGTTGGCTGAACCACACTAATAAGAAATTAAGAATCATTAAACAACCCTCTAAACTTGGAAGAAAAGAGGTGATGCTGTCCTGTCGAACTCCTTCCAACAACTTTAGGCCCATCATCACCAAATGCCAAAAGTTACGATCTGGTTGGTGAGCTCGGATCCTCTCAAGGGAGGCAGGCTAGTGCTTCTCTCTCACATATGATGGTCTATCTTGTTACTGAATTCTCCCAAATACAATTTAGAGGAGAAATTTGCTTAGTTATATCTATATTTGTGGTTCATAATTTGTTTGTGCTCATGATAATTCTCATGGAATTTATATTGTTGAGTTTGCTTTCAATACTTATAATTATTATGAGAGAGGAAAGAATAACAACTCCAAGAGCCCTCTCTATGTTCCTAACAGGCTACAATTGTAAGAAACTTATTTTATCGTGCATTGATCTTCACTATATGTTAATGATCTATTCTTTTATGCCATGCCAATGCATAGGAAACACGTTAGACTTTAATATTACACTAGCATAGCCCGCGTGGCGTCATGCCGCGCCTGTCAATACGGTGTGTTCACATGGATTATGTTTACTATTTACAATTAAATTATGAAGTTAAGATAGCAGATCATTGTATGTAAAATTGTGAGCGTCAGAAAATAAGTAAGAAAGAAGCAAATTTATTGGCATCATGCATGTTGGACGTTGCTAAAGAGGGAAACACATGTTCATATATCTCTGATAGGGATCATCTATTTTTGTCGATCGTGGCACGACTCTAGTGTGGCAAGACGGAAGAATCATTGATAATTATTGCTAGAGTAAATCATCCTGGTGTAGTCTCCTGCATGATTAGTGCCCCCTGATAAAGTGATAAAGAGGTTTTGCGAATTGTTGCCTCCGACCCACAGGTGGCTTGGTGCCTAATGATAGGATCTTTACTATATGGGCACTAAGGGTACATGCAGAACAGTATCACATCAGAGAAGTTGTCGCATATTTTTGCTAGAACTCTTACTTGCCTTGCAAATTCATTCTGATAGGTGGTTAACTACTGGCAGGCCATGCTAAACTGCAACTCTTTTATTCATGCTTTCTCCTGTGTTGTAAGGAGTTTCCATTCTGACACTTCAAATGCACTGTAGCTATGTTGATTGTGATATTGTGGTTACCCCAAATGTACTCCGGGGCCACTTGGGCAGCCTTTAATCAGCTAATGGGTGGCTGCAGCTGCAGCGGTTATTGATTAGTTTCGGGACATTCCTTATGCTTGTACATGGGTTGGATGGTTGTTTTCCAATTTGACTACGTCCTCCTTGGCAGTCTTCTGTTTGGCTTTATCTCTGCATGCGGTGGTCTGGGTCCTTTAATTTGTTGTTTGGATTTCTCTTTGCATGCGGTAGTCTTGTGCTTCACGTGTTGTGTGGTTTGCTTTAGAAAACTGGTTTGCATATGTGTTTGCCAAAGATTGTTTGCGTGTCGGAAATGGATATGTTGACTTTTCTCAAGTCCGGCTTCCTCTTTCTTGTTGGCCTATGCGAAGGTATTTAACAATCGTTTGTAACCAAGTAATACAATCTTATGTTGTGAGAATTTATTACTTAGTCAAAAAGATCATGTTTACACCAAATTAGAGATTAGATTCAGATTTGGGGAGAAAAAAACTGTGTTAAAAAACTACATGTTATACCCCGTTCTTTAACAAACACCTATGTGTTGAAGATTGTCTATTCATTAAGAAATTTCCTCTTTGTGTTACAGCTGAATCCAGTTCATAATCCAAAATTACGAAGTTAATCATCATCAATGGGGAACTATTTGTCAAATTACACAAGACAGTGCAATATCACGGCATACTAACTCCAGATGTTTGTACTTGTGCGCTGCAGAACATAAAGCCAAATCAATAGAACAACTTTAGTATATTTGAATGAGTAGCTAGAAGTGAAAATCTATGTAGGCCTGAGAGTGAAGCCCCAGTTAAGGACGCGGTGCTTATGCGTATCATCTACTCATCTTGTCGAACAAACAAAAGGAAAAACACCACACTGCTTTTTATAGAGGTAAAAACATTCAAATTAAATTAACAGAACTATATGGATAAGGTTGTATTCACATAAAAGGGAAGTAATGCATATAAGCAAACTGAAAAGCACACATTTTTTTTCACCATGTGTGGTGCATCTTAGATGACAAAAAATACACATCCACACTTTTCTAATAAGACTAAACACGATATATTTATTTCTGGTCTGCATCATTCTAGTTTTATTTCTGGCTTACACCATTCGGAAAGGAAAGTGAATAACTGGATATCAAATTTGATGGCCATGAACTGAATCAATATCTCTGAAGATTCAACACCATGTTTATCAAAAAATGTGTACACCATTTCAACATCAAATATTAAGTCTAGAAAAAACATAGCTCAAGTATTAGCATATACAATCTAAATTTGAGATCACCATGAAGGTATCAAAAATTACATAGAGCATCACTAATTTTAACACAAAGTGTGCTCTATCTACAAATGATAGTTATCAGCCATGAAATCTTCTCTTCATCTCATGACATGAGCAACCGGCCTCATTGATGACACATTCCTCCATGTAGATCTGCAATGTTACAGTCAAACAAGTGCCATGCAAAGATAATCAACACATGTGAATTTTGCAGAACATATAAAGTAATAAATCTTAACTTTCAAGAGAAAAGAACAACAACAAACCACACACTTCAAGGGCAGCTACATAGTACATTGTGTGTAATTTTAAATATTTGGCTCAAACATGTACATGTCTATCTTTGCCTTCTAAGACAATTCTTGTTCTATATTTTATTGCCATCGGAACAAACAACCATAACAAACCAAAAGTCTCTACCAAATACCATAAACCTCCCAGTACACAAATATCTAATTAAGATAGAATCATTAATTAGTAAAACAATTGGAAATCATAGTGAAGCTATCCATTGGAAATCATAGTAATGCATACCCCTGATTTATGCAAATTTCATCACCTGGGAGACAGAAGGGATGACAATAACCAAGCCAGCAAGGTACAGTTTTGAATACGGAAGAAAAAACAATTGTACAAGTTTTGTACTTCAGAAATGCACCAAAAGTTCAAAAACAAAACCCAAGCTAAATCCCATCTCTAACAGAACGGCACGGTTCTACTTAGTTAATATGCATCACTATACCCCCCCTTTCCCCACCCCCGCCGCCGCTCCCACGAGCGGGCCGGGGGAAACCTAGCTCCGCCCCCAGCCTCTCCTCCTCCGGCCTCCTCCTCCCTCGCCGCCGCCTAGGGGTGCCGCCGGGCGAAGCCCGGTCGGCGTGGGCGGCGGCGGGGTCACTCCATCTCCTCCTCGCGGAGCTCCTGGCCGGCGTGGGACGGCGGGCTACAGTAGGCGTCGGGCTGTGGCGGGGCTCGACGGCGCAAATCCGGGAGATCCTGGTGGTGCCGGCGTGTCGGCCCCGCTGGTGCCTCGTGGTGGCGCGGCGGCTGCCTGGTGGGGCGTGCGTGGGCGTGATTCGGCGGCGGATCTGGCCAGGCGGCGCGGGGCGCGGGCAGTGTGGGCGGCGGCTGGGGTCCGGCTTCGGGCTCCCGGCGGCTGAGATGGTTCCTCTCTGTCGCGGGCGTGCGGCGGTGGTGCGGCTCAGCCGGTGGCGGTCCGGCGACCTAGTGGTGGTGGCCGACGGTGCTCGTGGTGGTGGTGCTTCCACTTGGCGGCTCTCTGTGCGGGGAGGCAGGGGAGCGGCTTGGACAGGGGCGGCGGCGCCGACGGCGTGCCGGCTGTAGCGCGAAGGCGGGAACTTTACGGGCCTCGGAGATCCCGGCCGGGCCTGGTATGTTCCTGCTATTGCGTCCGGTCAGCTACCGTCATCGACGGTGGAGGTGGGGCCCTCCCGCGTGCCGACGATGCTGCTGCCCTAGTCCCGGCTCCTCTTCTTCACTGTGCAGGCCATGCTTCGCGGTGCCGTGGTGAGACAGCGTGGGAAGCTTCACGTCCGGGTTGGCGCAGGGTGGTGGTCGGTTTGGTGGCGAGCTCCGGAGTGCCTGAGGTGAAGGTTGGGATCAGGAGAAATCCCTGTTGGCTTGACCGACACCGACGCGGTGGCGCATGAGGGTGCCGCCGGATCTTGCTGGAGGGCGTTGGGGCTACCCTTCCTCTCTCCTCGCCGCGTACCGGGGGAAATCCTTGGCAGCAGCGTCGTCATCGTCGCATCCCTTCTTGGAGGTGTTGTTTGGTACCGGCGCTTCAGAGGCTCGGAGCTGAGTGGGCGATCTTCGGTGGTTGCTACAGCCACGAGGCTTCTTCATTTTTTGTCGATCTGCCGTTGTCGGCATTCGTTTCTCTTTCATTTTCTTTATCATTTCGTTTGGGTGTGACTGTGCTGCTTCCGCCCCAGCACCTATCGTTTGCTGTCTCGGTCGGTTGCTTTGTATACAAAGCGGGGGGAAAACCTTTTTCGGTATTAACATACAGAGCTATTCCTATTGCATGTGAGCAAAGATTTTGCAAACATTAGTAGCATTTCAGTTATGGATTATGATATAAGAGGCCAAGTTTCAGAAAATCAAATCTGTCTGAAACATGTACAATTTATACTCGAACTATGTATAAATTACACGAGAAGCATAAAAATATGTTTGTAGAGATGCCAAGGAAGAGAGAGAGGTCCCCTACTTGCATCATTGTATGTCTAGAAGCCACATGTCCAGTCTGTAGTACATGTCACTGCAAGGCAGAAGAACACACTAATTGTTTGACATCGAATAAGGTGCAAACATTCATAGGCATCAGGCATTCACATGGCTGCTAGTCCACTTGAAGAACAAACGTGTTTTCGACCAAAAAATATATATGATGCCTAAAGTTTGCAGGAAATGTCCCAAAATAAACTCTCTACCTGGGATCTTTGTCCCACAAAACTATCAGAGTTGCAAACATATCTACAATCATTAAGCAATTCAAGGCTCATGCTAAGTGCAGCATTTTCCTTCATATTACGTACTGAACTATCGAACACAAGTAGCATAGAATACCACCAAGTTGGTACAAGTACCACCACCAATGATCACTCTAACATTATTCCCGTGGATCCATGACGGGTTAATATTCTTTTTCTAAGTATACTGATTATGTCATGCATGCTCGTAACCACAATTTACGTGGTTCACTGTGAGCTAACTCTCCACAAAGCCCAGCAGGGAATCACTTAAATGCAACGGTTGACAGACCTTATTAGGATTCTAGACCTCTGTTGGTGAAACTGGAAGTGTTGGCTCACCTGCATACTCAAATAAGCATCACAGTTCACGTGACATATGTGCACTAATTGATGCAAGCAGAAAGGCTGTGTAGAAGGAAGAACATTTAGGTGGTGCTGCCGGAATTAATCATACATTATACTCGTAAGTAAGCTGGCTTTTGGCGTTTGGACTGATTGCTTGTCCGCGCGCGGCCGCGGCAGAACCCATCCACCGGCCAGCGTTGCTCGATCCTCGGTGGCAGCTCGTCGGCACCATCGCGCGCTTGCGCGCGCTCCCATGCCCCGCGCGGCTTGCGCGGCCTCCCACACCCCGTAGCTCGCACCGTATGGGTCCCTCCTCCCTCGTCCTCCGGAACAGAGTCGCTGGAGCACACCCTGTCCTCGTCGGCCGTGTGGTCGCTGAAGCACAACCCATCCCAACAGAGAAGGGGAGAGATCGACGACACCTGCGTCCATGGTCATCGGCCTAGTGCACGGCCGTGATGGCAAGGTTCTACGGCACGAAAGGCACGCGACCCTCGGCCTCAACGGTGCTCCCGCGGCACACAACCAGCGTACGATGGACACAGCAGAGGCACCCCCCCCCCCCCCCCCCCCCCCCCCCCCACACACACACACACACACGGTCTACATCGCCCTCCTCTGCATGAAACGCGACCCGACAGCGATGATGTCGCACTCCCCAGCGGGAGTTGAAGCAGCGTGCTTGGGCACTTCCAGCCGCCACATGACTGCCGACGGCAGCGGCAGCGAAACGGCAAGGCCTGGCCATGGCTTGCGGCCACGATCCGGCTGCGCATCCTCAAGGCGCGGCACGACCTTCTGCCGTTCTGCGCATGGCGTGGCCTCGCTCCTCCTCCCCTTCTCCTGGATGTACGCGGAAGGCTACGCCTGCACCGTGACCTCCCCGTGCTCCTCGTTGTCGGCCTTCCCATCGAGTGTGACCTGCACGCCGGGGTACTTGTCCATTTTCCCGGCAAGCTCGAGGGACTTCCAGTCGTCTGACCTGTCGAGGAACACGACGGACACGCCTTGCGTGACCTGCTCGTCACCGCCGAAGCGGCGGTCCACGAGGACGGCCTCGTCGGCGACAACAGTGGCGATGCCCGTATCATTGTCAGTCCACAATTCGGCAGCATCGTCCGTGGCAGTAGAACCGGCGGAAGCCGATGCGCCGAGTGGACTTAAACGGCGCCGGTGGTGGTGAGGAGCTTCGGCGCGTCTTGGCAGAAGCAGTTTGTGTGCCCGGCGGCAGGAGGGACTCGGGCCCGCCCATGGCGAAGCAGCTTGGGGCGGAGCTTGGGGACAGGAGGCATGACGTCGAGGCGTAAACCAGGGCTAGATGGGGTGGGGGGCACTCGTTCACGTCGAGGCGGAGGGGCGTCGATCCCGCATATCCCCACAATGACGGCGAGGTGCCGGCGGCCTAACACTGGTCGACGGGTTGGGAAGTCGCGTGAACCATGGCCACCGTGGGCACGACCCGGGCTGCGAGGAGGACGGGGATTACCACAATTGTGTAACTAACTGATTTGAATTTCCACATTTATAGGTCAGTGATCACTTTAGAACATACAAATTGAGAAACCATCCAGAAAACACCACCGACCTGACACAATGTCACGCGTCGGCTCAAAAAGAAAATGTATTACGTGTCAGGAGCGGTAAGGACCAACGCATACATTCATAGGTAGAAAGAAAATATTAAAATACAACTGCCTACATTAAGCAGCCATTCGGGAGACAAGACATGCATGTGGTACATCCACCGCTGCATGCATGCATCCAGAACCTGCCACGCATGGTCACATCTACCATTGCATGCACGCAATGGAGGTTGAACCCGCCGCCCGACAAAAGCGCAGTTTTGACCAGGATACCATATCTAAAGAAAACGCAATGCATACACGCATGTTGTACCCCGCTTTGTCCCCCACTAAATACGTGTTGCGTCCCGATTTGTCGGTTTTTCACTGATTGAAAAAAGTCAAAAAATCCAGATAAAAGAAACTTGGCCAGATTTAGTGCTGTCCCACATGCATTGGAAAACGCTAAACCCACCAAAAGAACCGTCACAACAGTTCAAAAAATTTGAAACAAAAAACCAAATCCACAACGCCTTTGTACACAGCCAGGTACCAAACAAATGCACGTGTCTCATTCAAATTTACCCAAACATCACTTTCATCCAAGTGGATCAACCTTGAGGCAAAAACTTGGTCTGGAATAGAGGCTTGGGTACTAGGGGGCTGTTTGGATCATTGCCCCAATGCGCCCTGCCAAAATATTGGTAGTTGACCAGCTCTAGGTATCCATTTGGTTGCAAGCCAAATAATTGGCACGCCCACACCTCCATAACATCTCTAGTTCAATCCTCAGCCAATATTTTGGCAAGGCATGGGCGGCCGATTCCTGCGCCAATATTTTGGCAAGCCAACGATTGGCAAGGCTGGCGCTGGCTCAAACCAAACAGACCCTAGAAGCCGTAGGGCGCGCTTTGCTGCGCTGCATTGCCTCTACGTTTTGATAATTCACCTATTCTTTTGAATTATATGTATCTGTGAGATTAATTTTTGGTTTCGATGTGCAAAAGCAAACCATTTCTATCGGAAACATTCCTATAATGAATTCCTTAGGAAACTTTATTATAAATGAAATATACGAATTGTAATCAATCAAATATTACTAAATCATGGTATTTAGTACCACTCGGAATTACTACCTCCGTCCGGGTTTATTAGGCCTTCTAGTATTTTGAGTCAAACTTTGACCATTCATATGACTAAAAAAATATAAAAATATATGCTACAAAAAGTACACTCGTGGATTTGTATTTGAAAGAGCTTTTAAAAGATATAATTTTTGTGACATATAGTTTACATTTTATTAGTTAAATTTATTGGTCAAACTTTAGCCCAAAATAAGAGGGGGCTTAATAAACCTGGATGGAGGTAGTAGAATATAAGGGAATTTATATCTACACTGGTATTATAATATCAGAATTGGGAGGCAGGTCGGAATTAGCAAATGATAGAAATATAAAAGGAAAAAATCAAAGGGTATTCAGAAAAACATAAATCTCGTCAACAATACTTTGTCTACCTACTTCTCTTACAGGATTATATTTATGCATTTGCCCATGATTATGGATCAAATGGTTCTGAACCTATGAAAATAATTCGTTCTAATAACAAGAAATTTAGTAGGAAATTCAATTCGGCTCCCGGGAGCACGTGCTCCCGCACCTGAAAATAATTTTTGAAGTGACAAAAAATTTAAGACAAATGTTTAATGTGTTCTTAGTCACATCAAATACTACCTGTAAATTTTGAGGCAAAATGGTTAAGAATTTTGGTCTGTACTAAAAAAATCACATTAAACACCAAATGTCACTCCAAATTTGTTTAATTCACCAAGGAAACACTGTTTCACATGAATTTTTTCAAGCATGCTTGCAACACTAAAACAAACATCTACAAAAAGCATAACTTTTTCAAAAAAAATACATTTTTTTATTTACTATTTTTTCCCGAAGCAAATGCTCCCGGGAGCCAAAATGCCCCTCCCGAAATTAGTTTGCTACTTGTGAAACATTTAATTATTTGAATGTATCAGCAGAATTTTTGGATAACTCGGTTGATCATCCTAACCAATATCAATTATTGGATTACAAAAAATATTTTTATTCCAAGTTTTATTCTCAGATTCTATCTGAGCGACTAATAGAGAGGACAGAAGATATATAGTTTTACTTTCCTTTCCATGTTCATGTTTTTCTTTTAACCAAGCATGAGGAAAGTTGCATAATGACAAATATCAATATTCTTTTTTTTTGCAGGAACAAATATCTAGGACAACGCTAACGCCCACACGTGTGGTGGGAGTCAAGCCCGCCCACACGTCCTATAATACACAGACTGCGCCACGTCAATGCATCCATGCACGTGGGAATTTTTTTGGATTTTTAGTTTTAAAAATGTTTTATCTCTTAAATAAAAATCCAATTGAAGATCCGTTTTCACCATTAAATCCCTCGCGATGAGATCTTCAAAACTAGATCTCATATCAATATATTTCGATGATTTTTTGGGGGTTAAAAGTTGTCATGTCTATTGCACATCAATTGCCATGATGTTTACACTGAAGTTGCCATGATATGTTTCAGCTATTTTCTCCTACATTTAAAAGTAAATTTTGACATATTATATAACGGAGAATTAAGAAACTAGACTTGCCATGAACCATAAACTAAAATTGCCATGACACATGCACTTAAAATTGCCATGGTTCATAAAAAAATAATTTTCATAGTCAAAGTACTGGAATTGTCATCATTAAAAAACTAAAATTATCATGCTCTACAAACTAAAATTGCCACATGGCAACTTTAGTTTAAGCACTATGACAACTACAGTGTAAACATCATGGCAACTTTTAGAAAAAAAATCATTGAAACATATCAACACGGGGTCTAGTTTTGAAGATCTCGTCGAGACGGATTTAATGGTGAAAACGGATTTTTAATTCGATTTTTTAATTAGGAGATATAATATTTTTAAGCCGAAAACCAAAAAAATTCCTGTTGATGTCATCTGTTCATACGTGGCAAAATAAGTGGTGCTGAAGGTGTGTGAGCGATGTGCAAAATGCCACATGTGTGGGCGTTAGTTTTTTTGAATATCTATATTCGCATAGGAAAGATTACACTGTAGCTGCTTCTCAACCAAGTCGTGATTCAGTGAGGTTGTAAGAGCAACTCTAGCAGACCCCGCATCCCGCCCCAGCCTGCAAAATAACCGCCAAAGTGCGGGTCGGGGCTGGAAAACCTGCCCGATCAGACCCCGCATCCCGCCCCGCCCGCAAATATTTTTGCGGGGCGCGGCAAAACTTTTCCCCCAACCTCTAGTTTCATGGGCTAGGGGGACGACCCGAGCTCAGCCCCTATCCGCAGCGAGATATGGCGGGAGGGATATTTCCGCGCGGCCGTTCCCGCTCCCCCCACCCTCCGCTACCATTGCCCCGCCACTGCACGCTCCGGTGCATCTTTCCCGGCCGTCCTTCGCCGCCATGGACGACTCCCAACTGTCCCCGGTTACCGTCGAGGTCGCGCACGCTCCTTCCCCTCGGGCGAATCTCGTTTCCGGCCATGTTGGCCCCGTCGTCGCCCAAGTTAACGACGCGCCTACCCGCAAGCGGCATGGCAACGTGGTCGTGCAGCGGGGGAATCCGGCAGCCCCCGCCACGAAGGCCCGCGCTCTGGGCGCCAACGCTGCTGCGCGATCTCGGCCGACGGCGGAGAAGCTCACCAAGGCCGCCAGCGGCAAGAGGAAGAGGATTCTGGCTACAAAGAAGCCGCCTCCTTCATCCGCTCACTCCATCCCGAAAAAAGGTGCCCCGGCGATGCCGTTCGACGGTGCTGCTCCCCCCGCAAGCCAGGTGTTCGACGAAATGGCCGGAAGGTATGCGTCTTCGGTCATGGCAATTTTCTTTGATTTTTGCCATTTTTGTGATAGCTCGTGACTTGTTGTCGTTCACTATAGCGGTGGTTCGAACAATGTAACTACCAAGTTCGTGAACTTGTTGGACACCAACGCCGTTGACATTGATCAAGCCCCATTCGCCGCATTCGACTACAATGAAACAGAGGGCGGCGTGGACGATCATGGTTGTGAGGAAGAATTGGAGGAGATCGAAGCGGAAGCGTATGAGCAATCGCAAACAAAAACTGGGAAAAGCCAAAGATCGAAGAACTACACGACCTTGGAAGATCAAGTTCTCATCAATGCATTTAGTGCGGTGTCTCTTGATGCATTCACATGTACTTCTCAAACCGCCAAGAGGTATTGGCAAAGGATCGGAGATCAATACTTCCACATGATGGCAAAGTACCCCAATAGGACTCCACGCACATTTCGGTCGCTTCAAGGCCGTTGGGAGGTAATCAAGCCTATGTGCAGCCGTTGGGCAGCTTGCTTGGAGCAAGTACGCAATGCACCTCCAAGTGGAACCGTGAAATCGGACTATGTGAGTTTGTTTTGCCTTTGTTCACATTTGCATCATCGAAAATGATTGCATCATTTCACTTTGTTCACATTGTGTAGGACAAGATTGCCCAACATAGATACAAAGACATGGAAGTTTCGGAAGGCAAATTCTTCAAATAAGAGCATTGTTGGGACTTGCTCCAAAAGTGTGAGAAGT
This sequence comes from Triticum timopheevii, assembly GCA_963921465.1. Taxonomy (NCBI): domain Eukaryota; kingdom Viridiplantae; phylum Streptophyta; class Magnoliopsida; order Poales; family Poaceae; genus Triticum; species Triticum timopheevii. The sequence continues at coordinate 159,301,519 of OY997272.1, forward strand.
GGAAGTTGATCGACAAAGAATCCCCACCGAAGAGAGGCTCACTTACAAACATGAATGAAGATGAGGATGATGATGGCCCAAGAAATTTGAACAAGCCCGATGGCGACAAGAAGACTAAGGAGAAGATGAAGAGAGAGAAAGAAGCATCGAGATTGAGGGAGAAGATTGATGCCATGGTGCAATCAAATGAGTTGATGTTGTTGAAATCGTTAGAGATCAAGAAAGAGTTGGCCGAGAAGAAGGCAAAGGAGAAGCAAGAAAAGTGGAAATTGCTCAAGGAAGAGGGGTTGCGCAAAGCTGCCATTGAGGAGAGAAGAGCACGCGTCGCTGAAAACAAAGCCATGTCCAAGTTGCTCACCGAAGAGAACAAGATCATGTCAATGAACCGCAATGACATGGACGATCTCACCAAAACATGGCATGATATGGCAAGGAGAGAAATCTTGAAGAGGAGAATGGTTGCGTCGGCCGGTGCGTGTTACAGTTCCGGAGATGTTTTCTCTGCTCCATATGGTGGCAATGTCGATGATTTTGGTGCGGGAATTGAAACAAGTTCCGGAGGTGGATTCGGTGGTGGCGATGAACTTCAAGATGGACTCGATGGCACGGAGTGAAGATCGACCAAGATGATGTCGGACATGGGCGTAACTTTTGCAAGGCCCTCTTTTGCGTTTGTCGTACTGAACTTGACTTTTATTTGCGCGTAAAACTTTGTTATGTTGTTTGAATTTAAACTTATTTGTGGGAACTTATATCAAATGCAAGAATTGGGCGTTTTCTGTTTGCGGGTCGACGCGGCGATGTCCGAGCATACCCCGCAAAAGCCGACCCGTAAAAAAGTATATTCCGCAAATATCCTTTTATACGGGTCCGTTTGGGGGGTCTGCATCTGCAGCCGTCCGAGCCAGCCCGCAAAAGCGGTTTTCCACAAACTGCAAATGCGTTTTGTGGGCCGGCCAGATGTGGGGTCTGCTAGAGTTTCTCTAAGGTTCCCAATCCATGTGGACACACTATTTCCATCATGTAGAATGTAAAAGTATGACAAAGTTAATGATGAAGCCTCCTAGTGAAGGAATGGTAGAGATAAAGCAGATGATACAGAGATGCAAGCTTAATTGCAGACAAATTTATGATTATGAATTTACTGCATCAACTTGAATTGCTTGCATGTTTTTTGATCCCGAGCCTTTAGTCCGTATTAGAGCGAGCCCAAATTCACAGTAACTATCATCATCCAGACCATGTTCAACAATGAAGTTCCTGTGTCTAGAGCCAAGACCACCCACATTAAAATTCAAAGAGAAAATAGAAGTTCAAGTCCAAACCAAATTATCTATTTAAGAATGGAGTCAGTTAGAAGAAAACCTTAAACACTTGGAAGGCTCTGAAATATGAAAAATAACTGAATTAGTTTTTTCCCATCATGACAGCGACACAATATAATTAGAGTGGAAATCTGGATTCACATATGAAAAACCAATGGTGCATATCGTCAATTTTTTATTTAAAGGTTACGCATGAAAAAATAACTTCTGGAAGGGCTACCACTTATGGGGCGAAGAAAAGGCAAATCTTTTCGAAAATCATTTTAGAAGTGGGGGAGAGGAAAATGAGAGGCAAATGGCAAATAATGTAATGCGAGGGATGAGAGTTTATGATGGGTACTTGGTATGTCTTGACTTGTGTAGATCTCCCCGGCAACGGCACCAGAAATTCTTCCTGCTACTTCTTGAGTTTGCGTTGGTTTTTTCCTTGAAGAGGAAATGGTGATGCAACAAAATAGAGTAAGTATTTCCCTCAGCTTTTGAGAACCAAGGTATCAATCCAGTAGGAGACAACGCACAAGTCACCGAATACCTGCACAAACAAATACCAACTTGCACCCAATGCGATAAAGGGGTTGTCAATTCTTTCACGATTATTTGCAAAGTGAGATCTGATAGAGATGGATAAACGGTAACGTAATATTTTTGGTATTTTTGGTTTATGGAACGGAAATTAAAAGATTGCAAAGGAAGTAAATAGGAAACTAAAATTGTAGATCGGAAACTTATATGATGGGAAATAGACCCGGGGCCATAGGTTTCAATAGAGGCTTCTCTTAAGATAGAAATTATTACGGTGGGTGAACAAATTGTTGCCGAGCAACTGATAGAAAAGCGCAAAGTTATGACGATATCTAAGGCAATGATCATGAATATAGGCATCACGTCCGTATCAAGTAGACCGACTCCTGCCTGCATCTATGTAACATCCCCAGCATCACACTACAGTAATCTCCCCCTAATGAAGGTCATGTCATCATGATCATCATGCCAAAATGCCACTTGTCGAAAATCTCAAATTCAATTTCAAATTGCATGTCAAATATTTGCTTCTTCTTTCACGGTTCATAGGTTAGTCCCAAGAGTAATATAAAATAGCATAATAATGCATATAAAACATCTAAAATAAATAATATAGTAGCATGGAATAATAAAAAATTATAGATACGTTAGAGACGTATTTATTATCTTAGTTTGAGGAGTTCATGTATTCACTAAGTGCTAATACTTTGTTCAGGTTCTCTATTAAAAGGAGACATTAACATCCCTTAGTTTCCATTAGGACCCCGCTGCGACGGGTGGGCAGGATAAAAGATGTCATGCAAGTTCTTTTCCATAAGCACGTAAGACCATATACGGAATACATGCCTACATTATATTGATGAATTGGAGCTAGTTCTGTGTCTCTCTAGGCTATAACTGTTGCATGATGAATGACATCCAACATAATTATCCATCATTGATCCATTGCGTACGAGCTTTTCACATATTGATCTTTGCTAAGTTACTTTGTCGTTGCCACTGTTACAATCACTACAAAACTGCTACTGTTACTTTTGCCACCGTTGCCGTTAATTCCATACTGCTTTGCTACTAAATACTTTGCTGCAGATATTAAGTCGGTGTGGTTGAATTGACAACTCACCTGCTAATACTCAAGAATATTCTTTGGCTCCCCTTGTGTCGAATCAATAAATTTGGGTTGAATACTCTATCCTCGAAAACTGTTGTGACCCCCTATACTTGTGGGTTATCACCCGCCCACAGAAAAGCCCTCTCAATCTTGTTAATACTAAGGAGTGTGCTTGCGGGAGGGTTGAGGGAAATGATGTGGTAGAGCACCTGAGAGGTGAGCACAGACTTGACAAGCGCCCCCGCCCGATGGCGGTGATGTTATGGCCATCCCACGGAACAAGCCTAGCCGCCACCTTATCCACGAGAAATTGGAGATCCACCGCCCTCAGGCGCCAAACTAATAGCGAAAGACCCAAATACTTGATGGGAAAGGAGGCACGGGCCGCGGGCATCGCAGCAAGGGTTGTGTCCAAGTTGATGTTCTCGCATCTAATTGGGACGACCGAGCTCTTTTAAAAATTCGTACAAAGTCCTATCACCTTGTCAAAGTGTTCCAGGATCTGAGCGAAGTTGTCAATATCTTGCTTAACGGGAGCCATGAAAACAACCGCATCGTCGGCAAACAGAGACATGCGGAAGATGGCCCTTCGCCCTCTGATCTTGTGCAACAGCCCACGATGGGTAGCAATATCAAGAATTTGTTGCAAAGGGTCAATGGGGATGACGAAAAGCAACAGAGAGATTGGGTCTCCTTGCCGAAAAACCACGGCCGTGCTTAATGAGAGGTCCAGGCACCCCGTTGAGGAGGATCCTCAAAGAAGACGAGCGGAGCAAGGCGGTGATCCATTCCCGAAACCACGGCGGGAATCCCATCCGCTGAAGGTCGATAATGTATTCCCATCTAACCGTGTCGAAAGCCTTGCAGATGTCTAGCTTGAAGAGGAGCGCGGATGTTCTGATCTTGTGGAGCCGGCGAGCAAGGCCCCTCACATACATAAAGTTGTTGTGAATGCATCTCTTTTTGATAAAGACACTTTGCGCGTTGGAGATGAGAGTGTGCATGTGAGGGCCAAGTCTTAGAGCGAGAATCTTCACAATAAGCTTTTGACTTTTCAACATACAAGAGAGACCCTCTGCGCAAATCAAAGAACACGGGACCACCTTTGTTGAATGCTTACTGAGAATAAACACCATTCGCCCTGACAAAGGAAGAAACAGTCTGAACACATCGCATAATGGTATTGATCCACCCTTCAGCAAATCCCAGCTTGACCATGATAGCTCGGAGGTAGCTCCACTCTACCAGGTCATAGGCTTTAGCTATATCTAATTTAACCACAAATGCTCCGAATTTGCCTTTATTTTGTAAGGTAATGGATACATCCATGGGCAGAAATGAAGAATAAGTGGAGGTATCCTTCCATGTGGTTCCTTCACTATCACATACGTACCCTTCATTAGCTACTGAATTCCAAGACATCCAGGAGCTCTGCTTGACCTCTGTAGAAAATATACCATAATATTTTCGGTAATTATTATTACCACTCCCTCCGATGGAAATTAATTGATGCAGTTTTACTTAAGCTACATCAATTAATTTGGATCAGAGGGACTATATATCTTGTTCAGAAGTATAATCAAAATGAAAATAAACAAACGGCAGCTTGGTAATTGAACAATCCACCGAGTATTGTTTCTTTTAGGTACGTATATAGAGATAATGAAACCCTATAAACAAACATGGTTATAGGGAGAGAAGAGATTTAATTACTCGTTGCCGATCGATAGAGCAAACAAAAGAAATCAGGAAGTGGTTCAGACTTGGTGCGCGGTGCGGTTATGACTGTTCAGCACCACCTTCGTTACGCGGGACGCCAAGTCTAACAGACTTTCGGCTGCAGTGTTCTCATCGTCAATCGGGTCCCTTGGTCCTAGAGGATTATCCTGCATCAACGCCAGCGTACACCAACGGGGCTGGCCCGCGGCGTACTGGAGCTTGGGGAGTGCCGCGGCGATTCGCCCGGCCCGGAGGTCGTCGAAGGCGTCGGCCGCGGATCGGTTCACGTCCTTGTACAGGGTGACGCATTCCTCGAGGGTGCCGATGAGGCCCTGGATGAAGCGCAACGTCAACGTGACGTTGGCGGAGGTGAGGTTGGCGGCGGCAACGGCGAGCCGGGTGGCGTCGGGGGAGGTCGCCGCCGCCGGGTCGGCCGAGAGCGTGCGCACGCAGTAGTCGTACAGGCTGGCGTAGCCGTTGGCCCCCGCGGAGCACGTGGAGTTGATCACGGAGGAGGTGCCGCCGTCGACAAGGCAAGCCCCGGACGCGACTAGGAGGAGGAGGAGAAGGGTCGACATGCTCTGCTGGATCGCCATCCCTTCGTCCCAAATTACTTACTTGAATCGCAGCGGCCACCTCTATTTATGCTTGCACTAGGCGCATGCAGGATTGGAATTAACTGCAATTAATCTATTTCCTAATTTTCCCTACAACTTCTTCCCAAATCCAGGGATGATTAATTAAGCTATTTTATTTGTTTCCAATCGTGAGGATCAATCCTTCCTAATCAAGATCATTGCTTCCCAAGAAAACATTTTGCTTGATACGAACCAGGATCGTTGCTTCCTAAAATTTGCTTTGCTTCCTAAGAAGTTGTCAGTCGTGAGGACTGTCTCTGCAGTCCTGTACCTTCACTTCATGATGTTGGTACTTATCCTAGGGCGTTCGATTCATGTATCAGGCTGTACTGCTCCCCTTCATTTGTTCGTCAGTACTTGGTTGCAGTTGCAGCATGCTAGGTTACGTTTAGTTTGGTTCAGGGTCCTAGTCCAGTCTGTATCCTCCGGTTTGTACCGTGTCTATTGCTGCCTGTGCCAGTTATCAATGTACTCCTTGGTCTGCACTAGTGGTTGGGGCGCCATCATGTGGCGCCGCTTGAGAGGAAGCAGTGCGCAAGTTTCTATTTTAAAAAAACACAGAGTCCTTGCCTTCGTCTAAAAAACTTCTCAGAAAAAAAATCTTCACATTCATTTAAAAAGAAAGAAAAAAAGAAAAAAAATTACCACCACAGCCTACTAGCGAGTGCCACTTTGTATAACCCTCCATTTAAAAATACGAGAGGTCCTTATCTTCATCTAAAAAAATACATTTAAAAAATAATCCACACCTTCATCTAAAAAATCTAAAAGATTTCTTACCGCGGCCAACCAGCTTGCGCCACATGGCATAGCTGGTTGGCCGCTCTTCACGCATAGCTTAATGTGTTTAATTTTTTCTAGCATGCATTTGCATTTATCTTTTCGCTTCTGCTTCGCTACACTCCGCCTAAACGCAAGAACGGCTCAGATTAGTCTAGCTCTTTATAAGAAAAGGCATGATGGTCATATTTTATGAATCTCTTCGCATGCTGTACACCTGTGTGCTGAGCCTGCCCATCTATCTTTGTTTTTTCTGGCCTACCCATCCAAATTTTATATGTTGTACACCTGCGAGCTGGGCCTACCCATCTATCTTTGATTTTACTGATTTCAAATGGCAAAAAACTGCAAGCGTGGCAGGATCCGAACCACTTGCTTCGTGGTTGAGAGTTCAACGGGGTAACCATCCACACGTGATTACATCCCTCTTTCTAATTCTTTTCTTCTTTTCTCTTTTCTCTTTTCTCTTTTTTCCTTTATCCTTTTTACCTTTTATTTTTTTCTTGTTCCTTTTTTCCTCGATTTTTAAACGAATTTGTTCGTTTTTTATTTTCCTTTATTTTTTCTGTTCCTTTTTTGTTTTTGTTTTCTGTTGCAATGTGAAAAAAAAATCCATTTCATTTACAAAAAATGAATGAACTTTTTTTCATGTTTGTGAACCTTTTCTCAAACTTGGTGAACTTTTTTCAAATTTTAAAACTTTTTAAAATTCGTAAACCTGTTTTATTTGATGAACTTTTTTTCAAAATCGATGAGCTTTTTTCAAAATGAATGCATTTTTTTCAAAGTCGATGAACTTTTTTCCCAAACTGATGGACTTTTTCAAAATTGATAAACTTTTTTCAATTCCTTGTTTTTTTCCAAAATCCGTGAAATTTTCTCAATTCATTGTATTTTTCAATTTGTCAACATTTTGCAAATCCATGACTTTTCCAAAAAATATGAACCCATTTTGAAAGTCAACGATCAAAAGCGGTTGGCGAGACGCGTCTTGAGCCTAACGTGTATGCAAGAAAGTCTAGTGCTTTGGTTTTTCTTTCAGTTGTTAGGTTTCCTAATCGACTTTTACTGTACCAGCAGCAAAAACCGAATATTCGGTATTTTCGATTATTTTTTTGGTTCGTCGTTCGGTTTTTATGCCCATTGCTAGCAAAAAGTGTTCTTGTTTCCAAATATTGGTTACAATTTTAAAAATTGTTCTCAATTTTGACTTTTTTTACAAAAATAAGAAATGTTTGCGTTTCTAAAAAAGTGGTATTTTTTAAAGGTACGTGATTTGCAATTTATGTTCAATATTTTCACCAATTGTTGGGAATAGGTTAATTATTTTTTTTAAGTGTTCATGTTCATTGATAGTGATGGAAATTATAAAATAAAATAAGCACTCAAATTAGAAAAAATTATATGCTCATGGATGCATCTGTATGGCCTAGTCTGGCATGCTCCTCTCAATTGGTGTTTTTTTACTTGGATAAGTGACCACAACTTCTTGCAGCAACCCGGATTAGACATACGAGTCATTCATGATAGGTTTGAACAACATCCGTCACCGTTGGCATGTTGCGACACGTTCGACCATTTATCGACCATTTTCACCAAGAAAACTCCAGAAAATGCAAAACTGGTCAAAAGTCCAAACAACTTGGCACAATGCCTTGAATTGGTCATAGAATCTGTGGGTCCATTTGATGGATGTCAAGAAACAACACCCTCTCAGACGGAGCCATCTTGCACCCGGACATCCACTATTCAACATGGTATATTTTCATAAATCCTTAAAATGACCCCAACTTTTACAAGCGGGTGGGCAAGCCCATGGTAGGCATTCATGCTTGGTTTAATGACTTTTGACACCCTATGCAAGTTGCAACACGACCTGCCATTTATAAGCCTTTTTACCAAGAAAACTCTAGAAAATGCAAAACTTGTTGAAAACCCAAACAACTTGGCATGGTGCCTTGAATTGGTCATACAATTTCATGAAAACATTGGGGCCATTTCAAAGATGTCAAAAAAAGAACTCTCAGATAGAGCCTTCTCGCCTACCCGCGCACCTTCCGTCGAACACGGTATTTTTGTGGACGTCCTTAAAATGACCCCAATTTCTCCTCCGGGTGGGCATGCCCCATGGAAGGCATCCATGCTACGTTTGAACAACTTCCGACACCGTATGCATGTTTCGACACATCCGACCATTTATCGGTCTTTTTTCATAACTAAACTTTAGAAAATGTAAAGCTTATAAAAAACACACACAACTTCGCATCTTGCCTTGGTCATACAAGGTCACAAAAAAAATAGGAAAATTTGAGGATGTCGAGAAACAACGTGCTCTCAGACGAAGTCTTCTGGCCTATCCGGACACCCTCTGTTGAATGTGGTCTATTCTTAGACATTATTGAAATGACCCCAACTTTTGCATACATGTGAGCATGTCCAGGGTAGGCATCCATGCCAGGTTTAAGCGATTTCTGACACCGTATGCAAGTTGCGACACATTTGACCATTTGTCATCTTTTTTGATAGAGAAAACTCCAGAGAATTCAAAATTTGTAGAAACCAAAACAACTTGTCATGGTGCCTTGTACTGGTCATACAAGCCAATGAAAAAAATTGTGGTTATTTGATGGATGTCACGAAACGACGAGCTCTCAAAAAGAGTTTTCTGGACTTCCCGGACACCCTATGTTAAACATGGTTTTTTTTGAGACATTTTGAAATGACCCCAACTTCTGTAAGCATGTGGACATTCCAATGGTAGGCATCCATAGCAGGTGTGATGAAACAATTTATTTAAAAACATAATTTAAACAAATACTTAAAACTATTACTTGTCAGTTTTAAAAATAACTAATAAACACAAAGGGACACAAATATTTGACAGGAAAAATAATTTAAAATCATAATTTTAAATTTTTTCTTAAAACGGTTATTTCGGTATTCCAAACAATTTTTCAAATTTGTAAAGAAATTTTAGAAAGAATAATAAATTTCAAAAAGGAGAAAATTGAGTTAAGTGAAAAAGAGAAGAAAAAATAGAAAAAAATGCTTGCAGATTTGAAAAAATAGGCGACAGCATCGCTCCTCTCAGGCTCCTATTAGGCCGGCCCAAGTGCTCGCGGATTTGAAAAAAGTTCATCGATTTTCTTAAATGTTCATGGATTTGAATTTTTTTGCAGATTTTTTTAAAATAAGTTCAGTAATGAAAGTTGTAAAAAAATTAAAAAGAAGAAAAAGACAGAAGAATACACAGCCAAAAAATGTGTATTGTAACTAATAGTGTTGTCATACCTATAATTGTCGCAACTACTAACGTGGCCTGTTGGTGAGCTCAGTGTATAGTCTAAACTTAAAATTTCAAAAAGGAGAAAATTGAGTTAAGTGAAAAAAAAAAATGAAACTTTAAGTTTAGAGAAAAAAAAGATGAACGTACAAGCCTATTTATACGGTTTGTAGGGGGGTGTACCGAAGCGGGGCTCTTATCTTTTCATATGGGTTGTGTTTCATATTTACCTTATGAAGCTACTTAACTGGAATGTCCGTGGGCTTGGTGATGATGATAAGTGTTCGCTGGTTCGTGACGTTATAACCTCCTTCTGCCCTAGTGTCGTCTGTTTGCAGAAAACCAAGCTATCTTCTCTTTTGATTCTCAAGCTGAGAAGCTTCCTTCCTGCCAATCTCAGAGAATATGTTGCCTCGTTCTCAGACGGTGCCTTAGGTGGCATCCTTGTCGCCTAGGATCCTAATCAAACTAGTAGAATGCTCGTGCGTTGCAACATGTTGCATTGTAGACTATCCTTTTACCGTTAAAGTGCTCATTTTTTCTTCCTTTCTTTCTTCTCCCAACTAAAAATGTTTCTCAGAGTGATATGCGTGAATGGTTAAATTTACAATCCTACTAAAATATGAAAAGCTAAAAACATATCTATCAAAGAACATTTCTACAACACATTCGACATGGAAGTTATGGCAAAACTCAACCATTGGCACACCTGCCGCTGGTGCCCTTTTTGCTGATGTGGCTAGAGATAGTTGGCTTTATTTAATACTTTATTTCTTTGAGTAACAGGCTTCAACATTAAAATCTTCTAAAATGTTAATCCCATTGGTCATTGTTTGAAATTCAATTAGCATGACATTACTGACATTTGGGAGACGTCTTGATTATGCATTACCAAAAGTTTGGTCTGGCTATTTGGGCAACAAACCAAACATGCCAAAATGTCCAAAATGTTTCACCTTTCTTATACCGATGTTTAATTCTTGCAGGGACTGCTGTAACAATCGAGGAGGCTTGAAATGGTGCTGTATTGCTTGAATGCTTTCTGTAGAGTATATAGGATAGTTGAATCTTATGTGCATTTATTTGATGCTTCTTCTGCTGAACAGATAAGGTCGATCTAGATACTATAGTCCATGGCTTTTCATAATTGATATTTTGTGATCATACTTCTTGAATGAAGACTACAAAATTCTGAACTCAAGATAGCATCTGACATTGCCATATTCACCTATTACTCTTTTCAGACTTTAGATTTACACGTTATGTTATTGTTTCAGGGGGAGCGGGGTATTGCAAAACGACCTTTCCAGCTTCCTGTCTTCATTGCTGCAACTGGAATTGAAAAAATGAGACACGTAACTTTGTGGATTTTGTTCCCTCTGTTTCCAAAACAACTTGAGCAAGCTGATAGAACTTGCCTACACACAAAAAGACTAATTGGTTTCTAAATGTTTATGCAGGCATACATTAAGAAGGAGAACAGCAAGAGGTTAAAACAGAAATAGCGCGACCGTACTCAGCCCAAAATGGGCAGGATGGATATAGATTATCAGGTCAACATCTCCACCTGCATATCATAGTAGTTTAGTCATGTTGCCAAAGCTGTGCAAATTATGTAGCAATTTGTGGGTTTTGTTCCCTCTGTTTTCTTCCATAAAACCATGAAGACACATATTGCTACATTTTAATGCTTCTCTAGTTTTCTTGTATATATGGACGCGCATTCATTGCTGTGTTTATGTATTAGCCCCTCTTTTTACGAAAATCCAAGTCCTCATAGATCCATCATAGTATAACTCTCTAAGTGCCAATCTAATGTTTAGGCAACTTATACACAAGTAATAATGCTAATGTTGGTGTTTATTTGATGTAACTTCTTTCCTGTGAAAATATAATTGATGTAACTTTAATACGTAGATCTGTCCTTTTTGGGGGGTTCAATATCCTCCCTGGTATCAATTTTATACCAAGACTAATGTGTTGGCATTGTTTTGTTCCCACATGTTTTGCATGATGCATTCTTCAAATATCAAACAAAACCCAATTTGACTAGTCATGGTGATCTATATTATGAAGGGAAAGAGTTTGAGGTATGCACTCTTCAAAATTTACACAGCAACAAGGCAGACAACATCCATGTGTCCATATATGGTTTTGATGCCAAGCTCTAACATGTGCACATTCAACAGGTGAAGCTTAGGGAAATGAAACAAGGTATGCTATCCAGGAAGCTTAAAGAAGCTCTTGGTATGCCTGATGGTGCCCCACCCCCATGGCTTAAAAGCATGCAGGTATGTATTCAACCTATTGTTTTCCTGGTTTATTACTAACAATGCCTTCATCATTAGCCAATTGACGCCAATTTATTTATTTATTTTTAGTTGTATGGTCCTCCACCCTCTTATCCTTGTCAGAAGATCCCGGGTTTAAATGCCCCAGTATCTACCGGAGACAGTTTTGGTGATGCACCAGGTGATGGAGTCATGTACCTAGGGTAGGGTCATAAACCTGATCTAAATACCCTGCCCAAGGACACCCTTAGAAAAGATCACCTTCCAGTCGACCTACGAGGAACTCACTCGACTGACTTGAAGGACTCGACCACGAAGACTCACTCGACCACCAGAAGGTTAAGAAGCACTCTGCACTGCAACGGTCTGTAATTAAGTAGACTTTATGATAGTTAAGACACTTTATGTGGGGCGTTACCAGTAACGCCCCAGACTTAATGTACCTTAAACCCTTCATTACGTGGGTTGGCTGGGGTCCTGGCGCACTCTATATAAGCCACCCCCTCCACAGGCAGAAGGGTTCGCACTCCTGTAACTCATATACACATAATCCACTCGACCGCCTTCAGGCTCCGAGACGTAGGGCTTTTACTTCCTCCGAGAAGGGCTTGAACTCGTACATCTCTTGTGTTTACAACCTCTCCATAGCTAGGACCTTGCCTCTCCATAACTACCCCCCACTCTACTGTCAGACTTAGAACCACGACAGTTGGCGCCCACCTTGGGGCAGGTGTTTTAGCGATTTTGTGGAGAAGTTGCGATTCTTCCGAGTACTTTCATCATGGTGGCTGCTAGAGTTTTGGTCGAGGGTCGCAAGATCCGTCTCGGCGCTCTCACCTTCGTCGCCGACTACTCCGCCTGGCTCCAGGAGGCTCCACTCGACGTCGATGCGCTCCCTGTCCGCGGTGCGACGCATTTTCGCCCATGTGTCCGTGGCATTGTGCTGTGACAACCGTCGACCCCGTATTGGTCGACTCCCCTATCGACCACCCTCCCGGTCTCCCGCCAGCGCAAGCGCTCTGGTCGGTCGAGGCTTCAGCGGTGGGTGAGACACGTGGTGGCTCGCCAGATGGCCACCACCCAAGTTGCGGCAATCGAGCCCGACGAATCTCTCTACGGCCTGTTCGATCTGTCGACTGGCTCCGTAGAGACTGCATCCGAATGCGATAGCAGTGATCCAGCGGTGGAAATCCTGATGGTCAACGGGCCTCGCAGTCCGCCTGGCTTCGCCCATGATGGCGGGGCAGGCGGCGGAGACGACCCCGCACGAGACCACGAAGAGTACCAGCCCGAGCCACTCGACTCTCTGCAAAGAGAGGAACTTCGCCGCAGGAACATGGATGCCCTGCATACTCCCATCGCAGGAGAAACCCCCGAGGCTCGCGCCTTGGAGGAGGCACGTTTGGCCAATTTGGCCGAACGCGCTCGCTCGGAGAATTTTCAGCGAGCACTCGACAAGCGCACGCGGCAATGAGTTCCCGACGCCAATCGACATCAACTCTTCCCGCCGACTCAGGTATATCGAACCCCAATCCAGAATTTAGCAGCTGCGACCCGTATAGCAGAGTCCATCCAGCCCTCTCAGTCGGAAGCTGGCAGAGGCTTGATGCAGATCAGGGATTTGCTCCTGGCAGCAGGAGACCAGAATTCAGCCGTGTCGCAGTCGCGCAACAGAATTCACAGTCGATCCGTCGCTGCGAATACGGTTCAGTCGGCTCACAATCCCAGATCGCCTCCGCGGCGAGAAGGGCGCGAGAATCGGCGGGACGAGTATGGAGACCGACACGACCGAGATGATAGGCGTCGAGTGCCCGCTTTCCCTCCGAGGGCTGGGTCTTACGCTCCTCGGCAGCAAGATGACAGGCGTCAGCTCAGTGTGGGGCGAAGAGCTCCAGTCGACCCCAGAGAACCAGGCTTCAACGCGCGATCCATTATCGTGCAAGGCTTGGTCAACCGGAACAGAGCCCATCGGGGTGGGCCCGACAGAGATGCGCCCACAAGCAGTCGAGTGCATGTTTCTGGTCCAGAATGTTTCAGCAGGGCTATCAGAGCCGCAGTGATCCCCCCCAATTTCAGGTTGGCAACAGGAGTTAGCAAGTTCACCGGTGAGTCTAAGCCTGAAACTTGGCTTGAGGACTACCGAGTGGCGGTTCAGATTGGTTGGGGGGAACGACGAGGTGGCCATGAAGCATTTGCCCCTCATGTTGGAAGGTTCTGCCAGAGCGTGGTTGAATCAGTTACCTCCTAGCAGCATTTACACTTGGGAAGATCTGTCCCGAGTGTTCGTCAGAATGTTTGAAGGAACTTGCAAGCGACCGGCTGGATTGACGGAGCTGCAAGTCTGTGTGCAGAAGACCAATGAGACTCTCAGGGAGTATATTCAGAGATGGATCACTTTGCACCATACTGTGGAGAATGTGTCTGATCATCAGGCAGTCTGCGCCTTCAAGGATGGCGTCAAGAACAGATAATTGAGTTTGAAATTTGGTCGAACCGGAGACATGACCCTGAGTCGGATGATGGAGATTGCTACCAAGTACGCCAACGGTGAAGAAGAAGACCGACTCCGAAGCGGCAAGTACAAACCGAGTCAGTCGGAGAAGGGAAACACCAGTCGGAAACAGAAGCGAAAGGCTGAACCAGCAGCTCCTAGAGAGGCTCTGGCCGTGACTCAGGGAAAGTTTAAAGGGAAACCAAAAGGATCCTGGAACCCTAAGAAGGTAAAGGATAAAGAAGGGAACGACGTGATGGATATGCCGTGTCACATCCACACGAAGAAAGACGAAGAGGGTAATATCATTTACCCAAAGCATACCACTCGCCAATGTCGACTCCTGATCCAGCAGTTTCAAGGAAAATAGTCTAAGGACAAGGAAAAGGAGTCGGACAAGGCCGAAGACAAGGAGGACAGTGAGGAAGGATATCCGCATGTCAACTCCACTCTGATGATCTTTGCAGATGTGGAAAGCAAGAGTCGACTGAAAGTCATTAACCGTGAGGTGAACATGGTTGCCCCAGCAAAAGCAAGTTATCTGAGATGGTCCCAAACACCCATCACATTCGACCAATCTGATCACCCGACTCATATTGCCACCCCTGGGAGGCAAGCTTTGGTGGTCGATCCAGTTGTCGAAGGCGCTCGACTGACAAAAGTGCTGATGGACGGTGGTAGTGGGCTGAATTTGTTGTATGCAGACACACTGAAAGGAATGGGCATTCCGATGTCCCGACTGAGCACCAGTAACATGAGCTTTCATGGAGTTATACCAGGGAAGAAAGCCGAGTCACTCGGCCAAATAGCTCTGGACGTGGTGTTTGGTGATTCGAAACATTTTTGCAAAGAGAAGTTGACGTTTGAGGTCGTGGATTTTCAGAGTGCGTATCATGCCATTTTGGGGAGACCAGCTTACGCACGGTTCATGGCTCGACCATGTTACATGTACCTCAAACTGAAGATGCCCGGCCCCAAAGGAGTGATCACTGTCACCGGTGATCGGAAAAAGGCAGAAGAGTGCTTTTAGAAGGGCTCAAAGATTGCCAATTCCCAGGTGACAGCGGTCGAGTTTGAAGAATACAAGCAAAACGCAGATCCGAGTGATTTGCTGCGATCCAAGAAACCCACCACAGAATCTGCATTTCAGTCGTCCGGTGAGACGAAGCCTGTTCACATTCACCCAACCGACCCCAATGCAGCCCCGACCCACATCTCCACAACACTCGACCCGAAATAGGAAGAAGCGCTCATCCAGTTCCTCCGTGAGAACTGGGACATTTTTGCATGGAAGCCCGCTGACATGCCAGGTGTTCCCAGGGGACTGGCTGAGCATCGCCTAAGAGTCGACTCATCAGCAAAACCAGTCAAAGAGCATCTTCGGCGGTCCGCCGTCCAGAAGAGAAAAGCCATTGGTGAGGAAGTGGCTCGACTGTTGGCGGCAGGATTTATCCGAGAGATATACCACTCCGAGTGGCTCGCTAATGTCGTCATGGTTCCTAAGAAGGACAAATCGCTCCGAATGTGCATTGATTTCAAGCACATCAACCGGGCCTGCCCGAAAGATCATTTTCCTCTCCCTCGCATAGATCAAATTGTTGACTTGACCGCGGGATGCGAGAGATTGTCTTTTCTAGACGCCTATTCCGGGTACCACCAGATCCGTCTGTACGGACCCGATGAGATAAAAACAGCTTTCATCACTCCATTCGGGTGCTTCTGCTATATCACCATGCCATTCGGCCTCAAGAATGCCGGAGCCACATTTATGCGAATGATTCAGAAGTGTCTGCTCACTCAAATCAGTCGGAATGTGGAAGCGTATATGGATGATATCGTCGTCAAGTCGCGAAAAGGTTCCGACCTGCTCGCTGACCTCGCCGAAACATTTGCCAACCTCAGAAGGATATCAAGCTCAATCCATCAAAGTGCACATTCGGAGTTCCTGGTGGCAAGTTACTCGGTTTTCTCGTTTCCGAGCGAGGGATCGATGCTAATCCAGAAAAGATCGGCACTATTCTCCGAATGAAACACCCTGTGCGAGTGCACGATGTCCAGAAGCTTACTGGATGCTTGGCCGCATTAAGTCGATTCATCTCACGACTCGGTGAAAAGGCATTGCCTCTTTACCGACTGATGAAGAAGGCAGACAAGTTCGAGTGGACTCCAGAAGATGATGCAGCGTTTGCCGAGCTAAAAGCTCTGCTCTCCACCCAGCCGGTGCTTGCTGCTCCAATCAGCAAAGAGCCTCTGTTGCTTTATATCGCAGCCACAGGACAAGTCGTCAGTACAGTGCTTACGGTCGAGCGGGAAGAAGAAGGAAAAGCCTTCAAAGTTCAGCGCCCAGTGTATTATTTGTCTGAAGTCTTGACTCCATCCAAGCAGAGATATCCTCATTATCAGAAGCTTGTGTATGGAATATACATGACCACGAAGAAGGTTGCTCATTATTTCTCTGATCATTCCATCACAGTCGTCAGCGACGCTCCACTATCAGAGATTTTGCACAACAGAGATGCAACTGGTCGAGTGGCGAAATGGGCGATTGAACTTCTTCCCCTTGATATCAAGTTTGAGGCAAAGAAAGCCATTAAGTCCCAGGCAATAGCAGATTTCCTCGCCGAGTGGATTGAACAACAGCAGCCGACTGAAGTTCACTCGGAGCATTGGACCATGTCCTTTGATGGCTCTAAAATGCTGAATGGTTCTGGTGCTGGGGTGGTCTTGGTTTCCCCCAGAGGAGATAAGCTTAGATATGTGCTCCAGATTCACTTTGATTCCTCCAACAACGAGGCAGAGTATGAGGCCCTCTTATATGGATTACGCATGGCCATTTCACTCGGCGTCCGTCGCCTGATGGTCTATGGCGATTCAGATTTAGTGGTCAATCAAGTGATGAAGGAGTGGGACGTGAGAAGCCCAGCCATGACTGGATACTGCAATGCAGTGAGGAAGCTAGAAAAGAAGTTTGAGGGGTTAGAGCTCCATCACATACCCCGACTGAAAAATCAGGCGGCAGATGATCTGGCAAAGATAGGTTCCAAGAGAGAAGCCATTCCGAGTGGTGTGTTCTTGGAGCATATACACACTCTGTCAGTCAAAGAAGATCCTTTCACCGAAGAAGCTCCACAGCCCAAGAGTGCCACAGATCCGACTGAGGTTGAAGTCCCAGCGGTGGTCGACTTGGTCATGGAGGTCTTAGTGGTCATTCCCGACTGGACAGTTCCATATATCGCGTATATCCTGAGAAAAGAGCTTCCAGAGGATGAGGAAGAGGCTCGACAGATCGTCCGTCGATCCAAGGCCTTTACCGTAATCAAAGGACAGTTATACAGAGAAAGCGCGACTGGAGTTGGTCATAAGTGCATAACACCAGAAGAAGGTCGAATCATCCTTAATGATATCCACTCGGGGACCTGTGGTCATCATGCGTCCTCTCGGACCATCGTGGCCAAAGCATACCGAGCCGGATTTTATTGGCCAAAGGCGAATGAGATGGCAAAGGAAATAGTGGACAAGTGCGAAGGATGTCAGTTCTACTCGAATATGTCACACAAGCCTGCATCAGCTCTGAAGACCATTCCACTCGTCTGGCCTTTCGCAGTATGGGGGTTGGACATGGTCGGTCCTTTGAGAACAGGTCGAAGTGGCTTCACGCATGTACTGGTGGCAGTCGACAAGTTCACCAAGTAGATTGAGGCTAAACCAATCAAGAACCTTGACGCCGGTACTGTTGTTAGCTTCATCAGGGAACTGATATTCAGATATGGAGTCCCGCACAGCATCATTACGGATAATGGGTCGAACTTTGACTCGGAGGAATTCAGGGATTTCTGCAACTCTCAAGGCACACGAGTCGACTACGCTTCAGTCGCCCATCCGCAGTCGAATGGACAAGCAGAGCGAGCCAATGGCCTGATTCTCAAGGGATTGAAACCCCGACTGATGCGTGATCTCAAGCATGCGGCTGGAGCGTGGGTCGACGAACTTCCCTCGGTGCTTTGGGGACTGCGGACCACACCTAATCGGTCGACCGGAAGAACTCCATTCTTCTTGGTCTACGGAGCTGAAGCAGTCTTGCCGAGTGATCTTCTCCACAATGCTCCTCGAGTTGAACTCTACAACGAAGCAGAAGCTGAACAAGCGCGGCAGGACGCAGTCGACCTTTTAGAGGAAGAAAGGGAGATGGCTCTGATCCGATCGACCATCTACCAACAAGACTTGCGTCGTTTCCACGCCAGAAATGTGAGGGGTCGAGCCTTCCAGGAAGGGGATTTAGTTCTCCGAGTGGATCAGAAGAAACAACACAAGCTTGCTCCTTCTTGGGAAGGACCCTTCATCGTCACCAAAGTTCTCCACAATGGGGCGTACCGTCTTTACAACGTCGAACATAATATCGACGAGCCCCGAGCTTGGAACGCGGAACTACTCCGCCCATTTTACACTTAAGTTTATCACTCAGATGAGTTGTAATAAAGTACTTCTGTAGTTCATGGATTTCAAAATAATAGTGTCATAATTCCTCCATAATTTTTGTCACTTTTTATTTGTCTAATAAAATTTTCCCCTCAGTGGGTGACTTAGCCGTGAATCCGTTTCGCCTAAATTTGTAAAAATCCTTACCGAGTGGTGAGCAAGACTCCCACTCGGGGGCTTAGCCACGAATCCGTTTCGCCTAAGTTTGTAAAAATCCTTACCGAGTGGTGAGCCAGACTCCCACTCGGAGGCTTAGCTGCGAACCCGTTTCGCCTAAGATTAAATAAAATCCTACCGAGTGTAAGCCAGACTTCCACTCGGAGGCTTAGCTGCAGTCCAAGTACTCGCCTAAGTTATAAAAATCCTACCGAGTGGTAAGCCAGACTTCCACTCGGGGGCTTAGCTGCAGTCCAAGTACTTGCCTAAGTTATAAAAATCCTACCGAGTGGTAAGCCAGACTTCCACTCGGGGGCTTAGCTGCAGTCCAAGTACTCGCCTAAGTTATATAAATCCTACCGAGTGGCGAGCCAGACTCCCACTCGGGAGGCTTAGCTGCAGTTTAAACACTCGCCTAAGTACAATGTGCGCTCGCAAGGAGGACGAGGTGCAGGACGACTGCGATCCTCTCCTCTGAGCTACGCCACAAATACAACGTACGCTCGAAAGGAGGACGAGGTGCAGGTCAACTACGATCCTCTCTTCTGAGCTACGCCACAAATACAACGTACGCTCGAAAGGAGGACGAGGTGCAGGTCGACTGCGACCCTCTCCTCTGAGCTACGCCATAAGTACAATGTGCGCTCGTAAGGAGGACGAGGTGCAGGTCGACTGCGACCCTCTCCTCTGAGCTTCGCCACAAGTACAACGTGAAAATCCTACCGAGTGAAGAGAAAACCTCTCACTCGGGGGCTTAGCTGCAGCCCCAGTGCTCGCCTAAGATATAAAAATCCTACCGAGTGAAGAGCAAACCTCTCACTCAGAGGCTTAGCTGCAGCCCCAGTGCTCGCCTAAGATATAAAAATCCTACCGAGTGAAGAGCAAACCTCTCACTCGGAGGCTTAGATGCAGCCCAGTGCTCGCCTAAGATATAAAAATCCTACCGAGTGAAGAGCAAACCTCTCACTCGGAGGCTTAGCTGCAGCCCAGTGCTCGCCTAAGATATAAAAATCCTACCGAGTGAAGAGCAAACCTATCACTCGGGGGCTTAGCTTCAGCCCAGTGCTCGCCTAAGATATGAAAATCCTGCCGAGTGAAGAGCAAACCTCTCACTCGGGGGCTTAGCTGCAGCCCAGCGCTCGCCTAAGTGGATTAAGGAATAAGTCGACTGCAGTGAGCGTCTTGCTTTGAACCTGCAAAAGACATTTCGAGCCAAAAGCAATCATATTCAAACATCAAATTCAAGTTCGTATCGATACCTAAAGGAACCGAAAGTGCTCAGGCGCTAAGCCTGTTAAGGTTTATCGGTTACAACTCCACTCGGCATACTGAGGCAAATTTAAAGTGTCGAGCTTAAAAGAAGTTTTTTACCCCTCCTGTGGAGGGCTGGAAGGTGCAACGAACTCATCAAGATCAATTCCATCTGCGATCCGAGTGGCAGCAGCAATGAAGGTTTCCATGAAGGACCTGAAGTCGTGTTTCTTGGTGTTGGCCACTCGGAGAGCCGCTAGCTTGTCTTCTCGCGCATCTTTGCAGTGGACTCGGGCCAGACACAGAGCAACATCTGCACCGCACCGAGCCGAGGACTTTTTCCACTCCTGCACTCGACCAGGGACCATGTTCAGGCGAGCCATCAGCGACTCGAGGTCGTTCTGGAGTGTCTCCCTGGGCCAGAGCGTTGAGTCGATGCGAGATGTGGCGACCTTCATCCTTGCAAGATAGTCCACGACAGCTGCAACACGGGACTCCAGTCGGAAAACATTCATGGCAACTTCATCATTCACCGGAGAATTAACGGGGTCAAGGTTTGGTTCCAGCCGGCTAGTCTCTTCTTCAAAGTTTTGACAAAATTCTGCAAGGACAATTACCGAGTCAAGGCAATGGTCGAATGGAAAAATCACAGTTGAAAATGATTGTTGAGCGTAAAGGGTTACCTTCAAGCATAAGGAACAGCTTCTTGGCAAGACCACTCAGGAAGGCCTCCAGATCATTTTTCTTCCCAGTCAACTGGCTGACTTTGTCAGTCAGGGCAGCTTTGTCAGTTTTCAGTCGACTGACTTCCTTGTTGGCGATCCCAAGAGCAGCTTTCAGATTGGTATTTTCTTGTTCAAGCTTGGTGACTGAAGCTAACTTCTCGTCAACAAGCTTGATCTTCTCAGCTAGTTCAAGGTCTTTTTTTGTTGGGCCTCCTTCACCTTACCTGCAAGTTACAGCAAGATCAGATTTTGAAACAAATGAAGGGAAAAAGCAGTCGTCGAGGTCTCACCAAACATACCTTTGGTCTCCTCCTTTGCCTTCGTCAGATTCTCCTGAACCAGCTTCAAATCCAGCTCGAGCTGAATGTGCTTGTTTTCCAGCTCGGTGTAGCGAGCTGCAAGGTCACAGGATTTCTGCGAAGAACCAATCGACTAAATGTCAAAGATAATTCACTTCCGAGTGGAAAAGGGAAAATCATGCGTTTCTAAGACTACAGCCGAATACAAGCATTCGACCGTAGTCTCGGGGACTACACCCAGTGGGTGCACTCAGCGTGCTCCCACTAATCCTAATGAAGACAGAGTCGACCAGTCGATCACGGTCTCGGGGACTACACCCAGTGGGTGCACTCAGCGTGCCCCCACCGGTTTGAGAAATCCATTCGCCTCAGTCGAATGACGGAAAGATTGAACTTATAAAGCCTAAGGCCGACTGCCAGCAGTCGACCTTAGCCTTGGGGACTACACCCAGCGGGTGCACTCAGCGTGCCCCCGCTAACACGGAGTTTAAAACGACACACCCAGTGGGTGACTGCTGTGAATTCCGGAAAGAAAAGTTTTGATAGCATATCCTAACAGAACAAGCGATGGTCGACTGACCTGAACATTGCTTTGAAGGGCGGAACTGGCGTCGTAAGCTGCCTGGCTTGCATCCCGGATGGTCTTCACCTGCTCCATCATGATCCCTGCCTGGCGTATCGCCTCCTTCGCGGCGCCAGCTTGGTCCTCTAGGACGTGGTGCGTCGTGAAGAGGGAGGGCTATGCGGCACTCGACGAAGCAGGGAGAGCACTCGTCAGTGGATCTGCGAAGGACACAGTGTGTCGAGTGGTGTTCTCCTCCGCGACCAGAGTCTCGGGCGCCATCACATCCTGGGGCACCCTGCCGGCAGACGCTTTCCTGCTCCTTCTGTGCTTCAGCGGTTCCTCATCTTCATCATCATCAGGAAGAGTGATAACAACATTGGATGGAGCTACAGAAAAGAATCAGAATTAGAGATCATGAGTCAGTCGACTAAAAATGGAATTAAGAGTATAGTACCAGGGTTTGAGGTTGCTGCGTCCTCCATCTCATGGTCGTCAGCCCTGGCTGAGGTCTCAGAAGTAGCAGCACTGCAATTCCAAAGAATCAGTCGACTAGCTCAAGCGTCAACCAGAGATAAAGCTCGCACAAAACAGGAAGATTTAAGCAGCAATGATTACCCTGATATGGTGCGGATGGACACCTTCATCTTCGGCAGGAGCTTGATCGGCTTTGACGGGGCCGCCCTGGGCTGCTTCGACGCCTTTTCAGTCGGCGCCGGAGAAGTGGTCCGAGGGCGCTTGGTCGACTGTGCAACAGTCGCAACCCCCTTGCCACGTTCAGTCGCAGGGTCATGGACAAGCTTCAACCTCCTTTCCGAGCGCGGTGGTGCGACCTCCTCCTCCTCCTCTTCTTCGTCCTCCTCATCGTCATCATCATCATCATCATCCTCAGAGGCATCCGAGTCCCACTCCTCCTGGCTCTCGCCCCCGCTCGCTTCCCCCTCCTCAGTCGGAGCCTGTGCTCCATTGGGCATCGAGTACAGCTCAGTGAGGGCCTGATAGACATCAAGACAAAGATCAATCGACCGATTGGCAGAGAAAACAGAAATAAATATGACAAGAATACAATGGGAAGTGGAGCAGACATACCTTGTTTGGAACACTGCGGTGGTCGAGTGGAGGAATCCTTCTGGCTCCACGAGGGTTATCCTTGTTCCCAGTAACAGCGGCCATCCACCTTTCCAGAGTGGCATCGTCGACTGCTTCTGGATTGATCCGAGTCTCATCTTCAGTCCCGCGGTACAACCACATGCAATGGCTCCGGAACTGAAGAGGCTGGATACGACGCCTAAGAAAAACCTCCAGGAGATCCATACCCGTCACTCCCTCCCGAACCAACTGAACTACGCGCTCCATCATCATCTTCACGTCAGCTTTCTCCTCCGGAATCACCTTCAGAGAGGAGGGCTTGTTCACTCGGTCCATGGTGAACTGAGGGAGTCCACTCGACTGCCCCGGCGTCGGCTGATCCTGGCAGTAGAACCAGGTCGACTGCCAGCCTCTGACCGACTCGGGAAATGTCATGGCTGGGAAGGTGCTCTTGTTCCTCACCTGGATCCCCAGACCCCCACACATTTGGACAACTTGGGTTTTTTCGTCGCCTGGGCTCGCCTTCTTCACGGTCTGAGAGCGACACGTGAATATGTGCTTGAACAAGCCCCAATGCGGTCGACAACCCAGATAATTCTCACACATGGACACAAACGTGGCAAGATAGGCGATAGAATTCGGGGTGAAGTGGTGGAGTTGCGCTCCAAAGAAGTTCAAGAAACCACGGAAGAAAACGCTCGGCGGCAAAGAAAATCCGCGGTCGACATGGGTAGCCAGAAGCACGCACTCACCCTCTTCCGGCTGGGGCTGCCACTCTTTCCCCGGAAGCCTTGCAGCTCCATGGGGGATTAGGCCGTCGTTGGCCATGTCGAGGAGATCCGTCTCCGTGATGGTCGACCGGATCCAATCTCCCTGGACCCAGCCTTTCGACAGGCGAGATCTAGACGAAGACCCGCCGCGACTGGTGGATCTCCCCTTCGCCTTCTCCGTCGCCGACGCCTTCTTCGCGTTCCAGCGCCGCCGTCTTCTCCTTGACCATGGCTGCCGGCAAGACGCGCGAGGAGAAGTTGTGCGGAGGCGAGAGCGAGCGCGTTGGGCGGAGACGAAGGGAGTAGAGAGAGAATGCTGAGGCACTGTTCAAAAAACCCTCGCCGGGCGCATTTATAAGATCCCTTCCGAGTGGATGACAGGTGGGCCCGGTCGATCTAATCATATCCCGAAACAGTTGCACGGACGTGATACGTGGCGAAAAAAGCGGCGCGGAGATCGAGGCGTCTATGCCCTATCCCATCCGAGCGCCGCGGTCCGCCCCGCTTCGCGCGCTTCCCCAAATTTCGTATCCCGCGGAATCCGCGGACGGCAGATCGGTCTGTCAGACGCGGGATTTCCTGCGATCCGTCGCTCGGAAATCGGCGAAGTCCAAAAGATCACTCGACGAAAGAAAAGAATGGATCGAGTCGACTGAAGAAAAGTTGCTCACTATCAACAAAGAGATTTTTTGGTTCAAAACAACGCACGACCAGTATGCGAAGGCCAATCGGAAACAACATCAATTCCTTCATCACTCAAGCCTCAATCCATTCGGGGGCTAATGATGGAGTCATGTACCTAGGGTAGGGTCATAGACCTGAACTAAGTACCCTGCCCAAGGACACCCTTAGAAGAGATCACCTTCCAGTCGACCTACGAGGAACTCACTCGACTGACTTGAAGGACTCGACCACGAAGACTCACTCGACCACCAGAAGGTCAAGAAGCACTCTGCACTGCAACGGTCTGTAATTAAGTAGACTTTATGATAGTTAAGACACTTTATGTGGGGCGTTACCAGTAACGCCCCGGACTTAATGTACCTTAAACCCTTCATTACGTGGGTTGGCTGGGGTCCTGGCGCACTCTATATAAGCCACCCCCCTCCACAGGCAGAAGGGTTCGCACTCCTGTAACTCATATACACATAATCCACTCGACCGCCTCCGGGCTCCGAGACGTAGGGCTTTTACTTCCTCCGAGAAGGGCCTGAACTCGTACATCTCTTGTGTTTACAACCTCTCCATAGCTAGGACCTTGCCTCTCCATACCTACCCCCCACTCTACTGTCAGACTTAGAACCACGACACCAGGGGAGTGGGGAAAGCCTCCTATGGGCGAGGTATCTTATCTGTTGAAATATTATGTTTGTTAGACCATTTAGTAATCATTCCCTTCTTGCCAACAGCATGGGTACCCACTATATGGAAATGTTTCTGGGTTTCTGCAGCAGGATGAACCTAATTACCATGTTAATTAAGTTAGTTGTATTAGGCTGGTTGTAATGGGGAGTATCATATACTAGTATCATGCATATGATACTAGTGTATGATACTACATCCGTAATGCATAGTATCATATATTAATATCATATAGTACTATATTTATTGTCATGCATGACACAAAATAGTACATCATTTAATATGATACGGTATCATGATATGATACTCAAGCCTCTCTTTCTTCATTTAATTCTATGCCACCTCATCAAAATTGCTTAGTTGGCATGCATGATACTACTTATGATACTCCCATTACGACCAGCCTTATGGTT
The DNA here is from genome assembly GCA_963921465.1 of Triticum timopheevii. NCBI lineage: Eukaryota > Viridiplantae > Streptophyta > Magnoliopsida > Poales > Poaceae > Triticum > Triticum timopheevii. The sequence goes on from OY997272.1 coordinate 159,326,782, forward strand.
TATCGTGAGCAGAACTAACATTTACTTACTTCGGTTTTCTAGGAAGAACCTCTCGATGGCAGCAAGCACTGGGGAGAATGGGAGGAAGAGGAAGAGGAGGAGGTGGAGCAGGAACCAATGGAAGACGAGGAAATAGAAGAATCTTAACATGTGATCCTCTAAAGCTCCAAACTATTGGGCACTCCACACCCCAACGGACGACACAATAGTTGAATAGCATGTGGTGTGTTTACGAGATCAGGCTCACACACACCCGCATGAACAGTATACTCAAGGCGAAATATCTACATAATTTAGACAACAATCTTGTTTGTATCCTCTAACCAGTGAAAATTAATGAATAAAATATATGTATGGTGATCTCAGCAAAAAAAGAAAAGATAGGTGCTATAAAACGACATTGTAGAGCATTGTTTTTTCCCCTAGATTACCAGACATGTATTTTCATTGCCAAAAATTGAGTGCAATTAGAATACACGAGCATTCTGCTGCAAAAAATATTTAGATTTTTTTACTATATTTCTTAAATTCACTGTTTGTAAAGGTGTATATGAGTCTAAGCTCAAAAGTGAATTTTGATTGTAGTCTCACTCCGCTCCAACTATCTAAAAAAATGAACAATAATATATTAAAAAATACCCAATAGTTCCATTATTTTACATAAATAAATAATATTATATATTTTTTGGTGTAATATTATATTTTCTTGGCGCAATAAGATAAACCAACAGACCTCACAGATACATGCACACAAGTACAAAACCATACTGGAATTGGTTGACGTTCAAACAGATGTATTTAGATGTTCTAGATACATTCGTTTGAGCATCAACTAATTGTAAATAAAGGTTACTAATAATTGTAAAGTTCACCAAAAACACCATTACTACACCGCCGGATGTCCCATGTCCCCTGAAACCAACCGGGAGAGAAACCACACTACAGCCCTGTTTGTTTGGGCTTTTGCTTCTGCAGAAGCAAAAGCCCAAAGAAGCCATAAAAGCCCCAAAAGCACATATTTAGTAGCTTTTTATGGTTTTTTGGCCAAATTGAAAAAAACTTCAAAAGCAGAAGCTAAAAGCCAAACAAACAGGGCCTACAAATCTCAGAGCGCTGTGGCCAGTGCTCACGAGATAACAAGAGGTAATTCTCACGACTGGGGCTCCCGATCTAGCGCCACCGCCACCCTACACCGCCGCCATATCCCTCCTCCTCTGCCACCCCCCTCCGCCACACCTTCCTCCCCCACCGCACCTTCCTCCCCTCGCCGCTGCCTGAAGCGCCCTCCATCAAAGTCCGGATGGCTCTGGGGAAGGTGGTGGCGAGGCCCTTCTCTGGTTGACTCGGTCGACCTTGGATGGCGAGCTCGAACGCCGGGGCGTCAGTCTCGGGATCTTCGGTGGTGGCTGGTGGTCGTGGCTACGTGGGCAGCCAATGCTGGCCAGGCAGTGGTGCCGATAGCTCGGTGGCTCATTTCCTCGGGCCGATGGGCTTGTGGAGCATGGTCGGCTACGCGTGTGCGGCGGATCTAGAGGTGACCAGCTCGTCAAGGTCGAGTGCGGTTCGGTTGACCAGGTGGCGGTGCGTGAAGGATTCGGGCCCTTGTGCCCGGATCTGACGGTCACGGCGGCGGCTGTCGTTGTATGGGAGATGACAATGGCTGGCGCGGCGGTGGGTTCTACCTATAGAGCCCGGAATCAGGGCGGCATCCCCTCTTCTTGGACGGGTAGGACTCGGTGGACGTGTGGGCGTCTCGGAGACTAGATCTTGAGGTGGTGACGGTCTTTCTAAGGCCGGTGGCGGTATGAGACGTCCCCTCCATCAATAGATCGGGTTTGGTGTGGTTCGGCAGGTGACACATGCACCTCTTTCGGAAGGATCGAGTAATGCCTGTCGCCGGCAGGTGAAGCCACCAGCGGATGCTACGCACGGCGTCTTATGCGGAGACGTCAAGTCATGTCTGCTACCGACTGGTGTTGCACGATGGCTCTGGCGGAGGTGTCATGTTTAGCCAGTTGCTGGGTATGGGACATCTTTGTCTTCTGGTGTCCTCTCCAGAGATATCCGGTTATCGAGCTGTCGGTAGCCAGATAAGGGATGGTGGCTTCAACGACGAGTTTATGCACTCCAGTGAAAACACAAGATCTCTGATCAGGCTATGTCGACGCGCGCCTGCGTGTGACCTTGCTGAAAGTTCTAGATTGAAACTTGGCTTCAGGGATGAGAATCGGGAGTTCAGCCTGTGTGCTGGACTCGCCATCATGGGCGCACATGCGGCGAATTCTTCTTGAAGGTGTAGTCTAAGAGTTGTGTATTTTTCATTTCTGATGGCGTCTTGTAACATAGGGTTAGTGGCTGTCTGATGAAGCTAGTGTCGCGAGGCATGCGGCCTCAAGTTTTCTTTTCACTTTTTTTCCAGGTCAATGATGTTCAGTTGCTAGATTTTTACATTATTATAATATATGATGGAACAAAAAAATTATAGTGTATGCAACGTCCTGTTGTAGAGAGTGGGGATAATCCTCCTTTTTGAAAAAAAAACACCATTAAAGCGACTTCAGTCGAACACTAAAAATGGCTAAGATAATGCAAATGACCAGCAGCCTGATGAAGTGCACAGTCACGATATCACACAACAGATTACGCGCTTACACATCGGTGCACATACACACACAGGAGCTGAAGTTATTTTTCACAAATCATGGGCGTCCGTATCGTCCCGTCGCGACCGATTGATTTGATTATCGTTCGCCGCGATGATGTCACAGTAGCTCCCCTGCAGCTCTTCCACCAGCTTCAGCAAGGCGACACGTGAGGTCCCACCGTCGCTCACCGCTGACTTGGCCGCCTTCTGAGCCCAGGCCGCCTTCGCTCGCATTTTCTGCCCGTCCGAGTCGCCGGCGTCCATCAGCCTCCTTATCTTGTGCTCCACCTCCGCCCTGCCCACCACGGCCCCCGCGCCCCCGGCGGCCATTATCCTCACCCCGGCGCCGATGATGTGCGTGACGTGGTGCGCGTTCAGGTGCTGCTCGGCCATCTGTGGCCACGCCAGGACGGGCTTCCCCGCTGCCAGGCTCTCCATCACCGAGTTCCACCCGCAGTGGCTCACGAACCCTCCCACCGCGGGGTGAGCTAGCACGCTCCTCTGCGGGATCCACCCGCGGACGATCCTTCCGTGCGGCCCCGCGTCCACCGGCGGCGACCACGCACCGGACCGGACGGCCCAGAGGAATGGGTGACCGGACTGCACCAGCCCGCGCGCCAGCTCGTCGAGCTGCTCGTCGGAGACATGGGCCTGCGTGCCGAACGACACGTAGACCACCGACTCCGGCCGCTCCGCCATCTCGTCGAGCCAGGCGAGGCACCCCTCCGGGTCCTGCTCCTCCTCGCGCTCCGGCACGTCGCCGGCAGCGAGAAACAGAGGGCCCACCAGCCAGGCGCGCGCGCCCGGCTGGTAGAACGACATGAAGGCCGATACGAAGTCCTCTTCCAGCATGGCGAAGCTGTTGACCAGGACGCCCCAGCTGCGCGCGTCGGACTCGCCGATGTCATCGATAAGGAACCGAGTCACTGGGTCCTCGGCGTCGCCGAGCTTGGTGATCGTGTCCGGGACATCCGCCGCCGTAATCCTCACGTGTTCCGGCATATGGGAGACGTGGAAGCTTGCGCCGTGCTCAGCGACAGCCAGCGGCGGGCTCGTGATGAGCGATCTGCAGGTGGCCATCGAGAAGCAGGACATGCCTTGGAACACGATGCGGCGGACGCCTGCGTCGGCCGCGACGCGGTGCGTGAACCCGAGGAAGGAGTCGGAGACGAGCACGAGCGGCGGGGCCGGGAGCGACGCCATGAACTCCGCGAAGGGCTCCCGCAGGAGCGCCGTGGCGCGCAGGAACGTCGGGTAGAGGTCCGGGCTGGGCAGGGTGTCCGTGGACTCGACGCCGGATGGCAGCGGCGGCAGCGAGGGGAACGGGAGCACCGCGAGGCGCACCGACGCCGGGAGGCGGCTGCGGGCGAAGGCGAGGTTGGCGGGCGTGACGACCATGGTGATGCGGAGGTTCTTTTGGTGCACGGCGAGCGCCGTGGCGAAGTGGAGCAGTGGGAGGGTGTGGCCCTTCGCCATGAACGGGAACACGACTACGTGGTCGCGGCCGGACTGGTTGCCCGCTCCGTTCGCGGCATGGGTGGGTGCAGCGGCACCGTTGTTGTGGGTGGTGGTGATGGCCATGGCAGGGCGTTGCCGTGTGGTTTGCAGATTGGGTTCTGAAGGGTTGAGGTCTATGGTGAGGTGACGTGAGGCGAGGTGAGGTGAGGTCCTATATAGAGAAACTCAACGCATGGATCGTGTGGATCCCTTTGTATACTAGTATATCTTTTTGATATGCGGAATCAATGCTCTTCTGGAAATGATATCTGTATTATTGCAGACACTTTATTTTTTCCAAGTACAGTTTCGGTGCATACACTTGTAAGGTAGTCTGAGTTCAATTATACTCCCTCCGTTTGTAAATATAAGTTTTTTTAAAGATTCCAATATGAACCGTATACGGAGCAAAATGAGTGAATCTACGCTCTAAACTATGTCTATATACATCCGTATGTAGTTCATATTAAAGTCTCTAAAAAAACATATATTTAGAGCATCTCCAACAGGCGCCCAATGTGCGGCGCGCTAAAATCTGGTTTGCGGCGCGCCCATCGCCAGGTTTGACGCGGCGTGTAGCGTTGGCTCCAGCAGCCGCGCTAAAATGCAGCGCGCGCGAGCAGTCGCGCACCCACATTTGTTGCATTTTATCTCAAAACACATTCACAAAACAAAGACATGGCATATAATTTTTAAATCACAAACATCATCCAACCAAATTTAAAATGAATAATTCAATTTATTACAACTCATCAAACAAATAGTATTTTTCATGAGAAATACAACAAATAGTTTAACAATATAACATCAAACGCACAAATCATGATGCTCTTTGGCAGCCATTCCAAGCCCACCACTCCTTAATGAGATCCTTCTTGAGTTCATTATGCGCTGTCGGACATCGAATGGCATGATAGGAGGCAACAAAACGGGCCACCCTTTCAGCCCTCCGCCGCACTCGCACGGGATGTCCCAAGAGCTCATAGTAGGAGTAGTCTACATCTTGGCCACGCTCATTCTCAATGATCATGTTGTGTATGATCACACAAAGCATCTTCTAATCCCAAAATCTAGCTGGTCCTCTCACAATAGCAAATTGGGCTTGCAAAATCCCAAAAGCTCTCTCCACATCTTTTCTAGCCGCCGCCTGAGCATTGTGGAAATCCAGATATTTCTTACCTTCCGGTTTTTTCAACGGCTTCACAAAGGTTTGCCACTTTGTGTAGATGCCATCCGCAAGATAGTAGCCATGGTTGTATGTACGACCATTAGCTAAAAACTGCACCCGTGGCAGTTCACCATTTGCAATCTTACTCATCAGTGGTGACCGGTTGACAACGTTGATGTCATTCAAAGATCCAGGCATTCCAAAAAAAGCATGCCAAATCCAAGTCTCTTGATGGGCCATCGCTTCAAGGATTATAGTGGAACCCTTTTTTGTCCGTGGAATTGGCCATGCCATGCTTTTGGACAATTCTTCCAACTCCAATGCATGCAATCTATTGAGCCAAGCACCTGGAAACCCGCGAGCTTTGTTCATCTCCAATAGCCTTGCGACGTCTTCAGCATTGGGAGTTCTCAAGTACTCCGGGTCAAACACTTGCACAATTCCGACTGCGAAGCGCTTGACACACATGATGGCTTGGCTCTCACCCATGGCCAAGTGATCATCAACTAGATCAGCGGGAATACCGTATGCCAACATACGCAAAGCGGTTGTCACCTTCTGAAAGGTGCTATGCCCAAGCTCTCCGGCGGCATTCCTCCTCTGCTGAAAAAACCGGTCATGGCTCGCTAGTTTCTCTGCAATGCGCCTGAATAACTCGGTGCTCATCCTAAACCGGCGACGAAAGTACGACTCGGGATATGTGGAATGTTGGAGTTGTGTCAAATATTATGTACAAGGAAGGTTACAATTGGACTTGTAATTGTGTTGTGTTTAGATAGGATATGGACTCTTGTCCAAGTAGGACACTTGTATCCTAGGCCTCTCATATATAGCGGGACTAGACACACGATGTAACCTATGCCAACATAATAGCACCGGAACGCAGGGGAAGCCGGCGGCATGTGCCGGTGTCCAGGGCGACCGGGTGCGGTATTGTGACGGTGTCATGGGGAGGAGCGCCCATAGTCAGGCCCCGGGGATGTAGCCATATCGGTGAATCTCGTTAGCAAATCTCGGTGTCGTGCTCATGTGATTGCTTGGTTCTCGAATGACCGACGGTATGCCTCGGATTTATTCTAACAAGTGGTATCAGAACTAGGTTGTTTGAGGTGGCTGGTCTAGAGGAGGAAGATTTGATGTCATGATCATCGTTGGCTAGCAGCGGACGGAAGCGATTGGGAGACATCGTTGGATCAAGTTAGCAATCAGAGCGGTATCCTTCAGAATGCAGCGGCAGATCGATTCGGCGGCGGCACTGGACATGCATCTTGCAGTGTTCTAAATTAGTTCAGTCTCGGCGAGACCGATTGATTGATGCAACGCACCAGACAGGCGGTCCAAGCGGTGCTGCATCGCTAGTGGGCTGGCCAGGCGGCTACAGCGGCGGCCCAGGCTGGCGCTCGTGAAGCTGGCTGGCATGCGGGAGCTGATGAATTAGTAGCAGGCAACACCGGATTTGTTTTGGACAAAAAGGAAGGAGACCGAGTCTTCGTATATGACGTGGAGTCAGGCAAATCAGTAAGCGATACATATCCATCAGAGTACTACTTGCGTAACAAATTGACAGGAAAGCAATTGCTAGCATCGGGAATTGAGCCAGGAGCTCCTTCACGTGAAGACCAGAAGATTTTTTTCTTTGGTTGGATTTTGCCATTAGTGCCCGAGGGTGTACCACGTCAGGTTTTGGTTGTGTACTTGGGCATCACGTAAGGAAAGCTTGGATAATTTTTCGCAGGGTTAGCCGTACAAAGAATTGTGGCGCCATCGGGTACCAGGTTTGAGGTGGAGAAGTTTGACGGGACTGAAAACCTTGAGTTATGGCAGACAAGGGTGAAACATTTGTTGGCACAACATGATGCTTGAAGGCGTTGCGGGAAGTCATGTCAGCTATAGGAATTATCATGTGATGGATGGAAATTCGTGGAAGACGATTTGAGAGCCTTGAGTATGTCATACCACCGTTGTTGTTGGTGGTGGTGATAGCCATGGCAGGGCGTTGCCGTGTGGTTTGCAGGTTGGGTTCTGAAGTGTTGAGGTCTATGGTGAGGTGGTGTGAGGCGAGGTGAGGGTGAGGTCCTATGTAGAGAAACTCAACGCATGAATCGTGTGTATCCCTTTGTATACTAGTATATCTTTTTGATATGCGGAATCAATGCTCTTCTGGAAATGATATCTGTATTATTGCAGACACTTTATTTTCCAAGTACAGTTTTGGTGCATACACTTGTAAGGTAGTCTGAATTCAATTATACTCCCTTTGTTTCTAAATACTATATGTCTTTTTAAAGATTACAATATGAACTGCATACAGAGAAAAATGAGTGAATCTACACTCTAAACTACGTCTATATACATCCGTATGCAATCATAATAAATTCTCTAAAAATACTTATATTTAGGAATGGAAGGAGTACAACCCTGTCACATACGGCGTCTATAAAAGGTGAGAAAGTCATGGCCGAGGTTAAGTGCACCTGCCTATCCTATCTCAAATTTTGGGAACTCATGTAGTAGTGGTTCATTGCCAATGTGATATTCGTTCATTATCGCAATAGCAACCGTTATTATTGCCATAGCATTGGTTCATTATTAGGATACTCCCTCAAACCTCAAACTCATATAAGACATTTTAAATCACTATTTTAGTGATCTAATAAAAGATTTTATATTAGTTTACGGGGGAGTACCAGTATTGCAGGAGAATCAATTTCAGTCCACATGTGGCCAGTTTCTTTCTACCACCTAACTCATTGCTTCCTTTCATGGCTTTTGTATAAGTGTGCATGATGGTACAATGCACTTCTGTTGCGTATACCTTTTTACATACAGTGGGTAATTTTAATAAAGATTGAAGAGAGGGGAACCTAAAAGCTCTCTGTGACAAACAACATTTGTGTTCACCGGCAATTGAGCAATAGCGCTTGCTTCTGGCACAATGTTTGGCTATCCTCAAGTGCAACGTTTCAAAATCTCTTCATCCACCCCACCATCCCAAATCTTCTAGTGTCCAGTGTCATAAGATCTTTTTTTAGAATGAAGACACTAGAGGCGTCTGGCTTTAAATTAATAAAGCCCATAAACTAGGTAGCTTAACAAACTACAACCAAACTGATAAACTGGAATCATACACGGTGTAAAGCCCAAAAGAGAAGAATATGCAGGCCGGAGCATAAGAAGAACCCCTTCCCTACGACGACCGAATGGTACAGAGTTTGTCCATCACGCTTTGCATGGCTTCAACGTCACGTTGTTTCCCCCAAAGAAGCCCATTACCTTAGAAACATATTGCATTTAAAGATAATAACATCAGGTAGATGCGACAGGAAAATGGATTAGGTAATGATTTTATTACGAATGTGCCACAAAGCCCAAAGCAAACCACCCACATAGCGCCACCGCATTCGTTTGTTAGCACCCCACTGCTCACGAAGCATCTCTAGCAGGTCCCTACCAGAGAGAGGATTCCAAGATTGACCAGAAGCTTCTCGCAATACACACCACGCAAAACGTGCGAGATGGCAACGGTGGAAGACTTGATTAGCATCTTTCGGAGCAGAGTGGTGCACACAAGCACCCGTGGCCGACCCTTGCCTATTGGCTACATTGACTGTGGTTGGGAGACGGTTCCTAAACATCTGCCATAGAAAGATTTTCAATTTTAACGGCAACTCCGTCTTCTAGAGAGTCGGGTTTGCTCGCCGATGATGATGACTAGAGAGCGACCGGTGGGCAGCGGGGCAGCGAACACAGTATCTGTGATGCCTGCGACGGTGATCACATGTGTTCCTATGAAGGGGATAAGTACTTGAAAGATCGAGGATGTCGCCTAGAGGGGGGTGAATAGACGCTTTAAAATAATTACGGTTTAGGCTTGAACAAATGCGGAATAAACCTAGCGGTTAATTTGTCAAGCACAAAACCTACAACAACTAGGCTCACCTATGTGCACCAACAACTTATGCTAAGCAAGATATGTTGGGGAACATAGCATGCAATTTCAAAAAATTTCCTACGATCACGCAAGATCTATCTAGGAGATGCATAGCAACGAGAGGGGAGAGTGTGTCCATGTACCCTCGTAGACCGAAAGTGGAAGCATTAGTTAACGCGGTTGATGTAGTTGAACGTCTTCACAATCCAACCGATCCAAGTACCGAACGTACGACACCTCCGTGTTCAGCACATGTTCAGCTCGATGATGTCCCTCGAACTCTTGATCCAATAGAGGGTCGAGGGAGAGTTCCGTTAGCACGACGGTGTGGCGACGGCGTTGATGATGTGATCCGCGCAGGGCTTCGCCTAAGCACTACGACGCTATGACCGAGGTGGTAAACTATGGAGGGGGGCACCACACACGGCAAAGAATAATTGGTGTGCCTTTGGGGTGCCCCCTGGCCACGTATATAAAGGAGGAGAGGGAGGAGGCCAGCGGCCAAGAGGGGATGCGCCAAGGGGGAGTCCAACTAGGATTCCCAATCCTAGTTGGTCTCCCTTTCCTATTCCAAGAAGGGGAAAGAGGGAAGCAGAGGGAGAGGGAGAGGGAAAGAGGGGGTCGTGCCCCCTCCCCCTTGTCCAATTTGGACTCCCTTGAACTACAAAAAAAGACACATCCGTGACATTTTGGGCCGAAAGAAAAAAAATTCTATCATACATATGACACTTCTATGACGATAATTGTGACAAAACCAGTATCATCATAGATGTGTGGGCTCCTACTTCTATGACAAAAAATCATGACAGAAAATGGGCTTTTCATCCTGGGCAGGCCGGAGACGCAGCTGCATGACATTCTTTGGGTTGTCCATGACGGAAAAAACCATGGTAGAAGCAAGGGCGAGGAAAAATTCAGGGAGTTCCCGGTTACGGTGGGAGGTCGGGGGCCGAGCGATGCATGTTTCTCTCGTACACATACGCGCATGTGTGCGAGGCGTTGGCTCTAACTGAACCTAAGCGAGGTGTTGGGCTCTAACTGAACCCGAGAGATTGCACTGCAGGCTACGCGTTACTGAACCCGAGCGATTGATCGATGGCTGTTAACTGAACCTGATCGAGCGATTCCTTCGCTACTACTGCTAACTGAAGCTGATGGATGCTGCCTCTCTGGATGAACAGTGAGCATTGTAGGGGGGAGGGGGGGGGGTTGGATGAACAGTGAGCGGTGGCGTTGCCCCTGGATGAATAGGACCCCATGGTGTGGAGGACTGGATGAACAGTAGACGATGGAGGGGTGCCCATGGAGGGGTGGTTGAACAGTAGTCGGTGGAGTAGCACACGGTGGAGGCTGGATGAACAGGAGCTTGTGGAGGCTGGAGGAGGTCGACGGTAGCCCGTGGAGGCTGGAGGAGGTCGATGGTGGAGATGAACAGTATCCCGTGGAGTCCCGTTTTGCGGTACGCCACACCCCTCCCGATGAACAGGACCCCCGTTTCGACCGTCGCACTCCAACACAAGTACGTTTCGTCCGTTTTGCGGTACGCCACACCCCTCCTGATCAACAGGAACCCCGTTTCGACCGTAGGAGGTCCGTTTCGTCCGTTTTGTGGTACGCCACACCCCTCCCGATCGACAGGACCCCCGTTTCGACCGTAGGAGGTCCGTTTCCTCCGTTCTGCGGTACGGCAGACCCCTCCCGATGAACAGGATCCCGTTTTGAACATGGCCGGTCAAACACAAGGCCGTTTCCTCCGTTCTGTGGTACGCCAGGCCTCGTTTCCATCGCCTGTGTTGGGTAACGTAGCAGAAATTCAAAATTTTCCTACGTGTCACCAAGATCTATCTATGGAGAAACCAGCAACGAGGGGAAGGATAGTGCATCTACATACCCTTATAGATCGCTAAGCGGAAGCGTTCAAGAGAACGGGGTTGAAGGATTCGTACTCGTCGTGATCCAAATCACCGGAGATCCTAGTGCCGAACGGACGGCACCTCCGCGTTCAACACACGTACAGCCCGGTGACGTCTCCCATGCCTTGATCCAGCAAGGAGAGAGGGAGAGGTTGAGGAAGACTCCATCCAGCAGCAACACAACGGTGTGGTGGTGGTGGAGGAGCGTGGCAATCCTGCAGGGCTTCGCCAAGCACCGCGGGAGAGGAGGAGTACTTGGGAGAGGGGAGGGCTGCGCCAGAACTTGTGGTGCGGCTGCCCTCCCACCCCCCACATATATATAGGGGCAAGGGAGAGGGGGGGCCGGCCCCCTCAGATCCAATCTGAGGAGGGGGCGACGGCCAAGGGGGGAGGAGTGCCTCCCAAGTCAAGTGGAGGCCCTCCCCCTTAGGGTTTTCCCTCTCCCATGCGCATGGGCCTTGGGGGGGCTGGTGCCCCTGGCCCATGCGCATTGACCGCTGTCCAATGATCCATTCCTGGATCATTCTTGTACCCCTTGACTGACTCATGGCAAGGCACACTTCCGGTGCGGTACACAGCATAGCATACTATAGAGCCTACGTCTAAAGCATAGGGGACGACATTCGTCCTTTCTCTCTCTTCTGCCGTGGTCGAGCTTTAACTCTTAACTTCATACCTTACAACTCAGGCAAGAACTCCTTCTTTGACTGATCCATCTTGAACACCTTCAAGATCATGTCAAGGTATGTGCTCATTTTGAAAGTACCATTTAGCGTTTTTTTATCTATCCTCATAGATCTTGATGCTCAATGTTCAAGTAGCTTAATCCAGGTTTTCCATTGAAAAACATTTTTCAAAATAACCCTATATGCTTTCCAGAAATTCTACATCATTTCTGATCAACAATATGTCAACAACATATACTCATCAGAAATTCTATAGTGCTCCCACTCACTTCTTTGGAAATACAAGTTTCTCATAAACTTTGTATAAACAAAAATCTTTGATCATCTTATCAAAGTGCATATTCCAACTCCGAGATGCTTACTCCAGTCCATGGAAGGATTGCTGGAGCCAGCATACCTTTTAGCATCCTTAGGATCGACAAAACCTTTCTGATTTTATGACATACAACCTTTCCTTACGAAAACTGGTAAGGAAACTCGTTTTGACATCCATCTGCCAGATTTCATAAATGCAGCTAATGCTAACATGATTCCGACGGACATAAGCATCGCTACGGATGAGAAAATCTCATTGTAGTCAACTCCTTGAACTTGTGAAAAACTCTTCGCCACAAGTCGAGCTTCATAGACGGTGACATTACCATCCACGTCCGTCTTCTTAAAGATCCATTTATCTCAATGGCTTGCCGATCATTGGGCAAGTCCACCAAAGTCCATGCTTTGTTCTGATACATGGATCCTATCTCGGATTTCATGGCTTCTAACCATTTGTCGGAATTTGGGCCCACTATTGCTTCTCCATAGCTCGTAGGTTCATTGTTGTCTAGCAACATGACCATCAAGACAGGATTACTGTACCACTCTGAAGCAGTACGCATCCTTGTCACCCTACGAGGTACGGTAGTGACTTGATCCGAAGTTTCATGATCACTATCATAAGCTTCTACTTCAATTGGTGTAGGTGCCACAGGAACAACTTCCTGTGCCCTGCTACACACTAGTTGTAGTAATGGTTCAATAACCATATCAAGTCTCCACCATCCTCCCACTCAACTTTTCGAGACTAACCTTTCCTCGAAAAAGGACCCGATTCAAGAAACAATCCCTATTGCTTTTGCATCTGAATTAGGAGGTATACCCAACTGTTTTGGGTGTCCTATGAAGATGCAATTTATCCGCTTTTTGTTCTAGCTTATCAACCTGAAACTTTTCCACATAAGCGTCGCAGCCCCAAACCTTTAAGAAATGACAGCTTAGGTTTCTCTAAACCATAGTTCATATGGTGTCATCTCAACGGAATTACGTGGTGCCCTATTTAAAGTGAATGTGGTTGTCTCTAATGCCTAACCCATAAACGATAGTGGTAATTCGATAAGAGACATCATGGTACGCACCATATCCAATAGGGTGCAACTATGATGTTCGGACACACCATCAAACTATGGTGTTCCAGGCGGTATTAATTGTGAAACAATTTCCACAATGTCTTAATTGCGTGCCAAAGCTCATAACTCAGATACTCATCTCTATGATCATATCATAGACATTTCATCCTCTTGTCACGATGATCTTCAACTTCACTCTAAAATTACTTGAACCATTCAATAATTCAGACTTGTGTTTCATCAAGTAAATATACTCAGTATCTACTCAAATCATCCGTGAAGTAAGAACATAACGATATCCACTGCGTGCCTCAGCACTCATTGGACTGCACACATAAAAATGTGTTACTTCCAACAAGTTGCTATCTTGTTCCATCTTACTGAAACCGAGGCTTTTCAGTCATCTTGCCCATGTGGTATGATTTGCATATCTCAAGTGATTCAAAATCAAGTGAGTCCAAACGATCCATCTGCATGGAGTTTCTTCATGCGTATACACCAATAGACATGGTTCGCATGTCTCAAACTTTTCAAAAAACGAGCGAGTCCAAAGATCCATCAACATGGAGCTTCTTCATGCGTTTTACACCAATATGACTTACATGGCAGTGCCACAAGTAAGTGGTACTATCATTACACTATCTTATATCTTTTGGCATGAAAATGTGTATCACTACGATCGAGATTCAGTAAACCATTCCTTTAGGTGCAAGACCATTGAAGGTATTATTCAAATAAATAGAGTAACCATTATTCTCCTTAAATGAATAACCGTATTGCGATAGACATAATCCAATCATGTCTATGCTCAACGCAAACACCAAATCTCGATGGTAGAGGGAGCGTGCAACGCTTGATCACATCAACCTTGGAAACACTTCCAACACATATCGTCAGCTCACCTTTAGCTAGTCTCCGTTTATTCCGTAGCTTTTATTTTGAGTTACTAACACTTAGCAACTGAACCGGTATCTAATACCCTGGTGCTACTAAGAGTACTAGTAAAGTACACATTAACATAATGTATATCCAATATACTTCTATCGACCTTGCCAGCCTTCTCATCTACCAAGCATCTAGGGTAATTCTGCTCTAGTGACTGTTCCCCTTATTACAGAAGCACTTAGTCTCGGGTTTGGGTTCAACCTTGGGTTTCTTCACTAGAGCAGCAGCTGATTTGCCGTTTCATGAAGTATCCCTTCTTGCCCTTGCCCTTCTTGAAACTAGTGGTTTCACCAACCATCAACAATTGATGCTCCTTCTTGATTTCTACTTTCGCGGTGTCAAACATCGCGAATACCTCAAGGATCATCATATCTATCCCTGATATGTTATAGCTCAACACGAAGCTCTAGCAGCTTGGTGGCAATGACTTTGGAGAAACATCACTATCTCATCTGGAAGATCAACTCCCACTCAATTCAAGTGATTGTTGCACTTAGACAATCTGAGCACAAGCTCAACGATTGAGCTTTTCTCCCTTAGTTTGTAGGCTAAGAAAATCGTCGGAGGTCTCATACCTCTTGACGTGGGCACGAGCCTGAAATCTCAATTTCAGCCCTCGAAACATCTCATATGTTCAGCGACGTTTTGAAAACGTCTTTGGTGCCTCAACTCTAAACCGTTTAACTGAACTATCACGTAGTTATCAAAACGTGTATGTCCGATGTTTGCAACATCCACAAACGACGTTTGGGGTTCAGCACACTGAGCGGTGCATTAAGGACATAAGCTTTCTACTGTCCGCATAATCGCTACTGTCAACTTTCAACTATATTTTCTCTAGGAACATATCTAAACAATGGAACTAAAGCGCGAGCTTACGACATAATTGGCAAAGATCTTTTGACTATGTTCAGGATAATTAAGTTCATCTTATGAACTCCCACTCAGATAGACATCCCTCTAGTCATCTAAGTGATTACATGATCCGAGTCAACTAGGCCGTGTCCGATCATCACGTGAGACGGACTAGTCATCATCGGTGAACATCTTCATGTTGATCGTATCTACTATACGACTCATGCTCGACCTTTCGGTCTCTGTGTTCCGAGGCCATGTCTGTACATGCTAGGCTCGTCAAGTTAACCCTAAGTGTTTTGCATGTGTAAAAATGTCTTACACCCGTTGTATGTGAACGTAAGGATCAATCACACCCGATCATCACGTGGTGCTTCGAAACGACGAACTTTAGCAACGGTGCACAGTTAGGGGAGAACACTTCTTGAAATTGTTGTAAGGGATCATCTTTATTTACTACTGTCGTTCTAAGTAAACAAGATGCATAAACATGATAAACATCACATGCAATCAAATAGTGACATGATATGGCCAATATCATTTTGCTCCTTTTGATCTCCATCTTCGGGGCTCCATGATCATCATCGTCACCGTCATGACACCATGATCTCCATCATCATGATCTCCATCATCGTGTCTCCATGAAGTTGTCTTGGCAACTTATTACTTCTACTACTATGGCTACCGGTTAGCAATAAAGTAAAGTAATTACATGGCGTTGTTCAATGACACGCAGGGCATACAATAAATAAAGACAACTCCTATGGCTCCTGCCGGTTGTCATACTCATCGACATGCAAGTCGTGATTCCTATTACAAGAACATGATCAATCTCATACATCACATATCATTCATCACATTCTTCTTGGCCATATCACATCACATAGCATACCCTGCAAAAACAAGTTAACGTCCTCTAATTGTTGTTGCATGTTTTACGTGGCTGCTATGGGTTTCTAGCAAGAATGTTTCTTACCTACGCAAAACCACAACGTGATATGCCAATTGCTATTTACCCTTCATAAGGACCCTTTTCATCGAATCTGTTCCGACTAAAGTGGGAGAGACTGGCACTCGCTAGCCACCTTATGCACCAAGTGCATGTCAATCGGTGGAACCTGTCTCATGTAAGAGTACGTGTAAGGTCGGTCCGGGCCGCTTCATCCCACAATACCGTCAAAACAAGATTGGACTAGTAACGGTAAGCATATTGAACAAAATCAACGCCCACAACTACTTTGTGTTCTACTCGTGCAAAGAATCTACGCAACAGACCTAGCTCATGATGCCACTGTTGGGTAACGTAGCAGAAATTCAAAATTTTCCTACGTGTCACCAAGATCTATCTATGGAGAAACCAGCAACGAAGGGAAGGATAGTGCATCTACATACCCTTGTAGATCGCTAAGCGGAAGCGTTCAAGAGAACGGGGTTGAAGGAGTCGTACTCGTCGTGATCCAAATCACCGGAGATCCTAGTGCCGAACGGACGGCACCTCCGCGTTCAACACACGTACAGCCCGGTGACATCTCCCATGCCTTGATCCAGCAAGGAGAGAGGGAGAGGTTGAGGAAGACTCCATCCAGCAGCAGCACAACAGCGTGGTGGTGGTGGAGCGTGGCAATCCTGCAGGGCTTCGCCAAGCACCGCGGGAGAGGAGGAGTACTTGGGAGAGGGGAGGGCTGCACCAGAACTTGTGATGCGGCTGCCCTCCCACCCCCCACATATATATAGGGGCAAGGGAGAGGGGGGGCTGGCCCCCTCAGATCCAATCTGAGGAGGGGGTGGCGGCCAAGGGGGGGAGGAGTGCCTCCCAAGTCAAGTGGAGGCCCTCCCCCTTAGGGTTTTCCCTCTCCCATGCGCATGGGCCTTGGGGGGGCTGGTGCCCCTGGCCCACTAAGGCTAGGGCGCCCCCCTACAGCCCATGCTACTCTATTGTACATGGTGGAACAATTTCCGGACCTCCGGACCCCTCCGGAATCCTCCGGAACCTTCTGGAAGCTTCCCGGTCCAATACCGAAAAAACCCGAACTTTTTCCGGAACCCGAACAACAACTTTCCATATATAAATCTTTACCTCCGGACCATTCCGGAACTCCTCGTGACGTCCGAGATCTCATCCAAGACTCCGAACAACATTCGGTAACCACATACAAACTTCCTTTATAACCCTAGCATCATCGAACCTTAAGTGTGTAGACCCTACGGGTTCGGGAGACATGTAGACATGACCGAGACGTTCTCCGGTCAATAACCAACAGCGGGATCTGGATACCCATGTTGGCTCCCACATGTTCCACGATGATCTCATCGGATGAACCACGATGTCAAGGACTCAATCAATCCCGTATACAATTCCCTTTGTCTAATGGTATTGTACTTGCCCGAGATTCGATCGTCGGTATACCGATACCTTGTTCAATCTCGTTACCGGCAAGTCTCTTTACTCGTTCCGTAACACATCATCCCGTGATCAACCCCTTGGTCACATTGTGCACATTATGATGATGTCCTACCGAGTGGGCCCAGAGATACCTCTCCGTTTACACGGAGTGACAAATCCCAGTCTCGATTCGTGCCAACCCAACAGACACTTTCAGAGATACCTGTAGTGCACCTTTATAGCCACCCAGTTACGTTGTGACGTTTGGTACATCCAAAGCATTCCTACGGTATCCGGGAGTTGCACAATCTCATGGTCTAAGGAAAAGATACTTGACATTAGAAAAGCTTTAGCATACGAACTATGATCTTTGTGCTAGGCTTAGGATTGGGTCTTGTCCATCACATCATTCTCCTAATGATGTGATCCCATTATCAACGACATCCAATGTCCATGGTCAGGAAACCGTAACCATCTATTGATCAACGAGCTAGTCAACTAGAGGCTTACTAGGGACATGGTGTTGTCTATGTATCCACACATGTATGTGAGTTTCCTATCAATACAATTATAGCATGGATAATAAATGATTATCATGAACAAGGAAATATAATAATAACTAATTTATTATTGCCTCTAGGGCATATTTCCAACAGCCTGTTCCGTCCAAGCCCTCCCAATGAACACGACGACGCATTCTGTTCCGACCCAGCCGGTTGGCTCCCACGCGTTCCGTTGCCTCCCGATGAACACGGCGCATTCCGTTGCCTCCCCATGAACACGACGCATTCCATTGCCTCCCCATGAATAGGACGACGATGCTGTTTCTCCGTTCCGACCCTGCCATGTACACGAGCCCTGGCCGTACGTATGCGTGAGTAGGCGTTCGAGACCCCGCCCATATGTATACATAAGTGACCGTATTTTATTTCTTGCACACTGGCCGTTGTACGTACGTGTACATGCTACATGCGCGCCTCTACTACGACACGTGCGCGCCTCTACATCGACCAGTATATATGTACATACACATTCGCGACCAGAATGACAACGCTACATGCGCTTCGACCAGGTGGGTCCCGACTGTCAGGCACTTCCTTGCGTGCGAAGATGTAGCTGGCGGGTCCCAGCAGTCAGGGGGCGAATCATTTTTTTTGCACAGACGCACTTTCTTGCGTGCGAAGGTGTAGCTGGTGGGTCCCAGCAGTCAGGAGGGAAACATTTTTTTTTGGGAAATACGGTGGCCCGCTTGGTGGGTCCCCGCTGTCAGGTGGAGGAATAATAATTTTGCGTGTAATAAGGAGGCACTTCCTTGCGGCTGCCGTGGACCCAACTGTCAGCCACGCCATGCACAGTACTCTTTCGATGGAAGTCGGTCCTTGACCACATTGACCACGCCGCGCCGAGAGCACCACGGCGGTGGACGACGGCGAGGGCTAGGAAGGGGATGATGCGGAGCCGGGGAAGACGTAGCAGTGGATGCCCACACGAAGAGGAGTACGAGGGTTCACTAGTTCGGATGTGGTGTGAGGTTGCTGTCGCTGCAGAATAACAGGGGGTGTGGGTGAGTAGAGGGATGGCCTGGCCAACGGTGGGAGTAGTAGGGGGCGGTGAGGCCTCCGCCGCATCGCAGCCGACCACGGGAGGTAGGAGCACGAGGCACGGCCAGCGCTGGTTTGGGCGGCTGGAGCAAGAAGACCAGAGGTTGAAGAAGCACTACGGCCGTTGGATGGACATCGTACGGTCACTGGAGCTTTAATCGTGCATATTGACTAAGTTGACAAAGCCCTCCGTCCCCGTCAACTTAGTAGGCCCACAAGTCAGCCTGTCACTATACTAGGTCCCAGCTAATAGGGGGAGTATTCATTTTTTTGTGCGTAATAAGGAGGCACTTCCTTGCATGCGAAGATATAGCTGGTGGGTCCGAGCTGTCAGCGGCGGTAATGTTTTTTTCGCGAAATACAGAGGCCCTTTTGGTGGGTCCCAGATGTCAGGTGGAGGAATCATTATTTTGCGCGTAATAAGGAGGCATTTCCTTGCGTGCAGCCGTGGACCCAGCTGTCAGCCTCTCCACGTACAGTCCCCTTCAGATGCATGTCGGTTGTTGACCATGTTGACCACGCCACGCCGAGAGCACCAGGGCGGTGGACGATGGCGAGGCCTATGAAGGGAATGACACGGAGGCAGGGAAGACTTGGAAATTGTTTCCCACACGGAGGGGAGTATGACTGTACGAGTGTTTACTGGTTCGTCTGCCGTCGCCAGAGAATAATAACAGGTGTGGGTGAGTAGAGGGATGGCTAGGCCAGCGATGGGAGTACGGTGGGGTGGTGAGGCCTGCGCCGCAGCACAGCCGGCCGCGGGAAGGAGGGAGCAGGCAGTCCCACTGGCGCTTGTTTGAGCGGCTGGAGCAGGAAGAGCAGAGATTGAAGAAGCATGACGGCCGTTGGATGGACATCCAACATTCACTGCTTGTGCGTTAACCTTTTTTTAGGAAACCCTCAAATCTGTGGAAAATAGCATACAACCCATCTACCATTATTTTTAATAATTTACAACCCATTTGCTAATTCTTAAGGTTTTTTTTGGAGCCCATATTCTTTTTGTTAGCATTACAGCCCATATTGTGGCCATGGTTAAAAAATTATACGAAATTTTGCATATTTCGGTGCGGTCCGAACTGTTTTTAATCCCGAAATTTCGACTCACATTCAAACTGATTTTAAAAATAAATGTATATCAATATAAAATCCAACAAATTCTCCACGCATAAAGATTAATGTAATTTAAAATCTCGAAATGAAAAAAAGATATTTGAAACTAATTGCCGGTTTGATGTGTTTTAAAAATGTAAAGCCCATTTCTCATTACTGATGGGCCATTTTCTCAGCCAGCCGAATGAAAGCTCTCCTCGTCTTGAAAGATTTGCAGCCCAACAGGCCTGACAAAGCGACTTACTTGGCAAATCACAAAAAAACTGGGCTATGGCCGTGGACCCAGCTGTCAGCCTCTCCACGTACAGTACTCTTCCGATGGAAGTCGTTCCTTGACCATGTTGACCACGCCGGGCGGAGAGCACCACGGCGGTGGACGACGGCGAGGCCTAGGAAGGGGACGACACGGAGCCGGGGAAGACGCGGCAGTGGAAGCCCGCGCAGAGAGGAGTACGAGGGTTCACTGGTTCGGCCTCTGTGTGAGGCTGCCGTCGCTGCAGGGCCTGGCCAACAGTGGGAATAGTAGGGGGCGGTGAGGCCTCCGCGGCATCACAGCCGACCACGGGAGGCAGGAGCATGCGGCACGACCGGCGCTGCTTTGGACGACTGGAGCAAGAAGACCAGAGGTTGAAGAAGCACTATGGCCGTTGGATGGACATCGTACGGTCACTGGAGCTAGAACCGTTCATATTGACTAAGTTGACAAAGCCCTTCGTCCCTGTCAACTTAGTAGGCCCACAAGTCAGCCTCCCACCAAGGTGGGTCCCAGCTAGCTGGGGGAGTATTCATTTTTTTGTGCGTAATAAGGAGGCACTTCCAGTGGGTCCGAGCTGACAGCGGGGGAATTTTTTTTCGCAAAATACGGTGGCCCGTCCGGTGGGTCCCAACAGTCATGGGGAAACGTTTTTTCGCAAAATACTGGTGGCCCATCCGGTGGGTCCCCGCTGTCAGGTGGAGGAATAATTATTTTTCGCGTAATAAGGAGGCACTTCCTTGCGGCTGCCGTGGACCCAGCTGTCAGCCTCTCCACGTACTGTACTCTTCCGATGGAAGTCGTTCGTTGAGCACATTGACCACGCCGCGCCGAGAGCACCACAGCGGTGGACGACGGCGAGGCCTAGGAAGGGTACAACACGGAGCCGGGGAAGATGCGGCAGTGGATGCCCACGCGGAGAGGAGTACGGGCATTCACTGGTTTGGCTGCGGTGTGAGGCTGCCGTCACCGCAGAATAACAGGGGGTGTGGGTGAGTGGAGGGATGGCCTGGCCAGTGGTGGGAGTAGTATGGGGGCGGTGAGGCCTCCACGGTAGCACAGCCGGCCACGGGAGGCAGGAGCAGGCGGCACGACCGGCGCTGCCTTGGGCGACTGGAGCAAGAAGACCAGAGGTTGAAGAAGCACTATGACCGTTGGATGGACATCATACGGTCACTGGATATTGACTAAGTTGACAAAGCCCTCCGTCCCCGTCAACTTAGTAGGCCCACAAGTCAGCCCAACAATATGGTGGGTCCCAGCTAGCAGGGGGTATTCATTTTTTTGGTCGTAATAAGGATGCACTTCCTTGCGTGCGAAGATATAGCTGGTGGGTCCGACCTGTCAGCGGGGGGAACGTTTTTTTCGCGAAATACAGAGGCCCTTCCTGTGGGTCCTAGCTGTCAGGTGGAGGAATCATTATTTTGCACGTAATAAGGAGGCATTTCCTTGCGTGTGACCATGGACCCAGCTGTCAGCCTCTCCATGTGCAGTCTACTTCCGATGGATGTCGTTCATTAAGCACATTGACCAGGCCGCGCCGAGAGCACCAGGGCGGTGGACGACGGCGAGGCCTAGGAAGGGAACGATACGGAGCCAGGGAATACTCGGCAGTTGTTTCCCACGCGGAGGAGTACGAGGGTTTATTGGTTCGTCTGCTATCCCCGGAGAATAACAGCATGTGTGGGTGAGTAGAGGGATGGCTAGGCTAGCGATGGGAGTACGGTGGGGCCGTGAGGCCTGCGCGGTAGCATAGCCGGCCGTGGGAGGAGGGAGCAGGCAGTCCCGCCGGCGCTTGTTTGAGCGGCTGGAGCATGGAGAGCAGAGATTGAAGAAGCACGACAGCCGTTGGATGGACATCCAACCGTCACTGCTCTCGTGTGTTGACTAAGTTGACAGGGCGTTGTGTGTGCGCCAACCTTTTTTTTATGAAAGCATACGCGTCAACCTGTAGTAGGCGCACAAGTCAGCCTCAAATCTGTGGGAACCAGCATACAACCCATCTGCCATTATTTCTAATAATGTACAACCCATTTGCTAATTCTTAAGATTTTTTTTGGGAGCCCATCTTCTTTTTGTTAGCATTACACCCCATATTGTGGCCACGGTTAAAAAGTATACGAAATTTTGCATTTTTCGGTGCGGTCAACTGTTTTTTAATCCAGAAATATCGATTCACATTCAAACTATTTTGAAAAATAATTTATATAAATATAAAATCCAAATAATTGTCACACATAAAAATCAATGGAATTTAAAATCTTGTAATGAAAAAAAAATTGAAACTAATTCCCGGTTTGATGTGTTTTAAAAATGTACAGCCCATTTCTGGGCAAACCGAATGAAACTCTCCTCCTCTTGAAAGATTTGCAGCCCAGCAGGGCCGATAAAGCAAGTAGGCCTTGTTTGGGTATTTCTTTAAAAAAAATAGAACTGGGCTAGCCATTTTCAGCAAGAAAAAAACACAACTGGGCTCATGATGTGGTAAACATAAATAAAAACCTGGCAGACGGGCCACAGCCCCCGCACAGCCCCGTTGTTACCCTGATCCGTCGCTAAAACTAGTATAAATAACAACTGGTTGTTCCTCAAAAAAAACTGCGCAACCTGCTGGGTCCCTGGTGTCAGTCGCTCGTAGTGTGATTCTCTCGTTTATTGTCTACGTTGACAATGGCGTGAGCCCCAGATGTCCAACCATTAGGAGGAACCATATTTTTGGGCTTGTAATATAGAGGCACTTGCTTGCGTACTGCCATGACGCTGGCGAGTCCCTATTGTCATCCTCTCCACGTACAGTCATCTCCTTGTTCCTCTCGGTTGTTGACGACGTTGACAAGGGACGGTGTCGGTGTCAAAACCGGCGGATCTCGGGTAGGGGGTCCCGAACTGTGCGTCTAGGCGGATGGTAACAGGAGACAAGGGACATGATGTTTTTACCCAGGTTCAGGCCCTCTCGATGGAGGTAAAACCCCACTCCTGCTTGATTGATATTGATGATATGGGTAGTACAAGAGTAGATCTACCACGAGATTAGAGAGGCTAAACCCTAGAAGCTAGCCTATGGTATGATTGTTGTTCATTGTCCTACGGACTAAAACCCTCCGGTTTATATAGGCACCGAAGAGGGTTAGGGTTACACAGAGTCGGTTACAATGGTAGGAGATCTACATATCCGTATTGCCAAGCTTGCCTTCCACGCCAAGGAAAGTCCCATCCGGACACGGGACGGAGTCTTCAATCTTGTATCTTCATAGTCCAGGAGTCCAGCCGGAGATGATAGTTCAGCTATCCGGACACCCCCTAGTCCGGGACTCCCTTAGTAGCCCCTGAACCAGGCTTCAATGATGATGAGTCCGGCGCGCATATTGTCTTCGGCATTGCAAGGCGGGTTCCTCCTCCGAATACTTCATAGAATATTTTGAACACAAGGATAGTGTCCGGATCTGCAAAAAAAGTTCCACATACCACCGTAGAGAGAATAATATTTACACAAGTTCAATCTACTGACGTATTCTGTGGCGTGACATCACACCACGACCAAGCCTTTATTCGAATCGTTTTTACTGTTCCACCTCAGCGCGTTTAGCGAGGCGGTTTCCTTGGCACGTCTTGTCAAAGCAGAGATCATGTCCCCTTATTTCGGGATTCTCATCAATACGGGCGTGGGTAACCCAACCGTGCCTGTTGGCATGTCTCCTCTATCGAAGGCGAGTCTCGAACGGTCACGGGGGAGGCTCTTCCTATTCAACATCTTTATAAAGAGACCAAGGCTCCGCTCCCTTCTTTCAATTCAATCGAATCCGCCCCTCGCCTCGAGTTCCAACACCCAAAGCTCCAGATTCAGGCGCTTCGGACCTTCGATGATGTCCGGCTCCGACCTGCAAGGCCGGTGGATGCCTTCCTCCATTACGGAAGAAGACGTGCTAAAGTTAAGACATGCTAGGTATTTAACCGGCGAAATTTCGCATAGGCTGCCTGCCCAAGGGCAGGTTATTCCCACTCCCAAGCCTGGTGAAAGCGTGGTGTTCGCGTCTCACTTCCTTCGGGGGCTAAGCTTCCCAACGGACCCCTTCGTGAGGGGGCTCATGTTTTACTATGGGTTGGAATTTCACGACTTGGATCCTGGAGTCCATCCTCCACATGTCATCGTTCATCGTCGTGTGCAAAGCCTTCCTCCGCATTACCCCTCACTTCGGATTGTGGCTCAAGACCTTCAAAGTGGAGCCGAAGATGATCAAGGGGCAACAGGCAGAGTGCAGAGGGGCTATTATAAGCAAGAATGCTGTTGCTCCGTGGCCTGAGGGCTCTTTTCAAGAGGAGCTCAGTTTATGGCAACAAGAGTGGTTTTATATCACAGCTCCCAGGGGCACCAAATGGGTGGCGCCACCTGCCTTTCTCTCGGGTCCTCCACCGCGGCTGGCGTCATGGGTCAATAAAGGGCTTGACTGGGGGCCATCCAAGGACGTGCCCTTGCTACAGGGGCCGCATTCGAGACCTCCTAGAGAGAGAGATCACTTTGGTCGTCGTAGCACAGGTCATGCTGATTCATCGCATCCTGCCCTACAGACGTCGCCCCCTCAGCCTGTGGGAATTTAACCTGGAGGGACCACGAGCTCTCCAACATTTTATGGGCGCGACGCCCATGGAGATGTACAAGCTTTTCTTCAGATCACAAGAGATGTGTCCGGACTTGACCGAGGACGCAGGTCTAAGCTGCAATCGCCCGGATACTCAAGTAAGTAGCCCTGTACCCGGACACGCTATCCTATATTTATCGCAAATTTGCCCTCTAAAAGAGCTGTCCCTTGAACAGGAGTGGATAGCGAAAGCAAAGTTAATCAGGTGTCCGGCCCCCCTCCCCTAGACCACGCTGGATCCCGTGCTAACTAGGATGCTGGAGGTTGCGCCTTAGGAAGAAGGT
Organism: Triticum timopheevii; assembly: GCA_963921465.1. Taxonomy (NCBI): domain Eukaryota; kingdom Viridiplantae; phylum Streptophyta; class Magnoliopsida; order Poales; family Poaceae; genus Triticum; species Triticum timopheevii. Next base: position 159,352,077 of record OY997272.1, read on the forward strand.
GAAGGGGGGAACAAGAAAGCTACCGCCTCCGCGAAGGAGGCTGTCAGGAAGGGAGGGATCGAGAATCCCTCCATCCAAGGGAAGAAGAGGACCGCCTCTAAAGACCCGGAGACCATGGTCTCAAAGCGGGGGAAGAAATCTTCGTCAGAGGGTCCGGCGCCGAGAGATGCCTCAGCCGCATTATGCCCTCAAGGGGATCAGCCCTCCACTGAGCCGTAAGTAAAAAGGGGAGTTTTTATTAAAATAAAGGATATCCCTACCTTATTTCTGATAACCGAAATTTTACCTTGTAGTTCAGATCTCAGCCCTTCTCAGCAGAGCTCATCTTCAGGGGATCTTCGTCCGGAGATGATAGAGAGCGAAACATCTCCCCCTGCCGTTCTGTCTTATGAGGTGGGCGACCCTGAGGTGTCGTCACGGTGGGTTTCTCCGAGTCCGGCAGGGCCGGAAGGTAGTCGTATGTCCCCTCAAAGCCCTCCGCGTCCGGCCTTCGTAAAAGACCATCAGACGAGTCCGGCACCATATGGTGTACGGTCGGAGGAGCTGAAGGATCTGCTCAGGCGAGCGTTTATCTCAAAAGATCACCGTGCGTTAATGAGTATGGTGATTGAAAGGATTTCATCCGCTGAGAGCGGATTGCATGAAGCCGTCAAAATTTTACTGACAGGCTTTAAGGTACGAAAGATGATGTACCTTCTGACAGTTCCGCATATAAAATGCGCCCTGTGTAGATAGTAGCCCCTGAGGCTCGGTGTGTTGTCAAAAATGACAGCGCCCCAAGTAGCATAATCCCAGGTATAATGTGTCGCCCTTCCTATGCAGGTGGCGAAGGGTCCGGTGGCTGGCCGGACTGATGATTTTGCCAAACTAAAGCGGCAACTTGACGTGGCGGATGTCGACATCGCGCTTGTCAATAGGCGACTTGATGAGTCACAAGGTATGAAATTTCCCCGCGGACACCTGGTAAGGGAGCTTGACGCCCATGCCTTACAACCAGTATGCTTGACGCAAATGGTGCCGCTACCATGGAGAACCTGTGGGCGGAGCTCGCCCAAGCCATGGAGCAGGCCAGAAAGAGTGACGCGGCTGCCTTAAAGGTGGCTGAAGAGCTAAAAGCCGAACAGGCTGCTCACTGCCGAAGCAAGAAAGAGATGGCCGAGATGGCCGTGGAGTTGAAGAATGCTGCCGACCGCTGCAAGCTTCTTGAAAAAGAAGATCGGGCGGTACGAGAGGACCTGAAGAAGGCCACTGCCGAAGCCAAGGATGCTCTCTCTGCAATGAGAGCTATGAAGGAGGAGTTGCGTCAGGCCGGAGATATCGCGGATGGAAAGCCCTTTCTGCTGCGGAGGAAATTCCTGGACCCTAATTATGCTCAGTTGGACCAGCTATGGAGTGCGTAAGATGCTTATCTGGACTTGGCGGCAAGTGCGGCGGACGCGGCCGAACACTTCCGAGATCAAGAGGATCACGAAACGGGAAAGGTTTTTTGGTCGCAGTTCCATAATCCAGAGCGCCCACTTCCATTAACCGATCGCTTGGCCGAATGGGCAGAACTGAATAGGTTATCCGGACTTGCCATGAAGGATGTCGTGAGTCTTTTGTGGCCGAAGAGGCTTGAGCCGAAGAGTTATTTTGGCTTGGTGCGGCAGTTCCTTGGTGCAGTGCCGCATATCAATGCAATGAGGAGGTCGGCATGCATAGTGGGTGCTCGGATGGCTCTTGCCCATGTCAAGACATACTGGGTGGAGATGAAGGCCACCGATGTTGCAACCCAAGATTCAGACGGAAGCCGAGTACCTGTCGAGCACTATTTTCAGGAAGTTCTGCCGGGCGCTTGTTTAATAGAGACGCAGTGCTCGAAGGATATTATGTTCGAATAACATGTATCATTGTGAAACAATGTTTTAATGAAATATAGAAGCTTTTTATACTTGTGCTTTCAAGAATTAAAATACCTCCTGTGCGGCCGTTTATGTATATGTGTATATAACCTGAAAGATGGCAGTCTTCGGCTTCAGCCCCCACGCATATAATGCGGGGGTGTTTGCAAAAGGCGCATTTTCACACTTGATCCAACGTCTTGGTCCTATAAAGGAGGTGGTAGCGTAGCAAACTAGGCAACCAGACTATAATGCTTTATCACTTTCACTTAGCCATAGGAGTATGACAATGGGGCTACTATATAGCCCCTAGGGGCACCGCGCTCTCCCGAATTCGGGGCGCGTATGTGCCTGACCGGGAAATGACCCTTCGTCAATGCGGAGGAATCCTATAGATTCCGGCGGGTCATCGAGTGGTTGACCAGTCTCACGCTATATCATGACAGCCAGTTTTTGGCTTTCTCTACTAAGGTGCTCGCTTGGCCGAACCGGGGCACAATCGCAGTAGTTCTCCTGGTACCGCATTAGCCGATAGAGCGGAACGTAAGGTAGCAAAACACAGGAGCCGGGAAAACCCAACATTTGACCAAAGACATGATTCAGAGCTGGTGCACATAAGGCCTAACTCGAGATGCCGAACACTCCCTAAGGTATTCGGTCTTTATGAAAACCGAGGAGGAGGCTGGTAACAGGAGACAAGGGACACGATGTTTTTACCCAGGTTCGGGCCCTCTCGATAGAGGTAAAACCCTACTCTTGCTTGATTGATATTGATGATATGGGTAGTACAAGAGTAGATCTACCACGAGAACAGATAGGCTAAACCCTAGAAGCTAGCCTATGGTATGATTGTTGTTCATTGTCCTACGGACTAAAACCCTCCGGTTTATATAGGCACCGAAGAGGGTTAGGGTTACACAGAGTCGGTTACAATGGTAGGAGATCTACATATCCGTATCGCCAAGCTTGCCTTCCACGCCAAGGAAAGTCCCATACGGACACGGGACGGAGTCTTCAATCTTGTATCTTCATAGTCCAGGAGTCCGGCCGAAGATGATAGTTCGGCTATCTGGACACCCCCTAGTCCGGGACTCCCTCAGAGGGACTGGCCAACGTTGGAGGGTACGTACAGTAGGGCGGCGGAGGCACGGCCAGCCATGGGAGGCGGGAGCAGGCGGAGCCGACGGGGTGGTTTGGTTTGGGCGGCTGGAGAAAGAAGATGACAAGAGACAGAAGATACACGACAGATGTTGGATGTCAATCCAACGGCTGGTAGGCAGAATCGTTTGTTGACTGGCTAGTAAGTCGACACCACCTTGGATAGGCTATTTCCTCGTGGGTCCCAAATGTCAGAATCCAAATCTGCCACGGTCATGCAACCTTTCCTATGAATAGTTACAGCCCATTTGATGTGCTAGTTCGAAATAAGTTTGAGGGAGCTGGTGGGGGCTAATCACTTGGCTTCTGTAATGCATAGTGAGCTCAAGCAGCCGGCGAGAGTTATGTTATTTCCCTTGGTTGGGATTTGTTACAATATTTCACTATAAATTAAACGAATGGCAAGCCATTTGCCTTGTTTCAAAGAAAATATGACAGTCACAGCCGAGTTGAAAAGGGCAGGAACATCTAACTCCAGCTTACAAACTGTACAAAAGCATGAGGGTTAATTGTTCATCAGGTTTACAAAAAAAAAACAGGTTGAAAAGGGCAATAACATCTAACTCCAGCACTATTTTCGGTAGTCACAGTCAAATGGATCGGCCAGGTCCATAGAATGAACATCCTGGGTCGTAAAATTTACTGGATTATGACCACAATATATTGTAAATAGAAGCCCGACACGTTCAAAAGCTCTTTTGCCCACCTGAAACTCCTTTTTATGCTGTCCGACATACCCATCCGTCAAAACCATGCTGTTGATAAACTTAAGCCTGATGGACAATAGTAACCTCTCATTCAGCAGGAAGAATGTGACAAATCTAGTGTTTGCACAGTTGGCTATATATCGTTCTGGCGTTATTGTCTTCAATCGAATCTCATGAGAAGTGAGAAAATCCCGATGCTTACGAATCCACCGATTGGTTATAACTTTCTTACCCTGTCCTGTTGCCTAAATAGACATAAAGATTGAAAATAGTTAAGGTCTAAAAGAAGAGTGTCGAAAGAGCAACAACTGAACGGTTAATTCTAGTACACTATATGCGGGCTTCCAATGTGCGTGAAATTATCACCTTTATATACAACTTCTCCAGACATGGAAAGCATTGCAGCAAGCCAATAATCTTGTTCAGATCAAAACTATTCATTTGGATATATAAGATCTTGACAGAATCCAGCACCATTGATAGGCCATCCATGGAGAAACTCTTCATTGAGCATAGAACATAATATTAGTACAAAATGTGTACTTCAAGATGATATATAACTTATGCGCAGAAATTTAAAATGCATCTTATGGTTACAAGTGTAGATGATAATATAAAGTACCTGAAAAACTGTGGAGCCAAACACCATATTGAAATGAGCATAGAGATCATGTATTACACCCAAGGTCTCCAGTTTAGGCGCAGAGAGGACGGTTATTTGCAACGGTGAATAACTAGAATCAAGGATCAACCTTTGAAGTGAAGGGGCATCTTGCATGATGAGCTGCCTTCTGTCAAAAGAAATTCCAATTCTTACAAGGTTAGGCGAATTTATTTGGAGAAAACCGATTCTAACTGTGAAAACAAGCACCAAGCACTCCAGCTCAAGGCAACTAGAGTGGATGATGTTGTGCAATGAGGCCTCCGATATACGAACCCGCACAAGTGAAAGTTTCTTGAGAAATGGGAGTCGAAGGTTTAGTACCAGATTGTCTGGTAGGTAGCACAGCGCAAAGCTGGCGGTGTGGAGAGAGGAGGAAAACCGCGAGATGGACATCGGTGCTGAGGGCACAAGTTCATGGTGTTCGGTATGTGGTATGTGATTTCCAGGGGAATAGTAGAACTCAAGCAACTGTAGTTCTGTGAATTCAGGGGATTTCAGCCAGGCGTCCACCGTGCAGGGCATGGTATGCTTGCTCAGGTAGCATGACGGGATGCAGAGGCTTTGAACGGAGCCCTGGTGGGAGGAGATGATGGCTCTGGGGATTTCAAAATCACTAAAGAGAGATAGCTGACGACAGTCGAGATTAAGGGGCACAACACGCCATAGAGGGCACCACCGAATTGAGAGGACATGGGTGCGGCAACAATCCTTGGTGGGGAGAAGCGAGATGATCTCCCGAAGGATAGTGTCCAGGAGATCGCTGATGCGGTCCACCTGAGATTCTTCGGGTTCCTGGGATCCGGTGGGGGCATGGTCGCCGCTTCTCCCTGTGCTGTCGGGTGCGGGATCTACAACAGGCGTCGCCGCTGGCGGGAGCCTCATCTTCTTGGCGCTGGGGTCAGCCGACTCCATTTTCCTTGAGGGCGTCGCGTCGCGCTCACGGATTTGAGCAGAGTAACGAATGACGAGCCTAGTTGTAGTGCGAGCGAAGAAGGGGAGCTGGGGGTTTTCTGTAGGAGTGAGGAAGAAGGGGAGCTGGGGTTTTCTGTAGGAGTGAGGTGAGGAATTTGGGGGTACGAGTGGAGCAAGCTGACGTGAGGTGGGTGGGAGCGAGGAGGAAGAAGAGCACCCAGGTTTTTCTGGGGGGGGGGGGGGTGGCGGTGTGCTAGGTGTGGGTAGTGCCTCTCATTCAGTAAATATATGGGCTTTTGAATTGATTTTACTATTTACTAGTGTGGATGGGCTGTTTTGTCTTGGGCCCAGAGAAACAATTACTACTAGTACAGTGGAGACACTCTACAACTACCCAGAAAAACAATTACTACTAGTAGAGTGGAGACACTCTACCGCTTCTGGCTCCTCCTAGGTCATTGAAGCGTCTCCCTCTACTAAATGCATTTATACTTTTGTTCACCGACATACGGGCCATGTAGCGTGCGGGCCCAAATGCCATCCACCAAATTAGAAGGCAGCATGCAGGCGGAGAGTCACCCCGGTCGTAGCGCGGCAGTAACGAGCCGTCGTATCACAAAACCCCACCTCCCCGCAGTCTAAGTTTGACGGACGAAGCAACCATCATTTCACTCTTCGATGAATCCCCTTCTCCCTCACCGTCTTCAAGAAAGGCAACACCGCATCTCCCATTGTTCTTCTCTCCCAACGAAGGGAAGGTAGCGGATCCGTGATGTTGGTATATTTTCGTTCAGAGAAAAAAAAGAACTTTTGCAAAGCAGGAACCGATCCTCACTCTCTTTTTTGTTTCATTGTCATTGCGATTGTGTTTTCCTTTCAGTGGTCTCCTAGTATTCGTCAGTTTCATGATGGACCAAGGAGAACCAGGCAAAGATCTGTCGATATTGGAGCAGACGCAGGAGGCTGATCCCCACGAGATAGAGAGCTCCAAGAAGATGGAGGCAGCCACCGAGCCGACCCCAGATACGCTCACGGCCATTACTGAGATGGTCAACGCCCTGTTTGAGGTTACAGCCCCCGTGGCACTGCAGGAGCTGCTTTCCCCCTTCGAGGATGTGCCCCCCCCCCCCCCCCCCGCTGAGCTGCCCAAGGTGATTTTCTTCTTTGCCGATCTCGATTGTGGTTTTTCATCTAAGTATGTGGTGATTAATAATGTAAAATTTTATTAGCTTCGATACCATGCTATACATAGTGGTTTAAATAACTTGTGTTCCTTATACTGAAAAGGAATTCAGAATTTGTTTCTGTTTCAATTAGAGCCCTGATGCAGACAAGGATTGTGTGGTTGTACATGTCACTCGCTATGAGGCGGATGACCTGAATATACTCACTGGGAAAATAGAGTTCTTAGGCTGTTGGATCCTGGAAGCCATTTGCGGTTATACCAATGAAGAGTCATATTCCAGCCTCACTGTTGTCAGGCGTGTTGTCCAGGGTGTACTAAAGCACAAGAAGTTCAATGCTACTCCTTAGTTTGTGAGGCATACTGTTCTTGTCAAGCTTACGCAGGAAGATGACGTGGCATGCCTCCACAAACAAGTTTATCAGTGGCAAGGCCACAAGGCTGTCTTCATGAAGGTTCACAGGATTGAGTTGCTGCGGGACGTCCTCGATGATGTTCATGGCAAGGTCCGTCTTGTGTCCAGCCCAAATTAGATCGAGGCATGAAATAGTTGCCCCAGCTAGTGTTTAATAGTAGTTTGGTTTGTGTCTAATTATCCGAACCTTGCCTGTTATCGTCCCCTCTGGGGCTAGTACTCTGCTTGAATCCGTCTATGGGAACTGCTGCTAGTTTTGTGTGCCCGTGAATCATGTGAGGACCATCATAATTGTTGCCGAAACAGATGCGTCCTCACTAGTTTTTTCATGAATATGGCATGGTAAGACATAAGTTGTCACGGTTTATCATATGAGCAGTGTGTGTTTTGATGAAATAGAGCACTTGTTCGAGAACTGTGCGCTGACGTATACATAAGTACTTGTAAACACTGTTGGTGCTACCCCACTTATAAGCAGTTGTGCAAAACACGACACACTGGCTCAGCTCGCTTCAACACTAGGCTATCGACCAGCTAACAATCGACAATCTGCTGTCTGACATATAAGAAACTATGTATCTTGTTACAGTGGTTCATGCAGTTAACTGAGGCCACAATGTAATAAATTCCAAATGTTCACACGCTAGTCCAGCGCTCATGTGGAACACTCACATTAAACTCGTCTTCGTAAAAAACTTGAAAAGCATAAGTTAAGCAATTTTATACATCTCAATGATTCATAGAACATAACAAACATATACTAGTTCACAGCAAAAGACAAAGTTGTGAGAAGGTTTACAAATCAGGAAAAAACAAGCAAGGCTTCTCTGAGCAAAGGGCCTCCCGGCAGGCTTAAATTTCCTGGAGTTCACTCTGGTTTTTTCTTGTTGCCACCATCCAGGGTTAGGTTCTCTCATTCCAGAATAACCAATTATAATTGTGGTCTCAGCTGGAATGCTGAACTGAACCATGCAGTGTACTGACCAGGTGAAATTCTTGTGTATTCCACTAAATTTAAGCACCGCTATTTGCAGAAATAAGCAGACCACGATGCCTCTTGTCCGCGCACCTGTCCAAAAAACCGCGGTGTAGCCATGCCAGCTAGTCCTCGGTCCATGGATGAACTGGTAGAAAGTGCATTCCGGACTAGGAATGCAGTTGTTTTCGCTCATCCCTGCACTGCAATTAGGAAGTAAAACGTACGAATCAGCTTCTTTTAGATTGCGTTGGTCATTCTACCTTAGTTACTACCAATGTAGGGATACCTTGAAGACGGGAGGTTAGACGACGACAATGAGGGATAGACATCTCATTTTTCGTAGTTGTACTAAAACTGAGGTGTGTGCTTTTGATTGCGCAGATAGAAACGATACAGAGACAGACATCCTGAAACGATATGGAGACAGACATCCCTGTTTGCGCAAATACGAAATACAGTTATTTAAATAGTGATAGATATTACTACTTTCCCCCGTTTCCTCTTAGAACCAAGTCCTAGGTTCATGCTACAGCTTTCCCACTTTCTTCCCTGTTTGAACCAACGCTTAGAGTCGACTGTATGAACTAGCTTTACTTCTAATAATAGTAGAAGTCTAGGTGGCTTTGGAACAGCGGACGGAAGTAGAAAAGGATCCACACGAAGGGAGTTGGGGCAGTAGAGCAAGGCAGGTTTCGAAGCAATATATACCTGAGGGTCGTCGGCATGTGGCAAAGACGGTGTCGGGAGGCCGCATCTTGGCCACAATACCGCAGGGAGGAAGAAGGGGTCGGAGGCCCTCCCGAGCCGGCGCTCTCTCGGAGAGAATGGCACGGCCGCCGATCAGGACGTGAGGGCAGCCGTTGGTCTCCTCCCTCGCCGCCGACGACAGCGTGAACGATGTACCTACACCCCTGCCCCGGTCGAGGTTGTCCGGACGGATTTGTGACCAGCCGTGAGCTGAGAGAGAGTTTGGCCACCTATGTCTTGCTTAGATCTGGAGAGCATGAGAGAGTGAACGAGAGGAACCCTAGTAAAGCAAGCGCTAAGGCTCCTGCTTTTATATATAGTGGAGTGATTTTGTTGTACCAGCTTCAAAAAAATGCGCTCCTACATGTACCCGTGAGTGGGTGTGAGAGAACTATTGCGTGCGTGCACCGCTTCTCTTCGTGAGAGTACAATATACTATGCCCAAAGAACGTTCGCCGCAAGAGTAATAGTATAAGTGTGTGACGTGTGAGCTAAAATAAAATGTGCGCGATGTCTTTTGTTTTTTAGAAGTCCTAAGGGTAGGGCGTGAAGAGCACATATGTGCGTGACGTCTACCTGCAGATAGACGGTGGGTGCAACATGCGAGTCTGCGAGAGGACTCAGGAGAGTCATGACTCATGAGGGTGCGTGTGCGTGAGAGAGAGGGGGGCACGTATCAATGCAATTCATGTGTCCGTAAATCATTATCCGACAAACGTTCACCACAAGCCTTTTCCTGACGAACACCGTAAGAACCATTAGATCGGCATCCGACAGTGTCAGTTTTGCCATGTCATTTAACAGAACAGCCACTCCTACTACACAAATCTTCCACGTGAGTGTTAGCAACTGCCGTATGCTTCCTCCGTTCCGAAATGCAGTGCATATAGCTTTATTGAAAATTCGAACCTCGCAAACTTTTACCGAGTTTTTGTGTACCAAATTGCACATGTAGAATACCCTGTATATATCATTTCATTCATCTTCGAGAGGTAACTATAAAGATGAGTGAGGAGTCTAAAAATAAAGACCATCATATCACCCGCAGCAATTTCAACCATCCTTTAGTGTCGAGGAATATCATAGGAACTCTATATGATATGATTTTTATAGGATTTTTTCCTTTAGAGCCAATTGGTTCATAGGAATAGATTCATATACTCCACATTTCTAAGGTAATAAACATGATATCATTTCTATAGCTTTAGAGCCACTTGGTTCATATGAATGGATTCCTATACTCCCTTAATTTCAAAGGAAAATAAACATTATCGTATATTCAATAGAAAAGTTCCTATGATATGAACCAAATTACATCTCTTTTCTAATCCCTCCTCATAGGAATTGAGATACATGTCATCTCTAGATTCCATAGAAAAATTCCTATGATGTGAACCAAAGGACATCTCTTTTCCAATCACTACTCATAGGAATTTAGATGCTCCATGTCATCTTTTTCCCTACAACTTCCATGTATACATCTTCTATTCCTAAATAGATAGTACAACCCACTAGTAGCTTTTTTCCAAAACATGCAACTGTGGCACAAGAACTATACAGTGTGCCAATAACTTTGAAAGATGGTCGCTGGATGAAGCTAATCCGACAGTGCAGAGATAGGCAAATCCGAGCACTACTAGCCGTTGGATATCATCAACATTCCACCAGATCTGCCACATGTACAATTTAGAAGACTCCATGGTTGAACTTAAGCATAATGCACAAACCTCAAAACACAAGCACTTCTCCTTTGTTCTAGAATCTTCTGTATCATAATTGATTATTATTTTCTAAATGAATTGCCATTATTTGTTTTTTACTTTATGATTTACAATGCACAACCCCATGAATCTTAACATTTTTATAAAACTAATTGATTTTGAATGAGATGAACTATAAGAACTAAACGATCATCTACATCATGCATATATGACTCAAAACTTTACATGCTATAGTGTGTATTTATTCATAATTTGGTTTCGAAATCTCATGCATTCAATACATGTGTACCTTACTAGTTTTGAGTAGAGTAGCAAATTTCACGCGGCCCCGGGTATATCAAAATGCAGGGCCCATGCATCATTGCCTTTCGGTCGAACCTACGTCCACAATTTTTTGTACGTACTATATCTCCACTGGTCCCCGAACCCAAAATGCTGCCTCGTTCCCGTAAAACCAAGCGGCCCACACATGTTTAAGCCGTCGACTCGAACCCGTTTACTACGACGTGGCCCCGCACGCCGTAGTACTCCTACAAACCCTACCGCCACATTCATCATCGGTTTTCTTCAAGAGGACGAGGGAGAAGCCGATTTGTAGTCGAGGCGCTTTCAAAAAAAGGATCTATAGTGGAGACCCCTACCCTAGGGTGCCCTAGGTAGCTGTCGCACGCATCATTGTTTTCTCTTTTCTTTATGCTCTTGCGCCCTAGAGTGAAATGGTGGTTGCTTCGTCCGTTCAGCTTAATGCGGGAAAGGTGGGGCTTTGTGATTTGACCCCTCATCGCTCATTTTCTACTACTGCGGCGCTACAACCGGGGTGCCTCCAATTCCAACCGCTGCTCTGAACTGTAATTTGGTGCATTGCACGTGGAACAAGACGATGGATGAGCCACATGTCGGCCAAAGGGGTCCTGTTAAGTGTGTCGCCATTTTGTGTGCAGACTGACCCTGCTTGAGTTGCTACGCCAACACGATAGGAGCAGCCTACCACTTGGTTTTGCTCCTTGGTGAATCCCGACTATATTGATCTAAAAAGATACATGCTGAACTACCCTCTCCGTCTCGGTTTTTTATTTTTAGGCGACTCGGTTTATAGGGCCTGCATATAGTTCTAGGTCATCCATTTGACTAACTAAGTATGAGTTACTATGTCACAAAAAGTATATCATTGGATTCTTAAGCGGATGTAGTTGTATTTAAAAGTCGAGTGCGGGGCTTTTCCTGCGCGGTAGGCGGCGGGGCAGTTCCGCCTAGTCGGTTCGACAAAGATGCGAGAAGACGAGGGAGTAGGCTGCTGCAAACGTAGGGCTGTGTGATTTGACAGCGAGTTACTGCTGGACAGGTGGGGCCCCGTGATTTGACTTGCCATTATCATTTTAACTGCGGCGCTACGACCGGCGTGAGTCTCCTGATTCCTGACCACCTCCATACAGGTGCCTCTCCCAATGCTCCACCATGTAGTAGAGGCTGGCTCTTGCATGAGAGCCCACTTCTCCACTTTTTCCTTGCCTCTCTTTCCTCCACATATGCAAAAATGCCATGTAAAGCGCACTATTGTACTTACTTGCTCCTACAGGTTCTAAGCTTGCCACATAGGCATAAAGTCTGATGTGGCAAGTTAATCAAGAAGAGAGAGACTAGTTTGGTGACCCAAGGAAGAAATGGTGCTAAGCACGTGTACCTAGGTGAAAAGACAATTTTGAGTATATAGCTAAGTAAATGAAGCAAACTTAGCAACAAAAAACTAATAAGCACACCATTTCATTGGAAGAGGTCACTCCTTGGCAAATGCAATAAATACTAGTACTCCCTGTGTCACATAATATAGGAACGTTTTTGTCACTACACTAGTGTAAAAAACGTTCTTATATTATGGGACGGAGGGAGTACGAAGAAAGAGATTGAGAGAAGTAAAAATATACACTTATAGCCAACCTTATAGTCAACCTTGTTGTAGTATGAGTGACTAAGTGATGACTATGTATGACATGCCAACATCAGATAGCCTAACACACCGTGTTAAATCTCCAAGGGTGCGACCGTGCGAGCGACGCGACGGTCGTGGTAGGCGCGACCATGATACGGGCTGCTGGCAGCCCTTGGATCTGAGATCAAATGGTCGCATGCTAAGTTGCTGAAAATTTGCAGAATAACCCTCCAAGATAGGATATTCACCCATAGGTCTAGAATCACGCCATGCAACCGTTCGATCTCAGATCCAAGGGCTCTCGGAAGCCCATATCATGGGAGAATGGAAAGCCACTACCCTGCCGTTCGCGCACTGGCACTTCGCTCCTACTCGTCCCCGCACGTCCTTCAATACTACGGCGGTTCGCTCCTAGTCATCCCGTCCATTCAAATTACGGCAGTTCCACTAATCCTAACCCTCCTGCCAAATCCATGGCGTCCCAAATCTCCATGGTCGGTGGTGAGTACAAGGTTAGAACCATCACCGGTGATGAGTTCGAAGTCATCTACACCCGTTCTTCCGTGACGGTGAAAGGATGCCTTTCTTGCTTCAGACGCATGTTCGAAAACTTAGATGATGAGTGGGTCGCTGGGCTAGATGTTGAGTACACCACAATCCTGGGACGAGAGAAGGATCTAAAGGATGAAGAGAGGAAGAAGCCTGCCGTGATCCAGGTTTGCGTGCATGACTTATGCTTGGTCTACCACATATGCCATGCCGACATTGAATGCCTGGATTTTAAGGACTTCCTCAAGGACAAAAGAGTGAAATTCGTTACTGTAGACTTTAAGAACGACAAAGAAGTCCTGGGTCGGATAGGCCTCGTTGTAGGCAACCCCTTCGGCATCCAGAAGAATCATTTGTTGCCTGTTGCCCTCTCGTCAGCCTTCAATGCTGACCTTGGCAGGAGCCATGGTTCATCCTTCATACCGTAAACTGGAGAAACCTCATTACACATTTCATCGTCATGCATGGCAGCAGAATGTACTAGATATAGACCACATCCACTACGCTGCAATGGATGGCTACCTTTGTTTCAATATCTACAAGGGTTGAATGAAGAGCAAGAGCCAAGTGTGCGGTTCAAGCAAAGAAGTATCGGCCAAGAGGAAGAGGGACAAGGACGAAGTCGAGGACGTGGACGAGGACTCCGAGTGAGTAAGATGTCAGTATCATTGCTCATGGTGGTTCTAATGCAGTGTCTACCGGATTAGTTGCATAGTTTAATTTCAGGTGTGCTTAGTTTAATTTGAGGGGTGTGTTGTGCTGAGCCCCCAGCAGAACTATGTTATGTTTCTTCTCGTTACTTTAACTCTTCAGTATGTACATACTACTAGTATTTCTTTAATAGAATTTAGCACCCCAATTAAGCACGTACTAGCTTTTTTAATAGTACTATATGCATAATTTGGCGACGAGCGCTCTCTATATGTACCACATTTTTTTTAATTTCAATTTTTGCCCCATGGCGCAATCCATCGATACTACTACTGTACAAAAGTATACATTTTTAAAAGGCTAGAGTACTGTTCATCACATATATAGCCAGTTAAATTCTCAACCTAGAACGACGTGCATGCCATGTAGTAAACCGATACGGAGGAAGTATAGTAAAAATGAGGTGATTTTACCGAGCGATCGGCGAGGGAGCATGGCCTGTCATGCGATCCCACGTGTCAAGATGTACCAAGGCGATGCGCGTGTCCCTCTTGAGGCAGAAGCAATACTACGTAGTTTGAGATGATGGCGAACCGAAGTGTGAAATAATGGTTGCTTCGCCCGTCTGGGAAGGTGCGGCATTGTGATTTGACGTCTCATTGCTCTTTACTACTACTGGGCCGGTACGAGTGGGGTTCGTCCCCCCTACTGTTCTGCACTGTTATTTGGTGCTTGACATGTCGACTCGGTTGCTATATGTCCCACATGTCAGCGACAGGAAGTACAGAATTCATGAAAGGGAGCGTCGACGAAGTATACTACAGAATTCATGAAAGGGAGCGACTTAGTTTTGGAAAAATCTGTTTTACGGAGTACGTACCCACTAGGGTTTGTAGGGCTCATCTAGAAAACATTCCTTTTTCCGTTTGATAAGTCTCAATTCAACTACTAGTAGTAGTACCATTACATGTTGGATTTCGAGGTGTGTTAGATCACCCGACGCAAGCAGTGTCAAGAGTAAACTAATCAATGCATGTAGAAGTTCATGGAAATTTAGTGGTCATTCATGCATTCGTTCTAATTAGTGCCTCGGTAAATATAACTTCTTGAGAAAAATGAGCATACTAATTACTTGTGCAAACTACGAAATTAATTCAACCACTCACCGTCTACCTTGGTTGGAGAGATTTTGAAATTGAGCCATAAACTGGAAAGGAGGGAGTAGTAACTTTTGTCTCTATTACTATTTGTGGCCTTGTATAGATGCAAAATGTATTTTTTTTATAGTGGCCTTGTATAAGTAAATGGAGGGAGTACTAACCATGGTACGTAGTAGGGACAAGGAGTAAACGGAGGGAGTAGTAAAATTTTCTCCTCGTGCTGCGAGCCACCGCGCGCGTGGGCGAGGGAGCGGGCGTAAGGCATACAGTAGTAGGAGTACTACTACTACTACTCGTAAGCAAGCTTCACCTCATCCCGCGAGCCACCGCGCTCGCTGGTGGGGGAGACAGCGTACTAAGCAAGCTTCTCCTCATTCTGCGAGTTGACGGGACACATCAAAAGTACTCCAGTGTATAGAGCCTTGCCTCTAAGGTAGGCCCCACATGGTTTGCTCTTTTTTTAATTTAACATAACGCGTCAAGTCGCAATTTGTTTGTTCACCCGTGGTAGACGATCCTCCCTCCAACAAGTGGACAACCAGTACACGTGTCAAATTACCACATGGGCTGCCTTTTCGTACAGAAATGAGATCCACCATGTACCCACGCGGGTGTGGTTGGGAAAGAGACGGGAGTACGTGCGTCGTGCGTGCACCTCTTCTCTTCGTGCATGTCCCCCACCTACGTGGGTGTGTGTGAGAGAGATACAAACCTAGACATAATACACCGTCCATCCCCATGCCGCCGCCCAGTCCCACCACCAGTCACCACCACGCCCCACTCCTTCTCACCTTATCTCTCATCTTTCTCTCTCCATTTTTATATACAAGGGGCCACTATAAAAATTACAATTTGCAGATATACAAGGCCACTAACACTAATCGATGCAATATTAATGGTGTTTGCCTCGTGGTAATAGCAAAGGAGGAAATTAATTATCCCTTGCATGCATGCGGGAGTTTGTAAAAAAATGCATCTTGATGTTCCGTGCAATGCACGGGCATCTTGCTAGTCCATGAAAACAACACATGGCAAAATTCCACGGCGAATGAGGGATTTGAATCTGTTGGGAGGGGCTATTTGGATCTTGCCCGGGGTAGCCAAAATATTGGCGACCCTTTTGTCCACTGGTGCCTTTGTCACCGATGAACGAGGAATGGCTCGGGTGCTCATGTTGTCATGCATCCTCCAGCGCGCACATTGGAGACGAGCTCGCACGAGCTGTGTTTTTTCTCCCACAACACCGCCCGAGCCGCCCGCAGACCGACCGGCGACGCGCAAATTACACCATCCAACCGTAGCCGCACACATTATGATAGCAACTCAACCAACCGGACAAAATTCACACAAACACGTAGACAAACTGATATTTCATATAAACAACGATGGAAATCATATAAAATACTGTATTTTCATACAAACATGACGGATTTCATTACATTCAAATGAACTATGCGGTGCTAGTTCTGGACAGCACATGTATATAATACCTGGCATAAATGGTCGCCCGCCGATTGATTTGTGTTCCTCATGTCTGGCAGCACGATCACCGGACTGTCGGCAGCCCCGGAGGTATATGCTTCAGCGCAATGGATGGCTCGCTTCCCCACTACCCAACTGATATCATTGGCTGGTGCTGAAGATGATGGTGGCCGGCACCGGTTCAAGTTCATCACCGGCCACTACTTCGCCATGGCCGGCACCGGCTCGAGTTCATCCTAACATTCCCCTCTTCCGTGGAGCCCATGCGGGGTCGACAAAGGTCCTCGCAACAAAAGGATCCGGCAAGACACCTGCTGTGTACGCCGGCGTCGCCTCCGCGGTGGCCTTCATGGGACCCAAGCGGCGGCAGCCTCCTGTGTTCTACTGCTCCTCGATGATGGCGGCGGACGTGGAGGCGCTGGCCACCGACTCGTCGCTCTCTGCGCACCCGACTTCTATCGCTGCTTGCATGGCGCTGCCGCCGGCATGGGAGTCTCGGCCACAGAAACGGGAGACGCGGTACGAGGCGGCGGCGTGGACGGAAGCAACGACGCTCGTGCGCTGCTCCTCGTTGAGCTGGCCTGGAGCAGCGAGTTGCTGAACCGCGCGCCGTCTTGGGGCGGCAACTGGCTTCGTCGGGCGAGGGGAGGGAGGTGGATCAGCGAGCTGCATAGCTCGTATCCGGCGGGCTACCCAGCCGGCTTGGATGCGGAATAACTACTCTTCGTAAGCCACTGTAAGAGTGGACAAAATGGTGGAGGAGATAGAGGAGCGGCGGGGGGTGTGCGATTCTTGGCCGGCGTTTGGCCTCGTTTAAATAGGAGATTAAATAGACGGCGGACGGGAGGAGCTCGGCCGGAGTTGCGTTTAATGCCGGCCCGGTCATGAACGGACGTGTGTCCAGAGTGGGTTTCTCGGCTTCCACATGGGCGGGTTTCATGGAGGCGTTTGAATGCAGCACAGAGGCGTGTTCAGCCGGGCGTGCAGCGAGTGGCGCCCTCGACTCTGACCTAGGACACCGCGTCATTCTTCCACTAACGTGTGGGCTCTATGGGTACATGGCCTGCATGTCCATGACCCAACGCAGGCAACGCACAACATAGGAACCTTTGGTGGGCCAGGCGGTCAAAAGCGGGCATTTCATAAACCGATGATTGTTCATTGAGTGTGAAGTCATCTTTTTCATGTAGATAAGCCTACTATGTTGATAGCCCGTTCGATACGTTGTGATACATAAAGACCGCTGCAAACATCAATGTTCTGCTTATCACAGATAAGATTGATTAATACCCGTAACAATCCATGTCCTTAACAAAGGGTGCATGCATGTCGGAGTAATGGGCTATGGGTAGGCTCACCCGAGCCCTAGGATTTATCAGGACTTTGGGCCAGCTCCGCCTAGCTGGGCCCCAAGCTGAAGCTCCGCCCTCTCGGGCCGGCTGGCTCAGCGGCCGGCTAACAGAGGGCGGCCGTCCCAAGACTGCGGCGCTCCGGGTGGCCGGCTCCTGGCGACCGCCCTCCAGAGAGGGCGGCAACGGGCAAGCGGCCACCACACGACTACGGTGGGGCCGAGCTCCCATCAAGAGTACAAGACGAAGCATGGCTACAGCGAGGAACGATGCCTCCCACGCTCGAGACGGGCGTGGCTACAGTGCTCCGTATAGACGGAGATCTCCGCACGACGGAGCACTGTGCCGTATCTACCCTGACGTCGCTCCGGGCAGGCGGAGCCCTGTTCCCCAAGACGGCCTGTCGGTACGGCCAGCCAGAGGCGGGCCCTATCGGGTAGTGACCCCAAGGAAGACGGCGGAAGCTCAACCAGACGGATTAGAGAGGGGTCGGCCTCCAGCAGGCGGCCGTCCCTTGTTCTGAGACGAGCACGCCATTAAGCTGATAAGACCAGGTGTGGCTACAATGTCCTCCCACCAGGCGGCGGGACTGTAGCCACCCTAGGATGACCAAGCCCCCGTCACCAACGACACGGCTACAGTGAGCAGCCGCCAACCAGTCGGCGGGGCCCACCAGGCGGCGGGCCCCAGCGGTCGGCGGAGAAGCCGGAGGCTGGAGACACTGACAGCCGGGCCCAGTAGCCGGCCAGATTACCATTGTATCCCTGGGGGTAGGCCTATATAAACCCCCTAGGCCACCCATGCAAAGGGTTCCCACTCCATTAGAACTAGCCACCCCTTAGAGCAGGAAGAGAGCTAGCATTGCCTCCTTCTGCCTCTAGCATACAACTCGAGGAGCACCATTGTATCACTTGTGCCTTAGTGATCATGCGGAGACCCTGCAGAGTAGGACTAGGGATGTTATCTCCTAGGAGAGCCCCGAACCTGGGTAAAGTATGTCGGCGTTCGTGTCTACGCCTTATCCCGCTTCCAGGCACCGGCGATGTTCTACTCGCTCCCACCATGATAAGCCATCCATTGGCATATGTCGCACCCAACCCCCAACATTTGGTGCCCACCATGGGGCGAGGTGCACCGTCTCCCGGAGATCTGCTCTGGACGGGAACCCTGTTCCTTCCTGGCGAGCGAAGCCAGCCCAGCACGCCCGACGGCATCAGCCTTGACGCGCTGCATGGCGCGGAGATCGCCTGCGCGGCAAGTTGCCTCGCTGACCTCGTCGGCGAGATCGAACTCTCCGATGAGCCAGCCTCCAACACGGGCACAAGCTGCCCTGAGAGCCGCCTCGTCAGCCTCCTCGACCAGCTCCATGTCACCAGCGAGCCTACTGTGGACTTGGAGTCCGTCGGCTCGACCGATCCGATGAACGTCGACTCCGACACGGCGTCGCTCGACGCGTTCCCCACCAACGTGGTGGTCTACGATGAGCCGCCTCCTCGCGAGCACAGCGGCGGGAGCACCGTCACGGAGGTGCTCGTCATCAACAGTGAGGAGCACTCGGACGGGCGTGCTCAAGATCCCCTCGAGGCCACCCTGCGCGACCTCATGGCGCCCATTCACGAGGGCGCGGATGCTGAGGTGTTGGAGGCACGCCGCCTTCAGCTTAGTGAGAGTGCTGGCCGCCTAGCCAGCATGCGTCGGCTGTCGGACGCCTATCGGCACGAGAAGGACTGGGCCGTAGGCGGCACGCCGGCTCCTGAGGGGCCTGGCCGCCTCGGCACGGTTCGGCAGCGTGGCGCGACCATCGCCAGCATGTTCGGGGCAGAGCGCCTCGTCTACGCCACGCCTGCAGAGAACATCCGAGCCGCCCAGGCGGTACCGGATGAGCTGAACAAGTACAACGGCGGCGAGCTCCGCCACATGACGGAGCGAGTCCAGCAGCTTCTGGACGCGGCTGCCGCACAGCACGAGGCCGCCTGCCGCGCTGAAGTCCCAGCCAGATGAAACAACGAGCCGCCCCCACGCCGAGATCATGGGGCGACCTCCCGAACGCTGACTGGTGGCGCCCGCGGAGGAAAGGGCAATGAGCCGGCTACTAGCCGCAGTCGGACGCGCCTCTCCATCGAGCGGGACGAGGACGGCCGCCCTCGTGCAGTAGAGCAGCGAGGCAACCTGCCACCTCCCCCTCCTCGTGGAACGAGGTACCCCACTCCGCCTCCTGTCACGCATCCGACACTCGGCGACTGCCTTGGCCGCCGAGAGGGAGTTGGAGAGAATGATGCTCGCCATCGGATCGATCGTCTCAACCGATCCCTGGCGCTTGAAGAAGAAGATGCGTTGGGCCCGCCCTGCTTCAGCCCCCGAATCCATGATGAGCCCTTCCCCAAAGGGTTCACCCTCCCACGAGACACGCCCAAATACACCGGCTCCGTGAAGCCGGAGGACTGGCTAGTCGACTACTCCACAGCCGTCAGCATAGCGAACGGCAACAAGCGCATTGCCGTGAAGTACGTCCCGCTCATGCTTCAAGGCACTGCCCGGACGTGGCTCAACAGCCTGAAGCCCTGCAGCATCAACAGCTGGGTTGATTTCACTGAGGTCTTCATCCGAAACTTCACCAGCACCTACAAGCGGGCTCCCAAGCCCCGACAGCTCTTCTTGTGCGTCCAAGGGCCCACGGAGTCAACTCGCGACTACCTCACGCGCTGGACCGAGTTGCGCAATTCCTGCGAGGGCGTGCATGAGGTGCAGGCGATCAAGTACTTCACCGCCGGGTGCCGAGAGGGCACCCTCCTCAAGCACCGCCTCCTCTGCGACGAGCCCGAGACCCTCGATGAGCTGCTGGTCATCGCTGACAAGCACACCACAGCCGACTCCTCCATGAAGGCGGAAATCCTGGTAGACGCGTCCGGCAAGGTGGCACCTCAGGCACCTCGGACTCCAGCTGGTGACACCAGTCGGCGATAGCAACCAGGTGATAAAAAGCGGAAGGCCACCCAGCCGGCTTCCACCAGCCGGCAGGTGGCAACGGTCGAGGATCGGCAACCAGAAGGGCAGCCAGCCCCCAAGCGGCAGAAGGGCGGCAAGTCCAATTGGTTGCCCGCCTTCTCATACGAGAAGACCTTGGATGCACCCTGGAAGTTCCATAGAGGCGCGAAGCCATCCAACCACACCACTCAAAAGTGTCATTGGCTCACCAGAATTGCTAAGGGAGATGGACTCCTGCCTCCTCCGCCTGCCGGACCACCGCCTCCTCAGCCCCAGCAGCCGGCGGCCCGACCAGTCGGCGCCATCCAAGACGAGTACCTGGAAGAACACGGGGCCTATGTTGTGTTTACCAACATGGCTGACGACAGACGCAGCAAACGGCAACAACAACAAGAAGTGCAAGCGGTGGCCTCCAACACTCCAGAGTCATGCATTGGTCCGAGAAGCATATCAGTTGGAGCAGGGCCGACCACCCGAAAGTGATGCCTTCCCCTGGTTCATATGCCTTGGTCCTAGAAGCAACCCTTGCAATGGAGAGGCGAGCAGCCCGCTTCTACAGAGTCTTGATAGATGGCGGCAGCAGCATCAATATCCTGTACCGTGACACAATGGAGAAGTTGGGAATCAAGCAGAAGCAGCTCGTCCCCAGTCGGACTGTATTCCATGGCATAGTCCCTGGCCTTTCCTGCTCACCAATCGGCAAGACCCAGATTGATGTCCTCTTCGGAGACAAGAATCACTTCCGCCGAGAGCCAGTTTGGTTTGAAGTGGTGGACCTTCAAAGCCCCTACCATGCACTGCTTGGCCGGCCTGCTCTCGCCAAGTTCATGGCAGTCCCCCACTATGCCTACCTCAAGATGAAGATGCCAAGTACCAAGGGGATCCTGACAGTAGTTGGAGACTACAAGAAGTCGATCGCTTGCGCCGCAGATAGCAGCCGACTGGCCGAGTCCCTCGTGATTGCGGCTGAGAAGCGGCTCCTTGACCGGGTGGTGGCGTCGGCAGGCAAGAAGCCGGAAATGTCACCCACCCCCCAGGAGTCGGAGGTTGAGGGCTCGTTCAAGCCGGCCAAGGAAACAAAGAAAATACCATTGGACCCGGAGCATCCGATGAGGCATGCTGTCGTAGGCACAAGCCTTGACAGCAAATAGGAAAGCGAGCTCATTGATTTCCTCCGTGAGAATTGGGACATCTTCGCATGGTCTCCCAAGGACATGCCGAGTGTTCCGACGGATTTCGCCAAGCACAAGCTACATGTCCGACCTGACACCAAGTCAGTCAGGCAGCCCTTGCGTTGCCTGTCAGAAGAGAAGAGAAGAGTTGTCGGAGAAGAGATAGCCCAGCTCCTAGCAGCCAGATTCATCATGGAAGTATTCTTTCCAGAATGGCTGGCCAACCCAGTCCTAGTGTTGAAGAAAAACAAGCAGTGGCGCATGTGCGTTGACTACACCAGCCTCAAGAAAGCCTGCCCCAAAGATCCCTTTGCTCTGCCAAGGATTGATCAGGTGATCGACTCCACAGCCGGATGCGAACTGTTAAGTTTCTTGGACACATATTCAGGTTATCACCAGATAAAGCTGAACCAGGCCGACGGGCTGAAGACCGCCTTCATCACGCCGTTTGGAGCCTTCTGCTACTTGACCATGACGTTCGGCTTGAGAAATGTCGGCGCCATGTTTCAGCATTGCATGCAGAAGTGCCTCCTCAAGCAACTCGGTAGAAATGCCCATGTATATGTGATGTGGTGGTGAAGATGTAGAAGCATGGCACACTGCTGGAGGACCTCAAGGAGACCTTCAAGAATTTGCGCCGATTCCAGATCAAGCTCAACCCGGAGAAATGTGTCTTTGGAGTACCAGCCAGCCAGCTTCTTGGTTTCCTGGTCTCAGAGCATGGCACAGAGTGCAATCCTGTCAAGATCAAGGCAATTGAGATGATGAAAGTGCCCACCCGACTGTTGGACGTGCAGAAATTCACCGGCTGCTTGGCGTCAGTTAGCCGTTTCATCAGTCGGCTGGGCGAGAAGGCTCTTCCCCTGTACCAACTCATGAAGAAGACCACTTTTTCGAGTGGAACAACAAGGCGGACGAGGCATTCCTTCAACTCAAGAAGATGTTGGCAACTCCGCCTGTCCTGGCGGCTCCGACTGAGAAGGAGCCCATGCTCCTCTACATTGCAGCCACCAGCCGGGTTGTCAGCATAGTCATGGTCGTAGAGCGCAAGGAGAAGGACAAAGCATTGCCGGTCCAGAGACTGGTGTATTACTTGAGTGAAGTGTTGTCCGCCTCCAAGCAAAACTACCCTCACTACCAGAAGATGTGTTACGGCGTGCATTTTGCCGCCAAGAAGCTAAAGCCTTACTTTCAAGAGCACCCAATAACTGTCGTCTGCACATCCCCGCTTGTTGAGATCATTGGAAGCCGGGATGCTTCTGGCTGAGTGGCCAAGTGGGCTATTGATCTGGCCCCTTATACCATCTACTACCAGCCTCGCACCGCCATCAAATCACAAGTGTTGGCCGACTTCCTCGTCGATTGGGCCGAGACCCAATATTTGCCGCCTGCACCAGACTCCACTCATTGGCGGATGCATTTTGATGGTTCGAAAATGCGCACTGGTCTGGGAGCCGGCGTCATCCTCACCTCTCCCAAGGGTGACAAGCTCAAATATGTGTTGCAAGTCCACTTCACCGCCTCCAACAACATAGCAGAATATGAGGCACTCATACACGGGCTCCGGCTTGCCAAGTAACTCGGCATTCGCCGGATCCTGTGCTATGGTGACTCCGACTTGGTGGTCCAGCAGTCGTCAGGCGACTGGGACCCCAAGGATGCAAACATGGCAAGCTACCGCTTCCTTGCGCAGCAACTCAGCGGATACTTTGATGGGTGTGAATTCCTTCACGTGCCAAGGAATGACAACGAGCAAGCAGACGCCTTGGCGCGGATTGGCTCCACCCGACAAGCAATACCAGCCGGCGTCAGCTTACACCGCCTCTGGAGCCGTCTGTCAAGCCGTCTCCTGATTCAGACTCCATCTTTGTGCCAGCCCCCCTCGAAGTAGTCGGATCCAACTTGGCGACCCCAGAGGCCGGCACGGGGGTTTCGACAGGCGGCCCAGGGACTGCTACAGCCGCGCTCGAATCGGGGACTTCAGAACCCGGCCAAGGGACTTCAGAGCCCGGCCCGGGGACTTCACCAGTCGGCCCGGGGACTTCTTCCGCACAACAGACAGAAGCAGCTGCCAACCCGCCGCCTCCCGGCCCAACCGCCCTCATACAAGTTGCAG
The DNA here is from genome assembly GCA_963921465.1 of Triticum timopheevii. NCBI lineage: Eukaryota > Viridiplantae > Streptophyta > Magnoliopsida > Poales > Poaceae > Triticum > Triticum timopheevii. Next base: position 159,375,834 of record OY997272.1, read on the forward strand.
AGGTCGCAGTCGAAGAAATTGCGGCACCCTCATGGGCTCAGCCGATCCTCAAGTTCCTGGTGAATAAAGAGGTGCCAACCGATGAAATCTTAGCCCGACAAGTACAGAGGCGAGCTGCAGCTTACACCATAGTCAACATAGAGCTGGTACGACGAAGCGTCACAGGAGTTTATCAGCGGTGTGTGGAGTCGGACCAAGGCCAAGCAATACTCAGAGATATCCACCAGGGCGAGTGCGGCCACCATGCGGCTTCAAGATCACTTGTGGCCAAGGCTTTCCGCCACGGGTTCTTCTGGCAAACTGCCCTGGAAGAGGCCAAAGAGCTAGTTCAGAAGTGTCAAGGCTGCCAGAGGTTCCACTCCAAGCCACACCTGCCGGCTTCTGCACTCAAGACCATCCCCATAGCCTGGCCCTTTGCTGTTTGGGGTCTGGATATGGTAGGGCCGTTCAAGATGGCCCGCGGTGGCATGACTCACTTGCTGGTTGCTGTGGACAAGTTTACCAAGTGGATAGAGGCAAAACCAATCAAGAAGCTGAATGGGCCGACTGCCGTGACCTTCGTCGCCGACATTACCACGCGATACGGCATCCCACACAGCATCATCACCGACAACGGCATCAACTTCGCCAAGGGAGCCTTGGCTCGTTTCTGTGCAACACAGGGCATCCACCTGGACTTAGCGTCCGTTGCCCACCCACAGTCAAACGGCCAGGTGGAGCGTGCAAACGGGCTCATTTTGTTCGGCCTCAAGCCCCGACTGGTCGAGCCTCTGGAGCGTTCAGCCGGCTGCTGGCTCGACGAGCTGTCGGCCGTCCTCTGGAGCCTGCGCACAACTCCAAACAAGTCAACGGGCTTCACGCCCTTCTTTCTCGTCTATGGTGCCGAAGCAGTCATCCCGACGGATATTGAATTCGACTCCCCAAGAGTCACCATGTACACCAAGGCGGACGCCAAGGAAGCACGAGAAGACGGCGTCAACTTGCTAGAGGAAGGCTGGCTATTGGCACTCAGCCGGTCGGCCATCTACCAGCAGAGTCTGCGCCGATACTACAACCGCAAGGTGAAGCCAAGATCCTTCCTGGAGGGAGACCCTGTGCTCCGGCTGATCCAGCGAATAGCCGGACAGCACAAGCTCTCGGCACCTTGGGAAGGCCCTTTCATCATCAGTAAGGTACTGGGCAATGATGCCTACTATCTGATCGATGCCCAGAAGCTCAGAGCGCGTAAGAGGGATGATTCAGGCAAAGAGACGGAGAGGCCATGGAACGCAAACCTCCTCCAAACGTTTTACAGTTGAAAGCAGTATGTATCACACTTCCTTTTGTACTATGTATAAAGACTCCGGGTCCCCCGAGAAGAGCTCGGGGACTGCCCTCTTTTTATCTATATGATAGTGTCATGCCTATGAGAATGTATACTCTATTTCTTCCGCCTGGCACCGGGTTCGACCAGTCGGTCCGGAGCCTCGCCGCCTTCTACAATATGCCGCCTCCTGCAGCCGGACAAGTAGTATGCTGGCACCAAAAACTTCCTTTGTCAGAAGCCACAACTCGTAGAGCGACTGCATGGTGGGCAAAGGTTGCAAAGAAGTGCCCCACACGAAAAAACGACTAAGGAAGAAAGCGAATATAGTAGAAGGCGGCATCACACCTAGTCGTCTGGCTGCTTGGCAGCCAGACGGCCGGCCTCCACCTTACTACCCAAAGCTCTGAATGGCTAAGTCCTAGCCCCCTCACAAGCGGCTAGAATGCTCAAACCAGCCACGGTACGCAGAGTGGCCGCCTTGGCTGGTGAAAGCAAAGCCAAAGGGTCGGCGGCAAAGGAAAAAACCAAGGAGAAAAAGGAAAAAAGATTGGAGGATGGCACAGCAAGCATAAGCAATGATAAAATATTTACATGGATAAAAGGCCTCTGGCCAGCATTCAAACAGAGTTTGATATACACCCCGAGGGTGGAATTGTGTGAATTTAACAAAATGTTTAGAGAAGCAAACAGAAAGCAGATAAAACCCTAAGGAGCAGCAGAAGACTCCGGCTGGGCGGTGCCGGTTGGTGCAACAGAAGGCTCCGGCTGGGTGGCGCCACCTGGCGCGACAGAAGGATCCGGCTGGACGGGGCCGGATGGCGTGGCCAAGGACTCCGGCTGGATGCTAGAGTCGGCTGCACCACCTGTCGCAGCAGGCGGCTCCGTCTGAGCAGAAGGATCGCCAGCAGCAGGCAGGACGGCGGAGGACTGGAGGACGGAGTCGATGGCGTCTGTCGGAGGAATGGGCGGCGGGTCCGCCCCCACTCAGGTGCATCCAGTAGCGGGCGGCACCTCGGTGCGTGGCTTGTTGCTTGAGGCCCGGTCAGGCTGGGGCTGACCGTCCGCCCCGACCTCCGGCATGTCGACATCGCTCTCCTCGTCTTCCTCCTCCTCCTCCTCTCCTTCCTCCTCCCCGTCTTCCCCTTTGTTGCTAGAGTCGATGACTTCAGCAGAATCTTCGTTGTCCTCCGGGTTCAGCCCGAGCCACTCGTGCAGAGCTTCGCCGCCTTCCTCGACCACCTCCGGTACAAAGACACTGGTGTCGGTGAAGTCAGCGATCGCCGCCGCCGTGTTGACAAGCTCATCTTCCACCACCGCCAGCTCCTCCTGCGCCTCCAGCCGGAACGTGGATAACTGGGCTAGATCTAGCCCAGGGTACCACGCCTTAACGAATTCCAAGGCTCGGCACGCTCCTGCCCGGGCCGCGGAGCCCTTCCAGGCCTCCAGGCGGCCGGCCGCCACCTCCAGTCAGTCGGTAGTCCGACTTGGGGTGCGAGCCGCCAGGACTGGCCAGAGGGCGGAGACCGCCTGGGCTCCGGCGCGCTGGAGGCAGCGCAGCAGGCGGTGGGCAGGCCAAAGCCGAGCCTGAATGCTGAGGACCTGTTCGCCAAGAGTCCACGGGGCGTCTGCGGCGATCTGCGCGCCTTCTCCTCGTGATGGGCCTCGATCATCTGGATCGCGGCTACGGAATGGCCCGGGAAGAAGTCTGTGCGGGCAGAAGAAGAAAAAAGGCCAAGACCATAAGCAAGGGCCGACAGCTCAAAGCAAGAAACCAAGGGAGCAAGGCTTACCATCGACCAAGTCTTCGATGCTGCTGAAGCAGGCCGTCACCTGGGCCTCCTTGTCGGCCCAGGCAGAGCGCTCGAGCTCAAACTCGGCAAGGAGGCTGGTCTCCGCCGTCTCCGCCTTTAGCTGGGCCGCCTTGCGGGTTTCCGCCTGTTCGGCAAGCAGGGCGACCAGGCGTTCCCGCTCCTCCGTCAGCTTGCTGCACTCCGCCTCCTTGCCACGCAGGGCGGTCTTGGCTTCGCCCAGCTGCTGCTGCAGGGCGGCATTAGCCTCTGAAGAAAGAAAGAGAAGAAGAAGGCATCAATCAAGCAAACAAGACAAAGGAAAGAAACAACCGAGGAGATTCGGCCCGACTGCTAAGCAATCGGCCCGAACCTTGGGGACTACAGCCCACGGGCGCACCAGCGCGCCCCCGCGGAAAAGAAGTAGCCGACAAGGAAAAAAGAACAACTGAGTAGATTCGGCCCGACTGCTCAGCAGTCGGCCCGAACCTCGGGACTATAGCCCGCGGGCGCGCCAGCGCGCCCCCGCAGAAAAGAAGTAGTCGACAAGGAAAAAAGAACAACTGAGGAGATTCGGCCCGACTACTCAGCAGTCGGCCCGAACCTCTGGGACTACAGCCCGCGGGTGCGCCAGCGCGCCCCCGCGAGGAAAGAAGACAGAAACTTATGCTGGCTTTCGGCGAGATGGGCCGTCTGCACCTCCAGCTCCCGAACCTTGGAGTTGTAGGCGGTCGCGCGAAGGTTGTGATAGTCCTGCAGAAGAAACATCAGAATGAAATCAGCAATCGACAATTGCAAGTTAAAGTTCCGACCCGCCTGCTCAGCAGCTGGCCCGGAACTTGGGGACTACACCCAGTGGGTGCGCTTGCGCGCCCCCACGAGAGAAGCAAAGAAGATCATTCGAAGAAGAAACCAAAAGACAATTTACCCGGATGGTGGTGCGCGACTCCAAGTAGGCCTCGATGCAGTGCTTGAGTGCCACCACCTCTGCCCGGAGCTTGGCCTGGACGTCAAGAGACGCCTCGTTCAGGGCGCCAGCCCCACCCCCATGTACCCAACCCACGGGCGAGGCGCTGGTCGCCTCGGTATCAAGGGCCGATGAGCTCGTGGCGCTGATCTCCTGCGGCCGCAGTGCCGAGGCCGCCTTCTCCAGATAGCGGCGCGTGGGAATGCGGACCGCAGGAACCAGGACCGTTGCCACCATAGTCTCGACTGGTGGCACCGGCGACGCCACTGGCTGTTCGCCCCGCGGCTCGCTGGCTGGCGGAGGCAGCGGAGGCGGCGGCGGGGGCGGCGGCACAAAGATGTCCGGCATGGCTACGTTGCCGCCCCCTTGCTCCCGGATCGGGTAGTCGCCGCCGGCTCCTCCGGCCGTCGCCTCGAAATCAGGTGGAGGTGGCGCGGTGTTCAGGGGGGCCACAAGTAGCGGCTCTTGGCGGCGGGCGGCCTCCGCAAGCCGCTCCTTCTCTACGGCCTGGGCCTCCGCCTGCGCTAGCGCCCTCTCGGCAGACGCGACAGACAAGGCCGCCTGCTCCTTGGCCAGGCGGTCGGCCTCCGCCTCATCGCGCGCCTTCCGCGCATTCCCCTCTGTCGCCTCCTGGAGGTCAGCGGCCGGGTCGATTCTCCGGCTGGTCGAGGAGGTCGCTGCCGACCTGAGGACCGAGCCGGCGCCCGATTTCTCGAGGATTAGCGGGGCTCTGAAAGAAGAAGACAAGTCAGAAGACTTTCACGCTAGATTGATGAAAAGACAAGGAGTAAGGGAATGATGCTTACACCGACACCATGACAGGCACGTTCGGCTGCCTCTGATACTGGGCCACCTTGGTCGCGGCCTCTCTCCGCCTAGTCACCGCGGCCGGGTTCTTGGGTTTCTTTGGAGCGCTGTCGAACAGGGTCAAGCCCTTTTCCGCTTGCGCTTGCCGCCTAGGGCGGGTGGCCCAGAAGAGAGGCCGGTGCCGGTGGTGGCGGAGCTCCGAGCGGGGCGCGGCTCGTCTTCGTCTTCGTCGTCGTCAGGCCAAGCCTCCACGCCGCCGCCTCCCTCGGAGCCGCCTGCTCCACCATCGCCGTCCGCTTTGCCACCGCCGCCTGTCGCGTCATCGACCAGGGCGGCCGCCCCCAATTCGGGGTCGTCCAAATCACTCTCCGCCCTGTCCGCCTGGAGGTTATCACCTGGCCCCAAGAGGGCGGCCGTGTCCTCGAACATATAAATCTGCAACCAAGAAGGAATAGAGTCATGAAGAGAAACGAAGCAAAGGAAACAGTTTGAAGGACAAAAAGAAGAAACTTACAGCGGGAGGCGGATTGTGGCGAGAGTATGGCTGCTTCCCATACCGCCACTCCTTCTCCGACATCTTGAGGTTGGAGATCTCGTTTACCATCCGCGAGACTTCAGCAGGCGGCATCCCATTCGTGCACAGCCGGCACGGATCGCGGTGTCCGCCCATCCGGAAGATCGGATGAGGGCGGCTCTGGAGCGGGAGGACCCGGCGCTCCACGAAGGCGACGAGGAGGTCGAAGGCCACGAGGCCCTCCGACTCCTGGAGCACTCGGAGTCGGCCGATGGCGGCCGCCGACACCGGCTTCGGCTTGTACTTCCAGGAGACGCGAGCTCCGGTGGGGGGGCCAGCCTCCTAGGCCGGCAGGTTGAGGAAGTCGACAGCAGGGTCCACGTTCTCGATGTAGAAATAGGACTGCTACCACATCTTCACCGACTGCGCCAGCTTGATGACGGGGAAGGCGTTTCACCGCGCCGGCCGGCGCACGGCGACGAAGCCCCCGCACTCGGCCGCCGTCTCCTTGGCGGAGGTGCCGAGCTTCCCATAGAAGAAGGCTCCCCACAGCTCGATTGTGGGGAGGATGCCGAGGTAGCCCTCACACGCCGTGACGAAGGCGGAGAGCAGGGTCACGGCATTGGGCGTGAGGTGGTGAGGTTGAAGGTTGTAGAAGTTGAGGAAGGTGCGGAAGAATTTGCTAGCAGGGAGGCCGAAGCCGCGCAGGAAATGCGAGCGAAAGATGACCCGCTCGCCTTCCTGCGGCGCCGGCGATATCTCCGTCTCCGGCGGCACCTGCGCCCTGACGAAGGCCGCGCTGGGCATCCGGCGCGTGTCGCGGAGGAAAGTGATGTGATCCTCGATCATAGTTGATCCACCCCAGTCGCCCATGGCCCCGGCTGGCGGCGCAGAGAGGAGGAACGCGCCGGCGGTGGGCAACGGCGGCAGCGTTACGGCAGCGGCAGCGGCGGAGGACGAGAAGAGGAAGAAGAAGAGTGGGAGGGGCGCGGGAGCTTTGCCGCACCTCTCCCCCCTCCCTACTTATAGCGATCGGGCTATGTAGCTGAGGGAGCGGGACATGGGGTCGTGGGATTAACTGCGCCCACGCCCCCACGACCCCCCGTTTCCCGCATGCATTTACCACGTCGTAAGTAATCGTGGGGAATGGCAACCGTCCCCTTCGGCACAGTGGATCCGCCCGGTTGCGGAGGCACGGTGGTGGCGGGCCCGGCCCTATGTCACGTCCCGTCCAAACATGGGGTGGCAGGCCGACCGGGCTGACGTGCGCCGCGTGGCGCGTCCGTGGTGGGCAGCGGCCTGGGAAGCTTAGCAGGCACGCCACCTATCTCCCGCCTTGAAGATTCAAAAACCAACAGTACAAAGCTCCACCTGCAAGAGGTCGGCCTCAGCATCCGGTCGACCGCACGGTAGACCGGCACCTTCCCGGAGCCCGGTGAGGAGGGAAGCCGCTGAGGCTTCGCAGCCCCTCGACTGCGGTGCCTCACCGGCTTCGGGGACTACTGTCGGAGTAATGGGCCTTGGGTTGGCTCACCCGAGCCCCAGGATTTATCAAGACTTTGGGCCAGCTCCGCCTAGCTGGGCCCCAAGCTGAAGCTCTGCCCTCTGGGGCTGGCTGGCTCAGCGGCCGGCTACCAGAGGGCGGCTGTCCCAAGACTGCGGCGCTCTGGGTGGCCGGCTCCTGGCGGCCGCCCTCCAGAGAGGGCGGCAGCGGGCAAGCGGCCACCACACGACTACGGGGGGGGGGGGGGGGGGGGGGCCGAGCTCCCATCAAGAGTACAAGACGAAGCATGGCTACAGTGAGGAACGACGCCTCCCACGCTCGAGACGGGCGTGGCTACAGTGCTCCGTACAGACGGAGATCTCCGCATGACGGAGCACTGTGCCGTATCTACCCTGACATCGCTTCGGGCAAGCGGAGCCCTGTTCCCCATGACGGCCTGTCGGTACGGCCAGCCAGAGGCGGGCCCTATCGGGCAGTGACCCCAAGGAAGACGGCGGAAGCTCAACCAGACGGATTAGAGAGGGGTCGGCCTCCAGCAGGCGGTTGTCCCTTGTTCCAAGATGAGCACGCCATTAAGCTGATAAGACCAGGTGTGGCTACAATGTCCTCCCACCAGGCGGCGGGACTGTAGCCACGCTAGGATGACCAAGCCCCCGTCACCAACGACACGGCTACAATGAGCAGCCGCCAACCAGTCGGCGGGGCCCACCAGGCGGCGGGCCCCAACGGTTGGTGAAGCTGCAGGCTGGAGACACTAACAGCCGGGCCCAGCAGCCGGCCAGATTACCATTGTACCCCTGGGGGTAGGCCTATATAAACCCCCCAGGCCACCCATGCAAAGGGTTCCCACTCCATTAGAACTAGCCACCCCTTAGAGCAGGAAGAGAGCTAGCCTTGCCTCCTTCTGCCTCTAGCATACAGCTCGAGGAGCACCATTGTATCACTTGTGCCTTAGTGATCATGCGGAGACCCCGCATAGCAGGACTAGGGGTGTTATCTCCTAGGAGAGCCCCGAACCTGGGTAAAGTATGCCGGCGTTCATGTCTACGCCTTATCCCGCTTCCAGGCACCAGCGACGTTCTACTCGCTCCCACCATGATAAGCCATCCATTGGCATATGTCACACCCAACCCCCAACAATGCACGTATAGGTTGAGCGTGTGTCTTGCGTCGTGTGTTGTGTCCATGCAGGCGTGCGAGTGTTGCATGCGTGCAAGGGTACGTTTCAGTGTTGCATGCATGGGTGCGTCTGTGCGTGTGTTCGTGAGTGCATGTGTACGTGTCAGTGTTGCACGCCAACATGTGTGCGTGTGTATGTTATGTGTACGTGTCAGTGTTGCACGCCTGCATGCGTGCGTGTCTTGTGTGCATGCATGTGTACGTGCAGGGTGAGGCTACGTCAGTCGACTGACTTTTTCATCTCTGGTCATTAGATTTTCCAGCCATTGGATACGAAATCAAGGGCCTCCAGTTTATCATCAAACTCCACCCCCCTGAGCTGCCAGCCACCACTGGCCGAACCGCCAGCCCCCGCCGCCCGCGGCCGGCCCGCGCCGCCACGCCCTCCCCGAAACCACTCCCCACCGCCGGTCCGCCGCCGCACCGGCCATCCCTCTAGCCCCCCCCCCCTGCGCCGAGCTTTTTCTCCGGCGATCCCCACCCCACCGCCTAATCAACGCCCCCAGACCGCCGGCGACTGCCAACCAGAGGTCTCACGACTTCGAATACCCACTGACCACTAATTTATTACCATTTATGTCCTTCATATACGCGCTGACGGGTGGGCCCTATGGTAATGTGCGCTGCTGAATGTGGACCGTTTGACTGGTCAATTGATCATGTTATCAACAAATTATGGAGCTGTATGGTGATCCAGAGACCGTATGATATGATCACCCTAAAATGTACTCCTATTTTATTAACGCAGTACAGACTCAAACTACCATTTCTTTCTTTCATATACGGGCTGACAGGTGGGCCCCACAGTTATGTGCCCCAATGGTGCAACACTAGTTGCGCCGCGTGGAACGTTTGACTGGTCAATTGATTGTGTCATCTACAAAATACGGAGTTGTACGGGTGAGCAAGTGACCGTATAATCATGAAATGTATTTGTTTAACATGGTACAGACGCAAGGGCTCATATATACGCGCAAGCACTCACCGCTATAAGCGCACACACGTGAACCCTACCCCTATGAGCACCTTCGAGAGAGTGGGCCAGCGTACATGATCTTGAGATTTTACGAAGTCACCATAGGTGCCTCGTAGTCGAGTGGAACGTCTCCTCCCATTGAACGTACATCATCGGAAAATACTGAAATTAACACAAGATAAATGCGAGCACCGAGACTTTAACCTTGGTGGGCTCTAGAAACCACTGTCCTCCTAACCATCCAACTACATGTTGGTTAGCATGACAAAATGTATGTGGTGGCCGTGATGAGCTTATTCTGAAGTCCAGTGACCATATCGTTCTTTCACTTCAAATACAATGACCGTAAGTGTCATCAACAAAATACGGAGCACGCATCAAATGCAAAGTCCGTCAGTGTCATCAACAAAATATGGAGACGTATCGTGAGCTAGATACCATTGTACTATTGTATATGCTTATTTTCTTAGTGGCCGATTGCGTGTGTGGTGTGGTGGGCACATCATTTCTAGTTGTGGTAGGTCAACATGAAGACTCATGGGTCGGTTCCATCCTGCGCCACATATAGGTTGGACCGAGACGTGTTATACGAAGACCCATGTGGAGGACTTGGCGTACAACACGAAGCTACCAGAGTCGCGGAGGACTCTATCCCCACTGGTGATAAGCCGACTATATATGATTTGTAACCCTAGGCCCCCAGTATGTTATACAAGCTTGGGGGCTAGTTCATCGATAGTATACACACACGCACAATGGCTGGTATTCACGTGTACTTTGTACACACCCCTATCACTAATATACAGTACCAGGAGTAGGCTCTTTCTTCAACTGCAACGGTCCGATCCGAACTAAGGTAAAAGTTTGCCTCGTATTACCATCCAGCCTAGCAGCCAGGGATATCCTACCGAATGATATGATGAAATCATATCTGCCAACTACTAGGAGAGAGGTGTGTCAGGGGGGGGCAATGTGTGCGAGAGAGGCCTAAAGATAATGTGCGTGCGGGAGACACGTAGGCCCATATATGTGCGTATAGAGGGCAAGTAGAGACCATGCGTGTGTATATATGCATGTGAGAGAAATAGTGTTTTCCAACTAAGATTAGTGAAAAGAGTGGTACATAGTAGTCAGAGAGAGAGAGAAACAGAGAGAGCATGTGCGTGAGACACCCCGACACCCTAAGAGAGACTGTGAGCATGTGTGAAAGAGAAATGTCGATGCATATAAAGTGTGTGCACTTATGCGTTAGATAGAGAGATATATAACGCGTTTGTGAGAACGGGCCGAGGCATAGTGCAACTACGTGTAAAAGGCGGTTCTACACATTAAATTAAAATATAAATGGCATTATTATTTTTGGATGAGATCATGAATTTTGCAAATTGCGTATGGACGAAAATTGGTCTATCAGACACCCATACTCTATTGAATTCTAGCATGTGCATGTGTTTATTTCATATTATCGATCCATAGAGTGGGAGCGGTTTGAAAAACAGGCAATGGATGCTTTTGCAATTCATATATAAACATTAATTAGTGCACTCCATGTTGTTAGTGTGAAGCACTTTATACATTTGTCACTTGCATGGATACATTCCAAATTGCTAGCTACGAAATAGAATACATGTCGAATTCAACATAAAGGGGGTTTCAAAGATTCGAATTCATAGGAAGTGCATTCATCTATTTGACCCCGAGATAATGGCATTTGTAAATCAGATGTAAAAGGGGGCATCAATCTTTGTTGTGAGTTTGAACATGCTATATATATTCATACGCATATCTAACTTTTTTTTGCAACCAAGGAGATTATATCTGGAACCATGCATGAACTGAGGTAAGTTGCATATTTTTTAATATATACTCGTGTACAATGTATATTGAAATGTACCCCCTCCATTCCAAAATAATCATAGCTTTAGGATTTTCAAGAGTAAAGATTTGTGAAGTTTGACAAATCCTGAAAGTTCAATTCAAGAGAACCGAAGACGTTAATGCTTCTGCTCCCTAATATTGAACGAAGTGCCAAATAGGCCTCTGGTCAACCAAAACCGCGCGAGACTAATGTTTGGTGGTAGGAAATTACTGTCCTGACACTGGCCCGTGTAGCCTATCGGCGCGATATCCAAAGGTCTAAACCAGGGTAGGTTTGTAACTTCACCAAGACGGCAGTCTCAACCGCCTCCGAGAAGCATTCATACGCCGTTGGCACCTAAACACCCATGCGCTCGGCCGAAATCTATCCCGCCCACATTAGGGACACCTGACATGACTGTCCTACCCCCAACCCGCAATATGTCTGAAATTTTAGATGGGGGCAAAGTTTGTAACTTTCCCCAAATTTCAAACAAGCGCGTCTCAAACTGAAACATTGTTCCCCCTTAGTTCCCCGCCTCCCTCCGTTTCCCCATTCATACTCCGTAGGCGCGAAAACGCCCTCTCCACCAGCAGCAAAACCCCAGCCTCCTCCGTCCTCCACCCCATAGAGGCCAGTCCACCGCCGCCCTCCTCCATCACGCCGGAGCCGGTACCCCGACGTCGTCGTCCAACACAACCGCAACCGTAATGCCCTCAAGGACTTAGTAGCTAAAGCCAAGGCAGAGCTGCCTCCACGACGCCGACGCCGGCGTGCGCCGTACCAGAATCACTCCGACCACGCCGTCCTGCGCCTCACTGCTACGGCTCGATCCACTTTCGCAACCGTCCACCGCACTGGAGCTGTTCCCGCTACGTTGTCGTTCGCCAGCTTGGATCTGCTTCCCCGCCGCCGACAGACGGCCATCGCACCACACTCAACAACTTGGCCATGGGTTTGTCCAAGGCTGCATGTTCCTCCACAACTTCTAGTTTCCAGCGAACAATAAGAAGATCGTCAGAAAAACAGAAGGAGGACACAGCACTGCCAGCAGAAAGAGGTACTCCTCTTCCCTTATTCATGCAAATCTTACGTCTCCGCTCACACCGTATTCATCCCACGAAAGAAACTAGTTGAGCGCTTCTTACTGCATCTTCTTCGTGATACTAAATGCACAAGGTTTCCTCCCTTTTACTATTTCACCTTTGCTAGAGGTCAGTAGCCCGCCTGGATTTCAATTCAGGGTCAGTCAAACCGCAATTAAAAGAAGCATCACCCGCTTAGGCGCGTGGAGCACCTAGTCCGCATGTTCCCCGGGGAAGCGGCGCATCGGTGTCTATCATAGGGGTGTGGGGAGCAGGAGCTGCTTGCGCCCGATCTGTAGGTCGGCGGGGCTTGAATGGATGGCCGGCGGGTGGTGCCAAGCACGGCGGTGCGGTGAGGTCGAGGGGAGAGCACAGGCAGGGGAGGAATACTGGGCCGGTGGTCGCTGGCGTTTCGAGGAAGATCGTCAACACTGACTGGCTGGAGGTAGATGAAGGCGATCTACCCGTTCTTTGTACATCGGATGGTGCAGAAAAAATGGACTGACCTATTTGCTTTCAGTCAACTGTTATTTTCATAGAATCCTGTAGTAATTTAGTGTGCCATGCATGTTGTAGAGCTATCATATGTCTCCCGTCATTTATTTCTCACCGACCTGCTATCTGCTACCTTTACACTGTACTAATTGTGCACACACTTCAACCATACTCACACTATTGTTTTTTATGCATGGGTATTTCAGACTCTGACGCAGTGTTGATGAATGCAAAAAAGAAAAGACAAAAGTCACTCCAGTGTAATTCGAAGATAAGAACTAAGCGTTTCAGCGCTCTAATGGGTGCAGTGCCGGCAGTTGGAGACAGTAAACGTAGCTCTGCAGTTGATGATCTCAATTGCCACACACAACCATCCCAGGTGCTTGCTTTAAATTCGCGCTGTCAAATGTGGTTGCACGTTGCATATGGTGTCTAGGTTGTATTGCTTCCAATTTGGTTAAATTGCATCTGCTTACTTTACACATTATACCTTTGATAATGACATGCCTTCCTATTTTTGATACATACTACATATGTCTATTAACCATGTTTGTACATCAAACTAATGCTCTTTTGTATCCCTCGTCGATCACTTATGATGAGACAGTCACCCGAGTGGGTTACTGTGAGACGCCCTACTCGTTTAAAGAGTGCAGTGTCATCCTCCCCACATGATTCTCAAGAAACAGCAAGGCTAAATGAAGATAGTCAACGTAGCTCTCTAGTTGATCACCTCAATTCCCCCACACCACCATCGCAGGTGCTTGCCCTTACTTGGCAGTGTGATATGTGGTTGCATGTTGCATATGGTGTCTACCATGTAATGCTTCTAATTAGGGTAAATTACATCTGCTTAGTTAACACATTATACCTGTGAATATGACATGCCTTCCTGTTTTTGGTACATACTACGTCTTTCTATTAACCATGTTCTTACATCAAACTACTTTTCTTGTGTATCCCTCATCAATGCTCCTAATTGGTTAAATTGCATCTCCTTAGCTTACACATTATACATGTGAATATGACATGCCTTCCTGTTTTTGGTACATACTACATCTGCCTATCACACCATGTTCTTACATCAAACTACTATTCCTGTGTATCCAGCATCTATCGCTTATGATGAGATAGTCACGCGCATGGGTTAATATGAGACGCAATACTCTTATAAAGAATGCAATTTCATCCTCTCCACATGATTTTCAAGAAACAGCAAGCCTAAATGAAGATATTGAACATAGCTCTGTACCTGAAGACCGCACTTCCCCTACACCACCATCACAGGTGCTTGCTCTAACTTCGCAGTGTGATATGTGGTTGCATGTTGCATACGGTGTCTAGCTTGTAATGCTTCTAATTAGGGTAAATTGCATCTGCTTAGTTTACACACTATACCTGTGAATTGACATGCCTTCCTATTTTTGGTACACACTACATCTATGTGTTAACCGTGTTCTTACATGAAACTACCTCTCTTCTGTATCCTGCATCAATCACTTACGATGAGTCACCTTTATTCGTTGCATATTGCATATTATTTCTAGCCTGTTGCCATGTATTGCTTCTAATTTGGTCAAATACATTTGTTAGGGCACCCTTTTAATTTGGCAGAGTGATATTGGTTTCATCTTTCATATGGTTTCTAGCTTGCATTGATTCTAACAAGTTCAAGCACCTTGTGCTTAGTTTACACTTTATACATCATACATGTCAATATGTCACGCCGTCCTGTTTTTCATACATATTCCATCCTCCTATCATGCGGCTGCCTTACATGAAAGTAGTGTTCATCAGTATCATGCATCAATGAGTTCTGAAGAGCAATTTTATTCCTTTTTCTTGTGGGTTTGACTTGACAAGGCAAAATCAATAAAGAGGAAGGAAAAGAGTACAATTTTATTCCTTTTTCTTGTGGGTTTGACTTGACAAGGCAAAATCAAGAAAGAGGAAGGAAAAGAGTAAGGAAGGCGATGATGGTGGTCCTCTGCAGCAACGTAAACAGAGCATTTGTACCGATTCTCCTTGTACTGATAGTGCATTACAAGGTCCAAGTCTCCGCTCCCCTACTCCACCATCCAAGGTGCTTGCTCTAACTTGGCAGTGTGATATCTGGTTGCATGTTGCATATGGTGTCTAGCTCGTATTGCTCCTAATTAGTGTAAACTGCATTTGCTTAGCTTACACATGATACATGTGAATATGACATGCTTTCCTATTTTTGGTACATACTATATCTGTCTATCACACCATGTTCTTACATTAAACTACTCTTCTTGTGTATCCTGCATCAGTCACTTATGATGGGACATCTTTAAGTTGGCAGTGTGATATTGGTTTGCGTCTTGAATATGATTTCTAGCATGTATTGCTTCTAGTTTGATGAACGCCACCTATGACAAGACAGTTTTAACTTGGCAGAGTGATATTGATTGCACCTTCCATATGGTGTCTTGCAGTGTTTCTAATTTGTTGAAGTGCCTTCTGCTTAGTTACCACATCATAGGTGTGAATATGTCAAGTCATCCATTTTTTCGTACATATTCCATCCTCGTATCATGACTTTGCCTTTCATCAGAGTAGTGTTCATCAGTATCATGCATGAATGAGTTCTGAAGAGCGAATTATATTCCTTTTTCCTGTCGGTATGACCTCACAATGCAAAATCAATAAAGCTGAAGGAAATTGGCAAGGCATTGGATGATGGTGGTCCTTCCGAGCAACTGAAACGGAGGTTCTCTACAGATTCTACTCTGCCATCCTCCCAACAAGATTCGCAAGACAACGCAAGGCTAGACAGTCAACGTAGCTGTGTAGATGATGAGCACATCTCCCCTACTCCACCATCACAGGTGCTTGCTCTAACTTGGCACTATTATATGTGGTTGCATGTTGCGTATGATGTCTAGCTTGTATTGCTTCTAACTTTGTTGAATTGCATCTGCTTACTTTACACATAATGCCTGTGAATATGACATGTGTTCCTGTTTCTACATCAGACTACTATTCTTGCATATCCCGCATCAATCACTTATGATAAGGCACCTTTAAGTCGCCACTGTGATATTGGTTGTGTCTTGCATATGATTTCTAGCATGTACTGCTTCTAATTTGTTGAAACGCCATACAGTTTGAACTTGGTAGAGTGATATTGGTTGCATATTTCATATGGTGTCTAGCTTGCAGTGCTTCTAATTTGCTGAAATGCCTTCTGCTTATTTATCACATCATAGGTGTGAATATGTCACACCATCCTGTTTTTCATACATATTCCATCCTTGCATCATGTGTTTGCCTTTCATCCGAGTAGTGTTCATCAGTATCATGCATGAATGAGTTCTGAAGAGCGAATTTTATTCCTTTTTCTTATCGGTTTGACTTCACAATGCAAAACCATTACAGCTGAAGGAAATTAGTCCGGCAGTGGATGATGGTGGTCCTTCGGAGCAACTCAAACAGGGGGTCTCTATAGATTCTACTCCGCCATCCTCCCAACAAGATTCGCAAGACAACACAAGGCTGGACAGTCAACGTAGTTGTGTAGATGATGAGCACATCTCCCCTACTCCACCATCACAGGTGCTTGCTCTACTTGGCACTATTATATGTGGTTGCATGTTGCGTATGATGTCTAGCTTGTATTGCTTCTAACTTGAATTGCATCTTCTTACTTTACACATAATGCCTGTGAATATGACACGTGTTCCTGTTTCTAGAACATACGTGTACACACATCTCCCCTACTCCACCATCACAGGTGCTTGCTCTTACTTGGAACTGTTATATGTGGTTGCGTTTTCCGTATGATGTCTAGTTTGTATTGCTTCTGATTATGTTGAATTGCATCTGCGTAGCTTACAACTTATACCTGCAACGATCACTTACCCATAAGACACATTTAACTTGGGACTGTGATGTAGGTTGCATCTTGCATTGTCTTCTAGCTTGTACTACTTCTAATTTCTTGAAATGGCACTTACGACGAGACACTTTTTACCTGATAGAGTGATATTGGTTGCATGCTCATATGGTGCCTAGCTTTCATTTCTTCTAATTTTGTTGAAATGCCTTCCGCTTACTGTTTTTTCATACATATTACATCCTCCTATCGTACGTGTGAATATGAAATGCTGTCTTTTTTGTATATATTCCATCCTCCTATCCTGCGCTTGCCTTACATCAAAGTAGTGTTCGTCTGTATCATGCATCAACCAGTTATGCAGAGCTAATTTTATTCATCTTCTTGTGGTTTTGACTTCATAAGGCAATATCAGAAAATAGGAAGGAAAAGAGTAAGTTAGGGGATGTTGGTGGTCCACCTCACCGACGCAAACAAAGACTCTAGATTTGCCACTGCTACTGCTAATGAAGTTGAAGTCCCAAGTCTACATGATGAGTTCATCTCCCGTACTCCACCATCGCAGGTGCTTGCTCTAAGTTGACAGTGTGATAATTGGTTTCATGTTGCATATGTTGTCTAGCCTGTATTTCTTCTATTTTGATTAAATTGCACTTGCTGAGTTTATACGTTATACATGTGCATATGGCATGGCTTTCTGTGTCTAGAATACACTGTATCCATCTATCATACCATGTTCTTACATCAAAGTACTATTGTTGTGTATCCCACATCAGTCACTCATGATTGGACGCTTTTAACATGGCAGTTTGATAGTGGTTGCATCTTGCATTGATTTCTACGTTGTACTGCTTCTAATTTTTCGAATTGCCACTTATGACAAGACACTTTTAACTTGGCAGAGTAATATTGGTTACATCTTTCATATGGTGTCTAGCTTGCATTACTTCTATTTTCATGAAAATCCTTCTTCTTAGTTTGCACATCATAGCTGTGAATATGTCATGACGTCCTGTTTTTCTTACATATTCCATCCTCATACGGTTGTCTTACATCAAAGTATTGCTTGTCTATATCATGCATCAATGAGTTCTGAAGAGTGATTTTATTCTTTTGTGTTGTGGGTACAACTTGACATGGCAAATTCAAAAAAGAGCAAGGAAAATAATATAGTAGGGAGTGCTGTTACTCGTCGGGTGAAATGGAAAAGGATCTGCCATCGAGATTCTGCTGGTACTTATAGTGCAGTAGAAGGTCCAAGTCCACCGGCTAAATCTACAAACACAGTATCACCTGCTCCACCAGCTACAGCATCCGCTTCAACTGTACCAGCATCTCAACCAGTTACTCGTTCGTTTGCTCCGGAACTGGCCAGTTCCCAAGCTGCCTTCACACCTAACACTAGTTCCGAAGCACTGCTGACACAACAGGACTTGGCAAGATCAGATGAACCTCATGAGCATCAACACCAGACGGTACCTGACCGAGTCAAGTTGCAGTTGCATGCTCCTTTATATGTACTCTCACAGTTTGATGTACACTAACACTTTCCATATTCGTTGTTGAACTAGCACCACGGCGCAAGCGGAAACAGACATCAGGGATAATGCTTGACAGATTAACAAAATCTAAAGGAGGAAGAATGGAGATCCATTTTGAGGTGGGTTTCAAAAGGCCACGTGAGGCTACAGAGTCAGCCAAGTTAGTATCAGAGGCATCCGTTGCCGTTAGGTGTCATGCACGTATCCTCCCAACGTGGATCCAGTACAGGAATGAGAAAGACAATAACCAGTTTAACACCTTCCTTGACCATTTATCCGTAAGTAATGTTATTCATCGCAATTAGTAATATTGTTTTGCTCTGTCCCATACTTTCTAGCTTCCTCCTAATAAGACTCACATTCTTTTTTCAATAGATGAGGTTCAAGTTGGATCCAAAAGATGATGCAACTAAACAAGCATGCACTCATGTTTTTCAGTCTGCTCTGCGACAGTATCGGTACCACCTTAGAAAATCTCACTTTGAAGGCAAGGCTAACAATGAAATCGCCCAAACATCTCCAGTGGAATATATTACAGATGAAGACTGGACAGCCCTCGTTAAACATTGGTCTGATCCAAAGTATCAGGAAGGCTATATGTATTTGATCAGACCACATATTGAACTTGTATTTATGTATGTGCCTTACAAGTGTATCTTCTTCTAGGCTAACTGTTTGAAGAACAAAACCAACCGTTCTAAAGTGAAATTCCAATAGACAACAGGATCTCGTAGCTATATTGCATACTGCGAGGCTCTTGTAAATAGCTGCTACTTCCTTCTTTTTTTGTGCCATATTATCGTATCTATATTGACTTGTTCCAAATACAGAGGAAAGCCCGTGCGGACCAAAAAGAATCTGAATCGAATGCAGTGCAAATCTTCAAGGATTGCCACACCAGCAAGATGAAGGGCATGAGCACACCAGTTCAAGCCGCTGTTGTAAGTCCTTACTCCTCCTGCCTTGAACTGATTGGTACTGTGATGTGTTCATTTAACTACTTGGTTTGCAGCCAATGTTAGTTACTCTGTTCACTTTTATACACAGTTGTCTTAACGTATCATTTCACCTTACATGGTTTAAAAGAGATGAAGGATATTCTTTTGGTCTTGATCTGTAATCTAGTTGTTATGTTCACGCGCGCGCACAATGATAAAATAGCCTGTTTGTTTTATATCTGTTTGCCCATGATATGAATGATGTCATACTATGTTCATCCTACTTTAAACCATGTCTCTTTATCCTTAGATGTCAAGGAATATGAGGAAATAGACAATACAGTAGGCGTGCTACATGGACATATGTTCCGAAAGTGATTTTATTATGTAGTTAGCACTACAATACATGCTAATGTATTACAGTAGTTCACCAAAATAAGTTATGTATAAACGTTTAACCTACTTTGTTTGTTTTTGTCTCATTAGTAACTTATCTGGTACACTAATCTACAAGTTCAAACTTTCAGGAAGCTATGGAACAAATGATTGAACAACCACAACCACTTGAAGGTGACGAGGCTACCACAGGCACAATGTCACTTCTTGCTGCAGTGCGTCAGTATCTCTCCACTAACAGTGCAAAAAGCACGTTCCTGCGTAATTCTGGGTTGGTTGTCAAGGTAACCTCGTCCAAATCGCCTACTGACCAAAATCTTCCTGCTAGACAGAGTGATATATCTATGCTCCAGACACAAGTCCAATCCCTAATGGACGTTGTTTCGGAAACAAGAATAGTGGTTGAGAAATGTCGTCAAGATATGAATGGTTTTGAAACCAGACTATCAGACATTCGCTTCATTGTTCAAGAGCAATGGCGGAAAAAAGGTGGAGATTGTGCTGCTCCATCAGATTCTACAGCCTGAAACATTAGCACTCAGGTCAAATGATATGTGCTTCTGTACATCTGATGTTGCTTTTATCTGGAAGGACTGTAAACTTTATGCCAACAGGCCTTTTGTTGTATGGTTGGAATTTATTTTGTTGTGATACAACATTTATGATGTTGCCACAGGCTGCAGTAATTACGATGCTATTTTTGTATAGTGTAGGTTTATCTTAGTAATGTATTTGGCCGAAAGCTTCATAGCCCAACATGCCAACATTCGTCGAGCCCATTCCAATTGGGCTAAAAATGATTACGGGCCAAAATTGGCATGTAGCCCACTAAAAATATCTGGGCCTAAATCAGCATAAGCTTTCATATTTTTCTTGTAGGCCTGTGCCCATAGTGGGCCTTTAACATGCCTAAACATAATTAGGGCCCTCAATAAAAATAGGCCGTTTACAGGTGTAAATATCTCGAGCCCATAAAAAACATGGGCCTTTAATAGACCGAAAGTGAGATTGGGCCCTGATTGTGCCAAATAACCCACTGGTCTTAGCAGGCCGAAATGGTGGCCCATTTACGATGCGGATCTTTGATAGGCCGAAATTTGGACGGGCTGTAAATGCGCCGACCTAATACACGGGCCTTTAACAGGCCAGAACTTCGGTCGGGCTAGATTATCATCATTTTTATATGGGCCATTAATGGGCCCGATATGATGTTGGGCCACATATGGCCCATGGTTTTCGTCCGGCGTTAACAAGCCAAAAATGACAACAGGCTGAAAGTGGCCCAAATCTATAGTGGGCCTCTAGCAAGCCGAATGTCAAACATGGCCGAATATGACCCAAATCCTTCACGGTCGTTTATGGGCCGAAAGTTTTGATGGCCTGTAAATGGGCCCAAATGAAGCCGGACCTTTAACAGGCCGAAAATACACAGGGCCATAATTCAGCCCAATTACTTAGCGGACTGTTAATGGGCTAGAAGTGACCATGGGCCGCGTTGATGACAAGTTTAGGACAGGCCGTTGATGGGCCGATTTGACAGAGAATGTTGGGACTTTAGCTGGGCCGGACCATTATGGTCTGCAAAATCTTGTGGGCCTTTAGCTGGGCCGGCCCATTGTGGTCCACAAAATCTTGTGGGCCTTTAGCTGGGCCGGCCCATTATGGTCTGCAAAATCGTGTGGGCCTTTAGCTGGGCTGGCCCATTATGGTCCGCTAAATTTTGTGGGCCTTTAGCTGGGCCGGCCCATTATGGTCCGCTAAATCTTATGGGCCTTTGGTTGGGCCGGCCCATTAAACTTTGTGGGCCACTTTTGGGCCGGTCCACGTGTCAACATATCATAGGCCCATCTCGACCGTTGGATGAGTGACACATGTGCCAACGCGGAGCTGACGCGTGGATCCGTCAGCCAATGAGAATTTTACACGTGGAAAATCGGCATTGGTCGTGGCTGTTAGCGGGTTATCGGATCCAAAAAAGGACCCGGTAGGTTAACGGCTGTTAACGGCGTCCCGTTACGGTGGATGCCACGTGTTGGTCACCCTTGACGAAAGCACTTCTATGACGCGCGATTTGTCGTCATGGAAGTGGACACTTCCGTGATGATAATTTTGGTAATGTCATGGAACACTTCAACGACAGCACAGGTATGACTATCTTGATTCTGTCATAATTTTGTCATGGATGTACATGCATGACAAAAAACGTGACCTATTGTGACAAACACGTATCATCATGGAAGTGTATTTTTTGTAGTGTTGGGGGGCGCCACCCTGCGGGCTCCCCTCTCCTACTCCCTTATGGCCCACTAAGGCCCATAACTTCCCCAGGGGATTCCGGTAACCCGTCGATTTCCCGATAAATATCTGAAACATCCCGAAATCATTCCGGTGTCTGAATACCTTCGTCCAATATATCAACCATTATGTCTCAACCATTTCGAGACTCCTTGTCACGTCTGTGATCTCATCCGGGACTCCGAACAAACTTCGGTCATCAAAAACACATAACTCATAATACAAATCATCATGGAACGTTAAGCGGCGGACCCTACGGGTTTGAGAACTATGTAGACATGATCAAGACACATCTCCGATCAATAACCAATAGCGGAACCTGGATGCTCATATTGGCTCTTACATATTTTATGAAGATCTTTATCGGTCAAACGACACAATAACATACGTTGTTCCTTTGTCATCGGTATGTTACTTGCCCGAGATTAAAATCGTCGGTATCATCATACCTAGTTCAATCTCGTTACCGGCAAGTCTCTTTACTCATTCTGTTATGCTTCATCCTGTAACTAACTTGTTAATCACATTCCTTGCAAGTCTTATAGTGATGAGCATTACCTAGAGGGCCCAAAGATACCTCTCCGATACACGGAGTGACAAATCCTAATCTTGATCTATGCCAACTGAGGGAGTCCTGGACTAGGGGGTGTCCGGACAGCCGGACTATCATTATTCGCCGGACTCCAAGACTACGAAGATACAAGATTGAAGACTCCGTCCCGTGTACGGATGGGACTTTCCTTGGCGTGGACGGCAAGCTTGGCGATACGGATATGTAGATCTCCTACCATTGTAACCGACTCTGTGTAACCCTAGCCTCCTCCGGTGCCTATATAAACCGGAGGGCTTTAGTCCGTAGGACAACATACATTACAACAATCATACCATAGGCTAGCTTCTAGGGTTTAGCCTCCTTGATCTTGTGGTAGATCCACTCTTGTACTACCCATATCATCAATATTAATCAAGCAGGACATAGGGTTTTACCTCCATCAAGAGGGCCCGAACCTGGGTAAAAACATCGTGTCCCTCATCTCCTGTTACCATCCGCCTAGACGCACAGTTCGGGACCCCCTACCCGAGATCCGCCGGTTTTGACACCGACATTGGTGCTTTCATTGAGAGTTCCTCTGTGTCGTCACCGATAGGCCCGATGGCATCTTCAACCAACGACGCTGTCCAGGGTGAGACTTTTCTCCCCGGACAGATCTTCGTATTCGGCGGCTTCACACTACGGGCTAATTTACTTGGCCATCTGGAGCAGATCGAAAGCCACGCCCCTGGCCGTCAGGTTAGATTCGGAAGCCTAAACTTCACGGCCGATGTCCGCGGAGACTTGATCTTCGACGGACTCGAGCCACAGCCAAGCGCGCCGCACTACGACGACGGGCATGATCTAGCTCTGCCACCGAACAGTGCCTTGGTAGCCGCACACGAACCCGCTTCGGCCTTTAGTCCGGAGCCGATCGCCCAGATCGAGGGCCGGTGGATAGACGCCGCCCCGGGGGCTTCAACATCCACGGCGATGGAGCCGAACACTAATCTTGTCCCCTGCGAAACTCGTGATTCCGAGGCACCGGACTCCGAACCTCCCGCGCCCCTACCGATCGATTCGGATTGGGCGCCGGTTATGGAATTCACCGCCACAGACATCTTCCAATACTCACCTTTTGGCGATATCCTGAATTCACTAAAGCATCTCTCGTTATCAGGAGAGTCCTGGCCGGACTATGGCCAGGATGGTTGGGGTACGGACGACGAAGAAATTCAGAGCCCACCCACCACCCACTTTGTAGCCACTGTCGACGATCTAACCGACATGCTAGACTACGACTCCGACGACATCGACGCTATGGATGATGATGCCGGAGACGAACAGGAACCAGCGCCTACAGGGCACTGGAAGACCACCTCGTCATATGACATATACATGGTGGATACCCCAAAGGAGAGCGATGACGAGGACCAATGGACCGCGGAAGAAGATAACCCCGCCGATAAACAACCAAAATGGCGACGCAGACGCCGCCCTAAGTCCCGCCCCGACGACAACAACGCTCCCAAGGAGCCCATAATACAGCAGGGCTCACAAATGGATGATGAACATGCAGATAAGCAACCGTCCGAACATGACGAGTCAGATAATCAGTCCAGGCCCGGCGAAAACAACAGTCCGGACGACCTCATGCCGGACACGCTGCCGGAGAGCAAAAACCTTTGGAAAAGACTCGTCAACACTGCAAGAAGCCTGAAGAAGGAAAAGAGGAAGCACAAAACAGCGGAAGACACACTCAGAATGAGATGGAGCAAAGTGCTCAAAACTGCAGATAAATACGGCAATGGCCACCAATCAAAGAGCTACCCGAAGCGCAAGCTGCTACCAGAATTCGACGAGGAGGCCGTAGAGCCTCCACCTTCAAAAAATAAAGAGGCCGCCTGGTTGGATAGACGGCCAGATGGTAGGCCAAATTCTGAAAGCGGCGCCACACATAAACCAACTAATGAACCTGGAAAGACAGATGGCCCAGCCAGGTCCATCTACGGGCCAAAGAAGAGGGCCCCAGGACGCAAGGCAACACGTCAAGTGTCCGAAGATAGTGGCACACCCAAATACAGGGGCGCCGCACATCCACTATGTTTCACCAATGAGGTGCTGGAACATGCATTCCCAGTAGGATTTAAACCCATAAACATAGAGGCCTATGATGGAACAACAGACCCTGGAGTCTGGATAGAAGATTATATACTACATATACACATGGCCAGAGGAGATGATCTCCACGCCATAAAATACCTACCCCTCAAGCTCAAAGGGCCAGCCCGTCATTGGCTTAAAAGCCTCCCAGAAAACACCGTGGGAAGTTGGGAAGAGCTCGAGGATGCGTTTAGAGCAAATTTTCAAGGGACTTATGTCCGCCCTCCGGACGCAGATGATCTAAGTCATATAACTCAACAGCCCGGAGAGTCAGCGCGGAAATTCTGGAACAGGTTTCTTACCAAAAAGAACCAAATAGTCGACTGTCCGGACGTCGAAGCCTTAGCAGCTTTCAAGCACAATGTCCGAGACGAATGGCTTGCCAGGCACCTCGGTCAAGAGAAACCGAGGACAATGTCCGCACTAACAAGCCTCATGACCCGCTTCTGCGCGGGAGAGGACAGCTGGCTAGCAAGATGCAGCACCAGCGACCCAAGTACATCCGAGATAAGGGATGGAAACGGAAAATCACGGCGCAGAAAAGAACAACGCCGAAATAAAGAGAAAAGCCCAAAGAGCGTGGCAGTCAACGCCGGATTCAAACGCTCGCGGCCAAACAACAAAACAACACCTCTTAAGGATGACAGCGACGATCTGTCCAGCTTAAATAAGATTCTGGGTCGGATATGTCAAATCCACAGTACCCCCGGAAAGCCTGCAAACCATACCCATCGGGATTGTTGGGTTTTTAAACAGTCCGGCCGACTAAACGCCGAACACAAGGGGCTCGACGCATCAAGCGAAGACGATAAACCCCACCAGCAGAGCACCGGAAAACAAAAGACTTTCCCACATGGGTCAAGGAAGTAAACTCACTTCATGTGATAATACGGAAAAATAGTGCGGCACTTTCTAAAAAGAGCTTCGCGCGGTCCAACCCAGCAGACCATAGAGATTGGATATCAAAACCAATCACTTTCGACCACCTGGACTATTCCAGAAGCGTTCGAAACGCGGGACGGACTCCCCTGATATTGAATCCCATAATAGACGGATTACAATTTACTAACGTCCTAATGGACGGAGGCAGCGACTTAAACCTGCTATATTCAAACACAATCCGTAGGATGGGGATAGACCCTACCAAAATCCGACATAGCCGCACTTCCTTCAAAGGAGTGACGCCAGGCCCTTACGCCAAGTGCACAGGCTCCATATTACTAGAAGTCGTGTTCGGATCGCCGAACAATTTTCGACGCGAAAAATTAATTTTTCACATCGTCCCATTTAAAAGTGGATATCAAGCACTATTGGGACGAAAGGCTTTTGTCCGTTTCAACGCCATACCGCATTACGCGTCTCTTACACTCAAGATGCCCGGTCCGCGTGGCATCATTTCAGTGCGAGGGTCACTCAAAGACCTCGGACTCGGATAGACGAGTCCGGCTTCAGTAGACTAGGGGCTCCCTAGCCGCACACCTCTTCACAGGGGGCTGCGCGCACAAACAACCGTGGGTTCATACAAACCCCGCTTTAATTATTTATATTTCTTCTTTTACACATATTTTTCACACGAATTGTTTTCAAACTAAACGTTCCTCTCTTTCTACAGATGAACAACGTGCATACCCGTCTAGGATTACGGCGCAACGGAGACACAGGCGCAGACATGCAGTACGGACCCGTTGCGAGGATTCTTTTCAGATTAAGACCCTGCGTAGACCTTTTTTAAATGTCTCTTGTTGTTATTCTCCCTTGGTTTCTTCCTATAGCCAAAGCGGAGCCTGACATTTTGGCATCGGCCGCGTCAGAAGACCATGCCCGTACTTGGACACTAGGGGCTTAGGGCATTGTTCTGCCCATTATTATAAAGACCGAACACCTTAGGGAGTGTTCGGCGTCTCGAGTTCGGCATTATATGCATCAGCTCCGAATCATGTCTTTGGTCAAATGTTGGGTTTGCCCGGCTCCTGTGTTTTGCTGCCTTACGTTCCGTATCATCGGCTAACGCGGCACCAGGAGAACTACTGCGATTGTGCCCCAATTCGGCTGGGCGAGCACCTCAGTAGAGAAAGCCGAAAACTGACTGTCATGATACAGCGAGAGACTGATCAACCACTCGATCGACTACCAGAATGTTTAGAATTCCCCGCTTTGACGAAGGACCGTTTCCCGGTCAAGCACATACGCACCCCGAATTCGGAGAAGTGCGGTGCCACCAGGGGCTATATCGTAGCCCCACCCTCGAGCTCCACTGGCTAAGTGAAAGTGATAAAGCATTATAGTCCGGATTGCCTCGTTCGCTATGCTACCACCTCCTTAAACAGGACCGAGACTTCGGATTAAGTGTGAAAATGCGCTATTTTTGCGAACACCCCCGCACCCTGTGCGTGGGGGCTGAAGCCGAAGACTGCCATCTTTCAAGTTATACAAATGTATACGTAAACGGCCGCACAGGAGAAGTTTTACTACTTGGGACGCACAAGTATAAAAAGCAGTTATAGCATAATCATTGTTTTACAAGCTAAAACGTTCATTTGAACGTGACATTTTTTGAGCACTGCGACTCTATTACACGAGCTCCACGCATAACTTCCCCGAAATAGTGCTCGGCGGGGAGCCGGTCTTCATTCGAGCCCTGGGCGGCAACAGCGCTGGCATCCATCTCTGTCCAATGCGCCTTGACGCGGGCAAGTGCCATCCGCGCGCCCTCGATGCAGGCCGACCGCTTCATCTCCTTGATATGCGGCACCGCTCCAAGGAATTGCTGCAGTAAGCCGAAGTAGCTCGTCGCCTTGGGCCTCTCTGGCCAGACATGAGCCCCGACGTCAGTCATGGCAAGTCCGGACAACCTATTTAGCTCGGCCCATTCGGCCAACCGGTCGGTCAACGGAAGTGAGCGATCCGGACTATGGAATTGAGACCAAAATAGCTCTTCCGTCTTGTGATCCTTCTGGCTCCGGAAGTGCTCAACGGCATCAGCCACACTTGCCGCTAAGTCCATATATGGATCCTCCGGACTCCACAGCCGATCAAATTGAGCATACTTTTGATCCATAAACCGGCGACGCAGCAGATAAGGCTTGCCAGCCACGATATCTCCGGTCTGGCGCAGCTCCTCCCTCATGGCCCGCATTGCAGAGCGGGCATCCTTGGCTTCGGCGGTGGCCTTCTTCAGGTCTTCCCGCTCCGATAAGCGCTCCTTTTCAAGAGCCTCATTGTGGTCGGCAGCATCTTTTACTTTCATGGCCAATTCGGCCACCTCTGCCCTGCTTAGGCAGTGCGCAGCCCTTTCGGCTTTCAACTCCTCGGCCGCCCTCGAGGCAGCCGCTTCACTCCTTCGGGCTTGCTCCTTAGCTCGAGCAAGTTCGGCCCGAAGGCTCTCCACAGCAGCAGCACCGTCTGTACAACAGCATATAATTTATCAGAGGAGGGCTTCGACCCCCTTAATAAAGCGACTGCGAAGAACTCATTTACCTTGCGACTCGTCAAGTCGCCGGTTGACAAGTGCGATGTCCGCATCGCCACATCAAGTTGCCGCATCAACTCAGCAACACCATTAGTCCGGCTAGCCCTCGGACTATCCGCCACCTGCATAGGAACGGCGGCATTCATTACTTGCGATTTTGATCCTCGGCACGCTGTCGTTTCTGACAACCTACCGAGTCCCAGGGGCTACTATCTATACAGGGCGCATTTTTATGTGCAAAACTGTTAAAAGACAAAAGGGTGCGTCATCCTCGCGTACCTCAAATCCCGCCAGCAAACTCATGGCGGCATTGCGCAATCCGCTCTCGGCGGACGAAATCCTTCCAATCACCATACGCATCAACGCACGGTGATCTTCTAAAATGGACGCCCTCTCAAGCAGATTCTTCAGTTCTCCCGGCCGGATACTAGTGGGTGCCGAACTCTCTGGCCCCTCCGGACTCGGGGTTACCCTCCGTGACGATACTTCAGGCTCGCCTGCCTTATCTGACGGCGCTGCAGATGGAGGCATTTCACTCTCCATCATCTCCGGAAGAAGGTCCCCCGAAGATGAACTCATCTGAGAAGGCTGCAGATCCGAACTGCAATATAAATATTTCGGTTACCCATAGAAGCACAAATGAAGGTATTTCTTTACTAATTAACTCCCTTTTTCATACTCACGGCTCACTGGAGGGCTGATCCTTTGGCGATGATTGTGCGTCCGGATTCTCTCCGGACGCCGGACCCCCCGGTGAAGATCTCTTCCCACGCTTAGGGGCTTTGGCCTCCGGATCTTCGGAGGCGGTCCTCTTCTCCCCCTGGAGGGAGGGGTTCTTGATTCCCCCCTCTTCAGACGCCCCTTTGGACGAAATATTAGCTCCTCTATTTTCCCCTTCGCTCCCTTCTGTGGGCGCGACCTACAACATTCTGACCAGCACGGGCTCCAGTGCGGTCTCTGGGAGGGGGGCCGGACACCTTATCAGCCTTGATCGCGCCACCCATTCCTATGAAGAGTAATGGGTCAGGAGGCAAACTCTAGAAAGGCATATAAACAGAATGTCCGGACTCTGAGCTATTTACCTGAGTATCCGGGTGATTGCAGCTTAGGCCTGCGTCCTCGGCTAATTCCGGACACGCCACCTGCGGTCCGAAGAACAACTTGTACATCTCCACGGGTGTTGCACCCATAAAGTGTTGGAGAATCCGAGGTCCCTCCGGGTTGAACTCCCATAGACGGAGAGGACGGCGTTTGCAGGGCAGAAGATGCCTGATTAGCATAACCTGCATCACCACGATCAGGTCGATCTCCCTCGCTTGGAGGTCTCGAATCCGGCCCTGCAGTGCGGGCACGTCTTCGGACGGCCCCCAATTGAGCCCTTGGTTGACCCACGACATCAGTTGGCATGGAGGTCCCGGGTGGAATAAAGGCGGCGGCTTTTGCCTGCTGCCCTTCGGAGCGGTGATATAGAACCACTCCTGCTGCCACAGTCCGAGTTTCTCTTGGAAGGAACCCTCGGGCCACGGGGCATCGGCCTTTTTTCTTATGGCCGCCCCGCCGCACTTCGCTTGACGCCCCCCGATCATCTTCGGCTCCACCTTGAAGGTCTTCAGCCACAAGCCGAAGTGGGGAGTGACGCGGAGGAAGGCTTCGCAGACGATAATGAATGCGGAGATGTGGAGGATGGACTCCGGAGCCAAGTCGTGAAAGTCCAGCCCATAGTAGAACATGAGTCCTCTCACGAAGGGGTCCATCGGGAAGCCTAAACCCCGACGGAGGTGGGATACGAAGACAACGAACTCACCGGGCTCGGGGGCGGGCACGGCCTGCCCTTGGGCGGGCAACCTGTGCGAAACCTCGTAGGCCA
Source organism: Triticum timopheevii (assembly GCA_963921465.1). Lineage (NCBI taxonomy): Eukaryota > Viridiplantae > Streptophyta > Magnoliopsida > Poales > Poaceae > Triticum > Triticum timopheevii. The sequence goes on from OY997272.1 coordinate 159,405,372, forward strand.
GGTACTTGGCCTCACGTAACTTCAATATGTCCTCCTCCGTGACGGAGGAGGGCATCCACCGGCCCTGGAGGTCGGAGTCGGACATGGTTGAGAATCTGAAGCGCTCGAATCTGAGGCTCTGGGTGTTGGAACTGGGAGCAAGGAGGAGATTCGATGCGAGTTTGAAGAACAAGGACAAGCCTTGGTCCTCTTATAAAGAGGAAAAAATACCAAGAGCCGTCTCCGTGACCGTTTGGGATTCACCTTCGATAGAGGAGGCGTGACGACGGGAATGGTTGGGTTACCCACGCACGTATTGATGAGAATCCCGGAATAAGGGGAACACGATCTCTGCTTCGACAAGACGTGCCAAGGAAACCACTTCGCTAAACGTGCTGAGGTGGTATAGTAAAAAATGATTCAAACAGTGGCTTGGTAGCGGTGTGATGTCACGCCGCATAATACGTCAGCAGATTGAACTAAGTGTACATTTTATTCTCTCTACGGTGGAATGTGGAATTTATTTTGCAGAGCCGGACACTATCCTGGTGTTCATGATCTTCTCTGGATTATTCAAGGGAGGAACCCGCCTTGCAATGCCGAACATTATACGCGCCGGACTAATCGTCATTGAAGCCTGGTTCAGGGGCTACTGAGGGAGTCCTGGACTAGGGGGTGTCCAGACAGTCGGACTATCATTATCCGCCGGACTCCAAGACTACGAAGATACAAGATTGAAGACTCCGTCCCGTGTCCGGATGGGACTTTCCTTGGCGTGGAAGGCAAGCTTGGCGATACGGATATGTAGATCTCCTACCATTGTAACCGACTCTGTGTAACCCTAGCCTCCTCCGGTGCCTATATAAACCGGAGGGCTTTAGTCCGTAGGACAACATACATTACAACAATCATACCATAGGCTAGCTTCTAGGGTTTAGCCTCCTTGATATCGTGGTAGATCCACTCTTGTACTACCCATATCATCAATATTAATCAAGCAGGACGTAGGGTTTTACCTCCATCAAGAGGGCCCGAACCTAGGTAAAAACATCGTGTCCCTCGTCTCCTGTTACCATCCGCCTAGACGCATAGTTCGGGACCCCCTACCCGAGATCCGCCGGTTTTGACACCGACACCAACCCAACAAACACCTTCGAAGACACCTGTAGAGCATCTTTATAATCATCCAGTTACGTTGTGACGTTTGATAGCACACAAGGTGTTCCTCCGGTATTCGTGAGTTGCATAATCTCATAGTCAGGAACATGTATAAGTCATGAAGAAAGCAGTAGCAATAAAACTGTAACGATCATAATGCTAAGCTAACGGATGTGTCTTGTCCATCACATCATTCTCTAATGATGTGATCCCATTCATAAAATGACAACACATGTCTATGGTTAGGAAACATAACCATCTTTGATTAATGAGCTAGTCAAGTAGAGGCATACTAGGGACACTATGTTTTGTCTATGTATTCACACATGTACTAAGTTTCCGGTTAATAAAATTCTAGCATGAATAATAAAAATTTATCATGATATAAGGAAATATAAATAACAACTTTATTATTGCCTCTAGGGCATATTTCCTGCAGTCTCCCACTTGCACTAGAGTCAATAATCGAGATTACAAAGAAATGATTCTAACACCCATGGAGTCTTGGTGATGATCATGTTTTGCTCGTGGAAGAGGCTTAGTCACGACTCTGCAACATTCAGATCCGTATGTATCTTCCAAATCTCTATGTCTCCCTTCGCAGCTTGATGGCGGCTAGAATTGAAGCATCTCTTGATGTGTTTGGTTCTCTTCTGAAATCTGGATTCCTTTTCCAAGGCAATTGCTCCATATTGTCACAAAATATTTTCATTGGACCCGTTGCACTAGGTATTACACCTAGATCAGATATGAACTCCTTCATCCAGACTCCTTCATTTGCTGCTTCTATAACAGCTATGTACTCCGCTTCACACGTAGATCCCGCCAGGACACTCTGCTTGGAACTGCACCAACTGACAGCTCCACCATTCAATATAAAGACGTATCTGGATTGCGACTTAGAGTCATCCGGATCAGTGTCAAAGCTTGCATCGATGTAACCATTTACGACAAGCTCTTTGTCACCTCTATAAACGAGAAACATATCCTTAGTCCTTTGCTCCACTCCTGGATTACTTTGGTACCTCCCTTCTATACTTATAGCAAGGCACACATCAGGTCTGGTACACAGCATTGCATATATGCTAGAACCTATGGCTGAAGCATAGGGAATGACTTTCATTTTCTCTCTATCTTCTGTAGTGGTCGGGCATTGAGTCTGACTCAACTTCACACCTTGTAACATAGGCAAGAACCCTTTTTTGACTGATCCATTTTGAACTTCTTCAAAACTTTATCAAGGTATGTGCTTTGTGAAAGTCCAATTAAGCGTCTTGATCTATCTCTATAGATATTGATGCCCAATATGTAAGCATCTTCACCGAGGTCTTTCATTGAAAAATTCTTATTCAAGTATCCTTTTATGCTATCCAAAAATTCTGAATTATTTCCAATCAATAATATATCATCCACATATAATATTAGAAATGCTACAGAGCTCTCACTCACTTTCTTGTAAATACAGGCTTCTTCAAAAGTCTGTATAAAACCATATGCTTTGATCACATTATCAAAGCATATATTCCAACTCCGAGAGGCTTGCACCAGTCCATAAATGGATCGCTGGAGCTTGAACACTTTGTTAGCACCCTTTGGATCAACAAAACCTTCTGGTTGCATCATATACAACTCTTCTTCAAGAAATCCATTAAGGAATGCAGTTTTGACATCCATTTGCCAAATTTCATAATCATAAAATGCGGCAATTGCTAACATGATTCGGACAGATTTAAGCATCGATATGGGTGAGAAGGTCTCATCATAGTCAACTCCTTGAACTTGTCGAAAACCTTTTGCAACAAGTCGAGCTTTGTAGACAGTAACATTACCGTCAGCGTCAGTCTTCTTCTTGAAGATCCATTTATTTTCTATGGCTTGCCGATCATCGGGCAAGTCCACCAAAGTTCACACTTTGTTTTCACATGGATACCATCTCAGATTTCATGGCCTCAAGCCATTTCACAGAATTTGGGCTCATCATCGCTTCCTCATAGTTCGTAGGTTCATCATGGTCTAGTAACATGACTTCCAGAACACATGACTTCCAGAACAGCATTACCGTACCACTCTGGTGCGGACCGTACTCTGGATGACCTACGAGGTTCGGTAGTAACTTGATCAGAAGTTTCATGATCATCATTAGCTTCCTCACTAATTGGTGTAGGAATCACTGGAACTGATTTCTGTGATGAACTACTTTCCAATTCAGGAGAAGGTACAATTACCTCATCAAGTTCTACTTTCCTCCCACTCACTTCTTTCGAGAGAAACTCCTTCTCTAGAAAGGATCCATTCTTAGCAACGAATATCTTGCCTTTGGATCTATGATAGAAGGTGTACCCAACAGTTTCCTTTGGGTATCCTATGAAGACGCACTTCTCCGATTTGGGTTCGAGCTTATCAGGTTGAAGCTTTTTCACATAAGCATCGCAGCCCCAACTTTAAGAAATGACAACTTGGGTTTCTTGCCAAACCACAGTTCATATGGCGTCGTTTCAACAGATTTCGATGCTGCCCTACTTAACATGAATGCAGCCGTCTCTAAAGCATAACCCCAAAACGATAGCGGTAAATCAGTAAGAGACATCATAGATCGCACCATATCTAATAAAGTACGGTTACCACATTCGGACACACCATTACGCTGTGGTGTTCCAGGTGGCGTGAGTTGTGAAACTATTCCACATTGTTTCAAATGAAGACCAAACTCGTAGCTCAATATTCGCCTCCATGATCAGATCGGAGAAACATTATTTTCTTGTTACAATGATTTTCCACTTCACTCTAAAATTCTTTGAACTTTTCAAACGCTTCAGAATGTTTTATTAAGTAGATATACCCATATCTGATCAAATCAGCTGTGAAGGTCAGAAAATAACGATACTCGCCACGAGCCTCAACACTCATTGGACCGCATACATCGGTATGTATTATTTCCAATAAGTCAGTAGCTCGTTCCATTGTTCCGGAGACGGAGTTTTAGTCATCTTGCCCATGAGGCATGGTTCGCAAGCACCAAGTGATTCATAATCAAGTGATTCTGAAGGCCCATCAGCATGGAGTTTCTTCATGCGCTTTACACCAATATGACTTAGACGGTAGTGCCACAAATAAGTTGCACTATCATTACCAACTTTGTATCTTTTGGATTCAATATTATGAACATGTGTATCACCACGACTGAGATTCAACAAAAATAGACCACTCAACAAGGGTGCATGACCATAAAAGATATTACTCATATAAATAGAACAACCATTATTCTCCGATTTAAATGAATAACTGTCTCGCATCAAACAAGATCCATATATAATGTTCATGTTCAACGCTGGCACCAAATAACAATTATTCAAGTCTAAACCTAATCCACAAGGTAGATGTAGAGGTAGCATGACGACGGCAATCACATTGACCTTGGAACCATTTTCGACGCGCATCATCACCTCGTCCTTAGCCAATCTTTATATAATCCGTAGCCCCTATTTTGAGTTGCAGATATGAGCAACAGAACCAGTATCAAATACCCAGGCGCTACTACGAGCATTACTAAGGTACACATCAATAACATGTATATCAAATATACATTTCACTTTGCCATCGTTCTTATCCACCAAATACTTGGGGCAGTTCCACTTCCAGCGACCAGTCCCTTTGTAGTAGAAGCACTTAGTTTCAGGCTTAGGTCCAGACTTGGGCTTCTTCCCGGGAGTAGAAACTTGCTTTCTATTCTTCTTGAAGTTCCCCTTCTTCCCTTTGCCCTTTTTCTTGAAACTAGTGGTCTTGTTAACCATCAATACTTGATGCTCCTTCTTGATTTCTACCTCCGCAGCCTTTAGCATTGCAAAGAGCTCGAGAATCATTTTCGTCATCCATTGCATATTATAATTCATCACGAAGCCTTTATAGCTTGGTGGCAGTGATTGAAGAACTCTGTCAATGACACTATCATCAGGAAGATTAAATCCCAGTTGAGTCAAGTGGTTATGGTACTCAGACATTCTGAGTATGTGTTCACTGACATAACTATTCTCCTCCATTTTGCATCTATAGAACTTGTTGGGGACTTCATATCTCTCAACTCGGGCATTTTCTTGAAATATTAACTTCAATTCTTGGAACATCTCATATGCTCCATGACATTTTCAAAATGTCTTTGAAGTCCCAATTCTAAGCCGTAAAGCATAGCACACTAAACTATCAAGTAGTCATCAGCTTTGCTCTGCCAGACGTTCATAACATCCGCAATTGCTCCTGCAGCAGGCCTTGCACCTAGCGGTGCTTCCAGGACGTAATTCTTCTGTGTAGTAATGAGGATAATCCTCAAGTTACGGACTCAGTCCGTGTAATTGCTACCATCATCTTTCAACTTAGCTTTCTCTAGGAACGCATTAAAATTCAAGGGAACGGTAGCACGGGCCATTGATCTACAACAACATGGACATGCAAAAACTATCAGGACTAAGTTCATGATAAATTAAAGTTCAATTAATCATATTACTTAAGAACTCCCACTTAGATAGACATCCCTCTAGTCATCTAAATGATCATGTGATCCAAATCAAGTAAACCATGTCCGATCATCACGTGAGATGGAGTAGTTTTCAATGGTGAACTTCTCTATGTTGATCATATCTACTATATGATTCACGTTCGACCTTTCGGTCTCAGAGTTCCGAGGCCATATCTGCATATGCTAGGCTCGTCAAGTTTAACCCAAGTATTCTGCACGTGCAAAACCGGCTTGCACCCGTTGTATGTGAATGTAGAGCTTATCACACCCGATCATCACATTGTGTCTCGCCACGATGAACTGTAGCAATGGTGCATACATAGAGAGAACACTTATACCTTGAAATTCAGTGAGGGATCATCTTATAATGCTACCGACGTACTAAGCAAAATAAGATGCATAAAAGATAAACATCACATGCAATCAAAATATGTGACATGATATGGCCATCATCATCTTGTGCTCATGATCTCCATCACCGAAGCATCGTCATGATCTCCATCCTCACCGGCTTGACACCTTGATCTCCATCGTAGCATCATTGTCGTCTCATCAACTATTTCTACTACGACTATAGCTACCGCTTAGTGATAAAGTAAAACAGTTACATGGGGATTGCATTTCATACAATAAAGCGACAACCATATGGCTCCTGCCTGTTGCCGATAACTCTGTTACAAAACATGATCATCTCATACAACAATTTATATCACATCATGTCTTGACCATATCACATCACGACAAGCCCTGCAAAAACAAGTTAGACGTCCTCTACTTTGTTGTTGCAAGTTTTACGTGGCTGCTACGGGCTTCTAGCAAGAACCGTTCCTACCTATGCATCAAAACCACAATGATTTTTTGTGAAGTGTGTTGTTTTAACGTTCAACAAGGACCGGCATAGTCGAACTTGATTCAACTAAAGTTGGAGAAATAGACACCCGCCAGCCACCTGTGTGCAAAGCACGTCGGTAGAACCAGTCTCATGAACGCGGTCATGTAATGTTGGTCTGGGCTGCTTCATCCAACAATACCGCCGAATCAAAGTAAGATGTTGGTGGTAAGCAGTATGACTATTATCGCCCACAACTCTTTGTGTTCTAATTGTGCAAATCATCTACGCATAGACATGGCTCTGATAACACTATAGGGGAACGTAGCATGCAATTTCAAAAAAATCCTTACGATCACACAAGATCTATCTAGGAGATGCATAGCAACGAGAGGAGGAGAGTGTGTCCACATACCCTCGTAGACTGAAAGCGGAAGCGTTAGTTAATGCGGTTGATGTAGTCGAACATCTTCACGATCCAACCGATCCAAGTATCGAACACACGGTACCTCCGTGTTCAGCACACGTTCAGCTCGATGACGTCCCTCGAACTCTTGATCTAGTAGAGGGTCGAGGGACAGTTCCGTCAGCACGATGGTGTGGCAACAGTGTTGATGATGTGATCTGCGCAGGGCTTCGCCTTAGCACTACGACACTATGACCGAGGTGGTAAACTGTGGAGGGGGCACCGCACACAACAAAGAACAATTATTGTTCCTTTGGGGTGCCCCTTGGCCACATATATAAAGGAGGAGAGGGAGGAGGTCGGCGGCCAAGAGGGGGTGCGCCAAGGGGGAGTCCAACTAGGATTCCCAATCCTAGTGGGTCTCCCTTTCCTATTCCAAGAAGGGGAAAGAGGGAAGGAGAGGGAGAGGGAGAGGGAAAGAGGGGGCCGTGCCCCCTCCCTCTTGTCCAATTCAGACTCCCTTGGGGGGCATGCCACCCTGCGGGATCCCCTCTCCTACTCCCTTATGGCTCATCAAGGGCCATAACTTCTTCGGGGGATTCCGGTAACCCCTCGATTCCTCGATAAATATATGAAACGTCTCAAAACCATTCTGGTGTCCTAATACCTTCGTCCAATATATCAATCTTTATGTCTCGACCATTTCGAGACTCCTCATCATGTTTGTGATCTCATCCGGGACTCCGAACAAACTTCAGTCATCAAAAACACATAACTCATAATACAAATCGTCATCGAACATTAAGCGTGAGGACCCTACGGGTTTGAGAACTATGTAGACATGATCGAGACACATTTCCGATCAATAACCAATGTCGGAACCTGGATGCTCATATTGGTTCCTACATATTCTACAAAGATCTTTATCGATCAAACCGCATAACAACATACTGTTGGAGTTGTGTCAAATATAGTGTACAAGGTAGGTTACAGTTGGACTTGTAGTAGTATTGTGTTTAGATAGGATATGGAGTTGTGTCCTAGTAGGACACTTGTATCCTAGGCCTCTCATATATAGCGGGGGTAGACACACAATGTAACCTATGCCAACATAATAGCACAGGCGCGCAAGGGGGAGCCGGCGGCGTGTGCCGGTGCCCGAGTGGCCGGTGTGCGGTATTGTGACGGTGTCACGGGGAGGAGCGCCCGTAGTCAGGCCCCGGGGATGTAGCCATGTCGGTGAACCTCGTTAACAAATCTTGGTGTCGTGCTTGTGTGATTGCTTGGTCCTCGGATGATCCACGGAGTGCCTCGGATTTATTCTAACAAGTGGTATCATGAGCAAGGTTACGAGGAGGCTGCAGTTCTGTTGATCTTGAGGAAGGAGCGGAAGAATTCGATGGATCGAGTTGATTGGACAATAATTCAACGGTGTGGCAAATATATCTGCTGGAGATAGCGATTGGAAGTAGGCAATGGCGTCAGGCGCGTATCTCGGGAGTATTGCAGATCAGGTCGGTACCAGATCGATCTGGCGCGTCTCGGCGGGGTGCAGTAGAACAAGCAGTGGTGACTGGGATCAATTCCGGGTGGTGACCTGGCATGCAACAGAGGCGAACAGAGCATGCAGAGACGGCCCCCTGATAGCCAGGGTAGCGCAGTGGTGGTGGGCTGAGGCGCAGAGGCCCGGGTGGCAGCTGGCCTAGCAGGCCAAGGCCCAAGTCATGCGCAAGGCGGCTGGACAAGAAGCTAGCATGCAAACTTCCAGGAGCTGATACGTGGCATCAGTCGCGGTGAAGCTGATGAGCGGGCAAACATATGCCTGGTTTGCTTGTTGTTTGCTGCTGATGTGCTGATTAGAGGAGAGATTTGTTTGTTAAATAAAAGGAAACGGCACAAGGACTCAAGAGTCAGATCGTGATGCTTATAAGAAAGAAATAGAGAAGTTCATTCAAAAGCTACGTACGTGGGTGAATTAGGAGCTTGGCTTGCTTTGTTAATCTCCTTGTATGTTCACACGGGAAGGCTATGTGGACTTTGCCTTGTTTTTCTTTGTTGGTACACATATGTGTACGGATGGTGATGGTCATGGTGATGGCTTGAGGAGTCTGGAATGTGTCTGCAGTCGGGGAAGTTCGGCTGGGTCAGACTTGTCAGTCTAATGGATCGACATGAGTTGATCAGTACAGAAGACGGTGGTGGGATCGGCGACGATGACGTAGGAGCGTGATGCTGATGGTGACCGACTTCTGGGCGTGGAAACACGTGGCATAGGCCCCGAGGGCTTGTGTGACTTTGACAAGACTATGGCGCGAGGTTGATTCAAGACGGTGCACACTTGAGAGCTTGAAGTCGACGGGGCACAAGGGTGGACTGATCATCTACCATGGAGTCATGTTGAAGGTGGAGCTGGATTGAGGGGCTATGGTGTAAGGATCCAGAGAATCGAAGCCTATTTCAGCTGGGGAAAAAGCGAGTGACACGTAATTTGGACTGGAGCCCTGTGGTCTGATGGAAGCATGAAACTCGTCACCGGTCGGCGAAGATCGGTGGTACTCTGCATTGGGGGTTGAGTGGTGTGGGTTCGCGACCCTTGAGACTCGACCGGGACAGTGGAGGCTCGACGCGGTAATAGCGGCGAGGCGTGTGGTATGCACGGGACATGGAGATGGGCCAGGGCTCTGGTGGTCATACATGTGATGAGACAACTGTGAATTTGACTCGGGATGACTACAAGCAATGGTGAAATTTCTTCAAGTTTCAGACAGGCAGTCAAGAAATGAGCCGTGATGTTGAGTTCAGGTAACACTTATATGTGACACCAATATGTGAGTTGTTCATTGTCATGCGGGTCAGTGATCAGTGTGTGATGGCGTTGACGGATACTCTAGAAGTTGGGAGCACAAACTAGAGTAACAAGGAGCTTAATTTTGCTTGAGTGTTGACTGTGGTCAAGAAAAGAAGGGACTACAAGTTGCAGGTGGAGTCACATGGAGTCTTTGGAGTAGCAGCGATACTCATGGGATAAGCTCAAGTCCGGAGTACATGGAAGTTTGACGCATGGACAAATTCAAGGTGGTGGAGTATATTCGCCAAGGTGGAGTTTGTTGGAGTTGTGTCGAATATAGTGTACAAGGTAGGTTACTGTTGGACTTGTAGTAGTATTGTGTTTAGATAGGATATGGAGTTATGTCCTAGTAGGACACTTGTATCCTAGGCCTCTCATATATAGCGGGGGTAGACACACGATGTAACCTATGCCAACATAATAGCACAGGCGCGCAAGGGGGAGCCGGCGGCGTGTGCCGGCGCCCAAGTGGCCGGTGTGCGGTATTGTGACGGTGTCACAGGGAGGAGCGCCCGTAGTCAGGCCCCGGGGATGTAGCCATATCGGTGAACCTCGTTAACAAATCTCAGTGTCGTGCTTGTGTGATTGCTTGGTCCTCGGATGATCGACAGAGTGCCTCGGATTTATTCTAACACATACGTTGTTCCCTTTGTCATCGGTATGTTACTTGCCCGAGATTTGATCGTCGGTATCATCATACCTAGTTCAATATCGTTAATGGCAAGTCTCTTTACTCATTCCGTAATGCTTCATCCCATAACTAACTCATTAGTCACATTGCTTGCAAGGCTTATAGTGATGAGCATTGCCGAGAGGGCCCAGAGATACCTCTCTGATACACGGAGTGACAAATCCTAATCTCGATATATGCCAACCCAACAAGCACCTTCGAAGACACATGTAGAGCATCTTTATAATCACCCAGTTACGTTCTGACGTTTGATAGCACACAAGGTGTTCCTCCGGTATTCAGAGTTGCATAATCTCATAGTCGGAGGAACATGTATAAGTCATGAAGAAAGCAGTAGCAATAAAACTGTAACGATCATAATGCTAAGCTAATGGGTCTTGTCCACCACATCATTCTCTAATGATGTGATCCCGTTCACCAAATGACAACACATGTCTATGGTCAGGAAACATAACCATCTTTGATTAATGAGCTAGTCAAGTAGAGGCATACTAGGGACACTATGTTTTGTCTATGTATTCACACATGTACTAGGTTTCCGGTTAATACAATTCTAGCATGAATAATAAACATTTATCATGATATAAGGACATATAAATAACAACTTTATTATTGCCTCTAGGGCATATTTCCTTCAACATAAACAACTAAGTGATAGCAACATATATGACAAGAAACAATATGGCTATCACAAAGTAAAGTGCATAAGTAAAGGGCTCGGGTAAGAGATAACCGAGGCACTCAGAGACCATGATATATCCCGAAGTTCACACCCTTGCAGATGCTAATCTCCATTTGAAGTGGTGTGGAGGCACAATGCTCCCCAAGAAGCCACTAGGCCCACCGTAATGTCCTCACGCCCTCGTATAATGCAAGATGTCGTGATTCCACTAAGGGACTGTCGGTGTCAAAACCGGCGGATCTCGGGTAGGGGGTCCCGAACTATGCGTCTAGGCGGATGGTAGCAGGAGATGAGGGACACGATGTTTTACCCAGGTTTGGGCCCTCTTGATGGAGGTAAAACCCTACGTCCTGCTTGATTAATATTGATGATGTGTATTACAAGAGTGGATCTACCACGAGATCAAGGATGCTAAACCCTAGAAGCTAGCCTATGGTATGATTGTTGTAATGGATGTTGTGTCCTACGGACTAAAGCCCTCCGGTTTATATAGACACCGGAGAGGGCTAGGGTTACACAGAGTCGGTTACAATGGTAAGAGATCTACATATCCGTATTGCCAAGCTTGCCTTCCACGCTAAGGAAAGTCCCATCCGGACACGGGGCGAAGTCTTCAATCTTGTATCTTCATAGTCTTGGAGTCCGGCGGACGATGATAGTCCGGCTGTCCGGACACCCCCTAGTCCAGGACTCCCTCAGTAGCCCCCGAACCAGGCTTCAATGACGATAAGTCCAGCGCGTATGTAGTCTTCGGCGTTGCAAGGCGGGTTCTCCTCTAAGTTCCATGTACCTGCCGAACAGTGTCCGGCTTCCTTATAAATGTTGCGCTTCTTGGCTTCCACGCCCAATAATGGCCTTCTTCCACGCGTCGCACGAATGCAAAAAGCCAGGGTACCTTTTATGTTTTACCCCCTAGCTGCGCAAATAATCTGCCTATAAGAGAGGCAAGAATCCAGATCCAAATCACACCATCTTCCTTCCGCGAATACTCATCGGAGCGCTTCTGACCAAGAATCCATTCCATCATGGACCGTCGACGCGGCTCCTCTTCTCGCGCTCCCAGCCCTCTGCCAGGAGATTGGAGGAGATGCTCTGTTCCGCACAACGAGCTGGTGAAGCTCCAAGCGGAGGGATATCTCCCTCCGGCCTTCATGGTTCCGGTTCGCGCCGGGCTGGCCACCTACAAAGGTGGGAAGCAAGCGGAGGCTACCCCAAGTCCCAACAAAGGGGAGCGGGTATGCTTCGTCCCCTATCTGATAAGGGGGCTCGGATTTCCTGTACATCCGTTCCTCCGCGGGCTCCTAGAGTTCTACGGACTCCAGCTTCATCACCTCACGCCCGCCTCTATCCTGCATATTGCGGGTTACATAGCTCTTTGTGAGCTATTACTGGGCGTCGAGCCCCATTTCGCGCTGTGGAAGAGGTTGTTCTGCCTTGTACCCCTCTCTCACGAGGGGTCCATATATCAAGTGGGCGGCGCCAAAATATGGCGCATTGCCGGGACCGGATATCCATCCGGAACCCCTAAGAAGGCGTCCGAAGACTGGCCTTCGGAATGGTTTTACATAGAAGACGCTCCGCTGCCAGACCCTGTTCGGATCGGCCTCCCGGAGTTCAGTAATGCTCCTCTGAAGAAACGCCTTAGTTGGCGTCCGCGGAGCCCCCAACTGGAGGAAGACAAGAGCGTCCATTATTTGATGGGCCGGATAAGGTTACTGGCCAATTCCGGGTTGACCATGATTGGAGTCATGGAAACATGCATTATGCGGGGGGTGCAGCCACTACAATACAGGGGCCACCCTATGTGGGATTTCAACGGGGAGGACGATGCCACCCGTCACAGCCGCAAAGGGCCAGGTTCGGCCGAAGACCTGGTGAAGATCCTGTCCGGCCTGTACAAGGGGGAGAAGGAGGATTTCCTCCAGACAAACCCGTTGAATGGGTTCTCCATGAATAATCCCCGGCCTTGGGTAAGCAAACACCTTACGTGCCCAACCCATGCTTTCAAAGTTTAGGTTTCTTATATTGTGTTTTTCGACGCAGGAGCTGCGTCGGGTTGTGGAGGACATGCGACGTCCAGCTCCGCAACCTGAGGATCCAGAGAGATCCCAGGATCCGGCCTCCGAAGAGGATCCGGACATAAAGGTGGAGCTAATCGATGGGGTGTTCCACCAGCTCAGCATGGATAATGCTTTAGTCGCCATTACGGCTGACTACCCCGGACTATATCCGGCTTCCCAGGTGATTGTGACCGAAGTCCCGACACCATTATGTCTTCCTTGCTCATTTCTGAGCCTCGCATACGATGGTGTTTTGCAGGAAGCGCCTTCAGGGCGGGAAGCCGAGCCCGCAGCGGCTGACCAACAAAGGCCAGTCCGGACCAGTAGGCGGAAGAGGAGCGCGGTGCGGACTGAAACGTCGCCGCAAAGGTATAGCTCACAATTCATTATTTGGAGCAACATTCCTAGGAAGCGTTTGAGTGCTCATGACTTTTGTAGGAGAAAAAGCGCCTGCCGGACTGCGGGCGTGGAGGTTGCCAATCCAACCTCTACCAGCCAGGCTCCAGCACCTGGTCTGGAGGGGGAGGCGAGCGCAAGGCGCGAGCCGGACACTCCTCCAACGGAGGATGCCGACAGACTGTCGGCCACCAAGTCTGAGGTGGAGAGCGCCATGAACCATAGGCGCCGCCAGACAGTATTTCGTGACGCGTGCTTCTCCCCTGAGGCGTTGAATGCCTTTAACGCGGGGGACGCGCACCTCCGTGCTGCTCAAGATGGTTTTACCAGAGCCACGGAGCAGTATGTAAAAGACATACGGGTAAGAGAATTTAACAGTTATATATGCCAGTAGCCCCCGAGACTTAAAGTAGTTATATTAACTGATTTAAGGATCATTTGAAATGCAGGATCTTACCGAGAAGAATACCCAACTGTCTCAGGAGCTGCAAGAGTGCAAGGCCCAACTTGAGGCCGCACTTGCTGCCGCAGGAGGAAACACAGAGACCCCTCCCGGTAACACATTATTTGAAAAATATAAGCGCTGTGCGGCGTGCGCGCAAGTCTAATAATGACATTGCAGGTGCTGCCGGACAAGATCCGGACAGGCAAGAACTACTGCGCCAGCTGAAGGCCGGCGAGAGGGTGCTGAATAGAGTGCAGCAAGAAAGGAACAAGCTCCAAGATGTCCACGCCCAGCTTGGAGAAGAGCTGAAAGGCGTTCAGGCCGAGCTGTCCGGCTCTGTTAAGGAGAATCAGCGACTTCGTCGCGGTATTTATAGTAGGTGCTTGAGCGAACTCCTTTGAAAAGAAGAGTTCGGCGAGGAAGTCAATTGACAAGATATGTCTGTAGGTATACTCACAGGTCGTCCTGCGGAGGAGATGCCCATATCGACGGGTGATAACCTTCCCGAGCTGGTGCAGCTGCTCGAACGAGTTCGGCAGGCAATGAGCGGCGTCGTCCAGGCTTTATGGCCAGCCCTCTCCCTACCCGAAGGCCTTGGGGAGCTTGCCGAGAAGCTTCAGGGAGTGCAGCAGCGCTTCCGTTTATGGAAGATTTCGGCCTGCCGCCAAGGTGCCAGGGAGGCCTGGGACATGGTGAAGACGCGGTACAAGAAGGCGGATCCCAACCATATGGCCGAGGTCGGACCTATGGGGCCCGACGGGAAGGAGATCCCTGTGAGTTTAGTATACGACCAAGTAGAGTTGGCCGCTAAATTTTCCCAACGGGACTGTAAATTGGACAGCCTGTTAGACGGGATTGAGGAGGAATATAGTCAGTCAATGTGACAATGTATTTTAAAATGACATGTAAAATGCCTTCTAGCCGGATTGTAGATCGTTTGTCTTTGCCGACCTTTTCGCTTCAGCCTCGGGACCCTAGAGTCCGGAGTGTGTCCAAATACCTTCTCGGTTAAGAAACAACCGGGGCATGCATGGAGACCAGGCGTAGGGGTCATTAGTGCTTTATCAGACAAGTGCCCAACTAGTTATGTTATATTACATGGTTAGTAAGAAACATCTTCCAGGGAGAATAGTTCCGTTAAGGGTTCCTTTCCCTGGGAGGCATGCCCTAAAGTGCATGTCCGGACTGCGAAAAGAGCAGAAAAACATCTGGGGGCAGATAAATAGGTAGGTAAAAAATCATATTTCAAGTCATCGACCGAATATTCCCTTAAGAACGCTAGCTTTCGGCTTCACCCAGTCTGAGGTACACATCCGGCTGACCTGGCAGTAACAATCGCAGAGGTGCTCCCTTTACCTCCTAGTCGAACAATCGGGAACGTAGGGGTAAGCACAGGAGCCAGGCAACCCAGCTTGGCCAAAACTTAAGTCATATCGATGCATATAATGGTGAATAAAAGGTACATGTGGAAGCTTGACATATGTGCTGGGCATGAAGCCCTTATAATTGAGCTTCTGGTAAAGAAGCCCCCAGGTATAATGAGTGCAGATGGCACATCAAGTACGTGCGAACAATGCGCAAGTAGGCCCTTAAGGGCTTTTTAGTAAAAGGGTTAAGAGAAGAAAGAGAAACAAAAGACAGCTGAAGTGTAAAAATTTGAACGGGGGAAGGGGACGAACTCTTAGTCCGGCGCCAGGCATAGAATCTTCGGAGGCGGGCTGCGTTCCATGGGTTCGGCTCGAGTCGGTTGTCCGACGCATTTCGTAGACGGTACGCTCCGCCGGTCAGCACTTGATCGATAATGAAGGGGCCCTCCCATTTGGGCTTGAGCCTGTCCTTTTTCTTGTCCGGCAGGCGTAGAACTAGTTCGCCAACGTTGTAAGTCTTGGCCCGTACTTCTCTGCTTTGATATCTTTGAGCCTGCTGCTGATAGAATGCGGAATGAGCCTTGGCGATGTCGCGTTCTTCCTCCAATGCGTCCAAGCTGTCCTGCCGATCCAGCTCGGCTTCTCTTTCTTCGTACATGCGCACTCGAGGTGAGTCATGAATGATGTCGCAGGGCAGAACTGCCTCTGCGCCGTATACCATAAAAAATGGTGTAAATCTGGTAGTATGGTTGGGCGTTGTCCGCAGCCCCCAGAGTACGGAGTCGAGCTCCTCTACCCAGTGCGTGTCAGATTTCGTAAGTGACCGCACTAGTCTTGGTTTGATGCCGCTCATTATTAGACCATTTGCTCGTTCCACTTGACCGTTGGTTTGAGGATGATAGACTGAAGCGTAATCGAGCTTAATGCCCATATTCTTGCACCAGGATTTAACCTCGTCGGCCGTGAAGTTCGTGCCGTTATCGGTGATGATGCTGTGGGGGACACCGTAACGGTGTACTATCCCGGAGATAAAGTCTATCACTGGTCCGGACTCTGCCGTTTTGACTGGCTTGGCCTCTATCCATTTGGTGAATTTATCCACCATGACCAATAGGTACCTTTGCTTGTGGGTTCCTCCTTTAAGGGGTCCAACCATGTCAAGCCCCCAGACCGCGAACGGCCAGGTAATGGGTATAGTTTTGAGGGCGGTGTTGGGGAACGTTGCAGAAAATTAAAATTTCCCTACGGCTTCACCAAGATCCATCTATGAGTTCATCTAAGCAACGAGTCATGGGAGAGAGTTTGCATCTATATACCACTTGTAGATCGCGTGCGGAAGCTTGCAAGGTGATGATGTAGTCGTACTCGAACGTGATTCAGATCACCGATGCCAAGTGCTGAACGGACAGCACCTCCGTGTTCAACACACGTACGGGACGAGCGACGTCTCCTCCTTCTTGATCCAGCAAGGGGGAAGGAGAGGTTGAGGAAGACAGCTCCACCGGCAGCACGACGGCGTGGTGATGGTGGAGAAGCAGTACTCCGACAGGGCTTCGCCGAGCACACAACGAAGGAGGAGAGGTGTTGGGGAGGGAGAAGGAGGCAACCAAAGGCCAAGGACTCAGGGTATGAAGTCCCTCCTCTCCCCCACTATATATAGGAGGGCCAAGGGGGGGTTGGCCGGCCCTAGGAGATCCAATCTCCTAGGGGGGCGGCGGCCAAGGGGGGTTTCCCTCCCCCCCAAGGCACCTAGGAGGTGCCTTCCCCTCCTAGGACTCTTGCCCCCTTGAACCCTAGGCGCATGGGCCTATGTGGGGCTGGTGCCCTTGGCCCATGCAGGCCAAGGCGCACCCCCTACAGCCCATGTGGCCCCCCGGGGCAGGTGGCCCCACCCGGTGGGCCCCCGGGACCCCTCCGGTGGTCCCGGTACAATACCGATAACCCCGAAACTTGTCCCGATGCCCGAAACAGGACTTCCCATATATAAATCTTTACCTCCGGACCATTCCGGAACTCCTCGTGACGTCCGGGATCTCATCCGGGACTCCGAACATCATTCGGTAGTCACATACTTGACTTCCTACTAACCCTAGCGTCACCGAACCTTAAGTGTGTAGACCCTACGGGTTCGGGAGACACGCAGACATGACCGAGACGACTCTCGGGCAATAACCAACAGCGGGGTCTGGATATCCATGTTGGCTCCCACATGCTCCTCGATGATTTCATCGGTTGAACCACGATGTCGAGGATTCGATCAAACCCTGTATACAATTCCCTTTGTCAATCGATACGTTACTTGCCCGAGACTCGATCGTCGGTATCCCAATACCTTGTTCAGTCTCGTTACCCGGCAAGTCACTTTACTCGTACCGTAATGCATGATCCCGTGGCCAACACCTTGGTCACATTGAGCTCATTATGATGATGCATTACCGAGTGGGCCCAGAGATACCTCTCCGTTATACGGAGTGACAAATCCCAGTCTCGATCCGTGTCAACCCAACAGATACTTTCGGAGATACCTGTAATGCACCTTTATAGTCACCCAGTTACGTTGTGACGTTTGATACACCCAAGGCACTCCTACGGTAACCGGGAGTTACACGATCTCATGGTCGAAGGAATAGATACTTGACATTGGCAAAGCTTCTAGCAAACGAACTATACGATCTTTTATGCTATGCTTATGATTGGGTCTTGTCCATCACATCATTCTCCTAATGATGTGATCCCGTTATCAACGACATCCTATGTCCATAGTCAGGAAACCATGACTATCTATTGATCATAACGAGCTAGTCAACTAGAGGCTCACTAGGGACTCATTGGGTCTAAGTGTTCACACGTGTATTACGATTTCCGGATAATACAGTTATAGCATGAACAAAAGACAATTATCATGAACATTGAAATATAATAATCCTTTTATTATTGCCTCTAGGGCATATTTCCAACAGTCTCCCACTTGCACTAGAGTCACCAATCTAGTTACATTGTGATGAGTCGAACACCCATAGAGTTCTGGTGTTGATCATGTTTTGCACGCGAGAGAGGTTTAGTCAACGGATCTGCGACATTCAGATCCGTGTGCACTTTGCAAATCTCTATGTCTCCATCTTGAACATTTTCACGGATGGAGTTGAAACGACGCTTGATGTGCCTGGTCTTCTTGTGAAACCTGGGCTCCTTGGCAAGGGCAATAGCTCCAGTGTTGTCACAGAAGAGTTTGATCGGCCCCGACGCATTGGGTATGACTCCTAGGTCGGTGATGAACTCCTTCATCCAAATCGCTTCATGCGCTGCCTCCGAGGCTGCCATGTACTCCGCTTCACATGTAGATCCCGCCACGACGCTCTGCTTGCAGCTGCACCAGCTTACTGCTCCACCATTCAACATATACACGTATCCGGTTTGTGACTTAGAGTCATCCAGATCTGAGTCGAAGCTAGCGTCGACGTAACCCTTTACGACGAGCTCTTCATCTCCTCCATAAACGAGAAACATGTCCTTTGTCCTTTTCAGGTACTTCAGGATATTCTTGACCGCTGTCCAGTGTTCCTTGCCGGGGTTACTTTGGTATCTTGCAACCAAACTTACGGCAAGGTTTACATCGGGTCTGGTACACAGCATGGCATACATAATAGATCCTATGGCTGAAGCATAGGGGATGACACTCATCTCTTCTTTATCTTTTGCCGTGGTCGGTGACTGAGCCAAGCTCAATCTCACACCTTGTAACATAGGCAAGAACCCCTTCTTGGACTGATCCATTTTGAACCTCTTCAAAATCTTATCAAGGTATGTGCTTTGTGAAAGACCTATGAGGCGTCTCGATCTATCTCTATAGATCTTGATGCCTAATATATAAGCAGCTTCTCCAAGGTCCTTCATTGAAAAACACTTGTTCAAGTAGGCCTTAATGCTGTCCAGGAGTTTCGTATCATTTCCCATCAAGAGTATGTCATCTACATATAATAGGAGAAATGCTACAGAGCTCCCACTCACTTTCTTGTAAACGCAGGCTTCTCCATAAGTCTGCGTAAACCTAAACGCTTTGATCATCTCATCAAAGCGAATGTTCCAACTCCGAGATGCTTGCACCAGTCCATAAATGGATCGCTGGAGCTTGCATACTTTGTTAGCGTTCTGAGGAACGACAAAACCTTCCGGCTGCATCATATACAGCTCTTCCTTAAGATGTCCATTAAGGAATGCCGTTTTGACGTCCATCTGCCATATCTCATAATCATAGTATGCGGCAATTGCTAACATGATTCGGACGGACTTAAGCTTCGCCACGGGAGAGAATGTCTCGTCGTAGTCAATCCCTTGAACTTGTCGATAACCCTTAGCGACAAGTCGAGCTTTATAGATGGTAACATTACCATCCGCGTCCGTCTTCTTCTTAAAAATCCATTTATTTTCTATCGCTCGCCGATCATCGGGCAAGTCTGTCAAAGTCCATACTTTGTTTTCATACATGGATCCTATCTCGGATTTCATGGCCTCAAGCCATTTGTTGGAATCCGGGCCCGCCATTGCTTCTTCATAGTTCGAAGGTTCATTGTTGTCCAGCAACATGATTTCCATGACAGGGTTGCCGTACCACTCTGGTGCAGAACGTGTCCTTGTGGACCTTCGAAATTCAGTAGCAACTAGATCTGAAGTACCTTGATCATCATCAACATTTTCCTCTTCAGTTGGTGTGGGCATTACAGGAATGGTTTCCTGCGCTGCACCACTTTCCCGTTCGAGAGGTAGTACTTCATCGAGTTCTACTTTCCTCCCACTTACTTCTTTCGAGAGAAACTCTTTCTCCAGAAAGCATCCGTTCTTGGCAACAAAGATCTTGCCTTCGGATCTTAAGTAGAAGGTATACCCGACAGTTTCCTTAGGGTATCCTATGAATACGCATTTTTCCGACTTGGGTTCGAGCTTTTCAGGTTGAAGTTTCTTGACATAAGCATCGCATCCCCAAACTTTTAGAAACGACAGCTTAGGTTTCTTCCCAAACCATAATTCATACGGTGTCGTCTCAACGGATTTAGACGGTGCCCTATTTAAAGTGAATGTAGCTGTCTCTAGAGCGTATCCCCAAAATGATAGCGGTAAATCGGTAAGAGACATCATAGACCGCACCATATCCAATAGAGTGCGATTACGACGTTCGGACACACCGTTTCGCTGAGGTGTTCCAGGCGGCGTGAGTTGTGAAACGATTCCACATTTTCTTAAGTGTGTACCAAATTCGTGACTTAAGTATTCGCCCCCACGATCTGATCGTAGGAACTTTATCTTACGGTCATGTTGATTCTCTACCTCACTCTGAAATTCCTTGAACTTTTCAAAGGTCTCAGACTTGTGTTTCATTAAGTAGACATACCCATATCTACTCAAGTCGTCAGTGAGAGTGAGAACATAACGATATCCTCCGCGAGCCTCAACGCTCATTGGACCGCACACATCGGTATGTATGATTTCCAACAAGTTGGTTGCTCGCTCCATTGTTCCGGAGAACGGAGTCTTGGTCATTTTGCCTAAGAGGCAAGGTTCGCATGTGTCAAATGATTCATAATCAAGAGACTCTAAAAGTCCATCAGCATGGAGCTTCTTCATGCGCTTGACACCAATGTGACCAAGGCGGCAGTGCCACAAGTATATGGGACTATCGTTATCAACTTTACATCTTTTGGCATCCACACTATGAACATGTGTAATATTACGCTCGAGATTCATCAAGAATAAACCATTGACCATCGGAGCATGACCATAAAACATATCTCTCATATAAATCGAACAACCATTATTCTCAGACTTAAATGAGTAGCCATCTCGTATTAAACGAGATCCAGATACAATGTTCATGCTCAAACTTGGCACTAAATAACAATTATTGAGGTTTAAAACTAATCCCGTAGGTAAATGTAGAGGCAGCGTGCCGACGGCGATCACATCGACCCTGGAGCCATTCCCGACGCGCATCGTCACCTCGTCCTTCGCCAGTCTCCGTTTATTCCGCAGCTCCTGCTGTGAGTTACATATGTGAGCAACGGCACCGGTATCAAATACCCAGGAGTTACTTCGAGTACTGGTAAGGTACACATCAATTACATGTATATCAAATATACCTTTGGTGTTGCCGGCCTTCTTATCCGCTAAGTATTTGGGGCAGTTCCGCTTCCAGTGCCCCTTCCCCTTGCAATAAAAGCACTCAGTCTCAGGCTTGGGTCCATTCTTTGACTTCTTCCCGGCAACAGGCTTACCGGGCGCGGCAACATCTTTGCCGTCCTTCTTGAAGTTCTTCTTACCCTTGCCCTTCTTGAACTTAGTGGTCTTATTGACCATCAACACTTGATGTTCTTTCTTGATTTCAGCCTCTGCTGACTTCAGCATCGAGAACACTTCAGGAATGGTCTTTACCATCCCCTGCATGTTGTAGTTCATCACAAAGCTCTTGTAGCTTGGTGGGAGCGACTGGAGGATTCTGTCAATGACCGCCTCATCTGGGAGGTTAATGTTCAACTGGGTCATACGTGCGTGCAACCCAGACATCTTCAGGATGTGTTCACTGACAGAACTGTTCTCCTCCATCTTACAACTGTAGAACTTGTCGGAGACATCATATCTCTCGACCCGGGCATGAGCTTGGAAAACTAGTTTCAGCTCTTCGAACATCTCATATGCTCCGTGATGCTCAAAACGCTTTTGGAGCCCCGGTTCTAAGCTGTAAAGCATGCCGCACTGAACGAGGGAGTAATCATCAGCACGAGTTTGCCAAGCGTTCATAACGTCTTGGTTCTCTGGGACGGGAGCGGCACCTAGCGGTCCTTCTAGGACATATTGCTTCCTGGCAGCTATGAGGATGATCCTCAGGTTTCGGACCCAGTCCGTATAGTTGCTGCCATCATCTTTCAGCTTGGTTTTCTCTAGGAACGCGTTGAAGTTCATGTTGACATGAGCGTTGGCCATTGATCTACAATACATATTTGCAAAGGTTTTAGACTAAGTTCATGATAATAAAGTTCTTAATCAAAATTATGAACTCCCACTTAGATTAGACATCCCTCTAGTCATCTAAGTGTTACACGATCCGAGTCGACTAGCCCGTGTCCGATCATCACGTGAGACGGACTAGTCATCGTCGGTGAACATCTTTATGTTGATCGTATCTTCCATACGACTCGTGTTCGACCTTTCGGTCTCCGTGTTCCGAGGCCATGTCTGCACATGCTAGGCTCGTCAAGTTAACCCTAAGTGTTTTCGCTGTGTAAAACTGTCTTACACCCGTTGTATGTGAACGTAAGGATCCATCACACCCGATCATCACGTGGTGCTTAGAAACGACGAACTGTAGCAACGGTGCACAGTTAGGGGAGAACACTTCTTGAAATTTTGTAAGGGATCATCTTATTTACTACCGTCGTCCTAAGTAAACAAGATGCATAAACATAATAAACATCACATGCAATTATATGGTTGTGACATGATATGGCCAATATCATCAAGCTCCATTGATCTCCATCTTCGGGGCTCCATGATCATCTTGTCACCGGCTTGACACCATGATCTCCATCATCATGATCTCCATCATCGTGTCTTCATGAAGTTGTCACGCCAACGACTACTTCTACTTCTATGACTAACGCGTTTAGTAATGAAGTAAAGTAGTTTACATGGCGTTCTTCAATGACACGCAGGTCATACAAAAAAATAAAGACAACTCCTATGGCTCCTGCCGGTTGTCATACTCATCGACATGCAAGTCGTGAATCCTATTACAAGAACATGATCTCATACATCACAATTCAACATTCATCACAACTTCTGGCCATATCACATCACATGATCAATCGCTGCAAAAACAAGTTAGACGTTCTCTAGTTGTTGTTGCATCTTTTACGTGGCTGCGATTGGGTTCTAGCAAGAACGTTTTCTTACCTACGAATCACCACAACGTGATTTTGTCAACTTCTATTTACCCTTCATAAGGGCCTTGTTCATCGATTCCGCTCCAACTAAAGTGGGAGAGACAGACACCCGCCAGCCACCTTATGCAACTAGTGCATGTCAGTCGGTGGAACCGGTCTCACGTAAGCGTACGTGTAAGGTTGGTCCGGGCCGCTTCATCCCACAATACCGTTGAGCAAGAAAAGACTAGTAGAGGCAAGTAAGATGACAAGATCAACGCCCACAACAAATTGTGTTCTACTCGTGCATTAGAGAACTACGCATAGACCTAGCTCATGATGCCACTGTTGGGGAACGTTGCAGAAAATTAAAATTTCCCTACGGCTTCACCAAGATCCATCTATGAGTTCATCTAAGCAACGAGTCATGGGAGAGAGTTTGCATCTACATACCACTTGTAGATCGCGTGCGGAAGCTTGCAAGGTGATGATGTAGTCGTACTCGAACGTGATTCAGATCACCGATGCCAAGTGCTGAACGGACAGCACCTCCGTGTTCAACACACGTACGGGACGAGCGACGTCTCCTCCTTCTTGATCCAGCAAGGGGGAAGGAGAGGTTGAGGAAGACAGCTCCACCGGCAGCACGACGGCGTGGTGATGGTGGAGAAGCAGTACTCCGACAGGGCTTCGCCGAGCACACAACGAAGGAGGAGAGGTGTTGGGGAGGGAGAAGGAGGCAACCAAAGGCCAAGGACTCAGGGTATGAAGTCCCTCCTCTCCCCCAATATATATAGGAGGGCCAAGGGGGGGTTGGCCGGCCCTAGGAGATCCAATCTCCTAGGGGGGCGGCGGCCAAGGGGGGTTTCCCTCCCCCCCAAGGCACCTAGGAGGTGCCTTCCCCTCCTAGGACTCTTGCCCCCTTGAACCCTAGGCGCATGGGCCTATGTGGGGCTGGTGCCCTTGGCCCATGCAGGCCAAGGCGCACCCCCTACAGCCCATGTGGCCCCCCGGGGCAGGTGGCCCCACCCGGTGGGCCCCCGGGACCCCTCCGGTGGTCCCGGTACAATACCGATAACCCCGAAACTTGTCCCGATGCCCGAAACAGGACTTCCCATATATAAATCTTTACCTCCGGACCATTCCGGAACTCCTCGTGACGTCCGGGATCTCATCCGGGACTCCGAACATCATTCGGTAGTCACATACTTGACTTCCTACTAACCCTAGCGTCACCGAACCTTAAGTGTGTAGACCCTACGGGTTCGGGAGACACGCAGACATGACCGAGACGACTCTCGGGCAATAACCAACAGCGGGGTCTGGATATCCATGTTGGCTCCCACATGCTCCTCGATGATTTCATCGGTTGAACCACGATGTCGAGGATTCGATCAAACCCTGTATACAATTCCCTTTGTCAATCGATACGTTACTTGCCCGAGACTCGATCGTCGGTATCCCAATACCTTGTTCAGTCTCGTTACCCGGCAAGTCACTTTACTCGTACCGTAATGCATGATCCCGTGGCCAACACCTTGGTCACATTGAGCTCATTATGATGATGCATTACCGAGTGGGCCCAGAGATACCTCTCCGTTATACGGAGTGACAAATCCCAGTCTCGATCCGTGTCAACCCAACAGATACTTTCGGAGATACCTGTAATGCACCTTTATAGTCACCCAGTTACGTTGTGACGTTTGATACACCCAAGGCACTCCTACGGTAACCGGGAGTTACACGATCTCATGGTCGAAGGAATAGATACTTGACATTGGCAAAGCTTCTAGCAAACGAACTATACGATCTTTTATGCTATGCTTATGATTGGGTCTTGTCCATCACATCATTCTCCTAATGATGTGATCCCGTTATCAACGACATCCTATGTCCATAGTCAGGAAACCATGACTATCTATTGATCATAACGAGCTAGTCAACTAGAGGCTCACTAGGGACTCATTGGGTCTAAGTGTTCACACGTGTATTACGATTTCCGGATAATACAGTTATAGCATGAACAAAAGACAATTATCATGAACATTGAAATATAATAATCCTTTTATTATTGCCTCTAGGGCATATTTCCAACAGGCGGTGGGTGGCATATGGCTCTGATTAGCAAAGAGCTGACAACCGACGCATCTTTGGACTAAGTCCTGAGCATCTGCCCGGGCCGTCGGCCAATAAAATCTTGTACGGAGTGCCTTTCCTACAAGGGCCCGAGCTGCGGCGTGGTGTCCGCCTAGTCCGGCGTGAATTTTAGCCAGAAGGTCTCGCCCTTCCTCCTCGGAGATACATCTTTGAAGGACTCCGGTTGTGCTTTTCTTATAAAGTTCTCCCTCATGGACCTTGTAGGCTTTAGATCGCCGGACAATACAGCGGGCCTCATTTTGGTCTTCGGGGAGTTTGTGCCTAAGCAAGTAGGCTAGGAATGGTTCTGTCCACGGGGCGATTACTGCCATTATGTCATGGGCTGAAGGTGTTATGTCATCGGCTGAATCGCCGGTTGGTGCGGCTTTTTCCGGTTTGTTATTTCCGGACTCCTCTTCCCATAGTACGGATGGCTTGAAGAGCCGTTCCAGGAAGATGTTTGGAGGGACAGCGTCACGTTTTGCGCTGATGCGTGCTAGTACGTCGGCTGCTTGGTTATTATCCCGGGCTACATGGTGGAATTCAAGTCCTTCAAACCGAGATGACATTTTTAGGACAGCGTTGCGATATGCTGCCATTTTCAGATCCTTGGCGTCAAAGTCTCCATTTATTTGGGATATTGCAAGGTTTGAATCCCCGCGCACCTCTAGGCGTTGAATGCCCATGGAGATTGCCATCCGGAGGCCATGTAAAAGGGCCTCGTATTCAGCTGCGTTGTTGGAGTCCGTGTACATTATCTGAAGTACGTATTGGACTGTGTCCCCGGTTGGGGACGTCAATACGACGCCAGCCCCCAATCCGGCTAACATTTTAGAGCCGTCGAAGTGCAAAATCCAATTGGAGTATGCGCCGTACTCTTTAGGGAGTTCGGCTTCGGTCCATTCAGCGACAAAGTCAGCCAAAACTTGTGACTTTATAATTCGCCGAGGTTTGTAAGTTATATCGAATGGTAAGAGCTCAATGGCCCATTTTGCAATTCTGCCTGTCGCGTCGCGGTTGTTTATAATGTCGTTGAGTGGTACTTCGGAGGCCACTGTTATCGAACACTCTTGAAAGTAGTGTCGGAGCTTCCGGGATGCCATGAACACCGCATACGCTATCTTTTGATAGTGCGGGTAACGGGACTTGCAGGGGGTTAACACAGTGGATACGTAGTACACTGGTTTTTGAAGAGGGAATTTATGCCCTTCTGTCTCTCGTTCGACGACGAGTACCGCGCTTACAACTTGATGTGTTGCCGCGATGTATAACAACATTGGTTCGCCCAGGTTGGGCGCAGCCATGACCGGATTTGTTGCCAATATGGCTTTTATTTCTTCGAGTCCTGCAGTGGCAGCATCCATCCACTCAAAGTGTTCGGTGCGCCTAAGGAGGCGATAGAGGGGCAGTGCCTTTTCTCCCAAGCGGGAGATAAAGAGGCTTAGAGCCGCCACGCATCCAGTTAATTTTTGTATTTGTTTGAGGTCTTTTGGGATATCTAGCTGTGACAGAGCTCGGATCTTGGCTGGGTTTGCTTCAATTCCTCTACCGGATACAATGAAGCCCAGTAGCTTTCCGGCTGGTACGCCGAAAACGCATTTTTCCGGATTCAGCTTGATGTCATATGCTCTGAGGTTGTCGAATGTGAGCCTCAAATCGTCTACTAGAGTTTCGACGTGTTTGGTTTTGACGACTACGTCGTCTACGTATGCCTCTACTGTTTTGCCGATCTGGGTTGCCAGACATGTTTGAATCATGCGCTGATATGTTGCGCCAGCGTTTTTAAGTCCAAAGGGCATCGTGTTGAAGCAGAATGGTCCATATGGAGTGATGAATGCCGTTGCGGCTTGGTCCGCTTCCGCCATCTTGATTTGATGGTAGCCGGAGTATGTGTCAAGGAAGCACAATGAATCGTGTCCTACAGTAGCATCGATTATCTGGTCGATGCGGGGGAGGGGGAAGGGATCCTTTGGGCAGGCCTTGTTGAGGTCTTTAAAATCGACACGTAGGCGCCAGGATTTGTCCTTCTTTGGTACCATTACAAGGTTTGCTAGCCAATCCAGATGTTTGATATCTCTGATGAATCCGGCTTCCAATAGTTTGGCTAGCTCTTCTCCCATTGCCTGTCTTTTGGGTTCGGAAAATCGTCGAAGAGCCTGTTTGACTGGCTTGAATCCTTTTAGGATGTTTAGGCTGTGTTCTGCCAATCTGCGTGGGATTCCGGGCATATCCGAAGGGTGCCAGGCGAAAATGTCCCAATTTTCCCGAAGGAATTCTCGCAGTGCGGCGTCTACGTCAGGGTTCAACTGTGCCCCGATGGAAGCCGTCTTTTTCGGGTCTGTTGGATGGACCTGGAATTTTACTATTTCGTCTGCTGGTTTAAAGGAGGTGGGCTTGGATCTCTTATCGAGTATCACATCGTCCCTATTCACCGTAGAGCGCAGCGCGGTGAGTTCTTCTGCCGCTAGGGCTTCGGATAGTGCCTCCAGGGCTAATGCGGCTGTCTTGTTTTCGGCGCGGAGTGCTATGTCCGGATCACTAACGAGAGTGATTATTCCGCCGGGCCCAGGCATTTTGAGCTTGATGTACCCATAATGGGGTACGGCTTGAAAAATTGTGAATACCCGTAATGAAGGCACCAATGTCGGTGTCAAAACCGGCGGATCTCGGGTAGGGGGTCCCAAACTGTGCGTCTAGGCGGATGGTAACAGGAGACGAGGGACACGATGTTTTACCCAGGTTCGGGCCCTCTTGATGGAGGTAAAACCCTACGTCTTGCTTGATTAATATTGATGATGTGTATTACAAGAGTGGATCTACCACGAGATCAAGGAGGCTAAACCCTAGAAGCTAGCCTATTGTATGATTGTTGTAATGGATGTTGTGTCCTATGGACTAAAGCCCTCCGGTTTATATAGACACCAGAGAGGGCTAGGGTTACACAGAGTCGGTTACAATGGTAGGAGATCTACATATCCGTATTGCCAAGCTTGCCTTCCACGCCAAGGAAAGTCCCATCCGGACACGGGGCAAGGTCTTCAATCTTGTATCTTCATAGTCTTGGAGTCCGGCGGACGATGATAGTCCGGCTGTCCGGACACCCCCTAGTCCAGGACTCCCTCAGGGACCCTTGAGGGCGGTCACCGAACCCGTACAAATGGCAACCCTTGGGGGCGGTCACCGAACCCGTACACTTTGGCAACCCTTGGGGGCGGTCACCGGTACCCGTCAAATTGCTCGGGGCGATCTCCACAACCTAATTGGAGACCCCCGACACTTGCCCGGAGCTTTACACCACAATGATTGAGCTCTGAACACCACCAACTGTCTAGGGCGCCCAAGCACCCAAGAGGAACAAGCTCAAGGATACCAAGCACCCAAGTGTAATAAGATCCTCAACTTGTAACTTCCACATATCACCGTGGAGAACTCAAACCGTTGCACCAAATGCAATGGCAAGGGCACATGGAGTGCCAAAGTCCTTCTCTCCCAAATCCCACCAAAGCAACTAATGCTAGGGAAGAAAATGAGAGGAAGAACAAGAAGGAGAACACCAAGAACTCCAAGATCTAGATCCAAGGGGTTCCCCTCACATAGAGGAGAAAGTGATTGGTGGAAATGTGGATCGAGATGTCCTCTCTCTCTTCCACCAAAAACTAGCAAGAATCCATGGA
Source organism: Triticum timopheevii (assembly GCA_963921465.1). NCBI lineage: Eukaryota > Viridiplantae > Streptophyta > Magnoliopsida > Poales > Poaceae > Triticum > Triticum timopheevii. The sequence goes on from OY997272.1 coordinate 159,434,463, forward strand.
GGGATTGAGAGATAGCAAGCTCGTAGAAGGTCAACAATGGGGGAAGAACACGAGCTCAAAGGATAGAATTCATTGGGGAAGAAGATCCCCTTTTATAGGTGGGGAAAAATCCAACCGTTATGCTCACAGCCCACACAGAGCGGTACTACCGCTCATGGGAGTGGTACTACCGCTAGGGTGGTGGAAGCCCTTTGAAAAACAACAGCGAGGAGTGATACGTTTCTAACGTATCTATAATTTTTTTTATTGTTTGATGTTATTATATTATCCGTCTTGGATGTTTTATATGCATTCATATGCTATTTTATATGATTTTTGGAACTAACCTATTAACCTAGAGCCTAGTGCTAGTTTCTATTTTTTCCTTGTTTTTGAGTTTTATAGAAAAGGAATATCAAACGGAGTCCAATTGACGTGCTAATTTTTGATGATTTTTTATGGACCAAAAGAAGCCCTTGAAGTAAAATAGTTGGGCCAGAAGAGTCCCGAGCCATCCACGAGGGTGGAGGGCGCGCCCTACCCCCCCTGGGCGTGCCCCCCTATATCGTGGATGACTCGGAGACCCCCCTGACGTGAGACCGACGCCAAAAATTCCTATAAATACATAAACCCCCAGAAATAAACCTAGATCGGGAGTTCCGCCGCCGCAAGCCTCTGTAGCCACCAAAACCAATCGAGACCCTGTTCTGGCACCCTACCGGAGGGGGGATCCATCACTGGTGGCCATCTTCATCATCGCGGCGCTCTCCATGACGAGAAGGGAGTAGTTCACCCTCGGGGCTGAGGGTATGTACCAGTAGCTATGTGTTTGATCTCTCTCTCTCTCTCGTGTTCTTGATTCGGCACAATATGGATGTATCACGAGCTTTTCTATTATAGTTGGATCTTATGATGCTTCTCCCCCTCTATTCTCTTGTAATGGATTGAGTTTTCCCTTTGAAGTTATCTTATCGGATTGAGTCTTTAAGTATTTGGGAACACATGATGTATGTCTTGCGTGGGATACCCGTGGTGACAATGGGGTATTCTATTGATCCACTTGATGTATGTTTTGGTGATCAACTTGCGGGTTTAGTGACCTTGGGAATCTATGCATAGGGGTTGGCACACGTTTTCGTCTTGACTCTCCGGTAGAAACTTTGGGGCACTCTTTGAAGTTCTTTTTGTTGGTTGAATAGATGAATCTGAGATTGTGTGATGCATATCGCATAATCATACCCGTGGATACTTGAGGTGACATTGGAGTATTGATGACCCAGAAATGTAGGGGATCTATCGTAGTTCTTTTGATAAGTAAGAGTGTTGAACCCAATGAGGAGCAGAAGGAAATGACAAGCGGTTTTCAGTAAGGTATTCTCTGCAAGCACTCAAACTATCGGTAACAAATAGTTTTGTGATAAGGTAATTTCTAACAGGTAACAAGCAATGAAAGTAAATAAAGTGCAGCAAGGTGGCCCAATCCTTTTTTAGCAAAGGACAAGCCTGGACACGTTCTTATATAGAGAAAAGCGCTCCCGAGGACACATGGGAATTATCGTCAAGCTAGTTTCATCACGCTCATATGAATCGCGTAAATTACTTTGATAATTTGATATGTGGGTGGACCGGAGCTTGGGTACTGCCCTTTCTTGGACAAGCATCCCACTTATGATTAACCCCTATTGCAAGCATCCGCAACTACAAAAGAAGTATTAAGGTAAACCTAACCATAGCATGAAACATATGGATCCAAATCAGCCCCTTACAAAGCAATGCATAAACTAGGGTTTAAGCTTCTGTCACTCTAGCAACCCATCATCTACTTATTACTTCCCAATGCCTTCCTCTAGGCCCAAATAATGGTGAAGTGTCATGTAGTCGACGTTCACATAATACCACTAGAGCAGAGACAACATACATCTCATCAAAATATCAAACGAATACCAAATTCACATGACTACTAATAGCAAGACTTCTCCCATGTCCTCAGGAACAAATGTAACTACTCACCAAGCATATTCATGTTCATAATCAGAGGGGTATTAATATGCATTAAGGATCTGAACATATGATCTTACACCAAATAAACTAACTAGCATCAGCTACAAGGAATAATCAACACTACTAGCAACCCATAGGTACCAATCTGAGGTTTTGGTACACAGATTGGATACAAGAGATGAACTAGGGTTTGAGAGGAGATGGTGCTAATGAAGATGTTGATGGAGATTGCCCCCTCCTGATGAGAGGATCGTTGGTGATGACGATGGTGATGATTTCCCCCTCCCAGAGGGAAGTTTCCCCGACAGAACAGCTCCGCCGGAGCCCTAGATTGGTTCCGCCAAGGTTCCGCCTCGTGGCGGCAGAGTTTCGTCCCGTAAGCTTGCTTATGATTTTTTCCAGGGTAAAAGCCTTCATATAGCAGAAGATGGCCATCGGAGGGCTGCTAGGGGGCCCACGAGGCAGGGGCGCGCCCAGGGGGTAGGGCGCGCCCCCACCCTCGTGGCCAGGGTGTGGGCCCCCTCTGGTACTTCTTCCGCTCAATATTTATTATTAATTCCAAAAATGACTTTCGTGGAGTTTCAGGACTTTTGGAGCTGTGCAGAATAGGTCTCCAACATTCGCTCCTTTTCCAGCCCAGAATCCCAGCTGCCGGCATTCTCCCCCTTCATGTAAACCTTGTAAAATAAGAGAGAATAGGCATAAGTATTGTGACATAACGTGTAATAACAGCCCAGAATGCAATAAATATCAATATAAAAGCATGATGCAAAATGGACGTATCAACTCCCCCAAGCTTAGACCTCGCTTGTCCTCAAGCGGAAGCTGATATCGAAAAATATGTCCACATGTTTAGAGATAGAGGTGTCGATAAAAATAAAATACGGACATGAGGGCATCATGATCATTCTTATAATAGCAACATATATATAAATATTGTCATATGATTTCTTACGCTAAAGTAACAATCTATTCACAATGTCAAGTATGAATCAGAAACTTTCATCGAAAACTAACAAACTAAAATCTCAGTCATTGAAGCAATTGCAATTTATCATAACATCGGAAAGAGTCAATATAAGAGCTTTTCAGAAAGTCCACATACTCAACTATCATTTAGTCTTTCACAATTGCTGACACTCACGCAATACTTATGGGTATGAAGTTTTAATCGGACACAGAGAAAGATAGGGGCTTATAGTGTTGCCTCCCAACCTTTTACCTCAAGGGTAATGTCAACAATAATAGTTCATGCTAACTTACATCCAACTGGATATATTTATCAGGATCTTTCCAACACGAGGTGCTTGCCAAAGGATAAAATATAAAAAGGAAAGGTGAAGATCACCTTGACTCTTGCATAAGACATAAGTAAAAGATAGGCCCTTCGCAGAGGGAAGCAGAGGTTGTCATGTGCTTTTATGGTTGGATGCACGAAATCTTAATGAAAAAGAATGTCACTTTATATTGCCACTTGTGATATGAACCTATATTATGAAGTCCGTCGCTTTTATTGCTTCCATATCACAAGATCGTATGAAGCTTATTTTCTCCACACTAATAAGTCATAAATATTTAGAGAGCAATTTTTATTGCATACAACATGACAACTTACTTGAAGGATCTTACTCAATCCATAGGTAGATATGGTGGACTGTCATGGCAAAATTGGGTTTAAGGATATTTGGAAGCACAAGTAGTATCTCTACTTGGTGCAAAAAATTTGGCTAGCATGAGGGGGAAAGGCAAGCTCAACATGTTGGATGATCCATCACAATATACTTTATTTCGAATATAAGAAAACATAACCCATTACGTTGTCTTCCTTGTCCAACATCAACTCTTTAGCACGTCATATTTTATTGAGTCCTCACACATCATAAAAGATGTCGAAGATAGTATATTTATATGTGAGAACCTCTTTTTTTTACTTCCTATTAATTGCAATGATGACCAAAACTACGTTTGCCAACTCTCAACAACTTTTATGCATCATACTCTTTATATGTGAAGTCATTACTCTCCGTAAGATCAATATGATCTCTTACTTTCTTTTTATTCCTTCTTTTACTTTTATTCCCTCAAGATCATGGCAGGATAGCAAAGCCCTTGACTCAGCACTAATCTTTATTATATATAACTCACGGACTCGATTACATAGAGGGATCATAAAGCAAAACTCAAAACTAAATCATACCAAAACTTTATTCTACTAGATTAAGATATTACCAAAAGGATCGAACTAAGTAAAAACAGTAAAGATAGGAGTGTGATGGTGATACGATACCGGGGCACCTCCCCCAAGCTTGGCAGTTGCCAAGGGGAGTGCCCATACCCATGTGATTATGTCTCTTTTGCTGGTGAAGAAGTGTAACGTCCCAAGACCGACGCTTCAGAAGACTTCCATATTTTTGTGATCACCGTGTGTTTCAGTTGTGCTTGCTCTTTTATTGTTTGCATTGCATCATGTCATCATGCCATCATGTCATTAATCTTTGCATCTCAACTCAACTAATAAATTGCATAGTTGGTTGATCTATTTAAATCGAGGGAAGGGTGACTTCTCTTTATAACATATCTTCCCAATATTAGGGAGCTATATTTAAATATTTCATTAATTTGGAATTCACCATAACACACTTGCAAAATATTCCAATGCCTTTGTTATCTTAATTCTTGGTCTCCAACCTTGCCATATATTCTTTCATCATATTCCGGAGCTCCACCAAAAATCCGACATTTTTGGACCTTCCTTTTATCAAGTCCTAGTTCAAACCCATTTGAATTAAATTCAAATGAGTTTGAATTTACATCTTTCAATCATGGCTTTTTCTATTTTCTCGGAACAAGCATATTTTTGTGAGTCCGGGAAAATAATCCCCATGCCCAAACTTTCCTCCTAGCCTTTCTTTTCTTCTTTTTTTTTGCTAAGAGATTAGAGAGAGAGATGCAGCCAGCCCACCAGTTGGCCCAAGGCCCCGTCGACCCCCTCCTAACTCTAGCCGCCAGAGAGCCCGATCCCCATCTCTCGATCCCTCCTCCTCGTTCCCTTCCGCCGCCACTCACACACGCAGCGCCCGAACCCATCGCTCGCTAGCCCTCTCCCTCCACTCGATCTCCTCACCCTCTCGATCCCCTCACGCCGCCACCTGTTCGCTCGAACCCCTCCTCCCGAGCGCGCCTCCCATGGTGCCCCGCATCAGTCAACCGCTTTCCTCTCCTCCTCCATGGCACCTCCTCGCCGCACGAGGCCTGCAGCTCCGCGCCTCCCTCCGCGGTCGGGCTTGAGCAGGAGCTCCCCGAGTCGGTGCCCGTCGGCCAACTCCGGCGGCCCTCCGTCGCCTGCGCTCGTGCCCTCCTCTGCCTCGCCAGCCGTCGCCCTCAAGCTCGTCCAGCGGCCTCCTTTCTTCTCCTCGCACCCGCCGCCGTCTTCCTCTGCGCACAGAGGAGCCCGCAGCCTCCCTACCTTCTGCTCGACTTCATCCTCGGCCCCGAGTTTTTGCTGCCATGGCGTCCTAAGCTCCGCCACCCCTCTGCTCCTGCTTCCCCTGCCCCGAGCTTCCCTGCAGCCGGCGTCCAAGTCTTGTGCCCCCATGACCTCGTTGCATCTCGCGCTGCTGCTCTACCTCACCACTTTGCCCCTTCCTTTCCCATTAAGCTTTGCTAGTCTTGATACCCATGGTAATGGGATTGCTGAGTCCTCGTGGCTCACAGATTACTATAACAACAGTTGCAGGTACAGGTTATGCGGTGATCATGACGCGAGAGCGATGTTTGCTTGTTTTGGAGTTCTTCTTCTGCCTCTTCTTCGATTAGGGGATAGGTTCCAGGTCGGCAGCCTGGGCTAGCAGGGTGGATGTCGTTTGAGTTTCTGTTTGTGTTTCCTCCGTAGTCGGATGGTGCTCTTATGTATGATGATGTTGTATTCGTGTGGCATTGTATGCCTCTTGTATGTATCCCCATCTATTATGTAATGTTGATGTAATGATATCCACCTTGCAAAAGTGTATCAATATGCGGTTCTATCCTTGGTGGGACCTTCGAGTCTCTTTAGGATAGTATCGCATATTGGGCGTGACAAGTTGGTATCAGAGCCTCGACCGACCATAGGAGCCCCCTTGTTTGTTGGTAGTTGTTGAGTCTAGAAGAAAACTATTTTGAGTCTTAGGATTATATATATCAAAGAGTAGGATTCTTTTTACTCCTCAGTCCCTTCGTCGCTCTGGTGAGGCCTCCTGACGTAGATGTTTTGTCTTTCCTCTCCTCAAATTTCACTAAAAAAATTAGGATCACGCGGGTATCTTGGAATCGTTCCGATGGTTTTGTGATGAGAACATTGTTCTTGGTGCCTCCTGACATTTAGGGGTTGTGGCAGTGTCCCGGGGAGTTGAGCTCCGAGGTGTTGTCGTCACAATTTTATCGTTGCAGTTCTGGAATACCTGAGTTTTGCCGACATCGAAAATCTCTTTTATGCAGTTGTTGGTGAGATAACCTCGATGCCACCCAGTACTGGGGAGTTCGGCAGTATTGCCATAGCTCATATAATGGATGCTTTTTGAAGGTTGAGGTACACGATTTCCGGAGTTTTCTTGGTTATGTGTTGACGGATGGATACAGCTGGATGTAGGGATTGTTAGTTTGGGTGAGATATATTGCTTCCCCTGTATCCCCAACACCAGATTGCATAACCAGAAAGTTTCGGGAGTTTTATAGGTGGGAATTCAAGTAGCTCCTAGAATATCTTTCCGACAGATGCCTGATATGGGGTTGGGTAAATCTCTATCATATGTATTTGTTCCGGCTTATTCTGCAAGCCAAATCCTTTGTTTTGTTTTATTTGTGGTATTCGAGTTGCTTCAATGTCAAGTGTTGATTCCATACCTTTTCTAAACAGTGTTCTCATATTTCTATGGGAGTACTAATCCTTCTTGATCACTGAGGTTGTCATGTCAACTCTTTTCCAAACGGTGTGCTTCTCTTCAAGTGAATCCGATCATTTCAACATTTGTGAGGTCAATTCTAAGTTTTCTCAATGGTATCTGTTTCATCCGTCCCCAAGTTGCCTTTGTTTTCCCGCCCTCCCACCCTTTTTCTTCAAGGACTCAGATTTCTTAATCATGTATCCTTTTATCTGTGAGAAGTCTCTTCATTCTTTTCTTTCAATGTTCTTATCCGGTGATTTCCCATGAAGATGCTCAACAGTTTCAAGTTCATCATCCTTCATTGTTGTTTCTTCTCCGGTGGATCCAATTCAAGCTTTCGATATTCATCATATTCCTTTCCTCGTGTCAAATGCTTTCTCATGCCGGTGCACCTCTCAATCTCTCACCTCTTGCTATTCATTTGTTCCAGAGTGTTGAAGATATCTCAGAAGGTTTGTGTTCCATTCTCAATCCGTTCAAGATATTTTGAGGTTGTTATCTCATTCAAGCTATTTAATTCTACCGGTGCAATCTCTATTTCAAGCAATCCTTCAATAATGTTTCTTTTGAGTGGGCCCTAACCCACAGGTCTTTTCCCAGGATCTTACCTGACTCTTCTAATTATTCCGGAGTTATTCTTAAATTCTTTTCAAGTGTGACGTAAGAATGGATTCCATCAATCACATGCCTTCTCCAAGATCGTTTTCAAATCATTTTCATTGTTGGCTCAACTTCTTTGCTTTCCATTCTACTGGAGTATCTCAGTAATTTTGGTGGCGTTCCTCGTCGTCATTTGAAGACCGAAGAAGAAGGATTTCTCTTAAATCTTGGTCCATTCTCTTGAAGATTCATGGTTCTAGCTTCATGCCATCCTCATAATTGTTTTGATTGTGACAATTCTTTTCTTACCATCCGGAGTATTTCATGAGTTGTTTCCATTTCTTTTCTCCGAAGGCCATCATGTCATAATTCTTCATTCTCAGCGTGTAGCTATCGTTCTCCAAATCTTACCGGTGCATCGTTCAAATATCCTCTAATTAGTTCATGATCTGTTTGTTCTCTTGTATTTAAATCCCCTCAAGTATCTTCATTCGTTTTCCAATTCTTCCGGGTGAATTGTGCCTTTGCTAATTTCATTTTCAATTCTTACTGTGGTTCGTCCAACATTTCTCTTCCGTTGTTATCATACCAATTCATTTGTTGTTTCCAAATCCCACCGGTGGTTCCATCAATACCTCCTCAAGTTTGCGCTATATCTCTCTTAATCCTTTCTACGAGAATAAGTAGTATGCCAAATCCATTGCTTGTCATCAATTTAAATTGGTAAAGGATACGCATAACATAATTCTTATTCTTGTTTCATCCAAGTGATTAATCCATTCCTTCGGAGTTTGTTCAAGAGGAATAAATTCTTGGTTTCTTGTTGTTCATCTTTCTTCCGGAGTTCCAAGTTTTCCGCTTTATCTCGTCACGAAGCTCCATCTAAATCTTCGCAAGACTTCACCTTGTGTTTTCAACTTTCCTTTCGTTTGATCATTCTTTTATTAACGGAGTTCTCCATGGAGGCTCTACATGGTGGTTCGTCAAGGATTCTTTTAATTATTCAATTGTTCTTCAAGATTTCTCTCGAAGTTATGATCCGCAGAGCTACACTCTAAAATAAACATGGTGCTAAACACAGGTTTTGTTTTGTGGAGTTCAAGCATTCTTCATCTTGCATCCGAAGTGCAATTCTTTCTACCTTATCTTTTGAGGTGGTGTTATGTCACTCTTGACAATTTCCTTCATGTTTCATGATTCATATTGTTGTCAAGAATGAGGTATTTTAAATCCATCAATCTCCTCTTTGGAGTTATCTTGGTATAGATTTCACCTAAAGCCTTCCCTAAGGAATGTTGCTATTGTGGTGCTTATCTAAGATCAAAGTTTCCTCCTATCCTCGATGAAAGAAGTTTTCATCTCTTCGTTGCTCTCAAGCAATAAATTGGTTTCCATTAGTGGCCGGTTGTCACCTCGTAGTCTCGAGATGTTTTCCATAAGCCCACAACAAGCTTGTGCTTTTCGTTGTTGATTTTGCAACATCTCCGTTCAATTCTTCTTTGCAAGGATGCTTTCCAAGCTCATTTGTGGCAAAAGTTGGCATTTTCTTCTCTATTCTGTTATTCCAATGATCTATCTTCTTTTCGTTCTTCCAGAGGCATGGTGATGTTGCTCTCTTCACTCATCATCTCGATTTGTGAGGATCGTGTTCTTTTCATGCTTATCCATTTAACCGGAGTGTTGTCTCATCTCTTCAAGTGCTTTTCATCTTATCAAGTTTTCCTTCTTCCTTCAGTCGGAGTGCTGCCCAAATTATATCAATCTTATTCCTTCTCTATCTAGTTTTAACCGGAGTGGTTTCAATATCTATCTTATCACTAAACCTCTTGGTTCTCGTCGTATCCCTTGTCCTCTTTTCTAACGGAGTGTTTTCAACTTTGTTCATCTTTGTTGTTTTCTTTCTTTCATTTTGCTCAACCTCTCAAGGTTCATGGTTTCACGCGTCTGTCAAAGAAGCAACTTAGTTTACCTCTTATCTTCCTCTTCCTTTTCCCTCCGGTGCGATCCTAGATCTCGGGACGAGATCCTCTCGTAGTGGGTGGAGTGTTGTAACGCCCCAAGACCGACGCTTCAGAAGACTTCCATATTTTCGTGATCACCGTGTGTTTCAGTTGTGCTTGCTCTTTTATTTTTTGCATTGCATCATGTCATCATGCCATCATGTCATTAATCTTTGCATCTCAACTCAACTAATAAATTGCATAGTTGGTTGATCTATTTAAATCGAGGGAAGGGTGACTTCTCTTTATAACATATCTTCCCAATATTAGGGAGCTATATTTAAATATTTCATTAATTTGGAATTCACCATAACACACTTGCAAAATATCCCAATGCCTTTGTTATCTTAATTCTTAGTCTCCAACCTTGCCATATATTATTTCATCATATTCCGGAGCTCCACCAAAAATCCGACATTTTTGGACCTTCCTTTTATCAAGTCCTAGTTCAAACCCATTTGAATTAAATTCAAATGAGTTTGAATTTACATCTTTCAATCATGGCTTTTTCTATTTTCTCGGAACAAGCATATTTTTGTGAGTCTGGGAAAATAATCCCCATGCCCAAACTCTCCTCCTAGCCTTTCTTTTCTTCTTTTTTTTGCTAAGAGATTAGAGAGAGAGAGAGAGAGAGAGAGATGCAGCCAGCCCACCAGTTGGCCCAAGGCCCCGTCGACCCCCTCCTAACCCTAGCCGCCAGAGAGCCCGATCCCCATCTCTCGATCCCTCCTCCTCGTTCCCTTCCGCCGCCACTCACACACGCAGCGCCCAAACCCGTTGCTCGCTAGTCCTCTTCCTCCGCTCGATCTCCTCACCCTCTCGATCCCCTCGCGTCGCCACCTGTTCGCTCGAATCCCTCCTCCCGAGCGCGCCTCCCATGGCGCCCCGCATCAGTCGACCGCTTTCCTCTCCTCCTCCATGGCACCTCCTCGCTGCACGAGGCCTGCAGCTCCGTGCCTCCCTCCGCGGTCGGGCTTGAGCAGGAGCTCCCCGAGTCGGTGCCCGTCGGCCAACTCCGGCGGCCCTCCGTCGCCTGCGTCCGTGCCCCTCCTCTACCTCGCCAGCCGTCGCCCTCAAGCTCGTCCAGCAGATTCCTTTCTTCTCCTTGCGCCCGCCGCCGTCTTCCTCTGCGCCCAGAGGAGCCCGCAGCCTCCCTGCCTTCTGCTCGACTTCGTCCTCGGCCCTGAGTTTTTGCTGCCATGGCGTCCCGAGCTCCGCCACCCCTCTGCTCCTGCTTCCCCTGCCCCGAGCTTCCCTGCAGCCGGCGTCCAAGTATCGCGCCCCCATGACCTCATTGCATCTCGCGCTGCTGCTCTACCTCACCACTTTACCCCTTCCTTTCCCATTAAGCTTTGCTAGTCTTGATACCCATGGTAATGGGATTGCTGAGTCCTCGTGGCTCACAGATTACTATAGCAACAGTTGCAGGTACAGGTTATGCGATGATCATGACGCGAGAGCGATGTTTGCTTGTTTTGGAGTTCTTCTTCTGCCTCTTCTTCGATCAGGGGATAGGTTCCAGGTCGGTAGCCTAGGCTAGCAGGGTGGATGTCGTTTGAGTTTCTGTTTGTGTTTCCTCCGTAGTCGGATGGTGCTCTTATGTATGATGATGTTGTATTCGTGTGGCATTGTATGCCTCTTGTATGTATCCACATCTATTATGTAATGTTGATGTAATGATATCCACCTTGCAAAAGCGTATCAATATGCGGTTATATCCTTGGTGGGACCTTCGAGTCTCTTTAGGATAGTATCGCATATTGGGTGTGACAAGAAGGTGGGGTTGTTGATGATGTAGGCTTGTCGTCCGTCTTCCAGGGCATAGGCTCACCATCATAGAAAGATGATCAAGTCTCCGGGATCCTCAAATCTGCATCCAAACTCATCCTCTTGAATCTATATTCCTACTCACAGTTTTGGTTTTGTAGGTCATAGATCTGGGCTTGGAGGTGCTCGATTTTCTCATGAAGCTTGAAGATGGCCTCCCCAATGTCCTTGGCATCTAGCTTGTGGTTGTTGGTGAACTCCGCGATCATCATATGGTTGGCGTTAAGTCTGCGTTCCACCATCCCTTGGCACTTGAAAACTTGTTGTTCCATTGCTTCGAGCCTTGTCTCCATGCTTCCGGTCCTCCTTGGTCCCTCAACATCGCGGATGTGCAGCACCCCCTCACGCATCTCAATGGTTTGAGGGTGATGCAGCACCTCCGCGAGGTAGGGGTTGATGACCTTCTCGAAAAACTTATCCTTGGGGGCGCTTGAAGACGTCATGGTGATCTAGATCTGTCAGAAAAACAACTCGAAACAAAGACAGAGGATATTTGTGTGATACGGTGGTCAAAACCTTCGAGAGATTATATAATGAATTTTTACTGACCAAAAGAAGTATCGTGCAAGAAAATGTAGTCCGGAGAGCACACGAGGTGCCCACGAGGCAGGGGGCGCGTCCAGGGGGTAGGGCGCACCCTCCACCCTCGTGGATGCCTCGTGTCCTTCCCGGACTACTTCTTATTTTTCTATTTTCTTAAATATTCCAAAACGAAGAAAAATTGCTATTAGAACTGTTTTGGAGTCGGTTTACTTATCGTACCACATACCTATTCCTTTTTTAAGTCTGAAACATTCTGGAAAGTGTCCCTTATGTATTCCTCCGAGGTTACGGTTTCAATAATATTAGTTTCAACATTTATAGGATTACCTGAGATATAATGTTTGATTCTTTGACCGTTCACCACCTTCGGATTTGTGCCTTCGAAGTTGTTAATTTTTATGGCACCAAAACGATAGACCTCCTCGATAACGTAAGGGCCTTCCCATTTAGAGAGAAATTTTCCTGCAAAAAATCTTAAACGAGAGTTGAATAGCAACACATAATCACCTACATTAAACTCACGCTTTTGTATCCTTCTGTCATGCCATCTTTTAAATTTTTCCTTAAACAGCTTGGCATTCTCATAGGCCTGGGTTCTCCATTCATCAAGTGAGCTAATGTCAAATGATCTCTTCTCACCGGCAAGTTTGAAATCATAATTGAGCTCTTTAATGGCCCAATATGCCTTATGTTCTAGTTCGAGAGGTAAGTGACACGCTTTTCGATAAACCATTTTATATGGAGACATACCCATAGGATTTTTATATGCAGTTCTATAAGCCCATAGTGCATCATCAAGTTTCTTGGACCAATTCTTTCTAGATCTATTAACAGTCTTTTGTAAAATTAATTTAAGCTCTCTATTACTCAATTCTACTTGACCACTAGATTGTGGGTGATAAGGGGATGCAATTCTATGATTAACATCATACTTAGCAAGCATTTTACGAAAAGAACCATGAATAAAATGTGAACCACCATCAGTCATTAGGTATCTGGGGACTCCAAACCTCGGAAAAATAACTTCTTTAAGCATGTTAATAGAGGTGTTATGATCAGCACTACTAGTTGGAATAGCTTCTACCCACTTAGTAACGTAATCAACAGCAACTAAAATATGTGTATATCCATTAGAGGAAGGAAACGGTCCCATATAATCAAAGCCCCAAACATCAAATGGCTCAATAACAAGAGAATAATTCATAGGCATTTCTTGATGTCTACTAATATTATCAATTCTTTGACATTCATCACAAGACAAGACAAACTTACGTGCATCTTTGAAGAGAGTAGGCCAATAAAAACCGGATTGTAATATCTTGTGTGCAGTTCTATCTCCAGCATGGTGTCCTCCATATGCCTCGGAGTGACACTTGCGTAGGATCTGTTCCTGTTCATGCTCAGGTACACAACGCCTAATAACACCATCTACTCCTTCTTTATAAAGGTGTGGGTCATCCCAGAAGTAATGTCTTAAATCATAGAAAAACTTTTTCTTTTGCTGGTATGTGAAACTAGGTGGTATAAATTTAGCAACAATGTAATTATCATAATCAGCATACCATGGAGCAGTACGAGCATTTATGACAGCTAATTGTTCATCAGGAAAGCTATCATCAATAGGTAGTGGGCCATGAAGAACATTCTCTAACCTAGACAAGTTGTCTGCAATGGGGTTCTCAGCTCCCTTTATATCAATAATATGCTAATCAAATTCTTGTAGCAAGAGAACCCATCTAATTAGTCTAGGTTTAGCATCTTTCTTTTCCATAAGATATTTAATAGCAGCATGATCAGTGTGAATAGTTACTTTAGAATCAACAATATAAGGTCTGAACTTATCACAAGCAAATACGACTGCTAAGAATTCTTTTTCAGTAGTAGCATAATTTCTCTGGGCACTGTCTAGAGTTTTACTAGCATATTGAATAACATTTAGTTTCTTATCAACTCTTTGTCCTAGAACAGCATCTACAGCATAATCACTAGCATCACACATAATTTCAAAGGGTAAATTCCAATCAGGTGGCTGAACAATAGGTCCAGAAATCAAAGCTTTCTTAAGTATTTCAAATGCTTCTACACAATTATCATCGAAGACAAAAGGAATATCTTCTTGCAATAAATTAGTCAGAGGCCTAGAAATTTTAGAGAAGTCCTTAATGAACCTCCTATAAAAACCAGCATGACCAAGGAAACTTCTTATACCTTTGATGTCCTTGGGACACGGCATCTTTTCAACAGCATCAACCTTAGCTTTATCAACTTCAATACCTCTTTCAGAAATTTTATGCCCCAAGACAATGCCTTCATTAACCATAAAGTGGCACTTTTCCCAATTCAAGACAAGACTAGTATCTTCGCATCTCTGCAAAACTCGATCAAGGTTGCTCAAGCAATCATCAAAAGAAGATCCATAAACAGAGAAATCATCCATGAAAACTTCACAAATATTTTCACAAAAGTCAGAGAATATAGCCATCATGCATCTTTGAAAGGTAGCAGGTGCATTACATAAACCAAAAGGCATACGTCTATAAGCAAAAGTAGCGAAAGGGCAAGTAAAAGTGGTCTTTTCTTGATCCTCTGCTGACACAGGTATTTGAGAGAAACCAGAGTAACCATCTAGAAAGCAAAAATGTGTCTGTTTGGATAATCTTTTTAGCATTTGATCAATAAAGGGTAAAGGGTAATGATCTTTTTTTAGTAGCTTTATTTAATTTGTGGAAATCAATTACCATCCTATAACCTGTAACAATCAATTCATCTTTATCATTAGGAACAACAGTAATACCTCCCTTTTTAGGGACACAATGGACAGGGCTTGCACACTGACTATTAGCAACGGGATAAATTATACCTGCCTCCAGGAGCTTTAGTATTTCCTTTCTTACCACTTATTTCATCTTAGGATTCAACCGTCGTTGGTGATCAATAACTGGTTTGGTGTCTTTCTCCAAATTTATTTTGTGTTGGCATAGAGTGGGACTAATGCCCTTAAGATCATCAAGAGTATATCCAATAGCAGCACGGTGCTTCTTCAGAGTTTTCAATAATCTTTCCTCTTCCTGCTCTGAAAGGTTAGCACTAATAATAGCATGATATATCTTATTTTCATCAAGATAAGCATATTTAAGAGTATCATGTAATGGTTTAAGCTCAAACACGGGATCACCCTTGGGTGGTGGAGAATCCCCTAAGATTTCAATAGGCAAGTTGTGTTTCAAAATAGGTCCTTGTTTAAAGAATACTTCATCTATCTCCCTTCTTTCATTCATAAACATATCATTTTCATGGTCTAGCAAATATTGTTCTAAGGGATCATTAGGAGGAACGGCAATAGAAGCAAGACCAATAATTTCATCCCTACTAGGCAATTCTTTATCATGGGGTTGTCTACGAAATTTAGCAAAATTAAACTCATGAGACATATCTCCCAAACCGATAGTAACAACATCCTTTTCGCAATCTATCTTAGCATTAACAGTATTCAAGAAGGGTTTACCAAATATAATGGGACAAAAGTCATCTTGTGGGGAACCAAGAACAAGAAAATCAGTAGGATATTTAACTTTCCCACACAAGACTTCAACATCTCTAACAATCCCGATTGGTGAAATAGTATCCCTATTGGCAAGCTTAATTGTAACATCTATTTCTTCTATCTCAGCAGGTGCAATATCATGCATAACTTCTTTGTATAAGGAATGAGGTGTTGCACTAGCACTAGCACCCATATCACATAAGCCATGATAACAATGATCTCCTATTTTAACAGAAATAACAGACATGCCTACAACAGGTCAATGTTTCTTAGCATCGGGTCTAGCAATTCTAGCAGATGCATCACAGAAATAAATAACATGCCCATCAATATTATTAGCCAAGAGATCTTTAACCATAGCAATACTAGGTTCAACTTTAATTTGCTCAGATGGTGTATATGTTCTAGTATTACTCTTACGAACTATAGTTGAAGCTTTAGCATGATCCTTTATTCTAATAGGGAAAGGTGGTTTCTCAACATAAGTAGTAGGAACAATAGGATCGTTATAAGTGATAGTATTTTATTCAACTTTAATAGGTGCAACTACTTTTACTTCAGTGGGAGGATTATATAAACCACTTCTCCTTAGGGAGGTCAACATGAGTAGCAAATGATTCACAGAAAGAAGCTACTATCTCAGAGTCAAGTCCATACTTAGTGCTAAATTCACGGAAAACCTCGGTATCCATAAAATATTTAACACAATCAAACTTAGGTGTCATACCTGACTCCTTACCTTCGTTGAGATCCCAATCTTCAGAGTTGCATTTAATTATTTCCAATAGATCCCATTTGAATTCAGTAGTCTTCATCATAAAAGACCCAGCACAAGAAGTATCGAGCATGGAGCGATTGTTGAGAGAAAGCCGAGCATAAATTTTTTGGATAATCATTTCTCTTGAGAGCTCACGATTGGGGCATGAATATAACATTGACTTAAGCCTCCCCCAAGCTTGAGCGATGCTTTCTCCTTCACGAGGCCAAAAATTATATATATAATTACAATCACGATGAACAAGATGCATAGGATAAAACTTCTGATGAAATTCCAATTTCAATCATTTGTAGTTCCATGATGCCATATCATCACATAGCCTATACCATGTCAATGCATCTCCCTTCAAAGATAAAGGGAAGACCTTCTTCTTGACAACATCATCGGGCATACCTGCAAGCTTAAATAATCCACAAACTTCATCCACATAGATTAAGTGTAAATCGGGATGCAATGTTCCATCTCCTGTAAAAGGATTAGCTAGTAGTTTCTGTATCATACCCGAAGGAATTTCAAAGTAAACATTTTCAGTAGGTTCAGTAGGTTGAGGAGAAACTATTTGCTCTACTAGTCGGGGTGAAGATACCCCGAACAAGCCCCTCAAAGGATTATGTTCCATAGTGACAAGTGATAGTAAATTTCAGCACACTATAAATTTTTTCCTTACCAAAGGCGCTTCACTCCCCGGCAACGGCGCCAAAAAAGAGTCTTGATGATCCACAAGTGTAGGGGATCTATCGTAGTCCTTTCGATAAGTAAGAGTGTTGAACCCAACGAGGAGCAGAAGGAAATGACAAGCGGTTTTCAGTAAGGTATTCTCTGCAAGCACTGAAATTATCGGTAACAGATAGTTTTGTGATAAGGTAATTTGTAACAGGTAACAAGCGATGAAAGTAAATAATGTGCAGCAAGGTGGCCCAATCCTTTTTGTAGCAAAGGACAAGCCTGGACAAGTTCTTATATAGAGAAAAGCACTCCCGAGGACACATGGGAATTATCGTCAAGCTAGTTTTCATCACGCTCATATGATTCACGTCTGTTACTTTGATAATTTGATATGTGGGTGGACCGGAGCCTGAGCACTGCCCTTTCTTGTACAAGCATCCCACTTATGATTAACCCCTATTGCAAGCATCCTCAACTACAAAAGAAGTATTAAGGTAAATCTAACCATAGCATGAAACACATGGATCCAAATCAGCCCCTTATGAAGCAATGCATAAACTAGGGTTTAAGCTTATGTCACTCTAGCAACCCATCTTATACTTATTACTTCCCAATGCCTTCCTCTAGGCCCAAATAATGGTGAAGTGTCATGTAGTCGACGTTCACATAACACCACTAGAGGAGAGACAACATACATCTCATCAAAATATCGAACGAAGACCAAATTCACATGACTACTAATAGCTAGACTTCTCCCATGTCCTCAGGAACAAACGTAACTACTCACAAAGCATATTCATGTTCATAATCAGAGGGGTATTAATATGCATTAAGTATCTAAACATATGATCTTCCACCAAATAAACCAACTAGCATCAATTACAAGGAGTAATCAACACTACTAGCAACCCATAGGTACCAATCTTAGGTTTTGGTACAAATATTGGATACAAGAGATGAACTAGGGATTGAGAGGAGATGGTGCTAATGAAGATGTTGATGAAGATTGACCCCCTCCCGAGGAGAGGATCATTGGTGATGGTGATGGTGATGATTTCCCCCTCCCGGAGGGAAGTTTCCCTGGCAGAACAGCTCCACCGGAGCCCTAGATTGGTTCCGCCAAGGTTCCGCCTCGTGGCGGCGGAGTTTCGTCTCGTAAGCTTGCTTATGATTTTTTTTCCAGGGTAAAAGCCTTCATATAGCAGAAGATGGCCACCGGAGGGCTGCCAGGGGGCCCACGAGGCAGGGGGCGTGCCCCCACCCTCGTGGCCAGGGTGTGGGCCCCCTTTGGTACTTCTTCCGCTCAATATTTATTATTAATTCCAAAAATAACTTTCGTGGAGTTTCAGGACTTTTGGAGCTGTGCAGAATAGGTCTCCAATATTTGCTCCTTTTCCAGCCCAGTATCCCAGCTGCCGGCATTCTCCCCCTTCATGTAAACCTCGTAAAATAAGAGAGAATAGGCATAAGTATTGTGACATAACATGTAATAACAGCCCATAATGCAATCAATATTGATATAAAAGCATGATGCAAAATGGACGTATCAAGTATCTAGGTGACATTAGGGTTTTGGTTGATTTGTGTCTTCAGGTGTTTTTTTACTATGAACTCTAGGGCTGTTTGTGACACTTATAGGAATAGCCCAACGGATTGATCGGAAAGAATAACTTTGAGGTGGTTTCATACCCTACAATAATCTCTTTGTTTGTTCTCCGCTATTAGTGACTTTGGAGTGACTCTTTGTTGCATGTTGAGAGATAGTTATATGATCCAATTATGTTATTATTGTTGAGAGAACTTGCATTAGTGAAAGTATGAACCCTAGGCCTTGTTTCCTAGCATTGCAATAGCATTTCCGCTCACTTTTACCACTTGTTACCTTGTTTTTTTTATAATTTCAGATTACAAAAACCTATATCTACCATCCATATTTCACTTGTATCACTATCTCTTCGTCGAATTAGTGCACCTATACAATTTACCATTGTATTGGGTGTGTTGGGGACACAAGAGACTCTTTGTTATTTGGTTGCAGGGTTGTTTGAGAGAGATCATCTTCATCTACGCCTCCCACAGATTGGTAAACCTTAGGTCATCCACTTGAGGGAAATTTGCTACTGTCCTATAAACCTATGCACTTGGAGGCCCAACAATGTCTACAAGAAGAAGGTTGCGTAGTAGACATCAAGCTCTTTTCTGGCACCGTTGTCGGGGAAGTTAGTGCTTGAAGGTATATCTTTAGATCTTGCAATTGAATCTTTTAGTTTCTTTTTTTATCACTAGTTTAGTCTATAAAAAACTACAAAAAAATTGGAATTGAGGGTGCCTCATATGCTTCATCTTTTTAATTTCTTTCGTGAAAATGATGGAAAGGAAAAATGTGCTCAAGTGTTAGAAGAAGAATGCATTAAAATGTTTGGCACTAAATTTTTGAATGATGAGCATGATTTCAATGTTGTTATTATGAACTCTTTTAATATTCATGATGCTAATGATATGCAAAGCCACAAGCTTGGGGATGCTATGTTTGATGAAGATGATATTTTTAGTCCCCCAAGTTTTGATGAGCACATTTATTATGATGAAAGCAAGCCTCCTATCTATGATGATTATTGTGATGACATGTATGTTATAAAGAATAATTATAACCATGAAACTTGTCATCATGATTTTAATTTTCAATTGGGTTATGCCTCACATGATAGTTATCTTGTTGAGTTTGCTCCCACTACTATTCATGAGAAGAAATTTGCTTATGTGGAGAGTAACAAAATGCGTATTCTTGTAGATCATGAAAAGAGTGCTTTATGTGATAGTTATATTGTTGAATTCGTTCATGATGCTACTGAAAATTATTATGAGGGAGGAACATATGCTTGTAGGAATTGCAATAATATCAAGTTTCCTCTCTATGTGTTAAAAATCTTGAAGTTATGCTTGTTTTGCTTTCCTATGCTAGTTGATTCTTGTTCCCATAAGTTGTTTGCTCACAAAATCCCTATGCATAGGAAGTGGGTTAGACTTAAATGTTGGGGAACGTTGCAGAAAATAAAAAATTTCTACGCTTCACCAAGATCAATCTATGGAGTCATCTAGCAACGAGAGAGAGGAGTGCATCTACATACCCTTGTAGATCGCGCGCGGAAGAATTCAAGAGAACGGGGTTGAGGGAGTCATACACATCGTGATCCAAATCACCGGAGATCCTAGCGCCGAACGGACGGCACCTCCGCGTTAAACACACGTACGGTTGGGAAGACGTCTCCTCCTTCTTGATCCAACAAGGGGGAAGGAGAGGTTGATGGAGATCCAGCAGCACGACGGCGTGGTGGTGGATGCAGCAGCGATCTCGGCAGGGCTTCGCCAAGCACTTACGAGAGGGAGAGGGAGGCGCCAGGGGCTAGGGTGCGGCTGCCCTCCCTCCCCCCTCTTTATATAGGGCCCCAAGGGGGGCGCCGGCCCTAGAAGATCCAATCTCCAAGGGGGGCGGCGGCCAAGGGGGCTGGCTTGCCCCCCAAGGCAAGTGAGGCGCCCCCACCCCTAGGGTTTCCAACCCTAGGCGCAGGGGGCCAAGGGGGGCACACCAGCCCACCATGGGCTGGTTCCCCTCCCACTTCAGCCCATGGGGCCCTCCGGGATAGGTGGCCCCACCCGGTGGACCCCAGGGACCCTTCCGGTGGTCCCGATACAATACCGGTGACCCCCGAAACATTCCCGATGGCCAAAACTGAACTTCCTATATATAAATCTTCACCTCCGGACCATTCCGGAACTCCTCGTGATGTCTGGGATCTCATCCGGGACTCCGAAAAACTTTCGGGTTACTGCATACTAATATCTCAACAACCCTATCGTCACTGAACCTTAAGTGTGTAGACCCTACGGGTTCGGGAGACATGCAGACATGACCGAGACGCCTCTCCGGTCAATAACCAACAGCGGGATCCGGATACCCATGTTGGCTCCCACATGCTCCTCGATGATCTCATCGGATGAACCACGATGTCGAGGATTCAATCAATCCCATATACAATTCCCTTTGTCAATCGGTACGTTACTTGCCCAAGATTTGATCGTCGGTATCCCAATACCTCGTTTAATCTCGTTACCGGTAAGTCACTTTACTCGTACCGTAATGCATGATCCCGTGACCAGACACTTGGTCACATTGAGCTCATTATGATGATGCATTACCGAGTGGGCCCAGAGATACCTCTCCGTCATACGGAGTGACAAATCCCAGTCTCGATTCGTGCCAACCCAACAGACACTTTCGGAGATACCCATAGTGCACCTTTATAGTCACCCAGTTACGTTGTGATGTTTGGCACACCCAAAGCACTCCTACGGTATCCGGGAGTTGCACAATCTCATGGTCTAAGGAAATGATACTTGACATTTGGAAAAGCTCTAGCGAAACGAACTACACGATCTTGTGCTATGCTTAGGATTGGGTCTTGTCCATCACATCATTCTCCTAATGATGTGATCCCGTTATCAATGACATCCAATGTCCATAGTCAGGAAACCATGACTATCTGTTGATCAACGAGCTAGTCAACTAGAGGCTCACTAGGGACATGTTGTGGTCTATATATTCACACATGTATTACGATTTCCAGATAACACAATTATAGCATGAACAATAGATAATTATCATGAACAAGGAAATATAATAATAACCATTTTATTATTGCCTCTAGGGCATATTTCCAACAGTCTCCCACTTGCACTAGAGTCAATAATCTAGTTACATTGTGATGAATCGAACACCCATAGCGTTCTGGTGTTGATCATGTTTTGCTCTAGGGAGAGGTTTAGTCAACGGATCTGCTATATTCAGGTATGTATGTACTTTACAAATATCTATGTCTCCATCTTGAACATTTTCACGGATGGAGTTGAAGTGACGCTTGATGTGCCTGGTCTTCTTGTGAAACCTGGGCTCCTTGGCAAGTGCAATAGCTCCAGTGTTGTCACAAAAGAGTGTGATCGGCCCCGACGTATTGGGTATGACTCCTAGGTCGGTGATGAACTCCTTCACCTAGATTGCTTCATGCGCTGCCTCCGAGGCTGCCATGTACTCCGCTTCACATGTAGATCCCGCCATGACACTCTGCTTGCAACTGCACCAGCTTACTGCCCCACCATTCAAAATATACACGTATCCGGTTTGTGACTTAGAATCATCCAGATCTATGTCGAAGCTAGCATCGACGTAACCCTTTACGACGAACTCTTCGTCACCTCCATATACGAGAAACATATCCTTAGTCCTTTTCAGGTACTTTAGGATGTTCTTGACCGTTGTCTAGTGTTCCATGCCGGGATTACTTTGGTACCTTCCTACCAAACTTACGGCAAGGTTTATATCAGGTCTGGTACAGGTCATGGCATACATGATAGACCCTATGGCTGAGGCATAGGGGACGACACTCATCTTTTATCTATCTTCTGCCGTGGTCGGGCATTGAGCCGAGCTCAATTTCACACCTTGCAACACAGGCAAGAACCCCTTCTTGGACTGATCCATATTGAACTTCTTCAATATCTTATCAAGGTATGTGCTTTGTGAAAGACCTATGAGGCGTTTCGATCTATCTCTATAGATTTTGATGCCTAATATGTAAGCTGCTTCTCCAAGGTCCTTCATTGAAAAACACTTATTCAAGTAGGCCTTAATGCTGTCCAAAAGTTCTATATCACTTCCCATCAAAAGTATGTCATCCACATATAATATGAGAAATGCTACAGAGCTCCCACTCACTTTATTGTAAACACAGGCTTCTCCATAAGTCTACATAAACCCAAACGCTTTGATCATTTCATTAAAGTGAATGTTCCAACTCTGAGATGCTCGCACGAGCCCATAGATGGAGCGCTGGAGCTTGCATACCTTGTTAGCATTCTTAGGATCGACAAAACCCTCTGGCTGCATCATATACAGGTCTCCCTTAAGATGGCCGTTAAGGAATGCCGTTTTGACGTCCATTTGCCATATCTCATAATCATAGTATGCGGCAATTGCTAACATGATTCGGACGGACTTCAGCTTCGCTACGGGAAAGAAAGTCTCATCATAGTCAACCCCTTGAACTTGTCGACAACCCTTAGCGACAAGTCGAGCTTTATAGATGGTGACATTACCATCCGCGTCCGACTTCTTAAAGATCCATTTGTTTTCTATCGCTCGCCGATCATCGGGCAAGTCTGTCAAAGTCCACACTTTGTTTTCATACATGGATCCTATCTCGGATTGCATGGCTTCAAGCCATTTGTTGGAATCTGGGCCCGCCATTGCTTCTTCATAGTTTGAAGGTTCACCGTTATCTAACAACATGATTTGCAGGACAGGGTTTCCATACCACTCTGGTGCGGAACGTGTCCTCGTGGATCTACCAAGTTCAATAGTAACTTGATCTGAAGTACCTTGATCATCATCATTAATTTCCTCTCTATTCAGCGCAGGCACCACAGGAACATCTTCCTGAGCTGCGCTACTTACCGGTTCAAGAGGTAGTACTTCATCAAGTTCCACTTTCCTCCCACTTACTTCTTTCGAGAGAAACACTTTCTCCAGAAAGGACCTGTTCTTGGCAACAAAGATCTTGCCCTCGGATCTTAAGTAGAACGTATACCCAATGGTTTCCTTAGGGTATCCTATGAAGATGCATTTTTCCGACTTGGGTTCGAGCTTTTCAGGTTGAAGTTTCTTGACATAAGCATCGCATCCCCAAACTTTTAGAAACGACAGCTTAGGTTTCTTCCCAAACCATAATTCATACGGTGTCGTCTCAATGGATTTAGACGGTGCCCTACTTAAAGTGAATGTAGCTGTCTCTAGAGCGTATCCCCAAAATGATAGTGGTAAATCAGTAAGTGACACCATAGATCGCACCATATCCAATAGAGTGTGATTACGACATTCGGACACACCGTTACGCTGAGGTGTTCCAGGCGGCGTGAGTTGTGAAACGATTCCACATTTCCTTAAGTGCGTACCAAATTCGTGACTTAAATATTCTCCCTCACGATCTGATCGTAAGAACTTTATCTTTCGGTCATGTTGATTCTCTACCTCATTCTGAAATTCCTTGAACTTTTCAAAGGTCTTAGACTTGTGTTTCATCAAGTAGACATACCCATATCTACTCAAATCGTTAGTGAGAGTGAGAACATAACGATATCCTCCGCGAGCCTCAACGCTCATTGGACCGCACACATCAGTATGTATGATTTCCAATAGGTTGGTTGCTCGCTCCATTGTCCGGAGAACGGAGTCTTGGTCATTTTGCCCATAAGGCATGGTTCGCATGTGTCAAACGATTCGTAATCAAGAGACTCCAAAAGTCCATCAGCATGGAGCTTCTTCTTGCGCTTGACACCAATGTGACCAAGGCGGCAGTGCCACAAGTATGTGGGACTATCATTATCAACTTTACATCTTTTGGTATTCACACTATGAATATGTGTAACATCACGTTCGAGATTCATTAAGAATAAACCATTAACTAGCGAGGCATGACCATAAAACATATCTCTCATATAAATAGAACAACCATTATTCTTGGATTTAAATGAGTAGCCATCTCACATTAAACGAGATCCAGATACAATGTTCATGCTCAAAGCTGGCACTAAATAACAATTATTGAGGTTTAAAACTAATCTCGTAGGTAAATGTAGAGGTAGCGTGCCGACGGCGATCACATCGACCTTGGAACCATTCCCGATGCGCATCGTCACCTCGTCCTTCGCCAGTCTCCGCTTATTCCGTAGCTCCTGTTATGAGTTACAAATATGAGCAACCGCACCGGTATCAAATACCCAGGAGCTACTACGAGTGCTGGTAAGGTACACATCAATAACATGTATATCACATATACCTTTGGTGTTGCTGGCCTTCTTGTCCGCTAAGTATTTGGGGCAGTTCCGCTTCCAGTGACCACTTCCCTTGCAATAAAAGCACTCAGTCTCAGCCTTGGGTCCATTCTTTGAATTCTTCCCGGCAACTGGCTTACCGGGCACGGCAACTCCCTTGCCGTCCTTCTTGAAGTTCTTCTTACCCTTAGTGGTTTTATTCACCATCAACACTTGATGTTCCTTTTTGCTCTCTACCTCCGCTGATTTCAGCATTGAATATACCTCAGGAATGGTCTTTTCCATCCCCTGCATATTGAAGTTCATCACAAAGCTCTTGTAGCTCGGTGGAAGCGACTGAAGGATTATGTCAATAACCGCGTCATCCGGGAGATTAACTCCCAGCTGAGTCAAGCGGTTGTGCAACCCAGACATTTTGAGTATGTGCTCACTGACAGAACTATTTTCCTCCATCTTACAACTGAAGAACTTGTCGGAGACTTCATATCTCTCGACCCGGGCATGAGCTTGGAAAACCATTTTTAGCTCTTCGAACATCTCATATGCTCCGTGTTGCTCAAAACGCTTTTGGAGCCCCGGTTCTAAGCTGTAAAGCATGCCGCACTAAACGAGGGAGTAATCATCAGCACGAGACTGCCAAGCGTTCATAACGTCTTGGTTCTCTGGGATGGGTGCTTCACCTAGCGGTGCTTCTAGGACATAATCGTTCTTTGCAGCTATGAGGATGATCCTCAGGTTCCGGACCCAGTTTGTATAGTTGCTGCCATCATCTTTCAGCTTGGTTTTCTCTAGGAACGCGTTGAAGTTGAGGGCAACATTAGCGTGGGCCATTTGATCTACAAGACATATTGTAAAGATTTTAGACTAAGTTCATGATAATTAAGTTCATCTAATCAAATTATTCAATGAACTCCCACTCAGACAGACATCCCTCTAGTCATCTAAGTGAAACATGATCCGAGTTAACTAGGCCGTGCCCGATCATCACGTGAGACGGACTAGTCATCATCGGTGAACATCTTCATGTTGATCGTATCTTCTATACGACTCATGCTCGACCTTTCGGTCTTCCGTGTTCCGGGGCCATGTCTGTACATGCTAGGCTCGTCAAGTCAACCTAAGTGTATTGCGTGTGTAAATCTGGCTTACACCCGTTGTATTCGAACGTTAGGATCTATCACACCCGATCATCACGTGGTGCTTCGAAACAATGAACCTTCGCAACGGTGCATAGTTAGGGGGAACACTTTCTTGAAATTATTTCGAGGGATCATCTTATTTAAGCTACCATCGTTCTAAGCAAATAAGATGTAAAACAAGATAAACATCACATGCAATCAAATAGTGACATGATATGGCCAATATCATATTGCTCCTTTGATCTCCATCTTCGGGGCGCCATGATCATCTTCGTCACTGGCATGACACCATGATCTCCATCATCATGATCTCCATCATCGTGTC
Source organism: Triticum timopheevii (assembly GCA_963921465.1). Taxonomy (NCBI): domain Eukaryota; kingdom Viridiplantae; phylum Streptophyta; class Magnoliopsida; order Poales; family Poaceae; genus Triticum; species Triticum timopheevii. The sequence continues at coordinate 159,460,671 of OY997272.1, forward strand.
TTCATGAAGTTGTCACGCCAATGATTACTTCTACTTCTATAGCTAACGCATTTAGCAATAAAGTAAAGTAGTTTACATGGCGTTATTCAATGACACGCGGGTCATACAAAAAATAAAGACAACTCCTATGGCTCCTGTCGGTTGTCATACTCATCGACATGCAAGTCGTGATTCCTATTACAAGAACATGATCAATCTCATACATCACATATATCATTCATCACATCCTTTTGGCCATATCACATCACAAGGCACATGCTGCAAAAACAAGTTAGACGTCCTCTAATTGTTGTTGCAAGTTTTTACGTGGCTTCTATAGGTTTCTAGCAAGAACATTACTTACCTACATAAAACCACAACATCATATGCCAATTTCTATTTACCCTTCATAAGGACCCTTTTCATTGAATCCGCTCCAACTAAAGTGGGAGAGACAGACACCCGCTAGCCACCTTATGCAACTAGTGCATGTCAGTCGGTGGAACCTGTCTCACGTAAGCGTACGTGTAAGGTCGGTCCGGGCCGCTTCATCCCACGATGCCGCCGAAGCAAGATAAGACTAGTAGTGGCAAGAAAATTGACAACATCTATGCCCACAACAAGTTTGTGTTCTACTCGTGCATAGTAACTACGCATAGACCTAGCTCTGATACCACTGTTGGGGAACGTTGCAGAAAATAAAAACTTTCTGCGATTCACCAAGATCAATCTATGGAGTCATCTAGCAATGAGAGAGAGGATTGCATCTACATACCCTTGTAGATCACGCGCGGAAGCATTCAAGAGAACGGGGTTGAGGGAGTCGTACACGTCGTGATCCAAATCACCGGAGATCCTAGCGCCGAACGGACGGCACCTCCGCGTTCAACACACGTACGGTTGGGAAGACGTCTCCTCCTTCTTGATCCAGTAAGGGGGAAGGATAGGTTGATGGAGATCCAGCAGCACGACGGCGTGGTGGTGGATGCAGCAGCGATCTCGGCAGGGCTTCGCCAAGCACTTACGAGAGGGAGAGGTGTTGCAAGAGGGAGAGGGAGGCGCCAAGGGCTAGGGTGCGGCTGCCCTCCCTCCCCTCCCTCTTTATATAGGGCCCCTAGGGGGGGCGCCGGCCCTAGGAGATCCAATCTCTAAGGGGGGCGGCGGCCAAGGGGGGCGGCTTGCCCCCCAAGGCAAGTGAGGCGCCCCCCACCCCTAGGGTTTCCAACCCTAGGCGCAGGGGGCCCAAGGGGGGCGCACCAGCCCACCAGGGGCTGGTTCCCCTCCCACTTCAGCCCATGGGGCCCTCCGGGATAGGTGGCCCCACCCGGTGGACCCCCGGGACCCTTCCGGTGGTCCCGGTACAATACCGGTGACCCCCGAAACATTCCCGATGGCCGAAACTGAACTTCCTATATATAAATCTTCACCTCCGGACCATTCTGGAACTCCTCGTGACATCCGGGATCTCATCCGGGACTCCGAACAACTTTCGGGTTACTGCATACTAATATCTCAACAACCCTAGCGTCACCGAACCTTAAGTGTGTAGACCCTACAGGTTCGGGAGACATGCAGACATGACCGAGACGCCTCTCCGGTCAATAACCAACAGCGGGATCTGGATACCCATGTTGGCTCCCACATGCTCCTCGATGATCTCATTGGACGAACCACGATGTCGAGGGTTCAATCAATCCCGTATACAATTCCCTTTGTCAATCGGTACGTTACTTGCCCGAGATTCGATCGTCGGTATCCCAATACCTCGTTTAATCTCGTTACCGGTAAGTCACTTTACTCGTACCATAATGCATGATCCTGTGACCAGACACTTGGTCACATTGAGCTCATTATGATGATGCATTACCGAGTGGGCTTAGAGATACCTCTCCGCCATACAGAGTGACAAATCCCAGTCTCGATTCGTGCCAACCCAACAGACACTTTCGGAGATACCCATAGTGCACCTTTATAGTCACCCAGTTACGTTGTGATGTTTGGCACACCCAAAGCACTCCTACGGTATCCGGGAGTTGCACAATCTCATGGTCTAAGGAAATGATACTTGACATTTGGAAAAGCTCTAGCAAAACGAACTACACGATCTTGTGCTATGCTTAGGATTGGGTCTTGTCCATCACATCATTCTCCTAATGATGTGATCCCGTTATCAATGACATCCAATGTCCATAGTCAGGAAACCATGACTATCTGTTGATCAACGAGCTAGTCAACTAGAGGCTCACTAGGGACGTGTTGTGGTCTATATATTCACACATGTATTACGATTTCCGGATAACATAATTATAGCATGAACAATAGACAATTATCATGAACAAGGAAATATAATAATAACCATTTTATTATTGCCTCTAGGGCATATTTCCAACATTAAATGTGCTAGTCATATTCTTCATGATGCTCTCTTTACGTTTCAATTCTTATCTTTTATGTGAACATCATTGAAATCATCATACCTAGCTAGAAAGGCATTAAAGAAAAGCGCTTGTTGGGAGATAACCCAATATTTACCCCTACTGTTTTTGTGTGTCCACATGATTAAGATACTGTAGTAATCATGTTTTATAGCTTTTGTTTCAATAAAGTGCCAAGTAGAACCTTTGGGAAGACTTGGGTGAAAGTTAATTTGATCTTGCTGTAAAGAACAGAAACTTTGCGCTCACGAGATGAGCTGTCATTTTTTTTTACAGAAGAGTGCTTTTAATTTGATTATTTTTTCAGAAGATTAATAGAAAAACTCCTCACGTCCACCAATTTATTTCAGAATTAAGAGTTACAGATTACTACAGACTGTTCTGTTTTTGACAGATTCTGTTTTCTATGTGGTGTTTGCTTATTTTGATGAATCTAAGAGTAGTATCGGAGGGTATGAACCATAGAGAAGTTGGAATACAGTAGATATTACACTAAAATGAATTTAGAATGAGTTCACAATAGTACCCAAGTGGTGATTTATTTTCTTATACTAACGGGGCTTATGAGTTTTCTGTTGAGTTTTGTGTTGTAAAGTTTTCAAGTTTTGGGTAAAGATTCGATGGACTATGGAATAAGGAGTGGCAAGAGACTAAGCTTGGGGATGCCCAAGGCACCCCAAGGTAATATTCAAGGACAACCAAGAGCCTAAGCTTGGGGATGCCCCGGAAGGCATCCCCTCTTTCATCTTCGTTCATCGGTAACTTTACTTGGAGCTATATTTTTATTCACCACATGATATGTGTTTTTCTTGGAGCGTCATTTTACTTTATTAGGTTTTGCTTGTTATTTGAATAAAATATCAAGATCTCAAATTCTTAAATGTTAGAGAGTCTTCACATATTTACATAATTATTCGACTACTCATTGATCTTCACTTATATCTTTTGGAGTAGTTTGTCGTTTGCTCTAGTGCTTCACTTATATCTTTTTAGAGCACGATGGTAGTTTTATTTTGAAGAAATTGATGAACTCTCATGCTTCACTTATATTATTTTGAGAGTCTTTAGAACAACATGGTAATTTGCTTGGGTTATGAATTTAGTCCTAATATGGTGGGCATCCAAGAGGGATATAATAAAAACTTTCATGTAAAGTGCATTGAATACTATGAGAAGTTTGATTCCTTATGATTGTTTTGAGATATGAGGATGGTGATATTAGAGTCATGCTAGTGGAGTAATTGTTAATTTGAGAAATACTTGTGTTGAGGTTTGTCAGTCCCGTAGCATGCACGTATGGTAACAGTTGTGTAACAAATTTGAAGCATGAGGTATCTCTTTGATTGTCCTCCTTATGTGTGGAGGTCGGGATCACACGATGGTTAACTCCTACCAACCCTTACCCTAGGAGCATGCGCATAGTGCTTGGTTTTGATGACTTGTAGATTTTTGCAATAAGTATGTGAGTTCTTTATGACTATTGTTGAGTCCATGGCTTATACACACTCTCACCCTTCCGCCATTGCTAGCCTCTCCTGTGCCGCATAACTTTCACTGGTACCATACACCCACCATATACCTTCCTCAAAACAGCCAGCATACCTACCTATTATGGCATTTCCATAGCCATTCCGAGATATATTGCCATGCAACTTTCCACCGTTTCGTTTACTATGACATACTTCATCATTGTCATATTGCCTTGCATGCTCATGTAGTTGACATCGTATTTGTGGCAAAGCCACCATTCATAATTCTTTCATACATGTCACTCTTGATTCATTGCACATCCCGGTACACCGCCGGAGGCATTTATATAGAGTCATATTTTGTTCTAAGTATCGAGTTGTAATTCTTGAGTTGTAAGTAAATAAAAGTGTGATGATCATCATTATTAGAGCATTGTCCCATGTGAGGAAATAAAAAAAGAGGCCAAAGAAGCCAATGAAAAAAAGGGAGGCCAAAGAAGCCAAACAAAAAAAGAGAGAAAAAGAGAGAAGGGGCAATGCTACTATCCTTTTTCCACACTTGTGCCTCAAAGTAGCACCATGGTCTTCATGATAGAGAGTCTCCTATGTTGTCACTTTCATATACTAGTGGGAATTTTTCATTATAGAACTTGGCTTGTACATTCTGACGATGGGCTTCCTAAAATGCCCTAGGTCTTCATGAGCAAGCAAGTTGTATGCACACCCACTTAGTTTCTTTTTGAGTTTTCATACATTTATAGCTCTAGTGCATCTGTTGCATGGCAATCCCTACTCACTCACATTGATATCTATTGATGGGCATCTCCATAGCCCGTTGATAAGCCTAGTTGATGTGAGACTATCTCCCTCTTTTTGTCTTCTCCACAACCACCATTCTATTCCACCCATAGTGCTATGTCCATGGCTCACGCCCATGTATTGCGTGAAAGTTGAAAAAGTTTGAGAATACTAAAGTATGAAACAATTGCTTGGCTGAAACCGGGGTTGTGCATGATTTGAATATTTTGTGTAACGAAGATGGAGCATAGCCAAACTATATGATTTTGTAGGGATGAGCTTGCTTTGGCCATGTTATTTTGAGAAGACATAATTGCTTTATTAGTATGCTTGAAGTATTATTATTTTTATGTCAATATTAAACTTTTCTTTTGAATCTTATGGATCTGAATATTCTTGCCACAATAGAGAAGATTACATTGATAAATATGTTAGGTAGCATTCTACATCAAAAATTCTGTTTTTATCATTTACCTACTCGAGGACGAGCAGGAACTAAACTTGGGGATGCTTGATACGTCTCCAACGTATCTATAGTTTTTGATTGTTCCATGCTATTATATTATCCATCTTGGATGTTTTATATGCATTTATATGCTATTTTATATGATTTTTGAGACTAATCTATTAACCTAGAGACCAGTGCCATTTTCTGTTTTTTCCTTGTTTTTGAGTTTTACAGAAAAGGAATACCAAACGGAGTCCAATTGACGTGCCAATTTTTGATGATTTTTTATGGACCAAAAGAAGCCCTCAAAGTAAAAGAGTTGGGCCAGAAGAGTCCCGAGCAATCCACGAGGGTGGAGGGCGCGCCCTACCCCCCTGGGCGCGCCCCCTATCTCATGGATGACTCGGAGACCCCCCTGACGTGAGACCGACGTCAAAAATTCCAATAAATACAGAAACCCCCAGAAATAAACCTAGATCGGGAGCTCCATCGCCGCAAGCCTCTGTAGCCACCAAAAACCAATCGGGGCCATGTTCCGGCACCCTGCTGGAGGAGGGATCCATCACCGGTGGACATCTTCATCATCCCGGCGCTCTCCGTGATGAGGAGGGAGTAGTTCACCCTCGGGGCTGAGGGTATGTACCAGTAGCTATGTGTTTGATATCTCTCTCTCTCTCTCGTGTTCTTGATTCGGCACGATCTTGATGTATCGCGAGCTTTGCTATTATAGTTGGATCTTATGATGCTTCTCCCCCTCTATTCTCTTGTAATGGATTGAGTTTTCCCTTTGAAGTTATCTTATTGGATTGGGTCTTTAAGGATTTGAGAACACTTGATGTATGTCTTGTGTGGGATACCCGTGGTGACAATGGGGTATTCTTGTTGGGTTCTACGGTAGGGTGCGTCGACTGCAAATTAAAATTTCCTACGCGTAGAACAACCAAGAACATGCTGCGGGAGATGGATCACAGATCATTACCACTAGACGCGCAGTGCCGTGCAGCAAAAGAAGAGTTGGGGCAGCACATCCACGTGGATTGTCTCCTCCTCGTCCGATCTCCCTTGAACAGCCGGTCGTCCGATCCCATGTACAAGTTCACCGGAGCGACACAAGTGCACCGCCTCTAACGGTATCCGCGCGTGCAGGAGGAACACCGTGCGGCGGACTGCTAGGTCCGATCACACAGTCGGCGGCGAGTGGAGGTGGTTATTCGCAACACATGCAAACCCTAGTCGCAGCGCCGAAGCGATCAACCGCATGAGTGTGCCGCACATCCACCTTATATAGGCATCCGTCGCAGGCTCAACACTTGGGCCTCGCATGCACCCTAAAGCCCAAAGTCTACTCGGTCACGTTCCTAGTCCAATTCGGATCGCATCCGACCAGTGTCCTACGAACTGACCTCGTAGGTTCCTTCCCTTAAGCGCGCGACCCTTTAGGTTCAAGTCGGCTTGGTCACAGTTCGGATCACCTCCGACATGCATGGTTGGTAGCGGCCTCTAGCAAGGCGTGCCGACCACCAAGCAGACTATGAAGCTGGTTAGGCGATCCTGTACAACATGTCACACTTCTGCTCCCTTTGCCGCACGATATATGTTGTCGGGCTCAAGGCGAGACTGTCATCCTTGTGCTAGCCCGACCTTTTTCTCATTCCAGTGATACCGACCACTATCCAGATTATCTCATAATCCTTGTCGCATGGCCATGCTTATCCTGGTCGGATCACACGAGGGGCCCAGAGTATATCTCTCCTGATCGGAGGGGCGAATCCCATCTTGTTAATTTGTGTCTTAAGGTATTATTTTACTATGAACTCTAGAGTTGTTTGTGACACTTATAGGAATAGCCCAATGGATTGATCGGAAAGAATAACTTTGAGGTGGTTTTGTACCCTACAATAATCTCTTTGTTTGTTCTCTGCTATTAGTGACTTTGGAGTGACTCTTTGTTGCATGTTGAGGGATAGTTATATGATCCAATTATGTTATTATTGTTGAGAGAACTTGCACTAGTGAAAGTATGAACCCTAGGCCTTGTTTCCTAGCATTGCAATACCATTTCCGCTCACTTTTACCACTTGTTACCTTGCTGTTTTTATAATTTCAGATTACAAAAACCTATATCTACCATCCATTGCACTTGTATCACCATCTCTTCGCCGAACTAGTGCACCTATACAATTTATCATTGTATTGGGTGTGTTGAGGACACAAGAGACTCTTTGTTATTTGGTTGCAGGGTTGTTTGAGAGAGACCATCTTCATCCTATGCCTCCCACGGATTGATAAACCTTAGGTCATCCACTTGAGGGAAATTTGCTACTGTCCAACAAACCTCTACACTTGGAGGCCCAACAACGTCTACAAGAAGAAGGTTGCATAGTAGACATCAAGGAGGCAAAAGGTCGGTAGAACCACCGGAGCTCTACTACCGCTCGTCCTCACGGTACTACCGCTAAGGGTAGCGGTACTACTACTTGCAAGCGATACTAAAAAATACATCCGTGCCTACCACCGCTGGACTTATGACGAGTTTTTGGTCCAGAGCGAAAATAGCCACGGAAGTAGTTGCGGTAGTACCACTCCCAAGAGCGGTCGTAAAAAAATTACATCCCCTCCAAGCGGTAGTACCGCTCCGTGAGCGGTAGTACCGCTGCAGCCTTTTTAAGGACACCAAAACTGACACAACTTCTGCAAACAGACTCTAAATTCAACGAAACCAAGTTTGTTGGAAGACTAGAGACAAGGGCTAACACAATATTGATAGAAATAACAATAAGAAGGAAATTAGAAAAGGCCCATAAGAAAATGGTGAGAACCTTTCCTCGAATAAGACCGGTAAAACCTCCAACACCAAAAACGCAATAGAAGAAGCATGTGAACTCCGTTTTTGATGAACTCGAGCTTGTCAAGAAGATGACCATAAGCTCCAAATCTCACAAGGAGAAAACCAAACAATAACCAAGAAAGATGATGCAAGCATGCAATGGTTTGAGCTCTCTACGAACGATACGATCAAGCTACTCACTTGAGAGCCCCCCTTGATAGTACGGCAATCGATCCTATAACCCGGTCTCCAAACTACCACCATGAGACCAGTAAAATAGTGAACCTATCAAGGCCAAACCTTTGCCTTGCACAAAGTCCACTTGAGCTAGATGTAGACGATCTTGACTTCCTCAAGTTAGACCACCTTTCTTGATTGCGTTGGCTCGGTGAAGACTAGTAGATTGCTCCCCCATAGTCCACTATGGGTGAGCCACTCTTCAACACATCTTCACAAGTCCGTTGTCACGACAATGGACGGCAATCTTCAAGCACTTGATCTCTTCATGATGCATCACTTGAACGTGCACACTGCAACCTAACCCCGCAAAGAACTCTCACGAAGACCATGGGTTAGTACACAAAGTGTAATTGACAATGCTTACCATACCATGGGATCACTTGATCCCTCTCGGTACATCTTCTATGCTTTGTGTGTTGATCAACTTGATTCACTCTTTGACTTAGTCTTGATCAGCCTCGCACATGACCAATCTTTAGGCAATTCCTTGAATAGCACCTTGGTCATCACAAACTCTCCTTGAAACCAACAAATGGACTCCAAGAAAAGCCCATGGACAAATCCTTCAAATATAACTCAAGGCAACCATTAGTCCATAGAGATTGTCATTAATTACCAAAACCAAACATGGGGGCACCGCATGTTCTTTGTGTACTGATTCGAGTGGGTGATGTGTGTTTGTTGTGAGCCAGCAGGGGTCTCGTTACAGGCATTCGCCGCGTAACCATACTCCTCACACCCACGAGTGGGAGCATGGGGGTGATACGTGGCGGGGGAGGGCGGGAGCACATGGACACGGGGGTGGGGGGAGGAGATGCAGTCGATGAGATCCGACGGCTAACTTTTGGCCTATAGGACAGTGGCTACAGTGACCGATCTGGCGATAGGAATGGTCGCCCGACAACTAGTATTGACCAAAGCAAAAACTATATACTTTGCACGCTCATAGCTGGCGATCAGTCGCCAGGAAGGAGTTTGGTCGAACTAATTCGGTCGCCAGGGAAAGCTGCTCCCGGCGATGCATCACCCCTCCCTCAATCGTTAGCCGGGGGAGGGCCAGGGCGAACCCCCATTGGCGAGAGTCCTAGTATATTGTTTTATTTAAGAAATGTCATGAAGAAAAAATACATAATTTACGTATGAATAATCAAAGAAACATAAAATGTATAATTTCCATGAATATGGAAATATGAAAAATGCCATGCTAATTTATAAATTTACAAATGGATGATTAAAAATGTGTCGTGTGATCTAAAAAATATGATTTTTGCTGTGGAGATCTTTCACTGTGAAAAAAGGCATATTTTGGAGAACATTTTTTTGCCAAGGACCAAAAACAAAATTTCATGTTGTAATATTTTTGCTTTATTTGGTCTACTATGCAAAAAATCATAAAAAATGACATGTCAGTGAAAAATAAAATTTCCATGCCAATAAAAAATAAAATTATTACCCTATTAATAATAAAATTTTCATCCTCTTAACAATAAAATTTCATACTCTCAATAATAAAATTGCCATCCTCCTATAATAAGAATGCAGTGTTATTAAATAATAAATATATCATGCCCCTAATCATAAACTGCCATCCTCTTAATAAGAAAAATGCCATGTTATTGATTATTAAAATTCCATGCTCTTAGTAATAAAAATGGCATACTCTTAATAATTAGGATATCATGTTATTAATAATTAAACATGATATGCTCTTAGTAATAAAACTGCCATGTGAGAAAGTAAATAAATTCAAAAACTGACATGAAAAAGTGATAAAATTTCCCAAATGTTTGCATGGGTGTATTACAAAAAAGACCTAAAAATTTCCATGCTACATAAAACACATGGCAAGTTTAGAAAATTCCCCTCTAAAAATTAGGGATTTTCCTGATTTTTCAAAAATAGAAAATATTCAGGATTTTGGATTTTTAAAATAAAAAAATAATTTTAAAATAATTTTGCTTCAAATACATAAAAACAAATTTTATTGCATGTTTCCACAAACCTACTTCAGCCCAATTGCTGAAGTGTGCTCACCTCTGTGCAGAAGGTCTCCACCTCCCCCCCCCCCCCCCCACCCCCACACGCACCTCACGCGATTTTTTTGGGGAAATAGAGTGAGCGTTCGTCAGAAAACATTTTACATCGAATGACTCCAGCTCATCTACGTGGGCCCAGGAAGGCGCTCACTAGGGTCTCCTGGCAAATGTTCGTCGGATAGCATTTTCGTATATTTTAGTTGGCTGGTACCACGCAGGCGGTTGTGTCGCATTATACGTGCTAAAATGTAAACACAAAAAAAATGTAAAATCCTAAATATTATAAATACTACTCCCTCTATCCCGAATTGCTTGTCTTAGATTCGTCTAGTATAAATGTATCTAAACACATTTTTATATTAGATACATCTATGTTTAGACAAATCTAATACAAGTAATTTGGGACGGAGGCAATACTAGATAGTTGGACTACATTGCAATTTACTAATAAGATTTTTTATTGTTTTTGCTGACTTTTTTAACATCAAAGTATTTTTTATTGCAAGGTGATCACCATATTAACTTTTATAAGAGTATCAACAATCTCTATGGGTCCACCCTGCACACACCTTACTTCTAGCTAGTTTGATTAAATCATGGGCAACACAATTAATCTCTCTAGGAGCATGCTCAAAAATAATATGCGGAAAACCACGCGCAATGTGATATATATCATCAAAAACTGTCGCCAATAGACCGAAAGAGTGACCTCCATTCTTCATTGTCTCTATCACCTCGATGTTGTCAGAGTTCACCTCTACGTGGTTGTACCCGACTGTAGTTGCCAAATTGAGACCAAACCGTAAGGCCAGTGCCTTGGCCATAACCGCATCTCTGCACCAATCAATTTCTCCGTTTCCTGCCCCGATGAATCTGCCATTCGAGTCTCTGATGATATAGCACCATAAGGGCCCTTGAGTAAGTTTGGGTCAAAAGCTCCATCCATGTTTAGATTAACATAGTTGCTTCTTGGTCTTTCCCAGCCATGTCGCTTGATCATCGCCTTTGCATCACTCGCTACCAAAGCTCTGATTACCATTGCTAATAACTTAGGTTCCTGGATGCACTAACTTTCTCCTCTCCCACCATAAATACCAAGAACCAATAGCAATTGCTTTCATTGAATTTCCCATACCGAGGACCACATATTCTTCAACTGGTTGTAGCAATAAAAATTCTAGCACAACTTCTCCCGCATGATCCATATCGTATCTATATCTATATCTATCTATACCTACTAATAAAGCAAGGTGCGTTTCGTCAATTTTTTCATCCGTTCACCGCCGATTTTTTTTCCTATCCGAGGTGGTACTAAATTCTTATGAGTTTGTCTGCTAGAAAAAGAATTTTCGTACGTGGGCCGCGCAATGTAGCCCAGCGAAGCCAGCCCACTTATTTTTCTGCCCATGCAGCTGGTAGTTCTATTTTCCGCACAGGGCGACAAATAGTAGGTGTTTCGCTCATGAGAACAAATAAGGGGCTGGCCCATTTTTCTTAATTTCCGTATTTTACTTTTATTTTTATTCTTCTTTCCCTATCTCTTTTTCCCCTGGCAGTTTTTCTAGAATTTATTTAGTAAATTGAAAATACTCAAAAAAAGTTCAGAATTTTAAAAATAAATTTGGAAAATGTTCATATTCCAAAATTTTGTTTCTATTTTGGACGAAAAATATTTGGAACTTGCAAAAATTTCCCATTTTTTAAGAATATATTAATTTTCAAAATACTTCGAGATTTCTGAAATTAAAATGGAATTTTAAAAAATTCTCCAAATTTTAAAAATATTCCTTTTTTGAGAGTTTCTTACAATGAGAAATAATGTTCATGTATAAAAGATAAACATTTTCTAAAAATCTTATTAATTTTCAACACATGTTTCTGTTTCATAAAAATGTTCACAAATTCAAATAATGTTCATGTTTTTTAGTCATAGTTTCCCACAACACAACCAATAATGGGCTCGCGGATTTTTATTTGTTTTAGTTCTATTTTTATTCTTCTTTCCCTGTCTATTTTTTCATTTCCAAGTTTATTTTTATTTTATAATTTACTTTGGGAACTAAGGATTCACAAAAACCATTCAGAATATAAAAACAAAATTTGCAAGGTTTTCAGAATTCCAAAAATTCCTTGCAATATTAGAAAATATTCGGAACTTACAAAAAATTTCCCATTTTTTCAAAAAATTTATTGTTTTTCGAAATTGTTTGGCATGTCTCGAAAGAAAATTGCATTTAGAAAATGCTCCAAATTCAAAAAATATTCATGTTTTTGTGAATTTTCACCATTAAAATAATGTTTGTTTATCAAATATAAACATTTTCTAACAATCTTACGAATTTTCAATACATGTTCCCATTTTAAAAAAAGTTCACAAATTGAAATAATGTTAATGTTTTTATAATTTTTTTTGGTGTTTTTAGAAATTTTTTGTGAATTTTAAAAGATGTTCCCTTTTATTTTTGTTCGCATTTGTCCAAAAGAGTATATAATTTTCAAAAAACTGTATAGGACTTAAAAAATTGTTCATGTTTCTTTGAATATCTAGAAATATCATACCTTAAAATCCCCTCAACTGAAAGGATTGAAAGGAAAAATAGACTGAATAACTCATGGGCCTTCTCTGGCGTATGATGACATAAAAAAACTCTTAAATGCCCTTGATCAATGAATGGAAAAATAGCGGATTGATTTCTTCACACACGGTGAAACCGAGAAACTAAATATTCCTTTTTCGTGTGCACACAGAATTTTGCTTGCACATATAATTCTCAGTGGCTTTAAATGCATACTATTTTATCTCCCGTTGCAACGCACGGGCATATGTGCTAGTGATTTCTCAATAGCAAAGTGCAAACACAGTAACCGCCATACCTCTTAGTTTTTGCATAAGTGAATGACCGGTGTTTTGGCTAACTTTTTTTAATAGAACAAGCCAAAGGTCATAGAAGTGTGGAGAAAAATTGTGTGACAAACTATGGCAATGTTATTCAACCAAAACGGCCCCAAATTTGCATGATGTACTGTACAACTTAGTCGGTTTATAAAGTACGAGTAGTAAGTACGTAGAAAAGTACTAGAAAAATCGAAAACAAACCGAATAGGTGTAGTATAGACGTGCCCGAGCCCAACTCGGAGGACTTACCGACCAAGCAGTTCACTTGGGCCCAACAAACGAACCCACACGTCTTCAACCCGACCACAACTGCAACAAGGCCCGCCTCCCTCTCTCGCCGCCTCCTTGCTCGTCAATCATGGCTACCGCCGCCGCCGTGGTGGATGCTGCCAACTCGAAGCCGCGGTACACGGAGCGCTGCCCCCGCCGCCGCTTCCGCAGGGTCAAGAAGAACAGGGCCGCGGGCGCCAATTCAGCGGTCGGCGAGGGCACCAGGGAGAGCGCCGGTCCCGACCCCCACCCTCAGGTGAGTTCCCGCCGCCGCCCCTCTGTCGACTATAACTGTCCAACGCGCCTAGAGCCAGGGTTAATTTCTGACGCGCGCTTGCAGGTGGAGGTGGAGTACGTGACGGAGAAGGCCGACCTCGACGTCGACGACCCCCTCTTCGGCGTCTTCACGGCCATCCTCGAGAAATTCAGCTTCAGGGCCCTCGCCGCCGCCGCCAAGGTATCCTCCCCTCCCCTCCTACCATGTCTTTTTCTCGAAATCAATTGTGGGGTTTATGGTAGGGTTTCATGTGGTTGTTTGAGCCGGTGGAGCTGGTTCCCATGTACTCCCTCCGTCCCAAAATTCTTGTCTTAGATTTGTCTAGATACCGATGTATCTAATACTAAAACATGACTTGATACATCCGCATTTAGACAAATCTAAGACAAGAATTTTGAGACGGAGGGAGTATCTTTTAACCGCCAACGTGGAGGGGCTCTTGTCCCCATCCTCTTCCTTTAATATATAGTACGCACACTCGTGCGTATTCGAGAAAAAAAATTGGTTGTTTGAGCCGCGAGGGTTTGATGGTGTCTGGTAACATCAAATCGGTTCTCTGGCTTAACTGGAATTGGGACTTAAACTTACGGGTTGTTTGTTGCGCGACGGGAACGAGAAGGAAGTATCTAATAATGCCGTAAAGAAGAAGAGGACCAATGTTGATTATGATGAGCAGGATTCCCAAAAGAAGAAGCAGCTGCAGAGGATGAAGATTGCAGAGTTGAAGCAGATTTGCAACAAGCCTGATGTTGTTGAGGTGATTTCTCTCTTCAATCACTCTCCACGGTGCAATGCCTAAAATTGTTGAACTGTTATGCTATTGCGCCATCTATGTCAACATTATCTATGGTATGGTTACATGAAGGCGCTTTTCATCTAACATGTGCGTTGTTTGTTTCCCTTGCTAGGTCTGGGATGCTACTGCCGTTGATCCCAAGTTGCTCGTATATCTCAAGTCCTACAGGAATACTGTGCCTGTTCCAAGACACTGGTCCCAGAAACGGAAGTTCTTGCAGGTTTGTGAGTTTTGAACCATCTATTTTTAAGTATGATAACCATGTTTTGTGAGTTTTGAATCCTATATACTCCCTCCGTCCGGAAATACTTGTCATCAAAATGCATAAAAGGGGATGTACCTAGACGTATTTTAGTTCTAGATGCATCTCTTTTTATCCATTTTGATGACAAGTATTTTCGGACGAAGGGAGTAGTTGGTATCCAGAACATGGTTGCATTCTTCCAAGTCAGCTAGAGCGCGGGTTTTGGGGGCATTGTGGTAGGCTTGGTTGCGCAGTTTTGTTCTACCAAACACTTGTAGTGCCCCCTAAGATTTGGCCACTTGGCCTGATTCCAAAATTTAGCGTGCCCTGCAAAATTTGGCTGTACCAAAGCTCTTGTTGGTGCATAGTGGCAAAGCTCAACCATTGGCACGCCTGCTGCTGGTGCCCTTTTGCTGACGTGGCTAGAGATAGTTGGCGTTATTTAATACTTTATTTCTTTGAGTAACAGGCTTCAAACATTAAAATCTTCTAAAATGTTAATCCCGTCGGTCATTGTTTCAAATCCAATTAGCATAACATTACTGACATTTGGGAGACTCTTGATTATGTATTACCAAAAGTTTGGTCTGGCTATTTGGGCAACAATCCAAACATGCCCAAATGTCCAAAATGTTTCACCTTTCTTATACAGATGTGCAATTCTTGCAGGGACTGCTGTAACAATCGAGGAGGCTGGAAATGGTGTTGTACTGCTTGGATGCTTTCTGTAGTGTATATAGGATAGTTGAATCATGTGCATTTATTTTATGATTCTTCTGCTGAACAGATAAGGTCCATCTAGATTCTATAGTCTATGGCTTTTGATATTTGATATTCTGTGATCATACTTCTTGAACTGTTATCTTTTTCTTGAAGACTACAAAATTCTGAACTCAGGATAGCATCTGACATTGCCATATTCACCTATTACTCTGTTCAGACTTTAGATTCACACATTATGTTGTTGTTTCAGGGGAAGCGGGGTATTG
This sequence comes from Triticum timopheevii, assembly GCA_963921465.1. Classification (NCBI taxonomy): domain Eukaryota; kingdom Viridiplantae; phylum Streptophyta; class Magnoliopsida; order Poales; family Poaceae; genus Triticum; species Triticum timopheevii. Next base: position 159,476,375 of record OY997272.1, read on the forward strand.
CAAAACGACCTTTCCAGCTTCCTGTCTTCATTGCTGCAACTGGAATTGAGAAAATGAGACAGGTAACTTTGTGGATTTTGTTCCCTCTGTTTACAAAACGACCTGAGCAAGCTGATAGAACTTGCCTGCACACAAAAAGACTAATTGATTTCTAAATGTTTATGCAGGCATACATTAAGAAGGAGAACAGCAAGAGGTTAAAACAGAAACAACGCGACCGTACTCAGCCCAAAATGGGCAAGATGGATATAGATTATCAGGTCAACATCTCCACCTGCATATCATAGTAGTTTGTCATGTTGCCAAAGCTGTGCAAATTATGAAGCAATTTGTGGGTTTTGTTCCCTCTGTTTTCTTCCATAAAACCATGAAGACATATATTACTTTTTAATGCCTTGTCTAGTTTTCTTGTATTATGGACGTGCATTCGTTGCTGTGTTTGTGTATTAGCCCCTTTTTTTACGAAAATCTAAGTCCTCATAGATCCATCAGAGTAACTCTCTAAGTGCCAATCTAATGTTTAGGCAACTTACACAAGTAATAATGCTAGTGTTGGTGTTTATGTGATGTAACTTCTTTTTCTGCGATAATATATTTGATGTAACTTTAATTTGTAGATCTGTCCTTTTTTGGGGTTCAATATTCTCCCTGGTATCAGTTGTACCTAGACTAATGTGTTGGCATTGTTCTGTTTCCACAGGTTTTGCATGACGCATTCTTCAAATATCAAACAAAACCCAATTTGACTCTCATGGTGATCTATATTATGAAGGGAAAGAGTTTGAGGTACGCACTCTTCAAAATTTACACAGCAACAAGGCAGACAACATCCATGTGTCCATATATGGTTCTGATGCCAAGCTCTAACATGTGCACATTCAACAGTTGAAGCTTAGGGAAATGAAGCAAGGTATGCTGTCCAGGAAGCTTAAAGAAGCTCTTGGTATGCCTGATGGTGCCCCGCCCCCATGGCTTAAAAACATGCAGGTATTCAACCTATTGTTTTCCTGATTTATTATTAACAATGCCTTCATCATTAGCCAATTGACGCCAATTCGTTTATTTATTTTCAGCTGTATGGTCCTCCACCCTCTTATCCTTGTCTGAAGATCCCGGGTTTAAATGCCCCAGTATCTCCCGGAGACGGTTTTGGTGATGCGCCAGGGGAGTGGGGAAAGCCTCCTATTGGCGAGGTATCTTATCTATTGAAATATGTTTGTTAGACCATCTAATCATTCCCTAGTTTCTTGCCAGCAGCATGGTTACCCACTATTTGGAAATGTTTCTGGGTTTCTGCAGCAGGACGAACCTAATTACCATGTAAATTAAGTTAGTTGTATTATGGTTTATCGTGAGCAGAACTAACATTTACTTATTTCGGTTATCTAGGAAGAACCTCTCGATCGCAGCAAGCACTGGGGAGAATTGGAGGAAGAGGAAGAGGAGGAGGTGGAGCAGGAACTAATGGAAGACGAAATAGAAGAAGGCATTGGATCTGTTGAAACCATCTCAAGGTATTTTTCTATACTTCTGTTCTTTTTGCTGTCAAGTTATTTTAACTGTCAGTTACCAATTTTTTTCATCAACACTTGGTATTTACTTTCCTTTCTTGCTGTGTAACAGTACTCCAGCCGGTGCCAAAACACCTGATGTTATTGACCTTCGGAGGACGCAGCCTGAGAGGCAGGCAAAAAGGCTATACAAGGTATGTAAACTGTTCTCTGTTTCTGTGACAGTCATTTATAGGCACTGTTTGGCTTGGCTAGTCTTTGCTGATAATCATCAATTTGTTGTTTCTTCCCTCTGAAGGTTCTTGAACGGAAAGAAGAAAGGATTGCCACTGGGATGCTGTTTGGGTCGACGCACACATATCGTTTCTAAAAACAGAAACAGCTGCTGATGTTTCAAATAGATAACTCTGAACTATTACTATGTTTCAAATAGACTTATGTTAGTATTTTGTTGATCTCACAAGGCCAGAGAATGCGGCGCAACTGGTTTGAAAAGAGTGTGCTGGGTTCGAATCGAACTTTGAGGTTCGACTGCTTGTCCAAACAGAGTTTTGTCTTGGTATGCTCTGGTCTCACTGAATGTTTCAAAGATTCAGTCACGAGATTTGTAAACCGTCTCTACGGCGGAACTGCGAGGCAGAGTTTAGATGATGATATTCACTCTGGCGTGCTTCATATTCTCTTTTCTGCCTGTCTAAGCACCTCTTTGGTTGGGTATAAGACTGTCACTCGCTAATACTACCACACGTTTTTTTTTTTGAGGAATCTACCACAGTCCACAGCTGTCTTAGCCTACTACGTATATCCCGTACACTTATCCTCCCTTACAACAATCTAAAAGACTCTACGTACTACTTCCTCCGTTCGCAAATGGACTACCACATACGGATGTATATAGACACATTTTAGAAAGTGTAGATTCACTCACTTTGCTTCGTATGTAGTCACTTGTTGAAATCTCTAAAAAGACAAATATTTAGGGACGGAGGGAGTACTGTACTATACTCCGCATATTCTTATGCCAACCAGAAAGATTCTGTAGCATTGTTTCTTTTTAGTAGGTCAGCTGCGCGAGCTACGACGACCTAAAAGATCCTTCGATTTTCCCTTTCTTCAGACTTGAAGTCAGAAAAGATGAAGATACATGCGGCTTTAATTGGCTGAAGCTATGATCGCTTCCCCTTCCAAGTAAGGTTCGTCACTTCTTGTGGCGCATGGCTACAAATACCTTACCGCTGCGCATGAAGCTCCAACATAGAGGTATGCATGTTGATACTCGCTGTCCTATGTGTTTTCGTCTGAATGAGGATGGTGGGCATTGCTTCATTAAGTGTAAGAGGGTTAAGGAAGTCTGGAGGAAAGCTCAGTTGGAGCATGTCAGATTGCAAATTCTAAATTGTACTCATGCTTTGGGCTGTATGGAGAAAATTTTGAACCTCAATGATGAAGAAAAAATTAAATCATGCCTGCTCCTTTGGTGTTGGTGGCGTGAAAGGAATAGTGCAAATGCGGGAAATGAAATCAAACCTTCTGATGAAATCTGTCATTCTATTGACTATCTTTGTATGCAATTTTCGAAGGTAAAGAAAGAAGGGAGAATACATGAACATCGGCAGAATGAAAGATGGTCCAGACCTCCTCCGGAAATCTTGAAAATCAACACTGATGGGGCCTTCCTGAAGGAATCAAATTCTGGAGGTTGGGGCTTTGCTATCAGGAACAATTCTGGTACGGTAATAGTAGCTGGAGCAGGGAATTTGGAGCAAGTCTCGGATGCCCTTCATTCGGAGGCGTTGGCAATGTTGCATGCTGTTAACACAGCCATCAGATGGGTTGCCATCGAGTGATTGTCGAAACTGACTCTGTGCAACTGAAGATAGCGGTGAGCAATGAAGACTATGATTTTTCTGCATTAGGAGCTATCTTCAAAGATATTAAATTTCAACTGAGAGTGGGTTTCAATGATGTAACTGTTGTATCTTGTCCTTGGACTTGTAATTTAGTTGCGCATTGTTTAGCTGCGTATGGTGCTAAATTAGAAGCTGGAAAATGCGAGATTTGGTTCGGCCAGTATCCAGAACTTGTAAAGGATGCTGTTGCAGGCGACTTGTCCAACCCTTGTACTTAATGGAATGCATCGTTTTCCTTTCAAAAAAAAAGTTAGCCATGCGGTGTTGGAAATATGCCCTAGAGGCAATAATAAATTAGTTACTATTATGTTTCCTTGTTCATGATAATCGTTTATTATCCATGCTATAATTGTATTGATAGGAAACTCAGATACATGTGTGGATACATAGACAACACCATGTCCCTAGTAAGCCTCTAGTTGACTAGCTCGTTGATCAATAGATGGTTAAGGTTTCCTGACCATGGACATTGGATGTCATTGATAACGGGATCACATCATTAGGAGAATGATGTGATGGACAAGACCCAATCATAAGCCTAGCACAAAGATCGTAGTTCGTATGCTAAAGCTTTTCTAATGTCAAGTATCATTTCCTTAGACCATGAGATTGTGCAACTCCCGGATACCGTAGGAATGCTTTGGGTGTACCAAACGTCACAACGTAACTGGGTGGCTATAAAGGTGCACTACAGGTATCTCCGAAAGTGTCTGTTGGGTTGGCACGAATCGAGACTGGGATTTGTCACTCCGGTAAACGGAGAGGTATCTCTGGGCCCACTCGGTAGGACATCATCATAATGTGCACAATGTGACCAAGGGGTTGATCACGGGATGATGTGTTACGGAATGAGTAAAGAGACTTGCCGGTAACGAGATTGAACAAGGTATCGGTATACCGACGATCGAATCTCGGGCAAGTACTATACCGCTAGACAAAGGGAATTGTATACGGGATCGATTGAGTCCTTGACATCGTGGTTCATCCGATGAGATCATCGTGGAACATGTGGGAGCCAACATGGGTATCCAGATCCCGCTGTTGGTTATTGACCAGAGAACGTCTCGGTCATGTCTACATGTCTCCCGAACCCGTAGGGTCTACACACTTAAGGTTCGATGACGCTAGGGTTATAAAGGAAGTTTGTATGTGGTTACCGAATGTTGTTCGGAGTCCCGGATGAGATCCCGGACGTCACGAGGAGTTCCGGAATGGTCCAGAGGTAAAGATTTATATATGGAAAGTTGTTGTTCGGGTTCCGGAAAAAGTTCGGGTTTTTTCGGTATTGTACCGGGAAGCTTCCAGAAGGTTCCAGAGGATTCCGGAGGGGTCCAGAGGTCCGGAAATTGTTCCACCACGTCCAATACAGTAGCATGAGCTGTAGGGGGGCGCCCTAGCCTTAATGGGCCAGGGGCACCAGCCCCCCAAGGCCCATGCGCATGGGAAGGGGGAAACCCTAAGGGGGAGGGCCTCCACTTGACTTGGGAGGCACTCCTCCCCCCCTTGGCCGCCGCCCCCTCCTCAGATTGGATCTGAGGGGGCCGGACCCCCTCTCCCTTGCCCCTATATATGTGGGGGGTGGGAGGGCAGCCGCACCACAAGTTCTGGCGCAGCCCTCCCCCACTCCCAAGTACTCCTCCTCTCCCGCGGTGCTTGGCGAAGCCCTGCTGGATTGCCACACTCCTCCACCACCACCACGCCGTTGTGCTGCTGCTGGATGGAGTCTTCCTCAACCTCTCCCTCTCTCCTTGCTGGATCAAGGCATGGGAGACGTCACCGGGCTGTACGTGTGTTGAACGCGGAGGTGCCGTCCGTTCGGCACTAGGATCTCCGGTGATTTGGATTACGACGAGTACGACTCCTTCAACTCCGTTCTCTTGAACGCTTCCGCTTAGCGATCTACAAGGGTATGTAGATGCACTCTCCTTCCCCTTGTTGCTGGTTTCTCCATAGATAGATCTTGGTGACACGTAGGAAAATTTTGAATTTCTGCTACGTTCCCCAATAGTGGTATCAGAGCTAGGTCTATGCGTAGTTCTCTATTGCATGAGTAGAACACAATTTTGTTGTGGGCGTGGATCTTGTCAACTTGCTTGCCACTACTAGTCTTTTCTTGCTTCAGCGGTATTGTGGGATGAAGCGGCCCGGACCAACCTTACACGTACGCTTACGTGAGACCGGTTCCACCGACAGACATACACTAGTTGCATAAGGTGGCTGGCGGGTGTCTGTCTCTCCCACTTTAGTTGGAGCGGATTCGATGAAAAGGGTCCTTATGAAGGGTAAATAGAAGTTGACAAAATCACGTTGTGGTTATTCGTAGGTAAGAAAACGTTCTTGCTAGAACCCAATTGCAGCCACGTAAAAGATGCAACAACAATTAGAGGACGTCTAACTTGTTTTTGCAGCAATTGTCATGTGATGTGATATGGCCAGAAGTTGTGATGAATGATGAATGATATATTGTGATGTATGCGATCATGTTCTTGTAATAGGAATCATGACTTGCATATCGATGAGTATGAAAACCGCAGGAGCCATAGGAGTTGTCTTTATTTTTTGTATGACCTGCGTGTCATTGAAGAACACCATGTAAATTACTTTACTTTATTGCTAAATGCGTTAGCCATAGAAGTAGAAGTAGTCGTTGGCGTGACAACTTCATGAAGACACGATGATGGAGATCATGATGATGGAGATCATGGTGTCATGCCGGTGACAAGATGATCATGGAGCCCCGAAGATGGAGATCAATGGAGCTATATGATATTGGCCATATCATGTCACTACTATATAATTGCATGTGATGTTTATTATGTTTATGCATCTTGTTTACTTAGAACGACGGTAGTAAATAAGATGATCCCTTACAACAATTTCATGAAGTGTTCTCCCCTAACTGTGCACCGTTGCTAAAGTTCGTCGTTTTGAAGCACCACGTGGTGATCGGGTGTGATAGATCCTTACGTTCACATACAACGGGTGTAAGACAGTTTTACACATGCAAAACACTTAGGGTTAACTTGACGAGCCTAGCATGTACAGACATGGCCTCGGAACACAGAGACCGAAAGGTCGAACACGAGTCGTATGGAAGATACGATCAACATGAAGATGTTCACCGACGATGACTAGTCCGTCTCACGTGATGATCAGACATGGCCTAGTCGACTCGGATCGTGTAACACTTAGATGACTAGAGGGATGTCTAATCTGAGTGGGAGTTCATTGTAATAATTTGATTAGATGAACTTAATTATCATGAACTTAGTATAAAACCTTTGCAAATATGTCTTGTAGATCAAATGGCCAACGCTCATGTCAACATGAACTTCAACGCGTTCCAAGAGAAAACCAAGCTGAAAGATGATGGCAGCAACTATACGGACCGGGTCCGGAACCTGAGGATCATCCTCATAGCTGCCAGGAAACAATATGTCCTAGAAGGACCGCTAGGTGACGCTCCCGTCCCAGAGAACCAAGACGTTATGAACGCTTGGCAGTCTCGTGTTGATGATTACTCCCTCGTTCAGTGCGGCATGCTTTACAGCTTAGAACCGGGGCTCCGAAAACGTTTTGAGCAACACGGAGCATATGAGATGTTCGAGGAGCTGAAACTAGTTTTCCAAGCTCATGCCCGGGTCGAGAGATATGAAGTCTCCGACAAGTTCTATAGTTGTAAGATGGAGGAAAACAGTTCTGCCAGTGAGCACATACTCAAAATGTTTGGGTTGCACAATCGCCTGACCCAGCTGAACATTAACCTCCCTGACGAGGCGGTCATTGACAGAATCCTTCAGTCGCTCCCACCAAGCTACAAGAGCTTTGTGATGAACTACAATATGCAGGGGATGGTGAAGACCATTCCTGAAGTATTTTCGATGCTGAAGTCAGCAGAGGTTGAAATCAAGAAAGAACATCAAGTGTTGATGGTCAATAAGACCACTAAGTTCAAGAAGGGCAAGGGCAAGAAGAACTTCAAGAAAGACGGCAAGGATGTTGCCGCGCCCGGTAAGCCAGTTACCGGGAAGAAGTCAAAGAATGGACCCAAGCCTGAGACTGAGTGCTTTTATTGCAAGGGGAAGGGTCACTGGAAGCGGAACTGCCCCAAATACTTAGCGGATAAGAAGGCCGGCAACACCAAAGGTATATTTGATATACATGTAATTGATGTGTACCAGTACTTGTAGTAACTCCTGGGTATTTGATACCGGTGCCGTTGCTCATATTTGTAACTCACAGCAGGAGTTGCGTAATAAACGGAGACTGGCGAAGGACGAGGTGACGATGCACGTCGGGAATGGTTCCAGGATCGATGTGATCGCCGTCGGCACGCTACCTCTACATTTACCTACGGGATTAGTTATAAACCTTAATAATTCTTATTTGGTGCCAAGTTTGAGCATGAACATTGTATCTGGATCTCGTTTGATACGAGATGGCTACTCATTTAAATCCGAGAATAATGGTTGTTCTATTTATATGAGAGATATGTTTTATGGTCATGCCCCGATGGTCAATGGTTTATTCTTAATGAATCTCGAGCGTAGTATTACACATATTTATAGTGTGAATGCCAAAAGATGTAAAGATGATAATGATAGTCCCACATACTTGTGGCACTGCCGCCTTGGTCACATTGGTGTCAAGCGCATGAAGAAGCTCCATGCTGATGGACTTTTAGAGTCTCTCGATTATGAATCATTTGACACATGCGAACCATGCCTCATGGGCAAAATGACCAAGACTCCGTTCTCCGGAACAATGGAGCGAGCAAACAACTTGTTGGAAATCATACATACCGATGTGTGCGGTCCAATGAGCGTTAAGGCTCGCGGAGGATACCGTTTTGTTCTCACTCTCACTGATGACTTGGGTAGATATGGGCATGTCTACTTAATGAAACACAAGTCTGAGACCTTTGAAAAGTTGAAGGAATTTCAGAATGAGGTAGAGAATTAACGTGACCGAAAGATAAAGTTCCTACGATCAGATCGTGGAGGAGAATATTTAAGTCACGAATTTGGTACACACTTAAGGAAATGTGGAATCGTTTCACAACTCACGCCGCCTGGAACACCTCAGCGTAACGGTGTGTCTGAACATCGTAATCGCACTCTATTGGATATGGTGCGGTCTATGATGTCTCTTACCGATTTACCGCTATCATTTTGGGGATACGCTCTAGAGACAGCTACATTCACTTTAAATAGGGCACCGTCTAAGTCCGTTGAGACGACACCGTATGAATTATGGTTTGGGAAGAAACCTAAGCTGTCGTTTCTAAAAGTTTGGGGATGCGATGCTTATGTCAAGAAACTTCAACCTTAAAAGCTCGAACCCAAGTCAGAAAAATGCGTCTTCATAGGATACCCTAAGGAAACCGTTCGGTATACCTTCTACTTAAGATCTGAGGGCAAGATCTTTGCCAAGAACGGATGCTTTCTGGAAAAAGAGTTTCTCTCGAAAGAAGTAACTGGGAGGAAAGTAGAACTCGATGAAGTACTACCTCTCGAACGGGAAAGTAGTGCAGCTCAGGAAAGTGTTCCTGTGATGCCTACACCAACTGAAGAGGAAAATAATGATGATGATCAAGGTACTTCAGATCAAGTTGCTACTGAACTTCGTAGGTCCACAAGGACACGTTCTGCACCAGAGTGGTACGGCAACCCTGTCCTGGAAATCATGTTGTTAGACAACGGTGAACCTTCGAACTATGAAGAAGCAATGGCGGGCCCAGATTCCAACAAATGGCTTGAAGCCATGAAATCCGAGATAGAATCCATGTATGAAAACAAAGTATGGACTTTGACAGACTTGCCCGATGATCGGCGAGCGATAGAAAACAAATGGATCTTTAAGAAGAAGACGGACGCGGATGGAAATGTTACCATCTATAAAGCTCGACTTGTCGCTAAGGGTTATCGACAAGTTCAAGGGATTGACTACGACGAGACATTCTCTCCCGTAGAGAAGCCGAAGTCCGTCCGAATCATGTTAGCAATTGCCGCATACTATGATTATGAGATATGGCAGATGGACGTCAAAACGGCATTCCTTAACGGACATCTTAAGGAAGAGCTGTATATGATGCAGCCGGAAGGTTTTGTCGATCCTAAGAACGCTAACAAAGTATGCAAGCTCCAGCGATCCATTTATGGACTGGTGCAAGCATCTCGGAGTTGGAACATTCGCTTTGATGAGATGATCAAAGCGTTTGGGCTTATGCAGACTTATGGAGAAGCCTGCATTTACAAGAAAGTGAGTGGGAGCTCTGTAGCATTTCTCATATTATATGTAGATGACATACTCTTGATGGGAAATGATATAGAACTCTTGGACAACATTAAGGACTACTTGAATAAGTGTTTTTCAATGAAGGACCTTGGAGAAGCTGCTTATATATTAGGCATCAAGATCTATAGGGATAGATCGAGATGCCTCATAGGTCTTTCACAAAGCACATACCTTGATAAGATTTTGAAGAAGTTCAAAATGGATCAGTCCAAGAAAGGGTTCTTGCCTGTGTTGCAAGGTGTGAGATTGAGCTCTGCTCAATCCCCGACCACGGCAAAAGATAAAGAAGAGATGAGTGTCATCCCCTATGCTTCAGCCATAGGATCTATTATGTATGCCATGCTGTGTACCAGACCTGATGTAAACCTTGCCGTAATTTTGGTAGGAAGGTACCAAAGTAATCCCGGCAAGGAACACTAGACAGCAGTCAAGAATATCCTGAAGTACCTGAAAAGGACAAAGGACATGTTTCTCGTTTATGGAGGTGACGAAGAGCTCGTCGTAAAGGGTTACGTCGTCGCTAGCTTCGACACAGATCTGAATGACTCCAAGTCACAAACCGGATACGTGTATATGTTGAATGGTGGAGCAGTAAGCTGGTGCAGCTGCAAGCAGAGCGTCGTGGCGGGATCTACATGTGAAGCGGAGTACATGGCAGCCTCGGAGGCAGCGCATGAAGCAATTTGGGTGAAGGAGTTCATCACCGACCTAGGAGTCATACCCAATGCGTCGGGGCCGATCAAACTCTTCTGTGATAACACTGGAGCTATTGCCCTTGCCAAGGTGCCCAGGTTTCACAAGAAGACCAGGCACATCAAGCGTCGCTTCAACTCCATCCGTGAAAATGTTCAAGATGGAGACATAGAAATTTGCAAAGTACATACGGATCTGAATGTCGCAGATCCGTTGACTAAACCTCTCTCGCGAGCAAAACATGATCAACACCAGAACTCTATGGGTGTGCGATTCATCACAATGTAACTAGATTATTGACTCTAGTGCAAGTGGGAGACTGTTGGAAATATGCCCTAGAGGCAATAATAAAAGTATTATTATTATATTTCTTTGTTCATGATAATTTTCTTTATTCATGCTATAACTGTATTATCCGGAAATCGTAATACACGTGTGAATACATAGACCATAATATGTCCCTAGTAAGCCTCTAGTTGAATAGCTCGTTGATCAACAGATAGTCATGGTTTCCTGGCTATGGACATTGGATGTCATTGATAACGGGATCACATCATTAGGAGAATGATGTGATGGACAAGACCCAATCCTGAGCATAGCACAAGATCGTGTAGTTCGTTTTGCTAGAGCTTTTCCAATGTCAAGTATCTTTTCCTTAGACCATGAGATCGTGTAACTCCCGGATACCGTAGGAGTGCTTTGGGTGTATCAAACGTCACAACGTAACTGGGTGACTATAAAGGTGCACTACAGGTATCTCTGAAAGTGTCTGTTGGGTTGACACGGATCGAGACTGGGATTTGTCACTCCGTATGACGGAGAGGTATCTCTGGGCCCACTCGGTAATGCATCATCATAATGAGCTCAAAGTGACCAAGTGTTGGGTCACGGGATCATGCATTACTGTACGAGTAAAGTGACTTGCCGGTAACGAGACTGAACGAGGCATTGGGATACCGACGATCGAGTCTCGGGCAAGTAACGTACCGATTGACAAAGGGAATTGTATATGGGGTTTGATCGAATCCTCGACATCGTGGTTTAATCGATGAAATCATCGTGGAACATGTGGGAGCCAACATGGGTATCCAGATCCCGCTGTTGGTTATTGACCGGAGAGTCGTCTCGGTCATGTCTGCATGTCTCCCGAACCCGTAGGGTCTACACACTTAAGGTTCGGTGACGCTAGGGTTATTAGGAAGACTTGTATGTGATTACCGAATGTTGTTCGGTGTCTCGGATGAGATCCCGGACGTTACGAGGAGTTTCGGAATGGTCCGGAGGTGAAGTTTTATATATGGGAAGTTGTCATGCGGACACCGGAAAGTTTCGGGGGCATATCGGTATTGTACCGGGGCCACCGGAGAGGTTCCGGGGGTCCACCGGGGGGGCCACCCGTCTCGGAGGGCCACATGGGCCGCAAGGGGCAGGAAACCAGCCCCTGGAGGGCTGGGCGCGCCCCCCACCTTGGGCCCATGTGCCTACGGTTGGGGGGGAAACCCTAAGGGCGGCGCCCCCTTTGCTTTGGGGGCAAGTCCCCCCTCCCTGGCCGCCGCCCCCCCTCTAGATCCCATCTAGAGGGGTCGGCCCCCCTTGCCCCTTCCCCTATAAATAGAGGGGTGAGGGGAGGGCTGCTATACACAACCCAAGGCGCAGCCCCTCCCCTCCCCAACACCTCTCCTCCTCCGTTACGTGCTTGGCGAAGCCCTGTCGGAGTACTGCTACACCAACACCACCACGCCGTCGTGCTGCCGTTGGAGCAATCTTCCTCAACCTCTCCTTCCTCCTTGCTGGATCAAGACGGAGGAGACGTCGTCCGTCCCGTACGTGTGTTGAACGCGGAGGTGCTGTCCGTTCGGCACTTGGTCATCGGTGATCTGAATCACGGCGAGTACGACTCCATCGTCACCCTTCCCTTGAACGCTTCCGCACGCGATCTACAAGTGGTATGTAGATGCAATCTCTCTCCCATGACTCGTTGCTTAGATGAACTCATAGATGGATCTTGGTGAAACCGTAGGAAAAATTTTAATTTTCTGCAACGTTCCCCAACCGTGGTATCAGAGCTAGGTCTATGCGTAGTTCTCTATTGCACGAGAAGAACACAATTTTGTTGTGGGCGTGGATCTTGTCAACTTGCTTGCCACTACTAGACTTTTCTTGCTTCAGCGGTATTGTGGGATGAAGCGGCCTGGACCAACCTTACACGTACGCTTACGTGAGACCGGTTCCACCGACAGACATGCACTAGTTGCATAAGGTGGCTGGCGGGTGTCTGTCTCTCCCACTTTAGTTGGAGCGGATTTGATGAAAAGGGTCCTTATGAAGGGTAAATAGAAGTTGACAAAATCACGTTGTGGTTATTCATAGGTAAGAAAATGTTCTTGCTAGAACCCAATTGCAGCCACGTAAAAGATGCAACAACAATTAGAGGACGTCTAACTTGTTTTTGCAGCAATTGTCATGTGATGTGATATGGCCAGAAGTTGTGATGAATGATGAATGATATATTGTGATGTATGAGATCATGTTCTTGTAATAGGAATCACGACTTGCATGTCGATGAGTATGACAACCGGCAGGAGCCATAGGAGTTGTCTTTATTTTTTGTATGACCTGCGTGTCATTGAAGAACGCCATGTAAATTACTTTACTTTATTGCTAAACACGTTAGCCATAGAAGTAGAAGTAGTCGTTGGCGTGACAACTTCATGAAGACACGATGATGGAGATCATGATGATGGAGATCATGGTGTCATGCCGGTGACAAGATGATCATGGAGCCCCGAAGATGGAGATCAATGGAGCTATATGATATTGGCCATATCATGTCACTACTATATAATTGCATGTGATGTTTATTATGTTTATGCATCTTGTTTACTTAGAACGATGGTAGTAAATAAGATGATCCCTTACAACAATTTCAAGATGTGTTCTCCCGTAACTGTGCACCGTTGCTAAAGTTCGTCGTTTCGAAGCACCACGTGATGATCGGGTGTGATAGATCCTTACGTTCACATACAACGGGTGTAAGACAGTTTTACACATGCAAAACACTTAGGGTTAACTTGACGAGCCTAGCATGTACAGACATGGCCTCGGAACACAGAGACCGAAAGGTCGAACACGAGTCGTATGGAAGATACGATCAACATGAAGATGTTCACCGACGATGACTAGTCCGTCTCACGTGATGATCGGACACGGCCTAGTCGACTCGGATCGTGTAACACTTAGATGACTAGAGGGATGTCTAATCTGAGTGGGAGTTCATTGTAATAATTTGATTAGATGAACTTAATTATTATGAACTTAGTCTAAAACCTTTGCAAATATGTCTTGTAGATCAAATGGCCAACGCTAATATCAACATGAACTTCAATGCGTTTGTAGAGAAAACCAAGCTGAAAGATGATGGCAGCAACTATACGGACTGGGTCCGGAACCTGAGGATCATCCTCATAGCTGCCAGCAAACAATATGTCCTAGAAGGACCGCTAGGTGACGCTCCCGTCCCAGAGAACCAAGACGTTATGAACGCTTGGCAGTCTCGTGTTGATGATTACTCCCTCATTCAGTGCGGCTCGCTTTACAGCTAAGAACCGGGGCTCCAAAAACGTTTTGAGCAACACGGAGCATATGAGATGTTCGAGGAGCTGAAACTAGTTTTCCAAGATCATGCCCGTGTCGAGAGATATGAAGTCTCCGACAAGTTCTATAGTTGTAAGATGGAGGAAAACAGTTCTGTCAGTGAGCACATACTCAAAATGTCTGGGTTGCACAACCGGCTGACCCAGCTGAACATTAACCTCCCTGACGAGGCGGTCATTGACAGAATCCTTCAGTCGCTCCCACCAAGCTACAAGAGCTTTGTGATGAACTACAATATGCAGGGGATGGTGAAGACCATTCCTGAAGTATTTTCGATGCTGAAGTCAGCAGAGGTTGAAATCAAGAAAGAACGTCAAGTGTTGATGGTCAATAAGACCACTAAGTTCAAGAAGGGCAAGGGCAAGAAGAACTTCAAGAAAGACGGCAAGGATGTTGCCGCGCCCGGTAAGCCAGTTACCGGGAAGAAGTCAAAGAATGGACCCAAGCCTGAGACTGAGAGCTTTTATTGCAAGGGGAAGGGTCACTAGAAGCGGAACTGCCCCAAATACTTAGCGGATAAGAAGGCCGGCAACACCAAAGGTATATTTGATATACATGTAATTGATGTGTACCTTACCAGTACTCGTAGTAACTCCTGGGTATTTGATACCGGTGCCGTTGCTCATATTTGTAACTCACAGCAGGAGCTGTAGAATAAACGGAGACTGGCGAAGGACGAGGTGACGATGCGCGTCGGGAATGGTTCCAGGGTCGATGTGATCGCCGTCGGCACGCTACCTCTACATTTACCTACGGGATTAGTTATAAACCTTAATAATTGTTATTTGGTGCCAAGTTTGAGCATGAACATTGTATCTGGATCTCGTTTGATACGAGATGGCTACTCATTTAAATCCGAGAATAATGGTTGTTCTATTTATATGAGAGATATGTTTTATGGTCATGCCCCGATGGTCAATGGTTTATTCTTAATGAATCTCGAGCATAGTATTACACATATTCATAGTGTGAATACCAAAAGATGTAAAGTTGATAACGATAGTCCCACATACTTTTGGCACTGCCGCCTTGGTCACATTGGTGTCAAGCGCATGAAGAAGCTCCATGCTGATGGACTTTTAGAGTCTCTCGATTATGAATCATTTGACACATGCGAACCATGCCTCATGGGCAAAATGACCAAGACTCCGTTCTCCGGAACAATGGAGCGAGCAACCAACTTGTTGGAAATCATACATACCGATGTGTGCGGTCCAATGAGCGTTGAGGCTCGCAGAGGATATCGTTATGTTCTCACTCTCACTGATGACTTGAGTAGATATGGGTATGTCTACTTAATGAAACACAAGTCTAAGACCTATGAAAAGTTCAAGGAATTTTAGAATGAGGTAGAGAATCAACGTGACCAAAAGATAAAGTTCCTACGATCAGATCGTGGAGGAGAATATTTAAGTCACGAATTTGGTACACACTTAAGGAAATGTGGAATCGTTTCACAACTCACGCTGCCTGGAACACCTCAGCGTAATGGTGTGTCCAAACGTCGTAATCGCACTCTATTGGATATGGTGCGGTCTATGATGTCTCTTACCGATTTACCACTATCATTTTGGGGATACGCTCTAGAGACAGCTACATTCACTTTAAATAGGGCACCTTCTAAATCTGTTGAGACGACACCGTATGAATTATGGTTTGGGAAGATACCTAAGCTGTCGTTTCTAAAAGTTTGGGGATGCGATGCTTATGTCAAGAAACTTCAACCTGAAAAGCTCGAACCCAAGTCGGAAAAATGCGTCTTCATAGGATACCCTAAGGAAACCGTTGGGTATACCTTCTACTTAAGATCCGAGGGCAAGATCTTTGCCAAGAACGGATGCTTTCTGGAAAAAGAGTTTCTCTCGAAAGAAGTAAGTGGGAGGAAAGTAGAACTCGATGAAGTACTACCTCTCGAACGGGAAAGTAGTGCAGCTCAGGAAAGTGTTCCTGTGATGCCTACACCAACTGAAGAGGAAAATAATGATGATGATCAAGGTACTTCAGATCAAGTTGCTACTGAACTTCGTAGGTCCACAAGGACACGTTCCGCACCAGAGTGGTATGGCAACCCTGTCCTGGAAATCATGTTGTTAGACAACGGTGAACCTTCGAACTATGAAGAAGCAATGGCGGGCCCAGATTCCAACAAATGGCTTGAAGCCATGAAATCCGAGATAGAATCCATGTATGAAAACAAAGTATGGACTTTGACAGACTTGCCCGATGATCGGCGAGCGATAGAAAACAAATGGATCTTTAAGAAGAAGACGGACGCGGATGGAAATGTTACCATCTATAAAGCTCGATTTGTCGCTAAGGGTTATCGACAAGTTCAAGGGATTGACTACGATGAGACATTCTCTCCCGTAGCGAAGCTGAAGTCCGTCCGAATCATGTTAGCAATTTTCGCATACTATGATTATGAGATATGGCAGATGGACGTCAAAACGGCATTCCTTAACGGACATCTTAAGGAAGAGGTGTATATGATGCAGCCGGAAGGTTTTGTCGATCCTAAGAATGCTAACAAAGTATGCAAGCTCCAGAGATCCATTTATGGACTGGTGCAAGCATCTCGGAGTTGGAACATTCGCTTTGATGAGATGATCAAAGCGTTTGGGTTTATGCAGACTTATGAAGAAGCCTGCGTTTACAAGAAAGTGAGTGGGAGCTCTGTAGCATTTCTCATATTATATGTAGATGACATACTCTTGATGGGAAATGATATAGAACTCTTGGAAAACATTAAGGCCTACTTGAATAAGTGTTTTTCAATGAAGGACCTTGGAGAAGCTGCTTACATATTAGGCATCAAGATCTATAGGGATAGATGGAGACGCCTCATAGGTCTTTCACAAAGCACATACCTTGATAATATTTTGAAGAAGTTCAAAATGGATCAGTCCAAGAAAGGGTTCTTGCCTGTGTTGCAAGGTGTGAGATTGAGCTCTGCTCAATCCCCGACCACGGCAAAAGATAAAGAAGAGATGAGTGTCGTCCCCTATGCTTTAGCCATAGGATCTATTATGTATGCCATGCTGTGTACCAGACCTGATGTAAACCTTGCCGTAAGTTTGGTAGGAAGGTACCAAAGTAATCCCGGCAAGGAACACTAGACAGCGGTCAAGAATATCCTGAAGTACCTGAAAAGGACAAAGGACATGTTTCTCATTTATGGAGGTGACGAAGAGCTCGTCGTAAAGGGTTACGTTGACGCTAGCTTCGACACAGATCTGGATGACTCCAAGTCACAAACCGGATACGTGTATATGTTGAATGGTGGAGCAGTAAGCTGGTGCAGCTGCAAGCAGAGCGTCGTGGCGGGATCTACATGTGAAGCGGAGTACATGGCAGCCTCGGAGGCAGCGCATGAAGCAATTTGGGTGAAGGAGTTCATCACCGACCTAGGAGTCATACCCAATGCGCCGGGGCCGATCAAACTCTTCTGTGATAACACTGGAGCTATTGCCCTTGCCAAGGAGCCCAGGTTTCACAAGAAGACCAGGCACATCAAGCGTCGCTTCAACTCCATCCGTGAAAATGTTCAAGATGGAGACATAGAAATTTGCAAAGTACATATAGATCTGAATGTCACAGATCCGTTGACTAAACCTCTCTCGCGAGCAAAACATGATCAACACCAGAACTCTATGGGTGTGCGATTCATCACAATGTAACTAGATTATTGACTCTAGTGCAAGTGGGAGACTGTTGGAAATATGCCCTAGAGGCAATAATAAAAGTATTATTATTATATTTCTTTGTTCATGATAATTGTCTTTATTCATGCTATAACTGTATTATCCGGAAATCGTAATACACGTGTGAATACATAGACCATAATATGTCCCTAGTAAGCCTCTAGTCGACTAGCTCGTTGATCAACAGATAGTCATGGTTTCCTGGCTATGGACATTGGATGTCATTGATAACGGGATCACATCGTTAGGAGAATGACGTGATGGACAAGACCCAATCCTAAGCATAGCACAAGATCGTGTAGTTCGTTTTGCTAGAGCTTTTCCAATGTCAAGTATCTTTTCCTTAGACCATGAGATCGTGTAACTCCCGGATACCGTAGGAGTGCTTTGGGTGTATCAAACGTCACAACGTAACTGGGTGACTATAAAGGTGCACTACAGGTATCTCTGAAAGTGTCTGTTGGGTTGACACGGATCGAGACTGGGATTTGTCACTCCGTATGACGGAGAGGTATCTCTGGGCCCACTCGGTAATGCATCATCATAATGAGCTCAAAGTGACCAAGTGTTGGGTCACGGGATCATGCATTACGGTACGAGCAAAGTGACTTGCCGGTAACGAGACTGAACGAGGCATTGGGATACCGACGATCGAGTCTCGGGCAAGTAACGTACCGATTGACAAAGGGAATTGTATATGGGGTTTGATCGAATCCTCGACATCGTGGTTCAATCGATGAAATCATCGTGGAACATGTGGGAGCCAACATGGGTATCCAGATCCCGCTGTTGGTTATTGACCGGAGAGTCGTCTCGGTCATGTCTGCATGTCTCCCGAACCCGTAGGGTCTACACACTTAAGGTTCGGTGACGCTAGGGTTATTAGGAAGACTTGTATGTGATTACCAAATGTTGTTTGGAGTCTCGGATGAGATCCCGGACGTCACGAGGAGTTTCGGAATGGTCTGGAGGTGAAGTTTTATATATGGGAAGTTGTCATGCGGACACCGGAAAGTTTCGGGGGCATATCGGTATTGTACCGGGGCCACCGGAGAGGTTCCGGGGGTCCACCGGGAGGGGCCACCCCTCTCGGAGGGCCACATGGGCCGCAAGGGGCAGGGAACCAGCCCCTGGAGGGCTGGGCGCGCCCCCCACCTTGGGCCCATGCGCCTAGGGTTGGGGGGGAAACCCTAAGGGGGGCGCCCCCTTTGCTTTGGGGCAAGTCCCCCCTCCCTGGCCGCTGCCCCCCCCTCTAGATCCCATCTAGAGGGGTCGGCCCCCCTTGCCCCTTCCCCTATAAATAGAGGGGTGAGGGGAGGGCTGCTATACACAACCCAAGGTGCAGCCCCTCCCCTCCCCAACACCTCTCCTCCTCCGTTACGTGCTTGGCGAAGCCTTGTCGGAGTACTGCCACACCAACACCATCACGCCGTCGTGCTGCCGTTGGAGAAATCTTCCTCAACCACTCCTTCCTCCTTGCTGGATCAAGACGGAGGAGACGTTGTTCGCCCCGTACGTGTGTTGAATGCGGAGGTGTTGTCCGTTCGGCACTTGGTCATCGATGATCTGAATCACGGCGAGTACGACTCCATCATCACCCTTCCCTTGAACGCTTCCGCACGCGATCTACAAGTGGTATGTAGATGCAATCTCTCTCCCATGACTCGTTGCTTAGATGAACTCATAGATGGATCTTGGTGAAACCGTAGGAAATTTTTTAATTTTCTGCAATGTTCCCCAACAGTGGCATCATGAGCTAGGTCTATGCGTAGTTCTCTATTGCACGAGTAGAACACAATTTTGTTGTGGGCGTGGATCTTGTCAACTTGCTTGCCACTACTAGTCTTTTCTTTCTTCAGCGCTATTGTGGGATGAAGCGGCCTGGACCAACCTTACACGTACGCTTACATGAGACTGGTTCCACCGACAGACATGCACTAGTTGCATAAGGTGGCTGGCGGGTGTCTGTCTCTCCCACTTTAGTTGGAGCGGATTCGATGAAAAGGGTCCTTATGAAGGGTAAATAGAAGTTGACAAAATCACGTTGTGGTTATTCGTAGGTAAGAAAACGTTCTTGCTAGAACCCAATTGCAGCCACGTAAAAGATGCAACAACAATTAGAGGACGTCTAACTTGTTTTTGCAGCAATTGTCATGTGATGTGATATGGCCAGAAGTTGTGATGAATGATGAATGATATATTGTGATGTATGAGATCATGTTCTTGTAATAGGAATCACAACTTGTATGTCGATGAGTATGACAACCGGCAGGAGCCATAGGAGTTGTCTTTATTTTTTGTATGACCTGCGTGTCATTGAAGAACGCCATGTAAATTACTTTACTTTATTGCTAAACGCGTTAGCCATAGAAGTAGAAGTAGTCATTGGCGTGACAACTTCATGAAGACACGATGATGGAGATCATGATGATGGAGATCATGGTGTCATGCCGGTGACAAGATGAGAATGGAGCCTCGAAGATGGACATCAATGGAGCTATATGATATTGTCCATATCATGTCACTACTATATAATTGCATGTGATGTTTATTATGTTTATGCATCTTGTTTACTTAGAACGACGGTAGTAAATAAGATGATCCCTTACAACAATTTCAAGAAGTGTTCTCCCCTAACTGTGCACCGTTGCTAAAGTTCGTCGTTTCGAAGCACCACGTGATGATCGGGTGTGATAGATCCTTATGTTCACATAAGACGAGTGTAAGACAGTTTTACACATGCAAAACACTTAGGGTTAACTTGACGAGCCTAGCATGTACAGACATGGTCTCGGAACACGGAGACCGAAAGGTCGAACACGAGTCGTATGGAAGATACGATCAACATGAAGATGTTCACCAACGATGACTAGTCCGTCTCACGTGATGATCGGACACGGCCTAGTCGACTCGGATCGTGTAACACTTAGATGACTAGAGGGTTGTCTAATCTGAGTGGGAGTTCATTGTAATAATTTGATTAGATGAACTTAATTATCATGAACTTAGTCTAAAACCTTTGCAAATATGTCTTGTAGATCAAATGGCCAACGCTCATGTCAACGTGAACTTCAACGCATTCCTAGAGAAAACCAAGCTGAAAGATGATGGCAGCAACTATACGGACTGGGTATTTGATACCGGTGCCGTTGCTCATATTTGTAACTCACAACAGGAGCTGCGGAATAAGCGGAGACTGGCGAAGGACGAGGTGACGATGCGCGTCGGGAATGGTTCCAAGGTCGATGTGATCGCCGTCGGCACGCTACCTCTACATTTACCTACGGGATTAGTTATAAACCTTAATAATTGTTATTTGGTGCCAAGTTTGAGCATGAACATTGTATCTGGATCTTGTTTGATACAAGATGGCTACTCATTTAAATCCGAGAATAATGGTTGTTCTATTTATATGAGAGATATGTTTTATGGTCATGCCCCTATGGTCTATGGTTTATTCTTAATGAATCTCGAGCGTAATATTACACATATTCATAGTGTGAATGCCAAAAGATGTAAAGTTGATAACGATAGTCCCACATACTTGTGGCACTGCCGCCTTGGTCACTTTGGTGTTAAGCGCATGAAGAAGCTCCATGATGATGGACTTTTAGAGTCTCTCGATTATGAATCATTTGACACATGCGAACCATGCCTCATGGGCAAAATGACCAAGACTCCGTTCTCCGGAACAATGGAGCGAGCAACCAACTTGTTGGAAATCATACATACCGATGTGTGCGGTCCAATGAGCGTTGAGGCTCGCAGAGGATATCGTTATGTTCTCACTCTCACTGATGACTTGAGTAGATATGGGTATGTCTACTTAATGAAACACAAGTCTGAGACCTTTGAAAAGTTCAAAGAATTTCAGAATGAGGTAGAGAATCAACGTGACCGAAAGATAAAGTTCCTACGATCAGATCGTGGAGGAGAATATTTAAGTCACGAATTTGGTACACACTTAAGGAAATGTGGAATCGTTTCACAACTCACGCCGCCTGGAACACCTCAGCGTAATGGTGTGTCCGAACGTCGTAATCACACTCTATTGGATATGGTGCGGTCTATGATGTCTCTTACCGATTTACCGCTATCATTTTGGGGATACGCTCTAGAGACAGCTACATTCACTTTAAATAGGGCACCGTCTAAATCCGTTGAGACGACACCGTATGAATTATGGTTTGGGAAGAAACCTAAGCTCTCATTTCTAAAAGTTTGGGGATGCGATGCTTATGTCACGAAACTTCAACCTGAAAACCTCGAACCCAAGTCGGAAAAATGCGTCTTCATAGGATACCCTAAGGAAACCGTTGGGTATACCTTCTACTTAAGATCCAAGGGCAAGATCTTTGTTGCCAAGAACGGATGCTTTCTGGAAAAAGAGTTTCTCTCGAAAGAAGTAAGTGGGAGGAAAGTAGAACTCGATGAAGTACTACCTCTCGAACGGGAAAGTAGTGCAGCTCGGGAAAATGTTCCTGTGATGCCTACACCAACTGAAGAGGAAAATAATGATGATCAAGGTACTTCGGATCAAGTTGCTACTGAACTTCGTAGGTCCACAAGGACACGTTCCGCACCAGAGTGGTACGGCAACCCTGTCCTGGATATCATGTTGTTAGACAACGGTGAACCTTCGAACTATGAAGAAGCGATGGCGGGCCCAGATTCCAACAAATGGATTGAAGCCATGAAATCCGAGATAGAATCCATGTATGAAAACAAAGTATGGACTTTGACAGACTTGCCCCATGATCGGCGAGCGATATAAAACAAATGGATCTTTAAGAAGAAGATGGACGCGGATGGAAATGTTACCATCTATAAAGCTCGACTTGTCGCTAAGGGTTATCGACAAGTTCAAGGGATTGACTACGATGAGACATTCTCTCCCATAGCGAAGCTGAAGTCCGTCCGAATCATGTTAGCAATTGCGGCATACTATGATTATGAGATATGGCAGATGGACGTCAAAACGGCATTCCTTAACGGACATCTTAAGGAAGAGCTGTATATGATGCAGCCGGAAGGTTTTGTCGATCCTAACAATGCTAACAAAGTATGCAAGCTCCAGCGATCCATTTATGGGCTGGTGCAAGCATCTCGGAGTTGGAACATTCGCTTTGATGAGATGATCAAAGCGTTTGGGTTTATGCAGACTTATGGAGAAGCCTGCATTTACAAGAAAGTGAGTGGGAGCTCTGTAGCATTTCTCATATTATATGTAGATGACATACTCTTGATGGGAAATAATATAGAACTTCTGGACAGCATTAAGGCCTACTTGAATAAGTGTTTTTCAATGAAGGAGCTTGGCGAAGCTGCTTACATATTAGGCATCAAGATCTATAGGGATAGATCGAGACGCCTCATAGGTCTTTCACAAAGCACATACCTTGATAAGATTTTGAAGAAGTTCAAAATGGATCAGTCCAAGAAACGGTTCTTGCCTGTGTTGCAAGGTGTGAGATTGAGCTCGGCTCAATCCCGACCACGGCAAAAGATAAAGAAGAGATGAGTGTCATCCCCTATGCTTCAGCCATAGGATCTATTATGTATGCCATGCTGTGTACCAGACCTGATGTAAACCTTGCCGTAAGTTTGGTAGGAAGGTACAAAAGTAATCCCGGCAAGGAACACTGGACAGCGGTCAAGAATATCCTGAAGTACCTGAAAAGGACAAAGGACATGTTTCTCATTTATGGAGGTGACGAAGAGCTCGTCGTAAAGGGTTACGTCGACGCTAGCTTCGACACATATCTGGATGACTCTAAGTCACAAACCGGATACGTGTATATGTTGAATGGTGGAGCAGTAAGCTGGTGCAGCTGCAAGCAGAGCGTCGTGGCGGGATCTACCTGTGAAGCGGAGTACATGGCAGCCTCGGAGGCAGCGCATGAAGCAATTTGGGTGAAGGAGTTCATCACCGACCTAGGATCATACCCAATGCGTCGGGGCCGATCAAACTCTTCTGTGACAACACTGGAGCTATTGCCCTTGCCAAGGAGCCCAGGTTTCACAAGAAGACCAGGCACATCAAGCGTCGCTTCAACTCCATCCGTGAAAATGTTCAAGATGCAGACATAGAAATTTGCAAAGTACATACGGATCTGAATGTCGCATATCCGTTGACTAAACCTCTCTCGCGAGCAAAACATGATCAACACCAGAACTCTATGGGTGTTCGATTCATCACAATGTAACTAGATTATTGACTCTAGTGCAAGTGGGAGACTATTGGAAATATTCCCTAGAGGCAATAATAAAAGGATTATTATTATATTTCCTTGTTCATGATAATAGTCTTTATTCATGCTATAACTGTATTATCCGGAAATCGTAATACACGTGTGAATATATAGACCATAATACGTCCCTAGTAAGCCTCTAGTTGACTAGCTAGTTGATCAACAGATAGTCATGGTTTCCTGGCTATGGACATTGGATGTCGTTGATAACGGGATCACATCATTAGGAGAATGATGTGATGGACAAGACCCAATCCTAAGCATAGCACAAGATCGTGTAGTTCGTTTGCTAGAGCTTTTCAAATGTCAAGTATCTTTTACTTAGACCATGAGATCGTGTAACTCCCGGATACCGTAGGAGCGCTTTGGGTGTATCAAACGTCACAACGTAACTGGGTGACTATAAAGGTGCACTACAGGTATCTCCGAAAGTGTCTGTTGGGTTGACACGGACCGAGACTGGGATTTGTCACTCCGTATGACGGAGAGGTATCTCTGGGCCCACTCGGTAATGCATCATCATAATGAGCTCAAAGTGACCAAGTGGTTGGTCACGGGATCATGCATTACGGTACGAGTAAATTGACTTGCCGGTAACGAGACTGATCGAGGTATTGGGATACCGACGATCGAGTCTCGAGCAAGTAATGTACCGATTGACAAAGGGAATTGTATACGGGGTTGTTTAATCCTCGACATCGTGGTTCATCCGATGAAATCATCGAGGAGCATGTGGGAGCCAACATGGGTATCCAGATCCCGCTGTTGGTTATTGCCCGAGAGTCGTCTCGGTCATGTCTACGTGTCTCCCGAACCCGTAGGGTCTACACACTTAAGGTTCGGTGACGCCAGGGTTGTATGAATATGAGTATGCAGCATACCGAATGTTGTTCGGAGTCCCGGATGAGATCCCGGACATCACAAGGAGTTTCGGAATGGTCCGGAGGTAAAGAATTATATATAGGAAGTGGTATTTCGGCCATCGGGAAAGTTTCGGGGTCACCCGGTAATGTACCGGGACCACCGGAAGGGTCCCGGGGGTCCACCGGGTGGGGCCATCCATCCCGGAGGGCCCCATGGGCTGAAGTGGGAGGGGAACCAGCCCATAGTGGGCTGGTGCGCCCCCCTAGGCCCACCCCCTGCGCCTAGGGTTGTAACCCTAGGGTGGGGGGGGGGGGGCGCACCACATGCCTTGGGGGGCACTCCACCCCCCTGGCCGCCGCCCCCTTGGGAGATTGCATCTCCCAGGGCCGGCGCCCCCCTGGGGGCCTATATAAAGGAGGGCAAGGGGGAGGGCAGCCGCACCCTGTGCATTGGCGCCTCCCTCCCCCTGCTACACCTCGTCCTCCTCCCATAGCAGCTTGGCGAAGCCCTGCCGGAGTTCTGCTGCATCCACCACCACGCCGTCGTGCTGTTGGATCATCATCAACCTCTCCTTCCCCCTTGCTGGATCAAGAAGGAGGAGACGTCTCCCGTCCCGTATGTGTGTTGAATGCGGAGGTGTTGTCCGTTCAGCACTTGGTCATCGGTGATCTGAATCACGGCGAGTACGACTCCATCATCACCATCCCCTTGAACGCTTCCGCACGTGATCTACAAGTGGTATGTAGATGCAATCACACTCCCTTGACTCGTTGCTTAGATGAACTCATAGATGGATCTTGGTGAAACCGTAGGAAAATTTTTAATTTTCTGCAACGTTCCCCGACAGTGGCATCATGAGCTAGGTCTATGCGTAGTTCTCTATTGCACGACTAGAACACAATTTTGTTGTGGGCGTGGATCTTGTGAACTTGCTTGCCACTACTAGTCTTTTCTTGCTTCAGCGGTATTGTGGGATGAAGCGGCCTGGACCAACCTTACATGTACGCTTACGTGAGACTGGTTCCACCGACAGACATGCACTAGTTGCATAAGGTGGCTGGCCGGTGTCTGTCTCTCCCACTTTAGTTAGAGCGGATTCGATGAAAAGGGTCCTTATGAAGGGTAAATAGAAGTTGACAAAATCACGTTGTGGTTATTCGTAGGTAAGAAAACATCCTTGCTAGAACCCAATTGCAGCCACGTAAAAGATGCAACAACAATTAGAGTACGTCTAACTTGTTTTTGCAGCAATTGTCATGTGATGTGATATGGCCAGAAGTTGTGATGAATGATGAATGATATATTGTGATGTATGAGATCATGTTCTTGTAATAGGAATCACGACTTGCATGTCGATGAGTATGACAACCGACAGGAGCTATAGGAGTTGTCCTAATTTTTATATGACATGCGTGTCATTGAAGAACGCCATGTAAATTACTTTACTTTATTGCTAAACGCGTTAGCCATAGAAGTAGTAGTCGTTGGCGTGACAACTTCATAAAGACACGGTGATGGAGATCATGATGATGGAGATCATGGTGTCATGCCGGTGACAAGATGAGAATGGAGCCCCGAAGATGGAGATCAATGGAGCTATATGATGTTGGCCATATCATGTCACTACTATATAATTGCATGTGATGTTTATTATGTTTATGCATCTTGTTTACTTAGAACGACGGTAGTAAATAAGATGATCCCTTACAACAATTTCAAGAAGTGTTCTCCCCTAACTGTGCACCGTTGCTAAAGTTCGTCGTTTTGAAGCACCACGTGATGATCGGGTGTGATAGATCCTTACGTTCACATACAACGGGTGTAAGACAGTTTTACACATGCAAAACACTTAGGGTTAACTTGACGAGCCTAGCATGTACAGACATGGCCTCGGAACACAGAGACCGAAAGGTCGAACACGAGTCGTATGGAAGATACGATCAACATGAAGATGTTCACCGACGATGACTAGTCCGTCTCACGTGATGATCGGACACGGCCTAGTCGACTCGGATCGTGTAACACTTAGATGACTAGAGGGATGTCATATCTGAGTGGGAGTTCATTGTAATAATTTGATTAGATGAACTTAATTATCATGAACTTAGTCTAAAACCTTTGCAAATATGTCTTGTAGATCAAATGGCCAACGCTCATGTCAACATGAACTTCAACGCGTTCCTAGAGAAAACCAAGCTGAAAGATGATGGCAGCAACTATACGGACTGGGTCCGGAACCTGAGGATCATCCTCATAGCTGCCAGGAAACAATATGTCCTAGAAGGACCGCTAGGTGACGCTCCCATCCCAGAGAACCAAGACGTTATGAACGCTTGGCGGTCTCGTGCTGATGATTACTCCCTCGTTCAGTGCGGCATGCTTTACAGCTTAGAACCGGGGCTCCAAAAACATTTTGAGCAACACGGAGCATATGAGATGTTCGAGGAGCTGAAACTAGTTTTTCAAGCTCATGCCCGGGTCGAGAGATATGAAGTCTCCGACAAGTTCTATAGTTGTAAGATGGAGGAATACAGTTCTGTCAGTGAGCACATACTCAAAATGTCTGGGTTGCACAACCGCCTGACCCAGCTGAACATTAACCTCCCTAACGAGGCGGTCATTGACAGAATCCTTCAGTCGCTCCCACCAAGCTACAAGAGCTTTGTGATGAACTACAATATGCAGGGGATGGTGAAGACCATTCCTGAAGTATTTTCAATGCTGAAGTCAGCAGAGGTTGAGATCAAGGAAGAACATCAAGTGTTGATGGTCAATAAGACCACTAAGTTCAAGAAGGGCAAGGGAAAGAAGAACTTCAAGAAGGACGGCAAGGATGTTGCCGCGCCCGGTAAGCCAGTTACCGGGAAGAAGTCAAAGAATGGACCCAAGCCTGAGACTGAGTGCTTTTATTGCAAGGGGAAGGGTCACTGGAAGCGGAACTGCCCCAAATACTTAGCAGATAAGAAGGCCGGCAACACCAAAGGTATATTTGATATACATGTAATTGATGTGTACCTTACCAGTACTCGTAGTAACTCCTGGGTATTTGATACCGGTGCCGTTGCTCATATTTGTAACTCACAACAGGAGCTGCGGAATAAGCGGAGACTGGCGAAGGACGAGGTGACGATGCGCGTCGGGAATGGTTCCAAGGTCGATGTGATCGCCGTCGGCACGCTACCTCTACATTTACCTACGGGATTAGTTATAAACCTTTATAACTGTTATTTGGTGCCAAGTTTGAGCATGAACATTGTATCTGGATCTCGTTTGATACGAGATGACTACTCATTTAAATCCAAGAATAATGGTTGTTCTATTTATATGAGAGATATGTTTTATGGTCATGCCCCTATGGTCAATGGTTTATTCTTAATGAATCTCGAGCGTAATATTACACATATTCATAGTGTGAATGCCAAAAGATGTAAAGTTGATAACGATAGTCCCACATACTTGTGGCACTGCCGCCTTGGTCACATTGGTGTCAAGCGCATGAAGAAGCTCCATGCTGATGGACTTTTAGAGTCTCTCGATTATGAATCATTTGACACATGCGAACCATGCCTCATGGGCAAAATGACCAAGACTCCGGAACAATGGAGCGAGCAACCAACTTGTTGGAAATCATACATACCGATGTGTGCGGTCCAATGAGCGTTGAGGCTCGCGAATATGGGTATGTCTACTTAATGAAACACAAGTCTGAGACCTTTGAAAAGTTCAAGGAATTTTAGAATGAGGTAGAGAATCAACGTGACCGAAAGATAAAGTTCCTACGATCAGATCGTGGAGGAGAATATTTAAGTCACGAATTTGGTACACACTTAAGGAAATGTGGAATCGTTTCACAACTCACGCCGCCTGGAACACCTCAGCGTAACGGTGTGTCCGAACGTCGTAATCGCACTCTATTGGATATGGTGCGGTCTATGATGTCTCTTACCGATTTACCGCTATCATTTTGGGGATACGCTCTAGAGACAGCTACATTCACTTTAAATAGGGCACCGTCTAAATCCGTTGAGACAACACCGTATGAATTATGGTTTGGGAAGAAACCTAAGTTGTCTTTTCTAAAAGTTTGGGGATGCGATGCTTATGTAAAAAAACTTCAACCTGAAAAGCTCGAACCCAAGTCGGAAAAATGCGTCTTCATAGGATACCCTAAGGAAACCGTTGGGTATACCTTCTACTTAAGATCCGAGGGCAAGATCTTTGTTGCCAAGAACGAATGCTTTCTAGAAAAAGAGTTTCTCTCGAAAGAAGTAAGTGGGAGGAAAGTAGAACTCGATGAAGTACTACCTCTCGAACGGGAAAGTAGTGCAGCTCAGGAAAATGTTCCTGTGATGCCTACACCAACTGAAGAGGAAAATAATGATGATGATCAAGGTACTTCGGATCAAGTTGCTACTGAACTTCGTAGGTCCACAAGGACACGTTCCGCACCAGAGCGGTACGGCAACCCTATCCTGGAAATCATGTTGTTAGACAACGGTGAACCTTCGAACTATGAAGAAGCGATGGCGGGCCCAGATTCCAACAAATGGTTTGAAGCCATGAAATCCGAGATAGAATCCATGTATGAAAACAAAGTATGGACTTTGACAGACTTGCCCGATGATCGGCGAGCGATAGAAAACAAATGGATCTTTAAGAAGAAGACGGACGCGGATGGAAATGTTACCATCTATAAAGCTCGACTTGTCGCTAAGGGTTATCGACAAGTTCAAGGGATTGACTACGATGAGACATTCTCTCCTGTAGCGAAGCTGAAGTCCGTCCGAATGATGTTAGCAATTGCCGCATACTATGATTATGAGATATGGCAGATGGACGTCAAAACGGCATTCCTTAACGGACATCTTAAGGAAGAGCTGTATATGATGCAGCCGGAAGGTTTTGTCGATCCTAACAATGCTAACAAAGTATGCAAGCTCCAGCGATCCATTTATGGGCTGGTGCAAGCATCTCGGAGTTGGAACATTCGCTTTGATGAGATGATCAAAGCGTTTGGGTTTATGCAGACTTATGGAGAAGCCTGCGTTTACAAGAAAGTGAGTGGGAGCTCTGTAGCATTTCTCATATTATATGTAGATGACATACTCTTGATGGGAAATAATATAGAACTTCTGGACAACATTAAGGCCTAATTGAATAAGTGTTTTTCAATGAAGGACCTTGGAGAAGCTGCTTACATATTAGGCATCATGATCTATAGGGATAGATCGAGACGCCTCATAGGTCTTTCACAAAGCACATACCTTGATAAGATTTTGAAGAAGTTCAAAATGGATCAGTCCGAGAAAGGGTTCTTGCCTGTGTTGCAAGGTGTGAGATTGACCTCTACTCAATCCCCAACCATGGCAAAAGATAAAGAAGAGATGAGTGTCATCCCCTATGCTTCAGCCATAGGATCTATTATGTATGCCATGTTGTGTACCAGACCTGATGTAAACCTTGCCGTAAGTTTGGTAGGAAGGTACAAAAGTAATCCCGGCAAGGAACACTGGACAGTGGTCAAGAATATCCTGAAGTACCTGAAAAGGACAAAGGACATGTTTCTCGTTTATGGAGGTGACGAAGAGCTCGTCGTAAAGGGTTACGTCGACGCTAGCTTCGACACAGATCTGGATGACTCCAAGTCACAAACCGGATACGTGTATATGTTGAATGGTGGAGCAGTAAGCTGGTGCAGCTGCAAGCAGAGCGTCGTGGCGGGATCTACATGTGAAGCGGAGTACATGGCAGCCTCGTAGGCAGCGCATGAAGCAATTTGGGTGAAGGAGTTCATCACCGACCTAGGAGTCATACCCAATGCGTCGGGGCCGATCAAACTCTTCTGCGATAACACTAGAGCTATTGCCCTTGCCAAGGAGCCCAGGTTTCACAAGAAGACCAGGCACATCAAGCGTCGCTTCAACTCCATCCGTGAAAATGTTCAAGATGGAGACATAGAAATTTGCAAAGTACATACGGATCTGAATGTCGCAGATCCATTGACTAAACCTCTCTCGCGAGCAAAACATGATCAACACCAGAACTCTATGGGTGTGCGATTCATCACAATGTAACTAGATTATTGACTCTAGAGCAAGTGGGAGACTGTTGGAAATATGCCCTAGAGGCAATAATAAAAGGATTATTATTATATTTCCTTGTTCATGATAATAGTCTTTATTCATGCTATAACTATATTATCCGGAAATCGTAATACACGTGTGAATACATAGACCATAATAAGTCCCTAGTAAGCCTCTAGTTGACTAGCTCGTTGATCAACAGATAGTCATGGTTTCCTGGCTATGGACATTGGATGTCATTGATAACGGGATCACATCATTAGGAGAATGATGTGATGGACAAGACCCAATCCTAAGCATAGCACAAAATCGTGTAGTTCGTTTGCTAGAGCTTTACAAATGTCAAGTATCTTTTCCTTAGACCATGAGATCGTGTAACTCCCGGATACCGTAGGAGTGCTTTGGGTGTATCAAACGTCACAACGTAACTGGGTGACTATAAAGGTGCACTACAGGTATCTCCGAAAGTGTCTGTTGGGTTGACACGGATCGAGACTGGGATTTGTCACTCCGTATGACGGAGAGGTATCTCTGGGCCCACTCAGTAATGCATCATCATAATGAGCTCAAAGTGAGCAAGTGGTTGGTCACGGGATCATGCATTACGGTACGAGTAAAGTGACTTGCCGGTAACGAGACTGAACGAGGTATTGGGATACCGACGATCGAGTCTCGGGCAAGTAACGTACCGATTGACAAAGGGAATTGTATACGGGGTTGTTTAATCCTCGACATCGTGGTTCATCCGATGAAATCATAGAGGAGCATGTGGGAGCCAACATGGGTATCCAGATCCCGCTGTTGGTCATTGCCCGAGAGTCGTCTCGGTCATGTCTACATGTCTCCCGAACCTGTAGGGTCTACACACTTAAGGTTCGGTGACACTAGGGTTGTATGAATATGAGTATGCAGCATACCGAATGTTGTTCGGATTCCCGGATGACATCTCGGACGTCACGAGGAGTTTCGGAATGGTCCGGAGGTAAAGAATTATATATAGGAAGTGGTATTTCGGCCATCAGGAAAGCTTCGGGGTCACCCGGTAATGTACCGGGACCATCAAAAGGGTCCCGGGGGTCCACCGGGTGGGGCCACCCATCCCGGAGGGCCCCATGGGCTGAAGTGGGAGGGGAACCAGCCCATAGTGGGCTGGTGCGCCCCCCTAGGCCCACCCACCGCGCCTAGGGTTGAAACCCTAGGGTGGGGGGGGGGGCGCACCACATGCCTTGGGGGGCACTCCACCCCCCTGGCCGCCGCCCCCTTGGGAGATTGCATCTCCCAGGGCCGGCGCCCCCCCTGGGGGCCTATATAAAGGAGGGCAAGGGGGAGGGCAGCCGCACCCTGTGCATTGGCGCCTCCCTCCCCCTGCTACACCTCGTCCTCCTCCCGCAGCAGCTTGGCGAAGCCCTGCCGGAGTTATGCTGCATCCACCACCACGCCGTCGTGCTCCTGGATCATCATCAACCTCTCCTTCCCCCTTGCTGGATCAAGAAGGAGGAGACGTCTCCCGTCCCGTACGTGTGTTGAATGCGGAGGTGCTGTCCGTTCAGCACTTGGTCATCGGTGATCTGAATCACGGCGAGTACGACTCCATCATCACCATCCCCTTGAACGCTTCCGCACGCGATTTACAAGTGGTATGTAGATGCAAACTCACTCCCTTGACTCGTTCCTTAGATGAACTCATAGATGGATCTTGGTGAAACCGTAGGAAATTTTTTAATTTTCTGCAACGTTCCCCAACAGTGGTATCAGAGCTAGGTCTATGCGTAGTTCTCTATTGCACGAGTAGAACACAATTTTGTTGTGGGCGTGGATCTTGTCAACTTGCTTGCCACTACTAGTATTTTCTTGCTTCAGCGGTATTGTGGGATGAAGCGGCCCGGACCAACCTTACACGTACGCTTACGTGAGACCGGTTCCACCGACAGACATGCACTAGTTGCATAAGGTGGCTGGCGGGTGTCTGTCTCTCCCACTTTAGTTGGAGCGGATTCGATGAAAAGGGTCCTTATGAAGGGTAAATAGAAGTTGAAAAAATCACGTTGTGGTTATTCGTAGGTAAGAAAACGTTCTTGCTAGAACCCAATTGCAGCCACGTAAAAGATGCAACAACAATTAGAGGACGTCTAACTTGTTTTCGCAGCAATTGTCATGTGATGTGATATGGCCAGAAGTTGTGATGAATGATGAATGATATATTGTGATGTATGAGATCATGTTCTTGTAATAGGAATCACGACTTGCATGTCGATGAGTATGACAACCGGCAGGAGCCATATTAGTTGTCTTTATTTTTGTATGACCTACATGTCATTGAAGAACGCCATGTAAATTCCTTTACTTTATTGCTAAACGCGTTAGCCATAGAAGTAGAAGTAGTCGTTGGCGTGACAACTTCATGAAGACACGATGATGGAGATCATGGTGTCATGCCAGTGACAAGATGATCATGGAGCCCCGAAGATGGAGATCAATGGAGCTATATGATATTGGCCATATCATGTCACTACTATATAATTGCAT
Organism: Triticum timopheevii; assembly: GCA_963921465.1. NCBI lineage: Eukaryota > Viridiplantae > Streptophyta > Magnoliopsida > Poales > Poaceae > Triticum > Triticum timopheevii. Next base: position 159,509,865 of record OY997272.1, read on the forward strand.
GTGATGTTTATTATGTTTATGCATCTTGTTTACTTAGAACGACGGTAGTAAATAAGATGATCCCTTACAACAATTTCAAGAAGTGTTCTCCCCTAACTGTGCACCATTGCTAAAGTTCGTCATTTCGAAGCACCACGTGATGATCGGGTGTGATAGATCCTTACGTTCACATACAACGGGTGTAAGACAGTTTTACACATGCAAAACACTTAGGGTTAACTTGACGAGCCTAGCATGTACAGACATGGCCTCGGAACACAGAGACCGAAAGGTCGAACACGAGTCGTATGGAAGATACGATCAACATGAAGATGTTCACGGACGATGACTAGTCCGTTTCACGTGATGATCGGACACGGCCTAGTCGACTCGGATCGTGTAACACTTAGATGACTAGAGGGATGTCTAATCTGAGTGGGAGTTCATTGTAATAATTTGATTAGATGAACTTAATTATCATGAACTTAGTCTAAAACCTTTGCATATATGTCTTGTAGATCAAATGGCCAACGCTCATGTCAACATGAACTTCAACGCGTTCCTAGAGAAAACCAAGCTGAAAGATGATGGCAGCAACTATACGGACTGGGTCCGGAACCTGAGGATCATCCTCATAGCTGCCAGGAAACAATATGTCCTAGAAGGACCGCTAGGTGATGCTCCCGTCCCAGAGAACCAAGATGTTATGAATGCTTGGCAGTCTCGCGCTGATGATTACTCCCTCGTTCAATGCGGCATGCTTTACAGCTTAGAACCGGGGCTCCAAAAGCGTTTTGAGCAACACGGAGCATGTGAGATGTTCGAGGAGCTGAAACTAGTTTTCCAAGCTCATGCCCGGGTCGAGAGATATGAAGTCTCCGACAAGTTCTATAGTTGTAAGATGGAGGAAAACAGTTCTGTCAGTGAGCACATACTCAAAATGTCTGGGTTGCACAACCGCCTTTCCCAGCTGAACATTAACCTCCTGGACGTGGCGGTCATTGACAGAATCCTTCAGTCGCTCCCACCAAGCTACAAGAGCTTTGTGATGAACTACAATATGCAGGGGATGGTGAAGACCTTTCCTGAAGTATTTTCAATGCTGAAGTCAGCAGAGGTTGAGATCAAGAAAGAACATCAAGTGTTGATGGTCAATAAGACCACTAAGTTCAAGAAGGCAAGGGCAAGAAGAACTTCAAGAAGGATGGCAAGGATGTTGCCGCGCCCGATAAGCCAGTTCTCGGGAAGAAGTCAAATAATGGACCCAAGCCTGAGACTGAGTGCTTTTATTGCAAGGGGAAGGGTCACTGGAAGCGGAACTGCCCCAAATACTTAGCGGATAAGAAGGTCGGCAACACCAAAGGTATATTTGATATACATGTAATTGATGTGTACCTTACCAGTACTCGTAGTAACTCCTGGGTATTTGATACCGGTGCCGTTGCTCATATTTGTAACTCACAACAGGAGCTGCGGAATAAGCGGAGACTGGCGAAGGACGAGGTGACGATGCGCGTGGGGAATGGTTCCAAGGTCGATGTGATCGCCGTCGGCACGCTACCTCTACATTTACCTACGGGATTAGTTATAAACCTTAATAATTGTTATTTGGTGCCAAGTTTGAGCATGAACATTGTATCTGGATCTCGTTTGATACGAGATGGCTACTCATTTAAATCCGAGAATAATGGTTGTTCTACTTATATGAGAGATATGTTTTATGGTCATGCCCCTATGGTCAATGGTTTATTCTTAATGAATCTCGAGCATAATATTACACATATTCATAGTGTGAATGCCAAAAGACGTAAAGTTGATAACGATAGTCCCACATACTTGTGGCACTGCCGCCTTGGTCACATTGGTGTCAAGCGCATGAAGAAGCTCCATGTTGATGGACTTTTAGAGTCTCTCGATTATGAATCATTTGACACATGCGAACCATGCCTCATGGGAAAAATGACCAAGACTCCGTTCTCAGGAATAATGGAGCGAGCAACCAACTTTTTGGAAATCATACATACCGATGTGTGCGGTCCAATGAGCGTTGAGGCTCGCGGAGGATATCGTTATGTTCTCACTCTCCCTGATGAGTTGAGTAGATATGGGTATGTCTACTTAATGAAACACAAGTATGAGACCTTTGAAAAGTTCAAAGAATTTCAGAATGAGGTAGAGAATCAACGTGACCGAAAGATAAAGTTCCTACGATCAGATCGTGGAGGAGAATATTTAAGTCACAAATTTGGTACACACTTAAGGAAATGTGGAATCGTTTCACAACTCACGCCGCCTGGAACACCTCAACGTAATGGTGTGTCCGAACGTCGTAATCGCACTTTATTGGATATGGTGTGGTCTATGATGTCTCTTACCGATTTACCGCTATCATTTTGGGGATACGCTCTAGAGACAGCTACATTCACTTTAAATAGGGCACCGTCTAAATCCATTGAGATGACACCGTATGAATTATGGTTTGGGAAGAAACCTAAGCTGTCGTTTCTAAAAGTTTGGGGATGCGATGCTTATGTCAAAAAACTTCAACCTGAAAAGCTCGAACCCAAGTCAGAAAAATGCGTCTTCATAGGATACCCTAAGGAAACCGTTGGGTATACCTTCTACTTAAGATCCGAGGGCAAGATCTTTGTTGCCAAGAACGGATGCTTTCTGGAAAAAGAGTTTCTCTCGAAAGAAGTAAGTGGGAGGAAAGTAGAACTCGATGAAGTACTACCTCTCGAATGGGAAAGTAGTGCAGCTCAGGAAAATGTTCCAGTGATGCCTACACCAACTGAAGAGGAAAATAATGATGATGATCAAGATACTTCGGATCAAGTTGCTACTGAACTTCGTAGGTCCACAAGGACACGTTCCACACCAGAGTGGTACGGCAACCCTGTCCTGGAAATCATGTTGTTAGACAACGGTGAACCTTCGAACTATGAAGAAGCGATGGCGGGCCCAGATTCCAACAAATGGCTTGAAGCCATGAAATCTGAGATAGAATCCATGTATGAAAACAAAGTATGGACTTTGACAGACTTGACCGATGATCGGCGAGCGATAGAAAACAAATGGATCTTTAAGAAGAAGACGGACGCGGATGGAAATGTTACCATCTATAAAGCTCGACTTGTCGCTAAGGGTTATCGACAAGTTCAAGGGATTGACTACGATGAGACATTCTCTCCCGTAGCGAAGCTGAAGTCCGTCCGAATCATGTTAGCAATTGCCGCATACTATGATTATGAGATATGGCAGATGGACGTTAAAACGGCATTCCTTAACGGACATCTTAAGGAAGATCTGTATATGATGCAGCCGAAAGGTTTTGTCGATCCTAACAATGCTAACAAAGTATGCAAGCTCCAGCGATCCATTTATGGGCTGGTGCAAGCATCTCGGAGTTGGAACATTCGCTTTGATGAGATGATCAAAGCGTTTGGGTTTATGCAGACTTATGGATAAGCCTGCGTTTACAAGAAAGTGAGTGGGAGCTCTGTAGCATTTCTCATATTATATGTAGATGGCATACTCTTGATGGGAAATAATATAGAACTTCTGGACAGCATTAAGGCCTACTTGAATAAGTGTTTTTCAATAAAGGACCTTGGAGAAGCTGCTTACATATTAGGCATCAAGATCTATAGGGATAGATCGAGACGCCTCATATGTCTTTCACAAAGCACATACCTTGATAAGATTTTGAAGAAGTTCAAAATGGATCAGTCCAAGAAAAGGTTCTTGCCTGTGTTGCAAGGTGTGAGATTGAGCTCGGCTCAATCCCCGACCACGGCAAAAGATAAAGAAGAGATGAGTGCCATCCCCTATGCTTCAGCCATAGGATCTATTATGTATGCCATGCTGTGTACCAGACCTGATGTAAACCTTGCCGTAAGTTTGGTAGGAAGGTACCAAAGTAATCCCGGCAAGGAACACTGGACAGCGGTCAAGAATATCCTGAAGTACCTGAAAAGGACAAAGGACATGTTTCTCGTTTATGGAGGTGACGAAGAGCTCGTCGTAAAGGGTTACGTCGACGCTAGCTTCGACACAGATCTGGATGACTCCAAGTCACAAACCGGATACGTGTATATGTTGAATGGTGGAGCAGTAAGCTGGTGCAGCTGCAAGCAGAGCGTCGTGGCGGGATCTACATGTGAAGCGGAGTACATGGCAGCCTCGGAGGCAGCGCATGAAGCAATTTGGGTGAAGGAGTTCATCACCGACCTAGGAGTCATACCCAATGCGTCGGGGCCGATCAAACTCTTCTGTGACAACACTAGAGCTATTGCCCTTGCTAAGGAGCCCAGGTTTCAAAAGAAGACCAGGCACATCAAGCGTCGCTTCAACTCCATCCGTGAAAATGTTCAAGATGGAGACATAGATATTTGCAAAGTACATACGGATCTGAATTTCGCAGATCCGTTGACTAAACCTCTCTCGCGAGCAAAACATGATCAACACCAGAACTCTATGGGTGTGTGATTCATCACAATGTAACTAGATTATTGACTCTAGTGCAAGTGGGAGACTGTTGGAAATATGCCCTAGAGGCAATAATAAAAGGATTATTATTATATTTCCTTGTTCATGATAATAGTCTTTATTCATGCTATAACTGTATTATCCGGAAATCGTAATACACGTGTGAATACATAGACCATAATACGTCCCTAGTAAGCCTCTAGTTGACTAGCTCGTTGATCAACAGATAGTCATGGTTTCCTGGCTATGGACATTGGATGTCGTTGATAACGGGATCACATCATTAGGAGAATGATGTGATGGACAAGACCCAATCCTATGCATAGCACAAGATCGTGTAGTTCGTTTGCTAGAGCTTTTCAAATGTCAAGTATCTTTTCCTTAGACCATGAGATCGTGTAACTCCTGGATACCGTAGGAGTGCTTTGGGTGTATCAAACGTCACAACGTAACCGGGTGACTATAAAGGTGCACTACAGGTATCTCCGAAAGTGTCTGTTGGGTTGACACGGATCGAGACTGGGATTTGTCACTCCGTATAACGGAGAGGTATCTCTGGGCCCACTCGGTAATGCATCATCATAATGAGCTCAAAGTGACCAAGTGTTGGGTCACGGGATCATGCATTACGGTACGAGTAAAGTGACTTGCCGGTAACGAGACTGAACAAGGTATTGGGATATCGACGATCGAGTCTCGGGCAAGTAACGTACCGATTGACAAAGGGAATTGTATACGGGGTTGTTTAATCCTCGACATCATGGTTCATCCGATGAAATCATCGAGGAGCATGTGGGAGCCAACATGGGTATCCAGATCCCGCTGTTGGTTATTTCCCGAGAGTCGTCTCGGTCATGTCTACGTGTCTCCCGAACCCGTAGGGTCTACACACTTAAGGTTCGGTGACGCTAGGGTTGTATGAATATGAGTATGCAGCATACCAAATGTTGTTCGGAGTCCCGGATGAGATCCCGGATGTCACGAGGAGTTTCGGAATGGTCCGGAGGTAAAGAATTATATATAGGAAGTGGTATTTTTGCCATCGGGAAAGTTTCGGGGTCACCCGGTAATGTACCAGGACCACCGGAAGGGTCCCGGGGGTCCACCGGGTGGGGCCACCCATCCCGGAGGGCCCCATGGGCTGAAGTTGGAGGGGAACCAGCCCATAGTGGGCTGGTGCGCCCCCCTAGGCCCACCCCCTGCGCCTAGGGTGGGGGGCGCACCACATGCCTTGGGGGGCACACCACCCCCCTGGCCGCCGCCCCCTTGGGAAATTGCATCTCCCAGGGCCGGCACCCCCCTGGGGGCCTATATAAAGGAGGGCAAGGGGGAGGGCAGCCGCACCCTGTGCATTGGCGCCTCCCTCCCCCTGCTACACCTCGTGCTCCTCCCGCAGCAGCTTGGCGAAGCCCTGCCGGAGTTCTGCTGCATCCACCACCACGCCGTCGTGCTGTTGGATCATCATCAACCTCTCCTTCCCCCTTGTTGGATCAAGAAGGAGGAGACTTCTCCCGTCCCGTACGTGTGTGGAACGCGGAGGTGCTGTCCGTTTAGCACTTGGTCATCGGTGATCTGAATCACGGCGAGTACGACTCCATCATCACCATCCCCTTGAACGCTTCCGCACGCGATCTACAAGTGGTATGTAGATGTAAACTCACTCCCTTGACTCGTTGCTTAGATGAACTCATAGATGGATCTTGGTGAAACCGTAGGAAAATTTTTAATTTTCTGCAACGTTCCCCAACAGTGGCATCATGAGCTAGGTCTATGCGTAGTTCTCTATTGCATGACTAGAACACAATTTTGTTGTGGGCGTGGATCTTGTCAACTTGCTTGCCACTACTAGTCTTTTCTTGCTTCAGCGGTATTGTGGGATGAAGTGGCCCGGACCAACCATACACGTACGCTTACGTGAGACCGGTTCCACCGACAGACATGCACTAGTTGCATAAGGTGGCTGGCGGGTGTCTGTCTCTCCCACTTTAGTTGGAGCGGATTCGATGAAAAGGGTCCTTATGAAGGGTAAATAGAAGTTGACAAAATCACATTGTGGTTATTCGTAGGTAAGAAAACGTTCTTGCTAGAACCCAATTGCAGCCACGTAAAAGATGCAACAACAATTAGAGGACGTCTAACTTGTTTTTGCAGCAATTGTCATGTGATGTGATATGGCCAGAAGTTGTGATAAATGATGAATGATATATTGTGATGTATGAGATCATGTTCTTGTAATAGGAATCACGACTTGCATGTCGATGAGTATGACAACCGGCAGGAGCCATAGGTGTTGTCTTTATTTTTTGTATGACCTGCGTGTCATTGAAGAATGCCATGTAAATTACTTTACTTTATTGCTAAACGCGTTAGCCATAGAAGTAGAAGTAGTTGTTGGCGTGACAACTTCATGAAGACACGATGATGGAGATCATGATGATGGAGATCATGGTGTCATGCCGGTGACAAGATGATCATGGAGCCCCGAAGATGGAGATCAATGGAGCTATATGATATTGGCCATATCATGTCACTACTATATAATTGCATGTGATGTTTATTATGTTTATGCATCTTGTTTACTTAGAACGACGTTAGTAAATAAGATGATCCATTACAACAATTTCAAGAAGTGTTCTCCCCTAACTATGCACCGTTGCTAAAGTTCGTCATTTCGAAGCACCATGTGATGATCGGGTGTGATAGATCCTTACGTTCACATACAACGGGTGTAAGAAAGTTTTACACATGCAAAACACTTAGGGTTAACTTGACGAGCCTAGCATGTACAGACATGGCCTCGGAACACGGGGACCGAAAGGTCGAACACGAGTCGTATGGAAGATACGATCAACATGAAGATGTTCACTGACGATAACTAGTCCGTCTCACGTGATGATCGGACACGGCCTAGTCGACTCGGATCGTGTAACACTTAGATGACTAGAGGGATGTCTAATCTGAGTGGGAGTTCATTGTAATAATTTGATTAGATGAACTTAATTATCATGAACTTAGTCTAAAACCTTTGCAAATATGTCTTGTAGATCAAATGGCCAACGCTCATGTCAACATGAACTTCAACGCGTTCCTAGAGAAAACCAAGCTGAAAGATGATGGCAGCAACTATACGGACTGGGTCCGGAACCTGAGGATCATCCTCATAGCTGCCAGGAAACAATATGTCCTAGAAGGACCGCTAGGTGACGCTCCCATCCCAGAGAACCCAGACGTTATGAACGCTTGGCAGTCTCGCGCTGATGATTACTCCCTCGTTCAGTTCGGCATGCTTTACAGCTTAGAACCGGGATCCAAAAGCGTTTTGAGCAACACGGAGCATATGAGATGTTCGAGGAGCTGAAACTAGTTTTTCAAGCTCATGCCTGGGTCGAGAGATATGAAGTGTCTGACAAGTTCTATAGTTGTAAGATGGAGGAAAACAATTCTGTCAGTGAGCACATACTCAAAATGTCTGGGTTGCACAACCGCCTGTCCCAGCTGGACATTAACCTCCCGGACGAGGCGGTCATTGACAGAATCCTTCAGCCGCTCCCACCAAGCTACAAGAGCTTTGTGATGAACTACAATATGCAGGGGATGGTGAAGACCATTCCTGAAGTATTTTCAATGCTAAAGTCAGCAGAGGTTGAGATCAAGAAAGAACATCAAGTGTTGATGCTCAATAAGACCACTAAGTTCAAGAAGGGCAAGGGCAAGAAGAACTTCAAGAAGGACGGCAAGGATGTTGCCGCGCCCGGTAAGCCAGTTACCGGGAAGAAGTCAAAAAATGGACCCAAGCCTGAGACTGAGTGCTTTTATTGCAAGGGGAAGGGTCACTGGAAGCGGAACTGCCCCAAATACTTAGCGGATAAGAAGGCCGGCAACACCAAAGGTATATTTGATATACATGTAATTGCTGTGTACCTTACCAGTACTCGTAGTAACTCCTGGGTATTTGATACCGGTGCCGTTGCTCATATTTGTAACTCACAGCAGGAGCTGCGGAATAAGCGGAGACTGGCGAAGGACGATGTGACGATGCGCGTCGGGAATGGTTCCAAGGTCGATGTGATCGCCGTCGGCACGCTACCTCTACATTTACCTACGGGATTAGTTATAAACCTTAATAATTGTTATTTGGTGCCAAGTTTGAGCATGAACATTGTATCTGGATCTCGTTTGATACGAGATGGATACTCATTTAAATCCGAGAATAATGGTTGTTCTATTTATATGAGAGATATGTTTTATGGTCATGCCCCTATGGTCAATGGTTTATTCTTAATGAATCTCGAGCATAATATTACACATATTCATAGTGTGAATGCCAAAAGATGTAAAGTTGATAACGATAGTCCCACATACTTGTGGCACTGTCGCCTTGGTCACATTGGTGTCAAGCGCATGAAGAAGCTCCATGCTGATGGACTTTTAGAGTCTCTCGATTATGAATCATTTAACACATGCGAACCATGCCTCATGGGCAAAATGACCAACACTCCGTTCTCCGGAACAATGGAGCGAGCAACCAACTTGTTGGAAATCATACATACCGATGTGTGCGGTCCAACGAGCGTTGAGGCTCGCGGAGGATATCGTTATGTTCTCACTCTCACTAATGACTTGAGTAGATATGGGTATGCCTACTTAATGAAACACAAGTCTGAGACCTTTGAAAAGTTCAAAGAATTTCAGAATGAGGTAGAGAATCAACGTGACCGAAAGATAAAGTTCCTACGATCAGATCGTGGAGGAGAATATTTAAGTCACGAATTTGGTACACACTTAAGGAAATGTGGAATCGTTTCACAACTCACGCGGCCTGGAACACCTCAGCGTAATGGTGTGTCCGAACGTCGTAATCGCACTCTATTGGATATGGTGTGGTCTATGATGTCTCTTACCGATTTACCGTTATCATTTTGGGGATACGCTCTAGAGATAGCTACATTCACTTTAAATAGGGCACCGTCTAAATCCGTTGAGACAACATCGTATGAATTATGGTTTGGGAAGAAACCTAAGCTGTCGTTTCTAAAAGTTTGGGGATGCGATGCTTATGTCAAAAAACTTCAACCTGAAAAGCTCGAACCCAAGTCGGAAAAATGCGTCTTCATAGGATACCCTAAGGAAACCGTTGGGTATACCTTCTACTTAAGATCCGAGGGCAAGATCTTTGTTGCCAAGAACGGATGCTTTCTGGAAAAAGAGTTTCTCTCGAAAGAAGTAAGTGGGAGGAAAGTAGAACTCGATGAAGTACTACCTCTCGAACGGGAAAGTAGTACAGCTCAGGAAAATGTTCCTGTGATGCCTACACCAACTGAAGAGGAAAATAATGATGATGATCAAGGTACTTCGGATCAAGTTGCTACTGAACTTCGTAGGTTCACAAGGACACGTTCCGCACCAGAGTGGTACGGCAACCCTGTCCTGGAAATCATGTTGTTAGACAATGGTGAACCTTCGAACTATGAAGAAGCGATGGCGGGCCCAGATTCCAACAAATAGCTTGAAGCCATGAAATCCGAGATAGAATCCATGTATGAAAACAAAGTATGGACTTTGACAGACTTGCCCGATGATCGGCGAGCGATAGAAAACAAACAGATCTTTAAGAAGAAGACGGACGCGGATGGAAATGTTACCATCTATAAAGCTCAACTTGTCGCTAAGGGTTATCGACAAGTTCAAGGGAGTGACTACGATGAGACATTCTCTCCCGTAGCGAAGCTGAAGTCCGTCTGAATCATGTTAGCAATTGCCGCATACTATGATTATGAGATATGGCAGATGGACGTCAAAACGGCATTCCTTAACGAACATCTTAAGGAAGAGTTGTATATGATGTAGCCGAAAGGTTTTGTCGATCCTAACAATGCTAACAAAGTATGCAAGCTCCAACGATCCAGTTATGGGCTGGTGCAAGCATCTCGGAGTTGGAACATTCGCTTTGATGAGATGATCAAAGCGTTTGGGTTTATGCAGACTTATGGAGAAGCCTGCGTTTACAAGAAAGTGAGTGGGAGCTCTGTAGCATTTCTCATATTATATGTAGATGACATACTCTTGATGGGAAATAATATAGAACTTCTGGACATCATTAAGGCCTACTTGAATAAGTGTTTTTCAATGAAGGACCTTGGAGAAGCTGCTTACATATTAGGCATCAAGATCTATAGGGATAGATCGAGACGCCTCATAGGTCTTTCACAAAGCACATACCTTGATAAGATTTTGAAGAAGTTCAAAATGGATCAGTCCAAGAAAGGGTTCTTGCCTGTGTTGCAAGGTGTGAGATTGAGCTCGGCTCAATCCCCGACCACGACAAAAGATAAACAAGAGATGAGTGTCATCCCCTATGCTTCAGCCATAGGATCTATTATGTATGCCATGCTGTGTACAAGACCTGATGTAAACCTTGCCGTAAGTTTGGTAGGAAGGTACCAAAGTAATCCCGGCAAGGAACACTGGATAGCGGTCAAGAATATCTTGAAGTACCTGAAAAGGACAAAGGACATGTTTCTCGTTTATGGGGGTGACGAAGAGCTCGTCGTAAAGGGTTACGTCGACGCTAGCTTCGACACAGATCTGGATGACTCTAAGTCACAAACCGGATACGAGTATATGTTGAATGGTGGAGCAGTAAGTTGGTGCAGCTGCAAGCAGAGCGTCGTGGCGGGATCTACATGTGAAGCGGAGTACATGGCAGCCTCGGAGGCAGCGCATGAAGCAATTTGGGTGAAGGAGTTCATCACCGACCTAGGAGTCATACCCAATGCGTCGGGGCCGATCAAACTCTTCTGTGACAACACTGGAGCTATTGCCCTTGCTAAGGAGCCCAGGTTTCACAAGAAGACCAGGCACACCAAGCGTCGCTTCAACTCCATCCATGAAAATGTTCAAGATGGAGACATAGAAATTTGCAAAGTACATACGGATCTGAATGTCGCAGATCCATTGACTAAACCTCTCTCCCGAGCAAAACATGATCAACACCAGAACTCTATGGGTGTTAGATTCATCACAATGTAACTAGATTATTGACTCTAGTGCAAGTGGGAGACTGTTGGAAATATGCCCTAGAGGCAATAATAAAAGGATTATTATTATATTTCCTTGTTCATGATAATAGTCTTTATTCATGCTATAACTGTATTATCCGGAAATCGTAATACACGTGTGAATACATAGACCATAATACGTCCCTAGTAAGCCTCTAGTTGACTAGCTCATTGATCAACAGATAGTCATGGTTTCCTGGCTATGGACATTGGATGTCGTTGATAACGGGATCACATCATTAGGAGATTGATGTGATGGACAAGACCCAATCCTAAGCATAGCACAAGATCGTGTAGTTCGTTTGCTAAAGCTTTTCAAATGTCAAGTATCTTTTCCTTAGACCATGAGATCGTGTAACTCCCGAATACCGTAGGAGTGCTTTGGGTGTATCAAACGTCACAACGTAACTGGGTGACTATAAAGGTGCACTACAGGTATCTCCGAAAGTGTCTGTTGGGTTGACACGGATCGAGACTGGGATTTGTCACTCCGTATGATGGAGAGGTATCTCTGGGCCCACTCGGTAATGCATCATCATAATGAGCTCAAAGTGACCAAGTGGTTGGTCACAGGATCATGCATTACGGTACGAGTAAAGTGACTTGCCGGTAACGAGACTGAACGAGGTATTGGGATACCGACGATCGAGTCTCAGGCAAGTAACGTACCGATTGACAACGGGAATTGTATACAGGGTTGTTTAATCCTCGACATTGTGGTTCATCCGATGAAATCATCGAGGAGCATGTGGGAGCCAACATGGGTATCCAGATCCTGCTGTTGGTTATTGCCCAAGAGTCGTCTCGGTCATGTCTACGTGTCTCCCGAACCCGTAGGGTCTACACACTTAAGGTTCGGTGACACTAGGGTTGTATGAATATGAGTATGCAGCATACCGAATGTTGTTCGGTGTCTCAGATGACATCCCGGACATCACGAGGAGTTTCGGAATGGTCCGGAGGTAAAGAATTATATATAGGAAGTGGTATTTCGGCCATCGGGAAAGTTTCGGGGTCACCCGGTAATGTACCGGGACCACCGGAAGGGTCCCGGGGGTCACTGGGTGGGGCCACCCATCCTGGAGGGCCCCATGGGCTGAAGTGGGAGGGGAACCAGCCCATAGTGGGCTGGTGCGCCCCCCTAGGCCCACCCCCTGCGCCTAGGGTTGAAACCCTAGGGTGGGGGGGGGGGGGGCGCACCACATGCCTTGGGGGGCACTCCACCCCCCTGGCCGCCGCCCCCTTGTGAGATTGCATCTCCCAGGGCCGGCGCCCCCCTGGGGGCCTATATAAAGGAGGGCAAGGGGGAGGGCAGCCGCACCCTATGCATTGGCGCCTCCCTCCCCCTGCTACACCTCGTCCTCCTCCCGCAGCAGCTTGGCGAAGCCCTGCCGGAGTTCTGCTGCATCCACCACCATGCCGTCGTGCTGCTGGATCATCATCAACCTCTCCTTCCCCCTTGCTGGATCAAGAAGGAGGAGACGTCTCCCGTCCCGTACGTGTGTTGAACGCGGAGGTGTTGTCCGTTCAGCACTAGGTCATCGGTGATCTGAATCACGGCGAGTACGACTCCATCATCACCATCCCCTTGAACGCTTCTGCACGTGATCTACAAGTGGTATGTAGATGCAAACTCACTCCCTTGACTCGTTGCTTAGATGAACTCATAGATGGATCTTGGTGAAACCGTAGAAATTTTTTTAATTTTCTGCAATGTTCCCCAACAGTGGCATCATGAGCTAGGTCTATGCGTAGTTCTCTATTGCACGAGTAGAACACAATTTTGTTGTGGGCGTGGATCTTGTCAACTTGCTTGCCACTACTAGTCTTTTCTTGCTTCAGTGGTATTGTGGGATGAAGCAGCCCGGACCAACCTTACACGTACGCTTACGTGAGACCGGTTCCACCAACAGACATGCACTAGTTGCATAAGGTGGCTGGCGGGTGTCTGTCTCTCCCACTTTAGTTGGAGCGGATTTGATGAAAAGGGTCCTTATGAAGGGTAAATAGAAGTTGACAAAATCACGTTGTGGTTATTCGTAGGTAAGAAAACGTTCTTGCTAGAACCCAATTGCAGCCACGTAAAAGATGCAACAACAATGAGAGGACGTCTAACTTGTTTTTGCAGCAATTGTCATGTGATGTGATATGGCCAGAAGTTGTGATGAATGATGAATGATATATTGTGATGTATGAGATCATGTTCTTGTAATAGGAATCACGACTTGCATGTCGATGAGTATGACAACCAGCAGGAGCCATAGGAGTTGTCTTTATTTTTGTATGACCTGCGTGTCATTGAAGAACGCCATGTAAATTGATTTACTTTATTGCTAAAAGCGTTAGCCATAGAAGTAGAAGTAGTCGTTGGCGTGACAACTTCATGAAGACACGATGATGGAGATCATGATGATGGAGATCATGGTGTCATGCCGGTGACAAGATGATCATGGAGCCCCGAAGATGGAGATCAATGGATCTATATGATATTGGCCATATCATGTCACTACTATATAATTGCATGTGATGTTTATTATGTTTATGCATCTTGTTTACTTAGAACGACGGTAGTAAATAAGATGATCCCTTACAAAAATTTCAAGAAGTGTTCTCCCCTAACTGTGCACCGTTGCTAAAGTTCGTCGTTTTGAAGCACCACGTGATGATCGGGTGTGATAGATCCTTACGTTCACATACAACGGGTGTAAGACAGTTTTAGACATGCAAAACACTTAGGGTTAACTTGACGAGCCTAACATGTACAGACATGGCCTCGGAACACGGAGACCGAAAGGTCGAACACGAGTCGTATGGAATATACGATCAACATGAAGATGTTCACCGACGATGACTAGTTCATCTCACGTGATGATCGGACACGGCCTAGTAGACTCGGATCGTGTAACACTTAGATGACTAGAGGGATGTCTAATCTGAGTGGGAGTTCATTGTAATAATTTGATTAGATGAACTTAATTATCATGAACTTAGTCTAAAACCTTTGCAAATATGTCTTGTAGATCAAATGGCCAACGCTCATGTCAACATGAACTTCAACGCGTTCCTAGAGAAAACCAAGCTGAAAGATGATGGCAGCAACTATACGGACTGGGTCCGAAACCTGAGGATCATCCTCATAGCTGCCAGGAAACAATATGTCCTAGAAGGACCGCTAGGTGATGCTCCCGTCCTAGCGAACCAAGACGTTATGAACGCTTGGCAATCTCGCGCTGATGATTACTCCCTCGTTCAGTGCGGCATGCTTTACAGCTTAGAACCGGGGCTCCAAAAGCGTTTTGAGCAACACGGAGCATATGAGATGTTCGACGAGCTGAAACTAGTTTTCCAAGCACATGCCCGAGTCGAGAGATATGAAGTCTCCAACAAGTTTTATAGTTGTAAGATGGAGGAAAACAGTTCTGTCAGTGAGCACATACTCAAAATGTCTGGGTTGCACAACCGCCTGTCCCAGCTGGACATTAACCTCCCGGACGAGGCGGTCATTGGCAAAATCCTTCAGTCGCTCCCACCAAGCTACAAGAGCTTTGTGATGAACTACAATATGCAGGGGATGGTGAAGACCATTCCTGAAGTATTTTCAATGCTGAAGTCAGCAGAGGTTGAGATCAAGAAAGAACATCAAGTGTTGATGGTCAATAGGACCACTAAGTTCAAGAAGGGCAAGGGCAAGAAGAACTTCAAGAAGGACGGCAAGGATGTTGCCGCGCCCGGTAAGCCAGTTACCAGGAAGAAGTCAAAGAATGGACCCAAGCCTGAGACTGAGTGCTTTTATTGCAAGGGGAAGGGTCACTGGAAGCGGAACTGCCCCAAATACTTAGCGGATAAGAAGGCCGGCAACACCAAAGGTATATTTGATATACATGTAATTGATGTGTACCTTACCAGTACTCGTAGTAACTCCTGGGTATTTGATACCGGTGCCGTTGCTCATATTTGTAACTCACAACAGGAGCTGCGGAATAAGCGGAGACTGGCGAAGGACGAGGTGACGATGCGCGTCGGGAATGGTTCTAAGGTCGATGTGATCGCCGTCGCCACGCTACCTCTACATTTACCTACGGGATTAGTTATAAACCTTAATAATTGTTATTTGGTGCCAAGTTTGAGCATGAACATTGTATCTGGATCTCGTTTGATACGAGATGGCTACTCATTTAAATCCGAGAATAATGGTTGTTCTATTTATATGAGAGATATGTTTTATGGTCATGCCCCTATGGTCAAGGGATTATTCTTAATGAATCTCGAGCGTAATATTACACATATTCATAGTGTGAATGCCAAAAGATGTAAAGTTGATAACAATAGTCCCACATACTTGTGGCACTGCCGCCTTGGTCACATTGGTGTCAAGCGCATGAAGAAGCTCCATGCTGATGGACTTTTAGAGTCTCTCGATTATGAACCATTTGACACATGCAAACCATGCCTCCTGGGCAAAATGACCAAGACTCTGTTCTCCGGAACAATGGAGCGAGCAACCAACTTGTTGGAAATCATACATACCGATGTGTGCGGTCCAATGAGCGTTGAGGCTCGCGGAGGATATCGTTATGTTCTCACTCTCACTGATGACTTGGGTAGATATGGGTATGTCTACTTAATGAAACACAAGTCTGAGACCTTTGAAAAGTTCAAAGAATTTCAGAATGAGGTAGAGAATCAACGTGACCGAAAGATAAAGTTCCTACGATCAGATCGTGGAGGAGAATATTTAAGTCACGAATTTGGTACACACTTAAGGAAATGTGGAATCGTTTCACAACTCACGCCGCCTGGAACACCTCAGCGTAACGGTGTGTCCGAACATCGTAATCGCACTCTATTGGATATGGTGCGGTCTATGATGTCTCTTACCGATTTACCGCTATCATTTTGGGGATATGCTCTAGAGACAGCTACATTCACTTTAAATAGGGCACCGTCTAAATCCGTTGATACGACACCGTATGAATTATGGTTTGGGAAGAAACCTAAGCTGTCGTTTCTAAAAGTTTGGGTATGCGATGCTTATGTCAAAAAACTTCAACCTGAAAAGCTCGAACCCAAGTCGGGAAAATGCGTCTTCATAGGATACCCTAAGGAAACCGTTGGGTATACCTTCTACTTAAGATCCGAGGGCAAGATCTTTGTTGCCAAGAACGGATGCTTTTTGGAAAAAGAGTTTCTCTCGAAAGAAGTAAGTGGGAGGAAAGTAGAACTCGATGAAGTACTACCTCTCGAACGGGAAAGTAGTGCAGCTCAGGAAAATGTTCCTGTGATGCCTACACCAACTGAAGAGGAAAATAATGATGATGATCAAGGTACTTCGGATCAAGTTGCTACTGTACTTTGTAGGTCTACAAGGACACGTTTCGCACTTGAGTGGTACGGCAACCCTGTCCTGGAAATCATGTTGTTAGACAACGGTGAACCTTCGAACTATGAAGAAGCGATGGCAGGCCCAGATTCCAACAAATGGCTTGAAGCCATGAAATCCGAGATAGAATCCATGTATGAAAACAAAGTATGGACTTTGACAGACTTGCCCGATGATCGGCGAGCGACAGAAAACAAATGGATCTTTAAGAAGAAGACGGACGCGGATGGAAATGTTACCATCTATAAAGCTCGACTTGTCGCTAAGGGTTATCGACAAGTTCAAGGGATTGACTACGATGAGACATTCTCTCCCGTAGCGAAGCTGAAGTCCGTCCGAATCATGTTAGCAATTGTCGCATACTACGATTATGAGATATGGCAGATGGACGTCAAAACGGCATTCCTTAACGGACATCTTAAGGAAGAGCTGTATATGATGCAGCCGGAAGGTTTTGTCGATCCTAACAATGCTAACAAAGTATGCAAGCTCCAGCGATCCATTTATGTGCTGGTGCAAGCATCTCGGAGTTGGAACATTCGCTTTGATGAGATGATCAAAGCGTTTGGGTTTATGCAGACTTATGGAGAAGCCTGCGTTTACAAGAAAGTGAGTGGGAGCTCTGTAGCATTTCTCATATTATATGTAGATGACATACTCTTGATGGGAAATAATATAGAACTTCTGGACAGCATTAAGGCCTACTTGAATAAGTGTTTTTCAATGAAGGACCTTGGAGAAGTTGCTTACATATTAGGCATCAAGATCTATAGGGATAGATCAAGACGCCTCATAGGTCTTTCACAAAGCACATACCTTGATAAGATTTTGAAGAAGTTCAAAATGGATCAGTCCAAGAAAGGGTTCTTGCCTGTGTTGCAAGGTGTGAGATTGAGCTCGGCTCAATCCCCGACCACGGCAAAAGATAAAGAAGAGATGAGTGTCATCCCCTATGCTTCAGCCATAGGATCTATTATGTATGCCATGCTGTGTACCAGACCTGATGTAAACCTGGACGTAAGTTTGGTAGGAAGGTACCAAAGTAATCCCGGCAAGGAACACTGGACAACGGTCAAGAATATCCTGAAGTACCTGAAAAGGACAAAGGACATGTTTCTCGTTTATGGAGGTGACGAAGAGCTCGTCGTAAAGGGTTATGTCGACGCTAGCTTTGACACAGATCTGGATGACTCTAAGTCACAAACCGGATACATGTATATGTTGAATGGTGGAGTAGTAAGCTGGTGCAGCTGCAAGCAGAGCGTCGTGGCGGGATCTACATGTGAAGCGGAGTACATGGCAGCCTTGGAGGCAGCGCATGAAGCAATTTGGGTGAAGGAGTTCATCACCGACCTAGGAGTCATACCCAATGCGTCGGGGCCGATCAAACTCTTCTGTGACAACACTGGAGCTATTGCCCTTGCTAAGGAGCCCAGGTTTCACAAGAAGACCAGGCACATCAAGCATCGCTTCAACTCCATCCGTGAAAATGTTCAAGATGGAGACATAGAAATTTGCAAAGTACATACGGATCTGAATGTCGCAGATCCGTTGACTAAACCTCTCTCGCGAGCAAAACATGATCAACACCAGAACCCTATGGGTGTGCGATTCATCACAATGTAACTAGATTATTGACTCTAGTGCAAGTGGGAGACTGTTGGAAATATGCCCTAGAGGCAATAATAAAAGGATTATTATTATATTTCCTTGTTCATGATAATAGTCTTTATTCATGCTATAACTGTATTATCCAGAAATCATAATACACGTGTGAATACATAGACCATAATACGTCCCTAGTAAGCCTCTAGTTGACTAGCTCGTTGATCAACATATAGTCATGGTTTCCTGGCTATGGACATTGGATGTCGTTGATAACGGGATCACATCATTAGGAGAATGATGTGATGGACAAGACCCAATCCTAAGCATAGCACAAGATCGTGTAGTTCGTTTGCTAGAGCTTTTCAAATGTCAAGTATCTTTTCCTTAGACCATGAGATCGTGTAACTCCCGGATACCGTAGGAGTGCTTTGGGTGTATCAAACGTCACAACGTAACTGGGTGACTATAAAGGTGCACTATAGGTATCTCCGAAAGTGTCTGTCGGGTTGACACGGATCGAGACTGGGATTTGTCACTCCGTATGACGGAGAGGTATCTCTAGGCCCACTCGGTAATGCATCATCATAATGAGCTCAAAGTGACCAATTGGTTGGTCACGGGACCATGCATTATGGTACAAGTAAAGTGACTTGCCGGTAACGAGACTGAACGAGGTATTGGGATACCGACGATCGAGTCTCGGGCAAGTAACGTATCGATTGACAAAGGGAATTGTATAAGGGGTTGTTTAATCCTCGACATCGTGGTTCATCTGATGAAATCATCGAGGAGCATGTGGGAGCCAACATGGGTATCCAGATCCCGCTGTTGGTTATTGCCCGAGAGTCGTCTCGGTCATGTCTACGTGTCTCCCGAACCCGTAGGGTCTACACACTTAAGGTTCGGTGACGCTAGGGTTGTATGAATATGAGTATGCAGCATACCGAATGTTGTTTGGAGTCCCGGATGAGATCCCGGACGTCACGAGGAGTTTCGGAATGGTCCGGAGGTAAAGAATTATATATAGGAAGTGGTATTTCGGCCATCGGGAAAGTTTCGGGGTCACCCGGTAATGTATCGGGACCACCGGAAGGGTCCCGGGGGTCCCCCGGGTGGGGCCACCCATCCCGAAGGGCGCCATGGGCTGAAGTGGGAGGGGAACCAGCCCATAGTGGGCTGGTGCGCCCCCTAGGCCCACCCCCTGCGCCTAGGGTGGGGGGCGCACCACATGCCTTGGGGGGCACACCACCCCCCTGGTCGCCGCCCCCTTGGGAGATTGCATCTCCCAGGGCCGGCGCCCGCCCTGGGGGCCAATATAAAGGAGGGCAAGGGGGAGGGCAGCTGCACCCTGTGCATTGGCGCCTCCCTCCCCCTGCTACACCTCGTCCTCCTCCCGCAACAGCTTGGCGAAGCCCTGCCGGAGTTCTGCTGCATCCAGCACCACGCCGTCGTGCTGCTGGATCATCATCAACCTCTCCTTCCCCCTTGATGGATCAAGAAGGAGGAGACGACTCCCGTCCCGTACGTGTGTTGAACGCGGAGGTGCGATCCGTTTAGCACTTGGTCATCGGTGATCTGAATCACGGCGAGTACGACCCCATCATCAGCATCCCCTTGAACGCTTCCGCACGCGATCTACAAGTGGTATGTAGATGCAAACTCACTCCCTTGACTCGTTGCTTAGATGAACTCATAGATGGATCTTGGTGAAACCGTAGGCAAATTTAGTTTTCTGCAACGTTCCCCAACAGTGGCATCATGAGCTAGGTCTATGCGTAGTTCTCTATTGCACGAGTAGAACACAATTTTGTTGTGGGTGTGGATCTTGTCAACTTGCTTGCCACTACTAGTCTTTTCTTGCTTCAGCGGTATTGTGGGATGAAGCGGCCTGGACCAACCTTACACGTACGCTTATGTGAGACCGGTTCCACCGACAGACATGCACTAGTTGCATAAGGTGGCTGGCGGGTGTCTGTCTCTCCCACTTTAGTTGGAGCGGATTCGATGAAAAGGGTCCTTATGAAGGGTAAATAGAAGTTGACAAAATCACGTTCTGGTTATTCGTAGGTAAGAAAACGTTCTTGCTAGAACCCAATTGCAGCCACGTAAAAGATGCAACAACAATTAGAGGACGTCTAGCTTGTTTTTGCAGCAATTGTCATGTGATGTGATATGGCCAGAAGTTGTGATGAATGATGAATGATATATTGTGATGTATGAGATCATGTTCTTGTAATAGGAATCACGACTTGCATGTCGATGAGTATGACAACCGGCAGGAGCCATAGGAGTTGTCTTTATTTTTGTATGACCTGCGTGTCATTGAAGAACGCCATGTAAATTACTTTACTTTATTGCTAAACGCATTAGCCATAGAAGTAGAAGTAGTCGTTGGCGTGACAACTTCATGAAGACATGATGATGGAGATCTTGATGATGGAGATCATGGTGTCATGCCGGTGACAAGATGATCATGGAGCCCCGAAGATGGAGATCAATGGAGCTATATGATATTGGTCATATCATGTCACTACTATATAATTGCATGTGATGTTTATTATGTTTATGCATCTTGTTTACTTAGAACGACGGTAGTAAATAAGATGATCCCTTACAACAATTTCAAGAAGTGTTCTCCCCTAACTGTGCACCGTTGCTAAAGTTCGTCGTTTCGAAGCACCACGTGATGATCGGGTGTGATAGATCCTTACGTTCACATACAACGGGTGTAAGACAGTTTTACACATGCAAAACACTTAGGGTTAACTTGACGAGCCTAGCATGTACAGACATGGCCTCGGAACACGGAGACCGAAAGGTCAAACACGAGTCGTATGGAAGATATGATCAACATGAAGATGTTCACCGACGATGACTAGTCCGTCTCACGTGATGATCGGACACGGCCTAGTCGACTCGGATCGTGTAACACTTAGATGACTACAGGGATGTCTAATCTGAGTGGGAGTTTATTGTAATAATTTGATTAGATGAACTTAATTATCATGAACTTAGTCTAAAACCTTTGCAAATATGTCTTGTAGATCAAATGACCGTTCCTAGAGAAAACCAAGCTGAAAGATGATGGCAGCAACTATACGGACTGGGTCCGGAACCTGAGGATCATCCTCATAGCTGCCAGGAAACAATATGTCCTAGAAGGACCGCTAGGTGACGCTCCCGTCCCAGAGAACCAAGACGTTATGAACGCTTGGCAGTCTCGCGCTGATGATTACTCCCTCGTTCAGTGCGGCATGCTTTACAGCTTAGAACCGGGGCTCCAAAAGCGTTTTGAGCAACACGGAGCATATGAGATGTTCGAGGAGCTGAAACTAGTTTTCCAATCTCATGCCCGGGTCGAGAGATATGAAGTCTCCGACAAGTTCTATAGTTGTAAGATGGAGGAAAACAGTTCTGTCAGTGAGCACATACTCAAAATGTCTGGGTTGCACAACCGCCTGTCCCAGCTGGACATTAACCTCCCGAATGAGGCGGTCATTGACAGAATCCTTCAGTCGCTCCCACCAAGCTACAAGAGCTTTGTGATAATCTACAATATGCAGGGGGTGGTGAAGACCATTCCTGAAGTATTTTCAATGTTGAAGTCAGCAGAGGTTGAGATCAAGAAAGAACATCAAGTGTTGATGGTCAATAAGACCACTAAGTTCAAGAAGGGCAAGGGCAAGAAGAACTTCAAGAAGGACGGCAAGGATGTTGCCGCGCCCGGTAAGCCAGTTACCGGGAAGAAGTCAAAGAATGGACCCAAGCCTGAGACTGAGTGCTTTTATTGCAAGGGGAAGGGTCACTGGAAGTGGAACTGCCCCAAATACTTAGCGGATAAGAAGGCCGGCAACACCAAAGGTATATTTGATATACATGTAATTGATGTGTACATTACCAGTACTCGTAGTAACTCCTGGGTATTTGATACCGGTGCCGTTGCTCATATTTGTAACTCACAACAGGAGCTGCGGAATAAGCGGAGACTGGCGAAGGACGAGGTGACGATGCGCGTCGGGAATGGTTCCAAGGTCGATGTGACCGCCGTCGCCACGCTACCTCTACATTTACCTACGGGATTAGTTATAAACCTTAATAATTGTTATTTGGTGCCAAGTTTGAGCATGAACATTGTATCTGGATCTTGTTTGATACGAGATGGCTACTCATTTAAATCTGAGAATAATGGTTGTTCTATTTACATGAGAGAGATATGTTTTATGGTCATGCCCCTATGGTCAATGGTTTATTCTTAATGAATCTCGAGCGTAATATTACACATATTCATAGTGTGAATGGCAAAAGATGTAAAGTTGATAATGATAGTCCCACATACTTGTGGCACTGCCGCCTTGGTCACATTGGTGTCAAGCGCATGATGAAGTTCCATGCTGATGGACTTTTAGAGTCTCTCGATTATGAATCATTTGACACATGCGAACCATGCCTCATGGGCAAAATGACCAAGACTCCATTCTCCGGAACAATGGAGCGAGCAACCAACTTGTTGGAAATCATACATACCGATGTGTGCGGTCCAATGAGCGTTGAGGCTCGCGGAGGATATCGTTATGTTCTCACTCTCACTGATGACTTGAGTAGATATGGGTATGTCTACTTAATGAAACACAAGTCTGAGACCTTTGAAAAGTTCAAAGAATTTCAGAATGAGGTAGAGAATCAACGTGACCGAAAGATAAAGTTCCTACGATCAGATCGTGGAGGAGAATATTTAAGTCACGAATTTGGTACACACTTAAGGAAATGTGGAATCGTTTCACAACTCACGCCGCCTGGAACACCTCAGCGTAACAGTGTGTCCGAACGTCGTAATCGCACTCTATTGGATATGGTGCGGTCTATGATGTCTCTTACCGATTTACCGCTATCATTTTGGGGATACGCTCTAGAGACAGCTACATTCACTTTAAATAGGGCACCGTCTAAATCCGTTGAGACGACACCGTATGAATTATGGTTTGGGAAGAAACCTAAGCTGTCATTTCTAAAAGTTTGGGGATGTGATGCTTATGTCAAAAAACTTCAACCTGAAAAGCTCGAACCCAAGTCGGGAAAATGCGTCTTCATAGGATACCCTAAGGAAACCGTTGGGTATACCTTCTACTTAAGATCCGAGGGCAAGATCTTTGTTGCCAAGAACGGATGCTTTCTGGAAAAGGAGTTTCTCTCGAAAGAAGTAAGTGGGAGGAAAGTAGAACTCGATGAAGTACTACCTCTCGAACAGGAAAGTAGTGCAGCTCAGGAAAATGTTCCTGTGATGCCTACACCAACTGAAGAGGAAAATAATGATGATGATCAAGGTACTTCAGATCAAGTTGCTACTGAACTTCGTAGGTCCACAAGGACACGTTCCGCACCAGAGTGGAACAGCAACCCTGTCCTGGAAATCATGTTGTTAGACAACGGTGAACCTTCGAACTATGAAGAAGCGATGGCGGGCCCAGATTCCAACAAATGGCTTGAAGCCATGAAATCCGAGATAGAATCCATATATGAAAACAAAGTATGGACTTTGACAGACTTGCCCGATGATCGGCGAGCGATAGAAAACAAATGGATCTTTAAGAAGAAGACGGACGCGGATGGAAATGTTACCATCTATAAAGCTCGACTTGTTGCTAAGGGTTATCAACAAGTTTAAGGGATTGACTACGATGAGACATTCTCTCCCGTAGCGAAGCTGAAGTCCGTCCGAATCATGTTAGCAATTGCCGCATACTATGATTATGAGATATGGCAGATGGACGTCAAAACGGCATTCCGTAATGGACATCTTAAGGAAGAGCTGTATATGATGCAGCTGGAAGGTTTTGTCGATCCTAACAATGCTAACAAAGTATGCAAGCTCCAGTGATCCATTTATGGGCTGGTGCAAGCATCTTCGAGTTGGAACATTCGCTTTGATGAGATGATCAAAGCGTTTGGGTTTATGCAGACTTATGGAGAAGCCTGCGTTTACAAGAAAGTGAGTGGGAGCTCTGTAGCATTTCTCATATTATATGTAGATGACATACTCTTGTTGGGAAATAATATAGAACTTCTGGACAGCATTAAGGCCTACTTGAATAAGTGTTTTTCAATGAAGGACCTTGGAGAAGCTGCTTAGATATTAGGCATCAAGATCTATAGGGATAGATCGAGACGCCTCATAGGTCTTTCACAAAGCACATACCTTGATAAGATTTTGAAGAAGTTCAAAATGGATCAGTCCAAGAAAGGGTTCTTGCCTGTGTTGCAAGGTGTGAGATTGAGCTCAGCTCAATCCCCGACCACGGCAAAAGATAAAGAAGAGATGAGTGTCATCCCCTATGCTTCAGCCATAGGATCTATTATGTATGCCATGCTGTGTACCAGACCTGATGTAAACCTGGACGTAAGTTTGGTAGGAAGGTACCAAAGTAATCCCAGCAAGGAACACTGGATAGCGGTCAAGAATATCCTGAAGTACCTGAAAAGGACAAAGGACATGTTTCTCGTTTATGGAGGTGACGAAGAGCTCGTCGTAAAGGGTTACGTCGACGCTAGCTTTGACACAGATCTGGATGACACTAAGTCACAAACCGGATATATGTATATTTTGAATGGTGGAGCAGTAAGCTGGTGCAGCTGCAAGCAGATCGTCGTGGCAGGATCTACATGTGAAGCGGAGTACATGGCAGCCTCGGAGGTAGCGCATGAAGCAATTTGGGTGAAGGAGTTCATCACCGACCTAGGAGTCATACCCAATGCGTCGGGGCCGATCAAACTCTTCTATGACAACACTGGAGCTATTGCCCTTGCTAAGGAGCCCAGGTTTCACAAGAAGACCAGGCACATCAAGCGTCGCTTCAACTGTATCCGTGAAAATGTTCAAGATGGAGACATAGAAATTTGCAAAGTACATACGGATCTGAATGTCGCAGATCCGTTGACTAAACCTCTCTCGCGAGCAAAACATGATCAACACCAGAACTCTATGGGTGTGCGATTCATCACAATGTAACAAGATTATTGACTCTAGTGCAAGTGGGAGACTGTTGGAAATATGCCCTAGAGGAAATAATAAAAGGATTATTATTATATTTCCTTGTTCATGATAATAGTCTTTATTCTTGCTATAACTGTATTATCCAGAAATCGTAATACATGTGTGAATACATAGACCATAATACGTCCCTAGTAAGCCTCTAGTTGACTAGCTCGTTGATCAACAGATAGTCATGGTTTCCTGGCTATGGACATTGGATGTCGTTGATAACGGGATCACATCATTAGGAGAATGATGTGATGGACAAGACCCAATCCTAAGCATAGCACAAGATCGTGTAGTTCGTTTGCTAGAGCTTTTCAAATGTCAAGTATCTTTTCCTTAGACCATGAGATCGTGTAACTCCCGGATACCGTAGGAGTGCTTTGGGTGTATCAAACATCACAACGTAACTGGGTGACTATAAAGGTGCACTACAGGTATCTCCGAAAGTGTCTGTTGGGTTGACACGGATCGAGACTGGGATTTGTCACTCCGTATGACGGAGAGGTATCTCTGGGCCCACTCGGTAATGCATCATCATAATGAGCTCAAAGTGACCAAGTGGTTTGTCACGGGATCATGCATTACGGTACGAGTAAAATGACTTGCCGGTAACGAGACTGAACGAGGTATTGGGATACCGACGATCGAGTCTCGGGCAAGTAACGTACCGATTGACAAAGGGAATTGTATATGGGGTTGTTTAATCCTCGACATCATGGTTCATCCGATGAAATCATCGAGGAGCATGTGGGAGCCAACATGGGTATCCAGATCCCGCTGTTGGTTATTGCCCGAGAGTCGTCTCGGTCATGTCTACGTGTCCGAACCCGTAGGGTCTACACACTTAAGGTTCGGTGACGCTAGGGTTGTATGAATATGAGTATGCAGCATACCGAATGTTTTTAGGAGTCCCGGATGAGATCCCGGACGTCACGAGGAGTTTCGGAATGGTCCGGAGGTAAAGAATTATATATAGGATGTGGTATTTCGGCCATCGGGAAAGTTTCGGGGTCACCCGGTAATGTACCGGGACCACCGGAAGGATCCCGGGGGTCCACTGGGTGGGGCCACCCATCCCGGAGGGCCCCATGGGCTGAAGTGGGAGGGGAACCAGCCCATAGTGGGCGGGTGCGCCCCCTAGGCCCAACCCCTGTGCCTAGGGTTGAAACCCTAGGGTGGGGGGGGGGGGGGGCGCACCACATGCCTTGGGGGGCACTCCACCCCCCTGGCCGCCGCCCCCTTGGGAGATTGCATCTCGCAGGGCCGGCCCCCCCTGGGGGCCTATATAAAGGAGGGCAAGGGGAGGGCAGCCGCACCCTGTGCATTGGCGCCTCCCTCCCCCTGCTACACCTCGTCCTCCTCCCGCAGCAGCTTGGCGAAGCCCTGCCGGAGTTCTGCTGCATCCACCACCATGCCATCGTGTTGCTGGATCATCATCAACCTCTCCTTCCCCCTTGCTGGATCAAGAAGGAGGAGACGTCTCCCGTCCCGTACGTGTGTTGAACGCGGAGGTGATGTCCGTTCAGCACTTGGTCATCGGTGATCTGAATCACGGCGAGTACGACTCCATCATCACCATCCCCTTGAACGCTTCCGCACGCGATCTACAAGTGGTATGTTGATGCAAACTCACTCCCTTGACTCGTTGCTTAGATGAACTCATAGATGGATCTTGGTGAAACCGTAGGAATTTTTTTAATTTTCTGCAACGTTCCCCAACAGTGGCATCATGAGCTAGGTCTATGCGTAGTTCTCTATTGCACGAGTAGAACACAATTTTGTTGTGGGCGTTGATCTTGTCAACTTGCTTGCCACTACTAGTATTTTCTTGCTTCAGCGGTATTGTGGGATGAAGCGGCCTGGACCAACCTTACACGTACGCTTACGTGAGACCGGTTCCACCGACAGACATGCACTAGTTGCATAAGGTGGCTGGCGGGTGTCTGTCTCTCCCACTTTAGTTGGAGCGGATTCGATGAAAAGGGTCCTTATGAAGGGTAAATAGAAGTTGACAAAATCACGTTCTGGTTATTCGTAGGTAAGAAAACGTTCTTGCTAGAACCCAATTGCAGCCACGTAAAAGATGCAACAACAATTAGAGGACGTCTAACTTGTTTTTGCAGCAATTGTCATGTGATGTGATATGGCCAGAAGTTGTGATGAATGATGAATGATATATTGTGATGTATGAGATCATGTTCTTGTAATAGGAATCACGACTTGCATGTCGATGAGTATGACAACCGGCAGGAGCCATAGGAGTTGTCTTTATTTTTGTATGACCTGCGTGTCATTGAAGAACTCCATGTAAATTACTTTACTTTGTTGCTAAACGCGTTAGCCATAGAAGTAGAAGTAGTCGTTGGTGTGACAACTTCATGAAGACACGATGATGGAGATCATGATAATGGAGATCATGGTGTCATGCCGGTGACAAGATGAACATGGAGCCCCGAAGATGGAGGTCAATGGAGCTATATGATATTGGCCATATCATGTCACTACTATATAATTGCATGTGATGTTTATTATGTTTATGCATCTTGTTTACTTAGAACGACGGTAGTAAATAAGATGATCCCTTACAACAATTTCAAGAAGTGTTCTCCCCTAACTGTGCACCGTTGCTAAAGTTCGTCGTTTCGAAGCACCACGTGATGATCGGGTGTGATAGATCCTTACGTTCACATACAACGGGTAAGACAGTTTTACACATGCAAAACACTTAGGGTTAACTTGACGACCCTAGCATGTACAGACATGGCCTCGGAACACGGAGACCGAAAGGTCGAACACGAGTCGTATGGAAGATACGATCAACATGAAGATGTTCACCGACGATGACTAGTCCATCTCACGTGATGATCGGACACGGCCTAGTCGACTCGGATCGTGTAACACTTAGATGACTAGAGGGATGTCTAATCTAAGTGGGAGTTCATTGTAATAATTTGATTAGATGAACTTAATTATCATGAACTTAGTCTAAAACCTTTGCAAATATGTCTTGTAGATCAAATGGCCAATGCTCATGTCAACATGAACTTCAACGCGTTCCTAGAGAAAACCAAGCTGAAAGATGATGGCAGCAACTATACGGACTTGGTCCGGAACCTGAGGATCATCCTCATAGCTGCCAGGAAACAATATGTCCTAGAAGGACCGCTAGGTGACGCTCCCGTCCCAGAGAACCAAGACGTTATGAACGCTTGGCAGTCTCGCGCTGATGATTACTCCCTCGTTCAGTGCGGCATGCTTTAGAGCTTAGAAACGGGGCTCCACAAGCGTTTTGAGAAACACGGAGCATATGAGATGTTCGAGGAGCTGAAACTAGTTTTCCAAGCTCATGCCCAAGTCGAGAGATATGAAGTCTCCGACAAGTTCTATAGTTGTAAGATGGAGGAAAACAGTTCTGTCAGTGAGCACATACTCAAAATGGCTGGGTTGCACAACCGCCTGTCCCAGCTGGACATTAACCTCCCGGACGAGGCGGTCATTGACAGAATCCTTCAGTCGCTCCCACCAAGCTACAAGAGCTTTGTGATGAACTACAATATGCAGGGGATGGTGAAGACCATTCCTGAAGTATTTTCAATGCTGAAGTCAGTAGAGGTTGAGATCAAGAAAGAACATCAAGTGTTGATGGTCAATAAGACCACTAAGTTCAAGAAGGGCAAGGGCAAGAAGAACTTCAAGAAGGACGGCAAGGATGTTGCCGCGCCCGGTAAGCCAGTTACCGGGAAGAAGTCAAAGAATGGACCCAAGCCTGAGACTGAGTGCTTTTATTGCAAGGGGAAGGGTCACTGGAAGCGGAACTGCCCCGAATATTTAGTGGATAAGAAGGCCGGCTACACCAAAGGTATATTTGATATACATGTAATTGATGTGTACCTTACCAGTACTCGTAGTAACTCCTGGGTATTTGATACCGGTGTCGTTGCTCATATTTGTAACTCAAAACAGGAGCTGCGGAATAAGCGGAGACTGGCGAAGGACGAGGTGACGATGCACGTCGGGAATGGTTCCAAGGTCGATGTGATCGCCGTCGGCACGCTACCTCTACATTTACCTACGGGATTAGTTATAAACCTTAATAATTGTTATTTGCTGCCAAGTTTGAGCATGAACATTGTATCTGGATCTTGTTTGATACGAGATGGCTACTCATTTAAATCCGAGAATAATGGTTGTTCTATTTTTATGAGAGAGATATGTTTTATGGTCATGTCCCTATGGTCAATGGTTTATTCTTAATGAATCTCGAGCGTAATATTACACATATTCATAGTGTGAATGCCAAAAGATGCAAAGTTGATAACGATAGTCCCACATACTTGTGGCACTGCCGCCTTGGTCACATTGGTGTCAAGCGCATGAAGAAGCTCCATGCTGATGGACTTTTAGAGTCTCTCGATTATGAATCATTTGACACATGCAAACCATGCCTCATGGGCAAAATGACCAAGACTCCGTTCTCCGGAACAATGGAGCGAGCAACCAACTTGTTGGAAATCATACATACCGATGTGTGCGGTCCAATGAGCGTTGAGGCTCGCGGAGGATATCGTTATGTTCTCACTCTCACTGATGACTTGAGTAGATATGGGTATGTCTACTTAATGAAACACAAGTCTGAGACCTTTGAAAAGTTCAAAGAATTTCAGAATGAGGTAGAGAATCAACGTGACCGAAAGATAAAGTTCCTACGATCAGATCGTGGAGGAGAATATTTAAGTCACGAATTTGGTACACACTTAAGGAAATGTGGAATCATTTAACAACTCACGCCGCCTGGAACACCTCAGCGTAACGGTGTGTCCGAACGTCGTAATTGCACTCTATTGGATATGGTGCGGTCTATGAAGTCTCTTACCGATTTACCGCTATCATTTTGGGGATACGCTCTAGAGACAGCTACATTCACTTTAAATAGGGCACCGTCTAAATTCGTTGAGATGACACCGTATGAATTATGGTTTGGGAAGAAATCTAAGCTGTCGTTTCTAAAAGTTTGGGGATGCGATGCTTATGTCAAAAAACTTCAACCTGAAAAGCTCGAACCCAAGTCGGAAAAATGCGTCTTCATAGGATACCCTAAGGAAACTGTTGAGTATACCTTCTACTTAAGATCCGAGGGCAAGATCTTTGTTGCCAAGAACGGATGCTTTCTGGAAAAAGAGTTTCTCTCGAAAGAAGTAAGTGGGAGGAAAGTAGAACTCGATGAAGTACTACCTCTCGAACGGGAAAGTAGTGCAGCTCAGGAAAATGTTCCTGTGATGCCTACACCAACTGAAGAGGAAAATAATGATGATGATCAAGGTACTTCAGATTAAGTTGCTACTGAACTTCGTAGGTCCACAAGGACACGTTCCGCACCAGAGTGGTACGGCAACCCTGTCCTGGAAATCATGTTGTCAGACAACGGTGAACCTTCGAACTATGAAGAAGCGATGGTGGGCCCAGATTCCAACAAATGGCTTGAAGCCATGAAATCCGAGATAGAATCCATGTATGAAAACAAAGTATGGACTTTCACAGACTTGCCTGATGATCGGCGAGCGATAGAAAACAAATGGATCTTTAAGAAGAAGACGGACGCGGATGGAAATGTTACCATCTATAAAGCTCGACTTGTCGCTAAGGGTTATCGACAAGTTCAAGGGATTGACTACAATGAGACATTCTCTCCCGTAGCGAAGCTGAAGTCCGTCCGAATCATGTTAGCAATTGCCGCATACTATGATTATGAGATATGGCAGATGGACGTCAAAACGGCATTCCTTAACGGACATCTTAAGGAAGAGCTGTATATGATGCAGCCGGAAGGTTTTGTCGATCCTAACAATGCTAACAAAGTATGCAAGCTCCAGCGATCCATTTATGGGCTGGTGCAAGCATCTCGGAGTTGGAACATTCGCTTTGATGAGATGATCAAAGCGTTTGGGTTTATGCAGACTTATGGAGAAGCCTGCGTTTACAAGAAAGTGAGTGGGAGCTCTGTAGCATTTCTCATATTATATGTAGATGACATACTCTTGATGGGAAATAATATAGAACTTCTAGACAGCATTAAGGCCTACTTGAATAAGTGTTTTTCAATGAAGGACCTTGGAGAAGCTGCTTACATATTAGGCATCAAGATCTATAGGGATAGATCGAGACGCCTCATAGGTCTTTCACAAAGCACATACCTTGATAAGATTTTGAAGAAGTTCAAAATGGATCAGTCCAAGAAAGGGTTCTTGCCTGTGTTGCAAGGTGTGAGATTAAGCTCGGCTCAATCCCCGACCACGGCAAAAGATAAAGAAGAGATGAGTGTCATCCCCCATGCTTCAGCCATAGGATCTATTATGTATGCCATGCTGTGTACCAGACCTTATGCAAACCTTGTCGTAAGTTTGGTAGGAAGGTACCAAAGTAATCCCGGAAGGAACACTGGACAGCGGTCAAGAATATCCTGAAGTACATGAAAAGGACAAAGGACATGTTTCTCGTTTATGGAGGTGACGAAGAGCTCGTCGTAAAGGGTTACGTCGACGCTAGCTTCGACACAGATCTGGATGACTCTAAGTCACAAACCGGATACGTGTATATGTTGAATGGTGGAGCAGTAAGCTGGTGCAGCTGCAAGCAGAGCGTCGTGGCGGGATCTACATGTGAAGCGGAGTACATGGCAGCCTCGGAGGCAGCGCATGAAACAATTTGGGTGAAGGAGTTCATCACCGACCTAGGAGTCATACCCAATGCGTCGGGGCCGATCAAACTCTTCTGTGACAACACTGGAGCTATTGCCCTTGCTAAGGAGCCCAGGTTTCACAAGAAGACCAGGCACATCAAGCGTCGCTTCAACTCCATCCGTGAAAATGTTCAAGATGGAGACATAGAAATTTGCAAAGTACATACGGATCTGAATGTCGCAGATCTGTTGACTAAACCTCTCTCGCGAGCAAAACATGATCAACACCAGAACTCTATGGGTGTGCGATTCATCACAATGTAACTAGATTATTGACTCTAGTGCAAGTGGGAGACTGTTGGAAATATGCCCTAGAGGCAATAATAAAATGATTATTATTATATTTCCTTGTTCATGATAATAGTCTTTATTCATGCTATAACTGTATTATCCGGAAATAGTAATACACGTGTGAATACATAGACCATAATACGTCCCTAGTAAGCCTCTAGTTGACTAGCTCGTTGATCAACAGATAGTCATGGTTTCCTGGCTATGGACATTGGATGTCGTTGATAACGGGATCACATCATTAGGAGAATGATGTGATGGACAAGACCCAATCCTAAGCATAGCACAAGATCGTGTAGTTCGTTTGCTAGAGCTTTTCAAATGTCAAGTATCTTTTCCTTAGACCATGAGATCGTGTAACTCCCGGATACCGTAGGAGTGCTTTGGGTGTATCAAACGTCACAACGTAACTGGGTGACTATAAAGGTGCACTACAGGTATCTCTGAAAGTGTCTGTTGGGTTGACATGGATCGAGACTGGGATTTGTCACTCCGTATGACGGAGAGGTATCTCTGGGCCCACTCGGTAATGCATCATCAAAATGAGCTCAAAGTGACCAAGTGGTTGGTCACAGGATCATGCATTACGGTACGAGTAAAGTGACTTGCTGGTAACGAGACTGAACGAGGTATTGGGATACCGATGATCGAGTCTCGGGCAAGTAACGTACCGATTGACAAAGGGAATTGTATACGGGTTTTTTTAATCCTCGACATCGTGGTTCATCCAATGAAATCATTGAGGAGCATGTGGGAGCCAACATGGGTATCCAGATCCCGGTGTTGGTTATTGCCCGAGAGTCGTCTCGGTCATGTCTACGTGTCTCCCGAACCCGTAGGGTCTACACACTTAAGGTTCGGTGACGCTAGGGTTGTATGAATATGAGTATGCAGCATACCGAATGTTGTTCGGAGTCCCGGATGAGATCCCGGACGTCACGAGGAGTTTCGGAATGGTCCGGAGGTAAAGAATTATATATAGGAAGTAGTATTTCGGCCATCGGGAAAGTTTCGGGGTCACCCGGTAATGTACCGGGACCACCGGAAGGGTCCCGGGGGTCCACCGGGTGGGGCCACCCATCCCGGAGGGCCTCATGGGCTGAAGTGGGAGGGGAACCAGCCCATAGTGGGCTGGTGCACCCCCTAGGCCCACCCCCTGCGCCTAGGGTTGAAACCCTAGGGTGGGGGGGGGGGGCGCACCACATGCCTTGGGGGGCACTCCACCCCCCTGGCCGCCGCCCCCTTGGGAGATTGCATCTCCCAGGGCCGGCCCCCCTGGGGGCCTATATAAAGGAGGGCAAGGGGGAGGGCAGCCGCACCCTGTGCATTGGCGCCTCCCTCCCCCTGCTACACCTCGTCCTCCTCCCGCAGCAGCTTGGCGAAGCCCTGCCGGAGTTCTGCTGCATCCTCCACCACGCCGTCGTGCTGCTGGATCATCATCAACCTCTCCTTCCCCCTTGCTGGATCAAGAAGGAGGAGACGTCTCCCGTCCCGTACGTGTGTTGAACGCGGAGGTGCTGTCCGTTCAGCACTTGGTCATCGGTGATCTGAATCACGGCAAGTACGACTCCATCATCACCATCCCCTTGAACGCTTCCGCACGCGATCTACAAGTGGTATGTAGATGCAAACTCACTCCCTTGACTCGTTGCTTAGATGAACTCATAGATGGGTCTTGGTGAAACCGTAGGAAAAATTTTAATTTTCTGCAACGTTCCCCAACAGATCGCGTGCTGCTGCTGGATGGAGTCTTCCTCAACCTCTCCCTCTCTCCTTGCTGGATCAAGGCATGGGAGACGTCACCGAGTTGTACGTGTGTTGAACGCGGAGGTGCCGTCCGTTCGGCACTAGGATCTTCGGTGATTTGGATCACGACGAGTACGACTCCTTCAACCCCGTTCTCTTGAACGCTTCCGCTTAGCGATCTACAAGGGTATGTAGATGCACTCTCTTTCCCCTCGTTGCTGGTTTCTCCATAGATAGATCTTGGTGACACGTAGGAAAATTTTGAATTTCTGCTACGTTCCCCAACATGCGGCACAGCTATGCTTGATCGGTAGTGTGTGCTAGCACGTTGTGCTCACAGACCAGAAGCACCTCTTTCCCTCCTCCACATCATCAAGAAGTCCAAAAAACAAAGTTCCATGTGAAGCCTAAAAAATGACCGGAGAATTCGCACGTCTAACTTTTCCAAGACTTCAGGCATTCTGAAAAAAAATTGTTTTACAGAATTCAGATGTTCTATGATACAGAAACTGCCTTGTGAAGCACAAGTGTCAAACAGTAGAATTCACATAGCTTACCTTTCTCTCGCTCCTCGTCAGCTAGTTTTGGATCATAGTACTCTTGTTGCTCCAGCTCCTTCTTTGCTCGTTCAGCATCGTTTAGTCTTTCAGGGTATCTGTGTTTCTATGCTCAGTCAGAGCCTTTTGGAATGCTTCTACAATGCTTCTGGAATGCTTCTGGAAGTTGAGAAGGTTATTAAGTCCATGCCTCCGGATAAAGCACCAAGACCGGACGGGTTCACGAGCCGTTTCTACGTCACATGTTGGCATATCATACGTGAGGATTTCATGACAGCAATGGCATGCTTTTACAATGGTGATGTGAGAGGTTTGGCGACAATTAATAAATCCCTTGTGTCCCTCTTACCGAAGAAGGAGGGTGCACTGGATGTGGGGGATTTCCGGCCTATAAACCTGGTACATGGGGCAATCAAGATTTTCGAGAAGGTGCTTGCTTCTAAGCTCGTGGTGGAGTTGCCAAACTTGGTCGGGAATCATCAAAGTGCTTTTGTCAAAGGTCGATCGCTGCACGACAACTTCATGCTAGTTCAGTGCATGGCCGGGCGCTTGCATGCTCTGAAAAACACTACAGTGCTCCTGAAGCTGGATATCTCAAAAGCTTTCGACTCCGTCCAATGGCCGTTTCTTCTGGAGATTATGGAGCAGCTCGGTTTTGGCGCAAGGTGGAGATCCTGGGTATGTGGAATCTTAGCAACGTCCACAACACGAATTATGGTGAATGGAGACCCGGGTGAAACTATCTACAACTGCAAGGGCTTGCGGCAGGGTGACCCCGCCTCACCAATGCTCTTCATTCTCACTATGGAGCCACTACATCGGCTCTTTGAGTGGAAACACCTGATGTTATTGACCTTCGGAGGACGCAGCCTGAGAGGCCGGCAGAAAGGCTATACAAGGTATGTAAATTGTTCCCTGTGTCTGTGACAATCATTTATAGGCACTGTTTGGCTTGGCTAGTCTTTGCTGATAATCATCAATTTGTTGTTTCTTCCCTTTGAAGGTTATTGAACGGAAAGAAGAAAGGATTGCTACTGCGAGGCTGTTTGGGTCGATGCACACGTATCGTTTCTAAAAACAGAAACAGCTGCTGATGTTTCAAATAGATAACTCTGAACTATTACTATGTTTCAAATAGTCTTATGTTAGTATTTTGTTGATCTCACAAGGCCAGAGAATGCGGCGCAACTGGTTTGAAAAGAGTGTGCTGGGTTCGAATCGAACTTTGAGGCTCGACTGCTTGTCCAAACAGAGTTTTGTCTTTGTATGCTCGTCTCACTGAAATGCTTCAAAGATTCAGTCACGAGATTTGTAAACCGTCTGTACAGCATAACTGCGTGACAGAGTTTAGATGATGATATTCACTCTGGCGTGCTTCATACTCTCTTCGCTGCCTGTCTCTGCACCTTTTTGGTTGGGTACACAACCCTTCTTGATTGATTACACTATTTACCATCACATTTGTTTGGACGAATTTTCATAATAATTATTATAATATACCATGCACACTCAAGACTGTCACTTGCTAATACTACCACACATGTTTTTCTTTTTCTTTTTTGAGGGATCTACCACACCTGTCTTAGCCTACTACTCCCTCCGTTCCAAATTACTCGTCGCTGAAATAGATGTATCTAGAACTAAAATACATCTAGATACATCCATACGTGCGACAAGTAATTCGGAACGGAGAGAGTACTATATGCCATACACTTTTCCTCCCTTACAACAATCTAAAAGACACTACGTACTACTGTACCATACTCCGCATATTCTTATGCCAACCAGAAAGATTCCATTCCATAGTATTGCTTCTTTTTAGCAAGTCAGCTGCGACCTAAAAGATCCTTCAGTTTTCCCTTTCTTCAGACCTGAAGTCAGCCATGCGGCACAGCTACGCTTGATCGGTAGTGTGTGCTAGCACGTTGTACTCACAGACCAGAAGCACCTCTTTCCCTCCTCCACATCATCAAGATGTCCAAAAAACAAAGTTCCATGTGAAGCCTAATAAAATGACTAGAGAATTCGCACGTCTACCTTTTCCAAGACTTCAGGCATTCTGAAAATAGTTTGTTTTACAGAACTCAGATGTTCTACGATTCAAAAACTGCCTTGTGAAGCACACACTGAGTAAGAGCATGCATGACTAAATTTCCAAGGACCTTGGACTTTCAGAAGATGGTTTTTCTTTTCTTTTCTTTTCACTGCATCCTCTCAGGAGCACCCGCGTTTTTTACCTCCACAAGCATCTGTAAGTAAGCGCCCACAACAGAAGAGATCAAAGAATGGTCAACCACTTCTCATGAAATACGCTCCTACTAATTAAGCAAGACAAACTGTACAGCTGCTATTTCTGTCTCATCTTCCCCGAAATAAAGAATTTTCACCATTCCACTTTACATAAAGAGGTAAATACACCGGGAGTCATAGAACTTGCACGTGACGGTCAGTTTGGTGCATAAACTTGCAAAATACGTGTTTCTGATCATCGAACTTGCGCGGACGTGCAAATACGGTCACATTTCCCGTACACGGGTGTATTCATTGACTACATGGCATGCCAGGTGGCCAAGGCCCATTCTCAGCGGCCGAAGCTCCGTGCACGTGATTTTTTTTACAGAAACACCCTTAAGTTTTTTTAACTTCGTACAAAAGCCCTCTGGCAGAGGCAATGTAAAAACAGTCTCCTGGTGGGTCCCACCCATCATAGTGCGTTGTAAATTAATGGCTTCTTTGGATCACAGGATTTGCAAAACAAAGGAATAGGAAAAATGGAGGATTTGATTGCCATGACATAGCCAATCCTATGGAATTTTTCCAGAGGTCGGACCTCATGTGTAAATTCCTCTGGAATCAGCACCTTGGCGGCCCAATCCTTAGGAATTTTAGTGACCTAATCTTGTGATCCAAATGCATTCCATAGGAAACAATCCTAAGGTCTGATATCCCGTAAGAATACCGTGAAAATCCTCCAATCCAAAGAAGTTATAATTGTGCTGGAAAAGTGGGTCTGAGAGAGTTCAAACCGGCCACTAGCTGTAATAGCGCTAGTGTTCCAATCACACCACCTGATCTTGCTCGTTTTTTTATTTATCCTTTAGGCTAAAGGTACATACATATTTAGAAAGATATTTTTCTTTTCTCACCATTATCAAATTTAAATTGTTCAGATTCAACAATTTGCAGATTTGTCTGAAACAAAATTACGTACATTCTTTCTGCACTATATTTTCTTTTTATAGATTTTATAATTTTAAATTGTTATAATTCATGCAAAAATTTAGTTGATTTCTCTGGAAAATTAACGTACATTCATTCTGGCCAATAGATTATTTTATCTAGTTTTTCAAATTTAAAATTTTCGAATTCAAACAAAATTCAGTTGATTTGTTCACAAGAAATTTACGTACTTTCATTATGAACTATATTATCTTTTATATAGATTATTCAAATTTTTAGAAAAATAGTGATTTGTCCAAAATTTTATGTACATTCATTCTGACTTATATTTTCTTTTATCCAGATTTTCAATTTTAAAATTATTCTAATTCAGACAAAAAGTTCAGTGATCTATCCAAAAGAATTTATGTACATTCATTCTGCAGTAAATTTGATTTTATATAGATTTTTAAATTTAAAATTATTCAAATTCGAACAAAAATTTAGTTGATTTGTCCGAAAATGTACATTCAGTCTACATTATATTTTGTTTTATATAGATTTACTAATTCAAAAATTCATATTCAAACGGAAATTTGGTTGATTTGTCCATAAAAAACGTGCATTCAGTCTGCATTATATTTTATTTTATCTAGATATTTTTATTTTAAATTATTGAAAATGAAACGAAAATCTAGTCGATCTGTCCGAAAAACTATCTAGAATATAAGTTGTTTTTAAAATAGAAAAGAAAGAAAGAAAAATACATATTATAAATTGTGTTTATATCTTTATGTGTCATTGTGACCGGATGGTTCGAACCGGGGCTTCCACTTTTTTGCGAACCGTTTTCCGGTTTTGATTTATATTTGATTTCTTACGGTCCTGTTATATAAAGCTAATTGTGCACGTTAAACAACGTGAAAAGTCAGTTTTGCCGATTAGCTAGCATATGCACGCGAATTGCAGCACATAATGTTGTCGAATCCCAACCCTCACTGCTCCAACCTTTTTCATTTCATTTTAGGATTTTCTACGTAAAAAATGAAATGCAACAGTGCTTTTTGGAAAAAAATGCGCGCAGATTACCCACCTCCTCAGCCAACAGCAGGCCCTTGCCACGTTGGCATGCCCCTCATGCACGGGATACAGCCGGATATGGTAGAAAGCACCGTATTTGCACGTCCGCGCAAGTTTGATGACCATAAACATGTATTTTGCAAGTTTATGCACCAAACTGACCGTCGCGTGCAAGTTATATGACTCCTGGTGTATTTACCTCTTACATAAAAGATTACAACGAGTCCGTTTCAGGTTTCAGCTTACAACATCAGCAGTATGGAATAAGGTTACATGCAGATGCCGCTGGACCGAGTGCACAAGAATGAGGGGGGAGTGGTGAATCCAACAACCAGCGAACCCTACCTAGAACAGCCAGTGCTTCTTTTTGGTCTTGCGAGTCGGAAGATCTGCAAAGAGCGGACTATAAGAGGACTACAAGGTCACACGAGCCAACATATGGGCTCCGTTCAGAATTTCTAAATGTAAGCACAAAATTATGCTATAACTGGCAGGTATCATCGATCGAGCAAAATAGTGCTCACCTTCATTGGCATACAAGGAATTGTAGTGTACTTCGCACCAGAAACTTAGCCAAAGCTCTGCAGAAGGTGACGGGGAACGATGAGCACCAAGTATTTAGCTGCTACTAACAGCAGGCAATATTTTTAGAACGAATAATTGACACAAAGAACAACAAAGTGGCTCAAAATAAATGGGACACAAGTTTGACATGGCACAGAATAAGTCAGCTTTGGGAAAAGCACGATCTCAACTCTAACCTCTTGTAGGAGCGGCATCCCTGGGGACTATCTCGATCAGGCATGTGTCTCTAAACGACGTCAGCAAGCAGATTTTGGCACCAAACTGATTTAACAAATCGAAATGTATCAGACAATTATAACTGGTACATGACGCCTCCTAACATTGAAACAATTGGGTACTGGTAGCTTGGACTTCTGCCACATTCACATAAGAACGCGAAGCATATTACTTGGAAGAATATCGAAAGAGCCATCTGACTAACAGAGCATGTAACTCCAAAATGAAGCATGAGAAACATGAACCGGTGATGCATGATCATCAGGAGAAAAACTAAGCAACTACTCCCGCTGTCCCATAATATAAGAGCGTTTTTAACACTAGTGTAGTGTCAAAAACACTGTTAATTATGGGACGGAGGGAGTAATTATGAAAAACATGATGTTGCTCGCCAATTCAGATGCATGAATATCATAGGGATGAAAATCACATTTCGTAGTGTACCAAACTCAGACATAATAATAGAAACAATTTTAGCGCAATGAGCAAAGAATTATAGGCTTATAGCTACAGAAATAAGTAAATAATACTCTATATTAATAGATTCATATTTTTCAAAGGTTACAAACATGAAAATATCTAGCTCAATCCAGAGGTACTAAATGCTGCAAGAAATAATGCAAAAACGAGATGTAGTCCAAAGGTTTTTACTCATACAAAATAAACAGCCATCTTGAAAGTGTTATGTTACCCGGTCTGCAGCCGCTTGTAAGGTCACATGATCTCCCCATTCCCCAGATCTACAATATCATAAATAATATAGCTATGTGTAAGGAGATGACTAACAAACTGAACTTAAAGCATGGCAGCACCTCAAATCAGCTATAGACTGGAAGTCTGGAAGTATATAACCTTTTCATTTTCTTCAAGTAAACCTTGTAGTCCAATGGTACATAGCCTTCATAGTGTTTCCTGAATTCCTTTAGCTAAAACACAGAGATGTTAGTACAACATAACCGGTTATCATGAAAATAGATAGTGATAGATGTAACTGAGATTGCAGCCACTGTATTCACGTAATAAACACATTCTGCTAAGGCAAGAGTATATCAGATAAAGAGAGGAGGGATGATTTACCTGCTTCACTACTGCCTTCCTCACATGTCTGTGGTAATCAGGATTGCGGAATATCTGATCTGCCAGAGCTCGAAACTGTAGAGAAACAAGCAAGAAAAAAGGGGAAAGGTTGAAGACACGGTAAAATCTCCACATGGAAGATGAGCTTAAAATAACATTTTTTGTGGGAAGAAGATATGGAAAATTAACAATACCTAAATGTAGAATTGATTCAAGGTATGTAGTAGAAATATTTTCTTAATATTTGGCTTTATAAGAACAACATACTTATTCTGTGAAACATGTCACGAACTAACCTGGCAATTCCCATCCCCTTCTATCTGATATTCAGCTAAGCCATAAGTGCCCAATCTGCCAAAAACAAGTCGGTAAACAAACTTAACATAATACAGAGATGGTGAAAGCAATAACAAAATGCAACCATTATACCTTTCCAATAATGATTCATGGTCTATGGTTGCATTACTAAAATCGGGGATTTTCCCGTTAACTCGAGGAGTATGCTGCCAATAAGGAAGGCATCAGTAACTTAATATGAAGGCAAGTACTAGAAAGGTAAGGAACTTGGACCATACTAATTAGATTAGATATAATAATAATGAATGTGGATAACATTGTTCTGTACTAGACTGACCACTGCTACCAATTTCTTTTACTGAATGCTACACAGTGGCGGAGCTAGGGAATGATCGCGGGGGGGGGGGGGGGGGGGGGGGGGGCATCGGCCCCCTAGAAGTTTCATTTCATGGATATATAGTACGCACACTCGTCCGTATTCGAGAAAAAAACAAGTCAACGGAGAACAGATTCGAAAGGTAAATTTGAGGGATTCATTCAGAATGCAGCAAAAACAATGACAAACACACAGTCAACAACTGATAGATGAGTACCGGGAGTGAATCTAAGTGGGACAGCCGCTTTCCAAGGCTGCGCCCGTTGGTCTTTGCTTCAGTTAAAAGTGCACCGACGGTCCCGTCATCCTCACTCCCCTGAGTACTGGTGCTAATACTTGAGCAGGAGCTTTTACTAACTTGGTCCTGTTGTTCAGACATGCTATCTCAGAGAGAACATTGAGAATACAGGGTTCACTGTAAGCTGCACAGAAATGAAAACAGAGTTTGGTTATAAGCGATTCAAACAGTAAAGAGCTCGCATCTGCACATCGACATGGACAACAAGCACAACCATTTAAAAAATGGTGAGGAGTAGCAAACCAAGCTCATGGACGACCAAGACACATACAATGGCTTCTATGTTAGCGCTACACAATACACATCACGTTTAAAGCGTAGCGTACATACAGTTCATAGGTTCCCATTTCATGGAGAACAGAGATCTGAGGTGCTAAGCACATAGTGATCATCTTCAAGAGCATGAATTCCTCGCAAAGCTGACAGCCAATAGAGAGTAGGTGTTCACAATCACAATCTACTACTAGCACTCCACTAAATCCTGCTCGGCGTGCAGCACAAACAGGGGCAGACCAAACAGTAGATGTTCACATCAGTCTACTACTAGGACTCCACTAAATCGTGTCCAGCGCGCAGCCCAAACAGGTTTAGCCCCAAATTTATTTGGAAAATGAAGTGCTACTAGGACTCCAAGTACGCAAGATTGAAACATACGTACATACAGTTCGAATACACACATACTACCATTTTCTAGAAAGCAAAACATGCATACAGCTCCTAGGTGCCCATTCCATGAAGAACAGAGATATCAGATATTAAGCAGGCAGCAAACATTTTCAGAAGCAGGAAATCCTGGCAGAACTGACAGCCAATGCAGAGTACGTGTTCACATCACAATCTACTACTACCACCCCACTAAATCCCATTCGCAGCACGCAGCAACCAAATTCGCAGCATAATGGACGAACCGGAGCATCCGTCCCGGGAAGAGCAGAACAGACTGTGGTTTCAGATTACCCGTGGCAACGTGCCGGAAGAAAACTACAAGTAGGAACAAGAACACAAGCAGGTAAGGGTTGGTTACCGACAGCGGATGGATCTCGGCGGGACGCCAGTCGAGTAGAGCGGAGGAGGAGGACGGCCGACGGCTACGAGGGGGGGAATCGGCGTGCTTCGGTGGTGGGAGGGCGCGGTGGCGTGTTCGCCGGAGAGAGAGAGCTGGATGGTGGTGGCGTGAGGATTTGAGGGAAGCCAACCGCCGGGGAGGGGAAGAGGAGCAAGAAAGAAAGAAGGGAACAGCGAGTGCTCGAGCTCGAGGAGGGAAGGGGCGTTTTTGTCATTTTTGGTCGTGGATGGCGAGGCAGAGCATTTGTCGGGACAATTCTACAGTCTCGCAAAACTGTTTGTTTCTTCGGAAACGCCGGTACAGTACAGATATACTAGCAGGCACAACGTCATGTCATAACGCATAATGAAGACTCGATTTTTTTTATTGATGTCGAAGTCGTCTCACTATCGTTTTTAAATGTATTAATATTATTATATATTTTTGTTGGGATGCATAAAATGTTAAATCCGACGATCAAAACATCTGCATTTG
This sequence comes from Triticum timopheevii, assembly GCA_963921465.1. Classification (NCBI taxonomy): domain Eukaryota; kingdom Viridiplantae; phylum Streptophyta; class Magnoliopsida; order Poales; family Poaceae; genus Triticum; species Triticum timopheevii. The sequence goes on from OY997272.1 coordinate 159,553,369, forward strand.
TGGTTTGATACGACGTGAAATTCAGAACGGTATCGTATATTTAGAGAGTCCGCCCCGTTCCCGTTGGTCGGATACTTGATATGTAACACACTATAACATCCAATAACAGCGTCCAAATACCACGGACGCGGATTTAGATTCTTATTTCTCTGAAAGGAAATCGAATTTGGATTCTTATTCTTTTGAAGGAAAAACGTAGCGGCAGCCGCCTTCCGTGTGTTTTTCTCTCAAAGAAAATAAAGGGTCTCAACAAGTTTGTTTTATTTATTTTTTGTTTTTTACTTATGTGTCTCAACAAGTTTGTTAGTAGTGTGATATACTCCATATGGCTTGTACTCCCTCCGGTCCTTTTTACTCCGCGTATTAGATTTATTAAGTCAAACTTTGTAAAGCTGGACTAAATTTATATGAAAAAAGTATCAACGTCTACAATACCAAATATGTATACTATGAAACTACATAATGAATCTAACAATATTGATTTAACATTGTGATTGTTGATACTTTTTCCTACAAGTCTGGTCAAAGTAGAGATACCTTGACTTCGGATAAAACTTGTATTACAGACTAACAGGACCGGATGGAGTAAAACCATTCAACAACCATGGTTGGAAAACCGTAGAGTGAAGTGGCATGGTCCATCATAGTTTTAGCGCCTGCAATGCTTCCACCCACACGGCCGTGTACGCATTTGTACTCTTGTCCGCATCATGTGTAGTCCATGTGATGGACGGCAACATGCAGTCATGCGGCAGCTTGCAGCCCATATTCTAGCAAGTAGTACCACAGAGCTACTACATGTCTAGATCTGATGGTAGTTTCGCAATGAGATTCAGAAGGAAAACAACTATTCAACCTTCTCCAAAGTCAAATAACGACTAGTCAAAAGAAACAGTGGTATGCTTGCAGGAGAGGATACCAATTTCAAAAGAGCAGATCTCAGTGAAGTCCATAGGGTTTCCTTCCACATGTTCAACAGTTTCAGTCCAAGAAGAACATGCTTAGAGCATCTCCAGCCGTTCGCCTCCCAGGGGCTTGAGATAGCACCGCCTGGGGGCGAACCGGCAATAATTTCGGCATGGGAGCGATTGGGTTCTCAACCGCCGCACCCAGGTCGGTACCAGACGCCATTTTTTGAAACACAAAACCGACCAAACACTGACACAATTTCGTTCAAACTAGGCGATTTCATTGATATTTGTACGAAAAAACTTAAAAAACACAAACTAAAAACGACTATGCCCAGCCGTCGCCGCCCGCCCGCCTTCTACATGACGAGGAGCCTGTAGAATCGGGTGTAGTCGTCGTCGGCGGCGCCGCCGTCATTGTCGACGCCGTGCTGGGTACCACCGCCGTCCCTGCTGCACCCCTGACCAACGTCGCCCATGCGCGGGGGGTTGGACGGCCCGGGCACATCCTCGTCGTCGCCGTCGAGGACGACCACGCCGCCCTCCTCGCGTCCCGGCGCCGAGCGGCGATCTCTTCGAAGGCCCGGCGCTGGTGCTCCGCCTTCGCCCACTTGAGGGCGATCTTGTCGGCTGCGGCCCATGGCCTCGTGCTCCTTCTTCACGGGGAGCAAACTGGGCTCGGTCTTCGGCCGGACGAGGCGGTAGGAAGGAGAGGAGTGGCCGCCCTCGTTGATGACAAGGGCGCCGCCGTGGGTGCGGCGCCCCAGTGGCGTCTCCTGCGGCTTCGGTTTGACGGGGCGAAGCGCCGGCGAGCCGGAGGACAGAGAGCCAGAGCCCGACGACGACGATGTCGCCGTCTCCATTCGCCGCGGCGTCCAGGAGTTGTCGCGGCGGCGAGAGAAGGAGGGGGGCGGGAACTCCAGGCGCGGCGTGTTGCCGGCCTCGAGGGTGCGGCCTGGGACGCCTCACTGTGACGCCCGGGTAATCAAGCTACAGTAACCCTCTGGTAATGATGCCACGTCACCACAATTACCGTTGCTAATCTCGTGTTAGTTCAGAACCGATCCAGATTCAAATTTGAATTAAAGACAAACAATAAAAGTTTTCAATTGTCAAATCTAAAATGTTCAAATTGTAGCAAACAAATCATAGATGATTATGGTGGAGAAACCACACCTATATAAAATGTTTAAATACTATAAGATGAATAAAACAGTAGCAAAAACAATTATTTAAATTCCTTTTGTAATTAATAAAATTTCAAACTAATTTATTTGAGGACTAGACCTTTTGTGACTATGGACTAAGCTGAAATACTAATTTAGATACTAAGTGTATATTTTACTAAAACTAAAATAATAGGAAACAAAACTAAAACAGAAAAGGTAAAATAAAAGGTGAAAACAAAACAAAACAAAAGAACACCCCCCCCCCCCCCCCCCCCCCCCCCAGCTCCCTCTCTCCCTCCCGATCCGATCTGGATCGGCGACGAAACGCCCACTCCCCTCGCTCCTCGCCCCCTTCTGCCCGATCTGGATCAGGGCATGACGCCTCGTCCGCCGCCGCCCGAAGGCCTCCCCATCGACGGACCACCCCGCCGTCGCTGCACGTTGCCGTCGCCTGGAATGCCGCCTCAACCACGCCTCCCCGCCAGACTGCCTCACCGTCTCCGTCAACGCTGTCGTCCCCGTCTTCCTCCCCGAGCCCCGCTGCCCTTTCCCCACGACCACCGGTGAGGCCCCCGGCCTCTCCTTCTCTTCCCCATGCTCCTGGCCGCGCCGAAGCATGCGCGTGCCCGCACCCCGTGCTGCTGCTGCTTGCTACGATAGCTGCCGCCTCCGACCGCCGCTCCTCACGCCCGCAGTCGTTGTTGCCCGCTGCTGCTTCTTGCTGCCCGCCGTCGCTATACTGCCGCTGCAGCCGCCAGGCCCCGCGCGCCCGCTCCCGAGCCCCGCTGCTCGCCGTCCCGCACCCCACGCGCCCGCTGTCGAGCTCTGCTGCTCGCCATCCCGCGCCCCGTGGCCGCGCCCTTGGCCATCGCTGTCGGCCGCCGCGTCCGCCCTGCCTCCTATGTTGCGCTCGCTAGCGCCGTCCCGCTCCCCGCCTCGTCGCACGGCCGTGCCCGGGCCTCGTCCCCGCTCGCGCTCGCTCGCCTGCACTCGCCGCCACCTCCCGCCTGGCCACGCGCCCGTGTCCGGGGCCAGCCCCGCACGGCTCGCTGTTCGGGCGATGCCCCACGCCCGCAGCGCCCGAAACCAGCATGCCCAGCGCTCGTTAACCTCCCCTGGCCTATGACCTACGGGCCCCACGCCCTGAAAAACAAAAAAAAGTTTTAAAAAGAAATTTTAAATAAATAAAAAATAGTGAATTAATTAACTTAATGAACTTGGTTTAATTAAAATAATTAAACCTAATTAGGCTAACCAACTAATTAGACTAATTAAATCTGTTAATTAGGATAATAGTCAATGACTGGGGGACCCGCACGTCAGTTTGACCAGCCAACGGTCAGCGTTGGCTACTGATATCATGCTGACGTCATGATGACGCAATAAACGTTTTCGAATTAAATTAATCTGATAATTCCAAAAGTGATTTAAAACTTTGAAAATTAATATAAAATAATCCGTAGCTTGGATGAAAATACTTTGTACATGAAAGTTGCTCAGATCGACGAGACGAATCCGGATACGCGGCCCGTTCGTCAGCCACACGTCCCTAGCATGACGAACCTGCAACATTTCACCTACGGTTCATTTGTCCGAAAACGCGAAACACCGAGGATACTTTCCCGGATGTTTTCCCCCTTCGCCGGTACCACCTACTACCGCGTTAGGGCACACCTAGCACCGCTCATTGTCATGTCTTGCATCGTCATGCTTATGTTTGCATTGTATTTATTGTTTCTTCCCCCTCTTCTCTCCGGTAGACTACGAGACTGACGCTGCTGCTGCCCGTTCGACTACGGAGTTGACGATCCCTCCTTCTTGCCAGAGCAACCAGGCAAGCCCCCCTTGATCACCAGATATCGCTTATTCTTCCCTCTACTGCTTGCAGTAGAGTAGTGTAGCATGTTACCGTTTCGGTTAATCCTATTCTGTTGCATAGCCTATCATTGTTGCTACAGTTGTTGATACCTTACCTGCAATCCTAAATGCTTAGTATAGGATGCTAGTTTATCATCTGTGGCCCTACATTCTTGTCCGTCTGCCATGCTATACTATCGGGCCGTGATCACTCGGGAGGTGATCACGGGTATATACTATACATACATACTATTCAGGTGGTGACTAAAGCCGGGTCGGCTCGTTGAGTACGCGCAAGTGATTCTGATGTGGGGGCTGGAAGGACAGGTGGCTCCATCTCGGTAGAGGTGGGCATGGGTTCCCGACGGCCCCCGACTGTTACTTTGGGGCGGAGTGACAGGGCAGGTTGAGACCACCTAGGCGAGGGGTGGGCCTGGCCCTGGTCGGCGTTCGCAGTTACTTCATAATAACATGCTTAACGAGATCTTGGTATTTGATTTGAGTCTGGTCACTGGCCTATGCGCACTAGCCAACTACGCGGGAACAGTTATGGGCACACGACGTCGTGGTATCAGCCGAAGCCTTTTTGACGTCAGCGACTGAGCGGCGGGCGTCGGGTTGGACTGCGTAATGCAACTTCCTTTGTAATGGAGGTTGCTAGGTCTGCTCACTGGCCGCGTTCGCAACATGCAGGTGTGCAATGAGCGATGGGCCCATACCCCTGCGTGCATAGGATTTAGACCGGCGTGCTGACCTCTCTGTTGTGCCTAGGTGGGGCTGCGACGTGTTGATCTTCTAAGGCCGGTGCTACATCTTGAGCTTGCGTTGGTTTTCCTTGAAGAGGAAAGGGTGATGCAGCAATAGTAGCGTAAGTATTTCCCTCAGTTTTTGAGAACCAAGGTATCAATCCAGTAGGAGGCTCCTCAAAAGTCCCACGCACCTACACAAACAAACAAAGAACTCGCAACCAACGCAATAAAGGGGTTGTCAATCCCTTCACGGCTACTTGCGAAAGTGAGATCTAATAGAGATAGTACGATAAGATAAATATATTTTTGGTATTTTATAATATAGATGCAAAAAGTAAAGATGCAAATAAAAGTAGATTGGAAGCAAATATGATAAGAGATAGACCCGAGGGCCATAGGTTTCACTAGTGGCTTCTCTCAAGATAGCATAAGTATTACGGTGGGTGAACAAGTTACTGTCGAGCAATTGATAGAAAAGCGAATAATTATGAGATTATCTAGGCATGATCATGTATATAGGCATCACGTCCGCAACAAGTAGACCGACTCCTGCCTGCATCTACTACCATTACTCCACACATCGACCGACTCCTGCCTGCATCTAGAGTATTAAGTTCACAAAGAACAAAGTAACACATTAAGCAAGATGACATGATGTAGAGGGATAAACTCATGCAATATGATATAAACCCCATCTTTTTATCCTCGATGGCAGCAATACAATACGTGCCTTGCAACGCTTTCTGTCACTGGGTAAGGACACCGCAAGATTGAACCCAAAGCTAAGCACTTCTCCCATGGCAAGAAAGATCAATCTAGTAGGTCAAACCAAAATGATAATTCGAAGAGACTTGCAAAGATAACTCAATCATACATAAAAGAATTCAGAGAAGATTCAAATATTATTCATAGATAAACTTGATCATAAACCCACAATTCATCAGATCTCGACAAACACACCGCAAAAAGAGTTTACATCGAATAGATCTCCACAAGAGAGGGGGAGAACATTGTATTGAGATCCAAAAAGAGAGAAGAAGCCATCTAGCTAATAACTATGGACCCGTAGGTCTGTGGTAAACTACTCACAACTCATCGGAGGGGCTATGGTGTTGATGTAGAAGCCCTCCATGGTCGATTCCCCCTCCGGCGGAGCGCCGACGAAGGCTCCAAGATGGGATCTCGCGGATACAGAAGGTTACGACGGTGGAAATTGTGTTTCATTGGCTCCCTGGATGTTTTCGGGGTACGTAGGCTTATATAGAAGGAAGAAGTACGTCGGTGGACGCCCGAGGGGCCTACGAGACAGGGGGCGCGCCCTATAGGGGGGGCGCCCTACCCTCTCGTGGCCGCCTCGGCTGCTTCTTGACTTGCACTCCAAGTCCTCTGGATCATGTTCGTTCCAAAAATCACGCTCCCAAAGGTTTCATTCCGTTTGGACTCCGTTTGATATTCCTTTTCTTCAAAATACTGAAATAGGCAACAAAAAACCAGCAATACGGGCTGGGCCTCCGGTTAGTAGGTTAGTCCCAAAAATGATATAAATGTGTAAAATAAAGCCCATAAACATCCAAAAGGGATAATATAATAGCATGGAACAATAAAAAATTATAGATACGTTGGAGACGTATCAAGCTTCCCCAAGCTTAATTCGTGCTCGTCTTCGAGTAAGTAAATGATAAAACAAAATTTTTGATGTGGAATGCTACCTAGCATAATTCTCAATGTAATTTTTTTATTGTGGCATGAATGTTCAGATCCAAATGATTCAAAATAAAAGTTCATATTGACAAAACAAATAGTAACACTTCAAGCATACTAATCAAAGTAATCATGTCTTCTCAAAATAACATGGCAAAAGAAAGTTCATCCTGTAGGACCTTGAAGTATGTCTAGAGGGGCGGTGATTAGACTACTTGACCAATTAAAAACTTAACCTTTTCCCAGTTTTAGAGTTCGGCAGATTTTAGCTATTTAGGACAAGTCAAGCAATCATCACACTATTCAAGCAAGCATGCAAAGAGTATATAGGCAGCGGAAATTAAAGCATGCAACTTGAAAGAAAGTAAAGGGAAGGGTTTGGAGGATTCAAACGCAAATGGAGACACGGATGTTTTTGGCGTGGTTCCGATAGGTGGTGCTATCGTACATCCACGTTGATGGAGACTTCAACCCACGATGGGTAACGGTTGCGCGAGTCCACGGAGGGCTCCACCCACGAAGGGTCCATGAAGAAGCAACCTTGTCTATCCCACCATGGCCGTCGCCCACGAAGGACTTGCCTCACTAGCGGTAGATCTTCACGAAGTAGGCGATCTCCTTGCCCTTACAAACTCCTTGGTTCAACTCCACAATCTTGTCGGAGGCTCCCAAGTGACACCTAGCCAATCTAGGAGACACCACTCTCCAAGAAGTAACAAATGGTGCGTTGATGATGAACTCCTTGCTCTTGTGCTTTAAATGATAGTCTCCCCAACACTCAACTCCCTCTCATAGGTTTTGGATCTGGTGGAAAGAAGATTTGAGTGGAAAGCAACTTGGGGAAGGCTAGAGATCAAGATTCATATGGTAGGAATGGAATATCTTGGCCTCAACACATGAGTAGGTGGTTCTCTCTCAGAAATGGTAAGTTGGAAGTGTAGGTTTGTTCTGATGGCTCTCTCCACGAATGAAGAGGAGGTGGAGGGGTATATATAGCCTCCACACAAAATCTAACCGTTACACACAATTTACCAAACTCAGTGGGACCGATTCAACAGACTCGGTCGGACTGATTTAGTAAACCTAGTGATCATTAGTGATTTTCGGTGGGACTGACATGCAACTCGGTGAGACCGATTCGGTTAGGGTTAGGGCATAACGTAATCTCGGTAAGACCGATTACTCAAACTCGGTAAGACCGATTTTGGTAATAAGCTTTCCAGAGAGTTGGTCAGGTAAACTCGGTGGGACCGATTTGCTCTTTTCGGTGAGACCGAAATGTTACAAAAGGGAAACAGAGAGTTTACATTGCAATCTCGGTGGGACCGATCGCTCACTTTGGTTAGACCGAAACGTTACAAAGGGAAACAGAGAGATTACAATCCCATCTCGGTGAGACCGAGATCCCTATCGGTACGACCGATTTGCTTAGGGTTTGTGGCAGTGGCTATGACTTTTGGAATCGGTAGCGCCGGATAGGAAGAATCGGTGTGACCGATTTTGGCTTTAGGTTTAGGTCATTTGTGGATGTGGGAAAGTAGCTGAGGGTTTTGGAGCATATCAGTAAGCACATGAAGCAAGAGGCTCATTAAGCAACACCTCATCCCTCCTTGATAGTATTGGCTTTTCCTATAGACTCAATGTGATCTTGGATCACTAAAATATAAAATGAAGAGTCTTGAGCTTTTGAGCTTGAGCCAATCCTTTGTCCTTAGTATTTTGAGGGATCCACTTTCATCATCCATGCCATGCCATTCATTGAGCTTTCCTGAAATAATAGTCTTGGAATAGCATTAGCTCAATGAGCTATATGTTGTTATGAATTACCAAAACCACCTAGGGATAGTTGCACTTTCACATCCCTACAAAATCATATAGTTAGGCTATGCTTCATTTTCGTCACACAAAGATGTTCCCAACTTCTATACCCCCGATGACAAGCCAAGCAATTGTTTCATACTTAAATAATCTCAAACTTTTTCAACCTTCACGCAATACATGAGCGTGAACCATGGATATAGCACTATGGGTGGAATAGAATATGATGATGGGGATTGTGTGGAGAAGACAAAAAAGGAGAAAGTCTCACATTGACGAGGATAATCAACGGGCTATGGAGATGCCCATCAATTGATGTCAACATGAGGAGTAGGGATTGCCATGCAACATATGCACTAGAGCTATAAATGAATGTTCAACAAAAAGAAACTAGTGGGTGTGCATCCAACTTGCTTGCTCACGAAGACCTAGGGCATTTGAGGAAGCCCATCATAGGAATATACAAGCCAAGTTCTATAATGAAAATTTTCCACTAGTATATGAAAGTGACAACTATGAGGCTCACTATATGAAAAACATGGTGCTACTTTGAAGCACAAGTGTGGAAAAAGAGATAGTAACATTGCCCCTTTTATTTATTTTCTTTTTTCTTCTTTTTTTCCTTTTCTTTTTTCCCCTCTTTTTTTCTTTTTTTGGCCTTTTTTTGGCCTTTCTTTTTTTTCATTTTAGGCAATGCTCTAATAATGATGATCATCACACTTTCATTAATTACAACATATGAATTACAACTCGAAACTAGAACAAGATATGACTCTATATGAATGCCTCCGGCGGTGTACCGGGATGGTGCAATGAATCAAGAGTGACATGTATGAAAAATTATGCATGGTGGCTTTGCCACAAATACGATGCCAACTACATGATCATGCAATGGCAATATGACAAAAGTAAAGTATGTCATGATGATGATAAACGGAATGATGGAAAGTTGCATGGCAATATATCTCGAAATGGCTATGGAAATGCCATAATAGGTAGGTATGGTGGCTGTTTTGAGGAAGATATAAGGAGGTTTATGTGTGACAGAGAGTATCGTATCACGGGGTTTGGATGCACCGGCGAAGTTTGCACCAACTCTCAAGGTGAGAAAGGGCAATGCACGGTACCGAAGAGGCTAGCAATGGCGGAAAGGTAAAAGTGTGTATAATCCATGAACTCAACATTAGTCAAAAGAACTCATATACTTATTGCAAAAATTTAGAAGTCATCAAAAGTCAAGCACTACGCGCATGCTCCTAGGGGGATAGATTGGTAGGAAAAGACCATCACTCGTCCCCGACCGCCACTCATAAGAATGCACAAGCCAGGTACACTTCATGTTTCAAATTTGTTACACAACTTTAACCATACGTGCATGCTATGGGACTTGCTAACTTCAACACAAGCATTCTTTAAATTCATAATCACCCAACTAGCATGACTTTAATATCACTACCTCCCTATCTCAAAACAATTATCAAGTATCAAATTGATCATAGCATCCAATTCACTTCCTATGATAGTTTTTATTATACCCAACTTGGATGCCTACCATTCTAGGACCAATTTGATAACCATAGAAAATACCATTCTGTTCTAAAAGACTCTCAAAATAATATAAGTGAAGCATGAGAGACTAGCAATTTCTACAAAAATAAGTCACCGCCGTGCTCTAAAAGATATAAGTGAAGCACTAGAGCAAAAACTATCAAGCTCAAAAGATATACATGAAGCACATGGAGTATTCTAGCAAATTCAATCAAGTGGGATTCTCCCAAAAGGTGTGTACATCAAGTATGATTGTGGTAAACTAAAAAGCAAAGACTAATATAATACACGACGCTCCAAGCAAAACACATATCATGTGGCGAATAAAAATATAGCTCCAAGTAAAGTTACCAATGAACGAAGACGAAAGAGGGGATGCCTTCCCGGGGCATCCCCAAGCTTAGGCTTTTGGCTATTCTTGAATATCTTGGGGTGCCATGGGCATCCCCAAGCTTAGGCTCTTGCCACTCCTTATTCCATAGTCCATAAAAGCTTTACCCAAAAATTGAAAACTTCACAACACAAAACTCAACAGGAAATCTTATAAGCTCCGTTAGTGAAAGAAAACAAAACCACCACATAAGGTACTGTAATGAACTCATTCTTTATTTATTTTGGTGTTAAACCTAATGTAATCCAACTTCTCTATGGTTTATAAACTATTTTACTAGCCATAGATGCATCGAAATAAGCAAAGAACACACGAAAAACAGAATCTGTCAAAAACAGAACAATCTGTAGCAATCTGTAACCAACGAAAACTTCTGGAACTTTAAAAATCCTACCAAAATAGTAAGTCCTGGACAATTTGTCTATTGATCAGAAGCAAAAAGAATCAATGCAAAAGCACATTTCTGTGATTTAACAAAACTAATTTCGTGCATGCAAAGTTTCTGTTTTTCAGCAGAATCAAATCAACTATCATCATAGGTTAACCTATAGGTTCTACTTGGCACAAACACTAATTAAAAGATAAAAACACATCTAAACAGAAGGCAGATGCAAGATTTATTACTAAACAGGAACAAAAACAAAAAACACAAAGAAAATTGGGTTGCCTCCCAACTAGCGCTATCGTTTAACGCCCCTAGCTAGGCATAAAAGCGAAGATAGATCTAAGTAGTGCCATCTTTGGCACTAAATTCATAAGTAGCCCGCATGATAGATTCATAAGGTAATTTGACTTCCTTTCTTGGAAAGTGCTCCATGCCTTTCTTTAATGGAAATTGGAATCTAATATTCTCTTCCTTCATATCAATAATCGCGCCAATCGTTCTAAGGAAAGGTCTACCAAGAATAATAGGGCAAGAAAGATTGCAATCTATATCAAGAACGATAAAATCTACGGGCACCAAATTTCTATTTGCAACAATGGTAATATCATTGATCCTTCCCATTGGCTTTTTAATGGTGGAATTCACAAGGTGCAAATTTAAAGAGCAATCATCAAGATCATGGAAACCTAGAATATCACATAAAGTTTTCGGAATCGTGGAAACACTAGCACCCAATCACAAAAAGAAAAACACTCATGATCTTTAATTCTAATCTTTATAGTAGGTTCCCACTCATCATTAAGTTTTCTAGGTATAGAAACTTCCAAATTAAGTTTTTCATCATAAGATTGCATCAAGGCATCAACGATATGTTTGGTAAAAGCTTTATTTTGACTATAAGCATGCGGAGAATTAACAACGAATTGCAACAAGGAAATACAACCTTCTAAAGAACAATTATCATAATCAAATTCCTTAAAATTCAAGATAGTGGGTTCAATACTATTTAAAGTCGTGACCTCTCCAATCCCACTTTTACCAAATTTAGCATCAAGATCTAAAAACTCTGAATTCTTGGGACGGCTTCTAGGTAAAGTTGACTCATCATCAGTCCCATAATTATCAAGATTCATATTGCAAAACATAGATCTAATAGGAGACGCATCAATAACTTTAAGATCTTCATCATTATTTTCATGGAAACTAGAAGAACACGCCTTTACAAAGTAATCTTTCTTAGCACGCAATCTAGCGGTTCTTTCCTTGCACTCATCAATGGAAATTCTCATTGCTTTGAGAGACTCATTGATATCATTCTTAGGAGGAGAAAATCTAAGTTTAAGAGAATCAACATCAAGCAAAAGTCTATCAACGTTCCTAGCCAAATCATCAACTTTGAGCAATTTTTCTTCAAGCAAAGCATTAAAATTCTTTTGAGAGATTATAAATTCTTTCACACTATTATCAAAATCAGAGGGCATCTTATTGAAATTACCATAAGAATTATTGTAGGAATTTCCATAATTATTAGAGGAATTACTAGGGAACGGTCTAGCATTAAAGTTTCCTCTATAAGCATTGTTTCCAAAACTATTCCTACCAACAAAATTCACATCCATAGATTCATTATTATTCTCAATCAAAAAAACAGCAATATGGGCTGGGCCTCCGGTTAGTAGGTTAGTCCCAAAAATGATATAAATGTGTAAAATAAAGCCCATAAACATCCAAAAAGGGTAATATAATAACATGGAACAATAAAAAATTATAGATACGTTGGAGACGTATCAGCCGGGCATGACCCAGGAAAGTGTGTCCGGCCAGAGGGATCGAGCGTGTTGGGTTATGTGGTGCACCCCTGCAGGGAAGTTTATCTATTCGAATAGCCGTGTCCCTCGGTAAAAGGATGACCCGGAGTTGTACCTTGACCTTATGACAACTAGAACTGGATACTTAATAAACACCCAGACAAGTTCAAGAGATAACCCGGTGATCGCTTTCCCACAGGATGACGAGGGGAGGATCGCCGGGTAGGATTATGCTATGCAATGCTACTTGGAGAACTTTAATCTACTCTCTTCTACATGCTGCAAGATGGAGGCTGCCAGAAGCGTAGTCTTCGATAGGACTAGTTATCCCCCTCTTATTCTGGCATTCTGTAGTTCAGTCCACCGATATTGCCTCTTTACACATATACCCATGCATATGTAGTGTAGATCCTTGGTTGCGAGTACTTTGGATGAGTACTCACGGTTGCTTTGCTACTTCTTTTTCTCCCTTTCTCGGTTATTGCGATCATATCATGGAGTTGAGGAGACAGAGGATCCCGAGGATGGTTCTACATGGAGTTTGGCTTTGAGGAGTAGTTAGGAGGTCCCAGGCAGGAGGCCTCACCTTTTTGATCGTCGCTACTTTTGTGCTAGCCTTCTTAAGGCAAACTTGTTTAACTTATGTCTGTACTAAGATATTGTTGCTTCCGCCGACTCGTTTATGTTTGAGCACTTGTATTCGAGCTCTTGAGGCCCTGGCTTGTAATATGATGCTTGTATGACTTATTTTACTTTTAGAATTGTGTTGTAATATCTTCCCGTGAGTCCCTGATCTTGATCGTACACATTTGCGTGCATGATTAGTGTATGATTGAATTGGGGGCGTCACACCCACTATTGACGCCTTCTCTCAGAGTTGTGGCGGTCGCGGGGCTCGACGCCGTTGGTGGCGGCGATCTGCTCCTCGTGGCGCCGCTCGAAGTACGCTGTCCATAATGTGTTGTTGTCGGGTGTTGGGGAACGTTGCATAAAATAAAATTTTTCCTAGGTTCACCAAGATCAATCTATGAGTTCATCCAGCAACAAGAGAGAGGAGTGCATCTACATACCCTTGTATATCGCGAGCGGAAGCGTTCAAGAGAACGGGGTTGAGGGAGTCGTACACGTCGTGATCCAAATCACCGAAGATCCTAGCGCCGAATGGACGACACCTCCGCGTTCAACACACGTACGGTCAGTGTGACGTCTCCTCCTTCTTGATCCAACAAGGCGGAAGGAGAGGTTGATGAAGATCCAGCAGCACGACGGCGTGGTGGTGGATGCAGCAGGGATCCGGCAGGGCTTCGCCAAGCGTCAGCGGGAGGGAGAGGTGTAGCAAGGGGAAAGGAAGGCGCCAGGGGCAAGGGTCCGGTTGCCCTCCCTCCCCTCTCTTTATATAGGGTCCCCAGGGGGGCGTCGGCCTTGGAGATGGGATCTCCAGGGGGCGGCGGCTAGGGAGGGAGACTTGCCCCCCAAGGCAAGTGGAGGCGCCCCCTCCCCTAGGGTTCCCAACCCTAGGCGCAGGGGGGGCCCAAGGGGGGGGGGCGCACCAGCCCACCAGGGGCTGGTCCCCTCCCCACTTCAGCCCATGGGGCCCTCCGGGATAGGTGGCCCCACCCGGTGGACCCCCGGGACCCTTCCGATGGTCCCGGTACAATACCGGTGACCCCCGAAACTTTCCCGATGGCCGAAACAGCACTTCCTATATATAATTCTTCACCTCCGGACCATTCCGGAACTCCTCGTGACGTCCGGGATCTCATCCGGGACTCCGAACAACTTTCGGTTTGCTGCATACTAGTATCTCTACAACCCTAGCGTCACCGAACCTTAAGTGTGTAGACCCTACGGGTTCGGGAGACATGCAGACATGACCGAGACTCCTCTCTGGTCAATAACCATCAGCGGGATCTGGATACCCATGTTGGCTCCCACATACTCCTTGATGATATCATCGAATGAACCATGATGTCGAGGATTCGATCAACCCCGTATTCAATTCCCTTTGTCAATCGGTACGTTACTTGCCCGAGACTCGATCGTCGGTATCCCAATACCTCGTTTAGTCTCGTTACCGGCAAGTCACTTTACTCGTACCGTAATGCATGATCCCGTGACCAGACACTTGGTCACATTGAGCTCATTATGATGATGCATTACCGAGTGGGCCCAGAGATACCTCTCCGTCATACGGAGTGACAAATCCCAGTCTCGATTCGTGCCAACCCAACAGACACTTTCGGAGATACCCGTAGTGAACCTTTATAGTCACCCAGTTACGTTGTGACATTTGGCACACCCAAAGCACTCCTACGGTATCCGGGAGTTGCACAATCTCATGGTCTAAGGAAATAATACTCGACAATTGGAAAAGCTCTAGCTAAACGAACTACACGATCTTTGAGCTATGCTTAGAATTGGGTCTTGTCCATCACATCATTCTCCTAATGATGTGATCCCATTATCAATGACATCCAATGCCCATAGTGAGGAAACCTTGACTATCTGTTGATCAACAAGCTAGTCTACTAGAGTCTCACTAGGGACTTGTTGTGGTCTATATATTCACACGTGTATTACGATTTCTGGATAACACAGTTATAGCATGAATAATAGACAATTATCATGAACAAAGAAATATAATAATAACCATTTTATTATTGCCTCTAGGGCATATTTCCAACAGTCTCCCACTTGCACTAGAGTCAATATTCTAGTTACATTGTGATGAACCGAACACCCATTGCATTCTGGTGTTGATCATGTTTTGCCCTAGGGAGAGGTTTAGTCAATGGATCTGCTACATTCAGGTCCGTATGTACTTTACAAATATATATGTCTCCATCTTGAACATTTTCACGTATGGAGTTGAAGCGACGCTTGATGTGCCTGGTCTTCTTGTGAAACCTGGGCTCCTTGGCAAGTGCAATAGCTCCAGTGTTGTCACAGAAGAGTGCGATTGGCCCCGACGCATTGGGTATGACTCCTAGGTCGGTGATGAACTCCTTCACCCAGATAACTTCATGCGCTGCCTCCGAGGCTGCCATGTACTCCGCTTCACATTTAGATCCCGCCACGACGCTCTGCTTGCAACTGCACCAGCTTACTACCCCACCATTCAAAATATACACGTATCCGGTTTGCGACTTAGAGTCATCCAGATCTGTGTTGAAGTTAGCGTCGACGTAACCCTTTACGACGAGCTCTTCGTCACCACCATATACGAGAAACATGTCCTTAGTACTTTTCAGGTACTTAAGGATGTTCTTGACCGCTGTCCAGTGTTCCTTGCCGGGATTACTTTGGTACCTTCCTACCAAACTTACGGCAAGGTTTATATCAGGTCTGGTACAGGTCATGGCATACATGATAGACCCTATGGCTGAGGCATAGGGGATGAAACTCATCTCTTCTTTATCTTCTGCCGTGGTCGGGCATTGAGCCGAGCTCAATCTCACACCTTGCAATACAGGCAAGAACCCTTTCTTGGACTGATCCATATTGAACTTCTTCAATATCTTATCAAGGTATGTCCTTTGTGAAAGACCTATGAGGCGTCTTGATCTATCTCTATAGATTTTGATGCCTAATATGTAAGAAGCTTCTCCAAGGTCCTTCATTGAAAAACACTTATTCAAGTAGGCCTTTATGCTGTCCAAAAGTTCTATATCATTTCCCATCAAAAGTATGTCATCCACATATAATATGAGAAATGCTACAGAGCTCCCACTCACTTTCTTGTAAACACAGGCTTCTCCATAAGTCTGCATGAACCCAAACGCTTTAATCATCTCATTAAAACGAATGTTCCAACTCCGAGATGCTTGCACCAGCCCATAAATGGATCGTTGGAGCTTGCATACCTTGTTAGCATTCTCAGGGTCGACAAAACCTTCCGGCTGCATCATATACAGTTCTTCCTTAAGGTGACCGTTAAGGAATGCCGTTTTGACGTCCATTTGCCATATCTCATAATCATAGTATGCGGCAATTGCTAACATGATTCGTACGGACTTCAGCTTCGCTACGGGAGAGAACGTCTCATCGTAGTCAATCCCTTGAACTTGTCGATAACCCTTAGCGACAAGTCGAGCTTTACATATGGTGACATTACCATCCGTGTCCGTCTTCTTCTTAAAGATCCATTTGTTTTCTATCGCTCGCCGATCATCGGGCAAGTCTATCAAAGTCCACACTTTGTTTTCATACATGGATCCTATCTCGGATTGCATGGCTTCAAGCCATTTGTTGGAAACTGGGCCTGCCATCGCTTCTTCATAGTTCGAAGGTTCACCGTTGTCCAACAACATGATTTCCAAGACAGGATTGCCGTACCACTCTGGTGCGGAACGTGTTCTTGTGGACCTTCGAAGTTCAGTAGGAGCTTGATCCGAAGTATCTTGATCATCATCATTAACTTCCTCTCTTGTCGGTGCTGGCACCACAGGAACATTTTCCTAAGTTGCGCTACTCACCATTTCAAGAGGTAGTACATCATCAAGCTCTACTTTCCTCCCACTTAATTCTTTCGAGAGAAACTCTTTCTCCAGAAAGGACCCGTTCTTGGCAACAAAGATTTTGCCTTCGGATCTTAAGTAGAAAGTATACCCTATGGTTTCCTTAGGGTATCCTATGAATACGCATTTTTCCGACTTGGGTTCGAGCTTCTCAGGTTGAAATTTCTTGACATAAGCATCGCATCCCCAAACTTTTAGAAACGACAGATTAGGTTTCTTCCCAAACCATAATTCATACGGTGTCGTCTCAATGGATTTAGGCGGTGCCCTATTTAAAGTGAATGTAGCTGTCTCTAGAGCATACCCCCAAAATGATAGCGGTAAATCAGTAAGTGACATCATAGATTGCACCATATCCAATAAAGTGTGATTACGATGTTCGGACACACCATTTCGCTGAGGTGTTCCAGGCGGCGTGAGTTGTGAAACGATTCCACATTTTCTTAAGTGCGTACCAAATTCATGACTTAAATATTCCCCCCCACGATCTGATCGTAGGAACTTTATCTTTCGGTCACGTTGATTCTCTACCTCATTCTGAAATTCCTTGAACTTTTCAAAGGTCTCAGACTTGTGTTTCATCTAGTAGACATACCCATATCTACTCAAGTCATCAGTGAGAGTGAGAACATAACGATATCCTCCGTGAGCCTCAACGCTCATTGGACCGCACACATCAGTATGTATGATTTCCAATAAGTTGGTTGCTCGCTCCATTGTTCCGGAGAACGGAGTCTTGGTCATCTTGCCCATGAGGCATGGCTCGCATGTGTCAAACGATTCATAATCTAGAGACTCTAAAAGTCCATCAGCATGGAGCTTCTTCATGCGCTTGACACCAATGTGACCAAGGCGGCAGTGCCACAAGTATGTGGGACTATCGTTATCAACTTTACATCTTTTGGTATTCACCACTATGAATATGTGTAACATTACGCTCGAGATTCATTAGGAATAAACCATTCACCAGCGGGGCATGACCATAAAACATATCACTCATATAAATAGAACAACCATTATTCTCGGATTTAAATGAGTAGCCATCTCGAATTAATCGAGATCCTGATACAATGTTCATGCTCAAAGCTGGTACTAAATAACAATTATTGAGGTTCAAAACTAATCCCATAGGTAAATGTAGAGGTAGCGTGCCGACGGCGATCACATCGACCTTGGAACCATTCCCGACGCGCATCGTCACCTCGTCCTTCGCTAGTCTCCGCTTATTCCGCAGCTCCTGCTTTGAGTTACAAATATGAGCAACCACACCGGTATCAAATACCCAGGAGCTACTACGAGCACTGGTAAGGTACACATCAATTACATGTATATCACATATACCTTTGGTTTTGCCGGCCTTCTTGTCCGCTAAGTACTTGGGGCAGTTCCGCTTCCAGTGACCACTTCCCTTGCAATAAAAGCACTCAGTCTCAGGCTTGGGTCCATTGCTTGACTTCTTCCTGGCAACTGGCTTACCAGGCGCGGCAACTTCCTTGCCGTCCTTCTTGAAGTTCTTCTTACCCTTGCCCTTCTTGAACTTAGTGGTTTTATTCACCATCAACACTTGATGTTCCTTTTTGATCTCCACCTCCACTGATTTCAGCATTGAATATACCTCAAGAATGGTCTTTTCCATCCCCTGCATATTGAAGTTCATCACAAAGCTCTTGTAGCTCGGTGGAAGCGGCTGAAGGATTCTGTCAATGACCGCGTCATCCGGGAGATTAACTCCCAGCTGAGTCAAGCGGTTGTGCAACCCAGACATCTTGAGTATGTGCTCACTGACAGAACTATTTTCCTCCATCTTACAGCTGAAGAATTTGTCGGAGACTTCATATCTCTCGACCCAGGCATGAGCTTGGAAAACCATTTTCAGCTCCTCGAACATCTCATATGCTCCGTGTTGCTCAAAACGCTTTTGGAGCCCCGGTTCTAAGCTGTAAAGCATGCCGCATTGAACGAGGGAGTAATCATCAGTACGAGACTGCCAAGCGTTCATAACGTCTTGGTTCTCTGGGATTGGTGCTTCACCTAGCGGCGCTTCTAGGACATAATCTTTCTTGGCTGCTATGAGGATGATCCTCAGGTTCCGGACCCAGTCCGTATAGTTGCTGCCATCGTCTTTCAGCTTGGTTTTCTCTAGGAACGCGTTGAAGTTCAGGTGGACATGAGCGTTGGCCATTTGATCTACAAGACATATTGTAAAGATTTTAGACTAAGTTCATGATAATTAAGTTCATCTAATCAATTTATTTATGAACTCCCACTTAGACAGACATCCCTCTAGTCATCTAAGTAAAACATGATCCGAGTCAACTAGGCCATGTCCGATCATCACGTGAGACGGACTAGTTAACATCGGTGAACATCTTCATGTTGATCGTATCTTCTATACGACTCATGCTCGCCCTTTCGGTCTTCCGTGTTCCGAGGCCATGTCTGTACATGCTAGGCTCGTCAAGTTAACCTAAGTGTATTGCATGTGTAAATCTGGCTTACACCCATTGTATTCGAGAACACTTTTCTTGAAATTATTATGAGGGATCATCTTACTTACTACCGTCGTTCTAAGTAAACAAGATGAAAAACATGATAAACATCACATGCAATCATAATAGTGACATGATATGGCCAATATCATATAGCTCCTTTGATCTCCATCTTCGGGGCTCCATGATCATCTTCGTCACCGGCATGACACCTTGATCTCCATCATCATGATCTCCATCATCGTGTCTCCATGAAGTTGCTCGCCAACTATTACTTCTACTACTATGGCTAACGCATTTAGAAATAAAGTAAAGTAATTTACATGGCGTTTCTCAATGACACGCAGGTCATACAAAAAATAAAGACAACTCCTATGGCTCCTGCCGGTTGTCATACTCATCGACATGCAAGTCGTGATTCCTATTACAAGAACATGATCTCATACATCACATATATATCATTCATCATTCATCACAACTTTGGCCATATCACATCACAAAACACTTGCTGCAAAAACAAGTTAGACGTCCTCTAATTGTTGTTGCAAGTTTTTACGTGGCTTCTATAGGTGATCTAGCAAGAATGTTTTCTTACCTACATTAAAGCCACAACGTGATTTGCCAACTTCTATTTACCCTTCATAAGGACCTTTTTCATCGAATCCGCTCCAACTAAAGTGGGAGAGACAGACACCCGCTAGCCACCTTATGCAACTAGTGCATGTCAGTCGGTGGAACCTGTCTCACGTAAGCGTACGTGTAAGGTCGGTCTGGGCCGCTGCATCCCACAATACCACCGAAGCAAAATAAGACTAGTAGTGGCAAGAAAGTTGACAACATCTACGCCCACAACAAATTGTGTTCTACTCGTGCAAAGAGAACTACGCATGGACCTAGCTCATGATGCCACTGTTGGGGAATGTTGCATAAAATAAATAATTTCCTAGGTTCACCAAGATCAATCTATGAGTTCACCCAGCAACGAGAGAGAGGAGTGCATCTACATACCCTTGTAGATCGCAAGCGGAAGCGTTCAAGAGAACGGGGTTGAGGGAGTCGTACACGTCGTGATCCAAATCACCGGAGATCCTAGCGCCGAACGGATGGCACCTCCGCGTTCAACACACGTACGGTCAGCGTGACGTCTCCTCCTTCTTGATCCAGCAAGGGGGAAGGAGAGGTTGATGAAGATCCAGCAGCACGAAGGCGTGGTGGTGGATGCAGCAGGGATCCGGCAGGGCTTCGCCAAGCGTCAGCGGGAGGGAGAGGTGTAGCAAGGGGGAAGGGAGGCGCCAGGGGCAAGGGTCCGGTTGCCCTCCCTCCCCCTCTTTATATAGGGTCCCTAGGGGGGGCGCCGGCCCTGGAGATGGGATCTCCAGGGGGGCGGCAGCCAGGGGGGAGACTTGCCCCCCAAGGCAAGTGGAGGCGCCCCCTCCCCTAGGGTTCCCAACCCTAGGCGCAGGGGGGGCCCAAGGGGGGGGCGCACCAGCCCACCAGGGGATGGTCCCCTCCCCACTTCAGCCCATGGGGCCCTCCGGGATAGGTGGCCCCACCCGGTGGACCCCCGGGACCCTTCCGGTGGTCCCGGTACAATACCGGTGACCCCCGAAACTTTCCCGATGGCCGAAACAACACTTCCTATATATAATTCTTCACCTCCGGACCATTCCGCAACTCCTCATGACGTCCGAGATCTCATCCGGGACTCTGAACATCTTTCGGTTTGCTGCATACTAATATCTCTACAACCCTAGCGTCATCGAACCTTAAGTGTGAAGACCCTACGGGTTCGGCAGACATGCAGACATGACCGAGACTCCTCTCCGGTCAATAACCAACAGCGGGATCTGGATACCCATGTTGGCTCCCACATACTCCTCGATGATCTCATCGGATGAACCACGATGTCGATGATTCAATCAACCCCGTATTCAATTCCCTTTGTCAATCGGTACGTTACTTGCCCGAGACTCGATCGTCGGTATCCCAATACCTCGTTTAGTCTCGTTACCGGCAAGTCACTTTACTCGTACCGTAATGCATGATCCCGTGACCAGGCACTTGGTCACATTGAGCTCATTATGATGATGCATTACCGAGTGGGCCCAGAGATACCTCTCCGTCATACGGAGTGACAAATCCCAGTCTCGATTCGTGCCAACCCAACAGACACTTTCGGAGATACCCGTAGTGAACCTTTATAGTCACCCAGTTACGTTGTGACATTTGGCACACCCAAAGCACTCCTATGGTATCCGGGAGTTGCACAATCCCATGGTCTAAGGAAATGATACTCGACAATTGGTAAAGCTCTAGCTAAACGAACTACACGATCTTTGAGCTATGCTTAGAATTGGATCTTGTCCATCACATCATTCTCCTAATGATGTGATCCTGTTATCAATGACATCCAATGCCCATAGTGAGGAAACCTTGACTATCTGTTGATCAACAAGCTAGTCTACTAGAGGCTCACTAGGGACTTGTTGTGGTCTATGTATTCACACGTGTATTACGATTTCCGGATAACACAGTTATAGCATGAATAATAGACAATTATCATGAACAAAGAAATATAATAATAACCATTTTATTATTGCCTCTAGGGCATATTTCCAACATCGGGGGCGTACCTCGGCTGGTTCCGTTATGGCTCCGGTAGCAAAGACCGGATGCGCGCGATCTCGGCTCGCCAGGCCGCTCCGGTCGGCGCGGGTGGCACCGGGACGCCACCGACGCTGATCCTCCAGGTGCCCGGCACCCGCATGTCCGGGGGCGCCGGGTAGTCGGCCTTGTAGAGGAGGCATAGCTCATCCTCATGCAGATGGCGGTGGCTGAAGTCGTTCGGCGTTGCACCGTCGCCCGAGAAGGGCTCGGCCATTGACGTCGGCGTGGGAAGAGGGCGGGAGAGAGAGGCGTCGGCGGCGAGAGGTAGAGAGAAGGGCGTCGGTGGCGAAAACTTGTGCGTTCAACGGCGAGGGAAGACGACTTTTATAGTCGTAGATGGGCGGTGGGAGAGCTGCCGCCGTGTGCCGTGTGGCGGGAGCGAGCGTGACACGTGTCGCCGTGCCTTCAGTACGCCGCCCGTGAGGCATCAATGGAAGGCTGACCGGCGCGGCAACTTTGGCATTGATTCCCACGGGAAACGAGGCGATGAGGACGACGAAGGTGGCGAGTCGCTGACTTGGCGGACCCACTCCTTTTCGCGCCAAAAACGATTCCCCCAGCGCCCCCAGCGTGCCGGGTTCGGCCTGGATCCGCCGGCGCCAGTTTCAGACCTAACCAGCGAAAAATGGGCTCCTGAGGCGTTACTGGACCGTTTTCTCAGCGTCAGTGCAAAAAAAGGGCGGCAGGGGAGAGGGGGGCTACTGGGGGCGCGGCTGGAGATGCTCTTAGAGTTGTTTTCTTAGGGCTTGTTTGGTTAATCTTCTCCCCAAGAGGATTGAAGGGGATTGGACAGGATTAGGATGTATTTTGACTTACAAGTGATTTAAATCTCCCTCAAACCCTTCATTCC
The DNA here is from genome assembly GCA_963921465.1 of Triticum timopheevii. Taxonomy (NCBI): domain Eukaryota; kingdom Viridiplantae; phylum Streptophyta; class Magnoliopsida; order Poales; family Poaceae; genus Triticum; species Triticum timopheevii. The sequence goes on from OY997272.1 coordinate 159,576,226, forward strand.
CCTCGGATCCATACTCAACCGAACAAGGACTTAGCGGTATAATCATGCTTTGGAGTAGGTTGCCCTCAAAAAGTAAGCTGTTATTATTGAGTAATGTAAACGAACATGGCTTCCCGGCAAAAAAATATAAAATGGCTAAACCATAACAAAGCGATGGATCATTCACCCTTTTCTTCTCTACAGTAAAAAAAATAGGGGCAAAGCGAGTCATGATCAGGGAGACAGAGAGTGCTAAACTTCACATGGTATGGCACTAAACAGAATCTTAATCATGGTTCTCGCGAATTCTCGGAGAAAGGACACTGCAAATTATCTATAGCCAAGGGCGCATCATGAGACACCATGTGTTCTGAACTTCTGATGAAGAACCTCTCTGATATACTCCCTCCGTAAACTAATATAAGAGCGTTTAGTGATCTAAAAACTCTTATATTAGTTTACAAAGGGAGTACTGTATAATATTCCGCTCTGCAAAGGCAACTACCAGTCTGTTGACCAACACATATGAGATTCTGATGTGAGCTAAGATCAGAGGTTGAAACACAAATACGTACCACATATGTTTACTAAGGGTTCAAAGCCAAATAATCCACTTGAATCAATATTTACCACTGTTTTTTTCCTTTCTGTGTATACCGTACTATATCTGTATGACTGAGGTTGCTCGATAACTGCAGGAAATTACTATACAGCTTTCATACTCCCTCCATTCCTAAATATAGGTCTGTCACACCCTGACGACGAATCGGAGGCGAGAGGGAGAGGGGATCGGGATGAGGAAGGAGAACGAGGGGCAGGGTGAGAGGAAGCGTGAGAGGGGTTGGTAGGAAAAGCTCAATTGATTTCTCGATCCCTCCTCGTCCACACACAGGCATACAAGTAGCAGTGCCAGCTGGCACACACACACACACACGCCACACCTACTCCTGCCCCTGGGCCCGGCTCGGTTGGCTGACCCGGTCTTGCCGTTGCGGGTTCAGTATCTGAACCTGCACTTCTTCAGTCCGCTGCTGCTTGATCAGCAGGCGTGACATTTGCCCCCTCTGGAGCAGCGGCTTCGTCTTCCTTCCACAGCGGCGCGTCGGGGTAGCGTTGACGCAGGACGTCGTAATCCTCCCAAGTTGCTGCTGCAGGCGACATGGAACTCCATTGGACTTGAACCTGCACCACTGGAGCGTTTCCCTTCTTCATCATGCGGCGGTCCAGGATGGCCACCGGCTCGCGGTCGTCAGAGGTGAGGTCAGGGACCTTGGGCAGCTCGGAGAAGATCGGAGTGTAGTCGGGGACAAACGGCTTGAGTTGGGAGACATGGAATACAGGATGGATGCGGCTGTCCGGTGGCAATTCCAGGCGATACGCGAGGTTGCCCACACGCTCCAGGACGGTGAACGGCCCGAAGAACTTGAACGCCAACTTCTTGCAGGGGCGATTGGCGACCGAGGACTGCGCGTATGGCTGAAGCTTGAGGAGAACTTGCTCACCCACATCAAACGCATGCTCTGCGCGATGACGGTCGGCCTGCTTCTTGAAACGAGCTTGAGCACGCTCCAGCTGGGCGCGGAGCAGCTCGGTGTGGGTCGCCCAGTCGATCTCGTCTCCGGAAGGCCTCCCAGGTTTGGTTCTCACCCGTACAACGCCTTGAAGGGAGAACCATTGAGCGAGGCGTGATGGGAGGAATTGTACCAAAATTCCGCCGTGGAGAGCCAGCGCCGCCATTGCTTGGGCGTGTCGTGGACGGCGCAACGAAGGTACATCTCGAGGCACTGATTCACGCGCTCCGTCTGGCCGTCAGTCTGGGGGTGGTACGCCGTGGAGTAGAGCAGCTTGGTTCCTGCTGCGGCCAGAATCTCACGCCACATTGCGCTGGTAAACACCTTGTCCCTGTCGGAGACGATGGTGTGCGGCACCCCGTGGAGCTTGATGATATGGTCCCAGAAGGCGCGCGCGACCTGGACCGCAGTGAAGGGGTGCTTGAGCGGGACGAAGTGCGCGTACTTGGTGAGACGGTCGACGACCACCATGATCGCGTCATAGCCATCAGACTTGGGCAGCCCTTCGACAAAATCCATGGTGAGGTCGTGCCACGGTTGTTGCGGAATTGGAAGTGGTTGCAGCTTGCCCGCGGGGTAGTTCTGCTCGTGCTTGGCATGCTGGCATATGCTGCACTGCTTGACGAATTCCTCGACCGCGCGCTTCAACCCTGTCCAGGCGAAGAGCTTGCGAACGCGCTGGTAAGTGGCGGTGGCGCCCGAGTGGCCGCCAACGGCACTGTGGTGGAGCGCGGCGATCAGCTTGGTTTGGAGCGCGGTGTTGGCGCCAATCCAGAGCCGCCCGCGCTGGCGGATAACCCCTTGCTGCAGAGTGCGGCCTTGGTCGTCGGTGTCGCAGAGGGCCAACTTGGCGAGCAGCTCCTGGGTGTCTGCATCCGTCTCGTACGAGTTGGCCACTTCCTGGAGCCACTGGGGCTGGCACACGGAGAGCGCGTCGAGAGCCAGTAAGTGGCCCACCCGAGAGAGCGCGTCGGCCGCGCCGTTGTCCGTGCCCTTCTTGTAGCGGAACGTGAACTGCAGTCCCACCATCTTGGACATCGCCTTGCGCTGCAAGTCCGTGACGAGCTGCTGGTCGCCCAGGGAACACAAGCTTTTGTGATCGGTGGCGATCTCGAACGGTGCACGCTGGAGGTATGGGCACCACTTGTCGATGGCCATCATCACCGCGAGGAATTCCTTCTCGTACGCCGAGAGCTTCTGATTCTGCACGCCCAGCACCTTGCTCAGGTACGCGACGGGGTGGCCGTCTTGCATCAGTACAGCCCCCACGCCGGTGTCGCACGCGTCGGTCTCGATGGCGAACGGCCGCTTGAAGTCTGGAAGTGCCAGCACGGGCGTGCTCACCATGGCCTTCTTCAGCAGCTCGAACGCCGTTTGCGCCGTGTCGTCCCATAGAAATCCTTTCTTGGTGAGGAGGCGCGTCAGCGGTTTCGCGATAATGCCATAGTGTGGCACGAACTTGCGGTAGTAGCCTGTGAGGCCGAGGAAGCCGCGAAGTTCAGTGGGCGTCGTGGGCACGGGCCACGCACTCATGGCGCTGGTCTTGCTGGCGTCAGTGGCGACACCGTTCTTGGAGATGACGTGCCCGAGGTACTCGATCTCCTATTGCGCGAACGAGCATTTGGAGGCCTTGGCGTAGAGCTGGTGCGCTCGCAGCAGGTCGAGGGTCATGCGCAAATGTTCCTCGTGTTCCTGCAAATCGATGCTGAAGACCAGAATGTCATCTAGGAAGATAATAATGAACTTGCGGACATGGCAACCGAAAATGGAGTTCATGAGGCACTGGAAAGTTGCTGGCGCGTTGCAGAGGCCGAACGGCATCACTCTGAAGTGGTAGTGGCCGTGGTGCGTCTTGAAGGCTGTCTTTTTCTCATCTTCTTCCCTCATGCGTATCTGATGGTAGCCCGCTCGCAAGTCAATCTTGGAGAAATAAGCTGCACCTCCGAGTTCATCGAGCAGCTCGTCCACCACTGGCAATGGGAATTTGTTCTTGACAGTGGCTGTGTTCAATCGCCTGAAATCCACAGAGAAACGCCACGAGCCGTCCTTCTTCTTGACTAATAACACTGGTGCTGCATATGGACTCAGGTTGTGAGCGATAACACCCGATTTCAGCATCTCCTGAACCTGCCTTTCGATCTCATCCTTCTGTGCTGGCGAGTAACAGTAGGGTCTGGTGTTGATGGGTGTTGTTCCTGGTTCCAGATTGATTGCATGATCGTACTGCCGTTTAGGGGGCAGTACCTTAGGCTCAGCGAACACGTCGTCATATTCAGACAGAAGTTTCTGAATGCGGGAAGGTGGAGGTGCAGGTTCAGGTTTGTCTGTCCGTTCGACAGTGACTAGTGCACCAGTCCAGATGTCGTTAGCTATCTCCATGCGATGTAATTCATAAGCATCCAGTTCAGTGATGGGGGGTAAATCTGAAGCTCGAACACCTTGCAAATGCACTTGTTTGCCTGCTGTTTCGAAAGTGATCGTCTTCTCTTGCCAGTGACAATTCATGGGGCTGTGAGCTGCCAGCCAGTCGATTCCCAGAACCCCATCGTAGGCGTTGAGTGGTAATACTCGGAGATCGGTGTGGAAGGTGTGGCCAGGTACTTGCCAGTCCAATCCTCTCACAATCTGGTTGCACGGCAGTGTTTGCCCGTTAGCGACGCGAACTGAAACCGGTGGTAGTTTCTCTGTCTGAATATTCAGTCTCGCGAGAAAGGTTTCGCTGATGAAACTGTGGGTGCTGCCGGAGTCCACCAACAGAAGCATGATCTGATCCCCCACTTGTGCTCGTAACCGAATCGTGGAGGGTGTTTCCTCTCCTGACAGCACCTGTTGTGAGAGGGAGCAGCACTCGGGCTCTTGATCTGCAGGTGCATCCAGTAACTGAAGAGCGTGGACCGTGTCGTCAGACAGAATTTCGCCAAAGTCGCCAACCTCGATCATCAGGATCTGGCCAGTGCGTTTGCACTGATGCTCTCTGGAATATTTATCCTCACAGCGAAAACAGAGACCATTCGCTCTTCTGAACTCGCGCAGTTGGCGCTCCCGTGCATACTCGTCACCCCCTTGACGTGGTGCAGGAGCGGCGCGGGGTTGGGCAGCTGCTGCCTGTGTTGTCGTCGGTGGTGGTCGTCCGACTGGTGTGATGCGCGGACGCGCTGCGCGCTACTTCTCCAACTCCTCTTCCTGCATCCGGGCGAACACCGCTGCTCGAGTGATGCTGGTCGGTGCTTGGAGTCGCACCCCAAGGCGCAGCTCATCCTTGAGGCCGACCAGAAACTGTGAGATGAAGAATTTGGTGCTTAAGGTTGGATCCAAGGCGAGCAAATGGTACATGGCTGTCTCGAACTGATGGCGATAATCCTGAACACTTCCTGTCTGCCTTAACTGCACGAAGTTGAGCATCTGAACCTCGAACTCTTCTGGGCCAAATTCCTCTTGAACTGCTGCTCTGAATTGCTGCCAATTGACCCCCGGGTGCGTCTGACGATAGGCCTGGAGCCACATTGCGGCCAGGCCGTCCATGTACAGCGCCGCCGTGGTGACCCAACTGTGCTGTGGCACGCGATACAGCTCGAAGTAAGTGGTGCAGCGATCCAGCCAGATGCGCGGGGCGTCGCCCTCGAACCGTGGGAAATCGTGCTTGGGTGGCTTGATATAGTGGTCGCCATGGCGATCTGGCTCCAGGGGCGGCGGTGACCGCGCGGGTAGCAGCGGCGGTCCGTGGTTGACGAGGCGGGCGAACGGAAGTTGGGCCGTGCCATCCGTGTAGAGGGGTAGCGGCGGAGGACGTGTTGATGGTGGTGGTGGTGGTGGTGGTGGTGGTGGTCGGGGCGCGGAGGAGTCCCCTGTGTTCGTGACGCCCGATGGAGATGCGCCTCCTGAGGCGGTGGCCGCCGGTTCGACGGTGGGCGCCACCTTGCGCGCCTCATCCACGTCGGCCTGCGTGAGGTCGATTTGCTTGGCGAGGTTCTTAAGCTCCGCAGAGACCTGGTCGTTGTAGACGATCTGCGCCTGATAGCGCTCGTCGGCGGTCTTCTGGCTTGTGTCGAGGCGGCGGATGACGGATTCGAGCAAGCCCTGCAACTTGTCCGTGGTTTCCGACATGGCGTCGAGCACGCGGCGGGTCTGGGCGGAGGGCTTGGATGGTGGTGCCGTGATTACGCGCTAGATCTGATCAAACCCCGGGTAGGATTTCGTGCGAACTCGCCGGAGCGACGCGCACCTAGCCCGGTGGGTGTTACCGATCGATCTCGAGCAGCGGTGGTGGGGAAGAAAAATTTGGGCTCTGATTACCAGATTGTCACACCCTGACGACGAATCGGAGGCGAGAGGGAGAGGGGATCGGGATAAGGAAGGAGAACGAGGGGCAGGGTGAGAGGAAGCGTGAGAGGGGTTGGTAGGAAAAGCTCAATTGATTTCTCGATCCCTCCTCGTCCACACACAGGCATGCAAGTAGCAGTGCCAGCTGGCACACACACACACACACACACATGCCACACCTACTCCTGCCCCTGGGCCTGGCTCGGTTGGCTGACCCGGTCTTGCCGTTGCGGGTTCAGTATCTGAACCTGCACTTCTTCACTCCGCTGCTGCTTGATCAGCAGGCGTGACAAGGTCTTTTTAGAGATTTCAATATGAACTACATAAGGATGTATATAGACGTTGTTTAGAGTGTAGATTCACTCATTTTGCTCCGTTTGTAGTCCATATTGGTATCTCTAGAAAGACTTATATTTAGGAACGGAGGGAGTATATTGCATTTACAGAGGGAATGGACAGAAGCATGATCACTAGTTCAGAGTTCCTTTTGAGACAGAAGTGTGCAATGCTGAAGGATTTTAATCAGGGTGGTGATCGCCTGATTGGACTTTCAGCCTTGGCAAAGCACAACAGTCATGTATGCTGCCTTATGCTGATCAGCTCGATGTCGAAGATGACAGTACCAAGAGTGGAACCCTCGCCATTTGCGAGGCGTGTCGGGTTGAATATAGTAGTAAATAATCTCTGTCGATCAAAGAACTGCACATGGAAAAAAGAGGCAAATTTAGTACCTCTGTGATGTCTTGTCATTACATCATTCAACGACTCAAAGTGAGAATTTTCTTAATTCTAATCATCCATATGCATGAGTTGTTAAAACATTACTACCTTCTACGAGAACACATCGCTGAATGAATGACGTGTGCAACAGAAAGGAACAAGTTGGAAACCAGGAGATGCTTATGTTGGAGAAACTCCAGGTGAGCATGAACAAAATGCTATAACAGATGAAGAATTCTAGAATCCGGATAGCATGGAAGTTACATTAGGAGGAATTGGTTCCTGTGATGTGTTTTGATATCCCTGTGATGGCGGAATGACCACACGGCGAAGACCACCAACTCTCATGGACTTCACTGCCGCTTCAATACCAGGTATAACCTGCAGGGCACATGCATTAAATTATGGCAAGACTATCAACCTGAAAAAGATTCCAGAAATGAAATTCCAAGGAAATGTATTGAGTGGAACATCAGATACACAAAAGATATCCATCCAGATTATAATGAAGCTCATTATGGCAAGATTATAATGATGAATTATTCGCAGGGAACATCCAGAACTATAACAGCAGAAACTTGTTTTAAGGCGCATTCAACGGTTCTGAAGCTAATGTCAGTTGGTCTGCAATGACTATACACCACAAAATAGCAAGCGCAGCTGCTATCATAAAATCAAACATGTGCACAGCAGTGCACACTGCACTCTCTCATCCTTATTATTATTATTTTATACATATATTTTTTGAAAGACCTAGCTTGAGCAGCTGGTGTTTTCATGTTAATCATAGCAGGGAGAGTTGCGGGAAAAACAACAGGGGCATGTCACTGATCCGCAGATCAGGTCATAGAGAAAAAACAAAAGAAATGAAGAGAAACGGAGGGAACTAAAGTCTGAAATTCAGCCTATCCCTTCCGGAGGCAAAGTGAATGGGTGCATTAGGCAGGTAGCCCCGGCTTGTCGCCCCAGATCAATGCCTCTCCTGATTTCCTGTATGATTGCCACCACGGTGGGCTCCGTTTCTCTGAATGTGCAGCTGTTGCGGTGCAGCCAGATTTCTCAGAGCGTCAGCATCGCCAGCGATTTAATCCCTTTTCTGAACTCTGGCTTCGAGCGCTCCATAAACCCCAGGACCCGATCAGCTGCCGTTGCGTTGCCATTTTCATGCTGCAGCCGCAGGGCCTCGCAGCCGTGCCATGTCGACAGCGTGTGCCAGAGCGAGGCAGAGAACGGGCAAGTCCAGAAGACGTGCTCAGCAGTCTCAAGGTTGCGCCTACAGAATGTGCAGAAATATGAGTTTGGCCATCCTCTTCGTTGCAATCGGTCGTTACACCACAACCTATTCAGCATCATTAACCAGCAAAAGACCTTCAGCTTCCCCGGTGCCCATGTCTTCCAGATGAGTTGTGGGAAGACCGAATCCTGGTTTGCCAGGAATTGCGCTCGATAGGCTGATGATGCCGAGTAGCAGCCACTGGCCTCTAAATTCCATCTGATTTCGTCCGCGCAGTCCAGGTTGAGAGAAATGGATGCAGTGCGCAGCAACCTTGCCAAACATACACAGTCCTGCACCACCAGCTCGGTGCGCCCATGCGCTAGATCCTGGATCCAGCGATCTTCATACAGGGCATCTGCCACACACCTGTCCTTCCGCTTCGAGTGCTGGTACAGGGCGGGAAACAGCACCCTGAGCGCGCCCATCGGCAACCAGGAGCATGTCCAGAAGCTAGCCGTTCGGCCGTTTCCAATTGTTACTGAGGTAGCCGCACTGAAGAAAACCTTGTCTGCTTCCGAGCACGGCACTTCCATGCCCACCCACGGCCTCTCTGGATGCTTCCATGTTAGCCAGAGCCACCTTTGCCGTAGGGCTGTGCCGAAGCGCTCGAGGTCAATGATCCCCAGCCCTCCCTTGTCCATAGGGGAGCAGACCTTGGACCAATTGACCTTGCATTTGCCACCGGAAAGCTCTTCTTCCTGTGCCCACAGGAAACGTCGCCGCACCTTGTCGATCTCTTTGAAGAACTTCTTCGGCATGCGGAGTACGGTGAGAGCGAAAGTAGGGACTGCGCTGAGAACTTCTCTGACAAGAACCCTTCTACCGGCGATGGTCATGAGCTTTCCTTTCCACCCAGCCAGCCTCGCCCTGATCCGATCGAGGACGAACTGTAGGTGCACGATCCTGGTTCTGGTGAGGGTAAGAGGCAGCCCTAGGTATTTCATAGGGAACGTAGCCACTGATCCCCCAAAGCTCTGCAGCACCTGCTGGATGTCAACTTCCTCGCAACGGATCGGAGTCGCAGTTGATTTCTGACGGTTGATCTTCAGGCCTGTGGCTTCTCCAAACTTGTGCATGATCTCTACCAAAACATCCATCTCTGCCTTGTCCAGGTTCATGAAAATCACTGCATCGTCTGCGTATAGGCTGACCCGTAGCTTGAGTTCTCTCCTTGGTAGTGGCTTGATCATCTGCTGCATTTCCGCCTCATCAATCAGGCGCTGCAATGGGTCTATTGCTAGAATGAAAAGCAGTGGTGACAGCGGGTCTCCCTGGCGGAGCCCTTTCCGGTGCCTGATCCTGTTCCCTGCCGATCTATTAAGAAGGAATTGAGAGCTCGACGTCGACAGCAACCATGCTACCCAATCCCTCCACAGAGCGCTGAAGCCCATCTGTTGCAGCAGCTCCAGCAGGTAATCCCAGGAAATGTTGTCGAACGCCTTTGATATATCAAGTTTCAGTAGCAGAGACGGTGTTTTACTTCTGTGCAGCGCGCGTATTCCACTTTGCACGTACAAGAAGCTGTCTTGTATGCACCTTTTCTTCATGAAGGCCGATTGCGCCGGAGAAACGATTGTGTGTATCACTTTCGACAGTCTGATCGACAACACCTTGGTCACCAACTTGGCAAAGGAGTGTATCAAACTGATCGGCCGAAAGTCAGACATTCTCGCGGCTCCCTCCTTCTTAGGCAGCAGCGCAACAAAGGCCGTGTTCAGCGCAGCTAGGTTCCCCCCCGCAAGGCTGTAGAAGCGGTTGAAAGCCGCCATAATGTCATCTTTGATGGTTAGCCAGCAGGCTCTGAAGAAGGTGCCAATGAAACCATCAGGCCCCGGTGCTTTTTCTGCTGGTGACTGCACAATTGCTTCCCAAACTTCATCTTCAGAGAAGGGATTGTCCAAACCAGCAGCTTGCACTCTTGGCAGACACAGCGCTTCCCAGTTTAGCGTGACACTGCGGCCTGTGGTAGCTTCCATCACTTTGCTAAAGTGATCATGTATGACTTGGGCCTTGTCTGCATGTGTTGTTGCAAATCCATCGTCGCTCTGTATTGAGTGAATGAAGTTCTTGCGTCTCCTGGAACTAAACTTGGCATGGAAAAATTTGGTGCTAGCGTCCCCCATTTTCAGCCATAGCACCCTGGAGGCCTGCCTCTTCCTGGCTCTCTCGATGGCCGCCAGTCCCAGCAATCTCATCTTGAGCAGTCTGCGCAGTGTTAAACTCTGCAGCCGACAGAGCTCTTGTTTCTTGGGCAACATCTAACCGCAAAATGACCTCGCTGGCAATGTGGAACTGCAGTTTCACATCACTGAAAAGGGAGCTGCTCCAAATTTTCAGATCACGAGCGCTGCGTGTCAGTTTGGTTTGTAATCTTGAGAAGGCGCAGTGTTGCTGAACTGGCCTATTCCAGGCCCTCTCAACGGTGGCCTGAAAATGTGGAAACTTCGGCCAGAAAGATTCAAAACGAAAACGAGCAGGGCGCTTGGGGGCATCGCACGGTGCCAAGATCAGCGGGCAATGATCCGAGCACGCCGTGGCAGAGGCCATCAGCCCGTAAGCGGGGAAGAGCAGCTCCCAGTTGACGTTGCAGAAAAACTTATCTATACTAACCAATCTAGGGTTTTGCCGTTCGTTACTCCACGTAAAGCGTCTGTTCTTGCACTTGATCTCCCGCAGGCAAGCCGAGTCTATCGCAGCTCTAAACCTACCCATCGTGCGCCTATTTAGATTGTAGTTGCTCTTGTCCCTAGCGTCGTAGATTACGTTGAAATCGCCTGTAAGAAGCCAAGGTTCAGAAGAGGGTGGTGCTGATCTAGCTAACTCACGAAGGAACTCATCCTTCCTAGCCTCGTCTGCTGGCCCGTAGACTACAGTCAGCCAAAACGCAGTTGCCGAACGCAGGACGGTCACTTTTGCAGTGATTGCAAATTCACCTACAGCATGGGAAGCGATGGAGACGATCTGGCTATCCCACAGGACTGCGATCCCTCCCCTGGTGCCTATCGCCGGGAGGACGATGCATTCAGACAGCCTCGCTCCCCCAACTTCTTTGACTAATGCCGTCGACCAGACATCAATTTTGGTTTCTTGGAGGCATAGGATCGCCGGACAGTGCGCTGTCACCGTTTCGCACACTGCATCCCGTTTAGCTGGCATGTTCAGCCCTCGCACATTCCAGATAAGAATTGGGCAGTGGTTGTCATCCATAAGGAAACCAAATCATGCTCCAACGACTACTACTACCATTGATCAGGATCATGGAATGAAACAAGCACACACAGCCGCTCTCGAGGGGGTGCGGGCGCCCACCAATAGGCCCCAAATCGCGCCAGCACCAACTAAACCTACCTGCTAACCTGACAAGAATAGGGACAAGACCTAACTTAACCCAGCGGAAGGCCGGGCGCCATTGGAGGCTACTATCATAAGCTGAACCTAACATGATCACACTACGGCCTCATCGGCAGCTCCATCGGGTCCTGCCATGGCTGCAGCAACACGCAACGCTTCGTGATTGAGACAGGTGAGCTTGGCGATGCAGGCAATGTCTTCGTCGGAGAGCGGCTCATCGAACTTGCGCAGAAGCTTCTCAGCGGCCTTGGCGGTCATCTTCTCCTTGGGACCCAACAGGCCCAGCTCATGTACCAGCCTGAGGGTGCCCCGCTGCGCCACCGGCACTGAAGACGGGTTGGCCGCCTGCCTGACGCTGTGACGAACGGGCTGCGGCGCAGCCCTGGTCTTGGGAGGGGGGGGGGGGGGCGACGAGCGGCGCACAGGCGCGGTTGGCACGAGAGGCGGTTTCGTTCCTTGGAAGAGATCCTTCGGTGCCACAGCTTCGTCTGCAGGCGCGGCCGCCGCGTCGAGCTGCAGGCAGCAGACTTGCTGGGTGACGGCGCCAAGCTGCATCTAGACGACTGTAGGGCGGGCCGGCTCGTTGCAGCTTTGGAGACCCACCGCAGCAGTTGGGCCTGCTAGAGTCGGGCCGAAGGCATCAAGCAGGCCTGTGGACGCGGCATCGTCATTGTTGACTTCATCGTTGAAAAGCAACGGCTCGGAGACGGTCGCTGCCACGTGGGCCTCCAGCTCAGCGGCCATGCAGTCGAAGGGTGGCGGCAGCGACAACGCTATCTTGGCGCCGGCAAAGAAGTCCGCAATCGGGTCTGCGGCCGGTGGCGCATCGACGGGCGCCTGGGGGGGGGGGCAGGGGCCGCGGGGCTTGTAGCAGGGCTGGCCCTGCATCCCCAGCGCGGCGGCGGCCGGCGTTATGGCGGCCCCTGGAGCTCTCGGAGTGGCGCTGGCCCGGTGGTGAACGGCTGCGGCGACGCGAGGAGGCCTCCGTGTCCACCACTTTCTCTTTTCCGGCTCGGCTGCGACCCAGGAGGGTGTCTTTCCAAGACTTGCGCCCGCTCTGGTCGTCGCCCTCGTCGTCCTTGCAGCCGCCACCACGAGCACCTCCGCGGCAGCCCACATCCACCAACGTGGCGAGCTGACGGCGATGCTGCGGCTCGCGTTGACCATCCTCCACGCCCTTCTTCCAGGAGGCCACCGGGATGATGCGTGGCATCGGCCTGTCGTCGTCATCCGAGTCCGAGGACGGCAGGCCGCTCTGAGCAGAGCGCGGCGACCGTGGCTCGTACGGGGTCCAGTCTTCGATGCGATCGACGTGGATGAGGACGTCGTGGCGGCTTGCAGACGGTGGCGCGGCGACGACGTGGCCGGGCGGCGAGAAGCCTAGCATCTCCTCTACTCTGCCCGCCCCGCGCTGCATCAGCCAGAAGGTGTGCTTGGTCGGGATGAGGCCGACGTCCCAGACCCAGACCCAGCAGGCGAAGCTCTTGGTGTGGCTGCGCTCGAACGTGCGGTTGTCGAGGCGGTCGACACGGCAGCCGAGCGCCTCCTCCGCCCCCTCCACAGACCAGAAGTGCTGTGGCATTTTCTCGATGACGACGCGGACGTGGTAGTTGAACGTCTGGATCATGGCGTGGTCATCTTCGTGCCAGCGCTTGATGAAGAACTTGGCGCCGTCGACCGTCAGCGCACCCAGCTTGGCCACCTGCTCCTGGTGGACCGGCAGGTCGAAGACGATGAGGTAGTCCTCTGGATCGTGGCAGGTGATCCTCAGCTGGTGCGGCTGGATACGCAGCCACGCCTCCAGCTCCTGGCCGACCGCCATGGCCGAGGAGGTGCGCCTGGCGTCCGCCGCCGTGAGGAGCACGGCCTGGCGCTTGAGGACGAAGACGGCGTGCTCCAGCGCGGGGGTGGACATGACCACCTTGCAGCTGTGGCGCGGGCGGCGCGCAGGGTCGGCGACGTGGGTGCCCTCCATGGCAGGCGTCGGGGGTGCGGTGACGGTTGGTGGTGAAGAAACTACAGCAGCAGCAGGAAAATGAAGCCTGTCCCGCACCGGCACCCGAGCAGAGGCCGCGGCGGGGTTGCGTCTGGGGTTCTGCGGACACTCCCGGCCGAAGTGGCCGGAGAGGTTGCAGATGATGCAGCAGATCGGGTCCCGGCAGTCCTTTCTACGGTGTTTCTTGCTCAGGCAACGGAAGCACTTTCCCCTGAACTAGCTTAAGAAGGCAGCCCGGCCAGCATCCGCATTGAAGGCGCCTCGCCGGCCAGGGATGGATGGAGAGGAGCGCGGCCTATTGCCCGCAGGGCCAGAGCCGGGGCGCCGGCCTTTCCGGGAAGAGACCATAGTCCAACCGCGGTCAGGCTCCGGGGAGGGTGTGGTGGTGGAGACCGCAGGCGCAACTACTATGGATTGAAGACGCGGTCGCTCCGAAAACGGGAAAGAAACGCGATCCGCATCAGGATCCGCTGGACGGAGCAGGGCCGAGGCGGTGGAGCACTCCCCACGAAGCAGGATCCGCGGCGGGGGAACGGGATCTCGTGCATTGACGTCCAGCGGCAGCTGGGAATCCGGCACCATGGAAGGACCGGCGGACGCAGGCGATGCGGGCGTGGATCCACGCCTGCTACCGCTCGCACTGGATCTATGGGATCGGGGGCGGCCCATACCTCCAGCTGGGCGCTGCAGGCTGGGAGGGGTCGGTGGCCGCCGAGGCCGGAGTGGCCCGCGGCGCGGAGGGGCTAGTTTGGGCAGCTCACGGCCCTAGGAGGGTGGCCGCTGCGGCCGGAGCGGCCGGCGGCGCTGGAGGGGGAGGAGCGCTGCAGAGGAGAGCGAGAGCGCAGCTGGTGGGCTTCATCCTTATTATTTAACCACCGGAACTCTGTTCCATGACTTAGGCATGCTTGTAAGCAAGTACTATAGTTTAAAAAGGAAATACAAAGCTCATTAGCTACTAAAACAGAAAACTCTAGTATGTTGTAGCCCCAAATTTTCACCAAAAACTCAAATAACATGGTGTAGTATCAGCACCATAAGATACACTCACTTTTTTTTATGAAATTCTGTCTCACCTTTCCAGACCCGATGGTAAAGACAAAAGGTATCGGATCACCGGTCGTGTCCTTGTGATCATAGGTTGAGTCGAAGCGCCATCCTTGCTTCGCAGCCAGCCTCCCATAGTAGTGAATTGCAACCTTGAGCCATAAGAACATTTTTGTAGAAACAAGAAAACCGTAAGAACATATTTGTAGGAGTACCTACCAAAAATTAACATTATTCCAGCCAATTTAATTATTATTTTTGACTAGAATGATGTTTCATCTATAATAAGAAGAAAACCATAGTCTTGTTTGTATCATGGCGAAGTATGGGCAGCAGAGCAGTAAACTAGAGCACTTTTTGGCTTTGAAGGTGTAAACTTGGTTAATGGGGACAAGTAAGAAAGGGTGCTGCTAATAAGCACAAACTGTGCAGAAAGGCACCGCTTGTACCTGGTCTCCGTCGACCAGGACCTCGCCTGAACCCTCCCGGAGCTCTAGGGCCTTCACGCCGCCGAATCTAGGGATCTCGGTGAATCGAGAGGCCGCGGCGGAGGCGGCGGCCGTGGGGAGTGCGGATGCGGTGGAAGCCAGGAGGAGGTGCCTTCTTGTGGCCGTGAGAGATGGTGCTGTAGCTAGGGTCCCGGATTTTGTTTTCGCAGGAGGCGGCGGCACGGCGCCGGCCGCCGCGGAGGCGGAAGTGATGACCATGGACGCCGCTACTGTTCCTATTATTTCCTCTTTCTTTTTCTTTGCTTTTGGATTAGCTTTGAATTTCAACCTCTTTTCCAATTTCCAAAGCGCTGAATTTTTATTTACTTAGAAGAAAATGAAAAAAAACTGTTGAGATTATGCCCTCAGATATTGGGGTGTTGTTTTTTGGAGATTGGAAAATTCAGAGGGGGATTTAACTGTTCACTTAAATGAATTGCATTATTTATGGATGGATGAATGGTGAATGAAAGATATAATTCGGATGATTGCTCAATGCTGAGTGTTTGAAGTAAAATTTAGACAACTCTATAATAAAAGAATAAAATTAGTGTACGAAGCATAGTGTAATTAATGTAAGAATTTGGTTGTTCATTTACCACGAAATAAGAGTGAGAAAGCTTCCAACATAGATTATTGTACATATTGTTCCATAATAAAAAACTGGTTACACATTTGTTCTCTTTGTTTGTAACCATACGAAAGTAGATGTGTATGTTTCACACCCCCAAAAAGTGGTCATCCTCTTTTCCAGAAACATAGCTGGCGCTTTTATCTCCTATATACGTGAACATGTATGTGCTGAAAATATGTGATATAACTTCGCTGAAACTTCAATGCTTTAAACACTTTAGTTCACACCAAAAGTTTAATATTTGGTCATGAAAACTGTGTAGATGTTGAGTGTATATTAAGAATCTATAACATAAGACAAACGTTTTAGAAAACATAGTGTGCTCGCAATTGTTATGATGTAATCAATGTAAGAACTCGGTGTTATTCATTTACTGCGAAATAAGAGTGAGAAAGTTTCCAAGATAGATTTTTATACATACTTTTTGTAACAAAAACTAGTTACGCCTTTGTTCTCTTTGTTTGGAACCATACGTCAGTTACATGTGTATGTTTAGAAAAAAAAGTGGCTCCTCTTTTTCATAAACTCAAAATAGTGGTTATCCTCTTTTCCGTAAACATGAAGAAGAAGAAGAAGAAGAAGGGAACACAATGCACCAATGAAATTATGCCCTCAGATATCGGAGTATTGATTTTTGGAGATTAGAATTGAGAAATTGGGGGGGGGGGGGGGACTGATGGCCCACAAGTATAGGGAATCAATCATAGTCCTTTCGATAAGTAAGAGTGTTAAACCCAACGAGGAGTAGAAGGAAATGACAAGTAGTTTTCAATAAGGTATTTTCTGCAAGCACTGAAATAGTCGGTAACAAGTAGTTTGACAGCAAGATAATTTGTAACGGGCAAGAAACGGTAATGGTAAATAAAGTGCAGCAAGGTAGCACAATCCTTTTGTGGCAAAGGACAAGACAAAACGGTCTCTTATAATAAGCAAAGCGTTCTTGAGGGTACACGGGAATTTCATCTAGTCACTTTCATCATGTTGGTTTGATTCATGTTCGCTACTTTGATAATTTGATATGTGGGTGGACCGGTGCTTAGGTGATGTTCTTACTTGAACAAACCTCCTACTTATGATTAACCCCCTCGCAAGCATCCACAACTATGACAGAAGTATTAAGATAAAATCTAACCCTAGCATTAAACTTTTGGATCAAATTCAGTCCCTTACGAAGTAGCGCATAAACTAGGGTTTAAACTTCTGTCACTCTAGCAACCCATCATCTAATAACTACTCCACAATGCATTCCCTTAGGCCCAAATATGGTGAAGTGTCATGTAGTCAACGTTCACATGACACCATTAAGAAAATCACAACATACATATCATCAAAATATCGAACACATATCAAGTTCACAGGATTACTTGCAACATGACTTCTCCTGTGACCTCAAGAACAAAAGTAACTACTCACAAATAATAATTATGCTCAAGATCAGAGGGGTATTAAATAGCATAATGGATCTGAACATATAATCATCCACCAAATAAACCATATAGTAATCAACTACAAGATGTAATCAACACTACTAGTCACTCACAGGTACCAATCTGAGGTTCCGGTACAAAGATTGAACATAAGAGATGAACTAGGGTTAGAGAGGAGATGGTGTTGTTGAAAATGTTGATGAAGATTGGCGTCCCAAAGATGAGAGGGTTGTTGGTGATGACGATGGCTTCGATTTCCCCCTCAAGGAGGGAAGTTTCCCTGGCGGAATCGCTCTATCGGAGGACAAAAGTGCTCCTGCTCAGGTTTCACCTCGAGACGGTGGCGCTCCGTCCTGAAAGTCCTCCTCTCATTTTTTTTCTAGGTCAGAATGACCTATATACCAGAAGATGGGCACCGGAGGTGGGCCGAGGAGGGCACAACCCACCAGGACGCGCATGGGGGCCTAGGAGTGCCCTGGTGTCTTGTGCTCACCAGGGCGGGCCCCTCCAATAGTTATTTGCTCCAGTATTTTGTATATATTCCAAAACAAATCTTCATAAATTTTCAGCACATTTGGAGATGTGCAAAATAGGTAACTTTGACATAGCTTTTTCAGGTCCAGAATTCCAGCTGCCAGTATTCTTCCTCTTTGTGTAAACCTTGCATATTATGAGAAAAAAGGCATTAGAATTACTCCATAAAGCTTTATTATGCAAAATGGACGTATCTGCAGGGAGGTACAGTTCAGATGAGTGCTTGACGTAAAGTTGAAATGACTCCATAATAAAATAATAAAACCCATGTATGAAATTTAGTGTGTTCAAAGTTATTAGGACGTAACAAATCTAAGAGTACTTGCATTACTTACTATGAAATAGGAGTGAGTCTTTCAGCATATTTTTTATACATATATTTTCACTAACTAAAGTATGGACTCTTTTGGCATTCTCTTTGTTTAGAGACACACATTGGTCATATGTGAATTTGTTAAAAAAATGTTTGTGTCTTTTTTTAATAGAGAAAAATTAGCCTCTCACATAAAGAACCTTTAAACAGTGATCATGTGAAGGATGAGTGTGTGCCACAATATCAGGATCAAGTTTTATAAAATCACCACTTTTCAGGGTAAAAGTTTGAGAAAACCACAATTAGTGGGGATAAGGCTAACAAGATAGAGTAAGCTCGCGATATTACTCTATCTAGTCATACAGAGACTCGGACAAGGTTGAACCCGGCTGACTCTAATTCGACCTAGCGTTCAACCCTCACCGACCCTGTTTCCTACTCCTGCTTCACCAAACTCACACCTCACAACTCGTAGTTGACTCTTTCCTCGCCGACACAACCAATAATCACCTCTTGGCAAGTGGTCCACATCCCTGAAAGTGGCACAGTCTGCGTTGAAATTGGATCCAGTACACCATCTTTTTAAGGTGTTGTATTATCACTAACTGTGTGGTATGATCATTAATGTGCTTCGTGGAGTCTCCGCTAACAAGCGATTCATCGTACATGGCCTTTAGCCAAGGAGCGACGAGTTCCTCCCTCTCATGGCCAAGGTCACGTCAATGAAGCTACTAGTCATGGACAACATACCAACGGAGAACACCACGCCACCATTACCATGTACTGACGATAAACCGAGGTGAGCCTTTCTTAGAGTTTTACACCACACTCACACGTCGATTTTGGTGCACTCTCGCCGATTGTGATGGAGGCGAGCGTTATGCTCGTGTTAGGGCTCATTCCACTCATGACCCAACTCCTAGGTTGCACTCTCGATGCTTAAGCTTGTGGCCAATACTAGTGCAACCTTCTTCGTCGATGTAGTCGACTATGTCATCGTGCTTGCTCTTTTTGCCACATGCACTGACAGGTGGGGCCCAAAGGTCATAGTTTTGATCAACTATCTGAACTAATCAATCTGGGTGGGCTACTAATGAGTCCAATATTTACGTTATTTGAAAGATCGTGGATGTCGCCTAGAGGGGGAGGTGAATAGGCGCTTTAAAATAATTAGGGCTTGAACAAATGCAGAATAAACCTAGTGGTTAATTTGTCAAGCACAAAACCTACAACAACTAGGCTCACCTATGTGCACCAACAACTTACGCTAAGCAAGATAAACAACTAGCAAGATATATAGCATGAAACACTATGGCTATCACAAAGTATAGTGCATAAGTAAAGGGCTCGGGTAAGAGATAATCGAGGCACACGGAGACGATGATGTATCCCAAAGTTCACACCCTTGCGGATACTAATATCCATTTGGAGTAGTGTGGAGGCACAATGCTCCCCAACTGTAATCTCCTCACGCCCTCGCACAATGCAAGATGTCGTGATTCCACTAATGGACCCTTGAGGGCGGTCACCGAACCCGTACAAATGGCAACCCTTGGGGGCGGTCACCGCTACCCGTCAAATTGCTCGAGGCGATCTCCACAACCTGATTGGAGACCCCGACGCTTCACTACTGCAGAATGCTGCTAATGCGACACTACGATCAGTGACCCTTCGAGAAACTGTGTGCGATGCAATAATCGCAAACGGTGGTGTCAGAGAACCGTCAAAAATGTCCAAAACGTTTGCGATGACGTTTATGCATCAAACACGGTTCAGATTTTAGTTGCGTGTGTGATGCAAGGCATACAGTTCAGTTCAATTAACTGTTTGTGATGAGGTGGAACAAAAGAAATAGGTAGCCAAATGAAGGTGTGTGTGATACACAACATACAATTCACTAGGATGAACTGTTTGTGATTAGGCAACACAAAAGAAACAGTCAGGCAGATCAAGGTGTGTGCGATATACGACATGCGGTTCACTCGGATGAACCGTTTGCATTGAGACAAAGAGAACAGAAACGGTTCAATATAATAAGATATGTGTGATACGTGGCAAACAAGTCTATAATCAGAAATGTGTGTGAAGACCGATAATAACACAGATGATTGCTTATAATAAGACGTATGTGATATGCTCTGTCAACACAACATGTATTGGCCATTGGGAGATGAACGGTCATCCGGATACGCCATAAGGATGCGAAGAGGCATCCTATATCAGCAAGGACTAGTTCCACCAGAAGCTCATCTAAGAGAACTCTCAAGTTAAGTGTGCTCAGGCTGGATCAGCCATGGGATGGGTGACTGGATGGGAAGTTGCGTTGATCTTAAATTAACTGATAGGATGGGTCATATTGGTCAAATGACCAAAATGACCCATTCCCTCAGCTAATTTAACCTCAAGGTCCTTGTTTTTAATTTTTATTTTATTTTTTTAACATATGTTAAAGAAGGTCTACCGCATTACTTTTTGACACTGTGTATATGTGGCATAGAGTTGATCCATCCGACCTGTTTGTGATGGAATAAGCCATGCGTGTTGTGGGCAAATGCTTGCTAGTGTACAACCGTTTGCGATTGATGAATTCATCACCGACGGGTTCCCTAGTGTGGTCCGTGTTTATCTCATCATTATCTACTTCTTGTGCTAGCTCGATGTTCCTTTATATTATAAGTTTCCATTAATTGATGGCTTCCTATGAACACGCCACCGTTTCCCACCATTTCCTCACCTGTTTCCCGCCACCCAGCAATATTGCACATAAACCTAGGCGCGGCGCGACGCACTGAGGCAACAAGCGCAACCTGTAGCACGTCCACTTTTTCCAAGCATGCCAACGCACCAAAGCGCTGCCTCTGCCATCAACCTCATCGACGAGGCAAACCAGAAGGCACCACGGCCCGTCGAGGCCGCGGCGCTCCCCGACAACGCGATGGAAGACGCCGTGATGCGCGTCATCGCCAGGGTTGATCAAACCTTTGGCGCATGGCGCTTCAGTACCGTGGATCAAGATAGGCATGTCAGCGTCGAGAGGCTGCAGTTCACTGCACAACATGATCGATGGCGTGCCATAGAGCAAGCTAGGCACGTCCATGCTGATAGGCTGCGGCTCGCCACACGGCGAGAGCGTTGGAGCGCTGCAGAGCGACAGGCGCGGCACGCCGCACAGCAAGAGCGGATCCATCGGTGCTTGCCTGCTGTTGACAGGGCGTCGCAGTTGGGTACACGTCCCGTCAGTACCCCCATTCCTCGCCAGGAGTGGGCACAGGCCCTCTACACCATACTTGCACCAGAGGCCGGCCGCGATGTACTTGCACCGGACGCCCGCCTCACCGTTCGCATGGGTCGCGCCGTTCGCCTTGTCTGCGGCCCGCTCGATGCCAACGCGCTGGTCGGTAGGCTCGACCGCCTCCTTGGCCCAGGTGTCCACCTGGGCGCAGTAGAGGAACATGGTCGCCGCATCCTCGAGGTGGTGATCTCCGATGAAATAGCCAACTTGGAGCTCGAGATCATGCTCCATATGTACCGTGAGCATATCGACCGCTTGGACGAACGCCTGCACAAGTTCAGGCAGAGCCAAGAGCTACCATAGGCAAGGGCTGTTGGTCATGGTCTCATAGACGCGTTTTATTTTGTTGAGTCGTTTCGACGTGGATAGCTATGTATTCACAACAATCATACTATTGCTCTGTTTATTGCGCTGTTTCAATGTGTATACTCTGTTTTCCGTTTATATGTTCTGTTTCAATGTGTGTTTATATGCTTTCATTCTGTATATGTGGATGATAACATATGGATTCACATTAGTACACAAAAACAGATAGAAAATGGAATTCATAATATATATATATATAATATTAATTGTTCATTAGTTCATCACAAAATATATATAATATCATCACATATACGTGATGATACTTAACTACTAGGTACAATGCATAAAATTGAGAACGAACAATACTAAAACTAATAATCCCTCCCGAGGCCAGTATTCCGGCAGCCCCTCACCAACATCTCCCTGGTGTGCGGCGTCTTCCCAGAGCGGAGGCAGTACTCCACCTCCTCCACCTCTCATCGCTTGACGTGCCAATCTACCTCTTGTAGGCGGACGCGCGCGAACAATCTTGCCATTTTGTTGGGTGCCCACCAGAGCTCCTCGTCGGTGGCACACTAGAGCTTATCGACCCAGCTCCACGCAGCGACGAGGCGCCTATCGCTTCTGGCCTTCCTTGCGAAGTACCCATCTTCGCACACCTCCTCCGCACGACGACGCGCCCGCCCCAAAGCTCCGCCGCCTCCTTTTTCCAGGCGGCATCACGGGCTTCACAGGTCGCCTGGTACCTGGCATCCTCCTCCGCCATCTCCTTCTTAAAAGCCACTTGCCTGGCTTACTTAGCCGGCGACAGCGACTTCCAAAGATAAAGATCGTACTGGCCCCAAAACCAATCCAAAATTGCGGGGTCCGGTGGCGCGTAGGTGTCCTCGTCGCTGCTCTTCGAGTGAGCCTCCTCGGGGGGTGGCGACTCCTTGTCGGCGCGTGGGCAGACCGGCGGCGGCATGGCAGAGATTTGATAGAGAGAGAGAGGGAGAGAGAGAGAGGCGAGCAGGGGGAGGATCTAGATGAGAATGCAGGCAGGACGACGTGAGCAAGGTAGTATATATTGGAGGCCGGAATCTAGATCATCGGGAACAGTACACGCGCCGGTCACCGGAATTTACGAGTACTATAGTGTGAATTACACACGATTCCCGCAGCAAAATTTGTGTGTGAACATAATAGCTGACGGTTCCCAATGCAGAATCGTGTCTAATTAATAAAGCCCACCACCCAACTTCCAAAACTCGAGACGCGAAATAGAGTGCTAATCGTGTGGGGTCTGTTGTCTTGCCAGATTTTAGATTTTCTTTTTTGAACACCAGATATTTACATTGTCTGATTATTTTTGAACTCGCACACAAGTACACAAATATGATTTTTCAAACCGTTATGGTTAGCTGTTGCATGTAGATGTAGTTCAAATTTAAATTACGGTCATTAAATGGCTAAGAAATCACTTAAATGTCTTCTAAAGGTCAAATGACCCATGAAATTTTTCAAATTTTCACATGATAGTTAGTATTAGTGCACATTACACGTAGAAATATTTTTAAGGCCGTAAGAGGAAGCTATCCGTCGTTCGTCATCAAACATGCATTGTTCCCTCTCAGAACCACGAGCCTTCTAGTGAGTTGCTCCGGTTTGTGAGGGTGTGTGTCTAAACTTTCGTCAAGCAAGCCAATTTTTGTACCACATGATCTTGGTCGCATGACAATACATCAAGCAAGGTTTCATGTTTTTATGATCATTTTTTTTAATTTTTTGGAATAAAAGTGCCATGGAACTCCATGCATGTACATGTGTCCATTCTGTGAGACCAATATGTTTGAAAATTCCTTCTACTTTACTGCACATGGAATTAACTCGCACAGAAATACACAAATATGATTTTTCAAACCGTTATGGTTAGCCATTGCATGTACATCTAGTTCAAATTTGAATTACGGCCATTAGATGGCTAGGAAATCACTTAAATGTCTTCAAAAGGTCCAATGACCCCTGAAAATTTCCAATTTTTCACATGACAGTTAGTATCAGTGCACACTACACGTAGAAAAATTTTGGAGGCCATAAGAGGAAGCTATCTGCCATTTGTCATCAAACATGCATTGTTCTCTCTCGAAACCACAAACCTTCTAGTGAGTTGCTCCGGTTTGTGAGGGGTGTGTGTTCAAAATTTTGTCAAGCAAGCCAATTTTTGTACCATGTCATCTTGGTGGCATGACATTACATCAAGCAAGGTTTCATGTTTTTCTGATCATTTTTTAATTTTTTGGAATAACAATGCCATGGCACTCCATGCATGTACATGCATGTGTCCATGCCGTGAGACCAATATATTTGAAAATTCCTTCTAATTTACTGCACATGGAATTAACTCGCGCACAAGTACATAAATATGATTTTTCAAACCATTATGGTTAGTCGTTGCATGTACATCCAGTTCAAATTTGAATTATGTACGGTCATTAAATGGCTAGGAAATCACTTAAATCTCTTTAAAAGGTCAAATGACCCCTGGAATTTTTCAAATTTTCACATGACAGTTAGTATCAGTGTACATTACACGTAGAAAAATTTTGAAGGCCGTAAGAGGAAGCTATCCGCCGTTCGTCATCAAACATGCATTGTTCCCTCTCGGAAACATGAGCCTTCTAGTGAGTTGCTCCGGTTTGTGAGGGGTGTGTGTCCAAACTTTCGTCAAGCAAGCCAATTTTTGTACCACATCATCTTGGTGGCATGACATTACATCAAGCAAGGTTTCATGTTTTTCTGATCATCTTTTAATTTTTTGGAATAACAATGCCATGGCACTCCATGCATGTACATGCATGTGTCCATGCCGTGAGACCAATATGTTTGAAAATTCCTTCTAATTTACTGTACATGGAATTAACTCACACACAAGTACACAAATATAATTTTTCAAACCGTTATGGTTAGCCGTTGCATGTACATCTAGTTCAAATTTGAATTACGATCATTAAATGGCTAGGAAATCACTTAAATATCTTTAAAAGGTCAAATGATCCCTGAAATTTTCCAAATTTTCACATGACAGTTAGTATCAGTGCACATTACACGTAGAAAATTTTTGAAGGCCGTAAGAGGAAGCTATCCGCCGTTCATCAGCAAACATGCATTGTTCCCTCTCGGAACCACGAGCCTTCTAGTGAGTTGCTCCGGTTTGTGAGGGGTGTGTGTCCAAACTTTCGTCAAAAAGCAAATTTTTGTACCACATCATCTTGGTGGTATGACATTACCTCAAGCAAGGTTTCATGTTTTTAATTTTTTGGAATTTAAATGCCATGGCACTCCATGCCTAATTGTGTCATAGCCATTAGACCAATATGTTTGAAAATTCCTTCCAATTTACTGCACATGGATTTAAATCGCACACAAGTACACAAAATATGACTTTTCAAACCATTTTGGTTAGCTGCTGCATGTACATGTAGTTCAAATTTAAATAACGGTCATTAAATGGCTAGAAAATCACTTAAATGTCTTAAAAGGTCAAATGACCCCTGAAATTCTCCAAAATTTGACATGACAGTTGTATTAGTACTACAAATTTTCTCGTAAATTTAAAACACCATCCGTTGCCACTTTACTCCAAATTCGTCTTTCACAGCTAATAAAAAAATATCAACAACATCACACACAGTTGTTTTGTAGGAATCGTTTGCGATGAAAAAAATTTGGGTCTATTCAAGTCTTCCTCCTTAAACTTCGCCGGCTTGTCTGCTCCAGTGCCGGCACCCCCCGAATCCACAAATACTGATCCCCATTCCCGTACCCCCTTCTTGCAAAGATGGTGCCATGGAAACGCTTCGTGAAGGCATGTACGATGGCCGCGTCCCCCCCGAGCGCCGCCGCCTGCGCCGAGAGCGCGGCCACCTACGCCGAGAGTGCCGCCGCATCCGCATTGAGCGCGGCCGCTTCCACCGAGAGGGCGTCTGCGGCAGCCGACAGGGCAGTTGCAGCAGCCGAGACGGCTGCAGCTGTTGCTGCGACGGCGACTGTAAACGCCGAGAGCGCTCGAGCTGCCGTTCGTGCCACCGATGTCGCCTCGGCCCGGGTCGAGGCCATCCACGCCAAGATATTCCAGGCCCCCTCGGAATCCAGCATGCAACCCACGTCCGAAAAGGCGGCGGTGGCCATGGAGCACCTGCTTCCTCATGAGGTCGTCGAGCGGGAGCTGGAGATGCAGGAGGCGGCGGAGATCGAGGAGCACCGGGAGGAGGAGTTGCGCATGGCCTAGGTCGAGGTAGAGAAGAGTCTGTCCGTCGAGGAATCGGCGGTGGAGTACCAATGCGAGCTCTGGCGCAGCCACTACTATGAGTACTACAACCTTGAGGGCGGCGCCGAGGACGAGGATGAGGACAAGGACGAGGACGCGGTCGACTTTAGCAGGGGGGACGCAGAGTCCACCAACGGCGGCATGTCGCCAGGACAAGTCATTTACATCTCATCTCACACTATCGATGCATAGGCCAGCGCGGCAGCGGATTTGTTAAAATTATTCGTACTTAGGCTTTGTTTTTAATGCTGGTCTTTTGTTAGAGCAATGTTTAGGTGAACTGTCTCTGTTTAATTACTAAAATTGCTTGATTCAGTAAGTCTAGTCTGTGTGCTGTACGCTCTTTTGTGTGCCCAAATTAGCAAGCGATGTTAAATTATGCAATGACGTACACGGGGAAATTTCCACCAAATTACAATTTTCAAACTCATCCCATGCGCGTTAAGCAGAAGAATCGTTTGCGATGCACACTATCGTTCAAAGTGAATGGTTGTCGGTGTCAAAACCGGCGGATCTCGGGTAGGGGGTCCCGAACTGTGCGTCTAGGCGGATGGTAACAGGAGACGAGGGACACGATGTTTTTACCCAGGTTAGGGCCCTCTCGATGGAGGTAAAACCCTACGTCCTGCTTGATTAATATTGATGATATGGGTAGTACAAGAGTAGATCTACCACGAGATCAAGGAGGCTAAACCTTAGAAGCTAGCCTATGGCATGATTGTTGTAATGTATGTTGTCCTACGGACTAAAGCCCTCCGGTTTATATAGACACCGGAGAGGGCTAGGGTTACACAAAGTCGGTTACAATGGTAGGAGATCTACATATCCGTATTGCCAAGCTTGCCTTCCACGCCAAGGAAAGTCCCATCCGGACACGGGACGGAGTCTTCAATCTTGTATCTTCGTAGTCTTGGAGTCCGGCGGATATTGATAGTCCGGCTGTCCGGACACCCCCTAGTCCAGGACTCCCTCAGTAGCCCCTGAACCAGTCTTCAATGACGATAAGTCCGGCGTGCATAATGTTCGGCATTGCAAGGCGGGTTCCTCCCTTGAATAATCCAGAGAAGATCACGAACACCAGGATAGTGTCCGGCTCTGCAAAATAAATTCCACATTCCACCGTAGAGAGAATAAAATGTACACTTAGTTCAATCTGCTGACGTATTATGCGGCGTGACATCACACCGCCACCAGGCCTTTGTTTGAATTACTATACCACCTCAGCATGTTTAGCGAAGCGGTTTCCTTGGCACGTCTTGTCGAAGCAGAGATCGTGTTCCCCTTATTCCGGGATTCTCATCAATACGTGCATGGGTAACCCAACTGCACCATTGATAGTGGCGCTTGGGAGATAAGCGAGTTTTACCAGGCTGGTGGGGGACGCATAGTTTTGTCCGCCTATATATAAGGGATAAGGATTCACCTTCTCACCTACGCCTTCTTCCTCCTTTGCTATTCCATCCCCGCGAACTCAAGCTCCAACGCCCGAGCTCGCGCATCTCGCCTCGACCTTCTCCGAATATGTCCGGAGCGGGAGGTAAATGGTTAACCTCCACCGTCAAGGAGGAGGACATCACCAAGCTGCGCAGCGCCGGATACCTTTCCGGCGATATCGCGCATCGGCTGCCCGACGAGGGGAAGCTCATCCCTACCCCCGGGCCTCATGAGAGGGTCGTCTTCCTCCCCCACTTTCTCCGCGGACTGGGCTTTCCGCTCCATCCATTTGTCCGGGGGCTCATGTTTTACTACGGCCTGGATTTCCACGATCTGGCGCCGAACTTTATCCTCAAAATCTTGGCGTTTATCGTCGTGTGCGAGGCCTTCCTCTGCATCCGGCCCCACTTCGGCCTGTGGCTCAAGACCTTCAACGTCAAGCCGAAGGTTGTGAAGGGTACGCAAGCGGAATGCGGAGGCGCAATGTTGGGCAAATTGCCCAACGTCCCTTGGCTAGAAGGGACCTTCGTGGACTCCGTCAAGGGGTGGCAATCGGGGTGGTTCTACATCACCGAGCTGCGCAAATCCACATGGGCGGCGGCCCCCGAGTTTAGATCTGGCATCCCCACGCAGCTCACCTCCTGGAAAGAGAAGGGCTTGCAGTGGGGGAATCCGGTGGAGGTGATGGGACTCCGAGCATGTATCAAGAAGATGGTGAGCAATAGGCTCAGGCTCGTCGACGTGGTCCAAGTCATGCTCATCCGGCGGATCCTCCCATGCCAAGAACGGGCATTTAATTTGTGGGAGTTCAATCCGGAACAGCACCAGGCGCTAAGCGGGCTCTTCGATACAACATACGAAGGCGCCTGGAGGGTGCTGTTCAAGGGCGCCGAAGCCCCCGCGTCCGCGACCAAAGACCGCGGATTCAGCTCGCAGCATCCAACTGACGAGGTAAGTGATTCAACCCCATTACGGGACACTTGTGATAATTAGATTGACTCTAGTGAGGTTTCATTCTGCCTCTTCCTTTGACAGGAATGGATGGAGAAGGCCAAGCTGCTCAACAGCCCGGCTCCCATGCCAGAAGACCCAGCGGACGCCCGCTTAACAGGGCTGCTGGTTCCGGCACCGCACGTGGTGCCGGAGAAGAAGGCCAAGAAGGTGGCCGCGGGGACTCGAAAGAGTTCCCGCAATCAGGCGTTTGACGACGACGAGGACTCCTCCCCCGAAGATGAGGAGGAGTACTCTCTCCCGGAGGAGGGAGAGAAGAAAAGGAAGGCTTCTCCCATCGGGGAGGCCGAAGGGTCCAAGAGGGGGAGAGCTATCCCCCCGGACAATTTCGCCAACATCAGCGTTGGTGAGGATGAGTGGCCTCCAAGGGCCAGGCATCCGGCAAGATCGTAAGTATCCGGATCCTTGATGTGTAATTTTTTTATGTCGCGTAGTATCCTTCTAACGCCGCATTCTGCCTGTAGTCCGGCCAATGATGATCTCCCCGACTCATCGAGCGGGTCATTGGCCGCGTCGGATGTAAATTCCATCTCGACTGCCTCCACCCCACGCACCGACGAGGACGTCGAGGTGGGATCCCAGAGAGGGACCCATCAGGAGGAGGCTCTGGAGGCGCCGCCAGGCAGCCTCCCAGACTTCGTGCCGGACTCTACATCGGAACCCGCAGTGGTTCCAGAGTCCGGCAAGCGGCCCCTTCGAAAGAAGGGCAGGACCGTGACGCCGGCGGCCTCCGTCCAACCGGAGGCGCCGAATAACCTGCTGGAGGCGCTTAAAGGCGCTTCCATCGAGGAAGAACACCGCACTATCATGAGTGCGGTGATTGAGAAGGTTTAGCTCGCTAAGAGCGGGCTGACCGAAGCCTGCAGCAGCCTTTTAACAGGCTTTGAGGTAAGAAGTTAAAATAATGTAATGTAATACCGCATAGACAGTAGCCCCTGATGCTTAGTTCGGTGTTCGGAAAGAAAAGCCGGACTAAGGATCTTTAACAAGATATACGCAGGGTTGCCTAAAATATGTCAATATGGGTTTGCAGGCTGCACTGCTGACCTCTGCCGCACTAACGGCGGAGGTTGACGTGCTAAAGAAGGATCTCGAGCGGTCCGAGCAAGAGCTCGGCCATGCAAAGAAGCAGCTCGAGGAAAAAGAAGGTGAGTAACACCTCTTTGAATAAGTACCTTACAGAAAAGGATTTTGGTTGCAAATAAAATTAACAAGGATAATATGTGTATTGCAGGGGCCACTAACGAGGTGGCAACCCTGAAGGATGCTGTGTCTGCGGCCGAACGTAGTGCGGCCGCGGAACGGGCTGAGCGAGAAAAGCAAGAGGCACGGGTGGCGGAAGTTCGGCAAGAGCTCCAGGTTCTCATGGAAAAACATGAGAGTTTGGAGCGTGACTCCAAGACTCGAGAGTCCGAGCTTGCCTCGGCTCTCGAAAGTGCCAAGTCCGCCAAGGCCGAGGCCCATAAGGCCCTTCAGGAGGTTGAGGACATAAAGAAGATAGCGGCGGGTAAGGCGTTTTTCATGCAAAGCAGGCATGTTAATGTGAACTACCTGACACTTACCCGAATTCGGAGCTCTCCAGGGGCATTTGCAGATCTGCCGCGTAGTGCGTCTGATGCCGCCGCATTCTATCGTGGCAAGGAGGGGAGCTCGACGGAGAAGGTCTTCTGGTCTCAGTATACTGAGGCTGGCCATCCGGTGCCCCCAAGCGACCAGCTGAAGCAGCTGGTCGAACTCCACAAGGTAGCTGAGGAGGACATGAAGGGCCTCATAGCCTGGCTATGGCCTGGACAGGCCATGCCTGGTAGCTACTTTGGCCTCGTGCGGCGGCTGGTGGATGCATGCCCCAGGCTGGATGTAGTCAAGCGCTCCGCCTGTATCGAAGGCGCTCGTCGGGCCCTTGCCCGCATAAAGGTGCAATGGGGCAAATTGGATGCGGAGAAGCTTCTCACAGACCCACCACCACCGGGCAAGGAGTATCGCACGCTGGAGAAGTATTACAAAATTGTCCTGAGGGGAGCCTGCAATATTGCAGATGAGTGCTCCCGAAATGTAATCTTTGAGTGAACTCGCTGTTTATTTATCCTGTGCGCTGAAAACTTCGTTCATATGCGCCATGAGCAACGCTTGTTTAATTTAAAATATTACCTTCTGTGCGGCCGTTTGTAAAATCTGAGAGATGGCAAGTCGTTGGCTTCAGCCCCCAAGCCACAAGTGCTGGGGTGTTCGGGATGAACTTGAGCACTCTTGTTCCCATTTTTGGGTCCATCTAGGGAGGCGCTCAACACGACGAACAAGGCAACCGGACTTATAATGCTTGAACACTCTCACTTAGTCATAGAATCCTATAATTTTAAATTTCGGCGAAGCCCCTGGTATTTGGAAGACCGAATCTGGGGCGCTATCCACGCCTTCATCGGACATTATCCGGAACTTCGCTCGAAGCGGCGCGAGTCTTTAAGGACCCGAAAAAACCTCTCGAACAACGACCAGTCTCTCGCCTTATCATGCCAGTCAGTTTTAGCTTTCTCCACTGAGGCGTTAAACCGGCTCAACCGGGGCGCAATCGCAGTGGTTCTCCCAGTGCCACCTTAGCCGACAGAACGGAACGTAAGGCACCAAAACGTGGGAGCCGGGCAAACCCAACTATTGACCCAAGACATGATTCGGAGCCGATTCATATAATGCTATAAGTTCGGGGTGCCGCACTTGTGAAAGTGTTCGGACTTTATCACACCATAGAGTGGGGAACATAAGCCCCTGGTGTATTTTGCCGTACCAAAATATACGGGTGCCAGATGTCATATAATGAGCATATATATATAAAATGTGATGCAATTGCGATCATAAAGGTGCTGCATTATTAATGAAAGAAAAGTCTGCTAGTAGAGCGGACTGATACAAATAGTGCGGTAAGCAAGGGATTTGGACTAAATAAACATGTCCCCCTCCAGGGATGAGCTGCGGATTTGGTGTATATAATCGAATTTAATGCTCGTAATTGAGACCACCTGAGTGTTCGACGCGGCCTTCTTTAGTCCCTGACTGTTGCATCATGAGTTCGGCAGGTTCACCGCCGGACAGGGCTTCTGGTTAACAGAGTCCTGTGTACAAAAAAGAAGAAAAATAATAAAAAAGAGGGGCACATTTGCGAGCCCCCGGTGTGGTCGAACCGCACTCTGGGTCCGTTGTGATCGTGCCCCCTCCCCTATGCCCATGGTATCTCCAAAGCGTAATGATGTACGCGGAGTGTTATTCTTGCGATCATACGCGGGCGAGGGTTGGGGCCGCATTGCTACACGTGCTCTGATCGCGCCAGGTGGTCTTGGTTGGCATTGCTCCGGGCGCGCTTTTCTGTATCCGGTCGTTTAACGGCCGGACTCGAGAATTGCCTTAGAAGGCTGCTCTGTACTTCTGCCACGAGAGCCGCTGTATGTTCCTCCGTTCGGAGGGAGCGTTCCGTATTCCCATTGACCGTGATGACTCCACGAGGGCCTGGCATCTTGAGCTTTAGGTATGCATAGTGCGGCACCGCGTTGAATTTGGCAAACGCGGTTCGCCCGAGCAGGGCGTGATAGCCGCTGCGAAACGGGACTATGTCGAAGATTAACTCTTCGCTCCGGAAATTATCCGGGGATCCGAAGACCACTTCCAGTGTGACTGAGCCTGTGCAGTTGGCTTCCACTCCTGGTATGACACCTTTAAAGGTTGTCTTTGTAGGTTTAATCCTTGATGGGTCTATGCCCATTTTGTGCACTGTATCCTGATAAAGCAGGTTCAGGCTACTGCCGCCGTCCATCAGGACTCTCGTGAGGTGGAACCCATCGACGATTGGGTCTAAGACCAATGCGGCGAATCCGCCATGGCGTATGCTGGTCGGATGGTCTCTTCGATCGAAAGTGATCGGACAAGAGGACCATGGGTTGAACTTTGGGGCGACTGGCTCCATCGCATAGACGTCCCTTAGTGCGCGTTTCCTCTCCCTCTTGGGTATGTGGGTCGCGTATATCATATCCACCGTCCGTACTTGTGGGGGAAAACCCTTCTATCCTTTGTTGTTCGGCGGCCGGGTCTCTTCCTCGTCGTCGCTATTTAGCCTCTTGTCATTGTTTTCGGCAATTAACTTACCGGCCTGCTTGAACACCCAGCAATCTCTATTGGTGTGGTTAGCTGGCTTTTCAGAGGTGCCATGTATCTGGCATGAGCGGTCGAGTATTCGGTCCAGATTGGACGGACCCAGAGTGGTTCTTTTAAATGGCTTCTTCCGTTGACCGGGTTTAGAGCCTCGGAATCCGGCATTCACCGCCGTATCCTCCTTATCGTCGCCGTTAATTCGGCGCTTGTTTTTGTTTCGACGTGACCTGCCGTTGTTGTCCTTAGTATCCGGACTGCCAGAATTTTTACGGAGATTGTTGCTGCGGGCTAGCCAGCTGTCCTCTCCCGCACAAAAGCGGGTCA
This sequence comes from Triticum timopheevii, assembly GCA_963921465.1. Taxonomy (NCBI): domain Eukaryota; kingdom Viridiplantae; phylum Streptophyta; class Magnoliopsida; order Poales; family Poaceae; genus Triticum; species Triticum timopheevii. Next base: position 159,608,686 of record OY997272.1, read on the forward strand.
TTAGCGATGTGAGGGCTGCCATGGATTTCGGCTTTTCCTGCCCCAGGTGCCGGGCTAGCCATTCGTCCCGGATGTTATGTTTGAAGGCTGCAAGGGCCTCTGCATCCGGACAATCGATGATTTGATTTTTCTTCGTCAAGAACCGTGTCCAGAATTGTCTGGGCGATTCGTCTGGCTGCTGAATGATGTGGCTTAGGTCATCGGCGTCTGGTGGTCGCACATATGTGCCTTGGAAGTTATCAAGGAATGCGGCCTCCAGGTCTTCCCAACACCCAATTGACTCTGCGGGCAAGCTGTTAAGCCAATGCCGAGCTGGTCCTTTAAGCTTGAGTGGGAGGTACTTTATGGCGTGGAGATCGTCGCCGCGGGCCATATGGATGTGGAGAAGATAGTCTTCGATCCACACCACGGGGTCTGTTGTGCCATCGTAAGATTTGATGTTTATGGGTTTAAACCCTTCGGGGATCTGATGATCCATTACTTCGTCAGTGAAGCATAACGGGTGTGCGGCGCCCCTGTATTGAGCGATATCGCGACGCAGCTCGAGAGAGCACTGTCTGCTGTGTTCGGCCCGGCCGGGGTTATTGTATCCGGCACGACGGTATTCGTCGTGGGTCGTAGGGCGCCCACGTGATCCATAGATGGATCTGGATTGCCTTGCTTTGTCCTCCAATATGTCTCGCAAGTCCGGCGCGTTCCCTCTTGGCTTCGTACTTTTGGAGCGATGCCGGGGTATGGTCTTGGCTGGTGGCCTGGATGCCTCTCTGTCACGACCACGGGGTGGTCGGTCAGCCATATCGTGCGCTGGTGATGGACGTACGTATGCTTCCTCCTCTAATTGGGGGAGCAGCTTGCGTTTTGGGTAACTTTTGGAGGGCGTTCGAGTTTATACTCTTCGGCCGCGAGGACCTCGGTCCATCGATCGGCCAGCAGGTCCTGATCAGCTTGAAGCTGCTGCTGCTTTTTCTTTAGGCTGTTTGCTGTGGCGATAAGCCTGCGCTTGAAGCGCTCTTGTTCGACGGGATCCTCGGGTACGACGAATTCGTCATCGTTGAGGCTTGCTTCGTCTTTGGAGGGAGGCATATAATTACGATCCTCAACCTCTTCGTCTGCCGCCCCCTCATGAGGGCTTGCTTCTGCATCCTCCTGCGCTGAGTCTTGCTGGAGGGGATTGTCTTCGGCACTCTCTGGAGTATTATTATCTCCTGTGCCGGAATCTCCATTTTTGCTGTGGCGAGATTTAGAGCGGCGCCGCTGACGCCGGCGCTTGGGCTGTTTCTTTAAGGGATCTGCCTCCGCTGTTCCTTCGCCGTCCCCATCTTTTGGGGTATCCACCATGTATACGTCATATGACGAGGTGGCCTTCCAGTGCCCTGTGGGCGCTGGTTCCTGTTCGTCTCCGGCATCGTCGTCCATAGCGTCGATGTCATCGGAGTCGTAGTCTAGCATGTCGGTTAGATCGTCGACAGTGGCTTCAAAGTGGGTGGTGGGTGGGCTCTGAATTTCTTCGTCGTCCGTATCCCAACCGTCCTGGCCATAATCCGGCCAGGACTCTCCTGATAACGAGAGATGCTTTAGTGAATTCAAGATATCGCCAAAAGGCGAGCACTAGAAGATGTCCGCGGCGGTGAATTCCATAACCGGCGCCCAATCCGGATCGATTGGTAGGGTCGCGGGAGGTTCGGAGTCCGGCGAGGAGTCCGGCGCCTCGGAATCACGAGTTTCGCAGGGGACAAGATTAGTGTTCGGCTCCATCGCCGTGGATGTTGAAGCCCCCAGGGCGGCGCCTATCCACCGACCCTCGATCTGGGCGATCGGCTCCGGGCTAATGGCCGAAGCGGATCCGTGTGCGGCCACCAAGGCACTGTTCGGTGGCAGAGCTAGATCATGCCCGTCGTCACAGTGCGGCGCGCTTGGCTGTGGCTCGAGTCCGTCGAAGATCAAGTCTCCGCGGACGTCGGCCGTGAAGTTTAAGCTTCCAAATCTGACCTGACGGCCAGGGGCGTAGCTTTCGATCTGCTCTAGATGGCCAAGTGAATTGGCCCGCAGGGCGAAGCCGCCGAATACGAGGATCTGTCCGGGGAGAAAAGTCTCACCCTGGACAGCGTTGCAGGTTGAAGATGCCATCAAGCCTATCGGTGACGACACAGAGGAACTCTCAATGAAAGCACCAATGTCGGTGTCAAAACCGGCGGATCTCGGGTAGGGGGTCCCGAACTGTGCGTCTAGGCGGATGGTAACAGGAGACGAGGGACACGATGTTTTTACCCAGGTTCGGGCCCTCTCGATGGAGGTAAAACCCTACGCCCTGCTTGATTAATATTGATGATATGGGTAGTACAAGAGTAGATCTACCACGAGATCAAGGAGGCTAAACCTTAGAAGCTAGCCTATGGCATGATTGTTGTAATGTATGTTGTCCTACGGACTAAAGCCCTCCGGTTTATATAGACACCGGAGAGGGCTAGGGTTACACAGAGTCGGTTACAATGGTAGGAGATCTACATATCCGTATTGCCAAGCTTGCCTTCCACACCACGGAAAGTCCCATCCGGACACGGGACGGAGTCTTCAATCTTGTATCTTCGTAGTCTTGGAGTCCGGCGGATATTGATAGTCCGGCTGTCCGGACACCCCCTAGTCCAGGACTCCCTCAATGGTGTTCGGTGGCACCTCGCGTAAAGTTTCCCTCCACATTTTGAAATTTTTGGCCTACCGCAGAAATATCTACCCTCCCCCTCCCCATCCCCTTTTCTCCCCGACCACAAGTCACATTTCCCCCGTTTTCCCCTTCCTTCCTTCCTAAGCTATAGCCACTTACTCGCTCTTGCCGTCTCGCATCCTACCGCCGGGGTGGCCATGGTCATCTTCAAAGACCTCTCCAGCGGTTCCTCCTCCAACGATGACTCCACCACCCGGGTATGCCTCTCTTCTCTCTCTTGGGCTATGACTTTGAATGAAGGATTTTTTTCCCGGCGGTCGATTTGAGTCATTTCTTCCTCTTGTAGTTCCCTAGGACCTTCAGTTGCAACGAATGGAGCAGGATGGCTGAAGATCTGTCTGCTCATTGTCACCATCAATCTCCATGCGTGAAGCTAGTTGCGTTTGAATCTGTGGACAGTGGGAGGAAGTTTCTGGCATGTGCAGAGAAGGTTAGATCCTCTTTCGTTGTTACAAATCATTTGTTAGATGTGATTTAGACATTTTCACGGTCCCAACCCATTCATACCACACCTTCAAGCAAACACATCCTAAGACAATGTCACCATTTATACCTAGTATCTAAAAATGTTGCCATCTCATCAGTGGTGCCATTAGAAAATTATTTGGCACCACTTCAGCAGCTTGTGGAGCCAACTTGTCCACACATCTGAGCAGCCAAGCAGTAAGATACTAAATATTTATGCCATAAAGGAACTGGGCGTCGGAGCAACTAGGTGCTCCAAAGTTCGGGTCCCTAATTTTTTTCTGCTGCATCGGCTCGCTAGTGCAGGGCACCGGTGCGAGATGTAGCAACAATTGTCTTTACACCGGTTTTGGCATACATAGTGGATGCTTTAGTGCTATTAGTTCTATGTTACTAAATTTGTGCATGTACACACCTGTTAGTATCAATTTGCTGTCATCCAAACACTGTCGCTGTGCTGTTGCACTTATATTTACCTTCCTCTTAAAATGTTCAATTTGTTATTTATAGTACATGAGTAAGAACTTGTAGCGTGGTTGTAGTTAATTATAGCTTCTGATGTTTCACAATTTGGTTGTTGTGTTAGACGCAATTAATTCATTTGCACATTGATCTTTTTGAGAAGATATGTCATAATTAACCAGTTTCTTCAGTTTTTCAAAATAAGTATTGGTGATTTTCTATGTTGCTATAAACCCATTTTCCCTACAATTGTTACTGTTCTAGTTTTAAATATTACAGGATGAACGGAAGTGTTCTTACTTGGAGTAGGTTGATTAAGAGTGGCCACAGTCTTTGAAGATGTGCCTAGCAAAGCTCTGGAGCATGTATCAGGAAGAGAACAGAGGTAGGCTTAGAGATAGTGTTGTCAATGCTGACGAATATTTGAAGATGCGGGATAAAAAGAGGAAGGTGGAGAAGGAGCTCAGATTTTTTAAATCAGACTTTGCTAAGATGGTTTGACAAAGGAGGAGGCACTTTCCCAGTTGGCCAGTGCAAAACAGGTTCTTATTGAACTGAAAGCATAAGTGGATAAGGCGAGTCTAGATGATCTCGATTAGGGAAATGAATATATTGTTCTTATGAAGTTGAACTATCTATATGCTGTACTTTGCTGTTTTTCGGAAGGTATCGTACTGTGATGTTAAAATATATCTATGTGCCTGGTATGAAATTGGCAAACATCTGTTCGATATGAAATGTGAATTTGCGTAATACTGGAATTATTAGTTGTAAACTAATAAACCTGCTAAATGGGTCATGGAACTTTGCAAATGGTTCTAGCAGTAAAAATGCTTGTGATGGATAGCCCAATTGCACACAGTTTTCTTCATCAAATCATGTGTGATGTAGTTGATAAAAGGAAACGGTTAACCAAGGCAGAGCGTGTGTGATAGTTACACGTATCTCACATGAGTCTATACATAAACCTGTGTGGGATGTACATACAAAAGGAAACGCTTTCCCTGGATTGACTGTGTGGGATGTACATAAGAACCAAAACGTATTCCTTGGATTGACTGTGTGTGATATACATACCTACGGAAATGTTTTTCTGGGATTCACCGTGTGGGATGTACATACCTATGGAAATGTTTTCTGGGATTCACCGTGTGGGACGTACATACCTACGAAAATGATTGGGTTTCCGTGGGTCACCCGATCGCACACGAACTCATTTGGTGTCCCAAGAGGGCCTATCCCCGACAGTTTCTGGGTCATGTGGGAAGGACCCCCTAATCGCCGTTCCAAATGCTGTCGCGAAAAGGGGTTTAAAATCGTTTGTATAGCACCGACGCGTAGCAGTGCTTGCCCGGAGATTTACACCACAATGGTTGAGCTCCGAACACCACCAACAGTGTAGGGCGCCCAAGCACCCAAGAGGAACAATCTCTAGGGTACCAAGCACCCAAGAGTAATAAGATTCTCAACTTGTAACTTCCACGTATCACCGTGGAGAACTCAAACCGATGCAACTAATGCAATGGCAAGGGCACACGTAGTGCCCAAGTCCCTCACTCTCGAATCCCACCAAAGCAACGAAAACTATGGAGGAAAAAGAGAGGAAACAAGAAGGAGAAAACCAAGAACTCGAAGATCTAGATCCAAGGGGTTCCCTTCACATAGAGGAGAAAGTTGTTGTGGTGTTGGGAAACGTTGCATGGAAAAAATCTACGCACATGCAATGATCTATCCATGGAGATGCATGCAATGAGGGGAAGAGTATTTCTATGTACCCTTATAGACCGAAAGCGGAAGCGTTTGACAACGCGGTTGATGTAGTAAAAGTTCTTCTAGCTATGACCGATCAAGTACCGAACACACGACACCTCTGAGTTTTGCACACGTTCAGCTCGATGATGTCCCTCGTCCTACTGATCCAGCAAGATGTCAAGGAAGTAGATGAGTTCCGTCAGCACGACGATGTGGTGACGGTGATGGTGAAGTGAACCGCTCAGGGCTTTGCCTAAGCACCGCAAGAATATGAACGGGGTGTAAATTGTGGAGGGGGGCGCCACACATGGCTAACAATTGATTTTGTGTCTTCTAGGCACCCCCTCCCCACATATATATAGGTGGGAGGGGAGGAGAGGCAGCCAGGGGGCGCCCCAAGTAGGATCCGAATCCTACTTGGGGTTTCCCCAAGTGGCGCCCCCTGCCTTATTTTGCCAGAGAAGAAAAGCGAAGGGGGAAGAGAGAAGGAAGGGGGGGGGGGGTGAACCCCCTCTTTGAAGGAAATATGCCCTAGAGGCAATAATAAAGTTGTTATTCATATTTCCTTACTTCATGATAAATGTTTATTATTCATGCTAGAATTGTATTAACCGGAAACTTAGTACATGTGTGAATACATAGACAAAACATAGTGTCCCTAGTATGCCTCTACTTGACTAGCTCGTTTATCAAAGATGGTTATGTTTCCTAACCATGGACATGTGTTGTAATTTGATGAACGGGATCACATCATTAGGAGAATGAGGTGATGGGCAAGCGACATTCGTTAGCTTAGCATTATGATCGTTACAATTTCATTGCTACTGCTTTCTTCATGACTTATACATGTTCCTCAGACTATGAGATTATGCAACTCCTGAATACCGGAGGAACTCCTTGTGTGCTATCAAACGTCACAACATAAATGGGTGATTATAAAGATGCTCTACCGGTGTATCCGAAGATGTTTGTTGGGTTGGCATAGATCGAGATTAGGATTTGTCACTCCGTGTTCCGGAGAGGTATCTCTGGGCCCTCTCGGTAATTCTCATCACTATAAGCCTTGCAAGCATTGTGACTAATGAGTTAGTTACGGGATGAAGTATTACGGAACAAGTAAATAGACTTGCCTATAACGAGATTTAACTAGATATGATGATACCGACGATCGAATCTCGGGCAAGTAACATATCGATGACAAAGGGAACAACGTATGTTGTTATGCGGTTTGACCGATAAAGATCTTCGTAGAATATCTAGGAGCCAATATGAGCATCCAGGTTCCGCTATTGGTTATTGACCGGAGATGTGTCTCAGTCATGTCTACATAGTTCTCGAACCCGTAGGGTCCGCACGCTTAACGTTTGATGATGATATGTATTACGAGTTATGTGTTTTTTATGACCGAAGTTTGTTTGGAGTCCTGGATGAGATCATGGACATGAAAAGGAGTCTCGAAATGGCCGAGACATAAAGATTGATATATTGGACCATGTTATTCGGACACTAGAAGAGTTCCGGGAAGTTTCGGGTAAAATTGGAGTGCCGGAGGGGTTACCGGAACCCCCCGGGGGAACTAATGGGCCACCATGGGCCTTAGTGGAGAGAGAGGAGGGCGGCCAGGGCAGACCGCGCCCCCTGGAGTCCGAATAGGACAAGGGAAGGGGGCGGCGCTCCCCCTTTCCTACTCTCTCTCCCTCTCCTTCCTTCCCCCTCTCTCCCTGGAAGTGGAATCCTACTAGGACTCCTCATCTTGGGGCGCCCCCCTAGAGGCCGGCTAGCCTCCCCTTGCTCCTTTATATACGGGGGCAGGGGGCACCCTAGAACACACAAGTTTATCTTAATCGTGTGCGGTGCCCCCCTCCACTGTTACACACCTCGATCATACCATCATAGTGCTTAGGCGAAGCCCTGTGCCGGCATAATCATCATCACCGTCGCCACACCGTCGTGCTGGCGGAACTCACCCTCGTCCTCAACTGGATCAAGAGCACAAGGGGCGTCATCGAGCTAAACGTGTGTTGAACACGGTCGTACGTACGTTCCGTACTTGATCGGTTGGATCGTGAATAAGTTTGACTACATCAACCGTGTTATTGAAACGCTTTCGCTTTCGGTCTATGAGGGTACGTGGACACACTCTACCCTTTCATTGCTATGCATCACCTAGATAGATCTTGCGTGATCATAGGATTTTTTTTTGAAATTATCGCGTTCCCCAACAGTGGCATCCAAGCCAGGTCTATGCGTAGATTTTTTATGCATGAGTAGAACACAAAGAGTTGTGGGTGATAATAGTCGTACTGCTTACCACCAACGTCTTACTTTGATTCAGCGGTATTGTTGGATGAAGCGGCCCGGACCGACATTACATGACCGCATTCATGAGACTGGTTCTACCGACGTGCTGTTGCACATAGGTGGCTGGCGGGTGTCTGTTTCTCCAACTTTAGTTGAATTGAGTTTGACTACAGCCGATCCTTGTTGAAGGTTAAAACATCACACTTTAAGAAAAACCGTTGTGGTTTTGATGCGTAGGTAAGAACGATTCTTGCTAGAAGCCCGTAGCAGCCACGTAAAACATGCAACAACAAAGTAGAGGACATCTAACTTATTTTTGCAGGGCATGTTGTGATGTGATATGGTCAAGACATGATGTGATATAATTTGTTGTATGAGATGATCATGTTTTGTTAAAGTTGTCGGCAACTGGCAGGAGCCTTATGGCTGTCTCTTTATTGCATAAGATGCAAGCGTCATATAATTTCTTTACTTTATCACTATGCAATAGCAATAGTTGCAAAAGCAATAGTTGGCAAGACGATTATGTGACGACACATTGATAGAGATCAAGATGATGGAGATCATGGTGTCATGCTGGTGACGATGGAGATCATGATGGTACTTTGGAGATAGAGATCAAAGGCACAAGATGATGATGGCCATGTCATGTCACATATTTTGATTGCATGTGATGTTTATCTTTTACGCTTCTTATTTTGCTTAGTTCGATGGTAGCATTATAAGATGATCCGTTACTCAATTTCAATGTATAAGTGTTCTCCCTGAGTATGCACTATTGCGACAGTTCTTCGTGCTGAGACACCACGTGATGATCGGGTGTGATAGGCTCTACGTTCACATACAACGGGTGCAAGCCAGTTTTGCACATGCAGAATACTCGAGTTAAACTTGATGAGCCTAGCATATGCATATATGGCCTCGGAACACTGAAGACCGAAAGGTTGAGCGTGAATCATATATATAGCAGATATGATCAACATAGAGATGTTCACCATTGAAAACTACTCCATCTGACGTGATGATCGGACATGGTTTAGTTGATTTGGATCACGTGATCATTTAGATGACTAGAGGGATGTCTATCTAAGTGGGAGTTCTTAAGTAATATGATAAATTGAACTTTAATTTATCATGAACTTAGTCTTGATAGTATTTTGCAAATTATATTGTAGATCAATAGCTCGCGTTGTAGCTTCCCTATGTTTTACATGTTCCTAGATAAAATTAAGTTGAAATATGATAGTAGCAATGATGCAGACTGGGTCCATGATCTGAGGTTTATCCTCACTGCTGCACAGAAGAATTATGTCCTTGATGCACCGCTAGGTGACAGACCAATTGCAGGAGCAGACACAGACGTTATGAACGTTTGGCTAGCTCAATATGATGACTACTTGATAGTTTAGTGCACCATGCTTTACGACTTAGAACCGGGACTTCAAAAATGTTTTGAATGCCATGGAGCATATGAGATGTTCTAAGAACTGAAATTGGTATTTCATACTCATGCCCGTGTCAAGAGGTATGAGACCTACGACAAGTACTTCGCCTAAAAGATGGAGGAGAATTGCTTAGCTAGTGAGCATGTACTCATAATGTCTGGGCACTACAATCGCTTGAATCAAGTGGGAGTAAATCTTCCAGATAAGATAGTGATTGATAGAGTTCTCTAGTCACCATCACCAAGTTACTGGAACTTCATGATGAACTATAGTATGCACGACGGTAGAAATCAAGAAAGGGCATCAAGTGTTGATGATTGACAAGACCACTAGTTTAAAGCAAAGGGCAAAGGGAAAGAAACGGAACTTCAAATAGAATGGCAATCATGTTGTCACTCCCGAGAAGAAGCCCAAAGCTAGACCTAAGCCTGAAACTAAGTGCTTCTACTACAAAGGAAATGGTCACTGGAAGCGGAACTACCCCAAATATTTGGCGGATAATAGGGATGGCAAGAACAAAGGTATATTTGATATACAGGTTATTAATGTGTACCTTGATAGTGTTCATAGTAACCCCTAGGTATTCGATACTTGTTCGGTTGCTAAGATTAGTAACTCGAAACAAGAGTTACAGAATAAACAAAGACTAGTTGAGGGTGAAGTGACGATGTATATTGGAAGTGGTTCCAAGATTGATATGATCATCATCACACACTCCTTATATTTTCGGGATTAGTGTTGAACCTAATTAAATGTTATTTGGTGTTTGCGTTGAGCATAAATATGATTAGATCATGTTTATTGCAATACGGTTATTCATTTAAGACAAAGGATAATTGTTATTCTGTTTGCATGAATAAAACCTTCTATGGTCATACACCCAATGTTGATGGTTTATTGAATCTCGATCGTAATGATACACATATCCATAATATTGAAGCCAAAAGATGCAAAATTGATAATGATAGTGCAACTGCCATTTGGGTCATATCAGTGTAAAGCCCATGAAGAAAATCCATAAAGTTGGACTTTTGGAAGCACTTGATTATGAATCATTTGATACTTGCGAACCATGCCTTATGGGAAATATGACTAAAACTCCGTTCTTCAGAACAATGGAACGAGCTAATGACTTTTTGGAAATAATACATACCGATGTATACAGTCCGATGAATATTGAGGCTCGTGGCGGGTATCGTTATTTTCTAACCTTCACAAATGATTTGAGCAGATATGGGTATATCTACTTATTGTAACATAAGTCTGAAGCATTTGAAAAGTTCAAAGAATGTCAGAGTGAAGTGGAGAATCATCGTAACAAGCAAATAAAGTTTCTACGATCTGATCGTGGAGGAGAATATTTGAGTTACGAGTTTGGCCTTCATTTAAAACAATGTGGAATAGTTTCACAGCTCACTCCACTGGAACACCACAACGTAATGGTGTGTCTGAATGTCGTAACCGCACTATATTGGATATGGTGCGATCTATGATGTCCCTTACTGATTTACCACTATCATTTTGGGGTTATGCATTAGAGACAGCTGCATTCACTTTAAATAGGGCACCATCAAAATCCGTTGAGACGACGCCTTATGAACTGTGGTTGGGCAAGAAACCAAAGTTGTCGTTTCTTAAAGTTTGGGACTGCGATGCTTATTTGAAAAAGCTTCAACCTGATAAGCTCGAACCCAAATCGGAGAAGTGTGTCTTCATAGGATACCCCCAGGAAACTGTTGGGTACACCTTCTATCACAGATCCGAAGGCAAGGTATTCGTTGCTAAGAATGGATCCTTTCTAGAGAAGGAGTTTCTCTCGAAAGAAGTGAGTGGGAGGAAAGTAGAACTTGATGAGGTAATTGTACCTTCTCCCGAATTAGAAAGTAGTTCATCACAGAAATCAGTTCCAGTGATTCCTACACCAATTAGTGAAGAAGCTAATGATGATGATCATGAAACTTTAGATCAAGTTACTACTGAACCTCGTAGGTCAACCATAGTATGGTCCGCACCAGAGTAGTACGGTAATCCTATTCTGGAAGTCATGTTACTAGACCATGATGAACCTACAAACTATGAGGAAGCGATGATGAGCCCAGATTCCATAAAATGGCTTGAGGCCATGAAATCTGAGATAGGATCCATGTATGAGAACAAAGTGTGGACTTTGGTGGATTTGCCCGATGATCGGCAAGCCATAGAAAATAGATGGATCTTCAAGAAGAAGACCGACACTGACAGTAATGTTACTGTCTACAAAGCTCGACTTGTTGCGAAAGGTTTTCGACAAGTTCAGGGAGTTGACTACGATGAGACTTTCTCACCCGTAGCGATGCTTAAGTATGTCCGAATCATGTTAGGAATTGCCGCATTTTATGATTATGAAATTTGGCAGATGGATGTCAAAACTGCATTCCTGAATGGATTTCTGGAAGAAGAGTTGTATATGATGCAACCAGAACGTTTTGTCGATCCAAAGGGTGCTAAAAAAGTGTTCAAGCTCCAGCAATCCATTTATGGACTGGTACAAGCCTCTTGGAGTTGGAATAAATGCTTTGATAGTGTGATCAAAGCATATGGTTTTATACAGACTTTTGGAGAAGCATGTATTTACAAGAAAGTGAGTGGGAGCACTATAGCCTTTCTGATAAGTATATGTGAATGACATATTGTTGATCGGAAATGATGTAGAATTTTCTGGAAATCATAAAGGAAAGTTTGAAAGGATATTTTCAAAGAAAGACCTCGGCGAAGCTACTTGCATATTGGGCGTCAAGATCTATTGAGATATATCAAGACGCTTGATAAGATTTTTCTATGAGTATATACCTTGACAAGTTTTTGAAAGAGTTCAAAATGGATCAGTCAAAGAAGGAGTTATTGTTTGTATTACAAGGTGTAAAATTGAGTAAGACTCGAAGCCCGACCACGACAGAAGATAGAAAGAGAATGAATTTCATTCCCTCTGCCTCAGTCATAGGTTCTATAAAGTATGCTATGTTGTGTAACAAACCTATTGTGTACCTTGCCATGAGTTTGGCAAGGGGGTACAATAGTGATCTAGAAGTAGATCACTGGACATCGGTCAAAATTATCCTTAGTGAGGACTAAGGAAATGTTTCTCAGTTATGGGGGTGATAAAGAGTTCGTCGTGAAGAGTTACGTCAATGCAAGCTTTTACACTGATCTAGATGACTCTAAGTCTCAATCTGGATACATATTGAAAGTGGGAGCAATTAAGCTAGAGTAGCTCCATGCATAGCATTGTAGACATAGAATATTTGCAAAATACATACGGCTTTGAATGTGACAGACCCGTTGACTAAACTTCTCTCACGAGCAAAACATGATCACACCTTAGTACTCTTTGGGTGTTAATCACATAGCAATGTGAACTAGATTATTGACTCTAGTAAACCCTTTGGGTGTTGGTCACATGGCAATGTGAACTATGAGTGTTAATCACATATAGATGTGAACTATTGGTGTTAAATCACATGGCAATGTGAACTAGATTATTGACTCTAGTGCAAGTGGGAGACTGAAGGAAATATGCCCTAGAGGCAATAATAAAGTTGTTATTTATATTTCTTTATTTCATGATAAATGTTTATTATTCATGCTAGAATTGTATTATCCGGAAACTTAGTACATGTGTGAATACATAGACAAAACATAGTGTCCCTAGTATGCCTCTACTTGACTAGCTCGTTTATGAAAGATGGTTATGTTTCCTAACCATAGACATGTGTTGTCATTTGATGAACGGGATCACATCATTAGGAGAATGATGTGATGGACAAGACCCATCCGTTAGCTTAGCATTATGACCGTTACAATTTCATTGCTACTGCTTTCTTCATGACTTATACATGTTCCTCAGACTATGACATTATGCAGCTCCCGAATACCGAAGGAACACCTTGTGTGCTATCAAATGTCACAACGTAAATGGGTGATTATAAAGATGCTCTATAGGTGTCTCTGAAGGCGTTTGTTGGGTTGGCATAGATCGAGATTAGGATTTGTCACTCTGTGTTTCGGAGAGGTATCTCTGGGCCCTATCGGTAATGCTCATCGCTATAAGCCTTGCAAGAATTGTGACTAATGAGTTAGTTACGGGATGAAGTATTACAGAACGAGTAAAGAGACTTGCCGGTAACGAGATGGAACTAGATATGATGATACCGACGATCGAATCTTGGGCAAGTAACATACCGATGACAAAGGGAACAACACATGTTGTTATGCGGTTTGACTGATAAAGATCTTTGTCGAATATGTAGGAGCCAATATGAGCATCCAGGTTCCGCTATTGGTTATTGACCGGAGATGTGTCTCGGTCATGTCTACATGGTTCTTGAACCCGTAGGGTCCGCACGCTTAACGTTCAATGACGATATGTATTATGAGTTATGTGTTTTTGATGACCTAAGTTTATTTGGAGTCCCGAATGAGATCACGGACGTGACGAGGAGTCTCAAAATTGTCGAAACATAAAGATTTATATATTGGACCATGTTATTCGGACACCAGAAGAGTTCCGGGAAGTTTCGGGTAAAACCGGAGTGTTGGAGGGGTTACCAGAACCCCCCGGGGAACTAATGGGCCCCCATGGGCCTTAGTGGAAAGAGAGGAGGGCAGCCAGGGCAGGCTGCGCGCCCCCCTTGGAGTCCGAATAGGACAAGGGAAGGGGGGCGGCGCCCCCTTTTCCTACTCCCTCTCCCTCTCCTTCCTTCCCCCTCTCTCCCTGGAAGTGGAATCCTACTAGGACTAGGAAGTCCTAGTAGGACTCCTCATCTTGGGGCGCGCCCCTAGGAGCTGGCCGGCCTCCCCTTGTTCCTTTATATACGGGGGTAGGGGGGCACCCTAGAACACACAAGTTTCTCAACCGTGTGCGGTGCCCCCCTCCACAGTTACACACCTCGATCATACCATCATAGTGCTTAGGCGAAGCCCTGCGCCGGTAGCATCATCATCACCGTCGCCACACCGTTGTGCTGACAGAACTCACCCTCGTCCACAACTGGATCAAAAGCACGAGGGACGTCATCGAGATGAACGTGTGTTAAACACCGAGGTGTCGTACGTTCGCTACTTGATCGGTTGGATCGTGAAGAAGTTCGACTACATCAACCGCGTTATTGAAACGTTTCCGCTTTCGGTCTACGAGGGTAGTGTAGCGACCAAACCTCAAACAGTCCGATCTCTGTGCATCAGTGTCATCCCTGGATCGGTAATGCTGACACGCACAGTACTCGAGGATTTATAACAGAGTAGCAATCACACACTTATTACATCGAATGTCTCAAAAGAGAACTTATTACAATAATATGTCTTAAGGCCATCTAAAAACGATAACAGTGGAAGGCTTGGAAGATAAAATGAGTCCATCAACTCCAACAACATCACTGAGTGAAAGACCACTACCTGTGGCACCTTACTCGTTGTCTGGAAAGTCTGCAACATGAAACATTGCAGCCCGAAATGGGTCAGCACATGGAATATGCTGGCAATATAACACATAGGGAAATGAACAGAATAAATGCTATCACTACATGCATATATGGCTGGTGGAAAGCTCTATGGTTATAGTTTTGCAGAAAGCCAATTTTTCCCTATAACAAAGGAATAAATTTTATTTAACTATCATGGTGGTTGTTAAACATTGAGAAGGTTCCTCCAACTCAATCCCAATTAAGCATCATCATTAAACCCAATCAAATTATATTAGAGTGATGAGATCAACATGATAATCCAAGAACTAGATACTCAAAACGTCCATAACCGGGGACATGGGCTAATCATGATTAGTTTGTACACTTTGCAGAGGTTTGCACACTTTTCCCCACAAGACTCGAATACATCCATGGTCGAAGAAGCGAGACACAGTCTTTCTGAAACAATAACTCTTTACTCTGGGTGGATAGTTACACCTACTTTCCCCTACATCTGCTAGCCCACCACTGAAAGAGGTCTTGCAACTTACTCAACTATGCATGAGCCCATAATAGCTTGTGGCTGCACACAGAAGTTTCTAGCATGAATAATCTTATGATCCCTTTGAGCCTGGGTGGCGGACTGTAGGATGATCACACGGGTACTCCGGGATATCCTAGGACAACACTGGATTCTCCAGGTGCCCTGACAACCACTGGGTACTCCAGGGTGCCTCAAGTAATCCACCCAGATGTGTATTAAAGTAGCCACCTTATGTTAACCATTAATAATAACTCTCACATCTGTCATGAATCACTTAATCCAAACCATGTCTATGAGCATAGCATAGCAATATAAGCAACGTAGAAGTAACTCCCAAAGTTTTGATAATAAACAGGGTAATAGGTTCTACCTCATCATCTACTTCCCAGAGCCCACATGTTAAACTGATCCTAACCATGCAATGTTTGAGGATTGATCTAATGCAATAAAACTGGGTAGTAAAGAGGTATGATCAAAGTGTTACTTGCCTTGCTGATGATCCGTGAAACCTAGAGACTCGTAGTAGCACACTTCGCACTCCGGGTACTCTATCACAAACAAACAAAGCATACAATAAGCACTCAACTAGAAGCACGGGTAAAACTAAAATAAGAGATCTAACTAGAAAGTTCAACTTAAGAACTCCGGTTTGCAAAAAGAATCAAATCAAACGAAGCAACGAAACTCAAACTGCGAAAGAAACCAGATTTGTTTACTAATCTGGACTAAAGTCAAATTTTACAGTACCAAAATCTTGTTCAAGTTGGTTAAACAGAAAGAGGACTTCGAGACGAAGATCTGGGCACTTGAATCGCCTGATTCCGATA
The DNA here is from genome assembly GCA_963921465.1 of Triticum timopheevii. Lineage (NCBI taxonomy): Eukaryota > Viridiplantae > Streptophyta > Magnoliopsida > Poales > Poaceae > Triticum > Triticum timopheevii. Next base: position 159,624,642 of record OY997272.1, read on the forward strand.
AACGAGCAAAAAGATAAACTAAAACGAAAATTAGGGCAGAAATCACGATCGAAAATAATCACGAAAAAACCCTGGAAAAAGAAAAACTGATGAACAGACTAACGAACGAACGTTCGCTGTCTACGGCTAATGGGTGAACACCGTTCGTTAAAACGAACGTACGGACGAACATCCGCTATTTAACTAAATCGAGAAAATAAAACCGACCTAATAAAAAACGAAAACTAGGGTTTACGAAATAAAACCGATCGGTTTTAAAAAAACGGCGGCTACCTCGTGGAACGTGACAGCGGCGGCAGTGGCGGACAACTCCGGCGACGGCGGCTCCAATGATGGCGGCGGGGTCGGCGGCGAGGTTGGCATCCGGCGGCGGCGGGTGGCGGGGTCGGCGGCGGCGGGCGGCGGGGTCGGCGGCTAGCGCGAGCGGCGGGGTGGCTAGGGTTAGGGTTTCGGGCGGCGGCAGCGGGTTGGCTGGCGGTGGGCTGCGGGGTCAGGGGGCGGCTTATAAGGCCCGGGGCAGGGGGATTCCGGGTCGCCCACGGCCCGTAGGTCGGTTTGACTTTTTTTTAAAAATATTCTAACACACAGAAAAACGATTAAAAGAAATACTAAACGGACTCCAAAAAGCCTGAAATAATTTTTCCCCGTCCTCTAAAAATATAGCGGACAAAGTGAACATTTATTTGGGCCTCTAATGCAATTTTGGAAAACACATTTTTTTCCTAATTCAAATAAAATAGCAATAAAACTCCGAATAAAATTCTTATTTGATTTTAATATTTAACCTCCAATATTTCTTTATTTTGGCAAAGTCATTTTATCCCCTCTCTTATGTTTTCATATTAGAAATATTAGGAGAGAAAAATAATTAAAACCAAATGATCCTTTTTTCAAAATTTGAGAAAACTCAAATATGAAAATAACAAAATCCCCAACTCTCTCCGTGGGTCCTTGAGTTGCTTAGAATTTCTAGGATCAACCAAAATGCATGGAAAATATGATATGCAATGATGATCTAATGTATAACATACCAAATTGGAAATTTGGGATGTTACAAACCTACCCCCTTAAGATGAATCTCACCCTCGAGATTCGGGTTGGCTAGAAAATAGGTGCGGGTGGTCCTTCCGTAGGTCTTCCTCTCTTTCCCAGGTGGCTTCATCCTCGGTATGGTGGCTCCACTGAACTTTGCAAAACTTGATAACCTTGCTGCGGGTGACTCGGCTGGCAAACTCGAGAATCTTCACTGGTTTCTCCTCGTAGGTCAAATCACTATCCAACTGAATCGCTTCCAGCGACACTGTATCTCTCAGAGGGATATCGGCCATCTCCGCGTGGCACTTCTTCAACTGGAAAACGTGAAACACATCATGAACTCTTGACAATCCTTCGGGCAACTCCAACTTGTAAGCAACTTCTCCCATACGTTCCAAAACTTTGTATGGTCCCACAAAACGTGGTGCTAACTTTCGCTTAACTCCAAATCGCTTAACTCCTCGAAGTGGGGACACACGAAGATACACTCTGTCTCCGACTTCGTAAACTATCTCTTTGCATTTAGAATCCGCATAACTCTTCTGCCTGGACTGGGCTACCTTGAGTCTATCATGAATTAACTTAACCTTCTCTTCAGACTCCTTCATCAAATTTGGTCCAAACAACTGGCGGTCTCCAACTTCGTCCCACAACAACGGGGTCCTGCATCTCTTTCCGTACAAAGCTTCGAAAGGGGCCATCTTCAAACTGGCTTGATAGCTGTTGTTGTAAGAGAACTTTGCATATGGCAAATTGTCGTCCCAACTAGATCCATAATCTAGCGCACAAGCTCTCAGCATGTCCTCCAGAATCTGATTGACTCTCTCGGTCTGTCCATCTGTCTGTGGATGAAAAGCTGTACTGAATTCTAGCTTGGTACCCAAAATCTCATGCAATTGATTCCAGAACTTTGAGGTAAACTGGGTTCCTCTATCTGATACAATGGTCCTCGGAACTCCATGCAGACATACGATCCTAGTCATGTATATCTTTGCCAACTTAGCACTGGTGTAAGTGGTTTTCATTGGGATGAAATGAGCTACTTTCGTCAATCGATCGACTACAACCCATATCGAGTCATAGCCTGAACGAGTCCTGGGCAATCCCATTATAAAATCCATGCCTACCTTATCCCACTTCCATTCGGGTATTGGCAATGGCTGTAGCAATCCTGCTGGCTTCTGATGCTCTGCCTTCACTCTCTGACATACATCACAAACTGCTACATACTCCGAAATATCCTTCTTCATTCCGGTCCACCAGAAACTGTCCTTCAAATCCAGATACATCTTGGTGTTTCCTGGGTGAATTGAATACGGCGAATCATGGGCCTCCCGCAGAATCAACTTCCTGATCTCCGAGTCATTGGGCACATATACGCGGTCCTCAAACCATAGGGTATCATGTTCATCCTCATGAAATCCTTTGGCCTTTCCTTTGCTAATCCTTTCCTTTATCTCGCCAATCTCCTTGTCCGTCTTTTGAGCTTCTATGATCTTATCCATCAAAGTAGACTGAATTTCCAATGCTGCTACATAGCCTTTCGGAACCATCTCCAAACTTAGCTCGCCGAGATCCTTTGCTAACTCCTTGGGTAATTCTCCGGTCATGAGTGTATTGACATGACTCTTGCGGCTCAACGCATCGGCTACTATGTTAGCCTTTTCGGGATGATAATACAATCTCATATCATAATCCTTGATGAGCTCCAACCATCTCCTCTGCCTGAGATTCAACTCCTTCTGTCTGAAGATATACTTCAAACTCTTGTGATCTGTGTACACCTCACAATGGTTCCCCATGAGAAAATGTCTCCATGTCTTCAACGCATGCACTAAAGCTGCTAACTCCAAATCGTGTGTAGCATAATTCAACTCATGGGGTTTAATCTGTCGTGAGGCATATGAAACAACTCTTCCCTCCTGCATCAGCACTGCTCCAAGTCCTCGATGAGAAGCGTCGCAATACACTTGATAATCCTTGCGTTGATCTGGGAGAATCAACACTGGGGCTGTAACCAAACGTTTCTTCAACTCTTGAAAACTGGATTCACATTCCTCAGTCCATTTGAACTTTGTGTCCTTCTTCAACAACTCCGTGATGGGCTTTGCAATCTTTGATAAATTCTCGATGAACCTCCTGTAGTATCTTGCGAGTCCCAGAAAACTTCGGATCTCTCTAACTAACGTGGGTGCTTCCCAATTGGTCACAGTGACAACCTTGGTGGGGTCTACTGCTATTCCTTCTCCAGATATAACATGTCCGAGGAATCCAACTTCCTTCAACCAAAACTCACACTTGCTGAACTTGGCATATAACTGATGTTCTCTGAGCTTCCCAAGTACCAAACGCTAATGCTCTTTATGCTCCTCTTCATCCTTCGAATAGACCAATATATCATCAATGAATACCACGACAAACTTATCCAAAAACTCCATAAACACCTTGTTCATCATGTTCATGAAATATGCAGGTGCGTTAGTCAGGCCGAATGACATGACGGTATACCCATATAGCCCGTACCTTGTGGTAAAAGCTGTCTTAGGTATATCCTGCTCTCGAATCTTCAGCTGGTGGTATCCTGATCGCAGATCAATCTTGGAAAATACTTTAGCTCCTTGCAACTGGTCAAACAAATCATTGATCATCGGCAGTGGGTACTTGTTCTTGATTGTTACTTCATTCAATCCATGATAATCAACAACCATCCTCAACGATCCATCCTTCTTCTCCACTAGTAGCACTGGTGATCCCCAAGGTGACAAACTTGGGCGAATATACCCTTTATCCAGTAACTCCTTAATCTGCTTCTTAATTTCCTCCAAATCCTTTGCGGGCATCCTATATGGTCTCTTAGATATTGGCCCTGTGCCTGGCAAAAGCTCAATCAAAAACTCGATGTCTCTATCCGGTGGCATGCCTGGCAACTCCTATGGAAATACATCAGGGAAATCCTTCACCACTGGTACTTCCTCCTATACAAGTCCTGATAAGGATTTCACTTGAGTCCTCTTCGGCACATGCCGAGATACATACTTAATCCTTCTCCTTCTGGGGTGGTGAGCATAACCGACTTACTGGCGCAATCGATGTTCCCTCCATACATCGATAGCCAATCCATACCCAAAATCATATCCAAACCTTGCGACTCCAAAATTATCAGATCTGAGGGGAAAACATGCCTACCTATGGTCAATGGCATCTGAAAACATCCTTGGCTAGCCATATGTTCTGCTCCTGGCGAACTTACTAACATCGGTGTTCTAAGAACTTTGGTGGGCAACTTATACTTATCCACAAATCCCCTTGATATGTATGAATGCGATGCACCGGTATCAAAAAGAACGATTGTTGACTTAACCAAAAACTTACCTATTACTACATCTGGTTGTGCTTCAACCTCCTCCACGTTAACGTGGTTCATTTGTCCCCTGTTGAAAGGGTTGGGCTTCTTCCCAGAGCTTCCATTGCCATTTCCATTCTTTGCTTCAGAACACTCCATGGCGTAATGTCCATTATTCCCGCACTTGAAACAAGTAATGTGACTTAGATCCTTCTTGGCGGGCGTTGCTGGGTTGGAATGGTTCTGGCCATTGCCTCCTCCATTCCCATTCCCATTCTTGGGGCCTGATAACCCAAAAGTATAGGGGATCACAACAGCTTTCGAGGGTAGAGTATTCAACCCAAATTTATTGATTCAACACAAGGGGAGCCAAAGAATATTCTTAAGTATTAGCAGTTGAGTTGTCAATTCAACCACACCTGGATAACTTAGTATCTGTAGCAAAGTATTTAGTAGCAAATTAGTATGATAGTAATGGTAACAGTGGCAAAAGTAAACATAGCAGTTTTGTAGTAGTTGTAACAGTAGCAATGGAAAAGTAAATAAGCGAAGCACAATATGTGAAAAGCTCGTAGGCATTGGATCAGTGATGGATAATTATGTCGGATGCGTTCCTCTTGTAATAGCTATAACATAGGGTGATACAGAACTAGCTCCAGTTCATCAATGTTGTAACGCCCCAGATTCGATGCGCCAGGTGTCTGCCAGTTATTCGCCGTCGTTGCCATGTCATTTGCTTGCGTGTTGCACTTTGCCATGTCATCATCTTCATTTCATATCATGTCATCATGTGCATTTCATTTTGCATACGTGTTCATTTCTTGCGTCCGAGCATTTTCCCCGTTGTCTGTTTTGCAATCCGGCACTCCTATGTCCTCCGGCGTCCCCTTTTTTGTCTCTCGTTGTGAGCGGGTATTAAACATTCTCGGAATGGACCGAGGTTTGCCAAGCGGCCTTGGTATAGCACCGGTAGACCGCCTGTCAAGTTTCGTGCCATTTGGAGGTCGTTTGATACTCCAACGGTTAACCGGGTAACCGCAAAGCCCTCTTTTGTGTGCAGCCCAACACCCCTTCCAAAGTGGCCCAAAACCCAGCAAACTCTCCTCCATGCTCTCGGTCGTTCGATCACGATCGTGTGGGCGAAAGCCGCACCTCATTTGGACTCTCCTAGCTCCCTCTACCTATAAATATGTGCACCCCTCCGAAAATTCGGGTCCCGAAACCCTAGTCTTCTTCCACCTCCCGCCGCCGGACATGTCCAACCTGCGCCGGACGTGTCCGCGCCGCCGCCCCGAGCGAATCAGAGGCCGCCATGTGGCGCTCCGCCACCTCCCACCGCTGCCGGCCCGCCTGGCCCACGGGGAGCCCACCCAGGGCCGGATCGGGCCGAGCTCCCCATGCCCGCAGCGCCGCCCGGCCACCGCAGGGCTCCGCCGCCCGCTCGCCTCCGCCCCCGCGCCTGGTCGCCGGAGTGCGCCGCGCCGCCTCCTCATCCTCGCCGGCCGCGAGCCCGACTCGCCGCCGCCGACTCGCCACCGCCACCGTGCCACCGCGCCTCGCCCCGCGCGCCGCCGTTCCTCCCCACCGGCGCTGGCCCCGCGCGCCGCTCTGACCCCGCCGCCCCGGAGCTCGCTGGAGACCTCGCCGGCACCGGACCCGAAAGGTGGACCAGATCCACCAAGGGCCCGAACCAAACACCTCCCCGCACCCTGGATCCCGCCGTCCCGCTCCGTCCTCGTCCACGTTTTTCGCGGGGTATAAATTCCACCGAGTCCCTGTATTTTTTTGCACTATCATGCCATGTTCATCACATCATAACTCTGTGCATACTGCTCCGTTTCGTGTGTGTAATATGTCAAATTGTTCGCCTCAACGAGTACTTCATTTCATTCCATTGCATCATTTTCTTTTGAGCTCATCTTGATGCCCGAAATGCTGTTGGAAGAGTGCATGTTGATGTTAATTTGCTGAAACTGTTATAACATGCTCTTTTGTCATTTTGCCATGTTTGATGTGTGCATCCTATGAGCATGAGCCCTACATGTGTTTTGATCTATGATATGACATCTTTCCAAGGGTGCCATCCATGTATTTTTTTGAGTTGTGTGTTGAGTGCATCAAGCTTGCTAAGTAGGGTACTTGTTGTTGCTGTTTTCCTGTCAGATTCTGTTATATTTTGTTGCTATGTTAACCTGCTGCTACAAGTCATTTCGTGCATTATTCTGGAGATATTCACTAAGGATGTTTTGTTATACATGTCTTGCTCTATCCATTCATGCCCTTGGTTGCAATTATAGCCTGCTGGAACATGTTGTTATCTTGCTCCAAAGTTGCTAAATAATGCTGCTGTCAGCCTGTTAACATCAAGTTCAATGTTTCCATGATTGTTTGCTAGTCATCCATGCACCCTATGAACTTGTTCTTGCCATTATTAGCTTCATAAACATGTCTTCTTACTGTTGGTTGCCTTGCCATGCCATGTGTTGCTTTGTGGTGAGTGCTTCAAGCTCACCAACATGCCTACTTATTGTTGTTCCTGCCATGTTTGAATCTGTAATATAACTTGCCATGTTTACATGGGTGCCATCATATCTTCTGATCCTTTTTGGCTCATGGTTAGTAAGGGTCTTTTGTTCTATGCATTTAGTAGTATCATGCCATGCCTTTTTTTTCTATGATAAGTTCCTGTAACATGTTGTTTGATAGCTCTAAACATTGCAACCTGATGTTATTCCAGCCAAGTCTGAAACTGTTATTATTTGCAATCTTCCCATGCCCTTTTGAGCATGTTTTAGTGATTTCTGGAGATAGCTCAGTGTTCATGTTTTGTTATGACTTACCAGTACTTCATGCCCATGCCTTTTGTTATTATGTTGGGGTGCCTTAGCATATTGTTTTGATGCTTGCAATATGCCTAGTTGCTGTTATGGACAGATTGTTGTTATAACTTGTATAGTGTGCATGTGTTGAACCGTTGCTCCGTTTTGAGTGTGCTCTATATGAAACTTGCTTAGAATTGCATGTAGTTTCATATTATCATGTTGCATCCTTGTTTTGGTGTTTGCTTGATGTTTGGGTGCATTTTGCATCAATGCCATGTTTAACTTGTTTTGCTCATATCTTCTAGGCCGTAGCTCCGAATCTAATGAACTTTATATGTAACTTGACTAGAATTTCGTGTAGATCCTCTTGATGCTCTTTAACTTGCTATTTAACAAATTGAACATAAGGTTTGTTCAGTTCTGGACCAATTTCGAAATTTGCATATGAGGACTTACCGGAATTGTTATATGTTGTTCCCGGCCTCATTTAAACTTGCCTTGATGTGTTGGTCTTGTATGCATCATCTCTTGCCATGAGTAGCTTCATGTAGCTTTGCCATGCATCATGCTTGTTGTGCATCATGTCTTGTCTATGTGTGGTGTGTTTACCATGTTGTGTGCTTCTTCTCGATAGTTCCCGTTTCGTTGCGATCGTGAGGATTCGTTCGTCTACGCTTGGTTCGTCTTCGTGGCTTCATCTTCTTCATGGACTCATTCTTCTTCCTTGCGGGATTTCAGGCAAGATGACCGCTACCCTGGATCTCACTACTATCATCGCTATGCTAGTTGCTTCGTTCTATCGCTATGCTGCGCTACCTATCTTTTGTTCTTCAAGCCTCCCAAATTGCCATGAACCTCTAACCTTTGACACCCTACCTAGCAAACCGTTGCTTGGCTATGTTACCGCTTTGCTCAGCCCCTCTTATAGCGTTGCTAGTTGCAGGTGAAGATGAAGTTTGCTCCATGGTGGACAGGGTTATGTTGGGATATCACAATATCTCTTATATTATTAATGGATCTATATATTTGGTGAAGGGTGGAAGGCTCGGCCTTATGCCTGGTGTTTTGTTCCACTCTTGCCGCCCTAGTTTCCATCATACCGGTATTATGTTCCCAGATTTTGCGTTCCTTACGCGGTCGGGTGATTTATGGGACCCCCCTGACAGTTCGCTTTGAATAAAACTCCTCCAGCAAGGCCCAACCTTGGTTTTACCATTTGCCTCACCACCACCTACTTTTCCCTTGGGAGTAATTAACCCAAGGGTCATCTCTATTTTAGCCCCCCTGGGCTAGTGCTTTTCTAAGTGTTGGTCCGAACTGAGTAGCCTGCGGGGCCACCTCGGGGAAACTCGAAGTCTGGTTTTACTCGTAGCTTGACTTATCCAGTGTTGCCCTGAGAACGAGATATGTGCAGCTCCTATCGGGATTGTCGGCGCATCGGGCGTCTTTGCTGGTATTGTTTTACCATTGTCGAAATGTCTTGTAAACCGGGATTCCGAAACTGATCGGGTCTTCATGAGAGAAGGTATATCCTTCGTTGATCGCGAGAGCTTATCATGGGCTAAGTTGGGACACCCCTGCAGGGTATAAACTTTCGAGAGTCGTGCCCGCGGTTATGTGGCAGATGGGAATTTGTTAATGTCCGGTTGTAGATAACTTGACACTTGATCCGAATTAAAACGCATCAAACGAGTGTGTAGCTGTGATGGTCTCTTCTCGGCGGAGTCCGGGAAGTGAACACGGTCTTTGGGTTATGTTTGACGTAAGTAGGTGTTCAGGATCACCTCTTGATCATTGCTAGCTTCACGGCCGTTCCTTTGCTTCTCTTCTCGCTCTTATTTGCGTATGTTAGCCACCATACTTGCTTAGCCGCTGCTGCAACCTCGCCACTTTACCCCTTCCTTTCCCATTAAGCTTTGCTAGTCTTGACACCCATGGTAATGGGATTGCTGAGTCCTCGTGGCTCACAGATTACTACAACAACAGTTGCAGGTACAGGTTGCGATGTTCGTGACGCGAGCGCGATGTTTGCTTGTTTGGAGTTCTTCTTCTGCTTCTTCTTCGATCAGGGGATAGGTTCCAGGTCGGCAGCCTGGGCTAGCAGGGTGGATATTGTTTGAGCTTCTGTTTGTGTTTCATCCGTAGTCGGATGTTGATCTTATGGTTGATGTATGGTTGTATCCGTGTGGCATTGGATGCCTTTTGTATGTATCCCCAACTATTATGTAATGTTGATGTAATGATATCCACCTTGCAAAAGCGTTCCAATATGCGGGTCTATCCTTGGTGGGACCTTCGAGTTCCTTTTGGATAGGGTCGCATATTGGGCATGACAAGTTGGTATCAGAGCCTCGACCGACCCTAGGAGCCCCCTTGATTGATCGTGTAGTTTGGCCGATGTTTAGTCTAGAAGAAAATTGTTTTCCGAGTCTAGTTATATCGGAGAGTAGGAATTCTTTTTACTCCTCTGCCCCTTCGTCGCTCTGGTGAGGAATCTTGATGTAGGTGTTTTGAATTACTCCTCTTCCCATTCAAAATTTTCTTTAGGTTCATGCAATTGGTTTTCCGATCGTTGGTCCTCAACTCTTTTCATCCGGTGCATTTCTCGTCAAGTCGACTCGAGCCTCTTCATCGTTGCCAAGTTCAATCCTTAGTTGTTTTATTTTCCCACCTGCCCTCCCCTTTTTTCTCCTCGGAACCGGAGTCCGTAATCGAGCATCCATCCTACTCGTGCGAAGTCTTTGCCTTCTTTCCTCAATGATTTCAACCGGTGTTTTCTCTTCAAGATATTCGTCGGTTCCCCTTCAAAGTTGCCTTTGTTTTCCCGTCCTCCCACCCTTTTTCTTCCCGGAGTCTGACTCTCTCTCGACCATCTATTTCATTTGTGCGGAGCCTCTTCAGTCTTTCGTCAATTATTTCAACCGGTGAATTCTCGTCTCGTTTGACATTCTTCATCTCTTTTTTTCTTTTCGGTGGACTTAATTCAAGTTTTTCGGGTTGATCATATTCTTTTCCTCAGCTCAAGTGTTCTCCTTGCTCGTTCGCCTCTCGCCAGTTTATCATTCCGGAGTTCTAGACATCTCAGGAGATTCATTTGTGTTACAATTAGTTCGAGGTTATCACCTCATTCAAATATTTCAATTGTTCCGGTGCATAATCTATCTGTTCAACAATCTTTTCCAACGGTGTTTTCTTTTAGTGGGCCCTAACGCACAGGTCTTTTCCCAGGATCTTACCTGACTCTTCTGATTTCCCCGGAGTTATTCTCAATTCTTTTCAAGTGTGACGTAAGAATGGATCCCATCAGTCACATGCTTTTCCAAGATCGATTTCAAGTCATTTCATTGTTGGCTCAACCTCTTTGTTTTTCATTCTCCCGGAGTATCCAGTAATTTTGGTGGTGTTTCTCGTCATCATTTGAAGACCAAAGAAGAAGATTTCTGTTAAATCTTACCCGTTCTCCCGGAGATTCGCGGTGCTAGCTCGATGTTATCCTATCAAATTGTTTCAAGTCATGCAAATTCTTTTCATCCATCCGGAGCATTTCAGGAGTTGCTTTCTCTCTCAATCATTCGGAGGCCATCTTTTTCGGAAGATTTCTTCGTTCTAAGTTTTTCAGATTTGACCTCCAATTATTCTATATCTGTGCCCTTTCGTTCGTCTCAATATTCTTCCGGTGCTTCGTTCAAGTGTTCTTTAATCAGCTCATGATCTCTTCGTTCTTTTGCATCTAAATCCCATCTATCTTATTGGTTCTTCTAATTCTTCTCGGTGATTCATTCTCTTTCATCATTCAATTTTTGAATTCTTACGGTGGTTCGTTCAAGATTCTTTTCCTTGTTTATCATATTAATCCATTCGTTCTTTTCAATCCTACCGGTGGTTCATGAAGACCTTCTCAAGTTTGCGATATGTCACTTCTCAATCCTTTTCAAGAAAAATAAGTAGTATGGAAAAATCGATTGCTTGTCATCAATTTAATTTGATGAAGGATAAGCACACAATAAATCTCATTCTTATTTCATCCAAGTGATTAATCCCTTCCTTCGGAGTTTGTTCTTGTTGAATAAATTCTAGTTCCAAGTGTTTTCATCTTTTCTTTTCCGGAGTTCAAATTTCCTCAGTCATCTCGTCGGAACCCCCATCTAAATCATCGCATGCTTTAATCTTATTCTTTTCATCCTTCATTTCTATCTCTTCATCCTTTATTTTACCGGAGTTCTTCATGGCGTTCTTCATGATTTAATTCATTCTTCAAGAGTTCATCAAGTACCATTCCATCCTCTCAAGTTTGTTCTAATCCTCCCATTTTCAGCCGGAGTGCTGCCTAAATCCTTTCAGTCTTATTCGTTTCTTTTCTCATTCTAACCACTCCGGTTAGAACGAGTGATTTCATAGTCTATCTTATTCCGTGAGCTTTTGATTCTCGTCATTCTCGTCGTTCCTCTCTTCTTCTCGAGTGCTCTCGATTCTTTGCTTCTTCTCTTGAGTTCTTGTTTCACCTCATCCCTTTTCCCTTCCGTCTCGGTCCTAAGATCTCGGGACGAGATCTCTTGTTAGTGGAGGAGTGTTGTAACGCCCCGGATTCGATGCGCCAGGTGTCTGCCAGTTATTCGCCGTCGTTGCCATGTCATTTGCTTGCGTGTTGCACTTTGCCATGTCATCATCTGCATTTCATATCATGTCATCATGTGCATTTCATTTTGCATACGTGTTCGTTTCTTGCATCCGAGCATTTTCCCCGTTGTCCGTTTTGCAATCCGGCACTCCTATGTCCTCCGACGTCCCCTTTTTTGTCTCTCGTTGTGAGCGGGTATTAAATGTTCTCGGAATGGACCGAGGTTTGCCAAGCGGCCTTGGTATAGCATCGGTAGACCGCCTGTCAAGTTTCGTGCCATTTGGAGGTCGTTTGATACTCCAACGGTTAACCGGGTAATCACAAAGCCCTCTTTTGTGTGCAGCCCAACACCCCTTCTAAAGTGGCCCAAAACCCAGCAAACTCTCCTCCATGCTCTCGGTCGTTCGATCACGATCGTGTGGGCGAAAACCGCACCTCATTTGGACTCTCCTAGCTCCCTCTACCTATAAATATGTGCACCCCTCCGAAAATTCGGGTCCCGAAACCCTAGTATTCTTCCACCTCCCGCCGCCGGACATGTCCAACCTGCGCCGGACGTGTCCGCGCCGCCGCCCCGAGCGAATCAGAGGCCGCCATGTGGTGCTCCGCCACCTCCCACCGCCGCCGGCCCGCCTGGCCCACGGGGAGCCCGCCCCGGGCCGGATCGGGCCGAGCTCCCCACGCCCGCAGCGCCGCCCGGCCACCGCGGGGCTCCGCCGCCCGCTCGCCTCCGCCCCCGCGCCTGGTCGCCGGAGTGCGCCGCGCCGCCTCCTCCTCCTCGCCGGCTGCGAGCCCGAGCCGCCGCCGCCGACTCGCCGCCGCCGCCGCGCCACCGCGCCTCGCCCCGCGCGCCGCCGTTCCTCCCCACCGGCGCTGGCCCCGCGCGCCACTCTGACCCCGCCGCCCCGGAGCTCGCTGGAGACCTCGCCGGCACCGGACCCGGAAGGTGGACCAGATCCACCAAGGGCCCGAACCAGACGCCTCCCCGCGCCCTAGACCCCGCCGTCCCGCTCCGTCCTCGTCCACGTTTTTCGCGGGGTATAAATTCCACTAAGTCCCTGTATTTTTTTGCACTATCATGCCATGTTCATCACATCATAACTCTGTGCATACTGCTCCGTTTCGTATGTCAAATTGTTCGTCTCAACGAGTACTTCATTTCATTCCATTGCATCATTTTCTTTTGAGCTCATATTGATGCCCGAAATGCTGTTGGAAGAGTGCATGTTGATGTTAATCTGCTGAAACTGTTATAACATGCTCTTTTGTCATTTTTGCCATGTTTGATGTGTGCATCCTATGAGCATGAGTGTCGGTGTCAAAACCGGCGGATCTCGGGTAGGGGGTCCCGAACTGTGCGTCTAGGCGGATGGTAACAGGAGACGAGGGACACGATGTTTTTACCCAGGTTCGGGCCCTCTTGATGGAGGTAAAACCCTACGTCCTGCTTGATTAATATTGATGATATGAGTAGTACAAGAGTGGATCTACCACGAGATCAAGGAGGCTAAACCCTAGAAGCTAGCCTATGGTATGATTGTTGTAATGTATGTTGTCCTACGGACTAAAGCCCTCCGGTTTATATAGACACCGGAGGAGGCTAGGGTTACACAGAGTCGGTTACAATGGTAGGAGATCTACATATCCGTATCGCCAAGCTTGCCTTCCACTCCAAGGAAAGTCCCATCCGGACACGGGACAGAGTCTTCAATCTTGTATCTTCGTAGTCTTGGAGTCCGGCGGATAATGATAGTCCGGCTGTCCGGACACCCCCTAGTCGAGGACTCCCTTAGTAGCCCCTGAACCAGGCTTCAATGACGATAAGTCCGGCGCGCATAATGTTCGGCATTGCAAGGCGGGTTCCTCCCTTGAATAATCCAGAGAAGATCATGAACACCAGGATAGTGTCCGGCTCTGGAAAATAAATTCCACATTCCACCGTAGAGAGAATAAAATGTACACTTAGTTCAATCTGCTGACGTATTATGCGGCGTGACATCACACCGCTACCAAGCCTTTGTTTGAATCGTTTTTTACTATACCACCTCAGCATGTTTAGTGAAGCGGTTTCCTTGGCACGTCTTGTCGAAGCAGAGATCGTGTTCCCCTTATTCCGGGATTCTCATCAATACGGACGTGGATAACCCAACCGCACCATTGATGGTGGCGCTTGGGAGATAAGCGAGTTTTACCAGGCCGGTGGGGGACGCACAGTTTCGTCCGCCTATATATATAAGGGATAAGGATTTACCTTCTCACCTACGCCTTCTTCCTCCTTTGCTTATACATCTCCGTGCACTCAAGCTCCAACGCCCAAGCTCGCGCATCTCGCCTCGACCTTCTCCGAATATGTCTGGAGGGGGAGGCAAGTGGTTGGCCTCCACCGTTAAGGAGGAGCACTTCACCAAGCTGCGCAACGCCGGATACCTCTCCGGCGATATCGCGCATCGGCTGCCCGACGAGGGGCAGCTCGTCCCTACCCCTGGGCCTCACGAGAGGGTTGTCTTCCTTCCCCACTTCCTCCGCGGACTGGGCTTTCCGCTCCATCCATTCGTCCAGGAGCTCATGTTCTATTATGGCCTGGATTTCCACGATCTGGCGCCGAACTTCATCCTCAACATCTCGGCGTTCATCGTCGTGTGTGAGGCCTTCCTCTGCATCCGGCCCCACTTCGGCCTGTGGCTCAAGACCTTCAACGTCAAGCCGAAGGTTGTGAAGGGCACGCAAGCGGAATGCGGAGGCGCCATGTTGGGTAAATTACCCAACGTCCTTTTGCTCGATGGGGCCTTTGTGGACTCCGTCAAGGGGTGGCAATCGGGGTGGTTCTACATCACCGAGCCGCGCAAGCCCACACGGGCGGCGGCCCCCGAGTTTAGATCTAGCGTCCCCACGCAGCTCACCTCCTGGAAAGAGAAGGGCTTGCTGTGGGGTGATCCGAAGGAGGTGACTGGACTCCGAACCTGCATCCAGAAGCTGGTGAGCAATAAGCTCAGGCTCGTCGACGTGGTCCAAGTCATGCTCATCCGCCGGATTCTCCCATGCCAAGAACGGGCATTCAATCTGTGGGAGTTCAATCCGGAACAACACCAGGCGCTGAGCGGGCTCTTCGATACGACATACGAAGGTGCCTGGAGGGTGCTGTTTAAGGGCGCCGAAGCCCCCGCATCCGCGACGGAAGATCACGGATTCAGCTCGCAGTATCCAACTGATGAGGTAAGTGATTCAACCCCATTACGGGACACTTTGTAGTAATTGAATTGATTATAAGAGGGTTTCCTCCCTTCCTTTCCTTTGACAGGAATGGATGGAGAAGGCCAGGCAGCTTATCAGCCCGGCTCCCATGCCAGAAGATCCAGTGGACGCCCGCTTAGCAGGGCTGCTGGTTCCGGCACCGCACGTGGTGCCGGAGAAGAAGGCCAAGAAGGTGGCCGCGGGGACTCGAAAGAGTTCCCGCAATCAGGCGTCTGACGACGATGCGGACTCCTCCCCCGAAGACGAGGAGGAGGAGGAGTACTCTCTCCCGGAGGGGGGAGAGAAGAAGAGGAAGGCTTCCCCAATAGGGGAGGCCGAAGGGTCCAAGAGGGGGAGTGCTATCCCCCCGGACAGTTTCGCCAACACCAGCGTTGGCGAGGATGAGTGGCCTCCAAGGGCCAGGCGTCCGGCGAGATCATAAGTATCCGGATCCTTTATATGCAATATCTTTTATGTCAGGTAGTGTCCTTCTAACGCCGCATTCTGTCCGTAGTCCGGCCGTTGACGATCTCCCGGACTCATCGAGCGGGTCGTTGGCCTCGTCGGATGTGAATTCACTTCCGACTGCCTCTACCCCACGCGCCGACGAGGACGCCGAGGTGGGATCCCAGAGAGGGACCCATCAGGAGGAGGCTCCGGAGGCGCCGTCAGGCAGCCTCCCGGACTTTGCGCCGGACTCTACATCGGAACCCGCAGTGGTTCCGGAGTCCGGCAAGCGGCCCCTTCGAAAGAAGGGCAAGATCGTGACACCGGCGGCCTTCGTCCAACCGGAGGCGCCGGATAACTTGTTGGGGGCGCTTAAAGGCGCTTCCATCGAGGAAGAACACCGCACTATCATGAGTGCGGTGATTCAAAAGGTTCAGCTCGCCAAAAGCGGGCTGACCGAAGCCTGCAGCAGCCTTTTAACAGGCTTTGAGGTGAGAAGTTAAAATTATATAATGTAATACCGCATAGACAGTAGCCCCTGATGCTCAGTTCGGTGTTCGGAAAGAAAAGCCGGACTGAGGATCTAACAAGATATGCGCAGGGTTGCTAAAAATATGTCAATATGGGTTTGCAGGCTGCGCTGCTGGCCTCTGCCGCATTAACGGCGGAGGTCGATGTGCTGAAGCAGGATCTCGAGCGGTCCGAGCGAGAGCTCGGCCATGTGAAGAAGCAGCTCGAGGACAAAGAAGGTGAGTAACACCACTTTGAATAGGTACCTTACAGAAAAGGATTTTGGTTGCAATAAAATTAACAAGGATAATATGTGTATTGCAGGGGCCACTAACGAGGTGGCAGCCCTGAAGGATGCTGTGTCCGCGGCCGAACACAGTGCGGCAGCGGAACAGGCAGAGCGAGAAAAGCAGGAGGCACGGGTGGCGGAAGTTCGGCAAGAGCTCCAGGCTCTCATGGAAAAGCATGAGAGTTTGGAGCGTGACTCCAAGACTCGAGAGTCCGAGCTTGCCTCGGCTCTCGAAAGTGCCAAGTCCGCCAAGGCCGAGGCCCATAAGGCACTTCAGGAGGTTGAAGATATAAAGAAAATAGCGGCGGGTAAGGCATTTTTCATGCAAAGCAAGCATGTTAATGTAAAATACCTGACACTTACCCGCATTCAGAGCTCTCCAGGGACGTTTGCAGATCTGTCGCGTAGTGCGTCCGATGCCGCCGCATTCTATCATGGCGAGGAGGGGAGCTCGACGGAAAAAGTTTTCTGGTCTCAGTATGCTGAGGCCGGACACCCGGTGCCCCCAAGCGACCAGCTGAAGCAGCTGGTCGAACTCCACAAGGTAGCTGAGGAGGCCATGAAGGGCCTTATAGTCCGGCTGTGGCCTGGACAGGCCATGCCTGGGAGCTACTTTGGCCTCGTGCGGCGGCTGGTGGATGCATGCCCCTGGGTGGATGTCATCAAGCGCTCCGCCTGTATTGAAGGCGCTCGCCGGGCTCTTGCCCGCACAAAGGTGCAATGGGGCAGGTTGGATGCGGAGAAGCTTCTCACGGACCCACCGCCGCCGGGCAAGGAGTATCGCACGCCTGAAATGTATTATAAAACTGTCCTGAAGGGAGCCCGCAATATTGCGGATGAGTGCCCCAGAAATGTAATCTTTGAGTGAATTTTCTATGTATTATCCTGCGCGCTGAAACTTTGTTCATGTGCGCGTTAAGCAACGCTTGTTTAATTTAAAATATTACCTTCTGTGCGGCCGTTGATAAAATCTGAGAGATGGCAAGTCGTTGGCTTCAGCCCCCACGCCACGAGTGCTGGGGTGTTCGGGATAAACTTGAGCACTCTTGTTCCCATTGTTGGGTCCATCGAGGGAGGCACTCAACACAACGAACAAGGCAACCGGACTTATAATGCTTGAACACTCTCACTTAGCCATAGAATTCTATAATTTTAAATTTCGGCGAAGCCCCTGGTATTCGGAAGACTGAATCCGGGGCGCTATCCACGCCTTCATCGGACATTGTCCGGAACTTCGCTCGAAGCGGCGTGAGTCTTTAAGGACCCGAAAAAACCTCTCGAACAGCGACCAGTCTCTCGCCTTATCATGCCAGTCAGTTTGAGCTTTCTCCACTGAGGCGCTCGCCCGGCTCAACCGGGGCGCAATCACAGTGGTTCTCCCAGTGCCACCTTAGCCGACGGAATGGAATGTAAGGCACCAAAACGTGGGAGCCGGGCAAACCCAACTATTGACCCAAGACATGATTTGGAGCCGATTCATATAATGCTATAAGTTCGGGGTGCCGCACTTGTGAAAGTGTTCGGACTTATCATACCATAGAGTGGGGAACATAAGCCCCCGGTGTATTAGGCCGTATCAAAATATACGGGTGCAAGATGTCATATAATGAGCATATATATATAAAAGGTAATGCAATTGCGATCAAAAAGGTGCTGCATTATTTATGAAAGAAAGTCTGCTAGTAGAGCGGACTGATACAAATAGTGCAGTAAGCAAGGGATTTGGACTAAGTAAACATGTCCCCCTCCAGGGATGAGCTGCGGACTTGGTGTATATAATCGAATTTAATGCTCGTAATTAAGACCACCTGAGTGTTCGTCGCGGCCTTCTTTAGTCCCTGACTGTTGCATCATGAGTTCGGCAGGTTCGCCGCCGGACAGGGCTTCTGGTTAACAGAGTCCTGTGTACATAAAAGAAAAAAAGGGGGGGGGCGCACTTGCGAGCCCCCGGTGTGGTTGAACCGCACTCTGGGTCCGTTGCGATCGTGCCCCCTCCCCTGTGCCCATGGTATCTCCAAAGCGTAATGATGTACGCGGAGTGTTATTCTTGCGATCATGCGCGGGCTAGGGTTGGGGCCGCATTGCTATGCGTGCTCTGATCGCGCCAGGTGGTCTTGGTTGGCATTGCTCCGGGCGCGTTTTGCTGTATCTGGCCTTTTAACGGCCGGACTCGAGAATTGCCTTAGAAGGCTGCTCTGTACTTCTGCCGCGAGAGCCGCTGTATGCTCCTCCGTTCGGAGGGAGCGTTCCGTATTCCCATTGAACGTGATGACTCCACGAGGGCCTGGCATCTTGAGCTTTAGGTATGCATAATGTGGCACCGCGTTGAATTTTGCAAACGCGGTTCGTCCGAGCAGAGCGTGATAGCCGCTGCGAAACGGGACTATGTCGAAGATTAACTCTTCGCTCCGGAAATTATCCGGGGATCCGAAGACCACTTCCAGTGTGACTGAGCCTGTACAGTTGGCTTCCACTCCTGGTATGACACCTTTAAAGGTTGTCTTTGTAGGTTTAATCCTTGATGGGTCTATGCCCATTTTGCGCACTGTATCCTGATAAAGTAGGTTCAGGCTACTGCCGCCGTCCATCAGGACTCTCGTGAGGTGAAATCCATCGACGATTGGGTCTAAAACCAATGCGGCGAATCCGCCATGGCGTATGCTGGTCGGATGGTCTCTTCGATCGAAAGTGATCGGACAAGAGGACCATGGATTGAACTTCGGGGCGACTAGCTCCATCGCATAGACGTCCCTTAGTGCGCGTTTCCTCTCCCTCTTGGGTATGTGGGTCGCGTATATCATATTCACCGTCCGCACTTGTGGGGGAAAACCCTTATGTCCTCTATTGTTCGGCGGTCGGGTCTCTTCCTCGTCGTCGCTGTTTAGCCCCTTGTCATTGTTTTTGGCAATTAACTTGCCGGCCTGCTTGAACACCCAGCAATCTCTATTAGTGTGATTAGCTGGCTTTTCAGAGGTGCCATGTATCTGGCATAAGCGGTCGAGTATTCGGTCCAGATTGGACGGACCCGGAGTGGTTCTTTTGAATGGCTTCTTCCGCTGACCGGGTTTAGAGCCTCGAAATCCGGCGTTGACTGCCGTATCCTCCTTATCGTCGCCGTTAATGCAGCGTTTGTTTTTGTTTCGACGTGACCTGCCGTTGTTGTCCTTAGTATCCGGACTGCCAGAATTTTTACGGAGATTGTTGCTGCGGGCTAGCCAGCTGTCCTCTCCCGCACAAAAGCGGGTCATTAATGATGTGAGGGCTGCCATGGATTTCGGCTTTTCCTGCCCCAGGTGCCGGGCTAGCCATTCGTCCCGGATGTTATGTTTGAAGGCTGCAAGGGCCTCTGCATCCGGACAGTCGACGATTTGGTTTTTCTTTGTCAAGAACCGTGTCCAGAATTGTCTGGCCGATTCGTCTGGCTGCTGAATAATGTGGCTTAGGTCATCGGCGTCTGGTGGTCGCACATACGTGCCCTGGAAGTTGTCGAGGAATGCGGTTTCCAGGTCTTCCCAGCACCCAATTGACTCTGCGGGCAAGCTGTTTAGCCAATGCCGAGCTGGTCCTTTAAGCTTGAGTGGGAGATACTTGATGGCATGGAGATCATTGCCGCGGGCCATATGGATGTGGAGAAGATAGTCTTCGATCCAAACCGCGGGGTCTGTTGTGCCATCGTAAGATTCGATGTTTACGGGTTTAAACCCTTCGGGGATCTGATGATCCATTACTTCGTCAGTGAAGCATAGCGGGTGTGCGGCGCCTCTGTATTGAGCAATATCATGATGCAGCTCGAGAGAGCGCTGTCTGCTGTGTTCGGCCCGGCCGGGGTTATTGTATCCGGCGCGACGGTATTCGTCATGGGTCGTGGGGCGCCCACGTGATCCGTAGATGGATCTGGATTGCCTCGCTTTGTCCTCCAATATGTCTCGCAAGTCCGGCGCGTTCCCTCTTGGCTTCGTACTTTTGGAGCGATGCCGGGGTACGGTCTTGGCTGGGGGCCTGGATGCCTCTCTGTCACGACCACCGGGTGGTCGGTCAGCCATATCGTGCGCTGGTGATGGAGGTATGTATGCTTCCTCCTCTAATCGGGGGAGCAGCTTGCGTCTTGGGTAACTTTTGGAGGGGCGTTCGAGTTTATACTCTTCGGCCGCGAGGACCTCGGTCCATCGATCGGCCAGCAGGTCCTGATCAGCTTGAAGCTGTTGCTGCTTTTTCTTTAGGCTGTTTGCTGTGGCGATAAGCCTGCGCTTGAAGCGCTCTTGTTCGACGGGATCCTCAGGTACGATGAATTCATCATCGTTGAGGCTTATTTCGTCTTCGGAGGGAGGCATATAGTTATGATCCTCGACCTCTTCGTCTGCCGCCCTCTCATGAGGGCTTGCTTCTGCATCCTCCTGCGCTGAGTCTTGCTGGAGGGGATTGTCTTCGGCACTCTCTGGAGTATTATTATCTCCTGTGCCGAAATCTCCATTCTTGCTGTGGCGGGATTTAGAGCGGCGCCGCTGACGCCGGCGTTTGGGCTGCTTCTTTAAAGAGTCTACCTCCGCTGCTTCTTCGCCATCCCCGTCTTTTGCGGTGTCCACCATATATATGTCGTATGACGAGGTGGTCTTCCAGTGCCTTGTAGGCGCTGGTTCCTGTTCGTCTCCGGCATCGTCGTCCATAGCGTCGATGTCGTCGGAGTCGTAGTCTAGCATGTCGGTTAGATCATCGACAGTGGCTACAAAGTGGGTGGTGGGTGGGCTCTGAATTTCTTCGTCGTCCGTACCCCAACCATCCTGGCCATAGTCCGGCCAGGACTCTCCTGATAACGAGAGATGCTTTAGTGAATTCAGGATATCGCCAAAAGGCGAGTATTGGAAGATGTCCGTGGCGGTGAATTCCATAACCGGCGCCCAATCCGGATCGATTGGTAGGGGCGCGGGAGGTTCGGAGTCCGGCAAGGAGTCCGGCGCCTCGGAATCACGAGTTTCGCAGGGGACCAGATTAGTGTTCGGCTCCATTGCCGTGGATGTTGAAGCCCCCAGGGCAGCATCTATCCACCGGCCCTCGATCTAGGCGATCGGCTCTGGACTAGTGGCCGAAGCGGATCCGTGTGCGGCCACCAAGGCACTGTTTGGTGGCAGAGCTAGATCATGCCCGTCGTCACAGTGCGGCGCGCTTGGCTGTGGCTCGAGTCCGTCGAAGATCAAATCTCCGCGGACATCGGCAGTGAAGTTTAGGCTTCCGAATCTGACCTGACGGCTAGGGGCGTAGCTTTCGATCTGCTCCAGATGGCCAAGTGAATTAGCCCGCAGTGCGAAGCCGCCGAATACGAAGATCTGTCCGGGGAGAAAAGTCTCACCCTGGACAGCGTTGTTGGTTGAAGATGCCATCAAGCCTATCGGTGACGACACAGAGGAACTCTCAATGAAAGCACCAATGTCGGTGTCAAAACCGGCGGATCTCGGGTAGGGGGTCCCGAACTGTGCATCTAGGCGGATGGTAACAGGAGACGAGGGACACGATGTTTTTACCCAGGTTCGGGCCCTCTTGATGGAGGTAAAACCCTACGTCCTGCTTGATTAATATTGATGATATGAGTAGTACAAGAGTGGATCTACCACGAGATCAAGGAGGCTAAACCCTAGAAGCTAGCCTATGGTATGATTGTTGTAATGTATGTTGTCCTACGGACTAAAGCCCTCCGGTTTATATAGACACCGGAGGAGGCTAGGGTTACACAGAGTCGGTTACAATGGTAGGAGATCTACATATCTGTACCGCCAAGCTTGCCTTCCACGCCAAGGAAAGTCCCATCCGGACACGGGACGGAGTCTTCAATCTTGTATCTTCGTAGTCTTGGAGTCCGGCTGTCCGGACACCCCCTAGTCCAGGACTCCCTCAATGAGCCCTACATGTGTTTTGATCTATGATATGCCATCTTTCCAGGGGTGCCATCCATGTATTTTTTTGAGTTGTATGTTGAGTGCATCAAGCTTGCTAAGTAGGGTACTTGCTGTTGCTGTTTTCCTGACAGATTCTGTTATATTTTGTTGCTATGTTAACCTGCTGCTACAAGTCATTTCGTGCATTATTCTGGAGATATTCACTAAGGATGTTTTGTTATACATGTCTTGCTCTATCCATTCATGCCCTTGGTTGCAATTATAGCCTGCTGGAACATGTTGTTATCTTGCTCCAAAGTTGCTAAATAATGTTGCTGTCAGCCTGTTAACATCAAGTTCAATGTTTCCATGATTGTTTGCTAGTGATCCATGCACCCTATGAACTTGTTCTTGCCATTCTTAGCTTCATAAACAGGTCTTCTTACTGTTTGTTGCCTTGCCATGCCATGTGTTGCTTTGTGGTGAGTGCTTCAAGCTCACCAACATGCCTACTTATTGTTGTTCCTGCCATGTTTGAATCTGTAATATAACTTGCCATGTTTACATGGGTGCCATCATATCTTCTGATCCTTTTTGGCTCATAGTCAGTAAGGGTCTTTTGTTCTATGAATTTAGTAGTATCATGCCATGCCTTTGTTTGCCATGATAAGTTCTTGTAACATGTTGTTTGATAGCTCTAAACATTGCAACCTGATGTTATTCCTGCCAAGTCTGAAACTGTTATTATTTGCAATCTTCCCATGCCCTTTTGAGCATGTTCTAGTGATTTCTGGAGATAGCTCAGTGTTCATGTTTTGTTATCCCTTACCATTACTTCATGCCCATGCCTTTTGTTATTATGTTGGGGTGCTGTAGAATATTGTTTTGATGCTTGCAATATGCCTAGTTGCTGTTATGGACAGATTGTTGTTATAACTTGTATAGTGTGCATGTGTTGAACCGTTGCTCCGTTTTGAGTGTGCTCTATATGAAACTTGCTTAGAATTGCATGTAGTTTCATATTATCATGTTGCATCCTTGTTTTGGTGTGTTTGCTTGATGTTTGGGTGCATTTTGCATCAATGCCATGTTTAACTTGTTTTGCTCATATCTTCTAGGCCGTAGCTCCGAATCTAATGAACTTTATATGTAACTTGACTAGAATTTCATGTAGATCCTCTTGATGCTCTTTAACTTGCTGTTTAACAACTTGAACATAAGGTTTGTTCAGTTCTGGACCAATTTCGAAATTTGCATATGAGGACTTACCGGAATTGTTATATGTTGTTCCCGACCTTATTTAAACTTGCCTTGATGTGTTGGTCTTGTATGCATCATCTCTTGCCATGAGTAGCTTCATGTAGCTTTGCCATGCATCATGCTTGTTGTGCATCATGTCTTGTCTATGTGTGGTGTGTTTACCATGTTGTGTGCTTCTTCTCGATAGTTCTCGTTTCGTTGCGATCGTGAGGATTCGTTCGTCTACGCTTGGTTCGTCTTCGTGGCTTCATCTTCTTCATGGACTCGTTCTTCTTTCTTGCGGGATTTCAGGAAAGATGACCGCTACCCTTGATCTCACTACTATCATTGCTATGCTAGTTGCTTCGTTCTATCGCTATGCTGTGCTACCTATCTTTTGTTCTTCAAGCCTCCCAAATTGCCATGAACCTCTAACCTTTGACACCCTTCCTAGCAAACCGTTGCTTGGCTATGTTACCGCTTTGCTCAGCCCCTCTTATAGCGTTTCTAGTTGCAGGTGAAGATGAAGTTTTCTCCATGGTGGACAGGGTTATGTTGGGATATCACAATATCTCTTATATTATTAATGGATCTATATATTTGGTAAAGGGTGGAAGGCTCGGCCTTATGCCTGGTGTTTTGTTCCACTCTTGCCGCCCTAGTTTCCGTCATACCGGTATTATGTTCCCGGATTTTGCGTTCCTTACGCGGTCGGGTGATTTATGGGACCCCCCTGACAGTTCGCTTTGAATAAAACTCCTCCAGCAAGGCCCAACCTTGGTTTTACCATTTGCCTCACCACCACCTACTTTTCCCTTGGGAGTAATTAACCCAAGGGTCATCTTTATTTTAGCCCCCCCGGGCCAGTGCTTGTCTAAGTGTTGCTCCAAACTGAGAAGCCTGCGGGGCCACCTCGGGGAAACTCGAAGTCTGGTTTTACTCGTAGCTTGACTTATCCAGTGTTGCCCTGAGAACGAGATATGTGCAGCTGCTATCGGGATTGTCGGCGCATCGGGCGGCTTTGCTGGTCTTGTTTTACCATTGTCGAACTGTCTTGTAAACTGGGATTCCGAGACTGATCGGGTCTTCCTGGGAGAAGGTATATCCTTCGTTGATCGCGAGAGCTTATCATGGGCTAAGTTGGGACACCCCTGCAGGGTATAAACTTCCGAGAGCCGTGCCCGTGGTTATGTGGCAGATGGGAATTTGTTAATGTCCGGTTGTAGATAACTTGACACTTGCTCCGAATTAAAACGCATCAACCGAGTGTGTAGCCGTGATGGTCTCTTCTCGGCGGAGTCCGGGAAGTGAACACGGTCTTTGGGTTATGTTTGATGTAAGTAGGTGTTCAGGATCACCTCTTGATCATTGCTAGCTTCACGACCGTTCCTTTGCTTCTCTTCTCGCTCTTATTTGCGTATGTTAGCCACCATACTTGCTTAGCCGCTGCTGCAACCTCACCACTTTACCCCTTCCTTTCCCATTAAGCTTTGCTAGTCTTGATACCCATGGTAATGGGATTGCTGAGTCCTTGTGGCTCACAGATTACTACAACAACAGTTGCAGGTACAAGTTGCGATGTTCGTGACGCGAGCGTGATGTTTGCTTGTTTGGAGTTCTTCTTCTGCTTCTTCTTCGATCAGGGGATAGGTTCCAGGTCGGCAGCCTGGGCTAGCAGGGTGGATATTGTTTGAGCTTCTGTTTGTGTTTCATCCGTAGTCGGATGTTGATCTTATGGTTGATGTATGGTTGTGTCCGTGTGGCATTGGATGCCTTTTGTATGTATCCCCAACTATTATGTAATGTTGATGTAGTGATATCCACCTTGCAAAAGCGTTCCAATATGTGGGTCTATCCTTGGTGGGACCTTCGAGTTCCTTTTGGATAGGGTCGCATATTGGGCGTGACAAATGTAATGTAGGCATGTATTCTGAATATAGTCATACATGCTTATGGAAAAGAACTTTCATGACATATTTTGTCCTACCCTCCCGTGGCAGCGGGGTCCTAATTGAAACTAAGGGATATTAAGGCCTCCTTTTAATAGAGTATCGGACCAAAGCATTAGCACTTAGTGAATACATGAACTCCTCAAACTACGGTCATCACCGAGAAGTATCCCGATTATTGTCACTTCGGGGTTGTCGGGTCATAACACATAATAGGTGACTATAGACTTGCAAGATAGGATCAAGAACTCACATATATTCATGAAAACATAATAGGTTCAGATCTGAAATCATGGCACTCAGGCCTTAGAGACATGCATTAAGCATCGCAAAGTCATAGCAACATCAATCTCAGAACATAGTGGATACTAGGGATCAAACACTAACAAAACTAACTAGATTACATGGTAAATCTCATCCAACCCATCACCGTCCAGCAAGCTTATGATGGAATTACTCACGCACAGCGGTGAGCATCATGAAATTGGTGATGGAGGATGGTTGATGATGACGATGGCGATGAATCCCCCTCTCTGGAGCCCCAAACGGATTCCAGATCAGCCCTCCCGAGAGAGATTAGGGCTTGGCGGCGGCTCCGTATCGTAAAACGCGATAAAACTTTTCTTTGATTTTTTTTCTCTGTGAAACGAAATATATGGAGTTGGAGTTGAGGTCGGTGGAGCATCAAGGGCCCCATGAGACAGGGAGGCGCGCCCAGGGGGAGGGGGCGCTCCCCCCACCCTCGTGGACAGGGTGTGGGCCCCTGGCCTTGATTCTTTTGCCAGTATTTTTTTATATTTTCCAAAAGTTATCTCCGTGGATTTTCAGGTCATTCCGAGAACTTTTGTTTTCTGCACAATAAACAACACCGTGGCAGTTCTACTGAAAACAGCATCAGTCCGAGTTAGTTTCATTCAAATCATGCAAGTTAGAGTCCAAAACAAGGGCAAAAGTGTTTGGAAAAGTAGATACGTTGGAGACGTATCAACTCCCCCAAGCTTAAACCTTTGCTTGTCCTCAAGCAATTTAGTTGATAAACTGAAAGTGATAAAGAAAAACTTTTACAAACTCTGTTTGCTCTTGTTGTTGTAAATATGTAAAGCCAGCATTCAAGTTTTCAGCAAAGATTATGAACTAACCATATTCACAATAACACTTAGGTCTCATGTTACCTCATATCAATGGCATAATCAACTAGCGAGCAATAATAATAAATCTCGGATGACAACACTTTCTCAAAATAATCATAATATGATATAACAAGATGGTATCTCACTAGCCCTTTCTGAGATTGCAAAACATAAATGCAGAGCACCTTTAAAGATCAAGGACTGACTAAACATTGTAATTCATGGTAAAAGAGATCCAGTCAAGTCATACCTAATATAAACTAACAGTAATGCATGCAAATGACAGTGTCCTCTCCAGCGGGTGCTTTTTAATAAGAGGGTGATGACTCAACATAAAAGTAAATAGATAGGCCCTTCACATAGGGAAGCAGGGATTTGTAGAGGTGCTAGAGCTAGATTTTAAAATAGAGAGGAATAACATTTTGAGCGGCATACTTTCACTGTCAACGCAACAACTATGAGATGGCGATATCTTCCATGCTACATACATTATAGGCGGTTCCCAAATAGAATGGTAAAAGTTTGTACTCCCCCACCAGCAATAAGCATCAATCCATGGCTTCCTCGAAACAACGAGTGCCTCCAACTAGCAGCAACCCTGGGGGAGTTTTGTTTAATTATTTTGATTTTCTTTGATCTTTTTGATCATGGGACTGGGCATCCTGGTTACCAGCCATTTTCTCGTGAATGAGGAGCGGAGTCCACTCCCCTTGAGAATAACCCACCTAGCATGGAAGATACAGACAACCCTAGTTGAAACATGAGCTGCTCGAGCATACAGAACAGAATTTCATTTGAAGGTTTGGAGTTTGGCACATACAAATTTACTTGGAACGGCAGGTAGATACCGCATATAGGAAGGTATGATGGACTCATATGGAATTACTTTGGGGTTTATGGAGTTTGGATGCACATGCAGTATTCCTGCTTAGTACAGGTGAAGTCAAGCAAAAGACTGGGCAGCGACCAACTGAGAGAGCGACAACAGTCATGAACATGCATTAAAATTAATCTATACCAGGTGCAAGCATAAGTAGGATATAATCCACCATGAACATAAATATCGTAAAGGCTATGTTGATTTGTTTTCAACTACATGCGTGAACATGTGCCAAGTCGAGTCACTCAATTCATTCAAAGGAGGATACCATCCCATCATACCACATCATAACCATTTTAATAGCATGTTGGCATGCAAGGTAAACCATTATAAACTCGTAGCTAATTAAGCATGGCATAAGCAACTATAATCTCTAAATGTCACTGCAAATATGTTTATTCATAATAGGTTGAATCAGGAACGATGAACTCATCATATTTACAAAAACAAGAGAGGTTCATACTAGCTTCTCTCATCTCGATCAGTCCATCATATATCGTCATTATTACCTTTCACTTGCACGACCGAACGGTGTGTATAATAATAATAGTGCATGTGCATTGGACTAAGCTGGATTCTGCAAGCATTCAACTCAAGAGAGAAGACAAAGTAATATGGGCTCTAAGTTAAATCAACAATCATGCAAATGAGAGCCACTAAGCATTTTCATTATGGTCTTGTACACTCAACCCCCAAAGGAAACAAAAGAAAATAAAACTATTTACACGGGAAAGCTCCCAACAAGTAAAAGAAGAATGAGAAATCTTTTTGGGTTTTCATTTCAATTACTACTACAAGCATGAAAATTAATCTGACTAATTTTTTTTGGTTTTCTTAAGGTTTATCAAACACACAAGAAGAAAGATAGAAAAAGAAATTTAAACAAGCATGGATAATACAATGAAAGAGTATGAGCACCGACAACTAGAATAGTGTGTGAACATGAATGTAAAGTCGGTGAGAAATACGTACTCTCCCAAGCTTAGGCTTTTGACCTAAGTTGGTCTAATGCCAGGGGTAGCCTGGCTGATATTTGAAGTTATAACTGGGGTCATACTGAGATGTAGCAACCAATGCCTCCTGAGCCGCAGCATGTTGGCGAGCTGCCTCCGCTCTCCCCTCGTGTTTGGCTGCCTCCTCCCTGGTAACAACATATCTTTGTTTTGCCTGGTAATCAAAAAGGGAAGGAGCAGGGAGAGTAACATGGACAGCGCGACGTCAGTCAAAGATTAGTCGATACTGGAGGAATTGTTCATTCATCACAAGAAAACGATGTCTGACCATCGCGTCATAATCTAAATAAGCGGGAGGCAACTCCATATCACCTTCTCGTGGAGATATATGAAGATAATTAGCAACACAGGTCGCATAAATCCCTCCAAATTAATCTCCAGATATACCATTATTATGCAACCTACGTGCAACTATTGCCCCAAAGTTGTAATCTTTATTACCTAATACAGCACTCTTGAGGACACAAAGATGAGGGACACACATGTGACATGCTTCATCTTTATCGTTAATGCATCTACCTACGAAGAGAGCAAAATAGTGTATAGCAGGAAAATGAATGCTCCCTATGGTAGCTTGTACTATGTCCCTAGATTCTCCCACAGTGATACTAGCAAGAAAGTCTTTATATTCAGATTTGTGGGGTTCATGAACATTGCCTCACTGCGGGAGTTTGCAAGCAGTAGTAAAATCTTCTAGGTCCACGGTATAAGATTCATCATAAATATCAAACAGGACATTCTGAGAATTACACGAAGATGTAAATTTAAATCTTCTCACGAATGAATGAGTTAATCGGTAGTACTGAGGACACTTATCTTGTATGAAGTCCTCAAGATCGGCATTACGCACATATGCGTCAAATTCATCCTTGATGCCTGCATTAACCATAAATCTTCTGATGGCCACTCACAAGCCTGCACTTCTGCTTCCCTTGCTGGTTCATCATCTTGCTTGCGCATAGCACGCCTAGGTCCTCTCTTTGTTGAGGAACCACCTTGGTACATTCTCCTAGACATATTTCTTTCTCTGAAAAATTTCTGAAATTTTTAGTAACTTCAAAATAAAAGTGAATCAAACTAAACAAGATTGATAACAACTACTCTCACAAGTGCCTAGAGCCTATATCATGCATTAGAATTACTTGGGACCTCATAAATTTGACATGCAAACTCAAGAACATGGTCACCTATGCAGCAAAAAATCGCAATGAATAAAGCACTAGAACAAAAACTAATTGGACCAACGGAGGAGTCACATACCAAGCAACAATCTCCCAAAGCAGTTTTGTGAATGGAGCTTTGAGCAAGGAGATCGAAAATCGCAGCAAAATGAGCTAGAACTCGTGCTTGAGCTGGATGGGGAATTTTTTGGGAGGAAGATGGAGTGTGTGGGTGCGAGAATAAGTGGAGGGGGGCCACCGTGGGCCCACGAGGCAGGGGGCGCGCCCTCCACCCTCGTGGCCAGGTGCTTGCCCCCCTGCAGTGTTCTCAGTGCCTAAAATCCTCAAATATTCCATAAAAAATCATACTAAATTTGCAGGGCAATTGGAGCACTTTTATTTTCGGGATATTTTTTATTACACGGATAATTCAGAAAACAGATAGATAATACTATTTTTTGCTTTATTTATTCTAAATAACAGAAAGTAAAAAGAGGGTACAGAAGGTTGTGCCTTCTAGTTTCATCCATCTCATGATCGTCAAAATGAATCCACTAACAAGGTCTTGTTAACAAGCTCATTCCGAATAACATGGAACCGGAGAAATTTCGAATAACACTAGGTTACCTCAATGGGGATATGCACATCCCCAACAATAAGAATATCATATTTTTTCTTGACAGTAGGAAGAGGAAATTCAAAACCTCCAATAATGATAATTGGAATTTTTCCAATAGAATTGATGCTATGAACTTGAAGTTGTTTCCTCAGAAAGTGTACCATATGCTCATTACCATTAACATGAAAAGTGACATTGCCTTTGTTGCAATCAATAACAGCCCCTGCAGTATTCAAAAAAGGTCTACCAAGGATAATCGACATACTATCGTCCTCAGGAATATCAAGAATAACAAAGTCCGTTAAGATAGTGACATTTGCAACCACAACAGGCACATTCTCACAAATGCCGACAGGCATAGCAGTTGATTTATCAGCCATTTGCAAATATATTTCAGTAGGTGTCAACTTATTCAATTCAAGTCTACGATATAAAGAAAGAGGCATAACACTAACACCGACTCCAAGATCACATAAAGCAGTTCTAACATAGTTTCTTTTAATGGAGCATGGTATGGTTGGTACTCCTGGATCTCCAAGTTTCTTTGGTATTCCACCTTTAAAAGTATAATTAGCAAGCATGGTGGAAATTTCAGCTTCCGGTATCTTTCTTTTATTTGTAATGATATCCTTCATATATTTAGCATAAGGATTTAATTTAAGCATATCAGTTAAGCGCATACGTAAGAAGATAGGTCTAATCATCTCAGCAAAGCGCTCAAAATCCTCATCATCCTTTGTCTTGGATGGTTTAGGAGGAAAGGGCATGGGTTTCTGAACCCATGGTTCTCTTTCTTTACCGTGCTTCCTAGCAACAAAGTCTCTTTTATCATAACGTTGATTCTTTGATTGTGGGTTATCAAGATCAACAGCAGGTTCAACCTCTACATCATTGTTATTGCTAGGTTGAGCATCAACATGAACATTATCATTAACATTATCACTAGGTTCATATTCATCACCAGATTGTGTTTTAGCATCAGAAATAGAAATATCATTGGGATTCTCATGTGTGTCTACAACAGGTTCACTAGAAGCATGCAAAGTCCTATCATTTTTCTTTTTCTTCTTTTTAGAAGAACTAGGTGCCTCTAAATTATTTCTCTGAGAATCTTGCTCGATTCTCCTAGGGTGGCCTTCAGGATACAAAGGTTCCTGAGTCATTCTACCCGTTCTAGTAGCCACTCTAACAGCAAAGTCATGTTTATTATTTAATTCATCAAGCAAATCACTTTGAGATTAAAGTACTTGCTCAGCTTGAGTGGTAACCATAGAAGCATATTTGCTAATGAGTTTAAGTTCACCTTTAACTCTAGCCATATAATCAGTCAAGCGTCCAATCATGGAAGCATTATTCTTTAATTCTCTACCAACATAAGCATTAAAACTTTCTTGTCTAGCCATAAAATCATCAAATTCATCTAAGCATTGGTTATGAAATTTAGTAGATGGGATTTAAACTTTATCATACCTATAGAGAGAATTTACCTTTACTACCTGCGTCGGGTTATCAAGACAATGTGTTTCTTCAACAGGCGGTAAATTAAGACCATGTATTTCTTCAATAGGAGGTAAATTCTTAACATCTTCAGCTTTAATACCTTTTTCTTTCATTGATTTCTTTGCCTCTTGCATATCTTCAGGACTGAGAAATAGAACTCCCCGCTTCTTCGGAGTTGGTTTAGGAATAGGCTCAGGAGTTGGCTCAATTGGCTCAGGGAATGGCTCAAGAATTGGCTCAGGAAGAGTCCAATTATTTTCATTAGTCAACATATTATTCAATAGTAATTCAACTTCATCGACTGTTCTTTCCCTGAAAACACAACCAGCACAACTATCCAAGTAGTCCTTGGAAGCATCGATTAGTCCATTATAAAAGATATCAAGTATTTCATTTTTCTTAAGAGGATGCTCAGACAAAGCATTAAGTAATAGGAGAAGCCTCCCCCAAGCTTGTGGGAGACTCTCTTCTTCGATTTGCACGAAATTATATATTTCCCGCAAGGCAGCTTGTTTCTTATGAGCAGGGAAATATTTAGCAGAGAAGTAATAAATCATATCCTGGGGACTATGCACACAACCAGGATCAAGAGAATTAAACCAAGTTTGTGCATCACCCTTTAATGAGAATGGAAATATCTTAAGGATATAATAATAGCGAGACTTCTCATCATTAGTGAACAGGGTGGTTATATCCTTTAACTTGGTAAGATGTGCCACAACAGTTTCAGATTCATAGCCATAAAAAGGATCAGATTCAACCAAAGTAATTATCTTAGGATCAACAGAGAATTCATAATCCTTATTAGTAACAGAGATAGGTGAAGTAGCAAAAGCGGGGTCATGTTTCATTCTAGCATTAAGAGATTGCTGCTTCCATTTAGCTAATAACTTCTTAAGATCATATCTATCATTGCAAGCAAAAATAGCTCTAGCAGCTTCTTCATCCATAACATTACCCTCAGGAACAACATGCAATTTATAATTAGGGGGAGAACCTTCATCATCACTATCATCAATGATTTCATTCTCTCTAACCCTAGTAAGTTATTCATCTATAAATTCACCCAATGGCAAAGTAGTATCATGCACAGAAGTAGTTTCATCATAAGTATCATGCATAGCAGAAGTGGCATCATCAATAACATGCGACATATCAGAATTCATAGCAGTAGCAGGTTTAAGTGTCGCAAGCTTACTCAAACCAGAAGGAGAATCTAGTGCAGAGCTAGATGGCAGTTCCTTACCTCCCCTCGTAGTTGAAGGAAAAGTCTTAGTTCTTGCATCTTTCAAGTTCTTCATAGTGATCAGCAGATATAAATCCCAAGTGACTCAAAGAATAGACCTATGCTCCCCGGCAACGACGCCAGAAATTAGTCTTGATAACCCACAAGTGTAGGGGATCGCAACAGCTTTCGAGGGTAGAGTATTCAACCCAAGTTTATTGATTCGACACAAGGGAAGCCAAAGAATATTCTCAAGTATTAGCAGTTGAGTTGTCAATTCAACCACACCTGGATAACTTAGTATCTGCAGCAAAGTATTTAGTAGCAAAGTAGTATGATGGTAATGGTAACAGTGGCAAAAGTAAAGATAGCAGTTTTGTAGTAGTTGTAATAGTAGCAACGGAAAAGTAAATAAGCGAAGCACAATATGTGAAAAGCTCGTAGGCATTGGATAAGTGATGGATAATTATGTCAGATGCGATTCCTCATGTAATAGCTATAACATAGGGTGACACAGAACTAGCTCCATTTCATCAATGTAATGTAGGCATGTATTCTGAATATAGTCATACGTGCTTATGGAAAAGAACTTGCATGACATCTTTTGTCCTACCCTCTCGTGGCAGCGGGGTCCTAATGGAAACTAAGGGATATTAAGGCCTCCTTTTAATAGAGTACTGGACCAAAGCATTAGCACTTAGTGAATACATGAACTCCTCAAACTACGGTCATCGCCGAGAAGTATCCCGATTATTGTCACTTCGGGGTTGTCGGATCAAAACACATAATAGGTGACTATAGACTTGCAAGATAGGATCAAGAACTCACATATATTCATGAAAACATAATAGGTTCAAATCTGAAATCATGGCACTCGGGCCCTAGTGACAAGCATTAAGCATAGCAAAGTCATAGCAACATCAATCTCAGAACATAGTGTATACTAGGGATCAAACCCTAACAAAACTAACTTGATTACATAGTAAATCTCATCCAACCCATCACCGTCCAGCAAGCCTACGATGGAATTACTCACGCACGTCGGCGAGCATCATGAAATTGGTGATGGAGGATGGTTAATGATGACGATGGCGACGAATCCCCCTCTGCGGAGCCCCGAACGGACTCCAGATCATCCCTCCAGAGAGAGATTAGGGCTTGGCGGCGGCTCCGTAGCGTAAAACGCGATGAAATTTTCTCTCTGATTTTTTTCTCCGCGAAACAGAATATCTGGAGTTGGAGTTGAGGTCGGTGGAGCATCAGGGGACCCACGAGACAGGGGGGCGCACCCAGGGGGAGGGGGCGCACGCCCCACCCTCGTGGACAGGGTGTGGGCCCCCTGGCCTTGATTCTTTCGCCAGTAATTTTTATATTTTTGCCAAAAGTTATCTCCATGGATTTTCAGGTCATTCCGAGAACTTTGTTTTCTGCACAATAAACAACACCATGGCAGTTCTGCTGAAAACAGCGTCAGTCTGGGTTAGTTTCATTCAAATGATGCAAGTTAGAGTCCAAAACAAGGGCAAAAGTGTTTGGAAAAGTAGATACGTTGGAGACGTATAAAAACGTAACAGTCAGGTCAAATGAACTGAGCTTCTGAACTTCTGGTGGTGCATTTATCTGCTAGACTGTTAAGTTTTATGCCAACCTTCCTTTTGTTATATAGTTGTAATTTGTTTTGATGCGATACAAAATTTATTCTTAACGTGCAGGCACAGGCTGAAGAAAATAGCAAGCCATTTTTGTATAGTGTAATGTGTTCCCTATATTTGCACTGGTGGCGATCTTTGATGCCGAATGGATGTAATTTGTGCAATCGCCTTAATAGCCTAGTGTCGGTGTCAAAACCAGCGGATCTCGGGTAGGGGGTCCCGAACTGTGCGTCTAGGCGGATGGTAATAGGAGACAAGGGACACGATGTTTTTACCCAGGTTCGGGCCCTCTCGATGGAGGTAAAACCCTACTCCTGCTTGGTTGATATTGATGATATGGGTAGTACAAGAGTGGATCTACCACGAGATCAAGGAGGCTAAACCCTAGAAACTAGCCTACGGTATGATTGTTGTAATGGTTGTTCGTCCTATGGACTAAGACCCTCCGGTTTATATAGACACCGGAGAGGGCTAGGGTTACACAGAGTCGGTTACAATGGTAGGAGATCTACATATCCGTATCGCCAAGCTTGCCTTCCATGCCAAGGAAAGTCCCATCCGGACACGGGATGAAGTCTTCAATCTTGTATCTTCATAGTCTTGGAGTCCGGCCGATGATGATAGTACGGCTATCCGGACACCCCCTAGTCCAGGACTCCCTCAGTAGCCCCTGAACCAGGCTTCAATGACGATGAGTCCGGCGCGCATATTGTCTTCGGCATTGCAAGGCGGGTTCCTCCTCTGAATAATTCATAGAAGGTTGTGAACACCAGGATAGTGTCCGACTTTGCAAAATAAATTCCACATACCACCGTAGAGAGAATAATATGTACACAAGTTCAATCAGCTGACGTATTTTGTGGCGTGATGTCACACCACTACCAAGCCTTTACTTGAATCGTTTTTATTATACCACCTCAGCACGTTTAGCGAAGCGGTTTCCTTGGCACGTCTTGTCGAAGCAGAGATCGTGTTCCCCTTATTCCGGGATTCCCATCAATACGGACGTGGGTAACCCAACCGCGCCATTGATTGTGGCGCTTGGGAGATAAGCGAGTTTTACCAGACCGGTGGGGACGTATAGTCTTCATCCGCCCATATATAAGGGGATAAGGATCCACCTTTTTTACCTACGCCTTCTTCCTCCTTTGCTTATCCATCCCCGCGCACTCGAGCTCCAGCGCCCAAGTCCACACATCTCGCCTCAACCTTCCCCAGCCATGTCCGGGGCGGGAGGCAAGTGGATGGCCTCCTCCGTTACGGAGGGGCACATCGAGAAGCTGCGCGGCGCCGGATACCTGTCCAGCGACATCGCGCACCGGCTGCCCAACGAGGGGCAGCTCATCCCCACCCCCAGGCCCCATGAGAGGGTCGTATTTCTTCCCCACTTCCTCCGCGGACTGGGCTTCCCACTTCACCCCTTTGTCCGGGGGCTCATGTATTACTATGGCCTGGACTTCCACGATCTGGCGCCAAACTTCATCCTCAACATTTCGGCGTTTATCGTCGTGTGCGAGGCCTTCCTCTGCATCCAGCCCCACTTTGGCTTGTGGCTAAAGACCTTCAATGTCAAGCTGAAGGTGGTGAAGGGCGTCCAAGCGGAGTGCGGAGGCGCCATGGTGGGCAAAATGCCCAACGTCATTTGGCTCGAGGGTGCCTTTGTGGAGTCCATCAAAGGGTGGCAATCGGGGTGGTTCTACATCACTGAGCCGCATGACCCTAAATGGGCAGCGGCCCCCGATTCAGATCTGGTACCCCCATGCAGCTCACCTCCTGGAAAGAGAAGGGCTTGCTATGGGGTAGTTCAGAGGAGCTGACCGGACTCCAGTCCTGTCTCCAGACCCTGGTGAACAAAAAGCTTAAGCTTGTCAACGTGATCCAGGTCATGCTCGTCCGCCAGATTCTCCCCTGCCAGCAACGGGCTTTCAATTTGTGGGAGTTTGATCCAGCACAGCATCGGACTTTGAGCGGGCTCTTCGACACGACGTACGAAGCTGCCTGGAGGGTGTTGTTCAAGGGCGGAGAAGCCCCCGCATCCGCAACCGAAGATCGCGGATTCAGCACGCAGCGCCCGGCCGGCGAGGTAAGCTATGTTATCCTTTATGGTACACTCATTTCTTTCATAGTTTGACTCTATGTGGGATCTAAAACTCCCAATGCCTTTAACAGGACTGGCAGAAGACGTCCGGACAGGTTAACTGTTCGGCTCCTCTTCCCGAAGACCCAGCGGACACCCGTTTGACTGGGCTGCTGGTTCCGGCCCTTTACGTGGTGCCGGAGAAGAAGGCCAAGAAGAAGGCCACGAGAACCCGAAGGAGTTCCCGGCGCCAGGTGGTATCGGACTCATCATCCGATGACTCTGAGGTGGACTCCTCCCCCGAGGAGGAGGAGAAAGAGGCCTCTTCCCCAATGGGGGGAGAGAAGAAGAGGAAGGTCTCCCCAACGAGGGCGGCCGAAGGGTCCAAGAAAGGACAGACCCTTCCTCCGGACTGCTCTGCCAACGCCGACGACGGCGACGAGGGGTGTCCCTCAAGGGCCAAGCCCCTGGCAAGATCGTAAGTGTTCGAATTCCTGGATGATTTATAATTTCTCTTTTTGCCACGTGGTGTCCTTCTAATGCCGCATATGACCTGTAGTCCGGCCGAGGACGATCTTCCCGCTTCGTCGAGCGGGTCCTTGGCTCCGTCGGATATGGATTCCCTTCCGACCGCCTACACCCCTCGTGACGCTGATGACACCGAGGTGGGATCCTAGGAGGGGACCCACCAGGAGGGGGAGGCTCCGGAGGTGCCGCAAGGCAACCTCCCGGACTTCGCACCGGACTCCGCACCGGAACCAGCAGTGGTTCCGGAGTCCGGCAGGCGGCCCCTTTGTAAGAAGGGCATGACTGTGCCACCGGCGGCCTCCGTCCAACCGGAGGCGCCAGACAACTTGTTGGAGGCGCTCAACGGCGCTTCCATCGAGGAAGAACACCGCACTATTATGAGTGCGGTGTT
Organism: Triticum timopheevii; assembly: GCA_963921465.1. Taxonomy (NCBI): domain Eukaryota; kingdom Viridiplantae; phylum Streptophyta; class Magnoliopsida; order Poales; family Poaceae; genus Triticum; species Triticum timopheevii. The sequence continues at coordinate 159,662,167 of OY997272.1, forward strand.
TCAGAAGGTTCAGCTCGCCAAGAGCGGGCTGACCGAAGCCTGTAGCAGCCTTCTAACAGGCTTTGAGGTAAGATTTTTAAGACATGTAATATAATACCACATAGACAGTAGCCCCTGATGCTCAGTTCGGTGTTCGGGAAGAAAAACCGGACTGAGGATCTTACAAAGATATACGCAGGAGTTCTAAAAAATATGTCAATATGGGATTGCAGGCTGCACTGCTGACCTCTGCCGCACTGACTGCGGAGGTCGATGCTTTGAAGCAGAACCTCGAGCGGTCCAAGAGCGAGCTCGGCCGTGCCAAGAAGCAGCTCGAGGACAATGAAGGTGAGTAACACCGTATTAAATTTGTACCTTATAGAAAAGGATTTTGGTTGCAAGAGAAATAACAAGGATAACGTGGGTACTCCAGGGGCCACGAACGAGGTGGCGACCCTGAAGGAGGCCGTGTCCGCGGCCGAACATAATGCGGCCGCGGAACAAGCTGAGCGAGAGAAGCAGGAGGCGCGGGTGGCGAAGGTGCAGCAAGAGCTCCAGGCTCTCGTGGAAAAGCATGAGAGTTTGGAGCGTGACTCAAAGACTCGAGAGTCCGAGCTTGCCTCGGCTCTTGAGAGTGCCAAAGCCACTAAGGCCGAAGCCCATAAGGCCCTCCAGGAGATTGAGGTGGTGAAGAAAATAGCGGCGGGTAAGGCATTTTTCATGCAAAGCAAGCATGTGAATGTGAATTACCTGTTACTTACCCGAATTCGGAGCTCTCCAGGAGCGTTTGCAGATCTGCCTCGCAGCGTGTCCGATGCTGCCGCATTCTACCGGGCCGAGGAGGGGAGTTCGATGGAGAAGGTCTTCTGGTCTCAGTATGCTGAGGCCGAACATCCGGTGCCCCTGAGCGACTAGCTGAAGCAGCTGGTCGAGCTCCACAAGGTAGCCGAACAGGCCATGAAGGGCCTCATAGTTCGGTTGTGGCCCAAGGAGGCCATGCCTGGGAGCTACTTCGGCCTGGTGCGGCGGCTGGTGGATGCGTGTGCCTGGGTAGAAGTCGTCAAGCACTCCGTCTGCATTGAAGGTGCCCGTCGGGCCCTTGCCCGTGCAAAAGTGCACTGGGACAGGGTGGACGCTGAGAAGCTTCTGACGGACGCGCCGCCGGCGGGCAAGGAGTATCGCACGCCCGAAATGTATTATAAGAGTGTCCTGAAGGGAGCCCGCATGATTGCGGATGAGTGCTCCAAGGATGTAATATTTGAGTAGAATCGCATTATGTTATTCTGTGCGCTGAAAACTGTGTTCATATGCGCTAAGCAACGCTTATTAATTTAAAATATTACCTTCTGTGCGGCCGTTTATCAAATCTGAGAGATGGCAAGTCGTCGGCTTCAACCCCCATGCCATTAGTGCTGGGGTGTTCAGGATAAACTTGAGCACTCTTGTTCCCATGTTTGGGTCCATCTAGGGAGGCTCTCAACACAACGAACGAGGCAACCAGACTTATAATGCTTGAACACTCTCACTTAGCCATAGAATTCTATAATTTTAAATTTTGGTGAAGCCCCTAGTGTTCGGAAGACCGAGTTCGGGGTGCTATCCACGCCTGGGCCGGACAGAGCCGGTTCCTTGCTCTAAGCGGCATGAGTCTTTAGGGACTCGAAAAAACCTCTCGAACAGCGACCAGCTCTCGCCTTATCATGACAGTCGGTTTTAGCTTTCTCCACTGAGGCGCTCGCCCAGCTCAACCGGGGCGCAATCGCAGTGGTTCTCCCAGTGCTACCTTAGCCGATAAAATGGAACGTAAGGTACCAAAACATGGGAGCCGGGCAAACCCAACTATTGACCCAAGACATGATTCGGAGCCGATGCATATAATGCTATAAGTTCGGGGTGCCGCACTTGTGAAAGTGTTCGGACTTATCACACCATAATGCGGGGAACTTAATCCCGTGGTGTATTCGGCCGTACCAAAGTGTACGGATGCAACATGTCATAAACGAACATATATGAGAAAGAAATGCAATTATAAGCAAAAAGCGATGCATTGTTTATTCCAGAAATACTGCCATGAATGCAGAGCGATACAAATAGTGCGGTAAGCAAGGGATTGGACTATTAAACATGTCCCCCTCTAGGGGTAGGCCGCGGAATGGTGTATTAAACAGATTTAATGCTCGTAATGGAGACCACCTGAGTGTTCGTCATAGCCTTTCTCCTTCCCTGGCTGTTGCATCGTGAGTTCGGCAGGTCTACTGCCGGACAGGGCCTCTGGAGAATGGGGTCCTGTGGGTAAGAAAAAAAGAAAAAGGAAAAGACCGACATACTTGGGAGCCCCTGGTGTGGTTAAGCCGCACTCTGGGCCTGTCATGGTCGTGCCCCTCCCCCTATGCCCATGGTATCTCCAGAGCGTAATGATGTACGCGAAGGACTGGTCTTACAATTATGCAAGGACTGGGGATGGGGCCGCATTGCTACGCGTGCTCGGAACGTGCCAGGTGGTCTTGTTGTATGTTACTCCGGGCGCGTTTGGCCGTGTCCGGTCGCTTAACGGCCGGACTTGAAAATTGCCTTAAGAGGCTGCTCTGGACTTCTGCCGCGAGAGCCGCTGTGTGTTACTCCGTCCGGAGGGAGCGTTCAGTGTTTCCATTGACCGTGATGACTCCTCGACGGCCTGGCATCTTGAGCTTGAGGTATGCGTAATGCAGCACCGCGTTGAACTTTGCAAACGCGGTCCATCCGAGCAGAGCGTGATAGCCACTGCGGAACGGGACTATGTCGAAGATTAACTGCTCACTTCGGAAGTTATCCGGGGATCCAAAGACCACTTCCATTGTGACTAAGCCTGTACAATTGGCCTCTACACCTGGTGTGACGCCTTTGAAGGTCGTCTTTGTAGGTTTAATCCTTGAGGGGTCTATGCCCATCTTGCACACTGTATCCTGATAAAGCAGGTTCAGGCTGCTGCCGCCGTCCATCAGGACTCTGGTGAGGTGAAATCCATCGACGATTGGGTCTAAAACCAATGCGGCGAATCCGCCATGGCGGATACTGGTGGGGTGATCCCTTCGATCAAAAGTGATCGGGCAAGAGGACCATGGATTGAACTTCGGGGCGGCTGGCTCCATCGCATATACATCCCTAAGTGCATGGTTCCGCTCCCTCTTGGGTATGTGGGTTGCGTATATCATGTTTACCGTTCGTACTTGTGGGGGGAAACCCTTCTGTCCTCTACTGTTCGGCGGCCGGGTCTCTTCCTCATCATCGCTATGCAGCCCCTTGTCATTGTTTTCGGCAATTAACTTGCCTGCCTGCTTAAATACCCAACAATCCCTAATGGTGTGATTAGCTGGCTTTTCGGGGGTGCCATGTATCTGGCAGGAGCGGTCGAGTATTCGGTCCAAATTGGACGGATCCGGAGTAGTACTTTTGAATGGCTTTTTCCGCTGATCGGGTTTGGAGCCTCTGAATCCGGCGTTGACTGCCGTATCCTCAGTGTTATCGCCGTTAATGCGGCGTTTGTTTTTGTTTCGACGCGACCTGCCATTGCGTTCCTTGGTATCCGGACTGCCAGAATTTTTGCTGAGGTTGTTACTGCGGGCTAGCCAGCTGTCCTCCCCCGCACAGAAGCGGGTCATGAGTGATGTGAGGGCTGCCATGGATTTCGGCTTTTCCTGTCCTAGGTGCCGGGCCAGTCACTCATCATGGATGTTATGTTTGAAGGCTGCGAGGGCCTCTGCATCCGGACAGTCGAGGATTTGATTTTTCTTTGTTAAGAACCGTGTCTAGAACTGTCTGGCCGATTCGTCTGGCTGCTGAATTATGTGGCTTAGGTCATCGGCGTCTGGTGGTCGCACATATGTGCCCTGGAAGTTGTCAAGGAATGCGGCTTCCAGGTCCTCCCAACACCCAATTGACTCTGCTGGCAAGCTATTAAGCCAATGTTGAGCTGGTCCTTTAGGCTTGAGTGGAGATATTTGATGGCGTGGAGATCGTCACCGCGGGCCATATGGATATGAAGGACATAGTCTTTGATCCAAACCGCGGGGTCTGTTGTGCCATCATAGGATTCAATGTTCACGGGTTTAAACCCTTCAGGGATTTGATGATCCATTACTTCATCTGTGAAGCATAGCAGGTGTGCGGTGCCTCTATATTAGGCAATATCACGACGTAGCTCAAGCGAGCTTTGTCTACTGTGTTCGGCCCGGCCGGAGTGGCTGTATCCGGCGCGATGGTAATCGTTGTGCATCGTGGGGCGCCCAAGTGATCCGTAGATTGATCTTGATTGTCTTGCCTTGTCCTCCAATATGTCTCGCAAGTCCGGCGCATTCCCCTGTGGCTTCGTACTTTTCGAGCGGTGCCGGGGTACGGTCCTGATGGAGGGCCTAGAGGCCTCTCTGTCGCGGCCATGAGGTGGTCGGTCTGCCGTATTGTGCGCTGGTGATGAGGGTTTATACTCCTCCTCCTCTAATCGGGGGAGCAACTTGCATTTTGGGTAGCTTTTGGAGGGGCGTTCGAGTTCATACTCTTCGGCCGCCAGGACTTCAGTCCATCTGTCGGCTAGCAGATCTTGATCAGCTCGGAGCTGTTGCTGCTTTTTCTTTAGGCTCTTTGCCATGGCCATAAGCCCGCATTTAAAACGCTCTTGTTCGACGGGATCCTCGGGCACGACGAATTCGTCGTCGTTGAGGCTTGCCTCGTCTCCAGAGGGAGGCATGTAATTATCATCCTCTACCTCTTCGTCTGCCGCTCTCTCGTGAGGGCTGGCTTCTCCGTCCTCCTGCGCTGAATCTTGCTGGAGGGGGTTATCTTCGGCACTCTCTGGGGTGTTATTATCTCCGGTGCCGGAATCTCCATTCTTGCTGTGGCGGGATTTATAGCGGCGCCGCTGACGCCGGCGCTTGGGCTGTTTCTTGGAGGAATCTGGCTTCGCTGCTTCTTCACCATTCCCATCCTTTGGGATGTCCACCATATATATGTCGTATGACGAGGTGGTATTCCAGTGCCCTGTAGGCGTTGGTTTCTGGTTGTCTTCGGCATCGTCGTCCATACCGTCGATGTCTTCGGAGTCGTAGTCTAGCATGTCGATTAGGTCGTCGACAGTGGCTACAAAGTGGGTGGTGGGTGGGCTTTGAATTTCTTCATCGCTCGCATCTCAACCGTCCTGACCGTAGTCCGGCCAGGGCTCTCCTGATAACGAGAGATACTTTAGGAAATTCAGGATGTCGCCAAAGGGTGAGTGCTGAAAGATGTCCACAGTGGTGAACTCCATGATCGGCGCCCAATCGGATTCGATTGGTAGGGGCGCAGGAGGTTCGGAGTCCGGCGAGGAGTCCGGCACCTCGGAGTCACGAGCTTTACAAGGGACAAGGCCAGCATTCGGCTCCATCGCCGTAGAGGTTGCAGCCCCCGAGGCGGTGTCTAGCCACCCGTCCTCGATCTGCGCGGTCGGCTCCGAATTAAGGATCGAAGTGGACTCATGTGCGGCCTCCAGGGCACTGTCCGACAGCAGAGCTAAATCATGCCCATCGTGACAGTGCGGCGCGCTCGGCTGTGGCTCGAATCCGTCGAAGATCAAGTCTCCGCGGATGTCGGCCGTATAGTTCAAATTTCCAAATCTGACCTGATGGCTAGGGGCGTAGCTTTTGATCTGCTCCAGGTGGCCAAGCGAATTGGCCCGCAGTGCAAAGCCGCCGAATACAAAGATCTGTCCGGGGAGAAAAGTCTCACCTTGGACCGCATCGTTGTTGATGATCGAAGGAGCCATCGGGCCTATGGGCGACGACACAGAGGAACTCTCAATGAAAGCACCAATGTCGGTGTCAAAACCGGCGGATCTCGGGTAGGGGGTCCCGAACTGTGCGTCTAGGCAGATGGTAACAGGAGACAAGGGACACGATGTTTTTACCCAGGTTCGGGCCCTCTCAATGGAGGTAAAACCCTACTCCTGCTTGATTGATATTCATGATATGGGTAGTACAAGAGTGGATCTACCACGAGATCAAGGAGGCTAAACCCTAGAAGCTAGCCTATGGTATGATTGTTGTAATGGTTGTTCGTCCTATGGACTAAGACCCTCCGGTTTATATAGACACCGGAGAGGGCTAGGGTTACACAGAGTCGGTTACAATGGTAGGAGATCTACATATCCGTATTGCCAAGCTTGCCTTCCACGCCAAGAAAAGTCCCATCTGGACACGGGACGAAGTCTTCAATCTTGTATCTTCATAGTCTTGGAGTCCGGCCGACGATGATAGTCCGGCTATCCGGACACCCCCTTGTCCAGGACTCCCTCACCTAGCGTTAGTTTCGGCCTTATTTATTTCCTAGTCTTCTTTTTCCCTGGTTTGCTAGTGGCCGCAGCAACCATGGGCCGTAGGATCCATGGGTGTCCAACGGGCCGTAGGATCCATGGGTCTCCTATGGGCCGTCGATAAATGGGCCTCCAACAGGGCCATAGAATCGGTGGGCCTCGGGCCGTCAGATAAATGGGTCTACATGGGCCGTAAATGGGCGTAATTTGTATCGGCCCAGCACGGTAATGGGTCGTTAACAGGCCGGAGGACAGCAAAGGCTTAATTCTATCACAGGCATAACGGGTCGTTAATGGGCCAGAATATAGGACGGGCTGGAAATGGCGCAACGGGTTAATAGGCCAGAAACGGGCCAACTCTTGCCATGGGCCAAATTTGGCCCATTAGGGGAACATGCCAGTAACGGGCCAGAAGTAATCGAGGGCCAAAAAGGAGCCCAAGAACGTATGGGCCGTCAATAGGCCGAAAGCTAACACGGGCTGGAAACGGCCCATGTGAATCACGGGTTGTTAACGGGTACAAAGAAAATTACTGTTTGTTATGGGCTAGAGTCACCGTGGCCCTGTAAAGGGCCTAAAGATACGAAGGCCTCATATGGGCCGAAAGACGTCGTGGGCCATACATGGGCCGAAAGTGAAATGGGCTGGTGTTATATTCGACGACCCACATGACGTTGTTGGGCCGATTTCCTTTAGGGCCTAACGGGTAAATGGGCTATTTGCGAAGAGACCATTAACAGGCTTTTCATGGGCCAGCCCGTTAACTTTTGACCAAGTCAAACGGGCTGGCTTTGTAAGCTAAATGGGCCAGTGGTGGGCCGTGGCACGTGTCGACATATCATAGGCGCCTATCTGACCCACTGATGAGCTGACACGTGTTTCGTCCGGCCAATAAGAATTTTACACGTGGAAATTTCCCATTGGTCGGGGCTGTTAACGGGTTATCGGATCCAAAAACCGACCCGATAGCTTAACGGCTTTCCGTTATGGTGGATGCCACGTGTCGGTCACCCTTGATGAAAGCACTTCTGTGACGCGCGATTTATCGTCATGGAAGTGGACACTTCCGTGATGATGATTTTGGTAATGTCATTGAACACTTTTATGACAGCACAGGTATGACTATCTTGATTCTGTCTTAAAATCGTCATGGATGTACATGCATGACAAAAAACGCGACCTACTGTGACAAACACGTATCATCACGGAAGTGTATTTTTTTTGTAGTGCCTCCCTCTCTTCTCGTGGATCGCCCGACCCTCTATATATGATATAGGCCTCCATTTCACATACATTGCATGCAAAATTTTGCTTGAGATGTCATTGACACATATTCCCACAAATACATTCACGAAATCAACTCCCCACCCCCACCCCACCCCAAAACAAAAAACACTCACAAACGCGGTTTGTATCTCTCACACACACCCACGTAGGTGGGGGACGTGCACGAAGAGAAGAGGTGCATGCACGGCGCACTTACTCCCGTCTCTTTCCCAACCACACCCGCGTGGATACACAGTGGAGCTCATTTCTATACGAAAAGGCAGCCCACATGGTAATTTGGCACGTGTACTGGTTGTCCACTTGGTGGAGGGAGGATCGTCTACCACGGGTGAACAAACAAATTGCGACTTGACGCGTTATGTTAAAAAAGAGGCAAACCATGTGGGGCCTACCTTAGAGGCAAGGCTCTATACACTGGAGTACTTTTGATGTGTCCCGTAAACTCGCAGAACGAGGAGAAGCTTGCTTAGTACGCCATCTCCCCCGCCCACGGGCGCTGTGGCTCGCAGGATGAGGTGAAGCTTGCTTAGTACTGTACGCCTTACGCCCGCTCCCTCGCCCATGCGCGTGGTGGCTCGCAGGACGAGGGGAAAAATTTACTACTCCCTCTGTTTACTCCTCGTCCCTACTACCTTGGTTATAGAGATTATATCATATTGTTTGGAATATATATGTCCTTTAGTAGATTTCAATATGAACTACTAGTACATACTCCAAACACTGATGTATATAGACGTATTTTAGAGTGTAGATTCACTCATTTTGCTCTGTATGTAGCACCCTCCCTCGCCCCTCGACCATCGCCTACGTGGTGGACGTGCAGCAATTCATTCGGTCTCATATAGCCAGAACGATATATACTGCACTACCATTATTGCTCGACTTCCCGAAGAGGCGAAGAGCCAATCACAAGGTTAATATTTTGGAGATGCCAAGCACAAGGTTATAGGAGAACGAGTAGTAGGTGTCGCGTCATTTATAAATAAAGTTTTTTTCTTCAGTGGCATGTACGCAATATGATAGGTTCATATGGAGAGAAAAGGAAACCGCTTCACTATATACATAGTCAGGATGGGCCAGCCTACACGGTTGCTTGCTGGGGTTGCTCTCTTCACACTCTCTCGCACAAAATGACTGTGGCCACATCTCTAACATCATCCGCCGGGGGAAAGGGTGGATGCTTAGTGTAGATGCGGTCTCCGTCACCGGAGGCAAAAACCCACTGTCGGCACGTCCCGATCAGGGGTCCCCGCCGTTCTCTCTCACAAAGCCGGTGAGGTTGCCTTCGTCCCTTGCACACTACCACGACGTGGGCCATGGCCGCCTCCCGCCGCCCTCATCAACGTTGAGCTACATCCTGACATCCCTCAGGTACAACTCCCTTTACAGCCGGCTTGCACCACTGCTCCAGCTGCCCACATCACTCCATGTGGATATTTCTCTACTTCTTTGCCCCGCACATACCTCTACTGCCTTCTACGTACTGTATTTGTGATGAGTTTATGTCTCATCAACTAGTCCCAGTAATCTTATTCTAATCACGCTTCTTCAATTTCTTTGCCACAAGGATGCTCATCTCAATTTTGGTGAAACTGCACAAAATGATCCGATGGTCAAAATGTTGCAAACTTCATTTCTTAGGAAGCTCGAACGTTGCCAACAAATTGAAGCCTGGTTAGGGTTCACGGTTCAAGGGCTAGGGACTGCATGGATCATTTTTTCTTTAGCTGCCTCTGTTCCAAAATAAGTTTCAACTTTAGTAGTAGTACAACTTTGTACTAAAGTTTGCATAAAGTTGAGACACCTATTTTGGAACGGAGGGAGTACATATTTGCTATGATCTGTCAATCATTGAGATGCAATAGCATGCATGTTAGTCTCCTTTGTATTTGATGAAATGTTGCAACGGGCAACCTTGGACGCAAGGTACATGTAACAGAAGCGGGAAGCTTCATAGCATTGTACAAATTTATCTCGCTGATAAATTACAGTACGTACTATACTAGTACTTCCTCCGTTCCTAAATATAAGTCTTTGTAGAGATTTCACCATGAACCACATGCGGATGTATATAGATGCATTTTAAGTGTAGATTCATTCATTTTGTTCCGTATGTAGTTCACCTAGTGGAATCTCTACAAAGACTTATCTACTAGTAATAGCTAGCCCCCACTACTAGGAATTCTCTATCCTCTCCTTGAGCCACATCATCAAAATTAATGTAGCCGTTTAGATGAACTAAATCAGTCCATAATAGCCGTCTGATCTAGACGTTGAGAGGCTCCGCACTAAGCCACATGCAAGCATGCAAAAATACAGTGGCATGCATGTGAGTGGGTTTTAAATCACATCAACATGTCTGCATGCAAGCATGCACCGGTAGCATGCATGTAAGTGAGCTTTTAAGTCCCATTAACTTGTCAAAAAGAAAAATATAATCCCATTATGCAGTAGGAGTTGGCTGATCTTTTTTCCTTATGTGGGATGATCTAAATGATGATGGGAGTTTTTTTAGTTTGGCTACCACATTTGTCATGCGGTTATAGAGTTTTTTTAGTTCTGTGAAATCGATAATTTTACGCAGAGAGATATACAGATGTTCCGCGGCAACGCGCGAGGACTCATCTACTTCCTCCATTCCAAATTACTCATCGCTGGAATTGATGTATGTAGAACTAAAATACATCTAGATACGTCCATATGTGTGACAAGTAATTCAGAATGGAGGGAGTAGTATTTAGGAACAAAGGGAGTACTATGTAAAGAGTTAGGTGTCGCACGGTATCCAGAAAATATGTTGATAGTGTGAGGTGGGCCATGTAATCACTGAGCCTGCGTGTTTTCACTGCTCTTGCACTCCTCCACTGTAAGAATGGAGAAAATTGTAATCTAGTAGTACCTCCTTTCGCTGAAAGCGTGGGACATCCAGCAGTCCTACCACCTCAGTAATAAAGACCAATGAGCCGTCAAATCACATAGACCCAGCAGTAAGTTGGACGGACGAAGCAACCATCACTCTTGCACCAGTGAGAGGTCGTGCCCGCTCTGCCCGGGAATGAATGCGGCATCGATTCTTTGGAGCGGCGCTGACCATTTCGGGCCAGAAGCGCGCGCGGGCGATGGAGGGGCTTTGGGTGGGCCAGGCTGGTCAGGAGCGAGCGTGGCAGCTGTCAGCCTGTCCCTACCGGACGCCCGGAAACGAGAGGATGCACCGAATCTCGCAGCTAAAATCGTACACTACACACCATCTCTCTGTAGGAGTAGGTCGATCTGTCGCTCTCTCTAACACACACATGCTGTTAAACACATACACACACACACACACGCACACACACACACACACCTTGGTCCCGCTGCACCTTCTAACGTGACTTATTACACCTAGACGGAGGGAGTAGTAAGTACGAGATACAGTGGCACACTGACTTAGGTCGAATACAAGTGCCCAAAATTGTGTGCATGCTATAATAAGGATTCACTTAAAATAGTACGTGAGCTAATGGAGGGATCAATTGGACAGTGTTCCCGAGCAGTAGCGAGATGTGTGAGGTAAGTTATAACCCGCAAGTATACGGGATAGTTGTAGCCTCTTTCGATAAGAGTGTCGAACCCAACGAGGAGCTAAAGGTAGAATAGATACTCTCTCAAGTCCTATCGGCCACTGATACGACTCTATGCATGCTTGACGTTCGCTTTACCTAGAACAAGTATGAAACTAGAAGTACTTTGTAGGAGTGATAGGATAGGTTTGCAAGATAATAAAGAACATGTAAATAAAAAATAGGGGCTGTTTAGATAAAGATGCAATAAAGTAAATATAGCGAGTGTGGAAAAGTGGTGGTAGGAGTTGTGAAATTGTCCCTAAGCAATTGACTATGTTACTAGACCGGTAATCACTATTGCAATTCTATTTGAGGGAGAGGCATAAGCTAACATACTTTCTCTACTTGGATCATATGCACTTATGATTGGAACTCTAGCAAGCATCCACAACTACTAAAGATTCATTAAGGTAAAACCCAACCATAGCATTAAAGTATCAAGTCCCCTTTATCCCATATGCAAACAACCTACTTACTCGGGTATGTGCTTCTATCACTCACGCCACCCACCATGAGAAAATCATAAACATATTGCAAACCCTACATCAGGAATCCCTCACGCTTGCGCGACATGGAGGGCACAATAGGACATCACCAATAATAAAACATGCAACTCAAACCAATCATAGCAATTCATCAGTCACCGATAGGACAACGAAAATCTACTGAGACTTCATAGGATGGCAACACATCATTAGAAAATAATATGAAGCATAAAGCACCATGTTCAAGTAGAGGGTACAGCGGGATGCGGGAGAGTGGACCTGTAGATAGAGGGGGGAAGGTGATGGAGATGTTGGTGAAGATGACGGCGGTGTTGGTGTAGATCGCGGTGATGATGATGGCCCCCGGCAGCGCTCCGGCGCCATCGGTACTCTTCTTCTTCTTCTTCCTTGACCTTCTCCCTAGATGTGAGAAGGGTTTCCCCTCTGGTCCTTGGCTCCCATGGCTTGGGAGGGGCGAGAGCCCCTCCGAGATTGGATCTATCTCTCTGTTTCTGCGTTCTGGTATTCTGCCCTGGCACCGTTTCCTTTATATCTGGAGATCCGTAACTCCGATTGGATTGAAACCTTCGCCCAGATCGTTTTCCAAAAATTTGCTTTCTTGCGGCCAAAGAAGGGCATCAACCGCCTTACGGGTGGCCCACGAGATAGGGGGGCGCACCCACCTGGAGTGGTGGCGTGGGCCACTCTCGTGGCCACCTCAGGCACTGTTTCACGTTGATTCTTCCTCCCAAAAATCACAAATATTCCAAAATAATTCTTCGTCCGTTTTTATCACGTTTGGACTCCGTTTGATATGGGGTTTCTGCGAAACATAAAACATGCAACAGACAGGAACTGGCACTAGGCACTGGATCAATCTGTTAGTCCCAAAAAATAGAATAAAAAGTTGCCAAAAGTATATGAAAGTTGTAGAATATTGGCATGGAACAATAAAAAATTATAGATACAACGGAGACGTATCAACATCTCCAGGCTTAATTCCTGCTCGTCCTCGAGTAGGTAAATGATAAAAAGATAATTTTTGATGTGGAATGCTACCTAGCATAATCTTGATCATATGTCTAATCATGGCATGAATATTAAGACACGAGTGAGTCAAAGCAATAGTCTATCATTTGTCATAAAAAACGATAATACTTCAAGCGTACCAATAAAGCAATCATGTCTTTTCAAAACAACAAGGCCAAAGCAAGCTTATCCCTACAAAATCATATAGTTTGGGCATGCTTCATTTTCGTCACACAAAAATGCTCCCATCATGCACAACCCCGATGATAAGCCGAGCAATTGGTTCATACTTTTTAACGCGCTTCAGCTTTTTCAACCCTCACGCAATACATGAGCGCAAGCTATGGATATAGCACTATAGGTGGAATAGAATATGATGGTGGAGGTTTATGTGGAGAAGACAAAAAAGGAGAAAGTCTCACATTGATGCGGCTAATCAACGGGCTATGGAGATGCCCATCAATTGATGCCAATGCGAGGAGTAGGGATTGCCATGCAACGGATGCACTAAGAGCTATAAGTGTTTGTAAGCTCAAACTGAAAACTAAGTGGGTGTGCTTCCAACTTGCTTGCTCATGAAAACCTAGGCCAAGTTCTATAATGAAAAATTCCCACTAGTATATGGAAGTGACAATATAGGAAACTCACTGTATGAAGGACATGGTGCTACTTTGAAGCACAAGTGTGGAAAAAGGATAGTAACATTACCCTTTTTCTTTTTCTTTTTCTTTTTCTTTTTGGGTGGGCTTCTTTGGCCCCCTTTTTTTATTTAGGCTTCTTTGGCCTTTCATTTTTTCTTTTTTCTTTTTTTTTCATGGGGCAATGCTCTATAATGATGATCATCACACTTTTATTTACTTACAACTCAATATTACAACTCGATACTTGAACAAAGATATGACTCTATATGAATGCTTTCGGCGGTGTACCGGGATGTCCAATGATCTAGCATAGCAATGACATCAAAAAACAGACAAGCCATGAAAACATCATGCTAGCTATCTTACGATCATGCAAAGCAATATGACAATAAATGCTCAAGTCAAGTATATGATGATGATGGAAGTTGCATGGCAATATATCTCGTAATGGCTATGGAAATGCCATGATAGGTAGGTATGGTGGCTGTTTTGAGGAAGATATAAGGAGGCTTATGTGTGATAGAGCATATCGTATCACGGGGTTTGGATGCACCGGCAAAGTTTGCACCAACTCTCGAGGTGAGAAAGGGAAATGCATGGTACCGAAGAGGCTAGCAATGATGGAAAGGTAAAAGTGCGTATAATCCATGGACTCACATCAGTCATAAAGAAGTCATATACTTATTGCAAAAGTTTATTAGCCCTCGAAGCAAAATACTTATTCCACATGCATTGCTCTAGCTGCATGTATACCATGAATCTAGGACGTGGTTCAAAGAGGAAAGGAGTGGGGGAAAGTAGTGGGAAAAGTTGTATAGCATGAATCTAGGACGTGGTTCAAAGAGGAAAGGAAGGGGGAAAGTAGTGGGGAAAGTTTTATAGCATGAATCTAGGACGTGGTTCAAAGAGGAAATGAATGGGGGAAAGTAGTGGGGAAAGTTATATCGCATAAATCTAGGACATGGTTCAAAGAGGAAAGGAATGGGCGAAAGTACCAGTACAGACTGGCTATCTAGCACCTACGTTGGTCGAAAAGGGAAAACAATGACAAACGCAGTACGCACATCTGTAACAAACTGATCTTTTGTTTTGGGGGACAAGGCTGTAGAGTTTGAGCAGGACTAGATTTGCTGCGCTCACATAGGGAAAGGTGTCTAAAGATAACAAAATTGGGACCAACACAAATATGCTCCTTGGTTGTTTGTTCTTTGCTGCAACAGACTGTGCATGACCACAGTACATCGGTAGATGCAGATGGTGCTGGTGCATCCACTGTCCCGTGCACCTCTTTAGCTGTTGTTAATCTAAGGCCCTGTTTGGTTAAAAACTCCCTAGTCCCTACCTGCTTGGTTCCAAGGACTAAACATGCACTAGAGGTTATTAAATGACATGCTAAAAGACCATGTTACCCCTAGTAATGAACTAATAGAGACAAGGTGCGATGCGTGGCAGGGGCAACTGTTGGAAAAAGTCCCAAAAAAACTCCCTCGGGGTCTTCTTTCTTTAGTCCCAAATGCCCACTTTTAGTCCCTAAAAGTCCCTCTTATTTGGTTTAGATGGGACTGACACGGAGTTTCCTTAGTCCCTACACCAAAATGTCCCTGTAAACAAACACACTCTAATAATGCGCTTGAAAATTGATGCAATGCCACAGTTAAAAGCAAATTACATGTTTAACGAATTTTATTGTTAATATAATCTCTATGTTAATATTAATCAATGCCACCGTTTGAGAAATGCTACTGTCTTGCCTTCTTTCCCATTTAGATAAGGTAGATGCTTCTTTTTGTTGGCTTCTGTGTCATCCTTTGCACCTCTGTGTAAACAGGGTTATCTACTTCACCTTGTTGCCATTGTGACCTTTTGTTGCACTGCACAAAACACTTATGTTTTAAGAGTGTTTTGTGCAGTTCAACCAAAATGTCACACCGACAATGTTGCTTGATTTCTAGATCTTAGTGGAACTGGACAAGAGGAGATCTTACTTCCTATCCGTATTGGCAAATTTGGTTCAGATCTTCTTCTTGTGAGTTGTTTGAATTCCGCATCATGAGACATCAGTACTAGCCTTCTTTCACATGATTCTGCAGTGTACTTTCATATGTTGTGCTACTTGTACGGTAATGTTGCTTGATTTTAGTGAACTGCACAAATGGAGACAAGACTTCCAATCTGTATGTGCACCGTAATATCCCATTGAGGTAAGATAAGGATATTTCACAACTGTTGGCCTGTATTTTTCCACTTTCATCAGAAAATTAATGTCATTGTTCAGTGCTATACTTGTGCTCCCTAATTGACATGCCAAATCTTACATTGAAGGCGAAGCTTGTCTATTATTGAACCAAGTGATGAAGGGGAAGAACAAGCGGAAGAAAAACAAAAATCAACTCCTGGTGCTGTAATGAAGCACTGGAACTGTGATGACACAAGTAATGATATAGTTTTGCATATTAATTTATTGCTATGGCTGAAACAAGCAATTGTTTTGCCACTGATTTGATGCCACTCTTAATGTAATATGTAATTATCTCTAATTGTGCAAATAGGGATCTTCTTTGAAGATACCATATATTTTAGTGGAACTGCACAAGAAGATGTTGGAAACATTAAACTAATCGAGGAGTATATAGTAAGCATGGCCACCACAGTAGATAGCAACAAATGGTTCCGGAGAAGTGCTTCATCTGTATGCTCTACACAATAAGCCTCCTAACAAAGGTTGGTACTCGCCCACTGATTACATCCATATGATTGAGCTTTGTCATCTCTATTGGTGTTGTGCTACTGTTTAGATACTGTCATGAAAAAGTGGTATTGTCCTTGGGAAGTGCTTCATCTGTGCTATTTTAAATATTTCCTTTCCTTTTTTCTGAGCAAACAGGGATGCTAGCATTTAGTTGTCCTCTTGTCTTTGCACAACAGGATCATCTTCCTATGAAGAAGAATATGGAGTACGTGAAGTGACTAGTTTCGATTATGCCAGGATGAAGAAGCCCTGTCTATCTTCTCATCATAAGGAGCAGTTGAAGGATGGTTACATTACTCCCCACAAGACAAAACTAACTTCAGCTCAGAAGGACTGAAAATCTCCATTTTTTTGCTGTGATGCATGAGTACAATGTTGTTCTAGGATTCTTTCTGGTGAGTTCCATTTCTAAAAGTGTGCACTACATGGACCATGTAGGTGCCTGTTTAAACTGTCAATTCATACTACAGTTTTCTTTATACTAATCACTTTTTTGTATTTGTGCAAACAGGGGTGCTCAGCTTGATTTCAATGGGAACTGCACAAAATGTTCATGAATACATTGAGTCATTCATTTCCACCACAAGAAAGGAGGTGCCGATAAGTTCAAGGCATTGCAACATATAAGGGCGAAATCATACAAGCTACGCGCGAATTTGGTTGATTTTGGTGGAACTGCACAAAAAAAAATAGCTGGTTTATTTAGCACGAGGTGCCATGTCAATGTCCAAACTGATGGCAAACCCTGCCCATTCCACAATCATAGGCATTTGATATTTTGGAATGGGACAACCTTGTCAAATTTTGCTCATTGATTTTCGCAAGAAGATATGCATTTGATATTTTCGAATGGGACGCCCTTTGCTGTCAGCAGCGTCGGTCATTTTTTTCTTTATTATTTAGTTGTGAAGTAAATATTGCCTCTGACATGTGAGTCATTGAGATGCATAATCATCGATTGTTTTGAATGTTCTCTATGAATTGCCAGCCCTGTGTGTTTGATTGCAATGTATAGAAAAGCTGCTCAAACTCTTTGTACTCCTTCTGTTCCTTTTTACTTCGCACATTGTGAAAGTGCATACTTTTTTTCTATAAGGTTGGTCAAAGTAGAGATACTTTGACTGCAGACAAAACTTGTATGCAGACTAGAAAGGACCGGAGGGAGTACATGTGAAACTGCTGCAAATGAGGTGATCACCCTGGGAATAATGCTAGTGCTATTGTTTTGCATGTTCATCCAATGCCAGTGATACAGCAATTCGAACTAATCGAATTAAATTCATTCATACACGGTCGGATTTCATATAAACATGCCGGATTTCATTACATTTCATACATTCTTCAACTAAAAAGGGGTGCGCTGGAGGTATAATTAATTAACTGAAGCTACCCACCTGTGTCCCGCTGAGCCGAACAGAAGCTTCAGTGACTTAATTGCAGGTGCAGTTGCATAACAGACATGTGGCCTGTTGGGCCCGCATGTCAGTCAGCCAACTGCACTAGCAGTTAAGTAGAAGAA
This sequence comes from Triticum timopheevii, assembly GCA_963921465.1. NCBI lineage: Eukaryota > Viridiplantae > Streptophyta > Magnoliopsida > Poales > Poaceae > Triticum > Triticum timopheevii. The sequence continues at coordinate 159,679,774 of OY997272.1, forward strand.
GTGTTCTTCTCCAACAGAGCTCTCCGACTCCACGTCGCCGCCAAGAAGCTAACCGGTTGTCAATGGTCAACCCGCCTAGCTTGGCTTCAACCGGAGGGTAGCAGCGGTGGCCTTACTTGGACCCGAGCTGCGGTGACCTACCGTCTTCTACTCTTCCTCGTTTTTTGTGTGGCGCGGCCTCGTTGGCAGCGGGGTGGGGCCTTGGCGGAGCCGGTGATGTCCTTTGTCTCGTTGCCGTCGGGTGGTGCCTCGGCGGAGTGGTGGAAATCCTCTGCCTCGTTGCCGGCAGGATGGGGCCTCGGCTAAGCCAGCGATGTCCTCTGCCTCGTTGTTGGCGGGGCGGAGCCGGCGGTGTCCTCTACCTCGTTGTTGGCACCGCGGGGCCTCGGCAGAGCAGGGCCTCGTCGACGCCAGCGGAGCGGGAACTCGTCAGATCCGACATTGTCCTCTGCCTCGTCCTCGGTCTCGCCAAAAATCCCCTCGCCCGCTTCTTTGCCCTCTTTGTAGGCGGCTGCAGCCTCCGCCACCCGCATGCGGTACCGCCAGCGCTCGAGACGGCCCTCGCGGGCGGAGCGGTACGAGTCGAGCAGCGCCTCCTACTCCACGATGATCTGCTCCTCCGCCTGCAGGTGCTCCTGGAGGAGATGGTGGTTGTAGGCAGCGTCAACCTGTGCCTCCCGGAACTGCTCCTCACGCATCTACCTCACCGTGTCCATATATTGGGCACGGACCTCGCCGATGGTCATGGTGCAATGCACCGGTGAGGATGGCGCGGAGGAGGGGTTGGCGCTGGATCGTCAACTACCATGTTCTCCATTGGGACGTCGTCGTCCTTAGGCTGCCTGTCGGCCAGCCGGTCGGCTGCAATGGCTGCCATCTCCTTGTGGTCCATCGTCCGCCCGTCCCAAAGAGCGCTGGAGCGCGAGGAAACCATGATGGGCAGTAGTGGCATGGACAGGAGAAAGGGAACAGATGCGGATGACTGCGGCTATGGCCGGCATAGCAGTTTATATAGCAATGGTGGGTGGCGGAGGGACGGACGTGTGGTGCCGGAGTAGCCGCCTCGGCAACCGCGTATCATTAATGTGGGCGGCAGATGGACGGATGGACAACACTTGTGTCGTTTGAAGGCGGAGCAATCGCATGCACCGGGAAGCGGGCGGTGGCGCTAACTATTTCGGTCGGAAAGCGCGCGGGCGAGGAGATGACTTTACTTGGAGAGGATGACAATGGGGACCCACCAGGGCCATAGCCTCACGTACGCAAGTGCCTCCTTAATATATAAAACTATAAATTTTTTCTTCCTCCTGGTTTCCTGACATCACGGTCCCACACCATTGTCAACCTATGTAGTCAATAAAGAGAGAATTGCACAAGAAGCGGCCGACAACTGGGACCAAGCAGCTCGAGCAGTATTTGTGTTTTTGAGGTGTGAGCACTGCAGAGTTTTTCGATGTTTAGCCCAGATCTTAATTTTTCTCCTCTGAACAACAACGAAAACATCACTGCAGGTATTAACTGGGCGGGCTGTGGCCCGTCTAGCCCAGGCCAGATATCCAGCCCAGATATTAATTTTTTTTCAAGCTGAAAATGGATAGCCCAGCTATACTTTTTTTAGGAATACCCAGGCAAGGTCAAGTTGTTATTCTCCGCCCCGCCGGGCTGCAAATCTTTCATAGGAGGGATGCATTAGGCTTAATAAGAAAATGGGTTTTAAGAAATAATAAATGGGATGTAATTATAAAAACCAGGCAGTAACTATAAAAAAAGCACCAAACACGTAATTACTTTATAAAATATTATTTTTGGATATTGAAAATTTTAATTTCATTAATTGTTGCGAGCACAATGTTTCATTGGATTTTTACGTAATATAAATTTATATTGAAACTGTATATAATCTGACTAGAAATTTCGGGAAAAAATATTTCGGATCCCATCAAAATGTGGGGAATTTTATTGAATTCTGTTTTGAACGGTTGGTTGAAATGGGCTGTACTTTTAACAAACTATAAATGGGCTGTAGTAAATTCCATTAGAATTCAAAAATGGGCTGCACATTCTTACAAATCTCAAATGGGCTATAAGTTCTCTGCCACACACTTGCGGCCTTACTAAATTGACGCGTCCCCTAAAAAAAAGTGTTGACGCGTATGCAAGGCTTTGTCAACTTATAGTCAACACACGGTTCTAGCAGCAGTAGTCGTTGGATGTCCATCCAACGGATGCCGTGCTTCTTCTTCAATCTCAGATATTCTAGCTTCACCCGCCCAAAAAATGATTCCTCTGCCTGACATCTGGGGCGGACCATTTCGGAAGCTGACCTGTGGGCCTACTAAGTTGACACGTACCAAGGGCTTTGTCAACTTAGTCAATATAAACGATTCTAGCTGCAGTGACCGTACGATGTCCATCCAACGGCCGTCGTGCTTCTTCAACCTCTGGTCTTCTTGCTCTAGCCGCCCAAAGCAGCGCCGGTCGTGCCGCCTGCTCCTGCCTCCCGTGGCCGGCTGTGCTGCCGCGGAGGCCTCACCACCCCCTATTACTCCCACCGCTGGCCAGGCCATCCCTCCACTCACCGACACCGCCTGTTATTCTGCGGCGACGGCAGCCTCACACTACAGCAGAACCAGTGAACCCTCGTACTCCTCTCCACATGGGCATCCACTGCCGCATCTTCCCCGGCTCCGCGTCGTCCCCTTACTAGGCCTCGCCGTTGTCTACCGCCGTGGTGCTCTCGGTGCAGTGTGGTCAACATGGTCAAGGAACGACTTCCATCGGACGTGGACTGTATGTGGAGAGGTTGACAACTAGGTCCACGGCCTCAGCAAGGAAGTGCCTCCTTATTACGCGGAAAATAATGATTCCTCCACTTGACAGCTGGGACCCACCGGACAGGCCACTGTATTTCGCAAAAAAATGTTTCCCCTCTAACTGCTGGGACCCACCAGCTACATCTTTGCACGCAAGGAAGTGCGTCAAAAAAAAACGATTTGCCCCCTGACTGCTGGGACCCACCAGCTACATCTTCGCACGCAAGGAAGTGCGTCCGGGCAAAAAAAATGATACGCCCCCCTGACTGCTGGGACCCACCATCTACATCTTCGCACACAAGGAAGTGCCTGACAGTCGGGACCAATCTGGTCGAAGTGTACGTAGCGTTGTCATTCTGGTTGCGAATGTGTACGTATATACTGGTGGATGTAGAGGCGCGCACGTGTCGTAGTAGAGGCGCGCGCGTAGCATGTACACGTACATACAACGACCATTGTGCAAGAAAGAAAATACGGCCACGCACGTACATACGGGCGGGGTCTCGAACGCCTACTCGCGCATACATACAGCTAGGGCTCGTGTACATGGCTGGGTCGGAATGGAGAAATAGCATCGTCGTCATGTTCATGGGGAGCCAACCGGCTGGGTCGGAACAGAATGCATCGTCGTGTTCATCGGGAGGGCTTGGACGGAACAGGCGATGGAAACAAGGCCTGGCATACCACAGAACAGAGGAAACGGTCTTGTGTTCTACCGGCCACGTACGAAACGGAATCCTGTTCATCGGGAGGGGTCTGCCATACCGCAAAACGGAGGAAACAGACTTGTGTTGGACCTCCTACGGTTGATACGGGGTCCTGTTGATCGGGAGGGGTGTGGCGTACCGCAAAACGGACAAAAACCGGACTTGTGTTGGAGCGCTACAGTTGAAACAGGGGTCCTGTTCATCGGGAGGGGTGTGGCGTACCGCAAAACGGGACTCCACGGGATACTGTTCATCTCCACCGTCGACCTCCTCCAGCCTCCACGGGCTACTGTTCATCCACCATCGATCTCCTCCAGCCTCCACCTGCGACTGTTCATCCACGGGCTCCTGTTATCCAGCCTCCACCGCATGCTACTCCACCAGCAATTGTTCAACCACCCCTCTCCACGGGCTCCTGTTCAACCACCCCTCCACGGACTACTGTTCATCCACCCCTCCACCATCTACTGTTCATCCAACCCTCCACGGGGTCGTCCAGTTCATCCAACCCTCCACGGGGTCCTGTTCATCCAGCCCCAACCGGCTCGATCAATCGGGGTCTTGTTCATCCAGAGGCAACACCACGGGGTCCTGTTCATCCACCCCCACCGCTCACTGTTCATCCAAACCCCCCTGCAACACTCACTGTTCATCCAGAGGCAGCATCGATCGGCTTCAGTTAGTAGAAGTAGTGAAGGAATCGCTCGATCGCTCGGGTTCAGTAACGCGTGCTGCAGTAGAAGTGTTCCATGACATTACCAAAATTATCATCACGGAAGTGTCCACTTCCATGACGATAAATCGCGCGCCACAGAAGTGCTTTCGTCAAGGGTGACTGACACGTGGCATTCACCATAACGGAACACCGTTAAGATATCGGGTCCGTTTTTGGATCCGATAACCCGTTAACAGCCCCGACCAATGGGGATTTTCCACGTGTAAAATCATCGGTGGCTGGAGGAAACACGTGTTGGCTCATCGTTGGGACAGATGTCATCCACTCATTGGGCAGAAGGTGCCTATGATACGTCGACACGTGGCATGACCCAACAGAGGCACATTCCTGTGAAAAGGCGGCCCATTTGACTTGGTTAAAAGGTGGCGGGCCGGCCAACTGAAAGCTTGTTAACGGCCTGTTCGCATATAGCCCATTTACAGCCCGCTAACCTAGGGCCCGTTACGACCTATCCGAATTAGGCCCAGTAGCATCATATGGGCCGTCCAATATGATTCCATCTTGTTTTAACTTCCGGCCCATGTATGGCCCATGACGTCTTTCGGCTCATATGAGGCCCTTTGTAACTCTTGGCCCATTAACGGCCTGTGGTGAAACTGGCCTGTAATAAACAGTGTATCACTTTATACCCATTAACGACCCATTATTCCATTGGGCCATTTCCAGCCCATGTTATCTTTTGGCCTTCTCAGGGCACATTTATTCTTGGGCTCATTTCCAACATTCGGTTACTTACGGCCCGTTACTGTCATTTTCTTCTTGTGGGCCAAATTCAGCCCGTTGTTACAGTCAGCGCGTTTGTGGCCCGTTAATACATTGGGCCGTTTTCATAGCGTCATCAAATACGGCCTATTAATGACGGCCCGTTATGGTCGGCCCATGAACGGATGATTCCAACTCTAGCCCGTTTACGGCCATAATGCGGTCTGTTATTGGCCCTTGTTTGGCCAATCGATCATACGACCCATATAAGGCCCATTGATGATACGACCCATAGAAGGCCCATTATTTCTACGACTCGTAGAAGGCCCATTGTTTCTACGGCCCATAGAAGGCCCATTGTTTCTACGGCCCGTAGAATGCACATTGTTTCTATGGCCGGTAGGAGGCCCAGTGTCACTACAATAAATATGTAGCCCATGGTTATTGTGGCCTAGTTTTAAAAATAGGTTATTGCGGCCACTAGCAAACCACGGAAAAAGAACCGCACTGACTACAAGCAAACAAATAAACAAGACAACAAGGAAATAAATAAGCAAGCAACTAACGCTAGGCTATCACGGCTATTACACATATTACATCCACTGGGCATCAAAGTTTGCCACCAGTGCAAATATAGGGAACAAAGCAGCATATCATATACATTGGTTGTCAAAGTTGGCGACCAGCGCAAATAAACGCCACAGCAAAACAAATCCAGATCTGAAACCACTTCAGAAGATCTCAAGAAACAATATCTTGGGTACCCATAATGCTGGCAAGATGCTTAGCAAGCTTATCAACTTTCTCTTGTTTGGCGCTTAAATCCTGGAGCGCTTGCTGTTGCACCAGGAAGTATGCATCTGAATTCTGAAGGGACTTCCTCAGTCCTTCAGCTTCCTATTGCAGCACATCTGATCGATGTCTTTCAACTTGAAGTTGAGACTCAAGAAGACGAAATGATTCAGGCAGCGAGTTCGAAGAGCTTGTGCCAGCAGTAGTGGCTAGTAACTCGAACACTACATCAAGACAGGACTTTTGGGTTCTCTCACTGTCGTCAAGATAGTTTTATCAGCTTTCTTGGAGACCAACAGGGATGTCTCACTATCTTGAACCTTATCTGCATTACTTCCTTTACCAATGCATAACGCGGTACTGTTCTCCAATATTTTGTCCGCATTCTAAAAGAGAAACAAGCAGACACATCACAGGTTTACCATGTTGTATATGAAACTCATTTTGGTAAATGAGTTTAGTAGTAAAGTGGATAGGATAACAACATGAAACAAACATATATCAATGTACCATAGTCACTTTATGGTCTATATCATTCTAGTTTTTGTTGCCAAATCAAGATAGAGACACAGTTCAAATAATATTTGTTCAAGACAAAGCAGAATAGACAGAATATAAGTGTGGGAAACTATAGAGCAATAACAACACTTGTAATGTGCATGACATGAGAACATAACTGTTTATTCAATTGAAACTGAAATCAACATAGAGCAGGTTACAACAGCAAACCAGTTAAAGAAACAGGTTTAAAACATACATGTTGCGCCATTGGAGTTTCAATTCCATCCTTCAAATTTGAAAATAGTTGGTATGAGTAAATACAGTAATGCAAGAGCAAAGGAGTATGAACCATAGCTATAGAACCTGACCTGAGAACAAATCTTCTTCTCCTTTAAGCGTTGAGTTGGGATTCGGAGTGGTGATCCTCGTGCTTTGGGCACTGCAGTTCCCTTACTAACTGCTCGTGTTTGGGTGCTCTGTGGTGGAGACGGTGTTGTGTCAACTGGAACTGGGTTACTATCTGCCGGGGTTGGGGTTAGAAGGGGTGTAGTTGGTTCTCTGTCCAACTGGGTAGGGTTACAATCTGCGAGAGTCTGGGTTATGTGTGGTGGATCTGGTCCTTGGGCAAGTACAATCGTGGTTCTATCTGCATGAACTGGTAGCGCTATCTTTTCTGAAGACTGTGTTGTTACTCCCTTAGATACTGCCATCACCCTCTCCAATTCAAATGGCTGATAAACAAGAAATGTAATTAAAAGTATAGACATTGTATGATAGACATGTGCAATGGATAGTGGGGAATAAAAGAGGGCATGAAATAATTCATATTTATGTTGTCTAACCAAACAGGATGGCATGACACAATTTCACATATATGATGGCTAACTAAACAGGATAGCATGACCCAATTACACATTATGATGGCTAACTAAAAAAGATGGAAAGATACGCTGTGGTGTTCCAGGTGGCGTGAGTTGTGAAACTATTCCACATTGTCTTAAATGAAGGCCAAACTTGTAACTCAAATATTTGCTTCCACGATCAAATTGTAGAAACTTTATTTTCTTGTTACGATGATTCTCCACTTCACTCTGAAATTCTTTGAACTTTTCAAATGTTTCAGACTTGTGTTTCATTAAGTAGATATACCCATATCTGCTTAAATCATCCGTGAAGGGCAGAAAATAATGATACCCGCCGCGAGCCTTAATACACATCGGACCACATACATTGGTATGTATTATTTCCAATAAGTCATTGGCTCGCTCCATTGTTCCGGAGGATAGAGTTTTAGTCATCTTGCCCATGAGGCATGCTTCACAAGTATCAAATGATTCATAATCAAGTGATTCCAAAAGTCCATCTGCATGGAGTTTCTTCATGTGCTTTACACCAATATGACCTAAACGGCAGTGCCACAAATATGTTGCACTATCATTATCAACTTTGCATCTTTTGGCATCAATATTATGAATATGTGTATCACCCCAATTGAGATTCAACAAAAATAGACCACTCTTCAAGGGTGCATGACCATAAAAGGTATTACTCATATAAATAGAACAATCATTATTCTACGATTTAAATGAATAATTGTCTCGCACTAAACAAGATCCAGATATAATGTTAATGCTCAGCACTGGCACCAAATAACAATTATTCAGGTCTAAAACTAATCTCGAAGGCAGATGTAGAGGTAGCATGCTGACGGCGATCACATCGACTATGGAACCATTCCTGACGTGCATCGTCACCTCCTCCTTAGCCAATCTTCATTTAATCCGTATCTCCTGATTCTAGTTACAAATATGAGCAACTGAACCAGTATCAAATACCCAGAAGCTACTACGAGCATTAGTAAGGTACACATCAATAATATGTATATCAAATATACCTTTGTTCACTTTGTCATCCTTCTTATCTGCCAAATACTTGGGGCAGCTCCGCTTCTAGTGACCGGTCCCTTTGCAGTAGAAGCACCTAGTTTCAGGCTTGGGTCCAGCTTTGTGCTTCTTCCCGGGAGTGGCAACTTGCTTGTCATTCTTCTTGAAGTTCCCTTTCTTTCCCTTGCCCTTTTCTTGAAACTAGTGGTCTTGTTAATCGTCAACACTTGATGCTCCTTCTTGATTTCTACCTCCGCAGCTTTGATCATTGCGAAGAGCTCGGGAATTGTCTTCTCCATTGCTTGCATATATAGTTCATCACGAAGCCTGTATAGCTTGGCAGTGATTGGAGAACTCTGTCAATAACACTATCATGTGGAAGGTTAACTCCCAGTTGATTCAAGTGATTATGATACACAGACATTTTGAGTATGTGTTCACTGACAGAACTTTTCTCCTCCATCTTGCAGCTATAGAACTTGTTGGAGACTTCATATCTCCCAACTCGGGCATTTGCTTGAAATATTAACTTCAATTCCTGGAACATCTCATATGCTCCATAAAGTTCAAAACATCTTTGAAGTCCCAGTTCTAAACCGTAAAGCATGGCACACTGAACTATTGAGTAGTCATAAAATCGAGCTTGACAGACGTTCAAAACAATCAGCATCTGCTCCTGCACCAGGCCTTTCACCTAGCGGTGCATCAAGGACACAATTCTTCTGTGCAGCAATGAGGATAATCCTCAAGTTATGGACCCAGTCCATGTAGTTGCTGCCATCATCTTTCAACTAAGCTTTCTCTAGGAACGCATTAAAATTCAGGGGAACGGTATCACGGACCATTGATCTACAAAATAGATATGCAAATACTATCATGACTAAGTTCATGATAAATCAAGTTTAATTATCAAATTACTTAAGAACTCCCACTTAGATAGACATCCCTCAAGTCATCTAAATGATATGAGATCCAAATCAACTAAACCATGTCCGATCATCATGTGAGATGGAGTAGTCGTCAATGGTGAACATCTCTATGTTGATCATATCTACTATATGATTCACGTTCGACCTTTCGGTCGCGAGTGTTCCGAGGCAATGTCTGTACATGCTAGACTTGTCAAGTTTAACCCGAGTATTCCGCATGTGCAAAACTGTCTTGCACCCATTGTATGTGAACGTAGAGTCTATCACACCCGATCATCACGTGGTGTCTCAACGCGACAAACTGTCGCAATGGTGCATACTCAGGAAGAACACTTATACCTTGAAATTTAGGTAAGCGATCATCTTATAATGCTACCGCCATACTAAGCAAAATAAGATGCATAGTAGATAAACATCACATGCAATCAAAATATGTGACATGATATGGCCATCATCATCTTATGCTTTTGATCTCCATCTCCAAAGCATCGTCATCATCTCCATCGTCACCGGCTCGACACCCCGATCTCCATCGTTGCGTCGTGGTCGGCTCGCCAACTATTGCTTGTACACCTATCGCTAATGCATAGTGATAAAGTAAAGCAATTACATGGCCTTTGCATTTCATACAATAAAGAGACAACCATAAGGCTCCTTCTGGTTGCCGGTAAATTTTACAAAACATGATCATCTCATACAATAACGTATATCACATCATGTCTTGACCATATCACATCACAACATGCCCTGCAAAAACAAGTTAGACGTCCTATACTTTGTTGTTGCATGTTTTACGTGGCAGCTACGGGGTTCTAGCAAGAACCGTTCTTACCTAAGCATAAAATCACAATGATGTTTCATCAAGTTTGTGGTCTTAACCTTCTTCAAGGACCAATCGCAGTCAAATTCGATTCAACTAAAGTAGGAGAAACAGACACCCGCCAGCCACCTTTATGCAAAACTAGTTGCATGTCTTTCGATGGAACCAATCTCATGTACGTGGACATGTAAGGTTGGTCTGGGCCGCTTCATCCCATAATACCGTCGAATCAAAATAAGATGTTGCTGGTAAGCAGTATGACTATCACCGCCCATAACTCTTTGTGTTCTACTCGTGCATATCTGTAGGGGAACATAGCATGAAATTTCAAAAAAATTCCTACGCTCATGCAAGATCTATCTAGGAGATGCATAGCAACGAGAGGGGTAGAGTGTGTCTATGTACCCTCGTAGACCGAAAGCGGAAGCGTTTGACAACGCGGTTGATGTAGTTGAACTTCTTCTCGTTCTGACTGATCAAGTACGGAACGTACGGCACCTCCGAGTTCTGCACACGTTTAGCTCGACGATGTCCCTCGAACTCTTGATCCGGCAAAGTGTCAAGGAAGTAGATGAGTTCTGTCAGCACGACGGCGTGGTGACGGTGATGGTGAAGTGATCCGCGCAGGGCTTCGCCTAAGTACTGCGAGAATATGACCGACAGTGTAATCTGTGGAGGGGGACGCCGCACACAGCTAACAAATGTTTTTGTGTGTTCTAGGCGCCTCCCCCCGTCATATATATAGGTGGAAGGGAGAGGGAGCAGCCAAGGGGGGCGCCCCAAGTAGGCCAAATCCTACTTGGGGTTCCTCCCCATTTCAGCCCCCTTTCCTTTTTCACCGGAGGGGGAAGGAAAGAGGAGGGACGAGGGAATGATGGGGGAGGCCAAATCCCTCCCCCTCCTTCTCTCTTCCCCTCTTTCCTTTCTACTCTAGTGGGGCCCATATGGGGGGCGCAGCAGCCCCTGCTGGCTGCTGCGTTACCCCCTCCCGGCCCATTAGGCCCATATCTTTGTCGGGGGGGGGGGGGGGGGTGCCCGGAACCCCTTCTGGTGACCCGATTTGTACCCGGTACCATCCGAAACACTTCTGGTGTCCGTATACCATCGTCCTATATATCAATCTTTACCTCTCGACCATTTAGAGACTGCTAGTCATGTCCGTGATCTCATCCGGGACTCCGAAAAACATTCGGTCACAAAATCACATAACTCATATAATATTATATAGTCATTGAACGTTAAGCGTGCGGATCTTGCGGGTTCAAGAACTATGTAGACATGACCGAGACACCTCTCTGGTCAATAACCAATAGCGGAACCTATATTCCCATATTGGCTCCTACATATTCTACGAAGATCTTTATCGGTCGAACCGTTATGATAACATACGTAATTCCCTTTGTCCATCGGTATGTTACTTGCCCGAGATTCGATCGTCGGTATCTTCATACCTAGTTCAATATCATTACCGACAAGTCTCTTTACTCGTTCTGTAAAACATCATCCTGCAACTAACTCATTAGCCACTTTGCTTGCAAGGCTTCTTATGATGTGTATTACCGAGAGGGCCCAGAGATACCTCTCCGATACTCGGAGTGACAAATCCTAATCTTGATCTATGCCAACCCAACAAAAACCTTCGGAGATACCTGTAGAGCATCTTTGTAATCTCCCAGTTATGTTGTGATGTTTGATAGCACATAAGGCATTCCTCCGATATCCGGGAGTTGAATAATCTCATAGTCGAAGGAATATGTATTTGACATGAAGAAAGCAATAGCAATAAAACTGAACGATCAATATGCTATGCTAATGGGATGGGTCTTGTCCAACACATAATTCTCCTAATGATGTAATCCCGTTCATCAAATGACAACACATGTCTATGGTTAGGAAACTGAACCATCTTTGATTAATGAGCTAATCTAGTAGAGGCTTACTAGGGACATGATGTTTTATCTATGTATCCACACATGTATCAAGTTTCCGGTTAATACAATTCTAGCATGAATAATAAACATTTATCATGATATAAGGAAATATAAAATAAAAACTTTATTATTGCCTCTAGGGCATATTTCCTTCAATCTCCCACTTGCACTAGAGTCAATAATCTAGTTCACATCACGATGTTATTTAACACCAATAGTTCACATCTTTATGTGATTAACACCCATAGTTCACATCGCTATGTGACCAACACCCAAAGGGTTTACTAGAGTCAATAATCTAGTTCACATCGCTATGTGATTAACACCCAAAGAGTACTATGTTGTGATCATGTTTTGCTTCTGAGAGAAGTTTAGTCAACGGGTCTGCCACATTCAGATCCGTATGTATTTTGCAAATTTCTGTGTCTACAATGCTATGCATGGAGCTACTCTAGATAATTATTCCCATGTTCAATACGTATCTAGATTGAGACTTAGAGTCATCTAGATCAGTGTCAAAGCTTGCATCGACGTAACTCTTTACGACGAACTCTTTATCACCTCCATTACCAAGAAACATTTCCTTAGTCCTCTTTAAGGTAACTAAGGATAATTTTGACCGCTGTCGAGTGATCTATTCCTGGATCACTATTGTACCCCCTTGACAAACTCATGGCAAGGTACACAGCAGGTTTGGTACACATCATAGCATACTTTATAGAACCTATTGCTGAGGCATAGGGAATGCCTTTCATTCTCTCTTTTTCTTCTGTTGTGGTCGGGTTTTGAGTCTTTACTCAAACTTCACACCTTACAGTACAGTCAAGAACTCCTTCTTTGACTGAACCATTTTGTACTCCTTCAATATCTTTTCAAGGTATGTACTCACTGAAAGTCTTATCGAGCGTCCTGATCTATCTCTATAGATCTTGATGCCCAATATGTAAGCAGCTTCACCGATGTCTTTCATTGAAAAATTCTTATTCAAATATCCTTTGTTGCTATCCAGAAATTCTACATCATTTCCAATCAACAATATGTCATTCACATATAATATCAGAAATGCTATAGAGATCCCACTCACTTTCTTGTAAATACAAGCTTAACCATAAGTCTGTATAAAACCATATGCTTTGATCACCTTATCAAAGCATATATTCCAACTCTGAGATGCTTGCACCAGTCCATAGATGGATCGCTAGAGTTTGCACACTTTGTTAGCACCTTTAGGATCGACAAAACCTTTTGCTTGCATCATATACAACTCTTCTTTAAGAAATCCATTAAGGAATGCAGTTTTGACATCCATTTGCCAGATTTCATAAAATGCGGCAATTGCTAACATGATTCAGACAGACTTAAGCTTCGCTGCGAGTGAGAAAATCTCATCGTAGTCAACTCCTTGAACTTGTCGAAAACCTTTTGCGACAAGTCGATCTTTGTAAGTAGTAACACTACCATCAGCGTCCGTCTTCCTCTTGAAGATCCATTTATTCTCAATGGCTTGCTGATCATTGGGCAAGTCCACCAAAGTCCACTCTTTGTTCTCATACATGGATCCTATCTCAGTTTTCATGGCCTCAAGCCATTTATCGGAATCTGGGCTGATCATAACTTCTTCATAGTTTGTAGGTTCGTCATGGTATAGTAACATGACTTCTAGAACAGGATTACCGTACCACTCTGGTGCGGAACATGCTCTTGTTGACCTACGAGGTTTGGTAATAACTTGATCTGAAGTTTCATGATCATCATCATTAGATTCCTCTCTAGTTTGTGTAGGCATCACGGGAACAGATTTCTCGGAAGAGCTACTTTTCAATTCGAGAGAAGGTACAATTACCTCATCAAGTTCTACTTTCCTCCCACTCACTTCTTTCGAGATAAACTCCTTCTCTAGAAATGTTCCATTCTTGGCAAGAAAGATCTTGCCTTCGGATTTATGGTAGAAGGTGTACCCAATTATTTCCTTAGGGTATCCTATGAAGATGCACTTCTCCGATTTGGGTTCGAGCTTATCAGGCTAAAGCCTTTTGACATACGTGTCGCAACCTCAACATTTTAGAAACGATAGCTTAGGTTTCTTGCCAAACCACTGTTCATACCGTGTCATCGCCACGAATTTACACGGTGCCCTATTTAACGTGAATGCATCTGTCTCTAATGCATAACCCCAAAATGATAGTGGTAAATTGGTAAGAGACATCATAGATCGCACCATATCTAATAAAGTACGGTTATGACGTTCGGACATACCATTACGCTGTGGTGTTCCAGGTGGCGTGAGTTGTGAAACTATTCCACTTTGTTTTAAATGAAGGCCAAACTCGTAACTCTAATATTCACCTCCACGATCAGATCGTAGAAACTTTATTTTTTCTATGATGATTCTCCACTTCACACTGAAATTCCTTGAACTTTTCAAATGTTTCAGACTTGTGTTTCATTAAGTAGATATACCCATACCTACTCAAATCATCTGTGAAGGTCAGAAAATAACGATACCTTCCGTGTGCCTCAACACTCATCAGACCGCATACATCAGTATGTATTATTTCCAGTAAGTCATTCGCTCACTCCATTGTTCCGGAGAACGGAGTTTTAGTCATCCTGGCCATGAGGCATGGTTCCCAAGTATCAAATGGTTCATAATCAACTGATTCCAAAAAACCATCCGTATAGAGTTTCTTCATGCCCTTTACACCAATATGACCTAAACGACAATGCCACAAATATGCTGCCCTATCATTAACAACTTTGCATCTTTTGGATCTAATATTATGAATATGTGTATCACTACAATCAAGATTCAATAAACCATTTACATTGGGTGTATGACCATAGAAGGTTTTATTCACGTAAACAGAACAACAATTATTCTCTGACTTAAAGGAATAACCGTATCGCACTAAACATGATCCAATCATATTCATGCTCAACGCAAACACCAAATAACATTTATTTAGGTCCAACACTAATCCCGAAGGTAGAGGGAATGTGCGATGGCGATCTTATCAATCTTGGAATCAGTTCCAACACACAGTGTCACCTCGCCCTTAACTAGTCTCTGTTCATTTTGCAACTCCCGTTTCGAGTTATTAATCTTAGCAACTGAACCGGTATCAAATATCCTGGTGTTACTATGAACAGTAGTAAAGTACACATCAATAACATGTATATCAAATATACCTTTGTTCACTTTGCCATCCTTCTTATCCGCCAAGTATTTGGGGTTGTTCCGTCTCCAGTGACCAGTTCCTTTGTAGTAGAAGCAATCAGTCTCAGGCTTGGGTCTAGCTTTGGGCTTCTTCAAGGGAGCGGAAACTTGTTTGCCATTCTTCTTGAAGTTCCCTTTATTTCTATTACCATTTTACTTGAAACTACTGGTCTTTTCAACCATCAACACTTGATGCTCTTTCTTGATTTCTAACTTTGCTGATTTCAGCATCGAGAAGAGCTCGGGAATCATTTTCGTCGTCCCTTGCATATTATAGTTCATCACGAAGTTCTAGTAGCTTGGTGATAGTGACTAGAGAACTTTGTCAATCGCTATCTTATTTGGAAGATTAACTCCAACTTGATTCAAGCAATTGTAGTACCCAGACACTCTAAGCACATGCTCACTGGCTGAGCTATTCTCCTCCATCTCGTAGGCACAGTACTTGTCAGAGGTCTCATACCTCTCAACACGGGAATGTGATATCTACTACGCAACCTTCTTCTTGTAGACGTTGTTGGGCCTCCAAGTGCAGAGGTCTGTAGGACAGTAGCAAATTTCCCTCAAGTGGATGAACTAAGGTTTATCAACCCGTGGGAGGTGTAGGATGAAGATGGTCTCTCGCAAACAACCCTGCAACCAAATAACAAGGAGTCTTTTGTATCCCCAACACACCCAATACAATGCCAAATTGTATAGGTGCATTAGTTCGGCGAAGAGATGGTGATACAAGTGCAATATGGATGGTAGATATAGGTTTTTGTAATCTGAAAATATAAAAACAACAAGGTAACTAATGATAAAAGTGAGCGTAAACGGCATTGCAATGCTAGGAAACAAGGCCTAAGGTTCATACTTTCACTAGTGCAAGTTCTCTCAACAATAATAACATAATTAGATCATATAACAATCCCTCAACATGCAACAAAGAGTCACTCCAAAGTTACTAATAGCAGAGAACAAATGAAGAGATTATGGTAGGGTACGAAACCACCTCAAAGTTATCCTTTCTGATGGATCTATTCAAGAGTCTGTAGTAAAATAACACGAAGCTATTCTTTCCATTCGATCTATCATAGAGTTTGTACTAGAATAGCACCTTAAGACACAAATCAACCAAAACTCTAATGTCACCTAGATACTCCAATGTCACCTCAAGTATCCATGGGCATGATTATATGATATGCATCACACAATCTCAGATTCATCTATTCAACCAACACAAAGTACTTCAAAGAGTGCCCCAAAGTTTCTACCGGAGAGTGAAGACAAAAACGTGTGCCAACCCCTATGCATAAGTTCATTGAACCCGCAAGTTGATCACCAAAACATACATCAAGTAGATCACGTGAATATCCCATTGTCACCACAGATAAGCACGGCAAGACATACATCAAGTGTCCTCAAATCCTTAAAGACTCAATCCGATAAGATAACTTCAAAGGTAAAACTCAATCCAATACAAGAGAGTAGAGAGGGAGAAACATCATAAGATCCAACTATAATAGCAAAGCTCGCGATACATCAAGATCGTGCCAAATCAAGAACACGAGAGAGAGAGAGATCAAACACATAGCTACTGGTACATACCCTCAGCCCCGAGGGTGAACTACTCCCTCCTCGTCTTGGAGATCGCCGGGATGATGAAGATGGCCATCGGTGAGGGATCTCCCCTCCGGCAGGGTGCCGGAACAGGGTCCCGATTGGTTTTTGGTGGCTACAGAGGCCTGCGGCGGCGAAACTCCCGGTCTATTGTGCTCTCCGATGTTTTTAAGGTATATGGATATATATAGGCGACAGAAGTTGGTCATGGGAGCCACGAGGGGCCCACGAGGGTGGGGGGCACGCCCAGGGGGTAGGGCACGCCTCCCTGCGTTGTGGCCACCTCGAAGCTTCCCTGACGTCTACTCCAAGTCTCTTGGATTGCTTCTGTTCCAAAAATAACTCTCCCGAAGGTTTCATTCCGTTTGGACTCCATTTGATATTCATTTTCTTCGAAACACTGAAATAGGCAAGAAAACAACAATTTGGGCTGGGCCTCTGGTTAATAGGTTAGTCCCAAAAATAATATAAAAGTGTATTGTAAAGCCGATTAAACATCCAAAATAGATAATATAATAGCATGGAACAATAAAAAAGTATAGATACGTTGGAGACGTATCAAGCATCCCCAAGCTTAATTCCTGCTCGTCCTCGAGTAGGTAAATGATAAAAACAGAATTTTTGATGTGGAATGCTACCTAGCATATTTCTAAATGTAATTTTCTTTATTGTGGCATGAATGTTCACATCCAAATGATTCAAGATAAAAGTTTAATATTGACATGAAAACAATAGTACTTCAAGCATAATAACAAAGCAATCATGTCTTCTCAAAATAACATGGCTAAAGAAAGCTATCCCTACAAAATCATATAGTCTGGCTATGCTCTATCTTCATCACAGAAAGTATTTAATCATGCACAACCTGATGACAAGCCAAGAAATTGTTTCATACTTTTGATGTTCTCAAACATTTTCAATCTTCACGCAATACATGAGCGTGAGCCATGGACATAGCACTATATGTGGAATAGAATGGTGGTTGTGGAGAAGACAAAAAGGGAGAAGATAGTCTCACATCAACTAGGCATATCAACCGGCTATGGAGATTCCCATTAATGGATATCAATGTGAGTGAGTAGGGATTGCCATGCAACGGATGCACTAGAGCTAAAAGTGTATAAAAGCTCAACAAAAGAAACTAAGTGGGTGTGCATCCAACGGATGCACTAGAGAAGATAGACTTGAAAGTGCGTTATATCGACTAGAGGGGGGGTGAATAGGCGATTTTTATGAATTCTTCACTGAGGAATTTGCCGGTGAGGAAATTCCTTACTGAAGAACTACTAGCAGCGGAATAAGTACTCAGAAGTAAGCATAACAGGATACAAGCATGGTTATCATGATGAAATGAAGACAAGCACAGAGTACAGAAAGCATAAACACAGGATAACAAGATGAAGACAAACAGACTGAAGAAATTGAACTGAGGAATTTGAGAAAGTCTTCAATCAAAGTCTTCAAACACAGATATGAACAACATTCAACACAGTAATGAGGAAATGAAAGGGTTGAGGAAATAGAACCAGTTAGTTGGTGAAGACAATGATTTGGTAAACCAGTTCCAACTGCTGTCTCAGTTGTACGTCTGGTTGGAGCGGCTGAGTATTTAAACTCGAGGACACGCAGTCCCGGACACCCAGTCACTGAGCCGCAACTCAGGACACCCAGTCCTCGCCGTATTCTCCTTGAACTAAGACCACGCAGGTCTCGTCCAATCACTCGTGGTAAGTCTTCAGGTGACTTCCAAACCTTCACAGACTTGGTCACTCGGCAATCCACAATTCCTCTTGGATGCTCTAGACCTTGACGCCTAACCGTCTGGAAGAAGCATAGTCTACAAAGGTAACAAGCGTCGGATCCACAAAGGATCAATTTCTTCAGTGATGCTCAATCACTTTGGGTTTGTGGGGGTTTGGTTTTGGATTTTCCTCACTTGATGATTTTCGCTCAAAGTCCTCGGAGGATGGGTTGCTCTCAGATGACAAGTGTCAAGTTCTCTCGGAGCAGCCAACCAACTAGTGGTTGTAGGGGGCGGCTATTTATAGCCTAGGGAGCAGCCCGACATGATAAGACATAAATGCCCTTCAATGATATGACCGTTAGGTGGATAAGATATTTTGGACAGTCGGCGCGCAGCACAACAACGGTCGGAAATTTGACTGTCAAAGTCCTCAGGGCTATCATGTTCCTCACTGTGTAGGCAATTCGCACTGGCGAATTCCTAACTCCTCAGTCAGAGCAAAGTCCTCAGTGACCAGAAGAACTGCGTCTCTGTCACTGAAGAAATTGACTGAACTGTATGAGATTTCCAATGGCTTCACTCGAAGGGATTGGTAGGTGTAGGATTTTGAGTTGAGCATCACATGGAAATTTTTCCTTAGTATTTCCTCGACCCCCTTTAACAGTACGGTGTTTCCTATGACTCAAGAAAGAGAAAATGAAACTACGAAAACAAAAGTCTTCACGCTTCATGTTCCTCAAATGAATACCAAGTCTTCAAGGTCACACCAATTTCTTCACTTTCAAAGTCTTCAGAAAGTCTTCAGAATATCAAAGTCTTCAGTCGAAGAACTTCATTTTTAGGGGTCGACTTTCTCTGTAAATATCAAACTCCTCATAGACTTATAGACCTGTGTACACTCACAAATGCATCAGTCCCTTAACCTATAAGTCTTCAATACACCAAAATCACTAAGGGGCACTAGATGCACTTATAATCTCCCCCTTTTTGGTGATTGATGACAACATAGGTTAAGTTTTCAACGGGGATAAGCATATGAAGTGTAAATACTGATATTGAGGAATTTGATTGCAAGATATAGAAGAACTCCCCCTGAAGATGTGCATAGTGAGGAATTTGCTTTTGAGGCAATGCACATTTGAAGAGTTGAATCATGGAGATCTCCCCCTATATCTTGTAATTCATACACGCATTCGATATATAATATGAAAAATTTGAAATGCATGATGAAATATGGTGCCTGATGAGATTCAGCATGCGTGCAATAATATTAACGAGGAATAAGCATGCAGAATAGCACATCAAAAGCATCAGAGCTCAGTGCATCAAAAGCATCAGAGCACGACCAAAAGTATCAAGGCACCATCGGATTTAAGATTACAACTCGATCCAATAAAAGTTTTGGAAGAACGAGAGTTGTAACTTAAGAAAAAAATGTCCTTAGTATAGACCCGCTTGAAGACTAACTCAGATTTCTCCCCCTTTGTCATCAAATGACCAAAAGG
The DNA here is from genome assembly GCA_963921465.1 of Triticum timopheevii. Classification (NCBI taxonomy): domain Eukaryota; kingdom Viridiplantae; phylum Streptophyta; class Magnoliopsida; order Poales; family Poaceae; genus Triticum; species Triticum timopheevii. The sequence continues at coordinate 159,699,656 of OY997272.1, forward strand.
ATAGAAACTGAGGACTAACGCCCCTGAAGAATTTCACGTTGATGGAGGAGCGCCAGTGTTGTCGGGGTTGTTTGTTGTAGCAGGGCCTGCCGCAGTGTCGTCCAAATCTTCATACTCATCAGTATCACGCGATGAAGAATAAGAGCTGGCCACCAGTGGAGGAACTTTGACCCTCTTGAATTTCTTCGGAGGAGGTGCAGACCAGTCAAATTCTTCCTTAAGACCCATAGTCTTCAATTCTTCAGCGCTATAAACATGAGTGAGAACAGCCCAGGTGCGGTTGAGGGTTTCATGAAGGTAGTAGTGGTTTTTCTTCACTGCATTATGTGTTGAGGTCATGTCGTGAAGAATTGCACCAAACTGACACTTTACCCATTTGTGATTGCGATCAACCTTCTGATGAAGACTAAGGAGTAACTCATGATCAGTCATCACCCTGGGTGCTGTGGCTTGAGGATTTTGCTTGGCTGATGTATTTGCGGCAGTGTCATGTGTGGCAGAGTCGTCATTGGTTGAGTAAGATGTAGCCAGACGAAATTGACCATCCAATGGACGAGTGCCTTCATCGATCACAGCAGCTGCCTTACCCTTATCATCAGATGAAGAAACTGGTCGCTTGAGAACTTCAATGGGAGGCAAGTAGCTACCATGGTTCAGAGTGTCAGCCTTGTAATTCAGTGAAGATCTTGCCCTTATGAATCTCATAATCCAAGGTGCATAGGGCTTCAGCTCGAATGGTGACATAGCAACATTAGCCAGAGTCCTCATGAAGAAATCACGGAAGTTGACGGGAACGCCATGAATGATGTTGAAAAGCATATTCTTCATGATGCCAACGACTTCTTCATCATTTGAATCGTGGCCTTTAATAGGATTCATTGTTTTCGTCAGAATGTGATAGACAGTCCGAGGCACATAGAGCAATTCCTTGACGAGGAATTTGGTTCGTGGGGCCTGCCCTGGCTTCAAAGGCTTCATGAGCACTTGCATGTAGTGATTTGTCAGTTCAGGGTCATTGTAGATGCAAGGTGCACTGTCATGGGAAGGATCAAGTGGAAGGACACGAAGCAATTCAGTTGCAGGTGCCTTATAGTGAGTGTTTTCGGTCATCCAATCCAACACCCATGAATTGACATCTTCAGCATCTCCGGTGATATGCAGTGTAGCATAGAATTGAAGAATGAGTTCTTCATTCCAATCACAGATGTCAGTGCTAAAATTGAGTAGTCCTGCATCGTGAATAACACTGAGGACTGGCTCGAAGCATGGCAGAGATTCCATATCCACGTGAGGAATATGTTCATGATCGAAGATTTTGTCCTTGTCAAACAGCACTGAGGAATAGAAGTTGGCTTGACTAGCAGTCCAGAAACGCCTCTTCCTTATGCGACTAGAGTCATATGGATTATAGTCAGTGAAGAACACATGCTCAGAAAAGAAGTCTTCAGCCTTGAATTTTTGCTTGCTTGAGAACTGATTCTTCGGTTTGGGCAGAGGAGTGTCAGTGATTTGCAGCACAACCTCAGGAATCGCGAGCTCAGGTCCTTCAGGCTGAGGAATTTCTGGTTCCTCTTCTTGTGCAACTTGAGGATCAACAGCAGCAGGTTCTTCAGCACTAGCGGCTGGAATTTCTTCATGAACAGAAGGAGTGGGATGAGTTTCTTCAGAGCCCATCTGAACTGTTGTTGCCGGGGACTGAGGAATTTGTTGGATAGGTGTGAATGGAGGAGCATTGGGATGCTGACTTTCCCAAAAGTCATTATTCGTCACTGGTGTAGTGCATCCAATATTCACATCTTCATCTTCATTTTCAATTTCCTCAACACCAGCCTATTCAGCTGTGAACTGAGGCATAGGTGAGGAAATGATTGGCGTTGAAGAGATTGCTTCCACTTCAATTTCTTCATCAAGCTGCTCTGACATAGCAGCAGAATGATTTTCTTCATCAGATCTGCTTGGGATCTTGTAGTCTTCTCCATAAGGAACAATTTCCTTTGATGACATGGAGGAAATTGGAACATCATCAATAGGATTTTCAAGAGAGCTGGTCATTGGCTTCATTTTCTTCGCAGCCGAAGAATTTGACGCAGCTGATGCCTTCCTTTTCTTCACTGCAGCTCGCTCTGTAGCCTTGGCCTTCTTCACTTCATAGGTAGAAGGAAGAATTGGAGTTGGTGTAGGCCCGGGAGGAGCTGAGGAATCTGGTTGATTTTCTTCAGGCGCAACTGGTGCAGTTGCCCTGATCTCTTCACTTTCTTCAGGCGCACCACTAGTGGATGCCCTGGCAATTTCTTCAGCGGCTGGGATGGAGTCATCAGCCCTGGAACTTGTATTATCATCAGCAGGCTGAAAGTCATCAGCGGTGCTGGCATGTTCTTCAGCAGGCTGAGCAGAGTCTGCAGCCTAAGGATTTTCTTGTTGCGATGGGGCTGCAACAGTTGTCATTTTCTTCGTCAGATTGACGAATCTCACTTTGGCTCCTTGCCAATCAACATTGTATGCATCGAAGTCTTTGCTGAGGGCTTGGATTTCCGATTGAGCCTGGAGAAGTTCCTCAGGTGTCAGTCTGACAACATTCTTCTTCAGGAGCTTCTCCTTTCTAGATTGAGCTTTCTTTATTTCTCTTGCCTTCTCAAATTTCCATTTCTCTTGAGTGATGAAATGGGTCAGCATGTGACTTTGACCGGGAGTCAGAGGCAGATCAGGCATTGGAGTGTTTGGATCCTTGTGCCAAAGATCAATGTAATCGAGGATCTTCTTCGGATCCAAAAGTAGTGGCACAGATGTGCCTTTGGCTCTAGCGGCCTTCACTTGTCTATCTCTGATGATTTCTGCAAGTTCTTCATCAGAAGCTTCATCATCAGAGGGCACTTGAAATGCAACCTGTTTCTTCCATGGACTTGGCCGAGGACCGCGTCCAGCTGTTGCTTTAGTCTTCAACAGAGTGGGGCCTGATGAGGACATTGGTGCAGCTGAGGAACTTGCTGAGACACCAGAAGCAATTGAAAAACCAGTAGTCCTTTGGCATGTAGCCAGATGCACAGGAGTTGAGGACTTTGGTGGAGTAGTAGTGGTCTGAGGAATTTGCCGTGAGGGCATTGCTGAGGAACTGGGCCGTGAGGGCGCTGTCGGTGAAGCACTTGGCTTGCGAGCAGGCTTCTTTGGCATTGATTTCCTCGGTCTGACCGAGGACTCAGCAGCAGCAGAATCCTCATTGAATTTCCTCACTGCCTCCTTGGCTTGTCTTGCCAATTTATCTTGGCCTTTAGTCCATTCTTCAGGAAAGTCCTCACCACTTTTGATACTAGTGGGATCAGCTACTTGGCCAGGTGCCAATGGAACTCTAGGGCATGGAGGATTGAGGGCGAATTTCTTCATGTACTTTGGAGTAACATATCGATATTCCCTCCATTCTCTTGCCCATCTTCGTTCAATTTTCTGAATGCGCACTTTACGCTGATTTTTGTTCTCTTTGCCAAACTTGGCTTCATCGGGTGTGCAATAGTCCTTATAGAGTTCATCAGGGATTTTGAAAGCAGTCATGACCTCAGGCCTCTTTCCTCCTTTCTGCGGTCTCTTTCCTTCAGCCATATTCTTCAAATGAGGAATTTGAACAATTGAACACTCTGAAGAAGTATGCAGTTTTTCTTCGAGGAATGCTGCAAATGAGTTAAGTTGATGAGAACCTAGTGATTCAGCAGCGGACATGAGTACCTGTGAACAGAGTGTAGGTGCGAGGAATTTGGAGAGGTCATATGCGTTCTCAAAAGATTTTTCAAAAAGACAAGTTTTGAGGAATTTGACCAGATGAGCCTTGAGGAATTTCACCAAGCGTTTTGTCTCAGGTTCCAGAGTTGTATAGATCGAAGATCCACACAATTGAGGAGTCTTGAAGAAAATGATTGCTTAGAGAAATAGTTCAAGATCATACGATCCGTGAGGTGTTCATATGTGTGAGGATTTGAAGAAAACACCTTTGAAGATTTTCAGGAAAGCTTGAGAATCAAAGTGAGTAATAAAAGTAACTTTTAATTACCCGAAATGAAGAACACGATGAACTGAGAAGAACAGATGCGAAGTTTGTCAGGTTAGATCTCCCACGCCCTAACTTGGCAGAGGGAGACAGCTACGGCGGCGGCGGAGTGAAGATTTCCGCGGCCGGCGTGAGTACGACAGCGACGAGGTCGAGGCAGTGAAGCTCTTCCTCACCGGCGACGATGGAGTAGCGGCAGCGCTAGGGTTTGAGGAGCTCGAGCGAGAGACAGCGACCGAGCGGAGTAAATGAAGTGAGGAAGGGGAGAGGGGTATTTATAGCCACGATGAAAAGCTGTTCGCCCGAAGATTTTGGGACGAACATGCCCCTGCCCTTTCTTCTTCACGTGACATGTGTCACCCACGTACTGTGCAGATGCGATCGTGTAAGATCGTGGGTGAATAAAATAATGCATCGTGGGATGCAGAATGGTTTGAGCGGTAAAACCGAAAATCTGGATAAGATTTGTTTTAAAGTTTCGTTCGCAATTTCTTCAGCTGACAAGGACACAGTGAAGACTTTGAACGAGTTTCAAATAGAACGCACATGAAGAATTTGTGAGTAGATTGGGTTGAGTATAGCATAGAGGGGAAAGGGTCCGATCACATTCACGTAGCAGAAAAAGCAACATGAAGAAATAGCCATAAGTGAATGCTGTAGAGGACATAAACTCATATATATATATATATATATATATATATATATATATATATATATATATATATAGCCAATGAAGAAAAACGACGGAAACAGTGAAGATTTTGCAAAGTTGAAGAATTTGAAAAACTGAAGAATTTCAAAATTTAGGAATAATTCAAATTGAAGATTTTCAACTTTTGTGGTGGTGTGTCCCACCGTATAAGAATGATGATTTCAGACACCGTGTACAATTGTTGTAGGGTTCTGAAAATCAAATTCTTCATTAATTTCTTCACACTTAGAGTGTTATTCTTCATTGATTGAAGAAAAATGTTTCTTCATGTGTTGCACATCTAAGTCATCAATTTTGCATAAGTGTTAGGATGTGTGTCCTTTTCAAAGAACATTTGAAGATTCTAAGATATTTAGCTCACACCGCAACTTGCTAAATCTCTTCTCATCCAAGGGCTTAGTGAAGATATCAGCTAGCTGTTCTTCAGTCTTCACGTGCTCGATGGAGATGTCGCCCTTCAACACATGATCATGAAGAAAATGATGACGAATCTGGATGTGCTTTGTCTTCGAGTGCTGAACTGGGTTGTGAGCAATCTTGATGGCACTCTCATTGTCACAGAGGAGAGGCACATTCTTCACGTTGACGCCATAGTCCTTGAGGGTTTGCTTCATCCAAAGCAGTTGAGCACAGCATGAGCCAACAGCAATGTATTCAGCTTCAGCAGTAGACAGTGATACGCAGTTCTGTTTCTTCGAGGACCAACAGACCAAAGATCGTCCGAGGAAATGACAAGTGCCAGATGTTGACTTGCGGTCCACACGATCACCAGCATAGTCAGAGTCAGAATATCCAATGAGATCAAAAGCTGAGCCCTTGGGGTACCATAATCCTAGTGTTGGTGTGTGAGCTAGATATCGAAGAATATGCTTCACAGCCTTATGGTGTGATTCCTTCGGTGCAGCTTGAAATCGGGCACACATGCAAACACTAAGCATTATATCTGGCCTAGATGCACATAAGTACAATAAAGAACCAATCATGGAGTGGTATACGTTGTGATCGAAGTCAATACCATTTTCGTCAGTGCATAGATGGCCATTTGTGGGCATAGGAATTTTCACGCCTTTGCAATCTTGCATGCCAAATTTCCTCAGTACATCTTTGAGGTATTTCTCCTGAGATATGAATATGCCATTGCGCTGCTGACGAATTTGAAGACCTAAGAAGAATTTCAACTCTCCCATCATAGACATTTGATATTCTTCACTCATCATATAGGCAAATTCATCACTATAACGTTGGTTAGTACAGCCAAAGATAATATCATCAACATATATTTGGCACACAAACAGTTCACTATCATAAGATTTAGTAAAGAGAGTAGGATCAAGTGACCCGGGTGTGAAGCCATTCTTCACGAAGAATTCCTTCAATGTATCATACCACGCCCGAGGGGCTTGCTTGAGGCCATAGAGGGCCTTATTGAGTCTGAAGACTTTGTCAGGATTCTTTGGATCTTCAAAACCTGGGGGTTGAGCAACATATACTTCTTCCTCAAGCTTACCATTGAGGAATGCACTTTTCACATCCATTTGATATAAGATGATATCATGATGGTTAGCATAGGCAAGTAATATGCGAATAGCCTCAAGTCTAGCAATAGGTGCAAAATTTTCATCGAAATCAATTCCTTCAACCTGTGTGTAGCCTTGAGCTACTAGTCGTGCCTTATTCCTCACCACAAGGCCATTTTCATCTTGCTTGTTGCGGTAGATCCACTTTGTGCCAATGATATTATGCTTGCGAGGATCTGGGCGATTGACCAATTCCCAAACATTATTGAGCTCGAACTGATGTAATTCTTCTTGCATAGCCTGAATCCACTCCGGTTCCAGAAATGCTTCATCTACCTTAGTGGGCTCTGTGATAGAGACAAAAGCATAGTGCCCACAAAAGTTAGATAAATGTGAAGCTTTTGAGCGTGTGAGAGGACCTGGTGCACGAATGTCATCGATGATCTTCTCCACTTGCACTTCTTTTGCAATGCGAGGATGAGGTGGTTGTCGCTGAGGAATTTGATCATCATTTTCTTCAGCACCATTTTCCTCATCATGTTCTTCAGGTGCATCAGCTCGACGTTCTTCATGAACAGGAATGAATTCTTCAGCAGATTCTTCAGTAGGAATGACATCCTCAGTTGCCTTGAGCTTGATAGCATCCACAGGTGTTGGTTCATCTAACACAAAAGGTAGGTGCTCTCTTTGCGAGTCATTAGTTTCATCGAACCGCACATCTACAGTGTCAACAATCTTGTGAAGAACAATGTTGAAGACTCTGTAGGTGTGCGAGTCCTTTCCGTAACCAAGCATAAAACCTTCATGTGCTTTCGGTGCAAATTTAGAGTTGTGGTGAGGATCTCTAATCCAGCATTTAGCACCGAAGACTTTGAAATAACTCACATTGGGTTTCTTGTCAGTGAGGAGTTCATAGGCCGTCTTTTTGAAGAATTTGTGAAGATATACTCTGTTGATGATGTGGCAAGCAGTATCAATTGCATCAATCCAAAAACGCTGAGGCGTTTTGTATTCATCAAGCATAGTGCGAGCCATCTCAACAAGAGTTCTGTTCTTGCGCTCCACGACGCCATTTTGCTGAGGAGTATAGGGAGCAGATAACTCATGAGTAATACCAAGTTCATCAAGATAGGCATCAAGATCGGAATTCTTGAACTTAGTTCCATTGTCACTTCTGATGTGCTTGATCTTCACACCAAAGTTGGTTCAAGCCCTCGAGGAAAATCGTTTGAAGACTTCCTGCACTTCATGTTTGTAAGTAACAATGTGTACCCATGTATATCGAGAATAATCATCAACAATGACAAAACCATATAGAGATGCATCATTAGTGACTGCTGAGTAATGATTAGGTCCGAAGAGGTCCATGTGAAGCAATTAGAATGGACGAGTAGTGGTCATGATAGTTTTCGCTGGATGCTTGGCCTTGGTCATTTTCCCAGCCTCACAGGCTCCGCATAAGTGATCCTTGAGGAATTTGACATTTTCAATGCCAATGACATGCTTCTTCTTCGCAAGCGTGTTCAAATTCCTCATGCCTGCGTGACCAAGTCGTCGATGCCATAGCCAGCCTTCTGAAGCTTTTGCAAGTAGGCACACGGCTGGTTGTGGTCCTGTAGAGAAATCAACAATATACAAATCTCCTCTCCTAAAGCCTTCGAAGACTTTGGAATTGTCAGCTTCCATAATCACAACACAGCGATACTTGCCAAAGACAACAACCATATCAAGATCACAAAGCATTGAGACTGACATGAGATTGTATCCTAAGGACTCAACAAGCATGACTTTGTCCATGTGTTTATCCTTAGAGATTGCAACCTTACCAAGACCCAATACCTGACTTTTGCCTTTGTCAGCAAAGATGATATGCTTCAGAGGTGATGGTGATAAAGGAGAATCCATCAATAGATTCTTGTCACCAGTCATGTGATTTGTACATCCACTATCGAGGACCCATTCAGTGGTTTTGGGTTGATCATCCTGCAGATGAATTAGTGTAACTTACAATCTCATATGCTTCATCAGTGAAGAATATGATATCAAGTTCATCAGATGAATTTCATCAAGCAGTAAACAGATATAGCAGTATGAGGACGTGTGAAATGAAAGTTCATTTCATCATGATTCGCCTGCGTCCTTTCAGGCATTTTCGTCAGGTCCCCAGCAAATTCTTCAGACGTTAAAGCACGTCTGGAGACCTGACCCTGCAGAAGATATTAGTTCTTTTTCTTCACCACCCACATCTGAAGGGGTGGCAAAGAGTTCATCACTCTGCGAGCACCATATGAGAATGGTGGCAAAGATGCCAAACCATTTCGTTTCACATAAGAGGGGTTAGGGTAAGCATATGAATAAGCAGAGAAATTCTTTGAGGACTTATGAACATAATGATTTGAAGAATAATGCACATATTCATAGCCCTTAGCTCTACGCTGCGACACAGAGTTGTTAGCATGATGATAATCATATGAGGACTTTGATCCATATGAAGAATTTGGTCCGTATGAAGAATTTGATCTGGGGTTCCTGTTCTTCACAGGTGGTGTCATGGGGACATTTACCTGAAGACTTTCAACATAACTTTTGGGAACCCAGATTTTCTTCATAGGGGAACCGTTCCTGCAGTTAGTGCCAACATATCTAGCAAATACTTCACCATTCTGATTTTTGAACAGTTTATAGTTGGAGTCAAATGACTCATCAGAAGAATGAGGAGATGCACATGTAAAGCCAGATAAGTTAGATGGATCAACTGGAGGTCCCTTTGCAGCAACCCATGAGGTTTCCGGGTACTGCTCAGGCTTCCAATATGTTCCATCAGCATTGAGTTTCCTCTCAAAAGCAATACCCTCTTTCCTAGGGTTTCTGTTGATGATCTGCTTTTTGAGCACATCACAAAGAGTCTGATGCCCTTTGAGGCTTTTGTACATGCCGGTCATGTACAATTCCTTCAGCCCTGCATTGTCAGTGATACTAGCAATGTCCTCAGATGAGGAATTAGTGATAGCATAGGCAAGTGAAGAATTTGTAATAGTTGAAGCATTTGAACATTCAGGTGAAGAATTAGCAGATTCACGTTCAATGCACTTTAAGCATGGAGGAACAAATTCTTCCTGAGAAGTGCTGATTTGTTGAGCTAGTAATGAATCGCGCTCCTTCTGAAGATCCTCATAACACACTCTTAGCTTTTCAAGATCTTCCTGTCTTTGAAGAGATTCAAGAGAAAGCTTCTCGTGATCTTGCTTTTCTTGAAGAAATTCATAAGAAAGTTTCTCATGATCAGATAAGAGAGTGTTATGATGACTTTGAAGGTTATCAAACCTAGACTGAAGTCTCTGAAGATTTTCAGTCAGGGCTTTAGTGCGATCCATTTCTTCACCCAACATATCATAACTTTTGTCTAGCATGTTTTAAACCTTTTCAAAAGCCCGTTGTTGTTTTACAGCAATCTTAGCAAGTTTAGAGTAGCTGGGCTTGAGATCCTCATCAGATTCATTTTCACTAGATTCAGAGGAGTTGTATTTGAGTACCTTTGCACCTTTCGCCATGAAGCAATAGGTGGGAGCGTAGTCATCATTATCTTCATCAGGCTTGTCGGTGTAGTTAGTTTCTTCAGTGTTGAAGATGGACTTGCTAACGAAAGCAGTAGCGAAGGCCAGACTCGCCATACCAGATTCAGATTCTTCAGACGCCTCCTCTTCATCATTTTCCTCAGATTCAGCTTCAGAGTCCATTTCCTTTCCAATGAATGCCCGAGCCTTCTTGGAGCTGCTCTTCTTGTGAGATGAAGACTTCGAGGATTTTGATGACGAAGATTTTGACGATTTCTTCTTCTTCTTCGCATCATCAGAACTGTAATCCTTGTATTTCTTCTTCTTCATTTCTTTTTCCCACTGAGGACAATCTTGAATATAGTGACCAGGTTTCTTGCATTTGTGGCACAACCTTCTCTTATAGTCACTGGATGAGGAATCACTGCTTCTTGAGGATTTTCCAAAGCGACCACGTCTTGAAAACTTCTGGAATTTCTTCACGAGCAGTGCTAGCTCTGGCTCAATTCTTCAGGATCACCAAGGCTACTACCAGAATCCTCACATTCAGAGTCAGACACAGCCTTGGCCTTTAGGGCACGTGGTTTGCCATAGCTTGAACCATAGAGATCTCTCTTTTCAGCAAGCTGGAACTCATGAGTATTTAGCCTTTCGAGGATATCGGCAGGATCAATAGACTTGTAGTCAGCACATTCTTGTATCATCAGTCCCAGAGTATCAAATGAGGAATCAAGCGATCTCAACAGTTTCTTCACTACTTCATGATCAGTGATGTCAGTGGCACCGAGGGCTTGAAGCTCATTTGAGATGTCAGTGAGGCGATCAAAGGTTTGTTGGACATTTTCATTGTCGAGTCTTTTGAAGCGGTTGAAGAGATTCCGAAGAACATCAACTCGAGAGTCACTCTGAGTTGAGACTCCTTCATTCACTTTGGACAGCCTATCCCAGATAAGCTTAGCAGTTTCCAAAGCACTCACTCTTCCATACTGTCCTTTACTCAGATGGACACATATGATATTCTTCGCTTGAGAATCGAGTTGCTTGAATCTCTTCACATTGGTAGCGTTGAGTGAGGGTGTAACAGAGGGGACACCATTTTCCACAACATACCAGAGATCGTTGTCAATTGCCTCAAGATGCATTCGCATCTTGTTCTTCCAGTAGGGGTAGTCCGTCCCATCAAAGGTAGGACACCCAGCCGAGACCTTGATCATACCTGCGGTCGACATAACTAAAACTCCAGGCGGTTAAACCAAAATCACACAAAACAAGGGAGTACCTTGCTCTGATACCAATTGAAAGTGCGTTATATCGACTAGAGGGGGGGGTGAATAGGCGATTTTTATGAATTCTTCAGTGAGGAATTTGCCAGTGAGGAAATTCCTTACTGAAGAACTACTAGCAGCGGAATAAGTACTCAGAAGTAAGCATAACAGGATACAAGCATGGTCATCATGATGAAATGTAGACAAGCACAGAGTACAGAAAGTGTAAACACAGGATAACAAGATGAAGACAAACAGACTGAAGAAATTGAACTGAGGAATTTGAGAAAGTCTTCAGTCAAAGTCTTCAAACACAGATCTGAACAACATTCAACACAGTGATGAGGAAATGAAAGGGTTGAGGAAATAGAACCAGTTAGTTGGTGAAGACAATGATTTGGTAAACCAGTTCCAACTGCTGTCTCAGTTGTACGTCTAGTTGGAGCGGCTGAGTATTTAAACTCGAGGACACGCATTCCCGGACACCCAGTCACTGAGTCGCAACTCAGGACACCCAGTCCTCACCGTATTCTCCTTGAACTAAGACCACGCAGGTCTCGTCCAATCACTCGTGGTAAGTCTTCAGGTGACTTCCAAACCTTCACAGACTTGGTCACTCGGCAATCCACAATTCCTCTTGGATGCTCTAGACCTTGACGCCTAATCGTCTGGAAGAAGCACAGTCTTCAAAGGTAACAAGCATCGGATCCATGCAGGATCAATTTCTTCAGTGATGCTCAATCACTTTGGGTTTGTGGGGGTTTGGTTTTGGATTTCCCTCACTTGATGATTTTCGCTCAAAGTCCTCGGAGGATGGGTTGCTCTCAGATGACAAGTGTCAAGTTCTCTCGGAGCAGCCAACCAACTAGTGGTTGTAGGGGCGGCTATTTATAGCCTAGGGAGCAGCCCGACATGATAAGACATAAATGCCCTTCAATGATATGACCGTTAGGTGGATAAGATATTTTGGACAGCCGGCGCGCAGCACAACAACGGTCGGAAATTTGACTGTCAAAGTCCTCAGGGCTATCATGTTCCTCACTGTGTAGGCAATTCGCACTGGCGAATTCCTAACTCCTCAGTCAGAGCAAAGTCCTCAGTGACCAGAAGAACTGCGTCTCTGTCACTGAAGAAATTGACTGAACTGTATGAGATTTCCAATGGCTTCACTCAAAGGGATTGGTAGGTGTAGGATTTTGAGTTGAGCATCACATGGAAATTTTTCCTTAGTATTTCCTCGACCCCCTTTAACAGTACGGTATTTCCTATGACTCAAGAAAGAGAAAATGAAACTACGAAAACAAAAGTCTTCACGCTTCATGTTCCTCAAATGAATACCAAGTCTTCAAGGTCACACCAATTTCTTCACTTTCAAAGTCTTCAGAAAGTCTTTAGAATATCAAAGTCTTCAGTCGAAGAACTTCATTTTTAGGGGTCGACTTTCTCTGTAAATATCAAACTCCTCATAGACTTATAGACCTGTGTACACTCACAAACGCATCAGTCTCTTAACCTATAAGTCTTCAATACACCAAAATCACTAAGGGGCACTAGATGCACTTACAAGACTCTCAAAATAATATAAGTGAAGCATGAGAGTTCATTTATTTCTTTAAAATAAAACCACCACCATGCTCTAAAAAGATATAAGTGAAGCACTAGAGCAAATGACAAACTACTCCGAAAGATATAAGTGAAGATCAATGAGTAGTTGAATAATTATGTAACTATGTGAAGACTCTCTAACATTTAAGAATTTCAGATCTTGGTAATTTATTCAAACAGCAAGCAAAACAAAACAAAATAAGATAAAATGACGCCCCAAGAAAAACACATATCATGTGGTGAATAAAAATATAGCTCCAAGTAAAGTTACCGATGAATGAAGACGAAAGAGGGGATGCCATCCGGGGCATCCCAAAGCTTAGGCTCTTGGTTGTCCTTGAATATTACCTTGGGGTGCCTTGGGCATCCCCAATCTTAGGCTCTTTCCACTCCTTATTCCATAGTCCATCGAATCTTTACCAAAAACTTGAAAACTTCACAACACAAAACTCAACAGAAAACTCGTAAGCTCCGTTAGTATAAGAAAATAAATCACCACTTAGGTACTGTTGTGAACTCATTCTAAATTCATATTGGTGTAATATATACTATAATCCAACTTCTCTATGGTTAATACCCTCCGATACTACTCATAGATTCATCAAAATAAGTAAACAACACATAGAAAACAGAATCTGTCAAAAACAGAAAAGTCTGTAGTAATCTGTAACTCTTGAATACTTCTGTAACTCCACAAATTCTACCAAATTAGGAAAAGCTGAGAAATTTTTGTACCAATCCATAGAAAAAAGAATCGGATACAAAGCACGTTTCTGTGAATTATCAAAACTAATTTACTTGGCGCAAAAGCTTCTGATTTTCAGCAGGATCAACACAGCTATCACCGTAAGCTATCCTAAAGGTCTTACTTGGCACTTTATTGAAACAAAAGCTATAAAACATGATTAATACAGTAGCATAATCATGTGAACACACAAAAGCAGTAAAGGTAAATATTGGGTTGTCTCCTAACAAGCGCTTTTCTTTAATGCCTTTTATCTAGGCATGATGATGACAATGATGCTCACATAAAAGATAAGAATGGAAACATAACGGGAGCATCATGAAGCATAAGACTAGCACATTTAATTCTAACCCACTTCCTATGCATAGGGATTTTGTGAGCAAACAACTTATGTGTACAATAATCAACTAGCATCGGAAGGCAAAACTAGCATAGCTTCAAGATTTTCAACACATAGAGAGGAAACTTGATATTATTGCAATTCCTACAAGCATATGTTCCTCCCTCGTAATAATTTTCAGTAGCATCATGAATGAATTCAACAATATAACCAGCACATAAAGCATTCTTTTCATGATGCACAAGCATATAAATTTTACTACTCTCCCCATAAGCAAACTTCTTCTTTATGGCATACGTATCATCACAATAATCATCATAAATAGGAGGCATGCTTTCATCATAGTAAATTTGCTCATCCAAACTTGGGGGACAAAAAATATCATCTTCATCAAACATAGCTTCCCCAAGATTGTGGCTTTGCATATCATTAGCATCATGGATATTCAAGGAATTCATACTAACAACATTGCAATCATGCTCATCATAAAAAGATCTAGTACCAAACATTTTAATACATTCTTCTTCTAGCAATTGAGCACAATTTTCCTTTCCATCATTCTCACAAAAGATATTAAAAAGATGAAGGTTATGAGGCAAACTCAATTCCATTTTTTTGTAGTTTTCTTTTATAAACTAAACTAGTGATAAAACAAGAAACTAAAAGATTCGATTGCAAGATCTAAAGATATACCTTCAAGCGATAACCTCCTCGGCAACGGCGCCAGAAAAGAGCTTGATGTCTACTACGCAACCTTCTTCTCGTAGACGTTGTTGGGCCTCCAAGTGCAGAGGTTTGTAGGACAGTAGCAAATTTCCCTCAAGTGGATGACCTAAGGTTTATCAATCCGTGGGAGGCGTAGGATGAAGATGGTCTCTCTCAAACAACCCTGCAACCAAATAACAAAGAGTCTCTTGTGTCCCCAACACACCCAATACAATGGCAAATTGTATAGGTGCACTAGTACGGCGAAGAGATGGTGATACATGTGCAATATGGATGGTAGATATAGGTTTTTGTAATCTGAAAATATAAAAACAGCAAGGTAACTAATGATAAAAGTGAGCGTAAACGGCATTGCAATGCCAGGAAACAAGGCCTATGGTTCATACTTTCACTAGTGCAAGTTCTCTCAACAATAATAACATAATTAGATCATATAACAATCCCTCAAAATGCAACAAAGAGTCACTCCAAAGTCACTAATAGCGGAGAATAAACGAAGAGATTATGGTAGGGTACGAAACCACCTCAAAGTTATCCTTTCTGATGGATCTATTCAAGAGTCCGTAGTAAAATAACATGAAGCTATTCTTTCCGTTCGATCTATCATAGAGTTCATTCTAGAATAACACCTTAAGACACAAATCAACCAAAACCCTAATGTCACCTAGATACTCCAATGTCACCTCAAGTATCCGTGGGCATGATTATACGATATGCATCACACAATCTCAGATTCATCTATTCAACCAACACAAAGTACTTCAAAGAGTGCCCCAAAGTTTCTACCGGAGAGTCAAGACGAAAACGTGTGCCAACCCCTATGCATAAGTTCATTGAACCCGCAAGTTGATCACCAAAACATACATCAAGTAGATCACGTGAATATCCCATTGTCACCACAGATAAGCACGACACGACATACATCAAGTGTTCTCAAAATCCTTAAAGACTCAATCCGATAAGATAACTTCAAAGGTAAAACTCAATCCTTTACAAGAGAGTAGAGAGGTAGAAACATCATAAGATCCAACTATAATAGAAAAGCTCGCGATACATCAAGATCGTGCCAAATCAAGAACACGAGAGAGAGATCGAGCGATCAAACACATAGCTACTGGTACATACCCTCAACCCCAAGGGTAAACTACTCCCTCCTCGTCTTGGAGATCGCCGGGATGATGAAGATGTCCACCAGTGAGGGATCTCCCCTCCGGCAGGGTGCCGGAACAGGGTCCGATTGGTTTTTGGTGGCTACAGAGGCCTGCGACGGCGGAACTCCCGATCTATTGTGCTCTCCGATGTTTTTAGGGTATATGGATATATATATATATATAGGCGAAAGAAGTCGGTCAGGGGAGCCACGAGGGGCCCACAAGGGTGGGGGGCGCGCCTCCTTGCCTCATGGCCACCTCGAAGCTTCCCTGACGTCTACTCCAAGTCTCCTGGATTGCTTCTGTTCCAAAAATAACTCTCCCGAAGGTTTCATTCCGTTTAGACTCCGTTTGATATTCATTTTCTTCTGAACACTAAAATAGGCAAGGAAACAACAATTTGGGCTGGGCCTCCGGTTAATAGGTTAGTCCCAAAAATAATATAAAAGTGTATAGTAAAGCCCATTAAACATCCAAAACAGATAATATAATAGCATGGAACAATCAAAAATTATAGATACGTTGGAGACGTATCAGCATGAGATTGAAATACCAATTTCATCTCTTGGAACATCTCATATGCTTCATAGCGTTCAAAACGTTTTTGAAGTCCCGGTTCTAAGCCGTAAAGCATGGCGCACTAAACTATCAAGTAGTCATCATACCGAGCTTTGTCAAACGTTCATAACGTCTGCATCTGCTCCTGGAATAGGTCTATCACCTAGCGGTGCATCAAGGACATAATTCTTCTATGTAGCAATGAGGATAATCCTCATATCACAGACCTATTCCGCATCATTGCTACTACCATCTTTCAACTTATTTTTCTCTAGGAACATATCAAGAATAGGGGAGCTACAACGCAAGCTATTGTTTCTACAACATAATTTGCAAATACTATCAGGACTAAGTTCATGATAAATTTAAGTTCAATTAATCAAATTACTTATGAACTCCCACTTAGATAGACATCCGTCAAGTCATCTAAATTATACGTGATCCAAATCAACGAAACCATGTCCGATCATCACGTGAGATGGAGTAGTCATCAATGGTGAACCTTTCTATGTTGATCATATCTACTATATGATTCATGTTTGACCTTTCGGTCTCCAGTGTTCCGAGGCCATGTCTATACATGCCAGGTCATCAAGTTTAACCTGAGTATTCCGCATGTGCAAAACTGTCTTGCACCCATTGTATTTGAATGTAGAGTTTATCACACCCGATCATCACGTGGTGTCTCAACACGACGAACTGTCGCAACGGTGTTAGTAGTAATCTTGTCTTAATACGTATCCAAAAGTCAAACATGTAAGTCAGCTTTTGGTGTCCATGTTGATTTAGAAAATAACTAGGCAGATTGCCGTGGAGTAACAGGCTAGAGTCCTAGTAGAGTTAGAAATTGTGATCAGCGTTGCCGGTCATTAGATTAGGAAAGTAACATGGTTGAGTCCGGTTAGGAGCCTGGTGATTGTGTTCGAGTAGGACTAGCTAGTTTTGGTCGGCTTGGCATTGGTCCTGAAGGCTACATATATATATATATATATATATATATATATATATATATATATATATATATATATATATATATATATATATATATATGCACCAGGGCTGCGTGAAAGTTGTATCAAGTTGAGAAAAAGAGAAACAGAAATAAAAGAAGAGAGGCACGACACGTGCCTTTGGCAAAAGTTTTTGCGTGTGGTTGTTCATCGTGCTTTGATGTGATCGATCCTGTGGGTAAATTGCAACAATTGGTATCTAGATCAAGGTTCGGAGTTGAAGCCGTGCTTGCCCCGGGGTGGCGATCTACTAGCGCCTCGGGGCGGGCTATGAAGTCGCTGGATGGTGCAGCGACGAGGAGGATCGGGCGATCGTTGTTCGATGGAGTGACAAGGAGGGAGACGGCAGGCTATCGTCCGCAAGGCGGAGGAAGGAGATCGTTGACGGGAGCGGTGGTGCTGAGGTGTGGCACTGGAGCTCATCAAGATCGTCGTATGGGGGAGCCGGATGAGTCATGGAGTCGTGCGAGTTTGCACGGTCAGTCGTCGTCGTGTTAGTGAGTCGTCGTCATCGTCATGTCCAAGTGCTTGTCTTTGTGAGGATTGTCGAAGATGGAGTGTGTCATGTTCGATGGGCTATCTGGTGTGGTGTAGCACCAAGGGCGAAGACATGAAGTGGAGATCAAGCTCCGGCGTATAGTGGGAAGAGGACCAGTGAAGGGGAGCCTCTTCAATGAGGACCTGTCTCTACATGGGACGGTGTGTGATCCGTTGGCATGTATTGCGTTAGGGGTGACCAATAGTGTTGCCTGGCAGCGTGACTGGGAGTCTGGATCATACATTGAGGAGGATCATCAAGTCGCGGATCTACAACAAGTCAAGATCAGGAGAAGTGCGAGGAAGATGACAAGTCAAGATTAGGGGGAGATTGTTAGCAGTAATCTTGTCTTAGTACGTATCCAAAAGTCAAACATGTAAGTTAGCTTTTGGTGTCCATGTTGATTTAGAAAATAACTAGGCAGGTTGCCGTGGAGTAACAGGCTAGAGTCCTAGTAGAGTTAGTAATTGTGATCAGTGTTGCCGGTCATTAGATTAGGAAAGTAACATGGTTGAGTCCGATTAGGAGTCTGGTGATTGTGTTCGAATAGGACTATCTAGTTTGGGTCGGCTAGGCATTGGTCCTCGAGGACTGCGTGAAAGTTGTATCAAGTTGAGAAAAAGAGAAACAGAAATAAAAGAAGAGAGGCACGACACGTGTCTTTGGCAAAAAAATTTGCGTGTGCTTGTTCATCATGATTTGATGTGATCGATCCTGTGGGTAAATTCAAACAAATGGTGCATACTCAGGAAGAATACTTATACCTTGAAATTTAGTGAAGGGGTCACCTTATAATGCTACCGCCGTACTAAGCAAAATAAGATGCATAAAAGATAAACATCACATGCAATCAAAATATGTGAGATGATATGGCCATCATCATCTTGTGCTTTTGATCTCCATCTCCAAACCATCATCATGAGATCCATCGAAACCGGCTCGACACCTTGATCTCCATCGTTGCATCGTGGTCGTCTCGCCAACTATTGCTTCTACAACTATCGCTAACGCATAGTGATAAAGTAAAGCAATTACATGGCATTTCCGTTTCATACAATAAAGAGACAACCATAAGGCTCCTGTCGGTTGCTGATAAGTTTTACAAAACAAGATCAGCTCATACAATAACGTATATCACATCATGTCTTGACCATATCACATCACAACATGCCTTGCAAAAACAAGTCCTCTACTTTGTTGTTGCATGTTTTACATAGCAGCTACGGGCTTCTAGCAAGAACCGTCCTTACCTAAGCATGAAACCTCAATGGTGTTGCGTCAAGTTTGCTGTCTTAACCTTCTTCAAGTACCAGCCATAGTCAAATTCGATTCAACTAAGGTAGGAGAAGCGGACACCCGCCAGCCACCTTTATTAAAAACTAGTTGCATGTCTATCGGTGGAACCGGCCTCATGTACGTGGACATGTAAGGTTGGTCTAGGCCACTTCATTCCATAATACCGCCGAATCAAAATAAGACAATTGTTGTAAGCAATATGACTATCACCGCCCACAACTCTTTGTGTTCTACTCATGCATATCTGTAAGGGAACGTAGCATGCAATTTCAAAAACAATTCCTACGCTCACGCAATAGCTATCTAGGAGATGCATAGAAACGAGAGGGGGAGAGTGTGTCTACGTACCCTCATAGACCGAAAGAGGAAGCGTTTGACAATGCGGTTGAAGTAGTCGAACTTCTTCCCGTTCCGACCGATCAAGTACCAAACGGATGACACCTCCGAGTTTTGCACACGTTCGCTTCGATGACGTCCCTTGAACTCTTGATCCAACAAAGTGTCGAGAAATTAGATGAGTTCTGTTAGCACGAAGGCGTGGTGATTCTGATGGTGAAGTGATCCGCGTAGGGCTTCGCCTAAGCACCGCAAGAATATGACCGAGGGTGTAATCTGTGGAGGGGGCACTGCACACGGCTAACAAATGTTGTTGTGTGTTCTAGGCGCCTCCCCCATCATATATATAGGTGGGAGGGTGAGGGAGAAGCCAAGGGGGCAACCCAAGTAGGCCGAATCCTACTTGGGGTTCCTCCCCAATTCGCCCCCTTTCCTTTTTCACCGAAGAGGAAGGAAAGAGGAGGGAGGAGGGAAGGAAGGGGGAGGCCGAATCCCTCCCCTTCCTTCTCTCTTCCCCTCTTTCCTTTCTCCTATGGTACGGCCAATATGGGGGGGTGCAGCAGCCCATGCTGGCTGCTGCATTTCCCCTCTTGGCCCATTTGGCCCATATCTTTGCCGGGGGGGGGGGGGCCGGAACCCCTTCCGGTGACCTGATTTGTACCCAGTATCCTCCGGAACACTTCCGGTGTCCGAATACCATCGTCCTATATATTAATCTTTACCTCTCAACCATTTCGAGACTCCTCATCATGTTCGTGATTTCATCCGGGACTCCGAACAACATTCGATCACCAAATCGCATAACTCATATAATACTATATCGTCATCGAATGTTAAGCGTGCGGACCCTACGCGTTCAAGAATTATGTAGACATGACCGAGACACCTCTCCAGTCAATAACCAATAGCGGAACCTGGATGTCCATATTGGCTCCTACATATTCTACGAAGATCTTTATCGGTCGAACCGTTATGACAACATACGTAATTCCCTTTGTCCATCAGTATGTTACCTGCCCGAGATTCGATCGCCGGTATCTTCATACCTAGTTCAATCTCGTTACCGGCAAGTCTATTTACTCATTTTGTAATACATCATCCTATAACTAACTCATTAGTCACTTTGCTTGCAATTCTTCTTATGATGTGTATTACCGAGAGGGCCTAGAGATACCTCTCCAATATTCGGAGTGACAAATCCTAATCTCGATCTATGCCAACCCAACAAACACCTTAGGAGATGCCTGTGGAGCATCTTTATAATCACCCACTTATGTTGACGTTTGATAGCACACAAGGCATTTCTTCGGTAGCCGGGAGTGGTATAATCCCATAGTCGAAGGAATATGTATTTGACATGAAGAAAGTAATAGCAATAAAATTGAACGATCAATATGCTATGCTAACGGATGGGTCTTGTCCATCACATCATTCTCCTAATGATGTGATCATGTTCCTCAAATGACAACACATGTCTATGGTTAGGAAACTTAACCATCTTTGATTAACGAGCTAGTCTAGTAGAGGCTTACTAGGGGCACGATGTTTTGTCTATGTATCCACACATATATCAAGTTTCCGGTTAATACAATTATAGCATGAATAATAAACATTTATCATGATATAAGGAAATATAAAATAACAACTTTATTATTGCCTCTAGGGCATATTTCCTTCAGTCTCCCACTTGCACTAGAGTCAATAATCTAGTTCACATCGCCATGTTATTTAACACCAATAGTTCACATCTTTATGTGATTAACACCCATAGTTCACATGTTATGTGACCAACACCCAAAGGGTTTACTAGAGTCAATAATCTAGTTCACATCGCTATGTGATTAACACCCAAAGAGTACTATGCTGTGATCATGTTTTGCTTCTGAGAGAAGTTTAGTCAACGGGTCTACCATATTCAAATCAGTATGTATTTTTCAAATTTCTATGTCTACAATGCTCTGGATGGAGCTACTTTAGCTAATTGCTCCCATGTTCAATACGTATTTAGATTGAGACTTAGAGTCATCTAGATCAGTGTCAAAGCTTGCATTGACGTAACTCTTTATGATGAACTCTTTATCACCTCCATTACCAAGAAACATTTCCTTAGTCCTCTTTAAGGTTACTAAGGATAATTTTGACCGCTGTCGAGTGATCTATTCCTGAACACTATTGTACCCCTTGCCAAGCTCATGGCAAGGTACACAACAGGTTTGGTACACAGTGATGCATCTTTGTCGTATCTACTTTTCCTTAATGCTTTTCCTCTTGTTTTGGACTCTAATTTGCATGATTTGAATGAAACTAACCCGAACTGACATTGTTTTCAGCAGAACTACCATGGTGTTTTCTTTTGTGTAGAAATAAAGTTTTTGGGATGGAACAAAACTTTGCGTGGATTTTTTATATCAATAAAGAGAATTTCTAGAGCCAAGAGCCACCTGAGGGGGGCAACTGGGTGGGCACAACCCACTAGGGCGCGCCCAGGTGGGTTGTCCCCACCTGGTGGCCCCGATGACCCTGAAACCAACCCTATAAAATCACATATTTCCAGAAAAAATTAGGGAGAAAGAATTATCATGTTTTACGAGACAAAGCCGACGTCGTCTCCTGTTATTTATCAAGAGGCTGGATCCGGAGTCCGTTTGGGGCTCCAGAGAGGGGGATCTTTGATATTCGCCATCACAACCACATCTCCATCGCCAATTCTATGATGCTCCCCGTCGTGAGTGAGTAATTCCTTTGTAGGCTCGCTGGTTGCTGAGGAGTTAAATGAGATTCATCACATAATCGAGTTAGTTTTGTTAGGGCCTGATCCCTAGTATCCACTATCTTCTGAGATTGATGTTGCTATGACTTTGCCATGCTTAATTCTTGTCACTTTGGGCCCGGGTGCCATGGTTTCAGATCTGAATCATTTATGTTATCACCATTATATCCATGTTCTAGATCCGATCTTGCAAGTTATAGTCACCTACTACGTGTTATGATCCGACAACCCCAGAGTGATAATAGTCGGGACCACTCCTGGTGATGACCGTAGTTTGAAGAGTTCATGTATTCACCGTGTGTTAATTCTTTGTTCCAGTTCTCTATGAAAAAGAGGCCTTAATATCCCTTAGTTTCCAATAGAACCCTGCTGCCACGGGAGGGTAGGACAAAAGATGTCACACAAGTTCTTTCCGTAAGCATGTATGACTATTTATGAAATACATGCCTACATTATATTTATGAACTGGAGCTAGTGTCGTATCGCCTTAGGTTATAACCCTCTCATGATGAATATCATTCAACGAGTCACCGATCCAATGCCTACAATTTTATCTTATATTGTTCTTGCTAAGTTATTACTGTTGCTACTGCTATCGTTACTGCTACAAAATCACTGCTATCACTGTTACCGTTACTGTCGATGCTGCTACCATTATCAAAAGTATCATACTAGTTTGCTACTGATCACTTTGCTGCAGATAATTAATCTCCAGGTGTGGTTGAATTGACAACTCAGCTTCTAACACTTGCAAATATTCTTTGGCTCCCCTTGTGTCGAATCTATAAATTTGGGTTGAATACTCTACCCTTGAAAACTATTGTGGTCCCCTATACTTGTGGGTTATCAAGGCCTTTTTCTAGCGCCGTTGCCGGGGAGCATAGATATATTTGTTGAGTCACTTGGAATTATTATGAATATGAAGAATCTGAAGGATGGTAAGACCAAGATTTTTCCCTCTTAAGACGAGGGGAGGTAAGGAACTGCCATCCATCTCCGCTTTAGATTCACCTTCTGTTATAAGTAAACTTGCAACACCACCACATGCTATCAATTTTGATATGTCGCAAGTTGTTGATGATGCTACTACTGCTATGAATTCTACTTATGATGATGCTAGTACCTTGCTTGATGATGATGTGCCACTAGGTGAATTTCCTGATGAACAAATTACTAGAGTAAGACAACATGATATTGTTGAATCTGATGATGAACTTGAAACTGAAAATATTGAAACACCCACTAGAACTAGTCCTCCAAGATATGAATTGCCAAAGGTACCAGAAGGTTATACTATAAGTGAGGAGGCAACTATAGATATTCTTACTTGTAAGGATAGAGATGATCTAGAGAAATTATTATGCAAGTATAAAGAAAGATCTCTGAATGTTAAAATGAAATGTGATCCTGAGTTTGCTACTTCACCTATCTTTATTGATGATAAGGATTATGAATTCTCTATCGACCCAGAGTTAATTACTTTGGTTGAATCTGATCCTTTCCACGGTTATGAAACTGAAACGGTTGTGGCACATCTTACAAGTTGAATGACATAGCCACCCTTTTTGCTCATGATGAGAAGATTCGCTATTACTATATTCTAAAGTTATTTCCGTTCTCATTAAAGAATGATGCTAAAGCTTGGTACAATACTCTTGCTCCTGGTTGCGTGCGTAGTCCCCAGGATATGATTTATTACTTCTCTAAAAAATTATTTCCCTGCTCATAAGAAACAAGCTGCCATGCAGGAAATATTTAACTTTGTGCAAATTGAAGAAGAGAGTCTCCCACAAGCTTGGGGGAGGTTTCTCCAATTGCTTAATGCTTTGCCTGATCATCCTCTTAAGAAAAATGAAATATTTGATATCTTCTATAATGGACTAACCGATGCTTCTAGGGATTTCCTAGATAGTTGTGCTGGTTGTGTTTTCAGGGAACGACCTATTGGGCAAGCTTGAGAATTATTGAATAACATATTGAAAAATTATGATGATTGGACTCCTCATGAAACACTTATTAAACCCACTCCGAAGAAGCAGGGTATTGTCGGTGTCAAAACCGACGGATCTCGGGTAGGGGGTCCCGAACTGTGCGTCTAGGCGGATGGTAACAAGAGACAAGGGACACGATGTTTTTACCCAGGTTCGGGCCCTCTCGGTGGAGGTAAAACCCTACTCCTGCTTGATTAATATTGATGATATGGGTAGTACAAGAGTAGATCTACCACGAGATCAAGGAGGATAAACCCTAGAAGCTAGCCTATGGTATGATTGTTGTTCGTCCTACGGACTAAAACCCTCCGGTTTATATAGACACGAAGAGGGCTAGGGTTACACAGAGTCGGTTACAATGGTAGGAGATCTACATATCCGTATCGCCAAGCTTGCCTTCCACGCCAAGGAAAGTCCCATCCGGACACGGGACGAAGTCTTCAATCTTGTATCTTCATAGTCTTGGAGTCTGGCCAATGATGATAGTTCGGCTATCCGGACACCCCCTAGTCCAGGACTCCCTCAGTAGCCCCTGAACCAGGCTTCAATGACGACGAGTCCGGTGCGCGTATTGTCTTCGGCATTGCAAGGCGGGTTCTCCTCCAAATTCCATGTGCTTGCCGAATGGTGCACGGGTTCTTATAAATGCTGCGCTTCTTGGCTTCCACGTCCAATAATGGCCATCCTCCACGTGTCGTACGAATGTGAAAAGCCAGGGTATTTTTACATTTTATCCCCTAGCTGCGCGAATAAGCTGCCTATAAAGAGAGGCGAGGATCTAGATCCGAATTACACCATCCCCCTCCTGTGAGCGTTCATCGAAGCACCTCTTACAAAAATCCACTCCACCATGGACAGTCGACGCGGCTCCTCCTCTCGCGCTCCTAGCCCTCAGCCAGGAAATTGGGGGAGATGCTCAGTCCCGCATAGTGAGCTGGTAACGCTCCAAACCGAGGGATTTCTTCCCCCAGCCTTTATGGTTCCGGTTCGAGCCGGACTTGCTACCTACAAGGGCGGAAAGCAGGAGGAGAGCATCTCCAATCCCTCCAAAGGAGAGCGGGTATGCTTCGTCCCTTATCTAATAAGGGGACTCGGATTTCCCATACATCCGTTTCTTCGGGGGCTCCTGGAGTTCTATGGGCTCCAGCTTCACCACCTTACGCCCGCCTCCATTCTGCACATCGCGGGCTTCGTGGCCCTTTGCAAGCTGTTCTTGGGCGTTGAGGCCCATTTCGCTTTGTGGAAGAGATTATTTTGCCTCATACCCCGTTCTCACGAGGGGTCGATATATCAAGTGGGCGGAGCCGAACTATGGCGCATCACCGGGACCGGATATCTATCCGGAACCCCGA
Source organism: Triticum timopheevii (assembly GCA_963921465.1). Classification (NCBI taxonomy): domain Eukaryota; kingdom Viridiplantae; phylum Streptophyta; class Magnoliopsida; order Poales; family Poaceae; genus Triticum; species Triticum timopheevii. Next base: position 159,725,155 of record OY997272.1, read on the forward strand.
AGAAGGCGTCCGAAGACTGGCCTTCAGAATAGTTTTATATGGAATACGCCCCACTACCGGACCCAGTCCGGATCGGCCTCCCGGAGTTCAGCAACGCTCCTCTGAAGAAACGCCTGAGTTGGCGCCCACGGAGCCCTCGACGGGAGAATGATAGGGACGTCCAATATCTGATGGGCTGAATAAGGTTATATGCTCATTCCGAATTGACCATGATTGGGGTCATGGCCACATGCATTATGCGAGGGGTGCAGCCGCTCCAGTATAGGGGCCACCCCATGTGGGATTTCAACGGGGAGGATGATGCCACCCGCCATGGCCGCAAGGGGCCGAGATCGGCCGCCGATCTGGTGAAGATCATGTCCGGCCTATACAAAGGGGAGAAAGAGGACTTCCTCCGTGCTAGTCCATTGAATGGATTTTCCATGAACAACCGTCGGAGCTGGGTAAGCGGACGTTTATCTATCCGATCCATATTCCCAAAGTTAAGTGTCTCACTTTGTGATTTCGACGCAGGAACTGCGCCGGGCCGTAGAGGACATACACAACCTGGCTCCACAGCCCGAGGATCCGGAACGATCCCTCGATCCGGCCTCCGAAGAGGACCCGGACATAAAGGTGGAGCTGATCGATGGGGTGTTCCACCAACTTAGCATTGACAATGCTTTGGTCGCCATTACGGCCGACTACCCCGGAATATCTCCGGTTTCCCAAGTAACTGTGACCAGAGTCCTGATATCATTACTCATCCATGCTTATCTCTGACCACCGTATACCAATGGTGTTCTGCAGGAGGTGCCTTCGAGGCGGGAAGCCGAACCCGCGGCGGCTGGCCAACAAGGGGCAGCTCGGCCCAGCAGGCGGAAAAGAAGTGCAGCACGAATCGAGACGTCGCCGTAATGGTATGGCGCGCCACCATGTTTCCGGGAAAGATTCCTGGAATGCATATTAACGCTCGTGGTTTTTTCAGGAGAAAGAGCGCTTGCTGGACTGTGTCCGGAGAGATTGCCAATCAAGCCTCCGCTGGCCAGGCTCCAACGCCAGGTCCGGGGGGGGAGGCGAACGCAAGGCACGCGTCAGGTGCTCCTCCAACGGAGGATGCCGATAGGTTGTCCGCCACCCGATCTGAGGTGGAGAGCGCCATGAATCATATGCGCCGCCGGACAGTTCTTCGTGACGCATGCTTCTCCCCGAAGGCGTTAAATGCCTTTAGTTCGGGAGATGCGCACCTCCGTGCTGCTCAAGATGGTCTAGCCAGAGCCACGGAGCAGTATTTGAAAGACATACGGGTGAGGAATTTCGACAGTGATATATGCCAGTAGCCCCGAGACTTAAAATAGTTAGAATAACTGATTTAAGGATCATTTGTTATGCAGGATCTTACGGAGAAGAATACCCACCTGTCCCGGGAGCTTCAAGAGTGTAAGGCCCAACTTGAGGCTGCACTAGCCGCCACAGGGGGAGCCACAGAGACCCCCTCTGGTAATATATACTTTGAAAGATAAGTAGTTTGTGAAGTGCGGCGTGTATGTAAGTCTGACAATAATATTGCAGATGGCACCGGACTAGATCCAGACAAGCAACAGCTACTACGTCAGCTGAAGGCCAGCGAGAAGGTGCTTAAAAGGGTGCAGCAAGAGAGGAATAAGCTCCAGGATGAGAACACCCAGCTGGGCGAGGAACTAAAAGATGTTCGGGCCCAGCTTTCTGACTCCGTGAAGGAGAATCGGCAGCTTCGTCGCGGCATTTATAGTAAGTGCTTGAGCAAACTATTTGAAAAAAAGGTTCGGCGAGGAAGTCGATTGACAGAAATATGTCTGTAGGCGTGCTCACGGGTCGTCCTGTGGAGGAAATGCCCGGTTCAACGGGTGACCTACTTCCAGAGCTGCTGCAACTGCACGAACGAGTTCGGCAGGTGATGAGCGGAGTCGCCCAGGCCTTGTGGCCATCCATGTCCCTACCCGAAAGTCTTGGAGAGCTTGCGGAGAAGCTTCAGGGAGCACGGCGGGGCTTCCGGTTGTGGAAGATATCGGCCTGCCGTCAAGGCGCCAGGGAGGCCTGGTCCATGGTGAGGACACGGTATGCGAAGGCTGACCCAAACCACATGGCCGAAGTCGGACCTGTGGGGCCCGATGGGAAGGAGATCCTTGTGAGCTTAGTGTACGACCAAGTAGAGTTGGCCGCAAAGTATTCACAGCGCGACTATAAACTAGACAGTTTATTAGATGGTATCGAAGAGGAATACGATCAGTCAGCTTGACTATGTAATTTAAAATGACATGAAAAATGCCTTCTAGCCGGATTGTAGATCATTTGTCATTGCGGACCCTTTCGCTTCAACCTCGGGACCCGACAATCTGGAGTGTGTCCGAATACCCTCACGGTTATTAAAAAAACCGGGGCATGCATGGAGACCAGGCGTAGGGGTCATTAGTGCTTTATCAGACAAGTGCCCAACTAGTTATGTTATATTACATGGTTAGTAAGAAACATCTTCCAGGGAGAATAGTTCCGTTAGGGGTTCCTTTCCCTGGGAGGCATGCTCTAAATTGCATGTCCGAACTGCGAAAAAGGCACAAAAGCATCTGGGGGCAGATAAATAAATAGTTAAAAAATCATCTTTCAATTCACCGACCGAATATTCCCTTAAGAACGCTAGCTTTCGGCTTCACCCAGTCTGAGGTACACATCCGGCTGACCCGGCAGTAACAATCGCAGAGGTGCTCCCTTTACCTCCTAGCCGAACAATCGGGAACGTAGAGGTAAGCACAGGAGCCAGGCAACCCAGCTTGGCCAAAACTTAAGTCATATCGATGCATATAATGGTGAATAAAAGGTACATGCGGAAGTGTGACACATGTATTTGGTATGAAGCCCGTATAAATAAGCTTCTGTTAAAGAAGCCCCCAGGTATAATGAGTGCGAATAGCATGTCAAGTGTGTGCGAACAATGCGCAAGCGAGCCACCGAAGGCCCGTGAGAGAAGAAGAAGAAGAAAAAAAAGAAAAAGGGGGGGAGAAAAATAAAAGACAGTTAAAGTATAAAATATAGACGGGGGAGGGAGACGAACTCAGAGTCCGGCGCTAGGCGTAGAATCTACGGAGACGGGCTGTGTTCCATGGATTTGGCTCGAGTCGGTTATCTGATGCGTTTCGCAGACGGTACGCTCCGCCGGTCAGGACTTGGTCGATGATGAAGGGACCTTCCCATTTGGGCTTGAGCTTGTCCTTTTTCTTGTCCGGCAGGCATAGAACTAGTTCGCCGACATTGTAAGTTTTGGCCTGTACTTCTCTGCTTTGATATCTTCGAGCCTGCTGTTGATAGAATGCGGAACGAGCTTTTGCCACGTCACGCTCCTCCTCTAAGGTGTCCAAACTATCCTGCCGATCTAGCTCAGCTTCTCTTTCTTTGTACACGCACACGCGAGGTGAGTCATTAATTATGTCGCAGGGCAAAACTGCCTCTGCGCCGTATACCATAAAAAATGGTGTGAATCCGGTAGTGCGGTTTGGCATGGTCCGCAGCCCCCAAAGTACGGAGTCGAGCTCCTCTACCCAATGTGTGTTGGATTCCTTAAGGGACCGCACTAGTCTGGGTTTGATGCCGCACATGATTAGACCATTTGCTTGTTCGACTTGACCGTTAGTTTGAGGGTGATAGACTGAAGCGTAGTCGAGCTTGATGCCCATGTTTTTGCACCAAAGTTTGACCTCGTCGGCCGTGAAGTTCATGCCGTTATCAGTGATGACGCTGTGGGGGACGCCGTAACAGTGTACTACCCCTGATATGAAGTCTATCACGGGTCCGGATTCGGCCGTCTTAACTGGCTTCGCCTCTATCCATTTGGTGAATTTATCCACCATGACCAATAGGTATTTTTGCTTGTGGGTTCCTCCTTTAGGGGGTCCAACCATGTCAAGCCCCCAGACCGTGAACGGCCAGGTGATGGGTATAGTTTTCAGGGTGATGGGAGGCATGTGGCTTTGATTAGCAAAGAGCTGGCAACCGATGCATCATTGGACTAAATCCTGAGTGTCTGCCCGGGCCGTTGGCCAATAAAATCCTATACGGAAGGCCTTGCTTACAAGGGCCCGGGCTGCGGCGTGGTGGCCACCGAGTCCGACATGAATTTCAGCCAAAAGATTTCACCCTTCCTCTTCGGAGATACACCTTTGAAGGACTCCGGTTATGCTTTTCTTATAGAGCTCTCCCTCATGGACCTTATGGGCTTTAGATCGCCGTACTATGCAGCGGGCCTCGTTTTGGTCCTCGGGAAGTTCCTGCCTAGTTAAGTAAGCTAGGAATGGCTCGGTCCACGGGGCAATGACTGCCATTATTTCGTGGACTGAAGGTGTTATTTCATTGGCAGAACCACCGATTGTGTCAGAATGTGCGGTGTCGTGCGGTGCGGTTGGGTCCGGATTGTTATTTCTGGACTCCCCTTCCCATAGTACAGATGGCTTGAAAAGCCGTTCCAGGAAGATGTTGGGAGGGACGGCATCGCGCTTTGCGCCGATGCGTGCCAATACGTCCGCCGCTTGATTATTATCCCGGGCTATATGGCGAAATTCGAGCCCTTCAAACCGAGCTGACATTTTCAGAACGGCATTACGGTAAGCTGCCATTTTCGGATCCTTGGCATTGAAGTCTCCATTTATTTGGGATATCACGAGGTTCGAATCCCCCCCGCACCTCTAGGCGTTTAATGCCCATGGAGACCGCCATCCGGAGGCCATGTAGAAGGGCCTCGTATTTGGCTGTGTTGTTAGAGTCCGTGTACATTATCTGGAGTACGTATTGGACTGTGTCTCCGATTGGGGATGTCAGGACGACGCCAGCCCCCAGGCCGGCCAACATTTTGGAGCCGTCGAAGTGCATGATCCAATTAGAATATGCACCGTACTCTTTAGGAGTTCGGCTTTGGTCCATTCAGTGATGAAGTCGGCCAAAACTTGCGACTTGATAGCTCGCCGTGGTTTATAGGTTATGTCGAATGGTAGGAGCTCGATGGCCCATTTTGCAATCCTGCCAGTCGCGTCGCGGTTGTTTATAATGTCATTAAGAGGTACTTCGGAGGCTACTATTATCGAACACTCTTGAAAGTAGTGTCGCAGCTTCCGGGATGCCATGAACACTGTGTACGCTATCTTTTGATAATGTGGATACCGGGACTTGCATGGAGTTAGGACAGTGGATATGTAGTACACTGGTTTTTGAAGAGGGAACTTGTGTCCGTCTGTTTCTCGTTCGACGACGAGCACCGTGCTTACAACTTGATGTGTTGCCGCGATATATAATAACATTGGTTCACCCAAGTTGGGCGCAGCCAGGACCGGATTTGTTTCCAATATGGCCTTTATTTCTTCGAGTCCAGCCGTGGCGGCATCCGTCCACTCGAAGTGTTCGGTGCACCGGAGGAGGCGATAAAGGGGTTATGCCTTTTCTCCTAAGCGGGAGATGAAGCGGCTTAGAGCCGCCACGCATCCAATCAATTTTTGTATTTGCTTGAGGTCTTTTGGGATATCCAATTGTGACAGAGCTTGGATCTTGGCTGGGTTTGCTTCAATTCCTCTACCGGATACAATGAAGCCCAAGAGCTTTCCGGCTGGTATGCCGAAAACGCATTTTTCCGGGTTGAGCTTAATGCCATATGCTCGAAGATTGTCAAATGTGAGCCTCAAATCGTCTACTAAAGTTTCGACGTGTTTGGACTTGACGACCACATCGTCTACATATGCCTCCAATGTTTTGCCGATCTGGGTTGCCAGACATGTCTGAATCATTCGCTGATATGTTGCGCCTGTGTTTTTGAGCCCGAAGGGCATTGTGTTGAAGCAGAATGGTCCGTATGGAGTAATGAATGCTGTTGCGGCTTAGTCTGGCTCTGCCATCTTGATTTGATGGTAGCCGGAGAATGCGTCGAGGAAGCACAATGAATCGTGTCCTGCGGTAGCATCGATATTTTGATCGATGCGGGGAAGGGGGAAGGGATCCTTTGGACAAGCCTTGTTAAGGTCCTTGAAATCGACACACAGGCGCCAGGATTTGTCCTTCTTTGGTACCATTACCAAGTTTGCTAGCCAGTCCGGATGTTTTATGTCTCTGATGAATCCGGCTTCTAATAGTTTGGCTAGCTCCTCTCCCATAGCCTGTCTTTTGGGTTCAGAAAATCGCCGAAGAATTTGTTTGACTGGGTTGAATCCTTTTAGGATATTTAGGCTGTGCTGCCAGCCGTCGTGGGATTCCTGGCATGTCTGAAGGGTGCCAGGCAAAAATGTCCCAATTTTCCCGTAGGAATTCTCGTAGTGCGGCGTCTACATCAGGGTTTAATTGTGCCCCAATGGAGGCCGTCTTTGTAGGGTCCACTGAGCCATCCCTCCAGTACGGTTCCGTACCCTTTAGGGGTTTTTTGCTTTTTGGTTTTTAACCCAGGTGCCTGAATATGATGCACCCTTTTATTTCGGACTAGGGTTGTGTTCGGAGCCGGATTGTCCCAAAGTTTGGTTTCGGTTTTCCAGGCACTCTCCATCACACAGTACTTTCGTACTATGGACGCCAAGTCAACGAAGCGTGTAATTTCACGACGACTTATGGCGTTCATGATTCCCTTGTCCGTGCAATTATTGCAGAAAATTGAGATTGCGCTTTCCTCACGGCAGTCCTTTATCCTGTCCATAACCAGGAGGAATCTGGCCCAGAATGGTGTACTGTTTCAGCAGGCTCTTGCCGGATCCGGTATAGATCGCTTATGTTTGGGTGGGCGGGTGGAATTAAATTCGGAACCCCGTCTAAACTAAGACTCAAGGCTCGAAAAGTTTCCGAACTTGGAAGCTTGGGTTGTTGGATGTTGTCCAATGAATCTGGCCCGCTGCCTGACTTTAGGTTCAGTGCTTGATTGACGTCCGTCCCTCCGTAGGAATCCGGCATGGAGGGGTCGGGAATTCAGACATAGCTTGTCCTTAATGTAGAAGAAGAGTCGCCATGCTGTTCGTCCACCGCAGCAACATGGTGGGAAGCCTGGGGAGAGTTGATCTCTCTCAGATCGGTTTTAAGCCCAATCTGGTCGTAGTTTGTACCGACTCCCAGGGCAGCAATGCGATCCAAGAGCTCATTTAAGGAGGAGAGCTCCATTGGATCTAGCTGCTTGGCGACTTCCGAGTTGACGTGAAGATTGCTTTCGATGACCCGAGAGGTCATCGTCGGTGCGGCGGCCGAACAGGCGGTCATAAGAAAACCGCCTAGCCGGATAGTTTGGCCGATGGCCAAAGCTCTTTTGGCAACGGTGCCGTCTTTAAAGACGAGACGAGGCATCCTTCCTGATTGTGACGGCACAGAGGAACTCTCAATGAAAGCACCAATGTCGGTGTCAAAACTGGCGGATCTCGGGTAGGGGGGTCCCGAACTGTGCGTCTAGGCCGATGGTAACAGGAGACAAGGGACACGATGTTTTTACCCAGGTTCAGGCCCTCTCGGTGGAGGTAAAACCCTACTCCTGCTTGATTAATATTGATGATATGGGTAGTACAAGAGTAGATCTACCACGAGATCAAGGAGGCTAAACCCTAGAAGCAAGCCTATGGTATGATTGTTGTTCGTCCTACGGACTAAAACCCTCCGGTTTATATAGACACCGGAGAGGGCTAGGGTTACACAGAGTCGATTACAATGGTAGGAGATCTACATATCCGTATCGCCAAGCTTGCCTTCCACGCCAAGGAAAGTCCCATCCGGACACGGGACAAAGTCTTCAATCTTGTATCTTCATAGTCTTGGAGTCTGGCCAATGATGATAGTTCGGCTATCCGGACACCCCCTAGTCCAGGACTCCCTCAGGTATCTTATATCTCAGTCCTGAAGATATGCAAGAAGCAAAGAGATCTATGAAGGAAAAAGGTATTAAAGCCAAGGATGTTAAAAATTTACCACCTATTGAAGAAATACATGGGCTTGAAGCACCACCACCACCTAAGGTGGTAGAGGTAAAATCTTTAATGAAATTCAATGATAGTGATGATCCTAGTAATAAACATCCTAGTCAATGCCTTTATGAGTTTGATAATTACATTAGAAAACAAGATCACTTCAATGCAAATGTTATGAACCAATTGAAATACAACCCTGATATGATTGCTCGCTTGAGTGACTTTTTGTTTAGAATCTCAAATGATGTTAGAGGGGTAGGAAAGCATGCCTCTATGGTTCAAACTCAATCAGAACAAGTTGCTAAATCTCAAAGAGAGTTGCTTGATGAAATGAACAATAATATAAGTGACTTTGTTGTTAGAGTAGCAACTAGAGGAGGTAAAATGACTCAGGAACCACTTTATCCTGAGGGACGCCCAAAAAGAATTGAACAAGATTCTCAAAGAATTAACATTAATGCATCTAGTCCTTCTAAAAAGAAAAAGAAGAAGAAAAACAATAGGACTTTGCATGCCTCTAGTGAACCTGAAGTAGAAAAACCTCCTGAAAATGATAATGAAGTTTCTATCTCTGATGCTGAAACTCAATCTGGTAATGAGCACTCACCTTCTGATAATGAAAAAGATAATGATGATCTTCATGATGAAACTCAAACAAATAACAAAGAACCAGACAATGATGTTGAGATAGAACCAGTTGTTGATCTTGATAACCCACAACCCAAGAATAAAAGATATGATAAAAGAGACTTTGTTGCTAGAAAACACGGTAAGGAAAGAGAACCATGGGTTCAAAAACCTATGCCCTTTCCACATAAGTCAACTAAAAGGAAAGATGATGAAGAATTTGAACGCTTTGCTAAAATGATTAGGCCAGTCTTTTTGCGTATTCGCTTGACTGATATCTTGAAAATGCCTCCTTATGCAAAGTACATGAAAGACATCATCACCAATAAGAGAAAAATACCGGAAGCTGAAATCTCCACTATGCTTGCTAATTAGACTTTTAAAGATGGAGTACCTAAAAAACATGGAGATCAGGGAATACCAACTAGACCTTGCTCTATTAAAAGAAACTATGTTAAAACTACTTTATGTGATTTGGGAGCCGGTGTTAGTGTTATGCCTTTCTCTTTATATAAAAGACTTGATTTGAATAAACTCACACCTACTGAAATATTTTGCAAATGGCTGACATATCAACTACATACCTATCGGTATTTGTGAGGAGGTGCCCGTTGTTGTTGCTAATGTTACTATTTTGACTGACTTTGTTATACTTGAGATGCCCGAGGATGACAACATGTCGATTATCCTTGGTAGACCCTTCTTGAATACTGCAGGGGCTGTTATTGATTGCAATAATAGCAAGGTCACTTTTCATATCAATGGTAATGAGCATACGGTGCACTTTCCGAAGAAACAATTCCAAGTGAACGGTATTAATGTTATTGAAAAATCTCCGACAATCACTATTGGAAGTTTTCAACTACCTCTACCTACTTTTAAAAATAAATATGAAATGCTTATGGTTGGGGACATTCATACCCCATTGAGGTAACTTAGTGATTTACGAAAGTTCTTCGGTTTCATGCTAATCAAAAGTGGTTGTTAATAAGACTTGATCAACCTTATTAATGGATCATTTTTTGGAGGTATGAGGTTGATGCATTTAGTGAGCACTACCTTCTGTTCCTACCTTTTGTTTTCTGTTTTTCTTGGTTTGTCTGTTTTCTGAGTTTTCCGTGTAATAAAAAATGAGCCAAAAATAAAAGTTCTCAGAATGCTCTGAAATTTTAACACGATTTTTTCCTGAATATTTCTGAATGTCTGGTGCAAATAATATCAGAGGGAGGTGCACCAGGTGGGCACAACTCACCTGGGCGTGCCAGGACCCCCAGGCGCGCCCTGGTGGGTTGTGGGCCCCATGTGGGTCCCCTCACTTACTTCTTCTTCCCACTCACTCCATTCAACCATAAAAAATTACCATTGCACCCTCTCTCGTGTTCTTGCTCCCGAAACCGCAGATTTCGATCTCTTTGCTCGAAGCTCCGTTTCCAAAACTGTTTCGGGGATTTGTTGCTTGGTATGTGACTCCTCCATGTGTTAAATTAGTTTTTGTTTTAGTGGTTTATACTTTGAATAATTAGCTACTCTTGGTGCTGCTGTAGATGAGCTTGCATGTTGAATTCTTAAAGTTCTAAGTAGTTTGAATGCTTGATATGGCCTCTATACATCCCTATGAGTAGTTGCTATCATTTTTGTGAAGTTTTGTTGAGAAAAATTTTGTGGACTAAAAATTTCAGAATTTTGTTCATAGGAAAAAGATGACTTCTTTAGGAAGTTTGCTTCCATGAAGAACTCCAAGGGGGTTATTAGGGAGTCATCTGACAATGATCTCCATACCAGGAGGTTGGCAGAACTACGGCTGTGTGAGTGGTCGCATAATCCGTTCATGGAAGGGGCCGGAATCCTCCAAGAGTTCACACAATATGCTACTAATGCCGGCCTCACCGACTTCATCGCAGCTGAATGCGAACAGTATCATCTCCTCACAAATTCCTTTGTGCAAAACTTTCATTTTCATTCTAGGAATAATCCCCCTGAGGTGCAGTCTAATTTATATGCTCAACCCCGCCAGATCCCACTTACTGAATTTTGTGACATATGCATGCTTCCTTCTGATGGTGATTTGGTAGAACCTAAGCCCTCAGAGTTTGAAGGTTTTTTCCGTACTCTGACGGTGGGGGACGAGAGAGGAGTATCGAGCACCACCGCTATTAGCTTGCAGTTTCCTACCGTGCATTATTTTGCTTTATTTATTGCAAAGTGCTTGCTAGCGAGAGAGATGGTGGGTGCACTTAGCACACCAGACTTTGTCGTTTTGCGTCGCGCACTTTACGGCGACAACACTTATAGCTTGGGAGCTATTGTGGCACGTCGCCTTCTCCTTAACAGATCCAAGGGTAAGATACATGGGGGCATTTACGCTACTCGCTTGGAGACTCACTTCAATGTGCAGATACGCCAGCATGATCATCCTTTACCCATAGCTTACTTAGATAGAGCAGCTATGGAGGACCACTAGTTTATTGCTGCTAATTACCCTGACATTGATATGCCTTACAACTTAGTTTTCAATGTGAAAACTCGTGACATTATTCCCTTGCCTGCACCTGCTTTGTTTGATCATATTGCCAGGGGCGGATACAGCATTATGCCTGAGGACATTGTCGCTTACCGGAACAACATGGCTGTAGCACAGGAGGAGCCTCAGCAGTGGGACCCGCATGTGCCATGGTGATTACCAAGTTAGGCCAAAAGCCTAACCTTGGGGGAGTACGTATTTCCACCGACATTATATTCATGAGCACACATTTTATTCCAGTTGTCGGTGTCCACACTTTTTCATTGCATTGTCCATGTTAAATTTATGTTCTTGCTTTCTTCTTGTGTGCTTGAAAAACTTTGAGAAAATCCAAAAATATGTTTCTTCCTTCTTTTTGATTTTTCTTCCTAATTTAAATTGTTGTAGCACTAAAAAGAAAATCCAAAAAGATTTCCTTGTTCTTCTTTTACTTGTTGGGAGCTTTCCTGTGTAAATAGTTTTTCTCGTTTTTGCTTTTCTCTTTTCAGTTGCTCATTTACGAAAAACCAAAAACTCCAAAAATATTTCAGTGTGTTTCTTTGAATTTCTTTTCTTTTTGTTGAGTCATACCGAGGAGAAGACCATGATGAAAATGTTGAGTGGCTCTCATCTGCATTATTGATCTAATAAAGAGCCCATTTTACCTTGTCTTCTCCTTTTGAATAAAATGTTTATAGATTCCAGCTTAGTCCACGAAACTCTTGCACTATTTTTATATTCAAATCATTCGGTCATGCAAGTGAAAGGCAATAATGACGATATTAGATGAACTGGCCCATGGCAGAGAGAAATGGGTATGAACTCGACTTGTTCTGTTTTTGTAAATATGTTTAACCTAGTATCCATGATTTGGCCTATTATGATCAAACAGGCTTGCAATGACAATTAGATATTATAGTTTCGCATGCCATGCATAAGTAGCTAGTAGTGAATAATGACTCATCTTGGATATCAACATTGTGTTTAAATGATTGTGATGTAGTATGATGATATGGTATCCTCCTCTGAATGTTCGAGTGGCTTGATTTGGCACATGTTCATGCATGTAGTTGAATCAAAACCAACATAGCCTCTATGATATTTATGTTCATGGTGTTCATATCCTACTCATGCTAGTATCCAATGTTACTTATGCATAATGCATGTTCATGACCATTGTTGCTCTCTAGCTGGCCACTTCTCAACCTATTTGCTAGCCTTCGCCTGTACTAAGTGGGAATTCTGCCTGTACATAAAAAACCTTAAACCCAAGTTATTTCAGATGAGTCCACCATACCTACCTATATGTGGTATTACCCTGCCGTCCTGAGTAAATATGCATGTGCCATCTCTAAAAACTTCAAATAGATATCCTTTTTGTGTGCTTAGATCGTTCATGGAATGATAGGAGGTAGTCAGTATCTTCCATGCTAAGCAGGTTATTCTCAGGTCGAGTGTTCATTCACTCGCCATCGTACGAGAAAAGGGCGGTAATAGGGATGCCCAGTCCCAAATTGCAAAAAGAATTGATCTCTCAAATAATCAAAACAAAAACTCCCAATGGAGTCATAACTTTTACCCCTCCGTTGGGAACCGCCACTAGCGTGCTTAGCATGGGAGATATTGATAACTGATGGTCGTGAAGTAAATGAGAAGGGTGCATGTCTCAAAATTTCATTTACCTTTGTTTTAAAATTTTGAGCTCTGGCACCTCTGCAAATCACTGTTCCCTCTGCGAAGGGACTATCTATTTAATTTTATGTTGTGTCGCCAGAACCTGAGAACATTGGTGTCATGCTGATGCATTGTATGTAGCTAATGTTGGGTGCATCATGATTGGATCTTTTCTACCATGAATTACAAAGTTTAATCATTGCTTGAACTTTGGAGGTGCTCTGCATTTATGTTTTGCGGTCTCAGAAAAGGCTAGCTAGATACCACTATTGTCATATTATATCATGGTTGTATTGACAACATGTTGTTGTTTGAGATATCTTATTATTGCTCTCTAGTTGATTATGTCATTGATATGAGTTAATATAATTTTTAAGAGTTATTGCCGACATGGTTAGTTATAATCTTTGCTGAAAACCTGGGTGTTGTTTAAGCTTATTTATGAAACAAGAGCAAAAGAGTTTGTAAAAGTCTTTCTTTTTCACTTTCAGTTTATCAACTGAATTGCTCGAGGACAAGCAAAGGTTTAAGCTTGGGGGAGTTGATACGTCTCCGTCGTGTCTAATTTTCCTAATGCTTTTCCTCTTGTTTTGGACTCTAATTTGCATGATTTGAATGAAACTAACCCGGACTAACGCTGTTTTTAGCAGAACTACCATGGTGTTGTTTTTGTGCAGAAATAAAAGTTCTTGGAATGGAACAAAACTTTGTGAGGATTTTTATATCAATAAAGAGAATTTCTGGAGCCAAGAGCCACCTAAGGGGGGCACCTGGGTGGGTAAAACCCACCAGGGCATGCCTGCCCCCCAGGCGCGCCCAGGTGGGTTGTCCCCACCTGGTGGCCCCGATGACCCTGAAACCAACACTGTAAAATCACATATTTCCAGAAAAAACTAGGGAGAAAAAATTATCGCGTTTCACGAGACGGAGCCGCCGCCGTCTCCTATTCTTCATTGGGAGGCCAGATCTGGAGTCCGTTTGGGGCTCTGGAGAGGGGGATCTTCGATCTTCGTCATCACCAACACATCTCCATCGCCAATTCCATGATACTCCCCGCCGGGAGTGAGTAATTCCTTCGTAGGCTCGCTGGTCGGTGAGGAGTTGGATGGGATTCATCATGTAATCGAGTTAGTTTTGTTAGGGCCTGATCCCTGGTATCCACTATGTTGTGAGATTGATGTTGCTATTACTTTGCCATGCTTAATGCTTGTCACTTTGGGCTCGGGTGCCATGATTTCAGATCTGAACCATTTATGTTATCAGCATTATATCCATGTTCTAGATCCGATCTTGCAATTTATAGTCATCTACTACATGTTATGATCCGGCAACCCCGGAGTGACAATAGTCAGGACCACTCCCGGTGATGACCGTAGTGTGAGGAGTTCATGTATTCACCATGTGTTAATGCTTTGTTCTGGTTCTCTATTAAAAGGAGGCCCTAATATCCCTTAGTTTCCAATAGGACCCCGCTGCCACGGGAGGGTAGGACAAAATATGCCATGCAAGTTCTTTCCATAAGCACGTATGACTATTTACGGAATACATGCCTACATTATATTTATGAATTGGAGCTAGCGACGTATCGCCCTAGGTTATAACTGTCTCATGATGAATACCATCCAACGAGTCATCGATCCCATGTCTACGAATTTATCTTATATTGTTCTTGCTAAGTTACTACTGTTGCTACTGCACTCGTTACTGCTACAAAATCACTGCTATCACTGTTACCATTACTGTCGCCGCTGCTACCATTATCAAAACTGTCATACTACTTCGCTATTGATCACTTTGCTGCACATAATTAATCTCCAGGTGTGATTGAATTGACAACTCAGCTGCTAACACTTGCAAATATTCTTTGGCTCCCCTTGTGTCAAATCTATAAAATTGGGTTGAATACTCTACCCTCAAAAACTGTTGTGATCCCCTATACTTGTGGGTTATCACACAACATGGTATACTTTATAGAACCTATGACTGAGGCATAGGAAATGACTTTCATTCTCTCTTTATCTTCTTTCGTGGTTGGGTTTTGAGTCTTTACTCAAACTTCACACCTTACAATATAGGCAAGAACTCCTTCTTTGACTGATCCATTTTGAACTCCTTCAAAATCCTTTCAGGGTATGTACCCATTGAAAGTCTTATCGAGCGTCCTGATCTATCTCTATAGATCTTGATGCCCAATACGTAAGCAGCTTCACCGAGGTCTTTCATTGAATAATTCTTATTCAAATATCCTTTTATGTTATCCTGAAATTCTACATCATTTCCAATCAACAATATGTCATTCACATATAATATCAGAAATGCTATAGAGCTCCCACTCACTTTCTTGTAAATACAAGCTTCACCATAAGTCTGTATAAAAACATATGCTTTGATCAGCTTATCAAAGCATATATTTCAACTCCGAGATGCTTGCACCAGTCCATAGATGAATCGCTGGAGTTTGCACACTTTGATAGCACCTTTAGGATCAACAAAACCTTTTGGTTGCATCATATAAAACTCTTCCTTAATAAATCCATTAAGGAATGCAGTTTTGACATCCATTTGCCAGATTTCATAAAATGCGGCAATTGCTAACATGATTCAGACACACTTAAGCATCACTGCGAGTGAGAAAATCTCATTGTAGTCAACTCCTTGAACTTGTCGAAAACCTTTTGCAACAAGTCGAGCTTTGTAGATAGTAACACTACCATCAGCGTCCGTCTTCCTCTTGAAGATCCATTTATTCTCAATGGCTTGCCGATCATCAGGAAAGTCCACCAAAGTCCACACTTTGTTCTCATACATGGATCCTATCTCAGATTTCATGGCCTCAAGCCATTTATCGGAATCTGGGCTCATCATAGCTTCTTCATAGCTCGTAGGTTCATCATGGTCTAGTAACATGACTTCCAAAACAGGATTACCGTACCACTCTGGTGCGGAACATTCTCTGGTTGACGTACGAGGTTTGGTAGTAACTTGATCTGAAGTTTCATGATCATCATCATTAGCTTCCTCTCTAGTTGGTGTAGGCATCACGGGAACGATTTTCTGTGATGAGCTACTTCCCAATTCGAGAGAAGGTACAGTTACCTGATCAAGTTCTACTTTCCTCCCACTCACTTCTTTCGAGATAAACTCCTTCTCTAGAAATGTTCCATTCTTGGCAACAAAGATCTTGCCTTCGGATTTGTGGTAGAAGGTGTACCCAATTTTTTCCTTAGGGTATCCTATGAAGATGCACTTCTTCGATTTGGGTTCGAGCTTATCAGGCTGAAGCCTTTTGACGTAAGTGTCGCAACCTCAAACTTTAAGAAACGACAGCTTAGGTTTCTTGCCAAACCACAGTTCATACCGTGTCATCTCAACGGATTTAGACGGTGCCCTATTTAACGTGAATGCAGCTGTCTCTAATGTCTAACCCCAAAACGATAGTGGTAAATCTTAAGAGACATCATAGATCGCACCATATCTAATAAAGTACGGTTACGACGTTCGGACACACCATTACGATGTGGTGTTCCAGGTGGCATGATTGTGAAACTATTCCACTTTTTTAAATGAAGGCCAAACTCGTAACTCAGATATTCACCTCCATGATCAGATCGTAGAAACTTTATTTTTGTTACGATGATTCTCCAGTTCACTATGAAATTCCTTGAACTTTTGAAACATTTCAAACTTGTGTTTCATTAAGTAGATATACCCATACCTACTCAATTCATATGTGAAGGTCAGGAAATAACGATACCCGCCGCGTGCCTCAACACTCATCAAACCGCATACATCGGTATGATTATTTCCAATAAGTCATTGGCTCGCTCCATTGTTCTGGAGAACGGAGTTTTAGTCATCTTGCCCATGAGGCATGGCTCACAAGTATCAAATGATTCCTAATCAAGTGATTCCAATAATCCATCTGTATGGAGTTTCTTCATGTGCTTTACACCAATATGACCTATACGGTAGTGCCACAAATATGTTGCACTATCATTATCCACTTTTCATATTTTCGAATCAATAATATGAATATGTGTATCACTATGATCAAGATACAATAAAGCATTTACATTGGTGTATAACCATAGAAGGTTTTATTCATGTAAACAGAACAACAATTATTCTCCGACTTAAATGAATAATCGTATAGCAATAAACATGATCCAATCATATTCATGCTTGACGCAAACACCAAATAACATTTATTTAGGTCCAACACTAATCCCGAAGGTAGAGGGAGTGTGCGATGGCGATCTTATCAATCTTGGAATCAGTTCCAACACACAGTGTCACCTCGCCCTTAACTAGTCTCTGTTCATTTTGCAACACCTGTTTTGAGTTACTAATCTTAGCAACTGAACTGGTATCAAATACCCGGGGGTTACTATGAACACTAGTAAAGTACACATCAATAACATGTATATCAAATATACCTTTGTTCACTTTGCCATCCTTCTTATCCGCCAAGTATTTGGGGTAGTTCCGCTTCCAGTGACCAGTCCCTTTGCAGTAGAAGCACTCAGTCTCAGGCTTGGGTCCAGCTTTGGGCTTCTTCATGGGAGCGGCAAATTGCTTGCCATTCTTCTTGAAGTCCATTTCTTTCTATTGCCCTTTTACTTGAAACTAGTGGTCTTGTCAACCATCAACACTTGATGCTCTTTCTTGATTTCTACCTTCGCCGATTTTAGGATCGCAAAGAGCTCGGGAATCATTTTCGTCATCTCTTGCATATTATAGTTCATCACGAAGTTCTAGTAGCTTGGTCATAGTGACTAGAGAACTTTGTCAATCGCTGTCTTATCTGGAATATTAACTCCAACTTTATTCAAGCAATTGTAGTACCCGGACACTCTGAGCACATGCTTACTGGCTGAGCTATTCTCCTCCATCTTGTAGGCAAACTACTTGTCAGAGGTCTCATACCTCTCAACAGGGGCATGAGACTAAAATACCAATTTCATCTCTTGGAACATCTCATATGCTCCGTAGTGTTCAAAACATTTATGAGGTCTCGATTCTAAGCCGTAAAGCATGGTGCACTAAACTCTCAAGTAGTCATCATACCGAGCTTTGTCAAACATTCATAACGTCTCACTACAAAAAAATACACTTCCGTGATGATACGTGTTTGTCACAGTAGGTCGCGTTTTCTGTCATGCATATACATCCATGACGATTTTATGACAGAATCAAGATAGTCATACATGTGTTGTCGTAGAAGTGTTCCATGACATTACCAAAATTATCATCACGGAAGTGTCCACTTCCATGACGACGTCACAGAAGTGCTTTCGTCAAGGGTGACCGACACGTGGCATCCACCATAACGGAACGCCGTTAAGCTATCGGGTCGGGTTTTGGATCCGATAACCCGTTAACAGCCTCGACCAACGGGAAATTTCCACGTGTAAAATTCTTATTGGCCGGACGAAACACGTGTCAGCTCGTCAGTGGGTCAGATAGGCGCCTATGATATGTCGACACGTGCCACGGCCCACCATTGGCCCATTTAGCTTACAAAGTCGGCCCGTTTGACTTGGTCAAAAGTTAATGGGCTGGCCCATGAAAATCCTGTTAACGGTCTCTTTGCAAATAGCCCATTTTACGGCCCGTTAACTCACGGCCCGTTAGGCACTAAAGGAAATCGGCCCAACAACGTCATGTGGGCTGTCGAATATAACACCAGCTCATTTCACTTTCAGCCCATGTATGCCCCATGACGTATTTCGGCCCATATGAGGCCTTCATATCTTTCGGCCCTTTACAGGCCCACGGTGACTCTTGCCCATAATGAACAGTAATTTTCTTTGTACCCGTTAACGGCCCGTGATTTACATGGGCCGTTTCCAGCCCGTGTTAGCTTTCGGCCTATTGACGGCCCATACGTTCTTGGGCTCCTTTTCGGCCCTCGATTACTTCTAGTACGTTACTGGACTGTTCCCCTAATGGGCCAAATTCGGCCCATGGCAAGAGTCGGCCCGTTACTGACATGTTCCCAAAATGGGCCAAATTCGGCCCATGGCAAGAGTCAGCCCATTACTGGGCTGTTACCCTAATGGGCCAAATTCGGCCCATGGCAAGAGTCGGCCCGTTTCTGGCCAGCCCGACCTATATTCTGGCCCATTAACGACCCGTTATGCCTGTGACAGAATTAAGCTTTTGCAGTCCTACGGCCTGTTAACGGCCCGTTACCGTGCTGGGCCGATACCAATTATGCCCGATTACGGCCCATGTAGACCTATTTATCCGACGGCCCGAGGCCCACCGATTATAGGCCCCTTTATCGACGGCTCGAGGCCCACCGATTATAGTCCCATTTATTGACGACCCGAGGCCCATCGATTACAGGCCCATTTATCGACGGCCCGTAGGAGACCCATGGATCCTACGGCCCATATATGGCCCATGGTAGTTGCAGCCACTAGCAAACCAGGGAAAAAGAAGATTAGGAAATAAATAAGGCCGAAACTAATGCTAGGCTATGAAGGCGATTGCACAAATTACATCCACTCGGCATCAAAGATCGCCACCAGTGCAAATATAGGGAACACCCTACACTATACAAAAATGGCTTGCTGTTTTCTTCAGCCGGTGGCTGCACGTTAAGAATAAATTTTATATCGCACCAAAACAAATTACAACTATATAGCAAAAGGAAGGTTGGCATAAACTTAACAGTCTAGCAGATAAATGCACCACCAGAAGTTCAGAAGCTTGGTTCATTTGACCTGACTGTTATGTTTTCATGCTGTATTGTCCGATGGAGCACCATAACCCTCGCCTTCATTTCCCCTAGGCTCCTGAACAACATACCAAATGTTTGATAGTCTGGTTTCAAAACCATGCATATCTTGACGACATTGAGCAATGTTTCTCCTTGTTTCACAAAGGGCCTCTATTAGGGAATGGATTTGTGTCTGGAGCGCAGATACAACATTGCTTTGAGCTTGCATATCTTGATCATGAGGCAGTTTGGACGATATTGTCTTAACAACCAACCCAGTATTACGCAGGAACGTGCTTTTGGCACTGTTAGTGGACAGGTACTGACCCACTGCAGCAAGAGCTGATATTGCAGTTATAGTTGCCTCGCCACCTTCAGAAGGTCGCGGTTTCACCATTTTTTCCATAGCTCACTGAAAAGTTGAGGTTTTACATTAGTAGTACCAGAATAGAAGATATTAAGGAGGCAGCAAAACCAAACAAAATAGCTTTGGTCTATATACAGACTTACTCTGGTGAACCCATGTAAAATATTAGTTGTATTTTATTGCAAAGTACATAATAAAACCAGGTTCCAAACATATGACCATGTACCATCGCTAATGTATTGTCTATTTCTTCACATTGTATTGAGGGCTAAGGATAAAGAGACGAAGTTTATAATACGGTAAGCATAGTATGACATCATGCATATCACAAAACAACTGAGAACAGACAAACAGGCAATTGTAACATTGTGTGGGCAAGTCCAGCACGGAACTAGATTACGGGTCAAGATCAAAGGAACACCACTCCTCTCTTTTAAACCTTGTAAGGTGCAATGATACGCTAAGACAATTGTGTATAAAATTGAAAAGAGTAATAGACATTGGCTGCAAACCATGCAGTTCAAGGCACAAGTCACAATAAGTAGTAGTTAAAAGGCATGAGGATTAAGGACTTACAACAACGGCTTTGACTGGTGTAGTCATGCCCTTCTTCTTGCTGGTGTGACAGTCCTTGAAGATTTCCACAGCATTTGGTTCAGGTACTTTTTGGTCCTTGCGGGCTTTCCTCTACATTTCGAACAAGTCAATATAGATCGGATAATATGGTACAGCGAAAAGAGTGAAACAGCAGCTAATTACAAGAGCTTTGCAGTGTGCAATATAGCTATGAGATCCTGTCGTCTGTTGGAATTTCACTTTCATATGGTTGGCCTTGTTCTTTGAACAGTTCACCTACAAGAAGATAGATTTGTGTGTCACATGCGTAAATAGGACTTCAACATGTGATCTGATCACATATATATAATGTACCTGATACTTTGGATCAGACCAGTGCTTAACAAGGCCCCTCCAGTCTTCATCCGATATATTTTCCACTGGAGATGTTTGGGAAAGTTCACTGTTAGCCTTGCCTTCAAAGTGAGTTTTCCTCAAGTTATACCGATACTGTCGCAGAGCATACTTGAAAACATGGGTGCAAGCTTGTCTGGGTGCATCATCTTGGCTATCCAACTTGAACCTCATCTGTTGAAAATTATGGGAGTCTCATTATCAGCAACCTAGAAAGTATGGGACAGAGCAAGACGATATTACTAGTTTCCATACATAACCATACTTACAGATAAATGGTCAAGGAAGGTGTTGAACTGGGTTTCGTCTTTGTCATTCCTATACTGAATCCATGTTGGGAGGATACGTACATGACACCTAACGGCTACCTCTACCTCTGATAATAACTTGGCTGACTCTGTAGCATCACGTGGCCTTTTTAAACCTGCCTCAAAATGGATCTCCATTCTTCCTCCTCTAGATTTAGTTAACCTATCGAGCGTTATCCCTGATGTTTGTTTCCTCTTGCGCCTAGGTGCTAGTCCAACAACGAACATAGGAAGTGTTAGTGTACATCAAATTGTGAGACTACATATAAAGAAGCATGCAACTGTAACTTGACTCCAGCAACTACCTTCTTGCTGTTGAAGCTCACAAGGTTCATCTGATATTGCAAACTCGTCTTGTGTCAAGAGTGCTTGGGAAGTAGTGTCAGGTGGCAAGGGAGCTTGGGACCGTGCTGCTAGCTCAGTTGACGCACGAGTAAGTCGTGCAGCTGGTAGTACTGTGGTAGGTGTTGCAAGAACTAGGGTTGTCTCTGCTTGTTTGGTGGCAGCTATTTGTTTCTGTTTGGCTTTTTTGGCAGCTCGTGTAGCATGGGATGCCGTGTTTGTAGAAATTTCCGCTGGACTTTCACCTTCTATTGAACCATCAGTACCAGCAGAATCTGCAGGATTCATCCGCTTCTCATTCCCTGCCATTCTGTGTTTCTTCCTCTTTCTTTGTGTCATGTTAAGTCAAGCCGACAAGAAAAACGAATAACAATTTAGTTCTTCAGAACAAATTGATGCGTGATGCAGACGAACTGAACTTTGATGTTAGACAACCACATAATAGGAGGATGTAATATGTATGTTAAATAGGGCGGAAGAGATAACCAGAACTATGATGTGTAAACTAAGAAGAAGACATTTCACCAAATTAGAAGCAATGCAATGGAAGGTAGACACCATATGAAAGATGCTACAAATATCGCTCTGCCAAGTTAACAGTGTCTCAGCATAAATGGCGTTTAAACAAATGTGAAGCAGTACAAGAAATAAATCATATGCAAGATGCAAACAACATCACACTACCATGTTAGAGGTCCCTTGTCATTAGTGCCATTGCATACTCATAGCATTGCATATTCACAGCTTATGATGTGTAAACTAAGGAGAAGGCATTTCAACAAATTAGAAGCAATGAAAGCTAGACACCATATGAAATATGCAACGAATATCACTCTACCAAGTTAAAACTATCTCGTCATAAGTGCCATTTCAACAAATTAGTAGTACAAGCTAGAAAAGAATGTGAGATGTAACCTATATCACACTCCGAAGTCAAACGTGTCTTATGATAAGTGATTGTTGCAGGTTACACAACAGTAGTAATTTGATGTAAGAACATGGTGTGATAGACAGATATTGTATGTTCTAGAAACAGGAACATGTGTCTTATTCAAGTATAATGTGTAAAGTAAGCAGATGGAATTCAACAAAATTAGAAGCAATACAAGCTAGACATCACACATAACATGCAACCACATATAATAGTGCCATGTTAGAGGGAGCACCAGTGATGCTGCACTAGGGGAGATGTGCTCATCATAAACACAGCTTTGTTGAGTGTCTACGCATGTGTTGTCTTGAAAATCATCTTGGTGGTGTGGAGGAGTAGAAACTGTAGAGGCCCTCCATTCGGAAGGAGCACCTTTATCCGCTGCCTTGCTAACTTCCTTCCGCTTTATTGATTTTGAATTGTCAAGTAAAACCGATAAGAAAAAGCAATAAAATTCTCTCTTCAGAACTCATTCATGCATGGTACTAACAATCACTACTTTGATGTAAGGCAAACACATGATACCAGGATGGAATATGTATGAAAAACAGGACGGCATGGCATGTTCACAACTGTTTGTGTAAACTAAGCAGAAACCATTCCAGCAAATAAGAAGCAATGCAAGCTAGACACCACATGAAAGATGCAACCAATATGACTCTGCCAAGTTAAAAGTGTCCCATCATAAATGGAATTTCAACAAATTAGAAGCAGCGCATGCTATAAATCATATGAGAGATGCAACTAATATCGCACTGCATATACTAAAGGTGTCTCGTCATATTGATTGATGCGGGATACAAAAAAATAGTTTTATGTAAGGATATGCTTAATAGACAGATGTACTATGTACTAAATACAGGAAGGCATGTCACATTAACAGGTATAATGTCACATTTACAGGAGAATAAGCTAAGCAGACTAGCACATGCAGTTTAACCAGATTGGAAGAATTACAATCTAGACACCATATGCAACATGCAACCACATATCACGCTGCCAAGTTAGAGCAAGCACCTATGATGCTAGTGTAGGGGAAATGCTGTAATCAACTACAGATCTATGTTCACTATCTTCATCTAGCATTTTTGTTTCTTGAGAATCATGTCGGGAGGCTGACGCTGCATTCTTTAAATGAGGAGTAGTTCCCTTGCCTGCCTGCCTCATCATAAGTGATTGATGAGGGATACACAAGAACATTAGTTTGATGTAAGAACATGGTTAATACACAGATGTACTAGTATGTACCAAAAACAGAAAGGCATGTCATATTCAAAGGTATAATGTGAAAGCTAAGCAGATGCAATTTAACCAAATTGGAAGCAATACAAGCTAGACATCCGGCTAGAGTGGTGAACATGATCATCTAGGACCTGAGAGCCTGGTGGGAGGCGGGCTGCTTCGCCACCATCGCGGCTTTTTGTTGGCTTCTAGGTGATGCCTGTCTTTGCTGGGCTTTTCACTGGCTCGGCTAGTGCCCTGACTAGCTATTTGTCTTCTGGTGCTCACGGGATGGTGGTTCATGTAAAAAATATCTTTCCTTATCTTAATAAAGACCGACTTCGGCCTTTCGAATACAAGCTAGACACCATATGGAACATGCAATCACATATGACACTGCGAAGTTAAAGCAAGCACCTGGGATGGTGGTTCATTGCGAGCGAGGTCATCAACTCCAGAGCAATGTTTACCGTCTCCATCTGCTGGCACAGCACCCTTTAAAGCGCTGTAACATGCCGCGCCTAGCCGCGTAGAAAGCTGGCACGACTTGTCTCTTTTCTTTTTTGCTTCACTTTCGGCAGACTCTGAAATACCCTTGCATAAAAACACAATAGTGAGAGTATGGGTGAAGTGTGTGTGCAGAACTAGTGCAATGTAAAAGTAGCAGATAGCAGGTGGCTGAAAAATAAATGACAGGAGACATATGATAGCTCTACAACATTGCATGGCAAACAAAATTAGATTCTACACCGTATGATTTTGTAATATATGAGCACAGGAAATGCAGGTACTCCTCCAGCACACCACCACATGTGGTCATATCTAAGATAACAGTCGACTGGAAATAAATAGGTCAGTCGATTTTTTTAATGAACCGTCCGATCTATAAGGAATGGGCAGATGGCCTTCGTCTACCTCCCGTCAGTCACTGTTGACGATCTTTCTTGAACCGCCAGCGACCACCGGCCCAGACCCGTGCCTCTGCCGCCCCGCCCTCTCATCGACCTCACACCACCGCCGTGCTTGGCAGTGCCCCCAAGCCATCCCTTTAATCTCGGCCGACCTCCAGATCGGGCGCCAGTAGCTCTAGGCCGCACACGCCCCTAAGATAAACACCA
This sequence comes from Triticum timopheevii, assembly GCA_963921465.1. Taxonomy (NCBI): domain Eukaryota; kingdom Viridiplantae; phylum Streptophyta; class Magnoliopsida; order Poales; family Poaceae; genus Triticum; species Triticum timopheevii. Next base: position 159,749,858 of record OY997272.1, read on the forward strand.
AGGCGCTGCTTCCCCGGCGTAATAGTCGTACTAGCGCCTGTTATGCCGGGGAATGCTTCCATTAATTGGGAATCAACTGGCCAGAAATTGAAATTCAGGGGGGCGACAGACCTCTAGCTAAGGTGAAATAGTATATGAGGAGAATACTTGTGCATCGCGAGTTACTAGGAACATCTAGTATCAAGAAGAAGCGGTCAACTAGTATCTTCTGCGGGATGAATACCGTGCAAGCAGAGACGTAAGATTTGCACGAATAAGGTAAGAGGAGTACCTTCTTCGGTTGCCAGTGTGGTCACCTCCACATGTCACGCCGATCTTCTTCTTTTTACCGGGGAAACCGATGTTCTAGAGGGTGCAGGCTTGGACGAACCCATGGCCAAATTGTTGACTATGTTGTCGTGGCCGTATGTCGGCGGAGGGGAAGCAGATCTGAGGCGGCGAAGGACGACGTAGCAGGAACAACACCGGTGCGGTGGAGGGTGGCGAAGTTCGAGCGACAGCGGTGAGGCGCAGGACGGCGTGGTTGAACTAGCTCGGGTACGAACGGCTCGGCCTCGGCTTCAACTACTAGCCGTGGAGGGCATTGCGGTTGAGGTTGCGATGGAGGACGACGTCGGGGTATCCCCTCCGGCGTGATGGAGGAGGGCGTCGGTTGATGGGTGGGATGAGATGGCGGACGGAGGACGCCGGGGTTTTGCGGCTGGTGGATAGGTAGTTTTGGCGCCCACGGAGTACGAATGGGGAATCGGACGGGTGGGGGGAACCATGTTTCGGTCTGGGATGCGCTTGTTTTTGGCTTTTTTGAACAGAAGATGGGACGCGCTTGTTTGAAATTTGGGCAAAGTACAAACTTTGCCCCCCTCTTAAATTTCGGACCTACTGCGAGTCGGGGGTAGGATGGTAATCCCAGGTGTCCCAAATAGTGGGCGGGATCGATTTCGGCCGCGCGCATGTGTCCTTAGGCGACCATTGTGTATGAATGTTTTTCGGAGGCGGTTGCGTGGCCTCTAGATGAAGCTACAAACCTACCCCGGTTTAGACCTTTGGACGTCGGGCCGGTAGGTTTCACGGGTCGGAGTTATTAGAAAAGTAATTTCCTTGTACTACCAAACATTAGTCTCACGCGGTTTCGGGCGAGTAGAGGCTCTTTTGGTGCTTCATTCGAAATTTTGAAACACAAGCATTCACGTTTAGAGTACTCTTGAACCATGAGGATTGACCTAAATAGACAACGTTATATTTGACCCTGTATGTTTGAAAACCTCATTAAATTATCCGCTTCTTTTTGAAATTTTGACACTTGAAAATCCTATAACTACGATTATTTTGGAATGGAGGAGCTAAATTTGAATCTATTATGTACAAAATCAGAGCAAAGATTGGTGCCCCCATAATTTAGGTATGGTTTACAAATGCCATGATATCAAATTCAAATAATTGAATGGACTTCATGTTGAATCCGATTTTTTAAAACCACCTTAAGTTGAATTCAAATGTATGCTAGTTCATAGGTAGCTATTTATAAATGTCCATTGTGTAACTTTCGTATGTATAATGTGCTTTACACACACAACATGAACTATACTCACGTTTATATTCGATTGCTAAAGCGATGCATTGTCTGGAGTTCAATATACTAACTATGTGGATCAATTGTGTCGAATAATAACATAGACATGCTGAAATTCGATAGAATCTAGATGTCTGATGGATCAATGACCGCTCCTTACGCGAATTAAAAATATCATGATCCCATCCTAATATTTGGATACAATTTATATCTTTAATCAATGTATAGAGCAGTCTTTTACGTGTAGTTTCACTCTCCATCGGTGGTCTCTCACACATGCTCACACTCTCTCTCCCGAGGTGTCTTTCTCGCACACATGCTCTAGATATAACCCTCCCTCCCTCTCGTAACCATTTACAACTGTTTTCACTAACCTTTATCACAAGCACTCTTCCTCTCGCAAACATACACACGCACAATCCTCATCGACCCTTTCTATATACATGGACCTGCCTACATGTCTCATGTATGCACATTATCTTTATGCTTGCCTCTCACGCATTATCTCACACCTCTCTTCCTAATCGACGCATATGATTCTAGCAGAGCATTATGTAGGATGCCCCTTAAAGTTAGGTTGGATGAATAGTAATATCAGAGATAAAGGGGTTACCTTAGTCCGAGAACCTAGGGTTACAAATCCTAGCCGGCTTTGTCAGTGGACACAGAGTCCTCCACAATTCTGCTATCTTTGTCTTGTACGACTAGTCATCCATGGGTCTTCCTAAATGTGTCATGGGCCGACCAATGTGGCGCAGGACGGAACCGAACGAAGGGCCTCACCTCGACCCATCGGACCTCACACGGTGACACACCCTCTGCCCCCACGTCTCATTATCTTCTCACACCCACACATACCAACACAAACACCACACACACAAAAAATTTCTCCTGGTGCCTCTATTCCCTCCCCCCTTGCATATACACACTCAAGGGAATGGAATCTCTTGTCGTGACGCCATATTTGTCTCTCTCTCTCTCTAGACCACTCTCATTTCTCGTGCTATCTCTCCCACGCCCCCCCCCCCCCCCGTCGGCCCCTCTATCCATGCCTCTCTCGAATACGTAATACACACACATACCTCTCTAGGCCCCGCCAAATGCATCAACTACACATTCACACATGTTACATCACGTACCCCATTGATCTAAAAAGCCCTCTCTTCACGTTTATTTTGCATACAACATTCCTTTTGAATAAAGTGTGGCCAAAAAATTATGTTAGAGTTTCTACATATATACAACATTACAAAGTTATATGGAGGAGTACGAACGCTAATTTGCATTGCATGCTGCCCACAATGATATTTATTCCGCACTGTGAATTTGTATATTTTTATACTATATACAAAGTTAGTCATAATAAAGAGAAACAAAGAGCATCTCTCTCTCCATCGCATACCCCCCCCCCTGTACGCCCCTTTCACGTATGCACACAAAACTATCTCCAGGTCCTCTAAAAGTATGCCCCCAGAAAATTCACGCGTGTTTCATCTTTCTCTCACGATATATGCAATGACGATCATTGTATTTGAAGCGAAAGCACGATACATATATTGGACTTCATAATCCACTCATTACAGTCACCGTTTACGTTTAGTGGTTATTATACAGTCACGGGCTCACCGTACAACTTTGTATTTGCTCATGACATGACTAGTTGACCAGTTAAACGCTCCACGTGGCACCTCTAGTGTTGCATCACATTATCTCACTATCATCGTGCTCACCTTTCGACTTGTATCTACTGTACATCTACACTATTATAAAATACATAAAATACACTCTTATAAAAAACAGAGTTGGTCATGATGGTGTGCCTGCCATCCTGCAATATAGGCCGTCCGATTTATATCCGACGGATAGGAAAGAAACTATGGCAATTTTGCAAAAAGGTACCCACACACCTCTCCACATTTGCAAATAAGGCCTTCCCTCGTTCATCCTTTTCTCTCACAAGATAAAAAAGTCATACAAATGCATCTTGATGTTACGTGCAATGCACGGGCATCTTGCTAGTAAGAATGAAAACAAACAACAACAAAATATTTTGATGGTGGTTCGAAGTCATGACCGCGGGCACAGCAGACAAGGTGGCCTTGTATTGGTATGCTGAGCTGTCTGTTTTAACACACATGAGCTGGTGTGGTGATTATACACACACGCACGCATGCACAAGAACTGCATCCATGCAACACTCACACAAACATATGCACCCACGCACGCACGCAACACTCACACGTACACACGCAGCCACACACGCACGGAACACTCACACGCACACACACATGCATGCATGCACACACCAGTACACCACACGACCAACACACACTCTCACGCTCAAGTGCTCAACCTACACGTGCATGTGCACACATCAGGCCCTGACAGACACATACACAACCAGGTGATTCCCGCACACGGGTTGGAGCCTTGTCGCGCCTGCGTAAATTTGTGTTTATCTGACCTTTTCCCTATGCGAACTGACAGGTGGGACCCACAAGGAACATGGTCAATTTAACTAGTCAACATGGCGCCACGCAGACTATTTGGCCGATCAACAGAGTGCAAACCGATGCTGAACTATGAGCAAGTGATCGGATAATCACCGCAAAACGTATATAGTGACCGTAATCAGCTTATTCTGAAGTTCGGTGACCGTATTACACTTTTCTCTCTGTAGGCCCTCCAAAACTACATCTCTACACGTTCTCGCATGTTACATCTAACAACTATGCAATACAGCACTACTACTACACTCTAACACAATAAATCATATGTGTTTTTAGTTTTACTAGATATCATATTGTTACTTATAATTATTTAGTTTGCATACATTAAAATTGCCTTCGAAATGTATGGCCAGTATCATCTACCGCGCGGGAAAAATCCCGCCCTTTCCTGTTTAATCGGGTTTGTATCGATGGATCGTGCGAAACAGCAAAACTATAGTACTATATAGTACAAGTGACACTTCACTGGGCCGTCGTGTCGTCTACTCCTCCGTCGTAAGAGTGGAGTGCTCGCTTTCACAAGTCTTCTAGTCCCTTTCGCCGACATGTGGGACATCAAGCTATCAGGTCCACGTGCCATACCAGAATACAGTGCAGAGCAGCCGGGGTGAAGCACCCCAGTCATGGCGCCGGCGTATTAATGAGCAATGATGCGTCAAATCACAAAGCTGCACCTTTCCCGCAGTTAAGTTGGAGGGACGAAGTAATAATGCTAAAAAAGAAGTTGGAGGGCAAAGCAACCATCATTTCACTCGTTGCTGAATCCGCTTCTCCCTCATCTTCTTCAACTTAACCACGTGTTGCTTCTGCCGTTGTTCTACCTCATGTGGGACGCGGATCAGCTTGGTAAAGCACTGACACGTGGGACCGCATGTTAGCAAACCGCCAGGACAACGTCCTCCGAAAATAAGAAACCTCCCCCGCCATCAGCGCGGCAAAATCACCTCCTTTTTTACTAATCTTTGATTATATAATTTTTTAAATCAATATAATTGAGATTTGTATAGATAGCACATAGGAGCAAAACCAAGTGGTACGGTTAAGGGCATCCACAATGTGTAGCCAAATGTGAAAATAGCTTTTGGCATCGTGGGAACCATTGTGGACGGTGTTGCTAAAGCCAAAAAGATGGAACTGAAGCTCCCTGATTGATTGATTGAAGGAATAGAAAAATGCAACATCTCTCCTCTTTCTCCCATGCTTGGACGCATGTAGTACAGTATAGAGCACAGAGTCTACTCCCCTGTCCCTTCTATCACAAATCACAAAGCAGTGAGGCGTCAAATCACAAAGCACGGACGAAGCAACCATCATTTCACTCTTCGCTGACTCCGCTTTTCTCCATCGTCTTCTTCAAGAAACCATCTCACCGCACTAGTAATCCTAGTAGTAGTACTAGTAAAGGACTTCCTGGATGCAAATAAGGCGGTTGTCTCGGCTTGCAGGCGGCACTTGCGAACGACTTACCGTGGTCTCCCTCAATGGTGTTCTCCGTCGAACGCACTTCGCCAAACCACAAAAAAAAAGAAAAAAAAATCGTCGACGTCACCGCAATGGGAAAGGAATTCAAATATAGTTACTACCTCCATTTTTTGTACACAAGGCCAGTATATTAAAATTACAATTTGCAAAGGGCCACTAACACTATCGAGGCAAAATTGATGGGGTTAGCAACCAAGGACATTAATATCCCCTACATGCATGCGGAAGTGAGAAGGTTCATTTGCATGGCGCTGCATTAATCAAGCGATGAGTAGTGAGATGGTTAGCTCTTTGGTCTTTTGAGAAAAAATACACATTAATTAACACGTGAAACGAGGATTTGTATCGATTAAATCCCGCGAAGGAAAACCCCGCCTTTCTTTTTTAACACTAGTACTCCTAGTACGTACGTACTTATCCTTTTTGGGTCTAGGCCTTGCATTGCCAAACTTCGCCACACATTTTTGCCAAGCTTGCCTAAAGTTTTCAAAATGAGAAGGAGGTACACTTGCGCACGTCTGTCGCGGTCGCACCGCACCCTCACACGGTCGCTCCTGCACGTCGCGGTCGCACCGCACCCTCACACAGTCGCTCCTGCACGCCGCAAACCCAACCAAGGGAACGCACCCTCACTGACACGTGTTGTCGCATGTGAACAAACCAAACTCAGCCATCCTATCGCTGACACATAATTTTCGTTCGTAGAGTATGTTTATCCAAACGCATGTTGGGGAGTATCCGTACGGCCCGTGCGGTGGTCTGTTGGGGAAGAAGAAGAGGTGAGGAAGAAGGACTGAAGGGTTAGGAGACGTAGGATATTCATCCAACCAACTGAAATGGTAGACTGACCCAAGTCAGGCAACTGGATAACAAATAGTATGTTTTTACACAGCAAAAGATCCATAAAAACAACAACATAAAGAAAAACTATCACTGCTCGCGGAGAGAGACAGGCTCGTCGTCTTTGGCTGCCGGTGCGAACCAGCCGTCGCTGCCGACGTGTGTCTCCGCACCATGGTTGTCCTCGGCCTCTAGCTACTCGTTCAAGCGGAGCGTGCGGGCTCTCTGCACGGACGAGAGCATAGCCCGGTTCAAGTCGAGGATGTCCGGTTCCGCCTGCAGGAGGGTCTCGATGGCAGCGGCATCCGCGTGCTCTACGTCGAGTCGAGCCTCCACCGCTCGGTTCAAGTACAGGACTTCTAGTTCCGCCTGCAGGGGGGGCGTCGATGAGAGCGGCATCCGCACGCTCTACATCCAGTCGAGCCTCTGCTGCCTGGTTCATGTCCAGGATGTCTGGTTCCGCCTGTAGGAGGGCCTCGATGGCAACGGCATCCGCACGCTCCGCCTCAAGTTGAGCCTCTGCCGCCCGGTTCACATCCACGACATCCGGTTCCGCCTACAGGAGATCCTCGATGGCAGCGGCATGCGCGCGCTCCGCGTCGATTTGAGCCTCTGCCTCCCGGTCCTCCTTTAGTATCACCATGTTGAACCGCTGGTCCGCCTGCACCATGGGGGACTCGGACGCCGGCACGAAGTCGACGTCCATCATCTCATACCCATCGGGGGCCTTCTGCGCCGCGACCTCCGCAGTGAACATTGGATCGGCTTCCTCCTCCTCGTAGCTTGGCTCTAGAGAACTCGGGGATTGGCCCGCCGCAAAGCGAGCTTGTGGATGGAGGTCTTTGGCGCCGATCGCCGCTGTGATTTCTGCGCGGCGCTCCAGCGTCAGCATCTTGTAGTAAGTGATCTTGCGGCCCACCATGGCTTTCCGGCAAACTAGGGGACGCTTGATGCGGGCTAGGGGATCGAAAGGTGGGGGAATGGGCTGGAGATTTGGTGTGGTTTTAGGGCAGTGGCTGGCGTAGGCCGAGCAGCGAAGGTTCTGGTGTGAATAGTGGTTCCGGTGACGACCAGTCAATCGGTTTTGACTGTACATCGCTCTTGTTGCGTTCGCGTTGTAGCCCGGCATGCTGGACCCTCCATGTCGCTGACCGAATGGAACGCGCTTCGTCTTGCGTTTTCGCTCACTTGTGGAACCGCAGTTGAGAGCAAACCGACGTCCCTCCCCCTCCGCCGCCCGCGTCATTTATTATACCACCACTCCCTCTGTTTTATGTGGAGTAAATAAAAACAGAGGGAGTATACTACGGATGAGGATCCCCTGACGTGGCCGAACCCATTGAGTAACTGACATGCGGGGCCTAGCAAGCATGGGGTCCGCCAGTAAGTGACCGAAAGGGACGGTAAGGCAGGGATACCTACGTCAGAGGATCCACTTCCACTATACTACTTTGACCAAATGTTAGAGTAATAATATATGACATGCAACTTACACAAATGTTAGAGTAATAATATATGACATGCAACTTACACAAAGCATACAGGGTCTAATGCATTTTTCGAGGCTAACTTTGACCAAATGTTAGAGTAATAATATATGACATGCAACTTACACAAAGCATACGGTCAATTTCGTATGTGAAAGGAGTTTCCAATGATATAACTTTCACATTATACATCTCATGTACTCCCTCCGTCTAGGTGTGTAAGTCATCTTACAAAAACCAAATAATCCCAAAACACGTAGGCGCGGTGCATTAGCTTCTACCTCGTTTCTTGACATATCAACCAATAAGAGATGAGGGTGTGCATGCTTTTAATGACCTGAGACTATCAAACATGACATGCAGTGGTTAGTTAAGTGCATGCAATACTATTAATTAGCAAATAAACATTAATATCTCTCGTTTTCCCCTCCTCCTTGGTCACGGTGCACAGCCTAAGGCTGGCCATAGTGGGGAGTAACTTAGACTAGTAACATGCATATGTTACTAGTCTATGTTACTACCTCTATAGTGCATAGTGTAATAAATTAGTATCATACGTGGTCTTATTTATTGCCATGCATGACACATAGTAGCATCACATTTATTATGTTACTATATCTACCTATGTTACTCTGACCATCTCTCTTTTCTTTAATTGCCTGCCACATAAGCATGTTTGCGAGTCCCAAGTGCATGATACTACTTATGTTACCCCCACTATGGCCAGCCTAAGATGACTTACTCACCTAGACGGAGGGAGTACTATTAATCTTGTCAATAGTCAAATTGGAAACCATCTCGAGTACAAATCTAGGAGTACGTACGAATCTAACAATATTGATTGGGCGTTGTTGAATGTTGATACCTTTTTTTATCATAGTAGAGATAGTTTGAATACACATAAAACTTATATGTAAAGTAGAAAGGATAGGAGGGAGTATATTGTACGTTCAAAAACGAAACGAACATTGAATACCCTTTATATATGATTTGTGGATGCTATGATCACCGGTTCAAAATTTTCAATCCGCCTTAGGTATCACGTGCCCCCACTCGTTCCCTCTCAATTTCATCTCAGGGTCCGGAGATCTATTGAAAGAGGACTAGGGTCGGTACATGCGAATGATACTCGGCGAAATGTTCAAATGAGGCATGCAGGAGGATGGACTCGACTGGAGGGCGACATGATCGATGGAGAAGAGGGTTGGAGAAGAATGAGAAATAAGCAAACGCCACATGATTACACTTGAACGGCTCAAATAAACAATAAGTTGTCTCGCTTGGCCTGCATAGTGAAAGGCCTAATGCACAACGCGGAGCACTGACGCTCGAATATGGTCGGGAAAACAGGGAAACAAACATGTGGGGAACACCCGTCGGGACGACGTAGCGCGGACTAGTCCAATAGAGGAGATGGCCCACGACCTCCTCGCCGCCGACAACCGTTCATGTGGGTCGTTGGGGCCAACAACGGGGCGCAGCTCCAGCACCGCCTCTGGTCACGGCAACCGCGGTGAACGACACGCTCATATCGTTGATAGACATGGTCGGTTTCAGTGTGCTGAGGGTGGCGTTAGTGTTGTGGCACGACCAACGGTATGTTTGGTTTGTGCCCAAGGTTTCCCCATCAAAGCATTGGGTAGCCAAAATTTTGGTTGAGGTATTGGTTGCCCATGATTTGGCCGACATTGGCAAGAAAAATGAACTAGAGTTGGCTAGAGTTCATTGGCATGTCAAAGAAATGGCAACCATCCAAACAAAGACCAATCTTTGAGTCATGACCAAAATTTTGGTTGAGGTATTGGTTGCCCATGATTTGGCCGACATTGGCAAGAAAAATGAACTAGAGTTGGCTAGGGTTCATTGGCATGCCAAAAAAATGGCAACCATCCAAACAAAGACCAATCTTTGGGTCATGACCAAAATTTTGGTAAGGTGCACTTTGGCCACAATCCAAACACACCCCAACACCCGGCTCGTCGAGGATGCACGGGGCGCCACGACGCGTCCGCGGAGTGGTGTAGCGCGGCCAGCTGCATCCTCTGGACCTGAGACCATGCTGGGTCGTCTTGCTTTTTCAATGACATGCGGGGATCGCATTTGAGCAAAAGGCATCTCCAACGTTGCCACGACCACAGCTGACTACCCTGGCACACCAAAGCCCTTGTCCCTCACGCCATTGCATGGTGCGTTCCTAGCTGGTGCCAGCTGCCCACATTCATGTCGTCCATTCGTATGTCGTTGTTAAGAGGCTCGGTGCCCGAGGAACCAACTCCGGCGACTTAATGACGCACCCGGACACTTGGCCTCACCAGAATGCGCTACTTAAAGCGGCAACGCCAAGCTAACCTCCACACCATAGCGCATAGTCCTCCTACCTGGCACCACATCCGCCAGGACCGCAAGTGCGAACGCTCAGCGGGAGAGCTTGTCTTCGGGGATGAAGCTCGAGGTCACCGCCCTCGCTCAAGTCACCTCTCGCGACGCAATAGCGGCGTAGCCGGACACGGACGCGACTGCACAAGCGGTGGCCACGCTGGCGGCCGACGACGGGAGCACCGTCAGCCATGTGTCCTACTTGCCGCCGTCCAACGTCCGGCACCGCCGAGGTCGGGGACTCCTCCGAGGATGAGTAGGGCATGGGAGGTGGCAGGGCATGGTGTGCCAACTGGCCGGTCCATATCCCGTGTTCTACTCTTCCTCGCCGGAGACCGTACCTTCACTTCACGGGTCTTGAACCCCGCCCCCGTACATAGAGATCGCAGATGGAGGACGTCGGTCACCGTCGTAGAATAGGTTTAGGGTCGGGTTTCTTTTATTTTTCTGTCCTATAAAAGTTCGAAATGTAATGAAAATCTATCGTGTTTGCATTAATCTCGGCCGGTGTATATGAACTTTCACAATAATATACATATTGTAGGAGTACTAGCAAGATGCCCGTGCGTTGCACGGAAGATCAAGATCTTGTGGGAGAAAAGGATGAACTAGGGAAAGCCTTATCTGCAAATGTGGAGAGGAGTGCGGGTAAATTGTCATAGTTTCCCTCCTATCCGTTAGATATAGATCGGACGGCCTATATTGCAGGATGATAGGCACACCATCATCACCAACTCTGCTCTTTATTGAACCGAGACAAATCTAAAAAAAACCCAACTAAGCCAACCTCCCAGCATATCGCGCGGGAAAAGACCCGGTCGCGCCATTTTAGTTGGGATTACCGGATTACTAGTAGTAGTATCGATGGATCGCGCGAAGCAACATTTTTTTAGGGGGGCGAAGCCCCTAGTTTAAAAGGAAAAAAGGCGGTACACTCACATCACTCCTGTCGCGGTCGCATTGCACCCCACACACGTTCGGTCCTACACACGGCTCACGCAAACGGAACGCGCTTCGGCTTGCCTCTTCACTGACACGTGGGACTGCACTTGGAGAAACCGACCATGCGCCAAACTCCCCCCGCCCACTGCGCGAAAATCCCCCCCCCCCCCCACCCACACACACACACAAAAATTCCCCCCCAATCCGATTCAACCGCCCTTCGGCCAAATATTCCCCAAACCCCCTCCCCCGTCCCCCCCTCCAATCCATTCGCTCCGCCAAAGCCGCCCTCCCCACTGCGCCGATACGTCGACGCCATGGTTCATCGAGGGGACGCACGGTGATATTCTCACTCCCACAGTACGCTCTCGTAGACTGCCGTCCTCTAGCCGCGCCGCCACCTCTGGCTACGTTCTTGTGGAGGCGCACGGCGGTTAGCTTCTCCCATGGTACGCGCATTCTAGACTGAGGCCCCGTTCATGTCGAGATGGCATGCCAAGGCCGATTAGTTGCTAAAATATCATGCCATATATTTATTGTGACGTAGATTGCCATGGTCTAGTAGCCAATCTGTTAGGTGAAATAGCTCTACACCATTTTATACTCGATCTTTGTTGCTGCGATGGCCTTTGATAGTTTGATGGTTGTGTGCTTGGCCTCATTGACTGCTAAAAGAAACCTGCCATGATTTAGCACTCAAATCTGTTTGCTGAATTAGCTTTACATATATTTCGTTACTTAGATCTACTCGTCCAAATATCTTGCCATAGCTTTAGATATCGACCTGGTATTTTTTTTCTGGACTTCATAAAAAAGCATATATGTTTTTCCTGTAATATCTAGTAGAAGAACTAATTTGTATGGCTAACAGATGGATAGGACTTGGATAACTTCTGCTCAAAGATTCTCCGCTGCATATGTCGAGGGGGTTGAAATCTTCATGAACTTTATCAGAGCTGAGTACGGTGGTCCGAAATCAGATGTGCTCTGCCCGTGTAGCAGTTGTATGAATTCAGTTACAGACCCCAGTCAACTGTGCAAAATCATCGATACTTGTATGGGATGTCGGTCACATATACTAGGTGGGTTCATCATGGTGAAGCTGTGAACGTCAATGTTATTGACTACGTGGAAGCAGCAGATCACCATCTTGATCTGCCTGATGCTCAGGTGGAAGAGGAGGAGGAGGTGGTGGTGGCGGAGCCAGTGAGTTTGACCAACATTGAAACAATGCTACGAAATGCTCGTGCATTCCGTGAACTTTCACCTGCAGAAGAAAAACGGTGGGCCAGCATGTTGGAACAATGCAACATTGTTGTCACCCCAGGAAATAAGCTGTTAGTATTCTCAGCTATGGTCACCTTTCTTCATGTGAAGTCATCTGAGCGGATGACCAACAAATCATTTGATGCGATGTTGGCTGCTTTCCGCAAATCTTTCCCAGATGCGTCTGAGCTGCCACAGACCTATAGTAAAATGAAGAATTTCCTTCCTGCAGTTGGAATTGGATATGATATGATCCATGTTTGTAAGAATAATTGTGTTCTGTTCTGGAAGGATTATGCCAACTTAAGTGAATGCCCGAAATGCAAATCATCAAGATGGAAAGATGGCAACGCTGTGAAGAGGGTTCCTCATAATGTTCTGAGACATTTTCCAATTACACCAAGATTGCAGAGGTTGTTTCATGATGCTGAAGCAAGAGAGGATGTACTATGGCATTCTAGGAACCAGGAGTACAGAGATTAGAATGTAATGAGCCATCCATCTCATGGTAGTGAGTGGAAAGGCTTCAATGATAAACACAAAGAGTTTGCTGCTGACCCAAGAAACATTAGACTTGGCTTAGCTTCAGATGGATTTAACCCATTTGGCCACCAGAGCTCCACATATAGCATGTGGCCAGTGCTTGTTATCGCTTACAGCATGCCTCCAAATGTCTACACCAAAGAATCAAACTACATGATGGCCTTGCTCATTCCAGGTCCAAAAAGTCCTGGAAAGGATTTTGATTTGTTCATGGAGCCTCTTGTGGAGGAACTTCAACAGCTATGGAAGGGTATTCTCACTCGAGACCTATATAGCAGCCCACCAGCTGATTTCTTTATGCGTGCTATTGTAATTTGGTGCATCCATGATTATCCGGCTTTGGGCACTATGTCAGGGCGAACGACACACAGTTATAATGCATGTGTTCGCTGTGACAGGAATCCGCTGTCATACGCAATACTTAGCAAGATCTGTTACATTGGACACTGTCGTTTCCTTGCCAAGGACAAGCCGCATCCTAGAAAATACCGAATACATGTGTTCAATGCAAAGCATGAAAACCATGATGCGCCTAAGAGGCTCACCGCCGATGAGTTGCAAGTGGAATTAGAGAAGGTCAGGCATATTACACCAGGAAACCATCCTGGTAATGGTAGCGGGAAAAGGAAGCGTGGCACGATAGAAGAGAGATTATTGTTTACCCGCAGGTCCACTTTGTGGGACTTGGAGTATTGGAAAGATTTGGATCTGCGGCATAATATTGATGTGATGCACATTGAGAAAAATATATGTGACAGCATTATCAGCACACTTCTTAACATTGAAGGCAAGACGAAAGATACCTTAAAATCTAGGATTGATTTGACACACCTGGGTATCAGAAAGGATTTGCAAGTGCAAGATGAAGGTAAACCACGGGATATGGCACCAGCTGTGTACGTCTTGGACAAGGTAAAAAGAAAAGAATTCTGCGAGGTCCTGTCACGTGTGAGATTCCCACATGGATTTGCTTCCAACCCTGAAAGGAGAGTCAGTGCAGATGGAAACAAGGTACAAGGGTTGAAAACTCATGACTGCCACGTCCTACTTCAAAGGGTTTTACCTGTTACCCTTAGAGGATTGGGCCGCCCTGACTTATACAGAGCAGTTGCAGAGTTGGGACAATTCTTCAGGGAACTCTGATGTAGAAATATCAGGATAGATACTTTGGAGCGTCTTAGAGACGAGATACCAACTATCCTATGCGACCTTGAGAAGATATATCCTCCAGCCTTCTTTGATGTGCTGGTGCATTTGGCTGTTCATCTACCTGATGAGGCACTACTTAGAGGTCCAGTACAGTATGGCTGGATGTACCCTATTGGAAGGTGGCTAGGCACTTTCAAGGGCTATGTTAGGAACAGATCTAGACCCGAGGGTTCCATTGCACAGGCCTACATTGCTACAAAAGCGTTGACATTCTGCTCAAAATACATTGAAACAGCTGATCAGCTTAGCAAAGAGGTGGGTGAAGACAATCCCAGGCTCAATGTTTTCGATTATTCTGTTCGAGTTACAGGGAAGAGTCGACAAGAGGACAAACCAAAATATTTGGACAAAATGGTTTGGTATGTGTTGAATAACTGTCCTGAGATACTACCTTATATCAAGTAAGTGCAGTACTGCAACTTATACATCATAATCTACTAAACTTGCAGCACATTCTTATATATTTAGATGTTTGACGTGATCAATATGTTGTGCAGCATCTACAAAGAGGAGTTACTGCCACAAAATCCAAGAAACATTGAAAAACTGGTTATGGCAGGATTTGCAAAATGGTTCAAGAACCATGTAAGCTTTTGAAGTGCACTGTCAGTTTTTTTAATATATTGAGTACATAAGATGATCAGCTTGTCTATTTTCTAACCATAGGTTAAGAAGATGTGGGAGGATGGGCAGGTAGTTGATGATGCCCTTTACTCACTAGCAATGGGTCCTGATACTCGGGTAAGACATTATGAATCTTGCGTTGTTGGAGATGTGCGCTACAACACCCTTGCACGAGACGAAGGCAGGAAGACACAAAACAGTGCCATCATGAGCACGGATACGTATGACAAAGATACAACTGAAATGTATGCTAACATAAGAGACATTGTTCAGTTGCAGTATATCTCCAGTTTCGAGGATCATCGGTGTGTGGTTCTGTTGTGCTGTCGTTGGTATAACCTATTTTCCAGGATCGCAAAACCCAGAGCTGATGATTATTTCAAATCCATCAATGTCAAGGCGGCGTACCAGACGAACAAGCCTTTTATTTTGGCAAATCAAGCAACACAGATATTTTTCTTAGAAGACACATTTGCACATAGCGATGACTGGAGAGTATTGCAAAGGTTTGAGCAGAGGAAATCATTTAATGAAGTTGCACAACAAGATGATGCTTACACTGCTCCTGATGTACAAGATAACATAGATGTTCCTAATATCTTTGAGAACCATCACGTCAATGACGCCGGCGAAAAGATTGCCTGTCATGCTGTGGACATACAAGAGTTGATCAAGAAGAAGCCAATGTTCGAGGACGTTGAGGACGAAGAAGAAGATGACACCGTGGGGAATTACGATTTAGACTGATACACATGGCGAAGATGTTGACGCTGCTGCTGCAGATGATGATTACATTGCTTTTGTCGTATTTGCCTGTCAGAAGACGTTTTTTTTATCTACTATGTGAAATTGTGTTTGCTATGACAACTGAAACCTGATGAACATGTTGTTTAGTATTTTGCTGTGAGAACATCACTTGTTATGTATGCCGATTTGTGTTTGGTGATTGTATGATAACTAAAACATGATGACATTGTTGTTTAGTTGTACTCATATTTGGTTGTGAAACTTGAATTTGATGACATAGTTTGCTGTTGGACTGCAATTTGCTCGACGTCTTCGAATGAGAACAAAGCTGACCCGACATGGCCTCTGCTATTTATTTATTTATATGAGCAAAAGGGGATACCCCCTGATTTCCCTTAATAGAAATCATTAGATGTTCATAACACTATGCCCAGCCTGCTACACAGGTTTCATTCATTACTAGTTTCAGCAAAGTGCTCATGTCGTAGCCACTGAATACATCACGAGTGCTACACACACTACAAATAAAGAGACAATCATCCTACAGAGCACATCGATTTTGCCCATTATCTTCACAAGCTCTTTCATCTCCTCATTGCTGTCAAGGCCGTTCAGCAGCTGTTGCTTGGCCATGATCAGAGGAACTACATCTTTAACCTTCTGCTCTGCATCTTCCTCTTTTGCCATTCCTTCAGTTACTTGTCCAACACCCCAACCTGCTGGTATTGGGATTCCTCGGCTAACCAAATAATCAGCGTAGTTGCATTCCCCCACATCAGCAACTTCCCAGAAATACAAATCACATGAACCTTCCTATCGGTGTCAAAACCGTCGGATCTCGGGTAGGGGGTCCCGAACTGTGCGTCTAGGCGGATGGTAACAGGAGACAAGGGACACGATGTTTTTACCCAGGTTCGGGCCCTCTCGATGGAGGTAAAATCCTACTCCTGCTTGATTAATATTGATGATATGGGTAGTACAAGAGTGGGTCTACCACGAGATCAAGGAGGCTAAACCCTAGAAGCTAGCCTATGGTATGATTGTTGTAATGGTTGTGTGTCCTACGGACTAAAACCCTCCGGTTTATATAGACACCGGAGAGGGCTAGGGTTACACAGAGTCGGTTACAATGGTAGGAGATCTACATATCCGTATCGCCAAGCTTGCCTTCCACGCCAAGGAAAGTCCCATCCGGACACGGGACGAAGTCTTCAATCTTGTATCTTCATAGTCTTGGAGTCCGGCCGATGATGATAGTCTGGCTATCCGGACACCCCCTAGTCCAGGACTCCCTCAGTAGCCCCTGAACCAGGCTTCAATGACGATGAGTCCGGGGCGCATATTGTTCGGCATTGCAAGGCGGGTTCCTCCTCCGAATAATCCATAGAAGATTGTGAACACCAGGATAGTGTCCGGCTCTGCAAAATAAACTCCACGTACCACCGTAGAGAGAATAATACACACACAGGTTCAATCTGCTGACGTATTTTGTGGCATGATGTCACACCACCACCAAGCCTTTACTTGAGTCGTTTTTTATTATACCACCTCAGCGCGTTTAGCGAAGCGGTTTCCTTGGCACATCTTGTCGAAGCAGAGATCGTGTTCCCCTTATTCCGGGATTCCCATCAATACGGACGTGGGTAACCCAACCGCGCCATTGATTGTGGCGCTTGGGAGATAAGCGAGTTTTACCAGGCTGGTGGGGACGCATAGTCTTCGTCCGCCCATATATAAGGGGATAAGGATCCACCCTTTTTACCTATGCCTTCTTCCTCCTTTTGCTTATCCATCTCCGTGCACTCGAGCTCCAGCGCCCAAGTCCGCACATCTCGTATCAACCTTCTCCAGCCATGTCCGGAGCGGGAGGCAAATGGATGGCCTCCTCCGTTACGGAGGGACACATCGAGAGGCTACGCGGCGCCGGATACTTGTCCAGCGACATCGCGCACCGGCTGCCCGACAAGGGGCAGCTCATCCCCACCCCCAGGCCCCATGAGAGGGTTGTATTCCTTCCCCACTTCCTCCGCGGACTGGGCTTCCCACTTCATCCCTTCGTCCGGGGGCTCATGTACTACTACGGCCTGGACTTCCACGATCTGGCACCAAACTTCATCCTCAACATCTCGGCGTTTATCGTCGTGTGCGAGGCCTTCCTCTGCATCCAGCCCCACTTCGGCTTGTGGCTAAAGACCTTCAATGTCAAGCCGAAGGTTGTGAAGGGCGTCCAAGCGGAGTGCGGAGGCGCCATGGCGGGCAAAATGCCCAACGTCCTCTGGCTCGAGGGTGCCTTCGTGGAGTCCATCAAAGGGTGGCAATCGGGGTGGTTCTATATCACCGAGCCGCGTGACCCTAAATGGGCAGCGGCCCCCGAGTTCAGATCTGGTATCCCCATGCAGCTCACCTCCTGGAAAGAGAAGGGCTTTCTATGGGGTAGTTCGGAGGAGCTGACAGGACTCCAGTCCTGTCTCCAGACCCTAGTGAACAAGAAACTTAAGCTTGTCAACGTGATCCAGGTCATGCTCGTCCGCCGAATTCTCCCCTGCCAACAACGGGCCTTCAATTTGTGGGAGTTTGATCCGGCACAGCACCAGACCCTGAGCAGGCTCTTCGACACGACGTACGAAGCTACCTGGAAAGTGCTGTTCAAGGGCAGAGAAGCCCCCGCATCCGCAACTGAAGATCGCGGATTCAGCACAAAGCGCCCAGCCGGCGAGGTAAGCTTTGCTATCCTTTATGGGACACTTACTTTTTTCATAGTTTGACTCTACGTGGGATCTAAAACTCCCAATGCCTTTAACAGGAATGGCAGAGGACGTCCGGACAGGTTGATTGTCCGGCTCCCCTTCCCGAAGACCCAGCGGATACCCGTTTGACGGGGCTGCTGGTTCCGGCCCCTTACGTGGTGCCGGAGAAGAAGGCCAAGAAGGCGGCCGCGGGAACCCGAAGGAGTTCCCGGTGCCAGGTGGTATCGGACTCATCGTCTGATGGCTCCGAGGTGGACTCCTCCCCCGAAGACGAGGAGGAGAGAGAGGACTCTCCCCTAGAGGGGGGAGAGAGGAAGAGGAAGGCTTCCCCAACGGGGGAGGCCGAAGGGTCCAAGAGGGGAAGGACCCTTCCTCCGGACAGCTCCGCCAACGCCGACGAAGGAGACGAGGGGTGGCCCTCCAGGGACAAGCCCCCGGCAAGATCGTAAGTATCCGGATTCCTGAATGATTTATAATTTCTCTTTTTCACCACACAGTGTCCTTCTAATGCCGCACTCAACCTGTAGTCCAGCCAAGGACGATTTTCCCGCTTCTTCGAGTGGGTCCTTGGCTCCGTCAGATGTGGATTCCATTCCGACCGCCTCCACCCCTCGCGACGCCGAGGACGCCGAGGTGGGGTCCCAGGAGGGGACCCGCCAGGAGGGTGAGGCTCTGGAGGTGCCACAGGGCAACCTCCCAGACTTTGCACCGGACTCCGCCCCGGAACCCGCAGTGGTTCCGGAGTCCGGCAGGCGGCCCCTTCGTAAGAAGGGCAAGACTGTGGCACCGACGGCCTCCGTCCAACCGGAGGCGCCGGACAACTTGTTGGAGGCGCTCAACGGCGCTTCCATCAAGGAAGAACACCGCACTATCATGAGTGCGGTGATTCAGAAGGTTCAGCTCGCCAAGAGCGAGCTGACCGAAGCCTGCAGCAGCCTTCTAACAGGCTTTGAGGTAAGAAGTTTTAAAATACGTAATGTAATACCGCATAGACAGTAGCCCCTGATGCTCAGATCGGTGTTCGGAAAGAAAAGCCGGACTGAGGATCTAAAAAGATATATGCAGGAGTTCTAAAAATTATGTCAATATGGGATTGCAGGCTGCGCTGCTGACCTCTGCCGCACTGACTGCGGAGGATAGTGCTTCGAAGCAGGACCTCGAGCGGACCGAGAACGAGCTCGGCCTTGCCAAGAAGCAGCTCGAGGACAAAGAAGATGAGTAACACCGTATTAAATTTGTACCTTACAGAAAAGGATTTTGGTTGCAATAGAAATAACAAGGATAACATGGGCACTGCAGGGGCCACAAACGAGGTGGCGACCCTGAAGGAGGCCGTGTCCGCGGCCGAACGTAATGCAGCCGCGGAACGAGCGGAGCGAGAGAAGCGGGAGGCGCGGGTGGCGGAGGTGCGGCAAGAGCTCCAGGCTCTCATGGAAAAGCATGAGAGGTTAGAGCGCGACTCGAAGACTCGAGAGTCCGAGCTTGCCTCGGCTCTTGAGAGTGCCAAAGCCTCTAAGGCCCAGGCCCATAAGGCCCTCCAGGAGATTGAGGCGGTGAAGAAAATAGCGGCGGGTAAGGCATTTTTCATGCAAAGCAAGCATGTGAGTGTGAATTACCTGTTACTTACCCAGATTCGGAGCTCTCCAGGAGCGTTTGCAGATCTGCCTCGCAGCGTGTCCGATGCCGCCACATTCTACCGGGCCGAGGAGGGGAGCTCAACGGAGAAGGTCTTCTGGTCTCAGTATGTTGAGGCCGGACATCCGGTGCCCCTTAGCGACCAGCTGAAGCAGCTGGTCGAGCTCCACAAGGTAGCCGAGCAGGCCATGAAGGGCCTCATAGTCCGGCTATGGCCTGAAGAGGCCATGCCTGGGAGCTACTTCGTCCTCGTGCGGCGGCTGGTGGATGCATGCCCGTGGGTCAAAGTCATCAAGCGCTCTGCCTGCATTGAACGTGCCCGTCGGGCCCTTGCCCGCGCAAAGGTGCACTGGGGCAGGCTGGATGCTGAGAGGCTTCTGACAGACGCGCCGCCGGTGGGCAAGGAGTATCGTACACCTCAAATGTATTATAAGAGTGTCCTGAAGGGTGCCCGCAGGATTGCGGACGAGTGCCCCAAAGATGTAATATTTGAGTAGACTCGCAATGTGTTATCCTGTGCGCTGAAAACTTTGTTCATATGCGCTAATCAACGCTTATTAATTTAAAATATTACCTTCTGTGCGGCCGTTTATCAACTCTGAGAGATGGCAAGTCGTCGGATTCAGCCCCCATGCCACGAGTGCTGGGGTGTTCGGGATAAACTTGAGCGCTCTTGTTCCCATTTTTGGGTCCATCTAGGGAGGCGCTCAACACAACGAACAAGGCAACCAGACTTATAATGCTTGAACACTCTCACTTAGCCATAGAATTCTATAATTTTAAATTTCGGCGAAGCCCCTAGTGTTCGGAAGACCGAGTTCGGGGCGCTATCCACGCCTGGGCCGGACACAGCCGGTTCCTCGCTCAAAGCGGCATAAGTCTTTAGGGACTCGAAAAGACCTCTCAAACAGCGGCCAGCTCTCGCCTTATCATGACGGTCAGTTTTAGCTTTCTCCACTGAGGCGCTCGCCCAGCTCAACCGGGGCGCAATCGCAGTGGTTCTCCCAGTGCTACCTTAGCCGACAGAACGGAACGTAAGGTACCAAAACATGGGAGCCGGGCAAACCCAACTATTGACCCAAGACATGATTCGGAGCCGATGCATATAATGCTATAAGTTCGGGGTGCTGCACTTGTGAAAGTGTTCGGACTTATCACACCATAATGCGGGGAACATAAGCCCCTGGTGTATTTGGCCGTACAAAAGTGTACGGATGCAAAATGTCATAAATGAACATATATGTAAAAAGGGAATGCAATTATAAGCGAAAAGTGATGCATTGTTTATTCAAGGAATTCTGCCATGAGTGCAGAATGATATAAATAGTGCGGTAAGCAAGGGATTGGACTATTAGACATGTCCCCCTCCAGGGGTAGGCTGCGGAATGGTGTATTTAACAGATTTACTGCTCATAATGGAGACCACCTGAGTATTCGTCGAAGCCTTTGTCCTTCCCTGGCTGTTGCATCGTGAGTTCGGTAGATTCACCGCCGGACAGGATCTCTGGTGAACGGAGTCCTGTGGATAAATAGAAAAGAAAAAAAAGGAAAAGAAAAAGAGCGACACACTTGGGAGCCCCTGGTGTGGTTGAGCCGCACTCTGGGCCTATCGTGGTCGTGCCCCTCCCCCTATGCCCATGGTATCTCCAGAGCGTAATGATGTACGCGGAGGGCTAGTCTTGCAATCATGCAAGGGCTAGGGTTGGGGCCGCATTGTTACGCGTGCTCGGAACGTGCCCGATGGTCTTGATGTATGTTACTCCGGGCGCGTTTGGCTATGTCCGGTCGTTTAACGTCCAGGCTCGAGAATTGCCTTAAGAGGCTACTCTGTACTTCCGCCGCGAGAGCTGCTATGTGCTCCTCCATTCGGAGGGAGAGTTCAGTGTTTCCGTTGACCGTGATGACTCCACGAGGGCCTGGCATCTTGAGCTTGAGGTATGCATAATGCGGCACTGCGTTGAACTTTGCACACGCGGTTCGTCCGAGCAGGGCGTGATAGCACTGCGGAACGGGACTATGTCGAAGATTAACTCCTCGCTTCAGAAGTTATCCGGGGATCCGAAGACCACTTCCAGGGTGACTGAGCCTGTGCAATTGGCCTCAACACCTGGTATGACGCCTTTGAAGGTCGTCTTTGTAGGTTTAATCCTTGAGGGGTCTATGCCCATCTTGCACACTGTATCCTGATAAAGCAGGTTCAGGCTGCTGCCGCCGTCCATCAGGACTCTAGTGAGGTGAAATCCGTCGACGATTGGGTCTAAGACCAATGCAGCGAACCCGCCATGGCGGATACTGGTGGGGTGGTCCCTTCGATCGAAAGTTATCGGGCAAGAGGACCATGGATTGAACTTCGGGGCGACTGGCTCCATCGCATATACGTCCCTAAGTGCACGCTTCCGCTTTCTCTTGGGTATGTGGGTTGCGTATATCATGTTTACCGTCCGCACTTGTGGGGGGAACCCCTTCTGTCCTCTACTGTTCGGCGGCCGGGTCTCCTCCTTGTCATCGCTATGCGGCCCCTTGTCATTGTTTTTGGCGATTAACTTGTCTGCCTGCTTGAATACCCAACAGTCCCTATTGGTGTGATTAGCTGGCTTTTTGGGGGTGCCATGTATCTGGCAGGAGCGGTCGAGTATTCAGTCCAAATTGGACGGACCCTGGGTAGTTCTTTTAAATGGCTTTTTCCGCTGACCGGGTTTTGAGCCTCTGAATCCGGCGTTGACCGCCGTATCCTTAGTGTTATCGCCGTTAACGCGGCGTTTGTTTTTGTTACGACGCGACCTGCCATTGCGGTCCTTGTAGTCTGGACTGCCAGAATATTTGCTGAGGTTATTACTGCGGGCTAGCCAGCTGTCCTCCCCCGCACAGAAGCGGGTCATGAGTGATGTGAGGGCTGCCATGGATTTCGGCTTTTCCTGTCCTAGGTGCCGGGCCAGCCACTCGTTGCGGATGTTATCTTTGAAGGCTGCGAGGTCCTCTGCATCCGGACAGTCGACGATTTGATTTTTCTTTGTTAAGAACCGTGTCCAGAACTATCAGGCCGATTCGTCTGGCTGCTGAATTATGTGGCTTAGGTCATCGGCGTTTGTTGGTCGCACATATGTGCCCTGGAAGTTGTCGAGAAATGCGGCTTCCAGGTCCTCCCAACACCCGATTGACTCTGCTGGCAAGCTGTTAAGCCAATGCCGAGCTGGTCCTTTAAGCTTGAGTGGGAGATACTTGATGGCGTGGAGATCATCACTGCAGGCCATATGGATATGAAGGAGATAGTCTTCGATCCAAACCGTGGGGTCCGTTGTGCCATCATAGGATTCAATGTTCATGGGTTTAAACCGTTCGGGGATTTGATGATCCATTACTTCATCTGTGAAGCATAGTGGGTGTGCGGCGCCTCTATACTGGGCAATATCACGACGTAGCTCAAGAGAGCTTTGTCTGCTGTGTTCGGCCCGGCCGGAGTTGCTGTATCCGACGCGACGGTAGTCGTCGTGGATCGTGGGGCGCCCACGTGATCCGTAGATAGACGTTGATTGTTTTGCCTTGTCCTCCAATACGTCTCGCAAGTCCGGCGCATTCCCCCATGGCTTCGCGCTTTTCGAGCGGTGCCGGGGTACGGTTCTGGTGGAGGGCCTAGATGCCTCTCTGTCGCGGCCATGAGGTGGTCGGTCAGCCATATTGTGCGCTGGTGATGAAGGTTTGTATGCCTCCTCCTCTAATCGGGGGAGCAAATTGCGTTTTGGGTAGCTTTTGGAGGGGCGTTCGAGTTCATGCTCTTCGGCCCCAAGGACCTCGGTCCATCTGTCGGCCAGCAGGTCTTGATCAGCTCGAAGCTGTTGCAGCTTTTTCTTTAGGCTGTTCGCCATGGCCATTAGCCTGCGTTTAAAATGCTCTTGTTCGACGGGATCCTCTGGCACGACGAATTCGTCATCGTCGAGGCTTGCCTCGTCTCCGGAGGGAGGCATGTAATTGTCATCCTCTATCTCCTCGTCTGCCGCCCTCACTTGAGGGCTGGCTTCTCCGTCCTCCTGTGCTGAGTCTTGCTGGAGGGGGTTGTCTTTGGCACTCTCTGGGGTGTTATTATCTCCGGTGCCGGAATCTCCATTCTTGTTGTGGCGGGATTTAGAGCGGCGCCGCTGACGTCGGCGCTTGGGCTGTTTCTTAGAGGAATCTGCCTCTGCTACTTCTTCGCCGTCCCCGTCCTTTGGGATGTCCACCATGTATATGTCGTATGACGAGGTGGTCTTCCAGTGCCCCGTAGGCGCTGATTCTTGATCGTCTCTGGCATCGTCATCCATACCGTCGATGTCTTCGGAGTCGTAGTCTAGCATGTCGGTTAGGTCGTCGACAGTGGCTACAAAGTGGGTGGTGGGAGGGTTTTGAATTTCTTCATCGTCCGCATCCCAACCAACCTGACCGCAGTCCGGCCAGGGCTTTCCTGATAACGAGAGATACTTTAGCGAATTCAGGATGTCGCCAAAGGGTGAGTGCTGAAAGATGTCCGCAGCGGTGAACTCCATGATCGGCGCCCAATCGGATTCGATTGGCAGGGGCGCAGGAGGTTCGGAGTTCGGCAAGGAGTCCGGCGCCTCGAAGTCACAAGCTTTGCAAGGGACAAGGTCAGTATTCGGCTCCATCGCCATAGAGATTGCAGCCCCCGAGGCGGTGTCCAGCCACCTGTCCTCGATCTGCACGGTCGGCTCCGAACTATGGGTCAGAGCGGACTCATGTGCGGCCTCTAGGGCACTGTCCGGTGACAGAGCTAAATCATGCCCACTATGACAGTGCGGCGCGCTCGGTTGTGGCTCGAATCCATCGAAGATCAAGTCTCCACGGATGTCAGCCGTGAAGTTTAGGCTTCCAGACCTGACCTGATGGCCAGGGGCGTAGCTTTCGATCTGCTCCAGATGGCCAAGCGAATTGGCCCGCAGTGCGAAGCCGCCGAACACGAAGATCTGTCCAGGGAGAAAAGTCTCACCCTGGACTGCGTTGTTGTTGATTGAAGAAGCCATCAAGCCTATCGGTGACGACACAGAGGAACTCTCAATGAAAGCACCAATGTCGGTGTCAAAACCGGCGGATCTCGGGTAGGGGGTCCCGAACTGTGCGTCTAGGCGGATGGTAACAGGAGACAAGGGACACGATGTTTTTACCCAGGTTCGGGCCCTCTCAATGGAGGTAAAACCCTACTCCTGCTTGATTAATATTGATGATATGGGTAGTACAAGAGTGGGTCTACCACGAGATCAAGGAGGCTAAACCCTAGAAGCTAGCCTATGGTATGATTGTTGTAATGATTGTGTGTCCTACGGACTAAAACCCTCCGGTTTATATAGACACCGGAGAGGGCTAGGGTTACACAGAGTCGGTTACAATGGTAGGAGATCTACATATCCGTATCGCCAAGCTTGCCTTCCACGCCAAGGAAAGTCCCATCCGGACATGGGACGAAGTCTTCAATCTTGTATCCTCATAGTCTTGGAGTCCGGCCGATGATGATAGTCCGGCTATCCGGACACCCCCTAGTCCAGGACTCCCTCACTTCCCTTTTCTGCACGAATCAAATTGGAAGATCATCAACCAAACTATTAAAAAATCAGCAACTGAAAGCAGCAGAACAACACTTAAACATATTATTACCCCATGATTCGGGCATTTGTAGAAGACTCGGCCAGGGTTGCGGATTGTGGTTGAGACGCGATGGATGACTATGCGTGATTTGCAGCAGTGGCACCACACCAACGGCAGCGGGTTGCAATGAGCAATCGGCTGCGGTGCATGTGCCGGCGGAGATGTGATGAGACCCACAGGTGTTGGTACGGGTGGCGACTTGGCGCATATCTGGTTGTTGCCTGCTGAAGAGCAGGTGGAAGAGCAGCCAGCGGACATGGTTGTTGCGGCCAGAGTTTCTGATGCTAGGCAGAGTAAGTAGAGAAGAGGAGAAGCGAACGTTGGATATGTCAGTTTCATTACTTGTAGAGTAGCATAGCACCATATATAGTCATAGTCTAGGTTTGGATTCGAACCAGCTACAGGAGCACGTCTTTCTTTTTTCTAAAAGTCGGCAACGTCTCTTTACTGGTACACTAGCTTGTTCTGTATGCCTACCCAAGTCTTCGATTTTCTTTCCCTTTTTTTGCGAGGAAGGAAGGAGGACAAAATTGAGAGTTCCTCGGACTCGAACCCAAGACCTCTCGGTTGAAAACCAAGGGTGCTAGTCACTTATGTGGCGAACGTTCCCTGTGAGGAGGACGGCAGACGAACACATTTTCCTCGCAGTTTTCTTTCTATATATAAAAAGTATGCTTCTTGGTGTCCGCTTAGTCAAAAAACGATTGTGCCAACCTTGACCGTTGGATTGACATTCAGCGTCTGTCGCGTTTCTTCAGTCTCTTCTTCCTCGAGCCGCCAAAGCCAAACCAGCACCGGCGGGACCGCCTGCTCCCGCCTCCCACGGCTGGCTGTGATCTTCCCCGGCTCCTGTTCGTACCCGTCCGAGGCCTCACCATCGTCCTCCGCCTTGGTTCGCTCACCGCGGCGCCACCCTCCAGCGTTGTCAACATGGTCAACAACCGAGAGGAATAAGGAGATGACTGTACATGGTGAGGATGACAGTAGGGACCCAGCAGCGCGCGCAGTAATTTTGTTTTTTCGGGACGGAGAAGGGTATCAACTGGGTTGTGCGGGACCCGTGGCCCGTCTAGCCCAGGCTTTTTATTTCATATGTTTAGCACATGACCAGCCCAGTTTGTTTTTTCCTTTCTGAAAAATGGCTAGCCAGCTATTTTGTTTTTTTGCAGAATAACCAACATTGGCCTACTTGCTTTTCTACGCCCTGCTGGGCCGGAAATCTTTAAAGACGAGGAGGGATGCATTTTTCCCAGAAAATGGGCTATAAGTAATAAGAAATGGGCTATAAGTAATAAGAAATGGGCTATAAGTAATAATAAATGGGCTGTAAAATGAAAACAATACAGCAAACAGGCAATTAATTCCCAAATATTGTTTTCTTTCGGATTTTGATATTTTAAATTTCATTGTTTTTGTGCGGGTAAAATTTCTTTGAATTTAAATTAAGGTATATTTAGATTTAAAATTAATTTGAATCTGGCTAGAAATTTCGGGCTGTATGCTGTTTGGGACAGATTTGGAGGCTGACTTGTGGGTCTACTAGGTTGACGTGTACTTTGGCTTTGTCAACTTAGTCCACAAACGATTCTAGCAGCAGTGACCGTTGGATGTTAATCCAACGGCCGTGCTGCTTCTTCAATATCTGATCTTCTTGCTCCAGCCGCCCAAACCAGCTCTGGTGGGACTGCCTGCTCACGCCTCCCGTGGCCGGCTGTGCTGAGGCTGCACCGCCCCACCCTACTTCATTGCTGGCTAGGCCATTCCTCTACTCACCCACACCTCCTGTTATTTTCCGGCGACGGCAGCCGGACCAGTAAACCCTCGTACTCCCCACCGCGTGGGCAACCATTGCCGAGTCTTCCCCGGCTCCTTGTCGTTCCCTTCCTAGGCCTCGCCGTCGTCCACCGCCATGGTGCTCTCGGCGCGGCCTGGTCAACATGGTCAACGAACGACATCCATCGGCCATGGACTGTACGCGCAAAATAATGATTCCTCCACCTAATAGCTGGGACCCACCGGAAGGGCCTCTGTATTTCGTGAAAAAAACGTTCCCCCCGCTAACATGTCGGACCCACCAGCTATATCTTCGCATGCAAGGAAGTGCCTCCTTATTACGCACAAAAAAATGAATACTCACCTTGCTAGATGGGACCCAACATAGTGGGAGGATGAATTGTGGGCCAACTAAGTTGACGGGGACAGAGGGCTTTGTCAACTTAGTCAATATGAACGATTCTAGCTCCAGTGACCGTATGATGTCCATCCAATGGCCATGGTGCTTCTTCAACCTCTGGTCTTCTTGCTCCAGCCGCCCAAAGCAGCGTCGGTCGTGCCGCGTGCTCCTGCCTCTCGTGGCCGGTTGTGATGCCGCTAAGGCCTCACCGCCCCCTACTACTCCCACTGCTGGCCCAGGGTATCCCTCTACTCACCCACACCCCTTGTTATTCTGCGGCGACGGCAGCCTCACGCCGCAGCCGAACCAGTGAACCCTCGTACTCCTCTCCACGCGGGCTACCACTACTGCGTCTTCCCCGGCTCCGCGTCGTCCCCTTCCTAGGCCTCGCCATCGTCTAGACCACCGCCCTGGTGCTCTCGGCGCGGCGTGGTCAACGTGGTCAACGACCGACTTCCATCGGAAGAGTACTGTACATGGAGAGGCTGACAGCTGGTCCAGGCGGCGGCAAGGAAGTGCCTCCTTATTATGCGTAAAATAATTATTCCTCCACCTGACAGCAGGGACCCACCAGACGGGCCACTTTATTTCACAAAAAAAACGTTTCCCCCCTGACTGCTGGGACCCACCGGACGGACCAGCGTATTTCGCGAAAAAACGTTCGCCGCGCTGTCAGCTCGGACCCACCAGAAGTGCCTCCTTTTATGCACAAAAAAATGAATACTCCCCCTGCTAGCTGGGACCCACCATGGTGGAGTTGACTGGGACAGGGGCCTTTGTCAACTTTAGTCAATATGAACGATTCTAGCTCCAGTGACCGTACGATGTCCATCCAACGGCCGCAGTGCTTCTTCAACCTATGGTCTTCTTGCTCCAGCCGCCCAAAGCAGTGCCCGTCGTGCCGCATGCTCCTGCCTCTCGTGGCCAGCTGTGCTGCCGCGGAGGCCTCACCGCCCCCTACTATTCCCACCGCTGGCCAGGCCCTGTGGCGACGGCAACCTCACACCGCAGCCAAACCAGTGAACCCTCGTACTCCTCTCCGCGCGGGCTTCCACTGCCGCATCTTCCCCGGCTCCCCATCGTCCCCTTCCTAGGCCTCACCGTCATCCACCGCCCTGGTGCTCTCGACGCGGCGTGGTCAACATGGTCAAGGAACGACTTCCATCGGACATGGACTGTACGTGGAGAGGCTGACAGATGGGTCCACGGCCACAACAAGGAAGTGCCTCCTTATTACGCGGAAAATAATGATTCCTCCACCTGACAGCTGGGACCCACCGGACGGGCCACTGTATTTCACAAAAAAAACGTTTCCCCCTGACTGCTGGGACCCACCAGCTACATCTTCGCACGCAAGGAAGTGCGTCCGGGCAAAAAAACAAAACGATTCGCCCCCCTGACCGCTGGGACCCACCAGCGACACCTTCGCACGCAAGGAAGTGCGTCCAGGCAAAACAAAAGATTCGCCCCCCTGACTGCTGGGACCCACCAGCTACATCTTCGCATGCAAGGAAGTGCGTCCGGGCACAAAAAAAGATTCGCCCCCCTGACTGCTGGGACCCACCAGCTACATCTTCGCAGACAAGGAAGTGCCTGACAGTCGGGACCCACCTGGTCGAAGCGTACGTAGCATTGTCATTCTGGTCACGAACGTGTACGTACATACTGGTCGATGTAGAGGCGCGCACGTAGCTTGTACACGTACGTACAGCGGTGAGGGTGCAGGAAAGAAAATACAGCCACGTATGTACATACGGGCAGGGTCTTGAACGCCTACTCGCGCATGCGTACATGGCTGGGTCGGAACTAAGAAACAGCGTCGTCGTCGTGTTCATGGGGAGCCAACCGGCTGGGTCGGAACGGAATGTGTGGTCGTGTTCATCGGGAGGGATTGGACAGAACAGGCGATGGAAACTAGGCCTAGCGTACCGCACAACGGAGGAAACGGACCTCCTATGGTCGAAACGGGGGTCCTGTTGATCGGGAGGGGTGTGGCGTAGCGCAAAATGGTCGAAACGGACCTCCTACAGTCGAAACGGGGGTCCTATTGATCAGGAGGGGTGTGGCGTACCGCAAAACGGACGAAATGGACCTCCTACAGTCAAAACGGGGGTCCTGTTGATCGGGAGGGGTGTGGCGCACCGCAAAACAGACGAAACGGACTTGTGTTGGAGTGCTACGGTCGAAACGGGGGTCCTGTTCATCGGGAGGGGTGTGGTGTACCGCAAAACGGGACTCCACGGGATACTGTTCATCTCCACCATCGACCTCCTCCAGCCTCCACGGGCTACCGTCGACCTCCTCCAGCCTCTACGGGCTCCTGTTCATCCAGCCTCCACCGCGCGCTACTCCACCGGCTACTGTTCAACCACCCCTCCACGGGCACCCTTCCACTGTCTACTGTTCATCTAGCCCTCCACACCACGGGGGCATGTTCAACCACCCCTCCACGGCCACCCCTCCACCGTCTACTGTTCATCCAGCCCTACACACCACGGGGTCCTGTTCATCCAGAGGCAACGCCACCGCTCACTGTTCATCCAACCCCCCCCCCCCCCCCCCCGCAACACTCACTGTTCATCCGATCGATCGGCTTCAGTTAGCAGCAGTAGCGAAGGAATAGCTCCATCGGGTTCAGTTAACAGCCATCGATCGATCGCTTGGGTTCAGTAACGCGTAGCCTGCAGTGCAATCGCTCGGGTTCAGTTAGAGCCCAACGCCTCGCTCGGGTTCAGTTAGAGCCAACGCCTTGCATGTGTACGAGAGAAACGCGCATTGCTCGGCCCCCGACCTCCCACCGTAACTGGCAACTCCTCGAAATTTTCCTCCCCCTCGCTTCTACCACGGTTTTTTCCGTCATGGACGGCCCAAAGAATGTCATGCAACTGCGTCTCTGGCCCGCCTAGGACGAAAAGTCCATTTTATGTCATGATTTTTTGTCATAGAAGTAGGAGCCCACCACATCTATGATGATACCGGGTTTTGTCACAATTATCGTCATAGAAGTGTCATATGTATGACAGAAAAAAAATTCGTTCGCCCAAAATGTCACGGATGTGTCTTTTTTTTGTAGTGTCTGCATATGCTCCTGCAATAGGTCTATAACCTAGCGGTGCATCAAGGACATAATTCTTCTATGCAGCAATGAGGATAATCCTGAGATCACAGACCCAGTCCACATCATTGCTACTACCATCTTTCAACTTATTTTTCTCTAGGAATGTATCAAAAATAGGGGAGCTACAACGCGAGCTGTTGATCTACAACATAATTTGCAAATACTATCAGGACTAAATTCATGATAAATTTAAGTTCAATTAATCAAATTACTTAACAACTCCCACTTAGATACATCCCTCAAGTCATCTAAATGATACGTGATCCAAATCAACTAAACCATGTCCGATGATCACATGAGATGGAGTAGTCATCAATGGTGAACATCTCTAAGTTGATCGTATCTACTATATGATTCATGTTTGACCTTTCGGTCTCTAGTGTTCTGAGGCCATGTCTGCACATGCCAGGCTCGTCAAGTTTAACCTGAGTATTCCGCATGTGGAAAACTGTCTTGCACCCGTTGTATTTGAACGTAGAATCTATCACACCCGATCATCACGTGGCGTCTCAACGCGACGAACTGTCGCAACGGTGCATACTCAGGAAAAACACTTATACCTTGAAATTTAGTGAAGGGATCATCTTATAATGCTACCGCTGTGCTAAGCAAAATAAAATGCATAAAAGATAAACATCACATGCAATCAAAAATGTGACATGATATGGCCATCATCATCTTGTGCTTTTGATCTCCATCTCCAAACCATCATCATGATCTCCATCATCACCGGCTCGACACCTTGATCTCCATTGTTGCATCATGGTCATCTCGCCAACTATTGCTTCTACAACTATCGCTAACGCATAGTGATAAAGTAAATCAATTACATGGCGTTTGCATTTCATACAATAAAGAGGCAACCAAAAGGCTGTTGTCAGTTGCCGATAACTTTTACAAAACATGATCATCTCATACAATAACATA
Source organism: Triticum timopheevii (assembly GCA_963921465.1). Lineage (NCBI taxonomy): Eukaryota > Viridiplantae > Streptophyta > Magnoliopsida > Poales > Poaceae > Triticum > Triticum timopheevii. The sequence goes on from OY997272.1 coordinate 159,781,682, forward strand.
TATCACATCATGTCTTGACCATATCACATCACAACATGCCCTGCAAAAATAAGCTAGGCGTCCTCTACTTTGTTGTTGCAAGTTTTACGTGGCTGCTACGGGCTTATAGTAAGAACCGTTCTTACCTAAGCATCAAAACCACAATGGTGATTTATCAAGTTTGTTATTTTAACCTTCAACAAGGACATGCTGTAGTCAAATTCGATTCACCTAAAGTAGGAGAAACAAACACCCGCCAACCACCTTTATGCAAAACGAGTTGCATGTGTGTCGGTGGAACCGGTCTCATGAACGTGGTCATGTAAGCTTGGTCTGGGCCGCTTCATCCAATAGTACTGCTGAATCAAAATAAGTCATTGGTGGTAAGCAGTATGATGATAACCGCCCACAACTCTTTGTGTTCTACTCGTGCATATCTTCTATGCATAGACGTGGCTCGGATGCCACTATAGGGGAACGTAGCATGCAATTTCAAAAAAATTCCTATGCTCACACAAGATCTATTTAGGAGATGCATAGCAATGAGAGGGGGAAACTGTGTCTACGTACTCTCGTAGACCAAACGCGGAAGCGTTTGACAACGCGGTTGATGTAGTCGAACTTCTTCTCATTCCGACCGATCAAGTACCGAATGTATGACACCTACGAGTTCTGCACACATTCAGCTTGATGACGTCCCTTGAACTCTTGATCCAGCAAAGTGTTGAGGAAGTAGATGAAATCTGTTTGCACGACGGCGTGGTGACGGTGATGGTGAAGTGATCCGTGCAGGGTTTCGCCTAAGCACGACGAGAATATGACCGAATGTGTAATTTCTGGAGGGGGGTGCCGCACACGGCTAACAGCTATTGTTGTGTGTTCTAGGTGCCTCCCCCTTCATATATATAGGTGGGAGGGAGAGGGAGCAGCCAAGGGGGCGCCCCAAGTAGGCCGAATCCTACTTGAGGTTCCTCCACAATTCAGCCCCCCTTTCCTTTTTCATCGGAGGGAGAAGGAAAGAGGAGGGAGGAGGGAAGGAAGGGGGAGGACGAATCCCTCCCCTTCCTTCTCTCTTCCCCTCTTTCCTTTCTCCTATGGTACGGCCCATATGAGGGGCGCAGCAGCCCCTGCTGGCTGCTACGTTTCCCCTCTTGGCCCATTATAGGCCCATATCTTTGCCGGGGGGTGCCCCGAGGGGGGCACAACCCACCAGGGCGCGCCTGGGGGCCCAGGCACTCCCAAGTTGGTTGTGCCCACCTTGGTGGCCTCCCGCACCGCCTCTTCACTCTATAAATGCCCAAATATTCCAAAAAACCCTAAGGGAGTCGACGAAATTTTGTTCCAGCCGTCGCCAGTTCCAGAACCGTGAGATCCCATCTAGAGCCCTTCTTCGGCACTTCGCCGAAGGGGGGAATCATCACCGGTGGCCATCTTCATCATCCCGGCGGCCACCATGATGAGGAGGGAGTAGTCCTCTGATAACCCACAAGTGTAGGGGATCGCAACAGCTTTCGAGGGTAAAGTATTCAACCCAAATTTATTGATTCGACACAAGGGGAGCCAAAGAATATTCTCAACCACACCTGGATAAGTTAGTATCTGCAGCAAAGTATTTAGTAGCAAAGTGGTATGATAATAAAGGTAACGGTAGCAAAAGTAATGTTTTTGGGTTTTGTAGTGATTGTAACAATAGCAACGGAAAAGTAAATAAGCGAAGAACAATATGTGAAAAGCTCATAGGCAATGGATCAGCGATGGATAATTATGCCGGATGTGATTCCTCATGTAATAGCTATACCATAGGGTGACATAGAACTAGCTCCAGTTCATCAATGTAATGTAGGCATGTATGCCATAAATAGTCATACGTGCTTATGGAAAAGAACTTGCATGACATCTTTTGTCCTACCCTCCCGTGGCAGCGGGGTCCTAGCGGAAACTAAGGGATATTAAGGCCTCCTTTTAATAGAGAACCGGAACAAAGCATTAGCACATAGTGAATACATGAACTCCTCAAACTACGGTCATCACCGAGAAGTATCCCGATTATTGTCACTTCGGGGTTGTCGGATCATAACACATAATAGGTGACTATAGACTTGCAAGATAGGATCAAGAACACACATATATTCATGAAAACATAATAGGTTCAGATCTGAAATCATGGCACTCAGGCCCTAGTGACAAGCATTAAGCATAGCAAAGTCATAGCAACATCAATCTCAGAACATAGTGGATACTAGGGATCAAACCCTAACAAAACTAACTTGATTACATGGTAAATCTCATCCAACCCATCACCGTCCAGCAAGCCTATGATGGAATTACTCACGCACGACGGTGAGCATCATGAAATTGGTGATGGAGGATGGTTGATGATGACGACGGCGACGAATCCCCCTCTCCGGAGCCCCGAACGGACTCTAGATCAGCCCTCCCGAGAGAGATTAGGGCTTGGCGGCGGCTCCGTGTCGTAAAACGCGATGAAACTTTCTCTCTGATTTTTTTCTCCCAGAACGTGAATATATGGAGTTGGAGTTGAGGTCGCTGGAGGTCCAGGGGGCCCACGAGATAGGGGGGCGCACCCAGGGGAAGGGGGAGCGCCCCCCACCCTCATGGAGAGGGTGTGGGCCCCCTAGTCTTGATTCTTTTGCCAGTATTTTTTAAATTTTCCAAAAAGTCCCTCCGTGGATTTTCAGGACATTCCGAGAACTTCTCTTTTCTACACATAAAACAACATCATCGCAGTTCTGCTGAAAACAGCGTCAGTCCGGGTTAGTTTCATTCAAATCATGCAAGTTAGAGTCCAAAACAAGGGCAAAAGTGTTTGGAAAAGTAGATACATTGGAGACGTATCATCCTCCCTCGGGGCTGAGGGTTGGTACTAGTAGCTTTGTGTTTAGTTCTCTCTCTCTCTCTCTCTCTCTCTCTCTCTCTCTCTCTCTTTCTCTCTCTCTCGTGTTCTTGAGATGCCACGATCTTGATGTATCACAGGCTTTGTTAATATAGTTGGATCATATGGTATTTTCCCCTCCCGATCTTGTTGTGATGAATTGAGTTTTCCCTTTCAGATTTCATTCTATCGGATTGAATACTTTTATGGATTTGAGGACACTTGATATATGTCTTGCATATGAATACCCGTGGTGACAATGGGGTATTATTTTGATTCACTTGATATATGTTTTGGCACTCAACTCGCAGATTCCCGAGGTGACATTGGGGTAATCTTCGCATAGGGGTTGATGCACGTTCTTGTCTTTGTTTCTCTGGTAGAAATCTTGGGGAACTCTTTGAGGTTTGTGTTGGATTGAGTATTATGAATCTGAAATTATTTGGTGTTATTTTAGTATGAACTCTTGGATAGATCGATCGGAAAGAATAACTTCGAGGTGGTCTCGTACCCTACAAACGATTTCTTCTTATGTTCTCCACTAGATAGGAACTTTGGAGCTATTCTTCATTGCACGTTGAGGGATGGTTATATGATCCCATTATATTAGCACTGTTGAGAGATTGCACTAGCGAAAGTACGGACCCTAGGCCTCATTTTTAAGCATTGCAATACCGTTTCTGCTCACTTTTGTTACTTGCTACCTTGCCTTTTTTATTGTTCCTATACAAAAATCAATATCTACTATCATTACTACACTTTTATCATCATCTCTTCGCCGAACTAGTGCACCTATACAATTTACCATTGTATTTGGTGTGTTGGGGACACAAGAGACTTTTTATTATTTGGTTGCAAGGTTGTTTGAGAGAGACCATCTTCATCCTACACCTCTCACAGATTGATAAACCTTAGCTCATCCACTTGAGGGAAATTTTCTACTGTCCTACAAAACTCTATGCTTGGAGGCCCAACACGAGTCTACTAGAACAAGTTGTGTAGTAGACATCAGTATTCACCCCGACTTTGTCGAAGTTGTAAAAGACTCTACTTGCAAAAATGAATTCTTCAATCTTATTCCCAGAAGTATTATTATCAAAAATATGTGTGCTAAATCTTTGAATAATATTGGGTGTGTGATTGAGGAATTAGAAACCAAAGATGACAATACTTGAATCTATGCATTATGCCTAGCTAGGGGCATAAAACGATAGCGCTTTGTTGGGAGGCAACCAATGAATAAATTTTATTTTTGCCTTTTTCTTTCTATTCTTGAGTGTTTACAAAATTATTCTACTATTATGATTGTGTTTTTATGTTTTAATTAGTGTTTGTGCCAAGTAAAGACTTTGGGATCATGTTTGGTGATAGTTGATTTGATCTTGTTGAAAAACAGAAACTTTTGCTCCCAGTAGCAGAATTGTTCAAAGTCACAGAACTGTGATAAAATTATGAATTTTTACACAAGTTGATATACAAATTGCCTATGTTGTCCTAAGTTTTAAGAATTTTGAAGTTACAGAAATATGGACAAAGTCTAGATTACTACAGACTGTTCTATTTTTGACAGATTTTGTTTTCGTTGCATTGTGTGCTTATTTTGATGAATCTATGGATTGTATCGGGGGGTATAAGCCATGGAAAAGTTGGAATACAGTAGATATAATGCAATAATAAAATATGAATGGGTTTGCAACAATACTTAGAGTGGTGATTTGCTTTATTATACTAACGGAGCTCGCGAAAGTTTTTTTATGTTTTGTGTGATTGAAGTTTTCAAGTTCTAGGTGAGATGACGATGGATGAAAGAATAAGGAGTGAAAAGAGAATAAGCTTGGGGATGCCCCATGGCCCCCCAAGATAATGTTCAAGGAGAACCAAGCAACTAGGCTTGGGGATGCCCCAGAAGGCATCCCCTCTTTCTTCTAACGACCATCGGTATTTTACTTGGAGCTATATTCTTATTCATCACATATCATGAGTTTTGCTTGGAGCATCTTGTATTATATGAGTCTTTGCTTGTTTTGCTTTTTAGTTTGTCATAAGTATTCTTGCTGGACACGCCTATTTGAGAGAGCCAACATTATGCTATGATTTGTTAGAATTGCTCTTTATGCTTCACTTAAATTTTTTGAGCTATCGAATTGCTATAGTGCTTCACTTATATCTTTTTGAGCACAGTGTGCTTTAATGTTTTTGAAGAAATACTCTCATGCTTCATTTAGATTCATTTGAGAGTTGGTAAATTTTTGAAGAAATTACTCATGCTTCACTTATATTATTTTGAGAGACAAAATTTTCTATGCTCATGTTCTTCACTTAAATTTGTTTGAGCTATTCAAAAGCAATTGCAACATATGAAACTAGTCCCAAAGTGATAGAAATTCAAGAGTGATATAACAAAAACTTTCATGAAGATCATTGGACAAAATAAACTTGATTCTTTGTAATAGTTTTGAGATATGATGATAGTGATATGTGAGTCATGTTGGTGATTAATTATGCTTTAGTAAGAATATTGGTGTTAAGGTTTGTGATTCCCTATGCAAGCACGAAAGTCAATAGTTATGCAATGAAATTACATCCTACTTATGGAGCATTATTCGGTGTTAGTTATGCTTAATGCTGGCTTATGTGATTTTTCGTTTCTTGGTTGGTTGCTTCTCAATCTATTTGCTAGCCTCCACTTGTACTAAGAAGAAATACTACTTGTGCATACAAAATCTTTAAACCCAGTTTTGCCATATGAGTCCACCATACCTACCTATATGCGGTATTTCCGTGCCGTTCTAAGCAAATTTGTATGTGCCATCTCTAATTTTCAAACTGAATTTCCATTTTGTGTGCTTGTACCGCTCATGAAGCGGCAGGGGGTGGACAATATTTTCCATGCTAGACGTGTTATTCTCAAGATGAGTTTTTATTCAATTGTCATTGCATGAGAGTACGGCGGTAAAAGCGATGCCCAGTCCCGAAATGAAAAAGAAATTTACTTTATGTTGTCAAATAATAAATTCCTTGGAAAGTGTTGGTATGGAAGGCACCCGTGGATACAGCCAGCCATGGATTGTGAAAGAATGGTGGAAAAAGGAATAAAAATTATTTTATGTTTGGGAACCGCCTATGATATATCTAGCTTGGGAAGTGTTGGGAATTACTCGGTCGTTTTCGTTGACGGGAGAAGTATGCCTCTCAAAAAATATTATCTCTCAATTTTTGCTTTGAGCTCTGGCACCTCTACAAAGCCCTACTTTCCTCTGCGAAGGGCCTATCTATTTACTATATGCAATTTTTATTTGAGTCTCCATCTTCTCTTAGAAAGCACCAACTAGGGAGCACTATGATCATACTTGAGCGTTGGATGTAGCTAATATGTGAGTGTGTTTCATGAATGGATCAATGATTGAGCATGATGGGCTAGGGATAGCTTTCTTTAGTATTGATATTTTGGAAGACATGGTTGCTTGTTGATATGCTTGAGTATTGAAATCTTCATGTCAAAACCAGACTATTGCTTTGGACCATATAAAAGTCCAAATGTCCATGCTACAAGAGAAAAGAATATGCGATGAACATGTTAGGCAACATTCCACATCAAAAATTCTGTTTTTACCATTTACCTACTCGAGGACAAGCGGGAATTAAGCTTGGGGAAGCTAATACGTCTCCAGTGTATCTATAATTTTTGATTGTTTCATGTTGTTATATTATCATTCTTGGATGTTTCACAATCATTTTATAGCAACTATATATCATTTTTTGGGACTAACCTATTGACATAGTGCCCAGTGCCAGTTGTTGTTTTTTTGCTTGTTTTTTACTTCGCAGAATAATAGTACCAAACGGAGACCAAACGCAATGAAACTTTTTGGAGATTTTTTCTGGACCCGAAGACACCTTGCCGCCCAAGAAAGTACTAGAGGGGAGGCCCATGGGGAGCACAATCCACTAGGCCGCGCCCAGGAGCCTAGGCCGCCCAGGGGGGTTGTTTCCCTCACGTAGCCCCCTGCACCGCCTCTTCGCCCTATAAATTCCCAAATATTCTATAAATCCTAAGGGAGTCGACGAAAAACAATTCCAGCCGCCGCAAGTTCCAGAACCACGAGATCCAATCTAACACCATCACGGAGGGCTTCATCATCCTCATTGGTGCCTCTGTGGTGATGCGTGAGTAGTCCACCATAGACCTAAGGTTCCGTAGGCAGTAGCTAGATGGCTTCCTCTCTCTCTTTTGATACTCATACAGTGGTCTCTTGGAGATCTATTTGATGTAACTCTTTTTGCGGTGTGTTTGTTGGGATCTGATGAACTTTGAGTTTATGGTCAGATCTATACCCATGAATATTATTTGAGTCTTCTTTGATCTCTTATATGCATGATTATTTATAGCCTTGTATTTCTTCTTCGATCTTTGGTTTATTTAGGCCAACTAGATAGATTTTTCTTGTGATGGGTTCAATCTTGCGGTGTTCTTTCCCAGTGACAGAAGGGGCAGCAAGGCACACATGTATTGTTCCTATTAAGGAAAACAAGAAGGGGGCTATTCCTACACGAATAGATCTTGTCTACATCATGTCATCATTCTTCTTGCATTACTCCGTTTATCCATGAACTTAAAACACTAGATGCATGCTGGATACCGGTCGTAGAGGCAGGCAGGAGTCGGTCTACTAATCTTGGACGCGATGCCTATATATTGATCATTGCCTTGGATATCTTCATAATTATTCGATCTTCTATCAATTGCCCAACAATAATTTGTTTACCCACCGTGTGCTATTTCTCGAGAGAAGCCACTAGTGAAATCTATGACCCCCAGGTCTATTCTTTATCATATTTGCTTTGAGTTTTTTTATTTGCTTTTAGTTTCAGGTCTATTATTATAAAAACCCAAAAAAACCTTGCTGCACATTTTTATTATTTATTTTATTTTGTGTTATTGCGAGATCTATTTATCCAAAATCATACAAACCAATCTATCTTTTGCCCGAGGAGGGATTGGCAACCCTTCTTACGCGTCGGGTTGCAAGTATTTGTTCTTTGTGTGCAGGTACCATTTACATAGTGTTGCTTGGTTCTCCTACTGGATTGATACCTTGGTTTCATAATTGAGGGAAATACCTACTGTAGCCGTACTGCATCATCCCTTCCTCTTTGGGGAAATACTGACGCAGTCTCAAGCGACATCATAGCGCACGAGCGTTCTACTAGTTTATAAAGGGTGTGGCTAGGGCACATTATTACACGCCTAAGTTACTCAATCAAACATAAAGAAAACACACATGAATCTCCATGCAAATCAATGACATAGGACTTACATGCCTCCTCCCGTTCCATGGAGATGACCGCGCTAACCACTTGGGTGGTTGCCGCTATGTATAGTAACATGGGTTCTGATTGGGCTGGGGGAACTAGGAGTAGGTTTTACTGTAGTAGTCTCTTGAGGTCGGTGAATGCTTGTTTGGCTTCGTCGCCCCAGTAAAACTTGTCGCCCTTGTTGAGGATGCAATATAGGGGTAGGGCCTTCTTGCCTAGCTGTGATATGAATTTGCTTAGGGCTACTATGCATCCAGTGAGCTTCTGTACTTTGCGCACCATCTCCGAGGGCTCGAGGTCCACTATGGCTTGATTTTTTTATGGGATTGACTCTACTCCCTGTTGGGATATGATGAACCTCAGCAACTGTCTAGCGGGGACCCCAAAAGGAACTTCTCAGGGTTTAGCTTCATGCTGATATTACGGCGGTGGTCGAAGGTCTGCTGGAGGTCATCGAGAAGGCTTGAGATTTGTTTGGACTTGGCCATGATGTCGTCAATGTAGACCTCCGCGTTTACTCTGATTTGCTTGTTGAAACACTTCTGCATCATCCGCTGATACATAGCCCCCACGTTCTTGAGGCTGTACAACATGGTTATAAAACAGAAGGGCCCATACGACATGATGAAGGATGCCATTTCTTGGTCAGATTCCTTCATTTGTATCTGGTGGTACCCAGAGTATGCATACAAGAAACACAAACACTCGTATCTTGCCATGGAATCAATGATCTAATCGATCCTGGATAGCGGGATCGGGTCTTTGGGGCATGCTTTGTTGAGGTCGGTGTAGTTCATGCACATGCGCCATGTATTGTTCTTCTTTAATATCATTACTGGGTTTGCTAGCCACTCTGGGTGCACGACCTCCCATATGAACTTGGCTGCAAGCAAGCATGCTATCTCCTCCCCTATTTCCATTCTTTTTCTGTAGCGAAGCGTCGTAGGGCTTGTTTCACCGGCCTCGCGTCCTTGCAGATGTTCAGGCAGTGTTCGGCTTTGTTGGATGGCACCCCTGGCATGTCAGTGGGCTTCTAGGCGAATATGTTCCAGATGGCTTGGAGAAAGGCGAGGTGCTCTATCTCTTGGCTCTTCGAGAGGTCTCCGCCGATGGTTACCTGTTGTGAAACATAGCATGCAATTTCAAAAAAAATCCTACGCTCACGCAAGATCTATCTAGGAGATGAATAGCAGCGAGGGGGGGAGAGTGTGTCCATGTACTCTCGTAGACCGAAAGTGGAAGTGTTAACTTAACGTGGTTGATGTAGTCGAACGTCTTCCCAAATCAACCGATCAAGTACCAAACATACAACACCTTCGAGTTCTGCACACGTTCAGCTCGATGACGTCCCTCGAACTCTTGATCCAGTAGAGGCACGAAGGAGTCGATGAGTTCCGTCAGCACGACAGCGTGATGACGGGTTTGGTGAAGTGATCCGTGCAGGGCTTCGCCTAAGCACTACGACAATATGATCAGAGGAGTAAACGGTGGAGGGGGGCACTGCACACGGCTAAACAATTGATGTGCTTTGGGGTGCATGAGGGAGTCCTGGATTAAGGGGTCCTCGGACGTCCAGTCTATTGACATGGGCTGGACTGTTGGGCTATGAAGATACAAGACAGAAGACTTCTTCCCGTGTCCGGATGGGACTCTCCTTGGCGTGGATGGCAAGCTTGGCGATTTGGATATGTAGATTCCTTTCTCTATAACCGATTTTGTATAACCCTAGTCCCCTCTGGTGTCTATATAAACCGAAGGATTTAGTCCATAGAGCTAATCATAATCATATAGGCTAGACTTCTAGGGTTTCAGCCATCATGATCTCGTGGTAGATCAACTCTTGTAATACTCATATTCATCAAGATCAATCAAGCAGGAAGTAGGGTATTACCTCCGTAGAGAGGGCCCGAACCTGGGTAAACATTGTGTCCCCCGCCTCCTATTACCATTAGCCTTAGACGCACAGTTCGAGCCCCCTACCCGAGATCCGCCGGTTTTGACACCGACATTGGTGCTTTCATTGAGAGTTCCGCTGTGACATCGAAGATAGGATTGATGGCTCACCTTGTTATCAAGGTCAACATCACCTCTAGAGGAGCCTTGGCCTCAGGCCTAACCCTCCGGCTAGGCGGCTTCACTATGACCACCTATTCGACCGTCGGGCCGACGATGACTTCTTGGGTAATCGAAAATCGCCTCCACATCAACTCAGAATACTCCAAACAGATGGATCCGACGAAGTCGTCGTCTTTAAACGAACTCCTAGATCGCATCGCCACCTTGGGGGTCACTACAGACTATGATCGGATTGGGCTTAAACCCGATCAGAGAGAAATTGAATCTTCGTCGATCACCCATCAGATAGCGGTAGTGGAGGAGCAATACAACAACTCTTCCTCCATATTGAGGACGAACTATGTTCGGATTTCCGAGCTCATAGAGCCGGATACCCGTCCGTGGGAAGACGTGCCCAGTACTCCGAACCTAGAGTCGGACTGTGGGCATGGAAATTTCGTTGATACCCCGGAGCCCGAACTGTTAAGCTCAGAAGTTTCTCAAACTTCGGATCCCAGATTGGGTTAGGGTTCGGACTTAAAACCACCCACCCACCCAGATACACGCGATCTTATCCACATCAGACATCAGTCTCAAGAAACGGTCCATCACTTTTGGGCCAGATTCCTTCTTGTCAAAGACAAGATCAAAGACTGTCACGATGAAGACGCGATCTCATTATTCTGCAAAAATTGTATAGACGAAGGAATCCTCAATGCCATTAGCCGCCGTCACATATTACACTTTGCTGACTTGGTAACCATAGTATAGAAGTACTGTGCAATGGAAAGCACCTGGAAAACTCAGGCAGCTTCTTGCGAGCCACCATTTTCCACTCAACCCCTCGTCCGGACAAAAAGGATGCACCCTCGTTGGTTGCCTGATCCAATAGTAAAAAAATCAAAGCCCATTACGGGGTGCAGAACCGTTCTGGAGGGATGGCTCGATAGGCCATGCAAAATACACACAACATCGGATACCGTACCAACCCACAGCCTTATAGCATGTTCGATACTCCGGCAAGTGGCCAAAAGCGGCAAGGATCGCCTGACCAAAAATACCACAGAGCAACACCCCACGAAAGAAAACGACCTTACAGTATTGACAGTCTTCGAGACTTTCGCCTCAAACCATAGGCGCAAAAGGGCACTCCGTGGCCTTGCTGAAGTCTGCCAAGTCACAACAATAAACCCCTGGGATGACACGACCATAACTTTCAATGCCAGTGACGAACCAAAATTCAGAACAGTCCCAGCACCAGCCGGATTGGCCCTCAGTCCAATTGTGGACGGCTTTCGGCTTACCAAAGTGCCATGGACAGCGGCAGCAGACTAAACCTCATTTACAAGGAAACTCTCAACAAAATGGAAATAGACAGGAGCTGCATCGAGCAAAGTAGCACGACCTTCCGAGGAATCATTCCCAGTCGGGAGGCGCGATGCGCAGGAAAAATCACACTAAATGTGGTATTCAGCACGCTGGAGAATTACCGGTCCGAAGAGATAACCTTTCAAGTGGCCCCTTTCAACAGTGGATATCACACCTTATTAGGGCGAGATGCATTTGCATGCTTCCAAGCTATACCCCATTATGGTTACATGAAGCTCAACATGCCTAGGCCCAATGGTATTATCACTCTTGCTAGTGATCCGGACATAGCACTCCGCGCTGAAAACAAAACCGCGGCCCTGGCACTCGAGGCATTGTCTGAAGCCCTCGCGGCCGAAGAGTTAACCACATTGCGCTCCGCGGTGGATAGGGACGACGTGATCCTGGACAAGCGACCCGAACCCACTTCCTTTAAACCAGCAGATGAAATAGTCAAATTCCAAGTCCACCCAACGGACCCCAAGAAGACAGCATCCATTGAGGCACAGCTGGACCCAACGGTTGACGCCGCACTACGAGCGTTCCTACGTGAGAACTGGGACATGTGCGCCTGGCACCCTTTTGATATGCCAGGGATCCCACGTAGGCTGGCCGAACATAGCCTCAATATATTGAAGGGATATAAGCCGATCAAGCAAACACTGCGGCGCATTTCAGAACCCAAACGACAAGCTATGGGGGAGGAGCTAGCTAAGTTACTCGAGGCCGGATTCATCAGAGAAATAAAACACCCGGACTGGCTAGCAAACCTGGTGATGGTACCAAAGAAGGATAAATCCTGGCGCCTATGTGTCGACTTCAAAGACCTAAACAAGGCCTGCCCTAAAGATCCCTTCCCCCTCCCCCGCATCAATCAGATTATCGACACTACCGCATGACACGACTCACTGTGTTTCCTCGACGCATACTCCGGATACCATCAAATCAAGATGAAGGAGTCTGATCAAGCCGCAACGGCATTTATCACCCCATACGGGCCTTTCTGCTTCAACACTATGCCCTTCAGGCTCAAAAATGCCGGTGCCACCTACCAACGCATGATTCAAACATGCCTAGAGAAACAAATCGGCAACACAGTTGAAGCATATGTGGATGACGTAGTCATCAAAACTACGCACATCGAGTCATTAATAGACGATCTGCGTCTCACATTCGACAACCTCCGAACATATGACATCAAGCTCAATCCGGAAAAGTGTGTTTTTGGTGTTCCCGCTGGAAAACAGCTGGGCTTCATTGTTTCCAATAGGGGAATTGAGGCGAACCCAGCTAAAATCTGAGCTTTGTCACAGTTGGCTACGCCAACAGACCTCAAACAAGTCCAAAAACTATCCGGATGTGTGGCACCTTTAAGCTGTTTATCTCCAGAGTAGGAGAAAAGGCATTGCCACTCTATCGCCTTCTCCAACACACCGATCACTTCGAGTGGACGGACGCGGCAACGGCCGGACTAGAAGAAATAAAGGCCCTTCTAGCAAGCAACCCAATCCTGGCCGCGCCGAACGTCGGCAAACCCATGTTATTATACATATCGGCCACACACCAAGTCGTAAGTGAGGTGCTCGTCGTCGAACGAGAGGAGGACGGACACAAATTCCCGCTTCAGAAGTCGGTATACTACGTATCCACTGTCCTCACACCATGAAAATCCCGGTACCCTCATTACCAAAAAATAGCATAGGCGGTCTTCATGGCATCATGGAAACTACGACACTACTTTCAAGAGTTCTCAATAATGGTGTCCTCCGAGGTACCACTTAATGACATAATAAACAACCGCGATGCCACGGGCCGGATCGCCAAGTGGGCCATTGAGCTCCTCCCATTCGACATAACATACAGACCGTGCCAGGCCATTAAATCTCAAGTACTGGCCTACTTCGTCGCCGAATGGACAGAGGCCGAACTCCCTAAAGAGTATGGCACATATTCCAACTAGGTCATGCACTTCGATGGCTCCAAAATGCTGGCGGGCCTAGGAGCAGGCATTGTCCTAAATCTCCTACTGGAGATACAGTTCAGTACGTACTCCAAATATTATACACGGACTCGAACAATGCAGCCGAATATGAGGCCTTATTGCATGGTCTTTGGATGGTCGTCTCCATGGGCATACAACGCCTGGAAGTGCACGGGGATTCAAACCTTGCAATATCTCAAATAAATGGAGATTTTGATGCCAAAGATCCAAAGATGGCTGCTTACCATAATGTCGTTCTCAAAATGTCGGCTCGGTTCGAGGGGCTCGAGTTTCACCATGTGGCTCGAGAAAGTAATCAAGCAGCGGATGTCCTTGCTCGCATCGGTGCCAAGCGCAGCCCCGTCCCACCTAACATATTTTTGGAAAGGCTTTTCAAGCCATCCGTGGTGTGGCAAGGGGAGAGCGGCAACACCAATCAGTTCCGACTATAACCCCAGATTCCGAACACACCGACATCATCGGGGGCTCAGCCGCCGAAATTACACCATTGGCCCATCTCATCATGGCAGTCATTGCCCCATGGACCGAACCCTTCTTGGCCTACCTTAATAGGCGAGAACTCCCTGAGGATCAAAATGAGGCGCGCTGCATTGTGCGGCGCTCTAAAGCCTACAAGGTTCATGAGGGAGAACTCTACAAGAAAAGCGCCACCGGAGTACTTCAAAGATGTATCTCTGAGGAAGAAGGACGGCATCTCTTGGCTGAAATTCATGCCGGTCTCGGTGGTCACCACGCCACAGGTCGGGCCCTTGTAAGCAAGGCCTACCGCATAGGATTTTATTGGCCGACGGCCCGAGCAGACGCACAGGACCTTGTCCAACCTTGCGTCAGATGCCAGCTTTTCGCCAACCAAAGCCATATGCCACCCACCGCTCTACAAACAATCCCCATTACTTGGCCTTTTGTGGTCTGGGGGCTTGATATGGTCGGACCCCTTAAAGGAGGAAGCCACAAGAAAAAAATATCTGTTGGTCATGGTGGATAAATTCACTAAGTGGATAGAGGCCAAACTAGTTAAAACGGCCAAAGCCGGACCAGTGATAGACTTCATATCCAGTGTTGTGCACCGTTATGGTGTTCCACACAACATCATCACCGATAACGGCTCCAATTTCCCAGCCGATGAGGTGAAAACCTGGTGTGCTAATCTGAGCATTAAGCTCGATTACACCTCCGTCTATCACCCACAAACCAACGGTCAAGTCGAACAAGCCAATGGTCTTATTATGAGCGGCATTAAACCCAGACTACTGCGGTCTTTGAAAGAATCAGACAAGCACTGGGTCTAGGATCCCGACTCCGTACTCTGGGGGCTGCGGACCACGCCCAATCGCTCTACCAGATATACACCTTTCTTCATGCTGTACGACGCAGAGGTTGTGTTACCCTGCGACATTATTCATGACTCACCTCGAGTGCGCATGTATGAAGAGAGAGAGGCCGAGTTTGATCGGCAGGACAGCTTAGATGCCCTGGAGGAAGAGCGCAACGTCACAAAAGCCCATTCCGCATTTTATCAACAACAGGCCCGCAGATATCAAAGTAGAGAAGTACGGGCCAAGACTTATAATGTTGGCGAACTTGTTCTACGCTTGCCGGAGAAGAAAAAGTACAAACTCAAGCCCAACTGGGAGGGTCCCTTCATCATTGACGAAGTCCTCACCGGAGGAGCGTACCGCCTGCGTGATGCATCAGACAATCACCTAGAGTCGAACCCATGGAACGCGGCCAGACTCCGAAGATTCTATGCCTAGCGCCGGACTCTTCGTTCATCTCCTTTTTCCCTTTTGTTTCCATTATTTATTTTCCTCTTTTTTCACCCCTTTTTTAAGCCTTAAAGCTCTCGTGCGGCTAAACTGTACACCTACGACGCACACATTCTCAAATACGTACGTCAATTATACCTGGGGGCTTCTTGTACAAAAGCTTATTATTATTATTTTCCGAGCATCAAGCTCACCACATATGTGTCTTTTCCGCGTATGTACCTTTTCTTCGCCATTATATGCATCGATATGACTTAAGTTTTGGCCAAGCTGGGCTGCCTGGCTCCTGTGCTTATGCCCTACGTTCCCGTTAGTTCAGCTAGGGCATAAAGGGAGCACCTCTGCGATTGTTACTGCCGGGTCATCCGAATGTGTACCTCAGACCGGGTGAAGCTGAAAGCTAGCATTCTTAAGGGAATATTCGGTCGGCGGACTAAAGATGTTTTTTACTCGTTACACTATGAACCCCCAGATGTTGCGTATGCTATGATTTTTCAATCACAATTCAGACATGCACGTTAATGCATGCTGACCCAGGGAAAGGAACCCTTAACGAAACTATTCTCTCTGGAAGATGTTTCTTACGATCAAAAATGTAATATAACATAGCTAGCCGGATACTTTTCTATTCAAGCAACTATGAACCCTACGTCTGGTTTCCACGCATACCCCGGTATATATTATCGAGCGGGTATTTGAAAACACTCTGCACCTTTGGGTCCAGAGGTCGAAGCGAAAAGGTCCGCCATGACAATCGTTTTACAATTCGGCTAGGGACAAATTTTTCAATTGAAGTACATAGTCACTTGGACTCAAAAACTTCTTCCTCTATGCCATCCAACAGGCTATCTATCCTACAATCCTGTTGGGAATACTTGGCGGCTACTTGTACCTGGTCATATACCAAACTAACAGGAATTTCTTTTCCATCTGACTCTAAAGGTCTGACACGGGCCATGTGATTCGGGTCAAGCTTGTTATACCGTGTTTTCACCATGGCCTAGGCCTCTCGCGCACCTTCCCAGCAGGCCGATATCTTCCATACTCAGAAGCGCCGCCGCGCTCCCTTGAATAGCTGTACAAGCTCCTCCATATCGCCTGTCGAGCTCTCTCGTGCATTTGCGACAGCTCTTGTAGCAGATCACCCGAAGATCCGGACATCTACTCTTCGGGACGGCCGGTCAGCATACCTACAGACATGACTCTGTCAGTTCCTTTCCTCGCCGAACTACGTGAAGGTAAGTTCAAACACATACTAAATATGCTGCCTCGTAGCCTCTTATTTTCCTTCACAGAGTCAGCCAGCTGGGCGCGAACATCTTTTAGTTCCACGCCCAGCTCGGTGTTGGAATCCTGGAGTTTGTTCTTCTCCTCCCTGACCCATGTCAGTATACGTTCGCCCGCGGCCAGTTGCCTTTGGGCTTCTGGACCTCCCGCTTGTGCGACTTCTGGTGCCTCTCCGGGATGATCTGACGACTCTGCCATAAGATATGCACCTGTATTAATAATCCTGGTATATGATTATGTTTTCTCGATAGAGGGGAACATTACCAGACACTGCCTTCTTGGATTTTTCCAGTTCGGCGGTAGCAGAAGCTAGCTGGGTCTGACACTTGCTCTTGAGACAACAGGCTATTCTTCTCTGTGAGCACATGGTCGTACAATGATCCTTAAATCAGTCGTACCAACTGTTTCAAGTCTCGGGGGCTACTGGTATATGCTTATCAGATTTGTACAAATGTGTACTTACCCGCATATCTTTCAAATACTAGTCTGTGGCTCTGGTAAGCCCATCTCGAGCAGCTCGGATGTACGCATCACCCGAGCTGAAGGCTTTGAATGCCTCTTCTAAAAAACCGGGGTCGCGAAGAGCGGCCCGCCAGCGCTGATGATTCATGGCACTTTCCACTTCAGAGTTTTGTGACGGATACATCATCTGAACCCTCTGCAGAAGGACAATCCGGTGTCACTCTCGCGTCAGCCTTGGTCCATGAGACAGGGTCTGGAATCTGGCTGGTAGAGGCATGACCGGCAGGATCCCAGACATATTCCGGCGAATGCTTTTCCTGATAAGACACAACGGATAGTGTCACAATTCAATGTAACAGCCAAGGAGCATATTTAAAAAACCATACCTCTTTGATGAAGGGTCGGCCGTGTTTTTATTTGCCTTTCTATTCGAAGGCCTGCCCGGAACAGGTGCTATTCTCTTGAGAGTCACCTCAGGTGCAGCATGACGCGCCGATCGCCTCCCCTTTGGACCACGAGATAGTGCAGTGGGTGAGGCAGAATGAGGAAGTTCTTTCGAAGGAGACGCCTCCTGATTACTTACATGTGAGGCAGGGAGAAGACCGAGATAGTCAACGGTGATGGCCACTTCCGTGCCGTCATGGCTTGCCTAGTAAAACACTCCATCCTCAAGCTCCACAAATATATCTGGATCCTCTTTGAATCCAGGGTCAAAGTCCTGGTTGTGGTCCTCTGGCTGTGGTGCGGGCCTGTGGAGCCCCTTGGTGATCTTCCACCATTCCTGTTATAAATGGATGGATTAATGTTCATGGAAAGTGACTCAGGGAGTAAATTGAGTAGAGTAATGGGATTGGAACTCACCCAGCTAGGAGGATTGTACATGGAAAATCCATCTCGATGCTTAATGTGGATGAACTCCTCTTTCTCCCCTTTGTATAGTCCGGCCAGTATTTTTGCCAAAGCAGCGGGGGTGTCCGGACCCTTTCGACCACAGCGGGTGGCGTCATCGTCTCCGTTATAGTGCCACATGGGACGCCCTTTGTATTGGAGCGGCTGGACCCCCGTACTATGGATGTCGCCATAACCTCGACTATTGACAATCTGGACCAGGCGAGCGTCTTTATCTTGCTCATCAATTGACAGACTTCTGTGCTATCTTCCTTCCCGAGGCTCCGAGGGCACCAGCTATGGCGTTTCTTCAACGGAGCACTTGAAAATTAGGGAAGACCCATTCGGAATGGGTCGGGAAGGGAGACGCCCTCAATATTGAACCATTCGGAAGGCCACTCTTCGAATGCCTTCTTCGGCGTGTCGGACAGGTATCCGATCCCGACGATGCGCCATGCCTCGGCGCCGCCCACTTGAAATATTGATCCCTCTTGATTATGAGGGATGAGGCAGAATAGTTTCTTCCATAAGTCAAAATGGGCCTCGCAACCCAGGAATAGCTCACAAAGAGCAACATAACCCGCAATGTGCAGGATGGAGGCAGGAGTGAAATTGTGTAGTTGGAGGCCATAATACTCTAGAAGCCCTCGGGGGAACGGATGGATTGGAAATCCGACGCCTCTCAATAAGTAGGGAACAAAGCATACTCGTTCCCAACTAGATGGGTTGGGGAAATTCTCCGCCTGTGCCCCACCATCGAAGGAAGCCAATCTGGCTCGAACGAGGACTAGATCTACGGGGGGAAGAAACCCCTGTGTCTGCAGCTTCACTAGCTAATTGTGGGATACGGAACACTTTTTCCAATCGCCTTTTTTGGGGCTGTGGGGGCGGGAGGAAGAACTGGGGGCGCTAGCCATGTTGGAGTGGTTTCTTCTGGCAAGCTCTGAGGATTCCTCGCTTGGTGTGGACTAGATCTGAAGATCCCCATCTCTTTAAATAGACAACTTTCTTACATGGTCAGGGTGGTATGTGCAAAAATTCCCCGACCTCTCGTATTTGCTCGACACGTGGAAGCAAAATCATGAAGGTGCGGAAGCCGATCAGCGCGACATTAAATGAAAATTCGGATACTGCCCTTTGAGTCAGGTACTTTGAATTAATCGGAGAAGGAACCCGCCTTGCAATGTCGAAGACAATCTGCGCGCTGGACACCTCGTCATTGAAGCCTGGTTCGGGGGCTGCTGAGGGAGTTCTGGATTAAGGGGTCCTCAGACGTCCGGTCTATTGACATGGGCCGGACTGTTGGGCTATGAAGATACAAGACAGAAGACTTCTTCCCGTGTCTGGATGGGACTCTCCTTGCCGTGGATGGAAAGCTTGGCGATTCGGATATGTAGATTCCTTTCTCTGTAACCAAATTTGTATAACCCTACTCCCCTCCGGTGTCTATATAAACCGGAGGGTTTAGTCCGTAGAGCTAATCATAATCATACAGGCTAGACTTCTAGGGTTTTAGCCATCACGATCTCGTGGTAGATCAACTCTTGTAATACTCATATTCATCAAGATCAATCAAGCTGGAAGTAGGGTATTACCTCCATAGAGAGGGCCCGAACCTGGGTAAACATTGTGTCCCGCGCCTCCTGTTACCATTAGCCTTAGACGCACAGTTCAGGACCCCCTACCTGAGATCCTTCGGTTTTGACACCGACAGTGCCCCCCCCCCCCGTATATAAAGGAGGAGGGGAGGAGGCCGGCCACAAGGGGCGCGCGCCATGGGGGAGTCCTACTAGGACTCCACTCCTAGTAGGATTCGCCCCCTATTTTTCCTTCTTCCGGAGGGGAAAAAGGGGGAAGGGAGAGGGAAGAGGAGAAGGAAAGGGGGCGCGCCCCCTCTCCTAGTCCAATTCGGACTCCCCATGGGAGGGGGGCGTGGCCACCCCTTGTGGGCTGCTTCCCCTCTCTCCTATGGCCCATGTAGGCCCAATAATTCCCCGGGGGGTTCTGGTAACCTCCCGGTACTCCGAAAAATATTCGAACCTTCCCAAAACCATCCTGGTGTCTGAACATAACCTTCCAATATATCAATCTTTACCTCTCGTCTATTTCGAGACTCCTCGTCATGTCCGTGATCTCATTCGAGGCTCCGAAAAACCTTCGGTCACCAAAACACATAACTCATATAATACCTATCGTCATTGAATGTTAAGCGTGCGGACCCTACGGGTTCGAGAACTATGTAGACATGACAAAGACGCCTCTCCGGTTAATAACCAATAGCGGAACCTGGATGCTCATATTGGTTCCCACATATTCTACGAAGATCTTTATCGGTCGAACCGCAATGTCAACATAGGTATTCCCTTTGTCATTGGTATGCTACTTGCCCGAGATTCGATCGTCGGTATCTTCATACCTAGTTCAATCTCGTTACCGACAAGTCTCTTTACTCATTCCATAGTGCATCATCCTGCAACTAACTCATTAGTTACATTGCTTGCAAGGCTTCATATAATGTGCATTACCGAGAGGGCCCATAGATACCTCTCTGATAATTGAAGTGACAAATCCTAATCTCGATCTATGCCAACCCAACAAACACCTCCGGAGATACCTGTAGAGCATCTTTATAATCACCCAGTTACGTTGTGACGTTTGATAGCACACAAGGCATTCCTCCAGTGTCCGGGAGTTGCATAATCTCATAGTCGGAGGAATATATATTTGACACAAAGAAAGCAATATCAAAAAAACTGAATGATTATTATGCTAAGCTAACGGATGGATCTTGTCCATCACAACATTCCACTAATGATGTGATCCCGTTATCAAATGAGAACTCATTTCCACGGCTAGGAAACTTAACCATCTTTGATCAATAAGCTAGTCTAGTAGAGGCATACTAGGGACACGTTGTTTTGTCTATGTATTCACACATGTATCAAGTTTTCGGTTAATAAAATTCTAGAATGAATAATAAACATTTATCAGGAACAAGGAAATATAAAATAACAACTTCATTATTGCCTCTAGGGCATATTTCCTTCCTTACCGTCTTGCTAGGATCTTCTAGGTGCACCTGGTCTGCTTAGCCGACTGGAATATAGGCCCTGGCCTCAGCTTCTATGGGAGCTCGGCCTCTGATGGCCCTATTCATTTCCTTATTTTAGAGAGCTCGGTAGAGGCCAAGGCGGCCTCAGCAACCTTCATGTTAGCCACTTCGGCTTTGTAGGCCTTCTCCGAGCTCCCTTGTACTATGATTGTGCCATTTAGGCCAGGCATCTTCAGTTGTAGGCAGGCGTAGGACGGGACCACCATAAATTTCACATATGTGGGCCTTCCCAGGATCCCATGGTAGCCGCTCTGAAAAGGAGTGACCTCAAACTAGACGGCCTTGCTTCAGTAGTTATGTTTGTCTCTGAAGATGACCTCAAGCTTGATCCGCCCCAGGGGTGGACTGGGCAGCCCGACACCACCCCATGAAATCCCACGTCCGACGTCCATAGACCGGATAGCGAGATCCTCATCTTTTCCAGGGTGTTGGTGAAGATAATATTGAGGCCGCTGCCTTCGTCTATCAGGACGCGTCACAGGCGGCAACCTCCCATGATTGTATCTAGTACCAGGGCGTGCTTGCCCGGTTTTACGACATCTTTGGGGTGATTCCCAATGTCGAAGGCCGTTGTTTCCTGGGACCACGCAAGCCGTTCACTGGTTGTGTTTTTCGTCGTGTAGATTGTGCGTGGTGCGAGCTTCTGGTTTCAGCGCATATCCACTATCGTGAATATCATGTTCAGGGAGGTCTTGCGGGTGGGCTCGTGACCCCACGGGACGCATGATGCATCTCCATGCAAGATGATCGAGGCGATCGTAGACCCCTAAGGCCTACCCTTGCTTATCATACATGCGGTTGATGAGGTGTGAAGGTGAGATGTCGAGGAATCGCCCCGATCTGCCAGCGACCAGCTCAAAAGAGTCGAATGTGAGGCAATGGCCTGGCAAGAGATCACTGGCCTCTTTCTTTCTCCGCACCGGGTTCAGTCTCCTATTGACGTCGCCCGTGCATGGTGCGCCAACTTATGGAGCAAAATACTGTCAGATCCCTCAGAAGGGTTCATGACGAGATTGGAAGTACTAGAGCGGAGTCTGCACACACAGTTTACTCAGGTTCAGGCCTCCGAAGAATAATACCCTATGTCCTGCTTCTTCTTGTTATTCATGATGAGGGGATACCTCATGCAGAGGATTACAATGGCGTATGGGATGTCTACCGAGAGTTAGAAATAAGATTGGATGCCTGAACAAGGACTTGGACCTCCCTTTATGTAGACGGGAGAGCCCTAGGTTTTACACAGGGGATAGATGAGATTGATCCTGCCGCCGCCCTCCAGCTTGGAGAGCATGCATGTCGACTTCGCCTCTTTAGGGTTTCCTGATATTCCTCAGGCCTAGTGGGCCCGTATGTGGTCGAGGTCGGGTTCCCTTATGTTAGGTACCCCAGGGCCAGGACCCCCTCAGGGACCAGTTGGTTCTCAAGGAGAGGGTAATGTCAATATTGGCGACATTATCTCTAGGGCTAAACTACTCAGAAGGCGTAAACTAAAAGAGAAAGCATCATCTGAGAAAGGCGGTGTCAGTGTCAAAACTGGCGGATCTCGGGTAGGGGGTCCCGAACTGTGCGTCTAGGCGGATGGTAACAGGAGACAAGGGACACGATGTTTTTACCCAGGTTCGGGCCCTCTCGATGGAGGTAAAACCCTACTCCTGCTTGATTGATATTGATGATATGGGTAGTACAAGAGTAGATCTACCACGAGATCAAGGAGGCTAAACCCTAGAAGCTAGCCTATGGTATGATTGTTGTTTGTCCTACGGACTAAAACCCTCCGGTTTATATAGACACTGGAGAGGGCTAGGGTTACATAGAGTCGGTTACAATGGTAGGAGATCTACATATCCGTCTTGCCAAGCTTGCCTTCCACGCCAAGGAAAGTCCCATCCGGACTCGGGACGAAGTCATCAATCTTGTATCTTCATAGTCTTGGAGTCCGGCCAATGATGATAGTTTGGCTATCCGAACACCCCCTAGTCCAGGACTCCCTAAGTAGCCCCTGAACCAGGCTTCAACGACGACGAGTCTGGCGCGCATATTGTCTTCGACATTGCAAGGCGGGTTCCTCATCCGAATAACTCATAGAAGATTTTTAACACCGGGATAGTGTCCGGCTCTGCAAAATAAATTCCACATACCACCGTAGAGAGAATAATATTTACACAAGTTCAATTTGCTGATGTATTTCGTGGCATGACGTCACACTACGGCCAAGCCTTTACTCGAATCGTTTTTATTGTCCCACCTCAGCGCGTTTAGCGAAGCAGTTTCCTTGGCACGTCTTGTCAAAGCAGAGATGTGTCCTCTTATTCCAGGATTCTCTTCAATACGGACGTGGGTAACCCAACCGCGCCATTGATTGCGGCGCTTGGGAGATAAGCGAGTTTTACCGGGCTGGTGGGGACGCATAGTTTCGTCCGCCCATATATAAGGGGATAAGGATCCACCTTTTCACCTACGCCTTCTTCCTCCTTTGCTTATCCATCTCCGTGCACCCGAGCTCCAGCGCCCAAGTCCGCACATCTCACCTCGACCTTCTCCAACCATGTCTGGAGCAGGAGGCATGTGGATGGCCTCCTCCGTCACAGAGGGGCACATCAAAAAGCTGCGCAAAGTCCGATACTTGTCCAGCGATATCGCGCACCGGCTCCCAGACAAGGGGCAGCTCATCCCCACCCCCGGGCCCCATGAGAGGGTAGTGTTCCTTCCCCATTTCCTCCACGGACTGGGCTTCCCACTCCACCCCTTTGTCCGGGGGCTCATGTTCTACTATGGCCTAGATTTCCATGATCTGGCCCCGAATTTTATCCTCAACATCTCGGCGTTTATCGTCGTGTGCGAGGCTTTCCTCTGCATTCAGCCCCACTTCGGCTTATGGCTAAAGACCTTCAACGTCAAGCCGAAGGTAGTGGGTGGCAGCCAAGCGGAGTGCGTAGGCGCCATGGTGGGCAAGATGCCCAACGTCACCTGGCTCGAGGGCGCCTTCGTGGAAACCATCAAAGGGTGGCAATCGGGGTAGTTCTACATCACCGAGCCGCGTGACCCTGAATGGGCAGCGGCCCCCGAATTCAGATCTGGCATCCCCACGCGGCTCACCTCCTGGAAAGAGAAGGGCCTGTTGTGGGGCAATTCGTAGGAGCTGACCGGACTCCAATCCTGTCTCCAAACCCTGGTGAGCAAGAAGCTCAAGCTTGTCAACGTGGTCCAGGTCATGCTCATCCGCTGGATTCTCCCGTGCCAACAGCGGGATTTCAACCTGTGGGAGTTCGATCCGGCACAGCACCAGACCTTGAGCAGGCTCTTCGACACTACGTACGAAGAGGCCAGGAGGGTGCTGTTCAAGGGCGCCAAGGCGCCCGCATCCGCTACCGAAGATCGCGGGTTCAGCTCGCAGCGTCTGGCTGGCGAGGTAAGCTATATTATCCTTTACGGGACACTTGCTTTCCATAGTTTGTCTCTATGTGGGATCTAAACTCCCATTACCTTTAATAGGCCTGGCAGAAGACGTCCGGACAGGTTAACTGTCCGGCTCCCCTTCCAAAAGACCCAGCGGATGCCCGTTTGACAGGGCTGCTGGTCCCGGCGCCTTACGTGGTGCCGGAGAAGAAGGCCCAGAAGAAGGCCACGGGAACCCAGAGGAGTTCCTGGTGCCAGGTGTTATCGGACTCATCGTCCGATGACACCGAGGCGGACTCCTCCCACGAAGATGAGGAGGAGAAGAAAGAGGCCTCTCCCCTAGTGGGGGGAGAGAAGAAAAGGGAGGCTTCCCCAACGGGGGAGGCCGAAGGGTCCAAGAAAGGAAGGACCCTTCCCTCGGATTGTTCCACCAACGCCGACGATGGCGACGAGGAGTGGCCCTCGAGGGCCAAGCCCCTGGCGAGATCGTAAGTGTCCGGACTCCTGAATAACTCATAATTTTTCTTTTTGTCGCATAGTGTCTTCTAACGCCGCGTACAACCCTGTAGTCCGCCCAAGGACGATCTCCCCGCTTCGTCGAGCGGGTCCTTGGGTTCGTCGGATGTGAATAGCGCTTCACTTCCGACTGCCTCCTCCCCCCGTGACGCAGACGACGCCGAGATAGGGTCCCAGAAGGGGACCCACCAGGAGGAGGAGGCCCCGGAGGTGCCGCAGGGCAACCTCCCAGACTTTGGACCGGACTCCGCACCGAAACCTTTAGTGGTTCCGGAGTCCGGCGGGCGGCCCCTTCGTAAGAAGGGCAAGACTGTGATGCCGGTAACCTCCGTCCAACCGGAGGCGCCGGATAGTTTGCTAGAGGCGCTCAACGGCACCTCCATCGACGAGGAGTACCGCACTGTTATGAGTGCGGTGATTCAGAAAGTTCGGTCCGCCAAGAGCGGGCTGACCGAAGCCTGCACTAGCCTTCTAACAGGCTTTGAGGTAAGGGTTTTAAGATATGTAAAATAGTACCGCATAGACAGTAGCCCCTGATGCTCAGTTCGGTGTTCGGAAAGAAAAGCCGAACTGAGGATCTAAAAAGATATACGCAGGAGTCTAACACAAATATGTCAATATGGGAATGCAGGCTGCGCTGCTGACCTCTGCCGCACTGACTGCGGAGGTCAATTCCTTGAAGTAGAGCCTCGAGCGGTGCGATATCGAGCTCGGCCGTGCCAAGAAGTAGCTCGAGGACAAGGAAGGTGAGTAACACCTTATTAAAGTTGTGCCTTATAGAAAAGGATTTGGTTGCATAAAGAAAAATGACAGGAATAATGTGGGTACTCCAGGGGCTGCGAATGAGGTAGCGACCCTGAAGGAGGCGGTGTCCGCGGCCGAACGCAATGCAGCCATGGAACGCGCCGAGCGAGAGAAGCAGGAGGCGCGGGTGGCGGAGGTGCGGCAAGAGCTCCAGGCTCTCGTGGAAAAACACGAGAGTTTGGAGCATGACTCGAAGACTCGAGAGTCCAAGCTCGCGTCGGCTCTTGAGAGTGCGAAAGCCGCTAAGGCCGAAGCTCAGAAGACCCTCCAGGAAATTGAGGCAGTAAAGAATATAGCTGCGGGTAAGGCATTTTTCATGCAAAGCAAGCATGTAAAAGTGAATTACTTGTTACTTACCCGAATTCGGAGCTCTCCAGGAGCGTTCGCAGATCTGCCCCGTAGCGTGTCCGATGCTGCCGCATTCTACAGAGCCGAGGAGGGGAGCTCGACAGAAAAGGTGTTCTGGTCTCAGTATGCTGAGGCCGGACATTCGGTGCCCTTGAGCGACCAGCTGAAGCAGGTGGTCGAGCTCCACAAGGTGGCCGAACAGGCCATGAAGGGCCTTATAGTTCGGCTGTGGCCCAAAGAAGCCATGCCTGGGAGCTACTTCGATCTGGTGCGGCGACTGGTGGACGCCTGTCCGTGGGTTGACGTCGTCAAGCACTCTGCCTGCATTGAATGTGCCCGTCGGGCCCTTTCCCGCGCTAAGGTGCACTGGGGCAAGATGGACGCCGAGAAGCTTGTGACGGACGCGCCACCGCCGGGCAAGGAGTATCGTACGCCCGAGATGTATTATAAGGGTGTCCTGAAGGGTGCCCGCATTATTGCGGGTGAGTGCTCCAAAGATGTAATTTTTTAGTAGACTCGCATTTTGTTATCCTGTGCGCTGAAAACTTTGTTCATATGCGCTAAGCAACGCTTGTTAATTTAAAATATTACCTTCTATGCGGCCGTTTATCAAATTTGAGAGATGGCAAGTCGTTGGCTTTGGCCCCCATGCCACGAGTGCTGGGGTGTTCGGGATAAACTTGAGCGCTCTTGTTCCCATTTTTGGGTCCATCTAGGGAGGCGCTCAACACAACGAACGAGGCAACCGGACTTATAATGCTTGAACACTCTCACTTAGCCATAGAATTCTATAATTTTAAATTTCGGCGAAGCCCCTAGTGTTCGGAAGGCCGAATTCGGGGCGCTGTCCATGCCTGGGCCGGACAAAGCCGGTTCCTCGCTCTAAGCGGCATAAGTCTTTAGGGACTCGAAAAAAACCTCTCGAACAGCGACCGGCTCTCACCCCATCATGACGGTCAGTTTTAGCTTTCTCCACTGAGGTGCTCACCCAGCTCAACTGGGGCACAATTGCAGTGGTTCTCCCAGCGCTACCTTAGCCGATATAATGGAATGTAAGGTACCAAAACATGGGAGCCGGGCAAACCCAACTATTGACCCAAGACATGATTCGGAGCCGATGCATATAATGCTATAAGTTCGGGGTGCCGCACTTGTGAAAGTGTTCGGACTTATCACACCATAATTTGGGGAACTTAAGCCCCTGGTGTATTTGGCCGTACCAAAGCGTACGGATGCAACATGTCATAAGTGAACATATGTATAAAAAAGGAATGCGATGATAGGCAAAAAGCGATGCATTGTTTATTCAAAAAATACTGCAATGAATGCCGAACGATACAAATAGTGCGATAAGCAAGGGGTGGGACTATTTAACATGCCCCACTCCAGGGGGTAGGCTGCGGAATGGTGTATAAAACAGGTATAATGCTCGTAATGGAGACTACCTGGATACTCATCGTAGCTTTTCTGCTTCCCTGGCTATTGCATCGTGAGTTCAGCAGGTCTACTGCCGGGCAGGGCTTCTGGGAAACGGAGTCCTGAGGATAAGAAGAAAAGGAAAAAAAGGATGACACATTTGGGAGCCCCTGGTGTGGTTGAGCCGCACTCTGGGGCTGCCGTGGTCGTGCCCCTCCCCCTATGCCCATGGTATCTCCAGAGCGTAGTGATGTACGCGTAGTATTGGTCTTGCAATTTTGCGAGGGCTGGGGTTGGGGCCGCATTGCTACGCGTGCTCGGAACATTCCAGGTGGTCTTGTTGTAGGTTGCTTCGGGTGCGCTTGATGGTGTCCGGTCGCTTAACGGCCGGACTCGAGAATTGCCTTAAGAGGCTGCTCTGCACTTCCGCCGCCGAGAGCCGCTGTATGCTCCTCCGTTCGGAGAGAGCGTTCAGTGTTTCTGTTGACCGTGATGACTCCTCGAGGGCCTGGCATCTTGAGCTTGAGATATGCATAGTGCGGCGCCGCATTGAACTTTGCAAATGCGGTTCGTCCAAGCAGTGCATGATAGCCGCTGCGGAACGGGACTATGTCGAAGATTAACTCCTCGCTTCGGAAGTTATCCCGGGATCCGAAGACCACTTCAAGTGTGACTGAGCCAGTACAATTGGCCTCTACACCTAGTATGACGCCTTTGAAGGTCGTTTTTTTGGGTTTAATACTTGAGGGGTCTATGCCCATCTTGCGCACTGTATCCTGATAAAGCAGGTTCAGGCTGCTGCCGCCGTCCATCAGGACTCTAGTGAGGTGAAATCCGTCGACGATTGGGTCTAGAAACAATGCGGCGAATCCGCCATGGCGGATACTGGTGGGGTGGTCCCTTCGATCAAAAGTGATCGGGCAAGAGGACCACGGATTGAACTTTGGGGCGACTGGCTCCATCGCGTATACGTCCCTGAGCGCACGCTTTCGCTCCCTTTTGGGTATGTGGGTTGCGTATATCATGTTCACCGTCCGCACTTGTGGGGGGAAACCCTTCTGTCCTCTATTGTTCGGCGGCCGTGTCTCCTCCTCGTCATCGCTATGCAGCCCCTTGTCATTGCTTTCGGCAATTAACTTGCCTGCCTGCTTGAACACCCAACAATCCCTGTTGGTGTGATTAGCTGGCTTTTCGGGGGTGCCGTGTATCTGGCACGAGCGATCGAGTATTCGGTCCAAATTGGACGGGCCCGGAGTAGTTCTTTTGAATGGCTGTTTCCGCTGACCGGGTTTAGAGCCTCTGAATCCGGCGTTGACTGCCGTATCTTCAGTATTGTCGCCGTTAATGCGGCGCTTGTGCTTATTGCGATGCGACCTGACATTGATGTCCTTGGTGTCCGGACTACCAGAATTTTTGGTGAGGTTGTTAATGCGGGCTAGCCAGCTGTCCTCTCCCGCACAAAAGTGGGTCATGAGTGATGTGAGGGCTGCCATGGATTTCGGTTTTTCCTGTCCTAGGTGCCGGGCAAGCCATTCGTCGCGGATGTTATGTTTGAAGGCTGCAAGGGCCTCTGCATCCGGACAGTCGACGATTTGATTTTTCTTGGTTAAGAACCGTGTCCAGAATTTTCTGGCTGATTCGTCTGGCTGCTGAATTATGTGGCTTAGGTCATTGGCGTCTAGTGGTCGCACATATGTGCCCTAGAAGTTATCAAGGAATGCGGCTTCCAGGTCCTCCCAACACCCAATTGATTCTGCTGGCAAGCTGTTGAGCCAATGCCGAGCTGGTCCTTTAAGCTTGAGTGGGAGGTATTTGATGGCGTGAAGATCATCACCGCGGGCCATGTGGATATGAAGGAGATAATATTCGATCCAAACCGTAGGATCTGTCGTGCCGTCGTAGGATTCAATGTTTACGGGTTTGAAACCTTCGGGGATTTGATGATCCATTACTTCATCTGTGAAGCATAGTGGGTGTGTGGCGCCTCTGTATTGGGCTATATCACGACGCAGCTCAAACGAGCTTTGTCTACTGTGTTCGGCCCGGCCGGGATTGCTGTATCCGGCGTGGCGGTTGTCGTCGCGTATCGTGGGGCGCCCACGCGATCCGTAGATCGATCTTGATTGTCTTGCCTTATCCTCCAATATGTCCCGCAAGTCCGGCGCGTTCCCTCGTGGCTTTGTACTTTTCGAGCGACGCCGGGGTATGGCTTTAGTCGAGGGCCTAGAGGCCTCTCTGTCGCGGCCACGAGGTGGCTGGTCGGCCGTATTGTGCGCTGGTGATGTAGGCTTGTGTGCTTCCTCCTCTAATCGGGGTAGCAGCTTGCGTTTTGGGTAGCTTTTGGAGGGGCACTCGAGTTCATACTCTTCGGCCGCAAGGACTTCAGTCCATCTGTCGGCTAGCAAATCTTGGTCAGCTCTAAGCTGTTGCTTCTTTTTCTTGAGGCTGCTTGCCGTGGCCATAAGCCTGCGTTTAAAACGCTCTTGCTCGACAGGATCCTCAGGCACGATAAATTCGTCGTCGTCGAGGCTTGCCTCGTCTTCGGAGGGAGGCATGTAATTATCGATCTCTACCTCTTTGTCTTCCACTCTCTCACGAGGGCTGGCTTCTCCATCCTCCTGTGTTGAATCTTGCTGGAGGGGGTTGTCTTCGACACTGTCCGGGGTGTTATTATCTCCGGTGCCAGAATCTTCATTCCTGCTGTGGCGGGATTTAGTGTGGCGCCGCTGATGCCGGCGCTTAGGCTGTTTCTTGGCGGGGTCATCCTCCGCTGTTCCATCGCCATTCCCGTCCTTTGGGATGTCCACCATGTATATGTCGTATGACGAGGTGGCTTTCCAGTGCCCCGTAGGTGCTGGTTCTTGGTCGTCTCCGGCATCGTCGTCCATACCGTTGATGTCTTCGGAGTCGAAGTCTAGCATGTCGGTTAAGCCGTCGACACTGGCTATGAAGTGGGTGGTGGGTGGGTTTTGAATTTCTTCGTCGTCCGCATCCCAACTGTCCTGACCGTAATCCGGCCAGGGCTCTCCTGATAAAGAGAGATACTTTAGCGACTTCAGGATGTCGCCAAAAGGCGAGTGCTGAAAGATGTCCGCAGCGGTGAACTCCATGATCGGCGCCCAATCGGATTCGATTGGTAGGGGCGCGGGAGGTTCGGAGTCCAGCGAGGAGTCTGGCACCTCGAAGTCCCGAGCTTCACAAGGGACAGGGTCGGTATTCGGCTCTATCGCTGTAAAGGTAGCATCCCCCGAGGCAGTGTCTAGCCACCCATCCTCGATCGGCGCAGTCGGCTCCGAGTTAACGGTCGGAGCGGACTCTTGTGCAGCCTCCAGGGCACTGTCCGGCAGCAGAGCTAAATCATGCCCATCGTGACAGTGCGGCGTGCTCGGCTGTGGCTCGAATCCGTCGAAGATCAAGTCTCCGCGGATGTCGGCTGTATAGTTCAAATTTCCAAATCTGACCTGATGGCCAGGGGCGTAGCTTTCGATCTGCTCCAGGTGGCCAAGCGAATTGGCCCGCAGTGCAAAGCCGCCGAATACAAAGATTTGTCTGGGGAGAAAAGTCTCACCTTGGACCGCGTCATTGTTGATGATCGAAGGAGCCATCGGGCCTATGGGCGACGACACAGAGGAACTCTCAATGAAAGCACCAATGTCGGTGTAAAAACCGGCGGATCTCGGGTAGGGGGTCCCGAACTGTGCATCTAGGCGGATGGTAACAGGAGACAAGGGACACGATGTTTTTACCCAGGTTCGGGCCCTCTCGATGGAGGTAAAACCCTACTCCTTCTTGATTGATATTGATGATATGGGTAGTACAAGAGTAGATCTACCACGAGATCAAGGAGGCTAAACCCTAGAAGCTAGCCTATGGTATGATTGTTGTTTGTCCTACGGACTAAAACCCTCCGGTTTATATAGACACCGGAGAGGGCTAGGGTTACACAGAGTCGGTTACAATGGTAGGAGATCTACATATCCGTATTGCCAAGCTTGCCTTCCACGCCAAGGAAAGTCCCATATGGACACGGGACGAAGTCTTCAATCTTGTATCTTCATAGTCTTGGAGTCCGGCCAATGATGATAGTTCGGCTATCCGGACACCCCCTAGTCCAGGACTCCCTCAGGCGGGAAGATCAAATAAAGGTGTGGGCTTCAAGTGCATTTGGAGTGTGTTGGGTCTTGGGTCAGAAGGTGGGTTGTGTTGCTATGAGTCGATGCAAGAGCCGTTACAAGCTAGATGTGGTGTAAGTGACAATCATCCATTAAAATGAAATTAGTGTAAGTCTCTCTCTCTCTCTCTCCTCTCCTCTCCTTCAACATCCTCTACCTTCTCCCTTCCAACCTCCCCAATCCATATTTTATTTTTTTGCAGGAAATTTTTCCAAAAGCCATCAACAATGAATCGCCGGTGGCAAGGAGGTGACAATACCATAGATGTCGATTAACAACTACTATCTCGCTTGGGAATGAAAGCGAACAATGCAAATCCCAATGAGTATGAACTTTGAACTCGGCCCAAAACATGCTACTGTTACCAAACCTACATGGTCACAAGCTTAAGGTAATCACGATCTACTGAGTATTAGTGGAGCAACAGTTATGAGAAAACATTTATGAAATATTTTCATTAATATTAGAGATAGTTTGGAGGGAAACAGGAAGCATTCCGGGGTTACCGGAAGGGTTTCAGGGTTTACCGGGAATTGATATATAGGTGGAAAATGTTTTTGGAAATATTAAATTAATAATAAAAGGCTCTAATAATTATTAGGAGGCTTTTATAATTATGAAAATATCAATGGGCCAAGGAAAATATTCAAAGGCCTATAGGGGAAAAGTTAGTGAGGCCCATTAGGCGGAGGTGCCCCTAGCTTCTTGGAGAAGCTAGGGGAGGCCGAATTGAAGGGGGGTTCCCCCGACGCAAGGGGCAAGGAATCTTTTCCCCTTGTGGCGCCCCCTCACCTCTCCTCCAACCTATATATACTAGAGGTTTTGGGCACTTTTGGACACACACGTTTTGGAGCCTCCTCTAGTTCTCTAGTTCTAGTGATCTAATTAGAGCTAGATCTAATCCTCTTATAGTCCTCATAATTAGAAGTCCAGTGTGATTCTAATATTCTTCCTCTTATTCTCTAGCGGCGATTAGCTATGTACGACGAAGTATTGCTGGATCATGAAGACTGTACGCGTGCAAACTGTGGAGAGGTCGTGCTTTTGGTCTTTGATTCGAGGGATCATTCGTGAATGATTTGAGGGACTTCAAGTATGGTCTACACCGACTCTTCTTCCGCTGCAACTCAGAGTTGGTACGACCCGATTTAAACCGTTGGTGCATCTTCATAGTGTTCCTGGTTTGATTGTAGGATGGAAAAAATGGTTTCTACTATGTTTCCCAACACTCCCTTACAGTTAGTATCCTCTAGTCAGCCAGTGTGGACATAAGAGGTACTCAACTCTTATGACGTGGATCAAGTTGGTCAAGAAAATGCTTCAAAAACTTGTCGTGGATGCTAGGTTATGTGCTGGTTTTCTAGTATATGAAGGCACAATCAAACATAATGACAAGATATGGGTGGGTGCCAATGCGGGGAGCCAGACCAAACTAATTCATGCCTTTTACTCCACTCATTTAGATGGTCATTCAACGATATTGGCAACTTATTATAGAGTTAAGCATCTCTTTGGTTGACACAAAATGAAGCTAGATGTGGAGAATTTTGTGAAGAAGTATGCTACTGTAGTAACCACGATCCCAATGGACCGAAGTCTCTGTGTTTTAGTGTCATCCCTGGATCGGTAATGCTGACACACACAGTACTCGAGGAATTATAACAGAGTTCAATCACACACTTATTACATCGAGTCCTCATAAAGAGTATGATTACACAAAAATATCATGGATGAAGGCCATCTAAACTAAATAACTGCGGAAGCTTCAAAGGTAAATGAGTCCATCAAATCCAACGGCATAGCTGGGTGCAAGACAACGACCTGTCGCGCCATATTCGTCGTCTGAGTAGTCTGCAACATGAGACATTGCAGTCGTGTAGGTCAACACATTGAATATACTAGCATAGTTACACTGTAAAGCAATGAATGCAAGAACTATATCTACATGCAATATTTGGCTGGTGGAGGCTCTAAGTTTATGGTTTTGCATAAAGCTAGTTTTTCCCTACAACAAAGGAATAAATTTATTTAACTACTCCCAAGTTGTTCCAAATATTTGAGAAGGTTCCCCCAACTCAAATCTTAATTAAACAATATCATCATTAAACTCAATTCAATTAATTAAAGAGTGATGAGATCAACAATAATATCCAATTCCAGATACTTAAGATGTCCATAACCAGGGACACGGCTAACCATGATTAGTTCATGCACTCTGTAGAGGTTGCGCACTTTTCCCCACAAGACTCGACCGCATCCATGATCAGAAGATCGAGACATAGTCTTTCTGAAGCATTAACTCTCTACTCCGGGCAGACCGGTACACCTACTTTCCCTCTACATCTGCTAGTCCACCTCTTCGAGAGCTCATACAACTTACTCAACTATGCCAAAGCCCATAATGGCTTGTGGCTGCAGACGGAAGTTTCTAGTCATGAAATATCATATGATCCCTTTGAGCCTGGGTGGCAAACTGAGGAAAAATCACACAGATACCCCGGGATTTCCCTTAATGGACAACACTGGGTTCCCCAGGTGCCCCAACCAATCCACCTAGATGTGTATTAAAGTTGCCACCTTAATGTTATCCAAGATTAATAACTCTCATAACTTCCATGTGAATCATGATCCAATCCTCGTCTACAAGCATGGCTAAGCAATAATAAAGCATAACGTATATTCCCGGTGTGATTAAAAGGTATTAGGTTCCTACCTCAAATACTACAACCAAACCACATGTTCCCAATCCTAATCATGCAAATATTTGAGGAGCAAAACTAATGCATAGTGAAAACTGGGTACAGAAGAGTATGATCAAAGTGTAACTTGCCTTGCTGACGATCTGCAAACTTTATAGATTTGTAGTAACAAGCTTCGCACTCCGGGTAATCTAGCGTAGACAAACAATAGCATACATAAGCAATCACTCAAACGAAACAACGAGAAAAGAACCAAATCAAGCACGAAACAAGCAAACGGCTAAACTAAACAGAAAACAGAACCTAACAACATTATTTTCATGTGGATTAGATCTTAACAGTAGGCACAATTGATTAGTTATGATTTGCAAAAAGAAACAACTCAATCGGAGAAACGAAACTCGAGATACGAACGAAACAAGATCGTTTACTAATCCGAACTAAACTCAAATTTTAAAGTGTCAAAATCATGTTCAAGTTAGTTAAGTACATATTGTTACGAAGATTTAGGCATTGGTTTCAACTAATTTGGACAAACGAGCAAAAAGTTACGCTAGTTTTAAGATCAGGGGCTAAATCGCAATAAAACTATTCACGGATAGGTCCCTGGCTGAAAATAAAAATTAAAAAGAAAAATCTACCACGCGAACGTTCGCTAACAGAACTAATCTAATGAAAACCGTTCGTTAAACAATCTAAACGAACGAACGTTCGTTATTTAAACAACCTAATAAAATAAACTGATCTAACCCTAAAACCAAAAAACCCGAAAAAACCGTATTCTTACCGTTCAATGGCGGGCGGCGGGATCCGGCGGCGGCGGTGGCTCGGGCGGCGGCGGCGCGGGCGATGGCGAGGCGAGTCGGCGGCGCAGGCGGCGGCGCAGGTGGCAGCAGCAGGCGGTGGTGGCGGCGGCGCTCGTCGAAGAAGGCGGCGGTGGCGCGGGCTACAACGGCGATGAGTGCTGCGGGCAGTGACGAGGCGTGATGAGGAGGAGGAGGGGGTCGGGTCCCGGCTTATAAGGAGGCCCCGAGGGTCTCCGGCTTGCGCGAGGGGGCGCGGCGGTCGAGGCCGACCCGGACTCCGGCGGGAGTCAGGCGCCAGCACGGCTTGCGGCGGCAGAAGGCGGTGCGCGCGCGTTGTGCCGGCTGGGTTTCGGCCCAGTCGGTCCAGGAAACTTTTTTTTAAATAATTTTCGCGGCAGAGAAAAATCCTAAATAAATATATAAAAATTCTAAAAAAATTCAGAAACAATTTTCATCGTCCAAACCTAATATTTAGGACAAGTTGAACATTTTTCTGGAATTTTCAAAAATGCAATTTTTTCCTAATTCAAATAAAATAGCAATAAAATACAAATAAAATAATAATTTGATTTTAAAAATTCTTTCTCCAATATTTCACTTAGGTTGAAGAAGTCATATTATCTTCTCTGATTTATTTTTATTATTGGAAATAATTGGAGAGAAAAATATTAAAATCAAATTGATCCTCTTTTCAAATTTGAAATAAATTCAAATATTAATTTTGTGAAACCTCCAACTCTCTCCTTAGGTCCTTGAGTTCCTTAAGATTTCTAGGATCTCAACCAAAATGCAAAATAAATATGATATGCATTTGATGATCTATGTATAATATCCAAATTGAAAATTGGGATGTTACGAAGTAGCATGTCAAGAGGCTATGCAAAGCAACAGGGATTTTACAACTTTTACCTGCACATAATGGTCCTCGGCGGTCCATCATCATGGATTTTATTGAAGACCTGCCTAGATCAGATGGATACAACGCCATTTTGGTGGTGGCTGGTAGATTTACCAAAGTAGATCATTTCATTCCACTCAAACTTCCTTTCCCTGCAGCATCAGTGGCTAAAGCATTTCTGAGAAACATTTTCATACTACATGGCGCTACCACTCTCCATGCGTGTGACAGAGATAACATCTTTACTAGTGCATTTTGGAAGGAGCTTTCCATAGGGACACATAATTGCAGATGAGCACTGCTTACCACCCTTAGACAGCTGGTTAGACTCTAAAAGGGTAAATGTGTGTTTTGAGATGTATTTGCGTTGTGGTGTTCATGGTGCTCCTGCCAAGTGGGCCTCTTGGCTACCTCAAGCTAAGTTTTGGTATGACTCCACTTCCACACTTCTCTGGGTTGCACACCTTATAAAGCCTTGTATGGACACGAGCCAAACATAGGGCATCCCCTGCAATAGGTCCCCCTTTGAATCCTGATGTGCAGACCTAGCTATCTATCCAAAATCAACACACTGCTAACTTGAAAGTGCATTTGGCCAAAGCCCAGTTCAAATACAAGTAATATGCAGATAAGAAGGGATCTCCAAGGGAATTTGCTGAAGGGAAAATGGTGTACTTGTGGTTGCAGACGCATGCTTGGTCTGCAATGGTAAACCGTACATGCCCTAAGCTTGCCTTGAAATTCTTTGGTATCTTTAAAATCTTTACCAAGATTGTCAATGTAGCCTACAAGTTGGTGTTACTCCGAGTAAGTATGGTGCATTTGGTTTTTCATGTGTCAGAACTCAAGGCTTTTCGGCTAGATCATAGATCTTTCCTTACGGGGAGTGATACCTGAAGATTTGGTTAATAAAGGAAATGATGCCTATCTTCAAGTGTTGATCAAGCGGTCTACTGTTCCAGCATCTGCAGGCACCTAGGAGGATTATCAGGTGCTCAAGTCTCGCTATCCAGAAGCACTAGCCTGGGGATCAACTGGTTCTCAATGAGAGGGCAATGTTAGCATTGGCGATACTGTGACTAGGTTAAATAACCCGGAAGGCGTAAACTAAAAGAGAAGGCGCCAATTGAGGAATGCGGGAAAATTAAATAGAGATGTGGGCTTCAAGTGGGTTTGCAGTGTGTTAGGCCATGGGCTAGAAAATGGGTTATGTTGCTGTGAGTCGAGGCATACACCGTTATAAGCCAGATACTGTGTAAGTGAGAATCATCAATTAAATGAAATTAGTCTAAGTCTCTTTCTCTGTTCTCCCCTTGCTCGTGTCGTCCTCTACCTTCTACCTTTTAACCTCCCCGGCCCTAATTTGAAATTTTCACCAAAAATTTGTCCAAAATCCATTGATGTGGCGGCAAGGATGTGATAGTACCGCACATGTCGATTAATAACTACTATTCCCTCCGTCCCAAAAAGCTTGTCTCTTAAATGGATGTATCTATCACCAAGTTAGCGCTAGATACATCCATTTAAGAGACAAACTTAAGACAATCTTTTTCGGACGGAGGGAATATCTCGCTTAGGAATGAAAGCAAAAAAAAATCCCAATGAGTATGAACTTTGAACCTGACCCAAAACGTGCTACCGTCTACAAATCACTATCACAGAAGGGGAATGGGCAGGATGAGATCCATGGGTAAATCGAGGCGGAGCTTCCCCGGGGTACCGCATTGGCCATATTACTACGGCTTCTTTCCCCCGCGACTCCACGGGCCACGAGTAGCGCACTCTTCGTGGTCTGGTCTTCCAAGTCAAGTCCACCACCCCTTTCCACCACCGTCTTCCTCCCCACGCTGAATATAAATACCTCCTCCTCCTCCGGTCCTCCCCTCTACGCCTCACCAAACCCAAAACCACCGCCTCGTCGATCCCACATTCCACCTTCCCTCCCGTTTCCGCCCGCAAATTGCCTCCTCCATCCAAACCCTAGGCCTCAAGCCCTCCGCCACGCTCCCCCTCCCGCTCCTGCTCTGCGGCAATTCCGCGAACACCTCGCGCGCATCTCCCCGCGTTTCCACGGCCAGCCGGGCAACTTCTCCGAGCGCCCTGGCGATGGCGAACCATGAGGCCGCGGAGGCCGCCTCCATTCGCAACGAGGCCCGGGAGGTTCTAAACCTCTACTCCGACAGCGAGCATGAGGCTGCGCTGGCCCGCGCCGTAGTGCTCGCCGCCGTGCACCCGGGCTCCGCGGTCGCTCTCAACCTCGCCGGATTGATCCACCGCCACGCCGCCCTCATGGCGCGGATCGAAAGGGGCGCCCACGGCGACGACGAATACGACGACGAGAACGCGTCCGCGCTGGAGATGTACCACCGCCATGCCGCCCTCGACGCCTTCTCCGCCGCTGCGCGTCTCGCCCCCAACTGCGTCGTCACCAACACCGACCACGCCGTGGCGCTCGTCCACTGCCGTCGCTTCGAGGACGCGCAGAAGGAGTTTCTCCGCATGCTCGACACGGTCGCGAACAACGACCAAGCCGACCCGGCGCTGTACAACGTGTCGTACGACATGAGCGGGGACTCGAGCAAGAAGGGGAGAATGCGCGACGCCGTGAAGAGCGCCAGCACCGCCATGGAGCGCTTCGCGGCAAGAATCAACCACAGGATTCTGCCATTGGAGGCCGCCAAGTTGCTGGACGCCCGCAATCTCGGCGGGCCCGCTGCCGATGAAGCGCGAGACCGTGCAAAGCTTCTCGCCGAGACCTACCCCTACTCGCCGCGCGCCCAGCTACTCCGCGCGTACATCGACTTGGCACCAGTCCGTGCCCTCGATCCGGCAATGGACAAGAAGCAGCTTCTGCGCCGCGCACTCACCACCGTGTCTCAAGCGGCAGAAAACTTCGACCACTCGCTCATGGTTGCCTTGTTCCACGCCAAGCTCTTGTTCGTCCTGGATAACTTTGATGCTGCGGAGCGAGAGTGCCGCCGGGCACTTCGCATGGAGACACCGAATGACCCCAATTGGGATGACATACCTCCCATGGCTGCTCTTGGGGCAGATTCTGATTCCAGAGTATCTTATGTCAAGAAGCAGCTCCATGTCTTGCTCAAGCAGATCATAGTTGTGGCTGCACTATATTGGTCCTCTATGAAGAATGCACCGCAGGGCCAACGCATCGTATCGGTGACGGTTGACACGCTACATGCGCACTATGATGGAATCGACAAGTCGGCAGCAAAGACCATATCTGATGCAACGCGCTTTCTCAAGAATCAGGAGTCATGGAGTTTCTGGATTTGCCTCAATTCCCGTTGTGATGGAAAGAAGTTTTCGGACACTAGTTCGCTCTGGCAACACACGTGCAGCAAGCACCGAGATGAGCTCTGGGGGAAGCTGCAGTCACTTATAGATCCAGAATATTGGGAAAATACATCACAGGATGATCACTCGTTGGTTGGGATAACTCTCAGCCACCAGTCTGACGCCTTCCTTTTACCAAGGGTGCAGGATATGTTTGAATCCTTGCTGCTTTCACCATCTGTTGGAATACAGGCAGAGCCCTTTGCTGAAATGCGACAAAGGAAATGCAGAGAAGGATCTGAGATCCTTGGGAGCATCAGGGAGAAGCTGAGGATGTTGCCTAAAGATACACTTAGCACTGAGGTCTAGCACTTCTACATATGGCATGGTTTCAATTTAGCATTCTTCCTTGGTTCACTGTTCTGCTGATAGTGATGTTTGTCAGACTAATGATTGGCTTGCTTGTTGATTGCAGTTTCAGGAGTGCTGTTCTGGAATAGAGAAATTATGGCTAAAGTTTCTTGAAGTTACTTTTGTGGACTATCGTGAAATCATTCTTCCCCTTGCGAGATCATACCAATGGGTCTGTTAACATCTGCAGTGATTAGTTTTTATAGTTATATATGCCCATTTGTTGGCTCAACTGCCCATATTGTGTGCTAACTGATAACCATCTTTGCAGATAGAATTGAAGAAATGGATTCCTTTTTATCTAAATCATCCTGGTACTAGGCGTATTGGATTTGCTGATGCCAATATTGATATTATATGCGGTAAAATTCCTGCTGCCCAATGAATTTGTGTTAACTCATGTCACATTAACTTTTCCAGGAGCTTTTTGTTCTTCTGCTGTCATAGCAAATAATTAAGTTATATCTCAGCGATCAAAACCTGGCATTGCCCTAGTCTGCTTGTTTTATGCCTCCTTGATTCAGAGGAATTTCTATGTAGTTTATTAGTATTTCCATCCTTCGGAATTTTGAGTACTGCTCCCTCCGTTCCAAAATAAGTGTCTTAACTTTGTATGAACTTTAATACAAACTTCAAAGTGTACTAAGGTTGAGACACTTATTGTGTGGATGGGTGGAGCACTATATTAAAGGTTTTTTTACAGTGTAATATTCTATTAGAAGTTATCTGGTATGTAGGATTTGAATCCTTAGGATGTCCTCTTTTCCTATAGGCCACTTTGCACTCTGTTCCAAAGGAAAACTTCCATTCAGTCTAACCTCTTGGAAAATACTTTTTTGAATTAGCAAATATGTTGTTGCATGCTCTCAGTTTTACAATGTAAAATATGCTTTGTTATGTCACTAATACTTACAATTTCATAATACAGGAACTTCTGGCCAATCTGTCAAGGAAATGGCAAGCACCTCCAGTTCTCAACAAAGCCTTACTGTTTCCAACAAGAACAATGCTGATAAAGAATTGTCTATCTTGAGTGTAATCATACAGGTAAGAGACACTCGCATCTGGTCATGTCACCTTTTAACAGCCAGCCTATAATTTCCTATGTATGTCTTCCTGTCATTGGGCAATCTGAAAAACCAGCCTATAATTTCCTTTGTATGTGTGCAGTCATTGTGCAATCTGAGGCATTTCAGAGATAAACTTCTGATGGGGCCACTTGTATGGATCCCGTCCGTTGAAAATCCCTGCATTGCACAGCAATTTTATGAAATCTTCTCTTCTTGGGAGAAAAACGACCACCACTTAACCGATGTTGTACTGACTTGCATGAAGACTCTTCTCTGCAGAGTTGCAGATTACAGCACTTTTTATGAAAAGGTTAGACCTTAATCACCATTGCATATATTTGCAAGACTGTTTAAGCAAAAATTAATTGAAGTTAGATTACAACGTGAAAGCAGAGTATGTAAACCAGTTCGGTGCTGATGCTACCTTCAATTTATTTTATTTGCATGTGTCCATTTCTTACTTTGTGGTCATTTTGGAGGTCTGCAATTGTTTTGAACAAAACATAGATGTGGTATCTTACACTCCACAGAGGGAAACAGTCCTAGTTCATACCAGAATTAACTTCTTTTTTCTTGTTATTTACTGTAATTTATGCATGCTGACTATTGATACCAAGTATATGCACTAGAATGGGCGAATTTAGGTACTCCCTAAAGAAATATAAGAGCGTTTCGTAAAGAAATAAAAGAGCGTTTAGATAACGCTCTTATATTTCTCTACGGAGTGAGTATTTTGTTATTATAGGCTCTGTTGTGTTTTGCATCGCTGTTGTGTTTCTTTTACGTTGTGTGTAAGTATTGACCTAAAAACAACTGCATTCTGCATCTGTCCTGTATGATCATGCACGCAATTAGTAATCCTGAATTCCTGGTGAATCAATTCCGCAGGTTGGGAAAACTTTTGCTTCTGAGATTGTGGCCACAATTCTCATTGAATTGCATATGTCAGAAACCTGTTCGCGTTTTAGAGAAAACAAGGAGACCAAGAGACATGTAGTGAACTCAGTCACGTGTGGAGATTGCATATGCCCAACACATTATCTTTTTGGGATCAAATTTGATGCTCAATTCAGCTGTAGGTGTGGGAAGTCCTCCGGTGAATACCTGTATACCACACTTTTCCATAAACTTGATGCCGGTTCACCTCAAACAGCAAAGGTATGCTGTATGCAATAGTTTTCTGCCTAGCCAACATTATATAGGTGGATATTGACGCAAGAGTATTCTAGAAAGTAGGAAATATTGACTAGAGGTTTTAATTGTCCTTGTACAGATCAAGTCCTTTGCAGAGCTTCCGGTTCTATTGGATGAACAGTTTCGCGAGGACAACAAATGCGACCATTGTGGAAGTCTGCAGAATATTGATCTCTTTCTTTCAAACACACCACACTTCTTTACAATAGGTAACGCTACTTGTCTCAAATTATAAGTTGGCTTTTATTTTATTCATACATCATAGCTTGCAGTAGTTTACACCAACAAATATTCATCATGTTGGCAGTTTTGAACTGGCTGGGTGGCAGTGAAAGCCAGGACGCACTATCTGAAGTTCTGGCTGGCATCACGTCTCCCCTTGACACTGAGTTCTTTTGCAGAAGTGCTCATTCTGCAGCTATGTATGCTGTCACCTCCATGGTACGTGCACAACAAACTATTCTATTTTCCTAAATTGAATTGTTAATGGAGCTGAACAAATACTTTGATCATTTAATTCTCATGTTAAGGTAATCCTGAAATGAGAAAAAGCAATGAGCTATTTGTATTGGTTGACGTTCATGACCTTTTATAAGTTGTGTTGCTAATTATTTACTGTTCCTTGACTGTTACTGGAGGCCAAGCTGGTATTGTTCTAACACTGAAGCAAGGTTCTTATTTTTGTGGAACAAAACGGATCGTGGTTAAATGGCGTTGTCACCTGGTTCAAATTTCCTAGGTTATATTGACAAGGCATTTTGCTGCTATTTCTAAAGAAGTGGATAGAAGGTTTAAACTATGATACATCATATCTGAGTTGGTTCATACTTGGAGTTTGATAGATATTTGCAAGTTTTTGAATGGTCCTATCTGTGGCATATTTTTTCCTGCCTACTTCACTTATATCAAGATATTTAGAAGACTCGACAGAAGAATTTCAGCAAGAATCAATAGCTTGTGTGATCCTTATGTCGCTGAGTTCTTTTTATAAACGTTCCATTGATTGAACGGTTGAAGAAGTATCATATGTAGGTAAACTGGTTAGACCTTTTAAAGTCTGCTGCTCTCACAAGTATATTTTGCATTATTTTCCTAAACTTTATAGCGAATAGGAAATGGCCTCATCAAATCACATGGAGTGGTTGCAGAACATCTGCTGGAGTAACCTTTTATCTGCACACTTCTCTCTCTCTCTCTCTCTCTGTTGCTTTGAGTATTAGTACAGGCCTATTGCAAGGTTGGTTTGATGCTCTGGTTACTTAATTTGCCTGCTTACATATGCAAGCATAGTCACTCCTTGCAAATGCAGTGCAATTTAGTATCCATCTTATGCTAGCTTGCAATCCAAACTCCTCTTGCAGATCTGCTATGTTGATGACCGCTACGTCTGCTTTGCTCGCGACGAGGACAAGTGGGTCATATATGGCTTCGAGACTGTCGAGGTAAGTTACTCGTGACTCCTGGGTGTTGATCAAGACCCTGTATTCTTTCTTGTAGCCATTTTATTCTTAACTTGCTGATTTGTTCTTGTGAACTTCCTGCGTGCAGAGAGAAGATAGTTGGGAGCATTTGCTAGAACGTTTCAAGGACTGCAAGCTCCAGCCTGAAGTTCTATTTTTCGAGGTCATCAAGTA
Organism: Triticum timopheevii; assembly: GCA_963921465.1. Classification (NCBI taxonomy): domain Eukaryota; kingdom Viridiplantae; phylum Streptophyta; class Magnoliopsida; order Poales; family Poaceae; genus Triticum; species Triticum timopheevii. The sequence goes on from OY997272.1 coordinate 159,825,468, forward strand.
GACTGTTGTATAGCTTTGTAGAATGCAAACCTCTGTCTGACAATCAGAGCCAACTCTGGACCCAGTTTTTTTTTGTTTCATTGCCACCACTTTGATGCTGTTTGGCTTGGTCACTCTGACATTGAATACAGATAAATTCTTCAGAGATGGTATAAATTGTTCTGTGTGTTCTTAACTCGAAATAAGGGCTTTATGGTATTTGTCTTTGGTAGTTGGAACCGATGAGTGATGCATATCTTGACTTCTAATGTCACATTTAATGCCACCACGTCGTTTTCTCTTAAGCCATAATGTTGATAATGGCTAGCTGAGAGAAGTGATTTTGATGCATCACCATCAGGAATCCACTGTAGGCTGTTTTTATTTCCTTTCTCTGAGTTTTCTTTGTTATAAGGTAGGCTCTAGGCTTCCGTTGTCTGTTTATGGCCCTTCGGCCTTTGTTTGTATCTGGTTTCATCTTGACCTTTTCTCTCTAATACAAGATGACGCTCATTTGGATGCGTGTTTGAGAAGAAGAAAAATTGTTTCAGTTTTGTTGTTGAAAATGTCGACCCTTTTCATAGATATGAGTATTGGGACTAGGTACTAAAATTGATGCTATTATAGTCTTGTTGTAGGAGATAGTTTCGAGGGAGGGGGTTGGGGATACCATTGTCCTCTTTTTTCTTTCCTTTTTTTTACATCGATAAAACTGTCCTCCTAACCATCCCAGCTTAATGCCATACCCTGTAATTATACACTTCTACTTTATATATACTTGAGCACTGGCATCTTCTATATCTAAATAAGGGCACCCCACTAGGTGATTTTCCTGCTTTCTCATTAAGCCACGTCACCTGAATACTCCCTCCGTACCAAAATAAGTGTCTCAACTTTGTACTAGCTCTAGTACAAAGTTGTACTAAGCTCAAGACACCTATTTTGGGACGGAGGGAGTAGTAGCCATTGATGCAGCATAGACCGGTGGACTACAGCCGTCTGATTAAGTTTTGGCCAAATTTACTAAGTGCTGCCAGTAATAGCCAAGCTTTATTCATCGAAAACCACATGGAGTGGGATACAGTTCAGGTTATGGGGTTGGCCTAACCATACATGGCGCCCCAGACCCAAAGAAAGAGAATGCTTGGCTAATCTATGTGCTTCTAAATTGTTCAAACGACCTTCATAACAGAAATTACAATGAAAGGATAATTGTTGGAGTCTAATCTCCTTGATGATTGCTCCATAAGCGCCCGTGCTGTCATTGTGGATAGCACTCACCACCTCCTTTGCATCTGATGCTGTGAAAAATTGATTTAAGTGAAGATCAGTTGCGAGCGCCAGACCTTCCCGGCACGCAATTGCCTCTAGCGTTGCCGGGTCATCCACTCCTCTTATGACTAGAGCCGAGCTTCCAAGGAACGTCCCCGTGCTATCTTTGCATACAGTTGCCGCTGTTCCCCGGCTTCCTTTTCTGCACCCTGCATCGACGTTGATTTTGGCATGACCCGTAGGAGGGGCTTTATGCTTCTTACTGCTGTTGTTTACCACCCTTGGTTCGATCCTTACCGGCTCCTGTCTCCCACTGATTACCTCAAGTTCATCGATATACCTATCGACAAAGGTCATGGCATGTGGGCTCTGAAAAATGCCTTCATGTATAGCTTTCCGCCTTGCTTCCCAAATAGCCCAGAGAGTCACCGAGAGCTTCACAAATTCAGCATGTGATAACATCTCCATTAGTGTAAAGAGCTACTACTTAGCCTTTGGTTCGGTGGTGGTCGCCAGTTTCTGCAAGAGTTCACCGTTTACGAGCGCCTAGGTGCACCGTGACATCATGCATTCTAGGAGTGAATGTCTTCACAAATCAGGTGCCCCACATAAACCACATAAGTTAGACTGTGCCATATGTCTTCTAGCACGGACGTCGTTCGTTGGGATCGAGTGCTTTGAGAGTCTCCACAGGAACATCCTCACCTTTCCAGGAACTCGAGTTTTCCACAGATTCTTCCAAGATCTCTCCTCCATCGTCGCATTTGAAGTACCCGAAGTATTCTCAAGCCACGCTTCCCTTCTTAGTCTGGTAGCCACAAGCATGCGATATGCCGAACGGATCGAGAAGAGGACATTCTTTTCATGGTGCCAACTCCAAAAATCTAGGATATTGCGGGTGCATAGGGGAATGCTTAGTATGACTTGCGTATCCATCAGCATGAACACGGCCTCCACCTTTTCTCGATCCCAACTTGCTGATGTGCTATCTATGAGCTCAGACACTAGCAGCGGGGTTTTTTGAGTAATGCACCCATAAGGTTTCATCATCTCCTCCCTAGGTAGCCAATTATCTTCCCAGATCTTCGTAGTTTCTCCGATGCCAATGCGCTTAATCAGGCCAACCTACAGAGTGTCACGTCCTTCCACTATTGCCCTCCAAATCTGACTAGGGTGGTTCCCCAATGGAGCTTCCAAAATCGAACAACTTGGATAGTATATGCTCTTCAATATGCGCGCAGTAAGAGAGTTCGGCTCCTACAACAGCCTCCATGCCTGCTTGGCTAGCATGGCCAAATTTAAAAGTTCAAAATCCTTGAAGCCTAGCCCACCCATGCCTTTTGGTAGAGTCATGGTTTTCCACGAAACCCAATGGGGTTTTAGTTTTTCTTCCTTGCTCCCCCACCAAAATTTCCGGATTAACATATTTAGGTGTTCGCATAAACCTCGTGGCAATTTAAAACAGGACATTGAGAAGACCGGAACTGCTTGGGCAACCGCTTTTCACCAAAACCTCCTTGTCTAAGTTTAAGATCGTATTCCATCTTTGTAAGGACATAGAAAGGGGTTTCGGTAGTGACTGTCCTATCAATAGACCGAATGGTCATCAGTTGCCCTCACGGCCTAACGCCGTTTTTGAGCTCCATCACATGCTTAAGCCTGCTGAAGACATTATGTTCTCAATCCACCCTTGCACTTTGCTCCATAGACGGTCCTTCAGATATTTGAAGGCACCATTTTTAGAAGAGCCTATATCCGAACGCATTCCTAAATATTTCTCATTTAGGGTCTCGTTTGGAACTTGCATCACCGTCTTTACCTCTGTCCGGATACTCTCAGGAACCCCCTTGCTGAAGTAGACCGATGACTTATTGTAGTTGATGCGCTGTCCTGAAGCTTGACAATACCTGTCCAGAACTAGGTTCACCTCGGTAGCACTCATACTATTTGCCTTAAAGAACAGCAGGTTGTCATCAGCGAATAATAAATGATTCACCTTTGGTGCCATGGGCGGAAGGCCCTCTGCTGCTAGCAAGAACAAGTATGGAGATATCGGGTCCCCTTGTCTGATCCCACCGCTAAGTGAACGTACCCTTTCGCTCCGGTCATACCTCGCTGCTGGCCTCTGATTCCACCTTTTGGGCTGGGCGTAGACTTTACCAATTTGGACACTGGAAGGCCCATTCGAAGCCCGACCACGAACCTTCGTCAAGCCGTCACCGCACACATCCCTTCCGGCGGCTAAGCAGCACCTACCCTTCCCCGGTCAGCCGCGGCGGCCCCTCATGCTCTCCTAGCAGCCGCCACGACCCATGCTTACCTCCAGCCAGCCGCCCGTGCTAACCCTGCTGCCCTCACGTTGGCAGCCCCTCGGCGAGCAACCTCTCCAGAGATGCGAGATCCAGCCGCCGCCACCATGGATTCTGCCGCCCCGTTCACGTTGTACCAGCGCTACCGCCACAACGGTGCTCCTCATGGCCAGCCACGCAGGTGAGTTATGCCGCCACACCCAATGCACCATGCCCGCCAGTGACCGCTGCGTGTTGCCCTTCCGCTGCTCCACAGATGAGCATTAACTCCAAATTGGTTTGTCTTCCCCGCTTTTATGTCGCAATTTCTTCCACCTCCATGCCACAAATGCACATGAAACCGCCTTGCAGCACTCAATTTACGGCCCTCATTATTTTCTGATTCATTACCCTGCAAATGCGGGCAAAGTTGTATTTATAAACCCTCTGTACTGCCATACTCATCGACCACGAACGCCTGCTCACATCCACGTCTGGGATCAAGATCTATCTTGGGGGGGGGGGGGGGGGGGGACTTCATCAACATCCTCGAGGGTAAGCCCGAGCCACAGTACAGCTCCCAGGAATAGATGATGCTCTGCACGTAAGTCGCCTCCTTCCCCACCTCCCTCTGGCCATGCCTAGCCTTGGCACGACTTGATCTGATCCGTGTTGATCTAGAGTTTCTGCGCCCCCCTGTTTGTCTCTTTTGTTGTGCAGCAGGATATACTCGCGGGAGCTGTACGACCAGTACCGCAAGTCCGTTGAGTACATCCGAGCAACGGTGAGTTGATTTGCAGCTATTGTTGATACGTACTCCCTCCGTCCCAAAATTCTTGTCTTAGATTTGTCTAGATACGGATGTATCTATTAGTGTTAGATACATCCGTATGTAGACAAATCTAAGACAAGAATTTTAGATACATCCGTATCTAGACAAATCTAAGACAAGAATTTTGGGAAGGAGGAAGTACATGACTGCTGTGTGTTCAGACTAGCCCCTGTTTTCTGTGTGTGCTGGTGCTGTTGGTTTCAGGTCCATTGAACCAAGGAGAATCTGATTGTTTTTTTCGTTTCGAACATGCACAGATGGGTTTGCCTTTGTGTACTTTTTTGGGGTTCCGGTGGAGCGTGAGGGGTCGGTTGTTTTACTGGCTGGGAATGGTTACATTCTCTTCTTAGTGTCTTACTATGTACCACCACATAATCAGATCCCGTTAATTTTTTTTGTTTTTTATTCACAAAAAAACAATATTATTTTGTTCTTTGACAGTTTGAAATGAACGGTCCTATTAGAATTCCAGTATACTACTATCTTTTATGCAGTATGTCTGTAGGTGTAGCCGGTCTAATACCCTTTAAATTAGTGCATAGTGATTTCGCTTTTTACCTGACAAGGTGCTTTAGGTAAGTTTATTTATGCTCCTCTTTCTAGGGCCAAAGAATGCAGTCTCATTTGTGGATTTCTGCTTTTACTTTTTCGTTAGTATAATTCTGATGCAGACTTAATGATCATCCTCAATTTCAGGCTGAAGGTCTTCATTGTCGCATATTCAAATTTAGATTGGACATGTATATACGTAGTTCCTGATGGAATATTTTTTCTTTGTCTGACTTTTCATTTGTGCTAGATAATTAACCATTAGTTCGCATCTCAATAATGGTGTTTTGTTTGTTCCTGAGACTTGCAGGTTAGTGATTGTTGGCTTTGCTGAATTGGTAGATTTTTAGTTCAGGTAAACACTACTGAACTCCTGAACTGGTGACCTTTCTATACAAGTTTTGTCTATGTGGCAACATTATTTTGGCTCCTAATAGTTATTTTTTTCTAGAAGATAGTTAATGAATTACTTGCATTTTGACTATAACTACACATATATGGATCGAACATCCAAATTTATTCCTTTTACATTTGACTACTGCTATGCTGATATGGATGCACTATTTTCATGTATATAACAGTCAAGTGTTATCATTTTCTTCGTTTTAGATTATTTGTATAAACACTACTGTAGTTATTTTGTTCTAGAAGATAGTGAATGAATTACTTGCATTTTGACGATAACTGCACATTTATGGATCGAACATCCAAATTTATTCCTTTTACATTTGACTACTACTATGCTGATTTGGATGCACTATTTTCATGTATATAACAGTCAAGTGTTATCATTGTATAAACATAACTGTTACCATTCGAGGAAAACAATGCTTTTGTATGCACATCCGGTTAAAGGAAGGTAAGGTATGGTGGCGGTCCCAGTTCTAGAAGAATGCATAGTATTACTACAAGATTTTGGGAAGGTTACTAAGCATTGTAATAGAGAATCGAATGTTGTTGCTCATGAGCTAGCTAGATGGGGTGGTCCAAACACTCCCTCTCTATGGGTGGATGCACCCCGGATTTTATTGTAAAACTCTTAGCGGACGATATAAGTGTTATTGAGTAATAAACCTAGCAACATTATAAGATATGTTTCCGTCACAAAAGGGTAATGTTTTGAATCACAGGCAAGTACTCCCTTCGTCCCATAATATAAGAACGTTTTTGACAAAAACGACGTTCTTATATTATGGGACAGAGGGAGTAACTATTTTCATTACACGGATTACTTCTCCACATTAGAAATTTAAGCAAAAGAAATCTCGCAGCAACGCGCGGGGAATCATCTAGGGTAGTACAACACGTGAGCTCACAAATACTAATACACGCAGGATCATCAGACAGTACAGTAATTCTACCCATATTAGTTGATCACACGCACAGCCGCACCTAAATCCGGGAAGGATCCATCACCTTCTGTCCTGCACCATCACTCAGAATCGGACCGAAGCAGAAAAATTCTCGGAGGGAGCAGCTGTAGTGCAGGTATCAGATCCAAAAACGAAACCTTACTGATTTTGTTACAACTAGCGATAGTCACGTTTGTTCCACCTCAGCAAGAAGTAATGCCTCCCAGTGAACAAATTTCCTCACTGGTTCAGAGACATCCCAATAGAACTGCTACTGCTTACAAATGACACTTAGATAGAGCATCCCCAACGGGATGATGATGACCCTGAGGAGAATGATTAATATCCAGAGTCCGAGGAAGATTTAAGCCTCGGACCCGACGAATTTGATATCCCCGAAGAGCCACTTGACGATCCTCAGTTACAGCCGCCGGCGTCTACTTAGCACCCCCAAGAGCATGAAGCTAAAATCCCAGAAGCTTCGAGCTGAACAGGACAAGATAACTGATAAGTGGACCGAGGTCCTCAGCGCCAAGAAAGAGCTCGAGGAAAGACTCGTAGGAAATAAGCAGTACTACCCTCGCAAGAGTCTGCTTCCCGAGTTTGATGAGGAGGTCACCGGGACCCTGCTATCAAAGCGCGACTGGTCCCAAGACCTGTTAGGAATCGTTGCATGGAAAAACAAAAAAAATTCTACGCGCACGCAATGATCTATCCATGGGGATGCATAGCAACGAGGGGAGAGTGTGTCTACGTACCCTCGTAGACCGTAAGAGGAAGCGTTTCACAACACAGTTGATGTAGTCGAACTTCTTCGTGCTTCAACTGATCAAGTACCGAATGCACGTCACCTTCGCGTTCTGCACATGTTCAACTCGGTAACGTCCCTCGCCTTGATCCAGCAAGACGTCGAGGTAGTAGATGAGTTCCATCAGCATGACGGTGTGGTGATAGTGATGGTGAAGTGATCTCCGCAGGGCTTCGCCTAAGCACTATGAAAATATGATCGGGGGTGTAAACGATAGAGGGGGCGCCGCACATGGCTAACAATTGATCTGACGTGTGCTAGGCGCCCCTCCCACATATATATAGGTGGGAGGGAGAGGGGAGAGGCTAGGGCGCGCTCTAGGGCTGGCCGCCGGCCCCCTAGGAGTCCTGCCTTGCCCTGCGCCCCCCTGCCATGTTTCCCCAAGGGGGAAGGAAAGAAGGGGGAGAGGGAAAGAAGTGGGAATCCTAATCCACACTTTCCTTTTCCTTCTCCCCTTTCCTTCTTCTCCTTAGGTCGGCCCATATGGGGGGCGCACTAGCCCCTTGTGGCTGGTGCATTTCCCCTCTTGGCCCATAAGGCCCATATCTTTTGCCGGGGGTGTCCGGAACCCCTTCCGGTGACCCGATAAGTACCCGATACCTCCCGAGACACTTCTGGTGTCCGAATACCATCATCCTATATATCAATCTTTACCTCTCGGCCATTTCGAGACTCCTCATTATGCCCGTGATCTCATCCGGGACTTCGAACAACATACGGTCACCAAATCACATAACTCATATAATACTATATAGTCATCGAACGTTAAGTGTGCGGACCTTACGGGTTCGAGAACTATGTAGACAGGACCGAGACACCTCTCCGGTCAATAACCAATAGCGGAACCTGGATGCCCATATTGGCTCCTCCATATTCTACGAAGATCTTTATCGGTCGAACCGTTATGACAACATACGTAATTCCCTTTGTCCGTCGGTATGTTACTTGCCCGAGATTCGATTGTTGGTATGTTTATACCTAGTTCAATCTCGTTACCGGCAAGTCTCTTTACTCGTTCCATAATACATCACCTCTTGACTAACTCCTTAGTTGTTTGCTTGCAAGCTTATGATGTGCATTACCGAGAGGGCCCAAAGATACCTCTCCGATACTCGGAGTGACAAATCCTAATCTCGATCTATGCCAACTCAACAAACACCTTTGGAGATACCTGTAGAGCATCTTTATAATGACCCAGTTTGTGACGTTTGATAGCACACAAGGCATTCCTTCAGTATCCGGGAGTTGCATAATCTCATAGTCGAAGAAATATGTATTTGACATGAAGAAAGCAATAGCAATAAAACTGAACGACCATTATGTTAAGATAACGGATGGGTCTTGTCCATCACATCATTCTCCTCATGATGTGATCCCATTATCAAATGACAACACATGTCCAAGGTTAGGAAACCTTAACCATCTTTGATCAACGATCTAGTCTAGTAGAGGCTCACTAGGGACACGGTGTTTGTTTATGTATTCACACATGTATTAAAGTTTCCAATTAATACAATTCTAGCATGGATAATAAACCTTTATCATGAATAAGGAAATATAAAATAACATTTTTATTATTGCCTCTAGGGCGTATTTCCTTCAGTCTCCCACTTGCACTAGAGTCAATAATCTAGATTACATTGTAATGACTCAAACACCCATGGAGTCTTGTTGCTGATCATGTTTTGCTCATGGAAGAGGCTTAGTCAACGGGTCTGCCACATTCAGATCCGTATGTATCTTGCAAATTTCTATGTCCCCATCCTTGACTTGGTCATGAATGGAGTTAAAGTGTCTCTTGATGTGTTTGGTTCTCTTATGAAACCTGGATTCCTTCGCCAAGGCAATTGCTCCCGTGTTGTCACAAAAGATTTTTATTGGATGCGATGCACTAGGTATTGCACCCAGATTGGATATGAACTCCTTCATCAGACTCCTTCATTTGCTGCTTCCTAAGCAGGTATGTACTCCGCTTCACACGTAGATCCTGCCACGACGCTCTGCTTGAAAGTGCACCAACTGATAGCTCCACCATTCAATATAAATACGTATCCGGTTTGTCACTGAGAGTCATCTGGATCAGTGTCAAAGCTAGCATCAACGTAACCATTTACGACGAGCTCTTTGTCACCTCCATAAACGAGAAACATATCCTTGGTCCTTTTTCAGGTATTTCAAGATGTTCTTGACCGTTGTCCAGTGATCCACTCCTGGATTACTTTGGTACCTTCCTGCCATACTTATGGCAAGGCACACATCAGGTCTGGTACACATCATAGCATACATGATAGAACCTATGGCTGAGGCATAGGAAATGACTTTCATTTTCTATCTATCTTCGTAGTCGTCGGGCTTTGAGTCTGACTCAACTTCACACCTTGTAACACAGGCAAGAACCCTTTCTTTGACAGATACATTTTGAACTTCTTCAAAACTTTGTCAAGGTATGTGCTTTGTGAAAGTCCTATTAAGTGTCTCGATCTATCTCTATAGATCTTGATGCCCAATATATAAGCAGCTTCACCGAGGTTTGTCATTGCAAAACTCTTATTCAAGTATCCTTTTATGCTATCCAGAAATTCTATATCATTTCCAATCAACAATCTACATATAATATTAGAAATGCTACAGAGCTCCTACTCACTTTCTTGTAAATATAGGCTTCACCGAAAGTCTTTATAAAACCATATGCTTTGATCACCACATCAAAGCGTATATTCCAACTCCGAGATACTTGCACCAGTCCATAGATGGATCGCTGGAGCTTGCACACTTTCTTAGCACCTTTAGGATCGACAAAACCTCCTGGTTGCATCATATACAACTCTTCTTTAAGAAATCCATTAAGGAATGCAGTTTTGACGTCCATTTGCCAGATTTCATAATCATAAAATGCGGCAATTGCTAACATGATTCGGATGGACTTAAGCATCGCTACGGGTGAGAAAGTCTCATCATAGTCAACCCCTTGAACTTGTCGAAAACCTTTTGCGACAAGTCGATCTTTGTAGATAGTAATATTACCATCAGCGCCAGTCTTCTTCTTAAAGATCCATTTATTCTCTATGGCATGCCGATCATCGGGCAAGTCCACCAAAGTCCATACTTTGTTCTCATACATGGATCCTTTCTCATATTTCATGGCCTCAAGCCATCTATCGGAATCTGGGCTCATCATAGCTTCTTCATAGTTCATAGGTTCACCTTGGTTTAATAACATGTCTTCCAAAATAGGATTACCGTAACACTTTGGTGCGGATCATGCTCTGGTTGACCTATGAGGTTCAGTAGCAACTTGATCTGAAGTTTCATGATCATTATCATTTGCTTCCTCTCTAGTTGGTGTAGGCATCACGGGAACGGATTTCTCTGATGTGCTACTTTCCAATTCAAGAGAAGGTATGATTACCTCATCAAGTTCTACTTTCCCCCCACTCACTTCTTTCCAGAGAAACTCCTTCTCTAGAAAGGTTTCATTCTTGGCAACAAAGATCTTGCCTTTGGATCTATGGTAGAAGGTGTACACAATTGTTTCCTTAGGGTATCCTATGAAGACGCACTTCTCCGATTAGGGTTCGAGCTTATCACGCTGAAGCCTTTTGACATAAGTGTCGCAACCCCAAACTTTAAGAAACGACGGCTTAGATTTCTTGCCAAACCATAGTTCATACGGTGTCATCTCAATGGATTTGGATGGTGCCCTGTTTAACGTGAATGCAGGTGTCTCTAATGCATAACCCCAAAACGATAGCGGTAAATCGGTAAGAGACATCATAGATCACACCATATCTAATAAAGTACGGTTATGACATTCGGACACACCATTACACTATGGTGTTCCAGGTGGCGTGAGTTGTGAAACTATTCCACATTGTTTTAAATGAAGGCCAAACTCGTAACTCAAATATTCGCCTCCACAATCAGATTGTAGAAACTTTATTTTCTTGTTACGATGATTCTTTACTTCACTCTGAAATTCTTTGAACTTTTCAAATGTTTCAGACTTGTGTTTCATTAAGTAGATATACCCATATCTACTCAAATCATCTGTGAAGGTCAAAAAATAACGATACCCGTCGCGTGCCTCAACAATCATCGGACCTCATACATCGGCATGTATTATTTCCAATAAGTCATTGGCTCGCTCCAATTGTTCCGGAGAACGGAGTTTTAGTCATCTTGCCCATGAGGCATGGTTCGCAAGTATCAAATTATTCATAATCAAGTGATTCCAAAAGTCCATCTGCATGGAGTTTCTTCATGCGCTTTACGCCAATATGACCTAAACGACAGTGCCACAAATATGTTGCACTATCATTATCAACTTTGCATCTTTTGGCTTCAATATTATGAATATGTGTATCACTACAATCGAGATTCAACAAAAAATAGACCACTCTTCAAGGGTGCATGACCATAAAAGATATTACTCATATAAATAAAACAACCACTATTCTTTGATTTAAATGAATACCCGTCTCGCACTAAACAAGATCCAGATATAATGTTCATGCTCAACGCTGGCACCAAATAAAAATTATTCAGGTCTAAAACTAACCCCGAAGGTAGATGTAGAAGTAGCGTGCCGACAGCGATCACATCGACTTTGGAACCATTCCCAACGTGCATCGTCACTTCGTCCTTAACTAATCTTCGTTTAATCCGTAGCTCCGGTTTTGAGTTACAAATATGAGAACTGAACCAGTACCAAATACCTAGGCGCTACTATGAGCATTAGTAAGGTACACATCAATAACATGTATATCAAATATACCTTTGTTCACTTTGCCATCCTTCTTATCCGCCAAATACTTGGGGCAGTTCCGCTTCCAGTGACCAGTCGCTTTGTAGTAGAAGCACCCAGTTTCAGGCTTGGGTCCAGTGATTGAAGCCTTTGTAGTGACCAGTCCCTTTACCATCCCTTGCATATTATAGTTCATCACGAAGCCTTTGTAGCTTGGTGGCAGTGATTGAAGAACTCTGTCAATGACACAATCAATTGGAAGATCAACTCCCAGCTGAGTCAAGTGATTATAATACCCAGACATTTTGAGTATGTGTTCACTGACAGAACTGTTCTCCTCCATCTTGCAGCTACAAAACTTGTTGGAGACTTCATATCTCTCAACCCGGGCATTTGCTTGAAATATTAACTTCAACTCTTGGAGCATCTCATATGATCCATGACGTTCAAAACGTCTTTCAAGTCCCGGTTCTAAGCCCTAAAGTATGGCACACTGAATTATCGAGTAGTCATTAGATCAAGTTTGCCAGACGTTCAAAACATCAACATCTGCTCCTACAGCAGGCCTTTCACCTAGCAATGCATCAAGGACATAATTCTTCTGTGCAGCAATGAGGATAATCCTCAAGTTACGGACCTAGTCCGTGTAGTTGCTACCATCATCTTTCAACTTAGCTTTCTCTACGAATGCACTGAAATTCAGGGGAACGGTAGCACAGGCCATTGATCTACAACATAGATATGCAAATACTATCAGGACTAAGTTCATGATAAATTAAGTTCAGTTAATCAAATTACATAAGAACTCCCACTTGAATAGACATCCCTCATGTCCGATCATCACGTGAGATGGGGTAGTTGCTACCTCTTGAGCACTGCGTTGGATTTCCCCAAAGAGGAGAGGATGATGCAGCAAAGTAGCATAAGTATTTCCCTCAGTTTTTGAGAACCAAGGTATCAATCCAGTAGGAGACCACGCACAAGTCCCTCGTACCTACACAAAACGATAGCTACTTGCAACCAACACGATTAGGGGTTGTCAATCCCTTCACGGTCACTTACGAGAGTGAGATCTGATAGATAATATTTTTGGTATTTTTGATAGATAGATGCAAAGTAAAAAGTAAAAGGCAAAGTAAAAACAAAGCAAGTAATAAAGCGATAGAGATTGATATGATGAGAATAGACCCGGGGGCCATAGGTTTCACTAGTGGCTTCTCTCAAGAGCATAAGTATTCTATAGTGGGTGAACAAATTACTATTGAGCAATTGACAGAATTGAGCATAATTATGAGTATATCTAGGTAATGATCATGTATATAGGCATCACGTCCGAGACAAGTAGATCGAAACGATTCTGCATCTACTACTATTAATCCACTCATCAACTGCTATCCAGCATGCATCTAGAGTATTAAGTTAAAAACAGAGTAACGCTTTAAGCAAGATGACATGATGTAGAGGGATAAATTCATGCAATATGATAAAAACCCCATCTTGTTATCCTCGATGGCAACAATACAATACGTGCCGTGCTGCCCCTGCTGTCACTGGGAAAGAACACCGCAAGATTGAACCCAAAGCTAAGCACTTCTCCCATTGCAAGAACTACCAATCTAGTTGGCCAAACCAAAAAGGATAATTCGAAGAAACTTGCAAAGATAACTCAATCATACATAAAAGAATTCAGAGAAGATTCAAATATTTTCCATAGATAAGTTGGATCATAAACCCACAATTCATCGGTCTCAACAAACACACCGTAAAAACAAGATTACATCGAATAGATCTCCACGAGAGAGGGGGAGAACATTGTATTGAGATCCAAAAAGAGAGAATAAGCCATCTAGCTACTAGCTATGGACCCGAAGGTCTGAAGTAAACTACTCACACTTCATCGGAGGGGCTATGGTGTTGATGTAGAAGCCCTCCGTGGTGGATGCCCCCTCCAGCGGAGCTCCGGAACAGGCCCGAAGATGGGATCTCGTGGATACAGAAGGTTGCGGCGGCGGAATTAGGTTTTTGGCTCCTCTTCTGATCGTTTGGGGGTATGTAGGTATATATAGGAGGAAAGAGTACGTCGGTGGAGCAACAGAGGGCCCACGAGGTAGGGGGCACGCCCAGGGGAGGGGGGCGCCCTCCACCCTCGTGACCGCCTCTGGCACTTCTTGGAGTAGGGTACAAGTCTCATGGATCACGTTCGGTGAGAAAATCACGTTCCCGAAGGTTTCATTCCGTTTGGACTCCGTTTGATATTCCGTTTCTTCGAAACACTGAAATAGGCAAAAAAAACAGCAATTCTGGGCTGGGCCTCCGGTTAATAGGTTAGTCCCAAAAATAATATAAAAGTAGAAAATAAAGCCCAATATAGTCCAAAACAGTAGATAAAGTAGCATGGAGCAATCAAAAATTATAGATACGTTGGAGACGTATCAGTAGTCATCAATGGTAAACATCTCTATGTTGATCATATCTACTATGTGATTCACGTTCGACCTTTCGGTCTCAAGTGTTCCGAGGCCATGCCTGTACATGCTAGGCTTGTCAATTTAACCCAAGTATTCTGCATGTGCAAAACTACCTTACACCCATTGTATGTGAACGTAGAGTCTATCACACCCGATCATCACGTGGTGTCTCAACACGAAGAATTGTAGCAACGGTGCATACTCAGGGAGAACACTTTTCCCTTGAACTTTAGTGAAGGGATCATCTTATAATGCTACCGCCGTACTAAGCAAAATAAGATGCACAAAAGATAAACATCACATGCAATCAAAATATGTGACATGATATGGCCATCATCATCTCGTGCTTTTGATCTCCATCTCCAAAGCATTGTCATGATCTCCGTCGTCACCAGCTCGACACCTTGATCTCCATTGTTTCGTCGTGGTCGTCTCGCCAACTATTGCTTCTACAACTGCTAACGCATAGTGATAAAGTAAAGCAATTACATGGCGTTTGCATTTCATACAATAAAGAGACAGCCATAAGGCTCTTGTCGGTTGCTGATAACTTACAAAACATGATCATCTCATACAATAACGTTTATAACGTCATGTCTTGACCATATCACCTGACAACATGCCCTGCAAAAACAAGTTAGGTGTCCTCTACTTTGTTATTGCAAGTTTCACGTGGCTGCTATAGGCTTCTAGCAAGAACCGTTCTTACCTACGCAAAAAAAACCACAATGGTGTTTTGTTAAGTTTGTTGTTTTAACCTTCTTCAAGGACCGGTCGTAGTCAAATTCAATTCAACTAAAGTAGGAGAAACAGGCACCCGCCAGCCACCTTTATGCAAAACTAGTTGCATGTCAGTCAGTGGAACCGGTCTCATGTGCGTGGACATGTAAGGTTGGTCCGAGCCACTTCATCCCAAAATACCGCCAAATACAAATAAGACATTGGTGGTAAGCAGTATGACTATCGCCGCCCACAACTCTTTGTGTTCTACTCGTGCATATCATCTACGCATAGACCTAGCTCAAGATGCCACTGTTGGGAATCGTTGCATGGAAAAACAAAAAAAATTCTACGCGCACGCAATGATCTATCCATGGAGATGCATAGCAACGAGGGGGAGAGTGTGTCTACGTACCCTCGTAGACTGTAAGAGGAAGCGTTTCACAACGCGGTTGATGTAATCAAACTTCTTCGTGCTTCAACCAATCAAGTACCTAACACACGTCACCTCCGCGTTCTGCACACGTTCAGCTTAGTGACGTCCCTTGCCTTCTTGATCCAGCAAGACGTCGAGGTAGTAGATGAGTTCCGTCAGCACGACAGTGTGGTGACGGTGATGGTGAAGTGATCTTCGTAGGGCTTCTCCCAAGCACTACGAAAATATATATGACCGAGAGTGTAAACGGTGGCGGGGCGCCGCACACGGCTAACGATTGATCTGGTGTGTGCTAGGCGCCCCCTCCCACATATATATATAGGTGGGAGGGGGAGGGGAGAGGCCAGGACGCGCCCTAAGGCTGGCCACCGGCCCCCTAGGGGTCCTGCCTTGCCCTGCGCCCCCCTGCCATGTTTCCCCAAGGGGGAAGGAAAGAGGGGGGAGGGGAGAGGGAAAGAAGTGGGAATCCTCATCCACACTTTCCTTTCCCTTCTCCCCTTTCCCTCTCCTACTTAGGCCAGCCCATATGGGGGGCACACCAGCCCCTTGTGTCTGGTGCGTTTCCCCTCTTGGCCCATAAGGCCCATATCTTTTGCCGGGGTGCCCGGAAGCCCTTCCGGTGACCCGATAAGTACCTGATACCTCCCGAAACACTTCTGGTGTCCGAATACCGTCGTCCTATATATCAATCTTTACCTCTCGACCATTTCGAGACTCCTCGTCATGTCCGTGATCTCATCCGGGACTCCGAACAACATTCGGTCACCAAATCACATAACTCATATAATACTATATCATCATCGAACGTTAAGCGTGCGACCCTACGGGTTTGAGAACTATGTAGACATGACCGAGACACCTCTCCGGTCAATAACCAATAACAGAACTTGGATGCCCATATTGGCTCCTACATATTCTACGAAGATCTTTATCGGTCAAACCGTTATTACAACATACGTAATTCCCTTTGTCCGTCGGTATGTTACTTGCCTGAGATTCGAGCGTTGGTATGTTTATACCTAGTTCAATCTTGTTGCCGGCAAGTCTGTTTACTCGTTCCGTAATACATCACCTCTTGACTAACTCCTTAGTCGTTTGCTTGCAAGCTTATGATATGTATTACCGAGAGGGCCTAGAGATACCTTTGTGATACTCGGAGTGACAAATCTGAAAGTGCAACTATCCCTGGGTGGTTTTGGTAATGTTTAACAACATATAGTTCATTGAACTAATGCTATTTCAAGATGAATATTTCAGGAAAGTTCAATGTTTGGCATGGCATGGATTAGGAATGTGGACCCCTCAAAATGCTAAGGACAAAGGATTGGCTCAAGCTCTAAAGCTCAAGACTCTACATTTTCTATTTCAGTGATCCAAGATCACATTGAGTCCATAGGAAAGCCAATACTATTAAAAGGGGATGAGGTGTTGCTTAATGGCTTGCTTACTCAAAATTATTAGTGATATGCTCCAAAAATCCTCAACCACTTTCTCATATCCACATATGTCCCAAACCAAAAGTCAAACTCGGCCTACTGATTTGATCTATCCAGTGCCACCGAGTTCATTTTACATAGCCACTGCCAGAAACCCTAGTCACTTTTGTCTCACCGATAGGGATCTCGGTCTCACCGAGATGGGATTGCACACTCTCTGTTTCCCTTCGTAATGTTTCGGTCTAATCGAGATGAGCGATCGGTCCCACCGAGTTCGCAATGCAAACTCTCTGTTTCCCCTTCGTAACGTTTCGCTCTCACCGAGATGAGCGAATCGGTCCCATCGAGTTTGCCTGACCAACTCTCTAGTTAGCTTATTACCAAAGTTGGTCCCACCGAGTTTGTGTAATCGGTCTCACCGAGATTACGTTATGCCCTAACCCTAAAGAAATCGGTCCCATCGAGTTGACGTGTCGGTCCCACCGAAATGTCTAACAGTCACATTATGGACTAAATCGGTCTGACCGAGTTTTCTGATTCGGTCCCACCGAGTTTGGTAAATTGTGTGTAACAGTTAGATTTTGTGTGGAGGCTATATATACCCCTCCACCCTCTCCTCATTTGTGAGGAAAAGCCATCAGAACAAGCCTACACTTCCAGCATTCATTTTCTAAGAGAGAACCACCTACTCATGTGTTGAGGTCAAGATATTCCATTCCAACCACATAAATCTTGATCTCTAGCCTTCCCCAAGTTGTTTTCCACTCAAATCATCTTTCCACCAAATCCAATCCTATGAGAGAGAGTTGAGTGTTGGGGAGACTATCATTTGAAGCACAACAGCAAGGAGTTCATCATCAACACACCATCTATTACGTTTTGGAGAGTGGTGTCTCCTAGATTTGTTAGGTGTCACTTGGGAGCCTCCGTCAAGATTGTGGAGTTGAACCAAGGAATTTGTAAGGGCAAGGAGATCGCCTACTTCATGAAGATCTACCCTAGTGAGGCAAGTCCTTCGTGGGCGATGGCCATGGTGGGATAGACAAGGTTGCTTCTTCGTGGAACCTTCGTGGGTGGAGCCCTCCGTGGACTCGCGCAGCCATTACCCTTTGTGGGTTGAAGTCTCCATCAACGTGGATGTATGATAGCACCACCTACCGGAACCACGCCAAAAATCTCCGTGTCAACATTGCGTTTGATCCCTCCAAACTCCCCCCTTTACCTTCATCTGCAATGATTTTCCGCTGCTATACTCTTAGAATTGCATTGTAGGTTTATTGCTTGACTTGTGTAAAGTTGTTAAAATCTGCCAAGACTTAAAATTGGGAAAAGGCTAGTTGTCCATTTGGTCAAGTAGTCTAATCACCCCCCCTCTAGACATACTTTCGATCCTACAAGTGGTATCAGAGCTACGGTCTCCATTTGCCTTGATTTCCATAGCTTTTGGTGATCATAGCCTTGGTTTCACAACCTAGGAGAGTATGGCGTCTAGCGAGGGAAATTACCACCGTAGAGGTCCTTACTTTGATGGTACTAATTTTGCTAGTTGGAAGCATAAGATGAAAATGCATATTCTTGGACATAACCCCGCTGTTTGGGCTATTGTGTGTATTGGCTTGCAAGGTGAATTCTTCGATGGGAGAGAACCGAACCGTGAAGCTACTGCGGAAGAGTTGAAGATGCTGCAATACAACGCTCAAGCTTGTGATATTCTCTTCAACGGATTGTGCCCCGAAGAATTCAACAAAATCTGCCATCTTGAGAATGCAAAGGAAATTTGGGATACCTTGATTGATATGCACGAAGGTACTGACTCCGTCAAGGAATCCAAATTGGATGTGCTTCAAAGTCAACTTGACAAGTTCAAAATGAAGGATGGTGAAGGTGTCGCTGAAATGTACTCTAGGCTTGCTCTCATCACAAATGAGATTGCCGGCTTAGGAAGTGAAGAGATGACCGATAGATTCATCATCAAGAAGATCGTAAGAGCCTTGGATGGAAAATATGATACCGTGTGCACATTGATCCAAATGATGCCCAATCACAAAGATCTCAAGCCAATGGAAGTCATTGGAAGAATTGTTGCTCACGAGATGTCACTCAAGGATAAATAAGAGCTTCACAACAAGTCAAGTGGTGCTTACAAAGCCTCATGTGATGCTCCTACATCATCAAGTGAGAAACAAACCTTCAATGAAGAATTGAGCCTAATGGTGAAGAACTTCAACAAGTTCTACAAGAGTAGAAGCAAGGAAAGAAGTTCCACGTCAAGGTCCTACCATGACAAAAGATCTTCCAGTCGTGAACGTAATGTCACAGCCTGGTTTTGCCCTCTTTTATTTGCTTGATTTTCAACTGAGTTGGTTTTGGATTTGGAGTTTTGAATCATTCCATTTGGACTTGATCACTTGGGTATCCCTTGATTTTCACCCAAGTGCCCCCTCTCCTCTTATAATCCATCATTTCACCCCTCGCCAACCCAACAATATGGTTTGTAATATTTTTCTTAAATGAAAAATATTCATTTTGCCTCTTAAACCCTAGCTAAACTCTTTGACCTCCAAAGCAACCCTCATTTCTGTTGCCCCAAAAATCCTGAGAAAAATCCCAAATATTCTTTGGACCCTAGGGCACATTTCTGAGCAAAAATATTTCACCACTCTTTGGAGTATTTTGGCTACAGAAAATATTTTCACTTCTGGGCTGAAATGGTAGTTTCTACAGCAACTACCTTTTTACTAGCTCCAATGTAGCTGGTTTTCCCTGTGCTTATCACCTTAGTAAGAGTCAGTAAAACCCCAAAGCTCAGCCCTTAAATCCCTGTGGTTTGAACACAGTAGCTGTTCAAAGTTTCTGTCCAGTAACTTAACCTCTTCACCATTTCACTTCTACTGCACCTGGAAACAAACCAAGCTGTGGTAACACCTAAGCTTACTAAGGACTACACGCCAGACATCATGGTTAGTGCATATGTGGCATGATGTCATGGTCCACGTGGTGACCGCGTTCGTCCGAGGGTGCTGGCATGCCAAACGCGCACTCTGCGCGTCGCCAGCGCCTCTGTGGCGCGCGTGCCCGCTGCTCGGCCAGCGAGAGCGTGTCTCCCCTCGCCACCATCCTCGTCTCCACCCCCTTTACTCCTCCCTGCCACTCGCCGACGCCGGAGCTCGCCGCAGCGAGCACGAGCACGGTCCGGCCAACGGCACAGTACCTGCGCACTGTGTTCGTCCCTTTCCTCATCGCTCCTGTGCTTGTCCGCGTCCGCGCACAGCTCCCGTGTGACCCCCGTCGCCGTCCCCCTATATCTCTGGCACCATTCGTCGCCGGGCGCCGGAGACAGCTGTCCTCCGGCGGAGCCCGAGCCCTCCTCGCCGCCCCACCTATAAAAACCCCCCACCACAGCCTCCTGGAGCATCGCACCTCACCACCTCTCCCTCCTATAGCCACTAGAAGTCGCAGCACGGCCGGGCAGGTTGCGGGCTGCCGTCCCCGAGCCGAGCTCGCCGGTGATCCCCTCTAGATCGTCCCCGC
The DNA here is from genome assembly GCA_963921465.1 of Triticum timopheevii. Classification (NCBI taxonomy): domain Eukaryota; kingdom Viridiplantae; phylum Streptophyta; class Magnoliopsida; order Poales; family Poaceae; genus Triticum; species Triticum timopheevii. The sequence continues at coordinate 159,845,883 of OY997272.1, forward strand.
AGCTTCAGCCGCCCCCAAGCCAAGGCGACCCCGCCAGGACCTCCGCCTCTCCTCCGTGAAGCTAACGCGCCAGGCTAGAGCCGCTGGAGCCGCTCCTAGCCGCCGTCTTCCTCATCTCCGGCGACCACCGTGTTCTGCCTCCGCTTGCAAGGAAGAAACCGACGTTGTCCGGTCACGTTAGCCACGCTACGGGTACGGGCAGGTGCGCAAGAGCCTTCTCCGTCGATCCCTCCCTCTAGTTTTCCTCCAAGAAGCCTCAACGCCGGCGTAAGCTCCGGCGAAGTGCCGCACATCTCTGTTTCTTTCTTCCCTCCCTCCGGCCTGACTAGCAGGGCCCGCTAGTCAGCCAGTCAATACGCCCGCGAAGCGGTATGAGTGGTGGCGCCCCGGGAAAATATGCCATCGACGTCACCCCCTCTCTGTTTTCTTTTTTTCAAATTCATTTAAATTCCAGTAGAATTCAAACAGCCATAACTTTTATTCTACAAGTCCAAATGCAGTGATTCTTTTTGCATTGTGTTCTTTGTCCAAAAATCTAACAGCTCCCAAAAGATGGGATTTTTTTCCTTGCTGTCTAGATTTTCTGGCAATTTTCAGAAGGTTTCTTGATATTTTTCTTTTGTGGTTTTTGAATGTTTTCAGAGGAACCAGCTTGTCTTGAGGATCACCAGGAGCCTTGTGAACCTCATCAGTACTAAGGCAAGCCACAGTAACATTTTAATGGTGCCACTTCAATATTTATGATTTTCACACTTGAACTTATGAATATTGAAGCATTTGAGTTAGTTATATAATAAATACATTCTGGTATATGCTTGTTATGTTAAAATGCTTGAACTTCAGTATGTTTGAAGTAAATATTGCTGGTTAGATTATGAGAACTTAGTTGCAAGAGTTAAATAAGTAATATGGTCATAGAATTTGATGAGTAGTTTAAATATTATTTTGCATGAGGTATAATGATGGTTATTGTTAGAAATAGTTCTGGTATGAGTAAAGAGAGGTCTTAACCAGGGGAAACGCTTCCTATCTATAGTCTGGGAAGACACCAACGTGAGACCACTCAAATGCCGTTGATTCAATTGAGATTGGACGCTTAAGATTCTGCCTCTCATGTAAATAAAAAAAATAAAAAAATATGCAAGCAACTAACCACCCGCAATCCCCCCCCCCCTGGTTGCAATCGTCCCTGATTGCATGCAGCTTGCCGGGCTCTCCCTCCGCCTCGCACGCATCGTCCCCAACTCGCCTCGCCCAGATCCCCTTCTCCCTTGCCGCGCACGCAGGAGTCTCCTTCTCTCCTCTTCGTCCAGCCGCTCGGCGACCCCACCGGCCGGCCAGCTCCTCCCCCGTGGTCACCGACGAGCTCAGAATGTAACTCGCCATCGCGCTTATCTCCATCGGGATCAGGCCCTCCTCCACCATTCTGGACTCCGGTCCACCTGGTCCGAGTAGCTCTCGCTTCAGGAACGAAGCAAGCACGAATGGAGTATCGCCCACATCCTCACGACCGGGTTTGAGTCCTCTCCACTTGGCAATTTTTTTATCATGCAGAGCTAGTTGATTCCCAAAATAATTGTTTTCTGATTTTTGTTTGATATCTAGAGTAGATGCCAGTACCTTGGTTATGCCATGTTTGTGGGTGTGAATTTGGTCAACCAGTATGTATTTGATCACTAGATGATTCACAAGTTTTTTATGAACTGGGCAGGTGAAGCGCATAAATATATCTCCTTGGTTGTCAGCAATATTAGTATTTGGGTCTTCTTCTTTTTTTCAATTTTCAATGCTTCCAAGTAACAATACATATGTTCCCAGCGTACGTTTTCATGCTTCTTTGGGTAAGAAAGTTACACTTCCATTGGTCAACATTTTTTTATTAAATCTGTATGTAGGGGACGCAAAGCATGCATCCTCATATTGGCAGCAACCTTATTTGTTTTATTATCAATTTCTCTGCTTCCGACCAAGACGAATATTGTTGAGCTGTCATATTTTCATGCTTCCTACGAATTGTGATACTGTGTTTAGTAAACTATTCATGGGTACATAGGATAAGCTTGTTAATTCCAATGCCTTGCTTCCATACCCCTATTGGCGCCAATAGTTGTTTTTGTTCCATTTTCCAATTCCCGTACTTCCAAGTAACACTACTTATGTATCTAGTACCATTTTTGGTGCTTCTACACTGCAATACTATTGCTTTCTTTGGTACATAATAATTCCAATGGGTCAACAAAAGATCCGTTAAATTCATATGATGATGACCCAAGAGAGGCTTCCTGATGGTAGCCACATGTTTTGTTTATTTCATTAGTGGACTTCTATTGTATGCTTCCAACCTAGACGGGTAATGTTGAGTTGCCATGTTTCCGTTCTTCCTACAATTTGCCATGTTGTGTTTAACAAATTAGCTTCTTACTTCTAATGCCTTGCTTCCATAAAATTTGCCATGCTGTGTTTAATCTTCATGTCTTTGTTTAATCTTCATGGATGCTATAACTGAATGAGCTAAATTTTGGATACTCTGGTCATGAAATTGAACATCACTGTAAGATGAAAGTGGCAAAATGGAACTGAATTAAACTGCAGCATAAATGAACAATACAGAATGGCAAAATAAACATTACAGAATTGGACATCTTGCACAAGAGCAGTTCATCCCACGGACACCCGGCGATCGTACTTCAATCATAGTTGCCACCCTCGGAGCCACCGCTTGAAGCATTGGTGGCTGTTCTCACAGCAGCACAAGTGTTGCCACCCTTGTAGACCCCCGCCGCTCGGAGCACCACGTCGTCGGCGTCACCACACTCACAACGCCACCACTTGCGGCACACCTAACGGCTGCTCGCAGCACCGAAGGAATGGTGGCCAGATGGCACTGCAGCACTGCTTGCAACACATAAATTCTGCCTCGACCAATACTTGTTCATGCTGCCGTCAATATTGTGCATACATTTTTTACTGATATTATTGTGCTTACATTTTTTTACTGATATTATTGTGCATACGTGTGTGCTTCAACCATGACTGGTGCTGCTTCTTTGACTAAAGTTATTGTGCATACATTTTTGTTCTTCCACTGCACCTTTTTTGTTTGAACCACTATTGATGTGTGCTTCATTGTTTTTCACTGATCTAGGGTTTTGTATATGCTTCCATGGTAGTAAACTTTTGCTTCAACCATTACTTGTGTGTGCTTCTTTTATTGTAAAGACATTTTGATTCAACCAATTGTATTATGTCCTTGAACCATGGCTAGTGTTTGCTTCTTTTACTGATATTGTTTAGCAAAACAGTAGGGAATACCCCTACTGTTTTTTACTGATATTATTGTACAAGCATTTTGTTTCTTGTAATATTTTTTTGTTTCAATCACTACTAATGCGAGCTTCATTATTTTTCACTGATTTTTCTGTTGTACAGACACTTTGTTGTGCTCGGTTCAGCCGTGCTTCTTCATTTCAAGAACATTGGCCACAATGTTGAGTGAGATGCAGACACTAGGCACCGTTGTATGTGGTTGTTACCTTGTTGACAATGAAGAACTCGCATCACGCATGGAGCTCACCCATGATCGGCTAGTTCAACGCAAAGTGATACTGGCTATGTAGAAGTGAATTATTGTAGTTTTGTAAAAATAAAGGTGTATACTGTTCTTATCAAATAAATCAGTGTCCGTGTATATTTTCGTTTGCCTCTGCACAATTTATTCTAGGAAATGTAAATGCGTACACCAAACGTGAATATTGTTTTTGCTACACCAAAATAAATTTTCAAAGCAAGAAACAATGCTTCAGTCAATATAGAAAAAAAATTCTATCCATACGATCGAAAAATATGTTCTGACTGCAACATAAAGGATGCTTATATTGACAAAGAATAATGCTTCCATGCCACCTTAGCACAAAAATGCATCTTCAATAATAATTATTTTCTTATATTTATTTGTTAGAAGAAAATCATAACTTACCAGGAAAATTGGATAACAAAAGATATTTGGCATGATTTCTGGGAAGCAATTTTTAGCTAATGGCAAAGTACTAGTATCAGTCTACCATGCTGATCCTCACGTTCAAGCTAGGAAGCAAAGGGATTGTTTCCTAATTAACAGGTGCGGGAATTAGGATGCAAAGGGATTGTTTCCTAATTAACAGGTGCGGCAATTAGGATGCAAAGGGATTGTTTCCTAATTAACAAGTGTGGGACGATGGCAGGGGACATGTTCAGCGGAAGCAGTTATAGGAGGAATCAATTAACGTTCCAAACCAACAGTCCATGTGTGGGCCATACTAGTAGATTGGACGGCTATGATGCTTCTAATCCTAAGATGTTCCACTAGTCTGATGGGTGGCAGGGATCAGTAGTCTGATCCCTAGCGCTGCCCTTTAACCAGTATAGTAGCATGAGTTTATGTTGGCTCCGTGGGAGCGTAGTTGGTGCAGTTTTGCACGGTTATATGATGCATATGTTAAGTAATGCATGGTATGGCAGTATGACACCGATTATTTTCTTTTCACATTAAAGTTGAACCTGATTAATAATCCAACTTGAACAAGTTGTTGGCCGGGTCGTGGTGCCGCTGAAACGAGTATTTACCAGTACAACCACATTTGCCGGTATGGGACGGCCTTAATGCGTTTCATTGTCGTGCCTCTGGTCGGTACCTCAATTTAGGGAAGGTTATGGGCGTGCTGTACCCTGGCCCGGTAGTCAACCATAACCTTGTGAGCCCATTGTTAAGTTAAGTTTGGTACCGGATCCCGGTGTGGATCGTGGCCACAACGGTGGTCGAGGTGTCTGGAGGTAGACACGGGGCCACCCAGGACTAGTCCGGTGGGGTCTGAGTCGGAGGGGCCGGGAGAGTGTTGATACGTCTCCAACGTATCTATAATTTTTGATTGATCCATGCTACTTTATCTACTGTTCTAGGCAATATTGGGCTTTATTATCCACTTTTATATTATTTTTGGGACTAACCTATTAACCGGAGGCCCAGCCCAGATTTGTTGTTTTATGCCTATTTCAGTGTTTCGAGGAAAAGGAATATCAGACGGAGTCAAAACGGAATGAAATCAACTGGAGAAGTTATTTTTGGAAGGAAAGCAACCCAGGGAACTTGGAGTGTACGTCAAGGGAGATACGGGCTGCCCACGAGGGTGCCCCCCCCCCCGGCACGCCCCCTACCTCGTGGGACCCCCATAGCTCCACCGACGTACCCCCTGCACCCATATATACCTACGTACCCTAAAACTACCAGAATAGAAGATAGATCGGGAGTTCCGCCACCGCAAGCCTCTATAGCCACCAAAAACCTCTCGGGAGCCTGTTTCGGCGCTTTGCCGGAGGGGGAACCCATCACCGGTGGCCATCTTCATCATCCCGGCGCTATCCATGACGAGGAGGGAGTAGTTCACCCTCGGGGCTGAGGGTATGTACCAGTAGCTATGTGTTTGATCTCTCTCTCTCTCTCTCGTGTTCTCTCTCATGTTCCTCCATGGCACGATCTTGATGTATCCCGAGCTTTGCTATTGTAGTTGGATCTTATGATGTTTCTCCCCCTCTACTCTCTTGTGATGAATTGAGTTTCCCCTTTGAAGTTATCTTATCGGATTGAGTCTTTTATGAACACTTGATGTATGTCCTGCCATGATTATCTGTGGTGACAATGGGATATCATGTGCCACTTGATGTATGTTTTGGTGATCAACTTGCGGGTTTTGTGACACTGGGAACCTATGCATAGGGGTGGGCACACGTTCTTGACTCTCCGGTAGAAACTTTGGGGCACTCTTTGAAGTACTTTCATGTTGGTTGGATGAATCTGAGATTGTGTGATGCATATCGTATAATCATGCCCACGGATACTTGGGGTGACAATGGAGTATCTAGGTGACATTAGGGTTTTGGTTGATTTGTATCTTAAGGTGTTATTCTAGTACGAACTCTTTTATAGATTGATCCGAAAGAATAACTTTGAGGTGGTTTCGTACCCTACCATAATCTCTACGTTTGTTCTTCGCTATTAGTGGCTTTGGAGTGACTCTTTGTTGCATGTTGAGGGCTTTTTATATGATCTATCTATGTTATTATTGTTGAGAGAACTTGCACTAGTGAAAATATGAACCCTAGGCCTTGTTTCCTATCATTGCAATACCGTTTACGCTCACTTTTACCACTTGTTACCTTGCTGTTTTTATAATTCCAGATTACAAAAACCTATATCTACTATCTATTTTGCACTTGTATCACCATCTCTTCGCCGAACTAGTGCACCTATACAATTTACCATTGTATTGGGTGTGTTGGGGACACAAGAGACTTTTTGTTATTTGGTTGCAGGGTTGTTTGAGAGAGACCATCTTCATCCTACGCCTCCTACGGATTGATAAACCTTAGGTCATCCACTTGAGGGAAATTTGCTACTGTCCTACAAACCTGTGCACTTGCAGGCCCAACAACGTCTACAAGAAGAAGGTTGTGTAGTAGACATCAAGCTCATTTCTGGCGCCGTTGCCGGGGAGGTGAGTGCTTGAAGGTATATCTTTAGATCTTGCAATCGAATCTTTTTATTTCTTGTTTTAGCACTAGTCTAGTTTATAAAAGAAAATTACAAAAAAATGGAGTTAAGTTTGTCTCATACGCTTCACCTTTTTAATATCTTTCGCGAGTATGATGGAAAGGATAATTGTGCTCAAGTGCTAGAAGAAGAAATCTCTAAATTGTTTGGTACTAAATATTTGAATGATGAGCATGATTGCAATGTTGTTAGTATGAATTATTTGAATATCCATGATGCTAATGGTGATTGCACTAGTTATGATGAAAATATCTCTTATGAGCATGTCAACTTTTGTGGAGTGCATGTTTGCATGAACACACCAAATAGAGAAGATATTTATTGCAAGAGGCATAAGCACTTAGAAACTAAATTGTTGCCAGAAAGGCTAGATGTTTGTGCTGAAAAATTAAATTTTCTTGGCCGTACTTGTGGACTTTGCAATGAAAGTGGTCATTTAGCCATCCGATGCAAATTGTTTCATGATCTAATCGTGTGCAAAAATTGTGATGAGTTGATTTCCCTTGCACATTATAATGAGCTTAGCTTGCTTATGGGTTGCAAAGAAATGAAATGTTTAACTAATTATCTTCCAGAATTTGCCCGTTACAAACTTCTTGGTTTTGATCTAGAGGAAATTTATATGTATTGTGTGGTGAATTGCATTGAAAATCCTTATATTTCCAATTACATAAAGAAAAGAAAACAAATAGAGGATGATGAGAATACTAATGAAAGGGAAGAGACTTCCCAATCTCCTCCTATTATTTCTTATGATGAATCAGGTAACGAGGAGGAGCTTTCTATTCAACCAATCTCATCAATAAGGAGCTCAAAGAGGAAGGTTGAACCTACACATAATGTGAAGAAGAAAAAGAAAAGAAGGAGAAACAAAGATAAAAAGGTATCCCTCCCAAATGGTGTTGCTCATACTACTCATTGTGATGATGATAACTGCTATACTATTGGTGCTATCAATATTTTTAATAATGAGAGTGATTATGCTTATGATATGAAAGGGCCCAAGCTTGGGGAAGCTATGTTTAATGAAGATGATATTTTTAGCATCCCAAGTTTTGATATGCAAAGTTGTTATGATGATAGCATGCCTCCTACCTATGATGAATACGAAAGTGGATTTGTAAGAGTGTCAACTTTATTTAGTGATTCCACTATCTTGGGAGAGGTTTCAATCGATTATGATGAGAACGAAGTTGCTACTTATGATGATTATTGTGATGAAACTTATGCTATAAAAAGTAGTGATGATTATATTTACAAATCTTGTCATGATTATGATTACCCTTTTTCTAAACATTACTCTTTTAATGTGGAAACAATTTTTAGTGTTCATGTCTCTTATGATACTCCCACTATTATTCATGAGAAGAATTTTGCTTATGTGGAGAGTAGTAAATTTTCTATGCTAGTAGATCATGAAAAGAATGTTTTAGGTGCTGGTTATATTGTTGAATTTATTCATGATGCTACTGAAAATTATTATGAGGGAGGAATATATGCTTGTAGGAATTGCAATAATAACAAGTTTCCTCTCTATGTGCTTAAAGTTTTGAAGTTATGCTTGTCTTGCTTTCCTATGCCAGTTGATTATTGTTCCCATAAGTTGTTTGCTCACAAAATCCCTATGCATAGGAAGTGGGTTAGACTTAAAAATGTGCTAGTAATATGCTTCATGATGCTCCCGTTATGTTTCAATTCTTATCTTTTATGTGAGCATCATTGTCATCATCATGCCTAGCTAGAAAGGCATTAAAGAAAAGCGCTTATTGGGAGACAACCCAATATTTATCCTTACTGTTTTTGTGTGTCCACATGATTATGCTACTGTAGTAATCATGTTTTATAGCTTTTGTTTCAATAAAGTTCCAAGTAAGACCTTTAGGATGGCTTACGGTGATAGTTGTGTTGATCCTGCTGAAAATCAGAAACTTTTGCACCCAGTAAAAGTTTTGTTAATTCACAGAAATGTGCTTCTAATCTGAATATTTTTGCTCTGGATTGGTACATAAATTACTTAGGACTTCCTAATTTAGTAGGATTTTTGGAGTTCCAGAAGTATACGTTTGATACATATTACTACAGACTATTCTGTTTTTGACAGATTCTGTTTTCTATGTGTTGTTTGCTTATTTTGATGAATCTATGAGTAGTATCAGAGGGTATGAACCATAGATAAGTAGGAGTACAGTAGATATTACACCAATATGAATTTAGAATGAGTTAATTACAGCACCAATGTGGTGGTTTTGTTTTCTTTCACTAACGGAGCTTATAAGATTTCCTGTTGAGTTTTGTGTTGTGAAGTTTTCAAGTTTTGGGTAAAGATTCGGTGGACTATGGAATAAGGAGTGGCAAGAGCCTAAGCTTGGGGATGCCCAAGGCACCCCAAAGTAATATTCAAGAATAGCCAAAAGCCTAAGCTTGGGGATGCCCCGGACGGCATCCCCTCTTTCGTCTTCGTTCATCGGTAGCTTTACTTGGAGCTATATTTTTATTCACCACATGATATGTGTTTTGCTTGGAGCGTCATTTTATTTTTTTTAGTTTTTGCTTGCTGTTAGTTAGAATAATGTTTTGAATATTTATTTTCAATAAAAAAGTCAAGGATAGCCTTTGCCATGCTTATTTTGCTAGTATACATGTTGCTGTTTGAAACACAGAAAGTTCACCGCTGTTGCAAAAATTCCCTAGAAAAGTCAGAGAGTGATATAATGTTGAATCTTTTTGCATATTGAGCTATGATAAATTTATTACAGTGGGAATTTTAGTTCATAATTTTTGGAGTTAGGTAAGTATTGATACTCGTGCATTCTTTACAGACTGTACCGTTTTGGCAGATTGCTGTTATGTTTGCATATGTTTGCTTGTTTAATGATTCTATTTGAGGATAGGAGTATTAAATATGCAGAGGCATTTAGTATGCAATGTTAAATAATAATGTTAGTGATTTGTTACAGTAGAAAATGATAAGGTTTTGCATTGGTTTATACTAACCTATCTCACGAGTTCTTGTTGAGTTTGTTGTGGATGAAGCTTTTGATAAATAGAGAAACCATGATACCAGAGGAATTAAGGAGACACAAAAGCTCAAGCTTGGGGATGCCCAAGGCACCCCAAGATAATATTTCAAGAAGTCTCAAGCATCTAAGCTTGGGGATGCCCCGGTAGGCATCCCACCTTTCTTCTTCAACAACTATTGGTTAGTATCGGTTGAGCCTAAGTTTTGCTTCTTCACATGAGTTGTGCTATCCTTGCAATGTAGTTTTCTTTAGCTTTGTTTGCTGTTTGAATAAAGTATCAAGATCTGAAATTATTAAATTAGAGAGAGTCTTCGCATAGTTGCATAATTATTTAGCTACTCATTGACCTTCACTTATATCTTTTGGAGTAGTTTGTCATTTGCTCTAGTGCATCACTTATACCTTTTAGAGCATGGTGGTAGTTTTATTTTGAAGAAATAGATGAACTCTCATACTTCACTTAGATTATTTTGAGAGTTGTTAATAGCATGGTAATTTGCTTAATATTAATATACTTGGTATTCAAGATATGTGAAACTTTCTTATGAGTGTGTTGAATACTAAGAAAAGTTTGATACTTTATAATTGTTTTGAGATATAGAGGTAGTGATATTAAAGTCATGCTAGTTGGGTGATTATGAATTCAAAGAATTCTTGTGTTGAAGTTAGCAAGTCCCATAGCATGCACGTATGGTTAAAGTTGTGTAACAAATTTGAAACATGAAGTGTATCTGGCTTGTGCATCCTTATGAGTGGCGGTTGGGGACGAGCGATGGTCTTTTCCTACCAATCTATCCCCCTAGGAGCATGCGCGTAGTACTTGGTTTTTGATGACTTCTAAATTTTTGCAATTAGTATATGAGTTCTTTTGACTAATGTTGAGTCCATGGATTATACGCACTCTCACCTTTCTGCCTTTGCTAGCCTCTTCGGTACCGTGCATTGCCCTTTCTCACCTTGAGAGTTGGTGCAAACTTCGCCGGTGCATCCAAACCCCGTGATACGATACACTCTATCACACATAAACCTCCTTATATCTTCCTCAAAACATCCACCATACCTACCTATCATGGCATTTCCATAGCCATTCCGAGATATATTGCCATGCAAATTCCATCATCTTCATCATGACATACATTACTTTTGTCATATTGCCATTGCATGATCATGTAGTTGACATCGTATTTGTGGCAAAGCCACCATGCATTATTTTTCATACATGTCACTCTTGATTCATTGCACCATCCCGGTACACCGCCGGAGGCATTCATATAGAGTCATATCTTGTTCTAAGTTTCGAGTTGTAATCCTTATGTTGTAACCAATAGAAGTGTGATGATCATCATTATTAGAGCATTGCCCAATCAAAAAAAAGAGAAAGGCCAAAAAGAAAAAAAGGCCCCAAAAAAATAAAAATAAAATAAAAAGGGCAATGCTACTATCTCTTTTTCCACACTTGTGCTTCAAAGTAGCACCTTGTTCTTCATATAGTGAGTCTCATATATTGTGCTTCAAAGTAGCACCTTGTTCTTCATGTAGTGAGTCTCATAAGTTGTCTTTTATACTAGTGGGAATTTTTCATTATAGAACTTGGCTTGTATATTCCTACGCTGGGCTTCCTCAAATGCGCTAGGTCTTCATGAGCAAGCAAGTTGGATGCACACCCACTAGTTTTCTTTTGTTGAGCATTCATAGCTCTAGTGCACCCGTTGCATGGCAATCCCTACTCCTCATGTTGACATCAATTGATGGGCATATCCATAGCCCGTTGATTATCCTCGTCAATGTGAGACTTTCTCCTTTTTTGTCTTCTCCACACAATCCCCATCATCATATTCTATTCCACCCATAGTGCTATATCCATGGCTCACGCTCATGTATTGCGTGAAGGTTGAAAAAGTTTGAGATTATTTAAGTATGAAACAATTGCTTGGCTTGTCATCGGGGGTATAGAAGTTGGGAACATCTCTGTGTGACGAAAATGAAGCATAGCCTAACTATATGATTTTGTAGGGATGAACTTTCTTTTGCCACGCTATTTTGAGAAGACATGATTGCTTTGATTAGTATGCTTGAAGTATTATTATTTTTATGTCAATATGAACTCTTGTCTTGAATCTTTTGGATCTGAATATTCATACCACAATTAAGAAGATTTACATTGAAATTATGCCAAAGTATCACTCCGCATCAAAAATTCTTTTTTATCATTTACCTACTCGAGGACGAGCAGGAATTAAGCTTGGGGATGCTTGATACGTCTCCAATGTATCCATAATTTTTGATTGCTCAATGCTAGTTTATCTACTGTTCTAGGCAATATTGGGCTTTATTATCCACTTTTATATTATTTTTGGGACTAACCTATTAACCGGAGGCCCAGCCCAGATTTGCTGTTTTATGCCTATTTCAGTGTTTCGAGGAAAAGGAATATCAGACAGAGTCAAAATGGAACGAAATCAACTGGAGAAGTTATTTTTGGAAGGAAAGCAACCCAGGGAACTTGGAGTGTACGTCAGGGGAAATACGGGCTGCCCATGAGGGTGGGGGCGCGCCCACCCCCCCAGGCGTGCCCCCTACCTCGTGGGGCCCCCGTAGCTCCACCGACGTACCCCCTGCACCCATATATACCTACGTACCCTAAAACTTCCAGAATAGAAGATAGATTGGGAGTTCCGCCGCCGCAAGCCTCTGTAGCCACCAAAAACCTCTCGGAGCCCGTTCCGGCGCCCTGCCGGAGGGGGAACCCATCACCGGTGGCCATCTTCATCATCCCGGCGCTATCCATGACGAGGAGGGAGTAGTTCACCCTCGGGGCTGAGGGTATGTACCAGTAGCTATGTGTTTGATCTCTCTCTCTCTCTCTCGTGTTCTCTCTCATGTTCCTCCATGGCACGATCTTGATGTATCCCGAGCTTTGCTATTGTAGTTGGATCTTATGATGTTTCTCCCCCTCTACTCTCTTGTGATGAATTGAGTTTCCCCTTTGAAGTTATCTTATCGGATTGAGTCTTTTATGAACACTTGATGTATGTCCTGCCATGATTATCTGTGGTGACAATGGGATATCATGTGCCACTTGATGTATGTTTTGGTGATCAACTTGCGGGTTTTGTGACACTGGGAACCTATGCATAGGGGTTGGCACACGTTCTTGACTCTCCGGTAGAAACTTTGGGGCACTCTTTGAAGTACTTTCATGTTGGTTGGATGAATCTGAGATTGTGTGATGCATATCGTATAATCATGCCCACGGATACTTGGGGTGACAATGGAGTATCTAGGTGACATTAGGGTTTTGGTTGATTTGTATCTTAAGGTGTTATTCTAGTACGAACTCTTTTATAGATTGATCCGAAAGAATAACTTTGAGGTGGTTTCGTACCCTACCATAATCTCTACGTTTGTTCTTCGCTATTAGTGGCTTTGGAGTGACTCTTTGTTGCATGTTGAGGGCTTTTTATATGATCTATCTATGTTATTATTGTTGAGAGAACTTGCACTAGTGAAAATATGAACCCTAGGCCTTGTTTCCTATCATTGCAATACCGTTTACGCTCACTTTTACCACTTGTTACCTTGCTGTTTTTATAATTCCAGATTACAAAAACCTATATCTACTATCTATTTTGCACTTGTATCACCATCTCTTCGCCGAACTAGTGCACCTATACAATTTACCATTGTATTGGGTGTGTTGGGGACACAAGAGACTTTTTGTTATTTGGTTGCAGGGTTGTTTGAGAGAGACCATCTTCATCCTACGCCTCCTACGGATTGATAAACCTTAGGTCATCCACTTGAGGGAAATTTGCTACTGTCCTACAAACCTGTGCACTTGCAGGCCCAACAACGTCTACAAGAAGAAGGTTGTGTAGTAGACATCAAGCTCATTTCTGGCGCCGTTGCCGGGGAGGTGAGTGCTTGAAGGTATATCTTTAGATCTTGCAATCGAATCTTTTTATTTCTTGTTTTAGCACTAGTCTAGTTTATAAAAGAAAATTACAAAAAAATGGAGTTAAGTTTGTCTCATACGCTTCACCTTTTTAATATCTTTCGCGAGTATGATGGAAAGGATAATTGTGCTCAAGTGCTAGAAGAAGAAATCTCTAAATTGTTTGGTACTAAATATTTGAATGATGAGCATGATTGCAATGTTGTTAGTATGAATTATTTGAATATCCATGATGCTAATGGTGATTGCACTAGTTATGATGAAAATATCTCTTATGAGCATGTCAACTTTTGTGGAGTGCATGTTTGCATGAACACACCAAATAGAGAAGATATTTATTGCAAGAGGCATAAGCACTTAGAAACTAAATTGTTGCCAGAAAGGCTAGATGTTTGTGCTGAAAAATTAAATTTTCTTGGCCGTACTTGTGGACTTTGCAATGAAAGTGGTCATTTAGCCATCCGATGCAAATTGTTTCATGATCTAATCGTGTGCAAAAATTGTGATGAGTTGATTTCCCTTGCACATTATAATGAGCTTAGCTTGCTTATGGGTTGCAAAGAAATGAAATGTTTAACTAATTATCTTCCAGAATTTGCCCGTTACAAACTTCTTGGTTTTGATCTAGAGGAAATTTATATGTATTGTGTGGTGAATTGCATTGAAAATCCTTATATTTCCAATTACATAAAGAAAAGAAAACAAATAGAGGATGATGAGAATACTAATGAAAGGGAAGAGACTTCCCAATCTCCTCCTATTATTTCTTATGATGAATCAGGTAACGAGGAGGAGCTTTCTATTCAACCAATCTCATCAATAAGGAGCTCAAAGAGGAAGGTTGAACCTACACATAATGTGAAGAAGAAAAAGAAAAGAAGGAGAAACAAAGATAAAAAGGTATCCCTCCCAAATGGTGTTGCTCATACTACTCATTGTGATGATGATAACTGCTATACTATTGGTGCTATCAATATTTTTAATAATGAGAGTGATTATGCTTATGATATGAAAGGGCCCAAGCTTGGGGAAGCTATGTTTAATGAAGATGATATTTTTAGCATCCCAAGTTTTGATATGCAAAGTTGTTATGATGATAGCATGCCTCCTACCTATGATGAATACGAAAGTGGATTTGTAAGAGTGTCAACTTTATTTAGTGATTCCACTATCTTGGGAGAGGTTTCAATCGATTATGATGAGAACGAAGTTGCTACTTATGATGATTATTGTGATGAAACTTATGCTATAAAAAGTAGTGATGATTATATTTACAAATCTTGTCATGATTATGATTACCCTTTTTCTAAACATTACTCTTTTAATGTGGAAACAATTTTTAGTGTTCATGTCTCTTATGATACTCCCACTATTATTCATGAGAAGAATTTTGCTTATGTGGAGAGTAGTAAATTTTCTATGCTAGTAGATCATGAAAAGAATGTTTTAGGTGCTGGTTATATTGTTGAATTTATTCATGATGCTACTGAAAATTATTATGAGGGAGGAATATATGCTTGTAGGAATTGCAATAATAACAAGTTTCCTCTCTATGTGCTTAAAGTTTTGAAGTTATGCTTGTCTTGCTTTCCTATGCCAGTTGATTATTGTTCCCATAAGTTGTTTGCTCACAAAATCCCTATGCATAGGAAGTGGGTTAGACTTAAAAATGTGCTAGTAATATGCTTCATGATGCTCCCGTTATGTTTCAATTCTTATCTTTTATGTGAGCATCATTGTCATCATCATGCCTAGCTAGAAAGGCATTAAAGAAAAGCGCTTATTGGGAGACAACCCAATATTTATCCTTACTGTTTTTGTGTGTCCACATGATTATGCTACTGTAGTAATCATGTTTTATAGCTTTTGTTTCAATAAAGTTCCAAGTAAGACCTTTAGGATGGCTTACGGTGATAGTTGTGTTGATCCTGCTGAAAATCAGAAACTTTTGCACCCAGTAAAAGTTTTGTTAATTCACAGAAATGTGCTTCTAATCTGAATATTTTTGCTCTGGATTGGTACATAAATTACTTAGGACTTCCTAATTTAGTAGGATTTTTGGAGTTCCAGAAGTATACGTTTGATACATATTACTACAGACTATTCTGTTTTTGACAGATTCTGTTTTCTATGTGTTGTTTGCTTATTTTGATGAATCTATGAGTAGTATCAGAGGGTATGAACCATAGATAAGTAGGAGTACAGTAGATATTACACCAATATGAATTTAGAATGAGTTAATTACAGCACCAATGTGGTGGTTTTGTTTTCTTTCACTAACGGAGCTTATAAGATTTCCTGTTGAGTTTTGTGTTGTGAAGTTTTCAAGTTTTGGGTAAAGATTCGGTGGACTATGGAATAAGGAGTGGCAAGAGCCTAAGCTTGGGGATGCCCAAGGCACCCCAAAGTAATATTCAAGAATAGCCAAAAGCCTAAGCTTGGGGATGCCCCGGACGGCATCCCCTCTTTCGTCTTCGTTCATCGGTAGCTTTACTTGGAGCTATATTTTTATTCACCACATGATATGTGTTTTGCTTGGAGCGTCATTTTATTTTTTTTAGTTTTTGCTTGCTGTTAGTTAGAATAATGTTTTGAATATTTATTTTCAATAAAAAAGTCAAGGATAGCCTTTGCCATGCTTATTTTGCTAGTATACATGTTGCTGTTTGAAACACAGAAAGTTCACCGCTGTTGCAAAAATTCCCTAGAAAAGTCAGAGAGTGATATAATGTTGAATCTTTTTGCATATTGAGCTATGATAAATTTATTACAGTGGGAATTTTAGTTCATAATTTTTGGAGTTAGGTAAGTATTGATACTCGTGCATTCTTTACAGACTGTACCGTTTTGGCAGATTGCTGTTATGTTTGCATATGTTTGCTTGTTTAATGATTCTATTTGAGGATAGGAGTATTAAATATGCAGAGGCATTTAGTATGCAATGTTAAATAATAATGTTAGTGATTTGTTACAGTAGAAAATGATAAGGTTTTGCATTGGTTTATACTAACCTATCTCACGAGTTCTTGTTGAGTTTGTTGTGGATGA
This sequence comes from Triticum timopheevii, assembly GCA_963921465.1. Lineage (NCBI taxonomy): Eukaryota > Viridiplantae > Streptophyta > Magnoliopsida > Poales > Poaceae > Triticum > Triticum timopheevii. The sequence continues at coordinate 159,862,489 of OY997272.1, forward strand.
AGCTTTTGATAAATAGAGAAACCATGATACCAGAGGAATTAAGGAGACACAAAAGCTCAAGCTTGGGGATGCCCAAGGCACCCCAAGATAATATTTCAAGAAGTCTCAAGCATCTAAGCTTGGGGATGCCCCGGTAGGCATCCCACCTTTCTTCTTCAACAACTATTGGTTAGTATCGGTTGAGCCTAAGTTTTGCTTCTTCACATGAGTTGTGCTATCCTTGCAATGTAGTTTTCTTTAGCTTTGTTTGCTGTTTGAATAAAGTATCAAGATCTGAAATTATTAAATTAGAGAGAGTCTTCGCATAGTTGCATAATTATTTAGCTACTCATTGACCTTCACTTATATCTTTCGGAGTAGTTTGTCATTTGCTCTAGTGCATCACTTATACCTTTTAGAGCATGGTGGTAGTTTTATTTTGAAGAAATAGATGAACTCTCATACTTCACTTAGATTATTTTGAGAGTTGTTAATAGCATGGTAATTTGCTTAATATTAATATACTTGGTATTCAAGATATGTGAAACTTTCTTATGAGTGTGTTGAATACTAAGAAAAGTTTGATACTTTATAATTGTTTTGAGATATAGAGGTAGTGATATTAAAGTCATGCTAGTTGGGTGATTATGAATTCAAAGAATTCTTGTGTTGAAGTTAGCAAGTCCCATAGCATGCACGTATGGTTAAAGTTGTGTAACAAATTTGAAACATGAAGTGTATCTGGCTTGTGCATCCTTATGAGTGGCGGTTGGGGACGAGCGATGGTCTTTTCCTACCAATCTATCCCCCTAGGAGCATGCGCGTAGTACTTGGTTTTTGATGACTTCTAAATTTTTGCAATTAGTATATGAGTTCTTTTGACTAATGTTGAGTCCATGGATTATACGCACTCTCACCTTTCTGCCTTTGCTAGCCTCTTCGGTACCGTGCATTGCCCTTTCTCACCTTGAGAGTTGGTGCAAACTTCGCCGGTGCATCCAAACCCCGTGATACGATACACTCTATCACACATAAACCTCCTTATATCTTCCTCAAAACATCCACCATACCTACCTATCATGGCATTTCCATAGCCATTCCGAGATATATTGCCATGCAAATTCCATCATCTTCATCATGACATACATTACTTTTGTCATATTGCCATTGCATGATCATGTAGTTGACATCGTATTTGTGGCAAAGCCACCATGCATTATTTTTCATACATGTCACTCTTGATTCATTGCACCATCCCGGTACACCGCCGGAGGCATTCATATAGAGTCATATCTTGTTCTAAGTTTCGAGTTGTAATCCTTATGTTGTAACCAATAGAAGTGTGATGATCATCATTATTAGAGCATTGCCCAATCAAAAAAAAGAGAAAGGCCAAAAAGAAAAAAAGGCCCCAAAAAAATAAAAATAAAATAAAAAGGGCAATGCTACTATCTCTTTTTCCACACTTGTGCTTCAAAGTAGCACCTTGTTCTTCATATAGTGAGTCTCATATATTGTGCTTCAAAGTAGCACCTTGTTCTTCATGTAGTGAGTCTCATAAGTTGTCTTTTATACTAGTGGGAATTTTTCATTATAGAACTTGGCTTGTATATTCCTACGCTGGGCTTCCTCAAATGCGCTAGGTCTTCATGAGCAAGCAAGTTGGATGCACACCCACTAGTTTTCTTTTGTTGAGCATTCATAGCTCTAGTGCACCCGTTGCATGGCAATCCCTACTCCTCATGTTGACATCAATTGATGGGCATATCCATAGCCCGTTGATTATCCTCGTCAATGTGAGACTTTCTCCTTTTTTGTCTTCTCCACACAATCCCCATCATCATATTCTATTCCACCCATAGTGCTATATCCATGGCTCACGCTCATGTATTGCGTGAAGGTTGAAAAAGTTTGAGATTATTTAAGTATGAAACAATTGCTTGGCTTGTCATCGGGGGTATAGAAGTTGGGAACATCTCTGTGTGACGAAAATGAAGCATAGCCTAACTATATGATTTTGTAGGGATGAACTTTCTTTTGCCACGCTATTTTGAGAAGACATGATTGCTTTGATTAGTATGCTTGAAGTATTATTATTTTTATGTCAATATGAACTCTTGTCTTGAATCTTTTGGATCTGAATATTCATACCACAATTAAGAAGATTTACATTGAAATTATGCCAAAGTATCACTCCGCATCAAAAATTCTTTTTTATCATTTACCTACTCGAGGACGAGCAGGAATTAAGCTTGGGGATGCTTGATACGTCTCCAATGTATCCATAATTTTTGATTGCTCAATGCTAGTTTATCTACTGTTCTAGGCAATATTGGGCTTTATTATCCACTTTTATATTATTTTTGGGACTAACCTATTAACCGGAGGCCCAGCCCAGATTTGCTGTTTTATGCCTATTTCAGTGTTTCGAGGAAAAGGAATATCAGACAGAGTCAAAATGGAACGAAATCAACTGGAGAAGTTATTTTTGGAAGGAAAGCAACCCAGGGAACTTGGAGTGTACGTCAGGGGAAATACGGGCTGCCCATGAGGGTGGGGGCGCGCCCACCCCCCCAGGCGTGCCCCCTACCTCGTGGGGCCCCCGTAGCTCCACCGACGTACCCCCTGCACCCATATATACCTACGTACCCTAAAACTTCCAGAATAGAAGATAGATTGGGAGTTCCGCCGCCGCAAGCCTCTGTAGCCACCAAAAACCTCTCGGAGCCCGTTCCGGCGCCCTGCCGGAGGGGGAACCCATCACCGGTGGCCATCTTCATCATCCCGGCGCTATCCATGACGAGGAGGGAGTAGTTCACCCTCGGGGCTGAGGGTATGTACCAGTAGCTATGTGTTTGATCTCTCTCTCTCTCTCTCGTGTTCTCTCTCATGTTCCTCCATGGCACGATCTTGATGTATCCCGAGCTTTGCTATTGTAGTTGGATCTTATGATGTTTCTCCCCCTCTACTCTCTTGTGATGAATTGAGTTTCCCCTTTGAAGTTATCTTATCGGATTGAGTCTTTTATGAACACTTGATGTATGTCCTGCCATGATTATCTGTGGTGACAATGGGATATCATGTGCCACTTGATGTATGTTTTGGTGATCAACTTGCGGGTTTTGTGACACTGGGAACCTATGCATAGGGGTTGGCACACGTTCTTGACTCTCCGGTAGAAACTTTGGGGCACTCTTTGAAGTACTTTCATGTTGGTTGGATGAATCTGAGATTGTGTGATGCATATCGTATAATCATGCCCACGGATACTTGGGGTGACAATGGAGTATCTAGGTGACATTAGGGTTTTGGTTGATTTGTATCTTAAGGTGTTATTCTAGTACGAACTCTTTTATAGATTGATCCGAAAGAATAACTTTGAGGTGGTTTCGTACCCTACCATAATCTCTACGTTTGTTCTTCGCTATTAGTGGCTTTGGAGTGACTCTTTGTTGCATGTTGAGGGCTTTTTATATGATCTATCTATGTTATTATTGTTGAGAGAACTTGCACTAGTGAAAATATGAACCCTAGGCCTTGTTTCCTATCATTGCAATACCGTTTACGCTCACTTTTACCACTTGTTACCTTGCTGTTTTTATAATTCCAGATTACAAAAACCTATATCTACTATCTATTTTGCACTTGTATCACCATCTCTTCGCCGAACTAGTGCACCTATACAATTTACCATTGTATTGGGTGTGTTGGGGACACAAGAGACTTTTTGTTATTTGGTTGCAGGGTTGTTTGAGAGAGACCATCTTCATCCTACGCCTCCTACGGATTGATAAACCTTAGGTCATCCACTTGAGGGAAATTTGCTACTGTCCTACAAACCTGTGCACTTGCATGCCCAACAACGTCTACAAGAAGAAGGTTGTGTAGTAGACATCAAGTGTCATGACAGTGAAATGGTTTCGTCGGAACGTTGTTGGTCCACTCGGATGGGAGAGTGAGGCCATGGGTTCTGTAGTGTGGGTACAGTGTACTAACCTCTGCAGAGTGTTTTTAATCTATCGATAGCCGAGTCCACGGATACGGACACGCTCAAAAGTTAGGTACACCATGGGTCAACACTTAATAAATATGCACACTAAAATTGCACTAAGGATGACAGTGAGGTCATCGTGTTGAGTTGGACATGAGTTGTCGGGTTGTGATCGCCGTAAGGATCACAGGCCACGAGTTGGTCGGGTTGTGATCGCCGTAAGGATCACGGGCCACGAGTTTGTCGGGTTGTAATCGCCGTAAGGATCACGGGCCATGAGATGGTCGGGTTGTGATCGCCGTAAGGATCACGAGTATGTTTTTGTAATATTATGTTTGTTGGTCACACCTGGTAAGCAAGTCGAGAGAATGAGTACATGTTGAGCATTGTCACAGCATGTTGGATATATATATATATATATATATATATATATATATATATATATATATATATAGTCGCGTTGATGATTAATTTGGATAAATATCATAATATTGTTTGTCATCTTGTTTATGCTTATTGTGAGCTTGCAAGTACATTCAATGTATTGACCTGGCGTGTCATGCCAGATTTCAGGAAAGTCCCGTTGGAAAGGAGTGGTGTCCGAGTCTAGACCGTGTCCACGTGGGTGTCCTTGTGCTATGGAGTCCCGCTACGACGTTGTTCCGCTGCCGAGTAGTTGTCATGATCGAGGCCCCTTTATGTTCACTAAATAATGTACATATTGTTCAGCCGCACCGTGTGTGCCGCTTGGCCTCGCTAACTGTTGTAATATGCACTATGTTCCGCTAGCATGAATAAAGCGGTTGTTTTCTGTACCATGTTGTTGTGTGTTGCCAGAAGACAAGGTCTCTGGGCTGGCAATGCAGGGTAAACCGGTCGCTCTGAGCCGGGGTGCCACAACGCTTGGTATTAGAGCTGCGCTGACTGTAGGCCACGCTAGACTACGCCGAGTTAACTGGACACTAGATACGAGTTGTAGCTGCGTGTCGGTAATAACTGTAGCTGGTTGTTGCATTGCATGCGCTGATTATATTTACTTTGTTATGCTAACCTGCTAATGGTTGTGAGTGTAGATGGATCCGGTGCTGTATCCATGCCAGTTGCAGCTGATGCCGTACACGTCGCCGCATCTCCTTCGTAACGTGCGGCGTCGGCTGTACCCTCATGGAGACGATCCAGTCTATCATGTGTACCGGGAGCGCCTAGTTGACTCAGTGTATGAGTATCACGCCGTGGTTACTCTGTGCACCAGTTCTGATTCCAGTTCTTACACTCGTACCTCTCGTAGTGGCTACGCTTCTTCCGCTTCTCAGGTTGTCTAGTTTGCTGCATTTGAGGTACTTGTTGAGCTCCGCTACAACGAGGTCCGGATGCAGAATCATCCAGGTTTCCATTACTACCCTTCTCTCCATGATAATGGTAGTGTCCGTTTCCCTATCATTGATCCAAAGTCTGATAGTGTTGCTAGCCACCTCTCTCGCTACATCACTGCTAGCTATCTTCCGATCTACAAGCTGGCTCGTGAGCTGAGTCGTGCCGGCACTCCTTTAGCCTCTACTTTAGTCTCTGCTCGCTCAGCCACTACTTCTCCATCTATGGGGTTTATTCCCTATGTTCCTGCCAGTTCTAGATCCCCTGTTTCTCCGGTTACTCCCCCGAGTAGCTCGGGCACCGCGACTACGAGTCCCCTTAGTGCTCCTGCAGAGTGGGTTTCACTCCTTGCCACTCCTGCAGCCTCGATGATCCGCCCTCCACCTGCCCCTGAGGGAGAGCCCTCGAGGCAGCATCGTCGTGTCACTTTTAACCTGGAGGTCTCCGTTAACCTCGTTAGTTTCGGATCCGAGTCCGCATCAGGAGAGGACCCCGCAGCGCCAGCCGAGCAGTAGAGCTTTCGAGTATTCTCAATTGTTGGGATGGAGTATGGTTGTAATCATACTAGTCATGATGTTTCGTTTCATGTATGAGGGTAGTTGGACCTGGCATATTGTTATCTTTCATGTATGAGTCTATGTATAATTATGTTGGACTTTATTTTATCGTCGTATTTTCTTCATCTTTTCGGTTTCGCTTGGTTTTTGTTGCTGGCTTCTCCCCAGTTTTTGTTGAATGCTTCTCATCTCGGTTGCGTTGACTTGGGAAAAATCATATTAGGATGATGCGGGGAGGCTGCAGTAGCAACGTTCGCGAGGGTTCTCCTGTTCGGCATTCCGCACGACAGGCAGGACAATCACCCGAGCCGTACGTTCCACCACCGCCTCCACCGCCAAATCCGACCTCCACCGAGCAAATTATGCGTATGTTCGAGGAACGACGAAAAAATGATCTAATGGAAATATTCATAAGTATTCAAGCAATGGTTGGACAAAATGGAAATCAGCATGCCTCTCACTCCAAGCTATCTGATTTTCAAAGGACTAAGCCTCCCAGTTTCAGTCAGGCCATTGATCCCTTGGATGCAGATGATTGGTTAAGGACTATGGAAAAGAAACTTGAGGTTGCTCGAACTGATGAAGAGGATAAAGTTCCATTTGTAACACATTATCTGGAAGGCACTCCTGCCATATGGTGGGAAAGTGAGAAAGCCATAGGGACTGAGAATGAAGCAATTACCTGGTCAAGATTCAAGGAGCAATTCCGAAAATATCACATCCCTACGGGAATTATGAAGACTAAGTAACGTGAATTTCTTGCGCTCCTCCAAGGAAGTCAGTCAGTGGGAGAATATTTACAAAAATTCAATCACCTGTCACGTTACTCTCAATATGATGTGGCCACTGAAGAAAGGAAGATGGACCGCTTTCTTGGTGGATTAAACCCGCAACTTCGATGTGCTCTCAGTATGTTCGATTTTCCAGATTTCCAAACCCTGGTGAACAAGGCTTTCATTGCTGAAAGGGAACACAAGCTCGTGTCAGATACTAAGTCTGCCCAAAACGATCACAAACGCAAGTTTGAGCCCAAGAAGGAAATGCAACTAGCGCAGAAGGTTCGTACCTGGCAGCCAACTCCGATGGCATACCAGCCCAGTTGGCAACAAAATGTTAACAAGACCACCAACCAAGTGAAGAATGATGTGCTCAACCCAGTTATGGAGAATCGCCTGCGCAACAATTCCTATTATAGTTGCGGACAAACCGGACATTATGCGAAACAGTGTCCCAAGAACACCCGGACCAATGCTACGTTCAACCCTTAAATCCATTATTTGGAAGCCGGTCCAAGTCAGCACGATGTCACGGGATATGTTCATCACATTTCAGCCAACGAAGCCCAAGAAAATCCCGAAGTCGTCATTGGTATGTTCCTTGTTAATAACATACCTGCAGTAATTTTATTTGACTCTAGGGCTTCCCACTCTTTTATTCTCGAAGTTTTGTCGCCCAAAACAAATTTCTTTGTTCACTTTTGGGCAAGAATATGCTGGTACAAACCCTGGGATCTATTATTCAAAGCAATCTTCTCTGCCGCAATCTAGAAGTCAGGATCAACGAAATCCGTTTTCCGACGTCTTTAATACTGATTGAGTCTGAAAAATTGGATGTTATCTTGGGTACGAATTGGCTGACTTAGTACCAAGTATGCATAAATTGTGCGACCCGGGAAGTCAATTTGACCGGACAAGATGGACAAGCTACCAAGTTTATTGCTCGTAGAAGCATACCCTCCAAGGAAATGGTTTTTACAGCAATAGCAGAAATGGAATTAATTCCAGTGGTCAGTGAGTTTCCCGATGTATTCCTAGAAGAACTGCCAGGCATGCCACCTGACCGAGATCTTGAGTTTGCAATAGAACTTGTGCCCGGAACCACACCAATACACAAGAAATATTATCGAATGCCATCATCCGAGTTGGTGGAGCTAAAGAAACAGCTTGATGAAATGCTCCAAAAAGGGTATATCCGTCCCAGTTCCTCGCCATGGGGATCACCCGCTATTTTTGTGGACAAGAAAGATGGCAGCCTTCGTATGTGTGTGGACTACCGATAGTTGAATGATGTCACGATAAAAAACAAATACCCTCTACCAAGAATTGATGATTTGTTTGATCAGCTCAGTGGAGCCAAGGTATTCTCAAAGATTGATTTGCGGACTGGATATTACCGGCTCAAAATTAAAAAGGAGGATATTCCCAAGACCGCATTCACCACTCGCTACGGTCTTTATGAATATACCGTCATGTCCTTCGGCCTCACCAACGCCCCCGCCTTCTTCATGCACATGATGAACAAAGTGTTCATGGATTTCCTTGATAAGTTCGTGGTCGTCTTCATCGATGATATACTTATTTACTCAAGAACTGAAGAAGAGCATAAAGGACACCTCTGCGCAGTGCTACAACGACTCCGTGAGCACTAGTTGTACGCCAAGTTCAGTAAATGTGAGTTTTGGCTCAAGCAAGTTGGATTCCTTGGGCATGTACTATCCGCTGAAGGAATAGCCGTGGACCCAAGCAAAGTAAAAGACGTGCTCGACTGGTTGCCACCCGCCACCGTGTCTCAGATCCGGAGTTTTCTTGGATTAGCCGGATACTACCGTCGTTTCATTGAAGGGTTCTCCAAGATTGCTAAGCCCATGGCGGAGTTTCTTAAAAAGGATAAGAAGTTTGAATGGATGTCAGACTGTGAGAAAAGTTTCACCGAGTTAAAGAAGCGCTTAACAACTGCGCCGGTATTAACACTTCCAGATATCTACCGCAGCTTTGACGTATATTGCGACGCTTCCCGGCAAGGACTTGGGTGCGTGCTTATGCAAGATGGCAAGGTAGTAGCCTATGCCTCACGGCAGCTACGGCCCCATGAAGGCAATTACCCCACTCATGATTCGAATTGGCCGCGGTAGTTCATGATTTAAAAATTTGGAGCCAGTACCTCATTGGAAAAAGGTGCCAAATTTTTACCGACCACAAAAGTCTCAAGTACATATTTACTCAGCCGGATTTAAACCTTCATCAGCGAAGATGGCTCGAGTTGGTCAAGGATTATGATCTTAGAATAAATTACCATCCGGGTAAGGCCAACGTGGTTGCCGATGCACTAAGTCAAAAGCCTGTTAGTTTAAACGTCATGCTAGAGTCTCTGCCTTCTGAACTCAAAGAAGAAATTGCTCAGCTCAAACTGGTCATTGTTGAGGCTGGTCTTGCCAATATTTTGACGGTCATTCCTACTCTTGAGGAAGAAATCCGCAAGGCCCAGCCAGGCGATGCCAAACTGCAGAAACGCATCAAGTCATCCGATTTCTCGAAGGATCAGTACGGTACCCTCCGATTCAGGGGAAGGATTTGTGCACCTGATCAAGCTAACCTAAAGCAGAAAATCTTGTCAGAAGCCCACGAATCCTCGTATTCAATCCACCCTGGAGGCACAAAAATGTATGAAGACCTTCGACAAATATTCTGCTGGGATGGAATGAAGAAAGACATTGCTTATTTCGTGGCCTGTTGGGACATATGCAACAAAGTTAAGGCGGAATATCAGAAACCAGCCGGACTTCTCCAACCACTGCCCGTGTCACAATGGAAATGGGACGATGTCTGTATGGATTTCATCACAGGATTACCCAGGACCCGACGAGGCAATAATGCGATCTGGGTCATAGTGGATACATTAACCAAGGTGGCTCACTTCCTCCAAGTTAAAACCTCATACCAAGCAGATGAGCTTGCCCGACTGCATGTATCCAGGATCGTCAGTTTGCATGGAGTCCCCAGAACGATCACTACTGACCGAGGTTCACTTTTCACCTCTGCTTTCTGGACCCGTCTCCATCAAGCCCTTGGGACGGAATTAAAATACAACACCGCTTATCATCCTCAGATGGACGGGCAAACGGAAAGAGTAAATCAGATACTCAAAGATATGCTCCGAGCCTGTGTTTTAGCCCAAGGACCACAATGGGAAGATTGTTTGTCATACGCCGAGTTCTCGTATAACAATGGGTTCAAGACCAGTTTAAAAATGTCACCTTATGAAGCTTTGTATGGCCGTAAGTGCCACACTCCATTAAATTGGTCTCAAGCCGGAGACAGCCGCATTTTTGGAATAGATCTCATGCTGGAAGCCGAAAAGCAAGTCAAGGAGATCTGAGACAGATTACAACTGGCCAAATCGCGACAGAAAAGTTATTATGATGCAAAGCACCGGCAGATCAGTTTTGAACCCGGAGAACATGTCTATCTTCGAGTCACACCCATGAAGGGGGTAAGAAGGTTCCAAACCCATGGAAAATTGGCACCCAGGTTTATTGGTCCATTTCCCGTCATGACACGAGTAGGTGTTGTGGCATATCAGTTGGAGCTGCCTCCGGAACTGTCCGATGTGCACAACGTGTTCCACGTTTCACAACTGCGACGGTGCATCTCACCACCCGAGAAAAAGACCAATTTGGCAGAGATAGAGCTGGCAAAGGATTTGACCTACAAAGAGAGGCCAGTGAAAATTTTGGATCAGATGGAAAGAGTCACTCGCAGTAAGTCACGGAAATTTTACAAGGTTCAATGGATGCATCATACCGAGTGAGAATCAACCTGGGAATCAGAAGAATTTCTAAGGGCATGTTATCCAGAATGGTTTTCCCAAGCAACTGAATCTCGAGGACGAGATTCATTCTAAGTGGGGGAGGTTTGTCACAGCCTGGTTTTTGCCCTCTTTTATTTGCTTGATTTTCAACTGAGTTGGTTTTGGATTTGGAGTTTTGAATCATTCCATTTGGACTTGATCACTTGGGTATCCCTTGATTTTCACCCAAGTGCCCCCTCTCCTATTCTAATCCGTCATTTCACCCCTGGACAACCCAACAATATGGTTTGGAATATTTTTCTTAAATGAAAAATATTCATTTTTCCTCTTAAACCCTAGCTAAACTCTTTGACCTCCAAAGCAACCCTCATTTCTGTTGCCCCAAAAATCCTGAGAAAAATCCCAAATATTCTTTGGACCCTAGGGCATATTTGTGAGCAAAAATATTTCACCACTCTTTGGAGTACTTTGGCTACAGAAAATATTTTCACTTCTGGGCTGAAATGGTAGTTTCTACAGCAACTACCTTTTTACTAGCTCCAATGCAGCTGGTTTTCCCTGTGCTTATTCACCTTAGTAAGAGTCAGTAAAACCCCAAAGCTCAGCCCTTGAATCCCTGTGGTTTGACCATAGTAGCTATTCAAAGTTTCTGTCCAGTAACTTAACCTCTTCACCATTTCACTTCTACTGCACCTGGAAACAAACTAAGACGTGGTAACACCTAAGTTTACTAAGGAATACACGCTAAACATCATGGTTAGTGCATATGTGGCCTAATGTCATGGTCCACGTGGTGACCGCGTTCGTCCGAGGGTGCTGGCATGCCAAACGCGCTCTCTGCGCGTTGCCAGCGCCTGTGTGGCGCGCGTGCCCGCTGCTCGGCCAGCCAGAGCATGTCTCCCCTCGCCACCATCCTCGTGTCCATCCCCTTTACTCCTCCCTGCCGCTTGCCGACGCCGGAGCTCGCCGCAGCGAGCACGGGCACAGTCCGGCCAACGGCACAGTGCCTGCGCACTGTGTTCGTCCCTTTCCTCATCGCTCCTGTGCTCGTCCGCGTCCGTGCACAGCTCGCACGTGACCCCTGTCGCCTTCCCCCCCTCTCTCTGGCACCATTCGTCGCCAGGCACCGGAGACAGCTGTCCTCCGATGGAGCCCGTGCCCTCCTCACCGCCCCGCCTATAAAAACCCCCTCCGCAGCCTCCTGGAGCATCGCACCTCACCACCTCTCCCTCCTATAGCCACGAGAAGCTGCAGCCCGGCCGGGCAGGCCGCGGGCTACCGTCCCCGAGCCGAGCTCGCCGGCGATCCCCTCTGGATCGTCCCTGCAGCTCCGGCCGCCCCCAAGCCAAGGCGACCCCGCCAGGGCCTTCGCCTCTCCTCCGTGAAGCTAACGCGCCAGGCTAAAGCCCCTGGAGCCGCCCCTAGCCGCCGTCTTCCTCATCTTCGGCGACCACCGTGTTCTGCCTTCGCTTGCGAGGAAGAATCCGCCGTTGTCCGATCACCGTTAGCCACGCTACGGGTACGGGCAGGTGTGCAAGAGCCTTCTCCATCGATCCCTCCCTCTAGTTTTCCTCCAAGAAGCCTCAACACCGGCGTAAGCTCCGGCGAAGTGCCACCCATCTCTGTTTCTTTCTCCCCTCCCTCCGGCCTGACTAGCAGGGCCCGCTAGTCAGCCACTCACTACGCGCGCGAAGTGGTATGAGTGGTGGCGCCCCGGGAAAATATGCTATCAACGTCACCCCCCCCTCTGTTTTCTTTTTTTCAAATTCATTTAAATTCCAGTAGCATTCAAACAGCCATAACTTTTATTCTACAAGTCCAAATGCAGTGATTCTTTTTGCATTGTGTTCTTTGTCCAAAAATCTTACAGCTCCCAAAAGATGGGATTTTTTCCTTGCTGTCTTGATTTTCTGGAAATTTTCAGAAGGTTTCTTGATATTTTTCTTTTGTGGTTTTTGAATGTTTTCAGAGGAACCAGCTTGTCTTGAGGATCACCAGGAGCCTTGTGAACCTCATCAGCACTAAGGCAAGCCACAGTAACATTTTCATGGTGCCATTTCAATATTTATGATTTTCATACTTGAACTTATGAATATTGATGCATTTAAATTAGTTATATAATAAATACATTCTGTTATATGCTTGTTATGTTAAAATGCTTGAACTTCAGTATGTTTGAAGTAAATATTGATGGTTAGATTATGAGAACTTAGTTGCAAGAGTTAAATAAGTAATATGGTCATAGAATTTGATGAGTAGTTTAAATATTATTTTGCATGAGGTATAATGATGGTTATTGTTAGAAATAGTTCTGGTATGAGTAAAGAGAGGTTTTAACCAGTATAGTAGCATGAGTTTATGTTGGCTCTGTGGGAGCGTAGTTGGTGCAGTTTTGCACGTTATGTGATACATATGTTAAGTAATGCATGGTATGGCAGTATGACACCGGTTATTTTCTTTTCACATTAAAGTTGAACCTGATTAATAATCCAACTTGAACATGTTGTTGACCGGGTCATGGTGCCGCTGAAACGAGACTTTCCCAGTGCAACCACATTTGCCGGTATGGGACGGCCTTAATGCATTTCATTATCGTGCCTCTGGATGGTACCTCAATTTAGGGAAGGTTATGGGCTCGCTGTACCCTAGCCCGGTAGGCAAGCATAACCTTGTGAGCCCGTTGTTAAGTTAAGTTTGGTACCGGATCCCAGTGTGGATCGTGGCCACGATGGTGGTTGAGGTGCCTGGAGGTAGACACGGGGCCACCCAGGACTAGCCTGGTGGGGTCTGAGGCGGAGGGGTCGGGGTCGGGAGAGTGTCATGACAGTGAAATGGTTTCGTCGGAATGCTGTTGGTCCACTCGGATGGGAGAGTGAGGCCATGGGTTCCGTAGTGTGGGTACAGTGTACTAACCTCTGCAAAGTGTTTTTAATCTATCGATAGCCGAGTCCACGGATACGGACACGCTCGAAAGTAAGGTACACCATGGGTCAACACTTAATAAATATGCACACTAAAATTGCACTAAGGATGACAGTGAGGTCATCGTGTTGAGTTGGACATGAGTTGTTGGGTTGTGATCACCGTAAGGATCATGGGCCACGAGTTGGTCGGGTTGTGATCATCGTAAGGATCACGGGCCACGAGTTGGTCGGTTTGTGATCGTCGTAAGGATCACGGGCCATGAGATGGTCGGGTTGTGATCGCCGTAAGGATCATGAGTATGTTTTGGTAATATTATGTTTGTTGGTCACACCTGGTAAGCAAGTCGAGAGAATGAGTACCTGTTGAGCATTGTCACAGCATGTTGGCTATATATATAGTTGCATTGATGATTAATTTGGATAAATATCATAATATTGTCTATCATCTTGTTTATGCTTATTGTGAGATTGCAAGTACATTCAATTTACTGACCTGGCGTGTCATGCCAGATTTCAGGAAAGTCCCGTTGGAAAGGAGTGTTGTCCGAGTCTAGACCGTGTCCATGTGGGTGTCCTTGTGCTATGGAGTCCCGCTACGACGTTGTTCCGCTGCCGAGTAGTTGTCATGATCGAGGCCCCTTTATGTTCACTAAATAATGTACATATTGTTCAGCCACACCGTGTCTGCCGCTTGGCCTCGCTAACTGTTGTAATACGTACTATGTTCCGCTAACATGAATAAAGCGGTTGTTTTCTGTACCATGTTGTTGTGTGTTGCCAGAAGACAAGGTCTCTGGGCTGGCAATGCAGGGTAAACCAGTCGCTCTGAGCCGGGGTGCCACACATAATTGCTAAAATTTTGGAAGACCCGGACACTACTCCAATGAGTGTACGGCTCCCTACAAAAGAAGAGAATATTCACCTAAAAGAAGAAGTAGAAGAGAAGAATCACCACCAAGAGAGAGAAGGAGTAGAGATGATCGTTATGAATGAAGAACCTCCCGGAGAAGCAAGGATTCGGAAAGGAAGGACAAATCATCAAAGAGCTACACAAAGAAAAGACATCAAGCTCATGTTGGTGAATGGGTATCCGGCTCCGATTCCAACCATCACTCTGAAAGAAGTTATCACTCCGACTCCGAATATACTCAAGATGAAGGTGTTGCCGGTCTAGCACTTGTGTCAACCAACTCCTATGACATATTTGACTCACCAAATGAAGGAACTGGAAGATGTATCATGGCTAAAGGCCCAAAGGTATCACACCCCGAGTATGTTGATTTCAATAGTGATGAAGATGACTTGCTAGGTGATGATGATTTACTTGTTGATAACTCTAGTTATGAAAACTATGATGAATTTGCTATTAATCATGCTAATCAAGATAAAACAAATGACGATGATAAGAAGGAGATTGATCGTCTAACTAAAGAGCTAAATACTCTTAAGTTAGCTCATGAAACTACCTTGGAAGATCATTGATACGTCTCCGTCGTATCTATAATTTTTGATTGTTCCATGCCAATATTATTCAACTTTTATATACTTTTGGCAACTTTTTATACTATTTTTTGGGACTAACATATTGAGCCAGTGCCCAGTGCCAGTTCCTGTCTGTTGCATGTTTTTTGTTTCGCAGAAACCCAATATCAAACGGAGTCCAAACGGGATAAAAACGGACGGAGATTTTTTTTGGAATATTTATAATTTTTGGGAAGTAAAATCAACGCGAAACGGTGTCCGGGGTGGCCACGAGACAGGGGGCGCGCCCTCCCCCCTGGGCGCAGCCTGGGCTCTCGTGGGCCACCTGTAAGGCGGTTGACGCTCTTCTTTTGGCGCAAGAAAGCTAATTTTATGAGAAAGATCTGGGCGAAAGATTCACCCCAATCGGAGTTACGGATATCCAGATATAAAGGAAATAGTGAAGGGGTAGAATCTGAGAACGCAGAAACAGAGAGATAGATCCAATCTCAGAGGGGCTCTCGCCCCTCCCATGCCATGGGAGCCAAGGACCAGAGGGGAAACCCTTCTCCCATCTAGGGAGAATTTCAAGGAAGAAGAAGAAGAAGGGAGGCTCTCTCCCCCTTGCTTCCGGTGGCGCCGGAACGCCGCCGGGGGCCATCATCATCACTGCTATCTTCACCAACACCTCCGCCATCTTCACTAACATCTCCATCACCTTCCCCCTTCTATCTACAGCGGTCCACTCTCCCGCAACCCGTTGTACCCTCTACTTGAACATGGTGCTTTATGCTTCATATTATTATCCAATGATGTGTTGCCATCCTATGATGTCTGAGTAGATTTCCGTTGTCCTATCGGTGATTGATGAATTGCTATGATTGGGTTGAGTTGCATGTTTTATTATTGGTGCTGTCCTATTGTGCCCTCCGTGTCGCGCAAGCGGGAGGGATTCCCGCTGTAGGGTTTGCAATATGTTTATGATTTGCTTATGGTGGGTTGTGTGAGTGACTAAAACACAAACCCGAGTAAGTAGGTTGTTTGCGTATGGGATAAAAGGGGACTTGATACTTTAATGCTATGGTTGGGTTTTACCTTAATGAATCTTTAGTAGTTGCGGATGCTTGCTAGAGTTCCAATCATAAGTGCATATGATCCAAGAAGAGAAAGTATGTTAGCTTATGCCTCTCCCTCAAATAGAATTGAAATAGTGATTACCGGTCTAGTAACATAGTCAATTGCTTAGGGGCAATTCCACAACTCCTACCACCACTTTTCCATACTCGCTATCTTTACTTTATTGCATCTTTATCTAAACAGCCCCTACTTTTTGTTTATGTGTTCTTTATTATCTTGCAAACCTATCCTATCACACCTACAAAGTACTTCTAGTTTCATACTTGTTCTAGGTAAAGCGAACGTCAAGCGTGCGTAGAGTCATATCAGTGGCCGATAGGACTTGAGAGAGTATTTGTTTTACCTTTAGCTCCTCGTTGGGTTCGACACTCTTAGTTATCAAAGAGGCTACAACTATCCCGTATACATGCGGGTCATCAAGACCTTTTTCTGGCGCCGTTGCCGGGGAGTCATAGCGTGGGGTGAATATTCTCATGTGTGCTTGTTTGCTTTATCACTAAGTAATTTTTATTTACTGTTCTTAGTTGTTTTCTATCTTTAGCTATGGGTAGGAAACGCAAAATACCAAAAAAATTAGTTGTACCTACTGAACTAGTGGTTGAAGAACCACTCAAAATCTATCACACTCCTGAAGCTTTTTACTTGGATCATCTTTGATCCCTTTGTGCTCGTGCTGAAACCCCCAGTAGTTTAGTTGAGGGCAAATCTTTAGATGAGCATGCTTGTTTTGTGCGACACCGTATATTTGAAAAAGGGAAACTATTATGGGACCAAATTCAATGTTTGCAATGCTATGCTTGGAATTTATGTGAAATATATGAGTTTACTTGTTGTTCTGAAGACCCTAAGAAACACCTACCCTATCAATGCTTGTTTATTGATAATGGAATCGTATCTTCGTATGCTAAGGGTGTTTACAATTACTATGATGTTCAACAAATTGAAGAATTTGTTGCTTTTAAAGGTGCTTATGAGATTGCCTCTTTGATTGAAAAGTATGATGCTACTCTTTACAAATCTGAAAATTTTGCCATATTTCAATATTGTTATGATAATTATGCTTCTAATGCCTATGTTAAACCATATATTGAGGACTTCTCCGCTGTCCAAGAAGAGACTAATATTTTGCAGGAAGCTATGGAAGAAGAAATTGATGAAAAAGTGAGCTCATTGGATGAAAAAGATGATGAGGAGAGCGAAGAACAAAAGGAGGAAGAGCATATTAGCTACCCGTGCCCACCTTCTAATGAGAGTAACCCTCCAACTCATACATTATTTAATTCCCCTTCATGCTTACCGAAGGATGATTGCTATGATCCCTTGAATTTGTTTGAAATATACCTTTTTGATGATGCTTGCTATACTTGTGGCCAAGATGCCAATATGAATTATGCTTATGGAGATGAACTTGCTATAGTTCCTTATGTTAAACATGAAATTGTTGCTATTGCACCCACGCATGATAGTCCTATTATCTTTTTGAATTCTCCCGACTACACTATATCGGAGAAGTTTGTGCTTAGTAAGGATTATATTGTTGGGTTGCCTTTTACCATTGCACATGATGATTTTGATATATATAATATGCATGTGCTTGCTGCTCCTACTTGCAATTATTATGAGATAGGAACTACATCTCCACCTCTTTATGTTTCCAACACGATAGAATTGCAAGAAACTGCTTATACTATGCATTGGCCTTTACTATGTGTGCATGAATTGTTCTTTTATGACATGCCGATGCATAGGAAGAGGTTAGACTTTGTTGTTGCATGATATATGTTACTTTGTGCTCACTACTAAATTACAAATCATTGTTAATTAAAATTGGCTTTGATATACCTTGGGATCCGGGTGGAACCATTACTTGAGCACTAAATGCCTAGCTTAATGGCTTTAAAGAAAGTGCTGCCAGGGAGACAACCCGGAAGTTTTAGAGAGTCATTTGTTTCTGTTGAGTGCTTTCATTTAGTTTAAAAACACAAAAATAAAGAGGGGAACCTAAAAACTTTTCAAAAAGGAAAGTGAAAGTGAGAAAGACAAGCATTGTTGAAGTGGGAGCTAGCCTTGAACTTTGTTCATGCTCACGGAAACTTTGTGAATCTTGGTTACAGAAAATTTTCATCAAAAATAATTGTCCCCTTGTACAATTCCATTGTATTATAAAAATAATGTGCCAAGGTTTGCCTTTAGGATGTTTACAATGCTTGTTGGTTTGTACGGTGCAGGACAGAAACTTTGGCTGTAGTGCGCGGTTTTACATTTTTAACTGGAACGTCAAATGGTTCTGATTCCTCCTGAACTGTCTTTCTATACAACTTTTTTATTTTTCCTAATTTTGGTAGAATTTTTGGGGTACCAAAAGTATGGTGGAAGTTCAGATTGCTACAGACTGTTCTGTTTTTGACAGATTCTGTTTTTGATGCATAGTTTGCTTGTTTTGATGAATCTATCAATTTATACTAGTGGATTAAGCCATGGAAAAGCTATATTACAGTAGACACAATGCAAAAACAAAATATGAATTAGTTTGAAACAGTACTTAGAGTGGTGATTTGCTTTATTATACTAACGGATCTTACCGAGTTTTCTGTTGAAGTTTTGTGTGGATGTAGTGTCTAATCAAGGATGTCTCGATATGAGGAAAAGGAAGAGAGGCAAGAGCTCAAGCTTGGGGATGCCCGAGGCACCCCAAGTAAATATTCAAGGAGACTCAAGCGTCTAAGCTTGGGGATGCCCCGGAAGGCATCCCCTCTTTCTTCAACAAGTATCGGTGTGTTTTCAAATTCGTTTTGTTCATGCATTATGTGCAAGTCTTGGAGCGTCTTTTGCATTTACTTTTCATTTTTATTTTATGCACCATGCTGGTATGAGATAGTCCTTGGTTTATTTATAGAATGCTCATTGCACCTCACTTAAATCTTTTGAGTATGGCTTTATAGAATGCTTCATGTGCTTCACTTATATCATTTGAAGTTGGGTTGCCTGTTTCTCTTCACATAGAAAACCGTCATTTGTAGAATGCTCTTTTGCTTCACTTATATTTGTTAGAGCATGGGCATACCCTTAGTAGAAAGAATTAAACTCTCTTCCTTCACTTATATCTATTTAGAGAGATGACAGGAATTGGTCATTCACATGGTTAGTCATAAAATCCTACATAAACTTGTAGATCGCTGGATATGATATGTTTGATTCCTTGCAATAGTTTTGCAATATAAAGGTGGTGATATTATAGTCATGCTAGTGGATGGTTGTGGATTGTATAAACACTTGTGCTGAGGTTTGTGATTCACGTAGCATGCACGTATGGTGAACCGCTTTGTGATGAAGTTGGAGCACAATTTTATTTATTGATTGTCTTCCTTATGAGTGGCGGTCGGGGACGAGCGATGGTCTTTTCCTACCAATCTATCCCCCTAGGAGCATGCGCGTAGTACTTTGTTTTCAATGGCTTGTAGATTTTTGCAATAAGTATATGAGTTCATTATGACTAATGTTGAGTCCATGGATTATATGCACTCTCACCCTTCCATCATTGCTAGCCTCTTCGGTACCGTGCATTGCCCTTTCTCACCTCGAGAGTTGGTGCAAACTTCGCCGGTGCATCCAAACCCCATGATACGATACGCTCTATCACACATAAACCTACTTATATCTTCCTCAAAACAGCCACCATACCTACCTATCATGGCATTTTGTAACATCCCAAAATTCTAAATTTTGGAATGTTATAAACAAATAGATAGTTTTGATTGATTGTTTGATTGATTGACTGAAAGTGAGTGAATTCGAAACTTTTTAAAGTTAAAATGAGAGGGAATAAAAGGACTTTCCCAAACTTCCATTTTTGCTTTTATGATCTTCGTGAATTCAAATTCTTTTCATCACAAAACCCTGGAGAGAAGATCACATGACTTCTTCCATTTATTTAAATGACAAGGGGTGTTGAAAATATTTGAATTTCATTTGGAAAATATTTCCAACCTAGGAACTTTATGCAACTCAATGATTTTCACGAGCAAAGATAAAATGACTTCTTCAAAACATATGAAATATGAGTTGGGAGTTTCAAAGAATTAAAATCAAAGTTCTTTTGAAATTATTTTCAATTTGGAGTTATTTGAGTTTTATTCAAATTATTTTTCTCCAAAAATAAAATATACAGAAATTAGGTAACATGATTCCCTACAGTAGAAAATTGGAGAGAAATAAATTTGAATTCATTTTGGTATTTTTAAAATGATTTTTACTGGATTTTACTAGAGCAGAAGCACTCTTTGCTTTATTTGAATTTGTTTGTATTTTATTTGACTCTAGAAAAATGTTCAGCTTGTAGGAAATCTTTTTCTGAAAATTTTGATATATAATATGATATTCTGTTTTTATTTATTTTATTTATTTCTTTGACTGTCTGTTAAAAAAAGAACTTCCCTCCGCCGAACTGGGCCGGCCCAGCTCCTGCCAGGCCAAGGCCCAGCCTAGCGCGCCATCGCCACCGACCCCGAGCGGGAGTCCGCCGCCCGCACGCCGCCGCGCTGCCGTGACCGACCCGGCCACCCCGCCGCCTTGGCCCCTCCTCCACGCCACCGTCGCCCCTCCTCCTATAAATCCAGCAGCCCCGACCCTCTCTCTCTCTTTTTCGCCGTGCCGCCGCACTTCTCGCCGCACTCGCCGAAGCCGCCGCTCCGGCGAGATCCGCCGCCGCCGCCCTACTCCGTCCCGTGACCGTGGACCACCGCGGACGCCGCCATCCTCTTCGCCTCCCCGCGCCGCCCCTCCCCTCCCTGTGCCCTTCGCCGCCCTCCTGGACGACCGGAGCCGCCGCCCCGGCCGGACCCGAGCCGCCGCCGCCGCGTCGCTCCGCCTTGCCGCCGCACTTCGCCAGGAACCGCCGCCGCCGCCGATTTATTCGCACGAGCCGGTAATACCGATAAAACCCCGGTTTTATTTTTTAGTTCGGTTTTATATTGTTTAGATCGGTTTTCTTTATAGTTAGTCCTATGCGGTGATCGTTCGCTGTTTTAACCCTTCACAGTGAACGAATTCATTCGTTAGCGTTCGTTAGCGAACGTTCGTTAAATAGACTTTTCTTTTATTTTTATTTCGGCCAGGGACCTATTTGTGAATACTTTTTCTACAGATTAGCCCCTGGAATTCAAACGGTCACAACTTTTTTCCGTTTATCCAAATCCAACAAAACCAACACCCACTTCTTTGTTACGATCCCCACTATCCAGATAACCAACTTGAACATGTTTTTGAAAGTTTAAAATTTGAATTTCAAATAGTTTTGTATTTGAACTTCGTTTGATCGTAACTTGAGTTTTATAACTCTGATTTGAGTGATTCTTTTTGCAACTCGAAGCTCTTGACCTAAACTTTCTGATAAGGCCTTCACTTAATTTTGGTACTGTTAGAAATTGTTTTATGTTGCAAGAGTTATTTGATTGATTTTGATGTTTTTCGAATTGTGTTCTTCGTTCTTTCCGATCTTTTGAGTGATTGCTTATGTGTGGTTACTATTTCTTGCTCACGATAGATTGACCGGAGTGTGACGAGTAGAACTATCAAGAGTTTTGAGTGCGAATCATATTCATCAACATTGCAGGCAAGTTCACACTTTGATCATATCCCTTTTCATACCTAGTTTTTATGCATTAGATCAATCCTCAAACATTGCATGACTAGGATCTAATTAAATTGTGGGATGGGAAGTAGATGATGTAGTACCTATTACCTGTTTTATTTTCAAACCCTTGGGAGTTACTTCTACGTTTGCTTATTATGCCATGCTATGCTCGTAGACGTGGATTGGGTGAGTGAATTTCCATGACAGATGTGAGATTGTTAATTAATGGTTTATTTAAGGTGGCAACTTAAACACACATCTGGGTGGATTGAGGCACCTGGTTACTCCAGGACTTGCCTGTCTAGGCACCTGGGTTTCCAGGACTTGCCTGTTTTTCTTCGGACCGCCACCCTCTCAAAGGGATCATAAGGTTATTCATGCTAGAAACTTCCGTGTGCAGCCACATGCTATTATGGGCTCTAGCATAGTTGATTAAGTCGTGCGAACTCTTACAGGGTAGACTAGCAGATGTAGGGGATGTAGGTTGGTACGGTCTACCCTCTATGTAAGGTGCAAGCGCTTCTGAAAGACTATGTCTCGGTCATCCGTTTCTTAAACACCATGTAGTGCGAGAAACCAAACGGAGGAGATCGAGTCATGTGGGGAAAAGTGCGCAAACCTCTGCAGAGTGTATAAACTAATCATGATTAGCCGTGTCCCTGGTTATGGACATCTTGAGTATCTAGTACTTGGATATCATGTGAATCTCATCATGTTACTCTAATTTAATACTGTTGGGTTGTTAATGAGTACTTTTAATTGGGATTGAGAATGCTGTCAACCATTCTCAATGTTTAACAACCACCATGATAGTTAAATAAATTTATTCCTTTGCAGTAGGGAAAAATTGGCTTTTCGCAAAAACATTATAACCATAGAGCCTCCACCAGCCATATATGCATGTAGTGATAGCCTTTATTCATCATTTCTCTATGGTGTGAATTTGCCAGTACATTCAATGTACTGACCCTTTGTGGCTGCAACGTCTCATGTTGCAGGATCTTACGACGAGTAAGTGATACATTAGGGTTACGATTTCCTATACTCAACTTTGCCGTTGGTGTTGATGGGAATCCACAACCTTGTTACTTCCGCTATTTGGATTGAGGTAATAGTATTTACGTTACTTTATACATGTGATTTACCTCTGTTATAAATCCTCGAGTACTGTGTGTGTCAGCATACCGATCCAGGGATGACACTTAAGCACGGAGACTTGATCCATTCGGGTCGGGTCGCTACAAGATGGTATCAGAGCACATGTTGACTGTAGAACATGACCCTAGAAACTGGCAAGCCCGTAGGAAAGATTTTTATCTACAACTTTCTTTTCAAAAGAATCTTTTACCTCTCTTCTCTTCTAAGCTTATTCAAATATTCCCTTTTAGTGAGACTATACCCTTTTCCCCCTTTTGACCACTCGAAGATTCGACTGATGAGACCACTCCAAGAAGGATAAGATATCGGACAACTAAGACCACTTCGGAATGAAGAGAATTTTACCGAGCATAATAATGATGGAAGTACAACAGTTGAAGACTCTAAAAACTAGGAGAATTTGAAGGCTTTGAAGATTTTCCAGATTTGTATGACCTAGGAAGGCTACCCCTTATACTTGGCAGACTAAGGAAGCTGACAAATACCCGAGATCAAAGTGTTGGAGAAAGACCGGAACATGGAGCATTAGAACCCAAAGTTTTGTCAAGAAAGCCCCAAGGCAGGAGATATCAATTATGGAATGATAGCTCATGGCAGTAACATGGGCATAAACACGGTTATCCATGATGTTATTGCCCGCTTATACTATCATCACCGGGCTGAGTTAAGCATGTAGATGCATGGAAGGATTGGATGGTAGAAGGCTGAGGGAGCATCTGTCAGCAAAGGATGCAGTTTTAAACTTAGTCGGTGTATCACCAGGATCTGGAGTATTACATCAGGAAGTTTAAGATGGACCTTCAGAAAGTTGTATTTGATAAGGGAGCATTTTGTGAAGAACTCAGGACCTTGAAGCTGAAAGTAGCCAAGCTGGAGGAGTAAAACCTCGAGATACAGGAGATTCGTCAGGAACTGAAGGACAGTAGAACCATGGATCATGTCAAGGATGTTGAAACCGGAAGTTTGGAATGCAATTCCAGAAATATTAAAGGATGTCATGAGAGACTTCGCGTCAATAGAGATGATTTGGCAAAAGAACTTGAGAAGGACAAGCATGATCAGAAGGAGCCATCGGAGACATGACCAAGACTTGAAGAGTTTGATGATGTTGAGATCTATAGACCATTAGAAGACCCAACCCCTGTTATATACTTACGTTAGATGCGACGATTGTGAGCTGTCATTTGTTTGATGTTTTTCCGACAGCCACAATAAAACCTATCTTTTCAAAACTATTGTTTGTATTGTGTGCATCCCTCTCGATCTCTCTTATCCCACCCCAATACCCTTGGACCCTATAGAGGATGAATGGAGATGATTTTATATTTTCTGGACCAATGACTCAATTGGAGATGAGCCAATGGATTCAGAACATGGAGCATCATATGGAGAATAACCCTGTAGTTAGAAAGGATATGGCCCAGCATGCTCTTCCGTTCTTTGAAAGAGGTGCTGCTACTTGGTGGAGGATGTACCAAACCATCAATGGATGGCAAGGAGTAACCACTTGGAAAGAATTTAAGTTGACTTTGCCAAAGTCTCGATTTGTGTCCCAGAAGTTGAAGCCTTATGAAAGTGATATGAAGAAACCCTGTGCATACAAGCTTTGTGGAGAAATAGGACACAACCATAAAGAACACCAGGATGAATACCCTCATAAGTGGGGGATTACCAAAGGAGTTAGCAGAGGATCTCAGGGAACTTCGGTTGGAGATTGTTCCCTAAGGTTTTGTTGTAGCAATGGAAGTTCAGTCTACATTGTTGGGAAAGATCCGTGAAGCTCAGAAGGATGACAAAGAGATTGCTGAGATAAAAGAGAGGATGAGCAAAGGAAAGGCCAAAAGTTTTCGTAAGGATGAGCACGACACCTTATGGTTTGAGGATAGTGTATATGTTCCCAATAATGCAAAGATCAGGAAGTAAATACTTCAAGAGGCTCATGACTCACCATACTCGATTCGCCCTGGAAACACCAAGATGTATTTGGATTTGAAGGAGTGTTTCTGGTGGACTGGTATGAAGAAGGATATTGCGGAGTATGTAGTCGTAGGTGATGTATGCCAGAGAGAGTAAAAGCAGAGCATCAGAAGCCAGCAGGATTACTACAGCCTATGCCGATACCCGAATGGAAGTGGGATAAGCTTGGCATGGATTTCATTACCGGACTTCCCAGAACCCGAACGGGACATGATTCTATCTGGGTAGTAGTTGATTCTCTTGACCAAAGTGGCCCACTTTATCCCAGTGAAAACCACCTATACAAGTGCGAAGTTGGCCAAGATATATTTGACCAGAATCGTATGTCTGCATCGTGTTGGGGAACGTTGCAGAAAATTAAAATTTTCCTACGGTTTCACCAAGATCCATCTATGAGTTCATCTAAGCAACGAGTCAAGGGAGAGAGATTGCATCTACATACCACTTGTAGATCGCGTGCGGAAGCTTTCAAGGGATGGGTGATGATGGAGTCGTACTCGCCGTGATTCGAATCACCGATGACCAAGTGCCGAACGGACAACACCTCCGCATTCAACACACGTACGGAGTGGATAACGTCTCTTCCTTCTTGATCCAGCAAGGGGGAAGGAGAGGTTGATGATGATCCAGCAGCACGACGGCGTGGTGGTGGATGCAGCAGAACTCCGGCAGGGCTTCGCCAAGCTGCTGGAGGAGGAGGACGAGGTGTAGCAGGGGGAGGGAGAAGCCAATGCACAGGGTGTCGCTGCCCTCCCCCCTGCCCTCCTTTATATAGGCCCCCAGGGGGGGCGCCGGCCCTGGGAGATCCAATCTCCCAAGGGGGCGGCGGCCAAGGGGGGTGGAGTGCCCCCCAAGGCAAGTGGGGCGCCCCCCCCCACCCTAGGGTTGCAACCCTAGGCGCAGGGGGTGGGCCTATAGGGGCGCACCAGCCCACTATGGGCTGGTTCCCCTCCCCACTTCAGCCCTTGGGGCCCTCCGGGATGGGTGGCCCCACTCGGTGGACCCCCGGGACACTTCCGGTGGTCCCGGTACAATACCGGGTGACCCCGAAACTTTCCCGATGGCCGAAACGGCACTTCCTATATATAATTCTTTACCTCCGGACCATTCCAGAACTCCTCGTGACATCCGAGATCTCATCTGGGACTCTGAACAACATTCGGTATGCTGCATACTCATATTCATACAACCCTAGCGTCACCGAACCTTAAGTGTGTAGACCCTACGGGTTCGGGAGACACGCGGACATGACCGAGACGACTATCGGACAATAACCAACAGCAGGATCTGGATACCCATGTTGGCTCCCACATGCTCCTCGATGATCTCATCGGATGAACCACGATGTCGAGGATTAAACAACCCCGTATACAATTCCCTTTGTCAATCGGTACGTTACTTGCCCGAGACTCGATCGTCGGTATCCCAATACCTCGTTCAGTCTCGTTACTGGCAAGTCACTTTACTCGTACCGTAATGCATGATCCCGTGACCAAACACTTGGTCACTTTGAGCTCATTATGATGATGCATTACCGAGTGGGCCCAAAGATACCTCTCCGTCATACGGAGTGACAAATCCCAGTCTCGATCCGTGTCAACCCAACAGACACTTTTAGAGATACCTGTAGTGCACCTTTATAGTCACCCAGTTACGTTGTGACGTTTGGTACACCCAAAGCACTCCTACGGTATCCGGGAGTTACACGATCTCATAGTCTAAGGAAAAGATACTTGACATTGGAAAAAGCTCTAGCAAACGAACTACACGATCTTGTGCTATGCTTAGGATTGGGTCTTGTCCATCACATCATTCTCCTAATGATGTGATCCCGTTATCAACGACATCCAATGTCCATAGCCATGAAACCATGACTATCTGTTGATCAACGCGCTAGTCAACTAGAGGCTCACTAGGGACATATTATGGTCTATGTATTCACACGTGTATTACGATTTCCGAATAATACAGTTATAGCATGAATAAAGACAATTATCATGAATAAGGAAATATAATAATAATACTTTTATTATTGCCTCTAGGGCATATTTCCAATAGTCTCCCACTTGCACTAGAGTCAATAATCTAGTTACATTGTGATGAATCGAACACCCATAGAGTTTTGGTGTTGATCATGTTTTGCTCGCGAGAGAGGTTTAGTCAACGGATCTGCGACATTCAGATCCGTATGTACTTTGCAAATATCTATGTCTCCATCTTGAACATTTTCACGAATGGAGTTGAAGCGACGCTTGATGTGCCTGGTCTTCTTGTGAAACCTGGGCTCCTTGGCAAGGGAAATAGCTCCAGTGTTGTCACAGAAGAGTTTGATCGGCCCCGACGCATTGGGTATGACTCCTAGGTCGGTGATGAACTCCTTCACCCAAATTGCTTCATGCGCTGCCTTCGAGGCTGCCATGTACTCCGCTTCACATGTAGATCCTGCCATGACGCTCTGCTTGCAGCTGCACCAGCTTACTGCTCCACCATTCAACATATACATGTATCCGGTTTGTGACTTAGAGTCATCCAGATCTGTGTCGAAGCTAGCGTCGACGTAACCCTTTACGACGAGCTCTTCGTCACCTCCATAAACGAGAAACATGTCCTTTGTCCTTTTTAGGTACTTCAGGATATTCTTGACCGCTATCCAGTGTTCCTTGTCGGGATTACTTTGGTACCTTCCTACCAAACTTACGGCAAGGTTTACATCAGGTCTGGTACACAGCATGGCATACATAATAGATCCTATGGTTGAAGCATAGGGGATGACACTCATCTCTTCTTTATCTTTTGCCGTGGTCGGGCATTGAGCCGAGCTCAATCTCACACCTTGCAATACAGGCAAGAACCCTTTCTTGGACTGATCCATTTTGAACTTCTTCAAAATCTTATCAAGGTATGTGCTTTGTGAAAGACCTATGAGGCGTCTCGATCTATCTCTATAGATCTTGATGCCTAATATATAAGCAGCTTCTCCAAGGTCCTTCATTGAAAAACACTTATTCAAGTAGGCCTTAATGCTATCCAAAAGTTCTATATCATTTCCCATCAAGAGTATGTCATCTACATATAATATGAGAAATGCTACAAAGCTCCCACTCACTTTCTTGTAAACACAGGCTTCTCCATAAATCTGAATAAACCCAAACGCTTTGATCATCTCATCAAAGCGAATGTTCCAACTCCGAGATGCTTGCACCAGCCCATAAATGGATCGCTGGAGCTTGCATACTTTGTTAGCATTCTTAGGGTCGACAAAACCTTCCGGCTGCATCATATACAACTCTTCCTTAAGATGTCCATTAAGGAATGCCGTTTTGACGTCCATCTGCCATATCTCATAATCATAGTATGCGGCAATTGCTAACATGATTCGGACGGACTTTAGCTTCGCTACGGGTGAGAATGTCTCATCGTAGTCAACCCCTTCAACTTGTCGATAACCCTTAGCGACAAGTCGAGCTTTATAGATGGTAACATTACCATCCGCGTCTGTCTTCTTCTTAAAGATCCATTTGTTTTCTATCGCTCGCCGATCATCAAGCAAGTCTGTCAAAGTCCATACTTTGTTTTCATACATGGATTATATCTCGGATTTCATGGCTTCAAGCCATTTGTTGGAATCTGGGCCCGCCATCGCTTCTTCATAGTTTGAAGGTTCACCGTTGTCTAACAACATGATTTCTAAGACAGGGTTGCCGTACCACTCTGGTGCGGAACGTGTCCTAGTGGACCTTTGAAGTTCAGTAGGAGCTTGATCTGAAGTATCTTGATCATCATCATTAACCTCCTCTCTTGTCAGTGCAGGCACCACAGGAACATCTTCCTGAGTTACACTACTTCCTGTTTCAAGAGGCAGTACTTCATCAAGCTCTACTTTCCTCCCACTTAATTCTTTCAAGAGAAACTCTTTTTCCAGAAAGGATCCATTCTTGGCAACAAAGATCTTGCCCTCGGATCTTAAGTAGAAGTTATACCCAATGGTTTCCTTAGGTTATCCTATGAAGACGCATTTTTCCGACTTGGGTTCGAGCTTTTCAGGTTGAAGTTTCTTGACATAAGCATCGCGTCCCCAAACTTTTAGAAACGACAGCTTAGGTTTCTTCCCAAACCATAATTCATACGGTGTCGTCTCAACGGATTTAGACGGTGCCCTATTTAAAGTGAATGTAGCTGTCTCTAGAGCGTATCCCCAAAATGATAGCGGTAAATCGGTAAGAGACATCATAGATCGCACCATATCCAATAGAGTGCGATTACGATGTTCGGACACACCGTTACGCTGAGGTGTTCCAGGCGGCATGAGTTGTGAAACGATTCCACATTTCCTTAAGTGTGTACCAAATTCGTGACTTAAATATTCTCGTCCACAATCTGATCGTAGGAACTTTATCTTTCGGTCACGTTGATTCTCTACCTCATTCTGAAATTCCTTGAACTTTTCAAAGGTCTCAGACTTGTGTTTCATTAAGTAGACATATCCATATCTGCTCAAGTCATCAGTGACAGTGAGAACATAACGATATCCTCTGTGAGCTTCAACACTCATTGGACCGCACACATCGGTATGTATGATTTCCAACAAGTTGGTTGCTCGCTCCATTGTTCCGGAGAACAGAGTCTTGGTCATTTTTCCCATTAGGCATGGTTCGCATGTGTCAAACGATTCATAATCGAGAGACTCTAAAAGTCCATCAGCATGGAGCTTCTTCATGCGCTTGACACCAATGTGACCAAGGCGGCAGTGCCATAGGTATGTGGGACTATCGTTATCAACTTTACATCTTTTGGTATTCACACTATGAATATGTGTAATATTACGCTCGAGATTCATTAAGAATAAACCATTGACCATCGGGGCATGACCATAAAACATATCTCTCATATAAATAGAACAACCATTATTCTCGGATTTAAATGAGTAGCCATCTCGTATCAAACGAGATCCAGATACAATGTTCATGCTCAAACTTGGCACCAAATAAAAATTATTAAGGTTTAAAACTAATCCCATAGGTAAATGTAGAGGTAGCGTGCCGACGGCGATCACATCGACCCTGGAACCATTCCTGACGCGCATCGTCACCTCGTCCTTCGCCAGTCTCCTCTTATTCCGCAGCTCCTGCTGTGAGTTACGAATATGAGCAACGGCACCAGTATCAAATACCCAGGAGTTACTACGAGTACTGGTAAGCTACACATCAATTACATGTATATCAAATATACCTTTAGTGTTGCCGGCCTTCTTATCCGCTAAGTATTTGGGGCAGTTCCGCTTCCAATGACCCTTCCCCTTGCAATAAAAGCACTCAGTCTCAGGCTTGGGTCCATTCTTTGACTTCTTCCCGGCAACTGGCTTACCTGGCGCGGCAACATCCTTGTCGTCCTTCTTGAAGTTCTTCTTGCCCTTGCCCTTCTTGAACTTAGTGGTCTTATTGACCATCAACACTTGATGTTCTTTCTTGATTTCAACCTCTGCTGACTTCAGCATTGAAAATACTTTAGGAATGGTCTTCACCATCCCCTGCATATTGTAGTTCATCACAAAGCTCTTGTAGCTTGGTGGGAGCGACTGAAGGATTCTATCAATGACCGCCTCGTCAGGGAGGTTAATGTCCAGCTGGGACAAGCGGTTGTGCAACCCAGACATTTTGAGTATGTGCTCACTGACAGAACTGTTTTCCTCCATCTTACAACTATAGAACTTGTCGGAGACTTCATATCTCTCGACCCGAGCATGAGCTTGGAAAACTAGTTTCAGCTCCTCGAACATCTCATATGCTCCGTGTTGCTCAAAACGCTTTTGGAGCCCCGGTTCTAAGCTGTAAAGCATGCCGCACTGAATGAGGGAGTAATCATCAGAGTGAGACTGCCAAGCGTTCATAACGTCTTGGTTCTCTGGGACGGGTGCATCACCTAGAGGTCCTTCTAGGACATACTGTTTCCTGGCAGCTATGAGGATGATCCTCAGGTTCCGGACCCAGTCCGTATAGTTGCTGCCATCATCTTTTAGCTTGGTTTTCTCTAGGAACGCGTTGAAGTTCATGTTGACATGAGCGTTGGCCATTTGATCTACAAGACATATTTGCAAAAGGTTTTATACTAAGTTCATGATAATTAAGTTCATCTAATCAAATTATTTTAATGAACTCCCACTCAGATTAGACATCCCTCTAGTCATCTAAGTGTTACACGATCCGAGTGGACTAGGCCGTGTCCGATCATCACGTGAGACGGACTAGTCATCGTCGGTGAACATTTCCATGTTGATCGTATCTTCTATACGACTCGTGTTCGACCTTTCGGTCTCTGTGTTCCGAGTCCATGTCTGTACATGCTAGGCTCGTCAAGTTGACCCTAAGTGTTTTGCATGTGTAAAACTGTCTTACACCCGTTGTATGTGAACGTAAGGATCTATCACACCCGATCATCACGTGGTGCTTCAAAACGACGAACTTTAGCAACGGTGCACAGTTAGGGGAGAACACTTCTTGAAATTGTTGTAAGGGATCATCTTATTTACTACCGTCGTTCTAAGTAAACAAGATGCATAAACATAATAAACATCACATGCAATTATATAGTAGTGACATGATATGGCCAATATCATATAGCTCAATTGATCTCCATCTTCGGGGCTCCATGATCATCTTGTCACCGGCATGACACCATGATCTCCATCATCATGATCTCCATCATCGTGTCTTCATGAAGTTGTCACGCCAACGACTACTTCTACTTCTATGGCTAACGCGTTTAGCAATAAAGTAAAGTAATTTACATGGTGTTCTTCAATGACACGCAGGTCATACAAAAATAAAGACAACTCCTATGGCTCTTGTCGGTTGTCATACTCATCGACATGCAAGTCGTGATTCGTATTACAAGAACATGATCTCATACATCACAATATATCATCCATCATTCATCACAACTTCTGGCCATGTCACATCACATGACAATTGCTACAAGTGGGGCGCCCCCCCACCCTAGGGTTGCAACCCTAGGCGCAGGGGGTGGGCCTAGGGGGGCGCACCAGCCCACTATGGGCTGGTTCCCCTCCCCACTTCAGCCCTTGGGGCCCTCCGGGATGGGTGGCCCCACCCGGTGGACCCCCGGGACACTTCCGGTGGTCCCGGTACAATACCGGGTGACCCCGAAACTTTCCCGATGGCCGAAACAGCACTTCCTATATATAATTCTTTACCTCCGGACCATTCCGGAACTCCTCGTGACGTCCGGGATATCATCCGGGACTCCGAACAACATTCGGTATGCTGCATACTCATATTCATACAACCCTAGCGTCACCGAACCTTAAGTGTGTAGACCCTACGGGTTCGGGAGACACGCGGACATGACCGAGACGACTATCGGGCAATAACCAACAGCGGGATCTGGATACCCATGTTGGCTCCCACATGCTCGTAGATGATCTCATCGGATGAACCACGATGTCGAGGATTAAACAACCCCGTATACAATTCCCTTTGTCAATCGGTACGTTACTTGCCCGAGACTCGATCGTCGGTATCCCAATACCTCGTTCAGTCTCGTTACTGGCAAGTCACTTTACTCGTACCATAATGCATGATCCCGTGACCAAACACTTGGTAACTTTGAGCTCATTATGATGATGCATTACCGAGTGGCCCAGAGATACCTCTCCGTCATACGGAGTGACAAATCCCAATCTCGATCCGTGTCAACCCAACAGACACTTTCAGAGATACCTGTAGTGCACCTTTATAGTCACCCAATTACGTTGTGACGTTTGGTACACCCAAAACACTCCTACGGTATCCGGGAGTTACACGATCTCATGGTCTAAGGAAAATATACTTGACATTGGAAAAAGCTCTAGCAAACAAACTACACTATCTTGTGCTATGCTTAGGATTGGGTCTTGTCCATCACATCATTCTCCTAATGATGTGATCCCATTATCAACGACATCCAATGTCCATAGCCAGGAAACCATGACTATCTGTTGATCAACGAGCTAGTCAACTAGAGGCTCACTAGGGACATATTATGGTCTATGTATTCACACCTGTATTACGATTTCCGGGTAATACAGTTATAGCATGAATAAAGACAATTATCATGAACAAGGAAATATAATAATAATACTTTTATTATTGCCTCTAGGGCATATTTCCAACATATGGAGTTCCAAGGACCATCGTATCAGATAGAGGAACACAGTTTACCTCAAAGTTTTGGAATCAGCTGCACCAGACTTTGGGTACTAGGCTAGAGTTCAGTAGAGCCTTTCATCCGCAGACAGATGGATAGACCGAGAGAGTCAATCAGATTCTGGAGGACATCTTGAGATTGTGTGCGCTAAATTATGGATCTAGTAGGGATGATAATCTACCTTACGCGGAGTTCTCATACAACAACAGTTACCAAGCCAGTTTGAAGATGGCCCCTTTTAAAGTTTTGTATGGAGAAGGAGCCAGACACCGTTGATGTGGGATGAAGTTGGAGACTGTCAGTTGTTTGGACCAAATGTGATCAAGGAGTCAGAAAAGAATGTTAAGTTGATTCGAGATAGACTGAAGGTAGCTCAGTCCAGGCAGAAGAGTTATGCAGACTCAAAAACACAAGGATTTAGTCTATGAAATTGGAGACAGAGCATGTCTTCATATGTCCCCTCTGCGAGGAGTTAAACGATTTGAAGTTAAGGGAAAGTTAGCCTCGAGATTTGTAGGACCATACCGAGTTTGGAGCGTATGGTGAAAGGACCATGATGTCGCCTAGAGGGGGGGGGGGTGAATAGGCGTTTTAAAATCTTACACGGATTTGGCTATATCCTAATGCGGAAATAAACTAAGAGGATACTTTTCAAGCACAAATCCTAAATATACCAGGCTAACTAAGTGCACCAACAACTTAGGATAAACAAGATGAGAACAACGAGGATATGAGTAAGCCCAAGTAAGTTACACAAACTTACTCAATGTATATCACAAGATATATAAATGAATAATACACACAACCACAAGTAAGCAATACAAGCTTACACAAATTGTATCAC
Organism: Triticum timopheevii; assembly: GCA_963921465.1. NCBI lineage: Eukaryota > Viridiplantae > Streptophyta > Magnoliopsida > Poales > Poaceae > Triticum > Triticum timopheevii. The sequence continues at coordinate 159,896,309 of OY997272.1, forward strand.
AATATATGGAATTGAATGATACAATGAAACTCAAGTAAGCACTACAAGCTTACACAAGTTATGTCACAAGATATGGAAATGAATGTTACAAGCTAGCAATTCACGCTAAGCTCACGATAGAACAATAGTAGCAAGTATGAATTGCGGACTATAAAGTCTTGGCCTAGATAATCTCTACGATATGGTAACCAACACAATATAATGAGGACAACAAGATATAGTGAATGCAAGGTCAAGAGACCAAAGTAAACCACAAGTAGTGGCTAGGGTTAGAATTAACCGAAGACACGGAGACGAGGATGTATCCCGATGTTCACTTCCTTGGAGGGAAGCTAGTCACCGTTAGAGAGGTGGATGTTACCACGAAGGCACACCAACGCCATGAAGGCTCACCCTATTCTCCTTGAGATATCACCACGAAGGCGATTCTCAACCACTAGTGGTAGACCTTGAGGCGGCCTCCAAACCTTCACAAACTTTCCGGGGGACAAATCACAAGTTGATTTCTCACCGGAGCACTCCTACCGCCTAGGAGTCTCCAACCTCCAAGAGTAACAAGATCAAGGGGGAAATGCTCAAGACTTGCTCAAATCACGAATTGCTTTGGTCACAAGAGGGAGAGGGAGAGGATCTATCTTTTGATTGGAACAACTCTCAAGAACACTCACTAATCTCTCCGGGATCTAAGATTTGGTGTAGGAGAAGTGAGAGGGAGCCACTTGTGTTCTTGGGACGATTTGGGATGAAGTGCTCAACCCTCCCCCGGAGTGGGAGAGGGATATTTATACCCCCAAAGAAAATAGAGCCGTTTCCCACAGTTGTTGACCTGCCCGGATGATCTGGACGCATACCCGGATGATCCGGGCAATGCCCGGATGATCCGGGAAGGTCAATATACAATGTGGTGAAGTAGATACCCGGATGTCCGGGGACATAGCCGGATGATCCGGGCAATTCCCGGATGATCCGGGTGGGTAGCCGGATGATCCGGCTAGCGGAATAAGCTACTATGATGAATTTTACGAATAACCCGGATGATCCGGGCAGGAACCCGGATGATCCGGGCAAAGCCCGGATGATATGGGAGAGGACCCGGATGATCCGGCCAAACCAAACTGTTGCAGCCTAGAAACTGAAACAGGCACAACTTTTACATCCGGACTCCGATTTTGATGATCTTGGGCTCGTTTTGAAGCTATGAAAAAAACCCAGGTCCTCACATAGAGAACCACCCAAGATGAACCAAAATGTAGGATGCAAAATATGCAAAGGTTTTATCATGTATTTGGGTGACCTATTTGGCTTTGGATTTTCTTTGGTATATAGGATATGAGTGGAATTGTGTAGAGAAGATGTTGACTTGAGCAAATATATCACGAACCCCTTTGATCCCCTCTTGATAGTGCGGGATCCCTATAACTCAATAATCATAAAAGGTCTACACTACATAGCTATCAAGAATCCATTCTTGAGTGTATGTGTTCCTTCGGTGTTCATCACTCCACAACACTAACGTCGAAGGAACTAATACCTTTGACTCGAGCCTTTCACTTGAGCTTGAAGTTGAAGTTTCTTCTTGGATCAAGTTGAATGGCAAGACATTGGTGAAGTATTCAAGTAGCTCCCCCATACAAAATGTGGGAAGCTTTGCTTTGTATTTATCTTCATGTGTCCATCATGTGATCATCCACAAGCTTCAAGCATGTAATCCTTCGGGATAGTTATCTTGAACTTGCCCTTGTCAACCATGATCATCAACACTTGATGTCATCCTCTCATAGACACTTGAAATCTCTCTCTCGATGCGAGCCCATGAGAATCTCCTCTCAAAAACATAGGCAACACATAGTATGGGTTAGTACACAAAGCGCAATTGACAAATTCTTACCATACCACAAGATCTCACGTGGCACATGATTTGCACTTGTGTGTTGACCATCTTTGAATTCAATCTTCAATCTTCATCTTGGTCAACCTTAATCTTTGCTCCATGATTAATCTTGATGCACAACTACATGTATATGGCATTCATTCCGAATCCATTCAAAATCCTTCTTGCATCACCCATGGAACAAACCTTCCTATATAACTTGATGTCATTGTTTCTTCATAGGAATTTCATTCATTATCAAGTCTCAATGCATATATAGATGTTGATGGATTTCATCCACCAATTCATCCAATATTCTTCATGCATTGCAAATGGAACTTTCCTTCAAATGTATATCTCAGTGCAAACATTAGTCCATTAGGATTGTCATTAAATTACCAAAACCACACATGGGGACTACATGTACTTTCATATGGGAGAAGTGGCCAACAAGTTGGAGTCACCCGAAGGACTGTCAGGAGTTCATGATGTGTTTCACGTTTCCCAGTTGAAGAAGTGCCATGCAGAGATGGCCAATATTCCCCTGTAAGGACGCTTGACCCGAAGGATAATGATGTTCCATGAAGTGGAGTATCGACTTCATAAGTATAAGTTTTTTATCTCGATATGTGGGACATCCCACGAGGATGAAGAGATGAATTACTATTGGATATGATGTTGGAAATATGGATCAATGGAAATTCCATGATGAGTCTGAGTAATCACGTCTTAATTTGGTACAAATAGAAGGAAGGAAGACATTACAATTGGATGGATTTTAACTATGCTAGGAAGCTAGAATTCGAATGTTGGAATAACGATCAGTTGCCCAGAGGATGAGTTCAAGGTTTACAAGTGATGAGATGGGCCATAACCCACAGGCCCCAGGACCTGCCAAGAAGCAAACACATTCTTGCTGAAGGAAAAACCCTGTAAGAAGTTACGATTTTATCAACCGACGATTCTATAGGAGTTTACGCAAAACCTGAGAGTTGTGAAGGAACGATAGTTGTTTGTCTGGCTTGCAGAATCAATGGATTTATCCGAACTTGGTTCGTCGACAAGAGAAATTCTGCAATGCTTTGAGGATGACCGAGTGTTAGAATGCGAGATTTGCTAAACCATGTACAAGGTAATGATTTGGGTGCGGGATGGATTGATCACCATACCGACTTACTCTTATTATTCGCCTTGCTATATGGGATGGTAAATCTGAGTGACTTACCTATATTAGAGAGACGACGATCAAAACCTTGTTTGAACCTTAGAATGGTATAAGTATTTTCCCTTGTACACGGCAGCTGTTGCCAATCGTAGGATATACGGTGAGGTTCAACCCAGACCCGTTTTCTGCAGGAGAAATCATAAATTGTTGACCACCATGAGATATCGATAGTTGTTTAGTATTGGCGCCAGACCCGTCAGTTAAGAAGACCCAGTCTCGGAATAACCGTACCAAGATGAAAGGACATAAGTATTGAGGAAAAGTTACGCCACTACCGGAAGAGCCCAGAGAAGGAATTTTTCCCGAGATCTAAGAAGACCGACACCGTCAAGAATAAGGATGGAGTATATGAGTATTGATAGGACCGTAACAATGTTTTTAAGGGTGGTAGCACCCCACACCCTGGAGACGATCGATGGATTTTGAGAAGACCCCCAAACCTAACCTATTTCTTGCTAGCCTCTCCGAATCTCGAGGACGAGATTCATTTTAAGGGTGGTAGGTTTGTAACATCCCAAAATTCTAAATTTTGGAATGTTATAAACAAATAGATAGTTTTGATTGATTGTTTGATTGATTGACTGAAAGTGAGTGAATTCAAAACTTTTGAAAGTTAAAATGAGAGGGAATACAAGGACTTTCCCAAACTTTCATTTTTTGCTTTTATGATCTTCGTGAATTCAAATTCTTTTCATCACAAAACCCTGGAGAGAAGATGACATGACTTCTTCCATTTGTTTAAATGACAAGGGGTGTTGAAAATATTTGAGTTTCATTTGGAAAATATTTCCAACCCAGGAACTTTATGCAACTCAATGATTTTCACGAGCGAAGATAAAATGACTTCTTCAAAACATATGAAATATGAGTTGGGAGTTTCAAAGAATTAAAATCAAAGTTCTTTTGAAATTATTTTCAATTTGGAGTTATTTGAGTTTTATTCAAATTATTTTTCTCCAAAAATAAAATATACAGAAATTAGGGTAACATGATTCCCTACAATAGAAAATTGGAGAGAAATAAATTTGAATTCATTTTGGTATTTTTAAAATGATTTTTACTGGATTTTACTAGAGCAGAAGCACTCTTTGCTTTATTTGAATTTGTGTGTATTTTATTTCACTCTAGAAAAATGTTCAGCTTGTAGGAAATCTTTTTCTGAAAATTTTGATATATAATATGCCTATATTATATTCTGTTTTTATTTATTTTATTTATTTCTTTGATTGTGTGTTTTAAAAAAAGAACTTCCCTCCGCCGAACTGGGCCGGCCCAGCTCCTGCCAGGCCAAGGCCCAGCCCGGCGCGCCATCGCCACCAACCCCGAGCAGGAGTCCGACGCCCGCACGCCGCCGCGCCGCCATGACCGACCCGGCCACCCCGCCGCCTTGGCCCCTCCTCCACGCCACCGCCGCCCCTCTTCCTATAAATCCCGCAGCCCCGACCCTCTCCCTCTCTTTTTCGCCGCGCCGCCGCACTTCTCGCCGTACTCGCCGAAGCCGCCGCTCCGGCGAGATCCGTCGCCGCCGCCCCACTCCGTCCCGTCACCGTGGACCACCGCGGACGCCGCCATCCTCTTCGCCTTCCCGCGCCGCCCCTCCCCGTGCCCTTCGCCGCCCTCCTGGACGACCGGAGCCGCCGCCCCGGCCGGACCCGAGCCGCCGCTGCCGCGTCGCTCCGCCTCACCGCCTCACTTCGCCAGGAACCACCGCCGCCGCCGGTTTATTCGCCCGAGCCGGTAAAACCGATAAAACCCCGGTTTTATTTTTTAGTTTGGTTTTATATTGTTTAGATCGGTTTTCTTTATAGTTAGTCCTATTCGGTGATCGTTCGCTGTTTTAACCCTTCACAGCGAACGAATTCGTTCATTAGCATTCGTTAGTGAACGTTCGTTAAATAGACTTTTCTTTTATTTTTATTTCGGCCAGGGACCTATCTGTGAATACTTTTTCTGCAGATTAGCCCCTTGAATTCAAACGGTCACAACTTTTTGTCCGTTTATCCAAATCCAACGAAACCAATGACCACTTCTTTGTTACGATCCCCTGTATCTAGATAACCAACTTGAACATGTTTTTGAAAGTTTAAAATTTGAATTTAAAATAGTTTTGTATTTGAACTTCGTTTGATCGTAACTTGAGTTTTATAACTCCGATTTGAGTGATTCTTTTTGCAACTCGAAACTCTTGACCTAAACTTTCTGATAAGGCTGAATTCACTTAATTTTGGTACTGTTAGAAATTGTTTTATGTTGCAAGAGTTATTTGATTGATTTTGATGTTTTTCGAATTGTGTTCTTCGTTCTTTCCGATCTTTTGAGTGATTGCTTATGTGAGGTTACTATTGCTTGCTCACGATAGATTGACCGGAGTGTGACGAGTAGAACTATCAAGAGTTTTGAGTGCGAATCATCTTCATCAACATTGCAGGCAAGTTCACACTTTGATCATATCCCTTTTCATACCCAGTTTTTATGCATTAGATCAATCCTCAAACATTGCATGACTAGGATCTAATTAAATTATGGGATGGGAAGTAGATGAGGTAGTACCTATTACCTGTTTTATTTTCAAACCCTTTGGAGTTACTTCTACGTTTGCTTATTATGCCATGCTATGCTCGTAGACGTGGATTGGATGAGTGAATTTCCATGACAGATGTGAGATTGTTAATTAATGGTTTATTTAAGGTGGCAACTTAAACACACATCTGGGTGGATTGAGGCACCTGGTTACTCCAGGACTTGCCTGTCTAGGCACCTGGGTTTCCAGGACTTGCCTGTTTTTCTTCAGACCGCCACCCAGGCTCAAAGGGATCATAAGGTTATTCATGCTACAAACTTCCATGTGCAGCCACATGCTATTATGGGCTCTAGCATAGTTGATTAAGTCGTGCGAACTCTTACAGGGTAGACTAGCAGATGTAGGGGATGTAGGTTGGTACGGTCTACCCTCTACGTAAGGTGCAAGCGCTTCTAAAAGACTATGTCTCGGTTATCCGTTTCTCAAACACCATGTAGTGCGAGAAACCAAACGGAGGAGATCGAGTCATGTGGGGAAAAGTGCGCAAACCTCTGCAGAGTGTATAAACTAATCATGATTAGCCGTGTCCCTGGTTATGGACATCTTGAGTATCTAGTACTTGGATATCATGTGAATCTCATCATGTTACTCTAATTTAATACTGTTGGGTTGTTAATGAGTACTTTTAATTGGGATTGAGAATGCTGTCAACCATTCTCAATGTTTAACAACCACCATGATAGTTAAATAAATTTATTCCTTTGCAGTAGGGAAAAATTGGCTTTTCGCAAAAACATTATAACCATAGAGCCCCCACCAGCCATATATGCATGTAGTGATAGCCTTTATTCATCATTTCTCTATGGTGTGAATTTGCCAGTACATTCAATGTACTGACCCTTTGTGGCTGCAACGTCTCATGTTGCAGGATCTTACGACGAGTAAGTGATACATTAGGGTTACGATTTCCTATACTCAACTTTGCCGTTGGTGTTGATGGGAATCCACAACCTTGTTACTTCCGCTATTTGGATTGAGGTAATAGTATTTACGTTACTTTATACATGTGATTTACCTCTGTTATAAATCCTCGAGTACTGTGTGTGTCAGCATACCGATCCAGGGATGACACTTAAGCACAGAGACTTGATCCATTCGGGTCAGGTCGCTACACATTTCCATAGCCATTCCGAGATATATTGCCATGCAACTTCCATCATCATCATATACATGACTTGAGCATTCATTATCATATTGCTTTGCATGATCGTAAGATAGCTAGCATGATGTTTTCATGTCTTGTCCGTTTTTTGATGTCATTGCTATGCTAGATCATTGCACATCCCGATACACCGCCGGAAGCATTCATATAGAGTCATATCTTTGTTCTAGATATTGAGTTGTAAGTAAATAAAAGTGTGATGATCATCATTATTAGAGCATTGCCCCAGTGAGGAAAGGATGATGGAGACTATGATTCCCCCACAAGTCGGGATGAGACTCCGGACTTTAAAAAATAAAAGAGGCCAAAGAAGCCCAAATAAAAAAGAGGCCAAAGAAGCCAACCAAAAAGAAGAAGAAAATGAAAAAGAAAAAGAAAAAAATGAGAGAAAAAGAGAGAAGGGGCAATGTTACTATCCTTTTACCACACTTGTGCTTCAAAGTAGCACCATGTTCTTCATAGAGAGAGCCTCCTATGCTTTCACTTTCATATACTACTGGGAATTTTCATTATAAAACTTGGCTTGTATATTCCGATGATGTGAGACCTTCTCCCTTTTTGTCTTCTCCACATAACCCCCACCATCATATTCTATTCTACCTATAGTGCTATGTCCATGGCTCACGCTCATGTATTGCGTGAAAGTTGAAAACGTTTGAGATTATTAAAGTATGAAACAATTGCTTGGCTTGTCATCGGGGTTGTGCATGATTAAATACTTTGTGTGATGAAGATAGAGCAACAGCCAGACTATATGATTTTGTAGGGATAACTCTCTTTGGCCATGTTGTTTTGAAAATACATGATTGCTTTATTGGTACGCTCGAAGTATTATTGATTTTATGTCAAATGATAGACTATTGCCTTGAATCACTCGTGTCTTAATATTCATGCCATGATTAGACATATGATCAAGATTATGCTAGGTAGCACTCCACATCAAAAATTATCTTTTTTATCATTTACCTACTCGAGGACGAGCAGGAATTAAGCTTGGGGATGCTGATACGTCTCCATCGTATCTATAATTTTTGATTGTTCCATGCCAATATTATTCAACTTTTATATACTTTTGGCAACTTTTTATACTATTTTTTGGGACTAACATATTGATCCAGTGCCCAGTGCCAGTTCCTGCCTGTTGCATGTTTTTTGTTTCGCAGAAACCCAATATCAAACGGAGTCCAAACGGGATAAAAACGGACGGAGATTTCTTTTGGTATATTTATGATTTTTGGCAAGTAAAATCAACGCGAAACGGTGTCCGGGGTGGCCACGAGACAGGGGGCGCGCCCTCCCCCCTGGGCGCGGCCTGGGCTCTCGTGGGCCACCCGTAAGGCGGTTGACGCTCTTCTTTTGGCGCAAGAAAGCTAATTTTATGAGAAAAATCTGGGCGAAAGATTCACCCCAATCGGAGTTACGGATCTCCAGATATAAAGGAAACGGTGAAGGGGTAGAATCTGAGAACGCAGAAACAGAGAGATAGATCCAATCTCGGAGGGGCTCTCGCCCCTCCCACGCCATGGGAGCCAAGGACCAGAGGGGAAACCCTTCTCCCATCTAGGGAGAAGGTCAAGGAAGAAGAAGAAGAAGACGAAGAAGAAGGGGGCTCTCTCCCCCTTGCTTCCGGTGGCGCCGGAACACCGCGGGGGCCATCATCATCACCGCGATCTTCACCAACACCTTCGCCATCTTCACTAACATCACCATCACCTTCCCCCTTCTATCTACAGCGGTCCACTCTCCCGCAACCCGCTGTACCCTTTACTTGAACATGGTGCTTTATTCTTCATATTATTATCCAATGATGTGTTGCCATCCTATGATGTCTGAGTAGATTTCCGTTGTCCTATCGGTGATTGATGAATTGCTATGATTGGTTTGAGTTGCATGTTTCATTATTGGTGCTTTCCTATTGTGCCCTCTGTGTCGCGCAATCATGAGGGATTCCCATTGTAGGGTTTGCAATATGTTTATGATTTGCTTATGGTGGGTTGCGTGAGTGACTGAAACACAAACCCGAGTAAGTAGGTTGTTTGCGTATGGGATAAAAGGGGACTTGATACTTTAATGCTATGGTTGGGTTTTACCTTAATGAATCTTTAGTAGTTGCGGATGCTTGCTAGAGTTCCAATCATAAGTGCATATGATCCAAGAAGAGAAAGTATGTTAGCTTATGCCTCTCCCTCATATAGAATTGCAATAGTGATTACCGGTCTAGTAACATAGTCAATTGCTTAGGGGCAATTCCACAAATCCTACCACCACTTTTCCATACTCGCTATATTTACTTTATTGCATCTTTATCTAAACAGCCCCTACTTTTTGTTTACGTGTTCTTTATTATCTTGCAAACCTATCCTATCACACCTACAAAGTACTTCTAGTTTCATACTTGTTCTAGGTAAAGCGAACGCCAAGCATGCGTAGAGTCGTATCAGTGGCTGATAGGACTTGAGAGAGTATTTGTTCTACCTTTAGCTCCTCATTGGGTTCGACACTCTTACTTATCGAAAGAGGCTACAACTATCCCATATACTTGCGGGTCATCAATCATCGAGAACTTTTAAAGATTCATGAAAAGCTACGCTTTGAAAAGCTCAACCTAGAGCAAGAGCATGAGTTTTTAAAGGCAATCAATGATGATATTCACAAGAAAAGTTCTTCTTACATTGCCAAGTGTTTACTCTTGTCTACTTACATGCCACAAGTAAAATCTAGCAACAAGAACAAATAGATTCTTCCTCTAGTAGTAACAATAATCATGCTAAATCCAATGTTGTTGCTTCTAGTAATTCTCTTGATTCCACTAATGATTCTCTTAGCCAAGTTACACTTGAACAAGAAAATAGCTTATTGAAGGGAATTATAGATAAAGGTGTTTACAAGATCCTTGCCGGAAGTAAGCAACTTGTGGAAATTGTACGCAAGCAAGGAAGGCACCGGAAGAACCAAGGTGTTGGTTTTGAACGAAATTTCAATGCCAATGGACTTGAGTGGGAAGAATATCAATACCCCAAGACGAAGTTTGTTCCTCAACAAGAGAAGTATGATCCTACTTCTTTACAAGGGACACAAGCTCAAGATGATCTTCCACCACAAGACGACAAGCAAAAAGGCAAGGATAAGCTTCAAGAGGAGATTGATGCATTTGAAGAAGCTCCCAAGGCCTTGGTCAAGTGGGTTCCCAAGACTACATCAAGTTCTACTTCATCAAGTACGACTATAACCCAAAGGATTCCCATCAAGATGATGTGGATCCCGAAGAAGAAGAATGTCGGTGTCAAAACCGGCGGATCTCGGGTAGGGGGTCCCGAACTGTGCGTGTAAGGCTAATGGTAACAGGAGGCGGCGGACACAATGTTTACCTAGGTTCGGGCCCTCTCGATGGAGGTAATACCCTACTTCCTGCTTGATTGATCATGATGATATGAGTATTACAAGAGTTGATCTACCATGAGATCGTAGAGGCTAAACCCTAGAAGCTAGCCTATGATTATGATTGTTCTTGTCCTACGGACTAAACCCTCCGGTTTATATAGACACCGGAGGGGGCTAGGGTTACACAAAGTCGGTTATAGAGAAGGAGATCTACATATCTGGATTGCCAAGCTTGCCTTCCACGCAAAGGAGAGTCCCACCCGGACACGGGACGCAGTCTTCAATATTGTATCTTCATAGTCCAATAGTCCGGCCAAAGTATATAGTCCGGCTGTCCGAGGACCCCCTAATCCAGGACTCCCTCAGTAGCCCCTGAACCAAGCTTTAATGATGATGAGTCTGGCGCGCAGATTGTCTTCGGCATGGCAAGGCGGGTTCTTCTCTAAATCCAGTGTACCTGTTGTAATGAGTAGCGTCCGGCTTCCCATTAATGTTGCACTCCTCGGCTTCTGTATTTTAATAATGGCAATCTCCACATGTCGAGCGAATGCAAGAAGTCGGGGCATTTTTACATTTCCACCCTGACCATGTTAGTAGATCGTCTATTAAAGAGACGGGGATCCTCAGATCCAAATCACACCATCTTCCCCCGGCGAGTATCCATCAGAGCGCGCCCGGAAAAAACCATCCCATCATGGCCGGCCGTCGCAGCTCATCCTCTCGCTCCCGTAGCACTAAGCCAGGCGATTGGGAGAAGTGTTCCGTCCCTCACAGCCGATTGGTAGAGTTGCAGACTCAGGGGTTTCTCCCGCCTACGTATATGGTCCCCGTCCAAGCCGGAGTAGCCTCTTACAATGGCGGGGAGCAAGCGGAGAGTTTTCCCAACCCATCCAGGGGGAGTGGGTATGCCTTGTCCCCTTCTTGCTGAGGGGCCTTGGATTTCCAGTCCATCCGTTCCTCCGCGGGCTCCTGGAGTATTATGGCCTCCATCTACATAACTTCACTCCTGCCTCTATATTACACATTGCCGGCTACGTCGCCTTTTGCGAGCTGTTTCTGGGCTGCGAAGCTCATTTCGAGCTATGGAAGAGCCTATTCTGCCTTGTACCCCGCCCTCGGGAGGGGTCAATATATCAAGTGGGCGGAGCCGAAATATGGTGTATCGCCATACCTATCTGGTACTCCGAAGAAGACATCCAAAGACTGGCCTTCGGAGTGGTTTTATATGGAGGACGTCCCCCTTCCGGACCCTATTCTGATGGGCCTTCCTGAGTTTGCAAATGCCCCGTTGAAGAAACTCCATAGCTGGCGCCCCCGGAGCCCCCAGGAGGAAGATAACAGAGAGGTCCTTTATGTGATGGGCAGGATAAAAATGCTGGCCAAATCAGGACTGACAATAATCGAGGTTATGTCAATATGTATAATGTGGGGGGTACAACCACTTCAGTATTGGGGGAAACCCATGTGGCACTTCAATGGAGAAGACGATGCCACCTGCTGCGGTCGTAAAGGTCCGGACTCCTCCGCCGCTCTGGCGAAAATACTGTCCGATTTGTTCGAAGGAGAAGAAGAGGAGTTCATCCGTATTAAGCCACGGGATGGATTCTCCATGTACAACCCCCAAGCTGGGTGATCTGCTATCTTTTACTCTAGTCCTTCCCACATTCTTCATCACAAATATTTACCTTGCTAATTCATAGCAGGAACTGCGAAAAGCTGTGAGGGAGGTCCACAACCCGTCTCCACAGCCAGAGACCCCGACCGGGCCCTCGACCCCGGACTCGAAGAAGATCCGGACGTATTTGTGGAGCTTGTTGACAGGACATTCTATCAGCTAAGCTGTGATGGTGCCTTGGTAGCCATCATAGCCGATTACCCTGGCCTACTCCCTGCATTGCATGTAAGTAAAACCGGAGTCCCAACTTCCGAGAAGGATCCCTTCTTTGCACCTTACCCACCGCACACGTATTGCGTCTTACAGGGAAGGCCATCGGGGCGCCGTGCCGAACCCACGGTGACTCGTCAACATGGGGCACCGAAGCCGGGTAGGCTCAAAAGGTAGGCCGTCAGGATTGAGACGCCATCGTAGAGGTATGAAAAAACCTGCTCCGTGATTATCGTCTTTAAAATATAATAATGTTCGTGGTTCCTAGCAGAAAAACGCTCGCTGGACTGTGTCTGGAGAACCTGTCGGCCACGCCTCCACCAGCCGGACTCCAGAGCCGGACTTAGGGTCAGAGGCTAACGCGGGGACAACGCCGGATAGTACTCCTACAGAGGATGCGGATAGACTGTCCGCTACGAATTCCGAAGTGGAGAGCGCCATGAATCACAGGCGTCGCCGGGCCGTACTCCGCGACCCTAGTTTCTCTGAAGAGGCGTTCAATGCCTTCAACTCAGGAGACACGTACATCCGAGCTGCTCAAGATGGCCTTGCCAGAGCCACGGACCAGTATGTAAAGGATATACGGGTAAGAAAATCTGATAATTATGTATATCAGTAGCCCCTGAGACTTGAAACAGTTGGCACAACTGATTTAAGGATCATTGTATGCATAGGTTCTTACGGAGAAGAATACCCAGTTGTCTCAAGAGCTGGGGGAGTTCAAAGCCCAGCTACGGGCCGAAGTTTCTGGAATGGAAGAGTCCAAGAAGGCCCTATCTGGTAATACTTGTCTTGATCCAAAAGAATGTAATGACATGTACCAGTTAGTATTCGGCATGCATGCAAATCTAACAATAGATTCTGCAGACAATCCCAGAGGTAATTCGGAGATCGTACCGGGGGATGAGCAACATGCTCAATGATAGGTAGAGGCTGGTGAGCTCATGCTTACATGGTTATTCGAGAGAAAAATGATCTCCAGGATGCCCATACCTGGCTGGGCGTTGAACTAAAAGATGTTCGAGCCCAACTTGCTGACTCCGTGAAGGAGAATAAGAGGCTTTGACGCGGCGTTTTTAGTAAGTGCTCGAATGAACCTTTATAGAGTTCGGCGAAGAAACGGGCTAATAGAGTTATGTCTGTAGGTATGTTGACAGGTCATCCCGAAGAGGATATGCCCAGATCTGCAGGCGATCTTCTGCAAGAGCTCTCACAACTGCACGAACAAGCTTGGTAGGTGATGCAGGGTATTGCTCAGGCCTTGTGGCCATCCGCCTCCCTGCTAGGAGGCATGGGGGAGCTTGTAGAGATGCTCAAGGGAGCGCGGCGGCGCTTCCGATTATGGAAGATATCGGCCTGCTATCAAGGTGCAAGGGAAGCTTGGGCCATGGTGAAGACATGATACACCAAGGCTGACCCAAACCACATGGCTGAAGTCGGACCTGTAGGGTCGGATGGGAAAGAGAACCCCGTTAGTTTGGTATATGACCAGGTAGGTTTAGCTGCAAAGTATTCCCAACAGGATTGTAGGCTAGACAGCCTGTTGGATGGTATAGAAGAAGAATTTAGTCAGTCTAAGTGACTGTGTACTTCAAATGACGTATTTTGTTCCTAGCCAGATTGTAAATCATTTGTCATGGCGGACCTTTTCGCTTCAACCTCCGGGCCCGATAGTCCGGAGTGTATCCGAATACCCGCTCAGTTATGTAAAAACCGGGGTACGCGTGGAAACCAGGCGTAGGGGTCATAAGTGCTTGAACAGACAAGTACCCAACTAGTTATGTTATATTACATGGATAGTAAGAAACATCTTCCAGGGAGAATACTTCCGTTAAGGGTTCCTTTCCCTGGGTACGCATGCATTAATGTGCATGTCCGAACTGCGAAGAGAGACGCGGGATATAAACATCTGGGGCATGTGTTGCAATAGGTAAGAAACATCTTTTGTTCACCGACCAAATATTCCCTCAAGAACGCTAGCTTTCGGCTTCACCCAGTCTGAGGTACACATTGGGCTGACCCGGCAGTAACAATCGCAGAGGTGCTCCCCTTATCCCCTAGCCGAACTAACGGGAACGTAGGGCATAAACACAGGAACCAGGCAACCCAGCTTGGCCAAAACTTAAGTCATATCGATGCATATAATGGCGAAAAAAGGTACATATGGAGAAGTGACACATATGTAGTGGGCATAAAGCCCGGGAGATAATTATATTAAGCTTCTGTATAAGAAACCCCCAGGTATAATGAGCGCGCATGGCGCGTCAAGATTGTGTAGTCAAGACACACTTTAAGCTTTGAAGGCCATAAAAAGGAAGAAAGAAAAAGAGGATATAACTTAAAAAAGAAAGGCGGAGGTAAGGAGATAAACACAGAGTTCGGCACTAGGTGTAGAATCTTCTGAGTCTGGCCGCGTTCCATGGGTTTGGCTCGAGTCGATTATCATATGCATCCTGCAGACGGTATGCCCCTCCGGTGAGAACTTTATCAATGATGAAGGGACCCTCCCACTTGGGCTTGAGCTTGTCATTTTTCTTCTCCGGTAGGCGTAGAACGAGTTCGCCAACGTTATAAGTTTTGGCCCGTACTTTTCTGCTTTGATACCTGCGAGCCTATTGCTGATATAATGTGTAACGGGCTGACGTCGCGCTCCTCCTCCAAGGCATCTAAACTGTCCTGACGATCGAGCTCGGCTTCTTTCTCTTTGTACATGCGCACTCGAGGTGAGTCATGAATGATATGGCAGGGCAATACCGCCTCTGCGCCATACACCATAAAAAATGGTGTGTATCCGGTAGTGCGATTCGGCGTGGTCTGTAGTCCCCATAGTACGGAGTCAAGCTCCTCGACCCAGTGCATATCTGATTCCTTTAGGGATCGCACTAGTCTGGGTTTGATGCCACTCATAATGGGACCGTTTGCTCGTTCGACTTGACCGTTCATTTGGGGGTGATAGACGGAGGCGTAATCGAGCTTAATGCCCATGTTGCCGCACCAAGTTTTCACCTCGTCGGCTCTGAAGTTGGAGCCGTTATCGATGATGATGCTGTGGGGGACACCGTAACGGTGTACAACCCCTGATATGAAGTCTATCACTGGTCCGGATTCAGCCGTTTTAACTGGTTTGGCTTCTATCCATTTGGTGAATTTATCCACCATGACCAACAAGTATTTTTTTCTTATGGCTTCCTCCTTTAAGAGGTCCAACCATATCAAGCTCCCAGACTGCAAAGGGCCAAGTTATGGGGATTGTTTGGAGAGCGGTAGGTGGCATATGGCTTTGATTTGCAAAAAGCTAGCAACCGAGGCAATGCTGGACGAGGTCTTGTGCGTCTGCTTGGGCTGTCAGCCAGTAGAAACCTGTACGGAAGGCCTTGCTTACAAGGGCCCGAGCTGCAGCGTGGTGGGCGCCGAGTCCCGCATGAATTTCGGCCAAGAGCTGCCACCCTTCCTCTTCAGAGATGCACCTTTGGAGCACTCCAGTCGCGCTTTTCTTGTAAAGCTCTCCCTCGTGGACCTTGTAGGCTTTAGAGCGCCGGACAATGCAACGTGCCTCATTTTAGTCCTCAGGGAGTTCTTGCCTATTTAAGTAGGCTAAGAAGGGTTCCGTCCACGGGGTGATGACAGCCATAATCACATGGGCCGAAGGTGTTATTTCGGTGGCGGAGCCTCCGATTACGTTAGAGTGTTCGGGATCTGGGGTTGTGTTCGGATCCGGACTGGTATTGCCGGTCTCCCCTTCCCACACCACGGATGGCTTGAACAGCCTTTCCAAGAAGATATTAGGTGGGACAGGGTCGCGCTCGGCGCCGATGCGGGCGAGGATATCCGCCGCTTGATTGTTCTCTTGGACCACATAGTGGAATTCGAGCCCCTCGAACCGAGATGACATTTTGAGGACGGCATTACGATAAGCCGCCATTTTTGGGTCCTTGGCGTCAAAGTCTCCATTTATTTGCGATATTGCAAGGTTCGAATCCCCACGCACTTCTAGGCGTTGAATGCCCATGGAGACTGCCATCCGAAACCATGCAAATGAGCTTCATATTCGGCTGCATTGTTGGAGTCTGTGTATAATATTTGGAGTACGTATTGGACTGTATCTCTGGTGGGGGATGTCAGGACGACGCCTGCCCCCAGACCAGCCAGCATGTTAGAGCCATCAAAGTGCATGATCCAATTGGAGTACGCGCTGTACTCTTTCGGGAGTTCGGCTTCTGTCCATTCGGCGATGAAGTCAGCCAGTACTTGCTACTTAATGGCTCGTCGTGGTTTGTATGTGATGTCGAATGGGAGGAGCTCGATAGCCCACTTAGCAATCCGGCCCGTGGCATTGCGGTTATTTATTATATCGTTTAGTGGAACTTCAGAGGCCACCGTGATCGAACACTCTTGAAAGTATTGTCGTAGTTTCCGGGATGCCATGAAGATCGCGTATGCTATCTTTTGATAATGTGGGTACCATGACTTTCATGGAGTGAGGACAGTGGATACATAGTATACCGGCTTTTGAAGCGGGAACCTATGTCCGTTCGTCTCTCGTTCGACGACGAGCATTGCGCTTACAACCTGGTGTGTTGCAGCTATATATAACAGCATGGGTTCACCGATATTTGGCACGACCAGGATTGGATTGCTAGCCAAGAGGGCCTTTATTTCTTCCAGTCCGGCCGTAGCCGCGTCCGTCCACTCAAAGTGTTCGCTGCGTTGAAGAAGGCGATAAAGAGGTAGTGCCTTTTCTTCCAATCCGGAGATAAAGCGGCTTAGGGCAGCCACTCATCCAGTTAATTTCTAGATTTGTTTGAGGTCTGTTGGGGTAGCCAACTGTGACAGAGCTCGGATTTTAGCTGGATTTGCTTCAATTCCTCTATTGGAAACAATGAAGCCCAAGAGCTTTCCGGCAGGCACGCCGAAAACGCATTTTTCCGGGTTGAGCTTGATGTCATATGTTCGGAGATTGTCGAACGTAAGCCTCAAGTCGTCTATTAAAGATTCGACGTGTCTGGTTTTGATGACCACATCTTCTACGTATGCCTCCACTGTTTTGCCGATTTGTTTTTCCAGGCATGTCTGAATCATGCGTTGATAGGTTGCACCGACATTTTTTGAGCCCGAAAGGCATGGTGTTAAAACAGAAGGGGCTGTATGGTGTGATGAATGTCGTTGCAGATTGATCGGACTCCGCCATATTGATTTGATGGTATCTGGAGTATGTGTCCAGGAAGCACAATGAGTCGTGTCCTGCGGTAGCGTCGATGATTTGATCGATGCGGGGGAGGGGGGAGGGATCCTTGGGGAAAGCCTTATTGAGGTCCTTGAAATCGACACATAGGTGCCAGGATTTGTCCTTCTTTGGTACCATCACTAGGTTTGCTAGTCAGTCCGGATGTTTTATTTCTCTGATGAATCCGGCCTCGAGTAACTTGGCTAGCTCTTCTCCCATGGCTTGTCGCTTGGGTTCTGAAAAGCGCCGAAGAGTCTGCTTCACCAACTTGTATCCCTTCAGTATGTTTAGGATATGCTCGGCCAGCCTGTGTGGGATACCTAGCATGTCTAAAGGATGCCAGGCGAAGATGTCCCAATTCTCACGCAAGAACTCTCACAGTGCAGCGTCTATTGTGGGGTTCAGCTGTGCCTCGATGGATGTTGTTTTTGTAGGGTCCGTTGGGTGGACCTGGAATTTGACTATTTCGTCCGCTGGTTTGAAAGAGGTGGACTTGGGTCGTTTGTCGAGTTTCACGTCGTCCCTGTCCACCATGGAGCGCAGTGCAGTTAGTTCTTCGGCCGCGAGGGCTTCGGATAATGCCTCAAGGGCTAGTGCGGCGGTTTTATTTTTGGCACGGAGTGCTACGTCTGGATCACTAGCTAGAGTGATGATTCCATTGGGCCCGGGCGTCTTGAGCTTCATGTGCCCGTAATGGGGTATAGCTTGGAAGCTCGTGAATGCATCCCGCCCTAAAAGGGTGTGGTATCCGCTACTAAACGGGGCCACTTGGAATGTGATTTCTTTGGACCTATAATTCTCCGGCGTGCCGAATACCACATCTACTGTGATTTTTCCCGCAAATCGTGCCTCCCAACTAGGGATGATTCCTCTGAAGGTCGTGCTGCTTTGCTCAACGCGGCTCTTGCCTATTTCCATTTTGTTAAGAGTCTCCTCGTAGATGAGGTTTAATCCGCTGCCGCCATCCATGAGCACTTTAGTAAGCCAGAAGCCGTCCACAATTGGACTAAGGACCAAAGCGGCCGGTGCTCGGATGTTCGGAATTGAGGTTCGTCACTGGGTGCATTGAAGGTTATGGCCCTGTTGTTCCATGGATTAATTGATGTGACATGGCAGACTTGGGCGAGGATGCGGAGTGCTCGCTTGCGCCAATTATTTGAGGCGAAAGTCTCAAAGACTGTCAGTATTCTATTGTTATTTTCTGCGGGATGGTGTTCTGCGGTATTGTTGATGAGGAGATCCTCGCCGCTCTTGGCCACCTGCCGGAGTATCCAACATGCTCTAAGGTTGTGTGTTGGTATGGTATCCGGTGTACTATGAATTTTGCATGGCCCATTAAGCCATCCCTCCAATACGGTTCCACGCCCTGTAGTGGGCTTTGGTTTCTTTGTAATTGGATCGGGTGACTTGCGAGAGTGCACCCTTTTAGTTCGGACGAGGGTTTTAGTAAGAGCCGGAGGATCCCAGAATTTTGTTTGGGTTTTCCAGGCGCTTTCCATCACACAGTACTTCTGTACTATGGCCACCAAGTCAGCAAAGTGTGCTATGTCACGGCGACTTATGGCGTTGAGGATTCCTTGTCCGTGCAATTTTTGCAAAAGAATGAGATTGCGTCTTCCTCGCGATAGTCCTTAACCTTGATCATTACAAGGAGGAGTCTGGCCCAGAAGTGATGTACTGTCTCTTGGGGCTCTTATCTAATGTGGGAAAGATCACTTGTATCAGGTTGGGTGGGTAGATTTAAGTCCAAACCCTGACCCGATCTGAGACCCAGGGGCAAAGGAGCTTTCGAGCTTGGCAGCTCGGGCTCCGGGATGTTGCCCAATTTTTCTGGCCCGCTGTCCAATTCTAGGTTCGGAGCTTGGGCCATGTCCTCCCATAGACGGGTATCCGGCTTGGAGAGCTTGGGAATTCGGACATAGTTCATCCTCGAAATAGAGGAAGAATCGCTGCATTGCTCCTACACCACCGCTATCTGATGGGTGACCGGCGGAGAGTTAATCTCCCTTTGGTCGGGTTTAAGCCCGATCCGATCATAGTCTGTAGCGACTCCCAGGGCGGCGATGCAATCCAAGAGCTCGTTCAGGGAGGAGAGCTCCATTGGATCCATCTGTTCGGTGAATTCCGAGCTGACGTGGAGGCTAATTTTGATGACCTGAGAAGTCATCATCGGTGCGAAGGCCGAACGCGTGGTCATGACGAAGCCGCCTAGTCGGAGAGTTTGGCCTAAATCCAGGGCTCCCCCAGAGGTAATTTGATCCTTGATAGCAAGGCGAGCCATCAAGCCTTATCGTGACGGCACAGTGGAACTCTCAATGAAAGCACCAATGTCGGTGTCAAAACCGGCGGATCTCGGGTAGGGGTCCCGAACTGTGCATCTAAGGCTAATGGTAACAGGAGGCGGGGGACACAATGTTTACCCAGGTTCGGGCCCTCTTGATGGAGGTAATACCCTACTTCCTGCTTCATTGATCTTGATGATATGAGTATTACAAGAGTTGATCTACCACTAGATCATAGAGGCTAAACCCTAGAAGCTAGCCTATGATTATGATTGTTCTTGTCCTACGGACTAAACCCTCTGGTTTATATGGACACCGGAGGGGGCTAGGGTTACACAGAGTCGGTTACAGAGAAGGAGGTCTACATATCTGGATTTCCAAGCTTGCCTTCCACGCAAAGGAGAGTCCCACCCGGACATGGGACGAAGTCTTCAATCTTGTATCTTCATAGTCCAGCAGTCTGGCCAAAGTATATAGTCCGGCTGTCCGAGGACCCCCTAATCCAGGACTCCCTCAAAGAACTAGAGAGTTCTTGAGGGTGACTCTGCCAACATACTTCACTCATATCATTTTGGCAAGAACAAGTGCAAACAACTTCCATATCTTGCACCAGTTCAAGGGGTCACAAACCCTCTTGTTGGTAAGACAAGGGACAAGGCAACCCAATGCTTTCATGGACATCATCTTGTGTGTACATCATTCTATGTCCATGTATATCCTTGTTTGTTCCTTGTGGGACTAACCCGTGTAGGTATTGAAAGTGCAACTCACTCCAATGGATTGCTCCGAATGATCTACATCAACATTGAGCTTCCACATCTTCAACACCTACATGAAGCCATCATAGACAAAACCCAAGGTTAGTTCATCCCTCTTAGGGGGGATATCACATCTAGGGGAGCTTTACTCTAAGAATTGAGCTAAAGCAACTCTAATGGTGTGAACACAACAATGCTTTATGTAAAAGTGGTAACCCCACTTGTGCTTAAACGATGAGTATGACCTATGATCAAATGTTCTCATTTGACTCCTAAGTCAATATACTCATATATAGATGACCTAGTCATCGCAAATTGCTTGATAGATGCTAGAGTGTATGTGCATCCTTTGCCACATATTTCATTTGCCATTTTATTGTGTGAGCATGGTGGTTGCATATTTTACTCATTCGAGGACATCCACTTGTTGCTTTGATTGTTTGACTCTTTCTCTTTTGCCAAGTGGATGGACAAGAATGCCTAAGAACCCCCTCTAGCTATCTATGCTTGTCTCATCTCAAACTCTATTCATGCTACATCACAAAGTTTGATCAAGTCAGATTCGAACCACTCTGTGTGAGGAGCACTCGGAGTCAACGATTCGTCATAGACTTAAACTTCCAAAACCTCCTTGTGCATTTCGGTATGACCGAGTCATCTATTTCGGTCACACCGAGATCACTAAGTTCATCTAGGTTTTCATCTCGGTGCAACCGATTTGAACATTTCGGTCACACCGAGTTGCAGTTACCGCTTGCAATTCTGCATCTCGGTGACACCGAGTTGTTCCACTCGATCACACCGACAGGGTCTAGTTAAGGCTTGCTAAACATTTAACGGTTTAAAAGTAAGTAAAAATATGAAATAAATAGGGGAGCCTCACTCTAATTTAATAAGATGATCCAACGGTGTGATTGTAAAAATATGCATTTATGTGTCCTCAGCTAAAAAGACAAGCATTTCAGCTCACTGCAGGATCAATATATATTGAAACATTTGTTCTTTTTGTCCAGGACACATACAGTCATATTTCTTCAATCCATCCGTTGGATCATGTTATATTATAGGTGTGTTGGTTCAGTATTTTTTACAGAATTTTTGAGAACTTTTACACCGTCAAAAACCTTAACTAGTTCTGTGGCAAGCTATTGTAGAAAATCCTACTCATATATATATATATATATATATATATATATATCCACGGGTGAGATTTTGGAAATTTATTCAAAAGCCCTCAGCCCGCGCGTATCCTACTTTGCCTCCTCGGGTCTCCGGATCGTCTTCTCGCCGTCAGCGACCTCCCGCCGCTGATTTCTGTCGCCGTCAATGGGAATCTGCTCCGCCGTTGCCGCCGTAGCGAACTCTCGCCAAACTAGGGTATGAGTTCGCCCCCTTGTGCTCTCTTTTTACCTCCGATTCTAAGCACGAGGACAACGCTATGATCTTTGCCACGAATGAAATCAATCTATCCAGAGAAAACTTCCTTTAGGTTTAGTTTGATTCGACAATTTAGGGTTAGGTCTCCGCTGAACTCATCTCGGACCGACCGAGTTGTAGAAATCGGTCTCACCAATTTGGCTTAGGCCATTTCACATGCGCTTTTCGGTCTGGCTGAAAACTGCAAATCGGTGTGACCGAGTTCAATTCTCTATGAAACCTAGTAATCTCGGTGTCACCAAACTGTGACTCGGTCTGACTGAGTTCACTAGTTTAGGTTCCAAATGTTGCTTCGGTATCACCAAGTTTATCAGTTCGGTAGCTCCGAAATCATTTCAGCTTAAACAAAGTTTTTGACTCATTTGTTTTGCAAAAATCTCTGCACTTTGTGATGCTCATCTACTCTACCTCATCTATATCTATTCACAGGGTTTGTTGTCAGTTTGCCTGCCAAGATGTGTGAATAGAGTGATAGCCAGAATAAATCTGAAGAGCAAATGCAAATGAGTGAGGGCACTAGTCCCTCAAGCAACTATGATGAGGGCAGGAGGAGCACACCAAGTAACTTGCCCAAGGTAGCCACCAGGACAAGAAAGAAGAGAACCTCAGACTCTGGGGATGAGGACTATGTTGCTGTTGAGGATGAGGCCACCTCAAAGAAGAAAGTGTTGAAGAAAGAGTATGGCACTGCTGCTGCAACAAAGTCTGGTATGAACAAGAAGGCACCAGCAAGGAGAGTCCCAATGTCAAAGCCAAGGAAAGCTCCAACAGGAGAAACCATGAAATTCACAATAGAATCAGATGATGGTGAGGCAGTTGGAGATGGCAAGAAGAAGAAGAGGGCAAGAACCACAACTGCAAAAGTTTTTGGAAAGTCAACTATGGTAAGAGATTCAGAAGAAGAGGAAGAGGAAGAGGATGCTACACCAGCACCCAAGTCACAAAAGCTTATGGGAGATGCAATCAAGTCAGGGGCTACTATAGCTAAGCCCAAATCTGCTCCGAAAGCTGCTGCTCAAGCCACCAAGTTTGCACCCAAGAGAAGCACCGGAAACATCCCAGCTGAAGAGAAGAACAAGGCCCTAGTGCCTGAAGTTGAAGAAGAAGATGTTGAAGCCCAAGTGCTGAGAAAGCTTAAACCAAAGATTCCAGACCACAATGACACTCATCCAGTGGCAGAGGACATGAACATCAGAAAGGATGCAGGTCTGAGACTTTGGAGGAAGAATGATCCTTATGTTGTGAGAAGGAGGACTGCAGTGGACTTCAGGTTCCACACCAAAGAACAACAAGATTTCTATGAGACCATTCTGCTTGAAAAGAAGCCAATTGTCTGTGATATGAGATGGGTTGATTGGGAATATATCAAAGAGAATGAAGATCACTTTCCAGGTGTATATGACAGCTTTAAATCTTGAGGAGTCGACAAGTTTTTTGGACAGAAGCTCACTAAATGGAATGATGAGCTGATCATGCAATTCTACTCCACTGCTCATTTCTATCCAGATGGAAGGATAGTGTGGATGTCTGAAGGTACAAGGTACTAGTCAACTGTTGAAGAATGGGCAAAGTTGATCAATGCTCCAGAATACCATCAGGATGATTTGGATGTGTACGCCAAGAAGAAGAAAGACCACAACTCCATGGCAAGTATGTATAAGGAAATTCCTGATGAAGCCCTGGAAACTCATAAGTTGGGCTCAGTGAAATACATGTTGTCTGGTCTACCTACTATCAACACCATCTTAAGGCAAACTCTGTTGCCCAAATCTGGAGATCATAGGATGATAAGAGGACATTCAATCAACTTGCTGCACATTTTTATGTCCCTCAAAAATTCAAGGTCACGAGTCTGATTGTAGAGACAATCCAGAGGACAACTGCTGATCAGAAAAGATCTTGTGGGTATGCTCCACACATTTAGGTGCTCATCAACTCAAAGATGGGCACAAGCACTTACTTGTTGGACAAGGAGCACTTACCTCTCAAGCCAGAATTTGAATAAAACACAGTTGTGATGGATGAGAATGACCCTTCATTAGTGCAAGCACATGAGAAGAGAGCTAAAGCAAGGGCAAAAAAAGCTGCAAAGATGCCAAGTGCTGAAGAGGCATCTCAAGTATTCTTGAAGAGCGAACAAGATCAACTTGGATTTCTGATCCAATCTACTTTGAGGATTGAGAAGGGCTTGGCCACCCTGACTCGGAATCAGGAGAGTTTGGAGAGGATCATTGAACAAAAATTCTATGATCTTGATCTAAAAGTGATTGAGACGCAAACAACAGTTGAGTAGCTCCAGGAGGAAGCAGAGGAGAAGAAAGGGAAGGCAACTACAAATGCTTTTCAGCAAGTGCCAAGAGGTCAGAGATCAGCTGCAGTGCTAGTACCTGATACTAGAGCTACCACATCAGCACCAGTAGCTACAGCTTTAGTGCCACCTCCAGCAACCACTCTACCAGCTCCAGCTACATCGACAGAAGCCTTCATCCTTGGAGTCATCTCTACACCACCTCATGGAGACCAAGCCTGAGAGACGCATAACACTATGCATATTTGAACTTTTTGGTAACTTGTTGCCAAAGGGGGATAAATATGTATAGATCATAGGCTTCGAGAGAGAGTGTTGCTTTTTTGTCTCTCTTGTTATTTGTTTGGTTGAACTTTATTGTGTGCATGTTTGATACCTTATGTCCCTGTATCCATATATTTGATCAAATGTTTGATCATATGCTACTTTAATGTTTGCTTGGATGATATTATCTCTTATATCCATATATGGTCATTCACTTTGCTTGGTGATGAGTGCATGTGTTTAATTGCTATCATTTTGAGCGCTCCACCAAGATGTATCTGACATGGAAGAGTAACCCATGATATTAATCGATTGTACATTTGCATTCAAAAGCAAATCTTAAATAATGCACAAATTTAGGGGGAGGTCTTGCTTATCACATACTTCTCAAAGAGACGATGTATTTCAATCTTATTATCATTTATCGAAGCTTTGATCTATATGTTGTCATCAATACCAAAAAGGGGGAGCTTGAAAGTGCAACTATCCCTAGGTGGTTTTGGTAATGATTAACAACATATAGTTCATTGAACTAATGCTATTTCAAGATGAATATTTCAGGAAAGTTCAATGTTTGGTGTGGCATGGATTAGGAATGTGGACCCCTCAAAATTCTAAGGACAAAGGATTGGCTCAAGCTCTAAAGCTCAGGACTCTACATTTTCTATTTCAGTGATCCAAGATCACATTGAGTCCATAGGAAAGCCAATACTATTAAAAGGGGATGAGGTGTTGCTTATGGCTTGCTTGCTCAAAATGCTTAGTGATATGCTCCCAAAACCCTCAACCACTTTCTCATAAACACATATGTCCCAAACCAAAAGTCAAACTCGGCCCTACCGATTTGATCTATCCGGCGCCACCAAGTTCATTTGACATAGCCACTGCCAGAAACCCTAGTCACTTTGGTCTCACCGATAGGGATCTCGGTCTCACCGAGATGGGATTGCAAACTCTCTGTTTCCCTTCGTAACATTTTGGTCTAACCGAGATGAGTGATCGGTCCCACCGAGTTCGCAATGCAAACTCTCTGTTTCTCCTTCGTAATGTTTCGGTCTCACCGAGATGAGCGAATCGGTCCCATCGAGTTTGCCTGACCAACTCTCTGGTTAGCTTATTACCAAAGTTGGTCCCACCGAGTTTCTGTAATCGGTCTCACCGAGATTACGTTATGCCCTAACCCTAAAGAAATCGGTCCCACCGAGTTGACATGTCGGTCCCACCGAAATGCCTAACGATCACATTATGGACTAAATCGGTCTGACCGAGTTTTCTGATTCGGTCCCACCGAGTTTGGTAAATTGTGTGTAATGGTTAGATTTTGTGTGGAGGCTATATATACCCCTCCACCCTCTCCTCATTCTTGAGGAAAAGCCATCAGAACAAGCCTACACTTCCAGCATTCATTTTCTGAGAGAGAACCACCTACTCATGTGTTGAGGTCAAGATATTCCATTCCAACCACATAAATCTTGATCTCTAGCCTTCCCCAAGTTGTTTTCCACCAAAATCATCTTTCCACCAAATCCAATCCTATGAGAGAGAGTTGAGTGTTGGGGAGACTATCATTTGACGCACAAGAGCAAGGAGTTCATCATCAACACACCATCTATTACCTTTTGGAGAGTGGTGTCTCCTAGATTGGTTAGGTGTCAGTTGGGAGCCTCTGTCAAGATTGTGGAGTTGAACCAAGGAGTTTGTAAGGGCAAGGAGATCGCCTACTTCGTGAAGATCTACCCTAGTGAGGCAAGTCCTACGTGGGTGATGGCCATGGTGGGATAGACAAGGTTGCTTCTTCATGGATCCTTCATGGGTGGAGCCCTCCGTGGACTCGCACAGCCGTTATCCTTCGTGGGTTGAAGTCTCCATCAATGTGGATGTACGATAGCACCACCTATCGGAACCACGACAAAAAACTCCGTGTCAACATTGCGTTTGCTCCCTCCAAGCTCCTCCCTTTACCTTCATATGCAATGATTTACATTCCGCTTCTATACTCTTAGAATTGCATGTGTAGGTTGATTGCTTGACTTGTGTAAAGTTGCTAAAATCTGCCAAGACTTCAAATTGGGAAAAGGCTAGTTTTTTATTTGGTCAAGTTGTATAATCACCAAACACCTTCTGAAATCCTAATCTCGATCTATGCCAACTCAACAAACACCTTCTGAGATACCTGTAGAGCATCTTTATAATGACCCAGTTACGTTGTGACGTTTGATAGCACACAAGGCATTCCTCCGGTATCCGGGAGTTGCATAATCTTATAGTCGAAGGAATATGTATTTGACATGAAGAAAGCAATAGCAATAAAACTGAACGATCACTATGCTAATCTAATGGATGGGTCTTGCCATCACATCATTGTCCTAATGATGTGATCCCGTTATCAAATGACAACACATGTCCATGGTTAGGAAACATTAACCATCTTTGATCAACAAGCTAGTCTAGTAGAGGCTCACTAGGACATGGTGTTTGTTTATGTATTCACACATGTATTAAGGTTTCCGATCAATACAATTCTAGCATGAATAATAAACCTTTATCATGAATAAGGAAATATAAAATAACATCTTTATTATTGCCTCTAGGGCTTATTTCCTTCAAGACCGACCTCCTCGAGGCCGAGACGGGCCAGCAGGAGGGTATCCCAATCCCCCCGACGTACCTCGCCATTAGGGCGAGGGTGCAATTCCACGTCAGAATTTATACGACCTGCGGAGGAAATCAGCACCGGCCGCCCCATCCCAATCCATTTACGGATCAAGGGAGCGCGCACCTGCGGAGCAGGCAGGAGCCAGGCACTACAAAAAAAAGACACATCCGTGACATTTTGGGCCGAATGAATTTTTTCTGTCATGCTTATGACACTTCTATGCCGATAATTGTGACAAAACCCGGTATCATCATAGATGTGTTGGGCTCCTACTTCTATGACAAAAAATCATGACAGAAAATGGGCTTTTCATCCTGGGAGGGTCGGAGACGCAGCTGCATGACATTCTTTGGGCCGTGCATGACGGAAAAAACCATGGTAGAAGCGAGGGCGAGGAAAATATCGAGGAGTTCCCGGTTATGGTGGGTGGTCGGGGCCGAGTAGTGCACCAAGGTTTGCGCATATCTCTCATACACGTACGCGCATGTGTGTGAGGCATTGTGCTCTAACTGAACCTGAGTGAGGCGTTCGCCTACTGAACACGAGTGATTGCACTGGCTACGCATTACAGCTGAACCCGAGCGATCGATCGATCCCTGGCTGTTAACTGAACCCGATCGAGCGATTCCTTCGCTGCTGCTGCTAACTGAAGCCGATCGAACCTACTGCCTCTTGATGAATAGTGAGTGTTGTTGGGGTTTGGATGTACAGTTCCCTATGGGGGTTGGATGAACAGGACCCTGTGGGGGTATAGGCCATTGTCGCTGGATGAGCAGGACCCCGATTGAGCCGGTTGGGGGTGGATGAAAAGGACCCCGTGGAAGGCTAGTTGAACAGTAGCCGGTGGAGGGCTGGATGAACAGTAGCCCGTGGAGGGATGGTTGAACAGTAGCCGGTGGAGGCTAGATGAATAGGAGCCCGTGGATGAATAGTAGCTGGTGGAGGCAGGAGGGAGACGCCGTGGATGAACAGTCGCAGGTGGAGGCCGGAGGAGGTTGACGATGGATGAACAGTAGCCCGTGGAGGCTGGAGCGAGCCAGTAGACGGTGGATGAACAGTAGCCCGTGGAGTCCCGTTTTGTGGTACGCCACACCCCTCCCAATGAACAGGACCCCCGTTTCGACCGTAGGAGGTCGAAGAGAAGCCCGTTTCCTCCGTTCTGCGGTACGCCACACCCCTTCCGATCAACAGCACCCTGTTTTGACTGTAGGAGCTCGAACACAAGTCCGTTTCCTCCATTTTGTGGTACGCCACGCCCCTCCCGGTGAATAGGATCCTGTTTCGACCGTAGGCGGTCGAACAGAAGGACATTTCCTCCATTCTGCGGTATGTCAGGCCTCGTTTCGGCTGTTCCATCCAAGCCGGTTGGATCTTGATGAACACGACGCATTCCGTTGCCTCCCGATGAACACGACGGCATGGTTTCTCCATTCCGACCCAGTCGGTTGGCTACCAATGAACAGGACGCCGTCACTGCTCTCCGCTGCCTCTCCATGTACACGAGCCCTGGCCGTACGTATGCGTGAGTAGGCATTTAAGACCCCGCCCGTATGTATCGTACATGGCCATATTTACTATGTTGCACCCTGGTTGTACGTACGTGTACACAATATTGACTGGAATGCGTGACATGCTACGTCCGCGCCTCTACTACGACACGTGCCCTTCCTTACTCGGCCACGGTTCATCGCTGTAGCCTACAGATAGACCGACCAGTATGTACGTACACATTCGCGACCAAAATGACAACTATATGTACGCTTCGACCAGGTGGGTCCCGACTGTCAGGGAGGATAAGAAGGCACTTCCTTGGGTGCGAAGTTATTGCTGGTGGGTCCCAACTGTCAGGGGGAGAATCATTTTTTTGCTCGTAATATGGCTGCACTTCCTTGCATGCGAAGATGTAGCCGGTGGGTCCCAGCAGTCAAGGGGAAATGTTTTTTTGCAAAATACGTTGGTCCGTCCGGTGGGTCCCTGCTGTCGGCTGGAGGGATAATTATTTTACATGTAATAAGGTTGCACTTCCTTGTTGCGGTTCTGGAACCAGCTGTCAGCCTCTCCACGTACAGTACTCTTCCGATGGAAGTCGTTCCTTGACCCCATTGACCATGCCGCGCCGAGAGCACCAAGGCGGTGGACGACGGCGAGGCCTAGGAAGGGGACGACACGGAGCCGAGGAAGACGCGACAGTGTATGCCTACGCGAAGAGGGGTATGAGGGTTGACTGGTTCGGCTGCGGTGTGAGGCTGTCGTTGCCGCAGAATAATATGGGTTGTGGGAGAGTAGAGGGATGGCCTGGCCAGAGGTTGGAGTAGGGTGGGGCGGTCAGGCCTACGCGGCAGCAGAGCTGGCCACCGGAGGCAGGAGCAGGCGGCACAATCGGCGCTTGTTTGGGCGGCTAGAGCAAGAAGACCAGAGGTTAAAGCAGCACTACGGTCGTTGGATGGACATCGTACGGTCACTGGAGCTAGAATCGTTCGTATTGACTAAGTTGACAAAGCCCTCCGTCCACGTCAACTTAGTAGGCCCACAAGTCAGCCTCCCACTATGGTGGGTCCTAGATAGTAGGGGGAGTCTTCATTTTTTTTTGTGTAATAAGGAGGCATTTCCTTGCGTGCGAAGATACAGCTGGTGGGTCCAAGCTGTCAGCAGGGGAACGTTGTTTTCGTGAAATACAGAGGCCCTTCTGGTGGGTCCCTGCCGTCAGGTTGAGGAATAATTCTTTTACACGTAATAAGGTTGCACTTCCATGCTATGGCCGTGGATCTAGCTGTCAGCCTCTCCATGTACAGTACTCTTCTGATGGAAGTCATTCCTTGACCACATTGACCACACCGCACCGAGAGCTCCAAGGCGGTGGACGACGGCGAGGCCTAGGAAGGGGACGATGCGGAGCCGGGGAAGACGCGACAGTGGATGCCCGCACGGAGAGGAGTATGAGGGTTGATTGGTTCGGCTGCAGTGTGAGGCTATCGTCACCATAGAATAACATGGGTTGTGGGTGAGTAGAGGGATGGTCTGGCCAGAGGTTGGAGTAGGGTGGGGCGGTCAGGCCTGCGCGGTAGCAGAGCCGGCCATGGGAGGCAGGAGCAGGCGGCATGACTGGCACTGGTTTGGACGGCTGGAGCAAGAAGACCAAAGGTTGAAGAAGCACTACGGCCGTTGGATGGACATCGTACGGTCACTGCAGCTAGAATCGTTCATATTGACTAAGTTGACAAAGCCCTCCATCCGCGTCAAGTTAGTAGGCCCACAAGTCAGCCTCCCACCATGGTGGGTCCCAGCTAGCAGGGGGAGTATTCATTTTTTTGTGTTGACCACGCCGCGCCGAGCACATCCAAGGTGGTGGATGACGGCGAGGCCCCGGACAGCAACGAGCCGGAGATGGGAAGATGCGGGAGTGGAGTCACAGATGGAGAGGTGTACGAGGGTTAACTGGTTCTGGTGCAGCGTGGTTCGGCAGTTGATGGAGAAGAACATGAGGTATGGAAGGGTGGAGGGATGGCCTGGCCGGTGGTGGGGTAGCGCTTCACAGCGAAGCATGCTAAGTAGAGCTGCTAGCAGCAGGAGGCGGGAGCAGGTGGTCCCGGCAGCGCTGGAGGAATAAGACAAGAGATTGAAGATGGATGCCGGTCGTTGGATGTAAATCCAATGACTATCGATGTTAGAATCATCTGTTGACTAAGTTGACAACGACTTGCGTTGGCTTCGACCTATTGGCCCACATTTAAGCCTCCAAAAATGTGGCACATATTCAACCCATTTTTCAGAATTTACAGTCCATTTGATCTTTTTTTAGAATTACAATCCATTTGTTGGGCTGGATGAACAAATAATGTAGCATCCATGCGGCCCATTTTTTAAAACTACAACCCATTTTCACTTTCTCAAAATACACGAATTTGCTAGTCTGCCTGAACAAATAATGTAGCATCCATGCGGCCTACTTATTTTTCCTAAAAAATTACAACCATTTGCACTTTCTCGAAATACATGGTTTTGCTGGGCTAGTTCTAATTATAATGTTGGGTTGGGCGCACCAATATTATCAAAAAATAACAGGCGCTGAGCATTATGTATTAAATATATTTAAATAATAAGTGCTTTATTATTACATTGGTCCTTAAATCTTACCAAGCTTTTGTACACAATCCCCAGGATTTTTGTTGCCTTAATGTAATAAAATCTAGGATTTTATTGTTAAAAAATATTTTTATAAGTTAATAAGACGTGGGATATTGTTTTCTTATATATGTAAGTATCCATTAAATATATGATGGCAATAAAAATAATATATAATAACATATAAAATAATATAAATACATATAATATAGTTAGAAGGGAAACAAAAGTTGGACCTGGCATTCCTATTCTTATATAGAAAAAAATAGAACAGACCTCTGTGTTTTCTTCAAAATACATAAGTTGGGCTGTGGATGTTTCAGGAAAAATAAAACCTAGGATGGGAGGTCCATAAGCCGGTCGATACACGACGGCCCTCACGAAAATACAAACCAACATGTCGTGGGTTGCGCATCTTAAAAAAGAAAACCTAGACGGGGCAGCCCACAACCTAGCTCATACTTGCTGGCCCACTGATAATAAATGATACATGCCAGCTCCACGGCTTTGTTGTAAATTTATCTTCTTTAGTAACTACGTTGAAGCACCTAAATTTTATTTAACTATGTTGACAAACCCGTGGGCCCCAACGTCAGTATAGCACTAGGAGGAAGTATTTTTTTCAATGAGGCACTTGCTTGCGTACAGCCATAGACCTGGTGGGTCCCGACTGTCCACCTCTCCACGTATAGTCCTCTCCAGATTCCTCTCTTTTGTTCAGCATGTTCACAACGGCAGACAACGGCGCCGCGGCGAGTGCACAAAGGCGGAGGATGAGAACGAACCACCAGAGCCAGGGAAGGCATGTTACAGTAATGGTAAATGATGTGCCTTATTTCTACCGAAACAACTGAACTAGCCCAGTGGCCAAGTGACACTACCCTACTGCTCTTCTACCCAGGTTCGATTCCACCTGATGTAGTGAAAATATCTCCAATTTTTTTGCCTCTGCCATTCTTGACATGTGGGTCCCCATTGTCATCTACGCACACCACGTCCAACACTTGCCAAAACTTCGTCCCTGGTTTTCTCTATTTTTCGCACACTCGACATTGTGTGGGCATTTTGAAAATAGCATATCTTTTTAACTGTGCATCATATGAAGATGTGCTATGCATGAATGTTGATCAACATGATGTTAACTGGCTGGTAGTTCCATTTTTGACCATGAATAAAATTTCCAACATGATGTTCTCCCTGTTTGAAAAGGGAGTGTTAACATAAATGCTCTGCCTCTGAAACTTGGAGTCTTATCTGAAACTGAAACTTGCAGTTTCTTCTCCGAGAATCACATTGTCTGCACTTTTATATGAAACTACATTTTTAAGTGCTAAAAACAGATCTCTAGAATTCATAAAATACTTCATATGCTCAATACTACAAATCTGAAATTCAAAAGACATTCATATCATGCCCGACTATTGGGTTGAGGGGGGCAGTCCCCTCCTATTCCTCGGCGGCAGACAGCCGCCCCGTGAGATGATGTGAACGGCGAGGGATAGGATGGTGGGGAAGCATCGTCGGGCCAACTGCTTTACTCCTCTTGCAGTTGGGTTCGGTCGACGAACACTCCACCGGCTTGCTCTGGCACGTCACCCTCACAAACGGCACCCTGTAGATGCTCGATCCTTCAATCTCTTGTGGATGCTCCATCTTGGATCAATACTCCCACCACCGCTACCTCACGATTGGATTTGGTAAATCTGATTGCTCCATGGCCTAGAGGAGAAGCTCTATGTACTCCCGCACGACTGCCGTCGGGAGTATCGCCGCCTTTTCACTCGGTTGTAGATATTTGGCCATGGATGTTTCCGTCGCCGCTAATTGGTCCTTGTTGTCAAACCAAGACTGTATCTCCAACGTCCTAGTTAGCTTCATAGGGTTGCCGTTTGCGACCCTCACGTATTGGTTGTACTCCTCCATCGATCTACTTCTCCACAGCACCTTCACTCGCCGGCGGTGGTTTTTGAATGGAAGAGGAGAAGAGCGGCGCTGGTTTTGGATTAGAATGGGAGAGGAGCGGCGCTAGTTTTGGATTGGAACAGGAGAGGAGGGGCGGTGGTTTTGAAATGGAAGAGGAGAGGAGCGATGCTGGATTTAGACTGGAACAGGAGAGGAGTGGCAGTGGTTTAAGAGGAGAGGAGCGGCGCTGGATTTAGATTGGAACAGGAGAGGAGAGGTGGTGGTTTAAGAGGAGAGGAGCGGCGCTGGTCTTGGAAGTATTTTTTGTTTTGCGTATTTTGGTTCAAAGTTTGACCACGTACTATATTTGAAGCAAAATGTGAATGCATGTCACCAAAAATTGTATCGTTTGGTTCGTATCTGAATGTACTTTCAAATTATATTATTTTTGCAACGTATAACATGGTGTACAAATAAAGAAAAATAGATTGGTGTTTCTTTCAGAAAAGAGTACTCCTTAGCAAAGTGCCAATATAAGCTACTAGTATTTGGTTAGAGGATTTGTTGCTGAGAAAGATCCGTCCATAGAGAGCGCCACACATCCCACTGGTGGTGGTGGATGCCAATGCTTACATGGAGCATGGTTGGTGTCGGTAATTTTTACTTGGCACACCTCGCACTCTACATATATGCCGGTTCCATCCGTACATTTGTGCAGTTCCACCAAAATGCAGCTGAATAACCCTGTTTGCACAGATAATGGATAAGCGTGATTACATTATAGTGGCACTAGTTGATGAAACATACACTAATAAATAGAATAAAATATTGCGATAGTATCATAGTATGCCATGCTGCGAGGGCGAGATGGGCCCTGCGACGCCTCATACGGTAGGCCTCATACTGGAAATCGGCCCAGTTCTCCCCGATACAACTTCTGCCGGTGATGAACATCAGTGTACAACGGTAGTACAAGGAGGGGCCTTGAGACATTCCAATCTCTATTTTTGTGCAGATCAACTAAAATTAAGCACCCCAGTTTGCAGAAACACTTAAACATTAACAATGGGACTAGTTGATGAAACATATACTAACAAAGCGAAGCACTTTATTTATCTACATTGGAAATGAAATGATAGAGAGGACACTCGCTCTATTTTAACTGTATTATTAGTTCATTTTATCAGTGGCACTAGGGTCGAGCAGGTGGCAAGCGAGGTGTACCATGCATCGCAAGGGTGGAGGGCGAGGGTGCTTAGACTGGGATGCTGAAGCTGGCTCTTTCAGTCCCTATCTTCCTCCCTAATGTTTCTATGGTAGCATTTGGGTTGTAATCCAAACTTGGTTGAGCTGGTGTTGCGTCCCCCTACCTGCCTAGCTTATGTGGCGAACTTGTCTCCTGCTAGTACTCAGTCCGTTCTAGTAGTAGTTGCATAACTTCCCGTTTACACTAAGATGTTGTCGGATAATGGTTCTCTATGGTTGGGTTTCTTTAATGAAATCGAAGGAAACCCCCTCTTTCAATATATATAAAAAATCAGTGGCACTAGCGGTGCCAAAACATCGCCTCAAATTAATAGTACCACTAGATTAAGGTGCAAAATAATAACATTACTACTTTATCATGGCAGTGCCAAAACAGTAGAACAAGAGCAGACTCAACATGCAGGATCTTTGGCAAACGGTCAGACCAAAAAGGAACATACCTCGTGATAGGAACCATATTTGTAGTCAATGCCATCGTAGAAAGGATGACACCAGTCACCAACATGGATGATTCAATTCATGGGACCTTTTTGTGCAGTTCACCTAAAATGAAGCAATGCCCCATGAGCTAGCAGCTTCTTCTTCATTAGTTGCAATAAAATTGAGCAATATCAAGGTTGGTTGTGTAGCTCGTGGAATGTTCAACTATAATTTGGATATTATTTGTGCAGTTCAACTAAGATCAAGCGTGAAACGTATATATCTGTTTGCACAAAAAGGTGGAAAGGAGGGTGACTAACAAGTGATGAAACATACATCAAATGAAAAGAAACATGTTCCTTAATTATCCGAATGGAGATCATACAAGGATAGTAGCAATTTCTAAAGCAGCAGCATTGCTAGATATTAGTGTGCGCATTAGGATTTACTATGACAACCATTAAAGAAGACATTACTTTAATGGTGCCATTGCTTCATTTTACCAGCAACATTACATTAACAGCTGCTAAAGAGTTGGTATTTGGGCACGAGAGATTAGGCAGACCAGGACAGTTGCATTTCTAACAAAAAGAAGCAACTTATCTTAATGGGAAATTTAGCAGGACATGAAAAACAGCGCCATTATTTCATATTACTGGAGGCATTACATTGAAAACAACATTGGTTTAACGTGTCCTTACTTTTAATAGTGCGACTGCTACATTTTACCAGTGGCATTACATAAGAGGGGCTCGGGGCAACAAAGATGGTCCCATTTTGTTTGGTATAGCCATCTTATACTGTGTGAGGCTAGCAAATCTAGTGCTGGACATATTCTGTTGACTTGTCCCCCAGTCCCCACTTTCTTTCCTTTTTTCAACCAATAGATTGGTTTATATTGAGTTTGTACTGCGTTTCCCTTTATTTCCCTATTAGACCGACATACCAGTTGGATAGCCAGTATCTGCTACTTTTCGCCCCCATTATTTCCTCTTTCGACCAAGTCCTAGATTCAGGTAACAAATCTTCCCCACCCCCACCCCCTTTCTTCCCTGTTTGAACCAAGTAGTACTAGATTCGACTGCATGAACTAGTTTTACATCTTAACACTAAAAAATTAGGTGGCTTTCGAACAGTCGATCGATCCTATCTACGAGGGGGCCTGAGAAATAGTAAAAAGATACAAATGCAGCGATGTTAGGAGCTGGGGAAGTAGAGCAAGGCCGGTTTCGAAGGAAGTTATACCTGAGGGTCGCCGGGATGTCGCTAGGTGGGCGGCGGGAGGCCGGATCTGCCCACACTACAATAGCGAGGAAGAAGGGGTTGGAGGCCCTCCCTAGCCGGCGCTATGTGGGAGAGAACAGCAAGGCACGCTGGTCGGGACGCGCCGGCAGTGGGTAAGAGTCGTCTCCGAGGACGACCACGTGAACATTGCACCTTGATACGTCTCCAACGTATCTATAATTTTTGATTGTTCCATGGTATTATATTACCCGTTTTGGATGTTTATGGGCTTTACTCTACACTTTTATATTATTTTTGGGACTAACCTATTAGCCGGAGCCCCAGCCCAAATTGTTGTTTTCTTGCCTATTTCAGTGCTTCGAAGAAAAGGAATATCAAATGGAGTCCAAACAGAATGAAACCTTCGGGAGAGTTATTTTTGGAACGGAAGCAATCCAAGAGACTTTGAGTGCATGTAAGGGAAGCAACAAGGAAGCCACGAGGCAGGGAGGCGCGCCCTACCCCCTGGGCGTGCCTCCCACCCTCGTGGGCCCCTCGTGGGCCCCTCATGGCTCCCTTGACCGACTTCTTTCGCCTATATATGTCCATATACCCTAAAAACTTCGAGGAGAACAATAGATCGGGAGTTCTACCACTGCAAGCCTCTGTAGCCACCAGAAACCTCTCGGGACCCTGTTCCGGCACCCTGTCGGAGGGGGATCCCTCACCAGTGGCCATCTTCATCATCCTGGCGCTCTCCATGATGAGGAGGGAGTAGTTCACCCTTGGGGCTAAGGGTATGTACCAGTAGCTATGTCTTTGATCTCTCTCTCTCTCTCTCGTGTTCTTGAGGTGATACGATCTTGATGTATCGCAAGCTTTGCTATTATAGTTAGATCTTATGATGTTTCTCCCCCTCTACTCTCTTGTAATGGATTGAGTTTTCCCTTTGAAGTTATCTTGTCGGATTGAGTCTTTAAGGATTTGAGAACACTTGATGTATGTCTTGCCGTGCTTATCTGTGGTGACAATGGGATATTCACGTGATCTACTTGATGTATGTTTTGGTGATCAACTTGCGGGTTTAATGAACTTATGCATAGGGGTTGGCACACATTTTCGTCTTGACTCTTCGGTAGAAACTTTGGGGCACTCTTTGAAGTACTTTGTGTTGGTTGAATAGATGAATATGAGATTGTGTGATGCATATTGTACAATCATGCCCACGGACACTTGAGGTGACATTGGAGTATCTAGGTGACATTAGGGTTTTGGTTGATTTGTGTCTTAAGGTGTTATTCTAGTATGAACTCTATGATAGATCGAACAGAAAGAATAGCTTCGTGTTATTTTACTACGGACTCTTGAATAGATAGATCAGAAAGAATAACTTTGAGGTGGTTTCATACCCTACAATAATATCTTCGTTTGTTCTCCGCTATTAGTGACCTTGGAGTGACTCTTTGTTGCATGTTGAGGGATAGTTATATGATCCAGTTATGTCATTATTGCTGAGAGAACTTGTACTAGTGAAAGTATGAACCCTAGGCCTTGTTTCCTAGCATTGCAATACCGTTTACGCTCACTTTTATAATTAGTTACCTTGCTGTTTTTATATTTTCAGATTACAAAAACCTATATCTACCATCCATACTACACTTGTATCACCATCTCTTCGCCGAACTAGTGCACTATACAATTTACCATTGTATTGGGTGTGTTGGGGACACAAGAGACTCTTTGTTATTTGGTTGCAGGGTTGCTTGAGAGAGACCATCTTCATCCTACGCCTCCCACGGATTGATAAACCTTAGGTCATCCACTTGAGGGAAATTTGCTATTGTCCTACAAACCTCTGCACTTGGAGGCCCAACAACGTCTACAAGAAGAAGGTTTCATAGTAGACATCAAGCTCTTTTCTGGCGCCGTTGCCGGGGTGGTGAGTGCTTGAAGATATATCTTTAGATCTTGCAACTGAATCTCTTTGTTTCTTGTTTTATCACTAGTTTAGTTTATAAAAGAAAACTACAAAAAATGGAATTGAGTTTGCCTCATACGCTTCGTCTTTTTAATATCTTTCGTGAGAATGATGGAAAGGAAAATTGTGCTCAAGTGCTAGAAGAAGAAGTCTATAAAGTGTTTGGTACTAAATCTTTGAATGCTGAGCATGATTGCAATGTTGTTAGTATGAACTCTTTGAATATCCATGGTACTAATGATGATTGCACTAGTTATGATGAAAATGTCTCTTATAAGCATGTCAATTTTTGTGGAGTGCATTGGGTTTGCAAGTACACATCAAATAGAGAAGATATATTTTGCAAGAGGCATAAGTATTTAGAAACTAAATGGTTGCAAGAAAGGCTAGATGTGAGTGATGAAAATTTAAAATATCTTTACCGTACTTGTGAACTTTGCAATGAACATGGTCATTTAAATCTTCGATGCAAATTGTTTCATGATCGAATCGTGTCCAAAAATTGTGATGACTTGATTTCCCTTGCATATCATAATGAACTTAGTTTTCTTTTGGGTTATGAAGAATTCAAACGTGCAACTAAGCATATTCCAGAATTTAACCTTAAGAAATTTCTTGATATTGATCTAGAGGAAATTTATATGTATTGTGCGGTGAATTGCATTGAAAATCCCTATATTGCCAATTACATAAAGAAAAGAAAGCAAATAGAAGATGAAAGAATACTAATGAAAGGGAAGAGACTTCCCAATATCCTCCTATTATTTCTTATGATGAATCAGGTAACAAGGAGGAGCTTTCTATTCAACCAATCTCATCAATAGGGAGCTCAAAAAAGAGGGTTAAGCCCACACATGATGTGAAGAAGAAAAAGAAAAGATGGAGAAGCAAAGGTAGAAAGGTATCCCTCCCAAATGATAATTCTCCTATTACTCATTGTGATGATGATAATTGCTATACTATAGGTGATATCCCTACTATTAATGATGAGAGTGATTATGCTTATGATATGAAAAGGCCCAAGTTGGGGAAGCTATGTTTGATGAGAATGACATGTTTGAGAATATATTTGCTGCAATTAATGTTTTTCCCAAGCTTGGGGATGCTTCGTTTAATGAAGATGATATTTTTAGCCTCCCAAGTTTCGATGAGCAAATTTATTATGATGATAGCATGCCTCCTATTTATGATGGTAATATTTATGAAAGTGGATTTGGAGAGGTCATGACTTTATTTAGTGATGAATCCACTATTTTGGAAGAGGTTTCAATTGATTATGATGAGAACAAAGTTGCTACTTATGATGATTATTGTGATGAAACTTATGCTATAAAAAGTAGTAATGATTATATTTACCTAGAACAAGTATGAAACTAGAAGTACTTTGTAGGTGTTGTTGGATAGGTTTGCAAGATAGTAAAGAACGCGTAAATAGAAAATAGGGGTTGTTGAGATAAAAAACATCAAGTAAATATAGCGAGTGTGGAAAAGTGGTGGTAGGAGTTGCGGAATTGTCCCTAAGCAATTGACTACTTTACTAGACCGGTAGCAAGTTTTATGTGGGAGAGGCCACTGCTAGCATGTCATCCCTGACTTGGAATTCTATGCACTTATGATTGGAACTATTAGCAAGCATACGCAACTACTAATGTTCATTAAGGTAAAACCCAACCATAGCATTAAGATATATTGGTCCCCCTTCAATCCTGTATGCATCAATTTCAATGCTAGGTTGAAGCTTCTGTCACTCTTGCCCTCCGATACATAGTCCTATCAACATACAACTAACCCTATGGTGTGATCCACGCGCGCGCTCATATGATGGGCACCAAAGGACAGCAACATAACCACAAGCAAATTAGATCAATCATAGCAATTCATCAACCACCAATAGGACAACGAAAATCTACTCAGACATCATAGGATGGCAACACATCATTGGATAATAATATAAAGCATAAAGCACCATGTTCAAGTAGAGGGTACCGCGGATTGCGGGAGAGTGGACCGCTGAATAAAGATGGGGGAAGGTGATGGAGATGTTGGTGAAGATGATGGAGGTGTTGGCGAAGATCGCGGTGATGATGATGGCCCCCGGCAGCGCTCCGGCGCCACCAGAAGCAAGGGGGAGAGAGCCCCCCTTCTTCTTCTTCTTCCTTGACCTTCTCCCTAGATGGGAGAAGGGTTTCCCCTCTGGTCCTTGGCTCCCATGGCATGGGAGGGGCGAGAGCCCCTCCGAGATTGGATCTATCTCTGTCTCTCTCTGTTTCCGCGTTCCCTGATTCCGCCCCTTCACCGTTTCTTTTATATCCGGAGATCCGTAACTCCGATTGGGGTGAATCTTTCGCCCAGATCTTTATCATAAAATTAGCTTTCTTGCGGCAAAAGAAGAGCATCAACCACTTTACGGGGGGGCCAGGAGAGTCCAGGGCGCGCTTGCCTCCCTGGGGCGCGCCCCTATCTCCTGGCCCCCTCGGGCACCATCTCGCGTTGATTTTACTTCCCAAAAATCATAAATATTCCAAAATAATTCTCTGTCCGTTTTTATTCCATTTGGACTCCGTTTGATATGGGTTTTCTGCGAAACATAAAATATGCAACAGACAGGAACTAGCACTGGGCACTGGATCAATATGTTAGTCCCAAAAAATAGTATAAAAAGTTGCCAAAAGTATATGAAAGTTGAAGAATATTGGAATGGAACAATCAAAAATTATAGATACGACGGAGACATATCACCTACCAGCTACATCTTCGCACGCAAGGAAGTACGTCCATATTACGGGCAAAAAAAATGATTCGCCCCTTGACTGCTGGGACCCACCAGCTACATCTTTGCAAGCAAGAAAGTGTCTGATAGTCGGGACCCACCTGGTCGAAGCATACGTAGCGTTGGCATTCTGGTCGCGATGTACGTACATATGATCGGTCAGTCTGCATGCTGCAGCAATGAACCGTGACCGTGTAAGGAAGGGCACGTGTCGTAGTAGAGGCGCACACGTGTCATAGAGGCGCGCACGTAGCATGTACACGTACGTACAGCGGCTAGGGTGCAAGAAAGAAAATACGGCCATGTATGTACATACGGGCAGGGTCTCGAGCGCATACTCACGCATATATATACGGATGACCAGGGCTTGTGTACATGGAGAGGCAACGGACGGCAGCAACGACATCCGTTCATCGGACAGCGGACCGGATGGGTCAAACGGAGAAACAGTGTCCTTTTCATCGGGAGGCAACCGACTAGGTCAAAATATGTCGTGTTCATCGGGAGCCAACCAGCTTGGACGGAACAGATGATAAAAACGAGGCATGGCGTACCGCAGAACGGAGGAAACGACCTTGTGTTCGACCGGCCAAGGTCGAAATGGGATCCTGTTCATAGGGAGGGGTCTAGCGTACCGCAAAACGGAGGAAACGGACTTCTGTTGGACCTCCTACTGTCCAAATGGGGTCCTGTTGATCGGGAGGGGTGTGGCTTACCGCAAAACGGAGGAAATGGACTTGTGTTGGAGCGCTACGGGCGAAACGGGGGTCCTGTTCATCGGGAAGCGTGTGGCGTACCGCAAAACGGGACTCCATGGGATATTGTTCATCTCCACCGTCGACCTCCTCCAACCTCCACGGGCTACTCTTCATCTACCATCGACCTCCTCCAGCCTCCACCCATGACTGTTCATCCACGGGGCTCCTGTTCATCCAGCCTCCATCGCGCGCTCCTCCACCGGCTACTGTTCAACCAGCCCTCTCCACGGGGTCCTGTTCAACCACCCCTCCACGGGCTACCGTTCATCTAGCCCTCCACTGACTACTATTCAACTAGCCCTCCACAGGGTCCTATTCATCCAGCCCTCCACGAGGTCCTGTTCATCCACCCCCCAACCGGCTCGATCGATCGGGGTCCTGTTCATCCAGCGGCAACACCACGAGGTCCTGTTCATCCAACCCCCCATCGGGAACTGTTCATCCAACCCCCCCCCCCAACAAAGCTCACTGTTCATCCAGAGGCAACATCAATCGGCTTCAGTTAGCAGCAGTAGCGAAGGAATCGCTCGATCGGGTTCAGTTAACAGCCATCGATCAATCGCTTGGGTTTAGTAACGCGTAGCCTGTAGTGCAATCGCTCAGGTTCAGTTAGGCGAACGCCTCGCTCGGGTTCAGTTAGAGCCCAACGCCTTGCACCCACGCGCGTACGTATACGAGAGAAACGTGCATTGCTTGGTCCCGACCACCCACTGTAACCGGGAACTCCCCGAAATTTTCCTCGCACTTGCTTCTACCACGGTTTTTTCCGTCATGGACGTCCCAAAGAATGTCATGCAGCTGCGTCTCCGGCCCGCCCAGGACGAAAAGCCCATTTTCCGTCATGATTTTTTGTCATAGAAGTAGGAGCCCACCACATCTATGATGGTACCAGGTTTTGTCTCAATTATCGTCACAGAAGTTTCATAAGCATGACAAAAAAAATCTCGTGTGGCCCAAAATGTCACGGATGTGTCTTTTTTTATAGTGACAGATGTCTATGGTTAGGAAACATAACCATATTCAATTAATGAGCTAGTCAAGTAGAGGCATACTAGGGACACTATGTTTCCGGTTAATAAAATTCTAGCATGAATAATAAACATTTATCATGATATAAGAAAATATAAATAACAACTTTATTATTGCCTCTAGGGCATATTTCCTTCATCTCCAAGCTTCGTGGATGTCTTCTGGTCAAAGAAAAATCATCGCAAAGTTTTATTCCATTTGGACTCTGTTTGGTATTCCTTTTCTCTAAAACTAAAAAACAAGGAAAAAACAGAAACTGGTGTTGGGCTCTAGGTTAATAGGTTAGTCCCAAAAATAATACTCCCTCCGTCCCTAAATATAGGGTGTATAGTTTTTGGCGCAGAAATTAAGGAACACAAGTGGATGGAAATTTCACAAGTTCTGGGCGGGATTAGAGCTTACTAATTGACATGAGAAAATAGAGGAGCTTACCTAATATAAGGAAATGCAATCAAATCCTAAAAAAATTATACAAATGAGTGGTGCAACACAATACACCTTAATTTTGGATTTTTCTCAAAAATCTATACACCTTATATCAAGGAATGGAGGGAGTATAAAATAACATATTAATGCATATAAAACATCCAAAATAGATAATATAATAGCATGGAACAATAAAACATTATAGATACGTTGGAGACATACAGTCATCGCCATCACCTTGTGCAAGGAGACACAGACATCAATCATCTTCATCACCATCCCATCTCCATTCCATTGTAGTATCGAACCCTAGTGGATCCCTACGTGTATTAATTTCATTTGTCATCCATGTTTGTCACCGCTATTCATATGATGCTTGCCATCTGTGAGTAGTTTTTTTAGTTCTCATGGATATGGATGAACCTTGGTATGTATAGGTGCTGAACAGTTATATGGATATGAGATTCTCTGTTCAATGCTTGATTTAATAGCCGCCGTGAATGTTGTGAAGGAGCCCCACTCTTCACCTTGAATGACTACAGAGCATATTATTGTCTTTGTAAATGCTAAGATGTTGAGGTCATTCGAGGTGGTAGCAAAATCCTCTCTTACCCACCTTTGCAATTGATAGGAGAATAACGAAGAACTCTTAGTGCGGGCGCGTCCAAGGGAAAACCCATAATTACCGTAGTGAGAACCAGAACTAGGAAACTACGGTAGTGATGTGAGTGGTACGAAGTGTACCTCAAGTAGAACACATACTATACGTTTGTATCCGGATCTTCCTAATTAGAAATAACAACAATGGCTTAAGTATCCAACCTAGAACTATGCAATAGCATATGTTACGTTAGACACATACTGATGAGAAGTCCGGACTCCCTGAGAATGTCTTAATTCTCGGATGTAATTTTTATTTCTTGTGTTCTTTGTACTCCCTCCGTCCGGAAATACTTGTCGGAGAAATGGATGAAAATGGATGTATCTAGAACTAAATTGTGTCTAGATACATCCATTCCTCCGAAAAGTATTTTCGGACGGAGGGAGTACTACCTTGATAGTTGATGAATAAATCAAAAAAAAATCTAGAAAAAAAGGACTAAGTGTTGAAGACGGTGGAGAGAAGTCATTGTAAACCTTCAAGAGTAAATATCAATGAACCACATGTATTCAGACGAAAGATTTAGAAACAACAACTTTCTGGAAAAATAACAACATGAGGAAACCAAATTATTTGGGCTAAAGGTAGTCGATGGCTTTGCATGTACACATGATTTAGTGTAGTCTTTTCGAATAAGAGTATCGATCCTACAGTCAGCACCTGAACTGGATTTTGTCCCTTATAAAGACTTATGAAAATGTGCCTACAAGTTAAGTAGACGCAAAGCAAAATGAAGGTGAATGGTTGTAATAATTTTGAGTAGAGTGCAAACAAAAGTAAATATCATCAAAGAAGTAAAAGAGCACAACGAGGTGAATAAAGCTATAAAACCACTTAGTGATGACTACAAGCATTGGAGCAAGCCGAAGGCTTGCCGCCGCCAATGCTCCTCCCTCATCGGAGCCAGGCAAACCTTATTGTAGTAGACAATCGGCAAGTCGTCGTGCAATGTTAGGGAGTCCTGGATTAGGGGGTCCTCGGACAGCTGGACTATGTACTTGTGTCGGACTGTTGGACTATGAAGATACAAGATTGAAGACTTCGTCCCGTGTCTGGGTGGGACTCTCCTTTGCGT
This sequence comes from Triticum timopheevii, assembly GCA_963921465.1. Lineage (NCBI taxonomy): Eukaryota > Viridiplantae > Streptophyta > Magnoliopsida > Poales > Poaceae > Triticum > Triticum timopheevii. Next base: position 159,940,973 of record OY997272.1, read on the forward strand.
GGAAGGCAAGCTTGGCAATTTGGATATGTAGATCTCCTTCTCTGTAACCGACTCTGTGTAACCCTAGCCCCCTCCGGTGTCTATATAAACCGGAGTGTCTAGTCCATAGGACAACAACAATCATAATCATAGGCTAGCTTCTAGGGTTTAGCCTCTACGATCTCGTGGTAGATCAACTCTTGTAATACTCATATCATCAAGATCAATCAAGCAGGAAGTAGGGTATTACCTCCATCGAGAGGGCCCGAACCTGGGTAAACATTGTGTCCTCCGCCCCCTGTTACCATCAGCCTTAGATGCACAGTTCGGGACCCCCTACCCGAGATCCGCCGATTTTGACACCAACATTGGTGCTTTCACTGAGAGTTCCACTATGTCGTCATGGTAAGGCTAGATGGCTCCTTCAATCATCTACAATGATGCGATCCAGGGTGAGGTTTTTCCCCCGGACAGATCTTCGTATTCGGCGGCTTTGCACTGCGGGCCAACTCGCTTGGCCATCTGGAGCAGATCAATAGCTACGCCCCTGGCCGTCAGGTCAGGTTTGGAAGCCTGAACTACACCACCGACATCCGCGGAGACTTGATGTTCGATGGATTCGAGCCCGTGACAGGTGCGTCGAACAGTCATGATGAGCATGACTTAGATCTGCCATCGGACGATGTTCGGTAGATCATACCTGCGTTTGCCCCGGCTCTTAATCCGGAGCAGATCGTACCATCCGAGGACGGGTGGATGGGCCCCGCCACGGAGGCCGCACACTCAGCGGCTTTAGAGTCGAACACAGACTTCGCCTCCAATGAGGTCTGTGTCATCGGACCCTCGGACTCGTCTCCGGCCATAGGCTCCGAACCACGGGCATCCGTGCCTATCGAATCTGATTGGGCACCAATCATGAAGTTTTCCTCCGCGGATATCTTTCAGCACTCGCCCTTGGGCGACGTGCTAAATTCATTTAAGTCTCTCTCCCTATCAGGAGACTCTTGGCCAAACTATGTCCTGCTCGAGTGGGAAGCGGACGACGAAATTCGTTCCCCACCCACCACCCACTTAATAGCCACTGTCGATGACCTAACCGACATGCTTGATTTCGACTCTGAAGACATCGATGGTATGTACGACAATGCAGGAGAAGAACAGGAATGGCCACCCACAGGGCGCTGGACAGCCACCTCGTCATATGACATATACATGGTGGACACACCCAAAGGAAGCAATGGCGATGAGGCAATGGAGGACAACCCCCTTGAGAAACAATCTAAGCGCCAACGTCAGCAGTGCCGCTCTAAGCCCCGCCATAGCAAAAATAGAGATACCAACACAGGATACAATAGTACTCCAGATAATACCGAAGATGAAAGAAATCCTGCCCAGCCAAGCTTCGAGCAAGCCGGACAGGAGGATGGGCAAGTTAGCCCTGATAAACAGGCAATGGATGGAGACTCGGAGGATGATAATTACATGCCCCTCTCCGAAGACGAGGTGAGCCTCGGCGACGAAGAATTCATCGTGCATGAGGACCCCGTCGAGCAGGAGCGCTTCAAGCGCCGGCTTATAGCCACTGCAAAAAGCCTGAGGAAAAAGCAGTAGCAGCTTCAAGCTGATCAAGATCTGCTAACTGATAGATGGACCGAGGTCCTGGCAGTCGAGGAATATGGACTCGAGCACCCAACCAAAAGTTACCCAAATCACAGGTTGTTACCTCGATTCGAGGAGGAGGCCCTAAAGCCTACACTACCAGCAAAGGATGCGGCTGACCGGCCACCTCGTGGACGAGATAAAGCGGCATATCAGCCCGAACACCAGCCCACACCCTGTCGCCAAACAAGCAAAAACACGAAGGCCCAGGGCTACATGCATGACCTGCGAGACAAATTGGAAAACAAAGCAGGACAGTCAAGATCGATCTACGGATCACAGGGGTGCGCCCCAACGCATGACGATGACCGTCACGCCGGATATACTAAAAAAATCCGGCCGGGCCTAATACAACAGACCAGACTCATTTGAACTGCGTCGTGATGTAGCCCGACATAGAGGCGCCGCACACCCCCTATGCTTCACTGACGAAGTAATGGATCATGAATTCCCAGAAGGGTTTAAACCCGTGAATATTGAATCGTATGATGGTACAATAGACCCCGCGGTATGGATTGAAGATTTCCTTCTCCACATTCACATGGCCTGCGGCGATGTTCTACATGCCATCAAATACCTCCCACTAAAACTCAAAGGACCGGCTCGGCATTGGCTGAATAGCCTGCCGGCAAACTCCATTGGCAGTTGGGAGAACCCGGAAGACGCATTCCTTGACAACTTCCAGGGCACTTATGTGCGACCCACGGATGCTGATGACTTAAGTCACATAACCCAACAGCCCGAAGAGTCAGCCAGGAAATTCTAGACTCGGTTCCTAACTAAAAAGAACCAAATTGTCGACTGTCCGGATGCCGAAGCCCTAGCGGCCTTTAAGCATAACATCCACGACGAGTGGCTCGCCCGACACCTCGGCCAAAAGAAGCCGAAGTCCATGGCAGCCCTCACGACACTCATGACCCGCTTCTGTGCGGGCGAGGACAGCTGGCTGGCTCGTAGCAACAGCACACCAAGAAATCCTGGCACTTCATATGCCAGAGATAACAACGGCAAGCCCCGATGCAACAGACACAAGCGTCGCAACAATGGCGATAACGCCGAAGACACGACAGTCAATGCCGGATTCACTGGCTCTAAGTCCGGTCAGCAGAAAAAGCCATTCAAAAGAAACAATCTGGGCACGTCTAGTATGGACCGCATACTCGATCGCTCGTGTCAAATTCACGGCACCCCCGATAAACCAGCCAACCACACCAACAAAGATTGCTGGGTGTTCAAACAGGCCGGCAAGTTGAATGCCGAAAATAAGGAAAAGGGGCTGCATAGCGATGACGATGAGGAGCCCCGACCGCCGAACACAGGAGGATAGAAAAAATTTCCTCCCCAAGTGAAAACGGTAAACATGATATACGCAACCCATATTCCCAAGCGGTAACGGAAGCGTGCACTAAGGGACGTCTATGCGATGGAGCCAGTCGCCCCAAAGTTCAACCCATGGTCTTCTTGTCCGATCACTTTAGATCGCAGGGACCATCCGACCAATATCCGTCATAGCGGTTCGACCGCGTTGGTCCTCGACCCCATCATTGACGGATTCCACCTCACAAGAGTCCTTATGGATAGTGGCAGCAGCCTGAACCTGCTCTATCAGGATATAGTGCGCAAAATGGGCATTGATCCCTCAAGGATCAAACCCACCAAAACCACCTTTAAAGGTGTCATACCAGGTGTAGAGGCCTGTTGCATAGGCTCAATCACACTGGAAGTGGTCTTCGGATCCCCGGATAACTTCTGAAGCGAGGAGTTAATCTTCGATATCGTCCCCTTCCGTAGTGGTTATCATGCACTACTAGGACGAACCGCATTTGCTCGATTCAATGCAGTGCCACATTATGCCTATCTCAAGCTCAAGATGCCCGGACCTCGCGGGGTTATAACAGTCAATGGAAACATAGAGCGCTCCCTCCGTAGAGAGGAGCACACTGCGGCCCTCGCAGCAGAAGTACAGAGCAGCCTTCTTAGATAGATCTCTAACTCGACAATAAAGCCCCCGGATACCGCCAAGCGAGTCCGAACTACTCTGCAACAGGACCGTCTGGAGCTTGCCTAGCAATTCGGCCTCCGTCCTAGTCCCAGTCAAGCGGTGAAATTTGTACCGCGCGTACATAATTACGCACTTAAAATACCATGGGCATAGGCGGAGGCACGGCTACAATACGGTCCACAATGCGGCTCAACCGCCCCAGGACCCATACACTTTCACCCTTTTCTTTCTTTCAGGTCCCTATTTTCTGGAGGCTCCTCCGGTAACCTGACTATTGGACCCATCACGGGACTGAAACACCAAGGAAGCAAGGAGCTTTGACGTACAAAGGAATCCCCAGGTGGTCTCTGATATCTACCGCTATACCTGTTTTACATACCCACACGCAGCTCGCCTTTGGTCAGGACATGTCAAATAGTCCTATTTTGCTTATCGCACTGCTTGTATACATACGCCTTGATGTATTATTCAAATAACAATGGAAAATAATGTACAGCATCAGCTTATTATTACATTTCTTTATCTTTTTCCTTGACTGCTTATTTATTACAAATTGCACCCGTACATTCTGGTACGTTCAGTCCGCCAGGGGCTTCAGTGTACCCCATAACATGACAAGAAAAGTCTGAACATTTCGACAGTGCGGCACCCCGAACTTATAGCATTATATGCATCAGCTCCGAATCATGTCTTGGGTCAATAGTTGGGTTTGCCCGGCTCCCATGTTTTGCTACCTTACATTCCGCTACATCGGCTAAGGTGGCACTAGGAGAACTACTGCGATTGTGTCCCGATTCTTCCGGACGGGCACCTCAGTAGAGAAAGCCGAAAGCTAACTGTCATGATGCGGCAAGAGCTGGTCGCTGATCGAGAGGTCTCAAATCCTTAAAGATTTTTTCCACTTTGGGCGAGGAATCGGCCTTGTCCGATTTAGGCATGTATAGCGCCCCAAGTTCGGCCTTCCGAATACCAGGGGGTACGCCAAAATTTAAAATTATAGACTTCTATGGCTAAGTGAGAGTGATAAAGCTATATAGTCTGATTGCCTTGTTCGTTGTGCTAAACACCTCCTTAAAGGACCAAAAAATTTGATAAAGAGTGTTTAGATTTATCCCGAACACCCCGGTACTAGTTACATGGGGGCAGAAGCCGACGACTGGCCAACTCTCAGATTTTATAAACGGCCGCATAGAAGGTAAAATTTTAAATCAACAAGCGTTATATAGCGCAAATGAACTCGTTTTCATATTACATGATCAAATGAGTACTTTCATTCAAATATTACATCCTTAGCACATTCCTCTGCCACAAGGCGGGCGCCCTTCAGGACACTGTCATAATACTTTTCGGGGTGGTGTGCTCCTTGCCCTCCGGCGGCCCCTCCGTCACCAGCTTCTCGGCATCCATCTTCGCCCAGTGCACTTTCGCGCGGGCGAAGGCCCTGCGCGCACCTTCAACGCAGACGAACCGCTTTATGACTTCAAGTCGTGGGCAGGCATTTACAAGACGCTTCACGAGGCCGAAGTAGCTGCTGGGAAAGGGCTCGGCGGGCCACAGCCGGACTATAAGGTCCTTCATGGCCAGTTCGGCCGCCTTGTGCAATTCGACCAGTTGTTTCAGCTGGTCGCTCAAGGGCATTGGATGTTCGGTCCCAATATATTGAGACCAGAACAACTTCTCCATCAAGCTCCCTTCTTTGGCCAGGTAGAACTCTACGGCATCCGATATGCTACGCGGCAGATCTGCGAACGCTCCTGGAGAGCTCCTAATTCGGGTAAGTAAAAGGGAAGTCTCCTTCACATGCTTGCTTTGCATAATGAATGCCTTACCCGCCGCTATCTTCTTGACCACCTGAATCTCCTGGAGGGCCCTTCGGGCTTCAGCTTTGGTGTCTCGCACGCTCTGGAGGGCCTCAGCAAGCTCGGACTCTCGCGTCTTAGAGTCGCACTCCAAGGACTCGTATTTTTTGACGAAATCCTGGAGCTCTTGTTGGACCTCGTCGACACGGGCCTCTTGCTTCTCACGCTCGGCGTGTTCCTTGGCCGCTTTGTCTTCGGCCTCGGTCAGCGCCTTCTTAAGGGCTGCCACTTCGGTCGTGGCCCCTAATAAAATTCATGACGCTATTATTAGCGTCAACAATTTTTTCTTTATAAATATATAGACGGGGTATTGTGTACCTTTGTTTTCCTTGAGCTGCCTCTTCACGAGGCTGAGCTCTTCCTCGGTCCGCTCCAGGTCCCGCTTCAGTCCGAAGACCTCTGCAGTACGAGCGGCAGCAGCCAGCAGCGACGCCTGCTTATTCACATAGACATATTCTGATTAGACTCCTGCGGATGTTATTTGACCCTCTGTTCGGCCTTTTCCGAACACCAAACAGAGCATCAAGGGCTACTGTCTATACTCTGATACTTTCTTACAATTTTATTACTTACCTCAAAGCCCGTCAGGAGGCTGGCGTAGGCTTCAGTCAATCCACTTTTGGCGGACCGGACTTTCTCAATCACCATACTCATAAGAGTACATTGTTCTTCATCAATGGAAGCGCCTCCAAGTGCTTCCAGCAAGTTGTCCGATGCCTCTGGATGGACAGAGGTCATCGGCACAGGCGGCTCGCCCCCCTTAGGGGAAGGCTGCCTGCCTGTATCTGAAACCATTGGGGGTTCCGGGGCAGTATCCGGCTGGGGGCCAAACTTGTTGTGGCCCCCGTCATCAGAATCCATGGGGGTCTTCCCTCCCATGTGCCCGGCGTCTGAGATTTCGCCTTGCGGCGTCTCCAGAATAGTCTCCCCCTAGTCCGGTATCCTCTGAGACAACACCTCGGTGTGGTCCGCGGGCTTGGGGGAGGAGGCAGTCGGGAGTGAATCACTATTCATCGCCGACAGGCCTAGAGACCCATCCGAAGAGGATACGTCGATGTGGGCTTTGGCCGGACTGCACGAGTACGTTTGACATGATAAGAAGCAATAGAGCAAAACATACCCGAAGTATTATAGTGCCCGGATACTTACGACTTCGCCAGGGGCTTGTCCCTGGGCAACCACTCCTCGTCGCTGTAGGCGGCTGCGGTGGAGTGGTCCGGAGGGAGGGTCTTTCCCTTCTTGGACCCTTTGGCCTCCCCAGACGGGGCGGCCTTCCTTCCCCCCCCCCCCCCCGGTTGGGGGGAGGGCTTTCCTCTTCCTCCTCTTTGTTTTCATTGGAGGAGCGCGCCTCGGTGTCTTCGGACGATGAGTCTGATACAACCTTGCGCCGGAGACCTTTCCTGGTCCCCACGGCCTTCTTCTCCAGCACCTCATAGGGCGCCGGAAACAGCGTCTCCGTTAAGAGAGTCGTTGCTGGATCTTCAGGTAGTGGAGCTGGACAGTCAATCTGCTCCGCTATCACTACCCAGTCCTGTTGAATTGGCGTGGAGGCATAGATTCCTCCCAGGAATATACTGGGAAAGGAACATCTCGCAAAATATAAAGAGCTTACCAGATTGGCGGGGCGCTTTGCGCTGAGTCCGCGATCCTCGGTTATGGGAGTAGGTACCTGTAAGTGCATCTAGTGCCACCCCTAGTTGGTTTTGGAGTATTGACGACAAAGTTGGTTGAGGGACTAATGCGTTTGTGAGAATTGCAGGATAACGCAGGTAGTGTCCCTCATTGATTCGGTTTACCTACCGGAGATGACCCCCAAAAATGTATGAAGACATTGAAGACAATGGTGGTATGAGAAGATATTCATACTGAAGACTATGACATGAGAAGACATTACGTGAAGACAATGGAGCGCGAAGACTGTGTGGTTTCGTCGTTTCCTTTTCTTCTTTGTTGAGTCATAGGAACCACCGTACTGTTAAGTGGGGTCCAAGTGAACTAAGTCAGAGTGACTGGAGTGATGCTCAACCCAAATCCTATGTCTTCGAGCGAAGACAATGAGAGCAAAATGTATCCAGAGCTGGATGAGTCAGCTTTGCTTGTAGCCCAAGTAAAGTTGTCGTGTGTGTTTGAAATCTGACCGTTGGAACTCGTGTTAGTTCCTTAGTGACCCAGGGTCATTTTGGACAAATCAGGTCGGGTTGCCTAGTGGCTATAAATAGCCCACCTCCTACACCATAAATTGGTGGCTGCTCAGAGTTCGTGCACGGCTTTTGTCGTTTGAGAGCAACCCACCTCGAAGCATTTGAGAGAGAGAAATCCTTGCGAGGACAAAGCCCAAACACCCAGAGCCAAAGAGTGTTAGGCATCGCTGAAGTCTTTCTGTCTGTGTGACCTGAAGACTTATTACACTTGAGGACTGTGAATCCTCCAGCCGGTTAGGCGTTGCGTTCTGAGCATCCAAGAGTCATTGTGGATTGCCGGTGAACAAAGTCTGTGAAGGTTTGGAAGTCTCCCTTGAAGACTTACCAGAGTGATTGGGCGAGGACTGGGTGTCCTTAGCTCAAGGGGAATAAGGTGAAGACGCGGTCTTCTGAGTTAAATCTCAGCCTCCCTAACCAGACGTACAGTTGTCACAGCAACTGGAACTGGTCCAACAAATCATGTGTCTTCAACAAGCAACTGGTTCTATCCCTTCCCAACCTTACTTTAGTTTGTCTTCGTGAAGTCATTGCCTATCTGTTTATCTGTTTGACTTCATTGCTTGACTACTATTGTTGATTGGCTTCATAACATCTTCCATATTGATCCTTACTACCTAACTGCTATTAGTCCTGTACTTTCATATCCTTACATACTTGACTATGGCTTGTTTAGGCTAGTTTATCTTCCGCTGCATATCAACTAGGTTGTTTCTGGTGTTTGTCTTTGAAACTTCCAAGTTTTGAAGACTTTCACAAAAATCGCCTATTCACCCCCCCCCCCCTCTAGTCGATACTAGCACTTTCAATTGGTATCAGAGAAAGGTACTCCCTTGTTCTGTGTGATTCGGTTTAACCACCTGGAGTGTCAGCTATGTCGACTGCAGGGATAAGCAAGGTTTCCGCTGCTTGCCCCGTGTTCGATGGAACAGAATATCCCTACTGGAAGAATAAGATGTGCATGCATCTTGAAGCCATTGATGTCGACCTCTGGTATGTCGTCAAGAATGGCGTTCCCAAAACTGGTGAAGGTGTCACCCCCACTGATGTCAAGAAGTTCATTCAACTGGACTCTACTGCAAAGAACATCATCTGTGGTCATCTGACCAAAGGACAGTATGGCCGTGTGAGTGCTCTGGAAACGTTGAAGCTAGTCTGGGACTGGCTATCCAAGGTCAACGAAGGCGTCTCAACCCAGAGAGGTCAAAGAATCAGTGTTCTTCGCAACCTCTTCAACCGCTTCAAGAGAAACGACAATGAGAATGTCCAGCTCACGTTTGATCGCCTCACTGATATTACAAATGAACTTCAAGCTCTTGGCGCAACTGAGATCACCAAGCATGAAATCGTCAAGACACTGCTGAGATCACTTGACAGCTCCTTTGACACCCTTGCTCTCATGATACAAGAACGTCCTGACTTCAAGACACTCGATCCGTCTGATATACTTGAGAGGCTCAACACACATGAGTTCCAGCTATCTGAGAAAAGAGATATCTATGGTCCAAGCTATGGCCGAACTCGTGCTTTGAAGGTAAAAGTTGTTTCCTCATCTGAAGAAGAATCTGAATGTAGTTCTGAAGATCCTGAAGACCTTGGAAGGGAACTTGCTATGCTTGTGAAGAAGTTCCAGAAATTCACAAAGAAGAAGGGCTTCAGAAAGTCTTCACGATCTAGCTCAAGGAATGATGAAGCTTCCACAAATGATCACAAGAAGAGAACCTGCCACAAGTGCAAGAAACCTGGTCACTACATATCTGAGTGTCCACAGTGGGACAATGAGAAGAAGAAGAAGAAAAGCAAGGAATATGATTCCGATGACAAGAAGAAGAAGAAATCCTCAAAGTCTTCTAAGTCTTCTTCCAAGTCTTCATCATACAAGAAGAGCTCATTTGGCAAGGCTCGTGCTTTTGTTGGCAAGGAAATGGATTCAGAGGAGGAGTCTGCTTCAGAGGAAGTGGAGGTGGAGTCTGGAGAGGAGTCTGACCCTGGCGTTGCAAGTCTGGCTCTAGCCACAGCCTATGTTGCCAAGTCCATCTTCAACACTGAAGACAATGAATTCCACACCAGCGCTGAAGCTAATGACGAAGACGATCCTACTCCCACCTACTGCTTCATGGCACACGGTGCCAAGGTAAAATCACGCGATGCTTACTTTCAAACTTCAAGTGCAGATGACTCTGATTGTGAATCCAAACCCAGCTACAAAACACTTGCTAAAATTGCAACTGAACAACAAAAGGCTATGGAACATACTCAAAAACTGTTAGACAAAAGCGATGACCTGTTGGACGCTGAAATGACACGTTCGCAGTCCTTAGTTGATGACATAAAAAATCTTCATGCTAAGTACCAAGAACTTGAAGGTCGTCATGAATCACTCTCAACTACTTATGAAAGGCTCTCCTATGATTATCTTCAAAGGAAACAAGAGCTTGAGAAATTGAGAGCGGCTCATGAAGATCTTCAAAAGGTGAATGAATCACTTTGCGCCCAACAGATCAGTTCCGCTCAGGAAGGATTTGAACCACCATGTCTAAAATGCATTGAGCGTGATAATGCTACATCTGTTGCTGAATGTTCCACTGCTGCTACTGTTTCATTGTCTTCACATATTGATGTGGTCACTAACCCCTCTGCGGAGGATACCACTGTTGTTGCTGATGAAAGTGCTATGTTGAAGACATTGCTTGAAACAGGGATGTACAAAAGTTTGAAGGGACATCAGACTCTCTGCGATGTCCTCAAAAAGCAAATTCTGAACCGAAACCCTAGGAAGGAGGGTGTTGGGTTCGAAAGGAAAATGAATGTTGATGGCTCGTACTGGAAGCCTGAGCAGTACCCCAAAACCACATGGGTTGCTGCAAAGGAACCTTCAGTAGATCCATCTACCTTATCTGGCTTTACCTGTGCTAATCCTATTATCATTGATGAATCCTTTGATGCAAACTATAAGCTGTTCAAAAATCAGAATGGTGAAGTGTTTGCCAGGTACATTGGTACTAACTGCAGGAATGGACCACCTATGAAGAAGATCTGGGTACCTAAGCGGTACATTGAGAATCTTCCTGTGAATGTCGTCATGACACCACCAAGGAAGAAGACAAACCCCAGACCTATGGCTTCATATGGCCCAAAGGCTTCATACAGATACAGGACTCACATGAGTCACCCTAACGCCAATGTTTTGCAGGGAAATCATGCTCAGACTTATGAATATGAGCGTGTATCTTCAAACCGCTATGTTCATAGGACTAAGAACTTTTCTGCTTATTCATATGAGTATCATTCATCTCCTGCAAGGCTATTTGCTAGGGCTCCAAAGCCAAAATTCTCAGATGCTGCATTTAGACTCATTGCTTCTAAGCCCCCACTGAAGATGTGGGTGGCAAAGAAGAACTAACTCTCTTTTGCAGAAAATGGTCTCCAGCCAGCAATCAATGGCGTCCGATACTATTGCTGGGGACCTAAAACTCACTAAGGACGCACGTTAAAATTTCACTCTATATGCTTCACATCTAAATTTCTTATCAGTCATACTATGTCCAAACCTTGTTATAAGTTGTGACTGTTCCTATGTGTATCAAATGCATATGCTTCACAACACTTGTGTGAAGCCTATCCTCCTAACTGCACTGTAGGGTACATCACCAAAAGCTTCAGAATGGATTATGGACAGTGGATGCACAAATCATATGACTGGTGATCGAAGTCTTCTCATGGACTCAACCTTACGTCCATCCGACAAGAGTCACATCACATTTGCTGACACTGGTAAAAGCAAAGTATTGGGTCTAGGTAGAGTTGCAATCTCAAAGGATCAACACATGGATAAAGTGATGCTTGTTGAATCCCTTGGCTTCAACTTAATGTCTGTCTCAATGCTTTGTGACTTGAACATGATTGTGATATTTGGCAAATATCGCTGCCTTGTACTAATGGAATCTGACAAATCTCTAGTCTTTGAAGGGTATCGAAAAGATGATCTGTACATGGTAGATTTCTCAGCAGGTCCATAGCTTGCCGTATGTCTTCTCACAAAAGCTTCAGAATGCTGGCTCTGGCATCAAAGGCTGGGACATGCTGGCATGAGGAACTTACACTCACTCGTCAAGAAGAAGCATGTCATAGGCATCGAAGATGTCAAGTTCAAGAAGGATCATCTGTGTGGTGCCTGTGAAGCTGGAAAGATGACAAGGGCAAAGCACAACTCGAAGACAATCATGACAACATCTCAACCCTTCGAGCTGTTACACATGGACTTATTTGGACCTACTCACTACTCCACGCTCACAACAACTGCCTGTCTCTATGGCTTCGTCATTGTTGATGACTACTCAAGATACACATGGGTTCATATAATTCTTTACAAGACTGAAGTGCAAGATGTCTTCAGGCGCTTTGCAAATCGAGCAATGAACAATTATGGTGTGAAGATCAAGCACATCAGAAGTGACAATGGCACTGAATTCAAGAACACTGGACTTGATCTGTATCTGGATACAATGGGAATCACTCATGAGTTCTCTGCTCCATACACACCTCAGCAAAATGGCATCGTTGAGCGCAAGAACAGAACCCTCATTGAGATGGCTCGAACAATGCTAGATGAGTACAAGACACCAAGAAAGTTCTGGCCTGAAGCTATTGATATAGCATGTCACATCATCAATCGTGTGTACATTCATAAGCTTCTGAACAGAACCTCATATGAGCTACTTACTGGCAAGAAGCCAAACGTCAGTTACTTCAGAGTATTTGGAGCAAGATGCTGGATCAAGGATCCCTATCACAAGTCAAAATTTGCACCTAAGGCTCACGAAGGCTTCATGCTTGGCTATGGAAAGGATTCACACTCCTACAGAGTCTTCAACCTTTATCTCTACAAAATCGTTGAAACTGTGGATGTGAAATTTGATGAAACCAATGGTTCACAAAGAGAGATACTGCCAAGCACACTTGATGAAGCTCCTTCAAACGAGGCAATCAAGCTGATGGGAACTGGTGAAATCATGCCCTCTAAAGCACAACCTGAAGAGGAACTTATCATTTCTGCACCAAATCAACTTGAAGACAATGCTCAGTCCGAAGACAATCCTCCCAATGATGACAATGACCAGCCAGAGCAAAATCTTTGTCCTGTTCATCCACGTGTTGCAAATGAAGTTCAAATAGAGAAGATAATTGACAGCATCAATGCACCTGGTCCGCTCACTCGATCAAGAGCAACACAACTAGCAAACTTCTATGGGCACTTTTCATTTGTGTCAATATCAGAACCCAAGAAAGTTGTTGAAGCCTTTATGGAACCTAAATGGATTCAAGCCATGCAAGAAGAACTTCAATAGTTCAAACTAAATAATGTCTGGGAACTTGTCAAGCGACCTGATCCACGCAAGCATAACATTATTGGAACAAAATGGATATATCGAAACAAGCAAGATGAGCATGGTCAAGTCATCAGAAACAAAGCTCGTCTTGTGGCTCAAGGTTACACTCAAGTTGAAGGAATTGACTTCGATGAAACATTTGCTCCTATGGCTAGGCTTGAAGCTATTCTCATACTGCTAGCCTACGCTAATCATCACAATATCTTGCTATATCAAATGGATGTAAAGAGTGCATTTCTTAATGGCAAGATTGAAGAAGAAGTATATGTCGCACAACCACCTGGCTTTGAAGATCCAAAACATCCTGATATGGTGTACAAGCTAAACAAGGCACTGTATGGCCTCAAACAAGCCCCTCGTGCCTGGTATGATACAATCAAAGACTTCCTGAAGAGCAAAGGCTTCAAACCTGGATCCCTCGATCCCACTCTCTTCACGAATGGTGAACTGTTTGTGTGCCAAATATATGTGGATGACATAATCTTCGGCTGCACCAACCAGAAGTATAGTGATGAGTTTGGGTACATGATGCAAGAGCAATATCAAATGTCCATGATGGGTGAGCTGAAGTTCTTCCTTGGTCTTCAAATTCGTCAGCAGAGGAATGGCATCTTAATATCTCAAGAGAAATACCTCAAAGATTGTCTGAAGAAGTTTGGAATGGAAGACTGCAAAGGCTACACGACGCCAATGCCAGCCAAACACCATCTTGGTCCCGATGACAATGGTAAAGAGTTCGATCAAAAGGTATACCGCTCCATGATTGGATCCTTGCTTTATTTATGTGCATCTAGGCCAGATATTATGCTTAGTGTTTGCATGTGTGCTCGATACCAAGCGGCACCAAAGGAATCGCATCACTTAGCTGTGAAGCAAATTCTTCGATATTTGGCTTACACCCCAACACTCGGATTATGGTATCCCAAGGGCTCAAGATTTGATTTGGTTGGATTCTCGGATGCTGATTATGCTGGGGACAAGGTGGATCACAAGTCTACATCTGGCACATGTCATTTTCTTGGTCGATCACTTGTCTGTTGGTCTTCGAAGAAGCAGAACTGTGTATCACTCTCAACTGCTGAATCTGAATACATTGCTGCTGGATCCTGTTGTGCTCAGCTTCTATGGATGAAGCAAACTCTCAAGGATTATGGCATCAACCTGACACAAGTACCTCTCTTCTGCGACAACGAGAGTGCCATCAAAATAGCCAACAATCCAGTCCAACACTCGAAGACAAAGCACATTGAAATTCGTCATCACTTTCTCAGAGATCATGTTATGAAGAAAGACATCGATATCATTCACGTCAACACTGAAGAGCAACTGGCAGATATCTTCACAAAGCCCTTGGATGAGAAAAGGTTTTGCAAGTTACGGTGTGAGCTAAATATCTTAGAATCCTCTAATGTCCTGTGATCAGGCACACATTCTAACACTTATGCATGTTGATGACTTAGATGTGCAACACACAAAGTAAGGTATATCTTCAATCAATGAAGATTTACACACTAAGTGTGAATACATTAACATGGAATTTGACTTCGGAGCGCCACGATAATTGTGCGCCGTGTCTGGGTCTAATACTTCCTATACGGTGGGTAACGCCACCACCAACTTTTCTTGTTTGAAGTGTCTCACTCAAGGCGTTATACTGCAATGACTTCGCATTTGGTTTGTCGTCAGTTTCAATTTGTCTTCATGACTTTCTGCACTATGATGATTTGATTGCTTTCTGATGTATATATAGACTAGTGTTCTGTCCTCTACAGCATTCGCTTATAGCTATGTCTTCAAGATTGAATCTTTTGAACTAAGTGAATGTGATCGGACCCTAACCTCTCTATGCTTCCTATCTCAACTCTATCTATCCAAATCATATGCATTCTATTGAAACAGTCGAATGTCTTCTCTGCATCCTAGTCAGCAGAAGGCAAAGAGACAAACATTAAATCTGTTTTAAATGGCTTATCTTTACTGTTGAAATCCGGAGAAGCCGGAACAACTCTCCGACATGCCTGGCGGGTGTGGGAACGTGGGACAACCCTGAGTGTGTTGCATGCTTGCCACGTGCCCCTCAGATGTGAACCGCCAGGGGCACCAGCGTAATTGCGCTGTGTCTCTCACCTACTTATAAATACTTGTCCCCCCGCGGTAAAGAAATACTTCTTCCACCTCTCCACCTCCGTCAAAACCCTAGCGCCACCGCTAGCTCGCGACGATGCCGGCGACGAAGCGCTTAGCTGCCGCGACTTCTCCGACGCCGTCCTCATGCCGGTCGTGGACATCGTCCTCTCCGCCGTCGCCGTAGGTGTCCTCCGTCACCAAGTTAGGGCATGGTGGGCTGAACTGCTCGGTCTCCTATTCCTCCATCTAGCAGTTCTTCGTGCGGTAATTAAAACTCTATTTTTACCATCTTTTTGATCTTCAAGATTCATACTGTTTACCGAAAGTAGTTTCTGTCTATTCAAAGCTAGATCTATTCCATCTGCATCTCATACTGCTTAGCCGGTTCACTTAGATCTCTTCTAGTTTGATTCCTCACTTGTACTTATTCACGGATTGGTACAAATCTGGAACCAACTCACCTATATAAGTGAATGTCTTCGCAACATGAGGTCAATGTCTTCAAACTGATTTATCTTCAAAATCTTCTGAGAATGCATATGACCTCTTCCCCTTCCCTCGCATCTCTAATGCTGTCACAGGTACATGTCCGTGGGAGAATCCCTTGGTTCTCATAGTCTGCATTCGTTTGCAGAATACTTAGAGCATCATATAAATTCTCCTGAAGCCAGTTCCTGCTTGACCAGCAAGCGCAAATCTCTGAAGCCTTTGAACGTACTGAAGCCTTTCAGTTTGAAGTTCATGGCAACAGAAAAATCAGCAAGGAAGGGTGGCAGACAGCGCAGAGAAGGGACATCTAAAGATCTGCCTGATGATTTAGCTGAACTGTACAAGACTGATCCTGAAGAGAACTATCATCAGAGAAAGACGCGAATCCAATGGATTCGACGCTATTGGGCTGAGGAGTGGTTCAAGTACAAGTTTGTGACAAAGGAATATGCAGAGAAGAATGCCATCAAGAGACCTTGGGGTGATATCCTCTATCGAGGGCTTCAACCCAAGAGCCGAGCTGAAGCCATTGAACAAGGCTTCTATCCCTGTATGGTCCGTGGACCACAGCCAGCGAACGCAGATCCCACTTCACTACTATGGTGTCGTGACGATTCGCTCTTCAAGCGCAACTATCAGTTTGCTGTGGCTTCGGCCAAGAAGAACAAGAAGTCCTTGGGTTTGGATTTCAACCCAGGTCCCTCTGCTCCCCGTGATGATGGCTCTCGTGAAGCCAATCCCAATGTCATCGGCCCCTACGCCAACCTTGACGGCCTCATCACCTACATCATGGTCCAAGGCACCAGAGTAGATCATTCTGACAATGGTGCTGACTCTGATGAAGCCCCTACTCCTCCTCCAAAGCCGCAGAAGCAAAAGAAGCCAAAGGCTTCAACCTCAGCTGCACCTCCGAAGACTTTGCGTGCAAAGCCACTGGCCACTGCACCTCCTGAAGCCAGTGTGCAATCTGAAGATCTGTCCCGTATCTCCAAGAGAACGGACAAGAAAAAGCAGCTTGTTAGACCATCTGATCAAAGAGTCTTGACTCCTGCCGCAATTCTGCGTGAAGAACCCATTGATCTATCAAGTGATGAAGATCTTGCGGATGATGCCCTTGAGCAACTGATCAAGAGCAAGGAAGAAGCTGAAATCTTCAGCAACTTGCCTCTATTTGATGTAGCCATCATTCACAACTTCATTGATGAGTGGTTCAACACCCCCAACGTCAGCTTTGAAGACTTACAGCTTCCAGTTGGCCTCAGTGTTGCCTTTAATGGCGCCATTGCTTCTGAGCTAGCTCTCGCTCAGCGCATCGTTGAGCTCAAAAACAAGATTGATTTTGAGAAGGCTCAATTCAAGAAGCATGTGGCCAAGCTAAGTGTTCAAGACATCCGCAACTTCAAGGTCATGCTGAATGAGCTTAAAGAAGCTTTTCTGAAGAAACGCCAAGAAGCTCAGGGCTCTCGAGAACGCATGAAGCTTTTGGCAGATAAGTGTGTGCTTGCCTACAATGAGGCTGAGAAGCGCAAGTCCCTTGGCCGTCCTGGCATTGATCCCAGGATGGCTGCAAAGAAGAAGAACAAGCGCCCTGCTGATCAGCCTGCACCCTCAAGCCAAGAAGCCCCTCGCATTATCTTCCCAACCAGCATGACTGGCTCGAAGCCAAAGGTCACCACAACAGCTTCTGAACAGAAGAAGACGAGGGCTGCCGAGGCTAAAGCCAGAAAGAGAAAGCATGCTGAAGCTTCTGATGCCGCTCCCTCCAAGAAGAAGCGCAAGACCAAGAAGACTAGGGCTGCTTCCATAGAGCCCTTAGTCGTTGAACCCATTTCCGTGGTTCGCCCTTTGTCTGTTCATCAAGAACGAAGAATGGTTGTCCATGAGCCTGCTACCACAGAGGCTCCTGAAGCTGAAGATATTCCAGAAGCTGAACACACCGTTGCTGAAGACATTGGTCAAGATGACAATGTAAATGATGATGAAGTTCTTCCTCAGATTTAACATCAAGTGGTATCATCGCCTGTTCGTACGAACAACGAACTCATCAGCATTGGTCGTCCATTGACGCCAATTGCTTAGGATGCTTCGTGGGCTGATCACCCACAACAACAACAAGACTCCCCCAGTACTCCCCGATAACAAAAACAAGCTACACCCCTAGTGCAAGAAGAGGATGAAGACTTTCAGGCCCGGCCTACTCCATCTCCTAACTTGAAGCCAGCACTTCGCAGGCTTTGCAGAGGACAAAGGCCTGAAGTCCCTCTGTCGAGCGTTCCCGAAGGAGAAGTGCACCGTTCACCTGTTGCACGCCAAGTGTTCTCTGAACCAGCTCCAACAGTGAACGTCTCCGAGTCCGAAGCACATGCTGCTGAAGACATTCCGGCTGCATCAGCCGAAGAAAATGAAGAAGAAGTACGTGTACCAACTCCTCCAGCGATTGAAGAAGAAGCAGTTCATGATCTGAACGTGCCTGTGCCTGACCCTCCTGCTCATCAAGAGGAGGTTGAAAATGTTGAGGCTGCCACCACCAACGCCAATGAAGCCAGTGACGTAGTCATGGCTGACTCTAATATGGAGCCTGCACCAACAAGTGTGCCTGAAACCAATGAGGCCACTATGCCTGAAGCAAGTGTGGCCCCTGAACCTGAAACCAATGAGGATGCTGCTCCTGAAGATATTGAGGATGTTGCACCTGAAGCTCATGAGAATGCTGCACCTGACGCCAATGAGGAGGTTGCACCTGAAGCAAATATGACAACTGCTCCCGAAGCACCTGTCGTGCAGCCTGATGCCTCTGATGTTGCCCCTGCTCCTGTTCCGCCACCAAGGCCTCACACTATCGAGCAAGCATACGATCACGGTCAGCTTGTCACTGTCCGATGGCCCATTCTGGTGCCTCCGCCTTCTGCTTCAGGACCCCAATTTGATTATCATGTTGAGCATCGGCCTTAGGTTCAGAAGCCAAAGCCCATGTTGCCATGGTTTCCAAGTACTGCCAACTCCCCCGGGTCCTTCAATGCAAATGGCTTCAAGAGCCACAATACCTTCTTTGACAGCGCCAAGAACCCCTACTCCAAGCCAAGAATATCATCAGACAGGTTCTGGAGCTATCAGCAGAGAAGCTATTACTCTTGCGTGCTATATGATCAAGGGCGCATTTTCCCTCATATGCGTCTTGACACTGAAGCTATTGCTGGATTGCCGTGCTTAGAAGAAGCACTTGACTGCTTTCGCGATGCTGGTCTGCTCCACTTTGTGACAGACAAGGAACATTGGAATGAAGAGCTTTTGCTTCAATTCTATGCCACTCTGCACATTCGCGATTACTACAGAGACATCAAGACTTGGGTTCTCGAGTGGATGACTGGAAACGTTCATCATGAAGCCAAAGCTATGGATATCATTGAGCTCACTGGGCTAGCCACTCCTGGAGAATTGTATGAGCCTAACTGTTAGTTACACCGCAATGCTGTGGAGAGCATCTTCCACAAGCCCGAACCCAACATGAGCCAGATGCTGAGCATGATGAAGCCGTTGCCATCTAACGCTGAGTATCCCACACATTTCTTTGTTGAAGACCTTGAGTATCTGCCTCGCACCATATATCATATCATCCGGCGTACTCTATAGCCAGTCAAGGGACACTCATCAGCGGCCAAGCTTGAAGGAGCTATGAAGACTTTGGTCTTCTACATTCTAAATGGCATCAGCTTCAACACTCAGGAATTCTTCATCCGGCAACTTGCTGCTTCCGGCTCTGACCTATTTGGTCTGAAGTTTTATGCTCCATGGGTCATGCGCCTCATCAAGCGACACTCATCTGTCAATTATCAGCCGTCTGCTCGCAATCACATAATATTTCTGCCAGAGGTTGATATGTCAGTTGATGTTGTATACTCTGACCCTGCCAAGACGCCCCTTTGTCTTCAGAACATTGAGCACCAAAGCTTCACTCAGCCTATTGAAGGTGTTCAAGCAGCAACAAGATTATATCCACTGGCTGGTAACACTCGTCTGCCACACAGAGCGCCCACTGAAGCCACTGAAAGCACCATTGCACAAAGGCCTCGGAAGCGTTCTCGTGTTCTCAATGACCGAGAGCTTCTTGTGGCTCTTCATCAGAAGCAAGATAAGCATCATTTCTGGCTCAAGCGCCAAATGCAAAGCCTCTTGGTGGATGTCAATCGCATTCGCAACCTTGCCACCAAGAATGCCTTTGTTGCTCATGAAACTTGCCGAAGATCATGGAAGAGTTTGACCCTGCTCAGTGCTGAAGCTGATTTTCAAGATGATGGCTTCAATGAGAGATTCTAGTTCGACTCCACTCCTCCACGGACTGCTACCCTGCGTCGAACTCCATCTCTTGAAGACTCTGAATATTCCTCTTCCGCGGCAACAGTCAATGCCCGAGTGATCGATGATGAAGCTGACGCTACTTCACCACCTCCAACTACAACGGCGCGCATTGACAATGCACCAAGTTCATCTGCACCGCCAACCAACGACAACGACCCAGCTGCTTCACCTACTCATGACGAGTAGATGCTCTATGTCTTCAAACCTTTTTGGTCATTACTGACAAAAGGGGGAGAAGCGTATGAGTTGATAGTCTTCAAGCGGGTTCATATGGGCGGTTGCACTATATTTTGCTGCGTGCTTACAACTCTTGCATTTTGAAACATTTGGTTCTTTGAGTTGTAACACCTAAACTTGATGGTCATCTGCTACTTCTGCTACGTATTTGCTTTACTCTGATGCGATGATAAATTCCGCATGTGCGATGATAACTTCCGCACTTAGATCATTCTGCAGACGTCCATTTTTCATTATGCATGTCATTCTACTTGTTATATCGGTTCATGCATGATGAATTAGCTTCATAAGTTGAAGTGGATCTCCACAAGTACAACCTGCCATGTGCATTTGCATTTCAAAAGCAAATTACTTATATGCACATCTTCAGGGGGAGCCCTTGCAACTTGTGAAGACAATTCCCTATCCTTACAATTTCACATACGTTATCCCCGTTGAAAACTTCAACCAGTTTGTCATCAATCACCAAAAAGGGGGAGATTGTAAGTGCATCTAGTGCCACCCCTAGTTGGTTTTGGAGTATTGACGACAAAGTTGGTTGAGGGACTAATGCGTTTGTGAGAATTGCAGGATAATGCAGGTAGTGTCCCTCATTGATTCGGTTTACCTACCGGAGATGACCCCCAAAAATGTATGAAGACATTGAAGACAATGGTGGTATGAGAAGATATTCATACTTAAGACTATGACATGAGAAGACATTACGTGAAGACAATGGAGCGCGAAGACTGTGTGGTTTCGTCATTTCCTTTTCTTCTTTGTTGAGTCATAGGAACCACCGTACTGTTAAGTGGGGTCCAAGTGAACTAAGTCAGAGTGACTGAAGTGATGCTCAACCCAAATCCTATGTCTTCGAGCGAAGACAATGAGAGCAAAACTTATCCAGAGCTGGATGAGTCAGCTTTGCTTGTAGCCCAAGTAAAGTTGCCGTGTGTGTTTGAAATCTGACCGTTGGAACACGTGTCAGTTCCTTAGTGACCCAGGGTCATTTTGGACAAATCAGGTCGGGTGGCCTAGTGGCTATAAATAGCCCACCCCCTACACCATAAATTGGTGGCTGCTCAGAGTTCGTGCACGGCTTTTGTCGTTTGAGAGCAACCCACCTCGAAGCATTTGAGAGAGAGAAATCCTTGCGAGGATAAAGCCCAAACACCCAGAGCCAAAGAGTGTTAGGCATCACTGAAGTCTTTCTGTCTGTGTGACCAGAAGACTTATTACACTTGAGGACTGTGAATCCTCCAGCCGGTTAGGCGTCGCGTTCTGAGCATCCAAGAGTCATTGTGGATTGCCGGTGAACGAAGTCTGTGAAGGTTTGGAAGTCTCCCTTGAAGACTTACCAGAGTGATTGGGCGAGGACTGGGTGTCCTTAGCTCAAGGGGAATAAGGTGAAGACGCGGTCTTCTGAGTTAAATCTCAGCCTCCCTAACCAGACGTACAGTTGTCACAGCAACTGGAACTGGTCCAACAAATCCCGTGTCTTCAACAAGCAACTGGTTCTATCCCTTCCCAACCTTACTTTAGTTTGTCTTCGTGAAGTCATTGCCTATCTGTTTATCTGTTTGACTTCATTGCTTGACTACTATTGTTGATTGGCTTCATAACATCCTCCATATTGATCCTTACTACCTAACTGCTATTAGTCCTGTACTTTCATATCCTTACATACTTGACTATGGCTTGTTTAGGCTAGTTTATCTTCTGCTGCATATCAACTAGGTTGTTTCTGGTGTTTGTCTTCGAAACTTCCAAGTTTTGAAGACTTTCACAAAAATCGCCTATTCACCCCCCCTCTAGTCGATACTAGCACTTTCAGTACCTCGGCGGCCTTGAACAACACCTTCCAGATGTCTTTGTGCGTCGTGTCGAAGAGCTCTCGCAGCGTCTGGTGTTCGGCCGGGTCGAACTCCCACATATTGAAAGCCCGTCTCTGACATGGAAGGATCCGGCGGAAGAGCATGACCTGGACCATGTTGACAAGCTTGATTTTCTTGCTTATCATATTTTTGATGCAGGTCTGGAGTCTGGTCAGCTCCACCGATGAGCCCCAGGCTAAGCCCTTCTCTTTCTAGGAGGTGAGCCGCATGGGGATGCCGGATCAAAACTCGGGGGCCGCCGCCCAGTTGGTGTCGCGCGGCTCGGTGATGTAGAACCACCCCGATTGCCACCCCTTCATGGTCTCCACATAGGAGCCTTCGGGCCAGGTGACATTGGGCATCTTGCCCATCATGGCGCCTCCGCACTCCGCTTGCTGGCCGACCACCACCTTCGGCTTCACGTTGAAGGTCTTCAGCCATAGGCCGAAGTGGGGCGTAATGCGGAGGAAGGCCTCGCACACGACGATAAACGCCGAGATGTTGAGGATGAAATTGGGGGCCAGATCATGGAAGGCCAGCCCGTAGTAGAACATGATCCCGCCGACAAATGGGTGGAGTGGGAATCCCAGTCCGCGGACAAAGTGAGAGAGAAACACTACCCTCTCCTGAGGCCTCGGGGTAGGGACGATCTGCCCTTCGGTAGGGAGCCGGTGCGCGATGTTTGTGGCCAGGTATCTGGCCTCCCGAAGCTTCGTGATGTCCTCCTCCTTAACGGAGGAGGCCATCCACTTGCCTCCCGCTCCGGACATGGAATAACTTTGCGGAGAAGGAGAAGGCTTGGGCGCTAGAGCTCGAGCGAGGGGGAATGGATGAGCAGAGGAAGAAGAAGGCGTGGGTGGAGAAAGGTGAATCCTTATCTCTTTATAAAGGCGGTAGAAACCATGCGCCTCCCCACTTGCCCCGTAAACTCGCTTATTCCCCAAGCATCGTGTTGATGGCGCGGTTGGGTTACCCAGACCCGTATTGATGAGAATCCCGTGATAAGGGGACACAATCTCTGCTTCGACAAGACGTGCCAAGGAAACTGCCTCGCAATATGTGCAGCAGCTGGTTGAGAAAAACGGTTTGAATAATGACCAGGCCATGGCGTGATGTCACGCTGTGAAAAGTTGTCAGCAGATTAGATTTGTGGAATATTGTACTCTCTATGGTGGTATGTGGAATTTGTTTTGCAGAGCCGGACACGATCCTCGTGTTTAAGATCTTCTATGGAGTATTCGGAGAAGGAATCCGCCTTGCAATGCCGAAGACAATCTGCGCACCGGACTCATTGTCATTGAAGCCTGGTTCAGGGGCTACTGAGGGAGTCCTGGATTAGGGGGTCCTCGGACAGTCGGACTATGTACTTGTGCCGGACTGTTGGACTATGAAGATACAAGATTAAAGACTTCGTCCCGTGTCCGGGTGGGACTCTCCTTTGCGTGGAAGGCAAGCTTGGCAATTCGGATATGTAGATCTCCTTCTCTGTAACCGACTCTGTGTAACCCTAGCCCCCTCCGGTGTCTATATAAACCGGAGGGTTTAGTCCGTAGGACAACAACAATCATAATCATATGCTAGCTTCTAGGGTTTAGCCTCTACGATCTCGTGGTAGATCAACTCTTGTAATACTCATATCATCAAGATCAATCAAGCAGGAAGTAGGGTAAACATTGTGTCCCCCGCCTCCTGTTACCATCAGCCTTAGACGCACAGTTCCGGACCCCCTACCCGAGATCCGCCGGTTTTGACACCGACATAATGGCCCTACTGGACCAGCGCACCAGAACAACAACTACTACCGATGAAGAGAAGCGTAGTTCAGAAGCATCCAACCTGTAGACACACAAACATAGATCGGATCTACCGAAGTTAAATGTCGACCGAATCCCATGAGATCTGTCGGAGACAAACCTCCACATGCCCTCCAACAACGCTAGAAGCACCGTTGTGATGGGCGCTAGGCGGCGATAACCTTGTTTCATCTTCAAAGAGCCGCCATCACCTTGTCTCTCTGAACAGGACACAAAACCTAACAAAACTCAAGAAACCATCCAAAAATAAAGCCCTCCCGATCCACCGTGTCTCCATGGCTCTAATACTACAAGAGATGAGGCATACCGGCGGCACAGGAAACCCACGCGACGGGGTGCCTTTGTGTACAAGCGAAGGGGTACTCCTTAATACTTAGTCAGTGTAAAAAAAATTAAATCTCTTAATACATGCGGAAAGATAAATCTTCCGTCATGCTAAATTCATCTTTTGTATATCTAAAAGATACCAACAAAATAAATAAGCCATTGGTATCTTATATAATTTGAGTATAACGTGGATTGATATCTACTCCATTCGTCCCATAATGTAAGATGTTTTACATTATGAGACGGAGTAGTGATAAATTAAATTCATTCAAGCCGGTTGAGGAAAAGAGCTGAATAAACCGCAGAAACCTATACAAGATCCAATAAACCTCATTTCTTTCTCTCTCCCTCTGTTCTCTCTGCACTAGAGAGAGAGAGAGAGGAGTAGTTGGCCAATCCGGACAATACATTATCCTCTGCCCCCTCATCCATCCCTCCGCCCTCTCCAGACCAGCGCAGAATTCTGCTCTGCTCCTCCCTCCCCCTGCATCTCCCGCCCGCCTCGCCCGACCCTCTCTCGCCCCCCTTCCCAGCCGCCGGAGATGGCGACGCTGAGATGCACCAACCACACACTCCTCGGCTCGCCGACCTGCCTCGCGCGCCCGCGCCGGGCCGTGGTGCGCGCCGCCGTCGCCGTCCAGGCCGAGGCGCAGCCCAAGGTCTCCCTCATCCGGATTGGCACGCGCGGGAGGTGATCAAATCGAACCCTTTCGTTTGCTTGGTGTACAAGAATCGCGTCTCTGGGTGTCAACTCGGTTGGATTTGAGGGCGGCAATGTGCCGGAGGCGCCTGCAAGATCCTGTTTTTGTTTCCCTAGGAGCTCCCGTTTCGAGATGCGGCTCTGACTGACCCGATTGCGTTTCTAGGTGCTAGATATTGCCTGATTCTGACGCGAATTGTTGAGGACGTTTACCAGGATCTGCATTTTAGCTGGGGCTTTGATGGAATGGTGGAACATCGGTAGCACCGCGCCGTTGACCTTAATCGTGCTAAATAATGAGCCTTTTCCAGTCAGCAAAACTGCACCTATACATGTTAGCAGCTCGATTCGGGGTCAAACGTGAGATGTTTCAGAGATTTTTTCTTCGGTGAACTAGCTCTGGGTTTCACGTGGATGTATACGGAGATTGGTGTAGCTTTTGGCCACTTCTTGCTTGTTTTGTCTTGGTGAATTCAGAATATGCCTTGGTGGAAATTTGAGTTGCTTCGGCCTTCAGTTTTAGGGTGGGAGAAAAATTCCAAGTAGAAAAGCGTCCTGTCCAATTCTAGCTGTCTTTTTCAATGTTCAGTTCGATGTGTTTTTATTTCTTTCTTCTGTACCAAAGTATGTTGCTTGCACATGCAAGTCTATAATTCAAATTGCTGACTATGTAGGACAGTCCTCTTGCTCTTGCACAAGCCCGTCAAACCCGTGACGAACTGAAAGCTGCACACACGGAGTTAGCCGAGGATGGTGCCATTGAGATTATCATCATAAAGACCACAGGAGACATGATCTTGGACAAACCCCTGGCGGATATAGGAGGCAAGGGTTTATTCACCAAGGAGATAGACGATGCGCTCTTGGAGGGAAGCATTGACATCGCAGTCCACTCGATGAAAGATGTCCCAACATATCTACCAGAAGGCATGATATTGCCCTGTAACCTCCCACGAGAAGATGTGAGAGATGCATTCATATGCCTGACTGCAAAAACTCTTGGGGAGCTTCCTGCTGGTAGTGTTATCGGAAGTGCTTCCCTGCGGAGGCAATCTCAGATTCTCTATAAATATCCTTCACTAAAAGTAAGTCTACTTGTGATGACTGCATTAGTGCAATACATATCTTTCCTTATGTTTTGTTCCTTGTTGTTTTTCATTCTAAAAATAATCTCTGCTAAACCATCATTGTTAAACTCATATTTTTCTTTTCCATACATAAAACTGCCTGAAACTTGTATAAGGACATATATCACAGATTGCTATTTTGAAGGGGTGTTGTTTCATGTCCCTTATGTGCCAAGCAGTATTCTTGCCAAAAAAAAATAATCTTATTTGAAACCCATCCAATCCCACTATAAATCAGTCTTCTACTTTAGTAATATGTACTGCTTTATTATTTTACAAGCCATTTTTATTAGAGACTCTTCTCGGTTAATTTAGGGCTTAACAATAGTGAATGCTTTTCAGGTTGTTAACTTCAGAGGAAATGTTCAGACACGGTTAAGGAAACTTAAAGAAGGAGATGTACATGCTACATTGTTGGCACTGGCTGGACTAAAACGGTTAGACATGCCAGAAACTGCAACATCTGTATTATCAGTAGACGAAATGCTTCCAGCAGTCGCTCAAGGTGCTATTGGAATAACTTGCAGGAGCAATGATGATAAAATGGTAGGTCGTCTAATGTTTCAATCTGCTAGCAGAGTAAAAATCTTAGATGCTGCATGCATGCATAATGCCATACCCAAATGTGGTACCAGCTGTGTTATGCCACTATGTTTTAATTCTTCAATTTTCCATGTGCCTCTGATAAATTGATAGGTTCAAGTGTCTATTTTGTGGTCTTTATTGGCCATCGTACCACATCATGTTCTTACCAAGATGCAGTTGTGTCCAATTCTGCATTGTCGACCAACTCTTCATATTTCACATCTTTATTAGCCATTTTGCCTAGCTTGCCTCCAATCATTTTTTTTTGTTGATTTTTTACCACACCATATTGAATATTTTAGTTTTCGAAATTGCTCAGAGAGCACGGAGTTAGAACATTCTGATTTCCTATTGCATACTGTTGTTTCATTCTGTGTTGTGCGTAGGTGCCCTGAGTTTCATTCTGTGTTGTGCGCAGAACACACCAGCCAATTGCTTGAGTTTTTCTTTTGTTTGCACCATCTACTTAAAGATGCTGATCCTCCCTCTTTCCATTTTTTTGTGTGTAGATGGAGTATCTGTCCTCTTTGAATCATGAAGATACCAGATTAGCTGTTGCATGTGAAAGAGAATTCCTGTCTGTTCTTGATGGTAACTGCCGAACTCCAATTGCGGCATATGCTTATCGTGACAAGGATGGGAACTGTTCATTCCGGGGGCTATTGGCTTCACCAGATGGCTCTATAGGTATCGTTTTATTTTCAGTTAAGAACATATGATACGAACTAGCCATATTTTATTAGGCAATAATTTCTGTGCTTGTGCGTGATTTTTCTTACAGTATACGAGACGTCAAGAAGTGGAACATATTCTTTTGATGACATGGTCGCGATAGGGCAAGATGCTGGCCACGAACTGAAATCAAAGGCTGGACCTGGTTTCTTTGATGGCTTGCAATAGAAAATCTGCCATGCCCTAATAGCGTTGATTTTATTTTTCTTACCATCTTCTCGTAGTTATGATAGAAGTTTGTGCCACATATTGAGCTGTACCACTCGAATTTGTATCTCTGTTTTTTTAGCGCCGCGGGTTAGAGCTTAGAACACGGTTCAGTGGTTTGTTATCCTTCGATTCTCATCGAGTTCTGGAAGAGGCTTCTGCTCGCACTCATGTTGTAACATTGTAATGTGATGTAATTTTGCAGATGTTTTGCTGTTTCAAGAAATAACCGGTTCTGAATTCGCTGTTTGCCAAGGTCGTTGCTTGTTTTTCTTTACGTTCGTGTTTGAATAATTTACAGGACATATCTCAAATATATTCTTTGTTCATGAACAGGAACACTGTTTAACAGAAAGGCATGTGGCTTCCAGATGATCAAATCATAAAGCAAATGCCCGTTACGTTGCAAGCGGCTAAGATTTGCGGAAGGAGTTATAGTTGACTGAGATTTAGCAATAGCGTGTGCTACGTATTACTTGACGCACATGTCACTGTCTTTGCCTAGAATTATACTCTACAATTCGCACATGTCACTGTCCTTGACTAGAATTATACTCTACAATTCACACGCCTCCTGGTGGACGTCTTCCACCCGTTTGGTCTTCTGTTGTTGCCGTTGATCATTATTTCTTCTTCTCATCCCCTCGCGCAACATCCGCACGAACAAGATCAAGATCGATGGAGTACAAGCTGTTGGTGAGCGCCACCACCGGGGCGATGAATACCCTCCTTCCAAAGCTGGCCCAGATGCTCACCAACGAGTATAAGCTGCAGAAGGCCGTGAAGGACATTGAGCACCTGCAGAAGGAGCTGGAGGGCATGCATGGCGCCCTGGAGAAGGTGTCAATGGTGCCGACCGACCAGCTTGACAATCAGGTCAGGATTTGGGCCAAGGAGGTGAGGGATCTTTCCTATGATATCGAGGACGCCGTGGATGACTTCATGGTGCGCGTCGATGACGATGACTCCACCAAGTCACATGGGTTCAAAGAGTTCATCGGTAAGCTCAAAGCCTTGCTCCCGACAGCCAAGGCTCGCCATGACATCGGAGCTGCAATCCAGCGCATCAAGAAGGAGGTACAAGAGGTCAGCGAGCGCCGCAATAGGTACATGCTGACGAATCCTGTTGAGGTCTCAGCAGCAATAGACCCTCGATTGTCAGCTCTGTATGAAGATAAGGCGGTGCTAGTTGGAATGGATGGCTCGAGGGACGAGCTCGTTGGGTTTGTCATGCAAGAGGATGATCCACCAAATATGCAAATGAAGGTGGTTTCGATTGTTGGATTTGGAGGTCTGGGGAAAACCACTCTAGCCAATGCTGTCTACAACAGTTTTGAAGGGCAGTTATTCGACGCACGGGCGTTCGTTTCGGTGTCTCTTAAGCCCGACATAAAGAAGATTCTCAAGAACATCCTCAGTCAATTGGACAGGCAAATCTATTCCCAGATTAATGAGGCGTGGGATGAGAAGCTACTCATTGATGAAATCAGGACGTTTCTTGGAGACAAGAGGTACTTTAACTTTCAATGATAGGAGTACTACTTACTACTGTATTATCTTACCACCATCCTACTGTAACTGATTATGGCGGCTTCTATATTCATATAGGTATCTCATCGTTATCGATGACATATGGGACAAATCAACGTGGAAAATTATGAAATGTGCTTTTGTTGAGAACAATTTAGGTAGCTGTGTCATAACAACAACCCGCAAAGTTGATGTTGCTACATATGTAGGCAACGTCTGTGAATTGAACCAACTCTTCGTCGATGACTCGAAGAAGTTATTTTATACAAGAATCTTCGTCAGCGAAAATAACTGCCCTCCCCAACTGAAGGAAATCTCCAACAAGATTCTGAAGAAATGTGGTGGTGTACCATTGGCTATCATTACAATTGCGAGCTTATTAGCTAATAAGCCAAAAGCAGAGGATCAGTGGAGTAGTGTTCATGATTCTATTGGTTCTGGACTTGAAAAGAACAAGGATTTCGACGAAATGAGAAGAATCATGTCTCTCAGTTATTACGATCTTCCTGCAAATTTGAAATCTTGCTTGTTGTATCTATGTGTATATCCAGAGGATTATGAGCTTGAAATAGACGAACTGGTATGGACATGGGCTGCGGAAGGTCTTATCCATGCAAAGCAAGGGCAAAGCTTCCGGGAACTCGGTGAGAGTTGCTGCATTGAGCTTATCAATAGAAACATGATACAACTGGCAGGTGTCTGATGATGGCCGAATCCGATCTTTCCGCATACATGATATGGTGCTCGATCTTATCACAGCCTTATCAGAAGAAGAGAATTTTGTTACTATACAAGATGGAACACAAGACAAAACCATACCAAACAAGATACGCAGACTATCTCTTCAAAATGGTGACAATGAAGGCACTGTTCAACAAGCAACAACTAGGTTGTCATATGTGAGGTCGGTCACTGCATTTGGGCATATTAACCTGATGCCGTCCCTTGGAAGCTATCATGCTCTACGCGTACTGAATCTACGGAATTGTTATTCTCTAGAGAGCTGTTATCTTAATGGTCTGGTCTGTTTGGTTCACCTGAGGTACTTGGTTCTGTCATCTGGTCACATTACTGATCTGCCCGAGCAAATCGGAAAACTGCAATTTTTGCAGACACTAGATGTACGTTATTGCAAAATAAAACTATTGCCTCCTAGTATTATCCGACTGAGACAACTGGTGCGCCTACATGTTGGTTTGCATCGTAATGCTGATTATTCATATGCCCAGTTGTTACCACATGGGGTTGGGAACATGAGGTCATTACAAGATCTGTTAACCATCAACGTTGGCGAGTCTCCAACCCTTCTGATCGAGCTTGGCAGTTTGACTGAACTACGAACGCTTTCTATTGTCTTTGATACATGGGATGAGAGCTACGAGAAACCTTTGATAGAATGCCTAACAAGTTTGGGCGGCAACAGAATTCAAAATTTAAGTATCCGGATAACAGAGCAAGTTCTTTACCATGGGCATTCCTTGGATTGCTTGTTGGGGTTTTGCTGGGTTGCTCCACATCTTCAGAATTTTTTCGCAGATGACAGCACATTCTCTACATTACCAAGATGGATTGGCTCACTTTCAAACCTCTTGTCCTTAACTATCAATCTGAAGACGGGAACTCAAGAGGATATTTCAATGCTTGGAGATTTACCCGCTCTTTGCTATCTCCATCTACGCATAGAAGGAGCATTGGAAGAGAATTTAGTCATCAGTAGTGATCATCCATTCCAGTGTCTCACATCCTTTGTATTTTTCAACGATGTAATGGGTCTGGCATTTCCTTGTGGAGGAGCTCTACAAAGGCTGCAGAAACTATCCCTTGAATTTGGATTGAGGGAGACAATAGATGTATGCGGCTTTTCCAATTCCAGCGTCTTGGAGAACCTCTCCGCCATCGAGCTTATCGACATCCACATTCGTTGCGACAATACCAAGGTTTGGGAGGTGCAAGATGCGGTAGACGCCTTGAGGGAAGCAGCAGAAATACATCTCAATCACCCCATACTTAAAATTGGGACATGGAAGAGATACCCTGAAGAACAAATGGTTAGTATATAAAGTCCTCCCATGAACAACCACTAGATTCATTGTTTCCCTTTTCATTTCTTCTCACGTGTTCGTTAAAGCAGGTGGATCAGGACTGCTATCAACGCGTGTGTTCAAATGAAGAGGATTGCTGAGGAAAATGGAGTCGACCATGGTGTTTGGGAAGCAGTACGTGCATTATGTAGAGGCGAAGGTACTCAAGCTTTTCAAAATACTCTTGTCCTGCTTCTTATACTTGTCTGGCAGGACCTCTACATGATTCACACACGATCTTTGTATTATGGAAAAACTTGTAATCAAATAGCTCACGCCATGAGTAGCATAGGTCGAGCAGAAAATCTGAAGGACGAGCGTTATAGTTTTAGTCTCACGTTACTTCTTTTATTCATACTCATTGAACTTGGATACAGAACATCTGATTTCCTATTGCATACTATTGTTTCATTCGGTCTTGTGCATAGATGCCCTGGAGCCATGCAAAACACACCAGCCGATTGCCTGAGTTCTTTTGTTTACACCTTGTAGCTAAAGGTGCTGATACCTCCCTCTCTTTCCATATAATTTTTTGTAGATGGAATATCTACCCTTTTTGAACCATGAACACACCAGGTTAGCTGTTGCGTGTGCAAGAGAATTCTTCTCTGTTCTTGACGGTAACTGCCGAACTCCAATTGCGGCATATGCTTACCATGGCAAGGATGGGAATTGCTCATTCCGGGGGCTATTGGCTTCACCAGATGGCTCTATAGGTATGATTTTCTTTTCAATTAAGACCATATGATATGAACTAGCCATATTTATTAGGTAATAATTTCTGTGCCCATGCATGATTTTGCTTACAGTATATGAGACATCAAGAAGTGGAACATATTCTTTTGATGACATGGTCGCGATAGGCCAAGATGCCGGCCACGAACTGAAATCAAAGGCTGGACATTTCTTCGATGGCTTACAATAGAATATCCACCACGCTCTGATAGTGTCAATTTTACTCTATTTTTTACCATCTTCTTGTAGTTATGATAGAAGTTTGTATTAGTACAAAGTTGAGTCATCTATTTTGGAACGGAGGGAGTACCACATATTGAGCTATACCATTCAGATTTATATCTCTGTTTTATTAGCGTTGCGGATTAGAACTTAGGAAACGGTTCAGTGGTTTGTTATCCTTTGATTTTCATCGAGTTCTGGAAGAGGCTTCTATGCAGTCATGTTGTAACATTGTAATCAGATGTAATTTTGCAGATATTTTGCTGTTTCAAGAAATAATCAGCTCTGAATTTGCTGTTTGCCAATGTTGTTCTCTCTCTCTTATTTTTTTTGGAATGGTTTCCACTTCCCAGGAGACATCAAATGCTACCACCCTTGTACCCCTCCGTCCCAAAATTCTACTACTGAATAGCGATCATATCAGCCTTGGAAAAAAGACAGGAATAGTCATGCCATAGTCTTGCGACAGATATACACGAATAATCCCGAGTGGACATGCGGCCACGCGCGGTCGGTATCCACACCGCACTCTGCCGCGTGATTCGTGCAACTTGAATACCCGCATGCCGTATAATGATTTCCGCCTCCGTGTATAGCATCTGGTATAGCTGCGATTTGCATCTGACAGATGCAGTATATGGCCCGCATGGCAGGCCAGACATTGAATGGAGGCGTGCCCATCAGACTGACAAGAGCAACTCATTTATTTGTAGCAGGTCACCAACACTCTAACAACAACCTGCACCACGGGCTTAAAGGGAGCATGCAGACCATCCCTTATCCATCGCGCAGCTTCACTCATCCTGCTGCTCTAATTCATATGCATGGCTAGCTAGAACTCATCCATGGTGATATGGAGCCCCTTTTGGAAAAAAAATCCCCCGACCCAGCTCATAGCTCCTCCCCTCTCATTCCTCCTCTTCCCCTTTAGCCATTTTCTTTTGTTCTTGTGATTGAGCAACTGTGTGGCGCTGTGCATAGTACAGGACAGTGAAGATAGACTAGTTTGTTCTACATGAGGATCCAGCTCTTCTTGTTCAGCTAATCATCCAATTAGTATTTCCATTAAGGCCTGCCCTACTTGTGCTAAGTAGTAATCAAGACTTAGCTGCTGACTATGTCATCAGTTAGATATAACTGGCTATGAACGACACACAACATTTTCTTCCAATTCTGGATTACGTTGTCCGGTGTGCTCACTAGCATTTGGAGTGCTAAATACAATAAATAAAACAAATAACTCACATCGATTAAAATAGACTATTTGACTTAGGACCAGCTACTCTACGACATGAATCAATTAGCATGATGCGAAGAGGCAACAGTAGAGGTGGGTGTAGGAGTAGCTGCCCATAACAGAACATGGAGCTTGATTCATTCATACTAGGCGGTTGAAATCTATTGGCTGAGTAACTCCACCTATTAAATGTTGAAGTGCATGTTGTTGGTGAATTAATTTTTCTGCCAGTGCATTGAAAATGCATGCAATCTCCTTAATGGTTGATACAGTACGTGGGTCAATATTATTAAGTGATAAACATTTCAAATGGACATTATAGTTAGTTTAGCATAAATACCATTGCTGCATTTTTTTCAACATTGATGCACATGACAGTAATATACAATACTTAGATATAACTAATTCTTTTAGGAGATGATCAACTAGAGTGCAACATGGAGCAGCTCATGAACTTAGAGCTTCGGCCATGAGATGAACTAGCAGAGTCCCTCCGGAAGAGAATGAATGGAAGTGGTAGACGACATCAAGAGGAGCTTCTTCTTCAGTGGTAACATATCTCACTGGATCCATCTTGTCAGCACCAAGGACAACACCCAACTCCTCTCCTCACTATCCCAGTGCTCCTGCTCGCAGTTCCACTTGAGTGAGAGGGAGAGAGGTGGAGACGAGAGACACATATCCTATCACATCTCACCTGATGTTGGGCAGCATTTATTACCAATTATGTGTGCTGGCCCACTCTATGTATTTACAGTGTGTATTTGCAACTTTATGATTGTGTATCCCCTCGTATTCAATTAATCACTATATTAAGTATGCATCTCAAAGCTTAAGTGGACTGCCTGGATATCATCCTCGCGTGCCACCATGTCCCAAAAATCCGCGTCGCAGATATACATGACTATCTTCAATGTTATTAGATACGATTGCATAACCAAAGCATCCTTGTTAAATTTCAACTAAAACCAAATTTGTCATTTTGTTTATCGATGGGTAGATCAGATTTAGATTGGTCAGGTTCTGTGAAATGGCAACTTGATTTTGTTGCACATTTGAGAGGCTGGAGCAATGATAGCACACTGACAGTACTAAATTTGAGAATTTTCCCCATCACATTAAGACAATGTAATATTTCAACATATTAAGACACGACAACTAAAAAGTTATCATTAGTACCCCATTCACAACATTACATGTGTCGATAGCCTGACGCATGAGCTGGTCTGTAAAACAAGAAAGAGCACAAGAGTTCTGAAAATCAATACTAGTATGTTTAATGCAGGACTTCCCTCTTCAGGAACAACAGGGTGGCAAACACTCTTGAACAGGAGCACTTGAGGGCGACCACCTTAACGCAGAGTGCCTGGCTCTCACAGGCTAACAGCTAATGACTACTGTTAAAATTCCGACATTCCAAGTTCATCCAAGTAGTAGATTGCTTGTTAGATTGGTTCTTGGAACGATGCACCTGCTGGAACTAAATAACAGATTCACTATGTAATTGACCTTGGTCAACTGTTCTGATTCTGCCCGGCTGACATGTTAGCCATGTCCTCAGCAGTCACTGGCTTGTGCATCTGCACGAACAGGAAATTCTAGTTAGGACAATCTGATAAAATTTCAGAAGTTCTTTCAGTAGATATCCACTACATGTTACCATGCTGAACCGGCTAACTAAATGAAAGGAATATCGACCAAACAAAGAGACATCATGTGATCAACTGTAAGCTCGGCACAGGTAGGTCCAGGAACAACACACTACAGAATCAATCAAACGGACAATAATGTTTAGTTTGCGAAGCAGTGTCCATTGAACAGTCATGAAGAGAATGCGGAATTACTAACATAACCAAACTCACCAAGCAATTAGTAGAAGTTAATTCATTCTATGGGAATAGCTCATATTAACTTCACCAATGTCTTACGCACCTTACCCTGACTAACATGGTCAATAGTCATGTACCAAATATTTGGGGGATGGAAGCTAAACAGTAGAGAAGCATAATAGCTCATCTGCTCAAGAATGAATTAAACAGATTCTGGAAGAAAAATAACACTCATTGCATTCACAATGGTCAACATAATCAAACTCACCAAGCAATTACTCCCTCCGTTCCTAAATATTTGTCTTTCTAGAGATTTCAACAAGTGATACATACGGAGCAAAATGAGTGAATCTACACTCTAAAATATGTCTATATACATCCGTATGTGGTGGTCCATTTGAAATCTCTAAAAAGACAAATATTTAGAAACGGAGGGAGTAGAAGTTAATTCTCTGTATGGGAATAGATCATATTGACTTCACCAAAAATTTATCTTATGTACCTTACCCTGACTAACATGGTCAACAGTCCTCAACAAAATATTTTTATTATGTATATCTTACCCTGACTAACATGGAAGCCAAACAGTACAGAAGCATAGCAACTCATCTGCTAAAAAAAATGGATCAAACAGATTCGGAAAAAGAAAAGATAAAACACTCACTGCATTCGCAATGGCTAACCAATGAAAGCACCGTGGGAGAGGATCCTCTGCTGATGGCATGGTGTCATGATTCCAGTAAGTTATGTTCTGGAATTCTGCACGCGATACAAAATTGCTAGCCTCCTCATCCATGCCCTGAGCATCCTTTTCTTCGTTCTTCTTCTTCTCCAGTACATAACCTACAGGTAAGTTTCAGACCACCAAACTCGATCAACATACAAGAAGATGGTGCCAAACTCAGACCATGTACTGAAAACATGGAAGAGTAGAGTGTGACCAACATCACATCATACCATCGCTATAGTCCAGAAATACATTGTTATATTTATAAACCTAGTATCCCTAGACAATTTTACATTCTGCCAGGAATACGGCATCTAAGATTTTTGCTTCCATGCGGGTTTGATACAAGATAATAAAATAGTAAAAGACCATGTCACAATTCAATGGCCATTTCTGTGGTAAGCTAAACCAAATTTCACGTTCCTCGCGAAGGTTTCCATTATAAGCACCACCCTGTTGAAATGAATTACGCGTATCTAAGCAAGCACACTCTGGCACATTTTAATTTAACACAGGATCAGGCCACAATTCATCTTTGAATATTCAGATCTCAGAGAAAAGCTTTAACATCAAGCAGTAGCGCGCACATTTCTCATATAATGGACAGAAGGTCGGCGTAATTCCGACAGAGAGAAGTTTGCTTTGTGCAGTTTTTCGAATCTGTGCCAGAGCTTCCAAATTTAAGTATCGTCACCGTTTCCACCGAACAGAAACAGGTTTAGATGGCACCATCAGATCGCGGGAGCTCACCTCGGTAGCCATCGGGGAGCGCGACGGTGGCGCCCTGCAGGTTCCTCCCGCGGAAGAAGGCCTCCTCCACCTTCACCCCATCCACCTCCACGCCTGCGCGCACGCACGCACGCACCCACCAATTCGTCAACCAAACAGACAGAAGGTAGACGGACGAACAGAGAGAGGAGGGGAAACGAGCGAACGGACCAGTGTCCCTCGGCTTGAAGTAGTCGGAGACGGCGGCGGCGCTGTTGTGCCTGATGCCGCAGGGCAGGAGGTGCACCCGACCGAGGTCGGTCGCCGCCGGGGATAGGTCGATGCCGGCGGCGGCGGGAGGGGTGGCTTGCTCCATGGTTTTGGTTTGGGGGGTTTCAGAGCAGTCGCCACGTCCCTGGTGGACTGGTGGTCTCTTCGTTGGTTTGGGCGGCACCCCGAATACAGATGGGCCCGGTTCAGGCAGCTGGCGCTCGCATGCCGCACCCCATGGGCCGGCCCACCGCGCGCAGTAGAAGGTAAAAACGTCTCGCGAAAAAAAGTGCAGATACAGGCACTCGACCTCACGACTTGCGGCTACAACAAAGCAACTGTTTCGCTAACCACTACAGCTTGTGAGGACTAGTGACTAGAAAGAACGCGAAATAATTATGAACCAATGCATCAGCGCTATTTATTAGATTTGCGAATTATTTGCAAACAATTTGAAAATTTTGATTTTTTTATGAAAAAGACTTCATCAAATTTTGAAAAAACTTAACGAAATTAAAAAAACCGTTCATTGATTTTTTTTAAAAGTTGAGTGAATTAGAAAAATTTTCATCGATTTTCAAAAATGCTCATCGAATTTGAAAGAAAAGTTCATCAATTTGAAAAAAGTTCATCAACTTAGGAAAAAAGTTCATCGAATTTGAAAAAAGTTTATCGGTTCTACGAAAAGTTCATCAAATTTGAAAAAAACGTTCATCAATTTTGAAAAAAGTTCATCGATTCTGAAAAAAGTTCACCGATTTTGAAAAAAAGTTCATTGGTATTGAAAAAAAGTATACAAACTTCAAAAAAAGTTCATGAATTTAACAAAAACGTTCAGTGTACATCAAAATATGTTCAATGGGTATTTAAATGGTTTTTCAGCGCATATCACAAAATTGTTCAATGTGCAGTTAAAAATTGTTCAGATTATTTTACAAAAATGTTCAATGGGTATTTAAATGGTTTTTCAGCGCATATCACAAAATTGTTCAATGTGTAGTTAAAAATTGTTCAGATTATATTACAAAAATGTTCAATGTATAAAATTTGTTCATCTTATATCAAAAAAAGTATAATATGTTTTAAATTATTTCAATGTATATCACAAAAATGTTCGCTGTGTAGTTAAAAATTGTTCATCGTACACCGAAAAAATGTTCAGTGTATATTTGAAAATCGCTCGTCGTATATAAATTTTTGTTCATGTTCTCAATAATTGTTCACGTTTTAAAAAGTTCATGTAATTTTAAATTTTCGTCGAATTTTTAAAAAAATTCATTGATTTGATAAAAGTTCATTCAATTTAAAAATTTGACGAATTTTAAAAAGTTCTCATTTGCTTGTTGGTAGAAAGGAAAAAAATAATAGGAAAAAGAAAAAGAAGAATAAAATGAAGAAATGATAAAGTAGTGGAAAGGTTGTCTGTAAACACGTGCATGCTATTGGTTGAGTTGGCTAATGCAGCTTCGTTGCACGGCGAGGTCTTAGGTTCGATACCCGCTGCTCGCACTCTTTTTTGCATCACTTATAGCCGGAAAGTGGGACGCGATATGGGCCGGCCCATCTCAACGCTGGGGGTGTGCGCCCGTTTGCGTACACCGAAGGAACGGGCGCAGAGGGCGCCGTTTAGGGTTTGCCCTCGTGGTACGCCTGTGTCCAACCGATTCGCCAATCGATTGACCTAATTCTCGTCTGCGTAGAAAACAATTTGAATTTAAAAAAGCACGTGGTCATGCCATCATACAGAGTTCATGCTGGCGACCGGCATACATGTCAGGCTTCAAAAAACACCACACAGTTCATGCTGACGCACTTGCCAGCGGCCGACACATATGGCAACACATAAAAAGAGGCGGGAGTTCAACCACGTCATCTCGGTCGTGGTCATGCCGGCATATAAAAAAGATGGCGCTCTTCATCATAGATCAATCATCAAGCCTGAGCATCTCCCTCTGCATCTTTTCGAACCAAGTCCTCTTCCTCGGGGACACCGTGCTTAAATCCACCTTCATTATCTCCACCTCCTTCAACGTGCAAGCGAGCGCCACTTCTTTTGCTTTGGTCTTGGCTTTGATAGCCTCTATCAAGGCTTCTTCGCTTGCATGTCTGCCTTCATCTCTAGCTTCTTAGCTTCTGGTATATCTAGACAACTGGTTTTGTTGCTAACCCTAATTTGATTAAAAGAGCTAAAAATTCGTAGTTGCCTACTCACCCCCACCCCCTCCCTCTAGTCAACCATATCAATCATTTCACCATGGTTGTCAGGTGCATCGAAAACACCCCTTTTTGGTCGGGCTGATACACTGCAAGTAGATTAGCTTTGAGAATTGTTGCACATAAGAGTCTCCTGGCTCTTATGGTTAGATGAGCATCAATTGCATAGTGAAAGAGGCATAGATCTATTTGCATCACCTTGTGACGCATGGTCTATGTTCCATTCTAGTACAATCTTTGTGAGATATGCACATATATATAGCAAGCAGAAAGTTGTTTAGCAAATTAGAGAAGCAGATCAACACATATATAACGGGGGCAGAAAGTCATTAACAATTAGAATAAACTTTGACTTGCAATGCATAGCCAATACATAAAACCTTGGTAATGACATAATTATAAACAAATATAAAAAAGAGATTGCTAATGAGCGGGGCCAGATAGCTTTACAGTACATAATCTTGCTTACAGACCTTTAAAAAAACCTTTTCAAAAAAAAGACCTTGGTGATGATGACATAACTAAAAGTAAATAAATAAGCAACATGACTAATGGGCAGGAATCACACTAAGAGAACAGCCTCAGCTATACTTCACGCATAGATATGGAGCAACTAATGAACGGATAGCAAATGATAGACCAATTTAAGGGCCAATGGTGGAGGCGGATCCTAAAAGAATAGCTTGAATAGATCTTCGGGCATAAATAGAGAATCACATCAAGATTGATGATGCCGGTGATGATTAGAAACTTTAGTGCCGGCATGATGTTCATGACTGAATGGGCGGGAGATTGAGGCACATAGATGAACAACTTAGGCCACTTTGCACGCAACACATCAACAGAAAGTACAACTATAAACTAGGCATATGCTTTACTGTAAATAACTGATACAGATTCATGTACTTGCCATATACAACATCGTTGAGAATCTCAAGCTCGATAAACAACCTGCTATATTTTCGACTATACAGTGGCCATGGTATTAAACATAGTATGATTCGCAATTGAATATTCTCACCCCCACATGAAAGAAACTCAGAAACAGTACAAATGTATCAACATTGTAACCAATAATCACATGGGCTAATGTATGGGTTTGAAGGAGGTATACCATTGCTGCGGAGAACAACTGCGTGCAGTGCATTTTGTCCATTTGCCCCGGAGTAGTAGAGGAGGCCAACACTTAGCTGGTGCATTGTCCGTGCAATAGCTTCGTTATGTCTCAGGATTGCATGATACAGTGGGGAAGCTTGTGTCTTTGAAACACGTACCAACTCAGGGCACTCATTCAGTAACCACCGTGCCATATCATCATTGTAACAGAGGACAGCCATACTCAAGACATTGTACTTGAGTGTATTTCTCATTTTCAGTACCTCATTGGCTTTATTCTGATCATTTATAAAATCAACTAGTTGACCCGTTGCGCCAAATGGCGCAGAGGCCCCTTGATCCCATGTGTGCTTTGAAAATAAAACCATGTATTAATTGTTTTACTTTTGGACAAATAGTATGTAACAAATGGAAAATAAAACCATGTATTAGTTGCATCAATATTTCTTAGTAAATTAGCTTCACAATATCAGCTCTTTACCATAACCGGGGGGAAATGAGTTATTTATATGAATGATTGTGTCTACATCGTTCATACAGGAATATATTAAACGGCAGATGTTGAGCACGTGTCCATAGAAGCATGAATTGCATACGTAATAAATACTTATAACATAAGAAACATTACTTCTTACACACACAGCTTGGCAAGTCTTGGTTTAAAGAGGAAGCTAATTATACAATTGCATCTAGCTTCTACAGCCACGGCAAGCAAAAGGAGCAGAATACAACATAGATTGAAAGGCCCAGGTTCTAAAAACCCATCCTGATGGCTCTTAGCTTCTTTTCTGACTTGATCACCCGACGTTTGAGTCTCTGCGCCACCTTCTCTATGTTGATAAGAGGGTCATTGATAATCTTATCTACAGGTCCTTCCCCAGGTGACATATTCAACGCCGTTACGTTGGATATATGATCAGATAATCCATGCATGTACCTTGTTAAGACGAACCAGCCCATAGCGTTTTGCTTCTTCTCATATGTAGCAATCATTAGCTTGTTCTTGATGGATCTGATTTTTGTCTTCATTTTCTTCTTGTTGTACCTAGCTATATTAAGCTCATGTTTTAGAGACCGATTTTCCTCCTCGAGTTTCTTCATGGTGCTGTAATTACAGTCTCTTATCTCTGTCTTCACTGTGCATTTAATGTATCCAATTGCTTCCATAGCAGCACCGTCTTCTGACATAGAATGATCAACAGATTGTACCCCGAGAATAGCCATTCGATTCCTATCATTCCCAACATATGATGTGGGTGTATGGAACAATA
This sequence comes from Triticum timopheevii, assembly GCA_963921465.1. Classification (NCBI taxonomy): domain Eukaryota; kingdom Viridiplantae; phylum Streptophyta; class Magnoliopsida; order Poales; family Poaceae; genus Triticum; species Triticum timopheevii. The sequence goes on from OY997272.1 coordinate 159,982,554, forward strand.
CTGTCACACACACCCTGCTGCCATCATATACTCTGGTTCGGTACTCAGCTGGTGGAAGGCCCAGAGTCTCTAAAAGAACATCCAACATCATCCTGTAAGGTATTTTGACCATCGCTGGTACTGCCTGTGGTTTTAAATAGATGCCACTATTTAGAAGGGCAGCATGACAATAATACAGAGGCGGTATAAATTTGCGAAATAAGATAATTGGTTCTCTCCAGCAATGAAATCAAAAAAATCACAACCAGCACAAACACCATCTCTTTCTACAGATTAAATGCTGATATACTGGAAACAATGTGAGGTAGCCTGACCCCACATTTTTTGGCTGCACATAGCTTTAGCTTCATTTTCAGGAGTTTTATCAAGGTTCCGATAGTAACGAGAGATCAGTTACATGATATAATAGCGCTAAAAAATTTATGCAACGTAGGGAAGATGTGAGTTACTATTTTGAGGTCCAAAGGAATAAAATGGCTAAAATAAACTGTAAATGGAGTTAGTTGAATGCCGTGATAATATATAGGCCAATGCTAATATTAGGTTGTCTCTGAAATAACTGGGACTGGCTGTTTTTAATTGTAATCACTAACCTCAGAACCGTGCCATGAATTCTCATATTGTTTGTACCATGCCGCATATGAAGAAAACTGGCTGTGGGTTACTTCCATGCTTGCCACCTCATCCTGCAGTGTGCAGATATTAATTAGTAGGTTATACAGGCTGTTGACATTTAAGAGAAGCACATAGCAAGCTAAGGAGAGGAATACTACAATGGTGAAAACTCGTTTTTTCCAGTTATTAATTAATTGTTTAGTTTGGTTATAAAAGAGATTTCTTAGGAATTCTGCACTTGTACATGTTCTGTTTGTTTGCGTCAGTCGTTCTGTATTTTATAATGCCTAGGTTGAACCTAATTGCAGCATATCATTAACAACAGATAATTCTATCAATCAACAGCAGAATATAGTATGAGCTGGGACCAGAAGTCAAACAATATGAGCAGTGGCGTATGGGCATGACAGAAATTATAGGCATTAGAGGAATTGGTAAAGAAATCACTTTAAACATCTGGTTTGTTGGGGAGAGGAAGTAACCTCATCCGTCTGTTCTTTAGGCTGGTCATTGACGGAATGTTCTTCGGCTGGAGAAAATATGGCACGTATCTCTTCTGTGTCCGTTGGTAGCTGCTGTAAAAGTACGGGTCTAGCTCTAGTTAGAAAGAAAGGCACAGATCTCTAATCTAATTATCAAGTGGGAGGTGCACTCACCTGTGATTCTCCTGGTAGCTGCTGTAAAAGTACGGGTCTAGCTCTCATGCGTAAATTTCAAGCCGAAAGATGCTTGCTGCTACTTGTCACTTTGAAACGCTTCCTGTTTCACATGGTCATTCAAATTCAGCAAGTTTAGAGGATTGGTTTGGCAGCTGTGCCGTGCTTTTTCAGAAATGACAACGCATCCAGGAGTAGGTTCATTTTGTCCAGACTTAATACCCAAGTGAGTTGGGGCATGATCTTGTCAACAATATACCAATATATATAGCATGGACTTTTTTTTGAAATCATGAACTGGTAGCATATACAGTATATAAATACCAATATATGTATGTAGATGGACAGTTGAGAGTTGACAGGAAAAGTAATGGCCTGGTAGATCCAAAAGCTGCAGCTGGGAATGTTGAGAAAAAAAAACGACTGCATTCTAACTTGCGATCGGACTGAGTGAGTACATTTGAAAAACAATGGAAGCATTCATCGAGCAAGCCTCACGCATTTCATCAAACACCTAACAGGCATGCACCCATAGAGAAGCAGAGAGGCTCGAACTAACCTGGACAGCAAGAACGGAACGACCCACGCGCCTACGAAGGAGCCAACGCGAAATCCAAGGAAGCTGCGCATGAAGGGAGCAAATGGAAACAAACCAGATCAGTAAATCGTAGAAACAACGGCAGGAAAGAACCGGAGGAGCAGAATAGAAAGAACCTCAACCAACAGCACCAATGGAGGAACGGGTGGCCATGGTGCAGAGCTGGAGGACAGGGCGTTCGAACGGGACGAAGCGAGGTGACGAAGAGAGCGCGCACGAGTGGGGGAAGCGAGAGCGTGCACAGAATGAGAAGCAGGAGAAGAAGAAAAGGGGGAAACCGAAGAGAAGAGAAAAGGAGGCCCTTGCCCACCACAAGTCCACAACGGCACGCCCAACTCGCACAGAGCGACATCGGAACCCACGAAGCAGACACCGACACGCGGCCTGCGTGGGGTCGGAGCCCACTGTCAGCGAGAGCGGCGAACCCCAATCTAGCCACCAGCCCAAACTGAGAACCACCCACCCAACAGAGGGCACCGAGATGGGCGACGGGTCCGAACACAGGCTAACAGTTGATTCCCGATGACGAGCGGGGTCAAGGGAAGCGGGAGTGACCCATCGGACAGACAAGAACACGCCCGCGGACGGTAACGAACGACCCGAAGGAAAAGCAATCTGACCAGTACCAGGACGCGATGCAGCATGGCGATGGTACCCGCTCCATACGTGAGCCTCTCGGTCAGCAGAATCCCGCCCGCCAGCCACCGTCAGCAGAATCCCATCCGCCCGCCTGCCCGTGATGTTTTGACCAAGTAATGTTTCGTGGACTCCGATGACTGGTGGACTCGCCGATGTCTTCCATTGGCTGGGTTCGATTTTCTCGGGTGACTCGCTCCTGGTGTGTCGCGTGGCTCGTTGCGCGCTGACCGCGTCGTGCGAGCGTGGGGCGCGTGGATGGGCTGACATGGGCGCCCTGGAGGGGTCGGCTGGCGTATACGCACTCAAATCTGTATGTCCTCGTTTGCGCTCTCATGATGACATGTGGGTCGGTGCCACTCCTGGTCCCATTCGTCGGCTGCTCTGGTTGCACGCCTCACGGGATGGGGGGGTCGCGTGCGAGTGGCGATTGGCGGGCGGGATTGGCGAGCGGAAAACGTGCAGCGCCCACGACGCATGCCCGCCTGTGACGCTCGCGCAAGTGGCGCGGCAGGATCGGCTGCCAGCACCCAAAAAAGGCTCACCCGGCCAACTTGATGAGAGGCCGAGCCCACATGTAATGGCCTGCAAGAACTCACCCCGCGGTCAAAGCTAAAACAACAGAAGATCCAACGTGAACGACCGAAGGAAGCTTCTGTTTGACCAACATCCAATGGCTGAAATTGAAGCAAATCGGGGGACAACCGTGGAGACGAGTTGGCTAGGTTCATTATATGTTAAAATGATTGTTGTAACTAGCTGGATCCGTCGAGTCTTTACAGCACTTAGGGTTGGCCCCACAAACATTGGGTCTCAGGTCAAATAAACATCACTATTTATACTAAACTTTAATAGTTGTTTATAATTCATTTTCTCACTTACTGTCATATCTAATTATTATGGTACATTTTAACAATATTTTGTAATAAAAATACATTTCTCAACAAAATATGCCTTATAACATATTTAAATTGATTCAACTTAAATGTGATTAAATAAGAAATAAGAAAATTCATGCATTTGATTATTTTTGAATCTTGTATTAATGTGATGTATATGGATGTGTGTGCCGTCAACTATCTTCAAAAATATCTTAAAGCATGTGGTATACATATATGCCTTCATAGTTATCTTTATGATTAGATATGTGCAAATAGAAAAATCTGGAGTACACGAGATGTTTATGAGGAGCTTGCTACCTAATAATTGAGACTCTTCTTTGTTCATTTTTTTGGCAAATGTGGGTAACATATTACGGTGGGTTCGATAATATTGTTGATGATGTGTATATGGTATGTACTTGGCACTAAAATAATATCACTCTAACTAAGACACCCTTTAGTACAACTTCACAAAAAACGGGAGACTTGCATTCTAAGTAAACTGCTTTATAGTGTAAATTTGTAGGTCTCTTATTTTGTTTAGATATTCAATGATTTCATATACTTGACAAGCTTTTGGGTGCAACACTTTTTCACTAAAAATGTGATTATTAATATGCATAGTTTGTGAGTGTGTATGTGTGTGTGTTTTGTGCGCGTGTGTGCACACCTCTGCCATTAGGTCCGAGGTCATTGCCTTGTTTGTTTGGTCTATCTGTTCGCTCTAACGTCAAGGGGACCAAAAGGGCACTGACCAAGGGAAGTAGTAGTAAGTGGAGGAGCAAAAGTATGAAACAAGTAGCTCCATTGGCAGCAGCTATGCACTACCATCTTGATGGAGAAGAGAAGGGGCAGCACCCCCGACGAGGTGCGGATGTAGGGATGCCGCCAGGTAGCCTCATTCTCAAACAAAAAAAGCCTCATAGCAACAGTTGTTGATCGCCTGGGATCGTGTGTGTAGATGAGTTCTTTGTGACATGAGTTCAAATATATAAAATGTTTTGAAATGTGAATGATATTTTAAACACGGTATAAATGAGTCCACACACACTCACCCATATGAAACGTCTCCTCCCACCAGAGGCGGACCAGGAAAAAAATTTAAGGTGGGGCGAAGTCTCACTAAGATTTTTCTTTATGCAAATCAAAGGAGTCAATACACACTAACAGTGCACACTACAAATGAATAACCAAATACAACGAAATTGCAGACATGTTTCAATAGAAAAACAACCTAAAACATACCGATAATGAAGCATTTAGTGTCGTGTAGAAGACCCAGGCAATGGCAGTGCCCTACCCTCCTTCTGAAAATCTTCCTTAATTTTATTGAGATCAATACTTTTGAAGATCTCTCGCTCAATGTAACACACCATCAAGTCCTTTAGCCAGCCATCACACATCTTGCTGCGCAACTCAGTCTTGATGATTTTCATTCATGAGAAGGCTCTTTCAACTATTGCCGTCGCTACCGGTAGTAGCAATGCCAACTCAATGAGGCGATAAACAGCAGGAAACATGACATGCCTTTCAAGTTCAACCATCTTTTTTGCTAGACTTGCAATATCATGACAAGCTCTAAAGTCTTCAATTCTTCTCATATGGATAATGAATAGCTCTAGGTTATCAACTATATGTTCATGTTCATAATCTGAGAAATCCTCATAATAAATCTCTGTGAGTCTAGCAAGCTTATTCACATTGAACCTAGAAAAGGAGTTTCTAGGGTCAAGACAAGAGAAGTTCTGGAGCAGCTCTGAAGATACCTCATTAAAACGATGATCAAACTCTGTGGTGATGGAGTCTATGGCGGCATACAAGGTGTCCATATGGAAAAAATGGTCAGCCGTGACATTGTTTCGTCCACCTTTTCTTGATTTCCCCCACTTTGTAAAGATGTCATCCATATTTGGTATGGGAATGTCGTTTTTGGCGCAAAAGGCTTTGACATCTTCCAAGAGTGGCTCCCAACCATTATTTCTCCAGTTGATCAAACGTGTTCTCACATCCGTAACCAATGACATTGCCTGAAATGAGATAATTACAATTTTAGATGCATGTATGTTTACATGAACAAAACATATCAAGCAGACTAGATACATATAGCATGTTCCATCACATACCTGAACAACATTTTGATCCTTCTTTTGCAATAGAAGAGACAAATCATTTGTCATGCGAAGGATTTTTAGCATCATCTTCAGGATTAACACAAAGCTAAAAGTCTCCATTTGATGAACCAAACCTCCAGCCCTACATGGAACACGCACATCATCCTCAACAATGCCCAAAACCTCTATGACTGCATCCTACATTGATTCAATGCGAGATAAGGTTGTGTAACGAGAGCCCCATCTTGTATCTCCAGGTCTGACCAAGGATGTTTCTTGATTTTTCCCTCTTCCCGTTGGCATCTCACCACTCGTAATCTTATCCAAAAGAACCTCTTTTTGCTTGTCAAGCAATTTATCCTTCCTCTTGCAAGATGAAGTACTGAGATTAGCAATCATGGACAAATATTCAAAAAAATCCTCAACACCCTTGCAGCATCTCGAAACAGCAACAACTACCAACTGCAGTTGATGGGCAAAGCAATGGATATAGAAAGCATATGGGTTCTCATCTCGAATTAACTTCTGAAAGCCATTGAATTCTCCTCTCATATTAGATGCCCCGTCATACCCTTGCCCTCGTAGTCGTGCAACAACTAGACCATTTTTAGCAAAAACCTCCAACAATGCCTTCTTTAAAGAAGCAGATGTTGTGTCTGGAACATGCTTAATAGCTAAAAAGCGTTCAATAGTCTCTCCTTGTTTGCTCAAATACCTACAGAAAGTCGCTATTTTTTTTAATAATACATTTTTTAATTAATTTTCACAAATATTATGCCCAAAAAATTATTTTCAAAAATAATACACCATCGACCCATAGTAGGCCGACTGGATCTAGTCGGCCCACAGCAGGCCGACTGGCGTCCTATCTGCTTGCTGCTGGCCGAGTGGCCTGTCGGCCGCCAGCTCAAGTCTAGTCGGCCAACTGTGGGCCGACAGACTTGTTGTAAATTCCTTAACTTAAGAAAGAAAAAAGAATAAAAACACAACTAGTTGGTCTACTGTGGGCCGACTGGTGCATGCATCCCATAACAATTTTTTTGCCCCGTACAATATTACAGATTTGTTTTTCAAAACTATGATGTTTTTTCGCGCAACCCTTTCCCCGCCATATGTTTGCCCACCAACGCTTTCCCGCCATATGTTTCTGCCACCCGTTTCCCGCCATATGTTCCGCCAAATCTTTCCCGCCACCCGTTTCCAGCCATATGTTCCCGCCACGCGTTTCCCGCCATATGTTCCCGCCAACTTTATCCCGCCACCCGTTTCCCGCCATATGTTCCCGCCAACTCTTTCCCGCCACCTATAAAACCCCCTTCGGACGGAGTTGGATAAGCATTCCAGTGTAGTGTAGTTGAGATGTCCCATTATTCTTCCGATTGTAGTTTTCACCCTGGGATGAGCAGGACTCTTCTGAGCCTAGCTACCGATTTCAGGATGGACAATAGGATAGTTCCATGGGACGAACTCACCGGTAGTGACACCATAATGAATGAGATGGCTCACCAATTATGTTGGTCTGGGTGGCCTGAAAGGACCTATGAGGAGGTACGTAAAGAACTTCTTAGGTTGCATAAAAGGTGGAAGAAGGTGGTGGTGCCGAAGAGTGAAACTTTCAAAAGGAGTTCAGCAAATAATCCATCTTTATGGATTGAGGAGAGCGAGGACGAAGATGATATCTTCATGCCGCCGCTTCCGGGTTCTGCATCTTCGAAGGGCAAGAGTTCTTCATCGTCGAAGGGCAAGGTTTCTTCATCGTCGAAGGGCAAGAGTTCTTCATCATCGAAGGGCAAGAGTTCTGCATCGACGGAGGATGACGATGATGACTTTATGTAGTTTTATTTTGTACGTTGTAATTTCACTCGTACGTACCGTTTACTTTAGATGTAGTTCTTTGTAGTTGTTTGTACTGTCTTGTTATACGAGCATTCTGTTCTATCTAAATATGATGTTGTAGTTCGGATAACATAGTACTAAAATAGAGTAGGCATATGTCTCATACATAAGTACATAGTCATTTGTCTCATACATAGAATAGACATAAGTCTCACACATAAATAGATGGTAATGTCTGTACTGATAGATAGAAGCGTCAGTGATGACGTCTGGCCTGGCGGGGAGGCGGATCTGGAATCGGCGTCCATCCCCATCTGTCAGGTGCCCTAATGGGACATGGAGGAATCTCAGACTCTCCCTCGTCATGCTGTGTATCCTGTGTGGGGCCTGATGGAGGAGTCAAAAACATGTTCATCCAGTGAGTGTGCTGCGACATCGGAGCCTGTATGTATAAATGATCCTCGGGATGATGATCACTCCCCCACGTATCATGTGATGCCGACATAGACGCATGATATCCATAGGCTCCTGCATGACAGAATTTTAAGTCATGAAGTCTGATGCCGCCTGAACTAATATTGAAAACAATAAATATGAAGACACACACCTGCTGGCTGTGACGGCTGCTCTGGCTCAAACACAAAGCTCAACGAGGGACCATGGTGCTGTGGCTATGGAGAAAACACGAAGCTCGACGTGGGACCATAGTGCTGTGGTTGCTGCCACGATGAACTGCCAGGTTGTTCAGGAGGGGGTGGCCTGGTCGTCGGCTGATGTGCTAGACGTGGACATGGTTGATGTCGGTGCATGGAGGGACGCGGCTGCTGTGGTTGGTGCTGAACAACATCGCTTCTCCAGGTGCACGTGATAGCCTCGTAGACAGCCCGTATTTTGTTCTGCATCCATTCCAAGAAGGGTTGTATGACAGGACGATGATGAAGAAGAGGTCCTGACGACAGTGATCGTCCAAAGGTGGTCACGTCGTCGTAGAGTTCGTGTGTCAAGGTAGCCTGCAAATTTTCAGGACGATTATTAGGTATGCACGCCAATGTATGTGACACTTAAAGAAAATATATCTTACCGCATACTGCCTAGAGCCCGAAGTATCATAGCTCGGGTACGTATCCGACGGAGTAGGATTAGGTATCTCCTCTGGGTGAGAGTGCTCAACGATGCGTAACCGTGTTCCGCTCATATAGCGCCGCAAATAGAGATTGAATTCATTGAGTTCAAAATTGTGATTCTTGTGCCATAGATTCATGTTTGCTGTCTCCCATTCTATAACATACGGCTCTAGTCTTACTAGCCACTCAGCAGTTGTCCTAGTCATGCCCTTCCTTGTCGTCCTAAAATTGTGGTGTGTGTTCAACAATTACCTAAAGCTTCGAATGGAGTACTATGAAAGATAATGCAACATTGAAAAACTGGTTAATACCTGTGGATGTGTGCTGGCACCGGGTTCTCTATAGGGGGAGGTAGCTCCAACTGCAGAAGATCAAATTGCCTCATAACCCTCTGTTGTGCCATCTCCTCAACGAAGACATCAAAGATGATCTTTGATTTTGTCATCCATTAATCTCGGTCCCTTGTGCATAGCACGGACATACCACCAGGGTATCTCGCTTGTATGGCTGCTTCCGTATAGGGCTGCCAGATGACCCTAGTGTACGCATCGAACTGCTCGTTCAATGCTGTGTATGCTTTCCTGGTCTGATTACTAGCAAAGCGTCTCTGCAGAAAACAAAAGTTAGTATCCGCTAGCATCGAACTATCTCTTGTGCAGAAAAAAGTTGCATTAAACTACAACACGGTGCATACCTGGCGACGTGTCCAACACAGACCGAAAGTAGGCATGTCGATGCCATCAACATCAAACATGGCGTCTATAGGCTCATGAACATGTACATCTGGTCGCCCTATAGAGAACCTCTCCCACGACCACAACTGTAGGAATAGAGGGCATCCAAGAAGGGCTGGCTTTTTCGATGTAAGCTGGCAAGCGTTGCACATACCTCGGTATGTAGCCGCCAAGACTGCCAAACCCCAACTCCTCTGTCTGATCTGATCCGCCGTCTGAGCGCTCACTATCTCGAGTGCCATAGGGATGTAGAGCGCGCTAATAGTGGTGACATGGTTCTCTGTGAACATCACCTTGCCGAAAAGCCACATTAAGTAGGCCTCCAGGCTCCGAGTGATCTGTTCCGCAGTCAACGGCGCCCGGAAGTTCTGGATCTGCATTAAGCAAAGAGAAAGTTTTAGTAAGCCGCAGTTATTTTTTGTAAAACCGTATGCACGATAACTTGAAGATAAGAGGTAGGGAAAATTACCCGGAAATTGAGCAACCACTCATACTTAGGTCCGTGATGCTCCCATACCGGATCCGGAGCATCCGGAAAAACACCATGAAAACGTTGTGTAAGAGCTTGCTCCCAACCAACCGGTGCGTCCAACGGTCCTATGGCATGACCTGCCAACGGTAGTCCGAGCAAAAGTGACACATCCTCCAGAGTAGGAGCCATCTCTCCCCATCGGAAGTGAAACGTGTGGGTCTCTGGCCTCCAACGGTCCACTAAGCAGCTCAGCAAGGACCCGTCGATGGCGAGGCATTTCTCACCCGGGATAGACTCAACCAGACGCGCGAAAGGTAAAAGGCCGGACCATTTCAACCTTCATCAGAGAACATTTCAGTTAGTGTCTCCCATTAATATGCATGTCAGTGTGCAAATTAACAAAGCACGTACCGTTGAAGCCATCCTGGGTGTATCCTCGAGTTTTCCTTAGGAGGGCGAGTGACCAGACGCTCAAGCTTGCGCTCATACCATATCGCAGCACGATGAACCCTATCAATGTCCCCATTCAGCAACCACAGTCCCGACATTCCTGCACATAAAAAATTCAGAACATAGTGTCACACTTAATACAAATTCAGAACATAGTGTCACACTTAATACAAATTTAGAACATAGTGTCACACTTAATACAAATTCAGAACATAGTGCCACACTTAATACAAATTCAGAACATAGTGCCACACTTAATACAAATTCAGAACATAGTGCCACACTTAATATAAATTCAGAACATAGTGTCACACTTAATACAAATTCAGAACATAGTGCCACAATTAATACAAATTCAGAACATAGTGCCACACTTAATACAAATTCAGAACATAGTACTGCTAGCTTAGGTTCTTCCTCTCCCTCTTACTCCTCTGTTTCCGCTACCTCCTCTTCATCCCCGGTTGCCTCGTCCACGCCCATTGATGAAAATGGGACAATTAGTGTCCCTATGGCCAAATTCATTGCATAGAATGCATTGCCTAGTCGGACCTCCTGCTTCAGATTCATCCATATCATTCCGGATGCGCTGACACTGCCATCTGCCTCTACTTGTACGCATATGCTCTGGGTTTGGAATGTAACGCCTTTCAGCGGGGTTGGCGGTGTTGAAATTACCCATTGATCGAAAACCCATCAGCTCACCGGTCCAGGTATTGAGGACAGACTCTTTCAGAAAAAATGGAGACACAAACGATATTGTGTCCATTCCAAGCTGCCCGCAAGCAGCAAGTACATGTGAGCAAGGTAGGTGAAGCAATTTCGGTTTGTTGCATGTGCACTCACACGTTGGCCAGGCTTCATTACCAATTTTCACCTCATGCGTCCTCAACTCATTTGCACATCCAAATTTGTTATTGGCTAAGCGGACCTCAAACCTTCTTTCTTGATTACCAATGGCGACTACACTATGTGACCTAGCTTTTTGCATCTTGTTGTCCATGTACTTTGCGACTCTTTCACAATACCGTGTATTCGGGTTGTTGAAGATATGCTGCTCTGCTTTTTGACGTCTATCTCTGAAATACTTGGCGGTGCCATAGAAAATACCCTCAACGATGGCTGTAAGTGGCAATGCTCGGTTTCCTCTGAGGACAAAATTGTATGTTTCCGCGAGGTTCGTTGTCATGACACCGTACCTTGCTCCATGTGTGTCATGTAGCAAAGACCACCTCTCCAGAGGCTCATGCTCTATCCACTGCTCGAAGGTTTTAATCGACCTCCCAAGCCTTCTCCTAGTACCAGGTGGGTCAAAGCCTGGCAAGTCACATAGCCCAATAGGCTCCTCCTCCACGGCCGCTGTTCCTGTTGCCAACTGTGCAGCTACTGCTTCAACATGTGCCCTCACCGCTGCATCTCTTGCAGCTTTTCTGTCCCTCACGTGTCTCTGCGTGCACACATTAAGTCTGTCGCGTATCAAATTGTACTTCCATAACTGGTTCTGCTTGCAGAGTTTTTTGAACAGATTCATCAGGTTCTTATTTCTGAACTGCGAGAAGAAATTAGCCCCCAGATGGCACATGCACCAACGGCTCTCCAAGTCCTGCCATGGAACTTGTTCCTCAGGGCCTGGGTTTGTCAGTGTCCTTATCGCACTGAGTATACCTGCATGCCTATCATGAAGGATGCACACATTGGGCTTCTCCTTCACAACCGATATTTTCAACTGCCTGAAGAACCATGTCCAACTTTCAATGTTCTCACTCTCCACAAAAGCAAATGCGAGTGGGACGACTTGATTTTGGCCGTCTTGACCTATGGCTGTCAGGATCTGACCTTTGTACTTGCCTGTGAGAAAAGTACCGTCAACACATATCACCGGTCGGTAATGCCTGAAAGCTTCGATGCATACACCGAAAGAGAAGAAGAGACGATGCAGCACCCTCACAGTTGGGAACTCTGGCATGAACATGTCTTGGATATCGATATAGGTGCCTGGATTCCGCTGCTGCAGGGTGTGGAGGAGCTAGACAACAGAGTCATATGCATCAAAATAAGAACCAAATCTCCTCTCAAGCGCTGTATGCTTAGCCCTCCAAGCCTTTCCATAAGAAATTATGTACTTGAACCTGGCGAAGACTTTTGTCTGGACTGCCTTCACTTCCATAGCTTTGCCCTGCACTATCTCATCATAAAACAACCGAGCAATAAGCGTGGATGAAAGGTTGGCATGATCTTGAGGGATGTAGGGAATAAGACAAGTGTGATTAACTAAGTCACTTATCACCTAACTTGTGCCATACTTAGGGAGAAAGCCATGCACCCTAGCGGGACAATCTGCGTTCTTGCATACCATTGTCAGGAATTTCTGACTGGACACCTGAGCTGTGAAAACCCTTTGCGTGGACATTGCCCAATTAATTATTGCATCCTTCAAGGCTTGCTTGTTCGGATACATAGCACTTGTTGCAATATTGTTCTGATGATATTGCCAAGCTGAATCATGTCCATCATTCACGGTCATTGCAGATGAGAAGTCATGATTCCACCATGCAGGATTCGGGACCTCCTCTGCATTTTCTTCTTCATCTGACTCGTCAGAATCATCGGCATAACCCCTTTCAACATCAGTGTCTTCTTCTTCCATCTGGTCCTGCATGTGCCCATCTACCTCGTCAGCGTCCACCTCGCCATTGTATTCACCATCGGCATTTCCCCCTTCTACCTAACTATTCTGCCCTGGTTCATAACCATAAGCATTTCCTCCTTCTACCTGACTGCTCTGTCCTTGTTCGTAACCATCATCTCCAGCATTTGACATAGATAGCCGCCTACCTACACTGCTCTGCCCAGGATCGTTGCCACCTTGGCCTTCATGTGCAGTGACCTCCTTCACGACGGGAAGCACTAAAGCAATAGGATTGCATCCCCTTCGTTCACAACCTTGTAACCACCGCACCCAATCGGAGTCTCGCTCTATTGGCCTCAAATAAAAGTAAATTATTGTACTTGACCGTGTCCACAATGCATGAACACCGATGGTGTGTGTTTCAGTATCAAGACCTAAACTTGCCGCAATCCATTCTTTCAACTGGCTGACAGACCATGTTTGAGGTGTGCTCATTGGCACCTCTATGTGAGTAAATTCACTCAGATCAGCTCCCATCTTAGTTGTTTGGACAGTACCAGGACCGTAGTAAAATCTGATGTTCACTACATCAGACATCTCGGCTCACCTATTTTTTTTCATAACGAAATACAATTATTAAGCAACAACTTAAAATACCCACACTAACAAATATTAGACATGTCTATATATTAGCTAGCAATATATTACAGAATATTAACGGAGCAACTAATACAATTCACACACCTACAAGTATATTACGAATATTTGCCGGAGCAACTACAAATATTGACAAATTTTAATATTTGACTGGACTGCCTATATTACGGATTTTACCGGAGCAACTACAAATATTGACACTCCTAAATACTACACATCCACATATAGTCCGGAATATTACCGGAGCAACTACACATTTTTACACAACTAATTAGTTGACATCTAAATAAAATGCTCACTAGAACCGGAACGGGAAAATAAAATGCTCACCACGACAGATTTTAATATTTAACTGGATTGCCTATATTACGGATTTTACCGGAGCAACTACAAATATTGACATTCCTAAATGCTACACATCCATATATAGTCCGGAATATTACCGGAGCAACTACACATTTTTACACAACTAATTAGTTGACATCTAAATAAAATGCTCACCGGAACCGGAACGGGAAAATAAAATGCTCACCACGACCACCTAAATATTTACGTTTACTACTGGACCAAATAACAATAATTGCACACAACTTCAAAAAATAAAATGTTTGTTGAAATATACCCTTGAAGCGTGCGCGCGAACGACGAACGGCGGCCTTCAATCACCGGAACCGGAGCCGAAAAATCCACCGAACTACCGGAGCTTCACCTCCACCACACTGCCCCAGCTTCTCCACCACCACCTCCACCTCCACCGCCGCCACAACCTCCACCAATAAGCTGAAAAAATGCTCCAACAAAATCCTCACCACGACCACCACAAGCTACCCCATCAGTAGATCGAGGTCTCTTTTGGCTCCCTTAACTATGTAGAACCCATTCACGGTGCCAAATCCGCAAAAAAGGGGTGATTTTGGTGTATTAATTGGAGCTATTTCGTGTAAGAGAGAGGAGGAACGAATAACAGAGAGATGAGCAGAGAGATGGCGTGGTGGGGAAAGAAAAGGAGAAGGAGAAGGAGAAAAGAGGCAGCGCTATGGGGGCCCGCTCCCTATCGGCCAGCAGCTGGCCGATCGGTCGGTAGCTGGCCGACTGGGGCGCCCGTGACCCAGCCCGCGCCGACAGCTTCCGGGGCGATGTGGTCCAGCCAATAGTCCGCCCACGCGTGGCCGATCGCCCACCTGTCGGCCTGCGGTTGGCTGAGAAGGCCCTGTCGGCCGACTGCTGGCTGACTAGACTCAGTCGGCCAGCTGCTGGCCAACTGGGTAATATTTTTGAAAAATATTATATCAGCATAATATTTTTGTAAATTAATAAAAAAATTGTATTATTTTTAAAAAAATTAGCCAGAAAGTCATATAATTAGTTGACCACTCTACATGGAACAAAATGATCAAAAAGCACATAGACATTTCAAAAACTTAAAACACGTACGTGATTACCACGACCATTTGTTCTTTCACCGATATATCACGTCACTCATCAATAAGAACGGAGAAAAGACAATCACCCATCTCTTGTTTGATTGCTTTGGTGACCGCTTGTGCACAATGAGAAGCAAGGATTTTTTTTGAATTTTTCCGGAAGTCATTTTGGCATTCTTAGGGCATAGCTCATCAAATGCAACCTTCACTTCTGGAATTATTTATTTCACCCAATCAAGTAACTCTAAAAAATTCCCCTTGTTCAAAGAAGTACTGAATTCATCATGCCCACGAAATGGTTCACCTTGCAATGCTCACTTGATCTTGATGAGTGGCATGTGCCGAAACATTGACACTTTCACGGGTACTTGGGTTCGATTTCGAGCTGCTGCCACTACCAAGCACTTCAAAATATCTTTTCAAATCTGCAATTCACAACCAGAATGTTCACAACATTAATATGTCACTACAATCTGCTTGAATTTGAGGCGTCAAGCTACTGTTAAAATTTGCTACAAAATTTCAGGAAAGTTGAGAAATCACCTCCTCCCCTTTCATTTGGGTTTCCTGTTCCCTTCCTCTTCCTTTCCATCTTCGGGCAATCTGGCCGGGACTGCGCTGGGCTAAGAAGTGGCCGGACAACCGGACTGCTGTTGGCCTGCCGCTGCTGCTAGGTGCTCGGCATCTGCGCTCTGCAGGCACTTTTCGCTTCTAGAATCTAGAAGACTAAAAGGAGTATCCAGCTTCAGTGGACAAGAAATTCACAGCGATTTGAATGGTAAGCTTAGCTTGGCACTTGACTTTCTCGTACCTGAATCTTTTTCACCCCGGCTGGAGACGCCGCTTGCACCCTGTCGTGGTTTTGTCACGGCAGATGTCCTTGTGAAAGGACTTAGTCGTGGAGCCATCGCTACGGGTTAACTTGAAGGGGTTAAAGCGGACGCAAAGACACAAGGGTTTATACTAGTTCGGCCCCTTCAATGAAGGTAAAAGCCTACGTCTAGTTGTGATGGAATTGATGTGGTCTCGATGACTAGGGATCAAATAAGCTTCGCCTAGGCCTCGAGTTGTTGTTGTCTGTCCCTGAACCGCCGTCGGGTCGTCCCCTTATATACACGGGTGACGCCCATTGGTCCATAGAGTCCCAACACCGGTTCATACTCGTATTCGGGTTGGTCTCTCTCTGTTCCTAACTTACAATACAAGTTTACATATCAAACCGGTTTACGGGTACAGGTTCTAAACCGACTATAGGCCTTGGGCCTTCATCTGCCAACTGGGCTTAATCACCTTATACTACTAATGAACTTAACCCGTCCTAGGTAAGCCGGTTCACGCCCAGTAGCAATATCCCCAACATTAGGCCCCAGATTGATTTGAACTGGTTCATGTCAATCCTTCACAAAAATCTTTGTCTTCAACATCTTCTGGTAATTGGTGAACCGCCATGTCGTCATCATCTCTGGTTGTTGTAAACCGGTATGACGTCATCACGAAGTTAACATTTATGACGCCTTCCTTCATTAATAGATCTGCGATAACCAAGGCAACAACTCCACTTCCAAAATTTGTGGCTCCTGGATTCGCGCGCCTGACACACGTCCTTTGCTTTATAAATAGGACCGAAGGGTCATTTCTTTTTCTCCCCTTCGTCTCTTTCTCTTCGTCTTCCTTGCGTCGCCGACCTCAAAGCTCCGCTGCCGTCATTGACCTCTGCACCATCTTGGGCCGCTGCATCACCCTGACCGTACCAGAGAACTACGACGCCCTTCCGCATCTCCCTGAGCTCCAGTAAGTTCTCTGCTTTTATGGATCTAGATCTGTTCTAGGGTTTCATGTTCCTGCAGCTGTTCTTGCGTACTGTTCCTGCTCATGTCGAGGCTCTGGATAGGTTTTTGAAACCCTACTGTGATTATCGGCGGCCTTTTAACGTCAGTTTGTAGATTCATACTCAAATCCATAGATCTCATCAATCTTCCTGCTTCTTGAACCCATGCTGTTCTGCTTCCAGCTTGTAAACATTTTTTCCTTCTTTTCTGAACTGGCTGTAGATCCATTTTTACAGAGAGATTACGCGAAACCTATTTCTGTGCACTTACACAACCTCAATTGCCTTCAATGTTTAGATCAGGCGGTTTAACTTAATATAGAAAAAGTTAGTAAACCGGTATGTACCATTAGTCCCCTTGTTGAACCGCCAGAATTCTTCAGCCATATTATGCCACCTCATAGAAATCCGGCTTAAATGTACTGCCTCCGGTTTAACATTGTTCATACCAGCGCGTTCTTTTATCCAACACATTCTTGAACCGGAATCACTTTTTTTTGTAGATCTCACCATGGCCAAACAAGTATATGAGTGCAACTGGGTTCCTTCTCGCGTCACAGAAACTCAGTTGGATAATTTAGTCTTGACCGGCGCTTTAGACAGCAAAGATACTATCCATTGGAGGGTCCCTGGTAATGAATGTCCTCCCACACCTCAAGAGGGAGAGGTTGTGATCTTTGCAGACCATTTAGCCCGGGTCTTCAAGCCGCCCGGTTCTAAATTTTACCGGGATGTGTTAGCCAATTTTCAACTCCGCCCGCAAGACACTGGCCCCAACTCTGTTACCAACCTATGTCACTTCCAAGTGCTCTGTGAGGTATACCTTCAAGAGGAACCCATAGTTGAATTGTTTAGAGACTGTTTCCACCTAAACCGCCGCACAGAATTCACTGATGGCCCCAATACCGAATTGGGCGGTATGGCAATTCAGAAAAGGAAAGAGATCACTTATCCCCACGCCAGACTACACAGTCACCCCAAGGAGTGGAATTCAACATGGTTCTACTGCAAAGATACCTCCCCTGATAATGAAAATCCTTTGCCTGGCTTTCGTTCGGAGCGGCTCAGCAACACAAACCCCTTTCCACAAAGGTTAAGTGCCAAGGAGAGAAGTAAATACGCTCCGCAACTATCCAAGCTCCGGGCCTTCATGGCCAATGGTTTAACAGGAATAGATCTCGCACGCTGTTGGATATCATGGAGCATACTGCCTCTCAGCTGGCGCTCCGGTTTGATGTGCAAGTATACTGGTAGCGTCGATGACCCACTCCGACATACTAACATCCAGCTCTCAGATGATGAAGTCACAGAGGCTATGAAGAAAATGTTGAACGAACCGGAACACCTCTGCGCTCAAACCGGCCTGCTCCCCTTCTGTGCTACCAACAAACTGCCAGCAGTAAGATTTTGATTGTATTTTTTACTGAACCTGTTATTGCTATTTCTGTCTAACATCAATTGCTGCCTAATCAGGGTGATAATCCGTTTTGGAGCAAGAAGCTTCCACAAGAAAAACCAGAGAAAACGGAGAGATCAACCCGGCCAAAGACTAAGGTTGTCAAGAGGCCTGCTCAAAAGAGGAAAACCACCGCTTTATCTGATCCGGCTGCTGATGATGATGTGGGTAACTCGGACCTTGAGGTAGAACTCGATTCACTAGGCTTACTTTTTACACGCCTTATTGATGATGATACTTGTCAGGACGACGCTGAAGCCAGTAATGCTGATGTCACTGAGGTAACTATTCTCTCTTCCGATTTAGATCCTTTGCCTTCGCCAAAACTTCGCCAGGAAAACCGGAAAGTTAAATTTTCTCATCCTCTTTCTTACTTGGATCCCAAATTTCTTATGAAGACTCGGCAACATGAAGCTCGCCGCACAACCCGGCACAGCGGCCAGGTAGTTACCTCTGCTGGTTTACCGAACAGTCCAGTTCGGAAACGCCGCTTAGAGGTCTCCAACCTTCTTATTAATTTCTATCCTAAAGCGGGTTTCATTCGTCAACCTCTTAATCCATCCGACTCCGATTACCAGGTTACTTCTCATTCATCCTCTGGTGAATCATCGGCCACTCAGCTACCACCACTGATAACGGTTCTTGGGTAAGCTAGGCTGACCATAATGCTTCTGGTATACTGCTTTGTAACTTATGCTGTTCCTTGACTCTTTGTTTCTCTTTTAGGGCTAAACCTAAACCGAGCAAGAAAGCCCGCCTGGATAAAGCGGCCGAGGAAGATGCTGCCCCTGAACAGGATAAAGCACCAGATCTTGAAGCGTTCGTTCATGAAGATGTTCCCGGTGATCCTCCCTTGCAAGATGACGCTGTTACTGAGAAGAGGCCTATTAATACTTCAGTCCCTGTTGACCAGCCTGCCAGCTCCATCCGGATTGAAAGATCTCGCAGTCCTTCCAAACCTGTCGACAAACCGATAGCACCAATGCAAACCGGCGAGTCCAAGGATGATGACGTTGTAATTACCGGTGTAGGTCGCTTTGACCCAGGGAATCCTGTCACTTTAGCTAAGCATACTGTCAAAGAAGATTTTTTTGCCATGAACAAAGGCAAATGGGATGTTGATCTGACGACATATGCCGCTCTGAATGCCCAAGACCTTCATTCTGGTTACTTGAACCGGCTATATACTAGTCGTGATTATGAAGCTGGTCTGGTAAAGCTGATGAAGGAAAAATTTGAGGTAACTTCCTTGTGCTTCTTCTTTCTTTAATTACTGCCACTCTATTAATACTCCTAGCCCCCAAGGGCCGGTTTGTAATCTTCTTCAAGTCGGGACTTTAATATAATCCTCAATACTTTGAAATCCATCCATGTAGCCCCCAAGGGCCGGTTCAACTTAATATAATTAAACCGGGACTCCAATAGAGATTCTAATATCAGAACATAATTGAGCAAATAGCCATTAGCCCCCAAGTGCCAAGTTGAATACCTGTATTGAGCTTGGGACTTTGTGATTTTAGTAACAGATGAAGATTAAACATGCATTAGCCCCCAAGTATCAAGCACATAACTTGTTATGTGGTTGGTACTTCAACTTCTTGTACCGTTTGTTTAAAGCAAAGCACTTGTCTTTATGCAGGCTGAAGTGAGGATCAAAGAGGACCGGATTATTGATCTGCAAGAAACTTTGAAAACCCAACAAGCCGAAACCGACAAAGCAAGGGAAGAATTAACCAGCGCTTTGAGCATCACGGAACAGCTGAAGAGGGCTTCAAGAAGGAGCGGGCTGATTGGGCCACTGAGAAAGCCGCTTTAATAAAAAGAGCTGAAAATGCTGAAGCTGCCCTTAAATCGGTGGTAGATGAGCTGACCGCCGTAAAGCGGCAAGTGCATGCCATGACCGCTGCTATCTTTGGTAAGTTCCTTTTGGGCTCTTTGATAACTTTGGCCTTCTTATAATAGATCCGGTTTGTGATCTTTCCTGTAATGTTGCAGGTACACGCATTGGTCACTTAGGGTCAGATGTTCGGAAGAAGTTGAAGGCCGCCTACACCTTAGTTGAACAGCTGTATACCGGAGCGCGGCGGATCATCACCAGTGCATCTCATAATAATCCGGCTCCCACTTTAATTCATGATACTCTGAAGAGGTTGTCAATGCTTCCTGCTCGGATTGAAGAGCTGAAAAAATCGGCTACTCAAACCGGAGCCATTAATGCCTTGATCCGGGCAAAAGCATGGGTGACAGACTTCGATCCTGTTGAGGCAGCTCAAGGCTATCCCAGTTTGAAGGAAGATGGTTCAGAGTTCAATGAAGATGATCTGAGGATGATAAACCGTGTAGTGCGCCCTCTGGCTTGCCAATTGGCTGAAGAGGCAGACTTGTCGCATTATCAAGCTCAGTACAATGATCAGAACAAACGAGTGGCTGCACAAATTCCTGAAGCGGAGAATCTGATTCCTCCAATCCGTAAGCATACTTACGCTCCTGATATTGAACCGTCTTCTCTGATCCATGAAGAGGCTGTCTTTCAAGCTTTAATGGGAATCGACTGGACCACTGTTGATTTCCAGCCAATGGGTAGAGATGAGGAAGCTGAAGCGGCGCGGGACGACCCACAACCATCAGACCGGGGCAGTAAGCAGTCATGAACCGGAAGTCAGTTTAAGTAGCTGCTTTATCATGATCAGCCAAAAGGACAATGATCTTATTTGGGCACCACATTGCCTTGTAATAGAATAGCAAATACTGTCGCTTTAAATATGCCTTTGTGCATAAGTACTGATGCTTTTGCTTGAAATCCTCAATTTATATTTCCTGCAATCATAAAATCTTGAACTGCGATGGTGGTTATACCGCCCACCGGTTTATGACCTTTATATATATATCGTCAATGTATTTAAGACATATAATCAAATATGCGATACAAAATACCTGCCATCACTGGGCATGAAGTGGGCTTAGCCAGGCTTGAAACGGAGGTTTTATAAACCATTACCGTCAAAGGGGAAAAAACAACTCCCGTGTGTTAAAATGCTGGTTTACCATGTAAACCGTGCTGGGTCATTGTAAGCCCCCCCTGCTATTCCATGATGTTAACAGGAAAGTTGAACCGGGCGCATTTCTCCGGTTTAAAAATGAGCTGAATTCCATCAGCTGAACCGGTTAAAAAGTGTTGTTGGTTTAAAGAAAACACAACAAAAATCGAAGAATAGTCATAAAAGAAATATGGAAGCAAAGGCAATGACAGAACCGTTTGCAAAAACATCCTTTACTGAGCTGATCAGATGGTGTTACCATGGTCGGACAGGACCAAGCCCCCAATAGGTGTGGCGATGGTTCAAGTCAGCCAGGTCCCCAAATGAAACCGTGGCATTTATGCCGATCAAAAGGCATGGCAATGGTTCGGGTTCGACCAAGCCCCCAAGTGATTCTGTGGCCTTAGGCCGATCAAGAGGCGTGACTGGTTCAGACTTGACCATGTCCCCAAGTGATCTGGTGGCTTTCGCCTATCAAGAGGTGTTGCATTGGTTCGGACACGACCAAGCCCCCAAGTGAAATCACAAAGCTTTTTTGAAAAGCAAATTTCAAGGGGTAAACCGGAGGCCGCTTTAAGACTGAACAACTCCATGTAACCACACATGATATGAAAGGACAGAGACCCCGCTTTAGCTGAGGCTCCGGTTTTATTATATCAATGATAATATATACACTGTCATAATATGTACATAGATAGATCCAATGGCTCAAGTGTAGTAAGGCCGAAGATGAGCTATGTTCCATGGCATGTTGGTCTCCTCCTCTGATGTGCGTGAGTCTTTATGCTCTCGAATATCAATCAGATAGTACGACCCGTTGTGCAGATTCTTGCTGACCACGAAAGGTCCCTCCCAAGGTGGGGATAACTTGTGCATATCCGTCTGGTCTTGGATGAGTCGAAGCACCAAATCTCCTTCTTGAAAAGCTCTGGTTCTGACCCAGCGACTGTGATAGCGACGAAGATCCTGTTGGTAAATCGCCGAGCGGGCAGCTGCTATGTCACGCTCCTCATCCAATAGGTCCAAAGCATCTTGCCGTGCTATCTCATTGTCCGCTTCAACATAGGCCACCACACGAGGTGAATCATGCCGGATATCACTAGGAAGAACCTCCTCTGCTCCGTAGACCATGAAAAACGGCGTGCATCCTGTAGATCGGTTGGGCGTAGTATTGATACTCCATAGCACAGACGGTAGCTCTTCAACGCAACAACCCGGTGTTCTTTGCAATGGAACCATAAGCCGGGGTTTGATGCCTTGCAAGATCTCTTGATTAGCTCATTCTGCCTGCCCATTGGACTGGGGGTGAGCCACTGACGATACGTCAAGTCGGATGTGCTCACGCTCACAGAATTCCTTCATAGCGCCCTTGGACAAATTGGTACCATTGTCAGTAATGATACTGTGTGGAAAGCCAAACCGGAAAATCACCTTTTTAATGAACTTCACCGCTGTAGCTGCATCACACTTGCTAACGGGCTCCGCTTCAACCCACTTGGTAAATTTGTCAACTGCCACCAAGAGGTGGGTTTTCTTATCCTTGGACCTTTTAAAAGGTCCGACCATATCCAGCCCCCATGTTGCAAACGGCCAAGTAATCGGAATCATCCTCAACTCTTGAGCCGGCACATGCGCACGCCGTGAAAATTTCTGACAACCATCACACCGTTTAACCAAGTCTTCCGCATCAGCATGAGCCGTCAACCAGTAGAACCCGTGACGAAACGCCTTAGCCACCAGAGACTTTGAACCGGCGTGGTGACCACAATCCCCTTCGTGGATTTCGCGTAAAATTTCATAGCCTTCCTCAGGAGAGACGCAGCGTTGAAACGCCCCTGATACACTGCAATGATGCAATTCGCCATTAACAATGGTCATAGACTTGGATCGCCGGACTATCTGCCTGGCTAGAGTCTCATCCTCTGGCAACTCTCCCCGGTTCATGTACGCAAGATAAGGAACTGTCCAATCCGGTATAACATGCAGGGCTGCCACCAATTGAGCCTCCGGATCAGGAATAGCCAAATCCTCTTCACCCAGGAGCTTGACTGACGGGTTGTGCAACACATCAAGAAAGACATTAGGCGGGACCGGTTTACGCTGAGAGCCCAACCGGCTTAAAGCGTCCGCCGCTTCATTTTTTCGA
Source organism: Triticum timopheevii (assembly GCA_963921465.1). Lineage (NCBI taxonomy): Eukaryota > Viridiplantae > Streptophyta > Magnoliopsida > Poales > Poaceae > Triticum > Triticum timopheevii. The sequence continues at coordinate 160,005,845 of OY997272.1, forward strand.
CGATCCACGTGATCCACCTGATAACCCTTAAAGTGACCCGCAACCATATCCACCTCACGACGATATGCAGCCATAAGTGGGTCTTTAGAATCCCAAGTGCCAGACACTTGTTGAGCCACAAGGTCCGAGTCACCGAAGCACTTAACCCGACTTAGATTCATCTCTTTAGCCATCCGGAGACCATGGAGCAAAGCTTCATACTCAGCTGCATTATTAGTACAAGGGAACATTAAGTGGAGAACATAACAAAACTTATCACCTCGTGGGGAAGTTAATACGACTCCAGCCCCCGAGCCCTCCAATTGCCTGGATCCATCAAAATGGATAGTCCAATATGTGTGATCCGGCTTCTCCTCTGGTGCTTGCAACTCAGTCCAATCATTGATGAAATCAACAAGTGCTTGAGACTTCACCGCCGTCCGAGGTACGTATTTCAATCCGTGCGGCCCAAGTTCTATAGCCCACTTGGCAATCCGGCCAGTCGCCTCCCGGTTCTGTATGATATCGCCCAAGGGAGCTGAACTGACCACTGTGATGGGGTGCCCTTGGAAATACTGCTTCAACTTCCGGCTTGCCATGAAAACTCCATATACCAGCTTCTGCCAATGCGGATACCTTTGCTTGGATTCAATAAGCACCTCGCTGATATAGTAAACCGGCCGCTGAACCGGATACTCCTTGCCCGCCTCCTTGCGTTCTACCACAATAGCCACACTAACTGCGCGAGCATTGGCCGCTACGTATAGCAATAACGGCTCCTTGTCGACCGGAGCTGCAAGAACGGGCGGATTGGCTAATTGCCGCTTCAAATCCTCCAACACTTCATCAGTAGCCAGACTCCAGATGAATTGATCTATCTTTCTCAGCATCTGGTATAAAGGGATGGCCTTCTCTCCGAGGCGGCTGATGAACCTGCTCAGCGCGGCAATCCGACCCGCCAAACGCTAAACATCGTTGATACACTTCGGTTTAGCTAGGGAGGTGATAGCCGTAATCTTCTCCGGATTAGCCTCAATTCCTCTGTTGGACACAAGAAAGCCTAGTAACTTGCCTGCCGGAACACCAAAGACACATTTGGCCGGGTTAAGCATCATCTTGTAAACCCGCAAGTTGTCAAAGGTTTCCTTCAAATCATCAACCACATAGGCGTGCACGTTATGGCCGATCTGTTTATGCAGGCAGTTCTGTACACACCGTTGATAAGTGGCTTGGGCGCTCTTGAGCCCAAAAGGCATAGATACATAGCAGAAGGCTCCAAAGGGGGTAATAAACGTCGTCTTCTCCTGGTCCTTAACCGCCATTTTGATCTGATGATACCCAGAATACGCATCCAAAAAACTCAAACGCTCACAACCCGCCGTGGCATCAATAATCTGGTCAATGCGGGGGAGGGCAAAAGGATCTGCTGGACAAGCCTTGTTAAGATCCGTGTAATCCACACACATACGCCAAGTGCCATTTTTCTTAAGAACCAGCACCGGATTAGCAAGCCACTCTGGATGGAACACTTCAATGATAAAACCAGCTGCTAAGAGCCTGGCCACCTCCTCTCCAATAGCTTTGCGCCTTTCTTCGTTAAACCGGCGGAGAAACTGCTTTACCGGTTTATACTTGGGATCAACATTAAGAGTGTGCTCAGCGAGTTCCCTCGATACACCTGGCATGTCAGAAGGCTTCCATGCAAAAATTTCCTGATTCTCACGGATGAACTCGATGAGCGCGCTTTCCTATTTAGGGTCCAAGTTGGCACTGACAGTGAACTGCTTGGACGAATCGCCGGGCACGAAGTCAACAAGCTTGGTCTCAGCTGCTGATTTGAACTTCAGATCTGAATCATGCTCCGTAGTCGGCTTCTTCAAAGGGGTCATGTCCGTCGGATCAACATTGTCCCTATAATATTTCAACTCCTCCGTGGCACAAACCGACTCTGCATAGGCCGCATCACCTTCCTCACATTCCAAAGCAATCTTGCGGCTCCCATGAACCGTTATTGTCCCTTTGTGACCCGGCATCTTGAGCTGTAAATAGATGTAACAAGGCCGTGCCATGAATTTGGCATAAGCCGGCCGCCCAAATAAGGCATGATACGGGCTCCGGATTTTCACCACCTCAAAGGTTAGTGTTTCAGATCGGGAATCATGCTCGTCCCCAAAAGCCACCTCTAGGGATATCTTACCAACAGGATATGCTGATTTGCCAGGCACCACACCATGGAACACGTGTTAGACGGTCTGAGACTTTTGTCTGTGAGCCCCATGCGGCGGAATGTCTCATAGTATAGGATGTTAATGCTGCTCCCTCCATCCATGAGCACCTTGGTGAATTTATAACCTCCCACCTGAGGGTCTACCACTAATGCCAACTGGCCCGGATTGTCAACCCGGGGTGGGTGATCCTCCCGGCTCCACATGATAGGCTGTTCCGACCAGCGTAAGTAACGTGGTACGGCCGGTTCAACAGAGTTCACCGCTCGCTTGTGAAGTTTCCGGTCGCGCTTATCCAAGCTAGTTGTGAAAACGTGATACTGCCCGTTGTTCAACTGTTTTGGATGGCTCTGATAACCCGACTGCTGCTGCTGCTGCTGCTGGTTGTAACCTCCTTGACTGCTCTGATTATTCTGGTTATTATGACCACCCTGATTGAAACCTGAACCGGAAGCTCCATCGTGACTCGGCCCATGGAAATCGGATCCTGAGCCACCACCTGACCCATGGTCATACGGGAAGGCATTAGAGTTTTTAAATTCCTGCATAATGTAACAATCCTTCCAAAGGTGGTTAGCCGGCGCCTCCTTCGTCCCGTGTTTTGGACAAGGCTGATTCAACAAATAGTTTAAGCGATCCGGGTTAGGATTCGGAGCCCCACTACGATTCGCCGCTTTACCTCTGCGCCGCTGACCCTTGTCCTGCGCATTGGTGCTAGCCACAAAGTCCATGCTGCCATCCGCTTTACGCTTGCCTCCGTTCCCATGGCCCGCCGGTTTGTGTTGATGCCCCTTGGAGTTGCTGTTCTTCTTTCCCTTCCCTGCTTCGTCATCGTCAGTCTCGGGATCCTTGGTACTATCAAAATCAGCATACTTCACTAAAGCGGCCATGAGAGTTCCCATGTCATTATAGAACCGCTTCATACGCCCCAACTTCAACTTTAGAGGCTTAAACCGGCAGTTGCCTTCCAGGGTTAAGATCGCAGAGTCAGCATTGATCCTGTCAGACGAGTGCAAGACTTCCGAAACGCGGCGTACCCAATGGGTTGTTGACTCTCCGTCCTCCTGAACACAAGCCGCCAAGTCTACTATGGACTTAGGCTGCTTACACGTATCTTTGAAATTCTGGATAAACCGGTTCCGCAACTGGGCCCATGAACTGATAGAATTAGGCGGCAGGCTCTTCAACCAAGTACGGGTCGTGCCTTCAAGCATCATGGTGAAGTACTTTGCACACGCGGTCTCATCCACATCCAGCATCTCCATGGCCATCTCATAACTCTCTACCCACGCTTCTGGAGATAAATCAGCGGTGTAATTCGGCACCTTGCGCGGACCCTTGAAGTCTTTGGGCAGGCGTACATTGCGTAAAGCGGGGACTAAACAGGGCATTCCCAAGCTAGAGGCGACCCCTGGCCCGACGGAAGTGGTAGGACGAACCGGTGTAAGCTGACCCGCCTCGTTCTGTGCTGCTAACTCGGCCTCCCTTCGTGCCCGGGCCCGGTCCACTACATCCTGGGCGTCGCGAACACCACCTGCCGGGTTATTGCCATGGACCGCTTCACGGCTCCGTGCATTGCTTGATATGGCCGGTTCATCCATGCGCCTACTGTAGCTCCGGCTTGGACGAGGTGTGGAATGAATCTGATCGCGGCTGTATGAATATGCCTCCTGCTGAATCAAAGCGGTTCGGAGAAGTTCCTTAACCCGGCGCGTCTCTATTGCTTGCGGAGAGTCTCCTTTGATCGGGATAGCTTCTAATCGCGAAGCAGCTGCGACAAGATTGTCCATAGGATCAGAATAATGATCCGGAGGTGTCTGGACCGGCGGAGGAATTACAACGTTCTGCCGACGAGGTTCCATCAGGCGGGGTTGAACCGTCGCTCCTGGCCCTGGTGCCTCAACCCAGTTTACCTCCCGGTGCCACGGCGGATTACTGGTTCCCGCTTCTGGAGTGCGAAAGAGATTTCTAGGATCGAACCCTAACGGCAGGCGTGATCTGTGCTTCCGCTTCAAGACCTCATGTGATGCGTTTTGGTCGAGCATGAGCCTGTAGGCCTGGGCGTCCAAAGCGGCCCGCTCTGCGGCCATCCTGTCCTTCTCCGCTGCCAGGTCGGCTTTGGCCTGTACAATCTGCTCTCTCACCTTTGCAACCTTTGCATCATGGGCCTCCTGATCCGCCGGACTGGCCTCTGCCATAAGTACAGCTAGTGCATCAAACAGGTCAGACAGAACTTGAACCGGTGGGCGCACAAGGCCTCCTGCCCCTGCTGCCGCTGCCGCTGCTGATCCGGAGAGCATTGCTGCTGCGGTCGAAGAGTGATTCGCCGCCTGCGTGCCGACCATGAATATTCCAACCCGGTTGATCTGATCAGGGGGGTCCGGAATACTGTCGCCATCGGAATAGCCCCTAATCTGGTCGTCTTGCAACTGGTACAATGATTCGGTCTCCCCGGTTGAGGACTCGTCGCCAGAATAGACGACGGTCTCGCTACCGTATTCTGACTCGTCCTCATGCTCTCCTCCGTGGATGACTCCCACGAAGGCACGCTTCACGGTCGGTTTAACCTGGGTAGATCTCGCACGCTGAGCCGTCTCGACGAGGTCGGTGCAGATGTCCGGCTCAGGCCCAGGCTCACCAATCTTGCCGATAAAAACGTGTATGCCACCAAAGGGGACCCGGTACCCATACTCAATCAAGCCGGCTTCGGGACCCCATCCTGCATCGTCGATGTAGAGCTTGCCACGACGACTCTTGGTCATCCGGCCCACAGCATAGCCTTCGAGTCCTTCGAATTTGCCCTCCAAGATCATCAAACCATCGTGCGATAGCCCCACGATGGGCGCCAACTGTCGTGGTTTTGTCACGGCAGATGTCCTTGTGAAAGGACTTAGTCGTGGAGCCATCGCTACGGGTTAACTTGAAGGGGTTAAAGCGGACGCAAAGACACAAGGGTTTATACTAGTTCGGCCCCTTCAATGAAGGTAAAAGCCTACGTCTAGTTGTGATGGAATTGATGTGGTCTTGATGACTAGGGAGCAAATAAGCTTCGCCTAGGCCTCGAGTTGTTGTTGTCTGTCCCTGAACCGCCGCCGGGTCGTCCCCTTATATACATGGGTGACGCCCATCGGTCCATAGAGTCCCAACACCGGTTCATACTCGTATCCGGGTTGGTCTCTCTCTGTTCCTAACTTACAATACAAGTTTACATATCAAACCGGTTTACGGCTACAGGTTCTAAACCGACTATAGGCCTTGGGCCTTCATCTGCCAACTGGGCTTAATCACCTTATACTACTAATGAAGTTAACCCTGCCTAGGTAAGCCGGTTCACGCCCAGTAGCAATATCCCCAACACACCCAGAGCCCCAGAGCGCCGCTGCCGCTTGCTGCCACGGTGCCGCCCTCCTCTAGCCCCCTAGACACCCGCCACCGTTGCCTTCCCTGCCCGCCGTTGCCTGCCCAGCCCGCTCCTGGCGACCTGGCCAGCCGCCGCCGCGGCGCTAGCTTAGGGTTAGGGTGTGCGTGGCCTCGTGGGGTGGGGATAGAACAGAGCGGTCGCCTCTGGTCTGGTCGAGTGCGTGTGCGTTCTGCTCGTGGCCGCCGCTCGCTCGCTCGATGCCTCGGGCCTCTGTTGCCTGTTGGCCCATCAGGCCGCAGTCGCTCGCTGCGCGGCCCGTTAACAGCGACAACGGCGTATATTCTGCTAGCGTCGACGTACACGATCGATGCATACTAGTATTAAAATATATTTTTTGCTCAAAATCAACGTATGGCAGGCGCCATACCCTGCCCACCGGGGAGCTCCGCCAGTGCCTCCCACTGAGGCGCATCGCCGGAAATTATGAAAAAAATCTAGAATAAATGCAGGTATCAGGACTTGAACCTTGGTGTGCTGGGGATATCACCATCCTCGTATCCATCCAACTACAAGTTGGTTCGCTGAAATGTGAATGTTGGTTCAAAAGATATGACCAATTTAAGTTAGTAAAGATGAAATAAATGGGTGCATTTGTTCAGAAAAGAGAAGAGAGGGAACGGGCAGCGCATGCATGCAACCCTATGTATAGCTCTTTTCCTCTGTTATACATAAAAAATTGCACAATTCTTGATTTACACACGAACGTCTAAGGATCTGCCGGTAACGCTCAATTTTCCATTTTGTGTACAACACCGGTGAGATCTTTTCGCGATGAAATCAACTTCTGGCGTAAATTCCTTTCCTGGCTGCTTATCCCGATCGTCCTCGTGGCCGCCTTCTTGGTCGTCCTTGTCGGCGATTCCTATTTTGCGCTTTAGGTGCCTGTTACGAAATGTATTTTTCAGACGGGCGCCTGAAGCGTCCCGCGGGGACGGTCCGTCTAGCTTTTTTCCGTGTTTTTAATCCGCAAAAATGCTCGCTTAGTGATTCAATCCCGAGACCTCCAGCCTCCACGCAAGCGACAATAGTCACACAAACAAACCACCAGTTGCGTTTAGTTAGATCTTTTCTTTCTTTTCTTCTTCCTCCTTTCTTCTTTCCTTTTTTCCTTTTTTTCTTTTTTCGATGAACTTTATTCAAATGCATATTTTTTCTTTAAATCGATGAAATTTTTCCTCAAATTCAATGAACTTTTTCAAATTGAGGAACCTTTTTTAGTTTGATGAATGTTTTTTTCAAATTCCATGAACTTTTTTTTCAAATTTGATGGACTTTTTTTAGATCGATGAACTTTTTTCAAACCGATGATTTTTTGAAATTCGATGAACTTTTTTTAAACCAATAATGTCTTTTCAAATTCATGAACTTTTTTTCAAATTCTGTTAACATTTTTGAATTCACGATCTTTTTCTTTTTTGTCATTTTTTCTTTTTTCTCTCGAAAGTCAACAGTGAGCCATGTACTACCTCGGTCTTGGTTTATTGATTCCATCGCACTTTGTCCCAAAATTTGATCTTAAATTTAACTAATAAAATTTTAATGCTTGTAATAAAAAATAATATCATTGAATACTATGTTTAAATACAAATCCAACGATATAATTTTTGGTGACATGCATTATTATTATTTTAGTTAAATTCATGATCAAAATTTGACACTAAATACTGAGGAGACCATAAACCAGGACATAGGTAGTAAACAGGAAGCTTTCCTGGCGCTGAACACGCCAAATAGGAGGTCCCGTCCTCGTCATGGCCTTCGCGGCTGTCTGTCCCGTACATGTAGCCGTCGAAGACGCCTCCCTCGCCCTCGTCGGGCCCAACGACACCAAGCTCGCTTGCGATGTGTCCCTCGCTGTCTCCATGCACAACCGCAACTGGGCCATGCGTGCCATGCTCGGGGCTGACGCTCCGGTCGACGCTGAGCTCTTCGCCAGCATCCGGATCAGGGGAGTTCACGCCGGAGTATCCGGCCGGGAAAGACCGAGGTCTACAATGTCGTGGCGGCAGGCGAGGGCGCCGCGCCGCTGGGGAGTGTCGGGGTGGCAGAGCTCGTGAAGGAGAATGTGGCGGGTTCCGGCTGGAGCTTAAGCTTGCCGGCGAGGTCAGGTAGCCGCCACACCACACGCACAGGCTGGAGGGTGGAGGCTAGATGCCCGCTCGAGCTGCCTCTGGCGTTGTTCGTGGGGCAGGCAAGGTTCAAGAAGGTCAAGTGCATGGTGGAGTGGAGCGCACAGTAGGTCCTTGAACTATTTCAAGGGTGTCATGTAGGTCCTCAAACTATAAAAATCATCATCCAGGTCCTCAAAGAACAATAATTATGTCATGCTAGGCAAATTATAGGTCCTCAGGATACTTTAGTGTTGAACGTATTTTTGGACCTAGATGACACACTTATTGCACTTTAAGGACCTGAATGATGATTTTTATAGTTCAAGGACTTACTTAACACTTCTGAAATAGTTTAAGGATCTACAACGCACTTCACTCCTGTTAGAATAATCCGAGGCACTCCGTCGATCTACCGAGGACCAAGCAATCACACAAGGCACGACACCGAGATTTGTTAACGAGGTTCACCGATATGGCTACATTCCCGGGGCCTGACTATGGGCGCTCCTCCCCATGACACCGCTACAATACCGCACCCGGTCGCCCTGGACACCGGCACATGCTGCCGGCTTCCCCTGCGTTCCGGTGCTATTATGTTGGCATAGGTTACATCGTGTGTCTACCCCCGCTATATAAGAGAGGCCTAGGATACTAGTGTCCTACTAGGACACGACTTCACATCCTATGTAAACACGATACAACTACAAGTCCAACTGTAACCTACCTTGTACACTATATTCGACACAACTCTAACAACTCCGCGTGGTGTAATCATGGATGACACACCATATCCCTATGAGCACCTCCGAGAGACTGAGCCGGCATATCATCTTGAGATTTACGAAGTCGCCGTAGGCGCCTCGTCGTCGACGGGAACGTCTTCTCCCACTGAAAGCGCATGCCCGGAAAACCTGAAATAAATTCAGGAATAATGCGAGCACCAAACCCTGGTGGGCTGGGATACCATTGTCTATGAAACCATCCAACCATAAGTTGTTGGTGATCCTAAAAAAAAAAACCATAAGTTGTTGGTTCGCTTAGCTTTCTTCATCTTCAGGCGTCTCTCTCTATGCAGTACACGTATATTAGTATTTATTTATTCTTGGTGCCCACAACGAGCCGTTCCCCACGTCTCCTCACATGCTCCGTACCCGCTCTACCGCAATCATAGCCTGCATCACGGCAAAACTCTTCATCAGAAACCCAAAAGCTTGATATGAATCAAATTACAAAAACCGTACTCCCTCCGTCCCAAAAGAGGGAGTATACATTACTTCTTTCTTCCATTTGGTTCTGAAGAGGATCACAAATAGGATGACGGCCTGCAGAATCGTGCCGATCAGCAACCCCATTACCCCACCCATATCCCCTGCACGTCAAGCTTGAACTCGAAGCCGAAAACCGCTGCAAGGGCAGGCCAACGAGTAGTAGCAGCCGACATTCACCAAGGCACCAAGCTAGGATTGCCACCCATCCCCTATGGCGACTCCTGAAACCACCAACGGTAAACACAAGTCATATCGCTGATTTGCTCTGAACAGATTTACGTACTTAACAAAACACGCGAAGCATTTGAGGACGATGCATGCATGTATTTACCTGACAACACCGGCTGGATGCACGCTGTTGGGGAGTATGGTGGCAACCAGAACCAGGAGATAGCCCGGTCTCGCGGTCTCCTTGACGAGCAGGTTGTTGTCGGTGAAAAGCCTCGGCAGCTGCTTCCTCGCTGTTGGTGTCAAACCATAAACCCTAGCTCTACCTCTCTCACTGCACCTCGCTCACTCACTGCGCACGAACAGCAGAAGAAGGAAGAAGAAGAAGATCGAAGTAGACGGTGGACACAGGAGTTTTCCGAAGCACGAACGCCCCCTTTCCTTTCCCTCGAGCACGAACTCGACCATGTCAATCCGTTACAACGTCACCACGCGGCTTTATACCCCGAGCCAGCGCATCGGACACGCACCCACGCCTCCACTCGCCCGCGATCTCTTCCACATTCTGCATGCTCTGGCCGGGCCCGCTGCGCGTGCTTCTCGCGGTGAGCACCAACATAACGTGCCTGATCGCCCTGCATGGCTTGCCAACGATCAACACACACACACACACACACACACACACACACACACCTACGGTGTACTAGCCCACGGACACGCCCGTGCACTCCACACGCACGCACACACTCGACCCGCCACGGACCCGACGCGCCGAGCACGCCCGGAGCGCGCCCATACACGCGCCCGACGCGCCTAGCTCGTCGCCACGACTTATTCAGCCCAACGCTCACCACCATAAGCCGTGGCTCAGAGAAGCCCGTCGTCTTCGACGCCGCCATCCACCATCAGCGCGCGCTCCGCCGCCGGTGCCTTCCTCAGCAGCAGGCACTCCCATTTGAAATGGCCATGCTGACCGCACTTGTAGCAGCGGCAGCGCCGGTTGCCTTCGTAGCCCGACGCCACGCTACGCACGTCGTCATCGTCCCGCGCACCGCCATGTTGCCGCTCCCGCGCTTGCCACTGCGCCTCCGTGAACATCAGCGCGCCGTCTGCCCGCTCACCGCCTGTCTGCCAGCGTCGCCGCAGCCGCTCGTCGAAGGCCTTCAGCCGCCCGAGTGCTTCCTCGAACGGCATCGTCGTGACGTCGCAGAACTGCTCAATCCAGGCCACCGCCGTGTACAGGCGGTCCGGCATGGAGTCGAGTAGCTTTTTCACGAGCGTGGCGTCTTCCAGAGTCGAGCCGAGCCCGCGAAGCACGCCGCCATGGCTCCGAGCTTGCCGGCGAATCCATCCAGCGTGTCGCCGTCCGCCATGTGCAGGAGCTCAAACTCATCGCGGAGCGTACCCAGCCGCGCCGCCCGCACACGATCCGCGCCGATGAACCTGGCCTTGAGGCTCGCGCAGACCTCCACCGCCGTGTTCTTGGACGCCACCTGCAGCAGCAGGTCCTCCGCGAGCGCCCCGAGCAGGTAAGCCCGCGCCGGCTTGTCCTTCTTGGCGATTACCGAAGCCGCCGCGTCCTCCGGCACGACCACCGCCTCCCACAGCCCGATAGCGTCGAGGTTGGCCTCGACTTTGATCGCCCACGCGGTGTAATTCTCACCGGTGAGCATCGGCACGGCAGCGATCCGCCCGATCCATCGGCGTACAGGACGAGAGACATCTCCGGCGAGCTCCAACCTCCACGTGGCTCTGATAACAATTGTTGGTGTCAAACCCTAAACCCTAGCTCTACCCCTCTCTCTCTGCACCTCGCTCACTCTCGGCGCACGAACAACAGAAGAAGGAGGAAGAAGAAGATTGAAGTAGACGGTGCACACAGGAGTTTTCTGGCGCATGAAGGCCCTTTCTTTTCCCTCGAGCATGAACTCGATCATGTCAATCCGTTACAACGTCACCACGCGGCTTTATACCCCGAGCCAATGCACCGGGCACGCAACCACGCCTCCACTCGCCCGCGATCTCTTCCACGTTCTGCATGCTCTGGCCGCGCCCGCTGCGCCCGCTTCTCGCGGTGAGCACCAACAGAACCTGCCCAATCGCCCCGCATGGCTCGCCAACGATCAACACACACACACACCTAAGGTGTACTGGCCCACGGACATGCCCGGCACTCCACACGCACGCACACAACGACCTGCCGCGGACCCGACGCGTCCAGCACGCCCGGCGCGCGTCCATACACGCGCCCGACGCGCCTGGCTCGTCGCCACGGCTTATTCAGCCCAACACTCGGCACGAGGGCGACGAGCGTGAAGATGAGCCCGATGGCGGCCGACGTGGTCACGGCCGCGACGACCAAGTACTTGGCCGCTTTTGGGTGTCTGGCGCCAAGTTCGTTCGCCACGCGAACGCTGGCCAAACCAAACACGAGAGACAGGACAGGTGAGAGTCATTTCTTCTGCTGCTTGAGAGCACAGAAACTCATCAGAGTCAGAGGAGATGCGCGCGTACCTCACTGCGGCATTGAAACCGAATGCTACCGTCAGTGTCCAGATGTTGTAGTTCGTGCTGTTGCAGCAAAATTTGAGCAAGCATCGGTAGAGATTATCTATGTCCATTTCAACTTTGAGAAGCAAAAACAGACACTATTGACAGGTGCACTAACCATATGGTCACGGCCCCAACTTGAATCACTGGGTTGTTCAAGCAACCCACCAGAATGAGTTGTCATTTCTAAGCTGCAGAACAAAAATACGGAGCAGTATATGCCATTCAGTATTAACTGTACCACACTGAAGAATGCATGCATTTCGTCCATAATTGGCCGAGAAAGAAGCTACGAACCACAGCATGACGGCCGACGCGAGGGAGAACGTGACGAAGCCACCGAGGCTGGCGAACGCCTTCCGCAAAAAAACCCTCCACGCCTCCGGGAAGGACCCGCCCACGACGTACGCCAAATGCGCCGAACCGAGGAGCCACCACGACACGTTGCCAACCACTGTCGCCCCGACGAGGCCACGGCGGAGTCTGGCCACGGCGACCCAGTTGAGCAGCGCGTGCACGGCGACCGCGGCGCCGGAGATGAGCGTCATGACCCACACCCGGCTCTGCGCCTGGAAGAACTTCTGCATTGGGAAAAGGGACTGACTACTAGTCAGTCGACTGAATTTGTGTATGGGTCAGTCACTTTTTTTACCCCATAGAACGTGTGGTGTGGTGTGTCATGTGCGTGCGTGTGCGAGCTAGCTAGCTTCGGCTAGCCGTGGCGCGTGAGCTAGCTAGCTCCAGCTGCGTCCATGCGTGAGCTAGCTAGCTCCGGCTTTGTCAGTGCGTGAGCTGGCTGGCCATGGTTAGTAGCATGATATTGCATTGCACAAAAGAAGAAACAAAATGTAAAAAATGCATATATTTTTTTTGAAAAGGAGGAAAGCCCCCGACCTTTGCATCAAAATAATGCATGCAACCAATTTATTAACCAAAAGTACGTAAACAGAGTCTGAGGTCTAGAACTAGCTCACAAAAGGAGCACAGGAACAGTAAAAATAAAAAGATGTCACTGCCGGCGGAAAATCAGGCTACAGTGACTAAACACCTAGCCTTCGTATTACACTTTCAGAAAAAAAACATTAAAACTAAATCAAAATAATTAAATTTTCTAAGAAAGAATGAAACCCTTTAAGAAGAAAGATAAAATGAAAATGAAACTTTCAAAACTTGCACAGAATTTGCATTAATATTACACCTTTTGAAATATGCAAATAAAAGCATATAATAGTGCATTTTTTGCACTCTACTATAATTTTCATAGTGTAACTGAAATAATGTATTTCCTTTAAGAAGAACACACAAAAAAAACTTGCGCATAACTTTGCACCGAAATTGCACTTTATCGAATTATGCAAAAATAATCATATAATCATGGAATTTTGGCACATATTATATAGTATTTGTTTGTATAAAATTACACTCAGCCAAAACCCCGCAAAAAACAATAACAACCAATAAAGGAAAGGAAATAGGAAAAATAAAAACCCATAGAAACAGAAAGCAGAAATAAAAAAGTGAAGGAAAATACCCTTAAATAGAAAGAAAATGATATAAACAACTAAAACAGAATAATGACAAAATTTGCACACAATCCGCACATAAATTGCGCTTTGTTATAATATGCAAGAATAAACACATAATAGTGAAAATTTTCACAAAAACAAAATTATCTAAAGAAAGAATGAATTGATGGCATTGGTATTTGATCCATGGTGTCTCTACTTCTCTGGATCAAAATAATGAATTAGTGGTATCGGTATTACCGTTTAAGAAGAAAGAAAAGTAAAAAAAAATGATAACATTTGCACACGGTTTGAATAGAAATTGCGCTTTTTTATAATATGCAAAAATAAGCACAAGTAGTGAAATTTCACAAAAGAATCCTTAGTATGAATGAATCAGAGGTATTGGTATCACCCTTGAAGAATAAAGAAAATGAAATAAAAACTTAAACAAAATTAAAATAGTGAAATTTTCTAAGAAACAATGAATTAGTGTCATTGGTTTCCCATTAAAGAAGAAAGGAACTGAAAATAATAAAACAAATAATGAAATATTTTGCAAACTATTTGCACAGAAGTTGCGCATTTTTAGTGTACATATAATCATGAAATTTTGGCACATATTATATAGTATTTTTTTGCATATAATTACACTTAGCCAAAAACCCACAAAAAGAAAAAATAACCAATAAAGGAAAGAAAATGGGGAAAAGAAAAACCCATAGAAACAGAAAACGGAAATGAAACAAAAAATATCGAGAAAATAGAAATAAAACCAACTTACAAAGAGAGTAAGAAAAACAAAAGCAAAAGCACATAAAAACAAAAATGTATTAAAAAAATCAAGGGAGAGTGAGGAAGGCTGGATTGCACAGTTTATGGGCGTCGGCCCAGAAAGAATTCGACTGACCCAAATAAAGGGTCAGTCAAAAGAAGAAAGAAGCCCACACAACACAAGTCAGAAAAAAAAGCAGCACGAATCTTACAGAAAAATCCAATGGCCACAAATTCGACTGGCCCAAAAGTAAAATTTTAGCTGACTGAAAAGTAGCTAAAATGTTGGGAAAATGGGAAGTTGACCGCGTATGCGCGAAGAGTCGCGGCGCGCTCCACCGCGCGTACCGCCCCGCCACCACCGAGATCTCAGGGGACTGCCGGAGCAGCCAGAGGATCGGGGCCGTGAAGACGTAGAGTGGTAGCAAGGCGACCACCGTGGCGAGGCAGATGATCCACGACCGCTGCATGTACACGCCCAACATGTGGAGCTGCCCGGCCCCCGCCGCCTGCCAGCACAGCGTCTCCAGGGCGCTCCCCATGCCAAGCTACAACCGATGAAACAACGGTCGATCAACACTTCAACAGAGGAACCAGATGTTTTTTCTTTTTCTTTTTTCTTTTTCTGAATAATGAACCAGATGATTTTAATAACTACTCTAAACGCTCTTATATTAGTTCACAAAGGGAGTACTAGTTTAACCAGTTCGGCTATAGTACTAGGTACCAACCAGGAGCCCGAAGCCGGGGCCTTCCATGACGTTGATGACGATGGAGACAGTGGCGAGCTCGACCTTGCCGATGTGGCCGGTGAAGGCCACGGTGATGAACTCGATAAGGAACTGGAAGATCCCGGTGAGGATCACCGGCCACGTGATGTGCCACAGGCTCTTGCACTTGTCCGGCAAGGTCTTGCAGCTGGGAAGGCGCTCCATTTCTATAGACTCCTTCCACACGTCTGATGTACAAGAGCTAAAAAAACAGGGTCAAAGTGCAGGGAGATGGCTGACGACACACGTCTCTCGTGCGACTCGCAGTCGCACCTTCCGTGCGTCTTCGCCACGGACCTCGCGGCGGCGCTGCTGGTCTACGGGCCAGGGTCTCGACTTCGGTGAGGGGAGAAGCTGGTCCTTGGCAACGCCGAGGGGCGGGTGGCGCGACGATGGTGGCTTCCCGAGGGGCCAATTGGTCTATTTCCCGTGTCACATAGCGATTGTGGATGTAGGATATAGTGTGCCTCATCATGTTGCGATGCCCGAGGTGAGTAATGGCGACAGACGGGAGAAGGAGAGGTTACTTAAGGCCATCCGCGATTCGGCTCCTCTCTCGCCCGTGCGACTTCCTCTGCCTCCACTCAAACCCTAGATCGAGCTTCCACGAAATCGAGGGGCAGCGGCGAAGATGACGACCAGGGAGCAACAGATGCATGAGCTGGCTCAAGGAGATGCGGAGCGAATGGGGAGGCTGCAGGAGATCGACAGGTGGTTCCCGACCAAGGAAGAGTTGAACAATGCGGCATCCATGGTGAGGGAGAAGCTCGACGACGAGGAGATGCCCAGGTGCTTCCCCAATTTTGTAGCGCAACCGACCATGGGGGTTCTCCTGTGGGCGATGCTGGAAGCGGGTTCACCATACCAAGAGCAGAGATTCAAGTGGAGGGTGTTCAGATCCCTTCGCTTTGGACGGGAGCTGCCTCCAGCAGTGGCGAGGGAGGTGGTCATGGGGCTAATGGCGCCCGGATCAAGAGCGGCGCCGATCGAGATAGTCGACGACGAGTCGGGACCAAGCCGGAGCCGAACAAGGAGAGCGGTGACGGTTCTGCCTCGACACTCACCCCGTTTCCCACGGCACTCTCCCAGGCTGCGGACCCTCTCCCACACCTAGTAGGGGTCTCTCTGGCTTGGAGTCGATTTTGGCTCCTCGCCGGAGTAGATCCTGAAGGGGAGGGAGGGGGTTCGTCCTCAAATTCCTCTGGTGAGTCTTCTTCCCCCTCTAAATATCTGGTCTCTACTTGACAAATTTGTGGAGATGAATCTAAGGGGAGGTGTGGGGAAAAAATAAAAGGAGTAAGAAAAGTACTCCCTCCATTCGTTTTTTTAGACATTTCAAATGGACTACAACATACGGATGAATGTAGACATAGTTTAGAGTGTAGATTCACTCATTTTGCTTCGTATGTGGTCACTTGTTGAAATCTCTAGAAAGACTTACATTTGGGAACGAAGGGAGTAGTATACAACAAAAGTCACGATCTCTATATTCAGAGGTGAGTGAGGGGATTAGACAACCGAAAGTGTATTTAGGTAAGAAAATTGGGCCAGATGTTAACCTGCTAAATGAAGAAGAACAAAGCAGAGTTCATGAGGCGACCGAGGTTATGCTAAACATGAATGATGGAAAAATCCCTCGAGTTGGCAATTTTTATGATGAGAACCTGATTGATTTTGGAGGAATTGATATAAGTGAGAATCCAATTAGATTTAATGGATATCACAGTGATGATGGGGACATAGATAAAGCTAAAATTAATATGAATTGGACCATAGGTGGGTCCACTGGGTGTGATTTGGATATCTGATGGAGTTTCGGCCCAGATGAAGAGGAGGTGGTGATGGGCCTTGAGCCCGTACCCCTACCCTAGCAGAGGGGAGTATATTAACCCCCCAAGAGGCAGTAGATGGAGTAGTTTATCCAACCTATCTAGGGTTTACTCCCCGGTCGCCGCCGGGACCTGCTACCATGGCTGAGAATTACAGAGGGGGAATGGGTGGAGGTAGGTTTAGTAGAGGGGGACAAACAGGATTCACTTATCCAAAGAGGTTCTCTAATGGCCCTGATCCCCCCATAGATCGTTTTGGACCCAATTTTCCATGGACAAAATTAAGTGAGGAACCCGACTGTAGGCGGAAACAATAGCTTAGTAGAATACAACAAATCCAAGGAGGGCAGATGGAATAATCAAGGGGACAGAAGGGAGATAGCTCTGAAGGACAGTTGGTTTGGAAGGAGACGGTTGGGCAGATGGAGATTGGTGGAGTAGTTAGTGAACAACATGGAGGATCTGACCCGACAGAAAAGGTTAGTGACTCAAAGATCATGATGGATCCTACTTAGCAATAGCAATTGCTGGCTAATCTGCTTTCTCAGATCGCCCAAAATATGGCGACTGGTGGAAAAATATATTGTCAGCTGATGCTACTAAAAATGGGGAAGGAAAAAATAAAGATGGTGGTAGTACTGAGGACATGATTGAAGAGGGGAAACTGTTGTTAGGCAATGGTTCTGGAGGCATTGTTAGAGAGGTAGAGGAGAACAAAACTAATTTCAGAGGTGTGGGTGCCCAGGGTGGTGGTATGAACAGAGGTGGAAGGCAGATATATGGCAAGTGCAAATAACAGGGACATTCCACTAGAGAATGTGTAGCTACAAATTGTTTAGTGTGTGGTAGGTGATGACCCACAAGTGTAGGGGATCTATCTTAGTCCTTTCGATAAGTAAGAGTGTCGAACCCAATGAGGAGCAGAAGGAAATGATAAGCGGTTTTCAGTAAGGTTTTTCTCTGCAAGCACTGAAATTGTAGGTGATAGATAGTTTTGTGATAAGATAAATAGTAATGAGCAATAAGTAAATAAAGTAAATAAAGTGCAGCAAGGTGGCCCAATCCTTTATGTAGCAAAGGATAAGCCTGGACAATTTCTAATAATGATAAAGGAGCTCCCGAGGACACATTGGGAATTATCGTCAAGCAAGTTTTCATCACGTTCATATGATTCACGTTCGGTACTTTGATAATTTGATATGTGGGTGGACCGGTACTTGGGTTCTGCCTTAACTTGGACAAGCATCCCACTTATGATTAACCCCTATTGCAAGCATCACAACTACAAAAGAAGTATTAAGGTAACCTAACCACAACATTAAACATATGGATCCATATCAGCCCCTAACGAAGCAACGCATAAACTAGGGTTTAAGCTTCTGTCACTCTAGCAACCCATCATCTACTTATTACTTCCCCATGCCTTCCTCTAGGCCCAAATAATGGTGAAGTGTCATGTAGTCGATGTTCACATAACACCACTAGAGGAAAAGACTACATCTCATCAAAATATCGAACGAATACCAAATTCACATGACTACTAATAGCAAGACTTCACCCATGTCCTCAGGAACAAACGTAACTAATCACAAAGCATATTCATGTTCATAATCATAGGAGTAATAATATGCATAAAGGATCTGAACGTATGATCTTCCACCAAGTAAACCAATTAGCATCAACTACAAGGAGTAATCGACACTACTAGCAACCCACAGGTACCAATTTGTGGTTTTGATACAAGATTGGATACAAGAGATGAACTAGGGCTTTGAGAGGAGATGGTGCTGGTGAAGATGTTGATGGAGATTGACCCCCTCCCGATGAGAGGATCGTTGGTGATGACGTTGGTAATGATTTCCCCCTCCCGGAGGGAAGTGTCCCCGGCAGAACAGCTCCGCCAGAGCCCTAGATTGATTCCGCCAAGGTTCCGCCTCGTGGCGGCGGAGTTTCGTCCCGTAAGATTGCCCACGATTTTTTCCAGGGTAAGAGTGATGATATAACAGAAGATGGACGCCGGAGGCCCACCAGGGGGCCCAGGAGATAGGGGGCGCGCCCTATAGGGGGGGGGGCGCCCCCTGTCTCCTGGATAGGGTGTAGGCCCCCTGGCCTATTTCTTTCGCTCAGAAATTCTTATTAAATCCAAAAAGTTGTTTAGTGGAGTTTCAGGACTTTTGGAGCTGTGCAAATTAGGTTTCCAACGTTTGCTCCTTTTCCAGCCAGAATTCCAGTTGCCGGCATTCCCCCTCTTCATGGTAAACCTTGTAAAATAAGAGAGAATAGCCATAAGTATCGAGATATAATGTGTAATAACAACCCATAATGCAATAAATATTGATATAAAAGCATGATGCAAAATGGACGTATCAACTCCCCCAAGCTTAGACCTCGCTTGTCCTCAAGCGGAAGCCGAAATCGAAAAATATGTCCACATGTTTAGAGATAGAGGTGTCGATAAAAATAAAATACGGACATGAGGGCATCATGATCATTCTAATAACAGCAACATAAATAGATTTTGTCATATGATTTCCTATGCTCAAGTAACAAGCAATTCACAATGTCAAGTATGGTTCAAAAACTTCATTGGGAACTAACAAACTATAATCTCAGTCATTGAAGCAATTGCAATTTATCGCAACATCAGAACGAGTCAATAATAGAGCTTTTCAGCAAGCTCACATACTCAACTATCTCGTCGTCTCCTATAATTGCTAACACTCACGCAGTACTTCTGGTTATAGAGTTTCAGCCGGACACTGAGAAAGATAGGGGCTTATTGTGTTGCCTCCCAACGTATTCACCTTTAGGTGATGCCAACAATAATAGCCTATGCCAACTTACATCCAATTGGATATATATATATCATGATCTTTCAAACACGAGGAGCTTGCCAAAGGATAAAATGAAAAAGGGAAAGGTGAGGATCACCTTGACTCAAGCATAAAGTAAAAACATAAAGTAAAAGATAGGCCCTTCTCAGGGGGAAGCAGAGGTTGTCATGCACGTTTAGGGTTGATGGACAAAATCTTAATGCAAAAGAACGTCACTTTATATTGCCCCTTGTATGTGGACCTTTATTATGCAGTCCGTCGCTTTTATTACTTCCACAACAAGTTCGTACAAAGCTTATTTTCTCTGCACTAATAAGTCATACATATTAGAGAGCAATTTTTATTGCTTGCACCAATGACAACTTACTTGAAGGATCTTACTCAATCCATAGGTAGGTATGGTGGACTCTCATGGCAAAACTGGGTTTAAGGATATTTGGAAGCACAAGTAGTATCTCTACTTGGTGCAAGGAATTTTGGCTAGCAAGAGGGGGGAAGGCAAGCTCAACATGTTTGGAAGGTCAATGACAATATACTTTAATTGAGATGTCAGAAAACATAAACCATTATGTTGTCTTCCTTGTCCAACATCAACTCTTTTAGCATGTCATACTTAACGAGTACTTCACAATCATAAAAGATGTCAAAGATAATATATTTATATGTGAACCTCTCTTTCCTTATCACTTCCTATTAATTGCAACAATGACCAAGACTACGTTCATCAACTCTCAACAATTTTTATGCCTCATACTTTCTATGTGTGAAGTTATCACTATCCATAAGATCAATATGAACTCTTTTATTCTTTCTACTTTCTCAAGATCATAGAAACATAGCAAAGCCCTTGACTCAACACTAATCTTTATTATAGATAGCACACGGACTCGATTACATAAAGAGATCACAATGCAAAATTCAAAATACTTGATATCAAAACTTCAAACTACTAGATCAAGATACTACTAAAAGGATCGAACTAAATAAAGCGGTAAAGATAGGAGTGTGATGGTGATACGATACCGGGGCACCTCCCCAAGCTTGGCAATTGCCAAGGGGAGTGCCCATACCCATGTGATTATTTCCTCGGAGGTGATGGAGGTGGTGATGATGACGGTGGATAATCGCACATTGAGCGTAAAAGTTCCTCCAACTTGCGGATAATGCCCTTAAGCCCAACAATATGATCCTTCAATAGAATATTCTCCTGTGTGAGATACTTGTTCTATATGCGAGCTAACTCAATCATCTTGAAAGCTTCAATCTCTGTTGGAGTAAAAAGGTTAGGTAAAGGTTGAGGGATATCTTCTTCTTTCACCGCCGGAGCTTGAACCTCCATGGCTTTCTTGATCCCTTCATCCTTGTTGATCTCTTCTGGTTATTCTCTTTTCAGCTCTATCTTCAAAAGCCAAGCATCCTTGTCTTCATTGTTAGAGGAGGGTGAAGCCATGGTGCTCTAAATCTGCAACGGAAACAACTCGAAACGAAAACAGAGGATATTTGCGTGATACGGTGGTCAAAACCTTCGGAGTATATATAATGAATTTTTACCGACCAAAATACGTAACATACAAGAAAACGGAGTCCGGGAGGCACACGAGGTGCCCACGAGATAGGGGGCGCGCCCTACAAGGGGGGGCGCCCTCCTCTCTCGTGGGAGCCTCGTGTCCCTTTCGGACTACTTCTTTCTTCCTAAAATTCTTAAATATTCCAAAACTAATAAAAATTGCCATTGGAGTCGTTTTGGAGTCGGCTTACTTACCGTACCACATACCTATACCCTTTCGGGGTCTAGAACGTTCTGGAAAGTGTCCCTTATGTATTCCTCAGGGGTTACGGTTTCAATAATATTAGTTTCAACATTGATAGGATTACTTGAAATATAGTGTTTAATTCTTTGACCGTTAACCACCCTTGGACTTGTGCCTTCGAAGTTGTTGATTTTTATAGCACCAGAATGATAGACCTCCTCGATAACGTAGGGACCTTCCCATTTTGAGAGAAGTTTTCCTGCAAAAAATCTTAAACAAGAGTTGAATAATAACACATAATCTCCTACGTTAAACTCATGCTTTTGTATCCTCTTATCATGCCAGCGTTTGACTTTTTCTTTGAAAAGCTTGGCATTCTCATAGGCTTGGGTTCTCCATTCATCAAGTGAGCTAATATCAAACAACCTCTTCTCACCGGCAAGTTTGAAGTCATAATTGAGCTCTTTAATAGTCCAATATGCCTTATGTTCAAGTTCAAGAGGTAAATGACATGCTTTTCCATAAACCATCTTATAAGGAGACATACCCATAGGATTTTTGTATGCAGTTCTATAGGCCCATAATGCATCATCAAGTTTTTTGGACCAATTCTTTCTAGATCTATTCACAATCTTTTGCAAAATTAATTTGAGCTCTCTATTGCTCAACTCTACTTGACCACTAGACTGCGGATGATAAGGAGATGCTATTCTATGATTGACATCATACTTAGCAAGCATCTTACGAAAAGCACCATGAATAAAATGTGAACCACCGTCAGTCATAAGATATCTAGGGACTCCAAACTTCAGAAAAATAACTTCTTTAAGCATTTTAATAGTGGTGTTATGATCAACACTACTAGTTGGAATAGCTTCTACCCACTTAGTAACGTAATCAACAGCAACTAAAATATGTGTATAACCATTAGAGGCAGGAAAAGGTCCCATATAATCAAAGCCCCAAACATCAAACGGTTCAATAACGAGAGAATAATTCATAGGCATTTCTTGACGTCTACTAATGTTACCTATTCTTTGACATTCATCACAAGATAAGACAAACTTACGAGCATCTTTGAAGAGAGTAGGCCAATAAAAACCAGATTGTAGTACCTTGTGTGCAGTTCTATCTCCAGCGTGGTGTCCTCCATAGGATTCAGAGTGACACTTATGTAGAATCTGTTCCTGTTCATGCTCAGGCACACAACATCTAATAACACCATCTACTCCTTCTTTATAAAGGTGTGGATCATCCCAGAAGTAATGTCTTAAATCATAAAAGGACCTTTTATTTTGCTGGTATGTGAAACTAGGCGGTAAATATTTAGCAACAATGTAATTAGCATAAACAGCATACCAAGGGGCAGTACGAGAAGCATTGACGACCGCTAATTGTTCATCAGGAAAGCTATCATTAATAGGCAGTGGGTCATCAAGAGCATTCTCTAACCTAGACAAGTTATCTGCAACGGGGTTCTCAGCTCCCTTTCTATCAATAATATGCAAGTCAAATTCGTGGAGCAAGAGAACCCATCTAATGAGTCTAGGCTTAGCATCTTTCTTTTCCATAAGATATTTAATAGCAGCATGATCAGTGTGAATAGTAACTTTGGAATCGACAATATAAGGTCTAAACTTATCACATGCAAACACAACTGCTAAGAACTCTTTTTCAGTAGTAGCATAATTTCTCTGGGCAGTATCAAGAGTCTTACTAGCATACTGGATAAAATTCAATTTCTTATCGACTCTTTGCCCTAAAACAGCACCTGCAGCATAATCACTAGCATCGCACGTAATTTCAAAAGGTAAATTCCAATCAGGCGGCTGAACAATAGGTGTAGTGATCAAAGCTTTCTTAGGTACTTCAAATGCTTCTACACAATCATCATCAAAGACAAAAGGAATATCTTTTTGAAATAAATTAGTCAGAGGCCTAGAGATTTTAGAAAAGTCCTTAATGAGCCTCCTACAAAAACCGGCGTGACCAAGGAAACTTCTTATACCTTTTATGTCCTTGGGACATGGCATCTTTTCAATAGCATCAACTTTGGCTTTATCAACTTCAATACCTCTCTCGGAGATCTTGTGCCCCAAGACAATGCCTTCATTAACCATAAAGTGAAACTTTTCCCAATTCAGGACCAGACTAGTGTCTTCGCATCTCTGCAAAACTCAATCAAGGTTGCTCAAACAATCATCAAAAGAGGATCCATAGACGGAGAAGTCATCCATGAATACCTCACAAATCTTTTCACAAAAATCAGAGAATATAGCCATCATGCATCTTTGAAAGGTAGCAGGCGCATTACATAAACCAAAAGGCATATGTCTATAAGCAAAAGTACCAAAAGGGCAAGTAAAAGTAGTTTTAGATTGATCCTTCGCTAACACAGGTATCTGAGAGAAGCCAGAATAACCATCAAGAAAGCAAAAATGTGTGTGTTTGGATAGCCTTTCTAGCATTTGATCAATGAAAGGTAAAGGGTAATGATCTTTCTTAGTAGCTTTATTTAACTTACGAAAATCAATTACCATCCTACAACCTGTAATAATTCTTTGCGGGATCAATTCATCTTTATCATTAGGGACAACGGTAATACCTCCCTTTTTAGGGACACAATGGGCAGGGCTTACCCATTCACTATCAGCAATGGGATAAATAATACCTGCCTCAAGGAGCTTTAGTATCTCCTTTCTTACTACTTCCTTCATCTTGGGATTTAATCGTCTTTGAGGATCTCTAACTAGTTTGGAATCTTTCTCCACTGAAATTTTGTGCTGACATAATGTGGGACTAATGCCCTTAAGATCATCTAGAGTATATCCAATAGCAGCTCGGTGCTTCTTCAGAGTTTTCAATAATCTTTCTTCTTCTTTCTCTGAAAGGTTAGCACTAATAATAACAGGATATTTTTTTTTCATCAAGATAAGCATACTTAAGATTATCAGGTAATGGTTTGAGTTCAAACACGGGATCACCCTTGGGTGGAGGGGGATCCCCAAGAATTTCAACGGGAAGGTTATGTTTCAGCATAGGTTCCTATTTAAGGAACACTTCATCTATTTCCTCCCTTTCCTTCATAAACATATCGTTTTCTGATGGAGATATGCCCTAGAGGCAATCATGTATGATGATATTTCCTATGTGTTTATGAATAAAGATAGTCCTTGGACATTATCAATGATGTGTATCAGCAAGTACGTGACTTGTTTGTGGGACTATGCATTGTATGATGACTGTCCTCTAGAATGCACCGATACGGATACATGTATCAGTATCGGGCCAATACGGATACGTAAATTCGCCTTTTTGAAAAAATGCCAATACGGATACGTTTTACTATTTATTTATTTTTCAAAAAAAGGGATTCAGAATGTCAACCGTGACCATTTTACATGCGCGGATTCCATGGTTCCCTGTCTTTAGCAAATGAGCAGAAACTCTAGAGTAGCTACTCGAAGCTTCATGCCACAGTAGTCGCATTTCCATTTAGTGTTGCCCCCTCCAGGTGATTTCTCTATGATTTGAACATGGCTCCACAATGGTGCCCTTAGATTTGTAGGTACAGGAGGAGGTTCAGCAGGAGGAGCCATCTGGAGGAGATGAGAAAAATGAGATCTTCACAGATCAGAGGAGAAAGAAGAGGGGATGAGCTTCGTCGGGCAGGAGAAAAGGAGAAGAGAAGTGTACCTACCTGCTTGCTGCGTGACAGGAGGCGTTGGTGAGGAGTAGCAGCTCGTCGCCGGCTAGCCGCCGCTGCCGCCGTCCCTGGGTGAGTAGCTGCTAGGTACGCAGCCACCAGCCGCCGCCTGGTGTGAGTTCGGGAGGGAGGAAAGAAAACTGGGAGGAAAAGGAAGGGGGCATTGGGGGTACTACGGTTGCTGTCTACCTCTTAACTGGGCTGAGTGGTCTCTTAGATGGGCTGGGCCGTATCCAAAACGAACTGAAAAAGTATCCTTCAAGTATCTGAATTGTTTTAAATCGTTTATTCACGGATACTCCTTGGATACGTATCGGGAGCGTATCGGAAGAGTATCGGTATCGGATACTGTATCCGATACCGATTCGCTAGTTGCCTGAAGTATCGATGCATTCGAGACTGTCCTAAAAGGTCCCTAGTCGAAAGGGCTGTGTGGACGTGCAGCCGACTAGACTAGCATATGACACGGTCGATGGCTTGGTCTCACTGGCCATGGAGCATTGGATGCTAACCGGATAATATGGACTTGGAAAGGTCTGGTCGAATTCGACGTAGTCGGATCCGAGTCGAGATAAGGTCCGAGTCGGACAGACCCAACTATGAGACGCAACGATATGTCATCTATGAGTCTCTAGTACAACATACGTTCTATGTCCTAAGACCTGAGCTAACGCATGTACTCGAGGTGGTGACAGACTTGCTTTGGGCCGACCAAACGCTACTCTGTTACTGGGTAGTTACAAAGGTAGGTTTCGGGTTTGTCCAGTCCCATGCTGCGAGACATGGTCGAGCAAGATGAGATTTGCCCCTCCAATCAGGAGAGATATACTCTGGGCCCCTCGTGTGATCCGACCAGGATAAGCATGGCCATGTGACAGGGATTATGAGATAATCCGGTTTGTGGTCGGTATCACTAGAACGAGAAAGAGGTCGGGCTAGCACAAGGATGACAGTCTTGCCTTGAGCCCGACAACATATATCGTGAGGCAAAGGGAACAGAAGTGTGACACGTTGTACAGGTTCGCCTAACCAGCTTCATAGTCTGCTTGGTGGTCGGCATGCCTTGCTAGAGGCCGCTACCAACCATGCAGGTCGGAGGTGATCCGTACTGTGACCAAGCCGACTTGAACCTAAGGGGTCGCGCGCTTAAGGGAAGGAACCTACGAGGTCGGTTCATAGGACACTGGTCGGATGTGATCCGAACTGGACTAGGAACGTGACCGAGTAGACTTTGGGCTTTAGGGTCCGTGCGAGGCCCAAGTGTTGAGCCTACGACAGACGCCTATATAAAGTGGAGGTGCGTCACACTCATGCGGTTGATCACTTTGGTGTTTTGACTAGGGTTTGCATGTGTTGCTAATAGCCACTTCCACTCACCGCCGACTGTGTGATCGGACCTAGCAGTCCGCCGCACGGTGTTCCTCCTACACGCGCGGATACCGTTAGAGGCGGTGCACTTGCGCCGCTCCGGCGAACTTGTACGTGGGATCGGACGACCGGCTATTCGAGGGAGATCGGACGAGGAGGAGACGATCCACGCGGACGCGCTGCCCCAACTCTTCTTCCGCTGCACGGCACTGCGCGTCTAGTGGTAATGATCTATGATCCATCTCCCATAGCAGGTTCTTGGTTGTTCTGTGTGTAGAAATTTTAAATTTGCAGTCGACGCACCCTACCGTAGAACCCAACATTTTCATGGTCTAGCAAATATTGTTCTAACGGATCAGTTGGAGGAACAGCAATGGAAGCAAGACCAATAATCTCATCCTTACTAGGTGGTTCCCTTTCACGAGGTTGTCTACTAAACTTAGCGAAATTAAACTCATGAGACATACCATCTATGCCAACAGTGACAATATTCTTTTCACAATTAATCTTAGCACTAGCAGTATTCAAGAAGGGTCCACCAAAAATAATGGGACAAAAATCATCTTGTGGGGAACCAAGAACAAGAAAATCAGCAGGGTATTTAACCTTCCCACACAAAACTTCAACATCTCTAACAATCCCAATAGGTTTAATGGTATCCCTATTAGCAAGCTTAATAGTAACATCAATGTTTTCTAATTCAACGAGTGCAATGTCATGCATAATTTCTTTATAAAGATCATAAGGTATCGCACTAGCACTAGCACCCATATCACATAAACCATAATAACAATGATCTCCTATTTTGACAGAAATAACAGGCATGCCTACAACAGGTCTACGTGTCTTAGTATCGGGTCTAGCAATATTAGCAGTTTCACCCAAGAAAGAAATAACATGCCCATCTAAGTCCTCATCCAAGAGATCTTTAACCAAAGCAATACTAGATTCAACATTAATTTGCTCAGGAGGTGTATAAGTCCTAGTATTACTCTTACAAACAATAGTCAAGGCTTTAGCATGATCTTTTATCCTAACAGGAAAAGGAGGTTTTTCAACATAAGCAGTAGGAATAATAGGATCACTATAGGTAATAGTCTTTTCTTCGACTGTAATATGTGCAACTACTTTCACTTCAACAGGAGGATTATATTTAAACCACTTCTCTTTAGGGAGATCAACGTGAGTAGCAAAAGATTCACAAAAAGTAGCTACTATCTCAGAGTCAAGTCCATACTTAGCGCTAAATCCACAAAAAGCATCGGTATCCATAAAAGATTTAACACAATCAAACTTAGGTGTCATACCTAACTCCTTACCATCGTCGGAACCCCAATCTTTAGAGTTGCGTTTAATTCTTTCCAATAAGTCCCATTTGAAATCAATGGTCTTCAGCATATAAGAACCAGCACACGAAGTATCGAGCAGGTTGCGATTATCAAGAGAAAGCCGAGCATAAAAATTCTGAATAATCATTTCCCGAGAGAGCTCATGATTGGGGCATGAATATAACATTGACTTAAGCCTCCCCCAAGCTTGAGCTATGCTTTCTCCTTCGCGAGGCCAGAAATTATATATGTAATTACAATCACAATGAACAAGATGCATAGGATAGAACTTCTGGTGAAATTCCAACTTCAATCGCTTATAATTCCAAGATCTCGTATCATCACATAGCCTATACCATGTCAATGTATCTCCCTTCAAAGATAAAGGGAATACCTTCATTTTGACCACATCATCGGGAATACCTGCAACCTTAAATAATCCACAAACTTCATCCACAATGATAAGGTGTAAATCGGGATGCAATGTTCCGTCTCCTGCAAATGGATTAGCTAGCAGTTTTTCTATCATACCTGAAGGAATCTCAAAGTGAATATTTTCATAAAGTTTAGTAGGTTGAGGAGCAACTCTTTGCTCTTCTGGTTGGGTTGAAGATACCCAAAACAAGCCCCTCAAAGGATTAGTTTCCATAGTGACAAGTAACAGAAAATTTCAGCACACTATATAAATGTTTCCTTACCAAGTTCCACTCACCAAAAGCGCTACACTCCCCGGCAACGGCGCCAGAAAAGAGTCTTGATGACCCACAAGTGTAGGGGATCTATCGTAGTCCTTTCGATAAGTAAGAGTGTCGAACCCAACGAGGAGCGGAAGGAAATGATAAGCGGTTTTCAGTAAGGTTTTTCTCTGCAAGCACTGAAATTGTAGGTGATAGATAGTTTTGTGATAAGATAAATAGTAACGAGCAATAAGTAAATAAAGTAAATAAAGTGCATCAAGGTGGCCCAATCCTTTATGTAGCAAAGGATAAGCCTGGACAATTTCTAATAATGATAAAGGAGCTCCCGAGGACACATTGGGAATTATCGTCAAGCTAGTTTTCATCACGTTCATATGATTCGCGTTCGGTACTTTGATAATTTGATATGTGGGTGGACCGGTACTTGGGTACTGCCCTAACTTGGACAAGCATCCCACTTATGATTAACCCCTATTGCAAGCATCCGCAACTACAAAAGAAGTATTAAGGTAAACCTAACCACAACATTAAACATATGGATCCATATCAGCCCCTAACGAAGAAACGCATAAACTAGGGTTTAAGATTCTGTCACTCTAGCAACCCATCATCTACTTATTACTTACCCATGCCTTCCTCTAGGCCCAAATAATGGTGAAGTGTCATGTAGTAGACGTTCACATAACACCACTAGAGGAAAAGACAACATACATCTCATCAAAATATCGAACGAATACCAAATTCACATGACTACTAATAGCAACACTTCACCCATGTCCTCAGGAAAAAACGTAACTACTCACAAAGCATATTCATGTTCATAATCAGAGGAGTACTAATATGCATAAAGGATCTGAACATATGATCTTCCACCAGGTAAACCAATTAGCATCAACTACAAGGAGTAATCGACACTACTAGCAACCCACAGGTACCAATTTGTGGTTTTGATACAAGATTGGATACAAGAGATGAACTAGGGTTTTGAGAGGAGATGGTGCTGGTGAAGATGTTGATGGAGATTGACCCCCTCCCGGTGAGAGGATCGTTGGTGATGACGTTGGTGATGATTTCCCCCTCCCGGAGGGAAGTGTCCCCGGCAGAACAGCTCCGCCAGAGCCCTAGATTGATTCCGCCAAGGTTCCACCTCGTGGCGGCGGAGTTTCGTCCCGTAAGCTTGCCCACGATTTTTCCAGGGTAAGAGTGATGTTATAACATAAGATGGACGCCGGAGGCCCACCAGGGGGCCCAAGAGATAGGGGGCGCGCCCTATAGGGGGGCGCCCCCTGTCCCCTAGACAGGGTGTGGGCTCCCTGGCCTATTTCTTTCGCTCAGAAATTCTTATTAAATCCAAAAAGTTGTTTCGTGGAGTTTCAGGACTTTTGGAGCTGTGCAAATTAGGTTTCCAATGTTTGCTCCTTTTCCAGCCAGAATTCCAGTTGCCGGCATTCCCCCTCTTCATGGTAAACCTTGTAAAATAAGAGAGAATAGCCATAAGTATTGAGATATAATGTGTAATAACAGCCCATAATGTAATAAATATTGATATAAAAGCATGATGCAAAATGGATGTATCAGTAGGGACAATCACATAACCAAAGAATGCACTTGGCTGAATCAAGTCAAACCTGTACCAAAATATGTAGGGTATGCTGCTAAAGGGCTGGGGATTTTACTTGTTCAGAGCTTCAAAGATGTGATGGTGGCTGAGCACACAAACCCTTTAGCTATGGTTATCATCAGATCTAGGAAAATCACTGAGACCGAGCTTGTTAAGGCGTTTGGAGAGATGTTCAATTTGGGCTGGCAATGGAGAGTTGGAGAATATGGAGAAAACCGCTATTTAATGAGATTTCCACTCAAAGAAGAAGAATTCCATCATTCTAAAACTTAATTTTGACAAGGCATATGACTGTGTTCATTGGTCCTTTCTTCATGATGTTTTGATCACTAGAGGCTTTGAGGGATCCTACGTTCATCGGATTATGCAATTGGTGACTGGTGGACATACAGATGTCCCTGTTAATGGTATCATTAGCCCTTATTTTCCTAATGGGCTGTAGGATCGAAAGTAGGTCTAGAGGGGGGTGATTAGACTACTTGACCAAATAAAAATTTAGCCTTTTCCTAATTTTAAGTGTTGGCAGATTTTAGCAACTAGTAAAAGTCAAGCAATCAACCTACACATGCAATTCTAAGAGTGTGGCAGCGGAAAGTAAAACATTGCATATGAAGGTAAAGGGGAGGGTTTGGAGAAGGCAAACGCAATGTAGACATGGAGATTTTTTGGCGTGGTTCCGATAGGTGGTGCTATCGTAAATCCACGTTGATGGAGACTTGAACCCATGAAGGGTAAGGGTTGCGCGAGTCCATGGAGGGCTCTACCCATGAAGGGTCCACGAAGAAGCAACTTTGTCTATCCCACCATGGCCATCGCCCACGAAGGACTTGCCTCACTCAGGTAGATCTTCACGAAGTAGGCAATCTCCTTGCCCTTACAAACTTCTTGGTTCAACTCCACAATCTTGTCGGAGGCTCCCAAGCGACACCTAACCAATCTAGGAGACACCACTCTCCAAAAGGTAATATATGGCGTGTTGATGATGAAATCCTTGCTCTTGTGCTTCAAATGATAGTCTCCCCAACACTCAACTCTCCCACACAAATTTGACTATGGTGGAAAGATGATTTGAGTGCAAAGCAACTTGGGGAAGGCTAGAGATCAAGATTCTTGTGGTTGGATTGAAATGTCGTGGTCTCAACACATGAGTAGTTGGTTCTCTCTCAGAAAATGAGTAGTGGAAGTGTAGGCACGTTCTGATGGCTCTCTCTCAAATGGAGAAGGGGGTGGAGGGGTATATATAGCCTCCAACAAAATCCAACGGTTACACACATTCGACCCAACTCGGTCAGACCGAATAGAGGAATTCTGTGAGACCGATTTAGTTCGAAATGTGAACATTAGGAATCTCGGTGGGACCGACTGAATCAACTCGGTGAGGCCGATGTGCTAGGGCTTAGGGCAAACATCAACTCGGTGGCACTGATTGCATCAACTCGGTTAGATCGAAGTGAAGCAATAAGGCAATAGAGAGAATGTCAAGCAAACTCAGTGGGACCGATTGCACATTTCGGTGAGACCAAAATAATTACAATAGGCAACAGAGAGTTTGCAAGGCCATCTCGGTGAGACCGAGATCCATATCGGTAGGACCAAATTGTCTAGGGTTTCTGGCAGCGGCTATGTCAACTAAACTCGGTGGCGCCGGATAGATGAAATTGGTGGGGCCGAGTTTGACATTGAGTTTTGGACAAATGTGGAAATGAGAAAATGGTTGAGGGTTTTGGAGCAATATCACTAAGCACTTTGAGCAAGTAGACCATTAAGCAACACCTCATCCCCTTTTAATAGTATCGGCTTTCCTATGAACTCAATCTGATCTTGGATCACTAACATGAAAATGAAGAGTCTTGAGCTTTTGCCAACCTTTGTCCTTAGCATTTTGAGGGCTCCACATCTCTAGCCATGCCATGCGAATCATTGAACTTTCTGAAATATTTAGTTTGAATGGATATTACTTCAATGAGCTATATCTTGTTATGAATTACCAAACCACACAGGGATTAGTTGCACTTTCAATCTCCCCCTTTTGGTAATTGATGACAACATATAGATCAAAGCTTCGACAAATGATAATATGAATGAAATACATCATCCCTTTGAGAAGTATGTGATAAGCAAGAGCTCCCCCTAAATTTGTGCATTATTTAAAATTTGCTTTTGAATGCAAATGCACAATCGATTAGGATCATGAGTCACTCTTCCATGTCACGTACATCTTGGTGGAGGGCTCAAAATGATAAGAGTTAAGTAACATGCACTCATCACCAAGGGTAAACATGATTGATCATACACAAATATCAGAGATATCATCATGCAAGCACACATTAAGGCATAGTATGATCAAACACATGATCACATAAGTATCTCACAGGCATAACACAAATTGTAGCATAGGAATCAAACAAGGAAATGATAAAAGTAGCAAGAGAAAAAACAACAAAAGGCAAAACCCTCTCTCTCTCTCTCTCGAAGCCTAATGATCTATACACTTTCTCCCCCTTTGGCAACAATTTACCAAAAAGGTTGAAAATGCATAGTGCTATATGACACTCTAGGCACGATCTCCGGGAGCTCATAAAGGGGTCTTTTGGCTGGTTGCTTCGGTGTGCGTAGATGGCGTGGAGAGGAGGGAATCTGCAAATGCTTCGGCAGAGGTCTATGGAGCCGGAGGAGTTGAAACTGGAGGTGCAATCGTGGCAGTTGCTGCAGGTGCTGAAGTAGAAGCCTTGGTATCACTGACAACTGGCACTGCTGAAGACCTTTGTGCCCTTGGCACTCTCTGGAAAGTATCTATGGTAGGTCAGTTATTCCTGTCCTCAACTTCTTCCTGGAGCTTTTCCATAGTGGTTTGGATCTCTATGACCTACACATCTAGATCATGAAATTTTGTCTCAATGTTCCTCTCAACAGAGGCGGAACCAGGATTTTGCAAAGCCTAGGGCTAAAACTAACTAACTAAATATAAAGTCAAATACCACGCACATCAATGTGCGTTATAAGTATGCCACAAAATCACATTCAAAATGAAATATAAATTCATTATTATCACGAGAGGAAATTCCATATAACAAATAGTTTAACAAAGTGCATCATCGCAAACATGGTTTGGTACCAAATTAGTGAAGACCTGCTTAGTTCAAGGCAGTTGTTTCTTCACCAACAATAGTAGAAGGATCTGAATCTGCAAACATAAAATCAAGTATTTCAAATCAAGACTCTGGACATAGACTAAATCAATTGTTCATATGAAATTTTGCAA
Organism: Triticum timopheevii; assembly: GCA_963921465.1. Classification (NCBI taxonomy): domain Eukaryota; kingdom Viridiplantae; phylum Streptophyta; class Magnoliopsida; order Poales; family Poaceae; genus Triticum; species Triticum timopheevii. The sequence continues at coordinate 160,039,013 of OY997272.1, forward strand.
GAAAAAGAACATATTATACCATTAACACGAAGTCCACGAGGTAGTAGCCCCTTGCGTTTCCTCATTTTTTATAGCACTGTATAATCTTAATATCATCAATGCTTGCAAATACATCACGCTCAATATAGCACACCAAACGGTGATTCATCCATTCATCATTCATCTTGTTTCGCAGATCAGTTTTGACAATGCTCATAGCTGAGAAAGCTCTTTCTACGGTTGCCGTTGCAACGGGGAGAATCAAGGCCAATTCAATGAGACGATATACCAACGGAAAATGTGTGTGCCTATTTGTTTGAACCATCTTTATAGCAAGCTGGCCAAGATCAATGCAACTTAAAAATTCAGTATCAGCTCTAGCTTCAATAACAAATGTCTCAAGTTGGTCCCTAAGAACTCTGCACTCATATTCTAAGAAATCCGTGCCATAAATCTGAGCAAGTTCCACTAGCTTATTTATATCAAAATTGGCAAAAAAAAAAAATTCTTGGCTCAAGACAAGCGATGCATCTCAATAGTTGGGTAGGTTTCTCAGCAAAGCGATTGTTGAACTCAACAATAATCTGGTCAAGCACCACATTAAATATTTCATGATGGAAATAATGTAAGTGAGTTACCATCTCACCGCCACGACCTCTCGAACGACCCCCAATAGCTAATGTTTCCGTCATGTTTGGAATAATGATGTTATGTTTGAGACAAAAGGAATTTACCTCTTCAAATAGCTCATCCCACCCCAGATGCCTCATCTCATTAAGTTTCTGCAATGTGGTTTGAATCAAGCCCATAGCACGAACAATATTCTGGTTCTTCTTTTGCAAGCACTGTGATAGATCATTAGTTTTTCCCAAGAATTTCATCATAAGATGCAGTATAAACACAAACTCAAAGCTCTCCATATGACGTATCAAACCTCGTGTTGTGGTCTTTTGTGATGTGTTAGTGGCATCATCAGACATATTCTCCAATACCTCTAGCACTACATACCACATGAGATGAACATGACACAAGGTTTTATGATGTGAGCCCCACCTAGTATCACCGGGTCTTGTAAGGTTAGTTTGTTGGTTCCTCCCTCTCCCTGTAAAAATTTCTCCAGTCTCTAATTTCTGCACAAGATCATCATGTTGCGCTTGGGCTAGTTGGTCATGTCTCTTACAAGAACCATTAACACTGTTGACAATCATTGAAGTGTAACTAAAGAAATCCATGACAGAAGGACAACACTTAGCAACGGCAACAACTACTAACTGCAACTGATGTGCAAAGCAACGTATATAAAAAGCATAAGGATTCTCATCTAGTACCCTTCTTTGCAGCCCATGAAATTCACCTCTCATGTTCGATGCTCCATCGTATCCTTGGCCTCGCATTCTATGGATAGATAGGCCATGTTTAAGAAACATACCATCCAAGGCTGCCTTCAATGAAGATGATGTTGTGTCGTCAACATGTTTAATCGCAAGAAACCTCTCAATCACTTCCCCTTGATTATTCAAATACCTAGATGAGATAAGAAAAAAAAATTATGAGCATACTTCATAACAAAAAAAGCAATAAAAATCAATTCATGACATACAAACCTCAAAGCCACAACCATTTGTTCCTTGAGATGCATCTCGAGCCTCATCAACAAGGACAACAAATTTTTTATCCCCAATATCCTTCACAATTGCTTTAGTCGTCTCTTCTCCGCAAGTTTTGCACAAATGCTTCTGTATTTGTGCAGATGTCAACAAATTATTTCCAGGAGCACAATCTAACAACTTAGCGGCATTCAAATCTCTCTTTTTATACCACTGCACCATCTCTAAGAAATTCCCCTTATTGTTTGAGTTAGCAGACTCATCATGTCCATGAAAAATAAGAGCTTGCAATAAAAGAAACTTCACGACACCTAACATGATAGTGAGACGACCCAAGTACTCTTCCTCCTTCTTCTTGTCTGAACCGGCCCATACTTGTCCCACATTTTGCCTCGGGTTTTAAAAAGCCTGACATTGTCTTCTTGCTCTATTATGAGCACTGTTAATATTACCAACATGAGTAACAAAAGATGCAATAGCATTTTTCCAGTTACTAAAACCTTTCTTTGTATATGCTTCTATTCCATAGTTTTCAACTCTTGGTTGCTTAAAGAGAAAACAATGAAAACAGAAGGCGGCCTTTTTGGCAACACTATATTCCAACAAATCATGCGATTTGTACCACTCTTCACGAAAGCCTCTCATCTGCTTCCCAATTCTTCCCTGTTCATAAACATTGCCTGTTGGTCAACATGCTCCCATGGCCAAATACTGTCTTCTAGCAGCATCCCTAACATCTGGATGCAACTCTTCAATTGGTTTTGGGAGGCCGGGATTAGGATTAATGTCATCCGGATTAAGCTCCACACGTGGTTCACTTTCCTTTGCATTACTAGCTCCCACCGGTACTGATTCTGTAGGTGATCCATCAGTGTTGGTGTTGTTGGCTGAAGGATGATTGGATGTTGACTGAAAGAAAGATTCAATTGTACGGGTCCTCTTGTTCATCTTGTATTTCTAATTTGCTGACAACAAATGAAATAAAATTGACTAAGTAAATATAACTCACTAAGTTTGGCTGATTAGAAGAATTAGGGAAAACAAAATTAGATGATACAGATTACCTGTGCGGCCAGTGTGCGTTGGCCTCAGTGCGTGCACTGCAATTCAGAATCAGATGGAGAAGAACAAGAGGTGGTCGGGTTGTGAGGACGCCGGACCCGGCGGTTGGGGCGGCGGGGAATCGCCAATCACTGGTTGACGAGGACGGCGGCGCAGCGAGGGTTTCTCTATTGCCACTACTGCGATCAGGCAAGGGATTTTTTCTCTTTCTTGATTAACGAATGATTAGGCTACAGACCAGAGATCAAAGCGTCAACCATGTGTAATGGGCGATTCGTTCTCTGTTGTGATCGATCGATTGAGTTGGGCTAATAGGTTGAACTGCTGAATGCTTGTACGTGAGTGCGTGGGTCTAGGTGAAGCCTGGGGCTGGGCTTCTATGTATCCCATATTCTGATTTTTTTCTACTATGCATATAGATACTAGTTGGGCCACTCCTGGGGCTACAGCCCTAGTTGCCCCAGGCCCAGTTTCGCCCCTGCCTCTCAAGGCTCTCTTGATTTTGAGTCGGGGTGGCCAAGCCCTTCCCAATTCTCACTATAGCCTCAAGCAGATAACTGAGTTGATCCTGCTTGGTCTTGAGCATCATTGTTGAAGCATTGCAGCCTTTGCTCTCTCTCTCTCTCTCCCTATATATATATATATATGTATATATATATATATATATATATATATATATATATATAGGGAAAATGCATCCTACTACCGGGTGTAGTTACACCCATTTCTCATATACTACCATAGGATAGTATATATACTAATTTATCATTTTTAATATGTTCATATACTATATCTAAGATACTCCAAAGCGAGTTATGTGAAAAAATTGCATGTGAGCATATGTTTTTATCATATTTGTGAAATACGTACATATTTGTACATAAAAAAGAGTATGCTCAAAATATAATACATAATACCTAAAAAATAGTATATATACTATCAAAACATGTTTATATACTACATACTACACGTAGATATACTCCAATATGATAGATACTACCTAAAACGTATAAAACAAAAGTGGTAGTAACTACACCCGGTAGTAGGAAAAATTAGTCCTATATATATATATATATATATATATATATATATATATATATATATATATATATATATATATATCTTCTCCTGAGCTTCTGCACAAGTTGGATGAAATGCATCCATGACAACCTCATTGTCCTCAAAATCTGGCCTCAGGGGAAGATGCTCTTTATCAAGAAGATGTGTCCCGGTTCCCATATTGGATTTGATCAACATCTGTATATGAGGGGCATATCCACATGATCTCTTCTGATCAGCTGTTGTTCTCTTCACAGTCTCAATAATAAAAGTCATCACTTTGAACTTTTGAGGTACATCAAACATGTGGAGCAAGTTGACTGAGTGACCTTGGATCATTCTATGATCTCCTGACTTGGGAAAAATAATGTTCCTCAAGATGGTGTTGATGGTGGTTAGACCAGACAACAGATAGTATATAGACCCAAGCTTATGTGTCTCCAAGGCATCATCAGGAATAGTCTTGTACATGTTAGCCATGGAGTTGTGATCCTTCCTAGGCTTGGCATATACATCAATTTCATCCTCATCTTCATTTGGGGCATTGATCAACTTGGCACACTCAGAGATTGTAGATTGATATTTTGTACCTTCAGTCATCCAGCCAATCCTTCCATCTGGGTAGAAGTGAGCAGTGGAATAGAATTGCATGATCATCTCATCGTTCCACTTGGTCAACTTCTGACCAGCAAACTTGTCCACTTCATTCATCCTGAAGCTCTCATGCACACCTGGGAAGTAGTCCTCATTGTCATCAATGTATGTCCAGTCAACCCACTTCATATCACAGACAATGGGCTTCTTGTCCAACAAGACTCTCATAGAAACCCTGCTATTCCTTGGTGTGAAAATGATAGTCTACAACAGTTCTCCTCCTGGTGGCATATGGATCAGTCTTTCTCAGAGTCTCATACCTGCATCCTTTCTTAGCTTCATATTCTCTGCCATGGGATGATCATCACAATGATCTGGAATCTTTGGCTTCAGTTTTCTGAGCACTTGTTGCTCTTCTTCTTCTTAAACCTCAGGCACTGGGGCCTTGTTCTTCTCAGCAGCAGATATGTTCCTTGTTGATCTCTTCGGTGCAGATGGTTTGGGGGCTTGAGCTTGAGCTGAAGGCTTGGGGCAGAATTGGGCTTTGATGGAGCATCCCCAGTCCTTATGGCATCCCCCATAAGCTTCTGAGTCTTTGGTGGAGGTGCAACTGGCTCTTCCTCCTCCTCTTCTTCCTCAGAGTCTCTCATCATAGATGGTTTGCCAATGACTCTGGAAATTGTCTTTCTGACTCTCTCCTTCCTCTTCTTTCCTCCAACAGCCTCTTCTTCTCTTGGTTCAAGAGTGAACTCCATAGTTTCTTGAGTGGAGGCTTTGGCTTTTGACATAGGAGCTCTCTTAGCAGGAGCCCTCTTGGGCATTCCAGGCTTGGTGGAAGCAGCAGAAACATACTCTTTCTTGAGTACTTTCTTCTTGGAGGTCACCTCCTCCTCAATGACAAAGTCCTCATCCTCATATTTAGAAGTTCTCTTCTTGTTTGTCCTGGTGGCTGCCTTGGGCAAGTTGCTGGGAGTGCTTCTGCTCCCCTCATCATAATTGCTTTAGGGACATGTGCCCTCACAGAGGTTTACTTGCTCTTCAGACCTATTTTTCCTATCACTACCCTCTGACATAGCTGAAACTGACCATGTGAATAGTTGGATATAGATAGAGTGGATGAGCATCACAAAATACACCTATTTTGCAAAAATATTGAGACAAAAACTTAATTTTAGTTTTGTGCAGAAAGCATTTCGGAGCTACCGATTTGACAAACTCGGTGATACCGAAGCACTTACAAAGTCTAAACATACAGTTTCGGTCAGACTGAAATGCAGTTCGGTCACTCCGAGATGCTAGGGTTTCACAGAGTAAGTGATTTTGGTCACACCGATCAGTACACTTTGGTCAGACCGAGTTGTACTTGTGCAATGGCCAGAGCCAAATCGGTGAGACCGAGATCCTCAGATCGGTCGGTCTAATATGAGTTCGGCGGAAACCTAACCCTAAGTTTTTGCATCAAATCTATTCTAATGGATTCTTTTGGAGGATAGATCAATCTCATATGTGGGAGGAACAATGGCAAAGATCTTTGTGCAAGAATTGGAATAATAGAACGCACAAAGAGGTCAAGTCCGTACCCTAACTTGGTGATGAATTTGCTACGGTGGCAACGGCGACGGCGGCGGCAACGAAAACTAGCGGCAGGGGGTCACTGGCGACGACGGCGATGATCCAGAGACCAAGTGGGCGGCAGATCTGGGAGGTGCGGTCGAGTGTTTGGAGGAGTTTCCAATTTTTCAACCTGTGGTATATATACCCAGTCACTGTCGGTGTGACCGAGTGGAATGACTCGGTGGCACCGAGATGCAAAACTGCTGGCAGTTGCTGCAACTTGGTGTGACCGAATTGTTCAAATCGGTTGCACCGAGATGAAAACCCCGAGATGAAAACCTAGATCATCTTAATGAATTCGGTGAGACCGAGTAGGAGTGAGTTGGTCTGACCGAAATGCACTAAGAGGTTTTGAAAGTTAAGCCCTTGACGGATCAGTGGCTCTGAGTGCTCCTCACCCGGAGGGTCCGAATTCGACTTGTTCAAACTTTGTGATGTAGCATGAATAGAGTTTGAGACGAGAAAAGCGTAGATATCTAGAGGGAGTACTTAGGCATTCTTGTCCATCCATTTGGCAAGAAGAAAAACCACACAATCAAAGCAACAAATGATTGTCCTGGAATGGAGAAAATTATGCAACCAACATGCTCACACAATAAGATGGCAAATAAAACATGTGGCAAAGCATGCACAATCACTCTAGCATCTATCAAGCAATTGGCGATGACTAGGTCATCTATATATGAGTATATTGACTGAGGAGTCAAATGAGAACATTTGATCGTAGGTCATACTCATAGTTTAAGCCTAAGTGGGGTTACCACTTTTATATAAAGCATTGTTGTGTTCACACCATTACGCTGCTTCAGCTCAATTCTTAGAGCAAAGCTCCCCCTAGATGTGATATCCTCCCTTAAAGGTATGAACTAACCTTGGGTTTTGTCGATGATGACTTCATGTAGGTGTTGAAGATGTGGATGCTCAATGTTGATGTAGATCATTTGGAGCAATACATTGGAGTGAGTTGCACTTTCAATACCTACATGGGTTAGTCCCACAAGGAATACACAAGGATATCCATAGACATAGAGTGAAATACACATATGATGATGTCCATGAAAGCATTAGATTACCTTGTCCCTTGTCTTACTAACAAGAGGGTTTGTGACTCCTTGAACTAAGATATGGAAGTTGATTTCACTTGTCCTTGCCAAAATGAATATGAGTGAAGTATGTTGGCGGAGTCACCCTCAATAACTCTCTAGTTCTTCTTCTTTGGGACCCACATCAACTTGATGGGAATCCTTGGAGTTGTAGTCGTAATTGATGAAGTAGAACTTGATGTAGTCATGGGAACCCACTTGACCGAGGCCTTAGGAGCTTATTCAAATGAGTCAATCTCTTCTTGAAGCTTGTCCTTGCCTTTTAGCTTGTGGTCTTGTGGTGGAAGATCATCTTGAGCTTGTGTTCCCTTGAAAGAAGTGGGGTCATACGTCTCTTGTTGAGGAACAAACTTCGTCTTGTGGTATTGATCTTCTTCCCACTCAACTCCATTGGCATTGAACTTCCGTTCAAAACCAACAACTTGATTCTTTCGATGCCTTCCTTGCTTGCGTACAATTTTCTCAAATTGCTTACTTCCGGCAAGGCTCTTGTAAACACCTTTCTCTATAATTCCCGTCAATAAGCTATTTTCTTGCTCAAGTGTAACTTGGCCAAGAGAACCATTAGTGGAATCAAGAGAACTACTAGAAGCAACAATATTGGATTTAGCATGATTATTGTTACTACCAGAAGAAGAATCTTTCTTGCTCTTGTTGCTAGATTTTACTTGTGGCATATAAGTAGACAAGAGTAAACGCTTGGCAATGTAAGAAGAACTTTTCTTTCAAAGATCATCATTGATTGCTTTTAAGAACCCATGCTCTTGTTTCAAATTTAGCTTCTCGAAGCGTAGCTTCTCATGAGTCTTTGAAAGCTCTCGATGATCCTCTAAGGTAGATTCATAAGCTAACTTAGGAGTGTTTAGTTCTTTAGTTAGATGCTCAATCTCCTTCTTATCATTGTCATTCATTTCATCTTGATTAGCATGATTAATAGCAATTTCATCATAGTTTTCATCACTAGTGTTGTCAACAAGTAAATCATCATCACCTACCAAATCATCTTCATCACTATTGAAATCAACATACCAGGGGTGTGATACCTTAGGGCCTTTAGCCATGAAGCATCTTCTAATTCCTTCATTTGATGAGTCAAATATGTCGTAGGAGTTGGATGACAAAAGTGCAAGACCGGCAACACCTTCATCTTGAGTATATTTGAGTCGGAGTGATAACTTCTCTCGGAGTAGTTGTTGGAGTCGGAACCGGATACCCATTCACGAACGTAAGCTTGATGTATTCGTCTTGTGTAGCTCTTTGATGACTTTTCCTTCCTTTCTGAATCCTTGCTTCTACGACAGGGTCTTCGTTCATAACAATCATCTCTACTCCTTCTCTCTCTTGGTGGTGATTCATCTCTTTTACTTCTCCTTTGAGGTGAATCTTCTCTTCTCTTATAGGGAGCCGTACACTCATTGGAGTAGTGTCCGGTGAGGGAGTCCTGGATTAGGGGGTCCCCGGGCGTCCAGGCTATGTGACGTGGGCCGGACTGATGGGCCATGAAGATACAAGATAGAAGGCTTTCTCCCATGTCCGGATGGGACTATCCTTTGTGTGGATGTCAAGCTTGGCGCTCAGATATGAAGATTCCTTTCTCTGTAAACCGACTCTGTACAACCCTAGGCCCCTCCAGTGTCTATACAAACCGGAGGGGTTAGTCCATAGAGGCTATCAGAATCATACATGCTAGACATCTAGGGTTTAGCCATCACAATCTCTAGGTAGATCAACTCTTGTAACCCCTATACCCATCAAAGTCAATCAAGAAGGAAGTAGGGTATTACCTCCATTAAGAGGGCCCGAACCTGGGTAAACATCGTGTCCCTATCTCCTGTTACCTTCGATCCTCAGACGCACAGTTCGGGACCCCCTACCCGAGATCTGCCAGTTTTGACACCGACATTGGTGCTTTCATTGAGAGTTCCACTGTGCTGTTGTTAGAAGGCTCGATGGCTCCATCAATCATCTACAACAATGCCACCTTTAGGGAGACCTTTCTCCCCGGCCAAATTTTTGTATTCGGCGGCTTTGCACTGCGGGCCAATTCAATTGGCCACCTGGAGCAGATCGACAGCTACGCCCCTGGTCATCAAATTAGTTTTGGAAATCTAAACTACGTCGCGATATCCGAGGAGACTTGATGTTCGAGGGGTTAGCGACGCCAACCACCGCTCTGGCCTTGGATCTAGAGCAGACTGCTGGGTCCGAAGATGGGAGCGTGGATCCCACTGGACTCTCCACAAATATGGAGCTCATTACCTCAGATCCAGATAGGACTGTGTCATCGGTAGGCCTGGAGCTTAGCCAGAATCCCCTCATCACCGGAGGGCCGGACTCGTCCCCAGATCCTAATTCCGGACTCTCGAGGACTGCGTCAAGCAGGCGCGACCTGGAGGACCTTTCCTCACCTAGCGCCAAAAGCTCTTCTCTCCCCGTCCAACCCTCGCCTTTCAGCGAGGCCCTAGACCTAATGCGATCCCTCGCTATTGCAGACGAATCGCTGCCAAACTACGCCCAGGCCATGCTAAACAGGGAATTTTATGCCCCACCCACCACCCACTTCATAGCCACTGTCGAGGATTTAACCGACATGCTCGATTACGCCTCGGAATACATCGACGGTATGGACGACGATGCCGGAGATGAGCAGGCCCAAAACCCGCCGTTCACCGGACGCTGGACGACCACTTCCTCATACGACGTGTACATGGTGGACACACCTAAAGAAGGTGATGGCGATGACGAGAAGGATCCAGTTGAGGACGAACCTCCTGAGATACCACCAAAGCATCGACGTCAGCAACGCCGCTCTAAATCCTGTCGCTAAAAAGATAGCAATACCGACATCGGAGACAATAACACTCCGGAGAATGCTGAAGACCAAGAAGCTCCCATCGAACTAACATCCGAACAGGATGATCGGGAGGACGGGCAAGTTGACCCTGACGAGCCAGCAGGGAACAAGGACTCGGAGGATAGCAACTATCTACCACTCTCCGAAGATGACGTGAGCCTCGACAACGAAGATTTCATCATGCCAGAGGAACCCCTTGAACAAGAACGCTTTAAGCGCCAGTTAATCACAAAAAAGAAGCAGCGACAGCTCCAATCTGAACAGGATGCTCAATGACAGATGGACTAAAGTCCTGGCAGCTGAAGAATACGGCCTTGAACGCCCAACAAAGAGCTACCCAAAGCGCAAGCTGCTACCCCAATTTGACGTTGAGGCCCTGGAGCCCATACTGCCAACGCGTGACATTGTTGACAGACCTGACCGACCACCACATGGCCGGGACAGAGCGGCAGCTCAAGCCAAACACCAGCCCACACCACCTCGCCGTAGAGGCAGAGAAACAACAGCTCTAGAATACACTTATGATCTATGACATGACCTGGAAAATAGAGCCGGTCAGACCAGATCAATCTATGGATCACGGGGGCGTGCCCTAGTACAAGAAGATGACTATCAGGCCCGGCGCGACAAGCACAACGACACCCGGGCTGAAAATCACATACAGACTTCATCCGAACTGCGTCGTGACGCGACCCGATAAAGAGGTGCCGCACACCCCCTGTGCTTCACCGATGAGGTAATGGAGCACCGGTTTCCAGAAGGGTTTAAACCCATGAACATCGAGTCATACGATGGCACAATAGATCCCGTAGTATGGATCGAATATTTTATTCTCCACATTCACATGGCTCGCGGTGATGATCTACATGCCATCAAATACCTCCCACTAAAACTCAAGGGACCAGCTCGACACTGGTTAAACAGTCTCCCAGAAAACTCTATTGGAAGCTGGGAAGACTTGGAAGACGCCTTCAGAGACAACTTCCAAGCCACGTATATCCAGCCTCCGGATGCCGATTACCTCAGTCACATACTCCAGCAGCCCGGAGAGTTGGCCAGGAAATTCTGGACTAGGTTCCTAATTAAAAAGAACCAGATTGTCGGCTATCCGGATGCCGAAGCCCTAGCAGCCTTTAAACATAACATCCACGACAAATGGCTCGCCCGACATCTCGGCCAAGAAAAGCCAAAGTCCATGGTAGCCCTTACAACACTCATGACCCGTTTTTGCACGGGCGAAGATAGCTGGCTAGCTCGTAGTAGTACCAGTACCAGTGACCCTGGCACTTCGGAAGCGAGAAACGGCAACGACAGGCCCTGGCGCAACAAACACAAGGGTCGAAGCAGCAATGACAATATTGAATATACGACGGTCAATGCCGGATTCAGTGGCTTGAAGTCCGATCAGTGGAAGAGGCCATTCAAAAGAAACAAAGATGGTCCATCTAGCTTGGACCGAATACTCGATTGACCCTGCCAAATTCACGGCACCCCCGACAAGCCTGCCAACCATACCAACAGAAGCTGTTGGGTCTTTGAACAGGCCGAGAATTTAAATACCGAGCATAAGGAGAAAGGGTCGCCCAGCAAGGATGACGACGAGGAGCCTCGTCCACCGAACACAGGGGGACAGAAGAAATTTCCCCCAAGGTCAAAACGGTGAATATGATATACGTTACTCACATCCCCAAGCAGGAGCGTAAGCGCGCGTTAAGGGACGTCTATGCGATAGAGCCAGTCACCCCAAAATTCAACCCATGGTCAGCATGTCCGATCACTTTTGATTGCAGAGACCATCCGACCAGTATCCGTCACGGAGGTTCGGCCGCATTGGTCCTCGACCCAATCATCGATGGGTTCCACCTCACGCGAGTCCTCATGGATGACGGCAGTAGCCTTAACCTGCTTTATCAGGACACAGTCCGCAAAATGGGTATTGATCCGTCAAGAATCAAGCCCACCAAAACTACCTTTAAAGGAGTAATACCTGGTGTAGAGGCCCACTGCACGGTCTCTATCACATTGGAGGTCGTCTTTGGTTCTCCGGACAACTTTCGAAGTAAAGACTTGATCTTTGACACCGTCCCTTTCCGCAGTGGTCACCATGCACTGCTCGCACAGACCGCGTTCGCTCGCTTCAACGCGGTCCCGCACTATGCCTATCTCAAACTCAAGATGCCCGGACCACGCGGTGTTATAACAGTCAATGGAAACATGGAGCGCTCCCTCCGTACTGAAGAGCACACCACGGCCCTTGCAGCAGAGGCACAAGGCGGCCTTATTAAACCAAATACTACATCGGCAGTCAAGCCCCCGGACACTATCAAACGAATCCGGACTACCCCGCAGCACGATAGTCCAGCTCGTCAGGAGCTCGATTAGCAATTCGGCCTCCGTATCAGCCCCAAGCGAATAGCGGCATATGCACCACGCGTACATAACTACGCACTAAAGATACCATGGGCAAACATGGAGGCATAGTAAAGATAAAGCCCACAATACGCGTCGACCCTATCTGGACCCTCATATTTCCTTTTTCTCTTATTTTTTATTTTTCTAGGTTCCTTACAACCCACATCACCTTTCGACGGTACCAGGGGCCCTTCTCTAGGCCCCTCATGAAAACCCGATCGTTGATCCTTTCGAAGGATAATACACCAAGGAGAAAAGCAGCGTAGACGTGTGGCAGAGTATCTAAAGGATCCTTAAAGATCACCTCTTCCTTTTTAGGACTCGTACACAACTTTCCCTTGTGCTCGGCATGTAAAATAGCCTCGATGCTTATCGCATTATTTGTAAAAATACGTTTTGACATATCAATCAGACTATAATGGAAACAATTGTTCGCCCAACATATTCAGTACTGGCTTATTTCCTAATCTGTATTCCCTCTTTTCTTCGTCTGATTGCCATGTACACCTTGGTACGACTTAAATCGCCAGGGGCTCTAATTCGGCCACGTACATTTCTTCGAAATAAAATAAGTCTGAACACTTTTATAGTACAATTCGGCATCCCAAATATAACATTATATGCATCGGCTCCGAATCATGTCTGTGGTCAATAGTTGGGTTGCCCGGCTGCTGTGGTTACTGCCTTACGTTCCGCTTGTTCGGCTAAGTAGTAAAGGGAGAACTACTGCGATTGTGTTTCTGGTTCATCCGAATAAACACCTTAGTAGAGAAAGCCGAAAACTAACTGTCATGGTACGGCGAGAGCTGGTCAGCTATTCGGTGACTAAGCATAAATCTTTTATGATTTTTTCCGCATTACGCGACAGGCCGGCCTTCACCCGGTCAGGCATCTACATCACTCAAGTTTGGATAATCAAATAATACTAGGGGCTACACCTACACTCCCATTGTCAAACTCCTATGGCTAAGTGAGTGTGATAAAGCCACATAGTCCGATTGCCTGGTTCGCAGCACTAACACCTCCTTCAAGGACCAAGTCGTTGGGTCAAGTGTGTTTAGATGCTACCCCGAACACCCTCGTACTACCTACATAGGGGCTGAAGCCGACGACTGGCCAACTCTCAGATACTGTAAACAGCCGCACAGGAGGGAACATTTTAAGGTAAAACAAGCAACATATCATACATAAGCCTTGTTTCATAATACAAACTTCGGGCAACACGGATACATTCATTCAAAAATAATGTCCTTCGAACACTGGCCCTCTACAATGCAGGATCCTTCCAGGACTTCATCAAAATACCGCTCCAGCATGCGGTGCTCTTTGCCTGCGGGCGGTCACTCGGTTGCCAGCTTGACGGCATTCATCTTTGCCCACTGCACCTTGACACGGGCGAAGGCCATCCGCGCACCTTTGATACAGACCGACCGCTTAACGGCATCAAGCCGGGGCAGGCATTAACCAGTCGCTTATGGGTTCGGCAGGCCAAAGACGGATTATAAAATCCCTCACGGACAATCCGGCCACCCTATGCAGTCCGGTCAACTGTTTCAGCTGATCGCTGAGGGGCACTAGATGCTCTAGCGCAAGGTACTGCGACCCGAACAGCTTCTCCGTTGAGCTCCCCTCTTCGGCTCGGAAGAACTCCGCAGCATCAGCAACACTCCGGGGCAGATCCGCAAACGCTCCTAGAGAACTCCACACCCGGGTCAGTAGGATGTACCTTCTCCTCACAAATTTGCTCTGCATATTAAAGGCCTTACCAGCCGCGATCTATTTTCCCTCTTGGATCTCCCGGAGGGCGCCTTGGGCTTCAACCTGGGCCTCCTATGCGCTTTGGAGGGCCTTAGCAAGTTCAGAATCTCGATCCGAAATCTTGCGCTCCAAGGACTCACATTTACTTATGGCGTCCTTGAGCTCTTGCTGGACTTCCTCCACCCTTGATTTATGTTTTTGGTGGGCGGCTTGTTCCTCTTCTGCCTCCTTCTTGGCTTCGGCCAGCGCGTTCTTGAGGGTCTCGACCTCAGACACATCGCCTGTGAGCGTAATTGCAAAAGCTCAGCAAGATAACACAACAACGCATATCATTTCAGATATGAATAGATATCGCATACCTTGCTTCTCCTCCAATTGTTTGTTGGCGCGGATGAGCTCTTCATCGGCCCGCTCCAACCTCCGCTTTAGTTTGGACACCTCGGGGGCTTGGGAAGTTGCTGCCAACATTGAAGCCTGTTTGTTCAAATAGACATGTATGTTAACCTCCTACGAGAACTATTCGATCCTCTGTTCGGCTTTTCTTTGTGAACACCGAACAGAGTCTCAGGGGCTACTGTCTATGCAAAGGCATTCCTTTTATATAACTGAAAATATCATATCATGTACCTCAAAGCCTGTCAGAAGGCTAGTATAGGCCTCGTTCAATTCACTTTTGGCGGACCGAACCTTCTCAACTACCGTACCCATAAGGGTACGATGTTCCTCCACAATGGAGGCATCTTGAAGCGCTTCCACCAGATTGTCCGGCGCCTCCGGATTGACATAGGTCACCGTCAGAATTGAGGCACCCCCTTCTTTCGAAGGAGGTTGCTCGCCTGATTCCGGAGCCGTGTGGGTCTCCGGAATGATATTCAGTTGGGGGACAAATTGGGTTTGGCCCCTGTCGCCAGTCTCCATGGGGGTTGGTTCCCCCATGTTTCCAGCAGAAGAGGTATCACCCTCTAGCGCCGCCTTGACAGCTCCCCGCACCTCTCCCTGACCCGTCAAGGTCCTTCTAGACAACACTTCGGTGTTGTCCATAGCAAGGGGGCGGCGGAGGCGACTCGCTCTCCATCATGTTCGGACCCAGTGAATTCCCAGAAGATGAGGATCGCTGGGGGAGATCGCGAGCCTACGATCCGGCCAGGGGCTTCGGCTTGGGGTGCCACTCAGGGATGTTGTCAGCGTCCGATCCAGAATCATCCGTAAGGGAGATTCTCCCTTTCTTGGGCGCCTCCACCTCCAGATCCGCGGAAGCCCCCCTTTCTTCTCCCCCCTTAAGGGGAGAATTACTCTCTTCTTCCTCCTCTTCGTCTTCATCATGGGAGGAGTGAGTTTTGGTGTCTTCAGACACTACGTCTGAAGCGCCTTTACGGCGGAGTCCACTTTTGGCCTCCTTGCCCTTCTTCTTGGCCTTCTTTTCTGGCGCCTGATATGGCGCCGGAACCAGCATCCTTGTTAGTAGAGGAATGGCTGGGTCTTCAGGTAGCGGAGCCGGGCAGTGAATCCGCTCCGCCTTCTTCATCCAGCCCTGTGAGGAGAACGGAAAGCTCAGTATACTCCTTGGATCTGCAAATTAAGCTTATCATAAAACTTACGGGAGTGGCTGGATAAGTGCGGTCGAGGCCGAGGTCTTCGGTCCTTTCCGGCCACGACTTCTGGGCCTTGAAAAGCAGCTTCCATATGTCTTCATGCGTTGTGCCAAAGAACCATTGCAGGGTCCGGGGACCGGCTGGATCGAACTGCCACAAATACTGAGTCCAGTGGTTGCAGGGGAGAATCCAGCGAAAAATCATCACCTGGATCATGCTAGCAAGACTGGTGTTCTTGTCTATCATACTTTCGACGCGCTTCTGCAGCGTCATCACCTCATCGGACGACACCCAATCCAGGCCCTTGTTGAGCCAGGATGTGAGCCGCATTGGAGGCCCGGACTTAAACTCGGGAGTGGCGGCCCATGTGGTGTCATGGGGCTCCATGATGTAGAACCACTCCTGTTGCCATCCCTTGACGGTCTCCACGAAGGTGCCCTTGGGCCAGGTGACGTTGGGGAGCTTGCTTACCATGGCACCACCCCACTCCGCGTGTTGACCATCCACCACTTTCGGCTTCATATTGAAGACCTTGATCCATAAGCCGAAGTGGGGGAGGGGGGAATGTGGAGGAATGCCTCACATACGACAATGAACGCCGAAATGTTGAGGAAGGAATTCGGGGCTAGATCATGGAAATCTAGCCCGTAGTAAAACATAAGACCGCAGACGAAAGGATGGAGGGGAAACCCTAGCCCGCGAAGGAAATGGGGAATGAATACTACCCTCTCATTGGGCTCTAGAGTAGGGATGATCTGCTTTTTGGCTGGAAGCTGGTGGGCGATTTCCTTGGCCAGGTACCCCGCTTCCCGGAGTTCCTTGATATTTCCCTCCGTAATGGAGGAAGCCATCCACTTGCCCTACGCTCTGGATCTGGACATGGCTGGAGTGTTTTCTGTGGACGAAAAGGAGTGAAGCTTGGGCGCTGGAGCTCGAGGGCAGATGGGCTGAAGAAGAAGAAGGCGTTGGGTGAAAAGGTGGATCCTTATCTCCTTATAAAGGCAGTGAATATCAAGCGTCCCCCACGAGCCTTAAAACTCGCCTATTCCCAAGGGGTCGTGCAGACGGCACTGTTGGATTACCCAAGCCCGTATTGATGAGAATCCCGTAATAAGGGGACACGACCTCTGCTTTGACAAGACGGGTCAACGGAGGCTGCGTCTCGAAACGCGAAAGGAGAGATTGAAAAACGATTCAAAATAATGAAGAGGCCAGACGTAACGTCTCACCAGCAAAACTGTCAGTAAAGACATATCATATTTTTTGATTAAGTATTATGCCCTTGTGTTAGTGGGTTGTAATTGTTAAATAGAGCCGGATATAGTTCTTGTTGATCAACTACTTTGAAGTGTTCGGAGGAGGAACCCGCCTTGCAATGCCGAAGACAATCTACGCGCCGGACATATCGTCATTGAAGCCTGGTTCAGGGGATATAGTTCTTGTTGATCAACTACTTTGAAGTGTTCGGAGGAGGAACTCGCCTTGCAATGCCGAAGACAATCTGCGCGCCGGACATATCATCATTGAAGGCTGGTTCAGGGGCTACTGAGGGAGTCCTGGATTAGGGGGTCCCCAGGCATCCGGGCTATGTGATGTGGGCCGGACTGATGGTCCGTGAAGATACAAGATAGAAGGCTTTCTCCCGTGTCCGGATGGGACTCTCCTTTGCGTGGATGTCAAGCTTAGCGCTCGGATATGAAGATTCCTTTCTTTGTAAACTGAATCTATACAACCCTAGGCCCCTCCGGTTTATATATAAACCAGAGGGGTTAGTACGTAGAGGCAATCAAAATCATACATGCTAGACATCTAGGGTTTAGCCATCACGATCTTGAGGTAGATCAACTCTTGTAACCCCTGTACTCATCAAAGTCAATCAATCAGGAAGTAGGGTATTACCTCCATTAAGAGGGCCCGAACCTGGGTAAACATCATGTCCCTGTCTCATGTTACCTTTGATCCTCATACGCACAGTTCGGGACCCCCTACCCGAGATCTGCCGGTTTTGAAACCGACATCCGGGTCTTCCAAAATTGTAGCAATTGCGATCACGACTAGAAGATCTTTTGTCATTGTAGGACCTTGACTTGGAACTTCTCGCTTTGCTTCTACTTGTAGAATTTGTTGAAGTTCTTCACCATTAAGCTCAATTCTTCATTGAAGACTCTTTTCTCACTTGATGTTGTAGGAGCATCACGTGAGGCTTTGTAAGCACCACTAGACTTGTTATGGAGCTCTTCCTTATCCTTGAGTGACATCTCATGAGCAACAATTATACCAATGACTTCTGTTGGCATGAATCTGTCAGTCATCTCTTCGCTTCCTAAGCCAGCAATCTCATTTGTGATGAGAGCAATCCTAGAGTACATTTTAGCGACTCATTCACCATCCTTCATTTTGAACTTGTCAAGTTGACTTTGAATCACATCCAATTTGGATTCCTTGACGGAATCGGTACCTTCGTGCATATCAACCAAAGTATCCCAAATTTCCTTTGCATTCTCAAGGCGTCTGATTTTGTTGAATTCTTCGGGGCACAAAGAGAATATCGCAAGCTTGAGCATTGTATTGCAACATCTTCAATTCCTCCGCGGACGCTTCATGATCCGGTTCTCTTCCGTCCTCGAAGTATTCACCTTGCAAGCCAATATGTACAATAGCCCAAATGGCAGGGTTATGACCGAGAATATGCATTTTCATCTTATCTTCCAACTAGCAAAATTAGTACCATCAAAGTAAGGACCTCTATGGTGGTAATTTCCCTCGCTAGACACCATACTCTCCTAGGTTGTGAAACCAAGGCTATGATCACCAAAGCTATGGAAATGAAGGAAAATGGAGACAAAAGCTCTGGTGCCACTTGTAGGATCGAAAGTAGGTCTAGAGGGGGGGTGATTAGACTACTTGACCAAATAAAAATCTAGCCTTTTCCCAATTTTAAGTGTTGGCAGATTTTAGCAACTAGTACAACTCAAGCAATCAATCTACACATGCAATTCTAAGAGTGTGGTAGCGGAAAGTAAAACATTGCATACCAAGGTAAAGTGAAGGGTTTGCAGAAGGCAAATGCAATGTAGAGATGAAGATTTTTGGCGTGGTTCCGATAGGTGGTGCTATCGTACATCCACGTTGATCAAGACTTCAACCCACGAAGGGTAATGGTTGCGCGAGTCCATGGAGGGCTCCACCCATGAAGGGCCACAAAGAAGCAACCTTGTCTATCCCACCATGGCCATCGCCCATGAAGGACTGGCCTCACTCGGGTAGATCTTCACGAAGTTGGTGATCTCCTTGCCCTTACAAACTTCTTGGTTCAACTCCACAATCTTGTCGGAGGCTCCCAAGCGACACCTAACCAATCTAGGAGACACCACTCTCCAAAAGGTAATAGATGGTGTGTTGATGATGAACTCCTTGCTCTTGTGCTTCAAATGATAGTCACCCCAACACTCAACTCTCTCTCACATACTATGGTGGTAAGATGATTTGAGTGGAAAGCAACTTAGGGAAGGCTAGAGATCAAGTTACTTGTGGTTGGATTGGAATGCCTTGGTCTCAACACATGAGTTGGTGGTTCTCTCTTAGAAAATGAGTAGTGGAAGTGTAGGCATGTTCTGATGGCTCTCTCTCAAATGGATAAGGGAGTGGAGGGCTATATATAGCTGTCGGCGTTCTAGGAACGGGGGTCCCCAGACTTTCTTGCCTGCGGACCACGGTGTGGCTCTACCAGCAGCCCGGTATGACCCATCTTCATCAGCAACCACTCAAGACCCTTGTGAGGCGAACGACACAAGACCTCCTCAGGGGCAGCCTCGCTAGGCTGTCTCACGAGGAGCGAAGATATCAAGGCGGCGGGCACCTCGTGAGGTCCGCGTGACGTGAGCCATGACGACCGAAGCCAGGCGGGCGCCAGTGGGTGCAGAGTACCAGTTTCCTCTTTGGTGCTAAAGAGGTAGGCACAGGCGAGGAGTCACGAGGCATCAGGCAAAGGTTTCCATATCGGTGCAACAAGACCAAGACCAGCAGGATGGCAGGACGGAGGTCTCCATGGAGCCCACAACCACATCACCACCAGAGCCTTTGACAGGCGAAGACCACCTTTTGTCAGGATAACTTGTACTAGTTGTCTCCCTTCAAAATTGGCCGTTGTGGGATCCCTTCCCGCCGAGCATTTGGGAACAGGACCAGGGCCTCTATAAATAGGACTAGCCACCACCATAGGAGGCAACGAATCTGGATCGGAGCCATACCATCCAAAGCCACCACACCAGCTCACCGAACTCAAGAACACCTCTCCCCAGGAGGCTGTTCTTACCTTGTGCTTGTTCATCCTCAGCCTACAAAGCAATCCACCACACCACACTAGAGAAGGGTATTACACCATAACGGTGGCCTGAAGCAGTATAAACTCTCGTGTCTCTTGTTCCTTGGGTTGGGCGAGCTAGGCCTTGAGATCGTTGTGCGAGTGAGCTAGGGAGAGAGGGTTCTTCGTGCGCACCCCAGAGTTCGAACCTTAAGGGTTTGCCAGAACCCAGAATCCGACATTTGGCGCGCCAGGTAGGGGTGCGCTGAAGCCTTTCTTCCGTTGATCCACGCCTCACTGCTTCACCGCATCCATGGCTGACGCTCTCCGAGCCCGCGCTGAGCGCCGGGCCGTCCTTGCCGCCCGCGTTGCTCAGATGGCTCTTGTCGGCGGGCCTCCCCGTCGCTCTCCATCACCTGCTGCCAATGCTGCCACCGGCCCGGCGGGAAACGAGCAGCAGGCTTGATTGCTGCACCCCTCTGTGCGGCAGGATGGCCGCACTGCCACCTTGTCGCTGACTCCGGCCGGCTCGTCGTCCCATGCCCGTCGCGCGCCCACGGACGCGTAGGATGCACTGCTCATGGCAGGCGAGCTCCTGCGTTACCGCCCGGTCGACGACCTCTATGAGGACTGGCTGGACCGCATTGCCGAGCTCGTCAGCGCCGCTGGGTGCTCCCCCACACTGTCCCTCTTGCTGCCTTGCCCACCTCCAGCTGCGGGTGACGTAGCTCACGGAGCACCTCTACCACCTCTGCATCAAGACGTCGCCCTAGCACCAAGACGCGCGGCCCCACGGCACGATCCGCCGCGCCGTCCGCCCACGCACGAAGAAGGAAGTTGCCAAGAAGTCCTGGGACCACAGGGAAACCCTCCTGCACTCCGAGCACCGCAACACCAAGACTGCACGCCGCCCGCGGCGGGGGCGCGTGGGTACCAGGATCAGGCTCCGCCTCCTCGACGGGCTCCGGTTGCCACGGCAGGCTGCCGTGCCTTCACCCACGAGCTGCGCAGCTTTGTCTGGCCTGGCAAGTTCAAGCCAGACCTGCCTCCGCGCTATGAAGACACCCTGACCCTGCAGAGTTCCTGCAGCTCTACGAGCTGAGCATCGAGGCGGCTAGCAGCGATGAGAAAGTCATGGCAAACTGGTTTCCCATGGCCCTCAAAGATGGTGCGCGCTCGTGGCTCCTGAACTTGCCCGCATGATCGATCTCCTCCTGGGGCGAGATGCGCGACCGCTTCGTCGCCAATTTCCAGGGCACTCGCGACCGCCCGCCAGCCGCGGGTGACCTATGGTGCATCAAGCAGCAGCCGGGAGAGACCCTACAGAAGTACATTGATACGTCTCCAACGTATCTACTTTTCCAAACACTTTTGCCCTTGTTTTGGACTCTAACTTGCATGATTTGAATGAAACTAACCCGGACTAACGCTGTTTTCAGCAGAACTGCCATGATGTTGTTTTATGTGTAGAAAACACAAGTTCTCGGAATGTCCTGAAAATCCACGGAGGTACTTTTTGGAAAATATAAAAAATACTGGTGAAAGAATCAAGACCAGGGGGCCCACACCCTGTCCATGAGGGTGGGGGGCGCGCCCTCCCCCCTGGGCGCGCCCCCTGTCTCGTGGGCCCCCTGAGGCTCCACCGACCTCAACTCCAACTCCATATATTCTGTCTCGCGGAGAAAAATCAGAGAGAAAGTTTCATCGCGTTTTACGATACGGAGCCGCCGCCAAGCCCTAATCTCTCTCGGGAGGGCTGATCTGGAGTCCGTTCGGGGCTCCGGAGAGGGGGATTCGTCGCCGTCATCATCATCAACCATCCTCCATCACCAATTTCATGATGCTCACCGCCGTGCGTGAGTAATTCCATCGTAGGCTTGCTGGACGGTGATGGGTTGGATGAGATTTACCATGTAATCAAGTTAGTTTTCTTAGGGTTTGATCCCTAGTATCCACTATGTTCTGAGATTGATGTTGCTATGACTTTGCTATGCTTAATGCTTGTCACTAGGGCCGAAGTGCCATGATTTCAGATCTGAACCTATTATGTTTTCATGAATATATGTGTGTTCTTGATCCTATCTTGCAAGTCTATAGTCACCTATTATGTGTTGTCATCCGACAACCCCGAAGTGACAATAATCGGGATACTTCTCGGTGATGACTGTAGTTTGAGGAGTTCATGTATTCACTATGTGTTAATGCTTTGGTCTGGTACTCTATTAAAAGGAGGCCTTAATATCCCTTAGTTTCCACTAGGACCCCGCTGCCATGGGAGGGTAGGACAAAAGATGTCATGCAAGTTATTTTCCGTAAGCACGTATGACTATTTACGGAATACATGCCTACCTTACATTGATGAACTAGAGCTAGTTTTGTGTCACCCTATGTTATAGCTATTACATGAGGAATCACATCCGACATAATTATCCATTGCCTACGAGCTTTTCACATCTTGTGTTTCGCTTATTTACTTTTCCGTTGCTATTGTTATAATCACTACAAAACCCAAAAACATTACTTTTGCTATCATTGCCTTTATTATCATATTACTTTGCTACTAAATACTTTGCTACAGATACCAAGTTATCCAGGTGTGGTTGAATTGACAACTCAACTGCTAATACTCAAGAATATTCTTTGGCTCCCCTTGTGTCGAATCAATAAATTTGGGTTGAATACTTTACCCTCGAAAGTTGTTGCGATCCCCTACACTTGTGGGCTATCAAGACTAATTTCTGGCGCCGTTGCCGGGGAGTATAGCTCTATTCTCTGAGTCACTTGGGATTTATATCTGTTGATCACTATGAAGAGCTTGAAAGACGACAAAACTAAGATTTTGCCCTAAACTATGAGGGGAGGTAAGGAACCACCATCTAGTTCTGCACTAGATTCTCCTTCTGTTATTAGTAAGCTTGCGACACCTAAACCTGCTACTGCTATGAATTCCGATATGTCGCATGTTATTGATGATGCCACTTCTTTGCATGATACTTATGATGAAACTACTTCTGTGCGTGATACTACTTTGCCATTAGGTGAATTTCTTGATGAACAACTTGCTAGGGTTAGAGAGAATGAAATTATTGAAGATGCTATTATTGATGATAGTGATGATGAAAGTTCTCCTAATGATTATGAATTGCCTGTTGTTCTTGAGGGTTATGTTATGAATGAAGAAGCTGCTAGAGCTATCTTTGCTTGCAATGATAGATATGATCTTAAGAAATTATTAGCTAAATGGAAGCAGCAGTCTCTTAATGCTAGAATGAAACCTGACCCTGCTTTTGCTACTTCACCTATCTATGTTACTGATAAGGATTATGAAATCTCCGTTGATCCTAAAATTATTACTTTAGTTGAATCTGATCCTTTTTATGGCCTTGAATCTCAAACTGTTGTGGCACATCTTACCAAGTTGAATGATATAGCCACCCTATTTACTCATGATGATAAATCTCGCTATTATTATATCCTTAAGATATTTCCGTTCTCGTTAAAGGGTGATGCTAATACTTGGTATAATTCTCTTTCTCCTGGTTGTGTGCGTAGTCCCTAGGATATGATTTATTACTTCTCTGCTAGATATTTCCCTGCTCATAAGAAACAAGCTGCCTTGCGGGAAATATATAATTTTGTGCAAATCAAAGAAGAGAGTCTCCCACAAGCTTGGGGGAGGCTTCTCCGGTTACTTAATGCTTTGCCTGATCATCCTCTCAAGAAAAATAAAATACTTGATATCTTTTATAATGGACTAACCGATGCTTCCAAGGACTACTTGGATAGTTGTGCTAGTTGTGTTTTCAGGGAAAGAACAGTCGACGAAGCTCAATTACTATTGAATAATTGTTGGAAATATGCCCTAGAGGCAATAATAAAAGTATTATTATATTTCCTTGTTCATGATAATTGTCTTTTATTCATGCTATAACTGTATTATCCGGAAATCATAATACACGTGAGAATACATAGACCACAATATGTCCCTAGTGAGCCTCTAGTTGACTAGCTCGTTGTGATCAACAGATAGTCATGATTTCCTGGCTATGGACATTGGATGTCGTTGATAACGGGATCACATCATTAGGAGAATGATGTGATGGACAAGACCCAATCCTAAGCATAGCACAAAGATCGTGTAGTTCGTTTGCTAGAGATTTTCTAATGTCAAGTATCTTTTCCTTAGACCATGAGATTGTGCAACTCCCGGATACCGTAGGAGTGCTTTGGGTGTACCAAACGTCACAACGTAACTGGGTGGCTATAAAGGTGCATTACAGGTATCTCCGAATGTGTCTGTTGGGTTGGCACGAATCGAGACTGGGATTTGTCACTCCGTGTAAGCGGAGAGGTATCTCTGGGCCCACTCGGTAGGACATCATCATATGCGCAATGTGAGCAAGGAGTTGATCACGGGATGATGTGTTACAGAATGAGTAAAGAGACTTGCCGGTAACGAGATTGAACAAGGTATAAGGATACCGACGATCAAATCTCGGGCAAATACAATACCGCTAGACAAAGGGAATTGTATACGGGATTGATTAAGTCCTTGACATCGTGGTTCATCCGATGAGATCATCATGGAACATGTGGGAGCCATCATGGGTATCCAGATCCCGCTGTTGGTTATTGACCGGAGAACGTCTCGGTCATGTCTGCATGTCTCCCGAACCCGTAGGGTCTACACACTTAAGGTTCGATGACGCTAGGGTTATAAAGGAAGCTTGTATGTGGTTACCGAATGTTGTTCGGAGTCCCAGATGAGATCCCGGACGTCACGAGGAGTTCCGGAATAGTCCGGAGGTAAAGATTTATATATGGGAAGTCCTGTTTTGGTCACCGGAAAAGTTTCGGGGTTTATCGGTAACGTACCGGGACCACCGGGAGGGTCCCGGGGGTCCACCAAGTGGGGCCACCAACCCCGGAGGGCTGCATGGGCCATATGTGGAAGGGAACCAGCCCCAGGTGGGCTGGTGCGCCCCCCACAAGGGGCCCAAGGCGCAGGGGAGAGTGGGAGGGGGCAAACCCTAGGGCAGATGGGCCCTAAGGCCCATGCTCCCTGCGCTTCCCTCTCCTCCCCCTCTTGGCCGCCTCCCCAAATCCCATCTAGGGCTGGCCGCACCCCTTGGGGGTGGGAAACCCTAGAAGGGGGCGCAGCCCCCTCTCTCCCCTATAAATACTTGAGGCTTTGGGGCTGTCCAACAGATGAGTTTCTTCCTCTCTTGGTGCAGCCCTGCCTCTCCTCCTCCTCTCCCGTGGTGCTTGGCGAAGCCCTGCTGGATTGCCACGCTCCTCCACCACCACCACGCCGTTGGGCTGCTGCTGGATGGAGTCTTCCTCAACCTCTCCCTCTCTCCTTGCTGGATCAAGGCGTGGGAGACGTCACTGGGCTGTACGTGTGTTGAACGCGGAGGTGCCGTCCGTTCGGCACTTGATCATCGGTGATTTGAATCACGACGAGTACGACTCCATCAACCCCGTTCACTTGAACGCTTCCGCTTAGCGATCTACAAGGGTATGTAGATGCACTCTCCTTCCCTTCATTGTTGGTCTCTCCATAGATAGATCTTGGTGATACGTAGGAAAATTTTGAATTTCTGCTACGTTCCTCAACAGTGGCATCATGAGCTAGGTCTATTGCATAGATTCTTTGCACGAGTAGAAAACAAAGTAGTTGTGGGCGTTGATGTTGTTCAATATGCTTACCGTTACTAGTCCAATCTTGTTTTGACGGTATTGTGGGATGAAGCGGCCCGGACCGACCTTACACGTACTCTTACGTGAGACAGGTTCCACCAATTGACATGCACTTGGTGCATAAGGTGGCTAGCGAGTGCTAGTCTCTCCCACTTTAGTCGAAACGGATTCGATGAAAAGGGTCCTTATGAAGGGTAAATAGCAATTGACATATCACGTTGTGGTTTTGCGTAGGTAAGAAACGTTCTTGCTAGAAACCCATAGCAGCCACGTAAAACATGTAACAACAATTAGAGGACGTCTAACTTGTTTTTGCAGGGTATGCTTTGTGATGTGATGTGGCCAAGAAGAATGTGATGAATGATATGTGATGTATGAGATTGATCATGTTCTTGTAATAGGAATCACGACTTGCATGTCGATGAGTATGACAACCGGCAGGAGCCATAGGAGTTGTCTTAATTTATTGTATGACCTGCGTGTCATTGAACAACACCATGTAATTACTTTACTTTATTGCTAACCGGTAGCCATAGTAGTAGAAGTAATAAGTTGGCGAGATGACTTCATGGAGACACGATGATGGAGATCATGATGATGGAGATCATGGTGTCATGCCGGTGACGATGATGATCATGGAGCCCCGAAGATGGAGATCAAAAGGAGCAAAATGATATTGGCCATATCATGTCACTATTTGATTGCATGTGATGTTTATCATGTTTATGCATCTTGTTTACTTAGGACGACGGTAGTAAATAAGATGATCCCTTAAACAATTTCAAGAAGTGTTCTCCCCTAACTGTGCACCGTTGCTACAGTTCGTCACTTCTAAGCACCACGTGATGATCGGGTGTGATGGATTCTTACGTTCACATACAACGGGTGTAAGACAGATTTACACAGCAAAACACTTAGGGTTAACTTGACGAGCCTAGCATGTGCAGACATGGCCTCGGAACACGGAGACCGAAAGGTCGAGCATGAGTCGTATAGTAGATACGATCAACATGAAGATGTTCACCGACATTGGCTAGTCCATCTCACGTGACGATCGTACACAGCCTAGTTGACTCGGATCATGTAATCACTTAGATGACCAGAGGGATGTCTATCTAAGTGGGAGTTCATAAGATGAACTTAATTATCTTGAACATAGTCAAAAGACCTTTTGCAAATTATGTCGCAAGCTCGCGCTTTAGTTCCACTTTTTAGATATGTTCCTAGAGAAAATATAGTTGAAAGTTGATAGTAGCGATTATGCGGACAGTAGAAAGCTTATGTACTTAATGCACCGCTCAGTGTGCTGAACCCCAAACGTCGTCTGTGGATGTTGCAAACATTGAACATACACGTTTTGATAACTACGTGATAGTTCAGTTAAATGGTTTAAGTAGAGGCACCAAAGACGTTTTTTCAAAACGTCGCGGAACATATGAGATGTTTTGAGGGCTAAAATTGAAATTTCAGGCTCGTGCCCACGTCAAGAGGTCTGAGACCTCCGACGATTTTCTTAGCCTGCAAACTAACGGAGAAAAGCTCAATCGTTGAGCTTGTGCTCAGATTGTCTGAGTGCAACAATCACTTGAATCGAGTGGGAGTTAATCTTCCAGATGAGATAGTGATGTTTCTCCAAAGTCATTACCACCAAGCTGCTAGAGCTTCGTGATGAGCTATAACATATCAGGGATAGATATGATGATCCTTGAGGTATTCGCGATGTTTGACACCATGAAAGTAGAAATCAAGAAGGAGCATCAATTGTTGATGAAACCACTAGTTTCAAGAAGGGCAAGGGCAAGAAGGGATACTTCATGAAACGGCAAATCAGCTGCTGCTCTAGTGAAGAAACCCAAGGTTGAACCCAAACCCGAGACTGAGTGCTTCTGAAATAAGGGGAACAGCCACTGGAGCAGAATTACCCTAGATACTTGGTAGATGAGAAGGCTGGCAAAGTCGATAGAAGTATATTGGATATACATTGTGTTAATGTGTACTTTACTAGTACTCCTAGTAGCACCAGGGTATGAGATACCGGTTCGGTTGCTAAGTGTTAGTAACTCGAAATAAAGGCTACGGGATAAACGGAGACTAGCTAAAGGTGAGCTGACGATATGTGTTGGAAGTGTTTCCAATGTTAATATGATCAAGCATCGCACGCTCCCTCTGCCATCGAGATTGGTGTTTGCGTTGAGCATAGATATAATTGGATTATGTCTATCGCAATACGGTTATTCATTTAAGGAGAATAATGGTTACTCTGTTTATCTGAATAATACCTTCAATGGTCTTGCACCTAAAATGAATGGTTCATTGAATCTCGATCGTAGTGATACACATTTTCATGCCAAAAGAGATAAGATAGTAGTGATAGTACCACTTACTTGTGGCACTGCCATGTAAGTCATAATGGTATAAAACGCATGAAGAAGCTCCATGTTGATGGATCTTTGGACTCACTCGTTTTTGAAAAGTTTGAGACATGCGAACCATGTCTATTGGTGTATATGCATGAAGAAACTCCATGCAGATGGATCGTTTGGACTCACTTGATTATGAATCACTTGAGATATGCAAATCATACCACATGGGCAAGATGACTGAAAAGCCTCGTTTTTAGTAAGATGGAACAAGATAGCAACTTGTTGGAAGTAACACATTTTGATGTGTGCAGTCCAATGAGTGCTGAGGCATGCAGTGAATATCGTTATGTTCTTACTTCACAGATGATTCGAGTAGATGTTGAGAATATTTACTTGATGAAACACAAGTCTGAATTATTGAATGGTTCAAGTAATTTCAGAGTGAAGTAGAAGATCATTGTGACAGGAGGATAAAATTTCTATGATATGATCATAGAGATGAATATCTGAGTTACGAGTTTTGGCACACAATTAAGACATTGTGGAAATTGTTTCACAATTAATACCGCCTGGAACACCATAGTGTGATGGTGTGTCCGAACATCATAGTTGCACCCTATTGTATATGGTGCGTACCATGATGTCTCCTATTGAATTACCACTATCGTTCATGGGTTAGGCATTAGAGACAACCACATTCACTTTAATAGGGTACCACGTAATTCCGTTGAGATGACACCGTATGAACTATGGTTTAGAGAAACCTAAGCTGTCATTTCTTAAAGGTTTGGGGCTGCGACGCTTATGTGAAAAAGTTTCAGGTTGATAAGCTCGAACCCAAAACGGATAAAATGCATCTTCATAGGACACCCAAGACAGTTGGGTATACCTCCTAATTCAGATCCGAAAGCAATATGGATTGTTTCTTAAATCGGGTCCTTTCTCGAGGAAAGATTTCTCTCGAAAGAATTGAGTGGGAGGATGGTGGAGACTTGATGAGGTTATTGAACCGTCACTTCAACAAGTGTGTAGCAGGGCACAGGAAGTTGTTCCTGTGGCACCTACACCAATTGAAGTAGAAGCTTAAGATAGTGATCATGAAGTTTCGGATCAAGTCACTACCGAACCTCGTAGGACGACAAGGACGCGTACTGCTTCGGAGTGGTACGGTGATCCTGTCTTGAAGGTCATGTTGCTAGACAACAATGAACCTATGAGCTATGGAGAAGTGATGGTGGGCCCAAATTCCGACAAATGGTTAGAAACCATGAAATCCGAGATAGGATCCATGTATCAGAACAAAGCATGGACTTTGGTGGACTTGCCCAAAGATCGGCAAGCCATTGAGATAAATGGATCTTTAAGAAGAAGACGGACGTGGATGGTAATGTCACCATCTATGAAGCTCGACTTGTGGCGAAGAGTTTTTCACAAGTTCAAGGAGTTGACTACGATGAGATTTTCTCATCCGTAGCGATGCTTAAGTCCGTCGGAATCATGTTAGCATTAGCTGCATTTATGAAATCTGGCAGATGGATGTCAAGACAAGTTTCCTTACCAGTTTTCGTAAGGAAAGGTTGTATATGATACAATCAGAAAAGTTTTGTCAATCCTAAGGATGCTAAAAGGTATGCTAGCTCCAGCGATCCTTCCATGGACTGGAGTAAGCATCTCGGAGTTGGAATGTACACTTTGATAAGATGATCAAGGTTTTTGGGTTTATACAAAGTTTATGAGAAACTTGTATTTCCAAAGAAGTGAGTGGGAGCACTATAGAATTTCTGATGAGTATATGTTGTTGACATATTGATGATCAGAAATGATGTAGAATTTCTAGAAAGCATATAGGGTTATTTGAAAACTGTTTTTCAATGGAAAACCTGGATTAAGCTACTTGAACATTGAGCATCAAGATCTATAATGATAGATCAAAATGCTTAATAGTACTTTTAAATGAGAACGTACCTTGACATAATTTTGAAGGTGTTCAAGATGGATCAGTCAAAGAAGGAGTTCTTGCCTGAGTTGTAAGGTATGAAGTTAAGACTTAAAGCTCGACCACGGCAGAAGAAAGAGGAAGGACGAAGGTCGTCCCCTATGCTTTTATCATAGGCTCTCTACAGTATGCTATGCTGTGTACCGCACCTGAAGTGTGCCTTGCCATGAGTCAGTCAAGGGGTACAAGAGTGATCCAAGAATGGATCGCAGGACAGCGGTCAAATTTATCCTTAGTAACTAGTGGACTAAGGAATTTTCTCGATTATGGAGGTGGTAAAAGAGTTCGTCGTAAAGGGTTACGTCGATGCAAGCTTAACACCTATCCGGATAGCTCTGAGTAGAGATACCGGATACGTATGATGGAGCAACAATTTAGAATAGCTCCAAGTAGAACAGTTATTTGGAATAGCTCCAAATAGAGCGTGGTAGCTGCATCTAGGAGATGACATAGAGATTTGTAAAGCACACACGGATCTAAAAGGTTCAGACCCGTTGACTATAACCTCTCTCACAAGCATAACATGATCAAACCCAGAACTCATCGAGTGTTAATCACATGGTAAATGTGAACTAGATTATTGACTCTAGTAAACTCTTTGGGTGTTAGTCACATGGGGATGTGACCTTGAGTGTTAATCACATATCGATGTGAACTAGATTATTGACTCTAGTGCAAGTGGGAGACTGTTGGAAATATGCCCTAGAGGCAATAATAAAAGTATTATTATATTTCCTTGTTCATGATAATTGTCTTTTATTCATGCTATAACTGTATTATCCGGAAATCGTAATACACGTGTGAATACATAGACCACAATATGTCCCTAGTGAGCCTCTAGTTGACTAGCTCGTTGTGATCAATAGATAGTCATGATTTCCTGGCTATGGACATTGGATGTCGTTGATAACAGGATCACATCATTAGGAGAATGATGTGATGGACAAGACCCAATCCTAAGCATAGCACAAAGCTCGTGTAGTTCGTTTGCTAGAGCTTTTCTAATGTCAAGTATCTTTTCCTTAGACCATGAGATTGTGCAACTCCCGGATACCGTAGGAGTGCTTTGGGTGTACCAAACGTCACAACGTAACTGGGTGGCTATAAAGGTGCATTACAGGTATCTCCGAAAGTGTCTGTTGGGTTGGCACGAATCGAGACTGGGATTTGTCACTCCGTGTAAGCGGAGATGTATCTCTGGGCCCACTCGGTAGGACATCATCATATGCGCAATGTGAACAAGGAGTTGATCACGGGATGATGTGTTACGGAACGAGTAAAGAGACTTGCCGGTAACGAGATTGAACAAGGTATAAGGATACCGACAATCGAATCTCGGGCAAGTACAATACCGCTAGACAAAGGGAATTGTATACGGGATTGATTAAGTCCTTGACATCGTGGTTCATCCGATGAGATCATCGTGGAACATGTGGGAGCCATCATGGGTATCCAGATCCCGCTGTTGGTTATTGACCGGAGAACGTCTCGGTCATGTCTGCATGTCTCCCGAACCCGTAGGGTCTACACACTTAAGGTTCGATGACGCTAGGGTTATAAAGGAAGCTTGTATGTGGTTACCGAATGTTGTTCGGAGTCCCGGATGAGATCCTGGACATCACGAGGAGTTCCGGAATAGTCCAGAGGTAAAGATTTATATATGGGAAGTCCTGTTTTGGTCACCGGAAAGGTTTCGGGGTTTATCGGTAACGTACCGGGACCACCGGGAGGGTCCCGGGGGTCCACCAAGTGGGGCCACCAACCCCGGAGGGCTGCATGGGCCATATGTGGAAGGGAACCAGCCCCAGGTGGGCTGGTGCGCCCCCCACAAGGGGCCCAAGGCGCAGGGAAGAGTGGGAGGGGGCAAACCCTAGGGCAGATGGGCCCTAAGGCCCATGCTCCCTGCGCCTCCCTCTCCTCCCCCTCTTGGCCGCCTCCCCAAATCCCACCTAGGGCTGGCCGCACCCCTTGGGGGTGGGAAACCCTAGAAGGGGGCGTAGCCCCCTCTCTCCCCTATAAATACTTGAGGCTTTGGGGCTGTCCAACAGATGAGTTTCTTCCTCTCTTGGTGCAGCCCTGCCTCTCCTGCTCCTCCTCTCCCGTGGTGCTTGGCGAAGCCCTGCTGGATTGCCACGCTCCTCCACCACCACCACGCCATTGTGCTGCTGCTAGATGGAGTCTTCCTCAACCTCTCCCTCTCTCCTTGCTGGATCAAGGCGTGGGAGACGTCACCGGGCTGTACGTGTGTTGAACGCGGAGGTGCCGTCCGTTCGGCACTTGATCATCGGTGATTTGAATCACGACGAGTACGACTCCATCAACCCCGTTCACTTGAACGCTTCCGCTTAGCGATCTACAAGGGTATGTAGATGCACTCTCCTTCCCTTCGTTGCTGGTCTCTCCATAGATAGATCTTGGTGATATGTAGGAAAATTTTGAATTTCTGCTACGTTGCCCAACAATAATATGTTGACTAATGAAAATAATTGGACTCTTCCTGAGCCAATTCCTGAACCAATTAAGCCAACTCCGGAGCCTTTTCCTAAACCCACTCCGAAGAAGAGAGGTGTTTTATTTCTCAGTCCTGAAGATATGCAAGAGGCAAAGAAATCAATGAAAGAAAAAGGTATTAAAGCTGAAGATGTTAAGAATTTACCTCCTATTGAAGAAATACATGGTCTTAATATACCGCCTATTGAAGAACCACATTGTCTTGATAACCCGACACAGGTAGTAAAGGTAAATTCTCTCTATAGACTTTATGGCTAGACAAGAAAGTTTTAATGCTTATGTCGGTAGAGAGTTAAAGAATAATGCTTTCGAGATAGGACGCGTGAGCGATAATATGGCTAGAGTTAAAGGTGAACTCAAACTCATTAGCAAATATGCTTCTATGGTTGCTACTCAAGCTGAGCAAGTACTTAAAGCTCAAAATGATTTGCTTGATGAATTAAATAATAAAAATGACTTTGCTGTTGGAGTGGCTACTAGAATTGGTAGAATGACTCAGGAACCTTTTGTATCCTGAAGGCCACCCTAAGAGAATCGAGCAAGATTCCCAGAGAAATAATTTAGAGGCACCTAGTACTTCCAAAAAGAAGAAAAAGAAAAATGATAGGGCTTTGCATGCTTCTAGTGAACCTACTGTAGACACACCTGAGAATCCCAATGATATTTCTATCTCTGATGCTGAAACACAATCAGGTGATGAACATGAACCTAGTGATAATGTTAATAATAATTTTCATGTTGATGCTCAACCTAGCAAAAACAATGATGTAGAGATTGAACCTTTTGTGGATCTTGATAACCCACAATCAAAGAATCAACATTATGATAAGAGAGATTTTGTTGCTAGGAAGCACGGTAAAGAAAGAGAACCATGGGTTCAGAAACCCATGCTAAGGATGATGAGGATTTTGAGCGCTTTGTTGAAATGATTAGACCTATTTTCTTACGTATGCGTTTAACTGATATGCTCAAAGTAAATCCTTATGCTAAATATATGAAGGATATCATCACAAATAAAAGAAAGATACTGGAAGCTGAAATTTCCACCATGCTTGCTAATTACACTTTTAAGGGTGGAATACCAAAGAAACTTGGAGATCCCGGGGTACCAACTATACCATGCTCCATTAAAAGAAATTATGTTAGAACTGCTTTATGTGATCTTGGAGCCGGTGTTAGTGTTATGCCTCTCTCTTTATATCGTAGACTTGAATTGAATAAGTTGACACCTACTAGAATATCTTTGCAAATGGCTGATAAATCAACTGCTATACCTGTCGGTATTTGTGAGGATGTGCCTGTTGTGGTTGCAAATGTCACTATCTTAACGAATTTTGTCATTCTTGATATTCCCGAGGACGATAGTATGTCGATTATCCTTGGTAGACCTTTTTTGAATACTGCAGGGGCTGTTATTGATTGCAACAAAGGCAATGTCACTTTTCATGTTAATGGTAATGAGCATACGGTACACTTTCCAAGGAAACAATCTCAAGTTCATAGCATCAATTCTATTGGAAAAGTTCCAACTATCATTATTGGAGGTTTTGAATTTCCTCTCCCTACTGTCAAGAAAAAGTATGATATTCTTATTGTTGGGGATGTCCATATCCCCGTTGAGGTAACTTAGTGTTATTCAATTTCTCCGGTTCCGTGTTATTCGGAATGAGTTTGTTAACAAGACTTGATCAACCTTGTTAGTGGATTCATTTTGATGATCATGAGATGGATGAAACTAGAAGGCATAACCTTCTGTACCCTCTTTTTATTTTCTGTTATTTAGATTAAATAAAGCAAAAATAGTATTATCTGTCTGTTTTCTGAATTATCCGTGCAATAAAAAATATCCCAAAAATAAAAGTGCTCCAAATGCCCTGCAAATTTAGTATGATTTCTTATGGAATATTTGAGGATTTTAGGCACTGAAATCACTGCAGGAGGGGCAAGCACCGGGCCACGAGAGTGGAGGGCGCGCCCACCTACCCTGGGCGCGCCCCCTATCTCGTGGGCCCCTGGTGGCCCCCCTTCACTTATGCCAGCACCCACACACTCCATCTTCTACCCAAAAAATGCCCATCCAGCTCAAGTACGAGTTCTAGCTCTTTTTGCTGCGATTCTCTATCTCCTTGCTCAAAGCTCCATTCACAAAACTGCTTTGGGAGATTGTTGCTTGGTATGTGACTCCTCCATTGGTCCAATTAGGTTTTGTTCTAGTGCTTTATTCATTGCAAATTTTTGCTGCATAGGTGACCATGTTCTTGAGCTTGCAAGTTGAATTTATGAGGTCCCAAGCAATTCTAATGCATGATATATGCTCTAGGCACTTGTAGGAGTAGTTGCTACCAATCTTGTTTCATTTTATTCACTTTTATTTTGAAGTTACTAAAATTTCAGAAATTTTTCAGAAAAAGAATTATGTCTAGGAGATTGTACCAAGGTGATTCCTCGGTAAAGAAAGGACCCAGGATTGCTATACATGAGCAAGATGTTGAATTACCGAGGGACGCGGATGTACGAGCTTGTGAGCGGTCATCCGATGATTTCATGGTCGAAGCAGGCTTTAAGGAGGAATTTGACGCGTATGTGCATAATTCTGAGCTGGAGGACTTCTTACAAGATAAGTGTCCTCAGTACTATCAATTGACTGATTCCTTTGTGCGGAGATTTAAATATAACTGTACTTGTAATTCTCCTAGTGTCCTATTTGATATTTATGATACATCTTATACCATGGACCTAGAAGATTTTACGACTGCTTGCAAACTTCCGCAGTGGGGTAATATTAATGATCCTCACAAATCTTAATTTAGAGACTTCCTTGCTAGTATTACTGTTGGAGAATCTAGGGACATAGCACAAGCTACCATAGGGAGCATTCATTTTCCTGCTATACATTGTTTTGCTCTCTTCATTGGTAGATGCATTAACGGTAAAAACGAAGCATGTCATATGTGTGTCCCTGATCTCTGTGTCCTCAAGAGTGTTGTGTTAAGTTATAAAGTTTATAACTTGGGGGCAATAGTTGCATGTAGGTTGCAGAATAATGGTAGAGTTGGAGATTTATTTGGATGAATTTATGCAACCTGTGTGGCTAATTATCTTGGTATAGCCCCATGAGAGGGGGATATGATGATACCTCCTGCTTATTTAGATTATGACGCTATGGTCAATCATCATTTTCTTAGGAGGAATGAACAATTCCTCCATTATTGACTAATCTATGACAGACGCAACATCGTCCATGTTACTCTTCCTAGTCCTCTCCTTTTTGATTATCAGGCAAAAGGAAGATATGTTGTTACCAGGGAGGAAGCAGCTGAACACGAGGGGAGAGCGGAGGTAGCACGCCAACATGCCGCAGCTCAGGAGGCGGTTGCTGCTGCATCCTAGTACGACCCCAGCTACAACTACATATATCAGCCAGGCGGTCCTTGGTATTAGACCAACTTAGGCCAAAAGCCTAAGCTTGGGGGAGTACATATTTCTCACCGACTTTACATTCATGTTCACAAACTAGTCATCGGTGCTCATACTCTTTCATTGTATTATCCATGTTAGTTTAATTTTCTTTCTTGCTTTCTTCTTGTGTGTTTGTTAAACCTTAAGAAAAAACCAAAAAAATATTCAGTTTAATTTCCATGCTTGTAGTAGAATTAAAATGAAAACCCAAAAAGATTTCTCGTTCCTCTTTTACTTGTTGGGAGCTTTCCCGTGTAAATAGTTTTATTTTCTTTTCTTTTCTTTGGGGGTCGAGAGTAGAAGACCATATTGAAAATGCTTAGTGGCTCTCATATGCATGATTGTTTATTTGACTTAGAGCCCATATTACTTGTCTTCTCTCTTGAGTTGAATGCTTGTAGATTCCAGCTTAATCCAATGCACGTGCATTATTATTATTATACACATCGTTCGGTCGTGCAAGTGAAAGGCAATAATGACGATATATGATGGACTTATTGAGATGAGAAAAGATGGTATGAACTCGACCTCTCTTGTTTTTGTAAATATGATGAGTTCATCGTTTCTGATTCAGTTTATTATGAAGTAAACGTATTTGCAATGACATTTAGAGATTATAGTTGCTTGTGCCATGCTTGATTAGCTATGAGTTATAATGGTTTACCTTGCGTGCCAACATGCTATTAGAATGATTATGATGTGGTATGATGGGATGGTATCCTCCTTTGAATGAATGGAGTGACTCGACTTGGCACATGTTCACGCACGTAGTTGAAACAAATCAACATAGCCTTCATGATATTTGTGTTCATGGTGGATTATATCCTACTCATGCTTGTATTCGATGTGAACTAATTTTAATGCATGTTCATGACTGTTATCACTCTCTCAGTTGGTCGCTTCCCAGTCTTTTGCTAGCCTTCACCTGTGCTAAGCGGGAATACTGCTTGTGCATCCAAACTCCTTAAACCCCAAAGTTGTTCCATATGAGTCCACCATACCTTCCTATATGCGGTATTTACCTGTCGTTCCAAGTAAATTTGTATGTGCCAAACTCCAAACCTTCAAATGAATTTTTTTTGTATGCTCGAGCAGCTCATGTTTCAACTAGGGCTGCCTATATCTTCCATGCTAGGTGGGTTATTCTCAAGAGGAGTGGACTCCACTCCTCATTCATGAGAAAGGGCCGGTAACCAGGATGCCCAGTCCCATGATCCAAAAAGATCAAAGCAAATCAAAATAATTAAACAAAACTCCCCCAGGGCTGTCGTTAGTTGGAGGCACTTGTTGTTTCGAGCAAGCCATGGATTGATGCTTGTTGGTGGTTGGGGGAGTATAAACCTTTACCATTCTGTTTGGGAACTGCCTATAATGCATGTAGTATGGAAGATACAACCATCTCATAGTTGTTGCGTTGATAGCAAAAGTATGCCGCTCAAAATGTTATTCCTCTCTATTTTAAAATCGAGCTCTGGCACCTCTACAAATCCATGCTTCCCTCTGCAAAGGGCCTATCTATTTACTTTTATGTTGAGTCATCACCTTCTTATTAAAAAGCACCCGCTGGAGAGCACACTGTCATTTGCATTCATTACTATTGGTTTATATTGGGTATGACTTGACTGGATCTCTTTTACCATGAGTTACAATGTTTAGTCAGTCCTTGATCTTTAAAGGTGCTCTGCGTTTATGTTTTGCGGTCTCAGAAAGGGCTAGCGAGATACCATTTTGTTATATCATGTTATGATTGTTTTGAGAAAGTGTTGTCATCCGAGATTATGGCTCGCTAGCTGATTATGCTATTGATATGAGTAATTGTGAGATCTGGGTGTTATTATGAGTATGGTTAGTTCATAATATTTGCTGAAACCTGAATGCTAGCTTTGCATGTTTACAACAACAAGAGCAAACAGAGTTTGTAAAAGTTTTTCTTTATCACTTTCATTTTATCAACTGAATTGCTTGAGGACAAGCAAAGGTTTAAGCTTGGGGGAGTTGATACGTCTCCAACATATCTAATTTTCCAAACACTTTTGCCCTTGTTTTGGACTCTAACTTGCATGATTTGAATGAAACTAACTCGGACTGACGTTGTTTTCAGCAAAACTGCCATGATGTTGCTTTATGTGTAGAAAACAAAAGTTCTCAGAATGTCCTGAAAATCCACGGAGGTACTTTTTGGAAAACATAAAAATTATTGGCGAAAGAATCAAGACCAGGGGACCCACACCCTGTCCACAAGGGTGTGGGGCGTGCCCTCTCCCCTGGGCGCGCCCCCTGTCTCGTGGGCCCCCTAAGGCTCCGCCGACCTCAACTCCAACTCCATATATTCCGTCTGCGGAGAAAAAAGTCAGAGAGAAAGTTTTATCGCATTTTATGATATGGAGCCACCGCCAAGCCCTAATATCTCTCGGGAGGGCTGATCTGGAGTCCGTTCGCGGCTCCGGAGAGGGGGATTCGTCGCTGTCATCATCATCAACCATCCTCCATCACTAATTTCATGATGCTCACCGCTGTGCGTGAGTAATTCCATCGTAGGCTTGCTGGACGGTGATGGGTTGGATGAGATTTACCATGTAATCAAGTTAGTTTTCTTAGGGTTTGATCCCTAGTATCCACTATGTTCTAAGATTGATGTTGCTATGACTTTGCTATGCTTAATGCTTGTCACTAGGTCCCGAGTGCCATGATTTCAGATCTGAACCTATTATGTTTTCATGAATATATGTGTGTTCTTGATCCTATCTTGCAAGTCTATAGTCACCTATTATGTGTTATGATCCGACAACCTCGAAGTGACAATAATCGGGATACTTCTTGGTGATGACCGTAGTTTGGGGAGTTCATGTATTCACTATGTGTTAATGCTTTGGTTTGGTACTCTATTAAAAGGAGGCCTTAATATCCCTTAGTTTCCACTAGGACCCCGCTGCCACGGGAGGGTAGGACAAAAGATGTCATGCAAGTTCTTTTCCATAAGCACGTATGACTATTTACGGAATACATGCCTACCTTACATTGATGAACTGGAGCTAGTTCTGTGTCACCCTATGTTATAGCTATTACATGAGGAATCGCATCCGACATAATTATCCATTGCCTACGAGGTTTTCACATCTTGTGTTTCGCTTATTTACTTTTCTGCTGCTATTGTTATAATCACTACAAAACCCAAAAACATTACTTTTGCTATCGTTACCTTTATTATCATATTACTTTGCTACTAAATACTTTGCTGCAGATACTAAGTTATCCGGGTTTGGTTGAATTGACAACTCAACTGCTAATACTCAAGAATATTCTTTGGCTCCCCTTGTGTCGAATCAATAAATTTGGGTTGAATACTTTACCCTCGAAAGTTGTTGCGATCCCCTACACTTGTGGGTTATCATACATCCAGCGCTTCAACAGCGTTCGCCTCAAGATTCCCAAGGTGACGGACGAGGCCATCATCTCAGCATTCTCCGATGGCATCCGTGATGTTAAGATGGAGGAGCTCGCCATCCATGAAGACCTATGCACGGCTCTGGAGATGTTCAACATGGCGACCAAGTGCGCAAGACCTGAGGAGGGGCGCCTCTCCCTCCTCGAGCTCCCTCCTGCCGACCAAGAAGAGAAGAAAGCCAAGGCCAAGGACGTGAAGTGCAAGGGAGTAGACGTGCTCGCGGCTGAGCCGGAGATGAAGCGTGGCCGGGACCACCTCGAGTCTTCCAAGAGCAGCCGTCTGTTCTGCGCCTTTCACAACATACGCAGCCACAACACCAAGGACTGTCTAGAGTTCAGGGCCATCCGTGACGGGCGCTTCGGTCGATGCCCCAAGCGCAATTACCGAGGCTATGGTCGAGGAGGAGGACAGAGTGGAGTACGCGGGGATGACCGCGGTGCCCGCCAGGAATGGCGCGACCGGCCTCGGGAGGACCGCTGGCAGGACCAGCCTCGCGAGGGCGCCTGGAGGGACCAGTCTCGTGAGGACCGTCGTCAGGGCAACACTGGTCTTCCTATGCTGCCACCACCGCCAAGAAGGAACGACGACCACCATCAAAACAAGGGGGCTGGGGGCTTCCAGGAGTCGCGCGCCATCGCCTGCATCTTGGGTGGCAATCAGGCCCCAGCCTCCCAGCGCATCTTCAAGCAGTTCGCCCGTGAGGTGAACGCGACTCTCCCCAGGCTCGAGGCCACGCGCCCGCTCAGGTGGTCCAACTGCGCCATTACTTTCAGCTCGTCCGACCAGCTCAAGTGCGCGCCAACTGCCGGCGCCCTCCCGATGCTCTGCTCATGCATCATCAGCAAGGTCCAAGTCACCAAGACCCTTATCGACGGTGGTGCATGGCTCAATGTCCTGTCCGTCGAGACGTTCGATCGCCTCCAGGTGCCATACGATCAGCTACAGCCTACAAAGCCCTTCTCAAGAGTGACCGACGGCTCCACCACCCCGATAGGGCAGGTCCTCCTCCGTATCCCTTCTGCAAGCGTGATAACTACCGCACTGAGCTCATCGACTTCGACGTCGCCCACATTCGGCTGCCATACAATGCCATCCTTGGGTATCTAGCCTTGGCCAAGTTCATGGCGGTGACCCATCATGGCTACAACGTCCTCAAGATGCCAGGGACCGGCGGTGTCATCACGGTCGCCTGTGAACAGAAGGATGCGGTGTGCTCTCTCGAACGTGCTTACCAAGATGCAACAGCAGAAGACCCAGACAACGAAGGCGCCACCTACCCTCCTGAGGCCATCCCCAAGAAGAAGAAGCAGCTGCTCCACCAAGGGCCTCAGGAGAGCAGCGTCTCCAGTGGCACCACCTCAGGACCTGCGCCCGCAGAAATGGCACCTCCCTCCCTCGCATAGGAAGGCGCGCCAGGCGCCCTCCACAGGCTGGGCTCGGGGGCTCTCTTCTAGAGGGCCTCAGACCTAGCCAACATCACGAGGGAGGCGCTCGGGCACCATGTGGAGGCGTGCTTCGCCGCATGTTTCTCCCAAGAGGGCACAAGGCGAGGAGCGCCTAGTGCTCAGGAGTTCATCACCAAAACCACCCAGGAGCTTCAAGAGGCGAGAGCCATACGTGGCGACCGCCTCCCACCACCTGGCGCAGATCCGCGTCCTGGCGAGGACGACGAGCTACGCGTCTGCGTCGACATCCCAGGGCTCAATAGGGCTGCATCTCAAGAGCGCTTCTGGCCTTCGCGCCTTGGTCGGTGCGAGGGTCCACCTCACAGCTATGTTCGCATGCCCTTCGGCTTGCCGAACGCGGCTGTCGTCGAATAGTCACGTCAGATGTCCTCGTGAAAGGACTTAGTTGTGGAGCCATCGCGACTAGGAAGCTTGAAGTGGTTAAATCGGGACAAGGGACACGAGAGAGTTTATACTAGTTCAGCCCCTTACGGTGAAGGTAAGGCCTACGTCTAGTTGG
This sequence comes from Triticum timopheevii, assembly GCA_963921465.1. NCBI lineage: Eukaryota > Viridiplantae > Streptophyta > Magnoliopsida > Poales > Poaceae > Triticum > Triticum timopheevii. Next base: position 160,080,389 of record OY997272.1, read on the forward strand.
GTTGGTATTGATGTTTCGATGACCAGGGAGCGAGATACGCTATGCCCGGCTCTCGATGAGTTGTTTCTTGCCCTAAGCCGCCAGCAGGTCGTCCCCTTATATACACGGGTTGACGCCCTGTGGCTTACAAAGTCCCGGCCGGCTTATAAACAGTGTCCGACTCAGTGACTAGTTAAATCTACCTTATGTTACAAGTCATGCCATCATGGCGGTTTACTACAACGGGTCTTAAGCCGCCTATGGGCCTTAAGCCCTTTATTGAACCACCATCTTCATGCTTGTTCTTGGGCTTCCTCTGATGAGTCCTCTTTGCGTAACCCGGCCCCTCCTGGGCGGCTTACACAAATAGTCATATCCCCAACATTAGGCCCTAGATTGATTTGAACCTGTTCATGTTAATCTTTAAAATATACTTCTAAAGAATAAATCTTCAGTCTTCTGACTGTACAGAGGGCTTTCTTTTAACCCGCCGTGGCGTCATCTTCTGGATCCATCTTAACCCGGCATGACGTCATCCTTTCTTTAATTCATTTTCTATTCCGTCGTATCCTTCAACGGATCTCTGCCTTATTAAGTGTTCCAAAAATTGAGGCGTCGGGGCCGCTGGGTAGTAATTCTTATCTCCTCGTTTCCCGCTCCGTCTCAGTTATCCTCTCCCTATAAATTGGCGTGACCTTAGGTCTTTCATTCTTCTCCTTCCAGTCGTCTTCTTCCTCTCCTCTCTGCCACTCGAGCTCTGCCGCCGCCGGCATCGACCCCCTCGTCTGCATCGACTCAGGCCGCTGCATCGACCTGACTCTGACCAGAAAACGTCGGCGAATCTCCGCAGCTCGTCTTCATCCGTGAGTTCCTCTCCTCCCCTTTTTCAGATCTGCATTGGAACTCCGCTGAGTTCGTCGGCGTTCATCACTGCCCGACACAAACCCTCGCTAGTTCTCACCTTCAACGCCCCGTTTAGGTCGTAAAACTGCACAGAACTGCCGTGGTAGTTGTTTGTATTGATCTTGCATAGAAATAGATCTTAGTTTCCTTGCTTAGAAACCCTCTTCAAATGTATGAACTTCTCTGATCTATTTCTAGGTCTAGAAAATTTTCCTTTCAGAGCAATAATTTGATCCATGATAATAGATGTCGTCTGTGAAACTTGTTTCTATCACCCAGAAAGTTTCTTCTGTAAAACTTGCTTCTATCATTGTTGTCTAAGTGTCCGGTTTAAATAAGTGGTACTGAACTGTGAACCTTGCCTTCCTCTCATGATCTTAAATTTTTTGAATTGCTCTTGATGCTGATAGCGGCTTAAACATTATTGCACAATCACCCTTATATCATTAGGCCCCTTTCTTAAGCCGCCACTGTGAACAATTTAGATATATCTCCGGATTAAAGTTGAACCGGAGCTTTCATATTTTGTCGTAGGCCAACTATTGTCATGGCTCCTAAGGCGGCCAAGGCCCCTGTGACTTGCAATTGGGTTCCATCCACAGTGACCAAAAGCAAACTCACCGAATTTGTGAAGTCTGGCCATCTGCCAAAGAAGGAGGCCATGTCTTATCGTGCCCCTCACCCATCTGAGGAGATACCTCAACCCAAAGATGGGGAGGTAGTACTTTTCACAGATCATATGAACCGGGGATTTGCCCCTCCCGGCTCAAAATTCTTCAGGGAAGTTTTGGATTTCTTTGACCTGAAGCCTCAAGACATTGGACCCAATTCCGTGTCAAATCTGTGTAATTTCCAAGTCTTCTGCGAGGTATACATAGGAGAGGAACCAAGTCTGCTGCTGTTCAGAGAACTTTTTTACTTGAACCGGCAGAATGAACGTGCCAACGGGCCTAGTCTTGAGCTTGGCGGCATCTCAATCCAGCGGCGAAGAGATTGCCTTTTTCCTTACGCTGAGCTGCCGAGTCACCCAAAGGACTGGAACTAGACGTGGTTCTACTGTCAAGACACCTCTCCGGCTAATGAGAAGCCTCTGCCCGGCTTTTGTGCCTTGCGTCTTGAGTCCAACCATCATCTGGCGGACAAGTTGAATGTTGTTGAGCGCCTGCCTCTTAATCCCACCATCAAGAAGATCAAAGCCCTTTTAGGCAACGGGTTAAGTGGCATCGATTTGGTCCGGGTCTGGGTCACCTGGCGGATACTACCATTAAGCCGCCACTCCGGCTTAATGTGAACTTACACAGGCAAGAAAGAAGACCCAATGCGTCATAGCCCTGAGGACTTACCAGATGATGTGGTAGATGCTACAGTCCAGTCGCTATTGAAGGAGGGCACTGTAACCAGCAATACCTTCGGTTTACTTCCCTTCTGCAAGAAGAACCCGGCTCCTGCGGTAAGTTACTAATTGTCACAAATACTCTTTTATATGTTACCTTCTTGTACTTATGATTCTTTATCTGTTTCCACAGGCTGGTGATAATTTCTAGAAGGTCACGTATGACCATGAGGCTGCCAAACAGGCCAGGGCGGCCAAGAAGACTGAAAGGAAAGCCGCCAGGATGGGCACCTCTAAGAAGAAGAAACCCAGCGCCTCTGATATGTTCAAATTGGATGACTCTTCTTCAGATGAGGAAGAGCTAATCCTTTGATTTTCTTAACTCCTTTGTCATTATTTTACTGACATTCTTATCCTTTTAGGAGGACACAGGGAACAGTCAAGCAGTTGATGAAGAGGTATCTCCTCCGACTCAGAGCCTTTGCCAAAGCAAAAAATCCGAAGGGTGACCCGGAAAGTAAGATTTTGTCATCCTCTAGCTTACCAAGATCCTCAATTTCTTTTGAAGCAACAACAACTTGAGAACCGGAGGCAGACTCGGGCCAACCAAGACGCAGAACTCTCTTCCGGCTTACCCGACGTAACCAGGAAGCGTCGGACCGAGGTTACCTCCGATTTACATTCCGCTTTACCTTTGGCGGGTTTAATTCGCCAACCTCTTAACTGAACTGACTCCAATTTTCAGGACAACTCTCCTTCCTCTGACGAGTCGATGCAATCAAACATGCCGGCTTTCAAAACGGCTCCCGGGTAATATAACCTTTCTTACTTTAAGTTTTTCCAAACTTATACTTTGATGCTTATCCTTCCACTTTGATTGACAGTTTGCAAGTAAAACCCAGCAAGAGGGCAAAGAAGAATAAGCCGTCCCGAGACCCGGTGGTCACTGAACCGGTGCTTGACTCATCTGTTCCTGATAGCTCCACTCATCAGCCACCACCTGAACCGGCTTCTGACATTCCGGTGCCAACTTCTGACCCGCCTGCAGAAGACGTTATCCACAACTCGAATGACCCGGAAACTCCTAGCCCGGTCAAGACGATTGACCCGGAGGTTGAAATTGTGAAGAGCCAATATGTTGAACCGGGCCGGCCTACTGTTCTTGCCCAATGCACTACCAAGGAGGAGTTTGCCCAGCGTCAAAAAGCCAAACAGGACATCACTGATTATTCTCACCTAAGTATTGGTGACATAGTCTCGGGCTAACTGAACCAAGTGCACAATAGTCGTGACCTGGAAATTGACATGGTGAAGAGAATACAGCATAAATCTGAGGTATAATTTATGCTTTTACTCTGAACCTTACTTACTATACCAGCCCCCAAGTCTATTGCTTATGAATGAATATGTTGTAGACTTAATAATCTACTTACTGTTAGTTTTGTCCGGTTTAAATTGAATATGTTTAACCAGGTGATAGCATGAGACTTTGAATTTGGGTTACACATTAGCCCCCAAGTGTCAAGTACCTTTACTTGTAAAGTGCTTTAGACTTAATATGTATGATTTGGTAAAATAGGTTAAAAAATTCTTTAAGCATACATTAGCCCCCAAGTGCCAAGTATCTTTACTTGTAAAGTGTTTGGGACTTGAATGTTATCTTACCATGATTCTTACCATAGCCTGATGTCGATGCAGGCCACCAAAAGTCAATTTGAGGCAGAGATTGCTGATCTGAAGAGCCAGTTGAAAACCCAAGAGCTCGAAGCTCAGAAAGCCAACTCCAAGTTTGAATTCAGTGTCTCCGAACAAGAGAAGTTGAAGAAAAATTTTGAATCGGAGAAGAAAACTTGGGTTGATGAGAGGGCTTCACTGGTGACTCGGGCTGAAACAGCAGAAGCATCTCTTGCCGAGGCAACAAATGAGCTGTCCGACTTAAAATGGCAGATATCCCAAATGGTCTCAGCCATCTTCGATAAGTCACTCGTAAATATTGTAATCTTTCAAGGGTTATCGTAATAGTTATCTCCGGCTTACTGTTATACCTGTGAACATACAGGCCCCAGGAGTACCAATCTGAAGGAAAATATGCTGATCAAGCTTAAGGCGGTGTATACCTTAGTGGAGCAGCTGTACTCCGGGTCACAACGTGCGTTGGCCGTTGTGGCCTTATCAAATACCACTCCTCGGCTTCTACAAGATGTGTTGAGGCATCTTTCGGTGGTACCTCAACGAATTCAGGATTTAAGGCGGGCATCTGCGAGAGCTGGAACCGTGGCTGCATTAAGTCGGGCAAGAGCATGGGTGCCGGAACTTGACCTTGCTGATCTCTCTCTCAGATATCCAAGCCTTAAAGAGGACGGCACTGCTTTTGACGACCAAGACTTCACTGCCTGTGTTAAAGTCGTACGTCCCCTGGCGACTCTCATTGGGAATGATACTGATCTTACTAAGTATTTGCCAGGCTACGATAGTGAGAACCGGAGAATCCCAAACGCCCCATATGACCAACTCAGCCTGATCCCTCCAACGCGTAAGCATACCTTTGCCCCTGAAGTGGACCCGGCCAGTTTAATAGATGATGAAGATGAATTTGAAGCCTTGAGCGGCATTGACTGGGCCTCGTCCACCTTCCAGGACAAAACAACCGAAGGAGAGGCGTGGAAGGATAACCCGGAGTCGTCAAGCCAGCCGGAGGAATGAACCGCCAGGCGTGTTACAACCTTTGCAAAAAACAATGCTTCACTTTGTTTAGACCCAGGGAGTCTTGTAATAGGATAGAAAAACTCCTTAATGCTGGTCATGCCCTTGCGCATGTTTATGGTGCTTATTACTTTTGTAAGCCGCCATCACTATATTTTGCTGGCTTATGTGAACCATGTATTTCCTTGATGTTTTAACTTGCTTTATCTTACCCTGCACATAAACAAGTAAAGACTTCCTTGGCGGTTTACTGCACCAGGGGGTTATAGGGTATTGATAACTCGGAACATGATCAAAAGACAACATGTATAAGCCGGTTCATGATTAGTTAAAATATAATCACAACATCATACCTGTGCCCCTTTTAATAGTCTCCCGGCTCATATAAGTCTTTACCTGGCACTTTTTAGAACCTGAGGTAATCAATATAAAACCAGAAGGATCAAAAACCATCTCCTCAAGAAGGTTTCAATGATAGTTAAAGTAATCATACTTATAAGCAATGTTCGCAGGCTCCTGATTCGAATAAGATCAGAGAACCGTTTAAAAGGGGTTAAGCTAAGATTCGGATACGATCATATAGCCCCCAGTGGCTTTGGCGATGCCGATCAAGTGGGTATCGACAGCTTTGTTCTCTTTGGTTCGAATACGACCTATGTTTGAACAGGAAGCCCCCAAGTGAACATAAGAGTTGTTTAATGACGCTGATTCGAATACGATGCACGTCAGACCCAAAGGGGTTAAGCTGTGATTCAAATATGATCAAGAAGCCCCCTAAGTGGGTTTGGCAGTATGCCGATCAAGTGGGTATCGACAACTATGTTCTCTTTGGTTCGAATACGACCTATGTTTGAACAGGAAGCCCCCAAGTGACCATGGCTAGATTCAGATATGATCATAAGCCGGACCAAAGGGAAAGCCGGATTCAGATATGATCCATCCCCTGTTGGTAGTGCCCATCACCTGATAAAGAAGACATGGAACATTCTTTATGGGAAAAAAGGACAGAGGTCCTGCTTTATTGCTTTATATAATATGTACATCATAAAAAGTATCTTAAGAACTGGTAACTTAAGTATAGTAAGGCCGGAGATGAGCTATATTCCACGGCCGGCGGGTCTCCTCCTCCGATTTAAGTGAGTCATTGTGCTCTCGAATATCGATGAGATAATATGACCCATTGTGTACATTCTTGCTGACCACAAAGGGCCCTTCCCAAGGCGGGGATAGCTTGTGCATGTTAGACAGATCCTGGATGAGCCGGAGCACCAAGTCGCCTTCCTGAAAGGTTCTGCTCTTAACCCGGCGGCTGTGATAGCGGCGCAGGTCTTGCTGGTAAATCGCCGAGCGGGCTATTGCCAAGTCTCGCTCCTCGTCCAACAAGTCAACTGCATCCTGACGAGCCTTTTCGTTATCCGCCTCAATGTAAGCTGCCACACGGGGTGAGTCATGCCGGATGTCACTTGGCAGGACCGCCTCTACTCCATAAACCATGAAGAAAGGTGTGTATCCCGTAGATCTGTTAGGCGTAGTGTTGATGCTCCATAACATGGAGGGTAACTCCTCCACCCAACAACCCGGAGTCCGCTGTAAGGGGACTAAGAGCCGGGGTTTGATACCTTTCAGGATCTCTTGATTAGCTCTCTCTGCTTGACCATTGGATTGAGGATGAGCAACGGCCGAAACATCAAGCCGGATATGTTCTCTTTGGCAGAACTCTTCCATGGCACCCTTAGAGAGATTAGTGCCATTATCAGTTATGATGCTATGTGGAAAACCAAAACGAAAGATCACCTTTTTCATGAACTGAACCGCCGTGGCTGCATCACACTTACTGACCGGCTCTGCCTCAACCCACTTGGTAAACTTGTCCACTACCACCAGTAGATGTGTCTTTTTGTCTTTAGACCTTTTGAAAGGTCCAACCATGTCAAGCCCCCAGACTGCAAACGGCCAAGTGATTGGGATCATCCTCAATTCTTGAGCCAGCACATGAGCTCGTCGTGAGAACTTTTGATAACCATCACATTTACTGACCAGATCCTCCACATCAGCATGAGCGGTCAGCCAATAGAAACCATGACGAAAAGCCTTGGCTACGAGAGATTTTGACCCGGCATGATGGCCACAATCTCCTTCATGGATCTCACGAAGTATTTCTTGGCCTTCTGTAGGTGACACACAGCGTTGAAATGCCCCCATGACACTTAGGTGATGTAACTTGCCGTTAACAATCGTCATGGATTTGGAGCACCTGATAATTTGTCTTGCCAAGGTCTCATCCTCCGGCAACTCACCCCGGGTCATATAAGCCAAGTAGGGCACTGTCCAATCCGGGATAATGTGAAGAGCCGCCACCAGCTGTGCCTCTGGGTCCGGCACTGCTAGCTCCTCCTCGGTAGGCACCTTGACAGAAGGGTTATGTAACACATCGAGAAAGGTATTGGGCGGCACCGGCTTACGTTGGGATCCCAACCGGCTTAAAGCATCAGCCGCCTCATTCTTCCTTCGATCGATGTGCTCCACTTGATAACCCGTGAAGTGACCAGCCACAGCATCTACCTCACGACGATAAGCCGCCATAAGGGGGTCCTTGGAATCCCACTTGCCTGACACTTGTTGAGCCACAAGATCTGAGTTGCCCAAGCATCGTACCTGGCTTAAATTCATCTCCTTAGCCATCCGGAGACCATGGAGTAAGGCCTCGTATTCAGCTGCATTGTTAGTACATGGAAACATAAGCCGGAGTACATAACAAAATTTGTCACCTCCAGGGGAAGTTAACACCACTCCAGCCCCCGAGCCTTCTAGCTGCCTGGACCCATCAAAGTGAATCGTCCAATATGTGTTATCTGGCTTCTCCTCAGGGGCCTGTAACTCTGTCCAATCATTGATAAAGTCCACTAAAGCCTGAGACTTAATAGCAGTATATGGCATCTACTTCAAATCGTGAGGCCCCAGCTCAATGGCCCACTTGGCGACTCGTCCTGTGGCCTCCCTGTTCTGAATGATGTCTCCCAAAGGGGCAAAACTTACCACAGTTATAGGGTGGCTTTGAAAGTACTGCTTCAACTTCCGGTTGGCCATGAACACCCCGTAAACAAGCTTCTGCCAATGCGGGTACCTTTGCTTGGATTCAATAAGCACCTCACTGATGTAATAAACCGGCCGTTGAACCGGATGCTCCTTGCCAGCTTCCTTACGTTCCACCACGATGGCAACGCTGACGGCTCGTGAATTGGCAGCCACATACAACAGCAAAGGCTCCTTATCAATTGGAGCCACGAGAACCGGCGGTTCAGACAATTGTCTCTTTAAGTCCTCAAAAGCAGCATCAGCAGCCTGGCTCCAGACAAAAGTGTCAGTTTTCTTCATCATCTGATACAATGGAAGGGCCTTTTCACCTAGCCGACTTATGAACCGACTTAAGGCGGCAACGCGACCCGCCAGTCGCTGAACATCATTGATGCACGCCAGTTTAACCAAAGAGGTAATCGCTTTAATCTTCTCCGGGTTAGCTTCGATGCCTCTGTTGGACACCAGAAAACCCAAGAGCTTGCCCGCAGGAACGCCAAACACACACTTAGCCGGGTTAAGCATCATCTTGTAAACCCGGAGATTATCAAAGTTCTCCTTCAAGTCAGATATCAAGGTCTCCTTTTCTCTGGACTTCACCACAATGTCACCCACGTAAGCATGAACATTACGCCCAATTTGATCGTGCAAACAGTTCTGCACACACCGCTGATAAGTCGCCTGGGCACTCTTGAGCCCAAACGGCATAGATACATAGCAGAAGGCTCCAAACGGAGTGATGAAAGCCGTCTTCTCCTGGTCCTTAACTGCCATCTTGATCTGATGGTAACCAGAGTAAGCATCCAAAAAACTCAAACGTTCACAACCCGCCGTAGCATCAATGATTTGATCAATACGGGGAAGAGCAAAGGGACCAGTCGGACAAGCCTTGTTTAAGTCCGTGTAATCCACACACATCCGCTAGGTGCCGTTCTTTTTAAGGACGAGCACCGGGTTAGCCAACCATTCCGGGTGAAAAACTTCAATGATAAACCCGGCCGCCAAGAGCCGGGCGACTTCCTCTCCAATAGCTTTCCTTCTCTCTTCGTTAAAACGTCGAAGAAACTGCCTGACCGGCTTATACTTTGGATCAATGTTGAGAGTGTGCTCAGCTAGTTCCCTCGGTACACCCGGCATGTCAGAAGGTTTCCATGCAAAGATGTCTCGTTTCTCACGGATGAACTCGATGAGCGCGCTTTCCTATTTGGGATCCAGATTGTTGCTGATACTGAACTGCTTGGAAGGATCACCCAGGGTAAAGTCAATGAGCTTTGTCTCGACTGCCGATTTAAACTTTAACGCCGGGTCGTGCTCTGTAGTTGGCTTCTTCAGGGATGTCATATCCGCCGGGTCAACATTATCTTGATAAAATTTTTGCTCTTCTGCTGCGCAGGACGACTCAGCATAAGCCACGTCGCCTTCTTCACACTCCAATGCTACCTTTCGACTGCCATGTACAGTGATGGTGCCCTTGTGACCCGGCATCTTGAGCTGTAAATAAACATAACATGGCCGGGCCATAAACTTAGCATAAGACGGCCGCCCGAATAGAGCGTGGTATGGGCTCCTGATTTTGACCACCTCAAATGTCAACTTCTCAGCTCTGGAGTCATATTCGTCTCCAAAGGCCACCTCCAGCTCGATCCTGCCAACTGGGTAAGCCGACTTACCAGGGACAACTCCATGGAAAACAGTGTTGGATGTTCTCAGATTTTTATCAGTTAATCCCATGCGTCGAAAGGTCTCATAGTAGAGGATATTAATGCTACTACCCCCGTCCATGAGCACTTTAGTGAACTTATATCCACCAACCTGAGGTGCCACTACCAAGGCCGACTGACTCGGGTTATCGACCCGCGGATGATGATCTTCCCTGCTCCATATGATGGGCTGCTCTGACCACCTCAAATAACGAGGGATTGTCGGCTCAACAGAATTGGCGGCCCTCTTATGAACCTTCTGGTCACGTTTGCATAAGCTAGTGGTAAATACGTGATACTGCCCACTATTCAATTGCTTCGGGTTGCTCTGATAACCCGACTGCTGCTGCTGCTGCTCTCCTTGACCAGACTGCTGTTGGTTATAGCCCCCTCCTTGACGTCCCTGAAAGCCGGATCCTGAGCCGCCACCTGGGCCATGGAAACCGCCAGCTCCTGAACCACCACCAGACCCATTATGGCCATCATAGGTGTTGGAATCCTTAAACGCCTTCATGATTGCACAATCCTTCCACAGGTGCGTGGCAGGCCGCTCCCTGGTGCCGTGTCTCGGGCAGGGCTCATTGAGTAATTGTTCAAGAGATGGGCCTGACCCGCTGGATCGAGGCGGTTTGCCCTTACGTCTCGGATTGTTACCCTGCGCGTTGGCATTGGCTATGAACTCCGGGTTACCGTCTGCCTTACGCTTACTGCCGTTTTGATTCCCTGGGTTATGCTGTTGACCCTTTCCATTGCCGTTCCTTCTTCCCTTCCCTGTCTTCTCATCGTCAGACGCGAGATCCTTGGTACTATCAGAATCGGCATATTTGACTAAAGCCGCCATCAGCGTACCCATATCCTTGCAGTCACGTTTAAGGCGCCCCAGCTTTTGCCTCAGCGGCTCAAAGCTACAATTCTTCTCCAACATAAGGACTGCAGAGCCGGCATCCATATTGTCAGATGAATGAATTATTTCCTTGACCCGGCGCACCCAATGGGTGGTGGATTCACCTTCCCCCTGATTACAATTGGTTAAGTCCACAATTGACATAGATTGCTTGCACGTGTCCTTCAAGTTCTGAATGAACCGGGCCTTTAACTCTTCCCATGAGCTAATGGAATTGGGTGGCAAACCCTTCAACCAAGAGCGGGCTGTTCCATCTAGCATCATGGTGAAATATTTAGCCATCGCCGCGTCACTGACCTCTAGCAGCTCCATGGCCATCTCATAACTCTCGATCCACGCCCCGGGCTGTAAGTCGGCCGTGTAATTTGGTATCTTTCGAGGTCCCTTGAAGTCCTTGGGCAGACGTACATTGCACAGAGCCGGTACCAGGCAAGGAACACCGCCGGTTCTAGTGGCTACCCCCGCCTCAACAGACGTCATCGGATACTCCGGGTGATCCTGATAAACCGCTGCCTGAGCCGCTCGTTCGTTCTCCTGACGTATTCGGTCTTGCACCGAGTGATATCCACCGAGCTGGTTATGGCGTTGGGCATTGCTTGACAAAGCTTCAGACTCCATGTGCCTGCTGTAACTCGGGCTCCGGTTCTGGCGGGGCGGCGCTAACCAAGGCGGGGGAGTTGAATGGATTCTGTCCCGGCTACAAGAATAGGTCTCCTGCTGAGCCAAGGCTGTCTGAAGAAGTTCTCTGACTCTCCGGGTCTCCACTGCTGCTGGGTCATCACCGTCCATGGGAAGAGCCGCCAAACATGTTGAAGCTGCAATTAAGTTCTCCATAGGGTTGGAAAAGTGACCCGGGGGGATTGGCACATAACGCGGCGGCGGCATGCTCACGTGAGGTGGCACCGTCTCCCAGGGCTGAGTCGGCCCTCCTATTTCGGCCGTCATAAGCTGATTGGTCTCTTGCAGGTTACTTGGGCCGGCCCCGGGTGTCGCAAAAAGAACCCGAGGATCGTAATTCGGAGGCAAACGGGACTGAGTTTTCTGGTGTCTCCTCCTCATTACCTCATTAGACGCGTTTAGGCTCATTGTGAGCTGATAAGCTTCTGACTGCAAGCGCTGCGCCCGGGCGTCGAGAGCCGCCCGCTCTGTAGCTAGTCTAGTATCCTCAGCTGGCAAAGCCTCCTTGGCCTGAGCTATCTCCTCACGCACCTGTGCTACCGCTGCGTCATGCTCATCTTTATCTGCAGGAATATTTGTGGCGGTTAACAGGGCCGTAAGCTTGTCCATGAGGTCTATCAGCACCTGAGCCGGTGGGAGCACGGGGCCACCTGCCTCGGCTGCTCCTAAACCGGACGTTACCGCTGCAGCGGCTGTAGAGTTTGAGCCGGGCTGAGTCCCAGCCATGAAGATTGTGGCCCATCTTGGTGGCTCAAAGGGGTCCGGAATACTGATGCCATCGGAATAGCCCCCGAGCACGCCGTCTTGCACTTGGTACAACGAATCTGTTGAACCGGCGGACGAATCATCGTCTGAGAGGATGGCCGTCTCACCCCTATCTTCAGATCCTTCATAAAAGTCCTCTCCGTGGACGCAGCCCACGAAGGCACGCCTCGTGACCGGTTGAGTCCGGGTCTTCCTCGCACGCTGAGCCGTCTCGAAAAGGTCGGTGCAGTTGTCCGGCTCAGGGCCCGGCTCACCGATCTGGCCGATGAAGATGTGGATTCCGCCGAAGGGGACCTGGTACCCGTACTCGATTGAGCCGGCGTCGGGACCCCAGCCTTCGTCGTCGATGTAGATCTTGCCGCGACGACTCTTGGTCATCCGGCCCACTACGTATCCCTTGAGCCCTTTGAAATTGCCCTTCAAGAACTCAAATCCACCGTGCGCTGGCCCCACGGTGGGCGCCAACTGTCGTCGAATAGTCACGTCAGATGTCCTCGTGAAAGGACTTAGTTGTGGAGCCATCGCGACTAGGAAGCTTGAAGGGGTTAAGTCAGGACAAGGGACACGAGAGAGTTTATACAAGTTCAGCCCCTTGTGGTGAAGGTAAGGCCTACATCTAGTTGGGTTGGTATTGATGTTTCGATGACCAGGGAGCGAGATACGCTATGCCCGGCTCTCGATGAGTTGTTTCTTGCCCTAAGCCGCCAGCAGGTCGTCCCCTTATATACACGGGCTGACGCCCTGTGGCTTATGGAGTCCTGGCCGGCTTATAAACAGTGTCCGGCTCGGTGACTAGTTAAATCTACCTTATGTTACAAGTCATGCCATCATGGCAGTTTACTACAACGGGCCTTAAGCCGCCTATGGGCCTTAAGCCCTTTATTGAACCGCCATCTTCATGCTTGGTCTTGGGCTTCCTCTGATGAGTCCTCTTTGCGTAACCCGGCCCCTCCTGGGCGGCTTACACAAATAGTCATATCCCCAACAGCGGCTGTCACCTTCCAGCGCCACTGACAGAGCATTCTGGCGGCTCAGGAGGCCAGGCATCATGCAGCCCTGGCGGAGATGGCGGTCCTTCAGGAACCACCCAAGCCCTAGAGCCTCCCGAGGCTCAGGGCCCTGGTGGCTCATGAGGAGCGACTCCTTCAGCATGCACCTTCAGCTACTTCAACACCTCTTCGACAATGGTACCAGGTGACATTTTCCAATTTACTCAGCTGGGAGCACCCCTCGGGTTGCATCATTCCCAGGTCGCACGGGCCTGACCCTGCGGCGTGTATCCTTTTGCACCTTTAGCTTACTCTGTTGGGGGCACCCCTCGGGTTGCATCATCCCCAGGCCGCATGGGTCCGTCCCAGCGGCATGTATCATTCTTGCATCTATTCGAACTAGCTTGCCCCCTTGCATGAGTTCCCTATGATTATCACTTGCCTGATTACATCTCGTGGCATCCCGCGCTGCTGACCGATCTCCTGTTTACCCCGGGACGAGAACTCCACATGTCAGCACGGCGCTTGTGCTCGGGTCCGTCCCTATAATGCTGAAAAACCTGAGAGACTGAGCTCTGGCTCGCGGCCCGCTCCACGCACGTCACCTCACCAGATCCTCAGTGCCTTCATCTTCTTGTGGAACAATTAGCAGCTGGGTAACCAACGCGATTACAGGCTATATTCCCTCTCCAACTAACTCGCAGGAACCTCCGGAGCACTGGCTACAGGTGGCCCTGTCAGCTCGTTCCTTCTCTCATGCGATTCGCTTGTGCGTGAAAGGGGGGGCTCCTGAGCATCGCCCCTCAGAAGCTCTTACTGACTCTCCAGCCCTCACCCCGTGGCCTTGACCACGGCATCGTGACCTGGCATACTAGCGGCGGCTGAGCCTTGCTCGAGGGTCGAGACCCAAGAACGCAGAGCACTCAGGAATGCATGAGAGGGGGGGTCTAACGTGAGCCTGACCTAGTAGTACCACCACCACTGACGCGCAAGCTGGGCACGGCACAAGGAATCGACCCAGGATCGCTAAAGATAAGTCACGCACTCGAGCCAGCCCAGCGCTGTGACACAGAATTCCTAGCCCCAGCGGCCTTGCTACGACAACAGCACCTACCTTTCCTACCTTCAGGGAGTTGCTTGCACGCTAAAGGGGACCTCTTGAGCATCGCACCTCAGGAGCTCTTACCGGACCTCGGGCCATTCACCTCCTTGCCTTGACCACGGCATCATGACCTGGCAAACCAGCGACGGCTGAAGCCTTCCTGGGGACTGGGACCTATCAGCATAGAGCGCCGGGCTACCGCAAGGTTGGAAAGGGGGGGCAAAGCCGATGCAAGACACGCAAACATAAATTTTCTTAATGAGAATGATATTGCCACAAAAGACACTACAGATTCTTTACACACCTCCGTGGGGTTCATCTCGATTCCTCGTAGGGAACAAAAGGAGAAGGTTATCAAAAGCCGTATCTACGAGCGTCGCCACCGACGCCATCATCAATAGTGGGCCATGGGAGGCCGATGCCAACCCCATCCAGATCAACGACGGCGACGAGCAGACGCTGTTGCTGCGCTCCGGGCGCGGCGGGAGCTCGGGGGCACGTAGCTTTCGTTGCTCGTCTCCAGAGTCTCGTCAGGCTCAGGAGAACCGCTGGACTCCTAGGCACCATCGCTGCTGCTGGAGGAACTGCTAACAGGACCAATGGTGGGGCCGGCGCCAGTCGCCGCGCCGTCCTGGCGGCCCCCTCCCGAGTAGCATTCCAGCCGGCGACCTTCCTCATCGAAGACCTTGAAGAATAGTGTGCAGGCGCCATCGTACTCGAAATGGATGGCGAGGGCCCCCTCCACACGGCAGACGCGGGCGACCTCACCCCATCCGTGGGTCATGAAGATCTTGCCCGGGGAGACGACCTCGACCCCTGCTCCCATTGCCAGGGTGTCGCACTCAGTGTGCTATAGCCACAGCTCCAGTGGCCCCCTCGACGGCATCTCTGCAGTGAAGAATTGCGGGAATCGGATCCACGAGCGTAGTGGCATCACCGCCCACTCCACGAGTTCACGCAAGGAGCCCTCGGCATGAGTTCGTGGGGCGGCGGCGTGCACCGCCATAGCATGGCCACCGCGGCCATGGGGCGAGCGGCGCGAGCCGCTGCCTCCCTCTCTGGGGCCTTGAGCCTGGGCGTACAAGGGCAGTGGGTAGCCAGGGGGAGGCCGCTCGTACCAAGGCCTCGTCACCTCTTGACCCACAACAACATCTCGAGAACGGGTTAGCCTCTTCTTCGGTGGGAGTGGCCCTAGCTCGTCGCGGGAGGTTTTTCCCTTCTCAGCGGCGGAGAATCTCCGTATCGGAGCCATGGGTGACGCAACAAGGCAGTGAAACAAGGAGGAGGAAGAAGAAGCAGAATGGAGGAAGAGATGGGCAACGAGGGCTCCGCCCCTCACCGCATATATAGCCAGGAGGAGGCCAACCATCGACCTCCACGGTCGCATGTAATACTGGTTTTTCTGCATGCAGCAGGGACTCATCAAGTCAGGCGGTCGCCGAGGCTGCGTGGGGAAGCGAAGGCGCCCACGTCCTGTCAATCACCACACATCAATCAAGGCCGCAGGTGGTTGGGGCCCGCGGCGCTCCGCACTTGCCCTTTGGCTTTGCCTCGAAGCCAAGTCCGAGCACGCTTTGGGGCCGGGGGCTACTGTCGGTGTTCTGGGAACGGGGGTCCCCAGACTTGCCTGCCTGCGGCCCATGGCGTGGCTCTACCAGCGGCCCGGTACGGCCCATCTTCATCAGCAACCACTCAAGACCCTCGCGAGGGGCCAAGCCTCGTGAGGTGAACGATGCAAGACCTCCTTAGGGGCAGCCTCGCTAGGCTGGCTCACAAGGAGCGGAGATATCAAGGCGGCGGGCACCTCGTGAGCTCCGCGTGACGTGAGCCATGACGAACGAAGCCAGGTGGGCGCTAGTGGGCGCAGAGTACCAGTTTCCTCTTTGGTGCTAAAGAGGCAGGCGCAGGCGAGGAGTCCCGAGGCATCAGACAAAGGTTTGCATATCGGTGCAACAAGACCAAGACCAGCAGGACGGAAGGACGGAGATTACTACAGAGCCCATAGCTACATCACTGCCAGAGCCTTTGACAGGCGAAGACCACCTTTTGTCAAGATAACTTGTACTAGTTGTCTCCCTTCAAAGTTGGTCGTTGTGGGTTCCTTCTTGCCGAGCATTTGGGAAGAGGACCAGGGCCTCTATAAATAGGACTAGCCACCACCGTAGGAGGCAACAAATCTGGATCGGAGCCATACCATCCAAAGCCACCACACCAGCTCACCAAGCTCAAGAACACCTCTCCTCAAGAGGCTGTTCTTACCTCGTACTTGTTCATCCTCAGCCTACAAGGCAATCCACCACACCACACTGGAGTAGGGTATTACACCACAACGGTGGCCCGAACTGGTATAAACTCTCGTGTCTCTTGTTCTTTGGGTTCGGCGAGCTAGGCCTTGAGATCATTGTGTGAGTGAAGCTAGGGAGAGAGTGTTCTTCGTGTGCATCCCAGAGTTCGAACCTTAAGGGTTTGCCAGAATCCAGAATCCGACAATAGCCTCCACACAAAATCCAACAGTTACACACATTTGACCCAACTCGGTCAGACCGAATAGAGGAACTTGGTGAGACCGATTTAGTTCAAAATTTGAATGTTAGAAATCTCAGTGGGATCGACTGGATCAACTCGATGAGACCGATGTGCTAGGGCTTAGAGCAAACATCAACTTGGTGGCACCGATTGCATCAACTCGGTTAGACCGAAGTGAAGCAATAAGGCAACAAAGAGAATGTCAAGCAAACTCGGTGGGACCGAGTGCACATTTCGGTGAGACTGAAATAATTACAATAGGCAACAGAGAGTTTGCAAGGCCATCTCGGTGAGACCGAGATCCGAATCGGTAGGACCTAATTGTCTAGGGTTTCTGGCAGTGGCTATGTCAAATGAACTCGGTGGCGCGGGATAGATCATATCGATGGGGCCAAGTTCGACTTTGAGTTTTGGACAAATGTGGAAATGATAAAGTGGTTGAGGGTTTTGGAGCAATATCACTAAGCACTTTGAGCAAGTAAACCATTAAGCAACACCTCATCCTCTTTTAATAGTATTGGCTTTCCTATGGACTTAATGTGATCTTGGATCACTAAAATGAAAAATGAAGAGTCTTGAGCTTTTGCCAATCTTTGTCATTAGCATTTTGAGGGGTCCACATCTCTAGTCCATGCCATGCCAATCATTGTACTTTCTGAAATATTTAGCTTGAATGGATATTAGTTCAATGAGCTATATCTTGTTATGTATTACCAAAGCCACCCAGGGATTAGTTGCACTTTGCTACTTCTTGAGCTTGCATTGGTTTTTCCCTTGAAGAGGAAAGGGCGATGTAGCACAGTAGAGATAAGTATTTCCCTTAGTTAAGAACAAAGGTATCAATCCAGTAGGAGAAAATGCACAAATCACCAAAACTTGCACAAACAATCAAACACTTGCACCCAACGCGATACAGGGGTTGTCAATCCCTTCACGGTCACTTGCTGATACGTCTCCAACGTATCTATAATTTATGAAGCATTCATGCTATTATCTTATCTATTTTGGATGTTTATAGGCTTTATTATACACTTTTATATTATTTTTGGGACTAACCTATTAACCGGAGGCCTAGCCCAAATTGCAGTTTTCTTTCCTATTTCAGTGTTTCGAAGAAAAGGAATACCAAACGGAGTCCAAACGGAATGAAACCTTCAGGAGCGTGATTTTTGGAACGAACATGATCCAGGAGACTTGGAGTTGAAGTCAAGGAAGCTTCGAGGTGGCCATGAGGGTGGGGGGCACCCCCCTACTGGGCGCCCCCTGTCTCGTGGGCCCCTCAAGGCTTCCTCGGCCGACTTCTTTCGCCTATATATTCCCATATACCCTAATAACATCAAAGCGAACAATAGATCGGGAGTTCTGCCACCGCAAGCCTCTGTTGCCACCAAAAACCTCTCGGGAGCCCATTCCGGCACCCTGCCGGAGGGGGGATCCCTCACCGGTGGCCATCTTCATCATCCCAGCGCTCTCCATGATGAGGAGGGAGGAGTTCACCCTTGGGGCTGAGGGTATGTACCAGTAGCTATGTGTTTGATCTCTCTCTCTCGTGTTCTTGACTTCGCACGATCTTGATGTATCGCGAGCTTTGCTATTATAGTTGGATCTTATGATGTTTCTCCCCCCTCTACTCTCTTGTAATGGATTGAGTTTTCCCTTTGAAGTTATCTTATCGGATTGAGTCTTCAAGGATTTGAGAACACTTGATGTATGTCTTGTCATGCTTATCTGTGGTAACAATGGGATATCACGTGATTCACTTGATGTATGTTTTGGTGATCAACTTGCGGGTTCCGCTTATGAACCTATGCATAGGGGTTGGCTCACATTTTCGTCTTGACTCTCCGGTAGAAACTTTGGGGCACTCTTTGAAGTACTTTGTGTTGGTTGAATAGATGAATCTGAGATTGTGGGATGCATATCGTATAATCATGCCCACAGATACTTGAGGTGATAATGGAGTATCTAGGTGACATTAGGGTTTTGGTTTATTTGTGTCTTAAGGTGTTATTCTAGTATGAACTCTATGATAGATCGAACGGAAATAATAGCTTCGTGTTATTTTACTACGGACTCTTGAATAGATAGAACAGAAAGGATAACTTTGAGGTGGTTTCGTACCCTACCATAATCTCTTCGTTTGTTCTCCGCTATTAGTGGCTTTGGAGTGACTCTTTGTTGCATGTTGAGGGATAGTTATATGATCCAATTATGTTATTATTATTGAGAGAACTTGCACTATTGAAAATATGAACCCTATGCCTTGTTTCCTAGCATTGCAATACAGTTTGTGCTCACTTTTATCATTAGTTACCTTGTTGTTTTATATTTTCAGATTACAAAAACCTATATCTACCATCCATATTGCACTTGTATCACCGTCTCTTCGCCGAACTAGTGCACCTATACAATTTACCATCGTATTGGGTGGGTTGGGGACACAAGAGACTCTTTGTTATTTGGTTGCAGGGTTGTTTGAGAGAGACCATCTTCATCCTATGCCTCCCACAGATTGATAAACCTTAGGTCATCCACTTGAGGGAAATTTGCTACTGTCCTACAAACCTCTGCACTTGGAGGCCTAACCACGTCTACAAGAAGAAGGTTGCGTAGTAGACATCAAGCTCTTTTCTGGCAACGTTGCCGAGGAGGTGACTGCTTGAAGGTATATCTTTAGATCTTGCAATCGAATCTTTTTGTTTGTTGTTTTATCACTAGTTTAGTTTATAAAAGAAAACTACCAAAAAAATGGAATTGAGTTTGTCTCATACGCTTCATCTTTTTAATATCTTTCGTAAGTTTGATGGAAAGGAAAATTGTGCTCATGTGCTAGAAGAAGAAATATATAGAATGTTTGATACTAAATATTTCAATGATGAGCATGATTGCAATGTTGTTAGTATGAACTCCTTGAATATCCATAGTACTAATGATGATTGCACTAATTATGATGAAAATGTCTCCTAAAAGCATGTCAATTTTTGTGGAGAGCATTGGGTTTGCATGGACACACCAAATAGAGAAGATAGATATTGCAAGAGGCATAAGCATTTAGAAACTAAATTGTTGCAAGAAAGGCTAGATAAGAATGCTGAAAATTCACATTTCCTTTGTCGTGCTTGTGAACTTTGCAATGAACATGGTCATTTACATCTTCGATGCAAATTGTTTCATGATCAAATCATGTCCAAGAATTGTGATGATTTGATTTCCCTTGCACATTATAATGAACTTACTTTGCTTTTGGGTTATGAAGAAATGAAACGTTTAACTAAGAATCTTCCAGAATTTGCCCTTCAGAAACTCTTTGATTTTGATCTAGAGAAGATTTATATGTATTGTGCGGTAAATTGCATTGAAAATCCTTATATTGCCAATTACCTAAAGAAAAGAAAGCACGTGTAAGATGAAAAGAATACTAATGAAAGGGAAGAGACTTCCCATTATCCTCCTATTATTTTTTATGATGAATCAGGTGACGAGGAGGAGCTTTCTATTCAACCAATCCCATCAATAAGGAGCACAAAGAAGAAGGTTGAACCCACACATAATGTGAAGAAGAAAAAGAAAAGAAGGGGCAACAAAGGTAGAAAGGTATCTCTCCCAAATGATGTTGCTCCTACTACTCATTGTGATGATGATAATTGCGATACTATTGGTGCTATCCATACTATTAATGATGAGAGTGATTATGCTTATGATATGAAAGGGCCCAAGCTTGGGGAAGCTATGTTTGATGAGGATGACACATTTGAGAATATATTTCCTGAAACTAATGTTTGTCCCAAGCTTGGGGATGCTATGTTTAATGAAGATGATATTTTTAGCCTCCCAAGTTTTGATATGCAAAGTTGTTATGATGATAGCATGCCTCATACCTATGATGATTATATTGATGAAAGTGGGTTTGGAAGAGTGTCAACTTTAGGAAGTAGTGATACCACTATTTTGGAGGATGTTGAATCTTATAATATTTATGAAAGTGGATTTGGAGAGGTCATGACTTTATTAAGTGACGATTCCACTATCTTGGAAGAGGTTTCAATCGATTATGATGAGAACAAAGTTGCTACTTATGATGATTATTGTGATAAAACTTATGCTATAAAAAGTAGTGATGATTATATTTATAAAACTTTTCATGATTATGATTACCCTTTTTCTGAACATTACTCTTTTAGTGTGGAAACACTCTATAGTATGCAAGTCTCTTATGATACTCCCACTATTCCGAATGAGAAGAATTTTGCTTATGTGGAGAGTAGTAAATTTTCTATGCAAGTAGATCATGAAAAGAATGCTTTAGGTGCTGGTTATATTGTTGAATTCATTCATGATGCTACTGAAAATTATTATGAGGGAGGAATATATGCTTGTAGGAATTGCAATAATATCAAATTTCCTCTCTATGTGCTTAAAATCTTGAAGTTATGCTTGTTTTGCCTTCCTATGCTAGTTGATTATTGTTCCCATAAGTTATTTTCTCACAAAATCCCTATGCATAGGAAGTGGGTTAGGCTTAAATGTGCTAGTCATATGCTTCATGATGCTCCCGTTAAGTTTCAATTCTTATCTTTTATGTGAGCATCATTGTCATCATCATGCCTAGCTAGAAAGGCATTAAAGAAAAGCGCTTGTTGGGAGACAACCCAACATTTACCCTTACTATTTTTGTGTGTTCACATGATTATGCTACTTCAGTAATCATGTTTTATAGCTTTTGTGTCAATAAAGTGCCAAGTAAGACCTTTAGGATAGCTTACGGTGATAGTTGTGTTGATCCTGCTGAAAATCAGAAAAGTTTGCACCCAGTAAATTAGTTCTGATAATTCACAGAAACGTGATTTTGATATGATTCTTTTTTATATGGATTGGTACACAAATTTATCAGGTCTTACTAATTTGGTAGAATTTTTGTAGTTCCAGAAGTATACGTTTGATTCAGATTACTACAGACTATTCTGTTTTTGACAGATTCTGTTTTCTATGTATTGTTTGCTTATTTTGATGAATCTATGAGTAGTATCGGAGGGTATGAACCATAGATAAGTTGGAATACAGTAGATATTACACCAATATGAATCTAGAATGAGTTCACAACAGTACCCAAGTGGTGGTTTTATTTTCTTATACTAACGGAGCTTACGAGTTTTCTGTTGAGTTTTGTGTTGTGAAGTTTTCAAGTTTTGGGTAAAGATTCGATGGACTATGGAACAAGGACAACCAAGAGCCTAAGCTTGGGGATGCCCCGGATGGCATCCCCTCTTTCATCTTCATCTATCGGTAACTTTACTTGGAGCTATATTTTTATTCACCACATGATATGTGTTTTGCTTGGAGCGTCATTTCCTTTTGTTAGTATTTGCTTGATGTTATTTAGAATAATGTTTTGCATCTATATTTTCAATAAAAATGTTAAGGATAGCCTTTACCATGCTTATTTTGCAAGTATACATGTTACTGTTTGAAAACAGAAAGTTTACCGCTGTTGCAAAAATTCCCTAGAAAAGTCAGAGAATGGTATAATGTCGAAACTTTTTGCATATTGAGATCTGATAAATATTCTACAGTGAGGTATTTTTCTAATAACTTTTGGAGTTAGGGAAGTATGATGAATCTTGCATTCTTTATAGACTGTACTGTTTTGGCAGATTGCTGTTATGTTTGCATTGTTTGCATATGTTTGCTTGTTTAATGATTCTATTTGAGGATAGGATTATTAAATATGCAGAGGCTTTTAGTATGTAGTGTTGAATAATAATTTTAGTGATTTGTTACAGTAGAAAATGATAAGGTTTTGCATTGGCTTATACTAACTTATCTCACGAGTTCTTGTTGAGTTTGGTGTGGATGAAGCTTTTGAGATTTATGAAACCGAGATATAAAAGGAATTAAGGAGACACAAAAGCTCAAGCTTGGGGATGCCCAAGGCACCCCAATATAATATTTCAAGAAGTCTCAAGCATCTAAGCTTGGGGATGCCTCGGTAGGCATCCCACCTTTCTTCTTCAACAATTATCGGTTAGTATCGGTTGAACCTAAGTTTTTGCTTCTTCACATGAGTTGTGCTATCCTTGCAATGTCATTTTATTTTGCTTTGCTTGCTGTTTGAATAAAATACCAAGATCTGAAATTCTTAAATGAGAGAGAGTCTTCACATAGTTACATAATTATTTAACTACTCATTGATCTTCACTTATATCTTTTTGGAGTACTTTATCATTTACTCATGTGCTTCACTTATATCCTTTGAGTAAATGGTTGAATGAGTTGAATGTCACAAATCTGAAATTATATATGTCGCATTTGCTTATCCCATGGGGAGTAATGACTTCACATCTAAGAAGTAGAGGTTGTAAATTTATTGAAGGTTAGCAAGCATTGTATTGGTCATTTGAACAATTCATGAAAGAATATTGAAGGAAGAGAGTGTTGGAAACGGTTTATACCTGCCATATTGTAATCTATCTCTGTATTGTTGGTCTTATATATATACGAGATATGTGGAGGCTATGCCCCACGCAACCCTAAATCAAACTTGGTATTAGAGCCAATTTCCGATCGCGCCGTCGCCTCTCGTGTCTCGCATCGAAGCCACGCCGCACGCACGTCCGCATCGCCGCTCGCGTGCCGCACGCCTGTCTCGCATCGCCGATCGAACGCGTTGCCGTCCGCCTCGTCGATCTCACGTCGACGCTCGCAGCTCCCGCGTCCGATCCCGGTCTCGCAGCTTCCGTGCTCAACTGGCCATCATCGGTCCGGTTGTGACGCCTCCGGCCGTGATGGTGCCAGTCCCGTCCATCGCGCCTTCCCTTGGCGTACGTCTGGATCGCGGCAACTTCCCGCTATGACGCACCCTCACCATGACGCATCTCTCCGGTGCCTCTCTCCATGGCTATCTCGACGGCTCCGTCGCTGCTCCGCCCACAACCATCTCCCAGGGGGCGGGTGATACCGCCACCACTGTGGCAAACCTTGCGTATGCAACATGGTGGACGCAGGACCAGAAGGTCCTCGGGATGCTCCTCTCCTCCATGACGGAGGACATTGCGTCTCAACTTATCAGCTGCAAGTCCGCTGCTGCCGCGTGGACCTCCATCCACGCCATGTTCAACATGCAGAACCGTGCCGGGGTTCGGCACATCCGGCGACAGATTCAGTCGCTGAAGAAGAACGACATGACTGCCAGCGAGTACATGCACAAGGTGAAGGCTCTTGCCAACGCCATGGCCTCCGCTGGATCCCCCCTCGCTAATGACGAGATCATCGACTACATGCTTACCAGATTGGGCAAGGCCTTCAACCCGATCGCGGCTTCGCTCAGCGTCATGGTCACTCCGGTCGCGCTGACTGATTTCTACTCCATGGTTCTCAACTATGAGGCGCTGCAGCTGTCGCAGCAGGCCGACGATGAGGAGTGGACCTCGTCGGCCAACGCCGTGGCACGGTCCGGTGCTCCCGCCCTCGTCAACCGCCCTCGAGCACCCGACACTGGTCGTGCCACCGACGTCCGCCCCGCTGGAGGCTACCCTCCGCAACAGGGGCAGGGCTACCAGCACGGCGGTCAAGACAACTGTCCTAACAACGGCGGTGGAGGAGGAGGCAACGGTCGCAATGGCAATCGTCGCTGGCGCCCGAGGTGCCAGATTTGCAAGAATTGGGGTCACGAAGCCAACACCTGCAAGAAGCACTTCGATTCAGACTACTCCAGCGGCAATGGCCGCTCGGCATATAATGCATCGACCTCCTCCAACAACTCCACGCACTGGGTTCTGGACTCCGGCACCACGGATCACCTGACTAGTGACCCGGAGCGTCTTCAGTTCTGCGAACGCTACGGCGGTCATGATCAGGTTCAGGTGGCCAACGGCTCAGGTTTGTCTATTTCGCATATTGGGCACTCGACCTTAGCCGGTTCTTCTCTACGCCTGAACAATATTTTACATGTTCCAAATATTAGCCAACATCTTCTATCAGTCTATCGTCTTGTGTCGGATAATCGTATCTTCATTGAATTTCATAAATATTTTTTCCTTGTTAAGGACAAAGCCACCAGGAGAATTCTTCTTCGAGGAAGAAGCAAAGGAGGGCTCTACCCTCTTCCACTCGGACGAGCCTCGCATCTGTCCGAGCATCAAGCGTCGTCTAGCGTCCGTGTCTCCTCATCTCAGTGGCATCAGCGTCTCGGTCATCCATCCAAAAATGTCGTCAGTTCCATTGTTAGGAATAATGATCTCGAGTGTTCAACCTCAGATACTTCTGCTTTAGTTTGTGGTGCTTGCCAATGTGGTAAAAGTCGTCAACTATCTTATACTGTTTCTGCTCGTGTGTCTACTATGCCTCTTGAATTAGTTCATACTGATGTTTGGGGCCCTGCTCGTGCCTCCTCTGGGGGGTACAAGTATTATGTGAGTTTTATTGACGACTACTCCCGTTTTTGATGGATATATCTCCTAAAACATAAGTCTGATGTTGAACAGGTGTTCTATGCTTTTCAAGCACATGTTGAGCGCCTTTTGGATGCTAAGCTTAAAGTTGTCCAATCTGACTGGGGGGGTGAATACCATAAGTTGCACCATTATTTTCTTCGTACGGGCATCTCTCACCGAGTCTCTTGCCCTTACACCTCCCAACAGAACGGCATTGCCGAGCGCAAACACCGGCACTTGGTTGAAACTGGTCTTGCCTTGTTGGCTCACTCGTCTCTCCCTTTACGTTATTGGGATGAAGCTTTTCTGACTGCGTGTTACCTGATTAACCGCATGCCCACCCCCGTGCTTGGTCATGATACTCCTATTCATCGTCTTCTGAAAATTCCACCCAACTATACTTTTCTTCGTACCTTCGGGTGCGCTTGTTGGCCTAGTTTGTGGAAGTATAATTCCCACAAACTCGAGTTTCGGTCCAAGATGTGTGTTTTTCTGGGATATAGTCCTATGCATAAGGGGTACAAGTGTCTTGATCGATCTACGGGTCGTATGTACATCTCGCGTGACGTTATCTTTGATGAATCTGTCTTTCCGTTTGCTACTCCCGGTGTCACTGTCGATGTGTCTGCACTTGACGAGGCTATTTCCTTTCCATCCACAGAACCGGCTACGAGTGCTCATGTGCATAATTATGACTTAAGCTACTTGGCTACTAATCCATCTGGCCTAGCCAGCATTTCTTCTGTGCAGGTTCCGCGCCCGGACACGCTAGACGTATCCGTGGCCATGCAGAACGACGTGCATGGCGGCCAGGTTTCCCAGGCAGGGGTCCCGCCTGCACGTGCGGGTGGCGCTGCCAGCGAGTCGGCCTCGCCCGCCAGCGCCCTGGCCTCGCCCGCCCGCGAGGCGGCCTCGCTCGCCCGTGAGTCAGCCTCGCTCGCTCGCAACTTGGCCTCGCCAGCGCCTGGAGTATCGCCTGGCTTCCCATGTGCCTCTTCGGCCCATGAGCAGGCCCATGCGCCATCTTCGCCGGCTATTGTGCCACCATCACCAACTCCAACCTTGTCGCCAAGTTCGGCACCGTCGCCATCCTCGCCTACGCCTCCGGCCGTCGAACCTCCTCACCCAATGGTAACTCGTACCCGTGATGCTACTCGTCGTGAGAAGGAATTTACTGATGGGACGGTGCGGTATAATCCTCTTCGCCGTGCTTTCTTTGCGACACCGGTGTCACATCGTGATGCCCTCCGTGAGCCAGCATGGCGTGATGCTATGGCTGCTGAGTTTGCAGCGCTTCGTCAAAATGGCACATGGGTTTTGGTCCCTCGACCACCCGGCGTAAACATTGTTGGCAGTAAATGGGTGTTCAAAACGAAGCAACACGCTGATGGGTCTGTTGACAAGCATAAGGCTCGCCTCGTTGCTCGTGGTTTTACTCAACAGCAAGGTCTTGACTATGGTGATACCTTCAGTCCCGTGGTAAAACCGACTACTATTCATCTGGTTCTTTCGCTTGCTGTTTCACGAGGATGGAGTTTGAGGCAAGTTGATGTCAGTAATGCGTTTCTTCATGGTTTTCTTTCCGAGACTGTGTATATGCAGCAACCACCAGGTTTTGAAGATACTCGGTTTCCTTCGCACATGTGCAAGTTGCAACGGGCTCTTTATGGTCTCAAACAGTCGCCACGTGCTTGGTATGCTCGTCTCAGTGCTCGACTTCTTCAGCTTGGTTTTGTTCCATCCAAGGCGGATGCATCTCTCTTCATCTTTGCTGCGCATGGCGTCCAGATATACATGCTTGTGTATGTTGATGATATTGTCATTGCTGGCTCCACTCCGGCGGCAGTTGAGCATCTGGTGAGATCTCTCTCCGACAGTTTTCCCATCAAGGATCTCGGTCCTCTCCAGTATTTTTTGGGGCTTGAAGTTTCCTACAATTCAGGGGGCATGACGCTGACTCAACCCAAGTATGCACTTGATCTTCTTCATCGTGTGAGTATGGAGAATTGCAGGCCTACCTCCACACCATTATCTGCCACTGAGCATCTGGCTCGTGAGGTTGGCACTCCTTTGGGTGTTGAGGATGCCACTCGATATCGCAGCATTGTTGGAGGACTCCAGTATTTAACGCTCACTCGTCCTGACCTGTCCTTTGCAGTCAACAAGGTTTGCCAGTATTTATCACAGCCGACTAATGAGCATTGGGAAGCTGTCAAGCGTATATTGCGTTATGTCAAAGGGACTTTGAGTATGGGATTGAGGATTCGTAAATCTCCTTCCACTGGTGTCAGTATTTTCACAGATGCTGATTGGGCTGGATGCATTGATGACCGCCGTTCTACTAGTGGCTTTGTTGTGTTTGTTGGATCAAATCTTGTCTCATGGAGTTCCAAGAAACAGCCAACTGTCTCTAGATCGAGTACGGAGGCAGAGTATAAAGCTTTAGCTAATGGAGCAGCTGAAGCAATCTGGGTGGAGACCTTACTCAAGGAGCTTGGGGTCTTCAAGCAGCGTACCGCCATTCTGTGGTGTGATAATCTTGGGGCTACGTACCTGATAGCAAATCCAGTCTTTCACGCAAGAACCAAGCACATAGAGATAGATTTTTACTTTGTGTGTGAGCGCGTTGCTTCTGGTGTGTTAGATGTCAGGTTTATCTCGTCTAATGACCAACTGGCTGATGTATTTACTAAACCGGCCACGCGACAGATGTTAGAACGTTTCCGGTCCAGTCTGAACCTTGTATGTAGTAGTAGTTCAGATTGAGGGGGTGTGTTGGAAACGGTTTATACCTGCCGTATTGTAATCTAACTCTGTATTGTTGGTCTTATATATATACGAGATACGTGGAGGCTATGCCCCACGCAACCCTAAATCAAACTGAGAGATTTCACATATAAATATACTATCTTGGACATCTTTTATAATTGTGAGCACTTATTAAGTATGACATGCTAAAGAGTTGATGTTGGACAAGGAAGACAACGTAATGGGTTATGTTTTCTCACATCTCAGTTAAAGTATATTGTCATGGATCATTCAAACATGTTGAGCTTGCCTTTCCCCCTCATGCTAGCCAAAATTCCTTGCACCAAGTAGAGATACTACTTGTGCTTCCAAATACCCTTAAACCCAGTTTTTGCCATGAGAGTCCACCATACCTACCTATGGATTGAGTAAGATCCGTCAAGTAAGTTGTCATGTTGCAAGCAATAAAAATTGCTCTCTAAATATGTATGACTTATTAGTGCGGAGAAAATAAGCTTTATACGATCGTGTGATATGGAAGTAATAAAAGCGACGAACTGCATAATAAAGGTTCATATCACAAGTGGCAATATATAGTGACGTTCTTTTGCATTAAGATTTTGTGCATCCAACCCTAAAAGCACATGAATATCTCTGCTTCCCTCTGCGAAGGGCCTATCTTTTACTTTATGTCTTTTACTTTATGCAAGAGTCAAGGTGATCTTCACCTTTCCCTTTTTCATTTTATCATTTGGCAAGCACCTCGTGTTGGAAAGATCCTGATATATATATCCAATTGGATGTAAGTTAGCATGAACTATTATTGTTGACATCACCCAAAGGTGAATACGTTGGGAGGCAAAATTATAAGCCCCTATCTTTCTCAGTGTCCGATTAAAACTCCATAACCATAAGTATTGCGTGAGTGTTAGCAATTGTAGAAGACTATATGATAGTTGAGTATGTGGAGTTTGCTAAATCAAAGCTCTCACATAGACCCTTCCTAAAAGTAAGATGAATTGCAATTGATGACTGAGAACGAAGTTTGCTAGTTTTCAAGAAAGTTTATGGTCTACGTTTTAACATGTGAGTAGCTTGTTACTTGATCATGAGAAGTTTTATGAGATGAAATACTGTTATGACATATAATCATGCTAGAAAAGGTGATTGAAAATATCATTGATCAAACTTGTGCACCTACTAGCATTCACACTTCACAAATTATTTCTTTTACCATTTACCTACTCGAGGACTAGCAGGAATTAAGCTTGGGGATGCTGATACATCTCCAACGTATCTATAACTTATGAAGCATTCATGCTATTATCTTATCTATTTTGGATGTTTATGGGCTTTATTATACACTTTTATATTCTTTTTGGGACTAACCTATTAACCGGAGGCCCAGCCCATATTGCTGTTTTCTTGCCTATTTCAGTGTTTCGAAGAAAAGGAATACCAAACGGAGTCCAAACGGAATGAAACCTTCGGGAGCGTGATGTTTGGAACGAACGTGATCCAGGAGACTTGGAGTTGAAGTCAAGGAAGCTTCGAGGTGGCCACGAGGGTGCCCCCGCCTACTGGGCGTGCCCCCCTGTCTCGTGGGCCCCTCGAGGCTCCCCTGACCGACTTCTTTCGCCTATATATTCCCATATACCCTAAAAACATCAAAGCGAACAATAGATCGGGAGTTCCACCGCTGCAAGCCTCTGTAGCCACCAAAAACCTCTTGGGAGCCCATTCCGGCACCCTGCCGGAGGGGGATCCCTCACCGGTAGCCATCTTCATCGTCCCGGCGCTCTCCATGACAAGGAGGGACTAGTTCACCCTCGGGGCTCAGGGTATGTACCAGTAGCTATGTGTTTGATCTCTCTCTCTCTCTCTCTCTCTCTCTCTCTCTCTCTCTCTCTCTCTCTCTCTCGTGTTCTTGACTTCGCACGATCTTGATGTATCACGAGCTTTGCTATTATAGTTGGATCTTATGATGTTTCTCCCCTCTACTCTCTTGTAATGGATTGAGTTTTCCCTTTGAAGTTATCTTATCGGATTGAGTCTTTAAGGATTTGAGAACACTTGATGTATGTTTTGCCGTGCTTATCTGTGGTGACAATGGGTTATCACGTGATTCACTTGATGTATGTTTTGGTGATCAACTTGCGGGTTCCGCCTATGAACCTATGCATAGGGGTTGGCACACGTTTTCGTCTGGACTCTCCGGTAGAAACTTTGGGGCACTCTTTGAAGTACTTTGTGTTGGTTGAATAGATGAATCTGAGATTGTGTGATGCATATCGTATAATCATGCCCATGGATACTTGAGGTGACAATGGAGTATCTAGGTGACATTAGGGTTTTGGTTGATTTGTGTCTTAAGGTGTTATTCTAGTATGAACTCTATGATAGATCGAACAGAAAGAATAGCTTCGTGTTATTTTACTACGGACTCTTGAATAGATAGAACAGAATGGATAACTTTGAGGTGGTTTCGTACCCTACCATAATCTCTTCGTTTGTTCTCCGCTATTAGTGGATTTGGAGTGACTCTTTGTTGCATGTTGAGGGATAGTTATATGATCCAATTATGTTATTATTGTTGAGAGAACTTGCACTAGTGAAAGTATGAACCCTATGCCTTATTTCCTAGCATTGCAATACCATTTGTGCTCACTTTTATCATTAGTTACCTTGCTGTTTTTATATTTTCAGATTACAAAAACCTATATCTACCATCCATATTGCACTTGTATCACCATCTCTTCGCCAAACTAGTGCACCTATATTTACCATTGTATTGGGTGTGTTGGGGACACAAGAGACTCTTTGTTATTTGGTTGCAGGGTTGTTTGAGAGAGACAATCTTCATCCTACGCCTCCCACGGATTGATAAACCTTAGGTCATCCACTTGAGGGAAATTTGCTACTGTCCTACAAACCTCTGCACTTGGAGGCCCAACCACGTCTACAAGAAGAAGGTTGCGTAGTAGACATCACTTGCAAAGGTAAGATCTGATAGTGATAGATAAATAAAAGATCAAATATTTTTTCGCTTTTTTGTGTATAGATCTGAAAGTAAAAGATTCCAAAATAGTAGATCGGATATGATGGAAAATAGACCCCGGAGCCATAGGTTTCACTAGAGGCTTCTCTCTTGAAGGCAAATAATATGGTGGGTGAACAAATTACTGTCGAGCAATTGATAGAAAAGCGCAAAGTAATGACGATATCCAAGGCAATGATTATGCAATATAGGCATCATGTCCGTGTCAAGTAGACCGACTCCTGCTTGCATTTACTACTATTACTCCACACATCGACCGCTATCCAGCATGCATCTAGAGTATTAAGTCCATAAAGAACGGAGTAATGCCTTAAGTAAGATGACATGATGTAGAGGAATAAACTCAAACAATATGATGAAAATCCATCTTTTTATCCTCGATGGCAACAATTCAATACGTGTCTCGCTACCCCTACTTTCTCACTGGGTGAAATCACGCAAGTTTGAACCCAAAGCTAAGCACCTCTCCCATTGCAAGAAAAACCAATCTAGTTGGCCAAACCAAACCGATAATTCGAAGAGAAATATAAAGATACCAAATCATTTCTATAAGAATTCAGAGAAGATTTAAATAATATTCATTGATAAGCTGATCATAAATCCACAATTCATCGGATCTCGACAAACACGCCGCAAAAGAAGATTACATCGGATCCATATCCAAGAACATCAAGGAGAACATGGTATTGAGAATCAAAGAGAGATAAGAAGCCATCTAGCTACTAGCTATGGACCCATAGGTCTGTGGTAAACTACTCACGCTTCATCGGAAGGGCAATAGAGTTGATGTATGTAGATGCCCTCCGTGATCGAATCCCCTTCGGTAGGATGCCGCAAAAGACCCCAAGATGGGATCTCACGGGAACAAAAGGTTGCGGCGGTGGAAAAGTGTTTTCGTGGATGCTTCTGGTGGTTTTGGAATATATGTGAATATATAGGAAGAGCTAGGTCAGGAGGTCACCAAGGGGCCCACAAGGTAGGGGCGCCCCCCTAGGGCGCGCCCTCCACCCTTGTCGCCGCCTCTTGGCTCTTCTGACTTGCACTCCAAGTCCCCCGGGTGTTTTCTGGTCCAAGAAAAATCATCATGAAGTTTTATTCCATTTGGACTCCATTTAGTATTCCTTTTCTGCGAAGCTCAAAAACAAAGAAAACTTAGAAACTGGCACTGGGCTCTAGGTTAATAAGTTAGTCCCAAAAAAATATAAAATAGCATATTAATGCATATAAAACATCCAAAACAGATAATATAATAGCATGGAACAATCAAAAATTATAGATACATTGGAGACGTATCAAGCATCCCCAAGCTTAATTTTTGCTCATCCTCGAGTAGGTAAATGATAAAAACATAATTTTTGATGTGGAATGCTACCTAACATATTTATCCATGTAATTTTATTTATTGTGGCATGAATGTTCAGATCCATAAGATTCAAAACAAAAGTTTAATATTGACATAAAGACGATAATACTTCAAGCATATTAATAAAGCAATCATCTTCTCAAAATAACATGGCGAAAGAAAGCTATCCCTACAAAATCATATAGTCTGGTTATGCTCCATCTTCATCACACAAAGTATTCAAATCATGCACAACCCCGATGAGAAGCCAAACAATTGTTTCATACTTTTGATGTTCTCAAACCTTTTCAACTTTCACGTGATACATGAGCGTGAGCCACGGACATAGCACTATAGGTGGAATAAATATGGTGGTTGTGGAGAAGACAAAAAGAAGGAGATAGTCTCACATCAACTAGGCGTATCAATGGGCTATGGAGATGCCCATCAATAGATATCAATGTGAGTGAGTAGGGATTGCCATGCAGCGGATGCACTAGAGCTATAAGTTTATGAAAGCTCAAAAAGAAACTAAGTGGGTGTGCATGCAACTCGCTTGCTCACAACAACCTAGGGCAATTTGA
This sequence comes from Triticum timopheevii, assembly GCA_963921465.1. Lineage (NCBI taxonomy): Eukaryota > Viridiplantae > Streptophyta > Magnoliopsida > Poales > Poaceae > Triticum > Triticum timopheevii. Next base: position 160,113,207 of record OY997272.1, read on the forward strand.
GGAAGCCCATCATTGGAAAATACAATCCAAGTTCTATAATCAAAAATTTCGACTAGTATATGAAAGTGATAACATAGGAGACTCTCTATCATGAAGATCATGGTGCTACTTTGAAGCACAAGTGTGGAAAAAGGATAGTAACATTGCCCCTTCTCTCTTTTCTCTCATTTTTTGGTGGGCTTCTTTGGCCTCTTTTATTTTTTTGTAAATTCTGGAGACTCATCCCAACTTGTGAGGGAATCATAGCTTCCATCATCCTTTCCTCACATGGGACAATGCTCTAATAATGATGATCACCACACTTGTATTTACTTACAAATCAATAATTACAACTCAATACTTATAATAAAATATGACTCTATATGAATGCCACCGGCGGTGTAGCGGAATGTGTAATGACTCAAGCGTGACATGTAAAAAAATTATGAACGGTGGCTTTGCCACAAATACTATGTCAACTACATCATCATGCAAAGCAATATGATAATGATGAAGTGCGTCATAATAAACGGAATGGTGGAAGTTGCATGGCAATATATCTCGGAATGGCTATGGAACTGCCATAATAGGTAGGTATGGTGACTGTTTTGAGGAAGGTATATGGTGGGTGTATGGTACTGGCAAAAATTGCACGGTACTAGAGAGGCTAGCAATGGTCGAAGGGTGAGAGTGCGTATAATCCATGGACTCAACATTAGTCATAAAGAACTCACATACTTATTGCAAAAATCTATAAGTCGTCGAAACAAAGTACTACGCCCATGCTCCTAGGGGTATAGATTTGTTGGAAAAGATCATCGCTCGTCCCCGACCGCCACTCATAAGGAAGACAATCAATAAATAAACCATGCTCCAACTTCGTTACATAATGGTTCACCATACGTGCATGCTATGGGAATCACAAACTTTAACACAAGTATTTCTACAATCCACAATTATTCACAAGCATGACTCTAATATCACCATCCTCGTATCTCAAACAATCATAAGGAATCAAAATTCTCATAGTATTCAATGCACTTTATATGAAAGTTTTTATTATATCCCTCTTGGATGTCTATCATATTAGGACTAAATTCATAACCAAAGAAAATTACTATGATGTTTAGAAAGACTCTCAAAATAATATAAGTGAAGCATGAGAGTTCAACAATTTCTATAAAATAAAACCACCTCCGTGCTCTAAAAAGATATAAGTGAAGCACTAGAGCAAAATTGCCTAGCTCGAAAGATATAAGTGAAGCACATAGACTATTCTAATACATCACGATTCATGTGTGTCCCTCTATAAAGGTGTGTATAACAAAGATGATTGTGGCAAACTAAAAGGTAAAGACTCATATCACACAAGACACTTCGTGTGGTGAATAAAAATATAGCCTCAAGTAAAGTTACCAATAGATGAAGATGAAAGAGGGGATGCCATCCGGGGCATCCCCAAGCTTAGGCTCTTGGTTGTCCTTGAATATTACCTTGGGGTGCCTTGGGCATCCCCGAGCTTAGGATCTTGCCCATCCTTATTCGATAGTCCATCAAATCTTTACCCAAAACTTGAAAACTTCACAACACAAAACTCAACAGAAAGTCTCATGAGATCCGTTAGTATAATAAAATAAAGTCGCCACTTTTTGTACTGTTCTAAACTCATTCTTTATTTATATTGGTGTAATATCTACTGTATTTCAACTTCTCCATGGTTCATACCCCTTTATACTACCTGTGTATTCATCAAAATAAGCAAACAACACATAGAAAACAGAATCTGTGAAAAACAGAACAGTTTGTAATAATCTGTAAACTTAGAATACTTCCGTAACTCCAAAAATTCTGAAAATTAGGACAACAGAGGCAATTTATATATTAATATTGTGCAAAAATAATCATTATTTTATCATGCTTATGTGATTTTTAACAATTCTGGGACTGAGCGCAAAAGTTTTTGTTTTTCAGCAAGATCAAATCAACTATCACCATAAGCCATCCCAAAAGTCTTACTTGGCACAAACAGTAATTAAAACACAAAAACACATCGAACCAGAGGCTAGATGAATTATTTCATCGAAACAGAAAATAAAAATATTGGGTTGTCTTCCAACAGGTGCTTTTATTTAAAGCCTTTTAGCTAGGCATTCATAATTTTAATGATGCTCACATGAAAGATAATAATTGAAACACAAAGAGAGTATCATAAAACATGTGACAAATAAATCTAAGTCCAACATGATTCCTATGCGTAGAAATTTTATAGGAAAACAAATTATCAAGGCAAGCAAGATCTAGCATATGCAAGGAATAAGATAGAAACAATAGCAATCTCAACATAACGAGAGGTAATTTAGTAACATGAAAATTTCTAAAACCATATTTTCCTCTCTCATAATATTTACATGTGGTATCACATTAAAATTCAACAATATAGCTATCATATAAAATCTTCTCTTCATGATCCACATGCATGCAAAGTTGACACTCTTCCAAAATAGTGGGATTAACATTAATTAAAGTCATAACCTCTCCAAACCCACTTTTATCAAAAAATTCATAAGATTGAACACTCTCCAAATATGTGGATTACTTTTAGCTAAAGTTGACACTCTTCCAAACCCACTTTAAATATTATTGCAAACATATTCATCATGAGGCTTAAATAAATTTTCAAGATCATAAGAAGAATCACCCCAATCATGGTCATTACAATAAGTAGTGGGCATAGCAAAATTATCATCCCCAAGCTTAGGGTTTTGCACATTTTTAGCACAATTGACATCAATAGAATTTATAATAACATCATTGCAATCATGCTTTTCATTCAAGGAGCTATCGTGAATCACTTCATAAATTTCTTCTTTTAGCACTTCATCACAATTTTTAGATTCAGGAATTTCAAGCAAAACTTCATAAAGATAATCTAGTGTACTCAACTCACTAGCAATAGGTTCATCATAATTGGATCTCTTAAAAAGATTGGCAAGTGGATGAGGATCCATAAACTCTTTGCTTACTGTTTTTCAATAAAATACACAATTATGCCAAGTAAGACATAAGGGCAAACAAAAATACGGACGAAAGAAGGGCGAATAAAAAGGCATCTCTTTTCAAAAATCATTTTAAAAGTGGGGGAGAGGAACACGAGAGGCAAATGTCGAATAATGTAATGCAAGAGATGAGAGTTTTATGATGGGTACTTGGTAGGCTTGATGTAGATCTTCTCGGCAACGTTACCAGAAATTGGCAAGTTGACAGGAGACTAATCTTGACTTGGCGTAAATCTCCCCGGCAACGACGCTAGAAATTCTTCCTGCTACTTCTTGAGCATGTGTTGGTTTTTCCCTTGAAGAGGAAAGGGTGAAGAAACACAGTAGAGATAAGTATTTCCCTCAGTTAAGAACCAAGGTATTAATCGAGTAAGAGAAAACGCGCAAATCACCAATACCTGCACAAAAAATCAAACACTTGCGCCCAATGCGATAAAGGGGTTGTCAATCCCTTCACGGTCACTTGCAAAGGTGAGATCTGATATAGATAGATAAATAAAATATAAAATATTTTTGGGTTTTTTGGCGTATAGATCTAAAAGTAAAAGATTGCAAAATAGTAGATCAGAAACTAATATGATGGAAAATAGACCTGGAGGTCATAGGTTTCACTCGAGGCTTTTCTCTTGAAGGCAAATAATACGGTGGGTGAACAAATTACTGTCGAGCAATTGATATAAAAGCGCAAAGTAATAACGATATGCAAGGCAATGATTATGCAATATAGGCATCACGTCCGTGTCAAGTAGACCGACTCCTGCCTGCATCTACTACTATTACTCCACACATTGACCGCTATCCAACATGCATCTAGAGTATTAAGTTCATAAAGAACGGAGTAACGCCTTAAGTAAGATGACATGATGTAAACGAATAAACTCGAGCAATATGATGAAAATCCCATCTTTTTATCCTCGATGGCAACAATTCATACGTGTCTCGCTACCCCTACTTTGTCACTGGGTGAAATCACGCAAGATTGAAACCAAAGCAAAGCACCTCTCCCATTGCAAGAAAAATCAATCTAGTTGGCCAAACCAAACCGATAATTCGAAGAGAAATACAAAGATACCAAATCATGCATATAAGAATTCAGAGAAGATTCAAATAATATTCATAGATAAGATGATCATAAATTCACAATTCATCAGATCTCGACAAACACACCGCAAAAGAAGATTACATCGGATAGATCTCCAAGAACATCGAGGAGAACGTGGTACTGAGAATCAAAGAGAGAGAAGAAGCCATCTAGCTACTAGCTATGGACCCATAGGTCTATGGTAAACTACTCCCGCTTCATTAGAAGGGCAATAGAGTTAATGTAGATGCCCTCCTTTATCGAATCCCCCTTCGGCAGGATGCCGGAAAAGGTCCCAAGATGGGATCTCACGGGAACAGAAGCTTGCGGCGGTGGAAAAGTGTTTTCGTGGATGCTTCTGGTGGTTCTGGAATATATGTGAATATATAGGAGGAAGAGCTAGGTCGGGAGGTCACCGAGGGGCCCACAAGGTAGGGGCGCCCCCCTAGGGCGCGCCCTCCACCCTTGCTGCCACCTCGTGACTCTTCTGACTTGCCCTCCAAGTCCCTTGGGTGTCTTCTGGTCCAAGAAAAATTATCATGAAGTTTTATTCCGTTTGGACTTCATTTAGTATTCCTTTTCTGCGAAGCTCAAAAACAAGGAAAAAACAGAAACCGGCACTGCACTCTAGGTTAATAAGTTAGTCCCAAAAATAATATAAAATAGCATATTAATGCATATAAAACATCCAAAACAGATAATATAATAGCATGGAACAATAAAAAATTATATATACGTTGGAGACGTACCACACTTTCATGGGTGTAGCCTTAGGCAAGGGGATCCCATCTCACCCCTGTTGTTCAATTTCGTGGCTGATGCTCTATCTTGCATCCTCGAGCGTGCATCGGTTTCTTGCCATATTACCCTTGTTATCTCTGACCTCATCCCCTTGGGTGTTCTCACTTGCAATATGCCGATGATACGAGTGTTCTCGTCGAAAACAATGAGTCTCTCTGGACTTAAACTCAATCTTTTGAAAAAGTGAAGCTCTAGTTCTTGGTTGTTCTTTTGTTGAGGCTATCCGGGTGTCTAATCTTCTTAATTGTAATCTTGGCACCTTTCCTTTAAAATACCTTGGAATTCCTATCCCCCCTTAAACTCTTCTCGAAAGATTTTTCTACCACGGTTCTCAAAGTGGACAATGGGGTCATGCCCTGGTGGGGCGTTATAACAGCAATGTTGGGAAAGTCCGTCTAACTAATTCTTGCCTATGTTTCTTATGGGTTTTTATCAGCTGCCGAAGGATACACACGGTGAGTTTGATAAACACCATAGTGACTTCTAATGGAATGCGACTGATAACAGGACGATAAGTGGAATATCATTTGTCGACCTAAAAGCCATGGTGCTTTGGGTATTATCAACACGTCTATTATGAACAAATGTCTGATAATCAAATAGTGGTGGCGCATTTTGGATTCTTCTCCCGGGATGCTTTGATATTTTAAAACCTAAATATTTCCCTTCTTCGAGTCCTCCGTTTGCCTCTGCCTCCAATGGTTATCAATTTTGGCACGATTTGATAAAGGTTTGCGAGAATTTCCGTGCTCATGTGAAATTTGTTGTCAATAATGGGAAGTCGGTTCTCTTTTGGCTTGGCTGGTAGTGTGGGGACGCCCCTCTGTGATTTCCATTTCGGAGCTTGCTTGTAATAATTGGGATCTGGGCTTTCCTCAGTATCTATCTCATGTAGAGTTGGAAGATTGGCACCTTCTTGTTGCCATATATATAGTGTTCGATGTATAGTTTTTCTACCTGAGTTTTTTTTTTGCGTGATTTTCTGCGTGAGTTTGTAGCAATTATATAGTGCCGGTGATATATGACCAATCATTACCCCGCAAAAAAAGGATATATGACCAATCATTACATTTGCTTTTGCAATTCATTCCATTATTATTGTTTGCAATACATTACCACAGAAGTGGCTGCTAAATCAAGCACATATACACCAGATCCCCGGGATAGTCTTGTTGCCCTCCTAGCTTCCGTACATCGTCAGACCCTGTTGGACGGATGATTTTGGTCGTGACACTTGATAGTACAGAAGCATGTGTTGAGCCTTCCGGGGCTGTAGTATCCTCCTCTGGCTGGATCCTATTCGGCGCCCTCTGCGCCCGATACAGCACAATCCGCAAATGGGCGCATACCCCCCCGCTCCGCTGGGCCGGCCCATCTTGCTTTTTTCCCCTGTGTTAAAAAAGCACCACAAAAACTAATGCTAGTACGGGGAGTCGAACCGTGGACGTCCTGCGCACTAGTAAGCTGCGGTAACAACAACGCCATAATCCATTACGTGCTAACTTTTATATTTTTACATCTTTTCTTCCTTCTTTTGTTTCTTCTGTTTGTGTTTTCCTGTTTTCGTTTTTCTATTTTATTTTTCCTTTTTTTTCTTCTTCCTAGGTTCGATGAACTTTTTTCAAATCCGTCAACTTCTTATTTAAAATTGATGAATTTTTTTTATCAAATTCGATGAACTATTTTCAAATTAGGTGAACTTTTTTTGAGCCGGGTGAACTTTTTTCGAATTCGATGAACTTTTTTCAGAATTCGATGAACTTTTTCTGAATTTGATGAACTTTTTTGAATTCGGTGAACTTTTTTCAGAATTCGATGAACTTTTTCCGAATTTGATGAACTTTTTTTGAATTCGGTGAACTTTTTTCGAATGGGTGACCGTATTTTCGAATTCGATGAACTTTTTTCAGAATTCGATGAACTTTTTCTGAATTTGATGAACTTTTTTGAATTCGGTGAACTTTTTTCAGAATTCGATGAACTTTTTCTGAATTTGATGAACTTTTTTTGAATTCGGTGAACTTTTTTTCAAATTCAATGAACTTTTTTCGAATGGGTGACCGTCTTTTCGAATGGGTGACCGTCTTTTCGAATTCGGTGAACTTTTTTCGAATTTGATGAACTTTTTTTGAATTCGAAAAACTGTTTTTGAAGGACAAGAGTACATACTGTAGCAAACTGGTTTGTTTTGTCCAAGAAAATCAGTACATACTAGACCCCCTCCTTGGCGCCTTTAGCGCCCGTTAGGGAATCCAGCGCTCGCTGCTTCGCTTGCATGGGCCTGGCCCAGCAACGTTCGCTGGCTTCCGCCGCTCGATCGTCTGCTCCCACGGCTCGCTAGCTAGCTGCTGCGTCGCTTGCTCAAAAAAAAAAAAGCTGCCTGCTCGATCACTTTTTTCTTCACTCAAAAAATGCTACAGTATGTACTGATTTTCTTGGACAAAACAAACCAGTTTGCTACAGTATGTACTCTTGTCCTTCAAAAACAGTTTTTTGAATTCAAAAAAAGTTCATCAAATTCGAAAAAAGTTCACCGAATTCGAAAAGACGGTCACCCATTCGAAAAAAGTTCATTGAATTTGAAAAAAAGTACACCGAATTCAAAAAAAGTTCATCAAATTCAGAAAAAGTTCATCGAATTCTGAAAAAAGTTCACCGAATTCAAAAAAGTTCATCAAATTCAGAAAAAGTTCATCGAATTCTGAAAAAAGTTCATCGAATTCGAAAATACGGTCACCCATTCGAAAAAAGTTCATTGAATTTGAAAAAAAGTTCACCGAGTTCAAAAAAAGTTCATCAAATTCGGAAAAAGTTCATCGAATTCTGAAAAAAGTTACCCGAACTCAAAAAAGTTCATCAAATTCAGAAAAAGTTCATCGAATTCTGAAAAAAGTTCATCGAATTCGAAAAAAGTTCACCCGGCTCAAAAAAAGTTCACCTAATTTGAAAATAGTTCATCGAATTTGATAAAAAAAATTCATCAATTTTAAATAAGAAGTTCACGGATTTGAAAAAAGTTCATCGAACCTAGGAAGAAGAAAAAAAGGAAAAATAAAATAGAAAAACGAAAACAGGAAAACACAAACAGAAGAAACAAAAGAAGGAAGAAAAGATGTAAAAATATAAAAGTTAGCACGTAATGGATTATGGCGTTGTGGTTACCGCAGCTTACTAGTGCGCAGGACGTCCACGGTTCGATTCCCCGTACTAGCATTAGTTTTTGTGGTGCTTTTTTAACACAGGGGAAAAAAGCAAGATGGGCCGGCCCAGCGGAGCGGGGGGGTATGCGCCCATTTGCGGATTGTGCTGTATCGGGCGCAGAGGGCGCCGAATAGGATCCAGCCTCCTTTGTAGTCCTCGGTGATGCAGGCCGCGTCGCAGGCTGGGTTGGCGCAGACTGCATAATAGGTCTGGCTCGGCCCTTCGCATGGCGTATCCTTCTTCCCTGCTCAGTCACCGCCAGTTATCAGCTTAAGAAGTTAAGAAGATGCTACCATGCTTAATAAGAATTTCAGGAGAAAAGGGGCTCACCTTAAGCAAAGGTGAGGAGGAGGAAGAACAGGGCAGTCGCTGCAACCTTGGCACCCATGGCAGACAGACTCAATCGACTCAAGCAGGTGAAGGAAATTTTCTTGCTGGAGTGAGGAGAAAAGGGTCTAGCTAGGTGTCCATTTATAGTGTTAGACTTCGTATTGTAGCCCTACTGTGTAAACCATACCTTATTGGTATTGGACTTATATGTCATTATTATATATATGTGATAGGCCACCCCTGTGAGGGTTGAGCCAGTTTTCCCAAAACCTACGATTTACATGGTATCGAGTCTAACCTAGGTCCTCCACCCCACCCGCCATCGCCGCCGCCGCCGCGCCAAAAAAAACCTAAACCCTAGGGCCGCCATCGCCGCCGCCGACGCCATGACCACTTTCGCTTCGGGCGCCGCCAGTTCCGGGTCCATCCCCGCGTCGCTTGCCGCCCTCCTCAACCTCCCACCTCACCCGTGGCTCCGTCGGTGCCCCAGTTCTTCGGCACCACCACTGTGGGCTCCATGTTCTCAGCTCCAATCCCGCCGCCGTCGCCTGCAACCTCCGCCGCCACGACGGCGATCCTACCCGCGGCGCCACCCGTGGCCTCTTCCTCATCACTTGTCGTCCTCCCGGCGGACTCGGGGGAGGTTCCGCCCGCGGTGCCACCCGCGGCCACGCTCGCGACTCTGCCTCTACTTATATGTCATGCTAGAATTGTATTAACCGGAAACATGATACATGTGTGAATACATAGACAAAACATATAGTCACTAGTATGCCTCTACTTGACTAGCTCATTGATCAAAGATGGTTATGTTTCCTGACCATAGACATGTGTTGTCATTTGATTAGTGGGATCACATCATTAGAAGAATGATGTGATTGACATGACCCATTCCGTTAGCCTAGCACTTGATCGTTTAGTATACTGCTATTGCTTTCTTCATGACTTATACATGTTCCTGTAACTATGAGAATTATGCAACTCCCGTTTACCGGAGGAACACTTTGGGTACTACCAAACGTCACAACGTAACTGGGTGATTATAAAGGAGTACTACAGGTGTCTCCGAAGGTACATGTTGAGTTGGCGTATTTCGAGATTACGTTTTGTCACTCCGATTGTCAGAGAGGTATCTCTGGGCCCTCTCGGTAATGCACATCATTATAAGCCTTGCAAGCAATATGACCAAATGAGTTGGTTGCGGGATGATGCATTACAGAACGAGTAAAGAGACTTGCCGGTAACGAGATTGAACTAGGTATTGGATACCGACGATCAAATCTCGGACAAGTAACATACCGATGACAAAGGGAACAACGTATGTTGTTATGCGGTTTGACCGATAAAGATCTTCGTAGAATATGTAGGAACCAATATGGGCATCCAAGTCCCGCTATTGGTTATTGACCAATAATAGTTCTAGGTCATGTCTACATAGTTCTCGAACCCGTAGGGTCCGCACGCTTAACGTTACGATGACAGTTTTATTATGAGTTTATAAGTTTTGATGTACCGAAGTTTGTTCGGAGTCCCGGATGTGATCACGGACATGACGAGGAGTCTCGAAATGGTCGAGACATAAAGATTGATATATTGGACGACTATATTCGGATACTGAAAGTGTTCCGGGTGATTTCGGAGAAAACCGGAGTGCCGGAGGGGTTACCGGAACCCCCCGAGGAAGTATTGGGCCTTAGTGGGCCTGAGGGGAGAGAGAGGGCAGCAGCCCAGGAGGTGGCGCGCCCCCTCCCATGGGGAGTCCGAATTGGACTAGGGGAGGGGGGCGCGGCCCCTCTTTCCCTCTCCCTCTCCCCCTCTTTCCTTCCCCCTTCCTCCTTCCTAGTTGGACTAGGAAAGGGGAGTCCTACTCCCACTAGGAGGAGGACTCCTCCCTCCTTAGCACGCCCCAAGGGCCGGCCGGCCTCCCCCCTTGCTCCTTTATATACGGGGGCGGGGGGCACCCCATAGACACACAAGTTGATCTACGGATCGTTCCTTAGCCGTGTGCGGTGCCCCCTCCACCATATTCCACCTCGGTCGTATCGTCGTGGAGTTTAGGCGAAGCCCTGCGCCGGTAGAACATCATCATCGTCACCACGCCGTCGTGCTGACGGAACTCATCTCCGGAGCTTTGCTGGATCGGAGGCCGGAGATCGTCATCGAGCTGAACGTGTGCTGAACTCGGAGGCTCCGTACGTTCGGTGCTTGGATAGGTCGGATCGTGAAGACGTACGACTACATCAACCGCGTTGTGCTAACGCTTCCGCTTACGGTCTACGAGGGTACATGGACAAACACTCTCCCCTCTCGTTGCTATATCATCACCATGATCTTGCGTGTGCGTAGGAATTTTTTTGAAATTACTACGTTCCCCAACAGCCATGCCGCCGCGGGATGCCCGAGCTTCACCCGCCGCCAACATCTAGGGCCGCCACCCCGGTATCCAGACAGAACATTGCTGCTGCACCGGCCTTGTTCCGCCGCCGCCAACCTGCCGAGCCGCCAGCCACTGTGACCTCCACCACCATGGCCATGCAAGCCCTCCGAGCAACCGACACTACTAGATCTTCCACGAAGCTCGCAGCTCCGCCCCTCACCACCCGCCACCTTGCACCGTCGCCGGAGGAACGACCGCGCCGCCGCATTGCAGATCAGGTCGGAGCGCCCTGGCACCGCGGGAGACCCGCCTCACCCGATGTGACGCAAGAGGGAAGAGGGCCTCCGCCACCGCCGTCAGCCGCCCGGGGCTTCGCCCTACGGTCTCCTCCAACAGCGGCGGAGGGGAGAGGGAAAATGGTGGCGCCCGGCGGCGGTGGGGGCTAGGGTTTCTACCTGGGCTGCCCAGGCGGGGGGCGACACGGGGGCAAGGGTCTTAAGTGGAAATTGAGCGAATCAATTCTCTAGAGTGGCAAATCAACGAAGCCCCACAAAAGAAGTGGCAAAAATAAAAAATTTTGAGGCTATGCAGTTGTCTCGCGATTTGTTGCACAGCAAGAAATTGTCATGCACGCCACACCCGGCAATAAACGCACTCTGGTTCACCGAGATGATATCTCGAAGGAGTGGTGCGAGCCAGAGCGATAGGACTTTCGCGAACAATTTCGCAAGGGGATGGATCAGGTTAGGGCGATAGTCAAAGAGCGAGGAGGCGTCGAGTTTCTTGGGCAACAAGGAAAGCAAAGCTCCATTGAGTTTATGGAAGCTGTGCCCATTCATCTGGAATTGCTTGTGAAAAGCCTTGCAGATGTCTGACTTCGAAGACATTCATCACCTTCTCGTGGGTTGAGTGTTCTGGAACCGCACCCTGGTCTGGTGCAAGTTCACCAAACCACCGCCTGATCGATGTGCTACCCTCTACATCTGGTGGAGCATGGTGCTGGCCGCTTCACCTTCATGCCTATGGAAAGGCCTTGCTCCATTGTCTCCTTGGTGGCTTGGGCAATATGGAAGCATCGTACCGTCGTTATCTTTCATCATCGGTACCCCTCCATCAATGATCTGTTCTCGACCCTTCAAGATGAAGTGCGCGCTTGGGCCAAAGCCGGCGCCAAAGGGATGCAAGCCTTGCTTGATGTAATGTAAAACTTACATTTTGGGGCCGAGCATCCCCTCTTCTTCTACTCATGAGAATCCCCCACATGCCTCACTAGTATACATGTTTGATATTCACAAACCTTGTAACCAACTCTACCTATCAATGCAATAATACACTTCCATGCATATTTCTTTCCTACTTCTAAAGTTTTGAGTTGGTGGTGGTTCGTTCACTTCCAATGCCCACCCCATATTCATCGTGACAAGTGGACCATCCAATTTTTCAGATGCGAGGCAGCAGCCAGGCAATCGATAATTTTTTATGGGCGATGCTACACATTGGCCGGCGGATCTTTTTACAAGATCCGCTACCTTGATAGTTGTTTGATCTGGCCCTATTCAGCAGCCCAACCCTTCCATCATCATTGCAACAGAGACAATGTTGCAGAAGTCTTACAATAGACCTCGTGTTGCAAAAACATTTGCAATAGAGTTTTTGTGCATAACTTTTTCGTCTTAACTTTTCTGCAACATGGGTGTTGTTGCGGAAGGACTTCTGCAACACATTTGATGTTGTAGAAAAATTCCCAGGGCCGCAAAGGCATGCATCCAGTGAGGCGGGGCTAGTGAGGAAAGGAGAGGAAACCCATGGAGGGAGGAAGGAGCCAGGGGCGGTAAAGGTGCTCGGTGGGGTGGTGGGGCGAGGCTCGCTGGCGGCAGTGCTCCGGCGACCAGCCAGACGGTGTGGCGGCGCATGGATTGAATCGGCAAGGTGGTTGGCGCAGCTCCAAAATCAACCGAGATGGCTGACTCACAGGTTTTGAAGCACCTAGTGTGTTGCAATTAGGAGTTTTACAATGACTAGCGTGTTGCAATTAGGAGTTTTGCAATAACTAGGGTGTTGCACTAAGATGTACGTTGTATACTCTCTGAAAAATCTCTCTATTATTTTTGGCTCCATACTTTCTCCCCCACCGCATTCCACCTGGTTTCATGGCGTAGCACGGGCATCTTACTAGTTGAGGGGGAAAATCCAAATCTCTCAATGAGCATAGGTGTAAGGTCAAGGCAAGCGACCCTGATTATGACCACCCCCATCATCAAGTTTTTTGGTGTGGCCACACATCGCCTAGAAAGTGGCTTCAGATGAATTCGCATTTTATCGTGTAAGTCTTTATTAAATAATTTAATAAAAATAGTTGTGTGCAATTTTTAATGCAAATGCTAGGGTTTAATCTCATTTTCTAAGAAAAAAGGCACTTGGAAAGAAAATGGCACCAAGACGAGCCCCCACGCGAGGTGCTCAAGATATGTTTTACAGTTGTATTAGCGGTGGTTTCCGTCAAAGCTACCGGTCGAGGAGTGCCATTGTAGTTTTGTTGACGGCCAAGGCCTCCTACAGGCTAGCGGTCGAGTCATCGGCTGGTCTCGTTGGACACGTAAGAGTATCTCCAATAGATGATGTAAAATACATCACCATAAAATGCTAGATGTAAAATTTACATCTTCAAAATACACCCAACTCCAAAACATGATGTAAAATACATGAGCCGTGGAGCCGCCGCTCTAACAGGTGATGTAAAGATGGCCAACGATCGTGCGGTAGCAGTTTTATAGCCGCACTCCAACAACACCGCAGCCTCATTCATTCGAATCAAAATCATCACATGGACATATAAAATCAACAATATTTCAATTTCAACATGAACTCAACTTCCGTAGCAAACAAAGTTCATAATCCAACAAAAAATGCATCATATCAAATAAAGTCCATGATCCAACAAATAAAAGTACACATAAACATAAGATAAAACATAGCATCTCAACTTTCATCCTCTTCGTTGTTACTTGTCATGTTATGGACATTGGCATCATCATTAATGGGTTCTTTCTAGACGTTCTCATGCGTTGATGTATCAATGCCGCCACCTCCACCCGAAGAACCTCCCATGCCACTCATGTTGCTACCGAAGCCACCTCCTGTGTCGCTCAAGTTTTTACCGAAGACACCATACATGTTGCCACAGAAGGCACCACCCATGTTGCCACCAAAGACACCACCCACTTTGCCACCAAAGGCACCACCCGTGGCACTTCCCATCATGTTCATGTAGCCACCCCTTCCACCAATTCCACCACCCATGCCACCTCCCATTCCTCCAATTCCACCGATGCCACCTCCTATTCCACCCATTCCTCCTCTCATTCCACCCACGGCACCTCACGTTCCTCCTCCCATCATGTTTCTCATGAGCATGGTCTTTTTCATGATCATTTCATCGCGACAAAGCTCAACATACGATTTTTGCTTGGGGTCAAGGCCACTTGTGTCCATGAACATAAACTTGAGGGTCCATCCTCTACCAACTTAAGCTCATCGGACTGCGACTATCCCTTTAAAGGTAGTCCAGCTTGGTTCGATGCATTATCTGTCGAACCACATCTTTTGCAAAGTGCCCTCATAGATGAGGTTTAGGCTGCTATTGCCGTCCATGAGGACTTTGGTCAGTCGATAGCCATCAATGATAGGGTCGTGGACGAGGGCCGCAACTCCTCGGCCGTGAGCTCCCATTGTTTGGTCTCCCGATCAAAAGTGATCGGCATGTCCGACCATTTGTTATTTGATGTCACTACATGGTTGACGTGGCAGATCTCTTGAAGAGCTCTTTTCCGTTGATTTCTGAAGGAGTGGGTGTTGTATATCATTAGGACCTCCTTGTCTTCAGACGATTGCTCGAAATGGCTAGGTGTAATTCCATGGCTTGTTAATACACCAAGGTTGTCGAGGAGTTCCACTCCTCCCCTTACTACCTTCTGACAATCCAGCATGCTCGAAGCATGTGAGTCGGCAGTTTATCTGAGGAGACAGAGTGAATTACGTTGGTCCAATATCACGTCTAGCGTCGATTTGGGTCCCTTACCTGGTTGTTTTTTCTTCCGTGGCAGCTGATCTTCGGATCTATCGGTGCTAGAGGGCTTTGGGCGTAGGTTACGATGTGGGCGTCTGCCATCCTCGCCTGGCTCGGATTGTTCCTGCTTCAGATTCTGGTACCATTGATTGGCCAACCAGGCATCCTCCGTAACGCAATATCTTTGTTACTATCCCAAATAGCTCAGCACACATTCTGAGGTGTTTCTGTGCCATAGCTTTTCTGATTCCTTCATTGTAATAGTTGTGAAGGAATGCCGCTAAGGCCTCCCATTTCATACAATCTGGGATTTTGTTCTTGACGAACAAGATCTCGTCTAGAACTGTCAAACTGTTTCTTTTGTGTTTTGTATGACAAGAGCTAGATCCCAGATGTCGGCTGCCCCTGACTTATTGGGGCAATAGGTGACATTGGGGTGGGTGAGAAATTTTTATTTCAAACCGATCTGACATCGACCTCCTGGTGAGGTTTCCCGAGGTTGATCCAATATAGACCTTGGGATCGCCTGTGCAGCCTGGCTATTCTGGCCATCATTGTGATTCATCGAAACCGAGCTCCATGCTTTATCTTGTGAAACGTAACTTTCATCCCCAGCTAGTGCGAAACCGACAATTGGGCGGTGATCCTCTATGGCTCCTTGGCCAGACCTAAAGTCATGGCCGAGGAAGTATCCAGAAAGTTTGGGTTGTCGACATCGATGTCCAGGTGAAATGCTTCGGTTGAACCGAGGTTTAGGTGCTCCGTAGTAGAAACTATGCTGGAGTGGATCAGTTCGTTGAGCGATAATGCCATTAAACCGTTTTAACCACATAGCGGGACCTGTATGGGCCACCAATGTTGGGGTTGAATCCGGCAGATCTCGGGTAAGGAGTTCCGAGCTGGTGATTCTAGCTTGATAGTAACAGAAAAAAGAGGAACACCATGTTTTACCCAAGGATGCATCAAGAGAGAATGGCTTCCAGGCTATACAAATCAACACATCTTCGGTGTTCGAATAATTTGTGGTTCTTCCTTCACACTGCCAATGAAGCCCTCCTCCATGTCGAGATTCTCATCATCAAGTTGAGTATCATATTCTAGCAATTCACATACTTGAGAGAGAGAGAGAAAACTGTGACATTTGTCATGCGCATGAATGTCTCGTCATCAAGACTAGAAATGCACGTACACACAATCTCACATTCTAATCATACGGGACATGAGAAAAGAACAATCAATAAAGAAAGATTTTTTTAACCTTTGCGACATTTCGTCAAGCACGTTGGGGGCGGCGGGGTTGCACGGCGGCTGCTTGGTGCTGCCACCATAGGATTTGGCCGGGGGCGCCTTCTTTGTCAGCGGCACACTTGCTCCGACGGCAGCCACGGGACGGGCTGGAGTGAATCCGGTTCGGTGGGATGGGGTCGGCATGACAACGATGGCCGCATCTGGAAAGGTGGGAGCCCCGTGGGCGACCGCGACGAGGTGCGTAAGAGCGGCCGGGGGAGTCGGCCATGGGGTCAGGTGACATCTGACGGGCGGGGGGGGGGGGGGGGGGGGTGAAGTTTTAAAATAATATTGTTGACACGGGATGAGAGGGCATCATCTAATTCGAGAAGAAAGAGCCCGCCCTAAAATCCAGGCATGAGAATATTGAGGGATTGGTCAAGCAGGAGCCCGTAAGACAGCTTTGTAACTACTGTCCATAAGTGCAGAATTATCGAATATAGTGATCGTTGTATTGTTTTCCTGCCTGAGTTTTTTTTTTCCGGGGTGTTGTGCCGGAGTTTCTGGCAATTTTATAGTGGCCGGAGATATATGACCAAACATTCAAAAAAGGAAAAACTGCGAATTCATTCCATTGTTATTGTTTGCAATACATTACCAATTTTCTGTTAAATTAAAGCATGCTGGCTCCCGTACATCGTCAGACCCTGTTGGGCGCAAGAGTTTGGTCGTGACACTTGTTAGTACAGAGGCATGTGTTGAGCCTTCCGGGGCTGCAGTATCCACCTTTGTAGTCCTCGGTGATGCAGGCCGCGTCGCAGGCTGGGTCGGCGCAGACTGCATGATAGGTCTGGCTCGGCCCTTCGCATGGCGTATCCTTCTTCCCTGCTCAGTCACCGCCAGTTATCAGCTTAAGAAGTTAAGAAGATGCTACCATGCTTAATAAGAAAATTTAAGGGGAAAAGGGGCTCACCATAAGCAAAGGTGAGGAGGAGGAAGAACAGGGCAGTCGCTGCAACCTTGGCACCCATGGCAGACAGTCTCAATCGATTCAAGCAGGCGAAGGAAAATTTTGTTGCTGGGGCGAGGAGAAATGGGTCTAGCCAGGAGTCTATTTATAGGGGATGGATTGCGCCTCAATACCTCAGATATTATGGATATAAATCAATTTCTTGATTTTGGGTAGTACATGCGCCTTATCTTTCCAGGCACATAATCAACATCATAAATGCCATTACTAATGCCTCAAATCAGGATATGCATATCCACTGCCGCAATTTACGTGGGCCTCCTAACCTGGTTCGTCTCTTCTTTGTTGCTGTGAGTACGATGTACTATGCGTTGCCCGGTTGCCGTCATCTAACGTGAGGGCTACCATCGTTTTTTTCCTTTTTGTATTTTGCACTTTTTTTATGAAGTGTAAGTATAAATTCACATGTCATGTCAACACTTCAATACTGGTACCCGTACCAATCGAGTTGGAACGAGCTCTTCTACAACCATATATGTATTCAGATAGTACTAATTATCAAGTTCGACCGTACTTGCTACAATGCTCGAAAACTTAAACTTCCGTCAGCCCTGCCTCTGAACACGGCCAAACACCGGTGTAGGATTCAGTTTGGCTTACACCCAGCTCCTCTAGGCTAGGGGCTCACCAAAGTGACCATAAACAATGGTCAACACATGTTGCGCAGACTCAATCCGTTCAATGGAAAAGGAAGAAAAAATATGAATAGCACAAAAGGTAATCGAAGGAACTACTAATAAGCACAAGCACCTGCTTTTTTCAAATTGATAAGCACAAGCAACTAGCAGGATGAGATAGCGATAAGTCTGACTAATAAGTTAAATCTCAGTCCACTGTGACTGGCACTAATAGGATTTCTGACTCCTTAAGCCCAAGTCAAACTACATCATCGGAGCGACATAAGATCAAGTTCACAGCACCGAACGGCGCCGTCACACCACCACGTACGGAAGCCTGACCTGGTGATTGCCGATCAGCTCTGTCAAGAGCACGGCACCGTGCGCCGGCTCTCCTCCGGTGGGCGCGGTCAGCACAATTTCCACCTCGAACGTCGCCTTCTCGCCCGCACCGCCGAACTCCAGCGTCAACGGCGTCACGGCCACGGCCACGTTGCTCGGCGCCGACCACGACTCCTGGTACGTGGCCGCGCCCGCCCCGACGTTGGTCGCCGTCCTGCTGAAGCGCATCCTCCCGGAGGTCGCGTTGGCGCCGAACGTGGCGATGAACGACGGGTAGTTCACGTCGTTGTTGGACGAAGCGGAGCAACTGTACGCCGTGGACGACCGCGTGACCGCCGCGATCTGGGTGACGGTGTAGTTCGCGGCGCAGAGGAGCGCGACGAAGTCCCGCGGCCCGGCGTCAAAGACGAGACCCGGGTCCAGAGCAGAGTTGGGGTTGACATGCCCCGAGCCCATGGCCAGCGGGCTTGCCATGCCGTTGCCGTTGCCGGCGTCGGTGATGGGACGAAGCAGATTGTCGACCGCGCTCGCCGTGGTCACCATTGCAGACTTGATCTTGGCCGGGCTCCAATCCGGGTGCGCCGCCCGGAGCAGCGCCGCCACGCCGCTGGCGTGCGGGCACGCCATTGAAGTCCCGGACGCGACTTGGAAGTCGCCGACCAAAGCCGTCCTCCCTACGTACGCCAACGGAGCGACGGGTGGCCACGACGCTAGTATACTGTCACCCGGCGCCAATATGTCCGGCTTGAGGACGCCCGCAAAACTCGGCGACGGCCCTCGGGAGGAGTAAAAGGCGACCACCGGCGCCGGTGCTCTGCCGAGGACGGTCTGCTGGAAGTTGATCGTGGCCGTCGGCTGCGAGCTGGAGGTGAGATACTTGAGCAGCGCCGGCGCATCCTCTGGGCTAATCGCGATAACCGGCAGCGGATACTCACCCGTCAGGGGTTCGTCCGTCTCGGTCTGCGGGACGAAGATGGCGGCCGTGAGACCGGCCGCGGCGGCAATCTTCATCTGATGGTCCATCGCACCAAGCCCAGTGTCGCGGCAGACGATAATGCTGTTCTTTGTCGACAGACTTTGAAGCAGAGCTGATGAGGTGCACGCGGACAGCGTATCGTTGTAGACCAGCTTCGCTTCAGAAACCCAAGCATTTGCTGGATACGACGTGACCCCAGCGATTGTGGTGATGCCTTGCTTCGTGTCTCCGTAGGTCACGGTGCCGGCGAACATTTGCCGGTCCACCGTGCCGGCCGCCACCGTGAGGACCCATGGGATCCCATTGTGAAGCGTGGCCAACCCATGGACGCCATCGTTCCCCGCTGACGCAGACACGACGATGCCGCGCTCCATGGCAGCGAACGAGGCAATTGCAACTGGATCCGTGTAGAGCGGCTCGTTGTTGAACCCCAGGGAGATGGAGACGACATCGACGCCGTCCGCGATCGCCGCGTCCATGGCGGCCAGGACGTCGGCCGTCACGAAGCCGTTGGGCCAGCTGACCTTGTAAGCCGCGATATGGGCACGTGGAGCTGTTCCACGCGCCGTGCCACGCCCGTAGCCGAAGAAGGACGCGCACGGCACAGGGCTGCCCGCGGCCGTGGACGCCGTGTGCGTGCCGTGGCCGTCGTCGTCGCGCGTCGAGTTCATGGAGATGGTGTCGTTGGGGTTCATCGCGACGTAGCCCCGGTTGAAGTAGCGAGCTCCGATGAGCTTCCGGTTGCACGTGGTGGCGGGGAAGGAGACGCCCGGCACGCACGCCCCGCGCCACTGGGAGGGCACGGGCGGCATCCCGTCGTCGTGGAAGCTGCTGCTCTCCGGCCAAACGCCGGTGTCGACCACGCCGATGATGATGCCCTCGCCAAGATTCGCCGCCGGCCACAGCCCGGCGTCGGGGCGGAGGCCGAGGAACCTCTGGGAGTGCGTCGTGTCATGGGCGACGTCCGCGCGGCGGTCAGGGTACGCCGAGACGAACCCCGGCGTGTGGCGGAGCGCCCGTAGCTCGGCAGCGGAGAGCGTGGCGGCGAAGCCGTTGAGCACGTTGGCATAGGAGTACAGGTGCTCCGGGCGTCCTCGGCCGCGCGGCGACGCGTCCGCCACCGACTCCAGGATGGCCGAGTGCCACGCGTGCGCGTCCTCGGCGAAGTGCGGCGGCACGGCGGACTTGTCCATGTGGACGATGTACGCCGTGCGCGCGCGCTCGCCGGCGGCCTCCGGGGTGGTGGCGAGGGAGCAGAGGACGACGAGGAGGAGGAGAAGGGGCGTGGGAGGTGGCGCCATCTTGACTCTCGAGGACTCCGCTGGACTGATGCAGGGGAGGCGGAGAACGGGGCTAGAGGAGGGAGGAGAGGATCTCCATCAGCCCATCAGAGGGCAACGGGAGGAGAGTGGAGCTAGACCTAGAGGAGGAGAGTGGAGTGGAGCTACACGAAGAGGATGCCATTTGTAGTTCGGATCGACACGCACGGGGTGGTGTGGTGGGGCAACGCGGATGGATGGGCGCGCGGATGCGGATGCAACGGCATGCATGTGTGTATCAAGCGCAGCTCGGCTGCTGCTTAGCCTGCTTGTTTTGTACGGAAAATTGGGCATGCACCACAGCTCACACCAGTGCACGGGCGGGGCGGTCGCTTTCAGCCCGTATCAACAGCAGCTCGGCTCGCTTGTGGTTTCGTAGCACGCATGTGTGTGTGTGTGTGGTCGCATGGCCATGGCAGCTCCGTTCATCACGATGGGAGGAGTCAACATCCAGTCGAGAAGCGGTGCAAGTGCGAGTGGTACAACTGGAGGCGGCGTGCGTGGCCGGTTCTCGCTGCGGTGGGTTTGCGCTCTGCGGGCTGTGCGCATAGGCCGTGACGGACGGAGGAAGGCGACAAGAACAAGAATGGAGGGGAGGACTCGTGCAAGTGGTGCATTCGCAAGAGGTTTTGGGGTAACACACCGGTCCTCTCCTAATTAATCGCCTATAAACGGATCAGCACTAGGACGATTTTACCTTTTTATTGAATCTAAGGGCCCGTTCGGCAACACTCCGGCTCCCAAATCCGTGGAGCTGAAATGGTGGAGCGGAGCGGGGCGCAGTTCATTTTTGGGAAGCAGCTATTCTGTCGCTCCTTGTTTTCAGCACCGAGCGGAGCGGAGCGGAGGGAGTGGTCCGTTCCTGAACGGGGCCTAAGTAACGCAATCTAACATTAAAAAGAAAGATATCCGTACCAATCTCCGCGTAAAGTCAATGATATAGAATTTAGATGTGCAATATTTAGGAAACATTTAGATGTGCTTTAGAAATACCGTTTAAAATAAAAATAATTTTTCCAAGGGAGATGTATCTAGTTGTAATTTGTCAAAAAAAGGTTGTAATCAGAAATTTAAGTCCTTTGACATTTTTAGCATCTACAACCGGACCCATCATAGCCGGCCCAAATGCCCAGACGGGCTGCACAGACACTGTCGGGACGCAAAAACCACACCCAACCACGTCGCTTATTAAGGGCATGTTCTGTCGTCCTATAACTTCTCAAAAACTACTCAGATTCAGCTTGTTGATTGGCTTCTTGCTTCACCTGTCGTTGGTAAACCGTTCAGTAGGGCTGCAGCTTCTCCTAGCGTTACGGCATGTTGTCAGCCCAGTTGGTGGCACCGCAAGCCTGTTTCTTCCCAGCTTGGGCCGGTTAGAACCAGTTCATTGCGGAGATGTTCTCGAGTATCAATGTCGTCCGAGCGAGCACCTCCTTTTCATGGTGACGTTGCCCCTTGTTGCCAGCGCGACTAGCGGCATTGATGATGGGATCCGGCGGGTGAGGGTGTCCTGGACTAAGGGGTCCTCGGGCATCCGGCCTATTCAATATGGGCCGGACTGATGGGCCGTGAAGATGAAGGAAGAAGACTGCCTCTCGTGTCCAGTTAGGACTCCTGTATGAGTGAACAGCAAGATTAGGTGTTCGGATATGTTATTTCCTTTCTCTGTAAACCGACTCTGTACAACCCTAGGCCCCTCCCGTGTCTATATAAACTGGAGGGTTTAGACCAGAGGCAAAATCATAATTCATAGGCTAGACAAGCTAGGGTCTAGCTATTACGATCTCGAGGTAGATCAACTCTTGTAATCCCTATACTCATCAAATATAATCAAGCAGGACGTAGGGTCTTACCTCCTTTAAGAGGGCCCGAACCTAGGTAAACATTGTGTCCCTTTGTCCATTGTTACCATAGATCCTCAAACACACAGCTTGGGCCCCGCTACCCGAGATCTGCCGGTTTTGGCACCGACATTGGTGTTTTCATTGAGAGCTCTGCTGTGTTGTCAATAGAAGGATTGATGGCACGCCTTCCATCAAGGATGATGCTATGTCCGAGGAGATTTTTCTCCCCGGACAGGTCTTTATGTTTGGTGGCTTCGTACTACGTGCCAACTCGGCCTCCACCTTGAGCAGGTCGATGGTTACGCCCCCGGTCACAAGATCAGGTTTGGGAACCTGAATTACGCCGCTGATATCCAAGGGGATCTGATCTTCGAAGGGTTCACGGCCTCGACTACCGCTCCCTACCCTCATGAAGAGGGCCCTTCGGATGCGCTATCAGATCCCATCCAAGGGTCAATGTTCACAACCGCCTCGGCCTTAGATCTGAGGCAGATCGTGTTATCCGAAGACGGGGGGATCGACCCCGCTAGACTCTCTCCTATTATGGAACTCTCAACCGGAGACCCGGATGCGATTACACCATTGGTAAACCCGGAGTCAAACGGGACTCTCCCAGTCATCGGAGAGCCGGACTCGCCTCGGGACGATAACTCCGAACTGTCGAGGTCTGCATCCATCGTGCTCGATCAAGTGCCCAGTCCCGCAGATCCGCAGACTCCTATCCAGCCTTTGCTCTTAAATGAAGCATTGGGCCTAATGCAATCTCTCGCCATTATGGAAGCCTTGCCTCCGAACTACACCCAGTGCAAGCTGGGGGCAGAGATTGGGGAATTTCACACCCCACCCACCACCCACTTAATAGCCACTGTCGAGGATTTAACCGACATGCTAGACTACGCCTCCGAAGACATCGACGGCATGGACGATGACGTCGACGCCGAACAAAGACAAAACCCGCCTATCATGGGGCGTTGGATGGCCACCTCGACCTACGATGTATACATGGTGGACACTCTCGAGAAGAAGGATGACGATGGCATTCAAGATCCAGGCAAGGACAAGCCCATCGACGAACCACCAAAGCGCTGGCGTCAGCGGCGCTGCTCACGACCGCGTCGGGCAAAGGATAGTAATACCGACACCGGAGATAATGAAACTCCAGATAATGCTGAAGACCACGACCACGCAGTTGAACCCACGCCCGAACAGGATGAGAGGGAGGAGGGTCGGTACAGCCCCGAACACGTGATCATGAGGACTCCGAAGACAGCAGCTACTTACCTGCCTCCGAGGAGGATGTGAGCCTCGGTGACAAAGATTTCATCGTCCCAGAGGAACCCCTCGAAAAAAAAATGCTTCAAGCGACAACTCATCGCTACTGCGCTGTCGGTGTACTAACGTAGGGGGGTACCTTAGTACCCCGAACTTGTGCACGGGCAGTCGCAGCGACCCGCGGCAGGGCTTGCCGGGCGTCCGCCAAGATCCTCCGCGGCTGCTTTGATGCCATTCAAGAACAGAGTACTCAAGCTAAAGCCCCGGCAAGAGGAGCTTGCCGGGAAGGCCAACCAAGGCCCCGGCAAGAAGAGCTTACCGGGAAGAAAACAAAGGCCCCGGCAAGAGGAGCTTGCCGGGAAGGCCGACCAAGGCACCTCCAGAAGACTTGCCGCGGCGCCCCGCGCGTCCCGGCAAGGCCCGACGGCCGGCAAGCTTGCCGGCACGACAAGAGAAGAGCCGCGGCAAGGCACTTGCCGCTGCAAGATTGCCAACCAAACTCCAGTACATCCGGCGACGTGTCACCACAAGGCCATCCCAAAGGCACGTGGCGAGGCACTACACAGCCATGCGGGGCGAGGTGGCAAGCGGAGCTGACAGAGACGCCATCGTGGCAACCGGTGGCTCACTTGACGGTCGCTTCTCTGCACTGTTGGGGCGACCGGATGGGCATTAAATGCCCTTGTCCCCTGCCGCCAGAGTTAGGTAGGGGACACTGTTGGTCACTGTTACACCAACCTGCGTTTTTACCTTTCTACCCCCTCTTCTTACACTGCCACCTGTTGGTGCCCCCTTTAGACTATAAAAGGGAGGCCCATGCGCACGTAGAAAGGGTTCGGTTCGGTTCGGTTCGGTTCGGTTCGGTTCGGTTCATCTTGGGACACAGGACTAGGGTTTGGTTCATCTTGGGACGCAGGACTAGGGTTCGGTCCATTCGACACACACCACACCACCGTGCGCTCGCATTCGAGCAAGATCAAATAAAAGCACAAAGCAGCAGTAGGAGTTTTATCTCTCCGGAGAGCTCCGAAGCTGGGTAAAAATCGCCCGTTCCTCCTCCCCAGCGCGCGCCCGGGCCTCGATCCGCTCTGCGCGCGGCCTCCGCCCCCTCGCCGAACCAGAAAAGGGGCCCCCCGTGCCCCATAGGAGACCGGGGCCGATCCAGAGCGCCCCGACATCTTTGGCGCGCCAGGTAGGGGGTGCGTCGAGGTCGTGAGCATCCGATCCGGTCTCCGCGCGCGCTGCATCAACGCCTTCATCAACATGCCACCGAAGAAGAAGCCTTCGGAGGCGGCCGCTCCGTCTACATCGGTTCTGCCACCACCGCCGGAGCAAACGGGCGGTGGAATGGGCGCCGGCGGAAGAGCGGGCGCCGACGGTGGGACTCACGTCGTCACCAGATCCAAAAACAAGGTCCCGCAAGCGTCGGCGACCATGAAGACACCGCACCCTTCCCAGGAGGTGCAAGGTCGACAACGCCCCGGTGCTCCTAGCACCGTGCTCGCGTTGGAACAAGGCCAAGCTGGTGGGTCACGAGACGCTCGAGGTCAGCATGCACGCCCGCATGCTGGCGCGAGCGAGGTACGGTCGCCAGGGCGGGGTGTTGCACCTCCCAATCCAGTTGGGAGTCCGAGCACATCCCGCTCCTCGCGCCGCTCGTCGCCGCCACCACCCAAGACAGCAGAGGAAGCGCTGGCCCGAGCCCAGCTGCTCCTAGACTACCCTCCAGCGCCGCACAAGATCGTCGACTGGAGGATGACTGTATACAGTCTCATCGCCTTCGCCAACGGCGACAAGCCCCGGCAACCGAGCGCATCGAGGCCCCGGCAAGGCGTCCAAGCGCAAGCCGACGCCGACAAGACTGCTGGGGGGGGGGCCACCTCCGTGCACTCCCAGCCCCGAAGGCCAAGATCGCCGGCTCGTCGGACCAACCCCGACGGCGACTCCACCGCGTCGTCGGACCCGCGAACCCGACGCGATCAGCGCCACGTTCTCCAAGAACGGCAGCACGAAGACGCTCGCACTCGCATCGAGCGCCGAAGGGAAACGCGACGTCAATCTGACCAGCGTGCCGGGCCCACTGTCGACATGCATGCACTAGGGAAGCCAGGCGACTTGCCGTACGCGGCAGGTTGCCCTGCGTTCACCCGCGAGCTGCGGCAAGTCCAGTGGCCCAAAACCAAGAACTTCAAGCCGGACGTGCCCGAGAAGTACGATGGCAGGATACATCCATCGGAGTTCCTCAGCATCTACACCATCGCGGTGCAGGCTGCCGGAGGGCGCGATGAGAAGATCCTCGCCAACTACTTCCCGCTGGTGCTCAAGCCCAATGTCAGATCTTGGCTCATGCACTTGCCGGACGGTTCCATCTCTTCATGGGCGGACCTGTGTCATCAGTTTGTCAGCGCCTTCACGGGTGGCCACAAGCCTCATGGCCAGGAGAGTGACCTCCACTTGCTCGTCCAGAAGGAGGGGGAGCCCCTGCGCAAGTACATACAGAGATTCAGCCAGGTGCAACGCAACATCCCAGACGTCCACCCTGCCGCGGTTATCAGTGCCTTTCATCAGAACGTGCGTAACCGCAGGATGAGGGAGGAGATGGCGATGTGCAAGATCAGAGACGTCAGCGAGCTCTATGCTCTGGCCGACAAGTGTGCACGAGCTGAGGAGGGGAGGAAAATCCCCAGAGAGGTCGCAGGAGCAGAAGGATCTGACAGTGAGGATACCGCCCCGGCAAGGAAGAACCGGAGACGGAACAACAGGAAGAGAAAGACTAAGGATGTGCTAGCTATTGAGCATTCCGGCAACGGAGGCGGCTCCGACAAGGCCAAGGCCGATGACTCTGGCGAGACTGTGGTGGCCGCCGACAAGCAGGATGGCTCCGGCAAGCGGTATTGCAAGATCCACCGCACCAAGGGCCACGATCTCCAAACATGCAAGAAAGTCGAAGAGATGGCGGAGCTGCAGAAAGCCGAGTACGAGTGCCGCGATAAGGAGAGAGCCCAGGGAGGTGGCAGAGGATCCGGCAAGAAGCTTCCCGCCCGGGGAGGACACCGCGGCAAGGCCAAGCCGCGGCAAGGAGATAGGCCTCCCCGCGGCCGCGACAAGGATGAAGATGAGGATGAGATGGAGGAAGATGAGACCGATGACCAAGAGTTTCAGAAGGCGACAGAGGTGCTGTGCATCGACGGCGGCGCCTCTCTGCACGTCTCGCACCGCCAACTCAAGCAGTGGGTGCGAGAGGTGAACGCAGCGGAGCCGTCCGTCGAGGCACGCAAGCCTCTAAAATGGTCCGGCACGCCCATCATTTTTGATGTTGAGGACCACCCTGATCGCATCACTGCAGTCGGGTGCTTGCCGATGTTGGTCTCACCAACAATCCGCAACCTCAAGGTCACGAAGATGTTGGTTGACGGCGGGGCCGGCCTGAACCTGATTTCCTCCACAGTACTCAAGAAGCTCCAGATCCCCGACGGCGAGCTCGAAGAAACTGGTACCTTTCAAGGGATAAATCCGGGAAGGAGCAAGCCCAAGGGGAAGATCATGCTGCCAGTGACGTTTGGCAGCGAGCTGAATTTCAGGACAGAGAGGGTCACCTTCGATGTTGCTGATATCCCATTGCCCTACAATGGAATACTCGGCCGACCAGCGCTTGCCAAGTTCATGGCAGCCTCTCACTACGCATACAACGTGCTCAAGATGCCTGGCCCGATGAGTGTCATTTCTGTCCAAGGCGACAAGAGGGATGCACTCATCTGCGCCGACAAGATCTACCGGGAAGCAGCAGCCGCAGCAGAGCGCGAGCCACTTGCCGCTGAAGCTCCCCGGGGGAAGGAGAAACTCAAGTCCGGCAAGTGCAGCCCTGATGCCCACTCCGGCAAGCGCACCTCCCCGGAGTGCTGCGCTGCCGTCGAGAGCGCACCATCGAGCTCCACCGGCAAGTGCAAGAAAGCAAAGGCAGATCCGCCAAAGACCAAGCCCGGCAAGAGCAGCTCTGGTACCTGCTCCGGCAAGCACGCCTCCCAGGAGTGCCGCGCTACCGTCGAGAATGCACCATCGAGCTCCATCAGCCAATAGGGCGAAGAAAGCGTCCAGTTTCAAGCTTTTGGATTGTATTCCCTGAGAATCCGTACCTTGTACGAAGAACCTGTGCGCAGAAGGGTCAAATCGTGGCTAAGTTGCGCCCTTGATCCGTTTCGAGTCCGCTCAATGACAAAAGCGCGCCGCAACTAGCCCGACGAGTTCTTCCTGCCGGAAGCAACACCGCCAGCGGGCTGCTGATGTCCCGCGCTCAGCAAGTGTGTTTGCGCCGGCAGGTTCCCTGAAAGCGCGATGGGGTGAAAACGTACAAGGGAGGAAGTCAGGGGAGGAGCGCGGCTTCGCCGGACCGCGAAAGACAGAAAAGCTAAGTCATCCGAGCTTGAGTGCATAGCTCTTTTCTTTAGTTTTAAGCGCTTATGTTATGTTCCTCGAACGTTCGTCCCTCGTATGAAAAACCCGTGCACTGCGGAGCCAACTCATGGTTAAGTTGCGCCCTTGCTTTGTTTTCGAGTCCGCTCAACAATACAAGCGCGCTGCAACCGGCCCGAGAAGGTTTCTTGCCGGGTACAACACCGCCAGCGGGCTGCTGACGTTCCGCACTCAGCAAGTGTGTTAGCACCGGCAAGTTCCCTAGAAGCGTAGGGCAAAAACGTACAAGGGATGTAATGAAGTCGAGGATGTAACGTAGCAAGCCTTGCCATGGGACGTCCTTTGTATGGGAAACTTGTGCGAAGAGGAGCTAACTCGTGGTTAAGTTGCGCCCTTGCTTTGTCTTCGAGTCCGCTCGACAATGCAAGTGCGCTGCAACTAGCCCGAGAAGGTTTCTTGCCGGGTACAACACCGCCTGCAGGCTGCTGACGTTCCACACTCAGCAAGTGTGTTAGCACCGGCAAGTTCCCTAGAAGCGTAGAGTGTAAACATACAAAGGGCGAAACATGGCGTCGCATTGCCCAACTTGAAGTTACATTGCAAAGAGTAACTTATTACAGCGCTGTCTTAGTTATTTTTGTGACTAAAATGGCAGCAACAAGGAGAAACCAGAAGGGCGCGCTGGCGAAGAGGCCCCGGCAAGCCGATTTCACTGGGGCTGCGATTGCCAAGATCCCTACGCGGCAAGTCAGGGTCCCCGGGGGCTACAACGCTGGCGGCAAGGACAGAGCAAGACGCACCGGCACCTAGGTCCCGGCGGAGCCAAAGTTGCCGGGGGCTGCAAATATCAAGATTCACCCCCGGCAAGCCAGAGTCGCCGGGGACTGTAATACCAGATAAGTTTTTCATCCCTCGTCATGCATCCTCTTATGGGCTGGGGAAAGCGAGGCCGCGTCTCTGAACGATCGTGCCTTGTATGGAAAACCTGTGCGCGGAGGAACCAGTTCGTAGCTAGTCGCGCACCGACCATTGTTTCGAGTCCGCTCGACAATATTGGGTGAACTGCGGCTAGCTCAACGACAAGGTTTCTTGTCGGTCGCGGCACCGCCGGCAGGGAACCAACTCGTAGCTAGTTGCCTTACTGTCGTTTCGAGTCCGCTCAACGACTTAAGTAAGCCGCAACTAGCTCCGCGACGAGGTTTCCTGTCGGTTGCAGTTCCGTTGCCAACGTTCCGCACTCGGCGCTCACGGCAAGGTGCCCGCGCCAGCAAGTTCCCTAAAAGCGTAGGGTGGAAACGTACAAGGCACACAATCAAGTAAAGGACTTCATCCGGCAAGCTTTCCCCTCTTTTCATTAAAAAAAAAATCCCAATTTAGTGCAAGTCCATGGAGGATGAAAAACATGATAGAGAGGATTACAAGCTTTAAATACAGCTAAGGCCCGAAGGCTTACAAATTAAAAGATAAGGTGCCCGTAATCCCTCTCCTGTTTCTCTCTTCAGGAGCTAGGTCAAGGAGGCCCCGGCAAGAGAAGCTTGCCGGGGAGGGCAAAAGAAGCGCCTAGGCGAGCTACGGGTGCCAGAAGACACCAAGAGAACTTCCCGAGGACCGGCCAGGAGCTTGGCGGAGACGGAGGCGCCGGAGGCAGAGCTCGAAGACGGGGCGGCAGGACGTCAGCACGCTGTCGAGGGCACCTCGCCCTCGTACTCCGACTTGACGGCCTTGCCGCCACCCCTCTTCCTCTTCCGCCGCCTCCCTACGCCAGCCGCCCAAGGAGACGGCCCCGGGGAGTTCAGAAGGCCGGCGACCCGGATGATGGGGTCGCCGGTGGCACGCGCGAGGCAGCGTCCGACGCCTAGTCGGACCCACCGTCCTCGTCGTCGCTGTCGCTCCCCTCCTCGTCACTCTCGCTCGAGGAGGGACCTTCGCTATCGGAGGAGCTGTCCACGCAGCATCTCGCCCGGATGCCGGAGTCCCCGAAGACCTTGACGGCGGGAAGGTTGCCCTCCATTAACTTAAAATGGAGGGTAAACCCCGCCGTCAAGCTATGGATGCGGGCGAACGTCTTCCACCCTCGATCGAAGTACATCACGCCGGGGGCTGGGGATACGACACTAACTCGAGTGCCGCTGATCCCGCAGCCCCTCATGCGTAACTCCAGCATCTCGGGCGGGTCCGGTTCCATCGCTCTCGCAAACGGAGCCGGAAGCCGGAGGCGTCGACGAGGTGCCCGGCGCAGCTTGACGAAGAACTCCCAGGGGTCGTCCCCAATGTGGACCGCCTCGAGGAGAGGAGCCGCCGGCGGAGACGGGGGTGGCGCACCACCCCGGCCACCTCTCCCCCGAGCGCCTCGGCCACGCCCTCGACCTCGTCCTCGGCCTCACCCCCTCCCTCTTCCCCTCGCGGCCGGCTCCGCTGCCGCAGGGGCGAGAGAGGGAAGGATGCGCTGTCTGGCGGCAACCCTCGCCGCCACCGACGAAGGGCCAGGGTTCCCTTTCTCCATGGCGAGTGGGAGAAAGGGGAGCAGAAGTTAAAAAGAAAAGAAGGAGATGAAGGAGTGTGAGCTTCCGTGCCCCCCTCCCTGCCCCTTATAAAGGAGCAGGGTGGGAGCCCGGCCACCCCGCTCGGCGAATCAAGGCACGGGAGAGCAGGGAATCGGGGTCGACCCGCTGCCTCTGCTCACGCCGGCCCGGATTCCCCAATCTCACCGTCCGTGACCCCAAGCGCATGGGAGCCGCGTGGCAGGGATGCAGCACCGAGTCGACGGGTGAGGCGGTCTCGCCGCACCCCGTGAGCATGGGAGCGGATGCCTCAAAAGCCGCGCACTGGCCCTGTCCAGTAAATGCAACACGCCCCCACGCCTACCTCCGTTTAGGAAGGAGGGCGTGGGCCGTCCCCTTCATCATGGCTTGATGCATGCTCGCGAGGCTCAGCCCCGCACGCGCCGCCAACGTCGCCCACAATGCCGCATTTGACGCGTGCCACTCCGAGCGTGCGCGGCGGAAGCGGAGTCCGATTTTGTGTGGACCCAGGCCACGCGTGCCCGTGCACTATTTTGGGCCTGGCCCAACAACGCTCGGCACCGTGTATGGCCCAGGCCCGGGGGCTTCTGTCGGTGTACTAAAGTAGGGGGGTACCTTAGTACCCCGAACTTGTGCACGGGCAGTCGCAGCGACCCGCGGCAGGGCTTGCCGGGCGTCCGCCAAGATCCTCCGCGGCTGCTTTGATGCCATTCAAGAACAGAGTACTCAAGATAAAGCCCCGGCAAGAGGAGCTTGCCGGGAAGGCCAACCAAGGCCCCGGCAAGAAGAGCTTACCGGGAAGAAAACAAAGGCCCCGGCAAGAGGAGCTTGCCGGGAAGGCCGACCAAGGCACCTCCAGAAGACTTGCCGCGGCGCCCCGCGCGTCCCAGCAAGGCCCGACGGCCGGCAAGCTTACCGGCATGACAAGAGAAGAGCCGCGGCAAGGCACTTGCCGCTGCAAGATTGCCAACCAAACTCCAGTACATCCGGCGACGTGTCACCACAAGGCCATCCCAAAGGCACGTGGCGAGGCACTACACAGCCATGCGGGGCGAGGTGGCAAGCGGAGCTGACAGAGACGCCATCGTGGCAACCGGTGGCTCACTTGACGGTCGCTTCTCTGCACTGTTGGGGCGACCGGACGGGCATTAAATGCCCTTGTCCCCTGCCGCCAGAGTTAGGTAGGGGACACTGTTGGTCACTGTTACACCAACCTGCGTTTTTACCTTTCTACCCCCTCTTCTTACGCTGCCACCTGTTGGTGCCCCCTTTAGACTATAAAAGGGAGGCCCATGCGCACGTAGAAAGGGTTCGGTTCGGTTCGGTTCGATTCGGTTCATCTTGGGACACAGGACTAGGGTTCGGTTCATCTTGCGACGCAGGACTAGGGTTCGGTCCATTCGACACACACCACACCACCGTGCGCTCGCATTCGAGCAAGATCAAATAAAAGCACAAAGCAGCAGTAGGAGTTTTATCTCTCCGGAGAGCTCCGAAGCTGGGTAAAAATCGCCCGTTCCTCCTCCCCAGCGCGCTCCCAGGCCTCGATCCGCTCTGCCCGCGGCCTCCGCCCCCTCGCCGAACCAGAAAAGGGGCCCCCCGTGCCCCATAGGAGACCGGGGCCGATCCAGAGCGCCCCGACATGCGCGGAGCCTGAAAAAGAAACAGCATCAACTTCAAGCCGAACAGGACACGCTCAATGATAGATGGACCAAGGTCCTAGCCGCAGAAGAGTACGACCTCAAGCAACTAGTAAAGAGTTACCCTAAGCGTAGGTTGTTGACACAATTTGATGATGAGGCCATCGAGCCGATTCCGTCAAAATACAATTATGCTGATCAACCAGACCAACCACCACGTGGACGGGACAAAATGACCTATCACGCCGAACACCAGCCCGCACCACCTCGGCGTAGAGGCAAGGAGACAGCGGCGCCGGATTACACTTATGACTTACGTCAGGACCTAGCTAATAAAGCTGGCCAGACTAGATCAAACTACGGATCCAAAGGACGTGCTCCAGCATGGGACGACGGCCACCAAACTTGGCATGACGAACATCGTCAAGTTCGAGGTCAGCACCGAACACATATGTCATCCGAACTTCATCGTGACGCAGCCACGTATAGAGGTGCTGCACATCCCATGTGCTTTACTGATGAAGTAATGCATCACTAGTTTCCGGAAGGGTTTAAACCCGTGAACATCGAGCAGTACGATGGAACGACAGACCCTGCTGTCTGGATTGAGGATTTTCTTCTCCACATTTATATGGCTCGCAGAGATGACCTCCACGCCATCAAATACCTTCCCCTAAAGTTGTAGGGACCAGCACGACACTGGTTGAATAGCCTCCCAGAGAACTCCATTAGGAGCTGTTAAGACTTGAAGACGCTTTCCGGGCCAACTTTCAGGGCACCTATGTCCGACCACCGGACGCCTATGACCTAAGTCACATAGTCCAGCAGCCCGGAGAGTCAGCTCGCAAACTTTGGAATCAGTTCCTCATTAAAAAGAACCAAATCATGGACTGTCCAGACGCGGAAACCTCAGCAGTCTTCAAACACAGCATCCATGATGAATGGCTCGCCTGACACCTCGGGCAGGAAAAGCCTAAAACCATGGCAGCCCTTACAACACTCATGACACGCTTCTGCACGGGCTAAGATAGCTGGCTAGCTCGTAGAAGCAATAGTTCCAGCGACCCTGGCACTGATGGCAATGGTAGGCCACGCCGCAATAAAAACAAGCGCCAGAACAATAACGATGACACAGAAGATACGACAGTCAACACCAGATTCAGTGATTCTAAATCCGGTCAGCGGAAGAAACCCTTCAAAGGAAATAGGGACGGTCCATCCAATTTGGACAAAATCCTCGAGAGGCCCTGTCAAATTCATGGCACTCCCGAGAAGCCTGCCAGGTACACCAATAGAAATTGCTGGGGTTTTAAACAGGCCGGTAAGTTAAATACCGAACACAAGGGGAAGGGACCTCCCAGCGAGGACGACGATGAGCCCCGTCAGCCGAATACCGGGGGTCAGAAGCAGTTTCCCCCCGAGGTAAAAAGAGTGAACATGATCTATGTCACGCACATACCCAAAAGGGAGCGCAAGCGCGCACTAAGGGACGTCTACACCGTAGATCCTGTCGCCCCAAAATTCAACCCATGGTCGGCCTGTCCGATCACCTTTGATCTTAGAGATCATCCAACCAGTATCCATCATGGGGGTTTGACCGCCCTGGTACAGGCTTCCAATCCTGACCTGATGTCCAGGGGCGTAGCTATCGATCTGCTCCAGATGGCCAAGCGAATTGGCCCGCAGTGCGAAGCCGCTGAATACGAAGATCTGTCCGGGGAGGAAAACCTCACCCTGGAACGCATTGTTGTGGATGATTGAAGGAGCCATCAAGCCTTACCGCGACGACACAGTGGAACTCTCAATGAAAGCACCAGTGTCGGTGTCAAAACCGACGGATCTCGGGTAGGGGGTCCCGAACTGTGCGCCTAAGGCTAATGGTAGCAGGAGGCAGGGGACACAATGTTTATCTAGGTTCAGGCCCTCTCTATGGAGGTAATACCCTACTTCCTGCTTGATTTATCTTGATGATATGAGTATTATAAGAGTTGATCTACCACGAGATCGTAGAGGCTAAACCCTAGAATCTAGCCTTTGATTATGATTGTTCTTGTCCTACGGACTAAACCCTCCGATTTATATAGACACCGGAGGGGGCTAGGGTTACACAGAGGCGGTTACAGAGAAGGAAACCTACATATCCGAATTTCCAAGCTTGCCTTCCACGCAAAGGAGAGTCCCACCCGGACACGGGACGAAGTCTTCAATCTTGTATCTTCATAGTCCAACAGTCTGGCACAAGTACATAGTCCGGCTGTCTGAGGACCCCTTAATCCAGGACTCCCTCAATAGCCCTTGAACCAGACTTTAATGACGATGAGTCCGGAGCACAGTTTGTCTTCGGCATTGCAAGGCAGGTTCCTTCTCCGAACACTCCACAGAAGATCTTGAACACAAGGATCGTGTCCGGCTCTGCAAAACAAATTCCACATACCACTGTAGAGAGCACAACGTTCCACAAATCTAATCTACTGACAACTTTTCACAGCGTGACATCACACCACGGCCTGGTCATTATTCGAACTATTTTTCTCAACCTGCTACTGCACATATTGCGAGGCGGTTTGATTGGCATGTCTTGTCGAAGCAGAGATCGTGTCCCCTTATCACGGGATTCTCATCAATACGGGTGTGGGTAAACCAACCGCGCCATCAACACGACGCTTGGGGAATAAGCGAGTTTGCAGGACAAGTGGGGAGGCGCATGGTTTCTACCGCCTTTATAAAGAGATAAGGATTCACCTTTTTCCACCCACGCCTTCTTCTTGCTCTGCTCATCCATTCTCCCTCGCTTGAGCTCTAGCGCCCAAGCTTTCTCCTTCTCCGCAAAGTCATTCCAAGTATGTCCGGAGCAGGAGGCAAGTGGATGGCCTCCTCCATTAAGGAGGAAGACATCAGGAAGCTTTGGGAGGCCGGATACCTGGCCGCAGACATCGTGCACCGGCTCCCTACCGAAGGGCAGGTCATCCCTACCCCAAAGCCTCAGGAGAGGGTAGTGTTTCTCTCCCACTTTGTTCGCGGACTGGGATTCCCCCTCCACCCATTTCTCTGCGGGATCATGTTCTACTACGGGCTGGACTTCCATGATCTGGCCCCCAATTTCATCCTCAACATCTCGGCGTTTATCGTCGTGTGCGAGGCCTTCCTCCGCATTACGCCCCACTTCGGCCTATGGCTGAAGACCTTCAACGTGAAGCCGAAGGTGGTGGTCGGCCAGCAATTGGAGTGCGGAAGCTCCATGGTGGGCAAGATGCCCAATGTCACCTGGCCCAAAGGCTCCTTTGTGGAGACCTTGAAGGGGTGGCAATTGGGGTGGTTCTATATCACCGAGCCGCGAGACACCAACTGGGCGGCGGCCCCCAAATTTCAATCCGGCATCCCCATGCGGCTCACCTCTTGGAAGGAGAAGGGCTTAGCCTGGGGCTCATCGATGGAGCTGACCGGACTCCAGACCCGCATCAAAAATATGATAGGCAAGAAAATCAAGCTTGTCAACGTGGTCCAGGTCATGCTCATACGCCGGATCCTTCCGTGTCAGAGACGGGCTTTCAATATGTGGGAGTTCGACCCGGCCGAACACCACACGCTGTGAGAGCTCTTCGACACAACGCACGAAGATGTCTGGAAGGTGCTGTTCAAGACCACCGAGGTACCACCGCCCAGAGCCGAAGATCGCGGACTCAATGCAAGGCGCCCCGCCAATCCGGTGAGTTTTTATATTCTGCAAGACGTGCCTTTTACTAGCACATCCGTGGGAGGAATCTAAACCTCCATGCCAATTTAACAGGACTGGATAGCGTTAGCGGAGCGGATTGACTGTCCGGCTCCACTACCCAAAGATCCAGCATCGGCTCTCCTAACAGAGATGTTGTTTCCGGCGCCCTATGAGGTGCCGGAGAAGAAGGCCAAGAAGAAGGCCGCGGGGACCAGGAAAGGTCTCCGGCGCAAGGTTGTATCAGACTCATCGTCCGAAGACACCGAGGCGCGCTCCTCCAACAAAGAGGAGGAGGAGGTAGCAGAAATCCATCCCCCCGCAACCGGGGGGGGGGGGGGGGGGGAGGGGAGAAGAAAAGAAAGGCCGCCCCATCTGGGGAGGCCGAAGGGTCCAAGAAGGGAAAGACCCTCCCTCCGGACCACTCCACCACAGTCGCCTACAGCGACGAGGAGTGGCTGCCCAGGGACAAGCCCCTAGCCAAGTCATAAGTATCCGAACACTATAATACTTCCGGTATGCTTTGATTTATTGCTTCTTATCATTCTGAATATGCATATGTAGTCCGGCCAAGTCCCACATCGGGGTATCCTCCTCGGATGGGTGTTTGGGCCAGTCGGCGATGAACAACGATTCACTCCCGACGGCCACCTCCCCCCGGCCCACGGACGACACCGAGGTGTTGTCTCAAAGGATACCGGACCAAGGGAAGACAGTTCTGGAGACGCCCATAGGCGAAATCCCAGACGCTGCGAACATGGAAGGGAAGGCCCCCATGGACTCCGATAACGGGGGCCGCCACAAGTCAGGCCCCCAGCCAGATACTACGCTGGAACCCCCAGTGGTTCCGGATTCAGGCAGGCAGCCTCTCACAAAGGGGGTGAGCCGCCTGTGCCAATGACCTCTGACCATCCAGAGGCATCGAACAATTTGCTGGAAGCGCTTTGAGGCGCTTCCATTGACGAAGAGCACTGCACCATTATGAGTGCGGTGATCGAGAAGGTCCGGTCCGCCAAAAGCGGATTGACCGAAGCCTGCGCGAGCCTCCTAACAGGCTTTGAGGTAAGTAATAAAATTATAAGAAAATATCACAGTATAGACAGTAGCCCCTGATGCTCTGTTTGGTGTTCGGAAAGAAAGGCCGAACAGAGGATCAAATAATATCCGCAGGAGTCTAACAGAAAATGTCCATGTGAATAAGCAGGCGTCACTGCTGGCCGCTGCCGCTCGTACTGTGGAGGTCTCCAGACTGAAGCAGGACCTGGAGCGGACCGAAGGAGAGCTCGGCCTCGTAAAGAGGTAGCTCGAGGAAAACAAAGGTACACAATACCTCGTCTGTATATATATAAATGAAAAATTGTTGCTACTAATATAAGCGTCATGGACTTTAATAGGGGCCACGACCAAAGTGGCGGCCCTTAAGAAGGCGCTGACCGAGGCCGAAGACAAAGCGGCCAAGGAACGCGCCAAACGCGAGAAGCAGAAGGCCCGGGTCGACGAGGTCCAGCAAGAGCTCCAGGATTTCGTCAAAAAATACGAGTCCTTGGAGCATGACTCTAAGACGCAAGAGTCCGAGCTTGCGAAGGCTCTCTAGAGCGCACAATATGCCAAGGCCGAAGCCCAAAAGGCCCTCCAGGAGGTTCAAGTGGCCAAGAAGATTGCGGTGGGTAAGGCATTCAATATGCAAAGCAAGCATGTGAAGGAGACTTTCCTTTTACTTACCCGAATTTGGAGCTCTCCAGGAGCATTCGCAGATCTGCCACGCAGCATATCTGATGCCGCCGAGTTCTACCGAGCTGTAGAAGGGAGCTCGATGGAGAAGTTGTTCTGGTCCCAGTATATTGGGGCCAAACATCCGATGCCCTTGAGCGACCAGCTGAAGCAACTGGTAGAACTTCAGAAGGCGGCCGAACTGGCCATGAAGGACCTCATAGTCCGGATGTGGCCTGCCGAGTCCCTGCCCAGCAGCTACTTTGGCCTGGTAAAGCGTCTTGTGAATGCCTGTCGTGGCTTGAAGTCATAAAGCGGTCAGTCTGTATTGAAGGTGCGCATAGGGCCTTCGCCCGCGCGAAAGTGCACTGGGCGAAGATGGATGCCGAGAAGCTGGTGATGGAGGGGCCGCCGAAGGGCAAGGAGCACCGCCACCCTGAAAAGTATTATGACAGTGTCCTGAAGGGAGCCCGCCTTGTGGCGGAGGAATGGGATAAGGATGTAATATTTGAATGAATGTACTCATTTGATCCTGTACTATGAAAACAAGTTCATTTGCGACATATAACGCTTGTTGATTTAAAATTTTACCTTATGTGCGACCGTTTATGAAATCTGGGAGTTGGCCAGTCGTCGGCTTCTGCCCCCATGTAACTAGTACTGGGGTGTTTGGGATAAATCTAAACACTCTTTATCCAAATTTTTGGTCCTTTAAGGAGGTGTTTTAGTGCAACGAACAAGGCAATCGGACTATACAGCTTTATCACTCTCACTTAGCCATTGAAGTCTATAATTTTAAATTTTGGCGTAGCCCCTAGTATTCAGAAGGCCGAACTTGGCGCGCTATACACGTCTAAATCGGACAAGGCCAATTCCTTGCCCAAAGCGGAAAAAATCTTTAAGGATTTGAGACCTCTCGAACAGCGACCAGCTCTCACCGCATCATGACAGTCAGTTTTTGGCTTTCTCTACTGAGGTGTTCATCTAGAAGAACTGGGACACAATCGTAGTAGTTCTCCCTATGCCACCTTAGCCAATGTAGTGGAACGTAAGGCAGCAAAACATAGGAGCCAGGCAAAGCCAACTATTGACCCAAGACATGATTCAGAGCTGATGCATATAGTGCTATAAGTTCGGTGTGTCGCACGAAAGTGTTCGGACTTTTCTTGCCGTGTTATGGGGTACACTGAAGCCCCTGGCGGACTGAACGTACCAAAATGTACGGGTGCAATTTGTAATAAATAAATAGTCAAGGAAGAAGATAAAGAAATGTAATAAAAAGCTGACGCTATACATTATTTTTTCATTGTTATTTGAGTAATACGTCAAGGCGTATGTATACAAGTAGTGTGATAAGCAAAATAGGACTATTTGACATGTCCTTAACCAAGAGCGAGCTGTGTGTGGGTATGTAAAACAGGTGTAGCGATCATTATCAGAGACCACGTGGGGATTCCTGTCGGCGTTCTGGGAACGGGGGTCCCCAGACTTGCCTGCCTGCGGCCCGCGGCGTGGCTCAAGTGGGGGCCCAATGCAGCCCAGCTCCATCAACTCAAGCTCAAGACCCTCGCGAGGGGCCAAGCCTCACGGGGCGGACGACAGGGAGCTACCTCAGGAGCAGCCTCCTCAGGCAGGCTCGCGAGGAGGCAGAGAGATCAAGGCAGGGCACCTCCCGAGGGGCCCGTGATGCAAGCCATGACGATAGGAGGCCAGGCGGGTGCCAGGCGGGCGCCGGCCTGCGTAGTGTCCTTGTTTCCCTTTCGGTGCAAAGGGGGCAAGCATAGGCCAAGGCATCAGGCAAAGGTTACCGTTTCGGTGCAACAAGACCAAGACCAGCAGAACGGCAGGATGGAGGTCATCGTGGAGCCCAGGGCGGCGTCACCGTCAGGAGTCAGGATAAGTGTACCAGATGTTCTCCTTCAAAATGACCAATTGTTGGCGTCCTTCCCGCTCATTATTTGGGAAGAGGCCCAGGGCCTCCGCCTATTAATAGTACTAGCCACCCACAGGGTAGAGGCATCTAGAGAACGACCAGAGAACGACCAGAGAGAGAGAGAGAGAGAGAGAGAGAGAGAGAGAGAGAGAGAGAGAGAAGCGACTGAACTCACTCAAGCAGTTCATCGCACCAGCTCAAGAACAGCCCCTCGCGAGGCTATTCTCCCTTTGTACTGTTCATCATCAGCCCCTGAGGCAATCCACCACACCACACACTTGAGTAGGGTATTACACCACAATGGTGGCCTGAACCAGTATAAATCTCGTGTCCCTTGTGTGTCCATCTTTCTTGCTTAGATCTTTGCGAGACTTAGAGACGTGAGCTGGTAGGGGAGAGATCTTTGTGCGCACCCCGGTGTTCAAACCTCAAGGGTCTACCGGAACCCGAAATCTGACATTTGGCGTGCCAGGTAGGGGGTGGCCGGAATCTTTTCCTCCGCTAGCCGCGTGTGATCTTCCGCCGTGACCATGGCTGACGCTCGCCGAGCTCGCGCCGAGCGTCGGGGTGCTCTTGCCACCCGCGTCACCCAGACGGCGCCCGTCAGCGGACGCCCACGTCGTTCCTCGTCACCTGCCGCCAACGCCGCCACCGGCCCGGCGGGGAACGAGCGGCAAGCCTCATCCCTGCACCCTCCGGTGCAACGTGATGGCCGCACCGCTACCTCGTCACCGACTCTGCCCAGATCGTCGTCTCGCGCCCGTCGCGCCCCCACGGAAGCGCCATCCGCTCCAACAACCGATGCCGACGCTGGGGCCAGGGGGCTCCGAGCCTTGGCCCCCGCTTTGCGGCAGGTGCGGTGGCCGCCCAAGTTCATGCCCGAGATGCCGCCGCGCTACAACGGCGCGGCGGACCTGCTGGTTTTCCTACTGGCATACGAGGAGGCTGTCCTCAAGGCTGGGCGACGATAGGGTGATGGCCAACTGGTTTCCCATGGCCCTCACCGGTGTCCCGCGCATGTGGCTGCTCCACCTACCGACGGCTTCTGTGACCTCCTGGGAGGAGCTGTGCAGCCTCTTCCTCGCCCGTTACGCCGCGCCAGCACCCCGGTCGTCGCAGCTCTCCTGGGCGGCTCGCAGGCGCTGCCCGTGAGCCGCCACGTCAAGCCATTCACCCGCCAGATCGGTGTTGCCTCCAAGCGCCAGGGAGCTCCCCCCAGGTTGGGTAGCGCCCGAGGCTGATCTGACCTTCAACTCGGACGATCACCCCTCCAACCCCGCCGGTTCGGGTGCGCTCCCGATGCTGTGCACCCCCACCATCTGCCAAGTGGCCATTACCAGGATCCTCATCGACGGCGGAGCTGGCCTTAACGTGGTCTCAGCGGAGGCCTTTAGCCTCCTCCACGTGCCACCGGAGCGGCTTCAGTCTAGCAGGCCCTTCTCGGGCATCGGGGCCGGTTCCACCGACTCCTTAGGGCAAATCCGCCTCCCGGTGACCTTCGACACCTACGACAACTTCCGCATAGAGCTGATTGACTTCGACATCGCCCCCATCGGCCTCCCCTACAATGCCATCCTCGGCTACCCGGCCTTGGCCTGGTTCATGGCAGCAACTCACCCGACGTACAACCTCAAGAAGATGCCCGGAAGCAGCGGCGTCCTCACCGTGTCAGGAGACACAAGAGATGCGCTGTAGGCACTCAAGCTTGCCTTCAAGACAGCCACGGCGGCACAGCCCGCCAGCTCCGACGCTCCTGAGCCCAAGGGGGCTGCACCGGCTAAGAAGAAGCAGCTATCCACCCAAGACAAGGCGGAAACCAAGCAGGCGCTGGTCGACGAGGACGGGTCCACTAATGCCACCTTCACCATAGGCGCCAACCTCAAACCCGAGCAGGATGAGGCCTTGGTGAAGTTCCTACGTGCGAACAAGAAGGTGTTCATGTGGGAACCTGATCAACTAGCAGGGGTCCCGAAGGGCGTAATTGACCATCACCTCAACGTGTGCCCCAACGTGCGCCCCGTGAAGCAGAAAGCGAGGCGGCAGTCCACTGAGAAGCAAGCTTTCATCGTCCAAGAGACCCGCAAGCTAGAGGCAGCAGGGGTTATTCGCGAGGTCCGCTACCCAGATTGGTTGGCTAACCCGGTTGTCGTGCCAAAGAAGGGAGGAAAGGAACGCATGTGTGTCGACTTCACCAACCTCAACAAGGCCTGCTCGCAGGATCCATTCCCGCTTCCTCACATCGACCAAATCATTGACTCCACCGCTGAGTGCGACCTGTTATGCTTCCTGGATGCCTTCTCGGGCTATCACCAGATCAAGATGGCAGTAGAAGATGTGGAAAAAACGGCTTTCCTGACCCCGTGTGGAGTGTACTGCTATACATGCATGCCATTTGGGCTGCGCAACGCAGGTGCGACCTTTCAGCGGCTGATGCACATCGCCTTGGGTCGGTAGCTTGGGAGGAATGCTGAGGCTTACGTCGATGACATTGTGGTGAAGTCTCGGGAGGCAAAAACCATGATACAGGACTTGGAGGAAACCTTCGCGAGCCTCAGTGAGGTGGACCTGCGGCTCAACCCGGAGAAGTGTGTGTTTGGAGTCCCCTCGGGCAAGCTCCTGGGCTTCCTCGTATCCCACAGGGGCATCGAGGCCAACCCGGAGAAGGTCAAAGTAGTCGAGGACATGAGCCCACTGAAGACCCTCAGAGAGATGCAGAAGCTCACCGGGCGTGTGACAGCGCTAGGACGCTTCATCTCCAAGCTGGGGGAACGAGCACTGCCCTTCTTCAAGCTGATGAAGAAGAAGGGCCCCTTTGAATGGACTGAAGAGGCCGACAAGGCGTTCCAAGATCTCAAGAGGTACTTAACCAGCCCTTCGGTGATGATAGCCCCGAGACCTCAAGAGCCCCTGGTGCTCTACCTCACAGCCACCCCTACTCCGCCAGTGCAGCCCCTGGTTAGGGAGGAGCGTCGGGCCAAGGCCGCAGCAACCGTCCGGGTCAAAGCAAAGCAGAGCCAAGAAGGCTTCGCAGAGACCGCGACCGCAACCGAAAAGGATTAGCCGCAGCAGGGGAGCACACCCGGAACAGAAGAGGCCCCTCCAAGCGATCAATTGCTGGGAGCTCCATCGTCTCAGGAGGCACCCCAACCTCCAGAGGACGCAAGCAGCGCCAGCGCTCTCAACCTCGTCGAGCTCCCCATGTACTTCGTCAGCACGGTGCTATGAGACGCAAGGGCACGGTACCCCATGCCTCAAAAACTCCTCCTCGCACTGCTGGTGGCCTCACGCAAGCTGCGGCACTACTTCCAAGGCCATCCCATCAAGGTCGTCTCAGCATACCCCTTGGAAAGGGTACTTAGGAGCCCCAACTCAGCTGGAAGAGTCGCTGAGTGGAAATCAAGCTGCAAGCATTTCAGCTAGAATTTAGCACGACCAGAGTAATCAAGGGGGCTACGCTTGCGGACTTCGTGGCGGAATGGGCAGAGGTGCTAGGCCTCGAGGCTGGTGAGGATCGATCACTTTCCCCGGGAAACGAGGCACCGGACGGCTGAGTCATGTACTTCGACGGGGCATTCTCCCGACACGGCGCGGGGGCTGGCGCGGTGCTCGTATCTCCCACTCAAGACAAGCTCTACTACGCTGTACAACTCTGTTTCCAGCACGGAGAAAAGGTCTCCAACAACATAGCAGAGTACGAAGGCCTGATAGCAGGCCTGAAAGCCGCAATCGCCTTGG
Organism: Triticum timopheevii; assembly: GCA_963921465.1. Classification (NCBI taxonomy): domain Eukaryota; kingdom Viridiplantae; phylum Streptophyta; class Magnoliopsida; order Poales; family Poaceae; genus Triticum; species Triticum timopheevii. Next base: position 160,156,387 of record OY997272.1, read on the forward strand.
GGGTGAAGCGCCTCACCATCAAGGGTGATTCGCATCTCCTCATCAATTTCTCCAACAAGGTGTACGAGCCGAAGGACAAGCACATGGAAGCCTACCTCGCAGAGGTCCGCAGGATGGAGAAGCTGTTCTGGGGACTGGAGCTGCAGCATGTGCCTCGCAGCACCAATCAAGAGGCTGATGACATCGCCAAGAGGGCATCCAGGCGGCTACCTCAAGAGCCTGGCATCTTCGAGGAGCGACTCTTCAAGCCCTCGGCGACACCATCACTATCAAGCACGGCGCAGCCTCGGGAAGAGCTCCCCCAGCCGCCTGCCTCGGGAGCCCCGGTCTGTGGCCTGGCCTCAGGGGCGCGCCTGCTCCTAGCGTTGGAACCTCAGGAAGGATGCTGGATCGCAGAGCTCAGGAACTACCTGACACAAGGGACCTTGCCGGAGAAGGAGGAGGAAGCGGAGCGTGTGGCGCGGTAGGCCACAACCTACTGCATCAAGGATGGAGAGCTCTACCGGAGACGACCAAATGATGTGTCCCTACGTTGCATTTCCAGAGAGCAAGGGAAGGAGCTGCTGGCAGACATACACGGTGGAGACTGTGGGCATCACTCGTCATCACGGACCCTCGTTGGCAAGGCGTTCCACAGCGGGTTCTATTGGCCCACGGCACTCAATGATGCCGTGGAGCTGGTGAAGGCTTGTGAGGCCTACCAATTCCATGCCAAGCAGATCCATCAGCCAGCGGGAGGTCTGCAGACTATACCCCTCTCATGGCCATTCGCAGTCTGGGGGCTGGATATCCTGGGCCCGTTCCCTCGGGCGCCAGGGGGCTATCGCTACCTCTACGTCGCCGTGGACAAGTTCACCAAGTGAGCTAAGGTGGAAGCTATCTGCACCATCCCCGCAGGCTCCGCGGTCAAGTTCATTAAGGGCCTCATGAGCCGATTCGGGGTGCCTAACCGCATCATCACCGACAACGGTTCGCAGTTCACCAGTAACCTCTTCAAAACATACTGTGCTAACCTTGGAACGCAGATATGCTATGCTCCCCCAGAGCAACGGTCAGGCCGAGCGAGCCAACGCAGAGGTCCTGAGGGGCCTCAAAACTAGGACCTTCAAGAAGAAGCTGGAGGCCTGCGGCAGGGGCTGGTACAACGATCTCCAGTCCGTGCTATGGTCTATCCGCATGACCGCGGCCAAACCAACCGGCGAGACTCCGTTCTTCCTCGTCTACGGAGCTAAGGCAGTCCTCCCTCATGAGGTCAGGCGTCGTTCCGCACGGGTCCTGGCATTCGACGAGGCGCAGTAGGACGCGATGCGGGGGACGAACCTCGTGCTGGGGGAGGAACATCGTCGGGAGGCCGCACTGCGAGCGGCCAGGTATCAATAGGCGTTGCGGCGATACCACTGCCGTAACATCCGCCCCAGGACTCTTGAGGTAGGGGACCTTGTGCTCAGGCGGGTCCTCTCCAGGGAAGGGCTGCACAAGCTCTCTCCCATGTGGGAGGGCCCGTTCAAGGTTGTTCATGTTTCCAGGCCCGGCTCCGTGCTCTTGGAGACCCAAGAGGGAGTACCCATCCAGAATGCGTGGAACATTCAACATCTCCGGAGATTCTACCCCTGAGCGAGGCCCAGTGCCTGTGAAAAAGGCCCGGTGCCTGTGAAGAAGGCCAACGCCTATGAAGCTACCGCATTTTGGAGAAGGCCCGGTGCCTGTGTAGAAGGCCAACGCCTGTGAAGCTACCACATTTTGGAGAAGGCCCGGTGCCTGTGAAGAAGGCCAACGCCTGTGAAGCTACCGCGTTTTGGGGAAGGCCCGGTGCCTGTGAAGAAGGCCAATGCCTGTGAAGCTCGCCGCTCGTGACACTCTCACGTAATAATGAGTGGGGCTGTAGATCCCCGGAGTCTCCGGAGTGCCGCCCTCGGGCCTCGGGGGCTCCCGCCCACGCCCAGTGGCAGCACTTAGCTCCGCGCTGGTGAGAAGACGTCGAAGACTAGATTAGGTGCCGGACGTGGCCTTCTCATTTGCTTTCTGCAGTTGGCTTGTTCTTTCCTATTTGAAGTTTTAGTGAAGCTGTCCCTGCCTTTGGCTTGAGCCCCCCTTTCTCCTTTTTGCTCACCTGCTTTGGTTTTTCCTCGCGCAAGTCTCGCGAGGGAGGTACGCAGGTGCCCTCGCGAGTGTTTTCTGCCCCGGGCGCCTAAAGCTGTCCTATCCAGGTCCGCCGAGGGAGCACCACTCCCAGTCCTTGCCCCACGGGCGTCGCGACGCGAGCACGGAACCTGGGTCGGTCGCACCCGCAACCGAACCAAAAGCCACCCCTCTTGACTAATCCTTGCAGAACATAAAGTACACGGCAAGGCCTCGGCCTCAGGAGGCAAGGACCGCTACAAGCCTCCATGGGTTAAGTAACTCCCGCACGCGGGTACATGGCACAGAAACGGAGCACGGAAATAGCGGAAACAACATGATAATTAGCAATGACAGTTCAACATGCCCCTGCGGGGCCCTACACTACTCCCTCTTTTTGCAGGAAAAGAAGAAAGGCAAAATGGGCATGACTAGCTCGGCACCAGCCCACGACGAGGGCTCGTACTGCCTCCGGAGCTCGGTCAGATTCCCTCTTCTCGCTTCACCGAGGCGCGACGGCGGACCGGCCCGCTACCTTCCCCCGGGTGGGCGCGACGACATGGAGGCTGGTCGCGACCCCCGCTGGAGGAGCTGCTGCCTGAAGGAGAGTCGCCAAAGCTTGGCGAGCCCCGGGCGCTGCAACCCACGCGCCTGTCGCCATCTTCGTCCCGATCGATGCCGAGGCTGGGCGCCCTTCCACGGTCATCGTCTTCGGGGCAGCACCCAGCGCGCGACCGTCTTCCCCGAATGCCCTCATGGTGACGGTGGCATCGCCGTCGAACCTGAAGTGCAAGGTGCACCACCGGCTCAGGCCACGCGTGCGAGCAAAAGTTTGCCAGCCGCGGGTCAGGGCCAAACCCCCGGCGGCGGAAACCTCCAGCGAAGCCCAGGAAGCTCTGCTGCAGCAGCTGTCCGCCTGAAGCCAGAGGTCGGCCGGAGCGCCAGCTGGAAGCTCACCTACGAAGAAGCGAGGAAGCTGGAGCCAAGTGCTGGTTGGGTCCGCCGACCACACAACGAACTCTGGCAGCACTTCCGCCGAGCGGAAGCATGGTCTGGGGGGTCGCGCAGCCATGGCGTGCCTCACGTCGACGACCAGGCGCTCATCTCCATGCAGGGAGCCGCCCCCGCGACCGCGGGAAGCCACCACAGGGGACGCAGGGTGCTTGCGGGGCTGGCCCCGACCGCGCTTGGTTGGAGGAGAGTCAGGCCCTTCCTGGCGAGCCTTTCCCTTCTCCGTGGCCGAGAACCTCTTCGGTGGAGCCATGGGGATAGCAGGCAATGGCGAAGATGAAGAAGAGGAGGAGTAGCAGAGGGAGATGAACCAGAGTGGCTTGCGCCGTTCCGTACTTATAGCCGGAGAAGGCCAACCGTCGGCCTCCACGATCGCAGGTAATCATGACCCGTCTTTGCATGCAGGGACTTGTCAAGTCGTGCGGTTGCCGAGGTGTCGTGGGGAAGCGGAGACGCCCACATCCAATCAACCGCCACGCGGCGCCCAAGGCCGCAGGCTGTTGGGGCTCGCGGCGCTTCGCACTTGCCCCTTCGCTTCTCTGCTAAGCCAAGTCCGGGCGCGCCTTGGGCCCGGGGGCTACTGTCGGCGTTCTGGGAATGGGGGTCCCCAGACTTGCCTGCCTGCGGCCTGCGGCGTGGCTCAAGTGGGGGCCCAATGCAGCCCAACTCCATCAACTCAAGCTCAAGACCCACGCGAGGGGCCAAGCCTCGCGGGGCGGACAACAGGGAGCTTCCTCAGGAGAAGCCTCCTCAGGCAGGCTCGCAAGGAGGCGGAGAGATCAAGGCAGGGCACCTCCCAAGGGGCCCGTGACGCAAGCCATGATGATCGGGTGCCAGGCGGGCGCCGGCCTGCGCAGTGTCCTTGTTTCCCTTTCGGTGCAAAGGGGGCAAGCAAAGGCCAAGGCATCAGGCAAAGGTTACCGTTTCGGTGCAACAAGACCAAGACCAGCAGAACGGCAGGATGGAGTTCATGGTGGAGCCCAGGGCGGCGTCACCGTCAGGACCTTTGGCAGCCGAAGACCAACTTTAGTCAGGATAAGTGTACCAGATGTTCCCCTTCAAAATGGCCAATTGTTGGCGCCCTTCCCGCTCATTATTTGGGAAGAGGCCCTGGGCCTCCACCTATAAATAGGACTAGCCACCAACAGGGTAGAGGCATCTAGAGAACGACCAGAGAGAGAGAGAGAGAGAGAAGCGGCTGAACTCACTCAAGCAGTTCATCGCACCAGCTCAAGAACAGCCCCTCGCGAGGCTGTTCTCCCTTTGTACTGTTCATCATCATCCCTTGAGGCAAGCCACCACACCACACATTGGAGTAGGGTATTACACCACAATGGTGGCCACCAGTATAAATCTCGTGTCCCTTGTGTGTCCATCTTTCTTGCTTAGATCTTAGCGAGACTTAGAGACGTGAGCTGGTAGGGGAGAGATCTTTGTAGGCACCCCAGTGTTCGAACCTCAAAGGTCTATCGGAACCCGAAATTCGACAATTCCCTTGTACGTCAAAGCTCCTTTCTTCCTTGGTGTTTCCGTCCTATGATGGGTCGATAGTCAGGCTATCAGAGGAGTGTTCGGACAATAGGGACCTGAAAGAAAGAAAAGGGTGAAGGTATATGGGTCCTAGGGCGGTTGAGCCGCATTGTAGGCCGCATTGTAGCTGTGTCTCTGCCTATGCCCATGGTATTTTAAGTGCGTAATTATGTAGGCGTGGCACGGGTTTCACCACTTGACTGGGACTAGGATGGAGGCTGAATTGCTAGGCGAGCTCTGGACGTGCTAGACAATCCTGTTGCAGGGTACTTAAGACTCGCTTAACGGTGTCCGGAGGCTTTATAGCCGAATTGGAGGTCTGCCTAAGAAGGCTGCTCTATACCTCTACTGCGAGGGCCGCAGTGTGCTCCTCCGTACGGAGGGAACGCTCTGTGTTTCCATTGACTATCATAACCCCGCGAGGTCCAGGCATCTTGAGCTTGAGGTAAGCATAGTGCGGCACCGCATTGAACCTGGCAAATGCGGTTCATCTGAGCAGTGCATGGTAGCCACCGCGGAAGGGGACGACATTTAAGTCGTCCGGAGATCCGAAGACTACTTCCAGTGTAATTGAGCCCGTGCAACATGCCTCTACACCTGGTATAACACCTTTGAAGGTGGTTTTGGTGGGTTTGATCCTTGAGGGATCGATGCCCATTTTGCACATTGTATCCTGATAGAGCAGGTTCAGGCTGCTGCCACCGTCCATGAGGACTCGTGTGATGTGGAATCCATCAATGATAGGGTCAAGGACCAGTGCGGCCGAACCGCCATGATGGATGCTGGTCGGATGATCCCTGTGATCAAAGGTGATCGGACAAGAAGACCATGGGTTGAACTTTGGGGCGACTGGCTCCATCGCGTAGACGTCCCTTAGTGCACGCTTCCGCTCCCTCTTGGGAATATGGGTGGCGTATATCATGTTTACCGTTTTCACCTGGGGAAGAAATTTCTTTTGTCCTCCTGTGTTCGGCGGCCAGGGTTCCTCGTCATCGTCACCATGCAACCCCTTTTCCTTGTTTTCAGCGTTCAACTTGCTGGCCTGTTTGAACACCCAACATTCTCTGTTGGTGTGGTTGGCTGGTTTATCGGGGGTACCGTGAATTTGACATGAAAGATCGAGTATGCGGTCCAGACTGGACGGGCCCGAATTGTTTCTTTTGAATGGCTTTTCCGCTGATCGGATTTAGAGACACTGAATCCGGCATTGACGGCCGTGTCTTTGGCGTTATCGCCATTATTGCGACGCTTGTGTCTGTTGCGTCGGGGCTTGTCGTTACTGTCTCTGGCATCTGAGGTGCCAGGATTTCTTGATATGCTATTGCTACGAGTCAACCAGCTGTCCTCGCCCGCACAAAAGCGGGTCATGAGTGTCGTGAGGGCTGCCATGGACTTCGGCTTCTCTTGGCCGAGGTGTCGGGCAAGCCACTCATCACAAATGTTATGCTTAAAGGCTGCTAGGGCTTCGGCATCCGGACAGTCGACTATTTGGTTCCTTTTAGTTAGGAACCGAGTCCAGAATTTCCTGGCTGACTCTCCGGGATGTTGTGTTATGTGAATTAAATCATCAGCGTCCGGTGGTCGCACGTAAGTGCCCTGGAAGTTATCCAAGGATGCGTCTTCTAGGTTCTCCCAGCTTCCAATGGAGTTTGCCGGCAAACTATTCAGCCAATGCCGAGCCGGTCCCTTGAGTTTTAGTGGGAGGTACTTGATGGCATGTAGATCATCGCAGCAGGCCATGTGAATGTGGAGAAGGAAATCTTCAATCCATACCGCGGGGTCTGTTGTCCCATCATATGATTCGATGTTCATGGGTTTAAACCCTTCTGGGAACTCATGATCCATTACTTCGTCAGTGAAGCATAGGGGGTGTGCGGCGCCTCTATGCTGGGTTACATCACGATGCAGTTCAAATGGGTCTGGTCGGTTGTATTCGGCCCGGCCGGATTTGTATTTAGTGTATCCGGTGTGCTGATCATCGTCACACGTTGGGGGGCGCCCCCATGATCCGTAGATCAGTCTTGACTGTCCTGCTTTGTTTTCCAACACGTCTCATAGGTCCTGTGTGTAGCCCCTGGCCTTTGTATTTTTGTTTGATTGGCGACGGGGTGCAGCCTCGTGTTTGGGCAGATATGCCGCTTTGTCTCGGCCACGAGGTGGCCGATCAGCCGCATCCTGCACTGGTAGTGTAGGCTCTAGTGCCTCCTCCTCAAATTGAGGTAACAACCTGCGCTTTGGGTAGCTTTTGGTTGGGCGCTCAAGTATGTATTCCTCGGCTGCCAGGACCTCAGTCCATCTATGAGTTAGCAGATCTTGATCAGCTTGAAGCTGCCGCTGCTTTTTCTTCAGGCTTTTTGCAGTGGCTATAAACCGACGCTTGAAGCGCTCCTGCTCGACGGGATCCTCAGGCATGATGAATTCGTCGTCGCCGAGGCTTACCTCGTCTTCGAAGAGAGGCATGTAATTATCATCCTCTGAGTCTCCATCCAGTGCCTGTTTATCAGGGCTAGCTTGCCCGCCCTCCCATCCGGCTTGCTTGAAGCTTGGCTGGGCGGGATTGTTTTCGTCTTCGGCACCATCCGGGGTGCTATTGTCTCTTGTGCCGGTATTGATATTTTTGCTATGGCGGGCTTAGAACGGTGCCACCGACGCCGGTGCTTAGATTGCTTCCCAAGGAGATTATCCTCCGTTGCCTCATCGCCATTGCTTTCTTTGGGTGTGTCCATCATATATATATATCATATGATGAGGTGGCTGTCCAGCGCCCTGTGGGCGGTGGTTCCTGTTCTTCTCCGGTGTCATCGTCCATACCGTCGATGTCTTCGGAGTCGAAATCAAGCATGTCGGTTAAATCATCGATAGTGGCTATCAAGTGGGTGGTGGGTGGGAAACGAATTTCTTCGTCATCCGCTTCCCACTCAAGCCGGACATAGTTCGGCCAGGAGTCTCCTGACAAGGAGAGAGATTTCAATGAATTAAGCACGTCGCCCAAGGGTGAGTGCTGAAAGATGTCCGCGGAGGTAAACTCCATGATCGGTGCCCCATCAAGTTTGATAGGCACAGATGCGTGCGGTTCGGAGCCTATGGCTGGAGAAGAGTCCGAGGGTCTGATGACACAGAACTCATTGGAGGCGAAGTCTGCGTTTGGCACTATCGCTGATGAGTGTGCGGCCTCCGTGGTGGGGTCTATCCACCCGTCCTCGGAGGGCACGATCCGCTCCGGATCTAAGGCCGGAGCGGCTGCAGGTGTGATCTCCCAAACGCCGTCCGATAGCAGATCTAAGTCATGCTCCTCGTGACTGTTCGGCATACCTATCATGGGCTCGAATCCGTCGAAGATCAAGTCTTCGCGTGTGTCGGCAGTGTAGTTCAGGCTTCCAAACCTGACCTGATGTCCAGGGGCGTAGCTATCGATCTGCGCTAGATGGCCAAGCGAATTGGACCGCAATGCGAAGCCGCCGAATACGAAGATCTGTTCGGGGAGGAAAACCTCACCCTGGAATGCATCTTGTGGATGATTGAAGGAGCCATCAAGCCTTACCGCGGCGACACAGTGGAACTCTCAATTAAAGCACCAATGTCGGTGTCAAAACCAGCGAATCTCGGGTAAGGGGTCCCGAACTGTGCGTCTAAGGCTAATGGTAACAGGAGGCGGGGGACACAATGTTTACCCAGGCTCGGGCCCTCTCTATGGTGGTAATACCCTACTTCCTGCTTGATTGATCTTGATGATATGAGTATTACAAGAGTTGATCTACCACGAGATCGTAGAGGCTAAACCCTAGAAGCTAGCCTATGATTATGATTGTTCTTGTCCTACGGACTAAACCCTCTGGTTTATATAGACACCGGAGGGGGATAGGGTTACACAGAGGCGGTTACAGAGAAGGAAATCTACATATCCGAATTGCCAAGCTTGCCTTCCACGGAAAGGAGAGTCCCACCCGGACACGGGACGAAGTCTTCAATCTTGTATCTTCATAGTCCAATAGTCCGGCACAAGTACATAGTCCGGCTGTCCGAGGACCCCTTAATCTAGGACTCCCTCAGTCCCGCACTACGCTTATTTGAAGCTTAAAATGCCCGGACCACGGGGCATCATCACAATCAATGGAAATATGGAGCGCTCCCTCCATACTGAAGAGCACACGGCTGCCCTAGCAGCCGAAGGGTATGACGGCCTTATCACGCCGAACAGTTCATCGGCCATCAAGACCAATGAGATTGCCAAAAGATCCGGTCCGCACCTCATGGAGATAGCACGGCGAACCCGGATCTCGAATAGCAGTTCCGCCTCCGCCGACTGCCCCATAAGGCCGCGACATATGTACCGCGCGTACATAACTACGCACTTAAAATACCTTGGGCAACACCGGAGACACACTACGGAAAAGGTCCATAGTACGGTCGACCTTATTAGGACCCCATATACCTTTTTTCCTTCCTTTCACTGCAGGTTCATTCGAAAACCTAAAAGCAGTATGGTTGCAAGGGGGTTCCCTCTTCGGCCCCTCTTTTTCTTCTTTACAGACAACCATCTAATTCTCCCCTCAAAGGATTCACTACTAAGGAGAAACGACACAAACGTGCGATAGAGCACCATTGGGTTCTTCAAACCATTACTCTAAGGCCCTGTGTAAACCTTTCCCTTATGTATTTTTTTTCTTTTTTTGGCGTGTAAAATGTCCAAGATACTGTTGGCATTACCACACGGCTCGTCGTATTAACCAGGGTATAAAAGAAGCAGTAGGTTTCACTTTGCTTGCAGTTTATTTTACATTGCCGTCTGTGTTCTCTCCTTACCTCAGATTGCCACATGTGCTTCAATCCGGACTTAACACCGGGGGCTCTATGCGGCCTAGCACATTTCAAAGTCCGAACACCTATAGGGAACTGCTCGGGGTCCTAGATATTGCGTTATATGCATCGGCTCCAAATCATGTCTTGGTTCTATAGTTGGATTGTCCGGCTCCGGTGCTTACCACCTTACGTTTCGCATTGTTCGACTAAGGTAGTAAAGGGAGAACTACTGCGATTGTATGTCTGGTTCGTCCGATCAAGTACCTTAATATCTAGATTGTATTTCTCGCTATGGTGGGTTTGCGCTTTGTAGGCTGTGCGCAGAGGCCGTGACGGACAGGGGAGGAAGCTGACAATAATGGTGGGGAGGAAGGGCTCCGGCCGCACATGGGATCGTGCAAGAGGTGCATTATGACAGCAAGAGGTGCCATGGTTTTGGGGTAATGTACCGGTCATCTCCTAATCAATCACCTATAAACGGATCACTACTAGGACGATTTTATCTTTTTATTAAATCTAAGTGTCTCAATCTAACATTAAAAAATGAAAAGAAAAATGCATGCACGAATCTTAGCCGTAAAATCAATGATATAGGATTTCGATGTGCAATACTTAGGGCACATCTAGATGTGCTTTAGAAATACCGTTTAAAAAAATGGTATTTCTAAAGCACATCTAGATGTGGCCTAAGTATTGCACATCTAAGTCCTATGACATTGATCTTACGTTGAGATTCGTGTGGTTATTTTCTTTTTATTTTTTATTTTCCTCTTTATGCTTGATTCACTCATTTAGATGTGCAATAACTAGAGCACATATAGATGTTCCCTAGACACAGCCTTAAAATAATAATGATTTTTTCCAAGGGAGATGTATCTAGTTGTAATCTAAAATTTAAGTCCTTTTAACATTTTTAGAGCAACTAGAAATCGGACCCACCATACCCGTCCCAAACACCCGGACGGGCTGCCCGGGCAGTGCCGGGACACAAAAACCATACCCAACCACGTCGCTTATTAAGAGCATGTTCTGATGTCCTATAACTTCTCAAAAACTACTTAGATTCAGCTTCTTGATTGGCTTCTCGCTTCACCTAGTGTTGGTAAACCATTCAACAGGGCTGCAGCTTCTCCTAGCGCTACAGTACGCTATCAGTCCAGTTAGTGGCATTACAGGCCTGTTCGTTCCCAGCTTGGGCCGGTTGGAAGCAGTCCATTGCGGATAGGTTCTCGAGCATCAATGTCATCCAGGTGAGCACCTCCTTTTCATGGTGTCGCTGATCCTCGCTGACAGCGGGACTAGCGGCATTGAGGATGGGATCCGGCGGGAAAAGAGCTGGGATGGCTGGATCTGTAGACGGATGAGAGGATCAGGCTAGCGACGGGGGTCGCGGCTGAAAGAACACGCGGTGCCCCATGTTCGGTTTTGGTAATTGATGACAATCTTTATGGACTAATGGTTGCCGTGAGTTATATTTGAAGGATTTGTCCATAGGCATTTCTTAAAGTCCATGTGTTGATTTCAAGGATTTTATGAGATGACCAAAGTGTTATTCAAGGAATTATCCAAAATTTGGTCATGTACAAGACATGATGCAAGGTTGATCAAGACTAAGTCAAAGAGTGAGTCAAGTTGATCAACACGCAAGGCGTGGAAGATGTACCGAAAGGGGTCAAGTGATCCCAGTGTATGGTAAGTGTTATCCATTACGCTTTGTGTACTACCCCATAGTCTACGTGAGAGTTCTTTGTGAGGTTAGGTATGTTTCCATGGGTTTGTGTCAAGAGAAAGATCTCATACAACCCACAGAGGATGACATCAAGTGGTGATCATCATCAAGGTTGCGGTGTGCAAGTTCAAGTGGAGCATCACGAAGAGATCATGCTTGAAGCTTGTCGTCCATTGTGGTGACAATGGACTTGTGAAGATGTGTCGAAGAGTGGGTCACCCATAGTGGAATTTGGGGAGAATCTACTTATCTTCATCAAGCCAACGCAATCAAGAAAGGTGGTCCAACTTGAGGAAGTCAAGATCGTCATCATCTAGCTCAAGTGGAGTATGTGCAAGGCAAAGATTTGCCCTTGATCAGTTTTCTATTTTACCAGTCTCATGGTGGTAATTGGGAGACCGGGTTATAGGATCGATTGCCGTACTATCAAGGGGGGCTCTCAAGTAAGTAGTTTGATCATATCATTGGTAGAGAGCTCAAACCATTGCATCCTTGCATCATATTTCTTGGTTCTTGTTTGGTGTTTCTATTTGTGAGTTTTAGAGCTTATGGTCATCTTCATGACAAGCTCGAGTTCATCGAAAACAGAGTTCATATGCTCTTCTATGATGTTTTCGATGTTGGAGTTTTTGCCGGTACTTCATTCATAGAGGTTTCACATCTCTATATCATTGGTATTTTTCTGCTGCCTCTTCTCACTATATCACTGGCTGTTGGATTGTACTCATCGTCATCTATCCAATATGCTTGAGTTTTCTCAATTCGGAGCTCATTTATAGAAGTTATGACAGTTCACGCTTTATTATATCCTTATGTTTCTGTTGGGCAGTTTTCACCTTCCAAGCGGTAGTACCGCTCCTCTCCATGGTAGTACTGTACGGTACTTCCGCTATGAGCTGCCGCACTCTCTGCCGCTTGTTTTTGTGCTCCTATTAATGGGCGGCAGTTGCATGTAGTAGGGGGCGGTCGTAACGCCCATGCGGTACTATCGTAAGTGTACTGCCGCTGCCACTAATGGTTATATTTGGCCTGTTGTAGTCTTTTGAGTGAAGTCTGTTTTAAACCCTGAAGTTGTAGAGTGTGATGCAAATGAACCTCCACATTTAAATCCCTGAAATTGATACCCTGTACTCATCGATCCTGGTCAATCGAAAACCCAAGTCGATCCTATAACCATTTGGAAGGACAATCCTGGTCGGGATCGGTCGCTTCTCTCACTGACCACATGGGCCTACATGTCATATTTTATTTTCTTCCTCCATCTGCCTTTCTTCTCTCTCCTAGCATCCATCTTGTTTGTTTCCCTGAGAATAGTAAGACGGCGCAGCGGCAACGGATAACAGACGACCCTGACCAAGAACCTCGAGCTCCCGGCCGAGCGTTCCGCCATGAACCGCGCTCCAAGTATCGTTATCTTCATCGCTGTGCTCGCTGAGGCGCTGCTCCCCGGCCGACAAGGATGCAATCTGTCCCGCGAGCCAGGCCGCCACTTGGTGTCGTTGGCCACCGCCGTTCGCTCGCAATGTGCTGCTGCTGAAGCAGTTGCTACTCCCGTGCCCTGCAGACCGCATGTGTCACACACGTTCGGGTCGTGCTCACCCCGCCTTTAACCCAGCTGAATCCACCTCGTACCGCGCCGTGCAGTGTGGCTTGCCGGTGTGCTCGCGCCCGTCGTCGTACATGGCCCGCTCCTGCATGACCCACGCGGCCACGCCGCCACCATCGCATCATAGTGATTTAAAACCAAAGCTCTGCTGCATGCGCATCACGGTGAGAATACAGGCGTACGCGAGGTTCTGCAGCCTAGCACTGGACCTCAAGCTCGCGCGCAAGCCCCAGCTTCAGAGTCTCGCTGCGGCAACAGCGGCATCGTGAACTAGGCGACTCCATCTTCGGATCCTCGTCGGCAGGCAATTGCTGTTGTCGATCCAGAGCACGTACACGGGGGCAGGGGGCGCTGGCTCGACGGCACCATCATGACCATCGATGCCGATCCATTTTCTCCTCCCTCTCCGACGTCGTTCCTCCACCTTACTTTGCGACTCTCCGTTTTCGGCCTGGGTGACACGGCCGAGCAAGCGGCAGTGGGCCAAGACTTGAGGCCCATGCGGTGGGCCGCTGGGAGCAATAGCGATCCCATCTGGCCAGCGATCGTGCTTGGTGCTGGAGATGTAGCGGCTGGGCCAGAGGCAAATTGGGAGATGGAAGATGAATATGACGTATGGGCCCGGGTGCTCAGTGACTGCGGAGACTGATCCCGGCCGGGATTGTTATTTTCCTGGTGCGCCAAACGGATATGGGGTTTATATTGACCGGGATCAAAGAGTATAGGGTACAGATTTCAGGGATTTAGACGTGGAGGTTCATTTTCGTCGTGCCCTACAACCTCAAGGTTGAAAACAGACTTCACTCTAGTCTTTTCTGCTCTCGCGGTACTAGGGCGGTAGTAGGGCGCGGTAGTACCGCTCCGGGCGGTACTACCACCCTGTCGCCTCCTAGTACCGTCGTTTCTCTGTACTGCTTGGCCTTTAGCGGTAGTACCACTCCTAGGAGCGGTAGTACTACTTGTGCACAATATATGCACATAATAGTTGGATTTGGGGGTGCCTATAAAAGGGGGTATTCTTCCCCAATGGATGTACCCCTATGAGCTTGCGTTCTTCCCCCATTGTTGATCTTCTTCGAGCTTGCTATCTCTCAATCCCTCCAATGATTCTTGATAGTTCTTAAGGGAAAAGAGAGAGGAGATGTAGATTCACATTTCCACCAATCACTTTCTCCTCTATGTGAGGGGAACCCCTTGGATCTAGATCTTGCAGTTCTTTGTGTTCTCTTTTTTGTTCTTCCTCTCATTTTCCTCCATAGCATTAGTTGTTGTGGTGGGATTTGGGAGAGAAGGACTTGGACACTCTATGTGCCCTTGCCATTGAATTTGGTGCATAGGTTTGAGTTCTCCACGGTGGTATGTGGAAGTGAAAGTTGAGAAGCTTTTTACTCTTGGGTGTTTGGACACGCTAGAGCTTGTTCCTCTTGGGTGCTTTTGTGCCCTAGACGGCTGGTGCGTTCGGAGCTCAATCATTGTGGTGTAAAGCTCCGGGCAAGCGTCGGGGTCTCTGATACGTCTCCAACGTATCTATAATTTTTTATTTTTCCATGCTATTATATTACCCCTTTTGGATGTTTATGGGCTTTATTTTACAAATTTATATCATTTTTGGGACTAACCTACTAACCGGAGGCCCAGCCCATATTGCTGTTTTATTGCCTGTTTAAGTAATCCAAGGAAAGGAATATCAAACAAAGTCCAAACGAAATGAAACCTTCGGCAGCGTGATTTTTTGGAAGAATATGATCTTCAGAAGATCCTCGAGGAGGCCACAAGATAGGAGGCCGCGCCCCCCTTACAAGGTGGTGGCCCCCTGTCTCGTGGGCCCCTCGAGCACCTCCAGACCGACTTCTTTCGCATATATAAGCCTACATACCCTAAAACCATCGAATATCAAGACAGATCGGGAGTTCCGCCGCCGCAAGCCTTTGTAGCCACCAAAAACCTCCCGGGAGCCCGTTCCGGCACCCTGCCGTAGGGGGAATCCATCACCGGTGGCCATCTTCATCATCCCGGCGCTCTCCATGACGAGGAGGGAGTAGTTCACCCTCGGGGCTGAGGGTATGTACCAGTAGCTATGTGTTTGATCTCTCTCTCTCTCTCTCTCTCGTGTTCTCAACTTCACACGATCTTGATGTATCGCGAGCTTTGCTATTATAGTTGGATCTTATGATGTTTCTCCCCCCTCTACTCTCTTGTGATGAATTGAGTTTCCCCTTTGAAGTTATCTTATCGGATTGAGTCTTTTATGAGAACACTTGATGTATGTCTTGCTGTGCTTATCTGTGGTGACAATGGGATATCATGTGCTACTTTATGTATCTTTTGGTGACCAACTTGCGGGTTCCGCCCATGAACCTATGCATAGGAGGTTGGCACATGTTCTTGACTCTCCGGTAGAAACTTTGGGGCACTCTTTGAAGTACTTTGTGTTGGTTGGATGAATCTGAGATTGTGTGATGCATATCGTATACTCATGCCCACAGATACTTGAAGTGACAATGGAGTATCTAGGTGACATTAGGGTTTTGGTTGATTTGTATCTTAAGGTGTTATTCTAGTACGAACTCTTTTATAGATCGATCCGAAAGAATAACTTTGAGGTGGTTTCGTACCCTACCATAATCTCTCCGTTTGTTCTCCGCTATTAGTGGCTTTGGAGTGACTCTTTGTTGCATGTTGAGGGCTTGTTATATGATCTATCTATGTTATTATTGTTGAGAGAACTTGCACTAGTGAAAGTATGAACCCTAGGCCTTGTTTCCTATCATTGCAATACCGTTTGTGCTCACTTTTATCATTAGTTACCTTGCTGTTTTTATTATTTCAGTTTACAAAAACCTTTATCTACCATCCATATTGCACTTGTATCACCATCTCTTCGCTGAAATAATGCACCTATACAATTTACCATTGTATTGGGTGTGTTGGGGACACAAGAGACTCTTTGTTATTTGGTTGCAGGGTTGTTTGAGAGAGACCATCTTCATCCTACGCCTCACACGGATTGATAAACCTTAGGTCATCCACTGGAGGGAAATTTGCTACTGTCCTACAAACTTGTGCACTTGCAGGCCCAACAACATCTACAAGGAGAAGGTTGTGTAGTAGACATCAAGCTCTTTTCTGGCGCCGTTGCAGGGAGGTGAGTGCTTGAAGGTATATCTTTAGATCTTGCAATCGAGTCTTTTTGTTTCTTGTTTTATCGCTAGTTTAGTTCATAAAAGAAAACTACAAAAAAATGGAGTTAAGTCTGTCTCATATGCTTCGTCTTTTTTAATATCTTTCGTGAGTATGATGGAAAGGAAAATTGTGCTCAAATGCTAGAAGAAGAATTCTCTAAAATACTTGGTACTAAATCTTTGAATGATGAGCATGATTGCAATGTTGTTAGTTTGAATTCCTTGAATATCCTTGATGCTAATGATATGCAAAGCCACAAGCTTGGGGAAGCTATGTTTGATGAATACGATATTTTTAGTCCCCCAAGCTTTGATGAGCAAATTTATTTTGATGATAGCATGACTCCTATTTATGATGATTATATCGATGAAAGTGGGTTTGGAAGAGTGTCAACTTTATAAAGTAGTGATCCCACTATTTTGGAGGATGTTGAATCTTATTGTGATGAATATGAAAGTGGATTTGGAAGAGTGTCAACTTTATTTAATGATGATTCCACTATTTCGAAAGAGGTTCCAATTGATTATGAGAACAAAGTTGCTATCTATGATGATTATTGTGATGACTTGTATGCTATTAAGAATAATGATAACCATGAAACTTGTCATCATGATTTTAGTTTTCAATTGGATTATGGCTCAGATGATAATTATTTTGTTGAGTTTTCTCCCACTACTATTCATGGGAAGAATTTTGCTTATGTGGAGAGTAGTAAATTTTCTATGCTTGTAGATCATGAAAAGAATGCTTTAGGTGGTGGTTATATTGTTGAATTCATTAATTATGCTACTGAAAATTATTATGAGGGAGGAATATATGCTTGTAGGAATTGCAATAATATCAAGTTTCCTCTCTATGTGCTTCAATTTTTGAAGCTATGCTTGTTTTACCTTCCTATGCTAGTTAATTATTGTTCCCATAAGTTGTTTCCTCACAAAATCCCTATGCATAGGAAGTGGGTTAGGCTTAAATGTGCTAGTCATACACTTCATGATGCTCCCGTTATGTTTCAATTCTTATCTTTTATGTGAGCATCCTTGCCATCATCATGCCTAGCTAGAAAGGCATTAAAGAAAAGCGCTTGTTGGGAGACAACCCAACATTTATCCTTACTGTTTTTGTGTGTTCACATGATTATGCTACTGTAGTAATCATGTTTTATAGCTTTTGTTTCAATAAAGTGCCAAGTAAGACCTTTAGGATAGCTTACGGTGATAGTTGTGTTGATCCTGCTGAAAATCAGAAACTTTTGGACCCAGTAATTTAGTTTTGTTAATTCGCCGAAACGTGCTTCTGATCTGATTCTTTTTGCTCTAGATTGGTACATGAATTTCTAAGGACTTCCTAATTTGGGAGTTCCAGAAGTATACGTTTGATACAGATTACTACAGACTGTTATGTTTTTGACAGATTCTGTTTTCTATGTGTTGTTTGCTTATTTTGATGAATCTATGATTAGTACCGGAGGGTATGAACCATAGATAAGTTGGAATACAGTAGATATTACACCAATATGAATTTAGAATGAGTTCATTACAGTACCTAAGTGGTGGTTTTATTTTCTTATACTAACGGAGCTTACGAGTTTTCTGTTGAGTTTTGTGTTGTGGAGTTTTCAAGTTTTGGGTAAAGATTCGATGGACTATGGAATAAGGAGTGGCAAGAGTCTAAGCTTGGGGATGCCCAAGGCAACCCAAGGTAATATTCAATAATAGCCAATAGCCTAAGCTTGGGGATGCCCCGGATGGCATCCCCTCTTTCGTCTTCGTTCATCGGTAACTTTATTTGGAGCTATATTTTTATTCACCACATGATATGTGTTTTGCTTGGAGCGTCATTTTCTTTTATTAGTATTTTCTTGATTTTAGTTATAATAATGTTTTGCATCTTTAGTTTCAATAAAGAAGTCAAGGATAGCCTTTTCCATGCTTATTTTGCTAGTATACATGTTGCTGTTTGAAAACAGAAAGTTTACCGCTGATGCAAAAATTCCCTAGAAAAGTCAGAGAATGATATAATGTTGAAACTTTTTGAATAATGAGATATGATAAATTTATTACAGTGGGAATTTTATTTCATAATTTTTGGAGTTAGAGAAGTATGATGAATCTTGCATTCTTTACAGACTGTACTGTTTTGGCAGATTGCTGTTATGTTTGCATTGTTTGCATATGTTTGCTTGTTTAATGATTCTATTTGAGGATAGGAGTATTAAATATGAATAGGCATTTAGTATGCAATGTTGAATAATAATTTTAGTGATTTGTTACAGTAGAAAATGATAAGGTTTTGCATTGGTTTATACTAACCTATCTCACGAGTTCTTGTTGGTTTGTTGTGGATGAAGCTTCTGATAAAAAGAGAAACCATGATACGAGAGGAATTAAGGAGAACAAAAGTTCGAGCTTGGGGATGCCCAAGGCATCCCAAGATAATATTTCAAGAAGTCTCAAGCATCTAAGCTTGGGGATGCCCCGGTAGGCATCCCACCTTTCTTCTTCAACAACTATCGGTTAGTTTTGGTTGAGCCTAAGTTTTTGCTTCTTCACATGAGTTGTGCTATCCTTGCAATGTATTTTATTTTGTTTTGATTGCTGTTTGAATACAATACCAAGATCTGAAATTCCTTAATGAGAGAGAGTCTTCATATAGTTGCATAATTATTTAGCTACTCATTGATCTTCACTTATATCTTTCGGAGTAGTTTGTCATTTGCTCTAGTGCATCACTTATATCTTTTAGAGCACGACGGTGGTTATATTTTGTAGAAACTGCTAGTCTCTCATGCTTCACTTATATCTTTTTGAGAGACTTTTATAACAGCATGGTATTTGCTATGGTTACAAATTTGGTCCTAGAATGATGAGCATCCAAGTTGGGTATAATAAAAACTATCATAGAAAGTGAATTGGATGCTATGATCAATTTGATGCTTGATAATTGTTTTGAGATATGGAGGTAGTGATATTAGAGTCATGATAGTTGAGGTGATTATGAAAAATACTTGTGCTGAGGGTTGTGATTCCCGTAGCATGCATGTATGGTGAACCGCTTTGTGATGAAGTTGGAGCACAATTTTATTTATTGATTGTCTTCCTTATGAGTGGCGGTCGGGGACGAGCGATGGTCTTTTCCTACCAATCTATCCCCCTAGGATCATGCGCGTAGTGCTTTGATTTTTGATGACTTCTAAATTTTTGCAACAAGTATATGAGTTCTTTTGATTAATGTTGAGTCCATGGATTATACGCACTCCTTCACCCTTCCACCATTGCTAGCCTCTCTTGTACCGTGCAACTTTCGCCGGTACCATATACCCACCATTTACCTTCCTCAAAACAGCCACCATACCTACCTATTATGGCATTTCCATAGCCATTCTGAGATATATTGCCATGCAACTTTCCACCGTTCCGTTCATATGACACGCATTACTTTTGTCATATTGCTTTTTGCATGATCATGTAGTTGACATTGTATTTGTGGCAAGGCCACCTTCATAATTTTCATACATGTCGCTCTTGATTCATTGCATATCCCGGTACACCGCCGGAGGCATTCATATAGAGTCATATCTTGTTCTAGCCTTGAGTTGTAATTCTTGAGTTGTAAATCCGTAAAAGTGTGATGATCTTCATCATTAGAGCATTGTCCTAGTGAGGAAAGGATGATGAAGACTATGATTCCCCCACAAGTCGGGATGAGACTTCAGACTTTACAAAAAAGAAAAAAAAGAAAAAAAGGAGAAAGGCCAAAAAAAGAGAAGGCCAAAGAAAAGAAAAAAAATAAAAATAAAGAAGAAAAGAAAAAAAAGAGAGAAAAAGAGAGAAAGGACAATGCTACTATCTCTTTTTCCACACTTGTGCTTCTAAATAGCACCATGATCTTCATGTTAGAGAGTCTCATATGTTGTCACTTTCATATACTAGTGGGAATTTTTCATTATAGAACTTGGCTTGTATATTCCAATGATGGGCTTCCTCAAAAGTGCCCTAGGTCTTCGTGAGCAAGCAAGTTGGATGCACCCCACTTAGTTTCTTTTGTTGAGCTTTCATATATTTATAGCTCTAGTGCATCCGTTGCATGGCAATCCCTACTCACTCACATTGATATCTATTAATGGGCATCTCCATAGCCCGTTGATACGCCTAGTTGATGTGAGACTATCTTCTCCTTTTTGTCTTCTCCACAACCACCATTCTATTCCACATATAGTGCTATGTCCATGGCTCACGCTCATGTATTGCATGAAAGTTGAAAAAGTTTGAGATTATTAAAGTATGAAACAATTGCTTGGCTTGTCATCGGCGTTGTGTATGATTAAATACTTTGTGTGATGAAGATAGAGCAACAGCCAGACTTTATGATTTTGTAGGGATAACTTTCTTTGGCCATGTTATTTTGAGAAGACATGATTACTTTGATTAGAATGCTTGAAGTATTACTATTTCTTATGTCAATATGAACTTTTAGTTTGTATCATTTGGATCTGAACATTCATGCCACAATAAAGAAAATTACATTGAGAATTATGCTAGGTAGCATTCCACATCAAAAATTCTGTTTTTATCATTTACCTACTCGAGGACGAGCAGGAATTAAGCTTGGGGATGCTTGATACGTCTCCAACGTATCTATAATTTTTGATTGTTCCATGCTATTATATTACCCATTTTGGATGTTTATGGGCTTTATTTTACACATTTATATCATTTTTGGGACTAACCTACTAACCGGAGGCCCAGCCCATATTGATGTTTTATTGCCTGTTTCAGTATTTCGAAGAAAAGGAATATCAAACAGAGTCCAAACAGAATGAAACCTTCGGCAGCGTGATTTTTTGTAAGAATATGATCCTGGAGACTTGGAGTCCACGTCAGAAGATCCTCGAGGAGGCCACGAGATAGGAGGCCGCGCCCCCCTTACAGCGTGGTGGCCCCCCTGTCTCGTGGGCCCCTCGAGCACCTCCCGACCGACTTCTTTCGCCTATATAAGCCTACGTACCCTAAAACCATCGAATATCAAGATAGATCGGGAGTTCTGCCGCCACAAGCCTCTGTAGCCACCAAAAACCTCTCGGGAGCCCATTCCGGCACCCTGCCGGAGGGGGAATCCATCACCGGTGGCGATCCTCATCATCCCGGCGCTCTCCATGACGAGGAGGGAGTAGTTCACCCTCGGGGCTGAGGGTATGTACCAGTAGCTATGTGTTTGATCTCTCTCTCTCTCTCTCTCTCTCTCTCTCTCTCTCGTGTTCTCGACTTCACACGATCTTGATGTATCGCGAGCTTTGCTATTATAGTTGGATCTTATGATGTTTCACCCCCTACTCTCTTGTGATGAATTGATTTTCCCCTTTGAAGTTATCTTATCGGATTGAGTCTTTTATGAGAACACTTGATGTATGTATTGCCGTGCTTATCTGTGGTGACAATGGGATATCATGTGCTGCTTGATGTATGTTTTGGTGACCAACTTGCGGGTTCCGCCCATGAACCTATGCATAGGGGTTGACACACGTTCTTGAATCTCCGGTAGAAACTTTGGGGCACTCTTTGAAGTACTTTGTGTTGGTTGGATGAATCTGAGATTGTGTGATGCATATCGTATAATCATGCCCATGGATACTTGAAGTGACAATGGAGTATCTAGGTGACATTAGGGTTTTGGTTGATTTGTGTCTTAAGGTGTTATTCTAGTACGAACTCTTTTATAGATCAATCCTAAAGAATAACTTTGAGATGGTTTCGTACCCTACCATAATCTCTATGTTTGTTCTCCACTATTAGTTGCTTTGGAGTGACTCTTTGTTGCATGTTGAGGGCTTGTTATATGATCTATCTATGTTATTATTGTTGAGAGAACTTGCACTAGTGAAAGTATGAACCCTTGGCCTTGTTTCCTATCATTGCAATACCGTTTGTGCTCACTTTTATCATTAGTTACCTTGCTGTTTTTGTTATTTCAGTTTACAAAAACCTTTATCTATCATCCATATTGCACTTGTATCACCATCTCTTCGCCGAACTAGTGCACCTATACAATTTACCATTGTATTGGGTGTGTTGGGGACACAAGAGACTCTTTGTTATTTGGTTGCAGGGTTGTTTGTGAGAGACCATCTTCATCCTACGCCTCCCACGGATTGATAAACCTTAGATCATCCACTTGAGGGAAATTTGCTACTGTCCTACAAACTTGTGCACTTGCAGGCCCAACAACGTCTACAAGAAGAAGGTTGTGTAGTAGACATCAGTCTCCAATTAGGTTGTGGAGATCACCCCGAGCAATTTGTATGGGTTCTCGTGACCACCCCGAAGGGTTGCCAAAGTGTACGGGTTCAGTAACTGCCCCCAAGGGTCTCCATTTGTACGGGTTCGGTGACCACTGAGGGAGTCCTGGACTAAGGGGTCCTCGGGCATCCGGTCTATTCGATGAGGGCCGGACTAATGGGCTGTCAAGATAAAAGTAAGAAGGCTACCTCCCGTGTCCAGTTGGGACTCCCGTGTGTTTGAATGGCAAGTTTAGCTGTCCGGATATACTATTTCTTTCCTGTTGAGTCGACTTTGTACAACCCTAGGCCCCTCTGGTATCTATATAAACCTGAGGGTTTAAACTGGAGGCAGGATCATAACATTGATATGCTACCCAAGTTAGGGTTTAGCCATTACGATCTCGAGGTAGATCAACTCTTGTAACCCCTATACCCATTGAATATAATCAAGAAGGAGTAGGGTTTTCCCTCCATTAAGAGGGCCCGAACCTGGGTAAACATTGTGTCCCTTTCATCATTGTTAGCGTCGATTCTTAGACATATAGCTTGGGCCCCCTACCCAAGATCTGTCGGTTTTGACACCGAAATTGATGCTTTTATTGAGAGCTCTGCTGTGTTGTCAACAGAAGGATCGATGGCTCACCTCTTCATCGACGATGATGCTGTGTCCAGGGAAACATTTCTCCATGGACAGGTCTTTGTGTTCGGCGGCTTCGTGCTTCATGCCAACTCGACTGCCCACCTTGAACAGGTCGATAGTTATGCCCCTAACTACTAGATTAGGTTTGGAAACCTGAACTACGTCACCGATATCCAAGGAGATCTGATCTTCGAGGGTTTCGCGGCCTTGGTTGCCACCCCCTGTCCAAGGGTCGACACTCACAACCGCCTCGGCCTTAGATCTGAAGCAGGTCATATCGTCCGAAGATGGGAGGATCAACCTCGCCAGACTCTTTTCTATCATAGAACTTCCAACCAGAGACCCAGATGCGATCTTGGACTCACCTCTAGATAACTCCGAACTGTGAAGGTTTGCGTCCATCGGGCCTGATCAGGTGTCTATCACCGAACCCAGCCCTGCAGATACGCAGACTCCTATCTGGGTATCACCCTTAGACGAAGCACTGGGCTTAATGTGGTCTCTTGCCATTATGGAAGATTTGCCTCTAAACTACACCCAACATGGACTAGGGCTCAGAGTAGGGAATTTTATGCAAGGAGACAATAGCTGCGGGCTATACATATGATTTACATCATGACCTGGCCAATAAAGCTGGCTAGACTAAATCGATCTACGGATCAATAGGGTGTGCCCCGGTGCGAGATAGCAGCCATCAAGTCTAGCATGATGAATGCCGCCATGATCGGGGTCAACACTGAACACAAATGTCATCCGAACTCCGCCGCGATGTTGCATGATACAGAGGTGCTGCACACCCTATGTGTTTTACCGATGAGGTAATGTAGCACCAGTTTCCGGAAGGGTTTAAACCCATAAACATCGAGCAGTACGATGGAACGACGGATCCGGCCGTCTGAATTGAAGATTTTCTTCTCCACATTCTTATGGCTCACGGAGATGACCTCCACGCCATGAAATATCTTCCTCTAAAGCTGAAAGGACCAGCACGACACTGGTTGAACATCCTCCCAGAGAACTCCATTGGAACCTGGGAAGATTTAGAAGATGCTTTTCGGGCCAACTTTCAGGGCACTTATGTTCGGCCACCGGATACTGATGACCTAATTCACATAATCCAGCAACCAGGAGAATTGACTTGCAAGCTTTGGAATCGGTTCCTCATTAAAAAGAACCAAATAATGGACTGTCCAAATGCTGAAGCCTTAGCAGCCTTCAAACATAGCGTACGGGACGAATGGCTCGCCCGACACCTCGGGCAGGAAAAGCTGAAGACCATGGCAGCTTTAACTGCACCCGTGACCCGTTTCTGTGCGGGTGAAGATAGCTGGTTGGCTCATAGAAGCAACAGCTCCGGTGACCCCGACACTTTTGAGGCCAAGGACGGCAATGGTAGACCACGCCGCAATAAAAACAAACATCAGAGCAATAATGACGACACAGATGATACAATAGTCAATGCCGGATTCGGTGGTTCCAAATCTAGTCAGCGTAAGAAACCTTCCAAAGGCAACAGGGATGGTCCATCCAACTTGGACAAAATCCTTGAGAGGCCCTGCCAGATTCATGGCACACCCGACAAGCTTGCTAACCACACCAACAGAAACTGTTGGGTTTTCAAATAGGCCGATAAGTTAAATACCGAACACAAGGGAAAGGGACCTCCAAGCGAGGACGATGACGAGGCCCGTCAGCCGAACACCGGGAGCCAAAATTAGTTTGCCCCCGAGGTGAAAACAGGAACATGATCTATGTCACTCACATTCCCAAAAGGGAGCGCAAGCGCACACTAAGGGACGTCTACGCCGTAGAGCCTGTCGCCCCCAAAATTCAATCCATGGTCAGCCTATCCGATCACCTTTGATTGTAGGGATCACCCAACCAGTATCCATCACGGGGGTTTGGCTACCCTGGTACTCGATCAAATCATCGACAGATACCATCTCACTAGAGTCCTTATGGACGGCGGCAGTAGTCTCAACTTGATCTATCGAGATATTGTCCGCAAGATGGGTATCGACCCATAAAGAATCAAGCGTAGTAACACTACCTTCAAAGGTGTGATACCCGGCGTAGAGGCCCGTTGTATGCGCTCATCAACACTGGATGTCGTATTCGGCTCCCCAGGCAACTTCCGAAGTGAATAACTAATCTTCGACATCGTCCCCTTCCGCAGTGGTTATCACGCACTACTCGGACGAACTGCTTTCGCCCGCTTTAGTGCAGTCCCGCACTATGCTTATTTGAATCTTAAAATTCCCGGACCACGTGGCATCATTACAGTCAATGGAAACATGGAGCGCTCCCTCCATACATAAGAGCACACCGCGGCCCTTGCAGCCGAGGTGTATGGCGGCCTCATTTAGTCGAATAATTCGTCGGACGTCGAAGCCAATGACATCTCTAAATGAGTCCGGTCCACACATGTGCGATAACTCGACGAATCTGAATCTCGATTAGCAGTTCGGCCTCCGCCGACTGCCCCATAAGGTTTTGGCTTACGTACCACGCACACATAACTACACACTCAAAATACCTTGGGCAACGCCGGAGGCACACTGCGGGAAAAGCCCATAGTACAGCTTGACCCTATTTGTACCTAACACATTTTTTCACTGCAAGTTCATTAAGATCCCTATCTGCTGTATGGTTGCATCAGGGATCCTTTCAAGGCTAGTCTTTCCCTTCTTTATGGACAACCATCCAATACGCCTATCAAAGGATTCGTTACTCAGGCGAAATGGCTCAGACGTGCGGTAGGGCACCACTGGAGTCTTCGAACCATTACCTTTAGGCCCTGTGTTACACTTTCCCTTATGTAAATCTTTAGGCATGTAACATGACCTCAATATTTATGGGATTGTCTGCCGAAACACGCTTCGACGTATTAATAAGGAGATAAAGGAAGCAGATGATCACTACCTTTTGTTTGGTACTTATATTATATCATCATTTGTATTCCCTCCTTACTTTTGACTGACATACATGCTTCGACCCGGCCTTCATACTAGGGGTTGTATTCAGCCTCGCACATTCTTAAGCCTGAACACCTATAGGGAACCTTTTGGCGTCCTGGATATTGCATTATATGCGTCGACTCCGAATCATGTCTTGGGTCTATAGTTGGGTTGCCCAGCTCCTATGTTTACCACCTTACGTTCCGCAAGTCCGGCTAAGGTAGTAAAGGGAGAACTACTGCGATTGTATTTCTGGTTCGTCCAGTCAAGTACTTCAGTAGAGAATGCCGAAAACTGACCGTCATGATATGCAAGAGCTGGTCAGCAATCCGGTGACTTAGTGTTATATACTACAATTTGTTAGCGATTTATGTTGTGTTATACGAGAGGCTGGGATTCGACCAGCCGTGTTGCAAAGACACCTTTATCCGGATTGCCGTTCACACAACAAGGGCTAGTACTTAGCCCCACTAATGGACTCCTATGGCCAAGTGATGATAATAAAGCCGTATAGTCTGATTGCCTAGTTCATCTAGCGGACGCCTCCTCCACGGACCAAGATGTTGGATAAAGAGCGGATACATGTTTGTGAACACCCTGGAAATACTTTCACGGGGGCGAAAGCCGACGACTGTCAATCTTCAGAAATATAACGGACACACATGAGGATAAATTAACAAAATCAAAAGGAGCAAGCATAAATATTTCACATCATGAGTTCATTACATGGTTTTTACAAACCGAACTCCACTACTCAAATATGACATCCTTTGAACATTGGCCCTCTACAATTCGGGATCCCTCGAGGACCTTGGTGAAGTACCTCTCCGGCCTCCAGTGACCCTTGCCTTCGGGCGGCCCTGCGGTTGCAATTTCAGCGGCCTTCATCTTCGCCCATCTTGACGCGGGCGAAGGCCATCCAGGCACCTTCTATGCAGGACGACCTCTTTATGGCATCACTCCATGGACGCGCATTGACAAGGCGCTTCACGAGTCCGAAGTAGCTGCTGGGCATGGGCTTGGCTGGCCAAAGTTGGACTATTAAATCCTACATGGCCAACCCGGCCACCCTATGCAGCTCGGTCAACTGCTTCAGCTGGTCGTTGAGGGGCGTCGGATGCTCTGGAGCAAGATACTGCGACCAGAACAACTTCTTCGTCGAGCTCCCCTCTTCGGCTCGGAAGAACTGCGCGACATCAGCCACACTCCTCGGCAGATCCGCAAACGCGCCTGGAGAACTCCAAACTCGGGTCAGCAAGATATATCTCTTACTTGCAAATTTACTATGCAGAAGAAAAGCCTTACCAGCTGCTATCTGCCTAGCCTGCTGGATCTCCTGGTGGGCACTCTGGGACTCAACCCGGGCCTCCTTGATATCCTGGAGAGCCTTGGCGAGTTCGGATGCTTGGTCCGAAGTCTTCTGCTCCAAGGACTCACACTTGGTAATTGCGTCCTTGAGCTCTAGCTCGAGTTCGGCCACCCGAGCCTCATGTTGGCGGCGGGCGGTCTGCTCCGCCTCCAGCTCCTTAGCCGCCTTGTCGGTGGTCACCTTATTCGCCTCCGCCTCCTTCTGGGCTTGGGCAAGTGCGCCTTTGAGGGACTCAACCTCAGCTGCGCCAACTATGATTATAATCATAAAATTCAATAAGTTAAAAGAATTAGTACACATATCTGGTATGTAAGTTCCGCATACCTTGTGTTTCATCAAACCGCTTGTTGATGCAGTCGAGCTTTTCGTTTGGCTAATTGAAGCTTTCGATTGAGCTTGGAAACCTCTGCGGCCTGGGCAGTAGCTGCCAACATGGATGCCTGTCTCACACATTAGCACAGTATATTAACAGTTTGTCTTGGGATCCTCTGTCCGGATTGTTCTAATCCGGACAGAGTCTCAGGGGCTACTGTCTATAGATGGGTCATCCATTTATATGAAAAACCTGTTAGAGGATTACATCGCATACCTCAAAGCCCGTCAGTAGGCTATTAAAGGCTTCATTCAGTCCACTTTTCATAGACTGAACCTTTTCCATAACCGCACCCATCAGGGTGTGGTGCTCCTCCATGATGGAAGCGCATTGCAGCGCCTCCTCCAGAGCAGGAGTAGCCTCCGGATTAACAGAGGCCGCTGCTGGAGTTTTTGCTCCTCCCCCCTTCGTTTAACGGGGCTGCACATTCCTTTCCGGAGCCGTATTGGCCTTTGGAATGGTGTGTGGCGGGGGCCCGGACTGTTGGGGCTCCCCGTTGTTGATGGTCATGGGGGTTGCCTCCCCCAGGGTCTTTGGCGACCAAGGTGTTAACCTCAGACGCTTTCTCGACGCCTTCGTCCGCCCCGCCTTGGCCAGGAGGAGTCCTTTAGGATGACACCTCGGTGTTCTCCATGGCAGTAGGCGAGGGGGCTTGCAACGGAGCGTCACTCTCCTCCTCCTCAGGCGCCAGAGAGTTCCCCGACGAAGACGAGGCGTTCGGAATATCACAAGGGGGACTGAAAAACAAACAATAATATAACTTATACAACAAAGGTAGGTAAGGGGAAGCTGAAGAGTGGAATCTCGAATACTTACGAATCGGCCAAGGGCTTCGCCCTGGGGACTCTCTCGGGGACGTGTTTGGACTTTGAGTCCGAACTGACCGAGAGGGTAATCTTCCCCCTCTTTGGCGCCTCCTCCTCCGGGTTCTTGGAGGCCGTCCTCTTCTTCCTCCTCAACTTGCGAGGGGAGTCGCTCTCCACCTGCTCCTCCTCCTCCTCCTGGTCCTCGTCTCTCTCATGAGAGGAGCCGATCTCTGTCTCTCCGGACACAACATCCAAAGGGCCTCTGGGTTGGGGGCCGCCTTTGGGCTCTTTGCCTTTCTTCTTGCCCTTCTTCTTCGACGCCTAGTAAGGCGCTAGGACTAGCATCTCCGTCAGCTGGGGAGTGGCTGTGTCTTCGAGCAACGGAGCCGGACTCTTGATCTGTTCCGCCTTCGCTATCCAGCCCTGTAAAGATGTAGGATGATCAGATTCATATTGGTCAAAAATACGGACCAGACACATCTTTGAAAAGGTTAATACTTACCGGAGTGGCCAGATTCTCGATGTCGAGCCCGACGTCTTTGGTCTCCATGGGCCAGCTCTTCTAGGCCTTGATGAGAAGCTTCCATATTCCTTCGTGCGTTGTGTCAAAGAAGCGCTTCAGGGTCCGCGGCTCCTCCGAATTGAACTCCCACATGTGGGAGGCCCGGCTTTGGCAGGGGATGATGCGGCGGAAGAGCATGATCTGCACCACATTGGTGAGACCGACGTTCTTGCCCAGCACATTGGTGATACGCTTCTGCAGCGTCTGCACCTCCGTCTGTGACCCCTAGTCGAGGCCCTTAGCGGTCCACGAAGTGAGCCTCGTGGGGGGTCCGGATCTGAACTCCGGAATTGCCGCCGAGTTGGCGCGGCGCTGCTCGGTGATGTAGAACCACTCCTACTGCCAGACCTTGACGGTCTCGATGAAGGCCCCCTTGGGCCATGTGGTGTTGGGCAGCTTGCTTATCATGGCCCTGCCGCAGTCTGCATGCTGCCCGTCGACCACCTTCGGCTTCACATTGAAGATTTTAAGCCATAGGCCGAAGTGTGGTGGGATGCGGAGTAGAGCCTCGCACACGACGTTGAACGCCGAGATGTGGAGGAAAGAATTTGGGGCTAGATCATGGAAATCGAGCCCATAATAGAACATGAGTCCCCGAACGAAGGGGTGGAGTGTAAATCCTAGCCATATAAGAAAATGGGAGAGGAAGACGACTATTTCGCCGGGCTCAGGAGTGGGGATGATTTACCCTCATCGGGGATCTTGTGCGCAATGTCTGCGGCTAGGTACCCCGCGCTCTGAAGATTCTTCACCTCCTTCTCCGTAACGGAGGAGGCATCCCACTTGCGCTTGGAACCAGATCCGACCATGGCTGGAGAAGGTGGTGGCAGCGAGGAAGACGAAAGATTTTTTTCGGGCGCTGGAGCTTGGGAGATTGGAAGGCAGAGGTTGGAAGAAGGCATGGGGAAGAAAGGAAGGATCCTTTGCCCTCTTATAGGCAGTAAAAATGCCAACTGTCCCCCCACTTAAGCCTTGAAACTCGCCTATTCCCAACGTGAGCTGATACGTCTCCAACGTATCTATAATTTATGAAGTATTCATGCCATTATATTATAATTCTTGGATGTTTTACAATCATTTTATAGCAAATTTATATTATTTTTTGGGACTAACCTATTGACCCAGTGCCAGTGCCAGTTGCTGTTTTTTTGCTTGTTTTTTACATCACAGGAAATCAATATCAAATGGAGTCCAAAAACCACGTAACTTTTTGGAGATTTTTTCTGGACCAGAAGGAACCCAATGGGCCTGAGCTGCACCTGGGGGGTGCCCCGAGGGGGGCACAACCCACCAGGGCGCACCAGGGCCCCCTAGCGCGCCTAGGTGGTTTGCCCACCTCGGTGGACTCCCGCGCCCTCTCTTTGCACTATAAATTCCCAAATATCCCGAAACCCTTCAGGGTAGCCCTAGATCAGAAGTTTCGCCGCTGCAAGGCCTCTGTATCCACGAGATCCAATCTAGACACCGTTCCAGCACCCTGCCGGAGGGGGAATCATCACCGGTGGCCATCTTCATCATCCCGGGGGCCACCACGATGAGGAGGGAGTAGTCCACCCTCGGGGCTGAGGGTTTGTACCAGTAGCTATGTGTTTGATCTCTCTCTCTCTCTCTCGTGATGTATATCATGGGCTTTGTTAATATAGTTGGATCATATTATGTTTCTCCCCTCTATACTCTTGTTATGATGAATTGAATCTTTACCCTTCAAAGTTTTGTCTTGTCGGATTGAATATTCAGAGATGAGAACACATGATATATGTCTTGCAATATGAATACTTGAGGTGACAATGAGGTATCTTATTGATTCACTTGATAGGTGTTAAGGCATTCAACTCACGGATTCCTGCAGTGATATTGGGGTAATCTATGCATGGGGGTTGATGCACGTTTTTCTCCGACGGAAACTTTGGGGTCTCTTTATAGTTCTTTGTGTGGATTGAGTATTATGAATATGAATTTTCTTTGGTGTTATTCTAGTACGAGCTCTAGGATAGATCGACGGGAAAAAATAGCTTTGTGTTATTTTAGTACGAACTCTTGAATAGATCGAATGGAAAGAATAGCTTTGAGGTGGTTTCGTGACCGACAAACAATTCCTATCTTTCGTTCTCCGCTAATAGGAACTCGGGAGTGATTCTTTATTGCACTTTGAGGGATAATCATATGATCCAACTATGTTAGCATTGTTGAGAGGTTGCACTAGCGAAAATACGGACCCTAGGCCTCATTTTTAAGCATTGCAACACCATTTTTGTGCCCGTTTACTATTTTCTACCTTGCTTTTTTTATTTATTCAGATTATAAAAATATATTTCTACCATCCATATTACATTTTTATCACCATCTCTTCACCGAACTAGTGCACCTATACAAATTTTCCATTGTATTGGGTGTGTTGGGGACACAAGAGATTTCTTGTATTTGGTTACAGGGTCCTTTGAGAGAGACCATCTTCATCCTACACCTCTCACGGATTGATAAACCTTAGGTCATCCACTTGAGGGAAAATTGCTACTGTCCTACAAAACTCTACACTTGGAGGCCCAACATGTGTCTACTAGAATAAAGTTGCATAGTAGAGATCAAGCTCTTTTCTGGCACCGTTGCCGGGGAGTTGAGTTCTTGAAGGTATATCTTTAGATCTTGCAATTGGATCTTTTAATTTCTTGTTTTATCACTAGTTTGGTTTATAAAAGAAAACTACAAAAAATGGAATTAAGGTTGCATCATAATGAAGAAATGATGAGCTTAGTTTACTTCTGGGATATGAAGAAATGAAACATATAACTAAGGATATTCTAGAATTTGCCCTTGAGAGAGTTCTTGATTTTGATCTAGAGGAAATTTATATGTTTTGTGCGGTAAATTGCATTGAGAATCCTTATATTGCCAACTATCTAAAGAAAAGAAAACAAATAGAATATGAAGAGAGTACTAATGAAAGGGAAAATATTTCCCAATACCCTCCTAGTGTTTCTTATGATGAATCAGGTAATGAGGAGGAGCTGAAGGAAATATGCCCTAGAGGCAATATTAAAGTTATTATTTATTTCCTCATATCATGATAAATGTTTATTATTCATGCTAGAATTGTATTACCCGGAAACATAATACATGTGTGAATACATAGACAAACATAGTGTCACTAGTATGCCTCTATTTGACTAGCTCATAAATCAAAGATGGTTAAGTTTCCTAACCATAGACATGAGTTGTCATTTGATTAACGGGATCACATCATTAGGAGAATGATGTGATTGACTTGACCCATTCCGTTAGCTTAGCACTTGATCGTTTAGTATGTTGCTATTGCTTTCTTCATGACTTATACATGTTCCTATGACTATGAGATTATGTAACTCCCGTTTACCGGAGGAACACTTTGTGTGCTACCAAATGTCACAACGTAACTGGGTGATCATAAAGGTGCTCTACAGGTGTCTCCAAAGGTACTTGTTGAGTTGACGTATTTCGAGATTAGGATTTGTCACTCCGATTGTCGGAGAGGTATCTCTGGGCCCTCTCGGTAATGCACATCACTATAAGTCATGCAAGCAATGTGGCTAATGAGTTAGCTGCGGGATGATGCATTACGTAATGAGTAAAGAGACTTGCCGGTAACGAGATTGAACTAGGTATTGAGATACCGACGATCAAGTCTCGGGCAAGTAACATACCGATGACAAAGGGAACAACGTATGTTGTTATGCGATTTGACCGATAAAGATCTTCATAGAATATGTAGGACCCAATATGAGCATCCAGGTTCCGCTATTGGTTATTGACCGGAAACAGTTCTAGGTCATGTCTACATAGTTCTCGAACCCGTAGGGTCCGCACGCTTAAGGTTTCGTTGACAGTTTTATTATGAGTTTATGAGTTTTGATGTACTGAAGGTTTTTTGGAGTCCCGATGAGGGAGTCCTGGACTAGGGGGTGTCCGGACAGCCGGACTATCATCGTCCGCCGGACTCCAAGACTACGAAGATACAAGATTAAAGACTCCGTCCCGTGTCCGGATGGGACGTTCCTTGGCGTGGAAGGCAAGTTTGGCGATACGGATATGTAGATCTCCTACCATTGTAACCGACTCTGTGTAACCCTAGCCCTCTCCGGTGTTTATGTAAACCGGAAGGGTTTAGTCCGTAGGACAACAACCATTACAATAATCATACCATAGGCTAGCTTCTAGGGTTTAGCCTCCTTGATCTCGTGGTAGCTCCACTCTTGTACTACCCATATCATCAATATCAATCAAGCAGGAGTAGGGTTTTACCTCCATCGAGAGGGCCCGAACCTGGGTAAAAACATCATGTCCCTTGTCTCCTGTTACCATCCGCCTAGATGCACAGTTCGGGACCCCCTACCCGAGATCCGCCGGTTTTGACACCGACATTGGTGCTTTCATTGAGAGTTCCTCTGTGCCGTCACCGATAGGAAGGATGCCTCCTCCCGTCTTCAAGGACGGTATTTTTGCCAAAGGGGCCTTGTCCGCCGGCCAAACTATCCGGCTAGGTGGTTTTCTTATGACCGCCTGTCTGGCCGCT
The DNA here is from genome assembly GCA_963921465.1 of Triticum timopheevii. NCBI lineage: Eukaryota > Viridiplantae > Streptophyta > Magnoliopsida > Poales > Poaceae > Triticum > Triticum timopheevii. The sequence goes on from OY997272.1 coordinate 160,189,891, forward strand.
GCTTCGACAATGACCTCTCAAGTCGTCAAAAGCAATCTTCACGTCAGCTCGGAATTCGCCGAGCGGCTCGATCCAATAGAGCTCTCGTCCGTAAACGAGCTCTTGGATCGCATTGCCGCCCTGGGAGTCGCTACAGACTACAATCAGATTGGGCTTGAAACCGATCTGAGAGAGATTAACTCTCCCCAGGTCACCCACCACGCTGCAGTGGTAGAGGAACAATGCGGCGACTCTTCTCCTGTATTGAAAACTAGTCATGTCCGGGCTGCCGAACCCTCCATGCCGGATTCCCGCGGAGGGACGGACTTCGAGCAAGCACTGAACTTAAAGTCAGGCATCGGACCGGACTCGTTGGACAACGTCCAACAATCCAAGCTTCCAAATTTGGAAAATTCTCGGCCTTTGAGCCTTGAGATGGGTAGGGTTCCGGACTTAATTCCACCCGCCCGCCCAGACATATGCGATCTATCTCTAATCCGGCAAAAGCCCGCTGAAACAGTACATCATTACTGGGCCAGATTCCTCCTGGTTATGGACAGGATAAAGGACCGCCGAGAGGAAAACGCAATCTCAATCTTTTGCAATAGTTGCACGGACAAGGGACTCCTGAACGCCGTCAGCCGTCGTGAAATTACACGCTTCCCCGACCTGGCGTCCATAGTACGAAAGTACTGTGCGATGGAGAGTTTCCGGAAAACCGAAAATAAGTTTTGGGACAATCCGGCCCCAACCCTAGTCCGCAACAAAAGGGTGCATTACACTCAGGCACCAGATACAAAAACCAAAAAGCAAAAACCCCATGAAGGGTATGGAACCGTACTGGAGGGGTGGCTTAGCGGACCTTGTAAAATTCACAGTACAGAGGGCGCCACCTCAACACATAGCCTTCGAGCATGTTGGATATTACGGCAGGTGGCCAAAAGTGGCGAGAAGCTTCTAGCCACGGAAAACCACTCCAACAATACCGGTACAGTGTCAACAGTCTTCGAGACTTCCGCATCAAATAATATGCGGAAACGAACAATCCGCAGCCTCACCGAAGTCTACCAAGTAGCAACAACAAATCCATGGAGCGACACAGCCATCACCTTCAATGCGAACGACGAACCTAAATTCCGAACAGCCCGAGCACCAGCCGCACTGGTACTTAGTCCAATAGTGGACGACTTTTGACTTACAAAGGTCCTCATGGATGGCGGCAGCGGATTAAACCTCATCTACGAGGAAACTCTTCAAAAAATGGAAATAGACTGGAGCCGCATTGAGCGAAGCAGCACAACCTTCAGAGGAATAATCCCTAGACGGGAAGCGCGCTGCACCGAAAAAATCACACTCGATGTGGTGTTCGGCTCGCCGGACAATTACAGATCCGAAGAAGTCACGTTCCAAGTGTCCCCGTTCAACAGCGGATATCACGCTATATTAGGATGAGAGGCATTCACAATTTTTCAAGCCATACCCCATTACGGGTACATGAAGCTCAAAATGCCTGGGCCTGGCGGAATAATCACTCTCGTTAGTGATCCGGACATAGCACTCCATCGAGGCACAGTTGAACCCTGATGTAGACGCTGCACTACGAGAATTCCTTCAGGAAAATTGGGACATTTTCGCCTGGCACCCTTCGGATATGCCCGGAATCCCACGCAGATTGGTAGAACACAGCCTAAATATCCTAAAAGGATTCAAGCCAGTCAAACAGGCTCTTCGACGATTTTCCGAACCCAAAAGACAGGCAATGGGAGAAGAGCTAGCCAAACTATTGGAAGCCAGATTCATCAGAGATATCAAACATCCGGATTGGCTAGCAAACCTGGTAATGGTACCAAAGAAGGACAAATCCTGGCGCCCATGTGTCGATTTTAAAGACCTCAACAAGGCCTGCCCAAAGGATCCCTTCCCCCTCCCCCGCATCGACCAGATAATCGATGCTACCACGGGACACGATTCACTATGCTTCCTCGACGCATACTCCGGCTACCATCAAATCAAGATGGCGGAAGCAGACCAAGCCGCAACGGCATTCATCACTCCATATGGACCATTCTGCTTCAACACGATGCCCTTCGGACTTAAAAACACTGGCGCAACATATCAACGCATGATTCAAACATGTTTGGCCACCCAGATCGGCAAAACAGTAGAGGCATACATAGATGACGTAGTCGTCAAAAAAAAAAAACAAGTCGAAACTCTAGTAGACGACTTTAGGCTCACATTCGACAACCTCAGAGCATACGACATCAAGCTGAATCCGGAAAAATGCATTTTCGACGTACCAGCCGGAAAGCTCCTGGGCTTCATTGTATCCGGTAGAGGAATTGAAGCAAACCCAGCCAAGATCCGAGCTCTGTCTCAGCTAGATATTCCAAAAGACCTCAAACAAATACAAAAATTGACTGGATGCATGGCGGCTCTAAGCCGCTTTATCTCTCGTTTAGGAGAAAAGGCATTGCCCCTCTATCGCCTCCTTAGGCGCACAGAACACTTCGAGTGGACGGATGCTGCCACTGCTAGACTCGAAGAAATAAAAGCCATATTGGCAACAAATCCGGTCCTGGCTACGCCCAACCTGGGCGAACCAATGTTGTTATACATCGCGGCAACACATCAAGTTGTAAGCGCGGTACTCGTCATCGAGCGAGAGACAGAAGGGCATAAATTCCCTCTTCAAAAACCAGTGTACTACGTATCCACTGTGTTAACCCCCTGCAAGTCCCGTTACCCGCACTATCAAAAGATAGTGTATGCGGTGTTCATGGCATCCCGGATGCTCCGACACTACTTTCAAGAGTGTTCGATAACAGTGGCCTCCGAAGTGCCCCTCAACGACATCATAAACAATCGCGACGCGACGGACAGGATTGCAAAATGGGCCATTGAGCTCTTACCATTCGATATAACTTACAAACCTCGGCGAGCTATAAAGTCACAAGTTTTGGCTGACTTTGTCGCTGAATGGACCGAAGCCGAACTCCCTAAAGAGTACGGCCCATACTCCAATTGGATTATGCACTTCGACGGCTCTAAAATGTTGGCCGAATTGGGGGCTGGCATCGTATTGACGTCCCCAACCGGGGACACAGTCCAATACGTACTTCAGATAATGTACACGGACTCCAACAACGCAGCCAAATACGAGGCCCTTTTACATGGCCTCCGGATGGCAATCTCCATGGGCATTCAACGCCTAGAGGTGCGCAGGGATTCAAACCTCGCAATATCCCAAGTAAATGGAGACTTTGATGCCAAGGATCCAAAAATGGCAGCATATCGTAACGCTGTCCTAAAAATGTTAGCTCGGTTTGACAGACTTGAATTCCACCACATAGCCAGGGATAATAACCAAGCGGCCGACGTATTGGCACGCATCGGCGCAAAACATAATGCTGTCCCTCCAAACATCTTCCTGGAACGGCTGTTTAAGCCATCCGTACTATGGGAAGAGGAGCCCGGAAATAACAAACCGGAAGCAGCCACACCAACCGACACAGAGCAATCTGACATAACCGGCGATTCAGCCGATGAAATAACACCTTCAGCCCACGACATAATGGCAGTAATTGCCCTATGGACAGAGCCATTCCTAGCCTACTTGCTTAGGCAGGAACTTCCCGAAGACCAACATGAGGCCCGCTGCATAGTCTGACGATCTAAAGCCTACAAGGTCCATGAGGGAGAACTCTATAAGAAAAGCACAATCGGAGTCCTTCAAAGGTGTATCTCCGAAGCGGAAGGGCGAAACCTTCTGGCTGAAATTCATGCCGGACTAGGCGGACACCACGCAGCAGCTCAGGCCCTTGTAGGAAAGGCATTCCGTACAGGATCTTATTGGCCGACGGCCCAGGCAGATGCTCAGGATTTAGTCCGAAGATGCGTCGGTTGTCAGCTCTTTGCTAATCAGAGCCATATGCCACCCACCGCCCTCAAAACTATACCCATTACCTGGCCGTTCGTGGTCTGGGGGCTTGACATGGTTGGACCCCTTAAAGGGAGAACCCACAAGCAAAGGTACCTATTGGTCATGGTGGATAAATTCACCAAATGGATAGAGGCCAAGCCAGTAAAAGCGGCAGAGTCCGGACCAGTGATAGACTTTATCTCCAGGGTAGTACACCGTTATGGTGTCCCCCACAGCATCATCACCGATAACGGCACGAACTTCACGGCCGACGAGGTTAAATCATGGTGCAAAAATATGGGCATTAAGCTCGATTACGCTTCAGTCTATCATCCTCAAACCAACGGTCAAGTGGAACGAGCGAACGGTCTAATAATGAGCGGCATCAAACCCAGACTAGTGCGGTCACTTACGAAATCTGACACGCACTGGGTAGAGGAGCTAGACTCCGTACTCTGGGGGCTGCGGACAACGCCCAACCGTACTACCGGATTCACACCATTCTTTATGGTATACGGCGCAGAGGCAGTTCTCCCCTGTGACATCATTCATGACTCACCTCGAGTGCGCATGTACGAAGAAAGAGAAGCCGAGATGGATCGGCAGGACAGCTTGGACGCATTGGAGGAAGAGCGCGACGTCGCCAAGGGTCGTTCCGCATTCTATTAGCAGCAGGCTCGAAGATATCAAAGCAAAGAAGTACGGGCCAAGACTTACAACATTGGCGAACTAGTTCTACGCCTGCCGGACAAGAAAAAGGACAAACTCAAGCCCAAATGGGAGGGCGCTTTCATCATCAATCAAGTCCTGACCGGCGGAGCGTACCGTCTACGAAATGCGTCGGACAACCGGCTCGAGCTGAACCCGTGGAACGCAGCCCACCTCCGAAGATTCTATGCCTAGCGCCGGACTAAGAGTTCGTCCCCTTCCCCCGTCCAACCTTTTACATTGCAGCTGTCTTTTGTTTCTCTTTCTTCTCTCAACACTTTTTTCTAAAAAGCCCTTAAAGGCCTACTTGCGCTTTGTTCGCATTCACTTGATGTGCCATCCGCACTCATTATACCTGGGGGCTTCTTTACCAGAAGCTTAATTATAAGGGCTTCATGCCCAGCACATGTGTCAAGCTTCCACATGTACCTTTTATTCACCATTATATGCATCGATATGACTTAAGTTTTGGCCAAGCTGGGTTGCCTGGCTCCTGTGCTTACCCCTACATTCCCGATTGTTCGGCTAGGAGGTAAAGGGAGCACCTCTGCGATTGTTACTGCCGGGTCAGCCGGATGTGTACCTCAGACTGGGTGAAGCCGAAAGCTAGCGTTCTTAAGGGAATATTCGGTCGGTGACTTGAAAGATGATTTTTAACCTACTTATTTATCTGCCCCCAGATGTTTTTCTGCTTTTTTTGCAGTCCGGACATGCACTTTAGGGCATGCCTCCCAGGGAAAGGAACCCTTAACGGAACTATTCTCCTTGGAAGATGTTTCTTACTAACCATGTAATATAACATAACTAGTTGGGCACTTGTCTGATAAAGCACTAATGACCCCTATGCCTGGTCTCCATGCATACCCCGGTTGTTTCTTAACCGAGAAGGTATTCGGACACACTCCGGACTCTAGGGTCCCGAGGTTGAAGCGAAAAGGTCAGCAAAGACAAACGATCTACAATCCGGCTAGAAGGCATTTCACATGTCATTTTAAAATACATTGTCAAATCTACTGACTGTATTCCTCCTCAATCCCGTCTAACAGGCTGTCTAATTTACAGTCCCGTTGGGAAAATTTAGCGGCCAACTCTACTTGGCTGTATACTAAACTCACAGGGATCTCCTTCCCATCGGGCCCCACAGGTCCGACCTCGGCCATGTGGTTGGGATCCGCCTTCTTGTACCGCGTCTTCACCATGGCCCAAGCCTCCCTGGCACCTTGGCGGCAGGCCGAAATCTTCCATAAACGCGCACTCCCTGAAGCTTCTCCGCAAGCTCCCCAAGGCCCTCGGGTAGGGAGAGGGCTGGCCATAAAGCCTGGACGACGCCGCTCATTGCCTGCCGAACTCGTTCGAGCAGCTGCAACAGCTCGGGAAGTTGATCACCCGTTTATACGGGCATCTCCTCCGCAGGGCGACCTATGAGTATACCTACAAGACATATTTTGTCAATTGACTTCCTCGCCGAACTCTTCTTTTCAAAGGAGTCCGCTCAAGCACTTACTATAGATGCCGCGACGAAGCCGCTCAGTCTCCTTAACGGAGCCGGACAGCTTGGCCCGAACACCTTTCAGCTCTTCTCCGAGCTGGGCGTGGGCATCCTGGAGCTTGTTCCTTTCCTGCTGCACCCTATTCAGCACCCTCTCGCTGGCCTTTAGCTGGCGCAGTAGTTCTTGCCTATCCGGATCTTGTCCGGCAGCACCTGCAACGTCATTATTAGACTTGCGCGCACGCCGCACACCACTTATCTTTTTAAAATAATGTGTTACCAGGAGGGGTCTCTGTGTTTCCTCCTGCGGCAGCAAGTGCGGCCTCGAGTTGGGCCTTGCACTCTTGCAGCTCCTGAGACAGTTGGGTATTCTTCTCCGTAAGATCCTGCGTTTCAAATGATCCTTAAATCAGTTAATATAACTACTTTAAGTCTCGGGGGCTACTGGCATATACAACTATTAAATTCTCTTACCCGTATGTCCTTTACATACTGCTCCGTGGCTCTGGTAAAACCATCTTGAGCAGCACGGAGGTGCGCGTCCCCCGCGTTAAAGGCATTCAACACCTCAGGGGAGAAGCACGCGTCACAAAATACTGTCCAGCGGCGCCTGTGGTTCATGGCGCTCTCCACCTCAGACTTGGTGGCGGACAGTCTGTCGGCATCCTCCGTTGGAGGAGTATCCGGCTCGCGCCTTGCGCACGCCTTCCCCTCCAGACCAGGTGCTGGAGCCTGGCTGGTAGAGGTTGGATTGGCAACCTCTACGCCCGCAGTCCGGCGGGCGCTTTTTCTCCTACAAAAGTCATGAGCACTCAAACGCTTCCTAGGAACGTTGCTCCAAAAAATTAACTGCGAGCTATACCTTTGCGGCGACGTTTCAGTCCGCGCCGCGCTCCTCTTCCGCCTACTGGTCCGGACTAGCCTTTGTTGGTCAGCCGCCGCGGGCTCGGCTTCCCGCCTTGAAGGCGCTTCCTGCAAAACACCATCGTACGCGAAGGTCAGAAATTAGCAAGGAAGAGATAATGGTGTCGGGACTTCCGTCACAATCACCTGGGAAGCCGGATATAGTCCGGGGTAGTCAGCCATAAGGGCGACTAAAGCATTATCCATGCTGAGCTAGTGGAACACCCCATCGATTAGCTCCACCTGTATGTCCGGATCCTCTTCGGAGGCCAGATCCTGGGATCTCTCTGGATCCTCGGGTTGCGGAGCTGGACTTATCATGTCCTCCACAATCCGACGCAGTTCCTGCGTTGAAGACATAATATAAGAAGCTTAAACTTTGAAAGCATGGGTCGGGCCCTTAAAGTGTTCGCTTACCCAACGCTGAGGGTTATTCATGGAGAACCCATTCAATGGGTTCATTTGGAGAAAGTCCTCCTTCTCCCCCTTGTACAGGCCGGACAGGATCTTCACCAGATCCTCGGCCGAATCCGGTCCTTTGCGGCCATGACGGGTGGCATCGTCTTCCCCGTTGAAATCCCACATGGGGTGGCCCCTGTATTGCAGTGGCTGCACCCCCCGCGTAATGCATGTTGCCATGACTCCAATCATGGTCAACCCGGAATGGGCCAGTAACCTTATCCGGCCCATCAAATAATGGACGCTCTTGTCTTCCTCAAGTTGGGGGCTCCGCGGACGCCAACTGAGGCGTTTCTTCAGAGGAGCAGTGCTGAACTCCAGGAGGCCGATCCGAACAGGGTCCCGCAGCGGAGCGTCTTCTATGTAAAACCATTCTGAAGGCCAGTCTTCGGACGCCTTCTTAGGGGTTCCGGATGGATATCCGGTCCCAGCAATGCGCCATATTTCGGCGCCGCCCACTTGATATATGGACCCCTCGTGAGAACGGGGTATGAGGCAGAACAACCTCTTCCACAGTGCAAAATGGGGCTCGATGCCCAGAAATAGCTTGCAAAGAGCTACGTAACCCGCGATATGCAGGATAGAGGCGGGCGTAAGGTGATGGAGCTGGAGTCCGTAGAACTCCAGGAGCCCGCGGAGGAACGGATGTATAGGAAATCCGAGTCCCCTTATCAGATAGGCGATGAAGCATACCCGCTCCCCTTTGTTGGGACTAGGTGTAGCCTCCGCTTGCTTCCCACCTTGGTAGGTGGCCAACCCGGCTCGAACTGGGACCATGAAGGCCGGAGGGAGATATCCCTTTGCTTGGAGCGTCACCAGCTCGTTGTGCGTGACAGAACATCTTCGCCAGTCTCCTGGCAGTGGGCTAGGAGCGCGAGAGGAGGAGCCGCGTCGACGGTCCATGATGGAATGGATTTTTTGGTCACAGGCGCTCCGACGAGTACTCGCGGAAGGAAGATGGTGTGATTTGGATCTGGATTCTTGCCTCTCTTATAGGAAGATTATTTGCACAGCTAGGGGGTTAAACATAAAAGATACCCTGACTTTTCGCATTCGTGCGACGCATGGAAGATGGCCATTATTGGGTGGGGAAGCCAAGAAGCGCAACATTGATAAGGAAGCCGGACACTGTTCGGCAAACACACGGAATTTGGAGGAGAACCCGCCTTGCAATGCCGAAGACTATATACACGCTGGACTTATCGTCATTGAAGCCTGGTTCGGGGGCTACTGAGGGAGTCCTGGACTAGGGGGTGTCCGGACAGCCGGACTATCATCGTCCGCCGGACTCCAAGACTACGAAGATACAAGATTGAAGACTCCGTCCCGTGTCCGGATGGGACTTTCCTTGGTGTCGAAGGCAAGCTTGGCAATACGGATATGTAGATCTCCTACCATTGTAACCGACTCTGTGTAACCCTAGCCCTCTCCGGTGTCTATATAAACCGGAAGGGTTTAGTCCGTAGGACAACAACCATTACAATAATCATACCATAGGCTAGCTTCTAGGGTTTAGCCTCCTTGATCTCGTGGTAGCTCCACTCTTGTACTACCCATATCATCAATATCAATCAAGCAGGAGTAGGGTTTTACCTCCATCGAGAGGGCCCGAACCTGGGTAAAAACATCGTGTCCCTTTCTCCTGTTACCATCCGCCTAGACGCACAGTTCGGGACCCCCTACCCGAGATCCGCCGGTTTTGACACCGACACCCGATGTGATCACGGACATGACGAGGAGTCTCGAAATGGTCGAGACATAAAGATCGATATATTGGGCGACTATATTTGGACACCGGAAATGTTCCGGGTGAGATTGGGACTATACCGGAGCTTCGGGAGGTTATCGGAACCCCCCGGTAGGTATATGGGCCTTGTTGGGCCTTAGTGGAAAGGAGGGAGAAGGAGCAAAGGAGGGGGCACCCCCCCAAGCCCAATCCGAATTGGGAGGGGGGTCGGCCCCCCCTTTCATTCTTCCCTCCCCTCTCTTCCTTCCCTCTCCTACTCCTAATAGGAAAGGGGGGGAGTCCTACTCCCAGTTGGGGTTGGACTCCCCCCTAGGGCGCGCCACCCCCTTAGCCGGCCCCCTCTCCTCTACTCCTTTATATACGGGGGAGGGGGTGATAACCCACAAGTATAGGGGATCGCAACAGTTTTCGAGGGTAGAGTATTCAACCCAAATTTATTGATTCGACACAAGGGGAGCCAAAGAATATTCTCAAGTATTAGCAGCTGAGTTGTCAATTCAACCACACCTGGAAACTTAGTATCTGCAGCAAAGTGTTTAGTAGCAAAGTAATATGATAGTGGTGGTAACGGTAACCAAAGTAAAGACAGCAAAAGTAATGTTTTTGGTATTTTGTAGTGATTGTAACAGCAGCAATGGAAAAGTAATAAGCATAAACCAGTATATGGAAAACTCGTAGGCACCGGATTAGCGCTGGATAATTATGCCGGATGTGGTTCATCATGTAACAGTCATAACATAGGGTGACACAGAACTAGCTCCAGTTCATCAATGTAATGTAGGCATGTATTCCGTATATAGTCATACATGCTTATGGAAAAGAACTTGCATGACATCTTTTGTCCTACCCTCCCGTGGCAGCGGGGTCCTATTGGAAACTAAGGGATATTAAGGCCTCCTTTTAATAGAGAACCGGAACAAAGCATTAGCACATAGTGAATACATGAACTCCTCAAACTATGGTCATCACCGGGAGTGGTCCCGATTACTGTCACTTCGGGGTTGCCGGATCATAACACATGGTAGGTGACTATAGACTTGCAAGATAGGATCAAGAACACACATATATTCATGAAAACATAATAGGTTCAGATCTGAAATCATGGCACTCGGGCCCTAGTGACAAGCATTAAGCATAGCAAAGTCACAGCAACATCAATCTCAGAACATAATGGATACTAGGGATCAAACCCTAACAAAACTAACTCGATTACATGATAAATCTAATCCAACCCATCACCGTCCAGCAAGCCTACGATGCAATTACTCACGCACGGTGGTGAGCATCATGAAATTGGTGATGGAGGATGGTTTATGATGATGACAGCGACAAATCCCCCTCTCCGGAGCCCCGAACGGACTCCAGATCAGCCCTCCCGAGAGGGATTAGGGCTTGGCGGCGGCTCCGTATCGTAAAACGCGATTATTTCTTCTCTCTGATTTTTTTCTCCCTGAAAGCCAATATATGGAGCTGGAGTTGGCGTCGGAGGGCCACCAGGGGGCCCACGAGGTAGGGAGGCGCGCCCAGGGGGAGGGGCGTGCCCCCCACCCTCATGAACAGGGTGTGGGCCCCTTGGCCTTCATCTTTGGCGAGGATTTTTTATTATTTATTCTAAGATATTCCGTGGAGTTTCAGGTCATTCCGAGAACTTTTGTTTTCTGCACATAAAACAACACCATGGCAATTCTGCTGAAAACAGCATCAGTCCGGGTTAGTTCCATTCAAATCATACAAGTTAGAGTCCAAAACAAGGGCAAAAGTGTTTGGAAAAGTAGATACGACGGAGACGTATCAACTCCCCCAAGCTTAAACCCTTGCTTGTCCTCAAGCAATTCAGTTGACAAATTGAAAGAGAAAAAGAAAAACTTTTACAAACTCTGTTTGCTTTTGTTGTTGTAAACTTGAAAAGCGAGCATTCAAGTTTCAGCAATTATTATGAACTAACCATACACACAATAACACTTAGGTCTCACAACCATTCATATCAATAATATAATCAGCTAGCGAGCCATAATAATAAAACTCGGATGACAACACTTTCTCAAAATAATCATAACATGATATAACAAAATGGTATCTAGCTAGCCCTTTCTGAGACCGCAAGACATAAATGCAGAGCACCTTTAAAGATCAAGGACTGACTAAACATTGTAATTCATGGTAAAAGAGATTCAGTCAAGTCATACCCAATATAAACCAATCATAATGAATGCAAACGACAGTGTGCTCTCCAGCGGGTGCTTTTTAATAAGAAGGGTGATGACTCAACATAAAAGTAAATAGATAGGCCCTTTGCAGAGGGAAGCAGGGATTTGTAGAGGTGCCAGAGCTCGGTTTTGAAATAGAGATAAATTATATTTAGAGCGGCATACTCTCATTGTCAACATAACAACTAAAAGATGACGATATCTTCCATGCTAAACAAATTTTTTTTGACTGAACACTGTAGGGAAAGCCCCCACAGCCTTTTATTGACTTAACAAACATAATTACAATGATTACAAATGCTACCAGGAGTAGCAAAAGAAAAAGGAAAAGCTATAATAAAAGAACTACATTTAAGGAGGGAGAAAGGAGACCCATCTAATCAGGCCTTCCTTGTATCTCACCTTGATTCTATGAGAAAGTAAAAGCATATCATTCACAAAAGCTCCTCTCCATCTATTAAAGCTTGGCCTTTCCTTTTTAAAAACCTTTCCAGTCCTGATGATCCAGATGTTCCAACAAGCAGTAAAGACCACTTCAGCAAAGAAAGGATGAGCAAAGTTCCTCTTAGCATTGAGCACAATCTGACTCATGTCACTCCCAGCTTCCCAATTAATCTGGAGAAAGTTCCAAACCCTCTGACTGAAATTACAGTTGAAGAAGAGGTGATATCTATTTTCCCTGGTGTGAGTGGGACAAAGCACACAATTGACTCCATCATCTATATGCCAATGCCTTATTTCCACCATATACTTGGTGTTGAGCCTATCCATTATTAACATCCAGGCAAAAACCTTAATCTTCATGGTACAGCAACTCCTCCAAGTCCAAGTCAATACTGGATTAAAAGTATGATTAATGAACCTGGATACATAAACTGTTTAGGAGTATAGGGTTTGTCAGAGCCATGCCAAGACCAAACATCCTTCAAATCAGAATCCCTTTCATGGTTCAGCACGAGAGATTTCAAAACCAAGAGCTCATTGTGAGCCTGCTCTGAAAGTGGAAGATGGAACCAAGAGATCAGATCCAGGCAGAAAATCCATCCTTGACTGTGACCATGCTAAACAGATTATAGGCGGTTCCCAAACAGAATGGTAAAGTTTGTACTCCCCCTCCTCCACAAGCATCAATCCATGGCTTGCTCGAAACAACGAGTGCCTCCAACATTCAACGGGTCCCAGGGGGAGTTTTGTTTGCAGTTATTTTGATTTAGTTTGCATAAAGCATGGGACTGGGCATCCCGGATACCATCCATTTTCTCGTGAATGAGGAGCGGAGTCCACTCCTCTTGAGAATAACCCGCCTAACACGGAAGATAAGGGCAGCTCTAGTTGACACATGAGCTATTCGAGCATGCAAAACAGAATGTTTATTTGAAGGTTTAGAGTTTGGCACATACAAATTTACTTGGAACGGCAGGTAAATACCGCATATAGGAAGGTATAGTGGACTCATATGGAATAACTTTGGGGTTTAAGGAGTTTGGATGCACAAGCAGTATTCCCGCTTAGTACGGGTGAAGGCTAGCAAAAGACTGGGAAGCGACCAACTGAGAGAGCGACAACAGTCGTAAACATGCATTAAAATTAATTCACACCGAGTACAAGCATGAGTAGGATATAATCCACCATGAACATAAATATCATGAAGGCTATGTTGATTGGATTCAACTGCATGCGTGAACATGTGCCAAGTCGAGTCACTCAATGCATTTAAAGGAGGATACCACCCTATCATACCACATCATAATCATTCTAATAGCATGTTGGCACGCAAGGTAGACCATTATAACTCATAGCTAATCAAGCATGACACAAGCAACTATAATCTCTAAATGTCATTGCAAATATGTTTACTTCATAATAGCTGAATCAAGAACGATGAATCATCATATTTACAAAAACAAGAGAGGTCGAGTTCATACCAGCTTTTCTCTTCCCAATAAGTCCATCATATATCATCATTATTGCCTTTCACTTGCACGACCGAACGGTGTGTATAATAATAAGAGTGCACGTGCATTGGACTAAGCTGGAATCTGCAAGCATTCAACTCAAGAGAGAAGACAAGTAATATGGGCTCTAGGTTTAAATAATCAATCATGCATATAAGAGCCACTAAGCATTTTCAATATAGTCTTCTCGACCCCCAAAGAAAGGAAAAGAAAATAAAAACTATTTACACGGGAAAGCTCCCAACAAGTAAAAAGAAGAATGGGAAATATTTTTGGGTTTTCTTTTTAATTCTACTACAAGCATGAAAAGTAAACTGACTAATTTTTTTGGTTTTTCTTAAAGTTTATCAAACACACAAGAAGAAAGCAGGAAAAATAAATTTAAACTAGCATGGATATTACAGTGAAAAAGTATGAGCACCGACATCTAGCAATGAGTGTGTGTGAACATAAATGTAATGTCAGTGGGAATACGTACTCCCCCAAGCTTAGGCTTTTGGCCTAAGTTGGTCTATTGCCAGGGATGGCCTGGCGGATATCCGTAGGTGGAGCTGGGGTCGTAGTGTGACACAGAATAGTTGGGATCATAATGTGATGAAGAGGACTCCGATTGCCACTGGCTGGCAATCGTCTCAGGATCCCAAGAATAAACCGACATTCGCGGAGGCTCCTCTTGAGGCTCAGGTTCCGGGGCTGGTGCAGGATTCTGATAGGCTTGAACGGCCGCCCACGGAACAATGTGAGGCTTTGCATACAAGTTAAACAAAGAGGGAGCAGGCAAAGTAATAGTCTCAGGGTGATATTCATCAAAGTATAATTTATATTTGAGCTCCCCATCGCGACTCTTAACAAGAAAATCATGTGCTATCATACTCTTGTAATCTAAATAAGCACGGGGCAGCGCTGTTTCTTCTTTCTCCGCATGCCTAATAGGTATTTCAAAATGTTCAGCCAGGCGCGAAGCATAAATGCCTCCAAAGATGGGGCCCTTAGTACGGTTCAGACTTAACCGTCTAGCAACGATTCCACCCAAACTAATAGAGTTATTGCGCTATAAACCATGGAGCAAAATAATAATATCAGGAATACTAAGGTTCCCATAGTTCCCGTGTCCAATCAAGCAACGACTAGCAAATATGGCAAAGTAGCGTAAAACAGGATAATGTATGCTAGTGATCCCCGCATCAGAAACCTTCCTGGTTTCTCCCACCGTGATGGTGTTAATAAAAGCTTCTACTTCGTTACGGTGGGGTTCATCTAAGGTGCCCTCAAAGGGTATTCTGCAGACCTCGCAGAATTTAGCTAATGTCATACTTTTAACAACATCATATAAATGAAACTCTACTGATGGAGAAGATTTCTTAGGGAAAAAGTAGAAGTTTTGCACAAAAGTATTTGTGAGTAAGAGATACTGATGACGTTGGTCGTGGAGGAAGTTGGTGAGGCCGGGGTTCTCAATCAATATATAGAAATCATCATAAATCCCGGCTCTCCTCAAGAAGTCATCGGAGGGCCATTCACACGGCCGGACCTCCGCGGTGCGAGGTAAATTAAATTTGGGCTTCTCCTCTTCTTCCTTTTGTTTTTCCTTAGAGCTTCGGCTCGACGAGCCCCTCAAAAGTCTCTTCATTATTTCTGAAACAATCTGAAATTTTTAGTAACTTCAAATAAAAGTGAACCAACTTCAATAAAATTGATAGCAACAACTCCCACAAGTGCCTAGGGCCTATATCAAGCATTAGAACTACTTGGAACCATATAAATTTGACATGCAAGCTCAAGAACATGGTCACCTATGCAGCACAAATTTACAATGAATAAAGAACTAGAACAAAAACTAGTTGGACCAATGGAGGAGTCACATACCAAGGAACAATCTCCCCAAGCAGTTTTGCAAGAGGTGCTTTGAGCAAGGAGATCGAAAATCACAGCAATGGGGGCTGGAACTCGTGCTTGAGTTGGTTTTTCATGTTTGTGTGCGACAGAGGAAGAAGATGGGTGCAGGAATAAGTGGAGGAGGGCCACTGTGGGCCCACGAGGCAGGGGGCGCGCCCTCCACCCTCGTGGCCAGGTGGCAGCTCCCCCCGCGGTAAATTTTGCACAGTAAATTTTCAAATATTCTCGAAAAAATCATATTAAATTTGCATGGCATTCTGAGGACTTTTATTTTCGGGATATTTTTATATTGCACAGATAAGTCAGGAAACAGACAGAAAAATACTATTTTACTTTATTTCTACTAAATAACAGAAAATATAAAGAGGGTACAGAAAGTTGTGCTTCTAGTTTCATCCATCTCGTGATCATCAAAATGAACCCGCTAACAAGGTTGATCAAGTCTTGTTAACAAACTCATTCCGAATAATCCCGGAGCCGGAGAAATTTTGAATGACACTAAGTTACCTCAACGGGGATATGAAAATCCCCAACAATAAGAATATCACACTTTTCCTTGACAGTAGGGAGAGGAAACTCAAAACCTCCAAATATAATCGATGGAACTTTTCCAATAGAGTTGATACTATAAACTTGAGGTTGTTTCCTCGGAAAGTGCACCGTGTGCTCATTGCCATTAACATGAAAAGTGACATTGCCTTTGTTGCAATCAATGACAGCCCCTGCAGTATTAAGGAAAGGTCTTCCAAGAATAATAGACATACTATCATCCTCGGGAATATCAAGAATAACAAAGTCTGTTAAAATAGTAAAGTTTGCAACCACAACAGGCACATCCTCACAAATACCGACAGGTATAGCAGTTGATTTATCAGCCGTTTGCAAAGATATTTCAGTAGGTGTCAACTTATTCAAGTCAAGTCTACGATATAAAGAGAGAGGCATAACACTGACACCGGCGCTAAGATCACATAAAGCAGTTTTAACATAATTTCTCTTAATGGAGCATGGTATAGTAGCTACTCCTGGATCTCCAAGTTTCTTTTGTATTCCACCCTTAAAAGTATAATTAGCAAGCATGGTGGAAATTTCAGCTTCAGGTATCTTTCTCTTATTAGTAATAATATCCTTCATATACTTAGCATAAGGATTTGTTTTGAGCACATAAGTCAATCACATACGCAAAAAGATGGGTCTAATCATTCCAGCAAAGCACTCAAAATCCTCATCATCCTTTTTCTTGGATGGTTTGGGAGGAAAAGGCATGGGTTTCTGAACCCATGGTTCTCTTTCTTTACCATGTTTCCTAGCAACAAAGTCTTTTTTATCATAACGTTGATTCTTTGATTGTGGGTTATCAAGATCAACAGCAGGTTCAACTTCTACATCATTATCATTACTAGGTTGAGCATCAACATGAACATTATCATTAACATTATCACTAGGTTCATGTTCATCACCTGATTGTGTTTCAGCATTAGACATAGAGATATCATTTGGATTGTCAGGTGGTTCAGCAATAGGTTCACTAGAAGTTTGCACAGTCCTATCATTTTTCTTTTTCTTCCTCTTAGAAGAACTAGGCATATCAATATTATTTCTCTGAGAATCTTGCTCGATTCTCTTAGGGTGGCCTTCAGGATACAAAGGTTCCAGAGTCATTCTACCAGTTCTAGTAGCCACTCTAACAGCATAATCATTTTTCTTACTATTCATTTCATCAAGCACTTCTTTCTGAGCTTTAAGTACTTGTTCTACTTGAGTGGTAACCATATAAGCATGTTTGCTAACAAGTTTAAGTTCACCTCTAATATCAGCCATATAATCACTCAAGCGTTTAATCATAAAGGAATTCTGTTTTAATTGTCTACCAAAATAAGCATTAAATTCATCTTGTTTAAACATAAAGTCATCAAACTCATCCAAGCACTGACTAGCAATTTTAGTAGGAGGGACTTCAGCTTTATCATATCTATAGAGAGAATTTACCTTTATCTATCTGTGACGAGATATCGGGAGGTTCTTCATTAAATAAGTAATTGAGATCATATACTTCTTCAACAGGCGGTAAATTAAGACCATGTATTTCTTCAATAGGAGGTAAATTCTTAACATCTTCGGCTTTAATACCTTTTTCTTTCATAGATTTCTTTGCCTCTTGCATATCTTCGGGACTGAGAAATAGAATGCCTCTCTTCTTTGAAGTTGGTTTAGGAATAGGCTCAGTAATAGGCTCAGGAGCTGGCTCAGGAGGTAGCTCGGGAGGTGCCCAATTATTT
Source organism: Triticum timopheevii (assembly GCA_963921465.1). Taxonomy (NCBI): domain Eukaryota; kingdom Viridiplantae; phylum Streptophyta; class Magnoliopsida; order Poales; family Poaceae; genus Triticum; species Triticum timopheevii. The sequence goes on from OY997272.1 coordinate 160,207,435, forward strand.
TCATTAGCCAACATATTATTCAACGGAAGTTCAGCATCATCCGGTGTTCTTTCCCTGAAAAGAGAACCAACACAACTATCCAGGTAATCTCTGGAAGCATCAGTTAGTCCATTATAAAAGATATCAAATATTTCAGGTTTCTTAAGAGGATGATCAGGCAAAGCATTAAGTAACTTGAGAAGCCTCCCCCAAGGTTGTGGGAGACTCTCTTCTTCAATTTGCACAAAATTGTATATTTCCCTCAAAGCAGCTTGTTTCTTGTGAGCAGGGAAATATTTAGCAGAGAAGTGATAAACCATATCCTGGGGACTTTGCACACAACCATGATCAAGAGAATTAAACCATTTCTTAGCATCACCCTTTAATGAGAACGGAAATATTTTGAGTATATAAAAGTGGCGCGATCTCAGGTCATTAGTAAACAGGACAACTATATCATCTAACTTACGAAGATGTGCCACAACAGTTTCAGATTCATAGCCATAAAAAGGATCAGATTCAACCAAAGTAATTATATCTGGATCGACAAAAATATCAGAATAATCATAATCAGGAACACAGATAGGTGAAGTAGCAAAAGCAGGGTCGGGTCTCGTCCTACCTCTAAAAGATTCTTTACTCCACTTAGTTAGCAACCTCTTACGTTCAAGACTATCCTGGCAAGCAACAATAGCTTCAAAAGATTCAGCACTAAAAAGATAACCCTCAGGAATAGCAGGCATAGGCTCATCATCACTATCATCATCGTGTTCAGGTTCAATAATTTCTCTTTCTCTAGACCTAGCAATTTGCTCATCAAGAAATTCACCAAGTGGCACAGTAGTATCAAGCATAGAAGTAGTTTCATCATAAGTATCATGCATAGTAGAAGTGGCATCATCAATAACATGCGACATATCAGAATCAATAGCAGTAGTAGGTTTAGGTGTCGCAAACTTACTCATAACAGAAGGAGAATCAAGTGCGGAGCTAGATGGCAGTTCCTTACCTCCACTCGTAGTTGAGGGCAAAATAGTAGTTCGATCATCTTTCAAGTTCTTCATAGTGTCCAGCAGATATAAATCCCAAGTGACTCAAGGAATAGAGCTATGCTCCCCGGCAACGGCGCCAAAAAAAGGTCTTGATAACCCACAAGTATAGGGGATCGCAACAGTTTTCGAGGGTAGAGTATTAAACCCAAATTTATTGATTCGACACAAGGGGAGCCAAAGAATATTCTCAAGTATTAGCAGCTGAGTTGTCAATTCAACCACACCTGGAAACTTAGTATCTGCAGCAAAGTGTTTAGTAGCAAAGTAATATGATAGTGGTGGTAACGGTAACAAAAGTAAAGACAGCAAAAGTAATGTGTTTGGTATTTTGTAGTGATTGTAACAGTAGCAACGGAAAAGTAAATAAGCGCAAACCAGTATATGGAAAAATCGTAGGCACCGGATTAGCGATGGATAATTATGCTAGATGTGGTTCATCATGTAACAGTCATAAGATAGCGTGACACAGAACTAGCTCCAGTTCATCAATGTAATGTAGGCATGTATTCCGTATATAGTCATACATGCTTATGGAAAAGAACTTGCATGACATCTTTTGTCCTACCCTCCCGTGGCAGCGGGGTCCTATTGGAAACTAAGGGATATTAAGGCCTCCTTTTAATAGAGAACCGGAACAAAGCATTAGCACATAGTGAATACATGAACTCCTCAAACTATGGTCATCACCGGGAGTGGTCCCGATTACTGTCACTTCGGGGTTGCCGGATCATAACACATGGTAGGTGACTATAGACTTGCAAGATAGGATCAAGAACACACATATATTCATGAAGACATAATAGGTTCAGATCTGAAATCATGGCACTCGGGCCCTAGTGACAAGCATTAAGCATAGCAAAGTCATAGCAACATCAATCTCAGAACATAATGGATACTAGGGATCAAACCCTAACAAAACTAACTCGATTACATGATAAATCTAATCCAACCCATCACCGTCCAGCAAGCCTACGATGCAATTACTCACACACGGTGGTGAGCATCATGAAATTGGTGATGGACGATGGTTGATGATGACGACGGCGACGAATCCCACTCTCCGGAGCCCCAAACGGACTCCAGATCAGCCCTCCCGAGAGAGATTAGGGCTTGGCGGCGGCTCCGTGTCGTAAAACGCGATTATTTCTTCTCTCTGATTTTTTTCTCCCCGAAAGCCAATATATGGAGTTGGAGTTGGCGTCGGTGGGCCACCAGGGGGCCCACAAGGTTGGGGGGCGCGCCCAGGGGGGAGGGGCGCACCCCACCCTCGTGAATAGGGTGTCGGCCCCCTGGCCTTCATCTTTGGCGAGGATTTTTTATTATTTATTCTAAGATATTACGTGGAGTTTCAGGTCATTCCGAGAACTTTTGTTTTCTGCACATAAAACAACACCATGGCAATTCTGCTGAAAACAACGTCAGTCCGGGTTAGTTCCATTCAAATCATATAAGTTAGAGTCCAAAATAAGTGCAAAAGTGTTTGGAAAAGTAGATACGACGGAGACGTATCAGGGGGCACCCCATAGACACAACAATTGATCTCCAAGATCTCTTAGCCGTGTGCGGTGCCCCCCTCCACCAAAGTCCTCGATAATATTGTAGCGGTGCTTAGGCGAAGCCCTGCGACGGTAGAACATCAAGATCGTCACCACGGCATCGTGCTGATGGAACTCATCCCCGACACCCTGCTGGATCGGAGTCCGGGGATCGTCATCGAGCTGAACGTGTGCTAGAACTCGGAGGTGCCGTAGTTTCAGTGCTTGATCGGTCGGGCTGTGAAGACGTACGACTACATCAACTGCATGGTTCTAATGCTTCGGCTTTTTGGTCTAAGAGGGTACGTGGACAACACTCTCCCCTCTCGTTGCTATGCATCACCATGATCTTGCGTGTGCGTAGGATTTTTTTGAAATTACTACGTTCCCCAACAGTGGCATCCGAGCCTAGGTTTTATGCATTGATGTTATATGCATGAGTAGAACACAAGTGAGTTGTGGGCGATACAAGTCATACTGCTTACCAGCATGTCATACTTTGGTTCAGCGGTATTGTTGGATGAAGCGGCCCGGACCGACATTACGCGTACACTTACGCGAGACTGGTTTTACCGCCGTGCTTCGCACACAGGTGACTAGCGGGTGTCTGTTTCTCCAACTTTAGTTGAACCGAGTGTGGCTACGCCTAGTCCTTGTGAAGGTTAAAACAACACTAACTTGACGAACTATCATTGTGGTTTTGATGCGTAGGTAAGAACGGTTCTTGCTAAGCCCATAGCAGCCACGTAAAACTTGCAACAACAATGTAGAGGACGTCTAACTTGTTTTTGCAGGGCATGTTGTGATGTGATATGGTCAAGACATGATGCTATATTTTATTGTATGAGATGATCATGTTTTGTAACCGAAGTTATCGGCAACTGGCAGGAGCCATATGGTTGTCGCTTTATTGTATGAAATGCAATCGCCCTGTAATTGCTTTACTTTATCACTAAGCGGTAGCGATAGTCATAGAAGCAATAGTTGGCGAGACGACAATGATGCTACGATGGAGATCAAGGTGTTGCGCCGGTGACGATGGTGATCATGACGTTGCTTCGGAGATGGAGATCACAAGCACAAGATGATGATGGCCATATCATATCATGTATATTAATTGCATGTGATGTTTATCTTTTATGCATCTTATCTTTCTTTGATTGACGGTAGCATTATAAGATGATCTCTCACTAAATTTCGAGATAAAAGTGTTCTCCCTGAGTATGCACCGTTGCCAAAGTTCGTCGTGCCCAGACACCACGTGATGATCGGGTGTGATAACCTCTACGTCCATCTACAATGGGTGCAAGCCAGTTTTGCACATGCAGAATACTCAGGTTAAACCTGACGAGCCTATCATATGCAGATATGGCCTCGGAACACTGAGACGGAAAGGTCGAGCGTGAATCATATAGTAGATATGATCAACATAGTGATGTTCACCATTGAAAACTACTCCATTTCACGTGATGATCGGTTATGGTTTAGTTGATTTGGACACGTGATCACTTAGATGATTAGAGAGATGTCTATCTAAGTGGGAGTTCTTAAGTATTATGATTAACTCAACTTAAATTTAACATGAACTTAGTACCTGATAGTATTTTGCTTGTCTATGTTTGTTGTAGATAGATGGCTCGTGCTGTTGTTCTGTTGAATTTTAATGCGTTCCTTGAGAAAGCAAAGTTGAAAGACGATGGTAGCAATTACACGGACTGGGTCCGTAACTTGAGGATTATCCTCATTGCTACACAGAAGAATTACGTCCTGGAAGCACCGCTGGGTGCCAAACCTGCTGCAGGAGCAACACCAGATGTTGTGAATGTCTGGCAGAGCATAGCCGATGACTACTCGATAGTTCAGCGTGCCATGCTTTACGGCTTAGAACCGGGACTTCAGTGACGTTTTGAACGTCATGGAGCATATGAGATGTTCCAGGAGTTGAAGTTAATATTTCAAGCAAATGCCCGGATTGAGAGATATAAAGTCTCCAATAAGTTCTATAGCTGCAAGATGGAGGAGAATAGTTCTGTCAGTGAGCATATACTCAGAATGTCTGGGTATAACAATCACTTGATTCAACTGGGAGTTAATCTTCTGGATGATAGCGTCATTGACAGAATTCTTCAATCACTGCCACCAAGCTACAAGAGCTTCGTGATGAACTATAATATGCAAGGGATGGAAAAGACAATTCCTGAGCTCTTCGCAATGCTAAAAGCTGCGGAGGTAGAAATCAAGAAGGAGCATCAAGTGTTGATGGTCAATAAGACCACCAGTTTCAAGAAAAAGGGTAAAGGGAAAAAGAAGGGGAACTTCAAGAAGAACAGCAAACAAGTTGCTGCTCAGGAGAAGAAGCCCAAGTCTGGACCTAAGCCTGAGACTGAGTGCTTCTACTGCAAGCAGACTGGTCACTGGAAGCGGAACTGCCCCAAGTATTTGGCGGATAAGAAGGATGGCAAGGTGAACAAAGGTATATGTGATATACATGTTATTGATGTGTACCTTACCAGAGCACGCAGTAGCACCTGGGTATTTGATACTGGTTCTGTTGCTAATATTTGCAACTCGAAACAGGGACTACGGATTAAGCGGACACTGGCTAAGGACGAGGTGACGATGCGCGTGGGAAATGGTTCCAAAGTCGATGTGATCGCCGTCAGCACGCTACCTCTACATCTACCTTCAGGATTAGTTTTAGACCTAAATAATTGTTATTTGGTGCCAGCGTTAAGCATGAACATTATATCTGGATCTTGTTTAATGCGAGATGGTTATTCATTTAAATATGAGAATAATGGTTGTTCTATTTATATGAGTAATATCTTTTATGGTCATGCACCTTTAAAGAGTGGTCTATTTTTGATGAATCTCGATAGTAGTGATACACATATTCATAATGTTGAAGCCAAAAGATGCAGAGTTGATAATGATAGTGCAACTTATTTGTGGCATTGTCGTTTAGGTCATATTGGTGTAAACCGCATGAAGAAACTCCATACTGATGTACTTTTGGAATCACTTGATTATGAATCACTTAGTACTTACGAACCATGCCTCATGGGCAAGATGACTAAAACACCGTTCTCCGGTACTATGGAGAGAGCAACACATTTATTGGAAATCATACATACTGATGTATGTGGTCCAATGAATGTTGAGGCTCGTGGCGGATATCGTTATTTTCTCACCTTCACAGATGATTTGAGCAGATATGGGTATATCTACTTAATGAAACATAAGTTTGAAACATTTGAAAAGTTCAAAGAATTTCAGAGCGAAGTTGAAAATCATCGTAATAAGAAAATAAAGTTTCTATGATCTGATCGTGGAGGAGAATATTTGAGTTACGAGTTCGGTTTACATTTGAAGCAATGAGGAATAGTTTCACAACTCACTCCACCCAGAACACCACAGCGTAATGGTGTGTCCGAACGTCGTAATCGTACTTTACTAGATATGGTACGATCTATGATGTCTCTTACTGATTTACCGCTATCATTTTGGGGTTATGCTTTAGAGATGGCCGCATTCACATTAAATAGGGCACCATCAAAATCCATTGAGACGACGCCTTATGAACTGTGGTTTGGCAAGAAACCAAAGTTGTCGTTTCTTAAAGTTTGGGGCTGCGATGCTTATGTGAAAAAGCTTCAACCTGATAAGCTCGAACCCAAATCAGAGAAACGTGTCTTCATAGGATACCCAAAGGAAACTGTTGGGTACACCTTCTATCACAGATCCAAAGGCAAGACATTTGTTGCTAAAAATGGATCCTTTCTAGAGAAGGAGTTTCTCTCGAAAGAAGTGAGTGGGAGGAAAGTAGAACTTGATGAGGTAACTATAGCCGCTCCTTTATTGGAAAGTTGTTCATCACAGAAACCGGTTCGTGTGACGATTACACCAATAAATGAGGAAGCTAATGATGATGATCATGAAACTTCAGAACAAGTTACAACTGAACCTCGTAGGTCTACCAGAGTAAGATCCGCACCAGAGTGGTACGGTAATCCTATTCTGGAAGTCATGTTACTTGACCATGGCGAACCTACGTACTATGAGGAAGCGATGATGAGCCCAGATTCCGCAAAATGGCTTGAAGCCATGAAATCTGAGATGGGATCCATGTATGACAACACAGTATGGACTTTGGTTGACTTGCCCAATGATCGGCAAGCCATCGAGAATAAATGGATCTTCAAGAAGAATACTGACGCTGATGGTAATGTAACTATCTACAAAGCTCGACTTGTTGTGAAAGGTTTTCGACAAGTTCAAGGGGTTGACTACGATGAGACTTTCTCACCCGTAGCGATGCTTAAGTCTGCCCGAATCATGTTAGCAATTGCCGCATTTTATGATTATGAAATTTGGCAAATGGATGTCAAACTGCATTCCTGAATGGATTTCTGGAAGAAGAGTTGTATGTGATGCAGCCGGAAGGTTTTGTCGATCCAAAAGGTGCTAACAAAGTCTGCAAGCTCCAGCGATCCATTTATGGACTGGTGCAAGCATCTCGGAGTTGGAATAAACGCTTTGATAGTGTGATCAAAGCATATGGTTTTATACAGGCTTTTGGAGAAGCCTGTATTTACAAGAAAGTGAGTGGGAGCTCTATAGCATTTCTGATATTATATGTAGATGACATATTGTTAATTGGAACTGATATAGAATTTCTGGATAGCATAAAGGGATACTTGAATAAAAGTTTTTCGATGAAAGACCTCGCTGAAGCTGCCTACATATTGGGCATCAAGATCTATAGAGATAGATCAAGATGCTTGATTGGACTTTCACAAAGCACATACCTTAATAAAGTTTTGAAAAAGTTCAAAATGGATCAGGCAAAGAAAGGATTCTTGCCTGTATTACAAGGTGTGAATTTGAGTCAGACTCAATGCCCGACCACTGCAGAAGATAGAGAGAAAATGAAAGAAGTTCCCTATGCTTCAGCCATAGGCTCTATCATGTATGCAATGCTGTGTACCAGACCTGATGTGTGCCTTGCTATTAGTTTAGCAGGGAGGTACCAAAGTAATCCAGGAGTGGATCAGTGGACAGCGGTCAAGAATATCGTGAAATACCTGAAAAGGACTAAGGATATGTTTCTCATCTATGGAGGTGACAATGAGCTAGTCATAAATGGTTACGTTGATGCAAGCTTTGACACTGATCCGTACGATTCTAAATTGCAAACTGGATATGTGTTTATATTAAACGGTGGAGCTGTCAGTTGGTGCAGTTCTAAACAAAGCGTCGTAGCGGGATCTACATGTGAAGCGGAGTACATAGCTGTCTCTGAAGCAGCAAATGAAGGAGTCTGGATGAAGGAGTTCATATCCGATCTAGGTGTCGTACCTAGTGCATCGGGTCCAATGAAAATCTTTTGTGACAATACTGGTGCAATTGCCTTGGCAAAGGAATCCAGATATCACAAGAGAACCAAGCACATCAAGAGACGCTTCAATTCCATCCGGGTCCAAGTCCAGTTGGGAGACATAGAGATTTGCAAGACATACGAATCTGAATGTAGCAGACCCGTTGACTAAGCCTCTTCCACGAGCAAAACATGATCAACACCAAGACTCCATGGGTGTTAGTATCATTACTATGTAATCTAGATTATTGACTCTAGTGCAAGTGGGAGACTGAAGGAAATATGCCCTAGAGGCAATAATAAAGTTATTATTTATTTCCTCATATCATGATAAATGTTTATTATTCATGCTAGAATTGTATTACCTGGAAACATAATACATGTGTGAATACATAGACAAACATAGTGTCACTAGTATGCTTCTATTTGACTACCTCGTAAATCAAAGATGGTTAAGTTTCCTAACCATAGACATGAGTTGTCATTTGATTAACGGGATCACATCATTAGGAGAATGATGTGATTGACTTGACCCATTCCATTAGCTTAGCACTTGATCGTTTAGTATGTTGCTATTGCTTTCTTCATGACTTATACATGTTCCTATGACTATGAGATTATGTAACTCCTGTTTACCGAAGGAACACTTTGTGCGCTACCAAACGTCACAACATAACTGGGTGATTATAAAGGTGCTCTACAAGTGTCTCCAAAGGTATTTGTTGAGTTGACGTATTTCGAGATTAGGATTTGTCACTCTGATTGTCGGAGAGGTATGTCTGGGCCCTCTCGGTAATGCACATCACTATAAGCCTTGCAAGCAATGTGGCTAATGAGTTAGTTGCGGGATGATGCATTACGTAACGAGTAAAGAGACTTGCCGGTAACGAGATTGAACTAGGTATTGATACCGACGATCAAGTCTCGGGCAAGTAACATACCGATGACAAAGGGAACAACGTATGTTGTTATGCGGTTTGACCGAGAAAGATCTTCATAGAATATGTTGGAGCCAATATGAGCATCCAGGTTCCGCTATTGGTTATTGACCGGAAACAGTTCTAGGTCATGTCTACATAGTTCTCGAACCCGTAGGGTCCGCACGCTTAAGGTTTCGTTGATAGTTTTATTATGAGTCTATGAATTTCGATGTACCGAAGGTTGTTCGGAGTCCCAGATGTGATCACGGACATGACGAGGAGTCTCAAAATGGTCAAGACATAAATATCGATATATTGGACGACTATATTTGGACACCGGAAAGGTTCCGGGTGAGATTGGGACTATACCGGAGCTCCGGGAGATTATCGGAACCCCCCGGTAGGTATATGGGCCTTATTGGGCCTTAGTGGAAAGGAGGGAGAAGGAGCAAAGGAGGGGGCGCCCCCCCAAGCCCAATCCGAATTAGGAGGGGGGCCGGTGTCGTGGTTCTAAGTCTGACAGTAGAGTGGGGGGTAGGTATGGAGAGGCAAGGTCCTAGCTATGGAGAAGTTGTGAACACAGGCGATGTACGAGTTCAGGCCCTTCTCGGAGGAAGTAAAAGCCCTACGTCTCGGAGCCCTGAGGCGGTCGAGTGGATTATGTGTATAGGTGTTACAAGAGTGCGAACCCCTCTGCCTGTGGAGGGGGGTGGCTTATATAGAGTACGCCAGGACCCCTGCCAACCCACGTAATGGAGGGTTTAAAGTATATTAAGTCTGGGGCGTTACTGGTAACGCCCCACATAAAGTGCCTTAACTATCATTAAGTCTATTCAATTACAGGCCGTTGCAGTGCAGAGTGCCTTCTGACCTTCTGGTGGTCGAGTGTATCTTCATGGTCGAGTGAGTCTCCATGGTCGAGTCCTTCTAGTCAGTCGAGTGGGTTCCTCGTTGGTCGACTGGAAGGTGATCTCTTCTAAGGGTGTCCTTGGGTAGGACATTTAGGTCAGGCCTATGACCCTACCCTAGGTACATGAATCCATCATTAGCCCCCGAATGGATTGAGGCTTGAATGAGGAAGGAGTTGATGCTATTTCCGATTGATTTTTGGTATACTGGCTATGCGTCGTTCGTGACGAAGATCTTCTTTGTTGATAACGAGCAACTTCTCTTTAGTCGACTCGATCCATTCTTGTCTTTCGTCGAGTGATCTTTTAGACTTTGCTGGTTCCCGAGCGACGGATCGCAGGAAATCTCGCGTCTGACAGACTGATCTGCCGCTCGCGTATTCCACGGGATACGAAATTTGGGGAAGCGCGCGAAGCGGAACGAACCACGGCGCTCGGATGGGACAGGACATAGACGCCTCGATCTCCGCGCCGCTTTTTCCGCCACGTATCGTGCCAATGCAATTGTTTCGGGATATGATTAGGTTGCCTGGGTCCACCTGTCATCCACTCGGAAGGGATGTTATAAATGCGACTAGCGAGGGTTTCTGAACAGTGCTTCATTCTTTCTCCTCTGCTCTCCTCGTCTCCGCCCAGCGCACCCGCTTTCGCCTCCGCAAAAGCTCTTCTTCGCGCACCTCGCCGGCAGCCATGGTCAAGGAGCGGCGCTGGAGCGCGCAAAGAAGGCATCGGCGGCGGAGAAGGCGCCGACGGCGGAGAAGGCGAAGGGGAGATCCACCAGCCGCAGCGGGTCTTCGTCGAGATCTCGCCTGCCGAAGGGCTGGGTCCAGGGAGATTGGATCCAGTCGACCATCAGGGAGAAGGACCTCCTCGACATGGCCGACGACGGGCTGATCCCCCATGGCGCCGCAAGACTTCCAGGAAAAGAGTGGCAACCTCAGCCAGAAGAGGGTGAGTGTGTGCTCCTGGCCACTCATGTTGATCGAGGATTTTCCCTGCCACCGAGCATTTTCTTTCGTGGTTTTTTGAACTTCTTTGGAGCCCAACTCCACCACTTTACTCCGAACTCCATTGCGTATCTTGCTGCGTTCGTATCCATGTGCGAGAGCTTCCTGGGCTGTCGACCGCACTGGGGCTTGTTCAAGCACATCTTCACGTGTCGTTCTCAGACCGTGAAGAAGGCGAGTCCAGGCGATGAGAAAACCCAAGTTGTCCAAATGTGCGGGGGCATGGGAATTCAAGTGAGGAATAAGAGCACCTTCCCAGCTATGACATTTCCCGAGTCGGTCAGGGGCTGGCAGTCGACCTGGTTCTACTGCCAGAATGAGCTGACGCCGGGGCAGTCGAGTGGACTCCCTCCATTCACCATGAGCCGAGTGAACAAGCCCTCCTCTCTGAAGGTGGTTCCGGAGGAGAGAGCCGATGTGAAGATGTTGATGGACCGCGTGGTGCAGTTGGTTCGGGACGGCGTGACTGGCATGGACCTTCTGGAGGTTTTCCTTCGGCGGCGTATCCAGCCTCTTCAGTTCCGGAGCCATGGCATGTGGTTGTACTGCGGAACTGAAGACAAGACTCAAGTCCACCCGGAAGCAGTCGACGACGCCACGGTGGAAAGATGGATGGCCGCGGTCACTGGGAACAAGGATAATCCCCATGGATCCAGGAGGATTCCTCCACTCGACCATCACAGCGTTCCAGATAAGGTATATTTGCTCTGTCTTCCATTGTATATTTGTCGAATTTATTTCTGTATGTTCTGCAACTTGGTCGATTGATCTCTGTCTTGACGTCTTCCAGGCCCTTACCGAGCTGTATTCGATGCCCAATGGAGCTCAGGCTCCGACTGAGGAGGGAGAAGCCAGCGGGGGCGAGAGCCAGGATGAGTGGGATTCAGACGCTGCCGAAGACGACGATGATGACGACGACGATGATGAGGACGAAGAAGAGGAGGAGGAGGAGGTTGCACCACCGCGCTCGGAAAGGCGGTCGAAACTTGTCCATGACCCCGCGACTGAACGCGCTAAGGGGGTGGCGACTGCCTCACAGTCGACCAAACGCCCTCGGACCGCTTCTCCGGTGCCGAGTGAAAGGGCGCCGAAGCATTCGAAGGTGGCTCCGTCTAAACCCACCAAGCTCCTGCCGAAGATGAAGGTGTCCATCCCCACCATATCCGGGTAAACATGTTACTTGAGTTCTCTTGTTTTGTATAAGCTTTATCTCTGGTTGATACTTGAGTTAGTCGACTGATTCTTTGGAACTTCAGTGCTGCAACTTCTGAGACCTCAGGCAAGGCTGACGACCATGAGATGGAGGACGCAGCAACCTCAAATCCTGGTACTATACTCTCAATTATGTCCTTAGTCGACTGACTCATGATTTCTAACTTTGATTCTTTTTCTGAAGCTCCACCCCATGACATTATCACCCTTCCTGAAGATGATGATGATGAGGATGAAGAACCGCTGAGGCACAGGGGGAGCAGGAAGGCGTCTACTGGTACGGCAACCCAGGATGCGACGGCGCCCGAGACTGTGGTCACGGAGGGGGAGAACCCCACTCGACACACCGTGTCTTTCGCGGTGCCATTGACGAGTGCTCATCCCACTTCGTCGAGTGCTGCACAACCTTCGCTCTTCACAACACATCACGTCCCAGAGGACCAAGCCAGCGCTGCTAAGGAGGCGATACGCCAAGCGGGGATCATGATGGAGCAGGTGAAGATCATCCGGGATGCAAGCCAAGCAGCTTATGACGCTAGCTTCGCCCTTCAAAGCAATGTTCAGGTCAGTAGACCACCGCCTGTTCTGTTAGGATATGCTATCAAAACTTTTTCTTTCTGAAATCCATAGCAATCACCCACTGGGTGTGTCGAGAAAAAACTCCGTGTTAGCGGGGGCACGCTGAGTGCACCCGCTGGGTGTAGTCCCCAAGGCTAAGGTCGACTGCTGGCAGTCGGCCTTAGGCTTTATAAGTAAAGGTTGTTCATCATTCGACTGGGGCGAATGAGTTTCCGATGGGTCGACTGGTCGACTCTGTCTTGAACAGAATTAGTGGGGGCACGCTGAGTGCACCCACTGGGTGTAGTCCCCGAGACTGTGGTCGACTGCTTGCAGTCGACTACAGTCTGAAGAGCACGTCTCTTTTTTTTGGGGGGGGGGGTCGACTGGTCGACTCTGTCTTGAACAGAATTAGTGGGGGCACGCTGAGTGCACCCACTGGGTGTAGTCCCCGAGACTACGGTCGAATGCTTGCATTCGACTGTAGTCTTAGAAACGTATGATTTTTCTCTATCCACTCGGAAGTGAATCATATTTGATATTTTGTCGATTGGTTCTTCGTAGAAATCCTGCGACCTTGCGGCTCGCTATACCGAACTGGAGCGGAAGCACATTCAACTCGAGCTGGATCTGAAGCTGGTGCAGGAGAATCTGACGAAGGCGAAGGAGGAGACCAAAGGTATGTTCGGTGAGACCTCGACGACTCCTTTTTCCTTCCATTTGTTTCAAAATCTGACTTTGCTGTAACTTGCAGGCAAGGTGAGGGAGGCCCAGAAGAAGAAGGACCTTGAGCTAGCTGAGAAGACCAAGCTTGCTGACGAGAAGTTAGCTTCAGTCACCAAGCTTGAATAGGAAAATCACAATCTGAAAACTGCTCTGGCGATTGCCTCCAAGGATGTTGACCGACTGAAAACTGACAAGACTACCTTGACCGAGAAGATCAACCAGTTGATTGGGAAGAAGAATGACCTGGAAGGCTTCCTGGGTGGTCTTGCCAAGAAATTGTTCCTTATGCTCAAAGGTAATCCTTTACACTCGACCAACTTTTTCAACTGTGATGCTTCCATTCGACCATTGTCTTGATTCGGCGTTTTTTCCTTGCAGAATTCTGTCGAAACTTTGAAGAAGAGACTAGCCAGTTGGAGCCGAACCTTGACCCTGTCAATTCTCCGGTGAATGATGAAGTTGCCATGAATGTCTTCCGACTGGAGTCCCGCGTTGCAGCTGTCGTGGACTATCTTGCAAGGCTGAAGGCCGCCACTTCTCGCATCGACTCGACGCTTTGGCCCGGGGCGACACTGCAGAATGACCTCGAGTCATTGATGGCTCGACTAAACGCGGTCCCCGACCGTGTGCAAGAGTGGAAGAAGTCCTCGGCTCGGTGTGGTGCAGATGTTGCCCTGTGTCTGGCCCGAGTCCACTGCAAGGACGCGCGAGAAGAGAAGCTGGCGGCTCTCCGAGTGGCCAACACCAAGAAACACGACTTCAGGTCCTTCATGGAAACTTTCATCGCTGCTGCTACCAGGATCGCAGACGGGATCGACCTTGACGAGTTCGTTGCTCCTTCCAGCCCTCCACAGGAGGGGTAAAAAACTTTCTTTAAGCCCGACACTTTAAATTTGCCTCGGAATGCCGAGTGGAATTGTAACCAATAAACCTTAACAGGCTTAGTGCCTGAGCACTCTTGGTTCCTTTAGGTATCGACCTAAACTTGGATTTGATGTTTGGATACGATTGCTCTTGGCTCGAATTGTCCTTTGCAGGTTCACAGCAAGATGCCCACTACAGTCGATTTATTCCTTAGGCGAGCACTGGGCTGCAGCTAAGCCCCCGAGTGAGAGGTTTGCTCTTCACTCGGTAGGATTTCTTATACCTTAGGCGAGCACTGGGCTGCAGCTAAGCCCCCGAGTGAGAGGTTTGCTCTTCACTCGGTAGGATTTTTTATACCTTAGGCGAGCACTGGGCTGCAGCTAAGCCCCCGAGTGAGAGGTTTGCTCTTCACTCGGTAGGATTTTTTTATAACTTAGGCGAGCGCTGTGCTGCAACTAAGCCCCCGAGTGAGAGGTTTGCTCTTCACTCGGTAGGATTTTTTATAACTTAGGCGAGCGCTGGGCTGCAGCTAAGCCCCCGAGTGAGAGGTTTGCTCTTCACTCGGTAGGATTTTTTATAACTTAGGCGAGCGCTGGGCTGCAGCTAAGCCCCCGAGTGAGAGGTTTGCTCTTCACTCGGTAGGATTTTTTATAACTTAGGCGAGCACTGGGCTGCAGCTAAGCCCCCGAGTGAGAGGTTTGCTCTTCACTCGGTAGGATTTTCATGTTGTATTTGTGGCGAAGCTCGGAGGAGAGAGTCGCAGTCTATCTGCACTTCGTCCTCCTTGCGAGCCCACATTATAATTATGGCGTAGCTCAGAGGAGAGGGTCGCAGTCGACCTGCACCTCGTCCTCTTTTGCAAGCGTATGTTGTACTTAGGCGAGCACTGGGCTGCAGCTAAGCCTCCGAGTGGAAGGTTTGCTCTTCACTCGGTAGGATTTTATATAACTTAGGCGAGCGCTGGGCTGCAGCTAAGCCCCCGAGTGAGAGGTTTGCCCTTCACTCGGTAGGATTTTTTATAACTTAGGCGAGCGCTGGGCTGCAGCTAAGCCCCCGAGTGAGAGGTTTGCTCTTCACTCGGTAGGATTTTTTATAACTTAGGCGAGCGCTGGGCTGCAGCTAAGCCCCCGAGTGGAAGTCTGGCTTACCACTCGGTAGGATTTTTATAACTTAGGCGAAACGGATTCGCGGCTAAGCCTCCGAGTGGAAGTCTGGCTTACCACTCGGTAGGATTTGTACAAACTTAGGCAAAACGGATTCGCGACTAAGCCACCCACTGGGGGAAAAAGTGACAAAAATTATGAAGGAATTATGGCACTATTATTTCGAAATCCATGAACTACAGAAGTATTTTATTACAACTCATCCGAGTGGAAAACTTTAAGTGTAAAATGGGCGGAGCAGATCCGCATTCCAAGCTCGGGGCTCTTCGATATTGTGTTCGACATTGTAGAGACGGTATGCCCCGTTGTGGAGAACTTTGGTGATGATGAAGGGTCCTTCCCAAGAAGGAGCGAGCTTATGCTGTTTCTGCTGATCCACTCGGAGGACTAGATCTCCTTCTTGGAAGGCTCGACCCCTCACACTCCTGGCGTGAAAGCGACGCAAGTCTTGTTGATAGATGGTCGATCGGATCAGAGCCATCTCCCTTTCTTCTTCTAGAAGGTCGACTGCGTCCTGACGCGCTTGTTCAGCTTCTGCTTCGTTGTAGAGTTCAACTCGAGGAGCATTGTGAAGAAGATCACTTGGCAAGACTGCTTCAGCTCCATAGACCAAAAAGAATGGAGTTCTTCCGGTCGACCGATTGGGTGTGGTCCGCAAACCCCAAAGCACCGAAGGGAGTTCGTCGACCCATGCTCCAGCCGCGTGCTTGAGATCACGCATCAGTCGGGGTTTTAAACCCTTGAGGATTAAGCCATTGGCTCGCTCTCCTTGTCCATTCGACTGCGGATGAGCGACCGAAGCGTAGTCGACTCGAGTGCCTTGAGCGTTGCAGAAATCCTTGAATTCTTCCGAGTCAAAGTTCGACCCATTATCCGTAATGATGTTGTGCGGGACTCCATACCTGAATGTCAGCTCTCTGATGAAGGTAACCGCAGTACCGGCGTCAAGATTCTTGATGGGTTTAGCCTCAATCCACTTCGTGAACTTGTCGACTGCGACCAGTACGTGCGTGAAACCACTTCGACCTGTTCTCAAGGGACCGACCATGTCCAACCCCCATACTGCGAACGGCCAGACGAGTGGAATGGTCTTCAGAGCTGACGCGGGCTTGTGTGACATATTGGAGTAGAACTGACATCCTTCGCACTTGTCCACTATTTCCTTTGCCATCTCATTCGCCTTTGGCCAGTAAAATCCGGCTCGGTATGCTTTGGCTACAATGGTCCGAGAGGACGCATGGTGACCACAGGTCCCCGAGTGGATATTATTGAGAATGATTCGACCTTCTTCTGGCATTATGCATTTTTGACCAACCCAGTCGGGCTTTCTCTATACAGCTGTCCTTTGATAATGGTAAAGGCTTTGGATCGATGGACGATCTGCCGAGCCTCTTCCTCATCCTCTGGGAGCTCTTTTCTCAGGATATACGCGATATAGGGAATTGTCCAGTCGGGAGTGACCACTAAAACCTCCATGACCAAGTCGACCACTGCTGGGACCTCAACCTCAGTCGGATTTGTGGCACTCTTGGGCTGTGGAGCTTCCTCTGTGAAGGGATCCTCTTTAACTGACGGAGTGTGTATATGCTCCAAAAACACAACACTCGGAATGGCTTCTCTTTTGGAACCTATCTTTGCCAGATCATCTGCTGCTTGATTTTTCAATCGGGGGATGTGATGGAGCTCCAACCCCTCGAACTTTTTCTCCAACTTCCTCACTGCATTGCAGTATCTAGTCATGGCTGGGCTTCTCACGTCCCACTCCTTCATCACCTGGTTGACCACTAAATCTGAATCGCCATAAACCATCAGGCGACGGACGCCGAGTGAGATGGCCATGCGCAATCCATATAAAAGGGCCTCATACTCTGCCTCATTGTTGGAGGAATCAAAGTGAATCTGGAGCACATACCTAAGCTTATCTCCTCTGGGGGAAACCAGAACAACCCCAGCACCAGAACCATTCAGCATCTTAGAGCCATCGAAGAACATGGTCCAATGCTCCGAGTGAACTTCAGTCGGCTGCTGTTGTTCAATCCACTCGGCGAGGAAATCTGCTATTGCCTGGGACTTAATGGCTTTCTTTGCCTCAAACTTGATATCAAGGGGAAGAAGTTCAATTGCCCATTTCGCCACTCGACCAGTTGCATCTCTGTTGTGCAGAATCTCTGATAGTGGGGCGTCGCTGACGACTGTGATAGAATGATCAGAGAAATAATGAGCAACCTTCTTCGTGGTCATTTATATTCCATACACAAGCTTCTGATAATGAGGATATCTCTGCTTGGATGGAGTCAAGACTTCAAACAAATAATACACCGGGCGCTGAACTTTGAAGGCTTTTCCTTCTTCTTCCCGCTCAACCGTAAGTACTGTACTGACGACTTGTCCTGTGGCTGCAATATAAAGCAACAGAGGCTCTTTGCTGATTGGAGCAGCAAGCACCGGCTGGGTGGAGAGCAGAGCTTTTAGCTCAGCAAACGCTGCATCAGCTTCTGGAGTCCACTCGAACTTGTCTGCCTTCTTCATCAGTCGGTAAAGAGGCAATGCCTTTTCACCGAGTCGTGAGATGAATCGACTTAATGTGGCCAAGCATCCAGTAAGCTTCTGGACATCGTGCACTCGCACAGGGCGTTTCATTCGGAGAATAGTGCCGATCTTCTCTGGATTAGCATCGATCCCTTGCTCGGAAACGAGAAAACCGAGTAACTTTCCACCAGGAACTCTGAATGTGCACTTCGATGGATTGAGCTTGATATCATACCTTCTGAGGTTGGCAAATGTTTCGGCGAGGTCAGCAAGCAGGTCGGAACCTTTTCGCGACTTAACGACAATATCATCCATATACGCTTCCACATTCCGACTGATTTGAGTGAGAAGACACTTCTGAATCATTCGCATAAATGTGGCTCCGGCATTCTTGAGGCCGAATGGCATGGTGATATAGCAGAAGCACCCGAATGGAGTGATGAAAGCTGTTTTTACTTCATCGGGTCCATACAGACGGATCTGATGATACCCGGAATATGCGTCTAGAAAAGACAACCTCTCACATCCCGCGGTCGAGTCAACAATTTGATCTATGCGAGGGAGAGGAAAATGATCTTTCGGGCAGGCCCGATTGATGTGCTTGAAGTCAATGCGCATACGGAGTGAGTTGTCCTTCTTGGGAACCATGACGACATTAGCGAGCCACTCGGAGTGGTATATCTCTCGGATAAATCCTGCCGCCAACAGTCGAGCCACTTCCTCACCAATAGCTTTTCTCTTCTGGACGGCGGACCGCCGAAGATGCTCTTTGACTGGTTTTGCTGATTTGTCGACTCTGAGGCGATGCTCAGCCAGTCCCCTGGGAACACCTGGCATGTCAGGTGGCTTCCATGCAAAAATGTCCCAGTTCTCACGGAGGAACTGGATGAGCGCTTCTTCCTATTTCGGGTCGAGTGTCGTGGAGATGTGGGTCGGGGCTGCATTGGGGTCGGTCGGGTGAATGTGAACAGGCTTCGTCTCACCAGACGACTGAAATGCAGATTCTGTGGCTGGTTTCTTGGATCGCAACAAATCACTCGGATCTGCGTTTTTCTTGTATTCTTCGAACTCGACCGCTGTCACCTGGGAATCGGCAATCTTCGAGCCCTTCTGAAAGCACTCTTCTGCCTTTTTCCGATCGCCAGTGACAGTGATCACTCCTTTGGGACCTGGCATTTTCAGTTTGAGGTACACGTAACATGGTCGAGCCATGAACCGTGCATAGGCGGGCCTCCCCAAAATGGCGTGGTACGCGCTCTGAAAATCCACAACCTCAAAGGTCAACTTTTCCTTGCGAAAATGCTTTGAGTCGCCAAAAACCACGTCCAGAGCTATTTAGCCGAGTGAGTTGGCTTTCTTCCCTGGTATTACTCCGTGGAAACTCATGTTGCTGGTGCTCAGTCGGGACATCGGGATGCCCATTCCTTTCAGTGTGTCTGCATACAACAATTTCAGCCCACTACCACCGTCCATCAGCACTTTCGTCAGCCGAGTGCCTTCGACAACTGGATCGACCACCAAAGCTTGCCTCCCAGGGGTGGCAATATGAGTCGGGTGATCAGATTGGTCGAATGTGATGGGTGTTTGGGACCATTTCAGATAACTTGGTTTTGCTGGGGCAACCATATTCACCTCACGGTTAATGACTTTCAGTCGACTCTTGCTTTCCACATCCGCGAAGATCATCAGAGTGGAGTTGATATGCGGATATTCTTCCTCACTGTCCTCTTTGTCTCCGGCCTTGTCTGACTCCTTCTCCTTGTCCTTAGACTGTTTTCCCTGAAACTGCTGGATCAGGAGTCGACACTGGCGAGTGGTGTGCTTTGGGTAAATGATGTTGCCCTCTTCATCTTTTTTCGTGTGGATGTGGCATGGCATATCCATCACGTCGTTTCCTTCTTTATCCTTTACTTTCTTAGGATTCCAGGATCCTTTTGGCTTCCCTTTGAACTTTCCCTGAGTCACGGCCAGGGCCTCTCCAGGAGCTGCTGGCTCGGCTTTCCGCTTCTGTTTCCGACTGGAATTCCCCTTCTCCGACTGACTTGGCTTATACTTGCCGCTCCGGAGTCGGTCCTCTTCCTCGCCATTGGCGTACTTGGTAGCAATCTCCATCATTCGACTCAGGGTCATGTCCCCGGTTCGGCCAAACTTCAGACTCAATTCCCTGTTCTTGACGCCATCTTTGAAAGCGCAAACTGCTTGATGATCAGACACATTTTCCACAGTATGGTGCAGAGTGATCCACCTCTGAATGTACTCTCTGAGAGTCTCATTGGTCTTCTGCACACAAACTTGCAGCTCTGTCAAACCAGCTGGTCGCTTGCAGGTTCCTTCAAAAGTTCTGACGAACACTCGGAACAAATCTTCCCAAGTGTAAATACTGCTAGGAGGTAACTGATTCAACCACGCTCTGGCTGAACCTTCCAGCATGAGGGGCAAATGCTTCATGGACACCTCGTCATTCCCACCGCCAATTTGAACAGCCACTCGGTAGTCCTCAAGCCAAGTTTCAGGCTTGGACTCCCCAGTGAATTTGCTGACTCCTGTCGCCAACCTGAAATTGGGGGGAATCACTGCGGCTCTGATAGCCCTGCTAAAACACTCTGGACCAGAAACATGCACTCGACTGCTCGTGGGTGCATCTCTCTCGGGTCCACCTCGATGGGCTCTGTTCCGGTCGACCAAGCCTTGCACGATAATGGATCGCGCGTCAAAGCCTGGTTCCCTGGGGTCGACTGGAACATTTCGCCCCGCACTGAACTGACGCCTGTCATTCTGTCGCCGAGGAGCGTAGGACCCTTCCCTCGGAGGGGAAATGGGCACTCGACGCCTATCATCTCGGTCGTGTCGGTCTCCATACTGATCTCGCTGGTTGTCGCGCCCTTCCCGCCGCGGAGGCGATCTGGGACTGTGAGCCGACTTGAACTGTATTCGCAGCGACGGATCGACTGTGAATTCTGTTGCGCGACTGCGACACGGCTGAGTTCTGGTCCCCTACTGCTCGAAGCAAATCTCTGATCTGCAACAAGCCTCTCCCAGCTTCCGACTATGAAGGCTGGATGGACTCTGCTATACGGGTTGCAGCTGCTAAATTCTGAATTGGCGTTCGGTATACCTGAGTCGGCGGGAAGAGTCGACGTCGACTGGCTTTGGGAACTCGTCACCGCGCGCGCTCGTCGAGTGCTCGCTGAAGGTTCTCCAGACGAGCGCGTTCAGCCACATTGGCCAAACGTGCCTCCTCCAAGGCGCAAGCCTCGGGGGTTTCTCCCGCAATGGGAGTATGCAGGGCATCCATGTTCCTGCGGCGAAGCTCTTCTCTCTGTAGAGAGTCGAGTGTCTCGGGCTGGTACTCTTCGTGGTCCTGTGCGGGGTCACCTCCACCGCCCGCTCTGCCACCATGGGCGAAGCCGGGAGGACTGCGGGGCCCGTCGACCATGAGAATTTCCGCCGTTGGACCACTGCTATCGCATTCGGATGCAGTCTCTACGGAGCCAGTCGACAGATCGAACAGGCCGTTGAGAGATTCGTCGGGCTCGATTGCCGCAACTTGTGCGATGGCCGTCTGGCGAGCCACCGCGTGCTTCACCCACCGCTGAAGCCTCGACCGACAAGAGCGCTTGCGCTGGTGGGAGACCGGACGGGTGACCGATAAAGGAGTCGACCGATAGGGGGCCGACGGTTGCCACAGCAGAACGCCGCGGACACATGCGCGAAAATGCGTCGCACCGCGGACGGGGAGCGCATCAACGTCGAGTGGAGCCTCCTGGAGCCACGCGGAGTCGTCAGCAACAAAGGTGAGAGCGCCAAGACGGATCTCGCGCCCCTCGACCAAAACTCCAGCAGTCATCATGACGAAAGTACTCGGAAATACCGCAACTTCTCCACAAAATCGCTAAAACACCTGCCCCACGGTGGGCGCCAACTGTCGTGGTTCTAAGTCTGACAGTAGAGTGGGGGGTAGGTATGGAGAGGCAAGGTCCTAGCTATAGAGAAGTTGTGAACACAGGCGATGTATGAGTTCAGGCCCTTCTCGGAGGAAGTAAAAGCCCTACGTCTCAGAGCCCTGAGGCGGTCGAGTGGATTATGTGTATAGGTGTTACAAGAGTGCGAACCCCTCTGCCTGCGGAGGGGGGTGGCTTATATAGAGTACGCCAGGACCCCTGCCAACCCACGTAATGGAGGGTTTAAAGTATATTAAGTCTGGGGCGTTACTGGTAACGCCCCACATAAAGTGCCTTAACTATCATTAAGTCTATTCAATTACAGGCCGTTGCAGTGCAGAGTGCCTTCTGACCTTCTGGTGGTCGAGTGTATCTTCATGGTCGAGTGAGTCTCCATGGTCGAGTCCTTCTAGTCAGTCGAGTGGGTTCCTCGTTGGTCGACTGGAAGGTGATCTCTTCTAAGGGTGTCCTTGGGTAGGACATTTAGGTCAGGCCTATGACCCTACCCTAGGTACATGAATCCATCAGCCGGCCCCCCTTTCCTTCTTCCCTCCCCTCTCTTCCTTCCCTCTCCTACTCCTAATAGGAAGGTGGGAGTCCTACTCCCGATTGGGGTTCGACTCCCCCTAGGTCGCGCCACCCTCTTGGCCGGCCCCCTCTCCTCCACTCCTTTATATACGGGGAGGGGGGCACCCCATAGAGACAACAATTGATCTCCAAGATCTCTTAGCCGTGTGCGGTGCCCCCCTCCACCAAAGTCCTCGATAATATTGTAGCGGTGCTTAGGCGAAGCCCTGCGATGGTAGTACATCAAGATCGTCACCACGACGTCGTGCTGACAGAACTCATCCCCGACACCCTGCTGGATCGGAGTACGGGGATCGTCATCGAGCTGAACGTGTGCTAGAACTCGGAGGTGCCATAGTTTCGGTGCTTGATCGGTCGGGCCGTGAAGACGTATGACTACATCAACCGCATTGTTCTAACGCTTCCGCTTTTCGATCTACGAGGGTACGTGGACAACACTCTCCCCTCTCATTGCTATGCATCACCATGAGCTTGCGTGTGCGTAGGAAATTTTTTGAAATTACTACGTTCCCCAACAGGAGCTTCCTATCCAATCAATCTCTTCAACAAGATGCTCGGAAAAAATGATTAAACCCACACGTGAGGTAGTGAAGAAGAAAAAGAAAATAAGAAAATGTAGAGGTAAAAAGGTATCTCTCCCAAGTAATACTGCTCCTATCACCATTGTGCCTCATGAATGTGAATCAAATATGTTGATGGATGATGATGATATTGAGTATGATTTTGTGATGCCTACTACTTGTTGTGATGATTATGATTGGGAAGACAATGATATCTCTTATGATATTAAAAATCTTTTTGGCACTTGCTTGGAAGAATATGATAATAATGTTTGCTATACTATTGGTGCCATTCACGCTATTGATAAGAATGATTATGATGATATGCAAAAACACAAGCTTGGGGATGCTATGTTTGATGAGTATGAAATGTTTGAAGATTTATTTGCTGATAATAATGCTTGTCCTAAGCTTGGGTATGCTTTGCACAATGAATATGATCCTTCGATTCCTTCTACTTTCGATAAGAAAATTTATTATGATGATAGCATGCCTCCTATTTATGATGATTACAATGACGAAAGTGGTTTTGGAAGAGTGTCAACTCTAGGTAGTAGTGATCTTACTATTTTGGAGGGTGTTGAATCTTATTACAATATTGATGAAAGTGGATTTTGAGAGGTCATGACTTTATTTAGTGATACATCCACTATTTTGGAAGAGGTTTCAATTGACTATGATGAGAAAAAAAGTTCCTACTTATGATGATTATTATGATGACATGTATGCCATAAAGAGTAATAAATATTCTATGCTTATGTATGTGATGGTTATATTGTTGAATTCATTCATGATGCTACTGAAAATTATTATGAGGGAGGAACTTATGCTTGTAGGAATTGCAATAATATCAAGTTTCCTCTCTATGTGTTGAAAGTCTTGAAGTTTTGCTTGTTTTGCCTTCCTATGCTAGTTGATTCTTGTTCCCATGAATTATTTGCTCACAAAAATCCCTATGCATAGGAAGTGGGTTAGGCTTAAATGCGTTTGCCATGTGATTCATGAAGCTCTTTTTTTATGTTTCAATTCTTATCTTTTATGTGAGCATCATTGAAATCATCATGCCTAGATAAAAGGCATCAAAGAAAAGCGCTTGTTGGGAGGCAACCCAACACTTTTAGCAACTTATTTTGTGTTAACATGATTAGTATATTTTAGTAATAATTTTTTATTGCTTTTGTTTCAATAAAGTGCCAAGTAAAGCCTTTGGGATCTTGTTGGGTGATAGTTGATTTGATCTTGCTGAAAAACAAAAACTCTTGTGCTCACGAAAATAGCTGTCATTTTTAACAGAAGAGTGATTTTGAGTTGATTCTTTTCGCAGAAGATTCATATACAAATTTCGCACCTTTTACAATTTTTTCATAATTTTTGGAGTAGCAGAAGTATGGTTTGAGTACAGACTACTCCAGACTGTTCTGTTTTTGACAGATTCTGTTTTCAATGCACAGTTTGCTTGTTTTCTTGTTTCTATGGCTTATATTGCTCAATATAAATTGTGGAAATGATATGATACAGTAGGCACTATGTGGAAACAATTATGAATCTTGTCTTTGACAGTACCAAAGTGGAATGGTTTGCTCTTTATCATACTAACCTATCTCACGAAGTTCCGTTAAGTTTTGTGTGATTGAAGTTTTCAAGTTTTGGATGAGATGTCGATATGGGGAGAATTATGAGTGACAAGATCCTAATCTTGGGGATACCCAAGGCACCCCCAAGGTACTATTCAAGGAAGATCCAAGCAACTAAGCTTGGGGATGCCCCGGATGGCATCCCCTCTTTCGTCTCCAACATTATCGGTAACCTCACTTGGAGCTACATTTTCATTTGTCACATGATATGTGTTTTGCTTGGAGCGTCAATTTATTTTGCTAGGATTTTCTTGTTGTTATTTATAATGTTTTGCATCTTTTATTTCACTAAAAGTGGCAATGATAGCCTTTGACATGCTTATTTTGCAAGTATACTTGTTGCTGTTTGAAAACAGAAAGTTTATCGATGTTGCAAAAAATCCCTAAAAAAGTAAGAATATGATAAATTGTTGATGTTTTTTGAAAAATAAGCTCTGATAAATTTCCTACAGTGTAGTATTTTTATCATAATTTTTGGGGTTAGTTAAGTATGATGAATCTTGCATTCTTTACAGACTGTACTGTTTTGGCAGATTGCTGTTATGTTTGCATTGTTTGCATATGTTTGCTTGTTTAATGATTCTATTTGAGGATATGAGTATTAAATATGCAAAGGCATTTAGTATGCAATGTTGAGTAATAATTTTAGGGATTTGCTACAGTAGATAATGATAAGGTTGTGCACTGATTTATACAAACTTGTCTCACGAGTTCTTGTTGAGTTTTGTGTGGATGAAGTTTTTGAGATTTAGGGAAACCGTGATATAAGTGGAATTAAGGAGACACAAAAGCTCAAGATTGGGGATGCTCAAGGCATCCCAAGCTAATATTTCAATAAGTCTCAAGCATCTAAGCTTGGGGATGCCCCGGCAGGTATCCCACCTTTCTTCTTTAACAATTATCAGTTAGTATCGGTTGAGCCTAAGTTTTTGCTTCTTCACATGATGTGTGCTATTCTTGGAATGTCATTTTGTTTTGTTTTTCTTGATGCTTTAATAAAATACTTATATCTGAAAGTTTTAAATAAAAGTGAGTCCTCAAATAGCTACCCATTTACATAACTACTCACTTGATCTTCACTTATATCTTTTTGGAGTAGCTTGTCATTTACTCTCGTGCTTCACCTACACTAGTAGAAAACCACCCATTAGTCCCGGTTCGTAAGGGCCTTTAGTCCCGGTTCATGAACCGGGACTAATGGGTCGTTACTAATGCCACCACCCATTAGTCCCGGTTCAAACACGAACCGGGACCAATGTGGCTCCACGTGGCCCTGTGCACCGAGCCCAGTCAGAGGGCCTTTGGTCCCGGTTGGTGGCTCCAACCGGGACCAAAAGTCATTTTTTTACAAAAGTGGCTGCTTTAGGGGTTTTGGGGGTTATTTTCAGGTTGTTATTATAGCTAGCTAATAGAGAGAAGTGTCCTCTCTTATCTTCGTCCTTGGTTTGTCAACGCTGCTGCTATGTTCATTGCACCCGCAGATATAACATGCTCATGCATGCTTTGCATCATACATCATCATATATGTATATAATAACAAGTCCTACTAATCATGCATCATCATACAACTTCTACTCATTATTAAGTCATACGATCATCATCCTCATAGTCATCGAACCCAACCCTACATAATTGTTCTTAGCACATGATCATCAGTATCAGGTAGGACCTACACCCTTAAGGTAAAATAGCATAAAACAATATAGACCCTGACTCTCCATTATGAAGAATGGCGATCATCCTGTCTCCAATTCTTGCCCTTCGTTGCTTATTGCTTCCAAGAAGCTCCTTATGACTATCCATGCATTTTTTCCATTCTTTGATTGTTATGTCTCCATTTCTTTTAGAAACCCGGTATGGACAGTTGAGATTTGTAGGACGACCTGGTCGTATGTTCAAAACATGAAGGCTACCATGCGTATACATCAGATGAGGCACACAATCATTCGGGATTATCTGTTGAAAAACATAGTAATAACTTCGTAGTTAGCAATGATGTACTAGTTTTAAAAGTGTGCAAAAAGATGCACGGATGTTGTAATAGTAAAAAATAATCTTACCAGGGTATCTCCATGATAGTTACCGTAGTTCAACACGTGCACTAGTGGCACGTATTGACCATAATGTTGAGGAGTTTGATTGTAGATATTGTAATTCTCAAGATCAGTACAAAATCCGACCAGATAATTTTTCTATTGATAAGTTAATTCAGAGCCATCGGTGTAGTACGTTCTGTCTACCATCTTCCGCACATTCTTTGAAGAATGAAAATAAGCTATCAATGGAGATAAGTTGTCAACTATATATTTTGAAATAAACAATATAAATTACTTAATAACTATGTTTAGCTCACATGAGGGAAGAACTGGAGGTGTATCCACAAAGACCCAAATCGAAGGTGTCTCTTGCTCGATTGTAGGATCAACAAGATCCATGGTGACAAGCATACCCTCATCAAGACCATACATCTTGCAAAATGCATCCCAATTTTTGCAACCAAAATGGGTTACACTTTGAGCATTGTACAGCTTTACTTGAAAATCCACACCATGATGGGTACTTAGGATAATTTTTTTGGTTTCGAAATTTTCATGGTCTTCAAAACCCATCCTCTCCAAGACATAGCGTCTTGCAAAGCATGGGATAAGCTAGTCGAATTGGAAAAGATGAAAAATACACGTTAAAATAGTTGAAGTCGTGCTTAATTACGACAAAAACTATTGTCGTCGTTGCGTACCGTATGAACATCGCAAGTCTCGTCGAGCTTAATGCTGAAGCGCCGATCTTCGTCCAGCTCAATGAACCTGTCGCACATACCTCGGTCGTCTTGGCACCATTCGCACTCCCCCGGGCGGTTTTCGTCGTCCGATGAGTACGACATTTCCGGCCTACGTTCATAATTCAAATATTAAACTAGATCATTATTATTAATCACGGGTTGACTATCGATGATCGATGTACGTACGTAGCTCCTCTTTCATTTCCGAATGCATTATTATACCAAATTGTCTAGCACACGGGAATGAAGGAGAACTTATCCAATATGAGCATTCAATAAGCAAAACCAAATCATAAAATAAGCAAAACCAAATCATAAAATAAAGTATAGTATTCAAATTAGCATGCATTCAATAATTATAAGCAAAAGTACATCATCTCTTGGTGTCCGTACATCATCGAATATTATCACTAATACAACTAGAACCGTAGCGCCCGACGGGTATCAACGCGGGCGGTGGACACCCAAAGATAAGGAACCATCACAGGATCATAGCTCCAGTGAGATCCCTGAAGAACCTGTGAGGTATTGTCGAACCTCCCCTCCAATGCAACCATGTAGCGACGGACGTGCTCGTCCTCCTCGCTGACACGGTGACGTACCACCTCCGCGGTGTCCGGATGCCTCACCACCGTCACTGGCCCACATGACCGCCACCAAACAAGGATTGGGTCAACAACGGGCTGCCTCCTCACCAACCTACGTCCCCCGGAAGGTAGCACCTCCCAATACCAACCCGGCGGAGCCCAGTCCCGAACATGACCCTGATCAAGCAGGCCTCCACCGCCGAGTCGACGACGACGAGGATGCGGGATAGGCATCACCGACGTTGACGCGGGAACTACTTCTATATATAGTTAAATAAAAGTAGTTTTATTAATTAAGTCAACTATCTAGTTCAACAACTAAGCACTTACTATAAATAAATAAGTAGTACTTGCTAAAAACAAACTACTTCTATATATAGTAAAATAAATTAGTTTATTAAATCAACTAGCTAGTTCAACTATATATAAACTACTTCTTCTTTTTTTCCTTTTTCTAAATACTATGAACAAAAAAATCATTAAAATTCTATGAACAAAATTTATTACACAATCTAAATATCACCAAAAAAATCTATTAACAATAATATCACCAAACATGCATATTCAATAATAATATCACCAAAAAATCTATTAACAGAAAAAAAATCTAACATAATATGAACAAATTAATTACTACACATATCTAATCTAACAAAAAAAATCTAATTAATCTAACAAAAAAATCTAACATAATATGAACAAATTAATTACTACACATTTAATCTAACAAAAAAACTAATCTAACAAAAAAAATCTAATTAAATTAACTATCTAGTTCAACTACTAATTAAGCACTTACTATAAATAAATAAGTAGTATTTACTAAAAACAAACTACTTCATTATATAGTAAAATAAATTAGTTTATTAAATCAACTAGCTAGTTCAACTATATATAAACTACTTCTTCTTTTTTTTCCTTTTTCTAAATACTATGAACAAAAAAATCATTAAAATTCTATGAACAAAATTAATTACACAATCTAAATATCACCAAAAAAATCTATTAACAATAATATCACCAAACATGCATATTCAATAATAATATCACCAAAAAAATCTATTAAGAGAAAAAAAATCTAACATAATATGAACAAATTAATTACTACACATATCTAATCTAACAAAAAATTACTACACATATCTAATCTAACAAAAAATCTAACATAATATGAACAAATTAATTACTACACATTTAATCTAACAAAAAAAATCTAATCTAACAAAAAAAATCTATGAACTACATATCTAAATTACTACACATCTAACCTAACAAAAAAAATCTATGAACTACAAAAAGAATCTAAAAAAATCTAACAAAAATAAAAAACGCTCACGTCGGCGTTGAGCGGCGCGGGGCAGGGGGCGACGACGGGCTCGGGGCGGCGCGCGGGGCAGGGGCGACGAGGACAGCGGTCTCGGGGCGGCGACGGGGACGGCGGGCTCGGGGCGGCGAGGGGGACGGCGCGCGGGCTCGGGGCGGCGCGGTGGCGACGGCTGGCGATGACGTCGGGGCGGCGCGGGACGCGGGCGGCGATGGGGGCGGCGACGACGTGCGCGGGCGACCACGGCGGGCTCGGGGCGGCGCGGGGCAGGGCTCGGCGGCGACGGCGACGAGGAGCAGAGGTGTCGGGGCGAGAAAGAGATGGGATTTGGCAAAAGCTGCCAAGTCCAGTATATATAGCAAGAGCATTGGTCCCGGTTGGTGGCTCCAACCGAGACTAATGCCACCTTTAGTCCCGATTTGGCAAAGGCCTCTTTTCAGCAGCGCAAAGGGCGGGAAACGAAGACCTTTGGTCCCGGTTGGTGGCTCCAACCGGGACTAACCATGAGCATTCGTCCCGGTTGGAGCCACCAACCGGAACCAAAGAGCGGCATTGGTACCGGTTGGTGCCATGAGCCGGTACCAATGGACCCGTGTAACTACTTTTTTTATTTTCTGCAGCTATTTTTTTGTTTATTCTTCCTGTAGGTGTTTTTTTAGTCCCACCTCGCCAAGCGAGAGGCACTCGCAGCTGTTTATAAGCCCTGAGTGCAGAGACGATGACGAAGAGGCTCAATGCTCCTGCAGGTTGGTTAGCTTCAAGCCTTGAGGAATACGGTAGACTGCACAGAGCTATGTGCAGTGCAGTTGACACTATTCCAAAAGGCTTGAAGCAAATTAACGAGCATTGCACCTCTTTTTTATTTTTAATGACTTATTACAACTCAGAAATAAAAAGAAAAAAATAAATGTAGCAGAAAAGAAAAAAAACTATATAAAAAACCACTCAGAATTAAATAGAAAAAAATAATTTTGATTAACTTTACTAAAAAAATAGCATACATCAGATCTGTTCTGACCGTTGCAGCCGGCGATGGTGGTCATCTCTTCAGTCAGAGGTGGTCGGCCTGAGGCTGGGTGTTCGGATCTCGGGATCCGTCATCTGGCACCAGCCGCGAGTCGGGGAGACGTAGTTGCCGGTGAAAACCGAGCTGACGGCGAGCGATGGCGGCGTTCCATGTCGTTACCATGATGAAGGCATCGTTGTGTGACTACCGTTGACCCACTCGTATTGCTCCGGGGGAAACCCTAGGATCTCGTGTTCCAGACCGGACGATGGCGGCACTGCGGTGTTGTTTCTCTCTAGGGAGCATTGTTTTGTGGAGCAGCGCTGGAAGTCAGAAATAAAAAGAAAAAAAATAAATGTAGCAGAAAAGAAAAAAACTATATAAAAAACCACTCAGAAATAAATAGAAGAAAAAATAATTTTGATTAACTTTACTAAAAAAGGACCAAAGAGCGACATTGGTACCGGTTGGTGGCTTGAACCGGTACCAATGGACCCGTGTAACTACTTTTTTTATTTTCTGCAGCTATTTTTTTTGTTAATTCTTCCTGCAGCTGTTTTTTAGTCCCACCTCGCCAAGCGAGAGGCACTCGCAGCTGTTTATAAGCCCTGAGTGCAGAGACGATGACGAAGAGGCTCAATGCTCCTGCACGTTGATTAGCTTCAAGCCTTGAGGAATACGGTAGACTGCACAGAGCTATGTGTAGTGCAGTTGACACTATTCCGAAAAGCTTGAAGCAAATTAACAAGCATTGCGCCTCTTTTTTATTTTTAATGGCTTATTACAACTCAGAAATAAAAAGAAAAAAATAAATATAGCAGAAAAAAAATATAAAAAAGCACTCAGAAATAAATAGAAGAAAAAATAATTTTGATTAACTCTACTAAAAAAATAGCATAGATGCTTATTTTTAATCACTTATTACAACTCAGAAATAAAAACAAAAGAATAAATATAACAGAAAAGAAAAAAAAATTATAGAAAACTACTCAGAAATGAATAGAAGCAAAAAATAGTTGTGATTAACTGTACTAAAAAAGGAGCATATATGCTTATTTTTAATGGCTTATTACAACTCAGAAATAAAAAGAAAAAAAAATAAATATAGCAGAAAAAGAAAATATAAAAAACCACTCAGAAATAAATAGAAGAAAAAATAATTTTGATTAACTTTACTAAAAAAATAGCATAGATGCTTATTTTTAATGACTTATTACAACTCAGAAATAAAAACAAAAAATAAATATAGCAGAAAAAGAAAAAAAACTACTCAGAAATGAGCAGAGATGCGCTTATAGAGGAAATTCAACTTAAATTCATAACGAATTTCAAGAGAAATCCATATAAGCGCATCTATATAAGCGCATCTATTTTCATTTTGAGAGGAGCTCAATAAGGTAGAGAGGGAGGGGCTTATAAACCGGTCCGGTTCCCCTTCGGTTGGCGAGGTGGGACTAAACTCTGGTCGCAACGGGTACCAACCATTTAGTCCCGGTTGACGGCTCGAACCGGGACTAATGGGCAGCCCATTGGTCCCGGTTCAAGCCACCAACCGGGACCAATGGTGTTGGGCCAGGAGCGAGGCCCATTGGTCCCGGTTCGTCCCACCAACCGGGACCAATAGGTTCAGACGAACCGGAACCAATGGGCCACGTGGCTCAGCCGGCTCCCGGGGCTCACGAACCGGGTCCGATGCCCCCATTGGTCCCGGTTCTGGATTGAACCGGGACTAATGGGCTGGAGCGGCCTGGACCATTGGCCCCTTTTCTACTAGTGCTATATCCTATGAGTAAATTGTTGAATAAATTGAATGTTATGAAGTTGATATCATATCATGCCTAGTGGTAGCTTCACACTGGGTTTAGGAAGTGAAAGCTTTTGAAGCTTGACAATCACAATTTTGGTCATACAAGCAATCCACGAATAATTAGTATAAGGAAGAGAATTTTCATAGGCAAATATACTATCTTGGAAATCTTTTGTGATTGTGAGCCCCCATCAAATATTATATGCCAAAATGGTTGACGCTGGACAAGGAAGACAACATAATGATTTATGTTTGTTCATATTCACATAGAAGTTATATTGTCATAGATCCTTCAACATGTGGTGCTTGCCCTCTATCTTTGCTAGCCAAAAAACTCCGCACTAAGTAGAGATACTACTTGTGCATCCAAAAACCCTTAAACCCAAATCTTATTTTCAAGAGTCCACCATACCTACCTAAGGATTGAGCAAGATCCTTCAAGTAAGTTGTCATCGGTGCAATAAGGCAATAAAAATTGCTTCTAAAAGTGTTAGATCATTTAGTGTAAGAGAAAACGGAGCATTGTATGTACTTGTGATGGCAAAGAACAAAAGCGTCAGACTGCATAATAAAGGTTGCTATCATAAGGGGCAATATAACGTGACGTTCTTTTGCACTAAGGGATTGAGCATACAAACAAATAAGCGCATGGCAACCTCTGCTTCCCTCTGCGAAGGGCCTATCTTTTACTTTTCAATATTTACTTTTATGCAAAGAGTCAAAGTTTTTTTCTCTCTATTCCTTTTTATTTTTCTCCTTTGGCAAGCATCATGTGGTGAGGAAAGTTCTAGGCACTTATGTCCAGTTGAATATGGGTAGCATGAGTTATTATTGTTGTCATCACCCTTGAGGTGAATACGTTGGGAGGCGAAATTATAAGCCCCTATCTTTCTATGTGTCCAGTTGAAACATTTTGCTCATGTGTATGCGGTGTGTGTTAGCAATCATATAAGACTATAAGATGGTTGAGTATGTGGAGCTCTTACTTAGACTCTGTTGAATAAGTTGAATTGCAATTGCTTGGTGACTGAGAACATAGGTTGTTGAGTTTCAAGAGAATTCATTCTTTAGACCTTAACATGTGAATTGGTTGCTACTATAACATGAGAAGTTTTATAAGAAAGAATCGCTGTTATGATGCTAGGAAAAGTGATCAAAATTATCGTTGATCAAACTTATGCACTTTGCTAGCATTCACACTTCATAAATTATTTCTTTTATCATTTACCTACTTGAGGACGAGTAGGATTAAGCTTGGGGATGCTGATACGTCTCTGAGGGAGTCCTGGATTAAGGGGTCCTCGGACAGCCGTATTATATACTTTGGCTGGACTGTTGGACTATGAAGATACAAGATTGAAGACTTCGTCCCGTGTCCGGATGGGACTCCTTTGTGTGGAAGGCAAGCTTGGATATTCGGATGCGTAGATTTCCTTCTCTGTAACCGACTCTATGTAACCCTAGCCCCCTCCGGTGTCTATATAAACAGGAGGGTTTTGTCCGTAGGAAAACAACAATCAAAATCATAGGCTAGCTTCTAGGGTTTAGCCTCTACGATCTCGTGGTAGATCAACTCTTGTAATACTCATATCATCAAGATCAATCAAGCAGGATGTAGGGTATTACCTCCATCAAGAGGGCCCAAACCTGGGTAAAACATCGTGTCCCCTGCCTCCTGTTACCATTAGCCTTAGACGCACAGTTCGGGACCCCCTACCCGAGATCCGCCGGTTTTGACACCGACATTGGTGCTTTCAGTAAGAGTTCCACTGTGCCATCGCAGTAAGGCTTGATGGCCCCTTCGATCATCTTCAACGATGCGGTCCAGGGGGAGGTTTTCCTTCCCGGACAGATCTTCGTATTTGGCGGCTTCGTACTACGGGCCAACTCGCTTGGCCATCTGGAGCAGATTGATAGCTACGCCCCTGGCTATCAGGTCAGGTTTGGAAGCTTAAACTACACTGCTGACATCCGCGGAGACTTGATCTTTGATGGATTCGAGCCCATGACAGGTGCGCCGAACATTCACGACGGACATGACTTTGATCTGCCGCTGGATAGTATTCGGGAAATCGCACCCGCGTTGGCGTCGGGAATCAACCCGGAGTAGATCGTGCCTTCCAAGGACGGGTGGATGGACCTCGCCACGGAGGCCGCACACTCATCGGCGTGGGAGCCACACACTGATTCCACCTCCTATGAAAGGGGTGTCATCGGACCCCCGGACTCTTCCCCGGTTGCAGGATCCGAACCGCGTGCATCCGTGCCTATCGAATCAGATTGAGCACCCATCATGGAATTCATCACCACGGATATTTTTCACCACTCACCCTTGGGTGATGTGCTAAACTCATTAATGTCTCTTCCCTTGTCAGGAGACTCTTGGCCGAACTATGTCCGGCTTGAGTGGGGAGCAGACGACGAAGAAATTCGTCCCCCACCCACCACCCACTTTATAGCCACTGTCGATGACTTAACCAACGTGCTTGACTTCGACTCCGAGGACACCGACGGTATGGACGATGATGCAGGAGAAGAACAGGAACCACCGCCTATAGGACACTGGACCGCCACCTCATCATATGATATTTATATGGTGGACACCCCGAAAGAAAACAATGGCGAGGAGGCAGCAGAGGATAACCCCTTGGGGATGCAATCTAGACACCAGCGTCATCGGCGCCGTTCCAATCCTTGCCACAGCAAAAATAGCAATGACGGCACAGGAGATAACAATTCAGATGGTGCCGAAGACGAAGACAATCATGCCCAGCCAGGCTTCGAGCAGGCCGGGCAAGAGGATGGGCAAGCTAGACCTAAAGAATAGGCAACTGATGGAGAATCATAGGAAGATAATTACATGCCTCTCTCCGAAGACGAAGTGAGCCTTGGCGACAAAGAATTCATCATGCCGGAGGATCCGGTCAAGCAGGAGCGCTTCAAACGCCGGCTTATAGCCACTGCAAAAAGCCTGAGGAAAAAGCAGCAACAGCTTCTAGCTGATCAAGATCTGCTAATGGACAGATGGACCGAGGTCCTGGCTATCGAGGAATACGGACTCGGGCGCCCTAGCGAAAGCTACCCAAAGCGCAGGATGCTACCTCAACTCGAGGAGGAGGCCTTAAAACCGACGCTACCAGCACATGATGCAGCTGACCGGCCACCCCATGGCCGCGACAAAGCGACGTACCGGCCCGACGTCCAAACCGCACCCCGTCGCCAATCAAACAATAATACCAAGGCCCCGGGATACACAAAGGACCTGCGAGAAGTATTGGAAAACAAACCAGGACAGTCAAGATCGATCTACGGATCACGGGGGCATGCCACAAGACGTGATGATGACCGTCACGCTGGATACAATAAACTAAAGTCTGGCCGGGCCGAATACAATAGACCGGACTCATTCGAACTACATCGGGATGTAGCCTGACATAGAGGCGCTGCACACACCCTATGCTTCGCTGATGAAGTTATGGATCACGAATTCCCAGAAGGGTTTAAACCCGTAAATATTGAATCATACGATGGCAAAACAGACCCCACGGTATGGATCGAAGACTTTCTTCTCCACATCCACATGGCTCGCGGCGATGACTTACATGCCATAAAGTACCTACCACTTAAGCTCAAAGGACCGGCTAGGCATTGGCTTAATAGCCTGCCAGCAAGCTCCATTGGCAGTTGGGAGGTTCTGGAAGACGCATTCCTCGATAACTTCTAGGGCACTTACGTGCGACAACCGAATGCTGATGACTTAAGTCACATAACCCAGCAGCCCGGAGAGTCAGCCAGGAAATTCTGGACTCGGTTCCTAACTAAAAAGAACCAAATTGTCGACTGTCCGAATGCCGAAGCCTTAGCTGTCTTCAAGCATAACATCCTTGACGAATGACTCGCCCGACATCTCGCCCAAGAGAAGCCAAACTCCATGGCAGCCCTCACGACACTCATGACCCGCTTCTGCGCGGGCGAGGACCGCTCGCTGGCTCGCAGCAACGTCACACCCAAAAACTCAGGCGATTCAGACGCCAGGGATAGTAATGGCAAGCCACGATGGAATAGACACAAAAGTTGCAATAATGGAGACAACGCCGAAGACATGACAGTCAATGCCGGATTCATAGGCTTTAAATCCGGACAGCGGAAAAAGCCATTCAGGAGAAATGGTCCGGGCTCGTCCAGTTTGGACCGCATACTCGATCGCTCATGTCAAATTCACGGCACCCCTGATAAACCATCCAACCACACTAATAGGGAATGCTGGGTGTTTAAACAGGCCGGCAAGTTGAATGTCGAAAACAAGGAAAAGGGGCTGCATAGCGACGACAAGGAAGAGCCCCGATCGCCGAACACGGGAGGACAGAAGAAATTCCCACTCCAGGTGAAAACAGTGAATATGATATACGCAACCCATATCCCCAAGCAGGAACAGAAGCATGCACTAAGGGACGTCTATGCGATGGAGCCAGTCGCCCCAAAATTTAACCCATGGTCCTCTTGTCTGATCACTTTCGATCACAGGGACCATCCTACCAGTATCCGTCATGGCGATTCGGCCACATTGGTCCTTGACCCCATCATCGACAGATTCCATCTCACACGAGTCCTCATGGACGGCGGCAGCAGCCTGAACCTGCTCTATCAGGACACCGTGCGCAAAATGGGCATTGACCCCTCAAGGATCAAGCCCACAAAAACCACCTTCAAGGGTGTCATACGCGGTGTAGAGGCCTGTTGCATGGGCTCCATCACACTAGAAGTGGTCTTCGGATCTCCGGACAATTTTTGGAGCGAGGAGCTAATCTTCAACATCGTCCCCTTCCGCAACGGCTATCATGCACTGCTCGGACGAACCGCATTTGCCAAATTCAATGCGGTACCGCATTATGCATATCTCAAGCTCAAAATGCCGGGACCTCGCGGGGTTATTGCAGTTAATGGAAACACAGAGCGTTCGCTTCGTACGGAGGAGCACACTGCGGCCCTCGCGGCGGAAGTACAAAACAGCCTTCTTAGGCAAACAACCAACTCGGTGATAAAGAACCCGGATACCGCCAAGCGAGTCTGGAGTACTCCGCTACAGGATCGTCCGGCACGACCAGAGCTCGACCAGCAATTCGGCCTCCGCCCTAGTCCCAGCCAAGCGGCGACATTCGTGCCACGCGTACATAACTACATACTTAAAATACCATGGGCATAGGTGGAGGCACGACGATGACACGGTCCATAATGCGGCTCGACAGCCCCAGGACACGCGCATTTTTGCACCCCTTTTTTTCAGGTCCCTACCTTCAGGAGGCTCTTCTGAAAGACCGGCTATCGGACACATAGCGGGACAGACACACCATGAGGACAAGAAGCTTTGGCATGCGAGGGAATCCTCAGGTGGTCTCTGATAACAATCATTATACCTGTTTTACATAACCACATACCGCCCGCTCCTAGTTAGGATGTGTCAAATAGTCCTATTCTGCTTATCGCTTTGACGTAGCATTTTAAAGGGAAAATAGTATACAGCGTCAGCTTTCTATTAAGTTTATTTGCCCCTTTTTCTTTACTGCTTATTTATTATACCCGTGCATTTTGGCACGACCAGTTTGCCAGGGGCTTTAGTACCCCATAACCTGGCAAGACAAGTCCGAACACTTTTGACAGTGCGGCACCCCGAACTTATAGCACTATATGCATCAACTCCGAATCATGTCTTGGGTCAATAGTTGGGTTTTCCTGGCTCCTATGTTTTGGTACCTTACGTTCCGCTATATCGGCTAAGGTAGCGCAGGGAGA
Organism: Triticum timopheevii; assembly: GCA_963921465.1. Classification (NCBI taxonomy): domain Eukaryota; kingdom Viridiplantae; phylum Streptophyta; class Magnoliopsida; order Poales; family Poaceae; genus Triticum; species Triticum timopheevii. Next base: position 160,245,281 of record OY997272.1, read on the forward strand.
ACTACTGCGTTTGTGTCCCAGTTCTTACAGACGAGCACCTCAGTAGAGAAAGCTGAAAACTGACTGTCATGATAAGGCGAGAGCTGGTCACTGTTCGAGAGATCTCAAATCCTTAAAGATTTTTTCTGCGTCAGGCGAGGAATCGGCCTCGTCTGATTTAGGCGTGCATAGCGCCCCAAGTCCGGCTTTCCGGATACTACGGGCTTCACCAAAATTTAAAATTGTAGACTTCTATGGCTAAGTGAGGGCGATAAAGCCGTATAGTCCGATTGCCTCGTTCGTGGCGCTAAACACCTCCTTAAAAGGACCAAAAACGTGGATAAAGAGTGTTTATACTTATCCCGAACACCCCAGTACTAGTTACATGGGGGCGGAAGCCGACGACTGGCCAACTCTCAAGAATTTTTAAAACAGCCGCACAAAAGGTAATATTTTAAATTAACAAGCGCTACATAGCGCACATGAACTGGTTTTCATAATACAGGATGACATGATTACATTCATTCAAATATCACATCCTTCGTACATTCATCCGCCACAAGGCGGGCACCCTTTATGACATTGTCATAGTACTGTTCGGGGTGGCGATGTTCCTTGCCCTTCGGCGGCCCCTCCATCACCAGCTTCTCGGCGTCCATCTTCCCCCAGTGCACCTTCACACAGGCCAAAGCCCTGCGTGCACCCTCAATACAGATGGACCGCTTAACAACTTCAAGCTGCAGACAAGCATTCACCATCTGCTTGATAAAGCCGAAGTAGCTGCTGGGTAGGGGCTCGCCAGGCCACAGCCGGACTATGAAGTCTTCATGGCCAGTTCGGCCACCCTGTGGAGTTCGACCAATTGCTTTAAGTGGTCGCTCAAGGACATCGGGTGTTCGGCCCCAATATACTGGGACCAAAACAGCTTCTCCGTCGAGCTTCCCTCCTCAGCCCGGTTAACTCTGCGGCATCAGAGACGCTGCACGGCAGATCTGCGAATGCTCTGGAGAGCTTCGAATTCGGGTAAGTAAAAGGAAAGTCTCCTCCACATGCTTGCTTTGCATAATGAAAGCCTTACCCGCAGCTATGTTCTTGGTCGCCTCAATTTCCTGGAGGGCCTTCAAGGCTTCGGCCTTAGTGTCGAGTGCGCTCTGACGGGCCTTCGCAAGCTCCGACTCTTGCGTCTTGGAGTCACGCTCCAAGGACTCAAATTTTTTGATGAAGTCCTGAAGCTCTTGCTGGACCTCATCAACTCGCGCCGCTTGTTTTTCGTGCTCGGTGCGCTCCTTGGCCGCTTTGCTTTCGGCCTCGGACAGTGCCTTCTTGAGGGACGCCACTTCGGTCGCGGCCCCTAGTAAAATCCATCGTGCTTCTATTAGCATGAACGATGTTTTCCTTTGAATATAACCTCAGACAAGGTATTACTTACCTTTGTTCTCCTCGAGCTGCCTCCTCACGAGGTCGAGCTCTTCTTCGGCCAACCCAAGGCTCTACCTCAGTTCGGTGACCTCCGCAGGGGCAGCGGCAGCGGCCAGCAGTGACGCCTGCTTATTCACAAAGACATAATATGATTAGACTCCTGGGAAACATATTTGATCCTCTGTCCGGCTTTTCTTCCCAAACACCAAACAGAGCATCAGGGGCTACTGTCTGTACTGTGATACTTTCTTATAACTTAAAATACTTACCTCAAAGCCTGTCAAGAGGCTGGCGCAGGCTTCAGTCAATTCTCTTTTCGTGGACTGGACCTTCGCAATCACCGTACTCATAAGAGTACGGTGTCCTTCATCAAGGGAAGCGCTCTGAAGCGCTTCCACCAAGTTATCCGACGCCTCTAGATGGGCAAAGGTCATCGGCACAGACGGCTCGCCCCCCTTGACGGGCGGCTGCCTGCCTGAATCTGGAACCACTTGAGGTTCCGGTGCAATATCCGGCTGGGGGCCAAGCCTACTGCGGCCCCCTCGCCCGAACCCATGGGGATCTTCCCCATGAGCCCAGCATCGGGAGTCTCACCTTGAGGCGTCTCCAGGACTACCTCCTCCTGGCCCGGCATCCTTTGAGATAACACCTCGGTGTCATCCGCAGGCCGGGGGGTAGAAGCCGTCGGGAGCGAATAGCTATTCATCTCCGACGAACTCAAGGACCCATCCAAGGAGGGCAAGTCGATGTGGGCTTTGGGCGGGCTGCACAAGCAAGTCTCGACATAGTAAGTAAACCTAAAAACATGCAAAGGGTGTTATGGCATCCGGATACTTACGACTTCGCCAGGGGCTTGGCCCTGGGTAGCCACTCCTCCTCGCTGTAGGTGGCGGTTGTAGAGTGGTCCGGAGGGAGAGTCCTTCCCCTCTTGGACCCTTCGGCCTCCCCGGAAGGGGTGGCCTTCCTTTTCTTCTCCACCTCATTTTGGGGGAGAGGGTTTTCCTCTTCCTCCTCCTTGTTGTCATTGGAGGAGTGCACCTCGGTGTCTTCGGACGATGAGTCCGGCACCACATTGCGCCGGAGACTTTTTCTGGTCCCCACAGCCTTCTTCTTGGCCTTTTTCTTCGGCACCTCATAAGGCGCCGAAACTAGCATCTCCGTCAGGAGAGCTGTTGCTGGATCTTCAGGCAAGGGAGCCGGACAGTCGATCCGCTCCGCCTTCTCCACGTATTCCTGTTAGATCGGTACAATGGCTTAAGTTCCTCCCACGAATATACTAAGGAAAGGCACATCTTGTAAAATGTAGAATGCTTACCGCATTGGTGTGGCGCTTGGCGCTGAGTTCGCGGTCCACGGAAGTGGGAGGAGGGACTTCGCTAGACTTGAACAACACCATCCAGACATATTTGTGCATCATGTCAAAGAGCTCTTGCAGTGTCTGCTGTTGGGCCGCGTCGAACTCCCATAGGTTGAATGCTCGTCTTTGACACGGGAGAATCCGGCGAAATAGCATGACCTGGACCACGTTGACAAGCTTGATATTCTTGGTTATCATATTCTTGATGCAGTTCTGGAGTCCGGTCAGCTCCGCGGATGCGCCCTAGGCTAGGCCCTTCCTCTTCCAGGAAGTAAGCCGCACAGGGATGCCGGATAGGAATTCAGGGGCCGCCACCCAGTTGGCATCGTGCGGCTCGGTGATGTAGAACCACCCCGATTGCCACCCGTTCACGGTCTCCACAAAGGAGCCTTCAAGCCAGGTGACGCCGGGCATCTTGCCCACCATGGCGCCACCACACTCCGCCTGCTGGCCGACCACTATCTTCGGCTTAACGTTGTAGATCTTTAGCCACAGGCCGAAGTGGGACCTGATGCGGAGAAAGGCCTCGCACACAATGATAAACACCGAGATGTTGAGGATGAAGTTAGGGGCTAGATCATGAAAATCCAGCCCGTAATAGAACAAGAGCCCGTGGACAAACGGGAATCTCAGTCCGCGGACGAAGTGGGCAAGGAACACGACCCTCTCATGGGGTCCTGGAGTCGGAATGATCCGCCCTGCGTCCGGGAGCCGGTGCGCAATATCTGCGGCCAAATATCCGGCCGCCCGGAGCTTCGTAATGTCCTCCTCCTTGCACTACAAAAAAAGACACATCCGTGACATTTTGGGCCGAACGGATTTTTTCTGTCATACATATGACAGTTCTATGACAATAATTGTGACAAAACCCGGTATCATCATAGATGTGGTGGGCTCCTACTTCTATGACAAAAAAATCATGACAGAAAATGGGCTTTTCGTCCTGGGTGGGCCGGAGACGCAACTGCATGACATTCTTTGGGCCGTCCATGACGGATAAAACCGTGGTAGAAGCGAGGGCGAGGAAAATTTCAGGGAGTTCCCGGTTACGATGGGAGGTTGAGGGCCGAGTGATGCGCGTTTCTCTTGTACACATACGCGCGTGTGTGCAAGGTGTTGGCTCTAACTGAACCCGAGCGAGGCGTTGGGCTCTAACTGAACCCGAGCAATTGCACTGCAGGCTACGCGTTACTGAACCCAAGCAATCGATCGATGGCTGTTAACTGAACCCGATCGAGGGTTTCCTTCGCTACTGCTGCTAACTGAAGCCGATCGATGCTGCCTTTGGGATGAACAGTGAGCGTTGCGGGGGGGGGGGGGGGGTGGTTGGATGAACAGTGAGCGGTGCCGTTGCCTTTGGATGAACAGGACCCCGTGGTGTGGAGGGCTGGATGAACAGTAGACGGTGGAGGTGTGCCCGTGGAGGGTGGTTGAATAGGACCCCGTGGTGTGGAGGGCTGGATGAACAGTAGACGATGGAGGGGTGCCCGTGGAGGGGTGGTTGAACAGTAGCCGGTGGAGTAGCGCGCAGTGGAGGCTGGATGAACAGGAGCCCTTGGAGGCTGGAGGAGGTCGATGGTAGCCCGTGGAGGCTGGAGGAGGTCGATGGTGGAGATGAACAATATCCCGTGGAGTCCCGTTTTGCGGTAAGCCACACCCTTCCCGATGAACAGGACCCCCATTTTGACCGTAGCGCTCCAACACAAGTCCGTTTCGTCCGTTTTGCGGTACGCCACATCCCTCCCGATCAACAGGACCCCCGTTTCGACCGTAGGAGGTCCGTTTCCTCCGTTTTGCGGTACGCCACACCCCTCCCGATCAACAGGATCCCCGTTTCGACCGTAGGAGGTCTGTTTCCTCCGTTTTGCGGTACGCCAGACCCCTCCTGATCAACAGGACCCCGTTCCGAATGTAGGAGGTCCGTTTCCTCTGTTTTGCGGTACGCCAGGCCTCGTTTCCATCGCCTGTTCCGTCCAAGCCCTCCTGATGAACACGACCACACATTCCATTCCGACCCAGCCGGTTGGCTCCCACGTGTTTCGTTGCCTTCCGATGAACACGAGCATTCTGTTGCCTCCCCATGAACACGACGCATTCCGTTGCCTCCCCATGAATATGACGCATTTCGTTGCCTCCCCATGAACACGACGACGACGCTCTTTCTCTGTTCCGACCCAGCCATGTACATGAGCCCTCGCCGTACGTATGCGCGAGTAGGCGTTCGAGACCCTGCCCGTATGTACACATACATGGCCGTAATGGTCGTATTTTCTTTCTTGCACACTGGCCGCTGTACGTACGTGTACATGCTACGTGCGCGCCTCTACTACGACACGTGCGCGCCACTACATCGACACGTGCGCGCCTCTACATCGACCAGTATATATGTACGTACACGTTCACGACCAGAATGACAACGCTACATACACTTCGACTAGGTGGGTCCCAACTGTCAGGCACTTCCTTGCGTGCGAAGATGTGGCTGGTGGGTCCCAGCAGTCAGGGGGGCGAATCATTTTTTTGCCCGGACGCACTTCCTTGCGTGCGAAGATGTAGCTGGTGGGTCCCTGCAGTTAGGGGGAAACGTCTTTTTCACGAAATACGGTGGCCCGTCCGGTGGGTCCCCGCTGTCAGGTGGAGGAATAATTATTTTGCACGTAATAAGGAGGCACTTCCTTGCTGCGGCCATGGACCCAGCTGTCAGCCTCTCCACGTATAGTCCACGTCCGATGGAAGCCGTTCCTTGACCACGTTGACCACGCCGCACCGAGAGCACCAGGGCGGTGGATGACGGCGAGGCCTAGGATGGGGACGAAGTGGAGCCGGGGAAGACGCGGCAGTGGATGCCCACGCGTAGAGGAGTACGAGGGTTCACTGGTTCGCTGCGGTGTGAGGCTGCCGTCGCCGCAGAATAACAGGGGGTGTGGGTGTTGGAAATATGCCCTAGAGGCAATAATAAATGGTTATTATTATATTTCTGTGTTCATGATAATTGTGTATTGTTCATGCTATAATTTTATTATCCGGAAATCATAATACATGTGTGAATACATAGACCACAACAAGTCCCTAGTGAGCCTCTAGTTGACTAGCTCGTTGATCAACAGATAGTCATGGTTTCCTGACTATGGGCATTGGATGTCATTGATAACGGGATCACACCATTAGGAGAATTATGTGATAGACAAGACAAAATCCTAAGCATAGAACAAAGATCCTGTAGTTCGTTTCGCTAGAGCTTTTCCAAATGTCAAGTATCATTTCCTTAGACCATGAGATTGTGCAACTCCCGGATACCGTAGGAGTGCTTTGGGTGTGCCAAACGTCACAACGTAACTGGGTGATTATAAAGGTACACTACGGGTATCTCCAAAAGTGTCTGTTGGGTTGGCATGAATCGAGACTGGGATTTGTCACTCTGTATGACAAAGAGGTATCTCTGGGCCCACTCGGTAATGCATCATCACAATGAGCTCAATGTGACCAAGTGTCTGGTCACGGGATCATGCATTACGGTACGAGTAAAGTGACTTGCCGGTAACGAGACTAAACGAGGTATTGGGATACCGACGATCGAGTCTCGGGCAAGTAACGTACCGATTGACAAAGGGAATTGTATACGGGGTTAATTGAATCCTCGACATCGTGGTTCATCCGATGAGATCATCGAGGAGTATGTGGGAGCCAACATGGGTATCCAGATCCCGCTGTTGGTTATTGACCGAAGAGGCATCTCGGTCATGTCTGCATATCTCCCGAACCCGTAGGGTCTACACACTTAAAGTTCAGTGACGCTAGGGTTGTAGAGATATTAGTATGCAGCAAACTGAAAGTTGTTCGGAGTCCAGGATGAGATCCCGAACGTCACGAGGAGTTCCGGAATGGTCCGGAGGTGAAGAATTATATATAGGAAGTGCTGTTTCGGCCATCGGGAGAGTTTCGGGGGTCACCGGTATTGTACCGGGACCACCGGAAGGGTCCCAGGGGTCCACCGGGTGGACCACCTATCCCGGAGGGCCCCATGGGCTGAAGTGGGAGGGGAACCAGCCCCTGGTGGGTTGGTGCGCCCCCCTTGGCCTCCCCTGCGCCTAGGGTTGGGAACCCTAGGGGAGGGGGCGCCTCCACTTGCCTTGGGGGGCAAGTTCCCCCTTGGCCGCCCCCCTAGGAGATCCCATCTCCTACGGCTGGCGCCCTCCTGGGGACCCTATATAAAGAGGGGGAGGGAGGGTAGCCGCACCCTTGCCCTTGGCGCCTCCCTTCCCCATTGCTACACCTCTCCCTCCCGCAGACGCTTGGCGATGCCCTGCTGGAACCCTGCTGCATCAACCACCACGCCATCGTGCTGCTGGATCTTCATCAACCTCTCCTTCCCCCTTGCTGGATCAAGAAGGAGGAGACGTCACGCTGACCGTACGTGTGTTGAACGCGGAGGTGCCGTCCGATCGGTGCTAGGATCTCCGGTGATTTGGATCACGACGTGTACGACTCCCTCAACCCCGTTCTCTTGAACGCTTCCGCTTGCGATCTACAAAGGTATGTAGATGCACTCCTCTCTCTCGTTGCTGGATGAACTCATAGATTGATCTTGGTGAACGTAGGAAATTTTTTATTTTATGCAACGTTCCCCATCAATGGCATCATGAGCTAGGTCTATGCGTAGTTCTCTTTGCACGAGTAGAACACAATTTGTTGTGGGCGTAGATGTTGTCAACTTTCTTGCCACTACTAGTCTTATTTTGCTTCAGCGGTATTGTGGGATGAAGCGGACCGGACCGACCTTACACGTATGCTTACGTGAGACAGGTTCCACCGACTGACATGCACTAGTTGCATAAGGTGGCTAGCGGGTGTCTGTCTCTCCCACTTTAGTTGGAGCGGATTCGATGAAAAGGGTCCTTATGAAGGGTAAATAGAAGTTGGCAAATCACGTTGTGGCTTTAACGTAGGTAAGAAATCGTTCTTGCTAGATCACCTATAGAAGCCACGTAAAAATTTGCAACAACAATTAGAGGACTTCTAACCTGTTTTTGCAGCAAGTGTTTTGTGATGTAATATGGCCAAAGTTGTGATGAATGATGAATGATATATATGTGATGTATGAGATCATGTTCTTGTAATAGGAATCATGACTTGCATGTCGATGAGTATGACAACCGGCAGGAGCCATAGGAGTTGCCTTTATTTTTTGTATGACCTGCGTGTCATTGAAGAACGCCATGTAAACTACTTTACTTTATTGCTAAACGCGTTAGCCATAGAAGTAGAAGTAGTCGTTGGCATGACAACTTCATGAAGACACGATGATGGAGATCATGATGATGGAGATCATGGTGTCATGCTGGTGGCTAAGATGATCATGGAGCCCCGAAGAAGGAGATCAAAGGAGCTATATGATATTGGCCATATCATGTCACTATTATGATTGCATGTGATGTTTATCATGTTTTTCATCTTGTTTACTTAGAACAACGGTAGTAAGTAAGATGATCCCTCATAATAATTTCAAGAAAAGTGTTCCCCCTAACTGCGCACTGTTGCGAAGGTTCGTTGTTTCGAAGCACCACGTGATGATCGGGTGTGATAGATCCTAACGTTCGAATACAACGGGTGTAAGCCAGATTTACACACGCAACACACTTAGGTTGACTTGACGAGCCTAGCATGTACAGACATGGCCTCGGAACACGGAAGACCAAAAGGTCGAGCATGAGTCGTATAGAAGATACGATCAACATGAAGATGTTCACCGATGTTAACTAGTCTGTCTCACGTGATGATCTGACACGGCCTAGTTGACTCGGATCATGTTTCACTTAGATGACTTGAGGGATGTCTGTCTAAGTGGGAGTTCATTAAATAATTTGATTAAGATGAACTTAATTATCATGAACTTAGTCCAAAATCTTTACAATATGTCTTGTAGATCAAATGGCCAATGCTCATGTCCACCTGAACTTCAACACGTTCCTAGAGAAAACCAAGCTGAAAGACGATGGCAGCAACTATACGGACTGGGTCTAGAACCTGAGGATCATCCTCATAGCTGCCAAGAAAGATTATGTCCTAGAAGCACCGCTAGGTGAAGCACCAATCCCAGAGAACCAAGATGTTATGAACGCTTGGCAGTCTCATGCTGATGATTACTCCCTCATTCAATTTGGCATGCTTTACAACTTAGAACTGGGGCTCCAAAAGCATTTTGAGCAACATGGAGCATATGAGATGTTCGAGGAGCTGAAAATGGTTTTTCAAGCTCATGCCCGGGTCGAGAGATATGAAGTCTCTGACAAGTTCTTTAGCTGTAAGATATAGGAAAACAGTTTTGTTAGTGAGCACATACTCAAGATGTCTTGGTTGCACAACCGCTTGACTCAGCTGGGAGTTAATCTCCCAGATGACGCGGTCATTGACAGAATTCTCCAGTCGCTCCCACCAAGCTACAAGAGATTTGTGATGAACTTCAATATGTAGGGGATGGAAAAGACCATTCCTAAGGTATATTCAATGCTGAAATCAGCAGAGGTAGAGATCAAAAAGGAACATCAAGCGTTGATGGTGAATAAAACCACTAAGTTCAAGAAAGGCAAGGGTAAGAAGAACTTCAAGAAGGACGGCAAGGAAGTTGCCGCGCCTGGTAAGCCAGTTGACAGGAAGAAGTCAAGCAATGGACCCAAGCCTGAGACTGAGTGCTTTTATTGCAAGGGAAGTGGTCACTGGAAGCGGAACTGCCCCAAGTACTTAGCGGACAAGAAGGCCGGCAAAACCAAAGGTATATGTGATATACATGTAATTGATGTGTACCTTACCAGTGCTTGTAGTAGCTCCTGGGTATTTGATACCGGTGCGGTTGCTCACATTTGTAACTCAAAGCAGGAGCTGCGGAATAAGCGGAGACTGGCGAAGGATGAGGTGACGATGCGCGTCGGGAATGGTTCCAAGGTCGATGTGATCGCCGTCGGCACGCTACCTCTACATTTACCTACGGGATTAGTTTTGAACCTCAATAATTGTTATTTAGTACCAGCTTTAAGCATGAACATTGTATCAGGATCTCGTTTAATTTGAGATGGCAACTCATTTCAATCCGAGAATAATGGTTGTTCTATTTATATGAGTGATATGTTTTATGGTCATGCCCCGCTGGTGAATGGTTTATTCTTAATGAATCTCGAGCGTAATGTTACACATATTCATAGTGTGAATACCAAAAGATGAAAAGTTGATAACGATAGTCCCACATACTTGTGGCACTGCCGCCTTGGTCACATTGGTGTCAAGCGCATGAAGAAGCTCCATGCTGATGGACTTTTAGAGTCTCTAGATTATGAATCGTTTGACACATGCGAGCCATGCCTCATGGGCAAGATGACCAAGACTCCGTTCTCCGGAACAATGGAGTGAGTAACCAACTTATTGGAAATCATACATACTGATGTGTGCGGTCCAATGAGCGTTGAGGCTCGGGGAGGATATCGTTATGTTCTCACTCTCACTGATGACTTGAGTAGATATGGGTATGTCTACTTGATGAAACACAAGTCTGAGACCTTTGAAAGGTTCAAGGAATTTCAGAATGAGGTAGAGAATCAACGTGACCGAAAGATAAAGTTCTTACGATCAGATCATGGGGGTGAATATTTAAGTCACGAATTTGGTACGCACTTAAGGAAATGTGGAATCGTTTCACAACTCACACCGCCTGGAACACCTCAGCGAAATGGTGTGTCCGAATGTCGTAATCGCACTCTATTGGATATGGTGCAATCTATGATGTCACTTACCGTTTTACCGCTATCATTTTGGGGATACGCTCTAGAGACAGCTACATTCACTTTAAATAGGGCACCGTCTAAATCCGTTGAGACGACACCGTATGAATTATGGTTTGGGAAGAAACCTAAGCTATCGTTTCTAAAAGTTTGGGGATGCGATGCTTATGTCAAGAAACTTCAACCTGAGAAGCTCGAACCCAAGTCGGAAAAAATGCGTATTCATAGGATACCCTAAGGAAACCATAGGGTATACTTTCTACTTAAGATCCTAAGGCAAGATCTTTTTTGCCAAGAACGGGTCCTTTCTGGAGAAAGAGTTTCTCTCAAAAGAATTAAGTGGGAGGAAAGTAGAGCTTGATGAAGTACTACCTCTTGAAACGGTGAGTAGCGCAACTCAGGAAAATGTTCCTGTGGTGCCTGCACCGACAAGAGAGGAAGTTAATGATGATGATCAAGATACTTCGGATCAAGCTCCTACTGAACTTCGAAGGTCCACAAGGACACGTTCTGCACCAGAGTGGTACGGCAATCTTGTCTTAGAAATCATGTTGTTGGACAACGGTGAACCTTCGAACTATGAAGAAGCGATGGCGGGCCCAGATTCCAACAAATGGCTTGAAGCCATGCAATCCGAGATAGGATCCATGTATGAAAACAAAGTGTGGACTTTGACAGACTTGCCCGATGATCGGCCAGCGATAGAAAACAAATGGATCTTTAAGAAGAAGACGGACGCAGATGGTAATGTAACCATATATAAAGCTCGACTTGTCGCTAAGGGTTATCGACACGTTCAAGGGATTGACTATGATGAGACTTTCTCTCCCGTAGCGAAGCTGAAGTCCGTCCGAATCATGTTAGCAATTGCCGCATACTATGATTATGAGATATGGAAAATGGACGTCAAAACGGCTTTCCTTAATGGTCACCTTAAGGAAGAACTATATATGATGCAGCCGGAAGGTTTTGTCGACCCTAAGAATGCTAACAAGGTATGCAAGCTCCAGCGCTCCATCTATGGGCTGGTGCAAGCATCTCGGAGTTGGAACATTCGCTTTAATGAGATGATTAAAGCATTTGGGTTTATGCAGACTTGTGGAGAAGCCTGCGTTTACAAGAAAGTGAGTGGGAGCTCTGTAGCATTTCTCATATTATATGTGGATGACATACTTTGGATGGGAAATGATATGGAACTTTTGGACAGCATAAAGGCCTACTTGAATAAGTGTTTTTCAATGAAGGACCTTGGAGAAGCTGCTTACATATTAGGCATCAAAATCTATAGAGATAGATCGAGACGCCTCATAGGTATTTCACAAAGCACATACCTTGATAAGATATTGAAGAAGTTCAATATGGATCAGTCCAAGAAGGGGTTCTTGCCTGTGTTCCAAGGTGTGAAATTGAGCACGGCTCAATGCCCGACCACGGCAGAAGATAAAGAAGAGATGAGTGTCATCCCCTATGCCTCAGCCATAGGGTCAATCATGTATGCCATGACCTGTACCAGACCTGATATAAACCTTGCCGTAAGTTTGGTAGGAAGGTACCAAAGTAATCCCAGCAAGGAACACTGGACAGCAGTCAAGAACATCCTTAAGTACCTGAGAAGGACTAAGGACATGTTTCTCATATATGGAGGTGATGAAGAGCTCGTCGTAAAGGGTTACGTCGACGCTAGCTTCGACACAGATCTGGATGACTCTAAGTCACAAACCGGATACGTGTATATTTTGAATGGTGGGGCAGTAAGCTAGTGCAGTTGCAAGCAGAGCGTCGTGGCGGGATCAACATGTGAAGCGGAGTACATGGCAGCCTCGGAGGCAGCACATGAAGCAATCTGGGTGAAGGAGTTCATAACCGACCTAGGAGTCATACCCAATGCGTCGGGGCCGATTACACTCTTCTGTGACAACACTGGAGCTATTGCACTTGCCAAGGAGCCCAGGTTTCACAAGAATACCAGGCACATCAAGCGTCGCTTCAACTCCATCCGTGAAAATGTTCAAGATGGAGACATAGATATTTGTAAAGTACACACGGACCTGAATGTAGCAGATCCGTTGACTAAACCTCTCCCTAGGGCAAAACATGATCAACACCAGAACGCAATGGGTGTTCGATTCATCACAATGTAACTAGATTATTGACTCTAGTGCAAGTGGGAGACTGTTGGAAATATGCCCTAGAGGCAATAATAAATGGTTATTATTATATTTCTGTGTTCATGATAATTTTCTATTGTTCATGCTATAATTGTATTATCCGGAAATCGTAATACATGTGTGAATACATAGACCACAACAAGTCCCTAGTGAGCCTCTAGTTGACTAGCTCGTTGATCAGCAGATAGTCATGGTTTCCTGACTATGGGCATTGGATGTCATTGATAACGGGATCACATCATTAGGAGAATGATGTGATGGATAAGACCCAATCCTAAGCATAGCACAAAGATCGTGTAGTTCGTTTCGCTAGAGCTTTTCCAAATGTCAAGTATCATTTCCTTACACCATGAGATTGTGCAACTTCCGGATACCGTAGGAGTGCTTTGGGTGTGCCAAACGTCACAACGTAACTGGGTGATTATAAAGGTACACTACGGGTATCTCCGAAAGTGTCTGTTGGGTTAGCACGAATCGAGACTGGGATTTGTCACTCCGTATGACAGAGAGGTATCTCTGGGCCCACTCAGTAATGCATCATCATAATGAGCTCAATGTGACCAAGTGTCTGGTCATGGGATCATGCATTGCGGTACGAGTAAAGTGACTTGCCGGTAACGAGACTAAACGAGGTATTGGGATACCGATGATCGAGTCTCGGGCAAGTAACGTAGCGATTGACAAAGGGAATTGTATACGGGGTTAATTGAATCCTCGACATCGTGGTTCATCCGATGAGATCATCGAGGAGTATGTGGGAGCCAACATGGGTATCCAGATCCAGCTGTTGGTTACTGACCGGAGAGGCGTCTCGGTCATGTCTGCATATCTACCGAACCCGTAGGGTCTACACACTTAAGGTTCGGTGATGCTAGGGTTGTAGAGATATTAGTATGCGGCAAACCGAAAGTTGTTCGGAGTCCCGGATGAGATCCCGGATGTCACGAGGAGTTCCGGAATGGTCCGGAGGTGAATAATTATATATAGGAAGTGTTGTTTCGGCCATTGGGAGAGTTTCAGGGGTCACCGGTATTGTACAGGGACCTCTGGAAGGGTCCCGGGGGTCCACCAGGTGGGGCCACCTATCCTGGAGGGCCCCATGGGCTGAAGTGGGAGGGGAACCAACCCCTGGTGGGCTGGTGCGCCCCCCTTGGGCCCCCCCCTGCGAATAGGGTTGGGAACCCTAGGGGAGGGGGCGCCTCCACTTGCCTTGGGGGGCAAGTTCCCCCCTTGGCCGCCGCCCCTAGGAGGTCCCATCTCCTAGGGCCGTTGCCCCCCTAGGGACCCTATATAAAGAGGGGGGGAGGGAGGGCAGCCGCACCCTTTCCCCTGGCACCTCCCTTCCCCCTTGCTACACCTCTCCCTCCCGCAGATGCTTGGCGAAGCCCTGCCGGAACCCTGCTGCATCCACCACCGCCGTCGTGCTACTGGATCTTCATCAACTTCTGCTTCCCCCTTGCTGGATGAAGAAGGAGGAGATGTCACACTGACCGTACGTGTGTTGAACGCGGAGGTGCCGTCCGTTCGGCGCTAGGATCTCCGGTGATTTGGATCACGACGTGTACGACTCCCTCAACCCCGTTCTCTTGAATGCTTCCGCTTGCGATCTACAAGGGTATGTAGATGCACTCCTCTCTCTTGTTGCTGGATGAACTCATAGATTGATCTTGGTGAACGTAGGAATTTTTTATTTTATGTAACGTTCCCCATCAGTGGGTGAGTAGAGGGATGGCCTGGCCAGCGGTGGAGTAGTAGGGGGCGGTGAGGCCTACGCCGCATCGCAGCCGGCCACGGGAGGCAGGAGCACGAGGCATGACCGGTGCTGGTTTGGGCGGCTGGAGCAAGAATACCAGAGGTTGAAGAAGCACTACGGCCATTGGATGGACATCGTACGGCCACTGGAGCTAGAATCGTGCATATTGACTAAGTTGACAAAGCTCTCCGTCCCCGTCAACTTAGTAGGCCCACAAGTCAGCCTGCCACTATACTGGGTCCCAGCTAACAGGGGGAGTATTCATTTTTTTGTGCGTAATAAGGAGGCACTTCCTTGCGTGCGAATATATAGCTGGTGGGTCCGAGTTGTCGGCGGTGGTAACATTTTTTTGCAAAATAAAGAGGCCCTTTCGGTGGGTCCCCGATGTTAGGTGGAGGAATCATTATTTTGCGCGTAATAAGGAGGCATTTCCTTGCGTGCAGCCATGGACCTAGCTGTCGGCCTCTCCACGTACAGTCCACTTCAGATGCATGTCGGTCGTTGACCATGTTGACTAGGCCGCGCCGAGAGCACCAGGGCGGTAGACGACGGCGAGGCCTAGGAAGGGAACGACATGGAGGCAGGGAAGACTCGACAGTTGTTTCCCACACGGAGGGGAGTATGACTGTACGAGGGTTTACTGGTTCGTCTGCCCTCGCCAGAGAATAACAGCAGGTGTGGGAGAGTAGAGCAATGGCTAGGCCAGCGATGGGAGTACGGTGGGGCGGTGAGGCCTGCACGGCACCACAGTCGGCCACGGGGAGGAGGGAGCAGGCAGTCCCGCCGGCACTTGTTTGAGCGGCTGGAGCATGAAGAGCAGAGATTGAAGAAGCACGACGGCCGTTGGATGGACATCGTACGGTCACTGGAGCTAGAATCGTTCATATTGACTAAGTTGACAAAGACCTCCGTACCCGTCAACTTAGTAGGCCCACAAGTCAGCCTCCCACCATGGTGGGTCCCAGCTAGCAGGGGGAGTATTCATTTTTTGTGCGTAATAAGGAGGCACTTCCGGTGGGTCCGAGTTAACAGCAGGGGGAACATTTTTTTTGCGAAATACGGTGGTCCGTCCGGTGGGTCCCAGCAGTCAGGGGCAAACGTTTTTTTGCGAAATACGGTGGCCCGTCCGGTGGGTCCCAGCAGTCAGGCCGGAAACGTTTTTTTTCGTGAAATACTGGTGGCCCGTCTGGTGGGTCCCTGCTGTCAGGTGGAGGAATAATTATTTTGCTGGTAATAAGGAGGCACTTCCTTGCGGCTGCCGTGGACCCAGTTGTCAGCCTCTCCATGTACAGTACTCTTCCGATGGAAGTCGTTCATTGACCACATTGACCACACCGTGTCGGTGTACTAAAGTAGGGGTACCTTAGTATCCCGAACTTGTGCACGGGCAGTCGCAGCGCCCCGCGGCAAGGCTTGCCGGACATCCGCCAAGATCCTTCGCTATTCCTATTACTGCCATTCAAGAACAAAGTGTTTAACTGAGAAAATAGAGTCCCGGTGAGAGGAGTTTGCCGGGAAGGACAAGACCCCGGCAAGAGGAGCTTGCCGGGAAGGCCAACCTAGGCATTTTAAGAGACTTGCCATGACGCACCGCGCGTCCCGGCAAGGCCCGGTAGGCGACAAGCTTGCGGGTGCGACAAGATAGCGACCGCGGCAAGGCGCTTGCCGCGGCAAAGCCACCACTCTGCGCCCATGCTCCAGCACATCCGACGACGTGTCGCCGCAAGATCGCTCCTGGTGCACGTGGCAGGTAGCTGTGCAGCCAAGCGGTGCGAGGTGGCAAGTGAAGATGACTAGAAGGCCATCGTGGCGATCGGTGGCGCCCCTAACGGTCGTTTCCTGCACTGTTTAGGCGACCGGACGGGCATTAAATGCCCTTGTCCCCTGCCGTCAGAGTTAGGTAGGGGGGACTGTTGATAGCGGTTCTACCAACCCCCATTTTTACTTTTTTTCCCCTCTCTCTGCGTTGCCACCTGTCGGTGACCCCTTTAGACTATAAAAAGGAGGCCCATGCGCACGTAGAAGGGGTTCGACTCCTTCGAAACTACAACACACCTACGCTCTCGAGCAAGAACAGAATAGAAACACAAAGCAGCAGTAGGAGTTTTATCTCTCTGGAGAGCTCCGAAGCTGGGTAAAATCCCCCGCGTGCTTCGCCTCGATCTGCTCTTCGTGCGCCCTCCGCTCCCTTGCCGGACCGAAAGGGGCCTTGCCCCATAGGTGTTCATTTCCCACGACATCTTTGGCGCGCCAGGTAGGGGGGCGTCGAGGTTGTGCGAACCTGATCCGGCATTTGCGCGCACTACATCAACATCTTCATCGACATGCCGCCGAAGAAGAAGACTTCGGAGGTGGCCGCTCTGTCCACGTCGATCCTACCGTCACCGGAGCAAACGGGCGGTGGGCTGGACACTGGCGGAGGAGCGGGCGCCGACGGTGGGACTGACGTCGTCACCAGGTCCAAGGACAAGGCCCCGCAAGCTTCAGCGTCTGTACATACACCGCACCCCTCCCAGGGAGTGCAAGATCGACAACGCCATGGTGCTCCTAGCACCGTACTCGCGTTGGAGCAAGGCCAAGCTGGTGGGTCGCGGGACGCTCAAGGCCAACATGCATGTCAACACATTGGCACGAGCACGGGACGGTCGCCTGGACGTGATATTGCTCCTTCTAACACTGTTAGAAGTCTGAGCATATCTCGCTCCTTGCGTCGTTCGCCGCCGCCACCCAAGACTCCAGAGGAAGCACTGGCCCGAGCCCAGCTGCTTCTAGATTACCCTCCAGCGCCAGACAAGATCGACGACTGGAGGGCCACCTGTCGGTGTCAAAACCGGCGGATCTCGGGTAGGGGGTCCCGAACTGTGCGTCTAGGCGGATGGTAACAGGAGACGAGGGACACGATGTTTTTACCCAGGTTCGGGCCCTCTCGATGGAGGTAAAACCCTACGTCCTGCTTGATTAATATTGATGATATGGGTAGTACAAGAGTAGATCTACCACGAGATCAAGGAGGCTAAACCCTAGAAGCTAGCCTATGGTATGATTGTTGTCATGTATGTTGTCCTATGGACTAAAGCCCTCTGGTTTATATAGACACCGGAGAGGGCTAGGGTTACACAGAGTCGGTTACAATGGTAGGAGATCTACATATCCGTATTGCCAAGCTTGCCTTCCACGCCAAGGAAAGTACCATCCGGACACGAGCCGGAGTCTTCAATCTTGTATCTTCGTAGTCTTGGAGTCCGGCGGATAATGATAGTCCGGCTATCCGGACACCCCCTAGTCCAAGACTCCCTCAGTAGCCCTTGAACCAGTCTTCAATGACGATAAGTCCGGCGTGCATAATGTTCGGCATTGAAAGGCGGGTTCCTCCCTTGAATAATCCAGAGAAGATCATGAACACCAGGATAGTGTCCGGCTCTGCAAAATAAATTCCACATTCCACCGTAGAGAGAATAAAATGTACACTTAGTTCAATCTGTTGACGTATTATGCGGCGTGACATCACACCGCCACCAGGCCTTTGTTTGAATTACTATACCACCCTAGCATGTTTAGCGAAGCGGTTTGGGACGTCTTGTCGAAGCAGAGATCGTGTTCCCCTTATTTCGGGATTCTCATCAATACGTGCGTGGGTAACCCAACCGTGCCATCGATGGTGGCGCTTGGGAGATAAGCGAGTTTTACCAGGCTGGTGGGGGACGCATAGTTTTGTCCGCCTATATATAAGGGATAAGGATTCACCTTCTCACCTAAGCCTTCTTCCTCCTTTGCTTATCCATCCCTGCGAACTCAAGCTCCAACGCCCGAGCTCGCGCATCTCGCCTCAACCTTCTCCGAATATGTCCGGAGCGGGAGGTAAATGGTTAGCCTCCACCGTCAAGGAGGAGGACATCACCAAGCTGCGCAGCGCCGGATACCTTTCCGGCGATATCGCGCATCGGCTACCCGACGAGGGGCAGCTCATCCCTACCCCCAGGCCTCATGAGAGGGTCGTCTTCCTCCCCCACTTCCTCCGCGGACTGGGCTTTCCGCTCCATCCATTTGTCCGGGGGCTCATGTTTTACTATGTCCTGGATTTCCACGATCTGGCGCCGAACTTTATCCTCAACATCTCGGCGTTTATCGTCGTGTGTGAGGCCTTCCTCTGCATCCGGCCCCACTTCGGCCTGTGGCTCAAGACCTTCAACGTCAAGCCGAAGGTTGTGAAGGGTACGCAAGCGGAATGCGGAGGCGCCATGTTGGGCAAATTGCCCAACGTCCCTTGGCTAGAAGGGACCTTCGTGGACTCTGTCAAGGGGTGGCAATCGGGGTGGTTCTACATCACCGATCCGCGCAAATCCACATGGGCGGCGGCCCCCGAGTTTAGATCTGGCATCCCCACGCAGCTCACCTCCTGTAAAGAGAAGGGCTTGCAGTGGGGGAATCCGGTGGAGGTGACGGGACTCCGAGCATGTATCAAGAAGATGGTGAGCAATAGGCTCAGGCTCGTCGACGTGGTCCAAGTCATGCTCATCCGGCGGATCCTCCCATGCCAAGAACGGGCATTTAATTTGTGGGAGTTCAATCTGGAATAGCACCAGGCGCTAAGCGGGCTCTTCGATACAACATACGAAGGCGCCTGAAGGGTGCTATTCAAGGGCGCCGAAGCCCCCGCGTCCGCGACCAAAGACCGCAGATTCAGCTCGCAGCATCCAACTGACGAGGTAAGTGATTCAACCCCATTACGGGACACTTGTGATAATTAGATTGACTCTAGTGAGGTTTCATTCTGCCTCTTCCTTTGACAGGAATGGATGGAGAAGGCCAAGCTGCTCATCAGCCCGGCTCCCATGCCAGAAGACCCAGTGAACGCCCGCTTAACAGGGCTGCTGGTTCCGGCACCGCATGTGGTGCTGGAGAAGAAGGCCAAGAAGGTGGCCGCGGGGACTCGAAAGAGTTCCCGCAATCAGGCGTCTGACGACGACGAGGACTCCTCCCCCGAAGAGGAGGAGTACTCTCTCCCGGAGGAGGGAGAGAAGAAAAGTAAGGCTTCCCCCATCGGGGAGGCCGAAGGGTCCAAGAGGGGGAGAACTATCCCCCCGGACAGTTCTGCCAACATCAGCGTTGGTGAGGATGAGTGGCCTACAAGGGCCAGGCGTCCGGCAAGATTGTAAGTATCCGGATCCTTGATGTGTAATTTCTTTTATGTCGCGTAGTATCCTTCTAACGCCGCATTCTCCCCGTAGTCCGGCCAATGATGATCTCCCCGACTCATCGAGCGGGTCATTGGCCTCGTCGGATGTGAATTCCATCCCGACTGCCTCCACCCCACGCGCCGACGAGGACGTCGAGGTGGGATCCCCGAGAGGGACCCATTAGGAGGAGGCTCCGGAGGCACCATCAGGCAGCCTCCCGGACTTCGTGCCGGACTCTACACCGGAACCCGCAGTGGTTCCAGAGTCCGGCAAGTGGCCCCTTCGAAAGAAGGGCAGGACCGTGACGCCGGCGGCCTCCGTCCAACCGGAGGCGCCGGATAACCTGCTGGAGGTGCTTAAAGGCGCTTCCATCGAGGAAGAACACCGCACTATCATGAGTGCGGTGATTGAGAAGGTTCAGCTTGCTAAGAGCGGGCTGACCGAAGCCTGCAGCAGCCTTTTAACAGGCTTTGAGGTAAGAAGTTAAAATTATGTAATATAATACCGCATAGACAGTAGCCCCTGATGCTTAGTTCGGTGTTCGGAAAGAAAAGCCGGACTAAGGATCTATAACAAGATATACGCAGGGTTGCCTAAAATATGTCAATATGGGTTTGCAGGCTGCACTGCTGACCTCTGCCGCACTAACGGCGGAGGTTGACATGCTAAAGAAGGATCTCGAGCGGTCCGAGCAAGAGCTCGGCCATGCAAAGAAGCAGCTCGAGGAAAAAGAAGGTGAGTAACACCTCTTTGAATAAGTACCTTACAGAAAAGGATTTTGGTTGCAAATAAAATTAATAAGGATAATATGTGTATTGCAGGGGCCACTAACGAGGTGGCAACCCTGAAGGATGCTGTGTCCATGGCCGAACGCAATGCGGCCGCGGAACAGGCTGAGCGAGAAAAGCAAGAGGCACGTGTGGCGGAAGTTCGGCAAGAGCTCCAGGTTCTCATGGAAAAACATGAGATTTGGAGCGTGACTCCAAGACTCGAGAGTCCAAGCTTGCCTCGGCTCTCGAAAGTGCCAAGTCCGCCAAGGCCGAGGCCCATAAGGCCCTTCAGGAGGTTGAGGACATAAAGAAGATAGCGGCAGGTAAGGCGTTTTTCATGCAAAGCAGGCATGTTAATGTGAACTACCTGATACTTACCCGAATTCGGAGCTCTCCAGGGGCGTTTGCAGATCTGCCGCGTAGTGCGTCTGATGCCGCCGCATTCTATCGTGGCGAGGAGGGGAGCTCGACGGAGAAGGTCTTCTGGTCTCAGTATACTGAGGCCGGCCATCCGGTGCCCCCAAGCGACCAGCTGAAGCAACTGGTCGAACTCCACAAGGTAGCTGAGGAGGCCATGAAGGGCCTCATAGTTCGGCTGTGGCCTGGACAGGCCATGCCTGGTAGCTACTTTGGCCTTGTGCGGCGGCTGGTGGATGCATGCCCCAGGCTGGATGTAGTCAAGCGCTCCGCCAGTATCGAAGGCGCTCGTCGGGCCCTTGCCCGCATAAAGGTGCAATGGGGCAAATTGGATGCGGAGAAGCTTCTCACGGACCCACCGCCACCGGGCAAGGAGTATCGCACGCCGGAGAAGTATTATAAAATTGTCCTGAAGGGAGCCTGCAATATTGCAGATGAGTGCTCCCGAAATGTAATCTTTCAGTGAACTCGCTGTTTATTTATCCTGTGCGCTGAAAACTTTGTTCATATGCGCCATGAGCAACACTTGTTTAATTTAAAATATTACCTTCTATGCGGCTGTTTATAAAATCTGAGAGATGGCAAGTCGTTAGCTTCAGCCCCCAAGCCACAAGTGCTGGGGTGTTCGGGATAAACTTGAGCACTCTTGTTCCCATTTTTGGGTCCATCTAGGGAGGCGCTCAACACGACGAACAAGGCAACCGGACTTATAATGCTTGAACACTCTCACTTAGCCATAGAATTCTATAATTTTAAATTTCGGCGAAGCCCCTGGTATTTGGAAGACCGAATCCGGGGCGCTATCCACGCCTTCATCGGACATTATCCGGAACTTCGCTCGAAGCAGCGTGAGTCTTTAAGGACCCAAAAAAACCTCTCGAACAGCGACCAGTCTCTTGCCTTATCATGCCAGTCAGTTTTAGCTTTCTCCACTGAGGCGTTAACCCGGCTCAACCGGGGCGCAATCGCAGTGGTTCCCCCAGTGCCACCTTAGCCGACAGAACGGAACATAAGGCACCAAAACGTGGGAGCCGGGCAAACCCAACTATTGACCCAAGACATGATTCGGAGCCGATTCATATAATGCTATAAGTTCGGGGTGCCGCACTTGTGAAAGTGTTCGGACTTTATCACACCATAAAGTGGGGAACATAAGCCCCTTGTGTATTATGCCGTACCAAAATATACGGGTGCCATATGTCATATAATGAGCATATATATATAAAATGTAATGCAATTGCGATCATAAAGGTGCTGCATTATTAATGAAAGAAAAGTCTGCTAGTAGAGCGGACTGATACAAATAGTGCAGTAAGCAAGGGATTTGGACTAAATAAACATGTCCCCCTCCAGGGATGAGCTGCGGATTTGGTGTATATAATCGAATTTAATGCTCGTAATTGAGACCACCTGAGTGTTCGACGCGGCCTTCTTTAGTCCCTGACTGTTGCATCATGAGTTCAGCAGGTTCACCGCCGGACAGGGCTTCTGGTTAACAGAGTCCTGTGTACAAAAAAGAAGAAAAATAATAAAAAAAGAGGGGCACATTTGCGAGCCCCCGGTGTGGTCGAACCGCACTCTGGGTCCGTTGTGATCGTGCCCCCTCCCCTGTGCCCATGGTATCTCCAAAGCATAATGATGTACGCGGAGTGTTATTCTTGCGATCATACGCGGGCGAGGGTTGGGGCCGCATTGCTACGCGTGCTCTGATCGCGCCAGTTGGTCTTGGTTGGCATTGCTCCGGGCGCGCTTTGCTGTATCCGGCCGTTTAACGGCCGGACTCGAGAATTGCCTTAGAAGGCTGCTCTGTACTTCTGCCGCGGGAGCCGCTGTATGTTCCTCCGTTCGGAGGGAGCGTTCCATATTCCCATTGACCGTGATGACTCCACGAGGGCCTGGCATCTTGAGCTTTAGGTATGCATAGTGCGGCACCGCGTTGAATTTGGCAAACGCGGTTCGCCCGAGCAGGGCGTGATAGCCGCTGCAAAACGGGACTATGTCGAAGATTAACTCTTCGCTCCAGAAATTATCTGGGGATCCGAAGACCACTTCCAGTGTGACTAAGCCTGTGCAGTTGGCTTCCACTCCTGGTATGACACCTTTAAAGGTTGTCTTTGTAGGTTTAATCCTTGATGGGTCTATGCCCATTTTGCGCATTGTATCCTGATAAAGCAGGTTCAGGCTACTGCCACCGTCCATCAGGACTCTCGTGAGGTGGAACCCATCGACGATTGGGTCTAATACCAATGCGGCGAATCCGCCATGGCGTATGCTGGTCGGATGGTCTCTTCGATCGAAAGTGATCAGACAAGAGGACCATGGGTTGAACTTTGGGGCGACTGTCTCCATCGCATAGACGTCCCTTAGTGCGCGTTTCCTCTCCCTCTTGGGTATGTGGGTCGCGTATATCATATTCACTGTCCGTACTTGTGGGGGAAAACCCTTCTGTCCTCTGTTGTTTGGCGGCCGGGTCTCTTCCTCGTCGTCGCTATTTAGCCCCTTGTCATTGTTTTCGGCAATTAACTTGCCGGCCTTCTTGAACACCCAGCAATCTCTATTGGTGTGGTTAGCTGGCTTTTCAGAGGTGCCATGTATCTGGCATGAGCGGTCGAGTATTCGGTCCAGATTGGACGGACCCAGAGTGGTTCTTTTAAATGGCTTCTTCCGTTGACCGGGTTTAGAGCCTCGGAATCCGGCATTGACCGCCTTATCCTCCTTATCGTCGCCGTTAAGTCGGCGCTTGTTTTTGTTTCGACGTGACCTGCCGTTGTTGTCCTTAGTATCCGGACTGCCAGAATTTTTACGGAGATTGTTGCTGCGGGCTAGCCAGCTGTCCTCTCCCGCACAAAAGCGGGTCATTAACGATGTGAGGGCTGCCATGGATTTCGGCTTTTCCTGCCCCAGGTGCCGGGCTAGCCATTCGTCCTGGATGTTATGTTTGAAGGCTGCAAGGGCCTCTGCGTCCGGACAATCGACGATTTGATTTTTCTTGGTCAAGAACCGTGTCCAGAATTGTCTGGCCGATTCGTCTGGCTGCTGAATGATGTGGCTTAGGTCATCGGCGTCTGGTGGTCGCACATATGTGCCTTGGAAGTTATCAAGGAATGCGGCCTCCAGGTCCTCCCAACACCCAATTGACTCTGCGGGCAAGCTGTTAAGCCAATGCTGAGCTAGTCCTTTAAGCTTGAGTGGGAGGTACTTTATGGTGTGGAGATCGTCGCCGCAGGCCATATGGATGTGGAGAAGATAGTCTTCAATCCACACCGCGGGGTCTGTTGTGCCATCGTAAGATTCGATGTTTACGGGTTTAAACCCTTCAGGGATCTGATGATCCATTACTTCGTCAGTGAAGCATAACGGGTGTGCGGCGCCCCTGTATTGAGCGATGTCGCGACGCAGCTCGAGAGAGCGCTGTCTGCTGTGTTCGGCCCGGCCGGGGTTATTGTATCCAGCACGACGGTATTCGTCGTGGGTCGTAGGGCGCCCACGTGATCCATAGATGGATCTGGATTGCCTTGCTTTGTCCTCCAATATGTCTCGCAAGTCCGGCGCGTTCCCTCTTGGCTTCGTACTTTTGGAGCGATGCCGGGGTATGGTCTTGGCTGGGGGCCTGGATGCCTCTCTGTCACGACCACGGGGTGGTCGGTCAGCCATATCGTACGCTGGTGATGGATGTATGTATGCTTCCTCCTCTTATCGGGGGAGCAGCTTGCGTTTTGGGTAACTTTTGGAGGGACGTTCGAGTTTATACTCTTCGGCCGTGAGGACCTCGGTCCATCGATCGGCCAGCAGGTCCTGATCAGCTTGAAGCTGCTGCTGCTTTTTCTTTAGGCTGTTTGCTGTGGCGATAAGCCTGTGCTTGAAGCACTCTTGTTCGGCGGGATCCTCGGGTACGACGAATTCGTCATCGTTGAGGCTTGCTTCGTCTTCGGAGGGAGGCATATAATTACGATCCTCAACCTCTTCATCTGCCGCCCCCTCATGAGGGCTTGCTTCTGCATCCTCCTGCGCTGAGTCTTGCTGGAGGGGATTGTCTTCGGCACTCTCTAGAGTATTATTATCTCCTGTGCCGGAATTTCCATTCTTGCTGTGGCGAGATTTAGAGCGGCGCCGCTGACGTCGGCGCTTGGGCTGTTTCTTTAAGGGATCTGCCTCCGCTGTTTCTTCGCCGTCCCCATCTTTTGAGGTATCCACCATGTATACGTCATATGACGAGGTGGCCTTCCAGTGCCCTTTCCTGTTCGTCTCCGGCATCGTCGTCCATAGCGTCGATGTCTTCGGAGTCGTAGTCTAGCATGTCGGTTAGATCGTCGACAGTGGCTACAAAGTGGGTGGTGGGTGGGCTCTGAATTTCTTTGTCGTCCGCATCCCAACCATCCTGGCCATAATCCGGCCAGGACTCTCCTGATAACGAGAGATGCTTTAGTGAATTCAAGATATCGCCAAAAGGCGAGCATTGGAAGATGTCTGTGGCGGTGAATTCCACAACCGGCGCCCAATCCGGATCGATTGGTAGGGGCGCGGGAGGTTCGGAGTCTGGCGAGGAGTCCGACGCCTCGGAATCACGAGTTTCGCAGGGGACAAGATTAGTGTTCGGCTCCATCGCCGTGGATGTTGAAGCCCCCAGGGCGGCGTCTATCCACCGGCCCTCGATCTGGGCGATCGGCTCCGGGCTAATGGCCGAAGCGGATCCGTTTGCGGCCACCAAGGCACTGTTCGGTGGCAGAGCTAAATCATGCCCGTCGTCACAGTGCGGCGCGCTTGGCTGTGGCTCGAGTCCGTCGAAGATCAAGTCTCCGCGAACGTCGGCCGTGAAGTTTAAGCTTCCAAATCTGACCTGACGGCCAGGGGCGTAGCTTTCGATTTGCTCCAGATGGCCAAGCGAATTGGCCCGCAGGGCGAAGCCGCCGAATACGAAGATCTGTCCGGGGAGAAAAGTCTCACCCTGGACAGCTTTGCAGGTTGAAGATGCCATCAAGCCTATCGGTGACGACACAGAGGAACTCTCAATGAAAGCACCAATGTCGGTGTCAAAACCGGCGGATCTCGGGTAGGGGGTCCCGAACTGTGCGTCTAGGCGGATGGTAACAGGAGACGAGGGACACGATGTTTTTACCCAGGTTCGGGCCCTCTCGATGGAGGTAAAACCCTACGTCCTGCTTGATTAATATTGATGATATGGGTAGTACAAGAGTAGATCTACCATGAGATCAAGGTGGCTAAACCCTAGAAGCTAGCCTATGGTATGATTGTTGTCATGTATGTTGTCCTATGGACTAAAGCCCTCCGGTTTATATAGACACCGGAGAGGGCTAGGGTTACACAGAGTCGGTTACAATGGTAGGAGATCTACATATCCGTATTGCCAAGCTTGCCTTCCACGCCAAGGAAAGTACCATCCGGACCCGAGCCGGAGTCTTCAATCTTGTATCTTCGTAGTCTTGGAGTCCAGCGGATAATGATAGTCCAGCTATCCGGACACCCCCTAGTCCAGGACTCCCTCACCACCATTCAGAGCCTCATCGGCTTCACCAACGGCGACAAGCCCCGGCAACCGAGCACATCGAAGCCCCGGCAAGACGCCCAGGCGCAAGCCGACACCGACAAGACCGCTGGGGGTGCCACCACCGTGCACTCCCCGCCCCGAAGGCCAAGATCGCCGACTCGCCGGGCCAACCTCGACACTGACTCCACCGCGTCGTCGGACCCACGAGCTCGCCGCGATCAACGCCAAGTTCTCCAAGAACGACGACACGAAGACGCTCGTACTCGCATCGAGCGTCGAAGAGAAGCGCGGCGTCAGTCAGACCAGCGCGCTGGGCCCGCTGTTGATATGCATGCGCCAGGGGAACCAGGCGACTTGCCGTACGCGGTAGGTTGCCCTGCGTTCACCCGTGAGCTGCGGCAGGTCCAGTGGCCCAGCACCAAGAACTTCAAGCCAGACGTGCCCGAGAAGTATGATGGCAGGATACATCCGTCAGAGTTCCTCAGCGTTTACACCATCGCGGTGCAGGCTGCCGGGGGGCGCGACGAGAAGATCCTCGCCAACTACTTCCCGCTGGTGTTCAAGCCCAACGTCAGATCTTGGCTCATGCACTTGCCGGACAACTCCATCTCTTCGTGGGCGGACCTGTGCCATCAGTTTGTCGGCGCCTTCACAGGAGGCCACAAACCCCATGGCCAGGAGAGCGATCTTCATCTGCTCGCCCAGAAGGAAGGAGAACCCCTGCACAAGTACATATAGAGATTCAGCCAGGTGCAGCACAACATCCCAGACGTCCACCCTGCCGCGGTTATCAGCGCGTTCCATCAGAACATGCGTAACCGCAGGATGAGGGAGGAGATGGCGATGTGCAAAATCAGAGATGTCAGCGAGCTATATGCTCTGGCCGACAAGTGTGCACGAGCTGAAGAGGGGAGGAAACTCCCCGGAGAGAACGCAGGAGCAGAAGGATCTGACAGTGAGGACGCCCCTCCGGCAAAGAAGAACCGGAGGCGGAATAACAGAAAGAGGAAGGCTAAGGATGTGCTAGTGGTCGAGCAGTCCGGCAACGGAGGCGGCGCCGAGAAGGCCAAAGCTGGTGACTCCGGCGAGGCTGTGGTGGCCGCCGACAAGCAGGACGGCTCCGGCAAGCAGTACTGCAAGATCCACCGCACCAAGGGCCATGTCCTCCAGGCCTGCAAGAAGGTTGAGCAGCTCGTAGAGCTACAGAAAGATGAATACGAACGCCGCGACAAGGAGAAGGCCCATGAAGGTGGCGGAGGATCCGGCAAGAAGCGTCCCACCCGGGGAGGGCGCCGCGGCAAGGCCAAGCAGCGGCAAGGAGACTGGCCTCCCCGCGGCCGCGACAAGGACGAGGATGAGGACGAGGATGAAGAGATGGATGAGGATGAGGCCGACGAGCAGGAGTTTCAGAAGGCAACAGAGGTTTTGTGCGTTGACGGCGGTGCTTCTTTGCACACTTCGCACCAACAACTCAAACAGTGGGTGCGGGAAGTGAACGCAGCAGAACCGTCCGTTGAGTCGCGCAAGCCCCTGAAGTGGTCCAGCACGCCCATCATCTTCGACGTTGAGGATCACCCTGATCGCATAACTGCGGTCGGGTGCTTGCCGATGTTGGTTTTGCCAACAATCCGCAACCTCAAGGTCACGAAAATGCTGGTTGACGTTGGGGCCGGCCTGAATCTGATCTCCTCCGCAGTGCTCAAGAAGCTCCAGATCCCCGACAGCGAGCTCGAAGAGACTGGTACTTTCCAAGGAATCAACCCGGGAAGGAGCAAGCCGATGGGGAAGATCACGCTGCCAGTGACGTTTGGCAGCGAGCTGAATTTCAGGACAGAGAGAGTCACGTTTGACGTTGCTGATTTCCCGTTGCCCTACAATGGGATACTCGGCCGTCCAGCGCTTGCCAAGTTCATGGCAGCCTCTCACTATGCGTACAACGTGCTCAAGATGCCTGGTCCGATAAGTGTAATTTCTGTCCATGGCGACAAGAAAGATGCACTTATCTGTACCGACAAGATCTACCGGGAAGCAGCAGCCGCAGCAGAACGCAAACCACTTGCCGCTGAAGCTCCCGGGGGGAAGAAGAAGACCAAGTCCGGCAAGAGTAGCTCTGATGCCCACTCCGGCAAGCGCACCTCTTCGGAGTGCTGCGCTACCGTCGAGGATGCACCATTGAGCTCCAACGGCAAGTGCAAGAAGGCGAAGACAGCTTCACCAGAGACCAAGAAAGTGGCCTCCAAGGAGGACGACACTGGTGGTACCTTCACCATCAGTGCCACGCTTGACCCTAAATAGGAAAGCGCGCTCATTGCTTTCCAGCGGGCGAATGTCGATGTGTTTGCATGGCAACCATCTGACATCCCCGGTGTTCCCAGGAAAGTAATTGAGCACCACCTTGCCGCCTGCCCTCACGCGCGGCCCGTCAAGCAGAGAGTCAGAAAACAAGCAGTAGAACGCCAAGAGTTCATTGCAGAGGAGATCAAGAAGTTGGAAGCAGCAGGCCTGGTCCGAGGAGTACTC
The DNA here is from genome assembly GCA_963921465.1 of Triticum timopheevii. Lineage (NCBI taxonomy): Eukaryota > Viridiplantae > Streptophyta > Magnoliopsida > Poales > Poaceae > Triticum > Triticum timopheevii. The sequence continues at coordinate 160,274,116 of OY997272.1, forward strand.
CATCCGACGTGGTTAGCCAATCCAGTAGTCGTGCGCAAAGCGAACGGGAAGTGGAGGCTTTGTATTGACTTCACGGATGTTAATAAAGCTTGTCCCAAGGATCCATTTCCCTTGCCGCGCATTGACCAGATTGTCGACTCCACGGCAGGATGTGATCTGCTTTCATTCCTTGATGCATACTAAGGATATCATCAGATCTTCATGGCAGAAGAGGATGAAGAGAAAACTGCATTCATTACTCCATGTGGCACGTACTGCTTTGTACGGATGCCTTTCGGACTAAAGAATGCTGGTTCTACATTTGCAAGAGTAGTCAGTCATGCTTTTGAGCCACAGTTGCATAGAAATGTAGAAGCTTACATGGATGACATAGTGGTCAAGAGCAAGGACAAAGAAACTTTGATCCAAGATCTGGACGAGACTTTTGCAAATCTGCGCAAGATCAATCTCAAGTTGAACCCCGAGAAGTGCGTGTTTGGAGTTCCTTCCGGCAAGCTTCTTGGGTTCTTTGTGTCCCAGAGGGGGATTGAAGCCAATCCCGACAAGATCAAGGCCATCGAGCAGATCGAAGCACCGAAGCGAGTCAAGGATGTGCGAAGGCTTGCCGGCTGTGTTGCTCCTCTCAGTAGGTTCATCTCTAAGTCTACTGAGCGCGCCCTGCCATTTTTCAAAATTTTGAAAAAGGCAGGTCCAATGAAATGGACTCCGGAAGCGGAGGCTGCGTTGCAGGACTTGAAGAGATACCTATCCTCCACTCCAATACTTGTCGCACCTAGGCCACAAGATAAGTTGCTGCTATATCTAGCGGCAACCAATCAAGTGGTTAGTGCTGCGTTAGTAGCGGAGAGGGAGGCGGATGATGAGCCAGCGACCACGGCAAGCGAATCCAGCGATAAGCAGGGGGCTTCCCCAATAAGCTCTGGTCCCGACAAGGATGGATCTGTGCAGCTGCCGGAAGAGAAACAAAAGAAGATGGTGCAGCGCCCAGTGTATTTTGTCAGTTCCCTTCTGCAGGGGGCTAGATCAAGGTATTCTGGAGTGCAGAAGTTGCTTTTCGGCCTTCTCATGGCCTCAAGGAAGCTGCGCCATTAATTTTAAGCACATGAGATCACAGTGGTCACTCGCTTTCCGTTGAAGAGGATATTGCAGAATCCAGAAGCAACAGGCAGGATTGTCGAGTGGGCACTGGAATTGTCAAGCTTTGGCCTCAAGTTTGAAAGTACTTCAACTATTCAGAGCCGAGCATTGGCAGAATTCATAGCAGAATGGACGCCAACACCCGATGAAGAAACTCCGGAGAGGAGCATCCCCGTCAAGGAAGCGAGCAAAGAATGGATCATGTACTTTGATGGTGCCTTCTCGCTGCAAGGCGCCGGCGCGGGTGTGCTACTTGTCGCACCTACCGGAGAGCACCTCAAGTACGTGGTCCAAATGCACTTTCCCAAGGAGCAAGCAACAAACAATACTGCAGAGTATGAAGGCTTGCTTGCCGGACTCAGGATCGCCGCGGACCTTGGGATCAAGAAGCTTATTGTCAGGGGTGACTCACAGCTTGTCGTTCGTCAAGTAAACAAAGATTATTAGAGTCCGTTGATGGAAGCCTACATTGATGAAGTGAGGAAGTTGGAAGAGCATTTTGACGGCCTGCAAATGGAACATGTTCCAAGAGCTCAAAATGACATTGCAGACGGCCTGTCAAAGTGCGCCGCACTCAAGTTACCTGTGGAACCAATAATTTTTGTGCTCAAGCTGACTCAACCTTCTGTAACACCACCAACTGGACAGAGCAAGAAGAGGAAGTTGGTTACTGGCGACTACTTTCCGGCAGAGCTCCCCGAAGCCGCCGTCAAGAAGGTCCCCAAGATCAACACAAAGAGTGCTGAGGGGCAGTCTGCTCCGACAAGCCCCAGGGTTTGTTTCGTTGAAGCAGATGCTCCCGACAAGCTGTGTCCCGACACGCTTGCCGGGGGGCATCATGCTCCGGCTGAATCACAGATTCTTGCCGTGGAAGCAGATGTTCCCGTAGCAGCATTTGCGCCTTTAGTCCTTGTCGTTGAGCCACAAGATCCGGCATGGGCATAGCAGATCGTCCATTTCCTTCAGACAGGAAAACTTCCCGAAGAACAAGAAGAAGCAGAGAAAGTAGCCCGGCAATCAAGTATGTACCAGTTTGTCGATGACATATTATACAGAAGAAGATTCAACGGAGTGAAATTGAAGTGCATTTCCCGGGAAGATGGATAGGAGCTGTTGGCGGAGATACATGGAGGCATATGTGGTCACCACATTGGCGCAAGAGCACTTGCCGGCAAAGCCTTCCGGCAAGGTTTCTTCTGGCCGACAACCCTCCAGGATGCAACTGCACAAGTAACCAAGTGTGAAGCGTGCCAGTTCCACTCCAAGCAGATACATCAACCAGCTCAAGCTCTCCAAACAATCCCTTTATCCTGGCCATTTTCGGTCTGGGGGCTCGATATCCTCGGCCCCTTTCCCCGAGCTGTCGGGGGCTTCGAGTACTTGTACGTAGCGGTCGAGAAGTTCACGAAGTGGCCGGAGGTGGAAGCAGTGAGGAAGGTGACAGCACAGTCAGCAGTCAAGTTCTTCAGGTCAATTGTTTGCCGTTTTGGAGTCCCTAATCACGAGCCACACCTTCATGCAGTACGTCCAAGATCTTGGCGCCAAGATCTGCTTCGCTTCTGTTGCTCACCCGAGAAGCAACGGTCAAGCGGAGAGGGCAAATGCTGAAGTGCTGCGCGGGCTCAAGACCAGAACTTTCGATAGGCTGCGCAAGTGCGGAAGAAATTGGATCGAGGAGCTGCCGGTGGTTCTTTGGTCGATCAGGACGACGCCAAATCGAGCCACTGGCCAGACACCTTTTGCTCTAGTCTATGGAGCAGAAGCAGTTCTCCCCACGGAACTCGTATACGGATCGCCTCGAGTGCTCGCTTATGATGAGCTTGAGCAAGAGCAGCTGCAGCAAGATGACACGCTGCTCCTCGAGGAAGATCGTCTTCAGGCTGCTGTATGAGCTGCTCGCTACCAGCAAGCTTTGCGTCGCTACCATAGCCGCAAAGTTAACGCCAGAAGCTTCAAGGAAGGCGACCTTGTTCTTCGGCGCGTTCAATCCGCCAAGAATTCCAACAAGTTGACACCGAAGTGGGAAGGCCCTTATCGGGTGAAACGAGTCACTAGGCCTGGAGCTCTCCGCCTTGAGACCGAAGATGGCTTTCCGGTGAGCAACTCCTGGAACATAGAACATCTTCGTAAGTTTTACCCATAAGGCGCGGTTGCCGGAACCTGTTCCGGCAACTACCTTTTGTACAAGCCTTGCCTCTGTTGCATGTAACCCTTTGTACAGAGCCGGGCGCAGATCCCGTGCATAAATAAAGTTTATGTGCTCCGCACATCTTGTCAAATTTCATGCATTCTTTCTTTTTTTCATATTTTATCTGACACTTTGTGCAGCACTTACCCCCGGTAAGCAATAACGAGCCTTAAGGCTCCATATCATTATTTTCTCTTCTTTCTTCTCAAAAAGAAGGTTCCTTCGCCCACAAGTTCACGGGGGGGAAGGAGAGGATAAAGGTGTGGACTGGGCGTCGTTCAAAGAAGTATGGCCTTGCCGGGACACAGACGACAAAAAAAAAGCTAAGTTGCCAAAGTTTGAGCATGATCAGTTCTTAAAATTTTAAGCTATTCTCCTTGAACGACTGTGCTTTGTATGGAAAACCTGTGCGCGGAGGAACCTCCTCATAGCTAGTTGCGCCCTTACTTTGTTTCGAGTCCGCTCAACAACTTAAGTGTGCTGCAACTAGTTGCGGCAAGGTTTCTTGCCGGAGCCGGCACCGCCAGCGAGCTGCTGATGTTCCGCACTCAACAATCGCGGCAAGCGTGCCCGTACCGGCAAGTTCCCTAAAAGCGTAGGGTAAAAACATACAAAGAAAAGGACCAAGTAAAGGAGATAGCATAGCAAGCATTGCCCAGAATAAAGTTATATTACAAAAGTAACTTGTTGCGGCACTGACTAAATTGTTCTCATGACTTAAATAAACAGCGACAAGGAAGGGAGAAGAAGGGTGGCCTAATCCACGCGCTCGCCGTCAACCCTCCCGACCTCATTCACCTTGTCCATGATGGGTGCGACAATGGCTTTGAGTTCTTCAAGATCAGCACCCGCCCCGGCAGCTTCTTGAGGACGTGGGTGAAGTCGAGGCCCGGATTGCGGAAGAGTATCTTCACCAACACCTTCTCCAAGACCTTGGCGCAGATTGCGCGTGACTCGTCCGCCAGCTTCTTCGGGATCCTTTCCCGGAGTTGCTGGAGGGCCGTCACCACGCCCTTGAAGAAAAGAGTAAGCTTGGCGCTGGGCTGGAGATTTTCGTCAGTGGAGTACCCGAAGCCCGCCAAGTCCAGTTCCGCCAGCTCCTCGTCGATGGCTGCAGCGATGTTGACGAGGCCCTCCGTCCAGAGCTCCACCGTGGCCTTGAAGGTGTTCTGAGTCTCGGCGGCCCTCGTCAGCAGCTCCTCGTTGCCCTTGACCTCTTTCTTCAAGTCATCCTCTCGCCTCTTGGCGGCGTCCAGCGTCTCCGTCAACGTGGCCAGCTTCAGCTCCAGATCAGCGCTCGAGTCCTTGGCGGCGTTCAGTTCCTTGATCTTGTCGACAAGCTGAACTTGCAGATCACCATGAGCGAGGGCATCCTTCTCGCGTTCGTGCTGGAGTGCGGCAAGCTCCTCATCCTTCCCTTTCATGTCCGCCTCCAGCTGCGTCACCTTCACCTCTAACTCCTTCTTGGCGGCCTCAGCAGCCGCAGCGTCATCCTTTGCCTCCTTGAGTGCCCCGCCAAGTGATTGCTCCCGGGCCTCGAGCTCCTCCTCGTGGCTGTCCAGATTAACCTTCTTCTGTGTCAGTTCACCTTCCCGCCTGGATAGCTCCTCGGCGGTGAGCCTCTGCTGCTCCTCGGCTTCAGCCTTTTCCAGGATGAACGCCTTCTTCGCCTCGTCAAGTTGCGCCCTTTCCTCCGCAATAGATCGGAGGGCCTCCTGGTTGCGGCTCTTGAGCTCCTCCACGTGCTTCTCTATGTCAACTCCCGCCCGCGCGACAAGCGCTTCCCGGGACTCAAGCTTCGCTTGCCGGGTGCGGTAGAGTGACACCAACTTTCGGAGCAACTGCTCCTCCTCGGACTCGCCGCTGCTGCTGCTTGGCGCGTCAACCATTGCCAGCCCAGCAGAGGCGAGTACTTCCCCATCAAACTCCTCTCCTTCAACCGGCGCCCTGGAGCTTGACGCCCAGGGAAGCTTGATGTATACGCCCTCGCCGGCCTTCAAGTAGGCGAATGGCTGGGGCTCCTCGGAGCCCGGCGCTGCATCAGCGGTGGAGGGGTTGGCAGTCGGTGTAGTGCCTTGCGCTCCTGCACCCTCAGGGTCGCCAGTACGATTGCCGGACCCCTCACCAGCTCCTGCGCCAGCAGCCTTGGCGGCTTCTTCGTCGGCGGGTTCATCAGCGCCGGCCTCTCCCTCATCAGCGGCGGCATCTTCAGTATTACCGCGTGCGCCTTCCTCGCTGGTGGCCTCAGTCTCCATCGGGTCTGTGAGAGGGGGATCAGAAGACAGGAAGAGGAAGAAAAAGTCAAGCAAAGATCCAAAAAGAAGATCAGAAGAAAAACCCAAGGGAAAATTTCCGACAAGGAGGGTTACCTGTGCTGGGCTCCGTGACCATGGGCTCCACCACCGGAGGATCGCTGGTCCCGTCCCTCGCCGGGGAACTGCCCCTTGCCGGGGACCGCTCCCTTGCCGGAGAGCGCTCCCTTGTCGGAGAATCGCCCCTTGGCGGCGTAGTCGAAGCAGACAGCACCTCTGGAGCGGCTTCTAGTTGCTCCTGATGGGCCTGCTCTGCTCCTACACAAGTAAATCAACAATCAAGATGTCAGCAAAAGAAAAGCACCCATGCGCGCCCCACGATAGGAAGTGAACCAAACACTTACGCTGGGGGCTGTGCTGTGGGATGCTGCGAGGAGAAGGAATCGGGTCCGTCAAGGTGGTCTCGAACGTGTCTTCTGCCATCACAGCAGGATCGTCCTCGATGACAACCACGGGGACCTTGGCCCTCTTCGCCGCTCTCTCGGCCAGAGTCCTGAAATAGAACAGGGATTCGGAGAGAAGCAAATCAGATACAAGACAAGAAACAACAAAGATCGAAGAAATACAAGTGCAGCGAGGAGAAAGCCTTACTCCTCCTCCTCTTCTTCCTCCTCGTCGGAGCTCAGCGCAGAAAGTTCGAAGTCTGGTACCCTTTCTGCGCGGCGAGGCAAAGGAGTAGGCTCCCTTGGACGTTTGCCGGGAGCTGCGGCAGGATCAGGCGTGGCCGCCCGAGAAGACCCCGCCTCAGTTGCCGGCACGGCCTGAGATGCTCCCGCGGCAACGGTACTTGCCGCGGTGGAGCGCGTCCCACAACGCTGCGGCTGTTGGCCTGCCTGCCGCCCTGCTGTATCACCAACTCGACGGAGGCGCCTTCTTGGTTGGAATTGGGGCTGCGCTGGGGGCTCCGCCTGCGGCAAGCTGCTCGAAGACGGCTGGCCGCTCGCGCCCTCGGCGGGCTCGCTCGCTTCGGCCTCGGGCTCCCCCTCGCCAACGACCCCTCCGGCAAGGTCCTCCCGGTCGGCAAGGCTTGCCGCCTCGGCCGCCTCTGCCTCCTCCAACGTGAAGCCAAACTCGCCCGCGGCGGCGGCTGCCGCCGCCTCTTCGGCCCTGGTGGCGATGTACCGCATCTCGTCGTCGGTGGTGTCGCGGGTGAGGAGCCTTTGCTCGTCGGCATTGACTGCTACCTCCGTCAAGCCATCGAAGAATTGCCGCACGACGTCGTTGGCGGGCTCCATCCAAGTTGGGCTTATCCCGTGCGAGTCGCACTCTGGCATCATTGCGCAGATGCGATCGTGCTGGGAGTTGTTGCACAATGGGATGACGCGCTGCGGCAGCCTGAACCACTCTGGATGGTTGGCGTCATGCTTGAACAGCTCCTTCAGCATCCCGTCAAGCTCCAGAACTGTGAAGTTGAAGTTGAGGCCTGGACGCAGCCTCATGATATCCGCCGGGCCGCCAAACAGCCAGGCGGGCCTCCCCCTCTTCTGCAAAGGGGCGATGCGACGGCGAAGGAAATCCGCGCCAACTACCCCTGCTGTGAGCCCGGCAAGCCTGAGCCGGAGGATTCGAGTGGTGGCAATCTTCAGCTTGGCGTCGTCCAGCGAAAGAGCGCTCCAGTCGCCGCCGCGCACTACCCGGGTCTGGCGCAGGTTGGTGAATGGCTGCGGATTGGCATCAGCGATCCAGCACCACTCCGCCCTCCACTCACCCCACTTGCTGCGGAGCTCGCCCCCCAGATACACCTCCTTCATGCCGATTCGTGAGGTCCAGGCGATTCCGCCGGCCAATGGCTCTCCTTTCTCAGCTCGGGGGGTGAAATAGTGGCGAAAAAGAGCAACATTTGGGTGGATGCCAACGAAGTTCTAGCAAAGGTGTGCGAAAACCGCCATTGTCAGAACGGCGTTGGGGGTGAAACCAAGAAGATGAAACCCGTAGGTATTCATGATGTCGCAGAAGAAATCGGAAAAAGGTGGGCAGAGCCCACAATAGAAGAACACCAGAAAGAAATAGTACCCTTTTGGGCACCTCTTCGAAGTGGAAGCTTCGGCGGAGAGCACCGGCGTGCGCGGATGCGCCCGCGTCTGCGTCGACCAGAAGAGGTAAAACTCCTCCCGCAGTGCCTTCGGGGTGAGCTCGGGGGGAAAAGCACTCGCTCCTTGCGCAGCGCCTCAAGCCGCAACGCCTCGGCCGACTTTGTGCTCGACTTTGAGCTCTTGCCGGTCTTCGGAGCCATGGCGGAAGCGGCGGGGGAGTGCGGAGGTGTTGAGGGCGACGGCGGCGACGGGCGGCGGAGCGCTGCTCTCTTTCGGCTTCGGAAGCGGAGGGGAGCGGCGGAGCTTTCAGAGGAAGATACTGCAAGTGGCGAAGGTGGGGGAACGGCCCTGTTTCCTCTGCTTATAAACAGGGGAGGCGAACATTACGCCTTTCCTGATTAAAGAATTGCCCACGATCTCTCCCACGACGCCGCGTTTGACGCGTGCCGTTACGAGAGGGCGCGGTGGATACGGAGTCAGATTTAGTGTGGACCCAGGCCGCGTGTGCCCGTGCCCTGTTTTGGGCCTGGCCCAACAGCGGTCGGCACCGTGTGTGGCCCAGGCCCGGGGGCTCCTGTCGGTGTACTAAAGTAGGGGTACCTTAGTATCCCGAACTTGTGCACGGGCAGTCGCAGCGCCCCGCGGCAAGGCTTGCCGGACGTCCGCCAAGATCCTTCGGTATTCCTATTACTACCATTCAAGAACAAAGTGTTTAACTGAGAAGATAGAGTCCCGGCGAGAGGAGTTTGCCGGGAAGGAAAAGACCCCGGCAAGAGGAGCTTGCCGGGAAGGCCAACCTAGGCATTTTAAGAGACTTGCCGTGACGCACCGCGCGTCCCGGCAAGGCCCGGCGGGCGACAAGCTTGCGGGTGCGACAAGACAGCGACCGCGGCAAGGCGCTTGCCGCGGCAAAGCCACCACTCTGCGCCCACGCTCCAGCACATCTGACGACGTGTCGCCGCAAGATCGCCCCTGGTGCACGTGGCGGGTAGCTGTGCAGCCAAGCGATGCGAGGTGGCAAGTGAAGATGACTAGAAGGCCATCGTGGCGATCGGTGGCGCCCCTAACGGTCCTTTCCTGCACTGTTTAGGCGACCGGACGGGCATTAAATGCCCTTGTCCCCTGCCGTCAGAGTTAGGTAGGGGGGACTGTTGATAGCGGTTGTACCAACCCCCATTTTTACTTTTTTCCCCTCTCTCTGCGTTGCCACCTATCGGTGACCCCTTTAGACTATAAAAAGGAGGCCCATGCGCACGTAGAAGGGGTTCGACTCCTTCGAAACTACAACACACCTACGCTCTCGAGCAAGAACAGAATAGAAACACAAAGCAGCAGTAGGAGTTTTATCTCTCCGGAGAGCTCCGAAGTTGGGTAAAATCCCCCGCGTGCTTCGCCTCGATCTGCTCTTCGTGCGCCCTCCGCTCCCTTGCCGGACCGAAAGGGGCCCTACCCCATAGGTGTTTGTTTCCCACAACACACCGCGCTGAGAGAACCATGGCGGTGGACGACGGCGAGGCCTAGGAAGGGGACGACGCGGAGCCGGGGAAGACACGGCAGTGGATGCCCACGCGGAGAGGAGTACGAGGGTTCACTGGTTCAGCTGCGATGTGAGGCTGTCGTCGCCGCAGAATAACACGGGGAGTGGGTGAGTGGAGGGATGGCCTGGCCAGCGATGGGTGAGTGGAGGGAGGCCACCGCGGCAGCACATCCGGCCACGGGAGGCAGGAGCATGCGGCACGACTGGTGCCGCTTTGGGCGGTTGGGGCAAGAAGACCAGAGGTTGAAGAAGCACTACGACCGTTGGATGGACATCGTTGACCACGCCGCACCGAGAGCACCAGGGCGGTGGACAACGGCGAGGCCTACGAAGGGAACGACACGGAGCCGGGGAAGATACGGCAGTGGCTGCCCACGCGGTGGAGCATGCGAGGGTTGACTGGTTTGGCTGTCATCGTTGGAAAATAACAGGGGGTGTTCGTGAGTAGAGGGATAGACATGCCAGGGATGCGAGTATGATGGGGCCGTGAGGCCTGCCCGGCAGCACTGTCGGCCACGGGAGGCGGGAGCAGCCGGTTCCGATGGCGCTGGTTTGGGCGGCTGGGGCAGGATGATGAGAGACTAAAGAAGCACGATTGCCGTTAGAATGACATCTAACGGTCTGACACTCGTAGAGTCAATTGTTGACTAAGTTTCTTTTTTGAGAAACCTTGTGTACGCATGAACTTAGTAGGCCCACAAGTCATCCTCCAAATCTGTGGCAGACAACATAAAGCCCATTTGCCATTTTTTATAATTTGCAGCCCATTTGCTAATTCTTAAGTAATTTATTACAACCCATTTTCTGCCCAGGACCACGGTCATAAAGTTCAACCTTATTTTGCATATTTCGGTGGAGTCCGAACTATTGTAATCCCGAAATGATAAACATTTTTTAAGAACTTATTGATTTGCCAAAAAAATCATTTTGTTTTTGTAAGCAAATAAGACGTGGGACAATTGAGTTGGTTTAAGGGAAAACCAGTGGTAAAAAAAATCAACGCTGGGGGAAAAACAACAAAAATAAGGATGTAAATATGAAAAGGGAATTTTATGTGTTTTCAATATAATGATAGTGTATGTGAACTAGTAAAACTATAGGTAGAGATTAGAAAACGGATGTAGGACATGCGTTTCAAGAGGAAAATAGAACTGGGTTGTGTGTTTGATTCAGTAAAAAACTGCATGCGGATGTTGTAAGATAAAATATAACTAACGTTGGCGGGCCAGAGGCCAGTAGATACCTGCTGGATCTTTGTGCCCAGTTGTCGTCATGGGCTGGGCCTGTTAAAAACAAAACCAACCATGGGCAGTCTACAACCCAGTTGAAACTTGCTCGACCTGAAAAAACAATATACGTGCTCAATAAACGAGAGAATTCTGCAAGTACAGACTGATAACTGGGATGCAGCACAGATATTATTTTTTTATCGTGATAATAAGTGCATGCACTTGTGTCGAAAAAATTTGAGAACTGGGAATTCGAACGGCAGGTGCTTATGGTACCCATCAAATAAAAATCAGGTGCTTGAAAATTCGTTTCGAAACAAATGATTCAGCTTTATATCCACGTCGACACTCGGCATGATGGTTGGAAGCAAATGCAAGTTCATACCAAAAGATCGTTAACAACAATACCAACTTGCGGACGACAAGGTAGTACAACTACCAATACCAAACTAGCTTATAATCTTTTTACTCCTGGCCCTAGTGTTTGTCTGGTAGAAAATCTTGCAGAGGACCAGCTCCCGCTCCTTCTCTCGCTCTAGGTCCCCGAGGTGGTACTGGTGCATCACCCAGTTGGTCCTCTGCTGGTCGAAGTTCTTGTTGGTGTGCAGCACCAGAACCTTTTTTGCTGCCCGTCTGCCGGCCGTTGACCATCACCGGCAAGGTATTGCCGGTCTTGTGCCACATCGCATGCATGTCGCACTCCGACTGTAGCTTGCGACGCGTCCACGTGCCCCTTTTAAACGCTTTGGAATTGCGCTGGAAGAAATGCTTCCTTAGGCCACTCAGGAGCAATGCTACACTTACGTAAATAATGTTACGTGTTTTACGTAAAGTACAACGTGGCTAATTAGTATTGGAGAAGGGAGAGGAAGGGGGCCCACCCACCTGAAAATCAGGGGGGGCAAAGTTAATTAGTTAGGCAGTTTACGTTAGTCTTCATAGGCCTTACATAGATGTAGGATTATTGGCCACTCAGTGTGATACCTGCAGTATTGTGGAATACAGGTTTAGTGTACGTAGTTGGCATTTTCATAACATCTTTGGCATGTTGCAGTCACTTGTTTCACTTTTTATTAACTGTCAAATTGTAATTGCTTCACTAGGTCTGTGTCTATAAAGAAAAATAGAGATACAAACAAAGGAATATGTTTGTGCAAGTAGACGACCGATCGGTTTCTTACCTGGAAGTTTCTCAGGTTGGGTGTAGCATATGCCGTGCTTGCTGTCGATGGTTGGTATGAACAAATCGATGAGAGACTGAAATCTCGTGCTGTCAGCACTCACTTTGGCCTCATGGTGCTAATCAGCTCCTGATCCGTGGGATCAAACTTGACGCCAGCCGGCAGCACCGGCCAATCCTTCTTCGACTTGCATCGGTAATTCCAGTTATATGGTACTCAATGTATGATCAATCGACTATTTTAAGTGAATGATGAAAGATTTTGACAGATAAGTGGTACTCCAAATCTGAAGTCCAGAATACCCGAACACGCCGCCGGGATTCTTGTGTCACATCACGCGCAGCATGTTGTCACATCGATTCAATGTGTGGACATGATGAATAATTTTACCGACGTATACTAGTACTGCTACTGTACTACTTACTAGTCGTATTTAGTGTCACAATTTATACATAGGTTTAACTAACAAGTACGCACTTGAAGCCTAACTGATATATATATATATATATATATGTATATAGGGTGGGTCTATTATGATAACACCCCTTAAGACCTTATTCTGCACACCACTTCGGCTTATTCCGCTAACACTTTGCTAACGCAGAGAAACAAAACCGACCACCCACCCACCGCAGAGCGAATTGCAGCTATAAACGAAAAAAAGTCCCCCACTCGTTGGCTTCTTTCTAGCCACTCTGATCCGCACAGACCCCCTCCCCACCCATCTTCCTCCCGACCTTCTTCTATCACCAGAGCTGCCGCCGCGGATCCGGTCGCGCTGCCCACCGCCGGCGCTCCCTTTCCTTCCCCAGCCACCTACCCCGGCCGGTGCTCCAACTGTACGTGCCAGCGCGTCGCCCCTCCAAACCATGGGGAGCACTGCCCTAACCCGCCGCCGGTCCGGCCTCGCACCATCCCGCCGCCTCCCACCTCCCCCCGCACCTCCCTTCGCTTCATCGACCCACCCCACAGCCGTCCTGGGCCCGCGTCGCCCCTGCTCAGCATCGCCCAGCACCTATGCCTAGATCTGCCGCTCGCCATCGATCTGAATCGAGCCGCCACCACCGGTGCACTTCTCCTGGCCTACCCCCCTCCTCCTCTACCTCGGGACGACGACCAGCCGTAGCGACGAATGGCTCCACCGCTCCGGCTTGCCACCCGCAGCCGAGGCACGTCTCCTCCCCTGCACAGCCAGGGCGACCCTCTCTACGAGGATTCCGGCCTGTACCCATTGTTTGCGGTGGTAGCTGGGCCACCCCCTCCTTCCTCTCCTGGCCAGGTTCCCAGCGCAGCTGCCGGCGTGGATCCGGGCGTGCCGCCCCGCCGTCGCTTTCCCATCTTCAGGCTCCTCCCATCTCGGTCATCACCACCCCTCCCCTGTTTCGTGAGCTGCCACCAGCCACCCCTCGCGGCTGCCGGTGCGGATCCACTACCGCCTCCCCGCCGTGGCCTACCCAACAGCACAGTGCTCCCCTCCCTGCTCATCTCCGTTGCCTCGTGGCCTTCTCAGCCTCCCACCCCACCGTTCCTCAACTTTGGTTGCCCCCAAGGGAGGGCCTCCCGATCTTCATTTACTTGGTCTTGCAGTGGAGATGGGATGCGCGACCGTCGGCAGCAACTCCCCCAGCTCACTTGAGCGCGAAGCTGTGGTGCTCAAGCGCCGTCCAGTGCAGCTCGGTTCCTGGCCCACTGCAGTTTGGTTTCCATGGCTGCCTCCCCCCGAGCTCCTCCTTCCTTGGCCGGAGACACCGACGGTGGCGATGTAGCACACATGACGCTACAGTTCGGCTGCTCATGGTGTGTCAGATGTGGGCATGGAGCAGGAGGCTGTCGTCGCTGCCGTTCGATTCTACTCAGCTCGCATGAGCCCGCAACCCCCCCCCCCAACAAGTTCAGTGTTTGTGTGTTCAGTGTAGTGCTGCAGTGCACTGGAGTGTAGTTTCAGTTTCAGAGTCCCGTAGAAGGCCTCGTGGTGCTATCCTCACTTAATATTTGGTGTGCATTGTTGTTCAATCATTTTTGTTGCTAGTGGACTACTTGCTGGTGGATGAGCATCCTCGGCTGCTCGCAGTTTGCTAGGGCCATTGAGGAACTTATCTGTTGTCTTGAGGCAGCACATGTTTTCTTAAAATGGAGGCATCACGTGTTTACTAGAGGTTCAACCCCAAATCAGTTCTCTCCAATAAGCAGAAAGAAAAAGATTTCACTTTTTTAAGTTCACTTTGTTTTTGAACCTGGCAGGAGACTAAGTTGATGCAGTTCGCCCGACCAAGGCCTGTGGTTCGCGAGTCCATTTTTGGTCAAACAAAGTCAACTTTGTGTGTGATTTTTTTGCCGTTCACTTCTCGTATGGGAAAAAAGTTCATTTTCACTTGATGTGGTCCCACAAGAGGTTCACTTCTTTTATTAATGCACTTTTTTTTTGTTTCTGAGATGATTAGAAAAAAGGTGTCATAGTTCACTAGCAAAAGGAGTTTACTTTGTAAAAAATTGTACAGAGGAGTTCACTTTTTATTACTTTTGGAGGGAATTGTTTTTTGCAAATTTGTAAGGACATTGTGTATAATTTGTTAAAAATCGTGTAGCTCATTTAGAAAACCTTTGCGGTGCACTTTGCAAAACAATAAAAACGATGAATTTCATGGTTGCTCTAATGCATTACACACTTGCGGTTGAGTTAACCATATTTTGCAGGAGAAGACGAGCACATAAAAATGATGTAGCTCACTAATATTAACAAATGATAGGGAGTTTAAAATTCATTAGGGGCAGCAGCGGTCCTCGGGCACTGCCCGAGTGCAGCTCGGTTGCTGTCCCAATGTAGTTTGGATGCACTGTTCAGTCTCAGGTGTGGACGTGCAGCTCGGCGAGTGTGGATGTGCAGCTCGAAGGCACGCGTGTTGCGGTTTCAGTGCTCGTGTAGGTGCAGCTCGTCATCACGAGTGCACTGCAGTATGCGTGATTCATCGGTGCGGTGCGGCTAGGCGTTCTGTTGCAGTTCTTTATTGTTGATTTTCTAGATTTACGAAGACATTGCAAGAAAAAATTGAAAAATTGTAGTTCGTCGTAATAAAAAACAATGAGTGCCATTTGATGCATCAACACATGCAGTGCGGTCGGTCCTTGTATGTGGTTCAGTTTTTAGAGTGATCCTGTTCACTTGCGCAGCATGAAAAGTGCGAAAATTTTAGCAAAACAATAAGATATAAAGCGGTTCACTTCGATATGTGTCGTGGTTCACTTGCCCCGTCTCTGCGGTCCACTCTCGTTCACAAAAAAATTGGAAAAAATATAACAAAAACTCGTCTGAGAAAAATTTACGTTTGACAAAAGAAAGTTCACTTGAACGTCTGATGCAGTGCGGTTTTTCGTCCGATGCAGTGCGGTTTTCAGTCGGATGAAGTACGCACGTCGATTTGGGTGTCGCGAAAAATAGAGTGCCCGCATTTTAGTAATTTGAAAACTGCTCTTAAACCGTAATGAATTAGACAGAGTGTTCTACATGAAAAAGTTGCGTCTCGTCGATATCTTTCCAACGACATATGATTTTAATTATTCTGACCAGCAGTTCGTAAAAATTTCGTGAAAAAACAGCCGCTGCCTCTCGAAGTCAGCCGCACGATTTTCAAAATTAACTAAAAGTTGTAAGGAATCTCAAAACCATTTCAACATATGAAAGTTGCGCCTTGTCCGTAGCTTTCCAACGGTGTATCATATGTCTCGTTTCGACAAACGGTTAGAAAACTGGAGCAAAAACAGTACCGAAAATTTAAAAAAATTTGAAAAACAGAGTTCCGCGATTTAGTAAATTTAAAACTGCTCTTAAACCATAATGAATTAGAGAAAGATTTATATATTAAAAAGATGCGCCTCGACGATATCTATCCAACTGTGTATCATTTGCTTCGTTCCGACAAGCGGTTTAGAAAAAAACACGAAAAAACGCTCGCTGCCACTCGTCATCCGCCGCACTATTTTCAAAACTGCTTTTAAACCGTGTGGAATCTCGAAAAGTGTTCAACATGTCGAAGTTGCACCTAATCCATAGATTTTCAATGATATATTACACGCCTCATTCCGATAAACGGTTAAAAAATTAGAGCAAAAACAGTACCGAAAAAATAACGCGTGCAGTTTTTTCCGACAAGAAGTTCACTAGTCTCTATTGCAGTGCTCGTCGTCAAAATGATGCAGTGCGCTTCTGTTGAGCGTGCAGTGCCAAAGTGGTGTGCAGAATAGTTATTCTTCTAATATTAGCAGAATGGACCGTTTGTATGTATGTGTATATATATATATATATATATATATATATATATATATATATATATATATATCCTACCCAGGTGAGTTAGGATGCACTTGATCCCAGGAAGGTATCTACTATCCTTCAAACCAGATGAGTGCTTTAAACTAACAACAGTACATAATATCCAACAAAAGAGGATCGTGCTACAGCAGCAGAATACATGGCTCAGTCTAGATATCAGCCCGAATCAAGTTGTGCATATTTGCTGTTGGCATGAACCACATTGCCGCATATTGGGTTTGCAAAAGCCATCCATCGCATGGAAGCATGATGCCTTTCACACACTGAAGATTATCTGGCAACTAGCTGTGTCGATGAATCTCTGGATATGGTGATTCATGAAACCCATGGTATGATGTGTAAACACAGTCCCCCCTCGCGAATGGAAGTTGCATAGCACGGTAATCATCACCGGTGATATGATTGATGATTGGTTGGATGATCGGATAATTGAGCCCGTGGAACAAGGAGTGGTTGCCCAGGCTGTAAACCCGCCTCCAGCTGAATACGCCTAGCCCAACGGAGCTGGGGTCTTTCTCGAACACGAAGCAGCCATAGCCATCAATGTCACGAACGCCCCATGCATTGTACTGCATTTTGATGTAATGGTTTGGTCAATTTGGTACGTGCGAATGAGCATCAAATGACCGCCGTCAGCTGAACGAGCGATAAACCACCACCCATCGGCTGGTACGATTCCAGGTCCTGGAATCATGAAGGCCAGCGCATTTGCGTCTGCTGCAACAATTCAAATTGGAGACCAAAAGGACAAAAATAAACAATCACGTTCAGAGTATGTGTGGAATTAAGATTATTATAATAGTGACACATATCATAGACAGAGAATTGCAATGTCGTGGTCATAATCATACCCCAAGTTAAAAAAAATAAGCCAATAGTTTTCATATTCTAGCAATATGTCATGGTTCAAACATCATGTAACAATGAGAGGAAAACAGCTATGACAGCGCCTAATCATATTCTACCATAGCACTTACTACTACTGTTGTCATATCAACTCTAAGCAATAACATGCGTTGTTATAAAAATCTTGTAAACGAGACTAACATATAGCAATCATGATGTTATGCTCATAATATGTATTCTAACAATCGTTGGATGCCAATTGTTCTCATATCAACTCTAACAATAACATGTGTGGTCATAAAAAACTAGGAAATGAGAGGAACATATAGCAATGATGTGGTTATAGACATGCTATGTATTCTAAATTTGTAACAAATGAACAAGCAGTCGTATTCATAAGGTAAAGATGAGATGAGATAGAACAATTACATGACGATAGATTCCACCAGTATAGGCAGCCAATCTGTGCGTCGACCGCGTAAACGATGCCATCATGCACTATAGCATCAGACAGAAATGTTGCCCCAACGGGATTGATGATGAGCCATAACCATGTATGGCGACCGGATTCCAGATAGACTAATCCCATGTTGAACAAGGCAATGAGCTTGTAATCCATGTAGTCTTCTGATCGTGTGGGCACTTCGCAGATTACAACTTTCTACAAACAGAGGTCGAGCCAAAAGCTTGACGCGTCTCGTGCGTAGTAGGCAGGAGTGTCTGGCCGGCCGTGAGGCTTGATGGCGGCGGTATCCAACGGTGGAAGGGTGATCTCTCGCTGGGTGTAGATATCCACAAGACGCCACGGACTACCGGAGTGGTGGATGAGGACAATCCAGTTGGCCTTCATGCCCGCCCTATAGTAGCCGCGCATGAAGGACAGGTGGACGGGTAGTGGTAGCATGTCGAGGGGCACCACGACAACCTCCGTAGGATCGTCAAGTCGGTGTCTGGGCCACCTGCGAGGATCGGGCATCAGCAAGCAGGGTGTCTTGGAAAGAGCCGGTCAGTTGCAGACGAGTAGACGGTACAAAGACACCAAGCATGCGGCCAGACGGACGGAGCTGAGTAGGTCCATACGACTACAGATCTACTCCAAGAGAACATCAGGGAGGGAATTCCAATCGCGGCTTTGCATGTCAGTCGGTTCTGCCATTGGGGTTTTCGGTGCCTGCGAGCCAGCAGGGAAGTGGATTCGGGCGGGCGAGCGAAGAAGCTTCTCCTCGTGTGGCTGAGCAGTGAGCGGGGGGATATGGTACGCGCGAGCTACCAAGGAAGATGGCGCGGGCGGGCGAGCAGTGAGCGGGGGTAAATGGTGTGCGGCCGACGATGGGGAAGAGAAGAGGAAGAAGAAGAGAGGAGGAAGAAGAGTGGAAGACGGGGAAGAAAGTGCATTAAATCTCAATTCTACTAGTACTACTACCAGGATATAGCGTCCTTCGGAGTGTAAATAGTTACACCGATGACATGTGGGTCTACCACAAGAGGGACCATATGTCAGTTAATGGAGGACAGACGTGCGTAGGCATATTTGCGGTAGCGTGCTCTACTGACAAACATGATGGCAGTACTGGGTAAGGCTGATTTAGTAACACCAACACGCTGGTTCAGCTTATTAATTACATGTCCCATCTGCTGCAGCGTGTATTGTCACTTCACTGCGAAGACTAGTTGAATAGTTCTCTCTGACCGAGATGGGGAATAATGGATCGCGAGGACTTCCTTTCTACAGTATCCCTATGCCTCTACGCTCACTTCACTCATTTTGCTCTGTACCTAGTCACTTGTTGAAATCTGTAGAAAGACAAATACTCCGTATTTGGGAACAGAGGGAGGCTTTTACTCCGTATTTGGGAACAGAGGGAGTATCACCATATGGAGGGAACAGAGGAAGCTTGAAATATGAACATGTCAATGGGAGGGAGTAAGCCCCATTCATGCATGCAACATGCAACGCTCACACATACACATGGACGAATGCAACACTCATGCACCCATGCGGCACACAGCACACGGCGCAACACACACGCTCACGCTCAAGTACTCAACCTACTCCCTATGTCCGTGAAAGACCGTACATTTAGAGATTTACACATTGACCAGGGCATAATTAACGCCCAAAAGTAGCAGACTTATGTGTGCATGCGACCATTGAGAGAAGAAGATTAAATGAAGGCTGTTGCATGCTATAATTAAGGATAGACATGTAGCCTATACCTACAACACAAGTTGGTGCATTAGTCAATCAATATCGATTTAGATTAAAGGCTAAATGCATTGGAAGTGTAGATGTACGTCATGTACTACACTCTTTGTTTTAGGCTGGCCATAGTGGGGGTAACATAACTAGTATCATGTACTTGGGACTCACAAACATGCTTATGTGGCAAACAATTAAAGAAGAGAGAGAGGGTAGTAGTAACATAGGTAGATACCGTAACATAATAAATGTTATGCTACTATGTGTCATGCATGACAATAAATGAGACCATCTATGATACCACTTTATGATACTATGCACTATAGATGTAGTGTCATACACTAGTATCATATGCATGATACTAGTATATGTTACTCTCCACTATGACCAGCCTTATAGCCAATGTACACTCTTTGTTGGAAGACCGAGGGACTACACGTGCATGCACTCACATACACAGCCAGGGCGGTTCGCGCGCAAGGGTTGGACTCGTGTCGTGCCTGCGTAAAGTTTTGTTTAACTGATTTCTTTGCTCTGCCAACTGACAGGTGGGATCCAGAAAACAGGTCACAATTTAACCAGTCAACAAAGTGCCACGTCGACTATGTGGCTAGTCAGTAGGGTGCAATACAGTGCTCTACAATGAGCTAGTGATCGTATAATCACCGCAAAACTATATATAGTGACCGTAAAGAGCGTATTGTTACATACGTTGACCACCGGTGTATTTTTCTCATTTCAAATTAAGCCATATTAATCAGAAAGGACACAGTATGGACTACTACTAGTACTAGTACTGCTTTGATGTGTCCCGTCAACTCGCCGAACGAGGAGAAGCTTGCTTACTATGCCCCTCCCTCGCCCACGCGCGCGGTGGTTCGTAGGACGAGGAGAGGGTTTTGACTATAGCGCCCTCTCCCTCTCCCTCTCCATCTCCCACTCCCTCTCCCTCGCCCTCGCCCTTGCCCTCGCGGTGGGCGTGCAGCAGTTCAATCAGTGTCAGATTGCCAGAAGCATATTGTACTGTAGTATCATCATTGTTGGATCTTCCGAAGAGGTGAAGAGCCAAGTGCAAGGTTCACATGAGTACGAACTGTAACCTCCCAAAGAGGCAAAGAGACAAGCGCAAGGTTTTATAGGAGTTGTCGTCCTAGTAGGAGTGTACTACAACTACAGCGAATGATGCTACTGTATGATGCCGCCACGTCACGTATATCCAAAGCTGTGCCACCTTTCTTTCTCAAAGAGCGTGTTGGAGCCCGTGCAACAACCACACAAGTTGCACGTACACATAACACATTTACTAGTAATAAATTCTAAAGGACATATGCCAGTATGCCACACAAGTTCATCTCCAATTCATGTGATAAATTTGTGCACGACTAGTCCACATATATTCACAGTGCTACCGTTCACAATTACTGTACTCCACTTACATGTTATAGATGGGCTACATGTCCTCCTCCAGGTTCCAGTCCCAGGTGTTCTTCATGGATGGCACGATCCATAGCGGTGGGCAACGGGAATCATTGTAACAGCTTTCTAGTCCGGTTCCACACGATGGAGACTCATCCAAGCTGAAGCGGCATAAATCAGGGATAGCGTGTCCCAGCATGTCGTTCATTCGGCGGTGCGCAATGAAGACACAACCATGCTTCATGAACGGCAGGTGAGGGAGTCCTGGACTAGGGGGTGTCCGGATAGCCGGACTATCATCATCGGTCGGACTCCAAGACTATGAAGATACAAGATTGAAGACTTCCTCTCGTGTCCGGATGTGACTTTCCTTGGCGTGGAGGGCAAGCTTGGTGATACGGATATGTAGATCTCCTACCATTGTAACCGACTCTGTGTAACCCTAGCCCTCTCCGGTGTCTATATAAACCGGAGGGTTTTAGCCCGTAGGACGAACAACCATTACAACAATCATACCATAGGCTAGCTTCTAGGGTTTAGCCTCCTTGATCTCGTGGTAGATCCACTCTTGTACTACCCATATCATCAATATCAGTCAAGCAGGAGCAGGGTTTTACCTTCATCAAGAGGGCCCGAACCTGGGTAAAAACATCGTGTCCCTTGTCTCTTGTTACCATCCGCCTAGACGCACAGTTCGGGACCCCCTACCCGAGATCCGCCGGTTTTGACACCGACATTGGTGCTTTCATTGAGAGTTACTCTGTGTCGTCACCGATAGGCTTGATGGCTTCTTCAATCAACAACAACGCAGTCCAGGGTGAGACTTTTCTCCCCGGACAGATCTTCGTGTTCGGCGGCTTTGCACTGCGGGCCATTTCGCTTGGCCATCTGGAGCAGATCGAAAGCTACGCCCCTGGCCATCAGGTCAGGTTTGGAAGCCTAAACTTCACGGCTGACTTCCGCGGAGACTTGATCTTTGATGGATTCGAGCCACAGCCGAGCGCACCGCACTGTCACGATGGGCATGATTTAGCTCTGCCGCCGGACAGTACCCTGGAGGCCGCACATGAGTCCGCTCTAACCCATAGTTTGGAGCCGACCGCGCAGATCGAGGACAGGTGGCTGGACACCGCCTCGGGGGCTGCAACTTCTACGTCGATGGAGCCGAATACTGACCTTGTCCTTTGCAAAGCTCATGACTCCGAGGCGTCGGACTCCTTGCCGAACTCTGAACCTCCTGCGCCCCTACCAATCGAATCCGATTGGGCGCCGATCATGGAGTTCACCGCTGCGGACATCTTTCAGCACTCACCCTTTGGCGACATCCTGAATTTGCTAAAGTATCTCTAGTTATCACGAGAGCCCTGGCCGGACTGCGGCCAGGATGGTTGGGATGCGGACGACGAAGAAATTCAAAGCCCACCCACCACCCACTTTGTAGCCACTATCGACGATCTAACCAACATGCTAGACTACGACTCCGAAGACATCGACGGTACGGACGACGATGCCGGAGACGACCAAGAACCAGCGCCTACGGGGCACTGGAAGACCACCTCGTCATACGACATATACATGGTGGACATCCCAAAGGACGACAACGGCGAAGAAGCAGCGGAGGCAGATTCCTCTAAGAAACAGCCCAAGCGCCAACGTCAGCGGCGCCGCTCTAAATCCCGCCACAGCAAGAATGGAGATTCCGGCACTGGAGATAATAACACCCCAGAGAGTGCCGAAGACAACCCCCTCCAGCAAGATTCAGCACAGGAGGACAGAGAATCCAGCCCTCAAGAGAGAGTGGCAGACGAGGAGGTAGAGGAGGACAATTACATGCCTCCGTCCGGAGACGAGGCAAGCCTCAACGACAACAAATTCGTCGTGCCCGAGGATCCCGTCGAACAAGAGCGTTTTAAATGCAGGCTAATGGCCACGGCAAACAGCCTAAAGAAAAAGCAGCAACAGCTTCGAGCTGATCAAGACCTGCTGGCCGACAGATGGACCGAGGTCCTCGCGGCCGAAGAGCATGAACTCGAACGCCCCTCCAAAAGCTACGCAAAACGCAAGTTGCACCCCCGATTAGAGGAGGAGGCATACAAACCTTCATCACCAGCGCACAATACGGCAGACCGACCACCTCGTGGCCGCGACAGAGTGGCATCCAGGCCCTCCGCCAGAATCGTACCCTGGCACCGCTCGAAAAGGGCGAAGCCACAGGGGAATGTGCCGGACTTGCGAGACATATTGGAGGACAAGGCAAAACAATCAAGATCGATCTACGGATCACGTGGGCGCCCCACGATGCGCGACGACTACCGTCGCGCCGGATACAGCAACTCCGGCTGGGCCGAACACAGTAAACAAAGCTCTCTTGAGCTACGTCGTGATATTGCCCAGTATAGAGGCGCCGCACACCCACTATGCTTCACAGATGAAGTAATGGATCATCAAATCCCTGAAGGGTTTAAACCCGTAAACATTGAATCCTACGATGGCACGACAGACCCCGCGGTTTGGATCGAAGACTATCTCCATCATATCCATATGGCCCGCGGTGACGATCTCCATGCCATCAAATATCTCCCACTCAAGCTTAAAGGACCAGCTCGGCATTGGCTTAACAGCTTGCCAGCAGAGTCAATTGGGTGTTGGGAGGACCTGGAAGCCGCATTCCTCGACAACTTCCAGGGCACATATGTGCGACCACCAGACGCCGATGACCTAAGCCACATAATTCAGCAGCCAGACAAATCGGCCAGACAATTCTGGACTCGGTTCTTAACAAAGAAAAATCAAATCGTCGACTGTCCGGATGCAGAGGCCCTCGCAGCCTTCAAACACAACATCCGCGACGAGTGGCTGGCCCGACACCTAGGACAGGAAAGCCGAAATCCATGGCAGCCCTCACATCACTCATGACCCACTTCTGTGCGGGAGAGGACAACTGGCTAGCCCGCAGTAACAACCTCAGCAAAAATTCTGGCAGTTCGGACAACAAGGACCGCAATGGCAGGTCGCGTTGCAACAAAAACAAACGCCGTGTTAACGGCGATAACACTAAGGATACGGCAGTCAACGCCGGATTCAGAGGCTCTAAACCCGGTCAGCGGAAAAAGCCATTCAAAAGAACTACTCCGGGTCCATCCAATTTGGACCGAATACTCGACCGCTCTTGCCAGATACATGGCACCCCCGAAAAGCCAGCTAATCACACCAACAGAGATTGTTGGGTATTCAAGCAAGCAGGCAAGTTAATTGTCGAAAACAATGACAAGGGGCTGCATAGCGATGACGAGGAAGAGACCCGGCCGCCGAACAGTAGAGGACAGAAAGGTTTTCCCCCACAGGTGCGGACGGTAAACATGATATACGCAACCCACATACCCAAGAGGGAGCGGAAGCATGCACTTAGGGACGTATATGCGATGGAGCCAGTCGCCCCGAAGTTCAATCCATGGTCCTCTTGCCCGATTACTTTCGATCGAAGGGACCACCCCACCAGTATCCGCCATGGCGGATTCGCCGCATTGGTTTTAGACCCAATTGTCGACGGATTTCACCTCACCAGAGTCCAGATGGACGTCGGCAGCAGCCTGAACCTGCTTTCCAGGATACAGTGTGCAAGATGGGCATAGACCCCTCAAGGATTAAACCTACAAAGACGACCTTCAAAGGCGTCATACCAGGTGTTGAGGCCAATTGTACAGGCTCAGTCACACTGGAAGTGGTCTTCGGATCCCCGGATAATTTTCGAAGCAAGGAGTTAATCTTCGACATAGTCCCGTTCCGCAGTGGCTATCATGCTCTGCTCGGACGAACCGCGTTTGCAAAGTTCAACGTGGTGCCGCATTATGCATACCTTAAGCTCAAGATGCCAGGCCCTCGTGGAGTCATCACGGTCAACGGAAACACTGAACGCTCCCTCCGAACGGAGGAACACACAGCGGCTCTTGCGGCAGAAGTACAGAGCAGCCTCTTAAGGCAATTTTCGAGTCCGGCCGTTAAACGACCGGACATGGCCAAACACGCCCGGAGTAACATACATCAAGACCACCTGGCACGTTCCGAGCACGCGTAGCAATGCGGCCCCAACCCTAGCCCTTGCATGATTGCAATACTAGCCCTTCGCGTACATCATTACGCTCTGGAGATACCATGGGCATAAGGGGGAGGGACACAACCACGACAGGCCCAAAGTGCGGCTCAACCACACCAGAGGCTCCCAAGTGTGTCGCTCTTTTTCTTTTCCTTTTTTTATTCATTATTTATCCACAGGACTCCGTTCACTAGAGGCCCTGTCCGGTAGTAGATCTGCCGAACTCACGATGCAACAGCCAGGGAAGGACAAAGGCTACGACGAATACTCAGGTGGTCTCCATTATGAGCATTAAATCTGTTTAATACACCATTTCGCAGCCTACCCCTGGAGGGAGACATGTCTGATCGTCCAACCCCTTGCTTACCGCACTATTTGTATCGTTCTGCACTCATGGCAGAATTCCTTGAATAAACAATGCATCACTTTTTCGTTTATAATTGCATTTCTTAATTACATATATGTTCATTTATGACGTTTTGCATCCGTACACTTTGGTACGGCCGAATACACCAGGGGCTTATGTTCCCCGCATTATGGTGTGATAAGTCCGAACACTTTTACAAGTGCGGCACCCCGAACTTATAGCACTATATGCATCGGCTCCGAATCATGTCTTGGGTCAATAGTTGGGTTTGCCCGGCTCCCATGTTTTGGTACCTTACGTTCCGTTCTATCAGCTAAGGTAGCACTGGGAGAACCACTGCGATTGCGCCCCGGTTGAGTTGGGCGAGCGCCTCAGTGGAGAAAGCTAAAACTGACCGTCATGATAAGGCGAGAGCTGGTCGCTGTTCGAGAGGTCTTTTCGAGTCCCTAAAGACTTATGCCGCTTAGAGCGAGGAACCGGCTTTGTCCGGCCCAAGCGTGGATAGCGCCCCGAACTCGGTCTTCCAAACACTAAGGGCTTCGCCGAAATTTAAAATTATAGAATTCTATGGCTAAGTGAGAGTGTTCAAGCATTATAAGTCCGGTTGCCTTGTTCGTCGTGTTGAACGCCTCCCTAGATGGAGCCAAATATGGGAACAAGAGCGCTCAAGTTTATCCCGAACACCCCAGCACTCGTGGCATGGGGGCTGAAACCAATGACTTGCTATCTCTCAGATTTGATAAACGGCCGCACAGAAGGTAATATTTTAAATTAATAAGCGTTGCTTAGCGCATATGAACAAAGTTTTCAGCGCACAGGATAACACATTGCGAGTCTACTCAAATATTACATCTTTGGAGCACTCATCCGCAATCTTGCGGGCACCCTTCAGGACACTCTTATAATACATTTCGGGTGTGCGATACTCCTTGCCCGCCGGCGGCGCGTCGTTCAGAAACTTCTCAGCATCCAGCCTGCCCCAGTGCACCTTTGCACGGGCAAGGGCCCAACGGGCACCTTCAATGCAGGCGGAACGCTTGATGACTTCCACCCAGGGACACGCATCCACCAGCTGCCGCACCATGCCGAAGTAGCTCCCAGGCATGGCCTCTTCAGGCACAGCCGGACTATGAGGCCCTTCATGGCCTGCTCGGCTACCTTGTGGAGCTCGACCAGCTGCTTCAGCTGGTCGCTAAGGGGCACCGGATGTCCGGCCTGAGCATACTGAGACCAGAAGACCTTCTCCGTTGAGCTCCCCTCCTCGGCCTGGTAGAATGCGGCAGCATCGGGCACGCTGCAAGGAAGATCTGCAAACGCTCAATCTCCTGGAGGGCCTTATGGGCCTCGGCCTTAGCGGCTTTAGCACTCTCAAGAGCCGAGGCAAGCTCGGACTCTCGAGCCTTCGAGTCGCACTCCAAACTCTCATGTTTTTTCATGAGAGCCTGGAGCTCTTGCTGCACCTCCGCCACCCGCGCCTCCTGCTTCTCTCGCTCCGCTCGTTCCGCAGCCGCATTACGCTCGGCCGCGGACACGGCCTCCTTCAGGGTCGCCACCTAGTTCGTGGCCCCTGCAGTGCCCACGTTATCCTTGTTATTTCTCTTGCAACCAAAATCCTTTTCTGTAAGGTACAAATTTAATACGGTGTTACTCACCTTCTTTGTCCTCGAGCTGCTTTTTGGCAAGGCCGAGCTCGTTCTCGGACCGCTCGAGGTTCTGCTTCAAAGCATCGACCTCCGCAGTCAGTGCGGCAGAGGTCAGCAGCGCAGCCTGCAAACCCATATTGACATAATTTTTAGAGCTCATGCGTATATCTATTTAGATCCTCAGTCCGGTTTTTCTTTCTGAACACCAAACCAAGCATCAGGGGCTACTGTCTATGCGGTATTACATTACATATTTTAAAATTTCTTACCTCAAAGCCTATTAGAAGGCTGCTACAGGCTTCGGTCAGCCCGCTCTTGGTGAGCTGAACCTTCTGAATCACCGCACTCATGATAGTGCGGTGTTCTTCCTTGATGGAAGCACCGTTGAGCTCCTCCAACAAGTTGTACGGCGCCTCTGGTTGGACGGAGGTGGCCGGTGTCACGGTCTTGCCCTTCTTACGAAGGGGCCGCCTGCCGGACTCCGGAACCACTGCGGGTTCTGGTGCGGAGTCCGGTGCAAAGTCCGGGAGGTTGCCCTGTGGCACCTCCGGAGCCTCCCCCTCCTGGCGGGTCCCCTCCTGGGATCCCACCTCGGCGTCTTTAGCATCACGAGGGGTGGAGGCGGTCGGAATGGAATCCACATCCGACGCAGCCAAGGACCCGCTCGACGAAGTGGGAAAATCATCCTCGGCCGGACTACAGGTAGTATGCGGCATTAGAAGGACACTATGTGGCAAAAAAGAGAAATTATAAATCATTCAGGAATCCGGATACTTACGATCTTGCCGGGGGCTTGGCCCTTGAGGGCCACCCCTCGTCGCCGTCGTCGGCATTGGCGGAGCTGTCCGGAGGAAGGGTCCTTCCCCTCTTGGACCCTTCGGCCTCCCTCGTTGGGGAAGCCTTCCTCTTCTTCTCTCCCCCCTCTAGGGGAGAGTCCTCTTTCTCCTCCTCATCTTCGGGGGAGGAGTCTGCCTCGGAGTCATCGAACAATGAGTCCGATACCACCTGGCGCCGGGAACTCCTTCGGGTTCCCGTGGCCTTCTTCTTGGCCTTCTTCTCCGGCACCACGTAAAGGGCCGGAACCAGCAGCCCCATCAAACGGGTGTCTGCTGGGTCT
The DNA here is from genome assembly GCA_963921465.1 of Triticum timopheevii. NCBI lineage: Eukaryota > Viridiplantae > Streptophyta > Magnoliopsida > Poales > Poaceae > Triticum > Triticum timopheevii. The sequence continues at coordinate 160,301,742 of OY997272.1, forward strand.
TCAGGAAGGGGAGCCGGACAGTTAACCTGTCCGGACGTTCTCTGCCAGTCCTGTTAAAGGCATTGGGAGTTTTAGATCCCACATAGATTCAAACTATGAATGAAATAAGTATTCCATAAAGGATAGCAAACTTACCTCACCGGCCGGGCGCTTCGTGCTGAATCCGCGATCTTCAGTTGCGGATGCAGGGGCTTCTCCCCCCTTGAATAGCACCCTCCACGCAGCTTCGTATATCGTGTCGAAGAGCCCGCTCAGGGTCCGGTGCTGTGCCGGATCAAACTCCCACAAATTGAAGGCCCGTTGCTGGCAGGGGAGAAGCATGACCTGGATCACGTTGACAAGCTTAAGCTTCTTGTTCACCAGGGTCTGGAGATAGGACAGGAGTCCTGTCAGCTCCTCCGAACTACCCCATAGCAAGCCCTTCTCTTTCCAGGAGGTGAGCTGCATGGGGATATCAGATCTAAACTCGGGGGCCGCTGCCCATTTAGGGTCACGCGGCTCGGTGATGTAGAACCACCCCGATTGCCACCCTTTGACAGACTCCACGAAGGCACCCTCGAGCCAGATGACGTTGGGCATTTTGCCCACCATGGCGCCTCCACACTCCGCTTGGACGCCCTTCACCACCTTCGGCTTGACATTGAAGGTCTTTAGCCACAAGCCGAAGTGGGGCTGGATGCAGAGGAAGGCCTCGCACACGACGATAAACGCCGAGATGTTGAGGATGAAGTTTGGCGCTAGATCGTGGAAGTCCAGGACGTAGTAGTACATGAGCCCTCGGACGAAGGGATGAAGTGGGAAGCCCAGTCCGTGGAGGAAGTGGGGAAGAAATACGACACTCTCATGAGGCCTGGGGGTGGGGATGAGCTGCCCCTCGTCGGGCAGCCGGTGCGAGATGTCGCTGGATAGGTATCCGGCGCCGCGTAGCTTCTCGATGTGCCCCTCCGTAATGGAGGAGGCCATCCACTTGCCTCCCGCTCCGGACATGGCTGGAGAAGGTTGAGACGAGATGTGCGGACTTGGGCGCTGGAGCTCGAGTGCGCAGAGATGGATAAGTAAAGGAGGAAGAAGGCGTAGGTAAAAAAGGCGGATCCTTATCCCCTTATATATGGGCGGACGAAGACTATGCGTCCCCACTGGCCTGGTAAAACTCGCTTATCTCCCAAGCGCCACAATCAATGGCGCGGTTGGGTTACCCACGTCCGTATTGATGGGAATCCCGGAATAAGGGGAACACGATCTCTACTTCGACAAGACGTGCCAAGGAAACCGCTTCGCTAAACGCGCTGAGGTGGTATAATAAAAACGATTCAAGTAAAGGCTTGGTAGTGGTGTGACGTCATGCCACAATATACGTCAGCAGATTGAACTTGTGTACATATTATTCTCTCTACGATGGAATGTGGAATTTATTTTGCAGAGCCGGACACTATCCTGGTGTTCACAAATCTTCTATGAATTATTCGGAGGAGGAACCAGCCTTGCAATGCCGAACAATATGCGCGCCGGACTCATTGTCATTGAAGCCTGGTTCAGGGGCTACTGAGGGAGTCCTGGACTAGGGGGTGTCCGGATAGCCGGACTATCATCATCGGCCGGACTCCAAGACTATGAAGATACAAGATTGAAGACTTCGTCCCATGTCCGGATGGGACTTTCCTTGGCGTGGAGGGCAAGCTTGGCGATACGGATATGTAGACCTCCTACCATTGTAACCGACTCTGTGTAACCCTAGCCCTCTCCGTGTCTATATAAACTGGAGGGTTTTAGTCAGTAGGACGAACAACCATTACAACAATCATACCATAGGCTAGCTTCTAGGGTTTAGCCTCCTTGATCTCGTGGTAGATCCACTCTTGTACTACCCATATCATCAATATCAATCAAGCAGGAGTAGGGTTTTACCTCCATCAAGAGGGCCCGAACCTGGGTAAAAACATCGTGTCCCTTGTCTCCTATTACCATCCGCCTAGACGCACAGTTTGGGACCCCCTACCCGAGATCCGCCGATTTTGACACCGACAGCAGGCCTACCGTGTCGTGCACGGAAGGTGGCATCCGCTTCACAATGGGGTAGCTGTCCCCGATGAAAAGCGAGTACTCTCCAAGAGTGTTCCTCGGCACCCACGTAGTTTCACATGGTGATGTACATAGTCAAGGTCCATGCATAATAATGTTATGCTCGAATATGGCGGTCAGTAATAATGTGCAGCAAATAGTACTACTCCGGTATATAGGAAGTAAAATAACTGGCTTATTATATATAGCCACTCTTGGCTACATGGATGAGATAGTAAGACACGGAAAAACAAACATGGGCAGCTAGTGGGTTCAAGTCTTCAAGGGCCTAGCTAGCTATATGCGTCCTCCAATGTAAAAAGTACTCCTACTAGTACTACTAAGTATACTACTAGTACAACAATGAAAGAGAAGGCGAGAGGGTTAAAAAATGGAATACCTGGGTAGATGGTGACTGTCCGATCGTGGTAGATTGTGTGACCATGTTGCACATCAGTGGTACCATGGGTAACGACTGCTAAGATAGTTGATCCCAATATGCCAAAGTCAGCTACAAGGTTCCAGGTTAGACAGAATCGCGGATGCAAATGCACATCCAGGATCGGCGATCTTATTTTGATTGGGGGATGACTGGTCCCTACAAATTAATGGAGTACTGTTAGGGATGCAAATGATGGTTTGTGCATTCCGTTTGTAATCTCCCATACCATAGGATGGCAACCATATGAAACAAGTCCCCTGGCTTGTCACCGCGAAGATGCGGCCTAGATGGCACACAACGTCTTCGAATGTGTAGGGGTACGAATCTACCGCCGCCAACATGCGCCAGCCTCTGCCGTTACTGCCTCTTGCATTGATGGCAATCCTTATGTCGAACACCGCGATGAGATAGTAATCGCCGTAGCCGCGTCTCTTTGTTGGTGGGTTCGCAATTGCTATCTTCTTCAATCTCATGTAGGCATCATCATACGTATTCAAGCCCAGCCAGTCCGGAAGGCTGATCCCAATGGTGGAGAAGGGGTCTACCGAAACGGCCGCACTGCTGTGGATGTTGTGCAAAATGATGGTGGTATCCGGCCGGAGGTATGCAAGCCAATCTTCGTTGGCACCGACCCAGACCTATATGTAAGATGGTGGGCAGCGGAGAAATTACGGGATGGAAATGGAATAACTAAGTACTACATGATCAAACTCCATTACTGACCTGCTCATCGGACAAAATCCGACTACCTCTCAACGTCGGCAACTCTAGCGGAGTCAACGTGCAACCATGGGAGTGGTGGACTGTTCGAAGGATTGTCCCATAGAAGAACCTTCTCCTCGAGGACGCATGGAAGACCAACAAGCATGGCCTTTTCCCAAGCTTGTTTAAGCAGCGTCTTGAAAAAGTTGGTGCAGGAAGCACCGAGTCTTGCGGCGGTGAGGACGTCGGAGCGGCGTGCGATTTCTCCCAGAGGATCATCGTCCAAGGTCTCCCAGCCCCAATGAGGTGGAGAACCGCCTGGCGAATCCATGGGAGCAGCAATGAACTGCCTTCTCTTCGGGGGAGGGGAACTGGCGAGGAGGAGATAAGAGCATAGTAACCGCAGGGCCTCGTCCCTTCCAACTGTAGATCGTTCCTCAGCGAAGGGGTGAGGCTATTATTTACTACTAGCACTAGCATTATGGAACATTATGGGATTGCATTATACTGTAAATAATAGCACTAGTAAGAAATTTTTGGCACTGGGTATTAGTTTTTGGCGTGGATTAAGAAATTTTTGGTATGTTTTTGCCATTTTTTGTACACGCCAACTAGTGTCAAAAAAACGTCTTACATTATGTGACGGAGGAGTACGTACTCGTACTGTAGCAGTACTAGTACTACTTTTCTCAACTAGTAGTGCGATGTACTATACTTCTTGTCTAGTTCTAGTATAGTGCACCAGTTTTGAACTCTCGAATCTCAGGGCCAAGGAGCTACAGTTGGAAGTGGAGGGTACTACTGTTCTCTAGAACCATCGCTGTACTATCAATGCAGGGAAAGTACACCTGTGTAGTGGCCTAGTGGGTACTCTCGGTGCTCTATTCAGCCGCTCCTCTCACGTAACTGGCCTACTCAGCCGCTCCTCTCACGCACACACTAGTAGCCTGTTTACCAGCGACGGTTACTATGGGGGCAGAACATTTGAGTTATTTGATATAGCGAGACTAGGCTTTTCGCTTCCATTTGTGGAGGTGTAATGGATCTCTTCGAACTTTGTTAGTAGCTCCTTCTTTATGAATGAGATGAAGCAAAGCTTTTGCCTCCGTTTAAAGAAAACACGTCAATAGGAATTTCTTTTATAGTAGAGCCGATAATGGAGTGAAGTCCATGCGTGCAACGCCACAAGCTACAGAGTAGTAGTAGAGCACTTTACGTACAGAGCCATATTGCACAGTTCCCAATGCCCCGCCAGGCTTTTCCGGCTCCTCAGGCTTAATTGGGAGGCGCTAGTTTAAATATGCTACTAGCTGATGAGGAAGCTGCAAGCGAGGTGCGGCTAGGGCGAGCACGTGAGCCACGGGAAGCTGGGAAGGAAAACCCGTTCACGTGGCTAGGCTATCCAGTGCACCTTGATTGTGGGGCCGCATGTCCATTTGACTTCAAAACTCAAACTACCCGTGTAAAATATTGGCTCGCAGCAAAGTGTAGTAGTACTATTTAAAAAAAAGGCCGCCGTGCGTTCAGCCAGGATCGAACCCACAAAACGAGGTATACACTCCCGCGACCACTAGTAGTACTCGTTGGAGTACAACGCAACCTAGAATCGCCTTTTGTCACTAGTAGTACGTACATTGTTCCTTACAAGAAACCCCTAATAATGCAAGAAACCACTAAAATGCCAAGAAACTACTACCACTTGCATACGTGGCAGACTTAAGATAAGACTGCCTTATCAACCATTGTACATGCTGTTACCAACAAAAATCCTCGAGTGACCTCCTACCTCCAGCCCGTCCACCTAGTCATCCTCGGCCATGGGACGCAGCTACCGCCGCCGGCAGAAGGCGAGGTCAAAGCCGCCAGCGGTGCGGAGCCCAAGTTGCGGCAGCCCGGATGCCAGCTCCGTCCGGCGCTCGCGGCCGCTAGCTTGCCAAGATAGCTCCGTCCGGCTGCTTGTCTGCAAGGTTTGCTAGCTATATTGGCATGGCAGCGCGGCGGCTTGCTCGCGCGCGCCGCGCTAAGGCCAGCCATCTGGCTCGAGCGAAGGCCAGCGCGGCGGCTTGCTCGCTCGTGAGTCACGCTCGGGCCAGCCTGCCAACCTGTGCGGAGGCCAGCACGGTGTCCGGCATGTCTGGCCGAGCGGCGGCCAACTCGCTCATCACCAGCGCAACCGATGAACACGCATCAGTACTGTTTGAAGTAATGTTCAGGAAAAATAATGATTTGAGGGGGAATAACAGGATAGAAGGTCAGATGTGGGTCCCTCATGTCAACGGTCAAATAAAATGTGTTGGTTTAAGCTGCCTCATCAGCACGGACGTGTGGGCCAACCCTGTCATAAATGGGTTTAAACGAACCTAATTGGTAGGAGTACTAGGTAGTAGTTTTTGGCATGGATTAAGAAATTTTAGGTATGTTTTTGCTATTTTTTGTACAATAGATTCTTCCTAGGGCTGGTTGAAAGTGGTAGTTTTTTGTTAAATACTCTACATATTGTAAGTAGGAGTGAAAGTTAAGCTTTGGAAGCCAATAAGCAAGGCTAGTTACATAGCGCATATGTGTACATGATTGAAAGTAAATATCAACCATGAGTGACTAATATCTTGATGGAATACTAGGAAAAAATGCATGGTTGGAAATACTAGCAATGTTCATGTCCGTTGCAACGAATCATAATTAGAATAATACTTATTCACAAACTTGGTACAAAACACTCTAATTTTGATATACATATGTCACTAGAGATATATTATGTTTCAATTAGAATATATTCCTTGGGTTGTTTTGGTGAGGTCAGGGAGAGATGTGGTTGGTTTTAAGATACTAATTATGGGTTTTTTTGCAAATTGGTAGACAAGTGGGATGTTGGTGAGAAAAGGCAACAAATTACCTCACAATCGTTAGATGTAGATCTAATGGTCAGAAAGGACGGTTGGCAGACACACCAGCATCACCAACTTAGTCTTGTTTAGGAGTAGTAGCAAGATCCGTGCATCGCACGGAACATCAAGATGCATTTTTTTTATAAAACACTTGTTGTGATTGACCCTTGCGGGAGTAATCCCATGTGTAAAAACTAATGATATCTCGAGAAATATGAGATAAGGTGAAGAGGAGTGGGGTGTGGTGGTGGTTGGTGGTCGGACTCAGCGGAGGCATGGGGATTGACGTCGCCGGAAGCGGCCACCAGGCCAGTTTGTTCACGAGGCTTCCTTTCTTAATTGCTCAACAATGAGGTTTGTTGGAGATAAGGATGAACGAGGGAAGGCCTTCTCTGCAAATGTGGAGAGGGGTGCGGGTATCTTTTAGTTTAATTTCCATCCGTCAGATATAGATCGGATGGTCTATATTGCAAGATGGCACACGTACCATCATTACCAACTTGGTTTTTTATAAGAGAAGAAATATACGTATGGAGATACAAACGTATTATCGATACTTGCTTCCGTAAACTAGCATCAATGCCTCGGTGTGTGGGGCCTTAGCACAATGACTTCTCGACTATGTAAAACAAAGATTTTCCCGTCGCTGACAAGGAGGGGGTGACGGCGGCGCGCTTTTTGGCTTGCTCTAGTCTTAGTAGTCATACTAGGTGGTCTAAACACGTGTAGATTTATTCTTTTTCACATCTCGTGTTCAACGTACTGCCACGACTGTTGATGAATAGACGGTAAGTTATTCACGGGGAAACCCTTGTTGAGCGTGTTTGCGAGAGAGAGAGAGAGAGAGAGAGTGTGCGTGTGTGATATGTTAGAGACTGAGGCAATGATAACAGATTCTTTGTGTCTATGTGTGTGGAGGATAGAGAGAGACATGTACATGGGGCTTTGTGTTGTGTAACGTTGAGACACAAATACGTAATTAGAGAGTGAGTGTGTGAGATACACATGCGGACATGGGGAGGGATGAGGATCCAGATAAATGGGTGTTTGTGCGTGTCTGTGTGTGTTTGTGCACGCGTTTGTGTGTGAGAGGGAGAGTGTATGTGGAGTAGAGAGACCATTGATGATGTAAACCTAGTATAAGGGAAGGGGGAATGGTGTGACATGTGTAGTAGCGGGATAGCACGGGTGCGGGCGGGGGGGAGAACACTATTTGGAAGAGACATTGAGTGTGTGTGTGAGAGAGGGGTGTGACAACGAGAGAAAGAGAGAGCTAGCGACGGAGAGAGATAGAGAGGAAGAGAGGGGGCGAGAGGGGTTGTTTGTGTCCATAAATGGCGTATAGATAGGGAGACAATGTTGATGTTGTCCGAAATTGGCCTATGAACGGAGACGCAAGGGAAGCGAGTCATCGTGTGTGTGATAGGGACTTCATGAGAGATCTAGAATAGATGGTGTACAGAACAATGTGCGAAATCAATCATGATTATACATTAGGGAGCTATGCAAAGAGTCACGACATATATGTATACAGGGAAGGAGCTAGGGCGGGTCGGCATGTGGGAGAGATAGAAAGAGGAGAGTGGTGCACAAGGAGACAAAGTGTGCTTGTTTGCAGTGGGGGTGGTGTGTGTGGTGAGTGCGCGAGAACCACATAACTAGGGAGATAGACGTTTGGGGGCGACATTTTGTGTGTATGGGAAATATACACTCTACATAGTGCGTGTGCTTGGGTAAGAGAGATAGCGGGAGACCTATAGAGTGAGGGAAGAGATGTGTGCATGCCCGAGAGACAAAGTGATAGAGACCTATGTTGGGGTCTGAACTTTACAAGAGAGAGGGGTGTTAATGTGCTCGTGTGTTGGTGTTTGGGGGAGAGAACGACTTCTCTCTATGTGTGTGTGTGGTGGTGGTGGGGGGTGACTTCAGATAAAGAGTGAGGTGTCTATATTTGAGGGACTTTAGCGTAATTGAGATATTGTGCACTCATGGTTGATCAATTTGTTTCACAGTTTGTACTATGAGATAACGATACTTTTGAACATGCGTGATATACCTTGATGTACCGGAATTACAAACATAAGATTGGAATTTTGGAATTCGACTCCATCATTAGCTTTTGTAATTCATTTAAACGGAGGTACATTTTTTAAGCCGGGATTTCGTGATTCAAATTCATATATCAAACCTAGAGATATACACATACAGGCATGTTCGAACTTTATAATCATCCACTTTATTCATACACATACACATTTTTGCTTTTGTCATCATATTTAGGATAAACACATTTGGAATTTCATTTGAATTGGACCGTATGATGGTATTTGCTTGTAGTAGCTCAATGATCCATATTTGAATTGAATGGACAATCTAAGTTTCGAGTTGGAGACATTGATTTTCAAAACTTGCATATTTCTTTGCGTGCAAAACAAACAAATTGTCGGCCATGATATCATAGTTGGCCGTACGAGAGCTGAATACTTATAATTTTAGGCGCCAAAAGCTTTCAAACTTCCCGCTCACATCGAAATATCACGCGCCCGAAAGTTTAGCCCTATGATATTCCTGTTTTACCCCTGCCACATGAACGGAAAAGAGCTGCTTTGGTAACTCCATTGTTTTCCCCTCTTTGCCCCCAACATTCTACCCAGAGCCCCTCCCCTTCCCCTCCCCTTCCCCTCCCCGACCCCCCAACCACGGCAAGCCGCCGAATTTAGTCCTCCGCCGCAGCGGTGGACCTCACACCCCACCGGATCTACCTTCTGCACCTTGGAACCCCCAACTGCCAACTCACCACTTCACCGAAGCTGCTTCAGCGACTGGCTTGTCCACCGCTCCAGACCTCCTTGACCGCCATCATGGTCCACCGCACCGGATCTTCTTAACCGGCGCCCTCATCCACCACAGCGTAGGCCCTTCACTGACTCCCTCATCTGCCCCTTCGCTGGCCCTTCATACAAGCCCTTGTCCGCCGCAATAGATCCGCCTCACCGAAAGCACAGTACAACGCGCCCGCCGAAGCCTTCGTCCACTGCACCGGACCCGCTCCACGGACGTCATATTCAACTCCATCGGCCCTACTTTACCGACACCGCAGCCTCATCAGGTTATTTTGATTTGTATTCCTTCGTTTTTTCTCTTTATCGTGCAACTATTCACTTACCACAGATGAGCTTTCTTGCGTGTCGACAGGTGCCGCAACCGTAGCACCGGAGCCGCTTCAGCGACGGTGACAACCGGCCCAAACTCAACCGCAACACGAGCACCATCGATGATCCTTAGCTATCAAGTATGACAACGATACCCATACGCCGCCGAGAATCAGGTACTATTATCCAACGGCCGACGCCTACGTTCACTTTCCTAGCATAAGCACCGCACCTTTGAATTTCTTCAGGGCATCATTCAGTTTTTCATGAGACGCGTTATTCTGCTTGCACCTGTAGGGCCGTACTTTTGGCAGCGAACATATTACATGTGCTAAATTACATACCAGTGCACATATAGTTAATATGCTTTAGTTTTGTTCTGATGCCACCTGTTGGTTCCATCAGACTGCTTAATGTTCTCTATGCTTAATTACACATCAACAAACTAGCATGTGGTTCCGCTGCTTTTTGCTTGTTTTACCCTACATTTTCTGATGCTAGCTATTACATCACTGCTCCGAGACTCTGTTCATTACTTGTTTGTGTGTTCTTGATCTTCCCAAGTTGCATGACTAATTTGATGCTTCTATTAATTATGGAGCTGCCAACCCCATCAAGCAAAATATTTGTTCTTTTGGGGCTGGCACCCCGAACAAGCATAAAAATAGAGGGAAGCAGATATATTGTCGTGTATGCACACACCCTTCTTTCATTAGTTTAGATGAACCATTGATGATCAATTCGGACCAGTGCATGCGATTAAAATTAATTTTACCTAAATTGAGGGTGTAGAATAAACTACAACAACTAGATTTGCAACCACGGGATGCTGACGATATCTTCAAAGAACATTGTAACAGCAGCGAGGCTTCACAGCAACATATGGTAAGCCAGTGTGTTTTAGTACATGTGAAATGTAATGCGAGTGGGCTGCTTTCTTGGCTTGTGCCCTCAACCTGTAATCCTACAAATTTACAAATAGTTCAGTTGTCTGCTTTGCTGTATTTCTTGATTCGAATGCTTGTTTGTTGTTATGCTATACTTGAGTTGGCCAATATGTCAGCAGTGCCTGCTGTACTATCGTAAAGAAATGCATGCCTATTTCATTTGAGTCCTTAACTTTTCCTCTCAACTTCATCACAAGACTATCTTCGTAGTTTATATGAGGCCACATTGTTAAGTGCTTTCTCAGATTATTTCAACTGCTTAGATGCCTTGTCAACTTAAATATAGCGGTGGTACACTCCCTTCAACTAGGGATGTCAACTGGGTCTCGTTTAATCCTGATTAAAGTCCATTAGTGGTATGATAGTTCAAAAGAGTTTTTGTTTTTTGAGGAAAATGAACTAGGGAGGTAGCAAAAACTAACTAGATGGGATTGGCGGATGTTGTTTATTTGCCACTTACATCCCTAGTTTCATCTTACCATTTTAATTTCTTTTCGGCTGATGCTGCTTCGAACCAGTTAAATATAGTTTGCCATGCTCAGCAATAATTCATCCGTGTTTACCATGTAAGCTTACTGTCTGGATCATACGATAACTATCTCTTACTTATGTCCAGCAGAAACCTTTCAGGATGCCGTTCACACTAGGACACAATGTACAACCCCAGAATCTATTTGTGGAAGCAGTGCGCCATCCATGTGACCAGATGGTAGCAGTTCAGAGGCAACACTGCCGGAGAGTAGTCTGAGCACAGATATTATAGTGCTTGAGGCTCTACTAGAGGCAGAAAGAGATGGTGTGGCTGCCATGAATGAGGTAATCTTTATCTTGAGGCTGGAAATTACAGAATTAGTGGCATGCATTATGCAAGCAACCCAAGAATTGGAGGAAGTAAGAATGTTGCATTTGAAGACGGAGGAGGTCCTGCTATTTCTGCTATCTGAAGCCCAAGGTAATCTCGGTTCTTCTTTAGATACCAGGTTAAATTGTCATTAGATTATTGTACTTGCATGTTGTGTCATGTCTCTGAATGGATTATGTTGCAAGACCCCCTATGTTGTCCATGTGTTGTAATGATCTGAATTTTTTAGGCGAGGTAATCCTCAGTACTTGTATGATTGAAATAAGGTGAACTGTTTTTCGTGTGAGCATATTGTATTGGATGAAATAACTGTTTGACTCAGAGTGTATCCAACCTACTGAATTCGAAGATCACGGCATTTCTAAATCATAATCATATATAAAGGTGCAATAAATCTTTGTTGTGGTTTTGAAGAAATAAATAAAAAAACGTATAATTATCTATGGATATTCATAATCGAATACAAATTGGATTTTAATTTAGTTTGCCAGGGCCCAGAGCAAATGTGAATGCTAATTCTCCCAAGTTATTGACGAAGCGGCTAAACACCCACTATAATTTGTGGGCTGCCCGAAGCAAGTGTCTGCGAGATGGAATTTACTGTCTACCCCTGACACTTGACATCCTTATCGACCGGATTTACACTATTGTCGATAGGGGTAGACTAGTAACTTCAATCAGACGTGACACGTCAGCCTCTGAGCCCATTCAAACACGGTGGGCGCCAAACATGGGTGGCAAAATACATTTGATTCAAGCTTGTCCAAAAGACATGTGTCTCTTCCTCCATTTCCCCATTCATACACGGTGGGCGGCAAAACAAACTCTCCACGTCCGAAATCGATGTAGGCTAATATTTTAAATAGAGGCAGATGTGTAACTTCCATCAGACATGACACAACCGCCCTACCTGTTAGCCCTGTTCATACACCGTGGGCGCCAACCGTGGGCGGCAGAACACCATCTCCTCGCCCGAAATAGTTACTGGCAAATATTTGGGAGATGCGAGATTACCGTTCTATCCCCAACCAATGCGATGTCCAAAATTTTAAATGGGGGATAGGTCGTAACTTTCCCCCATTTCAGAGAAGCGTGTCCCAAAGTTTGAGACCCCCCTCCATTTCCCCATTCATACACCGTCGGCGGCACGACAACCTGTGCACTGCGGCCAGCCTCCTCCGTCCGCCACCCCATCCTCCACCTTGCCGGAGCCGCTACCCCTACCCCGTCGTCGACTACAAGAGATGGACATCTCTCATCCATGGCGTTGGACCAGGATCCTTTCATTGCCTCCTCTCGGTTCATTGGTGCCGTCGTCCACCTTGCCATTGCCGCTCCTACGACCGCCTCGTCCATGGCAACAGGATATATCCCCCGACCCGGCCGTCTGCCGTCTAAAGTCTTCTTCCCCGCCACCGACAGCCATCGCACCCGCAACACCCTCAACGTATCAGCATAGGCCTACACGGCGTCGCAAGAGAGGTGGTACTCTTCCATATGTGCTTAAGTTATTGATCTCACCCGGAAAATAGATCGTAATTTGTTTAGTATACTTTTCTTGTCCGTACCAAATCGTAGTGGCTAATTGAAAGCAAACATTGGTTGCAAAGTAGCTTTGTCCGGTTTGCACCTTCAGATCCGCCATGGCACGAGCACTATACTTGTAAAGCTTATTGTTTCCCCCCTTTATATTCACTACCATGATCGTAGGTGCTTCGTGTCGTGCTAGAACTGCTCCTCAAGACCTCAACCCAAAGCTTGCGTGCTGAAATATGAATCTGATATGATGCTCATATCACTAAAACAGAGAACGTTTAATTGGTCAGCTAATGTTCCTATATCCGTTTCGAAAAGCATGTGCCCCACCCACTGGTCCAGCTAGTTCCACTTTCCTGATTTTTCTCTTGATGCTTAGGGTTTTCCCCTTTTATCTACTATACTATGATCTGCGTAGGTGCTTTCTGTCGTACTAGCATTACTCCACCCTTCAAGCTAAACAACACAACACTCAGAATTCGAAAGCTTAGTTGTTCATATATGATTGTGATATGATACTAATATTAGTTAACCGACACATTTAATTGGTTAGCTAAAGGTCCCACTTGAGTTTCCAAATGCATGTCGCGACATATAGAGAGACAGCATAATTGCATTTCTTTGTCACTCGTTGACCGTACTTTCTTGTCCATACCAAATCTTAGTTGTTATTTCAAAGCAAACATCGGTTGCTAACTACCCTTTGCTCGGTTTGCAGCTTCAGATCTGCCATCCCACTGCCACGGTCAACACTGTACTCATCCTGCTTATGTTTTCCCCATTTTATGATGACCGCAATCAGCCTACGTGGTTCGTGTCGTAATAGCACTGCTCCACCCATCGAGCTAAACAAGCTTAGCTGTACAAATTCATATATGATATTATTGCTGATATTAGTAAAACTGAGAGATGTTTAATTGGTTAGCTAAATGTTCCTACTTTAGTTTCGAAATGCATGTGAGCCACATATGGAGAGACCGGAAAGAATAGTATTTCTCTGTGCGCTCTGGTTCATCATGGGTGGCCAACCGACATTGTATGGAAAGACTTGTAATATCTTCAATCTGCTTACTCTTCTGCTCTTCTTTAAGATGATACTCTTCTCTTGCGGTCGACTGGTCAGGTCGAGTTGTTCTCCCTTAGTATATTTTGAATCTGTTAGATCAGGTCGACCTGTTCTTCTTTACTATATGTTGAAGCTGTCATCTGCGAAGTGTCATCACTTCTGGAGGTCTCATATTTTGAGTAGTAGGCCACATTATATTAATGCACACAACAAATTACAGCATGCATGGCATCGTTTAAAAGAATTGCAGAGATAGCACAAAGGGGTTTACAGGGAGGCAGTATTGGATTAGAATCACTTCTGCATTACAAAGAAAATATCACTTGTTTTTATGTTTTCATGCATGTCAGATATTGAACATTATCAAAATGAATATGAGAATGGGCGCACGAGAGGAATATTGTGGAACGATCCACTGGCTAACAAACTTGGCATGGTGGAGGATGGCCTATCTTATTCACCCATCAAGGTGCTTGCTCTAACTTTGCAAAGTTGTATTGGTCGCACATATTTTGCATCTGACCTCTTGCATTACTTCTACTTTGTTACACCATTTGCTTAGTTTAAGCATCATATATGAGAATATGCCATACCTATCCATTTTCTGTACCTTTTCCATGTGTCGTCACACTATGTTTTTCCAGTCAAATGTTGTTCTTTTGTAATAGATGTCCAAAAGGAAGAGGGCGAGTGCAGATCCTCAAGGAGTACAAACTAGGTATTTGGAAAAGGTAGTGATACCTGTTAAATCAGATAGATCAGCAGCCACAGAAAACACAGGCCCAACTGTACCACACTCTACCCCTACTCCAGTGGCCAAACCCCTATTAGAACTACTGGGAGCCCAGCGTCAAGTACTGTCTATGATATCAATTCAAAATTTGAACTCCTAAATTTCTGCTTGTGCCTTACCTTCTCTCTTGTATGAAAACTAATTTCAGATGAATCTCCTTGCTCAAAGGATCATAAGATCTCAAAACAATAATGGGCTCTGCATTGCTCTTGTCAGTACCTCTCTCCCTTTTGCCTTGTAATGTTGTACTTAATTAATTGCTATTTGATTATGTATCATCAGTCTGCACCTGAGCTTCATTATCCTCTATTTCTTCCAATATTATTTGATCTATATTTACTCTTTGCAAAATGTAGAATAATGGCAACGCTTATAAAGAATTTTCTTTGGGGAATTTATTGAATTATCCTTCCATCAACATGGAGAAGGGCTTTGTCCAGCCCGTGTTAACATGTAATGTAAGTTCATCCTTCTCAAGCCTTCAAACTTTATTCTAGTATAGATTTGGATAGCCATCATTTCCTCCACTACTGTTTGCTTTGCTGTTTACATCTGATTGGATGTTTGCAACAACTACCAGTTTCAAATTGTAGTTGTAAAAACATGTTCCTTATGCAGAACAGATCCATTTATTTGCTTATATAATTGTGAAACCTGTTACGTGTCTCCTTGTTTCTCTTTCAGAGTCGTATATCTTACGCCAGGGAGAACCTTAGGGAAGATAGTGAGCCAAACCATCTTGAGGACAGCGAGATGACCCCAAGGTCCTGTCTTGATGAAGACAGTGAGCTGAAGCTACTCACCAGCAGGTGTGAGACAACCTCTGTGCAGTCGCTGCCTCAATAAGTTCGACTTCTTCAGTCTCAACTTAAAGCAGAAAGGCTTGCTTCAACTCAGCTCCGACTTGAAGTCAAAGATGCAATGAAGATGTCAGAGGACTGCCGTGTGCACCATCATGCCTTAAATCTAGTGTTGATGCATCTATCGTTGACACAATTGAGGTCTACTCAGCTTCTTCAGCTGTTTGGGGGGCCCGACCTAGCCAGGCCTAGTGCCTTCTGAAGTGCTCTCAGTTTTATATATTCTTTTGTTGGCGCGTTTATTTGCACTGCTGGCGAACTTTGATGCCCAGTGGAGGTAATATGTCTGATAGCCGTGATAACCTAGCGTAAGTTGCTTGCTTATTTATTTCCTTGTTGTCTTGTTTATTTGTTTGCTTTTAGTCATAGCACTTCTTTTTCCGCGGTTTGCTAGTGGCTGCAATAACCTATTTTTTAAAACTAGGCCAGAATAACCATGGGCTAATATTTACTGTAGTGACACTGGGCCTCCTACGGGCCGTAGAAACAGTGGGCCTTCTACCGGCCGTAGAGACAGTGGGCCTTTGATAACCCACAAGTGTAGGGGATTGCAACAGTTTTCGATAAGTAAGAGTGTCGAACCCAACGAGGAGCTAAAGGTGGAATAAATATTCCCTCAAGTTCTATCGACCACCGATACAACTCTACGCACGCTTGACGTTCGCTTTACCTAGAACAAGTATGAAACTAGAAGTACTTTGTAGGTGTGATAGGATAGGTTTGCAAGATAATAAAGAGCACGTAAACATAAACTAGGGGCTGTTTAGATAAAGATGCAATAAAGTAAATATAGCGAGTGTGGAAAAGTGGTGGTAGGAGTTGTGAAATTGTCCCTAAGCAATTGACTACTTTACTAGACCGGTAATCACTATTGCAATTCTATTTGGGGGAGAGGCATAAGCTAACATACTTTCTCTACTTGGATCATATGCACTTATGATTGGAACTCTAGCAAGCATCCGCAAATACTAAAGATTCATTAAGGTAAAACCCAACCATAGCATTAAAGTATCAAGTCCCCTTTATCCCATACGCAAACAACCTACTTACTCGGGTCTGTGCTTCTGCCACTCACGCCACCCACGATAAGCAAATCATAAACATATTGCAAACCCTATAGAGGGAATCCCTCATGCTTGCGCGACATGGAGGGCACAATAGGACAGCACCAATAATGAAACATGCAACTCAAACCAATCATAGCAATTCATCAATCACCAATAGAACAACGAAAATCTACTCAGACATCATAGGATGGCAACACATCATTGGAAAATAATATGAAGCATAAAGCACCATGTTCAAGTAGAGGATACAGCAGGTTGCGGGAGAGTGGACCGTTGAATATAGAAGGGGGAGGTGATGGAGATTTTGGTGAAGATGGCAGAGGTGTTGGTGAAGATCACGGTGATGATGATGGCCCCCGGCAGCGCTCCGGCGCCACCGGAAGAAAGGAGGAGAGAGCCCCCCTTCTTCTTCTTCTTCCTTGACCTCCTCCCTAGATGGGAGAAGGGTTTCCCCTCTTGTCCTTGGCTCCCATGGCGTGGGAGGGTCAAGAGCCCCTCCGAGATGGGATCTATCTCTCTGTTTCTGCGTTCTCAGATTCTGCCCCTTCACCGTTGCTTTTATATCCGGAGATCCGTAACTCCGATTGGGGTGAATCTTTCGCCCAGATCTTTCTCATAAAATTAGCTTTCTTGCGGCAAAAGAAGAGCATCAACTGCATTACGGGAGGCCCAGGAGAGTCCAGGGCACTCCTACCTCCCTGGGGCGCGCCCCCTATCTCCTGGCCCCCTCGGGCACCATCTCGCGTTGATTTTACTTCCCAAAAATCATAAATATTCCAAAATAATTCTCCGGCCATTTTTATCCCGTTTGGACTCACTGGCACTGGGCACTGGATCAATATGTTAGTCCCAAAAAATAGTATAAAAGGTTGCCAAAAGTATATAAAAGTTGAATAATATTGGTATGGAACAATCAAAAATTATAGATACGACGGAGACGTATCAGCATCCCCAAGCTTAATTCCTGCTCGTCCTCGAGTACGTAAATGATAAAAAATATAATTTTTGATGTGGAATGCTACCTAGCATAATCTTGATCATATGTCTAATCATGGCATGAATGGTAAGACATGAGTGATTCAAAGCAATAGTCTATCATTTGACATAAAAACAGCAATACTTCAAGTGTACTAATAAAGCAATCATGTCTTTTCACAACAACAAGGCCAAAGCAAGCTTATCCCTACAAAATCATATAGTTTGGCCATGCTTCATTTTCGTCAAACAAAATGCCCCCATCATGCACAACCCCGATGACAAGCCGATCAATTGGTTCATACTTTTTAACGTGCTTCAGCTTTTTCAACCCTCACGCAATACATGAGCGCAAGCCTTGGATATAACACTTTAGGTGGAATAGAATATGATGGTGGAGGTTATGTGGAGAAGACAAAAAAGGAAGAAAGTCTCACATCAACGCAGCTAATCAACGGGCTATGGAGATGCCCATCAACTGATGTCAATGCGAGGAGTAGGGATTGCCATGCAATGGATGCACTAAGAGCTATAAGTGTATGAAAGCTCAAACTTAAAACTAAGTGGGTGTGCATCCAACTTGCTTTCTCATGAAGACCTAGGGTATTTGAGGAAGCCCATCGTTGGAATATAAAAGCCAAGTTCTATAATGAAAATTCCCACTAGTATATGAAAGTGACAATATAGGAGACTCTCTATATGAAGAACATGGTGCTACTTTGAAGCACAAGTGTGGAAAAAGGATAGTAACATTGCCCCTTTTCTTTTATTTTTTTTTCTTTTTTTTCTTTTTTTTGGGGTGGGCTTCTTTGGCCCCCTTTTTTATTTAGGCTTCTTTGGCCTCTTTTTTTTCTTTTTCTTTTTTCTTCATGGGGCAATGCTCTATAATGATGATCATCACACTTTTATTTACTTAGAACTCAATATTACAACTAGATACTAGAACAAAGATATGACTCTATATGAATGCTTCCGGCGGTGTACCGGGATATGCAATGATCTAGCGTAGCAATGACATCAAAAACCAGACAAGCCATGAAAACATCATGCTAGCTATCTTACGATCATGCAAAGCAATACGACAATGAATGCTCAAGTCTTGTATATGATAATGATGAAAGTTGCATGGCAATATATCTCGGAATGGCTATGGAAATGCCATGATAGGTAGGTATGGTGGCTGTTTTGAGGAAGATATAATGAGGCTTATGTGTGATAGAGAGTATTGTATCACGGGGTTTGGATGCACCGGCGAAGTTTGGACCAACACTCAAGGTAAAAAGGGGAATGCACGGTACCGAAGAGGCTAGCAATGATGGAAAGGTAAAAGTGTGTATAATCCATGGACTCACATTAGTCATAAAGAAATCATATACTTATTGCGAAAGTTTATTAGCCCTCAAAGCAAAGTACTACTACGCATGCCCCTAGGGGGATAGATTGGTAGGAAAAGATCATCGCTCGTCCCCGACCGCCACTCATAAGGAAGACAATCAAAGAAACACCCCATGCTTCAAATTTGTCACACAACGGTTACCATACGTGCATGCTACGGGACTTGCAAACCTCAACACAAGTGTCTCTACAATCCACAACCACCCACTAGCATGACTCTAATATCACCATGTTTATATCGCAAAACTATTGCAAGGAATCAAACATATCATATTCAGCGATCTGCAAGTTTATGTAGGATTTTATGACTAACCATGTGATTGACCAATTCCTGTCATCTCTCTAAATAGATATAAGTGAAGAAAGAGAGTTTAATTCTTTCTACAAAATATATGCCCATGCTATAACAAATATAAGTGAAGCAAAAGAGCATTCTACAAATGGCGGTTTTCTATGTGAAGAGAAACATGCAATCCAAACTTCAAATGATATAAGTGAAGCACATGAAGCATTCCATAAAGCCATACTCAAAAGATCTAAGTGAAGTGCAATGAGCATTCTATAAATCAACCAAGGACTATCACATACCAGCATGGTGCATAAAATAAAAGTGAAAACTAAATGCAAAAGATGCTCCAAGACTTGCACATATCGCATGAACAAAACGAATCCGAAAACATACCGATACTTGTTGAAGAAAGAGGGGATGACTTCCGGGGCATCCCCAAGCTTAGACGCTTGAGTCTCCTTGAATATTTACTTGGGGTGCCTCGGGCATCCCCAAGCTTGAGCTATGGCCTCTCTTCCTTTTCCTCATATCGAAACCTCCTCGATTAGACACTTCATCGACACAAAACTTCAACAGAAAACTCGGTAAGATCCGTTAGTATAATAAAGCAAATCACTACTCTAAGTACTGTAGCAAACCAATTCATATTTTGTTTTTTCATTGTGTCTACTGTAATATAACTTTTTCATGGCTTAATCCACTGATATAAATTGATAGATTCATCAAAACAAGCAAACTATGCATCAAAAACAGAATCTATCAAAAGCAGAACAGTCTGTATCAATCTGAACATCCACCATACTTATGGTACCCCAAAAATTCTACAAAAATGAGGAACAATAAATAAGTTGTAAAGAAAGACAGTGCAAAAGGAATCAGAACCAATTGATGTTCCAGTTAAAAACATAAAATCGCGCACTACAGCCAAAGTTTCTGTCCTACACCGTACAAACCAACAAGCATCGTAAACATCCTAAGGCAAACCTTAGCACATTATTTTATAATACAATGGAAATATACAAGGGGATAATTAATTTTGTTGAAAAGTTTCTGTAATCAAGATTCACAAAGTTTCCGTGAGCATGAACAAAGTTCAAGGCTAGCTCCCACTTCAACAATGCTTGTCTTTCTCACTTTCACTTTCCTTTTTGAAAAGTTTTTAGGTTCCCCTCTTTATTTATTTTTAAACTATATGAAAGCACTCAACAGAAATAAATGACTCTCTAAAACTTCCGGGTTGTCTCCCTGGCAGCGCTTTCTTTAAAGCCATTAAAGTAGGCATATAGTGCTCAAGTAATGGATCCACCCGGATCCCAAGGTATATCAAAGCCAATTTTAATTAACTATGATTTGTAATTTAATAGTGAGCACAAAGTAACATATATCATGCAACAACGAAGTCTAACTCTCTTCTTATGCATTGGCATGTCATAAAAGAACAATTCATGCACACATAGTAAAGGCCAATGCATAGTATAGGCAGTTTCTTGCAATTCTATCGTGTTGGAAACATAGAGAGGTGGACATATAGTTCCTATCTCATAATAATTGCAAGTAGGAGCAGGAAGCACATGCATATTATATCTATCAAAATCATCATGTGCAGTAGTATAACGCAGCCCATCAATATAATCCTTAATAAGCACAAACATCTCCGATATAGTGTAGGCGGGAGAATTCAAAAAGATAATAGGACTATCATGCGTGGGTGCAATAGCAACAATTTCATGTTTAACATAAGGAACTATAGCAAGTTCATCTCCATAAGCATAATTCATATTGGCATCTTGGCCACAAGCATAGCAAGCATCATCAAAAAGTGAAATTTCAAGAGAATCAATTGGATCATAGCAATCATCATAGCAATCATCCTTTGGTAAGCACGAAGGGGAATTAAACAATGTATGAGTTGAAGAGTTACTCTCATTAGAAGGTGGGCACGGGTGATCAATCCGCTCTTCCTCATTTTGTTCTTCGCTCTCCTCATCATCTTTTTCATCCAATGAGCTCACAGTTTCATCAATTTCTTCTTCCATAGCTTCCTGCAAAATATTAGTCTCTTCTTGCACAGCCGAGACTTTCTCAATAAATGCATTAATATTTTAATTGTATTCATAATTTCCATAGCAATATCTAAGTATAGCAAGATTTTCAGGCCTATAAACATCATCATCTAAAGCTTCATACTTTCCAAACAAGGATTCAATTTCATAAGCAACCTTAAAAGCAACAAATTCTTCTATTTGTTCCACATCATAGTAATCATATCTACCATTAGCATAAGAAGCTAAGGTTTCATTATCATTGAATTTGCATGAAAAGGGAAGGTGTGGAGCCTTCATCCTAGAGCAACAAATAATATCATATCTCAAGCATAGTTCATGAGCATACCAATGCAACATATTAATTTGATCCCATAATAGTTTCCCTTTTTGTGTAAAGTGATAATCCCTAAAGTATTCACGTTGATCCAACGTGTCTCCCATTATAAAGTTGAATGGGGTTTTCTCAGGATTATAAAAGTAGTACATAATATCTCTCACATAATGAGAATCGAGGGTTTTAGGAGTTACCCCATCTCCATGAGTAGCAAGTACACCTAATTTTCTTGGTATTTCGTGTTCCATATCCATAACTAAAGATAGAGAACAACTAAGAACAACAAATAAAAATTACTTAGTGATAAAGCAAACAAGCACACACGAGAATATTCACCCCACGCTATTGCTCCCCGGCAACGGCACTAGAAAAAGGTCTTGATAACCCACAAGTGTAGGGGATCACAACAGTTTTCGATAATTAAGAGTGTCGAACCCAACGAGGAGCTAAAGGTAGAAGAAATATTCCCTCAAGTTCTATCGACCACCGACACAACTCTACGCCGTTTGACGTTCGCTTTACCTAGAACAAGTATGAAACTAGAAGTACTTTGTAGGTGTGATAGGATAGGTTTGCAAGATAATAAAGAGCATGTAAACATAAACTAGGGGTTGTTTAGATAAAGATGTAATAAAGTAAATATAGCGAGTGTGGAGAAGTGGTGGTAAGAGTTGTGAAATTGTCCCTAAGCAATTGACTACTTTACTAGACCGGTAATCACTATTGCAATTCTATTTGAGGGAGAGGCATAAGCTAACATACTTTCTCTACTTGGATCATATGAACTTATGATTGGAACTCTAGCGAGCATCCGAAAATACTAAAGATTCATTAAGGTAAAACCCAACCATATCATTAAAGTATCAAGTCCCCTTTATCCCATACGCAAACAACCTACTTACTCGGGTTTGTGCTTCTGTCACTCACGCCACCCACAATAAGCAAATCATAAACATATTGCAAACCCTACAGCAGGAATCCCTCATGCTTGCACGACACGGAGAGCACAATAGGACAGCACCAATAATAAAACATGCAACTCAAACCAATCATAGCAATTCATCAATCACCGATAGAACAACGAAAATCTACTCAGACATCATAGGATGGCAACACATCATTGGAAAATAATATGAAGCATAAAGCACCATGTTCAAGTAGAGGGTACAGCGAGTTGCAGGATAGTGGACCACTGAATATAGAAGGGAGAAGGTGATGGAGATTTTGGTGAATATGGCGGAGGTGTTGGTGAAGATCCCGGTGATGATGATGGCCCCCGGCAGCGCTCCGGCGCCACCAGAAGCAAGGAGGAGAGAGACCCCCTTCTTCTTCTTCTTCCTTGACCTCCTCCCTAGATGGGAGAAGGGTTTCCCCTCTAGTCCTTGGCTCCCATGGCGTGGGAGGGGCGAGAGCCCCTCCGAGATTGGATCTATCTCTCTGTTTCTGTGTTCTCAGATTCTGCCCCTTCACTGTTTCTTTTATATCCGAAGATCCGTAACTCCGATTGGGGTGAATCTTTTGCCCAGATCTTTCTCATAAAATTAGCTTTCTTGCGGCAAAAGAAGAGCGCAGCCGCCTTACGAGGGGCCAAGGAGAGTCCAGGGCGCGCCTACCTCCCTGGGGCGTGCCCCCTATCTCCTGCCCCGTCGGGCACCGTCTCACGTTGATTTTACTTCCCAAAAATCATAAATATTCCAAAATAATTCTCCATCCATTTTTTTATCCCGTTAGGACTCCATTTGATATGGGTTTTCTGCGAAACATAAAACATGCAACAAACAGGAACTGGCACTGGGCATTGGATCAATATGTTAGTCCCAAAAGATGGTATAAAAAGTTGCCAAAAGTATATAAAAGTTGAATAATATTGGCATGGAACAATCAAAAATTATAGATACGACGGAGACGTATCAGCCTTCTATGGGCCGTAGAAACAATGGGCCTTCTACGGGCCGTATCATCAATGGGCCTTATACGGGCAGTATGATCGATTGGCCAAACATGGGCCAATAACAGGCCGCATTATGGCCGTAAACGGGCTAGAGTTGGGATCGTCCGTTCATGGGCCAACCATAATGATCCATCGTTAATAGGCCGACGCTATAAAAACGGCCCAACGTATTAACGGACCACAAACGGGCCGACTGTAACCACGGGCTGAATTTGGCCCACAAGCAGAAAATGACAGTAACGGGCCGTAAGTAAACGAATGCTGGAAATGATCCCAAGAATAAATGGGCTCTGAGAAGGCCGAAAGATAACATGGGCTGGAAACGGCCCAACGGAATAACGGGTCGTTAATGGTTATAAAGTGATACACTGTTCATTACGGGCCAGTTTCACCACGGGTCGTTAATGGGTGTAAAGTGATACACTGTTCATTACGGGCCAGTTTCACCATGGGCCGTTAATAGGCCAAGAGTTACATAGGGCCTCATATGGGCCGAAAGACGTCATGGGCCATACATGGGCCAGAAGTGAAAACGGGCTGGAATCATATTGGATGGCCCAGATGACGCTACTGGGCCTAATTCGGATAGGGCGTAACGGGCCTTGGGATAGCGGGCTATAAATGGGCTATATGCGAACAGGTCGTTAACAGGCTTTACATGGGCCGGCCACCATCTTTTGACCAAGTCAAACGGGCCGGCCTTTTCACAGGAATGGGCCTCTGTTGGGCCGTGCCACGTGTCGACGTATCATAGGCGCCTTCTGTCCAATGAGTGGATGACATCTGTCCCAACGATGAGCCGACACGTGTTTCCTCCAGCCAATGATGATTTTACACGTGGAAAATCCCCATTGGTTAGGGCTGTTAACGGGTTATCGGATCCAAAACCCGACCCGATAGCTTAACGGCATTCTATTACGGTGGATGCCACGTGTTGGTCACCCTTGACGAAAGCACTTCTGTGACGCGCGATTTATCGTCATGGAAGTGGACACTTCCGTGATGATAATTTTGGTAATGTCATGAAACACTTCTACGACAACACAGGTATGACTATCTTGATTCTGTCATAAAATCGTCATGGATGTACATGCATGACAGAAAACGCGACCTACTGTGACAAACACGTATCATCACGGAAGTGTATTTTTTTGTAGTGTTGACGGAGGAGGCCACCCACTTGCCTCCCGCTCCGAACATGTTTTGCTGTGCGGAGAAGGTGAGATCTGGGGCGCTGGAGCTCGAGTGTGCGAGAATGGATGAGCGAAGAAGGAAGTAGGCATGGGTGAAAGATGAGAATTCTTATCTCTTTATAAAGGCGGTAGAAACTGTGCGCCTCCCCACTTGCCCGTTAAGATCGCTTATTTCCCAAGCGCCACGATTGATGGCGTGGTTGGATTACCCATACCTGTATTGATGAGAATCCCGTGATAAGGGGGCACGATCTCTACTTTGACAAGACGTGTCAAGGAAACTTCCTCGCATTACGTGCAATGGTTGGTTGTGAAGAACGGTTCGAATAATGACCGGTCCGTGGCGTGATGTCATGCTACAAAAAGTTGTCAGCAGATTAGATTTGTGGAATATCGTGCTCTCTACGATGGTATGTGGAATTTATTTTGTAGAGCCGGACATGATCCTTGTGTCCTAAATCTTCTATGGAGTATTCAGAGAAGGAACCCGCCTTGCAATGCCGAAGACAATCTGCGCGCCGGACTCATCGTCATTGAAGCCTGGTTCAGGGGCTACTAAGGGAGTCCTGGATTAAGGGGTCCTCGGACAGCCAGACTATATACTTTGGCCAGACTGTTGGACTATGAAGATACAAGATTGAAGACTTCGTCCCATGTCCGGATGGGACTCTCCTTTGCGTGGAAGGCAAGCTTGGATATTCGGATGTGTAGATTTCCTTCTTTGTAACCGACTCTGTGTAACCCTAGCCCCCTCCGGTGTCTATATAAACCGGAGGGTTTAGTCCGTGGGAAAACAACAATCAGAATCATAGGCTAGCTTCTAGGGTTTAGCCTCTACGATCTCATGGTAGATCAACTCTTGTAATACTCATATCATCAAGATCAATCAAGCAGGAAGTAGGGTATTACCTCCATTGAGAGGGCCCGAACCTGGGTAAAACATCGTGTCCCCTGCCTGCTATTACCATTAGCCTTAGACGCACAATACGGGACCCCCTACCCGAGATCCGGCGGTTTTGACACCGACGGTCTCCAATATCTATAATTTATGAAGTATTCATGCCATTATATTTATCATTCTTGGATGTTTTACAATAATTTTATAGCAACTTTATATCATGTTTTGGGACTAACCTGTTGACCCAGTGCCCAGTGCTAGGTGCTGTTTTTTGCTTGTTTTTTACATCATAGGAAATCAATATCAAAAGGAGTCCAAACACCGCGTAACTTTTTGGAGATTTTTTCCGGGCCAGAAGGAACCCAATGGGCCTGGGATGCACCTGGGGGGGGGGGGGTTGCCTCGAGGGGGGCACAACCCACCAGGGTGCGCCAGGGCCCCCTGGCGCGCCCAGGTGGGCCACCTCGGTGGCCTCCTGCACCCTCTCTTTGCACTATAAATTCCCAAATATTCCGAAACCCTTCGTGGTAGCCCTAGATCAGAAGTTCCACTGCCGGAAGGCCTCTGTATCCACGAGATCTAATCTAGACCCCGTTCGAGCACCCTTCCGGAGGGGGGAATCATCACCCGTGGCCATCTTCATCATCCCGACGGCCACCACGATGAGGAGGGAGTAGTCCACCCTCGGGGCTGAGGGTTTGTACTAGTAGCTATGTGTTTGATCTCTCTCTCTCTCTCTCTCTCTCGTGATGTATGTCATTGACTTGGTTAATATAGTCGGATCATATGATGTTTCTCCCATCTATACTCTTGTTATGATGAATTGGATCTTTACCCTTTAAAGTTTTGTATTGTCGGATTGAATATTCAGAGATGAGAACACATGATATATGTCTTGCAGTATGAATACTTGAGGTGACAATGATGTATCTTATTGCTTCACTTGATATGTGTTATGGCATTCAACTCGCGGATTCCCACGGTGATATTGGGGAAACTATGCATAGGGGTTGATGCACGTTTTTCTCCGACGAAAACTTTGGGGTCTCTTTATAGTTCTTTGTGTGGGTTGAGTATTATGAATATGAATTTGCTTTGGTGTTATTCTAGTACGAACTGTAAGATAGATCGAACGGAAAAAATAGCTTTGTGTTATTTTAGTACAAACTCTTGAATAGATCGAACGGAAAGAATAGCTTTAGGTGGTTTCGTGACCTACAAAAAATTCCTATGTTTCGTTCTCTGCTAATAGGAACTCGGGAGTGATTCTTTATTGCACTTCGAGGGATAATGATATGATCCAACTATGTTAGCATTGTTGAGAGGTTGCACTAGCGAAAGTACAGACCCTAGGCCTCATTTTTAAGCATTGCAACACTGTTTTTGTGCCCGTTTACTATTTGCTACCTTGATGTTTTTATTTATTCATATTATAAAAATATATTTCTACCATCCATATTACCCTTTTATCACCATCTCTTTGCCGAACTAGTGAACCTATACAATTTGCCATTGTATTGGGTGTGTTGCGGACACAAGAGATTTCTTGTATTTAGTTCCAGGGTCGTTTGAGAGAGACCATCTTCATCCTACACCTCTCACGGATTGATAAACCTTAGGTCATCCACTTGAGGGAAAATTGCTACTGTCCTACAAAACTCTGCGCTTGGAGGCCCAACACGTGTCTACAAGAATAAAGTTGCATAGTAGACATCATGAGCATGCGCCATAATCGGTTGGGTTACCCAAATCTCATTGATGAGCAATCCCATAATAAGTGGGAAAGATCTCTATTTTGACAAGACGGGCCAAGGGGGCTCGACCTTGAAACACGAAACAAGGAGTGTGAAAACGGTTCAAAACACTGAAGGGTCAAGTCTGACGCTTCGCCGGAAAAAAGTTGTCAGTAAAGATATTATTCCTATTTTTTATATATCCTGCCTTCCCGGCTAAGGCTTGTGTTAATTATGCAAAGCCGTATATAGTTCTTTTGTGAGGGAAGGTTTATGTATATTCTTCAAGGAGAGGAACCCATCTTGCAATGTCGAAGACAACCTGAGCGCCGAACACATCGTCATTGAAGACGGGTTCAGGGGCTACTGAGGGAGTCCTGGACTAAGGGGTCCTCGGGCGTCCGGTCTATTTGATGTGGGCCGGACTAATGGGTGTCAAGATAAAAGGAAGAAGACCACCTCCCATGTCTGATTGGGACTCCCAAGTGCGTGAACGGCAAGTTTAGGTGTCCAGATATACTATTTCGTTCCTGTTGAATCGACTTTGTACAACCCTAGGCCCCTCTGGTATCTATATAAACCGGAGGGTTTACACCGGAGGCAAGATCATAAAATTGATAGGCTAGCAAAGTTAGGGTTTGGCCATTACGATCTCGAGGTAGATCAACTCTTGTAACCCCTATACCCATCGAATATAATCAAGCAGGAGTAGGGTTTTACCGCCATTAAGAGGGCCCGAACCAGGGTAAACATTGTGTCCCTTTGATCATTGTCACCATCGATCCTCAGACATACAGCTTGGGCCCCCCCCCCTACCCGAGATCTGCCGGTTCTAACACCGACAACCGCCCTCAAGGTTCCCTTAGTGGAATCATGGCATCTTACATTGTGCGAGGGCTGGAGGAGATTACGGTGGCCCTAGTGGCTTCTTGGGGAGCATTGTGCCTCCACACCACTCCAAACGGAGATTAGCACCCGCAAGGGTGTAAACTTCAGGATACATCTGTTGGGGAACGTTGCATGGAAAACAAAGAATTTCTACGCACATGCAAGATCTATCCATGGAGATGAATAGCTATGAGAGGGGGAGAGCATCTTCATACCCTTGAATATCGCTAACCGGAAGCATTTATCAATGCGGTCGATGTAGTCGTACACCTTCACGATCCGTCCCGGTCAAGTACCGAACGTACGGCACCTCCACGTTCAGCTCGATTACGTCCTCGCCTTCTTGATCCATCAAGAGGGGCGAAGTAGTAGATGAGTTCCAACAGCATGATGGCGTGGTGACAATGGTGGTGAAGAATAATCTCTGCAGGGCTTCGCCAAGCACAACGGAAACTAGAAGGAGGATAAACAAGAGGGGACGGGGTTGTCGGCACACGGCTTGGCGAATCTTGATCTGTTCCGGGTGCTAGCCCTGCCTCTTTGTTTATATGTTGAGCCATGGGGTCGTTTCTTGGAGAAAGAGCCTCCTCAAAGTTGGTTTAGCACGAAAGGCAAGAGTCCTTCTTGGAGTCCAGGACCAGACTCCAGGGTCCTTGGCGTCTAGCCCCAGAAGCTAGGGTCCCTGGCGTCTGGCCCCTGGCCTTCACAAAACTCCTTTTTGCACCATCCTAAAGCCTCGTGAGCTTTACCCCTTGGCCCAAATAAAGTGTTCTCGTACCCAAACATTTCGGCAAACATCTGAAACTCCTTCCGGTGAATTCCGGAACCCTTTCGGAGACCAAACACTATTATCCCATATAACAATCTTTACCTCTGGACTATTCCGGAGCTCCTCGTCATATCTGTGATCTTATCTGGGACTCCGACAACATTTGGTCACCAACATACATAACTCATATAATATTATATTGTCAACGAACATTAAGCGTGCACACCCTACGGGTTTGAGAATGATGTAGAGACCGACACACTTCTACGATCAATAACCAATAGTGGGACCTGGATGCCCATATTGGTTCCTACATATTCCATGAAGATCTTTATCGGTCGAACATTTATGACAACATATGTAGTTCCCTTTGTCTGTCGGTATGTTACTTGCCCGAGATTTGATCGTCGGTATCTCCATACCTAGTTCAATCTCGTTACCGGCAAGTCTCTTTATTCGTACTGTAATACATCATCCTATAACTAACCCCTTAGTCACTTTGCTTGCAAGCTTCTTGTGATGTTGTATTACCGAGAGGGCCCAGAGATACCTCTTTGTCACACGGAGTGACAAATCCCAGTCTCGATCCATGCCAACTCAATAGACACCTTCAGAGATACCTGTAGAGCACCTTTATGATCACCCAGTTACGTTGTGACGTTTGATGGCACACAAGGCATTCCTCCAGAGTCCGGGAGTTGCATGATCTTATGGTTGAAAAAACATGTATTTAACATTAAGAAAGCAGTAGCAATAAATTGAACGGTCATATGCTATGCTAATGGTTGGCTCTTGTCCATCACATCACTCTCCTAATGATGTGATCCCGTTCAAATGACAACTCATGTCTATGGTTAGGAAATCTTAACCATCTTTGGTCAACGAGCTAGTCTAGTAGAGGCTCACTAGGGACACGGTATTTATTTATGTATCCACACATGTATTTAAGTTTTCGGTCAATACAGTTCTAGCATGAGTAATAAACCTTTATCATGAATAAGGAAATATAATAATAACCATTTTCTTATTGCGTCTAGGGCATATTTCCATCAGTCTCCCACTTGCACTAGAGTTAATAATCTAGTTCACATCGCCATGTGATTAACACCCAAAGAGTTCTAAGGTGTGATCATGTTTTGCTTGTGAGAGAGGTTTTTAGTCAACGGGTCTGCAACATTCAGACCCGTGTGTACTTTGCAAATATCTATGTCTACAATGCTTTGCATAGAGCTACTCTAGCTAATTTCTCTCGCGTTCAATATGTATCCGGATTGAGACTCGGAGTCATCCGGATCAGTGTCAATGCTTGCATCGACATAACCCTTTACGACGAACTCTTTATCACCTCCGAACCGAGGAACATAATTTCCTTAGTCCTCTTTAGGTACCTAAGGATAATTTTGACCGCTATCTAGTGATCCACTCCTGGATCACTGTTGTACCTCCCTGCCAAACCTATGTCAAGGCACACATCAGGTCCGGTACATAGCATGGCATACATTATAGAACCTATGGCTGAGGCATAGGAGATGACTTTCATTCTCTTTCTTTCTTCTACCGTGGTCGGGCTTTGAGTCCTACTCAATTTCACACATTGCAACACAGGCAAGAACCCTTTCTTTGACTGTTCCATCTTGAAATTCTTCAAACTTTGTCAAGGTATGTGCTTTGTGAAAGTCCTATTAAGCGTCTCGATCTATCCCTATAGATCTTGATGCCCAATATATAAGTAGCTCCACTGGGGTCTTTCAATGAAAATTCATATTCAAATATCGTTTTATGCTATCCAGAAATTCTATATCATTTCCAATCAGCAATATGTCATCCACATGTAATATTAGAAATGCTACAGAGCTCCCCCTCACTTTCTTGTAATATATAGGCTTCACCATAACTTTGTATAAAACCAAATGCTTTGATCACCTCATCAAAGCGTTTATTCCAACTCCGAGATGCTTGCACTAGTCCATAGACGGATCGCTGGAGCTTGCACACTTTGTTAGCTCCCTTAGGATCAACAAAACCTTCTGGTTGCATCATATACAACTCTTCTTTAAGAAACCCGTTAAGGAATGCAGTTTTGACGTCCATTTGACAGATTTCATAATCATAAAATGCGGGAATTGATAACATGGTTCTGACAGACTTAAGCATCACTATGGGTGAGAAAGTCTCATCGTAGTCAACCCCTTGAACTTGTCGAAAAACTTTTGTGACAAGTCGAGCTTCGTAGACAGTGATATTACCATCAGCGTCCGTCTTCCTCTTGAAGATACATTTATTCTCAATGGCTTGTCGATCATCGGGCAAGTCCACCAAAGTCCACACTTTGTT
The DNA here is from genome assembly GCA_963921465.1 of Triticum timopheevii. Lineage (NCBI taxonomy): Eukaryota > Viridiplantae > Streptophyta > Magnoliopsida > Poales > Poaceae > Triticum > Triticum timopheevii. The sequence continues at coordinate 160,332,916 of OY997272.1, forward strand.
CTCATACATGGATCCTATCTTAGATTTCATGGTCTCTAGCCATTTGTTGAAATCTGGGATCATCGTAGCTTCTTTGTAGTTCGTAGGTTCGCCGTTGTCTAACAACATGACTTCTAGGGTAGGATTATCGTACTACTTTTGTGCGGTACGTGCTCTGGTTGACCAATGAGGTTCAATATTAACATGATCTGAGGTTTCATGATCATCATCATTTGCTTCCCCTCTGGTGTGTAGGCATCATGGGAACGGTTTTCTCTTATGTACTACTTTCCAATTCGAGAGCAGGTACAACTACCTCATCAAGTTCTACTTTCCTCCCACTCACTTCTTTCGAGAGAAATTCCTTCTCTAGAAAGGACCCATTCTTTGCAACAAAGACTTTGCCTTCGGATCTGTGGTAGAAGGTATACCCAATAGTTTCTTTCGGGTATCCTATGAAGACGCATTCTCCGCTTTGGGTTTGAGCTTATCAGGCTGAAGCTGTTTGACATATGTGTCGCATCCTCAAACTTTAAGAAACCACAACTTAGGTTTCTTGCCAAACCATAGTTCATACGGTGTCGTCTCGGCGGATTAGCCGGTGCCTTATTTAACGTGAATGCGGCTGTCTCTAATGCATAACCCCTAAATGATAGTGGCAGATCGGTAAGAGCGTCTCCAGCCGTTCAACCCCCAGGGGCTTGAAAAAGCGCCGCCTAGAGGCGCGCCGATGCAATTATCGACGTGGGGGCGCGGTCGGTTTTCCAACTGTAGGACCTTGAAGTATGTCTAGAAGGGGGGGGATTAGACTACTTGACCAATTAAAAACTTAACCTTTTCCCAATTTTAGAGTTTGGCAGATTTTAGTGATCTTTGGACAAGTCAAGCAATCTTCACACAATTCAAGCAAGCATGCAAAGAGTATATGAGTAGCGGAAATTAAAGCATGCAACTTGCAAGAATGTAAAGGGAAGGGTTTGGAGGATTCAAACACAATTGGAGACACGGATGTTTTTGTCGTGGTTCCGATAGGTGGTGCTATCGTACATCCACGTTGATGGAGACTTCAACCCACGAAGGGTAACGGTTGTGCGAGTCCACGGAGGGCTCCACCCACGAAAGGTCCACGAAGAAGCAACCTTGTCTATCCCACCATGGCCGTCGCCCATGAAGAACTTGCCTCACTAGCGGTAGATCTTCACGAAGTAGGCGATCTCCTTGCCCTTACAAACTCCTTGGTTCAACTCCACAATCTTGTCGGAGGCTCCCAAGTGACACCTAGCCAATCTAGGAGACACCACTCTCCAAGAAGTAACAAATGGTGCGTTGATGATGAACTCCTTGCTCTTGTGCTTCAAATGATAGTCTCCCCAACACTCAACTCTCTCTCATGGGATTTGTATCTGGTGGAAAGAAGATTTGAGTGGAAAGCAACTTGGGGAAGGCTAGAGATCAAGATTCATATGGTAGGAATGGAATATCTTGGCCTCAACACATGAGTAGGTAGTTCTCTCTCAGAAATGGTAAGTTGGAAGTGTAGGTTTGTTCTGATGGCTCTCTCCACGAATGAAGAGGAAGTGGAGGGGTATATATAGCCTCCACACAAAATCTAACCGTTACACACAATTTACCAAACTCGGTGGGACCGAATCAACAAACTCGGTCGGACCGATTTAGCAAATCTAGTGACCGTTAGGATTTTCAGTGGGACCGACATGCAACTCGGTAGGACCGATATGATTAGGGTTAGGGCATAACGTAATCTCGGTGAGACCGATTACACAAACTCGGTGAGACCAATTTTGGTAATTAGCTAACCAGAGAGTTGGTCAGGTAAACTCGGTGGGACTAATTCGCTCTTCTCGGTGAGACCGAAATGTTACGAAAAGGAAACAGGGAGTTTACATTGCAATCTCGGTGGGACCGATCGCTCACTTCGGTTAGACCGAAACGTTACGAAGGGAAACAGAGAGATTACAATCCCATCACGGTGAGACCGAGATCCCTATCGGTGAGACCAATTTGCCTAGGGTTTGTGGCAGTGGCTATGACATTTGAACTCGGTGGTGCCAGATAGAAAGAATCGGCAGGACCGATTTTGACTTTGGGTTTATGTCATATGTGGATGTGAGGAAGTAGTTGAGGGTTTTGGAGCATATCACTAAGCACTTGAAGCAAGAGGCCCATTAAGCAACACCTCATCCCTCCTTGAAAGTATTGGCTTTTCCTATAGACTCAATGTGATCTTGGATCACTAAAATGTAAAATGAAGAGTCTTGAGCTTTTGAGCTTGATCCAATCCTTTGTACTTAGTATTTTGAGGGATCCACTTTCATCATCCGTGCCATGCCAATTTTGGTTATTAGCTTTTTCCCCGTTGTCCGTTTTGCAATCCGGCACTCCTATGTCCTCCGACGTTCCCCTTTTGTATCCTGTTGTGAGCGGGTGTTAAACTTTCTCGGAATGGCCCAAGGTTTGCCAAGCGGCCTTGGTATACCACCGGTAGACCGCCTATCAAGTTTCGTGCCATTTGGAGTCCGTTTAATACTCCAATGTTTAAACCGGTAACCGCAAAGCCCTCTTTGTGTTGCAGCCCAACACCCCTCCAAAGTGGCCCAAAACCCATCCAAACCCCCTCCATTCTCTCGGTTCCATCATGATCGTGTGGGCGAAAACCGCACTCCATTTGGAGTCTCCTAGCTCCCTCTACCTATAAATATGTCTTCCTCCCCCGAAATTCGCGGATGAATCCCCCTAACCCTAGATCCACCTCCTCTGCGCCGCCGGACACGTCCGGACGCCGCCGAACACGTCCGCCCGCCGCCGCCCCGTCCAATCCCACATCGCCACGCGTCCAGCGCGTCTCCCCCCGCCGCCACGGCCCGGCGAAGCCCATCCGGGGTCCGCCCGGGCCCGAGCCTCCGCCGCCGCGGTCCGCAGGCGCCTGAGTCCCGCCGCCGACCGCCGCCTTCGTCCTCGGCCACCGCCGGCGAGCAGCTCTCCGGCACGGACCGCGCCGTCCCCGCCGCGCCACCTCCCGGCCCGCGCGCCGCGCCGCCAGCCCCGCGCGGCCCCGCTCCGCCTTCGCCGCCGCCGGCCGCCCCGCAGCCCGGCCCCCCGAGTTCGGCCGCACCCCCGCCGCCGCGCCCTTCCTACCGGCCCCCGAGTCCGGCCGCGCCGCCGGCTGCCGCGGCCCCCGCGCCGGTGCCCGCCGGCACTGCCTCCTCCGGCAACCCCTGACCCGGTTCCGGCGACCCCCCTCCTCTCCGGCCTCATCTCCGTCGTCCTCTCCAACTCCGGCAAGGATTCCGGCGAACCTCGATCTACGTGCAAGTCAACCCTAGATCTGTTTCTGAGAGGGTAATTTTCGTCCAAGTCCCTTTTTCTGTCATATTTTGGTCCCCTGTTCATCGCATCATAACTTGCTGCATACTGCTCCGTTTTGTGCGTGTAATATATCAAAATGTTCGTTGTGAGATGCTCTTCATTTCATTATATTGCACCATGTTTGTTTGAGCTCATATTGATGCCCTAATCATCGTTGCAAGAGTGCTATGTGATGTTAATCTGCTGAGACTGTTATAACTTGGTGATTTGTCATTTTTGTTGCATTTGATGTGTGCATCTTATGAGCATGAGCTCTACATGTGTTTTGTACTACATCATGCCATATTCACAGTGGTGCCATTCATTTATTTTTTGTGATTCTTGTAGTAGGGTACTTGCTGTTACTGTTTGTGATTCTTGCATCGAGCTCGTGAAGTTGGGTACTTGCTGTTACTGTTTTGCTTGTCTGAATCTGCTATATCCTGATGCAATGTTAACCTGCTTCTACAAGTCATACTATACATAATCTGGAGATGTTCACTAAGGATGATTTGTTATACATGTCATGCTCTATCCATTCATTCCCCTGGTTGTATTTATAGTCTGCTGTAACTTGTTGTCATCTTGCTCTCAACTTGCTAAATAATGTTGTTGTCAGCTTGTTAACATTAAGTTCAATGTTGCCATGATTGTTTCTAGTGATCCATGCGCCCTGTGAACTTGCTCTTGCCATGCTTAGATTCATAAACATGTCTTCTTGCTGTTGGTTACCTTTGCATGCCATGTATTGCTTTGTGGTGAGTGGTACAACCTCACCAACATGACTACTTATTGTTGTTCCTGCCATGTTTGAATCTGTCATATTATTTGCCATGTTTACATAGGTGCCATCATATCTTCTGTTCCTTTTTGGCTCATGGTAAGTATGGGACTTTTGTTCTATGCAATTAGTAGGTTCATGCCCTTCCTCTATTTGCCCTGTAGCATGTTGTTTGATAGCTCTAAACATTGCAACCTGATGTTATTTCTGCTAAGTTTGAAACTGTTATTATTTGCAATCTTGTCATGTCCTTTTGAGCATGTTCTAGTGATTTCTAGAGTTAGCTCAGTGTTCATGCTTTGTCATGTTTTACCTGTACTTCATGTCCATGCCTTTTGTTTCCACGTTGAGATGCTGTAGCATACTGTTTTGATGCTTGTAAGATGCCTACTTGCTGTTTTGGACAGCTTGTCCTTTAACCTTGTATAGAGTGTGTATGTTGAACCGTTGCTCCGTTTTTAGTGTGCCCTATATGAAACTTGCTTAGATTTGCATGTAGCTTAATATTATCATATTGTATCCTTGTTTTGAGGTGTTTGCTTGATGTTTGGATGCATTTTGCATCAATGTCATGTTTAACTTGTTTTGCTCATATCTTCTAGGCCGTAGCTCCGAATTAAATGAACTTTATATGTAACTTGACTAGAATTTCGTGTAGTTCCTCTTGATGCTCTTTAACTTGCTGTTTAATAACCTCAACTTAATGTTTGTTCAGATCTGGACCAACTTTGAAACTTGCATATGAGGACTTATCGGAATTGTTAGATGTTGCTTCCGGCCTCATTTAAACTTGCTTTGATGTGTTTCTCTTGTATGCATCATCTCTTGCCATGAGTAGCTTCATGTAGCTTTGTCATGCATCATGCTTGTTGTGCATCTTGTCTTCCCTATGTGTGGTGTGTTTACCATGTTGTGTGCTTCTTCTCGATAGTTCCTCTTTCGTTGCGATCGTGAGGATTCGTTCGTCTACGTTTGGTTCGTCTTCGTGGCTTCATCTTCTTCATGGACTCGTTCTTCTTCCTAGCGGGATTTCAGGCAAGATGACCGTCACCTTGGATCTCACTACTATCATTGCTATGCTAGTTGCTTCGTTCTATCACTCTGCTGCGCTACCTATCTCTTGCTTATCAAGCCTCCCAAATTGCCATGTCAGCCTCTAACCTTTTTACCCTTCCTAGCAAACCGTTGTTTGGCTATGTTACCACTTTGCTCAGCCCCTCTTATAGCGTTGTTAGTTGCAGGTGAAGTTGAAGATTGCTCCATGGTGGACAGGATTATGTTGGGATATCACAATATCTCTTATTTAATTAATGCATCTATATACTTGGTAAAGGGTGGAAGGCTCGGCCTTATGCCTTGTGTTTTGTTCCACTCTTGCCGCCCTAGTTTCCGTCATACCGGTGTTATGTTCCCGGATATTGCGTTCCTTACAAGGTTGGGTGATTTATGGGACCCCCTTGACAGTTCGCTTTGAATAATCCTCCAGCAAGGCCCAACCTTGGTTTTACCATTTGCCTCACCACCACCTACTTTTCCCTTTGGAGTAATTAACCCAAGGGTCATCTTTATTTTAGCCCCCCCGGGCCAGTGCTTTTCTAAGTGCTGGTCCGAACTAGAGCCCTTTGCAGCGCCCCCTCAGGGAAATTTGAGGTCTGGTTTTAGTTGTACGGATAGCTCATCCGGTGTTGCCCTGAGAACGAGATATGTGCAGCTCCTATCGGGATTGTCGGCACATCGGGCGGCTTTGCTGGTCTTGTTTTACCATTGTCGAAATGTCTTGTAAACCGGGATTCCGAGACTAATCGGGTCTTCCTGGGAGAAGGAATATCCTTCGTTGACCGTGAGAGCTTATCATGGGCTAAGTTGGGACACCCCTGCAGGGTTACAAACTTTCGAGAGCCATGCCCGCGGTTATGTGGAAGATGGGAATTTGTTAATGTCCGGTTGTAGATAACTTTATACCAGATCCGAATTAAAACGCATCAACTGAGTGTGTAGCCGTGATGGTCTCTTTTCGGCGGAGTCCGGGAAGTGAACACGGTTTTGGGTTATGCTTGACGTAAGTAGGAGTTCAGGATCACCTCTTGATCATTGCTAGCTTCACGACCGTTCCGTTTCTCTCTTCCCGCTCTTATTTGCGTATGTTAGCCACCATATATGCTTAGTCGCTGCTGCAACCTCACCACTTTACCCCTTCCTTTCCCATTAAGTTTTGCTAGTCTTGATATCCATGGTAATGGTATTGCTGAGTCCTCGTGGCTCACAGATTACTACAACAACAGTTGCAGGTACAGGTTATGCGATGATCATGACGCGAGAGCGATGTTTACTTGTTTTGGAGTTCTTCTTCTGCTTCTTCTTCGATCAGGGGATAGGTTCTAGGTCGGCAGCCTGGGCTAGCAGGGTGGATGTCGTTTGAGTTTCTGTTTGTGTTTCATACGTAGTCGGATGGTGCTCTTATGTAAGATGATGTTGTATTCGGGTGGCATTGTATGCCTTTTGTATGTATCCCCATCTATTATGTAATGTTGATGTAATGATATCCACCTTGCAAAAGCGTTTCAATATGCAGTTCTATCCTTGGTGGGACCTTCAAGTCTCTTTAGGATAGTATCGCATATTGGGCGTGACAAGTTGGTATCAGAGCCTCGACCGACCTTAGGAGCCCCCCTTGTTTGATCGTGTAGTTTGGCCGTTGTTGAGTCTAGAAGAAAATTGTTTTTGGAGTCTAGTTATATCGGAGAGTAGGAATTCTTTTTACTCCTCAGCCCCTTCGTCGCTCTGGTGAGGAATCTTGACGTAGGTGTTTTGAATTACTCCTCTTCCCGTTCAAATTTTTCTTTAGGATCACGTGGTTAGTTTCGTGAGTTGTCCATCCTCTTTTGTCCGGTGCATCTCTCGTCAAGTCGACTTGTACCTCTTTGTCTTTTGCGAGATCGATCCTCAGTTCCTCCGACGTCACTATTTTTCCCTATCCGAAGTTGTCTTTGTTTTTCCCACCCGCCCACCCCTTTTTCTTCTTGGAACCATAGTCCATAATCGAGTATCCATCCTACTCGTGCGAAGCCTTTGCTTTCTTTCCTCAATGATTTCAACCGGTGCTTTCTCTTCAAGGTATTTGTTGGTTCCCCGTCCAAGTTGCCTTTGTTTTTCCCGCCCTCCCACCTTTTTTCTTCCCAGAGTTTGAGTCTCTTTTGACCATCAATGTCATTCGTGCGGAACCTCTTCAGTCCTTCGCCAATTATTTGAACCGGTGAATTCTCGTCTCGTTCGTCATTCTTCATCCCTTTCTTTTTCCGGTGCACTCAATTCAAGTTTTCGGTGTTGATCATATTCTTTTCCTCGGCTCAAATGTTTTCCCCTTGCTCGTTCGCCTCTCGCTAGTTTATCTTTTCAGAGTGCTCAAGACATCTCAAGAGATTCGTCTTTGTTCGAATTAATTTGAGGTTGTCACCTCAATCAAATATTTGAATTGTTCCGGTGCATCACCTATCTCTTCAACAATCATTTCTCAATGGAGTTTCTTTTAGTGGGACCTAACCCACAGGTCTTTTCCCAGGACCTTACCTGACTCTTCTAATCCCCCCGGAGTTATTCTCAATTCTTTTCAAGTGTGACATAAGAATGGATCCCATCAGTCACATGCCTTCTCCAAGATCGCTTTCAAATTCTTTTCATTGTTGGCCCAACCTCTTCGCTTTTCATTCTCCTGGAGTATCTCAGTAATTTTGGTGGTGTTTCTCGTCATCATTTGAAGACCGAAGAAGAGTTTCTCTAAATTTTGCCCGTTCTCTCGAAGATTCGTGGTTCTAGCTTCATGTTACCCTCTCGAATTATTCCATTTGTTAGATATTCCTTTTCTCACCCATCCGGAGTATGTCAGGAGTTGATTTCTGTTTCTTTTCATCGGAGGCCATCATCCCAGAAGAATTCTTTGTCCTCACATTTCAGCTACAGTTATCCAATTACCCGATGCTTCGTTCAAGTGTTCTTTAATCAGCTCATGATCTCTTTATTCTTTGGCATCTAAATCCCCTCTAGCATATTGGTTCTTCTAATTCTTCCCGGTGATTCATTCTCTTTCGTCAGCCATTTCCGAATTCTTACGGTGGTTCGTTCAAGATTCTTTTTCCTTGATTATCATATTTTTTCATTCGTTCTTTCCAATCCTATCGGTGGTTCATGAAGACTTTCTCAAATTTTGTGTTATACCCCCTTAATCCTTTTCAAGAAGAATAAGTAGTATGCAAAATCCATTGCTTGTCATCAATTTAATTTGATGAAGGATAAGCATACGATAAATCTTATTCTTATTTTCCTCCAAGTGAGTAATCCCTTGCTTCGGAGTTTGTTCTTGATGAATAAATTCTAGTTTCAAGTATTTTCATCTGTTCTTTTCCGGAGTTCAAATTTCCTCGGCCATCTTGTCGGAACCTCCATCTAAATCATCGCCAAGGCTCATCTTATTCTTTCATCCTTCACTTTACTCGTCATCCTTTTGTCACCGGAGTTCTTCATAGTGGTTCTTCATGATTTAATTCATTACTCAAGTGTTCATCAAGATTCTTCTCGAAGGAGCTCAAGTATCTTTCCTTTTTGCTTTTCGAAGTGCAATTAATTCTCCGTATTCTGTTAACGTGGAGTTTTGCATTTTCTTCGTTCTTCTCAGCTATCCAATCATTTCCGTTTGTGGCTGGTTATCACCTTATGATCTTGAGATGTTACCTATAAGACCACAACTAGCTTATTCTTCTCGTTGTTGATTTTCTCAACAAATCCGTTTAAACCTTCCTTCTAAAGATGCTTTCAATTTCATTCGTGGCACAAGTTGTCATTTTCTTCTCCGTTCTTTTCATTCAACTCTTTTAATTCTTTCCGGAGGTTTTGTGTAATGTCTTCATCAAGTATCATTCCATCCTCTCAAGCTCGTGTTCTGTTCCTCCATGTTTCAGCCGGAGCGTTGCCTAAATCCTTTCAGTCTTATTCGTTTCTTATCTCGTTCTAACCGGAGTGGTTTCATAGTCTATCTGATTCCGTAAGCTTTCGATTCTCGTCATTCTCGTCGTTCCTCTCTTCTTCTCGAGTGCTCTCGATTCTTTGCTTCGTTTCTTGAGTTCTTGTTTCACCTCATCCCTTTTCCCTTCCGCCTCGGTCCTAAGATCTCGGGACGAGATCTCTTGTTAGTGGAGGAGAGTTGTAACGCCCCGGATCCGATGCGCTAGGTGTCCACCAGTTATTCACCGTTGTTGCCATGTCATTTGCTTGCGTGTTGCATTTTGCCATGTCATCATGTGCATCTCATTTTGCATACATGTTTGTCTCATGCATCCGAGCTTTTTCCCCGTTGTCCGTTTTGCAATCCGGCACTCCTATGTCCTCCGGCGTTCCCCTTTTGTCTCCTGTTGTGAGCGGGTGTTAAAATTTCTTGGAATGGCCCGAGGTTTGCCAAGCGGCCTTGGTATACCACCGGTAGACCGCCTGTCAAGTTTCGTGCCATTTGGAGTCCGTTTGATACTCCAACGGTTAACCGGGTAACCGCAAAGCCCTCTTTGTGTTGCAACCCAACACCCCTCCAAAGTGGCCCAAAACCCATCCAAACCCCCTCCATGCTCTCAGTCGTTCGATCTCGATCGTGTGGGCGAAAACCGCACTCCATTTGGAGTCTCCTAGCTCCCTCTACCTATAAATATGTCTCCTCTGCGCTGCCGGACACGTCCGGACGCCACCGGACACGTCCGCCCGCCGCCGCCCCGTCCAATCCCACATCGCCACGCATCCAGCGCGTCTCCCCCCACCGCTGCGGCCCGGCGAAGCCCATCCAGGGCCCGCCCGGGCCCGAGCATCCGCCGCCGCGGCCCGCCGCCGACCGCCGCCTTCGTCCTCGGCCGCCACCGGCGAGCAGTTCGCCGGCGCGGACCGCGCCGTCCCCGTCACGCCACCTCCCGGCCCGCGCGCCGCGCCGCCAGCCCCACGCGGCCCCGCTCCGCCTTCGCCGCCGCCGGCTGCCCCGCGGCCCGGCCCCCCGAGTCCGGCCGCGCCCCCGCCGCCGCGCCCTTCCGGCCGGCCCCCGAGTCCGGCCGCGCCGCCGGCTGCCGCGGCCCCCGCGCCGGTGCCCGCCGGCACCGCCTCCTCCGGCGACCCCCGACCCGGTTCCGGCGACCCCCCTCCTCTCCGGCCTCATCTCCGTCGTCCTCTCCAACTCCGGCAAGGATTCCGACGAACCTCGATCTACGTGCAAGTCAACCCTAGATCTGTTTCTGAGAGGGTAATTTTAGTCTAAGTCCCTTTTTTGTCATATTTTGGTCCCCTGTTCATTGCATCGTAACTTGCTATATACTGCTCCATTTCATGCATGTAATATATCAAAATGTTCGCTGTGAGATGCTCTTCATTTCATTCCATTGCACCATGTTTGTTTGGGTTCATCTTGATGCCCTAATCATCGTTGCAAGAGTGCTATGTGATGTTAATCTGCTGACACTGTTATAACTTGGTGATTTGTCATTTTTGTTGCATTTGATGTGTGCATCTTATGAGCATGAGCTCTACATGTGTTTTGTACTACATCATGCCTTCTTCCCAGTGGTGTCATTCATGTATTTTTTGTGATTCTTGTAGTGAGTGCATCGAGCTCGTGAAGTAGGGTACTTGCTGTTACTGTTTTGCTTGTCTGAATCTGCTATATCCTGATGCAATGTTAACCTGCTTCTACAAGTCATGCTATACATAATCTGGAGATGTTCACTAAGGATGATTTGTTATACATGTCATGATCTATCCATTCATGCCCTTGCTTGCATTTATAGTCTGCTGTAGCTTGTTGTAATCTTGCTCTCAACTTGCTAAATAATGTTGCTGTCAGCCTGTTAACTTTAAGTTCAATGTTGCCATGATTGTTGCTAGTGATCCATGCACCCTATAAACTTGCTCTTGCCATGCTTAGCTTCATAAACATGTCTTCTTACTGTTGGTTACCTTGCCATGCCATGTATTGCTTTGTGGTGAGTGGTACAACCTCACCAACATGACTACTTATTGTTGTTCCTGCCATGTTTGAATCTGTCATATTATTTGTCATGTTTACATGGGTGCCATCATATCTTCTGTTCCTTTTTGGCTCATGGTCTGTAAGGGACTTTTGTTCTATGCAATTACTAGGTTTATGCCATGCCTTTGTTTGCCATGATAAGGTCCTCCAGCATGTTGCTTGATAGCTCTAAACATTGCAACCTGATGTTATTTCTGCTAAGTCTGAAACTGTTATTATTTGCAATCTTGCCATGTCCTTTTGAGCATGTTCTAGTGATTTCTGGAGTTAGCACAGTGTTCATGTTTTGTCATGCTTTACCTGTACTTCATGTCCATGCCCTTTGTTCCATGTTGAGATGCTGTAGCATACTGTTTTGATGCTTGTAAGATGCCTACTTGCTGTTTTGGACAGCTTGTCCTTTAACCTTGTATAGTGTATGTGTTGAACCGTTGCTCCGTTTTGAGTGTGCCCTATATGACACTTGCTTAGATTTGCATGTAGTTTCATATTATCATGTTGCATCCTTGTTTTGAGGTGTTTGCTTGATGTTTGGATGCATTTTGCATCAATGCCATGTTTAACTTGTTTTGCTCATATCTTCTAGGCCGTAGCTCCGAATTAAATGAACTTTATATGTAACTTGACTAGAATTTCGTATAGTTCCTCTTGGTGCTCTTTAACTTGTTGTTTAATAACCTCAACTTAATTTTTGTTCATATCTGGACCAACTTTGAAACTTTCATATGAGGACTTACCGGAATTGTTAGATGTTGCTTCCGGCCTCATTTTAACTTGCTTTGATGTGTTGCTCTTGTATGCATCATCTCTTGCCATGAGTAGCTTCATGTAGCTTTGACATGCATCATGCTTGTTATGCATCTTGTCTTGCCTATGTGTGGTGTGTTTACCATGTTGTGTGCTTCTTTCGTTGCGATCGTGAGGATTCGTTCGTCTACGCTTGGTTCGTCTTCGTGGCTTTATCTTCTTCATGGACTCGTTCTTCTTCCTAGCGGTATTTTAGGCAAGATGACCGTCACCTTGGATCTCACTACTATCATTGCTATGCTAGTTGCTTCGTTCTATCGCTATGTTGCGCTACGTATATCTTGCTTATCAAGCCTCCCAAATTGCCATGTCAGCCCCTAACCTTTTTACCCTTCCTAGCAAACCGTTGTTTGGCTATGTTACCGCTTTGCTCAGCCCCTCTTATAGCATTGTTAGTTGCAGGTGAAGTTGAAGATTTCTCCATGGTGGACAGGATTATGTTGGGATATCACAATATCTCTTATTTAATTAATGCATCTATATGCTTGGTAAAGGGTGGAAGACGGCCTTATGCCTGGTGTTCTGTTCCACTCTTGCCGCCCTACGGTCATCTTGGGAGTAATTAACCCAAGGGTCATATTTATTTTAGCCCCCCCGGACCAGTGCTTTTCTAAGTGCTGGTCCGAACTAGAGCCCTTTGCAGCGCCCCCTCAGGGAAACTTGAGGTCTGGTTTTAGTTGTACGGATTGCTCATCCGGTGTTGCCCTGAGAACGAGATATGTGCAGCTCCTATCGGGATTGTTGGCACATCGGGCGGCTTTGCTGGTCTTGTTTTACCATTGTCGAAATGTCCTGTAGACCGGGATTCCGAGACTGATCGGGTCTTCCTGGGATAAGGAATATCCTTCGTTGATCACGAGAGCTTATCATGGGCTAAGTTGGGACACCCCTGCAGGGTTATCAACTTTCGAGAGCCGTGCCCGCGGTTATGTGGCAGATGGGAATTTGTTAATGTCCGGTTGTAGATAACTTGACACCAGATCCGAATTAAAACGCATCAACCGAGTGTGTAGCCGTGATGGTCTCTTTTCAGCGGAGTCCGGGAAGTGAACACGGTTTTGGGTTATGCTTGACGTAAGTAGGAGTTCAGGATCACCTCTTGATCATTGCTAGCTTCACGACCATTCCGTTTGCTCTCTTCTCGCTCTTATTTGCGTATGTTAGCCACCATATATGCTTAGTCGCTGCTACAACCTCACCACTTTACCCCTTCCTTTCCCATTAAGCTTTGCTAGTCTTGATACCCATGGTAATGGGATTGCTGAGTCCCCGTGGCTCACAGATTACCACAACAACAGTTGCAGGTACAGGTTATGCGATGATCATGATGCGAGAGTGATGTTTACTTGTTTTGGAGTTCTTCTTCTGCTTCTTCTTCGATTAGGGGATAGGTTCCAGGTCGGCAGCCTGGGCTAGCAGGGTGGATGTCGTTTGAGTTTCTGTTTGTGTTTCATCCGTAGTCGGATGGTGCTCTTATGTAAGATGATGTTGTATTCGTGTGCATTGTATGCCTTTTTTATGTATCCCCATCTATTATGTAATGTTGATGTAATGATATCCACCTTGCAAAAGCGTTTCAATATGAGGTTCTATCCTTGGTGGGACCTTCGAGTCTCTTTAGGATAGTATCGCATATTGGGCGTGACACGAGAGCTCCCCATAAATTTGTGCATAGTTTAAGATTTGCTTTGGACTGCAAATGCACAAGGAATTAGGCTCATGGGTTACTCTTCCATGTCACATACATCTTGGTGGAGCGCTCAAAATAATAAAGATTGAATACATGCACTCATCACCAAGCAAAGTGAATGATCATATAAGGATAGGTAAGATAATATCATCTAACAGGCATAAGTGTAGCTTATGATCAAACACATGATCATCAATGTATCACACAGACATAGAGTATCTCAAACAAGCAAACAAAGTTTAACCACCAAAGCAAGAGAGAACAAAAAGCAACACTCTCTCGAAGCCTATGATCTATACATTTTTCTCCCCCTTTGGCAACAAGTTACCAGAAAGTTCCTAGAAAATGCATAGTACTATATCGTCTCTTAGGCTTGGTTTTCATGTGGTGGTGTAGATAGAACGCGAAGGACGAAAGCATCAGTTGATGTAGATGGAGCTGGAGGTGCTGAAGCTGGTTGCATTGGAACTATAGGAGCTGTAGCTGGTGCAGATAAAGTGGCTCCGGTGTCTGTCACTGGCACTGCAGCTGATCTCTGAGCAGTAGGCACTTTGGCAAATGCATCTGTGGTTGTCTTGCCTTTCCTCTCCTCCATGTCATCCTGAAGCTGCTCAACAATAGACTGGATCTCAGTCACCTTCACATCTAAATTGTAGAACTTCTACTCCATGATCCTCTCCAGGCTCTCCTGGTTTTGATTCAAGGTGGCCAACCCCTTCTCAATCCTCAGAGTGGATGCAATCAAGTAGCCTAGTTGATCCTATTTGATTTTCAGAAAGTACTGAGATGCCTCTTCCATTGTTGGCATCTTGGAAGCCTTCTCTGTCCTTGCCTTCTCCTTCTCGGCTTGAGCATGCACAGAAGATGGTTCATTCAATTCATCACAACTTGATTGTCCTCAAAGTCTGGATAGAGAACAAAGTGTTCCTTATCCAACAGATATGTGCCTGTGCCATCTTGGAGTTAATCAGCTCCTGAATCTATGGGGCATATCCACAACTTCTCTTTTGGTCTGCTGCTGTCCTCTTGATAGTCTCAACCATGAGGCTCATGACCTTGAATTTTTGTGGCACATCAAACAAGTGTAGCAAGTTTATAGCATGGCCTCTTATCATGTTGTGGTCACCTGAATTGGGCAATAGAGTATGCCTTAGGATCCAGTTGATCGTTGGTAGCCCTGACAGAAGAAAATGGACTGACCCAAACTTGTGTGTTTCAACTGCAGCATCTGGGATCTCCTTGTACATATGAGCCATGGAATTGTGATCCATCTTCTTCTTGGCATAGACATCCAAGTCATCTTCACTCTCCTTTGGTGCATTGATTAGATTGGCCCATTCCTCAATGGTTGATTGGTACCTTGTACCTTCAGACATCCAAACTATCCTGCCATCTGGATAGAAATGTGCTATGGAGTAGAATTGCATAATGAGCTCATCATTCCACTTTGTGAGCTTCTGCCCAACAAAGTCTGCAACTCCACAAGCAATGAGGCTGTCTTGCACTCCAGTATAGTGTTCCTCATTCTCCTTCATGTAGGTCCAGTCGACCCACCTCATGTCACAAACTATAGCCTTCTTGTCCAACAACACTGTCTCATAGAAATCATGTTGTTCCTTTGTGTGGAACCTGTAATCAACAGCAGTCCTTCTCCTGATAGCATATGGATCTGAAAACCTCCACAGTCTGAGTCCTGCATCCTTTCTTAGCTTCATGTTCTCAGCCACGGGATGAGCATCATTATGGTCTGAAATCTTTGGTTTGAGCTTCCTCAGGACTTGTCCTTCTTCATCTTCCTCAGCAGCAACTTCAGGCACTGGGGCCTTGTTCTTCTCAGCAGCTTGTATACTCCTGGTATTCCTCTTTGGTGCATTCTTGGGCTTGGGGCAGCTTTGGGTGCTTCTTTGGGCTTTGATGATGCAGCCCCTGACTTAATAGCATCACCCATCAGCTTTTGTGCCTTGGGTGCTGGTGCAGCAACCTCTTCTTCCTCTTCCTCATCAGAGTCTCTCCTCATAGAGGGATTGCCAAGAACTTTGGCAGTGGTGGTTCTGACTCTCTTCTTCTTTTTACCTTGACCAGCAGTTTCATCTTCTGACTCAATAGTATACTTCATTGTTTCTCCATTGGCAATCTTCCTGGGTTTGGAAGTGGGAATCCTTCTTGCAGGTGCCTTTTTCTGCACTACTGGCTTAGTGGCTGCAGCTAAACCATATTCTTTCTTGACCACCTTGTTCTTGGAAGTGGCCTCATCTTCTACTGCCACATAGTCCTCATCCTCAGATTCTGAGGTTCTTTTCTTCCTTGTCCTGGTGGCAGCTTTAGGAAAATTGCTTGGGGTGCTCCTACTGCCATCATCTGAGGAACTAGAGGGACTAGTGCCCTCACTCATGTGAACCTGCTCTTCTTCCCTGTTCTGACTATCACTTTGGTCTGACATGCTGCAAACACTGACTGCTGACCCTGTGAATAGTTATAGATGAGATAGAGTGGATGAGCATCACAAAATGCAGAGATTTTTGCAAAAGAATGATTCAAAAACTTAGTTTTAGTTTTCCATAGAAAGCATTTCGGATCAACCGATTTTCAGACTCGATGATACCGAAGCAGTTTTGGAACCTAAACTAGTGAACTCGGTCAGACCGAGTCATAGTTCGGTGGCACCGAGACTGCTAGGGTTTCACAAAGTTCTAAAATCGGTCACACCGATTAGCAATTCTCGGTCAGACCGAGAGTTACTAGTGCATTGGCGTTAGCCGAATCGATGGGACCAAGTTTTTCAACTCGGTGGGTCCGAGATGGTTTCGGCGGAAACCTAACGCTAAATTTTCAATTGAGGGCAAGAATCATAATGAACACAATGTGCTGAGAATCAGACGAGGATAGCACTGTGATCGAGTCCATACCCTAGCTTGGCGATGAACTCGCTACGGCGGCAACGGCGGAGATGAAAACCGTTGACGGCAGCGGAGACCAACGACAGGAGGCGGCTGGCGACGAAGTCGACGATCCGGAGACCTAGTAGGCAGAGCGAGCTATGCGCGGGCGAAGGGGTTTGGAGAAAGTTTTCCATATTTTTGCCCGTGTGAATATATAGCCCGACCTGTCGGTGTGACCGAGTGGAACTACTCGGTGGCACCGAGATGCATAATTGTTGTCAGTTACTGCAACTCGGTGTGACCGAAAAGTTCAAATTGGTTGCACCGATATTGAAAACCTAGATCAACTTAGTGATCTCGGTATGACCGAAATGGAAGAATCGGTCAGACCGAAAAGCACAAAGAAGTTTTGGAAGTTTTAAGTCTATGACGAATCGGGGACTCCGAGTGCTCCTCACACAGAGTGGTTCGAATCTGACTTGATCAAATTTTGTGTTGTAGCATGAATAGAGTTTGAGACGAGAAAAGCATAGATAGCTAGAGAAGGTTCTTAGGCATTCTTGTCCATCCACTTGGAAAAAGAAAAAGAGACCAATCAATCAAAATAACAAGTGGATGTCCTCGAATGAGTAAAATATGCAACCAACATGCTCACACAATAAAATGGCAAATGAAATATGTGTTAAAGCATGCACAACCAATTCTAGCATCTATCAAACAATTGGTGATGACTAGGTCATCTATATATGAGTATATTGACTTAGGAGCCAAATGAGAACATTTGATCATAGGTCATACTCATCGTTTAAGCTC
The DNA here is from genome assembly GCA_963921465.1 of Triticum timopheevii. Classification (NCBI taxonomy): domain Eukaryota; kingdom Viridiplantae; phylum Streptophyta; class Magnoliopsida; order Poales; family Poaceae; genus Triticum; species Triticum timopheevii. The sequence goes on from OY997272.1 coordinate 160,350,279, forward strand.
AAGTGGGGTTACCACTTTTACATAATGCATTGATGTGTTCACATCATTAGAGTTGCTTTGACTCAATTCTTAGAGTTAAGCTCCCCCTAGATGTGAGATCCCGCCTTAGAGGGATGAACTAACCTTGGGTTTTGTCGATGATGACTTCATGTAGGTGTTGAAGATGTGGACGCTCAATGTTGATGTAGATCATTTGGAGCAATCCTTTGGAGTGAGTTGCACTTTCAATACCTACATGGATTAGTCCCACAAGGAACAAACAAGGATATCCATAGACATAGAGTGATGCACACACAAGATGATGTCCATGAAAACATTTGGTTACCTTGTCCCTTGCCTTACCAACATGAGGGTTTGTGACTCCTTGAACTAGTGCAAGATATGGAAGTTGATTGCACTTGTCCATGCCATAATGATATGAGTGAAGAATGTTGGCAGAGTCACCCTCAAGAACACTCTAGTTCTTCTTCTTCGGGATCCACATCATCTTGATGGGAATCCTTGGAGTTGTAGTTGTACTTGATGAAGTAGAACTTGATGTAGTCTTGGGAACCCACTTGACCAAGGCCTTAGGTGCTTCTTCAAATGCATCAATCTCCTCTTGAAGCTTGTCCTTGCCTTTGTTCTTGTGGTCTTATGGTGGAAGATCATCTTGTGCTTGTGTTCCTTTGAGGGAAGTAGGATCATACTTCTCTTGTTGAGGAACAAACTTCGTCTTGGGGTATTGATCTTCTTCCCACTCAACTCCATTGGCATTGAACTTTCGTTCAAAACCAACACCTTGATTCCTCCGGTTCCTTCCTTGCTTGCGTACAATTTCCTCGAATTGCTTACTCCCGGCAAGGCTCTTGTATACACCTTTCTCTATAGTTCCCTTCAATAAGCTATTTTCTTGCTCAAGTGTAACTTGGCTAAGAGAATCATTAGTGGAATCAAGAGAACTACTAGAAGCAACAATATTGGATTTAGCATTATTATTGTTACCACTAGAGGAAGAAGCTTTCTTGTTCTTGTTACTAGACTTGACTTGAGGCATGTAAGTAGATAAGAGTAAACACTTGGCAATGTAAGATGAACTTTTCTTACGGAGATCATCATTGATTGCCTTTAAGAACTCATGCTCTTGCTCAATATTGGATTTAGCATTATTATTGTTACCACTAGAGGAAGAATCTTTCTTGTTCTTGTTACTAGACTTGACTTGAGGCATGTAAGTAGATAAGAGTAAACGCTTGGCAATGTAAGAAGAACTTTTCTTACGGAGATGATCATTGATTGCCTTTAAGAACTCATGCTCTTGCTCAAGATTGAGCTTTTCAAAGCATAACTTCTCATGAGCCCTTAAAAGTTCTCGATGATCTTCGAAGATAGTCTCATGAGCTAACTTAAGAGTGTTTAGTTCTTTAGTTAGAAGCTCAATCTTCTCCTTATCATTGTCATTTGTTTTATCTTGATTAGCATGATTAATTGACGTTTCATCATAGTATACATTACTAGAGTTGTCAATAAGTAAATCATCATCACCTAACAAGTCATCTTCGTTACTATTAAAATCAACATACTCGGGGTGTGTTACCTTAGGACCTTTGGCCATGAAGCATCTTCCAATTCCTTCATTTGGTGAATCAAATATGTCGTAGGAGTTGGTTGTCACAAGTGCTAGACCGGCAACACCTTCATCTTGAGTATATTCGGAGTCAGAGTGATAGCTTCTCTCGGAGTGATTGTCGGAGTCGGAGCCGGATACCCATTCACCAACATGAGCTTGATGTCTTCGTTTTGTGTAGCTCTTTGATGACTTCTCCTTCCTTTCTGAATCCTTGCTTCTCCGTGAGGGTCTTCATTCATAACGATCATCTCTACTCCTTCTCTCTCTTGGTGGTGAATCTTCTCTTCTTTTGTAGGGTGCCATACACTCATTGGAATAGTGTCCGGGTCTCCCACAATTGTAGCAATTGCGTTCTCGATTAGAAGATCTTTTGTCATTGTAGGACCTTGACTTAGAGCTTCTTTCTTTGCTTCTACTCTTGTAGAATTTGTTGAAGTTCTTCACCATTAAGCTCAATTCTTCATTGAAGGTTTGTTTCTCACTTGATGATGTGGGGGCTTCACATGAGGCTTTGTAAGCACCACTTGACTTGTTGTGAAGTTCCTCCTTATCCTTGAGTGACATCTCATGAGCAACAATTCTTCCAATGACTTCCGTTGGCTTGAGATCTTTGTAACTTGGCATCATTTGGATCAATGTGCACACGGTATCATACTTTCCATCCAATGCTCTTAGGATCTTCTTGATGATGAATCTGTCGGCCATCTCTTTGCTTCCTAAGCCGTCAATCTCATTTGTGATAAGAGCAAGCCTAGAGTACATTTCAGCGACACCTTCACCATCCTTCATTTTGAACTTGTCAAGCTGACTCTGGAGCACATCCAACTTGGATTCATTGAAGGAGTCGGTACCTTCATGCATATCAATCAAAGTATCCCAAATTTCCTTTGCATTTTCAAGACGACTGATTTTGTTGAATTCTTCGGGGCACAAGCCATTGAAGAGGATATCACAAGCTTGAGTGTTGTATTGCAGCATCTTCAATTCTTCCACACTAGCTTCACGGTTCGGCTCTCTCCCATCAAAGAATTCACCTTGCAAGCCAATACACACAATAGCCCAAACGGTGGGGTTATGTCCGAGAATATGCATTTTCATCTTATGCTTCCAACTAGCAAAATTAGTGCCATCAAAGTAAGGACCTCTACGGTGATAATTTCCCTCGCTAGACGCCATACTCTCCTAGGTTGTGAAACCAAGGCTATGACCACCAAAAGCTATGGAAATCAAAGCAAATGGAGACCAAAGCTCTGATACCACTTGTAGGACCTTGAAGTATGTCTAGAAGGGGGGGATTAGACTACTTGACCAATTAAAAACTTAACCTTTTCCCAATTTTAGAGTTTGGCACATTTCAGCGATCTTTGGACAAGTCAAGCAATCTTCACATAATTCAAGCAAGCATGCAAAGAGTATATGAGCAGTGGAAATTAAAGCATGCAACTTGCAAGAATGTAAAGGGAAGGGTTTGGAGGATTCAAACACAATTGGAGACACGGATGTTTTTGTCGTGGTTCCGATAGGTGGTGCTATCGTACATCCACGTTGATGGAGACTTCAACCCACGAAGGGTAACGGTTGCGCGAGTCCACGGAGGGCTCCACCCATGAAGGGTCCACGAACAAGCAACCTTGTCTATCCCACCATGGCCGTCGCCCATGAAGGACTTGCCTCACTAGCGATAGATCTTCACAAAGTTGGCGATCTCCTTGCCCTTACAAACTCTTTGGTTCAAATCCACAATCTTGTCGGAGGCTCCCAAGTGACACCTAGCCAATCTAGGAGACACCACTCTCCAAGAAGTAACAAATCATGCGTTGATGATGAACTCCTTGCTCTTGTGCTTCAAATGATAGTCTCCCCAACACTCAACTCTCTCTCATGGGATTTGGATCTGGTGGAAAGAAGATTTGAGTGGAAAGCAACTTGGGGAAGGCTAGAGATCAAGATTCATATGGTAGGAATGGAATATCTTGGCCTCAACACATGAGTAGGTAGTTCTCTCTCAGAAATGGTAAGTTGGAAGTGTAGGTTTGTTCTGATGGCTCTCCCCACGAATGAAGAGTAGGAGGAGGGGTATATATAGCCTCCACACAAAATCTAACCGTTACACACAATTTACCAAACTCGGTGGGACCGAATCAACAAACTCGGTCGGACCGATCTAGCAAATCTAGTGACCGTTAGGATTTTCAGTGGGACCGACATGCAACTCGGTAGGACCGATATGATTAGGGTTAGGGCATAACGTAATCTCGGTGAGACCGATTACACAAACTCGGTGAGACCAATTTTGGTAATTAGCTAACCAGAGAGTTGGTCAGGTAAACTCGGTGGGACCGATTCGCTCTTCTCGGTGAGACCTAAATGTTACAAAAAGGAAACAGGGAGTTTACATTGCAATCTCGATGGGACCGATCGCTCACTTCGGTTAGACCAAAACGTTATGATGAGAAACAGAGAGATTACAATCCCATCTCGGTGAGACCGAGATCCCTATCGGTGAGACCAATTTGCCTAGGGTTTGTGGCAGTGGCTATGACATTTGAACTCGGTGGCGCCGGATAGATAGAATCGGTAGGACCGATTTTGACTTTGGGTTTAGGTCATATGTGGATGTGAGAAAAGTAGTTGAGGGTTTTGGAGCATATCACTAAGCACTTGAAGCAAGAGGCTCATTAAGCAACACCACATCCCTCCTTGATAGTATTGGCTTTTCCTATAGACTTAATGTGATCTTGGATCACTAAAATGTAAAATGAAGAGTCTTGAGCTTTTGAGCTCGAGCCAATCCTTTGTCCTTAGTATTTTGAGGGATCCACTTTCATCAGCCGTGCCATGCCATTCATTGAGCTTTCCTGAAATATTTGTCTTGGAATAGCATTAGCTCAATGAGCTATATGTTGTTATGAATTACCAAAACCACCTAGGGATAGTTGCACTTTCAGCAACCGCCAACCCATGCCCAACCCAGACGCCTTTTTTCTGAAAGATAAACTTGGCCAAACACGACAAATTTTGGCCAAACACAACAAATTTCGGCCAAACTTGGCCAAACACACCGATATTCATTAAATATTTGTACATATAAACTTAAAAACATACTTCAAAAACTAAAAACATTAAAAGAACTACTGCACCACACTTACATGCCGAAGAACACGACGAAGGCGCTGTAGTCACTGACGTCGTCGCCGTCGTCGGTCTCCTCCTTCTTCACGCCGCCATCCTTGATGTGCCCCTGCCCTGGATCACCTTGGCAGATGGGCTTGGTTGGCGGTGGAGGTGTATCGTCGTCACTGTCGTTGAGGATGATGACGCCACCCTCATCGCAGCCGTGGCATCGGGCGGCGATCTTCTCGAGGGTGCAGCACTCGTGTACAATTTCCAACTTGACGTAGTCCTCGCGTGCCCACTTGAGGGCGGCCTCATCGTCGGCGGCCATGTTGTCGTGCTCATTCTTGACAGCGATGAGCCCCGGCTCTGTCTTGGGACTGATGAGGCGGGAGGAGGAGGAGCCACGGCCACCCTCGTTGATGACGAGGGCGCTGCCGCGAGTGCGCCACCCGAGCGGTGTCTCCACGGGCTCGACCTTCACGCTGGCAAGCGTCGGCGAGCTGGAAGAGAGGGAGGAGGAGGGGGACGAAAAACCCGCCATGCACCTGGGAAGTCAAATGCCGCCACTCCAGTGAGGGATGGGCGCCAGGGTTGCTCCGTACTGGAGCGGCATCGGGTTGCCTCCCTCGAGGTGCTCGAGGACGTTGTGCAGCATCCTCTCGGGGACGCCCCACCACAGATGGCGTCCATCGGTGTTGTGGCGCCCCCCACCAGCGTGTTGTTGGTGGAGGCGAGCTTCTCCTTGGGGCCGCGTTGGAGGTACACCACCCATCTTGCGTGGTTGTTGGCGGTGTACTCCGGGCGACCCCGCACCTCCTCCGGCAGGGAGGCCCGGACGCGCTCGGTCTTGAAAGTGCTAGTTATTGACTAGAGGGGGGTGAATAGGCGATTTTTATGAAAGTCTTCAAAACGTGGAAGTTTCGAAGACAAACAATAGAAATGACCTAATTGATATGCAGCGGAAGATAAACTACAACAAGCAAACCATAGTCAAGTATGCAATAATGTGAAAGTACAAGACTAATAGCAGCTTAGTAGTAAGGATCAGGATGGAAGATAGTATGAAGCCAACCAACGATAGTAGTCAAGCAAAGAAGTCAAACAGATACGATAGATAAGCAATGACTTCACGTAGACAAACACTAAGTAAAGGGAGGGAGAGGATAGAACCAGTCACTTGTTGAAGACACAGGAATTGTTGGACCAGTTCCAGTTGCCGTGACAACTGTACGTTTGGTTAGGGAGGCTGAGATTCAACTCAGAAGACCACGTCTTCACCTTATTCCCCTTGAGCTAAGGACACACAGTCCCCGCCCAATCACTCTGGTAAGTCTTCAAGGTAGACTTCCGAACCTTCACAGACTTTGTTCACCGGCGATCCAGAATGACTCTTGGATGCTCAGAACGCGACGCCTAACCGGCTGGAGGATTCACAGTCCTCAAGTGTAATAAGTCTTCAGGTCACACAGACAGAAAGTCTTCAGTGATGCCTAACACTCTTTGGCTCTGGGTGTTTGGGCCTTGTCCTCGCAAGGATTTCTCTCTCTCTCAAAGGCTTCGAGGTGGGTTGCTCTTAAACGACAAAAGTCGTGCACTAACTCTGAGCAGCCACCAATTTATGGTGTAGGGGGTGGGCTATTTATAGCCACTAGGCAACCCGACCTGATATGTCCGAAATGACCCTGGGTCACTAAGGAACTGACAGGTGTTCCAATGGTCAGAATTCAAACACACACGACAACTTTACTTGGGCTACAAGCAAAGCTGACTCATCCAGCTCTGGATAAGATTTGCTCTCATTGTCTTCGCTCGAAGACATAGGATTGGGTTGAGCATCACTTCAGTCATTCAGACTTTGTTCACTTGGACCCCACTTAACAGTACGGTGGTTCCTATGACTCAACAAAGAAGAAAAAGGAAACAGCGAAATGACACAGTCTTCGCGCTCCATAGTCTTCACTCAATGTCTTCTCATGGCATAGTCTTCAATATGAATATCTTCACATACCACCATTGTCGTCAATGTATTCATACATTTTTAGGGGTCATCTCCGGTAGGTAAACCGAATCAATGAGGGACACTACCTGCGTTATCCTGCAATTCTCACAAAAGCATTAGTCCCTCAACCAAATTTGTCGTCAATACTCCAAAACCAACTAGGGGTGGCACTAGATGCACTTACAATCTCCCCCTTTTTGGTGATTGATGACAAACTGGTTGAAGTTTTCAACGGGGATAAAGTATGTGAAATTGTAAAGGATAGGGTATTGCCTTCATAAGTGGAAAAGGCTCCCCCTGAAGATGTGCATATAAGTAATTTGCTTTTGGAATGCAAATGCACATGGCAGGTTGTACTTGTGGAGATCCTCTTCAACTTATGACGATAATTCATCATGCATGAAATGATATAACAAAGAGAATGACATGGATAATGAAAAATGGACGTCTGCAGAATGATCTAAATGTGGAAGTTGTCATCGCACATGCGGAATTTATCATCGCATCATAGAAAAGCAAATTAGTAGCATATGACCATCGAGTTTAAGGGTTACAACTCAAAGAACCAAATGTATCAAAAGCGAGAGTTGTAAACACTAGGCAAAATATAAAGAAACCGCCCATATGAACCCGCTTGAAGACTATCAAACTCATATGCTTCTCCCCCTTTTGTCAGTAAGGACAAAAAAGGTTTGAAGACATAGAGCATCTACTCGTTCCCATGAGGAGTACGTGAAGCAGCAGGGTTGTCGTTGTTGTTTGGCGGTGTAGACGAACTTGGTGCAGTGTCGATGCGTGCAGAAGTAGGGGGCGGTGAAGTAGCATCATCTTCATCATCGATCACTTTGGCATTCACTGTTGCCGCGGAGGAAGAATAATCAGAGTCTTCAAGGGATGGAGTTCGACGTAGGACAACATTCCATGGAGGAGTGGAGTCAAACTTGAATCTTTTAGTGAAGCCATCGTCTTGAAGATCTGCTTCAGCACTGAGCAGTGTCAAACTCTTCCATGATCGCCGACAGGTCTCGTGAGTGACAAAAGCATTCTTGGTGGCAAGATTTCGAATGCGATTGACGTCCACCAAGAGGCTTTGCATCTGTCGCTTGAGCCAAAAGTGATGTTTGTCTTGTTTCTGATGCAGTGCCACAAGAAGTTCTCGGTCATTTAGGACACGAGAGTGCTTCTTAGGCCTTGAGTAGGGGTTCTTTGCACTGTCAAAGAAGGTGTTGTGGCTTTTGAAGCCATTTGCATTGAAGGACCCTGTAGAGGTGGCAGTACCTGGGAACCTTGGCAGTCTTGGCTCTGGTTTCTGGACCAGAGGCCTATGCTCAACATGATAATCAAACTGTATTGGTGGTGCACTTCTCCTTCTAGAACGCTCGAAAGAGGGACTTCAGGCCTTGGTCCTTTCCGAAGCCTGCGTAATGCTGGCGACGCCTTTGGAGTTGGAGTTGGCTGGGCCTCAATGTCTTCTTCTTCTTCTTGCACAGGTGGTGTGACTTGTTGTTGTTGGGGAGTACTCGGGGAGTCTTGTTGTTGTGGGTGATCAGCCCATGATGCATCCTGAGCAATTGGCGTCAGAGCACGACCAATGCTAATGAGTTTGCTGTTCGTGAGAACTGGCGATGATACCAAGTTGTGTTCGATCTAAGGAAGAACTTCATCATCTTCAACATTGTCATTGTGACCAATGTCTTCAGCAGTGGTGGGATCAACTGCTGGAATGTCTTCAGCTTCATGAGCCTCTGTGGAAGCAGGCTCATGAACTATCATCCGTCGTTCTTGGTGTTCAAATGCAGGGTGAACCATTGAGATAGGTTCAACAACTAAGGGCTCTATGGGAGCAGCCCGATTCTTCTTGGTTTTGAGCTTCTTCTTGGAGGGAGCAACATCAGAGGCTTCAGTATTTTTCCTTTTTCTGGCTTCAGCCTCAGCAGTCCTCGTCTTCTTCCGTTCTGAAGCGGTTGACATGACCTTTGGCTTCGAGCTAGTCATGCTGCTTGGGAAGACTATGCGAGGTTCTTCCTGCCTTGAAGGTGCAGATTGGTCAGTTGATATCTTCTTCTTCTTTGCAGTCATTCTGGGGTCAATGCCAGGATGACCAAGAGCCTTGCGCTTCTCAGCCTCATTGTAGGCTAGCACACACTTGTCAGCCAGACTCTTCATGCGCTCACGAGAGCCTTGAGCTTCTTCGCGCTTCTTGTGAAAGGCTTCTTTGAGCTCGTGCAGCATGATCTTGAAGTTTTTGACATCTTGCACGCTGAGCTTTGCCACATGCTTCTTGAACTGAGCTTTCTCATAGTCGATCTTGTGCTTCAGTTCAACGATGCGCTGAGCAAGAGCTAGTTCAGAAGCAATGGCACCATTGAAGGAGACACTGACGCCAATGGGATGTTGCAGATCTTCAAAGCTGAGATTTGGGGTGTCAAACCACTCATCAATGAAGTTATGGATGATTGCCACATCGAAGAGAGGCAAATCATTGAAGATCTCTGCTTCTTATTTGCTCTTGATCAGTTGCTCAAGAGCATCATCTGCAAGATCTTCATCGCTGGACAGATCAATGTGCTCTTCTCGCAGAATGGCAGCAGGAGTCAAGGTCTGATCAGTATGCTTGACGATTTTCTTTTCCTTCTCCGTCTTCTTGGAGATACATGATAGATCTTCAGACTGCACACTGTCTTCAGGAGGTGCAGTGGCCAGTGGCTTCGCACATGAAGCTTTTGGAGGAGCAGCTGATCTTGAAGCCTTAGCCTTCTTTGGCTTCTTCGGCTTTGGAGTAGGAGCTGGGGCTTCATCAGTGTCAGCATCATCATCAGAATGATCCACTTTGGCACCTTGGACCAAGATGTGAGTGATGAGGCCATCAAGGTTGCAGAAGGGACCGATGACATTGGGTTCTGCATCACGTGAGCCGTCAGCACAGGGAGCAGAGGGACCAGGGTTGAAGTCTAATCCCAATGACTTCTTGTTTTCCTTGGCCGATGCCTTTGCGTGCTGGAAGTTGCGCTTGAAGAGATTATCCTCACGACACCAGACCAATGATGATGGGTCGGCATTTTCAGGCTGAGGTCCACGGACCATACAAGGATAGAAACCCTGTGCAATAGCTTCAGCTCTGTTCTTGGTTGAAGGCCTCGATAGAGAATATCACCCCAAGGACTTTTGATAGCATTCTTCTCAGCGTATTCCTGGGTTCGAACTTGTATTTGAACCATTGTTCAGCCCAATATCATCGAATCCATTGGATTCGTGTCTTACACTGATGATAATTCTCTTCAGGATCTGTCTTGTAAAGCTCTGTGAGGTCATCAGGCAAATCTCTTGATGTTCCCCCATGACGCTGTCTGCCACCCTTCCTTACTGATTTCTCTGCACCCATGAACTTCAAATGGAATGGCTTCAACACGTTCAAAGGCTTCAAAGGCTTTCGCTTGCTGGACAAACAGGAACTGGCTTCGGGAGAGTTAATGTGATGCTGTAAGAATTCTGCAAACGAATGCAAACTATGAGAACCAAGGGATTCTCCCACGGACATGTACCTGTGACAGCATTAGAGATGCGAGGGAAGGGGAAGAGGTCATATGCATTCTCAGAAGATTTTGAAGATAAATCAGTTTGAAGACATTGACCTCATGATGCGAAGACATTCACTTATATGTTGAGAGTTGGTTCCAGATTTGTACGAATCCGTGAATAAGTACAAGTGAGGAATCTAACTAGATATGAAGCTTAAGTGAATATACTAGGCAATATGAGATGCAGACAGAATAGATCTAACATTGTATAGGCAGAAACCAATTTTGGTAAATAGGATGAATCTTTGAGGATCAAAAGGATGGTAAAAATAGAGTTGTATTTACGACACGAAGAACTGCTAGATGGGATGAATAGGAGACCGAGCTGTTCAATCCATCATGCCCTAACTTGGGGACGGAGGACACCTACGGCGGCGGCGGAGAGGACAATGTCCACGGCCGGTGTGAGGACGGCGTCGGAGAAGTCGCGGCAGCTAAGTGCTTCGTCGCTGGCGTCGTCGAGAGCTAGCGGTGGCGCTAGGGTTTTGACGAGGTGGAGAGGTGGAAGAAGGTTTTATTTACCGCAGGGGACTTGTATTTATAAGGAAGTGTGCGGCACAGCGGAATTACGCAAGTGCCCCTGGCGGTTCATATCTGAGGGGCACGTGGCAAGCATGCAACATACTCAGAGTTGTCCCACGTTCCCACGCCCGCCAGGTTTGTCGGATGGTTGTTCCGGCTTCTCCGGATTTCAAACAATAAGGATGAATCATTTAAAACAGACTTAATGTTTGTCTCTATGTCTTCTGCTGACTAGGACGCAGAGAAGACATTCGACAGTTTCAATAGAATGCATATGATTTGGACAGATAGAGTTTGAGATAGAAAGCATAGAGAGATTAGGGTCCGATCACATTCATTTAGTTCAAAAGATTCAACTAGGAAGACATAGCTATAAGTGAATGTTGTAGAGGACAGAACACTAGTATATATATCAGAAAGCAATCAATTCAATACAGTGAAGAAAATCATGAAGATAAGTTGAAATTGAAGACAAACCAAATAAGAAGACATTGCAAATATAACACCATGAGTGAAACACTTCAAACCAAAAATTTGGTGGTGGCGTAACCCACCGTATAGGAAGTATTAGACCCAGACACGGCGCACAATTATCGTGGTGCTCCGAAGTCAAATTCCATGTTAATGTATTCACACTCAGAATGTAAGTCTTCATTGATAGAAGATATACTTTACTTCGTGTGTTGCACATCTAAGTCATCAACATGCATAAGTGTTAGGATGTGTGCCTGATCACAGGACATTTGAGGATTCCAAGATATTTAGCTCACACCGTAACTTACAAAACCTTTTCTCATCCAAGGGCTTTGTGAAGATATCTGCCAGTTGCTCTTCAGTGTTGACGTGAATGATGTCAATATCTTTCTTCATGACATGATCTCTGAGAAAGTGATGACAAATTTCAATGTGCTTTGTCTTCGAGTGCTGGACTGGATTGTTGGCAATCTTGATGGCGCTTTCGTTGTCGCAGAAGAGAGGTACTTGTTTCAGATTGAAGCCATAGTCCTTGAGAGTTTGCTTCATCCATAGAAGCTGAGCACAGCAAGATCCAGCAGCAATGTATTCAGATTCAGCAGTTGAGAGTGATACACAGTTCTGCTTCTTTGAAGACCAACAGACAAGTGATCGTCCCAGAAAGTGACATGTGCCTGATGTAGACTTGTGATCCACCTTGTCACCAGCATAATCAGCATCCGAGAATCCAACCAAATCAAATTTTGAGCCCTTTGGATACCATAATCCGAGTGTTGGGGTGTAAGCCAAATATCGAAGAATTCGCTTCACAGCTAAGTGATGCGATTCCTTTGGTGCCGCTTGGAATCGAGCACACACGCTAACACTAAGCATAATATCTTGCCTATATGCACATAGGTAAAGTAAGGAACCAATCATGGAGCGGTATACCTTTTGATCGAACTCTTTACCATTGTCGTCGGGACCCAGATGGTGTTTGGCTGGCATTGGCGTCGTGTAACCTTTGCAATATTCCATTCCAAACTTCTTCAGACAATCTTTGAGGTATTTTTCTTGAGATATGAAGATGCCATTCCTTTGCCGACGAATTTGAAGACCAAGGAAGAACTTCAGCTCACCCATCATGGACATCTGATATTGCTCTTGCATCATGTATCCAAACTCATCACTATACTTCTGGTTGGTGCAGCCGAAGATAATGTCATCCACATATATTTGGCACACAAACAGTTCACCATCATATGTCTTCGTGAAGAGTGTGGGATCGAGGGATCCAGGTTTGAAGCCTTTGCTCTTCAGGAAGTCTTTGATCGTATCATACCAAGCGCGAGGAGCTTGTTTGAGGCCATACAGTGCTTTGTTTAGCTTCTATACCATATCAGGATGTTTTGCATCTTCAAAGCCAGGTGGTTGAGCTATGTATACTTCTTCTTCAATCTTGCCGTTGAGAAATGCACTCTTCACATCCATTTGATATAGCAAGATGTTGTGGTGGTTAGCATAGGCTAGCAGTATGCGAATAGCTTCAAGCCTAGCCACAGGAGCAAATGTTTCATCGAAGTCAATTCCTTCAACTTGAGTATATCCTTGAGCCACAAGACGTGCTTTGTTTCTGACGAATTGACCATGCTCATCTTGCTTGTTTCGACATATCCATTTTGTGCCAATAATGTTATGCTTGCGAGGGTCAGGACGCTTAACAAGTTCCCAAACATTGTTCAGCTTGAACTATTGAAGTTCTTCTTGCATAGCTTGTATCCATTCAGGTTCCATAAAGGCTTCAGTAACTTTCTTGGGTTCTGATATTGACACAAAAGAAAAGTGCCCACAGAAATTTGCTAACTGTGTTGCTCTTGAGCGAGTAAGTGGACCAGGTGCATTGATGCTATCAATTATGTTCTCAATTTGTACTTCATTTGCAACTCGAGGATGAACTGGACGAAGACCTTGCTCTTGCTGATCATTGTCATCATTGGGAGGATTGTCTTCAGTCTGAGCATTGTATTCCGGTTGGTTAGGTGCAGAAATGATAAGTTCCTCTTCAGGCTGTGCTTCAGAAGGCATGATTTCACCAGTTCCCATCAGCTTGATAGATTCGTTGGGCGGAGCTTCGTCTAGTGTACTTGGCAGGAGCTCTCTTTGTGAACCATTGGTTTCATCAAATCGCACGTCCACGGTTTTGACGATTTTGTAGAGATAGAGGTTGAAGACTCTGTAAGAGTGCGAGTCCTTTCCGTAACCGAGCATGAAGCCTTCGTGAGCTTTAGGTGCAAATTTTGACTTGTGATGGGGATCCTTGATCCAGCACCTAGCTCCAAATACTCTGAAGTAGCTGACATTTGGCTTCTTGCCAGTAAGGAGCTCATAGGATGTTTTGTTCAAAAGCTTATGGATGTAAACACGGTTGATGATGTGACATGCTGTGTCAATAGCTTCAGGCCAGAACTTTCTTGGTGTCTTGTACTCGTTGAGCATTGTTCGAGCCATCTCAATGAGGGTTCTGTTCTTGCGCTCTATGATGCCATTTTGCTGAGGTGTGTATGGAGCAGAGAACTCATGAGTGATTCCCATTGTATCCAGATAAAGGTCAAGTCCGGTGTTCTTGAACTCAGTTCCGTTGTCACCTCTGATATGCTTGATCTTGACGCCATAATTGTTCATGGCTCGATTGGCGAAGCGTCTGAAGACATCTTGCACTTCAGTCTTGTAGAGAATTATGTGCACCCATGTATATCTTGAGTAGTCATCAACAATGACGAAGCCATAGAGACAAGCAGTTGTTGTGAGGGTAGAGTAGTGAGTAGGGCCAAATAAGTCCATGTGTAGCAGCCCGAAGGGTTGACATGTCTTCATGATTGTCTTTGAGGCATGCTTGGCCCTAGTCATCTTTCCAGCTTCGCAGGCACCACACAAATGATCCTTCTTGAACTTGACACCCTCGATGCCTATGACATGCTTCTTCTTGGTGAGTGTGTGTAAGTTCCTCATGCCAGCATGCCCCAGCCTCTGATGCCAGAGCCAGCATTCTGAAGCTTTTGTAAGAAGACATACGACAAGCTGTGGACCTGCTGAGAAATCTATCATGTATAGATCATCTTTCCGATACCCTTCAAAGACTAGAGACTTGTCAGATTCCATTAGTACAAGGCAACGATATTTTCCGAATAGCACAATCATGTTCAAGTCACAAAGCATCAAGACAGACATTAAGTTGAAACCAATGTGTTCAACAAGCATCACTTTATTCATGTGTTGATCCTTTGAGATTGCAACTGTACCTAGACCCAATACCTTGCTTTTACCAGTGTCAGCAAATGTGATGTGACTCTTTTCTGATGGACGTAAGGTTGAGTCCATGAGAAGACTTCCATCACCAGTCATATGATTAGTGCATCCGCTGTCCATAATCCATTCTGAAGCATGAGGTGTCATACCCTACAGTGCAGTTAGGAGGATAGGCTTCACAAAGAGTGTTCTGAAGCATAAGCATTTGACGCACACGAGGATTACCACAGCTTAGATCAAGGTTAGGACTCATAGTGTGACTGGTAAGCAATTCAGATGTGAAATACATAGTAAGACCATTTTATCATGCGTCCATTAATGTGTTTTAGGTCCCCAGCAATAGCATCAGACGCCTTTGATTACAGGCTGGAGACCTTACTCTGCAAAACAAAGTTAATTCTTCTTCACCACCCACATCTTCAGGGGTGGCTTAGAAGCAATGAGTCTAAGTGCAGCATCTAAGAACTTCGTCTTTTGAGCCCTAGCAAATAGCCTTGCAGGAGATGGATGATACTCATATGCATAAGCAGAAAAGTTCTTAGTTCTATGAACATAGCAGTTTGAAGACACACGCTCATATTCATAAGTCTGAGTATGGTTTCCCTGCAAAACATTGGCGTTAGGGTGACTCGGGTGAGTCCTGCATCTGTATGAAGCCTTTGGGCCATATGAAGCCATAGGCCTGGGGTTTGTCTTCTTCCTTGGTGGTGTCATGATGACATTCACCGGAAGATACTCAATACACTACTTAGGTACCCAGATCTTCTTCATAGGTGGTCCATTCCTGCAGTTAGTACCAATATACCTGGCAAACACTTCGTCATTCTGATTCTTAAACAGTTTATAGTTTGCATCAAAGGATTCATCAATGATGATAGGGTTAGCGCAAGTGAAACCAGATAAGGTGGATGGATCTACTGAAGGTTCCTTTGTAGCAACCCATGTGGTTTTGGGGTACTGCTCAGGCTTCCAGTACGACCCATCAACATTCATTTTCCTCTCGAACCCAACACCCTCTTTCCTAGGGTTTCGGTTCAGAATCTGCTTTTTGAGGACATCGCAAAGTGTCTGATGTCCTTTCAGACTTTTATACATCCCTGTTTCAAGCAATGTCTTCAACCTAGCATTTTCATCAGCAATAGTAGTGGTATCCTCCGTAGAGGGGTTAGTTACCACATCAGTAGTTGAAGAAAATGCAACAGTAGCAGTAGTGGAACATTCAGCAACAGAGGTAGCGTTATTATGCTCAATGCATTTTAGACATGGTGGTTCAAATCCATCCTGAGCGGGACTGATCTGTTGAGCGCGAAGTGACTCATTCTCTTTTTGAAGATCTTCATGAGCCGCTCTCAATTTCTCAAGCTCTTGCTTCCTTTGAAGATAATCATAGGAGAGCTTTTCATAAGTGGTTGAGAGCGTTTCATGACGACTTTAAAGTTCTTCGTACTTAGCATGAAGATTTTTTATGTCTTCAACTAAGGACTGTGAACGTGTCATTTCCGCGTCCAACAGGTCATCGCTTTTGTCTAACAGTTTTTTAGTATGTTCCATAGCTTTTTGTTGTTCAGTTGCAATTTTAGCAAGTGTTTTGTAGCTGGGTTTGGATTCACAATCAGAGTCATCTTCACTTGATGTTTGAAAGTAAGCATCACGTGATTTTACCTTGGCACCACGTGCCATGTAGCAGTAGATGGGAGTAGGGTCGTCCTTGTCATCAGCTTCAGCGTTGGTGTGAAAATCATTGTCTTCAGTGTTGAAGATGGACTTGGCAACATAGGCTGTGGCTAGAGCCAGACTTGCAACGCCAGGGTCGGACTCCTCTTCAGACTCCACCTCCGCCTCCTCAGAAGCATACTCCTCCTCTGAATCCATTTCCTTGCCAACAAAAGCACGAGCCTTGCCAGATGAGCTCTTCTTATGAAATGAAGACCTTGATGAGGACTTGGAAGAAGACTTTGAAGATTTCTTCTTCTTCTTGTCATCAGAATCATATTCCTTGCTCTTCATCTTCTTCTTCTCATTGTCCCACTATGGACACTCAGAGATATAGTGTCCAGGTTTCTTGCACTTGTGACATGTTCTCTTCTTGTAGTCATGAGTGGAAGCTTCATCATTTCTTGAGCTAGATCGTGAAGACTTTCTGAAGCCCTTCTTCTTAGTGAACTTCTGGAACTTCTTCACAAGCATAGCAAGTTCCTTTCCAATGTCTTCAGGATCATCAGAACTGCAGTCAGATTCTTCTTCAGATGAGGAAACAACTTTTGCCTTCAAAGTGCGAGTTCGGCCATAGTTGGGACCATAGATATCTCTTTTCTCAGAAAGCTGGAACTCATGTGTGTTGAGCCTCTTAAGTATATCAGATGGATCGAGTGTCTTCAAGTCAGGGCGTTCTTGTATCATGAGGGCAAGGGTGTCAAAGGAGCTGCCAAGTGATCTCAGTATTGTCTTGACGATTTCATGCTTGGTAATCTCAGTGGCGCCGAGAGCATGAAGCTCATTTGTGATGTCAGTGAGGCAATCAAACGTGAGCTAGACATTTTCATTGTCGTTTCTCTTGAAGCGGTTGAAGAGGTTGCGAAGAACACTGATCCTTTGATCTCTCTGGAGACGCCTTCGTTGACCTTGGATAGCCAGTCCCAGACTAGCTTTGACGTTTCCAGAGCACTCACACGGCCATACTGTCCTTTGGTCAGATGACCATAGATGATGTTCTTGGCAGTAGAGTCCAGTTGAATGAACTTCTTGACATCAGCAGGGGTGACACCTTCACCAGTTTTGGGAACGCCGTTCTTGACGACATACCAGAGGTCGACATCAATGGCTTCAAGATGCATACGCATCTTATTATTCCAGTAGGGATATTCAGTTCCATCGAACATGGGGCAAGCAGCGGAGACTTTGATTATCCCTGTAGTCGACATAGCTGAAACTCCAGGTGGTTAAACCGAATCACACAGAACAAGGGAGTACCTTGCTCTGATACCAATTGAAAGTGCTAGTTATCGACTAGAGGGGGGTGAATAGGCGATTTTTATGTAAGTCTTCAAAACGTGGAAGTTTTGAAGACAAACAATAGAAATGACCTAATTGATATGCAGCGGAAGATAAACTACAACAAGCAAACCATAGTCAAGTATGCAATAATGTGAAAGTACAAGACTAATAGAAGCTTAGTAGTAAGGATCAGGATGGAAGATAGTATGAAGCCAACCAACGATAGTAGTCAAGCAATGAAGTCAAACAGATACGACAGATAAGCAATGACTTCACAAAGACAAACACTAAGTAAAGGGAGGGAGAGGATAGAACCAGTCACTTGTTGAAGACACAGGAATTGTTGGACCAGTTCCAGTTGCTGTGACAACTGTACGTCTGGTTAGGGAGGCTGAGATTCAACTCAGAAGACCGCATCTTCACCTTATTCCCCTTGAGCTAAGGACACACAGTCCTCGCCCAATCACTCTGGTAAGTCTTCAAGGTAGACTTCCGAACCTTCACAGCCTTCGTTCACCAGCGACCCACAATGACTCTTGGATGCTCAGAACGCGACGCCTAACCGGCTGGAGGATTCACAGTCCTCAAGTGTAATAAGTCTTCAGGTCACACAGACAGAAAGACTTCAGTGATGCCTAACACTCTTTGGCTCTGGGTGTTTGGGCTTTTTCCTCGCAAGGATTTCTCTCTCTCAAAGGCTTCGAGGTGGGTTGCTCTTAAATGACAAAAGCCGTGCACTAACTCTGAGCAGCCACCAATTTATGGTGTAGGGGGTGGGCTATTTATAGCCACTAGGCAACCTAACCTGATATGTCCGAAATGACCCTGGGTCACTAAGGAACTGGCACGTGTTCCAACGGTCAGATTTCAAACACACACGACAACTTTACTTGGGCTACAAGCAAAGCTAACTCATCCAGCTCTGGATAAGATTTGCTCTCATTGTCTTCGCTCGAAGACATAGGATTGGGTTGAGCATCACTTCAGTCATTCTGACTTTGTTCACTTGGACCCCACTTAACAGTACGGTGGTTCCTATGACTCAACAAAGAAGAAAAAGGAAACAGCGAAACAACACAGTCTTGGCGCTCCATAGTCTTCACTCAATGTCTTCTCATGTCATAGTCTTCAATATGAATATCTTCACATACCACCATTGTCGTCAATGTCTTCATACATTTTTAGGGGTCATCTCCGGTAGGTAAACCGAATCAATGAGGGACACTACCTGCGTTATCCTGCAATTCTCACAAACGCATTAGTCCCTCAACCAAATTTGTCATCAATACTCCAAAACCAACTAGGGGTGGCACTAGATGCACTTACAGGTCTCATCATGGAAGTGGACGGAGTGCTCGGGATCGGGCTGCGGGGGGGCTGGGACTCCTCCGTTGCTGAGCCTCCACCTCCCAGGCATGCGCATGCCCAACAGCGCCGGCTAGTTGGCCTTGTGGATGAGGTGTGCCTCCCACTCGTGCAGAGTGTGGCGGTCGAAGCCGTTGCTGGCCGCAGTGTCGCCGGGGAAGCACTGACCCATCGGAGGCTGGTGGCGAGGGAAGAGAGAGACGGAATGGAGCACCGGAGATGAGAGAAAGAGGGACTATGGGGGCGAGGAGAGGCGGGGAGAGTGCGTCCACCAGCGAGGAGGGGTGGATTTTTATAGCCGCCGGTGGCGGCAGATGTGTGTGTACGTGTGGCGGGAGGGGGACGGTGAGTCACCAGGCTATTTACTGTGCTGCCTCTGGGGAATCAGCGGAAGGCTGACCAGCGGCAACCTTGGCATTGATTTGCCGCGGGAAAACGAGGCTACAAGTACGGAGATGCATCGTGTGTTGCTGACTCGGCGGTCCCACCGGCCTTTCGCGCCAAAAACGATTCCACCGGCGCCCCCGGGCACCCCCCCAGTGTGCCGGTTTTGGCATGGGTCTGTCAGCGCCAATTTCGGTCCGAACAGGCGAAAATTAGGCTTTTGGGGGCGTGACTGGGCCTTTTTTTAGCACCGACAATAAAAAAGGTCCTCGGGGGGTCTATTGGGGGCGCGACTAGAGATGCTCTAAGAGACATCATATGACGCCCCGTATCTAATAAACTAATGTTATGACGTTCGGACACACCATCACGCTGTGGTGTTCCGGGTGGCGTGAGTTGTGAAACTATTCCACATTGTTTTAAATGAAGGCCAAACTCTTAACTCTAATATTCGCCTCCATGATCAGATCGTAGAAACTTTATTTTCTTGTTACGATGATTCTCCACTTCATTCTGAAATTCTTTGAACTTTTCAAATGTTTTAGACTTATGTTTCATCAAGTAGATATACCCATACCTACTCAAATCATGTGTGAAGGTTAGAAAATAACGATGCCCGCCGCGTGTTTCAAACTCATTGGACCGCATACATCGGTATGTATTATTTCCAATAAGTCATTAGCTCGCTCCATTGTTCCAGAGAACGGAGTTTTAGTCATCTTACCCATGAGACATGGTTCGCAAATACCAAATGATTCATAATCAAGTGATTCCAAAAGTCCATCCACATGGAGTTTCTTCATGCGCTTTACACCAATATGACCTAAACGACAGTGCCACAAGTATGTTGTTGTTGGGGAACGTAGCATGCAATTTCAAAAAAAAATCCTACGCTCACGCAAGATCTATCTAGGAGATGCATAGCAACGAGAGGGGGAGAGTGTGTCTACATACCCTCATAGACCAAAAGCGGAAGCGCTGACAACACGGTTGATATAGTCAAACTTCTTCTCGTTCCGACCGATCAAGCACCGAACGTACGGTACCTCCGAGGTATGCACATGTTCAGCTCGATGATGTCCCTTGAACTCTTGATCCAGCAAAGTGTCGAGGAAGTAGATGAGTTTCGTCAGCACGACGGCGTGGTGACGGTGATGGTGAAGTGATCTGCGGAGGGCTTCGCCTAAGCACTACGAAGATATGACCGGGCGTAAACTATGGAGGGGGCGCCGCAGACGGCTAAGATAATGTCTAGGCTATGTGTGGCGCCCTCCCATGTGTATATAGGTGGGAGGGAGGGAGAAGCAGCCCTAGGGGCACCCCAAGTAGGAGGGATCCTACTTGGTCTCCTGCCCTATGCCGGCGCCCCCTTTCCTTCTTTTGGCTATGAGGGGAAGGAAGGAGGAGGT
Source organism: Triticum timopheevii (assembly GCA_963921465.1). Taxonomy (NCBI): domain Eukaryota; kingdom Viridiplantae; phylum Streptophyta; class Magnoliopsida; order Poales; family Poaceae; genus Triticum; species Triticum timopheevii. The sequence continues at coordinate 160,371,015 of OY997272.1, forward strand.
GGCGCCCCTCCCCCTTTTCCTTTCTCCCACCAAGGGGGAAAGGCAGGAGGAGGTGGGCGCCTCTCCTTTGCTTCCTCTAGGGCCTGCGGCCAGGGAAACGGGCGCACCAGCCCCTTGTGGGCTGGTCTGTCCCTCCCTCAGCCCATTAAGCCCAATATCTTTGTCCGGGTTGCCCGAAACTCCTTTCCGGTGACCTGATATGTATCCAGTACCCTCTGGAACACTTCCGGTGTCCAAATACTATCGTACTATATATCAATGTTTACCTCTCGACCATTTAGAGACTCCTCATCATGTCCGTGATCTCATCCGGGACTCCGAACAACATTCGGTCACCAAATCACATAACTCATATAATACAATACCGTCATCGAACGTTAAGCATGTGGACCCTACGGGTTCGAGAACTATGTACACATGACCGAGACACCTCTCTGGTCAATAACCAATAGAGGAACCTGGATGCTCATATTGGCTCCCACATATTCTACGAAGATCTTTATCGGTCGAACCGTTATCACAACATACGTTATTCCCTTTGTCCATCGGTATGTTACTTGCCCGAGATTCGATCATTGGTATCTTCATACCTAGTTCAATCTCGTTACTGGCAAGTCTCTTTACTCATTCTGTAATACATCATCTTGCAACTAATTCATTAGTCACTTTTCTTGCAAGGCTTCTTATGATGTGTATTACCGAGAGGGCCCAGAGATACCTCTCTGATACTCGGAGTGACAAATCCAAATCTTGATCTATGCCAACCCAACAAACACCTTCAGAGATACCTGTAGATTATATTTATCATCACCCAGTTACATTGTGACGTTGGATAGCACATAAGGCATTCCTCCGGTATCCGGTCTCATAGTCGGAGGAATATGTATTTGACATGAAGAAAGCAATAGCAATAAAACTGAACAAACATAATGCTAAGCTAACGAGTGGGTCTTGTCCATCACATCATTCTCCTAATGATGTGATTTCTTTTATCAAATGACAACACGTGTCCATGGTTAGGAAACTTAAGCATCTTTGATCAACGAGCTAGTCTAGTAGAGGCTTACTAGGGACACGGTATTTTGTCTATGTATCCACACATGTATCAAGTTTCTGGTTAATACAATGCTAGCATGAATAATAAACATTTATCATAAAATAAGGGAATATAAAATAACAACTTTATTATTTCCTCTAGGGCATATTTCCTTCAGTCTCCCACTTGCACTAGAGTCAATAATCTAGTTCACATCGCCATGTGATTTAACACCAATAATTCACATCCTCATGTGATTAACACCCATAGTTCAGATAGCCATGTGACCAACACCCAAAGGGTTTATGAGAGTCAACAATCTAGTTCACATCACCATGTGATTAACACCCAAAGAGTACTAAGGTGTGATCATCTTTTGCTTGTGAGAGAAGTTTAGTCAACGGGCCTGGCACATTCCGATCCGTATGTATTTTGTAAATTTCTGTGTCTACAATGCTCTACATGGAGCTACTCTAGCTAATTGCTCCCACTTTCAATACGTATCCAGATTGAGACTCAGAGTCATCTGGATCGGTGAAAAAGCTTGCATCGATGTAACTCCTTACGACGAACTCTTTATCACCTCCATAATCGAGAAATATTTCCTTAGTCCTCTAAGGATAATTTTGACCGCTGTCTAGTGATCTACTCCTAGATCACTATTGTACCCCCTTACCAAACTCATGGCAAGGCACATAATAGGTCTAGTACACAACATGGCATACTTTATAGAACCTATGACTGAGGCATAGGGAATGACTTTCATTCTCTTTATCTTCTGTCCTGGTCGGGCTTTTGAGTCTTATTCAGCTTCACACTTTACAACACAGGCTAGAACTCCTTCTTTGACTGATCCATTTTGGACTCCTTCAAAATCTTGTCAAGGTGTGTGCTTTGTGAAAGTCCTATTAAGCGTCTCGATCTATTCTACAGATCTTGATGCCCAATACATAAGTAGATTTTCCGAGGTCTTTTATGCTATCCAGAAATTCTATATCATTTCCAAATAATATGCCAACCACATATAATATCAAAAATGCTACAGAGCTCCCACACACTTTCTTGTAAATACAGGCTTCACTGTAAGTCTGTATAAAACCATATGCTTTGATCACTTCATCAAAGGATATATTCCAACTCTGAGATGCTTGCACCAGTCCATAGATGGACTGCTGGAGCTTGCACATTTTGTTAGTACCTCTAGGATCGACAAAACCTTCTGGTTGCATCATATACAACTTTTCTTAGAGATGTCCATTTAAGGAATGAATTTTTGACATCCATTTGCCAGATTTCATAAAATGTGGCAATTGCTAACATGATTTGGGCAGACTTAAGCATCGCTACGGTTGAGAAAGTCTCATCATAGTTAATCCCTTGAACTTGTCGACAAAACCTTTTGCGACAAGTTGAGCTTTGTAGATAGTAACATTACCATCAGCGTCAGTCTTCTTCTTGAAGATCCATTTATTCTCTATGGATTGCCGATCATTGGGCGAGTCCACCAAAGTCCACACTTTGTTCTCATATATGGATCTTATCTCAGATTTCATGGCCTCAAGCCATCTGTCGGAATCTGGGCTCATCATAGCTTATTGATAGTTCGTAGGTTTGCCATGGTCTAGTAACATGACCTCAAGGACAGGATTACCGTACTACTCCAGTGCAGATCGTGCTCTGGGTGATCTATGAGTTCAGTAGTAACTTGATCTGAAGTTTCATGATCATTATCATTAGCTTCCTCTCTTTTTGGTGTAGGCATCACGTGAACGGTTTTCTGTGATGAGCTACTTTCTAAATTTAGAGAAGGTACATTTACCTCATCAAGTTATACTTTCCTACCACTCACTTCTTTGGAGAGAAACTCCTTCTCTAGAAAGGTTCCATTCTTGGCAACAAAGATCTTGCCTTCAGATCTGTGGTAGAAGGTATACCCAATTGTTTCCTTAGGGTATCCTATGAAGACACACTTCTCCTATTTGGGTTCAAGCCTATCAGGCTGAAGCCTTTTTGACATAAGTGCCGCAACCTCAAACTTTAAGAAACGACAGCTTAGGTTTATTGCCAAACCACAGTTCATACGGTGTCGTCTCAAGATTTAGATGGTGCCCTGTTTAACGTGAATGCAACAATATCTAATGGATAACCCCAAAACGATAGTAGTACATCAGTAAGAGACATCATAGATCGCACCATATATAATAAAGTACGGTTACGAAGTTTGGACACACCATTACGCTTTGATGTTCCAGGTGGCGTGAGTTGTGAAACTATTCCACATTGTTTTAAATGAAGGCCAAACTCATAACTCAAATATTCGCCACCACGATCAGATTGTAGAAATTTTATTTTCTTGTTACGATGATTCTCCACTTCACTCTAAAATTCTTTGAACTTTTCAAATGTTTCAGACTTATGTTTCATTAAGTAGATATACCCATATCTGCTCAAGTCATCTGTGGATGTCAGAAAATAACGATACCTCCGCAAGCCTCAACACTCATCGGACCACATACATCGGTATGTATTATTTCCAGTAAGTCATTGGCTCGCTCCATTGTTCCAGAGAACGGAGTTTTAGTCATCTTTTCCATGAGGCATGGTTCACAAGTATCAAATGTTTCATAATCAAGTGATTCCAAAAGTCCATCTGCATGGAGTTGCTTCAGGCGCTGTACACCAATATGATCTAAACGGTAGTGCCACAAGTATATTGCATTATCATTATCATCTCTGCATCTTTTTGCATTAATATTATTAATATGTGTATCACTATGATCGAGATTCAATAAACCATTAACATTGGGTGTATGACCATAGAAGGTTTTATTCATGTAAACAGAATAACAATTATTCTCTGACTTAAATGAATAAGAGTATTGCAATAAACACGATCCTATCTTGTTCATGCTCAACGCAAACACCAAGTAACATTTATTTAGGTTCAACACTAATCCCGAAAGTATAGGGAGTGTGTGATGATGATCATATCAATCTTGGAACCAGTTCCAACACACATCGTCACTTTACCCTCAACTAGTCTCCATTTATTTTGCAACTCTTGTTTCCAGTTACTAATCTTAGCAACTAAACAGATATCAAATACCCAGGGGCTACTACAAGTAATAGTAAGGTACACATCAATAACATGTATATCAAATATACCTTGTTCACTTTGCCATCCTTCTTATCCGCCAAATATTTGGGGTAGTTCCGCTTCCAGCGACCATTTCCTTTGTAGTACAAGCACTTAGTTTCAGGCTTAGGTCCAGGTTTGGGCTTCTTCATGGGAGTGACAACTTGCTTGCCAATCTTCTTGAAGTTCCCTTTCTTTGTCTTTGCCTTTTTCTTGAAACTAGTGGTCTTGTTAACCATCAACACTTGATGCCCTTTCTTGATTTCTACTTTCGCCGGTTTCAGCATTGCGAAAAGCTCGGGAATCGTTTTTGTCATCCCTTGCATATTATAGTTCATCACGAAATTCTAGTAGCTTGGTGATATTGACTAGAGAACTCTGTCAATCACTATCTTATCTGGAATATTAACTCCCACTTGATTCAAGCGATTGTAGTACCCAGACATTCTGAGCACATGCTCACTCGTTGAGCTATTCTCCTCCATCTTGTAGGCAAAGTACTTGTCAGAGGTCCCATACTTCTCGACATGGGCATGAGTTTGAAATTTTTAGTTCTTGGAACATCTCATATGCTCCATGGTCTTCAAAACGTTTTTGAAGTCCCGGTTCTAAGCGGTAAAGCATGGTGCACTAAACTATCAAGTAGTCATCATATCGAGCTTGTCAAACATTCATAAAGTTTGCATCTGCTCCTGCAATAGGTCTGTCACCTAGCGGTGCATTAAGGACATAATTCTTCTGTGCAGCAATGAGGATAATCCTCAGATCACGGACCCGGTCCGCATCATTGCTACTATCATATTTCAACTTAGTTTTCTCTAGGAACATATCAAAAAACATAGGGGAGTTACAACACGAGCTATTGATCTACAACATAATTGGCAAATACTATCAGGACTAAGTTCATGATAAATTAAGTTCAATTAATCAAATTACTTAAGAACTCCCACTTAGATAGACATCCCTCAATTCATCTAAATGATACATGATCCAAATCAACTAAACCATGTCCGATCATCACATGAGATGGAGTAGTCATCAATGGTGAACATCTCTATGTTGATCATATCTACTACATGATTTACATTCGACCTTTCGGTCTCTAGTGTTCCGAGGCCATGTCTGTACATGCTAGGCTCGTCAAGTTTAACCCGAGTATTCTGCATGTGCAAAACTGTCTTGCACCCGTTGTATGTGAACGTAGATCCTATCACAACCGATCATCACGTGGTGTCTCAGCACAAAGAACTGTCGCAATGGTGCATACTCCGGGAGAACACTTATACCTTGAAATTTTAGTGAAGGGGTCATCTTATAGTGCTACCGCCATACTAAGCAAAATAAGATGCATAAAGATAAACATCACATGCAATCAAAATATGTGACATGATATGGCCATCATCATCTTGTGCTTTTGATCTCCATCTCCAAAGCATCGTCATGATCTCCATTCTCACCGGCTCGACACCTTGATCTCCATCATTGCGTCGTGGTCGTCTCGCCAACTATTGCTTCTACAACTATCGCTACCGCATAGTGATAAAGTAAAGCAATTACATGGCGTATGCATTTCATACAATAAAGAGACAACCATAAGGCTCCTGCCGGTTTCCAATAACTTCTACAAAAACATGATCATCTCATACAACATCGTATATCACATCACGTCTTGACAATATCACATCACAACATACCCTGCAAAAACAAGTTAGATGTCTTCTACTTTGTTGTTGCAAGTTTTATGTGGCTGCTACGGGTAACTAGCAAGAACCATTCTTAACTATGCAAAACCACAATGGTGATTATCAAGTTTGGTGTTTTAACCTTCTGCAAGGATCAGCCGTAGTCAAATTCAATTCAACTAAAGTGAGAGAGACAGACACCCGCCAGCCACCTTATGCAAAACAAGTTGCATTAGTCGACGGAACTGGTCTCATGTACGTGGACATGTAAGGTTGGTCCGGGCCGCGTCAACCCACAATACTGCCGAATCAAAATAAGACGTTGGTAGTAAGAAGTATGAACATCACCGCCCAGAACTTCTTTGTGCTCTACTCGTGCATACCATCTACGCATAGACTTGGCTCATGATGCCACTGTTGGGGAACGTCGCATGGAAAACAAAAAATTTCTACACACATGCAAGATCTATCCATGGAGATGCATAGCTACGAGAGGGGGAGAGCATCTTCATACCCTTGAAGATTGCTAAGTGGAAGCGTTTATCAACGTGGTTGATGTAGTCGTACACCTTCATGATCTGTCCTGATCAAGTACCGAACGTACGGCACCTTCGCGTTCAGCACACGTTCAGCTCGATGACGTCCTCACCTTCTTGTCAGCAACAGGGCCGAAGTACTAGATGAGTTCCGATAGCACGACGATGTGGTGATGGTGGTGGTGAAGAACAATCTCCGAAGGGATTCACCAAGCACAACGGAAACTAGACGGAGGATAAACTAGAGGGGACGGGGTTGCCGGCGCACGGCTTTGTGAACCTTGATCTGTTCCGGGTGCTAGTTCTGACTCTCTATTTATATGTTGAGCCCTGGGGTCATTTCTTGGAGAAAAAGCCTCCTCAAAGTCGGTTTAGCACGCAAGGCAAGAGTCCTTCTTGGACTCCAGGAACAGACGCCAGGGTCCTTGGCGTCTGGCCCCAGACGTAAGGGTCCCTGGCATCTGGCCCCCTGGCCTCCGAAAAACTCCTTTTTGCACCTTCCTAAAGCCTCATGGGCTTTACCCCTTGGCCCAAATAAAGTGTTCTTGTACCCGAACATTTTGGGAAACATCCGAAACTCCTTCTGGTGAATTCTGGAACTCTTCCAGAGACCAAACACTATTATCCCATATATCAATCTTTACCTCCAGACAATTCCGGTGCTCCTTGTCATATTCGTGATCTTATCTGGGACTCTGAAGAACATTCAGTCACCAACATACATAACTCATATAATACTATATCATCAACGAATGTTAAGCGTGCGGACCCTACGAGTTCGAGAATGATGTAGACATGACCGAGACACTTCTCCGGTCAATAACATTTAGCGGGACCTGGATGCCCGTATTGGTTCCTACATATTCCACGAAGATCTTTATCGGTCGAACCTTTATGACAACATACATAGTTCCTTTCGTCCGTTGATATGTTACTTGCCCGAGATTCGATCATCTGTATCTTTGTACCTAGTTCAATCTTGTCACCGGTAAGTCTCTTTACTTGTACCACAATACATCATCATGTAACTAACCCCTTAGTCACTTTGCTTGCAAGCCTCTTGTGATGTTGTATTATCGAGAGGGCCCATAGATACCTCTCTGTCACTTGGAGTGACTGAGGGAGTCCCGAACTAGGGGGTGTCCAGATAGCCGAACTATCATCATCGGTCGGACTCCAAGACTATGAAGATACAAGATTGAAGACTTCGTCCCGTGTCCGGATGGGACTTTCCTTGGCGTGAAAGGAAAGCTTGGCGATACGGATATGTAGATCTCCTACCATTGTAACCGACTCTATGTAACCCTAGCCCTCTCCGGTGTCTATATAAACCGGAGGGTTTTAGTCCATAGGACACAACAACAATCATACCATAGGCTAGCTTCTAGGGTTTAGCCTCCTTGATCTCGTGGTATATCCACTCTTGTACTACCCATATCATCAATATCAATCAAGCAGGAGTAGGGTTTTACCTCCATCGAGAGGGCCCGAACCTGGGTAAAAACATCGTGTCCCTTGTCTCCTGTTACCATCCGCCTAGACGCACAGTTCGGGACCCCCTACCCGAGATGTCCTAGTGAAAGGACTTAGTCGTGGAGCCATCGCTACGGGTTAACTTGAAGGGGTTAAAGCGGACACAAAGACACGAGGGTTTATACTAGTTCGGCCCGTTCGATGAAGGTAAAAGCCTACGTCTAGTTGTGATGGAATTGATGTTGTCTCGATGGCTAGGGAGCAAACAAGCTTCGCCTAGGCTCGAGTTGATGTTGTCTGTCCTTGAACCGCTGTCGGGTCGCCCCCTTATATACATGGGTGACGCCCGCCGGTCTGTAGAGTCCCAACCGGTTCATACTCGTATCCCGGTCGGTATCTCTCTATTCCTAACTTACAGTACAAGTTTACATATCATGCCGGTTTACGGCTACAGTTTCTAAATCGACTACAGGCCTTGGGCCTTCATCTGTTTACATTACTACTGAAGTTAACCCGGCCCAGGTAGGCCGGTTCACGCCCTGTGGTAATATCCCCAACATTAGGCCCCAGATTGATTTGAACCGGTTCATGTCAATCCTTCATAAAAATCTTGTCTTCAATCATCTTCTGGTAATTGGTAAACTGCCATGTCATCATCATCTCCGGTTGCTGTAAACCGGCATGACGTCATTACAAAGTTAACTTTTATGATGCCCTCCTTTATTAATAGATCTGCGATACCCAAGTCATCAGCTCCACTTCCGAAATTTTGGCTCCTGGATTCGCGCGCCTGACCCACGTCTGTTGCCTTATAAATAGGACCGAAGGGTCATTTCCTTTTCTCCTCCTCGTCTCTTTCTCTTCATCTTCCTCGCGTCGCCAGCCTTGGAGCTCCGCTGCCGCCGTCGATCTCTGCATCATCTTGGGCCGCTGCATCAACCTGAACGCACCAGAACACTGTGGTATCTTTCCGCGTCTTCTTCGTTTCCAATAAGCCTTCTTCTCTTCTTGACATAGATCTGTTCTTAGGGTTTCATGTTCGTGCCGTGTTTGTCGCTTGTTCATGCTCATACCCTGACTCTTGAATGAATCTATGAACCCCTGCTCTGTTTAGTAGTAATCTTTTAGTATCCTCCTGTAATTTCCCGCCTAAGTCCATAGATCTCATTTACATATCCGCTCACCAGTTCACTTCTGTTCTGCTTTACTCTTTTAAATATTTTATGTTTTTCTGAACTTGCTTCAGATCCACTGCTGCAATAGGACCTTGTGAAACCTGTTTTTGCATACTTAGCCATCCACAACTTCATTTGCTTCCGATGTTTAGATCAGGCGGTTTAACTTAATATAGAAAAAGTTAGTAAACCGGTATACACCATTAGTCCCCTTGTTGAACCGCCAGGATCCATATGATGCCACCTTGTAGAAATCAGGTTTATATGTACTGCCTCCGATTTAGCATTGTTCAGATCAGCTCCTTCCTTTATTCAATATGTTCTTGAACCGGAATCACCTATTTCTTGTAGATCTCATCATGGCCAAACAAGTATATGAGTGCAATTGGGTTCCTTCTCGCGTCACGGAAACCCAGCTGGACGATTTAGTCTTGATAGGCGCTTTAGACAGCAAAGATACGATCCACTGGAGGGTTCCTGGAAATGAATGTCCTCCCACACCTCAAGAGGGAGAGGTTGTAGTCTTTGCAGATCATTTAGCCCAGGGCTTCAAACCGCCCGGCTCAAAATTTTACCAGGATGTGCTAGCCAACTTTCAACTCCGCCCGCAAGATATTGGTCCCAATTCTGTTACCAACCTATGTCACTTCCAAGTGCTCTCTGAGGTATACATTCAAGAGGAGCCTTCAGTCGAGTTGTTTAGAGACTGCTTCCACTTAAACCGCCGCACTGAATTTACTGACGGCCCCAATACCGAATTGGGAGGTATGGCAATTCAAAAAAGGAAAGAGATCACTTATCCCCACGTCAAATTACACACTCATCCCAAGGAGTGGAATGCAACATGGTTTTATTGCAAAGACACCTCCCCTGACAATGAAAATCCCTTGCCTGGCTTTCGTCCGGAGCGGCTCAGCAACACTCACCCCTTTCCACAAAGATTAAGTGCCAAGGAGAGAAGTAAATATGCTCCGCAACTGTCCAAGATCCGAGCCTTCATGGCCAACGGTTTAACTGGAATAGACCTTGCACGTTGTTGGATATCATGGAGCATACTGCCTCTCAGCCGGCGCTCCGGTTTGATGTGCAAATATACTGATAGCGTCGATGACCCACTCCGACACACTAAAATCCAACTCTCTGATGATGAAGTCACAGATTCTGTGAAGAAAATGTTGAATGAACTGGAGCACCTCTGCGCTCAAACCGGCCTGCTCCCTTTCTGCGCTACTAACAAGCCGCCAGCTGTAAGATTTTGTTTGTACCTTTTACTGAACTTGTTATTGCTATCTCCGTCTGACATCTATTATTGCTTAACCAGGGCGATAATCCATTTTGGAGCAAGAAGATTTCACAAGATAAACCGGAGAAAGCAGAACGGCCAACCCGGCCAAAGACCAAGGTCATGAAGAAGCCTGCTAAAAAGAGGAAGACCACTGCTTCATCTGATCCGGCTGTTGACGATGATGTGGGTAACTCGGACCTTGAGGTAGAACTCAATTCACTAGGCTTACTTTTTACACGCCTTATTGATGATGATACTTGTCAGGACGACGTTGAAGCCAGTAATGCTGAAGTCGCTGAGGTAATTATTCTCTCTTCCGATTCAGATCCTTTTCCTTTGCCAAAATTTCGCCAGGCAAACCGGAAAGTTAAATTTTCTCATCCTCTTGCTTACTTGGATCCCAAATTTCTTATGAAGACTCAGCAACATGAAGCTCGCCGCACAACCCGGCATAGTGGCCAGGTAGTTACCTCCGCCGGTTTACCAAACAGTCTGGTTCGAAAACGCCGCTCTGAGGTCTCCGACCTTTTTATTAATTTATATCCTAAAGTGGGTTTCTTCCGTCAACCTCTTAATCCATTCGACTCCGATTATCAGGTTACTTCTCATTCTTCCTCTGGTGAATCATCAGCCACTCAGCTGCCGCCACTGAAAACGGTTCTTGGGTAAGCTAGGCTGAACATACGCTTCTGGTATACTGTGTAATAATTTATGTTGTTCCTTGACTCTTTGTTTTTCTTTCAGGGCTAAACCTAAACCGAGCAAGAAGGCCCGCCTGGACAAAGCGGCTGAGGAAGATGTCACCCCAGAACAGGATAAAGCGCCAGATCGTGAAGCATTTGCTCATGAGGAGATTCCCAATGATCCTCCTTTGCAAGACGATGCTATTCCTGAGGAAAGGCCTATCAATACTTCAGTCTCTGCTGACCCGCCTGCCAGCTCCGTCCGGATTGAAAAATCCCGCAGTCCTGCTGATAAACCGACCGCACCAACGCAAACCGGACAGTCTAAGGATGATGATGTTGTAATTACCGGCGTAGGTCGCTTTGAACCAGGGAATCCTGTCGCTTTAACCAAGAATACAGTGAAAGAGGATTTTTCTGCCAAGAATAAAGGCAAATGGGATGTAGAACTGGAAACATATGCTGCTCTGAGTGCCCAAGATCTACATTCTGGTTACTTGAACCGGCTATATACTAGCCGCGACTGTGAAGCTGGCCTGGTAAAGAAGATGAGAGACAAATTTGAGGTAACTACCTTGTGCTTCTTCTTTCCTTACTTACTGCCACTGTATTAATCCTCCTAGCCCCCAAGGACCGGTTTGTAACCTTCTTCAAACCGGGACTTGAATACAATCCTCGGTACTTTGAAATCTGTCAATATAGCCCCCAAGGGCCGGTTCAACTTAGAATCATTAAACCGGGACTCCAATAAAGATTGTAACATCAGAACATAATTGAGCAAATAGCCATTAGCCCCCAAGTGCCAAGTTGAATACCTGTATTGAGCTTGGGACTTTATAATTTAGTAATAGATGAAAATTGAAGGTGCATTAGCCCCCAAGTATCAAGCGTATAACTTGTTATGTGGTTGATACTTCATATTCTTGTACCACTTTGTTTAAAGCCAAGCACTGTCTGTATGCAGGCTGAAGTGAGGGTCAAAGAGGATCGGATTACTGATCTGCAAGAAACTCTGAAAACCCAACAAACCGAAACTGATAAGGCAAGGGAGGAATTGACCAGCGCTTTGAGCATCACGGAGCAGCTGAAAAGGCCGCTTTAACAAAAAGAGCTGAAAACGCTGAAGCTGCCCTTAAGCCGGTGGTAGACGAGCTGACTGTCGTAAAGCGGCAAATACACTGCATGACCGCTGCTATCTTTGGTAAGCTCTTTTTGGCTTCTCTGACAATTCTGGCCTGCTTATAATAGATCCGGTTTGAGACTGGCCCTGTATTGTTGCAGGTACACGTATTGGGCACTTAGGGTCAGATGTGCGGAAGAAGCTGAAGGCTGCCTACACGTTAGTTGAACAATTGTATGCCGGAGCACAGCGGATTATCACCACAGCTTCTCATAACAATCCGGCACCCTCTTTAATCTAGGACACTCTTAATAGGTTGTCAATGCTTCCTGCCCGGATTGAAGAGCTGAAAAAATCGGCTGCTCGAACCGGAGCCATTAATGCCTTGATCCGGGCAAAAACATGGGTGCCGGATTTTGATCCTGTGGAGGCAGCTCAAGGCTATCCCAGCCTGAAGGAAGATGGCTCCGAGTTCAATGAAGATGATTTGAGGGCAATAAACCGTGCAGTGTGCCCTCTGGCTTGTGAATTAGCTGAAGAGGCAGACTTGACGCATTATCAAGCGCAATACAATGATCAGAACAAGCGAGTGCCTGCCCCAACTCTTGAAGCGGAGAATTTGATTCCTCCAATCCGTAAGCATACTTACGCTCCTGATATTGAACCGTCTTCTCTGATCCATGAAGAGGCTGTCTTTCAAGCTTTAATGGGAATCGACTGGACCACTGTTGATTTCCAGCCAATGGATAGGGACGAGGAAGCTGAAGCGGCGCAGGACGATGAACAGGCTTGAACCGGAAGCCGGTTTAAATAGCTGCCTTACAATGATCCGCCAACATAACAATGATCTTATTTGGGCACCGTGTTGCCTTGTAATAGGATAGTTAATACTTCTGCCTTGAATATGCCTTCGTGCTTGAAAAACCTCAATTTATATTCTCTGCAATCAGAAAATCTTGAACTTCGGTGGCGGTTATACCGTCAGCCGGTTTATGATCTTGATATATATATATCATCAAATGTATTTAAAACATATAATCAAAATAAGCGATACAAAGTACCTTCCATCGCTGGGCATGAAGTTGGCTTAGCCAAGCTTGAAGCGGAGGTTGTATAAACCATTACCGTAAAAAGGGAGAAAGCAACTCCCATGTAAACCGTACTACTCCCTCCGTTCTGAATTACTTGTCGTAGAAATGGATGTATCTAGAACTAAAAAATGTCTAGATACATCCATTTCTATGACAAGTAATTCCGAACGGAGGGAGTAGGTCTTTATGAACCCCCCCTGTTACTCCATGATGTTAACAGGAAAGGTAAACCTGGCATATTTCTCCGGATGAAAAATGAACCGAATCCGTCAGCTGAACCTGTAAGAAAGTGTTGTTGTTATAAAGAAAACACAACAAAAAAATTAAGAAACAGCCATAAAGTAAATATGGAAGCAAAGGCAATGATAAAAACCGTTTGCAAAAAGCATGCTATACTGAGCTGATCAGATGGTGTTACCATGGTCGGACAGGACCAAGCCCCCAATAGGAGTGACAATGGTTCAAGTCAGCCAGGTCCCCAAATCAAACCGTGGCATATATGCCAATCAAAAGGCGTGGCAATGGTTCGGGTTCGACCAAGCCCCCAAGTGATTTTGTGGCCTTGGGCCGATCAAGAGACGTGACTGGTTCAGACTTGACCATGTCCCCAAGTGATCTGGTGGCTTTCGCCTATCAAAAGGTGTCGCGTTGGTTCGGATACGACCAAGGCCCCAAGTGATATAAAAAGCAAATTTCAAGGGGTAAACTGGAGGCCGCTTTAAAACAGAACCACTCCATGTAACCACGCATGATAAGAAAAAGACAGAGACCCCGCTTTAGCTGAGGCTCTGGTTTTATTATATCAAAGATAATATATACACTATCATAATATGTACATAGATAGAGCCAATGGCTCAGGTGTAGTAAGGCCGAAGATGAGCTATGTTCCACGGCCTGTTGGTCTCCTCCTCTGATGTGCGTGAGTCTTTATGCTCTCGAATATCAATCAGATAGTAGGACATGTTGTGCAGATTCTTGCTAACCACGAAAGGTCCCTCCCAAGGTGGGGATAACTTGTGCATATCTGTCTGGTCTTGGATGAGTCGAAGCACCAAATCTCCTTCTTGAAAAGTTCTGGTTCTAACCCGGCGACTGTGATAGTGACGAAGATCTTGTTGATAAATCGCCGAACGGGCAGCCGCTCTATCGCGCTCCTCGTCCAATAGATCCAAAGAGTCTTGTCGTGCTGTCTCATTGTCCGCTTCAACATAAGCTGCCACACGAGGCGAATCGTGCCGGATATCACTAGGGAGAACCGCCTCTGCTCCGTAGACCATAAAAAACGGCGTGTATCCTGTGGATCGGTTGGGTGTAGTATTGATACTCCATAGCACAGATGGTAGTTCTTCAACCCAACATCCTGGTGTTCTTTGCAATGGAACCATAAGCTGGGGTTTGATGCCTCGCAATATCTCTTGATTAGCCCGTTCTGCCTGCCCATTGGACTGGGGGTGAGCCACTGATGATACGTCAAGTTGGATGTGCTCACATTCACAGAACTCCTTCATAGCACCCTTGGATAAATTGGTACCATTGTCAGTAATGATACTATGTGGAAAGCCAAACCGGAAAATCACCTTTTTGATGAACTGCACCGCTGTCGCTGCATCACACTTGCTGACAGGCTCCGCTTCAACCCACTTGGTAAATTTGTCAACTGCCACCAAAAGGTGGGTTTTCTTATCCTTGGATCTTTTAAAAGGTCCGACCATATCTAGCCCCCAAGTTGCAAACGGCCAAGTGATTGGGATCATGCTTAATTCTTGAGCCGGCACATGAGCACGCCTTGAAAATTTCTGACAACCATCACACCATTTAACCAAGTCCTCCGCATCAGCATGCGCTGTCAACCAGTAGAAACCGTGACAAAACGCCTTTGCCACAAGAGACTTTGAACCGGCGTGGTGACCACAATCCCCTTCATGGATTTCTCGTAAGATTTCACAGCCTTCCTCAGGAGAAACACAACGTTGAAACGCCCTTGATACACTGCAATGATGCAATTCGCCATTGACAATCGTCATAGACTTGGATCGCCGGACTATCTGCCTGGCTAGATTCTCATCCTCTGGCAACTCTCCTCGGCTCATGTACGCCAGATAAGGAACTGTCCAATCCGGAATGACATGCAGGGCTGCCACCAATTGAGCCTCCGAATCAGGAATAGCCAAATCTGCTTCACCTGGGAGCTTGACTGACGGGTTGTGCAACACATCAAGAAAGACATTAGGCGGGACCGGTTTGCGCTGAGAACCCAACCGGCTTAAAGCGTCCATCGCTTCATTCTTTCGACGGTCCACGTGATCCACTTGATAACCCTTGAAGTGACCCGCAATATTATCCACCTCACGACGATATGCGACCATGAGCAGGTCCTTAGAATCCCAAGTGCCAGACACCTGTTGAGCCACGAGGTCCGAGTCACCGAAGCACTTAACCCGGCTTAAGTTCATCTCTTTAGCCATCCAGAGACCATGGAGCAAGGCTTCATACTCAGCTGCATTATTAGTACAAGGGAATATTAAGCGGAGAACATAACAAAACTTATCACCTCGTGGGGAAGTTAATACGACTCCAGCCCCCGAGCCTTCCAATTGCCTGGATACATCAAAATGGATAGTCCAATATGTGTGATCCGGCTTCTCCTCTGGTGCTTGCAACTCCGTCCAATCATTGATGAAATCAACCAGTGCTTGAGACTTCACCGCCGTCCGAGGCACGTACTTCAATCCGTGCGGCCCAAGCTCTATAGCCCACTTGGCAATCCGGCCAGTCGCCTCCCGGTTCTGTATGATATCGCCCAAGGGAGATGAACTGACCACTGTGATGGGGTGCCCTTGAAAATACTGCTTCAACTTCCGGCTTGCCATGAAAACTCCATATACCAGCTTCTGCCGATGCGGATACCTTTGCTTGGATTCAATAAGCACCTCGCTGATATAATAAACCGGCCGCTGAACCGGATATTCCTTGCCTGCCTCCTTGCATTCCACCACAATAGCCACGCTAACTGCCCGAGCATTGGCTGCTACGTATAACAATAATGGCTCCTTGTCGACCGGAGCCGCAAGAATGGGCGGATTGGCTAATTGCCGCTTCAAGTCCTCCAATGCTTCATCAGCAGCCGGACTCTAGATGAATTGATCTGTCTTTCTTAGCATCTGGTACAAAGGGATAGCCTTCTCTCCGAGGCGGCTGATAAACCGGCTCAATGCGGCGATCCGGCCCGCCAAACGCTGAACATCGTTGATACACTTCGGTTTAGCCAGGGAGGTGATAGCCGTAATCTTCTCCGGATTAGCCTCAATTCCTCTGTTGGACACAAGAAAACCCAGTAACTTGCCTGCCGGAACACCAAAGACACACTTGGCCGGGTTAAGCATCATCTTGTAAACTCGCAAGTTCTCAAAGGTTTCCTTCAAATCATCCATCACCGTCTCCTTCTGCCTTGACTTGATTACAATATCATCCACATAGGCGTGCACATTGCGGCCGATCTGTTTATGCAGGCAATTCTGTACACACCGTTGATAAGTGGCTTGGGCACTCTTGAGCCCAAAGGGCATAGATACATAGCAGAAGGCTCCAAAGGGAGTAATGAACGATGTCTTCTCCTGGTCCTTAACCGCCATTTTGATCTGATGATATCCAGAATACGCATCCAAAAAGCTCAAATGCTCACAACCCGCCGTGGCATCAATGATCTGGTCAATGCGGGGGAGGGCAAAAGGATCCGCTGGACAAGCCTTGTTGAGATCCGTGTAATCCACACACATACGCCAAGTGCCGTTTTTCTTAAGAACCAGCACCGGATTAGCAAGCCACTCTGGATGAAACACCTCAATGATAAAGCCAGCCGCTAAGAGCCTGGCCACTTCCTCTCCAATGGCTTTGCGCCTTTCTTCGTTAAACCGGCAGAAAAATTGCTTTACCGGTTTATACTTAGGATCCACATTAAGAGGGAGCTCGGCGAGTTCCCTCGGTACACTTGGCATGTTAGAAGGTTTCCATGCAAAAATGTCCCGATTCTCACGGATGAACTCGATGAGCGCGCTTTCCTATTTAGGGTCCAAGTTGGTACTGATAGTGAACTGCTTGGACGAATCGCCGGGCACGAAGTCAACAAGCTTGGTCTCAGCGTCCGATTCGAACTTCAGATCCGAATCATGCTCTGTGGTTGGCTTCTTCAAAGGGGTCATATCCGCCGGATCAACATTGTCCTTATAATATTTCAACTCCTCCGTGGCACAAACCGACTCTGCATAAGCCGCATCACCTTCCTCACATTCCAAAGCAACCTTACGGCTCCCATGAACCATTATTGTCCCCTTGTAACCCGGCATCTTGAGCTGCAAGTAGATATAACAAGGCCGCGCCATGAATTTGGCATAAGCCAGCCATCCAAACAAGGCGTGATACGGGCTCCGGATCTTCACCACCTCAAAGGTTAGCTTTTCGGATCGGGAATCATGCTCGTCCCCAAAAGCCACGTCCAGGGCTATCTTACCAACAGGATATGCTGATTTGCCAGGCACCACACCATGGAACATCGTATTAGATGGTCTGAGATCTTTGTCTGTTAGCCCCATGCGGCGGAATGTCTCATAGTATAGGATGTTAATACTGCTCCCTCCATCCATGAGTACCTTGGTGAATTTATAACCTCCCACCTGAGGGTCTACCACTAATGCTAGCTGGCCCGGATTGTCAACCCGGGGTGGGTGGTCCTCCCTGCTCCACACGATAGGCTGCTCCAACCAACGTAAGTAACGTGGTACGGTCGGTTCAACAGAGTTCACTGCTCGCTTGTGGAGTTTCCGGTCGCGCTTATCCAAGCTAGTTGTGAAAACATGATATTGTCCATTGTTCAACTATTTTGGCTGGCTCTGATAACCCGACTGCTGCTGCTGCTGCTGTTGACCGTTCTGATTATTCTGGTTGTTGTGACCGCCCTGATTGAAACCTGAACCGGAAGCTCCATCGTGACCCGTCCCATGGAAACCGGATCCTGAACCGCCCCCTGACCCGCGGTCATACCGGAAGGCATTAGAGTTTTTAAACTCCTGCATAATGTAACAATCCTTCCAAAGGTGGTTAGCCGGCGCCTCCTTCGTCCCGTGTTTCGGGCAAGGCTGATTCAACAAATAATTCAAACGATCCGCGTTAGGATTTGGAGCCCCATTACGATTTGCCGCTTTACCTCTGCGCCGCTGACCCTTGTCCTGTGCATTAGTGTTAGCCACAAAGTCCATGCTGCCATCTGCCTTGCGCTTGCCTCCATTTCCATGGCCCGCCGGTTTGTACTGATGCCCCTTGGAGTTGCTATTCTTCTTTCCTTTCCCTGCTTCATCATCGTTAGTCTCGGGATCCTTGGTACTATCCGAATCAGCATACTTCACTAAAGCGGCCATGAGAGTTCCCATGTCATTACAAAAATGCTTCATGCGCCCTAATTTCAATTTTAAAGGCTTAAACCGGCAGTTGCCCTCCAGGGTTAAGATCGCAGACTCAGCATTGATCCTGTCAGACAAGTGCAAGACTTCCGAAACGCGGCATACCCAATGGGTTGTTGATTCTCCGTCCTCCTGAACACAAGCCGCCAGGTCTACTATGGACTTGGGCTGCTTACACGTATCTTTGAAATTCTGGATAAACCGGGCCCGCAGCTGGGCCCATGAGCTGATAGAATTAGGCGGCAGGCTCTTCAACCAAGTACGGGCGGTTCCATCAAGCATCATGGTGAAGTACTTTGCACACGCAGTCTCATCCACATCTAGCATCTCCATGGCCATCTCATAAGTCTCTACCCACGCTTCCGGAGATAAATCAGCGGTGTAATTCGGCACTTTGCGCGGACCTTTGAAATCTTTGGGCAGGCGTACATTGCGTAAAGCGGGGACTAAATAGGGTACTCCCAAACTAGATGCGACCCCTGGCCCGGCGGCGGTGGTGGGACGAACCGGTGTAAGCTGATCCGCCTCGTTCTGTGCTGCTAACTCGGCCTCCCTTCGTGCCCGGGCCCGGTCCACGACCTCCTGAGCGTCACGAATGCCTCCTGCCGGGTTATTGCCACGGGCCGCTTCACGGCCTCGCGCATTGCTCGATATGGCAGGTTCATCCAGGCACCTGCTATAGCTCCGGCTCGGACGAGGTGTGGAGTGAATCCGATCGCGGCTGTATGAATATGCCTCCTATTGAATCAAAACGGTCCGGAGAAGCTCCTTAACCCGGCGCGTCTCTATCGCCTGTGGAGAGTCTCCCTCGACCGGGATAGCTTCTAATCGCGCAGCGGCCGCGACAAGATTATCCATAGGATTAGAATAATGACCCGGAGGTGTCTGAACCGGCGGGGGAGTCACAATGTTCTGTCGAGGAGGTTCCATCAGGCGGGGTTGGACCGTCGCTCCTGGCCCTGGTGCCTCGACCCGGTTTACCTCCTGGTGCCCCGGCGGATTACTGGTTCCAGCTCCTGGAGTGTGAAAAAGAGATTTCGAGGGTCAAACCCTAACGGCAGGTGTGATCTGTGCTTCCACTTCAAAACGTCCTGTGATGCGTTCTGGTCGAGCATGAGCTTATAGGCCTGGGCGTCCAAAGCGGCCCGCTCTGCGACCATCCTGTCCTTCTCTGCGGCCAGATCGGCTTTGGCCTATACGATTTGCTCTCTCACCTTTGCAATCTTTGCGTCATGGGCCTCTTGGTCCGCCGGATTGGCCTCTGCCATAAGCGCAGCTAGTGCGTCAAACAGATCTGACAGAACTTGAACCGGCGGGCGCACAAGGCCTCTTTCCCCTGCTGCCGCTGCCGCTGCTGATCCGGAGTGCATTGCTGCTGCGGTCGAGGAGTGATTCGCCGCCTGTATACCGGCCATGAATATTCCAACCCGATTGATCTGATCTGGGGGGTCCGGAATACTGTCGCCATCGAAACGGCCCCTGATCTGGTCATCTTGCAACTGGTACAATGATTCGGTCTCTCCGGTTGAAGACTCGTCGCCGGAATAGATGATGGTCTCGCTATCGAATTCTGACTCGTCCTCTTGCTCTCCTCCGTGGATGACTCCCACGAAGGCACGCTTCACGGCCGGTTTACCCTGGGTAGATCTCGCACGCTGAGCCGTCTCGACGAGGTCGGTGCAGATGTCCGGCTCAGGTCCAGGCTCACCAATCTTGCCGATGAAAACGTGTATGCCACCGAAGGGGACCCGATACCCGTACTCGATCGAATCGGCTTCGGGACCCCATCCTGCATCGTCGATGTAGATCTTGCCACGACGACTTTTCGTCATCCGGCCCACAGCATAGCCTTCAAGTCCTTTGAGCTTGCCCTCCAAGATCATCAAACCATCATTGGATAGCCCCACGGTGGGCGCCAACTATCGTGGATTTGTCACGGCAGATGTCCTAGTGAAAGGACTTAGTCGTGGAGCCATCACTACGGGTTAACTTGAAGGGGTTAAAGCGGACACAACGACACGAGGGTTTATACTAGTTCGGCCCCTTCGATGAAGGTAAAAGCCTACGTCTAGTTGTGATGGAATTGATGTGGTCTCGATGGCTAGGGAGCAAACAAGCTTCGCCGAGGCTCGAGTTGATGTTGTCTGTCCTTGAACCGCCGCCGGGTCGCCCCCTTATATACACGGGTGACGCCCGCCGGTCTGTAGAGTCCCAACCGGTTCATACTCGTATCCCGGTCGGTATCTCTCTATTCCTAAGTTACAGTACAAGTTTACATATCATGCCGGTTTACGGCTACAGTTTCTAAATCGACTACAGGCCTTGGGCCTTCATCTGTTTACATTACTACTGAAGTTAACCCGGCCCAGGTAGGCCGGTTCACGCCCTGTGGTAATATCCCCAACACTAGACCTCTCCGGTGTCTATATAAACCGGAGGGTTTTAGTCCATAGGACACAACAACAATCATACCATAGGCTAGCTTCTAGGGTTTAGCCTCCTTGATCTCGTGGTATATCCACTCTTGTACTACCCATATCATCAATATCAATCAACCAGGAGTAGGGTTTTACATCCATCGAGAGGGACCAAACCTGGGTAAAAACATCGTGTCCCTTGTCTCCTGTTACCATCCGCCTAGACGCACAGTTCGGGACCCCCTACCCGAGATCCGCCGGTTTTGACACCGACATTGGTGCTTTCATTGAGAGTTCCTCTGTGCCGTCACGATCAGGAAGGATGCCTCTTCCCATCTTTAAAGATGGTACCATTGCCAAAGGAGCTTTGGCTGCCGGCCAAACTATCCGGCTAGGTGGTTTTCTTATGACCGCCTGTTCGGCCGCCGCTTCGACGATGACCTCTCGGGTCATCAAAAGCGATCTTCACGTCAACTCAGAATTCACCGAGCAGCTGGACCCGATGGAGCTCTCTTCCGTAAACGAGCTCTTGGATCGCATCGCCGCCCTGGGAGTCGCTACAGACTACGATCAGATTGGGCTTAAAACCGATCTGAGAGAGATTAACTCTCCCCAGGTTACCCACCATGTTGCGGTGGTAGAGGAACAACGCGGCGACTCTTCTTCTATATTAAAGACCAGTTATGTCTGGCCTCCTGATCCCTCCATGCCGGATTCCCGCAGAGGGACGAACGTCAATCAAGTACTGAACCTAAAGTCAGGCAGTGGACCAGATTCGTTGGACAACATCCAGCAATCCAAGCTTCCAAATTCGAAAACTTTTCGGCCCTTGAGCCTCAAGTTGGGCAGGGTTTCGGACTCAATTCCACCCGCCCACCCAAACATAAGCGATCTATCTCAAATCCGGCAAGAGCCCACAGAAATAGTACATCTTTACTGGGCCAGATTCCTCCTGGTTATGGACAGGATAAAGGAATGCCGTGAGGAAAGCGCAATCTCAATTTTCTGCAACAATTGCACGGACAAGGGAATCATGAACGCCATAAGTCGCCATGAAATTACACGCTTCGCCGACCTGGCGTCCATAGTACAAAAGTACTATGCGATGGAGAGTACCTCGAAAACCGAAACTAAGTTTTGGGGCAATCCGGCTCCGAAGACAACCCTGGTCCGAAACAAAAGGGTGCATCATGCTCAGGCACCCGGGACAAAAACCAAAAAGCAAAAACCCCATAAAGGGCACGGAACCGTATTGGAGGGATGGCTCAGCGGACCCTGTAAAATCCACAGTACAGAGGGCGTCACTCCAACACATAGCCTTCGAGCATGTTGGATACTACAGCAGGTGGCCAAAAGTGGGAAGAGCTTCTAGCCCCGGAGAACCAACCCAACAGTACCAGTACGGTATTAACAGTCTTCGAGACTTTCACATCAAACAACATGCGGAAACGAACACTCCACAGGCTTACCAAAGTCTGCCAAGTAGCAACTCCATGGAGTGACACGGCTATCACCTTCAACGCCAGCGATGAACCTAAATTCCGAACAGCCCGAGCACCGACCACGTTGGTCCTCAGTCCAATAGTGGACGGCTTTCGTCTTACCAAGGTACTCATGGATGGCAGCAGCGGATTAAACCTCATCTATGAGGAAACCCTCCAAAAAATGGAAATAGACTGGAGCCGCATTGAGCGAAGCAGCACAACCTTTAGAGGAATAATCCCTAGTCAGGAAGCACGCTGCATAGGAAAAATCACACTAGATGTGGTGTTCGGCTCGCCGAACAATTACAGGTCCGAGGAGGTCACGTTCCAAGTGGCCCCGTTCAGCAGCGGATATCACGGCTTATTAGGGCGAGAGGCATTCACAATTTTCCAAGCTATACCCCATTACGGGTACATGAAGCTTAAAATGCCCGGGCCCAATGGAATCATCACTCTTGTCAATGATCCGGACATAGCACTCCGCACTGAAAATAAGACAGCCGCACTAGCCCTAGAGGCACTATCCGAAGCCCTAGCGGCAGAAGAACTCACTGCGCTACGCTCCACGGTGAATAGGGACGATGTGATACTCGATAAGAGATCTAAGTCCACCTCTTTTAAACCAGCAGACGAAATAGTCAAATTCCAGGTCCATCCAACGGACCCCACAAAGACGGCCTCCATTGGGGCACAATTAAACCCTGATGTAGACGCCGCACTACAAGAATTCCTTCGGGAAAATTGGGACATTTTTTCCTGGCACCCTTCAGATATGCCAGGAATCCCACGCAGGCTGGCAGAACACAGCCTAAACATCCTAAAAGGATTCAAGCCAGTCAAGCAAGCTCTTCGGCGATTTTCCGAACCCAAAAGACAGGCAATGGGAGAGGAGCTAGCCAAACAATTAGAAGCCGGATTCATTAGAGATATAAAACATCCGGACTGGCTAGCGAACCTGGTGATGGTACCAAAAAAGGACAAATCCTGGCGCCTTTGTGTCGATTTTAAAGACCTTAACAAGGCCTGTCCAAAGGATCCCTTCCCCCTTCCCCGCATAGACCAAATCATCGATGCTACCGCAGGGCATGATTCATTGTGCTTCCTCGACGCATACTCCAGATACCATCAAATCAAGATGGCGGAAACAGACCAGGCCACAATGGCATTCATTACTCCATACGGACCATTCTGCTTCAACACAATGCCCTTCAGACTCAAAAACGTCGGCGCAACATATCAGCGCATGATTCAGACATGTCTGGCTACCCAGATCGGCAAAACAGTGGAGGCATACGTAGACGATGTGGTCGTTAAGACCAAACAAAGACCTCAAACAAATACAAAAACTGACTGGATGCGTGGCGGCTCTAAGCCGCTTCATCTCCCGTTTGGGAGAAAAGGCATTGCCCCTCTATCACCTCCTCCGGCGCACCAAACACTTCAAATGGACGGATGCTGCCATAGCCGGACTCGAAGAAATAAAGGCCATATTGGAAACAAATCCGGTCCTGGCCGCGCCTAACCTGGGCGAAACGATGTTATTATATATCGCGGCAACACATCAAGTTGTCAGCGCGGTACTCGTCGTCGAACGAGAAACATAAGGACACAAATTCCCTCTTCAAAAACCAATGTACTACGTATCCACTGTCTTAACTCCATGCAAGTCCTGGTATCCACATTATCAAAAGATAGCGTACGCGGTGTTCATGGCATCCCGGAAGCTGCAACACTACTTTCAAGAGTGTTCGATAACAGTTGCCTCTGAAGTACCTCTCAACGACATTATAAACAACCGCGACGCGACGGGAAGGATTGCAAAATGGGCCATTGAGCTCTTACCATTCGACATAACCTACAAACCACGGCGAGCTATAAAGTCGCAAGTTTTGGCTGACTTCATCGCCGAATGGACCGAAGCCGAACTCCCTAAAGAGTACGGCGCATACTCCAATTGGATCATGCATTTCGACAGCTCCAAAATGTTGGCCAGCTTCGGGGCTGGCGTCGTATTGATGTCCCAACCGGAGACACAGTCCAATACGTACTTCAGATAATGTACACGGACTCCAACAATGCAGCCGAATATGAGGCCCTTCTACATGGTCTCCGGATGGCAATCTCCATGGGTATTCAACGCCTAGAGGTGCGTGGGGATTCAAACCTTGCAATATCCCAAGTAAATGGAGACTTTGACGCCAAGGATCCGAAAATGGCAGCCTATCGTAACGCTGTCTTAAAAATGTCAGCTCAGTTTGAAGGACTCGAATTCCACCATGTAGCCCGGGATAATAACCAGGCAGCCGACGTGTTGGCATGCATCCGCGCAAAACGCGACGTCGTCCCTCCAAACATCTTCCTGGAGCGGCTCTTTAAGCCATCCGTATTATGGGAAGAGGAGTCCGGAAATAACAACCCGGAACCAACCGCACCACCCAACACGGAACATTCTGACACAATCGATGGCTCAGCCAATGAAATAACACCTTCAGCCCACGAAATAATGGCAGTAATTGCCCCCTGGACGGAACCATTCCTAGCCTACTTAATTAGGCAGGAACTTCCCAAAGACCAAAATGAGGCCCGCTGCATAGTTCGGCGATCTAAAGCCTGCAAGGTCCATGAGGGAGAACTTTATAAAAAAAGCACAACCGGAGTCCTTCAAAGGTGCATCTCCGAAGAGGAAGGGCGAAATCTCCTGGCTGAAATTCACGCCGGACTCGGCGGGCACCACGCCGCAGCCCGGGCCCTTATGGGCAAGGCCTTCCGTACAGGATTTTATTGGCCGACTGCCCGGGAAGATGCTCAGGACTTAGTCCAACGATGCGTCGGTTGCCAGCTCTTTGCTAATCAAAGCCACATGCCACCCACCGCCCTCAAAACTATACCCATCACCTGGCCGTTCGCGGTCTGGGGGCTTGACATGGTTGGACCCCTTAAAGGGGGAACCCACAGGCAAAAATACCTATTGGTCATGGTGGATAAATTCACCAAATGGATAGAGGCCAAGCCGGTTAAAATGGCCGAATCCGGACCTGTGATAGACTTCATATCTGGGGTAGTACACCGTTATGGCGTCCCCCACAGCATCATCACTGATAACGGCACGAACTTCACGGCCGACGAGGTTAAACTCTGGTGCAAAACCATGGGCATCAAGCTCGACTATGCTTCAGTCTATCACCCTCAAACTAACGGTCAAGTCGAACGAGCAAATGGTCTAATCATGAGTGGCATTAAACCCAGGTTAGTGCGGTCCCTCACGGAATCTAACACGCACTGGGTGGAGGAGCTCGATTCCGTACTCTGGGGGCTGCGGACCACGCCAAATCGTACTACCGGATTCACGCCATTCTTTATGGTATACGACGCAGAGGCAGTTTTGCCCTGCGATATAATTCATGACTCACCTCGAGTGCGCATGTACGAAGAAAGAGAAGCCGAGTTGGATCGGCGGGACAGTTTGGACGCATTGGAGGAGGAGCGCGACGTGGCAAAGGCCCGTTCCGCATTCTATCAGCAGCAGGCTCGAAGATATCAAAGTAGAGAAGTACGGGCGAAAACTTACAATGTTGGCGAACTAGTTCTACGCCTGCCGGACAAGAAAAAGGACAAACTCAAGCCCAAGTGGGAAGGTCCCTTCATCATCGATCAAGTCCTGACCGGCGGAGCATACCATCTACGAAACGCATCGAACAATCGACTCAAGCCAAACCCATGGAACGCAGCCTGCCTCCGAAGATTCTACACCTAGTGCCGGACTCAGAGTTCGTCTCCTTCCTCCGTCCACATTTTAAACGTTTGTTGTCTTTTGTTTTTTCTCTTCCTTCCTCCCTTCTTTTTGTAAAGCCTTTGTGGGATGACCTGCGCATTGTTCGCACACACTTGACGTGCTGCTTGCACTCATTATACCTGGGGGCTTCTTTAACAGAAGCTTATTTATACGGGCTCCATGCCCAACACATGCGTCACACTTTCGCATGTACCTTTTACTCACCATTATATGCATTGATATGACTTAAGTTCTGGCCAAGCTGGGTTGCCTGGCTCCTATGCTTACCCCTACGTTCCCGATTGTTCGGCTAGGAGGTAAAGGGAGCACCTCTGCGATTTTTACTGCCGGGTCAGCCGGATGTGTACCTCAGACTGGGTGAAGCCGAAAGCTAGCATTCTTAAAGGAATATTCGGTCGGTGACTTGAAAGATGATTTCTTATTTATTTATTTATCTGCCCCCAGATGCTTTTCTGCTCTTTACGCAGTCCGGACATGCACTTTAGGGCATGCCTCCCAGGGAAAGGAACCCCTAACGGAACTATTCTCCCTGGAAGATGTTTCTTACTAACCATGTAATATAACATAACTAGTTGGGCACTTGTCTGATAAAGCACTAATGACCCCTACGCCTGGTCTCCATGCATGCCCCGGTTTTTTCATAACCGTGAGGGTATTCAGACACACTCCGGACTCTAGGGTCCCGAGGTTTAAGCGAAAAGGTCCGCAAAGACAAACGATCTACAATCCGGCTAGAAGGCATTTTACATGTCATTTTAGATTGCATCGTCAAATTGACTGATTGTACTCCTCTTCAATCCCATCTAATAGGTTGTCTAGCTTACAGTCCCGTTGGGAATACTTAGCGGCCAACTCTACTTGGCCGTACATTAAGCTCACAGGAATCTCCTTCCCATCAGGCCCCACAGGTCCGACCTTGGCCATGTGGTTCGGGTCAGCCTTCGTGTACCGCGTCTTCACCATGGCCCAGGCCTCCCGGGCGCGTTGACGGCAGGCCGATATCTTCCATAGACGGAAGCGTTGCCGTGCTCCCTGAAGCTTCTCTGCAAGTCCTCCAATACCCTTGGGCAGGGAGAAGGACGGCCATAAGGCCTGGACGGCGCCGCTCATCGCCTGCCGAACACGTTCGTGCAGCTGCAGCAGCTCGGGAAGCAGATCACCCATTGAACCGGACATTTCCTCCGCAGGACGACCCATGAGCACACATGCAGACATATTTTTGTCAATCGACTCCCTCGCCGAACTCTTCTTTTCAAAAGAGTTTGCTCTAGCACTTACTATAAATGCCACGACGAAGCCGCTGATTCTCCTTCACGGAGCCAGACAGTTGGGCCCGAATACCTTTTAGCTCTTCTCCCAGTTGGGTGTGGGCATCTTGGAGTTTGTTCCTCTCCTGCTACACCTTCATAAGCACCCTCTCGCCAGCCTTTAGCTGGCGCAGTAGCTGTTGCTTGTCCGGATCAAGTCCGGCAACATCTGCAATATTATTGTCAGACTTATACGCATGCCGCACGCCATAAACCGCTTATCTTTTTGAAATATGTGTTACCAGAGGGGGTCTCTATGTCTCCTCCTGCGGCGGCTAGTGCAGCCTCAAGTTGGACTTGCACTCTTGAAGCTCCTGGGACAATTGGGTATTCTTCTCCGTAAGATCCTGCATATCAAATGATCCTTAAATTAGTTATTCTAACTACTTTAAGTCTCGGGGGCTACTGGCATATATAACTATTAAAATTCCTTACCCATATGTCTTTCACATACTGCTCCGTGGCTCTGGTTAAACCATCTTGAGTGGCACGGAGGTGCACGTCTCCCGCATTAAAGGCATTCAACGCCTCTGGAGAGAAACACGCGTCACGAAGAACTGTCCGGCGGCGCCTGTGATTCATGGCGCTCTCCACCTCAGACCTGGTTGCGGACAGCCTATCGGCATCCTCCGTTGGAGGAGCATCCGGCTCGCGCCTTGCGCTCGCCTCTCCCTCCGGACCAGGTGTTGGAGCCTGGCTGGCGGAGGCTTGGTTGGCAACCTCTCCAGGCACAGTCCGGCGAGCGCTCTTTCTCATGGAAAAGGCATGAGCATTAATATACCTCCCAGGAATCTTTCCCTTAAAAATGGTGGCGTGCTATACCATTGCGGCAACGTTTCGATTCGCACCGCACCCCTCTTCCGCCTGCTGGGCCGAACTGACCCTTGTCGGTCAGCCGCCGCGGGGTCGGCTTCCTGCCTTGAAGGCACCTCCTGCGAGACGCCGTTGGTATACGGTGGTCAGAAATAAGCACGGATGAAGTAATGGTGTCAGGAATCCAATCATAGTTACCTGGGAAGCCGGAGATAAACCGGGGTAGTCAGCCGTAATGGCGACTAGAACATTGTCCATGCTGAGTTGGTGGAACACCCCGTCAATCAGCTCCACCTCTATGTCTGGATCCTCTCCGGAGGCCGGATCAAGGGATCTTCCCGGATCCTCGGGTTGTGGAGTCGGACTGTGTATGCCCTCCACATCCCGGCGCAGTTCCTGCGTCGAAATCATAAAGTAAGACACTTAACTTTGAAAGCACGGATCGGATAGATAGACGTCCGCTTACCCAGCTCCGAGGGTTATTCATGGAGAATCCATTTAATGGACTCGTGTGGAGGAATTCCTCCTTCTCCCCCTTGTACAAGCCGGACAGGATCTTCACCAGATCGGCGGCCGATCCCGGCCCCTTGCGGCCATGACAGGTCGCGTCATTCTCCCCGTTGAAATCCCACATGGGGTGGCCCCTATATTGGAGTGGCTGCACCCCTCGCATAATGCATGTGGCCATGACTCCAATCATGGTCAATATGGAATGGGCCAGTAACTTTATCCGGTCCATCAGATATTGGACGCTCCTATCATCTTCCCGTTGAGGGCTCCGCGGGCGCCAACTCAGGCGTTTCTTCAGAGGAGCGTTGCTGAACTTCGGAGGCCGATCCGAACTGGGTCCGGCAGTGGAGTGTCTTCCATATAAAACCATTCCGAAGGCCAGTCTTCGGATGCCTTCTTCGGGGTTCCGGATAGATATCCAGTCCCGGCGATGCGCCATATTTCGGCTCCGCCCACTTGATATATCGAACCCTCGTGAGAACGGGGTACGAGGCAAAACAATCTCTTCCACAGCACAAAATGGGGCTCGATGCCCAAGAACAGCTCGCAAAGAGCTACAAAACCCGCAATGTGCAAAATGGAGGCAGGTGTAAGGTGATGAAGCTGGAGTCCGTAGAACTCCAGGAGCCCCCGGAGAAACGGATGTATGGGAAATCCGAGCCCCCTTATTAGATAAGGGACAAAGCACACCCGCTCTCCTTTGGAGGGATTGGGGGTGTTCTCCGCCTGCTTTCCACCTTTGTAGGTGGCCAGTCTGGCTCGAACCGGGACCATGAAGGCCGGAGGAAGGTATCCCTCCGATTGGAGCGTCACCAGCTCGCTGTGCGGAACTGAACATCTCCTCCAATCTCCTGGCTGACGGCTGGGAGCGCGAGAGGAGGAGCCGCGTCGACTGTCCATGATGGAGTGGATTTTGTCAGAGGCGCTCCGATGAGTACTCGCGGAAGGAGGATGGTGTGATTTGGATCTAGATCCTTGCCGCTCTTATAGGCAGCTTATTCGTGCAGCTTGGGGGTAAAACATAAAAATACCCTGGCTTTTCGCATTCATACGACACGTGGAAGAGGGCCATTATTGGGCGTGGAAGCCAAGGAGCGCAACATTTATGAGGAAGTCGGACACTATTCGGCAAGCACATGGAATTTGGAGGAGAACCCGCCTTGCAACACCGAAGACAATATACGCGCCGGACTCATCGTCATTGAAGCCTGGTTCGGGGGCTACTGAGGGAGTCCCGGACTAGGGGGTGTCCCGATAGCCGAACTATCATCATCGGTCGGACTCCAAGACTATGAAGATACAAGATTGAAGACTTCGTCCCGTGTCCGGATGGGACTTTCCTTGGCGTGAAAGGCAAGCTTGGCGATACGGATATGTAGATCTCCTACCATTGTAACCGACTCTGTGTAACCCAAGCCCTCTCCGGTGTCTATATAAACCAGAGGGTTTTAGTCCATAGGACACAACAACAATCATACCATAGGCTAGCTTCTAGGGTTTAGCCTCCTTGATCTCGTGGTAGATCCACTCTTGTACTACCCATATCATCAATATCAATCAAGCAGGAGTAGGGTTTTACCTCCATCGAGAGGGCCCGAACTTGGGTAAAAACATCGTGTCCCTTGTCTCTTTTTACCATCCGCCTAGACGCACAGTTCGGGACCCCCTACCCGAGATCCGCCGGTTTTGACACCAACAGTGACAAATCCCAGTCTCGATCCATGCCAACTCAACAGACTCCTTCGGAGATACCTATAGAGCACCTTTATGATCACCCAGTTATGTTGTGACGTCTGATGGCACACAAGGCATTCCTCTGGATTCTGGGAGTTGCATGATCTCATGGTCGAAGAAACATGTATTTAACATTAAGAAAGCAGTAGCAATGAACTGAACGTTCATATGTTATGCTAACGGTTGGGTCTTGTCCATCACATCATTCACCTAATGATGTGATCCCATTATCAAATGACAACTCATGTCAACCATCTTTGATCAACGAGCAGTCTAGTGGAGGCTGACTAGGGACACGGTATTATTTCATGTATCCACACATGTATTTAAGTTTCCTGTCAATTCAATTCTAGCATGAATGATAAACCCTTATCATGATTAAGGAAATATCACAATATCCATTTTATTATTGCCTCTAGGGCATTTTTCCATCAACATCGTCGTCTCTGCGTGCCTCGGTTATCTTTTACCCGAGCCCTTTGCTTATGCACTTTACTTTGTGATAGCCATAGTATGACATCATATATAACTAGCTATCACTTAGTTGTTTATATTGCTTAACATAAGTTGTTGGTGCACATAAGTGAGCCTATTCGATTTAGGTTTTTTGCTTGACAAATTAAACTAGTTTTATTCCGCATTTGTTCAATCCTAAACAGTAACTATTTTAAAGCACCTATTCACCCCCCCCCTCTAGGCGACCTCCATGATCTTTTAATGGCCCTGGTGGCACAACTGGTGGCGGCGGGGGGGTTCGAGAGAGAGAGAGGACGAGGAGAGGGTTAGTGAACGAGGGAGAGATGAGAGGTAAAAAGATTTTGTCAAAGCCTTCAAGGGGTTCGTGCATGTACGTGGAGGTCAAATCGTTTTCCTGGGCGGTGTCATATTGATAGTAAATAGGTGGAACTCTTGATTCTTCTAGATGCGGAGCTCGGATTTCCTTGCTTCGCAAAATTGCACTACGACCCAGGTGAGCTTTGAGAATTTTAGCTTCTTGGAGCTAATGCGTTTGACCTGATTTCCGGTTTGGAGTTTGTCAGGCTGAGAGTTGGAGAGGTTTAGAATAGGCCGTATCGGCCAGTTCTTTTGTAGCTTTGAGGAGCTTATTGTCAAAATAAAAAAATCTCAAAAGAACTCGTTTTGAAGGAAAGGGATTAATTTATTTTCACTGGGGTCTCCTTCACAATAGAAAAAAGTTGGGGGTGGGCAACTTCCAACCGAAGCTCATTTAAAAGCAAAAGGGTATATCACAATGCCACGGTTCTTTGAAAATATTACAGGCAAAATGCCACTACCCCTCACACCCGTGCAGGAGAAAAAGATTCGCTCGTCTCCCTCATGTCGTTTGTGCCGCTCATGATAGAATCTAGGATTCCTCCCAAGCCAGTCGGCGCTGCCGGTCCCATTAGCCCTCCTGCTTACCACCCCTTCCCTGTTGCTGCATACGTGGAGGGCGGGTAGGCCTCTCCTGTTGTTGCACCTCCCCCCGACGCGTTGTAGCTCGGCTGCCCTCCTCCCGGTCGCCACTACCTACCTAAGTTGCTCCAGTCGATGCACTACTCCAGCCAACTCCCCATTTCAGCGAATGCCATCGGATCCAGTTGCGGGACCCCCAACCACCCCTTCCTCCTCGATGGCACAAATTTTGATGTTCGGGTTATTCACATTCTTAATTTCTTTAGGATCATGGACCAAAATTGAGAGCGAATCGTAGATGGGCTTTTCTCCTCCAAAGGATCCTCAAAGATTATCTCTTGAGGATGAGAAAAACTCTTATCTCAATGCTCAAGGTACTAATGTGCTTTTCAATGCTTTGATCAATGTAGTTATATTTCAACTGATGCCGTTTTGTGATGCTCATGAGTTGTGGACAAAGCTTCAAGATAAATATGGTGTGTCCAAGATTTGTGAGCATGATTGTTCACCCTTCACCTCTAGCTGTGTTGTGTTCTCAACTTCTTCTACTTCACCTACATGTGGATTGCCAAAATGTAATGATATGGTGAGTAGTGGTGTTCATTGCAATGATGATAGTGGGCTTATTGTTCATGATCCTTCATCACAATCTTATTGCAATGCTTCATCTTTGGACTTCAACACTTCAAGCACTCCAAATGTTTGACATGTTTGTGTTGATAGTCCTAGCATATCATGTATAAATTGCTTGACTAAATCTCATGATGATATGCTTGCTATGTCTTGTAGCCAAGATAAAAATGTATCTATTTCCTCGAGTTGTGGTGCTAACAACGTAGAGGAAACCCAACACTCCATGGAACAAGATGTGGCCTTGAATGGTGCTTCAAGGGATCCTACATCATCATCCATTGTTTCTCATATTTGTCTTATGGCTAAGGCTTCAAAGGTATCTCCTACTTTGAACCCCCAATATGTCTCTTGATGATGATGTTGATGCTAATGAGGATGTGGATATTGTTGAAAAGGATGATAATGTTGCTTCCTTAAAAACTAAGGGGGAAATGATTTTTAAAGGTCTTCATAAAAATAAAATTGCTCATTCCAACTTCATGGAAATCATGGCTATTTCCATTGAGGGCAAGAAATACATTGAGGAGTTGGAGTCTCATCTTGAGGAGCATGAGGTCACCATTTATAAATGGAAGGTTGTGAGCGTGATTACGCCAATGAGATCGTGAACCTCTCTCAAGCTCTTGAACTTGAACAAACCGCCAAGGAATCTCTTGAGGAGACTTTTGCTCTAGAACTATCTAGAATAAAGGAATCCCATGATAGAGCCCTTGAGGTGGCAAATGATTTCAAAACTAAAAATGATAAGCTTGAAGTTGCACATGTCAAACTCCTTGAGGACTTTGAGCACCTCGAAAATGGCTCAAGGGTCATTAAGAGTGAGCTCATTGAACTCACCGAGTCTCATGCCCAACTTAAAGCTTCGTATTCAAAAGAGCTTGCCAAGTTACCGTCTCCTCTTGTCGTTAATGATGATGCTTGTGCTACTAACTATATTTC
This sequence comes from Triticum timopheevii, assembly GCA_963921465.1. Classification (NCBI taxonomy): domain Eukaryota; kingdom Viridiplantae; phylum Streptophyta; class Magnoliopsida; order Poales; family Poaceae; genus Triticum; species Triticum timopheevii. The sequence goes on from OY997272.1 coordinate 160,404,731, forward strand.
TTGTGAAGTATCCAATTTGAAGGAGAATGTTGAGCTAAGGTCTCAACTTGAGTTGCTATCTAGCAATTATGGGAAATTGGAACAAATTCATATAAAGCTCACAAGCTCTCATGATGATCTTCTACTATCCCATAGTGTGCTAAAGATAGCTCATGAGGCTATGATTACTAAGGTAACATATAGTGAGCCTCGTGTGGATACTAGCACTACTACAAGTCAAAATGCTATATTGCCATGTGCTAGTCCTCGTATTTCATCTACTCATAATGTTGCTACATGTTGTGATGAATTACTTTCCTTGCCTTGTTGCTCTAACGATGAAGCTTATACTTCCTCTAGTACTTGTGTTGATACAAATCATGTAGAGGAAATCAAAGAGTTGAAGTCCCAAGTCACTTCCTTGAAGAAAGACTTGGAAAAGTGTCATGAAGGGAAGTCCACACTCAACAATATCTTGAGTGTGCAAAAATCCCCCAATGGCAGAGGTGGACTTGGATTCAACTCCAATAATAAGAAGTCCAAGATCAACAAGAATAAGGGCCAAGAACAAGTCAAGAATTTAGCCAAGATTGTTAGCTTCAAGTGCAAAATTGAAGGGCATCATGTTAGATCTTGACCATTGAAGAAGAAGGTCATTAGTGACAAGCAACAAGGGAAGAGGCCACAAGTTCTCATGCTCAACCACAAGTTGAAGAAAGACCACTTCCCAAGAAGACTCAAGGTAATTATATTCAAGTTGAGAAGTCAACTAAGAAGAAAGAAAAGAGTAGATAGGTTGATACTTATGTCGTGAGAAGGGCCACCTTGCTTCTTTACGCACAAAATGGTACCTTATCCAACCCGATTATTATCAATGATATTTATTCTCTTAGAATGGATAAGGTTAGCAATGTGTTTTCCAAATTTGTTTATACTCAAAGTGGTGTCAAGCAAAGAACCATTTGGGTAGCCAAGCCTATTGTAACTAACCTCTTAAGACCCAACTTGGTTGGCGACCAACAAGTTCAAACTTGATCAATAGGTGTGGTTGGAGGGCGTTGGAGACTTAGCTACATTATGAAGAATTAAGGGATCTTCATCATTCATATTGTCCCAAGCCAAGTCATTTGGATCATGAAGTTTATATCTTAGATTCAATTCACCTCCTTGCGTAACTTGCACTTAAATTGTTTACATTGAAAGTTACTTGCCCCTTTGCATGTTTTGGTTTTGTGCCTTGCATGCTATTGTATATTTTTGTTCTTCCAATTTTCTTATCTTGAGTAATCAAGTTTGTGTATGTTGGTTTGCACATCGTGTACGTGTGAGTGTTGTGTGGAGCCTTTTTGCGTCTTGTTTGTATCTTAGTTGGATCTTGTGAGGGATTAATGGAACATCCCATTTTTGGGGAGTGATGTGCTTTATGCACTTCATGATCCCATAAATGTGTGTACATGAGAAATACCATCTAGTATAGATATTGCAAGATTATCTAGTCTCTATGTGGTATGTCTTCTAATGAGAAGTTCAAATTCCAAATAGTCCATTAATTATCTCTTGTTGGATCTTATTTACCTCTTGTAAGTTTTCATTGGTATCACATTATGGGGGAGTAATATGCTATGTGTATATTACAAGCCTAGAAAATGTGTACATTTGAGGTATTGTCACCTAGAGTTGACATTGTAAATTATCTTGTTCCTAGGTGGCATGTTAGCTCTACAAGTTGCAATTTGCTTATGTGTTTGGTGTGAAGATGATGTTGGATATCGTTGCTATCTACTACCGGGAATTATTTCCAAATACTTATTGTCTCTTGACAATTGGTACTCACTTATGTGATAGAAATAGTTGATCATCTTTACATTGGCTTTTGTTTTTATTTGACTTATCTCTTGCCAAGGATTGTGTTAACTCCCATTGTCTTCCATACAACTTGTGAATTTTGTTAGTTTATTGATCTTGCCTAGTGTTTTTCTAGATATAGTGAAGTGGTGATCCCATCTTGTGCATTTTGTATTCAAATGCAATTTTTCTATAATGCACAACTCTTGGGGGGGGGGGGGGGGGGCTATCCTATTTTCTTTAGAACAGTCATCTTGTTATCCTTAACAAGTGTGTGTTGGTGGAAGGGAAGCTGTTTCTTTTTGGTACTTTGTGCCATCATAAAACTTTGTAGAGGGTTTGGTTTGTTTGGAACCTTCCTGGGAGTTTGATATCTTTCCATTAGTGTGTATCAATGGAGATCTCAGTCCTTCATGTATCTTTTAATTGGTATCCTTCAAGTGATGATTTCTCCATTTGATATCCTATTTTCACTTGGTATTTCTTCTTAAATTGGTATTGGGTCTTGAAAGTATTGAGCATGCATATTTACTTCATGTATCTTCTTTGGCATTCTTTCTTTCGTTGACCCAATACATAGGGGGAACTCCAACAAATCTTTTTTGGCTAATCTATGCATGAGTTCTTTCTTTCGTTGACCCAATTCAATTTCATATCTATTTGCACATATTTATGTGGAGTTTGTTCTAAATATTGTTGGTTCTCAAACTCTTTGGTCCCAATGAGTTCGGGTACCATTTTGTTTCTGAATATTGTTCCAGGAACAATTGGAGATGCATGATGTCTGCTAGAACTACATCGGTATTTCCGCAAAGAGGAAGGGATGATGCAGTATAGTGACGGTAGGTATTTCCCTCGGTGATGATACCAATGTTATCGAACCAGTAGGAGAACCTCCTAACAACACTTAAATAGCACCTGCACACAAATAACAAATACTCGCAACCCGATGATGTATACTACACAACCTTCTTCTTGTAGACGTTGTTGGGCCTCCAAGTGTAGAGGTTTGTAGGACAGTGTCAAATTTCCCTCAAGTGGATGACCTAAGGTTTATCAATCCGTGGGAGGCGTAGGAGGAATATGGTCTCTCTCAAGCAACCCTGCAACCAAATAACAAAGAGTCTCTTGTGTCCCCAACACACCCAATACAATGGTAAATTGTATAGGTGCAGTAGTTCGGCGAAGAGATGGTGATACAAGTGCAATATGGATTATAGATATAGTTTTTGTAATCTGAAAATATAAAAACAGCACGGTAACAAGTGGTAAAAGTGAGCGTAAACGGTATTGCAATGCTAGGAAACTAGGCCTAAGGTTCATACTTTCACTAGTGCAAGTTCTCTCACCAATAATAACATAACTGGATCATATAACTATCCCTCAACATGCAACAAAGAGTCACTCCAAAGTAACTAATAGCGGAGAGAAAACGAAGAGATTATTGTAGGGTACAAAACCACCCCAAAATTATCCTTTCTGGTTGATCTATTCAAGAGTCCGTAGTAAAATAACATGAAGCTATTCTTTCTGTTCGATCTATCATAGAGTTCGTACTAGAATAACACCTTAAGACACAAATCAACCAAAACCCTAATGTCACCTAGATACTCCAATGTCACCTCAAGTATCTGTGGCATGATTATATGATATCCATCACACAATCTCAGATTCATCTATTCAACCAACACAAAGTACTTCAAAGAGTGCCCCAAAGTTTCTACCGGAGAGTCAAGACGAAAACGTGTGCCAACCCCTATGCATAGATTCCCAAGGTCACGGAACCCGCAAGTTGATCACCAAAACATACATCAAGTGAATCAATAGAATACCCCATTGTCACCACGGGTATCCCACGCATGACATACATCAAGTGTTCTCAAATCCTTAAAGACTCAATCCGATAAGATAAATTCAAAGGGAAAACTCAATCCACTACAAGAGAGTAGAGGGGGAGAAACATCATAAGATCCAACTATAATAGCAAAGCTCGCGGTACATCAAGATCATGCCAAATCAAGAACACGAGAGAGAGAGAGATCAATCACATAGCTACTGGTACATACACTCCGCCTCGAGGGTGAACTACTCCCTCCTCGTCATGCAGAGCGTCGGGATGATGAAGATGGCCACCGGTGATGGATCCCCCCTCCGGCAGGGTGCCGGAACAGGGTCCCGATTGGTTTTTGGTGGCTACAGAGGCTTGCGGCAGCGGAACTCCCGATCTATGGTGCTTCTAGATGTTTTTGGGGTATATGGGTATATATAGGAGGAAGAAGTAGGTCGGTGGAGCTGCGAGGGGCCCACGAGGGTGGGGGCGTGCCTAGGGGGCAGTCGCGCCTCCCTGCCTCGTGGCCTCCTCGCTTCTTTCTTGACGTCCACTCCAAGTCCTCTGGATCACGTTTGTTCCAAAAATAACTCTCCCGAAGGTTTCCTTCCGTTTGGACTCCGTTTGATATTCCTTTCTACGAAACACTGAAATAGGCAAAAAAAACAGCAATTTGGACTGGGCCTCCGGTTAATAGGTTAGTCCCAAAAATAATATAAAAGTGTATAATAAAGGCCATTAAACATCCAAAATAAATAATATAATAGCATGGAACAATCAAAAATTATAGATACATTGGAGACGTATCAAGCATCCCCAAGCTTAATTCCTGCTCGTCCTCGAGTAGGTAAATGATAAAAACAGAATTTTTGATGTGGAATGCTACCTAACATAATTCTCAATGTAATTTTCTTTATTGTGGCATGAATGTTCAGATCCAAAAGATTCAAGATAAAAGTTTAATATTGACATAAAAGTAGTAATACTTCAAGCATGCTAACCAAGCAGTTTATGTCTTATCAAAATAACATATCCAAAGAAAGTTTATCCCTACAAAATCATATAGTTAGGCCATGCTTCATTTTCGTCACACAAAATACCCCCATCATGCACAACCCCGGTTTCAGCTAAGCAATTGGTTCATACTTTTTAACGCGCTTCAGCTTTTTCAACCCTCACGCAATACATGAGCGTAAGCCATGGATATAGCACTATGGGTGGAGTAGAGTATGATGATAGGGATTATGTGAGAAGACAAAAAAGGAGAAAGTCTCATATTGACGCGGCTAATCAACGGGCTATGGAGATGCCCATCAATTGATGTCAATACGAGGAGTAGGGATTGCCATGCAACAGATGCACTAGAGCTATAAATGTATGAAAGCTCAAAAATAAACTAAGTGGGTGTGCATCCAACTTGCTTGCTCATGAAGACCTAGGGCAATTTGAGGAAGCCCATCATTGTAATATACAAGCCAAGTTCTATAATGAAAAATTCCCACTAGTATATGAAAGTGACAACATAGGAGACTCTCTATCATGAAGATCATGGTGATACTTTGAAGCACAAGTGTGGAAAAAGGATAGTAACATTGTTCCTTCTCTCTTTATCTCTCATTTTTTTCTCTTTTTTTTATTTGGGCTTCTTTGGCCTCTTTTTTTCATAAAGTCCGGAGTCTCATCCCGACTTGTGGGTTAATCATAGTCTCCATCATCCTTTCCTCACTTGGGACAATGCTCTAATAATGGAGATCATCACACTTTTATTTATTTACAACTCAATACTTAACAAAATATGACTCTATGTGAATGCCTCCGGCGGTGTACTGGGATATGCAATGAATCAAGAGCGACATGTATGAAAGAATTATAAAGGTGGCTTTGCCACGAATACGATGTCAACTACATGATCATGCAAAAGCAATATGACAATGATGGAATGTGTCATAATAAATGGAAAGGCGGAAAGTTGCATGGCAATATATCTCGGAATGGCTATGGAAATGCCATAATAGGTAGGTATGGTGGCTGTTTTGAGGAAGATATAAGGGGGTTTATGTGTGATAGAGCGTATCGTATCACGGGGTTTGGATGCACCGGCGAATTTTGCACCAACTCTCACGGTGAGAAAGGGCAATGCACGGTACCGTAGAGGCTAGCAAATTGTGGAAGGGTAAGAGTGCGCATAATCCATGGACTCACATTAGTCATAAATAACTCATATACTTATTGCAAAAGTTTATTAGCCCTCGAAGCAAAGTACTACTATGCATGCTCCTAGGGGAAGGGTTGGTAGGAGTTAACCATCGCGCGATCCCGACCTCCACTCATAAGGAAGGCAATCAAAGAACACCCCATGCTTCAAATTTGTCACACAAACATTCACCATACGTGCATGCTACGGGACTTGCCAACTTTAACACAAGTATTTCTCAATTTCATAATTACCCAACTAGCATGACTCTAACATTACCACCTTTATATCTCAAAACAATTATCAAGTATCAAATTGATCATAATGTTTAATGCACTCTATATGATAGTTTTTATTATACCCAACTTGGATGCCCATCATATTAGGACTAATTTTATAACCAAAGCAAATACCATGCTGTTATAAAAGACTCTCAAAATAATATAAATGAAGCATGAGAAATCAATAATTTCTACAAAAAAACCACCGCCGTGCTCTAAAAAGATATAAGTGAAGCACTGGAGCAAAATTTATCGAGCTCAAAAGATATAAGTGAAGCACATAGAGTATTCTAATAAATTCCGATTCATGTGTGTCTCTCCCAAAAGGTGTGTACAGCAAGGATGATTGTGGTAAACTAAAAAGCAAAGACTCAAATCATACAAGACGCTCCAAGCAAAACACATATCATGTGGTAAATAAAATATAGCCTCAAGTAAAGTTACCGATGAACGAAGACGAAAGAGGGGATGCCATCCGGCGCATCCCCAAGCTTAGGCTCTTGGTTGTCCTTGAATATTACCTTGGGGTTCCTTGGGCATCCCCAAGCTTAGGCTCTTGCCACTTCTTATTCCATAGTCCATCGAATCTTTACCCAAAACTTGAAAACTTCACAACACAAAACTAAACAGAAAACTCGTAAGCTCCGTTAGTATAAGAAAGTAAATCACCACTTTTAGTACTGTTGTGAACTCATTCTAAATTCATATTGGTGTAATATCTACTGTATTCCAACTTATCTATGGTTCATACCCTCTGATACTACTCATAGATTCATCAAAATAAGAAAACAACACATAGAAAACAGAATCTGTCAAAAACAGAACAGTCTGTAGTAATCTGTACCATTCGAATACTTCTGTAACTCCAAAAATTCTGAAATAAATTGGTGGATGTGAGGAATTTGTCTATTAATCTTCTCCAAAAATAATCAACTTAAAATCACTATCCAGTAAAAAAAGGCAGCGAATCTCGTGAGCGCAAAGTTTCTGTTTTTTACAGCAAGATCGCATAGACTTCACCCAAGTCTTCCCAAAGGCCCTACTTGGCACAAACACTAATTAAAACATAAAACCCATGTAAAAAGAGGCTAGATGAATTATTTATTACTAAACAGGAGAAAAATCAAAGAACAAAAGTAAAATTGGGTTGCCTCCCAACAAGCACTAACGTTTAACGCCTCTAGCTAGGCATGATGATTTCAATGATGCTCACATAAAAGATAAAAATTGAAACATAAAGAGAGCATCATGAAGAATATGACTAGCACATTTAAGTATAACCCACTTCATATGCATATGGATTTTGTGAGCAAACAACTTATGGGAACAATAATCAACTAGCATAGGAAGGCAAAACAAGCATAACTTCAAAACTTTAAGCACATAGAGAGGAAACTTGATATTATTGCAATTCCTACAAGCATATGTTCCTCCCTCATAATAATTTTCAGTAGCATCATGAATGAATTCAACAATATAACCATCACATAAATCATTCTTTTCATTATCTACAAGCATAGAATTTTTATTACTCTCCACATAAACAAAATTCTTCTCATTCGGAATAGTGGGAGTATCATAAGAGACTTGAATACTATAAATTGTTTCCACATTAAAAGAGTAATGTTCAAAAAAATGGTAATCATACTCATTACAAGTTTTATAACTATAATCATCACTACTTTTTATAGAATAAGTGTCATCACAATAATCATCATAAATAGGAGGCATGCTATCATCATAATAAATTTGCTCTTTAAAACTTGGGAGGCTAAAAATATCATCTTCATTAAACATAGCATCCCCAAGCTTGGGCAAACATTAATTACAGAAAATGTATTCTCAAACATGTCATTCTCATCAAACATAGCATCCCCAAGCTTGGGCCTTTTCATATCATAAGCATAATCACTCTCATCATTAATAGTTTGGATAGCACCAATAGTATAGCAATTATCATCATCACAGTGAGTAATAGGAGCAACATCATTTGGGAGCGATACCTTTCTACCTTTGCTTCTCTGTCTTTTCTTTTTCTTCTTCACATCATGTGTGGGTTTAACCCTATTTTTTGAGCTCATTATTAATGAGATTGGTTGAATAGAAAGCTCCTCCTCGTTACTTGATTCATCATAATAAATAATAGGAGGATATTGGGAAGTCTCTTCCCTTTCATTAGTATTCTCTTCATCTTCTATTCATTTTATTTTCTTTATGTAATTGGCAATATAAGGATTTTCAATGCAATTCAACGCACAATATATAAATTTTTCTTCTAGATCAAAATCAAGAACTTTATCAAGGACAAATTCTGGCATATCCTTAGCTATACGTTCCATTTCTTCATAACCCAAAAGCAAACTAAGTTCATTATGATGTGTAAGGGAAATCAAGTCATCACAATTTTTGGACACAATACGATCATGAAACAATTTGCATTGGATATTCAAATGACCACGTTCATTGCAAAGTTCCCAAGGATGACTAAGAAAATTTAAATTTTCAGCACAAACATCTAGCCTTTCTTGCAACCATTTGGTTTCTAAATACTTATGCCTCTTGCAAAATCTATCTTCCCTATTTGGTGTGTACTTGCAAGCTCTATGCACTCCACAAAAGTTGACATGCTTATAAGAGACATTTTCATCATGACTAGCGCAATCATCATTAGTACTATGGATATTCAAAGACTTCATACTAACAACATTGCAATCATCCTCATCATTCAAAGATTTAGTGCCAAACATTCTAATGCATTCTTCTTCCAACACTTTGGCACAATTATCATAATCCTTATTTTCATGAAAGATATTAAAAAGATGAAGCATATGAGGCACCCTCAATTCCATTTTTTTAATTTTCTTTTGTAGACTAAACTAGTGATAAAACAAGAAACTAAAAGATTCGATTGCAAGATCTAAAGATATACCTTCGAGCACTCACCTCCCTAGCAACGGCACCAGAAAAGAGCTTGATGTATACTACACAACCTTCTTCTTGTAGACGTTGTTGGGCCTCCAAGTGCAGAGGTTTGTAGGACAGTAGCAAATTTCCCTCAAGTGGATGACCTAAGGTTTATCAATCCGTGGGAGGCGTAGGATGAAGATGGTCTCTCTCAAGCAACCGTGCAACCAAATAACAAAGAGTCTCTTGTGTCCCCAACAAACATAATACAATGGTAAATTGTATAGGTGCACTAGTTCGGCGAAGAGATGGTGATACAAGTGCAATATGGATGATAGATATAGGTTTTTGTAATCTGAAAATATAAAAACAGCAAGGTAACAAGTGGTAAAAGTGAGCGTAAACGGTATTGCAATGCTAGGAAACAAGGCCTAAGGTTCATACTTTCACTAGTGCAAGTTCTCTCAACAATAATAACATAACTGGATCATATAACTATCCCTCAACATGAAGGAAATATGGCCTAGAGGCAATAATAAAGTTATTATTTATTTCCTTATTTCATGATAATTTTGTATTATTCATGCTAGAATTGTATTAACCGGAAACATAATACATGTGTGAATACATAGACAAACATAGTGTCACTAGTATGCCTCTACTTGACTAGCTCGTTAAATAAAAGATGGTTAAGTTTCCTAGCCATAGACATGAGTTTTCATTTGATTAACGGGATCACATCATTAGGAGAATGATGTGATTGACTTGACCCATTCCGTTAGCTTAGCACTTGATCGTTTAGTATGTTGCTATTGCTTTCTTCATGACTTATACATGTTCCTGTAACTATGAGATTATGCAACTCCCGTTTACCGGAGGAACACTTTGTGTGCTACCAAACGTCACAACATAACTGGGTGATTATAAAGGAGCTCTATAGGTGTCTCCAAAGGTACATGTAGGGTTGGCGTATTTCGAGATTAGGTTTTGTCACTCCGATTGTCGGAGAGGTATCTCTGGGCCCTCTCGATAATGCACATCACTATAAGCCTTGCAAGCAATGTAGCTAATGAGTTAGTTACGGAATGATGCATTACGTAACGAGTAAAGAGACTTGCCGGTAACGAGATTGAACTAGGTATTGAGATACCGACGATCGAATCTCGGGCAAGTAACAGATCGATGACAAAGGGAACAACGTATGTTGTTATGCGGTTTGACCGATAAAGATCTTCGTAGAATATGTAGGAGCCAATATGAGCATCCAGGTTCCGCTATTGGTTATTAACCGAGAATAGTTCTAGGTCATGTCTACATAGTTCTCGAACCCGTAGGGTCCGCACGCTTAACGTTACGATGACAGTTTTATTATGAGTTTATAAGTTTTGATGTACCGAAGTTTGTTCGGAGTCCCGGATGTGATCACGGACATGACGAGGAGTCTCGAAATGGTCCAGACATAAAGATTGATATATTGGAAGCCTATGTTTGGACATCGGAAGTGTTCCAGGTGAAATCGGCATCTTACCGGAGTACTGGGGGTTACCGGAACCCTCCCGGGGGTTATTGGGCCTTCATGGGCCCTAAGGGAGAAGAGGAAAGGAGGCAAGAGGTGGGCTGCACCCCCTCCCCTCCCTAGTACGAATAGGACAAGGAGAGGGGGCGGCGCCCCCCCCCCCCCCTTTCCTTCCCCTCTTCCTCCTCCTTCCCCCTTCTCCTTCTCCAACTAGGAAAGAAGGGAGTCCTACTCCCAGTAGGAGTAGGACTCCCTCTTGGCACGCCCTCCTTGGCCGGCCGCCCCCTCCCCCTTGGCTCCTTTATATACAGGTGCAGGGGGCACCCTAGGACACACAAGTTGATCTTCAAGATCGTTCCTTAGCCGTGTGCGGTGCCCCCCTCCACCATATTCCACCTCGATCATATCGTCGCGGAGTTTAGGCGAAGCCCTGTGCCGGTATAACATCATCATCGTCACCACGCCGTCGTGCTGACGGAACTCATCCCCGACACTTTGCTGGATCAGAGTCCGGGGATCGTCATCGAGCTGAACGTATGCTGAACTCGGAGGTGCCGTAACGCTTCCGTTTACGGTCTACGAGGGTACATGGACAACACTCTCCCCTCTCGTTGCTATGCATCACCATGATCTTGCGTGTGCATAGGAAATTTTTTGAAATTACTGCGTTCCCCAATAGTGGCATCCGAGCCAGGTTTTATGCGTAGATGTCATATGCACGAGTAGAACACAAGTAAGTTGTGGGCGATACAAGTCATACTGCTTACCAGCATGTCATACTTTGGCTCAGCGGTATTGTGAGATGAAGCGGCCTGGACCGACATTACGCGTACGCTTACGCGAGACTGGTTTCATCATTACGAGCACTCGTGCTTAAAGGTGACTGGCGGGTGTCTGTCTCTCTCACTTTAGCTGAATCGAGTGTGGCTACGCCCGGTCCTTGCGAAGGTTAAAACAACACTAACTTGATGAACTATCGTTATGGTTTTGATGCGTAGGTAAGAACGGTTCTTGCTCAGTCAGTAGCAGTCACGTAAAATTTGCAACAACAAAGTAGAGGACGTCTAACTTGTTTTTACAGGGCATGTTGTGATGTGATATGGTCAAGATGTGATGCTATATTTTATTGTATGAGATGATCATGTTTTGTAACCGAAGTTATCGGCAACTGGCAGGAGCCATATGGTTGTCGCTTTATTGTATGAAATGCAAATGCCCTGTAATTGCTTTACTTTATCACTAAGCGGTAGCAATAGTCGTAGAAGCAATAGATGGCGTAACGACAACGATGCTACGATGGAGATCAAGGTGTCGCGCTGGTGATGATGGTGATCACGACGTTGCTTTCAAGATGGAGATCACAAGCACAAGATGATGATGGCCATATCATATCACTTATATTGATTGCATGTGATGTTTATCCTTTATGCATCTTATCTTGCTTTGATTGACGGTAGCATTTTAAGATGATCTCTCACTAAAATTATCAAGAAGTGTTCTCCCTGAGTATGCACCGTTATGAAAGTTCTTCGTGCTGAGACACCACGTGATGATCGGGTGTGATAGGCTCTACGTTCAAATACAACGGGTGCAAAACAGTAGCACATGCGGAATACTCAGGTTAAACTTGACGAGCCTAGCATATACAGATATGGCCTCGGAACATGGAGACCGAAAGGTCGAGCGTGAATCATATAGTAGATATGATCAACATAGTGATGTTCACCATTGAAAACTACTCCATCTCATGTGATGATCGGACATGGTTTAGTTGATTTGGATCACGGGATCACTTAGATGACTAGAGAGATGTCTGTCTAAGTGGGAGTTCTTAAGTAATATGATTAATTGAACTTAAAATTCATCATGAACTTAGTCCTGGTAGTATTTTGCAAATTATGTTATAGATCAATAGCTCGCGTTGTTGCTTCATATGTTTATTTTGATATGTTCCTAGAGAAAACGGTGTTGAAAGATGTTAGTAGCAATGATGCGGATTGGATCCGTGATCTGAGGTTTATCCTCATTGCTGCATAGAAGAATTATGTCCTTAATGCACCGCTAGGTGACAGACCTATTGCAGGAGCAGATGCAGACGTTATGAACGTTTAGCTAGCTCAATATGATGACTACTTGATAGTTTAGTGCACCATGCTTAAGGGCTTAGAATCAGGACTTCAAAGACGTTTTGAACGTCATGGACCATATGAGATGTTCCAGGAGTTGAAGTTAATATTTCAAGCAAATACCCGAGTTGAGAGATATGAAGTCTCCAACAAGTTCTATGGCTAAAAGATGGAGGAGAATCGCTCAACTAGTGAGCATGTGCTCAGATTGTCTGGGTACTACAATCGCTTGAATCAAGTGGGAGTTAATCTTCCAGATAAGATAGTAATTGACAGAGTTCTCTAGTCGCCATCACCAAGTTAGTAGAACTTCGTGATGAACTATAGTATGCAAGGGATGAAGAAAATGATTCCCGAGCTCTTCGTGATGTTGAAATCGACGAAGGTAGAAATCAAGAAAGAGCATCAAGTGTTGATGATTGACAAGATCACTAGTTTCAAGAAGGGCAAAGGGAAATAAAGGGAACTTCAAGTAGAATGGCAAGCAAGTTGTCACTCCCGCGAAGAAGCCCAAAGCTGGACCAAAGCCTGAAACTGAGTGCTTACACTGCAAAGGAAATGGTCACTGGAACCGGAAATGCCCTGAATATTTGGTGGATAAGAAGGATGGCAAAGTGAACAAGGGTATATTTGATATACAGGTTATTGATGTGTGCCTTACTAGTGTTTATAGTAGCCCCTGAGTATTTGATACTTGTTCGGTTACTAAGATTAGTAACTCGAAACAGGAGTTACATAATAAACAGAGACTAGTTGAGGGGAAGTGACGATGAGTGTTGGAAATAGTTCCAAGATTGATATGATCATCATCACACACTCCCTATATTTTCGAGATTAGTGTTAAACCTAAATAAATGTTATTTAGCGTTTGCGTTGAGCATGAATATGATTTGATCATGTTTATTGCGATACGGTTATTCATTTAAAGCTAAAGAATAATTGTTATTCTGTTTACATGAATAAGACCTTCAATGGTCATACACCCAATGAAAATAGTTTGTTGGATCTCCATCATAGTGATACACATATTCATAATATTGATGCCAAAAGATGCAAAGTTAATAATGATAGTGCAACTTATTTGTGGCACTGCCGTTTGGGTCATATCGGTGTAAAGCGCATGAAGAAACTCCATAAAGATGGATTTTCGGAATCACTTGGTTATGAATCATTTGATGCTTGCGAGCCGTGCCTCTTGGGCAAGATGACTAAAACTCCGTTCTCCGAAACAATGGAACGAGCTACTGACTTATTGGAAATAATACATACCGATGTATGCGATCCAATGAGTGTTGATGCTCATGGCAAGTATCGTTATTTTCTGACCTTCACAAGATGATTTGAGCAGATATGGGTATATCTACTTGATGAAACATAAGTCTGAAATAGTTGAACGGTTCAAAGAATTTCAGAGTGAAGTGGAAAAATCATCGTAACAAGAAAATAAAATTTCTGCGATCTGATCACGGAGACAAATATTTGAGTTACGAGTTTGGTCTTCAATTAAAACAATGTGGGATAGTTTCATAGCTCACGCCACCTGGAACACCACAACGTTATGGTGTGTCCGAACATCGTAACCGCACTTTATTGGATATGGTGCGATCTATGATGTCTCTTACTGATTTACCACTATTGTTTTGGGGTTATGCATTAGAGACAGCTGCATTCACGTTAAAAGGGCAACATCTAAATCGTTGAGACGACACCATATGAACTGTGGTTTAGCAAGAAACCCAAGTTGTCGTTTCTTAAAGTTCGAGGCTACGATGCCTGTGTGAAAAAGTTTCATCCTGATAAGCTCAAACCCAAATCAGAGAAGTGCGTCTTCATAGAATACCCAAAGGAAACTCTTGGGTACACCTTCTATCACAGATCCGAAGGCAAGATATTCGTTGCTAAAAATGGATCCTTTCTAGAGAAGGAGTTTCTCTCGAAAGAAGTGAGTGGGAGGAAAGTAGAACTTGATAAGGTAATTTGTACCTTCTCCCGAATTGGAAAGTAGTTCGTCACAGAAATCAGTTCTAGTGATTCCTACACCAATTAGTGAGGAAGCTAATGATGATGATCATGAAGCTTTAGATCAAGTTACTAACGAACTTTGTAGATCTTCCAGATTAAGATCCCCACCAGAGTGCTACGGTAATTCTGTTCTGGAAGTCATGTTACTAGACCATGATAAACCTACGAACTATGAGGAAGCGATGATGAGCCCAGATTCCGCAAAATGGTTTGAGGCCATGAAATCTGAGATGGGATCCATGTATGAGAACAAAGTGTGGACTTTGGTGGACTTGCCCGTTGATCGTCAAGCCATAGAAAATAAATGGATCTTCAAGAGGAAGACGGATGCTGATAGTAGTGTTACTATCTACAAAGCTAGACTTGTCGGAAAAAGGTTTTTGACAAAGTTCAAGGTGTTGAATACAATGAGATTTTCTCACTCGTATCGATGCTTAAAAGTCTGTCCGAATCATGTTAGCAATTGCCACATTTTATGAAATTTGGCAAATGGATGTCAAAACTACATTCCTTAATGGATTTATTAAATAAGAGTTGTATATGATACAGCCAGAAGGTTTTTTCAATCCTAAAGGTGCTAACAAAATGTGCAAGCTCCAGCGATCCATCTACGGACTGGTGCAAGCATCTCAGAGTTGGAATATACGTTTTGATAAGTTGATCAAAGCATATAGCTTTATACAGACTTGCGGTGAAGCCTGTATTTACAAGAAAGTGAGTGGGAGCACTACAGCATTTCTGATAAGTATATGTGAATGACATATTGTTGATCGGAAATAATGTAGAATTATTGTGCAAAGCATAAAGGAGTGTTTGAAAGGAGTTCTTTAAAAGAAAGACCTCAGTAAAGCTACTTACATATTGAGCATCAAGATCTATTGAGATAGATCAAGACGCTTGATAAGATTTTCAATGAGTACATACATTGACAAGATTTTGAAGTAGTTCAAAATGGAACAGTCAAAGAAAGAGTTCTTGCCTATGTTGCAAAGGTATGAAATTGAGTAAGCCTCAAATCCCAACCACGGCAGAAAATAGAAAGAGAATGAAAGTCATTCCCTATGCATCAATCATAGGTTCTATAAAAGTATGCCATGCTATGGACCAGACCTATTGTATACTCTGCCCTGGTTTGGCAAGGGAGTACAATAGTGATCTAGGAGTAGATCACTGGACATTGGTCAAGAATATCCTTAGTATGGACTAAGGAAATATTTCTCGATTATGGAGGTGATAAAAGAGCCCGTCGTAAAGTGTTACATCGGTGCAAGCTTTTACACCGATCCAGATGACTCTAAGTCTCAATCTGGATACATATTGAAAGTGGGAGCAATTATCTAGAGTAGCTCCGTGCAGAGCATTGTAGACATAGAATATTTGCAAAATACATACGGCTCTGAATATGACAGACCCATTGACTAAACTTCTCTCACAAGCAAAACATGATCATACCTTAGTACTCTTCGGGTGTTAATCACATAGCGATGTGAACTAGATTATTGACTCTAGTAAAACCCTTTGGGTGTTGATCACATGACGATGTGAGCTATTAATCACATACAGATGTGTATATTGGTGTTAAATCACATGGCGATGTGAACTAGATTATTGACTCTAGTGCAAGTGGGAGACTAAAGGAAATATGCCCTAGAGGCAATAATAAAGTTATAATTTATTTCCTTATTTCATGATAAATGTTTATTATTCATGCTAGAATTGTATTAACCGGAAACATAATACATGTGTGAATACATAGACAAACATAGTGTCACTAGTATGCCTCTACTTGACTAGCTCGTTGAATCAAAGATGGTTAAGTTTCCTAGCCATAGACATGAGTTGTCATTTGATTAACGGGATCACATCATTAGGAGAATGATGTGATTGACTTGACCCATTCCGTTAGCTTAGCACTTGATCGTTTAGTATGTTGCTATTGCTTTCTTCATGACTTATACATGTTCCTGTAACTATGAGATTATGCAACTCCCGTTTACCGGAGGAACACTTTGTGTGCTACCAAACGTCACAACGTAACTGGGTGATTATAAAGGAGCTCTACAGGTGTCTCCAAAGGTACATGTAGGGTTGGCGTATTTCGAGATTAGGTTTTGTCACTCCGATTGTCGGAGAGGTATCTCTGGGCCCTCTCGGTAATGCACATCACTATAAGCCTTGCAAGCAATGTAGCTAATGAGTTAGTTACGGAATGATGCATTACGTAACGAGTAAAGAGACTTGCCGGTAACGAGATTGAACTAGGTATTGAGATACCGACGATCGAATCTCGGGCAAGTAACATACCGATGACAAAGGGAACAACTTATGTTGTTATGCGGTTTGACCGATAAAGATCTTCGTAGGATATGTAGGAGCCAATATGAGCATCCAAGTTCCGCTATTGGTTATTGACCGAGAATAGTTCTAGGTCATGTCTACATAGTTCTCGAACCCGTAGGGTCCGCACGCTTAACGTTACGATGACAGTTTTATTATGAGTTTATAAGTTTTGATGTACCGAAGTTTGTTCGGAGTCCCGGATGTGATCACGGACATGACGATGAGTCTCGAAATGGTCTAGACATAAAGATTGATATATTGGAAGCCTATGTTTGGACATCGGAAGTGTTCCGGGTGAAATCGGCATTTTACCGGAGTACCGGGGGGTTACCGAAACCCTCCCGTGGGTTATTGGGCCTTCATGGGCCCAAAGGGAGAAGAGGAAAGGAGGCAAGAGGTGGGCTGCGCCCTCTCCCCTCCCTAGTCCGAATAGGACAAGGAGAGGGGGGCGGCGCCCCCCCCCCCTTTCCTTCCCCTCTTCCTCCTCCTTCCCCCTTCTCCTTCTCCAACTAGGAAAGAAGGGAGTCCTACTCCCGGTGGGAGTAGGACTCCCCCTTGGCACGCCCTCCTTGGCTGGACGCCCCCTCCCCCTTGGCTCCTTTATATACGGGGGCAGGGGGGCACCCTAGGACACACAAGTTGATCTTCAAGATCGTTCCTTAGCCGTGTGCGGTGCCCCCCTCCACCATATTCCACCTCGGTCATATCGTCGCGGAGTTTAGGCGAAGCCTTGCGCCGGTAGAATATCATCATCGTCACCACGCCGTCGTGCTGACAGAACTCATCCCCGACACTTTGCTGGATCGGAGTCCGGGGATCGTCATCGAGCTGAACGTGTGCTGAACTCGGAGGTGTCGTACGTTCGGTACTTGGATCGGTCGGATTGTGAAGACGTACGACTACATCAACCGCGTTGTCATAACGCTTCTGCTTATGGTCTACGAGGGTACGTGGACAACACTCTCCCCTCTCGTTGCTATGCATCACCATGATCTTGCATGTGCGTAGGAAATTTTTTGAAATTACTGCGTTCCCCAACACAACATGCAACAAAGAGTCACTCCAAAGTCACTAATAGCAGAGAGCAAATGAAGAGATTATTGTAGGGTACAAAACCAGCTCAAAGTTATCCTTTCTGATCGATCTATTCAAGAGTCCATAGTAAAATAACACAAAGCTATTCTTTCCGTTCGATCTATCATAGAGTTCATACTAGAATAACACCTTAAGACACAAATCAACCAAAACCCTAATGTCACCAAGATACTCCAATGTCACCTCAAGTATCCCTGGGCATGATTATACGATATGCATCACACAATCTCAGATTCATCTATTCAACCAACACAAAGTACTTCAAAGAGTGCCTCAAATTTTCTACCGGAGAGTCAATACAAAAACGTGTGCCAACCCCTATGCATAGATTCCCAAGGTCACGAAACCCGCAAGTTGATCACCAAAACATACATCAAGTGAACCAATAGAATACCCATTGTCACCACGGGTATCCCACGCATGACATACATCAAGTGTTCTCAAATCCTTAAAGACTCAATCCGATAAGATAACTTCAAAGGGAAAACTCAATCCACTACAAGAGAGTAGAGGGGGAGAATAATCATAAGATCCAACCATAATAGCAAACTCGCGGTACATCAAGATCGTGCCAAATCAAGAACACGAGAGAGAGAGAGAGAGAGATCACATGGCTACTGGTACATACCCTGAGCCCCGAGGGTGAACTACTCCCTCCTCGTCATGGAGAGCACCGGGATGATGAAGATGGCCAACGGTGATCGATCCCCTCTTCGGCAGGGTGCCGGAACAGGGTCCCGATTGGTTTTTGGTTGCTATAGAGGCTTGCAGCGGCGGAACTCCCGATCTATGGTGCTTCTGGATGTTTTCGGGGTATATGGGTATATATAGGAGGAAGAAGTAGGTCAGTGGAGCTGCGAGGGGCCCACGAGGGTGGGGGCGCGCCCAGGGGGCAGGCGTGCCTCCCTGCCTCGTGGCCTACTCGCTTCCTTCCTGACGTCCACTCCAAGTCCTCAGGATCATGTTTGTTCCAAAAATAACTCTCCCGAAGGTTTCATTCCGTTTGGACTCCCTTTGATATTCCTTTTCTGCGAAACACTGAAATAGGCAAAAAAACAGCAATTTGGACTGGGCCTCCGGTTAATAGGTTAGTCCCAAAAATAATAAAAGTGTATAATAAAGCCCATTAAATATCCAAAACAGATAATATAATAGCATGGAACAATCAAAAATTATAGATACATTGGAAACGTATCACCAGACGTGTTAAAGGGGTTGCCAATCCCTTTCGGGTACAGCGCCTCAAGATACGCAAATAACGTGAGATAAAAGTGGTAGATAGGATAAATAGATCGCGGAAAAAAATATTGCAGCAAGGTGTTTTTGTATTTTGGGCTTAATAGATCCGAAAATAAAAGCAAAGGAAAATATATCGCAAAGGCAAATATGATGAAAAGAGACTCGGGGCCCGTAGGTTTCATTAGTGGCTTCTCTCGAGAAAAATAGCAAATGGTGGAAAAACAATTACTGTTGGGCAATTGATAGAACTTCAAATAATCATGACGATATCCATGCAATGATCATTATATAGGCATCACGTCCAAGATTAGTAGACCGACTCCTGCCTGCATCTACTACTCTTACTCCACACACTGACCGCTATCCAGCAAGCATCTAGTGTATTAAGTTCATGAAAAAACGGAGTAATGCACTAAGAAGGATGACATGATGTAGACAAGATCTATTTACGTAGAAATAGACCCCATCTTGTTATCCATAATAGAAACGATACATACGTGCGTTTCCTTTCTGTCACTGGGATCAAGCACCATAAGATCGAACCCATCACAAAGCACCTCTTCCCATTGTAAGATAAATAGATCAAGTTGTCCAAACAAAACCCAAATATTAGATAAGAAATACGAGGCTATAATCAATCATGCATATAAGAGACCAAAGAAGACTCAAATAACTTTCATGATAAAAACGTAGATCTAATCATAAACTCAAAGTTCATCGGATCCCAACAAACACACCGCAAAAAGACTTACATCATATGGATCTCCAAGACCATTGTATTGATAATCAAGAGAGAGAGAGAGAGAGGAAGCCATCTAGCTACTAACTACGGACCCGTAGGTCTACAAAGAACTACTCACACATCATCGGAGAGGCACCAATGAACATGATGAACCCCTCCGAGATGGTATCTAGATTGGGTCTGGTGTTTCTGGACTCTGCGGCAGCTGGAATTGATTTCCGTCGACTCCCCTAGGGCTTCTGGAATATTGGGGGTATTTATAGAGCAAAGAGGCAGTGCAGGAGGCCAACAAGGAGGGACAACCCATCGGGGCGCGCCTGGGCCCTCAGGCATGCCCTGGTGGGTTGTGCTCCCCTCGGAGCTCCCCTTAGGTGCATTCCTGGCCCACTGGATGTCTTCTGGCACAAAAAATCCACAAAAAGTTTTGCTGCGTTTGGACTCCGTTTTGTATTGATTTCCTGCAATGTAAAAAACATACAGAAAACAACAACCGGCACTGTGCACTATGTCAATAGGTTAGTACCAAAAAATGATATAAAATGACTATAAAATGATTGTAAAACATCCAAGAATGATAATATAACAGCATGGAACAATCAAAAATTATAGATACGTTGGAGACGTATCAGCATCCCC
The DNA here is from genome assembly GCA_963921465.1 of Triticum timopheevii. Classification (NCBI taxonomy): domain Eukaryota; kingdom Viridiplantae; phylum Streptophyta; class Magnoliopsida; order Poales; family Poaceae; genus Triticum; species Triticum timopheevii. The sequence continues at coordinate 160,425,478 of OY997272.1, forward strand.
AAGCTTAATTCCTGCTTGTCCTCGAGTAGGTAAATGATAAAAACAAAAAAATTGATGTGGAATGCTGCCTAACATGTTCATCACATTTTCTTTTCTTTATAGCATGGACATTTGGACTTCTATATGGTTGAAAGCAATAGTCTAGTTTTGACATGAAGATTTTGATACTCAAGCATACCAAAAAGCAACCATGTCTTTGAAAATATCAACACTAAAGCAAGTTATCCCTAGCCAATTATGCTCAACCATTGATCCATTCATGAAACACACATGAATATTAGCTACACCCAATGCTCAAATACGATCATAATGCCCCTTAGTTGGTGCTTTATAAGAGAAGATGGAGACTCGAATTCAAAATAAAAATTGCATAGAGTAAAGGAAAGGCCCTTCGTAGAGGGAAGTAGGGATTTGTAGAGGTAGCAGATCTCAAAGCGAAAATTGAGAGATAAAAAACATTTTGGGAGGCATACTTTTCACAACAACGAAAACGACTTAGAGCTCCCAACACATTCCATGCTAGATACATCATAGGCGGTTCCCAAACAGAAAATAAAATTTATTCCTTTTTCCACCATTATTTTCACTTTCCATTGCTTGTCCGTATCCACGAGTGCCCTCCATACCAACACTTTCCAAGGAATTTATTATTTGACAACATAAAGTAAATTCATTTTTTATTTCGGGGCTGGGAATCCATAATACGTTTGTCGTACTCTCGTGCAATGACAAGAGAATAAACACTCATCGTGAGAATAACACATCTAGCATGGAAAATATTGGCCACCCCTCACCACCTTGCGAGCGGTGGAGCACACAAAAGAGAAATTTATTTTGCAAATTAGAGATGGCACATGCAAATTTGCTTAGAACGGCATGAAAATGCTGCATATAGGTAGGTATAGTGGACTCATATGGCAAAACTGGTTTAAAGGGTTTTGCATGCACAAGTAGAGATCATACTTAGTGCGAAATGAAGGCTAGCAAAAAGATTGAGAAGAGACCAACCAAGAAACACCGAATAATGCTAATATGGCAACACCGAATATATAGTGGACTCATATGGCAAAACTGGTTTAAAAGCATAAGTAACACCGAATAATGCACCACAAGTAGGATATAAATTTCATTGCATAGCTATTGACTTTCGTTCTTGCATAGGGAATCACAAACCTTAACATCAATATTCTTACTAAAGCACAATTACTCATCAACATGACTCACATATCACATCGTCATATCTCAAAACCATTACTAAGAATCAAGTTAATTTGTCCAATGATCTTCATGAAAGTTTTTATTATATCCTCCTTGGATATCTACCACTTTAGGACTATTTTTATATGTTGCTTTTGATAAGCTCAAACAAATTGAAGTGAAGAACATGAGCATAATTTAAGTGAAGCAAGAGAGAATTTCTTAAAAAAATTACTAACTACCAAATAAATCTAAGTGAAGCATGCGAGCATTTCTTCAAAATTAACAAAGCACACCGTGCTCAAAAAGACATAAGTGAAGTACTAGAGCAAATCCATGGCTCTAAAAATTTAAGTGAAACATAGGAGCAAGCATAGCATAATTTTTGGATCTCTCACAAAGGTGTGTCCAGCAAGGATTCAAGACTTAAAACACAAAGCAAAACAAAGAGTCATATCATACAAGACGCTCCAAGAAAAACTCGTAATATGTGACGAATAAAAATATAGTTTCAAGTAAGATACCGATGGTTGTTAGAAGAAAGAGGGGATGCCACGCGGGAGCATCCCCAAGTTTAGTTGCTTGCTACTTCTTGAATATTATCTTGGGGTGCCTCGGGCATCACCAAGATTAGCCTTTTGCTAATCCTTATTCCTTCATCCATCATAAGATCACCCAAAACTTGAAAATTTCAATCACACAAAACTCAACAAAACCTTCGTGAGACCCGTTAGTATAAGAAAGCAAACCACTACTATAAGTACTATTTCAAACCTATTCATATTTTATTTTTGCATTATATCTACTTAATTCCAACTTTTCCATGTCAAAAACTCATCAAAGAAAACCATAGAATCATCGAAACAAGCACATGACTCAAAGAAAACAGAATCTATCAAAAATAAAACAGTCTGTAGAAATCTGACTACTTCGAATACTTCTGTAACTCCAAAAATTATTAAAAATTAGGAAGACGTGAATAATTTGTTTATTAATCTTATGCAAAAAGAATCAACTCAAAATAGCTCTTGTGATAAAAACTAAAAATAATTTTGTGAGCGCGGAAGTTTCTGTTTTTCAGCAAGATCAAATCAACTCTCACCGAAATCATCCCAAAGGCCTTGCTTGGCACAAACACTAATTTAAACCACAAACACATCTAACCAGAGGTATAATTGCATATTTTATTTAAAACTGCAAGAAAAGCAAAAGGCAAAAAGATGCAAGTTGGGTTGCCTCCCAACGAGCGTTATCGTTTTACTCCCCTAGCTAGGCATAACACGTAGGATCTAAGTGTTGTCATCTTTGGTTCTAGATCCGTATTATGCCCTCATGATCGATTCATATGGTGGCCTAATTCTTGTTCTAGCGAAGTGTTCCATACCCTTCCTTAGTGGAAATTGAAATTTAATATTGCCTTCTTTCATATCCATGACGGCACCAATAGTACGTAAAAACGGTCTACCAAGAATAATTGGACAAGACGGATTGCAATCAATATCAAGAACAATAAAATCTATGGGCACATAATTCCATTTTGCAAGAATAAGAACATCATTAATTCTTCCCATAGGATTTTTAATAGTAGAATCCGCTAAGTGCAAATTTAAAGAGCATTCTTCAATATTGGTAAGACCAAGCACATCACATAAAGATTTCAGAATTGTAGAAACACTAGCATTTTAAGATGTTCATCACTTTTAGGAAAGTAATCACTAGAACGCTCTTTCTAAAATTTCTCTTTTAGATCTAAGCATAGCGGTTCTTTTCTTACTTTCATCCACAGAAATATAAAGAGCTTTAATTGATTCTTCAACATTAGGCACAAAAATTTTCATCTTGAGAGTTTCTACACCATGAGAAATTCTATCAATACTTCTAGACAAGTCATCAACTTTATTCAACTTTTCTTCTATCGAAGTATTGAAAGCTTTTTGAGTATTGATAAATTCTTTAATATTGTTCTCAAGATCAAAGGTGTTTCTATTATTATTATAAGTAGAATTACCATAGGAATTACCATAATTATTAGAGGAATTACTAGGAAAAGGCCTAGGATTAAAATTACCTCTATAAGCATTGTTATTGAAATTGTTTCGCGAGAGAAAATTCACATCTATGGCATCACTATTTTTATCAATCAAAGTAAACAAAGGCACATCATTAAAATCAATAGGATCACTTTTATTAGCAACCAACTTCATAAGAGCATCAACTTTTTAACTCAAAGAATTTATTTCTTCTACCGAATTGACTTTTTTACTAGTAGGAGCTCTTTCGGTGTGCCATTGTGAGTAATTGGCCATAATATTGTCTAGTAATTCAGTAGCTTCACCCAAATTAATTTCCATAAAAGTACCCACCGCGGCGGAATCCAAAAGGTTACGAGAAACAAAATTCAATCCCGCATAAAATTTTGTATGATCATCCAAAGATTTAACCCATGAGTTGGGTAATTCCTTAGCATCAATTTCATCCTTTCCCAAAATTGTGCAACATGCTCATGTTCAAGTTGCTTGAAATTCATGATCTGGGTTCTAAGGGAAACGATTTTTGCGGGCAGAAAATACTTAGTAATAAAAGCATCCTTGCACTTGTTCCAATAATCGATACTATTGCCAGGCAAAGAGGAAAACCAAATTTTTGCACGATCTCGCGAAGAAAACGGAAATAATTTCAATTTCACAACATCATTTCCACATCTTTTTTCTTTTGCATATCGCATAATTCCACGAATGTGTTAAGATGGGACGCGGCATCCACATTAGGAGTACCGGAAAATTGATCTTCCATAACATGATTCAGCAAGCAGTATTAATATCACTAGACTCCGCACTAGTGGCGGGAGGAGCAATCAGAGTGCTAATAAAATCATTGTTGTCCGTATTTGAGAAATCACACAACTTTGTGTTCTCTTGAGTCATGATGACTTCACAACAAGATTGCACTCAAAAACAGATCTGACGAGAAAACGGCGAACGAAAAAGAGGGTGAATAAAACGGCAATTTTTTGTGAAGTGGGGGAGAGGAAAATGAGAGGCAAATGGCAAATAATGTAAATGGCGAGGATATGAGATTTGTGATTAGGAACTTGGTTGATGTTGAAGATTCTCCCCGGCAATGGCGCCAAAAATTCCTTTTGATGTCTACTAGAACTACGTTAGTATTTCCCCAAAGAGGAAGGGATGATGCAGTATAGCGACGGTAGGTATTTCCCTCAGTGATGAGACCAAGGTTATCGAACCAGTAGGAGAACCTCCTCACACCACGTAAACAGCACCTGCACACAAATAACAAATACTCGCGACCCGACGTGTTAAAGGGGTTGCCAATCCCTTTCGACTATGGCGCCTCAAGATAGGCAAATAACGTGAGATAAAAGTGGTAGATAGGATAAATAGATCACGGAACAAATATATTGCAGCAAGGTATTTTTGTATTTTTGGTTTAATAGATCTGAAAATAAAAACAAAGGCAAATATGATGAAAAGAGATCCGGGTGACGTAGGTTTCACTAGTGGCTTCTCTCGAGAAAAATAGGAGATGGTGGGAGAACAATTATTGTTGGGCAATTGATAGAACTTCAAATAATCATGACGATATCCAGGAAATGATCATTATATAGGCAACACATCCAAGATAAGTAGACCGACTCCTGCCTGCATCTACTACTATTACTCCACACATCGATCGCTATCCAGCATGCATCTAGTGTATTAAGTTCATGGAAAAACGGAGTAATGCAATAAGAACGATGACATGATGTAGACAAGATCTATTTATGTAGAAATAGACCCCATCTTGTTATCCTTAATAGCAACGATACATACGTGTCGTTTCCCTTTCTGCCACTGGGATCAAGCACCGTAAGATCGAACCCATCACAAAGCACCTCTTCCCATTGCAAGATAAAATAGATCAAGTTGGCCAAACAAAACCCAAATATCAGAGAAGAAATACGAGGCTATAATCAATGATGCATATAAGAGATCAAAGAAGACTCAAATAAATTTCATGGATAAAAACATAGATCCGATCATAAGCTCAAAGTTCATCGGATCCCAACAACCACACCGCAAAAAGACTTACATTATATGGATCTCCAAGAGACCATTATATTGATAATCAAGAGAGAGAGAGAGAGAGAGGAAGCCATCTAGCTACTAACTACGGACCCATATGTCTACAAAGAACTACTCACACATCATCGGAGAGGCACCAATGGACATGATGAACCCCTCCGAGATGGTGTCTAGATTGGATATGGTGTTTCTGGACTCTGCGGCGGCTGGAATTGATTTTCGTCGGGTCCCCTAGGGTTTCTGGAATATTGGGGTATTTATAGAGCAAAGAGGCGATGTGGGAGGCCAACGAGGAGGGCACAACCCACCGGGGTGTGCCCTGGACGGTTGTGCTCCCCTCGGAGCTCCCCTCAGGTGCGTTCCTGGCCCACTGGATGTCTTCTGGCACAAAAAAATCCACAAAAAGTTTTGCTGCGTTTGGACTCCGTTTGGTATTTATTTCCTGCGATGTAAAAAACATGCAGAAAACAACAACTGGCACTGGGCACTATGTCAATAGGTCAGTACCAAAAAATGATATAAATGACTAAAATGATTATAAACATCCAAGAATGATAATATAACAGCATGGAACAATCAAAAATTATAGATGCGTTAGAGACGTATCAGCATCACGTCCAAGATTAGTAGACCGACTCCTGCCTGCATCTACTACTATTACTCCACACATCGACCGCTATCCAGCATGCATCTAGTGTATTAGTTTCATGGAAAAACGGAGTAATGCAATAATAACGATAACATGATGTAGACAAGATCTATCTATGTAGAAATAGACCCCATCTTATTATCCTTAATAGCAACGATACTTACGTGTTGGTTCCCCTTCTGTCACTGTGATCAAGCACCGTAAGATCGAACCCATCACAAAGCACTTCTTCCCATTGCAAGATAAATAGATCAAGTTGGCCAAACAAAACCCAAATATCAAATAAGAAATACGAGGCTATAAGCAATCATGCATATAAGAGATCAAAGAAGATTCAAATAACTTTCATGGACAAAAACATAGATTTGATCATAAACTCAAAGTTCATCGGATCCCAACAAACACACCGCAAAAAGAGTTACATCATATGGACCTCCAAGAGACCATTGTATTGATCATCAAACGAGAGATAAAAAGCCATCTAGGTACAAACTACGGACCCATAGGTCTACAATGAACTACTCACAGATCTGGTGTTTCTAGAACTTGCGGCGGCTGGAATTGGTTTTCGTCGACTCCCCTAGGGTTTCTGAAATATTGGGGTATTTATAGAGCAAAGAGGCGGTGTGGGAGGCCACCGAGGTGGGCACAACCCACCTGGGCGTGCCTGGGCCCCCAGGCACGCCCTGGTGGGTTGTGCTCCCCTCGGAGCACCCCTATGGTCCTTCTTTGGCCCAACAAGTGTCTTCTGGTCCAGAAAAAATCCACAAAAAGTTTCGCTGAGTTTGGACTCCGTTTGGTATTGATTTCCTGAGATGTAAAAAACAAGCAGAAAACAACAACTGGCACTGGGCACTGTGTCAATAGGTTAGTACCAAAAAATGATATAAAATGATTGTAAAACATCCAAGAATGATAATATAACAACATGGAACAATAAAAAATTATAGATATGTTGGAGACATATCAGCATCCCCAAGCTTAATTCCTGCTCGTCCTCGAGTAGGTAAATAATAACAACAGAATTTTTGATGTGGAATGTTTCCTAACATGTTCATCATATATTCTTTTCTTTGTAGCATGGACATTTGGACTTTTATATGGTTCAAAGCAATAGTCTATTTTTGACATTAAGACTTTAATACTCAAGCATATCAACAAGAAACCATGTCTTTCAAAATATCAACACTAAAGCAAGTTATGCCTAGCCCATTATGCTCAATCATTGATCCATTCATGAAACACACTCCAATACTAGCTATACCCAATGCTCAAGTACGATCATAGTGCCCCTTAGTTGGTGCTTTATAAGAGAAGATGGAGACTCAAGTAAAAAATAAAAATTGCATAAAGTAAAAGAAAGGCCCTTCGCAGAGGGAAGTAGGGATTTGTAGAGGTTCGAGAGCTCAAAGCGAAAACTAAGAGATGAAAACATTTTGGGAGGCATACTTTTCCCACCAATGAAAACGACTTAGAGTTCCCAACACTTTCCATTCTAGATATATCATAGGAGATTCCCAAACAGAAAATAAAGTTTATTCCTTTTTCCAGCATACTTTCACTTTCCATGGCTAGCTGTATCCATGGGTGCCCTCCATACCAACGCTTTCCAAGGAATTTATTATTTGACAACATAAAGTCAATTCAGTTTTCATTTCGGGACTGGGCATCCCTAATACGTTTGTCGTACTCTCGTGCAATGACAAGTGAATAAACACTCATCGTGAGAATAACACATCTAGCATGGAAAATATCAGCCACCCCTCACCGCCTCGCGAGTGGTACAAGCACACAAAAGAGAGATTTATTTTGAAAATTAGAGATGGCACATACAAATTTTCTTAGAATGGCACGAAAATACCGCATATAGGTAGGTATAGTGGACTCATATGGCAAAACTAGTTTAAAGGGTTTTGGATGCACAAGTAGTGATCGTACTTAGTGCAAATAAAGGCTAGCAAAAAGATTGAGAAGCGTCTAACCAAGAAACAAAAAATCTCATAAGCAAGCATTAAGCATAACTAACACCGAATAATGCACCACAAGTAGGATGCAATTTTCATTGCATAACTATTGACTTTCATGCTTGCATAGGGAATCACAAACCTTAACACTAATATTCTTACTAAAGCATAATTACTCATCAACATGGCTCACATATCATATCGTCATATCTCAAAACCATTGCAAAGAACCAAGTTTATTTTGTCCAATGATCTTCATGAAAGTTTTTATTATATCCACCTTGGATATCTATCACTTTGGGACTAGTTTCATATGTTTATTGTAATAAGCTCAAACAAATTTAAGTGAAGAACATGAGCATAGTATTTCTTTCTCTCAAAATAATCTAAGTGAAGCAAGAGAGAATTTCTTAAAAAATACTAACTCCAAAATAAATCTAAGTGAAGCATGAGAGCATTTCTTCAAAAATAACAAAGCACACCGTGCTCAAAAAGATATAAGTGAAGCACTAGAGCAATTCCATGGCTCTAAAAAATTTAAGTGAAGCATAGGAGCAAGCATAGCATAATTTTTGGCTCTCTGAAAAAGGTGTGTCCAGCAAGGATTCAAGATTTGAAATAAAAAGCAAAACAAGCAAAGACTCATATCATACAAGACGCTCCAAGCAAAACTCATAATATGTGACGAATAAAAATATAGCTCCAAGTAAAATACCGATGGTCGTTAGAAGAAAGAGGGGATGCCACTCGGGGGCATCCCCAAGCTTAGTTGCTTGATACTTCTTGAATATTATATTGGGGTGCCTAGGGAATCCCCAGGCTTACTCTTTTGCTAATCCTTATTCCTTCATCCATCGTAATATCACCCAAAACTTGAAAACTTCAATCGCACAAAACTCAACAAAACCTTCGTGAGATCTATTAGTATAAAAAAGCAAACCACTACTATAAGTACTATTGCGAACCCATTCATATTTTATTTTTGCATTATATCTACTATATTCCAACTTTTATATGGCAAAAACTCTTCAAAGAAAGCCATAGATTCATCAAAACAAGCACACAACACAAAGAAAACAGAATCTGTCAAAAACAGAACAGTCTATAGGAATCTGGATATTTCAAAAACTTATGTAACTCCAAAGATTCTGAAAAATTAGGAAAATGTGAGATTTTTTTATTAATCTTCTACAAAAAGAATAAACGAAATCACTCTTCTGTTAAAAGTCAGAATTATTTTCATGAGCGCAAAAGTTTCTGCTTTTCAGCAAGATCAAATCAACTCTCACCCAAATCATCCCAAAGGCTTTGCTTGGCACAAACACTAATTTAAACCACAAAAACACATCTAATCAGAGGCATAATTGGGTATTTTATTGAAAAAAACAAGAAAACCAAAAGGCAGAAATATACAAGTTGGGTTGCCTCCCAACGAGCGCTATCGTTTTACGCCCCTAGCTAGGCATAATGCAAAGGTTCTAAGTGTTGTCATCTTTAGTTCTAGATCCGTACAATTCCCTCATGATTGATTCATATGGTGGCCTAATTCTTGTTCCAGGGAAGTGTTCCATACCCTTCCTTAGTGGAAATTGAAATTTAATATTGCCTTCTTCAATATCAATCACGGCACCAATAGTACGCAATTACGGTCTACCAAGAATAATTGGACAAGACAAATTGCAATCAATATCAAGAACAATAAAATCTATGGGCACATAATTCCTATTTGCAAGAATAAGAACATCATTAATTCTTCCCATAGGCTTTTTAATAGTATAATCCACCAAGTGCAAATTTAAAGAGCATTCTTGAATATCGGTAAGACCAAGCACATACATAAAGATTTTAGAATTGTAGAAACACTAGCACCCAGTCACATAAAGCAAAACACTCATAATTTTTAATCTCGACTTTGATGGTAGGTTCCCATTCATCATGTAATTTTCTAGGAATTGAAACTTCTAATTCCAGCTTTTCTTCAAAAGCTTTCATCATAGCATCAACAATATGTTTAGTAAAAGCTTTATTTTGTTCGTAAGCATGGGGTGAATTTATCATGGATTGCAACAAATAAATACAATCAACCAAAGAGAAACTGTCATAATTAAAGTCTTTGTAATCCAAAAGAGTGGGCACATCACTAGTTAAAGTTTTGACCTCTTCAAACCCACTTTCATCAATTTTCTCAACAAGATTTTCACCCTCCGAATTATCGGGACGCCTTCTAGCTAAAGTTGACTCTTCTTCAGTCCCTTTTTCATCACTTAATTTTACTAAAGAAAGAATCAGTAGAAGAAACACCAATCATTTTTAGATCTTCATCACTTTTATGAAAGCAATCACTAGAAAACGCCTATCTAAAAATTCTCTTCTAGCTCTATGCATAGCGGTTCTTTTCTTACTTTCATCCATAGAAACATAAAGAGCTTTAATTGGTTCTTCAACCTTAGGCACAAAAAATTTCATCTTGAGAGTTTCTACATCATGATAAATTCTATCAATACTTCTAGACATATCATCAACTTTATTCAGATTTTCTTCTACCGTAGCATTGAAATTTTTTTGAGTATTGATAAATTCTTTAATATTATTCTCAAGATCAGAGGTGTTCCCATTATTATTATAAGAAGGATTACCATAGGAATTACCATAATTATTAGAGGTATTGCTAGGAAAAGGCCTAGGATTAAAATTACCTCTATAAGCATTGTTATTGAAATTGTTTCGCGAGATAAAATTCAAATCTATGGCATCACTATTTTGCTCTATCAAAGTAGACAAAGTCACAACATTAAAATCAATAGGAGCATTTTTATTATCAACCAACTTCATAAGAGCATCAACTTTTTCACTCAAAGAATTTATTTCTTCTACCTAATTGACTTATTTACTAGTAGGAGCTCTTTCGGTATGCCATTGTGAATAATTTGCCATAATATTATCAAGAAATTTAGTAGCTTCCCCCAAAGTAATTTTGTCATGGGGAACGAACACCTATGGGGCAGGGCCCCTTTCGGTCCGGCAAGGGAGCGGAGAGCGCACGAAGAGCGGATCGAGGCGGAGCACGCGAGCGATTTTTACCCAGCTTCGGAGCTCCCCGGAGAGATAATACTCCTACTGATGCTTTGTGATTGTGTTCTGTTCTTGCTTGAGAGCGTGAGAGTGGTGTAGTTTCGAATGAGTCGAACCCCCTCTACGTTGCGCATGGGCCTCCTTTTATAGGCACAAGGGGTCACCGACAGGTGGAACCGCGGTCAAGGGTACAAATGTAAAAAGGGTGGTTGGTACAACTGCTATCTACAGTGCACTCTACCTAACTCTGACGGCAGGGGACAAGAGCATTTAATGCTCGTCCGCATCGCCTAAATAGTGCATAAAAGCGACCGCTAGGGGCGCCACCGCTTGCCACGATGGCCTTCTCGTCATCTCCACTTGCCACCTCGCACCGCTTGGCTGCACAGCTTCCCGCCACGTGCGTCTGGAACGGTCTCAGGGCGACACGTCGACGGGCGCGCTGGAGCGTGAGCACAGAGTGGTGGCTTTGCCGCGGCAAGCGCCTTGCCGCGGTCGTTGTCTTGTCGCACCTGAAAGCTTGTCGCTCGTCGGGTCTTGCCGCGACGCGCGGCGCGTCGCAGCAAGTTCCTTGAAGTGCCTGGGCTGGCCTTCCCGGCAAGCTCCTCTTGCCGGGGCCTTGTCCTTCCCGGAAAGCTCCTCTTGCCGGAGTCTTGTCTTCTCAGTTAAAACACTTTGTTCTTGAATGGCATCAATAGGAACTACGGAGGACCTTGGCGGACACCCGGCAAGCCTTGCCGCGGGACGCTGCGACTGCCCGTGCACAAGTTCGGGATACTAAGGTACCCCTACTTTAGTACACCGACAAATTTCCATAAAATAACCCCCCGCGGAGGAATCTAAAAGATTACGAGAAACATAATTCAACCCCGCATAAAAATTTTGTATGATCATCCAAAGATTTAACCCATGAATTGGGCAATTCCTTAGCATCAATTTCATCATTTCACAAGATTGTGCAATATGCTCATGTTCAAGTTGCTTGAAATTCATGGGTTCTAAGGGAAATGATTTTTGCGGACGGAAAATACTTAGTAATAAAAGCATCCTTGCACTTATTACAAGAATCGATACTATTGCAAGGCAAAGAAGAAAACCAAATTTTTGCGCGATCTCGCAAAGAAAACGGAAATAATGTCAACTTCACAACATCATTGTCCACGTATTTTTTTTCTTTTGCGTATCACATAATTCCACGAATGTGTTAAGATGGGACACGGCATCCTCATTAGGAGTACCGGGAAATTGATCTTTCATAACAAGATTCAGCAAAGCAGTATTAATATCACAAGACTCCGCACTAGTGGAGGGAGGAGCAATTGAAGTGCTAATAAAATCATTGTTGTTGGTATTTGAGAAATCACACAACTTGGTGTTCTCTTGATTCATGGTGACTACACAACAATATTGCACTCAAAAACAGATCTGATGGGAAAACGGCGAATGAAAAAGAAGGGTGAATAAAACGGTAAATTTTTGTGAAGTGGGGGAGAGGAAAATGAGAGGCAAATGGAAAATAATGTAAATTGAAAGGAGATGAGATTTGTGCTTAGGAACCTAGTTGATGTTGATGATGTCTCCCGGCGGTGCCAGAAATTCCTTTTGATGTCTGCTAGAACTACGTCGGCATTTCCCCAAAGAGGAAGGGATGATGCATCACAGCGACGGTAGGTATTTCCCTCAATGATGAGACCAAGGTTATCAAACCAGTAGGAGAACCACACAACACAACATAAACAGCTCCTGCACACAAATAACAAATACTCGCAACCCGGCGTGTTAAAGGGGTTGTCAATCCCTTTCAGGTAACGACGCTAGAAATTGGCGAGTGGATGGGAGAAAGTTGTAATAGATTGGATAAATAGATCGCAAATAAAATAAAGTGCAACAAAGTATTTTTGTATTTTTTGTTTAATAGATCTGAAAATGAAAGCAAATAAAAATAGATCGCGAAGGCAAATATATTGAAGAGACCCGGGGGTCGTAGGTTTCACTAGTGGCTTCTCTCGAGAAAAATAGCAAACACTGGATAAACAAATTACTGTTGGGAAATTGATAGAACTTCAAATACTCATGAAGATATCCAGGCAATGATCATTATATAGGCATCACGTCCAAGATTAGTAGACCGACTCCTGCCTGCATCTACTACTATTACTCCACACATTTTTGATGTATTTTCACCCCAAGGATACATTCTTGGATGTTTTACAATCATTTTATATCATCATATTTGGCTTTGCGATGTATTTTCTTTTGCATTTATTTTCAGATATATTAAACCAAAAATAAAAAATACCATAAAAAATTATAAGTACCACAAAAAATAAAAAAAATGATATAAAATGATTGTAAAACATCCAAGAACGATAATATAACAGCATGGAACAATCAAAAATTATAGATACGTTGGAGACGTATCAATGCACTGGATGCTCGGCTCACTCACAAGGAAGGTGGTGGCACCATGTGCTTATCAAAGTCAAGATAGGATGATCAATGAACCATTATCTACTACATCATTCCAATGTTATATCGGTAACAAGTATCTGCTTCATGCATACATTTCTTGCATTCAACCTTGTGTAGGTTGCAACATGGCATGAATTTATTGATTTGTTCTTGTGATACTTGTTTCCTATATCAAAGCATACCAACAATGATCTCTTGGTGCTAGTTGTGATGACTTTGATGGTTGTGTGTTTGGAGTTCATTCATATACCATAAGACAATATTAAGCCATGTGTTATGCTTTCAAGCAAAGATCTTATTCGTATATTTGTGACTTCCTTGTGGATATCCAGTTCCTCCTTTTGTAACTATTTCGGGTGTACATCCTTCTTTGTAGATATATATCGTCATGATTTTCATCTACCTAGAATCTTGTACACTTGACAGAAGTGTCATATCTAGTTGATATATTTTTCTTTCACGTCCACTGTTTCTTTTTCGAGTGATTTCTTTGGTGGCTTCGTGAAAGCTTTTCCCTTGAGTGTGGATCTTATATCGTTGCATCTTGATGCGCTCTTTTGTGGTAAAGATTAGTTTTGCTCATGCTTGTCTTGACAAGGATTTTGCCATTTCTATTGATATCCCTTCTCTTGACAAAGCTACATTTTTCTTCTTCACCATGGGTTGTCACAAGCTTTCTATTAATTCGCATATATTAGTGAGCTTGTGAACCCATTTTTGCTAGTTTTATGTGTGTGGGGAGGACATGTCTTGCACCGTGTATCTCATTTATTTAAGACTATGTTGATGCTTAATGCTCATCCTTATATTAGTCTTATCCAGTGCACTGCCATGACTCACACGCACCATTTTTGATTGAGCCTATTCTTAATTTGCCTGTTTTACTTGTTGCTCAATCGTGTGTTTGTTGCAAGTGCTAGGCTTAGTTTCCTATATGCTCACTTGCACTTGTTTTGAGGTTCTATCGATTTTGGGGGAGTGATGATCCTATTTTGTGCATGTTATGTCCAAATACAAATCTAAATAGTGCACAAATCATGGGGAGCTTCTCTAGTTTCTTTAGAACACTCCTTTGCTCATATCATAATAAATTTTAGTCATGTGGCTCATAGGGTCATTTGATTGCTTGCTTCTATTGGCATCTTTTGATTGCTTGCTTCTCTCTTTGTTATGTCTTTGGAGCATATCATCCTATTTGCAAGCTTTGGATCCTCAATATAGTTTGTCTTCCTCCAACTATTTATCATTAGATATGTGTATATCATTCCGCTCATATTTTGGGAAATACACAATTTATGGAGGAACACATATTATATTGGCCTTCTAAGCTTTTCGCCCATTTTGGCAATCGATGCCAATGGGGGGAGTTTAGAGAGTTTTGTGGAGAAGTTTAGAGAGCTTTTTATTCTTGCTTTGGTTTTCTTCCTAAGGATTTGCACCTCATGTGCATGCATTATTGGTTGTTACATTGCATGGTGGTGCTCAATTCCTTATATAAACTCTCTTGAAAGTGATTGTCATCGATTACCAAAATGGGGGAGATTGAAAGAACATGCAGTGCCCCATGTTTGGTTTTGGCAATTGATGACAATCTCTATGGACTAATGGTTGCCTTGAGTTATATCTGAAGGATTTGTCCATAGGCATTTCTTGACGTCCATGTGTTGGTTTCAAGGATTTTATGAGATGACCAAAGTGTTATTCAAGGAGTTATCCAAAGTTTGGTCATGTACAAGACATGATGAAAGGTTGATCAAGACTAAGTCAAAGAGTGAATCCAGTTGATCAACACGCAAAGTGTAGAAGATGTACCGAAAGGGATCAAGTGATCCCAATGTATGGTAAGCATTGTCCATTACGCTTTGCGTACTAACCCATGGTCTACATGAGAGTTCTGTGTGGGGTTAGGTATGTTTCCATGGGCTTGTGTTAAGAGGAAGATCTCATACAACCCATGGAGGATGACATCAAGTGGTGATCATCGTCAAGGTTCCGGTGTGCAAGTTCAAGTGGAGCATCACGAAAAGATCATGCTTGAAGATTGGTGTACTATCAAGGGGGCCTACCATGTTGGGAGACCGAGTTATAGGATCGATTGGCGTACTATCAAGGTGGGCTCTCATGTAAGTAGCTTGATCGTATCATTTGTAGAGAGCTCAAACCATTACATCCTTGCATCATCTTTCTTGGTTCTTGTTTGGTGTTTCTCTTTGTGAGGTTTATAGCTTATGGTCATCTTCATGAAAAGCTCGAGTTCATCGAAGACGGAGTTCATATGCATCTTCTATGATGTTTTTGATGTTGGAGTCTTTTCCAGCTCTTCATTCATAGAGGTTTCACATCTCTATATCATTGGCATTTTCCCACTGCCTCTTCTCACTATATCATTGGCTGTTTGGATAGTACTCGTTCTCATCTATCCAACATGCTTGAGTTTGCTCAATTTGGAGCTCATTTGCAGAAGTTATGACACTTCGGGCTTTAATGTATCCATCTGTTTCGATTGGCAGTTTTCAGCTTCCAAGCAGTAGTACCGCTCGTACGGTACTTCCGCTATGAGTTGTCGCACTCTCTGCTGCTTGTTTTGTGCTCCTGTTAATGGGCGGTAGTTGCACGGTAGTAGGGGCGGTAGTACCACCCACGCGGTACTAGTGTCAGTCTACTGCCGCTGCCACTACCGGTTATATTTTGCCTAATGTAGTCTTTTCTGCTCTCGCGGTGCTAGGGTGGTAGCAGCGGTAGTACCGCTCCGTGCAGTACTACCACACTGTCGCCTCCTAGTACCATCGTTTCTTTGTACTGCTTGGCCTTTAGCGGTAGTATCGCTCCTAGGAGCAGTAGTGCCGCTTGTGCACGGCCTATGCACATAACAGTTGGATTTTGGGGTGCCTATAGAAGGGGGTATTCTTCCCCAATGGTGCCTACCCCTTTGAGCTCGTGTTCTTCCCCCATTGTTGACCTTCTTCGATCTTGCTATCTCTCAATCCGTCCAATGATTCTTGCTAGTTCTTAAGGGAAAAGAGAGAGGAGATCTAGACATTTCTACCAATCACTTTCTCCTCTATGTGAGGGGAACCCCTTGGATCTAGATCTTGGAGTTCTTTGTGTTATCTTCTTTGTTCTTCCTCTCATTTCCTCCATAGCATTAGTTGTTGTGGTGGGATTTGGGAGAGATGGACTTGGGCACTCCGTGTGCCCTTGCCATTGCATTTGGTGCATAGGTTTGAGTTCTCCACGGTGATACGTGGAAGTGAAAGTTGAGAAGCTTTTTACTCTTCGATGTTCGGACACCCTAGAGCTTGTTCCTCTTGGGTGCTTTCGTGTCCTAGACGGTTGGTGCGTTCGGAGCTCAATCATTGTAGTGTAAAGCTCTGGGCAAGCGTAGAGGTCTCCAATTAGGTTGTGGAGATCACCCCGAGCAATTTGTATGGGTTCCGGTGACCACCGCCAAGGATTGCCAAAGTATACGGGTTCAGTGACCACCCCGAAGGGTCTCCATTTGTAAGGATTCGGTGACTGCCCGGGTTCGGTGAGCGCCTTCAAGGGTCCCTTAGTGGAATCATGACATCTTGCATTGTGCAAGGGCGTGAGGAGATTACGGTGGCCCTAGTGTCTTCTTGGGGAGCATTGTGCCTCCACACCGCTCCAAACGGAGATTAGCATCTGCAAGGGTGTGAACTTCGGGATACATCGTTGTCTCTGCGTGCCCTGGTTATCTCTTACCCGAGCCCTTTACTTATGCACTTTACTTTGTGATAGCCATAGTATGACATGATATATATCTTGCTATCACTTAGTTGTTTATCTTGATTAGCATAAGTTGTTGATGCACATAGGTGAGCCTAGTCGATTTAGGTTTTGTGCTTGGAAATTAAACACTACTTTTATTCCACGTTTGTTCAAGCCTAAACTGGAATTATTTTAAAGCGCCTATTCACCCCCCTCTAGGAGACATCCATGATCTTTCAGGGGCCATGGGGGCGCAACTGGCGGCGGCGGGAGGGTTCGAGAGGGAGAGGACAGTGAGAGGGTTAGTGAATGAGGGAGAGATGAGAGGAAAAAATATTTGCAAGGGGTTTGCACGTGTACGTGGAGGTCAGATCGTTTTCTTGGGTGGTGGCATATTGATCGTAAATAGGTGGAACTCCTGATTCTTCTAAACACAGAGCTCGGATTTCCTTGCTTCGCCAAATTGCACTACGACCTAGGTGAGCTTCGAGAATTTTAGCTTCTTGGAGCTAATGCGTTCGACCCGATTTCTAGTTTGGAGTTTGTCAAGCTGAGAGTTGGAGAGGTTCAGAGTTCTTTTGTAGCTTCTAGGAGCTTATTGTCAAAATAAAACAAAAGTTCAAAAGAACTCGTTTTGAAGGAAAGGGCTTAACTTATTTTCACAGGGGTCTCCTTCACAATAGAAAAAAGTTAGGGGTGGGAAACTTCCCGCAGAAGCTCACTTAAAAGCAAAAGGGTATATCACAATGCCACGGTTCTTTGAAAAAAATACAGGCAAAATGCCACTGTCCCTTGCACTCCTGTAGGAGAAAAAGATCTGCTTGTCTCCCTCGTGTCGTTTGTGCCGCTCACGATAGAAGCTAGGGTTCCTCCCAAGCCAGACGGTGCCGCCGATCCCATTGTCCCTCCTGCTAGCTGCCCCTTCCCTGGCGCTGCATGAGGGCGGGTAGGCCTCTCCTATTGCTGCACCTCCCCCCGGAGCGCTATAGCTCGCCTACCCTCCTCTCGGTTGCCACCACCTACCTCAGTTGCTCCGATCGATGGCCCACTCCAGCCAACTCCCCATTTCGGCGGACGCCATCAAACAGCGCCGCGTCCAGCAACATTGTTGCTCCCCTGCCTTCCGTCACCACAAGGAATTTTTGCCTTCTATAAGAAAAAAATCTGTATATTACATCTAGTACCTTGATGTGGTGCTGCTATTTGATGTAGATTAGATGTGGTGCTGCTATAAGATATTTTTTGATGTGGTGCTGCTATATGATGTGTATGGGCAAACCCGAAAAGAATTTTTGATATGATGCTATATGATGTGTATGGACAAAACTAAAAATTCTTTTTGAAAATCGATTTTCTCAAGATCGTACGTGAAGCAATGATCTTCCTTATGTTCAACTATAATATTTTATGATGTTTCAAAATTGATTTTATGTTCGTATGGGCGGCACCATGCTTAAAAATAACTCAATATCATTTAATCGAACAACATTACAGTCCAAGGGCATTACAAACTTTGCAATACGTATATCTTGGGCGGATATGGGGACACCCCACCACGTAGGACTGACCGCAAAGGTCCACATGGTCACACGCAGAGACCATCGGCCCGACGGCGCCTCCTCCAGTCCTTGGCGTAGACACATTCATGGCGCCGCGTGGCGCCGCTCCAACATGCCGCAGAGGGTGCAAGTCTGGCTAGTTAAGCTTGACGGCTGCAGCCAAACCCTAGCCCGTCCCCATTCCTTCCCTCTCCCTCGCACTCCATGACAGAGTTCGAGGTGGCCCAGGAGGAAGAGTTGGCAGAGCAGCATGCCCCTCTCAAGTCCTTCGAGTCGGAGCACGAGGTGGAGGTGAACCGCCATATCATCTACCCCGACAAAACACTACTAGGAAAACGGCTATAGATGGGATGGACACTAATGGCGCACTGTACATGTGGTGCGCCATTACTAAATACTAATGGCGAACCATGTGTTGGTGCGCCATTAGTGTGCAAATACTAATGGCGCACCACATCCCACAGTGCGCCATTAGTAAAAAAAAATTCAAAACTACTAATGGCGCGCCGTGGGAGTGGTGCGCCATTACTAGTTGAACTAGTAATGGCGCACCATCCCACGGTGCGCCATTAGTAATTTGGCCCAAACATTCCCCCGAATGCACCCCCCTGGGACCGCCTTTTCAGTTTCAAAAAAATAAAAAAAAGATAGAAATGTCAAAAAAATAAAAGAAAATAAGATTCCCATGTGATATGTGGTCTAGTTGTTAGCAAAATTTACAAACATGAATTTTTGACTTTTTTGCAAAATCTCTCAAAAATTTGTAAAAATAGGCATGACTTTTGCATACAAACTCGGATGAAAAAGTTTTTTATATGAAAAATCATATACTCGAAAAGTTACATCCGAATTTAATTGGGGGAACCCCGTTAAACATTTTCAAAATCCTCAAAAACCTAACATAAAAAAAAGATACGGGGCTTTTAAGATCTGGAGAGGCAAAAAAATTCAAACTTACTAATGGCGCACCTGCCCATGGTGCGCCATTACTATCTTCCCGCCTTAAAAATTCAAAATAAATAAAAAAAATAAAAAAAATTACTAATGGCGCACCTGCCCATGGTGCACCATTAGTATTTTCCCCCCTTCAAAATTCAAAATAAATCAAAAAAAATAGTAATGGCGCACCTTCCCACGGTGCGCCATTACTATGACGTATATATGGCTGGGCGTGTCCTCTCCTCCTTACCTCTTCATTTTTCTCCTCCACTCCACCTCTCCTCCAGTCCACCTCTCCTCCACTCCTCCACTCCATCTTCCCTTCTCTCCTCCACCATACTACCCTCCTCCTCTCCGTCGACCTCCTCCTCCTCTCCGGCGACCTCCTCCTCCTTCCTCTTCTCTCCTCCCCTCCCCTCCCCTCACGGTTTCTCCTCCCTCATCTCCGGTGAGCTCCTCCTCCCTCATCTCCGGTGAGCTCCTCCTCCCTCCTCTCCTCCCATCCCCTCATGGTTTCTCCTTCCTCCTCTCCGATGCTCCGATGAACTCCTCTCCGGCGACCTCCTCCTCCTCTCCGGTGATGTAGGCGAGCGCCTCTATGGTCACCTCCTCCTCCTCCTCCTCCTCCTCTCCGGCGAACTCCTCTCTGGCGAACTCCTCTCCGGCAAAAGAACACGGCAAAAGAACGTACAGATTCAAAAACGGGAACAAAATTTGAAATAATATCGTGCAAAAAAAGAGCAAAAAAAGGAGCAAAAAATGGGCAAAAAAATCGCGATCCAGATCCAAATTCAAAATTCAAAAATAGCAATGGCGCACGGTGGGGGTTAGACGGCGCGCCACTACTATTTTCCCGCCTTCAAAATTCAAAAATACTAATGGCGCACCGTGGACTATACTAATGACGCACCAGTGGCCTATACTAATGGCGCACTGTGGCCTACCAGATGCTAATGGCGCACCAGTAGCGCACCACTGATGCGCCATTAGTAAAAAATACTAGTGGCGTGATACTAATGGCGCACCAATAGTACGCCATTAGTAGGCAAAACTGGTGCGCCATTAGTAGGCCTTTTTCTAGTAGTGGGAGGAGGAGGAGGAGGAGGAGGACAAGCCGGATGTGCGCCCGGCTGCAAGAATCACGAGGCCGGCAGCTCCGGCACAAACTCCGTCGACATTTTCGACAGCGAGGACGAGTAGTTTAGTAGTTGGTAGTAGTAGTTTACATAGATCATATGTCGTCGCATGGGTTTGTATGAAAATGGTAATCGAAAATGCCTACCGTTGTTTGAGAAAAAAAATTGAGGTATGTCCGGCCAGTGACAACGGGCACGTCCGAACCCGTCGACGGACGTATAAGGGCTCAGGTATGCCAACTGTTGCGGTAGTAGATGCTCTTACTAGTCAAAGATCTATAGGTTTGAGCTGCCATAATAAAAGAGCTACTACATCAAAACATCAAATTAACTCCTGATCTATCGTCAAAGCACTTCTATAATGTTGTGTTATGTTCACGCGAGGCAGCACGGTTGGACAACATTGATGGCTAAAGTGCCATTTGACGGCGCACGGAAGAACTGACGGTCCATCATCATCCTGCGTCGCAGTCGCAGGTGGTGTGGTGGGGCACGGACCGACACGCCCAGCCCAGCCGACTGAAGAACGCGCGCGGACGCAACGGCCTGCATGTGTGTGACCTCCTCGCTGCACGGTCCTTTCCCATCCGTATCAACCGCAGCTCGCTTGTGGTTCCTTATGGTTCCTCTCCTGCTCCTGATGCGGTGGTTGGCGCGCTCTCACTTCTGTCGCTCCACTAACCGGAACGGAGGGTGGCAGTGAGAATCTCTCCCGAAATGGCTGGCAGTGCCGTATAAGCAAGGTTTAATTTTTTTTAAAGACAAGCAAGGTTTAATTTTTTTTAAAAGACAAGCAAGGTTTAAATGGTAGGCAATGGCATTTCGGTGCTTGGACGGTGACTGTATTGGCTCACCTACACAGCTGCACCGCTAGAGGGCTAACCAAAGACCAGACATATCTCGTCGCATGGCTGATTTTGTGTAGGCAACGAGGACCCGTGGCCCCGTGCCGTGGGTAGTTGGGTCATCCAGTCATCCTAGCTAGAAAGCTCATTACAAAAAAATATCACATGGAGCCAGTACTTTATTAGGAAAACGGAAACCCGTTTATGGGCCAGATGATCCAAAATGCACGCAGGTAAAAGTGTAGTCGTGCAAAGTTTGTAGAAAAGGATTTTTACCACTGCACGATGTGGCCAAAGGGCTGGGGTGGTGCCGTGGTGGTGGTCGCTTTCGGTGCTCAGGGTGATTCGCTTTCATGTGAGTATGTGACCGGCCGCTGAAATTTCACGCATGGGTAGCACCACCAACAACTGCAGGTTCTACTCTTGGCTATGAAAACTGGCGGGTGTGCGTCGCAGCTAGCTCATGACAGAAAGCGATGCCAGCGGCACTGACCACTCAGTTGGGTTCTCGTGCCATGGTCACATGCGGTCTTGCAAGAGTGATCTCGGACTCCATGACCATGAGAGCTCGCTGCTGGTTGATACGGGCAACGAGTGGATTCTGACGTGCTGGAAGGCTCAAGGGAGTATGTGAGGAAGGACGTTTTTGGAGCATCTGGTCATTTGCATCGGATATAGTTCAAGGGAAGGACGTCCCTCCTCCTGAAGCCACACTCGATTTTCCTGCAGAGCTATATGATGTTGCTAAATCTTGCAATGTTTAGCATTGAGGAAATTATCAAAAGGAAAATGCTTATGATGGAGAATGGTCATGTTCCACAAATAAGAGAACTGCGTCTGTTTTGCCATGGCCTCCGCCGCCGGCAAATCGAGTAGCCCTCTGAGTGGATGGTGCCTTCTTGGCTGCTCAGGGTACCGCGACACACGGGCATGATCCTTAAGGGGCACGATGAAAATGTCATATTTGCTGCATGCTTGTCCTTATTTAACTGCAATGATGATTTGAAGACAGAAATTCATGCTTTGATGTAGGGCATGGCGTTGGTGATACAAGATAGTGAAGGCCCAATCATTGTCCAGGCTGACTCTTCAGAGGCGTTGGCGACACTCTTCGGGGAGGGCTTGGCACGTTTAACATATGGTCTTTTTTTTTTGAAACAAGGTAAAAGGTTTGCCATTTTCATTGATTAAGGAAGAAGGTTTTAGACAAATAGCCGCAAAGCGGGGAGCAAAGAACTACTCTCGCGTTACAATACTCAAGTGGGTGGCACCTGCCATAGCCCAAAGATGGGCCTCCTCTTTGATCTTCGCGACGACCATCATCGTTGTAGCGACAGTGTTGCGAAAGACCCTTGCGTTGCGCTCTTTCCAAATCTCCCAAGACATAAGCATGAATAAGGAGGCGATAGCCTTTCTTTAGTTTCCGCGCTCAATCACATATTTAATCCACCAATCTCGAACTGAAGCCTCAAATCTCTAACTCCTCACCACATCACCATGTAGGCCAATTCAAGTAGCAACCTCAACCCAAACACGCTGGGAGAACCTACACTGGAAGAGAATATGCGCCGCAGTTTCCTGGACTTGCTTGCAAAGCGTGCAAAGGTCGCAATTCGGCCAACCACGATGGAGCAATCGATCGGCCGTCCATACTCTGTTTTGAATTATCAACCAAGCAAAAAAACTTGCATTTCGGAGGGGCCCAAACCTTCCAAACAGCAGCAGGCATGATGCTAGTTGTGTGTCCCGCAAACTGCGCCATATAGGCAGTCGACGTCGAGTATTCTCCTTGAGAGGTGAACTTCATATCCTTGGTGTGTTACTATCCAGAGGTAGAAGCTCCTCAATACATAGTGGTCCTCTATGTAGCTATCCAACAGTGTTACATTCAGAAAAAATCCATTTTACTCACCTGAAGAAAATGAGTGGTTCGCATAACCCCCTGAACTATTTTCATCTTACTTAACCCCATAATCAAACCAATGATGTTCAGAAATCATCATTAGTGGTTTGCACGTGTGGTTTTACTGGCATGGACGAGGTCAAAACGATTTGTTGACCATTTGGGGCCATTACGCCCGCGCCCCTGCCGTTGCTACCACGGTGACACACAGAATGGCCATCCAGGCGTCCATTTGGACTGGGGCTTGGCCCTATGAGCTTAGGGAGCAACGCCGCATCCAACTAAGGAGTTCGGCATGGTCGAGAGGATCCGGAGCGTTGCCGACAAGGACCTCCAGCGGCTACAGCACGGTATGGGCGACACACGACGCGTGTAGGCTACAGAGATGAGGGAGGGAACGGGAAGGCTGCAGACGAGTAGGAGACTCACTTAGGGGGTGTTGGCGTAGGAAGGGAGACCGAGGGTGCTCTGCAGGAAAGCCATGAACATCGAAGGTGGCAACCTGGGCGCAGGCTTGCCGGGAAGGGGCCCGGGGTCGCGGGACTCGCCAAGAAGCTATCCAGAAGGTGTGTGAGGTGGTCCGGGGTAAAGAAAGGGGTCGTGGGGGTCAGGGGCGCGCCGATGATCGTGAATCTTGGCACTGTGGTCGGTGGCAGTGGCGAGGAAGATGACGATGCCATGCTCGATTGGGGTCACTCGGCACAATGAATTTGGTAGAGTTGAAGAGGGCAACGAGGCAGGTGTTCAGATCATTTTGGTGTGTCTCTATGCTTCATCCGCCATGTGCACACTGACGGTGGCCGTCGACCAAAGCTCGGGCGCTCTCTGGTGGCTGCGGATGTGGCAGGCAGAGGAGGGAGAAGGTAGAGCATGGCCCCACTGGTCAACAAACCGCTTTGACCTCGTCCATGTCAGCAAAACCACCCGCGCAAACCCGCCAATGATGATATCTGAACGAGATTGGTTAGATTAGGGGGTTAAGTGAGCCGAAAAAAGTTCATGGGGTTATGTGAACCACCCATTTTCTTCATAGGAGTAATGGACAATTTTCTTCATGGAATAAATTCCTTTCGCCTCACAAAAAAACTTCATTAAGGAGCCCCTCCAGATTACAACTCTTTTTTGAGACACCCTCCAGCTTATAACTTCTTTTTTGAGGGGCAAGGACAAACTTTATTAATCAAAGACCACAAACAGAGTTCTCATCTAAATGTTGGTAGATGTGATGAGGCCCGTTTGGTTGATTGATGAGAGCAAAACCTCCTTTTTGTGTTCATCTGATTGATGAGAGCAACTAATTGAAGACATAAAATCCTATTTGACGCACGTTGCGTCAAACTACTTGGGTTTCACATAGAAGAGCAGCCGAAGCGTCGCAATGGGCCGGCCGTTTGCTTACACAGCGTATCTAAGACTGAAAAAGAAACTCATCCGGTTTTGTGAACCTTCTAGAAGGTTCCTGAACCGGTTTTTGTTTCTTTTACCAGTTTTCCTGTTTCTTTTTTGGGTTTTCCCTGTTTCTGTTTCTTTTTCTATTTTGTTTTATCTTTTATGTTCCTTTTCTTTTTCTTTTTAATTTTTCAAGTTTATTTTGTTCAGAATTTTCCAAAAAAATATGCATTTAAAAATGATCATAATTTTAAAAAGATTGCGTTTACAATTATTTTCATAAATTCGAAAAATGTTCGCATGTTGAAAAAAATCTATTAATAAATTGTTCATTTTCATGCTTGTTTTATTTTCCAAAAATGTTCCTGCTTGTAAAAAAGGATAAAAAGTAAAAAATGATCATTTTCAAATTTTGTTCGGAAATTCAAAAAATGTTCGCTTATTCAAAAAAAATGTTTGTGTTTTTTCAAAAAAAATTGGAATGTCTCTGCTCCAAAATTTCACAACTTTTCAAAAAATGTCCCATTTCAAAAAATGTTCATGCTTTCAAAAAATGTTCCCGTTTCAAAACATGTTAGTGTTTTCATTTTTTGAAGTTTCATAAAATGTTTCCATTTCAAAAAATGTTCAGAAATTTCAAAAAATGGTCTTGTTTTCAAATTTTAGCCGGGAGTATAAAATTGTCTGCATTTGCCAAGTTTTGTTTTGGAATTTCAAAAATGTCCCCCTTTAAAAAAAGTTCATGATTTCAAAAAATATTCATGATTTTCTAAAATATATTGGTTTTTAAAAAACCATTCTCAAATTTGAAAGGTATTTGCGTTTCACAAAACACTCATTTTTTATTTGCATTCGTCATTCCCGAAATAATTCGGATCTACCCTGTGGGTTGGTTCTTAAATATCGACGCTACTAACTAACTGGAAACACTCACTAGCTCAGTTGGTTGCAGTGCCTGGTCTATAGCACGAGACCCATGGTTTGATTTCCTGCAAGGTTGATTTTTTTGGAGTTACGGTACAAGTTCGCTGGCGATCATTGGCCGACCCAATCAGAGGCCGCCTGTGCGAAGTGATGACACTTTGCCGCAGAATGCGGCATATAGGATGTCCCATTGAAGAGTACTCCTTCGGGAGCCCCCGCAAGGGTCATCGGGGGTGGGCTGGGATAGCGTCACTTGGCGCGCTCTCAGCCACCACCACGTGTCGTGCTTTGGGCTTTTCTTTCGGATTTTGTCTTTTTATTTTTCTATACGCGTTTTCGGCTTTTTAGATGATTTCTTTTCCAGTTTTTTTGGCTTTTCTGTTCCCCCGGCTTTCATTAGGATTTGGACCAATATTTTCCAAAAAAAACTATTCTTGCACGAAAAAACGCATTTTTTTTCTTTCCTGAGATGTACAAATGTACTTCTCACAAAGGCACGAATTTGCTTTCGCGAGAGGCACGATCGTGCCTCTCGGAAAGGGAGAAAATCATGTTTTTTGTTGTTCAAGAGGCACGAATTTACTTCTCGTGGAGGCACAGATTTGCTTCTTCGAGAGGCATGGCCGTGCCTCTCGAAAAAGAAAAAACATGTTTTATTTTTTTCGTTCCGCGAGAGGAACGGTCGTGCCTCTCGGAAATAAAAAACAAGTTTAATTTTCTTTTACGCGAGGCGCACGGATTTACTTCTCGTGGAGGCATAGATTTGCTTCCTCGAGAGGTACAATTGTGCCTCTCGGCAAGGGAAAAAACACGTGCCTCTTTGAAAGGATCGATATGGTTGACTAGAGGGGAGGTGGGTGAATAGGCAACTTCCAATTTTTATCTTTTCTTCACAAATTAGGTTTAGCAACAAATAGGTTGTCTAGAGGTGCAACTAGGTGAACAACCTATATGATACTAACAACAACAACAACAACAACAACAACAACAACAAGAAGAAGAAGAAGCAAAGAATACAACACAACAATAGCTTGCACAAAGTAAAGGTAAGACATAACCACAAGTGGAGTCGGTGAAGATGAGGATGTGTTACCGAAGTTCCTTCCCTTTGAGGGGAAGTACGTCTCCTTTGGAGCGGTGTGGAGGCACAATGCTCCCCAACAAGCCACTAGGGCCACCGTATTCTCCTCACGCCCTCACACAATGCGAGAAGCCATGATTCCACTAGTGGTGCCCTTGAAGGCAGCAACCGGACTTTTACAAACAAGGTTAGGGCTCTCTCCACAACCAAACTGGAGGCTTCCATCGAAACCACGGAGCTTCACCACAATGGAATGTGGCTCCAAGGTGACCTCAACCGTCTAGAGTGCTCAAACACCCAAGAGTAACAAAATCCACACAAGAAAGTATGGGGGAATCAAATTTCCTTTGGTGGAAGTGTAGATCTAGGTCTCCTCCTTCAATCCCTAGCAAATCAATGAGTTTGAGTGGATAGAGAGAGAGACCGGGCAAGAAAGCTTGAAGGGCATTAATGGAGGAGAGAGTGAGGCAAGAGGTGAGGAGTTTGGTGGAAGAAACCCCCCTTATATAGGCATCCCAAATTCCAACCGTTATAATAGTTTTTACACTGCAGTGGTACAACCGCTTCTGACCCCGGTACAACCGGGATTCACGGGTAAGCTGCAGAAACCCTAGCAAGCGGTACAACAGGCCGCTCGAGTGGTAGTACCAGTTAACAAGAATAACCAGACTAACCGCTCGCCTACCACTCAACAACCGCCTTGAATCAGAAGGGAGTCACCCCTATGTGTTGTGGTCAAGCGGTAGTTGCACCGAAACTACCGCCAGGCCCTAGAACCGGAGGTGGCTAAGTCCAGAGCGTTAGAACAAACCGCTCTAGATACTGGTAGTACCAGCTGGCGGAGCATAACCAGGACAACCGGGCCACCACTGCCCAAGTACCGCCCCATCACAGAAGCAAATCCAGTGGTTGGGCGGTACCCGGCCGGTACAACCACCCATGAAGCCACTGCTAGGTTTTCCCAGCGCACTGGCGGTACCACCGCCGGGGGCAGCGGTACAACCGCTGGGCATGTACCTGGGAGGTGCAACCCCAGGGTATCACCCCGGGGGCCGTGGTTGAGCCGGTATAACAGGACCAGTGGTACAACCGCCCTTGAGGGCAGTACAACCGCTATGAGGAGAAAGCATTGTTTTAGAATGGAACAAAGGGACCTCTCTCTACTTAGAACGGAAGGGAATGGTGGGTGAAGAGAAGTGTACATACATTGATTCACCAAATACCTTTCGATGTGGATTCCCTCTTAATAGTACGAGTTTCTTACGACCAAAGAAATAAACACGCAGAAAACACCGTCTTCGATCTTTTCCATCCAGAGGGAATGTCTAACCGACTTGTACCTAAGCATAGAGTACCTGAAGAACTTGGCACACGATTAGACCACAAGGAGAGTTGTGATCATCACCCAAAACACTAACAATCTCCCCCTTTTTGGTGGACGATGACAACTACAAGATTTACATAGAAGGTCCATAAAATGTAGACGAGCTCCCCCTAAATGTGTGCACTGTTCGGATTTGCTTTGGAATGCAAAGTCACACATTAGGGAAAATCCCCCTAGATTTTATATAACAACCCCTACGAACGAGCATAAAGGATAGATAATAAGCATAAATACGAACGATCATATAGGATAGACAATAAGCATAAATAGGACGCATGTCTCACACCATGCTAAAGTCACACATCACAAGGTTCACAAACTGAAAGAAAGAAAATGAAAGATGAAAGATTGTGGGTACCACCAACTGTCTAGGGCTCCCAAGCACCCAAGAGGAACAAGCTCAAGGGTACCAAGCACCCAAGAGTAATAACCTTCTCAACTTGAAACTTCCACGCGTCACCGTGGAGAACTCAAACCGATGCACCAAATGCAATGGCAAGGGCACAGGGAGTGCCCAAGTCCTTCTCTCTCAAATCCCACCAAAGCAACTAATGCTAGGGAGGAAAATGAGAGGAAGAACAAGAAGGAGAACACCAAGAACTCCAAGATCTAGATCCAAGGGGTTCCCATCACATAGAGGAGAAAGTGATTGGTGGAAATGTGTTTCTAGATCTCCTCTCTCTTTTCCCCCCAAAACTAGCAAGAACCCATGGAGGGATTGCTACGTCTTGAGCTTGCGTTGAATTTCCTTGAAGACGAAAGGGTGATGCAGCAAAGTAGCGTAAGTATTTCCCTCAGTTTTTGAGAACCAAGATATCAATCCAGTAGGAGGCTCCTCAAAAGTCCCACGCACCTACACAAACAAACAAGAACCTCGCAACCAATGCAATAAAGGGATTGTCTATCCCTTCACGGCCACTTGCGAAAGTGAGATCTGATAAAGATAATATAATAAGATAAATATTTTTGGTATTTTTATGATATAGATTGGAAAGTAAAAGATGCAAATAAAAGTATATGGTAAACTTATATCATAAAAGATAGACCCGGGGGCCATAGGTTTCACTAGTGGCTTCTCTCAAGATAGCATAAGTACGGTGGGTGAACAAATTACTGTCGAGCAATCTATTATATATAAAAAGTATTTGACGGGTTAACCAGAAAAAGTTAATTATGCTAGAAATTACCACAAAAATTAGAAAAATCCAACCGTTAATTCAATAGACCAAAAAACGACAGCCATTAGATAGTATTTAAGTGGAAAAAATTACCCACCTTTGCCATTGTAATGCAAAAAACGTTTCATCCATCTTTTGTTTTTTCTCTCGGCCGCTTGAGCATCGCTCGCACCATGATGTGTACATCCAACCTTTAATTTGGTAAACACCATAAAGCCACAACCCTTAGATCTTGATGATTACAGAAAATTACCCACTAATGCCATAAAAAATAATCGTTTTTTTTTTGCGGGGTAAAAGTAATCGTTTCAATATCATAATAACTAAAAAAATCTCCTTCTACGTTCTCTCTCCCATCTCCCACGTTTTCCTTTCCTACGTTCTCTCTCTCATCTCCCGTCGGTGCATCAGCCGCCGCACCAATCTCTTCCATGGTTGTAAGTCGACCGGTCGATTCAATCTCACAAAAATAGGAAATCCCCCCGTGTACCTCCCCTCTCCCATCGCTACATCAGCCGTCCAGGGGTGCTGCCGACCAATCTCGCCTTCTAACTGGAGCAGAGACTGGGGAGGGTAGTCCTCGATCAAGGAGGACATCATGGACTGCAGAGAGGACGAGCTAGGTGGAGGCATGGAGAACAAGCAGCAACAGAGGCATCGGTAACCATTGGCGGCAGTGAGTAGTGGAGGGCTGGAGGCATCAAGAATCAGTCGCCGCTATGCGTTGGGGATGGGCAGATAAACAACAGAATAATACCACGGATCAGCATCAGATCCAGTCGACAAAACAGAGATCGCTACTCAGGTGAACACATGATGAGAAAAAAAAGTGCGGTTGTCAAAGCACACCGAGAAAACGTCTGCTCATATGCCCAGGCGATTGACTAGGTATGAGTTTAGATCTATTCCTACGTACAGGCTGAATAGTACGTACACGATATTTTTTGCAACTTACTAGGTTACCTGGTCTGATCCGGAGAAGTGTTTTCGTCTACAATACACAAGCTGACCCATCTCTAAAATATAATTTCTGTCTGTACGTCACCTGGCACTGTATTGTTATCAATTTGTTCAGTAGACAAAACAACGACTGCTAATGTACCAACATGGTGAGGTTTGTTACCAACCCCTTCACGTATTTTGGTTTTGTTTTAAAATTGTACAAAATATGACAACATTATAATAATTTAAAGATATGAATTTGTTAAGAAAAATCTAGACTTATGGTTTTTACTGTGTCATCTAAATATATAGAAATAGTTGTATTAAAATTAAAAATGAGGCAAACTTTATTTCACATATATCTACGCGAGATTCGTGTGGGTAATCAATGTGCAGATATTGACCATGATATATAAAACAACAATAGAGGATAGTGCTGTCCTTTTCTTCTAATTCTAAACTAATGGGTTGATTTCCTGAATGTACCCTCACTACAGTAGCCAAAATCATCAGTTCGCCATTAGTTGTTTTATATAATGTGTGTGAGTGGCCTCCAATAGGATGTGCAGTATCTGTCTCAACTACTTTCCACACGCTGCATGGTTGCATCTATAAAAGCCTGAGCCACAACTGTTGTGGCTGGTGTCATTCGCATCGTCCTACATGTGCATAGAATACAAGGAAAGTCAGCACTAGCAGATCGAAATTCAGGTAGTGGTTTATTTCATTGCCTGCAAGCACCTAGATGGATGCAACACATCTAATGGATGGATACATATTTATGTTAGTCAACACAATGACAACCAAAAAGCACAAAGAACATTAGGTGAGTAATGATCATCATGCGTATGCATATGATTTTGTTATTAATTAATCCAACAATAAATTTTTAAGTTGATTTGGTTTTTTCCATTGTGCAATGTTGATCTATATATCTAGGTATAACAAGTATCTCACCATACAAATAACTCTACATTCAAACATACCTGGAGTTTGTTGTGGTCTAAAACACACTCTTGAAGTCAACCATGATGTATTTCGATTGTCAGCATTTTTAAATAAGAATGGCATAAATTATATATGTATTGCTTTGTTTAAGATTGGGCAATCATGTGGTGTTTGTTTAAGTTTGTTGCTTGATATTGTTGAGGTGTCAAGACTGACTATTTAGTAAAAAAAATCCCATATATAAAATGTATACAATTTGAAATTTGTGACAACATGCACTTGAGCATACAAATTGATTATTTTATTAATGGCAGAAAAGATAATGAGCTGACCATGGAAAGGAGAGGTCTGCCGAAACAATGTTTCTTGAAATACAGTAGTCACAATGAGGTAAAGGCGCATAAGAGAATTACTAACCTGCATGTACACTCAGTTCGTAATGTTAACAAATTTAGTTTGTTCCTCAATGTTATTTTTACCATGTTGTTCCGGATTACCTGTTCATAGAAAATATTAGCTACCTATACTTTGATATAAGTGAGATTGATGCTAGCATCCCATATGAAGATCAAAAAGATTGAAGTGGGAGGAAAATAACTCCACTTTGATTTTATTTTAGAGTACAACAACATAATTAAATTTAGCGTTCATGCTATGTGTTTTCGCTATGTTCTTTGGTACCTTGAGTATCGCTGAATAAACCAAATATAAGTCCTTCAGTTTGACGTGTGGGTTCAGTTAATATAGTTTGGAGAGAGGGAACAAGGAACGATGCTTTTTTCATAGATGTATCCCCATAGTAACCATTCTCTGGGAACCAATACATTTCCACATGGCAAGTTCTTGCTTATTTTTCTATTTCTTTTCCTTTGAGGGACATGGAGAAGAGAATTCCTCATTAGATAAACCGCACACATGGCTCGAACCTTAATGAACACACATATTGATCGATCCTTGATGAACACACGTGCATAAGGTACTTCTTTTGTCTGTCTCCAATATGTACTAGGTACTTCCATAACTCTGAGTTAATTAATGTTGTACGTTTAAATAAAGTTTGGTTTTGCATATTACATTTACTAAGGTGTCACTTAATAAACATATATCAAACTGAAATGCTTCCAATCAAACATTCTGAATATGACATATAATACTTTAGAAGTTATTTAGTAACCTAAAAATAGGATTGCCACTTTTTCATAAATTTTGTATAAGTAGTTAAGGACGCAAATTAGAATTTCTGTGAACAAATAGGGCACTTCTTTTATTGTAGACCACCATGGTTTAGTGTAAGAACAGTCGTCCGGCAGAACCAAGCCATATTTCAATATGTGGGTTGGTCTGAATATGGTGTTCTCTTTGAAAATGACAACATATGAGTGTTGCCTGATATCTGTAAATATTGGCATCATTTTATAATTGAATCAGATGCTATGTGATTCATTATTCTTGTGAAGGCACTAGCAATTCGTTTAGAACTATAATTCTATCGCATATGTATACATGTTGGCGTGACTAGATCCTTGAATGAGGTATCATAATCCTTTTGGATGACAACATAAGTATTGTATTCAAAATCTGTACTGACATCGTCACACTCATTCTAGCATTTACTACTAATAGCATACATCTATTTCCATTTAGCACTAAAAGTGCAGAGAAATGCTTGAAAATCTTAGAAAAAAATCAAAGCATCTGACTGTTGACATGGCAGATCAGCAAACCGTGGCCAAATGGTTTAATAAATTACCTGGATGGGAGCTACTAAGAAGAAATGAAAACTATGGAAAGGGGAAAGTGAACATTCGGCATGGTGGGACCCATGAAAGCACTGTCGTTTAGTACATAGTGTTGTGGACTCTGTTTTTTGTGAAGTAGTCTGGACGATGTTTTCTGCCTAGAAAGTGTGGAAAATGTTATAGCAAACTTTTCTTAAGTAAAAAGCATGACCCAACATTGGTCCAGCTAAGTGCACGTGTGCTAAAATACTTGAATCAAATGATCATGCAAAACAATTTAACATGAAAGTTCTAACAGATATACATATATACTCCCTCTGTCCCATAACGCAATGTTTGCAAATTTACTTATTACTAGACAAAAATAAAGAGCACTATTAAATTTGTGTTTAAGAATAAAAGGAAACAACGCAAGATGGTAAAAACGCAAGAAAAACTATACAAATATAATAAGCAAAACGAACGAGATCATATATAATAAAGTTACTACAACTTATATATTAATTTCATTCATGCCATTCAAATATTTGTTAGACAAATAAATAATTTGTTATAATTACTAAACTTTAAAAAGTTTTAGCCCGCGCATTGAGCGGGCCACTTTGCTAGTTGATAGAAAAGTGCATAGTTATGAGATTATCTAGGCATGATCATGTATATAGGCATCACGTCCGTGACAAGTAGATCGAAACGATTCTGCATCTACTACTATTACTCCACACATCGACCGACTCCTGCCTGCATTTCGGGGGTTGGGTGCGACATATGCCAAAGGATGGCTTATCATGGTGGGGGCGAGTAGAACGTCGCCGGTGCCTGGAAACGGGATGAGGCGAAGACATGCACGCCGGCGGATCTTACCCAGCTTTGGGGCTCTCCATGGAGATAACACCCCTACTGCTGCTCTGCGGGGTCTCCGCATGGTCACTAAGGCAAAGTGAGTACAAGGTTGCTCCTTGAGCTGTTTCTGGAGGTAGGAGGAGGCAAGGCTAGCTCTCTCCTTCCTATGTGATCTGGTCTAGTGCTAATGGATTCCCACCCTTTGCATGGGTGCCCTGGGGGGTTTATATAGGCCTACCCCCCAGGGTTACAATGGTAAAACCGGCTGGGTGCAGGTCCCAACCGTCTGTCTCTCAGGCGCCGTCTCCTCCGCCGACTCCTGCGGCCCGCCGACTGGTGGGTCCCGCCGAGTCGCCTGGTACGAGGGCGTCAGCCCGCGTCCGCCGCGGGCGGGTCTTGCCGGCTGCAGATTATTGTAGCCGTGCTTCTAATGACGCGGGCTTGGTCATGGGGTCATGGCAACAGTGCCGCCGCCTGGCGGGCGATCACTGTTGCCATTCCCCCGTCGCGTCTGGTTAATGGCGCATGGGGCCCGTGGGAGGGGCCGGCCGACACCTGGGGGCCGACTCCCAACGGGTCCGACTTGTGGTGTTCTCGCCGTCTTCAGTACTCCCGCTGACTGGTAGGCCCCGCCGTCTCTGGGCCGTACAGACAGGCCGTCGTGGGTACAGGGCCCCACCCCAAGGGCTGATGTCAGGGCTGGCATGGCCATAGTGCCGCGCCGGGCGGAGATCTCCGTGGGTATGGCGCACTGTGGCCATGCCTGCCTTTAATTATTGGGGTGGTTGGAGTCGCGGGCCGACTCCCCATAGTCGGCTTCCTTGGAGTCGTCTTTGGGACTCGGCTTAACTGGGAGTCGCCTCTGGGACTCGGCTTAGCTGGGAGTCGCCTCTGGGGACTCGGCTCATCTGGGAGTCGCCTCTGGGGACTCGGCTTATCTTGGAGTCGCATCTGAATTCGCGGGGCGTAGTCTGCCCCGATGTCTTGAAAGGTTCTGGGACTCGGGTTAGCCTACCCGTGGCCCATTACTCCGACAGTAGTCCCCGAAGCTGGTGAGGCTCCGAGGGTGATACGTCGCGGGCCTCAACAGTTTCATTCTTCCGGTGGTGGGATTCAGGCCTCGCTTGCCGTCTTCCTTCAAGCCGACTAGCTGGAGTCGGATTCACTGAGGGCCATCTTGCTCCAAACCGACTAGCTAGAGTCGGATTCACTGAGGGCCGTCTTGCCCCCTAAGGAGTTTGAGAGCTGCGGCGGAAACCAGGTGGCGTGCCTGATACGCTTCCCGCGGTCGCTCGCCACGGCCCCGTTGCGCAGCGCCACGTGGCAGGGGTAGTCTGCCTACCCACGCGCGTGACGGGACAGGCCGTCAGGCAGGGCCCGCCACTACCGCGCCTCGGCACGCGAACGGATCCGTTGCGGCCATGCGAACGGTTGGGTTCCCCACGTTCTTACTGCGTGCAGTAACTTCGTGGGGTAAATCGTGGGGGGGCGTGGGGTCTCGCACGCAGTTAATCCCACGCCGCCCCATCGGCTTCTCAGCCTTCGGGCTTATAAGTAGGTGGGGGGAGCGGGACGGCGAAGCACACGCGCTCATTCCTCCCTGCTCCCCCGCTTCCTCCTGCCTCTTCTTCCTCTTGCCCTTGCCGCACCAAGCCTCGCTGCACCCGCAGTGATGAGCTCCTCCTCCGCCGCCGTGGCTCCTGCCTTGCGCTCCGGCATGTGCGACGGCTCTACGGTGGACGACGACATCATTGAGCACCTCCGCAAGACATGCCGGCTCCCCGGCGCGAACCTGGTGCGAGCCCGTGCCGCGCCGACGGGGGAAATAAGGCCGGCGCCGGAGGAGGGCGAGCGGGTCATATTCCTCTTGCACCTCATGCGCGGCCTAGGCCTGCCGGCGAGCGGCTTCCTCCGCTCCTTCTTGGAGTTCAACGGACTCCAGCCGCACCACCTCACTCCGAACACGGTGGTGCTGCTGGCCGCCTTCGCCAGCCTGTGCGAGGGTTTCCTTGGCGTTCTCCCCACCATCGAGCTGTGGGGGAAGTTCTTCCAATCCAAGCTCGGCACGCACGTCGCCGGCGTGCCGGCTCAATGCTGCGCCTTCATCGCCATGCGCAGGTCGACCGCCGACAACCCATTCCCCTCCATCGCGCTAATCAAGTCGGTGAAGATGTGGCAGCGGTCGTACTTCTATGTGAAGAACGTCGCCACGGAAGGCGACTGGGTCAACCTGCCGCCCTACGAGGCCAGCGCGCCGGCTGGGAGGCTTCCCAGCTGGTCCCATCGGGCCAAGACGCTGACTCCCGCAGGTGCCACCGCCGTCGCGCGACTCCGAGTGCTGACGTCAGTCGGAAGGCCTGGTTGGGGCCGACTTGTTGGCCGCCTTCGTGGTGCGCCGAGTCCTCCCTCTTCAACGCCGTCCTCATCTGATTTGTCAGATGAGCGACCGCCGAGACCCGAGTCGGATGTGCACCTGGGACATGCCCCACGCAGAGGTGGCAAATATGGTGAATCACATCGCGAACTGCGAGCTCGCGGAAGACTGGCAGTTCGGCAAGGAGCCATACTCACGTGCCAACCCCCCGCCTATGGTAAGTCATATCTTTTGTTCCTCTGTTTTTCTTTGTAGCCGAATCCGACTTCTGATCTTCTTGGTTTTTCGAGTCAGAACCCCCTCATCCAGCATGCAGCCGGCGCCACGGGACATCCCCGTGAATTCGCTCCAGATCGAGCAGAGAGCGACGTCGACGACCCCGACTTGGGGGCGGCGGCGATGGAGGCCGACGCCGAAGGCGGAGGAGGAGGAGCGGAAGGCGGCTTCCGGCCCTCGGCGACCTTCGCCGACTGGCCAGAAGACGAGGCCGAAGGGGAAGTCGTCCCGCGCCGCCAACCGAAAGCCGGCCATCCAGGCGTGAGTTCCTCCGCCGGCTTGGCTGGTCAAGTCGGCGCGAAGAAGCGCCGGGCCGCGCCGAGTTCGCTCGGCGGTCGGCCGAAGAAGTTCAAGGGGGCTGCCGCCGCGACCAAGCGGGAAGAGGCGGTCGCGAAGGCCAACGCTTCTGTAAAGAAGTGAAGAAGCCGCCGCTAGTCTCTGCGTAAGCGCTCTTCTACCTTCGTCTTGTTTTCTTGGATGAATCCTTTCCGAGTCTTTTTCATTCCTTCTTTGCTTCAGGGCCCCTCTTTCTCTTGAGAGGGTCGCCGTCCCCTCTGTCATGGGGTCGGCCGAGACGTCCGCCAATACTCGGCGGATTGACCCCACCACCGACCTCCGGGAGGCGACGGAGCGCAACACGCGGGAGAAGCGCGACGAAGAGGAGGCCGACCGTCTGGAGAAGGCGGAGGCCGAGAAAGCGGCGGCCTCCGCCCAGAAGAAACTGGAGGAAGCCGAAACCGCCGCCGCAGCAAGACAGCGGGCAGAGGAGATCGCGTGCTACCAATCGGCGTTGCTTGTCGTCCCGCTGAACTCCGCACCGCCGCCCCCGGAGTTCACGGGGCAGACTGGAGAAGTCGGCGAAGAGCACTCCGTCGTGGAGAAGGACGGTGGCGAGGCCTCCGCGTCAGGCACGGCCACGCCGCCACCGCCGCCTCCACCGCCGTTTGGGAGCGCGCACGGCAAGCAGCCGGCAGGCCCGCCAATGCCGCCGACTGAAGACGAGGCGGTGGCGAGGCTGCTCCTTCAAGTCGCCTCACCAGCGCGCCGCCGCCTCGAGAAGGCGGTTTCAGCGCCACGCCCCCTGGATGCCGGCGCCGCAAGGTCGGCCATCCCAGACGCCGAGGCGACAAGCGCCGCGCCCACTGGGTGGGTGCGAGGAGGCGGCGACGGTCCGCTGAACCAGGCGCTCCTGGACATCCACTCGCGAAGCTGCGGGCTGAGGGCGAGGCCATCCAGGGCTGCACCAAGGCGCATCTGGCGTCGCGAGCATCTATCCGGTTACGCTGTCCTCTTTGACTTTGTCTTTTTCCGTTCTTCTCTGTGGGGGCGCGCCAGCGCACCCACTGGGTGTAGTCCCCGAGTTTCGGGCCGGCTGCTGAGCAGGCGGCCCGGAACTCTATCTGGCGAGTCCGAATATTCACCTTTGCCCGATTATTTGTCGCAGGAGTATCATAACCTCCGCGTCACTGCCTTCAACCGCAACGTTGAGCAGCTGGGGAAGCGGACTGCTGACTTGTCGGAGAGTCGGAGTAAGTTCTTCTTCTTTTTCGCGGGGGCTCGCTGGCGCACCCGCGGGCTGTAGTCCCCGAGATTCGGGCCGACTGCTGAGCAGTCGGGCCGGATCTTCCTGGCGACCTTCCTTGTTGACGACTTAACGTCCTTTCTCTTTGTTCTTCAGAGGCTAATGCTGCTCTTTAGGAACGGTTGGGCGAGGTCAGCACTGCCCTATGCGCTAAGGAGGAGGAGTAAGGTAGGCTCGCCACAGAGCGCGACTTGCTGGCCGCGCAGTTGGCGGAGCAGAAGGAGCTGCTTAAGGCGGCTCAGGACGAGGCGGAGAAGAAAGAGACCGCTCTCCTGCCCGAGTTCGAGAGCGAGCGCTCCTCCTGGACTGACAAGGAGGCGATGCTGACTTCCGGCTTCCACGAGATCGAAGACATTGTCGACGGTGAGTTTCTTTGCTTTCTTTCTTCGAGCCGCCGACTGCAAGTCAAGCCGACTCCTGATTCTTTCTTTTGCTTCTTTCTGTTTTGGGCAGACTTCTTTCCTGGCCACTCGCGGGCGGTCACCCGAGCCATTGAGGCTGATCGCGAGGCGTGGAGGGCGAATGGTGAAGAGATCGCCGCCAACGCCCCCCTGACCGTCGACGAGTAGCTCGTGATCATCGAGACTCGTCTGCGGCCGGCCCACCAGCTGCTGCGCCGGCTTCAACGCGCTGGTGCTCAGGCGATCGCTGCCCTGTGGCCAGGCATGCCGGTTCTGCGTACTCCCAGTCGGACTGCCGACTGGCTGGAGATCGCGGCTGGCCGTCTTGAGGCTTGGAAGGGTTCCTCGGCCCGGGCTGGAGCGCGCTGGGCCTTGGAATTCGTCAAGGCTTGGTATCCAGGGCTGGATCTGGACCGACTGGCCGCATTCCGGTCAGAGGCCTAGGCGGAGCTGGTGGCTGTGGAAGGTGCCCTCGTCGAGCGTGCAGCGGCGATTGCCGACTACACCGACACCAGTGTCTTCGTTCCTGAGCGGGCCGCGAACGGCGAAGAGGTGCCGCCGGAGTGGTTCGGGATGAACCCGGACTACGACGAGGACTCGGCGGAGGTGATCGGCTCCAGCACCGAGGAGGAAGACGAGGCGGGGGACGGAGATGAGACGAAGGCGCCAGAAGACGGAGCAGACGACCAGCCTCGGCTCGACCGCGCCTCCAGCAACGAGCCGCGTCCGACCGGGCCGGTTGCAGCCGGAGATGATCAAGCCGAGAGTGCCCAGTCGGTCGCTCCGGCGCCTGACACCGCCGTCTCCACCGACCCTCCGAACCCGTCTGCCGCTTCTTAGGCTGCCATCTTGCCTTTATTTTTCCTGCCTTAGTAGTCTTTGAAAGAACTTGTTAATTCGCACAATTCCACCCGCGGGGTGTATTTTGAACTTGGCCGGAGGCCTATGTTATGTAAATATCTATCCGACTTCTATCTTTCCTTGCTCATTGCTCTTTTGGCTTTTTCCTTTGCCGCCTTTCCATAGTCGCCGCTTTGCCAGACGAACAACCGCTCTACGGACTGCCGCTGGGTCAAATGCTTGGCTACTTTAGGGAAGGCAAGTACTTGGCCTTTTTACAGTCTTTTAACAAGTTGGATAGAAGGCGGCAAGCCGACTATTCGAGAGTCGGCTCTGCAAAGAGAGGCTGGAAGCCGGCTTGGGCTATGCTTATGCTTTTGAGTCCTTAGCCATTTTTTCGTGTGTGCGCTCGTTCTTGCTTACTCTCTGCCTACCAACAGTCGCTCTGCGAGCTGCGGCTTCCGACAGGAGACGGCTTAAGCGCCGCACACTACTTGTCCGACTGCTGGAAGCATTTCATAGCGCAAGACGGCGAGTCCCCTGGCCGACTAGTCGAACCCGGTGCTAAGCGGCATAACGAAGAGTAGCATACTCGGAGGCAGAATTCTTATCATACAGATGACAACAAAAGGGGCAGTCCCCGAGCTCATCTCGGGGGGCCCAAAGTCTTGATACTTTAATACAAAGGATAGTGTGGTACATACTGCATTAACTGTAAAATCTTCGGAGAAGATTTGCGTTCCATGGCCGTTCCGACTCTTTGCCGGAGTCGTCCCTCTTGCGTGCTCGGGGCTTCTCGGCGTCGATTAGGTAGTAGGAGTCGTTGCCCAACACTTTGCTGATGATGAAGGGGCCTTCCCAAGGCGCCGACAACTTGTGCTGGCCGGCTGTTCGCTGGATCAGTCGGAGCACAAGGTTGCCCTCTTGGAAAGATCTCGGCCTGAACTTCCTGTTGTAGTATCGGCGCAGACTCTGCTGGTAGATGCTGGACCGGCTGAGTGCCAACAGTCGGCCCTCTTCCAGCAGATCGATGCCGTCTTGACGTGCTTCTTCTGCTTCCTCTTCGGTGTACATGGTGACTCGCGGGGAGTTGAATTCTATGTCCGTCGGGATGACGGCTTTGGCACCGTAGATGAGGAAGAAAGGCGTGAAGCCGGTTGACTTGTTTGGAGTCGTGCGCAGACTCCAGAGGACGGCTGGCAGCTCCTCAAGACAACAGCCGGCCGAACGCTCGAGTGGTTCGACCAGTCGAGGCTTGATGCCGGACAGGATGAGGCCGTTTGCTCGCTCCACCTGACCGTTTGACTGCGGATGGGCAACGGATGCTAAGTCCAGTCGGATGCCCTGCGTCGCGCAGAAATGGACCAAGGCGCCTTTGGCAAAATTTGTGCCATTGTCGGTGATGATGCTGTGCGGTATGCCGTACCGCACCGTGATGTCGGCGATGAAAGTCACTGTAGTCGGACCGTTTAACTTCTTGATGGGCTTTGCTTCTATCCACTTGGTGAACTTGTCCACCCGACAAGCTGATGAGTTAGGCCGCCTCGGGCCGTCTTGAATGGTCCCACCATGTCCAGGCCCCAAACTGCAAAGGGCCAGGCGATGGGGATTGTCTTCAGCGCGGAAGCCGGCTGGAGCGGCTTGGAGCGGAACTTCTGGCACCCCTTGCATTTTTTGACTAATTCTTTGGCCTCTTCCAGGGCAGTCAGCCAGAAGAAACCGTGCCGAAAGGCTTTGGCGACGAGTGCTCTTGAAGCCGCATGGTGGCCGCACTCGCCCTGATGGATGTCTCTGAGAATTGCTTGGCCTTGCTCTGGCTCCACACAGCGCTGGTAGACACCAGTGACGCTGCGCCTGACCAGCTCTCTGTTGATTATGGTGTAGGCTGCCGCTCGGCGTTGCACTTGCCGAGCCAAGATTTCATCAGTTGGCAGCTCTCTGTTCACTAGAAACTTGAGGATGGGCTGCGCCCATGAGGGTGCTGCTATTTCTTCAACTGCCACCACTGCGACTTGGACAAGGGCGGCTGGGCTGGGAGGCGGCGGGCTGGAGTCTGCGGCCGCTTGCTGGATTGACGAAGTCCGCGGGGTGACTGGCGTAGTCCCCGGGCCGACTGGCGTAGTCCCCGGGCCGACTGGCGCAGTCCCCGGGCCGGGTTCTGAAGTCTTTGGGTCGGCTTCGACTGCGATTTTCTTGGGGCCGTCTGCTGGGGCTCTTGAGTCGGATCCGACTTCTTCGGGGGGAGCCGGCACAAAGATGGAGTCTGATTCTGGTGAAGGCTTGATAGACGGCTTAAGGAGGCGCTGAAGAGCGACGCCGGACGGTATCGCTTGGCGGGTGGAGCCGACTCGTGCCAAGGCGTCTGCTTGGTCGTTGTCATTTCTTGGCACGTGAAGGAACTCGCACCCCTCGAAGTATCCGCTGAGTTGCTGCACCAGGAAGTGGTAGCTTGCCATGTTTGCATCTTTGGCGTCCCAGTCGCCAGATGACTGCTGGACCACCAAATCGGAGTCGCCGTAGCACAGGATCCAGCGAATGCCGAGTTCTTTGGCAAGCTGGAGCCCGTGAATGAGCGCCTCGTATTCGGCGAGGTTGTTGGAGGCGGCGAAGTGGATCTGCAGCGCATACTTGAGCTTGTCACCTTTAGGGGAGGTGAGGACGACGCCGGCTCCCAAACCGGTGCGCATTTTGGAGCCGTCGAAATGCATCCGCCAATGGGTGGAGTCGGGCGCCGGTGGTAGGTACTGGGTCTCGGCCCAGTCGACGAGGAAGTCGGCCAGTGCTTGCGACTTGATGGCGGTGCGGGTCTGGTAGTAGATGGTGTAGGGAGCCAACTCTATGGCCCACTTGGCTACTCGGCCAGAAGCGTCTCGGCTCCCGATGATCTCGGCCAACGGGGCTGTGCACACCATAGTGATTGGATGCTCTTGGAAGTAGGGCTTCAACTTCTTGGCGGCAAAATGCATGCCGTAGCACATCTTCTGGTAGTGAGGGTAGTTCTGCTTGGAGGTCGATAGTACCTCGCTCAGTAATATACCGGTCTCTGGACAGGGAGCGCCTTGCCTTCCTCTTTTCGTTCGACTACAATGACTGTGCTGACTACTCGGCTGGTGGCGGCGATGTATAGGAGCATGGGCTCTTTAGGAGTCGGTGCCGCCAGCACAGGGGGAGTAGTCAACATCTTCTTCAACTGGAGAAATGCTTCATCCGCCTTGTGGTTCCACTCAAAAAAGGTGGTCTTCTTCATCAGTTGGAACAAAGGGAGAGCCTTCTCGCCCAGCCGACTGATGAATCGGCTGATGGATGCCAAGCAGCCGGTGAACTTCTGCACATCTAACAGTCGGCAGGGTACCTCCATCCTCTCGATGGCCTTGATCTTCACAGGGTTGCACTCTATGCCGTGTTCAGAGACCAGGAAGCCAAGGAGTTGGCCGGCTGGTACTCCGAAAACACACTTCTCAGGGTTGAGCTTGATCTGGAATCGGTGCAGGTTCTCAAAGGTTTCTTTGAGGTCTTCCATCAGTGTCCCACGCTTCTCCGTCTTCACCACTACATCATCCACGTAGACGTGGGCGTTTCTGCCGACTTGCTTGAGGAGGCACTTCTGCATGCAACGCTGAAAGGTGGCGCCGGCATCCCTCAAGCCGAACGTCATGGTCAGGTAGCAGAAGGCTCTGAATGGCATGATGAAGGCGGTCTTCAGTTTGTCTGCCGGGCTCAACTTGATCTGGTGATACCCCGAGTATGCATCCAAGAAGCTCAACAGCTCGCATCCGGCTGTGGAGTCTATCACCTAATCAATTCTCGGCAGGGTAAATGGGTCCTTCGGGCATGCTTTGTTGAGGCTTGTGTAGTCGATACACATCCGCCACTGCTTGTTCTTCTTCAATACCAGGACCGGGTTTGCCAACCATTCTGGAAAAAATACTTCCATAATGAAGTCGGCCGCTAGGAGCCGGGCTATCTCTTCTCCAACAACTCTTCTCTTCTCTTCTGATAGTTGGTGCAAAGGCTGCCTGACGGGCTTCACATCAGGTCGGACGTGTAACTTGTGCTCGGCGAATTCCGTCGGTACACCTGGCATGTCTTTAGGGGACCATGCAAAGATGTCCCGATTCTCACAGAGGAAATCGACGAGCTCGCCTTCCTATTTGCTGTCAAGGTTCGCACCTATGACAGCGTACCTCTCTGGGTGCTCCGGGTCCAAGGATATCTTCTTGGTCTCTTTGGCCGGCTTGAACGAGCCCTCAGCTTCCGACTCCTTGGGGTCAGGCGACATCTCTGGCTGCTTTTCGGCCATTCCCACGACCCGGTCAAGGAGCCGCTTCTCAGCTGCGATCACCAGGGACTCGGCCAGCCGACCGCTCTCAGCCGCGCAAGCGGACGACTTCCTGTAGTCGCCAGCGACGGTCAGAATCCCCTTGGAACTTCGCATCTTCATCTTGAGGTAGGCGTAGTGAG
The DNA here is from genome assembly GCA_963921465.1 of Triticum timopheevii. NCBI lineage: Eukaryota > Viridiplantae > Streptophyta > Magnoliopsida > Poales > Poaceae > Triticum > Triticum timopheevii. The sequence goes on from OY997272.1 coordinate 160,469,384, forward strand.
GAACCTCCATGAACTTGGCCAGTGCAGGTCGGCCAAGTAACGCATGGTATGGGCTTTCAAGGTCCACCACTTCAAACCAGACTGGCTCTCGGCGGAAATGATCTTTGTCTCCGAAGAGGACGTCTATCAGGATCTTGCCAATTGGTGAGCAGGAAAGGCCGGGTACGATGCCGTGGAACACAGTCCGGCTGCTCTGCAGCCGTCTTTGCTTGATTCCTAACTTCTCCATAGTGTCCTTGTACAGGATGTTGATACTGCTGCCTCCGTCTATCAGCACTCTTGAAAAGCGGGCGGCCCACCTATTAGTGGCCAATGTAGCACTCAGGACCAGGGCATAGGAGCCCGGATTCGGCATCACCTATGGGTGATCTACCCTGCTCCAACTGATAGGCTTCTCGGACCAATGCATAAACTCTGGAGTATTTGATGCCACGGCGTTCACTTCTTGCTGCTGCAACCGCCTGCTGCGTCGATCATCAGCTACACTGGTGAACACCACATAGGCCCCGTGCTCTTCAGGGTACTCGTCTTGTACAGCACCGACTGGCCGAACAGCCGGCTGCTGGGGCGGCGGTGGAGGCAGCGGCCCAGCAGGTGGGAGAGGAAGGAGGTCGTCTCCCTTGGCGATTCTGGTAAGCCAGTGGCACTTTCGGGTGGTATGGTTTGATGGCTTCGCGCCGCTATGGAACTTGCAGGGACCATCTAGAGTCTACTCGTAAGAGAAGGCTGGCAACCAGTTGGACTTGCCGCCTTTCTGTCGCTTGGCCGGAGGCTGCCCCTCCGGCTGTTGATCTTTGACTGTTGCAACCTGCCGACTGCTGGAAGTCGGCTGTTGGGCCTTGCGTTTGTTGTCGTTCTGCTGTTGTCGCTGACTGGCGTCTCCAAATGGAGTTCTGGGAGCCTGAGGAGCCACTTTGCCAGCCGCGTTGACTTGAATTTCCGTCTTCATGGAGGAGTCGGCTGTGGCGTACTTGTCTTCTATGATCAGCAGTTCGTCGAGGGTTTTTGGCTCGTCGCAGAGGAGCTTGTGCTTGAGGAGGGTGCCTTCTCAACACCCGGCGGTGAAGTACTCGATAGCCTGCACCTTGTGCACGCCCTCCAGGAGTTCCGAAGCTCGCCCCAGCGCGTGAGGTAGTCGCGTGTCGACTCGTCAGGGCCTTGCATGCACAAGGAAAGCTGGCGCGGCTTGGGAGGTCGCTTGTACGTGCTCGTGAAGTTGCGGATGAAGGCTTCGGTGAAGTCGACCCAGCTGTTGATGCTGCGGGGTTTCAGACTGTTCAACCATGTCCGGGCCGTGCCCTGGAGCATGAGTGGAACATACTTCACGGCAACCTGCTTGTTGCCGTTCGCTATGTTGACGGCCGTGGAGTAATCAACCAGCCAGTCTTCCGGCTTCACGGAGCCGGTATACTTGGGTGTGTCTCGGGGGAGCGTGAACCCCTTGGGAAAAGGCTCGTCTCGGATGCGGGGTCCGAAGCAGGGCGGACCCAACTCATCTTCTTCTTCCAGCGCCAGGGATCGGTGGAGTCGGTCGATCCGGTGGCGGGCGTCGTTCTCTCGGACTCCCTCTCGGCGGCCAAGGCGGCCACCGAGAGTCAAATGCTCCACAGGCGGTGGGGAAACTCGCCGTTCTCTTCTCGGTGGGGGAGGCAGATAGTCGCCCTGCCGTTCCACTGCTCTCGGACGGCCGTCTTGGTCGCGCTCAATGGTGATGCGAGTCCGACTGTGACTGACAGCCGACTCTTTGTCTTTTCTTCCGCGGATTCCGCCAGTTGACGTCCGAGACGTCGCGCCTTGATCTCAGCGGGGAGGCAAGTCATCGTTTGGTTGTCGCGGCGCCTCCGAGCGGCCGCCGGCCGCGTTCTGCGTAGCAACCGCGTCGAGGAGCTGCTGGACTCGCTCCTTCATCATGCGGCGCTCTTCGCCTTTGAAGTTCTTCAGCTCGTCAGTCGCCGCCTGGGCGGCGCGGATGTTCTCCGCAGGGGTGGCGTATACGGGGTGATTGGCCCCGAACAAGTCGGCGATGGTTGCGCCGCGTTGCCGGACCGCGCCTAGGCGGCTAGGCCCAGTCGGAGCCGGCGAGCCGCCCGCGGCGCGATCCATTTCGCGCTGGTAGGCTTCTGACAAGCGCCTCAGGCTTGCCAGCTTCTTGGCGCCTTCGATGATCTGAAGGCGGCGTGTCTCCAGCGTCTTGGCATCTGTGTCTTCTGGAATAGGCGCAGTCAGGTCTTGCAGAGCCACGTCGAGCGGGTCATGAGCTCCCTCACCGGAACGCTCGTCGTGACTGATGACGAGCACCTCCGTGACGGCGCTTCCGCCGCTCTCCTCGTGAGGGAGCGGCTCGTCGTAGACCACCACGTTGGTGGGGAAAGTGTCAAGTGACACGGCATCGGAGTCGACCAGCATCGGGTCGGTGGAGCCTACGGACTCCAAGTCCACGGCAGGCTCGCTGGTGACGTGGAGTTGGTCGAGGAGGCCCGCAAGGAGGCTCTCAGGGCCACCCGTGCCTGCGTCGGATGCAGGCTCGTCGGAGAGGCGAACCTCGCCGACAAGTTCGGCGAGGCAGCTCGCCGCACAGGCGGCCTCAGCGCCGTGCAACGCGTCGATGCAGACTCCGTCTGGCGAGCCTAGCTGGCTGCGCTCGCCAGGGAGGAAGAGGGTTCCCGTCCAGAATAGATCTCCGGACGACGGTTCACCTTGCCCCACGGTGGGCGCCAAATGTCGGGGGTTGGGTGCGACATATGCCAAAGGCTTATCATGGTGGGGGTGAGTAAAATGTTGCCGGTGCCTGGAAACGGGATGAGGCGAAGACATGCATGCCGGCGGATCTTACCCAGCTTTGGGGCTCTCCGTGGAGATAACACCCCTACTACTGCTCTGAGGGGTCTCCGCATGGTCACTAAGGCAAAGTGAGTACAAGGTTGCTCCTTGAGCTGTTTCTGGAGGTAGGAGGAGGCAAGGCTAGCTCTCTCCTTCCTATGTGATCTGGTCTAGTGCTAATGGATTCCCACCCTTTGCATGGGTGCCCTGGGGGGTTTATATAGGCCTACCCCCCAGGGTTACAATGGTAAAACCGGCTGGGTGCAGGTCCCAGCCGTCTGTCTCTCAGGCGCCGTCTCCTCCGCCGACTCCTGGGGCCCGCCGACTGGTGGGTCCCGCCGACTGGCCTGGTACGAGGGCGTCAGCCCGCGTCCGCCGCGGGCGGGTCTTGCCGGCTACAGATTACTGTAGCCGTGCTTCTAATGACGCGGGCTTGGTCATGGGGTCATGGCAACAGTGCCACCGCCTGGCGGGCGATCACTGTTGCCATTCCCCCGTCGCGTCTGGTTAATGGCGCGTGGGGCCCGTGGGAGGGGCCGGCTGACTCCTGGGGGCCGACTCCCAACGGGTCCGACTCGCGGCGTTCTCGCCGTCTTCAGTACTCCCGCTGACTGGTAGGCCCCGCCATCTCCGGGCCGTACAGACAGGACTTCGTGGGTACAGGGCCCCGCCCCAAGGGCTGATGTCAGGGCTGGCATGGCAACAGTGCCGCGCCGGGCGGAGATCTCCGTGGGTATGGCACACTGTGGCCATGCCTGCCTTTAATTATCAGGGTGGTTGGAGTCGCGGGCCGACTCCCCATAGTCGGCTTCCTTGGAGTCGTCTCTGGGACTCGGCTTAACTGGGAGTCGCCTCTGGGACTCGTCTTAGCTAGGAGTCGCCTCTGGGACTCGGCTCATCTGGGAGTCGCCTCTGGGGACTCGGCTTATCTTGGAGTCGCCTCTGAATTCGCAGGGCGCAGCCTGCCCCGATGTCTTGAAAGGTTCTGGGACTCGGGTTAGCCTACCCGTGGCCCATTACTCCGACACTGCATGTAGAGTATTAAGTTCATGAAGAACAAAGTAACGCATTAAGAAAGATGACATGATGTAGAGGGATAAACTCATGCAATATGATATAAACCCCATCTTTTTATCCTCGATAGCAACAATACAATACGTGCCTTGCTGCCACTGCTGTCACTGGGAAAGGACACTGCAAGATTGAACCCAAAGCTAAGCACGTCTCCCATTGCAAGAAAGATCAATCTAGCAGGCCAAACCAAACTGATAATTCGAAGAGACTTGCAAAGATAATTTAATCACACATAAAAGAATTCAGAAGAGATTCAAATATTTCTCATAGATAAGCTTGATCATAAACCCACAATTCATCGGATCTCGACAAACACACCGCAAAAAGAGTTACATCGAATAGATCTCCAAGAAGATCGAGGAAAACTTGGTATTGAGATTCAAAGAGAGAGAAGAAGCCATCTAGCTAATAACTATGGACCCGAAGGTCTGTGGTAAACTACTCACAACTCATAGGAGAGGCCTTGGAGATGATGTAGAGGCCCTCCGTGGTTGATTCCCCCTCCGACAGAGCGCCAGCGAAGGCTCCAAGATGGGATCTCACGGATACAGAAGGTTGCGGCGGTGGAAATAGTTTTTCGTGGTGCTCCTGGATGCTTTCGGGGTATGTGGATATATATAGGAGGAAGAAGTAGGTCAGTGGATGCTCGAGGGGCCCACGAGGGTGGGGGCGCACCCACCCCCTGGGGGGCGCCGGGGCAACGTCCATCCAAGTCCCGTGGATTGCGTTTGTTCCAAAAAGATCGCTACCGAAGGTTTCATTCCGTTTGGACTCCGTTTGATATTCCTTTTCTTCGAAACACTGAAATAGGCAAAAAAAACAGCAATTCGGGCTGGGCCTCCGGTTAGTAGGTTAGTCCCAAAAATGATATAAAAGTGTAAAGTAAAGCCCATAAACATCCAAAACAGGTAATATAATAGCACGGAACAATCAAAAATTATAGATACGTTGGAGACGTATCAAGCATCCCCAAGCTTAATTCCTGCTCGTCCTCGAGTAGGTAAATGATAAAAACAGAATTTTTGATGTGGAATGCTACCTAGCATAATTCTCAATGTAATTTTCTTTATTGTGGCATGAATGTTCAGATCCAAATGATTCAGAATAAAAGTTCATATTGACATAAGAAACAGTAATACTTCAAGCATACTAATCAAAGCAATCATGTCTTCTCAAAATAACATGGCTAAAGAAAGTTCATCCCTACAAAATCATATAGTTTGGTCATGCTCCATTTTCGTCACACAAGAATGCTCTCATCTTGCACACCCCCGATGACAAGCCAAGCAATTGTTTCATACTTAAGTAATCTCAAACTTCTTCAACTTTCACGCAATACATGAGCATGAGCCATGGATATAGCACTATGGGTGGAATAGAATACGATGATGGAGGTTGTGTGGAAAAGACAAAAAAGGGAGAAAGTCTCATGTTACAACGGGCTGTGGAGATGCCCATCAATTGATGTCAACATGAGGAGTAGGGATTGCCATGCAACAGATGCACTAGATCTATAAATGTATGAAAGCTCAACAAAAGAAACTAGTGGGTGTGCATCCAACTTGCTTGCTCACGAAGACCTAGGGAATTTTGAGGAAGCCCATCGTTGGAATATACAAGCCAAGTTCTATAATGAAAAATTGCCACTAGTATATGAAAGTGACAACAAATGAGACTTCTATATGAAGAACATGGTGCTACTTTGAAGCACAAGTGTGGAAAAAAGACAGTAGCATTGTCCCCTTTTTTGGGCCTTTCTCTTTTTATTTGGCCTTTCTTTTATTTGGCCTTTCTTTTTTTTATTTGGCCTTTCTCACTTTTTTTATTTGGGATAATGCTCTAATAATGATGATCATCACACTTCTATTTATTTACAACTCATGAGTTACAACTCAAAACTAGAACAAGATATGACTCTATATGAATGCCTCCGACGGAGTACCGGGATGGGCGATGAATCAAGAGTGACATGTATGAAATTATGAAGGTGGCTTTGCCACAATACGATGTCAACTACATGATCATGCAAGGCAATATGACAATGATGATGCATGTCATGATGAACGGAACGGTGGAAAGTTGCATGGCAATATATCTCCGAATGGCTATGGAAATGCCATAATAGGTAGGTATGGTGGCTGTTTTGAGGAAGATATAAGGAGGTTTATGTGTGATAGAGCGTATCGTATCACGGGGTTTGGATGCACCGGCGAAGTTTGCACCAACTCTCAAGGTGAGAAAGGGCAATGCACGGTACCGAAGAGGCTAGCAATGATGGAAGGGTAAGAGTGCGTATAATCCATGGACTCAACATTAGTCATAAAGAACTCATATAATTATTGCCCAAATCTACAATTCATCGAAAACCAAGCACTACGTGCATGCTCCTAGGGGGATAGATTGGTAGGAAAAGACCATCGCTCATCCCCGACCGCCGCTCATAAGGATGACAATCTAAGAACACCTCATGTTTCAAATTTGTTACGCAACGGTTACCATACGTGCATGCTACGGGACTTGCCAACTTCAACACAAGCATTCTTTAAATTCACAATTACCCAACTAGCATGACTCTAATATCACCACCTCCATATCTCCAAACAATTATGAAGTATCAAATTGATCATAGCATCCAATTCACTTCCTATGATAGTTTTTATTATACCCAACTTGGATGCCCATCATTCTAGGACCAATTTTATGACCATAGCAAATACCATGCTGTTCTAAAAGACTCTCAAAATAATATAAGTGAAGCATGAGAGACCAACAATTTCTACAAAATTAAACCACCGCCGTGCTCTAGAAGATATAAGTGAAGTACTAGAGCAAAACTATCTAGCTCAAAAGATATAAGTGAAGCACATAGAGTATTCTAATAAATTCCAAATCATGTGGGTTTCTCCCAAAAGGTGTGTACAGCAAGGATGATTGGGGTAATCTAAAAGGCAAATACTAATATTATACAAGACGCTCCAAGCAAAACACATATCATGTGGCAAATAAAAATATAGCTCCAAGTAAAGTTACCGATAGACGAAGACGAAAGAGGGGATGCCTTCCAGGGCATCCCCAAGCTTAGGCTTTTGGTTATCCTTGAATATCTTGGGGTGCCATGGGCATCCCCAAGCTTAGGCTCTTGCCATTCCTTATTCCATAGTCCATCAAATCTTTACCCAAAACTTGAAAACTTCACAACACAAAACTCAACAAGAAATCTCATAAGCTCCGTTAGTGTAAGAAAGAAAAACCACCACATATGGTACTATAATGAACTCATTGTTTATTTATATTGGTGTTAAACCTACTGTATTCCAACTTCTCTATGGTTCATACCCCCTGATACTAGCCATAGATGCATCAAAATAAGCAAACAACACACGAAAAACAGAATCTGTGAAAAACAGAACAGTCTGTAGAAATACTTCTGGAACTCTAAAAATCCTACAAAAATAGGAAGTCCTGGGAAATTTGTCTATTGATCTACAGAAAAAGGAATCAATGCAAACGCACGTTTATGTGAATTACTAAAATTATTTTCGTGCGTGCAAAAGTTTCTGTTTTTCAGCAGAATCAAATTAACTATCACCGTAGGTTATCCTATAGGTTCTACTTGGCACAAACACTAATTAAAACATGAAAACACATCTAAACAGAAGCTAGATGAAATATTTATTACTAAACAGAAGCAAAAAGCAAGAAACAAAAATAAAATTGGGTTTCCTCCCAACTAGCGCTATCGTTTAACGTCCCTAGCTAGGCATAAAAGCAAGGATAGATCTAAGTAGTGCCATCTTTGGCATTCAATTCATAAATAGCTCGCATGATAGATTCATAAGGTAATTTAACTTTCTTTCTTGGAAAGTGTTCCATTCCTTTCCTTAATGGAAATTGGAATCTAATATTCCCTTCCTTCATATCAATAATTGCACCAATCGTTCTAAGGAAAGGTGTACCAAGAATAATAGGACATGAAAGATTGCAATCTATATCAAGAACGACAAAATCTACGGGCACATAATTCCTATTTGCAACAATAAGAACATCGTTGATTCTTCCCATAGGTTTCTTAATGGTGGAATCCGCAAGGTGCAAATTTAAAGAGCAATCATCAAGATCATGGAAACCTAGAATATCACATAAAGTTTTTAAAATCGTGGAAACACTAGCACCCAAATCACACAAAGCATAGCACTCATGATCTTTAATTTTAATCTTTAGAGTAGGTTCCCACTCATCATAAAGTTTTCCAGGTATAGAAACTTCCAATTCAAGTTTTTCTTCATACGATTGCATCAAGGCATCAACAATATGTTTGGTAAAAGCTTTATTTTGACTATAAGCATGAGGAGAATTCAACACGGATTGCAACAAGGAAATGAAATCTATTAAAGAACAATTACCATAATTAAATTCCTTGAAATCCAAGATAGTGGGTTCAATGCTATGTAAAGTCTTGACCTCTCCAATCTCACTTTTACCAAATTTAGCATCAAGATCTAAGAACTCCGAATTATTGGGATGCCTTTTAACTAAAGTTGACTCATCTCCAGTCCCATCATTATTACGATTCATATTGCAAAACAAGGATTTAATAGGGGACACATCAATAACTTTTAGATCTTCATCATTATTTTCATGGAAACTAGAAGAACACGCTTTTACAAAAGCAATCTTTCTCACGCAACCTAGCGGTTCTTTCTTTGCACTCATCAATGGAAATTCTCATGGCTTTGAGAGACTCATTGATATCATGCTTAGGTGGAATAGATCTAAGTTTCAAAGAATCAACATCAAGCGAAAGTCTATCAACATTCCTAGCCAATTCATCAAATTTAAGCAATTTTTCTTCAAGCAAAGCACTAAAATTCTTTTGAGAGATCATAAATTCTTTAACACTATTCTCAAAATCAGAGGGCATATTATTAAAATTTCCATAAGAGTTGTTGTAGGAATTACCATAATTATTAGAGGAATTACTAGGTAACGGTCTAGGATTAAAGTTTCCTCTATAATCATTGTTACCAAAATTATTCCTACCAACAAAATTCACATCCAAAGATTCATTATTATTCTCAATCAAGGTAGACAAAGGCATGTCATTGGGATCAATAGGAGCACTCTTAGTAGCAAACAATTTCATAAGTTCATCCATCTTTCCACGCAAAACATTAATTTCTTCTATAGCATGCACTTTTTACTAGTAGATCTTTCGGTGTGCCATTGAGAATAATTAGCCATAATGTTATCAAGGAGCTTAGTAGCTTCTCCTAAAGTGATTTCCATAAAAGTGCCTCTCGCGGCCGAATCTAAAAGATTTCTAGAAGCAAAATTCAATCCGGCATAAAAGTTTTGTATGATCATCCATAAGTTCAAACCATGAGTAGGGCAATTGCGAATCATTAATTTCATTATTTCCCAAGATTGGGCAACATGCTCATGATCAAGTTGTTTAAAATTCATAATATCGTTCCTAAGAGAGATGATCTTAGCGGGAGGAAAATACTTAGAGATAAAAGCATCTTTGCACTTATTCCATGAATCAATACTATTCTTAGGCAAAGACGAAAACCAAGTTTTAGCACGATCTCTAAGTGAAAACGTAATTAACTTCAATTTAACAATATCATTATCCGTATCTTTCTTCTTTTGCATATCACACAAATCAACAAAGTTGTTTAGATGAGTAGCGGCATCTTCACTTGGAAGGCCGGAGAATTGATCTTTCATAACAAGATTCAGCAAAGCAGCATTGATTTCACAAGATTCAACATCATTAAGAGGAGCAATCGGAGTGCTAAGGAAATCATTATTATTGGTATTGGAAAAGTTACACAATTTGGTATTATCTTGCACCATAGCGACAAGCAATCCAACACACAAGCAAACAAAAAGGCAAGTGAAAGAGAGAGGAGATTGGGAAAGAGAGGGAGAATAAAACGACAAGGTGAAGTGGGGGAGAGGAAAACGAGTGGCAAATGGCAAATAATGTAATGCGAGGGAGATGAGTTTGTGATGGGTACTTGGTATGTCTTGACTTGAGCAAAGACCCCCCCGGCAACGGCGCCAGAAATCCTTCTTGCTACGTCTTGAGCTTGCATTGGTTTTCCTTGAATACGAAAGGGTGATGTAGCAAAGTAGCGTAAGTATTTACCTCAGTTTTTGAGAACCAAGGTATCAATCCAGTAGGAGGCTCCTCAAAAGTCCCACGCACCTACACAAACAAACAAGAACCTCGCAACAAACGCAATAAAGGAGTTGTCAATCCCTTCACGGCCACTTGCAAAAGTGAGATCTAATAGAGATAATATTATAAGATAAATATTTTTGGTATTTTATGATATAGATTGGAAAGTAAAAGATGCAAATAAAACTATATGGTAAGCTTATATGATAAAAGATAGACCCGGGGCCATAGGTTTCACTAGGGGCTTCTCTAAGGATAGCATAAGTATTACAGTGGGTGAACAAATTACTATCGAGCAATTGATAGAAAAGCGCATAGTTATGAGATTATCTAGGGCATGATCATGTATATAGGCATCGTGTCCGTGACAAGTAGATCGAAACGATTCTGCATCTACTACTATTACTCCACACGTCGACTGACTCCTGTCTGCATCTAGAGTATTAAGTTCATGAAGAACAGAGTAACACATTAAGAAAGATGACATGATGTAGAGGGATAAACTCATGCAATATGATATAAACCTCATCTTTTTATCCTCGATGGCAACAATACAATACGTGCCTTGCTGCCCCTGCTGTCACTGGGAAAGGACACCGCAAGATTGAACCCAGAGCTAAGCACTTCTCCCATTGCAAGAAAGATCAATCTAGTAGGCCAAACCAAACTGATAATTCGAAGAGACTTGCAAACATAACTTAATCACACATAAAATAATTCAGAGGAGATTCAAATATTTCTCATAGATAAACTTGATCATAAACCCACAATTCATCGGATCACAACAAACACACCGCAAAAAGAGTTACATCGAATAGATATCCAAGAAGATCAAGGAAAACTTGGTATTGAGATTCAAAGAGAGAGAAGAAGCCATCTAGCTAATAACTATGGACCCGAAGGTCTGTGGTAAACTACTCACAACTCATAGGAGAGTCCTTAAAGATGATGTAGAGGCCCTCCGTGGTCGATTCCCCCTCCGGCGAAGCGCCGGCAATGGCTCCAAGATGGGATCTCGCGGATACAAAAGGTTGCGGCGGTGGAAATAGTTTTTTGTGGTGCTCTTGGATATTTTCGAGGTACGTGGATATATATATAGGAGGAAGAAGTAGGTCGGTGGACGCTCGAGGGGCCCACGAGGGTGGGGGGCGTGCCCACCCCCAGGGGCTCGCCGGGCACCCTCGTGGCCGCCTCCTCTGTTGCTTGACGTCCACTCCAAGTCCCATGGATTGCGTTTGTTCCAAAAAAATCGCTACCGAAGGTTTCATTCCGTTTGGACTTTGTTTGATATTCCTTTTCTTTGAAACACTGAAATAGGCAAAAAAACAGCAATTCGGGCTGGGCCTCCAGTTAGTAGGTTAGTCCCAAAAATGATATAAAAGTGTAAAGTAAAGCCCATAAACATCCAAAACGGGTAATATTATAGCATGGAACAATAAAAAATTATAGATATGTTGGAGACGTATCAGGAATTGAGAGTTAGCAAGCTCAAAGAAAGTCAATAATGGGGGAAGAACACGAGCTCTAGAGATTAGGTTCAATGGGAAGAAGAACCCGTTTTATAGGAGGGTAAAATCCAATAATTATCCCCATTCATAGCCCACAGTAGGCGGTACTACCACTCAAGGGAGTGGTACTACCGCTGGCCGCAGCGGTACTGCTGCTCGGCCCAACGGTACTACTGCTGGAACCTTGCACATCGCCTAAGGGAGAAGGAACAGAGAGGATGGTTGTTGAGCGGCACTAGTCGCGGTAGTAGGGGTGGTACTGCTGCTTACAAGAGGTCCTACCGCTCCTACTGCCGCTGAACCCAACACAAGACACGCAGGTCTCGAGTCGAGGCGGTACTAGCGCAGAATCAGAGCCGTACTACCGCTTGTGGCCGTGGGCAGTACTAGCGATGTGAAACAGCGGTACTACTTCTTATGGCTTTTAGCGGTACTGCCGCTTCGGGGCCGCGGTACTACCGCTGGCACCTCCCTTATGCCACTTCCACGAAGACAATTATTCTCCAAGGCAAACCAGAACTGCCACAACTACCTGCAAATGAGCTCCGAATTGAGCAAACTCAAGCTTGTTGGATAGAAGACGACGAGTAGCATCAAAACATCATAGAAACAAGAGGCAGGGGAGGTATGCCTAACATATAGAGGAGTGGACCCTCCAATAGAGAAGAACTGGCATAACCTCCAACATCGAAAACATCATAGAAAATGCATGTGAACTTTGTTTTTGATGAACTCAAACTTGTCATGAAGATGCCCAAGCTCTAAAACTCACAAAGAGAAACACCAAACAAGAACCAAGAAAGATGATGCAAGGATGCAATTGTTTGAGCTCTCTACGAACGATACGATCAAGATACTCATTTAGACCCCCCTGATAGTACGGCAACTGATCCTATAACCCGGTCTCTCAACTCCCACCATGAGACCGGTAAAACATAAACCTATCAAGGGCAAACCTTTGCCTTGCGCATAATCCACTTGAGCTAGATGATGACGATCTTGTCCTCAAGATGGACCACCTTCTTGATTGCGTTGGGTCGATGAAGGCCAGTTGTTTGCTCCCCAATAAACCATGATGGGTGATCCACTCTTTCGCACATCTTCACAGGTCATTGTCACCACAATGGAGGACAAGCTTCAAGCACTTGATCTCTTCGCGATGCTCCACTTGAACTTGCACACGGCAATCTGTCGGCGTTCTGGGAACGGGGCTACCCAGACTTGCCTGCCTGCGGCCTGTGGCGTGGCTCAGGGAGTGGCCTAGTACGGCCCATCTCCATCAACACATACTCAAGACCCTCGCGAGGGGCCAAGCCTCGCGGGGCGGACGATAGGAGGCTTCCTCGGGCACAACCTCGTCAGGCTGGCTCGCGAGGAGGCGGAGAGACCAAGGCGGGGTACCTCACGAGGTGCCCATGACGCAAGCCATGACGACCGAGGCCAGGAAGGCGCCGCCCTGCGCAGAGTCCTTGTTTCCTCTTTGGTGCAAAGGGGGCAAGCGCAGGCAAGAGTATCAAGCAAAGGCAACCATTTTGGTGCAACAAGACCAAGACCAGCAGGACGGCAGGATGGAGGTCATCGTGGAGCCCAAGCCGGCGTCACCGTCAGTGTCTTTGGCAGGCGAGGACCGACTTTAGTTAGGATAAGTGTACTAGATGTTCCCTTTTAAAATGGCCAATTGTTGGCGCCCTTCCCGCTCAATATTTAGGAAGAGGCTCAGGGCCTCCCTCTATAAATAGGACTAGCCACCCACAGGGTAGAGGCATCTGGAGATCAGCAAGAGAGAGAGAGAGAGAAGCGACCGAACTCACCCTAGCAGTTCATTGCACCAGCCAAGAATAGACCCTCGCGAGGCTGTTCTTCCCCTGTATTATTCATCATCAGCCCCCTGAGGCAATCCACCACACCACACACTGGAGTAGGGTATTACACCACAATGGTGGCCCGAACCAGTATAAACCTCGTGTCCCTTGTGTTGTTCTTCGTGTAGTTTAGATCCTTGCGAGGCGACGAAACGCGGGTAGGCAGTAGGTGTGATCTCCGCGTGCACCCCAGAGTTCGAACCTTGAGGGTCTGCCGGAACCCGAAATCCGACATTTGGTGCGCCAGGTAGGGGTGCGCCGGAATCCGCCTTCCGTTGCCTCGTGTTTCGCCGCCCGTCGCATCCATGTCAGACGCTCATCGAGCCCATGCCGAGCGCCGGGCCGCACTTGCCACTCACGTCGCCCAGACGGCCCCCGTCGGTGGGCGCCCCCGCCGTTCCCCGTTGCCTGCCGTCAATGCCGCCACCGGCCCGGCGGGGAATGAACAGCAGGCGTCGTCCCTGCATCCTTCGGTGCAGTGAGAAGGTCGCACCGCCACCCCGTCGCTGACTCCAACCGGTTCCTCGTCCCACGCCCGTCGCGCTCCTGCGGACGCGCACGCCGCGCTGTTCCTGGCGCGGGAGCTCCTGCACTACCACGCCGTCAACGACCTCTACGACGAGTCGCTCGCCCGCATCACCGAGCTCGTCAGCGCTACTGGGGGCTCCCCTGCGCCATCCCACTCACTGCACCGCGCCCCGCCTTGCGTGGGTGACGACGCTACGGGAGCGCCTCAGCCGCCTCCCCCTCAAGAAGGTGCCTTGGCCCCAAGGCGCGTGGCCCCTGGGCGGAACCCACTCTGTTCGGCGCCAGCACAGCAAGAGAAGAGCTGCCAAGAGATCCCTCGCCCCCAAGAAGCTGCCCGTGTGCTCCCCGCACCGGCCTGGCACGAACGCACTCCTGCTCTAGCGCGTCAAGACCCCGCGCTGCTCCTGGCAGCAGCGCATAGAGACTTCCAAGATCAAGCTCTCCGCCACCCAAGGCCTCCCGCGGCCACAGCAGGCTACCGTGCCTTCACCGCCGAGCTGCGCAGCGTGGCTTGGCCGGGCAAGTTCAAGCCAGATCTGCCCCCGCACTATGATGGCACGGCTGACCCTGCGGAGTTCCTCCAGCTCTATGAGCTGGGCATCAAAGCCGCCAACGGGGACGAGAAGGTCATGGCGAACTGGTTCCCCATGGCGCTCAAGGACGGTGCCCGCACCTTGCTCCTGAACCTGGCTCCTGGCACAATCTCCTCCTGGGACAAGATGCGCACACGATTCATCGCCAACTTCCAAGGCACCCGCGACCGGCCCCCAGCCATGAGCGACTTGCGCCATATCAAGCAACAGCCAGGAGAGACCCTGCAGAAGTTCATGCAGTGTTTCAACAACGCTCGCCTTAAGATCCCCAGGGTGTCTGAGGAGGCCATCATCTCAGCCTTCTCCGACGGCATGCGTGACATCAAGATGAAGGAGGAGCTTGCGATCCATGAGGACCTCTGCACCTCCCTGGAGCTGTTCAATTTGGCGACCAAGTGCGCTAGGGCTGAGGAAGGGCGCCTTTCCCTCCTTGAGCTGCCAGCTGCCGACCCAGAAGAGAAGAAGCCCAAGGTCAAGGACGTGAAGCGCAAGGGAGCTGCCGTGCTTACAGCAGAGCCAGACACCAAGCGAGGCAGGGATCAACCTAAATCATCCAAGGGCAACCGATACTACGTGTACCATGACCTCCACACCCACAACACCAACGAATTCCAAGAGCTCAGGGCCGTGCAGGACGTGCGTGCTGGCCGACGCCCCGAGCCCAGCGATCGGGGCTATGGCCGAGGAGGAGGAAGAGGTGGAGGACGATGGGAAGACCGCGGCCCTCGACAAGGGTGGCGTGACCGACGTCGCGAGGACCGCTGGCAGGACCAGCCTTGCGAGGGAGGTTGGAGGGACCCGCCTCGCAAGGGAGGTTGGAGGTATCAGCCTTGCGAGGATCGCCCACAAGGCAACACGGGCCTCCCTCCTCTGCCACCACAGCCGAGGAGGAATGAAGACCATCATCAGGACGAGGGGCTGGAGGCTTCCATGAGCCGCGCACAATCGCTTGCATCTTGGGCGGCGCTCAAGCCCCGGCCTCTCAGCGCATCTTCAAGCAGTTTGCTCGCGAAGTGAATGCAGTCCTCCCCAAGCTTGAGGCCACACGCCCTCTCAGGTGGTCAGCATGCGCCATCACGTTCAGCTCAGCGGATCAGCTCAAGTGCGCGGCCACAGCCGGAGTCCTCCCGATGCTTTGCTCCCCAATCATCAGCAATGTGCAAGTCACCAGGATCCTCATCGATGGCGGAGCAGGGCTCAATATCCTATCCGTCGAGACGTTCAACAATCTCCAAGTGCCATACAATCAGCTGCAGCCAACCAAACCTTTCTCAGGAGTCACTGATGGTTCCACGGTTCCTATAGGGCAGGTCCACCTTCCTGTTACCTTCGGGAAGCGTGACAACTACCGCACCGAGCTCATTGACTTCGACGTCGCTCACATTCGCCTGTCGTACAATGCCATCCTCGGGTACCCAGCCCTAGCCAAGTTCATGGCCGTGACTCATCACGGCTACAATGTCCTCAAGATGCCAGGAAGCGGTGGAGTCATCACGGTGCCTTGTGAAGAGAGAGACGTTGTGTGTTCTCTGGAACATGCTTTCCAAGCCGCGTCAATTGAAGACCCAGATCACAAGAGCGGGAGGATTCCCGAGGCTGCCCCTAAGAAGAAGAAGGCATCGCCTGGTCCGACCCCTCGGGAGGCACGCCCCTCAAGGTCCGCGCCTGTTCAGGGGGCGCCTCCTTCTGTCGCATAGGGAGGCGCGCCCGGCATCCTCCTCGAGCAAGGCTCGGGGGCTCTCTCCTGGAGGGCCATCGACTTTGCTAGGATCACGAGGGAGGCGCTAGGGCACCACTTGGAGGCATGCTTCAAAGCACGTTTCCCTCAGGAAGGAGCAAGGCAAGGAGGGCCAAACCCTCGGGAGTTCGTCAGTGAGATCATTCAGGAGCTGCAGGAGTCAAGAGTCATGAGTGGCAGCCGCCGCTTACCCGTCGTAGCTCCCCATCCAGGCGAGGATGGTGGGCTGCACGTCTGCATCGACATACCAGGACTCAACCGAGACGCCTCTCAGGAGCGCCTCTGGCCCTCACGCGTGGGACGCTGTGAAGGTCCAGCCCACAGCTATGTTCGCATGCCTTACGGCCTGCCGAACGCGGCTGTTGTGTGTCAGCGCCTCATGAGGAGCATCTTGGAGGCTCAAGCGGCGAGGCATTCCACAGTCCTGGCGGAGATGGAGATGGTCCGCGAGGAGCCGCCAGCGCCTCCAGAGCCTCCGAGGCTCCTGGGCCTAGGGGCTCGTGAAGATCGACTTCCGCAGCGCACGCCGTCCGCTACTTCAGCATCCCTTCATCTTCAACATCATCAGGTGACATCTTTCAAGTTTCATTTTCAGTTGGGAGCGCCCCCCAGGGCTGCATCATCCCCAAAGTCGCTCGGGCCCGACCCAGCGGTGTTCGCCTTTTTCTGCGCCTATCTAAATGGATTCGCTCCTTCATGATTAGCATGCTTGACTTAATCGCCCGCTCGATTGACACCAACTAATGGAGCTGCTCCCTGACGGCACGACGCTTGCGCATGGGTCCGCCCCTACAACGTTAACAAACCTAAATGGCTGAGCTCTGGCCGCGGCAACCCCGCAGGGCGCCACCTCACCAAGCCTTCAGTGCCTCGTCACCCACCCAGAGCAACCAGCAGCTGGCCGACAATTGTAACGGCAAACTCTCGCTTTTTTGTGATGAACTCACAGGATCACTTTAAGGAGTAGCATCGGGCGAGGCCTTCGCAGCGTCTCCTTCGCTCTCGTCCGCGTGAACCGCTTGCACATTAAAGGGGTGGTACCTGAGCATCGCGACTCATGGACTCTTACTGGCTCTCCAGCCCTCACCTCCTGGCCTTGTCCACGACATCGCGACCTGGCATACCAGCGATGGATGAGCTCGCTCGAGGGCCGGGACCTGAGAACGTAGAGCACGAAGGGGAGCAAAGGTGAGAGGAAGGCACGTGGGGACCTCGCCAGGCAACTCCTCAGCTGCCAATGCGCGGGCCTGGCGCCGCGCCAAGGAATGGCTTCTGACCCCTGAGATAAGTCATCCTCCAAAAGTACTAGCTACCACAGCACCGACCTCGCACCTAATGCAATCCCGTTCTGGCAACGTCGCGCTCCTTTCTCACCAAACGATGGCCGCTTGAGCGCTAAAGGGGACCTCCTAAGCCTCACGACTCAGAGGCTCTTACTCGACCCCGGGCGGCTCACCTCCTGGCCTTGACCACGGCATTGCGACCTGGCATACCAGCGATGGCTGAAGCCTGCCTTGGGACCGGGACCTGTTAGTGCAGAGCGTCAAGTCCTCGCGAGGTTTGAAAGGAGGAACTAAGCTAAGACGGGATGAGCATCTCGCACCGCTTCACGATAAGGATCATATTAACAAATGGAACCGCAGGCACCTTACAAACCCCCACCGGATGTGTTCTTCGATTCCTCGCAGGGAACAAAAGGAGCAAATCCTAAAGATCAAGTCCCCGCGGATGTCGGCCGTGAAGTTTAGGCTTCCGAACCTGACCTGACGGCCAGGGGCGTAGCTTTCGATCTGCTCCAGATGGCCAAGTGAATTAGCCCGCAGTGCGAAGCCGCCGAATACGAAGATCTGTCCGGGGAGAAAAGTCTCACCCTGGACGGCTTGGTTGTCTATTGAAGGAGCCATCGAGCCTATCGGTGACGACACAGAGGAACTCTCAATGAAAGCACCAATGTCGGTGTCAAAACCGGTGGATCTCGGGTAGGGGGTCCCGAACTGTGCGTCTAGGTGGATGGTAACAGGAGACAAGGGACACGATGTTTTACCCAGGTTCGGGCCCTCTTGATGGAGGTAAAACCCTATGTCCTGCTTGATTAATATTGATGATGTGTATTACAAGAGTGGATCTACCACGAGATCAAGGAGGCTAAACCCTAGAAGCTAGCCTATGGTATGATTGTTGTAATGGATGTCGTCCTACGGACTAAGGCCCTCCGCTTTATATAGACACCGGAGAGGGCTAGGGTTACACAGAGTCGGTTACAATGGTAGGAGATCTACATATCCGTATCGCCAAGCTTGCCTTCCACGCCAAGGAAAGTCCCATCCGGACATGGGACGGAGTCTTCAATCTTGTATCTTCGTAGTCTTGGAGTCCGGCGGACGATGATAGTCCGGCTGTCCGGACACCCCCTAGTCCGGGACTCCCTCAGTAGCCCCTGAACCTGGCTTCAATGACGATGAGTCCGGCGCGCATAATGTTCGGCATTGCAAGGCGGGTTCCTCCTCCAAATAATCCATAGAAGATTGTGAACACCAGGATAGTGTCCGGCTCTGCAAAATAAATCCCACATTCCACCGTAGAGAGAATAATATGTGCACAAGTTCAATCTGCTGGCGTATTTTGCGGCGTGACGTCACACCACTACCAAGCTTTTATTTGAATCATTTTTTATAATACCACCTCAGCGCGTTTAGCGAAGCGGTTTCCTTGGCACGTCTTGTCGAAGCAGAGATCGTGTTCCCCTTATTCCAGGATTCTCATCAATATGGACGTGGGTAACCCAACTGCGCCATTGATGGTGGCACTTGGGAGATAAGCGAGTTTTACCAGGCCGGTGGGGACGTATAGTCTTCGTCCGCCTATATATACAAGGGGATAAGGATCCACCTTTTTACCTACGCCTTCTTCCTCCTTTGCTTATCCATCTCCGCGCACTCGAGCTCCAGCGCCCAAGTTCGCGCATCTCATCTCAACCTTCTCCGACTATGTCCGGAGCGGGAGGTAAATGGTTGGCCTCAACTGTTAAGGAGGAGCACATCGCCAAACTGCGCAGCGCCGGATACCTTTCCGGCGACATCGCGCACCGGCTGCCTGACAAGGGGCAGCTCATTCCCACCCCCAGGCCCCATGAGAGGGTCGTTTTCCTTCCCCACTTCCTCTGCGGACTGGGCTTTCCACTTCACCCTTTTGTCCGGGGGCTCATGTTCTACTACGGCCTAGATTTCCATGATCTGGCGCCGAACTTCATCCTCAACATCTCGGCGTTTATCGTCGTGTGCGAGGCCTTCCTCTGCATCCAGCCCCACTTCGGCTTATGGCTCAAGACCTTCAATGTCAAGCCGAAGGTTGTGAAGGGCACGCAGGCGGAGTGCGGAGGCGCCATGTTGGGCAAGATGCCCAACGTCCTCTGGTTCGAAGGGGCCTTCATGGAATCCGTCAAGGGGTGGCAGTCGGGGTGGTTCTACATCACCGAGCCGCGCGACCCTACGTGGGCGGCGGCCCCCGAGTTCAGATCTGGTATCCCTGTGTAGCTCACCTCCTGGAAAGAGAAGGGCTTGCTATGGGGTAGTTCGAAGGAGCTGACGGGACTCCAAGCCTGTATCCAGAAGCTGGTGAACAAGAAGCTCAGGCTGGTTAACGTGGTCCAAGTCATGCTCGTCCGCCGGATTCTCCCCTGCCAGCAACGGGCATTTAACCTGTGGGAGTTTGATCCGGCACAGCACCAGGCGCTGAGCGGGCTCTTTGACACGACGTATGAAGGCGCCTGGAGGGTGCTGTTTAAGGGCGCCGAAGCCCCCGCATCCGCGACGAAAGATCGCGGATTTCACTTGCAGCGTCCAGCCGACGAGGTAAGTGATTCTACCCCTTTACGGGACACTTATTGTCAATAGTTTGATTCTAAGCGGGTTTCAATCTCCCTTTTCCTTTGATAGGAATGGATGAAGAAGGCCGAGCAGCTCATCTGCCCGGCTCCCATGCCAGAAGACCCAGTGGACGCCCGTCTAGCGGGGCTGCCGGTTCCGGCACCACACGTGGTGCCGGAGAAGAAGGCCAAGAAGGTGGCCACGGGTACTCGAAAGAGTTCCCATTTTTAGGTGTCCGACGACTACAAGGCGGATTCCTCCCCCGAAGATGAGGAGGAGGAAGAAGACTCTCTCCCAGAGGAGGGAGAGAGAAAGAGGAAGGCCTCCTCAACAGGGAAGGCCGAAGGGTCAAAGAGGGGAAGAACTATTCCCCCGGACAGCTCCGCCAACACCAACGTTGGTGATGAAGAGTGGCCCTCAAGGGCCAGGCCTCCGGCGAGATCGTAAGTATCTGGATCCCTGAATGATCTGCAATTTCTTTTGTGTCACATAGTGTCCTTCTAATGCCGCATATTGCCTGCAATCCGACCGACGATGATCTCCCTGCTTCGTCGAGTGGGTCGTTGGCTGCGTCGAATGTGGATTCCATTCCGACTGCCTCCACCCCTCGCGCCGCTGAGGACGCCAAGGTGGGATCCTGGGAAGGGACCCATCAGGAGGAGGCTCCGGAGGCGCCGCAAGGCAGCCTCCCAGACTTTGTGCCGGACTCTACGCTGGAACCTGCAGTGGTTCCAGAGTCCGGCAGGCGGCCCCTTCGCAAGAAGGGCAAGACCGTGACACCGGCGGCCCCCGTCCAACCGGAGGCGCCGGACAACTTGTTGGAGGCGCTTAAAGGCGCTTCCATCGAGGAAGAACACCGCACTATCATGAGTGCGGTGATTCAGAAGGTTCAACTCGTCAAGAGCGGGCTGACCGAAGCCTGCAGTAGCCTTCTAACAGGCTTTGAGGTAAGGAGTTGAAATTATGTAATGTAATACCGCATAGACAGTAGCCCCTGATGCTCGGTTCGGTGTTCGGAAAGAAAAGCCGGACTGAGGATCTAATAAGATATACGCAGGGTTTCTAAAAAGTATGTCAATATGGGTTTGCACGCTGCGCTGCTGACCTCTGCTGCACTGACTGTGGAGGTCGGTGCATTAAAGCAGGATCTCGAGCGGTCCGAGCAAGAGCTCGGCCGTGCCAAGAAGCAGCTCGAGGACAAAGAAGGTGAGTAACACCACTTTGAATAGTTACCTTACAGAAAAGGATTTGGGTTGCAAGAAAAATAACAAGGATAACATGGGTACTGCAGGGGCCACGAACGAGGTGGCAACCCTGAAGGAGGCTGTGTTGAACAGGCAGAGCGAGAGAAGCAGGAGGCGCGGGTGGTGGAGGTGCGGCAAGAGCTCCAGGCTCTCATGGACAAGCATGAGATTTTGGAGTGCGACTCAAGGACTTGAGAGTCCGAGCTCGCCTCGGCTCTCGAAAGTGCCAAGTCCGCCAAGGCCGAGGCCCGTAAGGCCCTTCAGGAAGTTGATGATGTGAAGAAAATAGTGGCGGGTAAGGCATTTTTCATGCAAAGCAAGCATGTTAATGTAAACTACCTGACACTTACCCGAATTCGGAGCTCTCCAGGGGCGTTTGCAGATCTGCCTCGCAGTGTATCCGATGCCGCCGCATTCTACTGTGGTGAGGAGGGGAGCTCGACGGAGAAGGTCTTCTGGTCTCAGTACGCTGAGGCCGGCCATCCGGTGCCCCCTAGCGACCAGCTGAAGCAACTGGTCGAGCTCCATAAGGTGGCGGAGGAGGCCATGAAGGGCCTCATAGTCCGGCTGTGGCCTGGAGGGGCCATGCTTGGGAGGTACTTCGGCCTTGTGCGGCGGCTGGTGGATGCGTGCCCCTGGGTGGAGGTCATCAAGCGCTCCGCCTGTATTGAAGGTGCTCGTCGGGCCCTTGCCCGCACAAAGGTGCACTGGGGCAAGCTGGATGCGGAAAGGCTCATCACTGACGCGCCACCAGCGGGCAAGGAGTATCGTACGCCCGAGATGTACTATAAGACTGTCCTGAAGGGTGCCCGCAAGATTGCGGATGAGTGCCCCAAAGATGCAATTATTGAGTAAACTCGCTATGTATTATCCTGTGCGCTGAAAACTTTGTTCATATGCGCTAAGCAACGCTTGTTTGATTTAAAATATTACCTTCTGTGCGGCCGTTTATAAAATCTGAGAGATGGCAAGTCGTCGGCTTCAGCCCCCAAGCCACGAGTGCTGGGGTGTTCGGGATAAATTTGAGCACTCTTGTTCCCATTTTAAGGTCCATCTAGGGAGGCGCTCAACACAACGAACAAGGCAACCGGACTTATAATGTTTGAAGACTCTCACTTAGCCATAGAATTCTATAATTTTAAATTTCGGCGAAGCCCCTAGTATTCGGAAGACCGAGTTCGGGGCGCTATCCACGCCTTGGCCGGACATTATCCGGTTCTTCGCTTGACGCGGCATAAGTCTTTAAGGACTCGAAAAGACCTCTCGAACAGCGACCAGTCTCTCGCCTTATCATGACAGTCAGTTTTAGCTTTCTCCACTGAGGCGCTCGCCCAGCTCAACCGGGGCGCAATCGCAGTGGTTCTCCCAGTGCCACCTTAGCCGACAGAACGGAACGTAAGGTACCAAAACGTGGGAGCCGGGCAAACCCAACTATTGACCCAAGACATGATTCGGGGCCGATTCATATAATGCTATAAGTTCGGGGTGCCGCACTTGTGAAAGTGTTCGGACTTATCACACCATAATGCGGGGAACATAAGCCCCTGGTGTATTCAGCCGTACCAAAATATACGGGTGCACGATGTCATTAATGAACATATATGTAAAGTAATGCAATAACAAGCAAAAAGTGCTGCATTATTTATTCAAGGGATTCTGCTATGAGTGCGGAATGATACAAATAGTGCGGTAAGCAAGGGATCGGAATGATTAAACATGTCCCCCTCTAGGGGTGGGCTGCGGACTGGTGTATATAATCAAATTTAATGCTCGTAATGGAGACCACCTGAGTGTTCATCGCGGCCTTCTTTCTTCCCTGGCTGTTGCATCGTGAGTTCGGTGGGTTCACCGCCGGACGGGGCCTCTGGTTAATGGAGTCCTGTGTATACAAAGAAGGAAAATAATAATTAAAAAAAAGGGTGACACACTTGTGAGCCCCTGGTGTGGTCGAGCCGCACTCTGGGTCTCTTGTGGTCGTGCCCCTCCCCCTAGGCCCATGGTATCTCCAGAGCGTAATGATGTACGCGGAGGGTTGGTCTTACAATCATGCGAGGGCTAGGGTTGGGGCCGCATTGCTACGCGTTCTCGGAACGTGCCAGGTGGTCTTGGTTGATGTTGCTCCGGGCGCGTTTGGCCGTGTCCGGCCGTTTAACGGCTGGACTCGAAAATTGCCTTAAAAGGCTGCTCTGTACTTCTACCGCGAGAGCTGCTGTATGTTCTTCCGTTCGGAGGGAGCGTTCCGTATTTCCGTTGACCGTGATGACTCCTCGAGGGCCTGGCATCTTGAGCTTTAGGTACGCGTAATGCGGCACCGCGTTGAACTTTGCAAACGCGGTTCGTCCGAGCAGAGCATGATAGCCGCTGCGGAACGGGACTATGTCGAAGATTAACTCCTCGCTCCGGAAGTTGTCCGGGGATCCAAAGACCACTTCCAGTGTGACTGAGCCTGTACAATTGGCCTCAACACCTGATATGACGCCCTTGAAGGTCGTCTTTGTCGGTTTAATCCTTGATGGGTCTATGCCCATCTTGCACACTGTATCCTGATAAAGCAGGTTCAGGCTACTGCCGCCGTCCATCAGGACTCTCGTGAGGTGAAATCCATCGACGATTGGGTCTAAAACCAATGCGGTGAATCCGCCGTGGCGGATACTGGTCGGATGGTCTCTTCGATCGAAAGTGATTGGGCAAGAGGACCATGGATTGAACTTAGGGGCGACTGGCTCCATCGCATATACGTCCCTTAGTGCACACTTCCGCTCCCTCTTGGGTATATAGGTTGCGTATATCATGTTTACCGTCCGCACTTGTGGGGGGAAACCCTTCTGTCCTCTACTGTTCGGCGGTCGGGTCTCTTCCTCGTCGTCGCTGTGCAGCCCCTTGTCATTGTTTTCGGCAATTAACTTGCCTGCCTGCTTGAATACCCAACAATCTCTGTTGGTGTGATTAGCTGGCTTTTCGGGGGTGCCATGTATCTGGCATGAGCGGTCGAGTATTCGGTCCAAATTGGACGGACCCGGAGTGGTTCTTTTGAATGGCTTCTTCCGCTGACCGGGTTTAGAGCCTCGGAATCCGGCGTTAACTGCCGTATCCTCCTTGTCGTCGTCGTTAATGCGGCGTTTGTTTTTGCTTCGACGCGACCTGCCGTTGTGGTCCTTTGTGTCCGGACTACCAGCATTTTTGCTGAGGTTATTGCTGCGAGCTAGCCAGCTATCCTCTCCCGCACAGAAGCGGGTCATTAATGATGTGAGGGCTGCCATGGATTTCGGCTTTTCCTGTCCTAGGTGCCGGGCTAGCGACTCGTCGTGGATGTTATGTTTGAAGGCTGCGAGGGCCTCTGCATTCGGACAGTCGACAATTTGATTTTTCTTTGTTAGGAACCGTGTCCAGAATTGCCTGGCCGATTCGTCTGGCTGCTGGATTATGTGGCTTAGGTCATCGGCGTCTGGTGGTCGCACATATGTGCCCTGGAAGTGGTCGAGGAATGCGGCTTCCAGGTCCTCCCAACACCCAATTGACTCTGCGGGCAGGCTGTTAAGCCAATGCCGAGCTGGTCCTTTAAGCTTGAGCGGGAGGTATTTGATGGCGTGGAGATCGTCGCCGCGGGCCATATGGATGTGAAGGAGATAATATTTGATCCAAACCGCGGGGTCTGTCGTGCCATCGTAGGATTCAATGTTTACGGGTTTAAACCCTTCAGGGATTTGATGATCCATTACTTCATCAGTGAAGCATAGCGGGTGTGCGGCGCCTCTGTATTGAGCAATATCACGACGTAGCTCAAGGGAGCGTTGTCTGCTGTGTTCGGCCCGGCCGGGGTTGTTGTATCCGGCTCGACGGTATTCGTCGTGGGTCGTGGGGAGCCCACGTGATCCATAGATAGATCTGGATTGTCTTGCTTTGTCCTCCAATATATCTCGCAAGTCCGGCGTGTTCCCTCTTGGCTTCGTAATTTTGGAGCGATGCCGGGGTACGGTCTTGGTGGAGGGCTTGGATGCCTCTCTGTCGCGACCACGGGGTGGTCGGTCGGCCGTATTGTGCGCTGGTGATGAAGGTATGTATGCTTCCTCCTCTAATCGGGGGAGCAACTTGCATTTTGGGTAGCTTTTGGAGGGGCGTTCGAGTTCATACTCTTCGGCCGCGAGGACCTCGGTCCATCTGTCGGCCAGCAGGTCTTGATCAGCTTGAAGCTGCTGCTGCTTTTTCTTTAGGCTATTTGCTGTGGCCATTAGCCTGCGTTTGAAAGGCTCCTGTTCGACGGGATCCTCGGGCACGACGAATTCGTCGTCGTTGAGGCTTGCCTCGTCTTTGGAGGGAGGTATGTAATTATCATCCTCGACCTCTTCGTCTGCCGCTCTCTCGTGAGGGCTTGCTTCTGCATCCTCCTGTGCTGAATCTTGCAGGAGGGGATTGTCTTCGGCACTCTCTGGGGTATTATTATCTCCTGTGCCGGAAACTCCATTCTTGCTGTGGCGGGATTTAGAGCGGCGCCGCTGACGTCGGCGCTTGGGCTGTTTCTTTAAGGAATCTACCTCCGCTGCTTCTTCTTCGTCCCCATCTTTTGGGGTGTCCACCATGTATATGTCATATGATGAGGTGGTTTTCCAGTGCCCTGTAGGCGCTGGTTCTTGTTCGTCTCCGGCATCGTCGTCCATACCATCGATGTCTTCGGAGTCATAGTCTAGCATGTCGGTTAGATCGTCGACAGTGGCTACAAAGTGGGTGGTGGGTGGGTCTTGAATTTCTTCGTCGTCCGCGTCCCAACCGTCCTGGCCATAATCCGGCCAGGGCTCTCCGGATAGGGAGAGATGCTTTAGTGAATTTAGGATGTCGCCAAAGGGCGAGTGCTGAAAGATGTCCGAAGCGGTGAACTCCATGACCGGCCCCCAATCAGATTCGATTGGCAGGGGTGCAGGAGGTTCGGAGTCCGGCAGGGAGTCCGGCACGTCGGAGTCACGAGCTTTATAGGGGACAGGGTCAGTGTTCGGCTCCATTGCCGCGGAAGTTGCAGCCCCCGAGGCGGTGTCCAGCCACCGGTCCTCGATCTGGGCGATCGGCTCCGGACTGAGGGCCGGAGCGGATTCGTGTGCGGCCACCAAGGCACTGCCCGGCGGCAGAGCTAAATCATGCCCATCGTGACAGTGCGGCACGCTCGGCTGTGGCTCGAGTCCGTCGAAGATCAAGTCCCCGCGGATGTCGGCCGTGAAGTTTAGGCTTCCGAACCTGACCTGACGGCCAGGGGCGTAGCTTTCGATCTGCTCCAGATGGCCAAGTGAATTAGCCCGCAGTGCGAAGCCGCCGAATACGAAGATCTGTCCGGGGAGAAAAGTCTCACCCTGGACGGCGCGGTTGTCGATTGAAGGAGCCATCGAGCCTATCGGTGACGACACAGAGGAACTCTCAATGAAAGCACCAATGTCGGTGTCAAAACCGGCGGATCTCGGGTAGGGGGTCCCGAACTGTGCGTCTAGGCGGATGGTAACAGGAGACAAGGGACACGATGTTTTACCCAGGTTCGGGCCCTCTTGATGGAGGTAAAACCCTACGTCCTGCTTGATTAATATTGATGATGTGTATTACAAGAGTGGATCTACCATGAGATCAAGGAGGCTAAACCCTAGAAGCTAGCCTATGGTATGATTGTTGTAATGGATGTCGTCCTACGGACTAAGGCCCTCCGCTTTATATAGACACCGAAGAGGGCTAGGGTTACACAGAGTCGGTTACAATGGTAGGAGATCTACATATCCGTATCGCCAAGCTTGCCTTCCACGCCAAGGAAAGTCCCATCCGGACACGGGACGGAGTCTTCAATCTTGTATCTTCGTAGTCTTGGAGTCCGGCGGACGATGATAGTCCGGCTGTCCGGACACCCCCTAGTCCAGGACTCCCTTACTAGTCCTCGCCACGGCAGGGCCCCAGCCGCCTTTCTCAGGGCAGCACTCCAGTCGGCGTCCCTTCGCGTCGAAGGCCTTGAAGAACATCAGGGAGGCGCCATCGTACTCAAGGTGGATTACGAGGGCACCACCCGTCCTGCAGACCCGGGCGGTCTCGCCCCAGCCATGGGTCATGTAGACCTTTCCTGGAGCGACGACCTCGACCTCCGCTCCGGTCGCAGGGGTACTGCAGTCAGCATGCTGCAGCCAAAGCTCGATAGGCCCCCTCGGCGGGATCTCGAAGGCGAAGGAAGGAGGAAGGCGAATCCAAGATCCAGGAGGCATGTCGGCGTGAAGCACGAGCTCGCGAGAGGAGCCCTCAGCGTGAACTCCAGGAGGAACAACGCGCACCGCCGTGATCCACCGGCGGCGATGGCGCCTCGGGCAGTGCCACTAGGCGCCTGCGCCTTCAGGACCCTCGATCCGGGCGTACAAGGGCAATGGGAATCCAGGCGGCGGCCGCTCAAACCATGGCCTCGACACCTCCTGCCAAGCACCCCCTACTCCGCGGCAAGAGACGAGCCGTTTCTTTGGAGGAAGCGAGACAGGACCCTCTCGGGGGGCCTTCCCCTTCTCTTTGGCAGAAAACCGACGGATTGGTGCCATTAGCGTAGGGAGGAGCAAGGACAAAGAAGAAGACGGAGAGTGGCAGGAAGAGATGGACCGGAAAGGCCCGCGTCGTTCCGTACATATAGCCGGGGGAGGCCAACCGCCGGCCTCCACGATCGCAGGTAATCATGACCCGTTTTGCATGCAGGGACTTGTCAATTCGTGCAGTTGCCGAGGCGTCGTGGGGGAGCCAGGACGTCCACGTCCAATCAACCGCCACGCGGCACCCAAGGCCACAGGCTGATGGGGCCCGCGGTGCTTCGCACTTACCCCTTCGCTTCTCTGCTAAGCCAAGTCCAGGCGCGCCTTGGGCCCGGGGGCTACTGTCGGCGTTCTGGGAATGGGGGTACCCAGACTTGCCTGCCTGCGGCCTGCGGCGTGGCTCAAGGAGTGGCCCAGTACGGCCCATCTCCATCAACACATACTCAAGACCCTCGCGAGGGGCCAAGCCTCACGGGGCGGACGACAGGAGGCTTCCTCGGGCACAACCTCGTCAGGCTGGCTCGCGAGGAGGTGGAGAGATCAAGGCGGGGTACCTCACGAGGTGCCCAGGACGCAAGCCATGACGACCGAGGCTAGGCGGGCGCCGGCCTGCGCAGAGTCCTTGTTTCCTCTTTGGTGCAAAGGGGGCAAGCGCAGGCAAAAGTATCAAGCAAAGGCAACCATTTCGGTGCAACAAGACCAAGACCAGTAGGACGGCAGGATGGAGGTCATCGTGGAGCCCAAGCCGGCGTCACTGTCAGAGTCTTTGGCAGGCGAGGACCGACTTTAGTCAGGATAAGTGTACTAGATGTTCCCCTTCAAAATGGCCAATTGTTGGCGCCCTTCCCGCTCAATATTTGGGAAGAGGCTCAGGGCCTCCCTCTATAAATAGGACTAGCCACCCACAGGGTAGAGGCATCTGGAGATCAGCAAGAGAGAGAGAGAGAGAGAAGCGACCGAACTCACCCTAGCAGTTCATCGCACCAGCCAAGAACAGACCCTCGCGAGGCTGTTCTTCCCCTGTATTATTCATCATCAGCCCCCTGAGGCAATCCACCACACCACACACTACAGTAGGGTATTACACCACAATGGTGGCCCGAACCAGTATAAACCTCGTGTCCCTTGTGCTATTCTTCGTGTAGTTTAGATCCTTGCGAGGCGACGAAATGCGGGTAGGTAGTAGGTGTGATCTCCGCGTGCACCCCAGAGTTCGAACCTTGAGGGTCTGCCGGAACCCGAAATCCGACACAATCTTGATGACGATCACCACTTGATGTCATCCTCTCCACGGGTTGTATGATATCTTCCTCTTGACGCAATCCCATGGACACATACCTAAACCCACATAGAACTCTCACATAGACCATGGGTTAGTACACAAAGCGTAATGGACAATGCTTACCATACCATGAGATCACTTGATCCCTCTCGGTATATCTTCTACGCTTTGTGAGTTGATAAACTTGATTCACTCTTGACTTAGTCTTGATCAACCTTGAATCTTTCGAACTCTCTTCATTTGGATGATGTCTTGAAGGTAAACATGAATGATCACACAATCTTCTTCTTCAAGACATGCTTGCAATAAGCTCAACACTCACATGACCAATCTTTGGATAATTCCTTAATAGCACCTTGGTCAACTCATAAACTCCTTGAAACCAACACATGGACTTCAAGAAATGCCTATGGACAAATCCTTCAAATATAATGCAACCATTGGTCCATAGAAAATTTCATCAATTACCAAAACCACACATGGGGGCATCGCATGTCCTGCACCGCATGTACTTTCAAAAGACCAAGTTCAACTCCCAACACAAAGCAAGTAACCAACCCATGCAAATCCCGAGACCTAGTAGACCTCTCTCCCCCTTTGGCATCAAGATACCAAAAAGGAAAAGAGCGATGCTAATGTATCATAGCTTAGTAGATCTCGTCTGACCCCTCGGTCTCATCTGAATCATGATCTTCTGACTCCTCATCTTCCTCCATGATATCATCAATAGTAGCCGAAGTGGAGGAAGCAGGATGGCCAGATGCCTCAGCCTCATCATCCGTCTACGTGCTATACGCAAAAATCCATTTGTCCTTTGGAGTGATGCTCTTCTCAAATCCACTCTTCATAGGCATGTTGAGGTGCTTCATCATGGAAATCTAATGACGCCGAGCAAGCTTCTCATTAACATGTGCCTCATACATCTTCTTGTGAATGTGAGACTGAAGGAAAAAGGTCTTGTTTACTTTAGTTGTGAGCTTGGTCACCCAAGTAAAGGCTTGGCACCAGGCCCCATCTCGAAATCCTCATCATCTGAAGTGGCATAGACATCCTTGGGATCATCAGCACGAAAGTGGGGCTCAACATGCTTCTTCTTCTTAAGCTGCTTGAACTCATGCACGCTGAGGTTAACTGGTGAAGTGAGAAGCTCTCCAGGGCGGTGAACAACCCAAACTGAATTCATAAAGCACATGACAAAGGGTGCATAGGTGGGAACTTTTCTGTAGATGATCGTGCTATACATCTCCTCCCAAAACCACTTGGACACATCAAACGTGGCACCGGACCCCACTT
Organism: Triticum timopheevii; assembly: GCA_963921465.1. Lineage (NCBI taxonomy): Eukaryota > Viridiplantae > Streptophyta > Magnoliopsida > Poales > Poaceae > Triticum > Triticum timopheevii. Next base: position 160,499,906 of record OY997272.1, read on the forward strand.
TAGTCTTCATAGCATCCATCAAGTCAACCAGATACCCATGGATCTCATCCTGATTTACAACCTTGGGTAGTAGCACATTGCGAAACACATGATGCATGATATCATAAACCTTCTCAAGATCCTTGGACTCACCAATAATGCCACGTCCACGAATGTAGAGAGGGGCTAGCTTCTCCTTGGGCATAGAGTGGGGACAGTCGTGAGGACAAATGCCACCATTCCCATCGAGACCGGTATCATCACAGCCAAGATAGTTGCATAAAGCTCTCCAGGGAACTTGAACAAACTCATCACAGCACATAAATGAGAGAGTGCGAGCATCATCCTCACCAAAATGAATGGTTGCATAAAACTGATGGATGAGATGAACATCAAAGTCACAGTTGATAGAAATGAGCTTGACCAAATTAAACTCCTCACACAGAGCCATAGCCTCTCCAAAGTACTCCAAGTTGTTCCTCCAGTGATCAAGACCAATGGTCCACTGATTGGTATACCGATTCTTGTGATGCTCGAACAACTCATGGGCAATCCTCACTTGCATCTCATTCTGAAACTGAAGGTGGTCCAACAGGCCTCAGCTGGCACCTCATATGGATTCCTATTCCGAAAGGCTTCCCAGTCCTTGCCTTCCACTTGTGCATAGGAAGAGCAACCTTTTGCTTGGCAGCAGCAGACTTCTCACGGTGGGTGGGTTTAGTGGGAACCACAACCTCCTCTTCCTCGTCCGACTCAGCAGGACACTTGCATCTTCGAGCTCGCTTCTTGGTCTTGGTACGAGGAGCAGAACAAGACCCAGAGACACCTGTACACACATGCGAGTTGCACACAAGAGACCCAACAAAGATGAGACGATTGCACACAAGATCAAAAGAATATATTGCTTGTGAATCAGAGAATGTAAAACAGTGCCACTTGGTTCAGGAATCTCGGTTGTACTGCTTCTTCAACTGGTGGAACCGCTTAAGCGGTTGTTTCACCCCAAAAAGGGCAGTAGAACCGCAGGAGACAAGCAGTACCACCAAGTGAGAACAAATACCTATGGGATTTGAATCAAACTAGCAATATTCTAAGTTCTAAGAAATCACAAAAAATAACAGGAGCACATATAGATCTCTTCCACCCAATAGTTTGGTCAACAAACGCGGGATACCAAGCAATTCCCTAAGGAGAAGGAAACAAAGAATGAAACCCTAGAACAAGGAAGTGAGGCATTACCATTATCCATGGGAAGAGATCAGGAGGGAGGGGGCCTCCATGGAGCAGATCCATGGAGGGCCCACAGATCCGAAGCGCCGGAGAGCACTCCGGGGCGAGGGCGACGGTGACTAGCGGTTAGGGTAGGCGAGAGGAACGGGCATGAAGAGGTGAGGAAGATACCCCTTCGGCCCGGCCCCTTTAAATACCCATGGGCCGTGAAGTGGGTGTACCGCTCCGAAGAGCGGTTGTACCACCCCGGGGACATACCAGTGGTTGCGGACGGTACTTCCGATGCCTAGAGGCAGCGATAGTACCGCCAGAAACCGAGCAGTAGTACCTACGAGGAGCACAGCCAGAGGAGCCGGAGGTAGAACCACACATGCTATCATACAACCAAGTTTCCAAGCGGTTGAACTGCCAAGGGCATCGGTTGTACCGCCCAGTCAACCTCACCCACACCATGATCAACTTGTGTGCAATTGGAGGAGATGGCTTAAGGGAAGGAGAGGCTTGGGATGGAAACAAGTCACTGGAATAGGGTGAGGTAACGTCCAAGAGTGCAAGAAGCAAACAAGGAAAACCACTACTTGTAGGTCACAACACCTAGGACCTAAAAGATCTAGAAAGAGCGAACAAGATCCAAGAAACCAACCCTTTTATGGAGAAAAGGGGTGGTGGTCGAAGCCACCTATGTCTGAGTCCATAGGTATGGCACCACAAAGATTTTAACCTTGGGCACATGACCAAAACTCATCTTTGAAGCATAGGTACCATCAAAAATGGCTAATGTGAAAGACTTGATCAATTTATGCATAATGGGGAGAGGGAGAGTTCATTGAGAGAACAACACTCCCCCTATGTCCATGCCTACATCTAGAGCAAGATATAATGATGAGTGTGGTGGGGTGTGCCTAGGCTCAAGGCACATTGCTAGAATCAATTATATTTAGCTCATGCCTTAACTCGCAAAATCTTGCTTCATCTCACTGGTACAATGAGGTGCTATACAAATGGTTTTTAACCCCTTTCCGCGACAGTGTTTTGAACCGTCACCAAGTGAGTGACTGCGATACAGGGGTCCTTCCCACATGACCCAAAAACCGTCGGGGATCGGGAGCCTTGACGCATACAGTTGTCCCTACTCGTTTGTGCTCGCATTGCCATCACAGTCGATATTCTGTGGTGCTACGTTTAGGATGCGTGGCCCATAACAAACGGTTCACGATTATAGAACATGTATGATAAGCAAACAATCACACACATTCACTTTTCCCGAACTGTGTGCGATAACTAATTAAGAAGATTAGCTAATCGTCGTACGAGTGTCATATAGGATTATGAAATGTCGGACCATCGTAACATCGTCGTACATGATAACTATCACACACGCTATTATGTGGTGCAATGTTTACGATGCGTAACACATCAAAAATAGTTCATGGTTGCACATCGTGTATGATAAGGCAACTATCACAAATGTTTAGTTCCGCACCGTTTGTGATGTTGTGTGACATCACACACGGTTTGCAAACGGGAACTGTGTGCATGCTCGCATATGTTTCCTCTCTGTGAATCGTGTCGGATTATGGTTTATATCACAAACGTTTGTGTTTTACCAACCATGTGCACCATAACGACCTGTGGAGCGTAATTTCACCGTAATTTAATTGTTGCTATTTCAAATTGTACCAGATTTGAATTTGAAAGTATGTTATAGCTTTAATTCCTATCCATGAGGTTCAAACAACCAATGCATTATCCGATTCACAGGTACATATGTTCAAGAATTACATAAGCACCAAATAAAGAACGATGAACCAAAGTTGTATACTTGTACTATTAAAGACGGTAAAGAAAGAGGGGAAATACATTCTGGTTGCTGAACAAGGTGAAGCGAAATGACCATATTGTGCCCTCCTCCATGCAGAAGGCACGCACGACTCTAGTCCAACCCCTTGTGGTGGCCGACCGCCCATCCTTCACTGTCTTCATGAGCACATCTAGATAATCATCGTGTTGTGGTAGAAATACATTAACCTTTGCATGCCCACCAATCATGCAGTTTGAGAGGTAACCTTGAGTAAACTGCTTTGGTAATCACTACAAAGGAAAAAGATTCAGATATTGTCATCTAACACAACTCATTATGGGCAGTAAAAAGAAGGCTGCAGGGTTCTTACTTACCATCCTGCTAGTTCGCTGTTGTCTTGGATAAAGTGTAAACAAATAGTTTAATTGCCATATTTTGACCCATTTTACTAACAATCTTTATCAGCTTCCTCACTTGATGCTGGTTCATCAATATCTCATTGCCCCATATGCAGAAAGGGTCGAAGCGCGGATCTTTACCAATGACATATGTACCTAAAAGCACCAAGTTAATATTAGAAGTTAAACAACAATTTCACAATTATGTAGTACAACATCCCCTCTCCCTTGGTCACATATTAGATGAATTAACATCTTGTATTATGGGATGCAGGGAGTTAATTGCATTCTTACAAATTATCGGCTGATTAACTACTGATGTATCCATGGGTTAGAGTTAGTTTGAGCTAGTTTGAGCTCAAATAGCCCTAAAGTATATCCAAACATGAGGGCTACTTTGAGCTAGTTGCATCTCACCCACCAAAAAAACTATCCCACCCAAGAGGTGCTAATTGGAGCTAGTTCTCCTAGTGCATTTGTTGTCAATCTAACCCTGTCATCCAAACACCTCTTTGGCTAGAGTTAGTTTAGGGTTAGTTATGAGCTAGAAAATAACTCTAACCACTAGCTAAGTTAGAGTATCCAAACAGGGTTGTGTCGTTGTTGTTGTTCCTGCTGCTCTTCTAGGTATATATCTAGACATCACCAGAACATTAAGGTAACACTCTTCCTTGTTGCTATGTAGCCTAGGATTGCATATTTAGATATTCCGTACAGTGCATGCTGCTATGTAGCCTCATATATATTACATATGGCCCTAGTTAACATAATGATAAATGGGTTACAGATACATTCAGTTAAAAGTCCGATTCACCGATTAGTCCCTTATCAGCCCCCGGCCTATATGGTACCAGCAACCAATATCCTGAACAGTGAGTATATATAAGCCATGGGATGAAACTAACCTCGATGAAAAACAGCAGTCGTTCCCAAAACTGTCTTGCTTAAGTACATCGAGAGGCATGGTAAACATAACAGGCTAAACATCAACCAAATATATCCATGGCACACAAAATAATCTCCAAAAGATAGCTTCACTGTGCAAGTTTAAGCACGCTAGTAAAGCAAAACAAGTGGAAAGGTGTGTTAACTACAATAGGCCTAACATTTAACAACAAGCAAACATAGTCATTCAAACTGGTATTGTGCTAGTTTAAGTACACTGGTTATTGTTAAATAAAAATGGAAAGGCATGTTAACTACAAAATGCAGCAACCAAATGTAGTCATTCATAGTGGTATTGTTGAAACGGGTATTGATGAAATTGAACTGCACAGTTCATACTTGCACATATAGAACATCACGTTGTGAATAGCTGGAATAAACAAGGCATACTATGAAAAACCAAAGATAGCATTTGAAATTGGACATGTGCTAACTACAAACAACCGAACAACCAAAAAACTTTAAAAGAGGCATATGCTAGCTATAACAGGCTTAACAACAAGCAAATATATGCATTCTTATCAGTATGTTTAAAACTTGTATTGATAAGAATGTACTGCATAGTAAATAGTTGCACATATAGCGCATCACATTGTGAACAACTGAAATAAATGAGGCATACTGCAAACAACCAAATATAGCAATTAAAATTGGACATATTCTCACTATACTACAAAAGGGACTCGACAAAACAAATCATGGGTTCCCCCCTGTGAAGAGGCACGGCAAAACAAATCATGGGTTTCCTCACTTGTCACAGATGGGCTCGTTCCCGTGGGAAGAGTACGAACCTCGGGTGCCCTCCATGTTGTCGTAGATGGGCTCCTTCCCCTTGGAAGAGCACGACTGTAGGGTGGCCTCCCTGATGTCGTAGATGGGCTCTTTCCCCTTGGAAGAGCAGATGAGCTCTTTCCCCTTGGAAGAGCCGGAGAGGGTGCCCTCCTCGTGGTCGCCATCAATGAGGTCTGACTTGGAAGCTGTGGATCCCAAGCCAGCGCCCCAGAATGTGTCCTTCAGAAATGACAAAGGGGGCTCGATGGTGATGTAGGATGGCAAATTCTTAACGGCGAGCTAGAGGAGATCAGCGACAGGGCCATGGATGAGACCGACGGCGGTTGAACCCGAGGGGTTGGGGGTGGGCCACTTAACCTGTAACATAGCCCGTGTCAGGCCGTCGATGTCGACGACCTCAATGTCATAGCCGGCGTCCGCGACATACCCACATACTCTAGCCCACTGATTGAGTGCCTGCGGCCAGTAATGGTCATCATCTTCCTCAGCGGCCACCTCGGCGACGTCAAACAAAGAGGCAACAATACACCTCTTTTGGGCCAGTCGCTCCTCGTGCTCCACGGGAAGCGTAGCCAGGCTTAGGCTGTGATGCTCTGGAGTGGGGGATGGGGATGGGGATATGTGGAAAGGGGGCGTTTGGCAGTCGTCATCTAAGAAACTCAGGGCGGCCTGGGTATGGAGATCTGTGGGTAACCTGCATGGACAAACCGACAGATATTGAAAAAGGATGCCTTGCGGCGGTGGCGGTAGCGACCTTGCTAGGGTTTCGAGCGAGGGAGGAGTTGTGGTGGTGGTGGTGGTGGTGGTGGTGGTGGTGGTGTGTGTGTGTGTGTGTGTGTGTGTGTGTGTGTGTGTGTGTGTGTGTTGTGTGTGTGCATGCGCGCGCCCGAGGAGGTTTTGGGGTGTGTGTGCGGAGGGGGGTGACGCCCCCGATTTGACCGTACACTAATCATACACACAAATGTGTACAACCAAGATCAAGGACTCACGGGAAGATATGACAACACAACTCTAGGCACAAATTAAAATAATACAAGCTTTATATTACAAGCCAGGGGCCTCGAGGGCTCGAATACATAAGCTCGATACAAACGAGTCAGCGGAAACAACAATATCTGAGTATAGACATAAGTTAAACAAGGTGCCATAAGATGGCTAGCACAAACTGGGATACAGATCGAAAGAGGCGTAGGCCTCCTGCCTGGGATCCTCCTAAACTGCTCCTGGTTGTAGTGGCCTGCATGTAGTAGTAGGCACCCTCGGTGTAGAAGGGGTCGTCGAAGGTGGCGTCTGATACGTCTCCAACGTATCTATAATTTATGAAGCATTCATGCTATTATATTATCTATTTTGGATGTTTACGGGCTTTATTATACACTTTTTTATTACTTTTGGGACTAACCTATTAACCGGAGGCCCAGCCCATATTGTTGTTTTCTTCCCTATTTCAGTATTTCGAAGAAAAGGAATATCAAACAGAGTCCAAACGGAATGAAACCTTCGGGAGCGTGATTTTTGGAACGAACATGATCCAGGAGACTTGGAGTTGAAGGCAAGGAAGCTTCGAGGTGGCCACAAGGGTAGGGGTGCGCCCACCCCCCTGAGCGCGCTCCCCCGACCGACTTCTTTCGCCTATCTATTCCCATATACCCTAAAACCATTGAATACCAAGATAGATCGGGAGTTCCACTGCCGCAAGCCTCTGTAGCCACCAAAAACCTCTCGGGAGCCCGTTCCAGCACCCTGCCGGAGGGGGAATCCATCACCGGTGGCCATCTTCATCATCCCGGCACTCTCCATGACGAGGAGGGAGTAGTTCACCCTCGGGGCTGAGGGTATGTACCAGTAGCTATGTCTTTGATCTCTCTCTCTCTCTCTCGTGTTCTCTCTATGGCACGATCTTGATGTATCGCGAGGTTTGCTATTATAGTTGGATCTTATGATGTTTCTCCCCCTCTACTCTCTTGTGATGAATTGAGTTTTCCCTTTGAAGTTACCTTATCGGATTGAGTCTTTAAGGATTTGGGAACACTTGATGTATGTCTTGCCGTGCTTATCTGTGGTGACGATGGGATATCACGTGATCCACTTGATGTATGTTTTGGTGATCAACTTGCGGGTTCCGCCCATGAACCTATGCATAGGGGTTGGCACACATTTTCGTCTTGACTCTCCGGTAGAAACTTTGGGGCACTCTTTGAAGTACTTTGTGTTGGTTGAATAGATGAATCTGAGATTGTGTGATGCATATCATATAATCATGCACACGGATACTTGAGGTGACAATGGAGTATCTAGGTGACATTAGGGTTTTGGTTGATTTGTGTCTTAAGGTGTTATTCTAGTACGAACTCTATGATAGATTGAACGGAAAGAATAGCTTCGTGTTATTTTACTACGGACTCTTGAATAGATCGAGCAGAAAGGATAACTTTGAGGTGGTTCCGCACCCTACCATAATCTCTTCGTTTGTTCTCCGCTATTAGTGGCTTTGGAGTGACTCTATGTTACATGTTGAGGGATAGTTATACGATCCAGTTATGTTATTATTGTTGAGAGAACTTGCACTAGTGAAAGTATGAACCTTATGCCTTGTTTCTTACCATTGCAATACTGTTTACGCTCACTTTTATCATTAGTTACCTTGCTGTTTTTATATTTTCAGATTACAAAAACCTATATCTACCATCCATATTGCACTTGTATCACCATCTCTTCTCCGAACTAGTGCACCTATACAATTTACCATTGTATTGGTGTGTTGGGGACATAAGAGACTTTTTGTTATTTGGTTGCAGGGTTGTTTGAGAGAGACCATCCTCATCCTACGCCTCCCACGGATTGATAAACCTTAGGTCATCCACTTGAGGGAAATTTTCTACTGTCCTACAAACCTCTGCACTTGGAGGCCCAACAATGTCTACAAGATGAAGGTTGTGTAGTAGACATCAAGCTCTTTTCTGGCGCTGTTGCCGGGGAGGCTAGGTAAGCGGCACCCACACCCCGTCAACTAAGCTCTTTTCTGGCGCCATTGCCGGGGAAGTGAGTGCTTGAAGGTATATCTTTAGATCTTGCAATCGAATCTTTTTGTTTCTTGTTTTATCACTAGTTTAGTTTATAAAAGAAAACTACTTAAAAAAATGGAGTTAAGTTTGTCTCATACGATTCATCTTTTTAATATCTTTCGTGAGAATGATGGAAAGGAAAATTGTGCTCAAGTGCTAGAAGAAGAAGTCTATAAAATGCTTGGTACTAAATCTTTGAATGATGATCATGATTTCAATGTTGTTAGTATGAATTCCTCGAATATCCATGATGCTAATGATATGCAAAGCCACAAGCTTGGGGAAGCTATGTTTGATGAAGATGATATTTTTTGTCCCCCAAGTTTTGATGAGAATATTTATTATGATGAAAGCATTCCTCTTACTTATGATGATTATATTGATGAAAGTGGGTTTGGAAGAGTGTCAACTTTAGGAAGTAATCATGTTTTATAGCTTTTGTTTCAATAAAGTGCCAAGTAAGACCTTTAGGATAGCTTACGGTGATAGTTGTGTTGATCCTGCTGAAAATCAGAAACTTTTTGCACCCAGTAAATTAGTTTTGATAATTCATACAAACATGCTTATGATCTGATTCTTTTTGCTCTGGATTGGTACACAAATTTCTTAGGACTTCCTAAATTGGTAGGATTTGTGGAGTTCCAGAAGTATACGTTTAGTACAGATTACTACAGACTGTTCTGTTTTTGACAGATTCTGTTTTCTGTGTGTTGTTTGCTTATTTTGATCAATCTATGAGTAGTATCGGAGGGTATGAACCATAGAGAAGTTGGAATACAGTATATATTACATCAATATGAATTTAGAATGAGTTCATTACAGTACCTAAGTGGTGGTTTTATTTTCTTATACTAACGGAGCTTACGAGTTTTCTGTTGAGTTTTGTGTTGTGAAGTTTTCAAGTTTTGGGTAAAGATTCGATGGACTATGGAATAAGGAGTGGCAAGAGCCTAAGCTTGGGGATTCCCAAGGCACCCCAAGGCAATATTCAAGGATGTCCAAGAGCCTAAGCTTGGGGATGCCCCAGAAGGCATCTCCTCTTTCGTCTCCGTTCATCGGTAACTTTACTTGGAGCTATATTTTTATTCGCCACATGATATGTGTTTTTCTTTGAGCGTCATTTTATTTTGTTAGTATTTGCTTGATTTTATTTAGAATAATTTTTTGCATCTTTATTTTCAATAAAAATATCAAGGATAGCCTTTACCATGCTTATTTTGCTAGTATACATGTTGCTGTTTGAAAACAGAAAGTTTACCGCTGTTGCAAAAATTCCCTAGAAAAGTCAGAGAATGGTATAATGTTGAAACTTTTTGCATATTAAGCTATGATAATTTTATACTGTAGTAATTTTCTCTCATAATTTTTGGAGTTAGGGAAGTATTGATACTCTTGCATTCTTTACAGACTGTACTGTTTTGGCAGATTGCTGTTATGTTTGCATTACTTGCATATGTTTGCTTGTTTAATGATTCTATTTGAGGATAGGAGTATTAAATATGCAGAGACATTTCATATTCAATGTTGAATAATAATTTTAGTGATTCGTTACAGTAGAAAATGATAAGGTTTTGCATTGGTTTATACTAACCTATCTCACGAGTTCTTGTTGAGTTTGGTGTGGATGAAGCTTTTGATAAAAAAAGAAACCATGATATGTGAGGAATTAAGGAGACACAAAAGTTCAAGTTTGGGGATGCCCAAGGCACCCAAGATAATATTTCAAGAAGTCCCAAGCATCTAAGCTTGAGGATGCCCCGGTAGGTATCCCACCTTTCTTTCTTCAACAACTATCGGTTAGTATCGGTTGAACCTAAGTTTTTGCTTCTTCACATGAGTTGTGCTATCCTTGCAATGTCATTTTATCTTGCTTTGTTGCTGTTTGAATAAAGTACATAAGATCTGAAATTCTTAAATGAGAGAGAGTCTTCACATAGGTACATAGTTATTTAGCTACTCATTGATCTTCACTTATATCTTTTTGGAGTAGTTTTTCATTTACTCGTGTGCTTCACTTATATCCTATGAGTAAATTGTTGAATGAGTTGATTGTCATAAATCTGAAATTATATATGTCTCATTTGCTTATCCCATGGGAAGTAATGAATTTACATCTAAGAAGTAGAGGTTGTAAACTTATTGAAGGATAGCAAGCATTGTATTGGTCATTTGAACAATTCATGAAAAAATATCGAAGGAAGAGAGATTTCACATATAAATATACTATCCTAGACATCTTTTATAATTGTTAGCACTCATTAAGTATGACATGCTAAAGAGTTGATGTTGGACAAGGAAGAAAACGTAATGGGTTATGTTTTCTCACATTTCAGTTAAAGTATATTGTCATGGATCATTCAAACATGTTGAGCTTGCCTTTCCCCCTCATTCTAGCCAAAATTCCTTGCACCAAGTAGAGATACTACTTGTGCTTCCAAATATCCTTAAACTCAGTTTTTGCCATGAGAGTCCACCATACCTACCTATGGATTGAGTAAGATCCTTCAAGTAAGTTGTCATCGGTGCAAGCAATAAAAATTGCTCTCTAAATATGTATGATCTATTAGTGTGAAGAAAATAAGCTTTATACGATCTTGTTATGGAAGCAATAAAAGCGATGGACTACATAATAAAGGTCCATATACAAGTGGCAATATAAAGTGACGTTCTTTTGCATTAAGATTTTGTGCATCCAACCATAAAAGCGCATGACAACCTCTGCTTCCCTCTGTGAAGGGCCTATCTTTTACTTTATGCAAGAGTCAAGGTGATCTTCACCTTTCCCTTTTTCATTTTATCCTTTGGCAAGCACCTCGTGTTGGAAAGATCCTGATATATATATATATATCCAATTGTATGTAAGTTAGCATGAACTATTATTGTTGACATCACCCAAAGGTGAATACGTTGGGAGGCAACACTATAAGCCCCTATCTTTCTCAGTGTCCGATTAAAACTCCATAACCACAAGTATTGTGTGAGTGTTAGCAATTGTAGAAGACTATATGATAATTGAGTATGTGGAGTTTGCTAAATCAAAGCTCTGACATAGACCCTTCCTGAAAATAAGATGAATTGTAATTGTTTGATGACTAAGAATGAAGTTTGCTAGTTTTCAAGAAAGTTTATGGTCTATGCTTTAACATGTGAATAGCTTGTTACTTGATCTTGAGAAGTTTTACGAGATGAACTACTATTATGACATATAATCATGCTAGAAAAGGTGATTGAAATTATCATTAGTCAAACTTGTTCACCTTCTAGCATTCACACATCATAAATTCTTTCTTTTATCATTTACCTACTCGAGGACGAGCAGAAATTAAGCTTGAGGATGCTGATACGTCTCCAACGTATCTATAATTTACGAAGCATTAATGCTATTATATTATCTGTTTTGGATGTTTACGGGCTTTATTATACACTTTTATATTACTTTTGGGACTAACCTATTAACCGGAGGCCCAGCCCATATTGTTGTTTTCTTGCCTATTTCAGTGTTTCGAAGAAAACGAATATCAAATGGAGTCCAAACGGAATGAAACCTTCAGGAGCGTGATTTTTGGAATGAACATGATCCAGGAGACTTGGAGTTGAAGGCAAGAAAGCTTCAAGGTGGCCACGAGGGTGGGGGCGCGCCCACCCCCCCTGGGCGCCTCCCTGTCTCGTGGGCCCCTTGAGGCTCCCCCGACCAACTTCTTTTGCCTATATATTCCCATATACCCTAAAACCATTGAATACCAAGATAGATCGGGAGTTCCGGCACCGCAAGCCTCTGTAGCCACCAAAAACCTCTCGGGAGCCCGTTCCAGCACCCTGTCGGAGGGGGAATCCATCACCGGTGGCCATCTTCATCATCCCGGCACTCTCCATGACGAGGAGGGAGTAGTTCACCCTCGGGGCTGAGGGTATGTACCAGTAGCTATGTGTTTGATCTCTCTCTCTCTCGTGTTCTCTCTATGGCACGATCTTGATGTATCACGAGGTTTGCTATTATAGTTGGATCTTATGATGTTTCTCCCCCTCTACTCTCTTGTGATGATTTGAGTTTTCCCTTTGAAGTTACCTTATCGGATTGAGTCTTTAAGGATTTGAGAACACTTGATGTATGTCTTGCCGTGCTTATCTGTGGTGACAATGGGATATCACCTGATCCACTTGATGTATGTTTTGGTGATCAACTTGCGGGTTCCGCCCATGAACCTATGCATAGGGGTTGGCACACGTATTCGCCTTGATTCTCCGGTAGAAACTTTGGGGCACTCTTTGAAGTACTTTGTGTTGGTTGAATAGATGAATCTGAGATTGTGTGATACATATCGTATAATCATGCCCACGGATACTTGAGGTGACAATGGAGTATCTAGGTGACATTAGGGTTTTGGTTGATTTGTGTCTTAAGGTGTTATTCTAGTACGAACTCTATGATAGATTGAACGGAAAGAATAGCTTCGTGTTATTTTACTATGGACTCTTGAATAGATCGAGCAGAAAGGATAACTTTGAGGTGGTTCCGCACCCTACCATAATCTCTTCGTTTGTTCTCCGCTATTAGTGGCTTTGGAGTGACTCTTTGTTGCATGTTGAGGGATAGTTATACGATCCAGTTATGTTATTATTGTTGAGAGAACTTGCACTAGTGAAAGTATGAACCTTATGCCTTGTTTCTTACCATTGCAATACCGTTTACGCTCACTTTTATCATTAGTTACCTTGCTGTTTTTATATTTTCAGATTACAAAAACCTATATCTACCATCCATATTGCACTTGTATCACCATCTCTTCGCCGAACTAGTGCACCTATACAATTTACCATTGTATTGGGTGTGTTGGGGACACAAGAGACTTTTTGTTATTTGGTTGCAGGGTTTTTTGAGAGAGACCATCTTCATCCTACGCCTCCCACAGATTGATAAACCTTAGGTCATCCACTTGAGGGAAATTTGCTACTGTCCTACAAACCTCTGCACTTGGAGGCCCAACAACGTCTACAAGAAGAAGGTTGTGTAGTAGACATCAGCGTCTGGCTCCTGGGCTCCAACATCTAGTTGCGACATCCGAGAATAAAAGCAAAAGGGAAGAGAGGGAGCAAAGCAACCGTGAGTACTCATCCAAAATACTCGCAAGCAATGATCTACACTGCATATGCATTGGTGTCTGTAAAAAGAGGTAATATTTGTGGACTGAACTGCAGAATGCCAGAATAAGAGGGGGATATCTAGGCCTATCGAAGACTACGCTTCTGGCAGCCTCCATCTTGAAGCATGTAGAAAAGAGTAGCAAGTGCAGCATCAAGTAACATCAGATAGCATAATCCTACCCAGCGATCCTCCCCTCGTTGCCCTGTGGGAAAGCGATCACCGGGTCGTATCTGGAACTTGTAAGAGGTGTGTTTTATTAAGTATCTGGTTCTAGTTGTCATAAGGTCGAAATACAACTCCAGGTCGTCCTTTTACCGAGGGACACGGCTATTCGAATAGATAAAGTTTCCTACGGGGGTGCACCACATTACCCAACATGCTTGATCCCTCTGGCCGGGCATACTTTCCTGGGGTCATATCCGGCCTCGGAAGATCAACACGTCGCAGCCCTACCTAGGCTCAACAGAGAGGTCAGCACGCCGGTCTAAATCCTAAGCGCGCAGGGGTCTGGGCCCATCACCCGTTGCACACCATCATGTTGCGAACGTGGCCGGAAGCAGACCTAGCCTCCCTAATACAAGAGCAAGCTTTCTAGTCCAATCCAGCGCGCATCGCTCAACCGCTGAGTCAAGAAGGCTTCAGCTGATACCATGACGTCAAGTGCCCATAACTGTTCCCGCATAGTTGGTTAGTGCATGTAGGCTTGTAGCCAGACTCAGATCAAATACCAAGATCTTGTTAAGCGTGTTATTTGAAGTAATGGCGGACGCCGACCAGGGACCAAGCCCACATGTCTCCTAGGTGGTCGCAACCTTCCCTGTAGCTCCACCACAAAGTAACCATTAGGAGGGGCTGCAGGGAACCTAGGCCCACCACTACCTGGGTGGAACAACCTGTCCTTTCAGCCCCCCACATCGGAATCACTTGCGGGTATTCTACGAGCCGACCCGACTTTAGTCACATCATGTATCATCTATAATAGTGTAGTATGTATATGCCCATGATTACCTCCCGACGTGATTACATCCCGATAGTATAGCATGGCAGACAAACAAGAATGGCCACTGATGGAATACTAGCAACCTATACTAAGCATTAGGATATATAGCAGGTAAAGGTATCAAAAATTGTAGCAGCAATGACTGGCTATGCAACAGAATATGAGCTATCAAATCAACAACAGTAGCAAACCTAATGAAAGAATAAGATAGAAGAGAGTGGGCAACATCTGGTTGATCAAAGGGGGTTTGCTTGCTTGGAAGCTCTGTTGAGAAGAAAGGGTCGTCATCGACGTAGTCGTACCCAGGGGCATCAGCGTCGGTCTCGAGGTCTACCGGAGAAGAAGAAGGGGAAGAAACAGTAAATACAGAGCAAACAAGGCATCACAAAACATAACATGACAAAACGCGGTGCTAGGGGTGATCTAACGCGGTACTAGGCGATACTAGCGAAGGGGGAAAATATCTGAGAAAGTATCCCCGGCGTTTGGCATTTTTGGATAGATGAAACGGAGGGGGACGGTTGCATGTTCACTATGCTAGGGACATGTGGTAGACGAAAGGACTATGTATTCGGATTCGTCTCGTTGTTTTGAGCAACTTTCATGTATAAATTATTTTCTTTCGAGTTATGGTTTATTTTATATTAATTTGTAAAGATTTAATTCATTTTTAGAATTAACCGGATTAATTTAATTAGAAAATGTCATTATGACGTCAGCATGATGTCAGGGTGATGTCAGCAGTCAACCAGCCAGTTTGACTTAGCCAAGCTGACGTGTGGGTCCCATTCATCATTGTCTCAGACTAACTAAACATGTTAATTAGACTAACTAAGTGATCAGGTTAATTCATTTTTCCATGGGCGTGAGTTTACCCCTTTGTTTATATTTTTCCATGGGCGCGGGCCCCGGCTGTCATTGGCCCATAGGTCAAACGGGGCAGGTTGTTAGCGGACGCGGGCACCGGGCAGAGGTCAGCAGGGCAGAGCCCGTTTGGGCGCCTGCCCAGGCCAGCCGCGGGGCGGGGCTCAGCGAACGGCACCGGCGAGCCAAGGCCAAGAAGACGCATGGGTGAGCGAGGAGGAGGCTAGGGGCGGTGCGGCGGTGGGGGGCGCCGCAGCTGGAGGCGCGGCCGGATGGGCAAGCCTACGCGACGGGATGCAGGGGGCGGCGCGTTGCGTGAGGAGATGCAGCAAGCGAGGCACGCGCACGGCAGAGCGGTGCGGTGGAGATGCGTGGGCAGGGTGAGGCAGGAGACAACAGTAGCGCGAGCGGGAGCGCAGCGGCTGGAGCGGGCGGAGGCGAAGCGGGCATTGAGCGGGGGCATGCGGCCGCGGTGGGTAGTAGGGGCGGCGTGGGCCGGCGCGCGTGGCGAAGTGAGGCGCGGGCACAGGCGGCTATGCGCGCGGGCAGGGGCGCCGCGGGTGAGGGAGTCCTGGACTAAGGGGTCCTCAGGCGTCCGGTCTATTCGATATGGGCCAGACTAATGGGCCGTCAAGATACAAGGAAAATAACCGCCTCTTGCGTCCGGTTAGGACTCCCGTATGCATGAACGGCAAGTTTAGGTGTCCGGATATACTATTTCCTTTCTGTTAAACTGGATTTGTACAACCCCAAGCCCCTCCGGTATCTATATAAACCAGAGGGTTTGGACTGAAGGCAGGATCATAACATTGATAAGCTAGCCAAGCTAGGGTTTAGCCATTACGATCTCGAGGTAGATCAACTCTTGTAACCCCTATACCCATCAAATATAATCAAGCAGGAGTAGGGTTTTACCTCCATTAAGAGGGCCCGAACCTGGGTAAATACTATGTCCCTTTGATCATTGTTACCATCGATCCTTGGACATACAGCTTGGGCCCCCCTACCCGAGATCCGCCAGTTTTGACACCGACATAGGTGCTTTCATTGAGAGCCCCGCTATATCGTCAACAGAAGGATTGATGGCTCGCCTCTTCATCAATGACGACGCTGCATCCAGGGAAACCTTTCTCCCTGGACAGGTCTTTGTGTTCGGCGGCTTCGTGCTTAATGCCAACTCGACCGGCCGCCTCGACTAGGTCGACAGTTACGCCCCCGGCCACCAGATCAGGTTTGGAAACCTAAACTACATCGCTGACATCCGAGGAGATCTGATCATCGAGGGGTTCACGGCCTCGGTTGCCGCCCCTTCCCCCACGAAGGAAGCTCTTTGGATCCGCTCTTAGATCCTGCCCAGGGATCAACACTCACACCCGCCTCGGCCTTAGATCCGGAGCGGGTCGTATCGTCCAAAGACGGGAGGATTAGTCCCGCCGGACTCTTTTCTACCATGGAACTTCCAACCGGAGACCCAGATGTAGTTTTGGACCCGCCTCTGGATGACAACTCCGAACTATCGAGGTATGCATCGATCGGGCCCGATCAGGTGTCTGCCGCCAAACTCGGCCCTACAGATCGGCAGGTGCTACCTCTTGAGCATTGCGTTGGTTTTCCCTTGAAGAGGAAAGGGTGATGCAGCAAAGTAGCGTAAGTATTTCCCTCAGTTTTTGAGAACCAAGGTATCAATCCAGTAGGAGGCTCCTCACAAGTCCCTCCTACCTACACAAACAAACAAGAACCTCGCAACCAACGCGATAAAAGGGTTGTCAATCCCTTCACGGCCACTTGCGAAACTGAGATCTGATAGAGATAATAAGATAAGATAAATATTTTTGGTATTTTTATGATATAGATTGAAAAGTAAAGATTGCAAAATAAGATAGATGGGAAACTTATATGATGGAAGATAGACCCGGGGGCCATAGGTTTCACTAGTGGCTTCTCTCAAGATAGCATAAGTATTATGGTGGATGAACAAATTACTGCCGAGCAATTGATAGAAAAGTGCATAGTTATGAGAATATCTAGGCATGATCATGTATATAGGCATCACGTCCGCGACAATTAGACCGAAACGATTCTGCATCTACTACTATTACTCCACACATCGACCGCTATCCAGCATGCATCTAGAGTATTAAGTTCATAAGAACAGAGTAACACATTAGGCAAGATGACATGATGTAGAGGGATAAGCTCAAGCAATATGATATAAACCCCATCTTTTTATCCTCGATGGCAACAATACAATACGTGCCTTGCTGCCCCTGTCACTAGGAAAGGACACCGCAAGATCGAACCCAAAGCTAAGCACTTCTCCCATTGCAAGAAAGATCAATCTAGTAGGCCAAACCAAACTGATAATTCGAAGAGACTTGCAAAGATAACCAATCACACATAAAAGAATTCAGAGGAGATTCAAATATTTCTCATAGATAAACTTGATCATAAACCCACAATTCATCGGATCTCGACAAATACACTGCAAAAAGAGTTACATCGAATAGATCTCCAAGAAGATCGAGGAGAACATTGTATTGAGATTCAAAGAGAGAGAAGACGCCATCTAGCTAATAACTATGGACCCGAAGGTCTGTGGTAAACTACTCACAACTCATCGGAGAGGCCTTGGCGATGATGTAGAAGCCCTCCATGATCGGTTCCCCCTCCAGAGGAGCGCCGGAAAAGGCTCCAAGATGGGATCTCACGGGTACAGAAGCTTGCGGCAGTGGAAATAGGTTTTCGTGGTGCTCCCCGGTGTTTTCAGGGTATGCAAGTATATATAGGCGAAAGAAGTCGGTCAGGGGAGCCACGAGGGGACCATGAGGGTGGGGGGCGCGCCAGGAACCCTCGTGGCCACCTCGGCTGCTTCTTGACATCCACTCCAAGTCTCCTGGATTGCGTTTGTTCCAAAAAAGATCGCTCCCGAAGGTTTCATTCCGTTTGGACTCCGTTTGATATTCCTTTTCTTCGAAACATTGAAATAGGCAAAAAAAACAGCAATTCGGGCTGGGCCTCCGGTTAGTAGGTTAGTCCCAAAAATGATATAAAAGTGTAAAGTAAAGCCCATAAACATCCTAAACGGGTAATATAATAGCATGGAACAATCAAAAATTATAGATACGTTGGAGACGTATCAAGCATCCCCAAGCTTAATTCCTACTCGTCCTCGAGTAGGCAAATGATAAAAACAGAATTTTTGATGTGGAATGCTACCTAGCATATTTCTCAATGTAATTTTCTTTATTGTGGCATGAATGTTCAGACCCAAATGATTCAAGATAAAAGTTCATATTAACATAAAAATAGTAATACTTCAAGCATACTAACAAAGTAATCATGTCTTATCAAAATAGCATAGCCAAAGAAAGCTTATCCCTACAAAATCATATAGTTAGGCTATGCTTCATTTTTATCACACAAAATTCTCCCATCATGCACAACCCCGGTTTCAGCCAAGCAATTGGTTCATACATTTTAACGCGCTTCAGCCTTTTCAACTCTCACGCAATACATGAGCGCAAGCCATGGATATAGCACTATATGTGGAATGGGATGGTGGTTGTGAAGAAAATAAAAAGGGAGAAGATAGTCTCACATCAAGTAGGCGTATCAATGGGCTATGGAGATGCCCATTAATAGATATCAATGTGAGTGAGTAGGGATTGCCATGCAACGGATGCACTAGAGCTATAAATGTATGAAAGCTCAACAAAAGAAACTAAGTGGGTGTGCATCCAACTTGCTTGCTCACGAAGACCTAGGGCATTTTGAGGAAGCCCATCATTGGAATATACAAGCCAAGTTCTATAATGAAAAATTCCCACTAGTATATGAAAGTGACAACATAGGAGACTCTCTATCATGAAGATCATGGTGCTACTTTGAAGCACAAGTGTGGAAAAAGGATAGTAACATTGTCCCTTCTCTCTTTTCTCTCATTTTTTTATTTGGTGGGCTTCTTTGGCCTCTTTTTTTATTTGGGCTTCTTTGGCCTCTTTTATTTTTATGAAGTCTCCATCATACTTTCCTCATTTGGGACAATGCTCTAATAATGAAGATCATCACACTTTTATTGATTTACAACTCAAGAATTACAACTCAATACTTAGAACAAAATATGACTCTAGTGAATTCCTCCAGTGGTGTACCGGGATATGCAATGAATCAAGAGTGACATGTATGAAAGAATTATGAAGTTGGCCTTGCCACAAATACGATGTCAACTACATGATCATGCAAAAGCAATATGACAATGATGGAGCGTGTCATAGTAAACGGAACGGTGGAAAGTTGCATGGCAATATATCTCGGAATGGCCATGGAAATGCCATAATAGGTAGGTATGGTGGCTGTTTTGAGGAAGGTAAATGGTGGGTGTATAATACTGGTGAAAGTTGCGCGGCATAAGAAAGGCTAGCAATGGTGGAAGGGTGAGAGTGCGTATAATCCATGGACTCACATTAGTCATAAAGAACTCATATACTTATTGCAAAATTTTGTTAGCCCTCGAAGCAAAGTACTACTATGCATGCTCCTAGGGGAAGGGTTGGTAGGAGTTAACCATCGCGCGATCCCGACCTCCACACATAAGGAAGGCAATCAAAAGAGCACCCCATGCAACAAATTTGTTACACAACTTTTACCATACGTGCATGCTACGGGAATTGCCCACTTTAACACAAGTATTTCTCAATTTCATAATTACCACACTAGCATGACTCTAACATTACCACCTTTATATCTCAAAACAATTATCAAATATCAAATTGATCATAGTGTTTAATGCACTCTCTATGATAGTTTTTATTATACCCAACTTGGATGCCCATCATTCTAGGACCAATTTTATAACCATAGAAAATACCATGCTATTCTAAAAGACTCTCAAAATAATATAAGTGAAGCATGAGAGATCAATAATTTCTACAAAATAAAGCCACCGCCGTGCTCTAAAAAGATATAAGTGAAGTACTAGAGCAAAATTGTCTAGCTCAAAAGATATAAGTGAAGCACATAGTATTCTAATAAATTCCAAATCATGAGTGTCTCTCCCAAAAGGTGTGTACAGCAAGGATGATTGTGGTAAACTAAAAAGCAAAGACTCATATCATACAAGACGCTCCAAGCAAAACACATATCATGTGGTGAATAAAAATATAGCTCCAAGTAAAGTTACCGATAGACGAAGACGAAAGAGGGGATACCTTCCGGGGCATCCCCAAGCTTAGGCTTTTGGTTGTCCTTGAATTACCTTGGGGGTTCCTTGGGCATCTCCAAGATTAGGCTCTTGCCACTCCTTATGCCACAGTCCATCAAATCTTTACCCAAAACTTGAAAACTTCACACCACAAAACTCAACAGAAAATCTCATAAGCTCCGTTAGTGCAAGAAAGAAAAACCACCACTTAAGGTACTGTAATGAACTCATTATTTATTTATATTGGTGTTAAACCTACTGTATTCCAACTTCTCTATGGTTCGTACCCCCCGATACTAGCCATAGATTCATCAAAATAAGCAAACAACACACGAAAAACAGAATCTGTGAAAAACAGAACAGTCTATAGAAATCTGTAACTTTCAAATACTTCTGGAAATCTAAAAATCCTACCAAAATAGGAAGTCCTGTGAAATTTGTCTATTGGTCTACTGCAAGAAGAATCAACTAAAACACACGTTTATGTGATTTATTAAAATTATTCTCGTGCGTGCAAAATTTTCTGTTTTTCAGCAAGATCAAATTAACTATCACCGTAGGTTATCCTATAGGTTCTACTTGGCACAAACACTAATTAAAACATAAAACCACATCTAAATAGAAGCTAGATGATTTATTTATTGAATAACATCAAGGAAAAATATTGGATTGTCTTCCAACAAGCACTTTTCTTTAAAGCATTTTAGCTAGGCATTCATAATTTTAATGATGCTCACATGAAAAACAAGAATTGAAGCGCAAAGAGAGCATCATGAAACATGTGACAAACACATCTAAGTCTAACATACTTCCTATGCATAGGCATATGATAAGCAAACAAATTTGCAAGGCAAGCAAAAACTATCATATGCAAGGAAGAAGAAAGAGACGATAGCAATCTCAACATGACGAGAGGTAATTTAGTAAGATAAAAATTTCTACGACCATATTTTCCTCTCTCCTAATAATTACATGTGGGATCATAGGAAAATTCAAAAAAATAGTTATCACATAACATATTCTCAACACGATCCACATGCATGTGAAGTTGACACTCTTCCAAAATAGTGGGATTATCATTAACTAAAGTCATAACCTCTCCAAACCAACTCTTATAAAAAATACCATAAGATCGAACATTCTCCAAATATGTGGGATTTAAAGTTGACACTCTTCCAAACCCACTTTCAATATTATTGCAAACACTATTATCAATCTCATATTCATCATAGGGCTTAAATAAAATTTCAAGATCATAAGAAGAGTCACCCCAATCATGATCATTGCAACAAGTAGTGGACATAGAAAAACTAGCATTCCCAAGCTTAGGGTTTTGGATATTATTAGCACAATTGACATCAACAGAACTTGAAATAAAATAATTGCAATCATGCTTTTTATTCAAGGAGCTATCATGAATCTCTTCATAAATTTCTTCATCACAATTTTCAGATTCACGAATTTCAAGCAAAACCTCATAAAGATAATCTAGTGCACTCAAATCACTAGGATTTGGTTCATCATAATTGAATCTCTGAAAAGATTGGCAAGTGTATGAGGAGCCATAGATCTTAGGTTCTCTATTTAGCAATAAATAAATAACTGTTCCAACCAAACGAGCAAATGAGCCAAGTAAGACATCAAAGCAAACAAAAATACGAACAGAAGAAGGGTGAATAAAACGGCAAGGGTGAAGTTGGGGAGAGGAAAACGAGAGGCAAATGGCAAATAACGTAATGCGAGGGATAAGAGTTTGTGATGGTACTTGGTATGTCTTGACTTGTGCGTAGACCTCCCCGGCAACGGTGCCAGAAATCCTTCTTGCTACCTCTTGAGCACTGCGTTGGTTTTTCCTTGAAGAGGAAAGGGTGATGCAGCAAAGTAGCATAAGTATTTCCCTCAGTTTTTGAGAACCAAGGTATCAATCCAGTAGGAGGCTCCTCACAAGTCCCTCGTACCTACACAAATAAACAAGAACCTCGCAACCAATGTGATAAAGGGGTTGTCAATCCCTTCACGGCCACTTCCGGAACTGAGATCTGATAGAGATAATAAGATAAGATAAATATTTTGGGTACTTCTATGATATAGATTGAAAAGTAAAGATTGCAAAATAAGATAGATGGGAAACTTATATGATGGAAGATAGACCCGGGGGCCATAGGTTTCACTAGTGACTTCTCTCAAGATAGCATAAGTATTACGGTGGGTGAACAAATTACTGTCGAGCAATTGATAGAAAAGTGCATAGTTATGAGAATGTCTAGGCATTATCATGTATATAGGCATCACGTCCGCGACAAGTAGACCGAAACGATTCTGCATCTACTACTATTACTCCACATATCGACCGCTATCCAGCATGCATCTAGAGTATTAAGTTCATAAGAACAGAGTAACACATTAGGCAAGATGACATGATGTAGAGGGATAAACTCAAGCAATATGATATAAACCCCATCTTTTTATCCTCTATGGAAACAATACAATACATGCTTTCCTGCCCCTGCTGTCACTGGGAAAGGACACCGCAAGATTGAACCCAAATCTAAGCACTTCTCCCATTGCAAGAAAGATCAATCTAGTAGGCCAAACCAAACTGATAATTCGAAGAGACTTGCAAAGATAACCAATCACACATAAAAGAATTCAGAGGAGATTCAAATATTTCTCATAGATAAACTTGATCATAAACACACAATTCATCGGATCTCGACAAACACACCGCAAAAAGAGTTACATCGAATAGATCTCCAAGAAGATCGAGGAGAACATTGTATTGAGATTCAAAGAGAAAGAAGAAGCCATCTAGCTAATAATTATGTACCCTAAGGTCTGTGGTAAACTACTCACAACTCATCGGAGAGGCCTTGGCGATGATGTAGAAGGCCTTCGTGATCGATTCCCCCTCTGACGGAGCGCCGGAAAAGGCTCCAAGATGGGATCTCACGGGTACAGAAGGTTGCGGCGGTGGAAATAGGTTTTCGTGGTGCTCCCCGGTGTTTTCAGGGTATGCAAGTATATATAGGCGAAACAAGTCGGTCAGGGGAGCCACGAGGGTGGGGGCGCGCCCACCCCCCTAGGGGATGCCAGGCACCCTCGTGGCCGCCCCGGCTTCTTCTTGACGTTCACTCAAGTCTCCTCGATTGCGTTTGTTCCAAAAAGATCGCTCCCGATGGTTTCATTCCGTTTGGACTCCATTTGATATTCCTTTTCTTCGAAACACTGAAATAGGCAAAAAAAAATAGCAATTTGGATTGGGCCTCCGGTTAGTAGGTTAGTCCCAAAAATGATATAGAAGTGTAAAGTAAAGCCCATAAACATCCAAAATGGGTAATATAATAGCATGGAACAATCAAAAATTATAGATACGTTGGAGATGTATCAACAGGCTCCCACCCAACTTTCGCCTTTAGACGAAGCACTGGGTTTAATGCGATCTCTCACCATTACGGAAGCTTTGCCTCCGAACTCCATCCAACATGGGTTGGGGGCTGGGAGCGGGGAATTTTATGACCCGCCCACCACCCACTTAATAGCCACTATCGAGGACCTAACTGACATGCTAGACTACGCGTCCGAAGACATCGACGGTATGGATGACGATGCCGACGTCGAGACAGGCCAAGTCCCACCCATCACGAGGCATTGGACGGCCACTACAACCTATGACATATACATGATGGACACTACTGAGAAGAAGGACGATGATGGCATTCAAGATCCAGACAAGGACAAGTTTGTCGATGAACCACCAAAGCACAGGCGCCAGCGGCGCCGCTCACGATCACGTCGGATGAAGGATAGTAATACCGGCACAAGAGATAATGAGACTCTGGATAATGCTGAAGATCCCGAACACCCCGTCGAGCCCACGTCCGAACAAGATGAGAGGGAGGAGGGTCAGTATAGCCCCGAACACACTGATCATGAAGATTCGGAAGACAGCAATTATATGCTAGTCTCTGAAGAGGATGTTAGACTCGGGGACGAAGATTTTATCGTCTCAGAGGAACCCCTCGAACAAGAACGCTTCAAGCGACAGCTCCTCACCACAACGCGGAGCCTAAAAAGAAACATCAGCGGCTCAAAGCTGAACAGGATACGCTCAACGAAAGGTGGACCAAGATCTTGGCCGCCGAAGAGTACGGCCCCGATGCGACCAGTAAAGAGTTACCCCAAGCGTAAGCTGCTGCCACAGTTCAACAACGATGCCCTGGAGCCAATACCGTCAAAATACAATTACGCAGATCAGCCAGACCGACCACCACGTGGACGGGACAAAATGGCACATCAAGCCGAACACCGACCAACAAAGCCGGCCAGACCAGATCAATCTACGGATAAAGAGGTCGTGCCCCGGCGAGAGATAACGACTATGAAGCCTGGCGCGATGAACATTACAATATTCGGGATCCACACCGAACACAAATGTCATCCAACCTCCGCCGTGATGTTGCACGATGTAGAGGTGCCGCACACCCTATGTGTTTTACCGGTGAGGTAATGCAGCACCAGTTTCCATAAGGATTTAAACCCGTAAACATCGAACAGTACGATGGAACGACGGATCCGGCCGTCTGGATTGAAGATTTCCTTCTCCACATTCATATGGCTCGTGGAGATGATCTCCACGCCATTAAATATCTTCCTCTAAAGCTGAAAGGGCCATCATGGTACTGGCTGAACATCCTCCCAAAGAACTCCATTGGAACCTGGGAAGATTTAGAAGATGCTTTTCGGGCCAACTTTCAGGGCACTTATGTCCGGCCACTAGATGCGGATGACTTGAGTCACATAATCTAGCAACCAGGCAAATCGGCCCGCAAGCTTTGAAACCGGTTCCTAATTAGAAAGAACCAAATCATGGACTGTCCGGACGTCGAAGCCTTAGCGGCCTTCAAACACAGCGTCCGAGACGAATTGGCTCGCCCGACACCTAGGGTAGGAGAAGCCAAAGACCATGGCAGCTTTAACTACACTCATGACACGTTTTTGTGTGGGTGAAGATAGTTGGTTGGCTCGTAGAAGCAACAACTCCGGTGACCCCGACACTTCTGAGGCCAGGGATGGCAATGGTAAACCACTCCGCAATAAAAACAAACGTTGGAGCAACAATGACGACGCAGATGATACGACAGTCAATGCCGGATTCAGCGGTTCTAAATCCGGTCTGCGGGAGAAACCTTTAAAAGGCAACAGGGACGGTCCATCCAATTTGGACAAAATCCTTGAGAGGCCCTGTTAGATTCATGGCACACCCGATAAGCCTGCTAACCACACCAACAGAAACTGTTGGGTTTTCAAACAGGCCGGTAAGATAAATACCGAACACAAGGGAAAGGGACCTCCAAGTGAGGACGATGATGAGCCCCGTCAACCGAACACCAGGGGCCAAAAGCAGTTTCCCCCCGAGGTGAAAACAGTGAACATGATCTATGCCACTCACATTCCCAAAATGGAGCGCAAGCGCACACTTAGGGACGTCTACGCCGTAGAGCCTGTCGTCCCAAAATTTAATCCATGGTCAGCCTGTCCGATCACCTTCGATCGCAGGGATCACCCAACCAGTATCCGTCGCGGGGGTTCGGCCGCCCTGGTACTTGATCCAATCATCGACGGATACCACCTCACTAGAGTCCTTACGGATGGCGGCAGCAGTCTCAACTTGATTTATCAAGACACCGTCCGCAAAATGGGCATTGACCCATGAAAAATCAAGCCTAGTAATACTACCTTTAAAGGTGTGATACCCGGCGTGGAGGCCCGTTGTACGGGTTCATTAACACCGGGGGTAGTATTCGGCTCCCCAGACAACTTCGAAGTGAAGAATTGATCTTCGACATCGTCCCCTTCCGCAGTGGGTTATCACGCACTACTCAGGAGAACTGCTTTCGCCCGCTTTAATGTAGTCCCGCACTATGCTTATTTGAAGCTTAAGATGCCCGGACCACGTGGCGTTATTACAGTCAATGAAAATATGAAGCGCTCCCTCAGTACTGAAGAGCACACCGCGGCCCTTGCAGCCGAAGTGTATAGCGGCCTCACTAAGCCGAATAGTTGGTAGTGAGAATCTCTCCCGAAATGATTGGCAGTGCTGTATAAGCAAGGTTTAAATTCTTGAAAAAGATAAGCGAGGTTTAAATGGGAGGCCATGGCATTTCGGTGCCTGGAATCAAGCAGCAAATGTGAGAAAGTTGAACGTTTCCGGTTTGGACGGTGACTGTATTGGCTCACCTACACAGCTGCACCGCTAGAGGGCTAACCAAAGACCAGACATATCTCGTCGCATGGCTGATTTTGTGTAGGCAACGATGACCCGTGCCGTGAGTGGTTGGGTCATCCTAGCTGGAGAGCTCATTTCAAAAAATATCACATGGAGCCAGTACTTTATTAGGAAAACAGAAATCCGTTTATGGGCCAGATGATCCAAAATGTAAGCAGGTAGAAGTGTAGCCGTGTACGTATTCTGCAGCAACGGCAATGAAAGAAGGATAACGCCTTAGCCATGGAGTGTCAAATTTGTAGTTTTGTACAGAGGGATTTTAACGCTGCACGATGTGGCCAAAGGGCTGGGGTGGTGGTGATTCGCTTTCGGTGCGCAGGGTGATTCGCTTTCATGTGAGTATGTGACTGGCCACGCATGGGTAGTACCAACAACGACTGCAGGTTCTACTCCTGGCTATGAAAACTGGCGGGTGTGTGTCGCAGCTAGCTCATGAGAGAAAGCGATGCCAGCGTCACTGACCACTCAGTTGGGTTTTCATGCCATGGTCACATGCGGTCTTGCAAGAGCGATCTCGGACTTGATGAGAGCTCGCTGCTGGTTGATACGGCCAAAGAGTGGATTCTGAACGTGCTGGAAGGGAGAATGTGAGGGATATGATCATTATGCTCGTTTTTGGCGGCTCTGGTCATTTGCGATCGGGTATAGTTCATGGGAGGGACGTCCCTCCTCCTGAAGCCACAGCCCATGTTCCTGAAGAGCTATATGATGTCGCTAAATCTTGCAAGGATGTTTAGCATTGAGGAAATTATCAAAGGGAGAATGCCTATGATGGACAATGGTCATGTTCCACAAATAAGAGAACCGCGTCTGTTTTTGCCATGGCCTCTGCTGCTAGCAAATCGAGTAGCCCTCTGAGTGGATGGTGCCTTCTTGGCTGCTCACGGTACCGCGACACACGGACATGATCCTTAGGAGGCACGATGAAAGTGTCATATTTTCTACATACTTGTCCTTATTTAACTGCAATGATGTATTGGATTCATGCTTTGATGTAGGGCATGACGTTGTCGATACAAAATAGTGAAGGCCCAATCATTGTCCAGGCTGACTCCTCAGATGCGTTGGTGACACTCTCCGGGGAGGGCTTGACACGTTCAACATATTGTCATATTGTTGTTGGGTTACTGTGGAGAGGTAGAAACTCCTCAATACATGGTGATCCTCCATGTAGCTATACAACAATGTTATATTCAGAAAAAGCCCATTCCACTCACCTGAAGAAAATGGATGGTTCGCATAACTCGTGAACTATTTTCAGCTTACTTAACCCCATAATCTCACCAACACTTCTTCTTCGGTACACTCCCCCTAAACACAAGGACGGCTCAGATTAGCCCATACCCCTTCATAAGTAGGGGCATGATAGCCATTTTTTATAAACTCTTCACGTATATGCTGTATTTTTTTAGTATCACGTATACGCTGTACATTAACGGACGTTCACACCCTGCCGTGCTGGGCTGGCCCATTCAGCACATTCATCCTTTCTTTTTTCTGAAACCGCAAAAAAAGGTGCTTGCCGCAGGTTTCGAACCTAGGTCTTCAACAATTAGCACAGCCGCAATAACCAGCTAGGCAACCGGACCTCAAGTGTTATGTAAGTTTTTTATACTTGAAATACAACACTGGAAAAGCGCAACATTTTCTGGTTGTTTTTCTTTTCTTTTTTTGTTTCTTAAATGCGTGAAGTTCTTATAATTCGTGATTTTTTTAATCAAAAATGACGAAAAAGTTTCAAATTCTTGAATTTTCCATTCAAATCAGTGAACTTTGTCCCCCAAAATTGATCAGTTTTCTTCACAAATTCGTGAACTATTTCGCAAGTTGGCAATTTGTTATTGAAAACTGTTGGTCTTTTTTATAAATTGATGAACTTTGTTTCTAAATCAATGGATTTTTTAAATTTTGTTAATTTTTTTCCAAATCAATGAACTTAATTTGAATTATTGATGAACTTTTTTCAAAATCAATAAAAGAAAAGAAAAACAAAATAATATAGAAACCCATGTAAAAACTGGAGAAAAAACCAGCCCGGCTGAAAAGGAAAACCACAGTCTTTCTTTTTAGCGTTATATTTGACGCACTACAAAAGATGGAAAAGGGAAACTTAGACCATGATCAACGGAGGTGTTCGAGTAGGCGAGATGGCTCCGTCTACGAGCAAGTCGTTTCCCGACATGCTTGAAATGGCCCAAAAAAATTTTCATGCCTTGTATGACCAATTCAAGGCACCATGCCAAGTTGTTTTGGTTTTTGACAAGTTTTGCATTTTTTGTAGTTTTCTCGGTAAAAAAAATGCTTGATAATGGGCGGCCGTGTCGCAACTGAAAAGGTTGGGGTCATTTTAAGAAAATAAGAAATCAAATGAAAAAATAGAAAATAAAATAAAACGCTTAGGCCTTGGCCCAACTAGGCGGCGACATTGCTCTCGTCGGGCACGTGTTGGGCCGGTCCAAGAGCTCACGGATTTGAAAAGTTCATCAATTGTTTTAAAAATATTCATGGATTTGAATATTTTCACAAAAATTCAAAACAAAGTTCACTATGAAATTTGCAAAAAAGTTTTCTCGGTCTTGGGAACCTCGGGTCCCAGCCATTTTTTTTCCTGTTTTGGGACCTTCTCGGAGGTCGTGAACCGTGTTTTTCTTTTTCTTTTTATCTTCTCTCGTGTTTATTTTTTTGTCTTCCGCACAAGAAGTGAAAAACAAGCCAAGAAAGCAAATGTGATGTGCTGTCCACTCTTTTTTATCTTCTCTTTTTTTCATGGCGTTATGTCTCCCGCACAAGAAGTTAAAAACAAGCCAAGAAAGCAAATGTTATGTGCTGTCCAGGATGGTTCGAATCCAGCCGAGGGCATCCATTTTTTTACAATTAAAACTGAAAAAACGTAAATGGGCTGAGCCCAAGAGGGAGGGCTGTTCGCCGGGTATTACAGCGTATATACGTTCTATGTAGGAAAGTGAATACAATTTGTAAAAAGTCCATACTATCCTTTATACATTTTGTAGGGGGGGTATACCGAAGCACTTCTCACTCACCAATGCCGTTCAGAAAATCATCATTAGTGGTTTGCACGCGTGGTTTTACTGGCATGGACGAGGTCAAAACGATTTGTTGACCAATTGGGGCAATTACGCTTGCGCTGCAGTGTTGCTACCACAGTGACGCACAGAATGGCTGTACAGGTGTTCATTTGGACTAGGGCTTGGCCCTATGGGCTTAGGGAGTAACGCCGCATCCGACTGAGGAGTTGGGCATGGTCGAGAGGACCCGAAGCATTGCCGGTAAGGACCTCCGGCGACTACACCACGGTTATGGGCGACACACAACACGTGTAGACTACATAGATGAGGGAGGGAACGGGAAGGCTGCAGACGAGTAGGAGACTCACCTAGGGGGTGTTGGCGTAGGAAGGGAGATCGAGGGTGCTCTGCAGCAAAGCCATGGACGCCGAAGGGGCAGCCGGAGCGTAGGCTTGCCGGGAAGGGGCTCGGGGTCGCGGGCCTCGCCGAGAAGCTATCTAGAAGGTGTGTGAGGTGGTCTTGGGTTAAGAAAGGGGTCGTGGAGGTCGGGGGCACGCTAGTGATCGTGAATTTTGGCGCAGTGGCTGGCGGCAGTGGCGAGAAAGATGACGATGTCATGCTTGATTGGGTTGGCTCGGCACAATGAATTTGGAAGAGTTGAAGAGGGCAATGAGGCAGATGTTCCGAACATTTTGGTGTGTATATTTGCTTCCTCCGCCACGTGCACGGTGACGGTGGCCGTCGATCGGTACTTCGAACTTGAAATGAGCATGAAAAGATTAACGAGACTTCTTTCTCTTTTGAGTTTTTTTGGCGGACCTGCCGCACAAGATCTTTGGTCTCCCCCTGGAATACCGAAGCTCGGGCGCTCTCTAGTGACCGTGGATGTGGCAGGTAGAGGAGGGAGAAAGGAAAGCACGGCCCCATTGGTCAACAAACCGTTCACCTCGTCCATGTCAGCAAAATCACTCGAGCAAACCCACCAATGATGATTTCTGAACGCGATGGTTAGTTTAGGGGGTTCAGTGAACCGAAAAAAGTTCATGAAGTTAATGCAAACCACCCATTTTCTTCACAGGAGTAAAATGGACATTGTTCTGCATGGAATAAATTCCTTTCACCTACAGTTTTTTTTATTAAGGAGTCCCTCCAAAGTGCAATTTTTTTTCGAGACATACTCCAGATTACAACTTTTTTAGGGACAAAGCCAAACTTTATTACTCAAAGACCACAAACAGAGTTCACATCTAAATGTTGTCATAGATGTGATGAGGCCCGTTTTGGCCCACCAACCACCTTTTTGTCTTCGTCTGATTGATGAGAGCAGCTAATCGAAGAGTATTTCTTCGGGAGCCCCGCAAGGGTCGTCTGGGATGGACTGGGAGCGTGCCACTTGGCGCGCTCTTAGCCGTCGCCACGTGTCACGCTCTGGGCGTTTTCTCCGAATTTTTTTTTCTGTACGCGTTTTTGGCTTTTAGATGATTTTTTCCAGTTATTTTGGCTTTTCTGTTTTCCCTGCCTTTCCTTAGGATTTCGACCAATTTTGTCGAAACAAAAAGTTATTTTTCCCAAAAAAACATATTTTTTTTCTCCTTCCGTGAGGCATAGATTTACTTCTCATGGAGGCACAGATTTGCTTCCATGAAAGGCATGGTCTTGCCTCTCAAAAAGGGGGAAAACGTGTTTTTTTTCGTTCCGCGAGAGGCATGGATTTACTTCTCGTGGAGGTATGGATTTGCTTCCGCGAAATGCACTGTCGTGCCTCCTGAAAAAAGAAATAAAAATGTGTTTTTCATTTCACGAGAGGCACGAATTCACTTCTCGTGTAGGCACGGATTTGCTTCTGCGAGAGGCATGGTAGTGCCCCTCGGAAAGGAAAAAAAACGCATTTTTTCATATATTTTTTGTTCCGCTAGAGGCACAAATTTACTTTTCGTGGAGACACAGTCGTGGCTCTTAGAAAAGAGAAAAAACGCGTGCCTATTTAAAAAGGAAAAAAAGCATGCTCCCTGTTCGGTTTTTTCGTCACAAAAATGTTCGTCGAAACCTATCAACAGGGGATCTAGTTTTGAAAATCTCGAGCAAGGGATCCAATGGTAAAGACGGTTCGAGATTTAAATGTGTTGTTTAAGAGATAAGACGTTTTGAATACACGAGTCTATGAAAAAAACTGAAAATTCGTATGCGCCACTTGTGGCAACCTGATAAAGTGGGTGTGATCTTTCAAAAAAGTATTTCTTAATTAATGATTTCGCTGATTGATAGTGTGCATGTATAAACCTCCTATGCAACGCTTATAGTGCTTGTTTGTGAAACCAACGGCCGCATGGCTTCCTTCCTTTTTTTCTGAGGTGACATGGCTGCTTTCCTGGGTCGGACAAGAAGGTGGGCTGGTGCTGGCCACTAGCTGTTGTTTCGTTCGCTCAGTCCATAGTTAACCGGTCATAGACTGAATGACTTTTGAAACAACCTTAGATTTTTTTTTGTTAACTTGAAAAACAGCTCGTGAAATTAGAATATTTGGCAAATTCAGAAAAAAGTTATGAGTTAAAGAGAATCATAAGTTTGGACAAAAATGTGGATTTGAAAAATAAATTCATGTACTTCACAAAGGGTTCACGGATTTGAGAAAAAGTTCTCCAAATTGAAAAAATAATAATTGTGCATGAATCTGAAAAATATTCACGAATTAATAAAAGTTCACAAATATGAAAAACGTTCGGGGGTCCCGTGGATTCGAAGAAAGCTCATGGATTTCAAAAAAGGTTCACACGTTCCAAAAAGATTTTATGAATTTTAAAAAGTTTGTGAGTTTGAAAACAGTTCATGGATTTAACAAAAAGTATGAAAAATCCAAAAAAATACTTTTTCCCATGAATTTGAAAAAATATTGACGAATCCCATAAAAAAAGTTCACAAATTTGAAAAATTGTGTGTTCCACAGATATGAGAAAAAAATTCATAGGCTGAAAAAAGGTTTATAAAATTGGAAAAAATCATGCATTTGAAAATTTTCAAAATTCAAAAAACATTCATGAATTTTCAAGAATTTCCAAAAGCATGTGATAAAAATTGCGAGTGAATAAAGAATATATAAAGAAAAAAGATATACGGAAGAGAAAAAGAAAAATGGAAAAAAAAGAAAAACCCAATTAGTAACCAGCCTGTAGAAACCAGAGAAAAACCAGATGCAAAACCATGGAAGCATCTAAAGGCTTCCCCAATAGGGTTGCACCATCAACTTCAGACATGGCAGGCGCATTGCGTGTGTAGGTTGCGGGCGCCCCTATGTCTTGCTTATAGCGAGACCTAGGAAATCATTGCATCAAAGAGTGCACCAGATAGGCCGGCCTAGGCGCAGGAGACCACATCCTCATTTTTTTCACTTTTCTTGTGTTTTTTATTCTTCTTTTACTTTGGTTTATACTTCCAAATATTATAAATAAATATGTTACAAAGAAATTACATAAAAAAAATTGAACAAATATATAACCTAAGCATTTGAAAATTTTCAAATTGTGTATGGATAAAAAATGTTTATCATGTATACCAAAAATGTATATAAAAATATACAATGTGTGTGAAAAAGGTTAATCATTCTTGGCTGCTCACGGCGAAAGGTACGCGCCCGACAGCGAAACGATGTGGACGATGTATTTCCAACGCCGCCGAGGAGCAAATCGCCTCCGTCAACGACATCATTCCCCGCGGTCGCCTCAACGCCGAAGGACGTCGCGAGTGGTGGGGCGTCCCCGGCCGCACCCTCGACGCCGTCCTCGACCACATCGAGACTGGCAACGTGCCGCGGCTCGAGTACCCGACGCGGCCGTCCTTCTCTCGTCGCCGCGGCAGTTCCTGGATGACGCGGCGAATGGAGCCGGGGCCGTCCTCGTCGTCGGGCTCCGGCTCGCTGGCCCTCCACCCCATCAGGCCCGAGCCGGA
Source organism: Triticum timopheevii (assembly GCA_963921465.1). Lineage (NCBI taxonomy): Eukaryota > Viridiplantae > Streptophyta > Magnoliopsida > Poales > Poaceae > Triticum > Triticum timopheevii. The sequence continues at coordinate 160,533,577 of OY997272.1, forward strand.
GGGGACACAGCTCGGGCGTCGCGCTCGCAGCGGCGCCCTCGTTATCAACGAGCCCTCACCGCCTGCGATGGCACCGGCGAGGCGCTCCCTGCGCCTGGTCCAGCCGAAGCCCGAGTCGGGCTTGCTCCCCGTGAAGCCGGAGCACGTCGACATGGTGGCCCCCGACGACGAGTCCGCCCTCAAATGGGCGAAGGAGGACTACGTCCACGAGCAGGTGCGCCGCCAGCGCCGGGCGTACCTGAAGCACCAGGCCCGTCGCCGCGCCGAGGATGGCGGCGTTATCGTCATCGACAACGATGAGGAGGGCGAGGCCAGGCTGCCAAGCGCCCCACCACGTGTCGGCGACCCTTGTCAGGGCTGTAGCAGGGACGTCTGATACGTCCATTTTGCATCATGCTTTTATATCATTATTTATTGCATTATGGGCTGTTATTTCACGTTATATCACAATACTTATGGATATTCTCTCTTATTTTATAAGGTTTACATGAAGAGTGAGAATGCCGGCAGCTGGAATTCTGGGCTGGAAAAGGAGCAAATATTGGAGACCTATTCTGCACAACTCCAAAAGTCCTGAAACTCCACGGAATATCTTAAAATAAATAAGGAAAAATCATCGTCAAAGATGAAGGCCAGGGGGCACACACCCTGCTCACGAGGGTGGGGGGCGCCCCCCCCCCCTAGGGCGCGCCCCCCACCTCGTGGGCCCCCTGGTGGCTCTCCGACGTCCATCTTCTCCTATATGAAGTCTTTCGATGATAAAAAAATAAAAGGCGACCTTTCGGGACGAGACTCCGCCGCCACGAGGCGGAACCTTGGCGGAACCAATCTAGGGCTCCTGTAGAGCTGTTCTGCCGGGGACACTTCCCTCTGGGAGGGGGAAATCATCACCATCGTCATCACCAACGCTCCTCTCATCGGGAGAGGGCAATCTCCATCAACATCTTCACCAGCACCATCTCATCTCCAAACCCTAGTTCATCTCTTGTATCCAATTCTTGTCTCCAAGTCCGGGATTGGTGCTAGTAGGTTGCTAGTAGTGTTGATTACTCCTTGTAGTTGATGCTAGTTGGTTTATTTGGTGGAAGATCATATGTTCAGATCCTTTATGCATATTATTACCCCTCTGATTATGAACATGAATATGCTTTGTGAGTAATTACGTTTGTTCCTGAGGACAAGGGAGAAGTCTTGCTATTAGTAGTCATGTGAATTTGGTATTCGTTCGATATTTTGATAAGATGTATGTTGTCTAGCCTCTAGTGGTGTTATGTGAACATCGACTACATAACACTTCACCATTATTTGGGCCTAGAGGAAGGCATTGGGAAGTAATAAGTAGATGATGGGTTGCTAGAGTGACAAAAGCTTAAACCCTAGTTTATGCGTTGCTTCGTAAGGGGCTGATTTGGATCCATATGTTTCATGCTATGGTTAGGTTTACCTTAATACTTTTGTTGTAGTTGCGGATGCTTGCAATAGAGGTTAATCATAAGTGGGATGCTTGTTCAAGTAAGAACAGCACCCAAGCACCGGTCCACCCACATATCAAATTATCGAAGTACCGAACGCGAATCATATGAGCGTGATGAAAACTAGCTTGACGATATTCCCATGTGTCCTCGGGAGCGCTTTTCCTATTATAAGAGTTTGTCCAGGCTTGTCCTTTGCTACAAAAAGGATTGGGCCACCTTGCTGCACTTTATTTACCTTTGTTACTTGTTGCTCATTACAATTTATCTTATCACAAAACTATCTGTTACCACTTATTTCAGTACTTGAAGAGAATACCTTGCTGAAATCCGCTTATCATTTCCTTCTGCTCCTCGTTGGGTTCGACACTCTTACTTATCGAAAGGACTACGATAGATCCCCTATACTTGTGGGTCATCAAGACTCTTTTCTGGTGCCGTTGCCAGGGAGTGAAGCGCTTTGGTAGGTGGAATTTGGTAAGGAAAAATTTATATAGTGTGCTGAAATTTTCTGTCACTTATTACTATGGAAAGTAATTGTCTGAGGGGCTTGTTCAGGGTATCTTCACCCCGTCTAGTAGAGCAAAGAGTTGCTCCTCAACCTACTGAACCTACTGAACCTATTGAAAATGAAACTCCTTTTGAGATTCCTTCGGGTATGATGGAAAAACTGCTAGCTAACACTTTTACAGGAGATGGAACAAAGCATCCTGATGAACATCTACGCTATGTGGATGAAGTTTGTGGACTATTTAAGCTTGCAGGTATACCCGCTGATGTTGTTAAGAAGAAGGCCTTCCCTTTATCTTTGAAGGGAGACGCATTGACATGGTACAGGCTATGTGATGATATGAGATCATGGAACTATAAAAGATTGAAATTGGAATTTCATCAAAAGTACTACCCTATGCATCTTGTTCATCGTGATCGCAATTATATATATAATTTTTGGCCTCGCGAAGGAGAAAGCATCGCTCAAGCTTGGGGGAGGCTTAAATCAATGTTATATTCATGCCCCAATCATGAGCTCTCAAGAGAACTAATTATGCAAAGTTTTTATGCTCGGCTTTCTGATAACAATCGCACCATGCTCGATACTTCTTGTGCTGGCTCTTTTATGATGAAGACTATTGAATTCGGATGGAATTTATTGGATAGAATTAAACGCAACTCTGAAGATTGGGACCTCGACGAAGGTAGGTAGTCAGGTATGACACCTAAGTTTGATTGTGTTAAATCTTTTATGGACACCGATATTTTCCGTAAGTTTAGCACTAAATATGGACTTGACTCTGAGATAGTAGCTTTTTTCTGTGAATCTTTTGCTACTTATGTTGATCTCCCCAAGGAGAAGTGGTTTAAATATCATCCTCCCATAGAAGTAAAAGTAGCTGCACCTATTAAAGTTGAAGAAAAGACTGTCACTCACAATGATCCTATTGTTCCCACTTCTTATGTTGAGAAACCACCTTTCCCTGTTAGAATGAAGGATCATGCTAAAGCTTCAAATGTTGTTCGTAAAAGCAATATTAGAACTTATACACCTCCTGAGCAAGTCAAAGTAGAACCCAATATTGCTGTTCTTAAAGATCTCTTGTCTGATAATATTGATGGGCATGTTATTCAATTCTGTGGTGAAACTGCTAGAATTGCTAAACCTTGTGCTAGAGATAAACATAGACCTGTGGTAGGCTTCCTGTTATTTCTGTTAAAATAGGAGATCATTGTTATCATGGCTTATGTGATATGGGTGCTAGTGCTAGTGTTATACCCATTGACTTATACAAAGAAATTATGCATGATATTGCACCTGCTGAGTTAGAGGATATTGATGTTACAATTAAACTTGCCAATAGAGATACTATATCTGCAATGGGAATTGTTAGAGATGTTGAAGTCTTGTGTGGAAAAACCAAATATCCCGCTGATTTTCTTGTTCTTGGTTCTCCACAAGATAGCTTTTGTCCCATTATATTTGGTAGACCCTTCTTGAATACTGCTAATGCTAAGATAGACTGCGAAAAGAATGTTGTTACTGTTGGCTTGGATGATATGGTTCATGAGTTTAATTTCTCTAAATTTAGTAAACAACATCGTGAGGAAGAATTTCCTAGTAAGGATGAAATTATTGGTCTTGCTTCTATTGCCGTACCTCCTAGTGATCCTTTAGAACACTATTTGCTAGACCATGAAAATGATATGTTCATGAATGAAAGAAGGGAAATAGATGAAGTATTCTTTAAACAGGAACCTATTCTGCAACACAATTTGCCTGTTGAAATCCTAGGGGATCCTCCTCCACCCAAGGGTGATCCCGTGTTTGAGCTTAAACCGTTGCCTGATAATCTTAAATATGCTTATCTTGATGAAAAGAAAATATATCCTGTCATTATTAGTGCTAACCTTTCAGAGCATGAAGAAGAAAGATTATTGAAAACTCTAAAGAAGCACCGAGCCACTATTGGATATACTCTGGATGATCTTAAGGGCATCAGTCCCACTCTATGTCAACATAAAATAAATTTGGAAGCGGATGCCAAACCAGTTTGTAATCCTCAACGACGTTTGAATCCTAAAATGAAAGAAGTGGTAAGAAAAGAAATACTCAAGCTTCTGGAGGCAGGTATAATTTATCCCATTGCTGATAGTCAGTGGGTAAGTCCTGTCCATTGTGTCCCTAAGAAGGGAGGTATTACTGTTGTCCCTAATGATAAAGATGAATTGATTCCGCAAAGAATTATCACAGGTTATAGGATGGTAATTGATTTCCGCAAATTAAATAAGGCTACTAAGAAAGATCATTACCCCTTACCTTTTATTGATCAAATGCTAGAAACATTATGCAAACATACACATTATTGCTTTTTAGATGGTTATTCTGGTTTCTCCCAAATACCTGTGTCGGCTAAAGATCAATCAAAGACTACTTTTACATGCCCTTTTGGTACTTTTTCTTATAGACATATGCCTTTTGGTTTATGTAATGCACCTACTACCTTTCAAAGATGCATGATGGCTATATTCTCTGACTTTTGCGAAAAGATTTGTGAGGTTTTCATGGACGACTTTTCCGTCTATGGTTCCTCTTTTGATGATTGCTTGAGCAATCTTGCTCGAGTTTTGCAGAGATGTGAAGAAACTAATCTTGTCTTGAATTGGGAAAAGTGCCACTTTATGGTTAATGAAGGTATTGTCTTGGGGCACAAAGTTTCTGACAGAGGTATTGAAGTTGATAAAGTCAAGGTTGATGCTATTGAAAAGATGCCATGTCCCAAGGACATCAAAGGTATAAGAAGTTTCCTCGGTCACGCCGGATTTTATAGGAGGTTCATTAAGGACTTCTCAAAAATTTCTCGGCCACTGACTAATTTACTACAAAAAGATGTACCATTTGTCTTTGATGATGATTGTGTAGAAGCATTTGAAATACTTAAGGAAGCATTAGTCTCTACACTTGTTGTTCAGCCACCTGATTGGAATTTACCCTTTGAAATTATGTGTGGTGCTAGTGATTATGCTGTAGGTGCTGTTCTAGGGCAAAGAGTTAATAGGAAATTAAATGTTATCCATTATGCTAGTAAGACTCTAGACAATGCTCAAAGAAATTATGCTACTACCGAAAAGGAACTTTTAGCAGTTGTATTTGCTTGTGGTAAATTCGGACCCTATATTGTTGATTCTAAAGTAACTATTCACACTGATCATGCTGCTATTAAATATCTTATGGAAAAGAAAGATGAAAAACCTAGACTTATTAGATGGGTTCTCTTGCTGTAAGAGTTTGATTTGCATATTTTTGATAGAAAAGGAGCTGAGAACCCCGTTGCGGATAACTTATCTAGGTTAGAGAATGTTCTTGATGACCCACTACCTATTGATGATAGCTTCCCTGATGAACAATTAAATGTCATAAGCACTTCTCGTAGCACTCCTTGGTATGCTGATTATGCTAATTATATTGTTGCTAAGTTTATACCACCTAGCTTCACATACCAACAAAAGAAAAAGTTTTTCTATGATTTGCGATATTACTTTTGGGATGACCCACATCTTTATAAAGAAGGAGTAGATGGTGTTATTAGACGCTGTGTACCTGAGCATGAACAGGAACATATCCTACGCAAGTGTCACTCCAAAGCTTATGGAGGACACCACGCTGGAGATAGAACTGCACATAAGGTATTGCAATCTGGTTTTTATTGGCCTACTCTCTTCAAGGATGCCCGTAAGTTTGTTTTGTCTTGCGATGAATGTCAAAGAATTGGTAATATTAGTAGACGTCAAGAAATGCCTATGAATTATTCACTTGTTATTGAACCATTTGATGTTTGGGGCTTTGATTATATGGGACCTTTTCCTGCCTCTAATGGTTATACACATATTTTAGTTGATGTTGATTACGTTACTAAGGGGGTAGAAGCTATTCCAACTAGTAGTGCTGATCATAACACTTCTATTAAAATGCTTAAGGAAGTTATTTTTCTGAGGTTTGGAGTCCCTAGATATTTAATTACTGATGGTGGTTCACACTTTATTCATGGTGCTTTTCGTAAAATGCTTGCTAAATATGACGTTAATCATAGAATTGCATCTCCATATCACCCGCAGTCTAGTGGTCAAGTAGAATTGAGCAATAGAGAGCTCAAATTAATTTTGCAAAAGACTGTTAATAGGTCTAGAAAGAATTGGTCCAAGAAACTGAATGACGCATTGTGGGCCTATAGAACTGCATATAAGAATCCTATGGGTATGTCTCCGTATAAAATGGTTTATGGAAAAGCATGTCACTTACCTCTCGAACTAGAACATAAGGCATATTGGGCTATTAAAGAGCTCAACTATGATTTCAAACTTGCCAGTGAGAAGAGGTTATTTGATATTAGCTCACTTGATGAATGGAGAACCCAAGCTTATGAAAATGCCAAGTTGTTTAAAGAAGAAGTTAAAAGATGGCATGAAAAAAGGATACAAAAGCGTGAGTTTAATGTAGGTGATTATGTATTGCTATACAACTCTCGTTTAACATTTTTTGCAGGAAAACTTCTCTCCAAATGGGAAGGTCCCTACGTTATCGAGGAGGTCTATCGTTCCGGTGCCATAAAAATCAACAACTTTGAAGGCACAAATCCAAAGGTGGTAAATGGTCAAACAATCAAACACTATATCTCAGGTAATCCTATAAATGTTGAAAGCAATATTATTGAAACCGTAACCCCGGAGGAATACATAAGGGACACCTTCCAGACTGTTCCAGACTCTGAAAAGGAATAGGTATGTCGTATGGTAAGTAAACCGACTCCAAAACAATTTTGAAGGCAATATTTCTCCGTTTTGGAATATTTAGAAAAATAGAAAAATAAGTAGTAGTCCGGGGAGGACATGAGGCCTGCACGAGGGTGGAGGGCGCCCCCCCCCCTACCTCGTGAGCACCTCGTGTGCCCTATAGACTCCGTTTCCTTGCACGATACGTATTTTGGTCGGTAAAAATTCATTATATATACTCCCGAAGGTTTTGACTCCCGTATCACGCAAATATCCTCTGTTTTTGTTTCAAGCTGCTGCTGTTGCAGATTAGAGCAAGATGTCTTCTCAAGAGTCAGTCGGGGAGAGCCGGATATCTAACCCGGCACCGGAACCAAGGGCAAACAGCGACGCTGACCACTTTGGGCCAGCAACGGAGGAGGAGATGGAGGCTGACCTGATGAGGGTAGATGCCATGGAAGATCAAGAAGTCACCTCTTGCCTCCGAGCTGGGTTTACGATGGGGGAACTACAGAGCTCAGCTATTCCAAACTCGGTTATCCCTTCCAATGTTAGATTTCTTTCCTATGAAAATATGAGGAGGAGTGTCTCTTGTTCTCCCATAGCTATGCAACATCCTTGGGTGCAAGGAGCTTTAGCCATTACAGGAAAGCTTCGCAAGGAAATAATGGACCTCAAGCAGCAAGTCAATAAGCTCGAGGAGGAGAACCTTATCTTGAGGGGAATCATCGCCAAGAATATTACACCAACAACAAAGAAGGAGAAATAATCACAAGGGTATGGGCACTCCCCTTGGCAACTGCCAAGCTTGGTGGAGTTGCCCTGGTATCGTATCACCATCACAATTCCTATCTTTACTGTTTTTCTTAGTTCAATCCTATTAGTAGTATCTTGATTTAGTAGAATAAAGTCATGGCATGATCTAGTTTTGAGTTTTGCTTTATTATCCTTCTTTGTAATCGAGTCCGTGAGCTATATAATAAAGATTAATGTTGAGTCAAGGGCTTGATTATTTTGCCATGATCTTGGGTGAATAGAAGAGAAAGAACAAAAAGAATCAAAGAGTTCATATTGATCTTATTGAAAGTAATGACTTTACATAGAAAGAGTATGATGATTAAAAGTTGTTGGCAGTTGGCAAATATAGCTTTGGTCATCGTTGCAATTAATAGGAAGTAATAAGGAAAGAGAGGTTTCACATATAGTTATATTATCATTGACATCTTTTATGATTGGGAGCACTCATTAAAATATGACATGCTAAAGAGTTGATGTTGGACAACGAAGACAACATAATGAGTTATGTTTTCTTATATCTGAGATAAAGTATGTTGTCATGGATCCTCTAACGTGTTGAGCTTACCTTTCCCCCTCATGCTAGCCAAATTCTCAACACCAAGTAGAAATACTACTTGTGCTTCCAAATACCCTTAAACAGTTTTGCCATGAGAGTCAACCATATCTACCTATGGATTGAGTAAGATCCTTCAAGTAAGTTGTCATCGGTGCAAGCAATAAAAATTGCTCTCTAAATATGCATGACTTATTAGTGCGGAGAAAATAAGCTTTGTACGAACTTGTTGTGGACATAATAAAAGCGACGGACTGCATAATAAAGGTCCATATACAAGGGGTAATATAAAGTGACGTTCTTTTGCATTAAGATTTTGTGCATCAACCCTAAACGTGCATGACAACCTTCGCTTCCCTCTGTGAAGGGCCTATCTTTTATTATTATCCTCTACCTTATGCAAGAGTCACGGTGATCTTCACCTTTCCTTTTTCATTTTATCCTTTGGCAAGCTCAGCATGTTGGAAAGAACGTGACATATATGTCTAATTGGATGTAGGGGAGCATGAATTATTATTGTTGACATTACCCTTGAGGTAAAAGGTTGTGGGGCAAAACTATAAGCCCCTATCTTTCTCTGTGTCTGATTAAAACTCCGTAACCACAAGTATTGCGTGAGTGTTAGCAATTATGAAGGACTAAGTGATAGTTGAGTATGTGGACTTGCTTTTAAGCTCTGACATAGACTCTTTCCGATGTTATGATAAATTGCAATTGCTTCAGTGACTGAGATTATAATTTGTTGGTGCTTGAGGGAGTCCTGGACTAGGGGGTGTCCGGACAGCCGGACTATCATCGTCCGCCGGACTCCAAGACTACGAATATACAAGATTGAAGACTCCGTCCCGTGTCCGGATGGGACTTTCCTTGGCGTGGAAGGCAAGCTTGGCGATATGGATATGTAGATCTCCTACCATTGTAACCGACTCTGTGTAACCCTAGCCTCCTCTGGTGTCTATATAAACCGGAGGGCTTTAGTCCGTAGGACAACATACATTACAACAATCATACCATAGGCTAGCTTTAGGGTTTAGCCTCCTTGATCTCGTGGTAGATCCACTCTTGTACTACCCATATCATCAATATTAATCAAGCAGGACGTAGGGTTTTACCTCCATCGAGAGGGCCCGAACCTGGGTAAAACATCGTGTCCCTCGTCTCCTGTTGCCATCCGCCTAGACGCACAGTTCGGGACCCCCTACCCGAGATCCGCCGGTTTTGACACCGACATTGGTGCTTTCATTGAGAGTTCCTCTGTGTCGTCACCAATAGGCCCGATGGCATCTTCAACCAACAACGCTGTCCAGGGTGAGACTTTTCTCCCCGGACAGATCTTCGTATTCGGCGGCTTCGCACTGCGGGCTAATTCGCTTGGTCATCTGGAGCAGATCGAAAGCTACGCCCCTGGCCGTCAGGTCAGATTCGGAAGCCTAAACTTCACGGCCGATGTCCGCGGAGACTTGATCTTCGACGGACTCGAACCACAGCCAAGCGCGCCGCACTGTGACGATGGGCATGATCTAGCTCTGCCGCCGAACAGTGCCTTGGTGGCCGCACACGAATCCGCTTCGGCCATTAGTCCGGAGCCGATTGCCCAGATAGAGGATCGGTGGATGGACACCGCCTCGGGGGCTTCAACTTCCACGGTGATGGAGCCGAACACTAATCTTGTCCCTCGCAAAACTCGTGATTCCGAGGTGCCGGACTCCTTGCCGGACTCCGAACCTCCCACGCCCCTACCAACCAAATCGGATTGGGCGCCGGTTATGGAATTCACCGCCGCGGACATCTTCCAATACTCGCCTTTTGGTGACATCCTGAATTCACTAAAGCATCTCTCGTTATCAGGAGAGCCCTGGCCGGACTATGGACAGGATGGTTGGGATACGGACGACGAAGAAATTCAGAGCCCACCCACCACCCACTTTGTAGCCACTGTCGACGATCTAACCGACATGCTAGACTACGACTCCAAAGACATCGACGCTATGGACGACGATGCCGGAGACGAACAGGAACCAGCGCCTATAGGGCACTGGAAGACCACCTCGTCATATGACATATACATGGTGGATACCCCAAAAGACGGGGACGGCGAAGAAACAGCGGAGGCAGATTCTTTAAAGAAACAGCCCAAGCGCCGGCGTCAGCGGCGCCGCTCTAAATCCCGCCACAGCAAGAATGGAGATTCCGGCACAGGAGATAATAATACCTCAGAAAGTGCCGAAGACAACCCCCTCCAGCAAGACCCAGCGCAGGAGGATGCAGAAGCAAGCCCTCACGAGAGGGCGGCAGACGAAGAGGTTGAGGATTACAACTATATGCCTCCCTCCGAAGACGAGGCAAGCCTCAACGATGACGAATTCGTCGTTCCCGAGGATCCCGTCGAACAAGAGCGTTTCAAACGCAGGCTTATCGCCACGGCAAACAGCCTAAAGAAAAAGCAGCAGCAGCTTCAAGCTGATCAGGACCTGCTGGCCGATCGATGGACCGAGGTCCTCGCGGCCGAAGAGTATAAACTCGAACGCCCCTCCAAAAGCTATCCCAGACGCTAGCTGCTCCCCCGATTAGAGGAGGAAGCATACATACCTCCATCACCAGCGCACGATACGGCTGACCGACCACCCCGCGGTCGTGACAGAGAGGCATCCAGGCCCCCAACCAAGACCGTACCCCGGCATCGCTCCAAAAGTACGAAGCCAAGAGGGAACGCGCCGGACTTGCGAGATATATTGGAGGACAAAGCAAGGCAATCCAGATCCATCTACGGATCACGTGGGCGCCCCACGACCCATGACGAATACCGCCGCACCGGATATATAACCCCGGCCGGGCCGAACACGGCAGACAGCACTCTCTCGAGCTGCGTCGTGATATTGCTCAATACAGAGGTGCCGCACACCCGCTATGCTTCACTGACGAAGTAATGGATCATCAAATCCCTGAAGGGTTTAAACCCGTAAACATTGAATCCTACGATGGCACAACAGACCCCGCGGTTTGGATCAAAGATTATCTTCTCCACATCCAGATGGCCCGCGGCGACGATCTCCACGCCATCAAGTATCTCCCACTCAAGCTTAAAGGACCAGCTCGGCATTGGCTTAACAGCTTGCCCACAGAGTCAATTGGGTGTTGGGAAGACCTGGAAGCCGCATTCCTTGATAACTTCCAGGGCACGTATGTGCAACCACCAGACGCCGATGACCTAAGCCACATCATTCAGCAGCCAGACGAATCGGCCAGACAATTCTGGACACGGTTCTTGACGAAGAAAAATCAAATCGTCGACTGTCCGGATGCAGAGGCCCTTGCAGCCTTCAAGCATAACATCCGCGACGAATGGCTAGCCCGGCACCTGGGACAGGAAAAGCCGAAATCTATGGCAGCCCTCACATCATTAATGACCCGCTTCTGCGCGGGAGAGGATAGCTGGCTAGCTCGCAGCAACAATCTCCGTAAAAATTCTGGCAGTCCGGATACTAAGGACAACAACGGCAGGTCACGTCGAAACAAAAACAAACGCCGCATTAACGGCGACGACAAGGAGGATACGGCAGTCAACGCCGGATTCCGAGGCTCTAAACCCGGTCAGTGGAAGAAGCCATTCAAAAGAACCACTCCGGGTCCGTCCAATTTGGACCGAATACTCGACCGCTTATGCCAGATACATAGCACCCCTGAAAAACCAGCCAATCACACTAATAGAGATTGCTGGGTGTTCAAGCAGGCAGGCAAGTTAATTGCCGAAAATAACGACAAGGGGCTAAACAGCGACGACGAGGAGGAGACCCAACCGCCGAACAATAGAGGACAGAAGGGTTTTCCCCCACAAGTGCGGACGGTGAACATGATTTACGCAACCCATATACCCAAGAGGGAGAGGAAGCGCGCACTAAGGGACGTCTATGCGATGGAGCCATTCGCCCCGAAGTTCAATCCATGGTCCTCTTGTCCGATCACTTTCGATCGAAGAGACCATCCGACCAGCATACGCCATGGCGGATTCGCCGCATTGGTTTTAGACCCAATCGTCGATGGATTTCACCTCACGAGAGTCCTGATGGACGGCGGTAGTAGCCTTAACCTGCTTTATCAGGATACAGTGCGCAAAATGGGCATAGACCCCTCAAGGATTAAACCTACAAAGACAACCTTTAAAGGTGTCATACCAGGTGTGGAAGCCAACTGTACAGGCTCAGTAACACTAGAAGTGGTCTTCGGATCCCCGGACAATTTCCGGAGCGAGGAGTTAATCTTCGACATAGTCCCGTTTCGCAACGGCTATCACGCTCTGCTCGGACGAACCGCGTTTGCAAAATTCAACGCGGTGCCGCATTATGCATACCTCAAGCTCAAGATGCCAGGCCCTCGTGGAGTCATCACGGTCAACGGGAATACAGAACGCTCCCTCCGAACGGAGGAACATACAGCGGCTCTCGCAGCAGAAGTACAGAGCAGCCTCCTAAGGCAATTCTCGAGTCCAGCCGTTAAACGGCCGGATACAGCAAAACGCGCCTGAAGCAATACCAACCAAGACCACCTGGCGCGATCAGAGCACGCGTAGCAATGCGGCCCCAACCCCCGCCCGCGCATGATCGCAAGAATAACACTCCGCGTACATCATTACGCTTTGGAGATACCATGGGCGCAGGGGAAGGGGCACGATCGCAATGGACCCAGAGTGCGGTTCGACCACACCAGGGGCTCGCAAGTGTGCCCCCCTTTTTTTATTATTATTTTCCTTCTTTGTGTACACAGGACTCCGGTAACCAGAGGCCCTGTCCGGTGGCGAACCTACTGAACTCGTGATGCAACAGTCAGGGACGAAAGAAGGCTGCGATGAACACTCAGGTGGTCTCAATTACGAGCATTAGATTCGATTATATACACCAAGTCCGCAGCTCACCCCTGCAGGGGGACATGTTTACTTAGTCCAAATCCCTTGCTTACCGCACTATTTGTATCAGTCCGCGCTCATAGCAGACTTCCTTTAATAAATAATGCAGCACTTTTCGACTGCAATTACATTACCTTTTATATATATATATATATATATATATATATATATATATATATATATATATATATGTTCATTACATGACATCTTGCACCCGTATATTTTGGTACGGCCTAATACATCAGGGGCTTATGTTCCCCACATTGTGGTGTGATAAGTCCGAACACTTTCATAAGTGCGGCACCCCGAACTTATAGCATTATATGAATCAGCTCCGAATCATGTCTTGGGTCAATAGTTGGGTTTGCCCGGCTCCCACGTTTTGGTGCCTTACGATCCGTTCTGTCGGCTAAGGTGGCACTGGGAGAACCACTGCGATTGCGCCCCAGTTGAGCCGGGCGAGCGCCTCAGTGGAGAAAGCTAAAACTGACCGGCATGATAAGGTGAGAGACTGGTCGCTGTTCGAGAGGTTTCTTCGGGTCCTTAAAGACTCACGCCGCTTCGAGCGAAGTTCCGGACCATGTCCGACGAAGGCGTGGATAGCGCCCAGGATTCGGCCTTCCGAATACCAGGGGCTTCACCGAAATTTAAAATTATAGAATTTTATGGCTAAGTGAGAGTGTTCAAGCATTATAAGTCCGGTCGCCTTGTTTGTTGTGTTGAGCGCCTCCCTAGATGGACCCAAAAATGGGAACAGGAGTGCTCAAGGTTATCCCGAACACCCCAGCACTCGCGGCTCGGGGGCTGAAGCCAACGACTTGCCATCTCTCAGATTTTATAAACGGCCGAACAGAAGGTAATATTTTAAATTAAAACAAGCGTTGCTTAATGCGCATATGAACAAAGGTTTCAGCGCACAGGATAATACATAGCGAGTTTACTCAAAAATTACATCTTTGGGGCATTCATCCGCAATATCGCGGGCTCCCTTTAGCATAGTTTTATAATACATCTCGGGCGTACGATACTCCTTGCCCGGTGGCGGCGGGTCAGTGAGAAGCTTCTCCGCATCCAGCCTGCCCCAGTGCACCTTTGTGCGGGCAAGGGCCCGACGAGCACCTTCAATACAGGCGGAGCGCTTGACGACCTCCACCCAGGGGCATGCATCCACTAGCCGCCGCACGAGGCCAAAGTAGCTCCTAGGCATGGCCTGTCCAGGCCACAGCCGGACTATAAGGCCCTTCATGGCCTCCTCATCTACCTTGTGGAGTTCGACCAGCTGCTTCAGCTGGTCGCTTGGGGGCACCGGGTGTCCGGCCTCAGCGTACTGAGACCAAAAGACTTTCTCTGTCGAGCTCCCCTCCTCGCCATGATAGAATGCGGCGGCATCGGACGCACTACACGGCAGATCTGCAAACGCCCCTGGAGAGCTCCGAATGCGGGTAAGTGTCAGGTATTTTACATTAACATGCTTGCTTTGCATGAAAAATGCCTTACCTGCCGCTATCTTCTTCACATCTTCAACCTCCTGAAGGGCCTTACGGGCCTCGGCCTTGGCGGACTTGGCACTTTCGAGAGCCGAGGCAAGCTCGGACTCTCGAGTCTTGGAGTCACACTCCAAACTCTCATGCTTCTCCATGAGAGCCTGGAGCTCTTGCCGTACTTCCGCCACCCATGCCTCCTGCTTCTCTCGCTCTTCCCGCTCCGCGGCCGCACTGCGTTCGGCCGCGGACACAGCCTCCTTCAGGGCTGCCACCTCATTCGTGGCCCCTGCAATACCCATATTATCCTTGTTAATTTTATTGCAACCAAAATCCTTTTCTGTAAGGTAACTATTCAAAGTGGTGTGACTCACCTTCTTTGTCCTCGAGCTGCTTCTTGGCATGGCCGAGCTCTTGCTCGGACCGCTCGAGATCCTTCTTCAACACATCGACCTCCGCCGATAGTGTGGCAGAGGTCAGCAGCGCAGCCTGCAAACCCATATTGACATATTTTAAGCAACCCTACGTATATCTTGTTAGATCCTCAGTCCGGCTTTTGTTTCCGAACACTAAACTGAGCATCAGGGGCTACTGTCTATGCGGTATTACATTACATAATTTTAGCTTCTTACCTCAAAGCCTGTTAGAAGGCTGTTGCAGGCTTCGGTCAGCCCGCTTTTGGCGAGCTGAACCTTTTGAATCACCGTACTCATGATAGTGCGGTGTTCTTCCTCGATGGAAGCGCCTTTAAGCGCCTCCAGCAAGTTATCCGGCGCCTCCGGTTGGACGGAGGTCGCCGGTGTCTCGGTCTTGCCTTTCTTTCGAAGGGGCCGCCCGCCGGACTCTGGAACCACTGCGGGTTCCGATGTAGAGTCCGGCACAAAGTCTGGGAGGCAGCCTGACGGCGCCTCCGGAGCCTCCTCCTGATGGGTCCTTCTTTGGGATCCCACCTCGGCGTCCTCGTTGGCGCGGGGGGTAGAGGCGGTCGGAAGTGAATCCACATCCGACGGGGCCAACGACCCGCTCGATGAAGCGGGGAGATCATCATCGGCCGGGCTACGGACAGAACGCGGCATTAGAAGGACACTACGCGACACGAAAGAAATTGCACATCAAGGATCCGGATACTTACGATCTTGCCGGACGCCTGGCCCTTGGAGGCCACTCATCCTCGCCAACGGTGGTGTTGGCGAAACTGTCCGGGGGGATAGTCCTCCCCCTCTTGGACCCTTCGGCCTCCCCTATTGGGGACGCCTTCCTCTTCTTCTCTCCCTCCTCCGGGAGAGAGTCCTCCTCCTCCTCGTCGTCTTCGGGGGAGGAGTCCGCCTCGTCGTCGGACGCCTGATCGCGGGAACTCTTTCGACTCCCCGCGGCCACCTTCTTGGCCTTCTTCTCCGGCACCACGTGCGGTGCCGGAACCAGCAGCCCTGCTAAACGGGCGTTCTCTGGGTCTTCTGGCATGGGAGCCGGGCTGATGAGCTGCTTGGCCTTCTCCATCCATTCCTGTCAAAGGAAAAGAGAGATTGAAACCCTCTTAGAATCAGTTTAATTACCACAAGTGTCCCGTAACGGGGTTGAATCACTTACCTCGTCAGCTGGATGCTGCGAGCGAAATCCGCGATCTTCCGTCGCGGATGCGGGGGCTTCGGCGCCCTTAAACAGCACCCTCCAGGCGCCTTCGTATGTCGTATCGAAGAGCCCGCTCAGCGCCTGGTGCTGTTCCGGATTGAACTCCCACAGATTGAATGCCCGTTCTTGGCATGGGAGAATCCGGCGGATGAGCATGACTTGGACCACGTCGACGAGCCTGAGCTTATTGCTCACTAGCTTCTGGATGCAGGCTCGGAGTCCTGTCACCTCCTTCGGATTGCCCCACAGCAAGCCCTTCTCTTTCCAGGAGGTGAGCTGCATGGGGACGCCAGATCTAAACTCGGGGGCCGCAGCCCATGTAGGCTTGCGCGGCTCGGTGATGTAGAACCACCCCGATTGCCACCCCTTGACGGAGTCCACGAAGGCCCCTTCGAGCCAAAGGACGTTGGGCAACTTACCCAACATGGCGCCTCCGCATTCCGCTTGCGCGCCCTTCACAACCTTCGGCTTGACATTGAAGGTCTTGAGCCACAGGCCGAAGTGGGGCCGGATGCAGAGGAAGGCCTCTCACACGACGATAAACGCCGAGATGTTGAGGATGAAGTTCGGGGCCAGATCGTGGAAATCTAGGCCGTAGTAAAACATGATCCCCCGGACGAATGGGTGCAGTGGAAAGCCCAGTCCGCGGAGGAAGTGGGGAAGGAAGACGACCCTCTCATGGGGCCCGGGGGTAGGGATGAGCTGCCCCTCATCGGGCAGCCGATGCGCGATATCGCCAGAAAGGTATCCGGCGCTGCGCAGTTTGGTGATGTGCTCCTCCTTAACGGTGGAGGCCAACCATTTGCCTCCCGCTCCGGACATATTCGGAGAAGGTCGGGGCGAGATGCGCGAGCTTGGGCGTTGGAGCTTGAGTACGCGGAGATGGATAAGCAAAGGAGGAAGAAGGCGTAGGTGAGAAGGTAAATCCTTATCCCTTATATATAGGCGGACGAAAACTATGCGTCCCCACCGGCCTGATAAAACTCGCTTATCTCCCAAGCGCCACCATCAATGGCGCGGTTGGGTTACCCACGTCCGTATTGATGAGAATCCTGGAATAAGGGTAGCATGATCTCTGCTTCGACAAGACGTGCCAAGGAAACCGCTTCGCTAAACGTGCTGAGGTGGTATAGTAAAAAGCGATTCAAACAAAGCCTTGGTAGCGGTGTGATGTCACGCAGCATAATACGTCAGCAGATTGGACTGGTGTACATTTTATTCTCTCTACGGTGGAATGTGCAATTTCTTTTGCAGAGCCAGACACTATCCTGGTGTTCATAATCTTCTCTGGATTATTCAAGGGAGGAACCCGCCTTGCAATGCCGAACATTATGCGCACCGGACTTATCGTCATTGAAGCCTGGTTCAGGGGCTACTGAGGGAGTCCTGGACTAGGGGGTGTCCGGACAGCCGGACTATCATCGTCCGCCGGACTCCAAGACTACGAAGATACAAGATTGAAGACTCCGTCCCGTGTCCGGATGGGACTTTCCTTGGCGTGGAAGGCAAGCTTGGCGATACGGATATGTAGATCTCCTACCATTGTAACCGACTCTGTGTAACCCTAGCCTCCTCCGGTGTCTATATAAACCGGAGGGCTTTAGTCCGTAGGACAACATACATTACAACAATCATACCATAGGCTAGCTTTAGGGTTTAGCCTCCTTGATCTCGTGGTAGATCCACTCTTGTACTACCCATATCATCAATATTAATCAAGCAGGACGTAGGGTTTTACCTCCATCGAGAGGGCCCGAACCTGGGTAAAACATCATGTCCCTCGTCTCCTGTTGCCATCCGCCTAGACGCACAGTTCAGGACCCCCTACCCGAGATCCGCCGGTTTTGACACCGACAGTGCTCAATAAGGTTTCAGATTCATACTTTGGCTTTGTGAAAAGATCATCACTTGAACATAAATAATCATATGAAAAAATCTATATATGTTGTTGTTATGGAAATAATCATGATGCCTTCATGTCCGTATTTTATTTTTATCAACGCCTCTACCTCTAAACATGAGGACATATTTATTGTTATCGGCTTTTCGCTTGAGGACAAGCGAGGTCTAAGCTTGGGGGAGTTGATACGTCCATTTTGCATCTTGCTTTTATATCATTATTTATTGCATTATGGGCTGTTATTTCACGTTATATCACAATACTTATGGCTATTCTCTCTTATTTTACAAGGTTTACATGAAGAGGGAGAATGCCGGCAGCTGGAATTCTGGGCTGGAAACCCTAGTTCATCTCTTGTATCCAATTCTTGTCTCCAAGTCCGGGATTGGTGCTAGTAGGTTGCTAGTAGTGTTGATTACTCCTTGTAGTTGATGCTAGTTGGTTTATTTGGTGGAAGATCATATGTCCAGATCCTTTATGCATATTATTACCCCTCTGATTATGAACATGAATATGCTTTGTGAGTAATTACGTTTGTTCCTAAGGACAAGGGAGAAGTCTTGCTATTAGTAGTCATGTGAATTTGGTATTCGTTCGATATTTTGATAAGATGTATGTTGTCTAGCCTCTAGTGGTGTTATGTGAACGTAGACTACATAACACTTCACCATTATTTGGGCCTAGAGGAAGGCATTGGGAAGTAATAAGTAGATGATGGGTTGCTAGAGTGACAGAAGCTTAAACCCTAGTTTATGCGTTGCTTCGTAAGGGGCTGATTTGGATCCATATGTTTCATGCTATGGTTAGGTTTACCTTAATACTTTTGTTGTAGTTGTGGATGCTTGCAATAGAGGTTAATCATAAGTGGGATACTTGTTCAAGTAAGAACAGCACCCAAGCACCGGTCCACCCACATATCAAATTATCGAAGTACCGAACGCGCATCATATGAGCGTGATGAAAACTAGCTTGACGATATTCCCATGTGTCCTCGGGAGCGCTTTTCCTATTATAAGAGTTTGTCCAGGCTTGTCCTTTACTACAAAAAGGATTGGGCCACCTTGCTGCACTTTATTTACCTTTGTTACTTGTTTCTCGTTACAATTTATCTTATCACAAAACTATATGTTACCACTTATTTCAGTACTTGCAGAGAATACCTTGCTGAAAACCGCTTATCATTTCCTTCTCCTCCTCATTGGGTTCGACACTCTTACTTATAGAAAGGACTACAATAGATCCCTATACTTGTGGGTCATCAACGTCGCAGGAGAGGTGCGCGACGATGACGATGATGATGGCGACAGCGGCGATGACGATGTAGCAGGGACGTCCCTCCTCCTGAAGCCACGGTCGATTTTCCTGCAGAGCTATATGATGTTGCTAAATCTTGCAATGTTTAGCATTGAGGAAATTATCAAAAGGAAAATGCTTATGATGGAGAATGGTCATGTTCCATAGTGTCTGTTTTTCCATGGCCTCCGCCGCCGGCAAATCGAGTAGCCCTCTGAGTGGATGGTGCCTTCTTGGCTGCTCACGGTACCGCGACACACGGACATGATCCTTAGGAGGCACGATTAAAGTGTCATATTTTCTACATACTTGTCCTTATTTAACTGCAATGATGTATTGGATTCATGCTTTGATGTAGGGCATGACGTTGGCGATACAAGATAGTGAAGGCCCAATCATTGTCCAGGCTGACTCCTCAGAGGCATTGGTGACACTCTCCGGGAGGGCTTGACACGTTTAACATATTATCATATTGTTGTTGGGTTACTGTGGAGAGGTAGAAACTCCTCAATACGGGCCTTGCTCCGGTGCACCCCCCTAACTCAATTTCATAGGGGTATTCTTGACCCCCGCCTTCTATTTTTTCTCCGGCCCGCCACTGCCATATCCAAGCCCCGTAGCCCATATCCAAGCCCCGTATAACCCGTATAACCCATACGTATGTATACGGTGACATCCCAAAAAAAAAGGATGACACGACCCCACGACCAGGTACGGCCTGCCGACGGCCGATCCATCAATCACGCAGCTCAATCAATCACGCAGCTCCATCATTCACGCAGCTCCTTCATCATTCTGTTGAGGTTCTGTAGGATTATCGACACGGCGATCTCATCGCCGGCGATCTCGTCCGAGAGCGCGTGCAGCACCGTCATGAATCTCCAGCGCTCGCAGGTACCGCATCCCGTTTCCCCACATTTGTCTCGCTCGCGGCAGCATCAAACAAACTGCCGTTGTTTTCGTCGTAGTGGTTAACCTAGCGGGGCGGGTAACCTAGCTTTCCAGCGGTCCAGGCCATCGCAGATCTTGTTCTTGTAGTGCTGCTCGTCGTGATATACACAATGATCACGCGGGCTAAAGTGGGTTTCTTCTTTCTAGGGTTAACCTAGCGTCGGTTGCCATTGGTTTTGTGCACGACGGCTCCGTTATTTGATGTGGCGGCTTACCTAGGTATCCGACGACCGGTGCCATGGGCTAGGAATCCGGCGGCGCATGCTATAACGGGTACCGCTGCTTCTCGCAATCCAAAGTGATCACGTACTGGATCCGCGGGCATCTTCCTTACTAGGGTTGACGTACCTTGACGCCGATGACCGGTGTGGAGAGGGGGGAGGATCCATGGGTGGTCAGAGGTCACTGGCGTCGGTTGTGTGCACGATCTGAACGCCCTCGGTTGGGGCGCTCTCCGGTTGGGGTAGTTTATTTAACATTCGTGATCGTGCGCTAGGTGTTGTATATGTTAGCATTGATAATGTTTGCACATGTGATGATACATATTATTTGTTGTAGGAAATGGCAGACGATGAGTTAACTGATATGATGTATGACATGGAGTTTGGAGAACTGATGAAAGACGGGGTAGAAGATTGGTCAGATGATGAAAATTCAGATTGTGGAGATAGGTCAGAGAATGGGAACGAACTGGAAGATCTAAATGTGAGTGGCATTATCATGTTGTAACTTTTTGGTGGCATCCGACAATATTATATTTTTGTGTTGAAAATTTATAGACAGATGAACATGATGATGGTCAAGAAAACAATGAGCATGATGATGGTGAGGAAAACAACTCAGAGATCTCAAATGAAGATTACATAAGTGAGGTATGGAAGTGGAATTTTTTGTTGGCATGCATGCAAATTGAATTAATCCTGGAATATTATATGATAAGTACTAATCTATTTGTGTTATATTTTTCAGCTCATTTCAGAATGTCATAATGCGTATGACTATTATGGTGAATCCGACAAGGAGACAGGCCTTGATGACGAATCATTAGCTGCAACTGATTCTGGGGAGTCGTAGTCGTCGGTCATCATGAGTGAGGTATGTATGTAATCAATGTTGTATGGAAGTAATGTTATACCATAGAAAACTGTTTTCATGGCTATGTTATGATTGTGTAGGTGACAGAAGATGAGGGGAAAAATAATGTCCAAGATACTGCCAGTGCAGAAGATAAGAGGGATGTCTTCATGCAGATAATACAGATGACTTTTATATCTCACGATGTTGTGTATGATTTCTACAACAGCTATGCTAGAGATAATGGTTTTAGCATTAGAAAGAATAAGGTCGGGTATAGCAAAACTGAGTCACAGCATATGCGTTATAGGCGGTTTGTTTGTTCCAGGCAAGGAAAACGTGACAGCAGGTTGCTAACCAAGGAAGGACACAACCGTAGGTTCAGAGCTAAGACACGCTGCCACTGCGAAAAGTGCACCTGACCGTGAAGCTTGACCAAAAGCATGGGTTTGGTATGTTGATAGTTTTGAGGACAAGCATAGCCATATCTTGGCAGGACCGGACGAGGTACATTTTCTTTAGTACCACAGAAAAATCAAAGAGTACCAAAGAGCTGAGATATTGTCCATGGGAGCTGCAGGGATAAGAATTCACGACATGATGGATTCCTTCATCAGCAAACATGTATGGTATGGCGGTGTTGGTTTTACCAGGCGTGAAATATACAACCTTTGCGCCAGGAAGAAGAGGAAGCTGCTTTCAAAAGGTGATGCTGCCACAGTGATAGGCATCATGGCCAGTAGGAAACAGAGGGATCCTAGCTTATTTTTCTAGTACAAGCTAGACAAGGAAGGACATATGAATAGGATGTTCTGGTGTGACTCCCAGTCTCGTCATGACTATGAGGACTTCGGCTACGTGCTTGTATTTGACAGCACGTACAAGATGAACCGGTATGGTATGCCATTCATACCCTTTGTTGGTCTTAACAATCACCGGAATACCACTGTTTTTGCTTGTGCCATAGTTTAGGACGAGACCGAAGTGACATATGTGTGGCTGCTGTAGACTTTTATGAGGTCCATGTGTCAAAATATGCCGAAGAGTGTTATCACAGACGCCAACGCTGCGATGATCAAGGCAATTCGCCAAGTCTTGCCAGACGTGTGGCACCATATATGTATGTGGCATATAGAAAAAATATGAAGATTCACCTCAGTCACAAGTCCTTGAAGGAGTTCCGAACTCTTCTGTACTACAGCACGTCCACGGCCACGTTTGAGGAGAGATGACACGCATTTTCCAAAATATGGCAGTCGGAAAAAACAGTAACATGGTTGAGACGGATATATAAGAAGAGGAGACTATGGGCTGCAGCTTATCTGACAGAGGGGTTTTGGCTTGGCATGAAAAGCAACCAGAGGAGTGAAAGTCTAAACTCATGCCTTCACCTCCACCTAGACGGTGAAATGACCCTGGTGGATATGATTTTGCACTATGAGAACGTCGTTGTACGTATCCATGAGAACGAGGCACGAGATGACTGCACGGCCTCACAGAGTTTACCGGTGCCAGTTACTAGCTCGAGGGAACTTGAGATAGCTGCTTCTCACGTCTTCACTCCAGCAAACTTCTATATGTTGCAAGATGATCTTAGGAAAATTGGCGGCATGGAGATTGTAGAAATAAAGCTCGGAGACGGATCACAGCAGTACATCGTGGCCAAGAAGAATAATCAGAAGAGTCGTTTTTGGGTGGAGTACAGTCTAGTAAATTCCACAGAAACTATAAGGTGCAGCTGTAGAAGAATGATTCGAAAGGGTCTACCTTGCAAGCACATATTCCATGTAATGAAGTACTTGAATATATCTGAAATACCAAAGTGTTTAGTTCTTGTGCGGTTCACGAAAGATGCAAGGTTGGGACTGCCCGCGAGGCACACAAGCGATCTGTTGGGATTTGGATGGACTGGAGCAGCTGAAAGAATGAAATATAGCCAGGTCAATGTGTTGGGTTTAGAAGCTATGCATGCGGCATGCAAAACACCCAGATTTATGGGATCAGATACAGGAGAGTTTGAAGACCGTTATAGCTAAGAGCCATGAGTATGATCAGCTAAAGGAAAATTTGAGTAAGAAAACGGCTGATCTCAGTAGTTGTGCAATTGAATATGTAGACGATGGTGAAGGCAACATAGTTGAAGTTCAAGATCCTATTAAAGTATCAACGAAAGGTGCAACTAAGGTAGATGAGAACCGCCCTATGTCGAAAAATGGTAGGCCACTTTAGTACGACGAGATCAGAATCAGGTGCGGCGCATGCAAATTGCTAGGGCACACTAAACGTAGCAAGAAATGCAAACTAAATGAGAAGTAAGTTTTTGTATGCATTGTAGGTTATAATTGTTTTTAACTTGTCATTCATTAACTTTTCCTGTTATCATGTGCAGAAGCGTGGTGGGCGAAGAAGAGTAGAACACTTGCTAGAGTTATGTTCTGATGAATCCAGTGATCTAATAGTGAGGTGTTTACAATGTGTTACTGCATACATGATACATGATATATACTCTTGCAAGAGGCCAGGACCTTGAGATAGCGCTTGTAGCATATATGGACTAAATAGGAGGCGATCACTAGGGACTTTAATCATGGCAAATGGATAGCATTTTAGCCATTGTAATGATGGCATCTTTTGTGTTTCCCACTCTAGTTATATTATATGAGAAAACTAGACGATACCCGACACATTGTTGCGGGAATGTTTTGCAATATATTCATAGAGAAATGGTTGTGTGGAATCTTTTGTTTACACATTGTGGTGGACCTTTCTCCACGCATGTTGGATGATGAGGTGACAAACTTGCATGTTAAGAGAAATAGGTTAGTGGTGGCTAGTTGTTTAGATATAGAAGATGTAATTATGTGTGGTAATAATTAATTTTTTTATCACTCCTTTGGTTCACCACCATTTAGATATAGAAGATACCAGCTCACTTGGGTCTAAAGTATAGACTTCGTACCGAAAAACCCACCATTTTCCCCTCATAAAGAAAAGAAAAACCCACCATTTAATGGCTTGTAGTGTAACTCGGGCCGCTTGTCGCGATGACACGGAGGGGGGCAACGGATGTCGTTAGACGGCGCGACACATGGCTGCTCCCGTTGCCGAGCCCATATAACAATTTATATTTTGATTATAGCCTGTTTAAATGGGTCGCGCTGGCCACCTGGTCAGGGCGTTTCTTCCCTCGTGATCTCCACACGCGTTCTATCTATCCACTGCGACCGCCGCCGCCGCCGCCGATCCACGTCTTGCCGCCGATCACATTACACCATGGTTTCATGGAGCGACGAGTCGAGCTCTTCTTCGGACGGCGAATCCGTGACTAGCCTGCAGGTACGCTCCTACTATATAATCTCCAGATAGTGCTAGGATTAGGGTTAGGGTTCTTCATTTCCGGTATTTAACGCAGGGCGTTGATTTGTGCATTATCTCTGTTGTTTCGTTTAGCTTCCTATGACTATCCCTTGCTATGAACGGAGTGGCACTGCTCATGATCTGTCTTCTCGTTGTCTGCATCAAGAACCTTGCCTCAGGCTAGTTGCTTTTGATTCCTTGGACACTGGCAAATGTTTTCTTGCCGTGGTCAGAAGGTATGTTGTTACGCACTGTAAATATATGTTTACATTAGCTCGTGCTCGATTTACATCATGGTAATCCATTGTTCTGCCCAAAATTACATACAGTTTCAATTAATTTGTGCATTTACAAAGTCCGTATTATGTTGTCTTTTTAGGTCTAATATTTGTTTTAGCACATAATAGCATATACTTGTAGTTAATTGATCCATATATATATATGTATATCGTTGCATGCTACATTTTTTGTTTATATGATTGAGACCATACTTGTAGTGCATTGCATGTAATTGTAGTGCATTTGTGCATATATGATTGAGACCATATTTTTTCATACTGTAGGAAGAAGTGAAATGTAACTATGTGGAATGGGTAGACCCGGAGTGGTTAGTGGCTACGAAGTTCTGCCTCAGAGAACTGTGGAGCATGTATGACGAGAAGCTGAGACAGAATGTTAAGAATGCTGAAGACAAATGCAAGTTAATTGGAGAAAAGAGGAGGACGGAGGAAGAGCTGAGATGTTTCAAAATGGACTTTGCTAAACTGGTAGCTGATAAGGAGGATGCTCTCACGCAGTTGGGCGATGCAAGATTGTCACTTAGCAATCTCAAAGAGGAGCTGGAGAAGAATAAGATGGCAGACCATGGTTGTGCCAATCTACATCAGGTCCTAAGGGTAAAGGCTGAGAAAGACCAGGACCGGGTGGTGCTAGAGAGAGACCAAGTGATGAAAGAGAGGGACCAGGTGAAGCAACAGAAGAAAAAACTTGAGTATATTATTGCAGATTTTCTCAAACAGAAACATGGGTACGTTGATAAGATCAAGAAGCTGAAGGAGATTTGTGATGAATTTTAAGTGATTTTTGTGGTTTATTGTTGAACTGAATGATCAAGTCCTATCTGCATTGTGGCCAGTTCATTTGTGTAAGGCCTAAGTATATTATATTAACTAATAAATTAAATAAAGTGACTATGTGATGTCTACTACACAACCTTCTTCTTGTAGACGTTGTTGGACCTGCAAGTGCACAGGTTTGTAGGACAATAGCAAATTTCCCTCAAGTGGATGACCTAAGGTTTATCAATCCGTGGGAGGCGTAGGATGAAGATGGTCTCTCTCAAGCAACCCTGCAACCAAATAACAAAGAGTCTCTTGTGTCCCCAACACACCCAATACAATGGTAAATTGTATAGGTGCACTAGTTCGGCGAAGAGATGGTGATACAAGTGCAATATGGATAGTAGATATAGGTATTTGTAATCTGAAAATATAAAAACAGCGAGGTAACTAATGATAAAAGTGAGCATAAACGGTATTGCAATGGTAGGAAACAAGGCCTAGAGTTCATACTTTCACTAGTGCAAGTTCTCTCAGCAATAATAACATAGATAGATCATATAACAATCCCTCAACATGCAACAAAGAGTCACTCCAAAGCCACTAATAGCGGAGAACAAACACAGAGATTATGGTAGGGTACGAAACCACCTCAAAGTTATTCTTTCGGATCAATCTATTCAAGAGTTTGTACTAGAATAACACCTTAAGACACAAATCAACCAAAACCCTAATGGCACCTAGATACTCCATTGTCACCTCAAGTATCCGTGGGCATGATTATACGATATGCATCACACAATCTCAGATTCATCTATCCAACCAACACAAAGTACTTCAAAGAGTGCCCCAAAGTTTCTACCGGAGAGTCAAGACGAAAACGTGTGCCAACCCCTATGCATAGGTTCATGCGCGGAACCCGCAAGTTGATCAGCAAAACATACATCAAGTGGCACATGATATCCCATTGTCACCACAGATAAGCACGGCAAGACATACATCAAGTGTTCTCAAATCATTAAAGACTCAATCCGATAAGATAACTTCAAGAGGAAAACTCAATTCATCACAAGAGAGTAGAGGGGGAGAAACATCATAAGATCCAACTATAATGGCAAAGCTCGCGATACATCAAGATCGTGCCATAGAGAGAACACGAGAGAGAAAGATCAAACACATAGCTACTGGTACATACCCTCAGCCCCGAGGGTGAACTACTCCCTCTTCGTCATGGAGAGCGCCGGGATGATGAAGATGGCCACCGGTGATGGGTTCCCCCTCCGGCAGGGTGCCGGAATGGGCTCCCGAGAGGTTTTTGATGGCTACAGAGGCTTGCGGTGGCGGAACTCCCGATCAATCTTCTGTCTCGATGTTTTTAGGGTATATGGGAATATACAGGCGAAAGAAGTCGGTCGGGGGAGCCTCAAGGGGCCCACGAGAGGGTAGGGCGCGCCCAGGGGGTGGGTGCACCCCCTGTCTCGTGGCTTCCTCGGCGCTTCCTTTAC
Organism: Triticum timopheevii; assembly: GCA_963921465.1. Taxonomy (NCBI): domain Eukaryota; kingdom Viridiplantae; phylum Streptophyta; class Magnoliopsida; order Poales; family Poaceae; genus Triticum; species Triticum timopheevii. The sequence continues at coordinate 160,560,810 of OY997272.1, forward strand.
TTCAACTCCAAGTCTCCTGAATCATAATCTTTCCAAAAATCGCGCTGCCGAAGGTTTCATTCCGTTTGGACTCCGTTTGATATTCCTTTTCTTCGAAATACTGAAATAGGCAATAAAACAACAATATGGGTTGGGCCTCCAGTTAATAGGTTAGTCCCAAAAGTAATATAAAAGTGTATAATAAAGCCTGTAATCATTCAAAACAGATAATAAAATAGCATGAATGCTTCATAAATTATAGATACGTTGGAGACGTATCAGCATCCCCAAGATTAATTCCTGCTCGTCCTCGAGTAGGTAAATGATAAAAGAAAGAATTTATGAAGTGTGAATGCTAGCAGGTGCACAAGTTTGATCAATGATAATTTCAATCACCTTTTCTAGCATGATTATATGTCATAACAATAGTTCATCTCATAAAACTTCTCACGAAAAAGTAACAAGCAATTCACATGTTAAAGCATAGGCCATAAACTTCCTTAAAAACTAGCAAACTTCATTCTCAGTCATCAAACAATTGCAATTCATCTTATTTTCAGGAATAGCAAACTCCACATACTTAACTATCATATAGTCTTCTACAGTTGCTAACACCCATGCAATACTAATGGTTATGGAGTTTCAATCAGACACTGAGAAAGATAGGGGCTTATAGTGTTACCTCCCAACGTATTCACCTTTGGGTGATGTCAACAATAATAGTTCATGCTAACTTACATCCAATTGGATATATATATCAGGATCTTTCCAACACGAGGTGCTTGCCAAAGGATAAAATGGAAAAGGGAAAGGTGAAGATCACCTTGACTCTTGCATAAAGTAAAAGACATAAAGCAAAAGAGAGGCCCTTCGTAGAGGGAAGCAGAGGTTGTCATGTGCTTTTAGGGTTGGATGCACAAAATCTTAATGCGAATGAACGCCACTTTATATTGCCACTTGTATATGGACCTTTATTATGCAGTCCGTCGCTTTTATTGCTTCCATAACAAGATCGTATAAAGCTATTTTCTTCACACCAAAGTATCATACATATTTAGAGAGCAATTTTTATTGCTTGCACCGATGACAACTTACTTGAAGGATCTTACTCAATCCATAGGTAGGTATAGTGGACTCTGATGGCAAAACTGGGTTTAAGGATATTTGGAAGCACAAGTAGTATCTCTACTTGGTGCAAGGAATTTGGCTAGCATGAAGGGGAAAGGAAAGCTCAACATGTTTGAATGATCCATGACAATATACTTTAACTGAGATGTGCAAAAACATAACCCATTACGTTGTCTTCCTTGTCCAACATCAACTCTTTAGCATGTCATACTTAATGAGTGCTCCCAATTATAAAAGATGTCTAGGATAGTATATTTATGTGTGAAATTTCTCTCCCTTCAATATTCTTTCATGAATTGTTCAAATGACCAACACAATGCTTGCTAATCTTCAATAAATTTACAACCTCTACTTCTTAGATGTGAAGCAAATGAGGCATATATAATTTCAGATTTATGACAATCAACTCATTCAACAATTTACTCATAGGATATAAGTGAAGCACACGAGTAAATGACAAACTACTCCAACAAGATATAAGTGAAGATCAAAGAGTAGCTAAATAATTACGTAACTATGTGAAGACTCTCTCTCATTTAAGAATTTCAGATCTTGGTATTGTATTCAAACAGCAAGCAAAACAAAATAAAATGACATTGCAAGGATAGCACAACTCATGTGAAGAAGCAAAAACTTAGGTTCAACCGATCCTAACCGGTAATTGTTGAAGAAGAAAGGTGGGATGCCTACGGGGCATCCCCAAGCTTAGATGCTTGAGACTTCTTGAAATATTATCTTGGGGTGCCTTGGGCATCCCCAAGCTTGAACTTTTATGTCTCCTTAATTCCTCTCATATCATGGTTTCTCTTTTTATCAAAAGCTTCATCCACACCAAACTCAACAAGAACTCGTGAGATAGGTTAGTATAAACCAATGCAAAACCTTATCATTTTCTACTGTAACAAATCCCTAAAATTATTATTCAACATTTCATACTAAATGCCTCTGCATATTTAATACTCCTATCATCAAATAGAATCATTAAACAAGCAAACATATGCAAACAATGCAAACATAACAGCAATCTGTCAAAACAGCACAGTCTGTAAAGAATGCACGATTCATCATACTTCCCTAACTCCAAAAATTATGAGAAAAATACTACACTGTAGAAGATTTATCAGATCTCAATATGCAAAAGTTTCAACATTATATCATTCTCTGACTTTTCTAGGGAATTTTTGCAACAGCGGTAAACTTTCTGTTTTCAAACAGCAACATGTATACTAGCAAAATAAGCATGTTAAAGGCTATCCTTGACATTTTTATTGAAACTAAAGATGCAAAACATTGTTCTAAATTACAGAAAGCAAATACTAACAAAATAAAATGACGCTCCAAGAAAAACACATATCATGTGGTGAATAAAAATATAGCTTCAAATAAAGTTACCAATGAACGAAGACGAAAGAGGGGATGCCTTCCGGGGCATCCCCAAGCTTAGGCTCTTGGTTGTCCTTGAATATTACCTTGGGTGCCTTGGGTATCCCAAAGCTTAGGCTCTTGCCACTCCTTATTCCATAGTCCATAGAATCTTTATCCAAAACTTGAAAACTTCACAACACAAAACTCAACAGAAAACTCGTAAGCTCCATTAGTATAAGAAAATAAAACCACCACTTAGGTACTGTAATGAACTCATTCTAAATTCATATTGGTGTAATATCTACTCATAGATTCATCCAAATAAGCAAACAACACATAGGAAACAGAATCTATCAAAAACAGAACAGTCTGTAGTAATCTGTATCAAACGTATACTTATGGAACTCCAAAAATCCTACCAAATTAGGAAGTCCTAAGAAATTCGTGTACCAATCCATAGCAAAAAGAATAAGATCATAATCCCGTTTCTGTGAATTAAAAAAACTAATTTACTGGGTGCAAAAGTTTCTGATTTTCAGCAGGATCAACACAACTATCACCGTAAGCTATCCTAAAGGTCTTAGTTGGCACTTTATTAAAACAAAAGCTATAAAACATGATTACTACAGTAGCATAATCATGTGAACACACAAAAACAGTAAGGATAAATATTGGGTTGTCTCCCAACAAGCGCTTTTCTTTAATGCCTTTCTAGCTAGGCATGATGATGACAATGATGCTCACATAAAAGATAAGAATTGAAACATAACGGGAGCATCATGAAGCATATGACTAGCACATTTAAGCCTAACCCATTTCCTATGCATAGGGATTTTGTGAGCATATGAAGGCTAAACAAGCATAGCTTCGAAATTTTAAGCACATAGAGGGGAAACTTGACATTATTGCAATTCCTACAAGCATATGTTCCTCCCTCATAATAATTTTCAGTAGTATCATGAATGAATTCAACAATATAACCATCACCTAAAGCATTCTTTTCATGATCTACAAGCGTAGAAATTTTATTACTCTCCACATAAGCAAAATTCTTCTCATGAATAGTAGTGGGAGCAAACTCAACAAAATAATTATCATGTGAGGCATAATCCAATTGAAAACTAAAATCATGATGACAAGATTCATGGTTATCATTATTCTTAATAGCATACAAGTCATCACAATAATCATCATAGATAGCAACTTTGTTCTCATAATCAATTGGAACCTCTTCCGAAATAGTGGATTCATCACTAAATAAAGTTGCCACTCTTCCAAATCCACTTTCATATTCATCACAATAAGATTCAACATCCTCCAAAATAGTGGGATCATTACTTCCTAAAGTTGACACTCTTCCAAACCCACTTTCATCAATATAATCATCATAAATAGGAGGCATGCTATCATCATAATAAATTTGCTCATCAAAACTTGGGGGACAAAAAGTATCATATTCATCAAACATAGCTTTCCCAAGCTTGTGGCTTTGCATATCATTAGCATCATGGATATTCAAGGAATTCATACTAACAACATTGCAATCATGCTCATCATACAAAGATCTAGTACCAAACATTTTATAGATTTCTTCTTCTAGCACTTGAGCACAATTTTCCTTTTCATCATACTCACGAAAGATATAAAAAAGATGAAGCGTATGAGACAAACTTAACTCCATTTTTTTTGTAGTTTTCTTTTATAAACTAAACTAGTGATAAAACAAGAAACAAAAAGATTCGATTGCTAGATCTAAAGATATACCTTCAAGCACTCACCTCCCTGGCAACGGTGCCAGAAAAGAGCTTAGTTGACGGGGTGTGAGTGCCGCTTACCTAGCCTCCCCGGCAACGGTGCCAGAAAAGAGCTTAGTTGGCAGGGTGTGAGTGCCGCTTACCTAGCCTCCCCGGCAACGGCGCCAGAAAAGAGCTTGATGTCTACTACACCACCTTCTTCTTGTAGACGTTGTTGGGCCTGCAAGTGCACAGGTTTGTAGGACAGTAGAAAATTTCCCTCAAGTGGATGACCTAAGGTTTATCAATCCGTGGGAGACGTAGGATGAAGATGGTCTCTCTCAAGCAACCCTGCAACCAAATAACAAAGAGTCTCTTGTGTCCCCGACACACCCAATACAATGGTAAATTGTATAGGTGCACTAGTTCGGCGAAGAGATGGTGATACAAGTGCAATATGGATAGTAGATATAGGTATTTGTAATCTGAAAATATAAAAACAGCAAGGTAACTAATGATAAAAGTGAGCGTAAACGGTATTGCAATGGTAGGAAACAAGGCCTAGGGTTCATACTTTCACTAGTGCAAGTTCTCTCAACAATAATAACATAGATAGATCATATAACAATCCCTCAACATGCAACAAAGAGTCACTCCAAAGCCACTAATAGCGGAGAACAAACGAAGAGATTATGGTAGGGTACAAAACCACCTCAAAGTTATTCTTTCAGATCAATCTATTCAAGAGTTCGTACTAGAATAACACCTTAAGACACAAATCAACCAAAACCCTAATGTCACCTAGATACTCCATTGTCACCTCAAGTATCCGTGGGCATGATTATACGATATGCATCACACAATCTCAGATTCATCTATCCAATCAACATGAAGTACTTCAAAGAGTGCCCCAAAGTTTCTACCGGAGAGTCAAGACGAAAACGTGTGCCAACCCCTATGCATAGGTTCCTGGGCGGAACCCGCAAGTTGATCACCAAAACATACATCAAGTGGCACGTGATATTCCATTGTCACCACAGATAAGCACGGCAAGACATACATCAAGTGTTCTCAAATCATTAAAGACTCAATCCGATAAGATAACTTCAAGAGGAAAACTCAATTCATCACAAGAGAGTAGAGGGGGAGAAACATCACAAGATCCAACTATAATAGCAAAGCTCGCGATACATCAAGATCATGCCATAGAGAGAACACGAGAGAGAGAGAGAGAGAGAGAGAGAGAGAGATCAAACACATAGCTACTGGTACATACCCTCAGCCCCGAGGTGAACTACTCCCTCCTCGTCATGGAGAACGCCGGGATGATGAAGATGGCCACCGGTGATGGGTTCCCCCTCCGGCAGGGTGCCGGAACGGGCTCCTGAGAGGTTTTTGGTGGCTACAGAGGCTTGCGGTGGCGGAACTCCCGATCTATCTTCTGTCTCGATGTTTTTAGGGTATATGGGAATATATAGGCGAAAGAAGTCGGTCGGGGGAGCCTTGAGGGGCCCACGAGAGGGTAGGGTGCGCCCAGGGGGGTGGGTGCCCCCCTGTCTCGTGGCTTCCTCGACGCTTCCTTTACTTCAACTCCAAATCTCGTGAATCATAATCTTTCCAAAAATCACGCTGCCGGAGGTTTCATTCCGTTTGGACTCCGTTTGATATTCCTTTTCTTCGAAATACTCAAACAGGCAATAAAACAGCAATATGGGTTGGGCCTCCGGTTAATAGGTTAGTCCCAAAAATAATATAAAAGTGTATAATAAAGCCCGTAATCATTCAAAACAGATAACAAAATAGCATGAATGCTTCATAAATTATAGATACGTTGGAGACGTATCACTATGCTATAACTAACACTGATTAAAACTTCTTGTTTATTCATCAATCCAACCTACAAGTGAAAGACAACAAACAACATGCAGAAACTAATTTGCAATCATTGGGCTATCTAATCTAATACACGCACAAACAAATCTAGTGTCATAGGCCTATCAAACCTAATACACGCACAAACAAAAAACATCTACTCCAATAGATGTAATGCGAAGATTATGCGCTAATTAATCTTAGTCCTATCGAATCCAACACACGCACAAAGAAAAGCATCATGAATGCGGCACAGTTTCCACATACTGGATCGCTCGATGAAGATGGAAGTTGTCGGTGTTGCAACGTGGACGCAGTTCGTCCACGACGGCCAGGACGCGCTGACGATCTGGATGTTCTCGACGATCTTGTTGGAGTTGGGCGGATGCTAGGGATGCAGCTGTCGTCGACTCGGCGGTAGGAGCCGTCGTAGATGACATGAAAGACGATGCCGAGACTATATAGGAGGAGGAAGATCTCCTAGGTCGTCATAACCACCAGGGAAAGTACGTCCGTGATCTTTGCCTTCCTTGGTTGAGGAGAGGCAGTACATGCTCCTAAATTAAAGGGATAGGCTTCCCACGCTCGAGTTTTTTTTGTAGATTCCGATCCGGGAATTCTGTAACAAATCCCAGCTGCTCCTCTCTTTGAGCAACGAGGGACTCGTTTCATGTACTTTTTTTCTTTTCTTTTTCATATTAGAAAATTTTGATATCAAATAATTATTTCAACTCAACCCAATGGTCCCAAAAAAAATTCACACAATGGGATTACCATGGACATCATGCATGCCAATTCTCATCAATTTCGACACTCGATGCATTTACTAGGATTTTGCCGGCGAAAAAAACCCGAAACGCTGCCCGGACGTGACGCAACGTTCGTTTGGTGTCCGGAATGGCTCAGATGTTGCATGGGGGCCTACATTGGGCATCCTCACATGGTGCCAAACTTTGGTGTCATTTCATGCAGGCCACCACATAGCACATGTGCACTCACCATCATTCGGATCTGCCGGAGGGGGAGCCCGAAGGACGTTGTTTTTCTAGACTAAACCAAATGGCCCCAAATTGTTTTCACACAATGGGATTACCATGGACATCACGCCAGCCAATTCTCATCAATTTCCGACACTCGATGCATTTACTAGGATTTTGTCGGCGAAAAAAACCCGAAACGTTGCCCGGAAGTGATGCAACGTTCGTTTGGTGTCCGGAATGGCTCAGATGTTGCATGGTGGCCTACATTGGGCATCCTCACATGGTGCCAAACTTTGGTGTCATTTCATGAAGGACACCACATAGCACATGTGCAATCACCATCATTCGGGTCTGCCGAAGGGGGAGCCCGAAGGACGTTGTTTTTCTAGACTCAAGCAAATGGCCCCAAAAAAATTTCACACAATGGGATGACCATGGACATCATGCATGCCAATTCTCATCGATTTCCAACACTCGATGCATTTACAAGGATTTTGCCGGCAAAAAAAACCCGAGACGCTGCCCGGACGTCACACAACGTTCGTTCGGTGTCCGGAATGACTCACATGTTGCATGGGGGCCTACATTGGGCATCCGCACATGGTGCCAAACTTTGGTGCCATTTCATGCAGGCCACCACATAGCACATTGATACGTCTCCGTCGTATCTATAATTTTTTATTGTTCCATGCCAATATTCTTCAACTTTCATATACTTTTGGCAACTTTTTATACTATTTTTAGGACTAACATATTGATCCAGTGCCCAGTGTCAGTTCCTGATTGTTGCATGTTTTATGTTTCACAGAAAACCCATATCAAACAGAGTCCAAATGGGATAAAAACGGACGGAGAATTATTTTGGAATATTTGTGATTTTTGGGAAGTAAAATCAACGCGAGACGGTGCCCGAGGGGGCCAGGAGATAGGGGGCGTGCCCCAGGGAGGCAGACGCGCCCTGGACTCTCCTGGGCCCCCCGTAAGGCGGTTGATGCTCTTCTTTTGCCGCAAGAAAGCTAATTTTACGAGAAAGATCTGGGCGAAAGATTCACCCCAATCGGAGTTACGGATCTCCGGATATAAAAGAAACGGTAAAGGGGAAGGATCCGAGAACGCAGAAACAGAGAGATAGATCCAATCTCGGAGGGGCTCTCGCCCCTCCCAAGCCATGGGAGCCAAGGACCAGAGGGGAAACCCTTCTCCCATCTAGGGAGGAGGTCAAGGAAGAAGAAGAAGAAGGGGGGCCCTCTCCCCCTTGCTTCCGGTGGCGCCGGAACGCCGCCGGGGGCCATCATCATCACTGCGATCTTCACCAACACCGTCGTCATCTTCACCAACATCTCCATCACCTTCCCCCTTCTATATTCAGCGGTCCACTCTCCGCAATTCGATGTACCCTCTACTTGAACATGGTGCTTTATGCTTCATATTATTATCCAATGATGTGTTGCCGTCCTATGATGTCTGAGTAGATTTTTCTTGTCCTATTGGTGGTTGATGAATTGCTATGATTGGTTTGAGTTGCATGTTTTATTATTGGTGTTGTCCTATTGTGCCCTCCGTGTCGCGCAAGCGTGAAGGATTCCTGCTATAGGGTTTGCAATATGTTTATGATTTGCTTATGGTGGGTGACGTGAGTGACAGAAGCACAGACCCGAGTAAGTAGGTTGTTTGCGTATGGGATAAAGGGGACTTGATACTTTAACGCTATGGTTGGGTTTTACCTTAATTAATCTTTAGTATTTGCGGATGCTTGCTAGAGTTCCAATCATAAGTGCATATGATCCAAGTAGAGAAAGTATGTTAGTTTATGCCTCTCCCTCAAATAGAATTGCAATAGTGATTACCGGTGTTCAGTAGAACGGATTAATGGGTGGTGTCGCGTTTTGGATTGAAAGGAATAAGCTCCAGTGTCCAGTCTAATCCCTGCCCACACGCTTACAAAACAGTAACGGAGGAACTAATAAGCACGAGCAACTACGAGGATGAGATCGGTTGACTGATAATTGACCGAGAAGTAAGTTAAATCTCAGTGGACCGTGACTGAGAAAGAAGCTACTCGTACTACTGAAAAATAATAGGGTTTCTGATTATGTAACCTTAGTCAAGTTACGTCATGATCCTTGAGCTAAACCTCAGTGGACTGTGACTGAGAAATAAGCTAATGAGATAATAGGATTTCTGATGAAGTGACCCAAGTCAAGTGGCATCATGATCCTTGAGCGCGGGTCAAATTACATCATCCACCTGGTACCGAGCCAGCATAACTTGGCATTTGGAAGTTAGACCTTTTTATAGGACTCTCTTTCAGTTTCAAAAAGAGGATGTTTGAAACTTTTAACATGCGTAATCATGAGTCAACAAGTGATTCGAACTGTGTGTAAAAAAAGTTTTTTTTTAAATGCTAGAACTAGATAAGGAAGTTTTCTATAACCTTGAGAAAAAGGATAAAAAGGTAGTTTTGTTTTAGTTTAGGCCACTACTACGCGCCGGTGCGCCGGCCCAAATTTGGGCCGGTCGCAGCCAAACCGTACGATCGAAACACCCAGAGCCACATGATTTTCTGCCCTCTCGTGATGCTTTATCGTTTCATTGCCAACGCTCGCAGAAAAAGCTCATCCGCAGTGCCATGGACAAAAAGAGATGGCTGGCCTCGAAGCATCGCCGGGTCATCCACCGGCCGGTCACCGCCCTCGCTGTCGGATGCCAGCCACCGACCAGTCACCGTCCTCGCCGCCAGACGCCGTACGCCGGCCACCGGCGGATCGCCGCCCTCGCCAGCTCCGCACATGTAGAAGCGTTTGCTCGCGGTTGCAACCCCGATGGCGACGCTCTCAGTTTCCGATGCTCGACGGTCGGCGGTTCCAGCACGCGCCAACGAGCTTGTAGTGTATCTTGTCCCCGGTTGCTGGCTGTAGCAAAAATGCTCGCCGGTTGTAGCAAACGGGTGTGCCGGTTCCAGCAAAAAATGGCTCGCTGGTGCCGCCCACCTAGTTTGTAGCACTGATGTGCGGATTTCTATGGTTCCAGCAAAACTCGATGCCGGATGTAGCAATTTGTGTCACTGGATGCAGCTCCGGCGGCCGGTTCCGAGAACACAGTCGCATCAATTGTATCATTTTTTGTCGCCGGTTCCAGCACATCAGATAGCCGGTTCCAGCACACCACATGGCCGGTCGCAGCATCGCCATGTCCTTTCTAGCGCGGGCGCACGCCGGGGTTGTAGCATTTCCCCGCGCCGGTTCCAGCACCCCTGCATGCCGGTTCCAGCACGGGAGCATGTCGGTTGTAGCACCGCGACGTCGTAGTCATAGCAGTGCGCAACGCCGGTCATATCACCGCCTCGCCATGGTTGTAGCACATCTCACGCTGGCGATGAGGCCCTGGTTGTAGCAACATCGAGGGCTCGCAGCCAAGACGGATAGGATATTGGCGGCTAGCATCGATGATATCGAGGACCAGCGACACATCCTTGTAGCAGCCTCATGGTGGTTTGTTGCCGGGGGAGAATCGGGTGGAAGCAAAAGCTTGCAGGATGGAGGCTAGAGTGATCGGGGATGCGAAAGGTAGAAGAAGGAGTACACAACGGTGTCCAAAAGATAAGATTTGTGCGGCCAAAACAGCTGGTGCAAAAGAGATAAGGGAAAGGCAGATGCAGCATGTGGGCCAGGGCACGTGACTGCCTGGGATAGGCGCGCGAGGGAGCAAGCCGGGGAGACCGGCCGAAGCTTCGGCCGGCGCCCCGGCGTGAAACGTTTTCCTTTAGTTTATGACTCCGATCAAGAGCGAGAAATCCTTGATTTGAGATTGGACATAGAACCTGGACCCATCCTTGATGGCATGTGTTGTACACCCGTAGCTCACGATGCTGGCGAACAATCGTCGGTCCACCGTGCCGGCCGCGACATTGAGCACCCATGGGATGCCATTGTGCAGTGTAGCGAACCTGCCGTCGTTCCCGACTGACGCGGACACAAAGATGTCGCGCTCCATGGCAACAAAGGAGGCAATGGCCATAGGATCCGTGTACATCGGCTCGTTGTCGAAGCCGAGGAAGATGGAGACGACGTCGACACCCAGGGGCAAAGCTATGTGCATTGCTGAGGGGGCTATGGCCCCCCGCCCTGGGACAAATTTCTGAAGACCTCTTTTTCTAGGGACATAGTTAGAAGAACATTTTCTCATTAGCCCCCACAAACAAGCATACTTTACCTCCCCCCAACATCAGCCAGATGACCCTGTATGCGGCGACATGGGCACGCGGAGCAGTTCCACACGTCGTGCCACACCCGTACCCGAAGAAGGACACGCACGACACAAGGCTTCCCACGGCGGTGGACGCCGTGTGCGGGCCGTGGCTGTCGTCGTAGCGCGTCGAGTTCATGGAGATGGTGTCGTTGGGGTTCATGGCCACGTAGCCCCAGTTGAAGTAGCGAGCTCCGATGAGCTTCCGGTTGCACGTGGTGGCGGGGAACGCGACGCCCGACACGCACGCCCCGCGCCATCGTGACGGCACGGAAGGCATCCCATCGTCGTGGAAGTTGCTGCTCTCGGGCCAAACGCCGTTGTCGACCACGCCAATGATTAGGCTCTCGCCAAGGTTCACGGCCGGCCACAACCCGATGCCAGGGTGGAGGTCGAGGACAGGGCGCATCCTGAGATTTTAGGGGCCCGAGGCGAAATTAGAAACCAGGGCCTCTAAATATAAACATGGTGATGATGCAATTTCAACTTTGTAGAGCTTTTCTCAACATAAAATTTGTGCAAGTTTGGAAATTTTTGCTTGAAGAACATACTACAGACAAAATATAAATATAAAGTAGGAATCACTGACATTTTTCTATACAAATCGTTTGGGACTACGCTTCATTTTATTCATCGCTCCATTCGTTTGCAACATTAGAATTGGCCTCTTTTTTCTTACTTTACCACCGTCCTAATTAGTCCAACAAAATTAACAACCAATTTTTGCCTGAGAGTTAACTATATAGAGTATTGGGATGTTTCCCATTTTGTTAATGACTTCGCAAAAAATTGAAAGTAATTTTACATTGCAAGAACCCATGAAAAAAATTAGTTAGGCAGAGGGAAAAAGAAAAATTCTACTAAACTTTTCTTGTATCAAGAATTTTACATGGTATCTGTATACCTGTATCTGTATGTGGCAGATCGATGTAGTATTCATTCCCATATCCAGCTCCGAGGATTGAAGGCGACACTCAAGGGCGACCAACGATTTCATCCAGTCTGCCAGGAACAGGAACAGACCACAAGTTAAAGCTATCATCACGGCAGGATAGAGATCTTTTCTCACTGTGGTTACCGGTCAGCAGATCGAAGACGCCGTTGGCCTGCAGGAAGCAGCGCGGCGTATTGTTCCGGCTCGCTGGAGGGTGCTTTGGAGTCAGCGTACGCCGGTACCCACATATTTTGGGGGCGACGGTGCGATACCTGACCCGTGCAGCAACAACCGAGGAAAATCCAAGAGACGACGACGCACACAGGAGATCGTGGAATCAACCTCGCAGTCACAGGCGGAGATCGTGGAGACCTCCTCGTCGGCCCGTAAGGAGTTTGGGCGCCTACGTGCTTCCTTCGTGGGCTGCATTGTACGAAGCCCACTCGTTCTTTCTAGCTGTTTTGTTGTGTTCGCTGGCTCGTGCGTGTACGCTCGTTGGTTCCAGCTATTTCGCTGATTCTAAAAAAAAAAACTAGGTATTTCGCTGGCTCGTGCGTGTACGCTAGTTGGTTACACCTAGCTATTTCGCTGGTTTGTGCTTGTTCGCTCGTTCTTTTGACCGTTTCTTTCTGTTCGCACGTAGTCATAGCAGTAAAGTTTGGTTTTGGCTGGTTGAAGATTTTTTTGGTGTGTAGTTTTTTTGTTGATCTTATTAATTATTACTTTTCTGTTTGAATAATAATCAACAAATAAGCTTAGAATCATTGAAAAAGATTAAAGAAATAATTTTCAACATGGATTGGATACTAAAATCTCCACAAATGTTAAATTGGGAATAAGAAGAAGAAAATTCGATTTTTTTTGAAAAAAAACATGAATTCAAAAATGTACATGAATTTCCAAAAAGTTCGCAAATTTTAAAACAAATCATCACATTTGAAAAAGTTCGTTGAATTTGAAAAAAATCATCCATTTTGACAAAAGTTCATCGGTTTTGAAAAAAAAGTTCATTGGTTTGAAAAAAGTTCATCGGATTTGAAAAAAATTTATTGAATTCGAAAAAAGTTCATCGGATTCGAACAAAAAGTTCATCGGATTTGAAAAAAAGTTCATCGGATTTGAAAAAAGTTCAGCGAATTTGAAAAAAACGTTTTCCGAATTAGAAAAAAGTTCATCGAAGTTGAAAAAAAGTTCGCCCAATTCGAAAAAAGTTCATCGAATTGAAAAAAGTTCACCGAATTTGAAGAAAGTTCAGATTATAGAAAAGTTCATTGAATTTGTAAACAAAAAGTTCATCCATTTTTTAGAGAAAAAACATGAAGAAAAAAAATTTCTCGAATTTGAAAAAAGAAAAGTTGGAAAAAGGGAAAAAAAGGAAAGATAAATGAAGAAAGGATACAAATAGATGTAAATTACCACAGCAGGCTAGGTGGTGCAGCGGTTGTTGCAACTTCTCATGAAGCGGGAGGCTGCAGGTTCGATTCTCTCTCGGGCGCCCTATTTTGCGTTATACAAACATACAGCGAACATGGAGATGGGTCGGCCCGTTAGTAGTGAAAGAAGGGGAGGGGTGCGCCCGTTTGTGGAAACAGTTGTATCGGGCGCAATATGCGCCAAATAGAATTTGGCGAGATTATGTGCTAGGCCTTAATGCAGATCTCAGGTAGATGCAACATCATCTTTATGATGCCTTTTCTTTTCGCAGTTTTCTGAATTGTTGTGTATTGTCCTGCCTTGGAGCTTGTAAAAGTGTAGCTAATTCCTCACTTTTATCTGGTCAGTATAGTTCCTAAAAAAGGCGGCAAGATTCATTAAATTCTCCCCCCCCCCCCCCTCTGTGTGTGTGTGTGTGTGTGTGTTTTGACGGTACACACCAGGGCCGGCCCTGGCGGCCGCCCCGGGCCCCCGAACTCCAGGGGCCCCCTCCCAGGAACGCAGTAGCAGGCTACGGGAAAACTGCACGCAGACAAATCCTTTTCTTCCAATCGCTAGTAGCGAGCGAGCCCAAGTATAAATATTTCTACATTAGGCCTGCACTGAAGACAAATGTCATTGGGCCTGATCCAAGTAATAGAGGCTACGCAAAGCGTACGCATCCACCAGAATTTATGAGAGCGCATCACGCCCCTGGCGCCGCCGCTTGTCGTCTCACGCCCAGATCGCCCCAGGGATGCTTGCTCGAGGAGTCGAGGAGGCCCTGCGGACTGCAAGAGACATGGATGCGCATCGGAGCCCGATGGCATGCCCGAGCTGCATGTTATGTACGTATCAGCAACCGTTTATTTATGCTGTTTGACAATATTGGTCTTGTGTATAGATCTGAAACAGTAAAAACAATGAGTAATGTTCTGGATGGTGGTCTTGGCGAATCGTGGAATGCAGGCATCATTGCAGTATTTTACTCTTAGTTTGCCAATTTGCTCAGGTAAATAAGAATTACTTTGCACTATTGCAGTAGCATTGATTTAATTTTCAATGTAGGAAGTAATATTGCCCATATCATTCATATGGATCTCCTCAACTATCTTAATTTCTCTGATACTTTTATTTGTAATAATAACCTTAGCAATAGTCTGTCCAAGAACTACTCTGAACTTTACATACAAATTTCTTTTAGGACAATATTCATGGACAAATTTTTTTTAGTCATATGTCTTGTGAATTGGGATAGATTCCTTGGTAGTTATAATATAGTCTGACATTAAACATATCGTTGAATTTCAAGGATGTCTTGTGATAGATTCCTTCATTGGCCATGAACTTTTTCTTTTGAGAATACGCCATGGATTGGCATATTAGTTTCATAGAAGAAAGGAAAAGAAGCCAATTACACAATATATAATGCATATAACGCTAGATAGGCTCTTGCCGGCCATCAGATATATGTGCAAAAACGTTGCAATGTGGATCCCATGCGTTTGCTGTTACATTTCAAATATAGAAAATATATATTGATTATTATTGTTATAAGGGCCCCGAGGTTGTAGTTTCGCCCCGGGCCCCCAAAATCTCAGGACCGGCCCTGGTACAAACTGGCAGTGCAAAGAAAACAGTAGACGTGGCAGGCGCGTTGCGTGTGTAGGCAGCGGGCGCCCCTATGTCTTGTTTATAGGAGACCTAGGGAACCATTGCATCAAACAGTGCACGTGATAGGCCGGCCTAGGCGCAGGAGACCACAGACTCATTTTTTTTTTCATGTTTTTTGTGTTTTTTCTTCTTCTTTGACTTTGGTTTATATTTCCATATATTATAAATAAATATATTACAAAAAATTTACATAAAACAATTTCAAACAAATATATCAACTAAGCATTTGAAAATTGTCAAACTGTGTATGGAGAAAATGTTTCTCATGTATACAAAACATATACAATGTGAAAAAGGTTGATCATGTTTCTTAAAAAATGTTAATCAGGCATATAATAAAATATTAATCCAAGCATTTAGAAAATGTTAAACAGCTATTTGAAAAATGTTAATCAAGCATTTGAAAAATATTAACCATGTATTTAAAAATGTTGAAATATATTTTAACAATGTTAATCAAGCATTTTAATTTTTTTTAAATGTGTATAGAAATAAAGTTGACCATGTATTAAAAAAAATGTTTATCTGATATTTGAAAAATCTTAATCAAGCATTTTAAAAATGTTAAATTTTAGAGAAAAAATGTTGACCATGCATTAAAAAATGTTAAAATTCTATTAGGAATTTTTTAATTAATCGTTTAAAAACAAAAGTTAAATGTGTATAGAAAAATAGGTTGACCATGTACTAAAAAATGTTAATTTGTTATTGATTTTTTTTCAATATTTATAGAAAATTATCGGGCATGTATTTAATAAATGTTGAACTTGTATTTGAAAAATGTTGAACATTTATTAAAATATATATAAGATATTTATCAAAGTCTGCTAGAAAAATATTGAAAACGCTAGCAAAAATAAAAGAAAATTGACGAAAAAACAATGAAAAGAAAAGAAAAATAAAGAAAAGGAAAAGCCAATCAAAACCGAGAAAGAAACGAAGAAAAAACAAAAAAATGATTTTTTTTGTAAAAACAGAGAAAGAAACGAAGAAAAACGGGTGAAAACAAGAAAAAAACAAAAACATAAAAACCCAGAAAACCAATGAAAAAGGGGATCTTTCCTTCAAGTTTGTCTCGACCTTTTTGTCCTTCGTTTTTGTGTGAGCAAGCTCAATAGGGTTGGGCTTTGTGTTGTCTGTCTTTTCTCTATCGTTCAAACCTTTAGTCGCTCTAGTATGATGGGATGTATAAATTGATTGTGATATTTTTAAAATAATACTAGGTAATTGCCCGTGCGTTGCAACGGGATATACTTCGTACATTGGCGAGAATAAATTTTAGTGAATATTTATACGCAATCACTGTGATTTTCATATCGTTTTATTGTTAATGTGATTCTATGTAAAAAAAAATGGACTTTAACTACCGATTAAATCCGCACTTGACTTACAAAGAATAACATGATTTTATTTGGTAAGCCAATAAGTAGTGGGACCATTTAGTCGCTTGTCAACTGACATATACTTTCAAAAATTCCTTAAGGCCCGTACACTTGGAAAATTTGGAAACAAAAAAGTAAACTAAAAATATTTTTATATCCGTACATGAACCACATGTAGATATATTTCTTGATAAAAATATCCAGGACAAATATCCATGGCCTGAGGAATGGGAAACCAGCTAGATTTAGAATCTGCATTTTGAAAAAATGACCTAACTTTATCCATGTGTCTCGAAATGCAAAGTAATAAAACATCATGGTATGTTAGTTATTGCACATCTAAATGACTCGATCAAGCATAAAAAAGGAAAAGAAAAAAGAATGTAAATACCCGCACTAATCTCTAGGTAAAATCAATGACATATGACTTAGGGTACATCTAGATGTGCTTTAGCAAAACTATAAACATTATTAATCACTCGTGTGCTAGTAAAAGATTTAAAAGGAGACCATCTCGCATTAATGCTATATATTCACACACATTCAAACTATTACAATAGGAAATATACATATTGCTCAGACAACTAAGTCGATAAATAAATGAATATATTGACATCAAGGAATCTTCGGATTACTGAAAGAATTATTTTTCAAGAGTTGAAAATACCACATTCCTCATTCAATGATGGATATGAAAGGAAATTATGATATTCCAAATATATATATTTACGAAAAATTGTATGCAATGTTGCATATAAATTCTCAGGAATTAACCATCATTGCAAGAATGTACGCAAAAATCGAATCAATGGTAAAATCCCAAAAAATATTGGACCTATCTTGTCACAGCAACATAATAGAGAATCCATGTACTACATGTTCTTGTTTGCTGAGTTATCACAAACCATGCGTGATCCAAACAACCAGGCGTGATCCACACAACCAGGTCAGCTCCTTTTGTTTCTTCAAGACGCCACCGATGATTTGCATCAGGTTATTGTTGGCCAAACACTGTTTTTGGTGCAGAGTAGTCTGCTGAACAATCAAATTTGGTGCATTTCATCAAGCACCAGTGTCCAGTCTAATCCCTGCCCACACGCTTACAAAACAGTAACGGAGGAACTAATAAGCACGAGCAACTACGAGGATGAGATCGGTTGACTGATAATTGACCGAGAAGTAAGTTAAATCTCAGTGGACCGTGACTGAGAAAGAAGCTACTCGTACTACTGAAAAATAATAGGGTTTCTGATTATGTAACCTTAGTCAAGTTACGTCATGATCCTTGAGCTAAACCTCAGTGGACTGTGACTGAGAAATAAGCTAATGAGATAATAGGATTTCTGATGAAGTGACCCAAGTCAAGTGGCATCATGATCCTTGAGCGCGGGTCAAATTACATCATCCACCTGGTACCGAGCCAGCATAACTTGGCATTTGGAAGTTAGACCTTTTTATAGGACTCTCTTTCAGTTTCAAAAAGAGGATGTTTGAAACTTTTAACATGCGTAATCATGAGTCAACAAGTGATTCGAACTGTGTGTAAAAAAAGTTTTTTTTTAAATGCTAGAACTAGATAAGGAAGTTTTCTATAACCTTGAGAAAAAGGATAAAAAGGTAGTTTTGTTTTAGTTTAGGCCACTACTACGCGCCGGTGCGCCGGCCCAAATTTGGGCCGGTCGCAGCCAAACCGTACGATCGAAACACCCAGAGCCACATGATTTTCTGCCCTCTCGTGATGCTTTATCGTTTCATTGCCAACGCTCGCAGAAAAAGCTCATCCGCAGTGCCATGGACAAAAAGAGATGGCTGGCCTCGAAGCATCGCCGGGTCATCCACCGGCCGGTCACCGCCCTCGCTGTCGGATGCCAGCCACCGACCAGTCACCGTCCTCGCCGCCAGACGCCGTACGCCGGCCACCGGCGGATCGCCGCCCTCGCCAGCTCCGCACATGTAGAAGCGTTTGCTCGCGGTTGCAACCCCGATGGCGACGCTCTCAGTTTCCGATGCTCGACGGTCGGCGGTTCCAGCACGCGCCAACGAGCTTGTAGTGTATCTTGTCCCCGGTTGCTGGCTGTAGCAAAAATGCTCGCCGGTTGTAGCAAACGGGTGTGCCGGTTCCAGCAAAAAATGGCTCGCTGGTGCCGCCCACCTAGTTTGTAGCACTGATGTGCGGATTTCTATGGTTCCAGCAAAACTCGATGCCGGATGTAGCAATTTGTGTCACTGGATGCAGCTCCGGCGGCCGGTTCCGAGAACACAGTCGCATCAATTGTATCATTTTTTGTCGCCGGTTCCAGCACATCAGATAGCCGGTTCCAGCACACCACATGGCCGGTCGCAGCATCGCCATGTCCTTTCTAGCGCGGGCGCACGCCGGGGTTGTAGCATTTCCCCGCGCCGGTTCCAGCACCCCTGCATGCCGGTTCCAGCACGGGAGCATGTCGGTTGTAGCACCGCGACGTCGTAGTCATAGCAGTGCGCAACGCCGGTCATATCACCGCCTCGCCATGGTTGTAGCACATCTCACGCTGGCGATGAGGCCCTGGTTGTAGCAACATCGAGGGCTCGCAGCCAAGACGGATAGGATATTGGCGGCTAGCATCGATGATATCGAGGACCAGCGACACATCCTTGTAGCAGCCTCATGGTGGTTTGTTGCCGGGGGAGAATCGGGTGGAAGCAAAAGCTTGCAGGATGGAGGCTAGAGTGATCGGGGATGCGAAAGGTAGAAGAAGGAGTACACAACGGTGTCCAAAAGATAAGATTTGTGCGGCCAAAACAGCTGGTGCAAAAGAGATAAGGGAAAGGCAGATGCAGCATGTGGGCCAGGGCACGTGACTGCCTGGGATAGGCGCGCGAGGGAGCAAGCCGGGGAGACCGGCCGAAGCTTCGGCCGGCGCCCCGGCGTGAAACGTTTTCCTTTAGTTTATGACTCCGATCAAGAGCGAGAAATCCTTGATTTGAGATTGGACATAGAACCTGGACCCATCCTTGATGGCATGTGTTGTACACCCGTAGCTCACGATGCTGGCGAACAATCGTCGGTCCACCGTGCCGGCCGCGACATTGAGCACCCATGGGATGCCATTGTGCAGTGTAGCGAACCTGCCGTCGTTCCCGACTGACGCGGACACAAAGATGTCGCGCTCCATGGCAACAAAGGAGGCAATGGCCATAGGATCCGTGTACATCGGCTCGTTGTCGAAGCCGAGGAAGATGGAGACGACGTCGACACCCAGGGGCAAAGCTATGTGCATTGCTGAGGGGGCTATGGCCCCCCGCCCTGGGACAAATTTCTGAAGACCTCTTTTTCTAGGGACATAGTTAGAAGAACATTTTCTCATTAGCCCCCACAAACAAGCATACTTTACCTCCCCCCAACATCAGCCAGATGACCCTGTATGCGGCGACATGGGCACGCGGAGCAGTTCCACACGTCGTGCCACACCCGTACCCGAAGAAGGACACGCACGACACAAGGCTTCCCACGGCGGTGGACGCCGTGTGCGGGCCGTGGCTGTCGTCGTAGCGCGTCGAGTTCATGGAGATGGTGTCGTTGGGGTTCATGGCCACGTAGCCCCAGTTGAAGTAGCGAGCTCCGATGAGCTTCCGGTTGCACGTGGTGGCGGGGAACGCGACGCCCGACACGCACGCCCCGCGCCATCGTGACGGCACGGAAGGCATCCCATCGTCGTGGAAGTTGCTGCTCTCGGGCCAAACGCCGTTGTCGACCACGCCAATGATTAGGCTCTCGCCAAGGTTCACGGCCGGCCACAACCCGATGCCAGGGTGGAGGTCGAGGACAGGGCGCATCCTGAGATTTTAGGGGCCCGAGGCGAAATTAGAAACCAGGGCCTCTAAATATAAACATGGTGATGATGCAATTTCAACTTTGTAGAGCTTTTCTCAACATAAAATTTGTGCAAGTTTGGAAATTTTTGCTTGAAGAACATACTACAGACAAAATATAAATATAAAGTAGGAATCACTGACATTTTTCTATACAAATCGTTTGGGACTACGCTTCATTTTATTCATCGCTCCATTCGTTTGCAACATTAGAATTGGCCTCTTTTTTCTTACTTTACCACCGTCCTAATTAGTCCAACAAAATTAACAACCAATTTTTGCCTGAGAGTTAACTATATAGAGTATTGGGATGTTTCCCATTTTGTTAATGACTTCGCAAAAAATTGAAAGTAATTTTACATTGCAAGAACCCATGAAAAAAATTAGTTAGGCAGAGGGAAAAAGAAAAATTCTACTAAACTTTTCTTGTATCAAGAATTTTACATGGTATCTGTATACCTGTATCTGTATGTGGCAGATCGATGTAGTATTCATTCCCATATCCAGCTCCGAGGATTGAAGGCGACACTCAAGGGCGACCAACGATTTCATCCAGTCTGCCAGGAACAGGAACAGACCACAAGTTAAAGCTATCATCACGGCAGGATAGAGATCTTTTCTCACTGTGGTTACCGGTCAGCAGATCGAAGACGCCGTTGGCCTGCAGGAAGCAGCGCGGCGTATTGTTCCGGCTCGCTGGAGGGTGCTTTGGAGTCAGCGTACGCCGGTACCCACATATTTTGGGGGCGACGGTGCGATACCTGACCCGTGCAGCAACAACCGAGGAAAATCCAAGAGACGACGACGCACACAGGAGATCGTGGAATCAACCTCGCAGTCACAGGCGGAGATCGTGGAGACCTCCTCGTCGGCCCGTAAGGAGTTTGGGCGCCTACGTGCTTCCTTCGTGGGCTGCATTGTACGAAGCCCACTCGTTCTTTCTAGCTGTTTTGTTGTGTTCGCTGGCTCGTGCGTGTACGCTCGTTGGTTCCAGCTATTTCGCTGATTCTAAAAAAAAAAACTAGGTATTTCGCTGGCTCGTGCGTGTACGCTAGTTGGTTACACCTAGCTATTTCGCTGGTTTGTGCTTGTTCGCTCGTTCTTTTGACCGTTTCTTTCTGTTCGCACGTAGTCATAGCAGTAAAGTTTGGTTTTGGCTGGTTGAAGATTTTTTTGGTGTGTAGTTTTTTTGTTGATCTTATTAATTATTACTTTTCTGTTTGAATAATAATCAACAAATAAGCTTAGAATCATTGAAAAAGATTAAAGAAATAATTTTCAACATGGATTGGATACTAAAATCTCCACAAATGTTAAATTGGGAATAAGAAGAAGAAAATTCGATTTTTTTTGAAAAAAAACATGAATTCAAAAATGTACATGAATTTCCAAAAAGTTCGCAAATTTTAAAACAAATCATCACATTTGAAAAAGTTCGTTGAATTTGAAAAAAATCATCCATTTTGACAAAAGTTCATCGGTTTTGAAAAAAAAGTTCATTGGTTTGAAAAAAGTTCATCGGATTTGAAAAAAATTTATTGAATTCGAAAAAAGTTCATCGGATTCGAACAAAAAGTTCATCGGATTTGAAAAAAAGTTCATCGGATTTGAAAAAAGTTCAGCGAATTTGAAAAAAACGTTTTCCGAATTAGAAAAAAGTTCATCGAAGTTGAAAAAAAGTTCGCCCAATTCGAAAAAAGTTCATCGAATTGAAAAAAGTTCACCGAATTTGAAGAAAGTTCAGATTATAGAAAAGTTCATTGAATTTGTAAACAAAAAGTTCATCCATTTTTTAGAGAAAAAACATGAAGAAAAAAAATTTCTCGAATTTGAAAAAAGAAAAGTTGGAAAAAGGGAAAAAAAGGAAAGATAAATGAAGAAAGGATACAAATAGATGTAAATTACCACAGCAGGCTAGGTGGTGCAGCGGTTGTTGCAACTTCTCATGAAGCGGGAGGCTGCAGGTTCGATTCTCTCTCGGGCGCCCTATTTTGCGTTATACAAACATACAGCGAACATGGAGATGGGTCGGCCCGTTAGTAGTGAAAGAAGGGGAGGGGTGCGCCCGTTTGTGGAAACAGTTGTATCGGGCGCAATATGCGCCAAATAGAATTTGGCGAGATTATGTGCTAGGCCTTAATGCAGATCTCAGGTAGATGCAACATCATCTTTATGATGCCTTTTCTTTTCGCAGTTTTCTGAATTGTTGTGTATTGTCCTGCCTTGGAGCTTGTAAAAGTG
The DNA here is from genome assembly GCA_963921465.1 of Triticum timopheevii. Taxonomy (NCBI): domain Eukaryota; kingdom Viridiplantae; phylum Streptophyta; class Magnoliopsida; order Poales; family Poaceae; genus Triticum; species Triticum timopheevii. Next base: position 160,583,608 of record OY997272.1, read on the forward strand.
TAGCTAATTCCTCACTTTTATCTGGTCAGTATAGTTCCTAAAAAAGGCGGCAAGATTCATTAAATTCTCCCCCCCCCCCCTCTGTGTGTGTGTGTGTGTGTGTGTTTTGACGGTACACACCAGGGCCGGCCCTGGCGGCCGCCCCGGGCCCCCGAACTCCAGGGGCCCCCTCCCAGGAACGCAGTAGCAGGCTACGGGAAAACTGCACGCAGACAAATCCTTTTCTTCCAATCGCTAGTAGCGAGCGAGCCCAAGTATAAATATTTCTACATTAGGCCTGCACTGAAGACAAATGTCATTGGGCCTGATCCAAGTAATAGAGGCTACGCAAAGCGTACGCATCCACCAGAATTTATGAGAGCGCATCACGCCCCTGGCGCCGCCGCTTGTCGTCTCACGCCCAGATCGCCCCAGGGATGCTTGCTCGAGGAGTCGAGGAGGCCCTGCGGACTGCAAGAGACATGGATGCGCATCGGAGCCCGATGGCATGCCCGAGCTGCATGTTATGTACGTATCAGCAACCGTTTATTTATGCTGTTTGACAATATTGGTCTTGTGTATAGATCTGAAACAGTAAAAACAATGAGTAATGTTCTGGATGGTGGTCTTGGCGAATCGTGGAATGCAGGCATCATTGCGGTATTTTACTCTTAGTTTGCCAATTTGCTCAGGTAAATAAGAATTACTTTGCACTATTGCAGTAGCATTGATTTAATTTTCAATGTAGGAAGTAATATTGCCCATATCATTCATATGGATCTCCTCAACTATCTTAATTTCTCTGATACTTTTATTTGTAATAATAACCTTAGCAATAGTCTGTCCAAGAACTACTCTGAACTTTACATACAAATTTCTTTTAGGACAATATTCATGGACAAATTTTTTTTAGTCATATGTCTTGTGAATTGGGATAGATTCCTTGGTAGTTATAATATAGTCTGACATTAAACATATCGTTGAATTTCAAGGATGTCTTGTGATAGATTCCTTCATTGGCCATGAACTTTTTCTTTTGAGAATACGCCATGGATTGGCATATTAGTTTCATAGAAGAAAGGAAAAGAAGCCAATTACACAATATATAATGCATATAACGCTAGATAGGCTCTTGCCGGCCATCAGATATATGTGCAAAAACGTTGCAATGTGGATCCCATGCGTTTGCTGTTACATTTCAAATATAGAAAATATATATTGATTATTATTGTTATAAGGGCCCCGAGGTTGTAGTTTCGCCCCGGGCCCCCAAAATCTCAGGACCGGCCCTGGTACAAACTGGCAGTGCAAAGAAAACAGTAGACGTGGCAGGCGCGTTGCGTGTGTAGGCAGCGGGCGCCCCTATGTCTTGTTTATAGGAGACCTAGGGAACCATTGCATCAAACAGTGCACGTGATAGGCCGGCCTAGGCGCAGGAGACCACAGACTCATTTTTTTTTTCATGTTTTTTCTTCTTCTTTGACTTTGGTTTATATTTCCATATATTATAAATAAATATATTACAAAAAATTTACATAAAACAATTTCAAACAAATATATCAACTAAGCATTTGAAAATTGTCAAACTGTGTATGGAGAAAATGTTTCTCATGTATACAAAACATATACAATGTGAAAAAGGTTGATCATGTTTCTTAAAAAATGTTAATCAGGCATATAATAAAATATTAATCCAAGCATTTAGAAAATGTTAAACAGCTATTTGAAAAATGTTAATCAAGCATTTGAAAAATATTAACCATGTATTTAAAAATGTTGAAATATATTTTAACAATGTTAATCAAGCATTTTAATTTTTTTTAAATGTGTATAGAAATAAAGTTGACCATGTATTAAAAAAAATGTTTATCTGATATTTGAAAAATCTTAATCAAGCATTTTAAAAATGTTAAATTTTAGAGAAAAAATGTTGACCATGCATTAAAAAATGTTAAAATTCTATTAGGAATTTTTTAATTAATCGTTTAAAAACAAAAGTTAAATGTGTATAGAAAAATAGGTTGACCATGTACTAAAAAATGTTAATTTGTTATTGATTTTTTTTCAATATTTATAGAAAATTATCGGGCATGTATTTAATAAATGTTGAACTTGTATTTGAAAAATGTTGAACATTTATTAAAATATATATAAGATATTTATCAAAGTCTGCTAGAAAAATATTGAAAACGCTAGCAAAAATAAAAGAAAATTGACGAAAAAACAATGAAAAGAAAAGAAAAATAAAGAAAAGGAAAAGCCAATCAAAACCGAGAAAGAAACGAAGAAAAAACAAAAAAATGATTTTTTTTGTAAAAACAGAGAAAGAAACGAAGAAAAACGGGTGAAAACAAGAAAAAAACAAAAACATAAAAACCCAGAAAACCAATGAAAAAGGGGATCTTTCCTTCAAGTTTGTCTCGACCTTTTTGTCCTTCGTTTTTGTGTGAGCAAGCTCAATAGGGTTGGGCTTTGTGTTGTCTGTCTTTTCTCTATCGTTCAAACCTTTAGTCGCTCTAGTATGATGGGATGTATAAATTGATTGTGATATTTTTAAAATAATACTAGGTAATTGCCCGTGCGTTGCAACGGGATATACTTCGTACATTGGCGAGAATAAATTTTAGTGAATATTTATACGCAATCACTGTGATTTTCATATCGTTTTATTGTTAATGTGATTCTATGTAAAAAAAAATGGACTTTAACTACCGATTAAATCCGCACTTGACTTACAAAGAATAACATGATTTTATTTGGTAAGCCAATAAGTAGTGGGACCATTTAGTCGCTTGTCAACTGACATATACTTTCAAAAATTCCTTAAGGCCCGTACACTTGGAAAATTTGGAAACAAAAAAGTAAACTAAAAATATTTTTATATCCGTACATGAACCACATGTAGATATATTTCTTGATAAAAATATCCAGGACAAATATCCATGGCCTGAGGAATGGGAAACCAGCTAGATTTAGAATCTGCATTTTGAAAAAATGACCTAACTTTATCCATGTGTCTTGAAATGCAAAGTAATAAAACATCATGGTATGTTAGTTATTGCACATCTAAATGACTCGATCAAGCATAAAAAAGGAAAAGAAAAAAGAATGTAAATACCCGCACTAATCTCTAGGTAAAATCAATGACATATGACTTAGGGTACATCTAGATGTGCTTTAGCAAAACTATAAACATTATTAATCACTCGTGTGCTAGTAAAAGATTTAAAAGGAGATCATCTCGCATTAATGCTATATATTCACACACATTCAAACTATTACAATAGGAAATATACATATTGCTCAGACAACTAAGTCGATAAATAAATGAATATATTGACATCAAGGAATCTTCGGATTACTGAAAGAATTATTTTTCAAGAGTTGAAAATACCACATTCCTCATTCAATGATGGATATGAAAGGAAATTATGATATTCCAAATATATATATTTACGAAAAATTGTATGCAATGTTGCATATAAATTCTCAGGAATTAACCATCATTGCAAGAATGTACGCAAAAATCGAATCAATGGTAAAATCCCAAAAAATATTGGACCTATCTTGTCACAGCAACATAATAGAGAATCCATGTACTACATGTTCTTGTTTGCTGAGTTATCACAAACCATGCGTGATCCAAACAACCAGGCGTGATCCACACAACCAGGTCAGCTCCTTTTGTTTCTTCAAGACGCCACCGATGATTTGCATCAGGTTATTGTTGGCCAAACACTGTTTTTGGTGCAGAGTAGTCTGCTGAACAATCAAATTTGGTGCATTTCATCAAGCACTTGACAACAAAAAATAAGTAATGTGTACACAAAAGAAAATCAACATACCCAGCCCAGGGCCATCTGCAAGATCCACAAGATCGTGAGATGTGTGCACATCGCTCTCCATGTCCTTTCCGCAGGTCATCATCGTAGCATGAACGATCCATAACCCCCGAGTATCACAAAACTCAGTAGGGTCAGACTTGTGGCGATCTGCCCCAACATCCAGCGTCAATGGCAGCCATCTCCGTCAAGCCTTCCTCTACATTCCCGACGCGCGCACATGGAGCAGAATGTTGTCTCGTCGGTCGTCTGTAGTCGCGACAGGTCCCGGCCTGCGGCCATGGTTTGAGAGAGAGAGAGAGACGCGGCCTGGGGGAGAAGGGAAGGGTGTGCAGATCGGTGTCGGCGGCATGTGAAGGAGAAAGCGTATGGAAGAGGAGGTCAGTTGCCCTGGGAAAGTGAAACAAATCCCTGATTTTTAGGGAGAACATAAACGTGATTGATCTGGGAAAATTGGTAACGACGAAAAAACACGAAGGAGGGTGCGGACGAAGACGTGGGTGGAAGAAAATTTTTGACGTAAGAGGGGAGAGGGAACCTTACGGTTTTTTTAGGTAGTAGAGATAGAGATAATTAAATACTCCCCCATTCACAAATATAAAAGGTTCTAACATTTTTGTCAGATGTATATTGGCACGCTTTAGAGTGTTAATTCTTTCATTTCAATTTCCTATGTAGTCCATATTAAAATATTCAAAAACATCCTATATTTGTGAATTGTGAACGGAGGGAGTATACAGCTGCATCTGTCCAACGCAGACCCTTCATACGGACACCATATCTCTCCGCGGACCGGTCCGGGAAGGTGTCTGGACATTGATGATATGAGAGTCGGTCATCCAAAGCTAGCCACAAACGCCAGGTCACATTTCAAACGGAATTCAACCAAAACAAAGAAATTTGATGCAAGTTTAAACAAACTGGATGACTTTCATTTAAACTTAAATAATTTTCATCTAAACCGGAGCAAATTCATTGCATTTTGACATATTTCCATAGAGATGGTATAGGTTATTCTAACCTAGTATAAATGATCGCCGGCCGCGACGACAACCGTTTCCCACGACATGGTCAGGAAGAAGCTCACGAGCCCTGGGATGTGAAACTTCGGGAGGGAGGGAAGAATAGCCTCCGCCTCGGCGAAGCGGGCAAGCTCACCGGCTGTGAGGCCTGGTAAGACCCAAGCGGCAGCAGACTCCCATGTTCTACTCTTCCTCGCTCTCGGCGGCGGCCTCGCATGTTCTACTCTTCCTCGCTATCTGCGGCGGTCTCCCATGTTCTACTATTCCTCGCTATCGGCGGCGGCCGTGGACGTGTCGGCCTGGTCATTTATGTCACATTTAATATGGATTAGCGGTTGCATAATTTATAATCGTCCGTGCGTGCGTGCGTGCGTGTGTGTGACATTTATGTCAATTGAAATACAATGGATCAAATGAAGGCTTTCAAGGTGGCTGCAATATAGATAAAAGTTTCTTTGCAAATAAAGAGTGATTCGACAAAATTAACACTTTGTTTGGCGTCATGGTGCTGGGGTTTATGTATATATTGTAGTAAACTTGCAATGGTATTTCTGATGATGCAATTAACATTACACCATAAGTCTCGACATTTGACAACGTCAGAGGCAAAGGACTGCTATATGTGAATTTGTGACATACTATTGAAGTGCAAATCAAACTGGCGACACATGGACGACAGAGTGTAGGTACAAGTCGTTCTTCCTCCGGACGGTGATGCCCATGTCCTCCACCATGTCGACCTCACTTGACTTCAGCCCTGCCGGGAGCTCCCAGTCAAAGTGGTAGAGAAGTACGGCGAGAACAATCTCCATGCTGGCCTGTGCAAACGTCATACCAGGACACATCCTTCTCCCCGCCCCAAACGGTATGTACTCGAAGTCCGTGCCTTTGAAGTCGACGATGCCAGACTCGAACCTCTCTGGCTTAAATTCCTCGGGGTTGTCCCAGTGCTTAGGGTCCCTACCGATCGCCCACGCATTCACAAGCACGGTTGTGCCCTTTGGCACGTCGTACCCGAGGATTTTGCAGGACTCCATGGCCTCCCGTGGAATAAGCAGCGGGGCCGGTGGATGCAACCTCAGTGTCTCCTTGATGACAAATCTGAGGTATTTTAGGTCGGCCAAGTCATCCTCGGTCACCGTGGGCTTTTCTCCGAGGCAACCACGTACTTCGGCTTGCGCTTTCTGCATCACATTCGGGTACCTCATGAGCTCCGACATGGCCCATTGAAGTGTCGTTGCTGACGTCTCACTCCCGGCACTAAAGAGGTCCTACAATAATAATACCAACGTGTGCAGTTTATAGAACAGGTAAACATATAAATTACCAATTGAAAACTTGATGATTTTCACCCGATGTCTTATTGACACGTGGACCCTAGAACTAGAACCACATGCCAGCAAGGGATCGAGTCGCCATCCTAAGTTTTCAACGAAATAACCATGGAATGGTAAATCTTGAGTTCAAAGTCACGTGGAAGTGGAAACGAAAAGACATGCTATGCTTGCTGCTTCTCGCAAGTTGAACCTACAGTAGGAACTGAAAGTAGCTGGGGAGCTGTTGCACTCACCAGGATACTTGCTTTGATGATTCCCATGGTGAGAGGCACCTCGAGGCCACCTTCCTTCTGTATCCTCAAGAGCACGTCCACCAGGTCCTCTCCATCCCCCGCGGCCCTCTTTTCCTCGTGTTGCTTGATCGCATACTCCATGAGCTCGAAGCTCTTCCGGTGGACCTCCTCGGCCATCCGCGCCGTGCCGCTTATGAAGTTGGCGAGCCACGACGACGGGAACAGGTCGCCGAGGCTGGACCCGGTGACGAGCTTGACCCCTTCCTCGAGGACCTGCAAGAACTCCTCCCTCCTCTCAAACCTGTCCCCGATCATGGTGCGCACGGCCGAGTCGGTGATGAGCACGGCGATCCGCTCGCTGACGTTCACGGGCTGGCCAGGCGGCGTCGCCGCGATGGCGGCCACGAGGCGGCCGACCTCGTCCTCCCGGATCTGGCGGAACGACTGCACGCGGCGCGCGCTGAGCAGCTCCAGGATGCATATCTTCCGGAGCTGCCGCCACAGGGCGCCGTAGCGGCCGAAGACGATCCCTTGCCCGTCCGACATCATGATCTTGATGGTCGGGTTCCACGGCCGGCTCGCCAGGGCGACATCGTGCGTCTTCATGACCTCGCGCGCGGCCTCCGGGGACGAGGCCACGACGACGGAGACCTCGCCGAGCTTGAGGTACATGAGCGGCGCGTCCAGCCGGCGCGCGAGGTCGGCCATGACGCGGTGCGCGAGCGGGCTGCTCGCGAGGTGGTGCAGGCTGCCGATGACCGGCAGCCGCCACGGGCCGGGCGGCAGACGCAGGGCGCCACCACGCTTCCTGCTCAGCTTGAGGAGCAGGAGCGGGAGGAGTAGAGCCAGGAGGAGGCACAGGTAGTAAGTAGCTTGCTCCATGGCGGGCAGTGGGCAGTGTGAGTTGTGTGTGACCACGGCGCGTCAGGCAGGTCTTATATTGACAGAGGCGGGTTACTATCTTGAGCGGTGAGCACGCAGCGACGCGCGTGAACAAAAAAAATTGCGTAGCTTTCGGTGTGCGTCACACACGCAGCTTATCCAAGCGTTTCCCGATGTGAACATGGTGGGCATCGGCGTGGCCGATACGACATGCCTCTTTGGCGTTGCGCGCCGGCATGTAACCAATTTTGTATGCAGTGACACAGCTTGTCTAGACAGTCCTGTTTGCGATTGACGCCTCAACAACGGTCAGGGGATTTGGGGGGAAGGGCGCAATCTTTCTGGAATGCGCGATAGGATAGGAATGCTGAGGCGCTCGTCCGTCTTCCTTGGCGTCTAGACTCTAGATCAGATCAGACCAGATCAGACGACGCACCGAGTGCACAACCGGAGGCCGCCTTTCCATACAAGGGAAGGGGTGGTCCGTTTTGGCTTCGGTCCCGTTTGCATCCACACACATGTAATTTGCGCGGGAAGCTCAATTGGCCGCATGCATGCATGCAGCCAACCGAACGGATCGCGCGACGTCGACCGGTGCCGGCCAGGCCCGCCGCTTTCGGAAGGCCGGCCGGCCGGCCGGCGCGGAGACCCGATCCTCTAGCTAGCCAAAACTCCCGATCGAGCTTGACAACTACGTGGTGATCGATGCCCAAAGAAAGAAAAGAACAAGTAGGTAGCAGCGACTCGGTCGGGCACCAGTGACTGGTGAGTTCTCTAATCTGTACAGCCACACTCATCGATGGATGGATCTTGCTAGCGGCTTAGCACTGCACAACAACGTTACGATGGGATCGTGTGAATCTTTTGGTGCTCGATCGACTCGGTTTGATCCGTCCTGAGGCTACCGTTTCCAGAGTGCTTTTTTTAGCTTCCTGAATCCTCATTTGTCTACATCGGTATTTGCTCCAAAACCAAATTCATTGCAACAATCTTTGATTCCGGCAATGTAGTCAGATATTATGTACTCCCTCGGTCCCTAAATATAAATATAAGTCATTTTAGAGATTTTAATATAGACTACATATGAAGCAAAATAAGTGAATCTACACTCTAAAATATGTCTATATATACATCTGTATGTAGTCCACATTAAAATCTCTAAAAAAGACTTATATTTAGAAACGGAGCATACTAATATAATGGCTATCACTTGGGTAGTACTTTGACCGAATCCCCTGCAATATAATAGCATCAGAAATTCTATATGGCTGACGGATGTCAGAAATTCTATATGGCTGACGGATGACAGGGGAGGTGGTCCTGGCGAACGATATGTTCGCACCAGGAGGAGCGATCGAGCGAACTGAATCGTTGGTTGAGAGAAACCCTCCTAGCGACCCCCTCCCCCTACACGATGAAAAGTAGGCGAACCAACCTGTGGTTGCATGGATGTAAATATAACAAATACAGAATAGAAAATGCCATCACAAAGGAAATTGTTGGAAAAATTCATAAATGATCACATGGCAACTTGTTGGAAAAAGTTTTACTTATCAGAAGGATGAATTTTGCAATCATCATGTTTGGAAAAAAATCTACAATTTGCCATGGGACACTTTCAAAACATTCCAAAAAATATCCATAGGGATAAGTATTTACAATTTGTCATGTGAAACTATTTTCGGAAAAATTGCCATGTGTACAAACACAAAAAATCTTTAAAAGTTGCCATGAACCATATGGAACATTTGCCATGGATATTTGTTCTGTATTTTTTGCCATGGATCAATACAAAAATGCCATGTGACAGTACAAAAAAATGGTAAACTAACACAATTCTAAAATCACCATACATCATAGAAATAAAAAAAGTTACAAGACAAAGAAAAATTGGGCATTAGTAATTAATAAAATGGCCATACCCTAAAGAACAAAAAATGTCATGCTACATAAAATAAAACTGCCATGTTCTACTTAATAAAAAATGCCATGGCCAGTTTACTGAAAATGCTATGCTCTAAACAAATAAAAATGACATGCTACCTAAATTAAGTATGCCATGGTCTACTTAAATAAAAACTTCACAATATAATTACTAAAATTTCCATGGTAGCTCAAAAAATTACCAGTCTAATTAATAAAATTGACATGCTCTAAAGAATATAAATGCCATGGCACACACAAAATTGAAATCGCCATGGTCTAGTTAATAAAAATGCCATGGTGTAATTAGTAAAAATGCCAAAGTACCTATAATAAAATTGCACATGTCAAGACAATAAAAATGAACATCATGAAATCCGATTACCGTTCTAGCAATCCATCACCGCTATCTACCACTAGAAGACGTGGTCACATACCGGCACTCTGCAATACTACCACTGCTCATAGATCTATCCCCAGTACATTCTCATAGACGTAAGCTACAATGAGTAGAGAGGGGGGCTGATAGAACTTAGAGCCGTCAGAGAGTAGGGAGTTGATGCAGAACTCGTCGGAGAAGAGGAGGCTTTCGAAGCACCATTGTCGCCTACTATCGACCAGAGAAGATGTGTCGCTTACCTGCTAGTCATTGATGAACTTGCTCTGGACGGAAAGCGCGAAAGGGTGAAATGGTGGTGTGGAAATTGGCGGTAAGCCGACGGGGGCTAAATAGGGTATCCGATTCGGCCGGAGGTGACCCAATTCCTCTCACCACTTTTTGCAAACACGCACGAACTCGGCGCCGTGTTCCACTCCTATGCACGTGCGAGTCTGGATGGGAGGAACTGCCGAATCATGGGCTTGGCTGTGAGGTGTTTTAAAGTCCGTGCGATGCGGGTAAAACTACGAAAACAGACAACCAAACAAGCAAATTCCCATCCGTCGGGCCTAGATGAGGGTAGTGCAGGCAACCAAACAGGCCGTAACCCACCTCATGCACTCATTGGTGCATGCAATATTTTAGCACTTGAGTTTTGGAACTAGACCGGCCAGCGAGCTCAAGTTACATGTGGTTAACACTTAACCCCCATCTCCTAATAGGCCTTAGGGCATGTCCAATGCCAAGACTCTTAACTGGGCGCTTAACTACTGCCACCTAACTAAGCGCCTATACAGGAGGCTAGCTTGCAATGCGTAAGTGCTCAACCAGGCGCTTATTCCATCACACAAATCGCCTAAGCGTCCAACACTAGGTGTGGCATCGGGCACCCAGGAATTTGGTCGGTGCCGTGAAAATAGCTGGGATTTTAATCCCTAGCGCCTATGTAAGCGCCCCCATTGTAGATGCCCTTAGCCGCCAGGGAAGTCAGGCAGCTGCCATGTGAGACGGATCCCATGTGTCGACCGCGAGCGGCAAATAGAGGAGGCACCGCTCACAAGCAGGCAAGGAGGGCACGTCAATTTTGTCGCGCTCTGTCGTTCCTTCACTGCAGGTTTTTCCCTTCTGTCATTTCTATTTTTTGTTTTGTTTTTATTTCCAGTTATTTCATGCCTTTTTTCTTTCTTTTTTTAATTTCCCTTTGGGTTTTTCTTTTTCTTTATTTTTTCCTTTTTATCATACATGATGAATAATTTCATAATATACAACAACTCTTTAATACATGTTAAGTTGTTTTCGAATATACACTAAAATATTATAATATATGATGAACATTTTTTGAATACACAAATTTTTTTGTAATTTTTGTTGAGCATTTTTTCAATACACACTGAACATTTTTAATATACAGTAATCTTTTAATATACAATGATCATATTTTCAGTATACACCAAACGTTTTTAAAAAAGTACTGAATTTTTAATATGATTTAGACATTTATCTCAGCAAAAAACCCGGTTTTTTTAGGAAATAATATTAAAAATCATGAAGCAAAAAATAAAATTCCTCGGTCCAGAACGGGCCAAGCAAAACCGGCGCTCACGCGCTCGCCTGCGTGGGCTGGCCCGTCTATGCTGCCGTGCTAAACGAGCTGATTCGTCTACATCTACACTACTATTATACAAGCAAATAAGAATTTTCTTACGTGCACCTCGCAATTAGTCCCACGCCCGTGCACGAACTAATCAGCACCACAGGATTATGCCCACGCTTTACAATCTAACAGCCGTCAATAATCTAATACCTCTATGGTGTACAATTAGCAATTTTCAATGACTGACCGTGCTTCACCAGGAGAGGAGTATTGGAACTACCGTTCCCACGTCCCCTACCATCACGGAAATCTGCATTCCCACCCCCTACAATCATGGAAATCTGGTCACAAACTCCATGCCCTTGACCTCGGCCTCACCGTTTGGCACTACAGCGACCTGGTGCCATACGCCGCCAACCAACAACGTCTCCACCTGCACAGCGATTTTGCATGGGTCAAGGAATTTTTCCGGACAGGGATGATGCCTGAGGGGGTGAACAACACGTCGATTGTTCTCATCCCGAAGGTGGATAACCCAGAGAGGCTCACGGAGTTCTGCTCAATCAGCTTATGTAACGTCATCTACAAGGTGGTGGCAAAATGTCTGGTAAACCGGTTGAGGCCTATACTGGATGATATTATCTCCCCTGAGCAGAGCGCCTTTGTCCCTGGACGTATGATCACTGATAATGCTTTGATTGCGTTTGACTGCTTTCATTTTATTCAGCAGGAGAAAGACCCAAATAAAAGTTTCTGCGCATATAAACTGGACCTCTCCAAAGCATACGATAGAGTGGACTGGATCTTCTTGGAGCGAATGATGAAAAAGATGGGTTTCGCTCGCCGGTGGGTGGACTGGATTATGGCTTGCGTCACCTCGGTGAGATATACAGTTAAATTCAATGGAACCCTTCTGGAATCGTTCGCACCGTCGCGTGGGTTACGGCAAGGTGATCCTTTGTCCCCGTTTTTATTCCTGTTTGTGGCTGACGGTCTATCTGCTCTCTTGAAAGAAGGAGAAGAAAAAGGTGACTTTACCCCACTAAAAGTGTGCCGCAGAGCTCCAGGGGTGTCTCATCTTCTGTTTGCAAATGATACATTACTGTTTTTTAAAGCAGAGGAGGAAGAAGCCCAAAAGGTCCAGGAAGTGCTAAACACATATGCTAATGCCATCGGACAATTTATTAATCCGGCCAAATGTAGTGCTCTCTTTGGTACAACTTGTGCTCTGGACAAACAGGAGGCGGTGAGAACTACATTAAACATAGGTACTGTCACGTTTGAGAAGAAATATCTAGGGCTTCCAACACCCGAAGGACGCATGTCACGAGGTAAATTTCAGAATCTGCAATCTCGGTTATTGAAGAGGATTATTGCTTGGGGTGACACCCTCTCTCTCGCCGGCAAGGAAACCATGATAAAGGCAGTTGCCCAAGCTATTCCCACTTATATTATGGGTGTTTTTAAGCTTCCTATGTCAGTCTGTGATGACCTGAATAGAATGGTTCGCAACTTCTGGTGGGGCGCCTCTGAGGGCAAGAGGAAGACTCACTGGCTTGCTTGGCCAAAGATCCAGGCTCAGAAAAGCAAGGGTGGTCTGGGGTTCAGAGATTTCCGCCTTTTTAACCAGGCTCTCCTAGCGAGGCAGGCCTGGCGTTTGCTTACTAAACCCACCAGTTTGTGTGCGCAGGTGTTAAAGGCCCGATACTATCATGATGGACGCCTTGAGGACACGGTGTCCTCGGGGAACTCCTCCCCGACCTGGCAGGCTATCCAACATGGCCTCGAGCTCCTGAAAAGGGCATCATATGGCGTGTTGGGAATGGTCAGGACATTCGCATATGGCGGGACCGATGGTTGCCACGGGAGCCTTCGCGTCAGCCCATCACTCAGCAGGGCACTTGCCGCCTACGGAGGGTGGCCGAGCTCCTCGACGACGAGGGCTCTTGGCGCACCGGTCTACTACAGCGCTACTTCCTTCCGGCGGATGTCGCCGTCATCACTAGCATCCGGACCTCGCCACACGTCACCGACGATATCATCGCCTGGGCGCCGGAGAAGAACGACATCTTCACCGTCCATTCCGCGTACCGCCTGGCAATGGACGAGCGCGAGCATCCATTGGCCACCGCCATGAGCAGGGCACCGGATGGTCGTCGTGCCATCTGGAAGATCATATGGGGGTGCCCTGCTCCTCCTAAGGTACGCGTGTTTGCATGGAGGGTTGTCACAAATTCACTTGCTACTTGGGCCAACAAGGCTTCATGGCACCTCGAGGATACTGACGTATGCCCCCTATGTGGTGTTGCACGCGAGGACGAATTCCACGCGCTTTGCAGGTGCCCACTGGCGAAGGAGCTATGGAGGGTCATGGCGATGGACTGGAACATACCCAAGGTGGAGACCATCCGGGACACGGGGCCAGAGTGGCTATTCGCCCTGTTGGAACCCCTGGATGAGACGGCGAGGCTGGTGGTCCTCATGATCATGTGGAGAGTATGGCATGTTCGCAATGAGATTACCCATGACAAACCGCCACCTCGTGCCGTGGCCTCTCGTAGATTCTTACATGGCTACATTACTTCACTATTATGCATCCAGCAACATCCATATGCCAATATGGAGAAGGGGAAGATGGTGGTTTGCGATGGCCCGCCGCGGGTGCAGCCCTGCAGGATAGCGACGGCGCGGCCGAGCTGGGCCCCCCCTAGTGCGAGCTGGGCCAAACTTAACACAGACGGTAGCTTTGTTGCAGCCTTAGGAGCAGCGGGAGGAGGCATGATCCTTCGAGATGATAGAGGGGATATCATATATAGCACATGCAGAGAAATCCGCACATGTGAGAGTGCGCTGGAGGCGGAGCTCTCGGCGTGTAGAGAAGGCCTAGGTCTTGCCTTACACAGGACGACGATGCCTATCATTGTTGAGATGGATAGTGTGGAGGCTGTGGCTGTTGGGGAACGTAGTAATTTCAAAAAATTTCCTACGCACACGCAAGATCATGGTGATGCATAGCAACGAGAGGGGAGAGTGTTGTCTACGTACCCTCGTAGACCGAAGCGGAAGCGTTGACGCAACGTAGAGGAAGTAGTCGTACGTCTTCCCGGTCCAACCGATCCAAGCACCGTTACTCCGGCACCTTCGAGTTCTTGACACACGTACAGCTCGATAACGCACCCCGGGCTTCGATCCAGCAAAGCTTCGGGGAGGAGTTTCGTCAGCACGACGGCGTGGTGACGATCTTGATGTTCAACCGTCGCAGGGCTTCGCCTAAGCACCGCTACAATATGACCGAGGTGTAATATCGTAGAGGGGGGCACCGCACACGGCTAAGGAACGATCACGAAGATCAACTTGTGTGTTCATGGGGTGCCCCCTGCCCCCGTATATAAAGGAGTGGAGGAGGGGAGGGCCGGCCCTCTACTATGGCGCGCCCTGGGGAGTCCTACTCCCACCGGGAGTAGGATTCCCCCTTTCCTAGTCCAACTAGGAGACCTTCCATGTATTAGGAGTAGGAGACTAGGAAGGGGAAGAGAGAAGGGAAGGAAGGAGGGGGTGCGGCCCCTCCCCCTAGTCCAATTCGGACTAGGCCATGGGGGGGGGGGGGGCGCGCGGCCTGCCATAGGCAGCCCCTCTCTCTTTCCCGCAGGGCCCAATAAGGCCCAAAACTTCTCCCCGGCGAATTCCCGTAACTCTCCGGTACTCCGATAAATACCCGAATGACTCGGAACCTTTCCGAACTCCGAATATAGTCGTCCAATATATCGATCTTTACGTCTCGACCATTTCGAGACTCCTCGTCATGTCCCCGATCTCATCCGGGACTCCGAACTCCTTCGGTACATCAAAACTCATAAACTCATAATATAAGTGTCATCGAAACCTTAAGCGTGCGGACCCTACGGTTCGAGAACAATGTAGACATGACCGAGACACGTTTTCGGTCAATAACCAATAGCGGGACCTGGATGCCCATATTGGTTCCTACATATTCTACGAAGATCTTTATCGGTCAAACCACATAACAACATACGTTGTTCCCTTTGTCATCGGTATGTTACTTGCCCGAGATTCGATCGTCGGTATCCAATACCTAGTTCAATCTCGTTACCGGCAAGTCTATTTACTCGTTCCGTAATACATCATCTCGCAACTAACTCATTAGTTGCAATGCTTGCAAGGCTTAAGTGATGTGCATTACCGAGAGGGCCCAGAGATACCTCTCCGACATTCGGAGTGACAAATCCTATTCTCGAAATACGCCAACCCAACAAGTACCTTTGGAGACACCTGTAGAGCACCTTTATAATCACCCAGTTACGTTGTGACGTTTGGTAGCACACAAAGTGTTCCTCCGGTAAACGGGAGTTGCATAATCTCATAGTCATAGGAACATGTATAAGTCATGAAGAAAGCAATAGCAACATACTAAATGATCGGGTGCTAAGCTAACGGAATGGGTCATGTCAATCAGATCATTCAACTAATGATGTGATCCCGTTAATCAAATAACAACTCTTTGTCCATGGTTAGGAAACATAACCATCTTTGATTAACAAGCTAGTCAAGTAGAGGCATACTAGTGACACTCTGTTTGTCTATATATTCACACATGTATTATGTTTCCGGTTAATACAATTCTAGCATGAATAATAAACATTTATCATGAAATAAGGAAATAAATAATAACTTTATTATTGCCTCTAGGGCATATTTCCTTCAGTCTCCCACTTGCACTAGAGTCAATAGTCTAGATCACATCACCATGTGATTAACATCGATAGTTCACATCATCATGTGATTAACACCCATAGTTCACATCGCCATGTGACCAACTCCCAAAGGGTTTACTAGATTCAGTAATCTAGTTCACATCGCTATGTGATTAACACCCAAAGAGTACTAAGGTGTGATCATGTTTTGCTTGTGAGAGAATCTTAGTCAACGGGTCTTTCACATTCAGATCTGTTATGTATTTTGCATTTTTCTATGTCTACAATGCTCTGCACAGAGCTACTCTAGCTAATTGCTCCCACTTCCAATATGTATCTAGATCGAGACTTAGAGTCATCTAGATTAGTGTCAAAACTTGCATCGACGTAACCCTTTACGACGAACCTTTTGTCACTTCCATAATCAAGAAACATATCCTTATTTCACTAAGGATAATTTTGACCAATGTCCAGTGATCTACTCCTAGATCACTATTGTACTCGCTTGCCAAAAACAGTGTAGGGTATACAATAGATCTGGTACACAGCATGGCATACTTTATAGAACCTATGGCCAAGGCATAGGGAATGACTTTCATTCTCTTTCTATTTTCTGTCGTGGTCGGGTTTTGAGTCTTACTCAATTTCACACCTTGTAACACATGCAAGAACTCTTTCTTTGACTGTTCCATTTTGAACTACTTCAAAATCTTGTCAAGGTATGTACTCATTGAAAAAACTTATCAAGCGTCTTGATCTATCTCTATAGATCTTGATGCTCAATATGTAAGCAGCTTCACCGAGGTCTTTCTTTGAAAAACTCCTTTCAAACACTCCTTTATGCTTTGTAGAATGATTCTACATTATTTCCGATCTACAATATGTCATTCACATATACTTATCAGAAATGCTGTAGTGCTCCCACTCACTTTCTAGTAAATACAGGCTTCACTGCAAGTCTGTATAACCTATATGCTTTGATCAACTAATCAAAGTGTATATTCCAACTCCGAGATGCTTGCACCAGTCCATAGATGCACATTTTGTTAACACCTTTAGGATCGACAAAACCTCTTGGTTGCATCACATACAACTCTTCTTTAATAACTCCATTAAGGAATGCAGTTTTGTTTATCCATTTGCCAGATTTCATAAAATGCGGCAATTGCTAACATGATTCGGACAGACTTTTAAGCATCGATACGAGTGAGAAAATCTCATTGTATTCAACATCTTGAACTTTGTCAAAAACCTTTTTCGACAAGTCTAGCTTTGTAGATAGTAACACTACTATCAGCGTCCCTCTTCCTCTTGAAGATCCATTTATTTTCTATGGCTTGCCGATCATCAGGCAACTCCACCAAAGTCCACACTTCGTTCTCATACATGGATCTTATCTCAGATTTCATGGCCTCAAGCCATTTCGCGGAATCTGGGCTCATCATCGCTTCCTCATAGTTCGTAGGTTCATCATGGTCTAGTTACATGACTTCCAGAACAGGATTACCGTAGCACTCTGGTGCGGATCTCACTCTAGTTTACCTACGAGATTCGGTAGTAACTTGATCTGAAGTTACATGATCATCATCATTAGCTTCCTCACTAATTGGTGTAGTAGTCACAGGAACAGATTTCTGTGATGAACTACTTTCCAATAAGGGAGAAGGTACAATTACCTCATCAAGTTCTACTTTCCTCCCACTCACTTCTTTCGAGAGAAACTCCTTCTCTAGAAAGGATCCATTTATTAGCAATGAATGTTTTGCCTTCGGATCTATGATAGAAGGTGTACCCAAAAATTTCCTTTGGGTATTCTATGAAGACGCACTTCTCTGATTTGGGTTTGAGCTTATCAGGATGAAACTTTTTCACATAAACATCGCAGCCCCAAACTTTAAGAAACGACAACTTTGGTTTCTTGCTAAACCACAGTTCATATAGTGTCGTCTCAACGGATTTAGATGGTGCCCTATTTAACGTGAATGCAGCTGTCTCTAATGCATGATCCCAAAACGATATTGGTAAATCGGTAAGAAACATCATAGATTGTACTATATCCAATAAAGTACGGTTATGACGTTCGGACACACCATTATGATGTGGTGTTCCAGGTGGCATGAATTTGTGAAACTATTCCACATTGTTTTAATTGAAGACCAAACTCGTAACTCAAATATTTGTCTCCGCGATCAGATCGTAGAAACCTTATTTTCTTGTCACGATGATTTTTCCACTTCACTCTGAAATTCTTTGAACCTTTCATCTATTTCAGACTTATGTTTCATCAAGTAGATATACCCATATCTGCTCAAATCATCTGTGAAGGTCAGAAAATAACGATACCCCCCGCTAGCCTTAACACTCATTGGATCGCATACATCAGTATGTATTATTTCCAATAAGTCAGTTGCTCGCTCCACTGTTCCGGAGAACGGAGTCTTAGTCATCTTGCCCATGAGGCATGGTTCACAAGCATCAAGTGATTCATAATCAAGTGATTCCAAAATCCCATCAACATGGAGTTTCTTCATGCGCTTTACACCGATATGACCTAAACGGCAGTGCCACAAATATGTTGCACTATCATTATTAACTTTGCATCTTTTGGTTTCAATATTATGAATATGTGTATCACTACGATCGAGATCCAATGAACCATTTTCATTGGGTGTGTAACCATATAAGGTTTTATTCATGTAAACAGAACAACAGTTTATTCTCTTACTTAAATGAATAACCGTATTGCAATAAACACGATCAAATCATATTCATGCTCAACGCAAACACCAAATAACATTTATTTAGATTCAACACTAATCCCAAAAGTATAGGGAGTGTGCGATGATGATCATATCAATCTTGAAACTACTTTCAACACACATCGTCACTTCACCCTTAACTAGTTTCTGTTTATTCTGCAACTCCCGTTTCGAGTTACTACTCTTAGCAACTGAACCAGTACCAACTACCGAGGGGTTGCTATAAACACTAGTAAAGTACACATCAATAACATGTATATCAAATATACCTTTGTTTACTTTGCCATCCTTCTTATCCGCCAAATACTTGGGGTAGTTCTGCTTCCAGTAACCAGTCCCTTTGCAGTAGAAGCACTTAGTCTCAGGCTTAGGTCCAGACTTGGGCTTCTTCACTTGAGCAGCAACTTGCTTGCCGTTCTTCTTGAAGTTCCCTTCTATCCCTTTGCCCTTTTCTTGAAACTAGTGGTCTTGTTAACCATCAACACTTGATGTTCTTTCTTGATTTCTACCTTCATCAATTTCATCATCATGAAAAACTCGGGAATCATTTTCATCATCCCTTGCATACTATAGTTCATCACGAAGTTCTACTAACTTGGTGATGGTGACTAAAGAATTCTGTCAATCACTATCTTATCTGGAAGATTAACTCCCACTTGATTCAAGCGATTGTAGTACCCAGACAATCTGAGCACATGCTCACTAATTGAGCGATTCTCCTCCATCTTTTAGCTATAGAACTTGTTGGAGACTTCATATCTCTCAACTCGGGTATTTGCTTGAAATATTAACTTCAACTCCTGGAACATCTCATATGGTCCATGACGTTCAAAACGTCTTTGAAGTCTCGATTCTAAGCCATAAAGCATGGTGCACAAAACTATCAAGTAGTCATCATATTGAGCTAGCCAAACGTTCATAACGTCTGCATCTGCTCCTGCAATAGGTCTGTCACCTAGCGGTGCATTAAGGACATAATTCTTCTGTGCAGCAATGAGGATAAACCTCAGATCGCGGATCCAATCCGCATCATTGCTACTAACATTTTTCAACATAATTTTCTCTAGGAACATATCAAAATAAACATATGAAAGCAATAACGCAATATATTGATCTTACAACATAATTTGCAAAATACTACCAGGACTAAGTTCATGATAAATTTAAGTTCAATTAATCATATTACTTAAGAACTCCCACTTAGACAGACATCTCTCTAGTCATCTAAGTGATCACGTGATCCAAATCAACTAAACCATAACAGATCATCACGTGAGATGGAGTAGTTTTCAATGGTGAACATCACTATGTTGATCATATCTACTATATGATTCACGCTCGACCTTTCGGTCTCCGTGCTCCGAGGCCATATCTGCATATGCTAGGCTCGTCAAGTTTAACCTGAGTATTCCGCGTGTGCAAAACTGGCTTGCACCCGTTGTAGATGGACGTAGAGCTTATCACACCCGATCATCACGTGGTGTCTGGGCACGACGAACTTTGGCAACGGTGCATACTCAGGGAGAACACTTCTTGATAATTAGTGAGAGATCATCTTAAAATGCTACCATCAATCAAAGCAAGAAAAAGATGTATAATAGATAAACATCATATGCAATCAAAATATGTGACATGATATGGCCATCATCGTCTTATGCCTTTGATCTCCATCTCCAAAGCATCGTCATGATTTCCATCGTCACCGGCATGACACCATGATCTCCATCATCTTGATCTATATAATTATGTCGTCACATTTTCGTCTCGCCAACTATGCTCTTGCAACTATTGCTATCGCATAGCGATAAATTAAAGCAATTATTTGGCACTTGCATCTTATGCAACAAAGGGACATCCATAGGGCTTCTGCCAGTTGCCGATAACTTCAACAAAACATGATCATCTCATACAACAACTTATATCTTATCACGTCTTGACCATATCACATCACAACATGCCCTGCAAAAACAAGTTAGACGTCCTCTACTTTGTTGTTGCAAATTTTACGTGGCCGCTACGGGCTGTGCAAGAACCGTTCTTACCTACGCATCAAAACCACAACGATAGTTTGTCAAGTTGGTGTTGTTTTAACCTTCGCAAGGACCGGGCGTAGCCACACTCGGTTCAACTAAAGTTGGAGAAACTGACACCCGCTAGTCACCTGTGTGCAAAGCACGGCGGTAAAACCAGTCTCGCGTAAGCGTACGCGTAATGTCGGTCCGGGCCGCTTCATCCAACAATACCGCCGAACCAAAGTATGACATGTTGGTAAGCAGTATGACTTATATCGCCCACAACTCACTTGTGTTCTACTCGTGCATATAACATAAAACCATAAAACCTAGGCTCGGATGCCACTGTTGGGGAACGTAGTAATTTAAAAAAATTCCTACGCACACGCAAGATCATGGTGATGCATAGCAACGAGAGGGGAGAGTGTTGTCTACGTACCCTCGTAGACCGAAGCGGAAGCGTTGACGCAACGTAGAGGAAGTAGTCGTACGTCTTCCCGGTCCAACCGATCCAAGCACCGTTACTCCGGCACCTCCGAGTTCTTGACACACGTACAGCTCGATGACGCACCCCGGGCTTCGATCCAGCAAAGCTTCGGGGAGGAGTTTTGTCAGCACGACGGCGTGGTGACGATCTTGATGTTCAACCGTCGCAGGGCTTCGCCTAAGCACCGCTACAATATGACCGAGGTGTAATATCGTGGAGGGGGGCACCGCACACGGCTAAGGAACGATCAGGAAGATCAACTTGTGTGTTAATAGGGTGCCCTCTGCCCCCGTATATAAAGGAGTGGAGGAGGGGAGGGCCGGCCCTCTACTATGGCGCGCCCTGGGGAGTCCTACTCCCACCGGGAGTAGGATTCCCCCTTTCCTAGTCCAACTAGGAGACCTTCCATGTATTAGGAGTAGGAGACTAGGAAGGGGAAGAGAGAAGGAAAGGAAGGAGGGGGTGCGGCCCCTCCCCCTAGTCCAATTCGGACTAGGCCATGGGGGGGCGCGCGGCCTGCCCTAGGCAGCCCCTCTCTCTTTCCCGCAGGGCCCAATAAGGCCCAAAACTTCTCCCCGGCGAATTCCCGTAACTCTCCGGTACTCCGATAAATACCCGAATGACTCGGAACCTTTCCGAACTCCGAATATAGTCGTCCAATATATCGATCTTTACGTCTCGACCATTTTGAGACTCCTCGTCATGTCCCCGATCTCATCCGGGACTCCGAACTCCTTCGGTACATCAAAACTCATAAACTCATAATATAACTGTCATCGAAACCTTAAGCGTGCGGACCCTACGGTTCGAGAACAATGTAGACATGACCGAGACACGTTTCCGGTCAATAACCAATAGCGGGACCTGGATGCCCATATTGGTTCCTACATATTCTACGAAGATCTTTATCGGTCAAACCGCATAACAACATACGTTGTTCCCTTTGTCATCGGTATGTTACTTGCCCGAGATTCGATCATCGGTATCCAATACCTAGTTCAATCTCGTTACCGGCAAGTCTCTTTACTCGTTCCGTAATACATCATCTCGCAACTAACTCATTAGTTGCAATGCTTGCAAGGCTTAAGTGATGTGCATTACCGAGAGGGCCCAGAGATACCTCTCCGACATTCGGAGTGACAAATCCTAATCTCGAAATACGCCAACCCAACAAGTACCTTTGGAGACACCTGTAGAGCACCTTTATAATCACCCAATTACGTTGTGACGTTTGGTAGCACACAAAGTGTTCCTCCGGTAAACGGGAGTTGCATAATCTCATAGTCATAGGAACATGTATAAGTCATGAAGAAAGCAATAGCAACATACTAAACGATCGGGTGCTAAGCTAACGGAATGGGTCATGTCAATCAGATCATTCAACTAATGATGTGATCCCGTTAATCAAATAACAACTCTTTGTCCATGGTTAGGAAACATAACCATCTTTGATTAACAAGCTAGTCAAGTAGAGGCATATTAGTGACACTCTGTTTGTCTATATATTCACACATGTATTTGTTTCCGGTTAATACAATTCTAGCATGAATAATAAACATTTATCATGAAATAAGGAAATAAATAATAACTTTATTATTGCCTCTAGGGCATATTTCCTTCAGTGGCAATGCTCAAGGCACCCACGACAGATAGATCGCAGCACCGGTCTCTCGTTTAAGAGATTAGCAGTCTAGCAGCCCTTGAAGCTAGAGAGGTTGTATTTGCGCAATGTAGCCGTTGGCAGAACAACGCTAGTCATGTGTTGGCTGCGTATGGCCGCAGTACCCCCCGTACTGCAGTCTGGTTCGCAGGAGGGCCAGACTTTCTTGTAAATTTGGTTATAGCTGAGATGCCTCCTTGAGTAATGGAATTTGTTTTCCCCCACAAAAAAATATATCAATGGTTGGTTGATTTTGAAGGTTTTATCATATTATTATTCGAATTCTAACTGTAATTTACTACTCCCTTCGTAAAGAAATATAAGAGCAACTCCAACGCGCCGACCCAAACGGATGTACGCTTGTCCGTTTTTTATCCGTTTGGATGCCACCCCCTCGACGTCCGCCCTCTTTTTGATTTGAGTCGTCAGTGCGTCCAACACG
The DNA here is from genome assembly GCA_963921465.1 of Triticum timopheevii. NCBI lineage: Eukaryota > Viridiplantae > Streptophyta > Magnoliopsida > Poales > Poaceae > Triticum > Triticum timopheevii. Next base: position 160,606,871 of record OY997272.1, read on the forward strand.
CCGACCCATATTTGACCGCGTGGCCGGTTTGCCGCCGTTTTTCAACAAATATACACACATTTGCATAGTTTCATAAGCAAACAAATATAGCATAGTTTCACAACCCAAATAAATATATCACAGTTTACAAGCCGAATAAAAATTAAATTGTCTCAAATACATCACAACCATGGGGCGAAGGAGCTGGCCAGGGCCGCGGGGGGCGACTGCGTGTCGTGGTTCTAAGTCTGAAAGTAGAATATGGGGTAGGTATGGAGAGGCAAGATCCTAGCTATGGAGCAGTTGTACAGACAAGGGATTTACGAGTTCAGGCCCTTCTCGGAGGAAGTAATAGCCCTACGTCTCGGAGCCCGGAGGCGGTCGACTGGATTATGTGTGCGTAGGTTACAGAGGTGCGAACCCTTTACACTGAGGAGGGGGGTGGCTTATATAGTGTCTGCCAGACCCCTCCGGCCCTCAGTTATGCAGGGTTTAAAGTACATAAAGGTTTGGTGTTACTGGAAACGCCCTATATAAAGTGTCATCAAGGCCATAAAGACTACTTAATTACAGACCGTTAGGATGCAGAGTGGCTCTTGATCTCCTAGTGGTCGAGTGAGTCTTCATGGCCGAGTCCTTCAAGTCCATCGAGTGAAGTCTCTCTTGGTCGACTGGAAGGCAGCTTCTTCTAAGGATGTCCTTGGGAAGGGTACTTAGGACAGGTCCGTGACCCTACCCTAGGTACATGACTTCATCATTAGCCCTCGAATGGATCGAGGTTTGAGTGAGGAAGGAGTTGATAATCTTTCCGACCTGTTTTTTGTATTCTGAACATGTCTCATCTTGGACCAATAATCTTTTTTTTAATGATGGCAGCATCTTTTCTTTCAGTCGCCTTAATCCATTCCTTTCTTCTGCCGAGTGAACTTTTGAGCTTAGTAAACTCCCGAGCGACGGATCGCAGGAAATCTACCGTCTGACAGATTGATCTGCTGTTAGCGGATTTTGTGGGATCTGAATTTTGGGAAGCGCGCGAAGCGGAGCGGACCATGGTACTCGGATGGGATAAGGCATAGACGCCTCGATTTCTGCGCCACCTTTTTCGCCACGTATCACGCGTGCGCGACTGTTTCGGGATGTGACAGGATCGCCCGGGCCTACTTGTCAGTCACTCGGAAGCGTCCTTATATAAGGCGCCGGGCGAGGGTTTTTGAACAGTGCCTCCCCATTTCCCCTATGCCCTCTTCACCTCCGCCTGCTGTGCCTGCTCTCGCCTCCGCCCATCCACTCCTCACGTGCTTCGCCGGCGACAATGGTGAAGGAGAAGACAGCGGCCTTGGAGCGCACGAAGAAGGCGACGGCGACGGGGAAAGCGAAGGGAAGAGCGTCCAGTTGGGGCGGATCTTAGTCGAGGTCTCGCCTGCCGCACGGTTGGGTCCAAGGGGATTGGATCCGCTCGACCATCACCGAGGCGGATCTCAACGACCTGGCCAATGAGGGTCTGATCTCCCACGGGTCAGCAAGGCTTCCGGGGACCGAGTGGCAACCGCAGCCGCAGGAGGGTGAGTGCGTTCTCCTAGCCACTCATGTAGATCGTGGATTCTCTCTGCCATCGAGTGTTTTCTTTCGAGGGTTTCTGAACTTCTTTGGGGCGCAACTCCACCATTTCACTCCCAATTCCATTGCCTATCTTGCTGCTTTCGTGTCTATGTGCGAGAACTTCCTGGGTTGTCGACCGCACTGGGTCTCTTTAAGCACATATTCACCTGTTGCTCACAGACGGTGAAAAAGGCGAGTCCGGATGATGAGAGGACTAAGGTTATCCAGATGTGCGGGGGCCTTGGGATTCAGATGAGGAGTAAGAGTACTTTTCCGGCCATGACCCTTCCTGAGTCGGTTAGAGGGTGGCAGTCGACCTGGTTCTACTGCCAAGACGAGTCGACGCCGGGGCAGTCGACTGGTCTCCCTCCGTTCTCCATGGACCGAGTGAACAAACCCTCTTCTCTGAAGGTGCTTCCTGAGGAGAAAGCTCAGGTAAAAATGTTGATGGAGCATGTAGTCCAACTTGTTCGAGATGGAGAGACGGGTATGGACCTTCTGGAGGTCTTCCTTAGACGATGCATCCAACCACTTCAGTACCGAGGCCACCCGATGTGGCTGTACTGTGGTACCGAAGACACCACTCGGGTCCATCCAGAAGCAGTCAGTGACGCCACACTGGAGAGGTGGATGGCCGCCATCACAGGGAATAAGGACAACCCTCGAGGGGCTAGGAGGATCCCACCACTCGACCATTCCTACACACCGGACATGGTATGATCACTTATCTCCGATTGTAATCTTGCTTTATTCATTCTGCTTCATTACAAATTGGTCGATTGACCTTTGTCTTGTTTTGTTGTCTGTCAGGCCACCACCGAGCTGTACTCGATGCCCAATGGAGCGCAAGCGCCGACTGAGGAGGAGGAAGGAAGTGGGGGCGAAAGCCCGGAGGAGTGGGATTGGGATGCTGATGACGATGATGAGGGTGATGACTCTGGTGAGGAGGAAGAAGAGGAGGAGGAGGAGGAAGTCGCACCTCCTCGCTCGGAAAGACGCTCGAAGCTTGTCCATGATCCTGCAACCGAGCATGGTAAGGGGGTCGCGACTGTCGCGCAGTCGACCAAGCGCCCTCGGACAACTTCTCCGGTGCCGACTGAGAAAGCTCCAAAGCAATCTTGAGTGGCACCGTCGAAGCCGGCGAAGGTCTTGCCGAAGATGAAGATGGTGATCCCCACTATCTCAGGGTAATGGTGCTACTTGAGTTTTCCTGTTCCACATGAACTTATTCTTGGTCGACTCATGAGTCAACCAACTGACTTCTGGAATTGCAGTGCTGCTACTTCTGATACCTCGGTCAGGGCTGAAGATCATGAGATGGAAGACGCTGCCACTTCTAAACCTGGTATGACTTTTATAGTTCCGTCTTCAGTCGATTGGCTCCTTGTCTCTAATTTTGATTCTTTTCTGCAGTTCCATCTAACGTCATTATTGACCTTCCTGACGACGACGATGAGGAACCACTGAGGCAGAGGAGGAACAGGAAAATGTCTGCTGGCAAGGTGACTCAGGACGTGCCAGCACCCGAGACACTGGTCGTGGAGGGAGACAACGTCACTCGGCCTACCGTATCTTTTGTGGTGCCGTTGATGAGTGCTCGCCCCTCATCGTCGAGTGCTGCACAGCCTTCACTTTTCTCGATCCACCACGTCCCAGAGGACCAAGCCAGTGCTGCGAAAGAAGCAATACTCCAGGCAGGGGTCATGATGTAGCAAGTGAAGGCACTCCGAGACGCCAGTCAGGCAGCATATGACGCCGGTTCAGCTCTTCAGAGTAACGTTCAGGTCAGTCGGTCACCGCCTGTTCTGTTAGGATATGATATCTGAAAATCTTTCTCTCTGAAAATTTTAGTATCTGTCATACACCCACCGGGTGTGTTGTTTGAAATTCTGGATTAGTGGGGGCACGCTGAGTGCACCCACTGGGTGTAGTCCCCAAGGCTATGGTGGACTGCTGGCAGTCGACCATAGTCTTTATGTCTTAAGCTCTTTCTTTACTTGATCAGGTCGAATGGATTGAGAAACCGGTGGGGGCACGCTGAGTGCACCCACTGGGTGTAGTCCCCGAGACTGTGGTCGACTGTTGGCGGTCAACTACAGTCTGAAGAACATCTTCCACTTTTTTTGTTGGTCGACTGGTCGACTCTAACTGATAAAACTAGTGGGAGCACGCTGAGTGCACCCACTGGGTGTAGTCCCCGAGACTATGGTCGAATGTTTGTATTCAGCCGTAGTCTTAGAAACGTTATGATTTTTCCTTAGTCACTCGGAAGTGAATTGTCTTTGACATCTGTCGATTGGTTCTTCGCAGAAATCCTGTGAGCTTGCGGCTCGTTACACTGAGTTGGAGAACAAGCACATCCAGCTCGAGCTTGATCTGAAACTGGTCCAGGAGAACTTAACGATGGCGAAGGAGGAAGCAAAAGGTATGTTTGGTGAGACTCTTGACGACTGCCTTCGCCTCTCGTCCGCTTCAGAGTTTGATCTCACTGTAACTTTGCAGACAAAGTGAGGGATGCCCAGAGGAAGAAAGACCTTGACTTGACTGAGATGCAAAAGGCGGCTTTAGAGAAGACCAAGCTCGCAGATGAAAAGCTGGCTTCAGTCACCAAGCTTGAAGAAGAAAACACCAATCTGAAAGCTGCTCTTGATGCGGCCAACAAGGAGGTCAGTCGACTGAAGAGTGACAAGATTGCCCTGAGTGACAAGGCCTATCTGGAGGCTTATCTGGGAGGACTCGCCAATAAGCTATTCCTCATGCTTGAAGGTAATCTTTTCATATCGAAAAGACATTTTAATTGTGATCCTTCCATCCGACTGTTGTCTTGACTCGGTGGTTGCGCTTGCAGAATTTTGCCAGAACTTTGAAGAGGAGACTGGTCGACTAGAACCAAACCTGGATCCCATCAACTCTCCAGTGAAAGATGAAGTCGCCATGAATGTGCTCCGGCTCGAATCTCGCGTTGCTGCTGTCGTCGACTATCTCGCAAGGCTGAAGGTCGCAACTTCCCGCATCGACACAACACTCTGGCCAAGAGAGACGCTCCAGAACGACCTCGAGTCTCTGATGACTCGACTGAACCAGGTCCCAAGTCGAGTGCAGGAGTGGAAGAAGTCTTCTGCCAGGTGTGGTGCGGATGTTGCTCTGTCTCTGGCCCGCGTTCACTGCAAGGATGCACGAGAGGACAAGCTGGCAGCCCTTAGGGTGGCTAATACCAAGAAGCACGATTTCCGGTCTTTCATGGAGACCTTCATCGCCGCTGCCACTCGGATTGCAGATGGAATCGACCTGGATGAGTTTGTTGCACCTTCCAGCCCTCCACAGGAGGGGTAAAAAACTTCTGAGCTTGATACCTTAAATTTGCCTCGGTATGCCGAGTGGTTTTTGTAACCGACAAACCTTAACAGGCTTAGCGCCTGAGCACTTTCGGTTCCGTTAGGTGTTATCCAAACTTGGATTCGACGTTAAATATGTTTGCATTTGGTTTGAGGTGTATTTTGCAGGCTAAGGCAAAACACTTATTTCAATCGACTTGTTCCTCAACACACTTAGGCGAGCACGGGGCTGCAGCTAAGCCCCCGAGTGGGAGGTTTGCTCCCCACTCGGTAGGATTTTCAAAAACTTAGGCGAGCACTGGGCTGCAGCTAAGCCCCCGAGTGGGAGGTTTGCTCTCCACTCAGTGGGATTTTCAAAAACTTAGGCGAGCACTGGGCTGCAGCTAAGCCCCCGAGTGGCAGGTTTGCTCTCCACTCAGTAGGATTTTCAAAAACTTAGGCGAGCACTGGGCTGCAGCTAAGCCCCCGAGTGGGAGGTCTGCTCTCCACTCGGTAGGATTTTCAAAAACTTAGGCGAGCACTGGGCTGCAGCTAAGCCCCCGAGTGGGAGGTCTGCTCTCCACTCGGTAGGATTTTAAAAAAAACTTAGGCGAGCACTGGGCTGCAGCTAAGCCCCTGAGTGGGAGGTCTGCTCTCCACTTGGTAGGATTTTTTTTTTAAAAACTTAGGCGAGCACTGGGCTGCAGCTAAGCCCCCGAGTGGGAGGTCTGCTCTCCACTCGGTAGGATTTTTTAAGCGTCTCTCTAAGGGATAAGGCGTTAATCGACCTCGTCTTCCTTATGGAGAGCACGTTATACCTGTGGTGTAGCTTGGAAGGAGAGGGTAGCAGTCGACCTGCACCTCGTCCCCCTTGCGGAACGCACATTGTACTTGTGGCGTAGCTCAGAAGGAGAGGGTAGCAGTCGACCTGCACCTCGTCCTCCTTGCAGAGCGCACATTGTATTCGTGGCGTAGCTCGGAAGGAGAGGGTGGCAGTCGACCTGCACCTCGTCCTCCTTGCGGAGCGCACATTGTATTTGAACTTAGGCGAGTGCTTGGACCGCAGCTAAGCCTCCTAGTGGAAGGCTGGCTTACCACTTGGTAGGATTTTGACTAACTTAGGCGAGTACTTGGACTGCAGCTAAGCCCCCGAGTGGGAGGCTGGCTCACCACTCGGTAGGATTTTTTTTAACTTAGGCGAGTACTTGGACTGCAGCTAAGCCCCCGAGTGGGAGGCTGGCTCACCACTCGGTAGGATTTTATTTAACTTAGGCGAGTACTTGGACCGCAGCTAAGCCCCCGAGTGGGAGGCTGGCTCACCACTCGGTAGGATTTTTATTAAACTTAGGTGAAACGGATTCGCAGCTAAGCCCCCGAGTGGGAGGCTGGCTCACCACTCGACAAGGATTTTTTTACAAACTTAGGCGAAACGGATTCGCAGCTAAGTCACCCACTGAGGGGAAATTTTATTGAACAAATAAAAGTGATGACAATCATTGGGGAAGTTATGACGCTGTTATCTTTTTGAAAAATGAACCACAGAAGTACTCTTATTACAACTCATCTGAGTGAATACTTAAGTGTAAAAGGGGTGGAGCAACTCTGCGTTCCAAGCTCGGGGCTCGTCAATGTTGTGCTCGACATTGTAAAGATGGTACGCTCCGTTGTGGAGAACCTTGGTGACGATGAAGGGACCTTCCCAAGAAGGAGCAAGCTTGTGTGGTTTCTGCTGATCCACTCGGAGAACCAAATCTCCTTCCTGGAAGGCTCGACTCTTCACGTTTCTGGGCTGGAAGCGATGCAAGTCTTGCTGGTAAATGGTCGATCGGATCAGAGCCATCTCCCTTTCTTCCTCTAGAAGGTCGACTGCATCCTGCCGTGCTTGTTCTGCTTCAGCTTCGGTGTAGAGCTCGACTCGAGGAGCATTGTGAAGCAAGTCACTCGGCAAGACCGCTTCAGCTCCGTAGACCAAGAAGAACGGAGTTCTCCCAGTTGATCGGTTAGGCGTAGTCCTTAACCCCCAAAGCACTGAGGGAAGTTCGTCGACCCATGCTCCAGCCGCATGCTTGAGATCACGCATCAGTCGGGGTTTCAACCCTTTGAGAATCAAGCCATTGGCCCGCTCTGCTTGTCCATTCGACTGAGGATGGGTGACTGAAGCATAGTCGACTCGCGTGCCTTGAGATGTGCAGAACGCTCTGAATTCCTCCGAATCTAAGTTTGACCCATTGTCAGTGATTATGCTGTGCGGGACTCCATATCTATATATCAATTCTCTGACGAAGCTGACAGCAGTACCGACATCAAGGTTCTTGATGGGTTTAGCCTCGATCCACTTGGTGAACTTGTCGACTACTACCAGCACATGTGTGAAGCCGCTTCTGCCTGTTCTTAAGGGTCCAACCATATCCAACCCCCATACTGCGAAGGTCCAAACGAGTGGTATGGTCTTTAAAGCCGACGCGGGCTTGTGTGACATATTGGAGTAGAATTGGCATCCCTCACACTTGTCGACTATCTCCTTTGCCATTTCATTCGCTCTTGGCCAGTAAAATCTGGCTCGGTATGCTTTGGCCACGATGGTCCGAGAGGACGCATGATGGCCACAGGTCCCCGAGTGGATGTCGTCAAGGATCATTCGACCTTCTTCCGGCATTATGCATTTCTGACCAACTCCAGTCGCGCTTTCTCCTGTACAGCTGCCCCCTTATCACGGTAAAGGCTTTAGATCGGCGGACAATCTGTCGAGCCTCTTCTTCATCCTCCGGGAGCTCTTTCCTCAAGATATACGCAATATATGGTAATGTCCAATCGGGAGTGATTACTAAAGCTTCCATGATCAGGTCGACCACTGCTGGAACTTCAACCTCAGTCGGATCTGTGATACTCTTGGGCTGCGGAGCTTCTTCGGTAAAAGGATCTTCTTTGACTGATGGAGTATGGATATGTTCCAAGAACACGTCACTGGGAATGGCTTCTCTCTTGGAACCTATCTTTGCCAAATCATCAGCCGCTTGATTTTTCAGTCGGGGTATATGATGGAGCTCTAACCCTTCGAATTTCTTTTCAAGCTTCCTCACTGCATTGCAGTATCTAGTCATGGCTGGGCTTCTAACGTCCCACTCCTTCATCACCTGATTGACCACAAAATCTGAGTCGCCATAAACCATAAGGCGACGGATGCCAAGTGAAATGTCCATGTGCAACCCATATAAAAGTGCCTCATATTCTACTTCATTGTTGGAGGAATCAAAGTGAATCTGGAGCACATATCTGAGCTTATCTCCTCTAGGGGAAACCAAAACTACCCCAGCACTGGAACCATTTAACATCTTAGAGCCATCAAAGAACATGGTCCAATGCTCCGAGTGAACTTGAGTCGGCTGCTGTTGTTCAATCCACTCGGCAAGGAAATCTGATATTGCTTGGGACTTAATGGCTTTCTTTGCCTCAAACTTGATATCAAGGGGAAGGAGTTCAATCGCCCATTTTGCCACTCGACCAGTTGCATCTCTGTTGTGCAGAATCTCTGAAAGTGGGGCGTCGCTGATGACTGTAATGGAATGATCAGAGAAATAATGAGCAACCTTCTTCGTGGTCATGTAGATCCCATACACAAGCTTCTGATAATGAGGATATCTTTGCTTCGATGGGGTCAAAACTTCAGAAAGATAATACAATGGGCGCTGAACTTTGAAGGCTTTCCCTTCTTCTTCCCGCTCGACCGTAAGCATTGTACTGACGACTTGTCCTGTGGCTGCAATATAAAGCAACAGAGGCTCTTTGCTGATTGGAGCAGCAAGCACCGGCTGGGTGGAGAGCAGAGCTTTTAGCTCGGCAAATGCTGCATCAGCTTCTGGAGTCCACTCGAACTTGTCTGCCTTCTTCATCAGTCGGTAAAGAGGTAATGCCTTTTCACCGAGACGAGAGATGAATCGACTTAACACGGCCAAGCATCCAGTAAGCTTCTGGACATCGTGCACCCGCACAGGGCGTTTCATTCGGAGTATAGTGCCAATTTTTTCTGGGTTAGCGTCGATTCCTCGTTCGGAAACGAGAAAACCGAGTAACTTTCCACCAGGAACTCCGAATATGCACTTTGATGGATTGAGCTTGATATCATACCTCCTGAGATTGGCAAATGTTTCAGCGAGGTCAGTCAACAGGTCGGAACCCTTTCGTGATTTGACCACAATATCATCCATGTACGCTTCCACGTTCCGACTGATTTGAGTGAGTAAACACTTCCGAATCATCCGCATGAACGTGGCTCCGGCATTCTTGAGGCCGAATGGCATGGTGACATAGCAGAAGCACCCGAATGAAGTGATGAAAGCTGTTTTGATCTCATCGGGTCCATACAGACGGATCTGATGGTATCTGGAATAGGCGTCTAGAAAAGACAATCTCTCACATCCCGCAGTCGAATCGACAATTTGGTCGATGCGAGGGAGAGGAAAATGATCTTTCGGGCAGGCCCAATTGATATGTTTGAAATCAATGCACATGCGAAGTGACTTGTCCTTCTTGGGGACCATGACAACATTGGCGAGCCACTCGGAGTGATATATCTCTCGGATAAACTCTGCTGCCAACAGTCGAGCCACCTCCTCGCCAATGGCCTTTCTCTTCTGGACGGCGGACAGTCGAAGATGTTCTTTGACAGGTTTTGCTTTTGAGTCGACTCTAAGGCGATGCTCAGCCAGCCCCCTGGGAAATCCCGGCATGTCAGCAGGCTTCCATGCAAAGATGTCCCAGTTCTCACAGAGGAACTGGATGAGCGCTTCTTCCTATTTAGGGTCGAGTGTTGTGGAAATATGAGTCGGAGCTGCGTTGGGGTCGGTCGGGTGAATGTGAACAGGCTTCGTCTCGCCAGATGACTGAAACGCTGATTCTGTGGCAGGCTTCTTGGCCCACAACAAATCACTCGGATCTGCATTTTTCTTGTATTCTTCTAGCTCTACCACTGTTATCTGGGAATCGGCAATCTTCGAGCCTTTCTGAAAACACTCTTCTGCCTTCTTCCGATTGCCAGTGATAGTGATCACGCCCTTGGGGCCGGGCATCTTCAGTTTGAGGTACACGTAACATGGTCGAGCCATGAACCATGCGTAAGCTGGTCTCCCCAAAATAGCGTGGTAAGCGCTCTGAAAATCCACGACTTCAAATGTCAGCCTCTCTTTGCGGAAATGCTTTGAGTCACCGAACACCACGTCCAGAGCTATTTGGCCAAGTGACTTAGCCTTCTTTCCAGGTATAACTCCATGAAAACTCATGTTGCTGGCGCTTAGTCTGGACATCGGAATGCCCATTCCTTTCAGCGTCTCCGCATACAATATGTTCAGTCTGCTACCACCATCCATTAGCACCTTCGTCAGCCGAGTGCCTTCAACGACCGGGTCGAACACCAAAGCTTGCCTCCCAGGGGTGGCTATATGAGTCGGGTGATCGGACTGGTCGAATGTAATGGGAGTTTGAGACCATCTCAGATAGCTCGGTGTCGCCGGGGCGACCATATTTACCTCACGGTTGATAACCTTCAATCGGCTTTTGCTTTTCACATCAGCAAAGATCATCAGAGTGGAATTAACATGAGGATATCCTCCATCACTGTCCTCCTTGTCCTCAGCTTTGTTCGACTCCTTTTCCTTGTCCTTGGGCTGTTTTCCTTGGAACTGCTGGATCAAGAGCCGGCACTAGCGAGTGGTATGTTTCGGGTAGATGAAATTACCCTCTTCGTCTTTCTTCGTGTGGATGTGACATGGCAGATCCATCACGTCGTTTCCTTCCTTATCTTTCACCTTCTTGGGGTTCCAAGATCCTTTGGCTTTCCTTTGAATTTGCCCTGAGTCACGGCCAGAGCCTCTCCAGGAGCCGCTGGCTTGGCCTTCCGCTTCTGCTTCCAACTGGAGTTTCCTTTCTCCGACTGACTCGGCTTGTACTTGCCACTCCGGAGTCGGTCCTCTTCTTCACCATTGGCGTACTTGGTGGCGATTTCCATCATTCGACTTAGGGTCATATCCCCGGTCCGACCAAACTTCAAACTTAACTCTCTGTTCTTAACACCATCCTTGAAGGCGCAGACTGCCTGATGATCAAACACGTTTTCCACCGTATGATGCAAAGTAATCCATCTCTGAATGTAATCTCTCAAGGTTTCATTCGACTTCTGCACGCAGACTTGCACCTCTGTCAATCCAGCTGGTCGCTTGCAAGTTCCCTCGAATGTCCTGACGAACACTCGGAAAAGATCTTCCCAAGTGTAAATGCTGCTAGGAGCTAACTGATTCAACCACGCCCTGGCCGAACCTTCCAACATGAGTGGCAAATTCTTCATAGCCACCTCATCATTTCCGCCGCCAATCTGTACCGCCACTTGGTAGTCTTCAAGCCAGGTTTCAGGCTTGGACTCGCCGGTGAACTTACTTACTCCAGTCGCCAACCTGAAGTTGGGGGGAATCACTGCGGCTCTGATGGCTCTGCTGAATCATTCTGGACCTGAAACATGAACTCGGCTGCTAGTGGGCGCATCTCTGTCATGGCCACCTCGATGAGCTCTGTTCCAATCGACCAGACCTTGCACGATGATGGATCGCGCGTCAAAGCCTGGTTCCCTGGGGTCGAGCGGAGCTCTTCGCCCAACACTGAGTTGGCGCCTGTCATCTTGCTGTCGATGGGCGTAAGACCCACCTCTTGGGGGAGGAGTGGGCACTCGACGCCTATCATCACGATCGAATCGGTCACCGTATTGGGCACGTCGACCTTCGCGTCCCTCACGGCGCGGAGGCGATCTTGGGCTGTGAGCCGACTGAACTGTATTCGCAGCGACGGATCGATTGTGAATCCTGTTGCATGACTGTGACACTGCTGAATTCTGATCTCCTGCTGCTCAGAGCAAATCCCTGATCTGCATCAAGCCTCTGCCAGCTTCCGACTGAGAGGGCTGAATTGACTCCGCTATACGGGCTGCAGCTGCTAAATTCTGAATCGGGGTTCGATATACCTGAGTCGGTTGCGGAAAGAGTTGACGTCGACTGGAGTCGGGTACTCGTTGCCGCGCGCGTTCGTCGAGTGCTCGCTGGAGGTTCTCCAGTCGAGTGCGTCCAGCCAAGTTGGCCAAACGTGCCTCCTCCAAGGCGCGAGCCTCGGGGGGTTTCTCCTGTGATGGGAGTATGCAGGGCATCCATGTTCCGGCGACGAAGATCTTCTCTCTGCAGGGAAGTGAGCGGCTCAGGTTGATATTCCTCGTGGGCCTGAGCGGGGTCACCTCCGCCGTCTACCCCGTCGGTGTGGGGGAAACCGGGAGGACTACGAGGCCCATTGACCATCAGAACCTCCACCGCTGGATCGCTGCTGTCGCACTCGGATGCGGTCTCTACGGAGCCAGTCAACAGATCGAACAGGCCGTAGAGAGATTCGTCGGGCTCGATTGCCGCGACTTGGATGGTGGCCGATTGGCGCGCCATTGCGTGTCTCACCCACCGCTGAAGCCTCGACCGACCAGAGCGCTTGCGCTGATGGGAGACAGGGAGGGAGGACGACACAGGAGCCGACCGATACGGAGTTGACGGTTGCCGCAACAAGACGCCGCGGACACACGCCCGAAAATGTGTCACACCGCGGACGGGGAGCGCGTCGATGTCGAGTGGAGCTTCTTGGAGCCAAGCGGAGTCGTCGGCGATGAAGGTGAGCGCGCCAAGACGGATCTCGCGGCCCTCGACCAAAACTCCACCTGAAACCATGATGAAAGCAATCGGAACAATTGCAACTTCTCTAAAAATCGCTAAGACACCTGCGCCACGGTGGGCGTCAACTGTCGTGGTTCTAAGTCTGACAGTAGAATATGGGGTAGGTATGGAGAGGCAAGATCCTAGCTATGGAGCAGTTGTACAGACAAGGGATTTACGAGTTCAGGCCCTTCTCGGAGGAAGTAACAGCCCTACGTCTCGGAGCCCGGAGGCGGTCGACTGGTTTATGTGTGCGTAGGTTACAGAGGTGTGAACCCTTTACACTGAGGAGGGGGGTGGCTTATATAGTGTCTGCCAGACCCCTCCGGCCCTCAGTTATGCAGGGTTTAAAGTACATAAAGGTTTGGCGTTACTGGAAACGCCCTATATAAAGTGTCATCAAGGCCATAAAGACTACTTAATTACAGACCGTTAGGATGCAGCGTGGCTCTTGATCTCCTGGTGGTCGAGTGAGTCTTCATGGTCGAGTCATTCGAGTCCGTCGAGTGAAGTCTCTCTTGGTCGACTGGAAGGCAGCTTCTTCTGAGGATGTCCTTGGGAAGGGTACTTAGGACAGGTCCGTGACCCTACCCTAGGTACATGACTTCATCACTGCGTGCTCGCGGCGACGTCGGGGGTGGGGGTGGGAAGCTGCGGTGGCCCGACGGCGAGTCCGTGGTGGCAGCGACGTGGGAGGTGGCGGCGTGCAGGGGAGGTTTGTGGGTGCGGACTGCACGCAGGGACGGCGGAACTGGGCGGCGGCACCGATGGGGTTGCGCGGGCGAGGGTGTGCTGTCTATAGGGGTGGAAGAGAATGGCCAATGTGCCACCGACTGGCGGGCCAGTGGGAGGAGTGGGCGCGCTTCATGTCTGCGCCGACGTAAATGAGGCCCAAATTTGGGCCAGGAATGGCTTGGCATCCATACATGCGAATAGGTTGCATCCATACATGAAACTTGAAGAGAGAATCATCATCAAAGAACAAATAGTAGATACTGTTTCTTAGTTGTTGGTTTAAATATATTTTTAACCTAATGATAATCCATTTGTGTGAATGTGAATTTTATGTGAAGACATATGTTCGGATCGTGTTACACGCGTGCTCACATCATGGGCACGAGACACATTTAAATGGCTTAGCAAACAACTGATTAAAAAATGTTTTATTATAGATTTTGATACATACGTTGCACGTGCACACTTACTAGCTTGAGAAAAGCTTCCCGTTCGGAAAAATTTGCTTCCGCAATTCAGATTCTGTGCATGTTGCCTAACCACTAGAGCTACTAGGAGCTAGTGAATGTTTACAGCAGAAAACAATGAAAACGTAGCCGCGCTATTTCTTGCACATACATTTCAGAAGAAGAAAAAAGTGATTATTTTTTGGGAAAAAATGAGAACAAAATATTAAAAAATCATGACTTAGAAAAATGTTCATGTATTCAAAACAATTCACAAATTAGGAAAAGTTAATCTATTTTTGGAAAAGTGCACAAAATTTTAAAAAGCACATTGATTTTGAGAAAAAGTTCATCAATTTTCAAAACATGTGCACTAATTTGAAAAAAAGTTCATAAACTCTAAGAAAATGTCATTGATTTTAAAATAAAATTCATCGATTCAAAAAGGAGTTCATTGATTTTGAAAAAAAAGTTCCCCGAGCTTGGAAAAAATTGCAGTAATTTGCAAAACAATTCACCAAATTCAAAAAAAATCATTGATTTTGAAAAAAGTTCACAATTTTCAGAAAAGTTCGATTTGAAAAAAATCATCATTTTTTAAAAAAGTTCATCAATTCTAGAAAAAGTTCATAAGTTCAGAAAAAAAGTTCATCGAGTTTGAAAATAAACTGAACAACTTGAAAAAAGTTCACGGATTTAAGAAAAAAGGGACAAGAAAGGAAAGGAAGAATTTATCACATGAGGCGTCGTGAGCGTGTCGTTACTGCGATGTATCTACTATAGGGAGGTCTAGGGTTTGAATCACAGCGATCACACCTGGCGCACAATTTTTTGTAGGAAAAAAAGTAGAGCGGGCATGCCCAACTAGTATGGGGTGTGTGCGCCGGTTTGTGTTTAACTCTTTAACGGGCGCAGCAGGCGCCATCTAGGATTTGCCCCAACAGGAGAGGACCTCCTAATCAGCGCTTAAGGCGCCGATCAAGAAGATGGTGCACCTGGGCTGGCCCAATAAAACAATTCGCTCACTGGTTGCTGCTTCCTTCTTGTTTGCTCATCGCTCTTGTTTAATTTTTGTACAACTAACCTTGGGACAGATGACATGGACCATTTGACAGCTGACTTTGCAAAAAAAATTACGGAATTTGAAAAAGTTCACAGATTCGAAGAAAATCATTAACTGGATTTTTTTATAAATTCAGGAAAAAAATCCTGAAACTAAAAATATGTCCAATTTTGATTTTTTCTGAGTTTTCAACAAAATTCATTGATTTTGAAAAAAGGTCACCTAAATTGAAAAAAGATTTTGAAAAATGGTTCATCGAATTTGAAAAAAAAGTTCATCAAGTTTGGAAAAAACGTTTACTGAAATTTTAAAAACATTTACGAATTTTCAAAAAAGTTCATAAATTTGTAAAAAATCATAAATTTGGAAAAAAGTTCACATATTTGTAAACAAGTCATCTCGAAAGATGAAAAAAAGAAAAAAAACAAACCACAAAGGAAAAAGAAAGAATAAAATAAAGAAGATCTGAAGTTTACCACATTGCTCTGGGTGGTGTGGCGGTTATATCAAGTTACCTGGGCGAGCGAGCTCGCTGGTTCGATTCACATAGAACTCTGTCTTTTTTTTTTTGATTAAAACACAGAAAAAAAAAACATGTTTGATGGGTCGGCCCAGCGCGGTGGCACTTCAGGCGCCCGTTTCAAAAAGCACAAGTAAAGGGGCACCTGAAGTGCCAAACAAGAGGCACAATTGATATATATCACTTACTTTGAGCAATAATTGTTGTTCTCTAATCAAGATCACTGACTTTCACCGACCCACAACATGTTTGTGTTCCTCTTTCTTTGAGGTATTTTCCTCTCGGGAACAGTACAAATCGGTTTCCACGCTCGCTTGCCCAACTCATAACAGCACCTGTTTCTTTTTTATGGTTTTTTCTTGTGTCATTTTTATCCCTTTTTTTGAATTTTTTTTTCATTTTTCATGTTTTTTCTGGTTTTAAACTTCATGAACATTTTCAAATTCAAGATTTTTTTGAATTTGTGAATTTTTTAAATCCGAAATATTTTTAAACCTGTCAACATTTGTATCCTTGAACACTTAGAGGTTTTCGCAAACATACTCAGAAACGGGTCTGGGGCCGGTTCTGGAACCTTCTTGTAGTTATAGCAAGGTTCCATTGGTTTATGTTGTTCGTCCCATCGATTTTTTTATTCTATTTTTTCTACTGATTTTTCTCTTGCTTCATTGTTTCTTGTTTTTATAGCAAGGTTCCATCGGTCTTTTATCTGTTCATATTTGATTACTTTATCTTCTAAAATTTGCGAATGATTCGTGAACATTTTCAAACTTAATTTTTTAAATTAATTAATATTTTTTTCCAACATATTTTAACTCATGACATTTTTTATATTCATGAAAAAAATTCGTGAGCATTTTCAAATCAATGATTATTTTCAATTCGTGAACATTGCTCAGATTTGAACATTTTTTAACGTTCAGGAACATTTTTGCATTCGCCAATTTTTTTTCTACTTTCTGAAAATTCTAATATTAATGAAGAATTTTGAAATTCACGAACCTCTTTTTAAATTAGTGAATGGTTGTAATTAATGCATGAGCATTTTTTGAATTAATGATTTTTTGAGTTCTTAATTTTTTGCAGTCATGAACATTTTAAAATTCTTGAATTTGTTTTACTATGCGAATAATCTTGGAATTCCTTAATATTTTATGAATTCATGAATGTTTCCAAATTCGCAAAATTTTTTTGAGTTTGTGAAAAAAATTAATTGTAGTTTGTAAATTGGGATTTTTTTAATTCATAAACACTTTTTAAATCACTAGTTTTTTGAATTCCTAAATTATTTCAACTTAACAGTAAAAAGATTGAAATGTAAAAAATAGGTGCGAGGTTCTATCGCCAGCTCTGCCTATGGTCACTAGGCTAGACCCATGTCGTGCAGGCGAAGCGACCGGCCAGCTCATTACGGGTGATATCTGCCGACAGGGGGTCTCGTCACATGAAAAAAAAGACCAATACCTATTAGGCGCTTCGGGCGGCGTTTTCTATTTTTGTTTTTTGAGGAGCTGGCCACCTCTATCCTGGGCTTGGCCCATTTACACCTTTTTAGCTTTCAAAAAAATAATCATGTGCGAGGGTATTCAAACTCCAACCGTGATGTTTAGTACGAGACACAGTAACCAACTTGGGCAAGCTAACACCATGTGCCCAATTGCTTCTCTTTCCACGTTTGTGTGTGCGTGTGATCTGGTTTTACTTTTCTGTTTTATTCTACTTTGTCTGGCCAGTTTTTCCGTTTCTTCTTTATCCTTTTCCTTTTTCTACTAGTTTTTTTCTCTTCTTAATTCAATTTTTTTCTCAAATTCTCAAACCTTTCTAAAAATTGGTAAACTTTGTTAGAACTCACAAACTTTTTACAATTTCTGACCATCTATCAAAAGTCGTGAACTTTTTTCAAATTCATGGTTTTTTCCAAACCCGTGAACCTTTTTCAAATCCATGAACCTTTTTTGTTTTCTTTTTTGTTTCCTTTATATCTTTTCTTTTTATTTTATTTTTCATTTAAAATTAATTTCACTAATTTCAAGTTTAGTTCACCTAATATATATTTTATGCACACATTTTCAGATTTGATTCACTAAGTACATTTTTTTCACCATTTTTCAAAAAAATTGTTCATTTGTTCAAAATTATTTCACTAAATACAAATATAGCTCACACAATTACGTGGATTTCACAGAATTTCAAATTAGGTCACTTATTTAAAATTTAGTTCAACCATTTTCTAATTTAGTTAACCCAATTCAGAATTAATTCCCTAATTTTCAAAATTAGTCAACACATTCAATTCTTGTTCACCCTTTTGAAAATTAGTCACCAAGGCACTGTAATGCAAATTTGTTCACCCGTTTCAAAATTAGTTCACCTTTTTTTGTATTAGTTCACAAATACACACATAGTTCACCCATTTTTTTTAAGTCCGTGAACTTTTCTTCAAATTTGGAACTCTTTTCAGTTTCATGTTTTCTTGAAATTCCTCAACTTTTTTTGAATTTGTGTACTTTTTTCATATTCACGCGCTTTTTCAAATCCCTTGTTTTTTTTTTCAGAAAACTAGGTGTCTTTCCGAGAATTTGTTAAATTCTCAACTTTTTTCTGAAAACCGGGTGTCTTGTCTTTTCCTTCTAGAGCTAGCAGCTACTTTTTTTTTTAAAAACGAGCACCCAACAAGTATACAAAAGTAAATTGTTGTGGACTAATTAAAAAAAATATCGATCTTATCTTTCTTCCATGTTATTTTTTCATTAGTTGCAATTCAAAAAAATTGTATATAGAATTGTTCAGACAAAACTCTCAAAAGTATTTTCAAATATATTACAAGGAAGCTTTTATTTTTTTTCAAAAGTTTAACGATTAAAAAAATTCCCAACCAAAAGTCAAGTTTTTCCCTTTTTACAAAATCACAAAATTGTTTTAACTGTATAGTAGGAACGACAATATGTGATTAAGGAGGGAGAGGATGAAAGTAAATTGCTCTTGTCTGACTACTTGTAAACCAAATATATAAAAGATGATGTTGTTCATGCTTATAGAAAAAAAAAGCAATTACAAGGGAACAGGGAATGCGAGTATGCATCAAATACCATTTTCTGGGAGTGCAAATAGAAACTCACACCATCCTTTAAAAAACAATGATGCCGCTGATGTGATCTATGTTACTAGAAGATCAAAATTCAGTCCAAAGATCATCAAATAGTTTTAACCTTCTATAACTTGTTCTATAATTAGTCCAAGTCTTTTTTCAATTCGCAGGAAGAAGTTTTACCCTTTTCCTTATTAATTATCTAATTATCTATTTTCTATTCTTGTATCTTTCTTCAACTTTTTCTAGACACACTATATAACTTTATTTTTGTGATGATAGACACACTATATAACTTTGCTTCAACTAAGAAACAAAGTATCCAATTCAATTACAATCAAACTATCATCACAGACAACATTGAAACTGTACCTCTTGGCTAGTTACTATGTGTATTTTCTTTGCTATTGGACAACCCAAGAGACTAATTGAACGAAACAGCCAACTGATGAATCTCTAAACGAAACAGCGAGCTAAAATGAAACAGGAAACTGAAGAAACTAAACAGCCGACTGCTAGTGCGATCTAGTGAGCTTGTTGGGGAGGCAGCTCACTTGGAAACGTAGCGGGCGCTAGATCGATGAACTGTCGCTGAAGGCGCCAAATAGGAGCATTGAAAAACAATGTCCATTTGCAAGCTAGTGTTTGCCTGCTTGGGCCTCGTTGTGATTGATAAGGTCTCGTGCTGTGATGCTGAAAGGCTTGTTGGAGGAGGAACTAAGCCCAATACAAGTACGAGTTCTCAAGTGGGCTGCGCTGTTTGGTTACTTTGGTAGAACCGAAGATTTTTGGGTTTTCTTTAATTGAACGTTTTCGGTTATTAACCGATGTAACCAAAGGTTAGGCTCATACCAATAACCGAGTACCAGACTAACCGAGGTTTTAGGTTTAGTTTGGTACGGTTCTTATTTGGTTTTCGGTTCGGTAACCCAACACGAAAGGCCAAAAGCGAAGGACACGATGTTAAGGGTGGCGCCTCCGCCCGAGCGACCGGAGTGGCCCACGGCGCAGTGGGTGAGAGAGACGCTCACCGTGTGCACGTGCCAGATTGTTATAACGGATCCTATCGGAGAGTTCAGCACTCAAGTGAGACATTTCGAAATACGCCAACAAAACAACAAGTGCCATCGTGACATAATCTTGGCAGTTAACTCTGCAAACAAGACAACAACTGCCATCAAGAACGGCGAGACCCTGAAGTGTTTAGACCAGAGCGGTTCCAGAGTGGCACGCTTGACTTCAAGGGCGCGCACCTGGAGTTCATACCGTTTGGGGCAGGACAAAGGATGTGCCCTGGAGTGGCGTTTGTGCAGGCGAACATTGAGCTCGCGCTTGCTTCGCTGCTATATCACTTCCGTTGGAAGCTCCCCGCCGGGGTTTCATCTGGAGAGCTGGACATGACGGAGAAGATGGGCATCACCGTCGGGAGGAAGAACGACCTTTTCCTGCACCCCATGGTTAGTGTTCCGTCGCCGGCTGCGCTATAGTTATTGCACACTAGACCATCAACCTACAGAGTGGTACGTACTCCCTCCGTTCCTAAATATAAGTCTTTGAAGAGATTTCACTATTGATAACATACGGAGCAAAATGAATGAATCTATACTCTAAAATGCATCTAGATACATTCGTATGTGGTCCGTAGTGAGATCTCTACAAAAACTTATATTTAAAAACGGAGGGAGTACATAGAAAATAAAAATTGGCATGCCCTATAAAACGAAGTAATCTGCAGAAGTAACCTGGTTATGAGGGAGAAGAACGTTGTGTTTCTCTAGTGTCCTGTGTACGTGGTCCATCCATTTCAAATTATCGGCATTACAGTATGTCACAATTTAAACTTCCATAAATTTGTTAAAGGTCTATAGAATATTTTAACATGCGTGATTATAGGTCATCAAAATTGTTATAGCCATTAGATATACTAGCCAGATCCACTAGCATCCGTCTTATCTATGCGTGAGAATCATATACAGTCGCCTAGCTCTGGCGCCTTGGGGAAAATCCTAACCTCCCGCCGCCGCTGCCGTTGGCCCCTGCCGCGGTGGTGGCGGGCCCCGCTCATGAAAGAGGGTAGGGATCTCCGTCCATTCGAGGGTCACGGAGCGCGTGCGCTTGGACACAGCTTGGTGTTGCGGGGGCGCTAGGGCGGCGGCCTCGGTCTGGGCTCTCGGCGCGGCTAGGGCGTGGGCAACATGCGCGGCGGCGTGCGACTGTGGCTGCACGCGCTAGGGCGGTGGTGCTCGGCGTTGGGGCGCGGATCGACGGCTGGGTGCGGCGACGGCTCCTGCAGGTTGGGCGTGTGGCGGGCGGCTTCTCCGAGGTGCGAGGTGTGATGCGGGTGTCCCTACTCGTCCTCTGTTCTGCTGCTTCGATTTGGATCGGAGTGTCTCAGATATTGTTGCTGCCTCTCGCGATGTGGTGTTGGTTGTTGCGGTAGTGGTGGTCGGGGTGGTGCTGGGGTGGTGGGTGGTGGGCGGTGGCTACAGCCGGGAAGGTGGTGCGTGTCTGGTCACGGTGGATCGAGGGATCCTGTGGCCGGAGTGAGGTTGCTCTCAGCAGGGGTGGTGGTTGGTGGGCAGTGGCGGCAGGTGGTCGACACAACTCGAGGAGAAATCCTTGCTCAGATCTTCATCAAGGTCGGCGATGGCCGCCCGTGGGTGTCGTGATCTTTCTAGGAATCTTTGTCGTCGAGGTGTGCCCCTCCTTGTCCCCATGGCTTGGCTCCGGAGGAAACCTCAGATCCGATGGATCAGGTGATGGAGGCGTTTGCGCGTCTTTCTCCACCGTGGGGACATCGTCTTGGAGCCGGCTACGACTAGGAGACCGGTGGATGGCGGCGTCTTCGCCGTGTGGATTTTTTAGGCAAAGCGATGGTTTCTATTTGGCAACGATGATGGCATCGAGAGGAGCTTGGGTCATGGCGCGAACTTAGGTAGTCAGTTTTTCCTAGCGTGTTCAAGATGCTCTGCCATGGGTTTATTGGTTGCTTTGAAGTCGGAGTTGCGGTGGAGCGTGTACATGTGGTGATGATAACTAACACTGAATGGTTGTTTGCGGGGAGCACGGTCGGCGCAAGTCCTGCATATTTCCCTTGCAAAGCTCGTCGTCAAAATTAGAGTTGTCGGTTGCTCGCACGTGTGGCCTTCTGTTGGCGTGTGTCGTCGTGGCTTGTGGCGCCCCGATTCAGAGAATGGGAGGCCTTATGTTCCAGCCCAAAGATCTATGTCTTCTGGAACACGACTATAGCTTGGTATAGATAAACCACGATTTTTACTCAAATGGTATCCGGACTGAGAATACAATACTCTTACTCAACAAGGTAGTATAATAGTAGCAGTTGTGCTCAATTATTGTTCCTCGATCTAGTGGCTATCAAAACACTAGTAGTGGGGTTGGTATGACACAACAGAAGACATGATCATGGTGGGGCTCCTCCAATGGAACACTGCTGGGACACAATCTAGCTCGCACTCTCGACCTCCTTCTACGGAGCTTCTCCTACATCTGGCATGATTTTCTAGACTTCGAATCAACAAACAGACCAAGCAAGATTGAAATCAAATGAGGGTGGGGGGGGGGGGGGGGGGGGGGCAGGATTGTAATCGAATGAGAGAGGGGGTGTGGGGAAGGAGGGCTGAACACAAACCATGTCGACCATAGGCAATCAATAAACTTGTTAGTCAACAAGGGCATGAAGTATCATCAGCATTCAGCAGGAATCTGCCATTTCTTTCAGAACTTGATATCCGTCCTTATATTTCAGAACACTAGAACACTGATACTAAAGAGAAATAAACTTGTTCTCTAAGCAAAGATCATTAATTATGAAGTTACTCTCTGAGCATATGTCATGTTCCAAGAAATCATCTATGAATACTCTAGCAGCACTAAGTTTGTAGTCTAGCACAAGTGTATGCATGATCGGTAGGATTTAGGATTGACAAAATAGTTGGTCTTTAGGATTGACCTAACTACATTCCAGAATGGCCCGATCACCACCATGGTCTCCAACTGCTGGTTCCGTCTATTGGTGATCTGCTAGTATGTACCAATATTTTCACTACAGCTAGAGCTTGCTCACTGAATTGGCGAACAAACACCGGACCTAACAAACAAGTTGTTAAATTATTTCTCACAAACTCAAGGAAAACTCATATGGTTAATCTAAATAGTTTTTCACACTGGTAATAAAACAGCCGTTTGTTCAGTGAGCCAACTAATCCAAATAAAAAAGTGTAGTTCCATCCTCATTATATATATTCAAGTAAGATAGATGTATTTCATTATACAGGTTCTTGCTAATACAGGATGCAATCGCTAGCTTATACATTGATGAACAATGCATGAACAACGGTGATAATTTTGTTGAAAATTACAGATATGACAATACTCACCTTCAGTTTCGTCCTAATTAATGCCCAATGAATTAATGTTCAAACAGCTGCATATATTACAATCTCGATATTTGCTCTTGATCTGTTTGAACTCTTGTTCCTGTAAAACGCAATAGACTAAAATAGACACTTTCTGCACAGGCCGCTTAGAGAAAACGATGTTACAGAGCCATAATTTAGTACACTTGGAAGCATAACTTAGCCCACATGGACGGATAACTTAGTACACATGGAACAGCAAAGCATAACTACTACTCTGCTGTAACATCTTCAACATCACTGAAGGGCTCATCGGCAAATGGACCTAATTCCATTGGCACAAGACATTCATCGAACTTTGAGATGCTTTTGCCTTTTGACAGAAGTAATCTGACCTTTTCTTTTTTCTTTTTGGCAATGGCTGCTTTAACTGGATCTAAAGGAAGACCAACGTTCCATTGGTGCACCGACCGTGCCCGACTTCGGAAAGCATCAAACCGGCGAGCCATCTCGTCGTGGTCATGCTTCTTGTTATGAGCCTCGCACCAGCGCTGATAATAGGCCCATTGGGATTCCTCCGACTCGAGGTCCTTCTCCGTCGGGGTATCAACATCATCTATGACAGTTTTATAAGCGTTAGTAGTGTCAAGCAGACACAGCGAATTGCATGCAATTTGGTTTGCCGCGAGCACAAAGAATTTGTGAGATGGATGGATTCCTAGCCCTAACTATGAAAAAAAAAAAGAGGGTGGGATTGGTTTACCTATCAAGAAGAGCTCGTAATCGGTGCGGGAGTTCTCCAAGGGGGGAGAGCGGGGAGCGTGGTCGCGGGGCTTCGTGCGAGTTGGGCGGGGAGCTATGACGCCTGAAGCGGCGGCCTCACGCGCTGAGCGGGAGGCTGCCGTAGGGGCGCGAGATGTGGCTGCCGCATCGGTGCGAGATGGGAGGGATTCCTCACGGCCACACGCTGAGCGGGAGGACATCGCGGCGGCGCGAGATGCGGCTGCCGCAGCGGTGCGAGCTCGGGATGCGTCACGGGCCATCCGCAGGAGCTTCGATGCCATGGCGAGAGACGATGCTGTTCGTGTAGATTTCAGGATCAGAAAACCCTAGGCCTAACCCCGGGTTAGATAGAAGTAGCCTGCTAATGGGCTGGGCCAGAATCAGATTAAAAAATGACTTGGACGTCTGACCTAAATGGCCCGCTCATCGAAAGCATTATGCGAGCAGAAGCTCACGGGAGCTCCTACTTAAGTCATTTTTTCACTCAAAAAAAAAAACTTAAGTCGTTTAATTCCACTAAAAAAAATTAAGTCGTTTAATTTTGCTCAAAAAAACTTAAGTCATTTAATTATGTCAGTGTGTCAAGGTTTTTTGTTGGTTCGATTCTTTGTGAAGATTTTTCATCGACATCATGGTGAAGATATCATGATTCAACGACCTGCACTTCTGGAAGATCATCTCCTGCCAAAGTATGGTTATCGATCAAGGCTTCCTAGCTTTTTGGATGAGCGACGCAAGGTGCTTTCAAGAACCATTATTGATAATGTTCATGCGGGTGAAAAAGGGACAACTTCGTTGCTCCAGTCCAATTGCGGCTTCTTATCAAAGTCTTTGAAGTATTTCTTCTAGCAAAGATTAATAAGGCGAAGAAGATGTTTCTAAGAGATTTTATGGTAATTTGTAGTTATAGGAGTTATTTGGTACTTCCTTGGATCTTAGATCCAAATCAGTATACCTATAATTGTTATGAGGATGAATAAAATTACAATTGTTTCTCAGGAAAAAAAACTTATGTCGTTTCGTTCGTTTGTAACTCCCTATCTCCAATCGATTTTATTTCCATCAAACGGTTTTCTCCCATCCCTACCACAAGAAAAAAAGGGCAGCGAGTCGCTTCCTTTCTCTCCTCGCATGAGCCGTTGCTGCCCTAGAAGCCATCACACACGCTAGGGTTCCTGCCCCTGATACCCTCGCACGCGCTAGGGTTCCTGCCCCTGATGCCCTCGCACGTGCTGGGAATATTTTTTAAATGAACATTTTCGAATTTTGGGAGCACTTTTTGCAAATTCACCATTTTTAAAATCCGAGAATGTTTCTTAAAATCCTGAACATATTTCAGATTCATGAACATTTTTTCAAATTGGGAACATTTTTATCGAATCCTTGAACATTTTTTGTATTCGTGAAAATCTTTTAAAAATTCATGAACATTTTTTTAAAATAGTGAATATTGTTTAAATTTCCGTACATATTTTAAAATTCATGAAATTTTTTGAAATCTATGAACATTTTTTTAAAAATTCTTGAACATTTTGTGAAAACCAAGAACATTTTCCAAATTCATGAACAATTTTTAATTTTAAGAACATTTTATAAAATCATGAGCATTTTTTCAAATTCGTCGACATTTATATATATTTTGGAGCCTTTTTTAAAATCTATTTTTCCAAATGTGGGATTCGTGATCATTTTTCAAAGTAAAAAAATGAAACGAAAAAACAAAAGAGAAAATGGGGGGGGGGGGGGGGGGGGGTGGGGAAGTAGGGTCCCGCCCGCCCCGCACTTGGGCTGACCCCAAGCGCACGCACCCCATGCGCGATTGGTGCCATTCCTCCACGTTGCATGGGGAATAGGAGGACCCATTACGACTAGTTAAGAGGTATCGAGCATAGGTCACTTTGGGGTCAAGTCCCCACGCCATTAGTGTGGCGGCATCATGACTCAAGTGACTTTTCCACGTCCCTCAGCATTCGACAATTATTGCGATGGGAGGATACCGCGAGTGTGTTCTGGTTTTCGGTTTTCACTTTGTTTGTTTCTAGTTTTTCCTTTTACACCTTAGTCCTTAAACATTTTAGGTTTTGCAGTGTACCTTTTCTTATATTCCTCCACCCTTCTTCCTCCCTCGAGTCATTGTCGCCCGCCTGGCTTGTTTCCTCTTGTGTGGATCCTTATGTCAGCATTGGCTCCATGTCCTAGTGTTTCAAGTCTAGTTATTGGTTATCCACCACTGGTCCTCAACAATCGTCTTCTGAGTTGTTGTTGCTTTGCAGTGAACATTTTCTCGGATGGTTAGGGTTGACCGTGTTCAACTTTTCACTTTGATTTTACCATTATACTTCTGGGTAATGGGGGTAACTATGGGTGGGGGCTTAAAACACTATCAAATGATAGCTTTCAACTCAAGCATACAACATATTATTGAATAAGTTCTTACTAGTCTATAATTATAAATCATATTTATTTAATCAACATATTTCTTTGCAGCTATGGCTTGCCCTTCTTGCAGTAGACCAAGTGGCCCTTGACCTCCTCGTGATGCTTCTCCAGATCAATACACTATGGTGCTGGATGGGCGATGTACGAGGCATGTTGTAAGTTCAGGAATTTCTTTTCTTAGAAATGTGGTAAAAAATGTTGTGGTGCATAGTTATTTCTAGTTTTGTTAATCCCGTGTTATTGCATTTTTTTTGCAGCATTATCCATAAAATGTTATGGTTCCTCTTGCTCAATACATTGAGCATTGAAGGGTTTAGCCATTTGTAGGGGGCAAGGATAAAGAACTTGCCCTTCACACTAATGAGGGTGTATTATATGGGGTTTTGTTCATGCAGGGTGAGGTCAGCAGCAAGCTCCATGGACCCGATTGTTGGGGAACGTAGTAATTTCAAAAAAAATCCTACGCACATGCAAGATCATGGTGATGCATAGCAACGAGAGGGGGAGTGTATCTTCATACCCTTGAAGATCGCTAAGCAGAAGCGTTTATCAACGCGGTTGATGTAGTCGTACGTCTTCACGATCCGACCGATCCAAGTACCAAACGCACGACACCTCTGAGTTCTGCACACGTTCAGCTCGATGACGTCCTCGCCTTCTCGATCCAGCAAGACGGGCGAAGTAGTAGATGAGTTCCGGCAGCACGACGGCGTGGTGACGGTGTTGGTGAAGAACAATCTCCGCAGGGCTTCGCCTAAGCACTACGGAAACTATGACGGAGGATAAACTAGAGGGAACGGGGTTGCCGGCACACGGGTTGGTGTTTCTTGATGTGTCTTTGGTGCTAGCCATGCCCCTCTATTTATATGTTGAGCCTTTGGGTCGAAACTTGGAGTAAAAGCCTCCACAAAGTCGGTTTCACCTGAAAGGCAAGAGTCCTTCTCGGACTCCAGGGCCAGACGCCAGGGTTCCCGTCGTCTGGACCCAGACGCCAGGGACCCTGGCGTCTGGCCCCTGGACTCCGCAAAACTTCCTTTTGCGCTTTCCAAAAACCTTATGGGCATTCCCCTTTGGCCCAAATAACGTGTTCTCGTACCCAAACATTTCGAGAAACATCTGGAACCCCTTCCGGTGAATTCCGGAACCCTTCCGGAGATCAAACAACATTATCCCATATATTAAACCCTATCTCCGGACCATTCCGGAGTTCCTCGTCATGTCTGTGATCTCACCCGGGACTCCGAACAACATTCGGTCACCAACATACATAACTCATATACTATATCGTCAACGAACGTTTAAGCGTGCGGACCCTACGGGTTCGAGAACTATGTAGACATGACCGAGACATCTCTCTGGTCAATAACCAATAGCGGAACCTGGATGCCCATATTGGCTCCTACATATTCTACGAAGATCTTTATCGATCAAACCGCATAACGACATACGTTGTTCCCTTTGTCATCGGTATGTTACTTGCCCGAGATTCGATCGTCGGTATCTCAATACCTAGTTCAATCTCGTTACCAGCAAGTCTCTTTACTCGTTCTGTGATACATCATCCCGCAACTAACTTATTAGTTGCAATGCTTGCAAGGCTTATAGTGATGTGCATTACCGAGTGGGCCCAGAGATACCTCTCCGACAATCGGAGTGACAAATCCTAATCTCGAAATACACCAACCCAACAAGTACCTTCGGAGACACCTGTAGTACTCCTTTATAATCACCCAGTTATGTTGTGACATTTGGTAGCACACGTGTTCCTCCGATAAATGGGAGTTGCATAATCTCATAGTCATAGGAACATGTATAAGTCATGAAGAAAGCAATAGAAACATACTAAACGATCAAGTGCTAAGCTAATGAAATGTGTCAAGTCAACCACATCATTCTCCTAATGATGTGATCCCGTTAATCAAATGACAACTCATGTCTATGGTTAGGAAACTTAACCATCTTTGATTCACGAGCTAGTCAAGTAGAGGCATACTAGTGACACTATGTTTGTCTATGTATTCACACATGTATCATGTTTCCGGGTAATACAATTCTAGCATGAATAATAAACATTTATCATGATATGAGGAAATAAATAATAACTTTATTATTGCCTCTAGGGCATATTTCCTTCAGTCTCCCACTTGCACTAGAGTCAATAATCTAGATTACACAGTAATGATTCTAACACCCATGGAGCCTTGGTGCTGATCATGTTTTGCTCGTGGAAGAGGCTTAGTCAACGGGTCTACAACATTCAGATCCGTATGTATCTTGCAAATCTCTATGTCTCCCACCTGGACTTGATCCCGGATGGAATTGAAGCATCTCTTGATGTGCTTGGTTCGCTTGTGAAATCTGGATTCCTTTGCCAAGGCAATTGCACCAGTATTATCACAAAAGATTTTCATTGGACCCGATGCACTAGGTATGACACCTAGATCGGATATGAACTCCTTCATCCAGACTCCTTCATTTGCTGCTTCCGAAGCAGCTATGTACTCCGCTTCACACGTAGATCCCGCCACGACGCTTTGTTTAGAACTGCAACAACTGACAGCTCCACCGTGCAATATAAACACGTATCCGGTTTGCGATTTAGAATCGTCCGGATCAGTGTCAAAGCTTGCATCGACGTAACCATTTACGACTAGCTCTTTGTCACCTCCATAAATGAGAAACATATCCTTAGTCCTTTTCAGGTATTTCATATGTTCTTGACCGCTGTCCAGTGATGCACTCCTGGATTACTTTGGTACCTCCCTGCTAAACTATTAGCAAGGCACACATCAGGTCTGGTACACAGCATTGCATACATGATAGAGCCTATGGCTGAAGCATAGGGAACTTCTTTCATTTTCTCTCTATCTTCTGCAGTGGTCGGGCATTGAGTTTGACTCAATTTCACACCTTGTATTACAGGCAAGAACCCTTTCTTTGCTTGATCCATTTTGAACTTTTTCAAAACTTTATCAAGGTACGTACTTTGTGAAAGTCCGATTAAGCGTCTTGATCTATCTCTATAGATCTTGATGCCCAATATGTAAGCAGCTTCACCGAGGTCTTTCATTGAAAAACTTTTATTCAAGTATCCTTTCATGCTATCCAGAAATTCTATATCATTTCCAATCAACAATATGTCGTCCACATATAATATTAGAAATGCTACAGAGCTCCCACTCACTTTCTTGTAAATACAGGCTTCTCCAATAGTCTGTATAAAACCATATGCTTTGATCACACTATCAAAGCGTTCATTCCAACTCCGAGAGGCTTGCACCAGTCCAGAAATGGATCGCTGGAGCTTGCACACTTTGTTAGCATCCTTTGGATCAACAAAACCTTCTGGTTGCATCATATACAACTCTTCTTCCAGAAATCCATTCAGGAATGCAGTTTTTTACATCCATTTGCCAAATTTCATAATCATAAAATGCGGCAATTGCTAACATGATTCGGATAGACTTAAGCATCGCTATGGGTGAGAAAGTCTCATCGTAGTCAACCCCTTGAACTTGTCGAAAACCTTTCGCAACAAGTCGAGCTTTGTAGACAGTAACATTATCATCAGCGTCAGTCTTCTTCTTGAAGATCCATTTATTCTCGATGGCTTGCCGATCATCGGGCAAGTCAACCAAAGTCCACACTTTGTTCTCATACATGGATCCCATCTCAGATTTCATGGCCTCAAGCCATTTTGCGGAATTTGGGCTCATCATCGCTTCCTCATAGTTCGTAGGTTCGCCATCGTCAAGTAACATGACCTCCAGAATAGGATTACCGTACCACTCTGGAGCGGATCTTACTCTGGTTGACCTACGAGGTTCTGTAGTAACTTGATCTGAAGTTTCATGATCAATATCATTAGCTTCCTCACTTATTGGTGTAGTCGTCACAGGAACCGGTTTCTGTGATGAACTATTTTCCAATAAAGGAGCACGTACAGTTACCTCATCAAGTTCTACTTTCCTCCCACTCACTTCTTTCGAGAGAAACTCCTTCTCTAGAAAGGATCCATTCTTGGCAACAAATGTCTTGCCTTCGGATCTGTGATAGAAGGTGTACCCAAGAGTTTCCTTTGGGTATCCTATGAAGACACATTTCTCCGATTTGGGTTCGAGCTTATCGGGTTGAAGCTTTTTTACATAAGCATCGCAGCACCAAACTTTAAGAAACGATAACTTTGGTTTCTTGCCAAACCACAATTCATAAAGCGTCGTCTCAACGGATTTTGATGGTGCCCTATTTAACGTGAATGCGGCCGTCTCTAAAGCATAACCCCAAAACGATAGCGGTAAATCACTAAGAGACATCATAGATCGCACCATATCTAGTAAAGTACGATTACGACGTTCGGACACACCATTACGTTTTGGTGTTCTGGGTGGCGCGAGTTGCGAAACTATTCCGCATTGCTTCAAATGTAAACCAAACTCGTAACTCAAATATTCTCCTCCATGATCAGATCGTAGAAACTTTATTTTCTTGTTACGATGATTTTCAACTTCACTCTGAAATTCTTTGAACTTTTCAAATGTTTCAGACTTATGTTTCATTAAGTAGATATACCCATATCTGCTCAAATCATCTATGAAGGTGAGAAAATAATGATACCCGCCGCGAGCCTCAATATTCATTGGACCACATACATCAGTATGTATGATTTCCAACAAATCAGTTGCTCGCTCCATAGTTCCGGAGAACGGCGTTTTAGTCATCTTGCCCATGAGGCATGGTTCGCAAGTACCAAGTGATTCATAATCAAGTGATTCCAAAAGTCCATCAGTATGGAGTTTCTTCATGCGCTTTACACCAATATGACCTAAATGGCAGTGCCACAAAGAAGTTGCATTATCATTATCCACTCTGCATCTTTTGGCTTCAACATTATGAATATGTGTATCACTACTATCGAGATTCATCAAAAATAGACCACTCTTTAAGGGTGCATGACCATAAAAGATATTACTCATATAAATAGAATAACCATTATTCTTAGATTTAAATGAATAACCGTCTCGCATCAAACAAGATCCAGATATAATGTTCATGCTCAACTCTGGCACCAAATAACAATTATTTAGGTCTAAAACTAATCCCGAAGGTAGATGTAGAGGTAGCGTGCCGACGGCGATCACATCGACTTTGGAACCACTTGGTTATGAATCATTTGATGCTTGCGAACCGTGCCTTTTTGGCCAAGATGACTAAAACTCCGTTCTCCGGAACAATGGAACAAGCTACTGACTTATTGGAAATAATACATACCGATGTATGCGATCCAATGAGTGTTGATGCTTGTGGCAAGTATCGTTATTTTCTGACCTTCACAAGATGATTTGAGCAGATATGGGTATATCTACTTGATGAAACATAAGTCTGAAATAGTTGAACGGTTCAAAGAATTTCAGAGTGAAGTGGAAAAATCATCGTAACAAGAAAATAAAGTTTCTGCGATCTGATCGCGGAGACGAATATTTGAATTATGAGTTTGGTCTTCAATTAAAACAAATGTGGAATAGTTTCACGGCTCACGCCACCTGGAACACCACAACATTATGGTGTGTCCGAACGTCATAACCGCACTTTATTGGATATGGTGCGATCTATGATGTCTCTTACTGATTTACCACTATTGTTTTGGGGTTATGCATTATAGACAGCTGCATTCACGTTAAAAGGGCACCATCTAAATCCGTTGAGACGACACCATATGAACTGTGGTTTAGCAAGAAACCCAAGTTGTCGTTTCTTAAAGTTTGGGCTGCGATGCTTATGTAAAAAAAGTTTCATCCTAATAAGCTCAAACCCAAATTAGAGAAGTGCGTCTTCATAGAATACCCAAAGGAAACTGTTGGGTACACCTTCTATCACAGATCCGAAGGCAAGATATTCGTTGCTAAAAATGGATCCTTTCTAGAGAATGAGTTTCTCTCTAAAGAAGTGAGTGGGAGGAAAGTAGAACTTGATGAGGTAATTGTACCTGCTCCCGAATTGGAAAATAGTTCATCACTGAAATCAGTTCCAGTGATTCCTACACCAATTAGTGAGGAAGCTAATGATGATGATCATGAAACTTCTGATCAAGTTACTACAGAACCTCGTAGGTCTTCCAGAGTACGGTCCGCACCAGAGTGGTACGGTAATCCTGTTCTGAAAGTCATGTTACTAGACCATGATAAACCTACGAACTATGAGGAAGCGATGATGAGCCCAGATTCCGCAAAATGGCTGGAGGCCATGAAATCTGAGATAGGATCCATGTATGAGAACAAAGTGTGGACTTTGATTGACTTGCTCGATGATCAGCAAGCCATGTTAAATAAATGGATCTTCAAGAGGAAGACGGACACTGATAGTAGTGTTACTATCTACTAAGCTCGACTTGTTGCGAAAGGTTTTCAACAAGTTCAAGGTGTTGAATACGATGAGATTTCCTCACTCGTATCAATGCTTAACACTGTCTGAATCATGTTAGCAATTGCCACATTTTATGAAATCTGGTAAATGGATGTCAAAACTGCATTCCTTAATGGATTTATTAAAGAAGAGTTGTATATGATGCAACCAGAAGGTTTTGTCAATCCTAAAGATGCTAACAAAGTGGGCAAGCTCCAGCAATCCATCAATGGACTGGTGCAAGCATCTCGGAGTTGGAATATACGCTTTGATGAGTTGATCAAAGCATATGGTTTTATACAGACTTTTGGAAAGGCCTGTATTTACAAGAAAGTGAGTGGCAGCACTACAGCCTTTCTGATAAGTATATGTGAATGACATATTATTAATTGGAAATGATGTAGAATTTTTTGGAAAGCATAAAGGAGTGTTTTAAAGGAGTTTTTCAAAGAAAGACCTCGGTGAAGCTGCTTACACATTGAGCATCAAGATCTATATAGATAGATCAAGACGCTTGATAAAATTTTTCAATGAGTACATACCTTGATAAAATTTTTGAAGTAGTTCAAAATGGAAAAGTCAAAAAAGAGTTCTTGCCTGTGTTGCAAGGTGTGAAGTTGAGTAAGACTCAAAACCCGACTATGGCAGAAAATAGAAAGAGAATGAAAAGTCATTCCCTATGCCTCAGTCATAGGTTCTATAAAGTATGCTATGCTGTGTACCAGACCTATTGTATACCTTGCTCTAAGTTTGGCAAGTGAGTACAATTTTGATCTAAGAGTAGATCACTGGATAGCGGTCAAGAATATCCTTAGTGAGGACTAAGAAAATATTTCTCGATAATGGAAGTGATAAAATATCTCGTCGTAAAAGTTACAACGATACAAGCTTTTACACCGATCCAGATGACTCTAAGTCTCAATCTGGATACATATTGAAAGTGGGAGCAATTAGCTAGAGTAGCTCCGTGCAGAGCATTGTAGACATAGAATATTTGCAAAATACATACGGCTCTGAATGTGACAGACCCGTTGACTAAACTTCTCTCACGAGCAAAACATGATCATACCTTAGTACTCTTTGGGTGTTAATCACATAGCGATGTGAACTAGATTATTGACTCTAGCAAAACCCTTTGGGTGTTGATCACATGACGACGTGAACTATTGGTATTAATCACATACAGATGTGAATATTGGTGTTAAATCACATGGTGATGTGAACCAGATTATTGACTCTAGTGCAAGTGGGAGACTGAAGGAAATATGCCCTAGAGGCAATAATAAAGTAAATGTTTATGGTTCATGCTAGAATTGTATTAACCGGAAACATAATACATGTGTGAATACATAGACAAACATAGTGTCACTAGTATGCCTCTACTTGACTAGCTCGTTTATCAAAGATGGTTATGTTTCCTAGTCATGGACAAAAGAGTTGTCATTTGATTAACGGGATCACATCATTAGGAGAATGATGTGATTGACTTGACCCATTCCGTTAGCCTAGCACTTGATCGTTTAGTATGTTGCTATTGCTTTCTTCATGACTTATACATGTTCCTGTAACTATGAGATTATGCAACTCCCGTTTACCGGAGGAACACTTTGGGCGCTACCAAACGTCACAACGTAACTGGGTGATTATAAAGGAGTACTACAGGTGTCTCCAAAGGTACATGTTGGGTTGGCGTATTTCGAGATTAGGTTTTGTCACTCCGATTGTTGGAGAGGTATCTCTGGGCCCTCTCGGTAATGCACATCACTATGAGCCTTGCAAGCAATGTAGCTAATGAGTTAGTTACGGAATGATGCATTACGTAACGAGTAAAGAGACTTGCCGGTAGCAAGATTGAACTAGCTATTGGATACCAACGATCAAATCTCGGGCAAGTAACATATCGATGACACAGGGAACAAAGTATGTTGTTATGCGGTTTGACCGATAAAGATCTTCGTAGAATATGTAGGAGCCAATATGGGCATCCAGGTTCCGCTATTGGTTATTGACCGAGAATAGTTCTAGGTCATGTCTACATAGTTCTCGAACCCGTAGGGTCCGCACGCTTAACGTTACGATGACAGTTTTATTATGAGTTTATAAGTTTTGATGTACCGAAGTTTGTCCGGAATCCCGAATGTGATCGCGGACATGACGAGGAGTCTCGAAATGGTCGAGACATAAAGACTGATATATTGGACGACTATATTCGGACACCGGAAGTGTTCCAGGTGTTTTCGGAGAAAACCGGAATGCCGGAGGGTTACCGGAACCCCCCCGGGAGAAGTAATGGGCCTTAGTGGGTCTGAGGGGAGAGAGAGGGCAGCAGCCCAGGAGGTGGCGCCCCCCATGAGGGGTCCGAATTGGACTAGGGGAGGGGGCGCGGCACCCCTTTCCCTCTCCCTCTCCCTCTCTTTCCTTCCCCCTTCCTCCTTCCTAGTGGGACTAGGAAAGGGGAGTCCTACTCCCACTAGGAGGAGGACTCCCCCCTCCTTGGCGCGCCCCCTAGGGCCGGCCAGCCTCCCCCCTTGCTCCTTTACATACGGGGGCAGGGGGCACCCTAGAGACACACAAGTTGATCTACGGATCGTTCCTTAGCCGTGTGCGGTGCCCCCCTCCACCATATTCCACCTCGGTCATATCGTCGCGGAGTTTAGGCGAAGCCCTGCGCCGGTAGAGCATCACCATCGTCACCACACCATCGTGCTGACGGAACTCATCCCCGACACTTTGCTGGATCGGAGTCCGGGGATCGTCATCGAGCTGAACGTGTGCTGAACTGGGAGGTGCCGTACGTTCGGTACTTGGATCGGTCGAATCGTGAAGACGTACGACTACATCAACCGCGTTGTCATAACGCTTCCACTTACGGTCTACGAGGGTACGTGGACAACACTCTCCCCTCTCGTTGCTATGCCATCACCATGATCTTGCGTGTGCGTAGGAAAATTTATGAAATTACTACGTTCCCCAACAGTGGCATCCGAGCCTAGGTTTTATGCGTTGATGTTATATGCACGAGTAGAACACAAGTGAGTTGTGGGCGATACAAGTCATACTGCTTACCAACATGTCATACTTTGGTTCAGCGGTATTGTTGGATGAAGCGCCCGGACCGACATTACGCGTATGCTTACGCGAGACTGGTTTTACCGCCGTGCTTTGCACACAGGTGACTAGCGGGTGTAAGTTTCTCCAACTTTAGTTGAACCGAGTGTGGCTACACCCGGTCCTTGCGAAGGTTAAAACAGCACCAACTTGACGAACTATCATTGTGGTTTTGATGCGTAGGTAAGAACTGTTCTTGCTCAGCCCGTAGCAGCCATGTAAAACTTGCAACAACAAAGTAGAGGACGTCTAACTTGTTTTTGCAGGGCATGTTGTGATGTGATA
Organism: Triticum timopheevii; assembly: GCA_963921465.1. Lineage (NCBI taxonomy): Eukaryota > Viridiplantae > Streptophyta > Magnoliopsida > Poales > Poaceae > Triticum > Triticum timopheevii. Next base: position 160,642,732 of record OY997272.1, read on the forward strand.
TGGTCAAGACGTGATGAGATATAAGTTGTTGTATGAGATGATCATGTTTTGTTGAAGTTATCGGCAACTGGCAGAAGTCCTATGGTTGTCTCTTTGTTGCATAAGATGCAAGTGCCAAATAATTGCTTTACTTTATCGCTATGCGATAGCAATAGTTGCAAGAGCAATAGTTGGCGAGACAACCATGTGACGACACATTGATATAGATCAAGATGATGAAGATCATGGTGTCGTGCCGGTGACGATAGAGATCATGACAGTACTTTGGAGGTGGAGATCAAAGGCGCAAGATGATCATGGCCATATCATGTCACATATTTTGATTGCATATGATGTTTATCTTTTATACATCTTATTTTGCTTAGTTTGATGGTAGCATTTTAAGATGATCTCTCACTAATTATCAAGAAGTGTTCTCCCTGAGTATGCACCGTTGCGAAAGTTCTTCGTGCTGAGACACCACGTGATGATCGGGTGTGATAGGCTCTACGTTCAAATACAACGGGTGCAAAACAGTTGCACACGCGGAATACTCAGGTTAAACTTGACGAGCCTAGCATATAAAAGATTTGGCCTCGGAACACGGAGACCGAAAGGTCGAGCGTGAATCATATAGTAGATATGATCAACATATTGATGTTCACCGTTGAAACTACTCCATCTCACGTGACGATCGGACATGGTGTGGTTGATATGGATCACGTAATCACTTAGAGGATTAGAGTGATGTCTATCTAAGTGGGATTTCTTAAGTAATATGATAAATTGAACTTAAATTTATCATGAACTTAGTCCTGGTAGTATTTTGCAAATTATGTTGTAGATCAATAGCTTGCGTTGTTGCTTTCATATGTTTATTTTGATATGTTCCTAGAGAAAATTGTGTTGAAAGATGTTAGTAGCAATGATGCGGATTGGATCCGTGATCTGAGGTTTATCCTCATTGCTGCACAGAAGAATTATGTCATTGATACACCGCTAGGTGACAAACCTATTGCAGGAGCAGATGCAGACGTTATGAACGTTTGGCTAGCTCAATATGATGACTACTTGATAGTTTAGTGCACCATGCTTAACGGCTTAGAATCGGGACTTCAAAGATGTTTTGAACGTCATGGACCATATGAGATGTTCCAGGAATTGAAGTTAATATTTCAGGCAAATACCCGAGTTGAGAGATATGAAATCTCCAACAAGTTCTATAGCTAAAAGATGGAGGAGAATCACTCAACTAGTGAGCATGTGCTCAGATTGTCTGGGTACTTCAATCGCTTGAATCAAGTGGGAGTTAATCTTCCAGATAAGGTAGTGATTGACAGAATTCTCTAGTCACCATCACTAAGTTACTAGAACTTTGTGATGAACTATAGTATGCAAGGGATGACGAAAACGATTCCCGAGCTCTTCGTGATATTGAAATCGACGAAGGTAGAAATCAAGAAAGAGCATCAAGTGTTGATGATTGACAAGACCACTAGTTTCAAGAAAAGGGCAAAGGGAAAGAAAGGGAAACTTCAAGTAGAATGGCAAACAAGTTGTCACTCCCATGAAGAAGACCAAAGCTGGACCAAAGCCTGAAACTGAGTGCTTACACTGCAAAGAAAATGGTCACTGGAAGTGGAAATGCCCTGAATATTTGGTGGATAAGAAGGATGGCAAAGTGAACAAAGGTATATTTGATATACAGGTTATTGATGTGTGCCTTACTAGTGTTTATAGTAGCCCCTGAGTATTTTATACTTGTTCGGTTGCTAATATTAGTAACTCGAAACAGGAGTTACAGAATAAACAGAGACTAGTTGAAGGGGAAGTGACGATGAGTGTTGGAAGTAGTTCCAAGATTGATATGATCATCATCACACACTCCCTATATTTTCGAGATTAGTGTTAAAACTAAATAAATGTTATTTGGTGTTTGTGTTGAGCATAAATATGATAAGATCATGTTTATTGCGATACGGTTATTCATTTGAAGTTAAAGAATAATTGTTATTCTGTTTACATGAATAAGACCTTCAATGGTTATACACCCAATAAAAATAGTTTGTTGGATCTCGATCGTAGTAATACACATATTCATAATATTGATGCCAAAAGATGCAAAGTTAATAATGATAGTGCAACTTATTTGTGGCACTGCCGTTTGGGTCATATCGGTGTAAAGCGCATGAAGAAACTCCATAATGATGGATTTTCGGAATCACTTGGTTATGAATAATTTGATGCTTGCGAACCGTGCCTTTTTGGGCAAGATGACTAAAACTCCGTTCTCCGGAACAATGGAACAAGCTACTGACTTCTTGGAAATAATACATACCGATGTATGCGATCCAATGAGTGTTGATGCTCGTGGCAAGTATCGTTATTTTCTGACCTTCACAAGATGATTTGAGCAGATATGGGTATATCTACTTGATGAAACATAAGTCTGAAATAGTTGAAAGGTTCAAAGAATTTCAGAGTGAAGTGGAAAAATCATCGTAACAAGAAAATAAAGTTTCTGCGATCTGATCGCGGAGACGAATATTTGAGTTATGAGTTTGGTCTTCAATTAAAACAAATGCGGAATAGTTTCACGGCTCACGCCACCTGGAACACCACAACGTTATGGTGTGTCCGAACGTCATAACCGCACTTTATTGGATATGGTGCGATCTATGATGTCTCTTACTGATTTACCACTATTGTTTTGGGGTTATGCATTATAGACAGCTGCATTCACGTTAAAAGGGCACCATCTAAATCCGTTGAGACGACACCATATGAACTATGGTTTAGCAAGAAACCCAAGTTGTCGTTTCTTAAAGTTTGGGGCTGCGATGCTTATGTAAAAAAAGTTTCATCCTGATAAGCTCAAACCCAAATTAGAGAAGTGCGTCTTCATAGAATACCCAAAGGAAACTGTTGGGTACACCTTCTATCACAGATCCGAAGGCAAGATATTCGTTGCTAAAAATGGATCCTTTCTAGAGAAGGAGTTTCTCTCGAAAGAAGTGAGTGGGAGGAAAGTAGAACTTGATGAGGTAACTGTACCTGCTCCCGAATTGGAAAATAGTTCATCATTGAAATCAGTTCCAGTGATTCCTACACCAATTAGTGAGGAAGCTAATGATGATGATCATGAAACTTCTGATCAAGTTACTACAGAACCTCGTAGGTCTTCCAGAGTACGGTCCGCACCAGAGTGGTACGGTAATCCTGTTCTGAAAGTCATGTTACTAGACCATGATAAACCTACGAACTATGAGGAAGCGATGATGAGCCCAGATTCCGCAAAATGGCTGGAGGCCATGAAATCTGAGATAGGATCCATGTATGAGAACAAAGTGTGGACTTTGATTGACTTGCTCGATGATCAGCAAGCCATGTTAAATAAATGGATCTTCAAGAGGAAGAATGACACTGATTGTAGTGTTACTATCTACTAAGCTCGACTTGTTGCGAAAGGTTTTCAACAAGTTCAAGGTGTTGAATACGATGAGATTTCCTCACTCGTATCAATGCTTAACACTGTCTGAATCATGTTAGCAATTGCCACATTTTATGAAATCTGGCAAATGGATGTCAAAACTGCATTCCTTAATGGATTTATTAAAGAAGAGTTGTATATGATGCAACCAGAAGGTTTTGTCAATCCTAAAGATGCTAACAAAGTGGGCAAGCTCCAGCAATCCATCAATGGACTGGTGCAAGCATCTCGGAGTTGGAATATACGCTTTGATGAGTTGATCAAAGCATATGGTTTTATACAAACTTTTGGAAAGGCCTGTATTTACAAGAAAGTGAGTGGGAGCACTACAGCCTTTCTGATAAGTATATGTGAATGACATATTATTAATTGGAAATGATGTAGAATTTTCTGGAAAGCATAAAGGAGTGTTTGAAAGGAGTTTTTCAAAGAAAGACCTCGGTGAAGCTGCTTACACATTGAGCATCAAGATCTATATAGATAGTTCAAGACGCTTGATAAATTTTTTCAATGAGTACATACCTTGATAAAATTTTTGAAGTAGTTCAAAATGGAACAGTCAAAGAAAGAGTTCTTGCCTGTGTTGCAAGGTGTGAAGTTGAGTAAGACTCAAAACCCGAGTATGGCAGAAAATAGAAAGAGAATGAAAAGTCATTCCCTATGCCTCAGTCATAGGTTCTATAAAGTATGCTATGCTGTGTACCAGACCTATTGTATACCTTGCTCTAAGTTTGGCAAGGGAGTACAATTTTGATCTAAGAGTAGATCACTGGACAGCGGTCAAGAATATCCTTAGTGAGGACTAAGAAAATATTTCTCGATAATGGAAGTGATAAAAGATCTCGTCATAAAAGTTACAACGATGCAAGCTTTTACACCGATCCAGATGACTCTAAGTCTCAATCTGGATACAAATTGAAAGTGGGAGCAATTAGCTAGAGTAGCTCCGTGCAGAGCATTGTAGACATAGAATATTTGCAAAATACATACGGCTCTGAATGTGACAGACCCGTTGACTAAACTTCTCTCACGAGCAAAACATGATCATACCTTAGTACTCTTTGGGTGTTAATCACATAGCGATGTGAACTAGATTATTGACTCTAGCAAAACCCTTTGGGTGTTGATTACATGACGACGTGAACTATTGGTATTAATCACATACAGATGTGAATATTGGTGTTAAATCACATGGTGATGTGAACCAGATTATTGACTCTAGTGCAAGTGGGAGACTGAAGGAAATATGCCCTAGAGGCAATAATAAAGTTATTATTTATTTCCTTATATCATGATAAATGTTTATTATTCATGCTAGAATTGTATTAACCGGAAACATAATACATGTGTGAATACATAGACAAACATAGTGTCACTAGTATGCCTCTACTTGACTAGCTCGTTTATCAAAGATGGTTCTGTTTCCTAGTCATGGACAAAAGAGTTGTCATTTGATTAACGGGATCACATCATTAGGAGAATGATGTGATTGACTTGACCCATTCCGTTAGCCTGGCACTTGATCGTTTAGTATGTTGCTATTGCTTTCTTCATGACTTATACATGTTCCTGTAACTATGAGATTATGCAACTCCCGTTTACCGGAGGAACACTTTGGGTGCTACCAAACGTCACAACATAACTGGGTGATTATAAAGGAGTACTACAGTTGTCTCCAAAGGTACATGTTGGGTTGGCGTATTTCGAGATTAGGTTTTGTCACTCCGATTGTCGGAGAGGTATCTCTGGGCCCTCTCGGTAATGCACATCACTATGAGCCTTGCAAGCAATGTAGCTAATGAGTTAGTTACGGAATGATGCATTACGTTACGAGTAAAGAGACTTGCCGGTAACGAGATTGAACTAGGTATTGGATACCGACGATCAAATCTCGGGTAAGTAACATACCGATGACAAAGGGAACAAAGTATGTTGTTATGCGGTTTGACCGATAAAGATCTTCGTAGAATATGTAGGAGCCAATATGGGCATCCAAGTTCCGTTATTGGTTTTTGACCGAGAATAGTTTTAGGTCATGTCTACATAGTTCTCGAACCCGTAGGATCCGCACACTTAACGTTATGATGACAGTTTTATTATGAGTTTATAAGTTTTGATGTACCGAAGTTTGTTCGGAGTCCCGATGTGATCACGGACATTATGAGGAGTCTCGAAATGGTCGAGACATAAAGATTGATATATTGGACGACTATATTCGGACACCAGAAGTGTTCCGGGTGTTTTCGGAGAAAACCGGAATGCCGGAGGGTTACCGGAACCCCCCCGGGAGAAGTAATGGGCCTTAGTGGGCCTGAGGGGAGAGAGAGGGCAGCAGCCGAGGAGGTGGCGCCCCCCCCATGAGGAGTCCGAATTGGACTAGGGGAGGGGGCGCGGCCCCCCCTTTCCCTCTCCCTCTCCCTCTCTTTCCTTCCCCCTTCCTCCTTCCTAGTGGGACTAGGAAAGGGGAGTCCTACTCCCACTAGGAGGAGGACTCCCCCCTCCTTGGCGCGCCCCCTAGAACCGGCCGGCCTTCCCCTTTGCTCCTTTATATACGGGGGCAGGAGGGCACCCTAGAGACACACAAGTTGATCTACGGATCGTTCCTTAGCCGTGTGCGGTGCCCCCCTCCACCATATTCCACCTCGGTCATATCGACGCGGAGTTTAGGCGAAGCCCTGCGCCGGTAGAGCATCATCATCATCACCACGCCGTCGTGCTGACGGAACTCATCCCCGACACTTTGCTGGATCGGAGTCCGGGGATCGTCATCGAGCTGAACGTGTGCTGAACATGGAGGTGCCGTACGTTCGGTACTTGGATCGGTCGGATCGTGAAGACGTACGACTACATCAACCGCGTTGTCATAACGCTTCCGCTTACGGTCTACGAGGGTACGTGGACAACACTCTCCCCTCTCGTTGCTATGCCATCACCATGATCTTGCGTGTGCGTAGGAAAATTTATGAAATTACTACATTCCCCAACAAAGGTACACATCAATAACATGTATATCATATATACCTTTGTTCACCTTGCCATCCTTCTTATCCGCCAAATACTTGGGGCAGTTCCGCTTCCAGTGACTAGTCTGCTTGCAGTAGAAGCACTCAGTCTCAGGCTTAGGTCCAGACTTGTGTTTCTTCTCTTGAGCAGCAACTTGTTTGTTGTTCTTCTTGAGGTTCCCCTTCTTTTTCCCTTTGCCCTTTTTCTTGAAACTGGTGGTCTTATTGACCATCGACACTTGATGCTCCTTCTTGATTTCTACCTCCGCAACCTTTAGCATTGCGAAGAGCTCGGGAATTGTCTTATCCATCCCTTGCATATTATAGTTCATCACGAAGCTCTTGTAGCTTGGTGGCAGTGATTGAAGAATTCTGTCAATGACGCTATCATCTGGAAGATTAACTCCCAGTTGAATCAAGTGATTGTTATACCCAGACATTCTGAGTATATGCTCACTGACAGAACTATTCTCCTCCATCTTGCAGCTGTAGAACTTATTGGAGACTTCATATCTCTCAATCCGGGCATTTGCTTGAAATATTAACTTCAACTCCTGGAACATCTCATATGCTCCATGATGTTCAAAATGTCGTTGAAGTCCCGGTTCTAAGCCGTAAAGCATGGCACACTGAACTATCGAGTAGTCATCAGCTTTGCTCTGCCAGACGTTCATAACATCTGGTGTTGCTCCTGCAGCAGGTTTGGCACCTAGCGGTGCTTCCAGGACATAATTCTTCTGTGCGGCAATGAGGATAATCCTCAAGTTACGGACCCAGTCCGTGTAATTGCTACCATCATCTTTCAACTGTGCTTTCTCAAGGAACGCATTAAAATTCAACGGAACAACAACACGAGCCATCTATCTACAACAAACATAGACAAGCAAAATACTATCAGGTACTAAGTTCATGATAAATTTAAGTTCAATTAATCATATTACTTAAGAACTCCCACTTAGATAGACATCCCTCTAATCATCTAAGTGATCACGTGATCCAAATCAACTAAACCATAACCGACCATCACGTGAAATGGAGTAGTTTTCAATGGTGAACATCACTATGTTGATCATATCTACTATATGATTCACGCTCGACCTTTCGGTCTCAGTGTTCCGAGGCCATATCTGCATATGCTAGGCTCGTCAAGTTTAACCTGAGTATTCTGCGTGTGCAAAACTGGCTTGCACCCTTGTAGATGGACGTAGAGCTTATCACACCCGATCATCACGTGGTGTCTGGGCAAGACGAACTTTGGCAATGGTGCATACTCAGGGAGAACACTTTTATCTTGAAATTTAGTGAGAGATCATCTTATAATGCTACCGTCAATTAAAGCAAGATAAGATGCATAAAATATAAACATCACATGCAATCAATATAAGTGATATGATATGGCCATCATCATCTTGTGCTTGTGATCTCCATCTCCGAAGCACCGTCATGATCACCATCGTCACCGGCACAACACCTTGATCTCCATCGTAGCATCGTTGTCGTCTCGCCAACTATTGCTTCTACGACTATCACTACCGCTTAGTGATAAAGTAAAGCAATTACAGGGCGATTGCATTGCATACAATAAAGCGACAACCATATGGCTCCTGCCAGTTGCCGATAACTCGGTTACAAAACATGATCATCTCATACAATAAAATATAGCATCATGTCTTGACCATATCACATCACAACATGCCCTGCAAAAACAAGTTAGACGTCCTCTACTTTGTTGTTGCAAGTTTTACGTGGCTGCTACGGGCTGAGCAAGAACCGTTCTTACCTATGCATCAAAACCACAACAATAGTTCGTCAAGTTAGTGTTGTTTTAACCTTCTCAAGGACCAGGTGTAGCCACACTCGGTTCAACTAAAGTTGGAGAAACTGACACCAGCCAGCCACCTGTGTGCAAAGCACGTCGGTAGAACCAGTCTCGCGTAAGCGTACGCGTAATGTCGGTCCGGGCCGCTTTATCCAACAATACCGCCGAACCGAAGTATGACATGCTGGTAAGCAGTATGACTTGTATCGCCCACAAATCACTTGTGTTTTACTCGTGCATATAACATCTACGCATAAAACCTAGGCTCGGATGCTACTGTTGGGGAATGTAGTAATTTCAATAAAATTCCTACGCACACGCAAGATCATGGTGATGCATAGCAACGAGAGGGGGAGTGTATCTTCATACCCTTGAAGATCGCTAAGCAGAAGCGTTTATCAATGCGGTTGATGTAGTCGTACGTCTTCACGATCCGACCGATCCAAGTACCAAACGCACGGCACCTCCGAGTTCTGCATACGTTCAGCTTGACGACGTCCTCGCCTTCTCGATCCAGCAAGACGGGCAAAGTAGTAGATGAGTTCCGGCAGCACGACGGCATGGTGACGGTGTTGGTGAAGAACAATCTCCGCAGGGCTTCGCCTAAGCACTACGGAAACTATGACGGAGGATAAACTAGAGGGGACGGGGTTGCCGGCACACGGGTTGGTGTTTCTTGATGTGTCTTTGGTGCTAGCCCTGCCCCTCTATTTATATGTTGAGCCTTGGGGTCGAAACTTGGAGTAAAAGCCTCCACAAAGTCAGCTTCACCCGAAAGGCAAGAGTCCTTCTCTGACTCCAGGGCCAGACGCCAGGGTTCCCGGCGTCTGGACCCAGACGTTAGGGACCCTGGCGTCTGGCCCCTGGACTCCGCAAAACTTCCTTTTGCGCTTTCCAAAAACCTTGTGGTCTTTCCCCTTTGGCCCAAATAACGTGTTCTCGTACCCAAACATTTCGGGAAACATCCGAAACCCCTTCCAGTGAATTCCGGAACCCTTCCGGAGATCAAACAACATTATCCCATATATTAACCTTTATCTCCGGACCATTCCGGAGTTCCTCGTCATGTTCGTGATCTCATCCGGGACTCCGAACAACATTTGGTCACCAACATACATAACTCATATACTATATCGTCAACGAACGTTTAAGCGTGCAGACCCTACGGGTTCGAGAACTATGTAGACATGACCGAGACATCTCTCTGGTCAATAACCAATAGCGGAACCTGGATGCCCATATTGGCTCCTACATATTCTACGAAGATCTTTATTGGTCAAACCGCATAACAACATACGTTGTTCCCTTTGTCATCGGTATGTTACTTGCCCGAGATTCGATCGTCGGTATCTCAATACCTAGTTCAATCTCGTTACCGGCAAGTCTCTTTACTCGTTCTGTAATACATCATCCCGCAACTAACTTATTAGTTGCAATGCTTGCAAGGCTTATAGTGATGTGCATTACCGAGTGGGCCCAGAGATACCTCTCGGACAATCGGAGTGACAAATCCTAATCTCAAAATACGCCAACCCAACAAGTACCTTCGGAGACACCTGTAGAGCACCTTTATAATCACCCAGTTACGTTGTGACATTTGGTAGCACACGTGTTCCTCCGGTAAACGGGAGTTGCATAATCTCATAGTCATAGGAACATGTATAAGTCATGAAGAAAGCAATAGCAACATACTAAATGATCAAGTGCTAAGCTAATGAAATGGGTCAAGTCAACCACATCATTCTCCTAATGATGTGATCCCGTTAATCAAATGACAACTCATGTCTATGGTTAGGAAACTCAACCATCTTTGATTCACGAGCTAGTCAAGTAGAGGCATACTAGTGACACTATGTTTGTCTATGTATTCACACATGTATCATGTTTCTGGGTAATACAATTCTAGCATGAATAATAAACATTTATCATGATATGAGGAAATAAATAATAACTTTATCATTTACTCTAGGGCATATTTCCTTCACCGATGGCCCTATATTTTACGCATTTTAAGAGCTCATTTGTTGCATGTTATCTTCATATATTATGTCTTGTTGAACCAAATATGTGTCCATTATACTTGATTATCGATTTCTACACTTTTTCTTGTGAGAATTGCATTTTTTGTGTTTTATTTGGTTTTTATTAGTTCTATTTATTTTCTTATGTCTACAGGCATTTTGGAGCAACCTAGGACCAAGCACGATGAAAGGACCAAGGATGGGTTCAATACGGAGACACCCAGGGACCAGACTTGGCCATTCCAAAGATTCGAAAATGTGGTTTTTATTGAAAGTTCTCCAAATCAATATCTAAGACCAGGAATGGATCGGTGTCGTTCATACGTCCAATGAGCACAAGGACGTCAAATTCCGAGTTCGTATGAAGAAATGGCAGCCATTTCATCGGAGGAGGACAGAATGAAAGACGACGTTTCATGCGATCGTGGCTGGTCGCATGGCCGGTCGTATGACCTCAAGAAAGCTCCAAAAGTTGCCTCTTCAGACATGATTCTTCACCGATTTCGTCCCCAATTGTTCAAACGGGATCCTTGGCTCATAAGGAAGGGTTTGTGAGAGGATAAGGCTCATCTAGAGCCCTTGGATGACCACATCAACAGAGGATTTACCAGGAGGCCTTCATACAAGCACCATCAACCCTAGGCGCCTGTAACGCCCCGGATACAACTTTCCATATTCGTAACTCCAACTCTTGCCTTTTCCGTAGATGTGATATGTTATTTCCTTCGTGGTTGGGTTTTGTCTTTTGTTTTGCATTTTGTTCGTGCCATGCATCTCATCTCATCGCATCATGTGCATTGCATCCGCATGTTTTTCATAAAACTCGTTACCGTTCGTAGTTACCCTTTCTCTCTTTGCCTCCGTTGTCATTTTGTCAGGCCCTTGTCCTCGTTGACCTCTCTTGACCCCTCTCGCGCGTGTCCGAAACTCCCCCGAACCCGACCCGGACAGTCATCACCGTTGGGTTCGGATCATCCCCAAATATCTATAAATCATCTCCGTTTTCTTATTTGGACCTCCCTACCTATTTATTTCTCGATCGTCCGATTGTGATCGGAGGGACGAGGGAACCCCTACCCAAAATTAACCTATTATATAAACAGCCTAACCCTAGTCCAATCCATCCATCCCGTCTCCGCCGCCAGCCCGACCAACTCCCTCCTTCCTCGGGATCCTCCCAGATCCCGTTCGCTCCAACCAGCACAGCCAAGCCTCCACCTTCTCCTCCAAATTCCCACGCCGCCGTCACCCTCTCCATTTCCCTCGGGATCACCAGCAAGCCAACCACTAGAGCTCACCTCCAGATCCACAAATCCATCCACCCCGCACGCCTGCAGTTCGGTTGCCTGAGACCCCGAGCAGGAGCGCTCGGCTTCGTCTCCTCCGCCCGCTGGCCGCAGCCTCCTCCCGTGCGCCCCCATCTCGCACAGCCACGCCGGAGCAAGCCAGCAGGCAGACCCCCGTCGTACCGCTGCCTTCCTTCTCCTTCCCACGAGCTCCCTCCCGTCTCTTAGATCTTCCTCACCTCTGCAGGAGCTCATCAACCGCGCCCCTGCTTCGCCTCGAAGAGCTGCAGCTTCGTCCCGCTCCTCTGCTTCGACAACCAGGCGCCGAGGCCACGCGCCCCTCCCCTCGCGCAACTCCTCGACGCCGTCCAAAACCTCGTCTCCCCCGCGCCAAGCCCCGTCGTCCTTGCGCTGCTTCCAGGACCAACCGAAACCCCGCCGTCGCCCTGCTTCACGAGGACGAGCCCCTGCCGTCGCCCCGCCAAGTCCCTGCCTCGCCGGAGATCCTCGCCTTGCGCCTGGATCCGCTGCGCCGCCGCGGTTCCTCCTTGCTGCCTCCCCTTATTTCTCCTTCCTCCCTCTGTTTTTCTCCCTCTCACGCAGTTCTCTCCCTCTCTCTGAACCTTCACAGGAGCCATGGCGCGCCACCAGGAGCAGCGCCCGCATGCCCCGTTGACCCCCTCGTCCGAGCCCTTGTGGATCCGTTCCGCCCTGCCAGAACTCCGCCTTGCCTCCTGCCCGGATTCGTCCATCCCCGCGTTCCGCTCGTCGCTGGCAGCCGTTCCCGCCCTCCGTCGACCTGAACCTGCTGCTGCTGTCGTGGTTCTTCAGTAACGAAGAAGGAGCAGCCCGTTCGCCTCGCTCGCATTGACCGACCCTGCCTCGCTGACTCGCTCGCTCGCCAGCCGGAGCAACCGCGTCCTGGGCCTCAAGCCAGGAGCAGGCCCAGCGCCCCCCTTCCAGCCTCCCTCTCCAAGCCGTCCGGGCCAAGGCCCACTTGGTGAGAAGCCCCCCCAAGCCCCTCCTGTGAACTGTTGGGCCAGCCTCTGTTTCAGGCCGTTCATATTTTTTCCCTGCCTACGAATTTAGTCATTATCCAGTGTATTACAGTTTTGCAGAAAACCCCTCCATGTTCATGCATATAATAACTCATTAACCGTGCATCGGATTTAAACATGTCATATATGTAACTTGCTCAGTTTTTCATGTACTTTCATAATATGCTATTTTCATCCATGTTTAAAATGATGTTTGTTTAAATTTACTAAAATGCCATGCTAAAATGATTTATTTCATAACTAAATAACCGTAGCTCCATTTTAAGTAAAATTTATATGTAAATGGGGTGGAAAAATGCATAGATTAACATGGTGAACTTTATTTTCCTGTTTAACAACTTGAAAATATGTTTTAGGGAAGAACAATAGCAAATTCATAAATTGCATATGAGGATTTTCCGGAAATGTTGTTTGTTGTTCCGGCCTCATTTAAACTTGCCTAAATAGTTAGTTTACTTTTGTTTCACCTCCTGCCATGTTTAACAACATTTAACATTGTTGTGTACCTAAACGAGAGCGAACTAAATAACTCGGATGTGGTGTTTTGTCAATATGCAACTCGTTGCATATTGAGCTCCACTTAACTTGTAGTATTGTTTGTTGCACTTTGCCATGTCGTGCCTCGTTAAACCGGGCATGCATCATACTTGTTTGTGCATCATGCCATGTTTATGTGATGGTTGTTTACTATGTTGTTTGTTTCTTTCCGGTGTTGCTTCTTAGTTTCGGTAATGTTGCGATTGTGAGGATTCGTTCGACTACTCCCGTTCGTCTTCTTCATGGACTCGTTCTTCTTCCTAGCGAGATTTCAGGCAAGATGACCGCTACCCTGGATCTCACTACTATCATTGCTATGCTAGTTGCTTCGTTCTACCGCTATGCTGCGTTACCTATCATTTGCTCTTCAAGCCTCCCAAATTGCCATGAACCTCTAACCTTTGACACCCTTCCTAGCAAACCGTCGTTTGGCTATGTTACTGCTTTGCTCAGCCCCTCTTATAGCGTTGTTAGTTGCAGGTGAAGTTGAAGATTGCTCCATGGTGGACAGGGTTATGTTGGGATATCACAATATCTCTTATATTATTAATGCATCTATATATTTGGTTAAGGGTGGAAGGCTCGGCCTTATGCCTGGTGTTTTGTTCCACTCTTGCCGTCCTAGTTTCCGTCATACCGGTGTTATGTTCCCGGATTTTGTGTTCCTAACGCGGTCGGGTGATTTATGGGACCCCCTTGACAGTTCGCTTTGAATAAAACTCCTCCAGCAAGGCCCAACCTTGGTTTTACCATTTGCCTCACCACCACCTACTTTTCCCTTGGGAGTCGCTCTCTTGAGGGTCATCTTTATTCAGCGCCCCCCCCCCCCCCCCCCCGGGGCCAATGCTTGTCTAAGTGTTGGTCCGAACTAGAGTGCTTTGCAGCGCCCCCTCAGGGAAACTTGAGGTCTGGTTTTAGTTGTACGGAGTGCTCATCCGGTGTTGCCCTGAGAACGAGATATGTGCAGCTCCTATCGGGATGTCGGTGCATCGGGCGGCTTTGCTGGTCTTGTTTTACCATTGTCGAAATGTCTTGTAAACCGGGATTTCGAGACTGATCGGGTCTTCCTGGGAGAAGGAATATCCTTCGTTGATCGCGAGAGCTTATCATGGGCTAAGTTGGGACACCCCTGCAGAGCCGTGTCTGCGGTTATGTGGCAGATGGGAATTTGTTAATGTCCGGTTGTAGATAACTTGACACCAGATCCGAATTAAAACACATCAACCGCGTGTGTAGCCATGATGGTCTCTTCTCGGCGGAGTCCGGGAAGTGAACACGGTCTTTGGGTTATGTTTGACGTAAGTAGGAGTTCAGGATCACCTCTTGATCATTGCTAGCTTCACGACCGTTCCGTTTGTTCTCTTCTCGCTCTTATTTGCGTATGTTAGCCACCATACTTGCTTAGTTGCTGCTGCAACCTCACCACTTTACCCCTTCCTTACCCATTAAGCTTTGCTAGTCTTGATACCCATGGTAATGGGATTGCTGAGTCCTCGTGGCTCACAGATTACTACAACAACAGTTGCAGGTACAGGTTATGTGATGATCATGCCGCGAGAGCGATGCTTGCTTGCATTGAGTTCTTCTTCTGCTTCTTCTTCGATCAGGGGATAGGTTCCAGGCCGGCAGCCTGGGCTAGCAGGGTGGATGTCGTTTGAGCTTCTGTTTGTGTTTCATCCATAGCCGGATGTTGGTCTTATGTTTGATGTATTGTTGTATTCATGTGGAATTGTATGCTTCTTGTATGTATCCCCATCTATTATGTAATGTTGATGTAATGATATCCACCTTGCAAAAGCGTTTCAATATGCAGTTCTATCCTTGGTGGGACCTTCGAGTCTCTTTAGGATAGTATCGCATATTGGGCGTGACAAGTTGGTATCAGAGCCTCGACCGACCATAGGAGCCCCCTTGATTGTTGGCCGTTGTTGAGTCTAGAAGAAAACTATTTTGAGTCTTAGGATTATATATATCGGAGAGTAGGATTCTTTTTACTCCTCAGTCCCTTCGTCGCTCTGGTGAGGACTCCTGACGTAGATGTTTTGTCTTTCCTCTCCTCAAATTTCACTAAAAAAAATTTAGGATCACGCGGGTATCTTGGGATCGCTCCGATATGCTTATGACGAGAACATTGTTCTTGGTGCCTCCTGACATTTAGGGGTTGTGGCAGTGTCCCGGGGAGTTGAGCTCCGAGGTGTTGTCGTCATAATTTTATCGTTGCAGTTCTGGAATACCTGAGTTTTGCCAACATCGAAAATCTCTTTTATGCAGTTGTTGGTGAGATAACCTCGACGCCACCCAGTACTGGGGAGTTCAGGAGTATTGCCATAGCTCGTATAACGGATGCTTTTCGAAGGTTGAGGCACACGATTTCCGGAGTTTTCTTGGTTATGTGTTGATGGATGGATACAGCTGGATGTAGGGATTGTTAGTTTGGATGAGATATATTGCTTCCCCTGTATCCCCAACACCAGATTGCATAACCAGAAAGTTTCGGGAGTTTATAGGTGGGAATTCAAGTAGCTCCTAGAATATCTTTCCGAGAGATGCATGATATGGGATTGGGTAAATCTCTATCATATGTATTTGTTCCAGCTTATTCTGCAAGCCAAATCCTTTATTTTGTTTTATTTGTGGTATTCGAGTTTGCTTCGAAGTCAAATGTTGAATCCATACCTTTCCTAAACGGTGTTCTCATATTGCTATGTGAATACTAATCCTTTTTGATCATTGAGTTTGTCATGTTAATTCTTTTCCAACCGGTGCGCTTCTCTTCGAGATGATCCCATCATTCTCCCCATCCGCAAGATCAATTCTAAGTTTTCTCAACGGTGTTTGTTTTGTTCATCCCAAGTTGTATTTGTTTTCCCCACCCTCCCACCCTTTTCTTCAAGGACTCATTTATTTTTAATCAAGTATCCATTTATTCATGTGAAGTCTCCTCATTCTTTTCTTTCAATGTTCTTATCCGGCGATTTCCCATGAAGATGCTCAACAGCTTCAAGTTCATCATCCTTCATTACTGTTTCTTCTCCGGTGGATCCAATTCAAGCTTTCGATATTCATCATGTTCCTTTCCTGGTTTCTAATGCTTTGTCATGCCGGTGCACCTCTCAATCACTCACCTCTTGCTATTCATTTGTTCTAGAGTGTTGAAGATATCTCAGAAGATTTGTGTTTCCATTCTTAATCCGTTCAAGTTATTTGGAGTTTGTTATCTCATTCAAGCCATTTAATTCAACCGGTGCAATCTCTCTTTAAAATCATTTTTCAACGGTGTTTTCTTTTGAGTGGGCCCTAACCCACAGGTCTTTTCCCAGGATCTTACCTGAATCTTCTAATTCTCCCAGAGTTATTCTCAAATTCCTTTTAAGTGTGACGTAAGAATGGATCCCATCAGTCACATGCCTTCTCCAAGGTCGTTTTCAAATTCTTTTCTTTTTTGGCTCAACCTTTTTCTTTTAATCCTTCCGGAGTGTCTCAACAATTCATGGTGGTGTTTCTCCTCGTCATTCTCGGATTTTCAATACCGGAGAAGAGTTCCTTTTAAATCTTACCCATTCTTCCAAAGATGCGTAGTTCAAGCTTGTTGCCATTCTCTCATAATTGTTTTCGATTGTGAGAATAATTTTCACCCATCCGGAGCATTTCACGAGTCTTTTCAGTTTGATTCTTCGGAGCCCCATCACCTCGGAATTATTCATTCAAGCTTTCAGCTCTCGTTCTCCAAATCATACCGGTGAATCATTCAAGTATTATCTAATCAGCTCGGGATCTCTTCGTTCTCATGTATCTAAATCCCCTCAAGTATCTTCATTCGTTTTCCAATTCTTCCCGGTGAATTGTGCCTTTGCTACGTTCATTTTCAATTCTTACGGTGGTTCGTTCAAGATTTCACTTCCTTCATTATCATATCAATTCATTCGTTGTTTCCAAATCCCACCGGTGATTCCATCAATACCTTCTCAAGTTTACGCTATATCTCTCTTAATCCTTTTTCAATGGGAATAAGTAGTATGCCAGATCCGTTGCTTGTCATCAATTAAATTTGATGAAGGATAAGCATACAATAAATCTTATTTTTATTTCCTCGAGGTGACTCAATTCTTTTTATGGAGATTATTCATGATGAATAAATTCTTGATTACAAGTGATTCGTCTTTCTTTCCGGAGTTGGTCATCATATCACATTCTCGGTTCGAGAGGCTTCATCTTTCTTTTCGGAGTTCCAAGCTCTCTTAATTATCTCGTCGCGAAGCTCCATCTAAATCATTGCAAGGCTTCACCTTGTGTTTTCAATTTCTCTTTCTTTCTATCATCCTTTTTTTTACCGGAGTTCTTCATGGAGGCTCTACATGGTGGTTCGTCAAGGATTCTTTTCATTCTTCAATTGTTCTTCAAGATTTCTCTTGAAGTTAAGATCAGCCAAGTTATACTCTAAAATAAACATGGTGCTCAACACATGTTTTGTTTTGAGGAGCTCAAGTATTCTTCATCTTGCATTCCAAAGTGCAATTCTTTCTACCTTATCTTTTGAGGTGGTGTTATGTCACTCTTGACAACTTCCTTCATGTTTCATGATTCATATGTTGTCAAGAATGAGGTATTTTAAATCCATCATTTTCTCTTCGTTTAAGAGATCTTTTCGACCAATCAACTTCTTCGTTGGAGTTATCTTGTGTCAGATTTCACCTAAAGCCTTTCCTTAAGGGTTGTTGCTATTTGTGGTGATTATGCATGACCCAAGCTTTCTCTTTATCCTCTTAGTGGAAGAAGCTTTCATCTCTTTGGTGCTCTCAATCAAATCAATGGTTTCCATTAGTGGCCGGTTGTCACCTCATAGTCTTGAGATGTTTTCCATAAGCCCACTACAAACTTATTCGTTTCGTTGTTGGTTTTTCCAACAACTCCGTTTTAACCTTCTTGGAAGGGTGCTTTCCAAGCTCATTTGTGGCAGAAGTTGGCATTTTCTTCTCCATTCTGTTATTCCAATGATCTATCTTCTATTCTTTCTTCCGGAGGATTTGTGGGGTTGCTCTCGTTGACCCATCATCTCGTTTTGTCAAGATCATGTTATTTTCGTGCTTATCCATTTAACCGGAGTGTGGTGTCATCTCTTCAAGTTCTTTCATCTTATCAAGTTTTGCCCCCTTTTCTACCGGAGTGATGTCCAAATTCTGCCATTCTTGTTCCTTGGCTATCTCATTATACCGATGTGGTCATAGTCTTTTCGTTCGTGAAGCTGTTATTTCCATGTCTTTCAACCTCCAAGTTCTCGTAATACTGCTTGTTCCTCTTTCTAACAGATTGTTTGCAATCTCGTTCATCTTTGTTGTACTCTTTCTTTTAAATTGCTCAACCTCTCATGGTTCGTGGTTTCACTCGTTCGTCAAAGAAGCAACTTTGTTTTACCTCTCCTCTTCCTTTTTCCTCTGGTGCCATCCTAGATCTCGGGACGAGATCCTCTCGTAGTGGTGGAGTGTTGTAACGCCCCGGATACAACTTTCCATATTCGTAACTCCAACTCTTGCCTTTCCCGGAGATGTGATATGTTATTTCCTTCGTGGTTGGGTTTTGTCTTTTGTTTTGCATTTTGTTCGTGCCATGCATCTCATCTCATCGCATCATGTGCATTGAATCCGCATGTTTTTCATAAAACTCGTTACTGTTCGTAGTTGCCCTTTCTCTCTTTGCCTCCGTTGTCATTTTGTCAGGCCCTTGTCCTCGTTGACCTCTCTTGACCCCTCTCGCGCGTGTCCGAAACTCCCCCGAACCCGACCCGGACAGTCATCACCGTTGGGTTCGGATCATCCCCAAATATCTATAAATCATCTCCCTTTTCTTATTTGGACCTCCCTACCTATTTATTTCTCGATCGTCCGATTGCGATCGGAGGGACGAGGGAACCCCTACCCAAAATTAACCTATTATATAAACAGCCTAACCCTAGTCCAATCCATCCATCCCGTCTTCGCCGCCAGCCCGACCAACTCCCTCCTTCCTCGGGATCCTCCCAGATCCCGTTCGCTCCAACCAGCGCAGCCAAGCCTCCACCTTCTCCTCCAAATTCCCACGCCACCGTCACCCTCTCCATTTCCCTCGGGATCACCAGCAAGCCACCCACTAGCGCTCACCTCCAGATCCACAAATCCATCCACCCCGCACGCCTGCAGTTCGGTTGCCCGAGACCCCGAGCAGGAGCGCTCGGCTTCGTCTCCTCCGCCCGCTGGCCACAGCCTCCTCCCGTGCGCCTCCATCTCGCACAGCCACGCCGGAGCAAGCCAGCAGGCAGGCCCCCATCGTACCGCTGCCTTCCTTCTCCTTCCCACGAGCTCCCTCCCGTCTCTCAGATCTGCCTCACCTCTGCAGGAGCTCGTCAACTGCGCCCCTGCTTCGCCTTGAAGAGCTGCAGCTTCGTCCCGCTCCTCTGCTTCGACAACCAGGCGCCGAGGCCACGCGCCCCTCCCCTCGCGCAACTCCTCGACGCCGTCCAGAACCTCGTCTCCCCCGCGCCAAGCCCCGTTGTCCTTGCGCTGCTTCCAGGACCAACCGAAGCCCCCCCGTCGCCCTGCTTCACAAGGACGAGCCCCTGCCGTCGCCCCGCCAAGTCCCTGCCTCGCCGGAGATCCTCGCCTTCCGCCTGGATCCGCTGCGCCGCCGCGGTTCCTCCTCGCTGCCTCCCCTTATTTCTCCTTCCTCCCTCTGTTTTTCTCCCTCTCACGCAGTTCTCTCCCTCTCTCTGAACCTTGACAGGAGCCATGGCGCGCCGCCAGGAGCAGCGCCCGCATGCCCTGTTGACCCCCTCGTCCGAGCCCTTGTGGATCCGTTCCGCCCTGCCAGAACTCCACCTTGCCTCCTGCCCGGATTCGTCCATCCCCGCGTTCCGCTCGTCGTCGGTAGCCGTTCCCGCCCTCCGTCGACCTGAACCTGCTGCTGCTGTTGCGGTTCTTCAGTAACGAAGAAGGAGCAGCCCGCTCTCCTCGCTCGCGTTGACCGACCCTGCCTCGCTAACCCGCTCGCTCGCCAGCCGGAGCAACCGCGTCCTGGGCCTCAAGCCAGGAGCAGGCCCAGTGCCCCCCTTCCAGCCTCCCTCTCCAAGCCGTCCGGGCCAAGGCCCACTTGGTGAGAAGCCCCCCAAGCCCCTCCTGTGAACTGTTGGGCCAGCCTTTGTTTCAGTCCGTTCATATTTTTTTCCCTGCCTACAAATTTAGTCATTATCGAGTGTATTACAGTTTTGCAAAAAAACCCTCCATGTTCATGCATATAATAACTCATTAACCGTGCATCGGATTTAAACATGTCATATATGTAACTTGCTCAGTTTTTCATGTACTTTCATAATATGCTATTTTCATCCATGTTTAAACTGTTTAAAATGATGTTTGTTTAAATTTACTCAAATGCCATGCTGAAATGATTTATTTCATAACTAAATAACCGTAGCTCCACTTTAAGTAAACTTTATATGTAAATGGGGTGGAAAAATGCATAGATTAACATGGTGAACTTTATTTTCCTGTTTAACAACTTTAAAATATGTTTTAGGGCAGAATAGTAGCAAATTCATAAATTGCATATGAGGATTTTCCGAAAATGTTGTTTGTTGTTCCGGCCTCATTTAAACTTGCCTAAATAGTTAGTTTACTTTTGTTTCACCTCCTGCCATGTTTAACAACATTTAACATTGTTGTGTACTTAAACGAGAGCGAACTAAATAACTCGGATGTGGTGTTTCGTCAATATGCAACTCGTTGCATATTGAGCTCCACTTAACTTGTAGTATTGTTTGTTGCACTTTGCCATGCCGTGCCTCATTAAACAGGACATGCATCATACTTGTTTGTGCATCATGCCATGTTTATGTGATGGTTGTTTACTATGTTGTTTGTATCTTTCCGGTGTTGCTTCTTAGTTCCGGTAATGTTGCGATTGTGAGGATTCGTTCGACTACTCCCGTTCGTCTTCTTCATGGACTCATTCTTCTTCCTAGCGGGATTTAAGGCAAGATGACCGCTACCATGGATCTCACTACTATCATTGCTATGCTAGTTGCTTCGTTCTATCGCTATGCCGCGTTACCTATCATTTGCTCTTCAAGCCTCCCAAATTGCCATGAACCTCTAACCTTTGACACCCTTCCTAGCAAACCGTTGTTTGGCTATGTTACCGCTTTGCTCAGCCCCTCTTATAGCGTTGTTAGTTGCAGGTGAAGTTGAAGATTGCTCCATGGTGGACAGGGTTATGTTGGGATATCACAATATCTCTTATATTATTAATGCATCTATATATTTGGTTAAGGGTGGAAGGCTCGGCCTTATGCCTGGTGTTTTGTTCCACTCTTGCCGTCCTAGTTTCCGTCATACCGGTATTATGTTCCTGGATTTTGCGGTCCTAACGCGGTCGGGTGATTTATGGGACCCCCTTGACAGTTCGCTTTGAATAAAACTCCTCCAGCAAGGCCCAACCTTGGTTTTACCATTTGCCTCACCACCACCTACTTTTCCCTTGGGAGTCGCTCTCTTGAGGGTCATCTTTATTCAGCCCCCCCCCCCCCCGGGGCCAATGCTTGTCTAAGTGTTGGTCCAAACTAGAGTCCTTTGCAGCGCCCCCTCAAGGAAACTTGAGGTCTGGTTTTAGTTGTAGGAGTGCTCATCCGGTGTTGCCCTGAGAACGAGATATGTGCAGCTCCTATCGGGATGTCGGCGCATTGGGCGGCTTTGCTGGTCTTGTTTTACCATTGTCGAAATGTCTTGTAAACCAGGATTCCAAGACTGATCGGGTCTTCCTGGGAGAAGGAATATCCTTCATTGATCGCGAGAGCTTATCATGGGCTAAGTTGGGACACCCCTGCAGGGTATAAACTTTCGAGAGCCGTGCCCGCGGTTATGTGGCGGATGGGAATTTGTTAATGTCCGGTTGTAGATAACTTGACACCAGATCCGAACTAAAACACATCAACCGCATGTGTAGCCATGATGGTCTCTTCTCGGCGGAGTCCGGGAAGTGAACACGGTCTTTGGGTTATGTTTGACGTAAGTAGGAGTTCAGGATCACCTCTTGATCATTGCTAGCTTCACGACCGTTCTGTTTGTTCTCTTCTCGCTCTTATTTGCGTATGGTAGCCATCATACTTGCTTAGTCGCTGCTGCAACCTCACCACTTTACCCCTTCCTTACCCATTAAGCTTTGCTAGTCTTGATACCCATGGTAATAGGATTGCTGAGTCCTCGTGGCTCACAGATTACTACAACAACAGTTGCAGGTACAGGTTATGCGATGATCATGCCGCGAGAGCGATGCTTGCTTGCGTTGAGTTCTTCTTCTGCTTCTTCTTCGATCAGGTGATAGGTTCTAGGTCGGCAGCCTGGGCTACCAGGGTGGATGTCGTTTGAGCTTCTGTTTGTGTTTCATCCGTAGCCGGATGTTGGTCTTATGTTTGATGTATTGTTGTATTCATGTGGCATTGTATGCTTCTTGTATGTATCCCCATCTATTATGTAATGTTGATGTAATGATATCCACCTTGCAAAAGCGTTTCAATATGCGGTTCTATCCTTGGTGGGACCTTCGAGTCTCTTTAGGATAGTATCGCATATTGGGCGTGACAGCGCCTCCCATCTCTCATCTCTCATTCATTCATCCACGTGGCCGTCATCCATCTCCATTGTTGCTCCAAGACCACTTCCATAGAAAAGAGAAGGGCCAAGCCAAGAGGAAGAAGGGGCGCCTCCACCACATGCACCAGCCTTTGGGCCGGTGCGGTCTTCACTGCTGGCGCCGTCGTCATCCCACCACCGGCGTCGCCATGCCCCTCTCCTCCATCGGATTGTAACTTGCCAACTCCCTATATGATGTTTGAGTAGTTGTGTTAGTTCTTTGGGAATTTGGTGAACCCTTACATGATTAGTACTTGTTTGAATAAGCGATCCAATCATTCTCTTTATATGTATTGCATTTATTGTCTCATGGTGTTGTGAAGAGTTCTGGTGCGGCATTAGTGATGCGGAGCATCCTACGGACATAACCATGTCAAGAGTCC
The DNA here is from genome assembly GCA_963921465.1 of Triticum timopheevii. NCBI lineage: Eukaryota > Viridiplantae > Streptophyta > Magnoliopsida > Poales > Poaceae > Triticum > Triticum timopheevii. The sequence continues at coordinate 160,665,963 of OY997272.1, forward strand.
GTTTGGCAAGTGACACGTGCGACATCTACTTCACATACATAAAGGTGAATCATTTCATTTACACGTGTTCACTTGACCCCTTCGAGGATGGTATACTACTTGACACTTCTCCTGTGTGCATGCATAGGTATTGTGGGAACTTCACGGATGTCGAGGAGGAGTGGGAGAGCAAGTGTACGTCTACACCATCCGCGAGGGAGGCATGGAAGAGAAGACGGAAGAAAGGAGAAGAAGAATACGAAGTGGCTGCTGGAGCCAGGCCGGATGTCTGGACCGCCGTCCAGATCATCTAGGCTTAGCTGGATCATCCGGACCCTCTCCCGGATCGTCCGGATAACTCGCAACCGAAGACACCCGAAGGCCTCGTGTGAAGCCGGATCATCCGGGCCCCCTCCCGGATCATCCGGATGACAGCCGGATCATCTGGACCCCCATCTAGATCATTCGGGCCTTGCCTGCGTGCAATGTTTCGGGCCGAGGACCATGTACCCATTCCGCCCCCTCACTTACCCCTTTGTGGCCTAGACTATAAATAGACCTCCTCCTCCCATTTCTAAGGTTAGCGAAGTGATAGCTCATTTGTATGTGAGCTTTGATCCTACCTTCTCCTCTTGAGAAAGAGAGACTACTCCATTGGAGGCCAAGACCTCCTCGGAGAAGATCCCGAGGGATATCAAGACCCCTTCGAGGAAGGATCTATCTAGATTGTCAAGCCCCCATTTCCTTTGGATTTGGGATGAACTTTACCTTATATATTTTCCTTTGTTGTTCATGTACCTTGTGGGTCTTGTGTGTTTGATTGTCTAGTGGATGTGTGATTGGACTTGTTCTTGAGTGTTCCTCTTGTCTTCCCCCGTGTTATTCGTGTTCTTCGTGGGACGCCCTCCATTTCGTGAAAGATCGGGCATCTAGGGTTCTACCCTACATCAATTAGTCCCTTATGGACTTGAGGCAAGTCATGTTGGTGAGCAGGCTGATTGCGGAGGTAGGTAGTGACAACCTTATTCTCCTTTCATCCCTGGTCATTGCAATGGGATTAGTGGAGAACCCATGTACTTAAGGCCGTGACCATGGGGAGTTCACTCCCCTTAATAATTGTTGTCATGACCGGAGTGGGGAAGCACGGTGGTGGCACGAGTGTACGTGGTAACCAGAGTGGAATGCGTACTTTATTGGCTCCGTCCACATGAGATCATATACAAGTGGATTAGTGATACAAATGGAGAGCCATGTCTATCATGTGTTGTCAGCATCATACTTGTGGTGATGGCTCCAATTCCCTTGAGAACTTTTACTACTCAAACACCGTTTCCCTTAGTTTAGTCTTTTTACTTTTCTATCTTTTATTTCTTGTTTGTAGTTTAGATAACAACATCCTATTATTCGTCTTCCTAGCAACTTATTGTAATAAGCTATTGCCAAACTACGGTTTGGGTGCATAAGTAACTATGTAAGTGATAGCTGATGTCTGCTAGGACTACGTCGGTATTTCTCCAAAGAGGAAGGGATGATGCCGTATAGCGACGGTAGGTATTTCCCTCAGTGATGAGACCAAGGTTATCAAACCAGTAGGGGAACCTCCTCACACCACGTAAACAACGCCTACACACAAATAACAAATACTCGCAACCCGACGTGTTAAAGGGGTTATCAATCCCTTCCGTGTGCGGCGCCTCAAGATAGGCAAATAACGTGAGGTAAAAGGGGTAGATAGGATAAATAGATCGAGGAACAAATAAATTGCAGCAATGTATTTTTGTATTTTTGGTTTAATATATCTGAAAATAAATGCAAGGAAAAATAGATCGCAAGGGCAAATATGATGAAAAGAGACCCGGGGGCCGTAGATTTCACTAGTGGCTTCTCTCGAGAAAAATAGCAAATGGTGGAGAAACAATTACTGTTGGGAAATTGATAGAACTTCAAATAATCATGACGATATCCAGGCAATGATCATTATATAGGCATCACGTCCAAGATTAGTAGATCAACTCCTGCCTGCATCTACTACTATTCCTCCACACATCGACCGCTATCCAGCATGGATCTAGTGTATTAAGTTCATGGAAAAATGGAGTAATGCAATAAGAACGATGACATGATGTAGACGAGATCCGTTTATCTATTGCTGAGATATATATCTCATCTTGTTATCCTTAGTAGCAACGATATATACGTGTCGGTTCCCCTTCTGTCACTGGGATCAAGCACCGTAAGATTGAACCCACTACAAAGCACCTCTTCCCATTGCAAGATAAATAGATCAAGTTGGTCAAACAAAAACCAAAATATCGGAGAAGAAATACGAGGCTATAAGCAATCATGCATATAAGAGATCAAAGAAGACTCAAATAACTTTCTTGGATAAAAACATAGATCTGATCATAAACTCAAAGTTCATCGGATCCCAACAAACACACTGCAAAAGGACATACATCATATGGATCTCCAAGAGACCATTGTATTGATAATCAAGAGAGAGAGAGAGAGAGGAAGTCATCTAGCTACTAACTACGTACCCGTAGGTCTACAAAGAACTACTCACGCATCATAGGATAGGCACCAATGGAAGTGGTGAACCCCTCCATGACGGTATCTAGATTGAATCTGGTGGTTCTGGACTCTGCGGCGGCTGGATCAATATTTCGTCACTCCCCTAGGGTTTCTGGAATATTTGGGTATTTATAGAGCAAAGAGGCGGTTCGGGGGGCACCCGAGGTGGGCAGCACCCACCTGGGTGCGCCTGGGCCTACTGGCGCGCCCTGGTGGGTGCTGCTCCCCTCGAGCTGTCCCCCAGGTGCTTTCTTGGCCCACTGGCTTTCTTCTGGCCCCAAAAAATCTCCAGGAGTTTCGTTGCGTTTGGACTCAGTTTGAGATTTCCTGCGATGTAAAAACATGCAGAAAACAATAACTGGCACTGGGCACTATGTCAATTGGTTAGCACCAAAAATGATATAGAATGATTATAAAATGATTGTAAAACATCCCAGAATGATAATATAATAGCATGGAACAATCAAAAAATTACAGAAACGTTGGAGACGTATCAATAGCATAGTTGCGGGTTTGTAATTCCTTCCTACTTGCTCCCTGCGGGTTCGAAACTTCATTTATCACGAAAGTGCTACAATAGCCTTGTGCACTTGTAGGTCATCAGGTTCTGCCTGGGAGGATCTAGTGACTGATTATGGTTTTCGTCATGATACAATGACTGTTAGACTTGAGAACTATGGAACGTTGCTTGGTGTTGATTTTTATTGTGGTGAAGATTTGTTGCTGCCTTTACCCCGGGTTGGTAAGTTGTTGGTTTTTTCATTTAAAAAATTATTACCATAGTTGATATTTTTCATGCAACATTTTTGCTCCCATTGGAATATCTTTTTGTAGCTCTCGAGGATTTGAGTGAATCTTAAAGGGACCTTACTAGCACCTAGTTTTACACTTGTGGGGTCGATCTCAATTATCGATAGTTGTTTTCCATGTCATGTTCTCTCTTCATTCACAACTACATATTATGTCGTCCTTTTGTGCACATGCTTACTTCTTATAATGTCACTCGTCATTTCATGGTCAGTTTGATTTTTCTTTACTATTTTTAAATTTCTATTCCTTTGTTTATTTTTTTGGTTTGTTTTTTGTCTGCAAATTTATGTTTCTTCGGATAATTGCAAACCATGTTGTGTCAAGTGTGAAGTTGTGATTGTTCCTAGTTCTAGTTTTTAAACTATATATGGAAGTTAAATCCGAATATTATGAGGATGATGTGTATGTGAGCATTCCTTCTGATTACTTCATCGGCTTGGGTGGAAGAATGGTGTTCAACAAGGAAAGTTTCAGTGATTTTCTTCAAGCAACATCTCTAGAAGAAAATACATTTGTGCTTATAACCTTCAAAGAACATGTTGGCTTGCTAGCAGCTTTTTTCAGCCTCATGTCCTAGTGATGTGACTTGTAGTTGTACTTGTAGTTGTGTATCAGTGATGTTGGTGTTTGTTCCTATAGTTACCTCAGATGCTATTGGAGATGACCAAACAGAGTGTAGTTGTCTTTTGGTTATAGAATCCTCACTAAGTCAATTGAAGAATTTTAGACCATGTTGCATCTCTATTTATCTTTGGTGTCTTGTTATAAATTTTCTGTCGATTGTTTTCAAACATGAAAGCTCAAAGTTGTTCTTTTGCCCCCCCCCCCTCGAACTAGGGGTATTTAATCTTCAAATTCATAAGCACACTTACGCATGGATTAGGGGGTGCTCGGCGTGTTGGTTACTGGTCCTTTGGGTTGGGTTCGAGGAGCCGCCTAATCCCGTCCACTAGTGGCCACGTTCGTCTAGTCCAGGAACATCAAGAAGGAACCACGCGAAGACTTGACGCATACTCCAAGGCGTCGAGGTAGTCCCTGACATGTTTGCCCCTAGATGCAACCGACTTATGTGTACCCCTAGGCTCCCTTGGTATCTATATAAACCGAGATGTCAGGGCTGTAGGGAGACATATTCATTCACATACGATCTCGTGGTAGATCACATGTACCCCATCTCATCAATACAATCAAAGCGGTAGCATCACTCTCCACACGAATGCGACTGGCCACCTCGGCCAGATTGGTACGTTCGCTCCAGGCCGAATTGTTAGATTCAGAAACTTCGAATACACCATGGATTTTCGCGGTGAACTCGTATTCTTGAGTCGAGTATCAGATCAGGTCAGAGATTGCACTAACATACCCATTTAGGCCTCGGAATCAATTCCAAACCAGGATGATGGCATAAAATCAACCACGGACCCGACTTCGAATCTGGAGCTGAGCACTACCATTGCGAATCCAGGTATCAGACCTGGTCAGGGAAGATCCTTAGGTCATGTTAGATAGGATCTCAGATAGACTCCTGTTGGACCCGACCTTCGATCGGGCCATGAATGAAAGTGAGAAGACTCTCTAGAATGAGATGTAAGATCGAATTCATAATCTCGCAATCTCGGACGATCGAAACTCGGTTTACGATCATATCTAGGAGAAATCGGGAAAAGTTGGAATTTTCAGCCCACCCATCACCCCCTAGTCGCTAATATCGAGGAATTTTGACCCCCTCTTCCACCTATAAATATGTTGAGAGAGAACCAGAGACCCCCTCTACGGACACACCAACTCTAAGGGGGTCTCTCCCTCATAGCTCCACACTCAACCCGATCTAGTTGATCTAAAGTTTAGACTCCTAATGACGGACTGAAATACTGCCAGATCCCTTGGTAGGGTTCATGACGAGATCGAAAGTACCAGAACGGAGTTAGCACACACAGTTTACCCAAGTTCGGGCCTCTGAAGAGTATTACCCTACATCCTGCTTCTTCTTGGTATTCATGGTGAGGGGATACCTCATGTAGAGGATTACAAAGGTGTACGCAATTGCTACCGAGAGTTTGGATCTGAGATTGCATGATGAATGAGGTCCTAGACCTCCCTTTATATAGACATGAGATGTCTAGGGTTTACACAAAGGTTAGGTTAGATCTGTTATGCCGCCGTTTCCTTGACTTGAAGAGCACAAAGGTCGCCCATGCTTCTTTAGGGCTTCCTCCCCATCTTGGGCCCAATGGACCCTGTGTACTAGGCGAGGCCAGGCTCCCTTACATCAGGTACCCCAGGTACAGGACCCCGTCACCTAATTAGACGGGTTCTAGTCTCGATCTAATAGAATTAGACTCCTAATTATACGGGACGCTGCTAGTCTCTCTCTCTCTCTCTCTCTCTCTCTCTCTCTCTCTCTCTCTCTCTCTCTCTCTCTCTCTCTCTCTCTCTCGTTTTCTTGGAGCTCTTCCTTCTTGCACGTTGAAGTGTTGCCGGATTACTACTTCAAAATGTGTGGATACCTCAGAGGGGTTGTCTACTTTGACTCTCGATTGGCGGATCACCTCGAAGAAATTCTCGCGTCTGGGAGGTATAACCTAGTTGCTTTGCTACTATGCTCGCCGGTTAGATTATCGTTACCTGCCATCCTCACAGTGTTCTTGGGTGTGATTGTGTAGCATATATTTTTTATTGTGCAACACTTTCCCCGACAGGTGAAGGGGCAAATGCATGTGAAATATTGTATTCTAGTAGAGAAGATAGGTGTGATGATATAGTGAGCCCTGGCCATGGGAATGGAAGACGCTTCACAAATGCTCATCAACTGCAAGGTGATATATAATATTAGGACCATAGAATTGCCATATTTGTTCTTTCTTGGACCAGAATGTAACCCAATTGACTACGGTAACCTCATGAGATGGGCACTTGGCGCTGAAGGATAATTTAGTCTGTTTTTATTTTGACATTCCGCAATTTAGTCTATTTATAAAGCAAGTATACCTGAAAGTGAAATGTTGGTAGTGTATATTGAGAGTTGCTCTAGCCAGCATTTATGCTGCTTGTATACTCAAACGAAAATGCTCAGCTAAGAAAAATGCTTCTTTGTAAAGATATATTGTTATACTCCCTCGTATCCAAATTAATTGTCGCCACTTTAGTAGTTGTACTAAAGCAGCCACAATTAATTTGGATCGACGGGAATAGTAAAGATACTTCAAAGAGTCAACCAGTGTTGGATGTATGATGAGAAAAACATATCGAGATATAGTTTTATTAAATGAGAGCAACCCTTTATTTACTACATACACATCTTGTAATCTTTAGGAGTATACTTTATTTCTGATGATTCAATGATTGCAAATCCTCCAATTCATTGTTCTTCCTCTTCATGTTCTTTTTGTGCATGTGCTGAAAGTATATTATTCCCTTGATATATTTATATGTCGCTTTCACGCCAAGTGTGGGAAAATACGGGGTAGAGCTAACTGTAATTATTTGCTTTCTTTTTGAAGTAGAAATAAAAACATATTATATTTGCTTTTTCTATCAACTCATGCCAAATACATACTCCCTCCGATCCATTGTACTAAATCAGTAGCAAGTAATATAGAATGAAGGACGTAATAAATCCATTTAAGCTGAGCTTTCATCATCCAGTGAGGCTGGACGAACCAGGTTCAGAGAAGCCAGGGTAGCACTGGTGTTGATCCATGCCAACGCCATCGTCAGCAAAAATATCGCTCCAAGGCCATTGTTGCTGCTGGCCAATGTCGTCTTCCCCTCCTCCGATCAGCCCCGCCCCCTCCTCCGACCGCTGGCCATTGGTAATGGCGAAGTTCTCAGAGGTGGGCATGCTATTGCTTCCGTTGGCGCTGCTGTTGCCGGGGCTGCCGACTGTGGCGCCACTGACATCGCCGATATGGTCCTGATCAACACCGATACGGACGCCGGTGATGAGGAATCGGCGGTGGGTGGAAGCATGGGGAGTCGCGGTGTGGATGGCGACGTCGCAGTTTCGGCACAGGAGGGCTCTATCCTCCACACAGAAGAAGTAACCTGTTTTCTCCTGTAATGTAATATATAAGTACATAGTACATATTATGAATGAAAAACTCATATCAGTTCGAATTTTAGGAGATTCTTTTGAAAATCCTTTTACCAGTAAAGACTTACATATGTACGTCTTTCTTATAATGTGATAAGAAATTTAGAAATTACAATCCCCAAATAAATAAAGTAGGTTGCACACCATGTCACGTTTAGAAAGAAAGGATTATACAAAGAAGGGTAATTTCCTCTTTCACCCCCATAATCCTCATTTTGATAGTTTTACCCTATTTGAAATATCTTGCTAAGTTTTAAATACTATCATAATTTCAGGGGGTTTTCAAACATTTTATTCCAAAGCCACAATTGAGACAATCCGTTTACCAAACCACAACACTGCTCACAACAGCTTTTCCATAGCTCACATCCCACAACCAGCTCCGTTTAAAAAAACACCCCACAACCAGCTTTTTGAAAGCCACATCGCAACCAAACAGACAGCCAACAGAAAAGGCGGAAGGGAGAGGCGTCGCAGAGGCATCACAACCAGTAGAGCGTCAGGGACCGGAACTCCATCGAGGGGAGGGGGCGTGTGTGTCTGGCACCTACTACATGCCACCCAGCGAGCACCAGGGTGAGACAATTACGCTGGCCTTCGGTAGCCCGAGTCAACTGAGGAACAAGAGCGACCTCCATATCCGATGGCAAGACGCTAGCAACCAACGCGCCCTTGTTGACAGTATGCGAGAACAGTATGGGGTCGGTGACGCACAATGCCCCGTCGAGGAGCCATAAGTCAATGTAGAAGACCTTGTGGTGCCGGTTGTTGACGAGAGCGACGAAGATGGACCGGTAAGCAGCAACAGGGAGCACATTAATCCAAGTATTAGGGTAATGGAGGGAAAACATTCGCGCCCCCTGTTATAAAATAATGGAGGGAGTATCTCCTAGTACCAAGAACAACCAGTGCGGAGCTGGCACGTCAAATATTGCGCCACAAGAGTAGAGTTAAATTTTTATTATTTTGGCTACTAACATAGTAGTACGGATTTTGGCATTGAATGCCTAAGAATCGCATGTTTAATTCTGTCATGAAATTACTTTGAGACTTGTTTTTATTTTTCTCGAAGGGCCATTGGTCGTTCTTTATTAAGAAAGAAGAGAGTACAGCAAGGCTTGATAGTCTAGGCGGTCTAGACCTATCAGCCGACAGAGCTGAAGCTCAAATAGAAATGAATGGTCAAATATGCATCTTGAAGATCAAGTCGGTGTGTAAAATGGCAACTTTAAAGAACATCGATATTATACTCACCGTTAACAAATATCACGAATTAAGTTTGCAGTTGCATAATGCTGAACTTGTTTCATACTAGTTCGCAACAAGAAAACAGCTAAGTAGTTAAGGAAAGTCGAAAGAACAGGTAAACAAACTGTCAAATAAGCAAGAAAAAACATAATTATCCACCACAACATCAAATGGAGCATACGTCAAGCACAACTCTTCTTTGCAAGAAAACTCAAGCTTGAGTACCTGGCAGATGTCGCAGGCCGGGTGGGTCCCGCCGTCGTCGCCGGTGCCGGGCGATGACGAGCCGGCCGGCGTTGAGGAGAGGAGCGCGACGCGGTGGTGCCTGCCGGCGAGCTTGTTGGCGGAGTGCACGGCGGCGTCGCAGCGGCGGCACAGCGCGGCCTCGTCGGCGCAGCACAGCACCGCGGCCTCCGCCTGCCCGCACGCGTCGCACCCGATCTTCATGAGCATGTGCGGGTACGGCCGTGCCGTGTCGGCGTGTGCGTGCGTGAGGGGGGAGAAAAATCTAAAATGAAGGATGGGTAGTGGGAGGGTGCGAGCCGGGAGGGAGAGGGAAATGGTATTAGTAGCATCACGGACACTTGCCAGTTTTGGTAGGTGGAGGTCGCTGTCCGAGAAAATATCCTTTGCCCTGCACAGGCTGCACTACATGCCACGTCGGTAATTCTAGTACGGAGTACTACCTGCTACCCTTTTTTGACAGGTTTTAATTTTCTTGCTAGCCACGGCTGGACTGGAGCGTTGTGCGGTTGATAGACCGACGCATGAGGCTCCGGTTAGCCGTAGAAGAGGTTTATGTTGTGCCAAGGAGCCACGTAGGTCTACCGGAAAGTCCATCGCAGTCACTGCTAGTTGAAATTCCAGAGATATTTGCTCAGAGTCCAACCGCGCATTTTTTCTTAATTTCAATTTGTTTTGTATTTATATAAAAATAGTACTCCCTCCGTACCATAATAAGTGACGTGATTTTAGTTCAACGGATGGAATGTCATGGTGAGTAAACTGTACTAAAATACTAACTATTGCACGAGTTGTAGCCCAGAGTCTCGACGACTCTCGAAACCTCTCATCTCTTCTTTGCCGCTTCCTCAATGAGAGTCGAGTGTGGTGTCTCGGCTCCATCCGTCTTCTCAGTAGACATGTTGCTCGACGCGCCGCGGGCGCGGGGGGGGGGGGGGGTGATTGGAGACCGGCTTGTTGTTTTATATAATTGAGTGTTTGTCGGCGTTTTGCTGGTGCTCGACAGCCATGTCCGTTCGCAAGCAGCCCGTGGTGGTCGTCCGCGTCGCCTTGTCCAACCTCTCCATGGAGGAGGCAGTGGGAGGGAGACGGATCTGGTGACAGTGCCCCAAATAAGCATCACTGTATCCTCTTGCCGAAGGGCGACGACTTTTCTTCTTCCTCCGGACCAAGATCACTAGTAGAAAAGCATGCATCGGCGAGGGCGCCGGAAGCAGTTGTGACCAAGTAGGACAAAGCCGCATGTAGTATCTACTCTGGAGGAGGTTATTATTGATATCCAAAGCATCAAATGTGGTTAGGGCATGTACAATGGTGCTATCTTAGGAGTGCCACGTAGGATAAATAATGAGGTGGAGGAGAGAGAACTCATAAAAAAAGACTTGCCTTCTCTTATTTAAGAGAAGACAAGAGATGATCTCTTAGCACAATATGTTTCACCATGTTTTTAGAAATAACTAGTTATTGAAGATAAGGCTAAGAGATGACCCATTGTAGACATGATTTTTTGTCATCTCTTAATTACATGGAAGACTTAAGATAAGACTATCTTATCAACCATTGTACATATCCTTAGGAACATGAAACCTCCTACAGTGAAGATTGAAGGCGGTTGGGAATTATCAACTGCCTCCAATTTCGTAGCACCGCACGCGGTTCCTTGTTAGAATCTGCCTGCGGCTAGTGATTACCTCGGGACGCCCACATTCCTTTCTCTTTGTCCACGGGTTCTGATGCATGATACATCTCAAAACTATCTATTTTTATGAACACTTTTGCTTCATTTTGAACTCAAATATTGCTGAAGTGAATAAAATCTAACTGGTACTAACAATGTTTTCAACAAAAAATTACATGGTGTTTCTTTTTTGCAGAAAAGTGTCCAGAAAAAATAAAACAATAATAACCGGCGAGGTTTTGCGACATATAAGGGATCTGGGCCTGGACCTGGGCCAAACATAGGCCCATGGTGTCTAGGCGCCTACAGCCCTGAGGCAGCTCCACCAGGTGCCTAGGGGTGTGAGTGCCCCGGGCTAGCCTGCGACGCCCCTGGTTTTATATTCTTGTGAAACCTCTCTGTGATTTATCCTTGTGTTTTCCTGTGATACTGAGACACCACCACCATCATTCTTCATCCTGGAGGGCTACTTGCAGCTAGGTTTTTGCCTCTGGAGAGGGGGAATCTTCACCATGAACTCTGACAACCCCTTCTCCAAAACTATCATCATGCTCCCTCAACCATGTGCGAGTAATCCGATGTAGCCACACGGGATGGATGGGAACTAAATGAAAATGATTATATATGTATTAGACCTCAAATTGATGCTGAAATGATCCCTAGTGTAATGGTTGTTCGAGAATTGATGTTGCTATGATTTTGCTTTGCCCAATGCTTGTTACTAGGGCCCGAGTAATAACACTTGTAAGTCATCAAGGCACAACCTCTCTCATTTTATGTCCATCTCCCTTCCCCTTTCCTGATCCATGGCCAAACCCTAGCTAGCCAAAATCCTCGTTCACCTTGACAAGCATGATAGAGTGCTGGCAGTTCTGCTGCCACTGTGGCGGCGTGGTGGTAGATCCGCCCATCCACGACGGCATAGTCGTATGCGTTGCCACCACCGACCTCCACCAAGGCGTCCCCGAGCAAAACCCATCACAAGGGAGCAACCCTTATGACATCGTCTCATATCTCCGGCACGGTGAGCTCTGGAGTGTGGCCGAGCTTCGCACTGTGGGCCTTTGCACTTGCCTACAGAATAGTGATGAAACTTATATCTTGCTGTCGATGTGTAATGAAACCCAACTTGATATAAGTGAAATAGGTGTTGGAAATATGCCCTAGAGGCAATAATAAAATGGTTATTATTATATTTCTTTATTCATGGTAATTGTCTATTGTTCATGATATAATCGTATTATCCGGAAATCGTAATACGTGTGTGAATGCATAGACCACAACAAGTCCCTAGTAAGCCTCTAGATGACTAGTTCGTTGATCAACAGATAGTCATGGTTTCTTGACTATGGACATTGGATGTCATTGATAACGGGATCACATTATTAGGAGAATGATGTGATGGACAAGACTCAATCCTAAGCATAGCACAAGGATCGTGTAGTTCGTTTTGCTAGAGCTTTTCCAAATGTCAAGTATCATTTCCTTAGACCATGAGATTGTGCAACTCCCGGATACCGTAGGAGTGCTTTGGGTGTGCCAAACGTCACAACGTAACTGGGTGGCTATAAAGGTGCACTACGGGTATCTCTGAAAGTGTCTGTTGGGTTGGCACGAATCAAGACTGGGATTTGTCACTCCGTATGACGGAGAGGTATCTCTGGGCCCACTCGGTAATGCATCATCATAATGAGCTCAATGTGACCAAGTGTCTGGTCACGGGATCATGCATTACGGTACGAGTAAAGTGACTTGCCGGTAACGAGACTGAACGAGGTATTGGGATACCGACGATCGAGTCTCGGGCAAGTAACGTACCGATTGACAAAGGGAATTGTATACGGGATTGATTGAATCCTCGACATCGTGGTTCATCCGATGAGATCATCAAGGAGCATGTGGGAGCCAACATGGGTATCCAGATCCTGTTGTTGGTTATTGACCGGAGAGGCGTCTCGGTCATGTCTGCATGTCTCCCGAACCCATAGGGTCTACACACTTAAGGTTCGGTGATGCTAGGGTTGTAGAGATATGAATATGCAGTAACCTGAAAGTTGTTCGGAGTCCCGGATGAGATCCTGGACGTCACGAGGAGTTCTAGAATGGTCCGGAGGTGAAGAATTATATATAGGAAGTGCTGTTTCGGCCATCGGGAAAGTTTCGGGGGTCACCAGTATTGTACCGGGACCACCGGAAGGGTCCCGGGGGTCCATCGGGTGGGGCCACCTATCCCGGAGGGCCCCGTGGGCTGAAGTGGGGAGGGGACCAGCCCCTGATGAGCTGGTGTGCCCCCCCTTGGGCCCCCCTGCGCCTAGGGTTGGAAACCCTAGGGTGGAGGGCGCCTCCACTTGCCTTGGGGGGCAAGCCTCCCCCCTTGGCCGCCGCCCCCCTTGGAGATCCCATCTCCAAGGCCGGCGCCCCCCCTGGGGACCCTATATAAAGGGGGGAGGGAGGGCAGCCGCACCCTTGCACTTTGCACCTCCCTTCCCCCTTGCTACACCTCTCCCTCCCGCAGACGCTTGGCGAAGCCCTGCCGGATCCCTGCTGCATCCACCACCACGCCGTCGTGCTGCTGGATCTTCATCAACCTCTCCTTCCCCCCTTGCTGGATCAAGAAGGAGGAGACATCACGCTGACCGTACGTGTATTGAACGCGGAGGTGCCGTCCGTTCGGCGCTAGGATCTCCGGTGATTTGGATCACGACGAGTATGACTCCCTCAACCCCGTTCTCTTGAACGCTTCCGCTTGCGGTCTACAAGGGTATGTAGATGCACTCCTCTCTCTCGTTGCTGGATGAACTCCTAGATTGATCTTGGTGAACGTAGGAAATTTTTTTTTATGCAACGTTCCCCAACAATGGCATCATGAGCTAGGTCTTTGCGTAGTTCTCTTTGCACGAGTAGAACACAATTTGTTGTGGGCGTAGATGTTGACAACTTTCTTGCCACTACTAGTCTTATTTTGCTTCAGCGGTATTGTGGGATGAAGCAGCCTGGACCGACCTTACACGTACGCTTACGTGAGACAGGTTCCACCGACTGACATGCACTAGTTGCATAAGGTGGCTAGCGGGTGTCTGTCTCTCCCACTTTAGTTGGAGCGGATTCGATGAAAAGGGTCCTTATGAAGGGTAAATAGAAGTTGGCAAATCACGTTGTGGCTTTAACGTAGGTAAGAAAATGGTCTTGCTAGATCACCTATAGAAGCCACGTAAAAACTTGCAACAACAATTAGAGGACGTCTAACTTGTTTTTGCAGCAAGTGTTTTGTGATGTGATATGGCCAAAGGATGTGATGCATGATATATGTGACGTATGAGATGATTATGTTCTTGTAATAGGAATCACGACTTGCATGTCGATGAGTATGACAACCGGCAGGAGCCATAGGAGTTGTCTTTATTTTTTTGTATGACCTGCGTGTCATTGAAGAACGCCATGTAAATTACTTTACTTTATTGCTAAATGTGTTAGCCATAGAAGTAGAAGTAGTCGTTGGCGTGACAACTTCATGAAGACATGATGATGGAGATCATGATGATGGAGATCATGGTGTCATGCCGGTGACGAAGATGATCATGGTGCCCCGAAGATGAAGATCAAAGGAGCAATATGATATTGGCCATATCATGTCACTATTTGATTGCATGTGATGTTTATCATGTATTTCATCTTGTTTACTTAGAACGACAGTAGTAAATAAGATGATCCCTCATAATAACTTCAAGAAAAGTGTTCCCCCTAATTGTGCACCGTTGCGAAGGTTCGTTGTTTCGAAGCACCACGTGATGATCGGGTGTGATAGATCCTAACGTTCGAATACAACGGGTGTAAGCCAGATTTACACACGCAATACACTTAGGTTAACTTGACGAGGCTAGCATGTACAGACATGGCCTCGGAACACGGAAGACCGAAAGGTCGAACATGAGTCATATAAAAGATACGATCAACATGAAGATGTTCACCGATGATAACTAGTCCGTCTCACGTGATGATCGGACACGGGCTAGTTGACTCGGATCATGGATCACTTAGATGACTAGAGGGATGTCTATATGAGTGGGAGTTCATTATTTGATTTGATGAACTTAATTATCATGAACTTAGTCTAAAATCTTTGCAATATTTCTTGTAGATCAAATGGCCCACGCTAATGTTGCCCTCAACTTCAACGCGTTCCTAGAGAAAACCAAACTGAAAGACGATGGCAGCAACTATACGGACTGGGTCCGGAACTTGAGGATCATCCTCATAGCTGCCAAGAAAGCATATGTCCTAGATGCACCGCTAGGTGAAGCACCCATTTTCCCAACAACTCAAGACATTATGAACGCCTGGCAGTCGCGTAGTGATGATTACTCCCTGGTTCAGTGCGGCATGCTTTACAGCTTAGAACCGGGGCTCCAAAAGCGTTTTGAGCAGCACGGAGCATATGAGATGTTCCAAGAGCTGAAAATGGTTTTCCAAGCTTACGCCCGGGTCGAGAGATATGAAGTCTCCGACAAGTTCTACAGTTGTAAGATGGAGGAGAATGGTTCTGTCAGCGAGCACATACTCAAAATGTCTGGGTTGCACAACCACTTATCTCAACTGGGAGTTAATCTCCCGGATGACGCGGTGGTCGACAGAATCCTCCAGTCGCTCCCACCAAGCTACAAGAGCTTTGTGATGAACTTCAATATGCAGGGGATGGAAAAGACTATTCCTGAGGTATATTCAATGTTGAAATCAGCGGAGGTGGAGATCAAAAAGGAACATCAAGTGTTGATGGTGAATAAAACCACTAAGTTCAAGAAGGGCAAGGGTAAGAAGAACTTCAAGAAGGACGGCAAGGAAGTTGCCGCGCCTGGTAAGCTAGTTGCCAGGAAGAAGTCAAGCAATGGACCCAAGCCTGAGACTGAGTGCTTTTATTGCAAGGGAAGCGGACACTGGAAGCGGAACTGCCCCAAGTACTTAGCGGACAAGAAGGCTGGCAAAACCAAAGGTATATGTGATATACATGTAATTGATGTGTACCTTACTAGTGCTCGTAGTAGCTCCTGGGTATTTGGTACCGGTGCGGTTGCTCATATTTGTAACTCAAAGCAGGAGCTGCGGAATAAGCGGAGACTGGCGAAGGACGAGGTGACGATGCGCGTCAGGAATGGTTCCAAGGTCGATGTGATCGCCGTCGGCACACTACCTCTACATTTACCTACGGGATTAGTTTTGAACCTCAATAATTGTTATTTAGTACCAGCTTTGAGCATGAACATTGTATCAGGATCTCGTTTAATTCGAGATGGCTACTCATTTAAATCCGAGAATAATGGTTGTTCTATTTATATGAGTGATATGTTTTATGGTCATGCCCCGCTGGTGAATGGTTTATTCTTAATGAATCTCGAGCGTAATGTTACACATATTCATAGTGTGAATACCAAAAGATGTAAAGTTGATAACGATAGTCCCACATACTTGTGGCACTGCCGCCTTGGTTACATTGGTGTCAAGCGCATGAAGAAGCTCCATGCTGATGGACTTTTGGAGTCTCTAGATTATGAATCGTTTGACACATGCGAACTGTGCCTCATGGGCAAGATGACCAAGACTCCGTTCTCCGGAACAATGGAGCGAGCAACCAACTTATCGGAAATCATACATACTGATGTGTGCGGTCCAATGAGCGTTGAGGCTCGCGGAGGATATCATTATGTTCTCACTCTCACTGATGACTTGAGTAGATATGGGTATGTCTACTTGATGAAACACAACTCTGAGACCTTTGAAAAGTTCAAGGAATTTCAGAATGAGGTAGAGAATCAACGTGACCGAAAGATAAAATTCTTACGATCAGATCGTGGGGGTGAATATTTAAGTCACGAATTTGGTACGCACTTAAGGAAATGTGGAATCGTTTCACAACTCACGCCGCCTGGAACACCTCAGCGAAATGGTGTGTCCGAACGTCGTAATCGCACTCTATTGGATATGGTGCGATCTATGATGTCACTTACCGATTTACCGCTATCATTTTGGGGATACACTCTAGAGACAGCTACATTCACTTTAAATAGGGCACCGTCTAAATCCGTTGAGATGACACCGTATGAATTATGGTTTGGGAAGAAACCTAAGCCGTCGTTTCTAAAAGTTTGGGGATGCGATGCTTATGTCAAGAAACTTCAACCTGAGAAGCTCGAACCCAAGTCGGAAAAATGCGTCTTCATAGGATACCCTAAGGAAACCATTGGGTATACTTTCTACTTAAGATCCGAGGGCAAGATCTTTGTTGCCAAGAATGGGTCCTTTCTGGAGAAAGAGTTTCTCTCGAAAGAATTAAGTGGGAGGAAAGTGGAACTTGATGAAGTACTGCCTCTTGAACCGGTAAGTAGCGCAGCTCAGGAAGATGTTCCTGTGGTGCCTGCACCGACAAGAGAGGAGGTTAATGATGATGATCAAGATACTTCGGATCAAGCTCTTACTGAACTTTGAAGGTCCACAAGGACACGTTCCGCACTAGAGTGGTACGGAAACCCTGTCTTAGAAATCATGTTGTTAGACAACGGTGTACCTTCGAACTATGAAGAAGCGATGGCGGGCCCAGATTCCAACAAATGGCTTGAAGCCATGCAATCCGAGATAGGATCCATGTATGAAAACAAAGTGTGGACTTTGACAGACTTGCCCGATGATCGGCGAGCAATAGAAAACAAATGGATCTTTAAGAAGAAGATGGACGCGGATGGTAATGTTACCATATATAAAGCTCGACTTGTCGCTAAGGGTTATCGACAAGTTCAAGGGATTGACTACGATGAGTCATTCTCTCCCGTAGCGAAGCTGAAGTCCGTCCGAATCATGTTAGCAATTGCTGCATACTATGATTATGAGATATGGCAAATGGACGTCAAAACGGCATTCCTTAACGGTCACCTTAAGGAAGAACTATATATGATGTAGCCGGAAGGTTTTGTCGACCCTAAGAATGCTAACAAGGTTTGCAAGCTCCAGCGCTCCATCTATGGGCTGGTGCAAGCATCTCGGAGTTGGAACATTCGCTTTAATGAGATGATTAAAGTGTTTGGGTTTATGCAGACTTATGGAGAAGCCTGCGTTTACAAGAAAGTGAGTGGGAGCTCTGTAGCATTTCTCATATTATATGTGGATGACATACTTTTGATGGGAAATGATATACAATGAAGGACCTTGGAGAAGCTGCTTACATATTAGGCATCAAAATCTATAGAGATAGATCAAGACGCCTCATAGGTCTTTCACAAAGCACATACCTTGATAAGATATTGAAGAAGTTCAATATGGATCAGTCCAAGAAGGGGTTCTTGCCTGTGTTGCAAGGTGTGAAATTGAGCTCGGCTCAATGCCCGACCACGGCAGAAGATAGAGAAAAGATGAGTGTCGTCCCCTATGCCTTAGCCATAGGGTCTATCATGTATGCCATGACCTGTACCAGACCTGATATAAACCTTGCCGTAAGTTTGGTAGGAAGGTACCAAAGTAATCCCGGCATGGAATACTGGACAGCGGTCAAGAACATCCTTAAGTACCTGAAAAGGACTAAGGACATGTTTCTCGTATATGGAGGTGACGAAGAGCTCGTCGTAAAGGGTTACGTCGACGCTAGTTTCGACACAGATCTGGATGACTCGAAGTCACAAACCAGATATGTGTATATTTTGAATGGTGGGGCAGTAAGCTGGTGCAGTTGCAAGCAGAGCGTCGTGGCGGGATCTACATGTGAAGCGGAGTACATGGCAGCCTCGGAGGCAGCACATGAAGCAATCTGGGTGAAGGAGTTCATCACCGACCTAGGAGTCATACCCAATGCGTCGGGGCCGATTACACTCTTCTGTGACAACACTGGAGCTATTGCACTTGCCAAGGAGCCCAAGTTTCACAAGAAGACCAGGCACATCAAGCGTCGCTTCAACTCCATTCGTGAAAATTTTCAAGATGGAGACATAGATATTTGTAAAGTACATACGGACCTGAATGTAGCAGATCCGTTGACTAAACCTCTCCCTAGAGCAAAACATGATCAACACCAGGACGCAATGGGTGTTCGATACATCACAATGTAACTAGATTATTGACTCTAGTGCAAGTGGGAGACTGTTGAAAACATGCCCTAGAGGCAATAATAAAATGGTTATTATTATATTTCTTTATTCATGGTAATTGTCTATTGTTCATGCTATAATCGTATTATCCGGAAATCGCAATACGTGTGTGAATGCATAGACCACAACAAGTCCCTAGTAAGCCTCTAGATGACTAGCTCGTTGATCAACAGATAGTCATGGTTTCCTGACTATGGACATTGGATGTCATTGATAACGGGATCACATCATTAGGAGAATGATGTGATGGACAAGACCCAATCCTAAGCATAGCACAAAGATCGTGTAGTTCGTTTCGCTAGAGCTTTTCCAAATGTCAAGTATCATTTCCTTAGACCATGAGATTGTGCAACTCCCGGATACCGTAGGAGTGCTTTGGGTGTGCCAAACGTCACAACGTAACTGGGTGGCTATAAAGGTGCACTACGGGTATCTCCGAAAGTTTCTGTTGGGTTGGCACGAATCGAGACTGGGATTTGTCACTCCGTATGACCGAGAGGTATCTCTGGGCCCACTCGGTAATGCATCATCATAATGAGCTCAATGTGACCAGGTGTCTGGTCACGGGATCATGCATTATGGTACGAGTAAAGTGACTTGCCGGTAACGAGACTGAACGAGGTATTGGGATACCGACGATCGAGGCTCGGGCAAGTAACGTACCGATTGACAAAGGGAATTGTATACGGGATTGATTGAATCCTCGACATCGTGGTTCATCCGATGAGATCATCGAGGAGCATGTGGGAGCCAACATGGGTATCCAGATCCCGCTGTTGGTTATTGACCGGAGAGGCGTCTCGGTCATGTCTGCATGTCTCCCGAACCCGTAGGGTCTACACACTTAAGGTTCAGTGACGCTAGGGTTGTAGAGATATGAATATGCAGTAACCCGAAAGTTGTTTGGAGTCCCGGATGAGATCCTGGACGTCACGAGGAGTTTCGGAATGGTCCGGAGGTGAAGAATTATATATAGGAAGTGTTGTTTCGGCCATCGGGAAAGTTTCAGGGGTCACCGGTATTGTACCGGGACCATCGGAAGGGTCCCGGGGGTCCACCGGGTGGGGCCACCTATCCCGGAGGGCCCCGTGGGCTGAAGTGGGGAGGGGACCAGCCCCTAGTGGGCTGGTGCGCCCCCCCCCCCTTGGGCCCTCCTGCGCCTAGGGTTGGAAACCCTAGGGTGGGGGGCGCCTCCACTTGCCTTGGGGGGGCAAGCCTTCCCCCTTGGCCGCCGCCCCCCTTGGAGATCCCATCTCCAGGGCCGGCGTCCCCCCTGGGGACCCTATATAAAGAGGGGGGAGGGAGGGCAGCCGCACCCTTGCACTTGGCGCCTCCCTTCCCCCTTGCTACACCTCTCACTCCCACAGACGCTTGGCGAAGCCTTGCCGGATCCCTGCTGCATCCACCACCACGCCGTCGTGCTGCTGGATCTTCATCAATCTCTCCTTCCCCCTTGCTGGATCAAGAAGGAGGAGACGTCACGCTGACCGTACGTGTGTTGAACGCGGAGGTGCCATCCGTTCGGCGCTAGGATCTCCGGTGATTTGGATCACGACGAGTACGACTCCCTCAACCCCGTTCTCTTGAACGCTTCCGCTCGCGATCTACAAGGGTATGTAGATGCACTCCTCTCTCTCGTTGCTGGATGAACTCCTAGATTGATCTTGGTGAACGTAGGAAATTTTTTATTTTATGCAGCGTTCCCCAACAATAGGTACATATGTGTTATGAAACCCAAGTAGGTCTAAATAAATATGTACAAATGTGTAACGAAATCCAACTAGGTCTAAATAAATATGTATAGATGTGTAGTGAAACCCAACTAGGTCCAAATGAAATATGTCTCTTGCAAGTGCTTTATTATTTCGATGACACTGTAGAAAATTGTAACTTAGCTGTTTTGGCCCACCATCTTTTTCTCTTCTCCGAAAGGCTTGATTTATTTAGGTGGTTATACTTAGTTGTAAGTTCAAACATGAACAAGTTTTTCCCTTGTTGTTAAGAGGGATGTCGA
This sequence comes from Triticum timopheevii, assembly GCA_963921465.1. NCBI lineage: Eukaryota > Viridiplantae > Streptophyta > Magnoliopsida > Poales > Poaceae > Triticum > Triticum timopheevii. Next base: position 160,686,725 of record OY997272.1, read on the forward strand.
TGGGGACATGTACTATCGTTGATGTTGTGACATTTTAGTTGCATTGCATAAGTATTAAACCAATTAAGCATCGCATGAAGGACAGCCAACCAGCTATGCCACGTGACGCAAGTTGGTTGGCCGTGGTGGAAATTTTTTTGGGATATTATTCTTAGATGGAGGTGAGAAATTTTTTAAAATGTTTTTTCTTTTTAGATGGAGGCTATGACCCCACTCATTTTTTTAAATGGAGAGCTACACAAAGTGGTTCTCGCTGGTAGGCTGCGTTGGTGATTTTTTTTTCTTTTTTACTTCTTTTTCTAGATGGACGTGAGGATTTGAAAAAAATAAATTCTAGATGGAGGCGAGGACTTCATGTATTTTTTTAAATGAAAATGTGCGTACAACTTCCTCTCAAGCTGCGCCACAGGGTGGCGCCCCAACCACTAATTTAGTATATAAGAGGAAGGGTCGGGAGGAAGCACTGGCTACTCCAGATGAATCTTCTCTTCACGCGTAATAAGTTCGCCTTCAGGACATATTTTTGCCTTGTGGATTTGTTCGATCAACTTCTTGTCTAGAGGCAGTTATGATCTTGGGAGCAGGTATGATTATTCTGATTAAATTTCACTTAGGTCATTCATATGTATGTTATTATTGTTCATAATTTCCTTTTGAATTGTTTTCTGAACATATAAGATTTTAGCCGCACTACACAAGATGGCAAAGTCTTGGCTTCTCTACCATACATCTCTATCAATGTGCATATTTTATGCACATCACAAAAGACTTACATCAAAATCTAGAGGGGGCATTATGAAGAGGCGAGACGGGTAATTACATGGGTCACCGCCATAGTATAAGCACATCAGAATAGACTTATGTTGCTAGATTTTACAAATATGTCCATATGTTGGTTGTGAAGTGATTAATTTTACATCATGGCTTTGAAGCCCCAGTAATATGTATGTGTGTTACAGAAAGCAAAGTGATTGTACAACTGAATGATGTATGCATGTGTATCGTGTTTGTATGTTTTTGTCAATTTTATTTGCAGGGCTTGTAACAAAATAGAAATAATTCTCAGCCTTGAAAAGGGTAATGGAGACAGTTGTGCGGAGGAAACCGCCTCGAGGCCAAAAAGCACTGTAAGTGCGTTGTCCGAAAGAACCGCATGCGTTTGCAAACATTGGAGACGGTCGTGAAGACACCACCGATGTTCCAATTATTAGCGACATGGGCTTTGAGGCGGAATGACGAAACCACTCCCAAAGCATGATCCACTACTCAAATCGGGAGCAGTACAACACCAATCTGCGACGAGGTACCATAGAGGCTCCGCCGTCCCAAGTGGTATTGTATCTGGCGATGACGGAGTTGTGCATGTGGTGAGGATGTTGAGGGCCCAATTGCTTTCCATATGTGTTGGGGGTCTCATCGTAAAAGTCAAAGATAACTTTGCAATTTAGGTTTACTAATGGGTCCTTCTATAACGTGCTATGTACCACTATTTCTATATTAATGCAGCTTTTTTGTTCAAAAAAAGTACTTCCTCTATTTCTTTTTAGTCTGTATATAAGATTTGGTCAAAGTCCAACTTTCGTAATTTTGACTAAGTTTATAGTAAAAAATATCAAGATTCATAGTATGAAATCAATATTGTTTAGATGCATCATGAAATTAATTTGCATGCCATAAAGCTTTATATTGTAGATGTTAATATTTTTTTCTACAAAGTTGGTCAAACTTTATAAAGTTTGACTTTGACCAAATCTTATATGCAGACTAACCAGAAACGGAGGGAGTATGATACTAACTTATTCTCCTATATGCCGATATCAAATTTTTTGCGGGGGTAGTCACTTGTATTACTCAATCAGCATATCATTACAATTAATCAACGCCTTCCTATATATGCCGATATCTAGCCACGAGGGATTGCGTAATTGTACTTACATGTAGATGTTCTTCCATTGTTCCCCACGACAAAATTTGCATGTCTAGAGCACAACGAATGGTTCGAGGCGAGTGGTGCAATCTAACGACACCATAACAACATGAGCCACCGCTCATCGGTGAGAAGAAAAAGGGTATGCATACACATCAAGATGATATCTCTACTATACAGGAGAATTCGTAGTCATATTCATTCCGTTCATTTCGCACACAGCCATTAATGTCCAATAATCGTCGCAGTTATCTCTTGCCCAATCTCTGCCTCGCACACATCTACATGCAATTAATTAGTCAGACAGTTAATTACGCATATAATTAGTTGTGCATTAATTTATGAAAAATATTATGAAGCTTTAGACTGGAAAATCACATTAATTATGAAGAGTTTTATTCTTTGAACTGGAAGATCACGTTAAATATGTAAAGTATTGTTGTGCATTGTACTCCCTCCTTCCATCTATATAGGGTCTAATGTGTTTTTTAAGACAGCCTTTGACTATTGACAAGATTAATAGCACATGAGATGTATACTATGAAAATTATATTATTGGAAGCTCCTTTGACATACAAATTTGAATGTATGCTTTGTGTAAGTTGCATATCATATATTATTGCTCTAACATTTGGTCAAAGTTTGCCTCGAAAAACGCATTAGGACCTATATAGATGAAAGGAGGGAGTATGTGAAAATCACGTCAATTATGAAAAGGATAATCTATAGAATATAGTACATGTCCATGTTTCTAACTAGAGGGTAAATTCCAAAAACTAGAGGGTGAGTACAACTTTTTCTTTTACTTTTTGATGAATACTGATGAGTACAACGCCTGTCTGGCACTGGAAATAAGACAAAGGAGTCATGGCTACCAAATCCAGCTCGTCAAAATATCCATCCAAGAGATCTCGATGGGCCAAAAGATCTGTGGCCTTGTCCCGACTCAAGATGGGTCCGTGGATCCGTCAACGTCGCCACGAGATTGAGATGCACTTGCAGGGGCGGGAAGGACCACGGCCCATCAGTATGCTGAAGCCTTGTGTGGCCACTAGGTTGCCACGGTGAAATGAGAATGGATATTCCGACCCGTACCCGTAGACCGTAGCTAGCTACCTAGCCGTATCTGGTGTGTTCGTTCTTTCTCTGCTCGACCGACTTCTCTTGTCCACACAATGTGATATCCAAAATGTATGCAAGTGAACAGAGGAAGGTGACGTGTGCATACCTGCATGGATTCGGGGCAGCCTCAGGATATTTGGATATCTCCAACTGAACACATGTAAAAAGAAAGAAAACGTTTCTCAAACGGACATCCTCATATGTGAACGAACAAGTAATGTTCATGGACTCCTTAAAAAAAAGTAATGTTCATGGACATTCAGGCGGAGAGACGTCATACAATGCTATCTCTAGAAAATTTCCAGTTCAAATATTTCAAGGGAAACACTTGTGTTCACTCGACGGATCTATCCGCTCGCGTCGACCGCCTCCCTTGCCGTCGGATCTGTTATTGATCAGGTGGTCGGGAGCCAACCTCCGTTACTCACTTTACTGCAACTTGACGCGTGCTTCAGAAGCGTTTTCGCAACCCGGCCCCTGACAGTGTTGTTGTCGGGCTCTTTCGAGAAAGATTTCTGCAACATGAATGATATTGCAAAACTTTCTTCCGTAGCGAAAAAAAAATTCGCAACATTACCTCTGTTGCAGAACAACTTCTGCAACAATATCTCTGTTGCAAAAGTTCTACAACATGAACTCTGTTGCAAACACCTGAATGCAACATCATGCTTGTTGCAAAGCTGGCAGCTCAACCTAACGACCACCCCGCATTTAATCCAGTGGCTCGCGAGGCAGCTGGTCTTTTGAAAAGATCCGTCGGCCGACGCGTAGGGCTCCCCATATTTCAAACACAAAGTTTTGATGAAATTTACCGAATTTGATATATTACATGCAAACTATACTGAATTTAAGCTAATTTAATATATTATAACCCAACTTAACTTAAACTAAACATAAACTAGACTAATATCGGAGTGTGACCTCGTCGGCATGACCTTTGAGGCCGCTAGGACCATCGTCATCGTTGCCAACATTGTCGTCATTGTCGCCACAATTGCAGAAGCGTCCCAGCCACTGCTGCATCCATTGCTAGTCGTGGCGTCACGCTTGCACAATAGTCATCGCGACTCCTCCTTAACGCAGAGGTCGCACTCTAACTCCGCGACCGCGATCTGGAGGAGGTCCTGGATGCCCCAGCACTACCGGCGGGGTGTGGATCTCCTTGGTGGTCTTGGACAGGTACAAGGTTCACGCCTCCGCAAGCTCCGGGTCGCGCGAGGACCCAACCCGGCGGCACTTGTATATTGGCCAAGGACACCGAGTACCACACCTGACACCGCTTTGTCGTGGTGGTTACGCCTCTCACATGAGGAGGTAGTCAGCTCCTGCTTGACGGCGGTCAGGCGCCGATGCGGTGAGGACGGCTTGCACTTGATGCGACATTTGATTTGGACGTCATGGTTTCTCGGCGAGGATGGCGCCTGTTTTGGAAGCACATCGCGGAGGGACGCCCAGAGCCCGTCAGGAGCTGCTCTTGTCCTCCTCAATGGTTTTTGGTGCCCCGGGTGGCGGCGTGTCCGATTACCATGACTCCACCACCTTGTGCTAATCGATGTCATCGTCGAAGGAGGCAAGCTCCTCCTTCACGACGGAGGGTGGAGTATAGAAGGATGGGTATGGCGACGTGTGGCAACGAGGTGCATTGCTCGGGGCGGCACGCGGGGATAACTTAGCTTCGTGTCGCCGCGAATTGAAGCACGAGCTCCCCTTGTCGGATCTGTCGTCGTGTCAGGGCGACGACACCTCGGAGTGGCACCCTTCGAGGTACCACGTCACCCGGGGCCCGAGAAGCTCCTCCAACGTCATCTCTTTTCTTTCTCATTGCGATGGGACGGCAACCGAAAGCGGTGTGGTGGGCGATGGCTACGGTTTTTGGAGGGGAGGTTGTGGAGTGAGTGATAGTGAGGGGTTGATACGTCTATTTTGCATCACTATTTCTTTTATAACTTCCTTTTAATTATCGATATTTTGCACATTGTAGTTCAATGCTAATTTATTTTTCCTCTAAAATTACGTGATTTAATGGAGGAGAGGAATTACCAAAAATCTGCAGTACAAGAGCGAAATAAGGGGGTGTTGAGGGCACCTGTGGGGGACGGGGGCGCGTGCAACTAGCTCGAACCAAGGAGAAGAGAGACCGCCACCACCTCACCGCTCCACCTGACGGCGCCCACAACCAGCACTACACCACCCCAAAGACACCACAGGCCCGCACACCCTACCACCGCGCGAAAGTGCTCCTAATCTCTTGGTGGTTTTGGAAATTCATTCCAACATACATGGCTTTGAACTAATATTTTCTTTGAGTATATTTCAGGAAATGTTCATTTTTAAGTACAACACGGGAAGTGAGGGTGAAACCCTCCAGAACTAAAGACAAGTGTTGGATCAAGCCTCAAGACTCTTCGTTTTGTATTTAAGTGATCAAAGATCACATCAAGTCCATAGATATGCCGATACTATCAAAAGAGGACGAGGTTGAGAAGATGAGTTCATTGTTCAAAGTGCTTAGAGATCAAACTCCAAAGACCTTAGCTACTTTACAAGTTCCCAGTATAACCCTAAATGCAACTTCGACACACCAAACTGATTTCTATCAGAGTCATTGAATCACACGGATATAGCCATTTTCCTAAACCCTAGTTGCATCGGTCGCACCGAGAAACCCATCCGGACTCACCGAAGCACATGTGCAAACATTCTATAACAGTCTACGTTCGTAATTTCCGAACGGTTTCACTCTGTGACACTGAAGCGTGTAAAATGCTTAGGTCAACACTTCTTAGAGCCACTAATCAATTTCCCACAGTGTGACCAAGCAATCCAATTGTTGCCTTTTGTACATATCGGTCTGACTGGGCCATTACACTCAGACTCACTGATGTGTGCAAAAGTGTGTGTAACAGCCAGATTTTTTTTCCAGCCTATATATACCCCCACCCACTCCATCAGTGTCTCTCGAAGCAAACACAAGTCCTATCCATTTTTCTGGGAGAAAGCTCCCACTCCTTGTGCTGATTTCAAAGGATTTCATTCCGACTATTGATCCTTTGATCTCTAGTAACCTTATTGCTTTCTATCCAAACTACTCCAACCAAAAGGCCCAAAATATGTGAGCCGACCATTGCGAGGGCCGCGACCGTGGTCCTCATCACGCGCCGTCTGGAGGATGAGCGCGCCGTCCTCAAGCTCCCCCCTTGCGCCGGACGCAGGGGAGAAAACTCTCGAATGGGGGTAAAATACCCCCATAAGCCGAGCCTGCCAAAGTCGCATGCGGTGGGGTTTGTAACCCCGCCGTCGTTGAGCCCAAGATGAGGAGGCCAGACACCGGTGGCGGAGCCGGAGTGCGCGGCGGCGGTGTTGCATTGGCCCGTGGCAGTGACATGGTGCAGAAACGGGACGACGCCCGGAGAACCGTGACGAGATCCTGGCCGGGAGAGGGGAGGCCGAGAATCCACTTCTGCCGGATGGGTTTGCTACCGGCGATGATTGGAGTGGGGGAGGGGGGTGGCGCGACAGTGGCTCTACCATCGGAGACATCGAAGGGACAGTAAGAGAAGAGAGAGCGAGTGTGTGTGAACTTGCGTGAAAGGTGACTAAAAAGAGTGTGGGGAGTTATGAGACGTTCCATCGTCTCCCGTGCTTCCCCATGCGTGGCTCGAGCGAGCCTGGCTCGCGAAAAAAGACCGATGCGGCTGTTTCACTGAATGCAGCGCTGCTTTTAAGTTTCATGCGTGACAGGAAACACAGATATAGCCCACGCAACCAAATAGGCTGATTTTATTCAGGTTTGCTATTTCACATCTAGATGTGAGATAATATCTCACATCTAACTACCTCATCCTTAGGGACAAAACAAATCCATGAGAGACTTAAAAAAAAAATCAAGGATGTGCGAGTTAGATGTGAGAGGAAGTTAGATGTGAGATAATATCTCACATCTAGATGTGACATAGACAGACCCGATTTTATTTCGCGCGGGCCTGTCTGAGCGTAATGCAGCGTACCAAGCCCGACCGCTCGTTCGGGGCTGGTACGGGTCTGTTTGTAGAACTCCTTACAGTTCTCCCCGCGCGCGCGCGAAAAGAAAGCCCAATTCATCAACAAGCAAATGCGCGCGGGCGCGGCCATGTCGGCGGACCCCCAGCTCCTTGCGGCGGCGGTCGAGGCCGCGATCGCGTCGCGCTCCCCGCGGCTCGGCCGTGCCGCGCACGCGCGCGCCCTCAGGCTGCTGTCGCCGGGCATCCCGCCCTTCATCTGCGCGCACCTTGTCAACCTCTATTCCAAGCTCGACCTCCCCGCGGCCGCCGCCTCCGCCCTCGCCTCCGACCCCAGCCCCACCGTCGTGTCGTTCACGGCCTTCATCTCCGGCGCCGCGCAGCACGCGCGCCCGCTCCCCGCCCTCTCCGCCTTCGCCGCCATGCTCCGCCTCGGCCTCCGCCCCAACGACTTCACCTTCCCCTCCGCGTTCAAGGCCGCCGCCTCCGCGCCCCCTCGCTCCGCCGCCGGCCCGCAGATACACGCGCTCGCCATTAGGTTCGGCTACCTCCCCGCCGACGCCTTCGTCTCGTGCGCCGCGCTGGACATGTACTTCAAGACCGGCCGCCTCGGTCTGGCTCGCCGCCTGTTCGAGGAAATGCCTAACAGAAACGTGGTAGCGTGGAACGCAGTGATGACCAACGCCGTGCTCGACGGCCGGCCCATCGAGACGGTCCAGGCTTACTTTGGGTTCCGGGAGGCTGGCGGGATGCCGAATGTCGTCTCGGTCTGTGCGTTCTTCAACGCGTGTGCTGGGGCGATGCTCCTGTTGCCTGGGGCCCAGTTCCATGGGTTCGTGGTGAAGTGTGGTTTTGACATGGATGTCTCGGTGTCGAATGCGATGGTTGATTTTTATGGGAAGTGCCGATGCGCGGAGAAGGCAAAGATGGTGTTTGATGTGATGAGAGTCAGGAACAGTGTATCATGGTGTTCCATGGTTGTTGCATATGCACAGAACGGGGCAGAGGAGGATGCTTTTGCTGTGTACCTGGGTGCGAGGAGGGCGGGGGAAGAGCCGACTGACTTCATGGTCTCCAGCGTGCTCACTACATGCGCAGGCCTGCTAGGCCTTGACCTTGGGCGTGCTCTGCATGCAGTTGCTGTACGCTCTTGCATCGATGCAAACATCTTTGTTGCAAGTGCATTGGTTGACATGTACGGCAAGTGCGGGGGTGTTGAAGATGCTCAACATGTCTTTTTTGATATGCCACAGCGGAATCTTGTCACATGGAATGCGATGATTGGAGGGCATGCCAACATCGGTGATGCTATAAACGCACTTGCGGTGTTCAGTGATATGATAGCGAGTGGAGAGACAGCACCTAACTACATCACACTTGTAAATGTGATCACAGCCTGCAGTAGAGGAGGTTTGACCAAGGAAGGCTATGAGCTGTTTGAGACAATGAAGGAGAGGTTTGGGATAGAACCACGAACTGAGCACTATGCTTGTGTGGTTGACTTGCTTGGGCGAGCAGGAATGGAAGAGCGAGCTTACGAGATTATACAGAGGATGCCAATGAGACCTTCCATTTCTCTCTGGGGAGCACTACTTGGGGCATGCAAGATGCATGGGAAGACAGAGCTGGGAAGGATTGCAGCTGAGAAGTTGTTTGAACTTGACCCTCAGGACTCTGGCAATCACGTGCTGCTCTCGAACATGCTCGCATCAGCTGGCAGGTAAAAGTAACTTCCTTTCTCATACTGAATTTCTCTTAGGGGATCATAGTGATATTGACGCTGTGAGAAATACTCCCATATATCAATGCCTAAAGGAGTTCACCTCAAAACTAACAATCCCACATATCAGTGTGGGGTGTCGTAACTTGTCAGTAGATCGCTTATATTCTACATGGCATACTCTATTACATGCTTCCTCCCTCCGACCGTCCCACAATATAAGGCGTTTTTGCAAGCTATGTTAGCTTGCGATTGTGTGGGGTAAAGATATTTTTCTTTAAAGCGGATTTCTCCGTTCAAAATATCATCCATCTAATTTGTTAAAGTATGGAATTCTCACCCAAGCCATCCGTTGAGGGTGGAAATTTAAGAATAAATAAGTTTTAAGCACAAAAACGTCTTATATTATGGGACAGAGGGAGTATTAAACTATCTCCTCTTATCTCTTGGCCTATTCAAGCATCCACAATGTATGCATGCCGCTGAGCTCTCTCTGTCTCTATCTCCTCTTGGTGGCAGCCTCTATACACTGCAGACTGCTGCCTCTAACCAAAAAACGCTAGCATCGCCTCCTAGCTTGCAGGCTGCCTTCATCAACTAAAATAATAGAGCCCTGTTCGGTTGCTGGGAGAGGATATCTGCAGCATTCTCATGTTAACCGAAGCACTATGTTGCGGAAATAACAAAACAATATTTTAATACCTTTTTAAACATTTGATGAGATATCTGCCAGATTATGCCATTCTTTGGAACTTAATTTAGCCTTACAATCAATGCATTGGCACACAATTCATACTGTTGATTTAATGTGTCTTCTGAACTTGTCCAGGTGGGCAGAAGCAACTTATGTAAGGAAGGAGATGAAAGATGTCGGAATCAAGAAGGACCCAGGGTGTAGCTGGATCACTTGGAAAAATGGTGTGCATGTTTTCCATGCCAAGGACACCAAACATGAGATGAATAGCGAGATCCGGGCATTACTGGCCAAGCTTAAAAAACAAATGCAAGCTTCTGGGTACATGCCAGACACACAATATTCACTTTATGATCTTGAGGAAGAAGAGAAAGAATCAGAGGTGTTTCAACATAGTGAGAAGCTTGCCCTGGCCTATGGACTCATTCACATTCCGCCTGGTGTACCTATAAGGATCACAAAGAACTTGCGAATATGTGTGGATTGTCACCGAGCTTTCAAGTTTATATCTGGTATTGTTGATAGGGAGATAATTGTGAGGGACAATAATAGGTTTCATCACTTCAAACAATATGAGTGTTCATGCAAGGATTACTGGTGAAAACTCTGTCCATGTGAAATGTGATACAGAAAGGTATGCAACATCAGTTCCTGTAGGATAGTTACATCAGATTATAAATTATCTCTCCAGAAGGATGATGTTTCAGCTCACTTCTTTATGTATTGGTATATTACTCCCTTTGTTTGAACTTTCAAAGAAGTAGAAGTATAGAGGTTAATTGAGCAATAGATCTCAGTGTTACTACAAATATCCAGCATAACTACAGTAGAAAACTATCAAGTTACCAATGCATGTTTTTGTATTACTACTGAAGTCGCAGCATCGAGAGAACAACAACAGCAACAAAGCCTTCAGTCCCAAACAAGTTGGGGTAGGCTAGAGGTGAAACCCATAAGATCTCGCGACCAACTCGTGGCTCTGGCACATGGATAGCAAGCTTCCACGCACCCATGTCCATAGCTAGTTCTTTGGTGATAGTCCAATCCTTCAGGTCTCATCGAGAGAAGTACTTGGAAAAATTATTCAAATAGCAGGTAGTTATTAATTTTCCTATTCAAAAACAAGGACAAGCGCTACTTGTTTATCCTTTCTCGATTTGAAAACTAATATTCACCTATATTGGTGGTTCATTAAAAGTGGCACCTGCAGTATTAAAGGATGACTATCTCTAGACGTCAACTTTTATTGTGATTCCATTTTGTTGTCTGAATATGGTTGTGAAGTACCGCTCTCCCTTGCTTTATCTGACAAAAATGGCCTATAAATGAGTTTTTCTCTGATTTGGTTTACTTTAACTAATTTGTGAAGCAGGAAGAAACAGCGGAGAAGATCAAGAGCTGGGTGAGGATGGCCACGAACAACCTCATCGGCTCCATCATCATCTCTGCCGACACCGACATTGACCTCGTGCTTGCCCATGCGGTCTACTTCAAGGCCAAGTGGTGCGGTGCAATACGTTTGAGACACACTGGATGAGGCTGGGCACGTTCACTGACTGGATGCCTTGATGGCGGTCGCATTTGATGCACGGTTCATTGTACGACACGCATCCATGAACGGGTTCAGTTCCTGAAGCTCCCTTACAGGCATGGCTGAGACGACGAACCCATGTTCCCATACCAGCACAACCAAGGCGCTGCGGCCAGCGAGGCTCCATCTGACACGGACAACACACATTACTCAGTGTACCGCAAGGCTGGAGTACCTGTACAGCATCACACCCAAGATGGCAGACGCCAATGATTGGGCTGCCCAAATTCGAGGTAAACTTGAAATGAGACCTCCATCTGCTTGGGCTCACGCTACCGTTCTCGCCAGATTCAGACGACCTGCAGAGCATGTGCCAATGTGCAAGGACCACGACAGGCGTCCGACATTCCTGAGAAAGAGGGTGCACCAAGCAGTCGTCAATGTGGACGAAGAAGGAACTGAGGCGGCCACAATCATAATTGGGATCATACAATGTGCTGGGAAGACACCAAGCAATGAGTTCGTCTCCGACCATCCCCTCACTTTCTTCATGATGGAGTCGAGGGTGCTTGTGTTTGCCAGCAGGATCGAGATTTTAGAAACTTCAGGCATTGGCTATCTGCTTCTTTTACTTTTGCATCTAGCTGTCTCGATGTTTTCAGAATAATCAAGCAAAACCAGAATGCAAACATTTCAGTTGGATGTATTTTTACAAATCAATCGTGGGATATGGTATTCCCTCTGTAAAGAAATATAAGTAGGTGATCTAAACGGAGAAAGGCGTTTTGGAGGCCGAGCTGTATGGTGGCCGTTATCTCAATCGAGCGTTCTCACGCTAGGATCCGTGCCTTCAGACTTTTCAAGCGTTATGCGCAGGTATTTAGGAGAAATACACCTGTGTCATTCTTTCCTGTCCTTGATTTGTACTCCCTCCGTTCCGAATTACTTGTCTTGGATTTGTCTAGATACGGATGTATCTAGACTAGATACATCCGTATCTAGACAAATCCAAGACAAGTAATTTAGAACGGAGGGAGTACGTGGGCCTCCTTTGAGGCTGATGCTTGCGTGAACATGATGTGCTTTCTGGGCGCATTTGGAGAACGTTCCGCTTACATTTGTTTTTTTTAGAATCTCTGCTTGCATTTGTTGTTCGCCGCGCCGCACGTCAGCGCCTAACTACTTTTTTCCTTGAGAATCTTCAGCGCCTAATAACACCCCATGCACTAGTAAAAAAAACTAGCACATCATATGTTGATTCTGTTTTGTTTTTCTGAGTTCACTCTGTTTCTACTATTTTTTATAGGGGAAATGTGCTGTTTCTATTTCTCGTAGCACACCACACGTGTATATGTGCACGCGTCAAAATGGGGAAAAATCGTGCATGTATAAATTTCTTTCCCACATATATCTTTTGTAGAAAAGATATTTCACTAGTTATTCTTCAAATTTTGAAGATGGTCACATATTACGAGGATAAAAGTGTTGATTATATATGAAGTCATTCTTCCAATTTTGAAGAATCAGTCACATATTACTAAAATTCACATAGAACACTTTGTACACAGTTAACAATTTTTTGATACATGCTATACATTACACTCAATACACAGTTAAGAATTATTAAGAATGCGATGAACATTTTTGAAACTACAAAATGAACGTTTTTGAAATACATGTTCGACACTTTGTAAAAGTACGTGATGCATAATTTAAAATACACGACTCACATTTTTCTAAATGCGTTCAATATTTTTTTCAATAACGATGAACCATTTTAAAAATACATGTTGAACAATTTTTAAGAAAATGCAATGTTCATCTTTTGCCAGAAGAATGGACACTTTTAACAACAAATGAACATTTTGTAAAAGTGTGAGATGAAAATTTAAAAAATGCAAGCCATACATTTTCTAAAACACCATGAATTTTTTTAACAAGTCTACAAAAAGAGGTGAAAGAACAAAAAACAGAAAAGAAACAAAATGGGAAAATTTAATAAAAAAATGTACATTTTTCTGTAAAGCGTGCTAGTACATTACTAGGGAACATTTTTTTGGTTGCAACACATGAACAGTTTTTCACGGAGAAGAACATTATCGAAAAATACATCCAGATTTTATTACACAAATGAACAAATTATTTTTGAAACACATGGAATTTTACTTTGCACAACGGGAATATTTTTTAGCAAGAGTTGAACTAATAGCATAACCGGTTTTGAGAACAACTGGTTCATATTTTTAAGAAAGATTCACATGTTCCATGCAAGTAATTCTGGGCATAAACCCAACGTTCATCCGGCAGTAATGAATAACTTAATTGGTCGACTCAAGTAATTCTGGGCATAAATCCTAACGTTCGGAAAGCGGCTAGCAAGATTTGTTTTCTCATTTTCTGTAACCTTATTACTTGTACGGTTTTCAGCTAGGTTTTCCTCATAAACGGAGTCAACTTTTTTAGGGTTTTTATCCTATTTTCCTTATAAACTGGATCAGCCAAAGCTTAAGAGGTGACTCTTGGCGTTAGCAGCTTTTTCAGCAATATAATCAGTTGGGATCCCCCGCTGACCGTTCAAAAAAACAGATTAAATGGCACATCACTACATGGTGTTGTTGTTGCCTATGTTCTAGCGTCTCACAGATAGCAGACTGACACATAAATCCTGCCCATGTTCGTGAACTCCTTGCACTGTGTGGACAAGATGGGTGAGGCGATGGAACGTGTGAACAGCTTGGCAGGGCAGCGTCATTAACATAGGATAACACTGTGCATAATTGAAGAATACTGTGCGGTGTAAAAAGGTGTCAGATTAAAATACGTCGGAATAATACGGGACGACAGCTGATCCCCACAACGACTAAGGAGCCAGATTACGGCCTGCATGGTGCTCGGCCTCCAAACGGCATTTCCGATCTAAACGCTCTTATATTTCTTTACAAAGGGAGTACTTCGGAATTTTGATGAAAAGATCAGCAGCGTATTATCTTTAAAATAATGCACTATGTAGTAGCAAAATCCAGAAATATAAACTGGCAAACCAAATCAATTTCAGAAAGTCAAGTAATTACTTCAGCACAGGAACACAACACTTTATAAGCACAATCACAGGCGCAAAATCAACAAGCATAATCAAGGGTTTGCTGTCATACAAATATTAATGACTGCAAAATACTTAGGCCAGGTTACCAATACTACTGTGGTCGAAACAATGCAATAACCTAAACAGTAGGAGAACCAACAGACATCAAGTGGGGACTAGACCAACATAATCCTCAGCACTGTCTATCCTAATTAACACAGCGATGATTGCGACAACGGTCATGATCATGCTCAAAAGACAACCGAATATTGTCTTATACTTCCTGGTCTTCCCGCTGCTTCTTTTCACACAAACATCTAGCTCCTTGAACTCAACCTCAGAGGATTCTTCGCGGGTTGTATCCGCAACTTCAGTACTAGACAGACCTGATTTATCTTCATTGCAGATAATCTCCATAGTGCCGTTAGCGCTAGGCCTATCAGCAGCAGTTTCAGTCTCTTTGTTCCCCTCTTCAGTCTTGCTCTCAGAATGCTCAGATTGCATATCCTCAGATGACTCCGTCAGTTCCTTATGTTCCTGATCTGATGGTGGTGATGATGATGATGATGACGACGACGACAATGATGTGCAGTTCAGCTTCATGATTGATTTTTCCTTGTGGCGATCAGAGTCGAAGTCGTACGAACTCTGGAGAGATCGGAGAAGCTTTCTCGGCGTCGTGTATAGCTTCACATCATCAATGCTGATTGGCCTTTCAGAAGCCTAGAACAACAATAGATAACAAAGTCAGTTAACAGGTCAACTGATGTACACACACAATATTTTTCGCTTTTCGAATCAAAACTAAAGCAATATAGGCATTTCGTTATGTGTACGTACCTGCGGACTGGGGGTCTCATCTCTTGATAAGGTGTTGTTGGGGCTGGCTGAAACAAACCCTGTGAATGTGCCAGTGCACTCAAAATCGGCATCGGTTACTTCGCTGTCACAAACTTCCCCCAAGTCATCTTCAAGGCACTTGCCGTTTGAGCAGAACCTAATGAACAAGCCATCCTTGAGAGAAACATCCACACCATCATTGCTCCATAACCTCCTGTTTGCGCGCCGGCTCTGGTCGAAATTGCAAGAAGACTGCCCGATCGAGATGGGCGATTCGGTGAGCGTGCTACTGCCATACATGATGGTTGAGTCTACCACCTGTGATTCAGGGGACTGTAACTGAACCGGCGAAGCAGACATGGTGGAGCTTGCAGGGCTGCTGCCCTTGGCATTCCAGAGGCTCCTGCATGGGCTTTTCTCTCTTCTCTTCTGGAAGTTGGAGCCTACCATCGGGCTCGTGGTGACCTCGTGCCTCGACCCCTTCTGCGCAGCAATGTTCTTGGCGGTCTGCGACGTCTCAAACGCGGCGCCTCGGACGAACGGCATGCGGTCGTTCTGGCATTGCTCCATGACATCCACCACCTTGCCAAGCTCCGAGGATATGCTCCTGGGGTCGACAAACTTCATGAAGAAGTTGATCATCTGGATCGCCGATAGCCGCTTCTGGGAGCTGTTCTCCGCGGCGTCGCCGTCAAGAACCTGCAGGGCAGACCGCACAAGGGACCTCGCATACGCCTCCGCAATCAGGCCATTGTGCTTGACAAGCGCCATTGCCAGGCCCATGTGCGCATTGGACCGGGTGGACCTATCGTGCATCGCCCCGGCCACCTTCAGGCAGACCTCGTTGACGGCCTCGCCGGACGCAAACCTCCAGTTGCTCGACTCCACGAGCGCCTTGAGGCAGAGCGCGGCGCCCGACGCCGCGCCGTCCTGGTCGCTCATGAGCGCGCCGCAGAGGGGCTTGCAGAGGGAGGCGATGATGCGCGCCTTCTCCTCCTCGGGCGCCGAGGGGTCGATGCCGTACCGCGCTATGGCCGGCACCACCTTGGAGCAGGCCTGGTGCAGCGGGAAGGAGCCGCCGCTCGAGGACAGCGTGCGCGTGATGGTGGACATGATGTTGCCGATCTGCGGCACGATGTTCCGGCCATGGACCCTGGCGAGCACCTCGTAGAGCGAGATGGTGAACTCGCCGGAGGGCAGGCCGGGGGGCTTGTTGTCGGAGACCTCGGCGAGGAAGTGCGGGATGGACTTGGAGTCCAGCTGCTTGGCGTAGGACTTGAGCGTCTTCATGGCGTTCCGGCGGCTGTCGGCGTCTTTGTCCAGGTTCTCCAGCTCCTGCCGGAGCAGCGGGCTCAGGCTCCGGCCCATTGGATTGGTGATTCTCGCCTTCTCGGGACAGGAAAATGGAGCAGCTTCCGGCGCGCTGGACCTGTGATTCAAACCCAAGATTCAGGCGAAAAAATTGGCATCTTTCCCTCATATACAGCATAATTAAACAGATGTAATGGCAAATCAGCCCTAGTATCCATCAAACATATATACTCCTACAAGGTAATTTAGTAGTAATAAATCGTACACATAAAGCAGTGCCATAAATACCAAATCATGAAATGAATGTCAGATTTTCAGAAACAAGAAACAATCTTTGCAGGGGGGGGGGGGGGGGGGGGGCTCATTGTTTCAGAAATATAAGATTCAGGAAGCAGCAACCCAATCACAACTAAACTAACCCGAATCCCCTCCGTTTTCATCAGTCAAGAAAGAGTTAGAAGAGTGAGGAATCGATGCAGACCAAGACCAGCAAAGAGGGGAGCAGCATGCTCCAGTATTCAACTGACCTGGATTGAAGACCTTGCAATGCCTCGCAATGAATCAGCAGAGATCGAAACCTCTCTCTCTCTCTCTCCCCCTCAGACCCTCACTCTCTCTCTCTCTCTCTCGGTTTGAATTTTGAACTGGGAGCGTGCCGCAGGAAGATGACAGATGTTATGAGTGGGTCTCGACAGATGCGGAGGCTAAAATGGGGAAGGGTGTTAAGATTGGGATTCCCCGGGCGGGGGTCAGCCTCCTACTTTTCTCACGCTTGGTCCGTCAGACCCATTGGAGTGGAAATCAGGAGTGCACCATCCGGTCCCATTTTTCAGTGACGGCTTTAGGCACAAGCGCAGGTGCGTCAACAGTACAACACTGGGCGTTCCGAACGGACGCTGCGCAGCACGCGCGGAAGGTGCGGGAATTTTGAAATCTGGGGGCGTGGAAATTACAGTCCTAGCCATGGCGGAGCCTATTGACTGACTGACTGTACGTGGACCGGGCTCACCGGCTCCAGCGTCGGGAAGGGCAACCGGCAAACTGCTTCTATTCTACTCTCATTTTTTCATTTTGCGGGTATTCTATTCTACTCACATGGTCGACAAAATTTAGTACTAAAAGGCATACATATTCTCGAAGGGTCCTTCTCAGCTCGAGCTCATGAGCTCTTGAGTGCACAGTAAAATTCGAAATTTTTGAAGGAAATATTTTTAAAAAAAAACTGAATTTTTTGGTAACAAACTTTGACCAATGTTTTCAATGATTGTAAAGTTTCATTATGAAATGACATTCGTGGAGTGCTCATTTTGTTTTTTTTTGCCACAACTTTCACAAATGACATTCTATGATAAAACTACGCAAGCATTTAAATTATTTGGCAAAAGAATTCCATAAAAAATAAAAAAAATCGAACTTTTTTCAGTTTTTTCGGATTTTAATGTTCATCCGAACTCATATAAGCTCGACTTCAGTTAATCTGTGTCCACATATTCTTTACTTGTTACCGGAGGACTAGTAATCGTGTTCGCGCAGTGCGTGTATTCCTCATTTAATAAATTTTTTAATTACAAATTAAAGTAACAACAAATTTTTAAATGACCTTACTGTATTATCTCAATAGTAAGTCTTTTAGTAATTCAAGTCTGAGCCCGGGCTCATCTACACTAGATGAACAGTAAATTCTAAAAAGAATTGTAGAAAATGTTTTTTTATTTTGCATCGAAGATGATCGAGCGTGCAAGCTTCGTGTTGTTTGCCACGACCTCCTCGAATGTCCAAACATCATGAATTTTTGCGCGCACATCGCTCAATCAAGCATCTTAGATGAGATTTTTTTTACTATTTTCAGTGATTTTACTGTTCCCTCCTAAGTGCAGCCCCGAATCGCTGCTTAGCCTTGCCGATGAAAGCCCAAACGCCTCCCTACGTACTCCCAGGTTCAATGACGAGGGATACTTGCAGTGGCGGAGCGTCAATCATAATCAAGTGGGGGCCAAACTAGATCACAGACTGATACAACTATCGAGATTAGAGGAGGAGATTAGCACCGTGGTTTGCCTGTGTTCCTCTCTCGGTTGTGTGCTATGACACCTTGTGGGCTACTTGCTTCTCACACCCACATATGCAGGATTTCATGGCAGATCGAGCTAGGGATTCGATTTCTAGGTAGAGGATTTCACCCAACCCCCTCACCTCTATCCAGATGTATTCCAATCCAGCCTCGACCTTAGCCATTCAAATCCTAGCCAAGAGAGAAGAGTCGTCGCCTATAGCTATTTAAACGGCACACTCGCTTAGCGGGCCCAGCTTGGGCTAGCAAGCCATTGGGGAAGTCTTCTGGGCCGCATGGGCCTAGGCCTTTTGTCCTCCACTGCTCCAGTCTCCCTCTTGTCGACAACGCCTTTACCGGGAACAATGCTCCGTCTTGCATCTTCAAAAGTAATGGCTGCATCTTAAAAGATAATGGCTTCAGGGTCACTGACATCCCCCTCCCCCCCGATGAAAAACGGCTTGCTCCAAGCCGTAGAACGCGAGAACTGCTATTTGAGAGACTCCAAGGGTGTGTTTGGTTCCTAGAATGGACTGGAACGTCGCGGGTCGGACCCGTTCCTAGGCCTAGTTCTCGTGTTTGGTTCATAGATGGGATGGTAACCAACTCGTTCCCGTAGACCGAATATTCGACCCAGATGCGGAACCGAGTGGAACCTCCAAATCGAGCGGATGACAGGGGACTATCTCCCTCGTCTCACTCCCTGATGTCTGCTAGAACTACGTCGGTATTTCCCCAAAGAGGAAGGGATGATGCAACACAATGACGGTAGGTATTTCCCTTAGTGATGAGACCAAGGTTATCGAACCAATAGGAGAACCACGCAACACAACGTAAACAGCCTCTGCACACAAATAACAAATACTCGCAACCGACATGTTAAAGGGGTTGTCAATCCCTTTCGGGTAACGACGCCAGAAATTGGCAAGTGGACGGGAGAAAGTTGTAGTAGATTGGATAAATAGATCGCAAATAAATAATGCAAAAAAATATTTTTGTATTTTTGGTTTAATAGATCTGAAAATAAAAGCAAATAAAATGGATCGCGAAGGCAAATATATAAAGAAGAGATCCGGGGGCCGTAGGTTTCACTAGTGGCTTCTTTCCAGAAAAATAACAAACGGTGGGAAAACAATTACTGTTGGACAATTGATAGAACTTCAAATAATCATGACGATATTCAGACAATGATCATTATATGGGCATCATGTCCAATATTAGTAGAGCGACTCCTGCCTGCATCTACTACTATTACTCCACACATCGACCACTATCCAGCATGCATCTAGTGTACATTCATGAAAAAACTGAGTAATGCAATAAGAACTATGACATGATGTAGATAAGATCTATTTATGTAGAAATAGACCCCATCTTGTTATCCTTAATAGCAACGATACATACGTATCATTTCTCCTTCTGTCACTGGGGTGAAGCACTATAAAATCGAACCCATCACAAAGCACCTTTTCCCATTGCAAGATAAATAGATCACGTTGGCCAAACAAAACCCAAATATCAGAGAAGAAATACGAGGCTATAATCAATCATGCATATAAGAGATCAAAGAAGACTCAAATAACTTTCATGGATAAAAACATAGATCTGATCATAAACTCAAAGTTCATCGGATCCCAACAATTACACCGCAAAAAGACTTGCATCATATGGATCTCCAAGAGACCATTGTATTGAGAAGAGAGAGAGAGAGAGAGAGAGAGAGAGAGAGAGAGAGAGAGAGAGGAAGCCATCTAGCTACTAACTACGAACCCATAGGTCTATAATAAACTACTCACGCATCATCGAAGAGGCACCAGTGGACATCATGAACCCCTCTGCGATGGTGTCTAGATTAGATCTGGTGTTTCTAGAACTTGCGGCGGCTGGAATTGATTTTCGTCGACTCCCCTAGGGTTTCTGGAATATTGGGGTATTTGTAGAGCAAAGAGGCGGTGCGGGAGGCCACAAGGTGGGCATAACCCACATGGGGGCCCCTGGGCCCCCAGGTGCGCCCTGGTGGGTTGTGCCCCCTCGGGGCACCCCTCTGGTACTTCTTCAGCCCATCTTGTGTCTTCTGGTCCAGAAAAAAATCACAAAAATTTTCGTTGCATTTGGACTCCATTTGGTATTGATTTCCTGCGATGTAAAAAACAAGCAGAAAATAGCAACTGGCACTGGGCACTATGTCAATAGGTTAGTACCAAAAAAGAAATAAAATGATTGTAAAACGTCCAAGAATGATAATATAACAACATGGAACAAAAAAATTATAGATACGTTGGAGACGTATCAGCATCCCCAAGCTTAATTCCTGCTCGCCCTCGAGTAGGTGAATGATAAAAACAGAATTTTTGATGTGGAATGATGCCTAACATGTTCATCACATATTGTTTTCTTTGTAGCATGGACATTTGGACTTCTATATGGTTCAAATCAATAGTCTAGTTTTGACATGAAGACTTCAATACTCAAGCATATCAACAAGCAACCATGTCTTCCAAAATATCAACGCTAAAAGCAAGTTATCCCTAGCCCATTATGCTCAACCATTGATCCATTCATGAAACAAACTCGAATACTAGCTATGCCCAATGCTCAAGTATGATCATAGTGTTGGGGAACGTAGTAATTTCAAAAAAAATTCCTACGCACACGCAAGATCATGGTGATGGCATAGCAACGAGAGGGGAGAGTGTTGTCCACGTACCCTCGTAGACCGTAAGCGGAAGCGTTAGCACAACGCGGTTGATGTAGTCGTACGTCTTCACGATCCGACTGATCCAAGCACCGAACGTACGGCACCTCCGAGTTCAGCACACGTTCAGCTCGATGACGATCTCCGGGCTCCGATCCAGCAAAGCTCCGGAGATGAGTTCCGTCAGCACGATGGCGTGGTGATGATGATGATGTTCTACCGGCACAGGGCTTCGCCTAAACTCCGCGACGATATGACCGAGGTGGAATATGGTGGAGGGGGGCACCGCACACGGCTAAGGAACGATCCGTAGATCAACTTGTGTGTCTATGGGGTGCCCCCCACCCCCGTATATAAAGGAGCCAGGGAGGAGGAGGCGGCCGGCCAAGGAGGGCGCGCCAAGGGGGGAGTCCTACTCCCACCGGGAGTAGGACTCCCTTCTTTCCTAGTTGGAATAGGAGAAGGGGGAAAGAGGAGGAAGAGGGGAAGGAAAGGGGGGGCGCCGCCCCCCTTCCCTTGTCCTATTCGGACTAGGAAGGGGAGGGGCGCGCGGCTACCTCCTGCCTCCTTCCATCTTCTCCCTCGAGGCCCATGTAGGCCCAATAACCCCCCGGGGGGTTCCGGTAACCTCCCAGTACTCCGGTAAAATGCCGATTTCACCCGGAACGATTCCGATGTCCAAATATAGGCTTCCAATATATCAATCTTTATGTCTCGACCATTTCGAGACTCCTCGTCACGTCCGTGATCATATCCGGGACTCCGAACAAACTTCGGTACATCAAAACATATAAACTCATAATAAAACTGTCATCGTAACGTTAAGCGTGCGGACCCTACGGGTTCGAGAACTATGTAGACATGACCTAGAACTATTCTCGGTCAATAGCCAATAGCGGAACCTGGATGCCCATATTGGTTCCTACATATTCTACGAAGATCTTTATCGGTCAAACCGCATAACAACATACGTTGTTCCCTTTGTCATCGGTATGTTACTTGCCCGTGATTCGATCGTCGGTATCCAATACCTAGTTCAATCTCGTTACCGGCAAGTACCTTTACTCGTTACGTAATGCATCATCCCGTAACCAACTCATTGGTCACATTGCTTGCAAGGCTTATAGTGATGTGCATTACCGAGAGGGCCCAAAGATACCTCTCCGACAATCGGAGTGACAAAACCTAATCTCGAAATACGCCAACTCAACATGTACCTTCAGAGACACCTGTAGTACTCCTTTATAATCACCCAGTTACGTTGTGACGTTTGGTAGTGCCCAAAGTGTTCCTCCGGTAAACGGGAGTTGCATAATTCTCATAGTTACAGGAACTTGTATAAGTCATGAAGAAAGCAATAGCAATATACTAAACGATCAAGTGCTAGGCTAACAGAATGGGTCATGTCAATCACATCATTCTCCTAATGATGTGATCCCATTAATCAAATGACAACACATGTCTATGGTTAGGAAACATAACCATCTTTGATTAATGAGCTAGTCAAGTAGAGGCATACTAGTGACTATATGTTTGTCTATGTATTCACACATGTATCATGTTTCCTGTTAATACAATTCTAGCATGAATAATAAACATTTATCATGATATGAGGAAATAAATAATAACTTTATTATTGCCTCTAGGGCATATTTCCTTCACATAGTGCCCCTTAGTTGGTGCTTTATAAGAGAAGATGGAGACTCGAGTAAAAATAAAAATTGCATAAAGTAAAAGAAAGGCCCTTCACAGAGGGAAGTAGAGATTTGTAGAGGTGTCAGAGCTCAAAGTGAAAATTGAGAGATAAAAAACATTTTGGGAGGAATACTTTTCCCACCAACGAAAACGACTTAGAGTTCCCAACACTTACCATTCTAGATATATCATAGGCGGTTCCCAAACAGAAAATAAAGTTTATTACTTTTTCCACCATACTTTCACTTTCCATGGCTAACTGTATCCACAGGTGCCCTCCATACCAACATTTTCCAAGGAATTTATTGTTTGACAAGATAAAGTAAATTCATTTTTCATTTCGGGACTGGGCATCCCTAATACCTTTGTCGTACTCTCGTGCAATGACAAGTGAATAAACACTCATCGTGAGAATAACACATCTAGCATGGAAAACATCGGCCACCCCTCACCGCCTCGCGAGCGGTACGAGCACACAAAAGAGAAATTTATTTTGAAAATTAGAGATGGCACATACAAATTTGCTTAGAACGGCACAGAAATACCGTATATAGGTAGGTATAGTGGGCTCATGTGGCAAAACTGGTTAAAGGGTTTTGGATGCACAAGTAGTGATCATACTTAGTGCAAATGAAGGCTAGCAAAAAGATTGAGAAGCATCCAACCAAGAAGCCAAAAATCTCGTAAGCAAGCATTAAGCATAATTAACACCGAATAATGCATCACAAGTAGGATGTAATTTCATTGCATAACTATTGACTTTCGTGCTTGCATAGGGAATCACAAACATTAACACCAATATTCTTACTAAAGCATAATTACTCATCAACATGACTCACATATCATATCGTCATATCTCAAAACCATTACAAAGAACCAAGTTTATTTTTGTCCAATGATCTTCATGAAAGTTTTTGTTATATCCTCCTTTGATATCTATCACTTTGGGACTAATTTCGTATGTTGCTTTTAATAAGCTCAAACAAATTTAAGTAAGAACACGAGCATGATATTTCTTTCTCTCAAAATAATATTAGTGATGCAAGAGAGAATTTCTTAAAAATACTAACTCCCAAATAAATCTAAGTGAAGCATGAGAGCATTTCTTCAAAAATAACAAAGCACACCATGCTCAAAAAGATATAAGTGAAGCACTAGAGCAATTCCAAGGCTCTAAAGATTTAAGTGAAGCATAGGAGCAAGCATAGCATAATTTTTGGCTCTCTTATAAAGGTGTGTCCAACAAGGATTCAAGACTTAAAACACAAAGCAAAACAAGCAAAGACTCATATCATACAAGACGCTCCAAGCAAAACTCATAGTATGTGACGAATAAAAATATAGCTCCAAGTAAAATACCGATGGTTGTTAGAAGAAAGAGGGGATGCCACTCGGAGGCATCCCCAAGCTTAGTTGCTTGATACTTCTTGAATATTATCTTGGGGTGCATCGGGCATCCCCAAGCTTAGCCTTTTGCTAATCCTTATCCCTTCATCCATCGTAATATCACCCAAAACTTGAAAACTTCAATCACACAAAACTCAACAAAACCTTCGTGAGACCCGTTAGTATAAGAAAGCAAACCACTACTATAAGTATTGTTGCAAACCCATTCATATTTTATTTTTGCGTTATATCAACTGTATTCCAACTTTTATATGGCAAAAACTCTTCAAAGAAAACCATAGAATCATCAAAAACAAGCACACAACGCAAAGAAAATAGAATCTGTCAAAAGCAGAACAGTCTGTAGCAATCTGGAAACTTCAAATACTTATGTAACTCCAATTTTTTTTGAAACATTAGGACAACGTAAGCAATTTGTTTATTAATCTTATGCAAAAAGAACCAACTCAACATCACTCTTCTGTTAAAAATGGGAATTATTTTCGTGAGCGCAAAAGTTTCTATTTTTCAGCAAGATCAAATCAACTCTCACCCAAATCATCCCAAAGGCTTTGCTTGGCACATACACTAATTTAAACCACAAAAACACATCTAATCAGAGGAGTAAATCGGTATTTTATTGAAAACAAGAAGAAAACCAAAAAGCAAAAAAGATACAAGTTGGGTTGCCTCCCAACAAGCGATATCGTTTTACGCCCCTAGCTAGGCATAGTGTGAAGGATCTAAGTGTTGTCATCTTTAGCCTTTTTTTTTCCTTGGAAGTATTTTGTTAGGGGGTTTTGCAAATAAAACCTAAAACACATTATCCATGGAAACCTCAGCACTATCAAGTTGCTTATTATCATAACCCTTTTGATTTCTGGCAGCAATCCAAGAATAGTGTTGATTAACATCATTGAAAACTTGTTGGATCATGTCTAAAGCAGGGACTTGCTTTTTAAGATTCTCATCAAGATTATTCCCAAGCAGATGTCTCAACGCATAATCACTATTATAGAGAATTTCATCAATCACGGGGTTTTCACGGTTCATACCATAAAAATTAAGGATTTCCCTAGCTTCCCGTATTATGTAGTCAAATTCATTCACCAGAACAAGAGTGGCTAACTTTTTTGTTTTAGGATTCTTTATAACGGATAACTCATAGAATAATCTTTGTAAGGTAGGATGAGTACGAATAAATTTAGTTTCAAGTTTCAGGACTAGTGTTGAAATAGCTTCCACATAAGATTTAGTCTTTTAGAGTATAGGAGCATCATCAAGACTTAAATTTCCAACACAATTGAAAAATCCTTGGATATGTTCTTTTCCCATAAAATTCCCTTGCCCCAAGACAAAAGTTTTGGCATCCAGATTACCCGTACAATCCATTTTAGGAGTTAGGACATCATCTGTTTATGCCATACCAAAGTCACTCATGTTGACAAGTTCAAGCAAATAAGAGATCTAACGAGAAAACGGCGGACGAAAAAGAGGGCGAATAAAACGACAAATTTTTGTGAAGTGGGGGAGAGGAAAACGTGAGGAAAATGGCAAATAATGTAAATTGCAAGGAGGTGAGATTTGTGATTTGGAACCTGGTTGATGTTGATGATGTCTCCCCAGCAACGGCGCCAGAAATTCCTTTTGATGTCTGCTAGAACTACGTTGGTATTTCCCCAAAGAGGAAGGGATGATGCAACACAGCGACGGTAGGTACTTCCCTCAGTGATGAGATCAAGGTTATCGAACCAGTAGGATAACCACGCAACACAACGTAAACAACCCCTGCACATAAATAACAAATCCTCACAACCCGACGTTTTAAAGAGGTTGTCAATCCCTCCCCGGCAACGGCGCTAGAAATTCCTTTTTGATGTCTGCTAGAACTATGTCGGTATTTTCCCAAAAAGGAAGGGATGATGCATCACAGCGATGGTAGGTATTTCCCTCAGTAATGAAACCAAGGTTATCGAACCAGTAGGAGAACCACACAACACAACGTAAACAGCCCCTGCACACAAATAACAAATACTCGCAACCCAACGTGTTAAAGGGGTTGTCGATCCCTTTCGGGTAACGGCGCCAGAAATTGGCAAGTGGACGGGAGAAAGTTATAATAGATTGGATAAATAGATCGCAAATAAAATAAAGTGCAACAAAGTATTTTTGTATTTTTGGTTTAATAGATCTAAAAATAAAAGCAAATAAAAATAGATCGCGAAGGCAAATATATAAGAAGAGACTGGGGGCCGTAGGTTTCACTAGTGGCTTCCCTCGAGAAAAATAGCAAACGATGGGAAAACAATTACTATTGGGAAATTGATAGAACTTTAAATAATCATGACGATATCCAGGCAATGATCATTATATAGGTATCACATCCAAGATTAGTAGACCGACTCCTGCCTGCATCTACTATTATTACTCCACACATCGATCGCTATCCAGCATGCATCTGGTGTATTAAGTTCATGGAAAAACGGAGTAATGCAATAAGAACGATGACATGATGTAGACAAGATCTATTTATGTAGAAATAGACCCCATCTGTTATCCTTAATAGCAATGATACATACGTGTCGCTTCCCCTCCTATCACTAGGAGCAAGCACTGTAAGATCGAACCCATCACAAAGCACCTCTTCCCATTGCAACATAAATAGATCAAGTTTGCCAAACAAAACCCAAATATCGGAGAAGAAATACGAGGCTATAATCAATCATGCATATAAGAATCAAAGAAGACTCAAATAACTTTCATGGATAAAAACATAGATCTGATCATAAACTCAAAGTTCATCGGATCCCATCAAATACACCACAAAAAGACTTACATCATATGGATCTCCAAGAGACCATTGTATTGAGAATCAAGAGAGAGAGAGAGAGAGAGAGAGGAAGCCATCTAGCTACTAATTACGGACCCATAGGTCTACAATGAACTACTCATGCATCATCAGAGAGGCACCAATGGACATGATGAACCCCTCCATGATGGTGTCTAGATTGGATCTGGTGTTTCTAGAACTTGCGACAGCTAGAATTGATTTTCATCGACTCCCATAGGGTTTCTGGAATATTGGGGTATTTATAAAGCAAAGAGGCGGTGCGGGAGGCCACCGAGGTGGGCATAAGCCACCTGGGCACGCCTGGGCCCCCAGGCGCACCCTGGTGGGTTGTGCCCCCCCTCGGGGCACCCCGCTGGTACTTCTTCGGCCCATCTTGTGTCTTCTGTGCAAGAAAAAATCCACAAAAAGTTTCGCTGCGTTTGGACTACGTTTGGTATTGATTTCCTGCGATGTAAAAAACAAGCAGAAAACAACAACTGACACTGGGCACTATGTCAATAGGTTAGTACTAAAAATGATATAAAGTGATTGTAAAACATCCAAGAATTATAATATAACAACATGGAATAATCAAAAATTATAGATACATTGGAGACGTATCACCCCCACAAAGGCGCAAACCCTCACCTTGCAGCCTTCCCTCATCTCTCCCCTCCTTCAAGATACTCTACCGCCCCGGTTCCTTCCAATCCTCACTGCTGTCAGACTATTCTTTCCTCTCTCGATCTACAACAACCACAGGACAGTCACAGATGGGGCAGAAGATCATCCTCTCTCGATCTGCAGGTACGTGCGGCGTTCTTGCAGTGGGACGATGGTCTAGGTGGGATTCCTGCATGCTAGCTGCGGCGGCAGAGGCACGGGACATCCTCCTCTCCTCAAGGTACGAGCCTCTTTCAGTGCCCCCTTGTATATATTCCAGATAGTACTTCTTTTACTCATGGAGATTGTCAAGCCGAGAAAGAGAGATGGGCCCATGGTTGCTTTTTGATTCTTGGTTGTTTTTTGATCCAATTTCTTCTGAAATTCACTTGTAGATGGTCAAGAAGATGAACAAAAGAGAAAGGATGTTTAGGGGAGCCTTGCTGAAACAAGGAAGAGAAGACTTTATTACCTGCGGAATTGGGTTGTGTCAGCCAATTTTTTGTGTCCAGCTTGTAAATTCATGTGTCCAACCTGTCAATAGATATTGTTGTGTTGTATTTATTGAAAATACAAGTGAAATGCTGCCGAAATTTGAATTGTATGTCATTCTATTTTTCATTTCGTGCTTCCAACCAAACACCAAAATGGAACCAACCTGTTCTAATTTCTTGCTCATACCAAACACAAGAATGGAACGGACATGTTCCTCTGGAATGGAACCATTCCATTCTGACAGTTGGTTCCCCAACCAAACACACCCCAAGTCTTCCCAGGTAGCTTGCTCTAGGGACAAGTTGCTCCACTGAATCAAGCCCTGGGCAACAGTGCACTTGTCGTGCTGACACACACGTTGCTGGAGGACACGCATGGGTACCTGAAGAGAAGCATGGGAAGATGGAAGCTTACTGTGAATAGGACAGTCAGGAAGCACCACCTTCTTAAGCTGGGATACATGAAAAATGGGATGAACTCTGCTCCTAGCAGGTAGTTCCAATCTGTAAGCAATACCTCCAATGTTGCCCATGATAGTGTAAGGTCCAAAGTACTTTTAATGCCAATTTATGATTGGCTCTGTGCACCAATGATGACTGTAGATAAGGTTGTAGTTTGAGAAAAACTTGCTCTCCCACTTCAAATGATCTTTCACTTCTGTTTTTGTCTGCCTTTTGTTTCATTCTTTATTGAGATCGAAGCAGATGTTGCCTGACAGAGGCCACTACAACTTCCCTGTCCTGCAACCACTGCTGGATATCCACACGAGCAATAGTATTATAAGCAGCAATACCAAAATACCTCAGAGAATGGCCATAGAGTACTTCAAAAGGTGATTTACCCATTGTGGAATGCCAATTGGTGTTGTACCAGAATTCACAAATAGACAACCACTTACTTGTTGGAAATATGCCCTAGAGGCAATAATAAATTAGTTATTATTATATTTCCTTGTTCATGATAATTGTCTTTTATTCATGCTATAACTGTATTATCCGGAAATCGTAATACACGTGTGAATACATAGACCACAATAAGTCCCTAGTGAGCCTCTAGTTGACTAGCTCGTTGTGATCAACAGATAGTCATGGTTTCCTGGCTATGGACATTGGATGTCGTTGATAACGGGATCACATCATTAGGAGAATGATGTGATGGACAATACCCAATCCTAAGCCTAGCACAAAGATCGTGTAGTTCGTTTGCTAGAGCTTTTCCAATGTCAAGTATCTTTTCCTTAGACCATGAGATTGTGCAACTCCCGGATACCGTAGGAGTGCTTTGGGTGTATCAAACGTCACAACGTAACTGGGTGACTATAAAGGTGCATTACAGGTATCTCCGAAAGTATCTGTTGGGTTGGCATGAATCGAGACTGGGATTTGTCACTCCGTGTAAACGGAGAGGTATCTCTGGGCCCACTCGGTAGGACATCATCATTTGCGCAAATGTGACCAAGGAGTTGATCACGGGATGATGTGTTACGGAACGAGTAAAGAGACTTGCCGGTAACGAGATTGAACAAGGTATAAGGATGCCGACGATCGAATCTCGGGCAAGTATAATACCGCTAGACAAAGGTAATTGTATACGAGATCGATTGAGTCCTTGACATCGTGGTTCATCCGATGAGATCATCGTGGAACATGTGGGAGCCAACATGGGTATCCAGATCCCGCTGTTGGTTATTGACCAGAGAACGTCTCGGTCATGTCTACATGTCTCCCGAACCCGTAGGGTCTACACACTTAAGGTTCGATGACGCTAGGGTTATAAAGGAAGTTTGTATGTGGTTACCGAATGTTGTTCGGAGTCCCGGATGAGATCCCGGACGTCACGAGGAGTTCCGGAATGGTCCGGAGGTAAAGATTTATATATGGGAAGTCCTATTTTGGCCACCGGAAAATGTTCGGGATTTTTCGGTATTGTACCGGGAAGGTTCTAGAAGGTTCTGGAGTGGGGCCCACCTGCATGGGGGGACCCACATGAACGTGGGTAGTGGGGGAAAGGCCCCACACCCCTGGTCAAGGCACACCAAGATCCCCCCTTAGAAGGAATAAGATCATATCCCAAAGGGATAAGATCAAGATCCCTAAAAAAGGGGGATAGCAATCGGTGGGGAAGGAAATGATGGGATTTCTTTCCTCCCACCTTGGCCAACGCCCCAATGGACTTGGAGGGCAAGAAACCAGCCCCTCCACCCCTATATATAGTGGGGAGGCGCATGGGAGCTTCACATGAAGTTCTGGCGCAGCCCTCCCCCTCTCCCAAGTCCTCCTCCTCTCCCGCGGTGCTTGGCGAAGCCCTGCAGGATTGCCACGCTCCTCCACCACCACCACGCCGTTGTGCTGCTGCTGGATGGAGTCTTCCTCAACCTCTCCCTCTCTCCTTGCTAGATCAAGGCTTGGGAGACGTCACCGGGCTGTACGTGTGTTGAACGCGGAGGTGCCGTGCGTTCGGCACTTGGTCATTGGTGATTTGAATCACGACGAGTACGACTCCATCAACCCCGTTCACTTGAACGCTTCCGCTTAGCGATCTACAAGGGTATGTAGATGCACTCTCCTTCCCTTCGTTGCTAGTCTCTCCATAGATAGATCTTGGTGACACGTAGGAAAATTTTGAATTTCTGCTACGTTCCCCAACAGTGGCATCATGAGCTAGGTCTATTGCGTAGATTCTTTGCACGAGTAGAACACAAAGTAGTTGTGGGCGTTGATTTTGTTCAATATGCTTACCGTTACTAGTCCAATCTTGTTTCGACGGTATTGTGGGATGAAGCGGCCCGGACCGACCTTACACATACTCTTACGTGAGACAGGTTCCACCGATTGACATGCACTTGGTGCATAAGGTGGCTAGCGGGTGCCAGTCTCTCCCACTTTAGTCGGAACGGATTCGATGAAAAGGGTCCTTATGAAGGGTAAATAGCAATTGGCATATCACGTTGTGGTTTTTGCGTAGGTAAGAAACGTTCTTGCTAGAAACCCATAGCAGCCACGTAAAACATGCAACAACAATTAGAGGACGTCTAACTTGTTTTTGCAGGGTATGCTATGTGATGTGATATGGTCAACAAGAATGTGATGAATGATATGTGATGTATGAGATTGATCATGTTCTTGTAATAGGAATCACGACTTGCATGTCGATGAGTATGACAATCGGCAGGAGCCATAGGAGTTGTCTTAAATTTATTGTATGACCTGCGTGTCATTAAACGATGCCATGTAATTACTTTACTTTATTGCTAACCGGTAGCCATAGTAGTAGAAGTAATAAGTTGGCGAGACGACTTCATGGAGACACGATGATGGAGATCATGATGATGGAGATCATGGTGTCATGCCGGTGACGATGATGATCATGGAGCCCCGAAGATGGAGATCAAAAGGAGCAAAATGATATTGGCCATATCATGTCACTATTTGATTGCATGTGATGTTTATCATGTTTATGCATCTTGTTTACTTAGGACGACGGTAGTAAATAAGGTGATCCCTTACAAAATTTCAAGAAGTGTTCTCCCCTAACTGTGCACCGTTGCTACAGTTCGTCGCTTCTAAGCACCACGTGATGATCGGGTGTGATGGATTCTTACGTTCACATACAACGGGTGTAAGACAGATTTACACAGCAATACACTTAGGGTTAACTTGACGAGCCTAGCATGTACAGACATGGCCTCGGAACACGGAGACCGAAAGGTCGAGCATGAGTCGTATAGTAGATACGATCAACATGAAGATGTTCACTGACGTTGGCTAGTCCGTCTCACGTGATGATCGGACACGGCCTAGTTGACTCGGATCATGTGATCACTTAGATGACCAGAGGGATGTCTATCTGAGTGGGAGTTCATAAGATGAAATTAATTATCTTGAACATAGTCAAAAGACCTTTTGCAAATTATGTCGTAGCTCGCGCTTTAGTTCTACTATTTAGTTATGTTCCTAGAGAAAATATAGTTGAAAGTTGACAGTAGCGATTATGCAATCAGTAGAAAGCTTATGTCCTTAATGCACCGCTCAGTGTGCCGAACCCCAAATGTCGTTTGTGGATGTTGTGAACATCAGACATACACGTTTTGATAACTACGTGATAGTTCAGTGAAACGGTTTAGAGTTGAGGCATCAAAGACATTTTTCGAAATGTCGCGGAACATATGAGATGTTTCGAGGGCTGAAATTGGGATTTCAGGCTAGTGCCCACGTCAAGAGGTATGAGACCTTCGACGATTTTCTTAACCTGCAAACTAACAGAGAAAAGCTCAATTGTTGTGCTTGTGCTTAGATTGTCTGAGTACAACAATCGCTTGAATCGAGTGGGAGTTGATCTTCCAGATGAAATAGTGATGGTTCTCCAAAGTCATTGCCACCAAGCTGCTAGAGCTTCGTGATGAACTATAAACATATCAGGGATAGATATGATGATCCTTGAGGTATTCGTGATGTTTGACACCATGAAAGTAGAAATCAAGAAGGAGCATCAATTGTTGATGGTTGGTGAAACCACTAGTTTCAAGAAGGGCAAGGGCTAGAAGGGATACTTCATGAAACGGCAAATTAGCTGCTGCTCTAGTGAAGAAACCCAAGGTTGAACCCAAACCCGAGACTAAGTGCTTCTGTAATAAGGGGAACAACCACTGGAGCAGAATTACCCTAGATACTTGGTAGATGAGAAGGCTGGCAAGGTCGATAGAAGTATATTGGATATACATTATGTTAATGTGTACTTTACTAGTATTCCTAGTAGCACCAGGGTATTAGATACCGGTTCGGTTGCTAAGTGTTAGTAACTCGAAATAAAGGCTACGGAATAAACGGAGACTAGCTAAAGGTGAGCTGACGATATGTGTTGGAAGTGTTTCCAATGTTGATATGATCAAGCATCGCACGCTCCCTCTACCATCGAGATTGGTGTTTGCGTTGAGCATAGACATGATTGGATTATGTCTATCGCAATACGGTTATTCATTTAAGGAGAATAATGGTTACTCTGTTTATTTGAATAATACCTTGAATGGTGTTGCACCTAAAATGAATGGTTTATTGAATCTCGATCGTAGTGATACACATGTTCATGCCAAAAGATAGTAATGATAGTACCACCTACTTGTGGCACTGCCACGTAAGTCATATCGGTATAAAACGCATGAAGAAGCTCCATGTTGATGGATCTTTGGGCTCACTCGTTTTTGAAAAGTTTGAGACATGCGAACCATGTCTATTGGTGTATATGCATGAAGAAACTCCATGCAAATGGACCGTTTGAACTCACTTGATCTTGAATCACTTGAGACATGCAAATCATACCACATGGGCAAGATGACTGAAATCCTCGGTTTCAGTAAAATGGAACAAGATAGAAACTTGTTGGAAGTAACACATTTTGATGTGTGCAGTCCAATGAGTGCTGAGGAA
The DNA here is from genome assembly GCA_963921465.1 of Triticum timopheevii. Lineage (NCBI taxonomy): Eukaryota > Viridiplantae > Streptophyta > Magnoliopsida > Poales > Poaceae > Triticum > Triticum timopheevii. The sequence continues at coordinate 160,720,187 of OY997272.1, forward strand.
TGCAGTGAATATCGTTATGTTCTTACTTCACAGATGATTCGAGTAGATGTTGAGAATATTTACTTGATGAAACACAAGTCTGAATTATTGAATGGTTCAAGTAATTTCAGAGTGAAGTAGAAGATCATCGTGACAAGAGGATGAAATGTCTATGATATGATCATAGAGATGAGTATCTGAGTTACAAGCTTTGGCACACAATTATGACATTGTGGAAATTGTTTCACAATTAATACCGCCTGGAACACCATAGTTTGATGGTGTGTCCGAACATCATAACTGCACCCTATTGGATATGATGCATACCATGATGTCTCTTATCGAGTTACCACTATCGTTCATGGGTTAGGCATTAGCGACAACCACATTCACTTTAAATAGGGCACCACGTAATTCCGTTGAGATGACACCGTATGAATTATGGTTTAGAGAAACCTAAGTTGTCGTTTCTTAAAGGTTTGGGGCTGCGATGCTTATGTGAAAAAGTTTCAGGATTGATAAGCTCGAACCCAAAGCGGATAAAATGCATCTTCATAGGACACCCAAAACAGTTGGGTATACCTCCTAATTCAGATCCGAAAGCAATATGGATTGTTTCTTGAATCGGGTCCTTTCTCGAGAAAAGGTTTGTCTCGAAAAGTTGAGTGGGAGGATGGTGGAGACTTGATATGGTTATTGAACCATCACTTCAACCAGTGTGTATCAGGGCACAGGAAGTTGTTCCCGTGGCACCTACACCAATTGAAGTAGAAGCTTATGATAGTGATCATGAAGTTTCGGATCAAGTCACTGCCGTACCTCGTAGGGTGACAAGGATACGTACTACTTCAGAGTGGTACAGTAATCCTGTCTTGAAGGTCATGTTGCTAGACAACAATGAACCTACGAGCTATGGAGAAGAAATGGTGGGCCCAAATTCCGACAAATGGCCAGAAGCCATGAAATCCGAGATAGGATCCATGTATCAGAACAAAGCATGGACTTTGGTGGACTGGCCCAATGATCGGCAGGCCATTGAGATAAATGGATCTTTAAGAAGAAGACGGACGTGGATGGTAATGTCACCATCTATGAAGCGCGACTTGTGGCGAAGAGTTTTTCACAAGTTCAAGGAGTTGACTACGATGAGATTTTCTCATCTGTAGCGATGCTTGAAGTCTGTCGGAATCATGTTAGCATTAGCTGCATTTATGAAATCTGGCAGATGGATGTCAAAACAAGTTTCCTTACCAGTTTTCGTAAGGAAAGGTTGTATGTAATACAATCCAAAAGTTTTTGTCGATCCTAAGGATGCTAAAAGGTATGCTGGCTCCAGCGATCCTTCTAAGGACTGGAGTAAGCATCTCGGAGTTGGAATGTGCGCTTTGATAAGATGATCAAAGATCTTGGGTTTATACAAAGTTTATGAGAAACTTGTATTTCCAAAGAAGTGAGTGGGAGCACTATAGAATTTCTGATGAGTATATGTTGTTGACATATTGATGATCAGAAATGATGTAGAATGTCTAGAAAGCATATAGGGTTATTTGAAAGGTGTTTTTCAAATAGAAAACCTGGATTAAGTTACTTGAGCATTGAGCATCAAGATCTATAAGGATAGATCAAGACGCTTAATGGTACTTTCAAGTGAGCACATTCCTTGACATGATCTTGAAGGTGTTCAAGATGGATCAGTCAAAGAAGAAGTTCTTGCCTGAGTTGTAAGGTACGAAGTTAAGACTTAAAGCTCGACCTCGGCAGAAAAGAGAGAAAGGACGAAGGTCGTCCCCTATGCTTTAGACGTAGGCTCTACAGTATGCTATGCTGTGTACCGCACCTGAAGTGTGCCTTGCCATGAGTCAGTCAAGGGGTACAAGAGTGATCCAAGAATGGATCACAGGACAGCGGTCAAAGTTATCCTTAGTAACTAGTGGACTAAGGAATTTTCTCGATTATGGAGGTGATAAAGAGTTCGACGTAAAGAGTTACGTCGATGCAAGCTTAACACCTATCCGGATAGCTCTGAGTAGAGATACCGGATACGTATAATGGAGCAACTTTTAATATAGCTCCAAGTAGAACAGTTATTTGGAATAGCTCCAAATAGAGCGTGGTAGCTACATCTAGGAGATGACATAGAGATTTGTAAAGCACACACGGATCTAAAAGGTTCAGACCCGTTGACTATAACCTCTCTCACAAGCATAACATGATCAAACCCAGAACTCATCGAGTGTTAATCACATGGTAAATGTGAACTAGATTATTGACTCTAGTAAACTTTTTGGGTGCTAGTCACATGGGGATGTGACCTTGAGTGTTAATCACATATCGATGTGAACTAGATTATTGACTCTAGTGCAAGTGGGAGACTGTTGGAAATATGCCCTAGAGGCAATAATAAATTAGTTATTATTATATTTCCTTGTTCATGATAATTGTCTTTTATTCATGCTATAACTGTATTATCCGGAAATCGTAATACACGTATGAATACATAGACCACAATAAGTCCCTAGTGAGCCTCTAGTTGACTAGCTCGTTGTGATCAACAGATAGTCATGGTTTCCTGGCTATGGACATTGGATGTCGTTGATAACGGGATCACATCATTAGGAGAATGATGTGATGGACAATACCCAATCCTAAGCCTAGCACAAAGATCGTGTAGTTCGTTTGCTAGAGCTTTTCCAATGTCAAGTATCTTTTCCTTAGACCATGAGATTGTGCAACTCCCGGATACCGTAGGAGTGCTTTGGGTGTATCAAACGTCACAACGTAATTGGGTGACTATAAAGGTGCATTACAGGTATCTCCGAAAGTATCTGTTGGGTTGGCATGAATCGAGACTGGGATTTGTCACTCCATGTAAACGGAGAGGTATCTCTGGGCCCACTCGGTAGGACATCATCATTTGCGCAAATGTGACCAAGGAGTTGATCACGGGATGATGTGTTACGGAACGAGTAAAGAGACTTGCCGGTAATGAGATTGAACAAGGTATAAGGATGCCGACGATCGAATCTCGGGCAAGTATAATACCGCTAGACAAAGGGAATTGTATACGGGATCGATTGAGTCCTTGACATCGTGGTTCATCCGATGAGATCATCGTGGAACATGTGGGAGCCAACATGGGTATCCAGATCCCGCTGTTGGTTATTGACCAGAGAACGTCTCGGTCATGTCTACATGTCTCCCGAACCCGTAGGGTCTACACACTTAAGGTTCGATGACGCTAGGGTTATAAAGGAAGTTTGTATGTGGTTACCGAATGTTGTTCGGAGTCCCGGATGAGATCCCGGACGTCACGAGGAGTTCCGGAATGGTCCGTAGGTAAAGATTTATATATGGGAAGTCCTATTTTGGCCACCGGAAAATGTTCGGGATTTTTCGGTATTGTACCGGGAAGGTTCTAGAAGGTTCCGGAGTGGGGCCCACCTGCATGGGGGGACCCACATGAACGTGGGTAGTGGGGGAAAGGCCCCACACCCCTGGTCAAGGCACACCAAGATCCCCCCTTAGAAGGAATAAGATCATATTCCAAAGGGATAAGATCAAGATCCCTAAAAAAGGGGGATAGCAATCGGTGGGGAAGGAAATGATGGGATTTCTTTCCTCCCACCTTGGCCAACGCCCCAATGGACTTGGAGGGCAAGAAACCAGCCCCTCCACCCCTATATATAGTGGGGAGGCGCATGGAAGCTTCACACGAAGTTCTGGCGCAGCCCTCCCCCTCTCCCAAGTCCTCCTCCTCTCCCGCGGTGCTTGGCGAAGCCCTGCAGGATTGCCACGCTCCTCCACCACCACCACGCCGTTGTGCTGCTGCTGGATGGAGTCTTCCTCAACCTCTCCCTCTCTCCTTGCTGGATCAAGGCTTGGGAGACGTCACCGGGCTGTACGTGTGTTGAACGCGGAGGTGCCGTGCGTTCGGCACTTGGTCATCGGTGATTTGAATCACGACGAGTACGACTCCATCAACCCCGTTCACTTGAACGCTTCCGCTTAGCGATCTACAAGGGTATGTAGATGCACTCTCCTTCCCTTTGTTGCTAGTCTCTCCATAGATAGATCTTGGTGACACGTAGGAAAATTTTGAATTTCTGTTACGTTCCCCAACATTACTCCACTTGGAAGGATGAGAACTGCTAAAGCTTCTGAGATAACATTATATCTATTGGTTAATGATGAGCCACAAGTATAGGGGATCAATCGTAGTCCTTTCGATAATTAAGAGTGTCAAACCCAACGAGGAGCAGAAGGAAATGACAAGCGGTTTTCAGCAAGGTATTCTCTGCAAGTATTGTAAGTAACAACGATAGATAGTTTTGTACAAATATAATTTGTAACGGTAACAAGTAACAATAGTAGCAAAGGTGCAGCAAGGTAGCCCAATCCTTTTTATAGCAAAGGGCAGTTCAGAACGTTCTCTTATAAGAAGCAAAGTGTTCTTGAGGACACATGGTAATTATCATCTAGTCACTTTCATCATTTTTATTTGATTCACGTTCGCTATTTTGATAATTTGATATGTGGGTGGACTGGTGCTTGGGTGTTGTTCTTACTTGAACAAGCAACCCACTTATGATTACCCCCTCTCACAAGCATCCGCAACTACGAAAGAAGAATTAAGACAAATCTAACCATAGCATGAAACATATGGATCCAAATCAGCCCCTTATGGAATAACGCATAAACTAGGGTTTAAGCTTCTGTCACTCTAGCAACCCATCATCTACTTATTACTCCACAATGCATTCCCTTAGGCCCAAGTATGGTGAAGTGTCCTGCAGTCGATGTTCACACGACATCACCAAAGGAAGCAACAACATACATATCATCAAAATACCAAAGGAATACCAAATTTACCAGATTACTTATAACCAGACTTCTCCCATGTCCTCAAGAACAAAAGTAACTACTCACAAATCATATTCATGTTCAAGATCAGAGGGGTATTGAATATCACCAAGGATCTGAACATATAATCTTCCACCAAATAAACCAACTAGCATCAACTACAAAATGTAATCGACACTACTAACAACCCACAAGTACCAATCTGAGGTTTTGAGACAATGACTGAATACAAGAGATGAACTGGGGGTTGAGTTGAGATGCTGCTGGTGAAGATGTTGATGCAGATTGGTCTCCCATGATGAGAGGATCATTGGTGATGTTGATGGCTTTGATTTCCCCCTCCCGGAGGGAAGTGTCCCCGGCGGAATCGCTCTGCCAGAGAGCAAAAGTACTCCTGCTCAGGTTCCACCTCGAGACGGAGGCGCTTCGTTCCGAAAGTCATCTTGTGATTTTTTCTAGGGAAAAATGGCATCATATAGGAGAAGATGGGCCCCGGAGACTTGCTAGGGGCCCCACAAGCTAGGGGGGGGGGGGAGGGCACACCCCCAGGCTTGTGGCTTCCTGGTGGGTCCCCTTTGGTATTTATTTTGCAAATATTTTTATATATTCCAAAATAATTCTTCATAAATTTTTAGGTCATTTGGAGTTGTACAGAATAGCTATCTCTGTTGTAGCCTTTTCTGGTCCAGAATTCCAGCTCTCGACAATCTCCCTCTTCATGTGAAACTTGCTAAATAAGAGAGAAAAGGCATAAAAATTGCATCATAAAGTGAAATAACAATCTCTACTATCTAAAAGAAACGTAGTGTTCCGTTTCCCCTCTTACGTCCGTCAAGCCTCTCGTACGACCCCTCGCGCACCGATTTTTTTTCCTCCCTTCCGACCCACCTATCGTCCCACTCGATTTTCTTTCCCCACTACCGGTTTTCTCCCTCACGGTTTTCTCCCTCCTCTGGCTTGCATCTCACGCCGGCGTCCAGCGCCACCGCTGCCGATCTCCAGCCTTCGTCCGGTAACCCCTCCCGCGCGCCCTATCTCTCTTCTTCTCCCTTCTCCCTTCCCGACCTCTCTCTCACAAATCTCGCCTCTGGCCCATGGATCCCGATGTGGAGCTCCACTGCGGCCCGATCTGACGTGGGAGCGGCCAGATCCGTGCGTCTCCGCCTCGCTCCGCGCGCCTCCATGGTCCGCCGTCTTCTCGAGCGCCGGTGCCGCGCTCAGCCGCCGCCGTCCCATGCCATGGTTGCCTCCCTCCAGAACGACCTGCCATGGCCGCCTCCCTGCCTCTCCCACATGTGGGCCTCTGCACGACCAGATCCGTTCCTCTGCGCCTCGGTCCGCGCGCCATGATGGTCCTCCGTCTTCCCGAGCGCCGGCGCCGCGCGCAGCCGCCGCCGTCCCATGCCATGGTCGCCTTCCTCCAGAACGCCGTGCCATGGCCGCCTCCCTGCCTCTCCCACAAGTGGGCCTCTGCGCCCCCGGCCTAGCAGATTAATGGAGGGCGCTGCCGACGTCAGGACATGCCTCGGTTCACCTGCTTCCTGATGTCCAATTATTTTTGTTGTTGCTATATTCAACCTCATCTCTGAAAGCCTACACTTTCCTGTGCTGTTGCTATATTCACGAGTTTGACAGGAGAAGGGACTGGAGGCATACAGTAGGCAGAACAGTGGAACAAAACTCAGCTTCAATTAATCGACATGGTACCTTGCTCTCACCTTTTCTCCATATCTGTACAATACATCTATCTACTTTACTTGCCGCTCACTCCCAGAACAGATGCATCAGTTAGCCTGCAATCTTCTTGTTTTTGGGGAGATCTATGATCTTATTTGGATGGCTATGTAGGTGCTCGCAAATGGAAAGTCGTTCCTGCTGGTACAGTTCATTGGTTCAAGTCTGACACTGAGCTCACAATGGACGTTGAGTTGGTGGACACAATGGACAATAAGCCCATGAAGCTCCAGAAGTCCAGATTTGGATACGGTATTTCCCTTTCTATCTAAAATCTACCATAGAAATTTGTACTAGCTGCATATACATCAAAAGAGGTGGCACACTTGAAACTACTTCAGGAACAGTTTAGTTGTCAAAGGCAAATAACTATCTTCAGTGGTCGTTACATTAAACCTAGGACGAGATGCATATAGAGTTCTATTATGGCTACTACGATACAGATTTCAACGCAAAGTATTTCCTCTTTTCTATGAAAAGGTTTACATTATAAGGATAATCGAGTATAATAATATGGATGAAAATATTGCTCTCCTGCTAGGTCTTAGAAGTTAGAATCCACAAAGTTAGGTTAATTATAGTAATTATGACCCCACTTATGCCTTCTCTTTACGCATTAAGATGTGTCGCTCCTTTAAAAAATAAGATATTGATTCTTGTGTTTTGAAGTCTTGGATGTGACTAATTGCATGACATGCTGATATCTGGCGAGCCTGGTGTGTTTTGTTTTCTCACACCTGCCGTCGTCGCACAAGGTGATTGTTGGACGTGAGCGAGCTTCAGGAGCACTTCCTACAGGTTGTCGGCCGTTCACAAGTACTTCCTTTCAAGCCGAATGGGCTCTTTAGTAAGATGCATCATCTTTTTTGAATGGAACAAGATTGACCATATTGTTTGAAGTGAAAAAGATTCATTATGATCTACCCATTACTTGATTTGAAGTTTTCAACTGCTAGATGTAGGCAGTAGTGGCTGGAATCTTCGTGCTAAATGACACATACTGTCCTCACCTGATTTCTAAGAGGAAAGAACCCAAAGAACAAATACTCATTTAAACATTTTTTTGATTCAGTGCTCCATGAGCATTTTATCTATCATTTTTTTTTAAAATTTTGAGTTTTCAGGTCTAAAATGGTTCATCCCCTTTTGTGGTTGCAGTTTTACTGATCTGGACACACCACCTTCTCAGGTCTAAAATTTTGAGTTTTCAGGTCTAAAATGTAACTGATGTAAAGGTTGTTTAGGTAGCTCACATCTTTCGCCCCTTCTTAGGGCTACTCCGGTTTGCATATTTTGCTTTCGTGAGCGGAAGCTCTTCTTCTGTAATTCCGTTGCTCTTCTCAACCCCGTTGCTTAAGCTCTCAAATTTTGCTTCAGTGCGAGCACCATAGTTGTGGTATTATATGATTTGTGAACCATAGTTGTGCGGTTATATGATTTGTGGTATTTGCTTGAGTGCGAGCTGTAAGGTTTGTACCTTATGCAGTGTGCAGGTACAACTCTTCAGCATGCAACCTGTTCAACATAATGTTTACCATGCCTTAATTTAGTAGAAGATAGATTGTACTATCGTCTTTATTTGTCCATCCCTTGGTTACTCTTTTGATCTACTGGTATTTTATGAGGCTTGGCTTTTTGAAATAAAAAATTTTGCTTAGATTTTGACCTTTGTTGTATGCGTGATGGCAGACAGAATCCGACTTTTTTTCCAACTGGTGCACTGAGGGAGGCGTTTGATGTAGCAACTGTAAGTGTCGAACCTAAAGAATTTCCTTTTAATTATTTTTGTGTGGTTTCACCTCTTACACGCTCTGTTAATTTCTTAGATTTATACAAGTTTGTTATCGAACAAGAACATCTCATGATGGTTGTCTTATTGTCTGTAGGCCTTTAAAAAACAATGCCATGATTGATTCATTCCCCACTGGTATATTCAAAGTTCTAGGTCTATACATCAATACATGTATATTGCTTCTAAAGATCTTGCAAATTTGGAAGCTAAAATTAGATAAAATGATATAAGTTTTTAGGTTAATTCTAATGTAATGCAATTTCAACTTCCTCTGGACTCTTGAAAGTAACTATTTTGTTTGCCTGCAGTATGTTCGTCCAGCAGAGGATGCTCTTCAGTGGAAAATTCTGAAACCTTATTCAGCTTTGATGTATAGCTGGCACAGTTTGTTAATAATCTCTATGAACATTTGTACAAATGGTGACAAGAAAGTTCTTTTATAACCATGGAATCATGACATGGAATGTATTATTAATGTGTATACCTTCAATGTGGATTATCGAAGACTACTTTCGTTTCATATTCATGCAAAAACTTCTCCAGGAATATTGAAATTTTTGCTTGCACTGTCTTTTCCTGGAGTCATTGAAATATCCCCTTGCACAGAAATTTGTTTTCTACTAAATTTTTGCCAAGATACTTGGACTTCTTGTACTAAACTTTACCATGTTACTGTTGTACTATAATTTACCTTGTTAGCCCTCTGACAAGGTTCCGTACTGATATTTTGCATTGTTGTACTAGAATTGCCATTTTGTACTCTGGTACTAACATTTAACTATTTTGTAGGAATGAAGAGCTCAAGGGAGCAAAAGGAACAACGAGAAAGGAGCGCTCAAGAGAAGTGAACTCAAAAGTCCAAGATGCAATCTTCACATAGCTCACAAATATTAACCAGTAAACACTACTTGATTCGTGATGGCATTGGACCAGACACCACAACATCCAGTTCTATAATAAGTATATTCGTGATTGCATTGGACTAGACACACGGAGATGCTCGCTTGTCGTCGAGGAGTGTAGCTTGTAATCGAAGTTGGCGCTACAAAGCTTGTTCTCAAAACCGACAGCCAACTTATGGCCCAGGTTATTAACTCAGATGTTATCGACCGATCCAGGTTTGGTCCTCTTGTCCAGGAGATAAAGAAGATGCTGTGATGCATCGACGAGTTCTGAGTGGCTTGGGCCAGGAGAATAGCAAACAAAGCTGCTCAGATCTTAGCTAGGGAGGGTTGCCTTTTAAATTTATGCAAAACTTGGTTTAGTGTTTCTCCAGATTGTATTCAGATGTTGTACTGGCGGATAATGCCATGAACTAAATAATAACAAGGCATCAATTTCCTCTAAAAAAGTATGTTATCTTATAGCAGGTGCATCGTATCAAAGATACATATTTCATGCAATTAATGTTGAACCACTAGAATACTTATGTTCCCGTTGCAACGCACGGGCAATTTCCTAGTTCAAAATAAAATAAATAATAATAGGAAAACATGAGGCAAAATGGACATATTAGTTAACCCTCTCAGTTTGCCCATCTGTGGCAGGGTGATAAGCCAAACTCATGTTTAACTGAGTCACGGTCCTTTGAATAAGTGTCTGCCAAATGGTGCTAGTGAAAACAAGGTCTCTATCTGACACAATATATTCAGTCATACCATGTAGTTTATAAACATTGTCCAAGAAAACTTCAACAACCTTTTATGCAGAGAAAGGATGTTTGAGGAACATGAAATGGACATATTTTGTAAACTTGTCAATGACCACAAAAATGCAATAAAACTGACTGGAAGGTGGCAACCCAGTAATGAAATCCATAGTCACGGTCTCCCCAGCCTTGCTGGGTACTGGTAGAGGAGATAAAAGACCTGGATAGTTTACTCTCTCAGGTTAGCTTGCTGACACACAATACAAGCACTAGTACAAAACCGGCATTTAGTGCCGGTTCGTGACGGCCTTTACTTGATCAACTATAATATATACGGATATGGCATGTACTTGACCACTTAGGTAGGATCCATCCAGCTGAAACTAATCTGCGGTTTCTTTCATTAAATGATATAATAACTCATCATCATCATCATATTAATCATCATAGTCATGCATTACCGCTATCTATCTAATCACCACCAGCACTACTAGCTTAAAGAAGAAACATTCACTTGTACCAGAGAAGCAAAAATATCATCGAGTTCAACATGGTTGTCATGATATTATAAGCGTTCATATATAACACCACAAAAGCAAATCACTTAAGTTCATAACGAAGAACACGGACATGAAAGGACAAGTACTAATTAAGAGCAGCATGAACTAGCTAAATCACTCCTGCTAGCTACTCTCTCTCTGGTAAAATAGCATAGAACATGTATAGCTCTCCTGATTGATCATACTGGAGCATGCAGATGAACCTGTCTCCTAATCGTGGGCTGCGCTTCTCATTGCTGCCCCCTAGTACTTCTCTGCGATCATTAACAATTTTCCTCCAATCTTTCACTATTAAGCATTCATCGCTTCTAGAAATCATGAATGCATTCATGTGCAATGCAGGATATCTTGGCCGTAAGCTAACAATTGACATGTGACCTTTAGTCTCGATCCCCTGAGGCACAACTGTCATCGGGGGTCCCAGTTGAAGAACATCGTATAGTACTTAATTAATATACTTAGCAATGAAAGTTTAGCAAAAAAATTATGTATGCAAAATATGCACTGGAGGACAAATAGTAAATATCTTACCATCATTCCTAAATAGATGTGACCGTAGTTCAATACCATCACTATTGGTCACACGTTTTGAGTACTAACATTTCTAAGTGCAGAAAGAAAATTTGTCTTGACAGTATGAAGATCCTCAAGCCATGAAACATAATGACTTATCTCCTCGCAGTTAGTTCAGCTCCGGGACAGTAGTAGGTCCTGTCTACCAAGCGCCGGACATGTTTGGTTGAATGGAGATAAGCTGTCAATAGAAATTAGTTGTCAGTTATTTTTAAATAAGCAATATCAAAGACAAAAATATAGTTGAGAAGAACTCACATAATGGTAGAACTGGAGGCGTCTGCACATCGACCCATATGTCTCTATTACCTTCAATATCATCTTCCGGACGAATATCAAAGGTGATAACCATACCAGGCTCAAATGCATAAGCCTTGCATAGTGCTTGCCAAGTTTTGCATTCAAAATAGGTGTACGTGTGTGCATTGTATACTTTGACGTTGAAAGTATAACC